>CM077911.1:15438535-20438535 GCA_039766575.1 Serrognathus titanus | reverse complement strand
CACTGAAGTGTACAAACGTAAGCTGTTATCTAATATTTATCCACATTAACTCAAGTTTCTGAACTTTAATCGAAGTACGTGACAACAACAAATCAAACCAACAATCACTTCACCAATTGACTAGATAAGGTGGATTTATCAAGCTCTATAGCAACAAGTTTCGTTGCAGTTGCGCTCAGTCCACAGAAGAACAAATTCCTTCCGACAAGATGGTCCAAATCGAGGGCAAATACGAGTACACCGGAAACGAGGGATTCGTTGAATACCTAACCTCTTTAGGTAAGCGCAAATTTGTGTTTGAGAGATTTTTGAAGGGGATAAATATTTTAGGTCCCGAGCTCGGGCCGGAGGTAGCGCAGAAGCTCGCCGAAATTAAATCGGTCCTCACGGTGAAGAAAGAAGGTAATAAGGTAACGCTGGAGGAAGTAGGCGGACCTACGACCAACACGAAAATTTTCACCCTTAACGTGGTTTTCGAGGAGGAATTATTGAAGGCGATTAAAGTTGAGGTAAATACGACTCAACGTAAATTAAAAATTCCCATTTAATTATTCGTGGGTGTGCTTTAGAGCATTGGAACTATTGAGGGGAATAAACTGAGTCTAAAATCTAAAAGCAAAGATGGACGCAGCGGGGAACGCGTTTATGAGTTTTCCGATGGTGGATTGACTGTCGTAAGTAAACTTTAATTTTCTGAATTTGGACGTTTCATTGTCTACACGTTTTCATCCCGAAGAAATCGAAATTTATACCAAACGCTTGTTTACGAATATAATTTCTGATGTTTAATTGGTTTTGTTTCCACAGACATACACTACATCTCAGTCAGACAAAGTAGGAAAGAGGATCTATAAGAGAGTGTAACACGGGCAAAGCTAAACAAATGGAAAATGGAAAAATTTATTCTTGTACTGCGATATATTTTTGTTGAAATAAAGATTAAGTGAAAACAAGATTCGATTTCTTTCCCACACAAATGATTGATTTGATTTCAACTCTGCAATCATCTTATCTACTTATCTCTTAAATTTATCACTACGTGTTATATTTAATAAAATTATATTCAGCAAACTCGACGATTCTTTTTTATTTACTGACTTTTGTCTTATCGAACCCTCAACAAATTACGACAATTTTATGAAAGTTGAAGTTTCGAGAAATTAGAACTTAAAATGGGGACTGTACATTTTGCTTGCATAAGGCGAAATTGGTTTAAGAATCTCGCCTGATTTAAAAATCCAAGTCATAAATATCACTGTTAAAAATGAGTGTCATTTATGATAATCAGAGAGCAGCCAGTTTTAGATTTCTGATATGAGAAATCATTTACAAGATGTCGAACGATCGTATTACGGTTTGGATGACCTAAGCTCTCTGATGATGATATACGATCAAGTCAAAATTTGCTCTATTTTAATTCATCTCCGACCTATCAAGGTACCAGTCGTTAAAGATCTTTGCCCTGAAAATCTACACAAATATTTCTTAAATATATTGCGTCGTTGCCTGATTAACAGTTTTATTAAATGCTTTCGAAAATTCGTTTCAAAACAAAGCCAGAATTAAAAATCCGGTTCGTCTATGCACCGAGAATTTAAAACAAAGTCAAATTGATTGGTAGGTTTATCATTAAAAATTAATTTATTCGAACGTTAAACACATAAATTATTATTTATATTTTGTTTTATATTATTGACAAATACTATAAATAACAATACATCATAAAAACGATGCGTTTATAATTCGATTCCACGATGATATACAGGGTGACACACGGTTCCATATTTTGAAATAACTTTCTAAAATAAGAAATGATTAATTAGTAAAATAAAGACCAGCTGATATACAGGGAACTTCATGGTACTATACTTTTTTTAATAGCCTTCGAAATCGTGTTGATAAATTTCTTTTCATTACGAAGACAGTTTAGGTGGCGACCGATTTTTGACCTAACATTGTATAGGGAGACCCTCAAGGATAACTTTACATTATCAAATTGGTTTGTGGCTTATTCGAAAACAATATTTTTACATTTCATTTTAAATTTAAAAAATCTAATTTGCAAGATACAAACACAGAAGTTCACTTGACAATTGCATGGCAATTAATTACTTTAAAAAAATCAATTTAGAAATAATGCAAAATCACCCGATTTAAAGATTGCATGGCGATTACGTGACAGTTAAAGAAAAAACAACGCCTAACCAATAAAATATTGACCGTGACAGTCCTCGAAAACCGTGCGGATCTAAAATCTCATCTCCCCCGCGTTAATTACGAGTAAGTGCTTGGTCATTGCGCCGTTCAATTAGTCATAGTCATCGGAGAGATTTAATCGAACGAATCAGATCAAAAAACCACTTGGCCACGCCGGTAGATAAACGTGCAGGCCGCAGTTTTAATGGAATTAGTTTTCGCTCTCCGTTCGATTTCAGAAGTGCTCGCCGGGAAAAATGGTCCAGCTAGACGGGAAATATCAGTTGACGAAGACTGAAAACTTCCTCGAGTTCGTCAACGCCCAAGGTAAAATCCGGAGACGTTTTGAGACGGTAATAAATTACAAGTTTACATGTGTAGGGACGAAGGAAGCCGAACGAATCAATAAAGCGCATTCGCTTTTGACAATATCCAAGGAAGGAAACAAGGTTACCATCTCCGATATAAGTGGGGACACTCCTTTAACGAAAACTTATATCATTGGGGAAACGAACGAAGAGGAACTGCTAAAAGATGTAAAAGCGCAGGTACGTTAATTAGCTATATATGATGTTTAGGAAAAGCTAAGCCGTCCTATTGTTAATTGCAGACGAGCGTTACTTTGGAAGGAAATAAATTGTCCTTGAAGTCAACTAACGCTTCTGAAAATTTACAACGGACTTACCAATTTTCAGATGACGGCCTAATAATAGTAAGTATTTTTTTTTGTTATTTGTTTTTCTCGTAAGCTTCCACGATCAATATTCATTAGCTTCCGAGCTAGATCAAGGCAGAAAAGAGCTCAACATGATTCTAGCCCAGAAACCAAACGAATATTATTTAAAGTGAAAGAAAAACAAAATCTTTCTGCGGTGTGAAATGAACGTAAAAAATAGTGCAGAGAATATTTTAACAAATGGCTTTTTTAATTTCAGTCATACGCCACTTCCCGGAATACTGCCACGGCCAAACGTTATTTCAAAAGAGTGTAAATGCAACATGTGTAAATTAGGACTCATGTACACGAAGAAAATGGTGAACGTAAAATAAATGATAAAAAATTGACGATTTGTTTATTTTATTTAAAATAATAGGCTTCCTATTTCACTTTATGAATCTGCAGAAAAATTGGTTCTAATTTTGATCGTGTTTACAAGCAATAAAATAATCCACTTATCATCGTTAGATAATTGTAATCTGTACCATTTAAGTTCTATTTTTAGTACGTTTTATTGGAAACTTTAAAACCAAGTATATCTGGAAAGCAAAAAACACAGTAGAGTAACAACTCTTCTTCATTAAGTAACGACGAAATAAGGCGGCATAGCCATTTTATTTCTAAGATAGCACGAGCTGTTGCCATAAGTTCGTTGTGCAGGTTGGAGGTTGCATTTGACTCTTGTTTCGTTGACTGTGATCCATATATCACCATAAAGGAATGCCGCCTTGACATAAAATTGCTTCCATTCACGATCCAGAGTTGCTGTCATGGAAAACAAAACTGCAACTTTCGTATCGCACCACCGGTGCTTACGTTTCATTAAAGTCAACTTTTTTGCGTTGAATATAACCTTTGTTCACCAACCTTGCCTTCAACCGATCAGCTTCTCTGGGTATCTGTTTCAATTTAAAAATAAGATTAGTCTCAATGATTTAGTTCTTCAAAAAAGCGTCAAATTCTTCATTAGCTGCTTTCTGCCACTACTGATGGCCTCATCCCAGTTCTTCGGTTCAACAACTGCCAAACGCACTACTGCTTTTTGATGCATGTTCTCGTGAATCTTCAAATAAATTTGATTCCGTATTTCTGCTCCCACTTTCTTTGATGTGACTGTCATTGTCGTCTCCACAGTGCAACAGGGTGGAAACGTATTTTCCTACTTCATCTATGTCAATACAGACAGTAGCTGACGTGATTATTTTGCAAGTATCTTCGTTACACACAAGCATATTTTCAGATTCTCCTTGATATCCAACGAGAATCTCCCGCTCCGTCCTTTTGTCGAGCTTTTGACGCAGACTCTTTAGCGCTTGTGGATAGCACATCGTTAATCTTGGACAAATTATTAATTTTTCTATGCCACCGTTCAAAAGGTATCTTCTGTTTATCTTTCGACGACTTCATACAGTTGATCACTTGCACAGCAAATTTAACTGCTTCAGACCAAAGAAACTTGGGTATACCTCGTCCATACAGCATTGATCTTGCACATTCGGTGATTGTTCTAATGGCTGGCTCTGTCTTGCTATTAAGTTTTGGTGTGTAAGGTGCTGACGTTACTGATTACGGAATTCTTTCCCTTACATCTCATTAACGATCTGAAAAAAATAATTTTACAGTCAAACTTGATATTGACCTTGTTGCAAAAATCAATAATCGTTGACGCCGTCTCATCTTTGTGACACAAAACATATACAACCATGTATACACCTACGTCATCCTACAGAATCAAAAAGTACTTGATACCCTTGAGTCCTGGCTGGTCCATCTATATGCATAAATTCTCCTGGCCTTGTATCCTTAAGAACTGATGTTGCAGTGTTGTCGAGACAGCTTGCCGTATTGATAGGCTTCACAGGAAATGAACTGTCATCTTTAATTTCAACGCCTAAGGCTAAATCCTAGGCTATTTGTCGAAGCTTATCCTTGTTGACATGTCCAAATCGTCCATGCAACTCCTTCTATTATAACATGTGTTCAAAAAGTTTTCCCATCTGGTGTATTGCTCTCATTTTCTTGCATGTTCAGGAATGTTCCTCACTTGATCAATAAATGCCAAATTGACATTTGACCTTGACATAACGTCAACAGAAAATCATAACCAATAATTACGATTTATTACGTATTTGAAACCAAACAAAATAAAACATTGGAAATAACGTTGAACGTGAATTCATAACAGAAGTTGAAAGTGGCCTCCGTCTTCTTCGAGACATTTTCTAACTCTTCTGCGACATCCATTAATAACATTTTGCAAAATGTGGGGAGAATTGTTTATTTCATCACTTTCATCACTTCATCAATCACTTTTCGGTGATTCTTTGGATAAGTTCCTGTAAATCGTTAACGGGCGTTTTAAAAATGGAACTTTTCCAAGTAGGGCCAAACAAAGAAATCCAAAGAAGTTAGATCGCAGGATCGCGAAGGCCATATGTTTGCCATATTTCTGCTAATTATCCCATCGCCAAAAAACTCTTGAACGAAATTTAGAGTATCTCCTGCAGCGTGGGCCGTTGCACCATCCTGCTGGAAATATCCAAATTGCAACTCGTCATCATGCAGTTGATTAATAAATGGATGCGAAATCTCTTCGCGATATCTAAGTGCTGTTGGTGTGCCATTAAAAAATATTGGACCTATCAGTCTTCTTCGACTTAAACCTATCCAAACACCAATTTTTTGTGGATGGAATGGGGCTTCAATGGAAATATATGTACTCCAGATCCTCATATTTTGGGAATTAATGTATCCTGTTAACCAGGCCTCATCGGAAAAGAAAGTTTTGTCTAACAAATCGTCACTGTCAATATTGTTTAAAAATCAATGACAGTAGCTTCGCCTTGATTTAAAATCTACTGGAAGCAATTCATGACGGCAGTCAAACGATAAGGGAACATTTGCAAGTCCTTTCTTAGAATAGTTCTGTAGGTCCCGACAGAAAGATAAACTTGTTGTGACAGGTGACGGATGGAAGTGCGAGGAACATCAGTCATAATTCACCTCACATTTTCAACTACCTCTACTACTTTAGGCCTACCTGATACCTGTTTTCCAGCCACACTGCCAGTTTCTCTGAATAGTCCTACAAAGTATGAGGTTGATTAACAAATTTGTGGTAGAGAAATACAGTTTCTGGAAATGTTTCCTGAAATTCTGCAATACAATCATGAATAGAATAGGTCCATTCGCCATTGATTTTTTGGGCGTTTCGAAAGTAGGATTCAACCATAAAAGACTTTTCTTCCAATATGAAAACCATTGTAAAACCACACATAAAACATTTTTTTTAAAGTTATGTTTGTTTACTTGTTTGTTTAGGGTACGGATCAAGTAAGGAATATACGTGAACGAACGAGAAAATGATGGGAAAACTTTTTGTACACATGTTATTTGCTTAGTCTGGCCATACAGCTCGAATATTCAATCTATAGATGCCACCAGATCGCTGAGCAATCAATATCGATCTTCCTTCTGGACTTATTAATTTGACATATTCTTGATATCCACGTTTGGCAGATAAACTGACACCATATCAGTTCTTATCCGGCTCTGGTACCCAACGAGCATTATCCAGAGTCGCTAGCTCCCACTTTCCTTGTACAAAGATTTCAGTTTTGATTATTTCAATTCCCTTGACATTTACTTGACTATTATCTGCCAAAGTAATTTTTTCTCTGTTGTCTTTTTCATCAATATCACTAAACATGTTTTTTGTTGTGGGACCTTTGTCAGCAATCCAATTACTTTCCGGACACGCTCCGTCACACAAATTAAACTTTCACCTCTCTTTTTACTTCCAAAAATCTTCATATCTTCCATTTTTTAACTAATCTCACTAAAAAATAGAAAGTGCAATTATATACAATCTTTGTCCTGAAGATTAATCAGCGAAATTAATTTCTGATACCTAAGCTCAGTGATTAATTATATTTAATTAAAAGGAAGTCAAGATAAACAATAAATATATTAAAGCAACTGCATTTAGGTAATATTTTAAGACGCTAAGACGTTTCCATATTTCACCGAAAACTTACTTAATCAGCGTTTTTTTTTGAGCTAATGAATCATGAACGCTTTCCACACTTTTCTATGACTACTCATAGTAAATAAACAGTGATTAATCACGAGTTAGTAAATCCCTTTACTTTGATAACACCTTACGCGCATAATCGATGTTATCAGCACGAAGATTAACGCATTAAATATTTTACTCGACTTAAAAAAAATAAATCCTAAAATAATTTTAACTGCCGTGTGTACGTGCGCAAGAAACGCCAGTGAAAATGAGCGCAATCGAAGGGAAATACGAGCTGCAGAAAAACGAAAATTTGCTTGAATTTCTGCTGCTGTTAGGTGAGTCGCTGTATTATGTATGTATGAATGGGAAACAATCGCCTCGCGTTGAATGAATTCCTTAAGCGCTGGTATCTTCAGAACTGATTCTTTTTTCCTTATTTTCGAACGAAGGCGTGAGTCAACACTACGGTGCGCTCGGAAAACCTGGCAATCGCATTACCTCGATCGTTACACCGATTCAAGGAATCTCGTCTCAGATTACTCTTGCTGAAGTATAATGAGACTAACCACCCGACAGGGTCTATTTACAATTACACGTGGGGGTTTATTAGTAGATGAGAACAAATTGTTTCAAAAAAAAAATTATAGTTATCTCAATCGTTATGCAATTCAGAGTCTCGTCTTTCTGAGGTAACTATAATGAACAGGCTCAGAGATTCAATTAGTAATGAGGTCATATGTTTGAATGGAGTGCTTTCTGTAAATTTAAATTATAGTTCGTTTTTAATTCGTACATTTTTGAACACAACATAAATGTCATGGGTTTTTGTCACGTGATGATAGTAACATTTGCATTTCAGGTCCGGAAGTGTCCAATGATTTAGCCAAGAAACTTAACGATGCCCCATCTAGCGTGACAGTTAGCGTTGAAGATGGTAAATACAATTTCGAGTTCGAAATTGGACCCATGACGTATTCCATAGCTTTTCGTAATGGTGAAACATTCGAGGATGAAATACTGCCAGGGTTGAAAGTGCAGGTACAGATTTGTTTACAATACAAAAAGGAAATTGGCATGTGCCATTACATTTGAAACCTCACTGAGAAATAACATTTGAAAAAAGGCACAATTTTGTGTAAATATGTAGAATTGACCCAAAAACTTGAGCTACGTGTATTGCTGAAATAGAACACAAATCAAGAATAGCAAATTTCCAATGAAAGGATTAAAAGAATTTTGAATTAAAACAACCTTACATGTAATAACAAATATTAAATTTTAGAATTTGGCCACTGTTACTGAAAACCTGATTTCTCTTAAGTCGACGTTCAAAGACGATCGCAGTGGAGAGCGAATTTATGAATTTACAGATCACGGTCTCACTATAGTAAGTATACTTTACGTGATTGAATTTTTAACGCGCTTTTTAACAATACTTTGCTTCTTCAATTAACTTTCTTGTCTCTACATATTTAAGTATGCGAGGTATTATAAAACACAACACAAAAATTAATTGATTAATTAAAATTTCTTTTCAGCTTTATAGTTCTTCGAACACCAGCTTTATTGGTAAGCGTATTTACAAGAAACTTTAATTAAATGGAATTTTGGACAAGCCATAAGACGTAGCGGAAATTACACCAGTTTCTTCAAATTTAAATAATTCTTCTATTTTCCTTTTTATATTATAGAAGTTATACAAGAATATATACGTTAATATACTGTGAATTGTATGTATATTAAAAATTCTCCTTTCACTTATATTTCACAGCAAAACATAACAAGATAATTCGTAACAAAAAAGGAAATTGAATTACAAAGTCTGTTTCCTCTTCTAAGAGAGGTAACGAAACTTAGGAGGGTTTATCCTACAATGAATCTTAATGCGACAACTTGAAAGTGTTCAACATTCACACTTACTCCAATAAACATCCTATTTTTAGATAATCCTTGTTCACGCTTACGAGCACATTTACTTCAATGCTACATGCACTCGATGTATCATCAAATATTGTTATATCGTTGTTATCAGACAGTCACACAGATGTTTCACTTCAGAAGTGTCTGCAATAATCATCCTGATAATTAACTAGCTTTTTAAATAGCAAGGCGACCGGCCTAGATTACTCAGAACGAATTCGAAACACCTCATCGATTGAACTATTCGAAATGGTTAAGTTCGAAGGGAAATACGAACTGGAAAAGAGCGAGAATTTCGTTGAATATCTCCGATCACTAGGTAAGTCATTCACAGCTGTCCCGGTGACTTTTCTACTTTGAATTCAAACAGGGCAAGAGCTGTCAGATGAGGCCGCCAAAAAGCTACGCGAAGATAGAACCATCTTGGTCGTGGAGGTTGAGGGCAAGCAGCAATACAGATTTTCAACTAAAACAGGCAGTAACAACCACGTGCTGAGCTTCACCGTAGGAAAACCATTTCAGGAAACAGTACAAGGAGTAACCTTGGACGTAAATATTTAATACATTTTTAAAGATTTTGATGAAGCGACGCGACGTTTCTATGTTTGCAGGATATTGCGAAACAAGAAGGAAACAAAATTACTGTCACGTCTACAATACTCGACAGAAAATATGAGCGAATCTATGACTTCTCTGACAACGGAGTAATTGAGGTAAACGTTTGTTTAAATTATACGCAAGTAATTATTTTTGACAACTTTTTCAGACCCTTCAGTCTCCGGAATCAAAAGTGGTTGCCAAACAACATTTCAAGCGAGTGTAAAATTCGACGCGCTTTTAAAATAAATATTCTTAAGTACTTTTTGTTTATTTTAAATCCTTTGGTATTCAAAGAGGTGCTCTACCTAAATAAAACGCAAAACTGAGAGCCAGTGGTGCCCCGCATGTGGCGAAATCAAGCCTCTCTCTGCATTCTGCGTTCTGGCCGGCATACGTGGGGTGACCCTAAAAATATTTTGGCAGAATCCTGAACACCTAAAAAGATAATTACAAGAACTATGTCGAATTTGAAAATTCTAATTCTTCCTGGATATAAAAATCATCGTCGATCCAAATCAGAGTATATTGTACCAACCGCAGTTTACTTCAGATACTTCATAATCAGTTTCTCGCTGAAGTAATGAGCGACTTCGACAACTCTGTCATGTGCTAAGTATATCGCCGTCACTAAAAACGAAACGAAAAGCCTTAAACTCGTTCGAAAATGAAAGTTATTGGTAAAGGTGGATTGACTTTTGTTTGGCTAATGGCCATGTTACACTTGACAAATTTGATAACAATTTTATTACAAAGTGAAAGAGATAAGCTACCACAGTGAATGTTGATTGGGTGAATTGGCATCTTAATTTTGTTTTAAAAATCGAGCTCCAGGGACCGAGATCAGTTTTTGTCGAACTCGTCTAAAAATAGGAGTTTCCTATTAAAAGTGTCGAATTTGGCCCACCCTGTACAAAAAAGTAATTACACTGACGAAACGTTTCTATCTTTAGATAAAGCACGAAATTTTACTGATAAATTCGGTAAACTATGCATCACCAAATATCTAATAAAGGTATGCGAGTATATTATCGTTATCAGATGTACACTTGACATATGCTTCATTTCACAAGAATTAAAGTAATCATCTTGATAATGAACTGGCATTTTGAATATAAAAGCGCAGCCTAAATCACTCAAAACAAATCTGCGTTTGACTTCGATTGAAACCCATCCCGTTCTAATGTCCAAAATGGTCAAGTTTGAAGGAAAATACGAGCTGGAAAAGAGCGAGAATTTCGTGGAGTACCTTAAATCCACAGGTAAGTCACTTTACTAAGTACCATTCCTAAAAAAAAATCGACGCTGCACTGATTTGTTTCAGGCCAAGAAATAACGGATGAAATTGCTAAGAAGATACGCGAAAGTAAAAGTGTCTTGACAGTGGAAGTTGTGGGCGAGCAGCAGTATAAATTTTTAAACAAAAACGTCTTCAGAGATCACTTATTTAGCTTCACCATCGGAAAACCATTTCAAGAAATAATCGAAACTCAAGGAATAACCTCAGAAGTATGTATTTAGAAATCACTATGCTTAGAGTAAAATTAAACGTCCCCCCTGAAAGCTCGAACGTGTATTTTATAAATGTTTTCATAGTACCAGAATGTTGCCGCACAAGAAGGAAACAAAATTACTATTAGTTCTCTAATGAACGGTAAAAAAACTGAGCGCATCTACGACTTTTCTGAGAGTGGATTAATTCTGGTATTTACTTATGCAATAGTTATGTATGGTTGTAATTATATTTTTGATAATTTTTACAGACATTTCAATCTCCGGAATCAAAAATAGTTGGCAAAGAATATTTCAAGCGAGTGTAAAATCAAACACGTATGTACGAATTTGTTCTAAATAAAGATCCATGAATACTTATTATGTTGTCTCTCTCAAAAACATCCATTTATTCTAATTTTCGTCTTTTCAAAATGTTATATCATGTATAACAATTCTTTCTTAAAATTATCAAACAAAACAATTCTTAGAGAACGATTTTCAAAATTCTGAGTACATTATTTATTTATATAAATAATGAGCCCGATGTATCATCAAATGAACTTAAGTGTAAATACAATGTCATTATCAATTAGCCACATACGGATATTTATATCTGCAAGTAATAATCTTGATAATGAAATGAAGGGAAACATCAGGTGATTATAAAATAAAACAATTTTGTATTCACTAAGTGAAAATATTTTATAGACGGGATTGACTAAAATGGTCAAGTTTAAAGCCAACTATTGAACTATTCGAAATGGTTAAGTTCGAAGGGAAATACGAACTGGAAAACAGCGAGAACTTCGTTGAGTATCTCCGATCACTAGGTAAGTCACTCCTCACAGCTGGCCCGGTGAATTTTCTACTTTGAATTCAAACAGGACAAGAGCTGTCAGATGAGGCCGCCAAAAAGCTACGCATGGTCGTAGAGGTTGAGGGCAAGCAACAATACAGATTTTCAACTAAAACAGGCAGTAACAACCACGTGCTGAGCTTCACCGTAGGAAAACCTTTTCAGGAAACAGTACAAGGAGTAACATTGGATGTAAATATTTAATACATTTTTAAAGATTTTGATGAAGCGACGCGAGGTTTCCATACTTGCAGGACATTGCGAAACAAGAGGGAAACAATACTCGACAGAAAATATGAGCGAATCTATGACTTCTCTGACAACGGAGTAATTGAGATGAACGTTTATTTAAATTATACGCAAGTAATTATTTTTGACAACTTTTTCAGACCCTTCAGTCTCCGGAATCAAAAGTGGTTGCCAAACAACATTTCAAGCGAGTGTAAAATTCGACGCGCTTTTAAAATAAATATTCTTAAGTACTTTTTGTTTATTTTAAATCCTTTGGTATTCAAAGAGGTGCTATACCTAAATAAAATGCAAAACTGAGAGCCAGTGGTGGCGAAATCAACCCCCTTTCTGCATTCTGCGTTCTGGCCGGCATGTGTGAGGTGTCCCTAAAAATATTTTGGCCGAAAAAAAATATAATTACAAGAACTGTGTCGAATTTCAAAAGGTACCATTACCAATGCTGTCTAATTCTTCCTAAAATCATCGTCGATCCAAATCGACCACTCAACAGAGTATAAAAGTTTGTACCAACCGCAGTTTACTTCAGATACTTCATAATCAGTTTCTCGCTGAAGTAATGAGCGACTTCGACAATTCTGTCATGTGTTAAGTACCATCGCCGTATTTGCATTTCATTGGGGAGACATTACTTTTAATTCTTACTATACCTATAGATTCATAACTATCCTTGATTTATGGCTGTTCCTCTATCACTAATATTTAACCAAATAATGGGATTCGCACATCCTATTTTATATTTACACAAAAAAATTAATTAATTACTTTGAGCCTAAATAAGAAAGGAATGTAATTAGCTTTATTTAAGCCAACAAATAAATTCTGCGTAAGAAAAAATAAATTAATAAATGAGAAATACAATTTAATACAAATTATTTATGTCACAAACAAATAATAAGATTATCAGAAGACTTAAAAAACTATTTTGATCACAGATGTAAATCAATTGTCACAAGACTTCATACAGGATGATGCAAAATTAATTATTTTATTTTGCCTTTACGTAGAGAAATTGAAGTTTCGTGTTTATCCTGAAAAAAGGGATAGCGAAACGTCAATATTCTAAACGATCTTGAAAACTCTCCGACGTACAATTATTGACAATAGTTTGATAAATCAAATAAAAGAAATTTTACACTCACCTTAGGTTCTAACAGATTAAATCGAAACAAAAATACAATTCTGCCACAAAACTTTAAAGTATGTCCAGTTCCAATTCGGGAAAACAATTAAATTGAAACACCGATTATCTCTGTCTTCTTTCATTTTCCACGAAATACAACCGTGACCAATCAAATCAAAGCCAGATTAATGCATTTCATTCCGAATGTACAAAAAAGTAATTACACTGACGAAACGTTTCTATCTTTAGATAAATCACGAACTTTACTTCCAAATTCATCACCAAATACCTAATAAAGGTATGCGAGTATATAATCGTTATCAGATGTACACTTGACATATGCTTCACTTCACAAGAATTTACAAGTAATCATCTTGATAATTAACTGGCATTTTGAATATAAAAGCGCAGTCTAAATCACTCAAAACAAATCTGCGTTTGACTTCGATTGAAACCCATCCCGTTCTACTGTCCAAAATGGTCAAGTTTGAAGGAAAATACGAGCTGGAAAAAAGCGAGAATTTCGTGGAGTACCTTAAATCCATAGGTAAGTCACTTTACTAAGTACCATTCCTAAAAAAATTCAACACTGCACTGATTTGATTCAGGCCAAGAAATAACGGATGAAATTGCTAAGAAGATACGCGAAAGTAAAAGTGTCTTGACAGTGGAAGTTGTGGGCGAGCAGCAGTATAAATTGTTAAACAAAAACTTCTTCAGAGATCACTTATTTAGCTTCACCATTGGAAAACCATTTCAAGAAGTAATCGAAAGTCAAGGAAAAACCTTAGAAGTATGTATTTAGAAACCACTATGCTTAGAGTAAAAATAGATATCCCGCCTGAAAGCTCGAACGTGTATTTTATAAATGTTTTCATAGTTGGAGAGCGTTGCTGCACAAGAAGGAAACAAAATTACTATTAGTTCTCTAATGAACGGTAAAAAAAATGAGCGCATCTACGACTTTTCTGAGAGTGGATTAATTCTGGTATATACTTATACAGTAGTTATGTATGGTTGTAATTACATTTTGATAATTTTTACAGACTTTTCAATCTCCGGAATCAAAAATAGTTGGCAAGGAACATTTCAAGCGAGTGTAAAATTCGACGCGCTTTTAAAATAAATATTCTTAAGTACTTTTTGTTTATTTTAAATCCTTTGGTATTCAAGAGGTGCTATACCTAAATAAAATGCAAAATGAGAGCCAGTGGTGTCCCGCACGTGGCGAAATCAAGCCCCTTTCTGCATTCTGCGTTCTGGCCGGCATATATAGGGTGCCCCTAAAAATATTTTGGCAGAATCCTGAACACCTAAAAAGATAATTACAAGAACTATGTCGAATTTCAAAATTTCAATACTTTCTAATTCTTCCTGGATATAAAAATCATCGTCGATCCAAATCTACTACTCAACAGAGTACCAAACGCAGTTTACTTCAAATAGTTCATAATCAATTTCAGTAATGAGCGACTTCGACAACTCTGTCATGTGTTAAGTACCATCGCCGTCACTAAAAACGAAACGAAAAGCCATAAACTCGTTCGAAAATGACCGTTATTGGTAAAAGTGGGTTGGCTTTCGCTTGGCTAATGGCCGTGTTACACTTGACAAATTTGATAACAATTTTAATACAAAGCGAGAGAGATAAGCTACCACAATGCAAGTTGATTGGTTGAATTGTCATTTCTCACTCACTTCGTAACAAATTTGTTACAAAAAATGTGACCGTCCGAAACGGGTTACCTACGCCCTTGGTACAGCGTTTCGTTTTTAGTGCAGACGACTGTACATACTCTCTACGGTTCAGAATTAGTCAGAAACCTGTAATTAGAATAAACCAAATTTTTAATAAATAATAAATAATAATTGTAATGCTTGATATAACAAACTCGGATGCTTTATAATCTCGGCCAACACCTCGGCCTAACACCATTAAATACTATTATGAGCTTCGAATATTATAAAACGTTCTACGTAACGTCTTTATTGTACCTGTTGTCGGTAACATTTGCGCATGTAAATGTACAGTGAAAATTAAAAGTTAAACTGTGGCCTAATCACTTTTGACCGCCATAACGAATAGGCGGACAACTGGATAGACACGCCTGTTTCCTTGGCCGCCTACTTCTTATGGTGAATAGATTAGATAGGAGCACGCATTTGCATTTCATTGGGGAGACATTACTTTTAATTCTTACTGTACATATAGGTTCGTAACTGTTCTGGATTTGAGGCTGCTCTTCTATC
The DNA here is from genome assembly GCA_039766575.1 of Serrognathus titanus. Taxonomy (NCBI): domain Eukaryota; kingdom Metazoa; phylum Arthropoda; class Insecta; order Coleoptera; family Lucanidae; genus Serrognathus; species Serrognathus titanus. The sequence goes on along the minus strand of CM077911.1, from coordinate 20,423,111 downwards.
GCTCGTATTTAAACAAATAATGGGATTCGCACATCCTATTTTATATTTACACAAAAAAATTAAAGAATTACTTTGAGCCTAAATAGGAAAGGAGTGTAATTAGCTTCATTTAAGCCAAATAAATAAATTCTGCATAAGAAGAAATAAATTAATAAATGACAAATACAATTTAGTACAAATTATTTATGTCACAGTTATCAGAAGATTTAAAAAGTTTTAAACAAATTTTGATCACATATGTAAATCAATTGTCACAAGACTCAGTACAGGATGATGCAAAATTAATTATTTTATTTTGCCTTTACGTAGAGAAATTGAAGTTTCGTTTTTATCCTGAAAAAAGGGATAGCGAAACGTCAATATTCTAAACGATCTTGAAAACTCTCCGACGTACAATTATTGACAATAGATTGATAAATCAAATAAAAGAAGTTTTACACTCACCTTAGGTTCTAACAGATTAAATCGAAACAAAAATACAATTCTGCCACAAAACTTTAATTCCAAATTGGGAAAAATTAAGTTGAAACACCGATTATCTCTGTCTTCTTTCATTTTACACGAAACACAACCGTGACCAATCAAATCAAAGTCAGATTCGTGCATTTCATCCCGAATGTACAAAAAAAAGTAATTACACTGACGAAACGTTTCGATCTTTAGATAAACCACGAACTTTTACTGCCAAATTCGGTAAACTATGCATCACCAAATACCTATACGAGTACATTATCGTTATCAGATGTACACTTGACATATGCTTCACTTCACAAGAATCTACAAGTAATCATCTTGATAATTAATTGGCATTTTGAATATAAAAGCGCAGCCTAAATCACTCAGAACAATTCTGCGTTTGACTTCGATTGAAACCCATCCCATTCTACTGTCGTCCAAAATGGTCAAGTTTGAAGGAAAATACGAGCTGGAAAAGAGCGAGAATTTCGTGGAGTACGTTAGATCCATGGGTAAGTCACTTTACTAAATAACATTCCTAAAAAAAATCGACATTGCACTGATTTGATTCAGGGCAAGAAATTCCGGATGAAATTGCTAAGAAGATACGCGAAAGTAAAAATGTCTTGACAGTGGAAGTTGTGGGCGAGCAGCAGTATAAATTTTTAAGCAAAAACGACATCAGAGATCACTTGTTGAGCTTCACCATTGGAAAACCATTTCAAGAAATAATCGAAAGTCAAGGAGTAACCTTAGAAGTATGTATTTAAAAACCACTAAGCATTAGTGTAAAATTAAACAGTATTTTGTAAATGTTTTCATATTTGCAGAATGTTGCCACACAAGAAGGAAACAAAATTACTATTACTTCTGAAATGAAGGGTAAGAAAAATGAGCGCATCTACGACTTTTCTGAGAGTGGATTAATTCTGGTATTTACTTATACAGTACTTATGTATGGTTGTAATTACATTTTGATAATTTTTACAGACATTTCAATCTCCGGAATCAAAAATAGTTGCCAAAGAAAGTTTCAAGCGAGTGTAAAATCAAACACGTATGTACGAATTCGTTCTAAATAAAGATTCATGAATACTTATTATGTTGTTTTTCTCCATAACATCCATTTATTCTAATTTTCGTCTTTTCAAAATGTTATATCATGTATAACTTAATTCTTTCTTAAAATAAAACTCAAACAAAACAATTCTTCGAAAATGATTTTCAAAATTCTAAGCACATTATTTATTCATATAAATAATGAGGCCGATGTATCATCAAATAAACTTGAGTGTAAATGCATTGTCATTATCAATTAGCCACATACGGACATTTATTTCTGCAAGTAATAATCTTGATAATTAAATGAAGGGAAACATCAGGTGATTATGAAAAAAACAATTTTGTATTCACTGAGTCAAAATATTTTATCGACGGGATTGATTAAAATGGTTAAATTAAAATGAAAATTAAAAGTAAATATTATAAAGGCAAAGTAAGTTAATGTAAATTAACTTATTCGTTTTAAAGTTTCGTACATCTAATAAGCTAAGCACATGAACTAAATGAAATTACTTTGTGAAGAATATTACTTCATAAGGCAACAGATTAGATTCTAATACCCAAGCATCGACCGGTGGGTGCTTCCTCGAGGAGCAGATTATTCCAAAAGTTACGAGTGCACTTGGTGACTCTAAAGTTGGAATCAATTATTAACTATCAATTGTTTCGAGTAGACAAACTTCTTCGAGTTGGCTTCGAACGGATTCCAGATTAAGCATGGAATCCCTAATATAATTTAACCACTTCGCAGTGAAAAAACGATGATATTTGTTAACATAATTGCAGTATATAATGTAAAAATTGTTACTAAAATGTAGAATAATGTTTGTAGTACATTATATATTAAACATTTTTAAGAAAATCGTGTAACACAAATAGTAGTAAATGTGTTACCATAAATTGTGTAAAATAATTTTATAGAGTGGTAAAAAAAACATTGCGTTCTTTAGTTCTTTAGTTCTTTTAATTAATAAAAATTTTACCCAAAAGCACGATACTTTACTGGTTAAAAACCAGCAGCTAAAGGAATGAAAATAAATACAGTTATAAATGTTGTATAGTTTTATGGTTGCTGCAGCCAGAAATCGGGCGAACTTAAAAACACATACATAAAACACCCAGCATTACGAGCGTAATGCAGAGTGTTTCATGCTTTAAATTGTTACTGGGGTACTATCTTTTGTTGAAACTAATTTAAGTCGGATCTGATTTAAATGTCCCAGCTGAGTGACGTTCGCAGGTCATCGTCTTCGTGCCAATAAATTAATAAATGTTCGGACGAATTTAAACGTTTGAGGCAGGTCATTACAGCGACGTTCCCTCTATTAAATAAGTTTCACGGTTAATTTTTATAGTTTTATTGCTCTGAATAATAAACACAATAAAACCTACGAAAACACGATATCATAAAACTTACGATTGCGACGAACTCCATACACATTGGCGTAACGTGCTTTTTGGGGTCATTTTTAATTAATTATAAATTTTCCCAAAGAATTTTTTTAACATTTTTCTCATGATCTATAATTTAATTCCTTTCACAGGTTTTTTTGGGGTTTATTCAAGAATCAAGCGTTTTTAAAGTTCACTATATCCGTATTTTCAAACTGCAGAAAACTTCATTGCGATTCTATTATAGTTTTACACAATGTGTAGAATTTTATACAACAAAACGTGAAAATAAAATCTTCACAGTTTGTTGTAGTGAATTTTTTCATAAGATGTAGAATTTTATACAGCAAAGTGTTGAAACTTTACCTTCACACTTACGAGATTTATTGTAGTACAAAAGTCAAAATAGTATGGAACTTTTAACTCCAAAATGGACCAATAATTTTGCTAATTTTTTTAATTTCCAACAATTATGTTAATAATTTCTCCACCCTTATTTTACACAATATAGTGCACAATTTCACTTTGTCTTTTCCTTCTCTGTACCTGTCTACCTCGTCGCATCATCAAATACAGAGACGATGTGTTTTTATGCCGAATGTTTTTGAATATGTGTATAATTTAAGTGATGCAAAAGTTAATTACACAATTCCGAACAAAAACTGCCACTGTATCAAACATCAGCGAGTTTGTGTAAATGGAGATTTGTGGCTGTTTTATTTTCGTCGTTCCACCTGCGAGGGGGAGCAACTCATATGTCTGAATTAAACTTTCCGAACGTAATTTATCTGTTAATTGAGTTTTACATTTTAAAACGTCCGCAGAGATAACGTCGATGCTATTAATTAAGCTCCGCCGTGATTTTTCTAGAAATAATATAAAAACGATTAATCAAAAGTCGAACTCGATTATAAAACTTTCGGCGCACATCGGCAAATATTAAAACAAACGGGCCGGCACCGTGCCGGTTTAATTTCGACGGCGCTAATCTGACAATATGGGAATGTAAATAATTGAATAAATGGTCGAGATTATATCCTAGTTGGCCGGCGGTTCAAACATCTCATGAAACATTCACGGTTTTATTACCCGTGTAACCACACATCTACATACATTAATTGTCTGCACACGTAGTCGATTACCAGGGAGGCTCTCCCGTTTCTTGCCTACCTCTCACTCCGCATGCAAATATAAGCCAGCAGGATAAACGCAATTTAAAACAATGTATTTGATGTTCTAATTTTGTACGTAACTGTTTTCATTATAACGCCGCTGCAGAGAGCAAACATTGTGTTATTTAATTTAATTTTTAAGGGATTAAGCTTCTATTATGTAAATAATGGGGCATTTTGTGCCATTATAAAATACTGAACTGCACGTCTGTAGGGAACTTTTTCAAATTATACGTGTTTCCTAAACGAGGACGAGCATGGAAATCTAATGAAATGTGAACATTCTTGAATCACAGTCAAGTTATGTAAAAAAGAAGGAAAGCAAAAGAAGAATCAACACGAGTTGTTAGAGGTTTAAATATAAACTGTGTTAATAATTTCTCCACCCCAATTTTACACATTATTGTACAAAATCTCACTTTGCCATTTCTCTGTGTGCTTTATTCTTATCTCTGTCCACGTCTGTAGTTACGTACTTCTTACAAATCTGCACTCTATCAAGGAATCTGTAATGATATCGGTTCTGTTTACTCAAGTTCCTAAAATCGTTTGTAACATAATTTAAACAATTTACATTTCAAAAAACTACAGCATGATCGATAGGATGTATTACCCGAAAGCACAAGCGTGCTCTATTTGTATTTGTATTTAAATACCATTAATTCAGTGTAAAATAAAATAACAAAGTTTTATATTCGAATCGATTTTGAAGTTTTTAAAGCTTTGTTCGTTTTGAAATTTAACAAACAGCGAACCGCAATATTTGGAGGGAGCCTTTGTTTAGGACTGCGTACAATCTGCGTAAACATAAACCCGATAAGATTTTTTTTATTTTGATTTATCAGTGTGGCACGAATGAATGAATTTAAGGTTTTCATAGGGTTTTTTTACACAACATAATGTACCGTATCGTCAAGTCAATATTTGAAAGTAATTGTAAATAATGTGTCAAAAATCGATGCGCACGTACAGACATGCTTGTAGATTTTCATTAAAGAAAATGAGGCCCAAAATTGGTTTATTTCTCTCTGTTTTACTCGTTCATTTATTCTAGAAGCGAGTCTTGAATTCGACACTTAGCTTTTATTTATTTTATTTGTAATTTTACCTTTCAAAATTACGTTTAGACTTTCTTAAACTTTGTGATTAGATAAATCAAAATTGACTCTAGATCCCGCACATATTTTCGTTACTAAAATTATTCTTAAATAATAATCCCATTTTGTTCTATATGTCTATAAAAGAATGAGAATCTTCTGGGCTTTTAATAATTGTTATTGTAAGTGCCACTCCAACGTCAAGTGTGCCAGTGATTCCCAAACGTTGAAAGCTCGGAAAACTTCTCTATTTGGTATTTTATTTTAAATTCCCAGAAAAGAAATTATTACCTAAAGTAAGTACGACCATTATCTGATAAATCATCGAAGATAGGGGATTTCAGATCCGAAACGAACTGAATCACCAATTCAGCACAATCGTTACGAAACGGAATGACAAACATTAATTTAGAAATTTTAATTTTGCTCGAAACATGCTATTAAAGTTTACTTAACTCTTTCGTCTCCAAACAAAGCCACAGGCAAAATGGCGCAAGTCTGCAGAGACTATTACGTAATATTTAAAGCGGGAGTTTCACGTCTTGTTTTTTGTGTTTGTTAAGTGTCTAAACAATTTTGTATTTTAACTTGATAACTAAAATTTAATATACTTTAGGACTTCAGCTCGCATAACAGAGTAATAAAATTTGTAATGTCCTTAATAAGTAATTTGATTCCACACAACTAAAACTAAATTAACGCAGAGAATTAATTGGATTATCTTTTTATTATATTTTCGTAAAATCCCCGGCCGCCGGGCATTTTAAAACCCCTTCCCTCGACCCAAACTCCGGCTGCTGCCGGTGCTGCTGCTAACTCCGGTCGATACATTACAGCGTAATTGGGTTTGTTTTAAATATAACGCATTTAAATAATTAAAAAGCCATTAGGGCGCACACGCGGGCGCAAGCCCGTATTAAAAATCAATTAATATTTTTCGGGCTGTCAATTTAAAATCGAGCAAACGGCCTCGCGTTTTCGTTACATACAGGAATGTTGTCCCAGCCTTAATTTAATTTAATGTTAATATACGAGGGCTGGATTGTGTGCGTGTGTATGTGTACCGACTGCCAACAGAAGCTGGCGGAAACTGTAATTAAAACCGATAATTGGCGATTATCCAGGCCTTCATTTTATATTCAGCCGTTCTAATAACGGCCGCGCGACAAACAAACAACATATCGGAAGATTTTAAATTTCCTATGCGTCAAATCGGAATTAAATTAGAAACTGGCTCGGCCTGGCCGTTAAGCATTCTGTCTTCGTGTCATTGTTAATTCATGGCCGATGTAAAACATTAGTTGTAACTTTAATCTACTTAAATCGCTCATAATTTATTCAGGGCGACAAATCTGCCAAATAGCCCCCAAACTCATTTATAATTTACCCTAAGAGGACCCCTCAATTAAAAAAAACTAAAACTAACGCTATTATTTAGTAATTCAGTTCAAAAAACCTCTTAGGATTATTTTTTTTGTTAATCCAAAGCGTCAGCCATTTATTTCTCGGTGGAGGCTATATACGTTATTTATTCTTGTCAAGAAGTATAAAATTGATGTGAAATAAATCAAATGACTAAGCAGTCGTTAGATAGAAATGTTTGAAACATGAAAACGACATTCTACTTAGTACTTTCATGACTGGCGCGACATAAATTTACTAAATTGTTTCCAGTAGTAAATTCACCTGCGCCGTTTCACTGACATAAATCTAAGGCGTTTCCAAATATGATTTACGACCGTCTAAATTATATTGGTCGTAGAAATTGAATCAGGCGACTCTCAGAAAACGTCGGCGTCGATTCGAAAATCGACGTGCCCCCAACAGTAGTATATCATAAAATAATGATGCGACACGGTTTTGCTTTCAGTCGCTTTGACAGGGCCCGGAACGACCCCGAAAGAACTCATTTATATTGACCACTACAAAAAGCTTTCCCGTTTATGAGATCGCAGACAAGAACCTTCCAAATTTGAATAAACAAAACAACACCAGTTTAAACTACATTTTTATTGAAGTTGATCAATCAGTGGTTATTATTTAAATGCGAACGTAAATACGTTTGGCCACTCCTGTGAATTTATTGCTCTTCATGGTCTGAAGAAGAAGAAAAAGCGGAATTAACTGAGGTTCACCCAAATTACACATTACTTACAATTACTAAGCCCTGTTCGCTAAATTCGTAGATGCGACTTCCTTCAAGACCAAGTTCTGCATGTTTTGATTGGATGATTATTGTGTTTCCGTTAAGAGTTGCAATACTCTAGACCCCAAGAAAAAATAAATAAAACGCCCTATAAGACACAATACAATAATAATACCTTGACGGTCTGTCCAGTAGGCATGACATCATCAAACTCCTGATTCAGCGAAAAAATTAAGTCACTATTTTGTACGCCGGAATCACTCAAGAAACTGTACTTGTCTCCTTCGACTTTTACTTCTAAAGTTGGGCGCAATGAATCGCCTTTAAGAGCCTTATCATCGGGGACGCCTAAAATGACAAGGAAACGGATGAGTTTCATTATTTTTCCCTCCCCCGGTGTCCCAATCAATATTAATATATTAAATAACTTTCGCCGGTTGTAGTGAAAATTTCGGTTTCAAACTCACCCAAACTTTTCACGTACTCCAAAAAGTTTTCGTTGTTTTCCAACTTGTATTTACCAGCGATCTGAACCATCGTTGAAGTTTGAGGTGCCTTCCTGTAGTACGTCGTCAAGTTACGAACAAACTAAATTTGCAATCAGCCCGAGGCTTTTATATACAAAATGGAAAACAAACCAAAAAAAAACTGCACTTAGTACTCTTATGCAATTTAATTAGAGTAATTAAACCTTTGCACTTGTTTGTCCTTAAATCTGAGATTAAAAGTTTTCAGTAGCAGTAAAAAAATCGCCAATTTTTTTTAAACAAATCTAAACCTAATCTAATCGAACTTGAAGAAAATTTGTTCCGAATTGGCGAAAGTGAGGGTTATAGAACAAATTCCATTTAATATCTTATTTTTAGGAACAATCGCGAAATAAAATTAGGCATAATTTGAAAATCAAATGGAAATGTACTCGTCTTGTTGCACACTCTACTTCAAAGCGAAATAATCCACTTTAAATATTTATTACCCAATAACTTGCTCAAAAGATGTTCGCATGAAATTTTACGGAGCAGCAAAAAGGAAAATTATTAAAACGGAAAACTTTTAATATTCAGGCGACCTGCTCCTCCGAGTAAATAATGCGCCGTTCCTTTGAGACGAAACGGGAACGGTAAGATCTGGCTCAATAGGTCGGGGAGATTATGATCTTTCCGAATTTGTAGAGTTACACGAACTCAAGCGAATACATGTAGATTATTAAAAACAATGAGCAACCCCTTTGTAACAGTTTTGAGGTTGCTAAAAAAAATTGCACGTGCCTGTTAGGTACAGAGCAACGAAACCGGCAAAGCATAGGGTACACACTTCTTCAGGCAAACACGTGTTACATTATAACACATGAGAGAGCGCCCGGATTCCCGGAAGATACGACTAAAAGGATTCTGCACGTCTACCCGAAGCAGGACGGAGAGACTCACGTCCTCTCGTCATGAATAAACGATGGGCATTTTTGATTATTTTGATGCAAACTAAATATTGAAAGAAAGTGTGTCAGAATGATGATTTCCCCCCCGCCGCCCGCCCATCCAATCGTATAACGAATTCGGCAGACAAATTTTATTTTTGTTTACTTTCTTTTAGAAAGCGCAATCACGGATCTTTAAAGGAAAACAAATATTGCCGTCGCTTTGCTTTTTTCGAACAAAAACGACATATAATTTAATAGGTAATAAATTTACGAGGTTAACAGAAAATATTTGTTTAATTATGGAAATGCGTTTTGCAAGAATTATTTATACAGTCTATCCCGAAAATAACGGATAAATTACATCTTTAAATAATAATAAATTTTTCTCAAACGTTTTAAAGAATACTTTCGGGAAACTCTGTATGTATGTACAGTCGAATTGTATTCGTGTTAGGCAGCTGCTTCAAATAACTTTTCCAGTCACATCTCCACTATAAATTATGCGACAATTAAGTATTATGCACCAGCCAACCCTAATTATACTAATATTATGACATTTTAATGCATAATTTTAAGCGCAAGCTAACTCGCAGCGATTATACTAGAATATTACTTGGCTAATTAGAATTTTAAAACGTAATCGAAAACTCGCGAAAACTGTTTGTTAAAAATTGCTTTCTTAGCAGTGCAAACGTAAACTCAACGTTAACGTTGAATTTGCGGTTAAAACAGAAAGAAACATATCGCTTCAATAATCAAGTTAAAACTTTTTAATTGCTTCGGCAAATATTTTAAGAGGTATTCAGTTTAAATTTCAGCTTCAGCCTGGCAATCTATTTTCAGGTTTTGTCGTGTTTCAACTCGCAAACTCGTAACAAATCCGACTTGAATTCCCTCATCAACAATTGCGAGCGTTTATATATATATATATATAGAAGAGTTCTGTCGAATACCTTCCGGAAAATTCGGGATTCTTCAGGCTGGACCCCGCGAGACTTCAAAAGATGCCAGGCGTAATTACCCCAGCCGCCTGTCATGTAAGCCGTTTCGATTCAGGTCCTCTCATTTCCCAAATGCTCTTCTGAAAACCAATTACTTAATAGTCTACAAACTACCACATGTTCTCCATTTGCTTTATGACTTATTGATTAAGTTATAACTTTAATGCAGTTGTTATCAATTGGGGCGTGAGTATAACAGAGGACTAAATTGAATTACGACGCTAATTCAAAATTAAAGCAAATTATCCACCGCCCACTTAATGAAATTTTGTTTTGCCTAAAATTATAATCGAGGATGTATTCTGCTTACAATTTACAAAACCCGAATGAAAATCTGTGTTATTTACATCACTGGCGATGATAGCACGTCGTGGAACGCAATTTACATCAAGAACAGAATGCGCCTAAGTGTGTGCCACACGGCAATATGTCAGTAATTAAATTGAAATTCAGGAACGCGCCGGAAAGTCTAAGCGTTTAGGTTTCCATTTTCATTAATTTTAAAAGCATACTCCGCGCAAACAAAGTTTCAGTTCCGAACAAGGTCTACTACTATCAAATTACGATTTTAAAGTCTGTCGAGAGGACTTGTGTATGACGGTATCTTATTACGGCGCACAATTTAATTGCTAACATACGACCACGATACAGTAATTAACTTATACGCGATAATAGAGCACCTCGCTCGGCATTTTACCAGATCGGAGATTTTAATTTAATTATGCAAACCATGACCGCTAAATGCGGCAGCTAGTGCACGCTAAACATGGATCGCCTTCAATTTAAATACCTGCCGGCGAACACAACAACTACCGAGTGAATTTTAAAATTTCACATCTAGTCGCCAGTGAATTTTTTAACGAGACAAATTCAAGCAAAACGTAGGACGTAGCTCATTACACATACTGACTGATTATATTTAATAAAAGTTCAAGCTAAAGTACTTGCAGAAAAGATTAAATCACAATTCTTGATTTGATAACAATTAAGAAAATGATTAGCTAAAAAAATAACAGTCAACGAAAGCAAGATTATATTTGAAACTATCAAGAGATGCAGCGCGCGTTCAATCTGCGTCTTACGTCGCGTAAAATTAAAGAAATCACCCTGTATAATTAAAAGCCTAATTATTGTTTGTTATTCTTAACTATCGATTTCTACTTGTTTCCACTTTGGTCTTTGCTAGACCGAAATTATTCAATTCTCCCACTAAATGGGAGCGTTCGACTTTGGAGAGGCGTAAGCGGATTAAAATGCACATAACGTTAATAATTGAATTCTGGCTAAAATAAATTTAGCTACGTTGCGAAATATATGTTACCTATAAATTCTTGGTGAGCGTCGTTCACCGCAGCAATGGCCATAAATCTTAAATTCAAATGAAATTATGATGAATGTCCCAACCGACCTGAATACCTATACGTGTAACTACCCCCTCGTTCTCAAGTAGAATAATTCTATTTTAATCGTCGCGTTCAAATTAGAATACACTGAGCGTACAAACGACGAGAATAAAATCTTATTTAAAAAAAAGTCAAAGATAAACGTCAAATACGTAAAAGAATGATTATAGTGAAGGACTGTTAGAAGAAATGAGAAAAAAAGGAAGGATGGCTTATGCGGATACAGGAGGAAGATGGAAAGAAAGAATTACAAACAAGTAAATCCTAAATTGACAGATGCTTCCAGAAGAAAAATGTAGACCACAAAAAAAAACAAAGAAATGTAAGACTTTTACAGGATTGGAAAGGAATTGGAAGAATTTAACTTGAAGGCTTCCGCGGCCGTCGTCCATTGTTGAATTCTTGGCTTCCGGTTGGAACCGCGTGTCTCGGATTTCTTCACTGCCGACGTTTTGGAAGTGCCGAATTGGAAGAAGAAGATCCTAAAGAAACAAGGAATAAAACGAACAGACACTTTTAGAGGAGCAAAGGAATTGAGAAGCAAGGAAGCAAGAGGTGGCCAATAGAGTAAAATTAAAATCAATGTTGTATGTACAACTAAAGATTAACGAAAAGAAGCACAAGGGATACAAATGTAGATCAAAGACGAGTGACGAAGAGAGATCACTAATTATCGATCGTTTTGCAGAATAAGGAAAAGAAGAGTGGTTTAAAAAATCAAAAAAGTGAGAAAAGCAGGAGACGCCAGAAAAATTACTTAAACAAATAAGAAGAGATATGCAAAGAAGGAAGGGAACTGGTGGGATATGGTAACAAAAGGATAACTTCATTAATCAAATAGATCCTAAATTGGCAGTTGCTTCCATAAGAAAAATGAAGGTCACAAAGAATAAATAAAACAAACGAACAGAAGATGTATGCAGAGTAGAAAAGGAAGTGGAAGAAGAAGATTGTAAAAGAACAGGGAAGAGGGGATGCAAGAGACGGCCAGCGAAGAATAAATAAAACGAACAAATAAAAAATACTTTTAGAGAAGCCAACGAATTGTAACAAAGGACTAGGGAAGAAAGGACGCCAATAGAGTAAAATAAATGTTGTAAACACAACAAAAGATTAATGAAAAGAAGCATACAAAGCACAAGGTATACAAATGTGGATCAAAGACATGAGACGAGGAGAGATCCGGTATTATCGACCGTTTTACAGAAGGAGAAAAGGAAAAATGATTTAAAAAGTCAAATTAAGAAAAAAGCAGAAGACTCCAGAAGAATGGCTTAAGCAAATAAGAAGAGATTTGCGAAGAAGGAAGGGAACTGGCAGGATATGATAAGGAATGAATAAATTAATCATCATCAAACAAGTAGATTGATCGATTCCGCACTTACTTGATGGAAATTCATGATTAATGTTAAACAAAAATATTAAACAAGTAGATCTTAAACTGGTGCTTACAGAAGAAAAATGAAGGCCACAAAACAAACGAATAAAAGAAGTGTGCAGAGTGGGAAAGGAATTTGGAAGAAGAATATCGTAAAGAAACAGGGAAGAAGGGATGCAAGAGGCGGCCAGCGAAGTATATATAAAACAAACAAAACAATGAAATTTTTAGAGAAGTAAAGGAATTGTAACAAAGAACTACCAGGGAAGAAAGAATGCAAGAAGCGGCCAATACAGTAGTGTTAGCATTCAATTAGTATAAATATTGTGAACACAACAAAAGATTAACGAAAAGAAGTATACAAGACACGAGGTATAGAAAAGTAGATCAAAGACATGAGATGAAGAGATACCCGCTATTATAGACCGTTTTACAAAAGAAGAAGAAGAAGAATGATTTAAAAAGTCAAATTAAGAAAAAAGCAGAAGACTCCAGAAGAATGGCTTAAGCAAATAAGAAGAGATTTGCGAAGAAGGAAGGGAACTGGCAGGATATGACAAGGAAAGATTAAATTAATGATCATTAAACAAGTAGATCTTAAACTGGTGCTTACAAAAGAAAAATGAAGGCCATAAAGAATAAATAAAACAAACGAATAAAAGATGTGTGCAGAATAGGAAATGAATTTGGAAGAAGGTCGTAAAGAAACAGATAATAAAGCATGCAAGAAGCGGCTTGCGAACAATAAATAAAACAAACAAATGAAAGATACTGAAGCAAAGGAATTGTAACAAAGAACTAGGGAAGAAAGAATGCCAATGGAATAGTGTTAGCATCCATGTAGAATAAATGTAAACACAACAAAAGATTAACGAAAAGAAGCATGCAAGGCACAAGGTTGTTGATCAAAGACATGAGACGAAGAGAGATTCGCTATTATCGACCGTTTTACAGAAGAAGAAAAGGAGGAATGGTTTAAAAAGTCGAAAAAGAAAAAAGCAGAGGACCCCAGAAGGATGGCTTGAGCAAATCAGAAGATATTTGCGAAGAAGGAAGGGAACTGGCAGGATATGACAAGGAAAGAATAAATTAATGATCATCAAACAAGTAGATCTTAAATTGGTACTTATAGAAGAAAACTGCAGGCCACAAAACAAACGAATAAAAGATGTGTGCAAAGTGGGAAAGGAATTTGGAAGAAGAAGATCGTAAAGAAACAGGGAAACACAAGAAGAAGAAAAGGAAGGGTGGCTTAAGAAGTCAAAAAATAAAGAAAAAGCAAAAGACACCAGAAGGATGACTTAAACAACTAAGAAATATGCAAAGAAAAAAGGGAAATGGTAGGATATGATAAGGAAAGGATAACTTAATGATCGTCAATCAAGTAGATGCTAAATTGGCAGTTGCTTCCAGAAGAGAAAATGAAGGCCACAAAGAATAAATAAAACAAACGAATAAAAGGTGTGTGCAGAGTTGGAAAGGAAGTGGAAGAAGAAGATTGTAAAGAGACAGTGAAGAGAGGATGCAAGAGACGACCAGAAGAACAAATAAAAGATACTCTTAGAAAAGCAAAGGAATTGTAGCAAAGAAAGGATGTAAGAGGTGACCAATGGAGTAGTGTTAGCATCCAGTTAGAGTAAGGCCAGGTCTTTTCATCACCAATTAACTTTCTGTGACGGTTTATTCCCATATCATCACTCACCATCGTTACTATGGGAATAAACCAACAGATATAGTTAACTGGAGATGAAAAGATCGGGCCTAAATGTTGTAAATTTTGTAACAACAAAATATTAACGAAAAGAACGTGTATTACAAGGGAAGTAATAAAAAGAATGGACACCGAAGGCAATAAAAAAGACTTTTTTGCATCGATTCAAGTGGTTGGGCATTGCCTGTGCGAAGAAAAAAATAAGGCAAGTGACGTAGATAGATCCGTAATTAACGACCATTTTAGGAAGAAAGAGCGGTGTACAACCACAAAGAAAATGGGATATTTTAAGGAAATAATTGGAGAGGAGAGTTAAAGAGGAATTGAGAATTGACTGTCACATCTAAATATTTCTTCATTCTTAAAGCTTAAGTCGCGTCCTCCAAGGAAGTTCGCCTTAAAATTATTGGGCGTCTTCAAAATAAAATAAAAAATACTGCGTTTTACTCCAGTTTACACTCGGGAATAGAAATAAGCACGTTGCAACACGAAAACAAATTATTATAGTTACAACAAACACCGATGGTTGTTTTTCTCAGAAACTAACTTTCCAAATGCGACCTCTGCGTTTGGTATCATGTCATCTTAGCGCTCAAGGCGGTTTCTAAGTCCCGTTTCAACTACAACTTCATTTACAGACAAGAAATTTAATCGGAATACGTTTATAAGCTCAGCTCAGCTCTTTAACTTCTTTTTAATATTTAAATCTGTGGTTGCATGTTTTGTTTTCGATAATTTCTTGAATGCACTGCATCAAAGCTTCGACCAGAAGCCATAAAAGTTCTCATCATTTAAAAACCTACAAGAAATATCTCAACAACGAACTTGCTGACGTTTGAAATATCGATTCTGCGAGCGAATTTATGAATTTATGAGCTTACACGCGGACTGAATACGCACACACGTGTTTACAGCTCGCATTCATATTCAAAATATCCATAATTTAGTTCTCGTCGCTCTCCGCTAGCCTGATTAATTCTAAATTGATTCTGCAGGAAAAATTCGCACAAAAGGTAAAAGTCAGAAGTCAACGGGAACGTCGCGAAAAACATGAATTTTATTCGCCAGCTACTTCAAAGCACCCGTGAATATTGTTGCAGCGCGCATATATATTTGTTGAAATTTATTAAAATGTTTCCATTTATTACCTGCATTTTTTGAAACGCTTGGATTCGCGTGAATGGGTTGCCAGAACACTTCAAAGCTTTTACACAGCTTTTATAATCAATTGCAGTATTTCATTTTGAAAATGTATAAAATAATGCAGCGCCATAATAATGCAGGTTTGCCAAATGGTAAAACGAATGATGTGTCATAAGAAATATGTAAATTCATATAAATTTTTAAATGTTTATATAATACAGACTTGCAAACTCGTGCGTTTGAATTCGCACAAAGGTTAATTGGAAATTAAAGTTCACTCCAGACCCGCTTTGATCTGTCCACTAAAGAGGGTTTTAATTAATTTTTTTAACAGTTTTCATACTTGTGTTTGATTCTTTCGAAATGACTTTTTCACACGAGCTCTTTGTTCCAAAGGTGTAATTGAATTTCAGTCGTTTCTATTAACCTGTCATGGTTAGGGTTTGACACCTCCACATAGAATAGCTTTTTGTTTCTCTCTGCTTCTTTATTCGTATTAAAATATAAAACGACTCGGATTTAATTCAATTTTTTTTCTAGCGTTTGAAAATTCTAGGAAACTAAATAAAGGAAGCGTCTCATTGGAGACGGACGACATCAAATGGTAATGAAAACGGATATCCCCGGCGGCTCAAAGCAAAAGAACAAGGCGAAAGAAAAACTTTGAGTAATGGTGGTCTTCAAATAAACGTAATGAATAGAAAATAAATCTCCCGCAGCTAAAACTGATTAATGCTTGCTGCCGCCCGCCACGGTTAAAACTCCGGATTCTTTCCGGCCATTTTGTAACTGCTAATTTCATTTGGAAATCCTAATAAAAAATGATGGCGACTTAAATTTCGCAGAAATTACAATTTCCGCCCAGAAGTCGCATTAACTGAGTCGTCTTTCTCGAAATATTGCGCTTTTATTAAAGCTTTAATTAATTATTTTACGCACGGGTCACACAATAAGCGCTTTTTCTCGTTTTAATTATTTTTTTTTCGCGCTTGCTTTTCATCCCGGCGATTTTTGTTACAAGTTAATTGAAAATATTAGCACGTAACATCCGCCGCTACAAAACAAATATAACAAGTGCCCCACAATTATTATTAATTATTATTAAATACACGCATAATTTTCAAATAACATTTTTGCTTAACTTGAGTCAGACTCATTAGCCAACAATGTAATATTGCTGTCTATTTCCAGAACTTTCTTCGAATACGGTGCGTTATTAAATTGTATGAGAATAACTAGGTAGGTCGTAATGCCGGCAACAATCTAAAAAATTTTCTGTAATTAATGAAAACGTTTCTACGGGGGATTCTCCTCATACCGCATATAATAGGGTATAGTCCAGTGGAAACAAACCGCATACGTGAAATTGCAAACGGTTGTGGTACATTTGCAGCGAGTAAATTTCGATCTAAAATTAATTAAATGAGACGGACACGGTTAAAATTCGCTTCGAATTTACCACGTCGTTCAGCTCTCTGTTATCGGAGACGTTCCTAATCCTGTGCAGAATTTTTGGACACTTATTCGCCTGAAATCCAATAATCATCAAAAGTCAACAATTAAATTAACCCATAGTACTTTCTCGCACAAGTTACAAGTAACGTAGACCGTGGCGACGAGGAAAATGGCGGCTGAAAACGCCCAAGCTGTAAAAATAATATTCCAAGACGCACTATCATCAGTGGATGGTCTAGAAAAATTAACCGCAATCAAAAAGAGCGCAATTACAAGCCCCAGGAACGCAGTCGTTATTGAAAGAAGTAACTGAACGCAAAAAGCGTTATTAATCAATAAGGCCGTGTCTTTTAATTTGATGTGCATAGCTGCGACGGTGTCAACCAACAAAACGGGGTCCTTGCTGACGTTTGAACGAACTTTATCCAAAACGTAGAGTTTCTCTGATTTGGTCGTCCACGCTGTAACTGAAAATCGCAAGAATAAAACCAAAAAGAGCCAAGCACATGCTTTACCAGTATTGTTGGTTTTATCTGCGCGAAGGAGCGTTTTTAAATACTTGTTCAGGATTTTGTACTTCCTCGTTAGCACCATCGTATACTGCAGGTATTGAAATTGAAAAACAAAGTTGATTAAGTAAGGGCAAAAATTGACGACGTTCCATAAAATAGCGGTGAAAATATTTTCAGACATTTGTATAATTATCAAAGTCCACACCACGGCGATTGTTAAAACTACCCCGGAAATAACGCTACTGATTGCTGCTATATAAGTGGTCCTAAAACAAAGGCTGTTATTTAAGCTCCAGGCTCGAGTTCTCATGCTGCCTCATGGTAGTCTATTCACGCCAATGATGTTCGTGTTATTGTGACACCTACTTGTAAGAAACAAATATCCCCAAACTCTTAAACCATTTATCAACTTCATCGATGTTCTTAAACACTTGCACGATTTTCCTAGCGAAAACAACCACAAATACCAATTCCGTTGTCATCAAAATATTAGAAATGGCATCCTGAAAATACTGCAAGTTTTTCATTAAGCCCGTCCCGAAGAACGTGTTCTCCTGAGTGAAAAAGTTATAACCGCTGAGTCCTGCCAGAACGAGTACGGTGAGGACGTGTTGCAGCATAGCCGCAGGAGTGACACTGTAGCGTTTCCTGTTCCCCGTTTTCGTTGTGTAACACGCCAACCCCATTAATTTGCAGTAAATGTACAGGGGGTGTACGGCCGAGTAAACGTCGCCTGGCTCCGGGAACAGATCCAGAACAAAGTTTTTCAATTTGTCCAACATCTTTTACTATTAAGTACGAACTGAAACGTACAGAAGTTGTTATGTAGGTTAATAGTTAATGCGCTGAAGTCCCAGGGCGTTCGGAATTTGTTACTAACAATAATTGCCGTCCCATTCATACTCTAATCTATTTACCTACTCAAGGAAATTAAATTAATTTATTAATTGAAACAGTCGCATCAACGAAAGCGCGTCATTAATAACACCGGACGCTTCAAGATATTACAAAAAAAAAGCTAATTAATTAATTAATTGTTGTGTTAATTGCATCAGTGAGATTCGTCTGGTTAAAGCTTGGGGTCTCTGCGTTATTAAACTGTATGAGAATAACGAGGTACGTAGTAACACCGGCGACGATCTGCAAAATTTGCGTTATTCAGGATTTAAAGTGCAAGTTTCAGCTTACCGTGTACAACAGCGTGTAATCCAAGGGAAATAAGCCGCAAACGTTGAACTGCAGACGGTTGTGATACATCTGCAGGGAATAAGTTTCGATCTGAAACAAACCCTCGTCAGTGGCAAATAAAGGCATTTGCATGTTCCTCCACGTTACCGTGTCGTGCAATGGGATGTCTTCGGTGTGGTTGCGGATTTTGTGCAGAATTCTCGGAGACTTGTTGGCCTCGAATAAAATCTCACTGATTAAAGTTTTTGGGGGGGCGAGTTAGAGAACATACCTCTTCGCAGAGGACGCAAGTCACGTAAACCACAGACATAAGCTGGAGTATATTCATGAATGCCCACGTGGTGAAAATAATATTCAAACTCATCGTGCTGTTATCAGAGGGTTTCGAAAAGTTCATGGCGATCAAGAAGAGTGCGATGACGAGTCCGACGAAAGCGATGGTGATCAAGAACAAGAGTTGAACGCAAAACGCGCTGCATATAAGAAGGGACGTGTCTGTCAGTTTTATGTGGAGGACAGCGACGGTATTTACAATGCGGAGGGCGTCTTCGGGAGTCTTTTGGGTTTTTTGGACTGGCAGCGTATTCATTTTATTCGTTTTTACCGCCCACTCTAAACCAAAATTAACGAATCAAAAATATTTCCATGAAAATTAGGGCACTGTACATCCCTTGGTTGATTCATTCATTTATAAAAGAATCGTGCTTTACATCAACATACATGGGGTAGCCGAAAATTATAATGTCGCATTATAATGTAACAGCCGAATTCAATTTTAATTTTAAAAAATCGTTAATAAAATGAAATAAATTAAAAAATACGTTTGTGCAGTTGAAGGTATGGCTTTGGTGAACTGCAATTAACAAATATTATTATGTACGCAAGTACTGGGCCGTTAAATGCGCGCAATTTTAATTTTCCAAGTCTCGAATCCAAATGTCCAATGAATGTCCGAATATGTCATTAATATCGCCCAGTTTTATTCGCTTAGCGATGAAACGCATTTCGCATAAACGAATGAACGCGCACCATCGAGCTCCCGACTAAATTTGTCATTACGAACTGGAATTTAATATCGGAAATATAATTAACGTTGCGTTTCGGATTCAGTTGAGTTTTCTCCTGTTTCAAATGTTACAATTATTTAAAGCAGATGCCTTGATTAAAACCTACAAGTTTCAATTAAAAAAAAAAAACCTTTTTGGGAAACACCATTGCAAAATCACAAATTTGATTGGTAATCATTTTCCAACGAACTGTACGTGATTTAGTTTGACCATTTGGCCCACTAAAGCAAATTCTAAAAGCCCATAACTATAGGCAGCTTTTATTTAACTTTAGCCTTTAGCGTAAATAAAACAACTATAGTACCACGTACCATTTCCTTGAGGTACTACTTTTTCATTATTCAAAATTGACTCCAAATACTCATTTATCAATTGGTACCTCTTTCGTACAATCGATGTATAATGCAGGTATTGAAACTCCACCGTCCCATTTATCGAATATGGCATGGTATAAGCCAATGTCTGTAGAATAATATACGGAATACTCCTGCTATTTCCATAGACGTAAATCGCAATCCCCAGCAAAAGTATCGCAGCGATTATGTTCAAAACAACGCTGCCAACAGTCGATGCATAAGTACATCTACAACCGCACGAAGTACTAAAAGTGCCTAACGAAAATAAATTCAAGTTTACTTATACGGAATCTTTATGGCCAAGTTCTTGATCTTGCGGTCGACCTCGTTGATATTAGCGAAAACCCGAACGACTTGTGGAGAGAAAACCATCCCCGTTATGAGCTGAGTTATGGCCAAGAGGCTTGAGACAGCGTCTTGAACGTACTGCAGCTTGGAAGGGATGTCTCTTCCCAAGCTCTTCTCCGTGAAGTAACTCTGCACGACCAAGCCAGAGAAAAGCAAAATCTGCATGATATTTCTAGCGAGGCTTAAAGCAGTGTTTCTGTAAGCTTTCATGGCACGCTTGGATACGGTTTTATAACAAGTCAAGGCGTACACTTGGCCATGAACGTGCAGTGGTTTCACGGCGTCGTAGATATTATCTGGTTCTGGAATCGAATTCCAAAATCTCTTGAAAACACCCAACATTTTTAACCCAACGGAACTGGGAGTACTATTACGATTATTTTGTTGAAACGCTCATGCAGTTGGTTAGATTAATTGCGTCCTCATTTGTGACTTACTTAGTAAATTAAACCATGATAATAATCCAATTGTAATAATTGATTTCGTTTCTAACAAAAACAGATGTGTATTCAAATCGAAAAGTATAAGTAGGAACTTATTATTTTTTTAATAAATACAACCACCTAGTCGACGTGAAAAAGGCATCAGCAAATTGGCCATAATCTTCTAACATATAACAACGTGCAAAAATGAACTAATTTCGCTAATAACTACACTCCACAAGTAATAGAGTGAGGAACATATTATTGAAGACTATTTACTTGTGTTGTTGTAATTATGCATGAAATTTCCGTTGTGGAACAGCTTGGGCTGCAATTGCATCTATCATCTTAGTGCAATCATTATTTATTGTCCAAATGCGACAGACTGTTACGTCTTGCTTAACACAACATCGGTCGTTTACTTGCTTACGACCTGTACAATTAAAATTTAACACAGTTTTAGGAGATATTCTAAAATCTACATCCTAAAAGACATAGAGACGGTTAAGTTACGAAAAAGTTGTGCTATTTTGAGGTCTCCTCAAATATGTAAAAGAATGCTCTGGTGTATCTTGAAATATCTTCAAAAAAAACTAAAATTTCTCAAAAAAATGTCACTTTTGTGATTTTACTAGAGAATGCAATCGCTTCCTTGTATAATTTACAAAAGATTTTCATATTTTTATCATTAATTCCTGTTCTTGTGTTTTGGGATTTTAGAAATTCAAAAAAAGGGGTAAGTTTTTTTAAATTTTCAATAAACCAATAAGGCTGAAATACATGTATAAACTCTTAATCTATATTGCCAGTTACACAATTTTAATTAATTTTCATAAAATTTCTCAATTGCGAAAATCTTCAATATTTTATTTCTTTATTAAAATACACAGAGGCAAATGTAATTCATTCAAGTAAAGTGATTTCCAGGTGTGGGAAATGATATTAATTACATTTATTTGCTTCGCGCAACAATTAATTAACTCCAAACTCCACTTCGAGCACATAAAAAAGTTTGAGGTTATGTTACGCAATCTTCGGCGGAAAATCGATTCTCGCATAGCATTCGATATTTATCATATTGTTCGGTCCTCCAGGATCGTGATTATCCAGTTTCTACTGAAAATGAATTAAATTTATTTGCTTTGTGCGACGACTAGGTTAAAGACGCCAAAACAGTGACGCAGAGCTGCCAACTGCTGAGCGTGAAACTTCCCAAAAGCGAATTACCTAATTTTACAGAAAATATAATATATATTTCTTTCTTTTTAATTCTAATTAAACTGATCAAAATGATTTTATTCTTTAAGTTTACAATGTGTTTGCTGCTTTTCTTACGCTTTTTTGGACTTTCTTCCGGAGGACTCTTGTGCTCCGCATAAACAATTGAATGATCCATTCATAATACGCCAACGACCTTGCGGCCATCTTGGATTTTCCTGGAAATATAGTAAATCGCCTCGTGACGTCAGCACGGAATTTCCTTTCGTAGTAAAATTTTCTGGCGATGGTTTTAGAGGTTTCCCGATGAGTTTGAGGCCCGAAATTTCACAGGCGTTTTACGGACGTCCACAGCAATACCGTGGCAATAAAAAATTACGTTAATTTCCCTCGGAGGGGCCGAGGGGGCCCCGAAATTAATTTATTTTTTGATTTTTCAAGAAATAATTTTTCTAGTAATATAGTATTAAATTTTTCAAGTAAATTTTTAGATCTGAGAAATAATATTTTTATTAATTAAATCAAGCTAATTAATAAATTGGGGTGGCCAAAAGTGATTTATTTTGAATTTCGCTTTGAGTTTGGAGGTTGAAATCGTTCGTATACCGTTTGGACGGCCATAGAAATACTTTGGCTATTAAAAAATCGCTAATCGTTTCTTCTCCGAGGGCTCCAAACACTCAGTCATTTAAAAATGTTTTAGAAGAATGATCTTTAGTATAATGTAACGTGCTTTCTTCATTTAAATGAAGTGATTTTAGATGCCTGAGATATTTTTTTGTTAAATAAATCGTATTAATTAATAACAGTTAATATCCTAGGATCAACTTCTGTATACTTTCCGGTGAAACTGACTCACTATTATTCTTCTGCCAACGTTTCGTCCTTTCGTTACATAAGAACTTCTTCAGGGCGGTTAGAATAAAGCAAAGCAAACGCACCACAGTCAGTTTTAACACAGCAGCAGCAGCAACGAAAAGATCATTTCCAAACACATTTTGACCGCATAGAAATTAGATTAGCAAGAAGAATGGCCCCAAAGAAGTTCTTCTGTAGCGAATGACGGGACTCTAAAAGCTGGTTTTTACGACGATAGTTTCTGTGATAGTCGCTGTCATGAAACCAACCAACATAGAAACTATCATCGTGTAAATAGTAACTTGATGCAGACATTTAACTCTTATTGAAACTATCACTCTCACTTTCGTGATAATACTTTCATGAGAGTACTATCATCGTGAAAACGAGCTTTTAAGCCACATTTTCACGATGATAGTTTATGTGGCAGTGAAAGCAACTACCGTAGAAACTATCTTTGAATAAATAAATTCACAGTCGTTTCCGTGCAGGTAGTTAACTCTTAAAGCTGGTTTTCACGATGATAGTTACTGTCATGAAAGCAATTATCTTAGAAACTATCATAGCGTAAATAATTTAACAGTTGTTCCCGTGCAGACAGTTACATCTTAATCGTAACTATCACACCTACATCGTGAAAACCAGCCTTTAATCGGAACTGTCACGTTCATTTTCGTGATACTTTCATGACAGTAGTATCATCATGAAAACCAAAATAAAATGAATTGAAAATGAAATAAGTTATCGATAATCTATTGTTGTAATTTCTATATATTGTAGGTGTCTTCATTTAACAAAAAACAACCGTTCTTCCTCTGTGTAAAGCCTTGAAACTCGGCGTGAGCAATTTTAACGCTGAATTTTTTTTGATTATACAAATTAAGCCGCCTTATTTGGGTTACCAAGCGTTTTTTCATTATCTCCACTTTGAGTGTTTAATGAATCACAGAGTGATTAGAGTATTTATATAGATATGGTGCACCGAAATAATTCTTTTAATTAAAACTGTCAAACTCAAAACGTGAAGTTAACGACCGCGTTAACATAAATCGACGCAAATCGAGACGGAAATGGGAACGTTTATCGGCTCAAGCCAACGGACGAGCGCGCACAAAACGACGAGAGACGTATTCATTTCGTGAGCGGAACGCCAACGATGATTTTTCCGTTTTTCAGATACGAAAGACATTCGCAGATATTTAAATTTCTGCTGCGAATCTATCAGCCGCCGGTTCCATAACAACGTCACTATTAAACCAGAAAAAATCGGTAGAGATGTTTCCTTTCTTTTTCAATTTGGTGTTGAAGAGGAACAACTTCAACTACTTCAATTTTCAAATTTGCTTGAAGCAATTGAATCAATGAATTTCTCGTAAACATCTTTTTATTGGGAAAATAAACGTGATTCAGTAAATCATCATTAAAAAGAAGAAGTTGAAGCGTTCTAAGATGCCAGGCACAAAATCGGACCAGATCCTAAATGAGAAGCTGCATCGTATCGTTCGAGTTTACCTATCTGGAAAGGACTCTATATGGTTGTGTGGTCAAACCAAGATTAAAAAATGGAGAAATAAGAAAACCATCCTAAAAGAACGAACACAAAGTAAAACCACGACCCTAAATGTCACACAATATGAATGGACATATTAAAGTTCGAGAAGGAAGAATAGGGTCAGAGCCATCAACCGTAAACCTACAGAAATGACAGAATGCTGCAACCTCTTCCTTAATTTGGTACGGAGGTCTTTTTAAAAAATAGTTTGGACCATGACGATAATTTCTAGTTTAATATGTATCTAATGCGCCTAATAAAAATATTTTATTAATTTGTATCCTGAAGGTAAAGTGAACCTTAATATTCCAAGCATGTAACGACGCACTTGTTCCGAGTTTTCAGGTGATAATTCACCTATTTTAGGAGAGCCTGCCTTCAGGTGAGCTTATAAATAATCCGGTTTTCCATATAACACGATGATTCAGTTCAATTAGCATGATTAATTCGGCATAAGCGGGTTGACACAAAACAGGCGGCCAGGCGTATACAGGATCGATACCAGAGGCAACCATGCGAGCATATCTCCTGCTCTCAGACCCGCGTTAACCACTCACCGACTGCCTCACTCATCCAACCGGACTGAAAAACATCCAGGAACGCGCTCCGCCACCATGCATTGGATTAAGCAACTCAATAATAAGGATTACGATACACATTTGCATGCTAAACCTACCCCAAATGGGGTCGAAGTATTCGGTCGTTTTTTTTCGCCCCTAACGAATTGAAAATGTTTTGCTCGGGATTAAAAGATTTCCACCGATGAGTGAAACAATTAATTTTCTTCGCGAACGGAATTTTTTTTTACGACACAATTCAAAGTTTAGAATGAAATTAATTAAAAACACGAGCTTATTTTGAATAGGTCGTTTAGGTAATGAAATGCCAATCATATACTTCCGGCAACCTGAAATTACGTGTGGTGTCATGCATCACTCATTATTCATGGTGGCGGCCAGCGCTGGTGTAATTGCAAAATTTTCAGTGATGAAAACCGCTCCGTGTGCTCCAGTTATGTAGACTCTGGAGTAAATTGAGCTCGCCGACATGTTACAATTATAAAGCTCGCTGTTTTCGCATAACTAGTTGCAGCTCATTTTAATCTGCCAATCACCTGCACCTGGAATGGACAACATTAATAGTTTTGACCCAGGCGGCGATCGATACGTCATTATAGCATTTTTGCTTATTTGGGTCAGGTCCCCTTGGAGATCATGGAGTGGACGCGTTATGACGATTACATTTAAGTATGTATAATTTTCTTTAACAGAAACACAAAAAACTTCATATTTATAATTGCTGTGATTCCCTCTCTTCATAGGTTTAACTCTAAGCATTTTTTTGAAACCAATTTCTAAGTACTTCAATCTCTGCAATCTCTATATGTAACGTTTCCTTTTCACTTTCTTCTTACTCTTCTTTTTTTCATTGTGGCGTTTCCCAAATTAATCCATCCTTAATCTTTTCGTCTTGCATTGCCTTTTCTCTTCATTTCCTTCTGATTTTTTTTTTTTTTTCGTTGTGGCGTTTCTCCAATTCTTCCGACCTCAATCTTTGCGTCTTGCATTGCCTTTTCTCTAATTTTAACTTCTTAGTCTTCCTTTTTTTTTCGTTGTGAGGTTTCCCAAGACATTCCCTGTCGTTAATCTTTGTGCCTTGTATTTTTTCTCCATTTTCTTCTTACCTTAAAAATTCATTTACACTAAACACGTAGCTCTTTGTTCTTTTAAAGATTGGTTTATCAGTTTTATTGGAATTTTTATGTTTTTAGATCAGCTGTTTTAAATACATGCCCTTACGTTGATTCTTACTTCTAAACCCTCTACTTCCTGTTATTTTTTTTCTTCAATTCTTTATCACTCCTTACTATTAATATCAAATCATGGACGAAGGCCAAGTTATTTAATAATGTTTCTTTTCTGTCCTTTTTACTATTCTGATGATTTTCTTTTGTAACTTCCCTGCTGTATTTTTTTCTTATTCATTCTCCTTCTGTCCTGATCGCATTTATTGATTTTAGCAACGTTAGCACCATTTGGATTAATGTTACTTTTGAAATTCGGAGTTTTCTTCATGCTTAGAGTTAGAAGCTTCCAATATACTTTCTCGAAAACGTGGTTATAATATTTTTTCGGGTAGGCATCGGGATTTTTTTGCTCTTTGAAAAATTTGAACTGCATTTTATTCAAAAGTTCGTTTAAAACAAGGCAGTAAAAAGTGGATATATGAAAACGAGGATGAGATGCTTTTTGACAAAAATTGTTTTCGCACAAATTACCTAAGAGAAGCAATAAAGTTTTTTCATAAACAGAAATTTGTTTTTATATACCTCCATTATTTCTCCTCCCTGCTGAACATTATAATATTAACTTGGTTATGCAATTAACTTAAAAGTTACCACCAACAGATTAATGATTCTCTCACGAACATGACCTAACTTTGTGTAATCATTGTTTGAATTAGTTGTTTAGCTCCAATTCGGATTATGCTAACGCCACAAGGTTCCGGCCCCATTATTTTTAATTAAAAGTAAACGTGAAATCTAATCAAAGTTCCAAATTGCTCGTGAAGTAAGGCAGATCCTCCGCAACTTAATCTTTAAGAACATGCGCGATTTTTTCGAGTTACTATCCGGCACGAACGGGGACAACTTATCATAAGCGTAGACCGTGCAAGGCATCAGCGTTACGGTAAGCTAAGGTTAATTAAAAGTTATGACCCGCCAGAGTTGTTTTCCATTTTGCTGACCCGGCTGCGCGTTTCTGCATTGTTGCCTGTGGCGGGGGGTCGGGGGCGAAATCCTGCCTGGTGCTGCTGATATACGCTCGGTTTCCTGTTACCTTCGACGTCCTAATAGTTCGGTGTTACGACACGAATTCAATCTGATTGTGCGTCCGACGTTGAATCTATTCATAACCACTTACGTGACATCTATTCAATTTACTCGGGAAAGCTAAATTTAGAAATTAATGTTCAAGTTACGCTTACCTGGGTATATACCGAAAAGGCGTTTAAGTTACGCACCGTTAATCTTTAAATAATTAAAGCGCCCCTCAATGAAGAAAGGTCCCAGCAATTGTTTGTTTGAGTATAATTAGAAAGAAGCATTGTCGTTATAATTTAGTGAAACAAATTCTGCTTTTGGTTGTAAGTGTACATTCTAGATTATATATTTACTGAAAATGTGAAAACTTTTAACGATAAAATAAAATATTACTTTCCTTCTTGTAGCTTGTAACGAGTTGATAAATTCGCTAGCAAGAGTTGGATTCTGCTGCTCATGTGATGGGTATAACGAGGTTGAAAGTAATGTCGAAACATTTACATGCATTTCACCCTCAGAATAAGAAAACCGCGCCTCAACAACCGAAGGCTTTCGAATCGAATTAGAATAGAATTATCGAAATTGAACTTCGCCCTTACACCAGGCCAAAACCTTAAAAGTCAATTCGTTCTTTGCGTTTACACAGTTTTGAATATAACCGAAATAATTATCTGTATCGCAAATGATCGCAAGGGTACGAGTTTCTTTAATGAAAATAAAATTGTAAGGACGAGTAACCAATTACGATTTCCTGAAAAGGCGAGGATATTTTTAGCCATCCAGGAATTTGATTAAGTTCATTCGGAGTAGATGCCGGTAAGATTAACTTGAACTCAACGCATGTGACGAATTAAATTAAAGTCATGAACAGGTGTATAAAAATAACTTGCGCATCCAGAGTCCTCTGCGACATTTTTATATTAATACTTTAATTAAAACGTCCGTCCTGAGCGGAGATGTACGCCCCGAGGGCACTCGCATTTCATTTAAGTTTACATGCAACATCACAAATTAATCCTCTTACGAAGGGTTGTTTTCCTTTTTAATAATCGTCGTTCACTGCCAGGAATAAGGAACGAAGTTCGTCAAAAGGGAAGAAGGAGTTTGGCGAGCTGCACCGTCTGCTGCTGGAGTGTCTTAAATATAAAAGCCCTAAAGTGGTCTTAAAACACGGCGCTACAAAATGTGTCAAGTAAAATTAAGTTGAAGCCGTATATCTATGGTAGCTGCCATTCCACTTTCAGACTCATCTTTGAAGAGCGTGCTTGAAAATTTAATACAAAATAAGCGCCTAAAACGGAAGAGCCGGCAAAGTTCAAAATCAATACGCCTTTTTTTGCAGATCAAAGCATGAACCAGTACTCTCGGTTATTAGCTAGAAATAATTCAGTTTATTATCGGACCATACTCCACAAAGTGACTTTGTCCTTTTTTCTTTTTAATGCAATCACGGAAGTTACAATTACACTACACCAGTTAATTTAACAATAAATGGAAAACAATGCAATTTCTTATTTTCGGTTAAGTCCTAATCAATATTGTCATGGAAGTCACAGCAGTTTAATAATGCCTTTGTTCTATTTCATATTAACGTGAAATCAATACCTCTATGCATACATTACATTTGCACGTCAATAGCAGTAGTTGGACGCCGTATAAACGCAGACGGTACCGAAATTTAATAATATCTACGTACATAGAAACTGCCATTTCAAAACACGAATGCATCAAACATCGGCAATTTACAGCAGTACACGATTTCGAATTAGTTCATGCGGACATGTATTCAATCACAACGTAGTACGCAATTAAATTTGTAATTAATTTAAAATTTTACTGAATCAATCAATCAAACAAAAAAAAGAAAAAAAATGAACCCAAACGCTCCTCACGTTTAGGTTTGGGCTTGAGCTTACGCCTTTCTGTGGCTTCGTCTAAAACAAGAAGCTATTTTTATAAATAGCAATTGATTAGCTGCATTAATTAGAATGCATTCTATTTACATACAAATGTGGACAATCCTGCAAAAGGTTAGGTAATCAAGCTTTGATTAATTGTCTGGTTTTGTTTGAGTTATCCTGAGCGTAGTTCAGGACGGAACGTGTTGGTTATTTGGTCGTAATGTAGACAGTAAACTTATCGATCTTAAGGCAAACAAATCGTAGGGCCATCGGCGCTTACGGCCGATCTTTATGTGTGGATTTTACGGCCGAACGAATTTCCCGGTAGCCACAAAAAGCTTTTATGAAGCACGCTCGCCTATGTGTTTATAATGTTTTTTTTTTGATGGTCATTGTTTATACGAAACATCGCCGCTATTTATAGGCCTTTATGAAGAAATAATTGGCTTCCCATTGCCCGGATGTAACGATCGAAGTTTCGACATTACCTACTGCGCAATAAAAAAAATCAAACGGGAAAGGATTCATTTGGAAATTTAGGGCAAGTTACGTTCATCAAAGGATACCATATATTATGGAGCAGAGTTCGCGAGGATCCTTTATACGGATTATCAGCGAAATTTCATCAAAGCAGGGAATATATTATGAAGCACAATGGACACTGTTCACGAATAAAAATAATAAATTTCCTGCGAGCAACTCATTTTGATTTTACTTGAAAAATTAAGGAGCCTGCGAATAGGAAATAAAACTCGATACAAAACGAAAACAAATTGAAACAACTACCGCTGAAATACCAATAATAGAATTAAAGAAAAAAAAATTAATGTCGACTCTTCTCTAGAATCATATGAGTAAAAAATAAAAGATCGACAATTTCATTCGATACAAAAAAAAACTAAACAAAAGAAAATTGAAACACCTACCGCCGAAATACCAATAGAATGAATGAAAAACAAATGAATGTCGACTGTTTTGTAGAATTACACGGATAGAAATTAAAAGATCGGCAATTTCCAAACTGTCAGAAAGAATGATTCGATACGAAACAAAACAAAAGCAAATTAAAACAAAATGAATTAAAAAATAAAACAACAATGGGAAAAAAACAATGAATGTCGACTTTGATTGTCCAATAAAATAGAAAACAAAAGATCGACAATTTCATCTGACGGCAGATAATGAATAAAGAAAAAACTTGTCAGAAAGAATGATTCGATACAAAGAAAAAACAAAAGCAAATTAAAACAAAATGAATTAAAAAATAAACTGTCAGAAAGAACGATTCCATACAAAAAAAAAAATTAAAACAACCGCTGCCGAAATACCAGTAATAAAACGAACGAAAAACAAATGAATATCGACAGTTATTCCGAATTATTTGAATAGAAAATAAAAGATCGACAATTTCATTCGAAACAAAAAACAAAAGAAAATTGAAATAACTACCGCAGAAATATCAATAGATTGAATGAAAAACAAATGAATATTATTCTCCAGAATCAATGTGAATAGGAAACAAAACTCGATACAAAACAAAAACAAATCGAAACAACTACCGCCGAAATACCAACAATTGAACGAACGAAAAACAAATGAATATCGACTATTATTCCGAATTATACGAACGGAAAACAAAAGATCGACAATTTCATTCTATACGAAAAAAAAACGAAACAAAAGAAAATTGAAACAACTACCGCCGAAATACCACTACCATAGAAATGAACGAAAAACAAATGAATGCCGACTGTTCTGTAGAATCTGTAGAATCATATAAATAGAAATTAAAATATCGACAATTTAATTCGGCGGGGAATGAACAAAATTAATCGGAAAAAAAACATCAGAAAGTACAACTCGATATAAAGAAAAGAAAACAAAAGAAACCCGAAACAAGCACCGCCGAAATACGAATAGAATCAATGAAAAACAAATGAACGTCGACTATTATTCTCCAGAATCACGTAAATAGAAAATAAAACTCGATGCAAAAAAAAACAAACAAATATTTTTTTTTGAAACAACTACCGCCGAAATGTCAATAAGAGAATGAAAACAAAAAAAACAAATGAATGACGACTTTTATTCTCCAATGGAATAGAAAACAAACGATTGACAATTTCAGTTGGCAGATAATGAATAAAGAAAGAAACTTGTCAGAAAGAATGATTCGATACAAAACGAAACAAAAGAAAATTGAAGCAACTACAAGCGAAATACCAATAACAGAATAAATGAAAACAAATGAATGTCGGCTATTTTCCAGAGTCACGTGAATAGAAAATAAAAGATCGACAATTTCATTCGGCGGAGAACAAATAACATTAATTACAAAAAAACCAACAGAAAGAGTAAAACAATTGAATTAAATCAAATCAAATCGGAAAAAAAAAATCGACGGTTTTGTCCGTCAGAGAACAATTAAAAACAAAAAAAAAACTATCGAAAAGACCATTTCGACATTAAGAGAGAAAACGCCGAAATGCTAATAGTATTAGCGAAAAACAAATGAATGTCGATTGTTATTCAAAATAATATGAATAGAAAATAAAAGATTCATCTGGAATATAATGAACTATCAGAAAAAATGATTCGATACAAAAAAAATAATTAAAACAAAATTAAGTAAAAAATTGAAAATTGAAACAAATACGGCCGACTTGTATTAAGTAGAGAATGAACGTAAAACAAATGAATGTCTTCTCCAGAATTGTCTGAATACAAAACAAAAGGTTGACGATTTCATCCGTCAAAAAATATAATTCGATAGAAAAACAACAAAAGAAAATTGAAATAAACGAGTCATTGAAGTATTTTTTTTTTTATTTTATTTAGTTAATGGTCGCAGCTTACAGAGACAAAGGCTACATAAAGCACGAAACATATGACACGTCAAAGTAAATATAACATTCAGGAAGCTTCAGCTTTTCAGTTTCATTTTGAAACAAATTTCCCATTTCTCATTAATTGAACTACCAAGTCGTTTTATTTTATTAACAAAACTAAGTTATTTCATGAATATGAACATACACTGCTGTGTATAAATCAGGGAAAAATCTACAGGATAATTTTATATATTAAGGACGTACTGAATTTTTAAAACGTGCTTACATACACAATTTGCTTGATAAAACATGAAACTCGTGGTAGTATATGATGAAAGTAAAATGTCAACATTTGGGGTGTAGGCTTTCTCCACTGTTTAACATCACAATCGATAAGTACTCGAGGTACTCCGCCAGGTAAGCAAAGTCTTAAGCTCGCTGTAACTTGCAAATATTTGCCCAGGTAAACGTGATTTAAACCCGTGAGTCTTGCCGAATAGTTGAGGTCGCCCCGTGATAATCGCTCGCAACCGCCGTTGAAAGCGGCTCGAACTTAATTGCGTCAAAATTTCGCGCGGAGCGAAGCTTTTACGCCCCACAAAATTTTAATGATAACGAAAGCTCTCGGAAATTAAGAGAATGGCATCGTAACGAGATCTCGCTCTCTCTTAACGGTGAAAGAAAGAAGCCCGGGCCACCAAACAAATAATTCATAATAGATTCTGCGATCGCTTCGAGATTTCATTTAGAAAAATGAGAACTTAGCGAAGCAATGAGAGAAAATTAACCATCTCGCTTCGCTATAAATATTTTCTTTTATTCATTCTCCGATTTGATCCTTTGAAAGTACATTAATTACAGAAACGTTATTTATGGAGCTGGGGCATATACAAAAGGAGCTAGAAGGAATTTCAATGCTATTGTTGGAAGCTACTTACAAATTGTTCGACGATTTCAACCTACAGTTGTTTAAGACAACGCAAAAACGGGAAACGTTTTGGATCAATCTGTGATCTAATCGATATTATGGCGAGGAATGTGCGTGAAAATCGAGGATTTCCACGTTCACAGAGCTAATAATCTCTGCGCGTGCACCAAGCTCCATTTAGCGCTAAATCGGGTTACGACTTCGCTAACGCAATTGATAACATAGTTTTAATAGCGTTACGTTTAAGCACCAAAGTGCATTATCTGAACGTTGTTGACATAAACGAATTTCAGTGTAAGGTCCCGTTTAGAGTTCAGGGATTTATTTTCGTAATGGCGGTCATATTATTATTATTATCATGAGACTGCTTAAATTGGAAAGCATCCGCCACCATTATTGTAATCCTATTGTTCGTTGTTAATGCTGTAATTTATTAAGCGACGCGCACATATAATAGAAAGGACACGGAATGTGAAATGCAAATGCGAAAGAAGAAACCCAGCTGCTAATGAAATTTTTGTCACTATACTAAGCTTTACAATTAAACATTGAAAAATTATTTTCGCCAGTTGATAATATATAAATCTACATCCGGGGAAGTTGTATTTATTAATCAGTCTCCAAATTGTTATAAAAATTAATTAGCACAGCATATCTTGCCTGTTTTTTTTTTTTTTCACCAAGAAAAAAGTACTCCGACGAGAGGAGGAAAAAAACTAATTAAAAAGCTTAGCAACAAAGACCTTTAATTAAAAATGCGAGCATACGTATGAGGTCCGAATTTAAAACCGTAGTTCAGTTGCAATTTCAATTTCTATTCAACGTGAACTAGCCGCATGTGACACAATCGGGCAGACCTTCGCTCGTCAAACGGAAACACTGATATTCCAAATAAAAAGTTAATTCCCGGCTTGTCATCTGTGACAACCCCTATCTCGTTCATGTTTGACTACAATCGAGTGCCGGCACTCGGTTGCTTTTTTTTTATTCCCTAGTTTTTTTCCAAATAAATGTTTTCCGTTCTACACATTTCACATTATCTTGGCAAACATGTCTGTAATTGCACCTCTGGAAAATTCAATTGCATCGTGATTACGATTGGGGGGCTCCTTTTTTTAATTCTACAAGAATCATATTTGTTAGCTTCACCCAATTTACTCCGAAGTTAAATTGGTTTATGTATGTATATGAGGGTTTATCGGATTCCAAGTCATTATTACTAGATTAAATAGTATTTACGTTTTGAGGACACCGGATTAAAAAAAATCTCCTCTTTTTTTTCGACAAAAGCCTGACCTAAAATACGATTACGGAGTAAGCCGGTGGCTTTGATTAGTCAAGCACAAACCGGGTAATGCTCATATTCGGCGGATTTCAGAATGTATACATAAATTCAAACGATTCCTCTTTCGCCCTGTTCGGCTTCGCTAATTGGGGGAGTTATTTCGAAAAGGACTGAAACGGAGCGCGATATTGACGCTAATACTGCGATACTAGAGCATAATGAATGCTGCCAGGGGATGAAACGTGAGGTTTCAGGGATCGTTTTCTGCACAACTGAAATGAATGCAATACAACACAATAAAGAGATGCAAATCACTTTTTTTTTAATTCTAAGTAACTGCGCCTGAATTTTTTCCATAGAATGAAACTGAATTGCAATGGTTCTATTCGGAGCATTACTCATCCCCCAGATAAAAAAAACTGCCTCTGAAATCTTGGAGCTTTCCTCCATGGCACGAAAATATGTTTGAAACAATTTCCACTGTTATGGAACTCGTTTTCCAGATCTTGCATCTCCCCTTAGGACGACTTTGACAAGCGAACTGTATCCCGAGGAGGGATGGATGATCACGCTCAGACGGAGCGAGGGCTGAAATGAACCTGCTTAGGGGATTACACAAGCGATCGGATATTTCACGCACGTACGCAAATTGACACAAATAAAAAATACGTTAGCGTCCTATTTGTCACTCTCCTTAAATCGAATTTAATAGAAACATATTGTCCGACGTGTGCCACACATATAAGGATTTACTCGTCCTGAGATTAAAAAAGATAGAGTTACCTCCCTCCTCCCCTAAGTTAATACAGTTTCATTTGCAGGGGCTTGCAAGCTTTTTAATTAATTCCTCGTTTTGTTCTCAAAATAAACTGCAAACGAGCGCAGTTAAATTTTAAACAACTCTCCGTCGAAAAAGTTTCCCAGCTCCCGGAAGAATATTTCGGCGGATTAAATATTTAAGCGAAAAAAGCACATCTAATACACTCAGGCCGATAAAGTATTTAAATTACCGAAGGAGAGAAACTTAAATCTTCCATTAGTGTTGGAACATTAATGATCTGGTGTACGGTTTCCTCTTGTTAAAAAGGACAACGGTTCGGCGTAATCTTAAACTTAATTATATTCTGCTTAATTTAAGGGAGCGAATCAAAAATAAAAGAGCGTGTAGGAAAAGACGATAAAGAAATTAATTTCGAAATTCAGTATCGGAGAGTGGGACGATGATTTATTAATTAGGAAAGGGATTCGAGCTTACCCTTCTTTACTCATTGCGAAACTAGTATAAGCATCATGATAAAAAGTATTATAATACGTAGAGTATGTGTATGTACACATAAAAGTTTATAAAGGAAAAATACGAATAATAATTTAAATAAATTACAATACATACTAAAAAAAATGACATCCCGTTTCTTTTCCTAAGTAAACTGTAATTACATATACGAAGTGCTGTCTAAAAGTTCGGAGCTTTAATTCATAACAAAAAAAATTGGGTTCTTTGGGTATCTCGGTATTTTTGAACGTCACTCTGTAGATGTCTGAATGTTTGAGTGAACTTAAATATGTTCCATTCATCATTGTTAAAATAGTATTACAACTACAAGTAAAAATAGAAATCCTGTTCAATTCAAATAGCAAAGATAATAATAAATCACGAAGATCACGCGAATGGTGCACTTGGAGCGCAATTAAATCGTAATATCGTAATTTGCTTTGTGCGGCAAATTTAGTCGATTAAATTAGCCATTGATGCCGCATGATATACAGCAGTCTATTCGGAATGCGGAGATATATTCAAGCAATTACGGTTTACGAATGTGTGTGTATGCGTAGCATTGCTGGCACTAATAGGGTACTATTGTTAAAAATGAATTATTGCTCTAGGATCGATTGTAATAGGTCGACGCCTCTAATAAATCCGTTGGGGGTTTGTGTATGCTGAAGTTGGGTTGTGTTTACAAAATTCAACCGCACTTCATTGCTTAAATTATCATGACTGTAATTCGCGCTTCAAAACAGAAAGCGTATTAATTTTTCTTTCATAAGACGAAGATCTGCGGGAAATAGGATTCGGGAACTCACTGTATAACTCGTATTTTTTTAATTTAAAACACAAGCCACTAAAATAAATGAAACCACTTATTAGTTTGTCGAATTATCAGCATAATATAGCCCCACGAGAGGGTCAGAAGATGTACACATATTTAATCCACTAAATTAAATTTGTTCACTACAGAGAACTAATTTATGTGTTCAATACAATTTGAATTATGCTAATTAATAAATAAGTTTTAAAATATGGGGGGTTTCATAGTACTTCAATTTTGAGACATAATAATAATAATTAGCAACACAACCCATGCTAAAAATAACTCCGCAGTATATTAGTGAGACGTGGATGAATGGAATTCGGGTTTCATCGGGTAATGTAATACATCATCAGGTATAATTGGATAAATTTACTTTTAGCGTATTCCCGTATCACGTTTAATCTTAATTCCCGGAACGAAAGCGGTCCTGCCTTGCGTGCTCTTATAATTGTATCAGTTTCTTCCAATTACCCCACGAAGTTGCTTGTCGAAAGCGCTAATGTCACTCTTGTTCGAAGTTAAACAAGTTTTACAACAATACGCCCACTTACAACTTACGCTAAATCAATTATGAACCGTCTAATTTACTTGCATTACATCAAAAATAAACAAAACAGTTGAACTATATGAATACAAATTATGTGCTTCTCGAGTTAGAGTCGTTGCAATTAGTGTCAGACAGAACTTACGTCTGATTGAGTTAAGTTGTAGGATGAAAAAAAGCTTTTTCCTGCGCGATTATATGAAAAAAGGCAGTTTAGAAGTAATTTAGGCAAAGTCTTTAATGGCCAGTGGTTTTAAATAAGAATAAAACATGATAAGCTTTAGTTGGTAATCAGAGAATGACAAATTATCGCCCCAATCACCCTAGTTTTAAAGTAAACAAACGTGTGATACGAACTGAACGACACATTATTTTTGGTTGCGATTTTATTTAGTTATTCAAATTTATTTTGTTAAATTAAATCATGATTGCGTGCAATTATGTTATTATTTCTAAAAAAAAAAAAAACAAATTGAGCATTTACTTGTTTATTTTAAACATTTCTTTAATAAACGCAGTTATCTCTTGAAAAGAAATTTATTCTTAAGACAGCTCAACGTACAGCCAAAGCCCACACTTCTTTTAATTTAAGTTATTTACTAAAATCGCAAGTTTCTTTTTAAGTTGTCCGACTAATAATCATTACGAGTTTTCTCTTAATAAAAGAAATCGTTAAAAATAAGGCAAAACGTACCAAAGAGTGCATGTACTCATGTTTGAGGGTTAATCTGATAGTGTATGGGGCCCTTAATTTAGTTCTAATTTTTCTCACGGCGCTGCTTCAAATATTTTTGACAAGTGCGCACCTAACCTAACTTTCATTCGCTCACATTTCACAAACACTTTAAGAAAGCTAAATTCAGTTATGCAATGCGTTAAATTAATTTCATTAGCTCGCAGTATTTCCATGCTAGAGAGCTATGTAGTGCGTTGCCTGTTCAGTGGATCAAAGTTGAAGCTCGATAGCTTTGAGGTTATAAGGCGAAAAAGGTTTCCCCTAACAACAGGAAAGTTTGATCGAAATCTATTATGTAAGAAAATACCGCATCGTTCTTCATCGACGGCCACAGAGAATGCGCTAGTAGACCCCCTGACTTTCGAAAGGGTTTGCGAAGAAACACTGGAGTCTCTGAGCGAGTACTTCGAAGAATTAGTTGAGAAATCGGGGCACCTAGAATCAGCTGATGTTTCCTATAGCGTACGTAATTAATTACTTAATTTATTTTATATTTATTTGGCTTTAATTGTAGAGCGGTGTCCTAACAGTAAATTTTGGCGGTCCTTATGGAACGTACGTCATCAACAGGCAAACTCCGAACCGACAGATCTGGTTGAGCTCGCCCACCTCGGGGCCTAAACGATACGATTTTGTAACCGACGGAGAGTATTGGGTTTATAAGCATGACGGACGAACTTTACATCAGTTGCTTCAGAGTGAAATACCGGGAATCATTCGGACAGACGTTGATTTTACTAAGTGCTCGTATTGTCGATTATGATTTGATTTATTAAAGTCGTTTAATTAAATACATTTAGTCTCCTTTTATTTTGTAACAATTAATTAATTAAGACGCGATGGATATTATGGAAGATGGGAATCTCATGGACAAAGTCCTAATTTTAATTCAGAGGGATATGGAATATTACAAAGTAAGCTCGCAATTGCATGATGTTCGCTATAATTATTCAAGCAATTATCTTCCAGAGCAAACAATCTGTGCTTCAAGAAACGATTTGCGCAGGAATTGTCGGGGGGCGCTTGGATTTCCCTCGCTATGCCTCATTCGCGGCAGTAAAACTGGTTTTATGGTGGGAAGATGAGTTCGTGGCGGCTTACAGATGACACTCGGGCTTCATGCAACA
Organism: Serrognathus titanus; assembly: GCA_039766575.1. Taxonomy (NCBI): domain Eukaryota; kingdom Metazoa; phylum Arthropoda; class Insecta; order Coleoptera; family Lucanidae; genus Serrognathus; species Serrognathus titanus. The sequence goes on along the minus strand of CM077911.1, from coordinate 20,384,494 downwards.
AAATAAAGAGAACAACTTCCAAGGGGGTTCAGAAATGACGGGTGGATGTGGAGGGATAGTCAAAGCTTCCGATCCTCACAAATTTATTTCGTCAATCACAAAATCCGCTGAGCAGTTTTTAGGTACAAGAAAAATTCAACTTACACACACACACACAGACAATCATAAACCATTTTAGATCATCTTCACAAGCTTACCCAAGAAGCCTTGGATCACGCAGATCTATCCGTGTTAACCGGAACTATAGGAGCTACAGCTTTAATTAAAAATTGCTTGTGGTGCTACACGCAAACGATAAACTCGTCAAAACCCGACTTGAGCGAGCAACTACAACCGAGCTGCAAAAAATATCAAGAGATGGGAGAAGCCCTGGCAGAACGCCTGCTGGACTTGCATTGTCGATTGCTGTCGCTGTATATCCTGCAAGACGCCGAGTGTTTAGACTGGGAGAACAGTAAGCCATTTTTTGAGTCCGAACGGGGTTCTTACGTTATACAGATGTGGTGGTTGTATATGGAAGGTACCCGAGAGGATCTTTGGAACACTGTGCCTCCAAAGATGGCGCAAAGAGTCTTCTCCGGTATGCTGAATGAAACGTTAACAATTTTAACTGTGAGATATGCTCAGGTGAGAGAGTTACACTTCTGTAATTTTACCGTCAATATGTGCAACACTTTTACAGGCTAACTGTTCAGAAGCTCGCAGCCAATTACTGTTGGTAGATATCAGCAATATGCTTTTGTGCGTTGCCCAACTTCTGCCTGCGATCTGTAACGATGCGGAAGAATTCGTTGGGGTTGGCCTCAATTCCAAAAGCAAAATCCTCAGAGACGTGCATGCAAAATGTCAAGAGTTGTTCATTTGCTTCATTTTAAGAGGAGCACCCCTAGATATTTTATACAAAGTATGAAAACACTTTAAAAAATTAAACCTGACAAGGATTTCGTAGGTGTTTCGTAAAGAGTCTGTGAGCGCCGAAGTACTGGCATCCAAAAATAACAGTCTCAGTCCGTGGATTACGTTCAGCTTGCCCAACATTTTTAAACGCTGGTCCAGAAGCCAAGTCGCCAGATTATCTGATTTGCCTGATAATATGGCCATAGCCCTGGAATTAAATGTTCTATTAAAACAACCCCAACCCATTTGGTCATTGCTGCTCAAAGTACGTGTCCAAGTCCAAGTTAGTTTTTGAATCAAATCAAAACATTATTATAATTTAGGTCGTCTGCATGAGGGATTGTAAAATCTTAAGTTTGATAATGCGCAGAGCTTTAAATGAATTTTATAAAACTGACAGTGTCAAGCCTGCCCACACAACAGCTTGTAAGTGCAACGGTTTTCTTTGTATCGGGGAAGGTCTATGCAAGGAAACAGATCGGACCTCACAGATTTTCACAGTGCAACATTATTACGATTTAATTTCGAGCTGTGCACACGTCATCTTGAGCAGTGGAAACACTCAAGACTTCGCGCAGACTTTACTACCGATGATCACCAAATTTGAAAACTGGGGGCAGTGTTTTGATAAGCGGGAGGTAAGACTTCAGATTAAATCGTTGCGTTTTTATTACGTTATTAATTCAGATTTGGAATCAGAAGCGTCCACCGTGGTACGAGGCAATCCTAGATTTGGTTAAACCCATGCTACCACCGATAACCGAAACGGTTGTTTCGGCAGTGCGTACAGGTGCAAGCATGTATCAGGCGATGTCCATCGTTTTGGTTTGTTTCTGTCAACTTTGGGACAGTGTCAATCCGTCGATACCTCAAATCGCTGCTTCCATACAAGACCTTCTGCCCGGTAGTGTAAAACCGATGGGAAAATCCGCTTTGCTTCATTTAATTCTCAGCGCGTTATACACTGATTTATTAAAGAAATCCGAGCAATCTAAGAAAGAAGTTAGGTTTAGTGAATGCAGCGAGGGCAAGAAAGAAAGAGACGGTGGAATTGCGAAGGAGAAAGATCCCTTATCGCATAAGAACTCGATTTGCAGTTTCGATGGAACCATCAACTCCGACGAGGCAATAGCTCTGGCGGTAGCCGAAGCTATATGCAGTATAGACGAGGACAACAAACACACGGATCAAATCGAGGAGTTTCTAGAGCAAGCCAAGCAGAATTTAGAGACCGATTATTTGGTGACGGAAGGTTGCAAGAGGGTGGAGCGAACTCAGCAGACGGTTGAGGTTTTAGCCAGTGATTTACTTATGACGAACGAGGGAAAGAAAAGTTTCAAGGTAAACCAAACGAGTTAATATTTTCCTGATGTCCGATAATCAAATTTTAGGTTTTGCATCACTTCATAAAAGTTAATTGCGAATGGCTTTTTCAAAACCTAGAAGTAAGCGACTGTAAAGAAAGCGTCGAGCCTAACAGAGTCTTCTCTCATCCTGATCCGTTGTTGTACACCATGTTTCATATTGGGTACCGCCCTTTCGATCAGGTCAGTATTTTCAAAATTTACTGAGTTTGATGGTGAGTGTAATTTGAATTTTAGCTCCTGAGTGGAGAATGGAAGCCTGACTGGTTGAGTTTGTTGAGTGTACCAATGGGATTAAGTGTGGAACGGATTTGGATGCATTTGTCACTGCGTTGGGAATTTAAGGAAGCAAACTTATCCGGCTTGAACACGCAAGATGCTCACATAGTAACACATCTTACATCTATTTTAAAACCAAACTGAAAATAATATCATAAAGTGGATGGACATAGAGAATGAATTTAGAAATAAAGTAAAAGTCTTGAAACTAGTATCTTCCTTTTGCATTAAAAAAATCGTTAATAATAAAACTATAGTAAACTCCAGTGGTTAATTAATAAAAATCGAAGATGTCTTTATTATTTCATACGCACAAGACATTGAAATGTTTTATTTCAGAAAGTACATGACCCACGTCTACAAATAGGTTTCACAACAGTTTATATAAAATTCCAAAAATTCAATTAAATCGATGCCTGTCCTTCCTAATAACACACAAAGGTAAATAAACTGTTAAATCAGGTGTACGTAGTTTATTTACGGTATTTAGCAGCTTGGCAACTACGATATGCAAATTTCGAAAATAATCGGCTCGTCTATTCTATAGTACACAGTTTACTTAAAGCTACCTCCACACCAAGTTAAAAAAAGGCCGTTTTCACATGCACTTACCCTGTTGGTAGCTTTAAAAATATGTCGCCCATAAATCAGCGAATAAAAAATGAAAACGGCGTCGCTGCTAATAGAAAACATTGATTATATCAAATCTGCTATAAAAAGGATTCGTCTTCTCGGCATTTTATTTAAAACGTCTCGTCAAAAAATACTTACGCCTAAATTAAGGACTTATAAAGTCAGTTACATTAAACATTTCTCAAACAACGATAACAAACAAGGCCTTGCCTTTCGTTTCTCTCGAATTTGTTGAATTTTGCCCCGGAATGGCACGTGGATTTAATCGCTGTCGTCGTCGTTTCTGCTTCTGTTCAATGGTCTCCTGCTCTCCTCATCCGAACCATAAATGACTTCTTCGTCTGAATCGTTTATCATAGAAAACGCAGGATTATCTTTTGTTATACAAGTTTCTAAAATTTATAAATATTTAAGTGAACCCTCAGTGTTAGGCGGTGATCTTACCGTGTATATTTTTACTACCAGGCGAATAAACGTATGCCATAGCATAGATATAAAAGTTTAACAGCCCATAGAAAGACATAAACTGCGCCGAGCTATTGTAATGCGTCGACAGTTGGGCTACGAAATTGTCTTCCAGAACACCAATGCCAAAACGGAGCACCGTAATGGCTAAACTTATTGCTAGCACCACCAACATCAAGAGCGTTAAGAATTTCAGTCTCATATCTGGAAGGAAAACGACGATTTGGTTTCATATAATCCAAAGCAAAAATTCCTGACTCACCAAAGAATGGCATGGACCGTAACTCGCTGTACGCCCGAAGGAGTAGAAGTAATAAATAGGCTAAATACACTCCACCGAATGTGAAAAAGAAAATTTTTAAATTCTAAAAGCAAGACCTCCAATAACTTATACAGTTGCGCGCTCGCCTCAAGAGGCACTTACATAGTAATGAGTCGTATCCACACTGTGATTGTACGTGGGATCTTTCAGTTCGTTACACTTTTCCCAAGTGGAAATTATTATGGCCGAAATCCACAGCATGCCGACGACGAAAAATTTCGGAAAGTAAAAAGTGAGAATCCGCCTTTCATTCTGTGTTGTAAAGAAAAATATATTCCAGAAACCCCATCTATGGAGTTTCTAAAATATGTAATACAAAGGCGTACCTGTCTTAAACCATGATAAACACAGAGCCAGAAGAGCAGAAGTGAACACAGAAACGTTGCTTGCGCTACGGCATCAATCATGCCCGGAATCCAAGAATTCACAAGGAAAGTCATCGGAAACACGGGATCTAAAACCAAACGTGCATCTTGAAAGGGATAGGGCAAAGCATGATGGTGCACTTACTGTTATAAAAGAGGAGTAAAGGCAGTAGAACCGACATCCACTTTTGCTCGATGGACCAATCAAAAATCGCGTACTTTTTCAACGTGTGGGCAAACCAACACTATGCAAAAGACATTTTCAACTTGAATTTCCCCCCCAAAAACACCTAAAGGTACTTACAGTTATAAAAAACGTAGAAACAAGGAAGATAAAGCGAAACCAAATTTCTATCTGCGTGAAAGCAGGATTGTAAGTTTTAAACTGAAAAAAAATTCGTGATTTTCGACAGAATCCGAGGGGCGTTGACTACGTACGTAGAAGCGAATGTCTTTGATGTTGTAACGCTGGTGGAAGGCTTCCAGGCCGTAAAAGTGGACTGTAATTATGTAATGGGTGTAATCCAGGAAACCTAAGTGCAGGACGATGAATTCGTCGCAGTCCTGCTGTTCGCAACGAAGATGACGCGTCCTAAAAAAAAACCAGACATTTATTTTTTTTCTTCTCGTGCTAGTTTGTGCATCCAAGAACCTATTTCTGGAAGTTCTGCTGTGGATTATCGTCACTGGCTTGTGGTCTTCGGTCAAACCTTCTATTGAAACACTTAATTGAAAACTTTTATCGAAAATCTGGTCTGAAAGGAGAATGGTTTAAATTTTCTAAAGTAAAAAACTTCCAAATTAATAAAACAAAGCTAAGGTAAAAGAGAAGCAGCGTAAAACACAAAGGAAACAGTTACAACGACCTGTTGAAGCAAGACTACGTCAAAAAGCAGTTATTAAACTACATTTATTTCCAGAAAAGAAAATCAGGCAGATAGTAGCGTAAGAGAAGAAGCGAAAACCTAATCAACTACCAACAAAAAAAAACAATTGGGATAACACAGGGAAAAAAGTAAGAAACAAACTGTAGCAAAGAAAACAGTTTAGCACAAAATAAATCAACTCAATAAACTTAAATTATCAGGGATAAAGTTACCATCGTTATTATCCGTCGTTAATTTCGCAATCAACCATAATTGCTGGCAGTAAGTGGTCATTGCGGGCGACTTCATCGTAAAAGGTCCCGTAGCGATTTCGTTGCTTTTATTGTCCTTCGCGAGGAGCGATTTTCCGTCTATTTCCGTGACGTTGGTGATGGGTGGGCCTAAAAGAAGCTATTTATGGCCGAATCGAAACTGCGCGCCCTAATTACCGGCTAGACCTATGAACAAACCCAAGCCGAAACACCCGAAGAAGGCAATGAAGACCATGACGAATTCCCGCTTATGCATTGAATAGAGTCTCATTTGTACGGACCTGGAAGTTTTTCCCATAAAATAAACCAAAACAATGACGACCAATTTGAGAGGTAGTAGGTACCTTTCGCATCTGTCATGGTGATATGCTGGTGCTATGTATTTATTAAATTCGCTAAATAAGTCGCTGAATTGGGACAGAGAATTTCTTATCCTTAAACTCCAGCCTGCTGTTGGAAGATGATAGGAATAGCCGAGACCTACGCCGTCTATCTTCGTCATGTTTATTTCTGAAGACAATAATTCATAGTCATTTTGGCGTTCACAGTCAACAGAAGAAAGGAGATTAAATGGAAATGAAATTTGAAGTCAAAAAAATTAAATATTGCAAAATAAGTAAATGGGATGAAATGACAAAGATGAAAGCGAAGGTTTTCAAAGCAAAAGAGAAACCAAGGACAAGTATATTTAAGATCAAAGTAAATTTAGAAAGCAGAGAATAAAAAGTAAAACACAATTAAGAAACGTCTGTATATAGGCCCTATAAAAAACATAAGGAAATATCAAACTGAAATCAGACTTTTTTCATCAATTATGATTGTGATAAGATAAAAGCCGATTAATTTTGATAAACAAAGTAAGTATTAATCATTACAATGTAATTGCAGGCATAAATAACACTTGCCATGTATTTGTCAAATACATAAACTGTAATTAACAAAACGATTTACAAATACCGAATGACAATTTTATTAAAATAATTCAAACATTTTTAAAATGGTTTCATCTTGCACCAAATTAAAGGTCGCACCTTGACCTGACCTTAATAACTAACCGAATGAACTTATGCAGTTCACATTCAGATCACCCACTTTGCAGGAAAAGGGCAGCGTTAACAAGGGCAGCACGTGAACTCGAACGTTTCCCGTACTTTTCCACGAGTCAATAAATAGGAACGAAACTTTTTTTTTTTTTTTTAATGACAAGTAGGGATCACGTTCACATCAAATCTAAAAGGAATGAATCAATCAATTTTGGCAAAAGTTTAAACTGATGAGGATTTTTTAAATGAATTAAAAAAAAAGTATAAACACGCAGAAAATGACGAAAATGTTTTGGCTCACCCTAAATACTGCTTTTAACTACGAAAACCACTACATAATGATATTTTTGTTGAGTATATATCACGAGTGTATACAAAGTGAGCCCAACCACATGGCACTGTGAGAGTTGCTTGAAAGTATTGATCTGCGCCAACACGTTCCACTTCAGACTTCAAATTGAAGTTGCATTTTGCTGATTATACTTTCGTTCACACGGAAATTTTAGACTTGAAAAAGGAAACAGATTAAAAGTTGCTTGAAAATGCTGAAATGCACATAAAGGCAGTTAACTAAACGTAGGGACGTGATCGTTTAGGAGAAACTTGTAACTAAATAACCAAAGCAAAAATTAAATTCCAAACTTAAATAAAGCTAAGAGAAAATAAAGAAGACAAATTCTGACTATTGAATTTGCAGACCGTGCCAAAAAATTAAACAAAAATTAAAAGCATCTAAACCATAAACCAGTTTCAGAACTAAATACGTTTTTCAAAATCGTTATTAAATTTCTTTGAGTGGAATATAATAATAATAAAAGCTGTGAATCAAATACAAGGATGCGGGACAAAAATGCAATGAAAAAATATTTATTTATTTACATTTTAAACAAAGAAAACTAAAAACTAATCCCAATATTTGATGAGTCCATCCCAACCAGCGGTAACCAACTTGCTTGGTTCGTGGGGGTGCCACAGCACGCTGATACAAACATCTTCGTGCGCCTTCCACTTCTTATACAGTTTTGTAGTCTTCCAATCCCAGACGTAGCATTTACCATCGGCATCTCCTGAGACTAAGTAACTCATATCCGGAGAGAAGTCTAGCGTGCATGCATAACCGGCCACCATGTGACCCGTAAAGGTCTTCTTGCGATTCATCTTGAATCTGTTGAGGGCTGAAAATATAACAATTTTATTATCCATGCTCTGGCAAGCCAGCCATTTTCCGTTAGGTGCGGGGGTTACGGCTGGCATTGAGTGCATCGTCGGGTCTGCTATGTATTTCATATCCACGGGGATATCCCTATAAAAAAAAAGAAATTCACTTAATTTGCTCTGGCTAAAACCATTAGAAATTCACCATTCCCAAACACGCAAGCTTTTATCATCTGAAGTGGTCACGAATCTCCTGTTATCGTCCACAAATGTAATGGTATTTACAGCTCCGAGATGTCGGTCGTATTCTTGGACGATATCACCTGAGCGTGTATCCCACTGCAATGAAAAAAGTTTTAAAAAAAAGTTCTCTACGGAGCAAACGATCACTTACACAAATAATTTTTTTGTCTGACGTTCCTGCTACGAATAAATGCTGCTTGTTTTTATCTGGATTGAATTTAATACAGTAAGGTATTTTTCTGCTTGTAAACCGTGAAAGAACTTGTCCGGTTTCAGTGTCCCATAATTTTATGTATCTATCATAGCCTGCAATACAAAAATTAAATAAATAGATTTAATTAATTAATTTTATTTAAGCACACACCCGCTGACAAGAAGTGTTTCCCAGAATTATTAAAGTTAATGTCTCTGACAGCTTGTCTGTGTCCGTAATACGTACGTATGCAGCGTCTTTCATTATACACTTCCCAGATCTGTAATTAAGAAGAACAATATTAATTATAATAAGGCATTTGGATTTTCTGCAAACTAAATTATCTTTTACTTTAAAAACATTGCATTTTCAATGTATTTCTTGATTCATAGACGATGATCTTAATAAATTTTAAATTAGATTTACCTTAATTCTACAATCCATACTGGCAGATAATAATAAGTGTGCAGTTCTTGGAAACCATCGAATGGCAGCGACTCCTTTGGAGTGTCCACTCCAAGTGTGTATGTGTGCTTTTGGCAAAAAACAACGCTCTGGTGGAGTATCAGATCGTAAATTAACTCCAACATCTTGAGGTGCGTGCAAGAATGACCTTCCCTGATAATCGACGGGTTCTTTGACTGGTAAAAGAAATTAAATTACATCAATCAACAAGTATTGATCATCAATTTATCTTAAATAAGAAACAAATTTTGTAACGATAATAAAGTATGCGATACATACTGTGTAATATAGTTTTTTCTTCGATGGGTTTCTCTTCGATCGGTTTGCCACGTTTATTCCGTTTGGCAACCAACTCTTCCAATTCGGCAGCTTCCTCTTCGGAAGGCTTCATAACGCGTTGCTCATCGATAAAACCACCCCAGGGCCCCAAAAATCCATCGACATCACCCGGATTATTGTTTCTTTTCCTTTTCCTTTTATCCAGAGGTCTTAACTTTGTGGTTTCAAACACCGTTTTACCATTTCCGTCGTTGGCCAATTCTGCCGAGCCAATTACTTTACTGCCAGCAACAACATCGCTGTCGACCGTAGGATCTAGGGCGTACCCGAAACTGTTGAAGGTACGTCGCTGATTTTCAAACTGGAATTCACTCATGTGGGCCGGCTCGATGAAGCCCGAAAGCATATTTCGTTCCGATTGCATCTGCTTGGATTTAAACGGATTCGCTGGGCCTACCATTGGGGTAAACAGTTCTTCATATTTGGGGTTGTGAGTCAGCTCCTGTGCGGTGGGATCGACGTGTTTGACACATTCTTCAGAGCCCTAGAATTCAAAACGGTAATAAAATGGTCATAACTGGGCCTTATTGGTACTTACTGTTGGAAGGACCGTGGGTGCAGCACATATCTGAAGGAGCTTTCGTACGGAATATTCAGAAGAACCTTCTGTGCTGGCTACTCGTGTTTCTGTCTCTGCAGAGTCGTTCTCTTCGTCACTACTGTTATATTGCTGTAAAGCCAGCATTTTCACTGTACAAAAATAATTGGAGAAAAAATATTTATAACCTATTTTATAGGCAAACTTTTGGTAAAACACAGAATTCTACTTTGACGTATTACTACGTACAGAAATTGAGAGTCACATTTTCTGAACGTATTCAATTATCAATGTTGCCAACGTAATTTTCAATTACTGAAATTTGAATTCCTTCATCAAATGTGGGTATTTTTCTATTCCCTGATGTTGCTGAAATTGAAAGAAGAATAATTTAACTATTCACGTAAAATATTCACAAATTTTTCTTAATGATTTTACTTGCCATTAGATTCACTGTAATTTGCACGTGCACTTAATTCACATTCCACTACGCGCTGGATAATTTTCGATTACCTTTGAAGATGAGGACGAAAAATAGAATGAAAATTTAAAGAGTACTCACCGAATTCTGCCCCAACCGCATACCGACGTGGAACTGAAACAATACAAGAGAATGTTAAATAAACGAATATGGAGAATATGTTTGAATTTTGTCATTAATTTGTGTTTGGTAAAATAAAGGACATTTTGATTACTTACCCTACCGTGTTTCGAAGCACTCAAGATCCATGCAAATCCACAAAGGCACACCAACACCAAAACACCAAAAAAGGCACTCAATCACTCTGAAACAAGAAAAAATGTTAACAAATAATAACTTGTTCAGACTTTCAAGTAAACATTTCTTATCCAGAGCTCGATAATCTTATAAATATATCTTATTTGAGCATCTTTTTGTACGTTGAAAATTATCACGAACCTTTAAAATAAAGTAATGAATTATCTCAAACGAACACTGAAAAATGGCACTAATGCTCAACGATTCACTATCGCTTGATAGCTTCGTCAGGAGTGAAACGTTGAGCGTTAGTGCCATTTCTCAGTGTCCATTTGAGATAATTCGTTACACAATTTCACCGGACATGAATCTACAATAATCCTTTTAAATAAAGTAAATTATTTATTTATTGTTTAATTTGAAATTTTCTGTCTTTTCTGTTTCCGGTTCTTTAAAAATCATTGTTAAATCGATTGTCTTTTGTTTTTATAATCTTTTCTAAGTTTTATTATTAATTTTTTAAATTTCTATTTTTTTTGTTTTGTCACCGTTCTTCTTATTATTTTTTTTGTAAATTTATTATTAATTAATTAAATTAGTCTATAAAATCGACCGTCTTTTGTTTGTTTTTACTTCATGTATCTATGATGAATATTTTACGATGTTTAAAAATTAATACCTGAATCTAGTAACAAATATTATTAACATGTTGGCAATAAAGTCTAATTATTATTTATATTATTATTATTATTATATTTATCGTCTTACTAAAGGAATATTAGAATAAATTAGAGACTTGTTAAATAGATTAAGATCAAGTAATGTATCATAACAGAGTATGAACTTTACTTCACATGATAGTGAATTTATGTTTTTAAAAAACTTTTAAATATTTTTGTTTTCAAGTAACATTAAATAAATGAATAATAAAATAAAATACAATAAATTAGAAAAGATTATTTACACCGCGTTTCGTAAGTTTATTCACAATTGGGCTGGTGCTGCCACCTATGAACGAGGAGCATTAATATGTACAAGTCTTGACTTACGCAGGTTTGAAATAAAAGCAAGAACTTTGATTTTTTTCCATATAAAAAATCTAAGTTCTTGCTTTTATCTTAAATACTGAGCACTTTAGAAAAAAAATAATTTGGAACAATGAATTCTGCATGAAAACGTGCCTTAAAGGTGTCTTTACAGAAATCAAAAATTTTCATAAACAAAAAAGTTATAAGGGCTTTTAGAAATCGTAGAATTTTCAAAGACATTCTGTAGCTCCTAAGCAGTACAAGATATCCAAATGCGGTCTTCACCATTAATTTTGTCGTAAAAATCAAACTGCAAGAGCCGAGGTCAGTTTTTGTCTAACTCTTTTCTATTAAAAGTGTCGAATTTGGCCCACGCTGTACAATAATTTTTAATAGAAAAACCTCCGCCTATCACCGGGCTTCAAGAATAATATTTTTAAACGCTTTATTTAGAAATGTAATACTTACGCATTCTCACGCACTTCCAAACACTGCACGCGGTTACAGCCAACTAATTCGTTACAATAAAAACACATTCTGATTGTAAGTTGCTTAAAAAAGTCAGCAAAAAGAAACAACAGTGAATAGTTGTAAGCAAAAATATTAAAACATGGCGATTCGCGGCACTTATTTGTTTTTATAACCTCAGTGTCGGTAACCTCAAAAGAAAGTCACTATTCCGACTTCGCAAAACTAAATTTAATTTTCATTGTAAAACCGCAATCTAAAATAAATAAATAAAATACATTTGCAAATTTGTTTTTTCAATAAAAAAACTAATTTTGAAAGGAATTTCCTTTAATCACGTATTTCTTTTATGTTAGACAAATTGGGTTGGCCACACTGCGAATATATGAATTGCAATGTTCGATGTTCATGACAATGCTGCATTTTTAATTTTTTTTATAAACAATGCCATTTGTTGTTTAATTTAATTGTTAAGGTCTGATATAGGTGAAGTAATTCGAAAGGAAACGAATTAATGAATATGCATTTTGAATACACAAACATGCAAATTGCTAGGGGAATTTAAGAAAATTTACCAAAACTTAAATAGAATAAGTAAGCAAACAAGAGCTCCCTGCACCAAGCATTCAACAACGATGAAGGCATTTTTGGTAAGCGTCGTTTTAATTGCATGCATTGCGAGCGTTAATAGTCACGAGAAGCAAATCACTGTAAACATCGAGTCGAGGAAACAAGACTGCTTTTTCGAACATATCAAAGAGAAGCAAATCGCAGAGCTGGATTACCAAGTAATAGACGGAGGACATGGGGACCTAGATATAACGTTCCACGTCTTCGACCCCAACGGTAGAATACTGGTCGCCGATTACAAGAAGTCCGGGAACAGTCACCGCATCGATTCACAGATGACCGGGGACTTTAGGTTCTGCTTCGACAATTCCTTCAGCAACTTCAACACAAAGACGGTTTTCTTCGAAATAGTTGTCGAGAACGACGACAGCGATTGGGGCAGCGATGAGAACCTAGACGATTTAAATCCGGAGGAAGTTTACGAACTGAAGGTGCAGGATATCCAGGAGATAATCAACAAGGTTCGAGTAGATTTAAACAAGATCAGACAACTGCAGGATATTATTAAATCAACGGAAGCCAGAGATAGGAACATCGCAGAAGAAAATAATTTCAAAGTCACGACATTTTCAATGCTTCAAATATTGATTATGTTGACGGTTGGTGCAGTGCAAGTCGTAATGTTACGCAGTTTATTCGACGATAAATCACGAGTCCACAAAGTATGGAAAATGGACTTCTCTAATCATTAGCTAGAAGTAATTTTTAAAAACTCCGCCTTTAATAAAGCAATACTTTGGATATTGAATGTGAAATATTTTATAACGCTTTATTTCTTTTTGGAAAATTGCATTTTGTATCGAATTTTTTAAGCCAAAGAGTCTCATGCATTAAAATCATTGAGCTACAATATGTAAACATGAATATCAGCGTAAATGTAAATAAACTAGTCAATAAACTTTGTAAATATTTATTTTCGCAAAATAAACTTTGAAACTGGTTGGTTTATTTGAAGGACCTCGCCACAGTCGTCTTCCAGTTCTCTTTAAATCCAGGCTTGCGATACCTTTTAACTTTGACCCTCTTGTGAATCTGCATGACGGTCGTTTCGAGCACATTGCGCTTCTGCAAACTTATGAATCGATCGGCTAAAGCGTTTCCCTCGCATTTAACGTTCCGTAAATTGCCCGGAATGTCTTTGCTGAAGTTGAAATCCGGGGTGGGTTCCTCGAATTTCAGTTTGCCTAAGCGCTTGGTTTGTTTCGCTTTGAGAACTTTATTTTGTGCACGTCGCTCTTTGAGAAGTCGTTCTTTCTCTTCGGTTTTCTCAATCGACTTATTGAGAAGCCTTAATTTGTGCATGTCGGCTCGTTTTTTCTTTTCAGTTTTTGCTGCTGTTTTTAATTCTTTTAATTGCAATTGTTCTTTTTGTTTTCTTCTTTGGTTTGCGGTTTTTTTCTTGTTTACAACCACTGTACCGGGAGTACTATAAGCATCTCCTTTTCCTGCTGCTTCGCGTTCATTGTCTTTGACGTCCGCCTTAGGCAAACCCTCAGACATTTCAACTAACCAAGAACTCTGCATTATACAAGAGTTAAAGTTAAAAAGGCGTTATGCATTGTACTCATTACCTACCTCAAATTCTTTTGCAGTAATTTTTCGGAACATGTTCTTAGTAACACGATTTAAATGATTTTCTTGTTTTATTAACTGCATTTCTTTTTCGGCAACTTTGCGCAGTAGATTTTGATGATCTTCATAGCTTGGATTATAAGACAAGCCGGGATGTGGCACCTCAATAGATCGCGTGGGTGTTGGCTCGCTAACAACTTTTGGGATAACTTTTCTTAAATCACCAACTCCTCTTAGTGAATGACGCTTTGCTTCCTTCCCGATCCACTCTCCTAGGTCCCCAAATTTATTATCATCGTCATCTAAGAAGAAAATGATCACTCAAGTTTTAAATTCTGTTAAATATTTAGCTACCATCAACACTCCAAATATCCTGCTTAAATTCACCAACTTTCGGTTTATCTTTTAATTGCTGCTTATATAAGTGCTTATCTTTTATTCGTTGCAATTCTTTCGCTTTATAAATCCCCTTGAGTTTCCTCTCTTCTTCCCTTTTCTTAACGATGGCACATCTTCGTTCTTCCTTTGTACGCACACGATTCCTTCAAAACCAAGTGTAAATGATTGTTGTATTCATGTAATAACAGAAGCAAACCTTTTTGTAATTGGATCTGGAACCTTCGTGTGCGGTTGTAACACGGCGAAACATTTTGGTGCCTGAATTCTATTTCTCTGCCTTGCTGAGAGTAGTTCCACTTCGCTTTGCGGTTTTGTGTCTACTTTGAAGAGCTCTTCGTTAGTAAGTGTATCTAAGGGCCTAAGCTAGTGTTAGGAAGTATGAAAGTTTCAAGATAGAAACGTTACCCCAGACGCTCTTCTAGGCGTTGCTCTTCTAGAAATTCTTCAACGTCGTTTATATTTACATGTTTCCGCCAGGAAACTTTCTTTTTCTTTGAAATTCTCTTCCGTTTAGTCATCTTTACAACTACCATCGTATACGACAGCAACAAAACAAACCTAACCTAAAAAAAGATATACGCACGTGGTTAAGTGAATGTTGGTAGCCCTGTATGCTTTATTTATTTAAAATTCTAATAGTAATTAAGACAATATTAACAAGTTTGGATGTAATAATTAAATATAATCAACTCTGTGTTACAAATACATATTTACCTATTTAATTGAATGAACGAACAGTGTTGCCACAAGTTTTTAAATTTCACACTAAGACGCCTCATGATGATTCGAAGAATTAGAGCTTTTTGTCCGCTAGATGGCAGGTTTTTATTAAGTTTTATTAACAATGTACAAAGTTGTTTATCTTGAAGCTTTTGGGAGCTTAGTAATTCAGTTGAAATTGCATGAATAAACTAGGAAAAAAGCTTGTATTTTACGAGGAGTCTAAATCTCGTCATCCCACGACCTGTATAATTTATTATTCTTTTCTTTTCTGTGACTTTCATGTTTGCTAATCTCTTTTTTTTGTTTCATCTCGAAGGAAGTTCGAGAGCACATGCGGGATTCCCCCAGGGTGAACGTTTGGTGTGCCGTAAGCAAATTTGGAGTGATTGGGTCCTTTTTTTTGAAGAACAGACCGTCAGGGGAGAGAATTATCTGGCATGCTCAGCACGCACCACCTGCCATTTTCCAGCCAGGGTATTTTCAGCAAGATGGCGCCCCTGCCCATTGCATTCTGATGGTTCGGGATTACCTGAACGACACGTTCGGTAAACGCTGGATTGGTAGAGGTGGTCCTCTGCTATGGTCAGCACGTTCACTCGACCTGACGCCATGCGATTTTTGGCTCTGGGACATGGTCAAGGATCGGGTTTATACCAATAATCGTTGGAATCTGCCTAAATGGCCCACAGGGCCTTACAAACAACAATGGACAGACTCCATAAGTGCATTGAGAGGGATGGGTACCAAATTGAAGCCCTGTAACCAAATCCCTGCTTTGTAATTTAAAGTTAACACCTTTTTGCTTCACCCTGTATACCTTGAAGTAGGGGAGTCTTTAAAATTTTAATTTTTAAAATATATTTTAATAATTATGGAATCGATAGAATTCATCATTTTGTACTCAACAAACCCATACAGTAGTTTCAATCAATCATTCAATCACAGCCATTCATTCATTCAATCGTTATTATACATTCATTCAATCATAATCATTCATTCACTTATTATATTTAAAGTTTTTATTAGTCTTTTGTTAGTAAAAATATTTTCAGCTTTATTGAATTGTTTATTTTTTTTTAATATGATGTTTAATTCTTATGATTTTGTTTTCTTAGTTTCTTTAACATTCTTTTCTATTTGTGGTTTTTTCTCTATTAAATGTTGTTGTAAAATCGACTGATTATTTTTGAATTTTTATTATTTTTCTTTATTTCATCGCCACACTTTTCACAACATATAATTCCTGTTTTATAAGAGTTTTCCAATAAACCCTATTAGAATTAAACTCAATTAAAGAACGATACAGT
The DNA here is from genome assembly GCA_039766575.1 of Serrognathus titanus. Lineage (NCBI taxonomy): Eukaryota > Metazoa > Arthropoda > Insecta > Coleoptera > Lucanidae > Serrognathus > Serrognathus titanus. The sequence goes on along the minus strand of CM077911.1, from coordinate 20,368,210 downwards.
ACACACGACTTAAAAACAAAATTGATTTAAATTATGCACGTTAAAGTAGAAGGCAATAAAGTGCAGTGAAATTATCCGGTAAAGTGTCGGCGAGAATTACTTCATTTTTAATTCGTTTCGACTTTTTAAACGTGGGAATCATCACCCGCTTCTTTGAACGCGCCGGAGCTACTCGGGGGCATTTAAAATTCGGGGTCGTTTGACCTCGTGCATAAATTATAATCGCCAGAACGAGGAGGAAATCTTGGAAACTTGCAGGAGAACACTAGATGAAAATGGATGAACCTCTGGGGACCTTAACTGGATGACAGAATTCGTCAGAACTAGACATTCGCTCTGACTTCATGTTTAATAATCCTAGGTAAATAAAAAATGTAAAAAATATTAAAAAAAAAGAAAAATGGCTTGATTCAATTCAGAACTGGTTGGTTTCTCAAACATGCAAACTACCATCGATAGGTACTAAGTTGTTAGTAAATTAAATAGTCTAATCTGATATAATTATAATGAATTTGAATAAAGTAGTTTAGTATTTTTTTTTAATGAGCGTATCGAACGTGCTTAAGTGTTAATTTAAATTTACAAGGCGTACAGAGGTAGTTTTCTTGTTGTCGTAAACTTCACAGGCCATCAAGATGTCTCCCAACTTTCATGGCAATTTGCTTATTAATACTAGCGCGCTTCTAAACAGTTTACCATGTAAATCACATCGTATGCGACGCCTGAATATTCATATAGACGCACTCCGCATACACACTTCCATATTTGCATGTTTCGCCTGCGCTAATTAACCGATAAATTTAATTAATTCGGCGAATTTTGAGGCGGAGCGGGCCCCCGTCGTGTTTTGATAAACTCTTACGGATTCATCCCGAACGAGCCTCCGCTTTTCACTTTAATGCTTTTAGGTGGCGCGCAATTATTTGATGGCAAAGTTCCCGTACGCTGATTTAATTTAACCAAGTATAAGGCAAACTTTGTTATCTGAAAGATGGTTTTGTACGGATAGAGAGAGAGAGCCCCACGATGTAAATAAGTTCTAATATGAGAGCCGTTTAAAATAAACAGCTTTAGGAACTTTCAACGAACGCATAAAACCGGCTCGTATGAAGCTATAAAATCAGATTACATCTATTAGATTTAGCTTTAAACTCGAGTGGCGTTGCATAATACTTATTATATGTAAAGTTTTAACAGAGTTTAAGCAAACGTAATTAAATACGAACTGAATTTTTATTCGGTGTAAAACCAAATACTACAGAGCCAAGTTAAATAACCACGAATATTATTTTAGTAAACATGAACCTGCATGAGCTTTTGTGGAATAATACTCATATTAACAAAATTATGTAATAATTATTTTTTCAGAAATAATACATTATAGGTATAATCTCTTTAAAACCTTAAACTTTCTCCTGACTAAATTGTAAGATACAACAGGGATTCATAGAAAAAAATAAATAAGTTCAAGGCTCAGTACTTAGTGGGTTTTAGTATTCTTAGACCAAAAAGTCTTTGGACTATAAATCCAATCCAATTAACAGTCACGTGTTGAACACACATAGCTCTAAATAAGGAGTCGAGGAGTTGAGGTTTGGTTTCCCAGTAAACACTTAAACATTTCGCTTGAGCTTGAAGACTGAAATCGAAATCTTCTGTTATAATCTTCAGCTTCTTTTTACAATATCGAAAATACGGAGTGATCCTTGATCTTACACATCACCCTCTCGAACTGCCCCTTAAAAAGGAGCAAGGATCTGACAAATTCCTTGTGATTGCGCAGTTAGGTGCTATATTTAACACAAAAATGGTGGCGATAGTGTATTTTTCTTTAAAGAATTAAAGCTTGATGCAGAACGAAGTGTATTGTAGAGTACGCTTTCCTTAGTAGAATAAAAGGCGACGGCGAACGAGTTTATTCTATCATGGATTGCATTTTATAATTTCTGGGCTATCAGAATTGATAGAAAAAGTTTCTCGTTGGGGAAATAGGAACTTTTAAGTGGCTTACACAAATAAGAAATAAAACGGGACCTAAAGTAGATCCTTGCGGGACGCCATCTTCATCAAGAAAACCTGACGAGTAAAGTATTATTTTCTGTCGAACTATTTAACTAACTTTAGGAATGATTCCTACTCCTGCGCAGTCGAAAGCTTATCGTAAGTCACATAAAGCTACACCAAGACTCTGCTTTTACCTTAATTTGTAATAATTTTTTAATGAATTTAATTCGAAAGCTTGCAAATGCATTTTACCAAAATCTTTATCAATTATCAGTGATTAAACAAATGAATAACGCAGTGAAAAATGTAATTTTAACATTTTCCTTAAGACATTTGGATCTAAAGCCCTTGGCATCCTTCACCAATACGTCCAGCACCCAAAATATAAAAGAAGCATCAATTTTGTTACTCTAACTTATATCTGTATTAGTATTAAATCAAATATTAAAAATTTTTTATATAACAAAGTTAAAAGGCGACGAATTTCAAGTTTCGATACATACCGACTGTTTCATTGAAACTTGAAAAAAGGCGTAGTCAAAGCAGGCGGTTACATCATAGAACTTACTTACTCGTTACTTGTTAAACCATGCCTATTTCGGTACGTTTATCATAATTTCGCTCCCTATTTAATCGTTTGGTAACGAATTTCATTGTGAATTCGATTGTCTTTTGTTTTTTTTGTTTCAGTTTTTCGTTCTTATAAAAAAAGCATCAATTTTGGCACCAACTCGTACCTCCATTAGTTTTAAATCAAATATTAAATCAAAATATAAAATTTTTTATGTAACAAAGTTAAAAGGCGACGAATTTTAATTTTAAATACATACCGACTGTTTCATTGAATCTTGAAAAGAGGCGTAGTCCAAAGAGGAGGTTACATCATAGAACAAAGTATGTTTAACTTACTTACTCGCGTTAGTTGTTAAGCCATGCCTGTTTCGGTACGTTTATCATAATTTCGCCTTTTCTTAATTGTTTGGTAACGAAATTCATCCTGAACTCGATTGTCTTTTGTTTTTTTTGTTTCATTTTTTTAGAACGTTTACGCAAAAGAGTTATTTCTCCGCGTTTGTTGAACTAATTCAGAGGCGAGATGAAAACAAGTTGGTTTTGATTGCAATGGATTCCTCGAGCCCCCTCTGGACAGCTGTTTCGGTTCTATTTTGGGCCTCCTCAGCAGAAGAGTAGCTCGAGAAGTTCAGCGACATGTCCCAGCAGCAGTAGTTTAGGATCGCAAGATGTCGCTTATAATAATGATCGTATTTTTTTTTGTAATACAGTTTGTAAGACTCGTTCTATAAATGGGCTATCGAAAAAGGCACGCTTAATGACTCACCCTGTACATTTTTTTAACTAAATTCATTCATTTTAAAAACTTGTTGTATTCAGAAGTCTAGTTGAGAGGTTTTGTTCAACTGGCATGTTGTACATACAGTGACATCAGAAAAATTTCACTAATTTAAATTATATGCTTAGAAGTGGCAACCAGGCATTCACAAATACCAACGTAAATCCTAGGGATTACATCCTCCGACGATTTAACATAAAGCACCGCATTGTTAGCACAGCGTACATTGTGTTGCCTATACGTCAGGATCACGTTTGTTGAAATCATTTCTGATCTCTCTGTACTACAACGTTTTTCAAGCCTGCCAACTGTGATCAATATCAAAGTTTAACAGGAGGTGAAAAGCTTAAAAAAATTGGGAACTCTTGAGCTTAAAAATGCTCTGTTTTCTGTTTGTTTATTCTTCTGCGAAGAATTTTCATTTTTCTTTTTGTTGCACTGTCTTTGGTGTAAAAAGAAAAAAGCAAAACATCATTTGCTGATGAGATTCTTTATGAAATCGTTTGTGTACTTTTTGGAATCTACTTTAAAAGCCTTTTTGTTTTGATTTCCTGGCCCCATGGTCTAAAAACATTTTCAAAAGCTCCCATTAGTATTAGTGAGATGTCTTTGGCGCACCTTAGGGCAATTGTAACTCCTGTTCTCTTGCTCAAGTCTTCTTCTGATAGCGTTTTTGACTGACTGCTTCAGTATAGTTTTAACCTCACGTAACAACAGGGAATGGAGACACTCTCAAAATGCTCTGGAACATTCAATCAAAGACTACTCTAGAGCATTCTCATAGTATCTCCATTTTATTTTAAACTCACGTAATAACACGGGATGGAGGAAGGTTTTAACTTTTCTATTAATTATTTACTTTTTAATTTCATCGATTGCAGTTTGATTAAACCACAGACAGTTTAATTTAGCGACGCAAGAAACACAAACAAATACAAAAAAAAGAACAATGCAGCACTAATTGGATCGTTATTAACATGCAAACGTTAAACAATGTCTACGTCGGCCATTTTATAATAAAATACGTTCGTGTATGTGTGCACATGATATGTAAATGGGCCGTTGTTCCTGTGTGAATACTTCATTAGTGTTAATCAGGAACAGTAAAAAGCTTTCGTAAACATCACGGGAGATCGCGGCTGAACATTGGAACATCGCGCCCGCGGCTCGGCGGCCCTGCGCGGATGGGTCCTGATAATGATTTATAGATGAACGAAACGGAATTAAAACTCACAGCGTTTAACTTTGAGCACGGACGGGCGATGATGAAAGGCCTGCGTTTAGTGTTTGCGGAAAAACTGCCTTTGAGAGTGCGTTGATTAAAATCTAGGGCGATGGGACTTCCTCCCCCGAGACCTGTTAATTACGCAGTACTCCGACAGCAATAAATAAATTTGTTTTCAGTGAGAAGTAATAAAAATATTGCTCGTTCGATATCAGATATGTAATAACTTCTTTCTTCCATCTAGTGTGAGGTGTGGTAAGGACACCCACTCGATGATGTCGCCCAGAGCTGCTGGGACTAAATCATGGAGATAAGATACCGGTCTCGCTATTACACGGTACGGCTCTCAAGAGCGTCGATTTCTTTTCCTTGAAAACACACACACAACCATCCAGTCCAAACCGTTACAATAAATATGAATAGAATTACAATCGAACACGTTTTTCACGTGAGAAAAAATTATGTATGTACGAGTTGACTGTCAACAAATTCCCGTTTCCTTCGGTGATAACGCAGAATGAACCATAACAATTACCGGTTATCGCGTTGTAAAAAGTTTTTATTCGCATTCATAAAAATGAACTTGATGAAGTGCCACGGTTAATGGCGATAAGTTCGTCGTCTGTTACGACGATTCGGCGTGTGTTATCGCAGAGGTATTTCAGCTTAAACCAGTTCTGGTCATTATCAGAATTAAGTTTTTCATGTCGCGGTCATTTTCTTATCTCAAATCCCCCAAGTTTCTAATTTATTATCCGGTTTGAATGGCACGAATTATAAACACATTTGATACTCAAATTTACGATAGCACTTTGTGTTTCACAATCATTCCTCAAACCCCAACACTTCTTTCGATTTCATGTTTGAACACGTTTTGATTTGCTGCCAAACTTTGACTTTTTAATCAAAGAAAACCTCGCTTCCTCATCTACAAGATATGGAACATTTCAAATTATTTGTAACTCTGATCATAAAGAGATTGTGATGATCTATAACGTCTAGTAGATGAGGAGGTTCTTTATAAGGCGAGGTTTCCTTTGGATGTAACAAAATTTTTGTGTTCGGATGACGTAAAAAGGGCCTCTTAAAGCTTGTGATTTATTTATACAGGGAGATCTGCGATGCGAGAAGGAAACTTTTTATGGAGAAAGAATAACGCAAGGAGTATGAATGTAATCTAGCACGGTCTGCAGCCCCGCAACATATGTTTAATCCATTGATTTATGCAGACATTGCTAAAAATGTATTCATTCCAGTCGCTGAAGAGTTATTAAGCGAAAAGTTGAATTAATGCCTTCTTTTATCGCAGGTCCGCGAATATCGATTAATTTATCGCAGGGCAGTATGCCTCGGGTTTAATTTATAAAGTCGAATCACCTACCACTTCTTTATTCGATAATAATCTCGAATTTCTTTTTTACTTAAAAAAAAAAACTTCAGTCCATTTGCATGTGATTTTTTAAAATTATCTTCAATTCACCGTAGCTTTACAGATACACTTAATAATATTGTTTTGACAGTGTAATTAAGAAGAGAAACCAATGGTTCAGCCTCCAACTGTATTATTGTAATACACAAAATCAATATATAATTATTTTAGAATCAGATAGCTGGGTGAGCAGTAAATTTGCTCGACAGCAGCAACTATCGCGCTTTATTCCCAGAGATACTTAATTAAAGCCGAAACCCCTTTCGATTATATTTTATCTCGCACATTAAACTGACTGCTTTTGTTTATTGGATTCCTTAGTGACGTGTAATGCCTTGCAGTAAGCACAGAGCGAGGGCCCCCCCGATGTAATGGTTTTTGTTCGCAGCGGCGAATTTGTAACCGGTTTACAAATAAGTTTATTTTGTGTTTTGATTTATACCAAACGACTGTGGGTGTTAATTAAATTATACAATCCTATTATACGCAAGTTGTATAACGGTCTGTTAGCAAAAACTTTGCCTGCGAAAGGCCTTTGAAAGTCGATTTTCATTAATTTGTCTAATTTTGCTCATTAAGCTAAGTGCCCTTGTTTCTTGGATTATACATAAAAGAAGTATAGCATATTTAAGAGTATGAGTTTGCATAGGTATAAAAGTCCTTTAAAAGGACGAAGTTAAAAGTTTCATTAATTTCGCATGAAATCAATTTCCGCTAATTTCCAGACTGACAGTTTCATTTGGATTGATAATGGCAAAAGTGAAATGCCTCGTAACTCGACTCGATCCTTAATTCATTCAAAGTTTCCTCTAACTTTCCCAGCGCAGCGATTTTTCCTCTGGCGGAATTCAGATTTAAATTGAAGAAATTTATTTTACTGCTTAATCGGACTGTACCTACTCATAAGTCGTAATAAATACGAATTGTAATTACGTTCAAGTTCACTGGCGGACGTCAACTTGACGATCTCATCTGTGGAATCGCTTCCCGTCAAGCCTTACTAAAATGCAGTTGGAAATAAATAGCCGATTAATTACTGGGTAAAATTGGTTCCTGTATAATAAATACTTCGTTTAAAACGTTAATTAATTTTCTTTATTTAGAGAGGACGCCCGAGGACAGGCAAACAATGCTAACGTGAAATCTATTCATTTATACCAGAAATATAATCGAAACTTTCCGGGGAATTAATTAAAATTTTCAATTACAAGAACTACAAATTACAAACATTTATTATTTACACGATCTTATTAATGTTTCTATTTAATTTTGATACAAAAGGAAACCTCTTTAATATTTAATGCAACTAAACATTTCGCTTTGTTATATCTTATGATCCTTTTGTGTTGCAGCAAAGAACTAATTCTGATAGGTTCAAAATCGTCCTAAATTATGAAATAAATCTAGAGGATTTAAAATACTTGAGATTTGTGTTGTAGATAATTTCAATCGGGTTCGATGGATGCCAACAACAAAACCGTTCTTTCATTAATTTTGTTTGGATTGATTGATTAAAACTTCTGTTTTAAAGTATAGCTTTAAACTATGTTTCTAGGACTTCAGCTTTGAAAGCAGATGTAGCTTTTTAGTATCTTCGGACTTGACTCGAAGCTTAGACATTGATGTGCTTTGAAAAGAGAGTTCATTTCAAAATATGTTTCCTAAGCCAAAAATTAGCTTTTATGGTTTAGATTTGTAAATTCATATTTAACGTCTCTGAAATTTCTGATTTGAAAGTATAGCTTTAGATAAAACCCTTTGAAAGTCTTACGAACTTGATCTAAGATTAAAAATATAGCTTTTCTAACATTATGTGCTCAAATTTGTTGACCGAAATTAACACAACAATAAATAACGCAATAATATAGCTTCTCGATTGTCTGCCATTCTTGAGACTTGAGACGGTTTTCCTTTAGCTTTTTTAAATCTTCAGTCTTAGGGTTATTTGAGGAAAAAATATAGCTCTTTTGTCTCTAAATAGCTTTTCCAAATCTTCAGGTTAAAACCATGTTTGACTAGACAAGCTTAGATAATCTTTAACGTAAAAATATAGCTCTGCCTTCAAACTTGAAGTCCTCAGGCTTAAATTGTAGTTTCTTTTTTAAGTTTAAACTCAAAAGTAAAACTTCTCTAAGCCTTCAAGCTTTAGACGACAATTAATTTGCTTTTCCACTTGAAAGTATAGCTTTTCTAAGTTCTTGATTCGAAAATAGAGCTTTTCTTGGGCATTGAAAACGCAGCTTTTCTAAATCGTCAAGCTTTCTAAGTCACCGACTTGAAGACATAGTTTTTGCGGCTTTAGGTAAAGCTTTGCTTTCAAGTTAAAAAAGCGCAACATTCTGTAGCTTTTTTTAATTGAAAACATAGCTTTACCAAACCTCAATTTTGAAAATATATCTCTTCTCTGTTTACCCTTGAATAAGTCTGTTCTAAGTCCACGCATTTAAGCAAACTTCTATTTTAAAGTATAGTTTTTCTTTGTGTCCGGATTTCTTCATATTTAAAACTGAAAACGCGTATAGCTTTTCTAAGCCTTAAAAAAGGTATAGCTTTCTAGTAACTTCAGGCTTGATTCGAAGCTTACACATTGAAGTGCTTGAAAAGAGAGCTCTTTTTCGTTTAGACTTTAAAATATGTGTCCTAAGCCAATTTTTCATTTCAAAAATTAGCTTTTGTGCTTTTAGATTTGAAAATGCATATTTAACGTCTCTAAAATTTCAGATTTGAAATTTTAGCTTCAGATTGACAAATTAATCCCATGAGAGTCTTCGAACTTAGTCTAACATCGAAAATATAGCTTTTCTAAGATTATGTGCTATGTTTGCCTTCGATTAACAAAAAAATACATAACTTCTCTGCAGTATCTCCTGAAACTTTAGACTTCAGACGGTTTTTCCTTTTGTTTTTCTAAGTCATCAGTCTTATATAGCTCTTTTGTCTCCAAATTAGAAAGTATAGTTTTCCCAAGTCTTCCGATTAAAACCGTATTTGACTAGAGAAGCTTAGATAATCTTTAATGTAAAAATATAGCTTTTCTTCCTTCAAACTTAAAGTCCACAATCTCCAAGCCTCTAAAAATATAGCTTTTCTTCCTTCAAACTTAAAGTCCACAGTCTTCGGTCCTATAAGTTAAGTTTAAACTTAAAAATAGCACTTCTCTAAATCTTCAAGCTTTAGACGACGATTAATTTGCTTTTCCACTTGAAAATATAGCTCTTCTAAGTTTTTGACTTGAAAGTTGAGCTTTCCTTAGACGGTGAAAATCAAGCTTTCTAAGTCACTGATTGAAGATATAGCTTTTGCCTTTTGCTCTTTACCTTCAGAATTAGTCTCTCACTTGAAATTGTAACTTTTCTAAGAATTCTAAATCTTGAAAGTATAGCTCTTTTAACTATAGACTTAATAATAAAACTCATACCTAGCTTAGAAAGTAAACAATTCCCAAGACAATTTTTACTCCTTTTCAAATTTCAAAAATAACTCGCATATCTTCAAATTAAAATAAAAATAGCTTTCATCGACAATGTGTGCTAGAAAATGTAGCTCTTCTATCTTCAAATTAGAAAACATAGCTTTTCCAAGTCTTAAAATTAAGACAGTATTTGCCTTGACAGGCTTAAATAATGATTAACTTAAAAATATAGCTTCTTTGCCTTCACACCGAATCTATAGACTCGACAATGTAGTTTACCTAAGTCTTTAAATTATGACTTAAAAATGTACTTGAAAATAGAGCTTCTCCAAGTGCTTGACTTGAAAATACAACTTTTCTCAGGCAGTATTTGAATTAAGAGATCAGCTTTAAGCTTTTATAAGTGTTTAAGCTTTATAGTTTCTCTAAGTCTTAGATAGTGTTTGACTTGAAAATGCCATCGAGTCCTAAATTGTGGTATAAATCGAGGAGATTTAAAATACGTTGTACATTTATAATTTCAATCAGGTTCGTTGAACGCCAACAACAAATCAGTTCCTTCATTAATTTCGTATTGATTAATCAATCTATTCGTACAGTGTAAATAATATTTTTAGTCAGTCATGAATTACCGACAGACATAATTATCAACGGAATTAAATCGGAGCGCACAATCGGAAGCTATTTTGCGTATATTAACCCGCGGTGTAATTTTGCGAAAATATTTCGGATTGTGTTTTAATTCCCCGCTATTAAACACATTGAAGGGAGTGCAACTCGTTGATAGGGAAGGCTTTATGCATATGGATCAACCCCCGAACGCGTTACAGTCGGCGGCCAGGTTTGTGGAAATATTTACGTCTCCTAAATTTTAAACGTATTGGCAGTATTTGCATTAAAACTTTGAAAAATCCCGATCGGATTTTAATTAACAAAGTTCCCAGACTTCATTATAATCTTGAAGGCGCTCGTCCAAAAATCGCGACGCGATCGTTCAATCGGATAATTATTAATTATTTTTACGCCGCCCGAAACTTTCGCGTCTAACCCCACGATGAAATAACGACCCGTATTTAGTCGGCAGGTGTAAATACAATCTAATTTATTAAGTGTCCAATTATTTGTTTTATTAATTATGTCTCTCTCTCCGGTTTCGCCTGCTAATGACTTCGCACAACGTGTACGTACTCGGCCTGCAAAGATGAATGATAAATTAATTTGAAGGGATCGAATACACGCGCACTAATTACATGTTATTTGATTTTCTTAATTGGACCCCGATGCTGAATAGACGAAGGTGAAGAGAAAATGTCTAGGGACTGGTAATGAAATTTTTGCCTTCAAAAAGAATTCCTTACACGTATAATTATTAATATGGACATGTCTGGAATAATACCAAGAGATTTTATTGCTTAAGAGTCACGAATATATTCTATTCCATGAGAATGAGACAACAAACGAAAAAGCCTTGAACTTTGATGAAACGATGTTATTACCTAAAATGTTATGTTTTCATGTTATTAAAAATTCCTTTACCTACGTGTTTTTTTTAAATTTTTGGAATTTTTTGATTATAATGGTAAGAGCTTGTGTTATCGAATTCCTTTCAGTGTGCGTTTCGGCGGGGGTACGTTACGATTGGTATAATTAAATTGTAATTACCGACGGAAATCAATATCGGGGCTAGGGGTAGTTTCGCTTAGTTATCGCCGCATTAATTCGGTGCGTTTGCGCCCGCATTTCCAAAAGAATTTTAATTTTACGCTGGCGGCCGCAAAATATAAATCGTTCGAATGCCACTTGTCCGAAATTGAATTTACCATGTGCAGTTGCGACATCCATGCATGCATTTGGGGCCCGTGCTTTACGACCTGCACATATATTTTGGGGCGCGACATACACAGTGCAATTGTAAACATGGCTTTTTCCTTTTAAATTGCGACACGTCGAATTCTTTTATTTATAAACGCCGTCGAGTTAGAAGATTTCGTGTCAATTTCCTAAAAATATATACGTATAAAGCTGATCAAGTTCATAGAAAGAAAGGACAAAGTGAGATTTCGCACAATATTGCGTAAAATGGAGGTGGAGAAATTATTAAAAAAAAAATTAGATATCTTTACCATAAAAAGTTTGTAGCTCCATTTTGGAGTCAAAACTTCCATACTAATTTGACTTTATACTACAATAAATTCTCGTAAGGGTGAACATAAAGTTTCAACACTATGTCGTATAAAATTCTACATCTTATGTAAAAATTTAAAGACTGTGAAGATTTTATTTTCACATTTTCTCGTATAAAGTTCTAAACTTTCTGTAACACTATTGAAAAGCAGTGAAAAGTTTTCTACAATTTGAAAATGATTAAAGTATTGACTCGTTAGAAAAAATTACCATTGAATACGTTAACATCTTACACAAATTGTTGACATAAATTCTACAATCATTTATGGCTGACTTTCCATGTAATGGTTTATGACATTTGAGCCTTGATTTGCATTTGGCGCCATCCATCGACGACTACGTATAAAAAATGTCAAATTATTAACAATACCTCTCAATTATAGATTAAAAGAATGTCAAATTGTCAGTTGTTTTCCAATTGTTTCTCGTTAGACGAATTTCTAAAGCGATTCTAATCATTTATGGCTAATTTTTCATTTAATGTTTAGCGCTCTTGGCATTTTGAGCCTTAATTTCCATTTAGTGCCATCTATTGTTAAGGAGATGCATCAAATCCTTTCAATTGTAGGTTAAAAAATGTCAAATTATCAATTTCTTTCTAATCGTTTCTCGTTAAATGAATTTTTTAAGCGATTTTAATCATTTATGGCTGACCTTCCGTATAACGGTTTATTTTCTTGACATTTCAGCCATGATTTCCATTTAGTGCCATCTATTGTTGACTTCGTATAAGGAGATGCATCAAATTATTTCAATTGTAGGTTAAGAAATGTCAAATTATCAATTTTTTTCAAATTGTTTCTCGCTAGATGAATTTTTTAAGCGATTTTAATCATTTATAGCTGATTTTCCATACAATGGTTTATTTGTTGACAATTGATTTGCATTTGGCGACATCTACTGATGACTACGTATACGGAGATGTGTCAAAACCTCTTATTTTTAGGTTAAAAAATGTCAAATTGTCAACTAAACCTCTCAATCGTCGGCTAAAATATGTCAAATTGTCAGTTTCTTTCTAATCGTTTCTCGTTAGACGAATTTTTTAAGCGATTCTAATCATTTATGACTAATTTTTCACGCAATGTTTAGTTCTTTTGGTATTTTGCGCCTTTATTTCCGTTTGGCGCCATCTATTGTTGGCTCCATATAAAGAGATGCATGAAATGCTTTCAATTGTAGGTTAAGAAATGTCAAATATTAATTTCTTTCTAATGGTTTCTCGCTATATGAATTTTTTAAGCGATTTTAATAATTTATGGCCGAGTATCCATACAATGGTTTATGTTTTTGACATTTGAGCCTTGATTTGCATTTGGTGCCATCTGTTGATGATTATTTATAGAGATGTGTCAAAACCTCTTATTTTTAGGTTCAAAAATGTGAAATTATCAGTTTCTTTCTAATCGTTTCACGTTAGACGAATTTTTTAAGCGATTCTAATCATTTATGGCTAATTTTCCACATAATGTTTTGTTCTCTTGGCATTTTGAGCCTTTATTTGCGTTTGGCGCAACCTATTGTTAAGTCCCTATAAGGAGATGCGTCAAATCCTTCCAATTGTGGGTTAAAAAATGTCAAATTATCAATTTCTTTCTAATTGCTTCTCGTTAAATGAATGTTTTAAGCGATTTTAATCTTTTATGGCCAACGCTCCGTACAATGGTTTATTTTTTTGACATTTGAGCCTTGATTTGCATTTGGCGCCATCTTTTGATGACTACGTATACGAAGATGTATCAAAACCTCTTATTTTTGGTTGAAAAATGTCAAATTGTCAGTTTCTTTCTAATCGTTTCTAATTAGACGAATTTTTTAAGCGATTCTAATCATTTATGGCTAATTTTTCACAGAATACCTTGTTCTCTTGGCATTTTGAGACTTAATTTACATTTAGCGCCATCTATTGGTGACGACGTACACAGAAATACGTCAAAACCTCTCATTCTTAAGTTAAAAATCGTCAAATTGCCTATTTTTTATCGTTTCTCGCTGATTGATTTTCTTAAGCGATTTTAATCATTTATGGGCGATTTTCAATAGAATAGCTTTGTTCCAATATAGTTTGAAACTGTCAAATATATTTGCCCGTCGAATTTAATTCCCGCTTTCAAAAGCTGTGTTAAATGCGAAATTTTGATTGGCGCTTTTGACAGTTTCGGACTAGTCAGAGACTATTGTAGGAACAGGCCCATTGTTTTGTTCTCTTGACATTTTAAACTTTGAATTTCATTTGGCGCCATCTATTGATGAGTACGTATAAAGAGATGTGTTAAAACCTCTCAATTCTAGGTTAAAAGAAGTCAATTTGTCAGTTTATTTCTAATCGTTTCTCGTTGGATTATATTTTTAAACGATTTTAATAATTTATGACCGATTTTCCTTAAATGTTTTTTTTTTTCATTTGACACTGAGCCTTCGTTTCCATTTGGGGCGCCATCTATTGATGACTACGTATAGAATCCGTCATTTACAGGTTAAAGCGCGTCTTTTTCTAATCTTTTCTCGTTGGATGAATTTTTAAAGCGATGTTTATGGTGGACTTTCCAACCAATACTTTTTTCATGACATTTTGGCTTGGCTCACGATTTTTCATTCGTCTCGTCATTAAAAAATTTCGGGACAGTTCACTTTTACAGTATTTAAATAATCTGTCCGGCATCTCCAAGAGGGGTAAAAATGACATCACCCATAACATTTGATAGGAATTATTCTATTTATTGTAGGTGTCCTCTTTTTAGTAGCAATACGTAGATATAAATTGTGTCAGCAAATACCTTTGTTTTTCTCTGTATATTTTTGAAACTCTTCAGATAAAAATAATACTAAATTAAAATTTTTACGTGCCGTTGAGTTTACTACCATGAAACCAATTTTTATGTCTTCATCACGCCCCCACATCAGGATACACGGAAGCTTCGCTGCCATATTTTTATGACGCCGTATATTTTCTTATTTCACGATATATTCTCTTGAGTGATGTGTTTCGCGGAAACCTATTTTCCGCCAACGGTTTTGAACTAATAAAAAATAATTTCTCTCGCCCCGCCGTGCGTACCTCGAATTTCCTTCGCCTTGTTGACACGATATTGTGGTCCTTTTTCCCCGGGCATTATTGAAATTGATGTGATTGATGATATTCGAATTCAATTCGATAGTTAGTTGACGCCTATAAACGGGATCGTTTAATACTTTATAAAAGAAATTCCAAATTCTGTACAACGAAGAGTCGGTGATTGGAGCTTATAGCCCTATTTTATCACACCTGTAAATACCGGCTAACAATTTGCTTCGCCGATGAGAACGAGTGTGTACGCGCAGGATCGTAACGGAGCAAATTAGGAGTAACGAAGTAATTTGTTGTAGTTACGTACGCCGGATCGTGCTGTAAATTCTTTAATCTCATCGGTTATGGCACATAATAGAGGAAACTTAACGCTCCGTGCCGGACCACAATCGTATAAGTTGATTGAGTTTGTTAATTGCGAATATATGGGCGGCTGCATATTATGGCTGTGACGAACGGAGGGAGACGGTGCCATAAGGATTCACATTCGCTTTTTAATGACGCTTTCTGGATCGAATCTTTTTTTTAAGTTGCTGCCTTTTCCATTTATTTTTTCATTCAAGATCAAACGATCAGCCAGGATCGAGGTTTGTCCTGAAGAAATCTGGCAGTATATTCAGTGAAACGTCAACGCGGTTGTTTGGTTTTGAATTGTCTTAGAGCTGAGTTCTTATGATTCTATAATAAATTGATTAATCATTGCTCCTACCACAAGTTTTGTGGAGGCGAATGGCCTGGATTTTAATAAGTCATTCACTTGATGTTGAAATGTTTGGAGGAAACTTGAATGCGAATTCAGATGAGTAAAATATTTACAACAGAAAAAAAAACAAATTAATTTCAAGTGTTTTCTCCGTGCTTTAAACGCAGGACGTTTTGTACTCTGGTTGTAAATGTATTGTAAAATCCTCTCCGTACTTGTAATCTTCGTCAATAACGATTTGGATTTGCTCGCAGGCAAATTTTAAATACACGTCCATCCATTCGGGATTTTACAGAGCGAACGTTTCAGTCAAAATCCGAACGGAGCGATGTTCAATAAGGGATCCGACGAAATCCCTTTACATTTCACAATGGCTGAAATTATCGCGTAGTATTGTGTAGTCATGCAGATACATGCAATCGCTGCCAAATATTCCCAATAAATCTGCTCTTAGCGCTCGGCGTTCGATGCAATTGGGGCATGCTGAAATTTGCAGCTTTTTTTCCCACCTGATGTCCGCATCGCCGCTTCCGAGCACCTACGGAAATTCCGGGCGAATATTTTCTGTTTTACAACAATGGGTCACAGGCGAAAAAAAAAAAAAGAACCGGTTTTATTTGCTTTTAATACTGGGTTTCCAATAAATAATAAATTCCGGTTTAAAATCCGTGGAATTTATAACGTGCATATTTAGAATTCAGGTTGTTCAAAATAAAACTGCAAATATTGCCGGTTTCACGGGAAAAAAGCAAATAGCTTCAGTGACAATTATGGAATACAATTGTTCAAATAATTTCACGCAAAATTTTATAGAGAGATGAAAATGTTAAAAATAATAGAGCATCGAAATGATTCTGAGGACAAAATGATAATTAAACTGGACTATGAACAAAAAGAACACATAACCCGAGGATAGAAGAAAGGAAAAAGAAAACCTGGGCAATTTAAAATAAATAAAGGAACCAAGCAGGGAGATAAACACAATTTAGATTCTAAAGTTATAATAAGAAAGCAGGTGAGGAAAGTAATTGCAATGGAAACGCTGTCAGGGTACTTATTTTGAAAACACACTGTATAATTTTTCTTTCCTTCCACAAAAGAAAACATTTTTCCCATTCATTTCCCACCGTGTGTCGCCACGCACCTCGCAAGTACAACAACATTAAGTTACACAATAAATATAGATCTCTTAATAACATCGAAATAAACCTCCTTTATCGTCGTAATTGCGTTGTATTACGTATAACGACCCGTAAATGACCCTTTTTATTTATAATGCGGCTGCAATAAAAACTTTATTACGTGATGGCGTTCCGCCGGCGAGCTTTGGCGTTCGAGTTCGCCGCAGATCGCCGCCGGATAAAATATTTTCTCCGGGATATTTTTTCAAAAAAAAAAAAAGAAAAAATGTGCAAGTGGATAAATCACCCCGATTATCTGCAGTTTCTTCCGTAAATCGCAAGAAACCTTTTGTGAAACGTGTTGGTCTTAAATCCCCTCAATCTATAATGTAACTTAAACACGAGCTTGCTTGTCCTGAAATAAATATACTCATATTGATGATGACTAGGTACACTCATAAATTAATGATTTGTAAAAAGAAATAGAAACACTTCACATTTTAAGCTTAGCTTTGGCAGTAAAATACATATTTCGAATACAATGGTAACTATCGTACGTAAGCACAACGGTTGTAACTATGATGTGCTATTTTCTATTCGACTACCAAGATTAATTATGGATGTATTCCGGCGTAAATTTCGCGGACGTGGGAAAAATATACTCCGAGTAATTAAATCTTAGGCCTGAAAGCCGATGATTTATCGTTAGGACCTACCCTTTAGCGTCGAGTTTTTGCCAGACACCGACCTGCCTTGCTCACGTGTTGCCAACCGACCCTACTTGATAAATATGAATTATTTTACAATATAAAGCGTGATTCATGACAAAGTTGATGGCTGAAACGTGCTCGTTACTTCATTTATTAAACTGCATAAATACGGGGGCGTCACATGCACCTGTTAATGGGATATATCAGTGAGAGTGTGTGTGTGTGTGTGTAGAGCAGCGAAACTATGACGCAAAAACGAAGTTGTTGTTTTTTATATACAAGTATCAATGATAATGTTAATTTTTGATTTTCATTATGAGAAGCAGAAAAATTATTATGGAACTATAAATGGAGAAAAAATAAGCACCTATAGCTGCACCGGCTAAGCCTCAAACCCGTTAACCAATTCGTGTGAGAAGTGGAACTGCGACAATGAAAAGAAAGAAAATTTTGTATAGGGAAAGAAGATGAAATATGGAAGACCAAGAATAACATAGCTGAATTTACGAGCTCAACGTCAGTGAAGTTCGAAAGAATTTGCGAAGGTCATAGTAAAGATTACAATCAAAAGACGACCACAAAAATAAATAACTCCCTAAAGTATAACAAAAGATAAATTAACTTTGAAACTTTGACTTCCTTCAAAATAAAAACATATTTCGGCTAAGAAAACTAAGGAAAACAAATGACATTGAACTTTAAGAATTTGACTTGTTTAAAATTAAAGAAAAAAATTTCTAAAATCAAAAATTATACCCAAAACGATATTACGTCCCTGGTTAAGAAGGAGCAGCAGATCAATGAAATTGTTACGGCGTCGAACGTAAACTTGACCTTTAAACAGTTGAAATACGAACTCCGAAATTATTGACAAATACATTAAAATTTGTATAAGGATAAAAATTCTATAGAAAAGAAAATTAAAGAAAAATGGAACTAACGACATCGAAACACTAAGAACAGGACAAACGAGAAACAAACGAACGTCGACTGTTTTCCTGAAGAAACTCGAAAAGACAAAAGGCTAACAATTTTCTGTTTCGTTTAGTTTTGTTTGGTAATTTTTATTTTGGCACTTCTTCAAGTTTCTTTTCACTTTTAAAAACTTTCCGCCTCGTTCTTCGCCTTTCATTGTTTTTCTTTTTCAATTATTTTATTTTGTCTAATTATTTTTTCCAATGACGAATGCGTTTCGTGCGTTTTCTTCTTTTGTTTATCCATAACGTTCATTCTCTTACACGTTTTTCTTTTTTCTTTTTCTCTTTTGGCAGAACAATTGTCAGTGACCCTGTGTTTGTTTACATTGTAGTGAGTAATCTAGAATAAAAGCCATTTCGGTAGAGTAGACCTATTACTGAAACACCAAACACGTTTTCTTCTTTTGTTTTCAGTCTTTTTTTAATTTCTTGCACTTTGACGGAGAATCGTCGATCTTCTCTTGTTTTTGGATCACCTTAACTTTCCACATTTCCATTTTGTTTGTTAGAATTTCTTTGAACATTGTTTTTCCTACTAGCAAGCCAGAAATATATAGAACTGCCTCGGGCAATGGTACGAGCAAACCATTCACTTGCATATTTCTGGCAAACCGTTTGCTTGCAGGAAAAATTACAATGTAACATTTACCAATGCTCGGACAATGAAGCTGAGCAAAGTCTATCCAAAGAGTAATCTGCTTCTGGCTTAGTTGAATATAGTGAGGAAGAAATTAAAAATAAAGAAAGGAAAGAGCAAAAGGGAGATCGATATCTTTGTAGAGATTGAAATGAACGATAGAGGTAGTTATGAAAGAAGGTACGAGAAGCAGAAGCGCGATAAAAAAAAATTCACAGAGAAAGTAGACAAAAAAAGTAATTAACCGAATTAGAAAGGACGAAAGACCATGGGTGACAGCTAAATATAGTAAGGAAGAATTTAAAACTAAGGAAAGAAAGACGGAGGTGAACATGCTTGTAGAGATCGAAACGATTAGTAGAAGTAGTTACGAAAGAAAATATAAGAAGTAGAAGCGCGACAAAAAAAATTGCCCAGAGAAAGTAGTTACCTGCTTAAGACGTAATTGACCAAATTAGAAAAAAGTGAAAGTCAAGGGATAAAAGGCTAAAGAAGACATAGCTGAATACCACTGTATTGCAGTTAAAGCAAAGAAAAAAGAGAGCAAGGGGAAATGGACACGTTCTTGGAGACTGGAAAGAGGGTATAAGAATGAGAAGAAAGAGACCAAAGAGTAATCTACTTCTGGTTTAGTTGAATATAGTGACGAAGAAATTAAAAATAAAGAAAGGAAAGGGCAAAAGGAAGAACGATATATTTGTAGAGATTGAAATGAACGACACAAGTAGTTATGAAAGAAGGTATGAGAAGCAGAAGCGCGATTAAAAAAAATTCACAGAGAAAATAGGTAAAAAAATAATTAACCGAATTAGGAAAAGGTGAAAGAGAAGGTCGAAAGACCATGGGGTGGCAGTTGTATACTGTTTTCTCTTTCTTCTGATTCTTATACCCTCTTTAGCAACCATTTATTCCAGTCTACAAAAACGTATCCATTTTCCTCTTAGTCTTTCCTTTCTTTGTTTTAACTTCTTCGTCACTGTATTCAGCTATGTCTTCTTTGGGCTTTCGTCCTTTGATTTCACTTTTTTCTAATTTGGTTAATTAGGTCTTAAGTAGGTATTTTTTTATTACGCTTCTATTTCCTATGCCTTCTTTCGTAGCTACTTTTACCATTCATTTTAATCTCTGCAAGCATCTTCACCTCCGTCTCGCACTTTCTTTCCTTTATTTTAATTTCTTCTTTACTATATTTAACTATGAGAGAAAAGAGGTAAAGAAAACAATTAATAACAAAAGAGGAAGGATGACCGAAGAGTAATCTACTTCTGGTTTAGTTGAATATAGTGACGAATAAATTAAAAATAAAGAAAGGAAAGAGCAAAAGGAAGAACCACATATTTGGAGAGATTGAAATGAACGACAGAAGTAGTTATGAAAGAAGGTATGAGAAAGAAGCGGAATAAAAGAAAAACACAGAAACAGTAGGTAAAAAAAAAGTAATTAACCGAATTAGAGAAAGGTGAAAGACGAAGGACGAAACACCATGAGTGACATATAGTAAGGAAGAAATTAAAACAAAAGAAAGAAAGTGCAAGACGGAGGTAAACATGCTTGCAGAGATCGAAACGAATGGTAGAAGTAGTTACGAAAGAAAATAGAAAAAGTAGAAGCGCGACAAGAAAAAAAATACCCAGAGTAAGTAGTTACCTACTTAAGACGTAATTCAAATTAGGAAAAAGTGAAAACCGAAGGAAGAAAGACCAAGAAAGACGTAGCTGAATACAGTGAAGAACAGTTAAAACAAAGAAAGGAAAGAGCAAGAGAAAAATGGACATGTTCTTGGAGACTGAAATGAATGGTTACTAAAAAGAGAGTATGAGAACCAGAAGAAAGAAAAGATAAGAACCAGAAGAAAGAAAAAATAGTACACAGCTGAGAGATAAAGAAAACAAATAAATTAAGGAAAAACGAAAGAAGAGAGATGGAAGACCTAGGAAGTCATAGTTGGATAGTGAGAAAGAAATTAAAGGAACGAAGGGGCACTCCATTAGAGACTGCAGTGATTGTCGGAAATCCTTACGAAAGAAAGCAGGTAAGAAAAAGAAAGAAAATTTCGCACTGAGAGAAAACAGATAAAAAATGATTAAAACAAGACGGTTTGCCAAGGAACATTACTGCAATGACATTAATTCAAATAACGATCAGTAGAAAAGTAATTTAGAAAGTTACGAAACGAAATTAAAACCACAAGAAAATTAAATTTTTATAAACAATAACGTACTGAAAACTAATTAGTTCTGATATTTCCAGTGCACAGTTTTCCCCGTTATAATTAAAACCTATAAAGCAATTTTAAAATGTTTACAGTTCTTTCTAACAACGATACACCTACAATCAAAACCGATTTGCAGCAAAATTTTTTTAAATTATTAAATTGTGTTGTAAAATCGATTGTCTTTTGTTTTTGTTGTTGATTAATTTCGAATTTTTTTTTTAAATTCATTATTAATCTGCTGAATTTTGCTGTAAAATCGATTGTCTTTTGTTTTTATTATTAAATTTCATTATTTCGTATTTTTTTTTTTAATTCTATTACCTATGCATTTGATTTTTTCTTTCTCATTTTTCTTAGAAAAAATTATTAATCAATTTCTTAAAAAAATATTAATCTATTAAATTGTGATTGTCTTTTATTTTTATTATTGCTATTTTTAAAAAGTTTAAGGCGCATATTTTGTAATCGCCTTTTGACGAGGCCCCAAATAGGGCCGAAACAGCTGTACAGACAATGCTCGAGGCATCCACTGCAATCAAAACCGACTAGCAACAATATTATTATAAAGTTATTTTTAAAGTTGAATTTTTATTCTTTTGTTTGTTTGTTTTAATTAATTTTTTTAAATGTATTATTAATCTACTGAACTTTGCTGTAAAATCGATTGCCTTTTGTTTTTTTTTAAATTTCATTAGTTCGTATTTTTAGAAAATTCTATTATGTATTTCAATTTCTTTATTTTCTCGTTGTTCTTTTTCTTAAAAATATTATTATTCTATTGAATTGTGTTATAAAATCGATTGTCTTTTGTTTTTTTTTTTATTATTATTTTTAAAGACGTTTAATTTTGATTTTTTTTTTGTTTTCTTTGTCTTGTCACCATTCTTTATGAATTGTTTTTTTTTAAATTTCTTTTAATCTACTGAGTTGTGCTGCAAAATCGATTGTCTTTTGTTTTCATTGTTTTTTAAATGTCATTATTTCGTATTTTTTAAAAAAATTCTATTACTTATGTATTTCAATTTCTTCGCTTTCTCATTGTTCTTTTTCATAAAAAATTATTAATCTATTAAATTGTGTTGTAAAATCGATTGCCTCTTGTTTTATTACTATTGTTTTTAAAAATTAATTAAAATTGCGTAACTGGCAATATAGAAAGTGTTAGGAAAGAGTTTATACATGTATTTCGGCCTTATTGGGCCTCATCAGAACTCTGTACCTTAAAAAATTTGGTTTATTGAAAAATTTAGAAAAACTTGCACTTTTTTTGAATTTCTAAAATCCCAAAAAACAAGAACAGGAATTAATGATAAAAAAATATGAAAATCTTTTGCAAATCATACAAGGAAGCGATTGCATTCTCTAGTATTATTATTTTTAAAATTGTTTTGTCTGTCTTATCACCATTCTTTGAATTTTTTTTTTAAATTTATGTAGTAGTACCTAGAAAGTTGCTAATTAGCTTATGTTTCCTCTATAATCACAAACACACATGTTAAAAATAAATAAAATTAAATGAATTTAACAATTATAATAGAATTATTATAGAACTTCAGTAACAACTGTATATCGCAAGCCCCTGTGGCCTAATGGATAAGGCATCGGCCTCCTAAGCCGGGGACTGTGGGTTCGAGTCCCACCAGGGGTACGCTTGAATTTTGCATTTTTGATGATGTATCAGTGAGAAAAACTTTTCTTTGTGTTTCATTTTATTGAAGGCCCCTCTTTTAAAATGACTGAAGTGTACAACACTTCCAAAATGTTGTTTTCTTCTTCTTGTATTCAAAGTTGACAATTAGATTGACTGAATTTATTATAAACTTGGTTCATGTGAGGGTGAGGGCCTCTAATAAATAATATGTGCTTATCTCTTCTGGGCGCAGATAAATTCCGAACGGCCAAATAATTTAAGTTGCCTTTAATCTGCAGTAAATATTTAACTTGGTGTTATCAAGTGATAGGCCCTTTGTAATATAATATTAGTTCAATTAATTATAAATATGAACAGATGGCCCGATAATGCCCGAATACCTAAACAAGGAGGAAAGGTCAGGATGGCAAATTCGTAAGGTATTAAGGGCCGCCTGCAAGAACGGCGCGGGTCATACACTTATCCTGTCCGGGGTCACATTGTTGGGAGACAATGTTTTGTATAATTACCACATAACTGACAATTTATGGGTCGCTCCACGCGCCGGTCATACCGCGTTTGAGGTATTCAGGATTATCTGAAAACGCCATTGTTTCGCCGGTCGGTGCAAAATAAACGAGCTGGCCGACCATAAATATTCCCTTGCGCGGGCTGCTGTTGACTGAAGCTGCATATTTATGTTCGTACTTTCGCTAGCAACTGAACTTCAGTGACATACATTCTTCTTCGGTTTCAATCAGTCATGAGTAAGGGGTTACCACCTTGACAGGAATTTAGGAAGTTTAAACTAATCTACTAAGAGAGGTAGCAACTTTTCTTTTGGTAGTCAAACCATATTAATTATAAAATGAATTTCTAAAGAAGAATTAAAATATTGATCCCCTTCCGTCCATTAGTGTGCTGTAAAAAGAATCTATCACCTCAGTCAACCCTCAGCTATGCATTAAGTAGAACTAGGTTAGCCTTCCATCATAAAATTACAAGCGCTATAATGTTGAAGCCATTAAAGGTTTTTCCGGACTTAATTGCGGTAATATCTTCCAGCCGTCGATGATAGTTTCGTGTGAGGCGGAGCCTCAGGACGTCCGTACTTTCGGAGGACTTCAACTCCGAAATACCTAATTACCCAGCTGTGTGCTTTGATGAAAATTTAATCAATATTTGGAAAGTGTTTCGTCATTCCGCGAACGGACGGGGTGCAGGAGATTCTTTTGACGTATTTTTATGATGAAGCGCTCCGTATCGATTAGTGAAATGAATTCGCAGTTTTTTCTGGCTCAGTTGAGACAAAAATTAATATCGGCTCTCTTGCCTTTGTTGCTCACCGTTCAAAGCAGCACTGCGTTTTATTTTATTTCACGTTATTAACGACATTGAAAGGGATGCGATTCACTCGATTATTATTATTTTTTTTTAAGCGAGGTGGTTGCAACGGACCGTTTTTTCTATAACATCAAAACTGGCGTACTAAATTGATTGTTAATCGAATTACGTATTGAATAATGATGTCATGTGTACTAATTAGGTTGTTGAGTGGACAATAAATTCATATTTCGTCGAAATTAACCGCCACATATACAATTCCCTGTCACCTCAATGAGTATATTGTGTTTAATACGTTCATTACTTGCGTTGTAATTATAGTTTTGAATTTATTCAGCAAATTTCCTATTTGGAATACTCGACTTACAACGTTAACTTCTAAATGGTTTAAATTATGCAGATTAAATTGATCAAAAACTGTTTGAAAAATTAGAACGTGTTCTATCTCCAAACTACACCAGCAGCCCAGCAATTTCTTGTCCAAATAGAAACGGTAGAAATTGAAGCAAATCTTGTACAATGGGAAAAGATGAACCTGATGACTTCCTTAGGATTTATAGTTTGAATTCCGTCACTTTTTTTCTTTTTCGTAATTCACAGAGAGGAATTATTAATACAATTGTTGGTGTTGCTATTTCCTTGCCGTTGTCACTACTGTTCTTCTGGTCATAGTTTCCCTCAGTTTCAACGAAGCACTAGCAAATAACGAAGAATGAAAGAAGTTGTATCAAATGAAGTGACCATACAACTTGCAATTATTAATCATTTGCCATCGGTTGGGGGCGGGCTGGTGATATCAAGAAGGAAGATAGCAAAGGAAAAGCTAGGAAGAAAGTGTTTCAATCAAAGAGTTCGTAAGACAAGCAAGAAACAGTGGAATTCCTTTACTGGAAGTGCACCCCAAAACAAAACTGGCTTTGGAGATGTTGCCAGATAGAGATTCCTCTTTGGAGCAAGGCAGTTTCCCTCAATTTCTATGAAACAGCAGCAAGTACGAGGGCAAAAGAATATACGTGTACAAAGCTAAGCGCTTGAAACTTGAAGAATGTCAGTGGAAGCGTCGCGGGAAGTCCTTGTGAAGAAGAACAACCAAGAAGTTGTCTCAAATTAAGCGACCATACAACTTACAATTATTAATCAGTTCAAATGAGTTGGGGGCGGGTTAGTCATATCCAGAAGGTAGGCAGAAGAGGATGAACTAGTGTTTTAATCAAAGAATTCTATGGGACAAGCAAGCAACAGTGGGATTCCTTTACTGGAAGTGCACCCCAAAACAAAACTGGCTTTGGAGATGTTGCCAGATAGAGACCATGTCGATTCCTCTTTGCAACAAGGCAGATTCCTTCAATTTCTATGAAGCAGCAGCAAGTACGAGGGCAAAAGAATGTACGTGTACAAAGCTAAGCGGTTAAAATTTGAGGAACGTCAACGAAAGCGATGCGGGAAGTCCTTATGAAGAAGAACAACCAAGAAGTTGTCTCAAATGAAGTGACCATACAACTTACAATTATTAATCAATTGAAATGAGTTGGGTAGAAGGTAGGCAGAAGAGGAAGAACTAGGAAGAAAGTGTTTCAATCAAAGAATTCGAAAGACAAGCAAGAAACAGTGGAATTCCTTCACTGGAAGTGCATTCCACAACAAAACTGGCTTTAGAGATGTTGCCCGATAGAGACCACGTGGATTCCTCTTTGCAGCAAGGCACTTTCCCTCAATTTCTATGAAGCAGTGGCAAGTACGAGGGAAAAAGAATATACGTGTACAAAGCTAAGCGGTTTAAACTTGAAGAACGTCAGTAAAAGCGACGCAAGAAGCCCTTGTGAAGAAGAAGAACAACCAAGAAGTTGTATCAGATGAAGTGACCATATAACTCAGTTGAAGTGGGTTGGGGGCGGGCTAGTCATATCCAGAAAGTAGGTAGAAGAGGAAAAACTAGGAAGAAAGTATTTCAATCAAAGAATTCTTAAGAGGAGCAAAAAGCAGTGGAATTCCTTCACTGGAAGTGGACCCCAAAACAAAACTGGTTTTGGAAATATTGCCCGATAGAGACCAGATCGATTCCTCTTTGCAGCAAGATAGTTTCCCTCAGTTTCTATTAAGCACCAGCAAGTACGAGGGCAAAAGAATATATGTGGAGAAAGCTAAGCTTTCAAACTTGTGAAGAAGAACAACCAAGAAGTTGTATCAGATGAAGTGACCATACAACTTACAAATTCAAGTTGAAATGAGTTGGGGGCGGGCTAGTCATATCATAAAGGTAGGTTGCAAAGGAGATTTCGAAAGACAAGCAAGAAGCAGTGGAATTCCTTGATTGGAAGTGCACTCCAATACAAAACTGGCTTTAGAAATGTTGCAAGAAAGAGACCTATCTGCAGAAAGACAGTTTCCCTCAGTTCCTACGAAGCAGCAGCAGCAAGTACGACATCAAGGGATTATATGTACAAAGCAAAGCAAGCGGTTTAAACTTGAAGAGCACCTAGGAAGTTGTATCAGATGAAGTGACTATACTGAGATGGGTTGTGAAGCGGGCAAGTCCTGTCAAAAAATACACAGACACCAGAGAAAAACGTGGAGGAAAGTGTTTTAAAGCATTAAACAGTGCGAAGAAGATTTTTACCCGACACGAAGCGTTGCCAAAGGAAAGACATTCAATCCGTTATGGAATATGTAATTAAAACCAAATAAAATTATTAACCTATAACATTTTTGTTATGCGTTTTCCGCAATTGTTTTATTGTGGTGATTTGGGTTTCCGGTTGAAACTGGCGCCCATCAAAACGAAATAAACTCCCAAATTAATCTATTAACAAGATGTATTTGAAAATTTATAGAAGCGGCGATGAAATTTCTGCGAGTTAATTAGACAATAAACTTTGATGACGGATGTAAAACAATTGTTGAATTTTTTGGGTGTGAGTGTACGCAGATCGAAGCAAGTTGGGCCGAACGGGGAGAACAAGTCAGAGGCACTCGTGCTGCGCAACTCCGGATTCCGCGGGTCGCGTGGAGCCGGTTTGTAGCGCCATCTGCATCAGTTTGATCCTACGTACGGCGGGTTGCGGTTGAATCGTCGACGGCGACGCTCTTAGATCGTATCGGCGTCCGTATTGGTTGGTTGGACTTATCCTGAGACGTCGCTTACGAGTGTCCGTTAAAAGTGTTACGAATTTTAAAGACTGTTCCTTAAAAGAGGCAAAAAAAGAATGTAATCTGTATTATTATCCTTTTCACAACTCTGCTAAATACTGTGAACTGTACCCATAAAACGGTAATCTACTCTAAAACTCTCCCAAACTTTGGCAAAAGCTAAAAGATGTTCTGAATTTAAACGATCATCGCCCAAAGAGTTTGACAGTCTTCGAACTGTAAAAGTAGTATAATTAAAAGTTTTTGTGCTCCTTTTCGAAACTGGCCGAATTTTTCCCTCCCCCAATCGGATTACACTTTACTGCAAAGCCGTAAGGTAAATCCTCACACTTAAATAATAGATGTGTATTGAACATGAAATGTCTCGTAATTATTTATTGTGTGTTCCGTCTAGTTGTTGTTGCTGCCTGTATGTGTTCTGTTAGGTACATGTGCGTGTTGCGAGGGGTTTCGTTCGGTACCTGCTAGAATGAGAATGAAACGATACTATCTTTGGAGTTAAGATATCGACCAGTTTATTTACATTTCCATGCTACGGGGCTAACAGACGTGCGAAATTGTGTAAGCTCGCAGCTTTTGTTCTATATTGAAAGCTTTATTGTGTTATTGGGTAACTTTTTCGTATTATTGCGCGCTCTCTTACTTAACATATCTAGAGCTATTTATCATCCTTAAATGTAGATTAAATGCACCATTGTTACTGTTTATTTATGATTCTCTGTATGTACTTGTATGTACTACGTTTTAAATCGAACTTGGAGAAGAGATCTTTATTTTTTTTATTGAAACAACTTCGAGTTAATAATGAATGAATAATCACAACCAAAGCCACAAGTACAAAAAAATTATGGCATTGTAGAGTCAATAGGCTAATGGGGTTGGAATTGAATAATTAATTAACTACATTGGAAGACAAGGACCAGTGAAAAAGTTTAAAGAGGCTACATGCCAAGAAGTAAACCAGGTACTTTGAAGTCCAAAATGAAAATCTTTTCTTCATCAAATTGAAGACAGGGCATTTAATTTCACTTCCTTTTTGACGTAAATTTGATAAACACTTGATTTCATCCAAACGGACGATTTTTCTGCTTGCAATAAAACCCAAACAACATTGTGTTCGTGTTGGCCACTTGTGAAAAAAAAATATACGACGTAATAATCTTTTTTACGCCCCAAACATAAAGCACCAAATAAAATTTTAACTACTGAGTAAACATGTGCTAAGTGGGGGCCCATAAAAGGTAAAAATTTAAAAGCGCAAATACGCCCCCGCGTTTTCAACTCCAGGAGGCAGCACATCGATCGCCCGAAATGCCCTAATTTATTAATACGGGGTTAATTTTGACAAGTCG
The DNA here is from genome assembly GCA_039766575.1 of Serrognathus titanus. NCBI lineage: Eukaryota > Metazoa > Arthropoda > Insecta > Coleoptera > Lucanidae > Serrognathus > Serrognathus titanus. The sequence goes on along the minus strand of CM077911.1, from coordinate 20,339,702 downwards.
GAGTCGCTTAAGCAGTTTGTATTACACTTCCCTCCAGGTGGAATTCTTTGCTTGCGTGAAAGCCGAAGTTTGCTCACGTTCATTAACGAATCCAAACAAATTTTGAATAGAAGGCCTGAATGGGCCTGGCGGTGGTGGTGAGCTCCAACCGACCACGTTAACGGAGTAATTCGTTCTGTAATAATATGTTCGGCTTTTGCCGCACTGTGAATATAAAAGCGCGAATTGCCGCGTCGACGGTTGCACAGCCGTTTTTAAGTGCACTGGGATAATGAAACTGAATCCCATTTTTAATTTGTCTCCTGTTTTTTTGGGGGGTAGAGGATGTTAATGCTTTGCTTTGGTTGCTTTGAACAAACTCCCTTTTATGTGCTTAAATGAATTTTTGTTTTTTTATTAAACAACTAGGAAACACCTGGTCCTTACCTAATCATCATTGGAAACTCCTTGGCCTAGGTGATCCATTCAGGATCTTTGATCTACGCTGATGATCTGGAAAGTTTGGAGTTATTAAAACAAAATCCTCCATGGCCTAGGTGATCCATTCAGGATCTTTAATCTACGCTGATGATCTGGAACGTTTGGAGTTATTGGAGCAAAATCCTCTTCATGATAGTGATTTTTGTCGCCTTCTGCTTAAACACCACCAATTTCAATTTTCTTCAGGTCAGGAAAAAGGCGAAATCCTTGGGATGATAAGGATCTGTCTCATAGTTGCCTTCTCTGAGATCAATTCTTGTAGAACAGCAAAATCTCTTGCGAACAACCCCAAAGGATTTGAGGAGTAGCATAATGCAGATTGCAATTCCCAGTCAGGCCAATGACGCGATGTGTTGGTGGACCAATGCTTTATTGCAGGTGATGATTTGGGGAAGAGTCTCTTAAACGTTGAAGGAATGGAGGAGAAAAGCTTCCTTTATGTTCTTCTGGGTAATTTCCCACCCTTTCAATGCTTTCGTCTCTACTTCATTTAATTTTTAAAGCTCACAGCTACATGCGGAGGGATCCGAACGATTTGCGCATCGCATATCCCCTCGTTTGTGTCCTTTTTTTCCCGGGAGTTCCCCAAGCTATTTTCTCCTTCGGCATTCGTCTTAGAAACTGGGGAAACGTAGAAAACCCAGCTCGAAGGAGCTCAATATGATTCGAGTCATGAAAATTCTATCTCTCACATAGAAACCACATGCACTCGGAGAGGATTCGCCTAGTAATTGCCTCGTCATGCATCAAGCCCATTGCCAATGGACTTAACCACTCGGCTACCAATTACCTTTACAAATATTTTGTAGCAAATCGGTTTTAATTGCAGTGGATTCCTCGAGCATCCTCTGTACATCTGTTTCGGACCTATTTGGGTCCTCATCAGCAGCACGCGTGGCCACCTTGTATGGAATGACTTATTAAGCAGCAAACTGGTTGCAATTTGTCATTCTCATACAATATTGGGTCAAAGCGATCGTGAATTTATTGTAGTACAGTCAAATTAGTATAGAATGAACCAACAATTTTGTTACAAACAAATGTAAACTTTTTAAGGTAGAAGAGGAAACATATTTGAATTTTTTAAAATATGTCTCTACCTCCATTTTACACAATATTATGTAAAGTCTCACTTTGTATTGAATTAAAAATGTAGGGGGGTAATAACCTCGTTTATTTTACTTCGTTTGTCATGTCGTTCTTGATTGTGTATCTTTTTCGTAATTCCATGAGATAAATTGTAACCCGCGGGGTAATATAAAAAAAATTCCTGAGGCGCAACCGCGGCAATTTATGGCCGCAGCAAGTATTTTACATGATTATCTCCGATCTTATCCGTATATTTAATTATTAACCTTTTGATCCTTGGGTGTATAATTCAGAAAACGCATTCAAGGATGAGGATGGAACGAGTATGTGTCGCACACCTCTGCGCCGCAAGTTACGAGGGAGCCGTGTGATTCCGATCTTATCGGTCGTTGGGCTTATTTATTGCTGCAGAGGGGAAAGGCCGATGTTGCTAAATAACTTCGTACTCAAAAGTACCAAGTTGACGGATAATTAAGTAAAAGCCTGTCGGCTTCTAGCAGGTTCTTTAGTTCGATATTAGGATTCCCCTTATCTGATCACTATCCGCCGGCGCGGCGAAGCTCGGTTGTGAGAAGTAATTAAATGTGCCTTTTGCAATTGCATTCCTTCTTGCTTTGGAAATTTTCTTATAAATTCTAGATTGGATATCACGGATATTAATTATGGTCGTAAGTACTTCCGTCTTTTTATATCCCGAGCGAGAACCAAAACGCGAAATCTTTTAAAAAGACCATCAATCTCAATATCGAATCGAAATAAAACGTCGCTCGAAAATATAAATTTTAATTAAACCACCCTCAGAAAAATTACAAAACGATAGAGATGATAAGTCGATGGAAATAGCCGCTGCCTGCACTTTGGTTCGCGTTCAATGTGAAAGGGCCGCTCATTAATTTTAGTTAGACGCGCGGGATGCAGCGAGTGCTGAAATGGCTGAAATTATCTTCGAAATTGTATCTCGGAACGATTCGGTGTTTTATAAGTGCCAGGAATGAATGGCCCGGCATTACGGAATTATGTAAAACGGCGAATGCAACGCGCGATTAATTTATTTTCAGGCGTATCAACTTCTTGAGATTCACTGCCGCTGAAAATAGATTAAAACGGCACCGAATCTAGGAAGTCGCTGTTATTATCAGTCATGATTAAAAACTAACTTGTTGCGCGAGTTCGTTCCTAACTTTAACGCGACTGCCTTTGTTAGAGAAATTAGGTTAGCTGCGTCGTATAAGAACGAGAATCCATTTGTAAAATTACACGTTTAAGGACGAAACCCGCTTGCCAATCATTATCCATACTTAATAACGCCGAGTCTTACGAAACGTCTATTAAGGCTCGTAAAGCATAAATTTTTAATATGGGATGAATCAGTTTAATGCATCCACGTCCGGTTAATGTTATACGTAACTAGGGGCGAGATCCTGAGCGAAGCGCCCGCCACTAAATTACAGAGCACAGCCGCGGTCTCCTTGATGAAGACATCAGCGACAGAGCCACAGTATTAAAGATGCCTTGATGGCTGTCCTTGGATCTCCTATTATCTGCGCTCGCTTTTACTGCGGTATAATTTCGAGTGTACCTGCAAAAAGCCAAGTCAATATTATTAACACTACACGAAATATCCTTTGAGGGAAACGTAATTAGATTCACTTTATTATAGAATCAGTTTTATTCAAGACTATTGATTTTTGATGTTTCAACCTACTTCCTTTTTCCCATCGAATTTATTTCCTTCTTTTGTAATGTTCTGATGTCTTCCTTTAATTGGTGCATTTATCGATTGCTGAAATCTTTCTTAAAACTATCTAAACATTTTTATTGCAAATCGGTTTTGATTGCAGTGGACCCCTCGAGCATCCTCTGTACGGTTGTTTCGGCCCTACTTGGCGCCTAGTCAGTAGAAGCGTAGCTCGAGACTTTCACTGCAAACCAAACCGACCTGTCCAAGGTTATTCGAAAATGCGATGTAATAATAATCAATAGTTGGAATCGCGACATCCTGCGATCACTTCCTATACAAAGTTGTATCAAAGGGATGTCGCGATTCAAACTATTCATTCTTAAACTAATCATTCATCTGTTTGTTGAATTCTTGGCTTTCGGTTGGAACCACGTGTCTCGGATTTCTTCACTACCGACGTTTCGTTCTCCGTTGCAGAAGAACTTCTTCAGGGCTGCTGTTGGTGGTGATGCTGCTACTGCTGCTGCTGTTGGTCTTGCTGCTGCTTCGCGTTTGTCGTTGAGACTGACAAACGACAAACTGACAAACAGTCTCAACGACAAACGCGAAGCAGCAGCAAGACCAACAGCAGCAGCAGTAGCAGCATCACCACCAAGAGCAGCCCTGAAGAAGTTCTTCTGCAACGGAGAACGAAACGTCGGCAGTGAAGAAATCCGAGACACGCGGTTCCAACCGAAAGTCAAGAATTCAACAATGGACGACGGCCGCGGAAGCCTTCAAGTTAAATCATTCATCTGTTTCTTTTAAAGTGCTTTTCTATTTTTTTTTCTCTGGCTTGCGTACCAAAGAGATCTTCGATTTAACCTTGCTTGTTCTAACCCCAACGAAGTTTTCTGGTTCGTATTTTCTTTTCCTTACATTTCTATTATTATCCTTTAATTAATGCAGATGTTTTTCTCTATCGTATTTTGTTCTCTTTTTCTGTTATAACCCTTCTTCCTTTGCTTTCTATTTGCTCTTTTCCCCAATTAAACTTTTTCAGTTCTTATTTAATCTAGTTTTTTTACTGCGTCCATTTTCTTTGATGAGAGTTCTGAACGAACAGTTTTCTGTTTCGTATTTTGTTTTCTTTAAATTTCTATTATTAATTATTCTCCTTAATTGAATTGGCTTCCGGTTGGAACCGCGTTACGACTGCTTCTACTGCCGTGGTTTCGTTCTCCATTGCAGAAGAACTGCCGCTGTTGCTGTTGCTAGTGGTGTTGCTGCTGCTGGTGGTGTTGCTGTTACTTTTCGTTAATCGATGAGACTGGCTCGACTAACGAGAAGTAGCAGCAACACCACCAGCAGCAGCAACACCGCCAACAGCAGCAGCAGCAGCCCTGAAAAAGTTCTTCTGCAATAGAAGCAGTCGTGACGCGGTTCCAACCAGAAGACAATTCAATTAAGAAATTTATTCAAGTTGCCTAAAAATCGTAGACCTTCTACATCCAAACCAAATTCAAACTTGAGCTTTAGTTCTATAGGCATTAATAAAAATTAATATCCTGTAGCACCATCTATGTAAATCCTCGCGGACCATACTTTTTGGGTGCCAAATTTGAATCGCCTGAAATTTATTGAAGTTATAGAACGTGTACTTTTCTTTAAATTACCAAACCTGAATTGAATTCAGTTCTTATCTTTAGATTCTGCCCATTACAAAAAAGAATTATATTTGGTGTGAGCGTGAAATTTTAAATACACAAAAATATATGAATTTCTTCAAAAACTAGACCTATTTTTTTAAATTCTTGTAAATCTAAACTAAATTTAGTTTTCAGCTTCAGATTCTATCATTTAAAAATGATAGTTCGTGGCGCCATCTATACGAATCTCGACAAATTACGTTATTTTCGGGCGCGAAATTTGAAATATCGAGAAGTTGCTGAAATTTTAATTATTGTGCGTAGTATTAAAAAACTGAAATTGTGTTTTCTTTCGGCGCAAGATTCGAAATTATTTTTTTTTGTAATTACCTCGAACAATTCATCGCCAAAGAAGTATCGGTCTTCTTACTTTTATATTTTGTTTTTTTTTGTTTCGTATTTTTCCCTTTTGTATTTTGCGATTCTTTGTAGTTACAGTCTCCCTTTCCATTAGTCTATAGATTTTCAAAAGATCTTTAACACAAGGGAATCGTACAACTTCTTTTATTTTCTTTTGCTAGTTTCGTAGTTATATTATTTTTTCGTTCTTTTGTTCCTTTTGTTTCGTTCTCCATTGCAGAAGAACTTCCCCAGGGCCGCTGCTGTTGCTGGCGGTGTTGCTGCTGCTGGTGGTGCTGCTACTACTTTTCGTTAGTCGATGAGACAGCCCCATGAGACATCTCATGCTTCTACAGCTGACATTTCGTTTTCCATTGCAGAAGAACTTTCTCAGGGCTGCTGCTGTTGCTCTCTCATGAGGTTGTCTCATCAATGAGACTCTCTCATGAGATTGTGTCATCGATTAATGAGAAGTAGCAGCAACACCACCAACAGCAGCAACACCGCCAGTAGCAGCAGCAGCCCCGAAGAAGTTCTTCTGCAATGGAGAACGAAACGTCGGCAATAGAAGCAGTCGTGACGCGGTTCCAACCGGAAGCCAGTTCAATTATGGACAACGTTCGCGGAAGCCTCCAGGTTAAATTAATTCTTCTCCTTCTTCCTTTTCTTTCTAAATTCTGCCCATTTCTTTTGCCTATTCTTTAGCTTCCTCTTCCACTCTTCTTTGATGAACGGAGATGTTGTTCTCTTTCATATTCTTTTCTCTTTTTCTGCCCAGACTTGTTACTGTTCTTCTCTTTCCTTTTATTGCCCCTTTTTTCCCAATTAAACTTTTCAGTTCTTAGTTAATTCAGTTTCTTTACTGCGTCCATTTTCTTTAATGAGGGTTCTAAATGAGCACAGTTTTCCGTTTCGTATCTTGCCCTCTTTAAATTTCTATTATCAATTATTCTCCTTCTTCTTTTTCTTTCTTAATTCTGCCCGTTTACTTTGCTTGTTCTTTAGCTTCCTCACTGCACTCTTCTTTGGTTAATTGAAGACTTTCTTCTCGTTCGTATTTTGTTCTCTTTTTTTTATTATGACCTACCACTGTCCATCTTCCCTTTTTCCCCTATTATGTCGTGTCGGGGTTCTTATTTGATCGAGTTTTTCTTCTGCACTCTTATCTTCTTTAATGACTCTTGTAGATGAGCAAAATTTCTGCTGGCATTTTAATCTTTCTAAATATCTATAATAAATCTTTCCCTTTCTTCCATTTCTTTCTTAATTTTTGCCATTTCCTTTGCTTATTTTTCAACTTTTTCATTGTGCTCTTCTTTTATGAACGGAGACATTTTCTGGTCTTCTTCTATTATAACCTGCTACTGTTCTTCTTCCATTTCTTTCCATATTGTTCCCTTTTTTCCTGATTACGTTTTTTTGGTTCTAATTTGTTTTAGGTTTCTTACTGCACCTAACTTTTTGAACACGAGTTGGAATTAAATTATTATTATTCTCCTTCTTTCTCTTCTTCGATGCCATAGTTTCTGTTCTTGCATTTTTAAATAAATATAATTGTAGCTAGAGATATAGCATTATAATTTTTTCTTTGTGAATCCCGTTTCTTCACAGAAGAGACTTTTCTTGAAGAATAACAGAACGTAGGCAGAAAGAAGGTCGTAAATGCGAAGCAATGGAGAAATCGATCATGACAGCGGAAACCTTGAAATTTAACGACTTCATACTTGGCTGCCTTAGGGGAGGCCAGGTTCTTTTTGTTACCAAAACTGGAATTGTAAAGGAAACCGAGTTTACTGTTCATCGACGCAATATTTTTGAATTGGTCTTGCATCACCTGGTTCCTCGTTACAGTGCCTCTTTGGGTCAAAAGTTTTTGTATTTTTTTGGTATTTTATACAATATTAAGCTTTTCATATACTCCTAAAAATAAACATCTAAAAGACTCAGCGCTGGTGATCAAACCAGGCCCTAAAACATGACCTTCGATCAAGATTTTTTATCTGATGAACAGCCCGTCTTAAATTTGCCAACAAAAATAGATTGCATGTGATTTATTCTCAAAAGTTAGAACATGATCGCGTGAACATCTGTAGTAAATAAAATTTGAAATATCTGGAACCTTTCTAATTGTATCAACTATTTCTGATTGCTAACATTGAGTCTCATTTTGTTTAATTCTTACCTACAGTAGATTTTCTACTTTAAGAAGTGTTTAAATTTAAATTACGAGCTATGAATACAATTTGAATAATTTAAATACAAAAGAAGCGTCATTGTATTTCTGTGCGATTTGATTTATTTTTTCCTGTAATTTCGTACAGGAATATCGTTTTATTATTAACAAGAGACAACTCTTTTAATGCTCAGGCTGTCGTCAGGAGTTGTAGTTAATAAATCCAGCGTGACACTAATTAATTGCCGAGTTTTTCGAGTTGCAGAGGAAAAAGCCAGTCTTATTGTGCATGTGCAGCGATTGCACTTTAGAACGAGCACTTTGTATTCCCTCCGCATTCGCTTGTAAAACAATGCGGAAATCAGCGTTCATTAAAATTATTTTAACATAATTAACTGAAAGAATTTAAAGAAGATTGATGGCGAGGATGTGGTATTGATGTTTTGGAATTTGTATAATAATAATTTGGATGTATGAGGAATATCTTGAAAAGGGAAAAATTACGAAACATTTTTCAAACATATTCGGCTATTTATATACTTCTCCTTGACTGGCAACATCAAAAGGAACTAAGAGGTAGATGTTTCAATACATCAAAAATCTAACGTGTAAATAATGCGAGGGTATATTTCAGGCGAAATGAAAGTCTATGAACTGTGCTATAAAAAAGTCATAAAGCGTTATATTTTACTTTAACAATATACAATGATTGATTACGCTTACTCCTCTGACCACCTTAAAGAAAGCCGGGATGGAGGAGGAGGAGGTTTCCATTTTCGACGCCCTACAATTACAACTACGTATGTAATTCGGACCTATGTATGTATGTTTGTAGTTCCATAATTACGGGGCAAAAATTAATTACAACGCTCTCGCGGATTCATGTGTAAATAATTAATGTGAAATTAAATTTGACGAATATTTCATTAAAATTAATTAATAACCCTCGTCGCAATACTTTTCCGGAGCGAACGTCGAAATTTCATTTGGCCGCCATCACAATGAAATATTGACAGAAACATTTTGTAATTACTCGACGTTCGTCAATACCGGGGAATTACCACTGCTATATTTCAATGGAAAGATACAGATTTTTATTTTCAAAAATAAACAAAAAAAATAGTTGCAAATACCGAATAGCACGTTGGTTTATAAAATAATAATTTCATACTCTTTTTGTTGTAACTATAAGCGGATTACATTTGAGGATTGGGGGTGAAAAGAAGCGTAATAGAATCTTTTATATGTATATTACGTATTTGGGCAAAAGTGAGCCAAAAAAAAAAAAAAAAAAAGAAACAAAGGCCGTAAACGACGTAGCCGCAGGATCCAAGATTTACGCCTGGCGGCTTATCTCGAGATAAACAAAAACCGAGACGAAGAAAATTCTTGAAGGATCACAGTCGCCCGTCCTGATTAAATTAAATAATAAAATTTTATCTTGCGGATTTTATCTTTTCGCTGCGAACACGTTTAAAATTTCCACGGACGCAAGAAGAATTAATGAAACAGGGACGTTTATGGGTGATTCCGACGCGTCCCATAAACGTGGAAATTTATCGCGTGTGTGAAATTTCCCCCCCGAAGTGCGAAATCCAACAGCTGCATTTGACTGAAGCTGAATTATGAAAAAACGATTAAATATATTGGTGTTGCTGGGGGCGCGTCTCTGGAAATCACATCGAGTCAATTTTGCTCGAGAGTGCATCGGCGGCGTAAGGGATGGGAAGTGCGCGGTGGTGCCCTTATTTTATTATGTCCCCATAATGGAGATCGTCGAACTTGATTGAATTACTTGTGGTGACTGCTTACGATTCGGATTATATATTGAATGCTGCCCCGCTTTGTTTACCGCATCCAAATTGAATGACGAAGGGAGGGGGGCCGCACTTTTAAATTAAATTTCCTCCAAATGATCACTTCACTCTAAACGAATGTGTTTGTCGAGATAGCTCGCAAGTGCAGACCATAATTTTCACTTTACGTCAACTTGACTTGTTCCCAAACAAATATGAAAAGCCAAACCCTTGCCAAAAATCTTTAGTATTTTTATCACTGAAATGTTTTGCATGATTGATTGCGCTTAAAACAAGGCGATCGAAATCTGCGGTGTAATTTACATAACCCCAGGGGGCGCCCTCTTATATTTCGTTTGGGTCTTGACCTTACTTTTAAATGAAGTTAACATTTGTTTAAGATATGGGGGATAACAAATCGCGAATGTGCGTGAGCAAAACGGGGTGAAATTAAATTATTTAAGCGAAATTGCACGTGTAATGAAGCGGGAATCGACTGAATTAATTGGACTTATAAAACCAATACGTAATCCATTTATCGGGGCAGCAGTTGGTGAGGTAGTGACATCCTCCCTCTCCCGGCCGCGTATGAAACGTTTACCTTAAGCGGATTAACAGTAACGAAGCACGCCCAACATCGACCTAATCAAGTAATCTGTCTAATTAATGGTCTCCGGATTAATTCGAGGTGATTATGCTCCTACTGCGATATGCACGGTGGGGATTATCTTAACACATTCTGAATTTTTATTCGAACCGGTTTCGCCTGGAACGTATTTGCATTCGCTAATAGGATTATTGGAAAGTTAGAAACGGATTATTATACATTACACCCCACCTGGCTTTATTTCAATAAAAAAATAAAATAGCAACAACACATAGGGGATCGGTAATCAGTGCGATTAAATTTAAAATTGTTTTGTTTGTTATTTAATTTGCAAGAGCTTTGCAATTGGTTGCGGAACCGAGTGCGGTCAGGGTAAAATTAAATTAGCCCGCTGAATCTATGATTAAAATGCAATATAATTAAACATATGGAATTTGCGCTGTTTATTTCGCTGTAATTAAATTAGTTTAAATTAATGCGCGCGTTGTTTCCCGGTGAACGTTGGTTTTAATGGAAACTCCCGCGGGGAAACAATGATTTCATTAGAATTTCACTTTTAATTAAGTTATGCCTTTGTTGTCAACAAATAAATACTATATAAATATTCGCTTGAATCTTTTGTGCGCAGATGGGTTAAAGTGAAATGTTCCGGAGTGATAGCGTGGCCTATAACTTTCTCGAGTAACTCTCATCAAAGGAAAGATAGCGGCAGAGATCTGAAGAATTCTAAAGTGGTGCTGTCAGAAAGGGTAACAGTAATATGGCGGGTGACACTCATAAGTGGAGCGAGCTGACAGCCATTTCAGGAATATTTCGTGGACCGTTCGGAACGTCTCCTGCGTCGTAAACTGAACAGTTTTCCTGCCGTCGCGGTGTCAATGCGGCGTGTCATTTTCCTCGCTAAACGACCCCCGTCGCCGCCTCCATTGCAGCACAATTTACTGCAGTCAGCTTAGCTTGTAATTTAAACGGTCATCAAACATAATTTACATTTTCCAAGGATACCTACAGCCAGAGCGCGCGAGCTGTATAAATTAAGTACATAAAATTTACTTTACGCCATATTGTAATTATCGCTGCTTCATCTAAATAAATCGAAAAAAAAAAACAGCAGTATTGTTCCCGTGCGCGCCTTTTCTTTTTTAATCGAAAGTGTATGTGGTCGCTTCATGAAACATTCAGGGTTGTAACGAATAAAAAAAAGTTGGGGCGAGCGACTTTTCATTTAGTCAGTAGACCGTGCGTTTGAAGTAATGGTAGAAGTTTTATTAAAGCTCATTTTTTTAGTCGTTAAATCTGCAAATTTTAATTAATTTTTTTTCTTGTTAAGAAAAGCAATAATTTTTAATTATAATTTTACTTTCAGGAAGCCCCCGTTTCATCAGGGTTTAGTTTTATTTTACCTACAATTTTATTTATTAACTTTAACTAATTTTTTTCCTAAGGAAACGTTTTTCATTAAACGAAATCAATACTTTACTATTTTTAACCGTGAAATCTTTTATAGGTGAAGAATTTAGATGTTACTTCAGCGAGTTGCTCCATTTGATAGTAGTGACAAGAAATACTTCATAAAATGTTTAAATATTTGTCAGGGCGCTATGGAAATCAACGAAAATTTGGCTCGTAACATTAAAATTGTGTTTCGACATGTTTCGGTTATAGAAATAACAATCCTCAGAGGTCTACAAGTTAAGACTATAACGAAAGAAAAAGTGCAGTTTCTGCCTAAATTACAAGAAACAACGTTACCCGAGGAACTAGGAAAATAAATACCAATGGACTTGACAAAAGTACAAGAAAGAAGCGAATGTGGAAGGACAGAAACAACGGCAACACAAATCATGCTAACGCGAGATACAAGACGAAGGATTTGCTGATGAAAACTCCAGACCACCTTAGAATTGAGAAACCAAGCCAGAATTGAACTAAACAAAAGCAAATAAAAATAACACAAATTATCTGAGCAAGACGTCGATGAGGATTTGATAGAAAGAAGAAAATTTCGTAGGAGACCTTCAAGTTGAGAAAGAAAGCTTCAAGGATTACCAAGGTCTCTCGCAGTTTTCCTCTGAGGTCGTCCTCTAATGCTTCTATTTCTTTGCTTTTCCAACCCTCTTCTTCACTTTCTTGATTGTATTTTGGTCTATTATTACGAAGGACCATTGATATTATTACGAAGGACCATTGATAGGGGATGTTCAAGTTAGACTGAACCGATTGGTAGAGAATTTACAGAAATTATCAAAGACTTTGAGTAAAATCGAGTAGTAATCTTGAAACTCCAGGAAAGTGAAGAGAAGTAAATAGTGGAAGAACCAACAGTAAGAAGAAGTTTGAAAGGCCATTGCTTCTCTTTTATTATCTGTTTCACTCAGTTTCCTTTGAGGTCTTCTTCAAGTTGCGTCTACTTCTTTGCTGTTCTATTCCTCTTTGGGTATCTTCTCGTTGCTATGATTTTATTTTGGTTTATCCTTACGACGGGCTTTTGATAAGGATCCTTCAATTTAAATTGGCAGAGCTTTTCAAATAATTATGAAAGATTTCAAGTGAGTTGGAGAAAAAACTGTGGAGTATGAAAAGTATTAACACCGCGGGAAGTTAAAGGAGAAGACGAGGAAATTGAATTCAAAAGGTCTAAGGATTGCCATTTCCTATGAGGTCTTCTTTTAATCCGTCTATTTCTTTGCTGCTCTATTCTCCTTTCAATATCTCCATTGCTTTGATTTTACTTTGGTTTATCCTTGCGAAGGACTTTTGACTGGAGACCTTCAAGCTAGATTGGCAGAGTATTTCAAATAATTACGAAAGGCTTCCATTAAGTAGAGAAAAGAACTTGGAAGTCCAGGACTATGAAGAGGAACAAGAAGCAGAAGAACCAACACTTCGGGAAGTTAAAGAAGAAGGCAAGGAAATTGAATTTTAAAAAGTCTAAGGATTGTCATTTCTTCTCTTTTGTTATTTGTCTCTCGCGATTTCCTTTGAGGTTCCATTTCTCTTTCAGTATCTTCATTGCTTTGATTTATCCTTACGAAAGACATTCAAAGGACCTTCAAGCTAGATTCGCAGAGTATTTCAAGGAATTATGAAAGACTTTGAATGAGTTGGAGTAAAAATCTTGGAAGTTCAGGACTATGAAGAAGAGCAAGACGCAGGAGAATCAACAGTTCAGAAAGTTAAAGAAAAAGAAGCAGAAGGGAAGGAAATTGAGTGTACAAGGTTTACGAACTCCTTTTCTTCTCATTTTTTTTGTTTCTCGCAGTTATTAAGATGTTGTCTTTTGAGGTCTTCTACTAGCGCGTCTATTCTTTTGCTTTCCTTTTTCCCCTTTGTTGGGGTATAATCAGTCTTTACGATTGAAGAGCTTAAAGTTAGTTTATTCTTCGTCAAAAAAATGAATCGAGTAAACATAAAGAATAGGAAATGGAAGAACCAATAGGTCAGGAAGTAAAAGAAGATTATATAAAGCTTAATGGACAAGAAGTTTGTGTAATTCATATCTTCTCATTCCTTGTTTGTTTCTCGCAGCTACTGACGTTTAATCTTTGAGATTTTTTTCTGATTCATTCATTCCTTGCGACTTTTCAGAAAACACCATTAAATTCGAGTGCAGGTAATTTGTAGATCTTATTAGGGTAGGTAGGTACTCCAATTTACTTAAAAATGAATGTAAAAAATTAAACGATCTTCTTCTTTCAACATTTTTATTTCTGTTTTTGTTTTACTTGATTCATCCTTGAGAGATTAGTTGAGATGTAATGACTGATGTGATCGAAAAGAAGAAGAAAACTAAATAAATAAATCCAGAAACATGAAGAAGACCAGACAATAAAATAAATAATCGATCGGGAAGTATGTTTATTTCCTGCAGTTTGTAACATTTAGTCCTTTGAAGTCTTTCTTCTTTCAGAGTCTTTTTCATTGCTCTGGCTCTACTTTCGTTTACCCTTAACAGCGTATCAGTTGGGATATAATGACTATTTTGATTGAAGGACTTTGATTCGATCCCTCCTTTGCTGTTTAGCGAAGAACCTGAAATACGGAGAACACTAGGAAGTAGAAGAACGAACCGATCGAGACGTAAAAGAAGAAGATGAGAAAATTACATGAAGCTGAGGGACATGAAGGCTTAAGGATTTCTCCCAATTACTGATAGCTCTGCCAGTTACTGATAGTTAGGTTTTGAGATTCTCTTTACTGGATCTATTCGTTCTTCTAGTTTTCTTTTTTCTTTTACGCGTACACTTCGCCGTTTCCTGATTTCTTTCTTTCACCGCTCGTTTTCAAGCTTCTTTACTACTTTCTGCCTTCTTCTTGCATGTGATTAGAGTTCTGGTGTTTAGGGTTCGCCATTGTTGGATTTATTACGCTTTATATTGTTGCTAATCTTTGTGTTTTATCCAGAGATAAGTAAAATGAATTTTAATCTTAAAATTATAGCGTCAGATAGGAACATAAAAAGGGGAAAGAATAGGGGAGGATTGGCCTACAAAAAAAAAGAAAACAGAAAGTATTTCTAAAATTAATTTAAGTTTACAACATAAATTATATATTTAGGGGGACAATGTTGTGCTAAAATTTTACGAGAGATCTGTCCCGGATTCAAATCTATTCTTCCAGATTAATTGCGCTCGTAAAATCGTCCTGTTTTATTGGCTATATATCCCGGTAATTGTCGTAGCATCGGAACTTGTCGTACAAAATATTTCATCGCATTAAAACACAGTGACCTGTTAAATAAGTTCGTTTTTCATTGCTACCGAAAGTTTGTTTTTTTTCCCTTCCGTCTTCCGCGGCCGCAATAAAACGCTCCCATTTCTTAAATTGTATTCGTTTTATTCCCCCGTACCGGAAGCTATAATCTCGTGAAAGAATCCACAAGAAATTGTCTGGAACTGAGCAGATTCTGTTCGTATAAAAAATGACATTTATTGTGCGCAACGTACCGTGTGGCCCGGATTTACAGAGACAACCAATTTCGAATTACTCTAATGGCGCTTCGCGCAGATACAATAACGATATTTTACCGCGGCCCGGAATATTTAGAAACGGAGTGTTTTAATAAATTCCGGGCGAGACGTTGCTCGGCGCAACCAGGAAAGTTTGTTTAGTCCAGTTCCGGATGAAAGGAAATGGCTTTGCGGACGTAAAATATGTTTTCGAGCGGATCTGACGTATCAATAATTAGAAATGTGACTTTAAGTCGAACGTACAAGCTTTGAACATGACGGCTCAATTTATTGAAAACAAACAGGCGGCGGCCGCCGCCATTGAGTTCCCTTTTGCTTTATCCGAACCCCTTTCATCTTTTTTTTTTCCTGTGAAATGCATGAGCCACGTTTTCTATCTATCTACACGACCCAAGTTGATTTTCATATTTGCGAAATCCTAAATGAGTATAAAGTCCTGAAAGCTCAAGAAAGGACACGTCCATTTCCTGACCATTCGAAGCAAGTTTGATGAGTATTTTCTAAGGGCCTAGAAATTCAAATTTATGTGAATAAAGCCATTTACTATTTCACACCTGGCAATCACAAACACAATCAGATCAAAGTACCCGCGTAAGGCATGAAAGGAACCTATAGCACACGTCTCTGTTTTGACACGTTGATAATTAGAAATGCGACTTAAATCTAAGGACCTTTTGCTTTGAACTGACTGACATCTCAATTTACTGAAAATAAACGACTAGGGAATTGCTGTTTGCGCTAACTGACCGCTGGCCATTGTACGCTTTGATTTGTATGTACCGCAATGGCTAAGCTGTTTTCTCTAGTTTTAAAGCCGGCGATTTTATTCACTATCGATTTTGCTTCGCGAATATTCTCGTTCGCTCGCATGTATGCAACATTTTGTCGACAGGTTCGATAATTAGTGGTTTTGCAACGCTGTTTCGGATTATTTATTCATGAGGGGTGATGATAGGTTTAAGAAACGTGTTCTGCTGGACTGTGAAAAATTAAGAATTCTCACTTTGCACATATTAAAGTCGTGCGTGTTAATAAAAGTGGAATTTATTTATTTGCCGAAGAATAACAACGAAGCCAGATCGAAACATATCAGATTGGGTGCACATTAAGGGAGCTTTTGAAGCGAGAAAAGCTTTTAACCTCAACTCACACTTAATGTATGTTGTACTTTCATGTGAAAGTATAAATAGGATGCAATGTATTTTTGGAAAGTGAATAGGAATAAAAAATACTATTCGTATTTTTGATCTTCTTTTGATATGGAGATTTGTTAGAAATGTAATCACACAAAAATTGTTCGCGAAATTATCTGGCGAGGAATCGGAGATGATTGCGCGAGTGGATATAAGTGCATGTTCGAGATGGAGTTTTATTTAGATTTTATTATTTGAGTTCTGCGAAACACTTTTATTTCACGTCGCTTCCGAAAATGTAGGCCTTGCATCGATTCTTGCAGGGAACAAGTTGCGCTGTTTGATTTTCTCGCCCTCCGTCCAATTACAGCAGATTTTCTTCGTTATGAAAAACCCCACTTAATCTTTTACTTCGAAATTTTGGATAAACCTGTTTGCCCATAGGCTCAGGCACGGCAGTTTAAATGCAGAACATTTATTATTCCGTTTTCCAAAAAATCAACCCTTTTCTTTAAAAGGAAATTGCGTTCTAAAACGTTTTCATGAATTGAACTAAGGTTTATTAACTTTTGTTTGATCAAACATTAAAATTGTTTACGTAACAGAGCTTTTTCGGCGGCGAACTTTGGAGCAAACTTTTACGTGATGTTACATTTAAACTTTAATACGAAAAAAACTAGCGTTTCTATTATTGTTTTGCCCCCGAACGGCGTCGGCCGTGTGTCTTCTTGATAAATTTAGCAATTTTCTAACTTAAATTGCTTTCTTGTATCACGCTTGGTAGTTCGACTTATTGATGCACCCAACTTCGCGTGCGGGAAATATGTGCAAAGGAAAATGCACTGCAGTTTGAAATACACGTTCGGAGTTGTGTGTGTGTACACAAGTTTTAACACGTGTAATACGAGCAACCTGCCCGGCGGGAATTTGATGTCTGTATTAAAATTTGGCGTGCAAGGAACTGCCGAACGTGATTTAAAGCCCCCCAAACAAAATCTAAACGGCGTTCATTGTTTGTGCGTGTAAAGTATCGTGTTGTGCTCCCCAGTATGGCTTCGGGGCTCCGCCCCTTACGTGTACAATACACGCACGAACTTGTATACCGGGGGCTTTGAGTATGTCTGCGACTCTTATTGTGTCCTGCTTGCCTAAGCTTTTTGTTAATGTCAAGTTTTAAGATGGAGTTGTTCAGCGACGCGTCGAAATTTCATTTTTCTCTCTTTTAACCACGACGTAATTTGCTTTTTTCTATAATAAAACAATATTGCCTAGAAGCTTGCCTGAAAATAAACTCCTCCAATATCTGTTTTTGATTGCATGTCTAGGTGCGAAAATAACGATTTATCAAAAACAAATAAGAAAAAGAAAGAATACCGAATAATGAAACACTGTGAGATCAATGAAAATTTCAGTCAAAAAGAAAAAAGAAATTGGTGAGGCTTCGGTGAAACCAAAAGACATGACATGAAGAATTATATAAAGAAACAAAAGATGAAAGGAAGAAAAGAACGAAAAAATAATATAACTAGGAAACTAGCAAAAGAAAATAAAAGAAGATCTACGATTCCCTTGTGTTAAAGAGCGTTTGAAAATCTGTAGACTAATGGAGGAGACTGTAACTATAAAGAATCGCAAAATACAAAAGGCAAAAATATGAAGCCAAAAAAAGAATACAAAATATAAAAGGAAGAAGACCGACACTTCCTTGGCGATGAATTGTTCGAGGTAATTAAGAAAAAATAATTTAAAATTTTGCGCCGAAAGAAAACACAATTTCAATTTTTTAATACTACGTACAATAAATAAAATTTCAGCAAATCTTCAAATTTCGCGCCCAAAAATAACTTAATTTGTCAAGATTCGTATAGATGGCGCCACGTACTATCATTTTTAAATGATGGAATCTAAAGCTGAAAGCTAAATTTAGTTTACATTTACAAGAATTTAAAAAAAGGTCTAGTTTTTGATGAAATTCGTAATTTTTGTGCATTTAAAATTTCGCGCTCAAAAAATATGGTAGGCGGCAGAATTTAAATATCAAAACAGGTTTGGTATTTTAAAGAAAAGTCCACGTTCTATAACTTTAATAAGTTTCAGGCGATTCAAATTTCGCGCGCAAAAAGTATGATTCGTCAGGTTTTATGTAGATGGCGCTGCATAAGATTAATTTTTATTAAGGCATATAGAACTAAAGCTGAAGTTTTAATTTAATTTGGACTTAGAAAGATTAAAGAGTCTACGATTTTTTAGCAACTTGAATAAATTTCATAATTGAATTGGCTTCCGGTTGGAACCGCGTCACGACTGCTTCTACTGCCGACGTTTCATTTTCCATTGCAGAAGATCTTCCTCAGGGCTGCTGCTGCTGTTGCTGCCTGTGTTGCTCTATTTCTTCTTAGTCGACCCAGTCATATCGACACCGCCAGGAGCAGCGGTAGCCCTGAGGAAGTTCTTCTACAATAAAGAACGAAACATCGGCAGTCGTGATGCGGTTCTAACCGGAAGCTAATTCAATTATGGACAACGGCCGCGGCAACCTTCAAGTTAAATTGAATAAATTTCGCTCTAACAAGAATTTAGTTCTTTCAAATTTTCATAGATGGCGCCACAAAATTTTATATTTATTTTTTTAATGAAAGAATTTAAAATTCTACGCTTTTTAACAACTTTAATTTTTACGTTCCTTTTAGAAATGTTGCATCAAAGAAATATAATTCATCTAGACCTATTATTGTTATTATTATTGCTAGATTTGTTTTTAATTGCTAGAACCTAAAGCTCAAATTTGAATTTAATAGAGATTTAGAAACTTCTTTAAAAAGGCCCAGCTTTTTGGCAACTTCAGAGCGCCCAAAAATATAGTTCGTTAAGTTTTACGTAGATGGCGCTACAACGTATCATTTTCTTTAATTTTTTTAATTGATAGAATCTAAAGCTGAAATCTGAAATTAGTTTAGCTTTAGAATTTTTTTTCTTCAACATTTCTGGAGTATTAAAATTTCGCGCCCAAAAGAATATAGTCCGTCAAGATTTACGTAGATGGCGTCACAAAAAAACACGTTTTTTTTTTTTTTAAATAACAATAATAACAACGTTTTTTTTTCATAAGAAGAGTTTAGATGAATTTAATTTAGATTTAGTTGAACTAAAAAAAGTTTCCACGTTCTTTAACAATTTCTGTAAATTCTAGATAATTCAAATTTCGCGCCCAACAATATAATCCATCAGTGTTTACGTAGATGGCGCTACAATTTTTTCTTTAATTGTAGAACGAATCTAAAGCTGAAATCTGAATTTTGTTTAGATCTTGATTTCTGCTTTTTTAGTGCGCAAAAAAAATTATGTAGAGGGCGCCACAACATATCATTTTGTTTAATGACAAAATGGGAATCTGAATTTAATTTAGATTTAGTAAGATATTTGAAAAAAATTATTTATATTGTTGAACAATTTCAATCATTTCAAATATTTCAAATTTCGCGCCCCAAAAAAATAGTCCGTCAGTATTTACACAGATGGCGACGCAAAATATTATTCTTTTAAACAAGTATTTATTAAGAAAAAAAAATTATTGATGTTTGACTGTCGTCCAATAAACGATTGATGGTTTTTATTTCCAACAATGTTGAGGTATTTCAAATTTCGCGCCCAAAAATGCAGTTCATTTGAACTTACACAGATGGCGCCACATAATATTATTCTTTTGAACAAGCATTTATGTTTAAAAAAAATTAAGAAAAAGATATTGATGTTCACTGTTGTCCAATAAGCGATTATTAGTATTGATATTTATTTCCAACAATTTTTAGGTATTTCAAATTTCGCGTCCAAAAACACAGTTCATCGGAACTTACACAGATGGCACCACATAATATTATTCTTTTAAATAAGCGTTTATCTTTAAAAAAAAATAAGAAAAAGATTACTGTTGTTGACCGTTGTCCAATGAACGATTATTGATGTAATTTCAACAATTTTTACGTGTTTTAAATTTTTCGCCCAAAAATATAGCCCATTGGAACTTGCACAGATGGCGCCACATAATATTCTTTATAATAAGCGTTTATGTTGAAAAAAATTAACGAAAACATTGTTGGCGTTCTTTGGCAACATTGTTAACTTCTTCGGATAAAATAAAAATAAAAAATACAGTCAATATTTATATTTTTTTAAATTTTAAATTAAGAAGGAGCGCAAACAATAATAAATTGCAAATTTAGAGGAAATACAAATTCAAATAGAAGCGAAATGAAAACGAAAAGTTAATTTTACCGGAAAGGAAAAGCAAAAGAGAATTAAGAAGAAAACAACATCAAAGTAGGAAAAATAAAATTAAATAAAAACAAAAGAAAATCGTAGTTATTACTATCAGTGTCGGTTTTCTTTTGTTTCTGTTTTGGCGAATTTCATTGACGCGTTCGTATTTCGTTGTTCCTTATTGAAATTATTTTTAATTGTTCGTAAAAAGGACTAAATTCTGAGGAGAACTTCCATCTCCACAACAAGATTTGTCTTCACATTTCAAGATCGAAGAATTATCCTCTTGTTTAACAAACGATTTCTATAAATAGAATCTCGATACCTCTGGAACATCTGACAGTGTGTGTGTGATTAGCAGACTTCGGACATTTCGGAGCGTTGCCATGATTACGCATTTATTACCCATTTATTGCGTAGCCATGGCAACGCTCCGAAATGTCCGAAGTCTGGTGACTAGCAACAAATACTTTTTTGTTCTTAATCGCTTAAACTTTACTTAAAGCGCTAGTTGGTTTTAACTCTAAGAAAATTTAATTCGTCTTCATGGCCTTTATAATTGAAACACACTGTACGAACATCTTCAAAAAATGCGTAAACCTCTAGATCATATAATAACTTAATCAATGAAGTTATTAGAATAGGTGTATGGAACTTTTTGTATTAGACAACGTTTTGTTGTTATATTTGTGTATATAAAGTTACGTTTGATGCCAAGACTCGCATTATATTTAACAACTTTGTATCATAGACGCTGAGCCTGAGTACCTGACAACAAACATAAAATTTTATAACACCGCTGGCATAACTTCGTCGTTTTGTAGCCATTTCCACCTTGTATGGCCACATTTTGTGTAAGAGTTATTTCTCTACTTCAAATCCGCTTTATATTCTTCCAAGTTTACACCGCAAGGAAAAAACGTGGCTTAATTTTGCGCAACTTTGCGCAGGTGAACCCGCACCAGAGAGAGAACCAAGGAAGAACCGGTTTCATATTCACTTAATTACCGTGAAACGAAACGGGCATTATTTATAATCCAAAAATGCCGTCGGCTTTGTTTGTTCGTTACTCGGGGCCGTTGGTGTGATTTTTTACGTTAATTGTTGGGCCATTATGAATTCACGGCGGGCGTGATCTTTACGCGGCCACCGCTGCGCCATTCTTCCCCGAAAAACACCGCTTGCTTCGAACAGTTGGACATCTTTATATTGCCTGCATTCACGGTTTGTAAGTGGCAGAATGAGATACACTTACAAGTCACACACATGTGCAACTGAAAATTGTTTTGTGCGCCAGAGGATTATATAAATTTCATCTCGTGTTATTTATATACGTTTCAGTTTTATATATTAATTCTACAGTGCATTATTTTAAGTAAATGCTAATAATAACTTTATTGATTGTAGTACAACACAAGAGTACTTTAGCACTATGACAATTACTCTTATACCCACAGGTTCTTAGTAAACAATATCAAGGTTGCACACCTGCGAGTCATGAGAACGTGAAATATGAGATTAGTAAACAATGTCAAGGTTGTGCAACTGCACTATTCTTTGTTGTCGTAGGGAAAACAATGTAACTATTTGAAATTCGATTTTTTTTCTCGATAAGTTAATGTCTTCATTAGTATTAATCCCATCGACCTCGTTTACTTTTAATCGCAGCAAATTAACTCCCAAAACTAATTCACCCCCCTAGTTCTATCCCATCGAAATAATTACATTCGAGTCGCGTAAATCTTATTGCAAATTTAGTGCGGTTCCGCCACGGAGACTTAAATAGTAAAATTGCAATTAATCTCTCTCTGTATTCATAACCTCCATCTTCCTCCTCATAACGATCTGATTTATTTATTTTGGGTTTCTCCTTCTCTCGATTTTGCAAAGTCATTATAATCCGCCTCTATTCGCGGCTGGATGTGTGCGTTTGCGTTTCGTGGTGATTTAACGCAATAAATAAAAGCATTTTTAATTTCGCAAGTCATAAATAATTGCGGTCCGAAATTATTATTATTTTTTTGATTTATAACGGACTTTACAGGTGCGCGAGCTTCGGATGCCCCACATGGGACGACTTTTATTCCGGGCATTCCCCGTCACAGTTTTTCCCGAACAAAACGAATGAATTATTTCCACGCTTTGTTGCTACGCTTATCGCCACGATGTCATATACTCCGGCGCGATGTAATTGAGTTCGGTGCCGAATAAAATACTGTATGTGATAGTATTGTAATGTTGTGTTGTGTGATCTGGTGGTTCTTTTGTTGTTGCTACATTGAAACGGGGCTTTTTTACGCCCCACGGCCGATTTTGACCCAAATAAAAGAGTTACGATCGCGCGGAAGCGCTTATGTTGTGCAAACAACGAAATGGATTTTTACTGCCTTTGTTTAATTAATCGACGTTCTACATAAACGACGGGTATTTATTGAATCCATTCTGTTTTTACTTAAATCAAATAAGTTATTTTTGTTTAATTATTGCAGATATCATGTCCAACAAATTGGTCAGTGGTTAAAAATATCAACGAAAAATAAATAAAACCCCAATATTATGGAGATGTAACGTGGATAGTGAATAAGAAAGAGGATTGAAGAAAAGAAAAATCAAATCATGATTGGGAAAAGTGGATCAAGTAAGAACAAATTCGACGAATCACCTGCAGTCGAAGTAATGATAAAAAAAGAAGTCTGCACGTGCTAGGTCATCAAGAACGCGGGAAAAATTCAAGGACAGTAAAGAGAAAATAAAGGAAGAGAAGAAAGCAAATAAAAAATTGGAAAATCAAACAAGAAACGGAAAGAAATGCAGCAGAAGAAGCCAAAGGAATAAAGACTAAAAAGGAAAAGAGAAAAACCTAGCGAATCTACAGTATGGGTTTAGTCAGAAACAAGGAATGCAAGAAGCTATCTTCATATTAAGATAAATAAGCGAAAGGGGAGGAAAGGTAAGCATTTGGAGAATTTTAGAAAGAAGAGTAGATTAAGGGTTGAGCAAAGGTTATTTGTAGAAAAAAAAAGCCATGAGTAGCAATAAAACAATAAAAAAGGGAGGCTTCTAAGTCCGCTCTTGTTCTCTCTAAGCCTGGAAGGGAGAATTAAGGAAGCAAGAAGCAAGTAAAACAACATGGAATCGTGCACAGGAAAGTGGAAGAAAACTGCTATATGGGAAAGGACTAAAAAGTAGAGAATTTGGAAATCAATAATGAAAGGTTTAAAAAGCACTGAAATAAAACAACTAGTAAGCACCTCTCGATGGTTAGAAGAGATAAAAGAAAAAGTTGACGATTGGGAGTTTTTTCTTTCCATATATTCCCCAAGTTTGTTGGGGAGGGGGGCAGCTAACTTGATCTCCTTCGGCATTCCCCTTACAAACTGAGGAAACGCAGGAAACCCAGTCGAAGGAGCCGGCATGAATCCGAACAAGGTCCGAGCCGTGAGAATTCTATCTCCCACATAGAACCCACACGTACCAGGAGAGGATTCGAACTTACGCCTAAATAATTGCCCGCCAAGCATCAAGTCCGTTGCCAGCGGACTGAACCACTCGGCTACCAACTACCTTTCCAGCAAACCAAGTTATTTGGAAGCAACCAAAACCAATACTAACTTCTAGCTTAGGAGTATGGGCGATAAGTCAAAGAAATAATGAATAAAACCCAAAAATGAGATATTTCATAAAAATACAAAAGGAACACAAGAGTAGTTGGAATAAGGAACGCAGCACATAAAGAAAAATTGAAAATGAAGGATAATAGACGAAGCCCAACCAATCGAGTATGGATGTGTAATGTGGATAACGGAAGAACGTGTACGAAGAACGACGGAGAAGAAAAAAAAATGATTAAGGCACAAAAAAATGGAGGAAGGAAATCAAAACGCTGGCAAAACTGGAAGAGGGAAAGCAAACAGCACAGCACTTATGCCTTAGGGGTATGGAAGATAATAAAAAGAAAAAGGAAGAACTTACAAGTCCAAAAATATAAGGAACATCAAGACTAGTTGCGATAAGGAACGCAGTGTATGAAGAAAATTAAAAATAAAGGACAATAGACGAAGCCTAACCAAAGTAACGACGTGTAACGAGGATAGCGGATGAAAGTTTGCAAATGTGTATGAAGCACGAGGAACAAGAAAAAATTAATGAATTGCTTAAGCGCTTAAGTCAAAAAAGCATAAAGAAAGGAGGTCAAAAGACAGAGGAAAAGAGACAAAGAAACTGGAAGAGCGAAAGCAAACAATATAGGACTTATGCCTCAGGGGTATGGATGATAACAATCACCCAAAGAAAGAACTTACGAAGTCCAAAAATACAAGGAACATCAAGACTAGTTGCGATAAGGAACGCAGTGTGCGAAGGTAATTAAAAATCAAGGACAATAGACGAAGCCCAACCAAAGTAACGACGCGCAACGAGGATAACGGACGAAAGTTTGCAATGTGTATGAAGCACGAGGGACAAGAAAGAATTAATTAATTGATTAAGGCAAAAAAGCATGGAGAAAGACGGTCGAAAGATAGAGGAAAAGAGACATAGAAACTGGAAGAGGGAAAGTAAACAATATAGGACTTAGGCTTAACAAAAAGCCAAAGAAAAATAACTTATAAAGTCCAAAAATAGAAGGAACATCAAGACTAGTTGGGAGAAGGAATGGAATATAGGAAAATATATTGGAAATAAAGGATAATGGAGTTGCTGATCAATTCGATACATTGCACTTTGCCATGCATTTCGCTAACCAACAACCATTGGAAAATATAATTTTCCCCTCATTACTTATTACTAAGCTAACGCCGAGTGTTTTCTAAAACCTCTCAAGCAACGTACTTCTCCTTTTCTTGATTTCTCTAAGAAAGAAGGTTGTAAAAGCCTCTTCCTTCCTTGTTGTAAATTTTATGAATTTTGCAAATAATAATTTTTACGAAGTGCCAACGTTTATTACGTCGTAAAAAAGGCAACCTGAATATTACATGCTGTTATTTAGAGCTTCGTAAATATGACATGAAGGAAGAAGACGTGCGACATGTTGCTCACGTGAAACGGTAAGCAATAAATCCGGTTCCGTTTTTAACCGGTTCGTAAAAACAACGAGACGAACAGGTTGCGTCTGTTATGCATGCGCGAGATTTATCGTTCGCTTAAAATTACTGTGTTTTTCGTCGTGAAATTTCTAAGGTCGACGCGAACGTTGTAATTTACTGGTTCAAATTTATAAAAAGAATAGTACCGTGAGAAAGGTACGGTTGAGAGGAAAGACTCCGGCTGGGAAATGAAGGAGATGATTGGTGGTGGTTAACACGTTAAATATTTGTGGAAAATAAAGTCTGTTGTTGTCTTGGTTTTCCAAATCATATTTATGTGTTCTATTCTAATTCTAATTTTTAAAATTAGGATTCTATTTTAAATAACCAATTCACGATATTCATGATGCAGTTGTGGGCCGTGACTATAAATACATATAATTTGTTCTTGCTCAACAAGAGAGGTGTAAAGGTAGAAATGTTAATGCGCGCTCTGCGCATAAATATGTCATCCAAATATATGAATGCAAATTATCCGCCTCACAATTATACCCACCCTTGTAGAACGGCGCGCGAAATTAGCATAAAAATTGAATATATTTATAAGGAATGCACTTAAACAATCGCGTCCGTTTCACCTTTCGCGCCCTAATTTGCATAAAACCCGTATTTGTTTGGGTGATTACTTTTTTTAATTTCTTCGCGTTGTTATTAGTGTTATTCCGGCGGCGGGCTTTAAACAACGGCCCTCGGGCTGTACGACGGCGGCGGCGGCGAGAGGAACCCAGTATTTCAGCCAGGATAAAGTGAATTTTTGACAAGAAGTACTACAGAATTACGAACCTTGTTAGCGAGCTTTGTCTTTATGTGTTCTTTTTATTCATTTTTTCCTTCGCCGGTTGGGCGCGCGCTCCGAGCTGCTTATCTTTTCTTCTTCTTCTTATTTAGACGGGAAATAATAACTCTCTGCGGTTGGTGCTTCATGCGTTAAACTCGCTCCTGATTTATTTAATACGTAGATACGCTAAAGCCTACCGTTTCGGAATTAAATTCTCTCTTATTCCTTTACTTTGACAATATCACTTGAAGATTATTTAATTCCCTTTTAAGAGTTTCTCAAAAAGTAAATTTAACTTATAGTAAGCTTACAAGATCACCAAAAAGACCTTACGTGTATTAAGAAGTAAATCCTCACGGGGATTCTTTGATATATAAAATCATAAAGCCTCGATGACTTATAGGGCAATTGTGCAACTTTATCCTAATGGAAGCTCTTGTTCGTAATCGGAGTTTCCGGTATAAACCATTTAAAAGAGGGCTACTTTCATTGGGGGGGGGGGTATCATAAAGATAGTACTAGTGCAATCGTGTACATCACTCAGATTTTATATATTTCTTGACTTTCCATTTGGCTTTTCGTTTTTGGATTGGGAAGAATGTTGGAGATCTTCTTATCCGAGTTGCATATCGTTTCGATTTTGTGCTTTCTGAGGACTCTGCTTATTTTATCCGTTGTGCCTTTTACGTACGCTAAGCACTTCTTCCTGGTGGCTTTTCTACTTCCTCTTCTTGTTTTTCTCGTCGTGGTCTTTGTGCTTTGTTGATCTCTTTTTATAGTTGTGCTGGATGGTGGTGCAACTGGATGTTTAGGAAGAATATCCGAGTTTTGTTCCTTGGTTATCAGCACGTCCAGGAATGGAAGACTCTTGTCTTTCTCGATTTCCATCGTGAATTTGATCTTCGGGTGTATTCTGTTCAGACGTTCGTGGAATTTTCGTAGTTTTTCTTTTCCATGTGTCCATATCACAAAAGTATCGTCGACATATCTGAACCATAAGTGTGGTTTATGACTTGCTGTTTCTATAGCCTTTTCTTCCAAGTCTTCCATGAATAGGTTGGCGATGAAGTGGCTTGCGTTCTTCACGAAAGGCTCCGCTCCTTCGGTGTAGGGTTGTAGCTGTTTTGCCAGGAACTTAGCTGGCTGTTGCAGGGTGATCCGATGGAGCTGACGGTTGGAACACATTCTTTGTATATTTTTGGCAGTCCATATAGTTTTGGCCACTTGGAAGACTTCTCCCTTGGAATCAGTTGGCGTTGTGGTCCTTCCCTGATGCTGCTGGCTTTGATTTTGGCTTTTGTCGTCCTCTCCAGATACGGACGTTGGATTAGGTTTGTATGCTGGATCTTCTAAAAGCACTTTTATCTTTTCATCGTAGTCTGTGATATCCATTACTACGGTTGCGTTTCCCTTGTCTGCTGGTAGGACAATAATATCTTCGTTTTCCTTTAGTGAACATAGAGCTTGAAGTTCTTCTTCGATGGTCTTGCTATTCTCGACATATCTTGTCGTATGGTTTCAGCAGTATTTTCTGGTAGCTCGGCGATTGATGCTTCTATGTTGCACTATTAGTGTGCGTTTCGCTCTCCATTGCAGAAGAACTTCTTTAGAGCTGCTGATGGTGGTGCTACTGCTCATTCTTGTTAGTCAACGAGACTCAACACCGTCAACAGCAGCAGCAGCAGCCCTGAGGAAGTTTTTCTGCAATAGAGAAGGAAACGTCAAAACTACGCCACGCAGAAGAACTTCCTCAGGGCTGTTGCTGCTGCTGGTGGTGTTCTCGTTAGTCGATGAGACTCAACACCGCCAACAACAGCAGCAACTCTGAGGAAGTTCTTCTGCAACGGAGAACAAAACGTCGGTAGTCGAGGCGCCGGCTCCAACCGGAAGCCAATTCAATTACAAAATAATTTCTATTAAAAAAAAAGGATTCGGCTTACTTTTCTTTCCAGTTATTGTAAGTATGAAGGAGAGCTTTTTCGCATACAGCCAGCCATCTGCAGCGGACGGATTACGGGGTGGTAATTGCATTTTTCGATTAGACCGGAAGAGGAGAACAGCGCCAAAAAAGCTTCGACGCTTTTTTCGGCGGTGCAGAGAAGAGACGTCGGCGTCGCTTTAAGCGAAACAGTTTCGATGAGCCCACGGAAAAACAAGCGGAAATCTACAAACTTGACGGCCGACGGAGGAAGCGCCGCGACGAGTGTTTATCCGCGCGCAAAAAAGCTGCTTTGAAAGGATAAATATTGAAACGTAAATGCGGCGGATGAAACACAGAGTTGAAATAAAAATGTCCACGCTTTTTTTAAGCGTACTACTAACATTAAAACCCAGTACTGCGTAAATAACACGAGCGATATTGCATTTTAAAGTTTTTTTTCTTAAAGTGGCTTAGTACTTTTTAATAATATTTATATTTTTGAGGCTCTGTGTGCCTTTAAAGTTTTTCTGTGGTTGGATGAAACTTACTTTTAAGCAATTAAACCAATTAAAAGCGGATATACAGGTGTAATCGATTGAAGACTTTATCACTGAAGTAGAATTAATTCTGCGTATGTCAATGACCTACCACAAGAGCGCGTTGTCTTTTGCTTGAACTCGAAAACCTCTGTTCGTTCGTGGTCGGTCAATATCGCTTAGAAAATTCTACTTCACTCGTGTCGAATTTAATTAATTAAGTCAATTTTTACGTATTGTTAATACTACTGTTTTTGCTTTTTTCCTGTAAGCAAAAAATTAATTAAAAATTACTTTTCGCTTGCGTGGAAAACCACACTAACGACGTAAACGTACATAGCAGCATACATGCACGTTTGTTTTGCTCTGTTTGCGTTGAAATTAAGCGATGCTTTTGTGCATCTCGTAGTGGGTAATCATAATTGGTATGTAAGTCATGACTAACATTTACATTTTCTGAAAATTATAGCTGGTAATTAAATTTGCGGTCGGCGTAATTTACAAATGGCGTTCAGCACATGTTACAAGTTAGGTATTCCATACTAATGAATGTTTACAGTGATATGAAAACTAATTGTGTACTTGACGTGATGTTACAAGCGGCGAGGTAATTTAGGATAGTTATTATCGGGGCGTTTCCAGCGCAATATTTTTTCTTTCCTAATTTTCAACAAATCGGATTAAAGTCAGCGATGTCACGAATTCCGAGGTTTCAAGAAACCCCCGTGCTGGCTGTTTCGTTCCCTTTGATTAAAGCCAAAGAAAAAATAATTTAATTCCACTTAAACCGAATGAAATAAACGAAAGAAAGATGGCCCGATCTCTCCGGTCGTTTCCGTGAAGATTTTGTTAATGAGACGTCTTTACTTTCTATGTGGAAAACATTTTTATTCGTCGTCCTCTTGTCAGCGGGATGCCCGTCCACATTAAAACAATATCCACGGGCGTAATTTATTTAAATTTTCCGCTTTAGGACAACGACGACGTCGTAAAAAAAGCGTTAAATCGTGTGCGGTAAGACGTGACCGCATAATATAGCGCGTAATTTAAATGAATTGTAGTGTCTTTAAGATTAAATACGTTTTAATGCGCTTTTGTGACCACGCAATGCGGTAATAATGTTTTCTTTTTACGGTTGTGCGATATCTACGTTAAGGTCGTAAAAAAAATCGGGGGGGGATCTCCAAAATACATAATGCGGGATGAAAATTCCTCTTTTTTTTGGTGCCCGTGCACTCATGTTGATAAACATTGTTATGCGAGAACGTTTTGTGAAATAAATTATGTTTCAATGGCAGTTTCAAACAGTTACATAATTCATACAAATTTTAAAATGTTTCAAATTATAAATATTTATTGCTCGTTTTAGAAATATATCGCGCGCACCAGCTGCAGTTAAAAATTCATGTTCAGCTTGTGGTATGTTATATCACAATCAGCAGGAATAATTACACGTGCGATTAAAATTCATAAATCGCAACACCATCTTGTTTGTTTTGGAATTTATTAAACCAAAACCACCACCATTAATTAAATTCTTAGCAAACGAGTACAATTTGTCTGTTTGGTCATCATAAGCACGAGCAACAAAGTGACTATAAGCATAGTAAAGGTCCTAAGAGAAAGCTTGGCGGAACTCCCGTTTTCGTTCAAACAAAAGGAACGTTTCTGACAAGATTAATTAATCAATCAATTTGATTGTATCCTTCTGACATCGCCCTCGTTTATACATAGTGAATCTAAAATAAACTGTGAATTTGAATGGAACATTAAACTTGATCAAATTGTAGTAGTTTTTATGTTAAAAAAAATATAAAAAATTACCCATTTATATTGACCCGCGTTTAAATTTGCCGTTCAATGGCACAAAGCAAGCATTTTTTCTGTTATTTGTATCATAAATAAAATAGAAATGCGACGGCTCCATTTTAGTTCATTTGTGATTTAATGTTGTTTGTATATATCACCTATGTACCTTTTATATTATTTGCATGCATGGATCAAATTTTTTAATGCATTTACTTGCTCATATCAATAATGTTATACATAATTGAATTCGAGTGAGGGCAAACGTATTACCACAGTCAGAACCGTAATGAGGTTACGTTATATGTATATAGCATTATAATATTTAGTTAGTAAATGTTGCTCTGTATAGCTTCAGTCTTGTTTCATCTCATCTTAAGACCCCCCCTTAATGTCTGCAAGCTATGTTGTGTTTAATGTAAATTCACAATGGTGTTCGGTAGGATCGTGACTTGAGTAGACGGCCGTATCTGGTTTCAATTTGTAACCGAATCAAATGAGATGAAATACCGGAGATCACAGTTCAGCTCCGGATTAACGTGGGTACATAGTTTATTCGAGACCGCAACAGGCTACTGCGATCCGATTCGGTTTTACACACGGCGGCGTACGCCACGATTGACGATGGATGAAGAGTGGCCGGAATGTTTCATTCGGTATTTGCTGGCGGTTATTCCTGATCACTCAGTTCGCATTTAGCTTATTGAAATAGTTTGTTTGCGGTTTCATTGTAGGAGAGGGCAAGTTTATTCGCCAGACAGAGACTAATTTGTTTTCGATCGGGGGGGGGGCCTCCTCGTTTACAAAAGCGTTTATTCATCCATCCATCCGCCTCGCTGTATTTGCTCAACTCTCTTCGTTACAAACGTAATAATGCTTCGATCGATGTTTTGGATTTAACCAAGTTATTATTGGTTCGTGGATCATGTCGAAGAAGAAACGGAAGTCGTTATAAATCTAATCGGTGTTTAAATTAAGTATTTTATTAATTCGGTGAAGTGACGTGCCAGGTAGCAAGGGCACTGTTGATCTCACCTTCTTAGTTCAGCTTGTTTTGGGTCTATGAATCTCGTCGGTGGGAATGAGTAATAACATGCGGTAATAATTAGGACATATGTTTTCAGCGCTGTACATGTTAAAACATGATCCTGCTCGCGGACGTATTGCCAACTAACGAACATATTAATTTCATGTTATTAAACTTTGCTCCGAATGTGCTCCCAACTTCCTAATTTAATTCTAGATAAATGTTTGCAACTTTGCGCTCAGTTAATTGCTTATTTATTTGAGTTTCGGGCTTTTTATGATTACGTTGGTAATGGGTTTTGTATAGTTGGCTCGCTCGTGATGAATTACTAAATATGTCAGTATGTACTTAACAGGGTCAGATATTTGGTAACCACCCTTTTCTATGTGTATAGAAAAATTGTTTGTCTTATCTTTACAAAGCTTACTTACTTATTTATGCCAAGTTTAGGTATAGAAATTGGATGGAGGTTTGGGTATACATGTGCTGGTCCAAATAACGAAAAGTACACCAGAAGAAAAATGTACATTGAAGACATAAATACTTACTTAATCCTAGGCTTCTTCTATTGTTAAACGTGAGCTGATTTAATCTTCTGCTTTGAACCACCTAGTTGTCTTTAGATTCCATTCTAAGTTACGCCCTTTTCCTTTTGTTGTTCTTTAACACATCTGCCTTTCTCGTTCTTTCTTGAACAGTCGTTCCATAAAGTTTTTTGTGAACTTCTCCTCTGCCATTCGGCCAACTACTCAGCTGCATCCCATCCCCATTATTTTATCTATTGTCGGTTTAACCCTTAATCCTAAATTGGTGGTTAACCCCTAATCCTTAATTGTGCGCTTTTTCTTCCATCATCATCCAAGTTTCTCTCCTGTAGATGATTGTTTGTCTTAACTACATCCACTTTTTGGAACTCCTTCCTTCTCTAAGACAATTGTTTTCAGTATTCGTCTTATTTTGCCTAGATATTCAATATTCTGTTCCGTTTTCTCCATAAATAAAAAACTTGCACATACCTGTGCGTGCTATAGATTTTTGGGATGTAAAAATTCAATCGTGCAATATTTCGTTACACCGGCGCTCGACGCTCGTTAAAAATTTTTCAAATTGAAAGAATTTAATGACGGCATACATCAAAACAAAAACACCAAATTACTTCCGGCAATTTTTTAATTTGACCCCTCGCCGGGCGGCGCGGCGGTCCGGGTTTAATTAAGGGACGTCTCTGCCGATCTGCATTCCAATTAGAGGAAAAATAGCGTTTTATGAAAACAATACGGGGGCCCTGTAATTATTTCAAATAAACCGAGCCTGTCGTAGCTCGCGAGCGCGAAAATTGAATCGGCCTCAGATAAATGAGCTGCCAGACTGTGCACACATGTTGTTGGGCTCTGTCATTAGCAGAGTTGTTTGATTCCGGACTAATCAACCGTCACACGATGTGTTTGTTGATGAACACCGCACCAACGGTCCGGCTCTTTTTTTTTTTTGGGGCGCCGGATGTTCAAATCGTCGACTCTATTAGGTTTGCATTCGTTGCGATTTGTTTTATAATTGTCGATTGATTCTTGACACGAAAACTTTTTTACATGTTTTAATAAAAACGGGAAAAATCTGGAAAGCAAGACTTAGAGCCAACGTGAAAGGAAGACGAAGAGTATGTATTGGAGAAGAGACTTATTAACGAAAAAAATTAAATAATGATAAGACGATGGTGGCAGCAAGCATCAACCCTTATTTTTTTTTGACTCGTAAGAGTAGGGTAATTTCTGCACAACGAGACGAGAATACCAAAAATAGAAATCTATGCGTATGAAGGCCAAAGAAATACGACAATGGGTTAAGCAATTTTGAAAAACCATGCAAAATGAAAATGCGAATTACCAAAGCATGAATACTGAAGTATAAGTCTCTGTAATCTGGCGTTTACACAAAAGAACATCTTGAACGTACGTACGCAGCAGCGGCAGCACACATTAATGCAATACCCATTAGTGAATTAGCAGAGAAGCCCATTTATCCTCGTATTTCTTGGCGAACTAACAAGGCCTGGTGCTCTCGTGAACTGCGAGACAATAGATTAAAACTTCTGGAATAGTAAATCAGAACTAACTTGCACGCTGCAATTTGCATGTTAATCCGAAGACAGGATAAAAGCGGGTTTTTAATTAATAAAAACGGCGCACACTTAGGTGGTGCAAGTTCTTAAATTAAAACGAACCCCATCCTTCCTCCATGTTTCATTCGGAAAGTGTTTGACGATGTTTAAAAGTCATAATCGTAATCGGTTTGAAATATTTGGGAAATTAAAGGGCCGTGGAACAAGCAAACAGACTTCGAATCAATGATCCAGGTTTGAATCTACTTTATTGCGAGCGTCTGAGGAGAGAAACGTCTGGCTTATATCCGCAAATCTCGACGGTATCCCATCCGCTCCTTATTAACGCCCTATTTTATCGCCGAGGTAATACCGCATTTCATTCGGTGGCGTTTTCTATATATAAAGTCTCTACGTGGTACCGTAAAATTTTACAATTGTCTCTAAGAAATATTTCCAATTTCCTTGAAATGCAATTTGATTTTATGAGAGGCAAGCAAAATTTTTGTTCGCTTATATAACAAGTCTACCCAAGAAGTCCTTAATAAATTATGTCATTCATCAACTTGCAAATGTAGCCGTCGGCAGTTACAAGAGAATAGAACGGTACCTTATCCCTGTTAAGTAAAATTCGGAGCGTTCTCTTTTAACAGTCCATTGTAACTACCCAAGTAACACAAAATGCTTTATTATATTTTACATATCCAAGATGGGCACAAGTAACAAAGGAAAATAATTATCTTGTGAACGAGTATCTGAATATTATTCGAATATTAACAATTAAAACACTTAACGATTTTAGAAACGCGCGGTCCGCTTATAAGTCAGGTCGGCTAAAAACAATTACAAACGAAGAAACTGCTCTAAACGTTTTATTAAGGACTCTGCCCATTAGACCAGACCGTAATAGGGCCGTAACTGGGCCGACATATGCAAAAAAGAACATTCTCTCCATAGTTTTAAATGTGATAACGCCCATTAGCCCGTATCGCGTTTGATGACGGACGTCACTCACATAAAACAATGAAGGTAAAGTTTTTTGCACGTGTCGGTCCGGTTATGGTCTTGTTACGGTCAGGTCGAGTGACCAAAGTCCTTTAGACGTTCAGGAAGATCCTTAAACATCCATTAACCAGCAGGCTTTAAGTTTTGGAAGTAGTCGTTAATCTGTTGGAAGAATTTTGAGACAATCTCACTACAGTTCATATAAAATTCATCTGGTTCAACAACTAACAGAAGATAATTTCAACAAAAGATTAGAATTATACGGCCGATTCTTGAGTAAACCGCCAAAAAAACTTGTGAAACGAATTAAATCATAGGTTATGAGAAAAACGTTAAAAAAATTCTTTGCGAAAATTTAGAATTAATTAAAAATGACCCCAAAAAGCATGTTACGCCAATGTGTATGGAGTTCGTCGCAATCGTAAGTTTTATGATATCGTGTTTTCGTACGTTTTATTGTGTTTATTACCTAGAGCAATAAAACTATAAAAGTTAACCGCGAAATTTATTTAATAGAGGGAACGCCGCTGTAATGACCTGTCTCAAACGTTTAACTTCATCCTAGCATTTATTAATTTATTAGCACGAAGACGATGACCTGCGAACGTTACTCCGCTTGGACATTTAAATCAGATCCGACTAAAATCAGTTTCAACAAGAGACAGTACCCCCGAAACAATTTAAAGCATGAAACACCATGCATTACGCTCGTAATGCTGAGTGTTTTATGCTTTAAATTGTGGTTGTCGTGCTATGAAATAAATTAAAAAAATAATTGTGATAAATAATTTAAAAATTCCGGTTTTACCTGTCAAAGCAGATGTTCAAACTGAAGACCATTGTTATCAATGCAAGCTTTAGCACGTTTTCTCAAGTTTTCCCTTACATGTTTGAAAACATCAGGTGTATTTCAAATCACTTCAGCAGCATGTTCGATGCGTTCATGCAACTCCTGTACAGTATGCACTGGGGTAGAATAGACAAGCTGTTTCATCCACCTCCACAAAAAAATCACAGGGATTTAAGTCTGGAGACTGCGGAGGCTAAAATACTGGACCATAGCGTCCAATCCACCTTTTATTGTAATTAGTGTTTGACCACTCGCTCACAATACGAGCTGCGTGAGGGAGTGCTCCATCGTGTAAATACCAAATCTCGCGTCGTACAGCTAAGGACACATCATCTAATAGTAGCTCAAGATCATCATTTAAGAATTCTAAATAATTTATGGCATTCAAATGCTGCGGTTAAAATGTAAGGACCGATCAAACAATTAGGAACAATACCAGCCCAAACATTTGCCGAAAATTGCTGCTAATGATGGAATTCCGCTATAGCAAGTGGATTTTCGTCACTCTATACGTGTGTGTTATGAGAGTTTCGAACACTGTCCCGAATAAAATGAGCTTCATCGGTGAACAATACCACGTTTAAAAATTCGTTGTTTTGGTCAACTTTATTTAATATCCACTGACAAAACCTAACACGATGATTTGCATCTCCCAGCTGTAATGTTTGTACCTTTTGTACACGGGAAGGATGCAGTCCCTGTTGACGGAGGATTCTCCAAGTCGTCGATTGGGAAACTCCGGCCCTGTATGCCAATCTTCTAGTGCTGATGCTGGGGTTCTTCGTCGACAATATTTAAAATATTTATCACAGAATCTAAAACTCGTGGAGTCGTCTTTGGACCACGACCATTTGCAGGACGAAAATGTCCGTGATCACGCAAATGCTGCACCGCCGAAAGAAAAGTGCTCCTATGCGGCATTTGTAAAGGAAATTTTTCGATTCACAAACGATGAACATCTCCTAATGCCTCGCCGTATAATAAAACCATATCGGTTTTCTCTGATATCGAAAAGCGATTCATTTTGCGTTCTGCCACTGTACACTTCCCTCTGATTGTAAGTAACTATTAAACTTCACAAGAACAAGGCCACTAAACGATGCTCAGAAGTCGAGTTTTTATTGGGCATAGATACCATAAAATTACAAATTATAAACATCTGCGGCCATAATTGTAAAGCCATCCGTTTGTTGTTGCACATTTATTAATCTTACTTAAAAGCGGGTGAAATTTATTTATTTTTGCAAAAACTAACAGCCTATTTGAGACAAACAAATAATTTTTTCGGACGCAAACGGACAAACTTAACGAGAATCAAAGTTTGCAGTGCTAGTGGGAATAAACTTGGTGATCAAATTGCAAACCTCTGTTATCCTCATTTTATAAAATTTGTGCTAAATAATTTACTACAGGTGATTTGCATTTGCATTCCTTTATCAATATTGTCGTAAATATTTTAAAGCTCTTCTTTCAGCTGGTTACATTGAATTCCGTTGAAGGTCAAGTTCGCCCGATTTCTCGCCGCAACAGCCATAAAACGATAAAATATTTATTTTCCTTCCTTTAGCTGTTGGTTCTTAACCAGTGAAGTATCGTGTATTTGGGTAAAATTTTGATTAATTATTTTTCGAGAACTAAAGAACGCAATATTTCTTTTACCTAGTTTAATTATAATCTGTGATTTCTATTCTTTTATGGATTATTATTTGGGGACTAATGAAGAATCGCCCTGTATAAACGTGCAAGATGTATTAATAACGATTTTGTTAACGGCATTGTTTTCTCGGATAAAGCGACATTTTGTCTAAGTGGGACAATTAATCGTCATAACTGTCGCAACAGAAAATCCGCATTGGGTTCAAGAATGTCACACGTAACATCCTCAAAAAGTTAATGCATGGCTGAGTATTTTAGAAGAAAGTATTATTGGACCTTGTTATTCAAGGCACACCGACTGGGCAAAAAGATCTTGTCCAGTTAGAACAAGAAGTTTAAAGAAGGACTGTGTGGTTCCAGCAAGATGGAGCTAGGTTGTTATTTAAACATTTTTACTTATTAAAAACTTTAACAAATCAAAAAGATACGAAATGCTGTAAACAAACAATAACAATACAGTAATTTAGTTATACGAAGGAATGTGTTACTTGAGTATGCATTTCATATGTAAGGAATCTTTTTAATACATTAATAAATAATAATATAAATGTGCAACTTATACATATTTGAAATGAAAGTGACAAATTGAAAACTCACTTTCATTTAAAAAAAAAAACGTTTTCTAATTTATTTTATTTGTTGCAGGTAAATAACCCAAGCCGGGAACTTTTTAATGAGACCAGGTATGGATTATTAAGTTTCTGTATCGATTCGAAAATAACGGCGGGGAAATGTCTTTCTTTTCGGGTTCCGCCCGGAGAGAGCGAGAGAGAGAGAGAGGCGCGAGCACTAATGTAAATAACGACCTCATTATATTTCGCGAATTAAATTTCCACCGGTTTATTTAGGTCATTTATTTCTATTACCTTCATTATCCGTTTAAACAAAGGCTGGCTGAAATAATTTAATATCGTTGTTGTTTTGTCACGTATAAGTAATTTAGTTTACTTTACAACGTGTTCATTTTATTCCGGCTGCGAACGGTAGTGGTAAATTAATTATTGTGTAAGGCCGCTCATGTATTTGCCTTTTCTCGTCTCTGCTTCCATCCAAGAATCGTTTTTGACGTCACTTGCCATAAACGTCTCAAATGGATGCGAGAGAATTAAGAGTAATGTGTTCATTAAGTTGCAGACGAATTTTTCTGCAAAGTTATTAGTTTGTTACTGTCTGGCAACAATAAAGCAAGTTGCAATTAATAATTATTGAATCATCCCCGTATCTTAATTAATTGTTATTAATTTCTTCTCTATTCTGGATCTTCTTGTAGTTATCTTCATAAACGACAGCGAGGATGTTAGGGGCGTGTCAATTAACAGCGACTTTATTAATTCCACCCTCGTTACATGTAAACGTTAAATACTCTCGCCGAAGGTAAAATAACTTGTAAAGTATACGTTTTAATTAATTATCGAAGTCTGCTTTGATCTCCCTCCGGTGATAGAAAGGAACTTTGCAAGTGTTTGGAAATAATTCAAGTGAAATAATTTAAAGAAAAAGTTTCTTATCATTTAGGAGGGGGGCCTAAAATGTTTGGCTTTGCGTTCAAACTGGATTGCCAACTTCGTGTAGTAACTGTCCCGGCCAGGGGCTCCGGAGCAAAGTGTAAGAAAACAAAGCCGCACTAAATTTATTTTAATTAAAACTAAAACGTGAAACACGCGAATCTCATTCCGTCCTATTCCGGGCCCTATTCTCCGGGCTCCGCGCGACTGCTGCACAATGCCCTCTGCACGCCTCTTTTAAATTAGTTCTCTATGTCATTGTCAGTGAGCACACGTACTGGTAGTCGGTTTGTTTGGTCTTGCTTCCAGGAGGCACATATTTCTGGGAGTTTCTGAGCTTTGGCGGCAGACACATATATCTGCGGCGTACGTGAATACCGGGTGACTTTGAGCTTCAGATTTTGATAAAACTTTTCCGTACCAGTGGAGCTCACAGTTACACTGATTAGATTCGCAATTCATTCGGATTCTAATTTCCTTTATTGCAGCCCGGTACGTGATCGGTGCAGTTCATTTTAACACGTACTCTGATTATGTAGGCGAAGTTCTTGTATAATTTGCAGAATCACTAGCTTCCCTACGACCAATCGAATTTAATTAATCAGAAAAGAAAAAGAGCAAGTTATGATATTTGACATGAAACATATGGTTTACAATCAACTACCAATTGGAAGAGTGCCTGAATTAATAAAAGAGCGAAGAAGATGAAAATGCGATCCAATCATACAGCGATTCGTAATGAAACCATTGAATGAATTTGTTAACAAATAACAAGTAACACAAAAAAAATAGTTGCCTAATACATTTTATAACAGAATAAAACTGTGCGCAGATGTTCTCCAGGTGACATCACAGTAAAGTGAGAGAATTTCCGTCGGCACTGAACCTTAAATTTTCTTCTCAGTAGCAGAGTAATACCATCACGACCATTAGAAGCTTACATTTACGGAAAACAAGATTAAGGTCCTTCGCAAAAGGTCGGCGTAAAAGGATTACTATCGGCGGGTGACGTAATAAGACTAAAAATTTTCTTACATCAAAGCGAAGTTCTGTTCCGTTCGGAGGCGGAAGCAGCCCCTCAGACGGGGCGCCGCCGCCGCCGCCGTTTAAATCATCCAAGCAGTGCACATTACGCGCACGTGAAAGAAGAACGCGGGGTTAGTTGGTTTAATTGTTGCGCGTGGAAATGAGGGGTGGTGTTTCGCTTAATTTGTGAATAGAGAGAATTTTATCCTGAAGTTTAAGAGGAAGGCGAGACAACGCAGCAGGACGGAGTTAATTAAGAACAAGAGTGGTGGCGAAGCGCAATACCATCAATCTCCCTCTGCTAATTACCTCGTGAGACCGCTGGTAACTTGGCAACATGCGCTAGGCAACGTGCCCTATTACCATAGACGTGGTGCTTTATGTATTTGCTACATATATCTAGTGACATGAAACGTGTAACACAAACACATACGCGTCAGAGCTTTTCTTGAATCTTACACTTTATCTTAAAGAACCCACCTCCATTCACCTAATCATTTCAGGTTGGTTTAAATTCTATTTACTATTTTAATATTTCACTCGATTAATAGCATCGTTGCTTGACAAACGATCTGGTGCCCGCGATTTTTTTTTGGAAATGGCTCGTTTGTAGTATGTGAGTGGCCTAGACATTAGGATTTAACGAGCCCAGTTCAATAAATTAAAATCACAACCCTCAATACTATTTCCTAAGTACAGATTCGATTTGCAATTACATTGTCATGCAATTTGACGTGAAATTGAGTTTTCCCTGTGTCATATTTGAATATGCAGCTGTAATTAAATTGACGGAATACCGAGTGATGTTAGCGCCTCCGGTGTAAATAAACGCAGTGGCAATTAAGTTTGCCGAGTTAATTAGTTTATTGTGTTAATGTTGTAATCGATACGGCGGTGGCGGCAGATTCGAATTTTTCCGCCGTCACAATGTAAGCTTATTATTTCATCATGCCTCCCCCCCTGCCCCCGCCGGGATAACTCGATTACGATGGAGAGAAAGCCTTCGCTGCTTCTTCGCGTAATAAACTTGCATCTTATATCGCGCAAGAGCGACGCATTTGCTCGGTTTACGATCGAAACCAGCTACTTATTTTATAGTTATGTTTACGATCGTGTTTATCGCCACGTAGCATATTCATCTCCCCTCATAGTTTTCCTCCACATGTTTGCGTAATTTATTGTTTAATAAAGCCACGAGGCGTCCGCCGCGTTTAAGGCCCGGCGAGGAACAAACACGTAGATATAAAACGCAGGGGCTTTTTGCTTACTTACTAAAAACAAGCTTTCGCTGTTTACTCGCGACGACGTCAACGCGGACGTCGTAACTAGGATCCTTCGCCCCAAAAATATGTGAGATCGTAAAATTTTTATTAAGTCGAGATATGCTCTCACAAATGTTCGGTCGATTATATATCGCTGCACTTGTAATAAAATCTAAAGAACTTTTGTGTTGTGAAGATAATAAACCCTGCAACAGAATCAAACGTGCACAAAAATTTAATCTAGAATTGTTATAGGCCACCCCCATGACAAATCTAGAACTGCCTACACGTTCTCAGGAAGCTTGCGAGAAACTCGTCGACGGTAGATCGTTCGATACGAACAAAAAGCGCGGAATTTAAATAATTCACGCTGAGATTCCATCAAGGACGATTAATCTAGCGATACATAAAAAGAAATTGATTTACGAGGCAATGTTTAAAAATAAAATTACAGACCATAAATCAGTAATAGTCCGGATTAATCGAAAGTAATTAAATAACTAAAAGAGTAATTCGATTTGTTTTATGAATTATGGCCGTCAATAATTTTTATGGGCCCGTAAAACGGACCTTATTTTCATAACCTTTTTTTTATTTTCCAATAAACTGCAGCACTCTCCTCCACCGATATTACTTCTAAATCCATATACGTTCGGGGGGAGGGTTTCTTTTACACATGTGCTCCCGAATCTTGTCCGTATATAAACGCAATCGTTTTAGGTTTGAATATATACGAAAGTCCGAAATAATCACGCGTTTTATAGGTCGTAAAGTTTCTTCTTCTTCGGCCGTCGGATATTGGCGTTGAGATGGCAGATGCCGACGACGACGCATCTAGTTGGGAGTTCTGCATCTCTCCTGTCTTTGCCAACTAATAAAACTGACACTTTGAAAGTTTCGCCCATCGTTATGGGTCCGGGCTAACTTCGACGTAATTCAATATGCAAGCAAGTTCCGGACTAGTTTGCGATGTTGTACAAAGAGAGGTGCCTTCAAATCGTCCACTTCATCTCTGATATATTAATTAGAAGCATCCTTTCAGTTTTGATATATTCAGACATGCAAGAAATACTCGAGTCTGGAATACCATGCTTCGCGTTTCATAAAACTTGAAGCTCACATACATATAGACGTTTCTGTTATTAAGACATTCCGTGCAGGAATTTTATTAGCCAAGACACAGACATTAATATAAAGCCGAGGCAAATCAGCGTTTTATCTCAGGAATTAAGTTGGGGGTTTCTTTGAAATAATATTCCGTCTTGCTTCCGGCTTGTAATTTAATAATTTAATAACGCGCCGGACGTAAAACAAGAAACGGGTTGCCCTGAACCTGTCTTTGAATGGCAACTTTGCTGACGGTCTTAATCCTCCGAACTAGGTCCAACTTTCCTGCGAAGTTGCTAGGATAAATTGCCGGATGTTTTATTATTTCAGATCTGAGTTGCTCGTAAAGACGTGACTAAAGTACTTGCTGGCGGTCTCTGATATTATTATTTTAATGTATTATGTCGTTTCTTCTTTTTTATTTGAGTTATTATGTCGCTCGTTTGTTTTTAGTATGGTGTCGTAGCGGCGCAACTTTTTTTTTAAGGCCACAATAATTTAGTCAATAAAACAATTTCTTTTTTTTATATTTGGATTTTCATAGAATTTTATGCTTTATACATATATTATTGCAAGAAATACTTTACCATAAAGTGTTATTTCTTTAAATTGAACTGAAGATGCTCATTGGAAATGAAACACAACCTGTGATCAGGTGAGCCTTTAGGCGTCTTCCTTACAATCAGATGTGACCCAATCTTATCGCATACTGAAGATTTTCTTTTCTTCTACTGGTCATTGCCTCACTCATGCTTCTTAACACCTTTTTGTCATTATTCACATGCCTACACCTATCGAAGAACTCTGTCTTTAAGATCATCTGGTTATTGACTAAGTACTTATTATAGCGCCAATTACTTTTTGGGGAGTCACAATTGTCCTTGCAACATGGATTGGTTTAATTGAAACAACCTGCCCCTGCAACATGGATTAGTTTAATTCAAACAAAATACTTCTGAGTCTAGCTTCCAATTTCTTAGAGAAATCTTTTTCCCCGAAGGCAAAATGAAAAACAAATTATGATTGTAGCCTGATGACATCAGGAGAGTGATTTAATTCAAGCTGGTATTACTAAACTAAACTTTTTTTTGTATTTGGTCCATATTTCACATTTTTGTCTTTTACTAGCAAGCACCCCGGCAAAGGTCAAATATTTTCCTTCCAAACATCCGGACACGGTCGCAGTAACCGTGTATGTACATTTTAATTTTCACACAAAGCCGCTAACGTGTATCCAACAGGGATAATCCCGCCCTAATTATTTGAGATGTGGGTCGTTAAAGCGCTTACTTTTAATTATTTTCGCAAACGCCCAGATTAGGGCCCAATACGCGAACGTTTTACGTGCGTTCCGAATTGATCCGCGCGCACGGAGTCAACGCCTTCCTTAAAATTCGTTTAACGTTCAGATAAATAGGATCCTTTTCAAACAAGTTTCGCATAAACTAGATCGAGCAATCAGCGATCCATCAACTTCACTTGAACAGGAAATAGATGTGACCTTATCTGCAATTGGTTGCGATGGGAGGATGCTATTTTTCAAAGGGAGAGCTTTTTCCGGGTGGAATTATTTCAAATTATTTTCATCTTCACGGATTCAATTTGGTTTATATATTTCGAGAGGGTTTGTGTTAGATGTAAGCGCAAGGGCTTGTCACTTAAGTTATTAGCAATTATATTCTGTTAATTGTTTGGATATTGAAACTAAGCAAAGTGCAATGTTGGTTGGAATACACACGACGAACATTCGTGTACTCAAAGCTATGTGGAGGGGTAATCCACATTTGCTCTGTGTCTGAAGACCATTCTAACAACAATGCAGTGTCGGAATATATTTAAGGCAAGTACCCTCAAGATGTCAGTTAAATACCTTCAGCATAAACTTGTAAATCAGTGTTTGTTGATTAGCGATATTGAATAAACAACGTAATTAATTTAAAGTAACAGAAGCTGCAGAGATAAATTTAAACGTCGGGTGTGAAATTTTAGTGTAAATTCAAGAGAAGTCGCCATAAATTCGAAAGTCCAAAGCTTGGCAAGCATTTAGCGCGAATTAAAAATTTACTATCCGCCAAGTTGCGCAGTAATGCGATTTAATATTTAAGCGAAAATTTTAATTTTCCCTTTTACCATCACACCTAAAACTAAAAGTTGCGCATTACGGCGGGAGAAAAGTAATTCGCCAAGTTGTTAAAAACTTCCCCGTTTTTCCATTTTCTCCTGCAACTTACAATAAAATTATTTACACATTTCCTCGGTGGATTGGCGACATTTTTCCGCGTAATCATGTCTTCGCCTGACGCATCATCCGGATAATGGAAAAACTTTCGCCCCGTCCCGGGGCACGACATATTTCTCCATTCAAACGCCCAAAAATAGATAGATACGTACCTGACCTTAATTCGGAAAGAAATGAGACTCGAATAGGACGAGATTAAACCGGTCTTCATTTTTTCTTATTATTAAAAAAAAGCGTCGGAGTGTATCATGTCGACGAAATTGTGAATTATGGAGATTTGTCTTCGTAGTTTATTACCGAGGGGCGAGACTTTTTAAGTTCACAAATTTTAGAAATACATTCGAAATCATTAAGGTATTTATTAGAACTTCTCCAAACACCAATCAAGAAGTAAATTTACTCAATTATCAATTCCGACTAAACTTTCGGGCTAATTAATTTGAGTTAATTGTCTTCCAAACTTTATCATTCGCTTAGTATGATGATAGTCTTCGCTACTTTGATATATTGTAAACTTTCTCTCTCTCGCGGATCGTTCTTTCGGGAAACACCAAATTAAATTCACGTTGTTACACGAGGACTTAATCAGTGCAAGGCAATATTATTCCGCAGATGCAATCTCGATTCACTTATTGCCACATAAAATTAGAAATTCTGATGTACCATTGCGGAACCGA
This sequence comes from Serrognathus titanus, assembly GCA_039766575.1. Lineage (NCBI taxonomy): Eukaryota > Metazoa > Arthropoda > Insecta > Coleoptera > Lucanidae > Serrognathus > Serrognathus titanus. The sequence goes on along the minus strand of CM077911.1, from coordinate 20,294,912 downwards.
GATGCTTCACACATCTAAGCCGATTAAATTAGTTTGGCAAAGCGGATCTGCGACTATTGTGACGGGGACTCACTCCAATCCCGATCTGTTATGTCAGCGTCTTCGACTCGCCTGTAAACCCCTAGCAACCAGAGATAAGTTCATCTTACCCATATCCATATCTTTTCCGGGATTTGTAATAATAATGTAAGTGATAACGGCTCGGTGGAACATCAAGTGTTATTTTAATTTAATAACTTTGCAACATTTTGCACAGAGGAAAGGCAATGGTATTTGCTAACGCAATTTTAGAAATTGATACTAAAATGAAGACAACTACAATAAATAGAAAAGTTACACATTGTTATATATATGAACGTTGTTGTGAATAATAAGTACGCGAATATAGCGTTGCGGAACGCAGCAGAGGAGTCATGTACGCATGCGCCGAGGGGAACTACTGGAACGATATAGTTTCTCGGTACCTACGTTACCATACACATATTAGTTTATATCAGTTGTATTAATAATTTTAAGATTAAAGTGAAATAATGCAAGTCTAGTGTTTGAGTCCACCCATGTCCTTACAAGATACACAACAGTGGCGACGAGGATCAACGTAAGTCTAGAAAAAAATTGATGAAAGTGCAAACCGCGTGGCGAAGAGCTGGGTCGGTAAGTCGCAATTTTGTTTAAATTATTACGCGACAAACTTCATCCTTCGTGGACCTGTGTACAAACCTATCATTCAGGGGCCTCAACATCCAAAAAGCCTTGATAGCCCTCTTGGTGTTTCCTAGAATTCCTACACATTCCTAAATTACAAAATGGAAGATGCATTTCAACAAATCGCTTTAATACTACAGAATTTACAAAATACGCAAAATCAAATAGTTAATAGACAAAGTGGAAATCAAACAGATTTAAGAGGAATACAATTACAACAATTTGATGAAACAAACGAAACTTTTGACTCTTATTTACAAAGGCTAGAAAATTATCTCGAATTAAGAAATTTAGATCAAGAGACGGATGAAAATGATAAAAAATGTGTTCAAATTTTAATTAGCTGCCTTGGACCAAAACATTACCAAATGTTAACAAACCTTACAGCGCCAGAACTGCCTAAAACAAAAAAATTTTCTGTTCTTGTTGAATTACTACGCACTTACATTGCACCTAAACCGAGTGAAATTGCTGAGCAACATAAATTTTCAATACGATTACAACATGAAGGTGAAAGCATTTCAAATTTTCAAGCGGAATTAAAGAAATTATGTAAAAACTGCAATTTCGTCTGCGAAAATTGTAAAAAGCCTACGTTAAATACGCATTTACGATCACAATTTATTAAAGGAGTGCGCGATAATGAAATTAGAATACGTTTGCTACAGCAGAGTACGAACATTACATTCGAAGAAGCAGTCAAAGTAGCTCTGTCAATCGAATCTTCCAAACAAGAAAGCAAAGAAATTTATAATCCTTCACAGGTAAATTACATTAACAAGAAAAAGCAATCAGAAACAAAAGTATCTAAAACAACTATTTTACCCAAAAGAAATAAAATAAAATGTTTCAAATGTGGAAAAACTAATCATACAGCGAATGTATGTAAGGCTACAAATTTAAAATGTACAAATTGTGGAAAAAATGGACACCTAAAATTAGTATGGTTTAAAAAGAAAACTGAAAACCAAAATCAGATCGAAGAAATTTCGGGAAATGTTATGGAAGAAGAAAAAAAATATACAATAAATTACATAAATCAAATAAACAAATTAAAGTCTGATAAATACGTAGTTAAAGTACAAATTGAAGGGAAACCGTGTAAAATGGAATTAGATACGGGTGCAGCGCTTTCAACGATTTCTTTACATAACTTTAAAGTTATCTGCCCTGAAAAACAATTACAAACAACTCCAATACTACTACGCACATATACAGGGGAAGAAATTAAGCCAGTAGGCAAATGTAATGTGAAAATAAAATACGGAAACCAAAGTACCGAAGGGGATATTTACATACTCGATAAAGAAGTAGACACAATATTGGGTCGCGAGTGGCTAAAGAAAATTAAAATAAATTGGAATCAATTAAATAAAATATCCATTAAAAATGATTCAACTTACAAAAAAGAAATGGATACATTATTACAAAAATACAGTTCAATATTTCAAAATAAGTTAGGAAAAATTCCTAATGGTACTTGTAAACTACAAACGGTTGAATGTACACCGATATTTATTCGTCCTAGACCAGTTCCATATGCTTTGAAAGACAGAATAGAAGATGAATTAGTGCGGTTAGAAAAATTAGGTATCATTGAAAAAGTTACATATTCAAGTTGGGGAAGCCCAATTGTTCCTGTTGTGAAGAAAAATGGTGAAATTCGCTTATGCGCTGACTACAAAGCTACAATAAACAGATATCTAAAGGATGATAATTATCCAATTCCCAGGATAGAGGACTTATTCGCAAAAATGAGCGGAGGAAAATATTTTTGCACCCTGGATATCAGTCAAGCGTATCTTCACATGCCAGTAGACGACGAAAGTTCCTTACTACAAACAATTAGCACTCACCGTGGAACATTCAAAGTAAAGAGATTAATGTTCGGAATAAAAATTGCTCCGAATGTATGGCAAAGGTTTATGGACCAAACTCTTGCAGATTTGGAAGGAGTTGCGTGTTTTTTTGACGACATTCTGGTACAAGGAGAGAGTCGCGAGGAATTATTAATAAATTTACGGAATGTTTTCGAACGATTATTACAAAATGGATTACATTTAAATAAAGAAAAATGCCAATTTTTCAAGAATTCAATTACATATCTGGGTCACAAAATAGATGAAAATGGTTTACACCCGCTTCAAGATAAAGTAGACGCAATCATTAAGTGTGCCAAACCGAAAGACGTAAACGAGGTACGAACGTTTTTGGGATTAATAAATTATTACCAAAAATTTCTACCAAACTTAGCATCAAAATTACATCCGATAAATAACTTGTTACGTAAGGATCAGCCATTCAAGTGGTCCGCTAAGTGCGAATGGGCATTTGACAAATTAAAAAAAGAAATAAGTAGCGATAAAGTTCTTACACCGTATGATCCAAATCTTCCAGTGGTTTTGGCCACAGATGCATCTCCAACTGGATTGGGAGCAGTCATATCTCACGTTTTTCCAGACAAAACAGAGAAGCCGATCGCGTTTGCATCCCGATCACTTACAAAGGCTGAACGGAATTATAGCCAAATTGATAAGGAAGCAACAGCTATTGTGTGGGGTTTGAAGAAATTTTTTCACTACTGCTACGGTAGGAAAATTATTCTCATTACGGATCATAAGCCGCTTACAAGAATACTACATCCTGAAAAGGATTTGCCAGCGACATCTGCAATAAGGTTATTACATTACGCGAATTTTATGGCAGGATTCAAATACGAGATCGTTTACAGGAATACCAAGTTACATTCCAATGCAGACTACTTATCTCGATTCGCATTACCAAATTCTACAGATAATACATTCGATGACGATTCTTTATTTTACTTAAACCAGCTACAAGTATTACCTGTTACAAGAAAGGAAACCACCGAATAAACTAAATCTATAAGGAGAGGAAAGGTGTTATATATATGAACGTTGTTGTGAATAATAAGTACGCGAATATAGCGTTGCGGAACGCAGCAGAGGAGTCATGTACGCATGCGCCGAGGGGAACTACTGGAACGATATAGTTTCTCGGTACCTACGTTACCATACACATATTAGTTTATATCAGTTGTATTAATAATTTTAAGATTAAAGTGAAATAATGCAAGTCTAGTGTTTGAGTCCACCCATGTCCTTACAAGATACACAACACACATCTTACACATTTTTAAGAAAATCGTATAATACTAAATGTGTTATCAAAAATTGTGTATATTAATTTTTAATGTTAATTTTTTATCGTTTTATGGCCGTTGCGACGAGAAATTTGGCGAACTTGATCTTCAATGGAATTTAATGAAACCAGCTGAAAGAAGAGCTTTAAAATATTTACGACAATATTGATAAAGGCATGCAAATGCAAATCACCTGTAGTAAATTATTTAGTACAAATTTCATTAAATGAGGATAACAGAGACTTGCAATTTGATCACCAAGTTTATTCCCACTGGCACTACAAACTTTGTTTCTCGTTAAGTTTGCCCGTTTGCGTCCGAAAAAATTATTTGTTTGTCTCAAATAGGCTGCAAAAATAAATAAATTTCATCCGCTTTTAAGTAAGATTAATAAATATGCAACTACAAACGGATGGATTTACAGTTATGGCCGCAGATGTTTATAATTTCTGATTTTATGGTACCTATTCCAAATAAAAACTCCACCCCTAAGCATCGTTTAGTGGCCTTGTTCTTGTGAAGTTTAGTAGTTACTTACAATCAGACGGAAGTGTACATAGGCAGAACGCAAAATGAATCGCTTTTCGATGTCAGAAATACCGATATGATTTTGTTACACGGCAAAGCATTAGGAAATGCACTTCGCGCTCGTCGTTTGTGGATCGAAAATTTTCTTTTACGACAAGTGCCAAGGAGCACTTTTGTTTCAGTGGTGCAGCATTTGCATGATCACGGACATTTTCATCCTGCAAATGGTCGTGGCCCAAAGACAACTCCACGAATGTTGGATGTTGAGATAAATATTTTAAATATTGTCGACGAAGAACCCAGCATCAGTACTAGAAGATTGGCATGCAGGGCTGGAGTTTTCCAATCGACGGCTTGGAGAATTCTCCGTCAACAGGAACTGCATCCATACCGTGTACAAAAAGTACCAACCTTACAGCTGGGAGTTGCAAATCATCGTGTCAGTGGATATTAAATAAAATTGAATTTTTAAACGTGGTATTGTTCACCGATGAAGCTCATTTTACTCGAGACGGTGTTCGAAACTCTCACAACACACACGTATAAAGTGACGACAATCCACACGCTACAGCGGAATTCCATCATCAGCAGCAATTTTCGGCAAATGCTTGGACTGGTATTGTTGCTAATTGTTTAATCGGTCCTTACTTAACTGCAGCATTTGAATGCCATAAATTATTTAGAATCTTTAAATAACTATCTTGAGGTACTATTAGATGATGTATCCTTAGCTGTACGACGCGATATGTGGTATTTACACGATGGAGCACCCCTCATGCAGCTCGTATTGTGAGAGAGTGGTTAAACATTAATTACAATAACAGGTGGATTGGGCGCTATGGTCCAGTACTTTGGCCCCCGTGGTCTCCAGACTTAAATCCCTGTGATTTTTAGTGGGGCTCGATGAAACAGCTTGTCTATTCTACCCCAGTGCATTCTATACAGGAGTTGCATGAACGCATCGAACATGTTGCTGAAGTGGTTCCAAATAAATCTGATGTTTTCAAACGTGTAAGGAAAAACTTGAGGGAACGCATTGATAACAACGGTCTCAATTTGAGCATCTGCTTTGTCAGTTAAAACCGGAACTATTAAATTATTTATCACAATTACTTCTTCCATGGTACGACAACCACAATTTAAAGGATAAAACATCTAGTATTACGAGCGTAATGCAGGGTGTTTCGTGCTTTAAATTGTGACGGGGTTAGTGTCTTTTGTTGAAACTGATTTTAGTCGGATCTTATTTAAATGTCCCAGCGAAATGACGTTCGCAGGTCATCGTCTTCGTGGTAATAAATTAATAAATGCTCGGATGAAGTTAAACGTTTGAGGCAGGTCATTAAAGCGGCGTTCCCTCTATTAAATAAGTCTCATGGTTAACTTTTATAGTTTTACGGCTCTGGGTAATAAACACAATAAAACGTACGAAAACACGATATCATAAAACTTACGATTGCGACGAACTCCATACACATTGGCGTAACGTGCTTTTTGGTGTCACTTTTTAAGTAATTATAAATTTTTCCAAAGAACATTTTTCTTATAACCTATGATTTAATTCCTTTCACAGTTTTTTTGGGCGGTTTATTTAAGAATCAACCTGTATAGTACTATTTAGGGACTAATACAATATATATATATAATGAAAAACCTTATGGTACCATTACAGTGTAAGGTTTAAACTTATTACTACTCATCTTTAAAACTATTCTTCGTCACTTTTATTATTCAGTATATATTTTCTTTGCCCATTCCTTTTTGTTTTTTGCTGCTTGTTTTCCTTCTATCCATGTTAGTCCTCTTTCTTTTAGGTTATTTGCAATTTCCATATCCCAGGTCTTTCTTGGTCTCCCTCTTCCTTTTTTTTGTTGCGTTCTTGTTTCCCAGATTCTTTTTGTTGTTCTTTCTTCTCTCATTCGTACTACGTGTCCAATCTCAGTTGGTTTCATTTGATAGTCTTCAGGATCGATTCCACTTCTAGTTCTTCTCTAATTATATTATTTCTAATTCTATCCCTTCGAGTTACTCCCTTTATATCTCTTAAGAATCTCATTTCCAACGCCTGAATTTTGCTTTCTTGCTGTTTTGATAAAATCGAGCTTTCACATCCATATGACAATATCGGTTTAAAAATTGTTTTAAAAACTGTTATTTTTGTTTTTCTCGATATCTCTTTTTTCCTGATGAGTGCATTTTTCAAGGCGTAATAGACTTTGGTCGCATTCTCCATTCTCTCATTTATTTCCGCTTCTGTTTTTCCATTGCTTTGTATTTTCACACCCAAGTACTTGAATGATTGTACTTTCTCAATCTGTAAATCGTCTATCTTTATTTCTGTATCTCGGTCTTCTTTACCTAGTACCATCACCTAATATAGTAAATGATACTAAATTGTTACCCAAGTATTGTATATTTTTATTGATATAGGAATTCTATGCTTTGTGTTAACAATCATTGAATTTGTGTTTCTGTGTGTGTAAATCATTTAATTTAATGGTGTAATTCTGTACACATCTCTAAGGAAGAAGATCATAGCCGAGTGCTCTGAGCCGCTGATGACGAATTTTGACTCTTAATCGGGCAAATAAGGATTTGGGTTTGACCTTGTCTTGATACGATCTTCTGAAGAAATTCGCAGGCTGATTTCATTCTGACACTTGCTCGACAAGTTCTGGCTTGGGTCACCTACAGACGTTAAAAAATAAGGCAAAGGAATATTTATTTCAGAAACATTTGCATTTACCTTCAAATAATTTCTACAGCACTATTTTGAATTCACTTTCAGACATGACAGGCAAATGTGTTCTTGTTATTCGCAGAGTCACGTATGCCACCTAATCGTCATCTGCATTGAACGGCCAATAAGAAGACGCAAATAATCACTTAGTTACACTCCACTTTAATACTATTCAACAATTTGTGTAAGCTGTTAACATATTCAAACTCTTTTAAAATAGAGGTGGAAGTATTTTTGTTGAAAAATTTCAACAATTTCTCCATTTCCACATTGTATAAAATCTCACTTTGTCACTTCTCTCTGTATAACACTTAATTGTATTCAAACTTTACACACGAAGAATTCGTTAGTCGAAGATTGGTCATTATGGAGGTAAGTTGTATTACCAATTAATTGTTTTTTGTTTGGCCCATCTTATTCTACATTGGAACTATTTGACTTTGATGATAACAAATTGTATTACTTGCAAGACAATTTATGAACCGAACAGCAGTTTATGATATGCGTTATGTTGATTTCGTGCTTTATACAAATTGCTACACTGCGTTGAGCATCAGCAAATAATTACCTATCCGTAAATTCGCTGTATTGCCTGAACGGTATTATTGATCTAAATGCAGCAGCAGCAGCAACAAACGTACCGACTACGTTTGATGTGTTTTGTATGAAACGCCGGTCCCTCTTGCATTTATGTATTTAATATTGCATTCGGTTAAGCGTTCACTCACACACACACATACACAGAGAGAAGTAAGGATTAATGCCGGGAATTAATTTTGCATTTTAACGTTGACGTTTCACTGGACAAATCGTATGCATGTGCATGCACATAAAAGGTGTGCTCGACGACATTTATGTAGATGTTATTATTTTGCATATTTATTGGCGCAGAGTGCACTGCGACTCTGTTTTATTATGCAGCATTAAGCTCCGGCAATTACGGGGATGACTTTCACATAGTGAATTCGAAAATCGTTCTAAATTTTGGGGAATTATCTGGAAATTTCTTGCGCGAGTTTGAAGTAAGTGTGTTGAAATGAAATAAATCGTTGTAAAGGGCCAGGCGTGCACGAGTGCGTTTCCGTCAATATAGAGCCGGGCTAAGTGGTTTATTTTACGGAGAATTCCAATTCTCCGCAATGTGTTTATGGTTCACGAAGAATTTCTATCAAAGACCTCTCGACGTAAAAGTACCCTCGGCGCGCCCGCCGCCGCCCGATTGCGGCGGGCTTGACGGAACCCGAGCTCTGCGCGCGGAAAAAACTTATTAGGAAAGTGAAAATATCGGGAATACAATTTATGGTGCTCGGGAATCAATTTGCGGCAAGAGAAATGTGCGTGGATTATTGAAATCTCGCGCGATGTGTGCTCTAAACGTCGCCGTTATGTTGCCATCGATTTTCTCCAACCAACTCTTTTACATTTTCTCGTAAAACCTTACCACAACCTAGGTATACACGGAAATGCATTTTATGCTTGAAAATTCAATGTAGCAAATTATTTTTTTGCTAAAGCTCGAAAGCTCCGTTTCTTTTAAATTTATAATAATGTAGTTCAAATTATTTATTCTTTTTTTTAATAACCTGCCCAATAGAGAGAAAAGTGTTTGTACGACTGTGCTCTTTTAGTTTAATAACACCACGAACAAATAGTTCTGTGCTTGTAGCTGGAGGCGGCCGAATTGGTCCATTTCTACGGGAATTATTACATTTACATTTCAGTAGTGTCTGTCGGCGTTCAAAGGACGCCCGCGTCGCGAAACGAACAATTTGTACGGGGCAATATACGTGAAGTTATTACATTCTTTCGAGTTTTCATTTTTATACACATTGCAACGACCGACGGCATGCAGTCACGTTAAGTATTCCGCTCTGCATATGCTTAAATAAATGCAAATTTTATGTCGCCGCATGAAGTGCAGTTCTATTTGCGTAAAATATGTGTCTGGGCATCCCGGCGCAGTCGGCCAACGGTAATGGCACTTTTAAACGCATTCGCGATACACGGGTTTTGGGGAGACATTAACAAAATGCAAGTTTATGTTATTACTGAAAAATAAATAACAGCAGGTAAAGAAGTATCAAATTCCAGAAAAGGCTAAATGGGAGCGACGCGAAATTAAAAACAAACAAACGTTTTGGAAAATCAATAATAGTAAAAACTCAACCTTGTTTTAAACATATTTTTATTGGGCATACTCCTGTCTGGGGTCTCTCCTCAAAGTTTCTCCATAATTCAACAATTTGTGTAAGATGTTGAAGCTTTATCTTCACACACAATACAAACAAAATACAATTTTCTATGACAAACAAAGATGATGAAACCGGAATTAGAACGTACAAGCAAAGTTGAACTACGCGAATAAAGGAAAAATTATGATAGATGAAATGGAAACAAAATAAATCGTCGAAAACGTACCTTTCAGTAAATATCTTTTAACCCAATACATCCCACACACATCTATAATGGAAGTTCCATCACATATGCATAGAGACGTATTCCTGAAAGCCTGCGATAAGAAAAGGTCCAGTTGTAGTCCTTCTATACGAGAATGAGTCTGTCATCGCACGCCTCTCGCCTTGCAGAAAGAAAATCAATTTTCGGTAGGTACACGAAATCCAATAAAAAGTATTGCCGAGTGTAAACACGTTAAAATATTTGAAGGCGAATATTCCTCGAATACCTGTTGCTTCGTAAATATTAAACTTCATGAATATTTATTGGTGTTTTTGCTTTTGCCCCCGCTGCACACATCGCCACGACTATAACAGTCGGAGATGGCGTAAATAAATAAATACCCCCGGAAATTTCCGCCCGTTGAAAACGTTAACGAATTCTTTCGCTCGCACAACTATTTGTATTCGTCGTATTCAAACAGGCGGAAGAGCGCAATCGACATTTTCATTTTACCGATCGCGTTTGGTTATTACAAGAATAATATTATTGCTTTCCTTCGTATCAATGTGTCAGCCGGATGGAGAGACTTTATTATTCTTAAAATGGTAATTTTTATTTGGCCGTTACCTTTTAGTAACTTTGCGCTAGTTTGAATTTAATGGTAGTAAGCAGATTATCGTTAGGGGAGGTCATTTTGTGGGGCGAGCGAAACAGAAACGGCCCCCATTGTAATATAAACTCCTAAGCGTTCCAATTTCCATTTAAATAAATGCATCCCATTTAGAAGAGAATCAGATTTTACGTGCTTGTTTGAATGTAGGTACGCGACTTAATAATTTCATCCACCGATTTTATGGCAAATGAAGTTTGATTTTGAAGGTGACGACCGCGCCTTAGCAAAGGACGCTGAAGTTTCAGAGATGAAAGATGGGGGCCGGTTAAGTGTGATGGACTCTTATCTTAGGCCTCTCCTTGGCTCGCTATGAAATTTGTCGAGTCAGCTTCGAGGGCGTCATTTACTGCACGGGATGTTTTAGATGGATCTCCACTTAACTCGGCCCTCTATTATGGCTAACTATTATTTCGGTCCGTTATGATATGCTACCGGAACAGATTACCGTAAATCAGCTCAGGTGATTTATATTTATACATAGTACGTGCCACTTCCAGCTTTGTCTTTCCTAATATAATAAAAAAATATTTTTATTCGCCTAGAGAATTGAACGGTTCAATAAAACAGCGATTATTGCGGTGGGCAAACCACGTCGCGTCGCGTCGGGTAAAATTTAAAAAATTACGAGTATGTCGCCGCAGGGGCGAAGTTCAGGCGTGGAGGGTCGAGTTACAAATGACAGTTGCCACAGGGTTCACCTGCCCTGATCTATATTGTTGCTGAATCCAACAAAAGTCTCACTTCTCGTGGGATTTGTGCCATTTCTGGCACACTAAAGCTAACTTCCCTAAATGTATTACGGCCGCACGTCGATGAGAACAGCATGACCCGGTATCGATTTCGCTTTACCCCGAGAAATATATTTATAGATACTAATATACGGCGGTGGCTTCCGAAAGTTGGGAAGTTTTGTCGAGTTTATGCAAACAAAGCGAAGTCATAAATCTATCTCTCCCCGGTATTATTGAGCTACTACTCCCGATTGTATTTGACAATTATGTCGATGAAACGTAATCATTATGCGTAATTTCGAAACTATAAATCGTAAGAATCTGAATAGACAAGACAATAAACAAACAGAGGACGCTTCTTAATTCAAACCTTAAAGGAAAAGAGATGTGTGATTGAAATCATGAGAGGACTGGAGTGTACTTGGTTTACATCATCCATTTTGTGTAAGACCCGTTTACTTCGATTAAACTTTAGAACAAATAAAAAAGCAATTAGATAGCCAGCGCACAAATACTGGGATCAGATCATCTAATAACAAACTAGAGGCTATAGCTCCTGGTTATATGGCGTCACAGCGATTTGTCGTTTTCTCTTACTTCCTCAGGGGTCAAATTCCACTCATCGATACAAGGTCATTCGATTTCATTACCAGTAAAAATCTTGCTACTACTCTACTCGTCGATGCAAGGTCTTTTCATTCCAGCAAAAATCTTGACTCCATTGAAATCCTAAAATACCCTAAGAACTTCAACCGTGCCTTTCATCTTCGTAACGCTTGGAAATAACACATTGGTTATCCGTTACGCCCGACTACATATTTTGGTACTTGCCCCTCATTCATACCTATAAATGGAGCAAGTCGAACGCACCCCAAGGAGCAACAGCAACAGAAGAGCAGTCCTGCTATATGAAATTGTAGAGTTTAGAAATAATGATAGAAAATTGTTTAAGGGATTAAGAAACGGGAAGGACTCAACGTCAGCAGAAAGAAAAGTTAAAGTTAGCAACTGCAAATTTAAGGAGCTAGTTGGAGTCATTCACAAATAAAGATTTGGAAGCCATAAGAAGAAAAGATAAGCCTTCAAGTTGAACTGTATCTTCTTCTTTTCCAATCCTCTCGCATCCACCGTAGGGCAGAAACGTCTACGCTGGTATAAGACCACTTTAATGAGTGTGAGATTATCTTAAGGCAATGCCATCTACTAACCATTTGTTTGATTGTAGAAGAATTGGTTTCACATTATGACACAGAACAAGAATAGAATTTTAACTGGGCTTTAGTGAAAGACAATTTAGGCTCGATAGTTAAAAGCATACTGAACCCAAATCCCAGCCAACTCTGGAGTCTGGTTTTTCCTCTCAGTGAAACGAGTATTTGTAAAAATAGCCTGACTTTTTTTCTTCTTCATCTTTTGCTGATTCCTCTTAGGCCCAGTAATAGGATAGATCTGGACTTAGCTGTCTCCATTTCTCTTTTTCCTATGACACCCTAAAATATTCCTCCATTTCTGTTTCCTATCCATGATTTTCATTGTAACATTTTAATGGTTATACTGACATCCCTTAGTTTTTCTTATATCACTTAATTTTTTCTCTATCAAATCCATTTATTCCTTTTCCTTTCTTTCAACGCGGTTTTTTTTTTCTCCTTTGATCTTTTCACAACAAAGGATTTTCTTCCAATCGTTTTGTTGTGAATCCCATAAATCTTCCTCCATTTTTTTCTTTACCACGATCTCCATTGTTAGGCCGATCATCAATAGTCCTGCGAAGTGTTCCATTTTAGTCGTGTCGCCTTTACTTTTGTTCTTTGTTGAATCCATTCATTTGTCCTGGCTCTATCTGTCGCTGTCGCTTTTCCTTCTTTTCTCTTGTTCTCTTGCATCGAGAGTCGAATAGGGCTTTCTTTAGCTACCTTCTTCAATTTTTTCTTATAAAGTCTTCCTGCATTACTTTTTCTTACTATAATCTCCAATTCTTATACTGATCCTTTTTACTGTTCTTGCTCTATGGTCTGGCATGGTTCCACTCTTTTTACTATTTTCATTTTTTCATGTCTCTACCTCTCGTTCTGTTTCAACTTCTCTTTCTTCTTCCTTATACTCTCTTCTATTTTTTTCAATTGACGAAACGGAGTTCTCCTCCTTTTTTTTTCTCCAAACCACGATCTCCTCTGTTTCACCAATCGTTCTTAAAACTCTTGCTTGATTCCATTTTAATTGTGTCACTCTTTTTACCAGGTCTCTTATCTTTGCTCTCTGATATATCCATTCAGCTTTTTTTCATCTCCAAGTTCTCTTGCACCTAATTTTGGGCAAATGCCTTCCTTAGCTGTCGCCATCTAGCTTTATCTCGTGGAATTTTAGTTTCTTCTTCAATTTTTTTCTAAATCACGATCGTCATTGCGTTATTCGTTGCTACGATCCGTCCTAGTTCCATTTTAGTCGTGATCCTTTTTTATTTGGTTTCTCTGACGATTTTTTATGTCTCATTTTCTCTCCTCTACTCTTCTATTTGTACTCTTTTTCTTATATCTCTTATTTTCTTCTCTGACAAATCCATTATTCCTTTTTCTACCTTTCAGCGCTGTTTGTTTTCTTCTTCTTTGGTCTTTTTACAACCAAGTATTTTATTCTAATCATTTTGTTTTGAAATATATAAATCTTCCTCCTCCTTTCTTCTTTACCACGATCTCCATTAGTTCCTGCGAAGTGTTCCACCTTAGTTGTCTGCCTTCACTTTCTTTCTCTATTGAATCCATTCATTTGTTCTGTCACTATCTGTCGTTGTCGCTTTTTCTTCTTTTCTCTAGTCCTCTTGCATCAAGAACTGAGTAGGCTCTCTTTAGCTTCCTTCATCATTTTTTTCTTATGAAATGCATAAGTCTTCCTGCACTAATCTTTCTTACCATGATCTCCATTTCTTGTACCGATCATCTTCATAGTTCTGGCATGGTTCCACTCTTTTCATGTTGTAATTTTCTTCATGTCTCTATCTCCCGTTCTGTTTTAATTTCTCTTTCTTCTACCTTAAACTGTCTTCTATTTTTTTCTTTTGACGTTATGGTTTCTCCTGCTCTTTTTTTCTCTAAACCACGATCTTCACTGTTACACCAATCGTTCTTAACTCTTGCTTGGTTTCATTATAATCGTGTCATTGGTTCCATTATAATCGTGTCACTCTTTTTACCAGGTTTCCATGCCAAAAACAAAGATGATGAATATTTCACTAGAAAAAGGAGTGCTGCTAATGGAGGTGTGTTATCACTTATATTTGAAGATCTCGTTTTTTTTTGGCGTGATCATAAATTCTATTTGAATTCTGACGTGGATAAAAGAAGCGTAATGGTGACTGCGTGTAGTTCTAAGCCGGCAGCTTTCTGTTTGATTTTGTTTTAAAGCAGTTTGATTCTGAATAATTCGTAAAGCTGCTGGCGCACGTAACGACTGAAGTTCCGAATAGTTTCCCGAACGAAACAAACGCGCCCGCGATAAACTTCTGAATAACGAATATCCGCCCATCTTTAAAATTCGCCACGTTTTTCAACTTTCCCGGCACCCCTGGGTCGACGACGATGTTCGCTGAGACGACACTTGATCTCTCCGAGACGGATGACAAAGGGATAAAAAATACATCGCGTCACTTCGAAAGTGACGAAGCAGCTTTTAGGGATTTTACTGCCGCTATTGGGGCGCGCGCGCGCGCGTATTTTCGCATTGTAGCTCGAAACAACGGCGGAAGAATGAATTTATGTAAATCTTGCGGATGAACGAAACGAATTCGATAATAGTTTAATAAAATTAGGAGAAAGAACTTGTAAGGGCGAAATCTTTTCATTTACTATTGTTAGTGTTCTCTCACAATCGGAGGAAACGTTGCATCGAATTTATTGGAGAAGTATTCTCTTGTTATGTGGTCTTCAGGAACTTCACCTTACTTCCTTAAGCTTTGTTTGCAGCAAATTCACAATAAAATTTAAATGTCATGTATTATACGGTTACACCAAAATGTCTCTCCCATTTCAAATCAATTGAAGCAAATGCAATTTCCTATGAAACAAGAAACTGGAAATTTGACGTTATTTTCTTCCTCCTTCAATTTAAAATTCCCTACTACGTGTTATATTCCTCCGAGGAGAAAAGTTGGCCCTAAAATGGGGAGTTAGACCGACTAAGTTATTCGGAATGTAGTGCGAAAGAGTCTGGGATCGCCGCAGCAAGAAGTATGCGCGCTTGGGATTTGAGAGTTTCGGACTGACAGTCACCCGGCCGTAAACGGAGGGAGGCAATTACTCCATCAGGGTGGGTTAGTGCTCCTGGAGAGGCTCACACATTCTTACTCAAATTGAAGGAAATTTGTTGGAGGACTACTTCATTATCTTATTACCGTAGGTTCGCGTCACCGAATTTCAATTAATATTTTGTTCGGAGAAGGAAACGAAATTTGGAAGGTTCCAAATGATTTAAGAAAATTCAAACATGTCGTTATGAGGGTAGTTTATCAAACAACAGGACTTGTTCGTTCATATGTGTCACCAAAGTAGAATACTGGCATCGCTTTCCCTGTTTTGAAATTGGCTAATAAGGATGGCGATTAAATTTCTGCAAATGAAAGGGTTCACCCTTAGGAATTTATACTTAATGCCTGATCGTTGATTTTTACCATTCTTAGACGATCCAAAATGTCTTTAAAAGTTCGCCAATCTCCAATCAATCCTTAAAGCTTCATCAACTCCAAGAGAAACTGTTTTGAAATTTCTTAGGCAATATATTTATGTATGTAATTTTATTAGATAAATATTGATTTACTCAATGGCTATTCATTTTCCTTTTTGGTCTACATAGATTATGAAAACATAAGTTTTCACCGAACTCCCATTTCCCCGAACGAAAATAAAGCCGCGCTCTATGTACGTATTGATTTGTTTAAACGAGGTCAAAAACGAAAAACGCTTTCTTTGTAGGTCCACCGAAACCCGGAATTAAATCTGACTGATTGCGAAACGATTGCGAGATTTTTTTAATTAGCACCCGGCCGCAAGCTGCCGCCTCCAAATTCAAAACTCGCTAAAACTCAGCAATTCGAGCGGAAACTTGCTCCAACCGGGAGTACCTTATTTATGCATTTGTATTAAGTTTTTGCGTCTTCCTCCGCTTAATTCTCATCTGTCTTCATATTTGTCATTCGAATCTCCAGAGTTCTTACTTTTGCGGCGCTGAGTTATCACCACACCTGTCTCGGAATTTATTACAGCGGGTCGTGTAACGAACGCGTCGGGTTCGTTTTGTTTTTGGATTGTTGGAAGTTATTATCTTTACATATTTGATATTCAAGTCTGCTGTGTCATTTCCTGAAATTTTTATACCCGAAGAAAAGTTGTAGGTTTTGGTTGTTGTAATCAAATTCTGCACTCACATAGAGAGAAAGACAAAGTAAGATTTTATACTTTTTTCGTTTTTCGTTTGAAAATATTCCTCTTTTCATTATTGAATTAGGAGAATCTGATTGAAAATCAGAAATTGATGGTGAATCAGATTCTTTTATAGAATCAATGGAAGAGGAAAAATAATATTTAATTTGGCATCAAAATTTTATAGTGTGGAATACACCATTCATATCTATATGCAAACTGTGGCGATCCTTTTAGCAACCCAAACTAATACCACGTATAAGCACTGTACATATAAGCAGATTTGAAGAACTCTGGTATTAGCAGAAGAGTCTGAAGTAGACAGAATTCTTAATGAGGTTCATTGCATGGTTTGGTCGAGGCAAATTAGAAGATCCTGTAATTTAAATATCTGCATGTAATACTTTCTTAATAATTATGTTACCAACAAAAATGTTGGCCCAACATGGCCTACCTTGAATCTAAAAAGATCGTGAGCGGATATTACAATTGTGTGCAGTTTCCACTCAAATTAAATTACGTTTTCCGTCGCGATTTTTCGTTGCAGGTTCAATCTGAAATCTTTCAAAGTAATCTTCACGAGAAATATGCTTCGAAGTTATTCATATGTCATGTGTGTGATTCAGGGAAAACGTCGAAGCAAAACACACAGACGATTTTAATCTTGAAGTACCGAATATACATATCTCCTTTAATCTTCTTTTATGCGAGGCAAGAGAATCACGTTTTCATGCATCCCTTTGTTTCATAAAATATGTCGAAAATAGAAATCTTCTTTGGCTGCGCTTTACTAAATTATGCATAAGCTTATTTCTTATGCAAAACTCCACGTGCAAAAAAAAAAACAATTTCTCTGTTCCTCCGACGTGCGCCCGAATTTTAAATCGAAGATTTATTTACTCATGTTAAACATGTTTCCGCGAAATCGCATTAATTAAAGCATCGCGAGGGTTAATTGTTACAAAAGACGAGACGGCCCCGACGTTCGCGGAATTCCCATCGCGCTCGAGTTTGTAGACCTCGATGAATTCTTATGCACGATTTTTGAAAAATGCCCCTCACAAATGCACCCTCCTTTCTTCCGGCGACCTACATTTAGCTAGACAATCGCTATTGATTCTAGCACCTACGGAAATAAGAAAAGAAAACCCCGCGTTCCGAGATCGAGAAACGCTTTAGCATTTCGCCAAGGTACTTTAACATCAAACTTCATTGGAATGTAATCAACTATTATAATTCTAAATTATTATTCTACTGTTGATATTTCAAAAATTAATAAAAAAAAATTGTTGTGGCTTCGAGATGTGGTGGTCGAAGCAACTGTCAATGAAACGTGCGTTCACGGCCCTGTAATTTCGTAATAAATCGTTCCTTCCTCGTGCTGTAATTAAGAGATGAACGCATAAGTCAAAAGTCGGTTCGAAATAACACAATGTTTACGCCCCCTCGAACGGTTTAATTGAAAAATTGCCCTTCTGAAGGCGTCACAAATAAAATGGATTAAACGTCTTACTTCCCGGCTATTAAAGTTCGCGTCTTTTGTTAAACGAATTACGTCGAATTTACAATGTTTTCTAATGGAAGTAAAAAGCTGTGCGGAACTAAATTAGAACAGAAACGATGATTGGCGTAGTTCTAGTTAAATTGACTACCACGAATGTATATAGAGAGAGGAAAATTCTACGTTCTACTGTATTTAGGTTTTAACGCCCGAGGGCAATTAGTATTTCTCTTTCACTATTACACATTGCGGAGAGCTTTTCGCTCGTAGCCGTTTACATTGAGTCGATTATCTCCATAATCGACCGTTCGGGTTAAATACAGTTTTAATTCGCAATATAAACACTAAGCGAGCTTTATTATCGCCGGGGGCGTTTTAATATCCACCCCCTTGAAACTTGGACGGACAGGACATAAGGCGGTGGTCGGAGCTTTATCATAGTTTACAGTGTGTAAATTAGAGGATGACATTCCGGTAGCCAAGCTGTCATAATCCGGGGCGTTGTTGACAAATGCGGCTGCATCGGACAAGTTCCGAGCATCAGCTTTCCTAAGCCGCCGACTACAGCAACTGCTCTCAGGAACGATTGTTATTATTGAGGGGCTTTTCGGATTGTATAAATAAATCAAAGAGGTAAACGCTTGTTTTCTGCTGTTTCAGCTTCTGCTACAAGATAAATCTGTTTATTAGGAGAAGGAGAAAATTGGAATTCCTTCCCAACCAGATTTGAATAATTACGAATTTTATTCTTCGTCATACTCAATCGTAATCAACACAGTTGGATATCGATTACCATCACCTAACTTAAATTTATAGAACTAATTAATTAATTAGGAATTTTTTTTCGGGACGGGTGAATCTATTTATTTCGAGGTAGAGAATTAAAATTCCTTGTTCCCAGGGAATCTGGCAGATTCCTTACGTGAACAGACGTTTTTATCGTCGATTCACCCTCGGGCATGTTAACGATAGGTACCGGAAGGCAAAAAACCCATCACTTCTTACACACCATGTGTCAATTGGAGCGCAGCTCTTGATTAATAAATCTTAATCCACTTGGATCGTGGTTTTTGTTCTTACTGCGTATCAGATTGCCTGAAAATTGGAGAATTAATTGCACTTTCACTTTCGAAATTAAATTTGCAATCATTTCTAAAAGTAGCACTGGACGAGGAAGAAAATTAATAGCACTTTCGCTTACAAGTGAGTGAGTTATTCAATTCGAAGTGGTATGATCCATTTAGGCGTTAAATCGGTTTGTATTAGATCTGTTCTAAAAATAGCGCATTACATTTGCGGGACAAAGGAAGATGTTTGTTGTTTCGTGCTGGTTGCTGAGAGCCCGATTTCAATGCACATCCCCAGTAGAATGTCAATAGAACAAACTATAATGAAATCCGATATAATGGTTCGGTACTGAACAATGCCCCGGCCTTTATAATAGTTGTCAGTTTTCATCGCCCGCTGTACATACACACAGGCAGGTATATAAGTTGGTTCTCGATGAATTCGTTTGATAGCACAAGAAACACAAGGTTTTCGGTTTACGTTAAATCAAGTGGTTGTATGTTGTTTTCTACATAAAGTAGAACACACAATGGTATTTGTTAACGCAATTATATAATTTATATTTGAAAATTGTTACTAAAATGAAGGCAGCTTATTTATTACCATCCTGACTTTTACTGTTACGTTTGTTTACATCACAGCCTGAATGTTAAAAAAATCGTAAACGATATTGTTATACGGAAACCATCCGTGCAGTAGAAAAATGCAAAAGGTATTATAATGCGGTTCCATTCTCAGCAGACTTTCAAAGCCAAGCCCCACAACAGGCGAATTCATGTGGGTTCTGTGAAATATTCGAGTAAAGTTCAAAGCAGAAGCGCTTTCCTGGGCGCCCTTCGTTAATGAGGTATGTGTCAAAAGTGATGTGTTTCTCATTAGTTGCCAAATAAAGGAGTTCGCCGAGCTCGCAGTTAATGCTTTTGCTTCTGCTGCTGCTTCTTCGAATGCAATAATTGTTGTTATTAGTCTGCTGGCACCTAATTAGGTGTCACGCAAATGGAACGCAACCGAACTAATAAGGGCCCGTTCCCTTATGGCATCTACAGGGTGATTCTTCAATAGACCGACTGCCAAATAATATCCGTACAAGAATAATCACAGATTGTAGTTGAACTAGTAAAAAAATATTGCGTTTTCGAACAATAATTAATCAAGAAAATTACCCAAATACACGATACTTCACTGATTAAGAACCAACAGCTAAAGGAATGGAAATAAGTGTTTTATCGCTTTATGGCTGTTGCGGTGAGAAATCGGGCGAACTTGACCTTCAACGGAATTTAATGTAACCAGCTGAAAGAAGAGCTTTAAAATATTTACGAGAATATTGATAAACGCATGCAAATGCAAATCACCTGTAGTTAATTATTTAGTACAAATTTTATAAAATGAGGATAACAGAGGTTTGCAATTTGATCACCAAGTTTATTCCCACTGGCACTGCAAACTTTGTTTCTCGTTAAGTTTGCCCATTTGCGTCCGACAAAATTATTTGTTTATCTCAAATAGGCTGTTAGTTTTTGCAAAAATAAATAAATTTCACCCGTTTTTTGAGTAAGATTAATAAATGTGCAACAACAAACGGATGGTTTTACAATTATGGCCGCAGATGTTTATAATTTGTAATTTTGTGGTACCTATGCCCAATAAAAACTCCACCCCTAAGCATCGTTTAGTGACCTTGATCTTATGAAGTTTAGTAGTTACTTACAATCAGAAGGAAGTGTACATTGGCAGAACGCAAAATGAATCGCTTTTCGATATCAGAAAAGCCGATATGGTTTTGTTATACCGCGAAGCATTAGGAAATGCACTTCGCGCTCGTCGTTTGTGGATCGAAAATTTCCTGTACGACAAGTGCCGCATAGGGGCACTTTTGTTTCGGTGGTGCGGTATTTGCGTGATCACGGACATTTTCGTTCTGCAAATGGTCGTGGCCCAAAGACAACTCCACGAGTGTTGGATACTGAGATAAATATTTTAAATATTGTCGACGAAGAACCCAGCGTCAGTACTAGAAGATTGGCATGCAGCGTTGGAGTTTCCCAATCGACGGTTGGAGAATTCTCCGTCAACAGGGACTGCATCCATATCGTGTACAAAAAGTACAAACATTACAGCTGAGAGATGCAAATCATCGTGTTAGGTTTTGTCCGTGGATATTAAATAAAGTTGACCAAAACAACGAATTTTTAAACGTGGTATTGTTCACCGATGAAGCTCATTTTACTCGGGACGGTGTTCGAAACTCTCATAACACACACGTATGGAGTGACGAAAATCCATACGCTACAGCGTAATTCCATCATCAGCAGCAATTTTCGGCAAATGTTTGGAGCTGGTATTGTTGCTAATGGTTTGATCGGTCCTTACATTTTATCACAGCATTTGAATGCCATAAATTATTTAGAATTTTTAAATAATGATCTTGAGCTACTATTAGATGATCTGTCCTTAGCTGTACGACGCGATATGTGGTATTAGCACGATGGAGCACTCCCTCATGCAGCTCATGTTGTGAAAGAGTGGTTAAACACTAATTACAATAATAGGTAGATTGGACGCTATGGTCCAGTACCCGCGGTCTCCAGACTTAAATCCCTGTGATTTTTTATGGGGGTGGATGAAACAGCTTGTCTATTCTACCCCAGTGCATACTGCAGAGGAGTTGCATGAACCTCTGGGTTCATGCAGCTGAAGTGATTCGAAATACACCTGATGTTTTCGAACGTGTAAGGGAAAACTTGAGAAAACGGGCTAAAGCTTGCTTTGATAACAATGGTCTTCAGTTTGAGCACCTGCTTTGATAAGTAAAACCGGATTTTCTAAATTATTTATCACAATTAATTTAATTTATTTCATAGTACGACAACCACAATTTAAAGCATAAAACACTCAGCATTACAAGCGCAATGCAGGATGTTTCGTGCTTTAAATTGCTACGGGGGTAGTGTCTTTTGTTGAAACTTATTTTAGTCGGATCTGATTTAAATATCCCAGCGGAGTGACGTTCGCAGGTCGTCGACTTCGTGCTAATAAATTAATAAATGCTCGGATGAAGTTAAACGTTTGAGGCAGGTCATTACAGCGGCGTTCCCTCTATTAAATAAGTTTCACGGTTAACTTTTATAGTTTTATTGCTCTGGGTAATAAACACAATAAAACGTACGAAAACACGATATCGTAAAACTTACGATTGCGACGAACTCCATACACATTGGCGTAACGTGCTTTTTGGGGTCATTTTTAACTAATTATAAATTTTCCCAAAGAATTTTTCTCATAACCTTTCATTGATTTTTTTCTTGGCGGTTTATTTAAAAACCAACCTGCATATATATATTTTTATTTATTGTTGTAAAAACATTTGTAGCAGAAAATTTCAAGTTAAAGCTAAAATAGTCGTCGAAAAGGAATTTAAATCTCGCCGCTCGGGGTTTATGTGAACTGTAAATTACCGAACGCAAACACAGGACGAAAGGGAAAAGTTATGACTCTCCAGGACCTGCCTGCAACTTGTATCAGAAAGACGAGGATATCGAATTACCGGTCGAACTTGTTCGCCAGTGCCACCCATCGCTTGGCTGAGTCGAAGCTGTCTGCTCTGATTAAGAATCGCTTAATTAAAAGCTGGTTAAATGAGCCGGTTCTTGTTTAAATATCACTCGCGATATCTGTTCTGAAACTTATCACGACCATTTTTTAACTGGAAATTATCATCAGCAAAAACCAATTTTATTTCACGATTTCAGCGGAACGAACTAAAGACGAAGACTTTACATCTCTTCCTCATAATTGGAGAACATACAAAAAAAAATAATAAAATGGAATGCTGCAAAGTTAAAAAATGCTAAAATTCAATTTATTCCGAAATATTACAACCTATTGTGACATGGTCGACAGGATTGCGGGGGGAAAAAATGCGTAATTTTCCATCGCTTCCTTAGTCCGCTTTTCATAAAAAAAAAACTTTTAAATCGGATTTTCCATCATGGCGTTGATATTTTAACGCAATCAGGTTTTTACGAGGCGCCTCCTCCACAGCGCCCCGATAAATTCATGAAAACCGAGAGTGTGGGGTAATTTTTTCCAGTTAATACCTGCACTCGCGGAGCACTATTTCAGGATTAGGATTATTTTTTAATCAAAGTCTGGCGCATAAGCGGCTGTGATAAGCGATTGTGCGGTTTCGTGACCAGCTGCGAAGTGTGATTAATCTGGTGGAGGAAGCTGGTGTCGCGACGCTCCACGACCGTATTTCCCAGGATTATCCTCCTAGACGTTCCGTCTTGTCTATTACATACTTGATTTGCAAAGGTGGAGGCGGCGCAAGGGATTTATTTATTTTTTTCTCCCTTATTGATCTACGGTAGTTCACAACGTATGCAAAGAGGAGGAACGGGATTACGTTCGTTCGCAAATCTGTTTGCGAACTCTTCTCGTAACAGGTGTTTATTTATATACCTTTCTTAAACATTTAAAGCACCTTTTGAATTGGGAAAAAGCAAAGCAACCCCGGGGGAACTTGATCCTTTTAGATAGATATATAACATTGGCTGTCCATTAGAAAGCAATAAATCTGCCCGCAATATTTCATGACGTACCTTGGCAAGATTTATGCCCGGCTTCTTCGCTAGGTAATAAATAAGAACCTTTTCAATATTCCTTCTCGTGCTCGCTTATTTATGGGCGAGATTTTACAATTTTTGCTACGCGCGAGTTATTATTTCATTCCCCGGCGCGGCGGCGTTTTAAATGGCCGCCAATTATTTCAGGCATTTGCTTTAATAGGTGCATATTTCCTGGGGTAAAATTTATAATGCAATGCGATTACGTTGTATGCATCGCTTAAAGAAGCGTATTTGAATTATACTGCTGTCATAAATTCGAAAGGGAACATTTTAACCTAAAGGGATTTTATAAGAACCAACAAATTAAACTTACTTGCCATGAATCATTATCGTCGTTGCCTTCAGTCTTTAGACTGAAGATAAGCAACAATAGATAAACCTACTGAAATATATTGATGGAGGAATTCAGAGTATTCGTTGACATTAAAAAGATATCCGCAGACTTGAAAAGTAACACACCCTGTATAATGAAGTTAGCATAATATACAGGGTGTATCACTTAACATTGTTTAAAGAAAAAGTAATTACAAATTAGTTGCGTTTCATAAAAAAAATAGCGTAGGAAAGTGTGCGGATGAAATATTTAATTTAATACAAATAGTTGGGTATCCTTGAATGTGCAAGGTGCAAATCAGATATCATTGTAGAGCGACTTCCCTCTAAACACGCTAATTGGTAATTAAATGCAATTATGAGGAAATTCACGCTTGAAATATTTCTTGGACGAAACGCGTTACGTAAATGACACTTCTGAATTTAATTCGCGTAATTTCTTCGTCTTGGAATCGCAATTAACAATCTTCGTCTTCACTTGAAATATCTTTCCAATATTACATTCGGCCTTCTTCATCTCTTATTCGTTTTATATAGTATTAAAATCTCGTAATTTGACAATATTTACGTTCAAGGAAACTGTATTTTACTCATCAGAATTGCGTACGTCTTAAATGTACCCTATACAGGGTGATTTCATAGATAAAAACAGTAGCAATTCTAAAATAATAAAAAAGTGTTACATGAAAGTAGCGTTAGCCATGATAATAATAATAATGATAAAAGCAATTTTTTGTTAGAATATAAAATTCCAGCGTATGATTAACGTAAAACAAAAGAAGGTCGTAAATTCAAAACAAAATCGATGAAAATAAGCAGCAGATACCTGAAATAACACAAAAAATAAAAGAAGTTCGCTGGTAAACAAAAAAAAAACTGTAAGAAGCGTCAGAAAATGAAGCAAACAACAGCGAAATACAGAATCAAGTGAACAGTGATTGGTAAATAATAAAAGAAAAATCAAAATACGAGGATCATGATGAGAATAAACAAAAGAAAATCAATGATTTTCTTTTGTTTAGTGACGATTCTTCGGGTTTTCATTTGTTTTCTACTCCTTTTGTTTTAAACACATCGCGGGAGAATCGTCGAACTTTCCCTTTTTTTTTACTTAATTAGCGGTACAATATTATTTATTCATTTTTCTTTCTATTCTTTATCGAATGATTTTTTTCGTCTTATATTCGCTTCTTGCAGTTTTCTTTTGTTTTCCCCAACCTCGTGATTTGAGCAAGAGCATCGTCAGGCTCCCTTTTGTTTCCTTTCATTTTGTTCTTCGTATTTCGTTGTTTACTTCATTTATTTTGTTTCTTTCGTTACTTTATCGACTCATTTTATCAACTGTCTTGTTCATTTTGTTTTTTTCTTTTTATCGATTTGATGTTTTTTACAGTTTCCTTTTTCTTTTCCTTTTTCTTTTTGAAATCGTTAATTCTGTTTATATCATAAGTTTCTTTTTTTTAAATTTTTAATCGTTTCGTTTGTCTTATTCGCTGTGTGTGGGCTCGCATGATACCCAGTGACCGTCATAATGATAGACAACTGCAAAACGTTCAAAATGACAGTGGTTAGAAACGTCAAATTGATAAATGTCAAAAAGGCACTTGTCAGAAACGTCAAATTGAAGGACGACGAGAAACGTCAGCGTCAGGAAGACAAAACCGGGCGAAGCGTCACGTGGACATTTGTTTAACAAAGCAGCGATGACGATCGTCACAAATAAACAAATCTTAGGCCGCCCCTTGACGAATAAAAATGAAACTGCATTTGATGATGATTGGCCCACAAATGAGATCGAATTTTCAAAATTTTATCGTTAAGATAACTGTCATTTTGACGTTTTGTCATTATGATGGGCGCTAGGCAACGTGCGACCCCCCACAAGTGTCTTCTTCTCTTTCTATTTCTTATTCTCTGTGTGTGGGTTCGCATATTACCTAATGACAGATCACTACAAAACGTCAAAGCAACAATTGTCAGAAATGTCAAATTGACAAATGTCAAAAAGGCACTTCTCAGAAACGTCAAATTGAAGGACGACAAGAACCGTCAGTGTCATTTTGACGTTTTGTTATTATGATGCTCGCTGGGCAACGTGCTACCCCCCTACAAGTGTCTTTCTGTTTCTTTTTCGAATTATACAAAAGAAGGACTTTCTTTTTTCTTTTGCTATTCGTTGGTCTTAAACCGCTTATACCGTCGACCCTCTTCTGTTTTCTTTATTCGCCGTTTATCCATGTTGTTTGCCTCAGCTTTTCATTGTTTCTTTTCATCGAAATAATTTCTCGTATCATTTATGAATTAGTGGATGTTCCCTCACGCTTTTCTTTTGTTTTATTTTCAACATTTGCCAATCGGTAATTTTGTTTATTTTAGTTTTGTTTTTTTTATCGTTCCTTTCACAATTTTTTTTGTTTATTTCTCCTCTTTTCTTCTTCTTTTTGTCGAATTAGTTGAAAACTTTTTACAATTTCTGTTTTGTTTTTGGCAATCTTTGCTAATCTTCCTTAATTTATTTTTCCATCCATCTAGCAAGATGCATTTCACTGTTTTGCTTTTAACTTGGAGGCTTCCGCGGCAGTTGTCCGTAATTGAATGGACTTCCGGTTGGAACCGCGTCACGACTGCTTCTACTGCCGACGTTTCGTTCTCCATTGCAGAAGAACTTCCTCAGGGCTGCTGCTGCTACACCACGAATCGTTCATTCTATTCAATTTAATTCAAATTCAATTTTATTTCTATTTGTCGAATTAATAGAGTTTCTTCCAGAGTTTTCTTTTGTGTACTGCCGATTTTACTTTCCAAAGTTTTCAAATCGTCAATTTCTGATTAGTTTTTTTTTGCCTAAATCGTTTTCTTTCGGAATTCAATGTTTTTTTATTTAATTTTGTTTCTTTTGTTTGCGTGGAATTAATTTTCTTCCATTGTCGTTGAATTGTCGTTTTTTTTTTGATTTGCATTGACTTTATTCTTCATATTTCCACGTCGTTTGTTTCAATTAGTTGAATAATTTTTTCCCACTTCAGTACAGTTTTCTTTTGTTTTCCGTTAGTCTTTTATTTTTTTAATATTTCACAATAGAACCGTCCATCTTCTTTTGTTTTCCGTTTGTCTTATTCTTTGCAATCGTTGCAATCCTTCGCATCAGCTGTCAAAACTGTCACTATTGAATACTTTCAGTTTTGATGAAGACGCAAAAACAAAGCGTATTCAAATTTAATTATGTTTTTATAATACGAAATGAACAGAAAAAAGGATTAAACAGAAAAGGGCTCTCTGTATATTTAATTTAAGAAAATGATTTGAATTTTATTGAGCGTTTTATTTGTGCCTGAAAAACTTCACTCGTGAAAAATGTGCCTCGTAATTGCTTCCCCTGTAGTATCGCATTTAAGAAATTTAATAATATTTACCGGTAGTAACTTAACACGTGCTCGATCGTGATTTATCGAGGGAAACTCGTTCGGAAATTGCTCGCCTTTGTTACGTAGCTCGTAACACAACAGGTTATTGTAAGAGGAGCCTAGTTATTAGGTAATTTTCATATTCCATTTCCCCGGCAATTCCAATTTTCCGAGCTCATATAACCGGCCAATTATTCAAAGCGCGCGCAAGTTTTCTCTGGACGACTTAATTTTCGGCCTGTTTTAACCATAAATGGAATATATTTGCCGCTTAGTATCCCCTTTACACCTATTAGTAATTTTTTAATGAACTCGCCGCGCCGCCGCTCATTCTACTCACTCCGTAATGGTTGTGTTCGAGTTCCGGGAACGACCCACGTTGCTTTATGCAAATGGTCTAAAGTTTTTGCTAAAGCAATCACAACGCGAACGTGTATGTATGTACATTTGCTTGTTTGTGTAAATATTGAATAAAAATTGAATTAATTAATTATTTTATTTAATTTGCATGATTTGAAATTGTTACGTTGTTAAGCGTTTGCTCGCGTAGTGTTTTTTATAATTGATGTCACGTACTTTTAGAATATTATAATAACACAAGTGAACAGTCCGCTGGGTTGGCTCTTGGAAAATGATTAATGGTGGCAAGTCATGTAGTAGGGGCCTTATCAGTAACCTGGTTCTCGTGTAATCGTGTTTAATACGTATGCGGACAAAAGCTCTGAAATGTGTTTGATAACCGTTTTTCATCCGGGTGTATTTTTGCATCCCGTTAACGCCGGCAAATATTTTACAGGTTTTTGTGTGATATATTGTTAATAACGTGACCTCTCTGTTGAACGAGCGAAGCGCACAAAGAACTCTTCTCTCGTCGCCCTGAAAAAGCTCACGTGAAGAGCTGAACTTATGTGAGCATTTTTGCCGCATCAAAAAATCTTAATTAAACTATGATAAATTACGCAACTTGCGGATTTATGATGGGCGTTTTTCCTCTCTCCTCTCGTCGTTTTTGGTCGGTGTCTGACAAACTCGATGTATTATTACACGTCACGGTTTTAACTCGAAACATTCTCAAAAAGAACTGCTCGTTCAAGTTTATCCAAGAATTTTGCTTCGCTTCTTCTATCCATTGCTCCTTTTTTATGCAAGCTGGAAGGTTAAGCACGAATCATAACGTTCCGCTAATGTTCTGCATTATAAATCAGAGAAACTTTGCTCCAAACTCATAGTTCCTGCACACTGGATAAAGTCTCGCGAACTTTGATAATGAAAAGTAGTAGCGATTAATACCGAATGCACCGACTCAAGTTTTGTACTTCAATACTTGCTTTTTTTTTGTAATTCAAAACTAAAGGATTAATTTCAGCGTTGAATATCATTAGCATTTTAATTACTCCGGCAATAGTTAATAAAAACGCACGGCATATTACTCCTGTTTATTAATATTTCATTTTACAGTTTGAATAAATACAAACAGGAGTACTGCAGTAAGAACTAATTTCTGAGAAACAACGGCAGTGGCGTAATTAATCTCTCTTTTCTACGAGTTCTTTCCAGTTCATCGCCCCGGGGCTTAATTTAAGTCGTTGCCTCAGTTAGTTCATAATACATTTCACCATTTAAATGGGCACGCCATAACTCATTTGACCAACAAGATTTTATTTATTCATACATAGTCGAGAAACCTTTTTGTTTTCTATTTATACAGGCTGTTTTTAAACCTCTGTCTTTATTTGAAATCGTTCCTCATTATATTAGGAATTTATTTCCCAAAACTCAATGGTCTTATTAAAAAATGTAAACCTGACCTGCCCCAAGATAGCGTACTCGGGCGGAGTCACTTTGTTCTGAAACTTCTGCTCAGTTTATGACTCAGTTTGTGCAATCGTATCTATTTTTATTTACGTGCAGATAACTGGGGCAAGATCTCATTGTAAACAAATAAATAACGCCCTTAGTCATAATGTGTGCTTTAAACACAAACTTCTGAACTTTAAGTAAATAATCACGAAACTCCTGGTTTTCTTATTTTTAGACGATGTCCTTTGGAACAAAGATTTTGAAATGTTCGGCACCAAACGACTACCGCGTTCTTTGTAGTCAAATAACAATACGTGAAAACAAAATTTTTGTTATAAAATCAAGAGATTGTAATATTTAATGCGTACAAATGAAAACTGAAATGCTTAGTGGTGCTACGAATTCAAACAGTTTGCTTTTAAATTTTACTTTGAATAAAATAAACATAAGCGTAAATTGCACTACTAAATAGTAATAGCAATTATTACGTGATAAGTAATTTCAATTGTCGTAAGAACGTCTGCACCTGGTCGATCGAAAACGTCGCATTTTTTCTTACGAACGACGAACTTGACCTAGCCCAATATACATATCTCGGCGCATTCGTTTATGGCTACATAATAAAATCAATTCCGCTCAGTCTGTGACTCAGTTAAGACATTTAAACAATTCAAATCGCCGACCAGTGTTACTTAAACAATTTTTGTAAAAATGTAATTTCTACCGGAGTTATTATTTATATTTATATTTATATTGTTATACAGCGTGTTATAAGACTTACTCTCATTTATTGAAACCACAAATAGTACACATGAAAGCAAGAAAAGAAAATTATATAATCAAGGATTAATTTTTAAGTAAATTGGAGTGCCTAATACATCTACAAACCACATACACTCGAATTTAATGGCGTTTTCTGAAAAGTCGCAAAAAAAGAACAGTCTAAGTTCCAGCTATAATTACAGTAAATTTCAACTTTCACTTTCCTCTTACTGAAAAACGAACCAACACAAAACCAAAGAAAATCATTGTTACTCCTGAAATCTTACAGTGTCAGAAAGAACTGGATTTACTCTATATTCTGAAACATTTCAACCCTACAGCTAAAGATAATTATAAAAAAATGAAAATTCGATATAATTTACTACTTAAACAAGAAAGATCCAGGCATTATGAAAATTTAATCTCCCGCTCTGATAACAATGTGGTCCATTGTGTCCTCCTGTCTCGGAACAAATACCAACGAAAATCAATTTGAAAATTTATCAGCAGATGATTTTAATAAATACTTCATTTCGTGTGCGCAGAATTTACTCGACAGTAAGACATCTAAACCAGTCTCAAATGTAAGCAACATCTCTTTAAACACTAAAACTCTATTCCTTCGCCCGGTTACTGAAGAGGAAATTTTAGAAATAGTACATAAATTTAAAAGCAAGA
Organism: Serrognathus titanus; assembly: GCA_039766575.1. Classification (NCBI taxonomy): domain Eukaryota; kingdom Metazoa; phylum Arthropoda; class Insecta; order Coleoptera; family Lucanidae; genus Serrognathus; species Serrognathus titanus. Next base: position 20,264,387 of record CM077911.1, on the reverse strand, counting down.
AAAGCTCAGGTCTTGACAACTTTCCGCTATTTTTGTTGAAGAAATCTATTCTTGTTATTATAAAACCTCTAACAAACATAATAAACGCCTCTTTGCTGGGTGGTATCTTTCCTACTAGTCTCAAAACTGCAATCATCAAACCAATATTAAAAAAAGGAAACCCTGCAGTACTAGCGAATTACAGACCGATTAGTTTGCTATCTTCTTTCGCGAAAGTCTTCGAACAAATCATGTATATCAGGATATACGACTTTATTTCAAAATGCAATCTATGGAACACTAGGCAACACGGTTTCTTAAAAGGGAAAACCATCGAAACTGCCCTCTTTGACTTTACAAATTACATCTTTAACAGTTGGGAAGAAGGAAGTCTTGCCTGCGGTTTATTTTTAGACCTAAGTAAGGCTTTTGATACGCTTAATCATAACATCTTACTTACAAAATTACATCAGTATGGTATCCATGGACTGGCCTTTGACTGGATACTATCTTATCTTACCTGCAGGCATCAATTGGTGGTTCTTAAGTCCAAAACTGAAAGTACCTCAGGGAAGCGTCCTAGGACCACTGTTATTCGTATTATACATGAATGATTTGCCAGAGAGAACACAAAACGACAACTGTACTGTTTTTAATTACGCAGACGACACCTGTGTCTTAATAAAGGGGAACACGTTCGTTGATATTCCAAAACACGGCCAACATTGCCTGCACAACTTGGAAAAATGGTTTTCTCAAAACAATCTCGTGTTAAATGAAACAAAAACCAAGTGCGTACTGTTCAAAACCATAAATTTTTGTGAAACACCATCCTCAATAACTATAAACAATAAGCAAGAAACTCTCGTGAACAGTGTCCGTTACCTGGGTATACATCTGGATCATAGACTAACATGGATCGACCATATTGACTGGTTATGCAACAAACTCAGCACGGTCTATTTTGCCTTAAGGACTCTAAGCCACCATGTCAATTCTGAAACTTTAAGAACTACTTACTTTGCTAATTTCTATTCACACCTTCAGTATGGAATAATTTTTTGGGGTAGATGCGCCAATATAAATAAAATATTTATTGTACAAAAAAAAGCTATACGGATTATAAATAAATTGTCATGTCGTGAGTCTTGTAGGGGAATTTTCAAACAAAATCGCATGCTAACTGTTCATGGCATATATATCTACAAATGTTTAATCTTTTTGCAGAAAAACAGGCAATTATTCACGAATTTTGAAAATAAAAATATTAACAAATATAATACACGTAACATCGACTGCTTTTTATATCCTCCACATATCTTAACAAAATTCGAGAATAGTGCCCTCTATAGTTGTATGAAGCTATACAATAAACTGCCCAGAAATATTAGAACTATAAAATATCCTACGGAATTTAAACGAAACGTTTTCAACCTGTTAATAAATATTGAGCCTTATACGATATCGGATTATTACAATGCTTAAAAATTCTTTTGCTATTTCTGTACTGCTGAACACTGAACTGACGTTTTCAAACCTGTACTTTAGTCTAAGTTTAATTATTGTACAGTTTGTTTTGAAATATAATAAACTTTACTTTACTTTACTTTACCAATCGCCTGTAAGTATCGCGCTTGTGTCACTGAGAATGTGAAACACTGCCAACTTTAAAATTGACTAGTGGTATTCTTGCGTTTTTTTTTGTTTTTCTTTTGCCATCGTGTAAGTAGTCCATCTTAGTCATTTTTTACATTAATTTTTAAGTAAATTGGAGTACCTACCTACCCTAATACATCTACAAACTACCTACACTCGAATTTAATGGCGTTTTCAGAAAAGTTGTAAAAAAGGAACAGTCCAAGCTTGAATCACCTGTAAATATCAGGGTCGTGTCACTTAGAAATATGGACAACGCACGCGCAAGCCTTCAAGTTAAATTTTACAGTTGATTTTTGGTTTTCTATACAGCATGTTACAGGACTACTGTCATTTATTGAAACAACAATGAATGTTCTTCCAGAACTTTTAGAAAATGAACTGTTAGACATCCGCAAAATATGTGGTTACTATTGGATGGTGCTCCACCTCATTACAGCCGTGCTGTACGTGAACATTTACACACTGTGTTTCCGGATCATTGGATAGGTCTCGGAAGTGCTACACCATGGCCTCCTCGTAGTCCTGATTTAAATCCTTTAGACTTTTTTATGGGGGTGCCTAAAGCAGCGTATTTAGGCAACAGAAATAAATGCTCTTGAGCGAATTGATGACTGTGCTACGGAATTACGGAATAATTTTCCCCGAATAACTGAAAACTGGCTACATCGAGCAGAATTATATTTCATAAAAGGTGGGCAACATTTCGAACATCTTTTGTAATACTCGAAGGTACGTAAAACAGCTGTTACCTAAATGCGTTTTTATCATTTAAAAAATAATAGCAATAAAATCCATTCATTTCGTATTTTTGGCCTTTATTGCATCTATCCATCCGATTACTTGGGTTAATGTGCTCGAATTTTATTGTTTTATGAACGGTCCAAAGACAAACTGAATTGCATGAAACCGTAAAATGGAACTTTTTGCAGTTTTTTAATTTTTAACTAGATTTTGGAGATTTGCAGAATGAATCCATTTTATGGTAAAGAATGTACAGTATTACTAAATGACAATCTGTATAATAAAATTTGTTTGATTCCTTCGGTAATAATTGTGGTTTCAATTAAAGACAGGCTGTATAGTTTTCTTTTAAATTCACGCCTTCGTAAATCATGTTTCATCTAAAGGTGTGTGTGTATGGCAAGGCAAAACTGCGTTTAGTTATTTATGCCCATCTGTTGCGCTTGCGAATGTCATTTATCTGAATCACATGTAATATCGTTCGTGCCTTTTGCGTATAATGCATACTGAAAACTCGCCCGACTATTTACGGGTAATCATATATTACTATTATCATCATGAAATATATGGGCAAGCACACAAAGCCGCGCGCAATATCCACGATCTGGAAGTGTCCGCGAGTCTCGACGAAATCGTATGATTAAGGTATGCAATTGTTATTTATTATTTTCTATAATTGGATATTGAATTCGCTCTATAAGAAGTCTGAGTGGTCGGTCATAACAAGATTCTGAAATCATTCTATAATCTGTAATGGTTTCAACGTATAAAGTTAGATATTATTAAAATGACAGCACGCCACATTCAGTTTCGTGGATAAATCTGAATGTATGTGTAGCTTGTAATGAACAAACCTCTAGTGAATGGGTATTCGACACGAAGTCAATCAGCACGAATTTGTCTCCGGGTATCAAGTTAGGCGAAATTTATTAGCGCCTCAATTATTGATCAAATGCAGACTAACCGCAGACTTAATCCACGTAACTTTGTGTGATACGAGGCGGCGAGGTCGGTATGGTAAATGTGGTCTCGACCGCATAGGACTTGCGACCGCGCTCCGCTCACTAGTAAAACCTGACCCTTATGTTTTGCACAGTAATTACATCTAAAACTCGCTGCTTATGTACGAAATTAATTCGAACGTTCGTGCATTTAGTAGAAAATCGAGACGAACGGAATGCTGTTGGGCGACTCGAATTCTTCAACTCTCTCGGGAGTCCGGGGACACCGCCGAGCCTTTGTGCGCCACAAACGGAATCAATCTCCGCTTATCTGACACAATCTAATTTCTGGTCATCTTTACATGTGGATGTTTTGTTTGCCCCGTCGCTACTCATCCGGTTTAACGCTTCTTTCCATGGCCGACACTTGTTTCGTGGTTCTTAATCGCCTGTCGCCTTTGAAATATTCGATCGGCTTTTTTTTCCTCCATACACGAATCAAGCGGGACTATTAATCATGTTTTTATTTAGCGATAATACAAATGTATCTTCACGTTCGAACCTCTTAGAAATTACAATAATGGCGTATAATCGTTTACAAAATAAGAAGGAAAAAAAAGCTTCCTGACATTTACCGATGGCTACCTAGCTATCCCCTTTCCAAGATAAAAGCTTAGGAAAGGTTTTCATTTAAAGAAGTCTTCGATTTAGTTTAGGTCAGAACTTTACTACGAAGTTGAAAGGAGTAGATTAACTCAAATTTTCAAAATATAGGTAATTTGAATTGTTCTCGTTTGTGTTTTAAGAGTGGCAAGCCGCGTTAAATAACAATCACCGCCCCCCCTTTTCCAAGAGAATGAATATTCGAAACGAGCCGGCCTTTTCGGAGGTGAAATTATTATTTGCGTCCGGCGACGAGAAAAACGTTTCGCAACCGAACGAATCGCGGACCGCAAAAACACAAACGCGATTGAATAGATTCAACTGACCAGGAAACTCTTTGACAGGCCGTGCGTGCACCACCCCCGCTTTAAAGCGCTCGCCGGGGCTCAAAATTATCGAAACAAATTGCGAAAAAATCGTGGAAAAGAGTTATTTTATTTGCTGCATTAAATCGCGTCCGATCGGGACAAAGCTTCGAGCTAAACGGTTAAAGGTAATACGTGTTTTGTGCGACCGGTTTGAACATGGTTAAATGTTCAAAGGATTTTGCTCCACTAGGGATACACGTTATTGTTCAACAAAACAAAATCATCAGCTGTTTATAGCAGGTTACTTCAAATTTTAAAGATAATTAAAGGAACAAAAGGGACTAAAGCAAAAGATTATAATGGAATGGGTGTGTAATGCTCCCCGCACACTTAAACGATGCACGGCGAAAAGTATTTTTTATTGCGGAATCTTCGACGAATGATACAACAGTTTCTAATTATTTTCAAAATAATAATTAATCTATTTTTATGTTCAGTTAGTTTATTAATTCCATCAATCACGTATTGATTAATCGTCCAATTTAATCGTATTTACAGCTCTTTATACCAAAATAACTATTATTGTAGTAAGCGGCTTTAATACTCCCGCTGTAAAGTCGTTTCCTTTATTTCATTCCCCTATTGATTTAATAATACGGCCACTTTGAAAACATACTAAACAATAATAACGTTAGCGTTGTCGGAAACGGCCCCGTAAATTTCGCAATCGTTACGTATATTGCGGCCCGAATCGAATTTAATTGACCTTAAACCACAGGCGTTGCCCAGATAGAGGAAGTGTGTCAGAATTTAACAGGAAGATTAAACTGACCCCTGGTCCTTTCTGCAATCACCATGCATCACCGAAATGTCTGTCTACTATCTGCACTATCATTGCCCTCAAACAATGGCTCCCAAGAGTGTAAACCCATTTACTTCCCCTGCAGTATATATATATACGTCTTCGTTCGCATGTAGATGCCATTCGTCCTAGCACTTGCACCCTGCAGTTACACGTAACATAAAATTACCCTGTTTCACTCTAATATAACATGAATTCACGTTTTCTTTTTTTGAGTTTTCGTGTAACTTTGGAGGGAAAGGTCGAAATGCTTACATGTAATAAACAGCATTAATGGGCGTTTGTTTTTTCGTCAGCCTCTGGGGCGCCGCCGCACATTAATCATTCATCTAATCTCTGAGAAATTAGCATGTAAATTGAAATAACGCAATTACCTTAAAACGTCCCGTGTACGAGCAGATTGATTTACGTCGTCGGGCGGCGGCGCATCGTCCGGCCTTAAAATAAAATAAAATAAAACTTGCGCCCGCCACTAAATCCTAAGGTATTCCTGTGGAAATTGCGCCCACCCCCCTTTATTGTGTGAGCAACCCTTTTTTACGTTGCGAAGAAATTGGGCAGTATTTTTCGCTGAAGCGTGAGAACCGTCAGGGTGGTAGGGGCGGGAAAAGAAATAAACAGTGCAATCGCCGGGATCTTAATTACCGCAATCAATGCAGTATGTTATCGAGTTAATGGCCACCGGGTTCGGCGATAAACTCATTATAAATCTTTCGGTGTGACGAGACTATTGGCACCTTTTAACCGAGGTAATCTATTCCAGAATCCTTTTAGGATTCAATTGGATTGCAGTCAATACCTACGAAATGAACTGCATTTACGAAGGTGCAAGAAGGTATTTCGATTTGGGGTGGAGGGTGGTAATTAGGATCATAAACAATTTCTTGTACTTCTCTTGGGGATCGTACAACACATCTCATGTATAATTTCAAGATCATTCTGCTTCTATGATTGGATTCCAGAGTGGCAACTACTAACAGCCCAAGTAACTCTTACTGTATTATTATTATTTATTTGTAGTATTTCGTACCTCATACCAACACAACACTAAGTATACAGGTTGATTCTTCAATAGACCGCCAAATTATAATCAGTACAAGAATAGAAATTACAGATTATAGTAAAAAGATACTGCATTCTTTAGTTCTAGAAAAATAATTAATCAAAAATTTTGCCCAAATACACGAAACTTCACTGATTAAGAACCAGCAGCTAAAGGAATGAAAATTAAAGCCGTTATAAATGTTTTATCGTTTTATGGCTGTTGCGGCGAGAAATCTGACGAACTTGACCTTCGACGGAATTCAATGTAACCAGCTGGAAGAAGAGCTAAAATATTTACGACAATATTGATAAAGGCATGCAAATGCAAATCAACCGTAGTCAATTATTTAGTACAAATTTTATAAAATGAAGATAACAGAGATTTGTAATTTGATAACCAAGTTTATTCCTCCTAGCACTACAAACTTTGTTTCTCGTTAAGTTTGCCCGTTTGCGCTCGAAAAATTTTTTTGTTTGTCTCTAGTAGGCTGTTAGTTTTTGCAAAAATAAATAAATTTCACCCGCTTTTAAGTAAGATAATAAATGTGCAACAACAAACGGATGGTTTTACAATTATGGTCGCAAATGTCCATAACTTGTGATTTTGTGGTACCTACGGCCAATAAAAACTCCACCCCTAAGTATCGTTTAGTGGCCTTGTTCTTGTGAAGTTTAGTAATTACTTACAATTAGGCGGAAGTGTACATTAGCAGAACGCAAAATGAATCGCTTTTCGATATTAGATAAAACCGATATGGTTTTGTTATACGGCGAAGCATTAGGAAATGGACGTCGCGCTCGTCGTTTGTGGATCGAAAAATTTTCTTTACGACAAGTGCCGCATAGGAGCACTTTTGTTTCGGTGGTGCAGCATTTGCGTGATCACGGATATTTTCGTCCTGCAAATAGTCGTGGTCCAAAGACAACTTCACGACTGTTGGATGCTGAGATAAATATTTTAAATATTGTCGACGAAGAACCCAGCATCAGTGCTAGAAGATTGGCATACAGGGCTGGAGTTTACTAATCGACGGCTTGGAGAATTCTACGTCAACAGGGCCTGCATCCATACCGTGTACAAAAAGTACAAACATTACAGCTGGGAGATGCAAATAATCGTGTTAGGTTTTGTCAGTGGATATTAAATAAAGTTGACCAAAACAACGAATTTTTAAACGTAGTATTGTTCACCGATGAAGCTCATTTTACTCGGGACGGTGTTCGAAACTCCCATAACACACATGTATGGAGCGAAGAAAATCCACACGCTACAGCGGAATTCCGTCATCAACAGCAATTTTCGGCAAATGTTTGGGGTTGTATTGTTGCTAGCTGTTTGATCGGTCCTTACATTTTACCGCAGCATTTGAATGCCATAAATTACTTAGAATTTTTAAATAATAATCTTGAGCGACTATTAGATGATCTGTACGACGCGATGTGTGGTATTTATACGAAGGAGCACCCCCTCATGCAGCTCGTATTGTGAGATAGTGGTTAAACACTAATTACAATAATAGGTGGATTGGACGCTATGGTCCAGTACTTTGGCCCCCGCGGTCTCCAGACTTAAATCCCTGTGATTTTTTTATGGGGGTGGTACAGGAGTTGCATGAACGTATCGAACATGCTGCTGAAGCGACTCGAACTACACCTGATGTTTTCGGACTTGCAAGAGAAAACTTGAGAAAACGGGCTATAGCTTACATTGACAGCAATGGTCTTCAGTTTGAGCATCTACTTTGACAGGTAAAACCGGAATTTTTAAATTATTTATCACAATTATTTTTTATTTATTTCATAGTACGACAACCACAATTCAAAGCATAAGACACCTAGCATTACGAGCGTAATTGAGGGTCTTTCATGCTTTAAATTGTTTCGGGGGTAGTGTCTTTTGTTGAAACAGATTTTAGCCGGATCTGATTGAAATGTCGCTGCGAAGTGACATTCGCAGGTCATCGTCTTCGTGCTAATAAATTAATAAATGCTCGGATGAATTCAAACGTTTGAGGCAGGTCATTACAGCGGCGTTCTCTCTATTAAATAAGTTTCACGGTTAACTTTTATAGTTTTATTGCTCTGGGTAATAAACACAATAAAACGTACAAAAACACGATATCATAAAACTTACGATTGTGACGAACTCCATACACATTGGCGTAACGTGCTTTTTGGTGTCATATTTAATTAACCATAAACTTTCCTAAAGAATTTTTTCACATTTTTCTCATAACGACTTAATTCCTTTCACAGATTTCTTTTGGGCGGCAGATACGTAGATCTGGTCCCCCGTCTTCCATAGGTTGTCTTCTTATAGAATTTATTTCTCTTCACCGAAAAATTAAATTTACACTTGGCAAAGAAACTGACAGCTGTAATAATTTTTTCGACCTCACCATCACTAGATTCGATAATTTACTTAAGTTTAAAATCTATAGGAAAGCTTTTCACTCCCATAAATGTATCAATTATCACTCTTTTCAACCCCCCGAATATAAGGTTTGCAGCTTTTAGACCTTTCTTCCTTAGAGACCTCTCAGTTGCCATGTACTTAATAAATTTTAGGCAAGTAATTCATACCATAACTAATGCCTTCTTAAACGAATTGCAATTAATCAATTCATTAAATGCAGTTTGTCATAACTTCGATTAAAATCAAACAATATTTAAAATCTTTAGGCATCTTTTAAAAACCAAGACAACTTCAGCAACCTCTTCTGCCATAATAAAGCTCATAATGGTGCGTATTCTTTGATTTGTAGTTCCTGCCAGGCTAAATATGTTGGCCAGCACAAACGAACATCTCAGGTCACTGCGTACTGGTAAACTGGATTCTACCTTTGCAAGGCACTTATCGGATATCCTCTATGAATTTAACCCTTTTAGCCATATCACGATGTTTCAAAAGGTAATTTGCTAACCATAACTTGGAAACGTGGTTGATACTTGAGAGGAACTTCCTGGCCTATTCACCAGAATGCTTAACAAACATTTAACCCTTGTAGCCATATGATAATCTACCAAAAGGTAATTTGCTAACCATAGCTCAAAACTTGGAGACGTGGTTGATACTTGAGAGGACGTTCCTCTGGGTTTTGCCGGTGGCCCATTCACCAGGATGCTTAACAAACATTTGTAATGTGTCAAATCACTATCAAACAGAGAAGTGACATTTCCGTTGGTTGTTTTTTTTTTTTATTTATTAAAATCGTTGGAGCAATTTCGTAAATACCAACATCCCACTATAATAGAGGAATATATATGTCGAAAACAACTTTGACGAGTTGACTGACAGCATTACAGTGTTATTAACGCGTAATCGGTTTTCAATTTCAAACAAGTGAAATCATGATGACGATGACGTCCATCTCTTTTGGCAAGCGCAAATTAAATTTAATACGGCCATGGATTGGAGCGAGAGAGAGAGGAAGAATTGAAAAACCGCGGGCGCCCCGACTAAATGAACGGCCGCGTTTCGCCGTAGGTTTATTTGTGCGGCATCGATTCGCAGATTATCACAAAACACCGCAATCACCGGGATCCGCTGTTTAAGCGAATCGCTAAATTACTCGGCATATGGAGCAGACATTCTCATTTTCAGTTGCCATATTTGATTAACTTGTTTTGTGCGGCTGCCGTGCCGCGAATGATGATCATGATACAATCTGCTGTCGTTTATCGTTTCGTTCTCGACTTCTGTTTATGGACTATTTCCACGTTTCTGACGCTTTTATTTTTAGCCGAAGTTAATTTCATCATATATGTAATAATTTTTACTTTCCTTTTATGTATTGTTAGGTGAGGTGAAATTGAAAGAAAAAAGGAAAACGTGGGCAATTATAAATTCGCGTTAAAGATTGAAGTTTCTGCGCGCAGACAACTTGGGGATTAGTTCCGGCGGATGCCCGCCACCAGCCCAGCCAGGAGAGAAAACTTGAGAGAATTCCTGCAATTTGAATGGCGAGACATAATAAAATAATAAAAGCAAAGCTCCATTTGGACCGTGATTGAATAATTCAGGGCGCGGTGGAGCACGCGCCGCCGTTATTTGAGTTTTAACACACTTTAACCGCCCCTACCGCAGCCGTTCGCCCGTAAAGTAAAAATAACGCCTCCCTGAGCTGTTTTCATAACAAGCTCCCTTAATTTGATTACGCGTCCTTTTGATTCCCAGCTTTTTTTACTATCGATAATAATTAATCCTCGTCGGATGAACTTTTCGCTTCTGAAAGGATAAAGATGATCCGGGAGGGCTTCAATGATATCAACCCGCTTTTACGATGTTTAGGATAATATTTTTTTAACGCCGCGCACTTTTATTATAAATTAAATTTAACGTCGTCCTCTTAAAAAGGAAAACTCTATAAAAAAAAGAAAACGTACACACAGCTTCGTATATGTAGACATGCCATAGAATAGAAACAGGAATTTCAATTGTGTTTTACTAACATGTACAAGTGTCACAGACGACGTGAGCCGCATTGAGATAAATGTTACAGATTGAACCAAATGGTAGCTTTTTTCGCTTACCTTCCAGCACACATCAAAACATAAATGCGCATCAGTTTCATCTATTTTAAAGCCGTCAAATTAACTTCACAGTGGATAGCTTGCTGTCATTGCGCTAACGATAAATTATCATTGTTGCGTTTCGCAATATTTCGTCATACACTTATCCTCGCTTTACTAGAGCCCATTTATTCACAAAATGCTACTGGATTTGGCAGCGTACAAGCGAAAATAACTCGCAAAGCTAATGGATCTTAATAAATAATTCTTTTGCATCGGAACGCGCATTGTTGGGGAAATGTAATAGTTGGAAGAGCTGGAGTGACAAGTAAAAGCATACTAAATGAGAATTGATGGCGCACGCTGACTATTAATATTACTCTCAAATAGTGGAGAGTCAACTCGTATAAACACAGAGTGGAAAATATTTTTTTCTATGACAGTTAGGTAATTAAAATATAACTTTGTGAATAACAAATCATAATTAAAATCTTTAATGCTTTTATTTACACTATATTCAACGGACTTTGAACTGAAAAATTTTAACTGTTACATAACTTACATAATATATAAACCATTCTTACTCTTTAATGTATGAGGCTAACAGATTCATATTCCTAGGGCATCTTTGACTTGGGTTTTTATTGTTCCCACTGTATGTATAAACAGAATATTTAAACTTAAAAGTTTCTGCAAAAGAGTTTTGTTCCAAAGTGTAGCACTAAAATTAAGTTAGAAATGTTGCTTGAACGGAGTATAATCAGGAGTTCCTCGGGGTCTTGTTTTAGAACCTATTCTTTTCACAAGTCGCATTTCTTAGTCAAACTTATTTCAAAACAGCCCGAACCAAATTGAATATTGACCCACAAAGATAAATACGACGAATCAAACGACGTGATCTTCACTAAACGCACTTTTGCCCTTTATTAACTTAAAAGCTTCGAGCTTGCGATGAAAAGTTGCCTGCGCACGAATCCTTGTCAGGGATGGCTTTGGGGCTAAAAAACTGCTAAAAGCGGCCTTTTTTTAAATTTTCTAGACACTCCCTTCGAACGGGGGCTGAAAAACTACTAAAAGCGGACCTTTTTTGAACTTTTTAGACACACCCTTCGAACGGTGGCTGAAAAACTACTGAAAGTGACCTTGTTTTTCAAATTTCTAGACATACCCTTCGACAGTGGCTGAAGAAGATTACGTCGGAAAGCGATTTAGTAAGGGTGATGCATTTCGTGTTTTTTTGCGAACTTTCTAGACACATCCTTCGAACGGGGGCTGAAAAACCATTAAAAGTGGACTTTTATTGAATTTCCTAGATACACCCTTTGAATGGGTGCTGAAAAACTACTGAAAATGGCCTTTTTTTTGAATTTTCTAGACATACCCTTCGACAGGGGCTGAAGAACTACTAAAGTGGCCTTTCTTGAACTTTCTAAACACACCCTTCGAACTATTTTTGGTAGCGATTACGTTAGGAAGCGATTTAATACGGGTGTTTTCTTTGCGAACTTTCTAGACACACGCTTCGAACGGGGCCTGAAAAACCATTAAAAGTGGCCTTCTTTGAACTTTCTATATACATCCTTCGAACGGGGGCTGAAAAACTACTGAAAGTGGCCTTGTTTTTGAACTTTCTAGACACACGCTTTGAACGGGGATTGAAAAACTATTAAAAGTGGCCTTTTTTGAACTTTCTAAAGACACCCTTCGAACGATTTTGGTGGCGATTACATCGGGAAGCGATTTAGTAAGGGTGATGCAGTTTGCGAATTTTCGAACGGGAACTGAAAAACCATTAAAACTGGCCTTTTTTGAACTTTCTATACACACCCTTCGAACGGGAACTGAAAAACTATTGAAAGTGGCCTTGTTTTTAAACTTTCTAGACATACCCTTCGACAGGGGCTGAAGAACTACTAAAAGTGGCCTTCTTGAACTTTCTAGACACACCCTTCGAAGTATTTCTGGTGGCGATTACGTCGGGAAGCGATTTAGTAAGAGTGATGCATTTTGTTTTTTCTTTGCGAACTTTCTAGAGGCACCCTTCGAACGGGAGCTGAAAAAGTACTAAAAGTAGTCTTTTTTGAACTTTCTGGACACGATTTTTGGCGGCGATTACGTCGGGAAGCGATTTAGTAAAGGTGGCGCATTTTGCTTTCTCTTTGCGAATTCTTTTTTGTTCTCGAGTTGCGTTTTATGGTTCTTCAATTGTTTTCAAACCTGAAGTCAGAGTTCTAAGCAACTCTTTCGCTTGCAGCCGTCTTGCAGCTTGCACTTCCTGCTCCAGCTTGGTTCTTTTAATTAGGAATCCAACTAAGGGACCCATATTGCAACCTTTTCTCTTTGCGATTTTGTTTGCGGCGCAGTTTCGCTACGACCAGTGACAGTTCTCATGGTTTTCTTTTATTTTTAAGGGCATCAGTCTTTCTACCTTATCTGCAGTTTAATAATTATTATTCACAGGGCAAGAACTCACAGTAGCTGTTAGCTTCCGCAATTCCTTCCGTTGCTTAATTTCCTTCTCTCGTAAATGTTCTATCACCACTTACTCCTCTCGTTTTGTCCTTGATCTGCCTTTTACCGTCCGATTCCTGCCACGGTATTTCCTTCACAATCTTTACTTGTAGATACTTTCAGTGTAACCTCTCTACTTTTACCATTTCAGTAATTTTCACAACTTCTTCATTACTTTACTCAGCCTCTTTTCCTCTTTTCCTCTTCACATTTTGTTCCTAAATACACAAACTCCTTTTGCCTGTTTGTTCCATGCCTTTCTTTTCCTTCAATTTAGTTGTTCTTCTAGTCCCCTTCTCTGTTTACTTTAATATCCCCCATTACTTATTCCAGTACATAGTCATAGCCAAAGTCAAAGTTGGAGCATATTGACAAGTGGTACAACGCTTAGACATCGATCAGAACCATCGCATTGAGATCGGTCGGAGGTGCACGCCTCTAGTCCCTTTTGGTCAATTGAGGCAAATCTCTACTAGTTATCCAAACTAATAGGTACCAAAATTGAGATCTGGATTTCAAACATCAGGATGGATGGACATCAACCACAATCACAGTGGGTCCAACCCAATCGACCCCCCAGCTTCCAGTCCCGGGCAACCAGTCCCAACGGTATCAGCGTCATTAGTGGGTTGGTAAGGCTTTCGCCCTCCAGATAAACCAGGGTAATGGTGGTTCGTCACACCCAAAGGGTCTCTGAGACCCAATGCCGCATGGTTCTCCTTCTCCTTCTTTGCCGGGACTTTTCCAGTACAAAAAAAAATTGGCCATAAAATCAAATTTTATTTACAAATTAAGTATCATGGATGTAATAAAGAATTTGACAAATATATAGCTATTCTATGTGATAGTAACTTCGTAAATTGTAAAAATACGATCATTCCTTTGACGTAATCCAAGTTTCACTAAACTTTCCTAATTTTCCCGTCCTCTTCCATCTGGTTTCCTTTTTTTTTTATTGTGTCAACCCAAAGCAAACTTAGTCACCCAATTTGCTAAGACGAAATGAAAATTGTTTGTTTGTTACCCGGCGAATCTCTTATCCCGAACGGGATCACATTAAAATTTCATGCCGGTTTAATATTACCAGACAGTTCTTCGCTAACGCATGACGTCGCATTAATCTTCAGCTTAACCTGGCACTAATGTAGTTTCCCTTTGACGTCTCCATTATCTTATGCGAACCGTGTGACCACGGCCATTACTCATTGCTGCAATGGTAATTATTAATCCTCAACAAACGAAAAGAAGAGGAATTGTTTACTATATTGGTGGGTGGCACACCTAATGAATGATTACGTACCGCAACAATCGCTTGATTGATTAATCGCTTTGAGTTTTGCAAATCACAACAACCCCTACTGCTTAGAGTTCTTTGTGGAAAATGAGTGGTAAAAATAGATTAGACGATTTGGAACGTGTACATGGGGGGATAGTTTATGCATCCGATGGAGAAGTGCGCGAATACCTCGTAACTCTACGCCGGGATTTGGCTATCGGCTCGGTACATAAATCTGCAGATAAGACAATAGCAGGCGTCGCGAAAAACTCTTAGCTAAAAGCAGTAAATTTCAGATGGCGAAACAACCGAGCGAGCTTGCTCCGCCGAAATTACAGTTTTATAAGTTGACCTTGGACCTCGGACAAGATAAATTAGCCTGCAAAGAATTCCAGATATTTTCGCCGCTCACCTAGAACTTCCCCAGACTTTAACTGAACCGCGATAAGTAAGGATTAGGGATTAAATACAAATCTGGAGAATTCTTGGTATAATGATTAGAGGAACGAATTTAAAACTATGCTCTACGTTTATTATATAATAAAGGGCTGAATAGATTTTAAAGTTTAAAGTTCCAACTTGTATAACTGCATTCGATAAAATACAATAGTAAATAAGAGGAGGTAGTTACAAGTACTCAAATATATACTCGTACTTCAATTCAATTACCAACAATACTTGTAAAGGAATTTTATTCGGGCAGACAGAAATTTCAATGGGGGGAACGGCATTCTCCGCTCGTTGCGCTCTCGAGAGGTTTAGTGGCCCCATAACAATCGGCATATTATCCTTAATTCTACTGATTCTCCTTATTCCCTATTTTAAATAACGTGTATTTGTATTATATAGCGCAACGCAAATAGAAGTGGATGATTTATGTTCTCTCGAAACACAAAGGACTACATTGCATCAGGAATTTAGCTTTAGTTTTTGAGCGCGAGCACATACAATACGGTTTCAAAATGCTTAATAAATATGGTTGCCGGCGCTGAACTGTTAAACGCAAACATGGTGATGGTGTGAGGAGAACGTGAAGGGTCTCTCGTTCTATCTCGCATTCAGGGCAGGTTATTGTGACTGGTGTGACATACATGAGAGCTGTTCACACCTTACCGGCCACTTAATGCCTTCTACACGCATTCAAAGCTGGTTTTGCCGGCATAATACCACCCCAGGTGTCCCCTCGCGCTTCCGCTTTATACGGATAATTGTCACGCTTTCATCCCTTGACGAAATTTTACATATTCCCAAAACGAAAAGATAAAGTCGAGGCGACAAATTTACTCAAATTAAGTACGCAATTGTGGACCGAGTAAATTTACTTACCCAACCAAATTTATTTACTTAGTACGCCAAATACTTTTATGTAAGTTGCAATTTGAGTTAAAATCGACGAGAACTGTTTATGAGGGTATTCGAGTTTAAGTAAGTTTAACGAAATTCGTTAAGCTCATAACGAGCACGGGCGTCGCAAGTTCGGCCGCACGGAAAGAAACTAAAACGAATCTGGGGGCGCACGAGCTGCAACAAATCATTAACTACGGCGGAACAATTAAACTTTTACTACCGGTGAACCGCACAGCGACGTCGGCGGCGGCGAACTTTTTTCAGCGATTATCGCCCAGCTGGCGAAGTTTCCACGCGGGTGAACGGAAAGGATCACTTCGATGGCGGAGTCATCAAATTTGTAGGGGGCAGAGGTTAATTGGGCCATTGCACTGCACCGGTTCGATAGTTCCGTTTTATTTTACTGGAAGGATTCAAATCGTTCGGCGTAAACAACGACCTAAGCTACACAAACTTTCGTGTGATGCTGCCTCAGGTAAAATCATTGAATAAAATAAAACGAGGCGGGGTAATTTTGAAGATAAAAATGAAACGTAAATGAAAGGATTCGAAAGGAAGCTAACTAATTAATTTAATGTGATACTGAATTAATTTCGCTGGTAAATAATTACAGTGATTACAGAGAAATCGTACAACATTTCAGACAAAGTAATAAAACGAAGGTAAAGTTTCTAATTAGGACTTGGCGTTGCTACCTCAAAACCAGGGCCAGTCTCACAAAATGAAATACCGTCATTGGGTGGTTGGTTACATGGAGTAAATTAATTAAGAATCCATAGATGTTCCTAATGAGAAGGCACGGTCTCGGCGGATCCAAATTAATTTCGTCCTGATTCACGATTTTTACAATGGATTATTATTCCAAGTGACTCGAGATTCATCAAAATTAAAAAAGCATTTAAGGGAATCTGAATGATAAAAAGGGAACAAAGGCCGCGCAAGCGTGGCGCGCGTAATAAATCATGATATAATGCGACCTCAAACTGTCACTTTAAACTTTGGTCTTCATCAGTATTGATTAATATGCACTCCAGAGGGAAGCTGCAGCCGACGGGGCGTAAAATAAGACAAAACTCCAGAAGAACGGTCGCGTAAACCTCGTTACAGGACAAATGGTGCTCCTGACAGGAGGGATTTGCATGAAAATTGACCTTTACCCTCTCTGTGTCTTTATGGAATTATTTTGGACACTCACTTTTTCAAAGGTGTCATCTCGTAAGATATGGTATAAAGATTAATGGACGAGTTAAGGAATTGTGAAATGGAGGACCGAGACTTCATTAATTTGACTTTCTGCAGAGTAATATATGATTTTTGCTCACGTAAAACTTAGACTATCAATTTTAGATTTTATTCGTCGTAAAAATATTATAGAAAACAAGCTTTATTACTTCACTTCTGTTGTAACGTACATGCTACATAAATCTCGTCAATCTGCAATTTAAAATCTCGCCATAATATTTAATGATGTATTGTTGGAAAGTCAATAGTAATTTTCTGAAATATAAAAGACGACAATACTTATTTGATCCGTACCCTAAACAGACAAGTAGACATTGATACGAAATTCAACAAAGTGGAGAATTACTTCTGGCTACCCATATTATAAAGAGACATGAGCGCTATTAACAGTGCACCATCTATTGGCAGATATTGGAATATACCTTCCAGTAAAATTGCAGCTACATCACTCTCTAGTTTTTATTTACTTGCAATTTCTTTGTAAAATTATAGCAATTATAGCATGCCATCTATTGACATGAACTTCAGTAAAACCACATTTACAGAATTAAATAAGTACTTTTGTCACTTGACATCCATTGGCAGTTGTTGAACTTCAGTAAAACCGCTAATAATTACTTCTATCAATTATACCGCGCCATCTACTAACAGATGGTGGGGTTAATCGATTTTTGTTTTCTTACCTCTTCGCAAAATAAAAAAAAATGTCGGGTGTTTTAAAACAATAGGCACAAACCGAAACAAAACTAATAAGATGACTTTCTCAAATTCATTTTAAATCTGAAATGACTCACACACTGCCATCTATTGAAAGCACGCGACGAATTACGAATTTCATTCACAGATGGCGCTGGTGGCGTCGAGTCTTCTACTTCGAATGTTGTTTTCCTGCAACCTCATCTTTACTGAAGCCTTTGGCCATCAATTTTTTTTTCTGGAAGGACAAAAATCGCTGTCTTCCATCCTTGAAAATCAAACAAATCAAGCTTTCATTTATTTTCCTAGCATTTCACCAGCTATCCGTTTTTTTTTTTGTAACAAACAATAACAAATGAAAAATTGGCGCGAAACTTTTAAATTCTTTGTATTGCTGCTTTGCGACGGGATGCCTTCGAAAATCAAGCTTTCATCTGTTTCTTTGCATTTCATTTTCTTTTGTTTTTGTTTTGGAAGGCAAAAAATTGTCGTTTTCCGTCCTAGACAATCAAATGAATTAAGCTTTCGTTTGTTTTCTAAAATGTCACTATTTTTCTGTTTCTTCTCGTCAACAAAAAAATAACAAATGACAAATGGCGACGAAGCTTGTAATTTCATTATTTTTTTGTTCCTCGTCGTGGGTAGAAAAATCGCTGCTTTCCATTGGGAAACCTTCGAAAATCAAGCTTTCATCTGTTTCTTTGTATTTAATTTTCTTTTGTTTTTTGTTTTGGAAAGAAAAAATTGTCAATCAAACAAATCGAGCTTTCATTTGTTTCTTAAAATGTCACTATTTTTCTGTTTCTTCCTGTAAGCATAAAATAACAAATGAAAAGTGGGTATAAAGCTTGGAATTTCACTACTATTTTTTTGTTCCTTTTCGTGGGAAGAAAAAAACGCTGCTTTCGAATGGGAAGACTTTGAAAAGCAAGCTTTCATTTGTTTATAATTAAAAAAAAACTGCTAACATGGGATATTTTAAGAAGGAGAATATAAAATAAATTAATCAAAATATACTAAAACAATAATAATTTCAAACTTTCCCTGCTTGTTCATTTGTTTCGGACATTGCACGTAATTTTTCAATTGTCATTTTAATGTTGATTTTATTGCATATTATTTTACATGTTTTTTTTCCAATTATTTTTTATCGTTTCTTTCTATCAATATATTCTATTTTTTTTTCGTCATTCCAGTATGTAATTATATTTAACTATTTCTTTCCTATTACTCTTTTCTGTTTCTTTTCTAAATAGTTTTTTGCTTATTTTTGTGGATCATTTCCAAATAAAAAAATGCTTGTGGTTGAAATCGAAGGAAAATCATTTTTTGGTTTGTTTTATTTCAGGTCTTGTCATTTTTCACTTGTTTCTTACTGTTTATTTGTTGTAATAATTTTCTTTTTTCTTCATTTTTTTCTTAATGATTTCTTTCCAATTTTTTCTCTGTCTTTACCTGCTATTTATTTTTTCACTGATTTTTCTTGTGAATTATTTTTTACTTACTTTATTTAAAATTTTATTGTTTGAATTTATTGCTTTTTCTTTTGTTTTGGGCATTTTTTAATGTTAATTTTTTCCGAAAAATTGTTATTGTAAACATTTAAAAAAAATTGTTTTATTGATTTGATTTTAGAATGGTTTTCACATTGGAAGAAAAATATTTTATGGTTGAATCCTACTTTCGAAACGCCCAAAAAAATCAATGTCGAATGGACCTATTCTATTCCTGATTGTATTGCAGAAGCTGAATTAATTTTTTTATAAAAACTTCTTTATTTAAAAATATTTGTGTTGACTGTGGTAATAATAAATACTTATTAGGGGTTGATGCCTTATTTTTTGTGCCTCGATCGATTTATTAATTTTTTTTAGTCTTCCCAAACAACCCCTGACCGTTGTTCTTGAACGGCTTCCTAATACACTTCGCGAAATTTTAATTCCATTAATTTCACGAACGGTTTCCCTATACATAAAAGACGTTTCGAACGCACACGGAAACAACATTCGAAAGTGGCACAAAGCAATATTTCCGCAGACAGCTTTTCATTATTTCCGAGGTGACTAATGACTAATGAAAATTGAAAAGTTTTTTCCTTGACGTCCATCAATCACAATGAGATCAAAAAAAAAAGTCCATTCTTCTCGTCGTCGTCGTCGCCGCCACCGCCGCCGTCGTCGTTCCGGGTTCCACCGGTTCTGGCGCAAAAGTAATTTGCAAAATGTGTTTAGTTTTTCGTTCGCACGTAAGACAAAGGATGTTTTTAAATATTCGCAGCGACAGAACAGAACGAAAATTTATTACATAATCCATTACACTCGTGCGGCTATTTTAATAACAACTATTAAATACTTTCATTACACAATGCGATGAGTAACGTGCGTGACCGGAATGTACTACATAAATAAATTTAATGTTAACTAGAAATCTAATTGCGATCAAACTTTAATAAAAAGTACGTTTATCTTTGCATTAGAGTTCCACTTTCATAAGCACACATACACGGGAAAGTTCGTTCGGAACAAAAGCATAAAGTTCCATTTTTGATGTCTATCTTTTCCCGACTTCACCTCTTGTTTAATAAAGTTTTTATTTATTTCTATTACTCTTTCTTTCTTTATGGCCGCGAGAAGTGATGTAGGTAGCTACTTTTCCCCACGGACAGTTATAAGTAAGCATTTTGGGACTGAAAGCAGGAAAAAATGCCCGTTATTTATCCATAAACTTCAAGTTTGTTATTTATCTCGGGAAAGCCGTCAACGCAAAGCAAATCGTAGATATTTTAAATCGTCCGGAACATAATTATCATTTCAGAAGTTTTCAAAATTTTTTACTTCTTAGTTGGTCCTTGGTCCTTCAAATACTATACAAATTCAGAGCGCTGCCAAAGTAAGTCTTGCCCAAAGATTTATGTTTTTAATTTGTAGGAAACATTTCATTATAGCTTTACACAATGTCTAGAACTTTATCCAACAAAATTTGAAAATAAAATCTTCACTGTCTATTGTAGTAAAGTTGTAGCAGCAACTTTATCTTCCCTCTTACGAGAATTTATTGTAGTACCGCAGAATTTAAATATTTTTCTGTAATACAATTTTTTTTTGGTCTGAATTTACGTGTATATTTCTGGCCGATTGTGATTTTATTAATTGTGCCCCACTTCGTTTAATTCGGGCGACCGTAAAACGAAAAATTAACCATAAAATTTAACCGTTCGCTGCCAATTGTACGCGTGTTTTGGAAACATAATTAATTAACAGGTGATTTATGTCGCTGTGAACGCTTTAATACAAAACCGAATGACAGTAAACGATACGCATATGAAAAAACGCGATTTTAAAACGGTTATTTCGTTAATTAATTAAATCCGCCCCGTCATATCGTTCGAACGTTTTTCAACGATTAAAAAAAAAAGTTTTCGCGCGGCAAAATAAAGAGTTCAGGGTTGGGCCGGTCGAATTAAATCTTAAGGAGCAACTTATTTTTCGGACATGTGCGATTCGAGAGATAATCTGAAATTTTAAGCTGCGCCATAATGCGAAACTTCCACTCTCGGCAGCTTGCCAAGGAGCGTGTGAGCGGGCGGGCGTCCCCAAGTAATTCTGGGGGTGGTACCACCCATGCGAGCATGTGAACCACTAAGTCAGGGGGCTGTGCTGCGGCATTAGAGTTCCGGAATAAAACCCTACATGTTTACCACTTTACTGTTGCGAAGTATCGGGAAACATTGTTCTTCACCGAAGCTTAGGAACTTACCTCATTCCTTGATGATGCTCTCCCGACCCAACGGGCTTCAGTTTTGAGCCCTTTATTGGTATCATAGATATTCCGGGGGGGCTTAACAAACTACAAATGCATATTTTAGCCGAATTAACTCGGGTTAAAAACGGACGCATTCCGAAGGGCGAACTCAGATAAATTAATTGACGTTGCGAAGGGGGCGCAGCCGGGGACGGCGCACTATATTTTAGCATGATTCTTTTCACACCCTGCGCGAATTCCCCGTCGTGTCGTATGTTACCACTTTCGGAACATGTGGAAAGATTACCTGCTAGCCCCATATATCGTGCTTTACCGTCCGGAAACGATCTACGAGCTGGTTTCGACTTTTCCGACTGCAATTTCGGCCCTAACGTGTAACACTTCAATTCCCGCTCTTTCCTTTCGCCGGCCTCTTCCTTTTTTTTTATATATATAAGTTTTCGCTCTGTACGCTACATAAATCGTTCGGAGAAAATATGGGAGGGAAACCAACGTTAACGTTGAAATGAACTAATTGCAAAGATTTAAGCTCTTTTTTTTAGTAATTTGCTTAATCAGTATAAACTTTTTAATGCAGAGCTTTTCTTAAAAATTCAATCCTTTACGATCACTCTGTATATTTTTTGATAACTTTCATTCTCGTAGACTAAAGTCAAAGTATAACGAAAGTATGAGTAAAATAGCATGTTAATTGAAGCTGTGAACGTGAAAAGGGGATTTCCTTTTATGTTTGTGCATTTAATTATGTGAAGAGGGGTCAGATCATTCTAGTAAAAATCGAAAGGGAGTAAAATTTGTGAGTTGAGTGATGATAGGAGCCGTGTGGTAAGCTCCTGATGAAACGACATTAAAATGTGCCTCCCGATGGAGAGCGGCGAAAGCGGGAAGTCTGCGCTCGTTTTTGATTGAATGAAAATTGCGCATCCTGCGTGAAATGATATATCCGCCATCCTTCGGATTCAGATAAGAAGAGTCTTTTCTTTTATATGTTGTACGCCCGGCCGGAGCAGACGTGACATTTTTTCGCGCCGACAATTTGTCTCGGCCCTGACAAACCGGGCGCTCCCGGGAATAGCAAAACAATATGAGTTGAGAGAAAAAAAAAACGCGTGCACGCCTCTGTTACCATATTGTCGCTTGCTTTTGCTTACTTACCGTCCTTCGTCACTCCGACGACGAACATAATAAACCATCGTTTTCTTTTTGGGGGCCCCCCTCGTTTTTACTGCTTAATTTATCGTTGGATTTCTTGTTTTATTAATGGGGCACGACAGTTCACTTTTTTGCCGTTAGTTTTTACAGAAGTGGAAACTCCGAAAACCGTTTATGTAGATGTTTATGTGTGGTCCACAACACAATGAATTATACGTAAAAAAATCAGCTGAGTTAACCTTCGTTATACTGGACCGTGTAATCTTTTAAAATCACTACACATATACTCATGTAAACTAATCACTTTTTCTGTCACATCAGTAAAACAACCCCCCCCCCCCTTAATTGAAATTGGTATATGCGACTCGAAGAGAAGGATCTACAAGCTAAGAAATGAAAGAGATGCAATTTTGTTATCTTGTAATGAAAGAGTGAAAAAACTAAATGAAAAAAAAATGTTTTTAATTAAGAATCAACCGGACACAGTTCTTTGTGTGCCGAGTATAAGATTTTGTTTTTATTTTTAATTAAATAAACTGACACAGTAGAAAGAATCTAATTCAGACTTTTAGCGTTTCCTGCAGTGTTTCTTCAATTTGATTCCGAGAGGCAAACGTCGAATAAAATCTTTGTCTCGTGCTGTAGAAGTGCATTTACGGCGAGTTTAAAATCGCCCGGCATAAAAACGATATTTCAATTTTATTGCCGTCCCGTTTCCGAGCTCAAACAATACCTTCTTCCTCCTCTAAACATTCGCCCGAATTTGCAGCGCGCAATTCTTCCGTCCGCGTCCGTCAGGCCAAAAAAGAAAAACTACGCATCACGTGCATGAATCGCAAAGGAGAGAGAGAAAGAGATTAAGAGAATTCTGCAATTACTTCGCAAGTTATAAGAGCAATAAGTCAGTCCCCGAGCGATCAATACGCCCCACTTGCGCCCCCACCGCCCCCCGAGCCGAGCGAAATTTCAAATACCGGAAATTAAAATTTATTATTTATAAAGAGGTAATTTGAGGATTTAACAATAAGGCAAAGACGGCGTGCGAGGATCTTGAGCAGCCGGAGCGCGTCTCCGGAGGACTTGAATTAATCCGGTTACGAAGCGCCAAGTTCGGAAGTTTGCGCCAAAGCGGCCTCCCCCCCCCCCCCGTCGAACTATCGCGCTCAACTAGAAAAGTGGGACGTTATTATCTGGGAGAAGAAAGGCAGCGATGATTTGTGTGATTAAATAAACAATACTTTCCTACGAGAAATTGTTTTAATCAAGAGAACTGGCTTAATGACTTCGCACGGAACTAACGCCGTAATTGGACGCGTCAACAGCTTACACTTAGAGGTTGCTTATTAAAACAAACTACCTTAATTCATTCAATAAACTAGTTTGTTAGTGGACCAATTTCCTTTGCCAATAACTTTCTGGTTTTCGGACTATTAAAAGCGTAAATTAATTACTTTGCATTTAAAACAAAAAGTTGAAGGATAATAGGATTGAATTTGAAGTTTAAATTAAATTTAAAAAAAAAGGGACCGCAGTTGACACAAAATATATTGTTTGTTGCATTTTTCGATAAAGGACACATTTTATCATCCTGAAACCTTGAACACCTTGGCTATACCTTTGTTCCGGCCTTATCCTCGTCCTGTACCATTAAAATGTCACCTGTTAAGACCGCCGTGTGTTTTATTGCGAGTATAAATTTCCGTCTAAACGCGTCCGCAGCCACTAAGCTTTCCAAAGAAGGGGTAGCGCGAAAATAGTTTTTTTTTCGTCCTCTTTTCCATTCGCCGCATGAACGTGTGGCCGCGCTCTCAGGACTAAAGGCCCGTTCCACTTTCACCTTTCATCTCCTCCTTTGTCTGATGGCGCTCTCGTCCGTGAAGACGTTTTAAATTCGAAAGTCTTTCGCCGATTGAGAAATCAATATCCCTCTCGCACATTTTATTTGCTCCTTTGGACGAGTACGTCGTGTGTGAAATAAGCGAACGTGAACGAGGACTGCGGAAGTGCGAGAACAATAATTACACAACAATACAAAGAGGCGTGAGGATGCCAGCTGCCTTCTGGGAAATTCTTAGCGTAGTTGGCGACAATCAATACGGTTGCCGAGTTCGCGGTGTACGCATTGCTGTAGGTACCCATATTTAACACAACTGAAGAACAAACTCAACTCAAGACACTAAAATATTGCGGCGACTTATTAAGAGCGGAAAGAAAAAGAAAGACTTGATAACTACATTTGCACGAAAGAATTCGAAATTATCAATGTTAATTACAGGCAAAAACAAAAAAATCGAAACGACGAACGAATACTTTTATTATTCTTCGAGAACAAAAGTAAATTTTTTGCCTGAAACGAACGCGAATGGTCGGAAACGTCTTCGTCTAATTAGGCGGCCGGAATCCTCGACGACTGCCTGTTATTTATAGTCATTGTTTTACATAGTCCGCCGAACAATGGTGGCCCCAAAACAAAGCATTGCACTGAGTCGGAGCTGATTCGAATTGTCTTGCGCTTATGATGCCAAAAAATAACAACCTTAACGATGCTTTTTATTACGCAAATGGCCGGAATTTGCATCCGCCTGTCTTCGCACGCGGACAAAATGAACGGGCGAAAGACCGTGACCGAGTCAAAAATGTGCTAATTTACAAGGACGTGTACAATTGGGCTTATGCGAAACGTCACATAAAATTTTAGATTTTCGTTCTTTTTTTTTGGAGATCGTTTGTTTTATTTTGTAATGATACGTTCCCATTATTTTTATCTTTAATTAACACTTTTCCTTTTGTTGCAATTCCTTTTGATAGTGGTAGGATTCGTGTTCGATCACAACAATGTGCTTTCATGTTATGAAACGGGATTTATCCTGAAGAGTTCTGGAAAAGATGAAAATAATTGTGCTGATACACTTGTGAAACATAAATCCATCCAATTTGGTAAGAACAAGTGCAGAAGCGCTGCGAGTCCTCGTTTGAGCCTTGTAGAGCGTGCGGTAAGGTGTTGTATCCCTCGGTAATGCAGGCGCTGCGATGTGTAAAGCCAAGAACCTTTAACAAGATCCCCGGTCCGTGCCGAGAATACTCTCCGGCCACGTTTGCAAAGAATAACTACGCACGTTGAATTAAAAACCCGCGAATCTCCTGCCTCCTCCGCCCCCAAACTGGAGCACCGAAGAATGCAACTTATAATGAAGTAGAAGGCTGCGCCTCGCCGGTCTTTATTTTTGCGAGCTGCACGTAAATGGCCTAATTTAATGGATTTTGAACTTCCTGAAACCAGTCCGAACTAAAAACAAAAATCACATTTCTGTTTTCACCGAGAAAAAAATGTGAGGCTTAATCTAATACTGGGAGTTCTTTCGCGTATTCAAAATTCGTTTTGTAAAGGAGACAGCCATACAAAATAATATCTTTTCTTTATGTGTCCGGTAAGTCGTAGGAAGTATCTGCATTCATCCGAATAAAATTATTAAAACTTCGCAGAACTTTCCGAAAGAACCAAGTTGGGAAGCCTTGTTTCCTTTTGTAAGACATCTTCTGACCTATACATCATTGTTCTCTCTTTCCTCGTTCTGCACTATCATAATAAATAATAACTAATGGGGACGTGGGATTTTTTTTTGTAGAATCTAGGACGAACAACAAAATAAAAATTATCAAAATCATGTGCCAGTTACCATTTTTTGCAACCAATCGAGGATTCACGAACATAAATCGCGTTGTAAGGCAGGTTTTTGTTATTGTTTGAAAACTTACGTCCATTCGTTTCATCTCGAACGATCTTTTGTTGGCTAGAAGTGTTGTAGAACTTCTGGAAACGTGCAGGCCATTCTAGATAGGTGTTATGTGGGTGGCCTATAATAATAGGCGTAACAAACATTTTTTTCCTTAAATTCGAATGAGTTCTATATTCAGTCCTTTCTGTTGATGAGTACGTAAAGGAGTCAGGAGCATTAAGTTTGATAAAATAAGCTCCTCGTGGTATAATTTTTAATCTGGTGTAGTTAATGAAAACCAAGCAAATTTTAATAACTTCACCTTAATTACCCTTGGTTCCTCTTACGTGAATCGTGCGGTTGGAGCAAATTTCCCGAATGCAGTGAAATTACGACTTTACGACCAATATTTTCCTCGGGATTTAACGCGCGGAAACTAGGTGCTCGTCTGCACGCGGTGTGTTTACTTGTAATAAAATTAAGCGCGCCGTAAATTAGCTTTAGGGTTTTTCGCGGACGTTGCCATTTGCATGCCGTTGCTGCTGTTGGCGATCTTGAAGCACACGAGGAGGACGCTAATCGATCGGACACAACATGACGCGAACAGATCATTAAAGCTTGGCTCTATGCAAACGGTGTGGTTACGGAGCGGTGATAAAGTTTCAACTTGCAACGACGACGATCACGATAGTTTGCATGTAAAACTGAGCAGAGTTGGCGTTGACAATGAGCTTTTAATGAAAACCTATTTGTTATTTGCTTTTAAATTAAACGATATCACTACCTACAAACACAAAGAAATCATCCCTGTAGGTGATGTCATTTTGATTAAAACAAAAAAAAAATGGCCAAGACATTTTTGAACTCTGTAGAGTCTACCTTGTAGTTCATTAATTAGAATTATCGATTTCCTGGATTTTAATGACTTGCGAAAGGTTTCACCGCGCTTCGGTTAATTAATTCTGACATATGAAGTTTGTTTCGTCGCTCATAAATCGATGTGCAAAGCAAGAACTACTTTGTCTACTAGCAGCAATTTGTTTCATTGAAATTTGCATTTGTATTTTCATTCACGTTATAGTAAGTGAAATCGTTTAAACGTCAGTCACTTCCAGAAGAATGTATGTCCCAAAATATAAAACTTAATACTTTTCGAACCGGTTCCAGTTGATTTGAAACAAACAGCGCTTTTACTGGCACCTGTACAACGCCCCAAATTTTCATGCGAGGAAAGCTGATGTCCCTCCGGATGATCGAAGGTCAATAAACCTGCGGGGCCGTACTAGTTTACGCCGAGGAATAATTTTGTGGTTCGTTATTTTAGTTGGTTGCGTGTTCGTGTCCAAGTGTCGTACATAAATTTGAGGCTCCGTGAATTATTGCGATGAGAATGCGGTCCTGTACTGTGCCTGGGGGAAGTGAATAGTTAAAAATAATTTCAACTCGAGACTTACTGCAAGAATTCAAACCAGAATTTGCTCTAATTTATTTAGGCCTTTCTCCCAAAGAGGAAACATGCGGAAATTCGACCAGACTGATCATATCGTGTGAAGCTAGCTAACTTGAAGTGCCAGACGTTAAACGCTGCAACATTAAAGTCTCATTAAAGACTATTTATTGATAGTATGCATTTAATGTAAGTGTAGGTTGTCAAAGTGCATATGACGTACTGTTACTAGTCTTCAAGATTGCATGTCTTGATATGATTATAATAACACAGTATCTGTGAGAGTATTAGTGTGTGTTTATGTTGAGAGATGGTTGCTGCTGCTGTTTATTCAGTAAACACGTGCAATAATTTATAAAGCAGGAATGTAGGCCGAATAAACAAACACGCATTTTTCTTATGACAACTCGGATTTCTTCTTTGTGAAACTTCCATTTCCCGGAGTGAAACTTATAATAAAATTCGCACGCGCAAAAAAAAGTTGCGAATACAAACGCAGAAATTTTAAATAAAAAAGTCGTCAGCCTCGCCGGGCGGCGATACATGCCCTCCTCCCCCAAAAAAACATAATATGCATAAAACTCGGAGGGTGTTACGTACGTCTGGATGAAAAGGAAGCTGAAAGGACTAAGTGTGTTGCTTTGGTGCTCACACGCGATGCGGGACACGTCCCATTCTGACGCGATGTCAGTCCGTTGATAAGTGGCGAGTGCGAAGTGTGTCGAACTTAAAGCCGTCATGAATTAAACATCATCGCGACTACTCACTCTCATCTTAGTCCTTATGGTTAATTCAGAATTCACGCAGATTTAACATTTGCATTTAAAACGTGACCTTCTTTTTCGTGCCCGGATTTACATAACGGTCACACACACGTTTGGATAATTCGATTATACATGTATGTGCTACTACTACCACCACGAACATCGTCAGGTGCTTTAAATTCAAAAGCTTTCAGGATTCCTGAAACATGAACCTTTGAGAACTCTCAAGCATTGTAAAATATTTTACTTTCAAAATGGAAGCACTCGTCATTATCTGTTGCATGCGATCTTTGGAGAAACCCCCGTTAGAAACGCGTGCTCTTTTAACAATTTTTAGGATTGCACCATTAGGAGGAAGTCTGATTAAGAATCCTTTAAGCAAAACGTTTTGCTGTTGCACGCCAAATTGAAGTTTCAGAGGAAAGTACTGAAGGGCGCACATATTTCAGAGATTTTGCTTTGAAATATGAAATACTCATTATTTTTTTTAGAGTGGCGTTGTGAAGAAGTGGGAAATCGTTTCTACACACATCCTTGTACTCTTATTTGCTCAAAAAGGCGTACGCTTTAGAAAGAAGTAGTTTGCTTTAGAAAAGGAAGTACTCCTCATTTTCTGTTGCCATTGCACGCCATACATCTATGGTTAAGAGAAAATAGTGCGTGCTAAGCAATAGTTACTTACTAAAGCCCAAATGGACAATAAGGTTGTAACGCCATCATTTCATTAATACATGGAGATTTACAAAGAGAAACGACAGTCGAATGTATGCCTTTCAGATGAGAGTTTTGAGAAAGGAAGATTCAGGGCAAAAATAGGATAATTAAGGCACTTGAATAGAATGGCAGAAAAAGAAGAACTTACCATAGGAGTGTACGAAACCAGAGCACATGGAAGAAATAAAAGACGTTTTAATTTTGGACTACAGTTTGTCAACCATTTTGTTTGATCGCTCCCATTTTTCTTTACTCTATGATCTCTCCGCTTGTTTTATTAAGTTGCTTTTGGTTCCTGTCTATAACAGTTCAGAACAGTGAATTTTTCGGAGAAACCATAGCGGAGGAGGTGGCCTCGATTTTTTTCATAGTTTGCACGTTTATGGATAGCATTCCAGAAGCATATTCCACACATAACGGTCGCCTTTTCTGGTTACGCTTTCTGTGCCTGTGTTTTGAGAATTTTGAACGACCAGAGTTATTGGGGATTTAGTTTTGCAAGCGAAGACCTTCTGGAAGTTCAAACCCAGCGCTTTTTAGCGAATAAGGCAGTGCTTTAGAAATCAAGACTTCTTAAGCTTCTTAAGCTAGCCCTAGATAGTCTTTTTCTTATTGTATTTCGCTTATAGTTGTATTTTCTTCCAATAGCATGTTGTGGGGTGCGAATGATTTGGGTCTGAAAGGGTCCTTCCACCTGGTTCAAGTTAACGTGACCATTTGGTTCTTCCCAAACGAATTTGTCACTGAATACCATCGATTTCAAGAGCCTTTTCTACAGCGCCGTTCAGAAACCCTGTTAGGAGCTGCCGACTTGTTTAGGCTTCGACTTGAGAGTCGCAGGCGTCCCAAGGTCGAACCCTTGGTAGGATTGGTGGAGGTCGTCTTGGCATTGTAAAAGTTTTTGCGTTGACTTGCGTTTACGTTAATTTTGGGTACTTACCTGTACCTCCGAGTACGACTTTGCCTAACGTTCCCTCTGAACCGTTGTTTAGATCTAATTTTAATGTAGATTTGTTCGCGAGGTAACGTTACTGTCCTTTAGACAAACAGGAATTCCTTGCTGGTGATTTCGTGTTGTTAGTTTTGAAGTATTTAATCGCAATTTTCATTATTTGTGCAGATTGTCATTCGCAGTCACCCTGTACTCGACGATACAGGGTGACCGTGAATCGTATATGTATGTATTCGGGTATAAACCTGTGGGAATTTCGAACGCTATCAACCATGTGTGCAGTCCTACACTAGGCGGCGCCACTTTTACATACAGGTTTCTTCCTACCGATGATCAATTTTTAGCCCACCCCGTCTTCACTGAGCTGGGCATATTCTTTATAGAATTTTAACATCGACCAGCCTCCCTCAGCGTTCGCAACTTATGCAGGGTCAAACAGGTAAGACGAAGAAGTAAATTGCAAGACGCAGGCCAACAAAGCCTGGGATGAAGAAGTGAAGCAAGCAGCAGATGAAAATAGTTGAGGACATCTTGCCCAAAATAGGAAGCAATCGAATTACCAGTCTTCCACCTGATGGTAGAAAGACATAACTCAAGTAACGTTCCGTATACTCGCCTCACTTCAAATTTTATTATAAATGGATCCCCTCGAGCATTCGAGTGCTGAAGTCGAGCTTATGAATGTGACGGCAATTATAAACGGGCTATTCCTTTCTGTTTTGTTGGTGGCCTATTTACCAGCATGCTTTGCATATGTGCACAGACTTATCCAAGAGTTCCCGACGGTTATTTTATGATGTATTTGAGAAGAGGTATAATTTTTTTCTTGTTTGTAAACATCAACAAATTTAGCGAATACAATGAATGAATTATTAAGTACACCAAGACGTCAGACGAACGCAAGTAAGTATCTTAGGCGAAAATACAGATTTATGACAGGGCCTCATTAATAATACGTCCTCGGATATAAGAAGAGAATTACGATTACGACTCCCTCAAGTACGGCCGAAGAGCGAAATCCTCGATCAAGTGAAGACGACGGCGAAAGAGAAGCGCATAAATATATTATGATATTAAGGAGAATAAAACTCCCGACGTGTTATTAAAATTGGAAGAGAGGAGGGGGCCCTTAAATACGGTCATTTTAATGTTTTATACCTTTAAACCACAAACGGACAGCCATAAGTCACAGCAAGCGGCTTACGATAAGCTGCTTTCCCGGTTTTACTCGGCCGCGAGAAAGGTAAAATATGAATTCGCTCTTTTCGACTATTTTTCTAATATCTCTTGGCTTCGACGCGAATTTTAATAAAATATAACTCGGCCGTGCTTTGTGCTTTGGGCAGGACGAAAGAAATGGAATAGATAATTAGAGATTCGAGAGACGCCCTGAATTAAATTGATTAGGTTCGGAAATTAAGAATATAGAAGTAGTAATTCATGAGAGAAATTAATTCCCTCTTCCAATATTAGCTTTATTACTGAGCTTCCTATTGTGTGTTGGAGCTTCCCTTTGCCTCCAAATAAGACACGTTCCCAATCAGAGTTCAGTATTTACACATCGCTTCAATTTCCTGAAGTGCCCGGGATGTTGACCATTGTCCAGTCTAAACATAACAGATCTCCCCTGCAGCTCAAGTGCTTCATTTGAGATCAGGGACTTTATGATGATGCCCGGATTTTCTTTTTTTAATACCTCTCCCTTCCGTCGGGCCCCATTCGACATGTTTGCTTAATTTCATCCTGAAAGTGGAGGAGCCTTTCTGAAAATTCTTGCGCGGCAATAACGAGGACGATTGAGATCTGCTCGGCTCGGATGAGAGAGGAAGGATCCCCGGCGTTAGCCCTACTTCCGTCATTTGATAGCACACGTCGAATAATTTTACGCAAATAGCATTTCCATGTTCGCAACCGCCGCGTATGAGTTGAATACGAGGATTTTATTACGAAAGGAAAGGTGGAAGCGAGGATGCAAAAAGAAAACGCTGCTTACGCGATACAAACTTTCAAACAAACTTTGATAATTTCATTATTTGTTATATTACACTTACGTGCCGCTAAGATGAAGGAATTAATTACAAGTGCCACTAATGGATTTGACAATAACGTCAAGAGACTGCTTTAAGGAATAATAAAAATAAATATTTTATGAACTGGTTTATAAAAAGGAATTTGGTTTCATGTAATGTACTCTAAGTAAAATGTAAAATATACGACTGCAGTATCCGCAATGCATTGTAGAAAGGATGTAAGGCAGTGATTGTTGGACAGCTTCCTGAGGCAGTAACAGTTACCGAACAATTGAACTGTACCATTTGATGGAGTTTATGAACCATTACGAATTGAATCAGCGTTTGGCCGGCCACCAAGCAAGTGGTATGGAAAATTCGCATTCACAAAAAGCGGAAGTAACCCCGATTCATTTACTGCGGCGCGAATATTTAGAAGCTTCGCTCCGGAAAGCTTAATCCGGTTCATCCGCCATCCAGGAACTATAACTTTCGGCCGCGCGCGTATTACTTGGCGATTAAATATTTATCGAATCAATTCGCCCACGAAATGTATCCTAAACGCCCGTAGATAAATATTTAAGTTGCACGGCTAACAGCTTTACCTAAAAATCCCAATTTCTTTTTGGATTAAGTTGCTTTACACTAAATAAGATAAGTAGGCCGCCCCCAAAAACCAAAAACGAATGACCCGCCATCACATTCGTCGGTTCTGGTCACCTCTCGTCGACAAGTTTTATTTTATTTTTTTTCCTCGTGCTATCACGTTCGTTCGTCCTCGTTGGGATATATGTGTTTAGCTTTCCGAATTAGCTTTTATTTATGTTGTATTCTTGCGGGCGATAAATTGAGATAGGACTATAAATATAAAAGCACAAATGGAGAACACTAACCTATTTTATGGACGTGTGCATAAAAGAAATATGAATTTTATTATAATCAGGGAAGTATGCCAATAAAATTTATGTATTCGGTAGCTGGGGCGTTTTATTCGTTTACTTCGTAAAATAATCAAACCTTTTCCACGGAGTTACGACCCTCTCGTATTATTGAAATATCCTTGTCAAGATCACCGAGTTACACGCCAAGAAAATTATAATTTTTTTTTGCAGCAGAACACAGGGTGTTTCCGTTTTAATTGCACAACAAATCATTTGATTCATTTACTTTAATTGTTGGAATATTTTCGCGAGACTGCTGTCAAATCAAATTACGCGAGATTTCCAAAGGGACTGTCGACATCAGCGCATACTGATGAAATGTCAACGGGAAAATATTGCGTTCGTTCCCCGGAAAGTGGAAATTAATTTGGTCCTCGGCTTACGCATGCGGAATTAGCCCGCCGCCGGTAAATAAGAAATGCAGGCGCACGACCAAAGGAATTGAATCGTTCCCGCTCGCTCGTTTTTTCTAATTATTCCCGAACTTCCCGATTGAAACTCGACGAATTATCGAGGGGCGGGGGCCGAACTTAAGGTTCCCCCGTCAGATGAAAGTTAGATAATTGAATTCGTTAAACTGACATAATTAATATGAGACGAAAATCCTTTTAGGGAAGTGACTGCTATTTACCGAATGAAGTTGTAAAAGTTTGATAGATTCTACAGGGGGACAGGAGGGGGCTGATTACGTTTGCGAGCAGCATGAAAGGGGCTTGCTTGCTTCCGAGGCACACTTTACATAAATGCAAACGTTCGCATAATTCTCGAATTAAAATAAAAGAACCTCCTCAATTTGCTTCGGATTTTTAAATCGAATACTAAAAGTATTCTAATCGATCTTCTGGTGACATCCTGAAGTATAGGCCACCACTTAACACTTGAGTTAGAAGTGCCTACACAATTCCAGAAACTTTTCAAGTTTACTAGTCGACTTTAGATCGTTCGAGACGAAGTTGTCCGATTATAAAAACAATAACGAGCGCGAAATTCAAACTCATACACAATAAAGACAAGTTAATTCAAATTAATATATCTTGTGCGTCTGTAAGTGCAGGTAAGCCGTAATTTATTGGGACGGGGGGGTAATAAGTCAGCGTCGAGCGTGTTTTATTAAGTAAGAACCAAGGTAGTGGTAGTAGTAACATGCGATACAATGAAGCAGACAAACAAGTAAATAAAATTAAGCCTCGCTTAGACAATTAGCAATGCTGCCAGCCTGACGTCGCGTTGTATTAAAGTCAAGTGGAGCTTTCGCTGGAGAAGCGAACTGACAGCGAGGCGTCGCTAGTGTTGTGCACAATAGTGCGATATTCATCTCAGGGACGTCTTGACGATATCTCACATCTTGGAGATCTCGAGACAGCTCGCGCGTGACGTTTCCCAGGGAGCGCCGGTTTTAAGTGAGAATAATCGCTCTAAAAATCAATTTTGATTTTGCAATGGAAAAGATCCGTTTCGATTTTCTTTGCGTTACACAACGAACAATATTTATAGATATACTCTGACTTTATAATAATTGAAGTCGTGAAAATGAGAATACGGACTCCGCCACTGCCCCAAAAAGACACTTAATTCATTTCGATTTTTTTTTCCTGTCATAACAAAGCGATACATCAGGTTGGCCCGACATAAACTTTGGTCATCTAATGCGAAATGCCTCTCATTCCGCCATGTCCTACGCAAACATTCTAGGACTATTTTAAGGACCTCAATATCATTCAGGAATGGCCACCTCCGTTACTAACATTCCAGACACTTAACGCGCGCTGACCACTTTGCAGTTGAATGTTTCGGAGAGTTGTTGAATTATTTTGTGATTAAAAATCGAGCTGGAAATTCCTGAACTTTTGGCTAACGCAAAATTAGCTTTAACGTCGTAATGGAGTGGGAGGTGATTAATTATTTATATTACACGTGGAATGCACGAAATAATAATAAATATAACTTTATTTCTAATCAGGGGCGAACAGATATCTTTTTCAAGAATAAAACTGCCAAGACAGTTCGATATTTGACGCCTCTTTATCTGATGCGTTGGAGCGAAACGTCGATAAATGAGTGACTTCAAGGAATCGTTTGTGTTGGTTAATTCAGAATTCACGCAGATTTAACATTTGCATTTAAAACGGGACCTTCTTTTCGTGCCCGGATTTACATAACGGTCACACACACGTTTGGATAATTTGATTATACATGCATGTGCTGCTACCATCGTCAGGTGCTTTAAATTCAAAAGCTTTCAGGATTCCTGAAACATGAACCTTTGAGAACTTTCAAGCATTGTAAAATATTTCACTTTCAAAATGAAAGTACACGTCATTATCTGTTGCATGCGATCCTTGGAGAAACCCCCATTTGAAACGCATGCTCTTTTAACAGTTTTTAGGATTGCACCATTAGGAGGAAGTCTGATTAAGAATCCTTTAAGCAAAACGTTTTGCTGTTGCACGCCAAATTGAAGTTTCAGAGGAAAGTTGTTTCAGTATTGAAGGGTGCACATATTTCAGAGATTTTGCTTTGAATTATGAAAAACTCATTATTTTTTTTTTAGAGGGTGTTGTGAAGAAGTCGGAAATCGTTTCTACACACGTCCTTGTACTCTTATTTGGTCAAAAAGGCGTACGCTTTAGAAAGAAGTAGTTTGCCCAAATACCCTAAAGTAGGAACGCCATCATTTCATTAATACATGGAGATTTTCAACGAGAAACGAAAGTCGAATAAACGACTCTGAGATGAGATTTTTGAGGAAGAAAGATTCAGGGCAAAACTAGAATAATTAAGTCACTTGAATAGAATGGCAGAAAAAGAAGAACTTACCATAGGAGTGTACGAAACCAGAGCACAAGGAAGAAATAGAAGACAGTTTGTTAACCATTTTGTCTGTCTGTGGTTGAATAATAATAAATATAACTTTATTTATCTAACAAATTTCCAATCAGGACCGAGCAGAATAAAATTGCCAAGACAGTTCGATATTTGACCTGAAAGAGGAACGCCGCCTTCATATGATGCGTTGGAGCGAAACGTCGATAAATGAGTGACTTCAAGGAATCGTTTGTGTTCCAGGTTGAAACAAATAATTTACGCAGGTATTAGTTCCACGGCGCTTAATAATTTACATTTCTCGGGTTGTGGACACGAATTTATGTCGCCGTTAAACGGGTTTTAAAGCGATTACAAAATTTCGCTTGTAACTCATATTGTCTCCAGTCCCTGCGGTAACGCGGGATTGCTAATTAATGACTCTGACCCTACCTCAACGTACTAATTTCAATTTGTAATTAATTTCAGTTTTGCTGAAACTCGGATATTAACTCGCGGCAATTATTTAGTACATTCGGGGAGCGACGGAGCCCCGCGTGAAAATATGAATTATTTCGAAGGCATTCTGACTTTGAGGCGACCTCACGGAACGATGAGACTGGCGCGCGATCGGGAACCGATTGAGAATCCCATAAAAGATATCTTGGTCCACAATGCGTTATGCGTGGAGTGGATTTAGTTAAGTGGTCCGGTATGAATAATGTATTAGGTCGTTAGCGTTTCGAGGGAATCATTGTTCGTTGTTTTTATCGTAGTCCGACCGACCGACAGACAACGACGGACCCTCTCTTAATTGCATTTAAATACGGAAAAAATCATTGTCTCGGCGTGTCCAAAATACTAAACAGATTTAACAGAGGAGCGCGAGCGCGAACTCGGAAAGGTTCCACCGTGGCACGGCGGGGCCCTAATAGGGTAGGTGTAATACTGTAGAAATGCTAATGTCTTTGTTTTCGTGTTATTTATTGCGACGTCCCGAGAAATTAAATCGGCGAAATGAAAATCGCGATCCCTTTTAATTCGCAGGACGAGGACGAGGACGAGCGCGCGTTCGAATTTTTTTTTGGGGCGCCAACGCAATTCCCTGCCAATGACCAAGAAGAAAATCCGTTTTCGGAAATTAACAATGAGCGCGTTGCCTAATTAAATTACGCAACGCAATAAAACAGAGACAACAAAATCGAAACGGATACGTACGGGGCTTATTCGGCCCACCCGCCCTTAAAGCCGTTACGTACGAAATAATATTAAACTCCAGGCCCCCGTTTCGCGAACAAGCTCCCTCCCGCTCGCGCAACAAAGATTTCATTAATCTTTCTTTGTTATTTCAAATAATTTTCCCTCTATTTATATTTTGCAAATTCGCAAGATATTTACATAAGAATTGCTCAAATATTTAAATTTCGTGAAAGCTCTTAATGAGCAATTAAAAGTTTATGTTCTGCCGAAGGTAAACTTTTTAACGAGAATGCGTTCGGAACTCAATCAGATGCGTATTTACTTAAACGAACCGCAAGGACCTTACGTCACCGTTGCTCGCAAACAAATTTTGCTAAAACAGTAACTTTTTTCTTTGAGTAAACCTCATTAAAATGATCTTGAATTTGTTTATGTTCGCTGTGGATTTGTTTGATTTAAGTTCTGTTAAAACGTGTGAATTACAACCCTTGTCCGGTCCTGCTTAATGTAGCGCATCCCTTAACGTCCCGGTGGTCGGTTAGTGTTTATATTAACTGGCCGTAAGTCCATAATCCGCCAGTAAATTCCGTCTGAAGTACGCAGCGTACGTTAACGGAAACGTAACAAATCGTTCGGTGAAATAATAAATCGCCATCAGTTTTCCTTGAAACCGAACGCGATTAGTTTCTTCTACAAAGTTCGCCTAACAATAGATCTTGCGAGGGCAATTATATTTAATTTGAATTTCTGAGCTTCCTGGCCACATTTGAATTAATGGTCCGAAATTTTACGCGGGCTTAACGACGCATTCATTTCGGGGCGCGCGAGCACGTAAACAAACATGATTAAATGATATATTCAAAATTGAACGGCTAACGAAATAAAGCATCATCAGTCATAAGCTGGAGAGAAGTTTAGAGGCAGACAAGCGACGGTAATTACTTCTGAGCTCCGCCAGTAATTGACACACTTCATTATATACGTCGGTGTATTAGGATAAATGCTTGAATTCGGTATTGGCCGAGTTGTAGATAGGTAATCGGGGGTGTTGATTCATTTTTAGAATTATTTTGTTGGGGCGTCTTCCAAAATATAAACGAAACACAAATCAATTCAATTCTTCGACTTCTTGCAGCCTTTACGTCTTTGATCTCATGAACTGTACTCAGAGAAAGTATTTGTTAACACAACCATACAAATTGTTGCTAAAATGAAGACACCTACAATAAATAGAAAATATTTACAGTGAAATAATGTTTGTGGCAAAAGATGAAAAAGAAAGATTAGGATCACCGTTACCATTTTGTTCTGGTTAGTCGATTGAAACCTAATCAAAATTAACTGTCAGCTGTTAGTGTTTGCCTTTTAAATCGTAAAAAAGAAAATTTTGGTAGTATTTCTTCTTTTTGCCCTTTATCTACAACTCTGATTTAGTTCCGGAGTTGATGTGGAGTCTTTCGTGTTTAAAGTACGAAAACGCGAAGCTGCTGCTACGATAATGAAAGTTACTGTAAATAAGAACAGATAGCGAAAGAGCGTTCATGTGAAAAAACTTGGGAAGTGCGGAAAATAAACAAAACGACTGTCAAGAATGCCGTGCGTGCGGACCAAACACGAACCGCCCCCCAAAAAACAGGAATCTTCTCGAGTATACTCTCGGTCCACTGTGGCAGAAGCACGCAGCGGGAAAAGAATTATCGAATTGTGCGAAGGAGTAAAAGTTGAATGCGGGTATTAGAGCGAAAATTCGCGGTAACGTCTCGAGAGGTAAGCGACAAGCCCGGTGGTATCTCGCATGAGACCGTAATAAACGGGAGAATTTCGAGAGGGAAAAAAAAATGGAATTCGGCTCGTAATTCTCTCCAATGTTTAAATAAACGTCGCGTCTTTTGAC
The DNA here is from genome assembly GCA_039766575.1 of Serrognathus titanus. NCBI lineage: Eukaryota > Metazoa > Arthropoda > Insecta > Coleoptera > Lucanidae > Serrognathus > Serrognathus titanus. The sequence continues at coordinate 20,225,253 of CM077911.1, read as the reverse complement.
AGAGAAAGTCCGGGGCCCTGGACTTATAACGGGCAATTTAAAATCTTCGAGGGAAATAAAATTTCGGTTATGGTGTGCTCGGAAAATTTATATGCATGACAATGCCTCGCAATTTAAAATTTTAATTTATAACGTTTTCCGTCCGCATAAAAATTCACTTTCTAACTAATTTAAATACACGACGTCATAGCTTCCGGTCAACGAAGAGGACATTGTAAGATCCGGCCGGGGGAGGGCGAAGATGACTCGTAAAATTTATCAATGCCCCGCAGATTTGTGTCATTTGCGGTTTACGATACTTTCCCTTTATGGCGGACTCTTCTTGAAAGTTTTACAGCAATTTTTAGCGAAAATAAACTTTTTAATGGTCGCAGAAATTACGGTCCGTAAATTTCCGATAAGGTAATAAAACTTGCGAAATGTGGCCAAATAAATGTGAGGAATACCAAGAGTATTTGAGACATCTAATTAGGTCATCTTCGTCGCTCTTTGAACGGAACCAGAAGCATAGAATTTTATGATCCCGCACAGAGAAAAAAAAACAATGGCATTTCTTAACACAATCGTAGAAATTGTTACTAAAATGAAGACACCCACAATAAATAGAAAATGTTTACTTTTCACAATGCAAAATAAAACATAAATTATCTCGACTTTAGTTATGACCATAAAGCAATTGCTATATCTTAAGGGCTTTAAGACCTCCAGAAGGTAAACCATAAACTTTGCCAGTGATTCAGAGATTTGATTAAAATTGAATACCAACTCATTAGCGACAATAATAGAATCATAGTGTTTCGTGTACACAAATCGAATTACCGATTTCTTTAAAGCAAACCACGTGATCGAAAAAAAAACTAAATGAAGGGTTTGTGTAAAATCCTATGAAAGGCGCAACTCCTGCGCTCCTATTGTAAACTGCTTAGCTTCGGAAATTAAAGGTAGAATTTCAAATGCGATAACCAGGAATTCCCTAGTTTCACGAAATGTGCAAGTCATATAATCGCGGTTGTAGGCACACCTAATCCAGGTTGTGCTCGTTTCCTTTTCGAAGTGAGGATGATATCGCTGTATTCACACAAAGAGAACGCCTGCTTTGATGTCGAGTCAGCTCAGGTATCCAATCAGTTCCTGGCGACACGTTTTTTCCAATTTTTTTTTGCGGGCGAAAAGTTAACTCGCGAATTTTAATTTTTTTTGTCGGTAAGACGGGGGCGAAATTAGCCGGGCTTTTATTTACGAACGCCTGCGAAGGAGCTTAATTAAGTTCTCGCATTATATACGCAGCAGGAAAAGATATATGCGCCCGCGGGGAAAAGGCTGGTACGTAAGGGTTAGGTACCGATATGTAGGTAGATTAAACAGCATTTACAAGTTAACAAAATAGTTACAAGGGTTGATTATAATTTAATTTGTGTCCTACCTTTCCTACTTTGCTAAATTAGCCGCCGGAGTTACAAAATTACGCAAATTTGAATAACATATTGTAATTTAAAACGCATAAACAATCCATCCACAGCTAGCCGTAGCAGTTTTGGTCAAATCCATGAGCGATTCTAATCTGATCAAAGCGATCGATTAACTTGACCTAAATAATTGTCTCTTAGCAAGTCGCAACCTGATGATCCGCAACCTGATACTGGTTTAATGAGATTAAGGGTCCGTTAATCTATTAAGATGCCGGCGATCTCGTCACTCCATTAAACTATTTGAGGCGCTTAGTGCACACTCATGCACGTATTGATCCTCCATCATCGGAATAAAATCGTTCCTCCTCCTGTTGCAATAAATGTGACGGAGTGAATTAAACCCGAACGGATTGCACGTTCGGCGCAATAACTTCCAAGAGTTTTAAATCAAAACGGCATGCCGTTTAATTGCGTTCTCCTCTCTAATGATTTACGTCTTTCTATTATAATCCTAATCAGACTTGCTGTTCGTTCAAGAGCAATGATGACTGCGCAAATTAGTTTGATTTATGGCCGTAATAATTAAACCGAATGCGATTGCCGTTATGGAACTTCTGTGTGTGTGTGTGTGTGTGGAAGCTCAGGTTATGTATTGTTTACTTAATTACTTTTGTGCTTTATCGCCGGCAATTACACTTGCTATTTCATTTTGCAATGGAATTATGCCAGTAATTCAAGATTTATATAATAAACTCTTAGTGATAATCCCAGGGAATTGAGGTACTTCCAGTTTAAAGCAAAGGAACAAGTTCTGAGATAACGTTTAATAGGTTCCTCCTCAAACAGTTCGCAAATCCCAATCAGTATGCCAGAAGATTTAATCTGTAAACCAAAATGAAGTAAAAAAGGCTTAGCCCCTTCGTATGCCTTTTAATCTGGGAAAAACAATCTTAATCTGAAAATCAAAGGTTGGAAGAGAAAGCTTGAAGTCTGAGGGTTAGCTGGGTTAGAATAAAAAAAAATTAATCTAAGGCAATAAATAGTTTCAAGTCTTGGTTGTCTTAGTCTGAAAATACGTTTCACAATCTGAAAATTGAAGTTTGGGTTCTTGGAAATCTGGGGTTAAGTTGGTTTGGGGTTGCCTCTGTCTTTTAATCTGAAAAATGAAGGTGCCAAGGAAGTCGAGGGATTTGAAATCTGTTGGCATAAAAGCACTTTGCTTCTTTCAATTTGTCTTAAGCTGATCAATCAACAATCTCAAGAGGAGGTCACGAAATGAGTTGGGCAGGGATGGAGAAAAAAAATGCCTCTTTGTGTATCTCAATCTGAAAGCGAGAAGCTAGGTTTTTGGGTCTGAGATTGAGTTGGGTTGAGATAAAAAATTAATTACCTTTGTGCTTTATCGCCGGAAATTACACTTGCTGTTTCATTTTCCAATGGAATTATGATAGTAATTCATTATTTAAAGAATATATCCTTGGTGATAACCCCAGGGAATTGAAGTACTTCCAGTTTAAAGCCAAGAAACAAGTTCTAAGATAACATTTAATAGGTTCTTCCCCAAACAGATTTGGAAATACCAATGAGTATGCCAGAAGATTTAACCAATAAACCAGAAGGAAGTAAAAAAAAGTTTTGCCCCTTCGTATGCCTTTTAATCTGGGAAAAACAATCTTAATCTGAAAATCGAAGTTTGGAAGAGAAAGCTTGAAGTCTGAGGGTTGAGTTGGAATAAAAAAAATTAATCCAAGGCAATAAATGGTTTCAAGTCTTGGTTGTCTTAGTCTGAAAATACGTTTCGCAATCTGAAAATTGAAGTTTGGGTTCTTGGAAGTCTGGGGTTGAGTTGTTTTGGGGTTGCTTCTGTCTTTTAATCTGAAAATTGAAGGTGTCAAGAAAAATCGGGGTTCTTGGAAGTCGGGACGTTTGAATTCTGTTGGGATAAAAGCATTTTGCTTCTCTCAGTGTCTCTTAATCTGGTCAATCAACAGTCTTAAGAGGAGGTCGCGGAATGAGTTGGGTAAGGATAGAGAAAAAAATTGTCGCTTTGTGCATCTCAATTTGATAACGAGAAGCTGGGTTTTTGGACGTCTGAAATTGAGTTGGGTTGAGATAAAAAAAAGTCTATCTCTTAATCTGAAAGCAGAAGGTTCAGAAAGTCTAGAGTTCAGTTGGAACACAAATAAATTTAACTTCTTCGTGTATCCATTAACCTGCAAATGCACTCCTTGAAGTTATTAAAACTGCAGACCAAGTATCCTGGCTAGAGTTGAAAAAAGAAATAAAAAAAAATCAGTGGGTACTTGTAGCTGCAATAAAATCCAAAACAAGAAAAGATTACGAAGTCTTGAATATAATAGATGTGTTGGATTTAATTTGGATTAAAAATAACTGAACCAAACTCAATATTCTAACCCTCTTTATAAGGACGAAGCGAGCCTAAAGTGAGGATCTTTGTTTAACCTGAAGCAACATATACAGAAGTTGAAGAGTTTCTTATTTTTATGAAGTTGTCACGGCCCTTCACGTCGCCCATTTAAAATTTAAGCAAGCACGTTTATAATCTATTTTTATTCGAAACTTTTCAGTACATCACTGGATGTTGGTTTACATGCATAATCCTTGCAAGGGATTAACTGCCTTAATCAGCTTACTGGATGTTATTTTAATCTTCACTCGGTTCAGTACGTTTTTCAATAACACACCGCCCTCATTTGTCTGTTTTTTTGCAATTTCCGAATTAAAGCAATTTTGCAACTGCACTAATCCGACTTACGACCTATAATTTTCGATATTTCTAACTGTACGTTTCTCGACGCTGCCGTGCAAGAGTTCTGTAAGAAACAAGGGAATACCTTCCCTAATCTCGTTACTTGCAAACTGATATGAGAGAAGAGAGAAATTTCGCGCAATCCTCCCGGCTGTAAATGTACTTTCTGCGTTTTGCTTGGCTGTCATTCCGGAAGATGGATCGTCGGGCACACTATTTTGCAGTAGCTTAACAAGATTCCCCAACTATTTATGATTGTTACGTGCCGAGTTTTATTGCCTTCGGACTGCCTGCCTTGTATTGTAAATTTTGTTGCAACTATTTGCTTGTGACTGCAACTGCTCTATCTGAGGAGACCTAATGCATATGAAGTGTTAACTCGGTTTTAAATAAGTTGGAATGAGAAAACGCCTAAATTTAAATTAGGTTTTACTATTACACACATGATAGGCAACTTAACATGACAATTCACTTTGTACATACTAGCACATGCAATGTGTTTAAGTAAAACCTGCTTTAACAAATAAATAAATTAGAAAAGAATCCGAAATTTGTTTAAAATTATTGAAATATGTGTCAGGCCAAGATTAAAAAAAAAAAAAACTAAAAGTAGGGAAAACCTATGTCACTTAAACCGAGATAACGAAGACATTTTACCTTGCATTAACATAGTACGAAGTATAATTTACAGCAATGGCTCTTGAAGAAACTAAATTGCACTTTAAATGTTCGCCTCTTTAGCTCAAATTCTCGTAAATTTCTAAATTCCTTCCCCTTGTTGAATCTAGGACCTATTTGGCAAAACCTTCGTTATTTCTACAATTAGTGCATGTCGCTCCTGCAAGTAAACGTGGAAATAACGTGGAAACACGTTCGAGGACTATTTTAACAACTAAAACCTCATTGTTTGCCACCAAAAAGCAAACTCATCTTGGATCATACAAAAAGTTTGAGGTTAGGTTACGCAGTCTTCGGCTTAGTATTCGATATTTACCACATTGTTCGGTCTTTCAGGATCACCATCCAATTTTTACTGAAAATAAATTACGTTTATTTGCTTCGCACAACAATTAATTAACTCCAAACTCCACTTCGGGCACATAAGAAAATTTGAGGTTACGTTACGCAATCTTCGGCGGAAAACTGATTCTCGCATAGCGCTCGATATTTACCATATTGTTCGGTCCTCCAAGATCGTGATTATCCAGTTTTTACTAAAAATAAATTAAATTTATTTGCTTCGTGCGACGACTAGGTTAAAGACGCCAAAACAGTGACGCAGAGCTGCCAACTGCTGAGCGTGAAACTTCCCAAAAGTGAATTACCTAATTTTACCGAAAATATAATATATATTTCTTTTAATCCTAATTAAACTAATTGAAACTATTTTATTCTTTAAGTTTACAACGTGTTTGATGCTTTTCTTACGCTTTTCTGGACTTTCTTCCGGAGGACTCATATACTCCGCATAAACAATAGAATGGTCCATTCATAACGAGCCAACGACCTTGCGGCCATTTTGGATTTTCCTGGAAATATAGTAAATTGGCTCGTGACGTCAGCACGGAATTCCCTTTCGTAGTAAAATTTTCCGGCGATGGTTTTAGAGGTTTCCCGATGAGTTTGAGGCCCGAAATTTTTTACGTTTTACGGATGTCCACGGGAATGCCATGGCAATAAAAAATTACGTTAATTTCCCTCGGAGGGGCCGAGGGAGCCCCGAAATTAATTTATTTTTTTAATTTTTCAAGAAATAACTTTTCGCATAATATAGTATTAATTTTTTCAAGTAAATTAAAGTGATTTTCAGACCTGAGAAATAATATTTTTATTAATTAAATCACGCTAATTAATAAAATGGGGGGACCAAAAGTGATTTATTTTGAATTTCGCTTTGAGTTTGAAGGTTGAAATCGTTCGTATACCGTTTGGACGGCCATAGAAATACTGTGGTCATAAAAATTGCTAATCTTTTCTTCTCCGAGGGCCCCAAACACTCAGTCATTTAAAAATGTTTTAGAAGAATGATCTTTAGCATAATGTAACGTGCTTTCTTCATTTAAATGAAGTGATTTTAGATGCCTGAGATATTTTCTTGTTAAATAAATCGTATTAATTAATAACAGTTAATAACCTAGGAACAACTTGTGTATAGTTTCCGGTGAAACTGACTCACTACTATTCTTCTGCCAACGTTTCGTCTTTTCGTTACATAAGAACTTCTTCAGGGCGGTTAGAATAAAGCAAAGCAAGCGCACCATAGTCAGTTTTAACAAAGCAGCACCAGCCGCAACGAGAAGATCGTTTCCAAACACATTTTGACCGCATAGAAATTAGATTAGCAAGAAGAATGGCTCCGAAGAAGTTCTTCTGTAGCGAATGACAGGACTGCAAAAGCTGGTTTTCACGACGATAGTTGCTGTGATGAAAGCAACTAACATAGAAACTATCATCGTGTCTGTAGTAACTTGACAGTCGTTTCCGTGCACGAACAATTCATGAGCTTTTCCCGATCTCATGAAACGACACAGAAACAGTTTTCAAAGAATATTTGCAAGTGTAAGAATGTTTGTCATTTTTAAAGCAACGCAACGGATTTCGCGGTTATTTGTAGCGTCGCCGTCGGGATTGAAAAATACGCCAGGAATGCAGTGAAACTGGTAGATTCCGGTCAGTTTATTATTAACTTGTACGGTGGCTTAACCACCAATTATAAAGGCCAACGCTTGCTTAACTTTACTCTCAAATTTCACTGCGTACCTAGAACTTCGAAAAAATGTTTTGCAAACCATAGCTAAGTACTACAGGGATTTATTTAGAACGTTGTATTATAAAATGAAAAATAATCGTCAGTGAATATCAAGCTGTAAGTAATAGGATTCGTGTAGATCAATAAGTTAACGTACTGCAACGAAGGCGTATTCATGTTCCAGAGAAAATAAACAACAAGAGTGGATGAAGATTTAACGGAATATCTAAGCACGTCACTGTTCCTCATCAATTATTTAGGCTTCGATCAAATGATCATTTATGAGAGCTCATCCACGCCGAACGTGCGTATCCTCACCGGGAGCAGGTTATTTTGCAAGGACCGGGTCCCTCAGGGAGCCGCTCCGGGCGTCTTCGACTTCAGGACATCACGTTCTCGAGTTAGCATAAGACGTGATTTCCATACGTTATCATTGCATTACCCAATGGATGAACCCATACTATTTCACGACCTTTTTTTTATATATATTCGGGCGAGTAGATAAATTTCTAACAAACATCATTGTTAGGCGAGATTTATATGATGCTTTGTGTTTATATTAACTAAAAAAATGCTTTGTGAAAAAAAAATATTCGCATAGCATGTCACGTCGTTAATACAGCTAGGCTTTTTGCGCGCTTGTAACGAAGGGTATTTACATGCGAGGCCTTTTGAATTTACGTCGTTAAATATTGTTTATAAAAAAGCGCAGCTCTCGTCATCTAAAATAAAGGCCCGTTCGTTTGTGACATCAATACACGAGCGGCGCCAGAGAATGCAGACAAAGGGAATAAAAAAGTACCACGCGGATTTTCACGTTTCGCGAATGACGCGTTGTCAGTTCGTCGGATATCGCCCCGCGTGCCGCTGCACTTTTTAATTAACTTATACCATAACGACGCGTTTAATTTACCCGGTTTTCGGGGCCAACGTAGAAGAATTTTTCCCTGGCTCGAATAATTCAATACACCCGTTCTTTTTTTTTGATATATTAAATTAACGCTTGGCGTGTCTCATTCTCCGGGAGTTCACTAATTTTCTAAATTAAATTAAATATTTTATACTGTCGGCCACAAGCGAATTAATTAATTTATGTTGGGTTCATCGAAGCGTAAGCGGAACTTATGGACGTAGACAGACGTAGCGCCCGGACTCGCTTTTATTTGTATTCCAGTGAAAATTTTGCGTTCCTCGGTGAAAGCGTTCGTTTACGTTTCAATCTGATGAATTTTATACAAAGGATACCACATAAACTGTCTGTGCATTTATTTTTCTGACAATTTAATTTCCTTTCTTTTTTTTACAATACAATACAAAAAGAAATTACAAATCGTCGTGTACGCATCTACTACTCTTTGTTGCCGATCACATTTACAACGCAAAGAAATTTCAAGTCCTTTTAATTTATTGTAAGGGTTTTCGTTTAACAAATTCGAAGCGATTGGGTTCCATCAAGTACGCAAGAAATTCTACAAATACGACAAAGCAATTCTCAAAAATTAAAGGCAGAGCAAGTATTTTTAAAAATCGCTGAGTTTATTACAGGAAAACTTGCGCCATTCTTTTAATAAATCCTCTCCACGTAGAGGACGCCGAAAAAACATTACGGACCGGCACGTTTCGTAAATGACAAGTCGTCGTCAGGTCTTCAGTACGCCTCGCGCGTTGCACGTTTTAATTAACTTAAAGTTCCGAGTCGAGTTAACTCACTTTGTGAAACCTGAGCTTTAGTTTACATACGAATTGTTGGGAAACAAAAAAATGAATTACACATTTATAATTCAAAATTAAAAAAATCTGGAAAGTGAGCTGCATTGAACTCTGCGTTCGTCATCTTCTGTGAATGAATGCATTGGTTGTTTCACCTGTATGTGCCTGTATAAATTAAAAATTGAGCAAATTATTTCTGCGCGAGCTTTTTTTGCTTTGATCGCCGGCTCACTTATTTCCCAGATTGAATTAAATACCTCACAAAGCTCACTATAAGCGAATTAATTATTTCCTATTCAATGAAGCGTACAGTGTAGCTAGCATATGGCGGTATGTATGCAACGTGGCATTGCCTTAGGCTGGCTTGTACGTTGCTAGATTTTGCCTGACGGTTTACGTTCGTTTCAGACTGAACGGTCTTAAGCTGATATTTAAATTTGAATTGGGCGTTTCATAAAGAAAATCGCTTTCTTTGGAGCATGTGGAGTTAATTTTAATTCTTTGCAAATTCTGTTCTATGAAATATTTTCTGTATTTTTAGTGATTAAATTGAATTTACGTAAAATCAAATGTTGTCTGTTTAAAGTGAATATTTTCCTACTAAAAAGTAAATATATAAAATTTTTATAAAGTCGGCGGTTGGCTTGTTTAAAAAAAGTAAATATTTATTTTCGAACTAGTGTGCAAATGTAACGTAGAAAAACACTCACAATCGGCGGATTAAAATTATAGTACAGTTGGAAATGCTAGAGGGAAATAATTTACATTTATATTTTAAAATAATATTCACCCACAAGGCCCAAAAATCAATCTGCGGATTAATACTCACAAAATAATATATGAAATTGATTTCGCCCGCCCCGAAAAAAAAAAACTTAATTTATTTCCCCGCCGAGCAGAATTTTTAAATTGCTCTCTCCAATATTTTCAACCTGAATGAGGAGAGCCTACCATTTCCCTCTTATATACGCTCGCAATAAAATATTTCCCGTATCGAATGAAATTTTAATCTCATCGGCTCTCATGTTTTAATAACAACACGAGTGACTGATTTATTCCCAATCGAAACGGCGCGTTTCCGGCATTCCGTCGTGTTTGCTTTCGTAAGAGCAAAAATTTGCGCACTAATTTAATGAAATGTAGAACAGGAAAAAATGTTGCATTCAGGGACAAAAAAACAAGGTATTTCACACAAAGGAGAAATGTGCATCCTCAAAGAGAATAAAACACAATTTCATCTGGAGCGTTTGTTAGCAAAGAGATTTCATGCGCGAAACATTCCGTCTCCAGGCATACTGCAAATTTAATTCTCGTTAATTTGTTTAACCTAACAAATTTATTTAAATTTCTTGTTTCACTTCAAAGATTTGTAACGCAATCCCATTGCGAAATTATTTTAAATACGATTACGCTCCTCGAAACTACTTCGATCTTTATAATTGTATCCTGTTTTACAAAGAGATGAAGACGTTCCAAATAATTAAGTTTCTGAAGAAGTTTACCATTTTCTACAATAATTTAAGCATGTAAAAGGAAAAAATGGCATAAAAACAAAGGTGACCAACAAGAAAGAGAAGCAGACAAGGCATTTTAGAAGTAATCGAATATCTAGTTCTATTGCCCAAAGCTCGAAAGTTGGTCAAACTAGCTAGAGATCTAAGAAAGGCAGAAATAGGTGCAACGAATGAAAAAAGAACAGGAAAATTTGAGACAGAATGAGAGAAGTAAGGCAGGATATATTAACCCATAATCCTTTATTTATCCTTAGTCGTAATGTCAAGTCTTTTAGGACGTTATTTCCCGACATTTTTAGGATTCTAATCGAATTTGGTTTAAAAATCAACTATAATATCGAGGCAACAATCACTCCCTAATTGGCATTACATTTTTTTGGTGTTCATGGGAAGATTTGAATTAGATGAAAGTATGACTCTTAGAATGAAAAAGACATCAACTCTATATAATGATTTTTTACTTCAGGCTTCTATTTTTTAAGGTTGTAATAGGTACTTTGAATTAATCAATATTTTATCATATTCCTATCAACTTTCAATGGAATAAATCGAAAAACATGTATGAAATTTCTAAGGGTGTAGTTTATGCCTGTAGATTCTATTTGGAGCAAACCTTAGGTATGTTTTGTGCCTATAGGTTCTACATGATGTAAACCCAAAGTGTGGTTTGTGCCTGTAGGTTCAGACCTAAGACATGGTTTGTGCCTTGGGGACGGAACTGCCCGTTTTTTTTCGTGCAGGATTATTAAAGCTCCTTTTTATCACCCTGTCAAATGGGGGGAACTACAATTAAGTTGAATTTTCCTGCCCACGGAAAGCTTCTAAACAAAAAGTAGCGACCACTAGCTTGCGTACAAGTCTCGTTTTTTTACCGATTTTGATGTGCACCGTTTGCGGAATACTCTGTTTTAGGCTGCATTTGTCGACTTAGCAGAGAAGGTGCGAATTAGTTAAATCAGCGTTTCTTATGGAGGCGGCCTGTGATAAGAATAAAATTCTCATCCGCATAATTCCATGCTTCGAACAGAGTTCTCATAACTTAAGTGACGAAATCATGCGATATGGTTTATGGTTTAAGCGTGTTTCTAAAATAAGTGCGGAAATTGAAACCCGTAATACATCAGCATAAATGGGAACGATTGTACTAACACGTTCTTAACAAAAGTTTTACACATTTCGAGAGAATCGCAGTTGAAAATCGGGCAAGAATTAATCGTACGTCTATGTCTTTGAGGTAGGTCAAGAAAAGGAATTTTTATTGCGACAAAAAACAAATGCAATCGAGCAGTGAGCTTTGCCGAAGTCGGGAGGCCAATAAAAGCATTTTTTTTACATATCGCCGCTGAGCGAAAGAATTCGCTTCATTTTTTTTATGATTATGACTCACAATTTATTCCTCCGTATCCTTTGTGATCAACAGTTTAGTTTGTGAAAAGTGGTTGAACGAGTTAGAGCTAAAATGCCGCCGCAATTCACGAACGGCGAGAGAATAGATATGCTACTCATCTACGGCGAAGCTCGAGGAAATTCTTCATCCAAACAAATTTCCGAACCCACTCCAAGAACATTTACAGCTACTGTGCAACATTTACGCGATTACGGAACGTTTCGACCGCAAGGTGTAAACCGAGGACGTAACCGTGATGCAGCTATTCTGGAACTGGAACCAGAAATTTTGGACGTTGTTGCGGAAAATTCGTGAATAAGTGTACGTCGCTTGGCAGCCAGAATGGGTGTTTCAGGTAAGGTTGTCTGGAGGACGTTATATGAACAGGGTTTGCATCCCTACCATGTTCAGCGCGTACAAAAATTACATCTAGGAGATTCCAAACGTCGGCATACCTTTCGCGACTGATTACTGGAACAACAATTCAGAACATCCAAATTTTTTTCAAAATCTGATGACCACAGGTGAGGCCACTTTTACTCGTGACGGCATTTTTAATTCGCACAACACACATGTATGGTCAGATGAAAATCCTCATGCTGTACGTGAAACTCATTCACAGCAGCGTTTCAGCGTCAATGTGTGGGCAGGAATTTGGAGTGATAAACTTGTAGGGCCTTTTATATTGCCAGCTCGTTTTACAGGTGCTGCCTATTTACATTTTTTGCGGAACACCGTTGAAAATTTTTTGGATGGATTACCGTCGAATGTGTTACGAAACACCTGGTTTATGCACAATGGCGCTTCACCACACAATATCGTTCCTGTGAGAACCTGGTTTAAAGTGCAATAGATTAGTCGAAACCGACCCATGTGGTAGCCTGCCCGATCTCCTGATCTAAATCCGTGTGATTTCTTTTTGGGGGGTCACCTGAAGCAAATAGTATATGCCGCCCTTATAAACGCATTAAATGAGTTGATAGTGAGCATTCATAACGCCACCGACAGTACTCGCGCTAATCCTGACATGCTAGTACGAATACAAGAATCGTTTCTTCGCCGAGCTCGCTTGTGTGTCACTAATGATGGACGCCACTTCGAACAATTGTTATAAACATTTCTAAATGCCGATAGTGAACGTTTGTTTGAATGTGATCCTCCACACAGACGATATTTGGTTGGTGTGCTTTGCTTATTAGTCATTCCCTCGTTGTTTACTGCCTACGATCAGCGAAGCAGGTTCCGTAATTTTTTTCTTATTTCATGAGCGCCGAATAAGGGACGGATAAAGGATTTTTTTTGCTATACGCATTTTTTTATATTGTTTGTGCTGTCAGGGTATTGTGGTTAAAATTTCTGCACTTATTGTGGAAATAACTTGTATTTAAGTTCTATTTGATAGCAAAGCAAATTGTAATTTCTATAAAAAATGAAAGTGTTATGTATTTTGTGTCACTGAATATATGGATGGCGTAGAACAAAGCAGAATAGTATCTTGAGCAGATAAATTAGATTATGAACAGTGATTATCTAAATCTGGTTGTGTAGGGATCCACCAGGTATTCGGTGAATCGATTCGCGGTCGATTCGCATGAACAATGCTCACTGACTACAGTACTCCAGGGAAATTATAGAAGTTCGGGCAGCTTCCGACCGTTAGTTCGGGGCCCGAATTTCACTCTGTCTTCCTAACGACGTTTATGTTTAGGTGGAATTAGCGGCGTGCGCCTAAATATGATGAGGGGGGTCGGGTCCTCGAATTTCCATGCGCGCGGTTGAAAAGATAATGTTGCCGAGTGAGTCTTCAGAAACGGAACGCGAGTAACTTCTGAATCAATCAGACTACGCCATTGTTCCGAAACAATAAATTTCTCAACATAAATTCCAATACTTCGGTGGCTGGAAATGTTTTGTTCGGCGGATCTTTGTAGGGTGGAAGTTAAGGTGCCGTAAAGTGGAACGATAAAATGAAAGCGTCGTCTCTTGCTCCAAAATTACCGGGGAAATTACTTTTGGTCGAGTTTTCGATTCGACTCACTATTTTAATTAAGTTTATCATTGTATTAGTTTAGACTTAAACGCAATAAAGAAAGTCTAGACTGTAAGTAATGCGAAAAAGAGCGACATCAAATGTAGATTTAGAGTACATCTACCGAGATTCGTAGTAATCGAAGGAGGACATAGATCACGAAATCTGTTCCAGACATCTCTCTACCGGGCTTCAGGTTCCCTTTATATCTTTAAAATCGAAGCGCCCAAATCTCCAGGCTATTTGCATTGGCCTAGATTCCGGGCGTGAGTGTTCCACGTATAAATCCTTGATCTTTATACCACCTTAAGTTGCTTTCGGAGTCACTGGGCCGCACCGCGAGTAAACGAGTTCCGGTATTTTGAGATATATGGGCGGTCTCGTAAATAATAAGGCAACTCAACTATATAAAGGATTCACATATGAAATACGCCTCGTAATTTATCGGCGGCTTCCTTTCCATGCGAACTTCCCTGCTCAAGAATACGGAAGCGGAATTCGTTCGTGCCGAAATTAATATTCATTGAAAATTTCGCTTTTTCCCGTTCACTTATTTTATTTTATGATGTGGGGCCTCAGCCCGTTTTATAATCGCATATTCTTACGTCCTTCGTACCTAATGTCTTTCTCATTGAATCCTTTTACATCATATTTTAGAAACTTGATTTAATTTAATACATAATACGAAATGGTAATTTACAATTTATGTAACGCTAAATTAGTTGGAATGTTCCAATTATTGATATTAATTATGATGGTAATGTAGTTTTAATGTAACCGCATCGATAATTTATGAAAAAGTGCTTGCAGCGATCTAATCATTCCTGTTTTCAGTTCAGTAGTTAATCTAAACGTTCTGGTGTTGTTTACGAATGGACCCGTCGCGCCGCAAGCGAATTTTTATCAGCCAAATGCGTTTTTAAATAACGAATGTTTTCCATTCATTAATTTTTTACGCGTTAGCTTTCCGAGTCATTTCATTACCGCCGTTTTAATTCATCTCGTCCGTTTTAATCTCGCCACTTTCCTTTCGCGAAAACTTAATTGCCACATGGGGCGTTTAAGGATGTGATGTCGAGGGGGTCGGGGCGGAGGCGAATTTTTAGGGAACGAGGTTTCCACTTTATTGCGCACGATTCGCATCGAAGGATTCGTATTGCTTTCCGATGGAAATTTTTATTTATTTTATGTTCTACACAATTTGTGTGCGTGTTCTCGAAGGATTACTTCCCGCAAACATTATTTCCCATCGGACTCTCAGTCCCAAACATAATATCCTTGCTTTGTCCTTTTTACATGCTGTCAGACGTGCTCGCGAACCTTTTTCGAAATCCGCAGAGCGTTTTACGTTTAACAGCGCTGCGGAGGAATATATATAATTAACTTCACCGTTTGCGGAATTTCATTCATTAATTAAATGGTATTATTTTTTGGGAACGATAAAAATAGTTTGAATATTAATCCAGTAATCTCCGGAACAAGGGACGTGACATGTTATATGTCTTTACAAGGCATGATATATCCGCCGTCCATTCCCCGGGATATACGCCATTATCTCCGTCCATAAATCAATCTCAATCAATACGTATTACGCCAATCACGGTGGAGAATTAAAACGAACGATCGCAACCCGAATTATTACATTAATCTCCTGACTCCCTGACGGACTCGGAGCGTTTCCAGCGAAGCGTTCTCCTATCTGCCAGGCCCTCAAATCGAACGGATTCGATTTATTCGAACGCGTTCGTCGAACTAATTGCGCGCTCCGAAACGTACGCGGACAGGTAGATCTGTCCGGCGGGGAAGATCGCCGAAGCGAGAATCCGTCTGGTCCGGTTAATTCATTCAGAAAATCCGGAGGATACTCGAATTATTCCGCGAGCTTCGAGGCCCTCGGACGGACGAATTCGTGAGCGACGTGAATTCCGTGTACGATTTTTGAAACGCGCTTAGCTCCGCTCGGTTCGGTTTGTAGATTTAATCAAGTGAAATATTTTACGTGGAGATACAATCGGAAATGTTCCTCGACCGATGAACAAATAGAATTTCAATAATTCTATGCAGGATGTTCGCCTTATTTATGTAACAGATAAAAATATTTTAACTTCAGTTGAATTTTTTCCCACCTTTTCATAGCAATTAAACTTTACTATGCTATACGTTATTAGGTTAAGGGCCCTTTTTTGTATTAGAAATATTAGAAATTATAATACGCTCTCGGAATACTTTCTTGAATGGAAATTAAACTCTGAGCAAATTTATTTTAATTACGCCACGTGCATGTCGTACACACACAGGGTGGTTTTTATGAGAAGACAGAAAATACTTCCAAAGCCCAGCATAAATTCCCGCTGTAGCTTTGTGAATACGCGCGCTCGTGCATATCTGTCCCGTGATCTACATGCGTGCAATTTACTTTATGATTGCGCGTTCTTTTTATGAACGCCGTGCAACCTTGCGATACAATGAAATCGTGACGCGCTGATATTTACGAGGCCACTTAAACGGACATGTTGCTGCATTTCAGAGCGAATCGGACTTGGTCCACGTAAATCACGTTCGCCGCGGCCATACTTTACTATTTGAAATGATAAAAATCACTTTGGCGTTAGTTTACTTCACGAAAGGACCCTTATCTTCTTCATCTGTGAAAATTAAGATTGGCAGACGTTATTTGAAGAATACTCACAGCTGCATACCTCGCATTGGCGACTACATTTCATTCGGAAGCTATGCGTGCGAAGAGAAAAATTAAATATTGCGTTACGGGCGATGTCATTTTCCCCCTCTTAGAGATGCCGCGTCGGGTGATCACGAAAGAAAGACCTAGTTCCTGTTAGGGATGTAATTGTGGATCTTCGAATAAGTGTTCCCGCCCCCCTCGCGTTCCAAATTGTAAAACACTTTCCGCAGTAATACGGAGTATAAATTATAAATCCGATCCAGAAATACCTCTCCTTTCCCTGAGATTTACCCTGGCAAACAATGTAGCTCAGGTGTGGAGTAATATAAAAGGGAAATCTGCGTTACCTTCGGAACGGTATTTGTTACTATTTCCTTTGCGAGCCTCGAACGGGTGTTTTCGATTTTGCATGGAAATGTTCTCTTCGCGCGAGCTCATCGCATCTCCTTGTTTATTATAAACTTGTCAGGCTTGTGTATAAGCAATAAGCCTCAGGCAAACATGCAACGAAAGTAACATATTTTTATTCACTTGGTGATCCACAATAACCAAACAAATTCATAACTCGCGCGCAATTTATTCATAGAGTGAGTTTTTCAGCACCAATAGCTGCGGCTCGTACAAATTCGGATGTTGTGATTGAAATGAGACACTGCGCGTCGTTGCATTCCTGTGTAAATAGCTACGTGACTTTTCACTCATAGGTCATGGCAATAAATGCCATGAGTGGTGACATATGTAAAGGGAATATTGAAAACATTTGCATAAAGAATAGTAGGGAGGCGGTTCTAGAGATTTGGAGCCCTAAGGCAAGAGTTTGTGTGAAATTGTGAAAAATAATCTAATACGCAAGTTTGTGTTTGTCGTTTCGTTGTAGTACATACTACCGCCACACAAAGAAAAAACAATGGTATTTGTTAACACAATTGTAGAATTTATATCCACAAAATGTTACTAAAGTCAAGACCTTACAATAAATAGAAAATATTACGTTTGATTGTCTGGCTTGAGCTTAAATCAAACGTCTTCAAAATTCTAACTAAATTTTCGATGTTAGGTAATTTGTTGATTTTCTTTTATTTCTGTAGAGTAATAAGGGAATTTATTTAGTTCAATTAACATAGTTACATTAGTTTAATGAAGTGATGATCATCGTCTGTTCGGTTAACGTTGCGTTATCTAAATTTCCACCTCTGTGGCACAAAGTTTCCGCGAACGCACACTAAAATATGCATTTCAATAAATTACACCTTCCGGCGCGTGTTTTATCTTGTGCTATTGCCCTGAATTAGTGCTGCACAGCTAATTTGTATTAATGAGCCGAGGCTTAATGAATTGTAAATGCAAATCGAATCCTAATGGATACAAATAAACTATCGTCGGCGCTGAGATTTATTGTTGTTAAACAAACTCCCGTGTTGATTTTGCAGAACTGGAACTAAATTGTTGTTGATTAAATAATAACAGATTGCCTGGGTTCGAGGTGACGCGACGCACGGCGGCGGAAACACAACGCGTCGCCGTTCCCCCGGATTAACGTGCGTGCTCGATAATTAATTCGAATTTATTAGGCCGTTCAATGTTTCAGATTGGTATTACTTTTGTGTGAACAACGTAAACATCGAATGAATTATTAATTCCCGAATAAACTGCACAATCATAACATCACAGGTTTTTACTTACTTTTACAAATCAAAAATTAATTGTTTACTAACAGAGAACTTTTCCGCTAGGGTTTTTGAATGCAGCGTAATTTCAGTTTCGAAATTCACGTTCTGTTCACTTTGATATTGAAACACGAAGAATTAAATTTTGCGGTTTAATTTGTTTTCTCTTCCGCACAATGGAATAGCATTATGATTTTGTCCGGCGTATCCCGGAAGCAATCATTTTTAATTTAGTGTATTTGGAATTTTGCAGAAAACACTGCAAACAGACTGCAGGGGGATTTTATTTTGCGCCGGCCGCTGCATTGTTTCGGGCCGTTAAGCGAGCGAAATGAAAATTACGCGGTGCGTTTCGGAATTTTCGCGCCTATTTTCGCCGGGCCATTTGAAATTCAGATTCTTAACGACGGCCGGCGTCGTCGTCAGCGAAATTAGCCTAATTTATGCGCCGAAAACTAACGGAACGAATCCACAAGTTGAAGTTTTTTTTCCTCGCCGCGAAGAAAGAGCTTTAAAAGCTCCCTTCGTTCGTCTGTCTCATTGTTGATTCAAATTCCAAGCGCGCATTGGTTTCCTGCAACTTTCAAGACAAGAGAATTTTACTACGAAAGCATTTTTTTTTTGTTAAAGCTCAGGTCTAGTTCAAATTCGTAAAAGCAAACGAACTCTTTCCTCGGCACATCTTCGGATAAATCACGCTAACTGCCTTCGCTCTCTCGGTAAACAAAGTGCGAGGCGAAATGACCGGCAGTGGTTTAAAAGCTCGAAAGCACTCCTGTGTTTTATGTGTGTCACTCGGGCGCACGGAGTTTAGCAGTCGGGCTTTCCGGGATAAGGAGGTGCTTTACATTCAACGTGACCGGGCTCCGGTCAACTATAGCCTCACCTTTTTCCGTGCCACATAATTTAGCCTTATTTTAGCGTCAGTTTTAATTAGTGCCACTTCGTAGACGAAATTTAAATTAGTTCGCGTGACAAAATTTACGTAGTGCATAATTTTTTTTATCGGGGAATTTTTGTTGCGCAAAATGAATCTGGACATGACTTTTAATAATGGACGTGGAATTTTATTTGATTTACGAGCGCAGATAACATCCCCCTACCCCCCTTCACAGAATTTACATTTCTATACTTCAATAGTACACAGAGAAAAAAACAACACAATTGCAGAATTTAAATCTACGAATTATTCAGAAAACGCCATTAAATTCGAGTGTAGGTAAATTGTAGATGTATTATGTATGTATTAGGTAGGTACTCCAATTTACTTCAAAATTAATGTAAAAAATGATTAAGATGAACTACCTAGACGATGACAAAAGAAAAACAAAAAAACGCAAGAATGCCACTAGTCAATTTTGAAGTTGTCAGTGTTTCACATTCTAAGTGACACGACCGCGATATTTACAGGCAATTGAAACTTAGACTGTTCCTTTTCTGCGACTTTTCGGAATGTAGTGTAAAATTTCAGCTCTTGTTTAGTGTAAATATTACATCTAAAATATTATCTAAAGTTTTATACAGTTAAGAGTGAATTTATTATAGTATCCTAGTAAATTTTTTTCTCGTATTTAGTGTAGGTATACCTACCGGGAAATTACAGCGTTAATTTCACCCCACGGTCTTGCTACGTGCAACCACAACTGCGTGTAACAACTCTTATCAAGACGCAGCGAGGTTACACCTTTTTCTAACTTAATAACGTATTAGATCAATTTCGACGAGCTCTCAAGGATATTCGATACATCCCCAGAGCTTAATGAACATCAAAAGAATATTCGTCTGACAAGGTAAAGAACCTTGAATATCTTTTATGATTTGCGAAAATAATTAGCAATATCATGGTAAATTAATAAAAGTGTTTCGTGTGGCTTTCATCGTGGACATGTAGCAGTAAACTTCAAGGAACTGAAAGTGTCCACGTGGTGAGGCAATCTTTTATCCCTCGCCTGAAAGCAGCAGCACTTTCGGTAATACAGCGAAACCATATATTCCCGTAGCGCAGAGGCACGCACCGAGAATACTGATGTAAGCCCGTTTCAGGCCGGGTTCGCACCTCCCGAGCATCCGGATCGGCTTATTGATTCCGCTCGCGCTTGTTGTTTGAATATTGGATAAGTGCAGACGGAATTTAATCCCGATGGCATTCCAAATGCGGATTATGAAACACGATATTTATACATACACTGTTTGTGGCTGCCCCTTTATTTTATTTTTTTTAAATTTTTTGCTCGCTGAAAAGCACGGAACTTTCAAAGCGCCTGAAAGATTTCAAACTACTTTGAATAAATGATTTTTATCAAACGATTTCCATTTGAATAATATAAAAAAAACTCTTGTTTGCAAAAATTGCCTGTAATTTCCCTACGCAACACGCATATAAAATTGCACACGAGCGGAAAAGTCCTTTACATTCAATTGGAACGCAAAATATTACGTACTACACGTTCACATTCACAAAGAGAAAGAGAGATGGAATAAATGAGTGTAATCAAGCTAACAGATAAAATATTCATGCTCTCGTCATCTATTCCGGTTCAATTCATATGCAGTGCGGATGTTCCGGGGGGGCACTTGCCGTTCCGTGAACGACCGATGTTCACCGCATACATATATAAAATTGCATGATGTGAATAAAATGTTGAAGTAAAATAGAACACATAACGTCGAACATAAGAAGCGACGATTTTTCACCGTTCTTGTGCACGATTTATGGGGCCAACTTCCTAAGAATATATTCCCGGGCAACTCAGTAAAGTGAAGTACCCGCACATACAAAGAGGCTGAAATATTTATGCGGTATTGGTACGTACTACATAGAAGAAGTCCTAACGCAAACAATGCAGCGCCACCACCAAAAAAAAATATATAACATTATTTGAAGTATGTACGTTCCGGCGAATATGCAGAATATTAATGGCTCTAGGTCAAACCCGTGCGCAAGTTTTATGGCAGCATAAATTTCGTGTGCTGCTCGTTTTTAATTTCTTTTCCTCGTCCGGTTTGTACAATAAAACCACCCCGTTCGAAATCCACCTTCAATTTACGTGCACTTAATACGGGGACTTGGAGATGGGCAATAAAGTGCTCGAAAATATGTAAATGCATGTAAATTACTTACAAATTGTCAGATCGAATCTCGCGCTCGCGCTTATTTAGAATAAAATTTTAATATCACCGCGGTGATATTATTACGCGCCTTCGGGGGCGGGGAGGCGGGTGAGGGCTTGATCTTATTCCGGATACATTTTCCTCGCTAAGTGGAAACTACTCAAACAAAATGTGAAAGTTACTAATGTAATAAAAGGGACGTAATTTGAGAATTTGCATTATAAAGTTGATGCAGCGAGGTCACACTTTTTTCCTAACTTAATAACGTGCATTAAATCAATTTCGACGAGCTCTCAAGGATATTCGATACATCCCCAGGGCTTAATGAACTTCATCAAAAGAATATTCGTCTGACAAGGTAAAGAACCTTGAACAAAATCTTTAGTTTCTCTACAGAAAAAGAAAAAAAACGCGTCGGATAGTATAACAAGATAGATTGAAGTATCTGAAAAAAGGCAGACGTAATGCACAACAAAAAATCGTCTTTACTTTAATTTTTTTAAGAAAGCTGCTTACGTACATGAAACGTAAAAAAATTGTCGGGTACCATGCATGACAACTCAGTTTCCGATACGAATCCTTCGTTTATGTTAAATTTTTTATTTTAAATAATTCCAAAGATGTTCTTTAAAAAAGAAACTTATTTCCGTTTTCGTATCAATTCCATTAAAACATGCTTCATTAAACACGAAGGATGGGGAGGGGAGACGGTGCGGCGCGGCGGGCCGTATGATAATCCCTCGGGAAAATAAGTTTGAAAAGTAATTGTGAGCGTACCTTTTGTGATTACTCGCGAGTAGTATGTTAAAAGCGGCGTGTTTACTCGCACGGAATCCTTTGATGCTCCCATCTCGAAAAGATTTGCTTGCTTTTCTTATAAAGGACCGCCGTGCGCCGGAGCAGTCGCCGGAGTAGCTTCGCAGCAAAATAAACGCGCCTCGACCTCCCTTATTTGTGTAAGTGTGCGTGCGGCTGGCTGGCCGGGAGAAAGGTGAAGTGCCAAAGAAAAATTTCTCCCGCGCGCGCACTCATAGTCGTTTTGCGCCAGATTCTCTCTGCCTGTGATAAAAAGGGCTTATCGATCGCGGCGAATGCGGTTTTGTTTTACGCTTTCGTGCGCCCCCCGCCGCCCCCCGCCGGATGTGAGAAAATTAGACGCGAATTATTTAAATTGATAAGGAGGGTGCGCCTGGAAATTTGGGACATTGTCAACTTATCGTTAACACGACGCGTAACAAAAACAGATCATTACAAATGCAAAGATTTCTCTCTTTTGAATTTATTTATTCGGAATTTATTATTCCGCTGATCAGCGTCGATTCTTTTACTGGAATTAGAACGAAAGGAAAAAAAGGAAAAGACTTGTGAGAGGAATGAAATATGCGCGAGTTTGATCCAAGCAAAAGTAGATTCTAGGAAAGAGTAATAAGAGTAAATTGGCAGAAAGTTGCTCAAAGGAAGTAAAGTAGCAGAAGCCTTAAGGAAATTAATGTCCTCAAATAACATGTCCAGAGCAGATAAACACATAAATAAAAAGAATAAAGCGATTTCTATATGAAGAGAAAACAGATGACGAAGTTTAAAGAAGAAGAGTGACAAGAGGTCAAGAAATATTCAGGAAACCAACTACGCATTGTGTAGATAATTAGGATTAACATAATAGAAAGCATACGTTGGGATGATGAAAGATCGTAAATGTGTTTGACAAGAGGAAGACTAAACAATGAAAGTTCAAAAAAACTGGCAGAAAAGACGTAAAAAATAAAAGGAAAAAGTGAAGGAATTTTAGGAACAATTGAAGCCACGGGCCTATAAGGCCTTTAATATTCTTTGTCTCGAATGAATTGTGATATGTTTTTGAAAATTCATCTACAAATGAAAAGTCTTATTACAGCCCAACTTGGATTAGTTACCCTATGCCCAGATTTCACCGGATTTTTGTGTTTGGGAGTCAGCCATGGTTCTCATAATCTCATCACTACTTTGTTCTTCGTGATACATGCTCACTTCCACTATGTTCTACCTACAGAAGCAGTGTTTGCAATTATAGAAGGAATTATGCACCGACTCCCCTTTTCGCAAGACTAAAATCCTTAATAATAAGTTCCTGCAAGCTTAGTTCCTTTAATAAGGTTGAGTTTATTTGTTGAATTCTCCAACCTTTTAGAGATGCAATTAAATCGTTTGCAAAGGGGCGGACTTGTCCTTTAAATTATATTTTTTCCCGCCTCGTTTTTAATTTCTTTTTTTTCTCTTCTTGTTTGGATTTGGACAAACCAAGAGGCTCACATCAACTACTGTTACCTTAAACTCAAGTCTCAAGTATCCCGTTGACCCTCCAACTCGGCCAATCATTCCTTCACGAGCGATAAAAGGAACTTGGTAAGCAAATCAGGGTTCCAGCGTTAGTCAGGTCCTTTAAGTAGGTTGGATACATAAGCTAAAAGGTTCAAATTCAAACCCAACGCATCCGTCTTACACCCAATCGTACCTTCGGAATCGATAAAATGAGCTTGCCAAGCTTTGCGCAGCAAATGGGGTTCTAGTTTTGGGCCAGCGGGTGTTCCAAGTACAAAATGCAGGAAGGGGCGCGGAAATTAAGAGGCACGGGTCTTTCCTATTACCTTAAAATCAAGTCTGAAGCAAATGAGGTTCAAATTTTGGGCCATCTCCTCTTTACGGGTATGCCAAATGCAAAACGCAGGGAGGTGTGGAGAAATTAGGAGGCTTGGGTTTCTCGTGTTACCTCAAAATTAAATCTGGAGCTTTAGGTATATGTCCAACACCACTAATCATCCTTTCGGGATCGATAAAGTAAGCTTGTCAAGTTTGCACAGGAAATGGGATTCTAATTTTGGGCTAGCCCCCTTTGCGAGTATACCAACTACAAGGGGCGCAGAACTTAAGAGGCTCGGGTCTTTATTACTACCTTAAAATCAAATCTCGAGCACCTGATTCACGTCTAATTCCACCAATCATCGCATCGGGATCGATTAAATGAGCTTGTCAACTTATCAGCGAATGAGGTTCTAGCCTCTCTATGTTGATGCCTCCAAACACAAAAGATAGGATGAGAGCATATATCTAGAGGTTCAGGTTTTCTAATGTTATGTTAAAATGAATTCCGGGGCATCCGGTTCACCTCCAACTCTATCATCCATTCGTCCACGATCGATAAAATGGGCTTAGCAAGGTTGCTTGGTAAACAAATCAGAATTCCAGCGGTAGTCCGGCTCCTCTGGATACTCCAGGTCCTTAAAGTAGGTTGGGTGCGCAAGCTAAGAGATTTAAAATTACTTTAAATCCAACCGCCTCACAACTCTGCCGATTACCTATCCGAGATCGATAAAATGAGTTTGCCTAGTTTGCTGAGCAAATGGGGAGTTCTGGTTTTGAGTCAGCCCTCAGCAAATGGGGTTCTAGTTTATGGCCAGCCCCTCTTTGCGGGTATACTAAATACAATATGCAGGAAAGGGCGAAGAAATTAAGAGGCTCGGGTCTTTCCTACTACCTTAAAATCAAATCTCGAGCATCTGATTCACGTCCAACTCCACCAATCATTGCTTCGGGATCGATTAAATGAGTTTGCCAACTTATTCAGCGAATGGGGTTCTAGCCTCTCTATGTTGATGCCTCCAAATACAAAAACTAAGATGAGCGCATACACCTAGAGGCTCAGGTTTTCTAATGTTACGTTAAAATCAAGTCTGGGGCTTCCGGTTCAAGTCCAACTCCACCATCCATTCTTCCACGATTGAGAAAATGGGCTTGGTAAGGTCGATTAGTAAACAAATCAGAATTTTAACAGTAATCTGGCTCATCTGGATACTCTAGGCCCTTAAAGTAGATTCGGTGTGCAATCTAAGAGATTCAACCGCCTCACAACTCCACCGATTATTCATCCGAGATCGATAAAATGAGTTGGCTAAGTTTGCTGAGCAATTGGGGGCTTCTAGTTTTGGGTCAGCCCTCAAAAATTAAGAGCTTGTCCAACAAATGAGGTTCTAGTTTAAGGCCAGCCCCTGTTTAGGGTGTGCTAAATACAATATGCAGGAAGGGGTGCAGAAATTAAGAGGCCATCACCTTAAAATCAAATCTTGAGCACTTGATTCACGTCCAACTCCACCAATTATCGCTTCGGGATCAATAAAATGAGCTTGCCAACTAATTCAATGAATGGGGTATGTTGATAGCTCCAAATACAAAAGCTAGGATGAGCGCATACACCTCGGGGCTCAGGTTTTCTAATGTTTCTAATGTTTCCACGAACGATACAATGGGCTTGGCAAGGTTGCTTAGTAAATAATTCAGAATTCCAGCGATAATCTGGTTCCTCTCGATACTCCAGGTCCTTAAAGTAGGTTGGATGCACAAGTTAAATTACTTTAAATTCAACCGCCTCACAACTCCGCCGATAATCCAGCCGAGATCGATAAAATGAGTTTGCCAAGAACCCCCCAAATGGAGGGTTCTAGTTCAAGGCCAGTCCATCTACGTTGATACTCCAAGCCTAAAAGACAGCCAAGAGACTCGTATTTTCTAAGGTTACCTTAAAATCAAATCCGAAGCTTTCGGTTTACCCCCAACTCCACCAATCGTTCCTCCACAATCGATTAAATGAGCCCCTTTAGGAAATTTTTAGTTTTGGATTGAGAGGGGTATTGCACTTTTTGGTGGGTTAGTCAAACTACTCCTAGCCAAGCATTTTAAAAGTCTGTTCCCATGAGACTAAACTCAATCGATTGGGCGGCACTTGGGGCCAACATTTTCGGCAAATCCATACAAAGTAGGCTTGGTAGATCAAATGGGATTGGTGAGGTCGTCAGCCCCAAAAGGACGCTGAATCATGAAGGACGGGACGAGTAAAGAGTTGCTTTAAATTCCTCTCTCTTTTAAATCCACGTTTCTATTACCAGTCTTAGACGTGAATGATATACGTTGTTTACATACAAACGGAATTCGATACTTTCGACACCTTGATATCTATAAGTGATTTCCCACGAGATAAGGTACGTGCACGTCATATTACGTAATATTTATGAGTCGGTACCCGGTGATTCCGGTGTCAGATAGATGCGACGGCACAATGCAAGATTTATACCACGGTAACTAGGTATCATTTGCGTTTAGTTTACCCCGTGTGATAAATAACATCCGGTAACTTCGACACGTCGCTAATGTAAAGAAATAACATCGTTAGCTATTCAGGACGTGGACAGTTGTTTGCTGCTAGTTAGATACGTAGCAGCGTTCATTATATGTCGATTTAGGACGTAATAAATAAATATTTGAGCGCTAAACGTTCTGCTATTAATTTCTCCACGAAGGGGTTCATGAGGTTACTTCGGACGATATTGTGTGTGCGTGTGTGTCAATATAATTATCATTTGTCTGCAATTGTTTTGTAATTTTGGCATTCAATCTTCCATCATCGCGGTGTATTAATGATGGTGCCCCAAACACACACACACACATCTGAGGCAAACAACAAACATTCTAACGCGCATCCATATTTCATGGGGGCGAATGGAAAAACCCGGCCGGAAATTTTACGCCCGGCCGCTTTTTATATGAGAAATAAAGTCGGCCGCATTATATAAAAACGCTTCCATGTGGGGAAATTGGATAGGCCGGCGAAAACAGCCTTGCTTAATTGGTCTGGTTTTCCAGACAGAGTTACTAATAACGGGATGGCCTGGCTTTCTATTGATTCCTGCGTGACTACTAATGGCCTCCTGAAAGTAATTGGTTTACTTATATGACATACATGTATGCACTGGCGAAACTGAGGAATTGATCAAGAAAGGTGTGTTTGATAATGAACACGAACACAGTTTGTAACTTAAATTAGGAGCACGAGACAAATGGAATTATAAGAAAGTAGAAGGAATGAATCAACAAAACGTTGAAAAAGAAATTTGTGTTACACTTGTATTTGAGGAGTTGAGGTATTAATAATTGGTGCTCTTTTGGTCACGTAGGATGCGATCATGTAAATAAAAAGGGCATTCATTTGGCAATGATGAAGCATACATGCATACAAGAGAAAGTGATGTGAAAATCAAACGCGGAAACTTCATTTGTTAAAAAAGTTCAAAGAGGAACAAATTAAAAATAACCTGTTAAAAGAACAAATGAAAAAATTAAGCTAAACGTTATTTTTTTTATTATATGCCGACCTGATCAATCTGAGTTAAGAATACAACGTGACCTCCGAATGCGAGAGGCAAAAGCTATTTCATTAAAGCTAAAAGGAGTGTTTGTTTTGTCACTGGTATATTTGAAAACCTCGTATAAAGCTCTAATATAAAAGTGAAAAGCTAATTTGATAAAAAAACAAATGAAATCAATTATAAAGAAACGCAATGAATTAGATAAAAAGTAAAAGAAACTCGAAGAAACGCGACGATAAAAAAAACTAGAAGAAACTAAACAGAACAGTAGCAAAAGAAATTCGATAAAGCGTTAGTTATAAAAAAAGAAACTATACAATATTAAGCAAAAAGAAAAAACAAATGCTCCTCTGAAGAAACGTCGATATCGTTTTGTTTCCCGTTCATTTTATTGTTTGTATGTTAATGTTCGTTTCGACGTTCCTTTTTTTTCTTCAATTTGCAATAAAAATTGCAAGAAATCAGAAAAAATAAAAATAAACAAGAAGAAAACAAAACACGAAAACAACGAAATAAACAAAAGAAAGCGAAAATACGTTGTTTTCATATTTGATTTTCTTTTGTTTATTTTCGTTATTATTGTTATTATTTTGTACATACAATTGTCTATTGTTTACTGTTACTTTTTTGATTCAACGAAGGAAAAGAAATTCGTAAAAACGTAATCATATGAAGAATAAAAGAAACTAAACAAAACGAATTCGAGAAAGAAAAAAAAGGAAACAAAAAAGCAATTCGAAGAAGCGTCAATTTATTATTATTTCTCTTTTTTTAATTAAAGAAAGAAAACCAGAAGAAACATTCGATAAAAATGAACAAGAGAAAACCAAAATATGAAAACAACGAAAAAAACAAAAGAAAGCCAATGTTTATGTTTGTCGAGTGTTTATTATTATTATTTTTTTTTGTTACACGACTGTCTTTTGTTTTATGTTGGCTCTCTGATTTTCAAGCACTTTCCGTCGATTTTCTTATTTTCTAATTCAATTTGTTCTTTATATTTCGGTTTTTTCGTACTTCGGTTTTCTTTTGTTTATTTTCGTTGAATTATTATTATTTTTTGGTACATGCGATTGTCTATTGTGTTACTGTTACTCTTTTGATTCAACGAAGGAAAAGAAATTAGAAAAAAAACGCAACGATAAGAAGAATGAAAGAAACCAAACAAAACAGTAGTAAAACAAATTCGAGAAAGAAAGAAAAGAAAACAAAAAGGAATTCGAAGAAGCGTCAATAATTAAAAAAAAAATTAAAATGCATTGAATCAAAAGAAAACAATGGAATATTTGTTACTCTTTTGAATTTTAGATGCCGCTCCGATGAAATTGCCGTCATTCTCTTGTTTTTTATTAATTTTATTGTTTGTATATCAATGTTTGTTTCGATGCTCTTTTTCTCTTTTTTTTTAATTAAAGAAAGAAAACCAGAAGATAGAATAATTCGATAAAAATGAACAAAAGAAAACCAAAATATGAAAATAAAGAAACAAACAAAAGGAACGATATTTCATTGGTTTCGTATTTTGGTTTTCTTTTGTTTGTATTTGTCAAGCGTTTATTTATTTTTTGTTGAACGACTGTCTTTTGTTTTCGTATATTGGTTTTCTTTTGTTTATTTTTGTTTTTTGTTTTCTCTTAGCGTTTTCTTTTTTTATTCAAATTATTCTTTACATTTCAGGTTTTCTAATCTAGATTTTCTTAATACGAAGGTAAACATTGTTTTCATACTTTGGTTTTCTTTTGTTTATTTTCGACGAATCACTATTATACAATCGTCTTTTGTTTTATGTGTCTTTTGTTTTTTAAATATTTGCAGTCAGAGTAGAATCGTCAATTTTATTTTTATTTTTTTACTCAAATTTTCCGTTTTCTTTTAATTTCGATGTTCTTTTGTTAATTTTTGTGGAATTATTAGTATTATTTATAATTGTCTTTTCTTTCTAATGATCTTTTGATGTCTAAGCAATTTCCATCAGAAGACAACAATTATTTTTTTTCAACTTGTTCTTTCGTTGTTTTCGAATTTTGGTTTTCTTTTGTGAATTTTCGTCGAATTTTTATCATTGTATTGTATATATTGAAAATCAAAGGACCAACAGGAAACAAAAAACAATTGTCTTTTGACTTTCAAAAAGATATTTCTCTTTTGTTTGACAATTGTCATATGTTTGATAATTTTCTTTCGACTTTCAAAAAGACATTTGCTTTTTGTTTGACAATTGTCGTAAGACATTCAACAACGCGATTTGCCAAAACAAGCCGAAACTTTCTTTTTCGTTTGTTTTTACGGAGGCGGAAGACCAATAAGAAAATGTCATTTGTCATCAGCAAAGGACGAGTATTTGAGTGTGATGTTAACAACGCCATCTGTGCCAGTTTTTTTTTTATTATCTGTCAACCAAATGGAAGCCAAATAAAAAAAAGCTGCAACAGATGGCACTGTTCAATATCTCACAATTTTTTTACCAGTTTGTTAAATTTATTTTTTTGAATTATTGTTATTATTTCTCCTTTGTAGAGAAGAGAATTGACATCGACCCACTTTCATTTATTTCTTCGTCTTGTCCTTTGTATTTCACTGTTTTCGTACGTCTTTTGTTTATTTTTGCCGAATTATTATTATTTTTTTTTATGTAGTCCTCTTTATCTTGACTTAAAGATCTGTTATTCGTGTATCGATTATGTACAAAAGTTTTGTTTCACTCAGTCTGTTAGGATGGAATTTTTTGGCCCCTGTGCGCAGAGAAATGAAACGAAAAAAATTGTCAGGGAATAGGATCCCCCCCCTGGATAAAAATCGCCGCGTTGATACAATTCAGACGTGGCAATTAATCACGCTTCACGTGCGTGAAAATCCGCGATAATGCTAAATTAATACTAATATGAAACCGGCGAGGTATGTAGTACGTACGTTATCTGCGAGGGCGCAAAACAGGTTGTATTTTTGACTGACCATCGGGGGAGGGTGGTAGCACGTACTCAATTCGTTGATAAAACTCCCTGTTTGCCTTCTCGATACAAGCGAAGATTATTATTCGGGCGTGCACGCTATAATGTGTTTACAGTTTCCCCTCTACACGGGGCAAAACACGCGGAAATTTAAATGTTCAGAATTAATCAATTTGTGCTTGATCTAAAGTGTTTGCGCCTTACAATTAGTTTTGGGCAGACGTCTCGCAATTATGAATATATCAAATGGAGTGAGCAAAACTCAGTGTCCCAAACAAATTGAGCGTAATCAATTTTCCAAGTTTCAAGAAAACTCGTCGCTGACCTAATTACTCAGATCTATGCTGCACATAAATTAGGTTTCAGTTTGAAATAAGTTTTAGTTTGAAAATTATGTCACGTTTTTTTTTTTTGTTGGTATGGATTTGATAGTGGCGCTCGTTTTTCTTCTCTTTTTTCTTCTTCCTCTCGTAACAATATATAAGCACATTCTCACACAACATTAAATCGTAAAACTCGACGGTAACATCCCAAATGATAATACATTTTTAACGAGCTTCTTCCTCTGCTCCCGGTTTGCGACGGGGATTATACATAATTTAAATCTCGGCGTAAAAAGCCGCTACATACGAACATATCTTAAGGTGTTTGGGGGGGGTGGGAAAGTACCTAGGGGAGCGATATCTTCAATTGCAGCGCCTTCTCGGCACGGCTGACCGCTTCGATGGCACCCCGGAGGCGCGATAACGGAGTAGCCCATCATCGACTACCACTTGTCTTACCAATATCCCGAGGATACTTACATCGTCTCCCAAATCACTATATTTGGACGGTTCACGGCGAGAACTATTACGCTTGAAATCCCGGTAACAATAAAAAATCTTATTTGTAAGAGGGCAGGACGAAAAAGAGTTTCCATCAGAGCTTTTTACCTTCGCTTCGTTCCTTCCTTGCCAATAATATTAACTACCTCCGCTTGCTTCCATTTGTTCCACATTTTTATGTGTTTTTTTCCACCAGGGAATTAAGTTTAGTTTGAGGTTGTAAGTTTTAAAATCATTCGATTTTGAAAATTATATTTTGTGACCGGTAGAAAGTCGGTGGTGACAGCATTAATGCATTAAATGCAGTCAAAGGACACGCTATTCGCTGTAGTACATAAATCAAGTGAGATAAGGATCGAGAGATCCTGTACCCGTAAAGCTTCAAGTCCGATGCTATCACACCAAACAGAGCGAGCAATGTTTGTTGCACGGTAAGCGCCGACGCATGATTGATAGAATGCTAATGCGGATCCTTTACGTTTGACGGCTACATCGGTAAGTTCAATCTCGCCATCAGAAGATCTGCTCTTTATTCATCGGAATATTATGTTATGCAGGGGGGGCGTCTTCGATTGTTTTGTCATGCACATCATCTTTTAACTTTTTATTTCTCGACGAGATCGGTTTAGCTAAATCGATGGATTCATAAATCTCGGGGGGCCAAATTGTCTATGAAATTTATTACAACAATACCCGGCGAAGATTTAGGAAAGCATACAATTCCTTTTAACAGAAATATCATGAGTCAAACGGCGGTCATTTATTTTTATTTGAAGAATGCGAGGAGTGACCTCGACGTCGCTCGAGATTATACGTCTGCTTTCCATTCTCTAAAATAGAGACTGATATAAGCACATCAATAAGAGCCGTCTGAAGACGGCGAACAACAAACAGGCCGTTTAAAAATAGAACAATCTATATGCCTGCGTGCTCTAATATTATGTAATAATAAATGGTTATAGTTTGCATGTAAAAATGTAATAACAGCGCCCACCTCTACTTATGCTTGGATTGTGCATTCTCAGAGTAATCTCCACCTTCTATTACTAGAGCTTTATTAAATTGAAACTTTCGTAGTTGAATATTATTGAAGCTTTGATTGATTTTGAATTGCATGTCATTGCACTTAGGGTGAATCCCTCGTTAACGTTGGTTTATTTGATTTGGTGAAGGTGAATTTAACGAGGTGACATTTACTCTGTGTGTGTGCTTTCTGATTATGAGATAGCATCCCATACTTGCCTTGATTATTATCAGCTCGCGTAGATGAATCGATCAATATGCAATATACATAGAAATTCTAAATCCATCCATCAAGCTTGCCGCCGTGCCTCTGCAGTTTCAGCTCATAACAATGAAATCCCATTTCGCATATGCACGTATAATACATGTGCTTCATACTATTGTTTGGTAGGGTACGCACTGACATCTCATGCAGGTAGCTGTTCATTGTCCAAAGCTCCAATCAGTCCCTAGGTCATCTCACTGTCCACAGTCCGGTGAATTATAACCGATTGTTGATTACTGTAACTACCGCACACTATGATTTACATATTAATGTCCTACATATAAATGTAATCGCGCATTGTTAGTTTCAATGTTGTGTTTAAGGGCCCAATCATAGCAATTTGATACTCACACATTTTTCGTAAGTTCCCAGCTATTCGATCGCCTGTATCACGTGTAGTACAAATACATGAGCAAAGGTGTTAAGGAAGCCTTTTACGTGCGCCTACTATTGGATTACCTTACAAATTATATTAGTCTTCTATTTTTGTTCTTTTTTTAAATTCCAACTTTGAGCAGCTTTTTCTTTAATTATCAAGTAAATTATAATTGTTTTTCGTTTTGTGTCCATCGGGGCGCACGTGTTCGTAATTTATTTGCTCTGGTGTAACTTTCCTTACGTGAAATTGGTCGTGTAACAGTTGTCACCTTATTAAATAACTTTTGCGTCTCAATTTTGTTGTCCTTTCGGTCTTATTAACTGAAACGTAGAGTCGCGTGTGAAAATAGTTTCGGATGGAGTTGTATTAAAGCACGGGATACATTATTCTGCGTAATAGAATCGTTACCGATTTCTGATCGTTTTAGCAAGTCGAATTCATCAAGCGGAAAGCATTAGTAAACTGGCTGTTATCTGAAAGGCAATAATTCAACGAAACAACGCGTATCGATTTTATTCGGAGGCCCGGTGTGTAAAGCAAATAGCTCGGCTGCTCACTCCAATTTTCGGCCGTGAGAGAACAAATCTAATATCGCGCGGATATTTATTGGATATGTGATCGGCGGCTGGGCGTTTTGCAAATCCGAGCAGGTTATTGATATAAATGCGATCGCGAAGGTCCGTTATTGGAATAATTCTCTGCCGGGCGCAATTGCTGCTGCAACGGCTCAGCGTCGAGGGACCGATATTATATCTCTTGCAATATCGGCGGTAATAATATGTTTCCGCGGATCTCTCGCCGATCTTCTGTGTTACGCTCAACGACGTAATTGAATACGTTCGATAAATAATTCAACTCGGCCGGTCGTACACGATAAATACGAATTAGTTTTCACTTGCCTTTCTTATCAGATACTGGCGAGAGGGGCATTAAGCACCGCGTTATAGTTCTCTCGCAAGATGAATCCAATCTTGGTTCGAAAGCTCTCTTGAGTTACGAAATTACCCGGATACATGTGGTAGAAGGCTGTATGAATGATAATCATTTTGAATTTAGCTCTAAATTTAAAGCTACTTTTATGTAAAGCTTTCGCCTTTCAAACTAAACCATACATGCACCGTCTCATTTCGCTTTCGATTTGGTTTGCTCTTCAATTTTTAAATTGGTTTTTGTGGTAAGGCAGTAATAATTACTTCGCCTATAAGAATGAACTGGTTGATTGCTATCAGAAAAAAAAAATTTTATTTAAGCTTACAAAGTAATAATCTTTGGTGATATGATCTGGGTGTTGCGACCCTGTCAATTTTTCTCGAGAAGTTAATTCTTAATTTACTATCCAAAATCCTCTTGCAGGGACGTACGCTGAATTCCCTTGTGTCAAGTCCTACATTTTAGAACGTTTACTTCCGTTGTGCAGCGGCTCTAAAAAGAATTGCAACGAAAAGCAATAAAATCGTTCGGATTTGAACCTTATGGTAAGCTTCCACAATACCAGGTGATCACGCCTGTACAACATCTGCGGGATTACGGGAAATTTCAACCTGCAGGACACCTATGACGAGACGAGCTCGTGCGTCGAATATTTATTTACCAATTAATTTAATATTTCACGAAGAACAAACCCGACAAAAAATAAATCAGCGACGAGATCAACCCGTCGAATCTAATTGTCAAGACTTTAGGGAACGGAACTCCACGGAAATCAGCTCATCTTCCTCCCTGTGAGGTCTTTTAAAACTTCTTTAGCGTCCAAAATTTTCAAGTGGGGACGATATCGCTTGAGTCAGCCAATTTGAATTTCTCTTCCTGCACGACAAGTCGCTTTTTAATCTTTCTCAAGTTTTCTTTGACCTTCACAGGTCTTGGTAGGTTCTTTCATGGATTTTTATCTTTTTCTTTTGCTCTTTCTATGAATATTTTTTTTTATTACAAGAATTCTTTCGTTTCCAGAGGTCCATCGCTGTCTTATTTCGTTATTTTAGAGACACCTGTGTATAACAGTTAGGTTACAATATTATTATTTGTTAAAAACTATGTACAGTACCTCTACACTCTTCCAGAACTCTTATGAAAATTTAATTGCAAGCAAATATTTATTTCAAATTTCCGTTTTATTTAAAAACTATCAGACGAAGTACTAGAAGCCTCGGTTTCACCAATGATAGAGTCTCAACGACAAACGCGAAGCAGCAGCAAGACCAACAGCAGCAGCAGTAGCAACATCACTACCAACAGCAGCCCTGAAGAAGTTCTTCTGCAACGGAGAACGAAACGTCGGCAGTGAAGAAAGCCGAGACACGCGGTTCCAACCAGAAGCCAAGAATTCAACAATGGACGACGGCCGCGGAAGCCTTCAAGTTAAATTAAAAGATAGACACTTGGTTTCACGAGAAGTCCAACGAAGTCTTCAATGATGTGGAGAACTTCTGGGGCTGTAATCCCAAGACTCTGGAACTGACTTCTGAGCCCTCTTGTCTTGAGAAACATCTCATCACTTCAAGGAAGCACTTCAGGCCTTTCACACAACACTGGGAAGTTGTTTACATTCTTCAACTTCACTAGAAGATGCCATCAGAGACAAGTCCAACATTTATTTCTTCAAGAAGAATGGTAGAAGGCGCCGTATTGCCGTCAAGGACAAGCCTCGCGTTTATTTCTTCAAGAAGAACGGTGGAAGACGCCGTATTGTAGTAAAACTGCAAAATCAAATAAAAAGAAGACTTTTGAAGATAGAAGCCGTACGGCGGGTTTATTCAAAATGTAATTACGTTATTAAAGTCAGGAAGTGAATGTTTAATTTATTAGAAATTGAAAATTAAAGATAAAACAGGACCCCGTAATCCTAGTTTGTTAGCTAGACAATTGGCAACCCTGAGATACCTTCCCTATAAACAAGTAAAGAGAGAAAAGAGTCTTAATATTAAATTTTTATGCGTAAACTTTTTATTTGTTGATAAATAACTCTTTGCCTTTTCTGTAATATTTTTTACGCCTCTGTTCCTATCACTTCTTTCTTAGTCACATTTGCTTCTTCCTCTATGACAATGTGTGAGTTTTCTTCAACTTTTAGAAGTCTACGGAGGTTCTTCTTTGTATCCTTTATGCGTTTTTATCTTTTTCTTCGTAATACTTGGCTTTTTCCATGACTTTTTCTTAGTTACAGACTTTTTCTTCTTCAGAATTTCTTCTCAGTTTTCATTTTTCTCCTTTCTTTAGTAACTCTTTTGCTTCTTCTGTAATAATTTTTTAAAACCTCAATTCCTCTCCACGTCCAGAGGAACTTGTAAGCTATTTTATGAATACTTTATCGGTTTTTATCTTTTTTCTTTCTCCTTTGGCAATCTTATTCTTCGTCTATAATAATATTTCTTAATTCCAAATTCCATCATCTTCACGTTTTCTTTGGATGTCCTATCAACCTCTTTCCTCTTTCCTGACTAGTTGCTCGTTCTGTGCCAATGTTTCTTAATCTTAAGTTTTCTTCGTCCTTCTTCTTTGAGTACTTTAGGGATTCTTATTTTTTCTCGGCCATCCTTTGCTTCTTTTATGATATTTTCTTGGTTGCAAGTTTTTCTTCGTCTCCATTCCTTTCCACCTCCAGAAGCCGGAATGTTGTATTGGATTTTATCTTCTGATCTTTTCTTTGGCAACCCTCGTTTATGATGTTCCTTCTTAACTCCAGGTTCCTTCATCTTGAGAGTTAGGTTTTTATCTTTTTCTGCATAATTTTTCTCACTATCAAGTTGCTTCCCACCTCAAGAGGTCTTCCTTTAACTACTTATCAGTTTTTATCTTCTTCTCTTTTCTTTGACATCCCTTTGGTTCTTCCATGAGAATGCTTCTCAATCCCAAGTTTTCCTCCACCTCATAGTCTGATTAGTCGTTTAGATTTAATATTTGTTGGCCACCTTTTCCTGTGCACCTTTAGAAGATGTTTATGTCGTTTCGATTTCTAAAAGTATTCCCTATTTTTTCACCTCATTTAATTTTTTTACTTTTTTAGGCAAAATAATACAAAACTTTCTTCTGCCGTGGTACCTCTAACTTTCAGGAACAGTAATGAGTTTGTCTTAAACTAATTGTAACCAGGTTTACTTTGGGCCTCTACGGTTCAACTCTGCATGGCCCCAACTTGTGTGAGAAAAATTGTATTATAAAAACTACCCTCTCCTTCTCTATGGTGAACCTCAAATTCAAAATTTTTTTGTTTGAGGCCCTAAAGTTTCGTAGTTTGTACCGAATGAATAAAACGTTTTGATTGTATGAAGCAAAGCAAGCGCCCCACGTAAAAACTCAACACGTTCTACCCTCGTAGGCGTTTCCGAGTTTCCCCAAGGAAAAAAACAGTTTATTACGTCCGTAATATCGTCCGACCCATTGCGAAACGTAACGCAGGTCCAAAACACTTACAATCTTGCTCCGCACAGCCTTGACCGTCACTCCATGATATTATATTGAAAGGCCCACGCACGACGACGACTGTTTTGGGACGAACGAAGGAAACGACGACGCAAGCACGTACCGGGTTAAGAGAACGTGGCATTTTTGCGCGATAAATTTTCGCTGGATGCGCGATTCATATTAAAATTAGTTTTGAGGAGGGCGACACGTTTTGTATTGTCGTTAAAATGTGCTAAGCACTGACGTTTGTTTCAGACGCCTGAGGATAAAACTACGCGTTGGAGGAGGAGGGGTAAGTAATTATTATATTCATATGACATTTTCGCCTCGATATTTTCTTTTTTTAATTAATTATTTACGTCATCCGCATAAAGCGGAGCAAATTGAAACACGTCGTATAACATTACCAGTTCCCCGAGTGGTGCGCAAAGTGTTTCAAGCATATCTATATTAAAATTTTGCTCAGCGAATCGGAAGTTGGGAGAGCGTCTGTATTATTAACTGCGCCTCTCGGCAAAGGATTTAAACGCCGCCGAAAAAATTAATAAATACATTATCTCGACATAGCTCCGGCGCTAGTGATCCTAAAAATAATTAGGCACCGAGGCCGGAGGAGAGATGCATCGCCCGGACGCCTTTTGAAGAAATTCCGATGTGTTTAATTAAATATTTTAATTACGTCAAGTTTCAGCAGACCTTATGATGTTTCTTTGAGAGTTCGCGATGCGATAATTAAATTCCTTGTTAATTTATGCTAGGACGTGCAGTTTAAGACTCGAAACGGTATTGTTTATTTATAGGACTCCCCGTGCCGAGTAAAAGATCGACGCTAAGCAAAGTTTAATTACGATTTACATTAATCACAAACCTACACGGAAAATACGTTCATGCTCGAATAGGCAAAGAGATTTAAATTAATTAAAAAGATGGTGGCCGAATGTAATTTATTGTAAAAAAAATAATTATGTAGAATTAGTTAAATTAACCGTTGTGAAAACGCAGAGAAAGTTTGAAACACAAACATTGACGCAACGAAATGAAACAAATGTTGTTCATTGTGCCAACGACGGCGACGTTGTGTGTGTGTGTGTGTGTGTGCAAACGCTTTGTTATTAGAGACCCGCGACATATGTTTGCGCAGCACACCCTTGAGCCCTTACGTGCTCTTGAAGGGATCAATTAACCCCCGTAATTCAAACACTGATTACAACACCTCCGTGAAAGCTACACCCCTTCGCGCATATAATTCATCGCGAACGTGTGGCAACCGTCTAAGAGTTTTTTAAGTGAAGAGTTGCGTGTCAGCCGAGCAATTACAACTTTTGTTATGCTCCTCTCGTCGCAGGTTTTTATTGAAAATTCTGGGCCGAAAGAAGTTGGAAGCGTACGAAACAATAAAACGCCGCGATATATTATCAAACAATGCGAAAGGAATCACAAAAGGATCGGGGGTGGTTTATTACGGAAGTTTTTCACTGGAAATTACAAACGATGCAAAAATTCGTTACACACGTTGGACACTTTCATTCATTTCTGGTCTGTCTTAGTTTCGTTTAATTTGTTAGATTCCCGTCCTCCATTCGTTTTATATAGTCTCTTAATTCCTTCGAAAATCTATTATCTCACTCTAGGTAATCAGTCACGAACTCACGAAGTGCAAAGCAAAACTTCCACCGAACTACAAGTAACGAGGTGTTGAATGCCCTGGTTTGTGCGTGTGTAAATGAGAACGAGCCATTGTTCTAGAGACACTCGAGTGTAGAGAAGGTGTCGGAATTCTCGACAGCGAAGCAACGTAACGTACAACATCAGATCGTGATGCAGCTCTTACTTCATTGTCTTGAGAGACGGGACGCCAAAAACCGGAATTAAGCTCCGGCTGAACTTTGCGCAGATAACCGCGTCTGCAGACACATAATGACACTGTGTGCACTGCTTTGCTTTTCGATGCCTTTGATTAACAACTCGGAGTTTGTTTGGTTTTGTCTACGTCAGCCTTCCTCTTGATTGGAACTACTAATTAGATACTTATTGTCTTTTGCAATCAATAGTGTAACAAGGAATGGGAACTCTGCCAAATGCTATAGGCCTCCGAGATTATGACTGCATGAACCAATCAATGCTTCTAGGAAAAGCATAAGTACTTATTACTTATTTTTATTTTCAATAAAGTGAGCTACGTCCTTTATTTTAGTTATGTAAATTATTACGTAACAATCGTTCGATAAGATGTTGTGGATTTTAATTCAAAATTCGGTAGCAACTAATAATTAGGGTGAATAGAGAGACAGAGTAACTTGTGCATTGTCCGTTGTGCGCAGAAATTTTAATTAAATTTAGTTCTACCAATTACCGCTTCTATTAATTGTATCGTACAAACTTTCGCAAATTGTTCGAACGTAGATTGTAGCATCGCCGCCGCCGCCGCCGCATATTTAGTTTAGTATTGTTGCGACGAGTCTCCCTTTAGTTTAGGCGCAGCTTTGAAACTGTGTACGGAGATCGGCGTGTATAGTTAAAACGCGCCTGCAAAATCACGTGAAGCGACATTTCCGGAATCGCTTCCCGCAGTCGTTTCCTCCCCGGGTATCAGACCTACGGTTAACAGCGGATCGTTATCTCCCGAACACCGGCGGATAAAATATACCCTGCACGCCCTTTGAGTCTCGCAGGACAAAAGATTTGCGGTTCGGTGACACTCGCTCCTGAACTTAGTTTCCAGTTTCCAGACTTGTGTGAGCGTGTGTGTGTGTGTGTGCATTCATGAAACGCCCCTTCTACCTTCCACCCCCCACAAAAAAAAAGACGTAACGCAAAAGTTAACAAATCTCCCCCGACATGTCATTTAACAATAACAAATGAATGAGGAAAAAAAAAGTTATTTAGGACGAAAGAGTTGTTTGCCGCTAGTTGAAATGAAGGTTCGCACAATGGCTCTTCCAGATTTTAAACCCTAACAATGGGTGAGCTGTAGCAGCCGAATTATGAGGATTATTACGGGACTTTTGTGTTGCTCTTTGTACCAAATTGCCGTAAATAACAATTAGCTGGTGTAACAATAAAATTTTACTCAACTAAGGCAATCGGCTCACGTTTGTAAGTGAAAGTACCGAAAATCGCATTATTATAATTTATGAAGAGGGGGGGCGGGCTTTAATTAAAGGCACCATTTTGAATTAAATATGCAAAGCTTTCCTGCAAGCGGGTCCCGTTCATTAGATTAAAGCTAGCGAGCCATCAGATTCAGTTTATCAATTCTTCTAGGTCAATAGAGTCGATAACTGCGAGCAGGGATTGGCTCGTTAAGCACGCGATTGACGCGGACCCTGGCGGTGAGCAACGTGAATAAAGTAGATGTAGATGCAGGTGCCGGCTTGAATACAAGGCGAAGTATTTTTATCATAATTTGTCAAGTTGTCTGCAGGTGACAAAAGCTTTAGAACTTGCTCGAGTTACTTCGAGACCAACAAAGAATAACGAAAGTTCCGGCGACGATTTTAATTTTTGAAGCGATTTAATTCAAACTTGTTTCTTATTAAATTTTTTTGCGGCTTTGAATCGGAAAAGTTTTCTGAATCGTTGCATTATTCAATCAATTCCGGAACGAAAGAAACTTATTTGTTATTATTCTTAAACGCAAAACGAATCCTTTTTTTTACCATTCGCTCTTCTTCCCTTGCATTTCGACCAACCAAGCAAGATTAAAATTTGTTTAGACTTCAAATTTCAATTAAGAAAAAAAGAGGACTACTTTGTCTCTGGTGTATAGATGAGTTTACCTACAAGGGTTTATCAGGAAGTCGTTTCACCAACGGAATGAAAAATCGAGATATCAGAGTGACACAGTGTGTTTCACACGACCGTGGGCGACGTTCTCGAAGCCTGAAACAAATTTCAATTTGATCTCGCGAGATTGTATCAGCTCTAGCTGAAAGTGACATTCCTGGTTTATACGTACGCGAAGGGAGCAGCTGCGCCTCTGTTTCGATAACAATTTATTACACCGCCGCGGCATTATCTGAATTTCATTTAAAATTTCATAAGATGTGTGTCCATTAAAGTCGGCGGTTTCTTTTTTCGTTCTATTTTATGTATGATTTAATAAAATAGGTTTACATCGCATGGAAAAGCGACCAATTTCGTTTGTGGATGTTAAGGAAAGCGAACCGAAGAAAACTCTCATAAACAAATTAATTCAATAAACGAAAGAGATTTTCTCTGCGAGATTAAATTACGTTTTTGTCATTGTGTCCGCCCCGGAGATGTAATAAGTAAAACGGATAAAAAGGCCGGGGCTTGGCTTTCCATTGGCGGAGCCAATATTAATTCCCAGATGTCAATAACAACAGGAGTAGAATACTGATGATCATCTGGCACCGGAGATAAAAGAAAATGGATATATATTTGTTTGATTCACTAATACCGGGAGAGCTGCGGAGCTCTTCTCACCAGGGCAAGAGCGCATCATCCAGGGGGCGCACAATAAAGATAAAATTTACGAGCGCCGCGTCGTTTTTGCATATTATTGAAAATTCCTTCAATTTGGAAGTTAACGTCGCGCAAAAATATGACGGCGGGAAATTAGTTTTGGGGCACAGACAAAAATAGAAACTAAAAAGGACATTTTACTACTTCGATTCCATTTGTTCAGCTCATCATCATAATATCTTGAGATTAGCACAGTTATTGGATTCGTTATTGAATTCGTTCAATTTCGAAAGATCGTGCTACAGCTTTCGACGATTTCAAACTAGTCGGTGAAACTACACAGAGATGGCATTTGTTAACACAATTGTAGGATTGTTGCTAAAATGAAGACACAAATACAATTGTCTTCAAAGTCGGCTTTCTTCTTTTTGAAAGGCCTCAAGTTTTTCTTTCTTTGTTTATGAGATCTCACAAGTTTCAATTTTATCTAAATTTTTTCCACCCTTATCCCTCGCAAAATGGATCAGGAATGAATATGCGGCGAAATAATTTTCACTTTCAACCGAAGTTATTAGCGGCAGCTTTTAGTTACCATTAGAGGAAACGAAACGTCGTAAACTTTGTTATTATCGCG
The DNA here is from genome assembly GCA_039766575.1 of Serrognathus titanus. NCBI lineage: Eukaryota > Metazoa > Arthropoda > Insecta > Coleoptera > Lucanidae > Serrognathus > Serrognathus titanus. The sequence continues at coordinate 20,183,149 of CM077911.1, read as the reverse complement.
GAATTTCTCTAAAGTAGAAAGCCCCCCCATTTCGGTTGCCCGCGGCCTTTTGGATACCCGTGGTAAATGTAATTTGGAAAAGTTCCTTCCCAAAGCAAAAGAAATTTCCTTACTCTTCATATATTCACGTTCATTAATATTTAGGAAATCAATCTCTGGACGAACTTCCCCCGATTATATTAGACAAACGGGTAGTTCTTATAAAGTTGTAGCAACTTTTGTTTACTGCTTAACGACATACGGACGTGGAACACTAAAACATTCATAAATCTACCCCGTTATTGCCGTGTTTATTATCGCTGCAGTAAACGCGCAACTTTTGTCGATACATCATTCACCCCGGCGGCGGCGTCCCATCTTCTTCCTCAAGAATTTAAGGCCCCCGGATTCTTAGACGTTTCGTAAAATTAGTCGCAACGAAGTGCGACGTAAATTGGATCCGGGGGGTAATTTTCTCACCCTATAATGGAACGGGAAACGCCGAGGTGCGAATTCACACGCCATTGTAACATGTGTCACGGTTGTTGTTGAATTTTATTCATTCCTACAAACCAAATCGCTTTCTTTTATTATAAAAGTTGCTCTAGGATCTAATTTTAAGTAATTAAAAGCCAAACTTTTTATGTTTAAATAAACAAAATTTCAATTCTTAGAATCCATACATAGATCCTTTCGTCCTGTGTAGCAGAGAATCATTATACGAAAGTTAAGATACACATAAACAAAATAATATTAATAAAAGTTGATTGGCAAAGTCTCTGGGGGGATTGAAAGAAAATACATGGTCAGTGGATGGATGCCCCCCGGGCTCTGGGATCGATAGCTCTGTAAGAAGTGACCGGGACTTTGCGAGCACGCCGCAGGGCTAAGAGGAATTACTTGCGGAAATGGGGATCTGCCAGGATCAACTTGTAAGCCGCCGTGTTGTGTGAATACCGATCAGTGTTTCCGGAATGCTGACTGACCGGCGGCCGAAAGCGATTTTGATACGTGCTGTGCACTGAATGTAATGACCTCCACCACGAAACAGAACTAATAAGCGTCACTTACTTCCACACCGAAAGTCAACCCAAAACTACTCTCAAATACTGCGTATTGAAATAAATAAATTCCTTGCGTGTTGCTGCTGCAGCAAGAAAAACTGTAGAGATAAGGCGAGATCATTAAAAATTAATGATTACCCATTAAAATAATTATTTGCTTTACAATATAGTACATTATTAATGCACGTGCATATTCCACTCATGAATAATAAATAGCGTTTCAATTAAAAATAATGGGGCCTCCTGCACATGATATATAATTAAAAACCAGTTGTATTAATCAGCGTTTCTTTTTCGCATCGTCCTCAATTATTTTAACGACGCGAATTTCATTCGGAAATAATCTCCCTTTAATTAACAACATAATCGTTGTCTTACTTAATGAGATAAAACCTACACAACTTCTTATTGCATTCGGATTTAACTCCGCGGCGGCGGCGGTGGTTTTGTTGCACAAGTTCTCGCTGGTACAGCTGTTTTCAATAATTTCGCATGTGCGGTTCGAGATTTCCGGGCGTAAAACAAGCATTTCCGGCGGTGTTATCGCCGGAAAGTTTCGGCGCTTTTTTCCACCGGAAGAGTTCATCTAACGCGGCGCTGCTGCAACTCCATTTACGACACGCTCCTGCCGCCGCCCGAGAACTAAGTCTATGAAATTTAATTTGGACGAGCTTTTTGTTTCCTCCATTAGTAAATCAGTTTGAAAGTTGAAATGGACTTAAATGGGGCTTTGCACGGAACTATATATTTGTTTTCCAATTTTATTGTTTCTTTCTATCAGGCGATGTTGATTAGTTTGACGATAAAACTACTCGGGGAACTTCAATTACTTTTCTTTTTTTGTAAAACTACAATAGAGATTATGCAACTAAAACCCAATTAAGTGAAAAGTTCATACTCTCGATTGTTATAAAAAAAAATTATCTATTCACTATTTATAAGTAAGGCTCTTTGAAAATCATTGATGATCTAAACCAACTGACCAAATAATGTATTATAAAATCTCTTAGGCGCAAATCAACAAGTTTCTCAGATTAACTTGAAGATTGTGGCATCGTCTTTATGGTTTCCGCCATCATGCGGTTCACCGAGAGCTATAGAGAAGAAAAATCTATCTGTCAGTTTAGAGTAGATAATAGATTGCTAATTTGGTTAGTTTTGCCATATTAGTGTTATCAATAGACAATAGAATGTGAAGTTGTAGAGCGCAAGCAGAAGAAGATAGTTCTATAGAACCAATCAAGTCATTGGGACCTACAGAGCCCAAACAGAAGAGCGCAGCAGAAGGTGCAAAGCGTGCTTACCCTTACTTAATCAGAGCATAGGAGCTATACAAAGCAAAAAGATGAACGCGTGTACCTCTACCAATAAGAATATTCTGTTTATATCTTTGTGATCAGACCACAGGAGCTACAGAGTACAAAGAAAAGTGCGCAGATAGCTTTTACCCGATATCTATTAGACGCGGAACTATAGAGCGCAAGCAGAGGAGTGCGACACACATGTTCGTGAACAGACTTTTGAGTACAAGAATTATAGAGTGCCTACAAAACAGGTCAGTTATCCCTGTGAGCTGAGCACAGGAACTATAGAACGTTAATGGAAGAGCTCAAGCATTGTCCTGTCGAACTCTCACTAGCTAGATATTGGAGCATGGAACTATAAAATACTGGAAGTCACGTACAGTTCTGTCGGTTGTTTACCGATAAAATATTACTACCTGTATCTTCGTAAACAAACATTAAAGCGCAGTAACTATAGAGCGCAGTAAAAACAACGCAATCACATTTTACAACAAAAAATATGCTACTTATATCTTTGTGATTAGAACACAAAGGCTATAGAGCATAGACATAGTTCCATAGAACCTGTACTAGAGCGCTTGCAACTATAGAATACTGGCAGAGGAGCGCAGAGTAAGTACATTAGAGCACAGAAACTATAGAGCACAATCAAAACAGCTTACCAACAAAAATATCTTTGTGACCCGAGCGCAGGAGCTGTAGTGCCCAGATACAGTTCCGTTGAACCTGCACGCGCTTGTATTAGAGCATGGAACTGTAGAATACTGGCAAATTAACGCAGAGTAAATACGCGTACAGTTCTGTCGGTTTTCTACCGATACAATCAGTCTGCCTATATCTTTGTAAACAGACATTAAAGCACAAGAACTATAGAGCGCAATCAAAGTCACGTTTACCAAAAAAAAAGTTCCGTTTATATCTTTGTGATCAGAACATAGGTGCTTTAGAGCGTAGGTACCGTAAGTTCATTCGATCCTGTACTACAGCTTGTATGCATGGAACTATAGAATACTGGCGGAAGAGCTCAGAGCAAATACACATACAGTTCTGGTTTTCTTTACCGATAAAATCGTTGTGCCTATATCTTTGTAGACAGACATTCAAGCACAGGAACTATAGAGCGCAATCAAAAGAGTACAGTCACATTTACCAACAAAAATATTCAATTTATATCCGAGCACAGGAGCTGTGGAGAGTAGATACGGTTCCGAGAACCTATACCAGAGCTTGTACTAAAGCTATGCAGAGGAGCCAGAGTTTTTGATGGTTTCATTACCAATAAAATATATTTGTAAATAGATATTAGGGATCAGAAACTATAGAGTGCAATCAAGAGCTTAGTAGCATTTTTATTAGAGCGGAGAAACTACAGGGATAAATGGAAGAGCGTAGATAGATTTCTATCGAACTTTTATCAAATATTAGAGCACGGAACTATAGCATGATGGCAAAGGTGCATGAGGGCCATAGCTCATTCGGATTTTTACAACAAAATTATTGTGCCTACAACTATGTGCACGGAAATTAGAACACAGGAACTATAGAGCGCAATCACATTTACCAACAAAAATATTCTACTTACATCTTTATGATCAGAGCACAGAAGCTATAGAGCATAAACGGAAGAGCGTAGATGTAGTTTCGAAAGACTTTTACTAAATATTAGGGCACAAAACTGTAGAGTGCTGACAGAGCCCAAGCACTATTTAGTTCATTCGCGTTTTTACTAATAAAATTATTCTATGTGCACAGGAACTATATTAAAAGAGCACAGGAACTATACTAAAAGAGCACAGCCATATTTACTAACAAAAATATTCTACTTATATCTTTGTGATCAGAACATAGGAATTATAGAGTAAATATGGGTGAATGTAGATAGAGTTCCGTTGAATTTTCTTCAAATATTAGAGCACGGAACTATAGAGAAATAGCAGAGGTCAAGTACACATATATCTTTGTAAACAGACATTAAAGTACAGGAACTGTAGAGCGCAATCAAAAGAACACCGTCACATTTATCAAGAAAAATAATCTTCACAGCACGGAAACTATAGAGAGCATAAACGGAAGAGCGTAGTCGAACTTTTACCAAATACTAGAGCACATAACTATAGAGTACCTGCGGGCAAAGCACACGTATCATTCTTTCGAATTTTTACCAACTTATTCTTTCTACATCTACATGTATAGGCATTGGAGCAGAGGAACTATAAAGCATAAACAGAAAAGCGCCAAGGTTATAAAGTGCATGTATAGTTCTGATGGACTTTTATAATAAATTATGAAATCTAGTACTATAGTGCAAAACAGTAGAGCGTAAGTCTTGTACAAGTGAAAATATTCACTGCTCTATAGCAACAATGCATTTATGCTTAACTTCGTTATGATTTCTCTAGTTTTCGTTTTATTTCCCCTCGGAAACTCTTTGATCATTTCGCTTACACCGAATTAGTGAATAATTACAAATGACTGCGTTCAGTTAATGACCACTTAGGGCTGTGCTTTATTGAAGCGCTTCAGCGCTTAGCCGAACGCATTTATTGACAATGCTTTACTTATTTTCAAATTTTAAATCCATCGTTTCATCTTTTTCTCCATCATCGCAGCATGAAACTCACGTACGACCAGAAGAAGTGTCTCGCGCAAACAAGAAATCCGCTATGCAATCGCACATAGAATGCATAAACTCGTTAGCGAGACCCGTCCGCGTTTATCTGGCCGTCTAATTTAAATCCGGCGGTTTAATAGTGAAATGTTGTAGCAGCACATATTAAGTAACCCTTCCGTGTATTAGTTGCAAACAATGCTTCGCGGTCGGCGGGTTTATCTGTGCTCAGACTCCGTGAGATTAAACTGGACGCGGCAGGAGCAGCAGCGCTGGCCATTCTATTCTTGAGGGATTGCGACGTGCAGTCGAGTGAAGATCAGTCCTGTTTAAGTGTCCAACCATCACTAAATTCGACTGGATCTACAATCTCTAACATTTACTTCTGAGAGGCCTAATTAGTTACGTAATGGTCAATTTTCAATTTCATTTTCGCCAATTCTAAATTAACATCGCTACGACGAAACAGGCGTTTGCTAGAAGCGAGTTTAGATAATTAACTATCCAAATGCTTTTATAGTTTAAGCTTTCAAAACGTCCAATCAAAGTAGGATAACCTTCCATAAATAGAGTTTTTAAAGTGCCCCGGAAAAAGCGAAAGCTCCGACTGCTCCGGATGAATACCATTCGAATTAAACTCGCGCTTTGGGTCCCATGTATAAAATATAACATGCTATTTGCATATCGCCCGATTTATCTCTTAACCCGGATGCGAGAGTAAAGCGTTTATATCAGCGTATCCACTTAGACCGCTCGACGTAAATAAAAGAAGAAAAGGTAGTTTGGATGTTACGTCGTTCGAGGAATTTAAAACTTTATATACAAGAATATTGATAGAAGATAGCCGAGAGATCAGTTGAATTTCTCAATCACATGCAAAGTGGATACTTTTGTAGATCGTTTCCAAAGTAAGTATACCATGTGTGTCTTGCTCAAATTTCTATGTTGTAGGAACCGGTTTGTATATAGATGTGGAGATAATTTGCTGACCTCTGAGTTCGCTAGAAGAAATTCAATACAAATCCCCTATTTTGTTCTTGCTTATTTCCGCCTTTCCAGCTGCACTTGACACACACGTCCGCATCAGGTTAGCTGGTCGTTGGGCCTGGCAGCTAATACATTTAGAGGTACGCAGTCACAGGACTCGCCGCAACAAATTTAATCACGAGACCGACCGGGCCCCGTAGTCCTGACGTGCATTTCCTGGTCCGAACGTGCCGAGACCGTCCGTTTTTCGCGGCGTCCGTTGTTTGGGGCTCGTAATTCTATTACCCTCAGTTCTTGTGTTTTCCCTTTGTTTTATTGCTTCTCCTTTTTTATTTTATTTCGCTGCTACCTCGGCAACTTTTGCTAATAAAAGGTGGGTGGGTTTAGTTCTCTTGCTTTGTTTACTTGAAGGCACTTTTGTTTCGTGACATACCCAAACTTAGTATAAATTCAATTTGGTTCTTCTCTTCAATTATTTTTAGTTTAAGAAATGATAAGGGATTTGATTAATTCGTTTCTGTGCCCGGCGCTTTTTGGCGTGACTTAAAAGAACAAAGCTTCTGGGTTCTTCTTCGACAGTCGCGAACGTCTCTGATTGTTCAGTCGGACCTAACTTCCGTTTACAACGACGCTACTCTCTCAGTTCCGCTTGTTATCTCCTAGTAGCTTTCTGCCTTCAGTTGAAGATTGCAATATTTGATCTTTTAGCTGTGCGTCTCGAGTTCATGCCCACTTAGTTTGCTGCGCGCTGTGTGCATCAAGCGAATAGAATTCAGTTTGGAAATACACTGCTGCTGCGAATATAAAACACCACAATTTTGTTGCCACACTTGAAATATGCCTGTAGCTTTGTTGAAAGTTAGGGAATCATTTAATCCCTGTGGAAACAGCGAACCAGATTAGAATTTGAAACTGTAACTAGCAGCCACTCAGCCTCGGATTAAAAGCTACTTAGATCAGGAACACATTGTATTAAGATGACGAAAACGAAATTCTACACTTCGAATTGTGCTCCCGAGACTAATTATCGCCTGGAACTTTACGTTCAAAAGCGGCGACACGCCGAGATAATTGCAATTTATACATGCATTGCAACTCGTCGTTTCGCACCTGCTTCTTGAATTAGTACAATCCGAACTACGTGCCTCGCATACCTAATCGGAAACGTTCCAAGTCTCCCCGGCGGTGAATAGGCGAAAAATTTTCAACTGAATGGAAGATCCACGCACGCCATTAGAATTTAAATCAAGCGATTTGAATTACAAAAATTTGTTTCGTTTTGTCTGCGGCGGCGAATTTTGACTTTGCGTTTATTAAAATTCTCCGGGCGATTCTAATGAATTTTCTAAAAACGGGCCGCCTTAAATGACTGTGTGAAATTCGAAGATAAGATGAATAGATATGGAAATGAGTTAAAAAGACCGTCAAAGAACCCCCATCTCGAGGGAGGTTTCGTAATTGACTTCCAGCATCTTCGAGCTGTGCAAAGACAGGAAGTCATATATCAAGAATTTTTCATAAGCTGCCTGTCGTTATAGATTTGCCAAGCCATAAAAAAAATTCTTTATTCTACTAAGTTTCAACTATTGTAATAATATTACCATGAACAGATTTGACAAATACAAAAATTTTCCTACAAATGAACGTGGTATGGCATTCGTTAGTTATATCTACAACAACAAGGTATAACCTTGACCTTGTTCACACTTCAGGTGTTCATAACTTGTAGTTGCGCAACCTTGATTTTGTTTACTAATTTCATACTTCTTGTATAACAGTAACTGTCGTCTTCCATGATCTTCACTTGTATAAAGTAAGTTTGTAATTATCAATCAATATAGTTATTATATTTTTGAAATATTGCTGTGTTTCGTGTATAAATAAAATTCTTTTAAAAACCGAATCGTTTTTTTTCCTCCCCGCATAGTTATCGATACCACACCGACTTGTATGACTTGCAAACAAATGAAGCAATTTAAAAGGCAACTCCCATTCGAGCAAAAATATGAACGTGTCAGTATTTGAGACCGTAGGCGTACATTTGGCGCGGCCGAATCTATCTGACGAACGCAGAAATGCAAAAAGGAACCGAGACCCTCTCTAAATGGAAATCCGTGAGGTAACGTCGTGCGAATACGTTATCGAGTGGGCATGGCAGGAGGGTTACTTATCGTTAAATCGCAGCCCAAATTGACGTATCTGGTTTTAATCAAATCCACTTCGGGCGCTCGCCGTGAATAGTCAGTCGCGGCTGCAGCGCAGCGTCGCGACGCTATCGCGCGGCAGATTTCGAAACGCAGCCCCATCCCTTTGAGTCGGAAAGTTTTATTACCCTCTTACCTGGATGCACACGGAAAAGACGTAATCGCACGTTAACGTAAAGAAGCGAAAGTCAATTTCTTATGTCAACATAGAAGGATTTAAGGATATTCTACTTTTAACTAAACCGTATATAGAGAAGGATTGCAAATTTGTTTGAAAATAATAAAAAGTAAACAAATTGAAATATATTCGACTTTGTCTAAGTAATCTCATCATTGATTATATCCAAAAAGGCTGAAACATGTATCAAATTTGGTCCGTGTCTAATGCGAATGTGGAGGAGTTCTTCTTCGATTCTATTTTCTTGAATGAAGAGGTTCCAGTTGCAATTTAAAATGAATTAACCCATTAAATTCGGTTTAGGCTCATTTACAACTGAATTCTAGGAGACTACGAGATAGATGAAGCAATTAGCTTTATCGACGAAAGTTATTCAAGTGGGTGAGTTTTGAGTTTCCTTAAACGTCGCTCATGAGATTTTGAAGAAACAAGATTCTTTTATGAAGCCTGTAAAGTGGTGGGAATTGTTGTTTGTGTTTTAATAACCAACTCCTACTAAAACAAGCTGCCTAGTCATTCATACATTCAAAGATAATTACTATAGATATGCACGAATATCCATTCATCCATATCTTGGAAATTATGCAAAACATGGCGTATTAACTTGGTGCAATCTCTCGTCTCCCATTGCGAAGCCACCAATCAATGGCAGATATATGCAAATCCGTGCACCAGCGGCAGCTAGAAGTGATTGATCGCCCGTTCAATGGCATCCATTTCCTTTTAACGGTAACAAATGTGTGCGTTCATCTTTTTCCAAATGGACTCGGAATAGTCGCGCGTTTGATGATGGAGTTCAGCGACTTTATCGGGCATGTTTTGTTGCTCCCCCTTCGAGTTATTTCGCGCTTTGTCGCTCGTACGACAGCGAAATGTATCGTCGTACGTGTTCTGCCCGAGGCCCCTGTCAGTTCCCGAGCCCCGCATTAACTCGCTAAACGCTCATCTGCTTCTCCTAGTTGCGTAGGACGACCTCGATTATACCGAGGCATTCGGAACAAATATGAAAAAGAAGAGGAAGAAGAAACCCCATCCCTGTCACTGAATATTCCCATTCAACTTGTCCTTATAAATTATGATGCCCCCAGACATTCAATAAATGACATCAAGTATATCATCAAAAAAAAAAAAGAAATGCCATTTGCATACTCACTCGAAGTCCATATGCACGTACAAATTTTGTGATTTTATATTCATTTCGGTTTGTGTTAAACTCTTCCGGCTCGCCATTAAACGTAAAGTCGACGACTTGCATTAGAATTCTATTTGTGTGCTGTTTGCAAGCAGGCGAAATTTGCATGGGGCGATGTTATCGGATGTCACCTCAAAGCGAAACGTTTTACTTTTACTACGACTATTACATTACGTTAACTCGATTATCTGGCAATTAATTCGGTGTTTGGTTAAGTGGATAAACCTGTAAATCTTGTTAACATGAGATACGTGACAAAGGTGTATACTGCGGGGACAAGCGGCTTCAAATATTGACTCTATCATAGAGATCTACGTTATAAGCAAACGGAATCACTTTTAATGAGAACGTGCTTCCCAGTTACGTTTCGGTTTAATTATCTATTCGATTCAGTTTAAAATTTGTTTATTGCATCTCCTCTGTTTTTCTTTTCTTTCTTCTTTTCTATGGATCATATACAATTTGAACTGTTTTGTGCTAATCTTCTTTTTCGATGTAGGGAACCTTCAAGAAGATTGGAAGTTACCTTAAGTTGGTTTGGAAAGTGCAGAAAATTTCACTTAAAACTTTCCAAAATCCAAATTGTTTTAACCCAAGTAAATCCAGAAAGGTGCCCTGAACTCCCCAAATTTTATCCTAATTCCAGATATTCCCCATTATTTTAAAGGGTGGCCAGTCCTCCAAAACGCTTAAAACTTTCCAAAATTCAAATTATTTCAACCCAAGCAAATCTAGGAGACTCATCTCAGCTATTCCCATCTGCTTTACTTAAACTTGCGAACTCTCCTCTCCAAGTTCACTTAGATCTTCAATCTGGTCTTCCAGCTTTTGTTATTCCTTTCCTTCATCTTCTCTTGGGTTATAGTCTCACGCCCATTTTGGTTTGGTTTCTCCTGGTGGCTTTAGATTTTGTTTAGTCTTCCTTCTTGATATTGTTGTTAATAATCACATCTGCCATTTGGCTTTCCTGTAACTGGAAACTCTCCCCTGCATAAATTACCAATATTTTTTTTTACCCCCAGTTTATCGCTCTTCTCATTTCCTGGCCAAAATATTCAAGCAAACATTTTTGCTATTCGGTCAAGACATTGTTTTGTTTCTTTTAGTGTTTGGTGCATTTCTCTTTTGTTTTTTTTTTTTCTTCTTTAAGTATCATCCCTCATCATTGCCTCTCAATTCTCCTCTGGATTCATCTTTATTTATTTTAGGAGCTTTTCCCACGCTTAGAGCTTTTCTAATTACCTCCTTAAATGTCTTTAAAGTTGCGTTTTCCTCTTTCCTCTTTTTTCTTCGCTTGGATTCCAGCAGATTTGTCCTCAAGATGCAGTCATGGTCTTCCCTGCATTTATTTTAGTTTCTTCCAATGAATTGCTATTAAATTCTCTGTTTCCTTCAATGCTATTCCCCCATAAATAAAACAAGAATATAACAAAATGGAAACCACCTGAAGGTAGACAAAAAGGAAGGCCGAAAATGAGATGGGAAGACCACGTTATTAAGGACATCAAAAGAATGGAGTTTGTAGAATGGAAAGAAGATAATAAACAGAAAGGAATGGAAGAAGATAGGAGATGCAATCGCGGTCTTCTCTATTAAAGAAATAGCGACGGCGCATTACATCATGACATCTTCATTCCTACTGTACGAGAATGACCTCGTTCTTTACATAAATTGGAATCCTCGGAATTAAAAATGCTATATTGGGCCTATAATCAAGTGGAATTTAATAAACGATTGTCTATCCCCTGCATTTATTTTAGTTTTTTCCAACGAATTGCTATTAAATTCCCTGTTTCCCGCAATGCTATTCCTCATAAATAAATTAAAAAAAAACAACAGAATGGAAACCACCTGAAGGTAGACCAACAGGAAAGCCGAAAATGAGATGGGGAGACTTTAAAAGAATGGAAATTATAGAATGGAGGCTTGGAGGCTTCCGTGATTGAATTGGCTACCGGTTGGAACCACGTCACGACTGCTTCTATTGCAGACGTTACTTTCTCCTTTGCAGAAGAACTTCCTTAGGGCTGACGGTGTTGCTGCTGCTAGTGTGATGTTGCTGCTACTTGTCGGTGGTCGATGAGACTAACCAGCAGCAGTCTCATACAATAATGGAGAAAGAAGATAATAAACAGAAAGGAATGGAAGAAAATAACAGATGAGTCAAAGAATTGTAAAAATCTATAGGAAGGAGGAAAGTAAAAGTGGAGAGGAGTGACTTACCATCTAATAAAAGCATCCAAGGCCAGAAGAGCTCATCCTTGAACGGCTCTAATTCCGCCAGGAATATACAAGTTTTCATTCCGCTCTCGTTACCTTTTTCAGCAACCATCTTCCTTTGGGCGATATCATCTTAATTCTGTTTTATTTCTCTTTTGATTCTGTTTAATCTTATTTCCTTCTTCTTAGGTGATTCATCTCAGCTGTTCCCATCCCAAACAAGGTACAGTCAGCTTTAGGTGGTTTTATGTCTCTCTAATATTCTTTGCTGATAGTCTTTTTGAATGGCACACTTCAGTTATTCCCATCTACCGTTTGTGTATTTGCCAACATTCATCTGCGTAGATTGATATCTTCTTTTATGTTCCTCTTTCCACTGCAATTCCCAAACCTTTATCATCTCGCCTTCTTTTTCTCCACTTGGACTCTACCTTACAAATGCTTTATCTTCAAAAAGCAATCAAAAAAAAAAACGAAACAGGTTCGAGGCAATAAATTAAAAGGATATAATTATTGGCTGTCCTCTTTCCTTTTCCAAATCAAGATTTTCAGAATAAAAAAAAACGCCATTACTTTTATGGTTATAAAGAATCAAGTAGGATTTAATGAATTTTAAAAAAGTTTTATTGTCAATAAGTGAACGACTTCTCCCGAGAACCACGGAACTTTGTTGAGCACACAAAAAAAAATCATCTTCCTTTTCATTAATAAAATAAAAGATCCCCTTTCGCAGATAAATCGCGAAGCAAATTATTTATTGATTTCTTTAACTTATCGGCGGCGCGGCGCGAATTTAGGGGTTGTTGTTTCGATCGACGCGTGCAGGCGACGTCGTCGGATTATCGCAGGGACGAACGGTCTTACGCGTTTTTGCGTCCGCTCGTAAATTATCGCGTCCGATTCATTTTATAATTTACATTTCCGTTAATGCAAATCGGGTAGACCGCGCGCTATACATACATCACTCAAGCGCAAAAGTCGAAACTGACAGAGCAACCGCGAACCCTGGCATAAACCATGTATTTAATTGGATACTGATGGACGCCCCTGATTTATAACGTGTACTCCGCTACGTGCCCCTCCGGATATTTGATTGATATTTCGGCCGGCGGGGCGGGCGGGGGAGGGCGGCGAGTTTAAATTATTTTCATAAATACTTATATGAAAAGCCCTGGATGTGTTAAAAAAATTTGCCCATGAATTTTAATTTGAAATCCCAGCGTGAAAACAAACGCTTGTTTATTTTTATTAAATACCCCGACCAGAACATCGCCGGATAAAACTCGGTTTACATACAGCTAATGGGGATTAATTTAGGCTCGCAGTGTGAGCTCTTCGTTTGGAATATTTGCACGCGAGCTAAAATATTTCCTTCACCTCCTCCTACGAGAAGAAAAACGCGTAGCTTTTCGCTTATGAATTTCCGGCTAAGCGCGATGTTAATTTTTTTTTAAGCGAACGGGTGCGATACTTTCTTCGGAAAGGATACACGTAGTTTTGTTCTCTGCGGGTGGTTGATTCTACCCCGTATTCGACGCTCCGTGACGCTTAATGGGAAATCTATAACCGCTACTATGTACGATTCGCTGCGCTTTGTTACTTTTATTGTATTCTAAATTGTGGGATATCATCGGGCTATCATCACCTCTTCGTACGCCCCATCGAAACCGAGTTGCTGAACGATTTTTACTACCAACCACATTGACGTGAATGCGTTCATTCGAAACGAAAAAAGCGTTGGGATTTTAATAAAACGAAATAAATTTCGCCCTGTGATTCCCCCAGTAAGTCAACTAATTTTACGTTGTGCCAGTTTCTGACCCCGACGAGAGGACGCCGGTACTTTACTGGCTGGATTAAGCTCACCCTAAGGTAATAGGTTGCCTGAAATCTTATTATTACGGGCTAATGTCTAATAGTAGCAGACTGTGACAGTTCATAATCCCATAATGTTCTTATACTTCTATATCAAAGCAGCCAGGGATATCAAAAGCGTTCATAATTTTAGTTGAGCACATATTATTTAATTGTCCTTCTGGGATGTTTCATTCACGCACCCCCGAACGCGAACGAATAAATTAATCATTCGCAAATTTTTTGAAAGTTGTAGCTCCGCAATTTCCGTCGAAATATTAAGGGTTCGGGGCGATCTGCCATCACATCACTAAAGCAATGTCATTAATAATGCGCTCTATTGACTTTAGACTTGAGTAGTATCGGTCTCGGGTGGCCCCGCGCCTCGGGTGTCGCGATCAATGATCCGGGGGGGTAGTTAGGCGCTTGTGAATCGCTGGAACGGGGTGACAATCTCAATTCCGGACCAGGTTCATTCTTTTTACAACCGTAACAATATTTTTCAGCATTTTCGTGAATATTCAAAAAAGAAAAAAAAAACGCACACCACGCATACATTTAAATGCGATTAGGTAAACAACAAGAAAAAGAAAATAAATACGTCGACGTAGTAAGCAAATAAAAATGTGATTAAAGAGAAGAATTCGAAAATGATTCTTTTTTTTATCTTAAATACCCAAGAATAAATTTCTTTTTTGATTTGATTTGTTACTAATGCAAATAACATCGTTTTAAAAAAAATCCGGTGGAGGTTGAGAGCGTCGGAATGCGACAGCATCCTCTAGCGTGGAAATTTAGAACTGCACGCGACGCCGCGATGGTGCTGCCGCAGTTTCCGCACGTCTCCGCCGTCGGTAAAGCCGCGTGCGACACCAAGCGAGCGTTCATTGATCCGGCAGGCTTCACGGTTCGGAATTGGGTTACACAAAAATAGATTTGGCTTAGGGCCACAGATGTCCCTACGTACCCCATCGGCTCACCTACGAACTATACTATTTGATTCGGTGAAAAGTTGCTAATTAAAATAACTCCGCTTTTACGAGCGGACTAATTTTAATGTCCTTTTGAAACTAATAGTTTTATATATTTTATGGGGGAGCTCGTATTTTAAATTCATGTCGCAACGTTATGGCTTCGCATTAAAATATACGTTATCGTTAAAGTTGGCTTAATAAGTTCTTAGGTTTATGGCCTAATCTAATCAAATCATTGGTCGTTTTTGTAAAAGTTAAATTAATTAAGCAATGCTCATGATCTTCCTTAGAACAATACATGCAATGTCAGTTATGAAACAAGAAAGTTTCAAAACTGTTTCACATTGATGTTATTCTTTCAATAAATACAGCGAAACGTCAATTAACGAACGATTTCAAAAGTGCCTGTTATGTTACAAATTTGTTAGACATAAAACAAACAGCATTTTACTATGTTTTAGTTTAATTTGTAACAATAAATTTAAATAAAATAGTTTATTGATTGCTCTTCGATTCTCGCGTTCTCTGCCGTGTAGAAACTTGACGTTTCGATCATCTTGTCGTGATCTTCTTCAGAAGTTAAGTGAAAGCCTGAAGACTACAATTTATTGTTCGTTAAAAGTAAATACAACAAATTTGTGTTAATAACAGCTACTCTGGGGTTTTATTTGATATTTTTTTTTGTATAAAGCCATTGAATAAATTGTTAATTTTCTCGTAGTTTATTGCAAGATGCTGAACTTGTGTGTACTTTCTACAGAGAATGCAAAAGAAAATAAAAATTTGCAATAAAACTGAATAATTTTTCGCTTATATTTACAAAAACCTTCTATCAGTTAGAAATGAAATGAAAAAAAAAGTAATTCAGAGGTTGGGTTTAATATAGTGATGTTGTCCTTTACTCGGGTATTTCCATAATCCGGTTAAAAGTGTGAAATAAAATTTAATTTAATTTGAGTTCTCTCCTCTCTCGTATTTACAAAGGGAAACGAAAATATTTAACAAAAATGATATTTCAATTCGAAAAAATCCCGGTGTGCTCCTGATTAAAAGCAAACACAATTTAAATCCTAAATAAATTAATTAGTTATATAAATACGCGCCTGAAATTTGTCACAGAAAATCAGAATTTATACAAGTTTCTTAATTACCGAGATGTAGATCTGAATCTGGCAATTAAAATGAAATTTCTTTATGCCCTTATCTGGAAGGCAGACAGACAGAGATGCAGTCCTTCATTTCGACGGCTGCCGCGTCTCTCGACATTAAAATTGAAATTACCAGGGCGCGCAACTTCAGGCGCCCGAGCTGCGAGTCGCATTCACTCCGTAATGAGTTACTGATACAATCTTATTAGAACCCGGCTTGAGTATCTTTCATTCTTATCCTTACTTAACACCCTCGTAAACGCCGGTAATCTCGCCGGAATAATATACACTCTACGCTACACATGGCGAAACCCACCTCCCGGAGTTCCGGAGTGTATCCCCCGCGCTCGCTCTCTCGTCTCGTTGTGTTTTCTTTACATGTTTTTGTTCGCTTTTCTTTTCGTCCAACTTCGATGCATTCGCACGAGTTTACAGGAAGTCGGGAACTTGAAACTGCAATAATTGTGCGAGCAAGTCATTTCAAGTTGTTGGCCACCGTATGAATAAATTATAATGCATTTAGTTGTTTTGGAGAGCAAACAGGAAAAAATTCAGCGCATTTGAGTTTCGGGCAACAGGTAAAAAAAAAATGAAGCGTGCGTGCTTCAACCGTCTGCCTAATTCGCTACGTGATTGATTAATGCATATTCATCATCGAATTTGTCCGATATTGATTTTGCGAATCACGGTTGTTGCTATTTCAAGTTTGTTCGGTTTTAATTTTAACTAGGAGCGGAAAAATCCTCCCAAGTAACATACATATTGGTTCTTACAACTTTATTTATAAATAATCACAAAACTCCTTATTTTCCTATTTTTAAACGATGTTCTTCGGAACAAAGATTTTGAAACGCCCAAACGACTACTGTGTTCTTTGTAGCCAAAAGACAATACGTGCAAACTAATCTTTTTAGAAACAGATATTCTTTTAATATGTAATAAGATCTTATCTACGAAGATCCATCAATAAAAATTGGACACATTCATTTGGGGGCGCATTAGTTGAGAAATTTGTGCTGCGCAAGTAAGAAGGAAAACTCTTTCTAAACGAAATTCAAATTTTTGCATCTTTCTATTTTATTAATTACTGCAGATATTAAACTAGGAACCGAATTATCTTGAATTACAATCATTTACAGGGAACGATCACAAGAAAAGAGTACGACTTAGGTAAACATAACAGCCAATGCGTTACGACAAGAAATGAAAGGTTATATATAGCAGCGATAATTTTGGAATCGCACGACTACAGGTTCATTTCAAATTAAAAAAAATATTATAAGCTGATGAGGCGAAGCTGTTTTTACGTCACTTACAAGCCAGGTTTTTATTATCAAATTTAAAAAAGAAAAAGAAGTGAGGGAAATACTTTCTCGTATTGAGTACAATTTTGTTTAGAATTCTTTTGCTTAAAGACTACTTTCCTTCTGTTTTAATATGCAGGCAGTTTCTAGCCCTTTGCCTTTAATTGAAACTGTTCCTCATTATATTACAAATTGATGTTCCAAATCTCAGTGGTCTTAAAACAAAAAATGACCTGCCTCAAGACACCGGAGTCACTTTGTTTTGAAACCTCTGCGCAGTTTAAGACTTGATTCAATTCAATTTCATGATTTGGTCGCCTTTCTGTTTTTCTTCTTTAATAAAAAAGAAAAAATCGAAAAGCGATTGTCTTTTGTTTTATTTTGGTTGCTCTTTTGGTTTCCTCCTTTAATAAAGAAAACATTGCTCGTTGCTCGTTTTTTTTTGTTTCGTCATACGACTGCAAAGTGAATGAACATTAATTAATTAATTCGGTTGCCTTTTGTTTTCCTTCTTTGATGAGAAAGAAAAATCGATCGTCTTTTGTTTTTCTATTTTATTTTGGTTGCTGCCTTTAGTTTTTTGTTTTAATGAAGAAAAGACTGACATTCGGTGTACATTTTCCTATTTTTCGTTCGCAAAAGCAATGAATGTCTTTTTTTTTAGTATAAATTGTTAATCGAAATTCTGCAAAAAATCGTAATTCTCTCTTTTGTTTTAATTTTGAACATTGTTTTCTTTGATTTTTTAATATAAGTTACTGATCGTCTTTTGTTTTCGTCTTAATTTGATCGCCTTTCGTTTCTCTTCTTTGATGAAACAGAAAAAATCGAGATGCGATCATCTTTTATGTTTCTGTTTTATTTTGATTACTTTTGTTTTTCCTTTCTTGAAGAAAATTCGTCGCCCACTTTTCGTTTTGCGTTTGCAAAAGGAACGAATGTCGTTTTTTAAATATAAATTGCTGATCGTCTTTTGTTTTCGTTTTAACTTGGCTGCCTTTTGATTTTCTTCTTCGATGAAAAAGAAAAAAAAAATCGAAATTCGATCGTCTTTTATTTTTCTGTTATATTTTGGTAGTTTTTTTTTAAGCAAGGGGAAAAAAGGAAAACATCGAAACTCGTTGCCCAGTTTTTTGTTTCGCGTCCGCAAAATTCATGAACATAGCTTTTTTTAATATAAATTGTTGATCGATGGTTTCCGCGCCTCCAGGACTTCTCAAGAGCTTTTGATTTGATCGATAGAAAACAGTAAACAAGCAGTAAAGTAAGTAAGTAAGTGAGCAAAGTAAGTTGTACGCGTTAGGAATAAGAGGTAACATTCTAAACCTCCTTATATCTTTCCTTGATAATAGGAAGACATTTGTGGAAGTAAATGGAATTAAATCATGTTTATGATTTACATCTAGGCGTTGCACAATTGGGCCTTTACTGTTTCTGCTATTCATAAATGATATCCGCAGACATGTGCCCCATCGCTTCCTGATGATCAACTTCGCGGATGATACATCATTCGTTATATCCGGTTACACAGAGGAAGCAATTGAAAATAAAGTGTTACAAGTAACTAGAGACTTGGAATCTTGGTGCACTGGAAACCGTGTTATCCTCAATACCAACATAACTGTTTGCATTCAGTTCTATATTAATAAAAAGCCAAACTTCCTGTATCTTAAATTGTCGTCAAATACTTCCTTTCCGTTCGTATTGCTTTTATCAGCTTCGAATGCGTTTTCAAATCAATACTAATATTAGGTTACGAGATAAAAATTTTCCTTTCTCATTGACTCAGCAAAAGTAAATCACGTCACTGTGCGTCTCTGCCCTTGAACGACCGACGTGGGTAAAAACGAGACGTTTACGCCCTCTCGTAACGAGAAAAGTTTCGCTTGGAAGCTACTGTTGGGACCGTCTGAATTCAAATTCTTGCTGATCTCGCAGAATTTCCCTCCTCACTTTTCCAGGAGGTGACGAGCCTTTAAGTAGCTTAAGCGAGGGAGATAAGTGAGTTCCCGGTTTCCTTATGTTTGGTTCGCGTTAAAACTCTAGTCGAAATTTTATTTCTTTTTCCTAAGTTCGGGTTTTGATTTTTTTTTTGTTATAAATTGTCTAAAAACAGAAGCTTTTCCCGCGCAGTTTTAGTGTTTTACTTAAATTAAATTCGTCGTAAACGAAACTAGTCTCGCAAACCTAAACTTTTAGAGTGTTTCCCCAAAAATTTCGGATACGTGAAAAATCCTTTCTGATTCGTCGCTGGTAAGCTCAATGTAATTGTCGTCAGGAAAGTTAATTAACTAAAAGCATTTTTCTATGTGAATTATACCTCTCTCCTTCTTGTCGAAATATATATATTTTTGTTGTCATAAAATATTTTGTATTACCTAAAATTAACTCATTATTGATTATGTAATTGTCTTGATTAGTTTCCTGTGTTTTAACGGAGAATTTCGTTATGATTTGTTAAATTTAAAATTTGTTGTAAATTCTTTGTTCTCGTAAAATTTTATTTTAAGTACAGTAAAACCTCTAAATAGCGGCCAGGAAAATTTGCTTGAAATATGACCGCTATATGGAGGTGGACGTTATTAAGAGTGTTCAGAATATGTAAATGAAAAAAAGTGCTTCATGGGTATCTGTACATTTTTATTAAAATAAACCAACTATCTACATTAAAGAATTTTATTGCATACACGTAAGTTATTTACATTATATACATTATAGAGAAAATTATTTGCCATTGTATTTATTACGTACGTAATTACATTTTCTGGAAATATTTTTCGATTGAACCTTGTTTTAAATTTTTAATTTTTGTTTGTAAGACATGAGATTCGCATTTCGCTAAAATTTGAACAACTTCTACAGCTAATTCACTGTCGCCATTAGAAAATAAGAAACTCTGTACATCTCTTAGCTTTTCACACGCTTCACTCATATCTTTAATGTTTGACACACAAAGTTTAGCTTCTTCAACTTCACTTTCACTGTCCAAATCACCGTCTTTATTGTAAGTTGTTAATTCACCGATTATTTTTTGAATGCCTAAATGGGCACTTTCCGTCAAAACATTGCAATCAATTAGATGCAAAATTTTCCAGGCTTACACCACGTGTAGGAAAAAGCTGTGCTAGTGGAATTTCGTCTACTTCACTGAAATCTTCTTCTTGCTGAACTTTTTCCAAAAATCCCGCTTTCGCAAAACATTTAGAAATTGTAGCTGGCGAAACGTTTCTTCAGGCTACTGATACCCAAACTAAAGCACTAGTTAAATTAATGCTTTTTTCTGCATCTTAGAAAGAAATTTCGCTGTTTGTGAATGTTAGAAGCCTTTTTATAAGAAATTTTCTGTATCCCACCTTGAAGTTATTAATAATTCCTTGATCCAATGGCTGACAATGGGATGTGGTGTTTGGTGGTAGAAAAACAATCTTCACATTTTCAAGTGTCAATTTGGGATGAGACGTTGCGTTATCCAGAAATAATAAAACTTTTCTATTTTGTTTTCTCATTTTTTCGTCAAATTTTTTTAGCCACGAAGTCATAATCTCTGTTGTCATCCAAGCTTTTTTATTAGATACCTATTCCAACGGTAGTTTGTTAATATGAGATCCTTTAAAACAACGAGGATTTTTGCTTTTCCCCATAGTTAATGGATTTTCCTTGTCACCTTCTACATTTGCGCAAAATAGAATTATCAGTCTTTGTTTTGGACTTTTTTTACCATTACATTTATCGCTTTTTAGAGCGAATGTTTTGTTCGGCATTGTAAACATTTTTCGGTGAATACTCTTTCAATAATGTTTGAAGTTTCGCTTTCCAAGTTTCAACGTCGTCCACAGAAACATCAGCTGACTCTCCGTAAATTGTTTTAAAAGTTTCATTGTGTCTTTGACAAAATTTTTCAAGCGAACCATTTGAAGCTTTAAAACTCGTAATCTGTACATTTTTGGCTGCTTCCAAGGCTTTTTCTTTTATTAAAGGTCCAGATATAGGAATGTTCTTATTTCTAGCTTTGCAGAACCAATCGTAAACTACTTGGTCAATCGCGAAACCTTCAGTTTTGGGAAATTTTCTCTTCTGCCCTGCATTAGAACCTTCTTCAAAGAGCCTCTTTAAGTCGGATTTATTTTTTATAATTTCATTAACTTGTGTTCTTCCAACACTAAACTTTTCAGTCAATTTCCTAGCACTGGTACTAAACTTTTCACTTTCTGTAATAATATCAATTTTTTCTTTAAGAGACAAACGTTTTCTTTTTAACGACATAATTGTGTGGTATGTGTAGGTATGCGTCGTGTATGTAGTAACACAATTGAACATGAACTAACTCAAAATTAGTATTGTAAAACTTTAAATACGGTTTTTAGGTTTGCATTCTAATATCCTTTACATGGAAAATCCTCTTTAAAGACGGTCGGTACTAGCAGGTAAATACCAGTAATCTGGAATCTATGGCCGGTAATGAGGGATGAATTTACAAGTATTTTTCCTAGAAAATTTTCTTGCAAGTGGCCGTGATCGTTTTTGAGAGATGCCCGCTATTAGAAGGGTCATTTATATGGGTGTTTTATAGAATTGGTTTTAGCATTTGAAATATAGCCGATTTTAGAGGTGACCGCTTTTAAGGGGTGACCGAAAAGAGAGGTTTCACTGTAGTTTTTAGAGAATCTTTAATAATAACTCGAACAAGAAATTGGAGGAGAAAGATCCAACAAACTCAAAATAAGTAAGTCTGAGGGTAAAAAGGGCCAAAATTCAAACCAAGTCCAAAGAGAGCGGGAAGAACGATTGCTGGCTAAAAATTGGCTAAAACTGGAAACGCTACTTTCTCGCCGCAACGGCTATAAAACGACTGTATTTTATTAGCTTTAGCTGCTGGTTCTTAACCAGTGAAGTATCGTGTATTTGGGTAAATTTTTTGATTAATTATTTTTCGAGAACTAAAGAACGCAATATTTTTTTTACCAGTTTAACTATAACCTGTGATTTCTATTCTTGTAAGGATTATTATTTGGCGGTCTATTGAAGAATAGACCGCCAAATAATAATATAAATAATATATATATAATAATAAATAATATATATATAAATAATAAATAATATATATTTATAAACCTGTATTAAGTTTGCATCCAGTAATAAAACTTTATTTATAGACGAAGTACACAGTAATTAGGTAGTAACATCCATTGCTTTATAACATATTTATTAATTAGATTTATAAGAGTTGTAGAAACCTTTATACGTTGACATTGTAAGCTGCTTTTCAGGTACTTCTGCATCGCTATTTTACTTCATTACTCGTGCCCATTTTGGACACATGTAAATGCTTATTAGTGCTGAGAAAATATTTATAGAGCCCAAAGCTCGAAAGACTTGTCGTATAAACATTTATAAGAGTTTAATAAGACTTGTGCTGTCTTTTCCGTTAAAAAATTACATTAATCAACGAAGACAGATAATAGTTACTACGTATTCGTAGAAAGGTCGATTATAAAACTTGCCCGAAGAATAACTATTAGAAGTTAGTTTCATAAATTTTCAACGAACTTGAAACTTATCTCCTCTCTGTTTAATCGAACGTCGAATCATTAAATAAAAGTCACTAGCTGCATACATAGTTAATATCGCAGAAATCGTCCGCATAAATTTCCCAACCTTAATTGTCCATGGTTTTCAGAAATAGGTCGGCAATTAGACGACGAGAATTAATTCCTCCAAATAAAAATTGATTAATTAAAACGGCCCCATAATTTACAAGTACGTGAAATTCGTTCCGGCTTTCGCCTAATACCCACACTGAATAAATCATCACTATCCATCCTGAAACTTTCTTGTTCATTTAAATTCCGCTTAAATTACGATCGCGATCCAATAAATTTAATTAAAAATTGAATTAATTCGCCGCTTACTTTCCGGATGATTTATTTTATTAGTAGTACTGGGTGTGTAGGTATTTTATTATTGCTGTAGTACTGTTAAGTTAACAAATCCTCCACGGTTGAATGCTGCAAAACGACGTACCTAATTAAACTTCGCGGTACTACGGAGGCGTAGTAATAAGATTTTAGATCGCGACAACGAACGCCTGTAGCCTATTCGCACTTCTGAAAGCGTTAAGTTGTAGAGTGCCTGACGATAGTGATTTTGCCCCCTAATGGAAATAAGTACGACGAGTTGTGTATGTAACGCACAAACTGCGATAATGCGATATGACAACACCAAATGCCGCTTGCTACCGCCGCCGCCTAGTAATTTCCACGGGCGTGAAACGAAAATCAAAGGCACAATTTTCTTCGCAATTTTGCTTACTACGAGTGTACAAATTGATTCCTGGATACAAAAAGACTTTCAGCTTTCCCCCTCCGATGAACGAGACTATTAAGACGAGATAATGTCAAATAACTTTGTTGACGTGTGAAAAAGCTCGGACGCTAAACGCGAGTAAACACTCCTGTTGCCAGCCTGTAAATTATTATTAAACTAATTGCACTGGGACTCAGTATAGCTGGCTGTACATTAATTAATAGTTGTTATGAAGTAGTCTAATGAAACGAAGAGTGGAAGGTCCCGGAGTTCCACGGTTCGTAATGCAGACGGCTGAATTCCGGGCACTGTCTCCTCGAGACATGAATTACGCCCAGGTTATTGTGACTTAACGACTCACGCATTCGTGTGTACGCTCTTCCCTCGTTGCTTTATTCGGAATTAGGCCTCCCACCGCCCCATAAATTCTCGCCATTACCAAAGCACACAAAGCTAAAATTACCGAAACAGTATTACAGTGGAATTACACTTACATTGTCGGCAATATATTTATATTATATGCTATTTATGTGACTACTTTGGAAGTGCTTAGGAATAAAAAGTTCGTAAACATTGCTCCGGCTGTAAGCCTAAGTTATTACGTGTTAATGTTTACCGTGTTAAATAATTAATTTTATTACCGCCGTTCCAAAGTTCCGGGGGATTGAACTTTGCGCAAGATTATAGAAATCGTAAACACAACAAAATCTGTTCGGATTCGAATGAAAAGAATTAAATTTCGAGAAGTACAAATTAAGACTTTCTAAGGCGTTGTCTCCATTATGTAAGTTACAAAACGTTTTTTTTTTCTTTTTGCCACAGAGAAATAGCACTCATCGTATTTCGATGAGACAAAATAAAAACTGTCACGCGAACTATTTCTCGTTTCTTACAAGGACGATAGTCTTTTGTTTCTGGTTTCTGTTTTTCCAGTGACATTTCTCGAACGGTTTTAGTTCTGCATTTGCGTTTGTTTTCTAATATCGATATTTTTGTACTTTATCATTTTGTTTTAATATTTGATGATGTGAAGCAAAGTATCAAAAAAAAAATTCATCAGAAAGTCAATTGTTTTTTAATTGAATTGGTTTCTGGTTGGAACTGCGTCACGACTGTTTCTACTGCCGACGTTTCGTTCTGCATTGTAGAAGAACTTCTTCAGGGCTGTTGGTGCTGCTAGCGGTGTTGCTGCTGCTGTTGGTGCTGGTGCTGGTGTTGCTGCTACTTCTCGTTAGACTTTATTTCTCATTTTTTCTGTTTCGTTTTAGACATCGAATATTTTTAAAAAAGTGTAGAACGAAATTATTTTCTAATCGACAAAGAATCAATTTTGAAAAACGAAAAACAAAAAATCTTGTCAAACTTCGAGTTTTCGCAGTTTTGTTTCTTTTTAGAAATTGTATGTCAATCGTCTTTTGTTTTTATTTCTCAGTTTTTTGGTTTCGTTTCAGAGACTTTGAATATTTTTGAAAAAGCATAGAACGAAATAATTTTCTGATTGAAGCAATTTACACTGAAAACTCTGAAATTTGTGTTAAAACAAGAAAAATCTTTCAATTTTGGAAAAAAAAAGAAAAGAAAACGAAAAACAAAAGAAAACGGGAAACAAAAGAAAACGAAAAACAAAAGAAAACGGGGAAACAAAAGAAAACGGGAAACAAAAGAAAAAGAAAAACTGCCACGCGAACTTTATTCTTGCAATTTGATTTTCTGGTTTTTCTTCGATTTTATTGCAAAAAATAGTCGCTTGTCTTTTGTTTTTCCTTTTAGCGAAGTTAAATTCTAGAAAACTCCGAACTTTTCTCACGTCGCTATATTTTTTGATTTTCATTTCATTTGTATTGTTTTATAAGTTATGTGGACCTTTTCTTTTTCTTTTGAGTTTTCGCAATTTTTGGTTTGTTTTTAGAAATCGTGTGTTATTAGAAAGTCGATCGTCTTTTGTTTCTATTTCTCATTTTTCCGTTTCTTTCAGAGACTGAATATTTTTGAAAAAGCGTAGAACGAAATGATTATCTAATTGAAGCAATTTACACTGAAAACTTTGAACAAAAACAAAAGAAAATGATAAAGAAAAAAAAACGGAAAACAAAAGAAAACGGAAAATAAAAGTAAACGAGAAACAAAATAAAAACTGCCACGCGAATTTTATTCTTGCAATTAGATTTTCTGGTTTCTCCTCGCATTTATTGCAAAATTCTGCAATAAGTCGCTCGTCTTTTGTTTTTTTGTTTTAGCGAAATTAAATTTTAGAAATTTCTTCATGTTGCTGGTATTTTCGGATATTCATTTGTTTTCTTCCATAAGTGTATGAGAACCTTTTTTTAAATTTTTTTGAAAAACGCTTAAGAATCAATTTTGAAAAACGAAAAACAAAATTTTGAGTTTTCGCAATTTTTGTTTCTTTTTAGAAATCGTGCGTCATAACAAAGTCGATCGTCTCTTGTTTTTATTTCTATTTTTCTTTCCTGTTTTGTATTAGAGATTTCGAGAAAGTATAGAATGAACAATAATAACAATAATAATAATAATTTTCTAATTGAAGAAATTTACACTCAAAAGACCTGAAAACTGTATTAAAAGAGAAACAAAACAAAACTTTCAATCTTGAAAAACAAAAACAAAAAAAACGTGAATTTTATTCTTGAAATTTGTTTTTCTAATTTCCCTTTGATTATATTGCGAAATTTTGTGTTGCTTTCTTTGCTGTACTTCTTTCATTTGAAAAAAGAAAGTCGGTCCTCTTTTGGTTTTCTTTTTAGCGAAATTTAATTAAAAAAAAAAACTTCTAAATTTTTTCGCGGGTATTTTTGAAGATAATTCTTCCTCTCCCTGTTTTAGCTTCAAACGCCAGGGTGTGTTTTAACTGCCCCAATATTTCTTCTCCAATTCATCTGCTTCTCTGTTTCTGTTCTCTTCAGTTCTTCCTGCACGCTGTTGTTTTTCTTCTAGTTGTTCTACCTGTTAGCTTCTATTTTGATGAACTCTTTTGTTTCAAAACCAACCAAAGAAGATTGGAATGTTATTGATTTTTTTTTCTTTTGGACTTCAAAACCCGTACGCAACTCTCCTCGACTTTTTTACACTCACAGCCTTTAGCTGTTCGTCTCTTTTTTGTGCTAAACTCCTCTACGGCATCTAATCATTTTTTCTTAGTCTTCTCTTGGTTCCTCCTCATCCTCTTGTTGATTTCCAATTTAATAATCAGTTAGTTTCTTTTTCCTCTCTAGGTCTCTTCTTCAACGTCATCTAACCATTTTTTCTTAGTCTTCTCTTGGTTCCTCCTCCTCATCCTCTTGTTTATTTCCAATTTAATAATCAGTTAGTTTCTTTTTCAACATTTATTTTTCTCCAAATTAAGTCTTGTTTAATTTAATTTAAACAAGAAAAAACGCATGGAATTTTGATTAATTCTCCATTATGGTAGAGTTTAAGAAAACGTGGGAAATGAAATTATGCATAAAGGGATTCGCGCAATATAATTTAATGAGAAAGGATTTCTATAAGTTCACAAGAGAATATCTGGATCTGAACTAATTTTCCCGAAGGCAAAGTGCTATTCCTTGTTAGAGACGCTCCGATAATTAATAGTGTAACAAGAACCCCCCCGTTCCATTATCAGTCTAAACGCCTTAAACGGAGTGCGTATTTATTGCAGAAAGTTTACAAAGTAATCGCTTTTTAAGATTATGTCCCGAAATTGAATTTAACTTCTTTTGACGATGTCGTCGACGGCGTAGCGACGGCGTTCGAAGTATCGGGACAAACACGCCGATTGCTTCAAAATTTTAAATGAGGAAGGAACGTCTCCTGTCACAATTTCAGCGAAGCTCCAACGTGCCTCGTACGTGGCAGGAAGTGCCCCTGGCACGTGTGTTTCACTCGCACGGTGAGTTTTACTAGGCGAGGGCGTAGATTCGTTAGTCAAAGAGGAAATTCCGCGAACAAACTAAATACAGATCCGAGGGGGATAAATACAAGATAGTTGACACTCTCGTGATTTAGTTCGCGCGCGATGCTGCTGCGAGCGTTCAATTTTCTGATACGTTAAAATTCTGAAAGAAATTTTATGTATTCTAATGCGTTCGCGTATAAATTGTGTCCGACGTTGATTTATCGAAACTTTGTATATTTTATTGCGCATAAAAATGCGACCCGAATTGAAAATATGGATCGCATATAAAGCTATAAAATATATTTAGGATTTATTCTTTCTTCCGTGTAGGTAAATTTATTTATTAAAAAAAATATATCAACAACTTTGCCTATTCCGAAGCGATTGTTTCCAGTTTATTGATAATCGATTCGGCTATTTTTTGCCATCCACAATTATTTGATCAAAACTAGGCTACGTTTTTTTTTCTAAATTCTTGAAAGCCACGCGAGTCTTCTGTGTACAGAAGGAGATTGCAGGTAATGTTTAAGCTGAGAATAAAAAGGATATAAAACGGAGGCAGCATATGAAAAGGTGTTGAAATTGCTATTGATGTAGTTTTAAATGAAAGCGCGCGTCATGCAGAGCGCCCCAACAAAGAGATGTTATCCGAAAACGAACTGTCTGGTGTAAGCAAGGCGAAAATTGTGTGCGCCCCGTTTTCGACTCAACCAAACGAAGTTTGTCGTTTTACAAAATCAGGAATGGAAAACATAGAAAGAATACGGTTGTAATTAATAGCAAAATTGTGTCGGTTCGAAAGCAGCGAGCGAAACGCAAATAAAAAAAGCTCAGAGTTATTTCCTTTGTTGGTAAACGTAGGCATTATTCGCATGGGAATCCAATACGTCAGTCTAGAGATCACCGTTTAGATAGAGTTGCCACAGGCAGCTGTCGCATCTAGCATATGTCTATATTCCGATGGAATTACCTCTTATCTTTATCACGCCAATATGGCGCGCCGTAAGGACACCTCTGACACTTAACAACTAACTCACGTCAGCGTTTATTAAATAATACTAAAAAATCGAATTAGTTGGCAAGCATCCAAGCAAGACTTTTTTCTTATTGTCTGTTGCTTGTCGTTCAGTATGCTGGTCTTCCATCTTAAAATACTCGATCGATATTATTTTTTTTTATCAAGGATTGTGAGTACAAGACGATTATCTTAATTTAAGCGCCGTGCTTTTCCATGTTGAATGAGATTTCATCGTCCTAATAAATCAAAAGGCTATAGATCAAGCCATTAACTTCTTTTATAGAGTCGTATATTTCACCGTATCAAACGTTAAAATAGAATAAATACATCGGCTGGGGTAACATAAAACAGGAAAGAATAATTTACGCCGTCGTGAAATTAGGAATTTGTACCACCAGGTGAAATATGCGGGCGATCTTACCCAGTCCATTAATGAAGTTAAATGACGCTACCCTTTGGAGACGGAGTAAGAAATTATCAACGAGGGTGGCGGAGACGTCGCTAATACATCATATCGGTACACGTTTTCAATTTTACGCACTGCGGCCCTGCATTTCAATCCGCATTTTGCATTACCGAGCCCATTTACTTCAACCACTACAATCGGCCATTCCGACTCTGCGGGGGCATTGATGAATGAGCACGGCCCGCCGCTAAGGATTCATTTGGACAATTTAATGCCATCTGACATATGATTTCAGATATGAATCTCACCGGCATTATTGAGTTCGGGATTTATATCTCCTTGTACATACATATCTGCATATTATATATTCCGATTCGGAACTCTAATACATCCATTATCTGCGACGACTTTTTTTTTGGGGGGCCATTCAAATTTAAATTGTGCGCGCTTTTTCGCTCTCCCCCTCGAAGCACGAAGCTTTCATTTTAGTTTCAATTTTCAGAAAAAGAGCTTCGAATTTACCGACCCCCAAAAAAATATATAAGATTACTTTTTCCCTGCTGTAATAGAAGCTTTAAAGAACGTTTTGTTTGCGATCAAAAAGCTCATTGTTGTAACCATTGAGTATATTCAATTTGATTTCGGCCGCGCAAGGACAAAAGCGCGCGCGCGCCCCACCTCCACCCCTCTGACAATGGCCCTTTTGTAAACGGCATCGGACTGAATTAGAATTTATTAAAGCAACAAATTTCCAAACAATAAT
This sequence comes from Serrognathus titanus, assembly GCA_039766575.1. Classification (NCBI taxonomy): domain Eukaryota; kingdom Metazoa; phylum Arthropoda; class Insecta; order Coleoptera; family Lucanidae; genus Serrognathus; species Serrognathus titanus. The sequence goes on along the minus strand of CM077911.1, from coordinate 20,153,748 downwards.
AATTCAAAGCCGGTCGCCCGTTCGTTTGCGGTGAACAGTCGGGCCACTTTTTACCCGCGCGATTAGGGGCCAAGGCAGCTTATTGATTTATTATTATTTTCTTTTGAGGCTATTGTCCGCCGGCTCCCGGCCATTCTTGATTAATTTCTTCTCCGCTTTCGCAAATAAAAAGCGCCGACTCCTAAGATCCACTCCGCGGTGTTCTCTCCTCTCCTGACCAATCGGTCAGATTAAATGATTTCCGTCTTATTGATCGACGGGGAACCGAGGGGCAGACAGTTTTGATTTCTGAAGACATAATCGAAAAAATAGTATTATGAATTGGTAGGCCTGTGCCCTGTATGTAGTTAACAAAAAAAAAACAGTTCATAACTTGATCTCTCCGATGCCAAATATACTTATCTAGATTGGCGATGATTGATGAAGTAAACGAGTGTTAGCTGAATCCTCCGGAGGAATCAGATCACGATAAACTTCTTATGTGACCTACATCTAGGGAGAGTGCTTATGAAACTCGATCTTTCACTATAACAGAAATTGCAGTTTCCTATACGATTTAAGCACTTTAAAATCATTTTAGATATAAAGTGTAACGATGAAATCTACACAGAGAAAAAAACAATGGTATTTGTTAACACAATAATAGAATTTATTACTAAAATAAAAAATAAATAGAAGAATGTGATGTTAACAGCTTGATTACTAGTCATTATCACAAGACTTTTGAACATTTTCAAAAAACTTTTGCCATTTTAATCTCGAAAGTTGTTGACTTCCTTTTGATTTTTTAATAGAATCGAAGTCAAAGTTCTGTTTTTCCATTGATTACACTTTGACTCGTTCTGCATAAAAATATAACTTATAATACGAAAATTTCCTGCATCGAACAAGCTGTCATTAGCTATTTCGAGCTGGAATTTTAAAAAGCGCGTTGACATGTAACCGGGGCGCTTAATATTTAATGCTTACGGCAATGGCGGGGCGAAAACGTGCCCGTCCATTCCCATTAAGCGTTAGATATTGAGAGATTCGCGTCAAAGTTGTTTAAAAAAAAAACATAATTTTAATTACCCATCGAATGTCGTACGTCCTCCTAATCGAATTCAATTCGAATTGCAATTCATTTCTCGTAAGGGAACCTAATGAAAAGCACAAGCTTTCGAAATGTATTACCAAATTTCGTCTGAACACTAAAATAAAACGAGCTTAAAAAGTTCCGAAAGCTTTTAACACTCGGTAAAAGGTTTGTGGAAGTTTTATTATATGCAGATTCTTCCTGATGTTCGTCCTGTGTTTAATGGAGCTTTTCCAGGATAATTATATCAGCTCGTCGGCGGCGCTCGTCGTTATTCAAGACGTTCATTTTAAACGGCCTCGTGAAATTGCACGTACGTACGCCGAAGAGGTCATTGTATGCGATTATTTGCGGGTTTCTATTTGCGGTATCAAATTGTGGGTAATAAATCTAATCCTGGCACGTGTCATCGCTGGAAGATGATTCGGCATAAAATGTAGATTAATGGAGGTGCGACAAAGTTCGTAATAGAGATGCGCCGGAAGGGCACCGATATAAACCACGCCGAAATCGCCTCCCGGTGATGGGAACGCGGACAGCTGTGTACTGTTGACCTGGCTAATGGAACCGCTGTGTTTTTAAGCTTTCTACTCTTACTTTGCCAACGTCTCTTCTACAATGTCTTGCCCGCCGAGTGCGGAATTAGAGACGTCGTTGTTGGTTGGTCTTAATGCAATGACATTACCGGCTATGTTTCGTTGGACATGGCTCTCTTTCGTCGAAGTGTTTGTTTATGCTGAAGAACCTCTCCGCTTCAAGCTTAAGGTAAGTACAATAGAAGGAAAACGTTAAGCTTCTCCTTATACCTCAACAACTCCTTAAAAATAATCTGCAAAGAACGATTCATTTGGGGTACATATTTGTAATATCGAAAATAAAATATTCCACGTGTTAATTCCATCAGAGCGAATTCAAATGAAAAACTAGTAAAGCGTATTAAATCATGCGAAACAAAAAAAAAAATAAAACATTTTAATTTAATTTATAAACAACTTTTCGAAAGCGGCCTCCATTACGGGCGCGTGTTCGGCAAAAACTGAACGGTAAGCTGTTATTCGCGTACCAGTTAATTGAATCCGATGCATTCAATTAAAAACTTTTAAATCCATTTAAATTTCAACTAGCAGTCCGTATGACGAATCATCGGCGTCGCTCCATCTGTTTATCTAAATTAAGCGTTTAAGCGTTTCGATAGCCGCCGCCGGAAACGGGCGGTGCTCTCTCCACTTGGTCCGCAAATAAACGTGGGGGGCGAGAGGTAAATATTTGAAACGGATTTGACCCCTGAAATATTTAGGCGAAATTTCGAACCAGCGCGACGGACGTCAGCTTTGGCCCCTGGTGAGACCGCGTAATAGACAACTCAATAGACAGCCTTCTCACGAATACCGTAATTCAATAGAGTTTTTCTTGGTAATTCCAAGCGTTTCTTTCACGTAAATTATTTACAATAAAAGAAACGTGACGCCTTAAAATTATAAAGTAGGCAACCCATAGAGTATATTATTTTGTTTCTGATTTGAGTGATGGGTTGCCTATTTTCTAAAATCTTCAGGGGTCGCGATTTAAACCGCAGGGTATAACGAAGCGTTAAAGAAGTTCACGAGGAACAAAAAAAAAATAATAAAGCGAGGAGTGGAAATCGAAAAGTCAAATTCTCGGAGACACACACCGGATCAGACGGGAGCTTAACTTACAGATTGCGTGCGATGTTCTATCATGCGGAAGAACTGCGTCTATTGGAATTACAAGCAGACGGGGGAAAGTTAAGGAGAAAGAATAAAGGGAAAAGGGCTCGATTAAAGTTGCGTCCCGAAATTTCAATTTATATTCGCCTTTCCGCCGCCTCTCATTCGCGACTTTCCACAAGGAAATCTTTGCTCTGCTTTAATAACTGAGGTACTCACTCACTCGTTTTGATATTTAACAAGTAATCAAGCGCATTCCTCGATTGCATTCATTAAATTTATTTCTGCAATTAGTTCTTTGACCTACGCCCGAAAGGATCGTGAATTAGATTCGGTCAAATCATCAAAGCAGCAGAAGATGTCAGTTGAGAATCAGCTTTTACGTTATGAGTAGTCAGCGGAATTTTATATTTCATCCGATTGTGAGAATGTTTTCTTTTTGCATGTATCGATCCGATTATGGTCTTGGCACGGTCCTATTACGGTCAGGTTTAGTGGGCGAAGTCCTTAACGCCGCCTTGTTCGTAATAAACCGAACAAAATATGAAATTCCGTTCACTAGTTATGACTTGCGCGTCCCTAAAAGTGACCACACAATAATATATTTGGATTAAATTATCTTTTTCATTCAAGTTTTCTGCTGAGTGGCGGGATCCGATGCAAGTTAGTTTGCCGGAGGCCCACAGAACGAAAGGGAGACTAAACACAATAATGATAAGGGTCAGCGCAATTGAAATGGTCCTCACATACTGCGAAACAAGCAGTTATCCCTAGTTTGAAATACACTCCCCTGCTTTATGTCCATGTTGCCACGGACGGAGTTTCTATGTGTGTACGAGGAATTGCTGTATAATAGGAAATACCTTTTCGGTATTCATATTTTCTGACCCTTTGCCTGCCTCCGTGTCGTGTTTTTATACGAGCTAACTGCAATTATTTTGCTTTCAGGAGGGGGATTAAAGATACGGAAATTATTAATCTGTATGTTTACACTTCAGTTTACAGTGGTGGATTGGACTGGACTGGACAGGGGATGAAAAAATCAATCCTGTGGATTTAAAACAACGACAATTTTAAACTTATGACTAAGAGGCAATGTGGTGGTGAAATAAACGTCGTCGTGCGGAGGAATCAAATACAGACATTATCAGATAATATCTATGTCCAACAGTCTAGCCTAGCCTAAGGCGAGCTGATTGATTTTAGGGGCAGTACATTGCATTACCATTACCCCCGGTTCATTCCGATACAAGGACGACCGAATACATAGCTATGCACTCTCATATCCGGGCCCCTCAGTTTGAAAAGTGCTCATTTTACGGTCACCGTCCATTACGCTTATTAGATCAGATGAACCGCAGAAGAATGACGTCAATTCAATGACCACTTATCGTTGTTCGTTTCTAATTCTCATTTGAGCGCCTTATTAAGCAACCAGGAAAATTTTACGGGGCTACAGTTTTTAAAGTCCTCGGCTAGACGAAGACCGACGCCGACGTCTTATTCCAGCTTTCACCGTTCCGTGTATTATAACGTAATCTTAGGTGAATGAAGTCGAGGATTTCATTCCGTCGTAAAGTTAATATCGGCGGTATTATTTGCGAAAATCTATTGGCAGTAAAGTAGATTTAAGCTTCTGGGTATTGTTGATTTATCCTCTAACGCTATCCAGTAAATCACTGAGAAAAATCTGATGCCAGTAAAACGTGTACTATTAAAAAAGATGTTTAGAGCAATTTATAGCCAAGGAAAATATGAAACACTAAAAATTTCATTAAGTACATTTTTGATTCTTGAAACTGAAACGAGTTTCCAGAATCATCTAACTGATGAACAAAACTAAAAAGTGTAACTCAATCCTAACTGAATTGAGCCAGTTTAAACTGACTAAAATCAGCAAAGTTAGTTTCTGCGAGAGTAATTAAACGAAACGCGAACGAAACTGAAACAACAATTGCGATCACGTTGCTCGTTACTCATAACGCGACAGTGAACTTAATTTGTGCTGCACTTCCTAATATAATAAGCTCCGCCGGAGAAACTGCATCTGACATGTTCATAACCCTTTAAATTCGTTACATGACATGCAGCGTGTTCTGGCTGTTTACTATAGGCTAATGCCGCTAACAACTTGCTTTCATCTTTCCGGCTCTTTTACAACAATGTAAACTATCTGGAAATTGCGCGCGTTACAAACAAGCGTCTTACTTAAACAAGGGGGGATTTGTTAAAAAACAAAACTCTTTTGATGTTTTAACATCGATTGGGTGCGGTCAATTAATTGAAATTTTCGAAAAAGGAAACACATCGGAATTCCTGTTTTATTGCGCGACCGTTTGGCGTAGCGGTACGGATGGGAAGTCGTTTGCAATTTCCAAACAACGCGTAAAACATTTATGGTTTCGATGAAAACAAATTTCCAGGAGTGCAAAACTGCAAAATTAAATCGGAACGAGCAGGTTTCCGTCGGCCGATATCTGGCTAACTGCATTGCACGCCGATTAAATTGCAATTTTTGCTTTTGCCATCACGGTCCGTCATCATCGGGACCCGCCGCGGGATTATTTAAATTAGATAACCGTGATATTTCCGATGCGCCGCGGCGCTGCGGCCGCGCTTCCAGCTTGATTAAAATACGCGAAAATAATAGAAATAATTTACATTTACATTTGATTAAATTTTAATAATAATGCGTGCGCCTGTGTGTGTTTTATGTGTCGCCGGCGTGCTATGCCAATCATGATTTCACGTCAGAGAACGCTATTTGTTACGAACCGGCCCGTCCATTGTGTTAAATTATTGTTGACGCGTACAATTATTCATGATTTAATACAAAATTACCGCAAAACAAACTTATCATAATGGAATTATTTGTTTTATGTATGTATTGTAATCATGTTTCGAATTGTCGAATTATAAAAGAATTATATCACATATTTATTATACTGTGGGCGTTTCATAGTGATTATTTAACAAAAATATAAACGTTATTAGGTAAACTTAAATATTCAAACAAATAGACAAAAAGTAAATATAAACTTTCAACAATGAGACGTGCGTACGCTCTTCTAACTGAGAAACGTCTCGGTTTCCTTATTGCCATGGAAAATGAGTCTACTCCTGCTGAAGGACTGCAACATACCTGAAGACTGTAAGTTGCCGGCTAACTCAATGGGATGCTACCACCAAACTTTAATAATAAATACTCCTACTATTTACTTTAATCTGGTAACAAGTCTGCTGTTTCTTTCACCAGCTTTCCCCTCGACTAGCAACAGTGAGATAGGGTTGGGTAATTTAGATATTAATAAAAGAGCGCCAGGGTGAACTATAAACTCAGCTGATACGTAATAACCTCGACGGTGTTCCCAAACCGTCTCGATCCTGCAGATGATCATTCGCAAAACACCAGGAGATTTTAATCTTACTAACTGCTGAGGGTATACGCACACCTAAATTAGATAACAAATGCTCTATTGTAAATGAATCAAGACACAGCGAGATTACATAACGCCGCATTAAATAGAATTGTGCGACAACGAACGTCGAGTGCACTTTGCTTAAGATGAGCTGTCAAAGTCGCAACAAACACATTAATATTCAAGTTACATTATCTTAACTCTCAGACGAGAGAAAAATCGAAATTCGCTCGCGTCGTGGCGATAAAATAAAATTTAGAATGATGTAGACTCACGGCCTTCAAAGTGTCAAGGAGGTCGTAGTGGGTTGTCAGTTCCGTAGCGTCTGAGCGAAGTTGGCGAAACGTTCCCAGCGTCTCCTTTTGACTCCAGATATGACAATAAACAATAATGACAGAATGTTTGTTTGTGTTTTCATAGAATCTTGTGCACAGTGGTGTGGCTAAATGGATCTTGCTACTTGTGCAGCGGTTGGAGAGGTGTATCGGCTTGTGTAACCCGTGAGGAAGGCTTGTTCAGCCAGGAGTTTCTTTTTGGACTTGTTCAGATCGAAGAACTGTCATTCTCAAGCCTTGGATGGTCTTATTATAGGCCTCGCTGTCGCAGAAGGGGTGAATACTCGAGGCCGGGATGAATTTCTGAAGGAGATTCGAGTTTGGTGCCTGGCAATGGTGTAGAGGTGCGCCGCAGGTGGCGCAAAAGCAGTATATGAAGGGGTATTTAAATAACAGGATCTTCTTGCTGTTGCCGGTGTCTCAAAACCTTTTCCATGGCCATATTTATGTAAAATATCTTATCATTTTTCCCGAGAAGACCATAAGCTAGATCTCATTTAAAATTCTGTCTACTTTCACTACCTCCTCCAATACACACACCATCAGATTCTTCTGCTAGCACTAGAATTCTGCAAATCTGCTTATATTTGTGCATATTCGTGGCTATTAGTTTTGACTGCTAAAAGGATCATACTCGTAATTGCTACTGAATAATCAATCGAAGGCGGAAATGGGTATTTCACGAATAGAATACCAAAACGTACATGGCAAATATACTCGAAATATGCACGTACATGTCAATAGAAGCCTGGATTCTATTACATTCCAAGCTTGTTAGGATAAAAAAAATGTCCAAAATTCGTCTGACAGTGTTTGAAGAGATTCCGACAAAGTCGTAAATGAGTTCTTCTAATTTTTCCAGCGAAAACTCCAACGAATTGCAACGCACGACACAACACCGCTGATGATGAACGGGATATAACGCGCTTCTCACCAAAGTGAAGCTGATTGACGCGGAGAAATCGCAAACGGATTCAACTCCATCCAATAAACGCAAAGGTCATCGATCATGCGATGTTTTCGTCGTTCGATAGTTTCAAGTCTACGCCGGGGTTTCGGGACGCCCGGGTTGCCATGATGAACTCTAAATTGGCCAGAAATTCTCTCCAATGTTGGAATTTTTCCATGCGAGATTTTAGAACGTAACCCCGAAGTAAAGGGGGCAGTAATAAAAAAAATAAAAATCACCAGTTGTCACAAGCTTGTCTTTATTTTAAACGACAAATCACTCAACTACTCAGTCAACCAATGTAACCATAAAGAAAATAAATTCTTAATTGGAAACGTTTAGTAATTAACTCATGAAATATCGGACCCGCTGTTCGTTTACAAGTGTTACAGTAACAAATTTCCTTAAAACACAAAACGTTAGTGGCTAAATCTGCAACTCGATGCACCTGGTGGTCAGAAAGTCACATGTAAACATCCAGCCTTTAGTTGTTGTCCATCAAATTTGGTCCCGAAATGGACGTCCAGATGTCATGGTCAAGGGCTATTCGGCTTTATTTCTTCGGAGGAGTTGAGCTCGACGAAAGAAGCTTTTATGATTGTGTTGCTGATGTCACTCATTGTTTCTTTTGCCCATCCGCTTCAGTTGTGCGATCTGGCTTCAACGAAGTCTATGGGGATATATTTCTTTCTCCTATTTGCCCAAATACATCTTCTTTTTATCTTAGAATCGGCTGTTACTATTACTCTTACCGGACTATGACAGCGCCAGTGTGATTGGCATTGCGAGACTATTCAGCACAAGGACTGATGCGCCCTATGCCTTTTATACCTTTATTTTGTGGCGGGGATTAGGTAGCTCTGCGTCATTGGTTTGTTTGCTTGCTCGAATCAGTGATGAGTAGAGTTGCGTCCTATTTTGTGTTTGGTTCGGCGGTTGACTGAGGTTACGAACCTATTTGTTGGCCAATCAAAAACGAATGCGGTTGTGCCTTAATTCGTTAGGGCACGGCTTTAATTTTGTTTATTTTAACGATTGTCATCGTGACCTTGTTATGTAGATGTTAACGTGACGTTTCTTAACGTCTGCCATCTTGACTAGTTAGAATCCGTCATTGCGAGAACTCCTGGAGCATAAATTTTTAAATTAGATTGTCGATACTTATTCCTTTCAAATGGTACGGCCCTGAAACCTCCTTTTTGTAGTCTTAAATTAAGTTAACATTTTATTGTGTCTGTCGATTAAAAGGAAGCAATTCCATCTAAACTCTATAGAGTTGTAAACCTGTGGTGTAATGAGCTCGAGCATGCAATGTGCACACAGAACAGACTCAGACATCAGCGTTCACACCCGAAGCCCGTGTGACAGGTAATAACATCGATGGAACTCTCGGAGTCCAATAAAATGCACAATCATGAGTCGCAACAAACGGCGCGTGTGAACACAGCGTTTCTGGCAGCCGAGACCATTGTATTACAATGAGTCCGACTTAACATACAAACGATATCGTAGATCCCGTGCTGGGATGTTTTTATACATGGCGTAAACGAGGACTGTATTAGCACAAACATTATTTGGCCGGTCGGTGCCGGAGCGAGTTTTACACACTGCTTGCACATCGGCAATTGTCCTGCTTCCGTTTTCAGCTTCGAACTCATTTCCAAGAATTTACTTATCCGAGCGCCCCCATGCATGCACCTCCGGGGGCTAAATTTGAAAACGTATTTTATTTTGCTCATTGACTCGTCGGCGTTGTGAGACTGAATTGTATCCTCTTTCCAATAAAACTCATCCGGGGCTTGATCGGGACCGTAATTACTCGATCCCTTTCTATCAATTGTCTTGAGATTAAACTTCTTATCCTATACCTCTTAGGGTATTAAAGTCTTATCTCATCTGTAATAAAATTAAAGATCCTGTATCATGTATTGACTTTCGGTATAGAAATTGGATTAATTAGATTCAAGGAATTAGTTGAATTATTGGAGCCGGATCCTGTTTCGGCGTGTATTTCGGGAGTGCGCCCGCCCAAGTTGCACGTTTAATGCACATCTGTGCATGATGGCGCGTCATAACTGGCGGCAAGTATGAAGCTCAGGACTGCTATTGACGGCCGAAGTAGTTTTCTCATATCCTGGCAACTTCAGTTATCAAATTATAACTTTAAATTAATACGAACATGATATGTGATAGGGACGGATGCAACCAGGCGAGCCAACTTTCCGATGCTAATTTGGTGTGTTCTTGAAGGACGAGCTCAGGTATGAATAAGTTTCGCCCCGTCAAGTTGAGGTTTTGAACTCGCAAGTTTGCGCATGACGAAATGTTACAGGGTAAAGAAATTAGTTGTCGGGATGTAATTAGAAAGAATCTAGATTAATCTAGTTTCTGCGCGACTCCATTCGTATTTGGTTCGAGATTGTGGACGTTGGGTTGAATAGTCCGCAGTAATAATCGCGTAAACGTTACTTTCGATCCTTGATTGTATAATTTGCCATTAATTGCAAAGGACCAACAATCACCATCCGGAATGATTCGGAATTAATAAAAGTAGTGCCTACCGCATACAAATTAGACGATCTCGTTTAATTTCCACTGGTTGTTGTAAAAAGTTTCAAGTGCGACGTCTCCTAACGTTTTAATTAAAATTTTTCCAAAGTAATCCGGCGGCTTCCTATACATAATCAATTTTTTAATCTTCGCGGCCTTTAATAATTTACGGCGGGGCGAAGCATCTTTATGTTTCCTCTGCTTAATTAATTTCGCTAATTTAACAACTCCCCCCGAATTATTTAGTCAGAGTTACTAGAGCTCCAGCTGATTTTATCGGCCATTTTTTTAAACCCAACGCTGACTCGGCGGAAATATTAAGAGTTACGCTTCCGCCGCCATCATGTAACTTCAAAAAAAAAAAGAATACGAGTTCTGCGCTTTCGGTGTTTACGTTTTACGCAGCACTTAATTAGTATGGGGGACTGTCACATGCAAAAAGCATTTTTGTGGCGATCTATCATGTCACTCTTATGGTCTTGACACCTCAGCTGTCTACATACATAAATAACGGGTAGGCCACCGTATTTATCATTTAGTCTAATTCAGCTTTGCAGCTTTTTGCATCGTGTTAACTCACATCCTTTTTCCTTCTCATTGTTCCAGGCTTTGGTTCCTCGAGAACGCGCGCGAGGATCTCTGATGGCCTCCGACCGCATTCACTAGGGTAAGTTAAAACCGCCCCGCTTAAAAAAAAGTGAAACGAAGTTAAACTCATACTTAAAGGCGGAGAAAACTCGCCTCATATATAACCATCCGCAATTTCCGTATGTCACGGTGCGGACAGCGGGCGACGCAGTGCAACCACCACCGCCCCCGAGAGGAGAAGATATAAAGCGGCGAGATATAAATGTGAAGAGGAAGCCGAGAGATAGATCTAAAGGGAGACATGTGAGAAAAAGACGCCGATGCAAGTTAAGTTATTACAGCACATGACGGGCCAAATTAATCAGAAAATATATAGCTCGGCAAGACGGAGGGAATCGGGCAGATTGGCCACCCATCTCCATCCCCCCCTCGGTCGTACACTACAATAGAATAAAGCTTTACTGTGTTCCGATTGAAAAATACGAACTGGTTACGAGTTTGATTATTATCAGCGCGGATAAGAAATTATGTGTTCTATTTGAATCCGATTGTACTAGTTTACACTTACAATACACCAGGATTTTTTAAACTAATGAATAGTTTTTACTTTGGTTACATTATATGTATACAGCCATCCCAAGCTCACATCTGCTTTTATAATTAAACCCCTTCATTCGCAAGTCACTCATCTCTGCTTTGTTGGTGGCCTACTCCAAAGCTCTAAATATCGACGCACCAAATTAGTCACAAATAAATTTTGCAATAAACAACAAAAAACGGATTTAAATGAAAACTCAATCTCATTCTAAAGTAGCAACGTTTTTTTTTTCTTTCTCTACAAAGAAAAACGTGATACGTTGTCATTTGACATCCTGCCATTTACTCCCTGCCACATTTTGGTTCTTTGAAAGCAGTTATTACATAGATTTGTCTTGGACCTAGCCGGGGCGGGGGTTCGCTCTCTCTTTCTCTTCCTGTTTGGGGAGGAGGAGATCGAGGGCAAAAGCAGTAGTCTGTTTGATTCGAGACTGATGGCTGAAGGGTAGCTAACGCGATGTGATTGATAGAGTTTTCAAATATCGTAAAAGCTGATCGCTCCCGTTATATGGACTGGCCGTAATTGAAAAATACTTGGCGTTATGACCAAGTTTGCGAACTCGGGGCCGCCGCCTTTGCCCGCCCGCCAAAGTTCGCATACGTGAGGCCCCGGCTCTTTCTTTTTCAATAGGGAAACTTTTGTGGACATTCGCCCGGAAAATTCCCTAAATTTGATTCCTTTGAATAGTTCCGCATTAAACTAACAGAAACTCGATATCCGTGCAAGGAAACTTGCATTTAAAGTTTCTAAGCGTGCATACATAATAAGCAACACACACCACGTTAATCTTGCCCCTTAAGAACAGATGGCATCAACCCTCCTCCCCGCGCTTCCAATCACTTGGTTAGACAGTGGCCAAAGTGAGATTTAAGAATCCCATCCAACCATTAGATGAACAACCTACGCGCAGCTCCACATAAGGACGATAATCGCAGGATAATCGCCCGGAAGGGTCCGGATTAGCGAGATTTGCTATTCGATACTGTCATTTATATTCGTTTAGTGAAAGAGAGGAGGATGCAGTTTTGTTTGCGGGGGCTGCTTAAACACGCACGTACGCGTACGTCTAGACGACGATGCGACGCTATGGCTTATTTATGGCCGTAAAAAATCGGGATGCGTCAGTAAATAATAGGTTGTCATTAGGGCCATTCATCTTGTGGCTCATACGACAACAGATGCACTCATTTGAAATGCACCGCGCAGGGAGAGAGAGAGTTATTGTACGTTTTTACTATTTATTTATTTTGATAGAACGTAATGTTGTTTTATGTTTTGTCAGTTGTGTTATGATAAAATATTTTGGGTTATTTTTTAAATCCTTTTTTCCCACTTCATTATGGGATATAACTTTTATTATTCATCTTCTTTTATTTCGCATTGTATTTTTCTAAAAGCAAATGTTCGTTGGCCTCATGCCTTTATTTAGTTCAACTGTTCACCTTACGTTTAGTCTTCTCCACCACTACCTTTCTAACATTCTTCTTTTTTTTTTTCGTCTGTCTTATTATGAGGTATATCCTAATAATCTAAAGTCTTTGTTGGCCGTGCTTTTACTTTGTTCTTCAACTGTTGGTGTTCTTGGGCTTTATGTCTTTTACTTCATCCCTCCGCTTGCCCAATCATCTTTTTGCTCAGATTGTCTTTGGTTAATTGAATTGGCTTGCGGTTGGAACAGTCGATGTTTCTTCTTCATTATAAAAGAACTTTCTCAAGGCTGCTTCTGCTGCTGGCGGTGTTGCTGCTGCTGGCGGTGTTGCTGCTGCTGGCGGTGTTGCTGCTGCTGGCGGTGTTGCTGCTACTGGCGGTGTTGCTGCTGCTGGTGGTGTTGCTGCTGCTGGTGGTGTTGCTGCTACTTCTTGTTAGTCGATGAGACTGTTTTTTTTAAGGGAATTAAGTCTTCGGTTTGGTCATGAGTTGTGAACAGTTGCTGGATGATTGTGACGGTATCGGGAATAGAGACTTTGGTGAGAAGAGATTGTGACGGTGTTAGGAATGGGGACTTTGGTGAAAAGAGATTGTGACGGTGTCGGGACTAGGGACTTTTGTCAAAAAATGAGATTCCACATAGAAGCTGGGGGTCTAAGGATAAATCGTGAATTTTTTGGACGAAGTGTCGGGAATTGAGGATCAAATTTCACTTTTCCCTGCAAAAGATTTGAGGGTGTGCTAAATATTTGGAGACTTTCTAGGGTGGTAAGTTGATTGCGCTGATTAGGGGACGTAAAGGTGTGTCAGGTTTGTGGATTTTAGGGAGACCGTAAAGTCTGAGTATTCTGAAGTCATAGGGATCAAGATTTTTTTATGTTTCTGGAAGGATATAAGATTTTATTAAAGCCGTTACGGTACGTTCTATATCTGAGGTCGGATTGCATCAGAAGGGTTTGTAGGCAGGGTCCTCTAATAGGATAAAGATTTTCTGGTCGTATTACACGCGGTCCAAAACTACAGTGGCATTCCTTTTGTCTGCGGAGAGTAAATCTCTGTTTGGGTTAATTTTCAGGGTTTTAAGGGCTCGACTAACGAGAAGTAGCAGCAACACCACTAGCAGCAGCAGTAGCCAACAGGAAGTTCTTCTGCAATGGAGAACGAAACGTCAGCCAATTCAGTTATGGACAACGGCCGGAGAAGCCTCCAAGTTAAATTGTCTTTAGTTCTCCTGATCGTTTTGTTCTCCTTTTCTTTCTCCTGAGGTCTCTGTTGTCGGCTCTGTGTCTTTATTACATCATTTTTAAACTTTGCCTTTAAGTTTCCCATAATTTTTTTCATACTTCATTGTTTCTAATATTTCTTCTTCCTGCTTCTCTTGTTTTATTTTCTCTTCTGAAATGTAGCATGGCCATATAAGGCTTTTCGTTATACGTTATCTTTTACTTCTTATTTTGTTTTCAGATTATATTTGCTATGTCTTTGATTTCTTCCTCATTCCACTTTGCTATAGCCATCTCCATTTTTTGGCTTGTATTTCTAATTCATTTATTTTATCTTAGCTTTGAATACTCTTTCCTGAAGGTCTCCTTCTTTCTTTTGTTGACCATATAAAGCTTTCTGTTGTTCATTCTTTCTTGTTCTTTATTTTATTCTTTTAATTCCAGATTTTTTTAGCTCTAAATATTTATTTACTTATGCCTTTCAACAAGCTATTTCTTGATGTACTTTTCTTCCTTTTCCTGACCATCAAAGGCTTTCTGTTCTTTTTTTTCGCCCTTTATTTCATCCCCTTTCTAAATCTAGATATTTTTTGGCTTTGCTCCTTTATTTTTTTTAACATTTATCATCATTTTGTTTATACTAATGTTTTCTGATATTTTTTAGTCCTTCTTATTTCTTACTGCACCTTTCTAAAGGCAATCGTTCGTTGGCCTCTTGTTTTTATTTAATTTTACCGTCCACTTTACCTTCCCCAACATTACTTTCTAATATTCTTCTTTTTTCTCTCCTATCTTTGAGGTATATGCTAACGATCTAAAGCCTTTATTCTGCATGCTCTCTTGTTTCTTATTTTGTGTTTCTAAGTGTAGGCATTCCTAGGCTTTATGTCTTTTACTTCATCCCTCCACTCTACCTTAGTTCTTCTGCACCTTTACCTCAGATTTCTAATTTTCTTCATTCTTTAACTTTGTCTTTAGTTTTTAGTTTGTCTTGTTCACCTTTTCTTCACTTTTCCGACCATCTAAAGCTTTCTGTTATCTATGTTTCCTTGGTCTTAATTTTAGATTTTCTTTTGCCTTCTTACTTAATCCTTCCATTTTGCCTTTAAGTTTCCCATCATTTTTTCACACTTCATTCTTTCTAACGTTTCTTCGTCCTGTTTCTCTTGTTTTCATTTTCCATTCTGAGATGTAGCCAGGCCATATAGGGCTTTTCGTTATCCATTATCTTTGCATTCATTAGTTTTCCGATAGCTCTTTCCTGTTGGTCCTCTTGCTGACCACCTCACTTTCTGTTGCTCATTCTTCTTCTTCTTTATTTTATTATCCTAATTCCAGATTCTTCTTTTACCGAGCTATTTCTTGATGTATTTTCTTCCTTTTCCTGACCTTCTAAGTCATTCGGTTTTTGCTTTCTTGCCCTCTTTATTTTATCCTCCTTTTAAATCTAGATACTTTTTGGTTTTTTATTTTATCATTTATCAACATTTTCTTCATGCCAATGCTTTCTGATATTGTTTCTTTCAGTAACTCTTTTTCTCTTTCTTCATAGTCTGACCATATAAGACTAAAGTCTTGTCCAATCTCTCTTCGTTCTTATTTTATTTTTCTCACTGTGTTTGCTCGCTGGTTGTCGTTGGTTTCTTCGTCGTTCTATTTTTCTTTAGTCATCTCCGTTTCTTTTAAATTTCTTCATTCTCCAACTTTGCCTTTAGTTTCTTCGCTTCTTATTTGATTCATCTTGTAGATATTCGTTCGTTTTATGATTTCTTGTACTTTGGGTTTAATCTTCTTCATCTTTCTTGTATCTCCTGATCTCTAAAGTTTTTGCTGTCCATTATTTATTGCTTTTTTCCTTTCTTCAAAAAGCTGAAAGTTCTTCCTGAATGTGAGTCTCTGACCTTAGATTTCCAAAAACTTTACATTTTTTTTGTATCAAACATGCACATGTGAACGACAGGGACGTGTTCAAACTCATTTCACTTTGATCTTATTCCAAGCATAGACGTTTCTTTGATTAATAATTCCAGTTTGTTGTTTTAAAAATCCGTGTTTGCAAACATACAATTTTCCACTAGCATTGAAACACCTCGGCCGTAAATAATCGGCCTTTGCCCCATGGCAGTTTTGTTTGTCGAAGCAAATGCCCCAAATAACAAAACCAAAAAAAAAGCGACGCCTATAAACGATTTATTCCACTTTTTTTTTAATTAATTTGGAAAAACCTTCTTGCACAGGACGGCGGCGCGGCGTTAACCTTTGAGCGCGCCCGTCAAGTTTCACAAACCGTGCAAGCTACACGAAACGATGCGCATATCAAATATCACTGTAGGATGAACGTACACGTCTAGAACAGATTTTATGGTAAATATTAAAACTTCACGGATACACTCGGCTAAACTCCACCTGTCATACGCCGCCCCCGTCAGTGTAAACCACAATTTTCAAATATTTAACCGGGGGATGCACGAGTTCCCGACGTGCTTAAATTTTAAATAAACGTACCGTCCAAGAATTTATTTTGAATGTTAGACACAAGATTAAAATGAAAAAAAAACGGATCGATTGTGTGTTAGAAATTGACTCGTCAAAACGAGGCGTGACCGATGTTAACCCAAAGAAAGAATTTCGGCTATTCGCCGCTGGTGATTGACTTCGTAAATAACGATAATTTGGAGGAACCATTGTCGCCGACGTCGTCGTCGGGAGCGCGTATCTTCGTCCTGTTATTAACTATAATTACAGGTTTAAAGTGATGCCAGTCAAGCAGTGACTCGTATTGAGTCATTATAGCCTTCGTCACGCGTCTACGAACGCTAATTCTGTGATGCTAACCAATCTTCTGTGCTTTCAGACTCTCAAACTGGTTTTCAACTTAGGTGTTACGATTACAATGGCACCTTAAATTGCTCGGAGCTAGGCGAGATAATTATACCGGGGGTGGTGTTAGTTTAATTTTTTTTTTTGTTTTGGTTTTGACGTGTCAGTCTAACAACATCGCGCAGTAGCTTAAGTTATTAAAATTAATAGCAACGTGCGGCTCTTAATGCACACTCGAGCATCGAAATTGCAGGTCTTGTGGGCTCTAATACTTGCATTAGTTTGACTGATGAATCCTCTCTCGTTTATTTCAGATACCGTATGAAGTAGCTCTTATCTGGTGGCGGCTTGGCCGCCGTCCAGCGCACGATCAGCAACCCCCAGGTTTTCCCGTGTTCCTCCCATATTTCCCGACAAGCCTTTGAGACCACTCTCGACCTCTTTAACCGGCCGTGCGAAGTAGCTGCGTCTGCATTTCGATGGCGGCGGCGGCGGGCACTTTGTGCCTGATACTCGTTTGATTAAACGGTAATTTAATTACCACCGGACTAGACCCGATTTCCCCCCTCCTTTTTTTTTTTGGTTTTGGCAAACATTTCCAATCCTAATTTATATTTCTGATTGTTTCAGGGCAGGGTGTAGGTGTTAAGGACCGAGGCAAGATGGCTTATCTGGGAACCACCTTTTGGCTATTTCTGTTGTGTTTGGCTTATGCGGTTGCGACGTGGGATTTGGAAAATGAAAAAATCGATGAAGGTGAGTGAAACCAACAAAAGAAAATAAAATAATTATGAGTTTCTAAAACCGTCTGCGCAATCGTTTGAAATAAGAAATCTGTGGTGTCCCCTTTTGAAGTAGGGTGAAAAAACTCACTCTGTAGATTCGACTCACTCATAGCAAATTCGACCGACTGGTTCAGAACGCTCTTAGAGCATCTCCGTCCTCTGTTAATCCATGAGGTTAAAACAAGACGAAAACACTCTACTTTAGAGTAGTCAAAAGAGTGAGTCGAATCTACATAGTAAGTAAGAAAGGATTCCTTTATTTAAAGTGAGTTTTTTTAACTGAAGCAATTGATGGTGGTTGATATAATTGTTAAGAGGGAAGGTGAAATACTGATTAAACGAAACAATTGCTTTATACTAATGTATTTTAAATATATTAAATCACAACTGTTAGTGACCTTGTGTCTTCGTGGTTCTAATCCCTAAGCAAAAGTTCCGCAGCTCTCTTTTTGCAAGGATCTTTCACGGATGGAATACCAGAACGTACAGGACCCAGAACCCTGGGTTTTATCACATCCAAGCTTGCTAGCTAGCTAGCTGACGTTATTTCAAAAGATGCCCACAAAACCGTAGACGAGTCCTTCTAATTTTTCCAGCAAAAATTCCAACAAATTGCAACACACGACACAGCACTGCCGACGATGTACGAGACAGGACGCGTTTGCGAACAAAGTGAAGCTGATCGACGCGGAGAAATCGCAAATGGACTCAGCTCCATCCAATAAACGCAAAGGTCATCGATCACGCGTTGTTTTCGTCGTTCGATAGTTTCAAGCCTACACCGGGGTGTTCGGGGCGTCCGAGTTGGCCAACAATTATCCGGTGTTGCTTTATTTCGGTGCGAAAGTTTAAAACGTTACAGTCATCTGGCTGTTTCTGCAATATTCTGTCTTCCCTCTGTAGTTATCCCTTCTTCTCTTAGAGTTCCTCCAGCACCATCTCTCTCTTGTCATATGGCTGTTCCTTAACTATTTTGTCTTCCTCATCCCCAACCACTGAGCTCTGCAATCTTCGCCTTTCGAAACATTCCATATCTTTCTTCATTGCACCTTGTTTCGTCTTTTCCCTATAATATTCTTCTCAAAACCTCTTTCTCCCACGATGAGTGTGACACAATCTTTCGAACCTACTTTAATTGTATCAAAATTAGACGAAAGAGAGACCCCAAAGCCCTATTTTTTCAAATTTTGAAAGAGTTTTGAAATCTTCTTTAATTTCACTGAAAGGTTGTACCGAATGGATCTATAAGTCCTCGTTTAATAAACAGAAACGTGATAGTCAGGTTGGGAAGGGTTAAAACGTTATTCTTTTTCCTTTAAATAAAGAAACTCCTTCACCTTTCCAAATTCCATTTTCTTCTCATGTATTACTAGCTCCATAGATCTTTACTGTTCTCATACATTTGCTCTTGCTTTAAATAATTTGCAATTCTGTTTCTTCTGCTGCTGGCTTAATGACTTCTCCTTCTCTATTAAATTCGCTGTCCCTCGTGATTTTCTGTGGGTTTAGATTAAATCGACCTGTCTTACTCTTGCTTTAATATCATAGTCTTGTCATACCCGCTCTAATTGGGTTAGTTTGATCTTCTTCTTCTCTCCTCTTAGGTCTTTTTTTCTTGAAACTTTATGAGCATTTCTACTTCCTTTTCCGCTTCCTGCTTTTGTTCTTCCGCGTTAAAAATTTGCACCCCAATGGTTTAAAGCTAATTCAGTTTAGGATTTTTCGAATGCAAAATAATGCCAGAGAAGGAGAATTTAATTCTGGCGCGACGTTTCGTGCGGAAAGTTCGAATATTAAATGCAAATAAGGCAAATTAAACTTTTGTTTTTACAGTGGTTTTAATGACCACAGCGCAACTTGCAAATCTCGGGCTTAATTGTGCCGACATTCGAGATAATAAAAAGATTTTATTGCATCAGAAAATTTCCGCACGCAACCCGACGAACGTCTCGGAGCTAATAACCTCGAATTATTTTATCGCCATCTAAAATGCACATTGTTTATTTATTTATGCTCCCCCCCTGAAGGCGCACATAAGAAACGCTCGCATACATGAACAGTGCGGTCTGTTATTTAATTTAGTAGGGCATTCTATGTTGTATGTATGCTGCCGCATCTCCTTGGCAGTAAAATAGTAAAAATTGCGATAGCGGCCCGGAATTTTATGTGTGTGGGACTTTGCGCCTCCACGGAGAGAAACCTGGGAAGTAAATACCGGCCTCGGACGCGCGTAAATCATGGACGGCCCCCTAAAATCCCATGGACATTTGAATATTTGTAAAACTCGAAATTGTCTTCCTCGTAAGACGAATGCGCATAAGAAACACGAGTAAAGCAAGTTGAACCGCCGCTATGACTCTCAACATTTTTACGGCTCCATAAATCTAGTCGAGTGCGCTTTTATACATTGTGCTTTTACTTCCCTGCTAGTGGTGGTGCACACGAAAGCGTCCACAATCGCAGTTTTAAATTAAAAAGAAAAGCAGAACGAGGAGTCCGACAGGGTTTTTCAAACGGACAATGTAAATTAAACACATTCGGGGGCGAGGGAAGCTATGAGAGGCACCTATGATGAGGGTGTTGTGCAGCAATTCGGAATATTCGAAGAGAATCCCTGGTTAACGCGAGTATGGCGGGAATGTTGGGGTTAGATAAGTTATGCTTCGATATGTATGTCGGAATTCAGATGCCCGAGAATCAACATCAAATTACTATTTTGGGTTACATCATTTTTTTGTCATAAAAAAAATCCTGGAGTTGTAAAATTGAAAGCCGATGTTAATTAAAAGTAAAAAAGAAATTGGAAACGCATAGATCTCCGGGAGGGGGAGGTCATAGCTTTCAGTTTTCCATATTTTTTCATAAACTGTGTTAATACCCCCCGGTTTATGCAGGCAGGAAACGTGCGTCATTTAGCGAAAATCCGGATGCAGATCGCTATTTCACGCTACGGTGACCGCGAATGTCATAGATAAAAAGTCAAAAAAAAAGAACATCCCTTCGCCGGATGCAAAAACTAAGCCGGGTATTTTTTGCGCTATGTGAAATATGCGCTTTTAAACTGCGCCACCTCAGAACGGCTTTATTTAGTCGAAAATGCGAAGCCGTGTTTAAACGCATAATAAATAAGTTTCGGCCGTAAAAGCGAAGATTTCGTTTTAAAGTCGAATAGTTTATTAGCGCTTCGGATCCTTTATGACGAACGGTTCACTTTTAACGGGCGATGTTTTACGGCCGCCTTAATGTTTGTTTGATTACTTCTTTCGCTCAATCGTCGGAACTTATGCTTTCCATTGATTTTATTGCGCGCCTTTATTGACGGTGTCTAGCATCAGATCACTTTGTTTTATATTCTCATTTTTAAATCATGACGCCTTCAAAGTTAGGCAACCAATATATCACTTTTGAAAGCTCTAAAGTTATGCCGTTCCTCGTTGGCTAATGTGTTGCCTATATTAAGGCGTTAATGAATTTATTAGATAATTAAATAAATTTAAATTCCTGCACTTTATTTAATGGAAACGAGCTGCGCGAATCAAATGCAATATATAACTCAGGGCCTTCGAGAATGTACTCAAAGGAGTAGATTTACACCTTGGAGATTCAAATAACCTACATCAAGCCCCGGACTTTGAGTGATTAATACCGTAACGTTTACTGCCCTTCCTGTATAAATCACTACACGAAATATATGTATAGCACATCGAAATTTTAAACTCCGCGCCTAATTACTCCTACAGTTCGTCATTAGCAGGAGGTCTATTAACGTAATCGTCACAGTTTAAATATTGAACTCGGAGATAATTGATTTAATAATCTTAGTCGTTAGTGTAACTTGGCAGTCGTAAACCATATCTAATACAACTCGGCTCAATTACGGCCCTATATAATTAGCGATTAGAACTGCAATTATGCAAATAGTGTAATTGTAGAATTAGGATGCATAAATTCGGCGAGATCACTCTGAGCGATTACGATGTCATTACCGTTATGAACCGCCGCCGTAATTTCTTGTTAACACTAAAAACAAGTTAAGGGCGTCGCGTCTTTTTAATGGTTCGGAAATGTTTTCCCTTTGACTGTCGACGCAAAAAGAATCACTCGAGCTTCAAGCTCTGCAACAAAGCTTATGAAATTACGGGTAAGTGTACGAGGAAAAAATACATTTCCGCGACGTGAAATACATTTTTAAAACGAGCCCCCCGTCCGTCATTAACAGGTCATTCCTATCTGTATTACTGGTGGCCTGCCTGCTCATCAGTTAAACCCAAAAGTTTAATTACTAGTCTTTGATCGTATTGATTGTGTCAGTTGTGAGGAGACTTGAAATAAAACCGTTTGAATTATAAATGACTTCCACATTCACCATTAAGTATAGCGTATTAATAAAATATAAGCGTGTAGTTTAAGGTAATCACTTTTAAAACAAGATATACATATTTAATGTATACCGAGGAGTAAGTAAAGCAGAACGTGGAACCAAGCACGGGAATTATTGCGCCCCGGAGAGTTGCCGCTGCCAATAAAACATAGCAAGGATCAAAAATATAGAGCTCACTTTAGCTATAAACTAAAATAGGTACAAGATATTCACATTCGGAGGTGCCTTTTGATTCCGGCGGGAGCGTCTGAAAGTTTTCGACTTTTCCGGGGCCGTCGTGAGATGATCGCCCGTGAAATTTATAAACGTCATCTCGGCGGTTCCTTCCCGCCCACAATCATCGTAAAATTCTACGGCGGCGGGCCCCGGCGGAAATGCGCTTTCTCGCGGAATGGAGGATACTTATGATATTGAATATCGAGTTATGCGTGGCCTGATTTGAATACGAAGAGCCCGAAAATGGAGTCCTAATTTCAGAGGTGGAATGAATTTTTCCAATAAAAAAATTATTCATTGTAAATTTATGATGATGATACTTGGAAAGTTTTAATAAAAACCAGCGCGCCCGTCTTATTCAAATGTTATTCGAAATGTATTCTACTTCCTCATCCATCAAGTCGACGTATTCGAAAAGTTCGGTTTCAATTAAAAAATAAACGCACAGAGGGTGGGGGCTGGCGGATTTGAATTAATAATGCTTCCCAAAATGATGTACGTTAATTTCAGAATTTCATACCCGGCCCCGGTGAACTATTCGCATAGTTAATTTATAATAATAAATAATCGATATGGAATCCACTGATGAATCCGCAGAATCCACAATTTGACGTGATATTAAGCCTCAAAGATGATAGGTATTTCACGTTCACCCAAGTGTGTTTCCGTTCAATTTACTGTACTAATGAACTTTCAAATTACACGGCGAGGATGAGGGTGTCGTCCTAATAATAACAATCCCCCCTTTAAAGAAGAAAAAAACTAGGGCTGACGAATTTAAATTTTATTGAACGGGGTAATTAAAAATTGCAACATATCTATTAAATATTATTAAAGTTGGTCGTCAATCCCTTTTTACAACGAAGGCATCCGGGAGGCAGGGGGGTTAACAGTAATTAAAAATATTTAAGCTTTAGAAACCCGTAGTGGACCATAGAATCCGGTCCCTTTTAAAAGTTGTAATGATGCCGTAGATAAAAACGTTGGCTAATCATAACTTGAAAAGGGGTAAAAGTTGGAATGGACTAACCAGTAAAATTCTGCTAATGTAGAAATATGATAGTGGAGAGTACACGGTGACATCATGCATCATTCAGGGTGGCCATTAAGCAACGTAAGTCTCTAGAGTCAGATGCGAACGCAGCAATGTTAAACTAATGGGGATGTGTTGTCTCGCCGTGGCGCTCTATAAAACCAGATGTTACTCGTGTGGATGCTGGAGAGATCTCATTTCCATGCCTAAACTCTCCCCTTGTAGCTGCCAGTCTCGCTGAATTATATATGCAGATGTATATTTATGGCTATCCTTTTCAAGGTGGGATATTCCATTGTTGATTCACGTCGGACTTTTACTGCAATTTTCTGTATTCGTTACACTTCCTGCTTTCGCTCCTTTTGAAGCTTTTATTGTGAATTATAAGATATTACGTCGGCCTGAATTATTCATCGTCGGCAACACCGCCACCACCACACAACTGAAACAAAACCTTTTTAAATCATTGCATTACAATATTTTTTCTTTTACAATTTTTTTATTGGATTACTATTTTTAAATCGCTTTGTCCCTATTTTCAGTTGAAAGGTTTATAAGAAAATCCAAGCCCCAAAAGCTTTTGATCACTGAATTGATGCCCCCAAACACAGTGCACCTCAAAAAAATTACACTTCACGAGGGTTTCAACCCCGTTGCCATCGTCAATATAATAGTACCCATATTATTCACACTGTTGCGATGCTAAGCTGGTTCTGCGATTCGAAAGCAGATTCGCCGCCTCTGACTGCCGCCCCTTTCAGATTAGGAGCGCGTGTCGAATTTACTTTTATAATCGTCCGGCGCATTAGGAACACATGGCCGAATATTTTAATAGATACTTCCAACGGGTTACGCGATTATAAGTGACTATCCGAGCGTTTTTTCGACACGCTTGGGGACGGCCGACGGCGCAGTTAATTCCCTTGTTCTGGAACTTTTTCAAGGCGCAACAGCTTTCATAAGCCCGAGTTTCAAAGCGCCAACTCGAAGTATTAGAAACAATGATCGTCAAGAAAGGAAAAGAGAGATACAACGTTGTAAAGAAACAAAAAGAAATGGATCTAGTTGATCACTATGTAAACGAATACAGGAAAATTGAAGATAAAAGACTACTTACAGTAATTAACAATTGCAAGAAGAAAAACAATTGACAATCGCTCGTGAACACTAAAATACACAAAAAGAAAGTGAAAAAGCAATTTCCATTGAAGAAAAACAATTGACAAATCACTTTTGTTTAAAAAAAACTATAGAGAGTGAAAAACAGAGGCACACCAAATTGTTCACTCTGATCAAAAACAATTGATAATTGACAAACAGGCCGCTTATAATCGTTTTATTATTTTACTGAACCTATAAAGAAAGAAGAAAATTGCTTTTGAAGAAAGAAATTAGAAAATAGAACGAAGATGTAACAAGAAACAAGAAGTCTAGTTGTTTGCAGTGATTGGCAACATTTGTCTAGAAAAGAGAAAGAAATAAACAAAAGAAAATTGTTCTTGTTGCTTAGAGACAGAAGATATTTTATTAAAAAAAAAAACAAAAGAAAATGGGCTATTGACAGCGGTTACAAACAATTGTGAAAAAAAGAGAAAGAAAACTCTAACTTGAAAAGCAACAAAAGAAAATTGATTTAATTGCTTGCGGTGATTATAAAAATATGTTAAACTTGCATGTAAAAAAAAGAACAAAGAAAAGGAGAAAATAAACAAACAGAAAACAATACAGAAGATAAACAAAATACATTGAGGAGTTGCTTACAGTAATTACTAGTTTATACTGAAGGGAGACAATTGACAATCGACCGTGAATACTAAAAGACAAGAACGAAAAACAGAGAAGAAAAATTAAATTGTTTTCATCGATTAGAAACAATTGACAATCGACAAAAAGGTTGCTTATTATGAACGTAAAAAGAAGAAAACCGTTTATGGAAAAAGAAATGGGAAAAAAGGCTAGAAGTATTGATCTAGTTGTTTGGAAACAATTGTCAAGAACGAGAAGGAATATATAATATTGGGAAAAAAACAAAAGAAAATTGTTGTTGTTGTTTACAGCAATCAGAAACAAGAAGATAAAAAAAGCAAAAGAAACTTGATTCAGTTGTTTACAGCGAATACAAACAATTGTGAAGCAAAGAGAAGGAAGATAAAAATTGTTAAACTTTCGTATAAAAATGAAGAAATTAAAAAAGAATAATTTATACTGAAAAGAAACAATTGACAATCGTCTGTGAAGTAAAAAAAAACATAGAGAACAAAAAAGACAGAAGAAAAGTTAACCAAATTGTTTATAGTGATCAGAAACAATTGACAATTAACAAACAAGTTGCTTGACAGTGTCTTTAAAAAAACAAACGGAAAAATAGAGCGAAGATGAAAAGAAATAAGAAATATTGATCTAGTTGTTTACAATAACTAGAAACAATTGTCAAGAAATGAGTTTAAATAAAGAAAAATAAATTGTTCTTGTTGTTCACAGCGCGATTAGAAACAATTGTGAACAAAAAAGAAAGAAAACATAATTTTCGAAAGGAAATAAAAGAAAATGGATCTAGTTGTTTTTAGTGATTGTAAACAATTGTTAAACTATTGTACAAAAAAATAAAGAAAAGGAGAAAATAGATTATATCAGAAGAGAAACAAAAAACAATTGACAAACAAAAAAAAAGTAAATTGATTTTGAAGAAAGAAATGGGAAAGTAGAGCGAAGATCTAATGTATCGAAAAGAAACAAGAAGTATTAATCTGGCTGTTTACAGTGATTGAAAACAATTGTCAAGAAAAGAGAAGCAAACAAACAAAAGATTTTTTCTCTCATTTACAGCGATCAGAAACAAGAAAATATAATATTAGAAGAAAACAAAAGAAATTTGATTTAGTTGTTTACAGCGATTACAAACAATTGTGAAGAAAAGAGAGACGAAACATAATGTAGAAAAGAAATATCGATTTAGTTGCTTACAGTGATTAGAAATAATTATCAAGGAAAGAGAAGGAACATACAATATTTTTAAAAAACAAAAGAATAGTGACATAGTGATTACAAATAATTGTTTTAAACTATCATCAAGAGGATAAAGAAAATAAGAAAATAAACTATGAATCACAAAACAAGT
The DNA here is from genome assembly GCA_039766575.1 of Serrognathus titanus. Classification (NCBI taxonomy): domain Eukaryota; kingdom Metazoa; phylum Arthropoda; class Insecta; order Coleoptera; family Lucanidae; genus Serrognathus; species Serrognathus titanus. Next base: position 20,127,542 of record CM077911.1, on the reverse strand, counting down.
TGAAAAATAAACAATAGAATATTGAAGAGTTGCTTGCAGTACTTAACAATTGCAAGAAGAAAAACAATTGACAATCGTTCGTGAATACTAGTGAATTTACAAAAGTAGCACAAGTTAAAAATGTTTTATAATAAAATTTAAAAAAAACGATAATAATTGACGATGAAAAGCAAACAAAATATGGCAGAAAATGTAAACAGTTCAAAAGTGTTGTACAGTTTACGATGCTTTTAAATAGATCTTTCAAAAAAATACGACAAATAGCGACAATAAAAGAAAACAAACGAAAAGCGGAAAAAAATGAACTAAGATGGCAGTGACCAAAAAGAAAAATGTAAAACAAACGAAAAAATAGTTCAAAGAACATAGTGACAATAAAGGAAACAAAAGTACAACGAGAAAAGCAACAAAAACGACCAAAAAACAAATGCAAAATAGAACAACGAGCAGAGCCACAAGAAAAAAATGAAACAAAAACGATAAAAAAAAACAAATGACAATCGGTAATGAAAAGAAAACGAATAGAAAACAACGAAAATTTCAACAAAAGACGATAAGTGACTTCTGACGAGGAGGGTTGAGGTACAGTATCGTCCAAAAGTTTAAGAATACAACTGATTCAAAAAAACTCGAGTATACTTGATTTTCCCTGGTTTAATTCGTGCGTGTCGGTGTTACTCTTCTTCTTTTCTTCGATATAATTGCAAGAAATCGTTTAATCCTGAATTATATTTTCTGAAATGTTATCTTCATTTCATTTATACAGTTTTGAATCTAGTTTGGCATTTGACGTGGCTGTTTTTCCTGCAAATAAATTTATAACCCCAAGCGGATGTCAAAATATTAATTAATTTTTTTTTCGGGCGAATAAATAAATCGTGTAAATCGCCGGCCATAAAGGCCCTGTCCATTATTTGCATTACAAAAACCTTTAATTATGCGCATATGAGTACAGTTAAAATCGTTAATGTATTCTGAAATAAAAGAGCCCAGCGACTATAAATCTAAACTATAAAATTCAAACGAATAACAGAATGAATATGCATTCCAAAAAACAATAAATTAATTCAAAAGCGCATCCCCATATAAAACGCACGCCATTATATATCACCGGCTCACAAATTGGATTATGGACCACCTATAAATAAAGCTGTCCTCTCTCTGGACGCGCCGCCTGTATTCTACCAACTTGCGAAATAATATTCCGGAGTCTGTTCGCAACGTTTAGTGAATCATATATTAATAATGTAGCATATTCTAGATTACGAATATCCGCCGCTCTCATTTTTTGCAGCTCAACTTTTCCAATTATTCCGTTTGGGAAAAACAGCCATAAATAACGCCGCCAGGATAATTTTTAATTGCGCGCGAAACATTCTCCTCGCAAAGTGAATTAAAAATACGGACGGCGGCGTGCGGGTTTTATTTTTTCCCCGGAAGTTTTCCATTACGTGCAATAACGAGGAACCTAATCTACTGCGAACAGATTTCCAAATGACTCCGGCTTGCTCCTTAAGGGGGCGAAAACTAACTAAATGAAACCATAATGAAAACTTTGTCCGAGAAATCGAAAATTCCCATTGGCCCCAAAGAACAAAAAGGGCTGACAATGAGCTAGCAGAAATTGTAAAGAATGGCCTCTGAAATAAAGGATGTTGTAAGGGTAAGGCTGATTGGTGCGGTGAGACCTAGAATAGGTCGTATATAAAACTCTGAAAGCTTTAATGGGTTTACCAGTGCTCTTCATTACCTGCTGAAATGGAAAAGTACTTTTGCATTATGTTACTTCAAGCACAACTTACATTACTGAATAACATTAGCCATTTATATTACAAAGGCCCTTTACACACTAAACACATACATATATTAAATATTTTTTTGCATTTGTAGCATTCAAATTACAAGGGTGCACAAAATCATCGGCAGAACATTTAAACAGTTAAAAATTTAGAACTTGCAAATTTTTATGTTAACTTTATGAAAGAAAACTCCAGTGGTTATAACGAGTGCACTAAAATTGAAGTGTGCCATTTTTTCTCGCGTTTAACGAAGACATAAAAACATAAAGTGCATCTGAAATGAAACGAGCGAAACAAAGAGGCACTTTGTAGCCGGCGCTATCGTGGAAACGAAGCCGTTAACTCCTTTGATTTTAATTAGCCCGAGGAAGCCCTAAATATTGAATTAATGTCCAAATAGGTAGTAAAGTCAAGCGCCGCAACTGAAAACTTGGCCGATTTATCTTTATGAGGCCGTAAAAAGCCCTCCCCCCATTTTTAATGCACTTTTAAATCGCGCACTCGGACGCTTTCTCGTTTCGCATACTAGTATTCGGCGTTAACGATTACGACCGCCGAGCTTCAAGCTTAGTGCTTGACCGGCAAGCAGATAAACAAGCTTTAAATTTAACAGCTAGACGGTGGCGCGAACGGTTTGGCGATCGTCTTTCTGCGAGGTGATAAGGGATGAAACAACGCCGGGCGTTAAATTCCAATTTGCCGCTCTAGAACGGGCGCGTTACTGTTAATTGAATTTATCCGCAAAAGGTGAGCGTTAGGTTTGCTTTATGTCGCAATTACACGCTGTTTACAATTGTGCAGTTTGTTATAAACGTAATAAGGTAAACAGAACGAAACACCATCTCCAAAATGATAAGCTCTCATAGAACAGACAGTTCTTATTTTATTCGAAATATTATAAAGTAGACTCCCGTTATTATTCATTAAATAGAAAAATCCAGAACTTTGTCAACGAATGTCTTGCTGTAATAAGCACATGCAAGAAGAAGGCAGAAAATAATGAAGAATCTTGAAAACGAGCGGTGAGGGAAGAACGTCCAGAAAGAGTTCAGGAAAATAGGTTCAATAAAGAGAATCTCAAAACCTAACTATCAGTAACTGGAAGAAACGCAATAAGAAGACTTAGAGATCAATAATCAATCTTTAAGCCTTCACGTCCTTTCTCATCTTCTTCTTTTAGGTCTCGATCGGTTCGTTCTTCTACGTTCTTCTTCCTTGTGTTTCTGGTTCTTCGGTAAACAGAAAAGGAGGGATCCAATCAAAGCCCTTCAATCAAAGTAATCATTACATCCCAACTAATACGCTGTTAAGGGTAAACGAAGGTAGAGCCAAAATAATGAAAAAGACTCTGGAAGAAGAAAGACTTCAAAGGACTAACTGTTAAAAACTGCAAGAAATAAACATACTTCCCAATCGATTATTTATTTCATTGTCTGGTCTTCTTCATGTTTCTAGATTTATTTATTCGTTTTCTTATTTTTCTCGATCATACCAGCCATTACATCTCAACTAATCTCTCAAGGATGAATCAATGTAAAACCAAAACAAAAAGTAAAATATTGAAAGAAGAAAATCGTGTAGGTAGTCCATCTTACAATTAGTAATTTTTTACATTCATTTTTAAGTAAATTGGAGTACCTACCTACCCTAATAAGATCTACAAATTACCTGCACTCGAATTTAATGGTGCTTTCTGTAAAGTCGCGAAAAAAGAACAGTCTAAGTTTCAATCGCCTGTAAATATCGCGGTCGTGTCACTTAGAATGTGAAACACTGACAACTTCACAATTAACTAGTGGCATTCTTGCGTTTTTTTGTTTTTCTTTTGTCATCGTGTAGGTAGTCCATCTTAATCATTTTCTACATTAATTTTTAAATAAATTGGAGTATCTACCTACCCTAATACATCAGCAAGAAGAAGAAGATAAAAGAATGAATGAATTACAAAAAAATCTCAAAGATTAAACATCAGTACCCGCGAGAAACAAACAAGGAATGAGAAGAAATGAAGATCAATAATTACAGAAACTTCGTTTCCATAAAGCTTTATATAATCTTCCTTTAACTTCCTAATCTATTGGTTCTTCGCCTTCCTACTTTTTTTTATATTTCTGGTTTCCTTGACTCATTTTTTGACGAAGAATAAACTAATTCCAAGCTCTTCAATCTGATTATATCCCGACAAAGAGAAAAAAGAAAAACAAAAGAATAGACGAGTTAGCAGAAGACTTCAAAAGACAACATCTTAATAACTGCAAGAAACAAAAAAAGAATGAGATGAAGAAGAGTTCGTAAACCATGTACACTCAATTTCCTTGCCTTCTTCTTCTTTTTCTTTAACTTTCCGAACTGTTGATTCTTCTGCGCCTTGCTTCTCTTCATAATCCTGAACTTCCAAGATTTTTACTCCAACTCATTCGAAGTCTTTCATAATTCCTTGAAATATTCTGAGAATCTAGCTTCAAGGTCCTTTGAAGGTCTTTCGTAAGGATAAATCGAAGCATTGAAAAGAAATAGAACAGACGGATTAGAAGAAGACCTCAAAGGAAATCGCGTGAGACAAATAACAAAAGAGAAGAAATGGCAATCCTTAGACTTTTTAAAATTCAATTTCCTTGCCTAATTCTTTAACTTCCCGAAGTGTTGGTTCTTCTGCTTCTTGCTCCTCTTCATAGTCCTGGACTTCCAAGTTCTTTTCTCTACTTAACGGAAGCCTTTCATAATTATTCGAAATAATCTGCCAATCTAGCTTGAGGGTCTCGAATCAAAAGTCCTTCGTAAGGGTAAACCAAAGTAAAATCAAGGCAATGAGAAGATACACAAAGAAGAAGAAAACAGCAAAGAAATAGATGCATCAGAAGAAGACCTGAGCGAGACAAATAATAAAAGAGAAGCAACAACAATCCTTAGAGCTTTTAAATTCAATTTACTTGTCTTCTTCTTTAATTTCCCAAAGTGTTCGTACTTTTCATAGTCCTGGACTTCCAAGTTTCTTTTTCCAATTTACTTGAAGTCTTTCATAATATTTGAAATGTTCTCTCAATCTAAATTGGAGGACTCTTCGTAAGGAAAAATCAAAGCAGTGAGAAGATGCACAAAGGGGAATAGAACAGCAACGAAATCGATGCATTAGAGGAAGACCTGAGTGAGACACAAATAATAAAAGAAAAGTAATGGCTATCCTTAGACCTTTCAAGCTCAATTTCCTTGTCTTCTTCTTTAACTCCCAGAACCTTTGGTTCTTCTACTATTTACTTCTCTTCATATTCCTGGAGTTTCAAGTTTGCAGCTCCATTTTAGTCAAGGTCTGATAATTTCTGTAAATTCTCTGTCAATCGGTTCGGTCTAACTTGAACATCCCCTATCAATGGTCCTTCGTAAGAATAAACCAAAGTAAAATCAAAACTGTGAAGAAGAGGGTTGGAAAAGGAAAGAATCTATTTTTCTGAGGACGACCTCAAAGGAAACTGCGAGAAACCAACGAGCTTTCAAGTTCAATTCCCTTGTCTTCTTCGTCTTTAATTTTCGAAAGTATTGATTTGTTTATTTCTTTCTCAACAACCAAATCTCCTTATTTCTATAAAAAAAGATCCTCTTCGCCTTCTTTCTTAGATAATTTGCGTTATTTTTATTTGCTTTTGTTTATTTCAACTCTGGTTTGGTTTCTCAATTCTAAGGTGGCCTGGAGTTTTCATCAGCAGATCCTTCGTCTTGTGTCTCGCATTATCTAATCATATTTGCATGATTTGTGTTACCGTTGTTTCTATCCTTCCCCATTCGCTTCTTTCTTGTTTTTTTTTTGCCTAGTTCCTCAGGTAACGTTGTTTCTTGTAATTTACTGCAGAAACTGCACTTCTTCTGTCGTCATAAATAAAATCTTGAAAAGGCTATCAATTGATAGACCGAAACGTCTGCTTTTAAGTAATTCATAAATTTAGTTACATAATAAATTTGCTTTCTAACCTTCTTCTGAAAGAATGCACTCAAGAACATGGATGAAACGCGTAGCGTCGAATTAATTTCTCAGTATTTCAAAGAGAATAAGGCTCTGATTCTTTCTCGTCTGAAAAAGATTGATTTAACGCGGGCATTGGAGACCGTAAGCTGTTTGCATTGTGCTTTATTATTCAACCATTCAAGTCGATGGAACGTAACGATCTTTCCCGGATAACAATCTAACCGATGATGTTCGGTACACGCGTAAATAGAGAAAAAAGCTGCAAAGTGAACGTCCGGACGACGTCGACGTACAAATTGAAAAATCAATCATTATCGATCCCGATTGTTCGGCCAACTATTTCTCAAAGACGTATAAACGTTTTTGATTTTGTTGGAAAGTGAAACTGTAATCTTTTTTTAAGGGTGCAACCCCCTCAGATTTGGATTTTGCTAGTCGCCGGATTAAACAGGACGTAATAATAGCTTATTGTGCCCGGATATCTGGTTCATAATGGGCGGCAGAATCTACAGCGTTATTACGTGACTCACCTAGCCCTGTTTCTTTCCGTACGTAGGATAATGAGAGGTCAGGGCTCAGGTTACGTGTACAAAAGAACACGACGTGTAATCATAGGGAGAGGACACTGCTTATTTGCTCCGAAAAGTAATATGTAATTTCGTCCGAGTTAAGCTACGGTTATGCGTCCGTATCAAAGCACTTTGCATGTCGTTAATGTGCGACAGTTATAGTGGATCAAAGCACGATTTACAAAAGCGTTTTGACATCAGACGAAAAGAATCTTTCTTTTTATGTTATCGCTTGCTCGTAATTAGGATATTGTATTAATTTAAAACGACTGGGAGTTCTGGGAATGTGAAATTTAAATAAATACATATAGCCTTGATGAATCAAGCAAACGTGTAAGCGCTTTGTGTAACAAAATAGCTGGTAGCACCATTCTCTATTATTCTAGGGTCCGCAAGAAGCTAATTAAGGTGACTGCGGTGAAAAAGCGGACTACTGTCGGCTATGACTTTCACATTTCACGGCGGTCGGCGCATTATTTATCCTCCCGTTCATTATCCGAAGACGATTCCGGCGTTTCACGTTTCGACCGCTCTTTTTTCGGCTGCGCTCTATAGTAAAAACGTGGCGAACTGCTTTCGAATGGAACGCAATCATAATGGAATACACCGCGCCGTGTTAATGGCATTAAATTGCCTTCTCAGTTGTATCAATAAGTAGTGTTGCTCGGAGCCGTTCTGCATTTATGGAACAATTCCATTTCATTTCCACAACTTATCCTAAAAAAATTACATGGGAAAGAACGTAACAAAATCGAATTATAATAGAAACCAAATGTGTGATTTTTTCTTGCGTTCAATGAAAAAGGAAGAAATGAATGTGAAATCTCCTTGTGTAAGCTGAAAAGACTTTTTTTTTTAAAGAGAAGTCCTGAAACGTGAAAGATAGGAACGAAATCGTAATGCAGGTAACGGATCAAATTTCAACCAGAAGAGAAATAGGGTTGCTCAAGATAATAGTGCGGTGATTGCCGCGGGATTACAGTGAATGGAGGTGGATTATCACACCCTTGTGTGACGTCACCGTCAGATTTAACTCTTTCATCGCCCGCCCGAGTGTGCTGTCACATATTTATCTTTAGCCAGGCGACACACACGCTGCCGGTTATTTCACGCCGCGTTTATTCAGTTAATGCCCGGCGATTTATCCTCTAATTAGATTTAAATTAATAAATTTGGACACGTCCAAAATAAAAATGTATGGCCTCTCCAATCAAAAACAAAATTGAAATTAATAATTCCTCGAGGAAAATCATGTTTAGAATATTTTAAGTATTTCCCATTTTCGCCTTAACGCCCGCTAATTCGTTATGCACCCCCTTACACTTTGTCTTTGCCTTGAAATAATCCAGTTTGAGTAACTTTTTTACTCGTTTTTCAGCCCTCCTAATTTTCCCTTCCCTCGTAGTGGCACTGTTACCGATGTTATCTGAAAGACCGACTTTTTATTGCCCGGCGAGGTTCAAGATTCTAATTAAAAAACTGACTTTGTAGTTGATTTTTGCTTGGGGTTTATCGGAATCCTTGATTAAAGCCGCGCGCTCCGCGGAAGATCTAATTTGCAAGGAGGAACAACGAGCTTAATGCCTTCCTTTGCCTTTTTAATATATTGTAATTTAATCTCGCCATTTAAAATAACACAGTCCGCGGAAAGTGTCCCGGATTAATTAAACGTGGCGAATTCTATTACGACTTGTATAAACAAATTAAAAATTTCTATTTGGATTTAGCTGTGGAGCTCTACATTTAATTATTATCAACCCGGAAGTTTAAAATATGACACTTCGAGGGATCTGTAGATAGTTTAAGACGTTAATGTAAATAACAAATAATATAGGTCTTAAAATGGAAGCTTGTGGTACACCAAAAGCATCGAGAAGTTGGTGGTTTGAATATTCTTTCAAATTCTTTCTCACTGTATAGTTACATCCTATTTGTAGGCCACTCATATAACAAAGGGCGATGACTTGTCTAGAATAGCCTGCACGTTTCAAGAATATTCGCCATTAAAATACCTCTTATCTTAGCAACTTTATTCCTTCAAACTTAACTATGAACTTATTGCTTTTAACTTTTCACGAGTAATTTTCTAAAACACATAAACAAAGCAGGGCCGAGAGAGAGAGACTTGGGCGATGGGAATGAGTGTGTCGTAATTGCCAGATAAGATTGCCGGGCGAAGGGACTAAGAGGTACGGTAATGTCACCTCTTCGTCTTTGTCGCTGCCTGTTTATATCTCTTATCTTTATCCCGTCTAGTTTATGGCCCCGTCGTTCGGCCGTTTTTAATTCCTTTACTTAGTCCGCGCCCGAAACGACGTTAATTTTTAAGCAGCGCCGAAACTTTTTTCCACTTTGCCAGGTGAATTAAAAAATTAAAAAGAAATTATGTATCGCCCCGCTCGGTCGTAAATGATAAAGCACTCTAAAAAGGAAAGAGCACAAACGGAAAGTCGATGCTAAAATATTCAAATTCTTTAACGGCGCCTTTTTTTTGGGAAGGGCGAAAGTGTCGCGTAAAGAAAATTGGTTATTTGATTACCTAAATCACGAGTATAACTTTCATACTGCATATAGGTCGTCCTTGATAACGAAATATTAATTGCTTTACAGCGCTGTCGCGGCGGCGAGTAGGAATTATTATTAAAAGGGCGAGCCGATAGCATCAGAAAAAGTTGGATATTAAATCACGATATCATAGAGTAAGAGAGAGAGGGGGGGAGTTCCTCTTCGGGTTGCGCAAGAGATCAAGAAGATCAACTTCGAGTGGCTGCAGATACCATCATTCTAATGACTGAGTTTAGGGTGATGTTATCGGGGGCTCCCTAGGTACCGGGCCCTTCCACTTCTACCCCTTTTGCTTGCGTGCCCGCCAACCTCCTGGGCCACGGATTTATATGCGAGAATTTGTAAGTGAGAGTAAGCCTGCGTTATTAAAATTTATACGTCACGAGGAACTATTTTACTTTGATACAGTTTAGCCCGAGGAAATTTTCCAGTTTTCCGGTTTCGTACTCCCTCAAAGGACTAAGTGATTAACAAGTTAATTTTCAAATTTGATTCAAGAGATGAGATGGCCACACGAATTTGACAGGTCGCTTTCTATTTTTACATGATCTATGGTATGGATAGTTCCTGTCTACGCATCCCTCTAACATAGTTGGAAACTTTTTTGCCCAGTTAGACCCAGTGATGATTAATGGGGGTAGTAGCCGTGCACACAGAACAATGACTAAACAGAATTCACGACCGATGCCTGGCCATATAAAATAGTTATCAGTTCGCATTGTCCTTGATCTTTACGCCGGCAGGCGCGTTCAATGAGCTGTAGGACCTCTGCGGCCGCGTCTGTACTTAATAAGTCATAATATTATCAGATCATTATGTACGACATGAGATATAACCGGTAGCTATTATTACACTTTCACTTTATAATCCCGCCGGCGTATTGTACACAGCAGCAGTAAAGCGAAGCTCAGATTGTTAACTGGATAATTTTTTTAAATGCAACTTTATGACCGATGTTAAATGGGTGTTAAAAACCCGTAAGGAAATTTTAGTGCATGCATGGAGTTATCTCGGTTTTATTGCTATACGTTAACATACAATTATGGATTGTGTGGTGGAGGCGCCTGAATTTTGTCAATTGGAAAATGACTTAGAGTACATGCACGCACGGGGTAAATACTAATTTCCACTTTATTAAATTCACAGCGAGTAATAACTTCCGTAAAGGATGAAATATCGTAGGGGCCGTCTTGTTAATTATGTACGTTGTTGCCCCCGTTTATGGAGCCTTTGAGTGACATCAATACGGCGCGCTGTCGTCGCGCCGGGTTTGATGGAAATATATCAAACGGGAGCACTGATTAATTTAATTACTCTGTAATTGACGTTAATACGCTACGAACAGCCGAACGTATAATTGTAAACAAATCCCTTTATCATACTCACCGAAATTAGAAATAGTATCGCAATTAATACGCGCGCAATTAAGCGCTTGTCACTAGAGCGAAGCGAATTTCAGATTTCAGTCGTTGTTTCAAGCGTGTATCGCATTAAGCTCGTTGCAAGGCTCTATTGTTATTATTATACATATCCAGTAGCAAATTTACTGTGTAATTTCTAATACACGAAACTGCTATAAACTGACGTATACGTTGTTTTATGAAATTATGTTAAATTACAGCGCGATAAACGCCGCAGCGATTCATACGTTCATAACAAAATAATTCAAACCCAGTTCTCTCTCATACTCGTTTAATTACAAGGACCCTCGGAATCAACGGTTTTTAACGCTAATTTCTTTCTCGTCTTTAGATTCATTAAAAAAAAATACAATAACTTTTTTATTAAAATTAAAAATAATTTACCGGTCGGTGAAAGCTCACGTGTGAAATCTTAAAAAGGAGCTGTAAGACGAAAAAATGCCCATAGATGGCGACCCTGGAATATAATTTTTACGAATTTAATTTTCGAAATAAAAGAAGATCGATAATTCTCTGGTGCAGTGTGATCGGAAACACATAAATAGTAGCAAAAGAATAATCTGTAAATTTCGATTGTAGTATGAATTAATTCTACGTCAAATACTAAGAAAACGACGAATAAAAAAAAACAAGGAGATTGGCGCTTCTGGAGCGAAGTAAAGCATATCGCCGATTGAAGACAAAAGAAACTGGAGGAAGTGTTATTGCAACACTGCAAGTTTTCATTTGTTATTTTTTGTTTACAAAAAAGAAACAACACAATAACGAAATATAAAAAAACAAATGACTTGATTTTGAAAAACTTTCCGTCGAAAGCAAATCGAATCGAAAGCAAAAAACAAAAGAAGAAACTGCTTGAAGTGTGATTGTAGGTAATACGGAAAGTTCCTACGACAAAAAATAATGGAATAGAAAGAAACAAAAACAAAAAGAAACAAATGAAAGCTTTATTTATTTGTTTTTCAATCAAAAAAAAAAGCAAAAGATAATGAACTAGAAAAAAAACAAACACCTGATTTTCAAAAGTTTCGCGCCGAAAACCGTTTTCATTAGTTATTTTTTTTACGAAAAAGAAACAAAACAATAACGAAACATAAAGAAACAAATTAATTTTGAAAAGCTTTTCGTTGAAAGTAAATCGAATCGCCAACAGAAAACAAAGGAAGAAACTGGTTGAAGTATGTACGGAAAGTTGCCACGACAAAAAGAAGCGAAAAAGTAAAGAAATAGGAAGAAACAAAAGCAGGATTTGATTTTCAAAAGTTTCGAGCTGAAAATCATTGATTTCTCATTTGTTATTTTTTTTTGTTTACAACAAGAAACGAAAAAAAAAACAAATGAAAGCTGCATTTATTTGATTTTTCTTGCATACAGAGATAAAACAAAAACAAAAGAAAATAATTAAACACAAAAAAACAAATGAAATCTCAACATACTTGATTTTAAAAGCTTTCCGTCAGAAATCGTCGATTCTTTTTTGCTTACGAAAAGTGGCAAAGAAAACAATGAAATACAAAGAAACAAATGAAAGCTTAATTTGATTTTCAAAGGCATTCCTTCGGAAATGGTTCTTTCTTTGGTTCCAAAAAAAAAAAAGTATAACGAATTGCAAAGAAACAAATGCAAGATCGATTTTTTCAAAAGCTTCGCCCTGAAAATCGTCGACTTTTCATGTTGATTTTTGTTTACAAGGAGAAACAAAAGGATACAAAAGGAAACAAAAAAAATAATGAAATACAAAGTGATTTTCAAAAGCATAGCGCCAAAAATCGGCGATTTTCATTTGTTTTTTCTTTTTATTTATAAATAGAAACAACAACGACGAAATGCAGAAAAACAAATGAAAGCTTGATTTCAAAAGTTTTTTTTTTGCTTGCGAAAAGAAACAACAGAACAATGAAACTTAAAGAAGCAAATGCAGGTTTGTGATTTTCAAAAGTTTATCGCCGGAAATCATCGATTTTTCATTTGTTTTTTTTTTAACTTGTAAACAGAAACAACAACAACGAAATGCAGAAAAGACAAATGAAGGCTTGACTTATTTGATTTCGAACGTTCCTCGTCAGAAGTGGTCGATTTTTTTATTGCAAAAAGAAGTAGACAAATAGTGAAATGTAAAGAAACAAGTGAAAGCTTGATTTCAGAAGCTTTCTGTCGGAAATGTTTTTTTTTTGCTTAAGAAAAACAAAAACAAAAGAACAATGAAATGCAAAGAAACAAATGTAGGATTGTGATTTTCAAAAGCTTAGCGCCGGTAATCATCGATTTTTCATTTGTTTTTTTTTTCTGCTTACAAACAAAAACAACAACAACGAAATGCAGAAGAAACAAATGAAGGCTTGATTTCTCGTTTCTCGTCAGACGTGGGCGATTTTTGTTTTTATTGCAAAAAGAAGCAGGCAAATAAAGAAACAAATGAAAGCCTGATTTATTCAAATTTCAAAGAGTTCTTCGTCGAAAATCATCCATATTTCTTCTTGTTTACAAAAAGAAACAAAAGAAAAGATGAAATATGTATAAAAAATGAAAGCTTGATTTGATTTTCCGTCGAAAATAAATAAAAAGAAACAAGAAAAATAACAAAATGCGAAGAAACACGTGAAAGCCTAATTTATTTGATTTTTGATTTTCACAACAAAAAAACATAATGCAAAGAAACAAATGAATTTATTTAATTTTCAAAAATTTTCTCGTCGAAAATCATCAATTTTTCTCCTGCTTACGAAAAGAAGCAAAAGAAACAATTACATACAAACAAAAACAAATGAAGGCTCGACTTACAAAAAGAAACAAAAAATATTGAAATATAAAGAAACAAATGAAAGGGCGATTTTCAAAAGCTTCCCGTCCGAAATAGTATTTTTCTTGCTTACAAAAAGAAGCAACAAAACGACGAAATGCAAAAGAAACAAGTGAAAGCTTGATTTATTTTATTCCATTCCATCGAAAATCGTCAAGTTTTTTTGCTTCCGAACAAAAGAAAAAGAAACAAAAGACAACGAATACACACAAAGAAACAAATAAAAGCTTGGTTTGACTTTCAAAAACTTTCCGTCCGAAATCGTCGATTTTTAGCTCGCAAAGAGAAACATAACAATAACGACAGACAAAGAAACAAATGAAAGCTTCCTGCAGGAAATAGTTATTCTTTTCATTCACAAAAAGAAACAGAAAAGAAATCGAATACAAAGAAACAAGTGAAAGTTAGATTTCGCTCAGAAAATCGTCGATTTTCTCAGCTTCTACTTTTGCTTACTCTTTTCAGTTGTTTCCAACCAAATAAGAATCGGCGATCGTCTTTTGTTTTCTGTTCATCTGTTCATACAAAAATTAATAAGATAAACAGAAACAAAGGAGAATTGAAGCCATTTTTGAATTGTATATTGTATTTCTTTGTTAATTTTCAAAATTTTAAAAAGAACCGTAACAGGCGTTCACTGTTCGGAAAATGTCCAACACTTGTCAGTTATTTTTTATAAAGAAGTTTCGCACTTTAATTTTTTCACACACATTTTAAATTAGATTTTTCTGACTGCATATACAACATGACGTGCCAAATTTTGAGCAACGCGAATCAGAAGTGAAATAATTTTAAGCTGACCAAATTCGACAAATTTTTTATTCCATCGCCTTGTAGTATTTCCTAGATTAAGACGAATTGTTGGTATTGATTGATATTCGATGAAATAAAAAACTACTTTCAAAGCCGTTTCGATTAAAATATATTAAATACTTAATCACCTTCTGGTTTCCACCCTGGCGTAAAGTTACAACTTCAATTGGACGTTGTTAATACTTAATGAATAATTAATCGAGTTGCAGCATTTCATTAGTGTAAAGTTTATGATCAGTTCGCGCAATATTAATAATACACAAGAATACTTAACGCGGTAATTTGGAAGAAGATAACTCACGGAGCTGGAATGGGGGGCGAGTCAAATCTTCGGAGATAAGGGTGCATGACTAATTTTAATCACCATTAATAGTTTAGTTAGCACCGCCGCACCACCATACGCAATAACCATAAAATACGATGATTTTCAGTTGTATTTGTGTTGTTTCGGCTTTCTTTTGCTTTTTGCGCCAAAGTAGTGACCGACGTGGAATACGGATGCCCCCCGCGACTGTCAATTATTTTCCCCGGGTTTTATACCCGACAGGCCGATCAATCAGGATGAAGTTAAGTCATGAAATCATAAGCCGTAATGCTTAAGACGTAGTTTATGCCGACGTTATTAATAGTTGTCCTTTTTTACCGCCGGCGTGTAAATAATGTTGTTACAAGATCGCATTTTTCTTTGGGTCGGTGAGATGAGCGCACGTGATTATGTAACGACGGTTTTATTGTCGGGGCGCATTTTTACCAAGTGATATATCGTTATCACATGCCGCACAATACGTTAGGGCTTAATGGCTTTTAAGCACCGCCGAGATTTACTATTAACGTGTTTACATTCCTTCTTAAGTACCTCGGTTTTTATTCCAGGCGATTAACGTTCACTGTTTTTTTTTTAAGTTTGGTTGTAATTTGTCCGAATCTCCTACTAATTTTAACTTCATAAGCATAAAACACTAGAGGCCATTTAATTTTACGACAATTGTAAGTGCGTGAGTAAATTACGAATAGGAGAGGACCAAAATAGCCATCTGAGGTACACCCCGGTTTTATTTCTGGAGGTGAGGATATCGAATGCATTGTCTATTTGAAATCGTGATCGTAATCACAAACGCAGCAGCATTCCACAGAGTGTAGAGGACTCGCAGCATGAATAGCAACTTTTTTTTGTAACACAAGAACCCTCTGTCTTAACGGCAAACACAAAAGATCCTTCGTTAGTGTCTTAAACAATCGCATAATTCATCGCAGATGCGTGCGCACGTTCTATTTTTTTTTTTTAAATACTATTACGGTCCGACCTACACAAAGCCACTAAACAAATCCATAAATACTCTCTATCTTCCCATCACAACTTGTCAAATAAAGTTCGGAATCCAATTATCCGCGGACAGGTAGAATTGATTGAAAACGCCAATCACACGTGAATTATAAGTGGGATTATCGGGGCTCGGGCTCCCCTCGAATGAAGAGTCGCGGGGCGCCCGACTTATTAAAAATTGTTCATTTGTTTTGCTTTATTTGGGACACCCGCCCGTCCGTTCGCCGCCAGCGAGGTCCCTTGGGTTACAACCATTATTAAACACCTTTAATCTACAATAAAGTAAATACACGCAATTTATAACACGTATTAATCATCTGCTACTCGTTTATTTAATGAGCTATGAAAATTCATCGTCAGACGAGTTGTGGCTTCTAAGAAATAATCGAGTCTCATTATAACATAAAAGTAAATATTACAATTACACTTGAGCACTTCTGAGTACACGTAACAGACTTGAGGTCGTTGGAAGTTTATATCAAAAGACATTCATCATAAACTGATACTTATTTATTTAAAGATGCAATCAAACCGAGGCTCGAGGTCTTCCTCTTTTCCTTTCACATCATTACCAAACATTCCAAAAACCTGCTTCACCTACTTATGATTCAATTTTGCTTAAAGTCACTGTCACTAATGACAATTTCACTTTCAAAATTTTGAGTTTCCAATTAAACATGAGCGGCGACCCACCGATGGAACTGACAGTATGGGAGGGCGATTACGGTTTATGTTCCATGAGCCCCGAATGCATCTATGTCATGCTCTACACGAAACTGGCCAAGGTGCCGGTGAAGTACAACTTCAAGAAAAATCCGTACTGGGATATAGGCGAAGATTTCCCAATTTTCAGGCACGGAAGGATTTTTACCACCAACGTCTCCTTGATGATGGGGTACCTCCGAATCAAACGCTACGGCACCGAGTTTGGCCTAAGCAGCAAGCAATGCAGTCAATCCTACGCGTTCTCCAACATGCTCGAGAAGACCTTGAAACCGATCGTCGAGTTCGTTTGGTGGGTGGACCAGAGGAATTACGAACACTTCGCCAAGAAATGGCACTTGCGCGCCATGCCTCTCCCAGTCAACTTCTTATACCCCAGTTATCGACGGCGCAAAGCAAGAAACCTAATCGAGTCTTTATTCGTGCAATCCGACGATTACGACGTCCTTCAAACTTTCATGGTTAACGCGGCGGAGAAGTGCTTCACCACGTTGAGGATGCGCCTAGGAAAATGCGAGTACTTCTACGGGTACACGCCGACTTCTTTGGACGCCATGGTCTATGCGTATTTGGCCCCGCTGATTAAGCTGCCGTTTCCTTCCTGCGAGATCCCGACGTTGCTGAAGACGTACACGGAATTGGTGGACTTCGTTAAGCGAATCGATTCTGAATTCTACCCGGATCTTAAAAACGAGTGCAAGTACTTGAGCGCCAGCCCCAAGGGTGACCAAGAGGCGGCGCCGCTTTCCTTCAAGGGCAAGGTTTTCACTTGCATTTGCGTCATGTGTTTCATGGCGTTCTATGCGTTTTCCCACGACATCATTGATTTGTCAAGATATCAGCAATGTGTTTATCCATAATTTTATTTCTTTTCCCTTGTTGTGCCAGTTGTGTTAATACTTTCAATAAATAAAACCTAATTGATCGTAAGATTGCTTCTCCAACTCACTACGACTTTAAGGTATGTTATAAAGAAAGCTCTACGACGAAGGAGAAAATGTTTTTTGGAATTTCCTTGAAATTTGATTTTCGACAAAGCCATGTAATGCTAAGGGCTTGTAGGAAAGAAACCAGTCAGTCTCTTGCTTGCAACTTGAAAACTAGCAATGTTGATGATTATTGCAACGGCGTATAGCCAGACTAATATTGTATTAAGAATTGATTTCGTTTAGAAAGCATTTTTGGTGAAGTGAAAGAAGGCTTTTCTGATTGCCAAAATCCAACCCAATGCAAGCAACATCCTACTAAACTTTGACTCAGTTTTAAAGCAATTTTGAAGGCATTTGCCGCAAAGCAGTTTCTTCTAGTTGCTCTATTCTACGTGAGGATAAAACAAAAGAGAACTACAGTTGGTTGGCTTTTTACGATCTTCTCCACATCAACCAAAGAATCCAAGAAAATCTCGAAGTGCTATCAAAGACATCAACAAAATTGTGCAACTGCTTTTGACGTAAAAGAAACAAAAGACGATTGACAAATACAGGCAATTTTTGACGTAAAATGAAAAAAAAAAGACGATCGATGATAAATAAAGGAAATTTATAAAATTTTTAAAAAAATTACGTAAAAATTAAAAGCTAAATCTTTTCAAAAAGAAACAAAACTATGCAGTTATGCAATTTTGACGTAAGACAAAACAAAAAAGACGATCGACAAACACATTTTTTGACGTAAAAACAAATAAAACAAAAGACATTCGATAAATACATAAATCGAAAATATTAATAAAAAAAAACAATAACAAAAATCAATAAAACTGTGCAATTGTGCAATTTTTGACGTAAAATAAAACAAGAGACGATCGACAAACACAATTTCTGACGTGAAATAAAATGAAACAAAAGACATTCGATAAATACATATATTAAGAAAATTAAATTTAAAAAAATAACAAAAATCAACAAAACTGTGCGATCGTGCAATTTTTGATGTAAAAGAAAACAAAAGACGATCGATAAATGAAGGCAATTTTTGACGTAAAATAAAACAAAAGACGATCAATGATAAATAAAGAAACTTTATAAAATCAAAAAAAAATACATAAAAATTTAAAAACAAAACTGTGCAATTGTGCAAATTTTGTTTTTGACACAATTTTTGACGTAAAAAGAAATAAAAAACAAAAGACATTCGACAAATGCATAAATTAAGAAAATTAATTACATTAAAAAAAATAACAAAAATCAACCAAACTGTGCAATTGTGTTATTTTTGACGTAAAAGAAAACAGAAGACGATCGACAAGTAGAGGCAATTTTTGACGTAAAACAAACCAAAGACTGCCGATGATAAATAAAGAAAATTCATAAAATGTTAAAAAAATATAAAAATAAAAAAATCTCTTCAAATAAACAAAACTGTGCAATTTTTGACGTAAAATAAAACAAAAGGCGATCGATGATAAATATGGAAAACAAGAGACGATCGACAAACACAATTTTTGATCTTCAAATAAAACAAGAGACGATCAACAAACAAAGAAAATTTATAAAATTTTTAAAATATTACAGAAAAATTTAAAAAAAAAACTCATTTAATAAACAAAACTGAGTCGAATCTCACATTTGAAAGTTGTGCAATTTTTGACGTAAAATACAATAAAACAAAAGACATTCGACAAGCACATGGAAATTAATAAAATTAAGAAAATAATAATAACAAAAATGAATAAAAACTGTGCAATTTTTGACGTAAAATAAAACAAAAGACGATCGACAAACGTAGGCAATTTTTGACGTAAAATAAAACAAAAGACGATTGACAAATAAAGAAAATTTATTAAAAAAAAATAACATAAAAAAGTTCTCATTTAAATAAACAAAACCGAGTCGACTTTCTAAAATTAAGATACATTTTAACACATTTGAGAGTTGTGCTATTTTTCACGTAAAATAAAACAAAAGATGATCGATCAACGAATACATCATCGAGAACATTTATAAATAAATGAATAAATTACATAAAAATAAAAAATTATCTCCAAATAAACAAAACCGTGCAATTGTGCAATCTTTTGACGTAGAATAAAACAAAAGACGATCAACAAATAAAGCCAATTTTTGACGTAAAATAAAACAAAAGACGAACTACAAATAAAGAAAACGTATAAATTAAAAAAAAATGACATAAAAATAAAAAATTCTCTTCAATTTTTAAAATGACAGATCAAAATCGAACGATTTTAATTTTTTTTAAATCGCGATTGTTCAAAGCCACTAATGAAGTACAAAATTTTCTTTTTACTTAGAAATATCGAAAACATCAAGATTTTTTTTATTTAAATCGACTTACAATAATGAATGCTTTGAAAAGAAGTTGGAAGTCTTGGTATATTCTTCATTTCCTCGAATTAATCTCTTCCTCCTCTGATGGCCACAATACAGGCAATATTTTACCAATCATTGGTTCCGTTTTAAAGCAATTTTCAAGCAGTTTCCGAAAAGCAGTTTCTTCTAATTGCCCTAATCTGCATGAGGTTAAAATAGAAGAGAACAGCGGTTGGTTGGCTTCTTCAGACCTCTACATCAACCAAAGAATCCAAGAAAATCCCAAAATGTTATCAAAGACATTGACTTACAATAGTGAATGCTCTGAGAAGAAGTCGAAAGTCTTAGTATATTCTTCATTTTCCCGAATGAATCTCTTCCTCCTCTGATTGCCACAATACAAGCAACATCTTACCAATAATTGTTTAGGTACGTTTTAAAGCAATTTTCAAGCAAATCTCCGAAAATCAGTTTCTTCTGCATGAGGATGAAACGACCTTCTCCATAGCAAGCAAAGAATCCAATAACATGCCAACATATCATCATCAAGGACCTGAATGGTTTGAATTGAAATTAAAAGACTTGATTATCTGAATAGTGCATTCATTCTTCGTTTTCTGTAGAATGAACGTAATTAAATTTGATGAGATGAATAATTCTCTTAGAGTTGATTTAAATGGGTATTGCTGTGCAGTGTTAACAAGGATAATTAGTTGAAAGGAAAAGCAAATTAGGACTTTCTCTCCGTTACGTCGTCGTTACGAGAGGACCTTTTCTGAAAGAGAAGCGCCCAATTTATGATTCACCGTTTAGCGACGAGGACACCAGTTAAATAAGCAATTATATCACGAGGCATGCAGCCCCACTTCATATTTATACATCCTAATAAAGGAAATAAAAGACGAGGATTACTATTCTGCAGGGAGGTTTCTGATTTAAAAAGGGGGGCGAGATTCAATTAAGTACACAAATTAAACGTCAGCGCCACTCTTCGCCCTGATGTAGTGTGCAGCGAAATGTTAATGTTTGCTTGCATATATCGGTCTCGAGTGCTGCAATTTAGCGCACGGGTCCTTATCGCCTGATTGATTACCTATTTCTCTCCAGTTTTCCGAGTTTGCGTTTATCGAATTAAAACTTCTCCGGCATCACGTCGGGAAAACCGTCAAAGTGGGAATTAATTCGCGCGCAGACAATCGGCGGAGATATTTGCATTTGTTTTGTGATTTTTGCAGGAGCATTAGCCTAGAATGCAGCCTCGTTTTTCTAAGTTGAGCAACGATTTCTCTAAATCTTGAGAGGAGAGGCGGCGCGCTTTCGCGTATATCAAATTAAAACTTCGCCGGCGGCATCAGCGAACTGTCAAAGAATAAATTAATTCTCGCGGGCCGTTCTATCAGGCGGAGCGGCGACATTTTTGCTAATGAAAACCTCCGCCGGAGTTTATTATTTTTTTTTTCTTTCTTCCCGAAGTGGAGAGGAATTGCGACTTTTAAACGCGGCGCGAGATTAAAGGAAAAGTTTTCTCGAGGCTGATATTTCTTGTTTTATGTATTTCCGTGAGGACGTGGAGGAGGAGGAGGGCACGCGGCTATGTATCAATTTTGAGTGATTTACGGGATTGCAATTCAAATTAGAGATTACTCTCTTTAGTTTTAGGGGGAGGAAGATGCAAACCACGATGCAAATGAATTTTTCACGTCTGGATTAAAATACAAGCCTTTCGCTTTCGTTTTATTTCAGGCCAAAAAAACAAACTACTTGGCAATAAACTTTGGGTTGTGAAAATAAACTCGTAAACCCTTCGTTTGAGTGGTGTGAGAAACATAAGATGGACAGATTCGCAGCAGTGGTAGAATCCGTTCAATTTCCACACCAGGAGTTGGTTATCATCAAATGCGCTGCAGCTCTAAGTGTGCAGCAACTATAACTTATTCTTATCGCAACAATAGAACGCCCGGCTCTGAAAATATCGCGGCGCACTGAAAATAAACAGAGAAGCGGCGAAAATATGAGGCCCGGTGTACGGGGCTTGGATTAATATATCTTCTGAATTTTTTGCGCGCGCCTGTACATGCATAAAGCATCAGCCACCACAATGCTACTTTATATTTGGTGTCGGAATAATTCATTTCTCGTCGTATTTAAATATGACGGATTGCTTCAGATGAATTCATCTGTGAAGCCTGACCACACCGACTGAATATAAATGCCTCTCTGTGTGTGCGTGTTTGTTACTTTTGAAGGAGGCAAGAAGTTTCACAATTCAACTTGATTTTTGCGACGGCGAAGAAAATATGCGTTAAACGTAAACTTATTTATGAAGAACGTAATATAAACAGAGCCAGTCGGAGCGTATATCCGCATCCGGACGCCATCCAGGCTGAGATGTTCAGCACTTCCTTACACAACACATGTATGGTATACACCCAAGTCGATTGCAAGCACAGAATATCTGAAAGGATTTCGAATATCATTCGTCGCTCGGTACATGCATGCATTTAAATTAAATCTATTTTCCGGCGAGCTGTGGAATTCCCCCCGAATTGTATATACCTACCGACGTGACGTGACGGACGAGTTCTAAATTTTTCGCAAAACTTTCGTGGCGCGTCGAATGTTTAAATTATGTTTAATTCTAGTAGTATGAAATTAACAAATCCCCGCGCTGATATTAGACAAATCATGATGAAGTTGTTCGCATCTCTCGAGAGTACGCCAACCTCGCCTCGTATTTGGCATAATACGAGATCACTACATCACATCTCGACGGGGGTGCTACTGTCGCAAGAACCCCGGCGGTTCATCGTCGGGAAGATGCGGCTTAAGTACCACAATAAACTCCGACACTACAAGCAGAACAGATTTATCTCCAGCGTCGCCCCAAAATTTCCAGATTTATTTCGGGGGGCGAATAACATCGATTGCAAAAACCACAACGCATCCTCCTTTTTTTTTTGCTTTTTTGAAGATTTCATCCTCGAGGCAATAACGTGATTGTTTTCGTACATAAATTGGGCAGAATGCGCCCCCGATGCGTGCCTAGCCATGCCGTTTCGCGTTCGCGTTGTTGAAACAATAGGACGAGCAGAAAGCGAATATGAACCTTATTTATGGACGCGCCCGGTTTTAATGCACGCTCCAGGACAACAGGAAACAATTATTTCAGTCTTAGGTTTACGGCTCTCTCGTCTTTGACTAGATTTATCTCCGTATCTATAAAGTTTAATTACTTAATAAAAGCTGAAATGAATAGCAGATGAAGAGGAAGATGACGATAAATATTTTCATGTTTATTGTTGTTGTAAATAATGCAATTTAAAAATTCCACTTGTTTTATAGTCCAAAATTTCTATGCACGTTTGCCTAATTCTAAACTGGAAGTGATTCTATTTTAGTTTTCTGTTTTGCTTCTCTTAAGGCTGCGTTGTATAAAAGATTTAAACCAGGATTAAATTCAAGCCTAAGTTAGAATGTGACACACAAAATGCTGTACGTCATAATCTAACTTAGGATTAAATTCAATCCTGGCTTAAATTTTTTACACAACGCAGCCTAGGTGCAAAAAGCTCGAATGTAATTAATCTTTTAACGTGTAAATAAATCTGTAACTTAAATTTTTTCTTTCAACGTTCAAAATTGATGTAAACACCTGGCGTATTTAATTTCTGTGGTTAGAGAGTAACAAGTTTATAAATGTGCCTGACTCAGAGTATAACTTAAACGGCGCACCCTTTCACAATAAGCGTTAAAGTAATAACACACAATCCATTCTCATTCCCACTCATTAACAATATCGAATTATTGCCGTTGTTCGCCCACTCATCTCCTGATTTATACGTTTATGATGGCAAGGCAGATAGTGCCGTCGTATTACTCTCCACCTAATTTATAGTTTCTTGAAACAATGTGTGTGTGTACCCAACAGTCGTCGTCGCCGCCACAAGGGGCGTTTTTACCGAACGAATTAATTCGCCCAAGTCTTAATCCAGAGATGCTCCTGAGCTGGGCTGTAAGCAAACTCGTAACTTTGCGAACAAATGTTTAGTTTGGGGTGAAATGCGAAATTTATGTTAAACTCCGAGACAACAGGATGTTGTTGATCCAAAGTTTTAGCCGAGCGCATTTTTTTGCTCGTCAAATCCGATTCCTAAACAAATTATTATTATTTAATTTCCTTTCCGTACGAGTCTCGTGAATAGAAAGCTCGAATGATGCGAGACGAACTTTCATATAATTAAATATAGGCGCCTTAATGCGTTTAATTAATAACGTTCGGAGATACACGCTTTTCATTATGTCCTTGTTATGCCTGTTTAAGCGAGCAATTGTTTCTTAATCAGGACCTCCTGCAAAGAACAACGCTGGAATAAGGAGAGCGCCTCGTTCTTCTTCCACACAGAAACTGAATACAAAATTAAACGCCGCTTGTTCCCTGTTTATACATAATAAGTTTGTTTCTATTAGATTTTTTTTTTGTTGCAGGTATGTGAGCAGCAACTAAAAGGATGTAAGTTAGATCTAAAGATAGCGCGAGTTTAAAATATCTGGAGCGCCGTTGCCTATTGTGGCTTTGTGTCTTCTATAAATCAATCGAATGGGAGTTGTTACGCCATCAAGAGAAAAAAATCTACTTTACATTTTTGACGGGCCGGAATGACAGGTTTCTTCTAAACATCCGAACGAGATGACTATCTGTTATTACCCGATATTTTGACACGCCGAGGGTTATGTGCTACTTAAATAGTACTGTAAATAGAATCTTTTTTTTAACGTTGTCGTATCTACTGTAATTATCAATAACTATACCTGGCAGACCGACTTTAATTCTTCTTGGAATGTTTTATTCATTAACTATTACTCAATGATCTACGTAGGAGAATTGTGAAGTGCAACAACATTTGTTGTCCCACAAAAACGGGGGTCGTTCTCGAAATGGGCATGCCTAAACTGTGCTACTTAGACTTTCTGGCGCTGCATCAATATCCACGCGAGTAAAATCACAGCTTATTTGCGAAGGGGAGTTTTGCTCGTTGGATGTTGTCCAGATTGTCACCGTCGCCGCTGTTTCTCTTCCCCACTTTACACGATTGCAACGGCGAAAGTTTTTGTTCGGCCGGGCGTCTTTATGTTGTCACATTACACGAGAGATTAGATTAGAGCATGTTGTTGTGCAGATAGGCACCTAAGTTCCGGGACGAGTGACAGGCAGCATATGCGAAGAAATGCCACTGCTTAATTTCCTTCTTTCCTTGAATCGAATTATTCTTTTTTGAAATTTTCTTTAAAACAAAACTGCAAAGCAATAAAATTCATTTGTTCATAGTCGTGACATATTTAGTAAGAAAAGAAAAACCTGCGATACATTTTCAGAAATGGGGTATAAATTTGGCAAACCTAATATTCCTTCCTTTGGAGTTCTTTTCGACACGATCACATTCACATCTAATGCTCTTATTTCCACGACCATAAACCCCTCCCTCCCGCCCGAGTAAGAATTTCGAAAGTAATGCAGTCATATTTAAAAAGAGGGCGATTTGAATTTGAGCTGGCAAGAAAAAGGCGAAATTATGTGTCGTCGGTCCGTGCCCGGAATTCGCGAGCGCGAAAACGTCTGCCCGACGAAATTAAAAAGTCACTGTAAACGGCGATTTAAGCGTCCGCGTGTTTCTCTCGCGTTCATTTAAATAACTCTCTCTCTATATTCGGAATTTCATAAGGCCGGGGCGCCAATAAAACTTTTCAAATTACTTTTCGCACACATAAAGCGAATTATGGGGAGTTTTATTAAGAAAAGGCGGTGATTTTTTTACGCCCGCCCGTAAAAGTTATATTTTGCTGAATATCAAACGCATCGAGAGTCGAAATAAAACTTTATGCACGCTGATAAGAACAAAGAAAAAAAAAAGAAACGCTCCTGGGCTTAAAGCGAAATTAGCTCGCGGTCGTCGCGTCATCATCAAAGCCCGGAATCTGTAAAACGCGGCGATAAATCTACTTGTCACCAGTGCATTCGCATCACATACGTTTCCAACCCCACGGCTGCACATTTAAGGTTTGCTGCGATTTCCATTCCGCCTGTTACTTCCAATCCGCGGGCTTTCGTTAAACTTTTGGTCGTCTGCGGCCGACGGTCACCGGCCATTTCCACGGGCTAACTTTAATAAGCCACCTGCCAGCTGGGATAATTTTATTTTACTATCTCATAACTCAGTTAACGTTAATTCGGTCCGAGTATGAATAGAAATGGAACTCGTAAAAGTACTGCTGAAACTCTGCGGGAGGTTGTTTTTTATCCATAAATATGAAATTGCGCGTAATTTCATTTTCGGAACGACGAAACTTTTTAATAACGCAAAATGGACGGGGAAACTTCTCAAAAAATGGAGACGGGGATTAATATTATTCACATCATTAACATTTAAAATAGTTCCTAAATCAAAAAACAGATTTACTTAAGGCATTGACCTAATCCGACTTTAAGGACGGGGTTGAATTTCAACAGAGAACAAAGGATTAATTAATTGGAAGCATCTTCACGATATTTAGCATTATCGACATAACCAACCCCTTGAGAGTCAGATTTTACCACGAGCTTGAAGACATCACCATATCTAGACCATATTCAACATCTTCATCCCCACACCATGCATTGAGATACTATCTTTCAAACGCTTTTCCATATTTCACCATTTAATCATTAGAAGTCAGTTCTGGCAACAAGCTATCCAATTCAATTGAAGACTTCATTGCATCTAGATCTTCCAAATGCCTCCCCTTATTTAATCGTTCAATCATTGAGTGACGAGCTAATCCATTCAGCTGAAGACATCACCAAATCTGGGACGATATCCAGCATCTTCATCCCTACACAATATCTGGAATAAGACCTTCCAATTGCCTTTCTTTGCCTCATAATTTAATCATTAGGCTTGACGACAAGCCACCTCATTTAGGGCGAGTTTTACAATGGTTGGATAAACCAAGTATACACGGAGTTACACTTAGTTTATCCAACCATTGCAAAACTGGCCCTTAGTGGAAGACATCTCGACATCCAGCATCTTCGTCCACACACAATGAATTGGGATATGATCTTCCAAACTCCTCCTCTTATTTAATCGTTTAATCATTAAGTGACGAGCTACCCTATTCAGCTGAAGACATCACCAAACCTGAGATGATATCTAGCATCTTCATCCCCATACAATGGCCTTGGATAAGACCTTCCAAATTCCTTTCTTTTTTGATAATTTAATCATTAGGCTTAGCGACAAGCCACCCCATTTAGGGCTGTTTGGATAAACTAAGTATACGCTGGTTATCTCTAGTTAAAACTATAGTTATACCAAGAACCAATAGTTTTCACTATAGATATACCAAGAACAGAGGTATACTTAGTTTATGCAACTATTGCAAAACTGGTCCTTAGTTGAAAACATCAGCCACTACATCTAGACAACATCCAGCATCTTTTTCCACACACAATCGACTGGGATATGATCTTCCAAACTCCTCCTCTTATTTAATCGTTTAATCATGGAGTGACAAGCTACCACATTCAGCTGAAGACATCACCAAACTGGGGATGTTATCTAGCTTCTTCATCCCCACACAATGGCCCTCCAAATGCCTTTCTTTTTTTTCATAATTTAACCATTAGGGCTGGCAACAAGCCACCCCACTCAGGGCCAGTTTTACAATGGTTGGATAAACTAAGAATACGCTGTTCTTGATTATCTCTAGTTAAAACTATACTTACACCAAGAACCAATAGTTTTAATTACAGATAAACCAAGTTATACTTAGTTTATCCAATCAATGTAAAACTAGCCCTTAGTCGAAGGCATCAATCACTACATCTAGACAACATCAAGCATCTTCGTCCACACTGGGATATGATCTTCCAAACGCCTACCCTTATTTAATCATTTCATTATTGTGTTGACGCCAAGTTACCCCAATCAGTTGAAGACATCAAGCACCTGCATCTTTTCACAATGGGCCAGCATACAATCTTCCCTCAGCCACCCCTTGTTCATTGGGTTCCTTTCATACAAATAAAAATGTCACTTTGTTTTTAACGAGCTATCCAAGTACAAAACCTTAATCCGTGAAGTACGGCCTCGCAGAGCAAAATATAAAAAAGAAAAATAGAAACGAAGAAGAATTAAAAGTATAAAATAAAACGTAAAAAGAAAAAGCTCAAATCAAATGAATAACTAAATGCATTTTTAACATACAGGGTGTAATTGAATCGAGTGCAACAATTTCACAGGGTCGTAGCTTGGATCAAGACGATCAGAAAAATCATTCATTGTTTTTCACTTTTCTTTGTCACTTCAGTTTCGTGACTAAACGTATCGTTGTATGTTTTTTCCAATTTTGATCATCTTTTTCCTTATTTACTTCCATTAGTTTCCCCGTTTTTTGTTTCATTTTTCTGTTCTATTATTTAAACGTACTTCAATGATAATTATATTATACAGTGTGTCCCAGATAACTTCTAGCGTGGGGATCTCGCTTATTATAAGAGTTACGACTTCGGTTAAAAAAGATGAATTACTCCTAAGCATTATAAACTATTTGGAAATTTAAACAATTCAATGTAGTTCGAAAGTTATAGTAAAAGAAGCGAATTATTTAAAGAAAAAGTAAATAGATAACAAAAAGAAAAGAGTTTGGCGAAGTTTTATTGAATTTAGGACTGTCGAGATTAATTCGTCGGAAAGCTATATGAAAAATTTAATTTCGAGACGATCGAAACCCTCCGCCGTATTAAAAAAGAAAGAAGAGGAAACCGGAAGATGTCGCCTGTAAAAAATCAAGTCGAGCACGAGATATAATCTGTCGAATATCAGAGCTACGAACTCTAATAAGCGATTATAAGCAATTTCGCCGGGCTTGTGACAATCCAACCGCGAGATCTTGTTAAGATTTCTTTTCAGCTAGTGATTTTTATCCATGCCTTCGGCTACGGTCCATTTATTCCGGTGCTGCAAAGTCGATGCACGCCCGCCTTATTCAATTAGGTTCGGCTTTTATTTTCCTTGTGTTTCCTTGTAAATATAGATTTCTAGTTTGAGGGGAGGGGGGTGGCTGGAGACGTTTAGCGTTGATTTTTTACGACGATTGCCCGGAATGTAAACATTTTCTTCGTCTTCAATTTATTCGGCCCTGCCTTCAAAGAGAACGTCGCCGCGCTCAAGGGATGAGATATTTTACATAAAACTCTGCTTTCTAGCTCCAATGTTACTCGGCACTAATATCAACGAAGAGCCCGGAAAGCATTACCATGATTTATATAGGCAGTTTGAATTGTTTTTGTGATCGTTTATGCGTCTAATACTGAGCCTGTTCTGCCTTCGGCATTGTAGTGTCCTACTTAAGACGAATTTATTAAATCCTTATTTGCTTGGAATTAATCCCGACAGTCATAGTCGTAACTATGTGGTTTCAAATGCTAATAATTACTTAAGAAGATCCTCCATTATTACTTCCTAAATAATGTTCTTTTGTAAAAACCATTGTAATTGCAGCTCAACTGAATTTTCTATATGTAATTCTTACTCAAAGGTACAAGGACCTTAGAGTATAAAAGCAATAGATGCGACACTCTTTGATCGAATTAATTAATTTGTTTTTTCTTGTTTTGTTAAGGCGAGAGACTTCTTTGTTTTATAGTTATGAATATGAATGCCTACAAAGTAACGAGAAGCAACCATATCGTTCCAGTTTTGCAGTCTCATGAAAGACTAAAAGTATCTGTCAGCCGTAACGACGTCTATTCCGGGAAAAACAAATGCACACACGGAGTTGCTTTCTTCCCGACCGCGAATACTCTCGTCCGCGGCGCATTTCACGTTAAACTTAACTTATAAAATATTCAGAGTAGTTTTTACGCTTTAAGTCGACGCTGCCGCGGTGATTTCGCAACGCCGCGCTTTTTTCTTTCTTCTGGAGCAACAAATACGCCCGATATTCGCCACCAAGCCGACGCCGACGCCGAGATTTTATTTATGTGGCACATGAACGATGTAAAATTCACGTACAGCTGACGCTGTTATATTTTACATGCGCCGAAACCGTTCTGTTCGCGTTAGCGGGAATTTCATGGAAATTTTTATTGCGTACTGACACTTTGCCTTGCTTATTTTTACCCCCTTTTTACAACCGGAAGGGTTGAAAAAATAAACAAAACTCGAATTTAATTGTTGCTTTGTACGCCACACCCTGTATATCTCTGTTCGCATTATAAAGTATATATGTGAGCTAAGAAGATTTCATGTAAATTATATGTGCCACGTAGCTCAGGTGGTTGTAAGGCTCTCTCCTCTTGCTCCGGTTATGCAAGGGCCCCCACGTTTCGAGACGCGGCGGACGAAACACTTTACGAGTTAAAAATAAAGAACCCGAAACGGTAATTTGTACACTTATATTTCGGCGGCGTACGAAATATCTTAAAAAACTTTACGACTTTACATTCGGCGGGCCATTAAAAGGTTCATCGCGGAACGGAGCCCTTGAGAGAAAATACAAGACAGGACGTGCCCCGTATAAATAGCGCTACTGATTCATTCCGGTACGGGGTCGTTAAGAAATTTAAACGCCCCGAGATATGTATGTACAGAGCGATTCGGGTGCAACAATAACCGTTTCGCTCGGATACGATTGAATTTAATGGCTCGGATGGATTCTGGAGCGAAGGGGTTGCAAGAAGATTTTTCTAGATTCGTTTACGTGGAGGAATGTTATTTAAATTAATACAGATCGAAGTGCATACCTTTATACTCGTATCCAAAGGTTTAAATACCTTTCCAATTTTAGAACAGATGAGCTTTTTTGTGATTATCTGAAACGTACTTGAAATAAGTTATTGTTTGTCTAGCAAATAACAAGCACAAAGTCAAATAACATTAAAGGAAAACACTTTAATTGTAATAATGATTTATCTCCAAGCGCCGCCGCCGCCTAAACCAAACTATGTTTGCAGCATTAAACAACACCGGTCGCCTGTCAGCAGCAGCTATCATTAGCACGAAATCTACTCGTACCGGCAAACTATCTAACATTTAATGTCGTCTCTCATCCTATGTTTTGCTTACGGCTACGAGACACCTGAGATCTCGAGGTTAACCGAATAAATAAAAAAAAAGCGGCGGCGCGGCAGAAAAAAAGGAAACCGAAGAACGGAAAGAGAGAGGCGAGCGCAAGAAATGGATTTTAAAATCCGTTTTGACGGCAACGGCAGAACTAATGACTTCATTATTAAAGTCGAAGAACAACAAAAAGATGAAGACATTCGGGAGATGGGTCCGTCACGACTGACGGCGCAGGAAAAATTCTTAACTACGGCATGATTACAAGGCATAGGAAGAATGGGGGCCGCTCACCATTATAAATGTATCATGAGAACACCGAATATGTTATTATAAAAGAGGTCATCCTCGGTACCACCGCGATAAACATCTAACGATTTACAAATTGTGTGGACACATACACGCATCATTTTTTTAAGTGCTCGATTATGGTAATTAAGTATGAAGCAAGATTCGAGAATATTATAGCTTACAAAAGAAGCTAATTCTTTAGGCAAAACGATTACTAACGGTTTCACTATAGTTAAACATGACTAGGTCTAACGATTTTCGATCAATTGATCGACTTATCATTACGACACTTTTTTTTAATTGAAAAAGTTGAACGAAACTTAATGAATAAGAAAACGCTATACCTATACATAAGCAATATACTTTCGTGGTTCTGAGGTAATTCAAAGAGTCTCGTGAGGTTCGCAAAAATATTCCTGTTCATTCAATAAATTAATACGTTTAAGTTTAATGTTGTTCTGCGTCTCAGTGGGTTTCCATTTCGATTATCTGCGAGCCATTCAGAAGCGCCTCAAACGAGAAATTTAAAACATCTCAACTAAGAACTAAAAATCACGCTGAGCACAGAAGTCGTGCTGCTTTATGGGAACGAATTTACCAACTTCAATTATTTACGGCGGCATTATCTCACAAGAGAGGCTTAAAAATAAATAAAATCCTCGCAGTAAGTTCGCAATTCATCGGATTGGGGATCGAGTTTCGTGATATAATGCCGCTGAAATTGTTTCTAAACTGGGAAATAGTGTTTATGCTAACAGGAGATTGGATTCAATGCGTCAAATACCTGCACTGTACCCATGCTAAGCTAGATATATTATCAGGCTTGTCGCTGTCATATGAAATAAAGAGGAAATTTAACTGTCACCGACTGTCCGACTTTAAATTGCTTTCATAAAAACCTATCGGTTTCAGCGTACGCGCTTAAATTTTTCATTTGCATACGTAATTATTAAAGTGGAGCTTTTATTGTTAATGTTTTTCGGAGCGCGTTAAAGTAGCCTACGTTTTAGAGAAAGTGCGAACGAAAGGATTATGTTATCCTGTTTTCTATGGTAAGGTCGATGAAGAAGAAAGAAGAAATCATGCAATTGAGTCTTTCGTTAAATTGATTATTCATGTTGTGTAAATCGTTTGCACGTTATCGTTTACGCATTCGGTATTAAGTTCATCTATCCATCATCAATTACCCGTTCGCTTTCCTAAATGGGTTCACGCGTAGTGCGATTACCTTCGACTCACGCACACGCGAACATGCAACCGGCACCATCATTTCACAATTCGCGTGGCAACGGCAACCAATTCGCCTTCATCTGCAGCAATCAACACTTCGCCCTTAATTGAGTCAAAGGGTGCGTAAGTACACCTATTTCCGGTACACGTCACAATGTTTGTAATTTCATAACTGTGAGGGAACGGGGTCGGGGAGGTATGGCTCTCATTTCGATTTTCGTTCGGACAATTTGAATTTTTCTAATTTAATCGCGCTTAATTATTGGGCCGGCGCGCTGAAATTTAATAAAGAAGGGCCTTGTAGTTGGAAGTTAAATAAATCGCGCCGAGATGCAATTATTCAGATTTGCGCCGGCAAATTAAAACTAAATTTGACTACATTAAATTTGAAGCTGAGATCGGATTAACTCTGTTCCGTATTTTTAATGTCTTAACTAACTCGAGGAGATACACCCAGAAGTTTCCCACCAGGAAATAATTATTTGCATTCCGCGAGGATTTTCATTAAACTTCTGATTAACTACCGAGAAATATACACAAGAAAAAGTTTCTTGCTAACATTGTTGTGACGTGTGAGTGAGTATACAAAGCAAACACGAAATGCAAGCTGCGACAGTTTTCCTTGTAAGCTAAGGGAAAGTGAAAACAATAGCTGCGACAGGATTGCCAACCGCTGTAAAACTTTTACTAACGGCATAAAATTTCACAACACGTTAGCTCCGGAGAAAAGTCTTTGCTGATGCGATAAAGACATGGCGATATTGACCGTCAAACAGTTCATTTCCGCGCGCTGGAAGATAAGAAACGACCCTCTCTTTACTCGCCGGCGTGTTCTGATGGTGCGATTAAATGACCGTTTGGTTTTTGGGGTAACAATTTTACTTTCACGAAAACCCCAGAAATATTTCAAAAGATTTACCGAGTAAAATTTACAAGATCTGAAATCTGTAAATCCCTTTTTCAGATTCGTTCCAGTTTTGTACGTGTTAATTCTGTGAAAAATACGTTAAAGTAGTAAACGTCTCGAACAAGCCGCGCCATCTAAACGAGATTACTGCCCGAGCTTTTTTAACAGCAACAACTTCTTAATTACTGGAACATGCAGTGGAAACTCGGGGAATAAAACTGCACCCGTTCGCTGCTAATAGATTCCGCTTCCGTATTTCATTCGCGCTTATTAAATACGCTCTAATTTCATTACAAGTTAATTCCACGTAGAATTGACGCGCAATCTTAGTTCTAGGCCAAGCTCCGGGGGTCGTAATAAAAATTTTATTGGTTTTCGACGGCGCTCGTTCGCTATTCCTTTTGTTCGATGGTCTCAGTGCATAGGAGATGATAATATTTATCCAAAATATCACTCCCCAATTTAAGAAATTGAACCAACCACAAATTAATCCTCCAAAAATCCGATTTAAGAGGATGAAATTGGATGTCCTAACTGATTTATCATCATTAGTGAGGAAGTTACCAAGAGTTTCGTTTCAACGAGGGATGCTGTGCAAATATCAACAAAACCTCTTGCAGTTTACAATTAAGTGTTATTGATGTATTAGGAGGTGACTACAAGGGCCAAACTTAACCTCCATAGTCCATATGATGCTATGAATACAATTAAAGAAATCAATAGAAACGGATCTTCAATGGGAAAAATGAGTATCTGAAAAAAGATTGTATAAATGAGATGTTCCTTGATTGATGAATTAAATAAGTTTAATACCGTGCAGGTTCACCCCTGATTCGCCTTAATGCTGTTACCCTAATGGAAAGCCTCATCATTAAGTTATTGATGAAGCTCTGAGGTATGACTTCCCAAATTGCTTGCAACGCCCCAAACAATTGCTGTAAGGTTTGGGGAGGTTGTTGGAGCTGGTTAAATTGCCTCGGCCCAAACATGCTCAATGCAATTCATGTTTGGTGAGCAGGTTGGCCACTCCATTCTTGTAACCCCATGGTGTTCTCTCCGATCATTTACAATTCTTGCACGGCGAGGACTTGCATTATCTTCAACGAAAACAAATCCTTCACCAATTGCAGCGGCAAATTGCACTATTATCGCATCTATAACACTGTCGCGATATCTTATGGTAGTCATGGTTTCATTAATTAAAACTAGCAGATCAGTACGACCATCAAAACATAGACCGTCCCAGACACAAACTGATCCTTCCCCAAATAGAGTGGTTGATGCCATTAAATTCACATTGAATCGTTGTCCTTCTTTTCTCCATACCAATGTTCGACCATCACACGTGCACAAACGAAATCTCGATTCGTTGGTAAAGAGGCAATGTCTCCAATTTTGAAAATCCCAATTAAAGTCTTCTATCGCCCAACAATATCTGCATGTACGTTGATCCACCATCAACCGAGGATGTGTAGTACGTCTTCTTCAGCGTAAATTACGTGCATGCAACCTTCTTCTGACAGTTAGGCAAGAAATCACTCTTCCAGTAGCTCGCCTCAAGATGCTGTTAATTCTTGAAGCCGTGATCGTTCGATTTCTTGTTGCAGTCAGCAGTATCGAACGATCTTGGGCATGGGCTGTGGCACGTTGGAGCTGAGCTATTGTCTAGGTTTTCTCTTCTATACATTTTTTTCTATCCACTTCTTGAACCCTTCGCTTCTCAACTTCTTTCATCTTTGTCGATCTTTCTTTCTTCGTGGCTTTGCTTCATATACCCGTTTCATTATCTTTTCTTCTTCCACTCCCGAACCATCTTGCTATTAATTCTTGAAGCCATATACGTTCGATTTCTTGTTCCAGTCAGGAATACCGAACGATCTTGGGCATGGGTCTTGGCATGTTGGAGCTGAGCTATCGTCTAGGTTTTCCCTTCTATACCTTTTTTTTATATTCACTTCTTGAACCCTTCGCTTCTCAACTTCTTTCATCTTTGTCGATCTTTCTTTCTTCGTGGCTCTGTTCCATATACCCGTCTCATTGTCCTCTCTTCTTCCACCCCCGAACCATCTTAGTTGTCAGTCCTTCTTCGATTATATGTTGGGTTGGTTTTGCTCTTAGCTTTTTCAAGTTTTCCCTTTATTTTTCTAAAAAATCTCATCATAGTAATTTTGTCTTTGTGTTAACGTCTCGGAACCCATGGTCAACATTGTTAAACATTTCAATTTTTAATTTAACTTGGAGGCGTCCGAGGCTGTTGTTCATAATTGAATTGGCTTCCGGTTGGAAGCGCGTCACGACTGCTTCTACTGCCGATGTTTCGTTCTCCATTGCAGAAGAACTTTCCATCCTGTGACACTGCTCAACCCAGTTGTCCAAAACGACGTTTCATTGTCCATTGCAGAAGAACTTTACATCCTAAGTCACTGCTGAACCTAGTTGTCCAAAACACTTGTCTTGTTTCTTCTCCTCTCTGCTTACCATCATCGTGTTTGTATTTTACACATGAGAAAACACAAATTAAAAATAGCATGAAATAAGAGAAAACAAAGGCCATATCATCTCTCAGAAAGGATGTGGCCAATTAAATTTTTGGCCGAAAGAGAGAAAAGGGAGCATACAAATTTGGACCGAAACTAAACAATACAACTTGCTTTTTGTTTTTAATTTTGGAAATGTTTTGCTCCTCGTAAACTACAGAAATTTGATAGCATTCCTTTTGTGCCGAGAAAACATCTGAAGAGCCAAGTCGTTTTAAAGACGAAGCCTTAGGATAATTCTGAGTTGACTCTTCTTAACCCAGAAAACTTTTATGGACTTTACCTCCTTTATCCTCTTGATTAGTAATGGAATAACGAACGATTCTGACTTGGTCCCATCATCATTCTGCTCTTTTCTTCAAGTTGGATTTCCCCAAAGTCTTTCAGGTCTTTGAAACTGCTTGTATACTAGATTTATTGGGATGTTTCTTCCACCAAGAAGCTTTTCGATGGTTTCTCATTTTTTATTAAATTTTGGTTAGTTCTTTTCCTAAACTGGGACAACTAGACCATTACTAGCTTTAACAAATTCTGGAAAGTCTGTGCAAATTCTGAAAACACTCCCTATTTAAACGAACGTATATTTCCAGTTTAAGCCAAATAAATATTTTCACGTAATTGCATTGAAATATAACGTTGGCACAGATGTCCAGGATGCCTATTATTTAGATATTCCGTTATGCTACGATTTGGTAATGAACAATTTGTATGCATTGTGTTGCCGTATATTAAAGGCTTTATTTAGAATCGCCGTCGCGAAGGCCTCCTCGGAATATAAATAGATGTTAAATATGGCTCGGACAATCGCGCGCACGGCGCCCTGTTTATTTTTCAAGAGGCGCACTTGTTGCTCCCCGAATATCGATACATAAAAAGGGCGATCACCATCTTAGAAGCGGATGCCCGTGAACATCAAGCCAGTGACTTTTCCGAGAGAAAGATATCGCCCCGGAATCCTGCGGGCATTGACAAGTAAAAGTCTGGGCTTAGAGGGCTCCGATATCTGGAAACTATTGGCTTCTCCGGTAATCTGACAATCCCCTGCTCTGGGAAATAGTCCGGTAACTCACTTTTCAAACTAACTGACTGCAAGATGCGTCGGAGAGAAAATCTCGTTTCGAGCTTTAGCTCGTAATAGGTGAAATTTCGTTTATTTCAGGTGAGGTGAGGATCTCGAGAAAAACGGGAGAGGGTCTCCTGTGCGTCACTTGTCATTCGATTACACCCAATCTGACAAGTTTAAATCTAAATTGGGTTCTGTGTCTTATCGATATAAAAAATATCTTCAGCGCCTTGAATAGAATTCCTCAAAAATTTAAATTTTATTCAATCCCACCGTTGCCACCAATACTTCCTATAATAAATTCGGTAGGTATTAGTGAAAGTGAACGTGCGGTTGCTTTAAAGACTTTGTTCAAGTTTCAGATTTAACACATTACGCCTCCACTATTATATGACAATGCCAACAAAGCAGTTTTGTGGGAGTTAGGGTTCACAATTCTAGAGAACTTAGACCGGTCCTTATATCATAAGTTTTTGCATACATTCAAATCTCAAATTCAAGCAACAAATTTAAGGAAGACAGTTTTCAAGGCGAAAATATTTTAGTTGAATACGCTATGGGAAGATATCAAAGTACGAAAGGGAGAAACAGAAACAAATATTGATTCCTCTAAATAAACTATTTGTTCCTCTCCAATCAGAAGATTACTTATCACTGTCGCGGTAAAGACTTGTATAACAAGATAAAACCCACTTCGGATCTCGGGGCCTGCCTGCTCGAGGGTCAACGTACAGTTAGGGGGGAAAACGTTCAACATATCTCTATACACCACGGGACTTAATCTGGTTAAGGCAAACTGTAATATTTCTGATTTGTTCTTAATCCGATTCCCGCTCCTGATTCGGGAAAGTTTTTGCGAACAACCATTTGCCAGAACGTTTCAGAACAAAACCCATAAATCTCCTTCAGTACTCGTTTATATATAAAAAAAAAATAGTTTCGTAATTTAAGCGCAACACAAAAAGCTGTTTCCAGGCGGGCCCGTAATTAACTATAATATTTTATTATCTCGCTATAATTTAATATATTTCTAAAGCTACCGGCTCATTTTGTAAGTCGAGTCGGGCCAAATAAGAAGAGAAAAAGAACGAGAGCTTCGACGACGAATTCCAACAGCAAATTACCGCGTTTTTTGTGCCGCCGCTTCAAAATACTAATAATAAAGTCATTACAATATGGAATGCGTTTTAATTTACGCTCAAAATTAAATACTTCGATTCGTGCAGGTGTAAGGACTCCCGTTTTGTTTGCTTTGTGACTTTAATTGAAGTGCGCCCGGGTTTCCTGCTTACTCCGCGCTTCTACGCTTTTATTTCGTTTTTCGGACGGTTCGTTTCATGTAATTACCCTACCCAAGATCACATTTGTAACGAATATCAATGAATTTATACTTACATAAATTTGAAACGAATAATTTTCTTTTTTTGGAATAAAGAAAGAGGGCCGTCAGTCATCCATACAGTGAGAGCTCATTTTCCTCGGCGCCTCGTATATTTCAGTCTCGAATCTCATGAAAAGCTGCAAGGTGTGAGTTTCAGCCGAGACAATTATTCTAGTGGCGGCTCTTGACACGTGTCAGGGCCTTTATGGCGGGCTGAGACACACGTCGGGCCTTTGTTAGTTGGCAGCGTCGGTGTGCGACGCCCGCCGATTAATGTCTTAGCTCGCTTCCTTCATTACTGCATCAAGATGAACACTTCAGAGCCCGTGCATCGCCTCAATTGCAACTCCTCTGTAGAGGAAATCATTTTTACACCGCTGCACCTTAATAATGCATGCGTGCATGTGTGTCGTAAACAACGCCTTTGTAATAAATTATTTATAACGTTTTTAACGATGCCCTACAACGGGAATTATTTCAGTGGATGTAACCACAGATTCCAGAACACATTCTATTTGAATTTAGATTTGTATTCACTTATATCACACACTGGTCATAAACTAAGAGCCAGCCGTAACTACAACATTAAATCACATATTCTAAAACAGGCTTATACAGTGTGTAATCGAATAAGTTTCATCGATTACACCCCTCCGCCCAGTATATAATATTTTTTAAATAAAATTTCAGGCTTTTGTTAACCTTTCTTCAATTATTCAGTTGTATCAAGCTGCAAACATGTTTTAAAGAATATAATGCTTTTATCTTGGTGATGTAAACGTAGCAGCAGCAGCAGCAGCGTCTATGTCAAATTAAATTCACAGAAAGAGCTTTTTAGTTTCTGTTATTACGTCATGAAATATTAAACTTGAAGCCGTGACATCTACAATTTTCCGTCCGATGTGTAATTTAGCTGTAACAGTTTAACATTTGTCGCGACATTGGGTACATTAAACTGATCAATATTTCAGAGCGGCGGAGAACTTCTTGAAAACACGCCGCTGCTGCCTGCATGCCTCCTCGTCTAAATTTAATCTTCGCGCAACTCCGGTGCAAAAGTACAGGCATTTCCGCCCGATGCCACCCGCTGCATCATAATCTCGTCCTCGGTCTAGACAAAAAAAAGGAGCCGATAGGTTGCCCTGCTAAATTATGCAATCTATTGCGTTGCCCCCGAAATTTACCGCCGGTGTAAAGTTTACGATTCAATCCCCACAGAAATATCCTGAAAAATTAATACGATGTTGTTAATTATTTCGAACATCCAGAGGCCCTATTAGAGCTAATAAAACCTAATTAGCTCGGACGTCAGGAATTGAATAAATACTGCGCCCGCTGCTATTTACGTTATTGGCTGGCGGCTCTTCAGCCCCCCCGGTCATTGCCGGTGGTAATTCTGAAGTGCTCTCGCAATTACAGCAAGTAATGGCCGATAGTTTGCGAATTTACGGGCCGGATTAATGAAAATTGTAATCTGCAAGTACTTCAGATTATGCCGCTCTTCGGTTTCATTAGTTTCAACTCTCTGCTTAACTCTTACATACAAACAACAATTATTATGGCGAAATATAGATCCGAGAAAGAGACAAAATCTGCGTTGGAAACGTTTTGCCATCGTCTCAAATGGAATTTGCGACTATCACTTGCACTTTCTAAGAACACACTCGTCTTAAAGAAATAAATAACTTAGAATTGTAGTATGGAATGAATAAAAGTCAAAGATTGGAAAAAAGGAAACCACGTAATAAGAGAGCAAAGTAAAGAAAAAAACGAAACTGTTGGAGAAGAACTACAAAGAAAACATCGTACAAGTTGGGAGCAACCTAAATCAAACTAAGTTGATAAAGATTGGAAAGAAGGAAGCAACATAATAAGACGAAAGGGCATCACTTAAAAAGAAAAAGTGAAACTGATGTAAAAGAACTACAAAGAAGAAGTTAAATTATGCGAAAGAAAAGGCTTCCAATTGAGAAAAGGGAAAAGAAAAGGGAAAGAAAATAGAAAAGATTTTTTTTGCACTTTTTTCGTTTACTCAAATCATCGTGGCTTCGTCTTTTTCTTTCCCTCGATTTCGTCTTTATTGTAATTCTGCCCCTTCAATTGTATTTGTTTTCTGAAGGTCTTCGTTTGTTCTCCTTTAGATCCACTTTTCTCAAAAAGAAATCTCTTTTCTTTTTGTGCAAATCTCCCGAGACATTTACACCTTCAATTCTTTCTGAATTTTTCTTCTTCTTCTTCCATTTTCAGTTTCTTTCTGTGCTTTCTCCTTGCACTTCAATGCCTTTTCTTCTTCTTCTTTTCCTTATTTCACCGATTCGAACGATAGTGGTTCTTTTGGGGCAAGTCTCATCACGTATCCTGAATTCTAAAGGTCTTATATGCAGACAAGTGTCGTTTATTCTTCTCTAGATCTGTTTCTTATTTTTTTCTGTGATTCCTTCCTCCACTTCCAGTGCTATTTGTATTTTAAAGGTCTTCGTTTGTTCTACTTTAGCTCTGTTTTCATCTTTTCCTATTTTTTTTTCTCTTCTCTATTGGTGCAAATCTCGTCAGACATATGCACCTTCAATTGTGAATTCTAAAATTTTTCATTTATTCTTCTTCCATCTTCTGTTCCTGAAGCTTTTTTCTGTACTTTCTCCCTGCACAGCAATATCTTGTCTTCTTTACGCCGATTGGAACTATAATGTTTCTTTTTGGACAAATCTCACCAAGTATCCTGAATTTTGGAGTCTTCATTTGTTCTTCTCTAAATCTATTTCTTAACTATTTTTGTACTTCCTTCCTCCACCTCGGTCTTTGAAACTTCGCCTTCTTCTCATCTCCGATTAGATCTCTAATGCCCCCTCTCTTTTGTGCAAATCTCGTCAGGGATCCTGCAGCTTCAATTCTGTGCTAATTCTACAGCTCTTCTTTCGTCTTCTTTTCCTAAAATTTCTTTCAGTATTCCTTCTTTTACTTGCTGTCTTTGCAGCTTCGTCTTTTCTTTATTTTCCTCCGGTTTGGTATCTAACATCGTCTTTTCTGTGTGCAAATCCTGCTCTGTCAACTCTATTTGAATTCTGAACTCCAGATCTGCTTTCGTCTTCTTTTCATAAAAGTCCTTTCTGCTCTTCCCTCCTCCACTTGAATCTTTCTCTCTCTCCTTCTTCTTTACGATTCGCACTTTAGGGTTGTATTGTGTTGTACTGGGGAGTCGATGGGCACTTAAGTAGTTTCACAGATTTGCGACCAAATTGATCTATTCTTCTACGTGTAATTAATTTCCTGAAAACCATAACTTCACAGCGAAGCGCAGAATGGTCCTAAGAGTCATATTTCACTTCATCAGGTATTAGACTCGCACTGTTTAAGTGACGAAGTCGAAGTCTAGCTAATACCACGCATTTGTTTCAGCTGTTTCGATTTCTAATTCAAAGAATTTGCATGTTTCGTTTTCTACCAATCCAATTTTGTTGAAGTGGTACCTCACAGGGTAGTGGCTAGTAAATAAAAACCTGTAATGGTCTTTAATTCATGCTTTGTTAAAAGTAGAAGCATTTGAGCAGTTTTAGGCAAACAATTAATAAATATACTCGTCTGTCTTTGGCCTGGGACATTTTTCCAGTGGGATAGTTTCTTCCTTTCTATCCTCCATTTAGCTTCTTTTCTGTACTGTACCTTACTCAGACCACAGTAAGGTTCAGGACCTATGGGAGAAGTCTCAGAACCAGTACGAGTAAGTTTGTCGGCTTTTACGTTTTCCCTCTCTATTTTCATGGTCGGGTATCCATTTTAAAATAATTTTTTTGCCTTCAACTAATTGCTTGAAGGATTTCTTATATCCCCCTATGGAAAAGGACTCAGTGCCTTGAGTGCCTTTATAGATGCCTGACTATCAGACAGAATATACATCCTATTGGCCTTTGTGTTCCTTCTCTGGCACTCCTGGGTACATAGCTTTATCAAGTGTTTCAGCTTGCATAATTGTTGGGGTAGTACCTAAGGCTATTGATGCCTGGTACTTTGGGGCGTAAATACCTATGTCTGTCCTCTTTGCAGTTTTTGATCAGTTGGAGACATTATTGCCTAACCGTGCCATTTGGTTTTTAACCATACGGCGGTTACTAATATCCACTTCATAAGGTGTATCAAAGTCATACACTTTCGGCATCTGCAAGTGAAGTGATCGGATGTCCAGCAAGAGTTCCAGAGCTGCTGCTGCTGCTCCTTCGCTTCAATCCCTGCAGTTTATTTTGCGTAGTTACCTCAGTGGTCTTTTTCCACCACATTAAAGAGGCATGGGTCTTTACGATTGCCGTTTAGGACCATTGAATCATTCGCGGTTTCAGGCCCCATATTTCATATCCAAAAAGATGCCGTTGTCTTTGAAATTGTCTTGTCAACATGTGCTTTCCAGCTTCGTGGCGATGACAAAACTCCACCCTATGGGCAACCCTTTGCTGTGATTATAATTGTTTCTACCCTTCCTAGTGAAGCCGTCACCGTCCGACTTTCCAACATTGATTTGGTCCACCGAATTGGCGGTGGTTTTAATGTCACAGGTTTTCTGGGCAAGTCTCATTAAATATCATAT
Source organism: Serrognathus titanus (assembly GCA_039766575.1). Taxonomy (NCBI): domain Eukaryota; kingdom Metazoa; phylum Arthropoda; class Insecta; order Coleoptera; family Lucanidae; genus Serrognathus; species Serrognathus titanus. The sequence goes on along the minus strand of CM077911.1, from coordinate 20,085,220 downwards.
TTTTTCAATCTCATTTGAATTCTGAAGCTTTCTTCGTTCGTTTTGCTTCTGATTTGCTTCCATCTACCTGTTATTTCCCAATTAATAGTTTCCCTTTTCAAGAAATATCGCTAGAGTTATTGCAATTCTATTTGATTTCTTCAGTTTCGCATTTTCCCATTTTTTCTTTCCATATCGTTGCAACCGTTTTCTACCATCTGCTTTACTGACTTGGAAAGCTGTGAGCTCGCGCACTAAGTTTGAGATTTGAGACAATCCTGTACATGAACCTCGCATTGAATGTATCAAACCTAAAACAACAAAACTGAACTGATTTTAATAAGTAGTGATGTGGTCTGAGAAGAACTTTAATGTTGCTGAATTAAACCCCAAAACGGAAGCGTAAATAATTCTGTTAGAAATTTTACAGATCGACAATAGGAGGACTTTGTCGTCGTACTTGTTTCAGCTATTTTATTTAAATCCCGTACGATGACGAATCGATTTGAAGTAGGAAAAGTAAAGACGCCTATTAAAAATTCACCGACCATAAAGCTTATGGGGATTTAGTAACGTAAATAGCGAGTAAAATATGACGTGAAATGGCGACCATTCGCCCGATAGATCAGGGAAGAGACCGCATTAGAAAAACACTCCTCTAGATTCGCAGACTTAAAACCAGGGAGAAAATAAAAATCACCAATCCCGACGGGAACCACCGCCGAGGAGTTTATATTCTGCGGCCGGATATTGAAAAGCCATCTACTATTTCAAATATTTACTTCCTCTTTCCTGGCCGAAATACGCATTACTGTTCTCCGCATTCTAATCGCGGTAATCGGTCATTATAGATGGAAATCTGAATATATTTAACTTTCAATGGGGGGCGGGGGTTATTTTTCTTCTTTGGCGTTCTGCTTAAATACCACGGAAATTTCTTTCTTGCTTCGGCGAAGCTGAAACTTACACGTCCTCGCATTTGTAGGAGAATATAAACAATGCAGGAGACACATAAAATCCAGTCATGCCTAAAGAAATCTCGCTGTATTTTACTATTTCATATTTTTACCATCCCGAACAATAGATAGTGCATCGTAGTTTATGGTGCGAATCACTGTGTTCCTTTCCTATACGTTATTTATGTTTCCATAAAGACAGAACTTACATAAACACACAAGTATACAGCCATTGTTTAACTCACAATTCCCTCAGAGATTTATTTTACCCCCAAGAAGATGTTTCTTTTTTGTTGAAAACTGAGTTTTGCACTTTGTTTTATTCTCGTAATTTGTTGGTAGATTAAAAGTGCGCTAGGGTAATAATAAAGCGCGGTTAAGTGCAAAGATAAATTTAATAAGCAGTAACTTGCCGCGTTACAATACGTAATAACGTCGAGCGCAGCCTTTTCGTAATCTTCAAACAATTTCACACCTATTTTCATCTTATATAATCCCCTTATATGCAGACAAGTGTCGTCAAACGTGCTTCGCAAGGGTCGACTGCGCGATATCACGCTGACGCTGATAATGGAGGGCCCTACATAATACGGTTCGGCGACTTACTCATCTCTGAAACACTTCAGGTGGTTATAGACGCCATTAATCGTACCTTGCCCCCGCGCGCGCGTACGCCCAAAATCCAAATCGAAGCAATATTTTTTTTTGCCAAATTGTGCGTGTAATTGGGAGCACGCCATGTACGCACGGTCACTTTCCTCCTCCTAAAGGTTAGCCTAAATGGCAGACGCCTTCATTATCTTGGTGCAATCTGAAGGGTCATTGCGCTTCGAAACTGCCGAAAGGTCAGATGGCATGCTCCCGCCAGAAATGCCAGAGCACATGCACGCCAAGAAGCAGATGCACTCGCTCATGCACTGGCAATTGCTTAATTAACTCGGATAAAGAAAGCTCCATCGAACGGCGTTGGGCTCCATTTCAATTAAGCTTGACACAACGAACTGGCCAGACCGTAAACAAGTTCATAGTTCAATTTCCAATTCATTAATTGGCACAGAGATTGGCGTCGAACGCAGTACGGCTGCAGGAGCGAACGTAAATCTCAATTACTGTTGCCACTTGCTGTTATTATTCCGGCAATTACTTCACTTTTATTTTCTGAAATGACAGATCCTTCAACTGCAGAAATCAACAATCAAATGTATCATCTCATTTCTTCTGTTCTATAAATAAATCCTATCGAACACTTTTCATTTATTGTTCTAGTGAGGCGTAGTGTAGGCGTCATACTCGTACTTGTGCAATTGATGATGAATTTTAGGTCCGCCTTCTGCTGACGAAGACCCAAATAGGTCCGAAACAGATGGATCCATTGCAATCAAAGCCCACTTGCAACAGGTACCCAAGCCTACTCCCAACACAAGCTTAGATCAAGAGAACTGGGTTTGCCTTCTGTCAGAATTGAGCTAATCCAGGATTGTCAGTGTTTCTAATATGGTTTACTTTCGCCGTAGCATCTCTGACCCAATAACTGTAGACCTTTATGGAAAGAAATTTAGGCTTAACATCACCAAAATATTGTTGAAGATAAGACTTCTTCTTCTTCTTCTTTAGGATGATATCCCGATTGGAAGTTTGGAAATCATCACAGCTGGTTTAATTTTGGAAGCTGTTGCGCCCTTGAGAAACATCCAAACCATTTTCTCAGATGAGGCAACTACGATATTCGGTTCCTTCTTGTATTTTTTCCATGTATATTTCCTTCTTCCTTTTTCTTTTCCCGTTCTTCTTAAAACTTCGATGTTTATTATCGTTATTCTGTAGGTCGTCGCCTCAATTCTTTTAAACTTGCTCTTTTCAAAACGCTTGCTTCTTTCTCCTAAAGGAAAGCAGTGAATCGTAAAAGGCAATATCAGTAAAGAAAGGGAAAAAAACTGCTTCGCATTTGGCAGAAGGAGTAAAAGCGTTAGTAAGAAAAGCAGGAAGGCAAATACAGGCGAAACTAACTCCTTGGACCCTCAGGTGAATTAAAGAGAAAAACAATTGAAATCGTACTTGCACCCTCGAGTGAACTAAGGGCCAGAATTTTAAAACAATCAGGGTTGGAGTCGCTCAGGGGTGTTTACTTGGGCCAATACTTTTTGCACACTGTATTATTTAATTAATTTGCAAACAATTCGGGCAGAACTAACTCCTTGGACCCTCAAGCGAATTAAAAAAACAATTGAAATCGTAATGAGAAAAGAAGCCTTGCACAGTCGAGCGAATTAAGGGCCAGAATTTTAAAATAATCAGGGTTGGAGTCGCTCAGGAGTGTTTACTTGGGCCAATACTTTTTGCATTGTATAATTTATTTTATTTGTAAACAATTCGGGCGAAACCAATTCCTTAGACTCTCAAGCGAATTAAAGAGAAAAACAATTAAAATCGTAACGAGAAAAGATGACTTGCACAGTCGAGCGAATTAAGGGCCAGAATTTTAAAACAATCAGGGTTGGAGTCGCTCAGGGGTGTTTACCTGGGTCAATACTTTTTGCACTGTATTATTTAATTAATTTGCAAACAATTCGGGCAGTACTAACTCCTTGGACCCTCAAGCGAATTAAAAAAAAAACAATTGAAATCGTAATGAGAAAAGATGCCTTGCACAGTCGAGCGAATTAAGGGCCAGAATTTTAAAATAATCAGGGTTGGAGTACCTCAGGAGTGTTTACTTGGGCACACTGTGTTATTTAATTCATTTGTAAACAATTCGGATAAATGTACAGTTGAGATCATGTAAATCGAGACCCCAGACATGCTGGTAATCTGCCCTTATTGACGCTGGCTGTAAGAGTTGCAAAATTTTCGATCAGTCTCGATTGATAAATGGCGACTGTACGTAAGTAAATCAGTGACAAAATGGAAGGTAACAAAGAAGCAATTCAAAAGGGGATGGAGAAAATTCTGGAAGAGGAATGCAGAAAGAATTAAATTCATCTCCTTCAGAAGCCCTACGCCATTAAGGCCCCAGTTTCATAAACGTAAGATGAGGACTGAATCATCTAACCTTCCTGCATATCTACATCATATCTAAGTTATTCCAAGAATAGTGTTATTCTCAGTTTATTCAACGATTGTAAAATCGAGCCTAAGTTAATTGAAGACTAGAATTACAAAATACTCAAGGTTGGGGTACCTCAGGTGCGTTTACCTGGGCCAATCCTTTTTGCACTGTATTATTCAATTTATTTGTAAACAACTCGAATGTTTACTTAAGTAAAGCAGCGAGAAAACAGGGAAGTAACTGAAGCAAGCGAATCAGAAGAGGATGGAGCAAATTCTGGAAGAAAAATGCAATTCTTTCCGAAGCCCTAGGCCATTAAGGCCCAGTTTCATAAACGTACGATAAGGACAGAATAACTAACCTTTAGCCTTCCTCCATATCTATGCCACATTTACGTTATTCCAAGAATAGTGTTATTCTCAGTTTATTTGACGATTTTAAAATCAAGCTTAAATCAATTGAAGACCAGAATTATAAAATACTCAAATTTGGAATACCTCGGGTGCGTTTACTTGGGCCAATCCTTTTTGCAGTGTATTATTTAATTTATTTGTAAACAACTCAAGTGCATTTTTGAATAAAGCAGTCAGAAGTAAATAAATCAGGAAAGTAACTGAAATAAATGAATCAGAAGAGGATGGAAGAAATTCTGGAAAGGAAATGCAGAATTAAACCCAACTCAACAAGTGAATTAAAGGCCACAATTATTTTGAAAAAGAGAAAGGCAGAAAGAGAGATGGTCCTCCCTCCCATTTCTCGCATACGACGAGATCAGATATGAAACATGCAGAAGCCAAAGATAAAAGCGATAAGAATTTAAAAAAGAAATCAGAAAAAAGGGAATTGCATCTAGAAGACATAAGAAATTGAAGAAGAAAAAAAAACATCAAGCAAGAAGAGATCTGGACATTGAAATGAAACAACAAAGGAAAAAATTCTCACAAACCAACGCCTAACAATTCACGAAAGCAATTTTGACTGAACTGGGAAGCTGCATTAAAACAGTCCAGTTTAAGTGCCTTTATTTATTTATTTAATTTAATTTTTTGATGAGCTACAGCACTTATAACTCGTTTGAAATTGATTATGAGGGATTAAACGCCAATCAAATAATAAATGTGGCCCCACTGCAATTGAAGGTTAAAACTCGAATGTCAGTTTATTGGATGGCTAATTCGGGATCGCGTCGACGCTATTAACTGAAACGGGACTACGAAATGAATGGCAAAATCTAAATCCAGCGAGAATTTAATTTCTTGTTCCATAAATACATTTTTGCATATTAACAGTGACCTCAATTTAAAGAGGTCAAGTGTTTTGGGCAAGCTACTGATTTGAGAAAGAAAGAATGTGGAATCTAACTCTGTTTACTGTCTTATTAACTCCCGCTCGTAACTTGTACATGATTTGGTCGCATTAATTCCCCAAGAACTTCCCGTTGCCGAATCCACTGTGACTTCAACTTTGGCACTTCAAATCCGCAATCACCAAAGTGGCTGGCTGCAACTTGCATTTGCCAACCATATTTGTTTTCCTCGACGTTTGCTGCCGCCGCGATAGTTCATACAACCATGATACTCCTCTTCTTGTCCCGAAGTTGGTTCAATTGTGACTTTTAATTTCCGGATAGTTTTGTCCGCAGCGCAATGGATTTACGTTGTTACATACAATGTAATCAACGATAATGATTATCTTTGTCGCATGTATATGTGGGTCCAGTGGTTCTAATAATTAATGCCATTCCCGTTTGCATTGTTGTCTGTCGTGACGTTCTTCATGCACGGCTGGCCCGGAATTTAAGTAATCGCATCTGAATTAAATTAAACGGTTATTTTCGATAATAATGGAACGTTGTTGTTGACTTTTCGGTCGGAACGCGTTCATGTAACTCGCGGATGAATCGCGTTCGCCGCCATTGATTAATAATTCAAGCCTCCAATTTCCATTAACCCAACAAACCGCGGCCAGGTTTTTATTTAATCAGCTTATTTATAAGTAGTTCGCGCGCCGTCCGACTGACGTCCAGCGTCGGTGCGCTCGCTGCACTGCAGCGGATTATACGTCGGGATTATGATTATTATTATTGGGTTTAACCCGGCGCTTCGCGAGTTATTTGACCGACGCGCCGTTTCGGCTACTCCATGTTCAGGGAGAATATTAAATTTTATTGTTAATTTGCACGGTGTATTCGGTTGTTGTCGCAATTTATAACCGTGTCATAATCTTGCCCTCCACACTCTCCAAATTCTGGTCCATCACATTTCATTAGCATCACGCTTAATGGATTCTATACAATGTATATATTGATCGCCAAAGTGTTTCACTCTTCAATGACTTATCAAGAGATTATTGTCACGAATTCAATATTTATATAATCATTCCTGTATACCGTTACTTAAAACCGTCGTCGAGTCGTGTACTTTTACGCCGTGAATATGAATAAATATAAAATATTTGCATACGTCCTAATGCATGCAATCCACGTCGACGTCGGCCAGTTGTTTATAGAGGCGAGTATTTGCATATCTGTTTGGATGAATGAGAATCAAATAAACTCGGAATCACCGACTTACATAAATCGTTTTCTGGTTTAAAATTTTCGGTCCGGCCTGTATAAAGGGGCGGCGGGGTGCAAGTACGTGACGCATGAATCGCAGCTCGCCGACAGGTTCTGTATAAACATGTCAGGAGTGCTCTCCGCGTTGTATGCCACTTCCGGACGCATTTTACACCTACCCCTGCCGCCGCCTTTCATTATTTAATAGCTCTTTTCCTGAAAACTTAATGACATTGTGCGAGGCATTAAACGAAGTTTTAAACGCGGCGGTCTTTTAATTTTTCAGGCCGCGCTTAAATCTTTCACGACGAGCTTTTTATAACACCCCCCTTGGATAAATGTTTTAGCGAAAGGTAAGCAACGTTTAACTTGGGATTAAACAGTATCACTATCCAAAAAGAAACTCAAAATGCCTCGCTTATTTAAAGATGTCAAAGAGCGTTCAGTTAAAAACTTAAATTAACTAACGACTTTTATCGCGTTGATAATCCGAAAGTAACGCGCGTCGTACGTGTTCGGTCCGCCATCGCCGTAAACATGAATTTAAAACCTCCTTACTTTCAATATTAATATTTAAATAAACGGTAATAAAACGGGCTACATTATAGCAACCGGTGGCCATAAATTTATGCCGGGCAGGTGCAATAAACACGAAAATTTTATAACGCCAAGATTTGTCGTCCGTAACTCGAAATAATTGGGTGCGTCTTGTGGCCGTTGGTATAAAGAAAGAATCTCCGGCATTCCCCCGAAAACGCTACATAAAAACCGTGTTTTATTAATTAAATAATTTAGTTGGGAACGTGTTCGCTTTTTACGTTACCTAAGTAGCTATGCGTGCTTCCTCTGTAAACATACCTAAAAATAAAACGACCGTAACATTTTTTTAAATTGAATTGGTTTGTGTTCATTTGCAAGATACGTTTTGGCCGAACTATGCCTGAAGTCATTTCAAAGATAAGAAACTTAATGGCGGTGCGCCCCACCCCCCCAAAAACGTGCCCTGTATTTAAGACGTTCGCTTGAAATTACGTCTGGCAAGTGAAAGAGGAGCATCCCCTATACACCTGAATACAATCTATTAAGGAGCAAGACGGAATCGCATTAATTGCGAATTAAAAGTTTTAACTACGAAACGCAAGAAGGAAATTAATGGCGTGCATGCGCCGAGTTTTCGGGAGATCTATCATTACGGAGCAATCTAACTTCTGTTAATTGTTATTATTAAAAATTAACTCTTCCGACTGCCGCACGGAATAATTTACTTTGCGGCCGAAACTTTGCGCCGGAATACGGTCGTGATGATTTTTGGTTCAAATTCGGAATGATAAAAATAATAAACCGTAGTGTGCTGACTTAACGAATAAATTTAAATTGTGCAGTGACCTATAAAATTAACGAGTGCCTAGGTGTCACAATTTCATTTCAGGTGCCCACGTTAAAATTCCTTTGTGTCCGCTGCAAAATGTTTATTATCGCACGCAGGGCGTCGCGACGCGACGTGCGCGCCGCCGCCGCCGAACAAGTAAAGAAATAATTCCATTCCGAAACGAGCAAATATTTAAATTGCGCTCTCGAAATTTGTTTTCGGTTTAAGGCATTTCCCTTGCACCGAAACAACATTAGAACGTATTCGCTCATCATCATGCGTTCGTCTCCGGATTATATATGCTAAAAGATGTAAAGGCGCTCTCTCTAAGAAATTCAATTTTCATGCTCGAACATTTTAACATCAAAGGTTGCGAAGACTCCATCACCCCTTCCTTTTATCTTTTCGCAGGAATATTTCCGATGTAACCGAAATATTACGTTCTAAGATATGTTTTCGGCGACGAGGGCATGTCGCGGTGCGACGAAATTGAAATTTTCTGTGCGACATTTTGTTTCGCGATCATAATAAACAGAGTTAAATTACTTTGTTTTATGTTCATCGAATTTTTTTACAACAGAGTCTCGAGCAAAAATGAAATAAAGAGAGGCATACTCGATGTCGAGTCAAGTTTCATCGAGGTGACAGCAAGTCACTCATAAATACACTCCTCCACAATTGAAGTGGATATTTAAAATGATTTATTTTTTACGTAGAAATTTTAAATAAGAAATTCAGATCTATGCAATACAAATGATACAATTAAAGAAATCAAAAGAAACAGACCTACAATGGGAAAAAATGAGTAATTGAAAAAAACTGTATGAAAAGTTCTTTGATTGATGCATTAAATAAGATTAATACTATGTTAGGCCCACCCCTAGTTCGCCTTAATGCTGTTACCTTAATGCAAAGACTCATTATCAAATTATTGATAAAGTTCTAAGGTATGACTGCCCAAATTGTTTGCAACGCCGTAGACAATTACTGTAAAACTTGGGGAGAGTGCTGGAGCTGTTTAAATTGCTTGGACATCTCGGCCCAAATGCCATAGAGCAATTAATATTTGGTGAGCAGGGTAACCACTCCATTCTCGTAACCCCAATCCGATAATTTACAATTCTTGCACGGCAATCTTACTTCTAGGCCAATCCCCGGGGATCGCAATAAAAATTTTATTGGTTTTCGACAGCGCTCGTTTACAATTCCTTTTGTTCGATGATCTCAATGCATAGGAGATAATAGTATTTATCCAAAACTTCACTCCCCAATTCAAGAAATTGAACCAACACAAATTAATTCTCCAAAACTCCGCTTTAAGAGGACGAAATTGGATGTCCTAACTGATTTATCATCACAACAGTGAGGAAGTTACCAAGAGTTTCATTTCAACGAGGGATGTTATGCAAATATCAGCAAAACCTTTTGCAGTATGCAATTAAGCGTTATTGATGTATTGGGAGACGACCAAAAGGGCCAAACTTAATCTCCACTGTCCATCGATTAGAGAATGAAGAAATTGGACGTCACAACTGATATGGAGATTCCTTTTGCCATCACAATAATGAGGGAAATATTATCCTCGTCGACAACGTATGAGTTTGGGCACACTGCCCAATAAATGAAGAGGATATTTAAAATGATTTATTCTTTTACGTAGAAATTTTATAAAAGAAATGCTGACCCATGCGATACAAATTGATGGATGCTACGATACAATTAAAGAAATCAATAGAAACAGATCTTCAAGGCGAAAAAATGAGTAACTGAAAAAAATGGTATAAATAAGAAATTCCTTGACTGATGAATTAAATAAGATTAATACCGTGTAGGCCCATCCCTGGTTCGCCTTAATGCTGTTGCCCTAATGGAAAGCCTCATCATCAAGTTATTGATGGAGTTCTGAGGTATGACTTCCCAAATTGCTTGCAACGCCCTAGACAATTTCTGGAAGGTTTGGGGAGGCTGTTGGAGCTGGTTAAATTGCCTCGGCCCAAACATGCACAATGCGATTCATGTTTGGTGAGCAGGTTGGCCACTCCATTCTTGTAACCCCATGGTGTTCTCTCCGATCATTTACAATTCTTGCACGGCGAGGACTTGCATTATCTTCAACGAAAACAAATCCTTCACCAATTGCAGCGGCAAATTGCACTATTATCGCATCTATAACACTGTCGCGATATCTTATGGTAGTCATGGTTTCATTAATTAAAACTAGCAGATCAGTACGACCATCAAAACATAGACCGTCCCAGACACAAACTGATCCTTCCCCAAATAGAGTGGTTGATGCCATTAAATTCACATTGAATCGTTGTCCTTCTTTTCTCCATACCAATGTTCGACCATCACACGTGCACAAACGAAATCTCGATTCGTCGGTAAAGAGGCAATGCCTCCAATTTAGATAATCCCAATGAAAGTGTTCTATCGCCCAACGATATCTACGTGCACGTTGATCCACCATCAACCGTGAATGTGCAGTGCGTCTTCTTGCGCGCAAATTACATGCATGCGGCCTCCTTCTGACAGTTTGACAAGAAATCACTCTTCCCGTAGCTCGCCTCAAGATGTTGTTATTTCTTAAAGCCATGAATTTTCGATTTCCTATTGCAGTTAGGACTATAAAACGGTCTTGGGCATGGATTGTGATTCGTTCTCGACCTTTGCCTTGGGTGTACGTTGGAAACGCGATTCCATCTTCCATCTTCGACATTTAGCGAAATATACAGTCGTTTAGTGATTAGCAAACCTTCACTAATCCAACGCACTACTTACTCAAGTTGCACTGTTTCCAAACGTTCTAGAGGCATAATTGCTATGGCAATGGACAGAAATGTTGTTAAAAATAACAGTGACTTCGGTACAAGCAATAAATTACTAACATCTTGGAGCCATTTTTTCTTAAAGCGATAACGACACAAAGCAATAAAAAAGCTTACAAAAAATATTCACTATAAAACGGTATTGAGAGATCGTATACAGTGCAATTCGTTTAACAATCTTAACGATCAAAGCCAGAGTACTCAAATTCTTAGGATTTTATTTCTTGTTATTCCTTGATTATATTGTACTGGTGAGGTTTAATAAGGCTAAAATGTTCTAGTTGATCATGCATTTAAAAATATATTTAAATAGGAGCGCATAGAAAAGCGTGTTTAGTTTATGACAACATTTTTCTAATCTAATAATTAAAAAATTAAAAATTTCCGCCCACAATTACTTTATATCCATAGATACGTATTTCGATAGCTACGCTGTCATCTTCAGTATACATGCTAATAAGTTAAAAGCTCTTACAATAAGTAAAACATGATATTTGCCCGCAATTACTTTATATTCGTAGATACGTATTTCGACAGCTACACTGGGCTGTCCTCCTCAGTACACACATTAACAAGTTAAAAGCATTTGCTAGTGTGTGTGCTGAAGATGGCAACGTAGCTACCGAAATACTAAGAATCTATCTAAGAATATAAAGTAAATGCGGGCAGAGATTATTTTTTAATTATTTCCCAAACCACAGTCTCCTTTACTATTTTTAGTTTTTTTTTTACTTTATAATGCAAAAAAGTGTAAAATCGTCCATTTTTATTTAGTTGCAACGAAATTATTTATTTATTTATTATATTCATCTTCACATTTAATCAAAAAATGATACAAATTATTCTTTTTTGAAAGTTAATGTCAGTTTTTGGCAAAAGTGGTTGAACGATGCACTTCTCTGTTGCACGACCTATGGTTCAATTCTATCAACAACAAAATAATTTGGATTAATGGGCAGATGTACAGAATTAAACAAAAATACGTACATACAGGTTAGTCAGGATGTACGAGTATGTATATATACAGGCTTAACTTGATGCTCTTACTCGTCTAGTTTTTTAAATTCTAAAGTCTTGAAGTAGCTTCTAATTCGCGTCATTCATTTAAAAATATCTGAAATTCTGATATTTTTCGGTTTTATTTTCGTGTAAATTTAGAATGGGGCAAATCAGTTTATTCCAAACGAGGGCGCGTTTCGCTTCTTATATCTCCTTCTTTTCAATCATATTTACCTTTCATTCAGAATTACTTCTTTGCACTTTCTTATCCTAGTCTCTCTTTTATTCTTTTTCTTAGAATCATTTCAACTATACTCGTCTTTAATTTTCTATTTATTCTGGTACTGTCTTTGTTATTCTTATTAAAAAGATGGTCAGAATCACTTTATTCCTGTTACGCTCTAAAGCTCTATAAGGCTTTTTCTAGGTTTCTTTCTCCTCCGTTTTACTCCACATCACGTCTAGTCCACCTCTTCCTCATCAATTGTGAGATTTCCAGTCCAAAATATCTTTGTTATCGAATGATTCCCAAGATACGTCTCACCCATTTCCACTTCCACTGCCTAATCCACACCTTGGACATGTGGAAGTGGAGCCGGGTTGGACACGTCTTGGAAGTATTTGTTTAAACTTTAAAATGCTTTCCAAGATATAACCAACTTATTTCCTCTTCCATTGCCAAATCCACGCCTTTGAGGTATGGAAGTGGAAATTGGATGTACCTTGGAAAGCTTTTACTCCCCATTCATTTTACTTCCAACTTTCTCTGCTGTAATGTCACCTTCCCCAATCTTCGTATGCAATCCTTTTCCATCCATTAGTACTCGACTTATGGAATAGAATTCTTTGTATACATTCTTCTTTTCCGAACACCTTTTGTATGTTCTTTTGAATTATTATGAGACTTCGCTTAGTTTATATTTGCAGTGGTGAAATGGAAGGCCCTCTTCAACTGTTGTTTGGTTTGTTGATGTTGAGTGAGTTTAAAATTTAGTGGTCAACAGATGACCGGGACAGGTGTTCTCGACAAAATTTACTTTTGGGGCGTCAGTGCGTGGTGATAATTGCGGCGGTCGATTATCAAACAAGTCGCCGCAGACCGCACGTCAAAACCAGCAACGTGCGTGCCGCCGCCGCCCCCGAGCGCGATCATCTCCACCACCGCCCGCCCTGTCATTGTATATTCCCTGCCCGTCCAATCTGCATAGTTATGTTTCGCGGAGCGCACCGGCTATTTACCATATTTTATAACTCATTTAAATAATTGAATAGATCTCTCCGAGAGAGAGCATTAAAATTCAAATTTTCGACTCGCTTTTGTTCGCCGTTATTTTTGTTGACAGTACTTTGTTTCAAACTATATAAGTACAAATTTCAACGGCCGTCAAATTTTCATCGCGTCTTCTTTTATTCACACGGCACATATTTACGTGTTTTCGTCTAAACTATCGAGGAGTTTTGAGCGCAGCTGCTGCCGTTCATAATTGCCCTCTTCAATACCGCCCCATCATCCTTTGATATCATTAAATGCGAATGAGATTCGCAAGGATTGCGAAATAAAGAGCTTCTCAGAAATTACATAAAGAAAACTCTTACGCGACAAGCACCTGTTGAAATGAGAACATCAAAACGTACCGTTATTTTGATTTATAATTTTCTTTATGACTGCACCGGCGTTTTTTTTTCTTGATTGATTTCTTCCTATTAGGGTTTGCGATTGAAAAAATTATTTGATTCCGTTCTGTTTAAAATAGTTATTAAATGTTTCCTACTGCGTGTGATTTAATGATTTTAATTTGATGCGGATATTATTAATAAATGATAATTACTAAAAAAATAAACGTTAGAATCAATTGGATGAGTTTTTATACAGTTATACAGTACGCGGACGTCTACTTAGGTCATACCGAAGGGGATGGCTTATAGCTAATAAGCTAATTGCTTACTGGCTTTAGAAAGCATCCGCTTGCTGTATATAAGAGAATTTCTTAGATCTGCTTCGAGCAGATGTTTCTAAGTTCAAATTTCTTCTGAATTTAATATATTCTGGTTTTAAATGAAGTGAAGGTTTTTTGTATAAAATAAGTTGGCAAATTATGCTTAGATGTCTTTTTCTAAAGAAATATAAATGGAAGTTCTCTTTTAAGATAAAATTGATTTACGTTAAAAATGTTACGTTTATTTTTCGTATGTTTGATTTAGAGACTGTTGTAATTGAGAGTTTCGAATTTATCGAACATGAAATAGGTGCAGAGAGCGTTTCGTTAGGAGAGAATATAAGCATGACGAACAGAGGCTTTGGTCAGAATCTAATATAAATTTATTCCCCAAATTCCAGCACGTATTCTTGATTTATACTAAATCGCGACTTCACTCTCCACTTAAAAACCCCCGTATTGATGTATTCGGGTATTACCCGAGCGCGCAGACAATAAATCAAGCGCAGTAGTTCCTTGTCATCTATTTCTGCCCCGGACTGCATGAATTCATATTTACATATTTGAAAAGCAATAACTCGTGCCCCCTCGTTTTAAATCAATCCACATTCGGTCCCCCGGAGCTGCGACGTGGGACACAAAGCAAATTTTCGCCAATTTACATATTTATACGCACTCTTGCAATTTTGTGACCGAACTGTAACGTCGAGGCGGCGGCGGCGGCGGTCTTTGCCGGCCTCAGATGGGAATTGCGTTAATTTCCACAAGTACGCTTCTTCAATTGGATTAAGCTCGATTTAGATTAGGCTCAGGAGTTATTAATTGTTATGCTAATTTCTCTTTGGATGATGCTATTGGAGGGGGGGCCCAATGCGAAATAAATATTCAATTAATTCCAATAATAACATTAGGACGACGAAGTATAAAGCATTTCCCATATTCCTAATTGAATTTATTTATTACATTAAATATTCGTGAAGTTTTTAAAAAGTTCTCCCCCCAAAAGAGACGTTACAGGACGAGGCTTAGTGTTTGTTGCTTGGTCGACCCTATACGCCCCTATTTTTTCATCAAAGTAACTAATGAGTGCTTCTTTGCATCACATCCTCAAGTTATGAGCTCTGTGTGATTTGCTTCGATGTGAATGGACATGCTCACGAGGGCCTTTAAGGAAGAGTATAATCTGATTTGAAATTTTTCGGAATGTGTTCCTATACACCGCCACCCTTAATGTGGCTTGCTTGCGGCGCTGAGTTTCGTTTCCTCCATCACCTGACACCCTCTAATTATGTATTTTGTACAGAGTCAGTACACATGTTGTTCCCCTTGTGCGGAAATTCTGCTCGCCTCGGGCGGGTCATAAATATTCGCAACTATTTCAATCTTCCCTCACGTATTCATTTTTGTCCGGGGGGACGAGTTCGAACGGCATTATCACTTGCGCGAAAAAGAGCAAAGCAAAACAACTTGAGTGCTCGCTTGTATTGTTTAACGTGCATGCAATTAGTGACAAAGTAAAATAATTAAAATTTTACCGTTCGTAATACCACCCACGTTCTGCTAACGATACGTAGCAGCTTAATTAAGTGAAGTGTCGGGATATTCGCGATAAAGAGAATTTAACGACACGGCCCTTTGAACACATCGTTTGATATTATTGTGATAAAGGAAACGGTTACTTTGTAGTTGCGTGTCGGTCGGTATCTTGCGCTCAATTTTTATTTTCTCAAGCGTTTGCGCTTCACGATTGTTTGCTTTTTTGGACTAACAACATCAAGCTCTCTCTACACGTCTTTATTTTATAGGTAACTTTGTTGCTTTAAATAATTAAAAAGTAAATCGAATGGTTTCGATTTGACCGACTGAAATAATCGCCAGGACTAAATTTAAGCGCGACTAGTTTCGCAGTCATTAATCACTATTTTGTTTATTAGCGTAAAGTGGTGGTAGTATACCGGGGCATTAGCTGTAATTGTAGTTTGACCCAGATAGCGACGACAACCATTTTCCAGAGTGCTAATTGTCCGCTGAATTGTTCCCGACCGTTACCAACCAGTTTAGCCAACTCCGGCGTAACTCACTTATGTAACATCCAAGCGAGCAAATTCAAAGTTCGGTGCATCAGCGTATTACTCGATGCATATCGGTAATTTAATTACGTTATTGATTTTGCGTCACGTACAAAATTTCGGTCTAGTTGTGTGCTAACTTACTTAAGTAATTCATGCCCGCCGCCTTTAACCCTTTATTACTGTTGTTTTCGAACACATTCGGAACGGAATTTCACGTTTCAAACTGTTTATTACGTCGCGAGCAAATATTTTCTATTATTCGCTTCTCTCTTTTGACGTCGTCTTGACTACATTCAACGTTCAAATAAATGTTTATTACATCTTGTAAATATAAAACAAATTCCAGAGCGCAACTAACTCGTGCAGTTGCTAGTTTTAAATCTGATAAACGCGTGAAATTTTTTAAAGTAATTACGTTTCGATTTAGTTCGTAATCTGCAGGTCAAGCGGTCGTTATAATTACCGAGTAGAACCGCAACACGTACGTATAATTAATAATTAAAGCGGAGTGGAGTTTTTTCTCTTAGAAATTATACGTTTTATCAGCAGCCGCGTGTATGTTAATTCGTTTTATGCTCGACGTAGATAAACACTTTGAGTCTTGAGTCTGCAACAGGAAACTGCATTCAAGCATGAAATTTGAAGCAGCAGACAGGCTGTTTTCTATCATTCAGGACGGAACGCCTCTATCCCGGCGTAAAAATAGTTAACTGCGCTTTGGTTTATCCCTTTTTTTTGCATCGCAATATCACAAGGCAGCTTAATTGATTTTAGATTATTATAGTATTTAATTTCCGCGTGCAGATTCAAATAAAAATTCGAATTCCTTGCTTGCATAAGAAGAACAACTAACAACTATTCCAAAGCTTTCGAGCTTCGTATTAAAAATATTTTTGGAAAGCACCCAATACTGGTAAAACTCAACTCAATTTGTCCAATAACTGAAATGAAATGTAGAACGTGTTTGGATAAGTGAGTTATGGTTGGTTGCTTTTTAAATTAGCTTCTGTTACCACCGCATGCCGTGTTAAGTTAAAGTACAAGTAATAATATAATGGTGGAAGAAAATAATTTAGCGATTGCAAAGTGAATTTAACAGATAACGTTGCTGCTCCTCGAAACAAACTGCCTGCTAATAATTCAAGCTCGGCTATCTTATCCACACAAATTAAAATCATGCCACTAAACAAGGCATTACATTATGGACGCAATCAAGCATGAAGCGCTCGGCGAGCTGCAGGGGAAACAGCCGCCCAAGTAGTCACCGTTTTAAAATCCTTATCTGCTGCGAAATGAAAAGAGTCGTGACGTCTGCTGCAAGATAGCGGCCTTATTAATTGTTTCTTTAATTTAACAGCGCCGTTCAATTATTTCACGACGGTCAACAAATCGACGTAAGCAAATTTCAAGCGAAAAGGAATCGCCGAAGGGCCAAACCTTAACAGAAGTAGTTCATTATAACTTCGTTATTAATCCAGCGGGTAAGTATTTCGAAAAAGTGCGCTCCGCTCTAAGTAATATATTGTGATAAAGAGCAAATGTAATCAAACTTTTTCTTTCGGCATAATGTGTAAGTATGGAGAGAGGGCCACAGCTGAAAGCTGTGATTAAAAAACTTGCGAGTTTCCGACCATAAATCACATCACGGCGAAATTTTAAAAGTTGTTAAGACCGGCGGCGTAACATTACTCCGAGAACGATTCAATTATGAATTAAGAGATGATAAAAATAATCCATCTCCGTATGGTGTTTTCAAAAGACTCTGACGCTTCCCACCTTAATTAGGTTTAGATAATTTGAAGTCGAGAGTGAACTTGTCAATAAAAGTACGAGTTGTCTTAAATTTTAGCGAGCGTAGTCCCTTTAGCCAATCAAATATGTAGGACTGCACATCCTCCTCACTCATGTGCACTGATTGAATTAAACGAGCAGCATCCAAGACGTAGTCTAATGGAGAAAACGTGTTCGTGCTCTCTGATGACATTAAGTTGGTTTATCGCGGCTCGAGTAGGTGTGCGACTCCAGCATTCGTCAACACCTGTCATCCTCCGCGGGTCGTGTTCTTTTAATTTTCAATCCTGCCCAAAAAAAGCAACCACCACCAACATACCTCCCGATAAAGCACAAACACAAATTTCTGATGCTATAGCCACGCAGATTAACCTAGAGACTTCGGCGCTTCGTTATTGGGTTAATGTTTATGAAAAAGTTTTCCATTTCGTCGAATTATTTATTTAAAAAGCGCATTACTTTTTCAAAACTTTTTAATGCCGTTTTATTCATAAAATATATATTCATTCCGGGCTTTAAATGGAAAGTTAATTGCTAATAACACCGTGCGCTTTCATGAAAACATTTTATCTCCCTTTTTAGTTTCGTTTCCTGAAATTCAAAACTTGCATTTCAGAATGCTTCCTCGCTGATAATAAATTAGTACCTTGAATATTAATGTTTCCTACAGAAATGTGAAATTATTATTTTAGTTTGATTTCACGCGCAGAGGAGCCCACGAGGACTAAACACCATGAAATTCATTTATTTTTTACACCATACACTATCCTTGATCTACTGCTTGTAGATTAAAAAAAGAAAGAGAATTAAAGTGATTCAATAATTTTCAGGCTTGGTTATGATTATTCTGAAACGTAATAAATTCGAAATATTATGATGGAACGCTGAATTAATATCGGTTAATAACTGTCTATACGTCAGCATCGATCATTATTCAGGAGGAGATACACATAATGAGATTCAGAAACTTTCGTCGTCCCACGCCTTAACATTTGTGTTAACGAAGGTACACTTGTAACGCTCCATTGTTAGATTATTTCAACTATGACGAAATATTTCAGGACAATGCCTCAACTGTTCTATTATAATTCAGCAATTACGGGCTTATAATTTATGCTAATGCCGTCGATTCCCATCGAGTGAAGGAGTTTACGTGGTCCATTCGAAATTCCACAGCGCGTGTGCGTTGTTGCTGCATTAAAATAATAATCAAATTGTGTTTTGTATTGAATTCGGCAGTTATCCTTGATTTATTGTTTGGAAAGAATTGCGGTATTGCTTTTCTTCGGGGAAATTACGGTTTCGATTTAAAGTCTTTTATTAAAGAGATAATTTAAGGTTTTGACACCGTATTGCGGCCGTTAGTTGTTGCTACCGTTGGTCGGTCCGACGAACTTTTTTACTTTTCTACTTTTCCACTTTTCCTTTCAATTTACTAATTGCGAAAATGATTTACGGTCGCGCCCCGGAGAGACCACAAAACCGGCGGCGCTTTACATTCCGGACACGTCGTCGAATCGTTATTGGTTCTATTTAGAGGGGGGGTTACAACCTTACCGGGCTTCAGATTTCTGCACTTTTTACTTTTGGCTCCAGTGCATCCTCCCCTTCGACACGCTTTATGCATTGGCAAGCTTTTTTGCTTTGAGATCGACACGTGGAATTTTTTAAAAGGAAAATTGCCACCGGCGAATTTTAAACAGGTTTGCACAGGGTTGTTGGCCGCACGTGGTCAAGAAAATTCGTTTTCAATTAAATCGGTTGCACGTGGAACTTACTGGGCGGGTGCTGGTTTGCCTTCAGTGTGCAGTTTACGAACTTGAATAAATTAAAGGGTAAAACATCCTCGTTTGTTACGAAGCAAGTAAGCAGGGCAATAACTTTTTTGTTTTGAAACGTTAATCACAAGTTAACAAAAAGCTATAATTTAAAGTTCTCCATTCACATACACTCATCTTTCTTTTTGTTTCTTCTATTTTTGGCCGTAGTTCAATTGTGATATGGTTTTATGATAATTTAAAAAGGAAGAGAATTTTCATCAATTAATCTGTCTGCCGCAATGAATGCCCCTAATCCTATAATTGAGCAGACAAATTTCCTCTCCAAATAAAAAACCTATTCCCCCAGATAATTGAAAAATTCCTGAATATCTATAATTATGCAGGTCGTTCTTTATTCTAACAAAGCCCCGGCGTCAGTCCTGAATGGAATCGGGCGTCTGCGACGACGGCAGAACCTGCGAAATGAAACGAACCTAATAAATCTAGTTAGCGGCGCAGCAAAGGTACCTCTCGCCCTTCTCGTAAGGAAAACGCCCTACCTTTGATTTCTTCCTCTGGGCCAAGGAACTTTCATGAATTCTAATAAAGGCGAGGCGGCCAGGATTCATCTTGCTGACGTACGCGATGACATTTGTAATCGTTCGTGTGAAGTTCCTCTTGTACGCATAAGCGATTATTATCTTCGTTTCGGGTTCTTTTTTCTGGGCGCATCCTCGTTCACACGTGTTTTAAATGCTTTCGTAACTACAGAAATTCTTTAAGCGCGTTTTAATCGCCCGATAGGTTTTCACTTCATTTGAATAAGTAAAGGAAGGTATAATTAATTATTTATTTTATTCACTACACGCTTCTAAATTAATTCCAGAATATGTTAACATGAAGTTAATACACTCGTAGATTTACTTCTTCTTTTCGAGAACAGACAGGCAAGTTTTATTATTTATTAAAAACTTCAAGAGCAAGTTTACAAACATGTCCACGATCGTGACCAAATGAGTTCTGGCTTTTTAAATTATGGTTCTTCCAGCAAGTTCTCTCCGGTAATACTCTCCCAAGTGTATGCAGTCGGTAGTAAATTCATTATCGAAGATGAATTTAAAAATTTACGCCACAAGTAACTCTTTACGTTCTCATTAAAGCCGAGGAGGATCGCATAATGAAGTTGTTAGGCCCGAAAAGAATGAGAATGAGGGGGCCCCGTTCCGCGCAGCCGGCGACTTTTTACACTCTGGAACTTAATAATTCATCCGAAAGAAGTTTCGAATTACACGCTTTGATGTAACCTTCGCGGCTTAATTCGGACGGAGGCCCCGCTTATTTACACAGGAACGGTCAGTGCCCGAATTAGGAACGCAGAAGGCGAACCTGCCTCGCTCGTCCTGACCTGTCAGCGCGGGCAATTAATGCCTAGTCGTATAAATTTCTGTCAAGGACAACGGCCCCAAATCAGAGAAAAACCGAATCTGGTGCGTGCACGCATCACCGGATTCCATCCGGGGTCCGGGACCCTGTTAAATCACTCACGCGACTAACAAAAACTAAGGCGGAATAACACACATCTTCTTTTCCTAACTCCATTTTAAGTCCTGATTGACCTCCAGAAAACTACATAATTTTGCTTCAAGAACCTCATCTACTTTAAGATACAGTCCGATTGTGTTCGTAAGTCTAAGTTCCGTGGCAACCCCATGCATGTAATATTCACGAAAGAGATAACCCTGCATCATGTCTCATAATATAAAACAATTTCCCAACCCTTGCATCCGTATCCCAAAGGTACCGTCGCGGATAACTAGATAATATCTACTGGTTCGTGGCTGGCGTTAATAAATGATGACGCCCCCAGAAGGTACCGCGCTAAACACTAATAATACCAGATCGTTTGTCAATTTGCCTTCCCGACTAACACGAAACGCTTTATTAAACTCTTAGAAATGTTTATACTTCAGTTTATAATTTAGTTCGGATTAACAAAACGATTACATCTGCCTCAATCACATTTTAATTTAAGTTTACAAGGAAGTCAAAAGACCGGCTCTAAAAGTCACACAAAACTACGTCAATTTTAATTATTTACATATACAGGTTGATTCTTCAATAGACAGTCACATAATAATCCGTACAAAAATAGAAATCACAGATGATAGTTAAACTGGTAAAGAAAAAATTGCGTTCTTTAGTTCTCGAATAATAATTAATCAAAAATTTTACCCAAATACACGATACTTGACTGGTTAAGAACCAGCAACTAAAGGAATGAAAATGAATACAGTCGTAAATGTTTTATCGTTTTATGGCTGTTGCGACGAGAAATCGGGCAGACTTGACCTTCAAAGTTATTCAGTGTAACCAGCTGAAAGAAGAACTTTAAAATATTTACGACAACATTGATGAGGGCATGCAAATGCAAATCACCTGTAGTAAATTATTTAGTACAAATTTTATAAAATGGTAACAGAGGTTTGCAATTTGATCACCAAGTTTATTCCCACTAGTACTACAAACTTTGTTTCTCGTTAAGTTTCCCCAAATGGGCTGTTAGTTTTTCCAAAAATAAATAAATTTCACTCGCTTTTAAGTAAGATTAATAAATGTGCAACAACAAACGGATGGTTTTACAATAATGGCCGCAGGTGTTTATAATTTGTGATTTTATGGTACCTGTGCCCAATAAAAACTTCACCCCTAAGCATCGTTTAGTGGGCCTTATTCTTGTGAAGTTTAGTAGTTACTTACAATGAGCCGGAAGTGTACATTGGCAGAACGCAAAATGAATCGCTTTTCGATATCAGGAAAAACTGATATGGTTTTGTTATACGGCGAAGCATTAGGAAATGCACGTCGCACTCGTCGTTTGTGGATCGAAAAATTTCCTTTACAACAAGTGCTGCATAGAAGCAGTTTTGTTTCGTTGGTGCAGCATTTGTGTGATCACGGAAATTTTCGTCTTACAAATGGTCGTGGCCCAAAGACAACTCCACGAGTATCGGATGCTGAGATAAATATTTTAAATATTGTCGACGAAGAACCCAGCATCAGTACTAGAAGATTGGCATACAAGGCTGGAGTTTACCAATCGACGGCTTGGAGAATTCTCCGTCAACAGGGACTGCATCCATACCGTGTACAAAAAGTACAAACATCACAGCTAGGAGACGCAAATCATCGTGTTAGGTTTTGTCAGTGAATATTAAATAAAGTTGACCAATACAATGAATTTTTAAACGTGGTATTGTCCACCGATGAAGGTCATTTTACTCGGGACGGGTTCGAAAGTCTCATAACACACACGTATGGAGTGACGAAAATCCA
Organism: Serrognathus titanus; assembly: GCA_039766575.1. Taxonomy (NCBI): domain Eukaryota; kingdom Metazoa; phylum Arthropoda; class Insecta; order Coleoptera; family Lucanidae; genus Serrognathus; species Serrognathus titanus. Next base: position 20,062,593 of record CM077911.1, on the reverse strand, counting down.
CACGCTACAGCGGAATTCCATCATCAGCAGTAATTTTCGGCAAATGTTTTGGCTGGTATTGTTGCTAGTTGTTTTATGGGTCCTTACATTTTACCGCAGCATTTAAATGCCATAAATTATTTATAATTTTTAAATAATGATCTTCAGCTACTATTAGATGATGTGTCCTTAGTTGTACGATGCGATATGTGGTATTTAGACGACGGGGAACCCCTCATGTAGCTCTGTTGTGAGAGAGTGGTTAAACACTAATTACAATAATAGGTGGATTGGACGCTATGGTCCAGTACTTTAGCCCCCGCGATCTCCAAACTTAAATCCCTGTGATTTTTTTGTGGGGGTCGATGAAACAGCTTGTTTATTCTACCCCTGTGCATTCTATACAGGAGTTGCATGAACGCATCGAACATGCTGCTGAAGTGATTTGAAATACATATGATGTTTTCGAACGTGTAAGGGAAAACTTGAGAAAACGGGCTAAAGCTTGCATTGATAACAATGGTCTTCAGTTTGAGCATCTGCTTTGACAGGCAAAACCGGAATTTTTAAATTATTCAACACAATTATTTTTTTATTTATTTCATATCACGACAACCACAATTTAAAGCATAAAACTCCCACCATTATGAGCGTAATGCAGGGTGTTTCGTGCTTTAAATTGTTACGGGGGTGTTGTCTTTTGTTGAAACTGATTTTAGTCGGATCTGAATTAAATGTCTCAGCGGAGTGACGTTCGCAGGTCATCGTCTTCGTGCTAATAAATTAATAAATGCTCGGATGAAGCTAAACGATTGAGGCAGGTCATTACAGCGGCGTTCCCTCTATTAACTAAGTTTCAAGGTTAACTTTTATAGTTTTATTGCTCTGGGTAGTAAATGCAATAGAACGTACGAAAACACGATATCATAAAACTTACGATTGCGACGAACTCGATACACATTGGCGTAACGTGCTTTTTGGTGTCATTTTTAATTAATCATAAAGTTTCCCAAAGAATTTTTTTAACATTTTTCTCATAACCAATGTTTTAATTCCTTTCACAGGTTTTTTTTGCGGTTTATTCAAGAATCACCTTGTATATATAATCACAGATTCACTCAATATGATATTACGCAACGTTACGATGATTTCGAACGAAGATAATGCAAATGCACGTTCAAAATAATTTTATACACTTCAGGGACTTCAGTTACCTCAGCAGTTTATGAACAGCAATGTATTAGACCACGCCTGATGAAATTTATAAGAAAATTTTGTGTTTTGGCCACACATGGCAACTGCTCATCACTCCTCCAACGTTATGAGCGCCTTGGAATAAATTTCATTGAAAAATCAAGGAACGGACCTAATGTGCCACAACTAAGGCCTATCGAAAGATTCTCGAGACATTTAAAGCGAGGAGTATATAGTGGTGGATGGGGAGCTTTTTGCGGCAATTTCAATATTCTCTCCAATCTAATGCGTCAAGTGAAGAGAAAAGCACGAAAAGCTATGGTGCTGATTGAATTATTTAGACAATAATATTTATTAATTACTTGTTAATTTGTTGCCAAAACAATAATGTGCCTTAAATACCCTTAAATGATTACATGTGGGAGGAAATCTCACAATAGTCCTCTAAGTCGTTGAGGCTTTCCCTGAATCGAGCGCTCTCTTTGATTCAAAATAAACAATCCTTTTATAAAGCGATGGTGTTTTCTATGGACCACTTCGGCAACTCTTTGATAATAACGCAGCTGCGGTTCTGCGGTTTATATTTTATTGCAAAGATCAGTCATAACTGATGATGGAAGCAAGTCGCTTGTTTATACGTATAATTTTTAGACGTGCGAATTTTCCCGGAATAATTTTCAAATTTCACATTATAAAACAATAACGAAAAAAATAGTACCGTTTTTTAAAGACTCTATTAAATACTTTCAGAAATATAAATGCGAAACGTTATTCTACTTATAGAATATATTTATATTTAGTGTTACAGCTTGCTTTTAAACTTGATTATTATTTAAGCGTTTTTACTTACTGAAGACTTTAATAAATCACAAACGTACGAAATGCTGTGAATAAATAATAATAATGCAGTAATTTAGTTGTAAAAAGCAATATATGTATGTGTTACGTGAGTTCGAATCGGAGAAAACTCGCGCGCATCAGGCGATGCTTAAATTTAACTAATTTGTGATTTCGAGCTGGAAAAAAAAATATATAGCATGCGTATTTTCGAAATTCGTCCGTACATTAGCGTCGTTTTTGGATCGCACAGAAAAGGTAATCGTGAGGGTCGCACGCTCCCCCCTAATGCAGTCTGATTAATTTCGGGATTCTTCGGTGCAGAAACTCTAACATCCCTATTTATTGCCGGAATTTTCATGAGCGCAAATCCTTTTATTTTTGTTTCGGCGGCGTTAAATAACTTCTTATGTCACGTTGACAATGCACGCAGTCTACAGTTTCATATTCATTTAGTAACTCCGCAGGTTTGCCGCTGCTTCATTAAACTCACGCATGGTGCACGAGTACAATTAATTAAGACGGAGTGACATATTAATCTTGGAACCGTTTTAAAATTGCATTTATAATTTAGCCATATTTTACGCGGCGGTGTAGATTAATTAAGAAAAAATGACTAAAGTAAATTTCACCAAACGATAATTCATTTAAGATTATATTTACGACAACATAATTGTTACGAGTGTTTTTTTGGAAAGAAACGAGGTTACATGAGGACTAGAGTCGATCGATTAATTAAAATAGAATGAAAAAAGAATTCTTTGTGTTGTGTTTACTTTGAAGTATACATCAAGTATCGACCGAGTAATTAAATTTAAATAATAGATTCCGCCTGAAAAATAAAATTATAAAAGCAGGAATCCGGAGTACCTCGTGTAATTAACATGCATTCCTAATAGTACCCGCGGAGTTATAATGAGTGACATGCGAGATAAGTTCGCTTATAAATAATTCAGAGCTTGTTACGGTCCTGCTTTTTTTTCTTTCTGGCGCAACTTCGACGATCTCTCGGTGTATTGTTTATAAATCAGTTTCATACATATACAATTTGTTTCCGACGCAAGTATCTTACACGAAATCGAAAACAAATAAAAGTAATTAGGCCTAATACCACTGCGTGACTATCGGAAAAATAGTGAGTTATACTTACGTATTATACGTACTCGTGCACATTGGTGTAATTGCGGCCCTGTCTGCCTGTAAGTCTGCACGCACCACCGATATAAAAAAATATTACTATTCGATGGCTGGGGCTCGCCCGGGGAAATATTTCATTGTGTGTGCCCCGGGCACACGGGAGATCCTATCTGCTACGTTAATGCGTTATCATTTAATAACTTTGTTGTTTGCAATTATTTATTATTTGTTTTGTCGTTACAAAAATGATTAATTGTTTTGCAGATGTGTCTGATAACAATAGAAACTGATTGCCTAAATGAAATATGGCATACGTAATGAAGCGAAAGAAACGCGTTCGCGTTTTGCATCTCTCCAGAACGAGAACGTTGCGTGTTTACATACTCCGTTTAGTGTTTTCGATAACATTTTTTAGGACAGAAAATTTCAAAAATTCCGGTCACTATTTACACGATAGAAAAATTAATATTGTATGCTTTGGATTTGACATATTTTCATTTCACTTAAGTTTCTGCATAACTTCAGAAAGCACACACAAAACGCGAACGTATTCAATTCTTTTTATAATATGGAGTTTCTGAGTTATTTAATTTCAGGATATAACATAGAACAAAGCGTACATCCAAGCTTAACAAAGAGCCTCCTCTAGCATTAAAGAGTAGTAGTGGTACAATGGTGATTTAATTGCGCGATAATGAAACAGAAGAGAGAGTTGACGTAACGACATCTTAATTCCGTTCGAAAGAGTTCGAATAATGAAATCAGCTACAAGATAGACCGCGCGCTAAAAGTTGGCGCGAATTAATTTCGAACGTAGAAACTGGAAAGGACACAGAACGTAGCGCTTAGAAAAGCGGAATAATTTCAATCCGTGCTCGTGGTCCGTAAAGTAAAGCTTCCCTCCTTTCAGAGCGCTAAATTACTTACGGTCCGATCAAAGAAGCTCTGTTCCGTCACACTTTCGCCGTTCGGCTGATAAACCATCCCAACCCACCCCCCTCACCCTTCGAGTAGTTAAAACTCCACCTATGAACAACCCCGAGACTCTATTTCTTTTATTACGAAAATTTTCTTAATCAAATCCGGCGTCGCACATCAAACGGAATTCTCCGGCGGAACATAAAATCGTATGGCCCCGTAAAAGTTGCCATGATTGAAAATGCTTCAGGAAAACATATTTAAGATGTACGTACGATCGAGTTTTTTCTTTGCACTCTCCGTCCGAAAAACAGCTAAAACTCCCTCGATAAAATTATATTCGAACGGGGGGATGGATCTATGGCCCGCACATCAACCGGAATTAAAGACAAGCTGTAAAACGAAACGCTACTTTTCACATAAAATCATGCTGCACGGGGTTTATGAAAAATATATATTTTTGATGGCGACCGGCGACGGGGAAGTTCTAAAATCTACTTCATCCGGAAAACTTAAGCGAACATGAATTTTAATCAACTGTGGATTCTTCTGGAGACCAAAATTTATTTGCGGAAAATAATCAAAATTGCATCACTTGTTTTAATATGATGTTCTCGGCTTTCCGTACTGCAAATCACCTAGGATCTTCCAAGGACAGCTTGAAGGGGTCGACACCCTAGTACTTAACTCAAGGCATATCAGTAGGACAGTATGGACAGGAAGCATCGAACGTGGTGGTCGAAATCCTTTTTGCAGGAGACGGTGAACCTGGCGACTGAATTGACGCCGTTCATAGCTTTGACGATGATGAAAGGCACGACCTACTTGTCAAGGTTTTCCTGCTGGGTGTCAGATTGTCGGAAACTCTCTCAAGAAGTCTTGATTTCTCCTTTCAACGACGATCTTCCACGATGTTGGTAGAATATGAAGTGTGTGGGGGGAACTCTTTCTTTCTTTATTTCTGCGGTATTCTTATTTTCCAATGCGTGGAGTTAACTCTTCTGGACAATTTGAATACTGATATGTTCCTCTTCTACAACAGCTGGCTTCGATGATGCCAATGAACGTGTAGAGTCTCTTGACAATGGCTGCACGGAAGGCTTGTGTACTTCCGACAACGACTGCACAGACGGCTTTGGGTTGCTCCTGACAATGTCTGCACAGGAGGCTTTGGGTTGCTCTGTCAACGAATGGCGCGACCTACTCGTCAAGGTTTTTATGCTGGGTGTCTGGTTTTCGGGGAAACTCTCTCAGGATGTCTTCTCCTTTCAACGACAATGTTGGTAGAATATGGAGTGCGTGGCAACTCTTTCTAGCCGATTTTATTTCTGCGAAGCTCTAATTTTCCAATGCGTGGTGTTACCCCTACAGGACGATTTGAATGCTGGTTACAACAGCTGGCTTTGGTGATACCAATGAATATGTAGAGTGTGAGTGATCTCTTGGCAATGGCCGTGTGCTTCCGACAATGAAGGCACAGGCGGCTTTGGATTGTTCCTGCACATTAGGCTTTGTGTTGCTCTGACGATGAACAGCGCGACTTACTCGTCAAGGTTCTTATGCTGGCTGTCAGGTTGTCGTGGCAAACTCTCTCAGGATGTCTTGATTTCTCTTTTCAACGACGATCTTCGACGATCTTGGTAGAATATGGAGTGCGTGGGTACCGATTTTATTTCTGCAGGGCTTTTATTCTCCAATGCGTATAGTGAACTCTTCAGAACAATTCGAATATTAATGTGTTCCTCTTCTACAACAAGTGACTTCGGTGATGCCAATGAATGTGTGGAGTGTGAGAGATTTCTTGACAATGGCTGCACAGAAGACTTGTGTGCTTCCGACAACGACTGCATAGATGGGTTGTGTCTGTTAATGTCTGCACGAGAGGGTTGGTGAGTCTTTCCGACAATGTCAGCACGGAACGCACTGAGGCTGGAGCGGTTAACGCTGTCATTTTCATAGGCCTTTTTCGAGTGCTTCTGACAATGACTGCACAGAAGATTCGTGTGTGCTCTCGACAATGACTGCACAGACGACTTTGTGTTGCTCCTGACAATGTCTGCACAGGAGGCTTGGGTTGCTCCTGATAATGTCTGCACGAGTGTTTCCGACAATGTCTATGTCCCATGTCTAGATAACTTACGGCATACGATAACCACAAGCACTTCTTCTCTTGAAAAACAGCAATGAGAACACGGATTCGAGGAGGAGGCCACCTTAAAACATCCAAATGCCATCATTAGCGCAACGATCGGATTTTTGGCCAAAGTTGTCTTCCAGTAAAATCTGCTTTGACGATGTCATCTTTCCGTAGATGTGGTGGAAGCCTTACGTCGTGCTTTAGCGCTCAGGAAGCGATCCTACTTGCGGATCCAATCGTGAAAGAATGCGGTTTCATTTTAATTCGTCAAGAGGCGGCCTGAATTTTGTTTATTTGTGACAATCGCCATCGTTGCTTTGTTACATGAATGTCTACGTGACGTTATTTGTCTATGAAATTGCCTGACGTTGTCAATCGGACGTTTCTTAATGTCTGTCATTTTGACGTTTGTCAAATTGATATTTCTGGCGCTTCTTGTCATCTGTCATTATGACGTGTGCTTCATTGGTACCTAAAATTTGTCTGCTTTTAAAATAGAACTCGAGTGGTCCGAAAATTCAAGGTCAAGGTCGGAGGAGGTTTCAGAATCGGCCTATCCCTGATGTGACCTTCGCCATGACCTTTCCTCCTTGGAGGAGGTTTCACCTTGAAATTTTTTAGATAACCTTGGCCGCAAATGTATAATTTTTTTAAAATTTATTCGTTTAAGGAACTCAAATGGAGTTGAAACGATCTTTCATCGTAAATACAGTCAAAGTCTTATCACATAGCCTTTTAATAACTATCTGTTTTTAGTTTTCTTTTACGAAATGGTGGATTTTTATCCGACTCGTAAGTTTTAACCTTGTAGAAGTCACATTCTGCACGGTTATTTATTTGAAGTAGAACTAACGAAGCGTACTCCGAATAAAATGATCCGCACGATTCTCGGTAATTCCGATTGATTGTTTAAATCCATCCCGTCATCATGATTTCCGAAACAATCGGTTCACGTGACCAAATAATTAAGATAGTTGTTGAAGTGCAGTTTCTGCGAAGTGCGTTCGAATTTTGGGATTCCGCGAAGCCCACCTCCCTTCCGGAGCAACAATAGCCTCCTAATCGCAACGTGAAATAATTAATAGAAACTGTTACATCACAAAGGAATTTGTTGTAGTAAGAATCTGTGCGTTCTGTTAAACAAAGCCGCGCCAAACCCCCCCCCCCGCCCGACCGGAGCGAAACGAATATGTTCGCGTTCGTACCGCCGTCGGCAAAACGACGCTTATGGACGCGCAACATTGTGGCAGTTCCTGCTGCTCCGACGACGCTTGCCGAGTCTATGCCCGACCGGCCGAGGATACGGAGTGCCATTCTGCAAGCGTTCGAATTCAGTTCGATCTCGACCACGGTAGAGTCAGATCGCGCCACATGGTTCCGAACATTGTGTTTACGTAAACAATGCGGTACGGCTGCGATTTTCAAAGTGCCCTAAATGAAATTAACCACGTATTCTCATTTTGATGATTTTCCCCTAACTCGAAACTCTGACTTTAAAGTTCGAAACCCCATGCGTTTATTTTAGTTGTGAACGAGCGAAACTCCAGACTTAATTTATTTTAAAACTGCCTTTATTTACTCATCCGCCCGCCCGCCTTCGTTCGCTTCACGAAACCACTCTCGAAACCTAAGCTCGACCCTAAACGGTGACCACGTGCTCCTCACATCGCCAAAATGCAACAGCGGCGTCCGTTCTTGTTTTGCCTCAGTAAGAGTATGCTCAGTGTTTCGTTCTTGGTGCAGTTTGGGGTTTTACTCATGGTTAGTGCCGATTTTGAAAATAGTTGGACCATGTATATGGAACAACCGTGCTGTTCAGGAGGCGGAAATCACCACGTACGACATCACAGAGGTCTGTTGTATTACTATTTTTTTTTGTTTTCGCAGAAAAGCTCCGGCAAATATCTAATTTGCGTGATTCGTGAGGGTAAATCTTTGTTTGGAAATTCTGACCGGTCTGCCAGGAAATTGCTCAGGTAGTGGCGGAACGGCGTTCGTGCTGAAACAATTTCGTTTCAAAAGTTTTAATCCCGCAAACGGTTCGTAGGGTCCGGGCGTCACGTGTTCCGCTCGCTCGGACGTCTTTTGTAACTTTTACCTGAAAGAAATCGGACGGTTTCAGCTGGGGCTGAAGTGATTCTCATGCAGAATTAGGTCGGAAATGTGTGCGCCATGTGAGAGGAACGAAAACATTAAAAAAAAGTACAGGACGGAAAACGTGATACTAATTTCCTTGCTTATTTATTTCTTATCGTTGACAAACTCGAGTATATGCTGCCTAAATTTTCCTTTTATGTAGTCGAATTTCACTTAAAATTTGTTGCAAAGTCATGTCAAAAAGTGATCGCAGGATGTCGCGATTTAAACTATTCGTAAATCCTTTTGGTTTGAAAAATGAGACACAAAACCAGTTTGATCGTTCGGGCACAAAACCAGTGCACTAATTTTCTATGAAAAAACTACCAGTGGAAACCATATTGAAATGAGAAACTAAGTGGAATTGGTTGTTGAAGCAATGAAACAATCGTTTCGTTATTTAAAGTGTGAATTGTCAACAAAATAAAAATGGTGGTATGTTCTCTCCAAATTCTAAGAATCACAAAAGGCATTGCCTTTGAGTGACCTAGCAACCACCCTTCTAAATTGATCGACTACTACCACAACTTACCTGAGAGGCACAAAGTTTGTCTTGGTTATCGGTTATCACAAAACCAAAACAGACCTCAAAAAATTTGGTTGCCATTCAATGTTATGTTTTGGTTAGTTAGGATTGATCAAGCTCTTGCATCTACAAGGTGGAGGGGATGATTTTTATGGGACATTATAGCAAAATAGATCAGGAGATAGCTTGCAAGGCATTTTTGAATAAAATTAACACGTAATCTTATGTAAAACAGAAAAGGGGCAGTATCTGTTAACGTACTGACTTGAGAACAATGAAAACCGCCTACCTCGTTTCAAGACGACCATTTTTTTATTGTTTCATGCAAGAAAAATCGAATAAACAATTTTGTTGTTACATAGTGAATCAAAAAAGCCTCAGACTTACACTTCATCTCAAAAGAGACTGAAACTGATGGTAGAAGAATTTTATATTTAATTCTACACCCTCATCATTATTGTCACCACTAATCAAATTCATGGTAAAAGCGTTTTTTTTCCAATGACAATTTCAGTCTGAAAATGCACCATTAACGCATTTTTCCCTTCGGGTGAGGAAGTCTTTCCAAAATTGCCTTCCAAGGCTTTCCAGTTTGAAAATGTCACTCTTTTAATTCAAAAACTAAATTCATATAAAAAATTTAATAATCCAAATTCTTTTTAAACCTTTTGAAATCAAATTAAATTAAACCTCCACCTTTTCATAAAAGTCCCAGGATTCTGAATCAAAAAGAAACCCCCAAAACTTTAGACTTTTTTGGTCTTCAGACTTTCACGGTCGTCGTTTGAAGGCTGCTCTTCGGTTCTCGGTTTCTCTGCCACGTAGAAAGTTTGTAGAACTTGAGGTTTCGATCATCTAGTCGTGATCTTGTTCAGAAGTGAAGAACCGTGAAGAAAATCACGACAAGATGGTCGAAACGTCAAGTTCTACAAACTTTCTACACGGCAGACAATCCAAGAACCGAACAGCAGCGATCCCGGAATAATTTGAGTCTTGTAAACGTCGGAATTTAAAAAATTTGATGTTCTTTGCATTGAGCAAAGTCAAACTGGTCCTTCCATTGTCTGATACCACAAATTGAAGACGTAAGCCACTGTACCTAAAATGAATACAAAAAGAAAGTGTTTGGTATTTGACAGTAATTAAGAATGATTCTATGGCAAAAAGCAACGCCAAAAAATGTTCTTTTAACAAAAGATTCGAGAAACCAAAAAAATTATTGACAATTATCTGAACTCACCTGTACATTTCGATTTACAAATACGAGATAACAATAAACAAACTATTAGACTATCTTGTTTAGACTTCTAAGTAATCTTACCGAATAGTAATAATAATTGTTTAGTTATGATATTTCATTATCATCATATCGCAAAAAAAATACATGAACTTTTTTTTAGGAATTTTGTTACTGCTTATCTCCATGAAACTTCGTTCTCGGTAATCGTGATTTCCTCTTATCTTCACTTTCATTTTAATTTAATAGTTATTTTGCGGTGTCAGTTTTAGATTCCTGATAAATAAACGTGAGTGAAATTTCAGGAAAAGTTTTAAGTCCATAAGTTAGTGTAAATACACAGTAATAAATGCGTGTACTTTATTTCACTGATGGGGGATATCAATGGACTTTAAAAAGTAATAACAATAAAACCGAAGCGTAAAGCGTTGGAAAAGAAAACAAAAAGAAATCGTAAAACTTTGAGATGTGTGTGTGTGTGTGTGTGTTTTGAAAGCCTCGTATTTTAAATCGAGTTGTCAGAGATAAGAGCTTTACGATTTCATAAAATCAAAAATGACGAATTCAAGGTCCTGCAGTATTTTTCTACGTTCGTTGCTTTATTATTAAGTTGTTTTAAATCTCGGACCTGATTCTGCTTTTACAGAGGTTTCCTCTTAAGATTTCTATCGCAATGGCACAGACGTGTGAGGCAATTTATCATTATCGGTTCATGGTGTTTTGCAAAAGTGTCTTTTTAATTGGTAACCCGAATTTAAAATTAGATTTCGGCCAATTAGGCGATAAATCACTAGACAAAAGGTCGACGTAAAAATTGCCCTAGGTGTCGATAGTGATGATGCACTCGAACGCTCAGAAGAGGCGCTCGTTTGCCTGGAACGTTGTCACCAGCATGTAAGCCATTAATCAAATGTTAATTACACCGCGGCCACAATCACCTCTCGCAACTTTGGCATATTTTAATATGAGGGGGTGACTATGGGGACTCTCTCTGTCGAAACAGATCTGCAAGGGTTTCATTAATCACGCCGCTTTTTTCAATGCTAATTTCTGTGCTGAAGTTTCAAAAGAGCCGGGCGATATTGCGGCGGAGGCGGCGACGATGTTTTCTTTTTCGGGAGAATTTCGAAAATTTGTTTTTTTTTTGTTTTTGTTTTTGCGGCGGGCGGTTTCTTGATGAGCGCTTAAAATTAAACTTCCGCTGCGTCATCGATTAATTTAATGCATCAAAGTCAAAACTAAACTTACAAGCTAAGCAGAACGACGTTTTGTTGATATCCGTGAATTTAAAAACGATATTTAAATCCAAGGAAGGGACGAAGTTAGAAGAGATATTAAGGGAAGAAAGTAAAAGTATGCTTAGAACCAAAATAGAATCGAATGAACAAATGTCTACCAGACTGACTTGTGATAGTAGATGTAAATTGAATGGTCACGTTCACAGAACCAAGGATGAGATTACAAAGAAGGAAATGTTTATGGAAACCCTAAAATGGACCTCGTGTAGAAAGTTGCCCTTTTTTTGTGATCTACTTCTTTCAAGAGATATCTAAAGCAAACAAGTAATTTGAAATCTTATGTAAATATTTCCAAACATTTTATCAATTACGTACGTCGAGCGTTGACAATTCATTGTTTCGTTATCTGACATAGCCTAAGCATTCGGAGTCGCGTTAATGTAACAATAAAGAGATAAATCCGACGAAAAAAAAAATACATCAGCCTACCTACACAACAGAAATTGCGAGTTCCCATGTCCGTAATTGGCAAAAACAATGGGACGATATGTACGCATTGTTCATAGAAGCCGAGGACTGGTATTTTGAAATGCATACCTCGAGCACACACACGTAAAAAAAGCCGTTTTAACATTAACAATACCAGGACGACGCCCGCCGAAGCAAAAAAGGCACATATCACCGGAAACTACGTGGGGATATAATCTGCAAGGTGCTACGTGTAATGAGCAACAACGCTAATTGGATTTGTTAAAAATTCAAAATCGTCTGCGTTTAGAGTATTAAAAAAATACTTGGCGTCACGATGATGAGATTATCTAAAACAAACTTCGTTTCATTTCCTCGCTTAATGTAAATATTGCGCAGGAATTTGTTTTTATAATCTACGATATGTGTGGCTATTTTAAAACGAGCTACGTGTAGATAGTGATTGAGTGAAGTGTAGGATTTCATTATCTTAAAGTAAATGTTTAGAAAGGTTGGGTTCGTTAGGAGCAGAAGGAGAATTTCCAGAATGCCATCAGTTAGCCAATCAAGCGTGTAATATCAAATAAATAAATCTGAGAACTAAAAGTACTTAAAACTGTTTGGAGTAAATGATAACGAACCGAAAAAAACAGAAAAATGAAAAGGAAATGGTCAAAAATGATGGAAGTACATCTGGGGAGTAGTCAATAAGAAGTTATCATGTGGAGGTAAAAAAGGGCTTGAGAACTCTAAGAGTATCATGGACTTAAAACTACAGGACATTGACAAAAGTAAGATAAAAATGAAATACCCGAAAGACTGCTTAGAGGTAGAAAATGGAAAACACTTTGGTAAAAGCCATGGAAGACAAAAACAGAAAGATAAATCGAATGATTCTGCATCACTGTAAAGAAGAAGGTGATCACTGATTGACATCATCTATTAAAAACTATTTATAAATAAAAATAGTAAATAAGTATTTTTATAATGAGTGTATAAATACATAGTAATCTTATCTGGAGCACTTGCAATACAAGGAGGTGACTAATTCACTCGAGCGTTCAGGTGAAATTGGTTAGATATTGATTTGATTCTGAAGGTATCGGGAATTACCAAGAGTTCAAAATTGTCACGTTTCTAATTTGCACGGATTTTTCTCCTTTAAGAACTCGCCTTCCCAAAAGGCTATCAAATATCTGGGGCGATGAGAACATAATTAGGAGGAGGTACGTTTAAAATTATCTGAGGAGGACAACGAAAAGTCTGGGTGCTAAACGAACTTGATTACCAAAGCAGTAAAACAGAATTAGTACAGAATCGTGAATAAAGGAGAACTAGTTTCAATAACAACATGGATTCTTCTTCATTCTATGAAGAAGGGTGATCCATAGGTACACTACATCTACAATTAATGTATCAATATTGGGTAAAATTATTTCTTATAAAACACCTTCGGTTTACCTTAAACATTACAGTAACCTCCCAATAAGTTTCCCTCAGTTTAACATTGCAGTTAATGGGAAATTAGTGCGAATCCTCCACGGCCATAATTATTTGAGATCGATTAAGCCAAACTAACTTGAGATCCAACAAAATTGAGCAACACACAAAAAGCAGACCATACACGGTGTGTATGAACTGTATGACTCAGAGACGTGGATACTAACAAGAAGTTTTGAGGAAGAAGTTGCGCAGGATGTCAAGGAACATTGAGAAAACTCTTCTCCTTAGCTTCCAGTGCAACTGCTCTACTGCAGACGTTTCATTCTTTTTTCGCCGCTGATCTTCTTGCCAACACCAATTTTTGATGAAGTCGTTCCAGCTGTTTGTTTTCTTTTGGATATCCTCTCCGTAAAAGTTGAAGCGTCCTCAGCCATTAATTACGTTCTCCATGGCTTCTGGTGGAATTACTTTCCCGCTGACGTTTTTGAAGAACTTCAAAGCCACTGATTTTTTTGATAAAACGACAACGGTGTGGTCGTGTGAAAAAATCATAAGACCTTAAATCGGAGGCTCTGTTTTGAAAAAAAAATGGCTTGGACTCATTAAAGGAGACTTGCAGACAAGCGAACTGGAAGTCGACTTCAGTACAGTTACATACTGTAGTGCTCTTCTCGTTCCTCGTTGCGGAGGGACGCTGATCTTCTTTCCAACACCAATTTTTGACGAAGTCGTACCAACTGTTTGTTTTCTTTTGGATATCCTCTGCGTAAAGATTGAAAACCTCAGCCATTAAGTACATTCTCCATACCTTCTGGTGGAACTACTTTTTCGCTGACGTTTCTGAAGAACTTCAGAGCAGCCGATTCTTTTGACAAAACGTGTGTGGTCATGTACAAAAATCATAAGATCTTATATTGGAGGCTCTTTCTTCAAGAAAAAATGAAGAAGAATGGCTTGGGCTTATTAATTCGAATTCGACTCCAGTACAATCACTTAGGGTAGTGCTCTATTCGTTCTTTGTTGCGGAGGGCCACTGATTTTCCTGCTAACATCGATTTTTGTTTTCTCTTGGATATCCGCAAGGCTTTCTTAGGTAGACTTGAAGATTCCTTGGTCGTTAACTATATTTCTCCATGGTTTCCGGTGGATCTGCTTTTCAGTTGACTTTTCAGACGGGCTCCTGATTTTTTAGAAAAAAACTGTTTGGGAAATGATGTGGTTCTGTGAAAATACTCATAAGATCTTAAATTGGCGCCTTTCTTTCAAGAGAAAATGGCTTGGACTCATTAAAAGTGATGTGCAGAAAAGCAAACTGGAAGGAAACTCCAGTACAACCACATACAGTAGTTCTCTACTGCAGATGTTTCGTTCCTTGTTCGGAGGACCGTTGAACTTCTACCTACAATCAATTTTTGTTTTCTTTCGAATATCCTCTCCGCAAAGGTTGAAGTTTCCTTGGCCAGTAACCATATTTCTCCATGGCTTCCGATGGAGCTGAAAAACCATTTGTTCTTCATGTGGCATAGGCCTCGAGGATTGGCGGGTACAAGGCGATATCTGGGAGGAGCTTTTCAGTTCCTCTCCGCAAAGTTTAAGCTTCCTCGGCCATTAACTATATTCTCCACGGCTTCCGATAGAGCCATTTCTTTCAGCTGACATTTCAGAAGAACTTCTTCAGAGCTGGTATTTTTTTTTTGAGAAAACTGTGTGGTCTTGTGAAAAGAAGTCTTGGCGCCCTTTTTTCAAGAGATAATGAAGAAGAATGGCTTGGACTCATTAAAGGAGACGTGCAGAAAAGGGAATTGGATGAAGAAGATTGAAGAGACATGGAGGAGATGCGGTCATGCTAACTTTTTTCTCCATATTGATCTGTCGAAAATGATCACCAAGGGAATCTTACAGACGATCAGAAGTATCTTAGTATTCAGATGCCGTAGTAATGGATTGTCACAGACACATATTGGGTAATGGCTTGGACAGATGAGTAGAGACATGCAGAGAAGAGAGCTGCAAGGATTGGAGAAATATGAAGATTTTTTTTCACCTTATCGAACAGTCCAAATGAATATGTTAGCGCTTATAGGATGGTGTGCTACCAAATGAAGCGCAGAAGCCTCAGCCCATTTTGCTCTTAAAAAATGGGCAGCCCTTTTGATGAACTATTCAGATGGATTATCACCAACACATATTGAAGACCTCGTTTAGCATCAACTTGCAGGAGTTGATCACCAAGCCAAGCGCGCCTACAAGCAAGGCACTGCATCCCCAATAAATTCTTTCTCCTCATAGAACTATCAAGGTCATAACATTCTGAGTGCAAATCCTTCATAAATTTGGCAACTTCTTTTTCTTACGTCATTCTCTAATCAGAACGTTATTATGAGAAACAAGGTTTCAGTTTTTCCACCAGCTTTCTTCACATAGATTCGACCTCTATTCATAAAAGGGAAGAAGCGATCACACGTTAAACTTTAAAAAAATTGAATAGTGAGAAATTTTGTAGATTTTGCCCACCCTGCTTCATGGTTACGCGAGAAACCAACCAGTCGCATTCTCCACCATAAAACTCAATTGATTTCGTTTTGCGTTTGGGCAAGAATGTTGCCTTTCTGTTGCCTAATTGTGTTTGATGGTTTCATTTTGCAAATTGAAAATAGGACTCTGCCCTATTTGTTGTTTCCCTGCGATCAATTGCAGACGTCAGAGCTACATGTCTTCAATACTTACGTATCAAAAATGATTTTGTTTTATCTATCTACTTTAATTAGGCAATCAAGGCTATAGAAAAATGACTTTTGAGTACTAGGACAAACTGGAACCTCATTTTGACTGCAAAAATAAAATAAAAACCCCATCCACTCAACTCTTAACCCCTTTGAACAGGCAACTGTTTTTTTCGTGGAACCTTTAATTTATAACGAACGATAATGCACCGTGAAAATGACAGACGCATTCAGCTTGCATATTGCTGCCGCCCCAGCTGAAAATTCTGCGGTGAATGCACGAGCGATTTCGACTTTGAAACTTCAAGTGCAGCGCCGGTTACGCCAGCATTTTCCATTTCATACCTTAATGGTTATAGGAATTACGTCTACATGCGCCCGAGATAAAGTGAACTGTAATAAGTAAATGACGCAGAAACTGCGCGGGCTTTTGATGTACGGCGTGAATAAGCGTTAAGTAAATTCGTTTGAAGCGCCGCCGCCGCAGAAGACGCTTCCACTAATTGCCGCTAATTGGCGCTGATAATGCCCTGACTTACCACGCCGTACTTAACTGTTCTTGTGCGGTCAAAAATGTCTGCAGTACAAATAAATTACTCCAAAAATTCTATTTGGATTTCTTCATCCCACTATTAGGTTGTATTAATGCCTTCTTGGTTAATGAATTTTTGGCCACATATTTAAAATACTTAGTGCTTCCATTTTGATTCGAACGTCATTGAGTCTTCTCTTAAAAATTCAAGGCAATTAAGCTGGAAATCAAATCGACTTCTTTCGTCCTTGTAATTGAGTCATTAGCCATGGTTTTTATAAGACCTCGAAGCAGTTGGTCAAGCTTAGTTTTCATTCGAATTTAATTACCTCGATCCGGTGTGTGAGGTAACGGAACGTATTAATTTAAACTTGTGAAATTATAATAATTGCGGGAAGTGAATTCTGCTTTTTCCTCCAAGCTTACGCAACTGCTGCAGAAGAAAATGAAATTCTCAATTTAATCCGCCATAAAAAAAAAAGTAAGGCCCCCAAGGTGCCCCAAATTTATTATTATTTATAAAAGCAACTGTGTGAATGCATTAGAATTTTAATTACGTGCCTTCCTGTACATAAACATAATTTAATTTGTTAATATCATATAATAACGCGCGCTAATTAAATTTCCCTGTACCGGAGCTTTTTTTTTCTCTCTCGGGCCGGCGGCGGGCCAAAATTCGGCCCGATAAACAGCTGTCGAATAAATAGTGAATGCGCCCATTAAATATTAATCGAATCTAATTATAACCGCAGAAAAATCCGACGTGAATATAATGAACGCTTTGAATACATGACCCGGAATATTAATCGAATATTCATGAAATTTATTTAATGCCGAAAAAGTAAACGGATTGTTTCCAGTGTCTTTTTATGAGAGTTGCAGAGGTGAATAAATAAGAAAGATCTCAAGATTGCACCTCGAGGAAACCCATTTTTGATCAAATTTGAGAGTAATTTTAATTAAAGAAATCTAATTTAATGTTGATGGTCCTAAAGTATATTTACAACTCTGTAATTGATTGATACATATCAAAGTCAAAAAGAAATATTACTGTTTACTTGATTTTGTAACATGTAAACATAAAAGAGGACGGTTTGTTATTGGTTTGTTTCGATTTGTTCCTCTGTCTTAAATTACAAATCGCGTTATTTATATAAAATCGTCTTTACAAAGTGGAGGCTGTCTCACGTTGGTGGTGGTATCTCCGACCCTGCGTTAAGATAAACACACACCGCCTCGAGCTATTTTCGTCTGTTCTCTCGTCCTGGCGTCCGTTTTGTCTGTTCTGTGTTGGTAACATCGCCGACAACATAAAGCGGCGTAATCTCGGCCGGCTAATGTATTTTGCTTAAGACGCCACCGTACACATGGCCCGGCCTCTATTATCGCCATCTTTTTAATAAACACCAAAAAAAAATCTTCTCCCCGTTCAATTTAGTTTCACCGGAGAATGCACGTGCGCGCTCCTGAAATAGCTTTATGTGCAAGCTGGTTCGTTTCGTTTAATTATCAGTGCCCCGTGGATGTTTGAAGTAATTGGACACAATTTAAACAGCGTTTTATAGAGCGCCGTAAAGAAAAACCTTGGCGCTTTACGAGCCCGCGGAATTAACGGACTCGTCCGTCTTCTTTGTGTTTCGCGAACGTTTTGACGTGCTTGAAGCTCGCACCGAATTCAAGCGCGCACGATGTGTAACGTAGAGGCTAACGGAAACATCGTGTTATGCGTTTAAAATACTCGAGGAACATGTAATCCTTCCTTAATACCCCTGCACTTCCCGTGCAATAAAGCTTAGGGTAACCACCGTGATAGAAACTTTGCATGAGTATTGAACTGCGCCTGAAAGTTTCATGTTGCTTATGAACGCAAAGAGATTGCACAGATGGTTTGATGCGATTGTGCATCTTTCTTTTAACTTCACTATTTTAATTAAACTGGCGGCTCACAGACGCTCCTTTAATTCAAATCCTATATTTTGGTATAATTCAGGGCTTCATGGTGTATACTAATAACTATCAGATGTGAAAAGAGAAAAAGAAAATGATCAATGTAACACATGTCGCGCACACACTCTCGTAAGTTAGGGTAGGCTGAGAACTGACCCCCAGATTAAACGATCGGGCGTATCCCATGTTAGTCCACAACATGCCAATTGGAAATTAGCATCAGTCGAGCATATGTCCGACGCGAAACATTAAATAATGTTAATGTTTAATAACTCCGGG
Source organism: Serrognathus titanus (assembly GCA_039766575.1). Classification (NCBI taxonomy): domain Eukaryota; kingdom Metazoa; phylum Arthropoda; class Insecta; order Coleoptera; family Lucanidae; genus Serrognathus; species Serrognathus titanus. Next base: position 20,043,862 of record CM077911.1, on the reverse strand, counting down.
TAAACCCCATAATGCTGCTGATACATATCGCCACCGGCCCATATGCTTAAGGCTGACCGAACCCTATATATTTAATTAAATTAACCGGATTTCATGTTTATATTAGGCGACCCTCTTTTCCGTCGAGAGTGCCTTTTTATTTTAATTGGATGGTTTTATAGCGCGCACAATACGTTTAATGATATTAAAACACATAAATCAACGCGAAAGAAGAAGTCTCGAAGTCCACCTCGCGCTCCACCCCCCCAAACACATGCTTATTCCGACGTGTAAGTGATGGGTCTCATTTCCGGTAACACTCCGACGTGTATATTAAGCAAAACGCTTTCCTTATTGACCCAACTTTAAAACAATGGTGTAATCTCGCCCTCGTAAAATACATGAAACAATAAAAATCTCGAATAGGTAATTTCCGGTTTGACGGGAAAGGAATTGGATAACAAACAACAAGAACAAATCCATTGGGAACTCATTTTTATGTGAACTATCGCACGCAATCTTATTAATAATAATAAATCAAAATAGACTTGTCGATGATTATTATTATTATTATTATTAAAGACGGTGTGGGGGCCAAAAATTCCTCGTCTCAAATCACCCTATTTCATCCGTCCATAAAACTGATTACTTATGCACGGCCAATCTAGATGTTATCAAAAACAAAGAGGTGCAGCATAAAGGCAGTATTAATTACGGTGACTCCGCATTTTATCTCCGGCCGCGCGCGTTTATTTTTGGTATTGTTCGATCGAATTCCAGGGAATTTTACGACATCTCTCTCCTTTGTTAGCGCATATTGTTTTCGATATAATTACTCCACTCGTTAGTTTAGAGAGAGCATAATGGCTCGTTTAATGAAAACATTGTCGGACCCAAAAGCACTATTGCATTCATTGTACTCCAAGTATGGAAGTTGTTAACGTACGATCCAGTGATACTGTTACTGTTACGTAGAAAACTGGACATTCGAATACCACTACAAGTGTAACTGTGTGCGTTACTCCCAGAACTTAACCACAACATATTTTAAATGTATTTTTGATAAATGGAAAGAGAAACCCGACTTGTGAGGTCCACTATCCTGGAGTCTACTAACTACTACTCACTCAGTGAACAGCAACGTGCAGTACTTTAGGTGCCCTTATGGTATAGCAACTTCAATCGAATTTTATTTTAAGGGCCATGACAGACAATTAAGATTCTCTCGTTCAACCCAATTTATTATAGCTGCTTACAAAAGAGTTGTTGATTTACGTAACACGCCAGCATACATTTAAAAATGAGATCACTCAGCTTTGGTGTAATTTGTTAGAAAGTTGCAAGCGCGCCTTTGATGCTTGCTCGTGAATATATCACAGCCATTTTAATTATTCAAAACAGCTGGCTGACTATGCTTAGTGGCTTAGTATACATGTATACAACATACATATTTTTGAGGTCGTCGGCGTTCCTCGTTGTAGATTTTTGCGTTTTATAATATTCGCGGCCTTAAAATTCAGGGCACGTAAGGCAAACAATAATGGCCCATTATTCCGCATTATGTTCGCCAGTTATATTTTATTAGAAACTTGTGTACATGTGCGCCCTGCCACGTCGGCCGTAATACAACTTTTTCTTTTCTTCCATTGCTTGCGTGCTTGGGAATATCCGGGGGTAACTCAAAAAAGCAGTACCTCACACCTTTTTGAAGAACAAGAACGAGAACGAGATTGCTGCTTGTGAGTCGACGTATATACGTAAGCAAACAAACCTGTCTTTCTTTGTTCGCCTTCGCTTTACAATGGGGCTTCATTATATCTGCTGGTTTTATTTAAAGGCGTATTTCACATTGTGATTCACTCCATCAAGTAATTTGTGATACTGATTGCTCATTGTCTTCCAACAGGACGTTGTAATTCTATAATTTCAGGGCGTCCACATTCGCTTGCGTGTGCAGTTGAAATGTGCTCGTAATTATGGCATGGGTGCGTGGATGCGTTCGTCAGTCGCAGCTGTCGCTATTTATACAGTTCCTACCGTCTACCGGAGGCTAAAAGGAAAACACATTCGTGTGAGTTACGATCGTCTTAATGTTTTATATTATTTATGTCACATGTCGGGCTGCATAACGAGGATCCGGCCTCTTTATTTTCCAACGTACGTCATTAATTACTGCGTTAACTTTACGTAATCATCTCCGCGGAGATAATTATTTAACAGCTTCCAGGTCTCTTTCGGTTGGTTCGCTTCGAATCGCCGGCGACTTTATTTTATGCTTGCTGTGGACTTGACTGGGGGATAAGCATCGGTCGTTAAAACGGATGCACGCTTTTGATATGGCAGTATACGTAAAAGTAATTACGTTCATATAAAAGAAAAGGAAAGTGAAAGTGCCTGGGAGAGTAATTCAAATGTAATTCACTTCTCTTGAGTTGGTGAATTTTGGCTAAGTCTTATTTCAAAGGGAAGACGTCCTTGGGATGTTTGACTGTTCGATTGCCCAGGAGAAGGTCTTCACATGCACTTCTTTTAAAAACATAACAAATCCAAAATAAATAAAAGGGGTAGGAAGGAATGAAGAATTGGGTGGTCCTTTCATGTGGGCGTGAAAAGAAGACTCTCTTATGGAAGTGACTGGGAGAGTAATCCAAATGTAATTCACTTTAGACTCTTCTTTCTCTTGAGTTGGTGAATTTTGGCCAAGTCTTATTTCAAAAGGAGGACGTTCGTGGGATGTTTAACTGTTCGATTGCTCACGAGAAGGTCTTCAAATGCACTTCTTTTAAAAACGTAACAAATCCAAAATAAATAAAGGGGATGGGAAGGTATGGAGGATTGGGTGGTCCTTTTAGGTGGGCAAGAAGACTTCCTTATGAAGAATACTCTATAATAGACCGTGAAGTAGTTTAAAGCGACCTTTTAAAAGTCCACTGGTGCGATAACGGATCTCTCATTCAAGAGAAAGACAGCAAAGTGTTGTTAAAAGTCACTGCTTGAACCTCTTTTGCAACGTTGAATGCGTCGACCAACATTTCCTAATCGATTGGAACATTTTAATGTTGGTATGAACCACCAGTGGAATTTCTATTGTTGGTGGCGGTACCCATAGGTACATTTAGGCGGACCTCTCAATCTATAAAGTGACCTCTTTACCTCTTCTAGAGTTGCTAAAGTCTATTGGTGTGGTAACTGTTTTCATCCCTCTGGCGAATCTCTCGATTGAAAGGGAGACTAGCACAACGTGTTTGGGCTTTCTCTCTTTTTAGCAAACCTATCAAGCTATAAAAAGGCTTCTCTAAGGTCATTTGGTATTGAAAACCTCAACAGACAGCAATTTTTATCTTCTTGTAGACCCAACGATCGATATTAACCACGAATGGTGCTTAGATGTGGAGGATGTTTTCGAAACAGTACGAAAACTGGTTGGATTTCAGTAGACTTGGTGTTTCTTTCCTCTTTTAGAGTTGCTGAGGTCTATTGGTGGCAACTGCTTCCATCCCTCTGACGAATCTCTCGATTGATAGGACTAGCATAACGTGCTTGGACTTTCTCTCTTTTTAGCAAACCTATCAAGTTATAAAAAGGCTTCCCTAAGGTCATTTGGTGTTGAAAACCTCAACAGACGCATTAGCCAGCAATTTTTATCTTCTGGCAGACCTATCGACCGATATCAACAGTGTCCTATCCCGAACGGGGCTTAAATTTGGGGGATATTTCCAAAACAGTAGGGAAACTGGTTGAGTTTCGGTAGACTTGATGTTTCCCCCTTTGAAAAGTGAGCGTAAGAAATCTATAATTACTTCCAATTTTTAACGCGTGTTTTATTGAGTAAATTTTGATTGATTTTAGATAATCCTGATAGCTGAAATAATCAACACCTTCCAGTTGGTGGCAAAAATATTCGATAATCATATTCTTATAACGCTTGCCTTTCACAGTAAGAGCATTTCCTTCTTCGTTTTAAAAAAAAATTAGGTCCAATCATGCTTTGAATCCAAATACCATGGCATTGAGGATGGAGAGACAATTCGTGGATTCCTTGAGGATTTTCGTTGGCCCAAATCCTAAAGTTTTGCTTATTTACGTCTCCATTGGGTTAGAAATGGGCTTCATCGGAGAAAAGTCAAAATTTGGATCGATCTAGAGCCCAATTTGCAAAGTTTCGACGTAAATTATGGTCAGGTGGTTTTTGTTTTTGAATCAGCTGAATTTGGACGGCTTCAAGTGGAGCTTTTACTCGAAGTATTTCTTGGCTCTTCACCTACCATTACCAAGAAGAGTATCACATAATAAAAGCATTTTCTTCTTCGTTTTTAAGAAAATGAGGTCCAATCGCGCTTTGAATCCAAAAACCGTGGCATTGAAGATGGAGCGACAATTCGTGGATTCCTTGAGGATTTTCGTTGGCCCAAATCCTCAAGTTTTACTTGTTTACGTCTCCATTAGGTCAGGAATGGGCTTCATCGGAGAAAAGTCAAAATTTGAATCCAACTACTCTAGAGCCCAATTTGCAAAGTTTCGACGTAAATTATGGTCAAGTGGTTTGAATCAGCTGAATTTTGTACGGCTTCCATTGGTATTTCTTAGCTCCTCACCTAGAACGCCTACCATTACCGAAAAGAGTATCAAATAATGACAATGACATTCCGATTAGTTGCCACTCCAGTATTGTAGCATTTTAAAATCCTTGACTTCCTATTGATAGACTCTGTATTTACAGAAATAGCAACTGGTAATAGCAAAAAGCATGAATCTTCTTCTTTTTTTTTCTAAGATGGAAATTCTTTCATTTAAGTACAATTTCACAGATTATTAAAAGTTACTGGCATTGGTTTCGATGTCTAACTAACTAACCTCCTCAATTATAGAGCTTTGATGTTATGGGTCTTGCTTTAGAGCTTTTGCTCGAAGGGTTCCACGACCACAATCCATTTCTGGGTTCTTGAGCTGGAATAGGCTGACACCTCCTTGATCATTTTTCTTCTGCCAATGTTTAGTCCTAAATTGACTAATTGTAAGTGAAAGCGCCAAGCAAGAGAAGAACAACCAGTAGCAATATCATCCATGAAGATATCCTCTGTGGTGGGAAAAATTTGAACGTGGGTCCATCCTAGAAGCCAAAAACAGTTTGGAAACCCTAAAGTATGGTTTCGTTTCCATCTACAAAAAAGGCAAAGCTTCTAGTTTTGAAGGAAATCCAAGTCATTTATGGAAAAGTGTGTTATTACTTGGGGCATTCTCAGAAAGAACATTGCAGCTAACTTCGAGGCGTGGAAACCACGAAAGGAATTGATTTTAAAAACAAAACGTTATTGGATAACACCAATATGTCAAGAATTTCGCGCCAAATTTTAGATTTACGCAATACTCGATGCTTTATACTTTCGGAAGGAGGGACAAGAAGGCTAGAACTTCGATACTCTCCCAGAATAGGCTTCCAGAGATATTGTCATTTTTCTCTTGGTTTCCGGTTGTACCATGTCAACCAGAAGAAAAAAAAAGGAGAATTTTGACGCCCAGAAATCAAAAGAAAATGAATTGGGTCTATTTTGTTTAGGTTAATTTAGGTGGATCAATACTTGACCTGTTTTTGAATTTCCCAACAAACTTCCCAAGTTAGAAGGTGAAACATCCGGTAAGTAAGCAAGTCAAAATCTCGTTCGGAATTACAAACATAAGGGCCCGTGTACACAGAACCGTAAATTAATAGACTGGCAAGTTGAAGCCGGTTGTTGTTCCTCGGCAACGCCGCCGAGCAGAGGGCCCCAGCATCAGAAGCGGCGAGCATACACAAAATTAGCCGGACGTTATGCCGCTCAAGTTATCCAAGACTGACATTAAGCGCAAATACAGCTTGAAACTTGCTTCGAGTAGTATGCGGTGCGCATACCATTACGTTTTATGGGTTATTACAAGTCCCGGCCGCGTTTTGTTTCCTCTTTGGAACGGATCGCGCGGAATGCCGACGAGGTGCTGCTGCTGCCCGCTTTCGATGGGACGGTTTAAAATGCCATTAATATTTTTTTTTATGTTCACGCTGCGTTTACTTTGTGCCGAAACACGATTTTTTAAAAGAACTGACACGTCTAATATATCAAGGGAAGATACATTACGTTGTTCTAGAGTTAAGAGAAACAATTGTTTAATTCCAAACTATTTGCTTTTATAAACATCCCTCGAGTTTAAATCCGAAGAGGCCTTCCATTTTATTGTTGTTACAAGATGTGAAGGCAATGAAAAGAAAATGGTGGCCACGAATTCAAATAAGAAATGCTCGTCTTGTAAGCTCGGAAATTATCTTAAATATTTAATAGTCGTTTAAAATTCAAATCATTTCGTACGTGTGTGATGTTCAGAAAAGGAACCACAACTTGGTTATTCCGCGTGGGTTTAACGGGGCAGTGTCCCCCCATTACATCGACAGTATCAGAAATGTTCGTAATCTGTTACTATCATAATGAGTAACATTACCATGCATCGTACGCCGTACATTAATCTCACATCTTTGAATTATAATGTTTAATTATACGGTTCGGGCAGGCGTTCGTTCCACGATATGGAAACGCACGTGCATTTTATTTTAACAGAAAGTAGTACGTAATAATTTACATTATTTAGCGCTGGAAATAAATTCCTGCCGGCGCTTTTATCTATGGTAATTGTGAGTGCTCATTAATAAAAGCACTAAATAATATCGAAACGCGTATGAAGTTGAAGGTGCCTCGTTAAATTATTGTTTTCTTTCACGTAAATCACACTTCTTTTTTTTTAATATCTTTAATGGATGTTATAATTATAGCTTGTTTTCTTGTTCTAGGTGAGTCAGTAGCAGTTAATGCGCCAGCAACTTGGACGAGAGTGAGTGAGTACGTACTAAAAACCCGCGTAACCCTAAATGGGGCATTGTAGTTCGGGGTTCTTATATATATAAGGGCTTCAACCCTTCAGCTAAGTCCGCTTAGACCTCGATAAACTCATTGTCAGCCTAAACAAAACTTGCCACTTAATGATTGATGATTTACTACTTTGCCACTGATAGGACGTAATCTCGATGAACAATGGGGAAGATGATGTTGTCGGATTTGTTCCCTAATTACACGGATCTTCGCTGTTATGATTGTACGCGTTTGTTTTAAAAGGATCTTAAATTGCGTTCCTCCGCCGAGCCACGCCGGGTTGAGCTCCAGTTAATTTTAGATTTGTTGACGGATAAGACGCAGATACTAAATTCCACGTTAAATTAGTTTATGCACTGCATGTGTGTGTTGTGTGAAATTGAGTTAAATCTCGCAAGCTCGCTCAAAACACAAAAGACGAAATTTTGTTTTTAGTTTCGACTAAAACTTTTCAAATCCGAACGCGAACGAGTTGATTAAATTGCCGTTTTTAAACGTATTTGTTTCTAACAAGGAAGTAAAACGAATTATATAAGACACGGGGCAAGCAAGCAATGGAGTTGTGAAATTGTCGAACGTTTATCAATGTTTATGTCTTGGGTCGGACGTGACGAACGTCTTCAAGTTGGCTTCGCTTAAATGAATCCAATCTGGATTCCAGTTTATTTGCGACAAACTGTGCAATTCTCGAACATGCGCCGCGTCTATCAATAATGTTAAATATTTGTTCATATAATCAGATGACTTCAAACAGGAAATCGAAAGTTTTTTTTTACTTCATCATCGCAATAACGAGCCAGGCCTAATTTCCTGCAACCGTCGGCGATGGCATCATATGGCGGTCTAAGTTATTTTTAATTCGGCGGGACCGTTAGGGTTGTTAATTCGATGCGCCCTGTATGTGGACGTTTTAGGCTAAACGGATTGTTCCGTTTTACTGTAACTGGAAAATTATTCCGTTTTACGTCGTTACACAGCGTGCGCGGTCTCATCGGTTCAATTAGGGGTGGTGGTTACATAAAATTTTATTGTATTATTATTGGCTCGAATAATAATTTAAATAACAAGTTATCCAATTCAAGTAGAATTTTCTAATTTGTTTTAAACATTCAAATGTGAAAGGAGAAAGTCGTCCTACCGACTATTACATTAACACATTGATTACAAAATACAGAATTCTAGCTTCGAAGTTAAACAGAGAAAAGCGTTAAAGCGATTTATATCTACAAGTTGTTACTACACTTACAATAAATAGAAAATGTTTACATTTCATTGTAGAATAATGTTTGTAGTAAAATTGAAAAAAAAATCGTGTAATTTGTTTGTTATCTGTTTTTTTTTAACACCTCGATTTTACACAATATTGTGTCATTTCTCTCTGTGTAGCATTAAGCCATCGGGCCTAACTTAAAACGAATAAAAATAGTGCAGGTGTTAAGAACCTTTGCCGAAAAGACTCAGTTCATTTCGAACATATGGCAAAGCTACCCTGGATGGTCATAAATATACAAAACAAACCCTCTGGGGCATAACAGAAAATGTTGATTAAGAAGTGCCATAAATTCATTCTGTTATTACAAAGTATCAAAGTTTAAAGTAGGAACTGTCTTTGTATTTATATTTTATAAATTTTTACCAAATACATCAAAAATATATAATTTTCTGACCACCGACACAGCGCCCATTACTCCGAGAAATTCTTCAATAATTCCCACATGTTCCGTTCCGTAAAACAACAAGCCCATTCATCCCACTCGATAAATGCAGAGATAATGGGCAGATTGGATCGCAGAAAGCTCATCAGTTCACATAAATCACCAATGGATAACCGCTAATTCTCTTGCATCTCGGTGGGTGTAAGTCAAGGAAGCGAAAAGTCCTAGGACGGTCTCGAGATGAACCACCACCCACAACTCCGGAAACCGCTTATTCATATCGCAGAGCCGGAGGGTGTCCGCACACGTGCAGAAACCCATTTTCTTGTTCTTCTTCTCTCCACCTCACATTCACCGATTGGCGAATCTACATTGTAGCGATGCACTTGATTTACTGTGGTGGCCAACGAAAATATTTTCGGTCGTAAATTCCGCCTGTAAAATAAATAATCCCAGTTTACGGATCTTTAATCGTCAATTAAAAACGAGGAATGCGCGGCTTGATGACACCTGTTCCTGTTCGAAGATGATCGCAAGTCTTGTTAACAAGTTTGTTAACTCGGTTTCACATCTACCTAATTAGTGGTGGTGACTCCTCTAGAAATCTGTGGTTTAGACAGGATGCTAGTGCATACCTCGGTTTAACAGTAAAAAGGCGTTCCATACCAAAAATAGATTTCACGTTGACGTCGATCATTAAGCCAACAAGGTTGACATTACAATTCCATCGAGGTCCCCGAAATTAATGACAAAGGTATTTTTAACGACACGAACCGAGAAAGCATCTAATTACAATAAAACCACAACGTACAAATTACGTATTCCCCGGCGGGACTTTTAAAAAACAAACATGCTACTAACACGCATCCATTAATAATATATAAGTGTAAATGACGGTGGTGTATTTGTTTACAATGCCATTGTATGTGTAATGTCCCGGCCGGAGCACTCGGTGTGGGGGTTTCGATTTTTAAACTGAGGCAGCAGCGAGTTCAATGGTATCAGGTAGGCGTCCGGTATTGATAAAGAACCACATACGCACTGCTTTAGACCAAGGCTGGTTCTCGGAATGAAAATGTTTTATCAGCATTCACCGTCTGGCCACTTCAGGAATGCCACGCGTATATGGCGAGTGCAACGCAGAGATAGAGTTAATGCAGTTCGCGATTAGTTTACTAAGTAAATCGCTCTACTAATTCAGTTCAGACTAATTGACTTTAAAGTATTTTTATCGCCCTCACAAGCAGCCGCAATTTTATCCACTTACTTGGGGGAATGTGCAATGTTTTTCTTTCAAAAGTCTGATGCGTTGCAGTATGGAAACAAAATGAGTTAAAGTAGATGGTGTAATGTCAACTTACATGTTTACTACATGTGTACAAAGTTAGATCCAATCGACCACAGATGTTCACATTTACATTTTGCATTTCAGCTAGGATCTGGCAGTATTCCAGAATCACCTACTTATTACCGCTGTATCCGCCAGATTTTCGTGGGTTTCTATATTTCACGTTCATTATTAAGACCCTTCATGTAATTTAGCGTGTAATTCCTATCTCCAAATAGCGGTTTTGTTTTAGAATGTTTTTAGAAAAGAACAAAAATATCACTCCCCTTTAGAAAATTATAAAAATTACAGTAGAAAAAGTGAACTGAAACTACTATGATGGAAGAAGATACCTTTGCTTATTTCTTTGCGCATTTAAACAGCCTGTCTATGTCATTCAGAGCTTCTGACTGCGCCCTACTTCTGTTGCTTTAACACAAAAGAACTGCATTCGCCATTTTGTATCATAACATCCGGGGCAAGATTTTTATGGCAATGAAGAAATACCTTCAGATGCAAAGCAGTGTTATTTTTCAGTACATTTTTACCAATATTTCAACTAAACCAATGCCCTTAACAGTATTCTTTTAGTAAGTCTGCAAAACTCCGACACGTCTTCTTTTAGCGCCTCATCAAAGATGGTCCTTAAATATAATTATCGAAGAGGAACTAATTATGGGAAAGCTGGAAAGAAAACCCCTAGCTTGAGAATATTATACCACATATCAATTCGTTGGGAGTCTTCTAAATTGAAAGTGTACGGACACAGAAAGTGATGAAAATTGAAGCAAAATTTAAGTTGAAAAGAAAAATACGAATTTTCTGCTCGTCCGAACCATTAATCAAGTACTTATTCTATTGTGTGGAGCTCCTGCTTTTGAAAGGTTCTTCAAAATCCTCGTTTTTAGTTCGAGACGTCACATGTTTACCTTGGGGAATACGAAAACGTCATACGAGGGTGGTTGAGCACAGTGAAATTGGGAAAATCATAAGCAAATAACAAAGTTTCTAAAACGCAGGAAACTAAAGCCACTTCGAACCCATTTAAAACAATTACGCACTTGTAACATTTGGAAGTGGAAGAAGAGGTGTACTGGATAAGAAGAAGTCGGCCCAGGAAGATTTGGAAGGCAAGAGATCCAATAAATCGAAGCAAGAAGGCAAATAAGGATTATAATTAAGGATCAGAGGATTTGGATACTGGTTGGCAAGCTCAGATAAATATGGAACAGATAAAGCAGAAAAGCAAAAGGGACGAAGAGAGGATGGTTTGAGGAAGAGTCTAAGGGATTATTGAGACAGAGAGGAAAAGATAGAATTAAAGCTATCCAACGTCAATTGGAGAAGAACGTGGAAGCATATAAAGAAGCAAGAAGGGAATTTAAACAGGTACGCAGGGAAAAGAAGAGGAAATATTTAGAAAGTAAATTAGAAAAGATAGATTAAACGAGATAGAAGAAAGTTTTATGGGGAAGTAAGAGGTATGAAAATAGGAAACAAACCTAGAACATCTCTTATCGAAGATAAGAATGGAAACCCAATAGGCGATTTGATGGACATAAAACTAAGGTTGAAGGAGATAGGAAGAAGTGTGACAACTACAGGGGAATTGCGTTGCTTGGTGTAGCTTACAAAATATTGGCAGGAAAGCTTGCAGCAAATATGGAAGAGCAATAGGCAACTACCAAGCAGGATAGGGAGTGGGCGGTTGGTAGTAGATGACATACATACGCTGAGACAAATACAGGAAACTGCGCGCTATCTTAATATATCTTAATAAGGCGTATGATAACTAAGAAGATATAAAATGTATAAGTTTCTAGGAGAGTATGACATACCAAGCAAGATTGTTCACCTTGTAAGAATGACTCTTAGCGATACTAAGTACAAGGCTAGAGTGGCTGGGCACTGACGTAGAGCTTCGCCGTTGGGAAGGGCGTAAGGCAAGGTGATCCCCTGCTGACCTTCATATTTAACTTCTTCTTGAACCACGTCATAAAAAGGAGCGAGATACAAACAGAAAAAATTATATACACTCAGAGTCATCAGTATCTCACGTATGCCGATTATGTTGTAATACTGGCCGAGACGAAAATGTGCTTTTTTGGGAGGAAGCAAGGAAAGTAGGATTAGAAATAAACGGTCATAAAACAATGGGACCACTACGAAGGAGAGGAGGAACGAAAAGGCTGTTGGTAGAAGTTTAGGAAAGAGAGAAATTGAAAAGAGAGAAAATCAAATGAGTAGAAGAGTTTAAGTACCTGGGGGCCACGTTTCATGAGAAAGATGGATACGATGTAGAAATAAGAGAAAGAATAAAAAGAGGATCGGCATGCGCGGTAACATTGATCTTAAGATCAAAAGTGGTTCCAAGGAAATCAAAATTAAGGATAAATAAAAGGGTAATCAGGCCAACAGTAACTACAGCATGTGAAACATGAGCATTAAGTTAAGCCTCAGTAAGTAATTGGAATTAAGGGAGAGGAAGGATATTAGGGGGGAAGAAGGTACGAGAAATGAAGTGTAAAAGGAGCAACAAGGAACTGTACCAAGAGTATACTGCACCCACGATAACAAGAATAATTAAAGCACATAGCATTAGATGGATAGGACATATTTGGAGAAAGAGCAAGTAAGCAAGCAATGGTCTTCAAAGCAATAAACCGTGGAATGGTTTGCAATAGAGGAAAATGGAGGCCAATGACAAGACGGAGTCATCAAAAGAGTAGAGGAGTTTAAGTACCTGGGGGCCATCTTTTATGAGAAGGATGGAAATGATGTAGAATAAATAAAGCATCGGCATATGCGGATACACTAATAGAAATAATTAGGACATATTTGGACAAAGAGCGACCAATAAATCGTGGAATGATCTACCATAGAGGCCAAGGAAAGGATTGAGTGACCTAATGGAAAGCGATTTGAGGATTATGAGAATCAAGAACTGGACGGAAACAGCTAAAAATAGGACAAAACGGAAGGAGATGATGAAACAAACCCTAGGCCACTAGGCCTCTTGTGCTAGCTCAAATAAACTCTCAAATTGAAAGAAGAAGCGAAAGAAAAAAGGAGACAGGCTTAGGTGCAAAGGGAAACATTGAGATCATGACCCAAAAACCCAACATTACTGGATAAAAGCACTCTTTAGAAAATTTCTTGAAAATGAAGTGGAGAGAACGACAAGAGAAGACATAGATACAGGACGTGCAGAAAATTTTGGCGAACTGGCCGAGAATTAAGTTCCTAAATTAAGAGGTGACAAACTTAAACGGTGGGAAATGGAGCAAGAGAAAAGACTTTGGATGTTACAGATCCAGAGGACGTGGCTGAAGGAAATTAAAGCAAGATTTGTCAAGAGATTATAATTACAAAACCAAATCAGTGAGGCTCAAACGTATTCTGATAGTGAAAGAAGTGCATAGCAGCAGTAGTGGAAAAAAAAGAGAGAAGAAGGGAATGAAGAGTAGTTAGAAAAGGTACAGTAAATTGAAGCAAATTAAATAACGACTTGGAATTAGTGCATTAAGGAACTGAAATGTAAACAAATTTTGAAAGTAAATGACGGAGAACAATAGTTGAGAAGAATCCTTCCGCACTTTAAATCATCCGCACTTTAAATCATGTTCAATCAATTTTCTGCCTTCTTTGCACCAAAATTGCACTCTAAAATGGCGAAATACGCGAGTCATCCTTTTTTAGATAGTTTAAAATCCACTATCTCATTGCCCTCGTTTTCCAAGAGTCTTACTCATTGCGCATTTTTTTTTAAACTGGGTCCTTCACAAAAAGTTGCAATGGTCACGTCTTGTTTACTTTCATAGCCAGGCAGATTACATAAAATAGAAAAAAAAATCTTCACTTAGTCATGGCAAATAATAACTGGTATTATTATTCTGTTGTTTCTAATTATAATTCTTTGGCTAGATAATTATGTAATTAAGCAGCATTTTTTTTAGAACATAAAAATATTTATAGTAATAAACAAAGTAATTAATTAGTTGTGGGCATAATCTAATCGATTCTCTTTCTTAATTGTTTTCAACTCGCTCACGACTTTCCTGGCGATAATTTGAGTGATGTAAAGCATCCATTATGAAAATGTCGTCTCTCCTTGACATGCATATGATTACCCGCCGCCACACGACAATGAAATTACAATCACTTCCTCTCTTGCATACATTCCGCGCGCACAACGTAAATATTTATATTTTGCTCCGTGCCTTCGCAAATTCGATCATGTCGCAGTACGCATCCCGTGTAACACATGGCCGTTTAATTTCGCACAATTAAAATAAACATCCCTGCTAGTGGTCGTGCATCAGCTGTGCAAATGAAAATATATTAGGCCGCGCCGTTACAAATTGGCTTATTAAAGTTGCGTCCGCGGCGGCGGCGGCGGCGAGGCGGAAGACGGGATTTCGAACGAACGCACGAATTTCGGGCCGTAACGAGGTTGACAGGGCGAAATGCGAGGGCAGGACAAGGAAAACGCCAGGTGGTGTGACCCAGCATAATAGGCCCCGGGCAGGTGGCAACAATGCTTACTCGTCGACGCATCTACGGACGAATTATTTCATCCCCCTTTTACCTACTCACCAACTAGATTCTTACCTCTTAATTTCTATCCAATTGTCTTTCCTTTTTTTTTGGTAACAGATGGTTAACATAAAATTTCCAAAGCCAATTACTTTCAGAATCCAAAAAGGACGTCTTTCTTTATTTTTTTAATTGAGGTCTTCATGATTCAACATTACTCATCTCTTGTGTTAGCAAGAGTTATTTCCGTGTGTGATGTGTAATGTTTGCGTAACATTCAAACCATGTAAGCAAATAATTGTGTTGTTTCACGGAAATTATTGCTGGTGCTTGAATACTAATTTATAATTTCATGCTTTTAATGAAGAATTAGATAATAATTGTTGGATGCGTTTAGCATTTCGTTGTAAATAAACAAATTTGCAATTCGTATTCTCTCTTTTCGGTTATCTCCAAATCTAAAGAAACTAGGAGGGTGAATTGAATGAAAGCTCGGACTTTTGACGAAAATGTAGGGATTAGAATTCTTATGTACATAGTTCTATCAGCTTTTCTGGGAATGTATTTGTGCAATTTCTTGGTTCCCCCCTGCAGGCCAAAGAAATCAAACAAGAAACAACGACGTAAAATTCGTGTTACTATATTGCACAGACCATAAAACAGTATCAATTAAAGTTATGCCCGAAGGGCAAGAATAAAACAAGTCGAAACTACTTAGACAGTTTCAGAAGACGCACACACATCCAGTGGGGATCAAGAAGTTCGCCGCTCACGATCGGATCTTAACCGGAAACCGTCTTGGCACGAATCGGTTGTATGTACGGCCGCAGGTCGAAACAAACATGATTCCTATTCTTATTCCCATTGCAATTACCGGCGAGCCTTTACGGCTTCTTACCTGTAGAACGTCGACTATTAAATACCTCCCCAAAGCCTTATTTTAACTTGCGAAGGCAAACCTTGTTACTCGTTAATTATTGTTGTGGGAATTTATCGAATTTGATTTCGGCTTTAAGGAAATGGCGGCCGGTGGCTTCTTCACCGTATAGCAATTATCGGGAAAAATCGAGTGGGATACGAAAGCACTCGCCTCGATAAAATCGATTTACATATTCATAAAAGTAAGAGTCGTCCGACCGATGGCGATGGATGAATGGAACGGGCGGGCGAGGAAGAAAGTGATGTGGTCGGCTGCCGAGATGTGGTCACGAGAGGTTCTGTAATAATGAGCGATTCCCCGAACCAAATTACAAAGATCTCACGCCGTAGCTGGGAGTGGCTGCTTGAGATATCTTCATTGTGCGGTCGCTGGCGGCTGCTCACGGGAGGTCTGAGATTCGCAGCTGATGAATGTTGGTCATACAACTATTCCTCCAATCTAATAATGCACATTTTCAACTATTCCATTTTTTTTCAACCACCCTATAGTATACCGAGCATCCAACATAAACACAGTAGCCGACCATCACATCTTGAACTAATTTAGAGTTCATTAACTTTCAGCTTCACTGCTCTAACCATGAAAAGCTGACGCAAGTAACGAGCGTTTTGCCCTTGCACCATGAAATATTTTTCAAGTGTAATTGCCTCGAAATTAACACTTGCCCTGAGCGATTTAAACGCGCTCAGCTAAACAACACCAAACGTGCATTCCACAATGATTAATAAACGCCGAGGAGCTAGCTTTATTTAGAAAGGAAATATGCAGATATGTGAACTCGTCTGTGCACCAGTAAATAACTCTGGGTATTTATAAAATGGATTGTGCGTGCGTGCGGGTGGGTTCAGAAAATTTATTTTGTCTAATTCGCTTTGGGCCGAAGGAAGTATTTCGATTGCGCCCGGAATGTTATGATCACGACATTACAATTCCATTGTCTCACAGGGAGACGTTTCCTTTGAACGACTCTGAACTTGACCCAAATAAAAACAACATCAAAGAACAGACACTAACGTTGCGTTAAAAAAAAATAAAATGTAGGAATTCGGTCGTCGTGTTTCATACTGTTCAGTATTCAGCAGAGCAGGTGTAATGAAAAGTAAAAGTAAGTAGTACACCAGATTTGCGAAAACTGATTATCTCTTGCCCTTTAGATTTCTTTCACAAATACCACCAATCTGTACATGTAATAACTTTAATTTAACATAAAGACAATAGTATCTTAATTAATTGCACTTAATTTATCATAAACATATCCAAGAGGTTAGATATTTGTAGTTATGTTGATTTAGGTACTACAAGAACGTACTTACTTCTGGTTTTCCAAAATCTGGTGATGTGGGAAAGAAATTTATTACAAAAATAAATACAACTCTTTTTTTATTCTGGAAAAATTAGCTACTTTTGTTACCGTTCTAATTAGTGTAGGTCGGATCAAGGTTTTCGGGATCCCAATCCGGATTAATCCGCGTTGATCCGACATCGATATCCGGGTCACTATTCCTTTTATTATTTTTTTTTACAGTAGGACGCCTTTTGTAATTTCCAAATTTTCTCTTTTAGGACATAGCGTGTTTATTAATGTTGTCCATTTCTACTTGTCTTGAGCAAAGAAACTTTCAGACATTGACAGAGATGAATACGTAGATGCAGAGGAGCTTTGGCCTTGCATTTAATAAATGTCAAAGCTGAAGACAACGATTTACCTTCATTTAATCTCACTTTCTAAACGTAGCCAACGTCAATGGGGTACTTTACTTTCAAGTTAAAAAAATTAAGTATTTTAGGTTGCCCCTTTTGCAAAGGACTTTTTTGTTTTGGAGCTAACTTACTTTACCCCCTTTTGGACACAGGCACATAGTCCTCTGCATGGAATTTCTGTTTTGTTTTTCCTCAACATGTGACCTAGCCTTTCCATTTCTTTATTTGCGCTCCTATTTCCTCATGTCTATGGCAGCCTTAAAATAATTACCAGAGTGGCCTATTTTTGCCAGTATGGAAGATTTGAAGTGTGCAGCTTTTTAACTAAACTTCAGTAGAAATTACTATTAGTTAAAATTTAGAAACTGGCATAAAATCACTATCTTTGTGTGCACGAGACCTTTTAAAGAGGAAGAGAAACAAAATGGAAAACTATTGCCGCTCAAAAAATGATTGAACAAGCCTAATATGTTGGGCTTCTCAACCACGTTTGGTAGCTGATCGTTGAAGACTCAGGAGATCATTTTAACTGAAACTAAAAGCTACAACGAGTATAACGAGGTTGTACAATGTTCTATCCAGCTACTACCAAGAATTGCCGAGGTATCTAGATCATAACTCCCCCTATAATGACCCCTCAACCTTTGAGTGTGATTTGTTCAAAAAGCATTAACGTTGACGACTTAACTTTCTGCTAAAGAACCTAATGCCTTCCTTCTCGTTAGTAACTGGTAATGCAACCTTTTTTTATGTGATTTGGAGAATCTTGATAGAAAATCGTCCGCGATAAATCCAAACGTCATTGGATTCTCCCCCGTCGTTGCCTTCAAGGTTCATAAACGAGGGCACCTACCAACTAAATTCATTTTCCTCCCTTGCAGCTGCTACTTCCTGAAATCGCACTGTCAGGTGTTCATGTTTGCAGTCCTTTTAGGTTTTAGTCATTTTTTCCCAAGCTCCTGGAGCTTGTCGGGAGAGGAGGGGGGTGATTGGTGGCTGCGACCGACTTTGATATTATTTTCTCCTTCGGCATTCGCCTTACAAACTGGGCAAACGCAGAAAACCCAATTCGAAGGAGCATGAATCCGAACACGCTCCGAGCCATGAGAATTCTATCTCTCACATAGAACCCACATGCACCAGTAGAGGATTCGAACGTATGCCTAAATAATTTCCCCCCAAGCGTCAAGTCCGTTGCCAGAGGACTGAACCACTCGGCTACCAACTACCTAAAATTCGGTTTCAGTCTTTCCGGGTGTAATCTTTAAGTCCTTGTCTTCAGTCTATTCAGTTTTGTCTTGTGTGCGTTTCAGTCTTTTTTGGGTATAGTTCCCTCCGGTTTATTAAGTTCTTGTCCTCTTCTGTCATTCTATTTCATCTTTGGAGTGTGCATGATATCCCCAGGTGCATGCTGCCAGTGTGCGTCGTCATCTTGTGCAATCAAAAACTGTACGTTTTGGTGTGTTGGTTGCGTTGCAGTACCAGCAGTCGTCATTGTCCAACTTATCTATTTTGTGGAGGCAATTAGCGAAAACCCCATGACCCGTCATGGTTTGCGTGATGTTGTAGCCGAAGCCTTTACCACACCATCAGGTATTTTATGAAGGTTTTCATTCACCCGCGGGAAGTGTCCAAGGCGTCCAAGATTTCCTGAGAATCAGCATTGGTTGTTTCTGCTTCCGTTCCTCCGTTTTCAGTTTTATAGGTGGAGTGGCTGCGATCGCCAATTTTGCCTCTGTGATGGCCGTTTTGTATGTTGAAGTGATTGATTCCAGGAGCCCCTCGAAGCAGTTACATTTTGGTCACCATATGGGCGCTGCGTACTTTATAACCGACTCTGGCTAGGACCTTCCTTTTCTTAGGTTTCGGTCCGCTTATGCTAGGCTAAGTCTAGCCAACGCCATTAAGGATTTCGTTGGTTACTCGCAGGTTTCCTTCCTTCCTCGGATCTCCATCTAGGTAGACGTCCAGGTATTGAAACCTAGCGTCACCAATAGGGTAGGGAGGGTACAATTCCGTGTGAATTTCTAAAGAAAAGAGGGCGCATTCCTCTTCTCAAAAAGCACCAGTTAATTCACCATCAGTTTCCAGAGCTCTCCCTAAAGAAGGTTTAGCTCCACCAGACCTTTTTATTTACAAAATTGGAAAAACATTTTCGTTTCATCAAGGCCCTCCCAAGAGGATATCGTTGGGAATTTCTTTCACACACCAAATTAGCCTTTTCTATTAGCAAAATTAAATCCACCCGTGAAAAATGTTGCTTAACGTGTCTTACTTTACCGTGACAATGTACCAACGCCTTCACCATCAATTTCAAGGGATGCCAAACGCCCCGTGGAGCCCTGAGTTGGCCCCATCAGACTTTCTTTTTTTTTAAGTGTTTGCAGAAAATTGCTTGTTTCACGAGAACAAATCGCCAACACGCATTCATCATCAGCTTCAAAGGTTCTTCTAAGAAAACATTGTTAGGGGGATTGCTTCCACTTGCCCCACGTAGCCTAATTTGGTTCCATCAGACTTTTATTGTCAAAACTCTTGAAGGACGTTCGTTGTGAATCAATTTCCAAACCAAAACAATGATGTCAATCAACCCCTCCCCCCTAGTAATACCGTATGCTTTTAATTACGTGTTCCCCATTTCACTCTTGCCTTATGATTTAAATTAGTGCAGAAATGTTTAATGTAACCCCTCGGAACAATAAATTTTCAGATGAAGTCATAAGTGTACCTACTCAGCACGCAATAGTTAAAGGATTGTGGTGGAAAGATGCATTACCTGCTTACCCACCACCGACCAACGCGCAAAGTTATGATCCGCACTGGTCTGACAGCCGACGTTGGAGACCGCATGGGTAGGTAGACCCATGCTCAAGGTCAAGTGGAATTGGGCCGCAATCACGCGATGAGATCAAGATTAAGTTATTTACGAGCATCTACCGCCGCCATACATATTTATGGCGTTTCCGCGCGCAGTAGGTCCGCCGCCGTTGGGCGTATAATTTTTTTGCGGCGGCGTCGTCCTTTGTAACATTTTTACTCCTCGGACACATGCATACGCGCCCACACGATAAACGGGACGGCGACACTTCTCGGGATTATGAAGTTGTTTTCGGGCAGGTGTTTCGACCGCGCTGTCAGTTTTATTCGATGTTTGCGGTCGTCCGCCGGACCCGTGATAAACGATTCTCCTGGCATCCTGATCTGCGTTCATTATCCGCGGTTTTTGTGGTTTTACGCGTTCGACGTTTAACGGAAACATTTTTATTTGTTCCTATAGCCGCACGCTCATTAATGAACCTTGAATAGGCTGTCCAAATAACCGAGTGAGTGGTTTCAACAGGACCGTGTGACGATTTGTCATGCTGATTTTTATTCAAATAAATTAAACTTACAGTTTACTCGTTTTCAATGTTATAAATAAATTACAATTTTACAATGCTTTCCCAAAACTTCATTATAATTAAAACACGTAAGTAAGCATATGGGTAACGATGGCGTATGAAGATTAAATAAGAAGAGCAATTGGAAGAAATCAGTAGCAGACCATTTAGGTTGGTAGCTTGACTTTCTTCTTTCATTCCTCTCTGTTTCTCACTTTTGATATGCAAGTCGTTATCCTTTCCTCCTTATATGTTCTTTTGGAGCGTAGCCCTTGGACGACTCTTTGTTGAATGCACTTTTGTTTAGAATTCTTTTCCCTAAAGGCTATCTTCTTCTTATTTTTCTTGAAAATGTTCTTCCATTTCTTTGTTTTTGATTTTTCCTTCTCTTGCAGATTCTTATCCACCGCATACATCCATGTAGTCCTTAGGTATCCTTGCTTCACTGGCCAATTTTTTCTGCCTTGCTTAACTGAAGCTCTTTCTTTCCCAATTGGTGATCATCTCTATTTTCAGTAAATCCTAGAACAATTTTAAATACCTAGTCAATTCTAATAATGAAGACTAAACTACTTTAAAGGCATTAATTTTTTACGTCCCAATTAAACTATGTGGTACAAATTATAAGTTAGTGTCTATAAGTGTGGAGGAGAGCCTACTGATAGGTATGTTAGTGAAGGAAGACCTGCACGTCATTTATAATTTGAAAATTGCTCTTTATCTTATAATTTACGAAAGCTTATGCATTTTACATGGTTTTGTCTTGAGATACTCCATTAAAATATAGGTTACTGCATAGTAAATTCGAAGTAAAATTATGAATGCACTTTGAAAGTTGTTCGGACGCGTGTTCGGAAACGGAAGCCGCTCGCCGTTGCTTGCAAGAAGGTCTGCTCGATAATTATACATACAGTGTCTAGAATTTTCTCGAAAATGCGGTTTATAATTCTCGCCGCTTTCGTTATTTATGAAAAGCATTCGTCTTGAGGAGTGCGCGCATTGATCGGCTCCTCGCTGAAAATTAAGATAGATTGCCAGGCAATTACGGACACTAACTCAACAGTAATTACCGAACACTTAGACTAGTTAGTATGTAAATTGATTAGCTCAGGCCTTATTATTTTTCCTCATTAATTTCAAATGGTCCGTTCTCTTTAATCTAAAAGGACTCGAGGAGTTAATCACGGCGGCGTTCATGAATTATTCAGGCCGGACTTTGTGGTTTGCGACCTCTCTTTGCAATCCTGGCCAGTTTCATTTAATCAAGTGTGGAAGATACAAAGCGAAATTAATTGTTTCGATCTGATGAATGAAAAGAAAGCTGCGCTTGTAGGTCGGCGGACGTCGTAAATCATCGGCACCACCAAATTAAACCAATAATTATTACGGGACAGCGCAATTCCGTTGACAGGTAAGAAAGACTTTAGTGCATTAATAGCACCGCTGTTCCTGTCAATATGATAAACTGTACCTAATAAACATACCTGGCCGGGATGGGGGGGAATGGTGCCCGTGACTATGCATCCCGCCACTAAATCCTTTGTTACGTGGACCTGAAACTAGTTGATATTTATGGTCACTTCTGTACCGCATATACCTGGCTCACAAAGGCCAGCAGAGCCACTGGCTACCTTCCTACGCGTGCTAGATCATTTTAACGGAGCAACGTCCCGCACCCAGGGATTTACACGCCACTGTGGGGCCGTAATTTAGGCGCGGTTGCACACGTCGAGTTCGCACCGCCATAATGAGCCTTAATGTTTTATGGTGTTGTAATGATCAATGGTAAAGATGGTGTAAGTTTTGTTATATTTCAAACTGAACCTACGAAATGACATTGTTGCCAACCGATGAGTGAGTATTTGGAATGGTCAAAAGAGGAAAGGCAAGAAAAGCTAATTTGTGAACGCACTGTGGCTGTACTCGCCGACAATCGACGCGATTATAAAAAAAGTAAATCGAAATGGTTTGCAAAATGATGCAAGACGAAACCTATTGTTATGGAAGGTGTATACATTGACAACACTCTCGAACGTCACGTGCATCCTTTCTTTTTAAACGTCCCTCGTACATTTGCTGTTCTCTTCAACCCGTTAATCGAGCTACTCATTTTTAAGGTAGAAAATAAGTCTCTCTTAAAGAAAAAATTGTTTGTTGCAAAACTGAGACCTCTTGAAGACGGGAATTTACTTTGTTGGCTTAGCCCAAGTAACGGGGTCGTCCGCGTGAAATCGCATTATCCACGGTTTGTCCGAGACTCTCCAAGACCGGACAGTTTCGCATGAGAATAGCGTTTGCACGATGAAACACGGACATGGCGTAATTTGGCACGCCTATTAAGTCGCTCTGTATTATTTGCATTTACGCTTCAAGTTTCCAAACTAAGAAATTCCTGTGTTCAAGCTGGATCGGTTAAATACGCCGTTTTATACGAGACGAAACTACAATGAATAATTACGAGATGCTTGTCTATAAATGGACGGAACTGGTGTTGACTTGCTTGCCAGGGTTCGTAATTTAAATAATTGCTGTTACGCTCACATACGTAGAATTTTTAGGATTAGCCAAACGCATGGAATTTATAATAAAATTCCAAAAATCGAAAAATTCAATTGGCCGAAACGTTTAAAGTTGGATGGGCATCAAATTCGCTCGGTTGGTTAATGGAGTGCTTTGTGCTAATTTGCGAGTCGTCCTCGGCAAAAATGAGCGCGTTTCACCGGTGCGAAGCGCGCCATAAAATCGAGACTTAAATTAATTTTAAATTGAGTACACCTGCGGAAGTAAGTTTCGAGTTCGCCTGTAACTAATCGTAAACGAGGAAGAATTTCGCTGCCTTTCCAAATAACACACAACAGACATCTGCGGCGCCACATAAATTATTCACATGTAACACTTAATTTCGATCTGTTGTAATAAATTACACATCTGAACCAATTAAGTTTAATCGAGGTGTACAAAACAAAAAAATATTGTTACGAGTTCGTTGCTTGAATGTAAATGTGATATCATCAAAGTATCAAATGATTAATACGCGTGTAAGCAGCATGGCGACCTCGAATTTACAAATACCCCAACCGTTTAGCGTCGTTGCTTTTTAATCCTGCAGAGCGAGCATGTAAGAAACGTAATTTGTCAACACAAACGAGCCTTATCGGTAACGTGTGTTGTAAGGGAGTTCTGCGATAATTACGGGTTAGCTCACGATAATCGGCAGGCCGGTAATAAATGGGGAAATATCATGTTCCAGAGCACGCAAAATCCAAAGAAATTACAGCCATCCGATATTATAATTTTCTATAAAAGTTTTACTATGCAAAAGTAACTAACCGATAAAAGCCCCGAGATGAATAAATTATCCCTTATACATTTGCAGACGTTATTAATGTATATGAGACATGTAAGCTGCTGGCTGCTTCATGTTTACTTTGTGCAGATAAGACACTAGTTTCTTTTTTGGGTAGTTACGTCACGCGGTGTAATCGCACGGTGTAATAGGGGCAATTTAACGGGGTGTGTTATCGGTTATTTCTTTGTGCGCTAAATCGTACAAGCAAGATTATGAGTTTTTGGCACGCCATTTTATGTTAAATAGTAAAGCATGCAACTCATTAACGTAAATCATACTTATTATTATTCCCTTTAAACGGACGGAATTTTGATAAAAAACACTTACTGTGCTCAGAACCTGGAAATAAAATTTAGTTGATGCAAGAGCGTTTGAAAGAATTTTTTCGTCCCAAAGTTCCTTCCACCCCAGTTACCATAAGAAGAGCGAGAGCGCCATCTATTGTGCAGTAAACCAACTCAATTTTTGAATTTTATTTATTTCATTGACTCCTTTAAAGTTATATATTTGTAGTTCTATTTGCTTCGGTCGTTTAATTATTTAGAAGAAGATAAAAAACGTAATCATTTGAAATAATCGAAAGATCCGCAGTGGCACCATCTAACGAGAAACAAGTGAACATAAATTTCGCCTCGATTGTCTGATTTAATCTAAATTACAGAGGCTTGAGAGCGCCCTCTGTTGGTCAATCTATTTTTGAATTTTGTTTATTCTTTTGGCCGTTTTAAAATGAATGTTCGCGTTCATCTCGGCTGTGATTTATTAAAAGAAACAAATGAGCACATTTAATTCAATTAAAATCGCAAATTTAGTTACAAAAGTGTTAGAGAGAGGGAGCGATCTATTAAGCAGTGAACGAAATCAATTTTATGAATTTTGTTAATTTCATCGGCTCTTTTAAAATTAAAATGTTTGTGGTTCATTCGGTTCGGTCGTGATTCACTAACGTGAATTAAATATTTAGAAGAAGGTAAAAGACAGTGCTTAGTAACTTGAAATAGTCAAAAGTGCCGCCATCTGTTGAGAAATAAGTGAACCATCTATTGTGCGTTACAAGAAGTAACATTTTAAATTTCACTTGTCACATCGACGTAATTATTTAATTGATATTACCGAGGCCATCTATTGAGCAATGAACGAATCAACTTTTGAGATTTGTTTATTTAAATTGGTGCGTTAAAGTGCGATTTTGTGCGTGTAGGTTCATTAACAGAAAACCGATTGAACCTTCAGTTAATACTTGAAGGCTTCCGCGGCCGTTGACCATAATTGAACAGTGCATGGCGCCATCTATCGAGAAACATGTGAACTGCGAATTTTATTTAAGGTATTTCGTAAAATTATAAATTTTTCAAAAGCTTCGAAGCGTCATTTATTGAGCAAAGAGTAAAGTAAAATTTATTGCGTCGATTAACTTCAATAAATTTGAAAAGCGCGAGGGCGCCATCTATTGAGCAACGAGTAAGGTCAATTTTAGAATTTTTTATACTTCCGGCTGTTTTGAAATCGATATTCGTGATATGTTCATTTCTCCTGTGGTTTATAAAAAGAAACAAATGAACGCAAATATAATTTAATTAAAATTACAAAAACTTAAGAGAATCATCTATTGAGAAATGAACGAATTAAATTTTTAAATGAAAATTTGTGGTTCATTCGCGTCAGTTGTGATTCATTAATGCCGATTAAATATTTAAAAAAAGATAAAAATCATTTTGTAGCCATTTGAATGAAAAGTACCGTGGCACCATCTATCGACAAATAAGTGAAAATAAATTTTGCCTCGAGAGCCATCTATTGAGTGGCACAATAATATTGTTATCTTACTTAGCGTTTTTGACTGACTGTTCTAGAGTACTCTCGTAGTATCTCCATCTTGTTTTAACCTCATGTAATATCAGGCGATGGAGATCCTCTCAGAATGCTCTGGAGCAGTCAGTCGAAAACACGCTTCATTGCTCGATGTAATTCAAAAACGTGCGAGCTCCATCTATTGAGCAAAGCGTAACGTCAGTTTGAATTTTGTCATGGCTGTTTTGAAATTAATATTCGTGGTGCGTTCATTTCGTCTGTGATTTATTAAAAAAAAACAAATAAACGCTAATTTCGTCTAAGATGTTTGTTAGAACAATAAATTTTTCAGGGCCCCATATAACAGAGCAACGAGCAAAGTAAGATTTCGAATGTTACTTATTGCGTGGATGGAATTACCGGCGCCATCTATTGAGCAATGAACGAATCGATTTTTAAAATTTGTTTATTCTAATGGATGCGTTAAAGTGCAATTTTGTCACGTGTTCTAAAGCTGTGGTTCATTAAGAAAAAACCGATTGAATATTAAAAAAAAAACTAACTCGTTTCTTTGTATTATTTGAGCAAAATGCCGTGACGCCATCTATCGAGAAACAAATGAACTGTGCTTAGTGAAAAGATAAAGTCTTCGGAAGCTTCAGAGCGCCATCTATTGAGCAATGAACGAATCAACTCTCTGAAATTTGTTTAGTTTAATGGCTGCGTTGAAGTGCGTTTTTGTCACGTGTTGTAAAGCTGTGGTTCATTAATAGAAAACCCACTGATTGTCTTTTTTTTATGTGCACCAAAACCCATGGCGTCATCTATCGAGAAACAAATGGCTTTTGGTCAAAGTGTTTCGTAATACGATAAGTTTTTCAAAAGCTGCAGAGCACCACCACCTATTGAGCAAATTTGAATCGAATTTTACTTATTGCATCGAGGAGAAGTTTTGCCTCTAATTTTTCTGAAGCTTCTAAGCGCGGGGCGAAAAATATTGGAATTTCATCTACTACATTGATGCGATTTAGTTAGAACGACAGAAACGACAGAGCGCCGTCTATTGGGCGAAAATCGAAGTCAACTTTTGAATTTGTTTATTGCACTGACTGCTTTTAAACGAGTATTCACCTTGGTCGTAATTAGTGAATTGCAATTTTTAGAAAAAGCTAAATGTTTTTTTTTTAATTAATCAAAAGTGTTGCTTCGCCGTCTTTTCAGAAACAATTGAACGGAATTCTTATCTCTGATGACGAAATATTTCTTACAGAAGCTTCAAACCACCATCTAGTGAGCAACGAGCGAGCTATTCACTCAAAGTTCCAAAGATTAAATCTATCTTGGAAATTTCAAGGATAAATTAGTCGAGAGTATCACGAGAACACCATCTATTGAGAAAATTGTTCAATATAATTACATTTTTAATAATTCGCATTATTTTAATGTGTTTCACTTAATGCCTCGTTTTAATTTTAGTACTATTTGGATAAAAAAATATTCAACAAATAATAAATGACAGGAACGTTTAGTTTGCTGAAAATTTTCAAAATTTAAAACATAAACTTTAGAGTTTTAATGACTTATTAACCAAAAGCATTATGGCGACATCTATTGACCAATTAGTGAAATAAAACTTGGTGTTTTACTAACATTTAATCAAGAGTGCCATCTATTGAGCAACGAGTGAAATAAGATTTATTTTTGGAAAATTGTTTGTTTTCTTGAGGTTTTGTATTTTCAATTCAACCGCACATGTACTTCTCATTGTTCAATGTAGTTCAATGTAGTTCAATGAAATCTGAGACATCTAAATACCATCTGGAATTTTCATGATAAATTAATCAAATGCATTGGAGCGCCATCTATTAAACAATGAACAAAGCAAAATTTCGATGTAACAGAAAAATTAAATTATTTCTAATGAAAATCTATAAATATTTGCAGATCAAGCATTAACTGTTAATCCTTATTTATTGTCCCCCCAATTTGATTTATTTTTCTTAAAGGCCCGTCAAAAGTGGCCATCCATTATTATTATAAGTGTTAAAGGCAACCCAACTGTACCACTGAAGGCTTTCTAGCAACATTTTATGGCGTATTCAATTACAAATATTAACGGGAATTTTTAATTCAATTTTTTTTAATGTCCTACTCTTCCACACCGAATATTTTATTCATGATGACAGTTTGTTGTGTGAGGCTGTAAATGACAGGGATAATTAAATTATTTATTCAATACATTTAATAAATTCTAACTAGTATGAGAATTAGGGTATTTCCTGCCGAATTAATCTGTAAAAAAACAAATTTACAGGTGCGCCTAATGAAATATGTATTTCCAGATTTTATCGCCCAAAACTCGAATCATAATTTTCCAAAAAAGAAAAAAAAGGTATAACAAACACTATTAAGTTATCTCATCCAATTTCACATGCAAATGACCTAAATTCCTACGAAAAAAAAAGAACGTAAGGCAAACGAACGTCGTGCAAATTAAACGTTCGCATTGTTTACATAACAGTATTCTTGTTTACAAGTGAATTATGATAAAAGAAATATCATGGTTGTGCGCAATTAAAACGAGTAAATGCAAATTCGAGGGCGCCTATCGAGTTCGTCGCGGCGGCGACGCCTCCGCGTCGCGTCGAACATTTGTGTGGCCCGCTGTGTGTCCACAACGTTGATATGTAAATTCTCTCACGCACGGTCATGCAAATCTAGAAAATGAATTTTATCCCATTGTTACGACGTACGTAAAGCAAACATTGCTTCACAAATATTAAAATTTTATTCGCCCTCCCCGGACGGGAACGGACGCATCCTTATTTACCTCCCTTAACAAACATCCGGTAACCAAACGTAATTTAATTAATTTAACCGAGCTAATATTTATTTTGCTACTTCAAAAAAAAAGACAATTAAATAATTACCCTACCCCATTAAGTTACTTTATTCCATTTATTAAAAATTCTCTCGCTCGGATTGATCGCGTGTCTTCAATTTCCGAGGATGTTATGGCCTAATGAAAATGAAGTTTACTGCTCCTGTATCATTAAGGAGCAATTACGCTCGGAATTAAATCTAATATCACATAATTCTCTGAGCGTGAGCCTCCCTCCCCCCCCACGACATACATATTTTATTGAAACGGGGGGGAATAAAACTGTATACGTGTGTATACACGTTTTATCGTATTCCGAACGCATTAAAATACAGTATAACGGGGGTATAATGAAGCAAATAACATGAATAAGTAATGGGGAAGATCGCATGTCAATTCCTATACCCCGTTTCGAAACAATGCATTCGTAAAATGAAATTCCTTAGTTTTAGGGGAGATAAGAAAACAATAGGCTCCACTTTGCACATGAACGAATTACAATAAATGCTTTTCGTCTGTCTGTTGGTACGTCTTCGTTCTTCATCTCTTAGAAAAATGCAAACCAATCTCTGAAAATCACACACGGAAGTCGCAGTCATGTAATGTGTCACATTAAAAAGAACGTTCAACCTCGTTCCGTTATGGTAATCAGCAATTCTGCCACAATAAAAACATGTTAGTTTTATCATGCCGCGTAATTTACAGGACTCATATATTACAATTATACCACAATAATTCATTCTAAAAATAAATGGCAACGAATAAATCCCAGGTGGTGGCGGTAGTTGTTATACAAATACGTTTAAGCTATGCGGGTAGTTCCGAATCTCGTCCTCGTCCTCGTCGCGACGAAAGTGTTCCTGACTTGTAATTAATAAGTTAATTAACGCGTCTGTAAATTTATTTCGAAATGCTTTCAGCGAAAATAAATACCGAGTGAGTGTGTTTGCACTTTCATTTCAACCGCCACAAAGAACGCCGGATATTTTGTCATTTATTATGTTAACTCTGGAGTGAACGTAATTGTTACGAATTGCAAGGGGTTATAACAAAATAGGTAATATTAATTCATCCTTGCTCCTTAACTATCACCCGCCCTGACGTATCGTTGAAGTCTCCAAGTGTTTTGAGATAAAAATGCTCGTTTTAATGAAGTTAAAAATTAGTTGGTAGCTTTTGTGATGAATGGGATGGGAATTCAAAAGAATTTTTCACAGAACTGTTTAGAATTACATGTTACGTTGAACTTTATAATAGAGAACGAGAGAGTTTGAGACCATGATTGTTAGTGATTAGTTTCTTATTGCGTGCGTAGTCGGACATGTGTGAGTATTATAGGTATCTCGAAACACGCACGGGATCATTAAAACGCCTTGCATGCGTGTGACTCGTCCGTCCGTAATGCGTTTTTGATACTTCTTCTTCCCGAGCTTTTTGTCTCCTCGAGTAAAAGCTATTAGTCGGCCATTTCAAACACCCCCGAATATGTGTACGAATAATTCATTAACGGAAAGCACAGAGACACACACACACAAAAATCCAATCAGTGCCGGTCGGGGCCGACGTATCAGTTGTAGATTTTATTGAAAAACAAAGCGCGGCGGCGTTATATCGGCCGTAATGAATGTGTAGGAGTAACAACCAATTTCGCGTTGAAATTAGTTTCGCTAAAAATACGACGTATTCATATTATGTTGTCGGTTTCCCCATGTCTGGCTCGACTTTAATAATGGCGCGTTCGTGCCACCGATGACGATCGTGCAAATGGAACCACTTCCAATATTGTTTATGTGGTATTAAAACCACATTAATTTAAAAAGTGGATTCGTGATCAGCGGCAGTTACCAGTCCGCCAAAATATTAAGATTCTGTTGTTATTTTAGTCAGTTTACGCATGTTATTATCACGCCAAAAAACTATTCGCGCGATCATGATCTCTTAACACGCCATCAATCACCAAAAGTTTCAAGAGTACATTCGAATAATAAAATATATACAGCCTGAAAGGTCGAAAGGTTTTCATTTTAATTAGCCCCAGTCAGGTCCGTTGAGTGGTGGGATCGATAACGAAATATTTATTTTAAAATAATCTGATTTCCCGGGAATTTATTGTATTATTATACGGGATTAATTCGCCGTTTCCTTTTAAAAGCGACTTAATGATAGCTCCTCCTAATCTGGATTTATTATGCGCAAAATAATAAAGATGCCGAAGGCCCCACCTCCTCCGATTATTTATTGTAGCGATTTCGCGGGCCATTTCCGACCATAAATTACGGTATCGCGATCGGAATTTCGCTCACCGGCGATTTTTGCTTGTTTTGTACTTTTTTACCGCCCGCGTTTCGAAAACGAATCGCTTCGATTATTGCGCGGTGGTGACTTTGCTCCGAGGTGTAATTTAAAACAATCATTTCGAAACGACAGGATCTAGATCGTCTTTGGAAATTAATTTTTGTTTCATAACATCCTCGTTAAATTAGGAGTTTCCAAGAAATGAATGCACAGCAACACACACAACAGTTAATAATACGCCCCTGTGACAGATATAAATGAATCTTGGAATAATAGCAAACAAAAATGTAGTGTCTGGGATATTTTAAATCCAGCTATCTATATAAACGAAGTGCTTTCTTTGTTCTTATTTTGTCTAGAATGTGAACTGAAGTTTCGAGCAAAGAACTCTGCCTATTTATTCAATACTCTCTCGTTTATTTTCTTTCAAAACTTGGCTGCATATTTAACAACAAATTCAACTTACATTTTCCATTTAATACCTACCAACTTTATTGGTTCTTTATTATTAACGACCTGTTTGTGTTTTTCGGATGGGATATTTTTCAATTTGGCGGAATTCATAATGAAAGAGAAAATAAAAAGAAACACGTGAAGGTGAAGGTTCCTTCCATCGTGACAATATTACGAAACGCGTCCAAAAGAATCTAAAAATTTTATAAATAACGGCAGAACGCAAACGGAAAACAAAAGGAGATCGGCCGAACTGTTTAAAAATCAGTCGAAAAAATAAAATTGTAAAAGAACGTTAATTGACTGATCAATCGATGACCCCGATGTTTTTTTTGTCATTGTATAGGTAGTCCATCTTTGTAATTTCTTACATTAATTCTAGGTAAATTGGAGTAACTACCTATTGCAACTACAAACTACCTACACTCGAATTTAATGGGATTTTCTGAAAAGTCGCAAAAAAGGAACAGTCTAAGTTTCAATCGCCTGTAAATATCGCGGTCGTGTCACTTAGAATGTGAAACACTTGTGGCATTCTTGCGTTTTTGTGTTTTTCATCTTTCATCAAAAGTGATTAGTAATTATATACCTACTGGACATCAAACATCCTTCTATTTTTGTTCGTTTCGCCTTAGTGAAAACCGCACACAATTGTCATTTCTCTCTGTGTGAGAACCACAGATTTGAAAGATTACGAATTCATCTTTAAATCAATTTTTATAACAAACGCGATTGAATATTTATATCTAATTGGGAGCTTATTCCTTCCTTTACTCAAAGAAAAAAATTCTTTCATTTCGATGTCGTGCAGTTTGATTAATGTTTCTATTTCAAGTCATGTCAGCAAAAAAAATAAATTTATTTTCGTAATTCGAATCGATGCGTGGCCCACTTTCGGCGGCATGTTTTTCGTTTATCGCATGTATCTTAGTTAAACTAAAACCGTATTTGTGTCGGGGCCTGGCGTGCAAATTAATTAGTCGCCAGTCTAATTACTTACCTCGTAAGTTATTTAAGAATCGCATTTGGTAATTCTGAAGCCAATTAACGAAGCTTAGCAGTAAAATTGTTGCAACGTATATTCCGCACTTGTTTGCGAATTATGTTGTGTAGTGACCGCAATTTAATTTACTGCTAAAAGTTGCGAACCAGCTCCGCCACTTCAGGGGGCGGTTTATTAAGAGACGTGTAACGCAAAACTACTGAAAACTACTTTCCTCGAATGTGCCCCGCCGTTCCGTACGTACGCGAGCTTTTTTCTTCGCTTTCTTCCCGTTCTTGTTCCCAAACGTGGGATTACTTTGATATTTAGTGCGGCAGCGCGCTGAGAAAATTTTAATAATAAATATGCCACGAGGTGTGTTTGTTTTTAAGCTGCAGCTGCAGACGGAAACTTTTAAATTTAAATGCGATGGCGTTCCGGAATCGGAATTAAGCGTTTTATGTAACACACGTTCGACGCCCGCACGCTCGTAAATTCGTTATCGGCGTTCAATTTTACACGTTGCAAATTTATCATTATTAATTATATTGATTAAGCAATAAATTGTGTATTGTGAGTTGCTTTGTTGCGGAACAATTTTATCAAAGAGATTAAATTGCCTCAATCACACCCCTCCACACACACATTTATGCTGCAACGTCAGCTCAAATTTACCAAAAAAAAAGTATTATTCTAATCAAATCCGTTTTCTACACGTTTTTTTTTTGGAGGGAGGGGGGGTTCTCATGCCTTTAATTCTTTTTTAAAACGCCGCAAAGCGTGGCTTGCATCTTAACGCAGCATTGAAATCTCCCGATTTTTTCTCTTTTAAGGCTGCTTTCGATTAGCGTTTTAACTATTTTACTGTGCAGTACGTAATGTTATGTAAAACAATGCAGATTTATGCAATAGAATACGGATTGAAGCTATTATTGTTAGATGTGATGCATTAGGTCGTCAGAAGATATGAACATCACGTCCTAATATATTAATTATGATTGGACATCAGGTAGTGACGTCTGTTTTAATGGCTTCGAGCTGTACAATACAGGATGTTTATGGTCGCCGAAGCGAGCGTCCAGGACATTTATCGAGCTCCGCGATGGGGTTGCGGTAGGCTGCGCCATCTGTCACCATGCTTGATGTATGCACGTGTTCGCGGATTGTACAGTCACACCATCGCCGTGGCAGACGAGCCCGACTGTACCCTGATGAATCGCCATCAATATGTGAGCGACGCTAATGTTCCGTTATCACCGAGGGACGCCGCACGTTGAAGGGTTGACTGCGCAGCCCCGAAATAACTTCTGCCAGTTGGCGGCACAACAAAAGATAAATTAACGCTCCCGAGTCGAGTCACAATCGGACACGATTGTCTCGCAAATAGATGATGATGATGAGCCCGGAGCTTTTTATTACGCATAATCCGGCGTCGCATTGATTTCGGACCCGAGCAGGTTCGGGTCTTTAATGAACCGGAGGAAATTGCTGCGTTGCGATCAAGATAAACCTGATAAAGAGAGCGAAATTGAAACGGTAGGTAAAGAACGCCGCCGCCGCCACCACCGACGTTATTACATGGTCACTGATGAGGCTTCCTTCGAAATTAACTCGAATCTACCGCATCGCTTTTTCTTCGTCCCCCTCTTCATATTTTATAATGTATTATATTACGAGGGAAGAACGTAATAAGCAGATGTTGTCTGAAATACCTACACTCTTATTATTATTATTATTCATCTTAGGCTGTTGTTACTTGATCGTTTTTACATTCAAGAAAGTTTCACTGAAGTTCAAACTAATTGAACTTAATTAAATCAATTAGGTTTAAGAGAATCGGCGATAATTGAAATAAAAATTAAAAAATTTGCGATGCAAAACAAACAAAGTTCGTAAGCAGAGCGCAACACTGAAACTGGGTCTAATAATAAACTTTAATTTACAAACGTCCATTAGAACACTAATTACAAACCAACGACGTCCGACGTAAAATCAATGACTAGTCTTCCAACTTACTCCTAAGTATAGACATCCGAACGAAGAGAGAGTTTCGATGACCCCGTAACGAGAACTCCCACGTAGATTTAGCTACTGTCAGGTTACTCAGTTGAAAATTGCGTACCGTTTGTTTGCAAACCCTCGCCTAACCATTCAACGTCCGTCAGTTGTCACAGGGTGAGTTAGTATGTAGATTTATGCCGTTGCCATGGCGGCGATCTTAAATTAAAGATCGTGACCCTTTTTCTCCGCGCGGCGGGCAAAGAAACGAAGAACGCATCGTGATTTCTGTGTCTCGCGGGCCCCGGTAATTATCACATAAGCGGCGAGCTTTGTTCCCGGTTATTTATGCCTCTTTAAAGCTCGTTAAAACGAACACGTCCGCGTAAATAATACCGGCCGGCCGGAGCGGGGAAGTGTAACACGCCACGCAGCCAACCCAACGCCTTCAACCGGAATCGTAAAAATCAACCGAGCGACGTAACCTAGCTGAATAGTATCTTAAAATTAGCTGGCGCGACGTTTGTGGCCCATCAGCGTCAAAACTTTCAAATTTAGAGGACAACTACTTCGGGGTAGATGACCATGTTTAGAAAAGTCGGAGGTTAAAAAGGAACCCTGGATGTTTACGATAATATTATAGTTTTTTTTTTTACACTCACAGTTACAATAATAGGTAACTACTAAGTAGCAAGCAGACTAGATCAATAATACCACAAAACAAACTTGAATAACAATTAAAATAAATAAACTTTAGAAGAGTTAGTTGATACCTGTGTTATATCTATCTATGAAGTGAAACATAGGATAAATCGCGTGCAGGTTTGGGATTCTGAACCCTTTTTAACCCAAAAGTTACTGACAAATTCAGAACCTCGACCCTTCAACCCTTCCCAATCAAAGTGCTGTGGAATCGGCGAATCGTTTCTGCTCTGCAGCCACTGTAGAGTCAAAATATTTATTTTATGTTTGAGAGGAAGCAAACTTCGGTTTTCTCGTGGTATAGAATAATTTGCACGACATGAAAATAATAATTAATTAGTACGTGTTCTTCTCCGGTGGCCTTCCAATAAAAATCATCGGTGCTATAATGTGCTTTTTGATTTAAGTTCCGGCACGATGGGGGTGTTACTTAAGGAGGCTAAGACGCTGGACGGTCGGGCAAAGTCGGGCGTTCTGACGATAATGCAGGAAGGTGCCCGACACCACCCGATCGCAGAGCGACCAAAACGCTGAACGCTCAGCGGTTGATTCTTAAATAATTAGCAATGTTTGTGCTTTATGAATCTAACTAACTTTTATATAGTGCGAGCCATTATAAAAGCAGAATAGAAATTGGGGGACTACACTGTTCAATAATTAAAGTACATATTTACAATGATTTATTTGTTTACATAGAAATTTTAATAAAGCTACGATGCTACGATACAAGAAATCAAGGGAACTGTACCATGGAAGAAATGAGTAATTGAAAAAAATTGTTCTTTTATTGATTAATTAAAGAAACCTCTGGCTCGCTTAATGCTGTTACCCTAATGGAAAGCTTCATTATCAAATTATTGATAAAGTCCTGAGGTTAACTTCCCAAATTGCTTGCAATGTCCTAGACGATTGCTGTATGTTTTGGGGAGGCTGTCGGAGCTGGCTGAGTTGTCTCGGCCCAAACATGTTCAATGCAATTCATGTTTGATGAGCAGCTTGGCCACCCCATTTTCGTAACCCCATGATGTTCGATTCGATCATTTACAATTCTTGCACGGACATGCATCATCATCAATAAAAACAAATCCTCCACCTATTGCAGCAGCAAACGTCACTATTATCGGCTCTATAATACTGTCGCGATTTCTTGTGGCAGTCATGGATTCAGGTCAGTGGGCCATCAAAACATATGCTTCCCCAGACACAAATTGATCTTCCGCCAAAAAGAGTGGTCGATGCAATTAAATTTTCATTGTATCGTTGTCTATCGATGCAATTAAATTTTCATTGTATCGTTGTCCTCTTTCTTTCCACACCAATGTTCAACCATGACACGTGTACAAACGAAATCTCGATTCGTCGGTGAAGAGGCAATGCTTCCAATTTTGAAAATCCCAAATTCTATCACCCAAGGATATCTGCTTGCACTTGATCCACCATCAAACGTGGATGTGCAGCGCGTCTCTTTGTACGCAAATTACGTACGTGCAACCTTCTTTCTCTGACAGTTTGACAAGAAACCACTCTTCCAGGAGTTTGCCTGAAGAAGTTGTTAATTCTTGAAGCCGTGAATGTTCGATTTCTTGTTGCGGTCAGGACTATCAAACGATCTAGGGCATGGGTTGTGACTCGTTCTCGACCTCCGCCATGGGTGTATGCTGGTAACCCAGTGGCTAAGTAGCGATTCCATGCTCGACTTACGATACTCTGCGACATATTCAGTCGTTAACGACTTCTTCTTGAAGCAAACCTTCACTGATCCAAACGTTTCCAAACGTCACGTCGTAGAGGCATAGTTTCTATGGTAATAGATAGAAATGTCGTTAAAAATAAGAGTAGTGACTTCGGTACAAGCAACTTGCTGACATTTTGGAGCCATATAGGAATATGGCTCCAACCTTTCTTCGTTAAAGCGATAGCAACACATAGCAATAAAAATATTCGCTATAAAACAGTATTGACATACAATATACAGTGCAAACCAATCAACAGCACTTTTCAGCGCAATTATAATTACCAACATCAATTGGTGAGCAATGCATAATATGGCTTATTTAATTTTGTATGTAGCTAATTATGTAATTTTGTACTTTTACGTTCGTATGCAATTAAAACAATCCTAACTAAACTCTCAAAAAAAAATTATATGCAGCATAAAATGAAATGTTTCATTGGCAGGGGAAAATGGAACTCAGCAAGAAAAGAAAATAAGAGAAAAAGGCGAGATGAGAAGAAGCAGACAACTGCAACGATGTGGACATGTCATAAAAACGAAGCCACACAAAAGGAAGACCTACAGAAACCTTGGTTGGGTAAAGAAGAAAAGATTGGAGGAAGAGGGAGAAAGGACAGAGCGCTTGCAAGGACCAAAGCAAATGAAAGAAAGGCGAGACGAGTAGAAGCAGACAACTGCAACGATGTGGACATGTCATAAAAACGAAGCCACACAAAAGGAAGACCTACAGAAACCTTGGTTGGGTAAAGAAGAAAAGATTGGAGGAAGAGGGAGAAAGGACAGAGCGCTTGCAAGGACCAAAGCAAATGAAAGAGGTGGTTAGGACAGAAGATATGAGTTCTGACTTCATAAATGGCAGCAGGATAGACAGAAAAATAAAGGAAACCTTCCTGATGAATAAAAGGTGTCTCTGTTGGTTTAGTCGAAATTAATAAATCCTTTAACACTCGTTTCTAGCTTTCAAAATTAATTCTACTCTATAATTTGCACAAAGAAAAATTTAAGAATCATTTTTTTGTCTCCCTTTTCCAGATTTCGCTTACATTGATTTGTAGATTGATTTTATTTAATCGAAGTTTATTTTTCGAGCAAAACACTTGAAAGCTTTGAAATAATTAAAACTTTCGGGTCTAATTCAGTGAGATTTATTTCGAGCAACTTTCTGTGGTTTTTTTACCAACTTTATAAAAAAAAAATCACAGCTTACTTTAATCGGGAATTCATTTGAAGGCACGTTATGAGAGTGCTTATGGTGTGAGACAAACAATTTTTCTTTTTATGGTCTTTCTCACATTTTTCTTGATTTTCTTTGTGAGGTTAGTTGTGTTGGGTCATCTCACTTAATATCTCTTCTTTCATAATGGTGCTTTTAACTTGTTCTATACACGTTCTGCTTTTAAATAAATAAATAAATTTTATTTGCCACTCTTTCTTCTCCAATTCTTTTGATAAGGCCCCGACCACCTTATCTGATTCTCCGTTAGCGTATGACATGTCAGTCATTTATTGTCATTTCCTTGGAGAACTCATCAATTTATTTCTGAAAGAAGAAAACAGTTGTATTGTATTGAGTCGTGTATTCAAAGACTATGACCACCCGTTAACAGGAAACCATTTGTTACATTTCGACGCCCTCAACAAAGCAAAGTGGCCTGTTTACGATCGTGTCGCCATCTAGTAGTTTCAAGAAGGATCTCGACAATTCCGTGCATTCTGCGACTTGAATTTACTAAACAAAAGTTCTTTACTGGTTCTAGGATGTTCCCGAAAAAAATAAACAGAACCGGGCGAGAAATTGAAACTTAAACTTACGTTCTTCCTTCATACGAATTTCTTTGGTTTTGTAAATATGATACCTACAGTGATTTGTTATCGAATCTGTAAAATTCGCGTTTCTAAAGAGAAAAAAATGGATCAATGGAAGAAATTTGCCTTACGCATGAACGCGAACGCAACCAAAGGGGAACGAAATGAACGCATTCGCAGCGCATTTAACGCAGACGTTAACGAATGCCTTGTTAAATATTTTCTTAATTAGTTACCATTCTGCGCGGGCCGATCTAGTTTAATTTGACTGGTACAAATGCGGCCGAATATATTATTGATGAAATTAGCCGCCATATTCTCGCGGAAGTGCTAGTCTTAGCGTAATTAAATTTATTGTGCCCTCTGCAATCATTAAACATTTAGGATAGACCAAGCCACGGTCGAACTTCGGTTTAATTAAACGTAAGTTTACGCTGCGGTCGCCGACGCTGAGCTGTGAAATTAATTAAATTTTTGTTCCGATACTATTTCGTATGTATCAGATTTGAAAATTCGTACGTTTTTGGCGGCTTTGATGTGATGTGTTGTGGTGGTTGTTGTGTGTATTCTAATTGCGTTTCGCATTTTCAAAATAATTTTTATCCTCAGGTGCATTGCGAGCGAAATTGGGTTAGGCGGGACGGTAAAAACCGAAAGCATCGCCGGGAACGTTCTCCTCAAGGGTTCGTGTGTCTCTCGCTCGCTGGAATTAGAGGAATTGTTTCATTTGTTTCGCATAACCCTGTTTGATACTTATTCGCTTGCAATCCTTTCATTACCGGTCCCACCTGGTACCGCGTGAACGCATTACACCGAATTTTACGGCGGTTCTCTCGACGTGCGCCCCGAAAATTGAATTCGTAATTGCTGACAATGGAAAATTGCAGGGGGGTTGTCCTGGTCCGAAATAAAAGGATTGTTACGTTTCTAATTAGATGGGGACGCGGTGATAGCGGATTTAATTAGAAAGCACAAATAATAGAATGCATTCTTTTTTAATTGACAGACAAGCCAGTGGAATTATCTAACAATAGTCAAAATAGCAATCAAGTTTGGAATAAGGTGACATCACTCTCCCCCACTTATCCTTGGCAGTAATTTTAAAAGTGAATTAAATTATAAATTCCACACAAAAAAAGTGTAATTACGAAAACGTAATAAATTCGTATGGGCAGGTCGTGTTTCAAATTAATTACCCCCGCATTCGTGACGGCTCTTTTCGTCACGAAATCCATCACGTTAATTTGGAGACGTACTCTTTCTGGATGATGAGCTTGCAGCGGCAATCAACGCATCTCCCAGATTGAATGACCGCGCGCTGATTACAACATGAGAGGAGGCGTTTAATCACTTCCTGATAATCCCCGTCGCCGACGAAAGTCGCAGTTTTAAACGACGGTGGCGACATATTAAATTCATCCTCGCCTTATCTGCGTAGCACAGTTGCACACGTTGCAACACGCTGGGTTTCTGTGGTCATTCGTCTCCATTTCTGTGGATCTGCGCGACGGTATATCACAAGTTAACATCCACAGGCTGCCTACTGGATGTTATTTACTTACATACGTGGAGGGCACTACGATAAAATATGGCATCCATTAAAACTTCATTCGTTATTAAATATCGTGTAACATTTTAACACAGCGCTTGTACAAGTATGGAATGAGCTGCAGATATTGTTTGAAACTAAAGCAGGTTCTATTGTTGATTCAGTTGATATGAAATGAACCCAAATAAGAAATATTTCGTTTGACTTTAGAATCCCGCATTAAATTAAGTCTTATTTGCATTGAAATGAAA
Source organism: Serrognathus titanus (assembly GCA_039766575.1). Lineage (NCBI taxonomy): Eukaryota > Metazoa > Arthropoda > Insecta > Coleoptera > Lucanidae > Serrognathus > Serrognathus titanus. Next base: position 20,003,656 of record CM077911.1, on the reverse strand, counting down.
GGGCGCAATAACACACCGCGACCGCCCAGTCTCGTCTCGTCTGAGTGTCCCCCTTTTTTTTTTATTTCTTCTTGTTGCTTCTGTTGTTCGTACAATCGTTCGTTTGACAGGCAAAACATTGCGGGCTTTGATTGAACGTTTTAGGCCGAGAGGAGCGGAGCCAAGGCCTCACACGTCACTCAGAGCGACGACATGAAAGGGCATTGTATGCAAGCATGCACATCCTCATCATCAACGGTAACAAATCATTCCCAGTAGATCGAAGAGAAAGAACTGATCGGGTCATTAAAGTAATAAATGGTGTAATTTAATTAGTACAATGAGAGAGTCGTCGTGGGGTATGACCAAAACAAACGAGCGCGGTGATCGTTTCTTAGATAAACAAGATTAGAAAAGTGCTTCTAAAGGTTTTGATGACTCGGCGCGTTCTGTAATCGTCTTAAGTCACAAAAAAGCACGTCCAATGATAGATGTTGGGAATTACGCTCGCACGGGAGGCTTAAAAAACGCATTGTTCGCTCACACGTACGATCCATTCGAGTAACATTGTATTTATGAGCGCGCTTAATAAAGATACATATCTATGTGTGTATGTATGAATGTCACAGGTGCGTAATTGTTATAAATGATTTCGAAATGTTATCTTAAGTGGCTTTAGTTTCCTGCGCTTTAGATTTGTTGTTTGCTTATAATTTTTCCAAACTCACTGTACTCGACTACCCTCATATGACTTTATCGTATTCCCAAAGGTAAACATGTGACGCCAGGAATTAAAAACGAGGATATTTTGAAGTGGTGGTTCGGAATAGTTGCAACAATTCCTTCCATATTGTCCTATTTTTCCGTCCAGCTCTTGATTCTCAAAATCCTCTCCACTTGGTGATTCCATCCTATTTTTGGTCTCCCTTTTCCTCTAATAAAGGCCGTTCCACGGTTTATTGCTTTGAAGACCATTGCTTGCTTGTTCTTTCTCCAAATATGTCCTATGTTATCATGGGTCAGTATATTCTTGAAACAGATCCTTGTTGCTCCTTCTATTTCTCATGCCTTCTTCCCCCTTAACATCCTTCCTCTTCCAATTTCCAATTACTTACTCATGTTTAACTTAATGCCCATATTTCAAACGCCATTGTTATTGTTTGCCTGATTATCCTTTTATATATCCTTAATTTTTATTTCCTTAAGATATCCATCAGTGTCGTCGCACATGCCGATGCTCTTTTTATTCCCTCTCTTATTTCTACCTCATTTCTACCCTTCTCTTAAAACAGGTACTTAAACTCTTCTACTCTTTCGATCTCCACTCTTTTCAATTTCTCTCCTTCATAAATTTGTTGTTCCTCCTCTCCTTTGTGGCATTACTTTTTGGCATACTTTTCTTGCTTCCTACCAAAACCGTTTAAAAGCCTGATTTGTAGATTGATTTAATATAATCGAAGTTCGTTTTTCTAGCAAAACACTTGAAAGCTTTGAAATAATTAAAACTTTCGGGTCACATTCAGTGAGATTTATTTCGAGTAACTTTCTGTCGTTTCTGTGCCAACTTTATAAAAAAAATTACTTTAATCAGGAATTCATCTGAAAGCAAGTTATAAGAGTGCTTATGATGTGGGACAAATTATTTTTCTTTTTATGATCTTTCTCACATTGTTCTTGATTTCCTCCTTTCTGGGATTAGTTGTGTTAGGTCATCTCACTTATTATCTCTTCTTTCTAATGCTTTTTTTAACTTGTTCTATACACGTTCTGCTTTTAAGTAAATAAATAAATTTTATTTGCCACTCTTTCTTCTCCAATTGTTTTGATAAGGCCCAAACCATGTTATCTAATTCTCCTTTAACGTACATATAACATGTCAGTCATTTGTTGTCACTTCCTCGGAGAATTCATCAGTTTATTTCTGAAAGAAGAAGACAAGTTGTATTATACTGAGTCGTCTAATCAAAGACTATGACCACTCCTTAACGGGAAACCATTTGTTACATTTTGACACCACCAACAAAGTGGAGTGGCCTGTTAACGATCGTCTCGTCATCTAGTAATTTCAAGAAGGATCTCGACAATTCCGTGCAGTCTGCGACTTGAATTTACTAAAAAGGAGCTCTTCACTGATTCTAGGATGTTCCCGAAAAAGAAAATGTCTATAAAATCAGAACCGGGCGAGAGATTCAAACTTAAACTTTCTTTTTTACATTCGTTCTTCCTTCATACGAATTTCTTTGGTTTTGTAAATATGATAAGTCCCGTGACTTATTACGAATTCTTCGCTTGTCGTGTTTCTTCCTCCATTTTGGCTTATTTTTAGCTGTTTCCGTCCAGTTCCTGATTGTCATAATCCTCAAATTGTACTCCACTTGATGACTCCATCCTATCCTTAGCCCCCATCTTCCTCTATTGAAGACCATTCCACGGTCTATTGCTTTGAAGACCATTGTTTGCTTGCTAATTCTCCAAACATGTCCTATTCATCTAATTCTTTGCGCTTTAATTATTCCTGTTATCGTGGATGAGTATACTCTTGACACAGTTCCTTGTTGCTCCTTCTATACCACATTCCTCGTACCTTCTTCTCCACTAATATTTTTCCTTCCCATATTTCCAGCTACTTACTGATGCTTGACTTAATGCCCATGTTTCACCCTTTTATATATCCTTAATTTTGATTTCCTTGGTACCACTTTTGATCTTAAGATATACATCAGTATTGCCACGCATACCGATCCTCTTTTTATTCTTTCTCTTATTTCTACATCTTATCCACCCTTCTCATGAGACGTGGTCCCCAGGTACTTAAACTCTTCTACTCTTTTGACCTTCCCTCTTTTCAATTTCTCTCTTTCCTAAACTTCTACCAACAGCTAATTCGTTCCTCCTCTCCTTCGTAGTTGTCCCATTCTTTTATGACCGTTTACTTCTTCCCCTACTTTCCTTGCTTCCTCCCAAAACGCTTAAAAGCATGTACAAGCACATTTTTGTCTCGGCCAGTATTACATCATCGGCATACATGAGACACTGATGACTCCGAGTGTATATAATTTTTTCTGTTTGTATCTCGCTCCTTCGTATGTCTTGGTTCAAGAACAAGTTAAATATGAAGGTCAGCAGGGGGTCACCTTGCCTTAAGCCCTTCCCAACGGCGAAGCTCTACGTCATGTGCCCATCCACTCTAGCCTTGTACTTAGTATCGCTAAGAGTCATTCTTACAAGGTGTACAATTTTGCTTGGTATGTCATACTCTTATACATTTTATATCTTCTTAGCTATCATACGCTTTATTAAGATCTATTGAGATAGCGCACAGTTTCCTGTATTTGTCTCAGCGTATGTATGTCATCTTCTACCAACCGCCCACTCCCTATCCTGCTTGGTAGTTGCCTATTGCTTTTCAATTTTTTACTGCAACCTTTCCTTAATAAGTACTACCAATATTTTGTACGCTACACCAAGCAACGCAATTCACCTGTAGTTGTCACACTTCTTCCTATCTCCTTCCACCTTAGTTTTATGTCCACCAAATCGCCTAATGGGTTTCCATCCTTATCTTCTATAAGAGATGATTTGGGTTGGTTTCCTCTTTTCATGCCTCTTACTTCCCCATAAAACTTTCTTTTATTTCGCATAATAAATTCCGTCTCTATCATTTCTAATTTACTTTCTAAATATCTCCTCTTCTTTTCCCTGCATACCTGTTTAACTTCCCTTCTTGCTTCTTTATACGCTTCCACGTTCTTCTCCGATTGACCTCGGATAGCTTTCATTCTATCTTTTCCTCTCTGTTCCAATAAACCCTTAGACTCTTCATCAAACCAAGCTTTTCTGCTTTATCTGCTCCATATTTATCTGAGCTTGCCAACCAGTTCCAAATTCTTTAGTCCTTGTTTTCCTTCTTGCTTCGATTTATTGAATCTCTTGCCAACCAAATCTTCCTGGGCCGTCTTCTTCTCACCCAGTTCACCTCTTCTTCCAACGTCACAGGTGTGTAATTGCTCTAAATGGCTTCGAAATATTATCTTAAGTGACTTTAGTTTCCTGCGTTTTGCTGTTTACTTATGATTTTTCCAATCTCATTGTACTCGACCACCCTCGTATGACATTTTCGCATTCCCGAAGGTAAACATGTGACGCCAGGAGCTGATAACGAGGATTTTGAAGAGGCTTTTAAAAGCAGGAGCTTCACACAATAGAGTTGTCGTTCGGACTTTTTCCTAGGAACTTCTTATCCGTACACGAAAGGGCGAATGGCATAGAAGCGGGAAATTTGTATTTTCCTTCTCAACTAGCGTGTTGCTAGAAGTCTTTATCATCAAGGGGGTGTAACCTCATGAGATATGAAATCCATTGTGTTTGAGTCCCCCCTCTAAGAAGTGAAAAATCAATCTGGGGGTAACATAAATTTTAATATCACATACGTTGAAGAATAAATCCCTCCGACGCTATAAAAAGGGCCTAATCCAATAGAAATATAATCTGAGAGTACGCAGAACTGTTCTGTTTCGTAGAAGAGAAATACCCATTGTCTTCTCTAACTCAATCAAAATCTTATCTCGCAGCAGCGATGGTCGTTTCGCTTTGAAAGCGGAATGACGACGGCGATGACGACAGACGGAGACATTCAAATTTTCATATTTAGTTCGGCGTTATTGTCTCTTCCTCCTCGTCTTTGTTCCTTCCCGGAACATAAAAATCTGCACGCGGAGGTCAGATTTAATGCAGGAGGAGAGACCCGCCGAAGAAAGAAAACTTTCGCAAATTGCAGCCGAGACGTTATCAATTCCTCTCGCTAATGCGTCCCTTTACGTCTGGCCCATTTCATTCGGGCGCCGAACATTGTTCAAACAATGCCGACGGCTTTTTATTAGAACTTTGAAAAGTTATAAGTATACTAAGTGATACAAATTGGCCGCCTTCGCTCTGCAATTCCCGCTTGCATCCTCTCACAATAGACAACCAAGAAGTCTTTTCAGATGACGTTCATGGCATAACGGAAGCCCTGCGAGTGCCAAAGTTCCTATAAAATTCTACTCTTCACAATGGAAACACTTTTTTTGGAACATAATAGCCTATTTTTAACAGACAATGGGTATTTGTACGACTTAACACATTACACAAAATTGAAATCATACACAGGGTGTCGAGAAATCATGATGCGAATAACTCCAAATATCATAAATATTTTTTTTTCGTGCAGTTAATTTCGCGCTCGCATGTGAACATGTAACGAGTTTGTTTTTGTTTGGGGCGGGGGGGTTAGGTAGGTTTGGTAATTCAAATTAGTGTAACTCCCGGCCGAAATTGTGCGTATATTAATTTGCAGCGGTGGAACATAAATTCCGGCGTAATATTTGCGCGCTAATGAATTGTTATTGAATTTGATTCAAACCGCGGCTATTTATTTAATTTAGATGTTGCGCTGCGCGAACTCGCAATCAATCATAACTATCTGGAGGGAATAGAATTATGAATTTATAAAAGCTCTGCTCTCCCGTTTTACAGCGCGACATATTTAAAATCTGTCGCATCTGTCCACATAATTATGCTTCCCTCGACAATGCCAGATGTGCTTCTACAAAATAAAATATACGGCGAAACGTTTTATTGAGTCGTCGCCGGCAGTTTAAATATACAAACACAACTAAATTATTTTCCCTAACTTTGTTAATTGTTTTATTGTTTTTTTAAATAGTAGAATAATAAAGGTTTTTTTGGGGAAAGGGGGGGAGGCAATGTTGTTTGGTTCGAGTCGATTAGAATCCAATCGGCGTTCAAAAAGAGTTCTAAATAAATGATGCCAATCAGGTTTCGATTAGCTAATCAGGAGTGCGGCATCACAAATCTATTAGGCGTGAATAGAGTTTGGAAACAGGGGAATTACGTAATCAAATTTAACAGGAGCTCGACTTATCGGGGTAGAATATTGACAAGGATCAAGTGATCTGCACATGTCAATAACACCCAGTACCATCGCATCTCCTAATAATTCAAGCCTGAATTGCCATCAAGCGCAGAGATATATGTGATGGCGTACAGGAGGGCGATTTGGACTTGATTCGTAAATTATCACGTTATATTGTTGCTTAAAAATATGATTTGGTATCGACGAGAACCATTATTGAATAAGTGAGGTACACGTCCATGTATTATTCAAGCCGGTCATAGATTACGAAACCTTCGTTATTCATCCGGACGCTCTTATGTCAAGTCTGGACCAGACACTTTGAATGATCACCTTTCTAAGAACCACATTTTATATTTATAAACTTCATTCTTTCATCGCGGTCTACCGCATCCCAGACTCTCTCCTCTTTATTATAGTATTTTTTTCTCGCCTTGTACATACAGTACAAAATAAATTTAAATAATTTCCGTCGGAAGCTCACTCGTACGGACAATTATTTTCTGTCACGCGCAGACAATGGCCCGGACCTTTACGAGGCCGAACTAACTCAATAAGAGTGGCAATTACACAATGGAAAGTCGGAGTCGGTAATGGATGCAGAAGTTGCAGCAGAACTTGGCCGGATCTTCTCCTCTCCTCCTCGAACAACAAACTTGGTTTTGCGGGAACCTAATTACCATCGTGGAATAGAATTCGGGACGGCGGCAATTCGTGAATTAAATGGCTCAGTGTGAGCTTTTGCCGCGGCAAATTGGGAACTCTGATTCGGGGACCTTGAACTCTCCCGTCGCTCCAGCTCGCCGCCTTAAATTAACTTGAAATTGAGAGGAAAAATATCAAAGGGAACAACTGTCGTAACTCCTTTGAAAGTGTCTTGAAATTGAAATGCTGTGGATATATAATTTACTTTAATATTTTAAAAGTTATATTATCTTAATTTTCTTTGCTAATTGGATTTCTTCTTTCTTTTTCAAATCAACCGCCTACGTTTCAACCTACGCCAGAATGCAGATGGATTAATACCTTTGCTTTCTAAAAACCTTCTTTGATTTCACATCCATGCAAGAAAATGTTTACTTTGCCGTGCATTGCTCAACATAACCATGAAGAGCTTCACGTCAAAGAGTTGCTCCACTGAAGTTCTTAAAGGCGAATTTAATGTAAATGGAGCAAACAGTAATAAGACCAATGGAAGAGAACCTTGTGTACAAGGAAAGGAAAGACATTTCTGCAGAGGAAGTTGGTAAAACCTTTTCAGAAAACCAAATATATCAGGGATAGCGGATCAGGCAAACGTAATAAAGAAACAAGCAAAAAGTCCTTAGTGGTTTGCTTCCTCATCTATCTTGCCCTGAGCTTACCATTCCCATTACATTTGCTTCTCTGAAAAGGCCATACGCTTATTGATTTTTTCTTCTTTATAAGAAGAAGGAAGAGGGAGAATAAAAAGATTAAAAGCATTACGTTCACTAGCTAGACATGTTCAGAAAGTCTTTAAAAACCCCAAAACAGAGTGGAGATGTATAGGAGTCAACCATACCTAATTATAACATGTACGTCACCATCCTAGGGTCAGTTATTCATTTATATTAAAGAAATCTGGACTATGGAATTTTACAAAACTGTAATAAGTCCAATGGTAGGATTTGGAAGTGTAACTGGGATACTATGATAGAAATCGCAAATCAAGGCGAGCCCATCCGAAGGCGACCAAATCCAAGGCAATTGAGCTTGAGGCAAACTAATCATAAGCAAGCAACACCAGGGCAATCCAACAGAGACCGAACAGACCCAAGGAGAGGCCCAAACTAGGGCGACCAAACGCAGCCCAAGAGGCAAACCGATCAGACGAACAAACCCTTCTATTTATAAAAGTTGGAGAATCTAATTATACCATGTACTTCTTCATCCAATAGTTCATTCGTATTAAAGAAATTTGGAATATGGAAGTTTGCAAAACCGTAATAAGTCCAATGGCAGTATTTGGAAGTGTAACTGGGATACTATGATGGAAGGAACAGTTATGAGCCGACCCAAGGTGAACAAGCCTAGAGAGACGCAAATCAAGATGAGCCCGTTCGAGGGCGACGACCAAATCCAAGGCGATTCAACCCGAGGCGAGCTAATCAGAGGCAAGCAACACCAGAGCGATCCAACAGAGACCGAACAGACCCAAGGAGAGGGCGACCAAACGTAGCCCAAGAGGAAAACCAATCAGGCGAACACACCCTCTTCTTTTATAAAGTTGGAGAATCTTCGGAAGATTACACCGACTAAATCGATATCTGCATAGTGTTGGATTCATCTAGGAAGTTGGCGCAGAGGCCTTTGATTATATTTCTAATTTTCGGTCCCCACCCTCCTCATTTCCTCCTTATGCTCTTGATCCCCTTTAGTATTCGCTGCTTCACATGTCTTCACTTTCTCTACTCCAGACACTCGAAGATTGTTTGTTCCGGAGTGTCATCTTCTTTTGCACAGAACCAGCAATGCGCGGTTTCGGCTTTTTTGATCTTTTTCAGGTAGCTTCCGAAAATTCCATATCCTCTTAATGCTTTGGTCATTTGGTAATTAGTGTATCCACGTCCATTACAACTCTATGTTCCTGACCCCACCGTTTCTGCCATTTTGGGAAGAGAGCTCCTTCCGGATCCTCGCTCTAATGAGGTGTCCCTCACTGTACAGTCTCAATCTTCAGTTGGATGGAGGTATTACTAGGAATGCCTTCGTGGGAACCATTCTTTACTGTGGACGGTGATGGGGCTAGCCCATTCAATCTTTCGAGCATGCTCTCACAGTGCTTATATTTGACAATCAGCATAGAGCATGATCGTCGCTACGACTCTTCTCTTCGTTGCCTGGGGGGCCCCTACATTTGACATCAGATGTTCCAGGCCTGTGCATGCCTTACGCGCCTTTTCACTTATCCAGGTACACTCCAAGTTGTTTAATCTGTGGTTGGTTGGTGGCAAACGAACCAATTCGGGAATATCTAAAACGATTCAACCTGAGGCGAGCAAAACCAAAGCGAAACTTCAGAGACCCAAAGAGAAGCCCAAAGCAGACAGTCCAAGAGGCAAACTAAGCCCTGATACACAAACCCAGAGAGACCCAAACTAAGGCGATATAGATAGATATGCCTAAAAATAATTGCGATCGATACTCTAAGAGGAAGGAAGATTGAAAACGGACATATCGTCTGGTCATCTTTAAAAGGAGACAAATTGAAGGAAATTAATTAAAAAGCGTATGACCTTGAGAATGAATCAAACATAATAGAGATACTAAGCAGAATTAGGTGAGACATGATGAAGATGCTAGCCAATGTAATGCCAAAAGTAATTATGATAAATACTCTAGGAGAAAGGAAAAACGAAAACGAGAAAACCGACAAAAAGACGAAGTGTAAATTACAAGAGGAAAATAAATTACAAGAGGAAAATGACGATGGAAAAAGGAAACAAGGAACAAGAAAATATGGAAAACCATCCCTAATTTTAATAACTGAATGGAACAAGACCCCGTCTTTAATTTTTTGGCAATTATATCTTGCAAGCTACATTAAAAAGGAGTATAGACTTGCCCCAAACCATTGTCTATGCGATTTAAAAGAAAATAAAGTTGCAATAGATACCACCCCCAAATTATACGGGGCAAACGGAAATTAGAATCGACCACTTCCTTTGGGTTGTAGTGTTCGAGGAAATGAACGTGTCATTTACGTTTTAGCTTTTGGATTTTTCTAAGTCGAAGCGTTATAATTTTGTGCTAGGATCTAATGTAGGTGTGTTTTGGTTATCTGCGGTTTACTTCCCAAAACTTTCGATCCAAGGTACTAATAATAAACCAAAGCAGGGAGATAAACATCGGAGTTTCCGTTTCATCTCCGTGACAAAGTGAAGAGCTCGCAATTAAAGCGGAGGGAAGTCACAGTGCGTTGTTCGAAGGCCGGAGGTGTGAGTATATGTATAATTACGTAGAGTCTCTAAAACAATGATGGTTTTGGGACTTAATTAAACCCTGTCTTGTCATGTTTATCCAGGCCTCTGAGGTTGCAGACGACATCGGCGGTTTATAACTTGTCATTACCATGCTCACTGAGATTTCTGAATCGGCTGTGCGCTTCAGAATTAATTTACGACATGCTCCAGGAGTTCCACCCCTTTCGACGCGCGCTCACCGGTTCAATTAGTTCACTGTTCGTGCTGCTTGCTTATTCAATTCAATTCGAATTTTGCTGTGCCCCATTGTGCGTTTCAAAATACTACAAAATGGACTCTATCTATTTCCTCGTCGAATTTTCAAGAAAGTAATTGATGTGTAAATTTCCATTGAAAATAGATTCCAAAATTTTAAACCGCTTGCTACTACCACTACTACATCTAGGAGGAGGCTTTCAATAATATGGTAATTTCGGCGAAGTCAATTTGAGCATATCAATGATGTGACTTCTACTTTTAATTTAACGCTTCCTGGCTCACACCGTCGCGTCGGAGCGGCGATTTTTTCTTCTCAGAGACGTAACTACTATAAATTTTTGAGATAAAAGAAACGCTCACTGTTCCTTCATGTAATTAAAAAAGTTAGATGGATTTAATTCCTTTACAAACTTTTCCCTAAGTTTAATGCATCTTATTACTCATTTGCAAAGGGAAGACATAATTTTCTCGGCTCTGCCGCCCGCTCCTGTTCGCCCTGCTGTCTAATGAACTCCTTTCAGATTTGATCGTTTTATTGTTATTAATTAACACAAACTGTAATGAATACTTTGATAATTTACTTCTCGTTGCCTTCGCCTCATTTTTTAAAAAGAAAAAGAAATCTCCAAGTTTCTGCCTGTTTTTATACTCAGAAATGAGTACGTCATTAGAAGCCTTTTAGAATTATTTGTAGATCAAGTCCGAAATATTTCTTCAACTCCCTCCTCCCCCTAATTAATCAAATTTTATCTGTTAATTATGTTATTGTTATAAACTATAGCTTGTGCAGTTGACCGGAAAATTTAATAATGTAGTGGTAACTAAAAATGAGATAATATGTCGAAACGAGCGGAACGATTTCTGTTGGTCCTTCTTTCACGTACAACATACAGAGAAGTTTTGTCGGGGATTCGAAATTAAATTGGAAAACAGAAAAGAACGAAAATCTTATTCATTGATCATTTTTCAGGTTTAACGTCAGAATTGTCTTGTGGAAACCGGCTGACCCGTGTCCCGTTTGTAAATTGAATTCCAAACTTCAGTCCTCGGTTCCGTACGCTTTTGATTTCGTTAGACGGTCCGCCGGCTCGCGCCCCCCCGGCCCCGTCGCCCCCCGGATCGATCGCCGAAGGTGCGCAATTTACGGCTCAAAGATCGCCATCTGTACGTGCCGGGACATTCAATTTCTTTCACGCATTCGAAAACGTAAATTCAGTGCCCCGACAAATCCCTGCTCGGACAACCTTAAAACCTTACTACTACAACCCTCGGGGCCCCTTGTCCGACGTACACTTCACTCGTTTAGAATGAAGCTGCGAAAAGATAAGATTACCAGATTTATCCTTTACTCGATACCTAAGAGCTTTTTTTTTATTTATTTACAACCCAAGGGTTAAATCTACTGACAGGAACCCGAACATTATTACACCGTTGCTAGTACGGAGGAAAAAAATGCTTTATTCGATGTAAGGGGGTAAATATGGTTTTTATTGTGTTCGAATTCCGCACGTGAAAAAGAGGCTCAAAGGTAACCTGAGATCATTGAAAATACGAGCCAGTGAACCGTTTCACCGGGCAAAGGTAAACCCCGTGACAAAGAAACGTTCCAACATATAATAAAAACACCCCCGATCCAGCCATATAATCTGTAACCACCCTTTGTCTGAGCCAAGTTACGAGCTACGTAGCAGCAACGCTCTTATATTCAATCGAAAGCTGCGTCCGACCTATACGGTTCGTTAGATGCGAACGGGGTTCCTGGAGGAACTCATAAACCAATGGCGTGTCTACCTGGCAAATCCTTGATTTCCTACTACTTGAGGTCTCCTCATTATTACTGAATGTTAAACGACGATTACCCTAGGGTCGATGTTACGCACTAAAATAAGGGCTCACTTGAAACTTGAGAGGAAGCACTCGTTTCATTCTTCTGAAATAATTGATATGATTAGTGGTTGATACTTTTACGAATCCATCTATTCATATTTGCTTCTACGTGTGAATAAAATCATTTCCCGCACTCATTTTTGCTTTAAATCGAAGTCTCGAACCCAAACGAATCCTTGCCCCAATCATAAATAAAATCCATACTTTTCCGCTTGACTTGCGCGCTCTATTATGTCTCAGTCAATTCTTTTATAAAAGCGCTGTTTTAAGGAAACCATCCGGGTCACGTTAATGGCCCAGCTTTTCCGCAAAAAATCCAAAACTAATGCATCGCTCGAGGTTTATCGTCGAGTCTGACTCCTGGTGGTTCTGGGCCACGTTTCCAAATCTTTTCTTTTTTCCCTGTTTCGTAATTTAGAAAATAATATGTTTCGACTTTAATTTACAATTTTCTTTATTTTAAATTTCTGTATTCAAAGAATTTTTCGTTAATCGAAGTCCTTGCAATTGAATTGAATTGAATTATGTCAGCTTGAGACTTAAAGAGGTTGTGATTCGAAAGCTGAGAGTACTTGAGGAAAAACCTATTTCTCAATCCTTCTCTTAAAAAGACAATTCCTACGTTTGGGGCCATTGAGAGAATTGGCTCCTTCATCATTGAAAATATTTTTAGCCAGAATTTCTACGTACCTGATGAGTAGATTCTATCTGAGCACTATAAGTCTCTGTTCCAGTTTCCTTTCTGGTCTAGCTTCGTAAAAATGTCCACACTTGCATGTAATGTGTGGGCCGTTAGGACCTAAAACGGCCCACATACCACTTACAGGTGATTGTGAGCATTTGGCCCACCATCACTTGTTGAGTGACTGTTTTATTTAATTGTCACAAAGAAGGATCATTGTTTTGAAAGACGTGAAAATACTACTTCATGCAATAAGGGGGGAGAGGAGGGATCGCAGCGGCTAAGGGGTTTGAAGAACATTAAATTTTTGCGAGGGTTCCTTTGAGTTTCTAATTTTTTTTGTTTCAATGGTCTTTTATCGTGTTGACTTACAGATTAGTTAATCCGTTCTCTTCTTCATAGTGCTCAACAGTTATTAACTAATTTCTGCACTACTTTAGCTGACAAGTAAAGGTGTGAAATGACGACAACCTTCTTTACCTTAGCCCCATCAGTCTTTGAGTTAAAACATCCTTGTGCTGGTTCAAATCCATTGAGGGAAGATTATTCTCTTCCCGTTGTTATCCAATAACGTTGTCATTCTCATATACTTTCTTAATTCTTACTCCTACTTGACTATTAGTGGTGTGATGCTGATGAAGTTGAGTCTCCTTCTTTATTCTCAATTCGAAAGTCTCTAGTTGGAATCCCTCAACGTTTCTCCTCTGCCTGTAATGCCGTTCTTGGTCTATCTCTATTGTTCTTCCTTCCTGGTCTAGCTTCGTAATCTCTTCTTGTAATTCTTATTATTATTATTCTCTTCCCATTGTTATCCAGTAACGTTGCCATCCTCATATACTTTCTTAATTCTTACTCGTACTCGACCATTACAGGTGTGAAGCTGATGGATCGAGTCTCCTTCTTTGTTCTCAATTCGAAAGTCTCTAGTTGGCATAAGCCTTCTCCTTCAACATCCCTCAACGTTGTTCCTCTCGCTGTCATGCTCTTCTTGGTCTATCTCTATTGCTCTTCCTTCCCGGTGTAGCTTCGTACTCTCTTCTTGTAATTCTTATTATTATTTTCTTCCCATTGTTATCCAATAATGTTGCCATTCTCATATACTTTCTTAGTTCTTAGCCTACTTAACCATTACTGGTGGAGTTGAGTCTCCTTCTTTGTTCTCAATCCGTTTTTCCTCTTTATGTCATGCCCTTCTTGGTCTATCTCTATTTTTGTTTTGCCTGGTCTAGCTTCGTAATCTCCTCTTGTAATCCTTTGTTCTCTTACTCTTTTCACTTGGCCATGCCATCTTGGTTATCCTTGTTCATTTCTCACCTTATCCAATATTATGTCAAATTCACAAAATATTTAATTTCAGATTAATTTCGGCACAGGGTCGGAAAGGTTTCATTGTAATACAGCGGCGGTTTTGGAACGAAGTTTTCTTTTTTTGGAGAAATTCATCCGCAGTTCAATGTATCCCCTTTTCAACGGTAATTCAAAATAACAACCAACTTGGTCAGGCAAGTCCCTTTAATTTTAAAATACTTAACTCTATGCAAAAAATAATCCTTTGTAGCCACGTGTAACTACCTCTAGAAATCATCCCCCTCGTGCCAATTTAAGTGCACCCAATTACGCAAAGCACTTAATATCTGAAATATTAAGAGATTTTTAATGCAAGAAGAGGAACCGAAATCCTCTCGGTGTAACCGAAGAACTTAATAGTTTATTTTTTTAATTGGATATTAGAGTTGGCCCCCGGAGGGGGGAGAGAGGCATCGTCGCTCGTCGTCATACGAGTCGCCTCCATTTAGAGTCCATTAGGAAGATTCGGAAAATATTAGGGATTTCGTGGGGTGGATTTTAAGGGAGGTAAATGGAATCCTGATAGAGTGGATGCCGGGGTTGTGACTCGTGACATTTGGCAAGGGGCACGGATTGCCGCCGCTGCGATGAACAGTGCATACAATGAGAATCTAAGATGACATCTTCTCCCCCGGCTAAGACGCAGGAGCGAACTTCCTCGTGCCTGTACATTATTTTAACGAATTCCATCGGCTTATTTCGCTCGCGACGTGGATTCAAAGCGCTTTAGATCCTTAACTATATCAAAAGGAAAAGAGCAAACGAATCGTTAGTAGACACGTTCTTAAAATACAGGCGAAGCATTTTCCTTATGAAAAATTCACTAAGGGACAATTAAACCACCCCGTACGTACCTAGCACGTTTTTTGCAGTTTAAAGGAAACTTATTAGAAGAAAGATTTCCGGGTTTATGGATTTAATGAGGGAAGCTCGGGTTGTAATATTGTTTATGTTGTATAAACTAAAGTAAACACAAATTGCCTGCATTCTTACGACGCGCCGTAAAAATTAAATTGAGATCACGCTGTAAATTGTGTTTCGATATAACGTTACTTCAAAACGGCCGTAAAGCGGCTGCTCGCGTGTTTACTGTCCGACACCTCGTAAACTTCTTCGTAACGTATTGTTATAGGGCAAGCTACGCGTGTGGAATAGTATTGAGACGACCGCAGATCAACGAAATCTATACCTTGGTTGCTAAGTGGATGGATACATCTACTAAAATCGTGTCCGGTAATTATAAATGCATGTTTTGCAAGATAACTCTATTACTCTCCAGAGGATGCCAATCATCTGATCTTCAAAAGGAGAAGAATCCATTTTCTTCAAATCTTTGTTAATAGAAGAAGGTCTCAAATGAATTTATCTTGGTGTGAACTCGAGTTGCTTCTCCCGATTTAATCGAGTTTCACTGTGTGATTTAGAAATCTCCCCGAGTTCCGTCGACGTGAAAGGTGTGTGGGCTACATTTACTTTTTAAATGTCGACATGTCTCTATCCTTAACGACGTCCGGAAACGAACCTTATTACCGTACGTAAGTTTATTATGCAAGGCGGGATAACACGTCCTCTTGAAAGCCGAAACTAATTCCCGTCCTCGTTTAATTATTATTACCCGAGAGTGTTTTAAGCATTGTTGTTATTCCGATGAAAAATCCCAGATGTAGATGCATTAACCAAATCCGACGTAATTGACGTTTTTATGGGCCATTTTATCTGCGAGTTTAAATTTCTTGCTGGCCCGATTTTACGACGCTTTCCGCCCGAGTAAAGAATCAAGATACGAGTAAATCTCGATCGAAATAAAATTTTAGGGTCGCCGAGAATTCCGCGATTTTGTTATATTTCGCTCGTTCAAGAATTGTTTCTTGTGAGGACCGAAAAGGACGGATCGCTTTACGTTAAACTACGGAGATAACGTTTTTATGGCGAAAATACAACTGACGATATTCGCCTTGTTTCTTCTTTATTCTTCATGAATATTAACACGCACGTTTGTGGAGGATAAAGTGAAATATTTTTAGTGGAATGGATTCATATAAATTTCTTGACGCACTTTGAAGAGGCGCAAGTGCATGTTCGGGGAAACCATCTCCCTTTTTTACAAACCCTAAAGATTATATTAAAGTGTCGTATGCCCCCCATCCTATCCAGTGAGTGTTAATAAGTGATTAGTGATATAATAATAATAGAATCCCTAAGTGCTACCTATTAAGCGATATAAAGTGATTAAACTTAACTTTGTATATAAAGTTAATCACATCTTGTTGTATCACTCCATTAGGATCGAGCCTTGTGCTCTGGCAATAAATAAATAAATTCGTCGATTCCGTTCGCCGGGGTAAACTTCAGCAGACAATTAAATTCCCTAATCTTTTGTTGACTGTGAAAACAATTTCCCTATTTCCGTTGTTATGTGTTGTTTGTTGTTCCCAACAAACTTGAACTCGACGGGGTCTAATCTTTCTATTACAAAGGCATCAGAGTGAATTCTCCCGGCGTCTTATCTCCCGATCCGCGTGCCGCCTGCTTGCAACGGGGCGGCCGAATTCGCGGCTGTGTAAACTCCACGGCTCCTAAATTTTAGGAAATCGATTCGCGAACTTTAACACTTGTGAGTATTGAGCTATTATTCAAGTGAAATCAGACGTGAAGTTTCTGCCTGATCGAATGGCTGAGTAAGTGTATTGGGGCCGAGCCCCGAAAGTCACCTATCCGTTGCAGTGCCGCCGCCGGTATCTTTAAACATATGCGCCAACAATTTCTCAAGGGTGTGCATATCGCCGTAAAATATATTTATTTTATATCGCAGAAATTTTCACTTCAATAGCTGCAATAAATTTCTTTTCTTCGCATTGCCTCTGTGCGCTCTCCGTTGCATCGTAAAACCATGTCGACGGCGACGGCGACGACGATGTTACTCCACATCGAATAGAAAAGGACCAACTTGTTTTTTTATAAAAATTTCAGTACAAAATTCATTACACATTTAAAGACCGAGATTCTTTTCACTGAAGCCATAAAAATAAACTAACCACTCGCAACGATTCGAATATGTAGTACTCGATAGTTTCATCCTAACGGACTAACACAGTGAATAAAGAAATGTGAAATATCTCCCCCCCCCCCAATCACCGCATGTTATATTGCAATGCTAACGAATACCGATGGCTCATTCCAAGAAGAAACTTATCAATATGGCAATAAAAATAGTTCACGTAAACGGCACACAAAAAAGCTCATCAGAATGTATTCCGGTGACGGCGGCGGCGGCGTCGGCGTCGATGATGGCGAAGTTCAGTAGAGAGTTTTATTCAGCGAGCGCGTCGAATATTTCTCCCCCGAAATTGGTTCATATTTGAATTTTTATTCCGCGAAGTAATCGAAAAATATTCGGCTGCGAATATTACGGCCACAATAAGTTTATTCTCGCCTCGAAAATAATTTTCTTGCCAAACGTAAACGGACAATTTGCCCAGGCGAGCGTAATAATTTCTCATTCACATGTATATTCAAAAGTCCTGGAAGAAATTCACGTCCGGGGGGGAAAACAACTTGCGCGTGACAAGCACTTAATGACGTGCCTGAACATCTCATTTTTATTTTTTTTTTATGGCGCTTACAAACAGATTGGACTAATTTCATCGAGTGACTTTTGAGCTAAATTAACTGATCCCGAGTTATTAAGAAATAACAATTCGTGCGACACCGGTTTTGTTATTGCATGCGTAAGGAGAAATTCCGAACGAACGGGGCGGGCATATTCGCATGACACTTGATAAGGCGATGTGTGTTTTTCTACGTATATTAATAATAAAAGTTCAGGAACGCGATAAACCGAACGTTTCGTGAGGTTAATGATTCCCGCGAACCCCGGGACTCTGAATAATGAGTGACAATTACACGTTTTTATTTTATTTCGCTTTATTTTTTTCGACCTGCCCCCGGAGTTCGCCCGGCTTTTTCCGTCCGCGCTCCCTCTAATTATTTTGATTTCGTTTGCTTGTTTTATCTTAATCAGACTTTCGTGTGCGCTGCTGCACATTTAAACAAAGCCTTCGCAGAAACGATCAAGAACAAAAGAGATTGGGCAACGCAAATTGTTACTTACCTTTTAAATCCCACGCGTTTTACTCGTAGCGGATACGATCGTAATTAAGGAACAGAAAAAGAATTGGATTTTGTTGAAAAATATAAACTCATTTCGACCGCATTTCATATTGAGTCAAATTGCGAATGATGAGATCTAATAAAAACGAAACACTTATAATTTTTATATAGCATAGATATTCAAATAGAACGAAAATCGAATCGAAAAGTATTGAATATTTCATTGATGAAAATTGTACAGCTCACTGCGAACGCAAGTCTCGTTAGCTTCGTGTTATTACACGAGCTATCGCCTTTAATAATAACGGATTTTGCGAAACAACACAACATGTTTTGCGAATAAACACGCGGCGCGAAGCTCCGCGCGAGGGCGTTTAATTTTGCGCCCTAAATATTTTCGTAAACGCGGCTTACGCGTTCGCTTTTAATTTTTTTTTTGTTTAAATTCTTCACTAATATTACGATTTGAATGAAAATCAACTCTTCCGTGTTATTAGCGTAACGGTAGAGTGAGGAGGAGTGAATAATGGCGTTGTAAATTAAGAATGAAACTTGACGTCCGCTAAGTGCCGGAGCTGCTCGACTCCGGTACTATCACAGTGCCCCGGACTTGACAAGTGACAGTCGCCGGAAGCGTCGCCTGCCGCAATCCTCCGCGCGACTCTCTCGATAGCCCTATCGCTTTATCATCCGGCGTGTCCTTTTACATCCGTTTTTTTCTTCACTGCAAGCAAACAAAATCTCAAGTCTACTTCATTGGTGTTATTAAATATAATTTAAATTCGAGTCGCAATCGGAAAAAAAAGTTCTAAACGGTGCAAACGAAACTCATTAAGCGATAAGTTTCCTTGGGGTTTCCTATTTTTCTTCGCTGTAGATATTAATTCAACTGTGAGACGCTCTTCATTACAGTTTTCAATTAGGTTTCCGTGTAATTTTCGGCGAGCTTGTAACTCCGAGCGCCTAAAAGGACCCTAATTACCCGGACACTCTGAATAGATCCTTATTAGCACATTAATTAATATTTCAGGGCGGCGAGGAGTTCATAAATTTGTTGGAGGTGAGGTGAATTAAGATTTTTTTTTCAATTCAATACAAAGTTTATTTCGTATATTATACAGCGTGTAATCGAATAAGTGTAACCACTATTAATACGCACACAAATTATGACTGAACGAAACTTAATAGATAAAAAAGGGTGACAATTTTTTTTAAACAATGCGTGGCCGTGCTGCTCTTGTATCAAACAAATATTTTCTCACGTAGCAAAATGATGTTAACAGTTTCGTTTTCCCTCGCCCTCTCGAAATCAGTATTCCACATATATGCATAAAATTACAGTTTGGTTTCGGCCGTTCGAGCGGAAATAAAAATATGCGTGTAACATAAAGGCAGAACGAACACACACATACATACATACATTCGTGCGTTAAGGCAAACGCCTAGGTTACACACCTATCCGTATAAAAATAACTATAAATATAAGACATAAAAGTCGAATAGGACTTGGTTTATCTCGGCATACGAAATCAAATTCATTTGCATAAAGATAACGCGCTCGTTCTAATAATAATAATAATAAAAATAAAAAATACCAGACTCGGACCGTATAAACGATTTTTATTCGAGCGTTTTATAAATAAGCAACAAGAGTATCTCGGAGCTGTGTTAATGAAGTGGATCGATAAGCTTGTGTTGTTATTATTACTAAAGATCGGTGTACGTACAAGCAAATTCACTTAAATAAAAACATTCAAATTCCCAGACGTGATCAGATATGAGTGAGGCAAATTCGGCCGAAATTCGAGAACTAAATTAATATTCATTCGCTCGAAAGTTGGGCGAACGACGAGGACGACGACGACTGACGGTAGATATTCAAGTTCATTAATTTCCTAGATATTTATTTCACTTGTCGGTGGAAGTTCGCTGCCAAGATTGACATAATCTTTGCAATTATCGCGGCGGAAATTAAAAACGGAGAACCCGCCGCCACTATTTATAATTTTGTATCTAAATAGAATTTTATATCTGATCATTACTAAAAAGGCACGCCAAAACTCGTCTAATTAACCGACTAGAAAAGAAATAAATAAAAGGAAACATCGTTTTCCTTTCGTAAATAGACTCCTAAGCCCCGTCCCGTAATAATTCATTAAACGTAATTGATAAGGAGTAAATTACAAAAAGCAATTCTAGAGTTAGGCATCGAATAAAAAACCAACATTAATTATGACGTCTGCGTGATTCTAATTTACGTATTCATGTTTCAATTCCGTAATAAATCTTTCTTCAAATAGTTTTCTTCGATAAATCACGAAACGTAATCATTACCTGCACCGTTACAAGCAATATATCTCTTGTAACAGGTATACGTTTTAAGGAATTAACGTCGGTGAGTTACAGTTTCATTTTAGTCTTTCATAACTCGAATTTACTCAACATACACCTTGATTTACCTCGATTGTAAAACACACCTACATCACCGCGGCAGGAGAGGGAAGAAGAAAAAAAAGAGCGTACAGGACCACCCATCTAGGACCCTATCTCGGTTACATCTGGAATTTTTATCTAACGTTCACGTAGAAAACGCCCGGCATAAATAACCCGTTGAGTTGTTAAGAAACTCGAGGAGAAAATATATCAATCGATTTAAATACAGATAAACTTCTTTTTCGGAGTTTCTTCTTCTGTCTTCGTCCGGGCGTTCGCCGAATTGAATTATGCGCGCCGCGCCAGTGAATGGATGACATTTGCGAGAAAACCTTTATCTTTTCTATACGTATAAATAAAAAAAAAGTTTGCCGACTGTTTAAAGAAACTTCGCATCATCGAGGAAATGCCCCGGAAAATAATTTCTTTTCCGTGTCTTCCGAATGAAACTAACAAGATTCGTAATATGGAAGTTTCTTTTCCTATGCTATATGGCCCTCCTGTGTTCCGGAATAATCAACGGCGGAAGGGAGATACATAAAACTTCTTTCTTGCGATTTATTGAAAAATTTTTAATGCGTAATCAGTTCATGACGCGATCAAACTTTTCTAATCTTTAGTTCAATGCATGGGAGGCGGGCGAGGGACAACCGAATTTCTCCAATGCAATACATTTCTATTAATTAAAAGGCATTAAATTATCAAAAATGATACTTCGGTGTTCTTTCTACAAATTCTATTTTAACCCACCACCGGTTTCGTCTACATTTTCAGACATTTTCAAATGGTAACACTAACTTGTATTGCATAGGGGAATCGAAAGGCCTCACAGAACTATAACCAAATTCAAACCCTACTTGTAACTAATTTCCTAGAAACCCTACCTTTTTGTCAGCGAAATTCAGAATGGTCCTAAAAGGTTTAGTTTTCACTTCATCAAATGTCAGACTCACACTATTTAAGTGACTAAACCGAACTCTAGCTATTGTCAGGTATTTGCAAAATATTGCTCAGTTGTTTCGATCTCTGATTCAAATAATCTACTTGTTTCACTTCCTGGCAAGCCCATTTTGTTAAGGTGGTACCTCATTCCTTGTTAAAAGAAGAAGCATTTGAGCCTTTTAGTCTCTTTTCTATATTGTGTCTTACTCAGATCACAGTAAAGCTATCCTCATGGTCGGGTATCCATTGAAGGTGTTGCCCTTAGCTAGTTCCTTGAGAGATTGCTTGCATTTCCATATGGAAAAGGATTCAGTGCAATATGCCTTGAGTGCCTTTATAGTTGCCTGACTATCATACACGATATATATCTATTTGCCCTTTGTGTTCCTTCTCGGACACTCCTGGGCATGTAGATTTATTGCAATTCTTTCAGTTTGCGTAATTGTTGGGGTAATGCCTGGATCGTAATACCCCCTTTGCAGCCTTTGATCCTTCCGTGTGCCCAACTGTGCCATTTGGATTTTAACCATACGGCAGCTACTAATATCTACTTCTTAGGGTATGTCAAAGTCATACAGTTTCGGCATCATGCCTGAAGGCTTTTCTGATATGTCTGGCTGCCAAAAATCTGTTCAATCTCTTGGTTCAGGTTAGTCTCAAGGAAGCTAGCATGACCTCCCTCTGCACGTATAAGTGAGGACTTCCAGAGCTGCTGTTGGACCCCCTATTCATGGCCCCTGTTATTCCCAGATATGCTAATTGCTGCAATTTCTCCAATTTATTTTGCGTAGGTACCTCAGTGGCCCTTGTCCACCACACTAAAGAGGCATAAGTAACTACGGGTCGTACTACTGGCGTACATGATCATTGAGTCATTCGTGGTTTCAGGCCACATGTTTTACCAAAGAGGTTGCGACATATGTTAAAAGGTGCCGTTGTCTTTGAACCTATCTTATCTACTGAGCTTCGTATCCAGGGTTTCTCCTAGATATTCCACCTCTTTGGAGAGCTGTAGGTTGAATCCGGTCCGTTTAAAAGGGGAGCGATTAAATTCCGCTTCCTACGTCTCGTAAATGGTACCATGATGGTTTATACTGGTTCCTCCTTATGGCACCATCTATCGATAATGTTCGAAGGTTTTATGGAAACAGTGTCTTCGATAGGTGACCGAAAAGTCTTAAGACGTATTCTTTTTATTGGAATTTAAATTGAGTCTCACTCTGTTTAGTAGTAACCAGATGTTCTTAAATTCTTCGAGCAGTCGCATGGATAAGTGTAGGAGACGCCCAAATAAAGAAGAAGTCTCGAGGTCTTCAGCAAGGTGTCGATAATGACCAGAAAACTCTTCGATAACGACCAAATGGTCTTAAACTGAAAATGCTTCGACAACAACCAGAAATTCATTCATTCTTCGAGTAAGAGAGAACTTGTCGCCTGTATAAGGGTATGAGATGACCACCGATTAAAGAAGAAGACCCGAGGTCTTCAGCACGGTGTTGATAATGATCAGGCAAGTTCGTCGATAATGACCAGAAGGTCTTAAAGGCCTACTACTCTTGGATAATGACCAGAAAATCTTTAATAATTAAAGAAGAATTATTCTTCAAATAAGAGAGGACTTGTGTCGCTTGTATATAGAAGTGTAAAAGGCGATCAATTAAAGAAGAAGTCCCGAGGTCTTCAGTAAAGCTATCGACAATGACCAGGAAACGATGATAAAACCCCCAACTTATGGGCATGCCTTTGCTATGGTTATTGTGGTTTCTACCCCTCCTAATGAAGCCGGTACCTTCCGACTTTCCAGCATTGATTTGATCCACCCAATTGTCTATGGATTAATGTTACGTTTTATGGCAGCTGTTTCTATAGATTTAAATGGGATTTTGTCATGTCTATAGAGATGCCAACAGCCGTGATAGACTTTTCTACAGCATTAACTTACCTAGTGATTTTTAGAAAAATTTTTAACAACTCTTGCCATGAAATTCGGACAGCACGTCGTAGCTTAATTAAAAAATAAGTCATTTTATAGTGAAGCTAAGAGATGCCGACCAAATTTCATGGCAAGTCTGGCCTTCACCATCACTATCCCCTTTTTCCCCTAATCTGAAGTGTTTAAGCAATCTTATGGGGCGTCCCACAGGGGGGATTTGATTTCATCTCGGCCAATCAAATTAAAAAATTGTATCCCGCGCTTGGCTTTCGAATGAGCAGTAGCCTACCACCAGATGGCGCACGGTTCTTCATTCCCATTCTAACGATGTTAATCGATGTTCTAAGAATTATTTACGCCGAATACGCGATTTCAATTGATTTGAACTTCAAGGCAGATTCTTTTAATTACTAGGTTAGGATGCACCCCGGCGGTCCGTCGCGTCGCGTCGCCTCGTGACGTGCGTATCTTATTCAGACTCCCCCTAACCTGGCTCTCCGTTATTGAAATATATGGGTCTAAGAGAGAATCTATCGATAAATCATCCCCCGACTAGATGGGTGGACACTTGTTGTGAAAGGTATATAACAAGCTGCTTCTTTTCCGACGAAGAAGCAGCAACTCTCCAGCGCTGGAAACATGTTTTATTTATGCGCCTCGGAATAAGCGCTGGAAAGTTATGTAGGTACTTACTTAACTTTTTTTTGAAGCTGTGATTTAATGTACTACTTAGTTATTTGTGGGGGGGGGGGGCATTCAATTTCAAGTCGACGCGACGCAACGCTCATCTGGTGATGAGTTTAAGATCATCACCACCACCACAATTGTTGCTAGATATATAAGAAGACAACGGCGTGGGTGAAATTGAAAATCTATTTAAATGCGATCCCCCGGACGTTCTAATCTGAAATAAATGATTTACGAGCGTGTACCACTGATAATAGGTTTTCAAGACCACGAAGAATGCACTCGGTATTAATTATCATAGATAGCGGAGACGTTCCTGGTCGCGATGATCCCACGCCCCACGACAAATGGAGATGATGAATTACACCTGCCGTCCCGGACCCATTGTCGTTCTCGATGTTGTTATTCTTTCGGTCGCGGAGTGTCTCTTCTTAATCTGATGAGTAAGTGCGCGTCAAACGTATTTAAGCCACCGCCGCACTAAGAAAATATTTCCTAAACACAAAGCAGGTTTGGAGAGGGGTTTATAATTTTAAGGCGATTAGGATTTCATGCATTACAAGTACTTTGTAACGCGCACTCGTGTATACAATTTATTTATTTCTAAACAGCCCAGAACTATTGGCCTTCTCTTATAACACGATGAAGTTCTGTTTTAAAAACCAATACACACTCCTTAAGGACCAAGTACTTTTTATAATGGAAAGTGTTTTCCATGCGTATTTATTATAATTGTTTAAAAGAAAGGAATTAAAAATGAATGTAATGACAGTTGAGGAAATTGAGTTGGGCTGCTTCATAATTAGAAAATTAAGTATTTATTTGAGTTTAAAAGTTGGAATGCATCTGGATGTGAAGTTGATGATATAAATATTTGAGGGAGATTGTGGTAACAAGACAGGTGATATATGTAAATGTAAATTTTTAATTTTTCACATACATCCAGTGGAGTAGGTATAAGTTAGAGGTATAATTAATTTAGTTGGCATCGCTTGTGTCGGAGTTCGCCCGAGCGCTATAATTTTCTTAAGCCACGCGGTAACAGGAATGTCAAAGTAATTTCGTAACTATTTAAAGTAATTTGTATGTAGGACAAAAAGTTTTCGTTGTAAATTACACGTTAAAATAAACTCCTAAAATACCCCCGGATTCGCGTTGCGTGCGACGGAACGGCCCCCCCTAAAAATATAATATACTGCCAGGTTCGACTAATAACATGTTGAACTTAACTGCCTCTCTCTCCACTGAATCCGATGGAGAAAATAGGAAACGCAGGAGGAGATTATTTATTGCAAGTGCGTGTGTACGCCGCGCGCGGGCTAAAGTCACATCTCAGAGGATCAGCTTTGCGAAATTACCGCCGGGGATCAGAATTCGTATAATCACGCGGCCCATGGGAAATTATTTTAGGGATTTAAATTTGAGGACTCGCTAATACGTTAACGGCGGTGTAAAATGAATATCGAGTTCGGCCCGTTTGCTGTTTTGAACTTCGATGGATTCTAAATCCGTATGGATCAAGGATTTTGATTAGATAACTTTCCCCCCTAACTTTTTACTTTCTTTTGTTTTTTTTTCTTTACTTTCTACGAGGGGCAAGGCAACCACCAATATACAAAACCCCAACAACTTTTTTTTTCGTTAATCCTCCTTTACATTCTGATCACACCCTATTTAATTCCAAGTTCCGATTAAAAAACTATCACAGAGTGTGATCGTAATCGTTGCTTCACCTTCTTTCTTTCCTTCCCATTATTTATTCAATAAGCAAGCAAAAGCAATTTCCCTTTATTTACACGGTGTTTACGAAAAACCACGCGCGTGCGACGAAAGCGAAACGCAAGAAAAAAAGTTACATAATTAATAAAAGCGCCGTCGTGCTTTTAAACCCTTTAAAACTCGCGAGCGAAGTGATTAATGAAAACTGTAAATAATTCACAACAGGAACACGCGCTGCAAGTAATTTAAACAATCTCGATAAAAATGCGGGGGGGCCTTCCCTTAAAGCGAGGCGTGTTTTGAACGGTTCTTGAAAGAGAACGCCTAATAAATTGACGGGGTGAAAATTAATTGGGGAACTAAACACTCGGCGGTGTGAATTTACAGCCCTGTTTACCGTAACTAGTAGAACCCAAAAGAACCGTCTGCGAGGCGGAGGTGGATCTTTCAGTAATTTTGTCCTTCTTTGACGGACTCCTCACGTTAAAACTTCCGCCGGAGTAAGGGCTTTTTTCAATTTCATCTTGTTTACATGAAAAAGACATGTCCTGTGATCTATAGGAGCTTGTTAAGGGGGCATACCCGCCTGTCAACGGCTCGGTCTTGAGATCCTGACGGATTTGCAGCCCCCTTTTCATTTCCTATACCGGCGGCGTCCGATAAGGAAGGGCGGACATCTGAATAAGCCTGGACATGTATTTGCACCCTTCACAAAAGCCTTCGGGGCTTTTATACTTATGTGCTGCTTATTGCATAGATGGTGTTTGTATGTTTTATAAAAAAAAGAAGGTAATTTCAATATTTATAAACAAACAACTTTGTCCCATTTTCTTCAAAACCTCGTCTTCGCCATCACATTTTTATTTAATGTAATTTAAAGCCTAATGAATAGGCCATCAGTTAAACGGAGAGGAAGGGCCACTACATTCATCCAGTAAACGTCGCGGGAGTCTCGTAGTTTCTTCATAGACTAACGCTGATGTATCAAAACTTTTAATCGATTCTACTCGGAATTTATTCTTCAAAACAGTTTGCGAATTCTAATTAACGGATGTAATTACATGACGCCGAACTGCATATTGCATGAGCCCCCACAATAAAGCCATCAGCGTCCGCGGATGCGGCAGCTCGAAAGGATTATGCATGAAGTAAAATAAAATAAATTCGGTGGCCGTCGAAACAGTGAATTTAATTGTATGCAAAAATCCGGGCGCGTTCTCGAAACAACGCAAAGTAATGCAAACGGAACGCTTTTTATTTTAATCCGCGCACACGTTTATGCAATTGAAATGTGGCATACTAATGAAGTGCCTTGATAAATGTCCGCGGCTCGTGTCGTTAACATGAACGATACAAATGATACGAGCGCCGTATCATTTTTCAAACCGAAACTGCCGCCAGGAAACTGACATGACGGTATCTGTATATCTATGCGCCGGGGTACGTACTTTTAATTGCTCGATGAGTTTATCGCGAATAATCAGTGTCATCATGTGCAGGAGATCATTTTGTTTTAATCTGTCTTACGTAGATCTTCGAAATGTGATGAATCGATAAATTAAAATTAAGAGATGCTTTGTTTGGAACGGCCCAGCAGATGCCGATGGTGGTAAATATGAACTTGAGTTAAACAATTTGACTTGCGGGGGGATAAAGTTGGCCCGACGCTAAAGCTTGGAGTAATTCGTTTAATCGCCCATAAATCACAGATTTTCATGCGGCGCTCATTACAGAAACAAAATAGTCCGTCGAGGGCCGTTCTGTTAATAACAGTTTTAGCCGCACATAATTTCACAGCACAAATTTGAACCGTTTTGTAGCAATCTGTACCTACACAAAAAAAATGTATTCGCGGTCGAATAATCTCGAAAGTATATTAGAAACTGTACAACAAGAAACATATTTATTATGTACAGTATTAGGTGCAACTCAAATTTCCATGTTTTATTCTTCAGTATATGAAATATTGTCATTAGCAGGTGTCGATGATCCAATAGAAGAAAAGTTGATTTAATAACCGGAAAAGTAATAGGTACATGACTTACCAACTAAGGGATATGAAGCATTACAGAGAATTTTTAATGCTACACTCAGACTCGGCGACGATCCATGGAGATATCTACGACTGAACTACTCCGGGTACAATGAAAAATTTGAGCTAACCCAAGTCAACCAAGCTTAGGCATGCATCTAGGTAGGCGATTGACTTGGAAAAACCAAAAGGTCACAGCTTGGATTAAGATTCAAACACGCCTATTGGCTGATAGGAAGAAAGTCTCAGCTCAGCACCACCACCAAAACAAATTGCTCCTATATAAAGCAATAATAAGACCAATATGGATATATGGGATACTGCTGAGGGGCATCGCTAACAATTTTAACACTAAACGTTTACTTCTTACAAAAAAAGAAAATTTGAGAAACAATGGGTGATTTACAAAACGTAATATTTCTAATTTCGAATTTGGCGCTTCAGAGTAGTAGTGAAATTCAACACGATTCAAACAGTTGGCGCCACAGAGTTTCGATTTCATTTTTTTATTATTTATTATTATTATTTATTTTATTTATTTTGATTTTATTTTTGGTTTTCAACGAGAAAAACTAAAGTTATCATTTTAATTACGTCGCAGTTTAGAAAGAAAAACAAAAGAGAACTCAAATAAGTAAATAGAAAATTAGATGAACGAAAAGACGATGGATGATTCTCATCAGAGAAGTATAAAGAAAACAAGAGACAAACGAAGTGACTGTGTCGATCTTATTTTTACATTTTCATCACAGTTTCGAAGAAGAAACAAAAGAAAATTTAAACAAACGACAAGAAACTATAAAATAAGAAAAAAAAAACAAGCGATTTACTATTCTCATCAGACGGAGAATGAAAAAAAGAAAAGAGAGTCGTAACAAACATCATCGAAACGCTGAAAAGTTAATATGAACGAAAAACAAAAGAAAAGCGACTGCTCTGTACTTTCACTTGGTTTTCTCTCTTTAGAAAAATATTGACGCTTACCTACTCGAGTTTTCTTTCGCTTTTTTATACTTTTGGACACAAATCGTGGTATTTCATGATTTAGATATACCTACATCAGTTTTCTTTCGTTTTTCTTTTCACATTAATTTTTAATGTTGCATTAATGCTTCTTATATGTTTTTCAAATACCTACCTAACCCGCCGGAGTTGCAACATCAATCTTCTTTTGTTTTTGACGTTTTCCTGTCGTTT
The DNA here is from genome assembly GCA_039766575.1 of Serrognathus titanus. NCBI lineage: Eukaryota > Metazoa > Arthropoda > Insecta > Coleoptera > Lucanidae > Serrognathus > Serrognathus titanus. The sequence goes on along the minus strand of CM077911.1, from coordinate 19,974,592 downwards.
TGCTTTTTTCTGTCTTCAAATCTAGATGTCGTCGATTTTCATTTACTTCTTCAATCAATTCTATTTTTTCACTTCATGTTTTCTTATTGCTTTTTGTCGAATTTACTTTTCATATCTATTGTATTAGCGTTTTATTTTTGTTTTAATTCTCAATGTCGTTTGTTCCTGTTTGACGATATGTTTTTTCGTATTTCGTTGTCCCCTTTTGTTTCTCATCGTTCATCTTTTTCTTTACATTTTGTCGTTCTCTTTTCGACTCTTTTGTTTTTTGAAATTTTTTTTAGTTCTTTCCATTTCGCTCGTGTACCTACCTTGTGGTGTTCTTTGTTTTTCGATAATATTTTGATTGTTTACCAGCATTATCGATCTTCTTTTGTTTTAGACATTTTCTTACAGCTTCTTTTTTGTTTTTTAGTTTGTAGATGCAGTTGAAAGTGTTAAAAGTCCATTTAACCGCATTACACTCGAATTTAGTCGAATTATCTGAAAAGTCGCAAAAAAGGAACAGTCTAAGTTTCAATCGCTTGTAAACATTGCGATTGTGTCACTTAGAATGTGAAACACTGACAACTTCAAAATTGACTATAGTGCCATTCTTCGTTTTTTTGTTTTTCTTTTGTCATCGTGTAGGTAGTCCAGCTTAGTAATTTTTTATATTAATTTTTAAGTAAATTGGAGTACCTACCTACCCTAAATACATTTAAAAACTACCTACACTCGAATTTAATGGCGTTTTCTGAAAAGTCGCAAAAAAGGAACAGTCTAAATTTCAACCGCCTGTACAGATCGCGCTCGTGTCGCTTAGAATGTGAAACATTGCCTACTTCAAAATTGATTAGTGGCATTCTTGCGTTTTTTTTTTTTTTTTTCATCGTGTAGGCAGTCCACCTTGGTCATTTTTTACATTAAGTTTTAAGTAAATTGGAGTACCTATACTCCAACGTAAGAATGCCACTAGTCAATTTTGAAGTTGGCAGTGTTTCCCATTCTAAGTGACACAGGCGCGATATTTACAGGCGATTGACACTTAAGTAGACTGTTCCTTTTTTGCGACTTTTCAGAAAACGCCATTAAATTCGAGTGTAGGTAGTTTGTAGATGTATTAGGATAGTAGGTACCTACCTACCTTCAAGAAATGAGTAAAATTTAAAAAAAAATATCGTTAGTTCTTTCTTCGTTCGTGTACCTTTGGTCTTCTTTGTTTTTCGATAATATTTTGATTGTTTAATAGAATTGTCGATCTTCTTTTGTTTTCGACATTTTCTCACAGCTTCCTTCAGTTGGTATTCTTCAATTTTATTTGCTTTTATTATTCCTTCATCTTATTTTTTACATTTCTTTTTTCTTTTGTAATTTTTCTTGTTTCTTTTGATTTCTCATTCCATATTGGCATTTCGTACAGCTGTTTTCTGTTTTGATTTTTTTATTGTTTCACTCAAAAGATTAAAACCAAACGATTTAGAGGCTAGATTTAGATAAATTGTTAGCAAGCAATAGTAGACTTAGTTTTCAGTTTTAAGTACCATGTTGCCATAAAATTACAGAAACATAATTCACAAAAGTACTTTGTAATGGTGTGTACTAAAGATTATTCCTCAATCCAGACAAATCACTGTTCATTTGAATTGAAATTTGTTGATTTTCATATAACTATGCAAGACGTTCCTGCAAACGAAGTTTTATCTTTGAATGTGCTTATTGGTTTAACAAAATGATGCAGTCATGCGTGATGATGAATATAAAAAGAACGTAGCAATATTTATGAACAGGTTTCACTGCATGTGCATTAACCGATAAGTGTTTTATAAACAAAAACAAGTTCCAGTTTGTTTTCCTGGGAACACGCTGGCCACTTACAGGCACGGCGGTAACTTGATACTTTTAAACGAAATTCTACACTCGGATTCATCGCTTAAAAAAAAAAACCTAAATCGTATGAACTTAACACCATGCTTGATTTTTAAGGAAAGAAAAATGTTGTGCCTCAAAAATTATTAATTCTATGTGTTTTATTAATTTTCAAATTAAAAGTCTGTTGCGTAGATTGGAATAAAAGAAAAGAAAAGAACTGATTAATGTTCCTTACGACGTAATATGTTTCCATGAATGGCATTCCAGACGTTTCATATATAGAATGTTCATAGCATTGGAAGCCATGGTACTCGCAGTTACCTAACTGCGACTTCTAGGGGTTTACTTCGACATAAATAGGAAATACGCAATAAATCTTAATTGTCATTTAATAATAACAATCTACCTTAATTGAGAATAACAATTTTTTTAATTCTTAACAGAACTACGCATGTGCATAGGACGTTTCATTTCGATCCTCCACTCGCCGCCTTCTCATCGTTTAAAGTAACGACTGTAATCATTAACAGTAAGAAATACAGATGAAAACAGAGTGTCACCCTCCAATTATAGTGTAGAGTTTTAAAAGAATTAATTTAAACAATAAAATAAAATGGCAACGAAACGAAATCAGTTTTTTTTTATTTCAACAGATGAAAATATTTAATTTTATAGAGCGCGTACGTTTTTAATTAAAATGAATATTTGAAAGAAACGAAAGAAAATAAATTATTCTTTACGCGTGGCCCCGTTAACCAAAACTATTAAACGTACACGTGAAGAGGTATTTACGTAACACAATGTAACTGTTCAGCAACAATAACATCCCTCTCCTTTGAATTAATAATTCAGCGGGCGTATACATTTTAATGGAGTAAGTAGAATTCATCCCATTCGCATTCCCGAGTAATAATTAGCAAGGTGACGTGCGCAGTTTACGAGTTGACGTCGCGACGTCACGCGTCAAGTAATGTTTTAGTAACGACGCATCATCTAAATAGATAATTAGTCGGATTCACCTGTCAGCTTTATTACGTTTCGCCCCACAAGCATTTTGCCGCTGCCATTGATTCGCGTGTGGGGGGGTAAATATTTTATAGACAATAAATCGCAAGTAGAAACGTAGGGGCGCCGCAGTTGTATTTCTCTGGGGACAGACAAAACTAACGCCCGGGTCGCCGCATTTTGACATCGACGCGAAACGGCGCAGCTTCGGGCATTAAATTTTTACCAACGCTTACCGTTGCCGGAGGTCGCCTCAATTTTCAATTGATGTCTTTCTCAGCTTTCTTATTCTCAATCTCTCCCCGAAAACTTATGGGAATTTACTGGAAGGCGAAAGCGTCACGTATTAAAAATGAACGACTCATATTTAATGCACGACATGACACTACAGCTTCCTCCATCAATAGAAAATCTTTAACTTTGTTCTTACCGCACATACACACAATTTGGCTCACGCTTCGCATACCTCCACACACTTCCTTTTATCTTGTCAGTTACGCAAATGACACAAATCGATTTTTAGAAAATTCTATCTGTAGAGTTCATAAAGTTTTCTGAAAACTAGGAAATGTTGTTCATGATGACGACGGAATGGAATTATTCACATCGCTTTTGAATGCGTGCTCGCTGCCTGATTTGGCGCGCAGAAATTGAAAATATTTCGAATATGCAGGCGCATCGGTAAATAGAAAATTAAATTCCGCGAGTGCAAACTAGGGGGAGATGGGGAATTGTTTGAAGGTAAAAAGCGTGATTGGAAAATATGTATTCAGATTCCGAATCGGAACGAATGCCTCTATACATCATGTTGCTCCTGTGGTACAGCAGACCACACAAAGATTCCCGGTGAACGTCCCACAAAGTCGGGGGTTTCCATCTAAACGTGCAACCGGGCCATTCGTCATAGTTACGCTACGTGCGTTTGCCGAATAAATATTTTATTAGCCAGTGGCTAATAAATTAACTTCTGTACCAGATGAAGCTGGGGGGAAAGAAATTAATGCTCAGACGTATATGTTGGTAATAACGTGGAGGAGCAGTAAATATAAATTTCAAAATTACACACATCAAAAATTGAGATGCACAATAATAAAACCATACAGAGTGTACGTATCTAGCGGTTATCATTGAAAGAGCAAGCTCTCAATCATAAACTTTCAAATTTATTTTCTTTTGCGTTATTACCCATCTGGAACGTTTTCGTATTGAGATTTTCTTTTCAGATAATGCATAGAATAGGTAGAATTATCCGCCAATTTCAAACTTATTCGATTGCACACTGTATATAGGAATACAGTGTGCAATCGATGTAATTGTAATTTACAAGAAGAGAAGCTATCGAACATTGTGTCGTCTTTCTCCACTGATTCTTTGTCATACTATCGAATGTTGCATTTCTTTTGTATTAGTTTCTCGAACTAATCGGACGCTTCCTTTAATTTATCTACGTTTACCTTTCATATTTTCTGATTGTCCAATAGATGGCGCTCAATTCGATTAAATCTTTCTTCAGCTCTGCCTAATTTCATAAACCTGCTAAAGCCGTTCTCTTTTTTTAGGTTCACTAAACCGCTTTGCTCTTCTTTTATTTAAATTACACTTCGTGGTTCTTTAACTGTCCCCCAGATGGCAGTCAATTTAATCAGATTTTCTTCGCCTTTTCTCTCTCTCTCAAATGTTGCGACGTCTCTCTTGACACTTCGCTTTAAGGTTCTTAAGTGGTCTAATAGATGGCGCTCAAATCGATTAAATTTTTCTCGTGTAACGACTTCCTCGACTCATTTCTTCGTCAAAATTTAAATTGCTAATACGGCTTTTATGAATTTGCTAAAACCGATCTCTTCATTAAACCGATTGGCTCTTCTTTTATTTAAATTACACTTCGAGCTTCTTTAATTGTCCAACAGATGGCGCTCAATTTAATCGTGTTTTCCCCCCGTTTTCTCTCTCAAATATCGCGATGTCTTTCTTGGCACTTCGCTTTAAGGTTTTCAAATTGTCCAATAGATGGCGCTCAATTCGATTTAATTTTTTTCTGCACTCTGAGTCTCTCTTTATCGAATATTGCGAAGTCTTTCTCCTCTGATTCTTGGTCAAACTAATCGAACTTGAATGTATTTTTTCGTATTAGTTTCTCGAACTAATCTTTTAATTAATTTAAGTTTACCCTCGGGGTTCCACGGTTGTCTAATAGATGGCGCTGAATTCAATTAGATTTGTCTGTGCTCTCGTGCGATTACTTCCTCGACTCGTTCCTTTGCGAAAATCTACCGATTTTTTTAAATCAGTTCGCATTTAGCGTCAAGGTTCTGTGATTGTCCAATAGATGGCGCCGAATTTAATTTATTGCGACGTCTTTCTTGGCACTTCACTTTAAGATTCTTAAATTGTCCGATAGGTAGTGCTAAATTCGATTGAATGTTTCCGCACTCTCTCTTTCTTTCTGTCTCCAACATTGCGACGTCTTTCTCAACTCCTTTCTTTGTCAAACTATTCGAACTTTATAATTATTTTTAATCCATCTTTTTCTGTGTTTAGTTTCTCAGACCTAATCGACTCTTCTTCTATTTAATTTACGTTTAACTTCAAGGTTCTTCAATTGTGCAATAGATGGCGCTCAATTCGATTATAATTTTCTTCAGCTTTGCGCAATTTTATAAATTTGCTAAACGCGTTATCCTAAACCGATTCGCTCTTTTTTATTTAACTTGCATTTCGTGGTTCTTTGATTGTACAACAGATGGCGCTGAATTTAGTCAAAATTTTCTTTGTGTTCTCTTTCATGGCACTTCATTTTGAGGTTCTTAAATTGCCTAATCGATGGCGCTCAATTCGATAAAAATTTTCTGCGCTGCGACGTCTTTCTTGACTCACTTCTTTGTCAAAGTTTTCGAATTTTATAATTCTCTTAAATCCATCATGCTCTCTATTCAGTTTCTCGAATCTAATCGACTCTATCTGTATTTAATTTGCGTTAAACTTCAAGGCTCTCTGGTTGTCCAACAGATGGCGCCTCTCTATTCAGTTTCTCGAATCTAATCGACTCTATCTTTATTTAATTTGCGTTAATCTTCAAGGCTCTCTGGTTGTCCAACAGTTCGTGCCCAATTCGATTAAGTCAGTTTCTCCCGAATTTCTTTATCAAGCTTATCAATTTTTATAACTTTCTTAAATCTATCATTTGCTTTAATCAGTTACACGAACCTATCGACTTTTCAATGTGCAATATGCAACTAACTTCAAGACTCTCCGATTTTCCAATGGATGGCGCTCAATTCGATTAAATTTTTCTTCATTTCCTCTCGACTATCGCGACGCCTTTCTCGATCCATTTCTTTATTAAACTTTACTAAATTATTATGTGCAGTAAGTGGACCTGCGTATATAGTACAATAAACGTCAAGGCAGGTCATTTATGACTTCGTACAAAAGAATACGGAGACTAGGAGTTAGTGATACGCAAGCAATAAAAATATGATGATGAAACCTGGTAAATGTAAAACTATTAACAGAGGCAAGTTGTATTTTAGTATTGAGTTAGTTTCCAGTTTATAAAAAGATCTTTTCGCAGTAGATAATTATAATTTGCTTCAAGAAAGTATTCTTTTAGGAAGGAAACTCAAATAATATACTGATTATATCTGCACCGACGGCGAAGCAGCAAGTAACACACAGATTCGGCGTTTTCAAAGAGAATTAATTTCGACGTAAGATTACAAGATTGTTAATATTCCCGTCTTGGGGCGGTGAAACGAATAAAACATTCAGGACCTCGTCCTGTAGCCGAGCAGAATGCAGTGTAATATTACATCTACTTCGAAATGTTGTATTGTGGTTTAGCGGCGTCAAATTAGAAGAAATTTCATAATTCCGCGCGCAGCATTATATGCAGCGTCTCATGTTTAATTTCCTTCCGAATAAAGGATGCCAGGTAAATAATTAAATTTTTCCTACATCGCGAACGAAATTTATCGCCCTGCGAATTTAATACTCGCGGAATATAATTTACGTGATTATCCAGGTAGATTAAGTTATGAATATTTAATTTTGAGCGTTGCACTCCCGAAATAAATACTTTATTTTGTTAATTGGGACCCGGGGGTGAGCTTGGTGGGTGGGTAAGGTTGCGTGACGGGCTTGATTTCCATTTTGTTTTATGTGATTGGAAATTTTTAATGACGTCTGGTTGTCAGGACGATTCGAAAATAAGCGTTCGTGAGCGAGAAGTTTCCGGTCGGTTCGGGTAGGTAACGTCGATAATTTCCAAGAACGAAAAGTTTCGGCAATTCTATACGGCCGTGTTCTCGCCCTAAGACGGGCACGTCATGCGATGTGTCGTGTCTATGCACTTTTCTAATTTATTTATGTGAAATGAAGTGCACGTCTCCGCAAACCATTCGGAATATCTAATGTTCACGACGAAGGTACACTCAATTATTAATTAATTTAATCACAGGGTTTGATAGAGGGCGACAGCCTTTACAAAGTGAGATTTTACACATTATTGTGTAACATGCACAATAAGGTTTCTAAATTAAATATTCCTTTGCCTTATTTTTTAACGTCTATTGATGACCGAAGCTGGAACTTGTCGAGCATGTGAATTTCTTCACAAAAACTGCACGTTTCAAGACAAGTTCAGATCTACATCTTCAGTGTCCTTTAGGAAAAAGTGACTTGTTTACTGACGGCACTGAAAAATTAATAATTGTCGTAATAGAAAAAAGCGCTTTCGAGGAGTCAAGTCCTTGCCGGTTACTTATAAGAATAATAAAAAGGCGTGGATGACTGGTGATCTTTTTGAAACATGGAGAGTATGAGTATGGCGTAGTTTGAAGCATATGTAATAGAAATATCAATTTCAATCTATGAAATATGATGAGCTTTCCAATTATAAAGAAAAAAAAAAACTTACGTGCCAGTATTAAATTCCCCCAGTGTTTTGATATTGGATGTCGTAAAGAATAATAAGCATGGAAAATACCTGGCAAGTCGCCCGCGTAAACCAAGCCATAAGTGAGGCAAAATCCCGACTTACCGAACACATCCTAGATAAACGATCTTAATAAAGAAAGATTTAAAGAGTCCGGTGCATATGCACGCCATAATTTCGCACGTAAGAGGACGGCGATATTACTTTTTCCGTCGCGCTCGCGAAATACGAGCGGCGTCCTTTTTTCCGGCGCAAATTCGACGCTTTCGGCGTTTAATAAATTTTATTTTGTCGCGGATTTGAGGAAATTTCGCGGAAAATGGCTTGCATTTTCGCCGGCAACAATGCGCCTGCATACGCCATCGTCGGTGACTCAGGTGGCCCCGGCTCTACTTTAATGCTTCTTTATATGACGCGACTAAATAGATCATTTCAGATTTTCCAGGGCAGATGTGTTCCAAATTGTGCACAAAAAATTAAATCCGGTAAACAGACATAAATTTTTAAAAACAATTAAATATAAATAAGAAGTCAATAATTTATTATTTGCGCTCGTGGAACCAAAGCAGAAAATTAACCAATTAATTACGCCCGGCGCGCGCTTCGAAAATTGAAAGGATAGTGCTTAACGGAGTTTTATTAAAGCGCCCGGATTGAATTATGATCTTGCAAGAGTGTACAAAATTTACAACGGCACATAAAAGGGACGACTTCATCGTCTGCGTTTTCACTTGCTGCGTACCTGCACCTACCATCGATGGTGCATGTGCGTATATTTTTAGTACGTCCCAGCTGTTACATCGCGTATATCATTTTCCAGCAGCCTTAAAGTCGGTCATAAATACGAGGAACGTTTTCCTCCATCCCCCGGACCAATAACTCCGGGCTCGAAACAAAACTAGCCCCCTCGCGTTTTAATAAAAACCAAGTGAAGCATTTACCTTGCCCGCGGAAATAAATAATAACTTAAATTGCGCGGAAAGGGAAGTCTCAAACTCGATTCGAATCGGAAAATTATACAAACTAAGACGGGGGGATATTTTTAATGCGTTGCTCCTTCCTCCCCCCTAATGGCGAAACAAAGGACACGTTCGCCTGAAAGTTTCAATATTTGCGCAATTTGCCTTCGACGTTTAGCTCTAATAGGTGCGCGCCTCGCTTTCCCCCGTATTAAAATATTGCTCTTCATATTTGCTCTTGAGATTGTTCCTTGTCTGTAACGCTTTCATTTGCCTTGCACTCGATTTATTACGTAACTTCATTTCCTCAAGCACAGAACCTTATTTGCTGTGTAAAACTTCCGCTTACTATTTTTCTTCTTGTTTGTCTTAGACCTATTTAAAAATTTATTACGAAATTCGAAACGAGCTCGAAGCGACCATGAAAGGAATATGGAGTTTGACCAGTGGTTCTCAACTAGTTTTGGAAGTTTCTATTTCAAGAGAATTTAATATAAAATTTTCGAATTCCGAATGTGTCCGTCAAAACATTCTCTCCCGAACGAAAAGAAGCGGCTAAAAAAATTCTCTATTGATTGGCGTCTCTTTAATAAGATATTTCCTACTCAATTCATTTGCTTGTTGCGAATCCCGAATTTGACCCGAATAGAATGAACGGTAGAAATTAAAATAAAGTCCTGTGTTAATTAAAGGCAATAGGAATCCCGTTCGTTAAAGCATATCCTCCCGAGCAGTAGAACGAGAGTAATATGAAAACAAAGTCCTTCATTACTTGAATACAATAAGAATTGATGTTTCTTTAATGAGGCAGTTGATAATCTTGTGCATTGATCCGAATCCCGAATTCGTCAGTTAAAACATTCCATCCCGAGTAGAAAAAGGACCTGAAGTTAAAATAAATTTCATGGGAAAACAATCCGCCTTCAATCGAAGGTAGCAAGAACCGACTTTTAATAATAATACATTTCTTAATAGCTTTGATTGATTCTAATCCCGAATCCATCCCTTAATAAAACATTCTCTCCCGAGCGGAAAAAAGGGTTGAAATGAAAATCAAATACTCCGTTACTTGAAAGCAATAAGGATTGACGGTTTTTTAGTGAGACAGTTCTAATTCGTGTCCATTAATCCAAATCCGCGATCCGTCTGTTAAAACATTCCACCCTGAGTAAAAAAAGATCTAGAATTAAAATAAGTTACTCGGGAAAACAATACTCTTTTAATTGAAGTTAGCAATAACCGACATTCTTCAATAATACATTTCTTAATTGTATGGATTGATCTTAATCCCGAATCCGTCCCTTAAAACATTCCCTCCCGAGCGGAAAAAAAGGGTTGAAATGAAAAACAAATTCTCCGTTACTTGAAAGCAATAAGAACCGACGTTGCTTTAGTGAGACAGTTCTAGTTGTAACTAATAAAAAAAGTAAATTAATTATGGATGAGTGTTTCGTTCAAATTTTTGAAGCAGAAGTTCCCTAACGTCCAGCGTTTTTAAACCTGCGGATCAAGAAACGTTGAACAAAAATGAATGAAATTAGAAAAAAATATTATTTTCTTCAAAACAATGCACACACGCGGCTATAGGCGGGTGAGGAAGTTTTAATTTGGCCTTTTTTTAACTTTGAGAGGTGACAGTGCTAAGAAATTCGTAATCAAATTTTAAAAGTACTCACTGCAACAGGAACCCCAAACTGCTTACCGACGTGGGACTAAAAGAAAAATAAATAAATGAATACAGAGGGGGGCGACAAAGAAATGCGATTCTTACTTACCCTATCGTGTAACGAAGCGTGCAGAACTAGCGCCGAAAAAACGCCCATCAGCAAATCCAGGAAAGTGCACAATTCACTCACTATAAACACTAATCCACTGAAACAAAGAGAAATAGCAACTGTTATGGGTGAAAATTGCTTTCAGGACACCTGTGCATAAAGTGGGTGGCCCTTATTTATTTTTAGCAATATTTTCATTTTTTATTTTCATATTAAAATAGAACTTGTAAAATTTCAATTTAATACCGGAAAAGGTGCCTATTCGGCTTTAAGACTGTTGCCAAAATTACATATACTTGCAGGGTGTGTTTCAAAAATAGAGTTCATTTTGTATTGTCATCAATCAATAAGCTACAATATTTTAAAGAAACGATTAATAAACGTATGTAAAGCATACAACAAAAAATACTTAAAAAAAAATTCTTTCCGAATATCTTTAAAACTTGGGGAAAATTGTTTATAATTGTAGCAATTTGTTTATAATTAGAGCGGCAATCCCTATCGAAACATTGCAATTTGTGATTAGATTATGGAATGCAAGCGCAGCCACTCTGATTTGATTTGTAGTACGCATTTCTCAGATTTAATTATAAAAAAGACGTTTTTCGATTTAAGAATAGAGAAAAGAAAGTCCTTACCTTTATTTTTAATTTACTGAAGGCATTGCACTATCACATTTTTTCAAAAAAACACACAAATTCACTCGTTATTATAACTGCGGCGTGAATCACTCCATTTAAAGCGATCGACGCAGGTCACCCGAGAATATTTTCATAGCCTGCTTTTTTTGGGCCTTTTTTTTATTTGATGGGGGGGAAGGGAGTCTTAAGCTAAGATTCTTTTTGTATGACGTGGCACAATTCTATTCACAAAATGCATAAACACATGGAAATGATTTTTTTAAATTATCTGCTGAATTTTGGCAAGATTTTAGGGCGATTGAAAACATTTCAGATTTGCCGCACTTCGCTTGTTGCAATCAGTTTTGTAGTTGGTGGCCCTGCAAGTCGGCGGCGGGAAATTCAAACGCAACATTTCGTGTAGACCTAGAAAAAAACCGGAATTATCCGCATTTAAATAAATAAACTATGAGTCCTTGACTGTTCTTTTCCATTTTCAAAATGAGTCAAATTATTTTATTTACTTTAGCACTCAATTTGCATGTCGTTGCAACAGGGCCGAATTTAAATTTTAATGAACCTCGAACGTCTAATTTTGGACAGGGGAAGAGCTACCATATTTTAATTTTTCGCACCAAGAAAAATTAATTCTTAATTACAATAATTACTAGAAATTTATGGGCTTATGACCGTATAGGTATCTCACCTCAGAACCTGATGCAAGTGTTCCACAAAATTAAGAAATATTTCCAGGAAAATAATAAAATATCTAAAAATCCTAAATTAAAAAAAAAATAGAGTCAACGCGTTTCCTTCACTTAAAAATAAATAAAATTGTTAATAATATCGTTTATTTATTAAAATTGCTACAAGTTGTGAATTTTCTTTTCAAAAAAGGAAGAATTAATATACTTACAAATACTTACCCCAGATGATTCTTTAATAAAGAGGACCCTACACATAAGACTCCAGCATTCTGGTCCTCTCTTTGCAACGTATTTAGAATGGCAAAGAGGAATGTTCGGCGTTCGTATCTATATGCAACATCCTTATCATAAGAGACGCGCCACATTAGTAATCAAGGCACTTCACTACTGATTATAGCACAGATAATTTTTATTGTAAATCCATAAAACGAAATATTAATTGAAGAAAATATCCATGACCCTTCTTTGCAAAGTGATTAGAATGGTAAAGAGGGAAGTCCAACATTATGGTGTTTATATGTAGGGTCCCCTTAACAGTCCTATCATAAAAGATGCGCCACAAAAGTAATCAGACAAGCTAATTTATAGCAGGGTACTTCAACCCTTATTATAGCATCGATTTTTTACTTTAAAGCCATGAAAACGAAATATAAATTGGAGAAGTATAACTTATCAACAGTTGTACATAGTTTAAAAACGAATGTTGATTTTTGAGAATATTTAATTGTGTCCAGAAAAGCGAAGGATTGACGTTTCTTTAGTGAGACAGTTCTAATTCGTGTCCATTAATCCAAATCCGTGATCCGTCTGTTAAAACATTCCATCCCGAGTAAGAAAAGATCTAGAATTAAAATAAATTACTCTGGAAAACAATCCTCTTTTAGTTGAAGATAGCAAGAACCGACATTCCTCAATAATACATTCCTTAATTATATGGATTGATCCTAATCCCGAATCCGTCCCTTAAAACATTCCCTCCCGAGCGGAAAAAAAGGATTGAAGTGAAAATCAAATTCTCCATTACTTCAAAGCAATAAGAATCGACGTTTCTTTAATGACGCAGTTTCTAATCATGTGCATTGATCGGAATTTGGGACCGTCTATTAAAACATTCCATCCCGAGTAGAAAAAAGACCTAGAATTAAAATAAATTACTCGGGAAAACAATCCTCTTTTAGTTGAAGATAGCAAGAACCGACATTCCTCAATAATACATTCCTTAATTATATGAATTGATCCTAATCCCGAATCCGTCCCTTAAAACATTCTCTCCCAAGCAGAGAAAAAGGATAAAAATAAAAATAAAATTCTCCGTTGCTTCAAAGCAATAAAAATCAACGTTTCTTTAATGACGCAGTTCCTAATCATGTGCACTGATCTGAATCTGGAACCGTCTGTTAAAACATTCCATCCCGAGTAGAAAAAAGACCTAGAATTAAAATAAATTACTCGGGAAAACAATCCTCTTTTAGTTGAAGATAGCAAGAACCGACATTCCTCAATAATACATTCCTTAACTATATGAATTGATCCTAATCCCGAATCCGTCCCTTAAAACATTCTCTCCCAAGCAGAGAAAAAGGATAAAAATAAAAATAAAATTCTCCGTTGCTTCAAAGCAATAAAAATCAACGTTTCTTTAATGACGCAGTTCCTAATCATGTGCACTGATCTGAATCTGGAACCGTCTGTTAAAACATTCCATCCCGAGTAGAAAAAAGACCTAGAATTAAAATAAATTACTCGGGAAAACAATCCTCTTTTAATTGAAGGTGGCAAGAACTGTCTTTCATTAATAATACATTTCTTATTGATTTGCATCGATAATAATCCTGAATTCGTTCCTAAAAACATTCTCTCCCGAGCAGGAAAACGAGAATAAAATAAAAATAAACTTCTGCGTTACTTAAAAGCATTAAAAATGTAAGTCTTTTTAGTGAGACAGTTCCCAATCGCGTGCACTGATCCGAATCCCGAATCCTTCTGTTTAAACATTGCAACCCGAATCGAAAAAAGGCCAGAAATTAAAACAGTCCTCTTTTAAATTAAGGTAGCAAGAACCGACTTTCTTTAACAATACATTTCTGAATGTTTTCTTGAATTGATCCTAATCCCGAATCTGTCTGTTGAAACATTCCATCCCGAGCTGAAGAAACAATGAAGAATAAGAATTGACATTTCTTTAATAAGACAGTTCCTAATGATTTGCTTTGATCCGAATTCCGAATCTGTCTCTCCGTCAGAACATTCCGGTTCCGAATAAAAATAAAAATAATGGTACAATAATTGAAAGTAGTCAGAATGTACATTTCTTTAATAATGTTTTGCATTGAAGTGAATCCTGAATTCGTCCGTTAAAACACACCCTCCCGAGCTCGTCTGCGAAAATGGGAAAAAAGGGCAACTTCAAACGCTGAGACCAAACAGGATTACCCGGTTTACTTTTGTCATAAAGGCGGCTACCTCAAGCAGGCGAATAATAACCGCGTTTTTAAATAAACGAGAGCATATCCATCGATCTTCGGCGGGTCTCCTCTTCCTTGGCGCGCGCCGGTGGCGGCGGCGGAGCAGGACGGAATTTTAAATTCGATTTCGTGCGACAGAGGCGATGTCAAAGGTTCGGCTTCGTTTCTTATTCAAAGAATTTCTTTGAAAATTTTCATATGCGACTCGTATTTCCGGCCGCGCGGAAAATCCGACGGAACGGAAAACCGAACTTACTTACACCCATTACATAAACTCTCGCCGTCGCCGCCGCGGCCGTGATTGCCGCGAAAGATAACCCGCCCCACACCCAAAAAAAAAAAAAAAATGAGAGGGTTTTTTTTTTCGGAAACGAATGATGGCCGTTAGTTCACGACGGATTTCATTTATGTTTTCAAAAGAACAGAGACGAGCTGAAATTGCAATTCACTTTGGAATTAATTTAACTCCGTGCAGCGAAAGAATTCTTCTGTACTTACACGTTTCAAGAGTAAGAAAATTGAATTAGCAACTAAAGCAGAGCACAGCCGTTGTTGCATTTTTGTGCTTGCTCCACTGAAAAGGGAATTAAATCTGGATTTTCTTTCGTTGTTGTTGTTTGAGGAAATTAGTTGTTTAATTTCGCGTAGATTTTTGGAAGCGAAACGTGGAAAAGCATCGATAAAAGTCGCGCTGCTCATTTTTATAACTGCTAATAAAATCTCGTCGCATAAATTTAACAACTTCAGATAGCCCCGGCGACGTTATTTATCTCCGACGAGGGTTAACGTAAATTCTTTGGCCAGGATATCGAAACAGGAAGTCGCCAGTAAGATACAGACATAAAACATCGTCCCAATCGTATTTGTCTGATGCCTTTATTTTGTATGGCTTTCGATGATAT
Source organism: Serrognathus titanus (assembly GCA_039766575.1). NCBI lineage: Eukaryota > Metazoa > Arthropoda > Insecta > Coleoptera > Lucanidae > Serrognathus > Serrognathus titanus. The sequence continues at coordinate 19,959,375 of CM077911.1, read as the reverse complement.
AATCTCGTTTTAATTTTGTCAAAACATAAATGTCGTTGACTCCACTTTGTTTAATCTTAATGTTTGTTTCTTTTTTAAAGGAATGTAGTACTTTCCTGAAGAAAACTTCAACTAATCAATATAGATTCACAAAAAAAGAGGAATTGAAAGGAGTTAGAAAAGTGCCTGGCTATCATGTAAACTGAAGTATGCTCGAGAGTGTATATAAAAAGTCTAAATTGGTTGCATTCTGTTATTACACTAATAAAAATTCACAGACAATAACTTCGTAAATGTACATTGTTTTCAAAGAACAATATCATGAAAACTTGGACAATATGTCTGAAAAAGTCTCGGAAACTTCTTTGTTGACTTAAAGTTCTCGGAACGGAAAGCTAAAAGCGCAAATAAAATTTCTTCCTTCTTACTCATTTAACTTTTGCCTGCCGCGTCGCGCCGGTAATTTTAATATCGAAACTGCAGCAGTAAATGCGGAAACTAATCAAAATACTACTGCTGCGATTAGCCGGTTAATAGTCAGGTTCGCATATGCGCGGAAAATTCATAAGCGGCTTCGTCAATTTCAATTATGCAACTCCGTTTTATTGTTTAATTAACCGAAAACTCGTAAATATAAAACTGGAAACGGAATTAGGCGCTTTAATTAGCTTTACATGTTAAATGTCGGCTGCTAAATAATGCTCGCCTTGATTAACACGCGCGAACGGTTACCATAAACTGTGTCTGCGTTACATTAACGGCACAAAGAACCCACACAGCTTCTTCTTTTAACGTCGCCCATTCAAATTAATTAGGCGCGCGATTAATCAACTCGATGCCTGAACTCTGGTGATCCGTACGAAATCCCATAAACATGTTCGTTACACATACAGATCGGCCAATTAGGAAATTTCTAACCAATTACAAACACCAATCGACCAATTCAAACATTTTCAAAATTAAAAACGCCTGGTATATAGGCCACACACATGCCATGTCTAAAATAGCCTACACCTTCCTAGATTCGATTATAAAAAAGACGAGTACGTTTCTAAAAACAATAATTTATCGTCGAATATATCGAGCTCTTGAATATTACTCCGAAATCATTAATCGTCCGGAATTTAAAACCTTATTCCTGGCAGAGTTTATTAACTATCGACTAAGTATAACTCCGAATGCATGTGCTTAATCTCCGCACGCTATACAACTACAACCGTGGCATTACCGCAGTGCGATTTCGCAAAACGTAAATCCCGAACGGTTTACCTACCGGAGTGATACACGGGGCCTTATCACGGCCTTCCAGCTCGTCAGTTCCCAGCCAGCCAACGTCCGTCAAGCTGTCAAGGGAAACGCGGTAACTGGAAAACCGTGAGAGAAAGCGGGCACATGCGTCCGTTAGCTCACGCCTTTGCAAATGTATTATTAAAAGGGGACAAACGCCCTTTTACTGCGTCGACGTCGCTGTTTATACTGGGAAACCCTCACGTTATAATTCAATCTGAAATTTTACACCGAGTGGGACGTAGGACCACGGGTCGATTGATTCGGAAAGTTCAGGACAATAATGTTTCCTTCGAGTCGCAAACTTTAGATTGGGGGGTGGGTTTCGAAATTTGGGCAGTCATGAACCTCTTTGTGGTAATCATGAAATAAGGCCTTTTTTCCATTGATTTAAGGCATCGCCACTTTACAACGTGTATGACGAGCCCATTTGCCCAGTTAGATCGAACAAGAGACTCTTCCAACTTGTTTTTAATAAAACAGAATCTCTCTACAGTGTGCAATCGAATACTGTAATGTAACCACTATTGATAGATACACAAGAAAAGAAGCGAAATTATTTCATTGAAATCCCCAGCTGAGCGAAATTTACTATTATGTGCAATAAGTGACAATTAAGACTTCTTACTTCAACCATAAACAACTTCTTCTTTCTTGCCTCTTCCTATTGCTTTCAGTTTTATTCTTCCACAATGTCTTCTTCATTTCTAGACTCTCTCTTTTTTTACATATTTTCGATTCATTGTCGTTTTGGAAGGCCAGTAATTTTTTGACTCCAAGTTCATCTGGAACCAACGTTTGTAAAAAAAGGTCAATCGATTGGTGAGCAGTTTTGCTGTGGCCAGGCGAGCCTCCGACAGAACGTGGGGCCTAAAACCAGGTATGGTTGTACACCAGCATGGCCGAACCCACAATAACCTATACGGCTTTGAGTGGTGGCCCAAGGTCAAGCAGGAAGCTACCAAACTTAAACTAGCAGGGTACAAAGATTTGCTTAACGTCCATGGAAACCCTTTTAGATCTCCCTTCCTTACACAATGTGATAATGGCAGTGGCAAGAATGGGCCTTCACTGACTGCAGCGTTCACATCACCCACTTAACATGAGTACGGGTCATACAAGTTTGTTGGCAGCATAAAGAGTCCTTTGCTCGATATGAGGACGGACTGTATGGCTCACAAAGGCTCATCAAGGTAGAAATTAATGAATCTGCTGAGCATCGTAAACCTGAACGGGACTTTCCTCTTGTAAGTCTGATCTGGTGTACGGACGGCTCCAGAACTGAGACTGGTGCCGGGTCTGGAATAACGGGCATAGATCAAGGGAGAAGTTTTTCTTCCCTTTGGGCCAATTTGCCTCTGCTTTCCAAACAGAAATATACGCCAAGCTGGGGAAAACAATAGGAGGGCTTATACTAATAAGCAAACCTTCATCCTAACCGACAGCCAACGAACTTTGAAGGCTCTATTAAGCTCGAAGATTTCATGCAAACTGCTGGGGGACTATTTAAGTAAACTCAATGACCTGGCGGAGCACAATTGCGTCACACCAGTGTGGGTTCCAAGTCATCGGGGCGTTATCGACAACGTACATGCTGATAAACTAGCCAGAGAGGATGCGGGTATGGCACGCCTTGGCCCTGAACTGTCCTTTTTCCACTACTTATCACCACTTATCCAGTCACTAGTAGATAAGCAAGGAACATAACAGATATGGGATAAGGCGACTAGGTCTTCGTCACAGTAAAACCTTCCTCAGAGGTCCATGCAAAAAGAAGCTGAAAGTGAGGAACATAACGGATATGGGATAAGGTGACTTCGTCATAGCAAAACCTTCCTTAGAGAATCATGTAAAAAGAGAGCTGTAAGAGAGGAACATTACAGATATGGGATAAGGTGACTAGGTCTTCGTCATCTCAGAGGTCCTTGCAAAAAGAGAGCTGTGAATCTTTTCTTTTGAGCAAGGCGCAACTCAAGGTCATCGTGGGGTTACTAACAGGACAACTGACAGTTAAGGAGTACCTGTGGAGGATCGGTAATTCAGTGGTGACCCAAACTGAAGACTCTGCAATGGAAAACCAGAGACAACAAGGCACATTTTGTGTAAATACGATACGCTGGCAACAAGCAGACATCTTATGATAGTTCCCGAAGACTTCAGTACGCAGTCAGTGAAAAACCTACACCAGCTGATACAGAACCAGAACGAGCCTAAAAACTATTCTCTGGCCTTCAATTTCTAAATTTCTCTTCACCTAGACTCAGATTTCTTTTATTCTTCCTCTACTGCTTCGATTCTTGTAGAATCTTCCTATTATCTGTTTTCACTCATTTTCGCATCGCTATCGCCTGAAATCCCTTGCTTTTAGCTCCTAGATCTTTCTTATTCGTACGTCCTCTCATATTTTCGATCTACTCTTCTAAGGGCCGTTACTTTAACTTCAATCTTTGGTTTATTCCCATGCCTACAATTATAGAAGCAACTGTTTCTATGGGAATAAACCAAAGATTAAGGTTAACCAGTGACTAAGGAGATCTAGGAACTAAGAGATCCTGTTTTACCAAAATGCAACATCCTCCTCAACTTCTCTCTTGTCTTTGATTTGTAGATTTCACTTGTAGATTCTCTCTTGTCCATTTTCACACATTTGTGATTGTCTTTTACTCCCGGGTTATTTTTTTTCATTTGTTGTCTTGTATTTCGATCCAATCTTCTAAGAGTCCTACGTCACCCTTAATCTAATACTTTTTCTCTTCTCTCCTCAATTGATATCCAGATATCTCTCTACCCTCAGTTCACAAACACATTATTCAGCGTCGTCTCCTACATTTCCTTTTGTCATCTGTCGCCTCCTAACAGGCTTGTTCCTAATATTATCATCATCATCTCCTCGACTGATATTTGTAGATTTTTCTTTCTCAACTGTTCACACACGTTTTGGATTCTTCTTTTTTCTGTTTATTCATATTTGATCCAATCTCCTAAGACGTCATCTTTTATTCACTTTCTTCTTCATCGCCTTCCATTTCTAGATTTGTTTTCCTCTTTTGCTCACGTATATTTTCGATTCAAACGTCCTCTCTACTGTCTCTTCGTTCCCTCATATTTTCCTCCCTCTCGTCCATGTTTTGGTTTGTTATCGTTTTTAAATCCTTTCTAGTATAGTTCGTTTTAAATAATCGTGAATTCTGCTGGAACTTCATTGTTTTACGATCTCGTGTTTAACTCTTTTTAGTATTGTCCAAATTTCTTTTCGCTTGGATAAGAAATAAAACGGGAATTTTATTATTCCAAGTAAATCTGATTTTTTTTTTGAAATGCGTAGAAACTTAAAGAACGCCGTAGTATTTAATCGAGCAAGACATTCTAATTAGATGCGAATAAAATCTGACAGAGAACAGGTAGGCCGGCCGTGCGCAATCTGTGTTAAGGTAATTATAAAACTGGCATAAATATTCAAATTGCAGCAACGGATACCGCAGACCTGTCCGTTTCAAAAGGAAATTAAGTTATCTAAGTGGCATGACTGCAGTTCACATACCGCATTTAAAATTATGACTTCCTGAGTGGAATTGCTGAATGCGGAGCATTAGACGTCTGAAATTAACATGCCGGGCATAAAAAGGATTTTCTACCTTTGCTTCACCGTTACGGCCGTAAACACTGCTATCGAGGATAATTAAATTACACGCGGTAAAATATGTATCCGCGGGATTATAGTTTTTGCCTTGCGTCGAATAATTTTACATCTCGTTTCGAAAACGGGCAACAAGGTCAACGAAAAGTACGTCGGAGAACTGAACTGACTTAATTGCTTACGAACGTATTTAGTCACAAAGGAAATTTTAAGCACAAAAAATTATTACAATCGAGTGTTCTAGTATCGACTAGGAACTTCTAGAAACATGTGGACCACTCTAGACCTGTCATGTGGGTGACCTACATATAAGGGTGTATGAAGTAAATTATTATTATTATGAAAATTATGAAAGTAAGTGTTCATTTGAGAAGCTCGTTTTAAAAATGACTCGAACTTTGATTAACTAAAAAATCTAGACGGGTAAAAAGGAAAAGCTAAATGAGAAATGTATATAAAGCATATTCCCCTCGGAGAGCATAAACTATAAAATCCTCTAAGTAATCCTATCTAATATATTAAGGAGGTCCATAATTTTACTTTATGGAAGCAGTGAAATAGATTGGATCCATTCAAGTGATCCGCAAAGTTAAGAGTCCATCCTTGGCAACGGCACAGAAAAAACAATAGGAGATCTCCGCCAAGAATAACGAAAGTATCCGAACCATTGGTTTTTATTTCTATTCATGAATTGAATCCAAAAGTCGGCTTTGAGAACTCGGAGGGATCGGCTGCGCTCGGATATGTCGCCTTTTGTGTTCCCGCCGAAACTTGACGGATTTACTTCCTTCCGGTCTCATGTTCGAATTTAATAACGAACCCGTCGCGAGTTTATAATTTCGCTTTCGCTCCGGGAGAAGTGTCTTCTTTTCTTTCGCAAGAGTTTCCCGAGCAAATCTCGTTCGTTTGTTTCGTTAATTATTTATTGCTGTTTTACTAATTCACGAGTTAATTATTTTTCGCACAATGTTTGCTGGAAAGCAAGGGGGTCCTGTTACAATTTTTTTTTTAGGACGACATTGTAAATTAGTTTTAATGTTTGAACCTCATTATATTAATTGTTACATCCTGGTGGATAGGCCAGCAACGATGCAGACCTGTTTGTAATCTAGTAGCTCATGGGGAATTCTCGAAAATTATAAAAGCAGACGTGAGCGCGAACTTCCACGATCAATTCTATAAATAAACATCGACCTGATTTCACTCCATAAATAGTGAATGCATTTCAAACATAGAAGCGCTATTTTTAGAACCGTGATTACGAGATTTGCAGCTTGGCCATTCATAATTAATCGGTCGGGTTTTCGACGAAAACCTTTACATATAGGAAATCGATCCATAATAACAGATGCATTATTCAAAGAGAATAGGACACGGCGGCCGATGTTATTTTCATCCGCAGATTATCCGTCCGCCCGGTTCTGCATATGTGCGCTATTAAACAAATTTGATGCATGCGTCCGAACTTTTTTTTTTATTATTGAAATGGGGGGGGAGGAGGTGGCGGCAGTGCGCCGCATATAATGCAGCCATTGTTAAATAATAAACATTCAATAAAAGCGCCGTTTTTTGGAGGGCGTAATTGAATCAGCGGACGTTTAAATTTGCGAATGCAAGACCGGACACATCATCATGCATTGTTGTGCGTGTCGTTTAGCGCCGAGCATATTAAAAACGATTTTGCTGTCAATGTATTTATTATATGCAAATGATGGTATTATTGTTGACAGCTGACAAATTTCAATGTGAAATTGGAAAGATATTTTCGGAACGTTTAAATATTGTAAGACGTCACAAGCAACACATATATATTGCTTCTTGCGACTAAATTACAATATAATTATAGTTTATTTACAGCATTTCGTACCTTCTTGATTTATTCAAGCTTTTAATAAGTAAAAGTGCTCATGTACGTAATATAGGTATGAGGTTTACCTTAATAAGAGACCCCTTAGAATGAGTATTTTATAATGCAACTATCTTTTGACAATCCTATCTAGGAGTTCCTCGTTTAAATGACGTAGATAAAAGTATTCATAAAAAATGTGCTTTTGCATTAGTGTTATATTACTCTGTTATAAATGCTTTATATACATACATACACGTGGCTGCAATCGCTCATTTGAATTCAAGCTCTAAAACTCAATTTCTTGTGATGAGTTCTTCCTTATTAGGCTTCGTCTTGTTGTTTGTCTTTGCTTCTTCTGTTATTTTTTTCCACGTATCTTGGTTATGTATCTGTCACCTCCACGCTTGTATCTGCAATTTCTTTATACCTTCTAATACCTGGTCCGCCCATTCGCCTTAAGGTCTTCCTCTTCCTCTGTAAGTATCTGGTCTCCAATTTGTAATTTTGTTTACTTCTTTGTCGTCTCCCATTTTTCTTATATGACTATACCATCGAAGTCTTTGCACTTTTATGATATTTACAATGAATTCTCCTTTAAGGACATTTTTTATTTCAAGGCTCATTAGTCTTCTATATTCATCATCAGCAATTTTCTTTACTCTGCATATTCTGCTTATTATCTTTCTTTCGAATATTCTTAACTTCTTCTGTTCCAAGTTTGTTAGGTTTATCGTCTCTGCCCATCTGTCTTTAGGTCTTCCTCCTCCTCTGCCAGTATCTGGTCTCCAATTTGTAATTTTATTTACTTGCCAAGACCATTTTATCGATCGTGGAGGAATAGATGGTGGAATGGGACGTGAACCGGATGTCCCGGACTTGATTTTAACGTAACATTAGAAAACCTGAGCCTCCAGGTGTATGCGCTCATCCTAGCTTTCGTATTTAGGGTCATCATCATAGAGAGGCTCGAACCCCATTCGCTGGAGTGGAGTGGACGTGAATCAGATTCTCGAGATTTGATTTTAAGGTAATAGCCTCTTAATTTCTGCGCCCCTTCCTGCATAATGTATTTACCATACCCGTAAAGAGGGGCTGGCCCTAAACTAGAACCCCATTGTTGGACAAGCTCTTAACTTTTGAGGGCTGACCCAAAACTAGAAGCTCCCAATTGCTCAGCAAACTTGGTAAACTCATTTTATCGATCTCGAATGGATGATCGGGAAACTAGAACTCCATTGTTGGACAAGCTCTTAACTTTTGAGGGCTGACCCAAAACTAGAAGCTCCCAATTGCTCAGCAAACTTGGCAAACTCATTTTATCGATCTCGAATGGATGATCGGGAGAGGTGTGAGGCGATTGAATTTAAAGTAACTTTGCGCACCCAACCTACTTTAAGAACGTGGAGTATCCAGGGGGGGCAGTCTACAGCTAGAATTCTGATTTGTTTACCAAGCAACCTTGCCGAGCTCATTTTATCGATCGCAAAGGAATGGTTGGTGGAGTTGGATTTGAACCGAATACCCCGGACTTGATTTTAACATAACATTAGAAAACCTGAGCTTCTAGGTGTATAGTTTTTGTATTTGGGGACATGAACATAGAGAGGCTAGAACTCTCTTCGCTGAATAACTTGGCAGCTCACTTTTTCGATCCCGAAGGGATGATTCGTGTTGTTAGACGTGAACCTGAAGCTCAAGATTTGATTTTTACCTAAGCCTCTTCATTTCTCCACTCCTCCCTGCATTTTACATTTGGCATACCCGTAAAGAGGGGATGGCCCAAAATTTAAACCCCATTTGCTCCTCCAGATTTGATTTTATGCTAATAGGAAAGACCCGAGCCTCTTAGTTTCCACGCCCCATCCTGCATTTTGTATTTGGCATACCCGCGAAAGAGGTTGGCCTAAAATTAGAACCTTACTTGCTGAGGAAAGCTTGGAAAGCTCATTTTAGCGATTCCGAAGGTATGATCGACAGAGTTGGGTGTAAGACAGATACGTTGGATTTGAATTTAAAGTAGCTTTGAACCTTTTAGCTTATGGACCCAACCTACTTTAAGGACCTGACTAACGCTATAACCCTGATTTGCTCACCAAGCTCATTTTATCATTCGTGAAGCATCGATTGACTGAGTTGGGGGTGAACCGGATGCTCGGGACTTAAGTTTAAGGTAACATTGGTAGATGCGAGCCTCTTGGCTTGTGCAAATCCAAACAAGAAGAGAAAGAAAGAAATTAAAAACGGGGGGGATATCATTTAATCCTTTGTCGTCTTCCATTTTTCTTACTTGGCCACACCATCGAAGTCTTTGCGCTTTTATGATATTTGCAATATCTTCTCCTTTACGGACATTTTTATTTCAAGGTTCATTAGTCTTCTATATTCATCATCGGCAATTTTCTTTCCTCTGCATATTCTTCTTTCGAATATTCTTAACTCCTCCTGATCCAAGCTTGTTGTGTTCATCGTCTCTACGCCTTACATCTGCCCGTCTGTCTTTAGGTCTCCCTCTTCCTCTGCAAGCATCTGGTCTTCAATTTGTAATTTTGTTTACTTCTTTGTCGTCTCCCATTCTTCTTATATGACCATACCATCGAAGTCTTTGCTTTTTTATAATACTTACAAGGTCTTCTCTTTTGAGGACATTTTTTATTTCAAGCTTTATTAGTCTTTTATATTCATCATCGGCGATTTTCTTTCCTCTGCATATTCTTCTTTCGAATATTCTTAACTCTTCTATTTACAATACTTCTCTTGATCCAAGCTTTTTAAGTTCATCGTCTCTGCCCCATACATCGCCACTGGCCTAATTACTGTTCTTTACACTCTGGTTTTTAAATTTATGCTCATACTTCTACTTTTCATAATATTTTTGTATTTGTAATAAGTTTTGTGCCTCGGCTGTCGTTGTTACTATTAATTCGTAAGTATTTGAAGTTGTCCACTGTTTCAAACTCGAAATTTCCCATTTTTACTTCTTTGGCTGTTGTTTGCATGACTAGTTGCATGTCTGCTTTTTTCTTCGTTTATTGACAGGCTTAGTTTCTTTGCTTCTTGCTCGATTTTTTCAATTGTTCCTTTCGAGCTTTCCCTATCTTTAGCTAACACAGTCAGATCATCGACATACGCAATTATATGCACCATTTTATTGATGATTGTTCCCTTAGGGTTACGCTTTTTGACTACTGCATCCAGTGCTGGAATGAAAAGTGTTGTTGATAGCCTATGATCCTGTCTTACTCCCAGGTTAGACTCAAAGTCTTCGGTCTCTCCTTCGTTGGTCATAAGTTATGTTGGTCATAACCGCTGCCTTTGAGTGCTTCATCGTCATTTCCGTTAATTTCTGCCAAAAATTTATATAAAATCAAAAATATTAAAATGACAATTAATAACGCGCATTATTTTCAGTCGTCGCGATCGAAATGAATTGTAAATATTAGTTAACCATTACGGGGGCGCATTTTCAAACGTAATTTCAATAAAACAAAATACTTATGAATAATTAATAATATAATAATAATACAACACGACATAAATTATCGAAATACATTCGCAGAGGTCGTAAAACAAGAATCAATAACGGTAATTATGTTTTATGTTTATAATAATAACGGAGTATTTATCGTCGATTTTATACCGCGTAAACAGTAAAATTTAAGTGCACTTTGCCGAATGCATAAAATAATAGTAATAATAATTATTTGCATTTCAATTGTGCCGATCGTTCCTTTGGCATCAAACAGTTAAAAGCAAGCGAATCGTTTCGAAACAAAAAAGAAAAGCCGTTGACTGTTAATTTTGAATTCGTTTCGTACGAAATTCCGGTGTTTCCGGTTACGTTCGACTCTCCTTGGGTTCCACAATCCGTGAACATTGTTCTTCGGCTCTTTGTATCACTCGCGCGATTTATTTATTGAATCGCACACTCAGATTTCTTGGATCAAATATTTTCAATACCCTCCTTGGAAGTCTGATCTGGCGAGATAGCGCAGATAAGGATATTTATTGCCTTTAACTCCCGTTCTTCTTTTACCAGACGGACGAAACAGACATTATCTGTTCCATGTGAATAAGAGAATTTTGCTTGGTCTATTTAGTTCTGTATTTGCAAAAAGTGAATGTGAATTGATGTTACTTTTAAATATACAATCAAAAAAAGAAACTATAAGAAAAAAAATGTTTGTTTCTAGAATATTTGTTCTATAGGTCTTTTATAAAATAAACTGTTATGTTAGATTACCTATTGTTCGGACTATAACGTCCAATCACAGCTTTTGTTATACACGTCACGTTTGGAATTCTTTTTTAATTCTAAAGTCGGCGGTCAGGAGAAGGTAGGTCCCAAATTACTTCATTATTTCAAAAATTACTTTGTGCACATTAACGTAGCGCTATTTATTAGACGTACGTGCTGCTTAGGCACCGTTGTGTAAAACGAACCGGCTACCAATTATCGCCGGGGGGGAAAAATCTGATGGAACAATATAATGATGATCCAATCGAAGGTTCCGTACTTCATTAAAACTGTGCGTTCATAGTTATTAATTATCGGGATGCCTGCCTTTAGATGAACGAATGGCGTTCAGGAATTCCTCTCGAATATTGGCAGAAGTTGCGTAACGAAACTCGAACCTAGGAGGTGCTTACGTAATTACGGTGGGCGGTAATAAAATACTTCACGTAAATATAATTTATTCGGGTATAATATGCATAAAATGCAAATCTCCTCGTGTACATATACTTTAAGGCCAAACAGAGTATTTGCTTTTTTTTGATAAGGAACTTATTAAGTCAATTATGTTTTATTATGGCGAGGAAAGCATTCATTAACTTCAGTCTAAAAAAAAAAGAAGTTACACTGACTGATGATAATAGGTGCAGTAAACGATAAGTAATATACGTATTCGTTAAAAAAAAATACAGCCGACTTGGATATATAATTACGGCCGTAATTCTGCTGCTTTCATGGTCTGGTAACCGGCAATTACTTGGCCGCCATCTAGGGAAACACGGGGCTAATAATTTGCCTAAGAAAACTAGTGAAGTGCCCATTCGTTCGGGAATTTCTTGTGTTTGCGTTAGTTTTTGAGACACACCGCCTCTGGTGCACAGAAATGGGTATGTAAATATTTAACGAGCGCTGGCACGTAATAAAAATAATATCTGGTGTGCGTATTGAAATGTTTGATTAACGCTTGTGTTCTAAGAGTAGCACATTGTGATTTTATGAGTACGACTTCTGCGCTTGTGTTTCACAATTCCGTTCAATATTTATTGTCCTTTGAATATAAATAATCTCGTTGTGCTTTGTACTTACTCGCCATTTCTCCTATTGCTATTTAAACGACGATAAGAAACGAGCCCCAAATACTTTTAATTAAAAAAATAAAAGTAGATGTACCCTCGAGTCCAACTAAATAGATACCCATGTCCTTCCCAAATTCACTTCAAAGAAGAAACCAAACTCTTTAATTCATTTACATGTACAGGGCGTTGAGTGATTGGTTTGAAATCGCTTCTAGCTTTACCTATATATTCTTTTTTAATAATAAATAAAAAAATAATGGAGATTTAGAACGAAAAAGACAAATATCAAATCAATCACTTGCACTTGGCAGTTACGTTATGAATTTGCTTGGCAGGAAAAATAATTCAATATAATTTACCGACGAGTTTAAGGAAGAAAAAAAAAAGGCTGAAACAGGAGATTTATTACAAAACCGTTCTATTAAACGAGTCAGTCACTTTAGCTGACAATTTGACGTATATAAAACTGGTTCATGGTTATCTGGCCTCGGCGGCGTAATTAAGTTAGACTCATTTCAGCGTAAGTATAGCCATTGCGGCTATCTACTATCGGTTTATCAAAATCGCACCGCCGCCGCCGCCATAACTCATGCAATATTCGGATCCATTAGCAATGCGCTCCGTTGCACGATCGTGGCCCGCACACGCTACGGTATCATTGCAATTTCGAATTTCTGCTCGTGTTATCGAGGGTTTATGCGACGTTCCGTGTGTTATTATAGGTCATTTCTTCTTGTTCTTATGAAATTACTTACATGTGCGTATGTAAATGCGCTCCTGAATAAATGGGGAGTATTAAGGCTTTTACTGTCGTCCTATTAAGTTTGATTTACGTTTGTGATTATTACTTAATGGCTTAGTTGTAGTAAAAATGCTGGGGAAAAGAACTGGGTCACGTCTAATTTTGCGTGTGTATAAGAAACCCACTACATTCGAATATTATAATTCGTGCTTAATTAAAACGAAAATCACGTTCTTCCAAATTCACACACATATATTTTGTTAAGTACCATACGTTCAAGAACTCCCACGTTTGGAGTTGGCCATAACTTGAGTTGGCAAGTCTTTGCTTAGTACTTACGTACAGCCTCGAGCATGAAGCTAAAATGTTCGAAATCTAGCCGTGCGATCATACCTTTCGATTTCAGAATAAAGTAATCACCGCTCAAATCTAATTACTATATTATTATGACATTGTAACCTAAGCTGTAACATGTACAACGTTTAAATCTGGATACTATAAGAGAATGTCCCATTTTCCGTACTCGACACTATACATTTCACAGTCACCACTAAATAAATAATTTTAAAGTATGATTAAATGCATTTTAAAGTATAAAAAATAGAATTTTAATTCTATTAGTGAATTAATTAGTGTAACCTTGAAACGTCGAATTAAGCGAAATCGACTGTGTATGATTAAAAGACCGATGTGTGTCTCCGTCAAACCAAAGCCAATTCCAAACGTGGGTGTTTTTGAACGCGCGATATATTTATTAACTTATTTGGTATTGGGGAACGTAAAGCAACATCGATTTTACGAAATCGTTCGTATATTTCTCTCGAGTCGGAAAATCTTTGAAAATTTTCGAAGGATTCAAAATTCCAATCAAGCAATAATAAAACAAAAGACGAACGCGCCTTTTTTTGGAAAATACCGTCTCAGGAAACGAACAAAAACAACTAAGTGGATGACGACGCCAAAAAAATAAAAATAAATCGAGCGAATGATGAAACAACGATCGCCTCTGCGAAATTACTCACCGCCCCCCTCTCTGGTTGAACAAATTTGAAAATTTGAGAAGCAATAATAAAACAAAAGACGAACGCGTCTTTTTTTGGAAAACGCTGCCTTGAAAAACAAACAAAAACAACTAAGTAGATGACGACGCCAAAAAGAAAAAAATAAATTAAAGTAATCAAGCGAATAATAAAACAATTGATGATCGCCTCCCTGCGTAATTACTCACTACCTCCCTTTGTCGAAAACATTTACAAACTTGAGAAACAATGATAAAACAAAAGACGAGCGCCTTTTTTTTGGTAAACGCCGTTTCCTCAGAAGCCAATCAAAACAATTAAAAAAACGACGTCACCGAATAAATAAATAAATAAATAAATAAATAAATTCGAGAAAATTGAATGTTTCGCGCGATCAAGCGAATAATAAAACAATTGACGATCGTTCCTTTGCGAAATTGCATTCTTTCGAGAACAAAAAGCAGACAGGAAGACGGCGAGTCGAAAAAATTAGAAAAATTTGAAGAGTATTCAAAATTTAACGCCCTTTTTAGTTCAATCAATAACTAAACAAAAGACGAACGCCTTTTTGAAGGAGGCAAATGTTTTCTTCTTAAAAAAACAAGGAGGTAAAGATCGCCCCTCTACAAAGTCACATTTCTTGAGAGAACGAAAAAGAATACAAAAAATATTTTGAAAAATAGATAAAATTGAAAAAGAGGGATGCTGTGACGTTTTGTCCTTGAACAGGATGGCGGAAAAGCTAACCAAAAAAAAACCCTCAAAACCACCCTCTGGTAAGATGGCGTCACAGTTGACAATTCTTCAGATGCAAGAACTAAAAGGGATGTCCTTGAGCGAGACATACCTACACTCCTGTTTAAGGCCAACGACATTATCGACACTTCTTAAGTTAAAAAAAAACTGAAGAGTTACTGCTTCGACGCAAGAAACAACCCCTCTGGAAGGGTAATCACCTTAAACGATGGTCACTGCAGATGGACACGTGCCTTCCGCAATTTTCTTCAAGGCCAAAGTGTCACAGTATCCCGTTTGCTATACAACTAACATGTGACCTAACAAAATTAGAACAAAAAACTATCGTTTACCAGTACAAAGATATTTTCTCAAAATTTATTTTGCTTTTTTAAGAGAAAAACCACGAGAACTAAAAAAATAATCCACGGAGAGATTTTGAGGTAACAAATAATATAAAACAATTGACGATCGCTTTTCGGCGTAATATTCGAGAAAGAAAAAACTACCAAGGCGGCCATGACTCGGAAAAATTTGAGAAATTTGACCAACCAAACAAAAATCGTCGATCGTTTTCCAGCAAAATGGTGTTTTCTCAGGAAACGAAACGAAAAACCAGGGCCAGCGACTTCTAAACTAAACTTCTATTATTATTTTTGGTCCAAAATTTATTTTTTATATAATTTCCTTGTCTAAGAGGAGAACAACAATGGCCAAGCAAATAATATATAAGTATAAAACAACTGACGATCGCTTTTCGGTGAAATTTCGAGGAAGAAACGATAGCCAAGGCGACGATGACTTCAAACAAGTTGAGAAAGATGTAACCAAACAAAAGACGATCAATTTCCAGCAAACTTATGTTTTCTATTATCATTTTGTATTCCATTTGCATCAAATCTTTACCCTTCTCCTCCTTGTTACAGTTAGGTTTGATGTAATTTTGTTTAAATTTTTTAATTGATTCTCACTTTCACGTTTTCTTTCTATGCTTTTAATGCTAAGGTATTCATGAATACAGGTCAGGTACATGTAATATGGATCATGCACCTATGATATAGATCATGTACGTGCAATATGGATCATGTACATGTGATATTAATCATATAAATGTGTCATAAATTATCTAGGGATGATATGAATCATGTACTTATAATATAGATCCTGTACGTGAGAAATGGATCATATTACACAGAATACGAATCACATACATGTGATTATGGATGATGTATATATGACGTGGATCGTTTACTGATCTTGTAAATATGTTATGAAGTATTTACACTAGATATGGGCCATGTACTTATAATATGAATCACGTATATGCGAAATCCGATCATATACATGTGATACAAATAACGTACATGTGATTTTGGATCATGTATATATGATATGGATCATGATACTGAACATATAAATGTATTACGCACTTGTAATATGGGTCATATACGTCTTTAATAGATGTGATAGAATCACGTGTATGTGATTTCGAATCATGTATGTGTGATATGGATCACGTACATGTGATATTAATCATGTAGATCATATAAATAAAATTTGGATCGTATACCTACGATATGGATCATGTACATGTGCTATGGATCATGTACGTGTGGTACTGAACACGTAAATATGATATGAATCATGTATACATGATACGGATCATGTTGTACATGCACAGAAACGGTCAATAAAATCCGCGCACGTCATTTGTACACTGTAAACCATATTTGAATATTTTTGACGTTTGGTACATACCAGTGTAGCTGGTAATTCTGGCCTTCAATACAAATTGTACTGTTAATACTTCTTATTTATTTTTTTGTTTTATTCTAGGTGGCACAATTAATCAATTTTTTTAACCAAGAATTAAATTCCGGAACAAAACTACTGAGTCATTGCTCTGGTATAATATAATTTGGTACAGTAATCAATTTTGTAGTGTCATCAGCAGACATATACACTTGATTACAATTCGGTAGATAATTTACAAGCAACTAAAAATGAGGGACCACAAAATACTTCCCTGAGGAACACCCATAGTTCAATTTTA
The DNA here is from genome assembly GCA_039766575.1 of Serrognathus titanus. Taxonomy (NCBI): domain Eukaryota; kingdom Metazoa; phylum Arthropoda; class Insecta; order Coleoptera; family Lucanidae; genus Serrognathus; species Serrognathus titanus. The sequence continues at coordinate 19,942,767 of CM077911.1, read as the reverse complement.
GTTTATCTGACAAGTGACGCTTATTGAGTGCTTAGTTGCAAAACTTAATTAGTTGCTTAACTACAGCCACCTCAATTTTGAGGGGAATGCAAAGCAAACCAAAAAGACAACGAGGTTTCCAAAAATTGCTTTTTTTTAATAAATTTTATAGCTTAGATCATCTCCTAAAGTCCTTCTTTCGTTGAAAAAAAAATTAATGATCTGCTCAATGGTTCCAGAGGGTGGAAAAGACGAGAGCGATTATCTTAGCCATCCTATGCTTTCTGCACCTTTAGAACCGAACGGTGACATGTCGTGAGGAGTTCGATATTAATGTTTATGAATTTATGTTCCGAGTTCCTCTAAGGCGATGACAATTTTCTTTTCAAACCCATCACAGATACACCCCATCATTATTGAACTTCTCGTACTAAAAGGGGCATTTTCATGCAAGCAACGAATCCAATTTCATTCGGAATTAAATACGATCATCATTTGCTTCCATTAAGTTTGTAAATAACACCGTTATCTTCGTGATTAACGATAAAATACAAGTTGTAAGTACGAGCCAGATATGAGCGTCGCCCATTTGCATTTTATAAAAATTACAATGACTTCATAAAGTTATTCCCAGATAAGTAGCGGTAACATTGTAGCATTTTCCGCGGGTGGTATTGCTATCACATGTGAGAGTTCGAGCATAGCATGTGGCGTGCCGCATGAAACCCCCTCGCAGGTTAGGCCTCTTTTTTCGCGCACATTCTCCACGTTGCATGCCGCGTCCCCGCGAACGCCATGTAAAGTATATTGAAGTCGTGAATTACGATATGACTCACGTTTGATAAGTCCAATTATTTTATTCCGTATGGAGACGTATGGGGTAGTTGACATTATCATCATTCGCGTGTCGACTGTGTTTACAACGTTATTGCTGATATGTTTATGTCGTTGGTTTAAACATGTTTTTGATGTTTTTGCGGTTTGATCGACGTACATTTATGGCGTGAGGTTTTTACCTTTCGATTTTATCTTGAGTTCTTTGGAATTGGATTACATTCTGTGTGACGTGTTTTGAATCACCTAAGTAATTAATTCTTCTTATCTTGACAACCTTCTTATGGTTAAAAGGCATCAGCCTGATTGCATGAAGTAGATGCTCATTTTAATGCCAAATCCATTGGTGAAGGGATTGCTGCAGCGGAATCCTTATACCTCCTCGATCCTCTCCCTTTGAAATCGACTATGAACGAGCAAATGAAACTGATCTGTTTATTGACCTTTTCCATCCATTGGACTTTTGAGAATTTTCCAAAAATACCTATTACTTTTTGACTTCCAACTTGAATCGCATTGATTTTCTTTCTTCTGCCAATAGACAGCGGCGCACAAAGTGACAAAATCCATTGAACTTGTTTCTCTTGGTATAATTAAGGAAATTAACGAGTGATAATTAAATACTTCACATCTGAAAGGCATTTACGTCTATCCCACCCCAAAATAAGTCTCTGGCAATATCAATTACGTTTTTTCTTTCGCTCTGCCAGCCGAAGGGCAGAAAGATATAGAGCCATAACCAGCCGGATTAATAAGAGCACATAAAATAAGAATTTATTAAAACGAGACACGCTCCATATGTAATAGGAATGCCTATAATTGTAGGGTAATCTGCCGGCCGTCGTTCGGCTCACGTGCCTCTGTGGGAACACGCACTTATTGCTCTGTTTCGTCCACTGTTGTGTGCGACATCATCGGGCTGTGTCTCTCTGTCTTCCGCCCGCGATGAGTAAGCAAGCGGCGGTGGTGAAATAATCCTCGGGAAAACGGGGCGGCGGTCACGTCTAATCCGTAGCAATTATTTCGTGTTCGTTTGACCACATTACGAACATGGATGGGTTGGTTGCCCTGAGGGGTGAACGCTTTAATCAAAATTTTTTTCTGCAAATATTTTATGCGTTAGCAATAGGAGGGCGGAGCAATTCAGTGCAGTAATTAATCAAGTCTTTCCGATTTTACACGGTTGCAAAACTAAAAAAATTATTGCCTTGAAAAGTTCATGTTTTGAGGGGGGTGGGAGCACTCTTTTAAATGACGACTTTTTTGTGTGTAACTTTGAGGGCAGACTGATTTAAATATTAATAAAAGATGGCGCTTGTTTCTTGTTACTCCTAATTACACCTACTTCCTCAACCACCTGATCATACATTTCAACGAACGCCTAATCAAATAAGTCTGATTTCGCACGGTTTCAATTGTTTTAAAGAATAAGGTCCGCAGTCTATTTAAAGAAACAAGTAAACTTAGGGAAACTTATTTACGTTGTTTTATTTAGGCGTGAAAAGTATCCCTTACCGTTTGGTTAAATAAATGAGCTATTCGACGCACTAATAATAAATAAGGCGATCCCAAACACGAAATGAACTGACCATCTCGTTAATGGAAGCGAGATCTCCATTATTAGGGTTGAATGGTAAAGTAGATAGCTACAAATCGTTGTGTCTGATCTAAGCCAATTAAATCAAACAAATAATCCAAGAGGATGTGAACCTCGCGTGGAAAGAAAATAATCGAATTAACTATAAATTAAATCGACGAGAAGAAACGTCGGCTGGCTTGAATAAACAAACCCACCCTGGGGAAGCTTTCCTGAAACGGGAACCGAGAAAAGTACAAGTTTCTTTCTGTGTACTTGCGGTATTGATCCACAACATCACTTTTCACTCACTATCAGTTGCTTCCCTCAGTAACCTAAGTTTTGGTTGATTACATTGTTTCAAGTCTCGTATTTTCGAGGATTCCAAAAAAAAACTAACCACATTTGAAGTGTGGTTGCTTCTAGATCCGCGTAAAATAGGGACAGGTTTGGTTTGAAATGTAGAATCAAATAGAATGTGTTCTAAATAAACGAGTGAGCGTCGTCCGACCGGATGCTGCTAGCTTATTATTAAACCGTAACGAGATTCTCGTTAAATTCCGCTAATAGTAAAAACGCAAGCCGAGAAAACTGGCTGCCATCCCGCAACGTATAATTTGCGTCCATTATTTTATATTCCATAGGTGTTACATCAGATAAAATTAAAACCTAATTTCGCATTCACGCAAGAAAACACGGCCGGCGGTTGGTAATCTTGCGGTCCGGAGCGGAAATTGGCTCGTATTTATCTAGGATAAAACACGAAAACAGTATTACGGCCATTACCGGACTAATAGTACCTGATATGGAAGGCGGCGACTGTTTAACAAACACAAACAGCATCTCAGGAATGTCCGAGTGAGTGACTTGGCATCGTGCTCTTAAGAAAGTAGTCCCTACCATCCACGGCTCGTGTTTGGTTATTAAACAATATTAAGTGTGATTTTCTGAGAACGAAAATTGTGCTAGCCTAAGAACAACAGTTTGAAAAGTCAAGGCGTAACTCTCTCTACTTTTTTTTTTGCAGATCATGTCCGGGAGTTCTCATGTGGGATGTTTTACTACCGAACCTTTTATTTGGACAGCAAACGAGACGCTCTTTACGTCGGTGCAATGTAAGTAACTTTCCTTCTTTCCACGTTTTATGACGCGTCCGGTCTCTTTTTTTTTTCTTCTTTGGGGGGCCCGAAAGGGACAGACAATGTCAGACAGAATCCTTAACATTTCAAGAACGTATCGTAGAGGTACAATATGACTGCTAAATACTGCAGTTCAATGTCGAACCAACGAATTTCTTGCTTATATTGAGTATCGTTTGAGGAGGTGAATACCAATACGTTCCGTAGCTTAGGTAAATAACTCCAACATGTTCTGCATTTTTAAACACTTTCGAATTGAAATTATCGACACGGATTTGCAAGAACTTAATGCCGGTATTCGTTACGCGTATAATCAACTGGTATTTAATTAATCGGTTTTGAAAACTCAACTCGGTATTAACGTCACGATAACAGAATTATCCGTCAATTAGGTGAGCTTCTGCTCCAAGCAGCGTGTACCAAAACATGGACGAGCTATATAAGTCCCTGGCAGGCATTAGACTACACTGCTGCTGTCACTATTAGTTCGAAACTTCGGTTTATGTGAGCCCAGAGGGACACGTTGTTTACCGGATTACGTTCCGTACAATTCCATTACTTGCCCGGCTCTTAATAAATGATTATTATTCGCTAATCATAAACGCTGTTGGTTTAACTCCCCTACGACGGCCGAAGCGGGGGTTTTCACTTCGTTCTTCTTTTTTTCTGATTAAATTGCCTTAGTTTGTTGGCTTCCTTTTCACATTCCCCCGAAATGCGCAGATATAACATTACCAATTACCAAGTAGGTACATGCGGCTTTTATTGTTAAGTCTGCTCTTTTTCTGTCAAGCAACTACGTTTGTTTTATTCGCGCGTGAATCAAGTGGAACCAAACCTAATACCTAATTTGGAAATTAACGTCCCGGCAGAGTACAAATGATCGTGGAATGATGTGGCAAGTTCGGGCGTTAAGCGTGATTGATGCGGACACACCGACACGTTGCGTCCTTGTCGTACAAGATACGACAAATCGGGGGCGCGTTCACATAAATCTCCGTTCTCTCATTTAACCGCACGGTATTATCATTTGAGAACGTGTGCGAATAACAGATACGTACCTACATTTGCAGGGTGGTTGTTGTTTTATCTTTAGGCCTTTAGGGATCACGAAGCGTGCAAGTCATTCTTACACACATGTAACAGAACGTATTAACTCCTACCTACTTTTTCATCTTACCTCTTTCGCCCTGTATAATGTTGTGAACTCCGGCGAGAATCGTCGTGTTAGAAATCTACTTGGAAAATATGCCCAGCTCAGTGGAGATGGGGTGGAAAGGGGGCGCCACCTAATGTAACGTAGAACTCATGGTACCGCTAGGCCTACACACCTGCTGGGATATGCTGTTTGGTTTACTTTAACTTTATCTTAGTTTTAACTTTATAAATTGATTCAGAAGGAACCAGAAGCCTACGTTTGCCAATCACGTATTGGGGGGCACAAATACGTACTCAAAATTAATATGCGCAACGAAACAAAGCAAAAGTTAACGATACCAAGACGATCTCCACCAAACTACCAGGACTGAAGGGGGTGCAGTCCTCGGAGAATGCCCTAAGAGATTCGGCAGCTACAACCAAAGGTCCTTCTTTCCAAACAGCGTCAAAACAATCGGATCTCGAGACACGATGGCGTCAACATCTAAGCTCGTCCGAGGGAACGATTTTGGCCACAAAAACTAGAACGAACGAGCCACAACATGTGCAAGGAAGAAACACAAATATGTATAAGAGAAATTCAATAACGGGAAGAGGGCAGATTCGAAAAAGACTTACCCCATTGCCATCTAACAATGAACTGACGAAATAAACAAAACCCATTGAAAGTTAAAAGAGTGACGCACAAGGTGTTGGAAACCAAATCTTCTAGAGTCTTCTCACAAGCGATAAAATCATCCCCTAATCTAGAGCAGGGCGGTCATAACTACAAAGCTACAGCAAAAGGAGCTTCGAATATTCGACCAACGTTTGTGTGATCTCCCAAGGTGGACGGCAAACGTCACCAAACCTCTCCACTCACGTAAAGAGAATTTGGTGCGAAGAACAACAGAAAAGAGCAGCGTTACGAACTGTCGTAATAAAAAGTTACCAGCGACAATCTTAACAAAAGTAAACGGTGAAATCCTAGAGCGTAGAAGTATCAACCAAATCGTAACATAACATCGGTCCGTAACAAACGTGTATGTGAAGGCGATACGTCACGTCTCAGGATTAATAATGTGGTATCACATCAAAATCAAAATTCCTTCAGAATGTGGTCTACGTAACTAGATTTATTGACGACCCCACCAACCCCGAGATGATCTGCCAACGCCTGGTTTGCCAACGTCTGGTCTGCAAAGACGTTAATTTAAAACTCAAATACTCGGTTGGTGCCGTTAACCTTACGGAGAAACCAGTTGTCCATGGGTTTGGGAATCCCTGTTATTTGGGTGAAAGTAATCTCGAGATGGTCTGCTAACGCCTGGTCTCCAAAGACATTAATATGAAACTCAAACACTCAATCGGTGGGTCAGTGGGTTTGGGCACTTCCTGCTATTTGGGTAGAATTAATCCCTCGATGGCCTCCAAAGACATTAATTTGAAACTCAAACGCTCAATTGGTGCCGTTAACCTTGCGAAGTTGTCAATGGGTTTGGGTACTTCCTGGCTGTTTGGGTGGAACTAATCCCGAGATAGTCTGCCAACGCCTGGTCTCCAAAGATATTAATTTAAAACTCGGTGGCGTTAACCTTACCGAGGAAGCCGTTATCCATGGGTTAGTGTACTTTTTGGCTATTTAGATGACACTCATGGGGATGTTATGAAAACCAGTGTAGCTGACTAGGGGTGGATCTCCACTTTTGTGGGTTATCTAATTAGTTTATGTGGATAGGTTTTCCCTTCGCCAGAATTCACCAGAGGGGAGAGGAAGTATGCAACCCTAAACTGTACTGCAACGCCATGTCTCCAAAATCGGTGTGGATTCGTCAACCGAGCCATAAACTCGAAAGAGTAAATGTGGTTCGTTCTTAGTGGATCAGGCAAACCCTTCAGTTACCTTTTAACCTCCCCCCGACCACCCAAATGCCATGGAATTTGGTCGATTTATGTCATGAGAAAGACGTATTGCAGGATCTGGGCATCCTCAGTGTTATAATTAAAAAAGGAAAGGCCATGTATGGGAAGAGATCGTTAAAGATCTGGAAAGGCAGAAAACTAAAAAAATCGAGGAACAGGTAAAGATAAGATAAAAAGAAGTAAACGCTAAGTGGTACGTTACGGTGTACAGTCGCATGCGTGCGTACGCGCCTTTAAAATAGTATTTTCATTTGTATTATCCACTTTCGAACCCAAAAGAGGGAAGAATGAAACAGAAATTATGGGAAAAGGAGAATTCAAAAAAACAAAATGAATTGAGGAGATGCTGTAAACAGTTGGAAACGAAATAGAACCTCGTTTATATTGAATTGATAAAGCTTGAGGAGGAACTAAAATGAAAGCTGCCCGTTTTTCCTCCAAGCACAAAAGCGCTGGAATTCGTCTTCAAATTCCAAGTTACGTTTACGGTTTGTCAGCGGCGAGAGATAATTCAGTCCACGTACGTCAGCAGCACAAATGGGGTGTTTTCCTTGGGATTAGAAATTCTATTACGTCGGACGCTCCGGGAGGAGTCGCGAAAGCCGAGCAGTTTCTCTTAATTTTTATTAAATACGCGCGGAGAAGGACGAATTATTCCTTTGGGATGTGTATCGCAGAAGCTGGAGATTCGAGAAAAGAAAAAAAAAGGAAATAGGTCAGCGGGGCAAAGCAGAACGAAAACACGAATCAATATTGGGTAACTCAAATAGGGTTCTAATTTTTCGAAAATAATAAATTTTGCTTTACGAACCAATGGATTTATTTCCTACTAAGCGCGAGGAGTGCGAAAAGCGTCGAGTTACTTTAGTGTAATTACATCAAACTTGTTTTAGATTTCGTATGATAATGTTGAGTATTGCATAACTACATCCCCCCTTTGTGAATGTTGCGTGGAAAAAAAGAAAACGTAACGTATTAAAAATGTACTAAAAAAAATGATGTATTCCAGTGGCGTTAACACGTTTATTAGGCGACACGCAGAATTTTTTTTTTATTGTTGCAATAACTTAAGCCGCGACGTTAATGCAACGTAAAAGTGGAGGACGCATAATATAATCTCAACTAATTAATCTAAAATAATTAAAGTGGAGAGAAGCACACGATGAATAACGCTTATATTACGTAATTAAATACAGTTTATAAAAATCTTCAAAGATTAAAACACAAAGCCGGCGAATGCCCCGTCCGTTGTTTACCCAACACGGCGTGTCTTTCGGTAATTAATCAAGCGAGAGCAACGTAACGTAACGTTTTGTCCGCGAGTTATCGCGCGGGAATTTCCTTTGTTCGAAAATTTTAGCGCTGTTTTTGCGGCTGTTTATTTTTGCCTGCGGAAATATTTTAACGTTGCGACGCATCTCCCGATAATCTGTTCAGAAATTCGCGCGACGATTCCTTCGTTTTTCCTCGAGGAAATTGCTTGTCTTTTAAAAGTGGATATTAAAAATTTCGCTGGCGTGATTGCTTCGTAATTAGCTACAGAATCCTTCCACAGGTACTCCCTTGCACTCCTATTAACATATAGGAAGAACTATTTAAAAATTTCAAACAAATAATTAATTACGACCAAATTATTTTTCCAATTACATAAGTAACTAATGAGCATATATTCGGAGGACGTCGTCATTAAGTTAATTTAATTAAATGTGGGGTTGATTAGGTGTTGATGTACGAAACTGATAATACCGTTTCAATTAAATTTGAACCCTCGGCCGGGGCGTTACGATTTATCTTTGGTTCCTAGAGTTCTGGAGATAAACAATATTAAGACCCGCCTGAAAACGCTACTATAACTTTATAAATTCCCATCTGCTGCGTGAGAGGGTGTTTCAGATTTCAGATTCAATGGAATTAACCACAATTTTGCAACAGTTTTAAATATGCGTCGCATCGTTCCTGTCATACGATCTAATTTCGAGTAATTATGTAAAAGTAGCTGGCGGCAGCTGGCTAACGTATACCATATATCGATTAGCTGGGTGCATGAAAGAAACTTCGACTGCAGGTAATTACCGAGGAAAGGCATTAAATTATTTATTCGGTCCGAACAACGTAAATATTCGCCCCATAGTTTAGCGACCCCCCTATCTCGTTCTTCCCCGGTTGTATAGGTGCACCCTGGGCGCCGTCGTTTTCAACGACCGCTCGCCTATCGCGTTTCCTAGCACCTTCCTTTCAAATTTCCGGCCGAAATGTTAATGGCCAATAATACCGGCTCGATAATAAGCAGATAGGCCTCGGATTTACCTGCTTTTACTTGATCGGGAGATAATAAATTGATCACGGTTTTCACCCACTGGAAACGGTTCCTAAACACCAATGGAAGAATTTCGATGCTTTTCCTTAAAAAATAAATTCTAAGAAAGTTACAGTCTCTTACAAAAATAGGATGAAAAAGGAATTCGTTTAATAAACTAAAAGTTTGAGATTGGGATGCCTACTACTACAAGGTCAGCCATGAAAGTATCTTCAGTTTCACCAGATCTATGGGATACCATTGGCTTTGGCCAACAAATTAGAAACTGGAGATTGGGACGCCTACTACTACAAGGTCGGCAATGAAAGTATCTTTAGTTTCACCAGATCTGTGGGATACTATAGTGCCCATCCATCATTGGCTTTGGCCAACAAGTTCGCAACAATAGATTCCTTAACAGAACCAATTTGGTTAACCTTTAAAGAGAGACACTTACAAGCTATCTTTTCCACGCCAGTTTGCATGCGTTTAGGGTTCGTTAGAGTCAAATCATCACCCACAATTTGAATCGAAGTGTTTGCAGTAATAGATGCCCATGCATCGCAATCACCTTGGTCAAATGGGTCTTCAATGGAACCAATAAGGAAATTTTTCAAGAAATCGAGATAGTTTCTGCGAACACAACCTCTTGGTGTTGAGAGATTTGGAATTTTTCAAGTCCAAGTCAGTCAATACGACCAGTGTCACTGGCCTTAGCAATTGCATCCCGAATCAAAGTCAATGCGTCCTTATTATTCTGGATCTTGGATGCGAAACCACCTTCATCACCAATTGCGGTTGCATCTAAACCAAACTTGCCTTCGATGGCATTTTTGAAGTGGTGGTACACTTCACTTTCCATTTCATTCCTGTATATCCAGTTTATTTCCCCCATACGATCCTCCATTAATCACCTTAAATGCAGGAATTGGAAAAATAATGTTCTTGTTCCCAACCAGGTCGGCTATACAGTGGAACTTGTTTTACAAACTGCCAAAGACACCGCCAAAATTGCGTTTGGGCCGAACTTAGACTTGTTTTCAGTGCCATCCAATTTTATCATGAAATCATCAATCTCTTTCTGATCGGTAACCTCAAACTTCTGTTTAAACAAATTTCTATGTTGACGTTGTTGACGGCCTTCAACACACTTACCATGGTAGTTTCCTGCGCCTCCTTCGCAAAGTTCCAGAGCCTCGTGAACTCCTGTGCTAGCTCCTAAATCAGTTACGAGGTCAACTCCAACAGTAGGATTGCACGAGAGTCAAAAATTTGACGAGCATAAATGCTTGTAGTAGAAAAAGTTTTTCTTTGGTAAATGCTACGAACAGCTCCGCCTTAAGACCTTCTAAGCGCTGGTATGACAACCAAACTGTGCCAAAGTCGACCTTTCTGTTACATCGAAGGTCAAAGTAAGGTGAAAGTTGTCATGGCAAAAAGTGAGTTGATTTAACTTTATTTACTTTCACTCCTGACGAAGCTATCAATCGATAGTGAAACGTAGAGCGATAGTGCCAACTTTAAGTGTCCGTTAAAATAATTTATTTCATATTTTCATTGATATTGTTGTAACAAACTTTGTAATAGTTTAGTTTTGAATTATGTTAAGTTTCTTTGATTTATTTAATTTTGTAAATATGTATATATGTAAATATGTATATGTTAAGTTCATTTAGAGATCGCAAGCGCGAGTAGATTTGGATGGGGTCATAGAGTCGGGTTCCCTTCCACTCTTTTGGCTTTATAAGAAAGTCACCAGCCGAGTTCGGGAGTTCACTCTTACCCGCCCAACACGAGCATCTCGTGTATTCCGTCCCTCGAATAAGCGTCTCACTTTCACCTGCCCGACACGAGTGTCTCGTGTCCTTTGAAAGAGTGTCTCAATCTGACCTGCCCGACACGAGTGTCTCGCGTATTCCGTCCTTTGAGTGAGTGTCTCACTCTCACCTGCCCGACACGAGTGTCTCGTGTACTCTGTCCTTTGAAATAAGTGTACCACCCTTCCCAGCCCGATTTGAATGCGTACCCCGTCCGACCCTCGCCTGACACGTTCATTTATTTTTGGTCTAACGTGTAGTTGTATAAACCGTTTTCCGGACAAACTTTTCCGTCGCGAGCTTTTACTACAAATACCTGTGTACTGGAGTTGTAAATATTTTAGACAGATTTATAAATAAAGTTTAGTTGAGTTTCGTCATGTTTCTAATTTCTGTGAACCTGGACACCGGCGAGCTTATATCTGGACACCGTTCATGGCTGAGCCAGACGGAAGACGTCACCGGAGAAAAGCAGCTAGTGACATTGTGAATGCGAATTATACACTTTGACTTTCAGACTATATTAAATTCTAACTAGGAGGAATTGCATCCTAAATTATTGTAATTCACAATTTTTAAAGTATTTTTCCACACCCTTGAATGCAAATGACGGATAAGTGTAAACAGAAAATAAAATCAAATAAGAAAGCAGAGGAAACATTACTGGTGTGTAGAATCAGTTGTAATAACTAAAAAAAAAGTTGTGAAGTGAAGTTCTCGAGCTGCTCTTCTACTGAAGATGCTCCAAGTAGGGCCGAAACAGCTGTCCAGAGGATGCTCGCGGAATCCATTGAAATTAAAACCGACTTGCAAAGTTGCAACAAATTTTTAAATTTCTGAAGGATTAAATAAACTACAAGGCAAGTGAAAAAGGAACATTAGGATTTTCAATTAGTGAGAAAGATGAGGGGCACTAATTATTTAAACGACATTTGAAAATCAAACCAAATCCAACTCTGTATTTGGAATGAGACTTATTTCTGCAAATTATTATTTTTATCTCAAATTATTACTTATTCGTTTACTACTGCCCTTAGAAAATTTCCTATTATGATTACTAATTATTATTAATTTAAAATATACAAGGTGTTCCATATAACAAGGTATAATTTTAAGATGGACGAAATTTTCTGTCGAGTTAAAACAATTGTTTGAACATTTCTGTCAACGCACCTTGTGTGGTCTGATTCACTTTGGTAAAGAAACAGAGATACAGAATGTTCCACTTTTAAATGTAAAGAAGTAAAGCTGAATGAGCGTCAAAAAATTGTTTCAAAATTTCTGACTCGTTTACAAAAAAAAAATATTAGTTTACTCTCAAATATACAAAGAAACCTACAATTTCATGAACAACCGGTTAGAAGGTTAAATATTACATGTTTACATCACACAATATACAGGGTGTTCCACCTTTAGTTGTATAATTTGATGATATAGTATCGGAAATTTTCTGTAAAAGAAAAAACTTCCTGTCGAAGAAGACTTAGTAACGTACCTTGTATGGCCTAATTCATATTGTTAGTTTGATTAATTAAAGAAGCCAATATACAGGCTGTTCCTTTTTTAAGCGTGTATAATTTCAAAACAAGGCGACTTTAAAATTGAATTTGCAACAAATGTATTTATGATTTTATAATCGTCAGCAGACAAAAAATTGTTTTAATTAAAAAGTATAAACTGATCTGAATTGAAAATAAAATGTTGTTTTAATTATACGTTAAGTTATTAATTTTATTACTTTTCAACAAACAGTGTGCGTCTGCATAGGTGGTGAAATTAATAGGGTGATACTCAATTTAATAATAAAGTTGACATAGGATTTGTTCACTTCACACTTATCTATTATTCTTCGTCTTTTGTTAAACGCCGAGGTGTGAAATTCATGGGTCGCAATGCTTCGTGCATCCATTGTTTCCCCGAACTGCATTGTTTTCGAGCCACCCCCCGTTTGTTTGCTCTCGAGATGAGCGCGGCGGCTGCATCATCCTCTCTCCCCCATCCCTCTCTCGCCCCCGTACATATAAATACAAACCGCCCGGTGTAAAACCTTGCGGGGCAGGAAGGAAATTAATTCCGCTGCAATGTGCATGTGTGACCAATAATTCCTCGGTCCGAAGTTTGTCAAGTGTCCTCCTGAAAGTTTGCCTGAAACTGATCGGCAAATAATTGAGTAAGAAGGCGGCGCCGAGCTAAACGACCCAACAGATTAGACTTGTTTGACTAATGCAAAATTCAGGTGGTTCTCCTGCATCTCACGCTTTGATGTAATATGAATTCGGGGGGGGTAGGTTTTAACTTGTTACGTGGTTCGACCACAGCTCGGATAACTTTTGTGATGGAATATTTCAGGTATCTCGACTTGGTAAACCGCAAACATAATTTATACCCTTCTAGAAATAAACGGATTGTATAACACTCACAGAATTAATAATAACTGTATACCAATACAATTTGCAAATCTGCAAAGTAATTACATCTACTAATAAGTAAATCACTTAGCTCATAATGCCATCGAGGAATTGCATGGATGTTTCAGGATTTCGCGCAATGAAAAACGCTACATAATGCAGGCTGTCAAGCTGTCATTGCTGCTGACGGGGGGTACTTAACGTAGAAACGTATTACAATCAATAAATTAAGTAAACCACTGAAAAGCAGGTTGACGTGTTTCGCAATGAATTAAAGACTGGCGTTGTTTCGAGCGAGTAACAAACCCTACAGGTTCTTAAATGATTCACACGTTAGGACCTCAATACATATCGAATATCTCGGAAACAAAGCGTCGGTACCACCCCTATGTTTGTATAAACTTTTGTCTTTGGTTTTCATCGTTGAATCTGTCTTCGACTTTACGGAACACCTATACCAAACAGCCTGTATAATATTGTTGATCACGTGCCCATTTATCTAAGATAAAAATGACATTGTCGGGAATAATGATTCTGTAAGGCTAGTAAATGAAGTTACTTTGAAGTACGAATATAAAATTTAAATTGTTTAAAGCATCTGGTTTAGTATTTCGTGTCTGGCTCGATCATTCGTGCGAGCGCAATGACATGAAACTCATTTTTTCGAAAATGTAACGGCGATTGCTTTTTTTTATCGTTAAACTCATTAGAATGCTGATAAACACGTAGCGTTACGCGCACGAATATTAAATTACACGTGCTTTTACAGATAATCCACTTATTTTGCACAATCGCCGCCGCCACGGCCCCACAGATAAAGCGTTTACGCGATACATTTTCGTATAATGCGTTAAAATAATTAATTTACGACGGCGGAACGTGTTAAAACTCGAAAAGGGAGGCCGACCGCTAAAAATTACACGAGCGCAAGTGGTTGGGTTGGGTGGGTTCGGGGGATGAAGAAGAATTCGCACTTGAATTTCCAGCGTCGGTTTTTGTAATTTTTCATACAAATGATTCTGACCCCTCCTCGGTAACGCGAAATACAGTCACCTAACTAATGATTAAAAATTATGTCGTTTGATTTATGGCGTCAAAATAAACAAGCTGTTTACGGGCAAAAATCTGCAGGGTCAGTGTTATTGCGTTATTTTTTCTGCTTATTTCGGACGGCCGTAAATTCTGCCCCACGCGCATAAATATTCATAAAATATAAATTTCGAAAGTTACACCGTGTAGAATATACATATAAGTATTAAATTTTGTTTTTCGTGTAAAAACGGACGCACGCATTTCATGCGGGGGTCAAAGTTATGGCCGCCCTAATGAATTATGGGTAATGACCAGTGTCCACTTATAATGTGTTTCCCTGGAAAGCTCGTTAATGTAAATGCCGCCGCCGCCGCCACCGCCACCGCCATCCCTGCTGCAGCAAAACGGCCTGGATTCGCTTTTCGTTAATTTCGTGCCCAGTTTTTCACGAGGTCACATTAAAAGTAATGAATTTTCCATTAGCATTAGATGCAGGAACTAATTTGGGCGTTAGTGCTTTTCGTTTTAAATTTCGCTTTTCGTTTTTTTTTTTTTGTTACCCAGCGATTATGGTCGAAATTACTTCTACTAGAACCTCAAATAAACTAAATTTAAAGCAAGAGTAAAACATCAGATTACTGAATCATTTTTGAACGCGTGCTCTTATTTATTTGAACAGCTTTAGTCACTTATGATCTCCTGATTATACAATAGTATCATCAAGAAGTGTTTTCGTCACCACTAACAAAAATATTATTCTCAAAAATGGAATTAACTGACGTGCGATAGATTGCATTTGATTTACCGAAATGGTGGTGGTTTTTGCATGCGGGAGGTAGTCGGTTCGCAAAAGGACAAAAGAGTTTAATTCTCAATGACAATATCTTCTTTATTTCGCACACATATCACGTTACCCACGAAAGGAGAACCGCAAGATGTCGTGTTAGCGGACATCTCTATGTCCCTCTCCTCAATAAACGAGGATAGCAGGAGATGGCGCGGTATAGATACGCTTTTTTCATTGAAATTCATTAAAATTAAAACAAAGTGATACGATTTTATTTCATTTGTAACGTTTAAAGTCATGCACATAATCCGAGCGGCCAAAATTGTGTCAGTGGGCATCCCGATGTCTCTCTCCACTATAAACGAGGACAACAGTCGTTGAGGAGATGACGTGTTGTGGAATAGAAGAATTTAAAAGATTTATTTTTTCGTTCAAATTCATTCAAATTAAGGAAACAAGTGATACGATAAAGTCACGCACAAAATTTGAGCGCGCAAAGTTGTATCATTGGGCATCCCGATGCTTCTCTCCTCTATAAACGAGAATAGCAGGCGTTAAAGTGATTACTGGTAATGTGGAACAGAAGAGGTCAAAAAAATACGCTCTTTTATTCCATTTGATTCAAATTTGTAGCGTTTAAAGTCACGCACGGAATTGGAGCGCGCAAAATTGTGTTGGTGGGCATCCGGACGTCTCTCTCCTCTATAAACAACCGTTGAGGAGATGACGTGGTGTGGAATAGAAGAATTTGAAAGATACGCTTTTACATTCAAATTCATTCACATTAAAAAAAGTACACGCACAAAACTCGAGCGCGCAAGTTGTATCGTTGGACACCCCGATGCTGCTCTCCTCTATAAACGAGAATAGCAGCCGTTGAAGAGATTACTGGTGATGCGGAATAGAAGAGGTTAAAAGATGCTCTCTTTTGTTCAATTTCATTCAAATTAAAAACAAAAGCGGTGCTATTTTATTTTATATGTAGCGATTAAAGTCACGCATAGAATTGGAGCGCAGAAAATTGTGTTGGTGGGCATCCCGATGTCTCTCTCGTCTATAAACGAAGATAACAACCGTTAAGAAGTTGACGTGGTGTTGAATAGAAGAATTAAAAAAAAAATTAAAATAATAATAACACGATTTTATTTCATTTGTAATGTTTTTAAATTCACGCAGAGAAGTTGAGCGCGCAAAATTGTGTCAGTGGGCATCCCGATCGATGTCCGTCTCTTTCTCTCCTCTATAAACGAGGATAGCATCCGTTGAGGAGATTACTACTGTTGGCGTGGAATACTAGAGGTTAAAAGACACACTTTTTCATTCAAATTCATTCAAGTTAAAATAAAAATGATCTGATTCGATTTCATTCGTAGCATTTATTTAAAGTCATGCACGGAATTCGGGCGCGCAAGAGAGGCAAGTTAGCTGCCACAGTCGGAAGCATAAAAGTGGAAGATTCTTTTTAAGCTTGGAACTGAAAAGGCAGTCGCAAATGCAAAATGCATTAAGAAACAAATGCCGATCGATGGGGAAAACAGGGACGTGCATTTGGAACAGCGAGAAACAAACGAAAAGTATAGCTTGCGACTAAGAGAAAAAAATACTGTTAATAGTAAACAAATAAAATAATTAAAAAATGGACGAATTTCTAGGAACGAAAATAAAAGAAAAAATGTCGCCGCTGAAACACATCCAAAAAAGACAATCGACGTAAAAGGATGACGAAGAAACAATCGAAAATTGGAAGAAAAAAGAATAAAAACAATTAAAGTGAAAGAACAAAAGCGAGGCGGAAACAAAACTCAAAACTAATAGCTAAAAAGCGGAAAACAAGCAATTATCAATGATAAATAAATCGAGGAAGCAATAAAGCTAAGTTAAAAAGTAAGTCGAAAATTAGGAAAAAGAAAAATTGAATTAAAACAAAAACAAATACGTAATTGGTTGGAACCGCGACACATCGGTGTCTTCTACTAGCGACGTTTCGTTCTCCATTGTAGAAGAGCTTCCTCAGGCCAGCAGCAACACCACCACCAATCGTTCGTTGAGGCTGAGGACTGAGTCTCAACGACTAAAGAGAAGCAGCAGCAGCTCTGAGGAAGTTCTTGTGCAATGGAGGACGAAACGTCGGCAGTAGAAGAAACCCAACGTGGCGCGGTTTCAACCAGAAGCTAATTCAATCATAAACGACGGCCACAGAAGCTTTCAAGTTAAATCAAAAGCAAATACAGTTGGAAGTAAAAAAAACAAAACGAATACAAAACTTGAAAACAGATAAAAGCAACAAACGACGATCATTCGTGTCCTGAAATCGTGCGCGCAAGAAGCAACAATTTTTCGTCGCTTATAGACAAAGATGAACAAACATACCGGTTGTTGTTGTAAAATGAAAACATAGGCAATTCAGCAGACAAGATGTGATATAGGCACGCAAAAGGAAAAAAATCTCTAATGTAACTTTGCTGGGCCCTCACGATTACCCAAATTCCTGCGAAGGACCTTCTTGCTTCCTACTGAGACTATTAGCTGATCCTCTTTAACTAATTAGTGCAAATAACACTTTGACCTGTGTCCGAAGTAAATGGAACGTTCTCTTGGCTGAATTAATAATAAATAATCTGAAGTAGAGCGTTTCCTATTTTAGAATACAGCGGCAAACACGTAATTAGTTATGTTGACACACATAACGTGTTATTAAGCTATTAAATAATCCAGCAAAATGTGTCGTGCATATCGAATTTCCCTAACATGTAATTTCTGTAAACGCCAGGCGGAGAAAGTCCCGAGAAAGAAGTCGCGAACGGGGTTCCAATTAAAGAGCAAGAAACACAGGGTGAATTATCGTTTAATAATTTCAGCAAGGTATTAAGTATTCATTAAAAACAGCCTCGGGAAAACTCGCATCTAATAATTCACTCGTATCAGATGCGTATTTGACGTCGTAGTTATTTAAGATCGTCGTTGATAAGGGGCGTGTGTTCACCCGAGGGTAGCAGCATGTTTTGACAATGCGTCACAGAAACGCAATCACGAAAGTTTATTTTTTACATTACGCTTTCGTATGACTAACTAAGCCCGCCCCATAACGACCATAATAAAAGTACACCCGCACAATAGGTGTTATATACACCACGACACAGAAAGAGGAAGAAAGAAGAAGAAAACGGCGCCGACCATTAGGTTGTTTAAGTTACCGCTGTATAAATATTTGACTTGCCATGTATAAGGGTATTCGAGGGCTATGAATTTTTGATTTCACCTCCCCCCCTCCATCTTGATAAAAACAGTGCTTGATATTCATACCCGGCATTGATTTCAAAAGGCGTTCATATCAAGATTTATGTCAATCTTCGAGAAATAGGGGAGAGATAGGAAAACAGCGCGCTTGTAATCAAGGCGGGCGATCACAACAACTAAACATTCTTGTATTTTAGTTACGTAACACATTTTTGCGTTTAGATACAAGCGGGACGAAATAAAATCCGCCGATAATAAAATATCATGCCGCAAACGTTCATGAATTTATTAGTAAATTGGGCGGATGATCGATACGCACCCGAAGGCTTTTAACATGAAAAATCACTTTGGTCGACGTAAAATATTGATGAAGTCAAACTGTATCTACACCACTTTTAATGCATATCAAATAATAAAAACAATTAACACCGCGTGATATAATCATTTTGATTTGGTAATACATTTTTCCACGTGAAAAAAGAATTGATCCACCATTTTTACACTAGTTTTGATAGCACTAACGAAAATGTGAGTCCCTGTGAATACTGATGTGGAATATGCATTCCAAAGACTTATACTTTCTTCAAAAACCGAAAAAAGAAACTTACTTTTGGTAATTTGAATTTTCCCCCAAGAAACTTAGTGACAGTAAAAAAGGGGTATGTCCCACAACTCACGAAGTTTGAAAGATTCCATGCGGGTTCCAAAAGCACCCTTTCCATTCTTGGAAGACAAAGTTTAACCCTCTGGTGTAATTTCTTTGAGGTATCTCATCTGAATCCGTTCTTCCAAATGGAACCAAGATGAAATTTTCCAATCTCGGAAAACCTACTTGGTGGAAACTCCTCTCCTCGCTTATTACTGTTTGTCTTCTTTTCATCTTTTACCACTGACCTAGAATAAAGGTAAAGGTAACCTCAAAGTAGTCGAGTTTGTCAAGGCATGCTCAGAATATAAGAAAAGAAGGGACCGCCAAGAATCTTCGGATACCTAAGCTCGACGATATCGATGTATTGAAGAGGTTCGTAGCTTCGAAGGAATCCTCTACCCCGACGAAGAAGACTCGCGTTCACGTGAACTCCAGAAGTCTTCCATAGAACTCCAACGCTCAGTAAATGGACCACCGTCGTGGGGGTGAGCCAAGGTTTGAGCCAACAAATCGCTGAGTAGGATCTGAGGTCTACCTCTTATAACATCAAGCCCCATCATTTTTCCCAGACTGCAAGAAGAGGAGATTAGACGGACTACGATTTTCTCTGACGAAAAAATCCAGCATATCGCTGAGGAGGATCTGAGGTCTACCTCAAACCACCATCATTTTTTCCCAAGACTCCAAGAAGAGGAGATTAAACGGACTGCGGTTTTCTCTGACGAAAAAATCCAGCAAATCGCTGAGGAGGATCTGAGGTCTACCTCAAACCACCATCATTTTTTCCCAAGACTGCAAGAAGAGGAGATTAGACGGAATGCGGTTTTCTCTGATGAAAAAGTTTAAAATAAATCGAAAGAATAACTGACCCGTGACAGCGACATCATGCTGACGTACCTCTTTCAGAAGGGTGAAAAATTCTCACAAGGAGGGTATTTGGAATCCATGGATAGAGGCATTTGTGTGGTCATGTATGATCTAAATCGGCCCTCTGACTGTTGCGCCCCTTCGGGATTCGTATTTGTGGGTCGTATCCCTCTGAGAAAGTAGTGCTAGCCTAGCTCGAGGTACCTAATGTTTGAGAAGTAGAGAAAATGGTACTACCTCATCCACTTGATGCTTTTCGAAAATCTATATCGCTTCCAGACTACATCTTCTACGATCATTTCCTCAAGCAAATCTCGCTCACTTACGAAGGATCACGCCTACTACCTCTTATGGGGGTGTTCCCAACAAGCCCGTAGTTTTATACCCGTCTTGAAACTCCAACCTAGGAAAGTGCAGCTTCCCGTACTCAACCAAATTCGCCAAGTCAAATCTGAAGCATTTAAACATCACCATCCACACGCGACCATTTTAGAACTTACTCCGAATCGTTGAAGACGGCCCCCTTGAGGTCCGACAACCACCCATCGAAATCAAAAACGTAAGGAAAATACGAGGGGCCGTAGATTTTTGGGACTTTCAAGTTCTTCAGCGGGGGTAAATTTAACTCGCTCACACCACCCCTTTAATGGCTGCAGGGGAGTCGAACTTTTTACCAGAACTCGTCTTGGAGGTATACCAGCTAGTACCTATCAACTCGCTCTACCTGGTACCCCTCCCCCTTAATTACTAATAAGCTTTGTTCATGGCAATATGTTTTGGTGGACGTCCTCTTAAAATTCTCGAACTGAACCCTCTCGATTACTACATATGTAGCGTGACCAAGAGACTAGCTAATCCCAACGTCGCGGAACACCTTCGAGGCAGCATTTCCGACGGCTTCGGCCACTTTAAGCCCAGAATCGAGGATACGACAGCACGAAACTAACAGGTAATACGTTGCATTGCTAATTATTTTCATTTCATATCATTTTTGTAATGTTCCCACAACTTATTCAACGGAGATAAGGTCCAAGGTAAAACCAAATCAGAAGTACGTGCTTCAGTTTACTCCAGGCGTTGTTTACAGAAACAATAACGCACAATGTTGTACTTCAAAAACGTTTTTGTGCTTACACTGCTGACGGCCGAGTGGTCAGAATCGAAATTACGTGAGTCCCATTCATTGAATTAATAATAACGGGCGATTCACACCTTCACGAAATTGCAGCCTGGTTTATTAGAACGTGCGGCCGAAACAGGCCTGATCTTTCCCAGTGTTGCGAAGACAACGCCAACTATGCCTTACCTTACATTCTTGAAGGTAAGCCCCTTTTGCACCCCCAACGCGAGAGCTAATTATCAACGCCTGTAGGAGTGAGCGAATTAAATTTACCCCCGCTGAAGAACTTGAAAGTCCCAAAAATCTACGGCCCCTCGTATTTTCCTTACGTTTTTGATTTCGATGGGTGGTTGTCGGACCTCAAGGGGGCCATCTTTAACGATTCGAAGTAAGTCTTAAAATTGTCACACGTGGATGGTGATGTTTCGATGCTTCAGATTTGACCTGGCGAATTTGGTTGAGTACGGAAAGCTGCACTTTCCTAAATTGGAGCTTCAAGGCATGTATCAAATCTACGGGTTTGTTGGGAACACCCCCATAAGAGGTAGTGGCTTCGCAAGCGTGATCCTTCGTAAGTGAGCGGGATTTGCTTGAGGAAATGAACGTGGGTGAATTGTAGATGGGGCAAGTCTAGAAGCGATGTGGATTTTCGAAAAGTATCAAGTGGATGGGGTAGATTATATGAAGGTGGCGTCTTCGCATTTGGTCGACCATAACGTGCTTACCATGGAATACCAATTTGCGAACCTATTCAACGGGGATAGAATTCTAGGTAAATAAAATACAGGGGTGCCTAAATTATGTAAGTGATGTGGTTCGTTACAGGAGAGAAAATGAATCGATTCCTTAATGATAACTGGTGGTTATTGCTGCGGAATTTCGCCCCTCACGTGCACGAGTTTATTTTGGAGGTCATGTTCGAAGTTGCCAATAGATTCCTTGATAGTACAACTTTTGATGAGCTGTTTCCATTATGAAAGTTGCTGACTTTCCAGGCCCCGTTAGTTATAGGAAATAAAAACCTGATGTCTAATCATTAAAGTTTTCTTTTTAATTCTAAAATCTATGCGGTTTTCAAAACATCCATGCATGTTGATTTACTGCCTCCAGATACGTTTCCGATTTATTCCGCATTCAAACTGAATTTACAGCACTGCAATGCACGCCGGAAATAGATAAACGTTTATCAGATTTTTGGCGGCCAAAGATGAAGCTTCTTTATTGTGACGCTGTAACGAACGTGCTTACTAATTGTCTCATTACTGGAGCTCGTTGTACCCCCGATAGGTTGCAGATATCGGTAATTAATAGCAGCAGCGAGGCGATCAATCAAGGAGCTGGTTGCACGGTGCATGGAGGACAGGCCCGAAGAAGTAGCGTGAACAAAGTGGGAGGACCGCTGTAATTAATATGGCGATGATAGCCTGGTTAGATAGGTCCTGCGGCTCGCGCTCTCTGCTGCTATAATAGCTGAGAGAGTAAATTAGATCGGGTTATATCATTAGCCGGGATCCGGCAGCCGCGCGGGTATCATGTGATTAGAGCGGATTGATAACATCTCTGTTGTAATACGATCACGGGCCACCTATTAATTGGATCTACGCTATTTAACTATTTGGAACATTTTAAGAATCAGAGCCCACAAGTAAATCAGTTGGTGTATTGGGGATAATTTACCCCTTTTTCCAATAAAGTTGACCAAGCGTAGAATTTGTAGTATTGATTAGAAGGGGATGAAGTGGGCTTAGAATCGACGATATGTTTCATTTAGGGCAGGGAGGGACGTTTAGATTGGGTTTATAGGAAAAATCAAAGAGGTTTAGGCTTAATTGAAACGTCTGGCTTCTCCCTACACATATAACAGGAAGTGAAATTATGCCAAATTCTTATAGGAAAAGAATGTAAAAGGGCAGAAGTGTTTAGGCAGGACCTTCACCTCCACCAAGATTAAAGGACAATTTTCACATTGGATTTTCAAGTTATTTAATCCCAACTAAGTTTTCCACTAAGTATAGGTCCTCCAAGCTCAAAGAATTCCTTTTATCTTTGTCTTTTCTTTGTTCAAAGATGCCAATCAATATTACTTCGATCATTTTTGTCTTTTATTTATTTATTTATCCCCATTTCAGAGAATTCCATCCCGTTTCTTCGTAAACCTTCTAGCTTATCGAGTCTATAAAATTCCCCAATTTTTTTCGTTCTTCCAAGTGGCTCGAAGTTAAGTAGTCGGCTTTTTTACGATTTTTCTCCATTTCGCGAACTCCTTGAAATCGCTGGAAGCTATTGTGTGTTAAATTTTCTATAGTTCGTTCGTGCCCTTTCAGGGGTTCCCCTTTTTGGCAGAAGTTCTGGTCCTTAAAGCATTTATCCCCATTTCAGAGGCTTCCATCCCGTTTCTTCGCAAACCTTTTAGCCTATCGAGTTCCCTTTTGGTTTGTTGGTAGCGATGACGTTTTGAAGCTGAGGGCTATAAAATTCCCCAATTTTTTTCGTTCTTCCAAGTGGCTTGAAGTTATATACTCGCCATAGCTTCGACTTTTTTATGATTTTTCTCCATTTCGCGAACTTCTTGAAGTCGCTACAAAATATTGTGTGTAAAATTTCCTCCAGTTCGTTCTCGTCCTTTCAAGGGATCACCTTTTTGGCAGAAGTTCTGGTCCTTAAAGCATTTATCCCCATTTCAGAGACTTCCATCCCGTTTCTTCGTGAACCTTTTAGCTTCTTGAGCTCCCTTTTGGTTTGTTGGTGGCGATGACGTTTTGAAGCTGTCTTCTATAATATTCCCCAATTTTTTCGTTCTTCTTGGTGTTATGGTCGCCATTGCTTTTTAGAATTTCCACTCCCGTCTTCGAAATCGTTACGGCCTCCTGAAATTCCTTTTGGTTTGTTGTTATCGATTAGGTTTTAAAGCTCCATTCCTTTTCGTCCTTCCAAGTGCTTTTGCAATCATTTTTTCGCATACATCCCCATCCAATAGAGTTCCATCCCTCTTTTTGGAATCGCCATGGCCTCTTGAAGTTCCATGGTTTAATGACAATGAAGCTCAAATGACTCTTTAAATCCGAAAACTAAAGAGTATCTCGCTCCTCCTCGTACAATCTGTTTTTAAAAAAGCCAAGCTCATTTGTTTTTTATTTCAAACGTTTATAAAATAATAATTTTAAGCCTGAATAGATTTGCTTGAATTCGCATTCATGCCAACTTTACGACGCCAGCCCCGATATATTTCACCTACACGCTCCGGAAACCCTTCTCTTTTGTGAATTTGGCCGTAAAGGCTTTGTGCGGCAAAAAGAGAAAGTTTCGGTAGTTAGTATTAAAGGATAGTTTCCCCCCGGGCTTAGCCAAGTTTCTGACGGGCAAATATAAAGAGTTGTTGAATTAGAAATGATCCGCAATTTCTTCCTGGGCGAGGCGACGCACGAAGCCAATGCAATTAGCGATGTTGTCTCCGGGGCCATTGTTGCTTACCAGAGGTTCACGTGACCGGGGTGCTAATAAGGCTAACGCGGCAGCGCCACCATCGGCCAAGCAAGCCTTTGACATCGACGTGCTCAGCTTCTAACGGCTTTGCCACCTTTGAAGTTCGTGTGCTTAATTTAACAATGTTAACTGTTTTAAAATCGCCAAGGTTTGCTTTCAGAAGCCATCCCCGTACCCTCGCTCGTCCTTTATACGCCCTTACACAACCACAATCCAGAAATATTGCTTTTAGTTAGTCAAGATTAAAATTAATTTTTTTAAAACTACTACCGACGAGGCAGCATCATTATCAGGTATTAAAATTTCTAATTAAGCAATTAGTACAAACATAAAACGCCGGAGTGCATTTTTATGTAAATCACACCAATTTTAGTAGTTTTCAGGCCAATTCTTTTGTTCCTTAAAAGTTTTAACACATTTTAATCGCTTTGGACCTTCGCTTTATGTTTTGAAAAGTTTATTGCGTTGTATACGTATGTATGTAAAGGGGGAACAACTTAATTAACTAAAACGCGCGAGGCTATCATTCGTAAAACGTCAGAAACCACTATTACGGGTAGTTTAAAAATACACGGAAAGTTCCCAAGAAATTCTCAGTTATTTATTGAAACCACGCAGACTGTTGTTGAAACCGCAACGGTTTCAGACCGTCTTTATTATATCGTTATGTTTCACGTGCACTCGTCCTAACTAATTTACGACGACGTAAATCTGAATTATTTGGACACGTACGGTAAGAAGTGCTTAAAACATTAACCTTCTCGTAAAATTAATCAGCGAACGTTATATTATATCACTTTTCTGTTGTCGTCTTTTGCTTTTTTATTTAATAAACTGCAAATACACGCCCATCTTAAATCGTGACCCTCCCAAATGTCGGAATAGGCAACCCATCGATCAAATCAGAAACAACTGCGTGTTTTCATAACGTACTGAAAGCACGGGAGCAGAATGTGTTGCCTACATTCTAATTTTAAGGGGTCGCGTTTAATAATGACATCCTGTAAATGGCTCTTGCCTTTCTTTTCGTTTTATGATTAATAAAGTGTTGCTACTTAAGTATGTGTACGTTAAGTACGTTTGCTTGAAATTCTAGACAAGACTTCATTTGTTCAATATACTTTAATTAGCCAAAAGAAAGATTCCGATGTATGAAAAAAAATAATAGAAGCATTTCACAGAAAAGTGAGAAATCCTACTGGATATCAGATTATATGATCGCGTTGGCTGGGCTTCTGACGTTTCGTTGTCCTTTATGAAAGGTATTCTCCAGATCGATGCTACTGTTGTGGGGCGACGCAGCAAAGCAGCTAAAAGTAGAACTTCCGACATAATCAACTAAATCTGATTAGTCCCGGAATTCATCGACGATTGAGATCATCTCATTGGTTAGTCACGTTTCCCCACCACTCACTACGCACCTATAAATAAAGCTGCACCAAGCGCTTGACGGTCAGTCTCACGGGGGTCCGACTTGTATAGCAGAAATTGTACCACTTGTGAGTAGTTCAAATATCATTTCTAAGAGGGCGCTATTTGAATTTCTGAAATAGCGCGTTAATATCGGTACGGATCGAGCACGACGAAAACCGATCGTTGGAAGTACGTGTGAAGTCCATAAAGTCAAAATTTCTAATGGCGTAGGATTTGTTTTTTCTTTGTGCAAATTTCGAAAAAAAAACAAAAATGAGCAGTGAGAGGTGTTACTGTTGTGGTATTGTGGAGCCAGAAGTGAAACTTTTTTGGTTTCCTTCAGTGAAAGAAAGGTAATTTATTATTTATATCACAACTATCATTTTGCATTGTTTTTCGTTTAGTTTTCCGATTTTGTTTCATAACTGTTGAAACTGTGTTGTATTTCAAAATTATAAGTAATAGTTGGAGATCACAAAAAAAATTAACTTGCATAACAGATAAAAATTTAATGCTGTTTTGTTTGTCATTTGTTTTAGATGTCAAATTTGGATTAATAGCTTAGGATTAAATACGACTCCCCAAGGTTATCCAACTTAAGAACAATTCCTGAGATATGGAAAGAGCTCCAAGTACGACGAATAGAACACCTTCGGACTCGCAGTTTAAACCAAGATGCGTTAGAAAATCTATTTGGCGGCATCAGGTCGTACTGTGGAGACAATAACAATCCTACCTGCCCACAATTTGTGAGTTGTGCGAAAACGCATATTCTTAATAGTTTAAGTAGCATTGAACTGAAGGGAACTAATTGCGAGACAGATTACCATGAGTTTTTAACAAATTTTCGAAATTTTCTTCAAAGAAGGTCATGTGAAACACGAAATCCACCGAATGACAATGAAACTACCAATAAACATCAGCTGGACCAACTTGTTGAATACGTTAGCTCAACATTTGATGAAACTGTACTTAAAAGTGGTTCAGCCGATGTTTATGTGAGTCGATTCATTGCCAAACGCATTTTAAAAGATATTGCATGTGAATTGTGTACAGCTACATTAACTTCTGATCCTGAAAAGTGGATTACTGACTTTATTTCTTTTAAGGAATATTCTGATAATGTCTCTCGTTTAACTTATCCTTCTGAAAGACTAGTTAATACAGTGACATTATCAGTTAATATTATTGAAAGTAAATTACAAGACATGTCACACTCTTCTAGGTTGAGAAACAACTCACACAAGCAATATTTTTAAGTGTAGATTTCACGTGGATTTCATGTTCAGAACGTGTATCTTTTTTGAAGGAAGGAATTGTGAGATCCTTGTGTTGCATTTGTGTCCCTTGGTTTTGCACACGTCTGAACAGACAATTTAAAATTCAGACAACTATGAAGAAAGCTTCGCAGAAGGTGGCAATAGTTAAACACCTTTAGAATTGTTTTATTTTTTTAATAATTCTTAGCTTTTTATATTTCTACATCTTTAGAGTTAACGTTTGTTTTGTTTTTTTTAATAGTTTTTAAAATTTGTTTAACTTTGTTATTTGTTTGTTAATTTTCTTTTAACTTGTTAAAATTAAATGGGGAATGAATGTTTATAATTGGCCTATGAAACTGAATATAGGCACCAGTTTTTACATTATGATAATTTCGAACAATTCTTGTACGTTTTACGTTATTAACATTTGTCCGTTATTGAACGATGTAATTATTGCTTTGTTACCATGTAATACTCAAAGTGTATTAATAAAATGTACCATTGTAAATTCTATTTTTATACCTGCACATCCATTAAATAAATCGATGTTGTTTGTGCACTGTCATATACATGGGGAAAGACTACTTTTGTTTTCATGTGCATGAAAACAAAATGTAAAATTTGTTCCTTATGAATGACAGTGCGCATGCAATATTGAAATGAATTTCACAATACGAATAATTCAAATTTAAATTCTATATTCCCGCTAAAATTTTAATGCTTGTAGCGCCTCTGTGAATTGATATGAGAACTACGAAAAGCGAGAGTGGGAGTGGTACACTTTTTTCGTATTGAGTCGGACTTCTCCTTGTGTTGTGTTCGGTGGTCAGTCTCGAGAAAGCTCTATCGTCGTTAGGGACAGAAACAAGAGGATTTATTGTCGTTGAAACATCGACTTTTGCAACGTTTGAGTTCATCTCATTGGTTAGTTGCTTGCCCCACCACTTACTACCCCCACTCGCTCCTATAAAAAGAGCCGCACTAAGCGCTTGACGGTCAGTCTCGACAAAACTCTAGCGGCGATAGGGACAGAAACAACAGATTTTGTTATTGACACATCGACTTTCACAACGTTTGAGGTCTTCTCATTGGTTAGTTGCTTTCCCCCAGCACTCACTACTCCCACTCGCATCTATAATTAGAGCTGCTTCAAGCGCTTGAGGGTCAGTCTCGACAAATCACTACCGACAAAGACAGTAGAATTCATTGTTATGACAACAATTATGCAAATAATAGCTACTATGGGAATAAATTGAAGGTTAAAGTAAATTGAAAGTGAAAAACATCGATTTGAAACTATTTTTTGAATACTAGCCAAGATCCATTGCTCGTTCCGGCCCGCTATGGCCACAAACACCTACAAATAGAGCTTAATTGATCCAGGGCCACCAACTTGGGCTATTTTTGATCAAATCATGGCGAACAAAACATTTTTCTATCCAAAAATGCATTAACTTACTCTCCTATATGAAGTATTTATACTGGGCGATTTCATTCTGAAATGTTGGCTACTTCCTGTTTGGCAAAGTTCACAATTCAGTAAAAAAAATATTGCGACGGGATTCAAATCAAGGGCTCTGTTGAAAACAAACAGCGACCACAGAGGGCTTACATTTATTATTCGAAAAGCCAGTGAATGAGTAGAAGAAAGGACTGGGACTTTGTTTGTAATAAATAAATCGTTCTATGCTATAGACCATGACCTTGGCAATTGACTACGAAAGAAGTCAAACTTCTGACTAGGTAGAGGTGCCTCAGAGCATGGTTTTAGGCCCACCGCTTTTTGTTATCGTGAGCAATGATTTACCTCAATATTCTCAATCGACTGGCTATATTAATATTGACGCAGCAAGATCATCATGAAATGCTGGAGTATTCAAAGCAAGATGTCCTCAATGGTGGCAAGACCAAAATGATACTGCAAGGAACCGAAAACGCTGTTGGGAAAATTCAATTTGTTATTATCAAAAGCTATAATTTAAACCGAAACGGAAATCTTATATTGCAGAGATAAGATTCAAAACGTAACTTAACATATGAGAACTCTGTTCAAGGCAAATCCCCATAGGAAACGGTACTCATTCAACAAATTCGTACCTTCTCTGTCTGGAGCCAAAGACAGAGTATTTTGCATACGTTGCACATCAAAATTAGTTAAAAAAAAACAAGACTTATCCGCCATCTAGTGGTGATCCTTTTTTGTTTCGAAGCTCCGCGCGGGCAGAGAAATTCGAATTTGGTTGACTCAAGTGACGTCGCCACTCTCTAAATTCTTTGATAAGGAAGTTTTAAAAAGCTGTCCCGGAGAGGAAAACGAGCGTTCGTTTTTCGGTAAAGAGTTCCCAACTTGAGTCTACGAGTATTTGATTTTTTTTAACTGCGGCTTGTTTTTCGTGAATTAATAAGTAATTCATCCCCTAGAAATTTGTTATCGGTTTTCGATACAACTATTTTCCGCAAGATCTTGGCAGTAGTGTTAACTCATATTTAACTATCTGGTTGGAAAACCGTAAGCTATGAACTGAACTCGAAAATTAAATTGTTTCTGTTTCTACCGAAAAGACATTGGCCCGTATTATCATTCTACGTATTTAATTCTGTCTGTCACTCTCTTGAACACGTTTCTTGTTTATTTTAATCACGACTTTAGTTAAACATAACATCAGAATTGGGGGTCCTTGTTTTATATTCTCAGCTTTAAACTTTTTTGTTTTTAAAACCATTCAACTTAATTTACCTGATAATAAATTGCAGTTGATAGTTCTTACCTTGATCTACTTCTACGTAGTCTCAACAGCAGTTCTCGTTAATTCTATTAGCTCGTATACATCGTGCAAACTTTCTGCTTTAAACAACGTGTCTCGAGAGGGTAAACAAAGTATTGTAATGAGATGAGAAGACACATGTTAATATAAAGTTCTTAACGAGTGTATTCCATCCATATTTCAGTTGCTGAACGTATCGTTTACATAGCGAACAATTTCTGTTTAGGCGCTTCGTATAATTTAATGGATGTTGGCTGGTTGGTTGGTATAAAGGAGGTCGGCGGCGTTTCTCCCTTAGAATTTAATGCAAACGTACAACGTTAAGGACCAGTAAAGGGAACATACTCCGACAAATTATAGGTAGTAAGCCCGGAATAGTATAGTACGGTCCTAATAAGCATAAAATGTTTTAGTTTGGGCGGCGGCGGTTCGCCGCACGCGCTTCGTTCCGTCCGACGTTAAACCGTTTGTTACCGCATGTTCACGCACCACGCTCCGACGGACGCCCTCCTTTCCACCCCGCCGCCCCACTCGGGGGGCGCACGCAAAATTATGGACGCGGCGCGGAAAAACGAGCGCCGGTCACACTCGCTAACTCCTGCAAATGTATTCTGGTTTGTTGAGGTTTAATTGTAATAGATGCCATTGTTTGGTGCTATAGTAAATTGCGTTCGGATATGTGTTCTTTATTTAATTGCATAAAATACAGGATGTGACAAGGAAATGCTGTTAGTGTTTTCTATTTTAGCCGGGCGGCGCGCGTATATTTCGAATGCACGCCGCGTTGCAGAAGTTATCTCCATAATTTTCGGACTAAAAGCTGTTTATTTTGGTTTTGTTTCCGACACAAATTATTACACTTTGTGCGCGCATGCATAACAAAGATGATAGAAACTGATGGCGCAAAATGTTGCTGCCTGCCTGCGTGGGGTGGCTTTTAGTTTCAGCGCGTTAATAACTTTTACCTACCAGACAATTTTAATGAACAGTTCCCCAATTTTAATACAACTTGGGTTTTTGTAAGAGGCCTTCTTATACGAGTCCCTTTGTCTTAATTCCCGCAGCCCTAAAAACACTGCGCGAACATCTCCTTGGAAATGATTTACTTCGTGCAGACGTCATGTAACAGAGCCAGGAGCAAAAAGCTTGCAGGAAACGACCGCCGCGACGCACGACCCCATTTCTCGGTTTGATTTCGGCAATAACATAGTATAGCAGGCAGGGCCAAAAAGAAAGGAAGAAATGGTGGCCCTTCTTAATCGAGCGTGGAACATATTTTAATACCGACGAGCTTCCGCCATAACGATCTGAACCAAAGTCGGAAATGGTTTTACTTCCCTCTAGGAGCAACTTCGAATTATATCGAACGCAAAAAAAAACTAAGCTAGTTGAATTTGACTGACCCCTTGTAAGTAGTCTGCACCGTAACAAATTCTCCTGATTGGGCGGCGAGTGAAAAATTCGATTTATTTCATGTAATTATCTGCTGAATGAAGTTAAATATATAATCAACAGAAAGGGTCCGCGCCGAGGCGGTTCAATTTGGGGAATTACTATTTGCTATAGTTCGGGCGAACTAGTTCACCCCCGTGCGTCCGAGGGGCTGCTGATTCACTGAAACAACCGGCGGCAACGGCACCGGTTTCGCTTAATAAGATTACGCAGAGGAGAATAAAGGCTTGATTTTCTGCACTGTCACAAGGAGCGTTACTATTAAAACGGCTGCCGCCGTTCATATTCGGTGCGGTTAATGTAATCGTTCGGGTATGACACACAAAAAGCTCTCTGATTGTGCTTTCTGCATTGTTAAATCAATAAAAACAGGACGGCGATGAAAGTACTATCGTTGAAAATAACGTTGAGTAAACTGACCTGTACCAAGAATTATTTAAAAACGTGCCTTCAGTCGCTATAATTGACTTACAAAGGCAGCTGTTGTATGTAACAGATGGGCAAGCTTTCTTAGACGATAATTCTTTCCAATTAAATCCGAACGAGAATTTTTTTTCTAAATCAATAAAGCCACGACGTAAAAGCTTCGAGTTTACTTAAGTAATATATTTATTCAGAATAGGCAAATTAAATACCTAAATATGAATTGAGGTCACCTCCGTAATAAATATCAATTACCCAGTTACCAAGGGGCGTTTTAGATTACCCTATTACAAGCTTCAATTTCTACAATAATATTTGGAACAAGCTGGAGATAGAAATTGGCATTTTGAAAACGAAGTTACACTGATCACTTA
This sequence comes from Serrognathus titanus, assembly GCA_039766575.1. Classification (NCBI taxonomy): domain Eukaryota; kingdom Metazoa; phylum Arthropoda; class Insecta; order Coleoptera; family Lucanidae; genus Serrognathus; species Serrognathus titanus. The sequence continues at coordinate 19,910,794 of CM077911.1, read as the reverse complement.
AGCCGAGCTTAAATTTAAGCAGAGTTTATAACGTGACATTTGAGATCATGCAACATTGTGGAAAGTCATATCCTAACCAACGCTTAAAGTTAAGCAAGAGCATTGGTGCAACTGGCCCCAAATTAAACAAACATTCGACCTTAGACAAAACGCTCATGTAAAAATAATGAAACAAATGTGACAGCGGCTTGCTATATCTAAGGCTTTACCGTCATGATAATGACACTTCCCTTTGCAAGAAAACCATTCAAAGAATGCTAGGAAACGAACCAGTTTCATACTACATCATCAAACAGTCGCCAAGGTGACTCATCAAAGAAGCCGGCATTAAGCAAGCGTGTAAGACTACGGTTTCAAACAATCGCTAAATTCGTATCAATATTACTGTTACTAAATTACGTGAATAAACCGCCTGCGGCATTTTCCTGATATCAGAATTCCATAAATCGATTACGTTAATTATTATGTAACGTTTTGGCAGTCAATAACAGAAACGTGCCGGTCCAACCATTATGTAAAACTTCAACTGCACCTAATATCGCTAATGAACTTTGCTCTTCGAATAAGTGTACACACTTAGACTGTTTATCGTTCTACGCAGAAAATCGCCATCTCGATAATCATTGTAGTTTAAACAACTTTCAGCAGTAATTAAAGACAGGCTTCCACGGCGGTAACCGTGAATCAATTAGTTTACGTTTTGTCCCCGGCATTACAATGCCGACGCTAGGAGCCCGAGATAACGCACAAAGCAGGGCCAACTTAGAAATTAACTATCATTAGCATTCCCCGGCTAGGAAAACCATAGCCCGCTGTAGTTGATGCAATGGGAACCAAGGAATAACGCACGAGGTTCCCTCCTCACAGTCTACTGGGGGATAACCACCCAATAGGTTTCAGGAATCTAACCGCTAGATTTAATAGACTGGCATTCCCCAGCTAGGATAACCATAGCCCGCTGTAGGTGGTGCAATGGGAACCAAGGGATAACGCACGAGGTTCCCTCCTCACAGTCTACTGGGGGATAACCACCAAGTAGGTTTCAGGAATTCAAACACTAGATTTAATAGACTGGCATTCCCCGGCTAGGATAACCATAGCCCGCTGTAGGTGGTGCAATGGGAACCAAGGGATAACGCACGAGGTTCCCTCCTCACAGTCTACTGGGGGATAACCACCCAGTAGATTTCAAGAATCTAACCACTAGATTTAATAGACTGGCATTCCCCGGCTAGGATAATCATAGTCCGCTGTAGGTGGTGCAATGGGTTGAATCAAGGAATAACGCACGAGGTTCCCTCTTCACAGTCTACTGGAGGATAACCACCCACTAGGTTTCAGGAATGCCACGTAACGACCCGCCCTGGGACGGATTATCAGACCATTAACTAATTTTAATCAAAGACTGCACTGACTTTTAGCTATCTAATTGGCAGATTGTTACCGATTGTTCATTTAGCGATATTATTATTACAGAATCATTAAAGTGTAAAGTAAATAATTGACTCTGCACTAACCTGAATTTTAATTCTTCAACCGGCGCACTACATAAGTGCACACCACCGAAGTTAACACTACTCTGACTCTCGGAACCTTATTTTTTAATATTCCTTGCCACTTACGTAACTGGCAATTTTAACAAGATTGGACTAAAAATTCTTGAGCTTTGAATCATTTTAAGTCAGGGACAGTGTCGCTCTGATTACACAACGCATGCACTAAATAGTTGTTTTTTTTTTATATTCAAACAGACCCACCACTAGTAAACAAAAGGAAATAAATTTTAAGTTTGAAATTTCATGTAACTTCACAAACGTGACTAAGAGCGGACGAATCTAGGAAAATCGTGACGACTCGTAGGGCAACTGTGCATATCCCGTTCATTATTGTCACTTTCCATTAAAATTGTGTGCGGCTTTTATAAGAAAACCGGAAATCATACTGCATCATCAAACAGTCGCCGAAGTGACTCATCAAAGAAGCTGGCGTTATGCAAGCACAAACAAACGTCGTGAGTAAGAGCGGACGAATATAGGAAAATCGTGGTGACTCGTAGGGCAACTGTGCATATCCCGTTCATTATTGCCACTTTCCACTAAAATTGTGCGCGGCCTTTATAAGAAAACTGGATTCGAAGGACGCCGGAAAACGCGGCCGCTGTATACTGGATCATCAAATAGTCGATCGCCGAAATAACTCATCAAAGAAGTCGGCGTTATGCAAGCAGAAATAAACATGACTAAGAGCGGATGAATCTAGGAAAATCGTACTGTATGAACCAGATAAAAGAGTGCTGCTTTCACGAAAAGATGTCAAACAGTCAGATGACCTTTGCTCGTAATGTGACAAGTCCTTAGTGTGATGGAAGTTTCGTCTGTTTTTCTCCATCCAGTATCATGGCAACAATAAGTTTGTTCGCCAATTAGTTATATCATGGCCTTCTAACTAACGCCAAAGTGGCTACTTTTGGCATTTTCAGGAGCACAAAAATTTTTTAAAAAACGCCCAGTCCAGTTCTTCATCTAGAAGGCATTACTTACTTCTTTGTTCGATGTGCAGAATACCATTTCTTCCTTTTGTAAATTATTTTGAATTTGTTTTGCATTCTCACGTATGATATAGTAATCTTCAATTTCATTTTAGTTTTACGTTTGTTTATATTGGAACTTGACGTTTCGTCTCTCATTTAGCTTCTGTATCGTCCAACTGCTTTACTCGGGCTGTTTGATCCTTCAAACTTGTAACGTATTTCACTTGATTAACGTCTTATAAAATCTTCTAAACCCCAACAGAAGATTGTAGTGATAAAATTGGATAATTCCGGTTTGAGCGCGGAAAAGAAACAACGAGGTTTAAAGTACTCAAGTAACGGCGGTAATAAATAATTCTTGTTTCAGTCGGGAGCGGGTCAGCAAAGAGATTACGTCGGAAAATTCTCGGATGGATTCTGAAATTAAAAACTTACCCAACGTACCCAGCAAAGCAGTTGCTCTTCTTTCACCGAAAACCAGCTTAAAGCATTGCTTCCTATTTGCGAAAAACCTAAATTTAGTCGCCCTTCTGACAAGCAACAATTTGTTAGGAGCTTCTTTGATAAAAGAGGATAGTATATTGAACGATAAATCAGTCTTTAAAACCAAGAGGTTCCGATGATCATCCACTTATACAGTTGATATAAATCAAACATTTAAACAACTCTGCGTATACGTATTCAAATTACGTATACGTAAATCTGTTGGCTACGGATACGATTGACTTTAAACTTTTAGGTTGGAGCGATGGGGTTTAGTTGATGTTTTACATCGGATATTTAACAGAAAATGGGAGGAGCTAAACGTATTTCCGTCGTACGGATACTGATAAACAGCTCTACTATCGACCTTAGCTTCTTACGTATGTCATAACTTCTTTTCTTGTATATTAATAGTGGTCGTGGAACTTATTCGATTACACGCTGTATAATCACTCGCGCGAACGACAAATACCTAAAAGAAACTTATCGGAAACTGGAAAGCGGCATCAATCATGAGACAGTAAATATTTTATTAGCGCAAGTTAGGGCAGGTAATCCATCTATATTTTCTTGTGCGGTTCCGCAATCCCGCCGGTGTAAACCATCAATAATGAATACCAATACCGCCTAATCCATCATGTCTTCGGTGAGATACACTTGTACAATGGAGTTTACAAGTCCGAGGACAGAGTTGGTAATTGATTTATTCTGAGGTCGCCTCTCTGTTTATTATACGTGGCCGTCGTCGGTTTAGATTTTGCACTAATTCTGTACATGCTAAGAAAGTGTACAGATATAAAATATTTCTCTATTCGCTCGAGTGTTTCCTTCCACGTCAGTAAAGCAAACACCGGCGCGCCGCGCCGCGTCGTCCTTAAATGGATTACGCGAAAACGCATTATTGATCTAGCGCGTAATTCAATCTCGTAGCTGTGAATTACGTTAACGTATGGTAATTATAAGTGCACACCTGAGTGATTTAAACGTGTGTGCTCGTCTTATTACGACCGACGCCGACAACAATACAAAACGGGCTAATCCGTTCGCTTTGCACTTGATAATCGTGTTTACTTTTGATTAGTGCGGCATTTCGAATATGTGCTCTTCATTTGAACGCTCTAAACAAAACGTGTGTGCCAGGCTCAAGTACTGTTTACACAGAACGAGATTACTCAGTCTATACTGAACGAAATTGCTTCAGCAATTAATTTCTTGCGGAGGATTAAGTTCTTGGACTCAGAAGCTGTGTAGAAAAAGGAAATTGCTCAACTGCTTATTAACAAATAATAATTTTCCATTCCGAGTTGCACCTTTATTATAAGTTTCTGAAAAGTCAGCAAATATTAGAGTTATTATTTACAAATTCGGCATCAGCACAATGCCGGCGCGGCGTCTGCATTTGAAAACTCCCCGAAGAGGGAGGCAAGGAAAATTTGCCGGTTTAACGTGATTTATAGCGGAGTAAATTGTTGGTAAATAATTCTCTTAGGGCGCGAGCGATATTTAAATAAACGCGAGCAATTATATTTCGCGTCGTAATTCCGTGGGAGTTGTTCTGCAGCGCGTTCTAGTTCGCTGTTCAGCACATGTTCAACAATATATTTCGTGTTAAATGATTCGATGGAAAGTTTATACACGGCCGCGGGCTTGTTTTACAGCGCTGCAACTTTCCGTTGATTACATTTATTTAGCGATTATTTCTTCTTCCTCCTTTTTTTTTTTGACGCACACGCTGGAAGTGATTTACGTTTCACAGCTCACACTACCGTATAGGAGTAACAAAAAAAAGCAAATTGCATTTTGTCAAAATCGTTTGCTGGAATATAAATATTTCACAGTTCACAATTCCCTGTATTAACTTGTTTGATAAAAACGGCAATAATGAACGGGATATACACAGTTGCCACAGTTTCCTAGAATCGGCCGCTCTTAGTCATGTTTATTTATGCTTGCATAACGCCGGCTTCTTTGATGAGTCACCTCGGCGATTATTTGATGATGCAGTATGCAGCAGCTGTCTTTTCAGGCATCCAGTTTTCTTGGGAAGGCCGCTCACAATTTTAGTGGAAAATAGCAAAACGAACATGATATTCCTTTCTAATTTGTGGATGGCCTACTCACCAGGTTTTAACTTACTTTTAATTAGGACGATTTCTAAAGTGCATATGTAATTACTGCCGCACAAAGTAATATCGTTCCGCTTACTATCCTAAATATTCCAATAGACACGTGAATGCACCTAGCGCAATGAGTGTAATTTATTTTTATATAAAAAAGCACACGTTCACGTGTCATTAGCATTTTGCGTCTAGACGCGATAAATTCTCTATTACATTTAGTAATTGCCACGTTATTAATAGCGCCGGCGTTAAAAATTGAAAACCAGTTCGCTCTCCTCTCTCCCGTTAAAAGCGTCGCCGATTCTAAACAATTCCGAACAAAAACTTAGTAAGATTTGTTCCAAATTACCCCCCAAACACTTTCCACGGAGAAAACTACCAGCTAGTTTCCGTTTGTATGAGCGCATAGCTTGTAAGTTCGTTGTTCAAGTTTAATTTCCGGAAGAGATTAAATTACGGCGAATGCAACCGCGGCGTTGCTCTAATATCTGAAATGGTTCGTGTACTTCGTATTATTTAATTTAAAATTTTCCGGCGATGTTCTTGCGTTTACTTAATCCGGTGCGCTATTTAAGAAAACACCGGTTTCCATGTTCGGTTTTCACGCCCGACGCGTCGCGGCGCCGGCGCCGGCCAACTTTCTGCGTTACGTTTTTCCCGACAACGTCATCCTCTCTCAGCGTGTTTATCGTTTGTTTTTAAACAAACATTTGCTCCACCCCGCCGCGCCGTTTTTGCTCTTGCTTTGTTGATGTACACATACACGTTTGATCGCAAACAATCGCGTTTGCACACGTAAGCAAACGTAATTAGCATCGGCAAAATCAATATGACAGATGGTTTCGATTATTGTAGCGAGAGCGCAATCAAATGTAATGACTATTAGATGGAACATCGACAAAACAAAACACAGAGCGCCCGTATTTATAGATCAGTAAATCACTCCCTGGTGAGCGAGCTCCTCGCTCAATGCGGGCATGAATCGCGAGGTTATATGATAATCCGTCATAATCTCTGCCCTATTGTCAAGTTTTTGCGACGGGCCGCGCGTACTGGCGGTTCGCACGAGGCCCTGTTGTGATTGTCGGAAATGGGACAGCTGCGACTGATGTTATCCTGATATGTTCATCTTAACAATGATCCCGGGTTAATATGCATAATCCTTGACACTTTCACTGAAGGGACTTTGACGCGATAACAGATTTATTTTATACCTCATAAATCTTGCGGATTCAGATGTGAAATTATACATCACAGTTGAAAGTTACTTAGAATCATCGGAACAACCTCTGAGGGGATGATTTCTTACATCAATCTCTATCCGAGATGATTTTTACAAACTACCCTTTCATTTGTCATTGTCAGTATTGACTCTGAGTGTACATTGCATTAACGCGTAATCATGGGCCGCCCATGTGTCGAATAGAAAATGCGCATGATTGAAGCCCGCTTTGGCACTTCTTATAGTCTTCTCAGCATCCATTCCCTTTCGTAGGTCTTGTCTGTAAAATTAAGAACGTCTCTTGCACAACCACGTTTTAGCATCTTCGTACAGATAAACAGCATTTTCCTACACAGTATCCTTGATACGGTCATTTTCGAAAGACAAATTCTTGGACTCAAAAGCTGTAAGAAATGCAGAAGTGTACCCAAAATAAAAGAAGTCCATACATTGGGGGTGTCATGGAAGTTATGAACGGTTCCCACCTTTAGTGAGGACGAAATATGGTAGCAGAGGACCTCTTTGCTCTAGTTACTCCGGGGTTGTTCCACCTTCTTTCGAGTATGGGGACGTAAATAGCATTTCTCTCCTGAATCTGCCACTAGGCAAGATCGCGGTGAAACGGTGAAACCAGTTCCTATTCTCTAGTCGAGTCTCTATTCGCTCTCGTTCAATTAGGTCGCTAAAATTACTTAAGTCGCCTACACCCAGTCATAGGTGTAATTCTCACGCGTCGAAAGTTCTTTCTCGCGATTTATTTACTTTAACGTGACTTAGTGATTACTTATCTGGAGGTGATATTTTGTATAAGAACTTTCCGCAACAAGTGGAGTATGTAAGGTGTGGATGATTGCTCGACAAAATGCTGCGCGGGTGCTGCACGTGGATCGGTCAACGCTAAGGCAGATGTGTATCACACTAGGGCGGGTCAACGCCAAGGCAATGTAATCTAATATTGCACAAGGCTCAGTCAACGTCAAGGCAGCTGTGTCTCGCACGAGAGCTAATCGACGCTAAGGCGGTGTAGTGTTGAGTGTTCTCGACAAAATGCTGCACCATAACACACTCAACTGAAACGGGTTGCGATCTCGCTTTTATAAGGCATTTTGGTAGTGGGGGTCCTTATTTCTTCTTTCCAACAATCAGCTTCGACGACGTTGATGGAGTTTAGTAAAGTGTAGGTGTTTGCTCGACAAAATTCTGCGTGGATGCTACACGAGGAGGGTCGGTCAATGCTAAAGCAGATGTGTGTCACACTAGGTCCGGTCAGCGCCAAGACGATGTCATGTTACATAAGAGCTAGTTAATGCCAAGGCAGATGTGTATCGCACGAGAGCTAATCAATGCCAAGACGGTGTAATGTTGAGTGTTCTCGATAAAATGCTGCACCAGAAGACCGATCTCGCTTTTATAAGGCATTTTCTTAGTGGGGATCCTTACTTCTTCTTTCTAATAAACAGCTTCAACGACGTTGATGGATTGTGTAAAGTGTAGATGATTGCTCGACAAAATTCTGCGCGGATGCTGCACGAGAAGCAGATGTATATCGCACTAGATCCGGTCAGTGCCAAGGCGATGTCTTGTTATACACAAGCCAGTCAATGCCAAGGGAGATGTGTATCGCACGAGACCAAGGCGAAGTAGTGTTGAATGTTCTCGACAAAATGCTGCACCAGAAGACACTGAGTTGTAACGACTTGCTGTCTCGCTTTTATAAGGCAGTTTCGTGATGGTTATCCTTACTTCTTCTCTTCAACAACTGGCTTCGACGACGTTTATGGAGCGTGTAAAGTATGGGTAATTGCTTGACAAAATGTTGCGCGAGTGCTACACGAGGGTCAATCAACGTCGTTGATGGAGCGTGTAAAGTATGGATAATTGCTCGACAAAATGCTGCGCGGGCGCTACACGAGAATCAATTAACGCCAAGGCAGATGAGTATCGCACGAGGACTGCTCACCGTCAAGGCGATGTAGCCTTACGAATTCTCGACAAAATGTTGCACGAGGATACTCAAATCAACGACGTTTGCTCCAGAGATTACCTTAGCGACCAAAGTGAGGATGCGATCCTATTTGTTGGCCAATCAAGAACGAATGCGTAATTTTGTTTTTTTTACGATCATGATCATTGCTTTGTGACCTGCACATAAACGTGGCCCTTCGCACGTACCTGACTATACGACATAGCTTGACGTGTATCGACGAATGTCATTTCGACGTTTCTTACGTCAGTCAACTTGACGTTTGTCATTCTGACGTTTCTTGACGTCTGTCGCCTTGATGTTTGTTGTCATCTGTCATGATTTTTTGGACACTAAGCAACAACAAAAGGGACCTAATTATAAATTGACAGGTAACACTACATGTACCCTCAGGTAAATGAAATCCAAAGCGCTAACTCTTCATTTTTGGTACAAGGAAAGACGACGTTCAGCAATTCATAAAATCGTGTATGTATTTGAAGAAGGTCTCACTGAATGATGCCGGAATTTTAATATTCAGTGTGGAAGGGTTGTTCTTTATCTCTTCACCTACACTAAATTCGATACTAAATTTGCTTGCACCAAGAAAGACATTAGATGGAAATAGTATTTGGCTGACGGACACCGACAAAAACAAAATCTAGCGCCCATTTCTATAACTACAGCGTCGTCGCTTCGTCTGGGTTTGACTAGAAATACCGCGAATACTTCTGCACACTATTCTAGACACGACATCAATCTCCCTGTCACCTGGGTGGTCTCTAGCATCAGGATTCACTCATTACACTAAACTAAGATGAACGATGTTTGTAACTAATTGGAACAGAAAACGACTTTTTAAGAGTTTGATTTTGTATGAGTTAATATCACGTGTTTAAACGCTTTAACTTGGCGCAAGAAAGATAAACAAAATTAATTTTAACTTCACGAGCGTTGATCCTACTATAAACAAATCAATTTTATAGTTGAGAGCCTATTATTGAAAGTTTATGATAGGATGTTGTGGGGATGTAATGTTTAAAGGGTAAATGCATTAAATGTTTTCAAAGCAAGCAGAAAAAGGTATAAAGATAAAGTAGCAACACATAAAAACGTTCTCTTATTCGTAACCAGTGCAATAAATAGCGAGAAAAAGTTTTTCTATCTAGAGAATTCTTTTTCTATTTTTCCCTCGTACCATTATTTACCACTACAAATATGTTTTACTCCCTAGGACGGTATGCCCTCGGAGTAGCCTTGCTAAACTCTCGTACTGATATGAAACTAATGATACACTTTTTGGCTTTGCCCCGATAACTGATGATTGATGAGAGTTTTACGATGCTTGCAGTTCTTCGTAAATACGCTGCTCTGTTTTTCACGCGTTTGTGTCTCACGAAGGCCGAACGTCCCCAATCTCCTTACACACTCGAACTGATCGGGGCAAATTATTAAATTAGAGTTTGTTCTCTCCGTCGGAGGTAGTCGGGCAAAGTTAATATACGTTTTCCATTTCGGTCTCGCCGTTTCTTTGCGTTCGAGCAAAAAAAACTTAACCGGGGTATTCTATGCATCGCGCAAAGTAAATATCTCCGGAATATATTTAACGCTTTTTGGAAGACGTATTTATCTTTCTGTCATTCCCTTCCCGTGGAAGCGCGTTCTTTCGATAAAGTTTACTTTTGCGATTTTTCACCGTCCACATTCATTCCGGTCTGGAGAGACGCATGCCATGTGTTTTATTTGTTGTCCCCGAAGTCTGTGTTTCGTCGTCAGTCTACTTTTGTTATCTACAAATAACGTGTACACACGTTGAGAGAGGAGACAGGTAATCGTTTGTTTACCACGAGAGCTTTCAGCGTTTCTTAGCCAGATTTGATAAAACTTATCGCAATCACAATCAATACCAAAGAATTCTACGGAAACTACAAGTATTTTTGAAATATAGATGTAAAACTGGAAGAAGTAGGAAGATAAACATTATAATACGATATTGATATTGTTCACGGAGGTGCACGTGTTGGTTTTCTTACATATCGTGTTAAAACTAATGCTTTCCCCGAGCGAGTCTAGAAAGCCGAATTTATACTTTCAAATGTGCATATCTTATGCAACACAGCTGGGGTGGAAACCACCAAACGTGCTCACACACTTAGAAACACGATATCTTGATGTTTTCTTACGGTGCCTGCGCCACGTCTGTCGAGCGGGACGCTTGCATGCCACCTGAAGCAACAAGAGTGAGACGTGCATACAGCATAAATAGCTGCTGCTCCGTGTAACCTTTACGATGCTCTCAACTGTTAATGCTCTTCATTTTATGGTAAGTGGATGGTTTTGTATGTGACGCGGAGGATCTCTAAATATGTGGGCTGGGCGACTCATTTGGTAAATATTTCGGGATCGTTTGCATACAATACGACATCCCCGACACAAGTAAATATGACACTTTCGGTTGAAGAGGTGCGGTCATGTCACATCTACTTCGCACATATTACTGCAATTTATACTACAACTCATTTCAATACAATATTGAGGCACTTCCATTAAGCACTCAATCATTTATTTGACTGACGTAAAATAAACTAACGGAGAGTAGTGTCTTCAATAGCACTTCATCAACGTTGTCTCTTAATGTCTATTAAAATCCTTGCTCTTACAGGAGTATAGTCGCCTTAGCCTTTTCCTTCCTTTAGATTTCTGAAGTCTACGTATTGTACTTACTTTGGTTAAGATAACATTTAGGCCAATAAAAGCAAATTTTACTGCTTTAATCCAAAAATCAACACCCAAGTCAAAATTTAGTGACCAGTGGCCATAGCTGATGTACTAAGTACGATCCTGTTTAGTTCCGGGCTCTTCCCCTTTGATTGATCTCCATAAAGTCAAAAGCAAGGCAGCCCAGCTTGATCAACAATTCAAGTTCTAATCAGTAGAGTATCTCTTTACCATGACCATGATCTGCCTGCTATTAAATCAGGACGTCAGCTCTTTCGCCATAAACTCCCTCCATGAACCTACTATTGCATTTGTCTTCTTGCCTATGCACCTTCTTCGTCGGAACATCGATCCTGCGCAATGTTTTCTTCAATTTTCAAATTAGGTCTACAACCTCGACATTCATCTTTTGATTAATTTACTTTACTGTGTCTTAATGGTCACTTATTTAGAGGAAAGCCAGTATTTTGGCTAGGGGCCTTCCGCTGAGCCTCTTATCATAAGAGAAAGTTCATCTGGAGGAGGGTCAGTATTTTGACACGATCATTTTCGAAGGACTGAGTTCTCGGATCCAAAAGATGTAGTGTGACTCAATCTGTGTCTCAATGGTCACTTATCTAGAGGAGAGTCAGTATTTTGGCTAGGGGCCTTCCGCTCGAGCCCCTTATCATAAGAGAACGTTCATCTGAAGGAGGGTCAGTATTTTAACACCATTCTTTTTTGGAGGACCCAAAAGATGTAGAAAATGAATTAGAAATATGCGATTTGATTTTAGGACTAAATGATTAAAAATGCAGAAGGGTACCCAAAATAAAAGAAGGACATTAATCGAGTTTGTTAGTTGTTAATAAGGGGCCAAGGAAGATACAAATTGTTCCCACATTTGGGAAGGATGAAACGTAGTAGCAGAGGACCTCTTCGCTCTACTTTCTTTCAGGTTCTAGGCAGTTTTTGGGGACGTAAACAGCATTTTTCTGCAGAATCTACCCCAGGGAACACACACTCAAAAAGAAACTAAACGGTTCGCCGTGAACATTTCAGAACTCACCCGCTTTCAAAGATTTTAAACAATTCTTACTGTCCCCTGGTCGGGTTCACTTTTGATCCCAATCAATTAGGAATGACTTAAGTTGCCTACCCCTTAAGCTAGTAACCAGGCATTTTGTTCGATCGCCCTAAAAACGTGGGTGTAATTCTCACCCGACCTAATCTATTTTAAAGGCCACTTATCTGAAAGGAAGTCAGATTTTGGCTGGGGCTTCCCACTCGACCCCGTTACCTTATAGGAATGTTTGCGTTACGTCCAAAGTTTTAAATTCTAAGCAGGTTTTGATTTTAGTTTAATAATTTGGAGTTTCAATCCCCGGCTGTTTGTGAAGGCAAGTCGACTTCAGTTTAGACCCTTGAAGAATCTTCCACGTGATGTTATCGCACCTTCCTCCAACGACTCCTGGTTTGAAGGGTACTGCATTGATAATTGGAAAGTTGTTTGCCTGGTTTTACAGCTCCAGGCTCTGGTCTTCGATTTGGGGCAATTGCCTTCCTCAACTGGTTCTCAATTTTACTTCATCCTCTCGGTAGGTAAGTTCCCAGAAGGCAACTGATCTTTATTTCGTCGCTTGTCATTCTTGGAGAATTTTGCACATGTTCTCCCAATTTTCAGCAGGGGCCTAATGTTTTAATAACTTGAGCATTACGTTCCAAGGATGACTTCAAGGTCAACCCAAGCTCTTTTCTTCACACAGTTGGGATGTTCTCCGGGTTTGCTTTGCTTAAGTTTACTGGTAGGTAAGAGCACGGCCACCTTCTTCCTGAAACTGCTTGTCCTAATTGTTTTCAACCTTCTTGCAGCTTTTTTCTTTCGGGATTTAAAAAAGAGGAGGTTTGGTAGCGAGATAGTTGTTGCTCCTTTCCTTTAAAATGCTTTGTACTTCTTCAGTCTTCTTCGTTCTATAGTAATCCTGCGTGATACAAAAGTCAGTCCTTTAGCTGATTTTAAAAACAAATAATTCCAAATCTGTGCTGTTAGTTGGGGGGATGTCCATTTTCTCAATCCCAAAATAAAATCAACACTTTGCAGTTCCCCAGAACCCCCATACATTTGTGTTATGTCACATAGTTTATCAACCATTTTGTTTGTCTGTGGTTTTGTTAAGTAAATTTTCATGACAGTTCGTAACGCCGCTCTTGCCTGGAGTGTTTGCGCCAAATTCTAGGAGGTGGTCGCTGGCCATTTGTCTCGTTTAGCGAACTTCAGCCTCCATTTCACATTGCCACTTTTGGTTACGGTTTTTGAGCCTGCGCATTGGAGTTTCGGCCACCCAAATGTGTTGAGGATTTACCTTATTTGTGAAAAATATCTGGAAGTTTCCTTCTAGCGCCTTTCTAGCGATTGAACTCTGTGCTTGGCAAATCAAGACGCCACGAGCCCTTCGACGCGTTGCGTTTTCTTCGTTCTAGGCTCTTTAATTCCAAAGGGGTGCAACCCATACAGCTTATATTTTGTGTTTCTTCCTATAGCACGTTGTGAGGGACGAGTTTTGAGAATAAGAGTTTCTCGTTTGAATTCTGTAACCGTTTGGGTTCCTTCCCAAACAAGATCTCTTGTTGTTACGATCGGATTTCGAGTTTTGAGAATTAGAGTTTCTCGTTTGAGTTCTGTAACCGTTTGGGTTCCTTCCCAAACGAAATCTCTTGTTATTACGATCGGATTTCGAAAGTCTCTTCTACCACGATGTTAGCCGTCCAGGACCTGTTAGGAACCACTGAACCGCTTCAAGAGCTGCGCCCCTTCCAAGACCGAGCATCGGGTGGGATTGGTAGAAAACGAGTGGGTATCGTAGAAATCCCGCGTCGTATGACGTTTACGTTAATTTTCAGTACTTGTTTACACCTCCGAGTATGATTCTGCCTGACATAGGCTTTAATTTCTTCCGAGCTGTAGTTTGTTTGTAATTTTAATAAAGAGTTGTTTGCTGTCCTATATACAGATTTTTGTTGAACGTTATTTGAAAGCGCCAGCAGGAAGGTTTCGCGTGTTGCAGAACAAAGTGACAATATCGGCAGAAAAAAAGTAGTGAATCTGTTGAAACCGGAAGCCCCTGTTGAAATTGAATGGGCAACTCCTCATTCCCACTTTTCCTCCACTTTAGTAAAATCAAATTATAGATAAACTTCTAAAGTCAAAGTTACGTGACACTAAAAAAATTCGATTGTAATTTAATTCGCCTCGTGTACCTGAAGGGTAAGTAGTTGGTATAAAAAAATATCTCTCGTAATTTCATTAACGCAGCACGTCTCACAGAGGGAAGTAATCCATTCAAATCCTATTAAATACAATTTTCTCGCTCTCAGCGTCGCTATCTCATCATCTATTCTACATTATCAAAGTAGACTCATTGCGCGCCAAAGCCCTACCTACAGGGCGTCCCCGCGAAACGGGCGTAAATCCTGGCGCTCGCTCATAAGTGATTTATTTCTTTCCGGATGCGCGCCTGATATCTCCAGTATTCGCCTGGTCCGCTCTATAATATATATTGCCATTTGCTGGAATTCGATAAGCGAGCGGCCCGCGACGTGAAAAGGAACACTGAAGCGGAAGTAATGTTTTGAAAATAGCGGTGTGTGTGTGTGTGCCCGTTCCTTCCGCGCTTCCGAGCATTGCCACATATCGCTTCGTTTAAATCCATAAACACGACCGCGTTTATCAGCATACCAGGGGGCTTGACTTTCGCCAAATTTATATCGCCCTCATCCCCCCTTCATACATACTTTACAATTACACACAGAATTTGCAGTTACGTTATACTCTTCTACTACATTTCCTGTATAGAATTTAACAACAAAGTATGTTACAGGATATTCTATAAAAATATTTGAAAACGTGTCTACAGGGTGTACTTCTTAAAAGAAAAATACGTTTTCAAACTAACTGCGAAGAAACAGAAGCGTACGATTATGTCGTAATCAAGTTCAATTCGTGCAAAATGTCTGTTTCTTCAGTTTTGAAAAGTGAGCACAGGCGGCGTCTCAATTAAAACGATCCCGACGTGACAGCAGAAAAGCGTATCTCCTCTCAGATGATGAAAATGTATATAGTATATACGTTTGCAGTTCGTTGCTGCAGCTCAATTTCCGCGCTGCAAGTGTAATGGTTTTCCCAGGGCATCTCGAAAAGAGTCGACGCAGCTGTTTCCCGCCGCGCGGCTCCGAGTAAATTACCGTTATTTACAGTAAGGACTGTATAAAGTTGTTACTCTATTATAGATTCTTTAAATCGCCCCAAACTTTATCGAAATGAAACTCGATAATATTGTAATGATATTCGTAACTGTCACGAGGACTTTGAGATTGTTATCGAGAAGGACTTGTTTCGTAGATCATTATGAGGAACAGGCGATTAATTTAGTGCACGTCAAACTTGACGGTAATTATAATATTGTACGCAATCCAAGACGTACACGCATGCATAATGATGGAGCTAGAAAGTTCCCGTCACGCATACCTGAGCGTACAAGTTATTCGAGTAGCTGATTGAAATATCTTGAGAGAGAAATAAGATTGTATCTGGCGCTCGTCTTACGATTATGGAAATTTTATTTTATAAGACCTGCAAATAGAAGTCATGTGTACAAATTTTAAGTAATAGCTCTAAATTCGAATTCACGTTCACATGTATTAACGAGGACAATTATGTTGAAGCGCATTGCCTTAATGATACGGCACTTTGCGTGTTAATATAATTCCCGGTTTCCAATACTTGTTCCATTAGCATGCGCATCGCGGCTCGCACATATAACCAGATTATCATCTCCTTTGTAGCCTAGTATGCGGGTCGCTTTATTCTGCATGTAGCTCGGTGTACCAGTTCGCTGCGCAGTATTTAGCACCAGCACTCCTAAGATTATTCCGCCTAATGTAATGGTACTCGTGCAGAAACCACACACCTCTCTCTGATTCCAGTCTGAACGGTAGCAGCGAGAGATGCAATTTAGCCCCCGACGACGTGTACCATCCAGAGAACCCTTTCAATACACTCGACGTTACTGCTGAATTCGCTGCAGAAGTCCTGGAATAATTAACGGCGTAATGAAATTAACTATACTGTCGGAGCATCCTTTGACTTATATATTATTAATCAAGTCGCGTTTCTCGAACTTGCAACTAGATACCTTTCAAATTGCTGTGATACCCCCAGCCACACAAAAGAAACAGAGGGGTAAAGATGAAATGAGTAACTTACTCATTATTACCCCCGACATCAAGACCAGGGGAGTTTTGTGAAAGAAACCTAAGAGACCCACCCTTCTAGCCAAGACGCCCGAAAATGGAAGAAGTGACCCCCAATTCTACGCGGCTAAATGGGGGCCGATTAAAGTGCAGTTATTAAAATGCCTAAAATGAAACGTCTAATTAGAATTGATTGGCTTCCATTAAACTCAGTAGAATTTAATTTACATCCCCGAAAGCACTTCCATGTCAAGCTTTATTTCCGTGTGATTCGGATTAAAATTCAGTAGGTCAGACTCATTCTGTACATGTACAGCGAGTACACATTAGAGGAACCATCGCTCATCATTTGCCCGCCGTGCCAAATTCATGGTGATTTCAAAAATAGATGGAATTTATTCGTAGACGAGTTACCTTGGACCTATACACACGGACGATGTGAGATCTTTCCTACATACCTAGGACTAAAAATTTTTTGAGTTAAAAGTGTAGCCTTTTAACTTGAAAATATAGCTTCACCAAAACTTTCTTTAGCCTTGAATTTATCTGTTTTAAATCCACACATTTAGTTAAACTATTATAAAGCATAGCTTTTCTGTGTCTAGGTTTTTCCACAATTAAAACTAAAAATATAGCTCTTCTAAGACTTCGGCTTTGGAAAACAGATATAGCTTTCTAGTATCTTCAAACTTGACTCGAAGCTTAGGCAGCGATGTGCTTGAAAGGCGAGCTCTTTAGCTCTTTTTCCTTTAGACTCAAAATACGTTTGCTAAGCCAATTTCTCATTTCGAAAATTAGCTTTTGTGTTTTCAGATTTGAAAATTCATATTTAACTTGGGAATATAGAGTCTATAAAATTTCAGATTTGAAAGTATAACTCCTTTAACTTCAGATTTACAAATTAAGCCCATGAAACTCTTCGAACTCAGTCTAAGTTTGAGAATATAGTTTTTCTAAGATTATGTGCTATGTTTGCCGTCCAACAACAAAAAAAATAGCTTCAGACGGTTTTTCCTCCAGTTTTTCTAAATCTTCAGTCGTAGAAATATTTAATCCGCCTCCAGATTAGAAAGTATAGCTTTAATTAAAACCATATTTGCCTAGACAAGCTTTAGTGTAAAAATATAGCTATTCTGCCTTCAAACTTAAAGCCCATAGATAGATAGTCTTCAGACTTGAGAGACGACAATTAATTTGCTTTTACGCTTGAAAATATAGCTTTTCCAAATCTTTGACTTGAAAATAGAGTGAAAAGGCAGCTTTACTAAATCATCAAGCTTTTTTAGTCACTAACTTGAAGATATAGTTTTTGTAACTTTAGATATGTAATAATAGTTCCTCTATATCTTCAAAATTAGTCTCTCTTTTGAAAATGTAGCTTTCTAAGAAGTCAGTCTTGAAAGTATAGATCTTCTAGTTCCAGACTTGAAAATAAAGCTCATATCAAGCTTAGAAATTAAATAATTTTAGACAATTTTTCCTCGTTTTCGCCTTCGAACTTAGCCTAAGATTGAAAATATAGCTTTTCTAAGACCATGTGCTATGTTTGTCTATGAATAACTAAAAATAGCTTCTCTACCTTATCTTTAACTCGTGAGTCTTCCGACAGTTTTTCCTTTAGCTTTTCTAAATCACACTTAGGAATATTTGAATAAAGAATGTAGCTCTTCTTTCCTCAAATTAGAAAGTATAGCTTTGACAAGTCTACAGATTAAATAAAACCGTACTTGACTAGACAAGATTAACCATTAACTTTAAAATATAGCTTTTCTGCCTTCAAACTTAAAGCCATAGATTTTTCTAAGTCTTCAGAAGACTTGATGATGTAATTTCTCTAAGATTTTAAAAGCGTAGCCTTTTTACTTGAAACTAAACGCAGCTTTACCAAATCTCAATCTTGAAAAGATATCTCTTGAATATATCTGGCTTAAGTCCACTCACTTAAGCAAACTTCTATTTTAAAATATAGCTTTTTTGTTTCAAGATATCTTCCTCACACTTAAACGGTCTTTAAATTGAATATGTGTATAGCTTTTCTAAGACTTGAACTTTGAAAGCGTCTTCAGGCTTGAAAATAAAGGCTTTCTTAAGACTTCGAACTTAAGTAGCCTTTAACTGAAAATTTAGCTTTTCTAAGTCGTCATATTTACAGTTTTATTTTCTTCTACCGTAGAGAGTTCTAGACTTAACAATATGTGTAGTCTTTAAAGTTAAAGAGACTTTAAAATATAGCTTTACCAAACCTCGATGCTTAGACAGTGATGTGCTTGAAAAGAGAACACGTTTAGATTTGAAAATTCATATTTAACTTGGGAATGTAGCTTTTCTAAAATGTGAGGTTTGAAAGTACAGCTTCTTTGATTTCAGATTTACATATGAAGCCCATGTAAGTCTTAGAACAAAAAAACTCGTGTAACATCAAGCTTAACGATATAGCTTCTTTGTGTCTTCACACTTAAAGTTCAAAGACTTTTCTAAACCTTGGTAATGTAGTTTCTCTAAGCTCTTAAGTTTAAACACAGTTCTTAAGTTCAAGTAGAACTTCTTTAAATCTTCAAGCTTTAGACGACAGTTAATTTGCTTTTCCACTTGAAGAATATAGCTTTTCTAAGTCTTTGACTTGAAGATGGAGCTTTTGTTAGACAGTGGTAAGGCATCTTTTCTAAATCACCAAGCTTCCTAAGTCACTGAGTTGAAGACACAGTTTTTATGACTTTATATATGTTATTATAGTTTCTCTGTATCTCACTTCAAGTTGTAGCTTTCCTAAGAATTCAGTCTTGAAAGTGCAGCTTCACAGTTGAAAATAAAACTCATATCAAATTTTGATTTTTTGTTTAAACTATTAAACTTCAAAATATAGCTTTCATCGACAATGTGTGGCTAGAAAGCATAACTTTTCCAAGTCTTCAAATTAATGGGTTCACTTTACAGGCTTCAATTATGTTTAACTTAAAAATATAGCTTCGCTGCCTTCAAACCAAATCTTTAGACTTGATACTGAGTTGTCCTAAGCCTTTAAGTTTTGATTTAAAATATGTAGCTTCCGTAAATCTTCAAGCTTAGATCAAAAATATTTGAAAATATTTTTTTCTGCCTTCATTCTTGAAAATAGAGATTCTTCAAGTCTGTGACTTGAAAATATAGCTTCCCTTAGACTTGAATTGAAAAGTCTAAGACGTCATCTTGAGAATATAGCTTTTGTGACTTTGGATGTACGGCATTGCGTTTCTATAACTTCAGACAGTCTTTCACTTGACAATATAGCTCTTCTATTCTTAATTAATTTTTAAGTTGGGAATGTAACTTTCCTACGTCTGTCAATTTGAAGGTGTTCAAGGTTAGACAACAAACAATTGAAATTATATTTTCTGGCTTCACACTTAAAAATGCAGCATCTTTAAGCTTGACCTTGAAATAAAGCTTTCTTTAGACAGTGTTTGAATTTAAAGGGTAGCTTGATGCTTACCTATATAGCTTTACAGTTTCTCTAAGCCTGACTTGAAAATCTAGCTTTTTCTTAGAAAGTGTGTGGCTTGAAAACGCAGCTAGCTCTTTCTAAGTCTTCAAAGATTTATAATTTTTTGAAGTCTTTGATTTGAAGCTTTTGTGAACTTAAACGATGGTCACTTCAATGGAGGCATGCTATCCTCAATTTTTTCAAGGCCAAAGTGTCACAGTATCCCGGCTTGATTGTACCATTGATTAAAATGGCAACAAACTTGAAAAAAAATTGTTCCCAAACATTACGTTAAACGAATGCTTCGCCTTGAAAATAATTTCCTCCCCGGCAAAGACGATTTCAGGACACTAATTTAATTAACACATAGAACGTTAGTAAAGCAAGCGCCCGTAGTGCTAATGAGATAAAAAGATCTGTCGTTTCGAACGGTACAATTAAAACCTTTGTAATTGTTTTAAGGGGCCGCCTGCACTTTACGTTTTGCGAATGTCAAACGACGGGGAAGACGGGCGCGCGAGAAAAAAGCAATTAAAAATAATTGAAGCTAGTAAATAATAAGCGGAGAGTGCGCCCCGATGACGTCCCAAATCCGCGAACAATTAGCGAGCGAGCTTTTTGTCCGTCCTTAATGCATTGATCTCGTCTCGAACGACATTAAAGCGTCTTAAAAGCCCCTGAGTGCCTCGCATTAAGAATCCTCATTGATGTTTTAATTTTAAAGCTTAGGAAATCTTTGAGTATTTCACTGGATCTGTTCGCGTACGAACTCGAGGAAATAATGGGGAGAGGGGGGGGGGGGGTGAGCACAGCTGACGTGGGTAACGTAATAATGTATAAGACCTTTTCATACAATACCCAAGAATGAATGCGTGACAAGATGTCAGTGTCAGTACGGACGCGTGTATCCTCGCAGGACTTTGCTTAAATGCCAATCATGTTCGCTATTAGACATGTCAGATTCTAAGATTTATAACTGATTTCTAAATTATTTAAAGAGGAGTGTCTACATCGGTTCATCCTTCTTGTTACGTACTACACGCCACTTTTTTTTATAATCTTGTAATATCATGCCATTATTTTTTTTAATTTTATTATATAATGTCGTGAGCTCTAAATTTAACACGATATATATGTGTATGATCTTTACTGAACTTTCTTCTTTCTTTTTCCAGGGATCGTGTATATCGACTGAATCTAAGCAACATAAATCAGTCAAGCTGCGAGGTAAGTCGTTTTTTCTTTCCCGTTGCCACCACGTATCCGCGTTAAATTTAAACTTTTACTACAAGTTGTAACCGTCAAATATTTTATAACTTCATTTGTAAGATATTAGGTTTTATACGAGCCCGTATATCCGGTCCCCTAGGACCTGAGCTTACGCCGCCGTCTTACGCACTGGATATGAAGGTCATATCTCCCATCATAATGCATGATGAAGGCGGGTGCTTTACTGCTTAACAGATACGAAAACCGCCGGCGTGTTCTTAACGTCTCCGGCCCGGGGATTATTAGATGTTTTCCTTGATTATAAGTTATGCGTCACTTTTACGGCCGGAATGTCACCTCGGCCTTATTTAAGGGGGCGGTTTTTCAAATTGCTCCCAGCAGTTTAAATGAATTTTTTAGTGCGCACGTGATTCGCCAAACTTTGTTTTCCGTCGATTCATTTCTTAAGTTCAGGCCCCTCGAGATTGTCTAGACAGAGGAAGAGACCGCAGATAGAATAATTAAATCGGAAATTATTCAGGGTAGTACTTGAAACTACTGCTTTTGGACAATGTTAATTATTGAAGCTAACCATACGCTATTATTACACTGAGAAAACACAATGGTATTTGTTAACAAAATTGTCGAATTTTTAACTGCAAATTGTTACTAAAATGAAGATTCCTGCAATAAATAGAAAATGTCTACATTTGTTTGTAGTAAAATATTACATATTTAAGAAAATCACGTAACACAAATAATAGTAAATGTGTTATATAAACAAATATATAATACTATTTAACACAGTGTTTGGAAACTAACACAGTAAAGGATAATAAATTGTAATCCAAGTGTTGTATATTTTTATTGATTTTATGTATGCGAATTATACACTTTATGTTAACAATCACTCAAATTGTGTTACGGTTCCACATATTGTGTGAAAATTTTGTGGTGTAATCGTGTACACACCTCTAATACCGTCAGGAACGAAGATGGCGAAATTCCGCAGCTCGCAAGTCCTTCGTCCTTTTAACATAAGCATTTATATCGGATTAAATGCGCCTTAAGAATGCTTTGTCGTTGCCTCAGATAAACGACCTCGTTTCGTTCACTTTATCCGCAAAGAAGAATAATGATCGGACATCGGAGTTCTAGTTATGACCTCATCAAATTTTCGAGCATCAACACGAGCATGCCTTCGCGCATATAAAGCCCTTAAACCACTGGTGGCTAATGTCTGTATTTTGAAATGGGACGGTATTGCAACACGGCGCACCAGGCGAGTTGAACATATTTCTGCTTCTTCTTCTTCCTCCTCGTGACTCCAACTGTTATTATTTGAAGTGTCGTCAATTCTGAATCCTAAACGACATCCGCATTAAACGGCCAATAAGAAGACGCAAATAGTCACATGATTAAACCCCACTTCAATACTATTCAACAATTTGTGTAAGATGTTAACATATCCAATGGTAAAGTGGCGACTTTAAACCCCGAGTGAAAGTTTTGTTTTCACGACAGAAGTTAAAAGTTATTTCATTTTTATCGTAGTCTCGACGAAGAAACAAAAGAAAATTTAAACAGACGATAAGAAATCATAAAATAAGATGAAGAAAAAAGTGATGTACTATTCTTATCAGACGGAGAACGAAGAAAACAAAAGGCAGTCGCAACAAACGTCGTCGAAGCGTTGAAGAGTTAATATAAACGAAAAACAAGAGAACAGCGACTGTTCTGTTCTTTTGTTTATGTTTTACTCTTCTTAAAATATTGACGCTTTATACTTTCGCTTTTTTACTTTTGGATTTTCTTTTGTTTTTCTTTTCAAATAAATTTTTAATGTTGCATTAATGCTTCTTATAACTTTTCTATCTTTCTTTCGTGTTTTTCAAATACCCCGCCGGAGTAGCAACATCAATCTTCTTTTGTTTATGACGTTTTCTTCAGTGTCGTTTCACTTTTTTCTGTTTTCAATATTCAAGATGTCGTCGATCTTCATTTACATTTTTAATCAATCCTATTTTTTATATTTTATGTTTTCTTGTTACTTTGTGTCGAATTGACTTTTCATATTGCATTAGCGTTTTATTTTTGTTTTAATTCTCTAACTTGTCCATGTCGTTTAGTTCCTGTTTGTTTTCTCGCATTTCGTTGTCACCTATTGCTTCTCTTCGTTCATCTTTTTCTTTACATTTTGTCGTTCTCTTTTCGACTCTTGTTTTTTGAACATTTTTTTTAGTTCTTTTCATTTCGTTCGTGTACCTTGTGGTGTTCTTTGTTTTTCGATAATATTTTGGTTGTTTGCCAGCATTGTTGATCTTCTTTTGTTTTCGACATTTTCTTACAGCTTCTTTTTTGTTTTTTAGTTCGTAGATGCAGTTGAAAGTGTTAAAAGTCCATTTCACCACATTACACTCGAATTTAGTCGAATTATCTGAAAAGTCGCAAAAAAGGAACAGTCTAAGTTTCAATCGCCTGTAAAAATCGCGATTGTGTCACTTAGAATGTAAAACACTGACAACTTCATAATTGACTAGTGGCATTCTTGCATTTTTTGTTTTTCTTTTGTCATCGTGCAGGTGGTCCATCTTAGTAATTTTTTATATTAATTTTTAAGTAAATTGGAGTACCTTCCTACCTTAATACATCAACAAACCACCTACACTCGAATTGAATGGTATTTTCTGAAAAGTCGCAAAAAAGGAACAGTCTAAGTTTCAATCGCCTGTACATATCGCGCTCGTGTCACTTTTGTTTCTTGAAGTTCATCTCTTTTTTTACTTTTCGTTGTGCTTTTTACGAGTTCTCTTTTACTTTCTTTTTAATTCTTTTTGTTTCGTTCTTTGTTTTCGATAATATTTTGACTGTCGAACTTCTTTTGTTCTCAACGTTCTCTTACAGCTTCCTTCAGTTAGTTTTCATCAATTTCATTTGCTTTAATTGTTTATTCTTCTTATTTTCTGCACTTCGTTGTTTATTTTCTTTGTATTTTTTTGTTGTATTATTTCTTTAAACAATAGTTAAAACTTGATTGTGGTGCGATTTACATTTAACCTCTGCCAGGATTCTAATTTTGCTCAACACATTCACGTGTATTCTGTAAGCACCAACTCATTTCAATTGATATGCTTAACAATAATTGAAGAGGGTAATTGATATGAAATCATAACAATCCATCGTATTTAGCGTATTCTGTAAGTCCACTTGTTAAACGAGAATTGTAACGATAGCCGCATGCGCACTGCCTGAATAATCTAACGTTTCAAATTGCTGGCCTATTTTTTCGCATGTTTATAAGAATGACATCAAAAAAAACTTGTAAAACTTCAGACAAAAAATGAGGTTATAGACACTGGTTTAATTAATAATTTCTTATGTACCTGTTTTCTGGAGCTTCTACTTCTTCCACCACACCCAAAAGCACTTCTTTTTCTAAATCCATAATTGAATTGAACTAAATTAGCTAAATTAGCACCGTAAGTGACCGTACTTAAACACAACCTAAGTAACTTGACCGTCTTGTGTGGCGGTTATTTTTAAGCACTAATTTTATAAAAGAAAAATAGAATTTTTTTGTCGTATATCACCTCTTTAAAATATTTAATCATTTCGAAATTATGATGTGAGTATCTGTCAGTTCATTTCAATTGCTACATAGCAATTGAAATGATTTTTCAATGAATTGTTATGCAGTCCTAACAATCAATTGAAAAGAAAAGTGCTTACAGAATACGGTTTTTAGGAAATCAGTTGCTACGCTTGTTACATATCAATCATAATAAGCAGAGCAATTGATATGAATTGCTTACAGAATAGACCTCATTATCTCGTCTGGACATGATCCTAAAAATTCAAAATCAACTTTCCAAAGGCATTAAGCTAAACTTTGCCGAATTTTTACAATTGTGTTAACAAATACCATTGTTTTTTCTTTTGTGTGTGTGTATGGAGCAGAATCAATTAAATATCATTGTAGTAGACTTGACATTTCTATCTACATAAACAGGTGGGAGCGTAAAGTACAATCATTAAAGCCATCATGAAGAACGTGAGCTTTTACAATTTGTATAGAAAGTATTTCTATTTGCAAGGACATTTCTCTGAAATTACGTGTTTCTTTATGGCTTTTATTATTAAATCCCCCTTTTGCCGTGTGACTGGCTTTATATTGACAATCATAACGCTATCCCCGTTTGTTGCAATTCCCCGTATCGGTACGTTTCAGTCAATGGTTCGAAACGTATTCTATTTTCGTGCTCCACCGATATCACTCTATGCAACCGAAATCGATAACGTTCTGTTTTTATTGCCTTGCCTCTGCTCATTCCTTCTCCCGTTTCGGTTTCTCTCTTTCGGCGTTTTCATTATGTTAATGGGAGACTGGCTCGTTCTCGCACGCACATCAAACATTAAATATTACTTAATTAGGTAGTAATACGGGCCCTGGATTATTGATAAGCCGCCGAGTAACATGTTTTTAGACGTCATCAATCACCGTCTAGTATAACTCTGACCGCCACGATTTAAAAAAAGAAAAAAAAACAGTAGATTATGAAATTTAAGGAGAAGAATCTCATCGAACATTTATGAACTCACGAAATCAATCTCCTTCGTCCCGTGCGTGTTTAACATCGCCGATCTCTCGATGTTGTCCTTTGTGAATCATTTACCGCGCAAGTAAAATATCATCGAACATTCATGAGCCCACGAAATCAATCTTGCGCCCTCTCCGATAACCATGTGCGTGCTTTCCTGCTCTCCGAAGGCCCGGGGGTCCCTTAGGGCCATACAAAAAAAAAATCTAATACCCCCGAAATAGTTTTCGTGTCGCCCGTCGAGGATCAATTACATTTGGGCGCGCGACACGAAAAAAATGGCGATTACGCCTTTTGGTTATTGCTGTTTTGTGCAATCGTTTGGCTGAGAATTCCCTGAGGTTATTATTAATTCCCGACTGCGTCAGTTCTGCATCGCAGGCGCATCCACCACCTTTCGCAGGGATGCCACAATGAAATTGAAATTCGATTTAAAAAGGAACTTGTGCGTAAAAATCCTTAACTGCTAATCTGATCTGCATCTTGCATTCAAGGTTACGGATGTACACACGTCTTGTGCTATCAAGAGTATATATACAAACCCAATCTTATTTAAATCCTTTAGGACTTTCCTTGCTGTGAAAATCGAATCTACTGACGTGTATGCAAGGCAATGGAAATCTGCATCTGCGTTATCATATTTCTCATCATAAAACCTCATACATGCTACACTGTACACGTATAATTTAGAATCACATAGTGTAAATTACAAATTCATATTAATGCATGCAAATGGACATCGATCTTGAACTGGACATTATCAACATTATCGGCCGGATTAATCTAATGAAAATATAATTACGCTAACGATCGATGCAAGGCAGGCCATTGATAAATTTAGGCCAGTCCTCGCGCACTTATAAAACAATTAATCTCTTTGGGGCTGCTCCCGCGCGTAAATTTCAAACGCCTGTAATTACAGTATCGCTTCGAGAACAGGTCACGAGCGGATAAAGTAAACTAAAATAGTAGGAACCCGGCAATAAATACAACTTAACCTGCCATTAAGTGGACGTACAGCTCGGCCGCAATGACGCTGCAATTATGTTAATTAGTCGGTGGTAATAAACGAGGCGCTGCAGGATTGTTGTTAATGTCGCCGCGTTTTTTGCTCATTAAGTTCCAATCAATTATTGATGCGTAGGAGAGAGCTTACTGCGAAAGCTCGATTTAACATAAAATAGATAGATAGAGGAGCTTTCCAATTATATTACTTGAGACTCTAACATCAATCAGGTTTCATTTTTTAGATTTTGTAGACATTACGTAAAGCAGGCCACTCACTAGGGAACATGTTGGGCAACATACTCGTTCATGCAGACTTGTGAACGTCTTGACCAATCTGCCCACAAGCCAAGTTGCCAAACATGTTGCCTAGTGAGTGGCTTGTTTTATGTTTAGTGAAAGCTCGCATGTTCTCATAAAATCGATGCCAAGCTTCTTGTAACGAACGTGCAGCTATGGATCGAATGTCAAGCGTATTGTTTTCTTTATTAAAATTACACGGTTGTGAATGTACGTTGCATGTTACAATAATTTTTCTCTATTCCATTAGTTACGATATAATTGTACATGTGCACTCGCGTTCAGGTAAATCAATATCTTTCGAAGATTCCAGTGATTATATATCTAATGCTAGAATACCGATTTAATTGACAGAGGCTGTAGATTCAAATTTTAACTTATTATCAGCAAATGTTCTCAATTTTAGATGAACTAGGAATACTGACGAGGCCTCAAATGGGGTCCAAACAGCTGTTCAGAGGATGCTCGATGCAATCAAAACCGACTTGCAATAAATTTTTATATAAAATAAATCAAATATGAAATTTCCTAATAGTTTATGAGTGTGCGCATTCTACGTTAATTTGGGATCAAGATGAACTGAAGTTGGAAATAATCAGGTCAGGAATAATATATTTTATCGAAAAAAAATTATCTACATGTAAATGAAGCAGCAAGAACCTTTACAACATCCAAATGTCGATGTTTAGTGATATAATCTGAAAATAATTAAACAGTGCAGTTTAAAAAAAATTAAAAAAACAGTAAAGGGTCTAAAATAGAACCTTGTGGGACACCAAGAGTTCTTAGCGTACAGAGAGACTTGTTCTACCAAGTTGAAATACGATTTGCTTTCAAAAAAAAAAGATAAGACAATTGTTTGTGACAATAATTGAATTTGCTTTCGGTTGGAACCGCGTCACGACTGCTTCTACAGCCAATGTTTCGTCCTCCTTTGCAGAAGAACTTCCTCAGGGCTGCTGCTGCTGCTGCTGGTGCTGTTGGTGGTATTGCTGCTACTTCTCGTTAGTCGAAGAGACTGAGTAGCAGCAGCAGCAGTCCTGAGGAAGTTATTCTGCAATGGAAATCGAAACGTCGGCAGTAAAAGCAGTTGTGACGTGATTCCAACCGGAAACCTTATGGACAACGGCCGCGAAAGCCTTCGAGTTATATGTTTGTGACAAACCAAAAAAAAGAAAACGGAGAGCGGGAGGGAACTATGAACAGAAAACAAAAGTTTCGTCTCTGAAACTGATCGCGATTGAGGTGAGGATACAAAAAAAGAATTCGTGAGGAGTTAAGACAACAAAAGTTTCAAAGAGATAAACAAAAGACGGTCGTTTTGTTTACAAAAATTCTGTTTTAAAACAAAAGAAAATTTTGACTCAGAAAAGAAGTGATGATCCAAGTGATCCAACTCAACAAATACGATTCGTTTTTCAAAAAAAAAAAATGAAGAGTCAACTGTTTGTGACAAACCAAAAAAAAAAGAAAGAAACGAAGAGCGAGAGGGAACTGCAAACAAAAAACAAATATGAAAAGAACCGACTTTTGATGACGAAATAAAAAAAAAAAAAACTAAGCAAAAGAACGAAGAGTGCCGAACAAAAAAAAAGCGATTCGTTTTGAAACAGTCGTTATGACGAATCAAAATGGAACTACAGAGAGAGACCAAAAACAAACACAAAAGACGATCGTTTCGTGCCGAAATCGTTATCGCGGCCAGGAAACAAACGACTGCGAAAATATATAGATTCATTTTTTAAAAGAAACAGAGCGACTCTCGTGAGGAATTAAGAGAACAAAAACTCCAAAGAGAAAAACAAAAGACGGTCGTTTTGTTTACGAAAATTCTATTTCAAAACAAGAGAAAATTTTGAATTTCGACTCAAAAAACAAATGATGATCTGGTAAAATCTGGTGCCATTTTCGTATAACGAGTGTTCTTTTTTTTTGTTTTATTTGGCTTCGAAGTTAGCGGCGACAAGCTGCTTATTGTGAACGCACCACAATTTTGATTCTTTGCTGTAAATCTTATTTTCTTATCGTCTTTCTTCGTTTCTTCCAAACCAGATGTCAATCTTCTCGTCTTTTTTCATTTAGTACAATAGATGACATCCTTATGCTGTCCTTTCATACTGTTGAATCCTCACTTCGTTTTTGAGTCAAAATTTAAAATTTCCTCTCGTTTTGAAACAGAATGTTCGCAAACAGAACGACCGCCTTTTGTTTTTCTTTTTGGAGCTTTTGTTTTCTTAACAACTCCTCACGAAGAGTCACTCTGTTTCTTTTAAAAAGTGAATCTATGTATATATTTTTGCAGTCGTCGTTTGTTTTCTTGTCGCGATAACGATTTCGGCACGAGACGATCGTCTTTTGTTTTTGTTTTTGTCTCTCCCTTTCTGTAGTTCGATTTTGATTCGTCATAACGACTGTTTTAAAACGAATCGCTTCTTTTTAGTTCGCCGCTATTCGATCTTTTTAGTTTTTTTATTTCGTCGTAGAAAGTCGGCCCAGCCCTTTTCGTATTTTTTTTTGTATCCTCACCTTTTTTTTTTCAAGTTCTTTACTTGTGCCCTTAAAATAAAACTAAAATCACGTGACCACTTTAGGTCAAATGTTTTGAAAAGGAGTGTTTCATTCAAAAAAAAAAAAAAAACGAACACTCTCCTGGGTTCAGAAACTTGATGAATGAACTGCGTTGTAATGAGACGTTAGGAGCGCCACCTTTTGAATACGAGTGTCCTAAAATGTATTATACAAGAATTAAAACAAGAACTTAATTTAAATATGAAGCAATTTAATGTTTATTACAAAAGTAACAATAAATAATAACAAACAAAACCACACGGTGTAGGCCTCACACAATATTGTGTAAAATCTCATTTTGTGATTTCTCTCTGTGTATACAAAATTGCTTGGGATGGGTAATTCTTTTTAATAAATTTCGAAAAGAAGTTAAGTACTTGAAATATTAGGAGTTTCAACCCTTTGTTTATTAATGCGAGCACTTGAATATATCACGAAATAAATGCGTGGATTTGGGACCCACCCCAGAGCGCGTAAATACATAAATAATGCGAACCGTTTAAGTACGCATTCCCGAAATAAAATACAGTAATTTAAACGTAATAATTCCCTTTACATTCCATAAATATCAATAATTGTTCTATATCGCGGTAATATT
The DNA here is from genome assembly GCA_039766575.1 of Serrognathus titanus. Classification (NCBI taxonomy): domain Eukaryota; kingdom Metazoa; phylum Arthropoda; class Insecta; order Coleoptera; family Lucanidae; genus Serrognathus; species Serrognathus titanus. The sequence goes on along the minus strand of CM077911.1, from coordinate 19,880,791 downwards.
TTACCTCGGTTGTACAATGGGATCCGGAATTCCAATTATAAGCGGGCGATGCGGCGGCGGCGGCGGCGGCCGCCTCCTCTCAGACAATGAAAACGAACTGGCTTTCGCCGTTATGATTGCGTTGATATTATTGAAATTCTGCTGGATCCGCTAATATCGTAATGGCGCGCTAATGATATGGCGCTCTGCGGCACAGATCCAATCTTGCTACCTCATCGTACACGAATCAAACGCAAATACCCTGTTTGCTGCACAAGCGAACACGCGAGTGCTTTGCGAGTCCTGAAACATTTCGCCTGTCACGAAACCGGAAAAGTGTAAAATGTTACGTCAATTACCTAAATTAGCTCGAGCTATACTGGTTTTATTTTGACACATATTATTTTTACTAAAATACTATATAAAGACCACCACAAATGAGGGGACCACCTCCCGATAGGAAAGCATCCCTTCCGGCGTGGGAGAGGAGCGTCTCCACCACCTATGGGAATGAGGGGATTCTCCATCACCTATAAAAATGAGAAGCCACCACATGGAGTATTGAAAAGTAGCCCATCAGGACATTCAAGACCTTGCGTGATGGTGACTACTCCCCGGAAGGAAGGGATTCCTCTTGCCGTATCAGAGGAGGCTCTTCATCACCTAAGAGAACGAGAAGACAAAGAATTTAGGAAAAAAAAAATGCCATGTACACCTGATACGTAACTATATATGAGAAAATTGATGCCTAAATCGAAGACTCTCCACTATCTATGAGAATGAGAGGCCCACACTTGAAAAACTGAAAAGTGGCCCACCAGGATTTCCAAGGCTACGCGTGATGGTGACCACCTTCCAGAAGGATGAGATTCCTCTTGCCCTGGAAGAAGAGGCCCTTCATCACCTACGAGAATGAGAAGAAAATGAGGAGCCCCCACTTGTAAAATTGAAAAGTGACCCACCAGGACCTCTAAGGCTACGTGCCAGAAGGATTTCTATAGGAGAGGAGGCTCTTTATCACCTATGAGAATGAGAAGACTCTCCGGTGTCTATGAATTGAAACTAAAAAGTGGCCTACCAGGACCTCTAAGGTCACGCGCGATGGTGGCCTCCTGCCGCCAGGATGAGATTTTTCCTGGACCATTTCCGATAAAACCAATGCGAAAAATAAAAAAAAGGGCATATGTGTTAATGACTTTTTTCTTTCCGGGATAATTTATCAAAGCTCTCCGTTAAATAATTAGTTCGCGTTTATTTCATTTCCCGAACAAAATCGACGTTTCCATTACGCGCACGCTTGTCAACCGTCGCGTCGGTCGTGGGGGGAAAAGTTTCCCGAAATTAAATATTAACTCGTATACGGAAGGAATTTTTCCCGCAGGGGGTGGGAGAAAATCGCGCGATCATAAAAGAAAAGCGGGCGATATCGGAGAGCCTTTTATTTTCGCCGGCCATTAATTAAAACGAGGCTAACGCCGGAGCGATCATAGGTGGCGTCGACAACGGCCGCCCGCGATATAAAAGTGAGATTTATGGCCGAGTCATTTTCACTGCACGTTCGTAGTATTATGGAGGAGGAGGTGGCGGCGGCGGCGACGGCGGCTGTTACCTACAGACTTTAACAGCTCAATTTACTTCTGCTCCTGCTGCAAAGATGCAATTAAAATCCCCGCCCGCCTTCCATCCCTCTTTAAATCTACAAACACATAAAGTTCACATTAATGCACTAATCGTTGAAGAAGAAATTCATTCGCTCTCTTTTCGCAGTTGCTTCAAACTGTCGTTTTTTTAGGACTACTAAAGTAAAAACTCAATTCAACGCCAACACAGAAAAATTAAATTAAACTTTTTTTTCAGGAAACTCATAGCTGTGGTATAGGCACGACGCTGTGTGGGCTTCATCAAATTATAATTGTCTCTCTCTGCGAACCAATTAAATAAACAAATTTTAGTTTCGTCTGAAATAAGCTTCAACAAAGACAAGCGAGAGCGTTTCGTTTTTCCGGCACCTCCACCAATTTTTACGGATTGTTACAAACTGTAATGTACTCAATATTCTGTAACTGTATATGCAGAGTAAGATTAAAGTCGCTTTTTAATGTCCATACTTGTTCTTGTTTAGTCGTGCAGCTGCAGTTATATTCTGCCATCTGTGAATGACTATGTATGGTATAGCCTATAATATTGTCTCCATTTGATTGTAATAGATCGATATTTATTATATTTTATACTTATTTATTAATTCAATACAGGAGGTTCAGGATCGTTTCTGTATTTCCAGAACTGATCACTTCATGAATTAAATTACGAACTGCCGCCAAAAAAACCAAGTTGAATGAGTAATGAGCTTTTAAACACGATGCTCGAATTTCTCGTGCAATTTTTATTATTCCTGCAATGCTTTATTAATTTGGCAAAATCCAGTACAAAAACTTTTCTGAATCGTTCTTTTTCGGTGCCAAAAAAAAAGCACAGACATATTTTTGCGCTCCATTAAAATGTGAAACAATGAGTTTTTTTTTTTTTTTTCGTGAAAGCTGTGCAGCAAACACGAGTTTGTGCGGCATAAATGTATCCTCATAACGCTCGCGCAATTCTGCATGAAATCTATTTTTTTTTTTTTTTGTATTAATGAAAACCCGTTCCAAAACATACTCAGCGAATCGAACGGAATCGAATTAAATTAAATGACTGTGTTGTTGCGTTTTTCAGCGGCGGCGTAAATTTGGGAACCTCTGTCCCAAAAGTATTTTAATTTGTTCGCGAAATGTGTACCGTTTCACTTGTTACACCCAATATAATCGTTAACATTTCGTAAACAATCATGCATTTAAGTTTAACAACTCCAGTAGACTTTAAAAGAGAATAAGCGTAGAATCATGTATGTATGTATAGGGTGTCCAAATAAATTTGTGCCCAGCTGATTGTATAAGTAAGGAACAAAACAATTTATACATTGATACGTTATTCCCAAATACAAATACAATGAAAACTTTGTCACAGCATACTTGACGGGATGTGATCAAAAAATATCCGGCTTGGATTTATTAAAATGTATCAAAATTTCCTTCCGCTTTCTCATTTGTTGTGTTTTTTCAATCTCATTGGTTGGCATCTGTTTTGAAATGACGATATACTTCCTGCTTATTTGTACAATATCGAGATATACAAAGGTAAAGTATTTTTTGTGTAAAACGTTTGGTTTGGTGTAAAGGATTTCGCTTTCTAAAAATAATCCTTCACAGATGTCTACTAAGATCGAGTTAGGCATCATTTTTCTTATGTACAGTTACGTATCATGTGTACACGGCATGGTTTCTTCTTAAATTCTTTCTCTTCTTATTCTCATGGGTTATGAAGAGTCTTCTCTCCTACGGCAATAGGACTCCCATCCTTCTGGGTGGTGGTCACCATCACGCGTGGCCTGATGGGCCACTTGTCAGTTTTTCAGGTGGGGGCCTCTCATTTTCACAGATAGTGGAGAGTCTTCTCATTCTCAAAGGTGATGAAGAGCCTCCTCTCCGACGGCAAGAGGAATCCCATTCTTCTGGGAGGTGATCACCATCACGCGTGGCCTTAGATGTCTTGGTGGGCCACTTTTCAGTTTTTCAGGTGGAGGCCTCTCGTTTTCATAGATAGTGGGGAGTTGTTTCATTCTCATAAGTGATGAAGAACCTCCTCTCTTACGGCAAGAGGAATCCCATCCTTCTAGGAGGTGGTCACCATCACAAGGTCCTGGTGGGCCACTTTCCAGTACTCCACGTGGTGGTTTCTCATTTTTGTAGGTGATGGAGAATCCCCTCATCCCCATAGGTAGTGGAGACCCTCCTCTTCCTTGCCGGAAGAAATGCCTATGGAAACTAGTGGTCTAAATAGATCTATCTAAATAGAAATATGGACCATATACACCTAATAGTCAACATTTTAGACCACGTGATTATGCTGAAGCTGCATACTTGTTTCAGATGTACATAAACAGACAGGTCAAGACGAATCCTGATCCTCGAAACACGTTTCCACTATGAGAAACGTTCGTTACTATGATATACACTGTGTTGAATCGTTTTTCAGATGGATAATGGTATATACAATTGAATGTTGCAAATATTGGCCTCCTGGTGGGCCACTTTTCAGCTTTTCAGGTGGGGGCCTCTCATTTTCATAGTTAGCAGAGAGTCTTCTCATTCTCTTGTATGATGAAGAGCCTCCTCTCGTAGCAAATGAACCTCATCCTTCCGGGAGGAGGTCACCATCACCCGTGGCCTTAAAGGTCACTTTTCGGTACTCCAGGTGGTGGCCTTTCATTTTTGTAGGTGATGAAGAGTCCCCTCATCCCCATAGGAAATGAAGACTCCCTTTTCCCCCGCTGGAAACTAGTGAACCTCATAAAATATGGACCAAATACACCTAATAGCCAATATTTTAGACGTTGATTGTACTATGGCTTTATACTTGTTTCGTATGCAATATACTACAACATACTCTACATTAACAGATAGATCAAAACGAATCCTGATATTTGAAGCACGTTTTCACTAGGATAAACGTTTGTTATTATGATATACACTGTGTTAAATCATTTTTCAGTTTGTGAAATGGTATGTACAATTAAATGGTTGCAAATATCGGCCCTCCTGTACATTTTAGAGTAAAACGCTAAAATAATAACTTAGGCATAGGTTACTTTTTGAAATACCTTAACAGTTTTCTTTCAGTGCCCAAAAAACGAATTGACACATGGTGTATGTAACATACCCACTCCGATTAGTTACCACCGCCTTATACATACAAATAAAACATATTGAAACGGTAAAAATTCCCATTTTCCTTTTCTAAAGGACTTCATATTTTAGAGTAGCATAGTATAAATTCGGTTGAATTAGCTTTTAGATTAATTTCGTCTTATATATGATGTTCCGTACGTCAGAATGAGGATAGAGAATTGTTCAAATCAAACCCTTTCATATCAGAAGGCAGATACAAGTGTACAACATCACAATCACGATTTCAAGCCGAACCGAACAAACAAGACAACCGCCGCTAACAAAGTTCCCGTGAATGGTCCGCTTAATACGCTACATTTGTCATGAACAGTTGATTACATGTGGCCGATTTGTGTGAATGGGTTCGTGCATTTGATAAGGCCCCGGCTCTGCGGTTACACGGGAACACCGGACGCGTTCGTTCCGATAAGATGACAATGAATGTGTGCTCGTAGACCGTTGTTATTACACGCATTAGCTCGCGCCAACTAAATTTAGCAGTCACTTTCATTCAATGTTTAATCTCCTGCGCCACCCTTTGTTAAAAGTCGCACACATTGATAATGCTGGATTTCGAATAAAATCTAATAGTTCCTTGAGATTTTCGTGTTGACGAGACGAACAACGCAACAAGCTTCCCGCGGGGTTGTCGAGCTGCTTATATAGAACAGAAAAAGAAATGAAAGTTATATGGAGGTCGATAAAATCGAAATAAATAAGAAAGGGCCCCATTGTGCGCCAACAAAAAGGTGCTTCTGAAAAATGGCTCAATAAGCTGTACAAGGATGAGGCAGTTAACACGTGTCAGGAGTTATCAATCAAGTCCGCTGGAAGGCGCTAGCGTCTATGGTAACTCGACACCGCACGCAAACCACCGAGCTTATGGTCATTGTTGCCAGGGCTTTATAAACCAATCTCGGTCGACTTGACGCTTTACAACTTTACAGTGGAATTGAGCATTTCCGACGTAACGTCCGTTTACAGCTTAATATGGATTCACTTGATGAAGATTTAAGATTCATTTAACAACTTCATACAGGGCGATACTTTTTTAATGAAATAATTCTAATACAACTACCAATTGAAATGGGTTTGACCAAATAAAACCCCGGCGCCTCCACCATTTTATATTTATTGTCTTTATATACATTATCTTGATAACGTAGCCGAATGTGCGCGTGTTAATTTATTTTATTACACAGTTCCATCACGTAATACAAAGGAAGTATGAATAACTGCACTCTGCTTAAGCTGTTATAGTTATAATCAACATTGAACTAAATATCCGCGGGCTTAACAGTAACGTTTGAGTGCATTTCATTTATAACTTCGTGACACAATAAACTTGCAAAAAGCTTTGTATGACTGACGTTTATTAAGTCGTATTTGCCCCCGCTGCAAACATTAATATCCACATTCATTTTTTGCGCGCGAAACAAGAAGTCTGTTACGTTAATAAAGCCCTTGCTTACATCTTGAGGATGAAAATTCGCAGGGGCCCTTTGAGGTGGAGGGTGGAAAGACGTTCTGCAAATATGACTAAACGTCGTATTTACAAGATTCGTACAGACACACAAAAAGATATTAATAGTAACAAGTATCTGTGATCTCCCCCGAAAAGCCCCGGGCGCTGCAGTATCCCCGCCCGTAAATACTTGTGAAGGACGTAATCAGTTTTTACCCAAACATTGACATTTGGGGCCCCCCCTCGTTCCCATCAGCTTCACTAAAAATTAAGTCAATCAAGCGTTGCGACGCCCGCCGTCGTCGTCGTCGTGTTTCACGTCTCCCTGATTATGTCTTGCATAAACGCGTTCGTTTAAGTAAATAGTAAGTTTATTTCATGTTAATCTCCTCCCTTAGATTTGTTGTACCCCGGGGGCATCGAAATACAAGCTCACTTAAACAGTTATTAAAAAAAAAGAGAAAAAAATTCCGTTACTTATTTTTTTTATGAAATTAAATCTTTGAGACTTTGGTGTTCTTCATAAATATGTAAAATCGCCAAACTTCCTCCCCATACATTACGTGGCCACCTTTTTTTTTCTCTTTTTTTTTCTCTGGCGAAACGCGCACTTCATTTATGTTTATTAAAAAACTTTTAAAACGTCAGAGGTGGAACGTCCATAAAGGTGAAAGCGCGCGGCGTAAAAACGCTTCATTATTTCACTTAAAATTCGCTCTAAAACAATCTAATCCCCGCACTTTCACCTTTACGCGAAGCTTTTAAGCGTTTCGCTTTTATCGGCATCCTGTTTGCCCTCAAATATTGACATTTTATCTGCTGAACGTGTCTTACGTACTCCGCGGTTTGCTTATTATGATCGGATTTGTGCTGACGTGCGTTCCACAAAACACCGTTTTACTTCTGCCTTCTGCGCGGATAACTTCTTGAAAGACTCGGTTTCGGTTCGCTAATTAAACGTATCGTAACATCAAGGTGATTAACTTTTTTTTTGATCAACACAATTTGAGAAAAGAGAAAAAATTGGTGATCTAAGAGTTCATATCCTGTACCTCTAAACAAAAGAGGCAAGCTTTCAGCAGAAAAATACGTAGGAGGCGTAGATTTATGTTTGAAAGGACCTTAATATCTTTTGACAAGGCCTACTGAAGAAATAAACAGGCGGCCAAACTCCACTCCACTCAGCTGCCAAAGTGTAGCTGAAAGTGTAGTTAAGTCCGAAATGTTTTCTTATTTCAAATATTACAACGGTCAAAATTAAACATAGTTTCCATTTCGTTTGATGATTAAACAAATGTCATTTAGATAGCTTACGCTTAACTGTCAACGTTAATAATTAACAACTGCTTAAAATTCAAACACTGTTCATATCATGAATATCTAAGTTATTTCTGCTATGTTGAGCTATTAATTACGCAGTTGTTAAAATAACTGAATCTGTCAAAATAAGAATGAATTTAAAAATCTGCCAAAATTGAAAACAAAACACAAGTTTGTCGTACAATTAATTGGGTTTCACTGTCTTAAAAATAGCATTGGAATTAATGACTAAAAGCGACAATTTTGAAACGATTTGACAGTTAACAAATGTCAAATTATGAGCTTTCGAATTCGATTAACGTTCTTAGAAACGAAATTGTCAAAACATAAAACTGTTCATTAAGTTATTTCTGCAAAAAAATACACGATATTACTTGCTTACATATTACTGTCAAAATCTTACAAAATAACTGTCAAAATTGAACAAAACTAAATATTCACCTTTTAACGATGTTTCACTGATAATTAAACTGAAGTATTTCAGTTTAAAAAATAAGAGAAAAGAATGGGGTATTATTTGACTGTTTGAAAAACGTCAAAGCAACATTATTTGACAGTTAAATAATTGTCAAAATTGTTCCGAATAGTTGTCAGAAGTTAACACAGCAATACAGTCATTGTTTAACCACGTTTCACTGAGAATTAAACTGAAGTGTTTCAGTTTAAGAAATAAGAGACATGAGTGGGATATTGTCTGACTGTTCGAAAAACGTCAAACAAATTAAACGTCAAAGCAATAATATTTGACAGTTAAATAAATGTCAAATGATTATCCTTCGAATTCGATTCTCGTTGTTACAAACAAAATATGTCAAGCTTAAAACTATTCATTGAAATTATTCCTACAAAAATTGAACGACATTAAATTGGCAGCTGTCAAAATAATTCATAATAGATGTCAAAAGTTAACACAGCAATTGTCATTTTTTAACCACGTTTCACTGGGAATTAAACTGAATTGTGTTAGTTTAAAACATAAGAGACGAGAGTGGGGTATTGTTTGACTGTTTGAAATACGTCAAACCAATTAAACGTCTAAGCAACATTATTTGACAGTCAAATGATTGTCTTTGTAATTCGATTCTCGTTGTTAGAGACAAAATATATCGAACTTAAAACTGTTCTAAAATCAAGTTTTCTTGCCAGATGAAAATTATGAAAATTAATTAAAATTGTGTAACTGGCAGTATAGAAAGTGTTAAGTTAAGGGGTAAGTTTTTCTAAATTTTTCAATAAACCAAAATTTTTTTAAGGTACAGAGTTCTGATGAAGTCCAATAAGGCCGAAATACATGTATAAACTCTTTCCTAACACTTTCTATACTGCCAGTTACACAATTTTAATTAATTTTCTTAAAACTGTTCGTTAGAGTTATTTCTACTTAATTTGGGAACTGTCAAAATAGTTCATAATAGCTGTCACGAGTTAACACAGCAAGATAGTCATTGTTTAACCATGTTTCACTGAAAATTAAACTGAATTGTTTTGGTTTAAGAAATGAGAGACAAGAATGGGGTATTGTTTGACTGTTTGGAAAACGTTAAGCAACATAAACGTCAAAGCAACATCATTTGACAGTTAAATAAATGTTGTTTTTGCAAAAATTACACGATGACGGGCAATTACCTTTCTAATTTGGATTATCGTTGTTAGAAACAAAATTGTCAAATTTAAAATCGTTCGTTATGTTACGTTACGACGTTAGCTGTCAAAATATTTCAAAATAACTTTCAAAATTTAGCAAAGCAAAGTAGTCACCGTTCAACTGAGAATTAAACAGAAGTGTTAGGTCACAGAGTCCTCCGAGATAACAAAGGGCAAGTCACGTTGATTACAGTGAAGTTTTCGAGCTGCTCTTCTGCTGAAGAGGTCCCAAGAAGGGTCGAAACAGGTGCAGATGATGGAACTCATTCCAATCAAAACCGATTTGTAAGATTTTGAAGTGTTTCAGTTTAAGAAATTAAAGGCGAACGTCGATCTACATAAAACGTCACAAAATGTCAAACTTATAATAATTGTTCTTTGTCATTAAATAAAGTAAAATGATTTTTTTTAATCGACTATTGTCATTTAATTTTGACGTAATTGTCAAACTTGTTTTCTATCAACTCCCGTATTCTGCATGTCTATTCTTTTGCTTCATTTTTTCTTTGTCGCTCTATTCAAGAATCACCCTGTATTTTTTGATGTTCGTGTAAATAATAAAATTATTTATGAATTTTTTTAAGACGAAACAAATAAATTGAAGAAAAAATAAAAAGAATAGGCGGTAATTTCGTGTTTTCTCTTCGTAATTACCTGCGAACACAAATATTTTCGCGAAATACACCGCCCTCCGCAATGTTTGTGCTTATCGTTCATATTCTGAGTTAGATAAACAGAAAATTGATGACGACGCACCGGCAATACATCACGGCCAAACATTAGTGCGGACGAAATTAGCGGCAATTAACGTCGAGCGCGGCATTGCAGTAAAATGTTGCGCTCGGAATTATGCAGCAAAAATTCGGGGGGGCTCGATGGAGCCGTCGTAAGCACAAATTGAAAATAATAAAACGGTCTTGTTTATGGTGTAATAACCGTAAGAAGTCGCGCTGTACCCAATTCAAAATGTTTAAGCGCGCGCGGGAAATAGTAATAACCGGCGTCCATATTATAAGCTTAATATTGGATTCCTCTTGGCGTTACCTAACGTGCTCTTAATGAAATTGGAGACAGCGGAGGATTATTACAAGAAGAACTCTTATAAAAGTTTAAAACAATGCCGAAGCATCTGGGTGCGACGTTAGGGCAATTCATTACTTGCACACCATCGCACTAACCGTGCCCACAAATTACGCGCCGTCAGTCGTCCTTTCTTTCTTTTGCCCGCTGTTCCGAGTCGAGACGGAAATATTTTCATGGCGCGCTTATTCTTCAGCATGTATGAGATGGCCCCCTTTTTAACAAGCCCCGATAAATATGTAAAATCCACCGCTTGTACTTAGTGAATTATGGCCCGCTTCTTCTGCAGTTGGCACCGAAAATTCACTTTGAATTTAGTGTCGTACTCGTACAATACAAATCCCGCGCGCGCCCTCCCCCGTGTTATCCGAATCCGTTTTGCTCTCTTTCCGCGTTTTTTATCGGCGCAATAATTCCGAAACGAATAACGCCGAAAATATTTAACATCGCCGCCGCCGCACCTAAGAAGCAATAATGCGTGAAATATACGGACCGTAAAGAGCCCGGGTAACGTTCGCAATAAGCTCTCCTCGTCGAGGTGTTCATAAAGTTGTTTTCACCGCCGGTCGGAGGTATCGAGTTAACACAGCGTTTAATATTCGTAATTTCGGAAATGAACCGACTGATGAGACGCTTAAAGGTGATGTCGGTCGAGTGCCGAATAAACATGCGAGGAGAGAGAATCAAACACCTTTCCGCGCGCATCCAATATTTACAGCGGAGGGCTGAAAAAGATCCTGAACTTCACATCCGTATTTACATTCGTCGCTCGGTCACGTAACTTGAGCGACGCTCCTGAAATACTATGCTTCAGTTTTATGAATGCATTAAGGTATTATTTTTTTATACGACGCCAGCAACTCCTTCTACTAAAAGTAGGTCATATTTTTAATGCATAACAAAAAGAAAATCAATTCAAATTTCATGTCATCTTCAATTGTGGATGGGACTTGTGGAATACTGAAAATCTACATACGATTCAATCATAACAAACTGATTAATTCAAGGTCACAGTTCGATGAGGTTTTGGTGATGATTGGAACAGGAGATCCATGCGTAAGAAAACGGTATTCTGAACAGAAATTTGCTTATTTTAAATATAATGCAATTGTAAACAAAACATGACAAAACGGGCTCGAATCTGAAGTGCGCCTGGATGACCGATTTGGAATACGTGTGCGCTAAGTCACAACTTGATTCAACCTGCAGATTATAATTATTTGTAGCTTATCTGACCTGCAATTGTGTGTTAACAGTAAAATCGCAGCAATATCGCTGCCTCTTAAGCTACCACACACTAAACGAGTCATCGCAAATTTGGCTGCAAGTCAGCTGGATTGCAGTGGAGCCCCCGAGCATCTTCTGTATAGCTATTTTGGCCCTAATTGGGGCCTCATCAGCCGACAAATAACTCGAGAACTCCATCGCAATCCCAACAACCAATGAGACTGACGCAAAGAAAGCGCATAGATACAAACATGCCACACTGTCACCACCTTACCAGCAACACTGGCAAAATCACCGACTCACAACATTACTAAAAACCAAACAAAAGACAGCTTTCGTCTTGAATTGAGAACCACACAATCAGAATCAATCAGGCATATGGCAGTCTTTACCCAATAGCAACACTTAAACGTCAATTGTCATTGCAATTACGGTTGTATAATCGAGGCTCAGAGGATTTCAACTCAGAAGCTGCGATTGTGAAATAAATCAAAGAATCGCCAAAAGGAAAAGCAGAGCAAAAATAAACCGAATATTTTAGGTATACTCCAAGGTTCTATTACTGGCCCACTCCTGTATATACAATTTTTCGATTTCTAAAGAGATTCAATGATTTAAAAATGAAGCCAATTTGAAGAGATAAAGAAAAGACCGCTGACCGTCACGAACTTCATGTTACATGATCGATTAATTTCAACGCCCAAAAGCGAAAGCTCGTATTAATTTATATTGACCGTAAAGCGCGTACTAATTTAGTTATTCGGTTGAATATGAAAATCCCATTAGTGTGAAAGGCTTTCATTTAGACAGAAAATTTACTTGGAATTCCGTCGTCTCCGGAAATTAGTTAAATCCAGGCTCTCATAATTAAGGGAGCAAACAGGGGCAGCCGCATTATTTAACAAGGAGAGGAAGAAGAAGAACTTGCGGGGGAGTCCCGAAACGTGAACATAAAATAAACGAAACTAAATGTACCTAGACAATATATATCGCAATGTGAAATCTAGTTCCTGGAACAGAACGCACACAAAACTCGAGGGAACGTCTCGCCCTCGGAGGCGCGCAGAAGGACCAGGAGAGAAGACGAATAATGGGTGCCATTTGTTCCGGAAGTGGAATTAACTACTTTAATTAGTTTGAGACACGTTGAATTTACGTACGTTGGCTGTCATTCGGCTGCAATTGCCGATTGCTCTGGCGCGGAACTGCGCCAATAACAATCCACCCCGCTTTAACCTTTGCGAATTTATTTCTTCGAATGGGGGCTTAGTGAAAACGCAAAGGCGGCCGCATTAATTTACGTAACGACTCGACAAGTCCCGTTTTGCAAACTTCGCCGCTGCTATTATTATTCCTGCAAGGGCCCTCTTTACATGCTGTCTTACAACTTTTAACGCAGTTTTACGCGGGATTAAAAATTATTAAATCGCTTCGTTTTATTATTTCCATCCCCGCACACTGAAATGAAACAATCTCGCCGAGGTAAGTGCCTTTCGTTTTAAAGTTGTTATTGCGAGACAAGTTCCGGATTAACAAATCCGATTTACGTACAGAGATACGTTTCAACTTTTAAACCCGCTGCATTTCACATTTAAATATTTAACTTCTGAGAAATAGTTTCCTGAATATAATTATCTATTATTTTTTGTCTACGTCATGATGCTTTTTGGTATTCGTTTCAATTAAATAAGTTAAACCAATAAATGTTTGCTGCTATGCTGAGCGTAGTTTATTTGCTGTATGAAAGTAATATAAGGATCTACTATAAAGGGAACAGGAATGTATATACATTATTCCGCATGCAGGGAGTCATTTAAATAGTTTTGAAAACGGTAGCCTCGTTTCAGCAGGAAACACAACTCGCAGCGGAGCGTTTTACTTCTCACATTGCAATTTTAATTTCGCTAGCTGGAGCTAGAAGCATATCTTACTCAAAAGTAAACATGATACGTAGTATTACAAGTAAACTGACTTCAAAGAAGACGTGCACAAATAGAAAACGTAATACCAGAATACATCTGTGTCAACAATAATCAAAACTGAAATTGAAATAGCAGGTATTCTTGCATGAGAGGAGGGCTTCGCGCGGCTCAAGTTTCGATCATGGGCCCCATGTTCGTGCTTTGTCGTAATTAACGAGGACGTTCTTCACAACGAATAACCAAGTATTAATTAAATTCTACATTAATTTTCGTAAAATCCACAGACTAAAGTTATTTAATCTTTTTAATTTGGTTCAAACATCAACGAAATATGCAAAACCCCTTTCGGTCTATTTGCGCAAACAAAAAGCGCAAAATCTGTGCGATTACGTTACATTTCGATACATAATCAAACATTTATGAAAGCGGAATAAATCGCAGTAACAGCGAGAGCGACAGAAAAAAAATGCGCAAACATTTTAATTCGTTCAACGTATACGTTCGCTGTATTGCGATTTTGTGTGTACACGGGCCGTGAAAAAGGATTTTAATTGCATTATCAGTGTGCAGCATTTATGTGAATTTTATTGCACAGGTATACATGTAGGATTTAAATAATTATTACAAATGAAAAGAGACTAAACAACCCTTGCGTATTGAAGAAGAAAAAGAAGAAGACATGGACGCATACAATTTAAATAGCTTCAAGAAGTAAAAGCTTGTCTCAAATTAAGACCAATAACAAAAATAAATTGCAAGAGAAACCAAAAAACTGACGTTGTTTGAAGAACGATTGAAAATATCTGTTAATTAGCCAAAAGAGAAGACGACAAACAAGAAAATCGATTCAGGCAGGCTCGATTAATCGAACTCAAGATAATCAAAAAATAAAAGAAGATGAGATTAAAACAAAAACAAGAACAAAGCGGGAAGAATCAAAAAGAATACCAGATGAGAAAGAAGAAATGGGGGAAACTGTACAAGTTAACAGCAGCAAGAACAAATGCATATGACACTTAACTAAGCCAGAAGAAGATAAAGCAGAAAAGTACAAGTTACTTCAAAGTAAGCGACATGTTGAAGAAGGAGACTAAAGTCATAAGAAGAAGAACATTGCTCAAAATAGCAAAAAAGTTAGGCTGCTTCTCCCCTCCAACAACTGGCTTCGACGGAGTGTATAAAGTGTGGGTGATTGCTCGACAAAATGCTGCGCAAGCAATGGTCCGAATGCTCCTCGAGGATTGGTCAACGCCAAGGCAGTTGGCACGAGAGCTAGGTAGTCCCAAGATAGTGTAGCGTTGCACGAGTGTTGATCAACCCCGAGACAGATGTATATCGCACAAGAATTGGCCAACGCCAAGGCGGTGTAGTGTTGAGTGTTCTCGACAAAATGCTGCACAAGATGACTTGGACCTGGAGCGGCTTGCGTTCTCGCTTTTATAAGACATTTTCGTAGCGACATGTTGCAAAAGAAGACTAAAGTTACAAGAAAAAGCTCAAAAAAGCACAGAAAGTTAGGCCAGCCACGTATTGAAGAAGACTCTTGAAGTCAAAAGAACTAGAAGATTGTCTAAAACGTAAAGAAAATCAGTTTAATTAAGAAGGCTCAAAGCTATTATAGACCAAAAATTACAGTCATACGGAACAAAGATAGTCCAATGAAATCAATGAAGAAAGGGTTCTGAAAGTAACATGAATTAAAAGTGAAACATGTTCGTGAACTTTAATAAATACCAATTTGAATAACAAATATTTGGAATCAATATAAATAGTAATAACTCCTTTAGGACGTCTTGATCTCTGTGACATACCTTACTTCTCCCCTCCAACAACTGGCTTTGTCGGAGTCGATGGAGTGTATAAAGTGTGGGTGATTGCTCGACAAAATGCTGCGCAAGCAGTGCTCCGAATGCTCCTTGAGGGTCGGTCAACGCCAAGGCAGTTGTGTCGTAGAAGGGCTAGGTAGTGCCAAGCTGTTGTGTTGTACGAGAGACGGTCAACAAGGAGGCAGATGTGTATCGCACGAGGGCCGGTCAGCGCCAAGGCGGTTAAGTGTTCTCGACAAAATGCTGCATGGAACGGCTTGCGTTGTCGCTTTTATTTTCGTAGCGAATCTAAATGCATACTCGAATCAACGACGAGCAGGTGGGAGTTTTTTTGTTTGCCTCCGGTGATTGTCTTAGCGACCAAATTAAGGATACGATACTATTTGTTGGCCAATCAGAAATGAATGCACTTTAATTAGTCGAGGGGCGGCCTTAATTTTGTTTCATTTTGACGATCGTCATTGTTGCTTATGTACACCTTACTTCTTCCCTTCAACAACTGGCTTCGACGGGGTCGATGGATGTGGATGATTGCTCGACAAAATGCTGCGCAAGCAGTAGTGCTCCTCGACGATCGGTCAACGTCAAGGCAGTTATGTGTCGCACGAAATGCCAAGATGGTATAGTGTCAGTCAACGCCCAGACTAATGAGTATCGCAGGGAGCTAAGGCGGTTGAGTGTTTTCGACAAAATGCTGCACAAGAAGACACTGACATGAAGAAGCTTGCGTTCTCGCTTTTATAGGGCATTTTCGTAGCGGGTCTTAATGCATACCCGAATCGACGACGAGCAGGAGGAGTATTACTTTTGTTCGTCTCCGGCGGTTATCTTGACGACCAAATTAAGGATGCGATCGTATTTGTTGGCCAATCAGAAACGAATGCGTTTTAATTCGTCGAGGGGCGGCCTAAATTTTATTTATTCTTGACGATCGTCATCATTGCTCTGTTACGTAGATGTCAACGTGAAGTTTCGCCAACTTCTGTCTGTATGACATTGCTTGGCGTTTGTCAATCTGACGTATGTTGTCATCTGTCATCGTGACATGATTTGTTGGTCGCTGAGCAACGTGTGAGCCCCACAAAAGGTGATTTGAAAATAAATTTTCAAATTGAAGAAAAAATCTCAAGAAATTTTAAAGCTAATCAAGCTATAGAAGAATCTAACGGCACAAGAAGTGGATTGCCTCAAAATTAATAAATTGAAGGTGATTTAGAAAAAAAATACTATGAAGGCAAATAAAAACAAAACCACAGAATGTTATAAAAAATGCAAGATCACCCAGGCAAGGCGAATCACGCGTTCGAATGTAAGACAATGCAAGCAATTGAATTCTTGGCCCGTTTTGTTCCGTCTCTCTTGCATTTAATTGAAATATCGCCCCCCTTTGTGCTTTCTCTCTCGCACACTGATTCTTACGTTCGCCTGCCGTACCCGAATGTGGCGTCGGAACACCTCTAGACGCAGAGTAGAAGGTACAGCAAGGAGTGAAGGCAAATGGTTTATCTAGAAGACGGTATAAGAATGAAAAGTTGCTGAAAGGTAAATAAAAACAACCGCAAAATGTAATCAAAAATTGTAAATTACCAAGTAATAGAAGTGAAGGGTAAAGAGTAAAAAGAAAACACAGAACATATAAGACAAGTTAAAGGAACTGGAAGTAAAAGATGTCAACTAGAACACTTACCGAATTCATTTTCCTTACATAGCCTTGTTTTTCGTTTTAGTATTTTTGCTTCAAAATTAAAAAAAAATTGAATCTCATAGCTTTTAAATAACGACGATCAATCGAGGAAATATTTATTTAAATAAGCCCCCACATCGTGTTTTACACGAAGAAGGGGTGCGCGCTTTATTTCGTCCGCTACAATTAAAAAAGTTTAATGAAAGCAATAAAAAAAGTTCAAGAGGGGGGCGAGGAGGGCAGCGAGGCGACCGAGTGAATTTAGATGACTGATTTCGGTAATACTTTAGGCAGGTTAACGTTTGATCGTAAACCGAGATGTATATTCGTCCTGAAACAGGAGCAGAGAGAGAGCTTGCGAGGCACGTTTCCACCTCAATGATTAGACGAACCGAGGGAATTCAAACGGCGAACTGATTTCGTATTCCGACTGCGCCCGGCTCGGAAACTGATTTTCAAAACAAACCGACTGTCCAACAACGCATCGAAATCGAAACTATATCGGAGAAGCCCTGCTGCTGCTGCTACTTTTCGGCACGCGCTGGCTAAATTAAATTCCAGCTAATGAACATCAAGACGTGTCGTTGATGCTAATTTCGTCGCGCATATTTGACGTTTGAGGTTTTGCGTTTAAATGAGACAGACGCGTTCTGCTATTTGTGTTTTATAGGCTCAGGTCTAATTAATCGTCGTTAAGGAAAACCGAAGATTTATACGCGTAATTATTCTTAATTAATTAGCGGTGACTCTAATTGAATTGCCTCGCATAAATTTGAAACGAGTGTGTGTTTTGCGTCGTTAAGGTAAGGGTTTTTCTTTGGGTTTCGTTCGCATAATTAAATAGTTACTTTTAAGGGCATTCGGAATTAACATTGATGATCTTGCATTGGATTCCATCTAGCTTAAGTACTGTTGCATAGAGAACTAAGGATTTTAACTCAAAATTTTGGTTTTGGGTGTTACGCAAAACAAAATCAAACTCATTTTATTAAAAAAAAAAAAAAGGAAACGGCACTCTGTACATCAATTAAAGCAATTGTTAGTTACTAGGCAATTAAATTAATTTGCTCAACAGACCATGGCATCGAATGCTTGAAAGCTTGGAACTTGACACACCAAGACATTTTTTTAATGTCAGTTCTACCGATATTAGTAGTCTTTTATGTAGTTGTTAGATTGTAAAGCTCCGATTAATCTGCAGATTGAATCAGCGCACTCGTCGTACGCAGTTGTTTTCACTGTCATCGTGGGGCGCTTCAGATTCGTGCGCATTTCGTCATGTTTTGTTTATAATTAGAAATTTTTGTGCAGAATGCCGTCCGGCATTTAATTCTTCTTCCCCAAATGCGCTGTTACTTTTACGTTTACGGTCTCGAAAATGCATGACACCTTTTAAGAATGTAATCACGTTCAAGTTATCTATTCTGACGACAACAAATCTGCAAGAAGATTACAACAAGGATATTAATCACAACCACCCCGCCCCCATCTCGCTCGAAACTTTTAGCATCGTTTTGCGCGAAATTAAAAATTATTAAGTCGTTTCGTCGCGTTTTCGTTCCCCGATGAAACGAAATCATCTCGCAAAGGTAACCGTTTTAATTTCGAAATCGCCGAGATAAGTTCGGAAAGTAAAAAACTTCGCATTTTCAGGAGCAATCTGCCTTTCTGAAGCGATTACGTTAAATAAAATTTTCAGCTCGATTAAATTGCGATCGAGTAACTTTTCTTTAAACGAAATAAATATTTGCCCCGAAGGAAGTAACGTCATTTTTTTAATGATGTTTTTATGAATGCATTAAAAAATCTGATTGTCTTCATTAAACCCGGGGGGGCTTCGCGTCCGCAAATAAAAAATTTAATTTAGGCAACGAAGATGAGACCACGTCGCGGCAGTATTTGTCGAGCCATTATCCCGATTCGAGATTTATTTATCATCGAAATTAGGCGCAGAATTTTCGCCCGAACGAACGAAGAGGAGGAGGAGGAGAAGGACGAGACACGGGATCAAGAGTAAATTCTGATTGCCGAATCGTGTTGTCCTTGGCCCTCTCTATTCTGAATTGCAAAACAAACGTTCCCACCCTGTATATAAACAAGCAGGGCCGTTCACTGATACGAGTGCCACTACAAATCATCCCTTATTTATTTTCGTCGTGCTCTCAACTAACTACCCCGGCAGTCAAACTTATTTAACCTGCGTCCGGGCGGCGCGAGGGGAGCTTTTTTTAATTAGCCCTCCGCTATTACGGTGCGTACAGTTGCAAGAGGAGAAATTACCCCGACTTAAGGAGAAAAGATATCTCCCAAGCAATTTAAAAGCTCCGTATTAACCCTTGCCGTTTTACGACTAATAAAAAAAAATACCTACCTACTCCACGAACGGGTGAAAACTTCGCTTATTATTAAGTACGTTTTTTTTTTACTGCGAAGCCGGGGCAGAGTAAAATATATATAACAAAAAAGTTTTATGAAGTAATGGACGGTTTATGCAAATATCTTATTTTATGTCTTGTATTTTATGGATATTGTATACACATATTTTCAATTTATGACCTCTTATTTTTTTATGCCTTTCGGAGACCTTTCTTTTGCAATAGCTTTTTGAGATTAATTTAAAGTTTAAATCTAGCAATTTTTACGTTCGAACGCATACTATTCAAAATTATAAAAAAAAAGTGTATAGGGTCCCTATAAAAAAATTACAAAATCCATATATTCCCATTGATTTTCTCGAAGAGATTAACATAGTACGATGAGGTCTTTAATAAAGGCAATAAATTCAAAAGAAAGAAGCCCCCTATTACCCTCCCACCCCCCGCCGCTTAATTAATTTCTGTTTAACCACGTTTCCGTCGTAGTTCATCGAATGAACAAGGTGTGCGATTTAAAATGAACGCATACAAGCGTAAATCATGGTAAAAAGTCTCGAGTGTCACCGATGTAACATGGGGGCCCACCATTGTTATGCATATTGCGAGCGTAAGTGACAAATGTTGGGCGCGCAACCGAAAAATGCTGACTCACGGCGGCGGCGGCGGCACTCGATTAGCAATAAAACGTTTACTTCAACAAATAGTGTCATTTTTTAAAAGGGGCGGTGGGCGGCATCTCGAAACCAGAAAGTTGCTGCGCACCGAGGGTACGTCAGGAACTCGGTAATTTGTTTTTAGATTTGATTTTCCGGAGGGAAAAAGAATTCCCGGGCCATTTATAGTTGACGTACATCACGCAGACTGTGTGCATTATTTAGTAACCGCCTCAAACTTTCACCCTAAAGCTGCGAAACAACGTTCTAATACCGTCCCCGCCCGCCCGCACACAAATTTCCGGCAAGTTTCACAATTACTGACAAACTTCCATAGTTAATTTTAAGAAATACGGTTATTAACCTGCTAGTACGCGAACGCATTATGTTTACGATCTCTTTCGGATGTGTTCTGTTCAACCCCCCCTCCCCGCCCCCCGGACATACTTTTATTAATTTTTACCTTCCCTGTAGTGTAGATTAACCAAACTGTTACGAGGATCATTTAATTTTTGCACTAGAAATCCGTGACGCCTTAATATAGGCAACACGTTAATCATATTCTTGTTTTGTGTTCATTGAGTTGCAGAGGGTGCATTTTTTATTAAAAATTTTAAATCACGCTGTATTTCGGTCTGCTGATTCTTTTAAAGCGGACTGACGTTTCGTTTTCCGTTGCATCTTTTAAGGTCCATCTAACATTACTACAAACAAGTTGACGAGTGTGTAGACGCCTTTATAATTATTTACACAAAACGATGACGTTGAGAAGCAACCGACCAACTAACTAATATGTAAGCGGTCCACTGTTTTTGAACGGTTTTGCCTAAATTGGTGATCAAAAGATCTGGTGACTTCCTGACTTGAAATTTCGTACAACTTCCAGTGAGTTTCAAGCACATCTAGAATTAAATTAGTGACAAATCTAGTGATTTCATTTGAAAATAACCCCGGACAGAGTCCTTGTAAAATAAACGATTCTGCAAAGGCCTGACTCTACTGTACTATATAAAATTTTGTTTGCTTTGACGTTTTGAGCTTTGATCCAAGGTTGGTAGAGCTGAATTTCTATTAGGAGAGGAAACGCATTGAATGTATTCACCAGGTTTTTACATGAAACGTCCATAGAATTGATTCTATTTTTAATAATAATTAAACACAACTATGTTGGGAGGGGGGGGGGGAATAATAATAAGAAGAAGAACTTTATTTCCACCTCTTATACATCATCAATCAAATTGTAATTCGAATAGAAAAGGGGCAACCTGTTAGATCCAATGTCAGTCCTACCAATCTTGCTTTGATCCTCAACTGGCGCCATCTATTGATGAATTCGTGTAACAAGATATGTCAAAACATCTGATTTATAGGTTAGAAAATGTCAAAAAGTCTCACGTTGTCAGTTTGTTTCTAATCGTCTGTCGTTGGATGAACTTTTCAAGCTGTTTTTTCCTTGTTGACGAATGGCTTGGAATTTGGGAGAAAAGGTTTAGTTGTTTTGCCACACACAAGACATGTTTGCCCAATTTTTGAAAGTCTCAAATGACGAGCTGTGAATTTTCCGCCATATTTGATTGTGTGGCGTAGTGGGGGGTGCATGGTGAAACGCTAAAACGAATGCGCAGTACTCAGTCATATTATAACCAATCTCGCACTTTTTGGCTGACACTTTATTGGCTAATACCACTCCCCTCCACCAATTAACTCTCGTACGCAATATTTCATCTATAGAGCGTGACTATGAAAGAGACCGACAAAATGAAACCAGTAGATGAATTGATATCAGATATTATGGAAAAAATTGTTCAAAAAATCTTTCTATTTTAGTTTTCGAGAAGTAATTAATCAAAAATTGTCCTGAAAATCACGATACGCCCCACGCATGCGTCGGTTTTCTGGTCAATACCGTCTGATCGCCCAAAGATTGCCGTGCGATCAAAATATCGTTTACAATTTCCCACTGCTGATTCTGTTGCAATTTTGAAGCAATCTGGTTGGCCGATCGATTGCTATCGATCGAATCCCCCGAATATCGATGTGCTAATGGGGCCACCTTTGCAGCACGTAAACATGATCTTTAGACGGAATTTGTGCAAGTAAGAAGGATGGGGCGGGATAATTCCACGTAATCTTAGTGTACGCCGTGCCGCCCACTATGGATGGAAAGATTTCCCTTGCGTCAAGCCCCACATTTTACAACGTTTGCTTTCGTTGCGGGATTACGGGAAATTTCATCCTGGGGGACACCTACGACCAGACGAGCTCATGCATCGTACGTTAAACTGTGAGAGGTGGTCTTTTTGTATTTTCAAACGGCAGTTCCACTTGCTGTAATTAGGTTGTTTAACAAATTAAAAAAATCAAGCCAAATTAATCCTCAAGAGCCATAGAATGTTTGCAATTTGCATAAATTTATCAGCTGTGTTGACGCCTTTATAAAAATTAAGATCAAGTTTTTTTATTAAATGCAAATGATTTCAATACGTGTTACGAAACACATTTCTTACTGCATTTGGTCATTTTGCGATGACATCTGTCATAAAACCATTGGCCAGGTACGCAAAGCGTTCTTCTTTCTTTATTTCTATGGTTTTAAAATAGCTCTCCCTGTATAAAGTTTGGGTAACAATATACGAATGTTCCAAGTGGGCCAAAGATTACCATTTTTTAATTAATTAATCACGCCTGATGACCTGATGTCCTTCTCTAACCAATTGCTTATAGACCTTGCAAGTCTTCTGTTCTTTTCTAACCAATGATTATGCAATGAGAACCAATAAAAACCCAAGTCAATGACACCCTTGTTGTCTTTTTTCTCTTCAAACATTTTATGTATTGTCGCGAACTAAGGGCACTCGTCTGGCCGGCGCGGCGGCGGCCCGCTGAAGTGTCTGGAACTGAATCGCGATAATTCCACCGCCGAAATACTCTAGAAACTGCTGGAAAAGCCGCTCTGGTATAAATACACGAACAGGAGGTTCGACGTAGAGTTACTATTTAATCACTCGGCTTGTGAAAACAAATTATTCATAATCTGTTCTAAATAAAATCAGTGTTAAATCTCATCGAGTATTTTATTTTTTTATCTGTTCTAAATAGAATCACTGTTAAATCTCATCGAGTATTTTATTTAAAAATAAATCAAAGCGAACCCTAAATTCACAACAGTACTATGTGAGTTCTATATAAGATAAAAATTTACTTGTGATGCTCTCGAATGAGATTAGCAATGACGAAATAAATGCCGGAAATCGTATAGCTGTCATTGTTGACGTTGACAAGTGCAGAGAGTGACAATCAAATATTAGAATGTGTATAGTTCGTGAAACGTTATTAACATAGAATTAGCTCCGCATTAATTTTGTCACAGAGTGAAAATTGTAGTAGCTCATTTGCTCGAAATGATTGCCATTATTTCCGGTGATGTAGGCAAATCAATTTCACGTCGCGTCCGAATATAATTAATGGAATACGATGGGGCCGATCAATAGCGAAGGAGTATTTATTATCCATCGCCGGCGTAAAAAGCAAACACCCCCGGGCGCAATTAACATTGAAAACGGCGCTACAAAAAAAAAGTGCGTTTAAGCCGCATTAGCACTGCAATTCCCCGTAGCGATTAGGGATTTTCTCGCTAAATTTACTCGATTTGTTGAGTAAATTAGCGTATAAACAATGGAAGCCCCGCGGGCCGCATATTTCCATTTGCGATGCATGTAACAATAACATGTGATTTCTGTACCTGAAGGCACGCACGCTTGATTAATCTATTGAATATTATTGGGCCATAAATGTTCATTTTGTGCGGAAAAACTAATGCACGCGATCACGGCGGCCAGGCCACTTCTGTACCCATAATTCGCGTTACTGTTTGATTAATGCACTAACGGCTCTGCAATCAGGCTGGATTTGTTTCGATTCGCAATTACGTTCGATGCAATTTAAATCGGAAACTCCTGGGTTTCACAATTTTGGTTCTTTTTTCCTATGCATAACCGCTTCCACTTTAAATTACAATTATTTTTTTTCTATGTGCAACAAGATAGTCTATTTATAATTACCAATGCATCTAATAGCTTCGTGGGGATTCTTGAAATGTTATAATTTTTTTTAACGCGCTGTGCAACCGTGGACAATTAAATACTTTGAATTCGTAACAAAACATTTATGCTAGAGCATTCGTCCCTAGAGAGATTTTGAAACAAACCCCCTCCACCCTTGGTCGGTGTTCTTTAATAATTTTGTTAGCGTGTACGTAAATATTTGAAAAACCAAAGTGATTGACACCCAACGGTCCACCCCTAAATGACCCTACTCTGTGAGCGTGACGTTTCGGCTTAATTGAAAATCTATTATTGTCACTGCGTGAAAACATCTACTGACCGCCATTTTCTGTTGCAGAGGGACTCGCTGAATTTGGAACCGACGAACATCGGAAACTGCGTTTCCAGAGGAAAATCAGAGGTAAGAAACGACAACTCCATTCCTAAACCGCCTCTATATTCAGTTTGTGCTTTAAGAAATTGCATTTGAAATTGTGTTGTTGCGTCAGAGAAAACGCACCATCCATCCAATGGGGATTTAAAACGTCTCGAAATTTAAAAATTATCACTTATCCGAAATATGTTCCGGCGGCTTGCTTTTAAGTAAATTAACTTTTTGTCTCTGTGAGAGTCGGTGGCACATACAGAGACTAAGCTCTCTGGTGTTCGCGCAATAATGAAGAAATATCGAGCTTTCCACAACCGGTAGAAAGCTACTCCTTTTTTTCCCCGAGGCGCGGAAGTAGAGAAAATATTTTTTTTTTACAAAAGGTCGTGCGTTTTTAACTCGTTTTTGCTAATGGATTAAACGATGATTTTTTAAGTAGATAACCGGGTTTCATCCCCGGATGTTACGCTGATGAAATTAATGTTTTCCGGCGCGTCCACCAATTCTTTCTTTTTTTGGGGCGCTGCAACAAAGAACTTATTCAATTTAATAAAATATTAAACTTGAGTGAAACGTTGATACATTCGGGGATTCTGAATATATCAGGGTGATAATGCCGCGGTGAAAATAACGTTTACACAGTAGATGACATTGTTAGGCAAGGGGTGTTTGCCCCACCTCCGACGACGGAAGCTTATCAGGTAGGTATCGCTCCGCTCTCTATTTTGTGGATATGCAAAACGCGATTCGAACGTTTCATGACGGCGCGGCGTGTGGCTTAAAAGAAAATTAAAATTTGTTCGTTCCGATTCGCCGCCCTTTCCCCAACAAAGGGCAATCCATCATTTACTTAGTTCATCAGCGTGCGTGAGAACCGTTACGTCACCGGCTCGTTTTTGATTGACGAATGACATGTCTTTCAGCGTGGAGCATGATCCGCCGGCGAGCGTATGAATAAAAACACGGGACGTCGTTTAATTCAATAGAACTTGTCACGATAACATTGACAAATGCGATTTTGAATGGCTACCTCGAGCTTTTCTGTTTATTAACTCACTCGCTCCGAACGCAATACCGTATTTAACTCGTTTGCGATCATTTTGACTTGCTTGTTGACGTCACTGAATTAATGTTTTCTTATCAGCGTTTATGCATTGTGGTAATAGATCATTTGCAATCTGATTTTTATTGATCGGACTCATCAGAGTCGTGGAATTCAATTTGAATCTAAAACGAAAGCATTCGTGTGAATTTATTTAATTTCTTGTAGGGGGCGTTAACGTGGACACTCGTTGGGGATGATGTTGTACCGTGCAATTCCGCTTCATATGACGTACTGGCGCAAGCAACTCTACAGAGTAGCAAATTTAATCGCCACGTTAATGTCACATCACATCGAGATCGACCTGCGATAGGCTGTGAGGCGTACGACCCGAACGTGTTTAATTATTATCTCGCGAAAGGAGAACGAAATCCGACCTGAATAATCGACGACATGGTAGTACGTTCTTATCAGGCATGTTATAAGCGAGCTTGAGTTCGTGATCGAACAGATCAAGCATAACGCTTATGTAAATGTCTCTCCTGAATATATTACGCGATAAGATCGAGTGTTGTGCTGCAGATGTTTTGCAAGTTAATGTCCTTAAAAATTCCCCTTAGCATGTGCATACTGTGCACTTGTAAACCGACTGACTCGTGTATTGAAATATCCCGGCGATCTTAGAGTTATAATTCTATTTTTTTTCTTCGTCCTCTAAGTCTTCTCCTTTCCCCAAAATAAAATTCCTCTCGA
The DNA here is from genome assembly GCA_039766575.1 of Serrognathus titanus. Taxonomy (NCBI): domain Eukaryota; kingdom Metazoa; phylum Arthropoda; class Insecta; order Coleoptera; family Lucanidae; genus Serrognathus; species Serrognathus titanus. The sequence continues at coordinate 19,854,627 of CM077911.1, read as the reverse complement.
GTGTCGCCCGTAATTTCAATAACTCTCAACAAGCTCTCTCTCGCGCGTTACTTCAGCAGAGTTGTGTCTGTTTGTTACTGGAAACTTGCGGCAATTTGCCCGTACGCTTAGATTGCAGTTTAAAGTGCAGCTAATGGATTGCCACTGCAAAGTGCATGTGTTACTGAGCTGTACGGTGTTGGCTCGTCATGCAAATTTGCTCCACAATGAGACAGCGTCTGCGGGTGGCTCGTAAACTGAACGTCGACTTTCGGCTTTGGGGTAATTACGGGGCTCGTTTTTCCAAGTCGGGTCTGCGCTGCACACTAATTGTTGAGAACTTTCACGAATGCGATAAATCTCTGGCGCAAAACTAGGGCGAACATCACGCCGATGACTTTTAAGTACGTGGGTGAAAGGCCTTCGCTCCACATAAATCGACTGTTTCAAATAAAAGCAAGAAGTTTTTGAGTGAAATATTACTGAGGAACCTTCTTCTCCCTCAACCTCTCTTGGTTCGATTGGACTATTAAAACCAATGTATTCTTTGCCATCTTTCCACGCCAAAAGAAACCAAAATAAGAGATAGGGTGAATCATGCATGGCAAAGACCATATTGAAGTTGCCAGAGTACTAAGACTGGAATGGATAAGATGAAGAAATTTAAAAGAAGGTTTTAACTGTGGACCAGGAACAGGCAGGGCTTAGGAAACATGGACGAACCAAGTAGAACCAACTTAAAAGATCGGAAAATGCCTTAGGAGTCGAGAAATAGAGGAAACCATGACAAAAAGGAAAGAATGGAACTTACAATAAAGTCACACGACCTGCAAATAAAGACGAAATTAGAAACGAGACGGTTCATCGCGATAAATAAATTAAAAGAACTCCACTTAGGAGTAACTTTCACCCCAATGTAATTATTTTATGAAGAAGACAATGTTGCAGTTACGAAAGCAAAAATCTGGAAAAGTTGGTACGAAGAAATCCAAAAGCTCTTATTAACTGTAAGCTAGGGGTAGGCAGGCCTCAAAATTAATGGAAGCACCAAGTAATGAGAGATGTTAAAGTCTTAGAAGTCATGAACTAGAGGAAGACATCCCAAAAAACGAAAGAGTGGAAGAGAATGTGATTTTAAATAAAGTCACACAACCTGCAAGAAAGAAAAGCAAAACCAAAAGGGAAACGAAGTGATTCACTGCGATAAACAAACCGGAAGAGCTCTACTTAGGAATACCTACCACTTCATAAGAAGACATTGCTGCAATTACCAAGGTAGGAAAAAGTGGCCAAATTATGAGAGACGTTAAGGTCTTAGGGGGTCAAGAACTGGACGAAAACCTGCGAGGACAGGAAAAGATGGAGGAAGATAGTATTTAGGACAAAATCACACAACCCACGAGAAAAGAAAACGAAGGCAATGGTTGGTTAATGCCTTAAGAGACAAGAACTAAAGCAAATCAATCCTAGAAAGGAAATAATGGAAGAAAATAAGAGACACGACTTACAAACAAAGACGAAATGAGAAACGAGATGATTCACCGCGATAAGTGAACTTAGGAGTAACCACCAACCCCAAGGTAGATATTTTATGAAGAAGGTAACGTTGCTTGCAGTCACCATAGTACAAAGTCTGGAGAGGTTGGCACGAAGAAACCCAAAAGATGCTTCTAACAGTAAGCTAGGGGTAGACAGGCCCCAAAATAGATGGAAGAACCAAGTAATGAGAGATGTTGAAGCCTTAGAAGTCAAGAATTAGAGGAAGACATCCCAAAAAGGAAAGAGTGGAAGAGAATATGATTTGGAATAAAGTCACGCAACCTGCAAGAAATTAAAGCAAAGGCAAGTGATTCACCGCGATAAAGAAACTGGAAGAGCTCTATTTACCACTCCATAAGAAGACAATGTTGCAATTATCAAAGTGGGAAAAAGTGATTCAAAGGAGTTTTCCAATGGAAGACTTGAGCGGGCAAGTTCAAAGAAAGATGAAAGAGAGGGCCTAATAATTGGAGTCTTTAAAGTCTTAGAGAGGGGGGAGACAAGAACTGGAGGAAGACGTGGGAGAACAGGGAAAAGATGGAAGGCAATGACCAAAAGTAGGACGATGAGATTCAAAATGAATAATTAAATGGAAGCCAAGAGTAGGCAAGTCAAAAGAAAGATTGAAGTTTTTGCTTGTGCTTTTGTCCTCCAGTTTTGATGGCTCCTTGGATTATGAAAACTCAAACTCTTGTAACAACAATGAGGTCGTCCCTTTACACGCAATACTAAGCGTATCTTCTCAATTGATTGAGTCTCAATTAGTTATTGATGTTTGAACAAACTTAATACAGGGCAATAGATATCGCAATTACATAGCATAACCAATTTCATATTGTACTGTTTGCTAAGTCCTGTGTACGTGTACATACATTTGTAATATGTAACATAAATTCGTGCATTACACGTGTGATAGAATATAAGTTATTTACACATCAAAGCCCGAACATCAAACGTTAAAGAGAGAGGCAGAGATCGTTTTATTTGAGCAGTACACAGAGAAATGTTCATTGCGCTCTCAGAATTGTTCAATTGGTCCTGAAGAGGCGCGGCATTTGAATTACAAATCAGGTCAGACGAACGGAGTCAAAATTAATTTCAATTTCATGTTAGTAGCAGAGAGCGCGCGGCGGCGTCATTTCAACGGAACTGATTGCGATTTCAATTAGCAAATAACAATATTTTGGAGCGGGATTGGGATGCAAATTCGGTTAATTAAGTGCGTTCGGATATAAAACGTTTTATTGTCAAAGATGTGGTGGGGTGGGCCGAAACGAGGAGACGACGAGACAAACTTCGTCCTCGAAGCAAATAATTTAATAAGCGCTGAGGATATTTAATTCGCGAAATTTTCCGAGTAAATATAATTTCGTTTTGGGGGAAAGAGTGAATGAATGGAATTTGCTTAATATATGGACAAGAAAAAAAAATGAATTAAATGAAATTCTTGCCAGACGAGGAAGCGCCAGTGAGTGGTGGAGATTAATAACGAAAATCGAATTGTGTTAATGAAAAAAAAAGTTTGTAGCTGATTGTATTCGAACTGTATGGTATATATATGTACGTGTGTCTCATATTCAGCTCAGTGTAGTCACGCCATTCGCCCATTATAACAGTTCCTAAGTCAATTCATCAACATAGACGAGACTCGCTTTCCCGGCAAATTATCCATGTAATGATTTCCTCCGAAGTTTTGCTGCATTACGTGACCGGCGTACGCATTTTTTTTTGCACGGGATCAATTTTACTTCGTATGCACTTTTCCGTTTATCCAAAGCACATTATTTTCTCTATTACTTGCCATGTTTTTGCTTCTTACTAATTACGTTATTGCAAACAACCCATTTTCTTTTCATCTTAACAACAAGTGGGAGTAGAAAAGAAAAATAAACTCAAGTAATTTATGACTTTTTGATTTGTTTAGGAACTTTCGGATGACATTCAGCAAAGTGGCATTTAAAATTTGCATCTCGCAATTAACAATTATTACGAAACCCAACATCCCCGGAATTAAAAACGTTCCGAGTGATTATATTTGTCCGCACAAATCTAGACGCATTACGTGGGGAGACATTAATAAATAATAATTAAGATGAAAGAGAGGGCCATTAATTCGAAACCAGTGCGGCGCGCTGTTCGGGGGAAACAGATTCAAGAGGGCCGTTTTTCCAATTACAGCCGTTTACAGTGCGGTACTTTAGCTAATTGTAAAAGCGAATGTGTAGACTCCCTGAATATTGCATTTTAATTACATGTGATAAACGATTTGGGTGGCGGAGATAACTCCGATGCGCGCCACCATTTGTTAATGTGTCGTCGCCCAATGTCAAGAGATATTCGCACTCGTGCACGTAATAAACAACGCCACGGTCAAGAAACTCGCAGCATCCTGTTCGTTATCTGAACGTAAAATACCTTTTCTGGTTTTTGTATGCAAATCTTTTGTGATAAGCTAAGCCAATTCAACACAAAGCTATAAACGGATTACACCTGATTTGGACACTTCAACATAAAGAAGAAAGGAAATAACTTGAACTCTTCAATACAATTTATCAAAAACCTCTCCAAAGTGCTGGTCAGCAAGCCAACTTCTACCCCAAACACTTCTGTCTCGATTCAAAATGTTGGTAGCTGAGGTGCATGGACAGGAACCACACTAAGAGGTACATTGGGGTTCATGCACATTCTGCTGGTGCTACATATTCAGCTTCTATTGATGTTGTTTCAACAAAAGGTTTTGTTTCGTAGAAGTCCACCTGATTGGTCCCCCAGTACCTGTCATCTTTTCCTGGATGAACAATACTAAGATTTGTAGACCCTCTGACACGTTTGTACGTTCTAAGCAGGTCCATTCGCGATGGCTTTTTATCTACGGAAGACTTCGTACATCGCTTTCTTTGGCGCATTCATATATTTTCCCCTTGTTGGTACTGATTTGGCTTCTTCGTTCCGTTCTACCACTTTCTGCATGGCAACTCAAATTTTCCTTTGGTTATCGACAGATTCTTCATAAGTACGACTTTGGATGTTCTTCTTCTTTCTAAGGCCTTCAACTAATGGGTGCATTTTTATTTTATTGCTTCCAATCCATCTACGTGGATCACGAGGGAAATACCATGGTTTCAGTGTGAAACCTATGTTTCTTTGTTTTTTTTTTCGAAAATTTGGGATAATTCTCCCATTCCCTCTATCACTGAATGACCGCCAGCGCCATCACCTGTATAATTATGTAGCTATGAATAATAAAAAAAAATTATGAAAGAAAACAATTATCCCTATTTGAAAGTACATCTGCAACAACTTTCTTCGATCCGGGCGATCATCGTACGGGTCATAGAGCAACCTATGAAGCCATTCGCTTTAACTTTGTCGCGTCGAGTTATCCTTACCGTCACATTACGTCTTCCATTGATTTTATATTCTCGCCGGCGAGCAGACGGTGCACGGTGCCGAGATTCGTTACGGTCCCAAGCGGACGTCTTAACGTCGACAATGAATCCTTGCAGCAGGATAAACCTTAAACTGCGCTAATTTGGTTCGGATCGAAGCCCGGCGAGTAGGTAGTACGTACGTACGCCATTGTGAGATGCACGCAGGTGCACCGGCTCTTATTCCCACGAGCGACGTAACGCAGATTTATATGACTGAAATTAAACGTTACGAGCCGTTCGGTCTCAAGTGGAAAGATGCAGATTGTAACTACTATGATACGTTTTAATCAATTGCCCGTGTAATGGATTTCGTTGGGTTGTACGTACTTAAGGGTGCGAGAAGGACCAGACGAATGAGGATGGGGCCTTAAAGACTAGACGTCTTTTCTCCACTTAAATTAAGCTACTTCATGACATTCTCCATATCTATTTCCAATATTTTCTATCTTGTACGCCCTCTTTCCCCTATTTCCTTCTCTAAACGTACTTTTCCTTTATTAACCCAGACTGGGCTAATATTTGTATTTTCGTAGTATCAAAAAGTTTTTGGTTGAAGAAGCCAAAATAAAAACAAGTTTGTAGGGGAAGTACTCCATTAAATTAAGCTAGAAGTAGACAGGACCAAAATAGATGGAAGGACCAAGCAATGAGAGATGTTGAAGCCTTAGAAGTCAAGAACTAGAGGAAGACATCCCAAAAAAGGAAAGAGTGGAAGAGAATATGACTTTGGATAAAGTCACTCAACCTGCAAGAAAGGAAAGCAAAGGCAAAAGGGAAACGAAGTGATTCACTGCGATAAACAAACCGGAAGAGGTCTACTTGGGAGGACCTACCACTCCATAAGAAGGCAATTACCAAAGTAGGAAAAAGTGGCCAAATAATGAGAGACGTTCAAATCTTAGGGGATCAAGAACTGGAGGAAGTCGTGCGAGGACAGGAAAAGATGGAGGAAAATAGTATTTAGGACAAAGTTACAGAGCCTACGAGAGAAGAAAACGAAGGCAATGGTTGGTTAATACCTTCAGCGTCGAGAACTAAAGTAAATCAATCCTATAAAGGAAATAATGGAAGAAAATGGGAGACACGAATGCAAACAAAGACGAAATTAGAACCAGATGATTCACCGCGATAAGTGAAGTTAGGAGTAACCACCAACCCCAATGTAGATATTTTATGAAGAACACAATGTTGCTTGCAGTTACCAAAATACAAAGTCTGGAGAGGTTGGTACGAAGAAATCCAAAAGGTGTTATTAACTGTAAGCCAGAGGTAGGCAGGCCCCAAAATAGATGGAAGGACCAAGTAATGAGAGATGTTGAAGCCTTAGAAGTCAAGAACTAGAGGAAGACATCCCAAAAAAGGAAAGAGTGGAAGAGAATATGATTTTGAATAAAGTCACGCAACCTGCAAGAAATTAAAGCAAAGGCAAAAGGGAAACGAAGTGATTCACCGCGATAAACAAACTGGAAGAGCTCTATTTACCACTCCATAAGAAGACAATGTTGCAATTATCAAAGTAGGAAAAAGTGATTCAAAAGAGCAGGCAAGTTTAAAGAAAGATGAAAGAGAGGGCCAAATAATTAGAGTCTTTAAAGTCTTAGAGAGGGGGGAGACAAGAACTGGAGGAAAACTTGCGAGGACAGGGAAAAGATGGAAGGCAATGGAATTTAGGCCAGAAATACCAGAAGTAAGACGAAGAAGTTCATAATGAGTATTTAAATGGAAGCCAAGAGTAGGCATATTCAAAGGAAGAGAGGAAAACGAAGTTAGACGAATCAGGAGAACTCTGTTTGAAAAGAGCTATCGCCCCGAACTATGTTTATTTATCGTGACTGCCCTAAGCTAAGGTGTACTTTTTACCCCATTTTTATGACTTGCGACCATGCCAAAATTTTTGCTTGTGCCTTTTTCCTCCAATTTTGACGATGACATGTGGAGATAGCTGCTTTGGATTATGAAATCAAGCTAACGTAACAGTAATGAGCATGCAATACTAAGCGTATCTTCGCATTGATTGAGTATCGACTGGATCAATAAAGTATCAAGATATTTCCGGCACAAATACTGTTTCTTGTAAATTATATTCAAAAATTTCGAAATTTGACAGACAATTTCCTTTTATGGTTCTCAGAATTAAGGGTAACATGATTCTGATCAAAAATAAATACGAAAACAGTTTCACTTCTGATAGCGATCCAGCTGGAAGGACCAAAATATTTCTTTGAAATTGGTTTTCAAAAAGAGAAAATTCAAACGACCAATCAGTTTATTTCTTTTATTTATAGCACAGAATTAACCCCTAAGGGAACATTAAAAATTAAAAAAAAAATATTTCCCAAAATTAAAAATGTTTCTGTCAAATAGAAGTATTGAAGTGTTCATTTAAATTCATCAGCTCGTGTTTTTGCTTTGTATTCAATAGTCTTTTCTCTTGCACAATTTCTTGACGAACCTTTTGAGCAAATAGTTTTTTTTTGAATCGCTGTAAGTTCGCTTCGATTGTTTAAAAACTCGCAGAGTTACAGAAACTGAAATCTGCTTCTCTGGTTGCCAACGTTAAAACGCAAAAGCTTAATTAACGTCTGCGATTTATTGTTGGTTTTTGCTGGGGATAATTTCTTTCATTTTACGCATATAATGAAAACTGAGTTTCGTGAAGTGACTTTGCAAAAGGTAATTGCTTCAACGGTTGAACGAATTGAACACGAGTATAATTCAACCAAGGCGACCCCTGAAGCATTTTTTGACGAAAATTATTGTGAAATACACAGAGAATAAACAATGATATTTGTCAACACAGTTGTAGAATATATATCTACAAATTGTTACTACAATCAAGACTCTTACAATAAAAAGAAAATGTATTTTTGGGGGGTGTATTTAGCGATGAAATTGAGTATTTAAAAATCTTATTTTTATTGTTTTTTTCTTTTTGTAAAAGTATGCCTTTCAAAGCGCCAGATTTTCTTTGTTATTGCTCGCCAGCTCCGGCGGTAATCCGACAAACGTAAAAAGAAGATTCGGACAAGAATAACAACAGTAAGGGAGCAAATCTACTTAAATATATATAAAGATAACGTCAATATATTTTCGTACTATTATTTATAAAGGCGGCGGCGGCGGCGAAGTTTTTCTTTACAAATCTTCGGCGTGGAGTATAAGGGAAACATAAATACGAGAACCCCGGAGTGGAAGATTAATTTTAAGAGCCGGGCGTTATATTTTTTCGGCGCGTCCGGGTTTTAACGCTGCAACTCGAGAAGTAGCCGTAAATCGCCCGTCTGTTTGTTCACTGGTCATTTCGCAATTTATATATTTACTCTCGCCCGAATTTATTGCACCTTTGTGTTCCCGTGGACGTTAAGATTGAACAGGTAAACAGTTTAAATTAATCGTCGCCGGAATTTTTTTTATTCGTTGGATTTAGTTCATAAACAAATCTGTTCAGCTTGTGTGCGATGTCTCCGCAACCGCTGAATGTGTTGTATTATGCAAAGTATGAGCTCGTGCATACGAATTTATTCAATTATTTTGATAACGTCGGAAGCACGACGGCGTCGACGTATCCTTTGAATATTGCAGTCATGATTTAGACGGCGGGCGACGGAATTAGATGCAAGAAAATCATTCTAACTGAATCGGAGACTATTGCTCCGCCAACTTTGCAGTACACGTATGAACTGTGTGGTTTTATGAAGTTATATGGAATATAAAGCAGGCAGTATGTAAAACTGTCACGTTACTTGCTACAATTTATAGAACAAGTGGATAAGTTTTCATATTCAGGATTCGCGTTTTACTCAGATTAAATTAGATGCCAAAGGTTTAATGGCAGCGAATCCTTTAAGGAGATAAGACTCAAGAAACTACTACATAAATCTCAACTAACGACATCGCACGTAAATCATTGAATATTACTATTATTACAATATATATTACAACTTACTTTATATGGACACTTAATATTACTTAAAGATCAAATCCATCATATACGATGACCCATTATTCCATTACGAACAGCCAACTAAAAAGAAATAGAAGACGTTATTACAAACAGAAACAATAATAATAATAAGAGTAAGATCAATGACGAATAGAAAAAAGCAGCTGCAAGAAGTTAACGACGATCAGAGACGGAGCACAAAGATGGAATATAAAATTCTGGGAAATAAAAGCAGAAGATCAAAGAAGAAACATCTTAGAATAAAGGAAAAAAAGTAGAAAGTGAGGAAGAAACTTCCAGGATAGAAGATGAGGTTTAAAGAGAGAATTTTTCATTTTTTCATTTTTTCAACTTGAAAAGAAGAAGGCAAGAAATGTGGAAGAAATTGTAAAAGATGGTTTTTGAAACAAGTTGAAACGAGAGTTGGGACGGACCAACATCTAAGCTCAAACAAAAATAAAACAGAAAAAATGGAAGAAAGTAAAAAAAAAGCTGAAGGAATGTGGAACTAGGAAGGAAAGTTAGGTTCTGGAAAAGAAGCTCGTTGAAATGAAATCAAAAGCGGAAGATCAAAGGAGACGCATCTTAGAACGAACGAAAATTAAAGTGAAAAGTGAGGAAGAAACTTCCAGGATAGAATATGAGGTTTAAAAAAAGGGATTTCTCATAAGCAAATTGAAAAGAAGAAGGCAAGAAACGTAGAAGAAATTGTAAAAGATGGTTTTTGAAGCAAGTTGAAGCGAGAGTTGGGAAGCGCCAATATCTAAGATGAAACAAAAGTAAGACAGAAAGAAAGTAAAGAAAAATTGGTAACAAGAGTGGAAAATAACGTTCCGGAAAAGAAGGTCGCTGAAATGAAATAAAAAGCAGTAAATCAAGAAACTTGATGATTTCAGGATGGAAGGCTAAGGTCTTTACATCGTCCAGGATCGAACAAATGATAAAGCAGGAACTGTGGAAGAAATCATGGAAGAGATATGACAACAAAGATAATAGGCGAGGTTCGAAGAGAGAAGGTTGCTGAAACAAATCAAAAGGAAGAAGAACAAGGATAAACCTCCAAGATCTAAAGAACGAAAATTGAAAATAGAAAATAGGGTTTAAGAGAAGGAACAACTTAGAAAGAAAAGGATGAAACGATTGGTGAAAGGAAAAACTCAATAGTGTTGGTCGTAAGGTTTGGGGGAAGAAAGTTCTCGAAACAAATTGAAACGCAGAGGGCGAAATACAATTTTGTAAGCTCGTACTCAAAAATATAGAAAGTATGTTAAGGATGTTAGAGAAGAAGAAAAAGGGAGAAATTTTTGAAAGGAAGGTGAGGTTTCAAGGAAGAAAGAGTCAAATACTAACATCTGCGTTCGAACAAAAGTTAAAGCAGAAAGTGATAAAGAATCTTCAAAATTATTGCAGATAGAAAATAGAGGTTTAGATAAAAAGGTGAAGGAGGAGAAGAAGAGGAAACATGGGAGACAGTTGAGAATAATTGAAGAAATAGTGCAACAAGAATAGAAAATATGGTTTCAGGAAAGAAAGTTGCAAATATAAAATGAAAAGAAGAAAATCAAGGACAAATACTCAAGATCGAACGAAAAGTAAAACAGAGAATATGAAACAAAGTAGAAAATGATCGGAATGAGAGAAAGTCAGGTTTTTAACAAAGAAGGTCTCCTAAGCAAGTTGTAAAGAAGAAAATGACGCACCATCGTATACGAGAAATAAATTAAAAGCAAAATTTAATGGAATAGGTAACGCTCTAAGAAGGAAAGTTGCTGAAACCATCTAAAATCGAACAAAAAGCAAAAGAAACCTGGAAGAAACCTTTGAAAGGTTTATAAAGGTCTATAGGAAGAAGGTTTCCAAAGCAAGTTGAGAAGAAGAAGACACCTAAGACCGTACAGAAAGTAAAACGAAAGATGCTTAAGAAAATAAAGCGGAAAAAGACGTTCTGAAGCAAGTTAGAAAAGAGAAGGTGAAAGAGAAATAATAATTAAATGGATAAGACGACAGGGGAATGGGAAATACGGTTCCAAATGAGAAGGTTACTGAAATAAGAATACCAAAGGATCGAGCAACAAGCTAGCGAGAAATTGGGAAGAAATTGAAAAGTGAAAGATAGGATTTCAGAGAAGACGAGTTTCGAAGCAAGTTGCAAAGAAACTTCGATCTAAGAAGCACGTGAAAGAAAATAATGGATAAGATAACAAGGTAAAGTTCTGGGGGAAAAAGGTTACTAGAACAAATTGAAAAGAAGAAAATCAAAATTGAACGAAAAAAAGACAACCTAGAAATTAGAGAAGAGAGAAATATCTCCCAATTCGAAGATCATCGGTACCCAATAAGAAATGAAGAATAAAAAGCAAAAACGTGGTACATTCTTTGATTCCAGACTTTGTATAACGTAAGTCATAATTATTTCTAATATTTCGGGTCACCCTCGTCTTTTGCGTTTCATCAGGTTTCAAAATATTGCACAACTAGACATAACCTAATGCTCTATTTCACTCACTCCCCTGCGTAATTCGACTGCCATCTCTTAACAACCCCCTTGCGGTGTTTGTTCGTCAAGACCGAAGCAAAACCGAATCTTGTACGAACTTTCCTTAACCATGCTAGGGTGTAATATTTCTTGGCTGGAAGCCATTGTGTATTTTTCTTCCAAATGTGTTGTTTGTGAGGAGCTTAACGGATCGATGTAGTCCGTGATTTGAAAAACGCACCCTACGTGATACTGAAGCAAGTCGTTATGTTTTTCGAAGCCAACCAAATGCTGTATGCGACATTTGAATTAGGTTTTTCCGGAGATCTTGAACGTGGTATTAATCGGAGGCTTGCTGGTTTACCTGGATGCTGGAGTGGCATCGGTGAGACCCACTTTTGGTTAGTCGATTCCGATATGTCCTCATAATTGGCAACTTCGACGTGAGAGGCCACAACCTTCCACCAGATGTTGATCCTAGAAGGACCTCCTCGACCGCTGATGCGAAGACATAAGGTCGGATCTATTTAGTTTATTTCTATTTCTTTTCACGTAGAGTGCGTTTTTCAAATCATAAAATACATCAATCTGTTCAGCTTCCTCACAAACAACACATTTTGAAGAAAATTACGCAATGGTTACCAGCCAGGAAATGAAACGCGATTAAAGAATAATAATAAACACATGCTTCAACTAAATACTTAAATACAATATTGTTAAGGTCTCAAAAATTCGTAAGACTTAATTTTTTAGGCAAAGTAAAGAAGGCTCGCTATTTTCTTCCAAGAAGAAGAATGTTATTATTCATTAACAGAGTCACGTACTCAATACTCCTTAGACTTTGTGTGCGTGCCATTCTGACCCAGTACTTAGAGAATTATTAATGCGAAAGGGTCCGCCACATAACGCAGCGGGAGACGCACAAAACGTACGACGTCGTTTCGGTTTTAAAAATGAAAACGCCGCATCACCCAGTAGAATCACGTAGCGCGTTTAAAACACACACACTTTCGTTGTCACCGCGCGCAGAACGGACACGGTTCTCCTTACATATTGGTCTTTGTCGACTACTTCGTGAGGGGGCGGTGGGAGCGGGAGCGGGAGCGGGATACAGTTTGCATTATTCTGCTAACGTTTGCGTTCTCGTTCCTTCCAAACAACTGAAACTGCATTCTGGAAGAGGAAGTTGCCGCTAAAGTTCGCCGCACAAAACTATTTTTTGCTCTTTCGGACATCCCCTACAACTTTGCTTTGATGATAACTTTTAACTGCGCTGTAAAATTTATTTTTCGACTCTGTACTATACGTTTTCCAAGTCAAAAGGTTTAGAACACAAAAGCGACTTAATTTATGGTATTATTTCGTTGTATATTGAGCAATAGTTTCAAAATTTAAAAGAAATTCCCGGCGCCTCCACCATTTTTTACAGAGTCGTTAAATACAAACGGAAATTGCTGAATGTCGTTGTATATGGCAAGAAGGGAATATTAAATCGAGTAACTGAGGAACATAATTTTCAGAGTAAATCCCCCGCTTTGTATTTATTACAGCGAAATTTAATTTTTTCCAAATCTTCCCCCGGATTACGAATAAAATAAATGTACTACATGTTGCTGCTTTTCAGAAAAAAGTATGTAGTGTGTAAATTTAATAAGAACGAGGGGCGTATGAAAATGTACGAAATAAATTGTAGCTGCGTAATCAGTTTAAGAGATCAGCGATAAATTCAGTAGGTAAGCCCTGTGTTTTTATGTGGGTATTTTTATCGTTCTAAATCAGCACCCTTCGGACAATATTCGAGCCCCCGAAAGAGTTCACCGCAATTCGTCTCACTTCCAAACTCTCAATTCAGGGGTTTTTCCCGAAAGAGAGAGAGAATTTAGCGGTAGATGTACACGTACGCGGTCAAATAGTAAAGTGGCCATCATCAAGATTGTGCGGGCGACGTCCGTCTTTTTTCGTCGGGCGAAAGATATTTCGGCGGAGCAAGACGGAAAACGAATAAGAATAGTCCTTAACCTGTGACCGTAGATATACAGTTTGGTTATCGATTCCCCATGGGGACAACTTCTTATATAGTTGGGAAAAAGTTGAGTTCCCGACGGCGTAAAAACCACTGATCGCTCGATTGGCTCAGAAATTGGCGTGTTATTCGCCGAAACCGCCGGGGAGTTACTAACTGGACAACTTAGGACCCACAACAACATATGATACGAATCAAGAAGTGTCCCTTTATATCGGAAAATTGAGTTTTACAAATTCCTAACCTCCCTCCCATAAACATGTTTAGAAAAACTAATTTACGATTGTTTTTGTTGCAGCATTTTGACTGTCGCAATCACATACGAGTCATCCAATCGATGGGAGATGGAAGCAGGCTTTACATATGTGGAACAAACGCACACAACCCTAAAGACTGGGTCGTTAATGTAAGTATTTTTATATAATCCAAAAGAAAGGGTCTAGACATTTAATAAATTCGAACCGTGCTAGACGTAATAATAAAACGTATTCTTTTGAGGTGCGCCCAAAAAAAAGCAGCAAAGGTAAAAGCAACTAATTGTACGGAAAACCGGCACAATGCAAAGGAGCCGCGCGATTATCGCCGTTTCCGTAATGGATGGTGTTTGCGCCGTACACACGTTTTCAACTCAAACACAGTAACGGATTATTGTAGTCCGAGTTCGAAGCCCATAACTGCTATTTGCACAGGGAATTTACGCCTTAGTGGATTTCTCGTAGATCAAGACTTGGGGGGTTATGTTGTTGCATCTTGTTATGTAAATACGGGAATATGTTAGTATTACGCCATCCATACTTTATTCATTCAAGGGCTTGTTGTTGATGCAAAGATTACGACTAATTTCCTTGTAGCTAGTAGCCAAACAGGATGATTCTAGAATAGACAGACAAAAAAAATACCGACGAAAGAAGAGACTTCCCAAAATGCTTGTTGCGCCCAAGTATGCATGAAAATGAGTTTTGATTTAATCAGTGTTTAATTAACTAAAGTTCTGTTTGCCGTTTAGATTAATTAATTAATGATGACATCACAGTGGAAAACAAATGCCTATCGCACTAAACGTGTCTTTTTTAAATTAAAATGTTCAGGATTTTGCAAAGAAATAAAAAACATAGAATAAACAAATTATGTGCTTAGTACGTGACTTTATTATCACCCTGTACACATTAATTGGCGTCAGAAAAATCCGGATGTACAGTTGCACTGTTAATCTTTTGTTTTTTATTACTTACTCTTAATAATCACTTGAAATTACACATTTCAATTTCCTTTTACTTTTTAACAAACGCGAATAAAGTGATTCAACGAAAACAAAAGAAGATCGACGATTCTAGATGAGAGTACAAGAAAATTTTAAAAAAGAAACAGTGGAAAAACCGTCATTATTTGTTTTTCGTTTACTTCGTTCTTGGTATTTTAATCTTGTTGTTTCAAGTTTGATTTGTTTTTTTTTACGAAATAACTATGAGTTTATTGAAAAATAAAAGAAGATCGACGATTTTAAATCAGACTATAAGAAAATTGAAAAAAAAGACAATGGAAAAATCGTAGGGAACACCTTGTTATTCATTTGTTTTTCGTTTATTTCGTTGATTTCGTTTTTGGTGTTTTGATGTCGTTTCATGTTTTTATTTTTTTTTTTACTAATGGGAATAGAGTGATTCGAAATCAACAAAAGAAGATCGACGATTTTAGACCAGAGTGAAAGAAAATTTAAAAAAAAACAATAGAAAAACCGTTTTTCATTTATTTTTTGTTTATTTCGTTCTTGGTATTTTAATCTTGTATGAGGTTGTATGAGGTTATTGAAAAACAAACGAAGATCGTCGATTATAGATCAGACTACAAGAGAATTCAAAAAAAAAACAATGGAAAAATCGTAAGGAACACCATGTTATTCGTTTGTTTTTCGTTCATTTCGTTCTTTGTATTTCGATGTTGTTTCAATTTTCTTTTATTTTTTAACAAATAACAATAACAGGGATAAAGTGATTCGTTATTCATTTGTTCTTAGTATTCCAATGTAGTTTCTTTTTCAATTTTCATTTATTTTTCCTCAACAAATAAGAATAACAAGAGTGAGATGTTTCAAAAACAAAAGAAGACCGAAGCAAAACCTATGTTATTCGTTGGTTTCGTCGTTCATTTTCTTCTTTGTATTTCGATGTTGTATGTTTCGATCTTCTTTTGTTTTAATTTTTTTGACAAATAACAATAACAAGAATAAGGCGATTCGATTCAAAAACAAAAGACGATCAGAGAATTTAGAGCAGAACGAAAGAAAACGTAAAAAAATAAAATAAAAGGATCATACGAAAGATGTAGGTTCATTTGTTTTTCATTCACTTTGTTTTTGGTATTGTTGTGACAAATTTCTTCTTTTTTATCGATTTTAGAGCTGAATGCAAGAATATTAAAAAACAAATGAACGAAAAAACCGATACGTTATTCACGTGTTTCTCACTCACTTTGTACTTTGTATTTCGATGTCGTCTGTTTCAATTCTCTTTTATCTTTTGCAACAAACGAGAATAACAAGAACGAGGTGATTCAAAAACAAAAGAAGATTGACGATTTTAGTCGAGAGTTATAAGGAAATTGAAAGAAAACAATAGAGAAACCGCGAGGAACACCCGTCATTCATTTGTTTCCCGTTTATTTCGCTCTCGATAGTTTAACGTGGTTTCTTTTGTTCAAATAAGAAGAACAATTGAACAGAAACAAAAAACGATCGACTATTTTGGTCTAAAATAGTCGATCGTGCAAGAAAAAAAAAACAAATGAAAAGATCAGACGAAAAATCTACGTTATGCATTTGTTTTTTGTTCATTTTGTTCTTGGTATTTCAATGTTGTTGTGCCATTTTCCTTTTTTTTTTTTGGCAAAAAGCAATAAAAATTATAAAATGATTTAAAAAAAAGTAAGATCAGAGAATGTAGAACAGAGCGAAAATTAAAAAGAAAGACGAATTAAAAGACCAATCGAAACACCTATGTTATTCGTTTGTTTTTTAACATGTTTTCTGTGTTCGGTCTATTCAAGAATCAGCCTGTATATGTATATAATCTGTTCAGACTTAAGATGGTACTATTGCTAATTTTGTTATATTAGAAAACAATGCAATTGTCAATAAAATAATTTAATTACTACGATTTGCATATGTTTTGTTTCGAAAGCACAGGAACCTTGATAATTTTGTAAAAAGTCGAATCATCCTCTTTATTTATTAATCTACGAAAAAATGACAAAGAACAATTTTAATTAGGAATTTTATTCCCTATCGATTGGTAAAATAATATATAGGGTGTTCCATTAAAGAAAGTGTGTTTTTGCCTGTTTTTTTCTTAGACTGCATCATTGCCAATTATGGTGATTGCTGGTTTGCTGACTCAACCCGATTTGCAGCTTTTATAAAAATAATATTAGCAATAGAACCAACTGTATATGTATGTGCAAATGGAAATTGATATCATATCACAAAGTGAATACAGCGTAACTGCATTTGCTTACAATTTCGTTTTCCTCTTTTTTTTTTCTGCAATCATCTATTCTGAAATGCGACAGCTTAAAAAAACCGTAAATGTAAAATCAATACGATTTCCTGGAATCCGGCGTTTGTAATGCAGGCGTGAATCTTTAATGCCGTTCGGTGTTGCACTAGCTTACCAAGGTAAGGGCGGAGGAAACGTCTTATCGCATTTCGCAGGAGCATTTCAAGCTCGCTCACATTTCCCATCGCATTACTTTCGCCCGTGTTTTACTTATTTATTCCGCCATTTGCGTTTGGTGTTGGGGTTATTACGGCCGACGACTATCTAGCCCCCCGTTCATTCTGCAATTCTCGACAGAATGACGACTGTATTTATTAAATCATTTTATCTTCACTCGCCCCCCCCCCCTCTGACTTAGGACGTTCATTCAATTTCGGTTATCGCTTCTAGAAATTACGCAGAGCGAACTTCATACTTAATTAAACGACTTCACATAGAATTCCTTGCCTTGCCTATCAAAAACGTAGGAGTTTCAAAAATTTCTTGCAGTTTGCTGTATAGAGCAGTAATGGGGCGGATATTTTGAATATATGTACGTACCCTTTAAAGTAAACAAGACTTTTCCATTATCTGTTTTGAGTGAAAGTTTCGTGATTGTATCCACAACAGGCCCGCAAACGAATACTTCAAATTACAGTGCCGCACAAATATGAAACGAACTTTCAGTATTTAATTTAGTGTCAGTCGGCGGCGTTCACCGCAAAAATTGTTTCAGCATAAAATTCATATACCTACTACATGCAGCAAATTTCTCGCTCAGGAACTGTAAACCGCGAAAAGTAATTTAAAACGAACGACCGGTTAATTAAACACATAGCTCGTTCGGAGAGAGGTCCGGTTCGCACTCCATTTATTTCGATAAAACAAACTTCCGGATTTGGCGCGCGCGTTACGTGTCCGTTATCAACTTATTGCGAACAGAAGGATTAAGTAAACTTCATCACGCCGCAGAACCGGATTCGTACGTTTCCTAACGTGTAGGTACACATACGTATTCGCGGACTCCGGGGCTTATCTTCCGCAGTTGACTTAAAATTACCCGGAGGTATGTACGCGAATGTGTAATTCGAAACTTTAATTCAGTTCTTTGTAGACATTTCATATTATAAGTAAGTAGTTATAAGTTATATTCTACCTGGCTTATGTAATTAGGAAGAGTTGAATTTAGTTTCTTAAAAATAGCCGTGCACTACCCCGCTCCTTCCCCCAATAATATCAGTAGCGCCGACGTTTCGCTGTACACTCTGAAAACTTCCTCAATTTTAAATTGTATAGGTACATTGGCAGTTTAGTCAAATTTTTATTAAAAAGAAACTGCTTGACGTAAACAGGGTGTAATCGAATAAGTTTCGCTTATTAGTATTGTAAGTTTTTCATCACATTATGCAAGTATCAATAGTCTAGCGCAAATACAAGAAACTGACCTACCCCAAGGGCGCATCGTCTTTTGTTTGAAAACCTCCTAAGACAATAAAGCTCCAGCAAAATTCACAGTCACTCGATCAAAGTCATCCAAACGCAATTCGATAACGGAAAAAAATTATAAATATCCACTCAAGTTTGTTACTGAGTTAATTAATTAATTAAAAGTATAAGCCAATTTTTACATATTGTTAATGTAGTTTAAAAACAATGATATATTAAAAAATAGGTGAAAAATGACGAACGGTTGAAAGATAATACTGTTTAATACACCAAAAACAAAACAAAAATGTACGATCGCCTCCTTGGTGGAATGTTAAAAAGTTAAAATACTGATGAAACTCAAAGAAATGCCGCAAACGAAATAAGAAGTAATTTGAGAATAAGAAACAAATGAGAACTGGATAATAAAATAACGATACACAGACGAAAAGTAAAACAAACGAAAAAAGCGAAAGAAGAAATTTAAAAAAAGTATCAAACAAACATGAATGAATTGAAAACAAAAGAAAGTCGACGAATTTTGAGATCGAAACAAGAAGCGAAGACAAAAGAAAGCTATAAAAACACAGATCGAGAACAAAAGAAGATCGACAATTCTATTAGTAAACAATCAAAATATTATCGAAAAACAAACAAAACCGCTCGCTGGTTGAGGGTAGGTACACGAAAGAAACAAAAAGAAGTAAAAAAAACAAAAGAAAACTCGTAAAAAAACAACGAAATGTAAAAAAAGACGAAGAAAAGAAACAAAAAAAGTAATTATAAAAGAAGCGCCAACGAAACACGAAAAATATCATGAAAACAAAAGAAAATCGACATAAAAGGTAATCAAAAAGTTGAAATGAAAAGCAGACGCTGTACGAAAAGCGAATGTAGAATGAAAAATTAACAGAAACAAAAAAATTACGATGATAAAAGAGAAACAAAAAAAAAAACGCGAGAATGCCACTAGTCAATTTAAAAGTTGTCAGTGTTTCACATTCTAAGTGACGCAATCGCAATATTTACAGGCGACTGAAACTTAGACTGTTCCTTTTTTGCGACTTTTCAGATAATTCGATTAAATTCGAGTGTAATGTGGTGAAATGAACTTTTAACGCTTTCAACTGTATCTACGAACTAAAAAACAAAAGAAGATCGACAATGCTAGTTAAAAAATCAAAATATTATCGAGAAACAAAGAACACCACAAGGTAAGTACACGAACGAAATGAAAAGAACTAAAAAAATTTTCAATAAACAAAAAAGTCGAAAAGAGAACGACAAAATGTAAAGAAAAAGTTGAACGAAAAGAAGCAACAGGCGACAACGAAATACTTACGAGAAATCAATTCGTCAAACAGGAAGAAGCGACATGGACAAGATTGAGAATTAAAACAAAAATAAAACGCTAATTCGACAGAAAGCAACAAGAAAAGAAACAACGAATTTGAAATGATAGCTTTGCATCTTGTCGTTAAGAAAATAAAATAAAAACCAGAATGTAGCTTATGGCGCCATCTGTGTAAATATTATTGAACTATATTTTTTCTTGGCGCCAAATTTTCTACTTACTTGCTTGAGTTCTCTTTGGTTTTTCTTTCTAAACTGCGTTGTAAAAAACAAAACAGAATCTCACTACGTCTTTTTGGCACCAGATTAGAAATATCTAAATTTTTCCGTTCGTTTTACTCTGCGTATTTCGACGCTGTTTGTTTCGATTCCCTTTTGTTTTTTTTATCCCTCGCTTGATAAGAATCGTCCATCGCTTCTTTTTGTTCTTCAAATTCTGTTTCCTTGTCGTTTTCGTTGGTTTCAATTCATTTTAGTTTCTTCTATGAAATGAATTTCCACAACGAACTTGAAATGATAGCTTTGCGTCTTGTCATTAAGAAAATTAAATAAAATCGAGAATATGTGGCGCCATCTGTGTAAATATTGTCGAACTACATTTTTTGGCGCCAAATTAGAATTATTTAAATTTTTTTTACATTTTTCTCTACGTACTTCAACGCTGTTTGTTTCAGCTCCTATTTGTGTTCTTTATTCTTCGTCTGATGAGGATCGTCCTTCGCTTTTTTTATTCATCCATATTTGTATTTCCTTGTCGTTTGTTTAAGTTCACTTTTGTTTCTTCTAAATTTTCAAATTACGATCAAATTAAAATTAACACGATAACATTAGGTTCCGTCATTAAAAGAAGAAAAATAAAATCGAAACTCTGTGCCGCCATCTGTTTGAATCTTGTTGAACTTCACTACTACTCTCAAGCGCCAAATTCGAAATTAGAAATAATATTACGTGTTGTAAATCACACCATGTATTTCTCAGGCTTTTTTTGTAAGAAGTAGATAAACGTTGAGTTTATTGAACTTTGCCCCATACGCATGTCTTAACTTCGTTCTTTTTTGTATGTTAGTAGTGGTTACAGTAAGAGAGGTTTATTCGAGTACACACTGTATATTACATGTTCCATATGTGGAGCAATTTAGTAAGTAAAAGAATTAATGTTATTTTTGGCGTTGTTTCCTCTCCTGACGAATCCTGATTAACATAACCGACTTAGCAACTTAAGTGACTGATATCTTATTACATTTTCACATCAAGCAGCTTCGGCGCTTTATAAGGTCGGGGCGCTAAGCAGGGAGAAACCCTTGCAAAGTGTTATCCGTGACACCCTATGCGGATTGGATTAATTCTACTTGTAGATGAATGTTTAAAGGAGAACCTCGAATTGAATTTTTAAATTAGATTTATTTACTGCAAAGCCAACATTTTTTTTTTTAATAATTGAAGTGAAGTTGTTAAGACAATTAATAAATAATTACCGTAGGTCTCTGGACGTTAAGTATGAAAATTGAGAACTAGCTACAATCTCAGTCACGTAAAAGAAGGTATCCCGTTCGTGATATTTAATACCGCGCGTGTTATCCTGCGTTGTTCCGCTAATTTAACGTTTCAGTTGCTGCCGTAACGACCTTAGACGGCAACAGTAAGGAAATAAAAACATTCGTGCCGTATATATGAGACAATTATCTTGCCGTGAACATTCTTCCTCGCATAAAACAGACAATTACGTATGGGAAGGCGCCCGTTCGCAAACAAGTCACGTCCCACTTAAGTTCCAGGGACCGCGATAGTGAACGTCGGAGAAATCTCAAGCTCCCGCATATTAATTTAAGTTCTGAAATTATATCCCGCGAAAGTCGATACAACTCGAAGCTTTTGTTCCCAGGCGAACCTGACCCACTTGAGCAGGAACACCTTCGTGCCCGGAATCGGCATGGGCATCGCCAAGTGTCCCTACGACCCCGCCGATAATTCGACGGCCGTTTGGGTGGAGAAAGGAAATCCCGGAGACCTGCCCGGACTCTATTCCGGAACCAATGCGGAATTCACCAAGGCAGATACGGTTATCTTTCGGACGGATCTTCACAATCTCACGACCGGAAGGAAAGAGTTCACCTTCAAGAGGACGTTAAAATATGACTCCAAATGGCTTGACAGTAAGTACCCACCTGAAAATTGCTTAAGGAGAAAAAAAAAACGAACAAACACCAGTTGACGTCCCCACGCGGAATTTACTGCAAATTTGAAGCGGGTTAACCGGAAACTCTGCACGTTTTTGTTGGGTTAAAATAAACAAACAAGTCGTAACAGTAAAGAATTAAAAGTGGATCTGCGCAAAATATAAAAATGCGTGCTTACAACGCACGAGATAAGCTGCTCCCGTTTATACTGACTGCTGCGAATTCCTTTTTTTTTCTTCCTCAAATTACAAGACACGTTTTCGTAGTACGTGACGATTAATACTACTTTCCTCTATTTAATATCAACACGTAACAACGTAATTTCACATAAACCCCAACAAAATTAATTACTGCGGTTTAAAAAAATAATTCGAAATTATTTTCACCATTCATTCGGTTATAAATTCGTTTGTATATTATTTTTTTATAAATAAATGGAGTTTAGTTATATTATTTTATTTAGTTATTATTTTTTTAGTATTGGGGTAGATAGGTACTCCAATTTTCTTAAAAATGAATGCAAGAAATTACTGAGGTGGACTACCTACACGATGACAAAAAAAAAATAAAAAAACGCAAGAATGCCACTAGTCAATCTTAAAGTTGGCAGTGTTCCACATTCTAAGTGACACGACCGCGATATTTACAGGTGATTGAAACTTAGACTGTTCCTTATTTGCGACTTTTCAGAAAACGTCATTAAATTCGAGTACAGGTAGTTTGTAGATGCATTAGGGTAGATAGGTACTCCAATTTACTTAAAAATTAATGTAAAAAATTACCAAGGTGGACCACCTACACGATGACAAAATAAAAACAAAAAAAAAACGCAAGAATGCCACTAGTCAATTTTGAAGTTGTCAGTGTTTCACATTCTAAGTGACACGACCGCGATATTTACAGGCGATTGAAACTTAGACTGTTCCTTTTTTGCGACTTTTCAGAAAACGCCGTTAAATTGTTAGTTATAGATATCTAACCATAAATGAACCCTGATCATAATAACCTGAAAGAGTGTGAGTTTATGATAATATTGACAGAACGACGGGGTTAAGAGTAGGTATGTTACACACGGCGCTATTATTATCGAGAATATTGACAACACGAACGAGCAAGTTTTGCAATTATCCAAGACAATAATAGCCATTATAGCGAGTCGTATACTATACTTTGTCCTCGACTACAAATACTAAGAGTTTTTGAAAGTGTTTTTATAATATCTACGTTTGAGACTGAACTGTCGTATAATATTTTCAAACACTCTTTCGCTTAGGGAATAGTTTGCAAATACCATCAACAAGAGAGGTCACAGAGTACTACCTTGCGGCACGTGTGTGATCCTCGCACAGCAGCCGATAATGTTATTTTTTAAGTTAACAAATAACATGCGTCCTGTGTTAGGTAATCAGTGCACGAATCCGGTTAAAATTAAAAAAAATCCGTTGTTTTTTTCTTTTTTCAATTCACACATAGCGCAGGACTTTATTTTTGTAAATTAAAATCGCCAGCGCAAATTCAATGCTTTTACACTTAAAAAAAATTCATTAGCAACCAGTAACAATGAAATATTCGACGTTTCTGGACGTCTTGAATTTATGCTGAAATAGCGCAAAAATTCGGTTACCATTTTCAGTTTGCGTACACTCAAACCCCCCTCCCATCCCCAAAAAAAATCCCTGCTAATTGAAATATGAAATTACTGATACTAATCACCGACGTGAATTATAATTTGTTACAGGAAGTCTGGGGGCTTTAATTAACTTTTTTTTTTTAATAAACCGTGTGATGAGAATTATTATTATGGTACATTTCACAATCTGGCGGTTTTTAAATATCTGGCTCGTGATGGAGGGTGAGGGGGATGGGGGAGTTATCACCAAAAATAAACCAAACAATCTGCAAGGAGAAACTTCGCCTAATGAATGTTTGCAAAGGATAATTAAATAAGATTTTTTCTTTCGCCGAAATTCCGCCGTAAGGATGAGTCGTTAAAACTTGGCTGGCTGCTGCTGCTACTTTGTCTAAGTTTACATTGTATTAAGTTTTAAATTAACGCCTCTGCTTACGAAACCACTTAATACACGTCTTAATAAATAATAATGCCCCCTCACCTAAAACGAGGCCCCGCCGTGTAAAATTGAAAGTGCGGTTTTATGAGTTGATCATAAAGATGTTTGTGTGGTGCTATTACAAATTTTAAAGTCGCGGAGAGTTTAAGAACTTAACGCGGGGGGAAAGAGGCGGTGGACCTTTCGATACCACCCTTAAACACTTTCTAGTTAAAAGGTTGTTTTAGTTTTCCTTAAAATTTATTATTTACACATTGAATTTATTGAACTCAAAACTAGCAAAATAAAACCAACGTAATTTATGTTACGTATTAAGGGATGATTCTGCTCAGTTAATTGAAAAAATTTACCCCTATTAGATTTCCCGTTATGTATATGTGAAATTATTAATGTAATTCTCTTGAATACGATTTTAATTTTGCATAGACTCGTCGGTTAAAATTAAATCTATCTTTATACCCCTAACTCCGCGCGAACAGTATAAATTATAAGATATTCCGGTCTTATGTGAGACAATGCCTTTAATATTGAAATATATAACTATTTCCCTATCTAATTTCCATGCGATTAAATCCAGTATCGATTTAAAAATGATTTAAAAATGGGTGTGGGTGGTTGGAGATATTTGATCGTTCGTTTCAGACAGTAACAGTGCATGAAGTAATCGGTTTAGTTGGGCAAGGACCAACGAGCGGAAACACCTTTGAGTATCCTGTTACCCATTACATCCTGCGCAACCCCATCTGAAGGTTCCCATGACCACGGAGGGTAACCTTCAACCTGAACGTCGCCCTCGTCGAATACTCGTGATTTAATTATCCCGCGTTCCCCAGATTACAGGTAATTGGATTGGCGATTTCGGTTACAATCTCTGTATTATTGCGTGCCCCCCCAAAACGCGAAATATTTCTACGCCGATAAACAATTACGCATTATCTGCTTTGATTATGCGCAGCCTGCACCGCTTTATGCCAATCTATCTGACGAACAGATCATGAATAACTTGACAAAGCGTGAAGATTATGCAAACGCTTCGATGAATTTAAATATCTGTTTTGTAACATGTTTTTTTATCACATTTTTCCCATCGCTCCTCTCGTGGAAATTTCAATCACGAAACACTAGTTTCACATTCACAAAACATTTTTTAATATCCGGCGGGTCTTTTTTAATTTTTTCCTTTTTTTGCGTGAACTCGATTATATGATTTGTCCTTAAAAATTAATTACATGGCTTAGTGCGGGCTGCGCTAAAAGGAATCGGCCGGGCGGCTTTCAGGACCTTTTAAAAATTCCCTTTTCAGCTTTCGATCGATCTGCTATTAATTGACTCTCAGCTTTTTTTTTTTTTTAATTTACACAGAAGACGTCGAGGCCTGCAAATGAAGAAAGAAGAGGAAAAGGAAACGGGCCAATCTCGGGCCTTTTCGTTTTCAATTATTTTTAATTCGATACGCCAGTTTATTTACTTCATTCATTTCTTTTTATTAAATAATCAAATCAACGTACAGGGTGTTACTGAAATCGAGTCGGTTATTGAAACCACAAGTAGGTATTACCCAAAGAAAAAAGCGAAATTTGTTACAAGAACAGTTTGAGCTGAAAGCTCTTTTTATCTTTCGATCAAACTGCTATTATTCATTAATTCTCACCTTTTCTTATTACATATACACGGGGGTCATCGGAGGCTGCAAAAGGAAAAAGCAGAGAAAAAGAAAACACATACAGGCTTTTTCGTGTTCAAAAATTTTTTCCTTTAATTCAATATGTCAGTTGATTTACGTCATTCATTTTTTTTTTAATTAAATAATGAAATCCATGTACAGAGTGCTACTGAAACTGGGTCGATTATTTAAACCACAAATATAACTCAAGAAGAGAAATTACGCAAAAAGTCGTTTGAGTTCAAAGGGCTTTCGTGATGCGTTTTAAAAATCTCCTTTCAGCTTTCGATCGGTCTGCTATTAATTAACTCTCAGCTTTTTTTTTAATTTACACAGAGGACTCGAGGGCTGCAAATGAAGGGCAAAGAGCAGAAAAAAGCAGGCCGATTTTAGGCTTTTTCGTTGCCTTCCTTTTTTTAAGTCGACCGGTCGTTCTTTCATTAAAAAATCGAACGTTGTACAGAGGAATATCGAACCTGAGTCATTTAACAGTTCATAATCTTTAATATAATCAATTGTTTTCTATTTACTTTTTTTTTATAATAATAAAAAATCGATTGTCATTTGTTTTCTATTTTTTTACTGATTTAATTTTCTTCGGATAAAAGTTCGAAATCAATTTGTTTTCTATTTATTTAGTTTTCTTTTGATTGACAACAATTTAAAATTTAAAATCGTCATTTTTATTTATTTAATTTTCTTTGATAACAGTCCAAAAATGTTTCCGAAAATCGATCGTCATTTGTTTCCAAGTTTTCTATTTATTTAATTTTCGTTGATAACAGTTCAAAAATCCTTTATTTGTTTTCTATTCTTTATTTATTTAAGTTTCTTTCGATAACAGTTCAAAATCATTCAGAATTGATCGTCATTTGTTTTCTATTGCTTATTTATCTTTCTACTGATGACAATTGATAATTGTTTTCTATTTATTTAGTTTTCTTTTGATTGATAACAATTTAAAGTCGATCGTCATTTGTTTTCTGTTTTCATTTAATTTTAATTTTCTTTGATAGCAATTCAAAAATTCTGCAAAACCGATCGTCATTTGTTATTTATTTAATTTTGTTTTTATATCAATTCAAAATCGATCAAAATCGATCGTCATTTGTTTTCCCTTTCTTTTTATTTTATTTTTTATTTACTTTGGATAGCAGTTTAAAATCGATCGTCATTCGTTTTCTATTCTTTATTTATTTATTTAATTTTCTTTTGATAACCGCTCAATCATTCAGAATTGATCGTCATTTGTTCTCTATTTTTTTTTATTTATCTTTCCGTTGATGACAATTCATAATTGTTTCTTTTTATTTAATTTTCTTTTGATTGATAACAATTTAAAGTCGATCGTCATTTGTTTTCTGTTTTTATTTAATTTTAATTTTCTTTGATAACAATTCAGAAATTCTTCAGAATCGATCGTTATTTGTTTTCTATTTGTTATTTGTTTTTAAATCAGTTCAAAACTGGTCGAAATCGATCGTCATTTGTTTTCTATTTCTGTTTATCTTTTTATTTTCTTTGGATAACAGTTCAAAATCGATCGTCATTTGTTTTCTATTCTTTATTTATTTATTTTTCTTTGATAACAGCTCAAAATCATTCAGCATTGATCGTCATTTGTTTTCCATTTCTTCGGATAACAGTCGAAACTATTCAGAATGTTATTTGTTTTCTATTTATTTAGTTTTCTTTGATAACGGTTGGAAAATATTTCCAAAAATCGATCGTCATTTGTTTCCTATTTTTCGATTTATTTAATTTTCTTTGATAACATTAAAAACAAAACTTTCCCAAATCGATCGTCATTTGTTTCCTATAGTTCAATTTATTTAATATTTTCTTTGGTAACAGTTCAAATTTCCTTCAAAATCGATCGTCATTTATTTTCTATTTGTTTTTTATTTAATTTTGTTTTTAAATCAGTTCAAAATTGATCAAAATCGATGGTCATTTGTTTTCTATTTCTTTATTTTATTTTTTTATTTTCTTTGGATAACAGTTCAAACACGATCGTCATTTGTTTTCTATTCTTTATTTATTTATTTAATGTTCTTTCTTTAATTGATTTAATTTTGTTCGGATAACAGTCGAAATTATTCGGATTGTTATTTGTTTACTATTTATTTAGTTTTCTTCTGGTCGATAACAATTTAAAATCGATCGTCATTTGTTTTTTTTATTTTATTGATCTAAT
Source organism: Serrognathus titanus (assembly GCA_039766575.1). NCBI lineage: Eukaryota > Metazoa > Arthropoda > Insecta > Coleoptera > Lucanidae > Serrognathus > Serrognathus titanus. The sequence continues at coordinate 19,826,822 of CM077911.1, read as the reverse complement.
TTTCTTTGATATCAATTCAAAAATTCTTCAAAATTGTTTTCAATTTTTTTTTTATTTTCTTTGGATGACAGTTCAGAACTGATCGTCATTTATTTTCTGCTTATTTATTTATTTTTCTTTTGATGATAATTCAAAATCGGTTGTCATTACTCATTTGTTCCCCATTTTTTTTTTATTTATTTAATTTTCTTTAGATTACAGTTCGAAATCATTTGTTTTCTATTCTTTATTTATTTTTCAGAATCGATCGTCTTCGTGTTCTATTTTTTTGACTATTTATTTTTCTTTTCATATTAATTCAAATCGATAGTCATTTGTTTTTTTTTTTTTTTAATAGTTTTTGAAGTTATCAAAAAATGTTAAAGACATTTGTTATAGCTTTTTTAATAAAGATCATGACTTTCTAATCGAGTAATTTAAAAACTATATTAGTCGAGCTACAGGCATTTTTTATAGAAGTCATTATACTATTAAAAATAGCATTTCTTTAGATTTTTCATTTATTTTTTATTTTTACCCCAAACACTGCTTCATTTGTTGTTCAGTTGAGATCAAATCCCTCACAACAATTCAGACATTTTTCTTCTTCTTCTTCTTCTTCTTCTTCATTTATCAAATCATCACTGACATTCGATTCTTAATATTAATGCTTAGAAGAAGCTCTGAGCCTTGAATTTCACAAAGCTTTGCATAACGAGAAAAACAAACGATTTTTCAACGTATTGGCAGCTTTTTTTTTTCTTTAGTATGTAAATATATTGGCATATTATTTACGTTCGGCGACGTCGCTCCCTAAAAAGAGCGCGCGCGGCACTAAATCCTGTTTTCTCCGACATGCACCTAAACTAACCTTTTTCCACACCATTAACCCGAAAGCAATTCTTAACTACATCTAATTTCGGATATAACTCATAGGGGACGATAAGAATTTGCGTCAGTTTCGTGCCAAGTATGGAAGTGTTTAGCCCTGGAGAGAGAGGCCGTATTAGTTTTGGTCGTAAAACCGGCGAAACTCGCGTAAAATAAGACGACGGCGACGACCACCGTCCCGGCGACGACGTCGTGCGCATTTCTTCTGTCTCATTTATCGAGGAAAGTCTTAATGCGATAACGGAAATGTGTTAGCAAACTCGCCGCTAATTCGGACGGATCTACCGGGCCTCTCTTTATTAGTGTTCGGAGAAGATGGGCGGGCGGATTTCGATTCTCCGAGATATAGTCATTTCCCAGCGTCTTCTAGAAATGGCATCATCAGACAAAAGCATGTGCGAACTCGCGATAATTAAAACGGGGCGCCTTGGACTTATTTGTTCCTTCTATTGGACCGCGTTTTTGCTTCGTGCTCTTTGATCAAGCCAACTTTCAACCTTATTACTTTATTTTTTTTTCTGAGATACCCCCGGCTTTAATTATCTCTTTTACAAAAAAAAAGTATCTTCTACAGACCCCTCACAATATTCTAACATCATTGGAATCAATTACCACAGCTGCATACATAACGAAAGAAAATAACATATAAATCCCGACAAGCGAACAAATTCAGGCTACGAAACGAAGTAGTATAGTATAACATGCTTTGTTGCTTGAAATTAGGTGTAGGTTTGTAAACAAATACAAACGAGCACGTAATAAAATTAGACACTGCAACCGATATTCATCCCATAAAATTATAGAGTCGGAGGGCTTAATTCGGGCCGAACGACTTAATTTGGGTCGAATTTACATTTTTATACGTTATTCGGCGGAATTTACATACAAGAAATACATCCGAGAAGTTTAAATAAAGGAGGTGGTCGGTTCATTTTATGTCGTAAAAATTTTGAACCGGGGAATAATAAGTATGTAAATGCGGCCGTAAAATGAGTGGAAATTATGAAATTATGATACAACTTTCGGATATTAAAAGTGAGCCCGAAGTTACGCGCTCCGGTGTCACCTGTTTCTTCTTTCTAATAACCGCCGAGGTTACTTTAATTTTACTGTTATGGCTGGATTACATTTCGCGTTAAGCTTATGCCTCCTACCACAATGAAATGAAAATTTAATTCTCGTTGTTCTTTTCTTTTATTAGATCAAATACTACCCCGTGCGAACCCAAACATTTATGAAAACACGTCAAACTTATTGTACAAATTAAAACAGGACTAAAATTGAAAAATTTTTAATTAATACCTTAAGTCCGACTTCTATCTAATCATAACTTTCGAGAACGTACTTAAATAGAGCTTCATTAGATCTTCAAGCTTATAAAGTACTGAAAACCTGAAAACCGCCGCCATTTTTGCTCCAAATTTGGGCGGTAAATTTAAATTAAAGTAAATTTAAAGTTGTAAAAATAGTTCTAACTTTCGGGGAAGTACTTATCTAGAACTTGATTAGGTCTTCAAGCTTATAAAAGTAAGAAAACCGTCGCCGCTCCAAATTTGGGCGGTAAATTTAAAATTGATACTGAAAATTGCAGCTATTTTTACTCCCCGTTTATGTGGTAAATTTAAAACCAGAAGTTGTTGTTGTTGAATGGATTTCATTCAATTCATTTTCCTAACACGAAAAGAACGAAGAACATGTGTCTAAATTCTAGGCATAGTTAAAATATCGTCAAAGGAATCACCCTGTTTTTTAACGAAACAGCAAATGTCGTTCTTCTACATATAATCGATTGGCTTTTTACTTTTTTTTTCTGGGAGAGAGAGAGACAGAAAGATTGCAGAAAAACGATCGACTTTTTATTTTTTAAGATAAATTTAAGTAAAGATATACCGTGTTTCTTGCTATCTCAAATCATGGTCAACTCCAAACGTGAGAGTTTTTGAATGCATGATGCTTTTAACAAAAAAAAAAAATTGGTCGTCGTTTCGCTATTCTCTTGTTCGTTCATTTTTTTTCCCTTCTTAAGAAGTGAAATAGTTCAAAATCATTCAAAACCGATCGTCATTTGTCTTCTATTTATTTATCTATTGATTACAATTCAAAATCGATCTTCATTTGTTTAGTGTTTGACTATTTATTTAATGTTCTTTTGATAATAATTGAAAATCGGCTGCCACTTGCTTTCATTTTTTTGATTTTTTGTTATTTTCTCTTGATAACAGTGCGAGATCATTTAAAATCGATCTATTCAAATCAATTCAAATCGATCGTCTTTTGTTTTCTATCGCTTTATTTTTATTTATTTAATTTTCTCTTGATAAGTCTCTTTGGATAACAGTTCAAAATCGATCGTCATTTGTTTTCTGTTTTTTTTTTTATTTGTTTACTTTTCTTTTGATGCCAATTTAAAGTCATTCAAAATCGATCGTCATGTGTTTTCTGTTTTTTTTTTTTATTTTCTCTGGATTACAGTTCAAAATCGATCGTCATTTGTTTTCTATTTTTTTTTTATTTGTTTACTTTTTTATGTCAATTTAAAGTCATTCAAAATCGATCATCATTTCTTTTTTGTTTTTTTTTTTATTTTCTCTGGATTACAGTTCAAAATCGATTGTCATTATTTGTTTAATTATCTTTTGGTGTCGATTCAAGATCTTTGTATATTTTCTATTTTTTTTATTTTCTTTGGATTACAGTTCAAAATCGATCGTCATTTATTTCTTACTTTATTATTTATTTAATTTTCTATTAATGATAATTCAAATTCAACCGTCTCTTGTTTTCAATTTTTTTAAATTTACTTTAGTTTTCTTTTGATAGCGGTGAAAAATCATTCAAAATCGATCGTCATTTGTTTCCTACTTGTTCATTTATTTTTCTTTGAGTAATATCTTTTGTTTTCTATTTCTTTTTATTTATTTAAGTTTCCTTTGGTAACAATTGAAAAAAAAATTCTATTTTTTATAACCGTTCAAAATCAATCGTCATTTGTTTTCAATTTTTTTATTTGTTTAATTTTCTTTTGGTATCAATTCAAAAACATTCAAACATTTGTTTCCTGTTTTTTTTTCTTTAGTTAACAGTTCAGAATCGATCGTTATTTTTTTTTTCTTTTGATAGCAATTCAAAATCGATCATCATTTATTTATTGGAGTGCCTACCTATCCCAATACATCAACAAACTACCTACACTTGAATTTGATGGCGTTTTCTGAAAAGTCGCAAAAAAGGAACAGTCTAAGTTTCAATCACCTGTACAAATCGCGCCCGTGTCACTTAGAATGTGAAAGGCTGCCAACTTCAAAATTGACTAGTGGCATTCTTGCGTTTTTTTGTTCTTCTTTGGTCATCGTGTAGGCCATCCATCTTAGTAATTTTTTATATTAATTTTTAAGTAAATTGGAGTACCTGTCTATCCCAATATATCAACAAACTACCTAACTCGAATTTAATGGCGTTTTCTGAAAAGTTTTTTTGTTTTTCTTTTGTCATCGGGTAGGTAGTCCATGTTAGTAATTTTTTACATTCATTTTTAAGTAAATTGGAGTGCTTACCTACCCCAACACATCAACAAACTACTCACACTTGAATTCAATGGCGTTTTCTGAAAAGTCGCAAAAAGGAACAGTCTAAGTTTCAATCGCATGTGCAGATCGCGCCTGTGTCACTTAGAATGTGAAACACTGTCCACTTCAAAATTAATTAGCAGCATTCTTGCGTTTTTTATTTTTCTTTTATCATCGTGCAGGTAGTCCACCTTAGTAATTTTTTACATTCATTTTAAGTAAATCGGAGTACCTACCTACCCACCCTAATACATCAACAAACCACCTACACCTATAGCTTAACACCCCTCAAAAATTTCTATTTTAGAACCAAATTTCGTCGGCTCTTTCGAAATCGGAGAGTTCGTCCTGTTCTTCTTCAGGGAAACCGCCGTTGAGTACATCAACTGCGGCAAGAGCGTCTACTCAAGAGTGGCCCGCGTTTGCAAGAAGGACACCGGCGGCAAGAACATCCTCGCCCAAAACTGGGCCACCTACCTCAAAGCAAGACTAAACTGTTCCATCCCCGGGGAGTTCCCCTTTTACTTCAACGAGATCCGTACGCACCCCATACTCTCCTCCTCGAACGAATCAATTAAACGATTGTGTTTTGCAGAGAGCATCTACAAGGTGCCGGGGGATGACACGAGGTTCTATGGTACGTTCACCACCTCCACGAACGGCCTGATGGGCTCTGCGATCTGCTCGTTCACCCTCAACGACATCCAAGCCGCTTTTAACGGGAAATTCAAGGAGCAAGCGTCTTCGTCTTCCGCGTGGTTACCGGTGTTGTCCGGGAGAGTCCCCGAGCCCAGACCTGGAACTTGCGTCAATGATACCGAGACGCTCCCCGATACCGTTTTGAATTTTATTCGTTCTCATCCCCTCATGGATTCCGCGGTTATGCACGAGAGTGAAAAGCCCGTCTTCTTCAAACGAGACCTGTTCTTCACGAGGTTGGTGGTCGATAAGATCAAGGTGGACATCGGAGGGGCTATTTTGGATTACACTGTGTATTACGCAGGGACGAGTAAGTACCTGTTTAGTAAAAAAATGATGGGTTTTGAATTTGCGTGGGTTTTAGATGATGGTAGGGTGCATAAAATCGTCCAGTGGAACAAGGACAATGAGGAACCTTCGTCGATATTACTGGACGTGTTTGATGTAACCCCGGGGGAGCCAATTCAAGTCATGGAGTTATCTAAAGAGCACAAGGCGTTATACGTCGCCTCCGACCATAGGGTCAAGCAAATTGATTTGGTCATGTGCAACAGGAGATATGATAATTGTTTGAGATGCGTTCATGATCCTTACTGTGGATGGGATAAGGATTCTAACGTCTGCAAACCTTATTCACCAGGGTATTTCCCTTACAAGATATTTTTCTGGCTTGATCCTAAAAGAAAATGCTTTTAGATTATTACAGGATGTGTCGAATAGTACGATTGATGTGTGTGATAGCAGCGTTGTTAAAAAGAAGATGGTTGTCACGTGGGGGCAAAGCCTGCATTTGGGGTGTTTCCTGAAGATGCCTGCGGTTTTAGCCTCCCAAACAATCACCTGGTATCACTACTCGAAAGAAAAGGGGCGTTACAAAATTGTGTTCAGGTAAACAGCGGACGTTTAGGAAATCGCGTTTGTTATAATATGGAGTTTTCAGACCTGATAAATACATAGAGACATCAGAGCATGGGTTAGTTATAATCGCAGTAACTGAAGCTGATGCTGGTCGTTACGATTGTTGGATGGGAGCCTCCCTGTTGTGTTCGTATAATGTGACCGTCGATGCCCATCGTTGTTCGCCCCCGGCAAAGAGTAACGATTACCAGAAGATTTATTCAGATTGGTGCCACGAGTTTGAAAAATATAAGTCAGCGATGAAGACATGGGAAAGAAAACAGGCTGTATGTACCCAATAGTAAATTGGGGGCGTTTTTATAATTTGATTTTTTTTTCTAGCAATGTTCATCTCGTCAAAACGACAGCAACCAAAATAGCCATCCAAATGAGATATACCGGCCGTTAGTCTGATAGCTGATACAGCATGGTCCATTGGCGTTAACTCCTTTAGGAATACCATTGTACTGGACCCGTGTTTTGTTCGTGTAAATACCACCACCCACAGAAAACGTTTTAAATCAAGTGAATCCAACGATCAATCAGTGAAGTGCCCCCGTGTTCGTGACGGACAGAGTTGCAAAAGTCATAGTAAAATGGAAACGAACGTTTTTCGTAGCGTTTAATTTGTTTTTTCTTTCGGCATTTTGATCTTCGATGTTTTTTCTCGCGCGAGAGAGCCTGGAGTGATTTTCTTCAGAATAATATTCTTTTAAGCAAAACAAAAAAAAATATGGTAGGTCTGTGATATACATGTGTCGTAATGTTGTGAAAAATCATATTTTTTCGTTCTCTCATTTCTTTCTCTCATAAGCTATGGGACATGCGAAACAATCAATATGTAAACGATAAATTCGAGTATTTAAACGTTATAGGGAACTTTGGACCAAAGTGAACAGAGAACTGAACGATTGTGTAAGTTAATCTCGAATTACAAATTTAGTGCGTATTCAAAGCAATATTCTCCGCTTGCAGTTGTGTTTGGTCCCTTTTAAATTTAAATAATAATGAAATTAATTGTACATACGTTCTGAAAGGAATTATTTTATTACGAAATGAAAGAATGTTGTAATAAAGACCCTCTTACGAAATTAGTTGCCCGTATCTAATTGAATATCAAAAATTAGTCGTGAAATAATGACTTGCTCATAGAAAATAGGGATTGCTTCACCGACTTCGATTTCCTTTCTAAAATGGGGGTCTTTAGTCTTCATTTATTTTAATTTTCTTTTTTCTTTTTAGAATTTAAGGACAATCATACTAAACCGAAATATATTTTATCCTTACGTTGAAGCACGATTGTTTAAAAAAGAAAATGGAATAATATTAACTGTATAACCGACACTAATAAACATTGTTAATAAATAAATTACAAGATGGATTTAGGTTTACATGATACTTGTTTGATTTTATAATGTAATCCTGTAAATACCTATGTATAGTTATTTATAAACATCTATGTAATTTATACATTATTATAGATTATTAAAAAGAAATCCTATAGCTGCATATGCTTTTTACAGACAGCAAACTCCCATTAAATCCCGTTCATTATTCACAATCTATTTTGTTAAACAAATTCATTCTTTCCGCCCCTCCTACTTTCGCCCTTCACTTCACCTGTGTATTAGTTGTAAAAATGTTTTTGTACAAATAGTAAAATACATATCTTCATATTGCAATAATTACAACAACGCCTTTCAATTTATTTGCAACGTTTCTATTTGAAGTTATGGAATATGTGCTTTACTTGCTGATGATTTGAACGAAAAATGTAGATAAGTATTCTTGTTACGAATTTAAAAAAAAAACATAGACTTTTCAACCTTAGGTAAATAAAGATTTTTAATGACGATCACTTCCATGAAGTGTCTACTACTTCTTTCTCTGCCGCAACGGACCTTTTCGTTCGTCTCTTTAGTTTTATTTTTAGCTTTTAGTTATTTTTAATTTCTCGAGTGTTCAACTTCTTGTACTTACAAAATGTTCACGTTCATTCTGTAATAGTTTTTTCTTTGACGTGTATTTCTTATAAAATTTGTAAATATTATTAATATTATTAGTTCACGCTATAGCAGTCATACGACCCAATGTAAATTGTAATGGATATATTGCTAATGCTCTCTGAAAATACCATAAATAAAGATTATATAATAAAATTGTAATTTTATTTCAAAAATCCAACTCTAACATCCCTGAAGGAACCATGCAGGATGATTTATTCTTCCATGAATCATTTAGAGAAAGAAATAGATTTTTTCCTTTCACAAGGACATTCTACCTTTTGAGCACTATAGCCTAAAATTATCTAGGCACATACAGAGTGTTTCGTAAAATAATGATAGCATGCAGCAAGATTTTTTTTAATGGAACGCCCTAGAAAGGCATAACACTTGATCCCCTAAACAGAAAGACATAAAATATTTAAAATTATTTAGTCAGTTAAGAATAAATTAATATTTTGTTGAAGACGGTCTGATTTTCTACTTCTTCCACTTTTACTTCACCCCCAAAATGCATGCACGTTAGTCTGTATATGCTACGATATTTTAGGCGCTTTCCAAGTTAGTGTAGGAGTAGCTCTAAGCTCCTCTGGAGTAACTTAGAGCTAATCAAAATTAAAAACGCTTGAAAAAGCACTTTTTCTCTCAAAGCAACGTTTTAAAAGCAAATTAATCAAACAAACTTATAAAGATCGAATAATTTTAGATAATAATTGTAGTAACATGCACGAGCCACATTTTCGTAGCAAAGTAAAAAGATTCTAAAACTTTCCTTCACTAAAAACTGAAAGCCGGCCCTGACTTTCTCCTGTAAATAATGAAGTTACCGCTAGATGGCGCTGCGAAACGCAGAGCATTTCAAATTCAAATAAAAATGGCGGGAAATGGAAATGCTAACTTTACGCGAATAATCAAACAAATCAAGAACGCCTCAGTTATCAAAATTATGTCAAAATTCACGTAACGTCTCTGGGATTCTTCTAAATTGCCGCGCGAGTGAAATTTTGGTTTAAATGTCTGGTGCGAACGCAACTTGCGTAGAAGAGCTGCTGGGACTTCTTCAGAAGCAGTTGGATGACACGCGAAGCAACGCTCAACGCAAATACCGCTTGTCACGCCGAGATTGCGCCACCAACACCAACATCAACATGTCGACCTCTCCTTCGCCATCGTATTGCTACGTCTCAAAATCGCAGTTCTTACTTGAGAAGATCCGGAAAAACCTGTCAGCAACGAGAGCCAGGCGGACAAGAGTTTTAAAAGAACTAAGATCGCTTATTGATTCATTATGAAAGTGATTTATTTTTTATCTTTTGAGTGCACACAGAATTTGAAAATTAAAATCAAATAGAAGTTGGTGATTTTTTTCTCTTTAGGTTGCCGGTACTGAATCGTTTGTTAGTTTGAAAGCGCGCCATGTTTTCTGCTTTTTGAAGCTGACGCGTGTCAAAATGTTCAAGAATTTACTACGCGTGCATATTTATTGCAAGCACCCGCTTAGAAGCACGGGAAGTTTAAAAAAGAAGTTCATTTCCTCGTGCACGTGCAGTTACCAACGTACGAAATTGAAACATGGTGACGTTTCAATTAGACCGGCCCCTAATTCCGGCGTTTACTGGGAGCAATTCAAGTCAGGTTTTGATTTAAGAAGCAAAGCTATTGATTTCCTATTAAAAATATCATTAAATCAATATTATCTGTTTTCCTGGGGCCTAATCGAAGGTAGGCTTGATGATGACGTCACTTAAAAATGACTGGTCAATGAGGTTTTAAATTTCTAACTTGCGCTGCTTTGCTCCAGCAAAATTCTAATTTTAACTTTCCCTCCTGCAACTTACAGTAAACTGTATTCTTCGCGGTGGTCGTGACGCTTTAAAAGCCGCTGTTTGGTTTGTCACCGCGATTTCTAGGTTATGACCTTTAAAAATGTTTAGCTTCAGCAGCTACTTGAAATTGCTGAAAGCGTCCGCGAAAATCTTTATAATAATTTTCGGCGCTTGGTACGTATTCACTGATGTTATCTTAAACATTATACCCCTAGGAGTAGTCATCATACTACTATTCGCTGTGACCATACAAGCTCTACGTGTGCCTGCACCTGATGGCCTCACAGTCGATGCTATAATAGGCAAAGACCCAGCGTTACACGACAACGAAGACAATATTAGGCTAGTTAAAACCATAGCACATCGAGGGGCCGGCCTAGATGCACCAGAAAATAGTTTAGCTGCATTTAAACTTGTAGGTAAATAACGTTCACCACCTTCTTTAATTCAACAACAAAATCATTTCAGTGCAGCGATAAAGGCATGAATTTCATTGAATTCGATGTTACCCTAAGTGCCGATAACGTACCGATTGTGTTTCACGATAATAATTTGGAACGAATGACGAATTGCCCTGATGCTATAAGCGGGAAGACTTACGAGGAATTAAAGAAGCTTGATTTATCCGTAAAACATCCATTTAGGTGAGCAGTAGCTTATGATATTTACAGTTGGTTTATTTGATTTATGTTTGAAGTGACCGATTTAAAGGCACAGTAATTCCAACGCTAGAAGAAACTGTCGTGCAGTTACTAGCTGCAGGACAGAATATGTTCATTGACGTAAAGGACAATAACATGAAGGTAGATACCAACGCATGTAGATGTGTAGAATGAGACTAGTTTGCTTTTAGATGGTGTCGGTTATTATAAACTTATACGAGAAGTATCCTGAACTATATTTAAAGTCTGTGACGACCTCGTTTTTCCCAAACATAATTTATTTTGTAAGTCCTAACACCCCCCGCAGATGAGGTATTATTGTTTATTGTTAACAGATTAGGAGACGCGATCCGAAAATTGTTTGTTCGCTCGCTTGGAGGCCTTACCCATTCTCGCTTGTATCTTATAACTACGCATCTGGGAAAGGTGCTCCGCGAACAAACGTCTGGTACAGGCATTACTTTAACGTGTTCTGCGATGTAGTTCACGAAACGTTACTGCCATTGGTTACATACTATTTATTAGGGATATCGATGGTCTTGCTTCATAAAGACGCAATTTGTGGGTAAGTACATTAAGCTCTTAGCCTATCTTAATTGGTTACTGAATGAACTTTGAATGCTTGTCTGTTTAAGTTACAACTTTCGAATTTACAGCTGATTAGGTGAGTAAGACGAGCAGAACTTAATGCTACAAACCTTATAACTTAAGTAACTCGTTTTTATTTGCGAACCACCACTTTGTTTTTGTGTGCGGCTTAAATCGAATTGATTTAAGCGAATCTCTTTCTAATAATTATTTCTTGGTGGCAGTTAAAGCTTCCTTCTTTCATAAAATAATTCGTATCTCGTGTGCCTGTGTGAATAAAAAAACTGATTAGCACGTCGGCTAATATAGTAATTAGTTTCTTTCTAATCTCCGTCCGATGTGTAACCTCCGTGTAAATTTTCTTGCAGTAGAACGGTGAGAGAATGGCGTGACAAGGGTGTAAGGGTGGTGGCTTGGACAGTTAACCATCCTGTTGAAAAACAGCACTTTGCACGTATCTTGAAAGTAACTTACATGACTGATACGCTTACTGGTGAGATGACCACACATTCACTGCATAACTAAAACTGAGAATGAAACCGCTTTCGATTTAAATAACACATGAATAAATGTTTATTTCTTTTTTTAGATGTGTTGTTGCATACGTACAAATATTTAGAATTTCATTTTTAAGTTACGTTTTTTAATAGAAAATATATAATAGAGGATGTTTCTTACAATTACATTTTAGCAAATGATACTTCTTATCAAAACATGTCTTGGTGAGGAGTATCAACCCCTAAACCACTGCAATCTACTTAAGGAACATCTCTATGTATAAAATTGCTTCGATTGAAAAATTTATGAGATGCATTTAGGACAAATCATTCCATAATGCATTAGTTTTTTAAGAGAATGAATAAAATTACCAATTTTCTCTGACTTTGTGCGAATAAGAAGTGCAATGCAAAATTTTAGCTTTACGAAGACTTTGCTTAGTTCATTACCAATTGGTTCTATTTATAGTGAATAAGTTAGCTTTTAAAGAATTAAAGTTGATTGCTTGTTCAGTTACACAAGTAATAACGTACAATAATATAATGACCTACTTTGTGCAATTTTTTTTTTATATAATTATTTGTAAATAAGTTTGTGTACAAATATAATTGACCAATCTATTGTAAATGTTTGTTTCTAAGCACCTGCTTTGTACTTTTATATCCTTTGAGATTGAATAAATTTATTTTGTGCTGATGAAATGTTTTTAATAAAGTCAGTTGCAAGCATCATCCCCAAGTATTCTGCAGACGGTGCCGTAGAAGTCAGTCAAAGACCCGGCTTGGTTTTCAGCAGTAAAAACATCATTGTAGACGATGGTTGGAATGAAAGTAATCGTGGGAGTAACAGCGTGGGTTTGATCGCCTTTGTTGGCTAAGATCTCGGCTCCTCGACCATCTTCAGAGCAGCGTACCATCTCGTTCCAGTTGAGCCCGCTTTCATTCGCACACTGGAAAATTTATACCATTATCAAAGTGTTTGGGAAGATTTTTTTTCTAATTTACTGGTTGCATGTACTCATCTGCCGCGGGGTAACTTGTGGACATCACGCAGTTAACAAATTGTTCCCTGATGGCCTGGTCATCAGTTTGATTTAAGGCACAAACTTGCATCACATTTCCATAACACTCATTTGGGCCATGCTGGCATTGAAACTCCCATTTCCCATTTAGGAACGTTTGCTGGAAATGATCTTGTCTGTTGGGTGTTTAAACTGAATTTAATTCGGACTTACGGTAGCTTTTCCGTAGGGCACATAATCGACGTAAATAAGTTTGCTGAGTTTGCTGTAGTTCGGTGCTAACTGCTGAGTTATAAATCTTACACTGTCTGGACAGAGCGATTCATAATAAACAGACACCTTCAATGGGTCCTAAAGATTGCGTTAATAAATTATTTTTAAATGTTAATTTATCCCGGACATATGAAACGCCCATACGAATTTTGAATTCCCCAGAGAAATTATTGGATATCCATTACTTTGGCACCACCCACGCATAAATTTTAATTATTGTAAATTATAATAAATGAACGTGGATCTAAAATTAAACCGAACGTGTGAAATAAAGCAAATTTTTTTTTTGAGACGAATTTAAAAGAAATAGCATTATTAGGATTAAAGTGAAAATGCAAAGTAATTTTTATCACAATATTTAAAAGAAAGCACTGACGTGTACGGCACAGATAAAAGTTATTAATAAAAATTGAACGGCTCTGGTAGAAAGTGTGTTTCACGCGTTTTATCCGAAGTGTACTCTTAAGAATTCTAACTTTCAAACGCCTGATATTTACGCTTTGGAATTTATACTCACTTGTAGTGAAGCACCCACGCACAAGAGACAGGCGAAAAATGTTAAAATTGCCCTCGACATCTTTTTCGACTGGTCTCAACGCAGCGCAAATATCGAATGGCACGCTCAATTTAGAAAAAATAATTAAATTGGTTGATCAGGCGCAATGATAATAAGACTACATAAAACTATTATGTTTTGCCTTATCGCTGGTAGTCGTTTATTATACGGGATTACAAATTGATAATGTTTGCTAAAGTGATAGTGCAAACAATCAATAGATGTTTTCTCATTGTTACAAGGTTTACAAAAGCATTAAATTAGCAATTTTATTTGCTGTGTAAATTAACATAAAATTTTGTTTTTAAATTTTTCTCGGTTCGAGTTTCACATTCCTGGCCAGGTAGCTTCTTATCACAAAAATTCCTCTTATGTTAAGTTATGTTGGTGCCTTACTATTTCTTGGCTAATCGTAAATAAAATCAAGCAGGAAATATAGTTGGATATCGCCAGTACTTCAAATTCGTTTACGTCGTCAACAATAGATAATTATCAAAGCAATTAATCTCAACTAGCTGAGTGTGTGATTGAGCTTAAATCTATTTTGATTTGATATTTTTCCTCTGCTTATGAAACCAAAAATTAATTTTATTCGCCGTCAACTATTATTATAAAAACATTTAAATTTATAGAAAAGAGCAAAGAAGTAAAAATTTTCAAGAAATCAGAGTGCAAGCATACAAGTACAATCGAAGTCCTAAGAAATTAATTCTCAAATTCTGTTTTCAAGATACATAGTACCACTTAAGAACATACACGATTTTCTATGCAGAATTTTCGCTGAGTAATAACATGAACTTAATAATATAAATTACATTGAACAATGTAATGTTAATGTTATCAGTAAATTCTGTGGACTCAGCAATGATAGCTATTGCATCAAGTACCTCCTCTAATTAATTAAATTTGCCAAAACTCTGATCATTCACTAAAGTTGTGCTCTTACAATCGAATAAAAATGTCGAGAGCTTTCAGGGTGCTCACACTTTTGATGATTTTCAGTTTTTCCACGCAAGTAAGTAATTCTGTTATTATAATTATTGCTTAGGCCCAATTTTACCATTCCAGCTTAAACTCTGAACAATTGTTGAAATGATCGTTCTTAATAATGTCTCAAATATTGAGCAATTAGGAAAAAAGTAATTTCGAGCAATGAATTCTGCATGAAAAAATTTTATGAAGGTTTTTAGAAATCGTAGAATTTTGAAAAACACACTGTAGCGCCGAAGCGGCGCAAGATATCGAAATGCGGTCTCCTTTAATTTTATCTTAAGAAGCCGAAGTCAGTTTTTGTTCTAACTCTTCCAATCAAATTTGGACCACCCTGTACAGGTTGTCCCAAACCTGTGAAATAATCAGTTTTATATACATTTCCCAACTATACAGGCTGGTTCATTTAAAAGTTACAGTCTTATGATTTTGCAGAGGTTTGGGACACCCTGTACAACTGGGCCTCTCTAAATTTTGTACGTCAGGTATAAATTATAGCAAGCAGAAGAATTCTTCATAAAAGCTGTGTAGGTTTCCATTACGCATAATTTAAAATTATTTCGAACTATACAGGTCGGTTCATTTAAAAGTTAAAGACTTTACGGAGATTTGGGACATCTCGTACAACTCTGGGCCTCAATGAATTTTGTAAGTCAGGTATAAATTATAGCAACCAGAAGATTCCTTCATAAAAGCTGCGTAGGTTCCATTACGCATAATTTAAAATTATTTCCAACTATACAGGTCGGTTCATTAAAAGTTAAAGACTTTATGGAGGTTTGGGGCACCTCGTACAGCTGGGCCTCAATGAATTTTGAAAGTCAGGCATAAATTATAGCAAACAGATTTCTTTGTTTTTCTTTCAAAAAAAACGACTGCATTCCAACATTCCAAGGCACCGAGTGAATTAGTTTATATTGGATCAGTTAATTACCAAGCAGGCAAGAAAATAAGAAAAAAGATTGGGAAAAACACATTTTATGTAAATTCTTTAGTACTAAATATTTTTGTCAATTTAAATAACATGCCACAGTGCAGAATGCACTTTGTTTTTAGTTATATTTAAGGGGGGGAGGTCATTTAACGTTTCCTCTATACTTTTCTTTAATTCCAGGACTTAGTCAAAGTATCGATTTATTATGAGACGTTATGTAGAGATAGTTCAGCCTTTATAACAAAGCAATTAGCTCCAAACTTTGCCAAAATCAGCGATTACGTCGACATTGATTTCGTACCTTACGGCAAAGCTAACGTAAGTACAAATTTACTTCAATTTTTTTGATTCACTTGCACTTGCACATCTCGTTTTAATAACCACATGTAATAAAACTAGATGAGCGCACCTAAACGAAAACACTAAAAGTTGCTATAATTTAATTTGTAAAATCACTTCAGCATAGTTTGGTAAATGGAGCTTGGCAGTTCGCCTGCCACAACTGGGAAGACGAATGCTACGGCAACAAAATGCAAGCGTGTGCCTTGTCTTTAACAGAAGATCAAGAAACACAGGTCAACTTCATAAGCTGCGTTATGGGCTCGTATTATCCCGCAGGCGATTACTACATGGAACTGGTTTGAATTTAAAATTGCTGTTTGTACTTTAATCAACCTAAATTTTCAGTGTGCGGTTGAGAATGCAATTTCTTGGACCGACATAGTTGAGTGCGTAAAGAGTGGCGAAGGAAACGAGCTGTTAGCTCAATATGGAGATCAAACGCACGCAGTCGATCCACCTATTACGTTTGTCCCTACCATTATTTACAACGATGTGTACGATGCAGATTTGCAAACGAATTCGTTGACTGATTTCCTGAGCACTTTCTGTAGTATAAGCGAAGATATTGTCTGCACTTAAATTAATTAAAATACATAGATTATTACAAATTTGAGACAAGTTGTAATAAGTTACAATCAGATGATAAAATCAATTTTTTTTTTATTTATATTTACCCCACAGTCACACCCAGTCATGGAGAATTAGGCAATAGAATTCTGTTTTTAAATAATTCGTCCAATTGATTTTCTAAGCTTGCGTTCGTCTCCCGCAAGCCGTCGATTACTTTCTTACTCCACACAAAATACTCTTTTACTGTCTGTTCTGACCAACCGGTAGGCCTACATCGTTCTAAATCCCTGAGGTTATACAACTTATCAGCTAATTTAACCAATTTGGCTTCGTAACTGCAATTGCCGGCATTCTCGATTTGCAGGGCTTTCCTCTTTGCCTTCGGCAGTGATTTATCGTCGGTAACTTCTGCAACTATGCTGCAAACTTTCGGGCCGAAATTCTCCTCGATTTCCTTGAATGTGGTTTCTGTGTCCTCGACCGTATCATGCAGGATTGCTGCTTGAATCACCGTAACGTCGGTCACGTTGGCCTCGTCGGTTAATATATGTGCAACCCCTAAATTACTAAATGAATTACAATTAAAACTATAATGGAAGTAAATTACAGACCAATTGGGTGGTTGATATAGGGGGTCTTCTCCGAGTCCTTCCGTCTTTGGTTTCTGTGCTTAATAGCTGCGAAATTAATACATTTTATAATCAGTTTTGTTACGTCTTCTGTCGAAGGTGTTTCGTTCATCATATAAATATTTTTTTTATCAATTCAAGCGTTGATGTTTGACGCGATTTGAATCACATTATGACATAACCTCATATTTTATGATGGGCAATAGAGGGCGCCACTTTGATGAGTTGGTACTTTGTTCTGGGGGAAATTATTTTCTTAAAAGCTTAAATGTACTCTTCTACAAATTAAATTCATCTAAATAATAGTTATGTTATGTAAAGAATACCAACTGAAACAGCTATGCAAGCATGAAGTCAGCCATAATTGAAGATTTTCAAAAAATGTTAGTTTTTCTACCGAGTGATCTTTTAAATTTATCATCAACTCTTGCCATGGAATTTGGACGGCATGTCTTAGCTTTATTGTAAAATAGCATCGAGGCGTGCAACGACTTACTTTTCGCTTAAACTAAGACATGCCGTCATAAAGTATTTTATGAATTCATGGCCGTGGCGGGATTCAAACCCACACCGACGAGCAACACGACTTCCAAGGCCGGCTAGGCTAACCGCGAACCCACTCGACCACCCAACCCATTAAAACAAGCGGTTACTCGGACTTGGTCTCCAAATACTATTTTCAACTTAATATGGTTTATGTAAAGCAACTTGAATAACAGTAATCCGTGTACAGAAATAAATCGCCAAGGTGTTTAGTCATTAGTCGTAAAATAGTAACTTCCACTAGCAGCAGCGGATGCTTCTTCAGAAAACTCAATTTTCTCATTCCCATCGCAATAACCTGCTCTATAGTCATCCCAGGAATCACAATTCGTAGCCCAATACTTTACATGATTTATTGATTCAATGAAGTATGAACGACTTTTATGATGACTGCACCACACTAGAACAACAATCCTTGATTATTTTGTCCAAAATAGAAATCAAGTATACTTGCTGTTCTGCATAAGCGCAACATTCCGTGTTAAGCACCCCGGTTGAAATCTAGTACCCCCATTCGGATAAAAGTCTATGGTACCTAGGGGATCTAAGTAACCAAACATTCCTCCGTCTGTGTGAATCACAACCACAGATTTCGCATCTGTTTTACTTAGACGGATGCTTGGATTTGTAAAAAGTGGACCGGCTGGATCTAAAGCTGTTATTTTGCTCAGTTGTTCACCGGCAAGGCTTGATATAGTTTTGCCGACTATCCCGGCAATGTGGCCACCTAGTGAATGCCCTATTACATGAATTTGTGAATACTGAACATTTTTTGAAATGTGAAGTCTTATGAGGAATTTCCCAATAGCTTCTCCTGCAAGACGTCAACTAATAATAAAAAATATAAGTGCGTGGCAAGTGTTACCTATTGTTTTAATTAAATTAAAGGCAACCGTGTAGTGCTGCGAAGCAACTGCCGACCAGTCGACTCCTATGAAATTGCAGTCATATTTTTTTAAAAACTCTTGCGCCATTTCCAAGCAGTACAGAGTAGTTGCATTTTCGGTCCAGCCATGAATCATCAGTATTGTTGGCTTTGTTCCATCTAAATTAGTAGACTCAACGTAGTTAAATTTTCTTGCTGGTTGATTTCTGCTTTGTAAGATGTAAAATATATTATTGTCTTCAGCCCAGGTTAGACCTGAAATAATTAACGTTTAGTTATTGGGTTGATGCTTCCATATAAAATAATGAGAATATTCTTACAAGTGACCAAAGCGCCGTACATGTAGAGTTTTAATGTTAACATCGTAGTGTTTGCTGAAACAAATAAATTTTTTTATAACAATTTATGAAATATAGACATACTTTTAATGAATATTTTTAATGGGTCCTAAACCGAACGTGTGAAATAAAGCAAAAAAAATTTTTTTTAGCCGAATTAAAAAAAAATAGCATTAATAGGATCAAAGCGAAAATGCAAAGTAATTTTTATCACAATATTTAAAAGAAAGCATTGACGTGTGTACGACACAGATAAAAGTTATTAATAAAAATTGAATAGCTCTGGTGGAAAGTGTGTTTCACGCGTTTCATCCGAAGTGTACTTTCAAGAATTCTAACTTTCAAAAGCCTGATATTTACGCTTTGGAATTTATACTCACTTGTAGTGAAGCACCCACGCACAAGAGACAGGCGAAAAATGTTAAAATTGCCCTCGACATCTTTCGACTGGTCCCACCGCAGCGTAAATACCGAATGGCACGCTCAATTTAAAAAAAATAATGAAATTGGTTTGATCAGGCGCAATGGTAATCAGACTACATAAAACTATTATGTTTTGCCTTATCGCTAGTAGTCGTGTATTATACATATGGGATTACAAATTGAGTTAACTTATGATTTGTGGATGTTTGGGACACCTGTACAACTGGGCCTCAATGAATTTTGTAAGCCGCAGGCATAAATTATAGCAAACAGTTTTTCTTTCAATAAAACGATTGCATTCCAACGTTCCAAGGCACCGAATGAATTAGTTTAGATTGGATCAGTTAATTACCAAGCAAGCAACAAAAGAAAAAAAATCGGGAAAAACACATTTTATGTGAATTCCTTAGACTAATTTTTTTTGTCAATTTAAATAACATGCCACAGTGCAGAATGAACTTTTCTTTAGTATTATTTATTATTATTTGAAGCTTTTCAAAACATTTTAATTTTTCTACCGAGCGATCTCTTAAATTTTTTATCAACTCTTGCCATGGAATTTGGACGGCATGTCTTAGCTTTATTGTAAAATACCGTTGAGGCGTCCAACGACTTACTTTTCCCCTAAACTAAGACATGCCATCATAAAGAATTTTAAAAAACACTCAGTATTATTCGATTTACTTGCGTTTACCAGTAACTAATTGGTGAAGGTCAAAACACGAAAAACGAAAAATCAAATTCGACGTGAAATAAAAAGATGATAATCGAATTAAAAACTAAACAATCGCCAAGCAGCTGTTTCGTGAAGATATTTAAAAAAAAAAAAGAAAACTCGATTTGAAATTTTAAAAAAGACCCAACAAGACCTTCAGAATCGATTGTTTTTACGGCTACCCAATCGATTGTTTTTAAGACAATGCTTTTAGGAGCTATACAGAATCGATTGTTTTAAGGCTATATAGAATCGATTGTTTTTAGGGCTATACAAAATAGATTGTTTTAAGGCTATACAGAATCGATTGTTTTTAAGGCTAAAAAGAAAAACGAGAAACATTGACAAACGAGTTCAATTGTTTGCGGACAGAAAAGCGACCAAAAAAAAAAAAATCAAATTTAATTGTTTCAAGCTCATTCCTGGACCTAGGAGCGCTGTCGCTGACATTCAACAGGGACACTTTTTTGACGCAAATTTAATAATATTCGAAAAAACAACCATTCTGAAGATAAAAAAGAGAAAGAAACTTGATCATTCATTGTCCTTTTTTTTTCCTACAGCTTCGCCGTTCTTTTTTTCTTTAATTAAAACCCAATATCGATCGTCGACAACAAAAAAAAATGCAAACGACTGTCTTTTGTTTCATCCAGAGTTCACTTTTAACACGTTGAGCCCCGGTATGATAAACTCAACTTAGGTCCATTTGGTAGGATACTTTTTTTTTATGTTATTTATCTTATTTATACAACATACAGTCAACAAAGTTGTTTTTCTGTCCAATATTCTTTTCAAATAAATTTTTTACATATTTTTTTTGTGGCATCACATATATGCTTCGCCGTCGGTGAACCGCGTGGTATATTAAAAAATTATCGGACCACGAACATAAATTGGTTCTCTGGACCGGTACTTATCAATTTCTATTCAAACAGCATGAAAACGTGGCATCAGATCATGTACTCGCCGTTTAAGTGAACGAAAGTTATGAGGCATTGCATGAATCCCTCACAGTCCTACAGTTGCCCGAAAGCGTGGCATCACCTTGATGCCTCACGGGGCTCAACGTGTTAAGTAACAAGATTTGAATGAATTCGGCGTTCAGTTTTAGTGAGTGTCAAATTTTTATATTCATAGTTCTGGTGAGGGTCAAATTTGAAACAGCCTGTATATATTTTTTAAGTTTTGTAGTTGCTCTGCTTGGTTCTAAATTCGGAAATCAGAAACATTCATAGCCGTGATGGGATTCGAACCCACACCGACGAGCAATACGACTTCCAAGGTCGGCTAGTCGGCTAGGCTAACCACTAACCCACTCGACCAACCAACCCATTAAAGCAAGCAAATACTCGGACTTGATCTACAAATATTATTTTCAACTTAATATGGTTTATGTAAAGCAATTTGAATAACTATAATCTGTGTACAGAAATAAATCGCCAAGGTGTTTAGTCATTAGTCATAAAATAGTAACTTCCACTAGCTCCAGCGGATGCTTCTTCAGAAAACTCAATTTTCTCATTCCCATCGCAATAACCTGCTCTATAGTCATCCCAGGAATCACAATTCGTAGCCCAATACTTTACATGATTTATTGATTCAATGAAGTATGAACGACTTTTATGATGACTGCACCACACTAGAACAACAATCCTTGATTATTTTCCCCAAAATAGAAATCACTATACTTGCAGTTCTGCATAAGCATAACATTCAGTGTTAAGCACCCCGGTTGAAATCCCGTACCCCCATTCGGATAAAAATCTATGGTACCTAGAGGATCGAAGTAACCAAACATTCTTCCGTCTGTGTGAATCACAACCACAGACTTCGCATCTGTTTTATTTAGACGGGTGTTTGGATTTGTGAAAAGTGGACCGGCTGGATCTAAAGCTGTTATTTTGCTCAGTTGTTCACCGGCAAGACTTGCTATAGTTTTGCCGACGAACCCAGCAATGTGGCCACCTAGTGAATGCCCTATTACATGAATTTGTGAATACGGAACGTTTTTAGAAGTGTGAAGTTTTATGAGGAATTTCCCAACAGTTTCTCCTGCAAGACGTCAACTAATAATAAAAAAAATAAGTGCGTGGCAAGCTTTACCTATTGTTTTAATTAAACTAAAGGCAACCGTGTAGGGCTGCGAAGCAATTGCCGACCAGTCGACTCCTATGAAATTGCAGTCATATTTTTTTAAAAACTCTTGCGCCATTTCCAAGCAGTACGGAGTAGTCGCGTTTTCGGTCCAGCCATGAATCATTAGTATTGTTGGCTTCGTACCATCTAAATTGGTAGACTCGACGTAGTTAATTTTTTTTGCTGGTTGATTTCTGCTTTGTAAGATGTAAAATATATTGTCGTCTTCAGCCCTGGTTAGACCTGAAATAATTAACGTTTAATTATTGGGTTGATGCTTCCGTATAAAATAATTAGAGTATTCTTACAGGTGACCAAAGCGCTGTACATGTAGAGTTTTAATATTAACATAGTAGTGTTTGCTGAAACAAGTAAATTTTTTTTATAACGATTTATGAATATAAACATATTTTTTCGATATGCATTTACATATCAAATAGATGGCCCATAAAAATTAACAAGCAATTTACATAAGCATAAATTAACATTTTTTTTACCATAGTGAAACACAGTTCAGAACGAAATGTTTATTCAAAGTTTTCAAATTAGTACAAAATGTATGTCGTTTAGGCGAACAAAAAGCTAAAATACGTAAGGGCTAAAATAATACAAAGTTGCAATCAATATATAAAACATACGCTACGAAAAAAATTGAATTTAAAGTTAATACAAAACATGTTTCCAAAAGTTGGATCCGTTTGATTTTTAAACGAAATATAAAACCCCTCATGAAAAATACATCATATATAAAAACAATAGGTACAAATGAAGTAAAATTTGACAAAAAAGATTAATAATCAATACATATGAGAACAAAATTGAGCAAAAGAATTAATTTGTATTTTATGTTTTTCCTTTTGCACTGGAGGGATATAATTTGAATTTTGTCTTAGTTCAAATAATTAACGGTACAAACACAAATAATAATAAACAATTAAAATCTACTTTAGAACGTGTGTTACCTTTAAGTCTATTTAATTCGGTTTTAATCAACAAACAACTTGAACATAAAAACAAATCTCGACTCAAATTACTAATACATACGAAAAGTGTAAACACTTCAAGTTCTGAAATTTTACTAGAAAAACTCCTTTAGAAAACAAAACATAATTTAAATATTTTTTGTTTTGCTTAATTTTTAATAATTCCTTTTCTTTTTAATACTCACAACACTCATTTTGCAGCTGTCGTGAATTATTTAGGAACCACGTGGGCTTTCTTTCATATTAACTTTGCAATAAATAAACTAATTTATTTTTGTACAAATGTACAGCATTTGACGAATGCGTAGTAAATACTACTTTCATATAAAACAAGTATGGTAGTAACTACTACTTTTACGTAAAAAATAAAACGTTCGAGACTCTGCACTTTAACAAATTATTTGTGCTTGCCTCCTAAAATTGGACGTTTATTATTTCCGTTGGCATTGGGATTTGCCATTAACATTGCACATATCTTGCGTCCTACAGCCGATGGTACTTCTTGACCATCCTCAGTAATATGTAATTTCGGGTGAATGAAATGTCTGCAATAATTTTCTTAGAGTAAATTTCATAATAAAGTCATTGTGACTTACTTAACGGTATCATACGAGACACTGTTGGTTCCCAACCATTCTATATGGCACGGCCTATTAGGAATTCCATTGTTGGTATCCAAGAGTCGCGCAACTCCTTGAATAAAACTCGTTCCGCGCACGGTAAATAAAAGAATAATGCAAAAGCCCTCCTAAAAGCATTCAAGAACCAATTTAAGAAGCAATATTATAATGATGTGCTTACACTTATGAATTTGAAAAGCTTTTTCTCGGTTTGCGGTGAAAAATTCCAAGTTCCCTGCGATATACTTATGATCACATTTCTGACTTCCGTTGGTTTAATAAAAAAGAACCTCGAGTTTTCTGTTATTTGCGGATCTCTCGGGGCAACCACGTTAATCAAGTGTTCTGATTGTTTTGAATTACTTGAGTAGGAACGTTGAGAATAGTTTGGCTGCTTGGCAAACTTCGGGGTGTTATTAAAACGTGAACCCGTTGGGTGATATGGATGTTGTTGTGCCGATTTAAATGTACGCACATTTCTGTCTCCATTCAAATGCCATTCGGATGCTGATGAGGATGAGGCAGAGCTATTATCATAAACATCACTATACCGAAAGCCTTGTTCATAATCAGACTGGTCGTTGCCATTATAAAACTGGTTCTGTCTGGAGTACTTTTGAGGAGAGCCTTTGTAAGCAACATTCGGTGTATAAATGAACTTGGGTTTTCCCCCAATACCAGTGGGACTCTTTAGAGACATCGCTGAATCTTCAGCAGCTAAAACTTGCCCTAAAGTATGTACTATATCGTTGTCGATGTGTGTGTATTGCAGTCGAGGGTTTTTAATTTTCTTTTGCACTAAATTATCTAGGCACTTCCTGAATTGCCAGGTCTCACGTTTTGCAATTCTAAAGGCAATTGAATTGTCGATTATTAAGAAGTTATTATCAGGCTCAAATTCTAACAATGAGCCACATGTAAGGGCAACCTAAAGAAACGCGAATTGAGTTAAAAGCTGGGGGGGGAATATCAAAATCGAACTCACTGTCGCTGGGGTGATTGCGGTTCCACATCTAAAGCTGCTGGTTCGTCCGAACTTAGACATTTCCTCAAAAATAACCCACAGCAATTTTTCGACAATCGTAAAGTTGCCTAAATCATTTTTAATACAGGATGACGTATGCGGTATTACTCTGTTCTCCGTCCTAGAAAAAAAGCCACGGAATGCAAAAGGAATTAGTTTTAAATTTCGTACCTTACATGGTGTACAGGCCCGTTTGATCAGAGAATGCTACATTAGGATACAGCCCCGCAGCCAGAGTGGCTTTCACAACAGACCAGTTTTCCGAATTATCATTTAATTCGTGAATATTATCTCGTCGGCTCATGTGTACAAAACCTGCGGCTCGAAGTTGCCCTAGAAGCTGAATACGTGTCAGCAATATCATTTCCATAGCACTGGGGCTTAAAAAATTCTCGGTACAAAATCTGTACTCACGATGTCGAAGCTTCGCTTCCTAAAAAAAAAGGGGAAACCCAGAAATTTTATTTAAATTAAAAGCACCGTGTAGTACCTGCCAATCTTGAAATGCCTTGAGTAAAGACATGTGGTCGCTTAAGCTGCCTGCTGATAATAAATGCTTTTTCGTATTCGAAAGTGAACGCTGGGTTGCCACAGATGGAAGTATAAACGGTTCTCTGCAATATCGGGGAATTAAATACGGTATAGTCAGTTTAAATTTATCTACTCACTTGTGAGCTAGCGTTGCTACTATTGTCAGTATTGGATCGAGGCACTTGAATATAATTGAATATATCAGCATTTTGCCGAGGTGGGGCTCGACTGAAAGCTGCAAAAGGTGAGCTCCCAGCGATGTCAAATCCTCGTCTTTGGTTAAAGCACCGAGCGACTCCAATCTTTGCACAGCTTTCTTAACAGATGCTAAAGTGGGTGGTTCTATGGCGTAAGACAAAAATTCGGCTATGGATATTCCTTCGGGGGCAAGCATCTTAGTGTGTAAACACAGCTCCTGGAAACTTCCGAAGTCATTTGCTATTCGCTTTGAGGAATGAAGTGATCGCTTTAAAAATGAAGTGACTTACGTGTAATGGTACTCTAAGAATCTCGGGGGTTGTATTAACCAAAAATGATTCGTAACGCTTTTTTGAGAATACATGGAAACATGCGCCGGACTGAGTTCTTCCAGCTCTTCCAGCGCGTTGCTTAACACATGCCATGGATATCCAGCTGGTTTGCATAGCCGATGTGCCACTTATCTAACCAAACATTAATGTTAATGGCGATTGTAATTGTAAGGAAAAGTGTATACGTACCGAATCGTAAGTTTTTTGCTTTGCCTTGCCTGAATCGATGACGAAACGGACACCATCGATAGTAATACTCGTTTCAGCTACGTTGGTAGACAAAATAATTTTCTGCTTATTGGGAAATTCGTTGAAAACTTCGTGCTGTGTTTTAATTTGCATGCTACCATGTAAAATGCACAGCTTAATTTGATTCATGTTTAGATTTGAATTCGTTATGGTGTTAAAGCAATTCATTATATCTTCGTAGCCGGGTAAGAAGACCAAAATGCCTCCGCTTTTATCGACTTTATAGTGAATGTACTTGATCAGTGCTAAAATCAAGTCAAAATCTATGACGTTTTCGGATATCGATTTATTATAAATCCTCAGCGTATCTAGTTCTTTATTTTGCTCGAAATTCGCTTGCATTTCCGATGCTTGTATTAAATGAACGATTTCGTTTTGTCCACAGTATTCAGCCCAGTCTTTCGCAGAACGACCGTCGTTTGATGTGTGATTTAAATCACCTCCTAAATAAAAAAGAGAGTGATTGGGTTTCAACAATAACAATTCGGCTCACCTAAATTAATAAGTTGCTCCAAGACCTCAACGTTTCCATGGGCAGCGGCAACAATAACCGGTGTATAACCAGTAGCTGCATCAGCCGTATTAACAGGGACTGAATCGCATAAAATCAACTGCATTATATGTGCAAAGCAATCATCGGAACCGGACTTCATGCACTCCACAAGTGCATTGTCCATTTCAGAACGCAAGTCGTCATCTATTTCAAAATCTTGAGCCAAGTTTTGACAGATCTGTTGAGACAAGTTCACATCTTGTTTTATATTTTTCTCTTGGATGGCTCTCAACGTTTTCATGTTCTCATTTTCATAATTAATCAACGGCAAAATTTCATCGAGAAACAACTCTGTGACCGGATAGGTTCGTCCTGGTATAAACATAGTGAACACTTTGTTATCGAAATAGTTTTGATATAAATCAACGTCCACAGTCGCAGACATTAATATAACCCGTAACTGCGGATAACGCTGAATGCACTGCTTTAAACATATCAGCAAGAAATCAGAGAATTTGTCACGCTCATGTATTTCATCCACTATCACATGCGTTATGTTATTACAACATTCATCTCCGCCCATTAAAGTTCGAAGCAAAACACCTGTAGTACAATAAATTAAAGATGTTTTAATACCCAACTTGGATTCCAATTTGATTTGATAACCCACGGTATAGCCGACTTTCTCGCCCCTTTCCTGCGAGACTCTTTCTGCAACGGCCACCGTGGAAATCCGACGTGGCTGTGTGCAAACGATTCTGCATCGTCGCTTACTTTCACAACATGCTTCTAGTATATACTGTGGTATCTGAGTGGTTTTCCCCGAGCCGGTCTCAGCGGCAATCAAAATAATTTGATGCAAATCTAATACGTTCAGAAAATCGTCTCGGTAAGCAAACACAGGCAGAGCTTCTCTAAAAGTTTTAAGCGGACTGGAAATAGGAGGATCGACTTGTAGCGGTAAGGTGACGTTCAGTCTTCCAAAAGAAGCTTCCTTATGCATGTTGCCACAAAACTTGTCTGTCTTGGTAGAATTCACCTCGTCCAACAAATTCCGGTGTTCGCTCAGCAATGTGCTTATTGCCTCCACGCCTGGTTCGTTCAGTTTCAGTTCAAAGTATTCCCGCCTTGCTGCCTGTAGTTTCTTCGAAATCGTCAGCATTCTATGCGGTTCTGAACCGGTCGACTTCGATTTCAACCCAAACTTTCTGGCTCTCTCATGAATGTACGCTCTCTGTACATTACTTAAATCTTTCGGGAATGAGTACTCGACCATATCCGGATCCGAAATGAAATCTCTCAGTATTCTGTCTATGTCGATGCGGAAATCTTCGGGTTGTTCTTGCAGTAAGGAAGGCTGAGGGCGCCCCTTGATCTTCTTCCTTTGCTTTGCCATCTTCTGGTTTAGTTTGTTGCTTGCGTTATTTACCTGTGCACCTAAAAAGCAATTATTAATTGAATAAATTCCGTTATGTCTTGCACTTGAACGCGTTTCTTTCGTTAAACAATGCAAGCGAATATATAAATCGCGTTCTTTTTAAAACGTGAGCGCCATCTACTTCGCTGTAAACAGTGTTACCAATGTGCAAAAGGCAGAAATCCCCGAACTGTAACCGAAATATCCCTTTTCAACATAGATCTCTAGAATTTGTTACTAAGTTTCAAAATGTAAAATATCGTCAAAAATATGATCCGTTCATAAAACTCCGGTGACGTTTACTCTGACAGATTGAAAATTTTGAGTGTAGTTGATGTGCACTAATTACTTACTATTTTACCCGACTGTATTTAACGGCCATTAGCGTCAAACATTTTAAACATTTTTGAAAATTTTTACATGAATCGCGATTTTAACAGAACCAAATAAAAATGGCTTCTATTATTAAGAAATTTATGAATATTTGCAACTTGATATTAAGGCAAAATGACAAATTAACAAAAGCTTTAAATTTGAATTTCCAGGGTTACCAATATTAAACGTAAAAGTTATTCACAGCGTGATAGGAATTTTTATATTAACCAACTGAATGTCACTTTGACATGTCGGGAGTTTCGTGAATGGATTATACACAAAGTTAAAGAAAACAAAAACAAAAGACTTCAATTTAAAGAAAAAGAAAAACAAATTTGAAAGAATGGTGACAAAACAAACAAAATAACAAAAATTCAAGAATAATCAAATAATAATAAAAACAAAAGACAATCTATTTTACATCACAATTTAATAATTAAAACAATAATAATAAAAAGAAGAACGAGAAAACAAGGAGAATTTTTAAAAAATACTAATAAAATTAAAAAAAAAACAAAAACAAAAGGAGATTGATTTTAGAGCACAATTCAGTGGACTAATAAATAAAAATTAAAAAAAAAACTGCTTGGGAGAACACGACAAATCAGAATTCAGTAGTTTCATAAACCAACGGAACAAAAAACTTTCCATAAGTTTCAACAGATGGCGCTGTTAAATGTCTTATAACGACACAAGTCATTTTTTGTGATCTCCTAAAAACTTATTATTTTATCCATCGCACTTAAGCCCAGAAATTAAACAAAATAACGAAGTCTGTATATATATGAACGGTTTACAATCTTTCGATTTCCAAAAGGAAGCTTCAAAACTGTAGAAACCTTCCCGTTGCATAAATATTAGTAAGATCCGAAAAGCAATTAAGTAATTTAAGTACTGACCAAAACATTTAAAGGTTTATAACATACATAAGCCTTTAGGAAGTTGTGCCATTGAACTTTGAAATCATCGAAAAGTCATTCGAAGGCTTAACATAACCAACAATCACTTAGGTTAAGAAGTAACATGCACGTACTTACTTTAAAGTTGCATCAAAATCAAGTTCCTTCTTGCTTTTAGTTATAAAAACACAAATTAATTAGCTTATAACGTTTTTTTGACTCTAAACCACCATTTTCAACGTTAATTTTCTATAATTGTTGCCAACTTTAACTTCGTTTCCCCCAAATATGAAACAGTTGTAAGAGGAATCATATAGGTTATGTGTGCTCGACTTGAAGTAATTACTTCTTAAAGGAGATTGTTAAGTAATTACCGTTATTTACTTGTTGAGCTGCGTTTCCTTTACGCCTGGACGCTCTTCTTTTTCGTTTTCCTAACTGATTCATTCTCTTTTATTATTATTATTGTTTGACACGTGCACTCCCAACCAATCAACTTAAAGCCAGTGTTGCCAAGAGAAGTAAAATTAAAGAATCAGTTTATTATAATTTATTTAGTTCCGTAGTAACAATTATATTGTTTCCACGGCAGTAAATTCGACTAAAAATCACAACAATTCATAGTTGTGTTCCTCAAGGATCCTAAATTATAAATACAACAGTTGTTGGCCTGTTGTAGATAGATTGAACTGTAATACTAAAACAGAAACTAATTTGGTTAGCTTAGGAGGTTTACAAATTATTTAAATAAACAGTTTTAGCAGCAAATGTGCTTACAAGTTTAAAACTGACTGTAATTATCACCTGAATTATGAAAGTTTGAATTGAAGGCGTGTGTAAAACCGGCTGTCAGTGAGCCAATAACATTGCGAATTTTTGGCGGGCAAAATCAAATTGCTCCTCTTAGTTTCGAATCATGCAAAAAAAAGAACCTGAAAGATTTACTTTTCTTACTTAAATAATAATGCTCATAACTTGAAATAATCTTTATTCATAGAAGAACAAATACAAAAAAAAAAGAATTAACATTTTTAAATGCACCAAGTGCTGATGACAAAAGTATCAAATGCCTTAATGAATGATATCTACTTGGATACGATGATGGACAACTGATCAGCGGCAATACTTATAAAACCCTATTGTTCTTGATGAAGCGCTGGTCTCCCTCGGAAACGAAACGTTTGCGTCCCCTAGACGGCAGCTTTTTGGTAACATTCTCAGTCAAGAAACCTTCTTTGTAGCAGCGATCGACAAACCGATCCAATATAATATAAGACAATGGCACGTCCATTGAGATATCGGGGAGATCGTCGTAAACACGCATGAATCCTCGCTCCATCTGATCAGGAGTTACTAGTACAGCAGCATCGAAAGCCTTCAAAAGTCTACACAAAGCTTCTTCCTTGGAAGCATTGTTCGCTTCCAGGGCCATCACGATGGCTTCGTAGACGAGCTCATGATGAAAGTGAGGTACTTCGAGTGAACGTAAGCAGCGACTTGCTTCTTCTATGTCCCCGGAGGAAATAAACTCTTGCAACAACAGAGACATCTGCCGGGTTAAATATTTAACGGGTCTTAATGCTCCTCCCACGCCCCAAACATTGTGTAGGCGAACTAGGCCGTGCTTCATTGAAAGCAGAGTGTCAGCTCTCCCAAGAGCCTCTAAAAAGACTTCATTATCACTTTTCTCTTTAGTGGTGATAAGGAACTTGGGGGGGATGCAATCATCGGCTATAGCACGTGCAATGAAGTTACCCAAAACCGTAGGAGCGTCAGGAATGTCCAGAATTAAATCGTTCACATTTGCGAGTAAGTTCTCGAAAGCTTTGGTAATATCAAGCTCGGTTATGACGTGCCCGAATAAATCTGAGATTAAGACAGAGGTCATTTCCCTATGAGAAGGTTTGTGATCCATGGCGATTTCGATGGCCAATTGCACGAAGAGATCGCGGCGATTATTCGGGATGCTGTCTTCGATTGAGACGGCAGCTTCGTGAGTATCACCATTTTCGAAGTATTCTAATATAATGGGCTCGACTTTCTTTCTAATATCCACGTCAGAGATTTCAGGCACTACCGCTTTCAATTCAATGTCACCGTTGCTAAGGTTCTCACAGTCGTAGTTGGGGTCGTTAACATCTTCGTAAGTCTCCAGGAGTTCGGAACCGGGGAGTCCCCAAACACCTTTGCCGCCAGCTCCTCCTTTCTTCGGGAGTCCTCTGCCGTAGCCGTTTCGTGAACGTCGGCTGTTTTTCCAGCTGCGTGGGCTGTGGAGGAACCCGCTCGCAACCACGTTCTCCCTGCTGCTTTGACGGCTCACTTTCTTATGCTTGCGCTTGCCACTGATGTCGGTGGGAATGGGTAGAGCTGAAGCGTTTTCTTTAGTGAAATCGTCCGCACCTTTACCATCGACGGCTTGTAATTCCTTGTCGATTTCAATGTCGAGAGATTCAGAAGCCATTTTATTCTTTCAGAGAAGATTACCTGAAATACTGAAAATTACATACAAACATCGTGGCGAGCGTGAATTTGAAATTTACGTGAGAGACGTTAATTTTAATCAAACGTTTAAACAAACGCGGCAGATTACAAAACTAGTTATGTCACAGACGTAGACGAGAGTAGAACACGTTTCTAGAAATATCAACAAAGTGCGAAGTAAACATAAACACACCATCTGGGTGAATGGAGTTACTTAAAACAAAACAAATGAGAAGCGCTGGCATACTAGATTTGATTCGTGCAGCTTGGTATTACCTTCTGAACGCAAATAAGTTGACTTTCTTTCAGTACTTCACAGAGTTTTATTGGAATTCGCTTTTTGCGTATTACGCCACACCACGGTCTGCCATAAACAATGCCTCCCGTAGAGAACGTTCCTCACATCAACCGAAGCCGGTAGTAAACAGATGCTCCGTCCTTTTCTGTCGGCGCCTACGTGACCGCGTGGGAACGAGACGAAAAATTGGCTTCGCTGCAGATAGGTAGCACGAATTCGCTTATTATTAGGACAACGAAGAAAAAAAATCATTTACACACGACGATGAATTCACAATCGGGACGAAATTTCACCGATTTTACTCTTTCGGTGATTTATTCGGCAAGGATCTATTTGTTGCTATGCATGCTCAGAGTTATACAAACGGATTTCTTATCTTCACACATAAGTATTTACGTATGTTGGACACACCTACACGTTGTTTGTTTACAAACGGAATGAACAAATAGAAACAGTTATGAAACCTGTTTGTTGAACGAAATTTTTTTATACATATAATGTCCATGAAAGATTGTACAGGGTGGGCCAAATTCAACACTTTTAATAGAAAATAGCTGTTTTTAGAAGAGCTCGATTATAAGACAAAATAAACGGTGAAGACCGCATTTCGATATCTCGTACTGCCTAGGAGCTACAGGGTGTTTCTCAAAATACTGCAATTTCTAAAAACCTTCATAACTTTTTTGTTCGTGAAAATTTTTGATTTCTGTAAAGACTTCTTTAAGGCACTTTTTCGTGTAGAATTCATTGCTCTGAATTATTTTTTTCTAGAGTGCTCAATATTTGAGATATAAGCAAGAACTTTGTTTTTTTATACGGAACACCCTATATATTTTTACATTTTTGAAAAAAGCATAAAATTCTACTCATAAAAATATAAAACACTTGATATTTTATTCAAAAAATTTTCGAGATATAGAGTCAATTAAAATTTTGATTGTTATTGCAACATTCAAGTAGGCTATGGATGATGATGGCTAAATATTTTTTACAACAAAGTTCTCTGTTTTCTCGATCATGGAGTGTAATGTGTAGAAGTGGTCTAGCTCTGCCCTTATCTCATCCAATCTTGAATGCAAAGGAAAGACTTTGAATAGCACACTCGTTATCCAGTAATTGCCTACAACTTCTTCTTCTAAAAATTTAAGACTAGACTCTTTTAAGATAGTTCAGGCTCAAAAAACGAACACCCTGTATACAGGAATGAATTATTCAAAGGTACGTATGCCTCTGAAGTAAGACACAAAGTGTAAACGTAACCGAATTTCTTTCTTGCCGTCGGAATGGAGGTATTAAAAAAGCGACTTCTTTTATTTTTCTGCAAAAAAATAAAGATACTTTCGTGAAATGGCACGCCCCCGAGGTGTCACGACGTTACGCCTGAGTAGGTGAGTGTCTTAGCATAGGGCCCGTAAAGGCGAGAGGCTTAAGGAAGGGAGCGTGTGCTTGTAAGCCCTTCCTACTAGGGGATGTGGTCTAATTAAACTCAGCCCACAAGGGTGTGTGGCCTAGTTAAGTACCTTTCGCTAGGGGACGTGGCGTAATTAATCACACCTCGACAGGGGACGTATCCAAATTAAGCTCTCCCCACCAGCGGGCGTGAACGTAATTAAGTCCCTCCCACTCGCAGGCGTAACGTATTAAGTGGGTTGGGTCGGGAATATTTTCGTGGGCATTCCCCAAAAGCAAATCAAGGTATAACTCAATGAAACGCTTACTTATGGTGAAGAAATATATTTTACAAATAAGTAGAAACAGTAAATGTGCTAAATATACGTATAGAGATAATCATGAAGTACACTTGAGGCGTAGAGTATAGTTTACAGATAGTAATTTTGACGTACAATCATGACCCTTGTAAACAAAAAACCCAAAGACTGTTTTTAGAAAATCGAATCAGGAATATTAACGCTTTGACGTTACGTTACTGTTTAAAAATAAACATTGTGAGGACGAGGTTTATTAAGCACCGACCTCAGTTGCATTCTGTTTACCACAACGGACATGACTGCACATACTAAATTTTTTTCACAACAATAAAGTACAATGTTACACGTTTTCCTTGTTGATTTGGCATCATTCCAAACACATATTTTTAAAGTGGCTCTAAAAATAACTCAATCAGATATAGGCAATCTTAAATAAATTGACTTGTTGACTCTTATAACACTCATATGTGATATTTTTCTATACGATTAATTAATCAATCAATTAATTATTCCGTATAAGATATCAAATTTACTTAACTTACAAATTTAATTGTGAGCGGTATCTTTTTTTTTAAGAAATTAGGACAGAGGTGTAAAACTCGACGTGTTAAAAATATTGCTGGATTTTTCTGTTACGTATTTAGCAACGCTGTCGTAACTTCCATTTCGCTTTCGAGAAGAGTAAAAGGACGTTTAAAATATTTGCGTGAAACAAAATGCTTTCAAATGCACAACATATGAAATAGGCCATTCATTTTAGAGGTACTAAATAATATGTAATCAAGCACCTTAATAATTACGTACTAAGTGTAGGTGTAGGTCATCAGCTTAATAGTAATAGTAAATACAGGTATAAGTATAAACATCGACAGGTTTTTGGTAGGTAACACTGATTGTCTTTGTATATGAACGACATGCAACATCCATTTAACATCGAAAGCCGTTGTGCTAATAATTAATTGTCCTATGACTAGATGGAATACTTATTGCATCGTAAAGCGGATGTATTATTGGACCACGTTTACTTTAAAACAAAAAACAATTGGAAAATATTTTCAACAATAAAATAAATCATCAAATGCATTCTAAGAAGCTAACAAGAACCATCGCGATCTTTCATTCTTAAACCTATTATCACAGAAAAAACTAAGAGCCTGATCTTCAAGATGTACCAAAAATTGGCTTAATTATGACATAAATAGAACATGAAAAATAAAGGGTTCAACATAATTGAATTCGTAGTAAAATTCAGTTTACGAGAGATATGTTGCACAATGTTTTCCTTTTCATATTTACAAATAGACGTTATGTAAGTTGTTGAATTTATTTTAATGCACATGACAAATTTTCAGCAAATTCTAATCTAAAACACTTTCACTAATTTATAGCACTCCTCAGGTATGTGAAGTAGTTAGAATTGAATGTTCGATTAACACTCTGATGTGCTAATTATAGAAAAATTGGTAATTCAGAATTTCAGTCTCATCGATTTATTTGCTTTGACTACAATAAATTTTTGACTGAAACGCTTGTGTGTTTGACTATGCAAGTTCCCCTCCACCTTGAAATAATGAACAAAACTGAATGCCTCCTTACAAGACTCGGTACAGACGAATTTACAAAAAAATTTTGTCTAAATTTCACACAAACTTAATATAATTCTTGAGCTTCGCGATCTTTAATTTGTAAAACAGCCCTCGCTTAAAACAACTTCTTCTTTACGGCCGTGTATCTTTCCATGTAAACGTCGTAACCGTTCAAATCGGAAAGCTGTTTCGTTTCAAACAGATTCCCTTCGAGCGCCAAGTTTGATATATTCGAGTCGGTCAAAATTTTAGCGTGTATCGCAGTCAACTGCAAACAATTCTCCTCTAAACGCAGAGTTTTCAGCCGCGGGCAGTACGCGATTTGCGACGATATATCGGAGATTTGGTTCTGATTCATGTTTAACTCGGTCACGTTCAGGCCGGCTATGTCCGAGGGGATCGTCTTAATCTCATTCTTCGACAAATCCAAGACGTCCAAGTGTTTCAGGCCGCAGAAGACGAGCGGAAACTCTTTGAAATGATTGTCGCTCAAGAGGACTTGCTTGAGGTTAATCAGGTTCGTGATCGTGCGTGGTAATTGACTTAGATTGTTGTGGCACACGTTGAAAGTCTCGAGCTTTGTCAAAGCGCCTATGCAGTCTGGTATTTTGGAGAGTTTGTTTTTGTTTAGGTTGAGATGTTTCAGATGCATGAATCGGCTGATTTCATTGGGGAGGGTTACGAATTTATTATCGGATAAGTCTAGGGTGCGCAAGTTGCCTTCGAGGTGTAAAAATCCGGGGGGGAAATCGTTCAAGTTACTGGATACCTTTAACACACCTGTTTTCTTCGCCGTTTCCAGATGCTGCTTCAATCCGGAGTTGCCCATTTTTGTATCATCTCATTGTAGGCTGGTTCCAAGTTGATGAGTCCTTCTAGTAAATAAATACCTGTACTTTTCTCTGAAATATGTTACAAAAGGGCACATACATACCTGATTGATTCTCTTAAATGTTGTGCTTTGGCTTGTTATTCTACAAATTCAATGACGGCAGCACATAATTAAACGTTGTTATTTTAAAGCGTTAAATATTTGATGAGGCACGAAGAAAATAAAAAAGCTATTAATGATTAATGCACTTTCTTTCTCCTGACAATCAGATGATGACAAAAGGACACAGAGCGCTCTGCATTATCGACTGGGCGGACCGGTCGAGTTATCGATCGATTGTCTTGTGTCAAATGTCATAGTAGATGACAGCACTTACAGATTATTACTTCTGTTTATCTACTCCTCAAATCGGAATATAATAAATAAATGTTATCCAGCGATGCGTCGAATAAATAAAACGTCGCCGGCGGTGGTTCACATGGCCGTAATCAAATGAAAATGTAATCCGAGCCGGGTTCGTGCGTGTTCAAAATGCGGGGTGCTAATTGTTAAATATGACATCAACACCAAAGTCAGGAAAATATGTCCAAGGTAAGCGCGAGTTACACGCGAAAACCTAGTTTTCTCTTAAAATTCCACTTACGAGACACTCATCAGCGACGATCGAACGGGATGTGTTCCCCATTGCTCCCATTTAATTCACCTCTTGACATTTTTAAACTGTTGATTTCAATTGGGTTTGATTAATTAATTTCCACCAAAAATAAACCAGGACACAACGTCCAATCAATATCATCTGTGTATTCAAATTAGGACAGATTCATTTTGCTAATTAACATCTCCTGCTTGCTTTTTGATGGCCAAGGAGAGCATTGTTGAGTTTGCTTAAAATCGTTTTATGAAAAGGTCACACCTGTTAAGGCTTAAGGCACATTAAAGCCATGAAACACGCATTAATTTAAAAATACCTTAGACACAGGCTGGAACATCACTCATACTCAGCTCACACTCAAATTTGACGTTTGACGTTGTTTGAAATTCAGAAATGCCTTTTACTAGTATGGACGTTTCGGGGTCACTTTCTTATAGAGTTTTTTTGATAGATGTGACAAATATGCATGTATGGTTGCCTACTGTGATTTTTGCTAGGCGTTAGTGGGGGACAGGGCCGGCTTAACCATTAAGCTAATAGGGGCCCCTGAGGATTTAAAAAAATTCGGAATTATAGTTAAATTATCAATAAACTTAGTTTCAGTTAAATTATAATGGTTCAGATATGTTTTTTCTTCTTTTTTTTTTGACATCATTATACGTAATTGCGTATTTTTTGTTTTCTCTTTAATAAAAAGGCTTGCTTACAGTAGGGGTGTTATGTTAATCCGGTTCTAGCAGGGAATCAAAATAACAGGTAAACAATAATTTCTTATTTGTTATTTATAAATTGCTATCTGTTCAGAATTTCGCCTAGCAACACTCACGATAGGCAACCATACATGCAAATTTAATGCGTCCATTAAAAAAGTGAGCCAGAATTAATGTTACCAAGTTCAAAAAAGAAAAATCCCGCAAGAGTTGCCAAAAATCGCCCTTCAACGCAGAAAAGCTCTCAATTTGTTACTAGATTTAGAAGTATTATTTAAAAAAAATCATTAAAAATACAGGAAATTAAGGAAAGCAAACAAAAGACGATCGATTTTACAGCGCAATTCATTTGATTAATGAGTAATTAATTAGAAAAAAAAACTATTTGAACAAAATGACGACAAAACAAAGAAAACAAAACATAAACTCAAAAAATCAAAAAAATACTAATAAAATTCAAGAAATAATTAAAAAGACAAACAAAAGATAATCAATTTTACGACACATTTTAATAAATTAATATTTTTTTTAACGAAAAGATCGGTGGGAAAGCAAGAGAAATAATAGATTTTTTTTTAATACGAAACAAAAAATTTAAATAACAATAAAAACAAAAGACGATCGATTTTACAGCGCAATTCTGTTTAATAATAAATTAAAACAGAAACAAATGAAGAAAATTCAAACCAGGATTAAAGTAAAGCCTAAGTTAGAATGTGACACACGAAATGCTGTACGCCATATCGCGTGTGTCACATTCTAACTTAGACGTAAATTTAATCTTGACTTAAATCTTTTGTGCAACATAGTTATTTTGTGTCACATTTTAACTTAGGCTTAATTTAAACCTTAGGCTGCGTTGCATAAATGATTTAAGCCTAAGTTAGAATGTGACGCACAGCATATTGTATGTCATATTCTAACTTAGGCTTCATGTTAATCCTGAACTAAACACTTATGCGACGCAGCCTAAGCCTAATTTAAGCCTAAGTCACAATGTGCCATACAATATGCTGCACGTCATAACTTGTGTCACAATCTAACTTAAGCTTAAATTTAATCCTAACGTAAATCTTTTGTGCGACCCACTCGTTTTGTATCACATTCTAACTTAGGCTTAAATTAAGCCTTAGGCTGCGTTGCATAAATAATTTAAGCCTAAGTTAGAATGTCACACATCTTATGAGGCACAGCGTATTGTGTGTCATTATTCCAACTTAGGCTTCATGTTAATCCTAACGTAAATCACTTATGCAACGCAGCCTAACGCCTCATTTAAGCCTTAAATTGCTTATGCAACGCAGCCTAGTGCCTAATTTAAGCCTAAGTCAGAATATGCCACACAATATGCTGCATGTCATAACTTGTGTCACAATCTAACTTAAGCTTAAATTTAACCCTGTCTTAAATCTTTTGTGCGACCCACTCGTTTTGTGTCACATTCTAACTTAGGCTTAATTTAAGCCTTAGACTGCGTTGCATAAATGATTTAAGCCTAAGTTAGAATGTGTCACACGTTATGACGCACAGCATATTGTGTGTCATATTCTAACTTAGGCTTCATGTTAATCCTGAACGAAATCACTTATGCGACGCAGCCTAAGCCTAATTTAAGCCTAAGTCACAATGTGCCACACAATATGCTGCACGTCATAACTTGTGTTACAGTCTAACTTAAGCTTAAATTTAATCCTGACTTAAATCTTTTGTGCGACCCAGTCATTTTGTGTCACATTCCAACTTAGGCTTAAATTAAGCCTTAGGCTGCGTAGCACAAATGATTTAAGCCTAAGTTGGAATGTGATACACGTTATGACGCACAGCGTAGTGTGTGCCATATTCTAACTTAGGCTTAATTTAAGACTTAGGCTGCGTTGCATAAATGATTTAAGCCTAAACTAGATGTGACACACAATATACTCTACGCCATAACGTGTGTCACATTTCAACTAAGGCTTAAGGCTTAATCCTGGCTTAAATCTTTTATGCAGCCTTAGCCTTAGTACATTCCCTAGTTGAGGTAAAGATAGACAAAGAGACTTAGGCCCAGCTGTATAGTTTCAGCTAGGCTTAAACTGTATAGTGCCAGCTGGGCCTAAGCTGTATAGTACGAGTTTAGATTTAAGCTGAAGCTTAAACCCATATCGATTATTGAACAATTATTTTTGAGTTGTGGTGGAATTGTACACCTCGGCCTTAGTTTCTTCGTGCTTATGAGAGTGTTCTGTTTATGATCTTTAATTTTGCTTCTTTATTAGCTTTAAGTTTATTACGAAAAAGAAAATCGTAAAGGCACGAAATTGAAAACAAGCGTAAACAATAAATAACTTTGTTTGTATAATATTTAAAACAATTCAGGTTTTTATTCCCCGAAAACACGTTGATGTTGTAAGCAACGTAGATCAGCGTCTATTAGCTACACTTAATTATTTATAACTCACCCACTTTTGAGTCAGACTCTATTTATTTATTTTTTTTCGTCGAGGTCTCATTGTGCGGCGCAGCAAATTTCGGGCAGAATTTAGTAAATGAGGTGGCGAAGAAGGAAAATGGTATAGGCGTGAGCAACTAAAGCAAGGATCGAAAATAGCCGTGTAGGCGATTTTTTTGTTGGCCTGGCTGTCAGCCAACGATGGGTCTTAATAAAATCCTCTAAATAGAGGTGACAAAACGGTCAAATTTGTAAGTTGCGGCACACGATTATGTTAACGCAATTAATTAATCAGGAAAGTATTTTTTTTTAAGAACTTGTGTAGATTTGTACGGAAAACTGATTAACCTGTGAGTGTTTTAAAAGATAACTAATCGCAATTTCAAAAGTTCAGGTTTTTTCTTTGGAAGGCAAACAATGGTTTGTTTGCCATCATAATCTTAAATTTCTTTGTTGCACCATATTTGGCAAAAGTTTTCCACGAAGGAGTTAGAAATCAGAGTGCCTACCATTGAAGAATTTATTGTAATTATTGTTTTATGAATACGTTTAACCTTCAGCATCTCGTTGCAATTGGGAGTGGGAATACTTGCGAATATTATTTACTTGTTGGCAGCATTAAAAATATGTATAAGTTGGCAGATGTGTCCTTAAACACTTCTGCTCCGACTATTTAAAATCAGTTCACGGATTATAAGAACTCCCGTCCCGTCCTTAACAATGCCAAAAGTTGGCACACGTCTAATTTTCGATTTCTTTTAGAATTTTGGCCGCTCCGGGTCAGTTCTTCGTTTTTAGTTGTGCGCGTTGGTTTGCGGTTGTTTTGGTTTTGGCGTGGCGTGGAAGTTTTGAGGTGCGATTAAATTGGCACAATGCCCGATTACTGCGAGTTCGTCGAGGAGCCCAGAGATAGAAAGCGTAAATATAGGATACACGCTCAAAAGAGAAAAAGGAAATGGGATGCGGCGAGACGACACTGGACGGTTTTACTTTCTGTAACACCACTTGAGGTTTTCTACGAAGGTTAGATTTTCAAATTTGTAATTCATTTCATTAAACAACCATAGCAGATGAGAGAAACTCAAAAAAAAACCGTGCGAAGGAACAAACCAAGTAATTAAACCGACTCGTGAATTTTCACTTTCCAAAAAAAATGAATCAAAAGCATCCACAAGACAACCCCTTTTTTTTAACCCTTAAACAATTTATTATATTTTCACACCCTGAATGGTACACTAAGCATTGATTTATTTTTTTGTTACAATCGAAAAAGACATGACACAACGAGGCGATTGCAATCTCTTCACCACAAACCCTGTGAATAACCCCCAGGAGGGATTCGCGTGGTACTGGGCGTGACAATTTTGTTCTCGTAACCCTCCCCCAAAAGTGGATTTCCATCTAAAATAAAATAAACGTTTTGACATTATTGCGGACGTGTCACCCCCTCAAGTTTACCCTTTCTGCGCGAGGAATGCCTTCTAATTTCATCGGTGTTCACCCCAACACCCGTCAGTGGATTTCGTGAATTGAACGGCTTTGCACTCGATGGTCTTTTCCTGGGTGTGTTGTCGATGTGTCCTATATAATCCTTGGCTTCTATGGCGTCCAAGAATCGCCTTGGACTGACCACGTGATCACTGGGGGGATCTTCCCTGCATCCCATGCACCCCGCAGGGAATATAGTGCTGGTGTGATCTCTTAGTTTGTTTATCCGCCTCGGGGGTTGGGATTCACTCGATTCTGGTCGAGGTGAAGTGGGCTTGTCTGCTTCTAAGAAAAAGATGTCGCTCGTGTGTTTGGATGAGATGGGACTAGTTTCTTTCACTTCATCTTCCTTCTCCTTTGGCTCTGCTACTTCCTCTGCTTCGCTTGGTATATTTAGCTTTAACGATTCCTCATCCACTTCGTCTGAATTCTCCATTTTTATTCTGAAATTTAATCAAAAATCTATGTACGCCTCAATTGAGTTGATGTTGTTTGTGTTCGGA
The DNA here is from genome assembly GCA_039766575.1 of Serrognathus titanus. NCBI lineage: Eukaryota > Metazoa > Arthropoda > Insecta > Coleoptera > Lucanidae > Serrognathus > Serrognathus titanus. Next base: position 19,785,046 of record CM077911.1, on the reverse strand, counting down.
TTAATCCCAAACTTGTGCTTCTATGTGGATGATGTAAACGTGGGAGGTTATCGGAGCGAGGAAAAAAAATACGAGTGTGACATATTTCACGCCTAAACTCGCAAAACAGATGTTCTCTCTGCCCTCGGTCGTCGGTTACGCAAAAACCTACGTAATCGCGTCGTAAAAACGCATGTGACAGTTCGGTTGGCCGAAGGTTTCCTTGAAAAAAATTAAGCATTTTGGGCGGTAATTACCTTCGGCTTGCCTCTGGTGCTGCGGTATAAAAGCGGCGCTACATTAATTTCACGTTTATTAAGTCCAATGTTTTAACATTTCGTGCCAAACAAAAATCACTTTCGAATAAATTTTCAAAACGTTTTGTTTTCAGGGCTTCCTGAGCGATTCGTTTTGATTGAACCCATTTCCATGGCATTCACCTCGTGCTAAGGAAACGGCTTACGCTACGCCATTTCTTCTACAAGATTTAAATTGAATTAAATACTATCTGGAAAAATAGAGCATGCAATTGTATCTGCAGCCCAGAAATTTCATCGTAGAAGTTGAACCAAATCTTGTACAAGAAATAGACTAATCCAAAATGTCATTATTACATGTTAGATTTAGACGAGCACTCTGTAATTAAAACGTAACGTTTCTGTTTCTAATTAAAAAGATAGACCTACGCAATGCGAAGAAAGACTGCAAGAAAAGCAAATGCAAAACATTAACTTGGGGATAAAAATCCATAGAGAAGTCAAATAAAAAAAGAACAAACAACGAACAATGAGAAAGTGTACAGAAAAACAAAGGGTGATCGACGATTTCCAACAAATTATTTGAAAATTAAAAAGCTGACAAGAAAATTACGAGGAGAATTGCGAGGGGCAAGAAAAAATTTTAAAAAATAAATAAACAACAGAGAACTAAAACAAATAACGCGCAAGAGTAAATAAAATCAATGAAAAACAAGTCAAAGTGAAGACAACATCAGAAACCCTTGGGAAATTGAAAGAAAAGGCTTCAGATAATGTGACAAATTAATTAAATTAAAAAAAAAGAAAACGCAAGAAACGTTAACTACAAAAAATAAGCGGAGAAAAACAAGTGAAAAATCAACGATTATCTGGAGCAGAACTTTTTTTTTTTAAGTAAAATGAATAAATTACAAAGAAGTCAAGGAATTACCAAAAAATAATTCAATTTAATTAATTTAAAAACCGCATACACAAAAGGCAACAAAATAGAAAATGAGATACGACGATCAAATAAAAAAAAAACAAAAGATCAACGATTTTCCCGTGAAATGCCAAAGAAAAAACAAAAGAAGAGAAAGTTAAAAGGAAAAACAAAAGAGAGCCAAAAGAGAAACTGACGAAATTATTGAAAATCAGAACGATGATTGCAGAAAGTGCTAAACAATTTAATTAAAAAAACACACACAAAAGGCAATAAAATAAGAAATGAGATACTTACGACGAATCAAGTAAAAAAAAATCGACGATTTTCCCGCGAAATACTTCAAAAATAAACCGAAAGAAAAACAAAAGAAGAGAGAGTTAAAAAGAAAAGAAAATCAAAAACTCATCGAAAATTAATTCAATAAAAAAGAAGACTCATGGAATTTCAATAAGGGAAAAAAAAACAAATGAAAAATCAGCAATTTTCCTGACCTGAAAATTTTTAAAGAAAGCAAAATGAATAAATCACAAAAAAGTCAAGGAAGAAATAATTCGATAAAAAGAAACAAAAGAGAAATACATAAAATGGGGGTTAAGTAGATCACAAGAAAGACAACAGAAGAATAAGATACGACGAGTCAAGCAAAAAAAAAACAAAAGATCGACGATTTTACCGAGAAATGATTGAAAAGTTAACCCAAGAAAAAACAAAAGAAGAGCGAGTGAAAAAGAAAAGAAAATCAAAAACTCAATGAAAAAAAAGAAGACTCATGAATTTAAAGAGGGAAAAAAAAACAAATGAAAAATCAGCGATTTTCCGGAGCTGAATATTTTTGAAAAAGCAAATGAACAAATCATAAAAGAAGTCAGTGAAGAAGTATTTCGATAAAAAGAAACAAAAGAGAAATACATAGAATGAGGGTTAAATAGATCACAAAAAAAAACAACAGAAGAAAACTAAAAAAAAATTGACGATTTTTCCGCGAAATGGTTGAAAAATAAACCGAAGGAAAAACAAAAGGAGAGGAAATTAAAAAGAAAAGAAAATCAAAAACTCATAGAAAATTAATTCAATAAAAAAAAGAAGATACAAAAAAGACAACAGAAGAATACGACGAGTCAACTAAAAAAAAAATAAAAGATCTACGAATTTCCGCGAAATACTTGAAAAAGAAGCCGAAGGAAAAACAAAACAAGAGATAATTAAAAAGAAAAGAAAATCAAAAACTCATCAGAAATTCATTCAAAAAAAAAAGAAGAAAACTGAAATGAAAAAACGTGAATTGCAAAGAGTAGGATGGAAAAAAAAAACAAATGAAAATTTCCGGAGCAGAAAACTTTTGATTTAAAAAGCCAAGCACTAACAGAAGGCAAAATGAACAAATTGCAAAAAAATTACAACAAAAAGAAGCGAAAGAGAAACGAAATGAGATTTAAAAAAAACAACAACAGAAGAATGACGATATTCCTTCGACGAATTAACTGAAATTAATGTAAAAGGCAACAAAATAGCAATGAAATGCGACGAACTAAGTAAAAGAAAACAAAAGATCCACGAAATACTTGAAAAACGAACCTCGAATAAAAGTCGAATTTCAAAAAAAAAAAAAAAACAAAACGATCGAATACGTGTTCTTTAATTTTTTAACAGTCTGCCGGAAAGTGGTTCTTTTGTTTTTCGTTCATTTTCTTTATTTTTATTTTATACAGAATTTCTTCATTTGTTTGTTGACGTATTCTTCTGAAATTCAATCACTCTCAGTTCTATCGGATGCTCTTTTAAATTTGGCGTCGAAGTTGGCCCTGACAAGGTCCTTGCTGTGAACATACCACAATTTTAATTATTTGCTGTAAATCTTATTCGCTTTTTTCATTTGTTACAATAGATCTCATTCTTAGTGTCTTTTATCGTTTATTACAATGTATCACATTCTTGTGACGTCTTGTCGTACTGTTGAGTTCGAAACGTCGAAAGCAAGATTCAAATGTCACAGTGATGATGATGATGGTTCACAATAAAATTTTCAGGGCCAACTTGACAAAGTGGTCAAGAATCACTGTTTAAGTTGGCAATGCTAAATTTTAATTTCAAATGGTAACTTGACAACAAACGTCATTTGACATTTCAAATTCAAATTAAAACGCATAACCTACAATCTTGTCGTTGTTCAGGTTACGTCAAATAAACCAACGAATCATATATCAGGTTGCAGTGTTGCAAATAGCCGAATAAAAAAAAATGCTTTTAATTGTATTGCTAACTCAAACAGTTATTTTTGATCACTCTGTACATGAAAATGGTCGAAATTTTCATTTGGTTATGGTTGGTTTCAGTTCTTTTTAATTTCGAATTTATTTTACAATTTTCTAAATCATCTTCAGCACGATTTTAAAGAGAAAACTTTTTCGTTTATACATTGACAAGTTCCCTTCCGAAATTGCCTCATTCTAATTTCAGAAAATATTAAACTTATCTTTTCTCCTCTATCCTTAATATATTTTTTTTAATTTTCCCGAAGTTATTATCTTTGTTTCATTACACGTTCCTTTCTACCTATACATATACCTTTTCGCGAAGTTTAATAATAAAATTGCTTTCGTATTAATGATGATTATAAGCTTGAATATCGCAAATAAAACTGACTTATCTTGATCCACTTTATCTCCCACTAGTTACAACTGTTATCGAAATTATCTGGCATAGTATTTAAAGCATCTTTTAACGTCATTTCGATAACTAATTATCTGCGAATACGCAACACCGGAGAGTACCTATTAGTTTGTTTGCTTGTTCGCACTTGCATTCTGCGGTTTTTAATAAAACTGCACTCTGTGGTTTTTAATAAAATAACACAAGGACAGTGGAAAATTAGTTCGAAGTGTTTGATGATGAAAGTTCGGAATGAGTTGCTTACGCGCCCAACATCATGGTACGTTTCATTTAATTTATTTTTCGATTCATTAATTTTTTTTTAACGACCATAAATTCTAAAAGAATTGTGTAATTATAAACAGGTTTTATTTTGTTTAATATTTTTTCTCTTTTAACATTTATTTCGGTCTGCATAGTGGAGTTTAGTGATGGAAACCAAAAGTTACCCATCTAGACAGGCTAAAATGTATGCAAACAGATAAATGATACGGCATTCATCGGCACACATGTGTTCTGGCACGTTTTCTATAAAAAAAAAACGTACGCCTCATTAACCATATAAATACTGCCGCGACACAGATAAAAAGTGTAACAAAAAAGGTCGTAAGAAGGGGAGCTTGAAGGGATTTTGTTGTTAGTGCAATCTGGAAGTTTCAATTTTTTCTCAACGTTTTATTTTAGTTGTAGATACTTCTATTCCATAAAATTGAAGAATTAATGTCCTTCAAGGACATAACAAAGATATTAAATTCAATTAAACAAACGATATGGAAAATTCATAGATTTTACTTTTTGTATTCCCTCTTTGCCTTTTAATTTTCTCTTTTCCTCTTCCCTCTTTACCTTTTAGTTTTTCTTTTCCTTTTCCCTCTTTGCCTTTTAGTTTTTCTTTTCCTCTTCACTTCTTTTCTTCTTGATCCCTATTAGCCAGCTCCTCTTTAGGCTTCTTCCGTTTATCAGCGAGCGTAACCTTAGTCGTTCCTTTGGTGTCTTCACAACATCCAAATCTTTTCTTGTAGAATCCCCATAGCCCAGACGTCTTATTGCTACCTCACACTTGCAATTCCACCCGCAAGTATTCCGCCTTTGCCTTTTGGTTTCCCTTTTCCTCTTCACTTCCTTTCTTCTTGATCCCAATTAGCCAGCTCACGTTGTTTTCTTTCCACATCTGAGAGGGCTTTAAATTTTGATTCTTCTCCTCTTCTAACTGTCTTCTTAGTCCATATGACCTAATTAACGTCGTTTTTTCTTCCACGTCTACAAGAACTTAATTACGAAGGCATATTATTTCAAGCTACAATATTATTTTTAACATAAATACGTATTTCGATGTCTAAGGTGTCATCCTCGGTACATAAATGGAATCTGTGGGTGGTATAACCAGAGATTAGTCTCCTCACCAAATCTCCCGTGGAATTGGAAGCAGCGTGTTTATATTTTTTTGAGTCATCTTCGAAAATATTGCTTTTTTCTTCCTCTTTAGGCTTCTTCCGTTTATTAGCGAACGTAACATCAGTCGTTCCTTTGGTGTCTTCACAACATCCAAATCTTTTCTTCTAGAATCCCTATACCCTACCACACATTTGCAATTCCATCCACAAGTCTTTGTATAGTCTGTAATAATTATAAATAATTTCATAACAGTGAAAGCAACAATTATTTCCTCAAGGTCCTTGGTAAGCTCTGATTGTTTTTGATTTAACGAGTTTCAAGAGAGAACTACAACAAACTTAAATGACTCTTTACAAGAAGTTTCAGGAAATGAAAAAAACGTGCATTTTTAATTACTTATGGGTTATTGTCCTTCATCTCTCACGACTGTTAACTGGTAACTACGGCCCTGTAAGGAAGAACGAATTCTTTGACGAGACAGAAATGAAAATTACAGGAAGCATTTTTCAAGCAAAATCCAAGTTTTAAAATAAAAACCGAAAGAATCCTCTTTGATGTTCGCTTATTCACTTACTTTATAGCGCCCGTTCCCAAATCTCGTTTATTTACACGTTTCCACGTGTTTACGAAACGAAATTTCTGCGTCGCCTTCAATTTTGAGAAATGAACCGAAACGTTACTGACCAAGTCACCGATTTATTTACTCGCAGTTTCTCTCAAAAAAAAAATCAAATTGATGTTCGTGCGTAGGTATTTATATACAACATACCAAGCGTCTATTTTTATCGCTTACATCTATTTAAAATTCATGTTGGTGTGTTGTACGAACGATTTTGTACATCTCCATGTTAATTATGGAATGAACTATTGAATATTGTGATTGATGAACGCACGGCAATTTTATGTTGTTGTTAACATTGTTGGGTATTATAAGGGTATGGATCAGATGTTTTATATAGTATTGATCGCTATCGCGTTTGTTGACGTGTGTTTTATAATTGATGACGTCCGCTGTGACGCGTTTAACAGAGAAAGTATATTAAATTATATATTTCAAACATGTTCTATCTATAGGAAAAACTAAACTAGTACTTTTCATTTAAGTGTAATTCCAGTTGATTTACTTTCTGGCTGACCTCGTATCGTAAATACGATATCTTTAATCGTTCTGTTTCATTGATTTAAGGTGACCGCAACTTTTACAATTACTACATTACGATCTTAATAAATCTATTATCTGCGTTGCAACTTTTTACTAAAGACAATTATTTTGTTGCTTGCAAGGACGGCGAGTTTAAAACTCGCTTTATTGCTCGTAATTATTAGCTGGGTTTTTAAAAAAAAAAAGCAATAATGAGTACTTTAAGTAAAGGAAGTTTGTATATAGATATCCAGGCTTTGTGTTGTATGTAGAGGTCGACTCAGCTGGTGGTAATCTTGGGATAAGACCCCCGGCATTTGGGAATTCCCGACTTTCTTTTTTCTATTTGTTTAGGAACTTATAATCACAGAACAAACTCTGCGATATTTGCAGTTCCTTTTTTTTGTAACTTCAACTGGTAGTCGTTACTTTCACTTGAAGGCAGTGCAATGTTTTACAATTTTCGTAAGTACGACTCTGTTACATGAAACGATTTATTAGTTTTGAGCACCTTCGACGATTTGTAATTTTACATCGTTTCATTTTATTTACGTTTTCCTAAAGCTAGACTTAGGAAAGTTATTAAAAATTGTCTAAGGTAAGAACATGTTTTCAAATCAAAAACTAATTCTGTAGGTATACCTATAGAGAAGCTATATTGTATGTGCAAACTCATAAAAGCTATATATTCAAATCAAAAACTTCAAAAAATTATTAACTTGATGACTTAGAAAGAGCTGCATTCTCAAGTCACATACTTTCTAAGAAAAAGCTATATTTTCAAGACAGGCTTACAGAAACTTTAAAGCTTAAAGACTTACAAAAATCGTATGTAATCTAGAAGCTACCTTTTCAATTCAAACACTGTCTAAGGAAAGCTATATCTTAAAATCAAAGGCAGAAAGCTTGAATAATTTCAGATATACTTTATCTAAGCTTGAAGACTTTCAGAAGCTATCAAATCACAGACTTCAAACTATAATACTTGATAATTTAGAAAGAGCTGCATTTTCAAGTCAGACACTCTCTAAGAAAAAGCTACGTTTTCAAGTCAGACTTAGAGAAACTATAAAGCTTAAAGACTTACGAAAGCTTGAAGCTGACCTTTCAATTCAAGTACTATCGTAAGAAAACTTATATTTTCAAGTCAAAGACTTTCAAGTACGAAGCCAGCAAAATATAATTTCCAGGATTTGTTGTCTAAGCTTGAACTCCTCCAAAGATATGCATTCATATTTAGAGACATAGGAAAGCTATATTCCCAAGTTAAAAATATCTAAGCTTAAGAATAGAAAAGCTATATTTTCAAGTGAAATACTAAGCCTCAAGATATAGAGAAGCTATATTGTATACTCAAAATCACAAAAGCTATATTTTCAAGACAAAGACTTACAAAAATTATCAAACTTGATGACTTAGAAAGAGTTGCCTTTTCAATTCAAACTCTGAGTAAGGACTTGAAGAAGCTCTATTTTCAAGTTTGAAGGCAGAAAAGTATATTCAATCAAATATTTTTGATCTAAGCTTGAAGACTTATGGAAGCTACTTTTTTAAAGTCTCAGGACAACCACATTACCAACTCTAAAGATTTGATTTGAACGCAGAGAAGCTATGTTTTTAAGTTAATCATTATTTAAGCCTGTCAGGTCAAACACTGCCTTAATTTGAAGACTTGGTAAAGCTGTGCTATCTAATTTGGAGATGGAAGAGCTACATTTTCTAGCCACGCATTGTCGATGAAAGCTAAATCTTTTAGTTTGAAGATAGGCGAGTTATTTTGGAAATTTGAAAACGAGCCCAAAATCTTAAGAAATCTTAAATTGTTTGATTTCTAAGCTTGATACGAGCTTTATTTTCAAGGCTGGAGCTCGAAGAGCTATACTTTCAAGATTGAATTCTTAGAAAGCTACGTTTTCAGGAGAGAGGCTAATTTTGAGGATATGGGGGAACTATAATTACATGTCTAAAGTTACAAAGACTATATCTTCAAGTTAGTGACTTAGAAAGCTTGATGATTTAGTAAAGCTGCCTTTTCACTCTATTTTCAAGTCAAAGACATAGAAAAGCTATATTTTCAAGCGTAAAAGCAAATTAATTGTCGTCTATCAAGTCTGAAGACTTAGAAAAATCTATGGGCTTTAAGTTTGAAGGTAGAAAAGCTATATTTTTACACTAAAGCTTGTCTAGTCAAATACGGTTTTAATTAAAGCTATGCATTCTAATCTGGAGACGGATTAAATATTTCTAAGACTGAAGATTTAGGAAAACTAGAGGAAAAACCGTCTGAAGCTATTTTTTTTTGTTGTACGAAGGCAAACATAGCACATAATCTTTTATTTTCAAACTTAGACTAAGTTCGAAGACTTTCATGGGCTTAACTTGTAAATTTGAAGCTAAAGAAGCTATACTTTCAAATCTGAAATTTTACAGACGCTATATTCTCAAGTTAAATATGAATTTTCAAATCTAAAAACGCAAAAGCTAATTTTCGAAATGAGAAATTGGCTTAGGAGACATATTTTGAAGTCTAAAGGAAAAAGGGCTTTCCTTTCAAGCGCATCGTTGCCTAAGCTTCGAGTTAAGCCTGAAGACACTAGAAAGCTGTACCTGTTTATAAAGTTGAAGTCTTAGAAAAGTTATAGTTGTAATTTTAAAGCTCTATTATCACATTTAAAGACAGACAAGCTCTATCTCCAATTGGAAGATGTCTAGTATTTTGGAGTCAAAATTCTGACACTTGTTTTTGCATCCATACTGTAGTTTACTGGACGTTATTAATGGAAAATAATGAAGGAAATTTTAAGCTAAAGCGACGCACAAAATTTAAATTTCACATGAGATTATCTTACATACGTAGCAAAAGATAGAATCGCATATATAAGTAAGCAAATAAATAACAAAACATGAGATAAGATAAAAACTTGCAACGATGAAGAGACACATTCACCAGTGATTGCAAAGTGTAAACTTTATTTCCCCCTCAAAAAAAAAGGTGCTCTTTAGTTGGGTGGATAATCCAGAGGAAGTCGAACAGGAGATTGCCAAGTACCCGGAAGTAAACCTATACAAATACATATTCACAGCCAACGTAAGTAGAACCACGTGGCTCTTTCGGGGCTCAAACTAGTCTTATTTTAAGCTTTACGTACATAAGGAAGCATGCATGAATGATTCAAATTTTCAATTTGGAATCATATCAGACGAGGCGTGCATTACTAATTTTGTAAATTAAAAAAAATTATTGCGGTGGTAAAAACAGATGGATTCATTCATGAAATATCTAGACTAGACGGTGTAAACGCGACGCCAAATGTAAAAATAACGTCGCCATGTAATTGTGTGAAGTTATTTTGTCTTCCATATCTCTCGATGGCGCCTAACGCAACCATTAATGATGCCCCGGCATGAGCACAATGCCGGTCGTATTCCTATTTATAAGTAACAACGTATGTTGTTGATGCCATAGCTACTGTACGAAATTGTTTAAACCTATTTACAAAGATAACGAAAGAGGTCAAACGACTTTACACTTGGTTTGATCACTACGATATTATTAATAATATTCGATGTTTTTAAACTTGAACCTATAATTCGGGGATGGGCTTAAGTAAAATTATCATTGGTTATAATGATAACTTAAGAAAATCCAATCCATTGGTGTGATTGCTGTTAGTACAGGTTATTTATTAAGTAGTTCCATTAAACTATTCTAAAAACGTTCGTGTGGATTTTGGTTCATCGCGTGAATTTGATGAAGGCTGAAATTGCTAACGGCATGGGTTTAACACGACCTAATTAAAGTAATTCGATGGGTACCTCTGGGTTATACCAATAAGATTCTAAGATCAAAATTAAAGCCCTTCCTGAAACCTGTTGAAATCTGTTATTTTTTTAATTATTTATGGTATGACTGGGCTAACGCAAATAGAACAAACGTGTCGCACGAAATTTCTTATCAAACATTCTCGTGCTTACTTCGGTTTCGCCGGCTCGGAATATTTCCAACAAATACCCGTACGCTGCGGTTTATGATCTCACTTTTACATCCTATCCCCACCTTCACAATTCACATCTTTTTAGCTAAGCTAGTCACAAACTCGTCGGGTATCCATCCTACGCCCGGCGCTGAAGTAGTAAACCCTGTCTCTTCGTGGGTAGTGCGCTTCTACGGGTCGCATTTCGTCGATCGAACTTTGACAATAGTGTCCGGATTCGGCCCAGATTTTCATTACCGTGCGAAGTGCAACGCCGAAATCGAATACTTTATTTTTAATCAGTGGCGGGCGTTGTTAGTGCGAACAGATGTCGGTTCGAGCAAGTTTTTAGGAGTGATGTGTTGACTTTACGTCTATAAAAGGTTCTGTCCGGCAAACGAGTTTCAATAGGTGATTTTCTTTATGTGTTTCACGAACTGGCTGAAAATATCAGTTATCAGTTTTAAATTAAAGCAGAATGGGAATGAGAATGACAAAACAGGAAAAAAATGAAACAGATATTTATGGACGCATTGTATGTAAATATTTGGATGTCGCCTCTTGTTTTTAAATTACTTGCGACAACTAAAGGAGATACTTTCTTAACTCCTTTCAGTTGCACCAAGTTTTCGCAAGCAAATCCATGAATTTGTTCTAAATTTACAAAGGCAAGAGAAAATATTTCGTATGTATTAACAACATTTTTATTATTTTTTTAAAGACAAATACAGGGTTTCAAAAAACATTTCAAGTCTTAGGAAAGCTATATTTCCAAATCAATGACTTGAAGAAGCACTATTTTCAAGTGTAGGGACAAAAAAACATTCTTTACCTAAACTTGAAGACTTACAGAAGCTACACTTTTAAATCGAAACTTAAAGACTTAGGAAAACTACATCATCATCATCATCAAGTCTAAAGATTTGGTTTGAAGTTAAACATGATTAAAGACTGTCACGTTAAATACTGTCTTAATTTGAAGACTTGGGAAAGTTATGTAGTTCTTTGACTTGTTTTTGTTTTCATTTTGCTTGTACCTTTCTATCCTAAGTCACAAAAGCTATATCTTCAAGACAAAGACTTTAATAAAATTATAAAATTTGATGACTTAGAAAGACCTGCCTTTTCAAATCAAACACTGTTTAAGGAAAGCTATATCTTCAAGCCAAAGACTCTATTTTCCAGTATGAAGGCAGAAAAATATTTTTTATCTGAGCTTGAAGACTTACAGAATCTATCAAATCACAGACTTCAAACAATTATATTACTTGATGATTTAGAAGCAGTTGCATTTTCAAGTCAGAGACTCTTTAAGAAAAAGCTACATTTTCAAGTCAGACTTAGAGAAACTATAAAGCTTAAAGACTAACAAAAGCTTGAAGCTGACCTTTCAATTCAAATACTATCGTAAGAAAAGTTATATTTTCAAGTCAAAGATTTTCAAGTACGAAGCCAGCAAAATATAATTTCCAGGATTTGTTGTCTAAGCTTGAACTCCTCCAAAGATATGCATTCATAATTAGAGACATAGAAAAGCTATATTCCCAAGTTAAAAATGCCCAAGCTTGAGAATAGAAAAGATATATCTTGAAGTGAAATACTAAGCCTCAAGATATAGAGAAGCTAGATTGTATTTTCAAAATCACAAAAGCTATATTTTCAAGACAAAGACTTAGAAAAATTATAAAACTTGATGATTTAGAAAGAGTTGCCTTTTCAATTCAAACTCTGAGTAAGGAAAGCTATATTTTCAAGTCACAGACTTGAAGAAGCTCTATTTTCAAGTTTGAAGGCAGAAAAGTATATTCAATCAAATATTTTTGATCTAAGCTTGAAGACTTACGGAAGCTACCTTTTTAAATCAAAACTTAAAGTCTTAGTACAACCACATTACCAACTCTAAAGATTTGGTTCGAACGCAGAGAAGCTATGCTTTTAAGTTAAACATTATTTAAGCCTGTCAAGTCAAACACTGCCTTAATTTGAAGACTTGGAAAAGCTGTGCTATCTAATTTGGAGATAGAAGAGCTACATTTTCTAGCCACGCATTGTCGATGAAAGCTAAATCTTTTAGTTTGAAGATAGGCGAGTTATTTTGGAAATTTGAAAACCAACTCTAAAGATTTGGTTCGAACGCAGAGAAGCTATGCTTTTAAGTTAAACATTATTTAAGCCTGTCAAGTCAAACACTGCCTTAATTTGAAGACTTGGAAAAGCTGTGCTATCTAATTTGAAGATGGAAGAGCTACATTTTCTAGCCACGCATTGTCGATGAAAGCTAAATCTTTTAGTTTGAAGATAGACGAGTTATTTTGGAAATTTGAAAACGAGCACAAAATCTTAAGAAATCTTAAATTGTTTAGTTTCTAAGCTTGATACGAGCTTTATTTTCAAGGCTGGAGCTAGAAGAGCTATACTTTCAAGACTGAATTTTCAGGAGAGAGGCTAATTTTGAAGATATAGAGGAACTATATCACATGTTTAAAGTTACAAAGACTATATCTTCAAGTTAGTCACTTAGAAAGCTTGATGAATTAGTAAAGCTGCCGTGTCACTCTATTTTCAAGTCAAAGACTTGGAAAAGCTATATTTTCAAGTGTAAAAGCAAATTAATTGTCGTCTATCAAGTCTGAAGACTTAGAAAAATCTATGGGCTTTAAGTTTGAAGGCAGAAAAGCTATATTTTTACACTAAAGCTTGTCTGGTCAAATACGATTTTAATTAAAGCTATACTTTCTAATCTGGAGACGGCTTAAGTATTCCTAAGACCCAAGATTTAGAAAAACTACATCAAAAACCGTCTATTTTTTTTTTGTTGTACGAAGGCAAACGTAGCACATAATCTTAGGAAAACTATATTTTCAAACTTAGACTAAGTTCGAAGACTTTCATGGGCTTAACTTGTAACTTTGAAGCTAAAGGAGCTATACTTTCAAATCTGAAATTTTACAGACGCTATATTCCCAAGTTAAAAAAGAATTTTCAGATCTAAAAACACAAAAGCTAATTTTTGAAGTCTAAAGAGTCTTTTCAAGCGCAACAATGTCTAAGCTTCAAATCAAGTCAATGTTCCCAAGTTAAATAAGAATGACAAAAGAGAAAAGTAAACGAAACACAGATTTATAGACGCATTGTATGTAAATATTTGGATTACATTACTTGCGACAACCAGTATCTTAGTTACACCAGTTACATCAACTTCTCGCAAGCAAATCTATAAATTTGTTCGAAATTTACAAAGGCACAACAACGTTTTAGTTATTTTTTTAAAGACATATACAGGACGTTTAAGAACACGTTCGAATATTGTCCGGAACAAATTGAATCAATTATTCCATCAATTAATTTTTCCAATTAGAAGAAGAAAAAAACAGGTGTTTACTAAATGACTATACATTTGATATAAATGTGTATGTTCTGTCACACTATCATAGCAATTAGCGATTGCTTCACTTCCGCGCAATTTAGGGTAAACTTTGCTTACTCATCCTCTGTGGAAAATTGCTTACGACAGTAAGGAAATTGCTTTAGTAATGGGCGTATGAAGGATACGCTACAAATCAAACACAATGACACGTAATCACGAATTTATCTCCGCTTGCCACCGTATCACCGAATGCGCCGTTACAAAATTAAATTCCGAATTGTTTTAGAAAAATACAGCAACTATAAAAGTCCTCGAAGTGATAGGGTCGAGGAAGTGTAAAATTAAATCACGCCTATGATTAAAACAGTTTGTTTACTTTACATGAATTTGTGGTTTCATTTTTTATTTAATAAATAATATGTACAGTGGAATTCCGTTTATATCATCCATCTCGTCGGATGTATTGAATATAAAATAGATTTTTTTTTAATTTTAACTGAGACCATCGCCTCGTTTTAAAGTCTGCTATGTTTACTTCATATTCGAAATCGAAAATACCAATTTCAGCTTGCAGTTGTGATTACTTCGGATGATCGAGGTTCTACTGTACTGAATAATTTTCAGGTTTAACCCAAACAAAAATATAAAATTGTTTAATGAACAAGTTTGGCCACGCTGACCATCATCAAAACATTATCTTCGTTAACTTATCACGTCGATGATGACCTTGTTACTAAAACAATAGCGTTGTAAGTCACGATCAACGGCGAATTCCCATCTTACAATAATTATTGAAATTATAATAATAAAGAAATCCGTGAGTATACTCGTACTGGACTTTCAGATGAAGGTAATAAGTTCGTACTTTGTACCCTCCGACATGATTTGCAGTAAATAATCTGTTGACGACGTCGTGAGATAAGTAATATAAACAAGTTATAATATTACAGAAAAATTACACAATTGTTCGTTATTACTGAGGACAGTCCAGGGTTACTAAAATTGAAATTAAAAAAATCATTGAGAAAAAGATAATAATATTTACAGCGAGTCCCAATATTCGTAAGTAAAACCCGCCTATGTTTTCTCAACCATTCATTATTCATGGTCTTGTTTACGTTTGCTATCGTTTCGTCCGAGGAAGGTTGTGCGCGCGTTAATCCTTCGTATTATTCTAATGGCTCGAATGTAAACCGCTGTTATAAAAGAATTAGCATTCGTCTTTGTGCTGTGAAGTCTGGATTGTAAATTCAATTTGGTGTTGCAGCCCACAATTGGCTAATTACTTCCGTTACATGCAGTGTCGCTTTTCTAAACACATAACTTCTTGAGTGTATGTGCTCAAGTTAGCTGCCAAAATATGCTTTCCGTTTTACTTACATAATTTCTTAAAATCTCCGAGGTTTCAAAAAAAATTTCCATTTTTGCTTCTACCTTTCTATCCAAAGTCACAAAAGCTATATTTTCAAGACAAAGACTTAGTAAAGCTATAAAAAGAAAGAGTTGCCTTTTCAATTCAAATACTGTTTAAGGAAAGCTATATATTCAAGTCAAAGGCTTGAGGAAGCTCTATTTTCATGTATGATGGCAGAAAAATCTATTCAATCAAATATTTTTGGTCTAAAGTTAAAGACTTACAGAAGCTTTCAAATCACAGACTTCAAACAATTATAATACTTGATGATTTAGAACGAGCTTCATTTTCAAGTCAAACACTCTCTAAAAAAAGCTATATTTTCAAGTCAGACTTAGAGAAACTATAAAGCTTAAAGACTTACAAAAGCTTGAAGCTGACCTTTCAATTCAAATACTATCGTAAGAAAACTTATATTTTCAAGTCAAAGACTTTCAAGTACGAAGCCAGCAAATTATAATTTCCAGGATTTGTTGTCTAAGCTTCAACTCCTCCAAAGATATGCATTCATATTTAGAGACATAGGAAAGCTATATTCCCAAGTTAAAAATGTCTAGGCTTAAGAATAGAAAAGCTATATTCTCAAGTGAAACACTAAGCCTCAAGATATAGTGAAGCTATATTGTATATTCAAAATCACAAAAGCTATATTTTCAAGACAAAGACTTAGAAAAATTATAAAACTTGATGATTTAGAAAGAGTTGCCTTTTTAATTCAAACTCTGAGTAAGGAAAGCTATATTTTCAAGTCACAGACTTGAAGAAGCTCTATTTTCAAGTTTGAAGGCAGAAAAGTATATTTAATCAAATATTTTTGATCTAAGCTTGATGACTTACGGAAGCTACTTTTTTAAAGTCTTAGGACAACCACATTACCAACTCTAAAGATTTGGTTCGAACACAGAGAAGCTATGTTTTTAAGTTAAACATTATTTAAGCCTGTCAAGTCAAACACTGCCTTAATTTGAAGACTTGGAAAAGCTGTGCTATCTAATTTGGAGATGGAAGAGCTACATTTTCTAGCCACGCATTGTCGATGAAAGCTAAATCTTTTAGTTTGAAGATAGGCGAGTTATTTTGGAAATTTGGAAACGAGCACAGAATCTTAAGAAATCTTAAATTGTTTGATTTCTAAACTTGATATGAGCTTTATTTTCAAGGCTGGAGCTCGAAGAGCTATACTTTCAAGATTGAATTCTTAGAAAGCTACGTTTTCAGGAGAGAGGCTAATTTTGAGGATATGGAGGAAATATAATTACATGTCTAAAGTTACAAAGACTATATCTTCAAGTTAGTAACTTAGAAAGCTTGATGATTTAGTAAAGCTGCCGTGTCACTCTATTTTCAAGTCAAAAGACTTGGAAAAGCTATATTTTCAAGCGTAAAAGCAAATTAATTGTCGTCTATCAAGTCGGAAGACTTAGAAAAATCTATGGGCTTCAAGATTCAAGGCAGAAAAGCTATATTTTTACACTAAAGCTTGTCTAGTCAAATACGGTTTTAATTAAATCTAATCTGGAGACGGATTAAGTATTTCTAAGACTGAAAATTTAGAAAAATCAGAGGAAAAACCGTCTGAAGCTATTTTTTCAAACTTAGACTAAGTTCGAAGACTTTCATGGGTTTAACTTGTAAATTTGAAGCCAAAGAAGCTATACTTTCAAATCTGAAATTTTACAGACGCTTTATTCTCAAGTTAAAAACGAATTTTCAAATCTAAAAACACAAAAGCTATTTTTTTAAATGAGAAATTGGCTTAGGAAACGTATTTTGAAGTCTAAGGGAAAAAGAGCTGTCCTTTCAAGCACATCGCTGTCAAGTCTGAGGACACTAGAGAGCTGTATCTGCTTTCAAAGCTGAAGTCTTAAATATGACAAATACCTGGACACAAAAGAGCTATACTTTAAGCTAGAAGTTTGCCTAAATGGGTGGACTTAAGACAGACATATTCAACGCGAAAGGGAGAAGAGATTTATTTTGAAGATTGAGATTTGGTGAGGCTACTTTTTCAAGTAAAAAAAGCTACATTGTTTAGTTCTAAACACGTAGAAAAGATATATTCTCAGGTAATTCTGAAGATCGAAAGCTATATTTTCAACTGGCAGATAACCTTTTTTATTTTAAAGTCAAAAATTGTCTTAAGGTCCAGTCTTTTCTTTATCCAATTAACTTTATCTGGCGATTTATTAACAATTAACAATTGTGATCACAATGGGAATAAGCTATCAGATAAAGTTAATTGGAGGTGAAAAGACCGAGCTTAAATCTGAAGATTCTTAATTAAAAAAAATCTAGATCACTTTTTTCTATAGTTTCTCTATAAAGTTCATGTAAATTAACAATGTTAAACATTGCAATGGCAATTATGTATACATTATTGCCTCTAATCCACTTATACACTAAAAGCGATTACGTATTTCTACAGCAAAGCTGTCAGCTTCAGTGCACCTCAGTCTCAACTATTTATGAATGTTTGTCTTAAGGGCAGTAATTATTGTTAATTGTTTCTAATGTTCTCATCAAGTTTGTTGAATTTGGTTATTTTTTTTTTTTTAATGACGAATGATGAAATAGACGATCATTTCTAATAATTACTAAGTAGATCATTACCACCTTACGTCATGTCATGCATTAGTCATGAGCATCGTAATTTCTTTTAATGCTGCGAATTATCGCGCGCCGGTGGGTGGGTGGTTTCGAAATGAAAACAAAACCGAAATTAGCGTACGCTTCTGAAAAATCCATCAATTTCCCTGAAAGTGACGCAACTACACACAAAACGTGAGGTCTGGTTTCATGCACTGTTTCAGACGTATTTATTTATGTGATGCGCGATGCGGTGATGTTGTTAATCATTTGTAATTTAAATTACCTACGCTTTAATTGGACGTAGCGCTATTAAGAGACGCGAGTGACATTAGTTTTGTCTTTGCGTGTGCCCTTGCCAAGCTCGGATGGTTCAAAAAAAGAAAAAAGTGAAACGGAGTGTATATTTTTAGGTTTATGATGATAAGATGAGCCAGAGACTTGCAAGTGTGAATTACTGTTTTAAATAGTGAGTCATTCTTGAACTATAAATTTTGGTATTGCATTGCATTGCAAGTGCGAACAAAAAATGTATTTTGTAATGATTTTATTTTTATTTTATTAATTACTACTGCCTGCCTCGCATTTTTCAAATACTTCACTCAACAGTATTTGATTTCCCAACTGCACTTAACGGTACCTAAACGTAAGATTAATATAAAACAGAAAAGCTTAGTCATTTACTATTCTACAGATTAATTTCCCGTCCCATACATTTCCGGTTTCGATGCAGCATAAATGCCAGGACGTTGATGACCAAGCAATAAATCAAAATACAACACCTTCAGGGGGAAAAAATAGTGTACATGAGTTTTTTCTTTTTAAGAAACTGAAAGTCCGAGTCCGTCACCTCTTGCTGGGTCCGGCCCAGGAGGTCATAAACCATCTTTCAAGAGCACCAAACTCGCCAAGCGTGCGCGATCTTTCAAAGACGACTTCCTTGAGAAAATCTCCCAAATGCGTAGCCCGACAACACTTGGAGTTCGGGCGCAAAGCCCGAAAGGGAGGGCGATCAAATCCGACGTCGTTGACACGACATACAACAAAGGCCCCATACAAGAACTAGATCACCTCTTCAAGCAGGTGAGATTTCATTAAAGCCCCCTCCCCCAAAAACTGCTGGTGATTTTTCTTTTAGATCAAAATTGCTTTGAAACACTTTCGAGATGTGGTTGCCAAGAAGAAGCTGGAAATGTTGCCCGGAAACGGCACGATCGTGCTGGACACAATTTGGGCCATCAACTTGACCGTGCAGAGATCCACAGTATGTCCGGAAAGTAGCAGCAGCATCACATCAGCTACCCATCACATGTACCAGAGCGTAGCTAAACTGATTAAGTTATGCGACGACGCACTTATCGATGACCAATCAGCAGTATTAGACGAAGGGAACGTCGAAGAAGTCGTCGCTCTCGTAGAGGAATCCGTTGAGGTACACTTCCGATCAATCGCCATTCAACGGCTTAACTAAACACTGATCGTTTTTAGTCGTTAATAAAATTGGTGCAAGAGAAAATTACATCACAGCCGAAAGTTACGTCGTACAAAACAACCCCCAGGACAACGTACGGGATGACCAACTTAGATATGCCCGCGCAGAGAAATTCTTTACCCGACATACCCCTGACCGAAAGAGAAAGGCAGATTATAGAGCAGAATTCACGCACACCCTGTATGGTACGAAACAGTCACAGCTCCGAGTCGATTTTAAGAGATTCGAGTCCACCACCGAAACCCCCATTACCCCACAGGTAAATCCCTCAAGTCGAAGCAACTCGATTTTAATCATTTCACTCCGCAGTGTGTACCGCAAAGACCAAGAAAGCTTCATGACACCTCCGCCTTTGCCCCCCAAGAAACGTAACCTGGAAAATAACTACGTGGTTTGCTTTAATTCAGATAATTCTATTTTCACTTCTAGTCTAGAAAGGTAAGTCTCAGTAGTTTGATGCCTTCTACTTTTCATAAGTATTTTTTCAGGATGTCCTTGCGTTCTAAATCCCCGGAAGATTCCAGTTCGCTCCTATCTGCGAGCGCAGGTAGTTTGGATTCGGTTTTAAACAACTCGCGCGACGAGGAAGAGATCAGGGCTATCATGGACCAAAACACTGATTGCGATGCTTTGATAGACAACGACCCTTCGGATGTCGTAGGTGAGTTGAATCGAGCCCCCTCGTTTTCTAAATTGTAACCTGCGTTGTCCTCAGCTGCAAACGGGGGTTACTCCTGGGATGATTCCTTCATGAATTCGACGCAGGATTCTTTCTTGAATCAATCCAACGATCTCCACCTCAACAACATCGAATACAACCGGCTGTCGAATACTGATTCGGGGTTCGTGTCGGTGCACTCGCATAGAAACTCGAGTTACTCGAAGCGGAGCTCGCAGCAGAGCTCGGTTAGTTCGCAATGGAGTTCGCATCAGATGTCCACGAAGCAGAGTTCGAGCTCAGTTTCCGAAGTCCACAAGTCTGAGAGTGTGGCAGAAAGCCAAACCTTCATCAAGACTGTTATGCAGAAAGCTTGCGTCACTGTGAATTCATCTTCTTTGAATCAAATGAGTTTTGCCACGAGTGGGGGGGATGAGGTCGATTCAACTTTGTTTGATGATTCGGTTCCACCTGCTATACCGCTGAAGACCAAACGGAAGCAAGAGAGGCAGCCATCGCCTTACGATAACGTACCTGATAGTAATAATTTTGGTAATTTTGTTATCGGTTTGTATCGAGCGCTTTTAAAAAACCTTCCGAATTCACAGGTGGGGAATTGTTGGTGACTTGTCAGATGCATCAGTCGCATCAGAGTTTGATGAGCAGCGCAAGCATCTCGTCTATGAATCCGGATAGTAATCGCCCTCCACCTCTCCCCCCGAAGAAGAAGCACAGTAAGTTGCGATTTTTTAAATTCTTTTAAATAATGTGGCTTGCTAGGTAAGTTGTTTTAACGTAATTACTTTGTTCATAGTGTTCCAATCGGTGGCTTACTCTGGTAAGTGAGCCGCTCTGCAAAACAAATTTCTTGTCTTTCTTCTAACATACATACGTTCGAAGCTTTTTAATGGGCTTTCGTTCTGTTGTTCCTTTTTTGGCGCTCTTTGTGATTGCAGGATTTTTTATTTTCAATCATTCACATCTTCGTGTTATTATTTGATTTTAAAAGAGGAATTGAATGTGTTGCTTTCTTTTCTTTTCTCATTGTTACCGGTTGGTGTATTTTATTAATTTGGTTTGTAGTTATGGCCTACATGGAGATGTTCGGCAATTGTTCGCACTCAAACGATCAGGAATTCATGCGACACTCGGTTCATGTTCAGGGCCACTGGGTGCAACCGTCGAAAATCGGTTTGCCTACGACTCAGTCCTGTTCGTTTTCACACACGTCAAGCTCTAGTCGATCCTCTCAAGCGCACGTCCAGACTTTAACCTTACCCTACTCATCCGGTGATAACAGGTAAAGCCCCCATAGTATTACAAATTAGGGAGGGCCACTCTAATTGTGAGTTTTTCTAGCCCGATACCATCACCTATGCGTTCACCAAACTCTTCTGCGGTTACGCCTGTAAATACCATCAGCAGCGTTCCACCGGCTCTGCCTCCCAAGCGTTCTCGTTCAAGCTCGGCTAAATCATCACCACCCGCCACACCTCAGGCCGCCATCATTCTGGAAATGAAATCACCGGTCAAATCACTCCCCGACCTCCTGGAACACACCACCAATAACAACTTGGTGTCGACGAAACCCACCGATGAAACCCCGGATAGCTCCGACTGCAATATCTGTGATATAGACCTAATGGAAGAAACCGACATCATGAAGTACCTCCTTTTCAAAGTGGATGAGGACGATGGGCCTGAAATCCGTGGCGGATGCATCGATGCTCTGATTATACAGGCAACGAAGGCTACAAAGAACGGAGGTAAATCAAACATTGCTTTAAAGTCCACACATTCAAAATGTACTGACGTTTTCAATTCGTTGCTGTGGAGCACTCTCGAATCTTTTATTATTACATACGAGATTAAAACAAGATGAAAGCCCACTGCGAGTGCTTCAGAGCAGTGAATCGAAAACGCTATTGGTGTTTAATGCCGACTCTTTTTAACATTGCAACGCAAACTCTATTTAGAGGAAAAAGAAAGCGGTATGTAATAAGAAGCGTTTTAAGCAACGAGTGATTGTACATAATTTTTTTTATTCTCTTGCACGTTGATTTGATGAACCTTGTAAATAAAGTGTAAAGAAAATTACAAGCGACTCGTAAAATACTGCGTGTGGAATTTTTATTGTTTTCTCATAAAACTGCAATCTATTAGTAAGTAGATGTATTAGATTCTATTAGAGATGAAATGCATGATGACCTAATAAAAGTAGGAGGATTTGAATCACTTCTTTATCAATCCATCACCACGACTGGTTTGCCTGAAAGTAATTCGAGTGTTAAAAATTTGATTTAATTATAGTTTTCGCATATCAAGAGGCTTTCCTGACAACATACCGCACGTTCATAACTCCATTCGACCTGATCAGCAAATTGATAAGGAGATTCACCCACTTCTACTGTCAGCCGGATAAGAAGCCGAAAGAAGCGTTTGCGCTCATAATAAGGGTCGTCAGTGACCTTACGTAAGCCGCCCCACACACTCGTTTCCCCTGCGAGGGAATTAATCGAAACGATTGTATATTTTAGGGCGTCTGATTTGGATAACGGGCTTCAGCAAATGCTGATGGATTTCGTGCAGCAACTCATTTCCTGCGGTGAAATAACACTGGCCAAGGCACTCAGGGTGAAACACCTCGAGAGGCACGACGCCAAGCAATTGAGCATACGACTCGCAGGCATGCAGAGCATCTCGAGCAAACAATCCATCTATACGTTGCTGGATTTCAAGTCGGAACAAATCGCAGAGCAGATGACATTCTTAGACGCGGAGCTATTTATGAAGATCGAAATCCCCGAGGTGCTCATCTGGGCGCAAGAGCAAAATGAAGAGCGATCACCGAACCTAACCAAGTTTACGGAACATTTCAATAAAATGTCTTACTGGTCAGTATTTTATGGTTTCGCAAATTTCTGTTTGAGAGTTTGTGTTTGGTGTTGCTAGGGCACGAACAAGAATATTGCAAGCCGAAGCTAAAGACCGAGAGAAATACTTTGTGAAATTCATAAAAATCATGAAGCATTTGAGGAAGATCAACAATTTCAATTCGTACTTGGCTTTGCTATCGGCGCTGGATTCAGCACCAATCAGAAGATTGGAATGGCAACGACACATCCAGGAAGGCCTAAAAGAATACTGTGCGTTAATCGATAGCTCATCGAGTTTCAGGGCCTACAGGCAAGCGTTGGCAGATACTCAACCCCCATGCATTCCTTACATGTACGTAAACAAATATTTAACACAAACTCTAACAAAAAAAAAAAACTAAATTGCAGTGGCCTAGTGCTTCAAGATTTGACGTTCGTTCACATTGGGAATAGCAACTTGTTGCAGAATGGTTTTATTAATTTTTCCAAACGTTGGCAACAGTATAATATTGTTGAAAATATGAAGAGATTTAAGAAATGGTAAGCGCAATGCTTTTGCCACCCCCCGAGTGTATTAAAGTATTTTTTTTTAGTGCATACTCATTCAAGAGGAACGATAGGATAATAGAATTCTTCAAGAATTTCGACGATCATATTTGTGAGGACGCGATGTGGCAATTATCCGAGACCATAAAACCTCGAGGGAAGAAACAGACGCAGCAGTGAGTCATTTCTTCATTCCTGAAACACTACAGCAATAGTCTCACTAAGGGCTTTAAACGCGATTCATTTTCAAAACGCAGTATTTTATAAAGAGGACGTACACCCTAATTTATTTCATTCTTATTTAATAACGTATTTAAGGAAAGCCACCGATAATTTATTATTATTATTATTATTAATAAACGACGTCATTGTAACATTAGGTATTAAACACTTCACACTGCACAATGAATTTTAAACGCAACGAATTTGTAACGTTTTATAAATGATTTTATTTTCGTGTGATAAATTTGTGCAAGTTTATTTTGAAAAGAGGGGGCGGGGGATGATTTGCTTTGCAAGACTTGAAAAAAGAAAGCATTTCGTTCCTTCGACGTTTTATATTACGAGAAAGTTTTATTTGATATATTTATTTGTATAATATTGTATATTGTTTTTAATGTTAAGAACCAAAATGACTGACTATGTATTATTGTATTTCAACGATTTTAACTGTTGTGTGTTGTTCGCACATTCTTCCAAGTAATAATCACAAGTGTAAGTTTAAATGTTAATGTAGTTAATTAATTTAACTTAACACATAGTATTATGTGTGTGTGTGTGTAGGCGTAATAAAAGTAAAAAAAAAAGTGTTAGCAAAAGAGTTACTATTAGAAGGCCTAACTAAGTATAAGCTATGTTTAAGAATTTAAATCAATTTTAGGGCAGTTTTGTTATGTTGCGCGCAGATTGGTTTACGTAGCAGCTTACTACAGTTTAGTTACCATTTCGATTTGGTTTCGTGTTTTAGGTGAAACGATCGAATGGGAATGTTTTTGATGTGTGTATAATTTTTGTGCCAACTATTTTTTAATCGTAAATATAAGTGCCTAGGTTTCTTCTTCTTCGTTTTCAAAATGTCCACGTTCAGTCTCACTCAGTTGTTGTGCAATATTACCACCTACGTTTCTTAAGTTAATAAAGTGTTCGATAGCGTTAAGAACTTAATGTAATCAAAAGCATTCCTATTCTGTAATTAGCTCAATATTTTCTGTAGGACATAAATAGGACATACTAACGAAAATTATTTCTCATGAGAGAGGGTTGTATGTATTTAATTAATTATGTAAACAATTCCTAGTGTAATTCGTTTTTGTAAATTGCTTATAAAAAAACTAGTATTATTTTTCTATAGGCATTTATTCTCTTTAGCGTCAGATTCTACGAAACACTTTAGATATTATGTAAAAAGAAGTTGGTATATATTAAGTGCTTTTTCCTTCACAAATCTATATTATTATTTCATTAGCCTAGGACGTAAAGAAATTATTTATATAACAGTGTGGTCCAAATTCAGTTTGTTAAATTAAAAATCATAAGAAGCATCCTCCATGTACACTTTACAGTCGATCAAATTATCGAATGCCTTTAATTGGCACGGTGCCGAGTTAACCGTGCCAGTTAAAACTCAATTTACTAATAAATGTATTCACACTTCATGTCACAACATTCACAATAATAAGCATATCAGTAACTGAGTGATATTCATCTTAACTACATGTCACACTTTAATTATATTCATTATTAAATAAAAAAATTAGTTTGATTTAATATATTCATACTCTTTTGCCACTGCCAATTTATTTTGTGCCTTCAACTTGGAGCAAAATAAATTCGGGCAGTAAACAAATGTACGTGCACATTTAATGTTGAATGTATAAAAAAAAATTCTGCACATTTACTGTGATTTCAATGATAACTTCTCCACTTTGGTTTGAAATGAGTAAAGTGAAAACTGTATTTTTCATAATAATGCATGAGCAGTATTTCATACTTTATAAATGTAACTACGGTGTAATTTATTTTTAGGGAATCAGTCAGTCACTTGCTTTGTTTTTAGTTGCGTTTCTCGTTTTGTATATTGTATTATAGGCGAAATATAAAAGACTTAATTAATTAACTAAAGCAAGTTGTGCCATGTATAGATATATTTACTTATGTGGTCATTATGATGATATTATGTTTTCTTTCAAATAAATCTTACGTATTTATTCAATCACAATATGCGTAGTAAAATAGTCTTTAAGTATAGCTGACGTGAGGCAGCGTTAATCTGTGTTATTTGTATTGATTTTATTATGAATACACAATTTCTCTAATTCTGTGTATCGTAGTGTAAGTGTTGTATTATTTCTCATCGATGATTTTATTTGCCTGCAATATGTAATGCTTTTACACTGCAGTATGTATGTTTGTGTGATAAAAATGTATTTCTTAGAACCCAACTAATAAAAAAAAAGTAATTTAAAAACAGGCGCCTTTTTTGTCTCGACTGTGGGGGGAGGTTTCGGATTAACCAAAAAATGCAACGCTCATTTCCACGTTTTATTGGACATTCACAAAATAAAACAGGAGTATAAAATTTTGAGATCACCTAGTTACAAATCAGACCAAAGAATTAAATAAAAACACACATGAAATTTGTCTATATCTCTCTCCTTGTTCACCTAAATTTAACGAGATCTGAATTATTTGCACATTGTAGACGTGTTCTCATTAAATTCAGGTGACTATTATGATTTAATATGGATTACGTACGTATTCATGAAAGCACTAAATATAAAATTGGCACGTCAAAGAAACTGTATTCAAAATCAGTCTTAAAATAAAGAGTATCATTAAATGGCAAGCTTAAATACTTATGGAAAACTAAAAGTGAGTACATTTGAGCGTCATGCATTTGAGAATTAAATTTCTGGCCTTAAACCTAGTCTAGTATTGTTGCAATACTTTGTACTCTCTTACATTGCTACTTTTTAAAGATTCCACAGACTTAAATAAACTCAAATAATTTAATTATCCAAACCGTCTAGTTTTTTTGTAGTCAACACTACATCGTTGCGCATTAAAAAAAAAAAAAAATTACACAATCGACAAAAAAAAGTTTCACAACCCCATCATTTTCTCTACTTATATGCACGTTACACAAGGAACATTAATTTCATTATTACATGATTATAATAAAGATATAATATATTTATATATTGATATGTAAAAAATATATATACGGCAAGAGTCGGTTTACTTTCGTCCTACTTATCTACATATATAAACGAGTATTCAATTCAATTTAATTGAAAGAAAGAAGCAAACTAATAAGGATAAATGCATCGCATTTAATTATGATAAAGTACGCATGGAAGCATTGAATTCATACGAATGAAAAAAAAAAAGAAAAGGAAAATTTGAAACTCAACGAAAACCGTTGCTCAAATCGACAAGGCCCGTAAACTTATGATTGTTTCGAATGTGCGAGTTCAAATTCCCCGACTGAGTAAACGCCTTCTCACAAAAGTGACACTGGAAAGGCTTCTCGTCGGTGTGCAGTCTAATGTGATTGTTCAAGTTGCCCGACTGGGTGAAAGCTCTGTCGCAATGCGGACACTTGTACGGCCTTTCGCCCGTGTGTATCCTCATGTGATTGACTAAGTTGCAGGATTGTGCGAACCCCTTCGTGCATACCTCGCATATGTACGGTTTAACACCGGTGTGCGTTCGCATGTGAATACTTAAATTACTAAACGTATTGAAGGCCTTCAAGCAGAATTTACAAGTCAGGGGATCGCTGGGGTCACGTTGGATGTCCACGTGTTTCTGCAAGTGCGTTCTCATCCTCCGGAAGAATTTTTTGCATATGGGGCATTTTTCTAGGGGGAGCGACTTACGTTTTAACAAGGCCAGTTCGGTTTCCGCTTTCAAAGCTTCTTCTTTCGTTACGAGGCGGATGTTAGTTCTCGGAGATCGGGCAGGAAGTAGTCCGTTTTGGCTGTTTCTTATTAAGAGCTCTGATCTTTGCTTGAGTAGAATGTCCCTCTTTTTCACTGGGATTAAAGAGACTTCCGGGCCTAAGTGTAAATGACCTACTGTTTTTTTGTTTCTTTTGCTTTTACCTTCTAGTGCTTCTGGTTTTATCTCGGAGGGGTCCTAGAGGAGAAACAATGTTAGTCTTTAGTTAAATTTATACAGGGTGAATGCATCATTCTTCAATAACTCCTTATGTATTAATAATTATAAATTCTGCATGTTTTTGCAGGATTCAGGTGAGAACACAAAGCATAGCAACAATTAAATAAATTAACACAAATTGTGTTATTATTTGTGAAAGGTTCATTTTAGAGAAGCAAGCAAAAGATTGACCTTGGAATCATCATTCTTTAGGAAGAATTAGTTTTAGA
Organism: Serrognathus titanus; assembly: GCA_039766575.1. Lineage (NCBI taxonomy): Eukaryota > Metazoa > Arthropoda > Insecta > Coleoptera > Lucanidae > Serrognathus > Serrognathus titanus. Next base: position 19,757,396 of record CM077911.1, on the reverse strand, counting down.
AGCTTGTTTGAAACTCCAACAAAGAATTGAGGCCTAGCAGAAGTCTTATCCACAGCAATAGATTGGTAGCCAGACTGTATGTAAATACACTTAAAGAAGTATTTTATATTTTTATTTGATTTTAATTATTTCCTCTAGAAATTGAATGAATGGAAAGATTCTGTGCATGTTTGTTGTTTAATTTCAGCATTAAAATTGCAAATCTGAAATTCAAATTAAAACTAATACATTAATCAAAATACTTACTTCATCATTAATAATAACGTCGGGTTCTAAGTGAAAATTTGGCCCATGCTCGTCCATAATGCAGGTTTTCGGTCCTAAAAAAGAAGTTACATTTTTAGAAGCAGAAATATTGCACGTCGCGTCCGGATATTTATAGGGTACCGCGAACCGAGGATGAGCGTTTTTTATTGTTGTTATTCTGTCAAATTTTTTAAAAATAAACAAACCACTCTCTAACCTTAGAAGCGAACGCAGCGCGTACAATTTGGGGCGATTCTGGCCGCGAAAGTCGGCGCGGATTCTAAGCCGATAGAGACAAAAGCTTGGTCCGGAATAGGAAAGCAAAAAAAGCCACACAGCTTCAAAACTCGATACTTACTTAAAAAAATATACAAAAAGTGCGCTTCTAGATGTCAAAGGTTCTCCATCTTTGTTTACGATCAATTTGAGCGGAGCGACAACATGAAACAAGAAAAAAACTAAACCACCCGACGATCAAAACTCACCTGAAAACTCACAAATCAAAAACTTATTATCACCACAATTAAAAGGCGAATTAATTTCACTTCGATTACTCAAAATCGAACTTGCAAATTTTAATTTTCCGCAACATCAAACCCTGCAAGATATTTTAGGTTGGTCACACTGCCGAGCGCAGCCATTTGTCTTTTCCGTTTTTCTCTCTGACCTGTAAACATGGGTGAGTATTCCACTGAAAATAATTCCCGTTTTTCATTTAAAACGCACTAAAACCTACCTTAACACGCGTTCAATCAAAACATCTCTGCACCCGCGCTTTAATTTTCACACAAATCTAATAGTCGTACACTTCACGTACATCCAAGTTGTTCTAACCTCCTCGCAATCGGCTTGCGTTAATCCTTAACCATCCGTGATTCCTAGGCGTAATCTGCCGGAGGTTTTGTGTTTCTTTGGTTGTGACTGCCCATTTTGATGTGATTTAAGCGTTTATTTTTGTTTTGTAGGTAAACCCCGTGGGTTACGCACAGCTAGGAAGCATGTAAACCATCGTCGTGAACAGCGATGGGCGGATAAAGATTATAAAAAGGCACATTTGGGCACGCGGTGGAAGGCCAATCCTTTCGGAGGGGCATCTCATGCGAAGGGGATCGTACTCGAGAAAGTGTAAGCGATAGATGTAATACATATTTTGAGGTTCGTTTATATCTGATCAATCACCACGGCCTCCTACAGAAGCCTTTATCTGGGTAGTCCAACGAACTGTAATAGTAAATAGTAAAATAAATATTACAGTTTGTCATTGGGCTTAGTTTGGAGCCATTTTTCTATGCTGAAGAGGGAGCCACACTAGAACAGTGTGTTGCTATCTTTAGCAAAGTGCATAATCTGGTAAAATGAAGCATTTTTAGGTGATTTCTTATTCAAATTGATACAAAATGTACAAAATTCAAATGTAACATTTAACCTGGTAACTATGGCAACAGTGGAAGTTCGTTTCAAAACTGTGTAGAGGGAGCCACACTAAGGAGAGTTTTCTTTTTGAACGCAACCACCCAGATAAAGGACTGCCGGACCGGTCATATATTAATTTAGGTGACCGTGTTCTTAATTCGGAGTTATTTTTCTGTTCCAATGAGGCACCCACAACTAGAGTGGTCTTCGGAGAAATGATTGATTTAAAATAGCGCATAATCCATGAATTGTAAATAAATCAATCATTTTACTCTTCGTAAAGAACGAATAAATTGGTAACACAAAATGTTGATTGAAATTAAGTCTGCATTGTGACACTGCTGTTTTGATGTAATCTGTCAATTCAGCAGATATTTTCTATCAATGCAATATTACCCAGGGCTCTGAACCATTGGGAGATCCGTTCGATGGATCTAACGCTCTGATGTGTGCCCGACAACTTCTCCGACCTTTACTTTGCGCAGGATATCTATGTGAATGGCGTTTTCTCTTCATTCCCAATCACAGGAGAATTCTGTGCGAAGTGTTGGTTTAGTCTTCTACAAGTAATATAGTGGTGCGGTCTTCATATTTAAGTAAGAAGTGGTGGAAGGAAATAATTTAATATCGCATAATTTATAAAAAAATTTTGAATAATCGTATGAATTTATATGTACAGGGTGGGCCAAATTCGACACTCTTAATAGGAAACTCCTATTTTTAAACGAGTTAAACAAAATTTTAATTAAAACATGAAAGCTCTACAGCTCAAAAATCTTTTGAATAAAATATCAAGTGTTTTATATTTTTGTAAATAGAATTTTATGCTCTTTTCAGAACTGTAAAAATATATAGGATGTTCCATATAAAAAATCAAAGTTCTAGCTAATATCTCAAATATTGAGCACTTTGGAAAAAATAACTTGGAGCAATGAATTCTGCATGAAAAAGTGCCTTAAAGAAGTTTTTACAGAAATCAAAAATTTTCATAAACAAAAAAGTTATGAAGGGTTTTAAAAATCGCAGAATTTTGAAAAACGTCCTGTAGCTCCTAAACAGTACAAGATATCAAAACGCGGTCTTCACCATTAATTTTGTCTTAAAAATCGAGCTCCAGGGACCGAGATCATTTTTTGTCTAACTCTTTTAAAAATAGGAGTTTCCTATTAAAAGTGTCGAATTTGGCCCACTCTGTACAGTCTTGGACAGTTAAAAGAGAACGCTAATGCATAAAGAAGATGAGTTCAAATTTGGTGCAGTTTTTTTTAACTATCCACGATTCTAGAGGATTTCGTAATTGTGTCTGAGAAAATTACTTTCCTTAACATTAAGTGGTTATTTGCTTTTGCAAACTTTCAGAGGTGTTGAAGCTAAACAGCCCAATTCTGCCATCCGCAAATGCGTAAGGGTCCAGCTCATAAAGAATGGCAAGAAAATCACCGCATTCGTACCTCGTGATGGTTGCTTAAACCACATTGAAGAGAACGACGAAGTTTTAGTCGCAGGTTTCGGCCGTAAAGGCCATGCCGTCGGCGATATTCCCGGAGTTAGGTTTAAGGTAAAACCATTTTAAGTACATAGTGAATTCACTTTTAACTTTGTGCATGATGATTCTCTTATAGTGCAGAGCCAATCCAATGAGTTGCTTAGTGATTAAGTTGCATTTCTGATTGACTTCTGCTTTATTTAAATCAAGTAAATAATAGATTAATTACTAAAATTGTTTTTTTGTTGTTGCAGGTTGTTAAAGTAGCTAATGTGTCACTGCTAGCGTTGTATAAAGAAAAGAAGGAGAGACCAAGGTCGTAATCTTTGTCTTAAAATGTGTGTATATTTTAAATAAATTATTACACATTAGTGTTCAACATTTTTTTAATTGCCTTTACCTAATTCCTTTCTTTTATATTGTTTGATTAAGTTTGTAACTTGCTCTTAATGAGTACTTACATGAATAAGTTATTTTGTTCTAGGATTTTCAATACTTTTGAACGAGCGTTGTATTTAAATGTGTCAATTAGTAGAAGAGTTAATGGAACGTGCTTGAAATAATTCTTCTGAGTCTTCTGTAGGCAAATGATACTAATTTTTGGAATGAAGTTACTATTGTTAAAAAGTGAGTTTTTTTCTTTTCATTTAATCAGTTTGATTAGTAATATTGTTTCTGACTTTAATTTGCGCCTGGAATTTTGTTATTCGATTAAAAATTCATGAATACAAACAAAGGGTGAAAAATCAGTTATATTTATGAGAAAAGGCATTATTACTTTTACTTTATAATTAAAACACAATCGTGAAAAATCAAGGACTCTTGAAGTAACGAATTTCGCAACTTAGTTTTTGAATATCAGTATAATTGCTCTACATACAAATACTTGTGAATTCTCGTTTCTACTTAAGAGTTTCAGTGAATCACTCTGTACATACATTTTTTGATTAGATTTCTATTTTTTTTTATAAAATATTCACAACTTTTTACTAACTTGTGAATGTCTGCCTTTTCCTTGTTAGTCTTTTTGATTTTGTTCAGAAATATTTATTTCACTTCTGTTTTCTTTGTGATCCACAATTGCTTTTTATTAAAAAAAAAATGTCTCTTGGAGAAATATATTTTGCTGTTTGTGTGAACTTTGAGATTAATTAGCTATACGAGTGTAGGTGGTAGAAAAATATAAAAAACTAATAAAAATAAAGCGAGGAATCGAACTAAGTTTGCGCATATCCACGAAATTCGGTATCGACCGGAGGGTGCACTGCGTCAGTTCGTCACGACGCTTGGTAGCGGGATGCTGCGGTTATGCAGCAGCCACTGGCAGCATGGATCTGCCCCGAATCGCATCGCAAACCTCGCTCTGTCCGCAGAACCTGCAACTGCTGACTGACTACAGGCCGAGGACACCCGTTAGCAAACGTCTGCTGAGTGCTTCCATACAACAAGAACCCCAGTTCGCAGTGCTTCCATCGGCCTCCACTTACCAACCCAGTCGCAAGCGCGAAGAAGCACGTGCGCTGCAGAACCTGCGACGCCGTGTACAACAACTCCGGGTTGTTCATGCTAACCGGCCGGAACCTATAGAATCTACCACAAAGTCCAACAGTAAAGATGCTGTTACCGAACAACAGCTTGACAATCGGCCTCAACTTTTCCAGAAGGTAGAATTCAGTAATTTTGTAGTTTTTTTTAGTTTTCTACTGGAATATATTTGAAGAATTTAAAAATTTATTAACTAGCAAGTTTTTTTATTAAAAAATAATGAAATACGCATATTTTGAACGTGTTACTTTATTTATATTTACATTTATACAGCTTTCAAACATTTCCTTTTTTAAAAGGTCGATTCTTTAAATAGATTTCTGTTTTAGTCTTCTCTTTGAAATGATTTTAAAATATGTAATTTAATGAAATAGAACACTCGGTATTGTTTCACTGAAAATATAATTTATTGCTCGTTTTACGCCATCATCAGGAGTTCTCAGTGGTTGATGATGATGGTGTAAAAACGGAAATGCGCATCGAGCAACGTTTTTTTATTTTTCTTTATTATTTTGATTTACAATAATGTTGCAACAAGACCGGCGGTTTCGGTACAATCAATTTGGAGTTTAATTTTCCGGACATCTTTTACACCCTTGCAATCAACGTTCCAGTCTTGAGAAAAGTGTCAATGTAGAGTGAAATATCAATGCAAAAGTTGTCCAGAAAATTATATAAAAAATTGTTATTGATTAATTAATTAATAATAATAAAAGACGGCATACTGTTATCCATGAATTTTGTAACGTAATAACTAGGGACCGGAATAACATATTTTGACGTCATCACGTTAGCAGCACATTTCTTGTAAAAACAATAAAATTTTTTCTCCTAAGTCTATGATGTTATGGTCATTGATGCATACAAACTCTGATTAGGCATTAGTACAACTCTTCAGGGCGAAGCAAAAAATATAAAAATCCAATCACTAATAATAACTTATCTTATAAAAACCATGGATAACAGTATATTTTTGTTCTTAGGCCCATGTTCATAGTTCTTATACTAAAAAAAATCTTAAGCAAAGTCTTGTGGGTTCATAGACAGGTTTTAAGAAAGTCTTAAGCGTTTGCTGTAAGTCTTAACTTATGTAAAGCGATTTTATTGAAAAACTTTTCACAGTTGTCACTTAAAAACTTCATTATTCTAATAATAACGAAGAAATCTTTGCAGCGACGAACAATTTTAATTTCTATTACAGAACATTCGAGATACTGACGACATTGATAATAAAAATATTGACATTGACTTGTCAAAGTTCACCTCCTTGAATACATGACACCTTGAGACAATTTTAAACGTATAAGACGAACTTGCGAAAGGCGATCTTAAGCACTTGCTTAAGTCACGACTATGAATACCGTCTTTATTATTTATTTATTTATTTTTTACCACGGATCTTACAATTCACTCCATTATGTTCGGTCTCCTTGCTTCTCTTTTTAGAAAATACTGCAATAATTTATACAGTGTTTTCCGAAAGTAACGGATACATTCTATAAAACGAAACAAACCTTCACTTTCTTTTTTAATAAAATAATATTCAAATTAAATTAAATGTTCAAATTGCTGTCCGTTAATGATGAGGTAATGTCCTAATATAGAGGCAAATATTCTTAACCATTTCAGGATTAATTGAGCGAATTTCTTGTCGAATTCTCTGCTTTAACTCCCCAGTGTTTGGGTGTCTATTAAAATAAATTTTGCGTTTTAAATAACCCCAGAGGAAATAATCCAAAGGGGTTAAGTCCGGAGATCTTGCCGGCCATTCTATAGACCCCCGTCTACCAATCCATCGATTAGGAAATATTTGGTCGAAATATTCTCGTACTGGAAGTGCATAATGAGGAGGTACACCATCGTCCTGTAACCAAATTCTGGGATCGGGTGGATTAGGATCTTCTGCATTAAGAAAGAGTACTGCTAAAGTCGGAATTAATCCAAGTTGGGGGAAATCCAAATACTGTTCACCACCCAGGCGTTCCAACAAAAAAGTACGGTCCAATAATTCGATTTCACCCCACACGTTAACCTTTTGGGGATATTGCGCAGTTGCCTCCAATATACAATGCGGATTTTCAATCGCCTCCAACAACGCCCACTTTGCTAATTAAAGCAAAATGTTGCCATCAGAAAAGAGAATATTTCTAATGAATGCAGGATTTGCATTAGAAAGTTCCATCATCGTCTCGCAAAATTGCGCTCGTCGATCAAAATCAGCTCTTGCACCAAGTGCACTTTGTAAGGATGAAATTTTTCCTCGTGAAGAAGTCTGTAAACTTCATTCTTTGACGTGTTAAGATGTGAAGCGACTCCCATGAGGGTTGAATGTGGATTTTCCTGCGCAATTAACATGATGCCCAATTGTCTATTTTCATCTAAAGCCGATGGACGTCCGGCATTTCCAATATCGCGAAATTTCTTCTCAATTTCGACTTAACGTTGATTGCGATATTGGAGGATGGTTTGGGTGAGTTTCATTGAACAAAATACGAACTTCTTCACGCGTCCAAACCTAACCGTCATCATAATTTCGATTATTCAGTAAGTCTCATTTTTCGGCTTCAGTAAGTCTCATTTTTGCTATCTAATCGTTAAACAAGTGACAAACTCCACTACGTAATTCCAATAAATTCTTTAACAATTGTTTTTACCATTTATTGCTGGAAGTTTTAAGTTTTATTCGTATCGTTGGTTCTTCAATTATTTTTTTTTTCTTGACCTCTATGTTTTTATATTAGGGAACGCAAAGCTAGAGTTTATTTTATTTTTATAACTAATTAGTACTCGATAATTCGGACAACATGCGTCGTCACATATTTTGAAGGGTTGTTTATGCATTTTTGCATTGCAATTACGTCGTGCATAAACGCCATTCGCGTAATGAACAAGAAAATTAGTCGCTGAACGTCGAGCTAATTGGCAATTTAATCGCATTAAAACACGAATAATCACTACAGCGCGAGCGTCATTTTAGAGGACGTGCAATATTACTGTTCGATTTGTTTAATGATCCGGAATATTCAAATAAGAGCGGTTCGGCTTTGACCCCTTCATCACCGGACGATGCAGTTTCGGGTCAATATGAAACGCCAACGCCACTTTTCACCTTAGATATGTACATTTGCAGGCGGTTATCGATCAGGGGGATGATACGTCTTCTTTTTCGACCTCATTCCGAAGTATTTTACTCACGCAGCATCTAAATTGACCCACTTTTTTTCGTTATCTTTTTTGGATGGTTTTTCTGCTTTCCTGAAACTTATGAATAAAATAATAGCGTTTTCAAAGGGCTACCCTAATACACGCTCAGTGTACACTCATTTCACTTTAATCTCAAGTAATAATAAGAGATGAAGATACACTGAGCGTGTGCAGTAGGGCAGCACTTGGAAAACCCCTTCGGTTCGCTAATTTATAATTAACAAAAAAAATCGTTATTTAATATTTGACTTAAATTACGTTTTTGTATTGACTTGCGTGAGACAGGGATCTGAAAATCCTGCGCAGCTTGAATCACGTGTTCCAAACGACTTCTAGAGTACCTGCCCAAGTCGTAAAGCTACAATCTTATCAGACATCATTTCCTTTCTTGCAAATCGAAGAGCCTCGCATTTTCATTTGATTGTGAAGTAAGATAACTCGAATCTACGTTTGTAAAATGGTTGAAATACGTTCAGGCAATTCAATCGTGTGTTTATTTGGAATTTAGACTTGGTTCTATACGTTCACAGAATTTCTCCGCGTGGGATGTTGTGTTAATTCGAAGTAAATCGTTTGAAATATGTATTTGCATTTTCCAAGCCCGTTTCGGGTCTTTAACGAGCGCAAGCCCCAGGTGTTTAATCAAGCACTCTCTTGATTGTTCCGCCTTGTGTATAGACGAGAATTAGAAAAGCTTTGTGTAAGAAACAATACTCTTAAGGGTTGCATTTTCTTTCAGTTACGATCCTAGGTGGGCAACAGCATTGTCATGAATTTTTATCTCTCCCTTCTTCAATATCTTTCCCAACAAAATAAACTTAGTGCACGTAACTTAGTTTAAAACTAAAAATTTTCGCTTGCGTTATAGAAAAGTTTCCGAACTCATTTAAGTTTTGTCTTCTAAATGCTTTTGAGTTTCTTTTTACGTGTGCGGTTAATTAACGCAAATCTTTTCTGGCTGCTTTCATAGGGTTTGTTCGGAACTTAATTAATTACTTCGGAAGTCGTGCTGTTACTACGGCGACTATTATGGGCTTGTAAAGGTCAGGAAGTATTGTTTGAGGTGTGCCAGAAGAATCGGGTTTCAGATCTGCCGCGTGAAAGAATTGTGATTAATGAACTCGTTTTTAAAAGTCTAAAGGTTAAACTGACAAGTGTGATGGAAAGAAAAATGAAGCGAAAACCGCATAGAAAACTTTTAGAATGCGTGTTGCTGATTGAATCAGTAGTATTTTTCTAATAGGTTTTATTAACTATAATTAAATTTGGGTATTTATTCCTATTTAGCATCAGCTAAAATTCGTCAGTCTTACTAAATGCAAATGATAGTTTAGTTTCGAAAGCTCAAGTTTGAAAATCGACTTTCCGGTGAGCTGCTTACGTACAGTTGAGCTGAAACTTTCCGATTATCTTTAATTTTCATTTTTTGTCTTTTCTACTTCTATTTTTTTTAACCAATGCAAGGTCTTCAACTGGATGATGTACAAAGTCCCTGAAAATATAAATTTCACTCGGTTTACTTACGTGATTCCCCCAAATCTGTCTCGATTAAACTCAAAATTGAATGATATCGCGGAACGCATAACAATGCGTTTGTAATTAGTTTTAAATCCGTTCTCTCGCTGAGGCATCACGTTGCTGGTTGTCCGTCCCAAAATCGAAATTCATTCCGAGGAAAATTATGGAAATCCAAGTGCTTAGGAATACATTTGTCAACACGTGCGTTTCCAACAACATACCTAGAGATTAACCCCGTGATATATTTCTTTTCGCCGTGGTGTTGCCGCCCAGTAGATTACTAATTTCTTCATGTTTCAATCGAAATTACTGCAAACTCATCGCACGCAAGACATGTTGAGAACGAATGAATTTCCGTGTGTGTATCAGAGAGTAAACGACAATTATGTATTATCCTTATCGTTTGCCTTCACTTTAAAATGTAAATTGAATTTGCGAGCTTTTACGTTTGAGCTTTTTTAATTCGTGTTTGTTTTTATTTAGTTTAATACGAAAGCTTGAAGAGTTGTACAAAGGCTTTAATTGAATAATGAAGCTTATTACACCACTAGTAGTGTAAGGTAGTAATATAAATTATTAATAATATAAAAAAAAACGGTTATTATAGTAACAACACTTCTATTCGCTCTTGTTGTTATCTTTACACGGTTTCCTATAGTCTTCATTGCGATTTAGTAAATTTGTAGGTGCATTTCGCAAGGGGTTTTTCGTTTCTTCCGTTTCTGTTGTATTTGTTTAACTATCACGGTTTTTATATTTTATTAATTTTAACATGATGCAGAAGTAGCACTTATTATAGGCAACATTTAAATCTAATTCAAACTAAACCATTTGAGTTGAATGTGGGTCGATCAAATCAACTTGACAATACTGAATTCCGGCCAACATTTATTTCACATGGACAATAAACCGCAAATAATTTAATTCTATTTTCGTTGGGACTTGTTTGATCAATGAAAACCGAATTCCCGTATTCGCGAAGCTTAGAAACTTCTTTCCGCAACCAAATTCACTTTTTTTTTAAATTCTTTTCATCCACTTTCGACGTTTTCTAGTAACGTTTTTTTTTTGTTGTATGTAGTTTCACACGATTTAAATTTCTTTTACTCTTGATTAACTAAAGCAACCTCCCTTGAAACAAAAAGGGGGGTTTTATGGTGTAATTTTTGTTACATTTGATTTTCACGTCGAGACAAACTTAATTCGACTCTGTTCCAAGTCGATTCTAAAAATTATATAAAGTAGAATTCGTTTCCAATGTATTAACTATACGTAAGTAAAGCTTGGAGGTACAGTCAGGTAATAATGAGATGTCTCTCCCAAAAAGTGTGATAGTAATGTTAGCCACTATGCCGAGTAGGCGGACAATCGAATGTGCTCCACCTTAGTTGATATAGGCCCGATATTTCAGTCACAGTTTGACTTTAATCTTCAGTTCATTCCCATGGCAACAATTATTAAAACAATTGTTCCTTTGAAAATGAACTGAAGATAAACTGATATTTCAGTCACAGTTTAACTTTAATCTTCAGTTCATTCCCATGGCAATAATTATCAAAACAATTGTTTCTTTGAAAATGAACTGAAGATTAAACTGTAACTGAAATATCGTCTTTTTATTACCTGATTGTACTTCTTTGGTATATGCGTATATCCTGCGATTAAATCCTAATAAAAGAAGAACCTTCGTGCATTATCCTTTTATCTGATTTGGACATGCTACTTGCCACACGTGAGTAGTGAAGCTTCCTACAACGTATGCAAATTATGTTATTTAATGAATTACGTACAACTAACGAGCGCATCGCATGATTTGTTATTCTATGAATTTTTGAGGCCAGGTAGGGGAAGCACGCATTTTTCTACCAAATTTCGTTTAAATTGTTAATCACGACGGCGAAACTGCATGGCGTAACTAAGACAGAATTCCTCCGTGGAAAATTCCGAAAGGAAATCCGTGCACTTACTGCATCCAACGGACGAATAAAACCTAACTGATTGCAGAATCGCGTGCCGCAGATTTAATTTCATTTGCATAAAGTTCGAGCCGTGAATTATTCAACATTTGCACGCGCACTAAGTCTCCATATTAGTTTCAAATCACGACCGATATTCTTAGTGACGTACTGGCCTGGAATATCATCTTTGCCCCGAAGACATTAGGCAATATGTAGATATGTGAAAAATGAGTCATGGGTTTTGGGTCTCCTGACAGCCAATCTTTTCGACATTCCAGTTTTGCGTCGTGGAAAATTTTTAAGGGATCGCGTGTGGTCATAATTTTGAGTCTAGGTAATTTATGGTCGCCGTTTAAACTCAAATAACAAATGTCGCTTCGAGATGTGTGTGTGTGATACTAAAATTTGTGCGTGTTTAATACTTTACGATTTGTAAGAGGGCGATAATATTTGCCATTTATTTTTGTTCAAATAAAACAAAAATTAATCTGCTTCCGTCACTCTATTTTAAAAGTTACGAGAAAAAGGGGTTACAATTTTGAAGTAAATTTAACTATGCGGTAGACTAACGGGAAAGGTTGCAAAACCAGATATCCTGGCTTCAAGTGAATTCTCCAATTAATTAAAAATTTGAAACAAAAACTTCGTCAAATTGTCCTTATTCTGGGTTCTGAGATCGATGCAGAGGGTTCTCTGTTTCTAACTCTTCTTTTGGTCTTCTTCTCCAGCCATTTTCATAATTTTTATCATCGTTCACATCCATTCACTCTCTTCCTGTCTGCTTTTCTGAAAACCATACTCCATAGGCCTTGGATACCTAAGACTACAATCTGCTTCCACTGCTACCTATTTTTTGTCTTCTCTTCCCACTCCTTTATTTTCAATTTTTTTAAAATCATTTATAACTCCTTGGTATCAACGTTTTTCCCGACTTTCTCCCTCATTTTCTGACAATTGATGTCTTTGTCGTCTGCTTCCGTGGCCTTCCCCTTTGTTTTGTCCCAATTACCTGTTTTTGTAACAAAATCTTTCTTTTTCTATGTGCCCTAATCATCTTATTCGTTGTGGTAAAGATGTAATGGATTAATTCTTCTTCTTTAGGGCATCTTCTTCGGCCACGCTCATTTTTATTCTTTCTTATTTTTGTTTCAGTTTTTTTCGTTCACATCTGTCCACTCTCTCTTCGTCTGCTTTTTCTGATTTTCTTAAAACCATACCCTAAGGACTCATGGCTGCAATTTTCTTCTCCTGCTCGTATGACTACCTCCTCTTTCCAGTTCTTGATAGAATCAGCTCTTCTTGGCCGATCTTGTTCATTTTCTACCATTGACTGTCTTTGTCGCCTGCTCTTTTCTTAAGTATCATGTAAGTATTGCTTTTTCTGTTTTTCTTAAACCATGCCCTAATAGTTCACGGCTGCAATGTTCTTCCACTGCTTCCTAGGCTTGCATTCTCTTTGAATTAGCTCCTCTCGGTCTTCTTCTTGATTTTCTGCCTATTGGCTGTCTTTGTCGTCTGCTTTTTTCTTATGTATCGTGTAAATATAGCTTTTTCTGTGTTTTTTTCAAACCATACCCTAAGGGTCCATGGCTGAAATCTTCTCCATTGCTTCGTCTGCTTGCCTTCTCTTTCTGATTCTTAATTGATCAGCTCTCCCCGGCCTTCTTCATTTTCTGCCAATTGGCTGCCTTTGTCGTCTGCTCTTTTCTTATGTATCGTCTAAATATCGCTTTTTTTGTTATTCTTAAAACCATATCCTAAGGTCCATGGCTGCAATCTTCCTATGTCTACCTTTTCTTTCCAGTTCTTGATTGATCAGCTCTCTTCTCTTTTTTTTCCACCAGTTCTTGATTAAATCAGCTCTTCTTGGCTTTCTCCTTTTTTTTTCTGCCAATTGGCTATCTTTGTGTTTGCTCTTTCCTTTTGTGTCGTGTTTTCTAATTAACGTTCTCTTCTCTATCTTAATTTTTTCATAAATCTCTCTTGGCATTTCTCGTTCTCACTTTTCGCCTGCTCTAACTCTATAAGGTATTCCTAAATTTCAAAATTATTTATAACTCCTTTATACTGGGTTTCATAAAATTAATTAAACTTAATCATTACTTAAGAATGATCATTCCTATGCCTTCAGCACATATAACCATAGCAACGTTTACTTTTAACTCATGATTAAATTTAAGTAATGTTTGTGAAATCCACCATTAATCTTAAAAATAATTAATTTACTTTAACCGAAGCCAGTTCTTAATAAGCCAGGCCTCCACGTTCGGAACGACTTCTATAACTCTTGGAACACCGACGTTTCGCAGTACGTTGACGGCTTTCTCAAGAAGAAAATAAGAAAAAGAAGTGTCAAACAAACATCAGATGAATGGAAAACAAAAGGAAGTCGACGAATTTTGATATACCTAATCATAGGATCGAAACAAGAAGCAGAAAACCGAAGAAAGCTACAAAAGAAAAGCAGGTCAAGAACAAAAGAAGATCGACAATTCTATTAAGCAATCAAAATAGAAGTTCGAAAAACAAAGAAAACCGCAAGGCACACGAACGAAATGAAAAAAACTAAAGAAATTAAAAAAGAAAGAGAAAATGTGAAGAAAGAGATGAACGAATAGAAACAAAAGAGTAAGTATAAAAGGCGCGAACGAAATCCAAAAAAAAAATATGAAAACAAAACAAAGTCGATGCGATCAGTGCCAATGTAGAATGAAAAATTTAAAGAAACAAAAAAAAATACAAAGAAAATAAACAAGAAAGTGCAGAAAATAAGAAGAATAAACAATAGAAGCAAGTGAAATTGATGAAAACTATAACTGAAGGAAACTGTAAGAGAACGTCGAGAACAAAAGAAGTTCGACGGTCAAAATATTATCAAAAACAAAGAACGAAAAGAATTAAAAAGAAAACAAAAGCGAACTCGCAAAAAGCACAACGAAAAGTAAAAAAAGAGGTGAACTTAAAGAAACAAGAGACCATAATTATAGAAAAAAGCGCCAACGAAACACATAAAAATATCTTGAAAACAAAAGAAAGTCGACGAAGTTTGAAACAATTAAAAAATCAAAACAGAAAACAGAAGCTGTACGAAATGCCAGTGTGGAATAAAAAATCAAAAGAAACAAGAAAAATTACAAAAAAAAACAAAGAAATGTAGAATTCTTGGCTTCCGGTTGGAACCGCGTGTCTCGGATTTCTTCACTGCCGACGTTTCGTCTCAACGTCTCAACGACTAACGCGAAGCAGCAGCAGTAGCAGCATCACCACCAACAGCAGCCCTGAAGAAGTTCTTCTGCAACGAAGAACGAAACGTCGGCAGTGAAGAAATCCGAGACACGCGGTTCCAACCGGAAGCCAAGAATTCAACAATGGACGACGGCCGCGGAAGCCTTAAAGTTAAATTAAGAAATGTAGAAATTAAGATGAAAGAACAAAAAAAAACAAATAAAAGTGAAGAATACTAACTGAAGGAAGCTGCAAGAAAACGTCCGTTACCTTTGAAAGATATTCTCGAACTTCGACCCTCGAAATTCCATTTTTTTAAATTTTACTTATTTCTTATAGGTCGGTACTCCTATTTACTTAAAAAGTAATGTAAAAAGTAACTAAAATGGACTGCCTACGCGATGAAAAGAAAAACAAAAAAAACGCAAGAATGCCACTAGTCAATTTTGAAGTAGAGAGTCTTTCACATTCTAAGCGACATGACCGCGATATTTACAGGCGATTGAAACTTACACTGTTCCTTTTTTACGACTTTTCAGAAAACGCTACTAAATTCGAGCGTAGGGTAGGTAGGTACTCCAATTTACTTAAAAATTAATGTAAAAAATTACTAAGATGGACCACCTACACGATGACAAAAGAAAAACAAGAATGCCACTAGTCAATTTTGAAGTTGTAAGTCTGTCACATTCTAAGTGACACAATCGCGATATTTCCGGGCGATTGAAACTTAGACTGTTCCTTTTTTGCGACTTTTCAGATAATTCGACTAAATTCGAGTGTAATGTGGTGAAATGGACTTTTAACACTTTCAACTGTATCTACGAACTAAAAAACAAAAAAGAAGCTGTACGAAAATGTCGAAAACAAAAGAAGATCGACAATACTGGTAAACAATCAAAATATTATCGAAAAACAAAAAAACACCGCAAGGTACAGGAACGAAATGAAAAGAACTAAAAAAATTTTCAAAAAACAAAAAAAAAACGGCAAAATGTAAAGGAAAAGATGAACGATGAGAAACAAAAAGCGACAACGAAATACGAGGCATTATAAAAGTTGCTCTGGGAATAATTTCTTTTCATACATTTTTAACTAACTGCGTTAATTTTTAAAAAATTGCCAATTCTTTATGATTGTTTTTTTTATTTGTTACCTTTCTAACTATAACATTCGATGCAAGGACACTCCTGAAAATATCGATCTCCTCATCTATCTCCGCATAAATCATTATTATAGACTTACGAGTTCGGCCCACTTCAAAGCATTTAAATGAAACGCGGGCCGAAATCGTAAGCCTGAACATCATCGTTTTCAGATTTTATCAAACCGTCCCGTAAGTATGGTACTAGACATTTCCGATCTGAAAACAGCGTGGCAAGAAAGCGATTTCATCACGGACTGTCTCTGCTGGCACAATGTATATCGGCAGAGGCACTCTTCGCCGCCTCTAACTATGTCATCCGAGGTATTAACTGACGCACCCCCATTCCACCCTCGCTAAAATCCACGATTTTTTTCAGCTGTGCTACCTCGCACAGACCTGGGCCAACCACCTCGCTCACACCAACAGATTCTATTATCGAAACGATAAAGACATCGGGCAGAACTTGTTTTGTCGGTCTTCGAATAGTCTACAGAAAGATGTTTCAGGTCAGTAGAGATTTATTGAATTTTGAAATTGTCTACAAGTTGTGATCACCCTATTCCTTTATTGTTTTATTGATTTTAACAGGACAGGAAATAGCAACATACTGGTATAGTGCCGTACGTCAGTATGATTACGGCAAAGAACCTGACGCCAATGTGAATGCAGGCAAGTTTTAATTAATTAATTAATTGTTTAAATAACAGGGGGAAGTTATTAATTTTTTTGTAATCCAAAAATTACTTTTTGCTTCAACGATTTCAAAGCCTGCGAATTTTAACCGTCCTTGAAAAGAACAGCCTGAAGAATCAATAATGATAACTCGGGGCGATTTTCTCTTCCCCGCTTTGTCCTCAACAAAATTGCGAATAAATATCCCATCTGACTGGGTAATGGATTTGCTACGAAAGTGGCATCCTGCGTTTCAAGATCCCCCTGTTTCAAAACCAATTTGTATACGTTCGAATTTACAATGTGACGTGGATTAAACGTCTCACATTTCAGGAGTTGTCTGTATTTTCAGGGCATTTCACTCAGCTGGTGTGGGCGAGTTCGCGACACTTCGGGGTAGGAAAAGCATCCTCGCGTTCCGGCAAGATAGTGGTCGTAGCGCATTATGCTCCCGCGGGCAACATTTCCGGAGCTTACAAGTACAACGTCCTTCCTCCGGTTTCCGAGTGTCCCGCTTTACCGCACCGACCGCACTTTATCATATCCTCCGAGAGTACGGAAACGGAATCCACCACGAACACGTCCAGCAGCACCTGATAACAGTCGAGGGGTTTTTCGACCGTTGCTAAAACAAAATCAAAAAAGAATAGATGAAAATATTCAATTTTGTAGGTAGTTAAAGCCTAAATTGTAGGAAGCGGCTATGAAATGAGATTTTTGAGAAAGCGCACGAAGAAAACAAAGCAGAAAAATGAAATTAGCCTATTTTAGCTTCGGAGTTTATTTGAATTCAAGTTAAGCTTAGATTTAATTGTCTTCCTGGAATGTGCCAATTGTTGCTATAGTTTTTTCGTTTAAATTGGACCTAAATATGTTAAGGCCTAAAAAACGTAGCAGCTATCATCAGAAGATTGCTACAAATAAAATTGTAAATCTTGGGCCTAAATCAGAATAACATGCACTTCCTGACTTTTATTTCGAATCTATTTATTATATGGTTGGCAAACTGTACAGAAATCATAGAAATCTATGTAAATAACATTACATCTCCTGAAGTAATTGGAACAATCAAACATTGTAATTCGTCCAAGTAGTCCTTAAACTAACGCCTGTTCACTACTGTTAGATATAGAACTTACTGTATCCTTTAGCGTCTAGATGCACTGTTATGAAACTAACTGTAATAATAATAATTCCTTCCTATTGTATATTTACAACAACAGGCAATGATGCTTTAGATAATTTTATACTTTGCTACTGTTAGACTATCGTGTGGTACCTAGATGATTGTAAGTTAAGTAAAATAAGTATCGCGTCAATGTTCAAATTTAATTTGAACTTGAAACGTTTTAATGAAATGGTAATTAAACGTTAGCGTCCTGTAGATTGCAAAGGAATCTATCCAGAATATTGTTTGTGTAATAATTTATTATGTAGATGCAAAACTATTACAATCAATGTTGCTCATATATGACAAAGCATGTGCTTTGAAATATCCTCTTGTAACTCGTTGGTTGTGCGTTGTTATTTGTACAAAAAGGTTTGAATGAACGACAATCGTATTGCTTTCTGCACACATGAAATGATTGCCCTTCACCATGGGAGTTGATTTTACTTTACTTTTCTTTTCAATTTTATATTAAGAGAAAGTTGGGTAATGATTCGTTGAACTTATTCCGAAACGCTGATCGTCGTAGACTTTAGAATGGCTGTGAAAATCGCACATTTAAGTAGAATTTGAGCTGCGCATTTTTGGAACTCATTGGAAAAGGAACGCATGTCCCCATCGTTTCAGATATACGTAATAAATGAAGTCATCGTTTTATAAAATCATTGCAAAATGGTTTCAACTCGTTAATATGTGAAGTCGCAAGTTATGTACTTAATGTTATAATTGCTATGTATTTGATAACTGTTGCTGTTAATAAATAAATGTAAGCTCAAGATTGCCTTTTTTTTTAAACAATTCCTAATTTGTTTCGTAGGAATTTAAAGTAGTCTTATTTTCTTAAATTATTCTATGTAATGTAACCCCTAGCTATTAATTTTTAATTTTTTTTTTATACTTCAAAATCTGTCTTACTTTGTAATTTAAATATAGGAAAATTTTGTTTTGTTATATGGCGGTTGGTGACATTAGTTGGCACTTGAAATCACTTCAATTTGGAGGTTATGTTTGTAATTTGAGATGCCAACGATGTCAAGCAAATGTCAATTTGCTTGACATGAAACCCAAATGAGTTTCACACTGTAATCATTGAAGCACCAAAATAGTAACTAGTTAATAAAGAACCAAAGCAGTGTCGCCAACCGTTTGGGGTGAAATATTGCAACAATCAGAAGCAAGAGTCGCTGATTTCCCTACCAAAACTCAAAAAGTCGCTGCCTTTAACTTAAATAATAAAAACTCATAAATAACGGTCTCGAACGATTTCTTTAAAGATAAAAATACGAAGTGCAAGAGACGCTGCTTGAGTTGGCAATGCTGAATTTTATTTTTAAATAATATTAAACTATTTTGTTTATTTAATTCTTTTTGTTTTTTTTTTTTATTTTATGCAGAATTTCTTCATTTGCTTGCTGACGTATTCTTCTGAATTTCAATCATTCAATTCTAAGTGGTTAAGAACCGCTGTTTGAGTTGGCAATGCTGAATTTTACTTTTAAATGGTACAACTGGAGCATAATTTGACATTTCAAATTTGAATTGAAACGCTTAATTTTCTTCGCATGACCTACAATCTGTGGCTGTTCAGGTTACGTCCCGTTACAGTGCTGCAAAAAGCCGAATAAAAATGCTCTTAATTGTGTTGCCAACTCAAACAGTTATTCTTGACAACTTTGCGGCTAAACAATTAACGTAATTAACAACTATAAAATCAAGTTTTCTTGCCAGATGAAAATTATGAAAATTAATTAAAATTGTGTAACTGGCAGTATAGAAAGGTACAGAGTTCTGATGAAGCCCAATAAGGAGGAAATACATGTATAAACTCTTTGCTATCACTTTCTATACTCCCATTACACAATTTTAATTAATTTTCGTAATTAACAACAAATAAAATTTAGTAATAGATACATTTATTGTTTGGTTCGTTTAGCTTTCAGCGGCAAATTCCGCTGAAAGCTTAAAAATTTCAGTATAGTAACGACAAATCATTACAGTTGGTAACACTGAACTATAATTAAAAGAGAGATAGTATACAAATAAAAGGCACTAATTCAAAAACATATTATATGTTTCCGTGGTGTAGTGGTTATCACATCCGCCTAACACGCGGAAGGTCCCCGGTTCGATCCCGGGCGGAAACAAATTTTTTTCTCATCGTTTGATGCTCAATGCTGAATATTCACGCATTATTGAATTACTTTTGATCTTTTTATCTTTCTTTTCTTCACTAATTAGGAAATACTAAAGAAGTACATAACTTAATTAAAAAAAATTCATTTTTTTCGTCTACCTATTGAAAATTTTTTTAAATCTTGTTACTGTTTTAGTGGGATTATTAAAGAATATTAAAGCGTTATTACTTTAATACATATAAATTCATTCATTTTCATAAAGAACTCATTAAATTCATTCAGAGCCTAGTGCCATCTGCCGGTGATTGGATAGTTAACACGGAAGCTGGTAGATGTCAGCACTACATTAACCTAAAAAAAGGCCGAATTTAAAGGTTAGCATTTTCAGCCGAATATGTTAAACAGTCCCTTAAAAACGCTCAGCAAAAATGTCTATACTTTACTGAGAAGTAAATATATCGCTACTTGCAGATCAAATCCAACATCCAAAGTTTTTTTTTTAGGTTATACAACAGCACACCCTGGGAAATGGGATTTACTGAGCGCAGTTTGCCTAGAGAGACGCCCCGTTATAATCCCGGAATTAAACGAGATTGAAAAAGCATTCCAGAAGCAGCTGACGGAGATTGAATTCGAAAGGAGTTACAAATCAAATCATGAAATCCAACACGAGGAAGATTTGTAAGTAAAACCTAGAATAGGGCCCCCCTCGCTCTCCCCTACGCCCTTTCTCTACTATAAATCCTATCTGTATTTTTCCCCTCATAGAAAGCAAGCGGAGCTCTTGAAGAAAGGCGAAGGAGACATCGATGTAAGCACGAAGCAAACAGCACAAGATTTCATCGATGCCGGCCTAGACGAATTAAATAATTTCCAATTTGCCAGCCGCATTACAGGTACATGCTCTGCATTGTTACATTAGCTTGTCTGTTCATATTTAATTTCGCAGATGCCGATAAAAAGGGTGATGTGAAATCGCTGCAGAGAAAACTAGATAAGCACCTGGTGTTGCTAGTTAGGCAAAAATTCGGCGAGAAATCGTTCTTTTTGTTGCCGCAAGGTTTAAGGGAAGAGGGTGAAACACTGCGACAAGTAAACGACGAGTTATTAATGGGTTTTGAATAATTTTAATTGTTTGTAGACGGCGGAGAGGGTTTTGTTGGAAGCCTGCGGAACCGACGTCAAATCTCAAATATACGGCAATGCACCGTTTGGGTTTTATAAGTATAAGTATCCGAGTGAGATCAGACAGAAAAATGGGGTCGTCGGTGCTAAGGTAAGTCGTATTTGGAGAAATAGTTAAATACAGCTTTCGCATTTATTTTTAGGTGTTCATATACTTTGCTAGGTATCTCTCTGGACAAATTCCGAGCAAGCAGGCTGAGTATAAATGGCTGGATAGGGTGGAATTAAAGAAGGAGCTGCCACCAGCTTATCACAGCAATGTCGTCCAGTTTTTAATAGATGAAAATTAGTTGTAAATTATATTTGGGTAATAAGAAATAAAATTCTGTTTTTTTTTTTCATAATTGTTTTTTTATTTACAATTTTTTATGTAATTATTTTGTGTTCGTTTGTTATTCATACCAAGTGATTTCAAAATTTTTTTATCAACTCTTGCCATGGAATTTGGACGGCATGTCTTAGCTTTACTGTAAAACAACATACTTTTCACTTAAGCTAAGACATGCCGTCTAGTTTATTATTATTATTATTATTATTATTATAAGAGTTGATAGAAGTTTTTAAATATCACTCGGTATAAAAAGCACAGTAAAATCATAAAAATGAACGAAAAAAAAAGAAGGTACTTCTAATCTGGCGTCTAAAAAGGATGTAGTTCAACAAGATTTACACAGATGGCGCCAGGGAATTTGATTTTATTTATTTAAACCACAAGGTCTAAACTATTTCAATTTTATCGTAGTTTAGAAATTATCGTCTTCGGAGAAAAAAACAAAAGAAAACTTAAACAAACAATTAAATAATAAAATAAGACAAACAAAAAAGCTCTCGTCAGGCGGAGAATGATGAAAACAAAAGAGAATAGAAACATCATCGAAATACGAAGAGCAATATGAACAAAAAACAAAAGAAAATCGACAATTCTGTCTATCTGTTTAGTTTTCGTCTTTTTTTCCTTAATTATTGACGCTATTGAAGTTTTCTTTTTGTTAGTTTTCTTTTGTTTAATTAATTTTTAGTATTACGTTAATGCCTTTTATATCATGCGTTCAAAAACTCCCACGTTTGGAGTTGGTTGATTTGGTATGTCACTGACTTTATTTGACGTTTTCATATAAGAAGAGACGTACGTGTTAGTTGCCATTTCAAGTCATGGCCAACTCCAATCGCGAGAGTTTTTGAACGCGTGATGTTTTCTTCCTTTCTGCCAGTCTCGTGTTTTTCACATTCCCTGTCGGAACAGTATCTTCAATCTTCTTTTTTTTTGATGTTTTCTTCTGTCTCTCTTCAATATTCAAGTGGCAGTCGATTTTCAATTGTTTTCGTATCAATCAATTATTATTTACATTTCATGCTTTCCTGTTGCTTCTGGACGAATTAACTTTTCACATTACAATAGCGTTTTGCTTTTGTTTTAATCTTTAAACTATTTTCATTTCATTTGTTCTTGTTTGTCGAATTATTTTTTCATGTTTCGTTCGTGCTTTTTAAATTGCTCTTTTGTTTCTTTTCGCTCATCTTTTCTTTACGTTTCCTTGTTTTTTTCTTCGATAAAAATATTTTATGCCTGTTTCGTTCGTCTACCTTGTGATATCCTTTGTTTTTCGATAATATTTCGATTGTTTAATAGAATTGTCGATCTTCTTTTGTTTTCGACGTTTTTCTACAACTTCCTGTAATTAGTATTCATCAATTTCATTTGTTTTCATTGTTTACTCATCTCATTTCCTACATTTCTTTGTTTTCTTGTATTCTTTTTGTTTCTTTTAATTTCGTACGGCTTCTGTTTTCTGTTTCGATCTTTTGATTGATTTTGTTTCATTTACTTTCTTTTATTTTCACGATATTTTTTCGTGTATTTCGCTTTTTTACTCTTATGTTGTTCTTTTTTCGAGTTCTCTTTTGTATTTTTTTTAAGTTTTTTTAGTTCTTGTTTCGTTCGTGCGACTTGTGATATTCTTTGTTTTTCGATAATATTTTGATTATTTAATAGATCTTCTCTTGTTTTCGACGTTGTTCTATAGCTTCCTTTAATTAGTATTCATCGATTTCATTTATTTTTATTGTTTACTCATTTTACTTTCTATATTTTTTTGTTTTCTTTTGAATTTTTTTTTGTTTCTTTTAATTTCGTACAGCTTTTGATTTCTGTTTCGATCTTTTTATTGATTTTGCGTCAAACTTCGTTGATTTTCTTTTGTTTTCATGATATTGTTTCGTGTTTCGTTGGTGCTTTTTATAACTGCTCTTTGGTTTCTTTTCGTTCATCGTTTTGTTTACATTTCCTTGCTCTCTTTTTTTTTTTTTTACTTCTTTTAGTTCTTATTTTGTTCGTGTACCTTGTGGTAGTTTTTGTTTTTGCCTTTACACACTGTTCTTCGGTTTTCGATAACAATTTGATTGTTTATTAATAGAATCCACGATCTTCTTTTGTTTTGACGTTTTTCTATAGCTTATTTTAATCAGTATTCATCAATTTCATTTGTTTTATTATTTATTCATCTTATTTTCTACAATTTTCTTTGTTTTTTGTTGTAATTCTTTTGTTTCTTTTAATTTTTCGTTGTACATTGGCATTTCGCGCAGCGTTTGCTTTTTGTTTCAATCTTTTGATTGATTTTGTTTCATTGACTCTTTTGTTTTCAAATTTTTCGTGTTTCGTTGCGCTTTTTATAATTACTCTTCGGTTTCTTTTCGTTCATCTTTTTCTGTACATTTCGATGGTCTTTTTTCGAGTTCCCTTTTGTTTTTTTTTTTGTTTTATTTATTTTTTTAAATTCTCTATTTCTCGAAAATATTTTGATTGCTCGATAGTCGATCTTCTTTTGTTTTCGACGGTTTTCTTTCACGGCTTCCTCTGCTTTTGGTTTCGTCGACTCTCTTATTTTTTTATTCGTTCGTTCGTCGAAGTGTTTTCTTCATTGACGCTTTTTATTTTTTCTACGTATTTCGTCGTTTTGTTCTCTAGTTCTTTTTTGCTATTTATTATTAAATTACTTCTCATTTCGTCTGTCCTGCTTTTGCGGTCTTCCTCTGACTTTCAACAGTATTTCAGCCTTTTAAAATTCCACCAGAGAAAAGATCGTCTTTTGTTTTTGACGGCGCTCTTTCGTTTTTTCCCGTCATTTCTCGTGTTTCGCGAGCAGAGGTTTTTCAAACAATACTTGATACTTGCAGAATTAATTGAGCTAGAAACTGAAAGTAAAATTTGAGACCGAAAATTCGACTTTTTTTTTTAGCGAATAGTTCCAACCCTTTCGAGTCATCGTTCTCTTTGTTCGACGTCGGAATAAAAATTACTTTTTTCCAGTCGCATGCATCATACTGAAGGACTCAATGTCTAAAGTTCCTAATCCTTCTATTTTGTAACTTATAACCAGACTTCGGGCATTTCGGAGCGTTGAGATGGTTACGCAATACGACGACCAATAAAAAGTGTCTATTTATTGCATTGCTATGGTTACGCAATACAAAGACCAATGAAAAGTGCCCATTCATTGCGTTACCATGGTTACGCAAAACGTGGACCAATTCGTTGCGTAGTCGCGGTGATGCTCCAAAATGTTCGAAGTCTATTTACAACGACAATTGTTAAGTGACATTTCAACCAATCGCTACTTAGATATAACGCATTTTTACGTGCTGATTGAACGGTTTCGAATATAAACAACAAAATACTAAACCGTATTTACAATTAATTAAATATTATTGCTGTACAATAAATAAAAATATTAATAATTCATCTGGTGACGGGTTTGTGTTTATAAATCCAAGCCTGAAGTTACTTGCGCTACAAACCAATGTTGTTGAGCAACTTTTTATGTTCACGCAGTGTATAAATGGCGGATTTAGAACAACAACGGTCTACTAATCGCGTATCTAATTATTACACTTGCAGGAAATACCCAAAGAAAAATTTACTTGAATGTCACCGAGAGGAAAGAAACGTTATTCGGTGGCGAAAAAAAAATTCGATTTAATGTGCGATCCATCACCGCGAAGGACGTTGCGAAAATAAATTGCAGTTACCATGAGTGCTTCGCTTAGATTGGTCTTAAGCCCAAAATGCAGGTCACCCTTATCACCAATAAATCAACATTTAGGCAAATCGCTGTTAGCAAGGTAAATATAAAAAGAAAAAACTACCCTTACTTATTTACAAATTGTCTTTGGTTGTTATTTCTTTCGTTCTTGTTTTTTTTTTTTTTAAATTTTGGGCCTTCTTCTCGATCGACCTCGTCGCTCAATCCTGATGATCCTCAAAGGACTTTTTATTTTCAGTCAAAAACAGAGTACGAGGAAGTTAGACTTTTTCGCATCCCCTTCAAAATCGTGTTACAACGACAACAACAACAACCGTCAGCTAAGCCAAATCCGCTTGACGGTTCCAAGCACCCTGCTCGTTAACACCCCACAAAAGAACCACATCCTCAAGAATGGGTTATTAGAAAAGAACGGCTTAAACATCCTAGGCAGGGGGACTTTTGGAACCGTCGTTCGAGGGGTGTTTCAAAGTAAATGAGTTATTTAAACACCCCCCCCCGCCAAAAGCGAGTCGTACCTAAATAAGTTAAATTGCAGATCAAGATGTCGCGGTGAAGGTAATCAAGTACGACGCGAAGCGGAACAAGAAACTGAGGGAGTCGAACATTTTGGGCCTAACCCACGCGAACATTGTTAAAACCATCGACGTTGTTACGAGCCCAAGTCAAAACCACGCGATGGTAATAATGGAGTACTTGGGCAACTCGAGGCAACTGCAAAGTATTTTGGATGATAGGAGTTTCGAACTGAAGGCGGAGAGCGTAGCCAAGTTCGCCTTGGATGTGTGCAGGGGGCTTTCGTTCTGCCACCAAAACGCCATTTTGCATCTGGATGTTAAGCCGAGTAATATTTTGGTTTGTGAGGACGGACGGTGTAAATTATGTGATTTTGGAAGTTGTTTTAAGGCGAATGTCCAAGAGAAAGCTGAACCTTATATACATCAGGTGAGAGCATTGATTATTAGACTTCGGATGTTTCTTCCTCGTATTGCGTAACCATGGCAACGACTCGAAAAATCCGAAGTCTGATTATTACAGTCTGATGTATAGGTCACTCCCATAATAGTGGTTTGTTTGCTTTCGGTGATTCCTCCTAACGTAAAAGCTAAACATCGTTTTCTGTTGAGGGGGTCAATTTTGTAATTGAGTTTTAGGGAACCGTCGCTTATACAGCTCCAGAAATTTTGTTAGGAAAAGAACCTACGGTTAAGGCAGACGTTTATTCGTTCGGAATTTTGCTTTGGCAGATGGTCCACCGTCGGATCCCTTACGACAGCATAGATCGCAGCGAAATCATTATTTACAAAGTAACCATTCCTAAATTCAATTCGCCCTTAAAAATCACCTGCCTTCTTGCCTTTTTAGGTCGTGAAATTTGGCTTGCGTCCAACGGGGTTAACCGCCGACGGTTTCGGGGCGTTGTACAGGCAGTGTTGGCTGACGCTCCCGGAAGATCGACCGGATCTGCAAACTGTGATAAATTCGTTGTGTTTGGTTTGATGTTTTTGTTTGTAGATAATCTTCTTGTGTCAAAATTATATATTTCCGTTTTTTACGAATTCTTTTCCCGAATGTACGTACTCACTCCGCCAGGCCAAAAACACTCGACTTTTTCACGCAACAAGGGAACGTGAATGCGAGGGCATAGAAATAAAACTGTAACAATTTTACCCGTCGATGCTTTTATATCCATCCGAGCCGGGTTAGTTACTTCAAGTGGCGTAAATAATGTGGCTTTGAATCGGGGGGCCTTGTAAATGAAAGAACTTAGTCTGGATTTGTAATGATGCTAAAATAAATTTAATTGGAAGCCATCGCCGAATGCGCTGCTTTTGGCTTTTACTGTGCTTCCGGGGGCGGGAGGGAAATCTACAATTTTCCAGAAGATAGTTTATAAAATATTTTAATCAATTTGCTTCAATTAAAGAAAATAGGAAACGTTTATTTTGATACGCAACGGGAATTTTTTTTGAAAACTCCGGAAAAATCCCCGGAGCGCAACACACAAAGTCATTGGGGTTTCTAGTGCCTTGGCAAATAAATAGGTAATATTCTGCGCCCCTGTTATTTCATTCTTTTCTACTACGAATAGCAGCAGCACCAAAGCAAAGCAAATCCCCCCCCTCCAGGCGCTTTTCATATTAGAACCTCTCAGAACAGTATTTTACAAAAATCAAAACTTGGATGACTTTGAAACGGTAGCTTAAAAGTTCGCAGGCAAGAGAATATTGATTGGCAATAAAGTTTTCGTTTTGGCGCAAATTTAAAATTCGTTTTGGAATTCCACAAAGGAGGAATAAATACAAATTGCGCGCAAATAGCGGCCAAATATAACTTCCGTAATTTATCTTCTATTACATCCAATTGAAACAAATCAGGGCCAGAGCAAAATAAACGTAATTGAAAACTTCCCCGTTCAGTTTTGCGCCGCAATCAACGTCCATTATGTGGAAGTACGGCATTGGAAAGCTGCGAGCTGTAAATAACGAGCACAAACACTCAAATGATATGTTAATTGCTGTATAACTAGAGGGTAAACTTCCCCGGATTAGGGGATGCTGCTCGGGGATGCATAACCAGGCTTGTTAGTCGACTGGAAAGGCACGTCCACGAATACATGAATATCATAATTTTTTTTCCTTCAATTGCACTTGTTTATACATGATTGCCAAGACGTTTCGTTTGTTTGAATAAATTTTAACGATATTAATTAATTTTTACTATTTTTTTTGCGAAAACTATAATTTATTAAAGTGTAACATTACGCCATTACATTTTCAAAATTTACACAACTTATGGCAACAAATTTACTATTACTTGCGTCTTAAAAATATGCAATATTTTCTATTTATTGTAGTTGTCTTCATTTTAGTAACAATTCTACAATTGTTTTATTTTCTCTGCGTCTCGTTGAAACGAAACGTATAAATGTTTCCTTTTGAAAGGGAAAAGGATTTGTTTGCTTGTGAACACGCCAGTAAATACTACGACAGATGTAATAGTCTCATTAGGGGTCTAATTTCTGCAAATTGAAACATGGATCCTGTCGCGTTGTCACAAATTACAGCCAATCAAGTCCGCATTTGTGTAGGAAATGGGCTGGTTTCGGTGTTCAAAGCGGCGGCGTGCAATGTAAACGCTGAACTTGCGCGTCGCTTATTTCACCGTTTAATTACGGCCATTCTCCGGGATGGATCAATTAAACCCCAATTATGATTTTCATTAGGCCGGAATCATCATTTGTGACTCTCGCCGACGCAGGACAGATGGATTAATCAAAACATATTTTTTTAACTCGAATAGAATTTGGAAATTTTGATCCACTTTGTTGATAGAATTTTGCGTCGATCAAACAACAAGTAATTAGCTATTGAATTTTATTATATATGTTTTCAACATCTAAATATACAGTGTGCAATCGAATAAGTTTCACTTACTGTAACCACCAATAATAGTACACAAGGAAATAAACAAATATTTGACATACGTATGGGGGCACAGGTCAACAATAACTCCGAAAGAATCTACTTGACAAAAAACTTTTTTGTTTCTTTTAATTTTTCGTTCTACTTTGGCATTTCGTGCAGCATCTGCTTTTTGTTTCGATCTTTTGATTGATTTTGTTTCAAACTTCGTCGACTTTCTTTTATTTTCATGATGTTTTTTCGTGTTTCGTCGGCGCTTTTTATAATTACTCTTCCGTTTCTTTTCGTTCATCTTTTCCTTTACATTTCGTTGTTCTTTCCTCGAGTTCTCTTTTGTTTTTATTTATTTTAATTTTTTTTAATTCTCTGTTTCTTTTATTTTCGACGGTTTCTTTTTACAGCTTCCTCTGGTAGTCTTCTGCTGTTTGTTCCGTCGACTCTCTTTTGTTTCTCAATCGGTCGTTCGTCGAACTGTTTTCTTCATTGACGCTCTTTACTTTTTCTGCGTATTTCGTAATTTTGTTCTCTAGTTCTTTTTTGCTCTTTATTATCAAATTACTTCTCATTTCGTCTGCCCTACTTTTGCGGTCTACCTCTGACTTTCGACAGTATTTCAGCCGTTTAAAATTCCACCAGAGAAACGATCGTCTTTTGTTTTTGACGGCGCCCTTTCGTTTTTTTCCCGTCATTTTACGTGTTTCGCGAGCAGAGGTTTTCAAACAACACTTGATACTTGCAGAATTAATTGAGCTAGAAACTGAAAGTAAAATTTGAGACCGAAAATTCGACTTTTTTTTTAACGAGTAGTTCCAACCCTTTCGAACCATCTCCCTCTTTGTTGGACGACGGAATAAAAATTAATTTTTCCAGTCGCATGCATCATACTGAAGGACTCAATGTCTAAGTCCCTAACCCTTCTATTTTGTAACTTATAACCAGACTTCGGGCATTTCGGAGCATTGAGATGGTTACGCAATACGACGACGTCTATTCATTGCGTTGCCATGGTTACCCAATACAAGGACCGATGAAAAGTGCCTATTCATTGCATTGCTATGGTTACGCAATACAAGGACCAATGGAAAGTGCCCATTCATTGCGTTGCCATGGTTACGCAAAATTAGGACCAATTCATTGCGTAGACATGGTGACGCTCCGAAATATCCGAAGTCTATTCACAACGACAATCGTTAAGTGACATTTCAACCAATCACTACTTAGATATATGATATGATCCGCTTTGTTGATAGAATTTTGCGTCGATCAAACAACAAGTAATTAGCTATTGAATTTTATTATATATGTTTTCAACATCTAAATATACAGTGTGCAATCGAATAAGTTTCACTTACTGTAACCACCAATAATAGTACAAAGGAAATAAATAAATATTTGACATACATATGGGGGCAAAGGTCAACAATAACTCCGAAAGAATCTACGTTTACATTTGACAAAAAAACGTTTGAGAAGCACTGGAGGTGCCCCAGCTAATCAAAATTTACTATTAAGTGCAATAAATGAGATGTAACGCAATAAACATTGACTTTCGCACGAAATAACACAGAGATTAGTAGTTTGTGATACGTAAGCAATAAAAAACATTTACTTTCTAATTTTATTAATATTATACATGATTTTGAATAAAGTGTTGGTTCTCAGTGAAAACCTATAATCAGTTTTATTGCAACAGCTCTGGTTTTTGAAATATCGAGCAAATAATGAAAGATTTTGAACTTTAACATTTTACTAAGCAAATTTAAAGAGATAAAAACTTTCTTTTATAAGATTGGCGAGCATAAACAGAACTCTTTTGAAGATTCCAACTAAAGTCAGCCATCATATGAGCATCCCAACGACCTTGATGGCGTCCTTCCATAGTCCGAATGTCCTGATGGAACCTTTCTCCCTGTTCCTTGCTTAAATCACCTAAATTTTCGAGAAAACGGCCTAAATGACTATGGAGGAAGTGATGCTCATATTGCAACCAATCTGTTGGTAGTTAGTTAACATGTCTTCAACCAGCTAGGAATAGTTTTCTGCCTTGTTACTTCCGAGAAAGTTATTGATCACTGAAGCAAAGTAATTCCAAGCGTTTTCCTCAACATTGTTCATAGAAATTGCAAAGTTCGAATCTTTTAAAAGCTTCCTGATCTGTGGATCATCAAAGATACCGGCTTTTAGCTTTTCAGAACTTAAACTTGGAAATTTCGTTGAAATATATTTGAAACATTCCCTATTTTTATTCAAAGCCTTGACGTATTGTTTCATTAATCCTAGCTTGATAGGGAGGGGAGACAATACAATGCTATCTCTTGCTACTCATGGAACGTTACAACATTATGCTTAAGAGGAATCAAAGCTTCTCTTACAGGCCAGTCTTTCCTAGTCCAATGTTCATTCTTAGCCCTACTATCCCATAAGCAGATGTAACAGGGATATTTTGTGTATCCGCTTCGTTGACCCAAAAGTAACTTGACCATTTTCAAGTCAACACAGATCAACTATTTATGTTCTTCGTACTTCATTTTGTTCAGGATCGAGGATATTGAAAAAAATTATAATTTTGTTCTTAGATTCCTAAATTTTGTTCAACTTTACTTTGTTCGTGCTTTTTTGTACTTCATCTTCCTATTATTCTTATTATTTTCTATTACTGGGTCATCTTTTTTATTATGAGTTTTTCTTGCATATATGAGGTTAGCTCCAGAACTCTTTGAAATTCGTGGATGTAAGACACAATCAATGGATCGAATGGAGAAAATAAAAAGCTATCGAGAGAATATAGAAGAGAGAGTCATGGAAATGTTTTCGTAAAAGTTAAAAGGCTAGCTCTACTATCCCATAAGCAGATAAAACAGGGATATCCACTTTGTTGACCCAAAAGTAAGTTGACCATCTTCAAGTCAACACATATCAACCGTTTATGTTCTTCGTACTTAATTTTGTTCAGGACCAAGAAAATAGTAGGATATTATTCCTTCACTTTGGTGGAATGCGCAATGGGCAAAGAACCAAGCTTATTACCCTTATTTAGAAGAACGCATTTAAAACTGCACTTGGAAGAATCCATAAAAAGGCGCCAGTCGTTAGGATCGTCCTCTTCTAAACCTATTGCAGTCATCAGACCTCGAATTTCACTGCAAAATCCTCTTCATCCTCTTCAGAAAAGAAAGAACTAAATCTTTTTCTCTAGTGCGGTAACATGAAACTTTTGTGTCACTTGTCAACAGATTTCTCTGTTTCAATCGTGAAGCTAGTAATTCAGATCATTCAGATGCACTTTTTGACAGATTACTAAGTCATTAAGCTCGTTTTGTTGGAATAGTTTTGGTGAATTTAGGGAATCTTCCAGTTCGAACTCACTTCATTATCAAGTGAATCTATGTCCTGATTATAATCTTCGTCTTCCAGTCTCTTGGAAGTTGATGGTAGACAGAATCTTTATTTATATTTAGAGTTGGTCTTGACACTAATGGTACGTTAGGATAGGTCCACTGTGAACGATTTTTCCGATTAACACCATTAACATTCGCAACACAAAAGTAGCAAATGTCATGGTGGTTAGACGGTTCACGCCATGTTATTCGCGTAAGGAATTAAAAAAAGCTTCTTTTTTTAGTTGCCCGTAAGCGCAAGGATTCAGCACAAATTTTACATACTAGGACACCAGGTCTTGTTTTGTCTGTCTAGGGGAAATCCAAAGTACTCAAAATAAGAGTTCCTTTTAGAAACTGTGTTATGTTGAGACGGTTTTCTTCAAACATGTATTCACCACAAATGATTCAAAAATATTCCGGATTATTTACACACCTTCTCCGAGTCGACGTCATATCGCTAGATTGACAGAAACTCACTAACTGAAGTGGTAGTAGTTGATAGAAATATTGAAGTAGCTTCCATAAAAGTTTTATTTCGATGACTTATTAATTCGAGCCATAGAATAGAATAGATTTGAGCTGACAGCGACAAACCGAGGGTATTTGGATTCAACGCCTTCTGCTTATTCAAAATCAACATAAGCAGCTCGTACAATAGATGAAACGATCAATTTTGTTGTGCGGTGTAATAATACTAACTTATTTCCTTAATTAATTAACTTAAGATCTCCTTTGTATTGTCTTATGTCACGGTTAAACTTTGCACGCCAGGTCTGAGACCTTTGGTAAGTTCTTGGCTACGCAGCCGCCAGTTTAAGAAGATTTATACCCCCCGTTCAAGTTCTATCAGCAACATGTTTTTTTTTGCAATTAAAGCCGTGCGAAATTATACGTTTTAATTTTCGTCGCCGCTAATTAATAACAATAATAATAACTTTGAAAAACGTGCAGCACGTTCGCCGTTGTTTAAATAATCGTATGAGCATGCAATCGCAATTAATTTTTTTTCTAATTAAACGCCAACATGATTATCGACGATATTTTAATTAATTTGTTCTTATTATCTCTCTAGATCTATCGCAGCAATTAATTTGTTTCTTGTCTCTGTGCTACCTACAAGGAACTTGGATTTGAGTTGCAAATTTCTTTGGTTCTCAGATTAATAAAGTATCTGCGTGGTAGACGTAATAGCAAGGCAAAGTCTTTAGCGGAAAGCGAGATGTTTACTTGAATGCTCAATATGTATATTGTTGGTCTGCGATATCTTCAAAGTGAAAATTGCTTGGCCTTTGATCTTCTTTGAAAATTTACGTTGATAAGTCGAAGGATTCGTCGAATAACCAATAATAATATTCATTTGCTCTTTCAGTTACTTAACAACGTAAATCACATTTGTTTACAAAGTATAAAATATCACAATGATATAATTATTGTCGATTCTCTAAAGAAGCAGATGGCCGAAGATTACTTTACGTTGTCTTATTGATCAGTAAATTTTAAATGAACAGCAGTTATAAATTCTATTAACAATACGTAAAATTCGACTTATAATTAATTAATTCTGTAATCAAGGCGAGTTATCATCCAATTGCTTAATAAGTTTAACTGGCGCATCCACCATAACTACTGATGTGTTATATTATAAGCAATTTTAAATAATTTTGATTAAAAAAGCATTAACTCAGTATCACAATCGCTTTGCCCCAAATTACGCGGATAATGCGAGAGAGAGTACGGGGTGGAGTTTAGTAAATCCGGGGGCGGCGCCAATGGGGGTTGCTTGGTATCAGGGGCGCTGCGGTTTATATCGCTTACGCCGGCGTCTTATCCTATCATTTATCATCACTTTGACAAACTGCCCAGATTAACAGCGACATAATCTGGGCCACGTTTTCCCTCGCAACGCGGAAAAATTCTCACACACGCACGCAAATCGTTTCGCTAAACTAAGTTAAAAATGTGAATTTCGAATGAACCCGCTTCGGAAGGAAGTAATGCAAGAGCATAAGTCCTTTTTGATCAGGGATTTACTGGGGGACGTGTTAACTGGAACTCAAGAAGGTAAAGAATTATTTTTTTTAGATACTTTTCTGTTTTCATTTAAAGCCGCTAATATTAATAAAATTTTGTTTCATTTAATTTTAATTCCGAGCTTGTTTTTCTTTAAAATTAAACTATACCTATGTATGTGTTATTCATAAATTGGATTATCTATGAAGTTAACTGTGGAATTACTGTAACTGTTTGCCTGAGAAAAACGTATAAAATTAAGAAATTAAAATGAGAATTCTATCGATTGAAATTAAACTTATTACATGCATTTGCAGATATAAGTGTGTAATCGAATGAGTTTCATTTACTATAACCACAAAATAAGCGAAGTTATATCATGCGTACGGGGCAAAGGTCAATAATAACTCCGGAAAGATCTGCGTACAAAAAAAAAACGTCAGAGAAGCGCTGGATGTGATTTAAATGCCCCAGCTGAGCGAAGTTTACTATTAAGTGTAATAAATGAGTAAACCCGCAGATGTAATACAATAAACGTTGAGGCAGATCATTTATGACTTTCGCACGAAAGAATACGGAGATTAGCAGTTAGTGATACGTAAGCAATAAAAAAATAATGATGGAACATTTACGTTCCAATTTTTTTATTAATATTTAAGTAAAGAAACGAACAAAATAATTCTTGCATAATAATATTAATTTATTTACTTAAGGAATTAAATTAAAACGGTGATCATAAATCATACCTAACAATAAGTAAAATTGATTTAATGGAGGTCACATTCTAAAAGTGTTAATGGAGAAAAAGTGCGCCGATAATCATCATCCCTTAATTTATGGTTTTATTATTTTATTACGTTCGGATTGCTCAAACACAATTCCGAAAGATCGTGCAGATAACACGTATCCATTCAAAGAAATAAATAAATGCGTTGATTGTGTTTAACGCATTTTCTTTTGTGAGTATGCAGGTCACTCAGTGTTGTAATGCAAACTAACCAATAATAATATTCATTTGCTTTTGCAGTTATTCAACAAAGTAAATTACATGCTGAGTTATTTGTTTACAAAGTATGGAATATCATGACGACGTAATTATTGTCGATTATCTAAAGAAGCAGATGGCTGAAGATTACAATACGTTGTCTTATCGATGTAAATTGCTACACTTTTATGAGCCGCACTTATAAATTGTATCAACAATACGTACAAGTTGAGTTATAATTAATTAATTCAGTAATCAAAGCGAGTGGATATTTAAAAGCTTCTTCCGTCATCGAATTGTTTATGGGCGACATAATCGATTGATCGAGCTTTATTGTTTTACGATGGGCTTATAAAAGCTGCAGTCGCACGAGGTTTCCAAAAAAAAGACGAAACGCCCTTGTGGTATGTCAATTTTCTTTTCAATTTTGAGCACATGAAACTTAATCGATTACACCCTGTAGAACATAACAAGGACATATACGTATACTATCGCCCGAATGCCATGGAAATACGGTAAGAATAATCCAATTCAATGTTATACCAAAAAGTACACTTAAGGTCTTAAATTTAAAAGTAAAAAATGTTCCCTAAAGTACTTGTACAGCTCCAGCCCGGAGCCGTGGCGGAATACAAAGCAGTTTCTTCATTAAAACAGAAAATAAACTACTCAAAACGCATATAAGACAACGGGGGCCTAATTGGAGGAGCTCTCCGTGGGTTTGCGTAAAAATGAGGATCCAAAGCACTTAGCCGCCAGTCAACAAAGCTTAATTAATGCCCGGAGTAAAGCGGCCACTCGAAATGCACCCTGATTACGC
Source organism: Serrognathus titanus (assembly GCA_039766575.1). NCBI lineage: Eukaryota > Metazoa > Arthropoda > Insecta > Coleoptera > Lucanidae > Serrognathus > Serrognathus titanus. The sequence goes on along the minus strand of CM077911.1, from coordinate 19,721,831 downwards.
CACCTGGTGAGCGGGTTTCGGCTCACTAATAAACATTGCTTTACCGGATTAGAGTTCATTTCAAGGATTTATTAAGTCAAACAGGCACATGTGATTTGTCTTAGTATGATTCAATTAATTATGTTGAATAATAATGTAGGTAATTAATGTAATGATATATTTGATAGCTGACGAAACTGTCAACCAATGTTGAGCGATTGTACGATTTTAAAGGGTCCTTTAAAAAAAATAATTGTTATACAAATTTTCGTTAGACAAGAGACTACTTTATTTAATCAGTTATCATTAGGCTTCTGACATTGAGTAGTTTTCATTGGTGCTGGTATTGCGTAACTATGGCGACGCCCCAAAATGTCCGAAGTCTGATTATCATTTATTTTTTTATAAAGAATAGAAATCGCTAGATGGAGACACGAGAAATTTAAACTCACTTCAACTATTTTCGCTCATACTGTACATATTTCTGTTTTGTTTCATTATTTCTTTTCATTCTTTCACATTTTATTTTCAAAAACAAAAGGCGATCAAAACCAAAACTAAAACCAAAACTGATTTCTCTCATTTTGTAGGTAGGTGCGAAAAACGGTAAAATAAATCGAGAAACGAAATTCGGTTCAATGAAAAGAGAAGAACGTCTACATTTCGGAAACAAAAGGCGATTTTTTTTTCAAAAATAGGGAATTCATCGAAAAGTAATTTCGACTTCGAAAACAAAACATAAGACAAGCAATAGAAAACGAAATTTGACATTCATTTGAACGCTTAGCCTTTCATTTTTTTTTTGTTTTCGAAAATACAAAGCAATTATCTAAAACTAATTAAATCACTAAACGAAAATAAAAGAGAAACAAAAGACGATCAACTCGTCTGCCGTTTGTTGAAAATAACTGTGAAATCGTTTATTCACTTGGTTTTCGAAATTTTCAAATCACTTTTAATTAATTCATTGATTCATCATTCACTGAACAAGAACAAAACGGAAACAAAAGACGATCAGGTCCTGAAAAGCGTAACGATGTCTATAGATTTGAAAAATAAAAGGCGATTCTGTTTATTGAAAATACTTGCGACGTAATTCCATTGTGAAATTATTTTCGCTTTTTTTTTTTTTAATTTTCAATTATTCATTCACTCGTCATTCATCAAAAAACAAAAAACAAAACAGAAACAAAAGACGATCAATACTTGAAAAGCCTAACGACGTCTGCATTTCAAAAGTGAAAAATAACTTTAACGTTTATTGAAAATAATTACGATGAAATTTCGTTGTGAAATCGTTTTCACTTTCATTCATCGTTAAACATAAATAAAAGAGAAACAAAAGACGGTCGACTCTTGAAAAGCGAAGCTTTTGAACAATAAAAGGCAGTTCTGTTGTTTGTTGAAAGCAATTGCTAGGAAATTTCACTCTGAAATTACTTTCGCTTGGTTTGCGAAATTTTCAATTCATTCATTATTCGTTAAACAAAGAAGCAAAACAGAAACAAAAGACGATCGATCAACCTTAAAAAGCGACACAGTGTCTACATACATTTAAAAAATAAAATAGACTCTGTAATGTTTATTGAAAATAGTTGCGATGGAATTTCATTGTAAAATGGTTTCCACTTGATTTTCGAAATTTTCGATGCATTTATTCATCATTAAAGATAAATCAAAAAGAAACAAAAGACCATCGTCTCTTGAAAAGCGAAACATTTGAAAAATAAACGGCAGTTCTGTTGTTTGTTGAAAACAATTCCTACGAAATTTCATTGTGAAGTCGATTTGCGAAATTTTCAGTTTATTCATTCATTCACCTTCGTTAAATAAAAAAAAAAGAAAACAGGAACAAAAGATGATCGACCAATTCTTGAAAAGCGAAGCAATATCTACATTTGAATTGCCATGAAATTTTATTCTGAAATCGTTTTCGCGCTTGGTTTTCGAAATTTTCGATTCACTCATTCATCATTAAATAGAAATAAAAGAGAAACAAACGACGATCGACTGTTGAAAAGCGAAACTTTTGAAAAATAAAAGGCGACCCTCTTGTTTGTTGAAAACAATTGCTACGAAATTTCGTTCTGAAATTACTTTCACTTGGTTTGCGAAATTTTCAATTTTCGATTCGTTTATTCTTTCATTCATTCTTCGTTAAACAAAAAACAAAACACAAACAAAAGACAATCGATCAACTCTTGAAAAGCGAAACAATGTTTCCATTTGAAAAATAAAATACAGTCTCCGCTGTTTGTTGAAAATAATTACGATGAAATTTCGCTGTGAAATCGTTTTCATTTGGCCTTCGAAATTTTCAGTCATCATGTTAAACATAAATAAAAGAGAAACAAAAGACGATCGACTCTTGAAAAACGTAACTTTCGAAAAATAAAAGGCAGTTCTGTTGTTTGTTGAAAACAGCTGCTACGAAATTTCATTCTGAAATTACTTTTACTTGGTTTGCGGCATTTGCAATTCATTCGTTCATCATTCAATGATGAACGAATAATAAAAGAAAAACAAAAGACGATCATCCCTTGAAAAGTGAAACAATGTCCACATTTGAAAAGTAAAAGAGAATTCTGTTGGTTGAAAACAATCATTGCGACAAAATTTCGTTGTGAAATCAGTTTCGCGCTTGGTTTTCCAAATCTTCAATTCATTCATTCGTTATTCATTAAACAAAAATGAAAGAGACGATCAACTCTTGATTAGCAAAACATTTGAAAAATACAGCCAGTTCTGTTGTTTGTTGAAAACAATTGCGATGAAATGTCAAAGACGACCAACGCGTGAAAAGTGAAACATTTGAAACAGAACTTTTTAAGAAATAGACAGTTTTGTTCCTTGGGGTTTGGGGCTATGCTATTTTATACGTCAGGTCGATTGAGGCTGGTTCACAATTAGTAATTCACGGCCAACTAGGAGGAGAAATTTCAAAAAAGGCACGTGATACTTCTGGAACTATTTTTAGGAGTTTTCGCTTATTCAAACTGGACTATAACTGACAGAGTTGTGCCTTGAAGCGTTTTTATCTTACACCCGGTATAAGAAACAATATAAATAAAAAAATATTCTAAATCACAGGGTGTTTAAGTTTTTCATTTGTATTTTCGCGATGAAATTGACTTGATTTGCTCCAATAGAAAGGTGATAGCGAAAAACAAGTGACAAACGTTTGGGTTTCGAAACCACCAATTGCTTAGGAAGTTTTAAATTTTTCAGCCATTTTTTTCACAATTCATATAAAAAATAAAGCACAAGTACAGGGTGTATCCCCCAGCTGTGGTTAACTTTATTATTTGAATTTCAGCGACGAAATCACTTTGATTGACAAACGAGAAACGTTTGGGTTTTCGAAACGTCCAATCGTTTTGAAACGTTTTCAACTTTTTCAATAAAATGCAAACGCAATCCCAAGTCCACAAAAATAAATCCTAATTTTTTTAACAATTTAAATAATAATGAAAATAAATAAATTGTTTACACAGATTTATTATTTATGCTGACGTGAGTAATATTTTTGTATAGAAACTGAAGACTCGGAGTGCGTGGACCAGGGAGAATGTGAGCGCGAGTCGAGCGATCACTTATACACCGGAGTAGTAGGCGTTCCGGAGGCGGTTGTAGATCCTTCGAAGGGGAGAAAACCCCGTCGCAGGCGGACTGCTTTCACGCACGCTCAGTTGGCCTACCTAGAGCGCAAATTCCGATGCCAAAAGTACCTCTCCGTAGCTGACCGCAGCGATGTCGCAGACACCCTCAACTTATCCGAGACGCAAGTGAAGACGTGGTATCAAAACAGACGGTAAAAACAACCCTTGCGCTTTAATTCCGTCGGGGTTTGAATTTTCATTTTTCTTCCCACAGGACAAAATGGAAAAGACAAAATCAACTGCGCTTGGAACAACTGAGGCATCAAGCGTCAGTCGAGAAAGAGCTGTTAACAGCGGGTACGCTGAGGTCTCCAAGTGAGGGGTCCTGTTGCCCTCCGAGGTATGGGGCTCAATCGCCTTGCAGTTTCTTGACCACCGCAGCGGCTGCCATTTTCCACAACGTTACATACGTTCATGGTTGCCAGTTATGAACTTCATTTTTCCATTTGTGCGAAGTGCAATTTGAGATTATGCTGATTATTATTTATTCCTGTAGATATACCCTATTATGTCCTTAAAATGTAAATTTCTAGCGACGGAGGTTTAAGCTAGTCTTAATTAAGTAAGAATTGAATAAACAATTTCACTTTTCACAAATATTTTTATTTGTTTCCAACTCAACTGCCTGATTTCTACTTTCGATTTAAACAGAAACTTGGAATTTCTTTTCTGAATTCGAATAAATCAAAATTCGTCGTTAAACATTTATGTTGCCTTTCCTAGAATTGATTTGACGCAAAACAGAATCTCTTCTTCATTAGTACTTTAATAAAAAAAAAGGGAAGAGAATTTTAGTTTAGCTGGAATTAAAATTGAAGAGATTTAGGGAGAAGCTACCTAAAAACAGAAGGAATTTAGAAATAGATAGTGTGTTTGGATTCTAGTTTCTTCTTTGCGTTGGCTAGTTGCATACGAGGGCGATTTGATAACTAAGACACCTGACTATAGAAGGGATGAATAAGAAAGTGATTTTGATTTATTTTTCAATCTAATCTCCGTACGTTTTACATTTCGAAATTAAATAAATAAATCGTCTTGGGCTTCCTACTTCCAACTGTAACTCTTCATCGACCAAAAATCTTTGCCTACGAAGTTTTCTCTTCAAATGGCGAAGTAGAGGAGCCACATTTAAGCTGTAGGGAGGGTGGTCTAAACCCATCAGGGAATCGCGAACTGGAGTTTTAGATTTTTCAGGCCGAAATCGTTGGATAGACTCCTGCAATTTTCTTAAAAGATTTTACCCTTTTATCGTAGTTTTGTGGGGAAGGTAATCAACCTGCAAAATTCCTTTAGAATCCCAAAAAATCGTAACCACCACTTTGGTAGCCGTTGGTTGAACTTAAAATTCCTATCCTCTCAGGGTTGAAGAGATGGATCCACGTTTCGTTCTGCCAAAAGTTGCTGCGAACTTTCAACCTTCCGTTGTTTATCTAACAATTTTTTTTTCAAATTTCTTGGCCTCCTAGTCAAGCAACTTAGATACCAATTGGTCCTCATAGCTATCGTAGGCAATTCAGCATCAATTCTTTAATTCTTCCTCAAAAGAAGTGGTTACAAGGATAATCCTGTAAAGCTCGTAGCTATAGTAGGCATTTCAGCATCAACTATTGGCCTAATCATCTTTGTCTTTTGGGGGGTGACATGGGAGCTACAATTAATGATTTGCAGCGGGATCCAAGAACTTTATGTTTCTCCACTGCTTCTTTAATTCTTCCTCAAAAATCTGTAAGCCTCGTAGCTATCGTGGGGAAGTTTATCTTTTGGAGATGAGGACAAGGCCTACAATGAAAAATTTGCACCGGGATCCAAGAACTCTAGGTTTCTCCATTGCTTCCTCCTCAAAAATCTATAAGTGGTTACATTCATAATCCTTTGTTCCTCGTAGCTATCGTGGCGAATTTTCTTTACTTGCTTTCTCACAAAACAGAAATAGAGCTCCGCAAGACCAAGTAAAAGAACAAAGAAACATAAATTAAAAAGGCTTGACACGACTGTAAACAGAATAGTATAATTTTTATTGTCGATAATAGCATTTCCGGTCCTGTCCTGTCCTGTCCGATGTTAGAAGAAATTCAGACAGTTTTCTACTTATATGATGGCAAAAGTATTACTGTTAACAATTTCAATGTATGTTTCTTTAATAAAATAAAAAAATGATTAAATCATTTTACAAGACCGTAGATAAAAGTTGAGCTTTTGGCGCAGTCTATAAGGGTTAGGAAACGCGAGTGGTTGCGGACAATGGTCGGGACGCAGAGTCAAGTGTCCGCACGAGGCCATTATAAGAAGAAGCGCGGCGGGATCACACATAATGGTCCCTGGAGGGCCATTAGTATCGTAAAACGTATTGCAGTCAATACCGGGGAACACTGGCACAATAAGACCGGCCTCACCGTTGATTGAACTCCAATGGAAATTGGTTTTGTTAACATTATTGCCGGCGCAACGACACACATCATCCCCATCTACGCTCCGAAAAATCTTCAACGAACAGAATTTTTTTTAACTACAATTTAAAACAATTAACCAAACAAAAAACATGACAACATTAAATTCGCATGTGTATACAGGATGTACCACAAAGGTTATCGGTTATATTAGTAAATTATTTTCACTATACATCAAACAACAAACAAACATATACTTAATATCTTAAAAGTAAAGAGTTTTTATTATTAAGCATCTATACAGTTATTAATAATAATGAAACAACATAGTGTTATCCATGAATTTTATAACTTAATAACTAGGGACTGGAATAACATATTTTAACTCCATCACGTTAGCAGATCAAGGTATACTCATCCTCTAATTCGGGTAAAAACAATAATATTTTTTCACCTAAGTCTATGATGTTGTGGTCCTTGATGCATACAAAGTCTGAAGGCATTAGTACAACTGGTCAGGGCGAAGCAAAAAATATAAAAATCCAATCACTAATAATAACTTATCTTATAAAAACCATGGATAACAGTATAATGTTTTTATTCTTAGGCCCATATTCATAGTCAGTTCTTATACTTAAGAAAATCTTAAGCAATGTCTTGTGGGTTCATAGACAGGTTTTAAGAAAGTCTTAAGTGTTTGCTGTAAGTCTTGATTTATGGTAAGGCGATTTTATTTAAAAACTTTTCACAGTTGTCACTTAAAAACTTCATTATTCTAATAATAACGAAGAAATCTTTGCAACGACGAACAATTTTAATTTGTATTACAGAACATGAGAGATATTGACGACATTGATAATGAAAATATTGACATTGACTTGTCAAAGTTCACCTTTTTGAATCCATGGCAACTTAAGCAAATCTTAAACGTGTAAGACGAACTTACGAAAGGCGATCTTAAGCACTTGCTTAAGTCACGACTATGAATGCCATCCTTATTATTTATTTATTTTTTGACCACAGTACCATTGAAGCAAAATGTTGCCTCATCAAACTCAGGATTTGGATTAGAGCGTTCCATCATTGTCTTGCAAAATTGCGCTCGTCGATCAAAATCGTCATCGGACAGCTCTTGCACCAAGTGCACTTTGTAGGGATCGAATTTTCCTTTACGAAGGAGTCTGTAAACTTCACTCTTTAACGTGTTAAGATGTGAAGCTACTCCAATGTGGATTTCCCTGCGCCATCAACATGGCATCCAATTTTCTGTTTTCATCTAAAGCCGATGGACGTCCGGCATTTCCAATATCGCGAAATTTGTTCCCAATTCATCATATTATTTCGGAGCGTTAAAATCATAGTGAATTCAAAAGGGCAATCAAATAAATAACCGAGAGACGCGCGCGATCGAATACGCGGATAAAAACCGAGTGCGCGAGTGAATTAGTGAAGTGCACGTCGCGGAACGGGAATAAGTATAATTGCATGAATTTTTCTATTTCTTTTCCCAACGTTTTTTTATTTAATTAGACGATCCAGAATGATCGGCAATTAAAGTTTAATTGCAGGAGTTCCAAAAAGAGTCGACAATAGATGTAGGTCAGTAGAAAATTAGCCTTAGCGCCACTAAACCATAACAGTAACAGGTGGCAACCCACTTTAGAAAGCGCATGCTGTTAACAATAGCTGTCGGACTTCTCGGAATCCTGCCAAACCCTCTGTAAATAGGCATCATTGAATTTAGTCAAATTCTTCGGTCCATTTAATAAATTAATTTGTCAATAAATTTTAGTTTGTTTTTGTTTGGACCGTGTTTATTAATTATTTAGTTGTCCATAAAGTCAACAAACAAGGTGGCACGTCCGGGCGTGTTACGGCACTTTGTAGGGATGAAATTTTTCGTTATGAAGAAGTCTGTAAACTTCATTCTTTAACGTATTAAGATGTGAAGCGACTCCCACGGAGTTGAAAGCGGATTTCCGTGCGCCATTATCATGGTATCCAATTGTCTATTTTCATCTAAAGCTGATGGATGTCCGGCATTTCCAATGTCGCGAAATTTGTTCTCAATTCGACTTACCGTTGATTGCGATATTGGATTTGGGTGAGTTTCATGGAACGAAATACGAACTTCTTCATGCGTCCGAATTCTAACTCATTGGAAATTGCAACTCCAAGAAGGGGTGGAAATTTCTTCATGAACTCTACAGAACCATTTGACTATCGAAAAAAAAAATTTCAAAGAAAAAAGATTTTATAATTTTTTGAAAATAATGTGACGATTTGCCTCTGTTATTTACACAACCTTCTACTCGTCGTGGCATCGATTCCAAGAGATTGTTTATGTCTTCCTGAGCTATTACATCTCAGGCAATCTGCCATCGTTTCAGAAGTCTTCCAGCATCTGTGGAGGATTCGCCAAGTTCCGTAATCTCATCCTTATCATATCTCAGACGTGTTCTATTGGCGAAAAGTCGGGAGGTAGAGGCGGCCAAGGCAAAGGATTAACATGAACTTGCTCAAAGAAATTCTTTGTGAATGTGTGAACGAGAGTTAGCTTGCTAGGGAAGAGGGTTTTCTTGTCGCGGCAGGCAAGGAAGAGAGTGGGGTTTTACACCAAACACCAAAGTAGACCTGCTTCCGTAAGCAATAATACCCTATACTATAAATTTACTTTTAAGAGGTTTATCGAAATGTGAAATAAAAATTTACACATTCCTTTAAAAAAAATATAAGTTAGGTGAATAACTCACTAAAGGAACGTGCTGTGTATGTGAAAATATTTTACTAACATAGTCGATGATTTTTTATACAAAATACTCCCTTTATAATCAATAGTCAAGGTAATCATATCAATGTTGCACCCTGTATATGTATTAGGACAATGCGTTCCTTACATTCAACCCCTAATTATGCCCTTGCAGGATACTTGGCTCGCAGTCACAGCAAACGAATGGGGAGTTGGTCCCTAATTGACTGGAAATAATAGGTGCGAGCTTGACAATAACTGTTAGCATAATATGTACAGAATAACAAAACCATTATACTCGTAACAACGAGGAAAGTTTTTAATCTAATCGAACGTTCATTAGATTTTCTTTTCCTTGTTCCTTGAATTACTTTAGTAAATTTAACCGGCAATTAAAATAGTTGTTCGTTATTTATTATTTAATTCGCTCACGTCGAATTCAATAGAAACAGCGAATGCGTCATGGGATTCCCATATCATATAAGATAAGAGTGGCCAACTGATTTCTATTTTCCAAAATAACTCACAATCAGTAAAATATTCCCCAGAATCCATTTCTTATTCTTTGTAGGTAGGTACCTGTTGGCGATCTAAATTGTAGAAGAATTTATTATTTATTAACAGTCACCTAGCGAATGCAACATTATAATTTAAACAAACGGAGCTTTCGGTTTATAGAGGGCGATTAGGTGTATTGTGAGTACATAGTTTGTTGTCCTTTCGATTCTGATTGTATAAATTCATAAATATTTACTACGATCTTATCTAGTAAATATTTTCGTGTATATTTTAAGCTTGTTGCGACGAACACCAAACAAACCGATTTTCGGCTATAAACAAAATTTCCCGGCCGTTCTCCAACCGGGCCACAGATGGCGGCGGGGTTTTTGTGTGGGAAAATATCGATCTCAAATTTTTAACCACCAGGCAACGTGATATGTCTGCCAAGTATCCAATGCTATATGATTTTATTGTTTTAGCACGTGCGTTCTTAAATGCTTTGATTTCGGTCGGTGATTCCTGGCTGCGTGGCGTGTGCCGTTCGTACCCCGCGTTAGCACAAATATAGATTAGAGGAATCGGTCGGTGGTATTTATAAAGGTGAGTCATGTTTGTTATTGTTTTTTTTCCTCTTCTTCGGTAGAAATGTTTTATTTTTCGCTTTTCCGCTTAACGAGGATCTTTGTTTTGTGGAACTACGAAATTAATTCAATCCTGACACTGCCTAAACACTTTATTATTACTTCATTGACTTAGTGTGTAGCGTTGAAAGAAAATAAAAGTAAAAAAATGTTTAAAAAAATTATGCGTGTTACGCCCATGTGTAAGACGAAAACGAAAAGCTTACGCCTTTGCGTGCAGGAAACGTTTATGGTGTTACGTAGAGTATCAGAGTCGTTCGGTGGTCAACTTGAACCGTGAAGTAATAACACGTAGTTGCATTGCTGATGATGAACGCGTCGTATTAACTGCTACGAGATTAATTAAAATCAATTACGTCTTCAAAACATTTTGTTTTTAATTTATAAGACAATTATTTCCTTTCCTTCTTGTTTTTTACGTTTTTCTTGTAGTTTTTGACGCTTTCTTTGCCGCACTTCCAATGATGTGATAAGTTCTGCATGCTGCTTGCGTGGATTCGGCTTACTAGCCCCTGGTACGACAGGGAAAGGTGAAAGTTCTTCAAACGACACTGAAGCTTGTTCAACATCAGAATGTTCATTTTCAGCAGCCGTATTGACGTCGTTATCATTAGCTCCTGCAACGTGTTCAGCTACATACTCTTTTCGGCCAGCCCTTAAAAGCGGTCACCTCTAAAATCGGCCATACTTCAAATGCTAAAACCAATTCTATGAAAACACCCATATAAATGACCCTTCTAATAGCGGGCACCTCTCAAAAACGATCACGGCCACTTGCAAGAAAATTTTCTAGGAAAAAATACTTGTAAATTCACCCCTCATTACCGGCCATAGATTCCAGATTATTGGTATTTACCTGCTAATACCGACCGTCATTAAAGGGGATTTTCCATGTAAAGCAAATTAGAATGCAGACCCTAAAAACCGTATTTAAAGTTTTACAATACTAATTTTGAGCTAGTTCATGTTCAATTGTGTTACTACATACACGACGCATACCTACACATACCACACAATTATGTCGTTAAAAAGAAAACGTTTGTCTCTTAAAGAAAAAATTGATATTATTACAGAAAGTGAAAAGTTTAGTACCAGTGCTAGGAAATTGGCTGAAAAGTTTAGTGTTGGAAGAACACAAGTTAATGAAATTATAAAAAATAAATCCGGCTTAAAGAGGCTCTTTGACGAAGGTTCTAATGCAGGGCAGAAGAGAAAATTTCCCAAAACAGAAGGTTTCGCGATTGATCAAGTAGTTTACAATTGGTTCTGCAAAGCTAGAAATAAGAATATTCCTATATCTGGACCTTTAATAAAAGAAAAAGCCTTGGAAGCAGCCAAAAATTCACAGATTACGAGTTTTAAAGCTTTAAATGATTGGCTTGAAAAATTTTGTCAAAGACAATGGAAGTTTTAAAACAATTTGCGGATAGTCAGGTGATGTTTCTGTGGACGACGTTGAAACTTGGAAAGCGAAACTTCAAACATTATTGAAAGAGTATTCACCGGAAAATGTTTACAATGCCGACGAAACCGGACTTTTTTTTACCTTGCAATGCCGAACAAAACATTCACTCTAAAAAGCGATAAATGTAATGGTAAAAAAAGTCCAAAACAAAGACTGACAATTCTATTTTGCGCAAATATAGAAGGTGACAAGGAAAATCCATTAATTATTGGGAAAAGCAAAAATCCTCGTTGTTTTAAAGGATCTCATATTAACAAACTACCGTTGGAATGGGTATCTAATAAAAAAGCTTGGGTGACAACAGAGATTATGACTTCGTGGCTAAAAAAATTTGACGAAAAAATGAGAAAACAAAATAGAAAAGTTTTGTTATTTCTGGATAACGTAACGCCTCATCCCAAATTGACACTTGATTGTTTTTCTACCACCAAACACTACATCCCATTGTCAGCCATTGGATTAAGGAATTATTAATAACTTCAAGGTGGGATATAGAAAATTTCTTATAAAAAGGTTTCTAACATTCACAAACAGAGAAATTTCTTTCGAAGATGCAGAAAAGAGCATTAATTTAACTAGTGCTTTAGTTTGGGTATCAGCAGCCTAGAAAAACGTTTCGCCAGCTACAATTTCTAAATGTTTTGCGAAAGTGGGATTTTTGGAAAAGGTTCAGCAAGAAGAAGATTTCAGTGAAGTAGACGAAATTCCACTACCACAGCTTTTTCCCACATGATGTAAGCCTGGAAAATTTTGCATCTATTGATTGCAATGTTTTGACGGAAAGTCCCCATTTAGGCATTCAAGAAATAATCTGTGATTTAACAACTGACAACAAAGACGGTGATTTGGACAGTGAAAGTGAAGTTGAAGAAGCTGAACTTTGTGTGTCAAACATTAAAGATATGAGTGAAGCGTGTGAAAAGCTAAGAGATGTACAGAGTTTCTTATTTTCTAATGGCGACAGTGAATTAGCTGTGGAAGTTGTTCAAATTTTAGCGAAATGCGAATCTCATGTCTTACAAACAAAAATTAAAAATTTAAAACAAAGTTCAATCGAAAAATATTTCCAAAAATGTAATTACGTACGTAATAAATACAATGGTAAATAATTTTATTGCATACACGTAAGTTATATACATTAACTTACGTGTATGCAATAAAATTTTTTAATTTAGATAGTTGGTTTATTTTAATAAAAATGTACAGATATCCATAAAGCACTTTTTTTCATTAACATATCCTGAACACTCTTAATAACGTCATATTTCAAGCAAATTTTCCTGGCCGCTATTTAGAGATTTTACTGTAACAGGCACAGTCTGGAATCTTCGCCGGATTGTAGGGAAATATCTCACAGGCTTCACTCCATTCTGGTTGGTTGCAGCTTGTGTCCAGGCTTGGTTTAAGTATCTGGTATTTCTGCGATACCTAATCCACAAGGTTAGAAGCTTCATTCCAATAAGTTCTGAGTGGTTTAAAAAAGGACTTGCCGAGGGGTTGCAACCAATGCGGTGTGGTTGGGTAAACAGATAACGTGAAGAAGAAAGAAATCTAAAATATCCACGTCGTTGTAATGTGAGGCATCGCCATCAAGGATCAAAACAACCGGACCAGGTCCTTTTCTGGGGGGAAAATGATCTTTTAAATACTGCTTTTGACATAGACTGAATCAGGAGACATCTCAACAACACATCCTGGAGGCATGTCGTCCTCAAACTCTTTCTTTTTGTTTTTACCACGGAAGATCACGTATGGTGGAAGAAAATTGCCTTCTGCGTTGCAGCAAACCACAATACTAATAGTTTCATCTTTTTCTGCACTGGTGAGACTTCGAGCACCTTTGGAACCTTTCGATGCGATTACTTAGGCGGACTTGCAGCCCACTTTCATCCATATTGAAAATCTTCCTGGGCTTGTCCATTAAATCATGTGACTCTAGGGTGTCTAGACGTATCTTTAAATGTGGATCCCCCTCACCATGACACGTTCCCAATGAACGAGCTATAGATCAACCTTGAGCAGCGCGTATTCGCAAATTGGGATGTCTTTCCATGAAAAGACGAAACCTGCTAGGTCGTTTTCCTTATTGAACCTGTGTTTTATCTGATTTTTTTCAGAAAATGTATAAGCTAGACGCCTGGAATTGTTAGAGGGTGGAGAATACCCAGCTTTCCCCAATTTCTGAATATACGTCACCAGTTTTTCTTCGTTTGCTCTTCCAAGGCAACCATAAGGACCTAAACTCCCTTTATCTAAGTGATTCTTGCTCATTCTCCTAAGAAGAGTCCGCAAAGGTATTCCAAATTCTTTTGCAATGTAATTGGTACTTCTAGGTTGATCCTGTAACGCCAGTGCAGCAGCCCGAAGATTCTCCTCTGTCCATTGCCCTCTGGACGACTTTCTTACAAAAGTCTGCATAGTACACTGTAATAAATAAGTATGTACCTACACGTAAAATAAGTAATTTGCAGGTTGGCATCTTACCCAACACAATTTATGCAACTAACCCCAATGTTTTGGGGAAGATGCCAAGTTCCTTCAGGAAATCAAACTTTGACGGCAATTACTTCAACAAAAATAGGAATAACGTGCTGCACCACATTAGTATCTTGTCCCCGAATTTCGCCTTTTTCTTATACATATCTTACATCATTAGGAACGTCCTCAATGTTTGGAATCCTCTCTAGCTGAGCACTTTTGTCACTTTCTAAATTTCAGATGACTTCTGTCCATTTCCCTCTTGATTTTCCTATGAGATACGTGAAATCTTCTCTTCTATTTCTTACAAATTCAATCAAGTTCTGAAGCTTTGGATGATTCAAAACTCCAGGGCGGCCCGTCTTGGGAAGATTCGTGCACGGCAAACCTTCCTCACATTCCCTAATGACTCGATGAATTGTTGTCTTGGAAATGTTTTGGTTTCTATAAATGGCGACGATATCACGTTTGGGCATTTGGCCAACCAAGTTGTGAATACCTTTCCGCAAGTACAACCTTGTGAACACAAATGTTTCGTCAAACTGTAGAGGAAACTTGACAGATTTTCCATAACTAATGTAATAGGGAGAAATTTTTTTCCCACATCTAATTTTTAACCATGACAGACAGGATTGAATTAAATAAATGTGATACCCATATCTCCCAATCACTTAATTTGAAATTCAATTGACACTTTAAATACACAATCAATAAACAAACATGTTTTTTGGTCGGTTTTTAATGTATTCAAACCATAACTACTGTAGACATAAGCCATAGAAAAAAACGTCTATTATTTATGATTACATCCGTATTCATAGACAGACAGACATTCGTGTGTTAACAGCTGTGTTTCTGTTTGTAAGCATGTAAGCTGCTGGTATCATAAATAAAGGCGCAATTTCTCATGTATAAATAACTTGCTCCCTATTGATCTGCGCCTCGATATTTTTGCTGCATTACATCATATCGCAGCGGCATTATTATAATGGGAAAAAAAAACGTAAATAGAATTGAGTCTTCGATGAACGTTCGTTTCTTAATTGGTTCAGCACGAAATACCGGGGGCCTACCTTCGCGTGTCGCAAGATTCGCCATTTTTGCGCCCACTTTGCGAGAACAACCAACGCTTATAGAAAGCGTCGCCGCGAACTTTATAAGGGGGTCTGCACGTTTTAATTTATTAGCCTACGTTGAACGTTGTCACCTGCATATTTTAAAAATTGCAAATCGATTTTGGTTTATTTTACAGTTATGTCGTCAGTATTAAGCTGCCCGAAGCATGGAAGCGGGTCGTCTTCCCCAAAAATTCCACCACCATGATTCTTTTGTAGAGGGGTCGGCGATCAGCAGCAATTCACATGTCCGAACCGCCACCCCCATGCATCATTGGACCACATACCAGGTAAGTAGAATTGATTTTGATAAAATCAAATACTCAACGTCCATTGAAAAGAGTTGTGACGTCCTCTCCGGTTGGATGTCCAGATAATCAAATTTCGTCAATGGCTTAATAACTAGTTGAGATGACTGTGTATGAGATAGCCGCTAATTAAGTTAGTGTCTTCTTTAAGTACTTGATTGAATAAAAAGGTCGTTCATTTATTACGCACTTTACAGCTGTGGGAATGCGGTCGCGACATTTTCAATTAATAAACGTCGTACCTAGGCACTCGCTCATTTCGTGTACAGGATGTCCGAAAAAAGATCCATATTTTCTAGAAATAATTAAGCGTTCGCATTTGAAAATCCAGTAGGTTTACGTTCGCCAGAAATAACCGGCGTAATAATGTTATGACTGCACTGTTTTAATAAATCATTTACTGCATATTGCCTCTGTGCAAGTTTACATTATTACGACTTGAAGCATCACGTCATGAGATCAAATTAGATTATTAATCGTCGGCAATTTGCACGGTGGTTAGTCGCCCCGAAAGGCTAAGTTGAAATCACGCTCTCAAATACGTCTATGACGGATGACGATGATGAACGTAATTTTTCTTTTGCGGCGGTTTCGCTAATCACCGCTTGTAATTATTAAAGTCGGCGGTTTTAGACCGCAAAGAGGCACCGAAACGTGATCTAATTACTAAAAATTAAAATGCTGTAATGGTTTACGATTTACAATTCCTTAAACTTTATATTTTGCATTAATAGGAAAGCCTAATTCATTTCTTTGTATGAAAATAGAGAATAGAAAAATCGATCATGTTTTGTTAAGAGAAAACAACAGACGAACGAAATAAATGCAGTTGTAAAAAGTGTTTCATACCCAAGTATCTTTATTATATATATACTACATGTGCTTATAACAAATGCTACCAAGTCTTCCCAAAAGTAAGGAAGCATGCAATAGTTAAGCTGCTACCCAAAGTTAGTAAACCTGCACAGCTTAAGGACCTCCGGCCTATAAGTATTCTTTCTCCATTATCTAAGTGATCGTTTGCAAATTATTAATAATTGTTTTTCTTTGCGTGTACACGTTCTCTGCAGAGTTCCTCAGGGTTCAATTCTAGGTCCACCACTCTTCATAATTTATACTTCTAACCTACTGATGAATGTGAAGCAGCACTGTTCCTTGCATACGTATGCGGATGGTGTATTGCTATACCATTCTTTTAAGCCTTCTGAGTGACGTGGGACTGAGACCGAAATGAATGATGGCTTACATCATCTTTCTGCAGTTTCATTACAACAAGCGCAAACAAACATTAATCCTAATAAATCAAAACTGTTATTATTTGGTGAAAAGAAGAGACGTAGTGACACATCGAAAACTGTGAATATACGCATTAATCATGTGCGTCTACCTATAGTTGAGAAAGTCCTAAGTCTTGACCTAATATTAGATAACACTTTTCGTTATCGAGAACAACTGTCAAAATATATTAATACTGCTATTAAACTATTTCCTTATAAAATCATGTCTCGGTATCTCAATTTACTTACTTCGAAAAAATAATCGTCAAAGCAAAAAAAAGATAATCAAACCAAACGACATGGACACAAGAAGAATAAAAGTGAAGGATAAGACAAAAGAAGATCGACGATTCTCCGGTGGAGTGGAGAAAATCGAAAGACCAAACGGAAAATAAAAGAAGAAAGTACACGAAGTGCTGACCTCTTCTTAAAGGAAAAAACAATTTGACAAAACGAAGCAAAAGCGAATTCTGTTAAAGACGAAATGAAATGCGACGGAAAACACCCTGCCGAAGAGTCGTTACTCTCCTTTGTTTTTCGTTCGTTTTCTTCTTCGTGTCGTTTCGATTTCAGTTTTCTTTTCTTTTTTTCTATCGATTTGTTTTATCCTGCCTAATTTGTGCCTAGTTTTCTTCTTGTTGATTAAAAAAGTGTGCATTTTCAATCTTCCACGCCTCGATCAGTTCGTTTCCAGAAGAAACGAAAAAAAGTCAGAATAAAGAACAATGAAACGCGAAGAAGAAACGGATGGGAAAAAAACTAATGAAATTCAAAGACTTGAAAATCAAAGACTGGCAGAAAAAAGACTTCATTAAAAAAAACAATAGAAACTAAAAGAAACGACTTCTTCGTATTTGGATGTTGTTTGTTTCAATTTTCTTTTGTTTTTCATATCGAATCATTCTCTTTTTTTTATTTCGTTTACAGCTTTCATTTTTTCTCGTTTCTTCTTATGAAAATAATTCTTCGTTGTGTTACGTAAAGAAGTAAAAGAAAATTCAAATTAAAAACGATGAAATGCAAAGGAAGTGGACAAGACGAGTCTGTATCGGAAAGCTTTTGAAAATCAAAGACAGAAGAAAATACATTTGAAGTAGCGCATGAAGCGCTATTGTTATTAAAAAATATAGTTTGATAAGACAAAACAAAAGAAAATTCAAATGCCTTCATCAGTTCGTTTCCAGAAGAAACAAAAAAATAGTCAGAATAAAGAACAATGAAACGCGAAGAAGAAACGGATGAACAAAAAACTAATGAAATTCAAAGACTTAAAAATCAAAGGCTGGCAGAAAGAAGACTTAATTAAAAAAAAAATAGAAACTAAAAGGAACGTATTTGGATGTTGTTTGTTTCAATTTTCGAATTATTCTCTCTCTTCCTTTTATTTCATTTATTTTCGTTTTTTTCTCGTTCCTTCTTACGGAAATATTCATTCGTTGTGTTATGTAAAGAAATAAAAGAAAATTCAATGCGAAATGCGAAGAAGAGCGGACAAGAAAACAAACGAAAACTCGACGAGTCTGTGTCGTAAAGCTTTTGAAAATCAAAGACAGAGAGAAAAGGCATTTGAAGTAGTGCACGAAGCGCTATTGTTATTTAAAAAAAAATAGTTTGACAAGACAAAGCAAAAGAAAATTCAAATGCGACGAAAGATGTGGTTGGTTGGCTGGTTGGCGGAAAGCTTTTGAAAATCAAAGCAGGCAGGAAAGAAAACTTGAAAAAACAAAATAATCTTAGTCATTTGATTTTTAACCCCCCCCCCGTGGGAGGATCGTTACTCTTTTGTTTTTCATTCATTTTCTTCTTCGTCCTTCGATGCTGTTCATTTCAGTGTTATCTTTAATTTTTCTCTATCGAATTACTTTCTCCCTGCCAATTCATGCGTAAGCACAGTTTCTTTTTTGTTTACTGAAAAGAAAGGCCTTGAATTTTCAATAGTTCTTCGCCTAGATCTTCTTTTGTTTTCAGTTCGTTTAATTCCGTGTTCAATTGTGTTTAATCGAACGAAACAAAACGAAATAATTCGAATGGAGAACAATGAAATGCGTTTAATTGTTATCTTCAAGAACGAAACAAAACAGAGATTAATTCGAATGGAAAACAATGAAATGCGAAGAAGAAAAAGACGGACAAAAAAAATAAAAGAAAACTCGGCGAGTTACCGGCGGGAAGCTTTTGAAAGTCAAAGATTGGCGGCAGAAAGAGAACTTAATAAGAAGAAATAGAGACTAAGAGTTTTCTTTTGTTTATTTCTTTATCGAATTGTTTTCTCGCACCTGTTTCATGCTTAGTTTTTTTTTTGTTTACTACAAAAAGGTTTTTGAATTTTCAATCATTCTTCTCCTTGATCTTCTTGTGTTTTTGATTGTTTTCTTCACGAACGAAACAAAAGAAAATTCGAACAAAGAAGAATGAAACGCGAAGGACAGAGACATGGACGATAAACGAATGAAAATTCGGCGAGTCAAAGGCGGTAACGTTTTGAAAATCGAAGACTGGCAGTTTTCTTTCCTCTTCTATCGAATTATTTTTCTCCCGCCTATTTCATGCATAATTTCTTTTTTGTTTGCCCGAAAAAAATATTTTTCTTTCTTCTTCGTCTCATCTTCTTTTGTTTTTAGTTTAATAAACAAAAGAAAATTCGAATAAAAAGTAATGAAATACGAAGAAGAATGAGATGATACGGTTAGAATTTACGCACCCTATTTCACTTAACCATTTTGAAGTAGAATTCCAAAATAAAAGAGACGCATGAATACGTGGTGATCCTTGAATAGATAACAAAGAAATTATCACAGAACAGTTAGGAAAGTATTTCAGGTTTTCAGAAATAATCAATGAAAAATCATCCCCAAAACGCGAGATGTCCCTGGCAGCAGATGAACGAAATGAAAACAGTCATAAAAGTGCCCTCAGAGTTTTATGATTGTCACAGCGTGGCGTCCGTCGTGAACTTGACCTTTAAACGGCTTTGACGTGATCAGCTGAAATACGAACTCCAAAATATTTAATTGACAAACGCGTGCAAAACACCTAAAGTAAACTATTCCGTACAAATTGTATAAAATAAGGATGACAACACCTGCTTTGACAGGTAAACAAATAAATCACTACAACACGCAAGCAATTCAAATCTCCGTGTTAAAAATTACTATTTTTTTCTTTGATTTTAAATTAAATTGCATCGTATATAAAGTTTATTCCCGCAAAGCAACGTGTCCGTCATAAACAGTTCGACGTGCTTTTATGGCCGCGTTACCCTTTCCTTGCATTTTAATCTTTATGTCGTTTATTCGGTGTATCGCTGATGTTTGAATAACAATAGACTTTGCTAATAACAAAGAAGCGGTGGCGACAACCAGAATTTAAAACACTATAATTAGTAAACACATTCGTAATCTGTTTGGTTTGTTAATTATTATAATTTCGTTTTGTGTGCGCCGTTCAATGAGAAACAAATTCTATTATTATAAAAGACGAATTATTAACACAAATTTCTACAAAGTCTGACGAAATTCAAAGCGTGCGTTCGGTGTGTTATTTTTTAAAGCGACGGAATTACATGTCGTAAATTATTGCTCGCTTCGATGTGCACCTCTGAAGACGTAATTATTTTCGTAGCAGTTAATACGACGCCATTCATCATCTGCTTTGCAGCTGTGTGTTATTAGTTCACGGTGAAGTTTTACGACTGAACGATTCTCTGCGTAACACCATAAACGTTTATTGCACGCCTTTAAAAAAGTAAACTTTTCGTTCTCGTTTTATGCATGGGCGTAACGTGCATTTCATGACCTGGAACGTCTCTTCTGTCATCAATATTTTTTTTGCGATCTGTTCAAGAATCATCGTGTATATGAATTGTTATTAGCAATAAAAAAATGTGAATCAATTTCCGCGAAAGCAACAACAACAGAAAATGATTTAACGCAATAATTATATCTTACGAGAAATCATCTCGTCATTTCAACGGACGCCATGCGAAACGATTTTCTCGAACAATGAAATTACACTTTCCGAGTAGAAGAAAGGAAAAAACCAAATGCACAATCAACCAACTGCACTTGCGTCGTGTGTCATGTAATGAGTACCAAAAACGCGGTTCGCCATTACATTTTTTAATTGAATCAGGAAATGTTTTTGTTGTGACTAATTTAGATGATCAACTCGAGCTCATTACCGGGTGCATTCTTTCCTAATACATTATTCATGGCCCGCTTTGATTAATCGTGTTAGATAGCGTAAGTTAAGAAACGGCGGAGTCGTTTACCTTTCGTTTCGACAACTTTATTGTATGTCCGTCACAAAAAATGGTTTCGGAATCATGTTAACTGCTTGTCCATGTTTGTAATTGTGCCATTCGTCGGACTGAAATCCAAATGCTATTTTAACTTGGAAAAATTGGTACTTATCTACAGTGACTTAGAAATAAAACTTTGGAGATGAAATGAGTTAATTTTTTTAAATATAATTAGTTATTATACAGTGTGTAATCGAATATGTTTCACTTACGTAACAATACGTTGAGTGGATATTTAGAAGCTTCTTTCGTTATCGAATTGTTTGTGGGCGACATTGGCTCAGTGACCGCGAATTTTGCTGGAGCTTTATTGTTTTATTGTTTATGAAAACCACAAACGCAAGTATATTCCACGAACGCACTTGTAGAGGGTCAGTTTTTTTTATTTTTGAGGTAGATATTCGCAGAATTTTGCGATGGTGTGAACTTATAGTAGTAATACGTGAAAGTTAATCGATTACACCCTGTATATATTTTTTAATTTTTTTTACTTCAGAAAGCAGCTTCGTAAATTGTTGCTCATGATTTCCTGTGATATTAACTTAAATTTAACAATCGATTAATTAATTATTAAGTGACGTGCGTGTGACCTAGACGCTCCTAAACGGGGATAAACAAGGAAATCCAACAAAATAGCGTTCGCAGACACTTCTTGCAGCTGAAGCAAGGAACAGGTAAACAAACGTATTTAATATATCGATGATCTACAGTTGAAACAATGCGGCGCGATTCCGATGGTGTATCTAAATCGCAACCATAAATCCTACCGCGAAATGCGACGTTTTACGAGGTAATTTCAATGATGCATTACCGCAGATACCCGCGTGTGCGACCGTTGACTTTCACCACCACCACCAAGTCAGCTGCTTTGTTTTATATACGACGATGACGAATTTTCAGCATTGAAATATTCTGCAAGGCGAAACGAAAAAAAAATTAATACACCGTGTTCATTTTCATTCTCATTCTCATTCGGATAGATTTAAAGATACGAGTCGGCCAGGCCGGCCGGTGGTGTTTATGCATTCTCCTCCTTATAATCGTCCACAAATATTTAAGCCGTATCGTACTGAAGCCTTTAATATTTACAGTCCTGCGGTTATAAAATTATTTACTATACGACGCGCGCGCGTTTTCACGGACGGACCGTCCGTTTATGTCAGTGTGTGGGTGTGTAATGCAAAGGAAGAAAACTGGCGTCCTCATCGTCTGAATGTGAAAGTGAAAGGTAAATATTTTTGTTATGCATTCGATAACAGCCATTAATCATTAGCGTATGTTAATAAGCAGGTACTTGCAACAAAGTGCGATAAAATCACCCTGTATACGTGTAGTTTTTCTTGCTCCTCATGTTTCTTGTGTTACAAAAAAGAAAACTTTACGATAGTATACATCATATCTATTTAAAAAATTCTTCGTATTTGTATGCCGTCCGCATCACAAAAGCAATAACAATGATAAACGGGACGGGACAGTGATTCGCGTACAAACTGTCCAAACCGAATTTGTAATTATTACGCTTACGTATGGACAACGTATAATTTAATTGGCGATTCTATTTAAACAATAACAATAATACAGGGTGATGTAATCGCGCGAAATAACCGTTATTAGAGAAGCTCGCCGCGTTATACTTGTCTCTAAGCTCGACTAAGATGTCGCTGATGTAATTTTGCAATAAAATAACGGCTTTTGCACATCCGCAGTTAAACGCGTTTGTTCGCGGAACGCATTACAGGAATGAAAATTTTATTAAATCATAAAAGCGACATAAATTGTTTGAGTCGCACTTAGCGTGTAACATGATTTAGACTCTATTATTGTGTCCGCATTAATTACCGTAATCGGTAATATAATGCTAATTGCAAGCAATTAAAGTCAAGTGATGTTTGATGTTTAAGACAACTGCGCGAGTCGCGCGAAAAGAAATTTTTCCGAAAGAGTTACGTCATTGTACGCCTTACTATATTCATGTAACTTTACAGTGTTTCCCGAAAGTAACGGATAAAGAAGATGTCAGTTTCAACGCCCCATCCCCCCCTGTTAAGCGCTACCGTCCCCAATTTTAATAATTCAAATAGCAAAGTACTCCTCATTTACCAACATTTTTTATGCTGCATACACAATAAACAAAACTTTTTCAAGATCGGTTGTTGGATACTGTCTACCATTTCAGGGATGATTGGGCGAATTTCTTGTCGAATTCTCTCCTCAATGTTTGGAGGTCTATTAAATTAAATTTTAGCTTTTACTAATGCCAGAAGAAATAATCCAAGGGGGTTGAATCCGGAGATCTTGCCGGCCATTCAAAAGGTCCCCATCCACTAATCCATCGAATTGGACATATTGGGTCGAGATATTCCTGTTTTGGACGTGTGTAATGAGGAGGCGCTGCTGCTGTAACCCAATTCCAGGGTGGGATGGAGCAGGATCTTCTGCCTTAGGAAACAATACAGCTAAAGCCGTAATTCATTCAAATTCGAGGAAGTCCAGATACTGTTCCCATCCAACTTCCCAACAGAAAAAGTATCGTCCAATATTTCGATTACCCATTATCCTAGCCCACACGTTAGCCTTTTGGGAATATTGTGCATTCGCCACCAAAATCCAATGCGGATTTTCAACCGTCCAATAACGACAACCAATGTTACTTCATCAGAAAAGAGAATATTTCTAATGAATGTAGGATTTGCATTAGAGAGTTCCATCATTGTCTTGCAAAATTGCGCTCGTAGATCAAAATCATCATAGGACAACTCTTGCACCAAGTGCACTGAAACGGTCGCGAATTTGATTTGAAAACAAATCGCGTTTGTTTATTTGATTGCTTGTTAACAAAGAGAAATTACGAGTCGCAGCTTGTCACTGGAAGACGACTCGGGTCAAATTTATGATTTTTTAGAATACCAAGTTCGTAAATGGCACTTGAAGCATAGTTGCAGCATATTATAAATCAGAGCTGCCTGTCAAGGGTTGTCATTGTACGCGTTAGAGTCTTTGAAAGAATTTTGTAAAATTTAGAAAGTATCATGTTGCATCGCCAGTAGGAAAGAACTGGGCTTTTGTTTTCAAAATCGTACAACGAGTTCGGGGAATAATAAATATGTCAACAGACACTTGTAATGCGTCGCTGGTTTGAGGAATTTAGAAAGTTAAAAACATGTGCAGGCCACCAGGAAGCCAAGAGAGAGAAGCGTTTGCTTCTTTCTGAACGAAAAAGCGTTTATTGTCCAACCGTTTTCTTTAAAGGCTTCGGGGGATGGGGGAGGAGTCAAAAAAAAATGGTCACTCGCGAAGACAAAAAAATCAAACTTAAGACAGAAAGCTTCTGATCGTTCGAACGGAAGGCTGCATTTTAATTTAACTCGAGAAGTTTATTTTTGAGTGCTTTGCAATTGATTTCATCTAGCTTGCATAATTAGAACTAAAATCACATTATTTCGGGGCGTTAAAATCATAGTGAATTCAAAAGGGCAATCAAATAAATAACCGAGAGACGCGCGCGATCGAATACGCGGATAAAAACCGAGTGCGCGAGTGAATTAGTGAAGTGCACGTCGCGGAACGGGAATAAGTATAATTGCATGAATTTTTCTATTTCTTTTCCCAACGTTTTTTATTTAATTAGACGATCCAGAATGATCGGCAATTAAAGTTTAATTGCAGGAGTTTCAAAAAGAGTCGACAATAGATGTAGGTCAGTAGAAAATTAGCCTTAGCGCCACTAAACCATAACAGTAACAGGTAGCAACCCTCTTTAGAAAGCGCATGCTGTTAACAATAGCTGTCGGACTTCTCGGAATCCTGCCAAACCCTCTGTAAATAGGCATCATTGAATTTAGTCAAATTCTTCGGTCCATTTAATAAATTAATTTGTCAATAAATTTTAGTTTGTTTTTGTTTGGACCGTGTTTATTAATTATTTAGTTGTCCATAAAGTCAACAAACAAGGTGGCACGTTCGGGCGTGTTACAGAACTTTGTAGGGGTGAAATTTTTCGTTATGAAGAAGTCTGTAAACTTCATTCTTTGACGTGTTAAGATGTGAAGCGACTCTCACGGAGTTGAAAGCGGATTTCCCTACGCCATTAACATGGTATCCAATTGTCTCTTTCCATCTAAAGACGATGGACGTCCGGCATTTCCAATATCGCGAAATTTGTTCTCAATTCGACTTACCGTTGATTGCGATATTGAAAGACTGTTTGGGTGAGTTTCGTGGTACGAAATACGAACTTCTTCATGCGTCCGAATTCTACACTCATTGGAAATTGCAACTCCAAGATGGGGGTGGAAATTTCTTCATGAAATTGACAGAACCATTTGACTAACAATTGATTAAATTTTCAAAGAAAAAGGATTTCATATTTTTTCTTAAAATAATGTGACGATTTGCCTCTGTTTTTTACACAACCTTCTAGTCGTCATGGCATCGATTCCAAGAGATTGTTTAGGTCTTCCTGAGGTATTACATCTCAGGCAATCTGCAATTCGTTTCCGAAGTCTTCCAGAGTCTGTGGAGGATTCGCCAAGTTCCGTAATCTCCTCCTTATTATATCCCAGACTATTAGCGAAAAGTCCGGAGGCAGAGGCGGCCAAGGCAAAGGATTAACATGGACTTGCTCAAAGAAGTTCATTGAGGAAGAACGTGGGGTTCTACCATTTCATTAATATAACATTGAGCGTTCGTGTTGCCTCGGATGAACACCAAAGTAGACCTGCTTCCTTAAGCAATAGCACCCCATACCATAACACCGATGCCTCTCAACAGAAAATTCAACATTCCGCTGTTCTCCACGACCTCGTCGGTTTCTCTGCCTGCTGTCGTGCATCCCCAAACAGAATCGGGATTCATCGCTGAACACTATCTTATTCCATTCGACGTTCCAGCGGAGTCTTTCCTTGCACCAATCCCAACGTTACTGATGATTTGGAGCAGTCAAAAGTAAGACGAGATGATGTCATTCAGAATACAATCCAATAACTATGATACGACGGTAGATCGTTCGCATAGTTATAGGGCGAGCGACCTTCACCAAACCATTGATCTGGTCGTCTCTTAGAGCCATAATCCTTAGGCGGCGATCCTGCACTTCATTTGTTCGTCTTCAGCGATGTTCTTGGCCTTCTCCAACACATGTCTGGTAACACCTCATAAGGGTCGATTGGTTTCGGTTGAGGCAGGTTCGCAATTTGTCGTAAGCCAACAAACGGATCTCTCTCGAATTCGCTCAACTGGTGGTAAATGCTACGCTCTCTTACTCTAGACGTTAATAACTCTCAAAACAGTTAATAACAACAGGAACAGTAACAAAAACAATCGAAAACAAAAAAAAAATCAACGAAAAGAAATTCACCTGATAATTTATCTGAGAAAGCTATCAATTCACCATTCCCACTTGACATATGGGTCTGTACCAGGGTAAAGTTGAATTTATCGAGAATAGGAAAATCTAGTAGGCCGTGAAAAACAAAACATAAAGTGTTATTAGAGCCACTGTTTAGCTGTCATTTAAAGTTTAGTTGACTGTTTAATTGTTTTCAGATTAAATTACTATAAGCATCGACAACTTGGATGTTGTGAGGCTGCTTCGCTTACATGTAGATAATTTTTTTTCAATTATTCCTGACCTGATTCTTCCTACCTTAAGTTCATCTTGATCCCAAATTAACATAGAACGCGCACAATTATGAACTGTTAAGTAAATTCAAATTTGATTTATTTTCTCAACGTTTATACTGGAAGACCTTTTATTTTTTATTGTTATTTATTTTTAAGCGATGGCCCTTCGAAACGCGTAGGGTTCGGCACCAAACTACAGTGACAATATGTGTAAACTAAGAATTTTATTACAAAATAAACGTAAGCGTAAATTATACTAAATGGTACTAGAAATTATTACGCAATAAGTAATTGCAATTGTGGTAAGAACGTCTGCACCTAGTCGACCGAAAAC
Organism: Serrognathus titanus; assembly: GCA_039766575.1. Taxonomy (NCBI): domain Eukaryota; kingdom Metazoa; phylum Arthropoda; class Insecta; order Coleoptera; family Lucanidae; genus Serrognathus; species Serrognathus titanus. The sequence continues at coordinate 19,695,016 of CM077911.1, read as the reverse complement.
GTCGCATTTTTTACACAACGACGAACTCGACCCACCCCAACATACACATTTCGGTGCATCCGTAATGGCTAGGTAATAAAAACCAATTCCAATTTCTTGTAGATTTAGAAACAGGCTGTATTTGATTAAACGTTTTGTTGGTCAGTTTCAGTTTTAATTAACATTACTTCGACCAAACAACTTTTCTTATAATTCATCCGATTATAGTTTTTTTTTTAATTTTAATAAACAACAAATTTTATCGGCGCGAATTTTATGACCGCGAGTAAATTAATTTGAGCGCGCGTCGGACTTTTACAAGCTTCTAATTCCGACCATATAACAAACACAACGGCGACAACGCTATCGGTTTCTTTTACTTTGATTCTAAATTTTACTCTCACGATGACGTAACCCGTAGCTTCATAGCTGAAATTAGACAAGAGACAACACGCGACACGTGCGACTGGCCGGCCAAAATAATTATTGTAAGTCACTCTCATGAAATTTAATGAACTTTATTATTTCGTCGGCAATTACACGTGCCGGGTATTTTTGATTTCTTGTTTGCCCTTTTGGAAAGCTTTAAAAATTTATCGATTTGTGGACCGCTCTTTCGCTGACGCAACCATGACATTGCCCGCCTTACAAGGCGACTTTTAATATTTAAAACCATATTTCGTGTGGGACGTAATGACAGTAACATGAGTTATGGATGGGCGATATTCGATGGTATACACATGATCTCCTTTATAACAGGATTTTTACATAGAAGCCGCCGGCTGCTACAACTTTTCACCGCCTACTTCTAAACGCCCACGGTTTACGACGTGCAGTCATGCAGTCTATTGCCTGTGACGCGTCATTATCTGTTTTAGTGCATAATTTTCCTCGAGCCTTTTGGTTTAGGTAAGTAGTAACGAACCAAGCAAATGACAAGAATCAAACAAATCGAACCAAATAACAAGAACGTCAACAGAGATTCATAAAAACATTAATACACAAAGAGGGATTATGAGATTGGGATTGATTCGGAGAAAAGATAATTGAGATCGATCAGATTTAAGGAAGAGATCTACCATCTTGAGCAATAAGAATTGAATACAGATAGTTAGTCGAACTGAAATCAAAAGAAGGTCGACGATTTTTTCCTCCTGGGGGAGAACCACTGAAAATCAGCAAACGACAAAGAAAACTGAAACAAATAACAACAAAATATAGAATTCTATAAACAGAAAACAAAAGAAGATCGATTTTCATTCGGCAGAAACTGAATGAAAGTCATAAGATTATCAGTAAGCAAAAAAAAAAAACTACAAGCACTAGAGACACCTACGAAAGCTATTCTATAGACAAAGGCAAGAGAGAGCTGAAAACAACGATATCGAAAAACAAAAGATTGTCGATGAATATCTGTTTCTCTTTGACAATTGTTGCCATGAGGAGAAACAAAAGAAAACCGAAATAAACAACGGCCCACAAACAATGACTGAAAATACAAAGACAATTGGTAAACAACAAGAAACTGTAACTGCACGATAGAAGAAACTAAAGAAAACTGAAATAAACGACATCGAAATAAGGAGAAGAAGAAAATCAATGAGAAACAAAAGAAGGACCCCTGATTTTCAAAAGCTTTCCGCCGGATAATCGTCTAGTTTTCATTTGTTTCTCTGTTCATCTCTTCACACATCGTTGTCCTTTATTTGAGTTTTATTTGTTTTTTTTTTAATATCCAATACTTCTTCCCATTTATTATTATTAGAGTCTTTGAATTTCATTTGTTTCTTTGACCATCTCTTTCTTCTTCGCATTTCATTGCACTTCATTCGAATTTTCTCTTGTTTGTTCTGGAAGAAGACAATTAAAGAGAGAATTAAACGAATTGAAAACAAAAGAAGATCGAGGCGAAGAATGCTTTTGGAAATTCAAAGACTTCTTTTTTGGTAAACAAAAAACAAAAGAGTAACTACGGAGCGTTTCGTCACATTTCGTTTCTTCTTCATTTGTTTCTCTGTTCATCTCTTCGCATATCGTTGTCCTTTGTTTGAGTTTTATTTGTTTTTTTTAATATCCAATACTTTTTCCCATTTATTATTATTAAATCTTTGAATTTCATTTGTTTCTTTGATCATCTCTTTCTTCTTCGCATTTCATTGTGCTTTATTCGAATTTTCTTTTGTTTGTTTTGGAAGAAGACAATTAAACGAATTGAAAACAAAAGAAGATCGAGGGCAAGAATGCTCTTGGAAATTCAAAGACTTCTTTTTTGGTAAACAAAAAACAAAAAAGTAACGACGGGGCGTTTCGTCGCCGCATTTTGTTTCTTCTTTATTTGAATTTTCTTTTGTTTCGATTGTTTTTTTTTAATAACAATGACGCTTCGTGCTCTTTCTTCTTTTATTTTAAGAATCGTCGACCTTCCTTTGTTTTTCCTTCAGCTTTCTTCTTCACATGTCCTCCGCCAATGTTGTTTGTTTCGATTGTCTTCTTTTATTTGAATTATTTTTCTTGCATTGCTTCATCTCGCTTTAAGGAAAAAGAAAAACGACGTTAGACTCGAAGAAGAAAACGAACGAAAAACAAAAGAGCAACGACTGGGCGTTTCGTCCAACTCTTTCGTTGCTTTTCATTTCCTCTTCATTAGAATTTTCTTTTGTTTCGTTTTGTCAAGTTAATAACAACGGCGCTTCGCGCATTTTCTTCTTTTCTTTTCCCTTTGTCTGTCGATTTTCTCCATTCCGCCGAAGAATCGTCGATCTTCCTTTGTTTCTCGTTCACCTTTCTTCTTCGTACGTCCGTCCACGTCGTTTGTTTCGATTATCTTCTTTTATTTGAATTATTTTTCTTGCGTGTCATCGTCTCGCTCTAAGAAAAAAAGAAAAACGACGTTAAACACGAAGGAGAAAACGAACGAAAACAAAAGAGTAACGTTGGGGCGTTTCGTCTACCTCTTTCGTCGCATTTCGTTTCTTCTTCATTTGAATTTTCTTTTATTTCGTTTCGTCAAGTTAATATTCTTTTTTCAATAACAATGGTGCTTCGCGCACTTTCTTCATTTATTTTCCGTTGGTCTTTCGATTTTCTCCACTTTGTCGGAGAATCGTCGATCTTCCTTTGTTTTTCGTTCAGCTTTCTTCTTCACATGTCCGTCGTTGGTGTTTGTTTCGATTATCTTCTTTTATTTGAATTATTTTTCTTGCATTTCATCGTCTCGCTCCAAGAAAAAAGAAAAACGACTTTAAACACGAAGGTGAAAACGAAGAAGAAAACGAACTAAAAACAAAAGAGTAACGACGGGGCGTTTCGTCCAGTTCTTTCGTCGCATTTCGTTTCTTCTTCATTAGAATTTTCTTTTGTTTCGTTTTTCTTAATAACAATGGCACTTCGTGCACTTTCTTCTTTTATTTTCCGTTGGTCTGTCGATTCTATCCATTCTGTCGGATAATCGTCGATCTTCCTTTGTTTTTCGTTCACCTTTCTTCTTCACATGTCCGTCAATGTTGTTTGTTCCGATTATCTTCTTTTATTTGAATTATTTTTCTTGCGTTTCATTGTCTCGCTCTAAAAAGAAAAGAAAAACAACGTTAAACACGAAGAAGGAAACGAACGAAAAACAAAAGTGTAACGACGTGGTGTTTCGTCCAACTCTTTGGTCGCATTTCGTTTCTTCTTCATTTGAATTTTCTTTTGTTTCATTTTTTTAATAAGAATGCCGCTTCGTGCACTTTTTTCTTTTACTTTCCTTTGGTCTTTCGATTTCCTTCAATCCGCTGGAGAATCGTCGATCTTCCTTTGTTTTTCTTTCAGCTTGGTCTTTCGATTTTCTCCATTCCGCCGTCGATCTTCTTTTGTTTCTCGTTCAGCTTTCTTCTTCACATGTCCGTCTATGTTGTTTGTTTCGATTATCGATTATAGAAAAAAGAAAAACGACGTTAAAAACGAAGAAGAAAACGAACGATAAACAAAAGAGTAACGACGGGATGTTTCGTCCTACCTCTTTCGTCGCATTTCGTTTCTTCTTCATTTGAATTTTCTTTTGTTTCATTTTTTTTAAATAAGAATGGCGCTTCGTGCACTTTTTTCTTTTACTTTCTTTTGGCCTTTCGATTTCCTTCAATTCGCCGGAGAATCGTCGATCTTCCTTTGTTTTTCGTTCAGCTTTCTTCTTCTCAAGTCCATGTTATTTGTTTCGATTATCTTCTTTTTTTTGAATTATTTGTTTTGACATGTCACCGTCTCACTCTAAGATAATTTAAACTCTTGTCTCGTCTGGCTTATTGAGAATTTCCTAAGAACCAAAATCGTTAATTAATCAAATGAGAAATTCAATTGGGCCTTCCCGTTTCGGCGATGAAACGATAAGTCAGCGGTAAATTTATATTCCGTGCATTTTCCTCTTTTTTTTTTACGCTATAATCATGCAATGATCAAGTTGTAAATTGTTTATGCGTGTGTGGCGGAGATTAAAATACCCGCGTGTTTACTTTGTGTAAAATTAACAATTGCTGTCATAAACAGAGCACGTTATCAATTATTACGATCATACTTATTAATAGGTGTATTTGATCACCGACGTAAACAAAAATACTTAACAATAACATACATGTTACTGTATTTACTAACAGCAACAAGCAAAGAACTTTCCAGGACGATCCAACTCCATCACCTACAAATATAAACGTCCTAATTAACACGCACCATTGCAAAACGCAAACGAAATTTAATTTGAACTAGTTCAACGTGACATGCACGTAAATTGAGCGTTCACTTTTGAAATAAGGCCCACGTAATTAACGTGCAGGTTCACTTACCTGGTCCTGGTGTGATTAATACGTTTTCACACGGCTAATTCTGCAGGCGTAGGTTTGCTTTCGGAAGCTGCGTCCAGAAGTGAAACTCATTTTCCGAAATTAGGCGAATTACTCATTTTTGTTATCCGCAGCCTCTACGTTCTGTTTACACGTAGGCTTTTAATAAAACGCACGTGATTGTTCACCTCTTATTATAACAAAATCGACTAGGTCATATGGAAAAAATAAATCGCTTTTATGACGTGCTTGTGAATAAATTTGTCTTGTTGAAAAGCTTCTAGAAACAAAGTGCTCGTTTAAGGATTCTATTGCTTCGTACTGTTGAGTAAATGATTCATTAGTTCATTATATCCAATCACTCTTTCCTTTTTTTTTAATAATCTTAAAAATAATCATAAAGAACAAAGGGCTCAAAATATCACCTTGTGTGACTCCCCTTTGTAATTGTAGTTGCCGAACATTTCTTTTTAGTTTCAAAGGAATTGTGATAATGTACATCATACTACTATGTCTACTAATACTAAATTATGTTTGCAATGTTTTGCCTGCCTCTTTTCTTATTTATTCACATGAACAAAGAATTGCTAGGTAATATTTATTTAAAGTAGCTTATTCCATTTCTAATTTCCAAAGGATTATGCCATTCGTCTGCGTGATTTGGTTTCAGATCGATTGCCACACGATCATCGGTGAAGTCATGCCAGAGAATCACTAATCTCCTCTCAATTACTAACCCCTAATATAGGCGTAGATTGTTCCAATGTTTGCGGTGAAGTCATGCCTATTTAATTACAACCGCTTTATATTTACACATTGAAAAGCTTTCGGAACATTATATTACTTTATCATCGTACAGTAACTGCGTTTTTTTTTATTCGGCTGCTATCATGCGAACCGTGAGATCATTTCTATTATTTTCGTTTAATGCGTTTCGTTTGTGTGACTTTATTATCATATCACGCAGTTCAGTTTTCCTATTAGATTAAATTACTAAAATTCCAACTAAACTACAACAATTAAAGTGTGGGTGTTGTTCTGAAGGCTTCGGTGGATTGCCAGACACGATTTCAAATTGATATTTACTCTGATGCACGCAAGAACAACAGGCTCCCATAATTATGGACTTAATTAGGCGCACTTTCATAATAACTTCGCCATTACTTCTCGATTTCATTAGGAGCATGAGGTCATAGTTATTTTATTTTGTTTGTTCACTGATTCAGAATAAATAAAACGAAGGGAAAACACACCGATGCTAATTAGTGTGGAGTTCAAAGGTGCTTAGCCGCTGACATCCGCCTCCTGCATATACAGGCTGATTCCTGAAAAAAAGCTGATGAAAGCGTAAGACCAGAACGAAAAGATTCTTTGAAAGCATGCCAACAAACGTTTATGGTGTTACGTAGAGAATCGCAGTTAACATGATCCCGAACCATTTTTTATTGTGATCAAAAGCACACGCTCATCAAAGTTGTTATAACCGATCGTTACTTCGATGGGCAATCGACTTTGGTTGTTCCGAACTAGTCAGAAGATCAATTAACTTTCTGATTATTTTAATTAATTAATTAACATTCTCCACGTACGAATTATTTGCTGCACATTCAAATATTTTTTTCCTTTGGAATTCCAATTCCAATGCAAGGTCGGTCGAATTAAATGATTAAGTGTCCCACTCATGCAAATTTATCGGACCTGTCCCATTACACGCCGGAAAGAAAAAAGATCGTTCTGCAATTAACCCGTCAGCCTTTAATTAATTAAGACCTAAAGTATAGGGTCGCTTTTTGTCTAAGCCGTGGGTAATTAATAACGAACAGCCTTTGCGCTCGCAAACACACACATTTGGTCTTGGTTTTCACCTCTGGTGTCGTTCGAGGTTCCGCACTATATACGGGCATGGTAAGGTTGAAATAATTCCATCAAACGCTGATTAAGTAATGCCATGGACGGTCAGAGCGAGAGGACAATGCAACAAATTATTCTGTCAATTACAGGCCATAAATTGCGGCCGGCTAGCGCTAATTAAGTTGCTTCCTCCTTGAACCGCCAGTGAATATACCCTGATGATATATTTTGATTGAGATTAATGCATCGTCAATAGATAACAATGGAGGAGAGTTACAGGAAATTTGCAATGCAAAAAGTGATTATTTTACGCGGTAGCTCTTTGACCTCTATTAAAAATTCTGTGTTGAAGTTCAAAGTCGTACTTGGCATTGGATTGACGTACATATTTTGTATCACCTAAAGGCTATAAATATAGAAAGAGGCACTTTAATAAAGACATTAGAAAACATTTTTTTCTATTAATAACTTTTAATGTTCCATACGAAGACCTTGACGTCGTAACACTTGATGTTAGGTTAATAATTCCAGAGCTTTTACGTAAGCTCAAGAAATTTCAGTTAACATTAAAGCAGGTCGTTCACTAGGCAACTTGGCTGGCAGGTTGATCAACATGTTTGCAAGTTGCAAGCCTGCACGAGCACGTTGTCCAACATGTTCCCTAGTGAGTGGCCTCCTGAAGATATGTTGACTAACATGTTCCCTAGTGAGCGGCCTGCTTTAGGCATTAGCAAATTTACACAATTTTTTTTTTACAATAACCAGTTTTTTGTTTAAATTAAAGTTTGCCGAAAAGTTAAAACTCCTACACGTCCACCGAATTGAAACCAAATAATCACGCCCATCATTCGACCAACCACATTTCGCCAACAACAAACCAAAGGCTATCATCAACCAATTGTTTATAAGTTGTTAATTAAACTACTCCACAACAATAACAGCAGCGTCTGCGAAAAAGAAATTAATAATTACTCGCCGCTTCTCAGTAACAGAAACCGACATTTACATAAAACTTAAATCACTGTTTGATGACCATTTGCTTCTAAATATATCAGTGACCAAACTCGGTGTTGCTGTATTGCTTTCACGTGTCCGGACGAATTTTCGTTTAATTTTAAATCCACAAAGAAAGCCAAGGTCCTTCTTTCCTCGTTATTCTTTCTTAATCCCATTCGACCGAATAGTATTCTAATTTGGTTCGATTCTGGACAAGGTGATCTCTGGTGTACTATTCCACTGTAGCGCAGCTCAGACAATTAATTCGTTCTCACGATTAGGGCCGATCTAAACACGCAGTTTACAATTATATTAATGGAGCTCGTAATAAATAAATTTATGGGATAAACGTGTCGTGAATTCATACGCGGGAGAATTCACGCCGTGTAAGCGTACGTAATTGCGTCTTGTCTCATTTTTCAATAGACGCAGACGATTCTATTCAGCGATTTGTCTGGATGTGAATGCGGAGAACAACAGAAAGAAATTACGGTCTTTAATATGATGTGCGACGTGAATGTCAAATGCTTTAAGCGAATTGAAAGCAAACAACAGTTTCTCGAGCTTCAAATCAAGCAAATTCAATCGAAATCTGATGGCATAAAATATTCAAAAGTTGGAGCTCTACAAAAGCCAATTAAAGAAAACGAATGCAAAAAGAATACAAGAAACAAGCTTGAAATGAACCATATTCGATCGAAATATGTAAGTGTCTGATGGCAAAGAAAGTCCAGAAAATGGAGCTCTACAAAGCCAATTAAATCTAACGAATACAAGGAGCATGGAAAAGTATTAGCAGAAGTCAGTAATGCCAAGAAAAATAAAACCAAATTGATAAAGATAACAATAACCAAGCGGAGCAAAAAGCAATTTATGTTTTTCCTTTTTTTGGGTAATGGAAGAAAAACTTGCTAAGATGCAATGAAGTAGAAATATGCAAAAAAGAAAAGAGAACACATTGAAAATAAGCTCCAAGAAATCTAAGAGAAATTTCAAAATTAAAACTCGAGTTTCAAATGAACCACCCACATCTAATCGAAATATGTACGTTTCTGATGTTCTAGAATGTCCAGAAGATGGGGTTCTACAAAAAGCTCTACTTCTCCTCAAGCTGCCCCAGAGGAGCAAAGGGCACCCTAAGGTTCTCTAAAGCAATGGATAACCTGGTAGGGTTAATCAAACTCAGGCGAGAATTGACTTTCGACTTTTTCACTCGATTAAAGAAAAAAGAAAGAAAACGAGAGAGCTTCTCGAAACTATAGTCTATTTTTTTTTAGTCGAAAATAATATAACAACATTTGTTAAATGGCAGAAAAATGTGGATGAGGGCGAAAGGAAAGGTGAAGTTCACGAGTGTAGGTGAAAATCAAGTTTTGCGAAGATGGTCGACACTATAAGGAGTAGGCAGATTGAGGCTTCATTCTTTCTTGAGAATGGCTACAAAATCACAGCTGAAACGTCGAGCTCTCCCAAAATTCAGGCGCGGTTCATCCTAGGAATTCGTAAATTATTTTATATAACTACCTACATCTATTCCGCTTTTTGGATGTTTTCTGTTGCATCCAACGTATATTTCGTTATATTGATTTAATGGAGAAATAGTTAGCTTTAATTTCTCATAATTTTTACATTACACAAAGCAGCCTTCGGCCAATCAATTTATTGCAGGTTCTTGTCTCGCCATTCTCATCAAAATATGCGATACATGCTTTGCTTATTGGTAAACAAAAGTTATTTACCTTCTAGAATGATTTCGTTTTTAAGTTTACAAAGGAAACACTATATCATCGCAGCGCTTACGTATTCCATGGATGTAAGTTTAAACCTTGAATAAATAATAATATTCTCCCGTTACAGAGACAGATTTCCTGTGACTGCATTTTGATCCTCCATCTCATGTTATGAGTGAATCACTTTTTCATTGAGGTACATGCTTTGCGTAATTTATTGTAAAATGTTCTTGTAATGACAATTTCATGGCGATAATCAAAATGATTCAGACTAAAGTCCTTAATCCAGTAAATACTAGGACTCGACATTGATTGATTTAGTATGGACGAATTACTTTGATTTTATTTTTGTGAAAGAATATTTGTTCTCTTCCCTGCTGTCACTTTGTAGACGCAGTAATTTGCATCTGTCCTATGATTTAAACTCCAATTTTATTTTTGAAAAAGCGTAAGTGTACAAAGTTCAATTGGAATTGTAGCTGGACAACCTAGCGCCCTAGCAAAATTCTATCTAGCGCCCCATCTTCATCTCAAAAATATGCAAATATGTCAAAATTCAAATTATACACTCCACAAAAACACATGTAATCTACATATATAAATATAAAACTTAAAAATTTACTATACGCAAAGAAAATGGGGTGTCTCAAAAGTAACCGCCGTGCTTCGACTTAGGAAGCCAAAACAAATCAAAATTAATTTTGATTTGCTTTCGTTAATGAGTTAATCAAGAAAAAAGGAAGCAACTAAATACTTTTCTATTTATAACAAGAGGAATAATAATAATATATTTTAGGTAATTTTTGTAAGAGATGTCAAAAAATTGTGTCTTGTAACGTCGTTTCTTCCAAATTCTACTTCCTTATTCGTTCACATTTGTCTTTCGTTGTTTTCTTTTCACAATTTCTTAAAATTTCTTTTTAATACCTGGTCTCTCTTTTTTTTTTTTTTTTTGATATTTCATTTCCCTCCTTTGTTGCATATGTGACCCTTGGTCTTAGTACAGATTTATATTTGGCCGAAGTGAAGAGAAACAGAATTTCGTGTTTATACTGTGTTTCGCATACGTACATATTTTGCTTTTTAAAAAGTCTATTGTTTTTAATCCAACGAAAACAACTTTTACTTTCATGTTTGTTTCTTGCCAATTTTATTAACTTTGAATCTTAAACAAACGAAATATGATTTTAGATTTTTTTTCTTCTTGTTCTTGAGTGTTGATTGTTCGTATTTAAATTTTGTTTCTTTGCGAGTAATAGTTGTCCCTACTTTCCTTTCACTATTTTTGTTAACCCAGGAAAAGGAAACCCTATAAGTTTCCGATTTTGTTTTACGAGAGTCGACAGTAGTTTATTTTCCATAGTCATTTTGTTCCAAGATTTAGGTTTTTGTTTTCTTCCTCATGAGCATTGATAGTCATGTGTTTTTTTACTATCAATATTTTCTGTTAATCCCAATTCCCATTTTCTTTTCACTATTTCTTGCTAATTCCAAAAAAATGGACTCTTGTCTTCGGTTTTGTTTTACGAGAATCTAATGTCGTTTACTTTCCAAAATCCTATTTTCTTTTTCACTTGAAGGAAAACAAGATGTAGCCTTATTCTTTCTTGAGAGTTGATAGTCGTTTGTTTTTTGCTTTCAGTATTTTCTGTTAATCCTAAGACTGTTTCTTGCTAAATTCACATTCAACATTTCTTTATCGTTTTAGGTACGTGCTTGCAGTTCTGTGTTTGCTTTACTTTATGTATTTCATTTCTCTGTCATCGACAGTTTTTTTGTTTACTACTTTTTTTAGTTTCCTTTAGCCCCAGGAAAAAGAAAGGATTTCGTATTCATGCCTTTCTTTACAGCCGACAATCGATGGTTCTTTTGAAATTATTATTATTTTCTGTTCATCTTAAAAAATATGTTGCTTTTGTCGTGCGTGTTTTGTTTTTTTAAGAGTCGACAGTCGTTTGTCTTTTGCATTCATCTGGCTTTGCTTTATGTGCTTTGTTTTTTTAAGAGTCGACAGTCGTTCTTCTTTTACGTTCCTTTTTTCTTATTTCAAGGAAAATAAATTATGTTTTTGAATTTTATTTCTTGAGAGTTGATAGTCATTTGTTTTTTTACTTCAGTTTTTTTTTGTTATTCCCAGAACAATAGGTTTGTGTTATTTTAGTTTTGTTTCCCGAGATTGGACATTAATTTGTTCTTTTTAAATTAAATTCTTTTCTTTTCATTTTAGATTCTCTTTCCAAGTGTCGATGGTCATTCGTTTTGTTTTCTTTTACTGTTAATTCTCCCGTCTCTGTTTTGTTTTGCGTGTTGTTTTATTACTCAAAAGTCGATCGCTTTCTCTTCGCACATTCAATATACTTTTTTGAATCGTAAGAAAACAAGGTTCGTTTTTATGTTTGCTTTCGTTTTTGTGTTGTTTCTTGAAAGTTGTCGTCATTTGTTTTCCAATTTGAACACTTACGTTTAATTGATAAAGTGAAAGGAATATTTCCTAATTTGTTTTATTTTTACTTGCTACCGGTTTCGACAAACAATTGTCTTCATCAGGCGGCAAATAGTCAAATTAAATTGTAAAATATTAAAATCATTATAACAGAAAATTAGATTTAAAAAATTACTGTGAAAGCTGATGGCGTGTTGAGTATCATAGACTCAGTTGAGTATCAGTCTATGATACTCAACACGCCATCAGCTTTCACAGTAATTTTTTAAATCTAATTTTCTGTTATAATGATTTTAATATTTTACAATTTAATTTAACTATTTGCCGCCTGATGAAGACAATTGTTTGTCGAAACCGGTAGCAAGTAAAAATAAAACAAATTAGGAAATATTCCTTTCACTTTATCAATTAATGTTGAGCGATCGTGCGATTTTTAAAGTGTCCGTTGTAAGATTAAAAAGAATTTGTTATCGTTTATTTTCTATGTGATCTTTTTTATTTATAATCCGTTAGGCGCTCGTTTCACTTGCGCCTGTGGCAAGTGCCACCCTCGCCACTCTATTATTATTTGGCATCTCTAACAGTTTAGCCAAATTTTCTTTCAATGAAAACTCCGATTTTACTTTATAAAAAGACGAATTATTTCTGCTTAATCGTGTAAAGAATATTTGGCATAAAATTGAAACTATATTTAGTTGATCGTAAACTCGTAGTGTTTCTCATTCATTACAAGAGTGTTTCGTTTGTATAGCTTATAAGGTCGTCTGCATGATGTGCATACGATTAGCTGTCGTCGACACATGGGATGCGGAACTCTGTATGTTTGTATACGCGGAATAGAGAGAGTGGAAGAGAGGAAATGATTAAAACGTTAATTACGCGTGAAACGATGTTCGGGAATCAATCAAATCCGAAAAATGCGGAGGGGTTCGGGTGGTGACGTAATCTCCAGAAAGTCTACTTTGTATTATAAAAGAGATAAAACTAGTATGGTGGGATCGGCTTTTCGTCGTTCACCGTCGGATTAGTTTAATACAGGCCGCGGTATAGCATTCGTGCTCTGCGTTCAGTTTCGTCTGGCGACGATCGCGTATATAAGTGGAAAGAAAAAGAGAGGTCTTTAACCATGGCACGTGCAGCGTACTCTACCCCCAAAAAAACTTACGCCAGTGACAACAGTAGTGCCACAGGTTGCCGCCATCTTTAAATGAATCCGACGACCGCACTTGATTTATTTTAATGCATTTAAAATGCTCTGGGGAACAGTACTTGGCTTGAACCCGACTCACACTGAAAGAAATTATTTTTAAACTTACGTTGGTGTGTTTTGGTATTAACGTCATTTTACGCAAAAATAAATTACAGGTCGTAAATTCTTCTTTTTTTTTTTGAAAAATGTAACTAACTAACAACAGTCGCTCGCGCTGTACTCCTTTGAGATCAAAATAAATAAATTGATGCTGCGACGATTTATTGATTCTCCAATCAATATTTTATTTGATTAACAAAAAAAATCTGCCATGTACGAGAGATACATAAATCCGGGAGCGTCCTAAATGGTGCGTTACGTTTCGAGATAAATTTAAAGGTACACAATGGATAGTGTTATTATGACGTCACCAGGTAACAGTACGCGATTAAAATCGCGACTGCGTAACGCAGCCAGCAATTTTTTGGCGCGAAATTCGAGGGCCCGACAAATAAACAATAAGAACCACGCGATCAACCACAGAAATAACCGCAACGTTTCCAGATCTCACACTCTGAGACACACCAAGCAAATTAACAATTACAATCACAACATCAACGCCAGCAACGACAGTTCTTGTGTTAATAACAATGAGGACACTTCCACTTTCAAAAACATCAATCATCTAAATGGAGATGGATCGTTTACAAGGTAAGCCGTAGCTTTTAGATTCTTTTAGATTCTTTTAGAATTCGCGGTTTATATTAAGCTTAAAGAAATAAACTGCCCGGCGCTAAATAACGCAGTAATTAATTAATATTTACATTTACATATCAAATATAACCTTGGCCAGAGATTAAGATTATTGTCTCTCGACACTTCTCCTTCTGGAAAAATTCTCATGGACAACAATTTCAAAATTGTTCAAAATGAAATTAAATGAAATTGAATGAAGTGAGGTGGTTTTTTTTGTATAATTCAATAAAATACAAAGACATAGAATTACAAATTTTCCTTTGGTGGTTTAAATGTGTTTTGTTGTCAACTCTTCTCGGTGAGAACTCGCCTTTACTTACTAAACCGTTTTAACTACTTGCCACATCTCTCCATAATTCCATACAACACAAATCAGGTTCTGTTGATTGAATTGTCCTTCCAGTTTTCTTTCTTTTCAATCTATTTTTTTAGCAGTGTATTACACTTGACAAATTTCATAACAATTTTGTTACAAAGTTACAAATAATCAATGAAAAATCACCCCCAAAACGACGAGACGTCCCTGGTTAAGAAAGAGCAGCAGATGAACGAAATGAAAACAGTCATAAAAGTGCCCTCATAGTTTTATGATTGTCACGGCGCGGCGTCCGTCGTGAACTTGACCTTTAAACGGCTTTGACGTGATCAGAAAATATTTAATTGACAAACGCATGCAAAAGTAATGCAAAACCTAAAGTAAACTATTCCGTACAAATTGTGTAAAACAAGGATGACAACGGCCCCCGTTTTGAACACCTGCTTTGATAGTTAAACAAATAAATTACTACAACACGCAAGCAATTCAAATCTCCGTGTTAAAAATTCCTAGTTTTTTCTTTGATTTTAATTTAAATTGCATCGTAAATAAAGTTTATTCCCGTAAAGCAACGTGTCCGCCCTAAATAGTTCGTCATCCTTTTATTGCCGCGTTACCCTTTCCTTACGTTTGAATCTTTGTCTCGTTTATTCGGTGTATCGCTGATGTTTGAATAACAATAGACTTTGCTAATAACAAAGAAGTGGTGGCGACAACCAAAATTTAAAACACTATAATCAGTAAATACATTCGTAATCTGTTTGGTTTGTTAATTATTATAATTTCGTTTTGTGTGCGCCGTCGAATGAGAAACAAATTCTATTATTATAAAAGACGAATTGTTAACACAAATTTGTACAAAACCTAACGAAATTCAAAGCGTGCGTTCGGTGTCTTATGGTTTAAAGCGACGGAATTACATGTCGCTCGCTTCGATGTGAGCATTTCATTTTTGTACATCTTTAAAGACGTAATTGATTTTAAGCAGTTAATACGACGCCATTCATCATCAGCTGTGCAGCTGTGTGTTATTATTTCAAGGTCAAGTTTTACGACTTTGATTCTCTGCCTAACACCATAAACGTTTCTTGCACATTTTTCAAGATTCTCGTCTTAAGCATGGGCGTAACGTACGTTTTCCCTTTCGTCTTTTCCAACTCTTGTATGTATTTCCGTAACGTCTTCGTGTTTCGTTTACCAGTAACCGTAAACGCAGTAGGATGTTAGCTAGTATACATACATGACGTAAGCTATGGATTTTTAATTCCTGCGTTAACGGGATATCGTAAGAATTCTCGCGCGAACATTGTGTTTACGTATACGTCGTTTACTACATAAAGCAGACAAAAAATTACGAACGTACGCACGGCGGAATTACGCTTTTTACACACGTCTGGGCGTGTTTATCTTTTTTTTCCCCTCCTGGTTCCTTATTGATAATTTCTCTAAAACGTTGCTTTTGTTGCACCGGCGTTTCTCTTTCCTTAATCGAACCGAGTGAATTTGTGAGTAATTTTTGTTGAATGAAAATTTTTTTTAGCCGGATTTAGTGGAACTCCTCGGTTATTTTTAGTTGCGTGTAAATTCTTAGCGGGTGTGTAAGACGTTTCGCTGTATCGTGTGGATTCCTTTACGTTGTACGATTCTGTAAAATGAGGTTTTCACATACATAACGTTAAAGGATATCGTAGCGATGTTTTTATATATTTCACTCGAGTCTTTCTGTAAATAAAGTTTAATAATACATACGTGGATGGTTCATTAATTTAATAATGTCTCCGTGAGTATTAATAGTGAAGTGAATTGAAGATGTTGGGAATATTGGAACTGGGGCTTTCGTAACTGCAATTTGAGAGTCAATTTCTGTAACACATTTGCCCAAGCACTGAAATTAGTATAGGTAATAGAAGCTTTAAATCCCATAATTTATGGGGTCGACGTAACGTAGGAACTATCTTGCTTTTCATTTCTTCTTTTGGTAAACGGCTGGCTTAGATGACGCCGGTGGATGTGTGGAGGAGATAAGAGATGTTGCCGGTGGATGTTTCCGATAATAGGCTACACGGGATTGTGTGTGTGTGTGCTTCCGACAATAACCTGCACGGAAGGTTGTGTGTGTACATCCGATAATAAGCTGCAATGAAGGGTTGTATGAGTTGCTTCTGACAATTGGCTGCGCAGGAGAGGGGAGGCTTTGTTGATTATTCCCGACAATAAGCTACACTGAAGCTAATGCAATCGGCGCTCTTGCTTTTAGGGCTTTTTTCGTAGTGGGCGTGAATTAACTCTGCTTCATTGGTTAAAGCGTAATCGAATCACCGATATAATCAGAGCTGCTTCTCATTCGTCTTTTTGAGTTTGGCGATCAAATTTACTCGTGGGCCAATCATGATCGAGTGCAGTTTCATTTAATTCGTCAAGAGGCGGCCCAAATTTTGTTTATTTGTGATTATCGTCATCGTATTTGTCTCTCTCTCTTACTTTGTCAATCTGACGTCTCTCGATGTCTGTCATTTTGACGTTTTATGATCATCTGTCATTATGACGTTTTTCGTCGGTCGCTTGGCAACGTGCGAGCCCCCACAATAGTACCGAGCGATCGTTTAAATTTCGCATCTAGAGTGTCGTGGAATAGACGTATGACGTAGATTGAACGCTTGAGAGTTTCAACATAACCTTGTCTCTTTTTTTTTCAAGATTAAAATTATCTATGGCTCTGATTTAATCAAACTTTCCTGAAAGTGCTTTAACTTGAACTTTGATAAAAAAATAAAATGTGTCAAAACAAATGAACGTCATTATCTGCTGTCATAAGCTACGCACTACGTTTCGCTTGAATTTTGTCAAAGAAATCACAGCCAACTAGATGTCAAATTCAAAACAAATCACTCGGTATTACATGTTCAACATTTTCCTGTTTTTTTAATCGCGTAATTGGAGTACTCTTTTCCCAACGTCGATCTTCTTTTGTTCCTCGTTCTTCTTATTTTTCGCATTTCGTTCTTGTTTCTTTTGTTTCTCGTACTTCAAAAGTCGCAGCCAATTAGATGTCAAATTAAAAAAAAAAAAAAAACAAACCAATCGCAATTGGAGTACCTTTTTTTCCCAGCAACGTCGATCTTCTTTTGTTTCTCGTTCTTCTTATTCTTCGCATTTCGTTCGTGTTTCTTTTCTTTCTCGTTCTTCAAAAATCACAGCCAACTAGATATCAAATTATAAAAACAAATCAATCGTAATTGGAGTACTTTTTTTTCACAACGACGTCGATCTTCTTTTGTTTCTTCGTTCTTCATATTCGTCGTATTTCGTTCTTGTTTCTCGTTCTTCAAAAGTCAGCCAACTGGATGTCAAATTAAGAAAAACAAATCAATCGTAATTGGAGTATTTTTTCTCTCAACAACGTCGATCTTCTTTTGTTTTTCGTTCTTCTTATTTTTCGTATTACGTTCTTGTTTCCTTTGTTTTGCTTTTGTTTATTTTTGTCGCATTTCGGTAAAATCTGTTGAATCCTTTTTATTCTCGATTGTTTTTTTAATTAATTTTGCACTTAATTTTTGTTTTTTTTTTAGATCCTTAGAATTCGATTGTTCTTTAATTGTGTTTTCTTTTTCTTGATTTTTTTTGTTCCAATGACGTTTTACACAATTTCCTCTCTCTTGGGTCTTCTGTGGGTTTTTAGATTTTCTCAGCGCTCAACGGAGAATCGGTGATCTTCTTTTGTTTTTCGTGTTCACCTGTTTATTCCTCGTGTTCTACATGTTTGCCTTTTGTTTATGTTTTCGTATTGTATAGTTTCTTCTTTTGTTCTTTGATATTTGTATTTTATAGTTTCTCCTTTTGTTTTATGTTTTTCTGGTCAGTCTTTGAAACAATGTTTCACATATTTTGTTTCAATTGTTTTTTTGTTTCCTTTTTCGTCTTTTATAGTTTCTTCTTTTGTTTTTTTGCTTCTTTTTTCGTACTTTATAGTTTCTTCTTTTGTTTTTTTTTTGTTTTTTTTTTGTTTTTTGGTCAGTCTTTGAATTTTATAATTTCTTTTTTTGTTTTATGTTTTCGTATTTTATAGTTTCTTCTTTTGTTTCATGTTTTCGTATTTTATAGTTCCTTCTTTTGTTTTATGTTTTTTTGGTCAGTCTTTGAAACAATCAAATCAAATCAAATCAAATGTTTTGTTTCAATTATTTTTTTTGTTTCCTTTTTCGTATTTTAAAGTTTCTTCTTTTGTTTTTTTTTTGTTTTTTTTTTTTCGTATTTTATAGTTTATTGTTTTGTTTTTTTTGTTTTTCTTTTGGGACAGTCTTTGAAACAATCCGTGGGAGAATCTCGCCTTTTATTTTTCGTTCATCTTTATTTTTTGCCTTGTGAGACGTCTTCTTTGACACAATAACACAGTTGTAAAGGCGTTTGTTAATTTGTTAATTCTTGTTTTTGGAGACGTCCATATTGAAACCAATTATAATACCGAGTGTTCAATTATAGAATGTATGTAGATGGTTTTGATTGTTTAGTAAACATAAAACGATTGACGTTTGAATGAAGTTGTCAAAGAGTTTTGCTTATAACCTAACTTGATGCAACCTAAAATGAGTTTTCACGTTGATCTGATTCAAGACCTGCTTCATGATGTCACATCTAGTACGTTAGTACTCTAGAAGCACTCTTCTTCTTACTTTCTCGAGACAGTGACATCGAAGCCATTAACTGTTCTATGCTGCATCTAGTACATTATTATTCTAGGATCTTATTTGTTCCAAATTATTATTCATTGCTCCCGGAGGATTATTTCAAGCATTTCAGGACTTCGCAAATTAAATGGACTTTCAGTGTTCCGGTTAAAATGAAATTGCTCCAAGGTAGTTCAAAATAGTCTCTTCTAAGTGGGTGGTTAGTAGATTTGAGCGAAACGACAGCGAGGATTAGGATTTCTTCAACTTATTAATTTTCTCCATACATTTTATTTTAATGCGTCTCACAATCAGGGTAATAAATCCCATATACACGAACAACGCTTTGAAAGTCAATAACGATAACAACGAGCGAGTATTTGCATTTTGTGTTTATCTACTGTTGTTCGAAGTTTTATTTATAACGAATCCCCGATAAGGTAATGGTTACATCAGAGAGTATAAATAGCGTCGTCGTCCAAATTGATTGGCATTGTTTTCGTGTCCACTCTCGTCACGTGGCCGCCGATCAAATAACGTCGTTATTAAAACCTTCCACGATAATCTGAATGGCATAGGAAATATCGCGCGTTAAGTATGATTGACGGCCGCTGTTAACCGCGATTTAAACATCTCTTTAGCTGTTCTGTATTTGCTCGTTCCAGCTGAGCTGAATTAATTGCTTTCTTTCGCAAACATGCGGTTAGTTAATTTGAGCAACTCACTTTGTATGTATCTATACTTGCTTTTCCCCTTTTTATAATGTAACACTTACCATTTTTTAATTGCCTAAAGAAACTTAGCTATTTTAGGTTGCAACATTGTATGATTTTTAATGAAATCGTTAATGAATAGAAAGAGGTCTTGCATCACCACCGAATGACTTCGTAGAATGTCTTATGAGAGGGCTTCAATATTTCATGGAAACATAATGCAATTACGTACGAAGTATAATTAAAAAAAAACGTTTTATGTGTTATCGTATACTTTGTGAATCCTCGGTGTATGAAAAAGTCGGTGAAACTTCAAACGCCATTCGATTAATGGTTCTTTCAAAGTAATAATGGAATGCAGGTTCTCGTTCGTTGAACATACATATACATACACTTTTTCCCCCAAATAATGGAAAAAAGTTTTGAACTTTAGTTGTCTATTATTAACGCGGATGTTGTATATTTTAATAATTAAAAAAAAATTAGTTACGGTAGGTGTATGACGAAAGGAATTTTTTTCAGAAAACGATACTCTCAGAGTAATTCCTCGAACTTTTTGGCCCTCCTACGTACTCTAGAATATAAATAGAAATCTGGTTTCTTTTTTGCAAAGTTAGTTCGCTACTTAACCATACGAGTATGTACAATTGTACATACATAAAATATGCAACATCCGTGTTGTCATTTTTATTGCCTTGCATTAATCAGTTCTTCCTCTCTTGCTTTAACGAGGGGCCGTGACTGTGAGATACTGTGACGATTAATTGCTTATTTGTAGGAATAAAAATGCAAATTAATTGCGCTTTTAACATTTTAACACGTTCATGCAAACACGGCCCGGAATGATTGTCTTTAGGCGAATTGTTCGCTAAACAATATAATAAACATTAGTCATGTGAAAGCATTCTTATTCAAGGCTCTGGCACTCTATAGGAACTCCGGTGATATTCGCCGGAGGCGACGCCGGGTCTGGGTAAACGAAGGAAACGTCAGTTCTTTGCGTAATTTTGTACGAATTTGCTGCGACATTTTTTGCTGTTGCCGGAAACTTGTTCGCCAATTACTGTTGTTACAATGTAGCTAATAACGTGTTATTATTTTGTAAGTAGTGATATTTGAGGCTGCAAATTATGCTGTCATTCTCGGAAATAGTCTGGAGTCCGACTAGTCGCTTCATAATAACGCATTCATTTGCGTTTTATGACTTCAAAGATCATCTGCAAAAAAAAACAATTTCGTTACTGATTTTGTTGACTTACGTTTTCTATTTTTCCTGATTTTTTTCTTTTGCAAGTAAATACTAAGCGATTATATTATCGTAATCAGGGCCGTAACTAGGGCGTGGCACTTGCCATAGGCGTAAGCGAAACGGGGGCCTAGCGGATTGGATTGGGTTGGATTGGGTTCGATTAAAAATAAAAAGGATCCCATAGAAAACACACGATAACAAATTCTTTTTAATCTTTTAACAGACACTTTAAAAATCGCACGATCGCTCAACGTTTACCATCGTTTTTAAAGCATCGGTTAAAAATTAAAAAGAATTTGTTTTACAATTTTCAACGGAAAAGAGTCCATTTTAACGATAAAACTCATCTAATTAAAATACATAATTTCACCGATAAAATTGAAACTTTAAGAAATAAGAACAATTACGCTATGTAAAATCCAAAACTGCTTTCATTGATTGTGAGACCTCACTTCAAAGGAATGAGATAATACAAAAGAGACTTATAAAAAAAGCAATCATTAAAAAGAACAAAGGAGAAAATAGTGAAAATTGAATACAGTCAAATACACATAGAATGGAAATAAGTACAGTATGAACAAAAAAGTGCTTAATTTACTATTTTGCCGCATTACTCTTAAGAAACAAAACCAAATCGGCCAATCCCGTTTTTCTAGATTTAAACGTAAGTGTTCAATTGGAAAACAAATGACGACAACTTTCAAGAAACACAACGCAAAAACGAAAGCAAAACACAAAAACGAACCTTGTTTTCTTACGATTGAAAAAAGTATATTGAATGTGCGAAGAGAAAGCGATCGACTTTTGAGTAATAAAACAGCACGCAAAACAAAACAGAGACGGGAGAAATAACAGTAAAATAAAAAAAAAAAACAAATGACCATCGACATTTGAAAAGCGAATCTAAAATGAAAAGAAAAGAATTAACTTAAAATGAACAAATAAATGTCCAATCTCAGGAAACAAAACTAAAATAACACAAACCTATTGTTCTGGGAATAACAAAAAAAAACTGAAGTACAAAAACAAATGACTATCAACTCTCAAGAAACAAAATTCAAAAGCATAATTTACTTTCCTAGAAATAAGAAAAAGCAAATGTAAAAGATAAACGACTGTCGACTCTTAAAAAAAACAAAACACGCACGACAAAAGCAATATATTTTTTAAGATGAACAGAAAATAATAATAATTTCAAAAGAACCATCGATTGTCAGCTGTAAAGAAAGGTATGAATACGAAATCCTTTCTTTTTTCTGGGGCTGAAGGAAACCACAAAAGTAGTAAACAAAAAACAGTCGATGTTGGAGAAATAAATACATAGAGTAAAGCAAACACAGAACAGTAAGCACGTAACTAAAACGATAAAGTAATGTTGAATGTGAAATTAACAAGAAACAGTCTTAGGATTAACAGAAAATACTGAAAGCAAAAAATAAACGACTATCAACCCTCAAGAAACGATAAGGCTACATCTTGTTTTCCTTCAAGTGAAAAGGAAAATAGGATTTTGGAAAGTAAACGACATTAGATTCTCGTAAAACAAAACCGAAGACAAGAGTCCATTTTTTTGGAATTAGCAAGAAATAGAGAAAATAAAATGGGAATTAGGATTAACAGAAAATATTGATAGTAAAAAAACAAATGACTATCAATGCTCATGAGGAAGAAAACAAAAACCTAAATCTTGGAAAAAAATGGAAAATAAACTACTGTCGACTCTTGTAAAAGAAAATCGGAAACTTATAGGGTGTGCTTTTCCTGGGTTAACAAAAATAGTGAAAAGAAAGTAGGAACGAGTTTACTTGTAAAGAAATAAAATCTAAATACGAACAGTCAACATTCAAGAACAAGAAAAAAAAAACAAAATATCATATTTCGTTTGTATAAGATCAACGTTAATAAAACTGGCAAGAAACAAAACATGAAAGTAAATGTTGCTTTCGTTGGTTTAAAAAAAAATAGACTTTTGAAAAACAAAATATGTACGTTTGCGAAGCACAACATAAACACGAAATTCTGTTTCGGCCAAATATAAATCTGTACTAAGACCAAGGATAACACATGCAAGAGAGAGAGAGTAGTGAAACATCAAAAAATGAGAGACTAGGTATTAAAAAGAAATTTTAAAAAATTGTGAAAAGAAAACAACGAAAGACAAATACGAAAGAATAAAGAAGTGGAATTTGGAATAAACGACGTCACAAGACACAATTTTTTTGACATCTCTTACAAAAATTATATAAAATGTATTATTATTATTCGTTTTGTTATAAATAAGAAAGTATTTAGTTGCTTTCTTTTCTCTAGATTAATTCATTAGCGAAAGCAAATCAAAATTCATTTTGATTTGTTTTGGCTTCCTAAGTCGAAGCACGGCGGTTACTTTTGAGACATCCCGTTTTCTTTGCGTATAGTAAATTCTTAAGTTTTATATTTCTATATGTAGATTACATGTGTTTTTGTGGAGTGTATAATTAGAATTTTGACAAATTTGCATATTTTTGAGAAGAAGATGGGGCGCTAGATAGAATTTTGCCATGGGCTCTAGGTTGTCCAGCTACAATTCCAGCTGAACTTTGCACACTTACTCTTTTTCAAAAATAAAATTGGAGTTTAAATCATAGACAAATTGCAAATTGCTGCATCTACAAAGTGACAGCGGAGAGAAGAACAAATATTCTTTTACAAAAATAGAATCAAAGAAGTAATTCGTCCATACTGAATCAATCAATGTCGAGTCCTAGTTTTTACAGGAATAAGGACTTTAGTCTGAATCATTTTGATTGTCGCCATGAAATTGTCATTACAAGAGCATTTTACAATAAATTACGCAAAGCATGTACCTCAATGAAAAAGTGATTCACTCATAATATGAGATGGAGGATCAAAATGCAGTCACAGGAAATCTGTCTCTGTAACGGGAGAATATTTTTATTTATTCAAGGTTTAAACTTACACCCATGGAATACGTAAGCGCTGCGATGATATATAGTGTTTCCTTTGTAAACTTAAAAACTAAATCATTCTAGAAGGTAAATAACTTTTGTTTACCAATAAGCAAAGCTTGTATCGCATATTTTGATGAGAATGGCGAGACAAGAACCTGCAATAAACTGATTGGCTGAAGGCTGTTTTGTATATTGTAAAAATGATGAGAAATTAAAACTAACTATTCCTGAATTAAATCAACATACAACGAAATATACGTGGGATGCAACAAGAAAACAGTCAAAAAGCAGAATAGATGTAGGTAGTTACATAAAATAATTTACGAATTCCTGAGATGAACCGTGTCTGAGTTTTGGGATAGCTCGACGTTTCAGCTGTGATTTTGTAGCCATTCTCAAGATAGAATGAAGCCTCAATCTGCCTACTCCTTATAGTGTCGACCATCTTCGCAAAACTTGGTTTTCACCTACACTCGTGAACTTCACCTTTCCTTTTGCCCTCATCCACATTTTCTTGCCATTTAACAAATGTTGTTATATTATTTTCGACTAAAAAAAATAGACTATAGTTTCGAGAAGCTCTCTCGTTTTCTTTCCTTTTTCTTTAATCGAGTGAAAAAGTCGAAAGTCAATTCTCGCCTGGGTTTGATTAACCCTACCAGGTTATCCATTGCTTTAGAGAACCTTAGGGTGCCCTTTGCTCCTGAGGCAGCTTGAGAAGTAGAGCTTTGTGTAGAACCCCACCTTCTGGACATTCTATACCATCAGACACGTACGTATTTCGATTGGATATGGGTGGTTCATTTGAAGCTCGAGTTTTAATTTTGAAATTTCTCTTAGATTTCTTGGAGCTTATTTTCAATGTGTTCTCTTTTCTTTTTTGCGTGTTTTTATTTCATTGCATCTTAGCAAGTTTTTCTTCCATTACCCAAAAAAAGGAAAAACATAAATTGCTTTTTGCTCCGCTTAGTTAATGCTATCTTCATCAATTTGGTTTTATTTTGCATGGTATTACTGACTTCTGCTAATACTTTTCCATGCTCCTTGTATTTGTTTGATTTAATTGGCTTTGTAGAGCTCCATTTTCTGAACTTTCTATGCCATCAGACACTTACATATTTCGATTGAATATGGTTCATTTGAAGCTTGACAAACTTGTATTCTTTTTGTGTTCGCTTGCTGCTTTAATTGGCGTTTGTAGGGCTCCAACTTTTGGATATTCTATGCCATCAGACTCCTCACATATTTCGATTGAATATGTCAATTTCTCGCTCAAATTTCCTTGAAATTTTTCTTGTCCTTTCCGACTTCTTTTGTCCATACATATTATATTTGGTTCTCTCGTTGTTGTTATTCTTTCTTTTTTCTCTTTATCACCCGTCGTATCATCCATGAAATACATCTACATTTGAACCAAACGACCAAATATCTGCGCGCTGATTAGAAACTGTTGATTTACTGAATGATTCACAACAGCTGGGCTAAGAGAAGCGTACATTTCGGAAATGCTTTAATTACTCATTTGCTTTTCATGAATCAGTGTGATTTATCTGCTAAATGCTCACCACTTAGCTTTGCATTAAACAGAAGAATTAATTTAAGTATTTAAACTTTTTAGCCATAATTATCAGTTGATTCTAAATCAAAATAAACTAAAGGCGGTCCTAAGATGGATCTTCATTTTAAATAATCTCTAAATTTCATTAATTTAACTCGAAGGCTTCCGTCGTCCGTGGTTGAGTTGGCTACCGGTTGTAACCGCGTGACGATGAATTATTTTACTGCCGACGTTTCGCTCTTTATTGAAGAACTTCCTCGGGGCTGCTGCTGCTTCTCTCGACTCGACAGTCTCAACTACTAACGAGAAGAAGCAGCAGCCCTGAGGGAGTTCTTCTGCAATGAAGAGCGAAACGTCAGCAGTAGAGCAAATCTTATTTCTTTCATTACGAAGCATGACAAGTGATCCTCTTAATCATCGAAAGCTCTCGTTATTCTTTAGAGAGGACGAAACAGGAAAATGAATGCTTTGAGTTAATCGAGGCAATCATTAAATTGCAATAGGCGGGTTCCACTGTACGTACAAGTTATCATCGCCGAAAGAAAATTAAAATACTTTTTAATTTTCCTTCTTTTATAAATATGCGTCCAAAATTGTTGAGTTTGTAGATTCTACTCGTCGCCAGAGAGCGGGACCGACTTCGTTGCTTTTATTTTAACATTTTTGGCCGTTATCCTAACTTTGCATAATAAAAGAAATAAGTTATAGTCGCTGACGGACATTTCCTTTTTCCTGGCAAATTTTCGCTGTAACTAATCTTTTATTGTGTGCAACTCTCCGTACGTTTTCTTGTGCTCTTTTTGTTAGTGGCTGGCAGTATTCCAAAAGTTGTAAATTGCTATTGTCACTGTAACACCCATTCTCTTGATTAATAATGTTAGGTGATCAATCCAATCTTTTTATGATTGGTTCGTTGAGTGTGACATTTACGGGAAGATAAATCACGTAAATGGTTAAAAAATTTGCATCGGATTATAAACGATCTATCTGGTGCTGTGCACGTAATTCGATTAATAAACATGAAGTGTCTGGCATTAAACAATCTGCCCGTTCATTTTTCTTATCCAGATTTTTATGAAATTACTCACGGAGAGCTAATAAACAAAATACTTTCGAACACATTCCTTTCTTTTTATTGTATTTCAATTGGAATGTCCTAATACTTTTTGTTCGTTCACCATATAAGACGAAAAGGGGGCAGGCAGCTTTCCATAAGTGCCTCACATATTTTGACTATTAATTATCGTATTTAAAAAGGACAATGAGGTTTATTGGATGCGCCCCCAATGTATTCTATTTCCGTTCTATCCGCGCGTTGCTTCAAAATAATACATAGTTGCTTGAAGTATTTACGTAACATTTTTATCTGAAATAAATTAAAAAAATACTAATTTCCGTGCCAAGGTTAATCTTGAGAGAGAGAAGAAAAAAAAGTGGAAATTTGCCAAGTCGCGGTTAAGAACAAATATATTCCGAGTTAAAAAAAGTTTCTGGGCCCAAAAAAAGAAACATCGTAGACATGATTAACAAAAAAAACTAATTCGCAACGAGGGGGCATGATGTTGTAACTTGTAACTAACTGACTAACAACGTATTGTTTCGGAGTTTTTTTTTGCACGATTTGTTTAACTATAAATAGTATCGGCGCTGGTGTACACCACTTTCACGTGCGAAATTACGCGATTTTTACGGCCAAGAACTAGATTCGAACCGTCGGTGATGTCATCGGCAGTAAATTCGCGAATGTGAGCGGTGCAATATTCGCACCTCACGATCCAATAATTACTTCGTTACCCATTTATATGAAACTGCGACGGCGAAGACGCGTCGCTTCGAATAATGGGTTCAAAGTGCTTATTTTTTTTCTCCGTTTCAATGAATAATTCAGGCGCACGCTCGACAGTTTAATACTTTAAACATGAGATCATATCCTGAATATATTTAAATGTAAGGTGGCAATAAAACAACAGTACGAATCAAATTGCCGCTTGTCATGGAGAAATGCAAACAGTGAGCACCTTATTAATAATAATAAGTATGAACAATCAAGTATGTGCATGCGACGTCGCAAACTGTCATTTCATTGAGGTTGTTTCGTGACAATCACTCGCCCCTTTTGCTTTACCCACCTTATCATACTACAGAGTTTTCGTAAATGATTCCTAGGTACAGAACATGTCAAAGGATTCGAAGAACATGAT
Organism: Serrognathus titanus; assembly: GCA_039766575.1. Taxonomy (NCBI): domain Eukaryota; kingdom Metazoa; phylum Arthropoda; class Insecta; order Coleoptera; family Lucanidae; genus Serrognathus; species Serrognathus titanus. The sequence goes on along the minus strand of CM077911.1, from coordinate 19,667,609 downwards.
TGAATGAAGTCGTCAAGTACATGGCAAGGACCTAGCGAACTCGCCGAGGACTTTACCAAGAATATGTCTTGAAGAAGTCATCAAGGACAAGTCAGGAGATTTCAAGAACTTGTCAGGTATACGTCAAAGATTGAAAGAAGTCGTCAGGTACAGGTCAAGAACCTAAGAAAATAATCCAGTTTACGTACAAGACTTTGCCAAGGACGAACCAGGATTTAAAAAGGTTTTCAAGAGAACATGCAAAGAACTTGAAGATGTCATCAAGGACAAGTCAAGGATTTAACGTCAAGGACAAATCAAGAGATTTCAAGAACTCGTCAGGAATACGTCAAAGATTAAATGAAGTCGTCAAGTACATGTCAAGGACCTAGCGAACTCGTCGAGGACTTAAATAATTCACCAAGAATATGCCTTGAAGAAGTCATCAAGGACAAGTCAACCGATTTCAGGAACTTGTCAGGTATACGTCAAAGATTGAAAGAAGTCACAAGTACAGGTCAAGGATCTAAGGAAATCGTTGAGGTTACGTACAAGGCTTTACCAAGGACAAGTGAAGGATTTAAAGAAAACGTCAAGGACAAGTCAAGAACTCGGACAAGTCAAGAACTCGAAGGATTTAAAAAAGTTGTTTAGGATTTAAAGAAATCGTCAAGGACAAGTCAAAGGATTTCAAGAAATCGTCAAAAGATTAAATGGAGTCGTCAAGTACAGATCAAGGATCTAAAGAACTCGTCGAGGATTTAAAGAATTAGTCAAGGATTTAAAGAAGTCATCAACGACAAGACAATGATTTTAAAAAGTTGTCAAGGATTTAAAGAAATCATTAAAAATAAGTTGAGAGATTTCAAGAACTCGTCGAGGATACGTCTAAAATCGAAGGAAGACGCCAAATACAGGTCAAAGACCTAGAGAACTCGTCGAGTACTTAAAGAATTAGCCAAGGAACTTAAAAAAGTCATCGACGAGAAAACAACGATCGGGGTTATAAAAAAGTTGTCAAGAGATTTTTAAAGAAAGAGGCATCAAGGAATGAAGAAACTCGCCGAGTATAAATCAACGACCTGGGAGGTCGAGGACATGCCAAGGACTTGGACAAGTTATCAAGGACAAGTCAAGAGATTTCAAGATTGTATGAAGTCGTCAAGTTCAAGTTAAGGAACTTCCGAACTTGTCAAGGACTTAAAGAATTAGCCAAGGATTTAGAGAAGTCGTCAAGGACAAGACAATGATTTTAAAAAGTCGTGAAGATTGCGTCGGGGGTATGAAAAAGTTTTGAAGAGATTTAAAAAAAAGAGACCAAATATAGAAGAAAGTCGTCGAGTATAGATCAAGGACCTAGGGAAGATAGTCGAGGATTTAAAGAATTTACTAGAAACATGAAAAGGACTTGAAGAAGTCAACAAGGACAAGTCAAGGATTTAAAGAAATCGTCAGGAACAAGTCAAGAGATTTCAAGAACTCGTCAGGGAGACACGTCTAAGATCGAAGGAAGTCGTGAAGTACATGTCAAGGACCTAGCGAACCCATCGAATACTTAAAGAATTGGCTAAGGATTTAAAGAAGATAATGATTTTAAAAAGACGTCAAAATTGCGTCGGGAATATAAAGAAGTTGTCAAGAGATTTTAACGAAGGAGACATAAAACATAGAAGAAAGTTGTGGAGGACCTGGGGAAGATGGTCAAGGACTTAAAGAATTTACCAAGGATATGCCAAGGATTTGAAAAAGTCATCAAGGACAAGTAAATGATTTAAGAAAGTTGTCCAGGATTTAAAGAAATCGTCAAGGATAAGTCAAAGGATTTCAAGAACTCGTCAGGAAATACATCAAAGATTGAAAGAAGTCGTCAAATACAGGTCAAGGTCCAGGGAAATCATTGCCAATGACAAGCCAAAGATTTAAAGATATTTTCAAGAGATTTTAAAGAAGAAGACGTCAAGGATTTAAAGAAATCGTCATGGCAAAATGAAAACATTTAAAGAACCACTCAGGGATACCGTCAATTGTTTAAAGAAGTCGTTAAATACGAGTCAGGGGTACGCCAAAAACATAAACGAGTTACCAAGGATTCAAAGAGGTCGTCAAGACAAATTTGAAGTGTTCTAGAAAGATGCTTTGACCTTGAGGACCTTCTTCTTAAGTCATTTAAGTTTAAAATTCCGGGACCTAAGTTCCTAAATTTACAGGAAAGCGTCGACATCGGAGCTATTTCGCGTTAAATTCAAGATATGTTGCAGGATGACATTTGACCCTGAGGATCTGATCCTTTGATGAGTCCAAAAGTTTGCCAAAACCTAATCAACAGAGAATTTATAAATTTCAAGTATGACGATGGTCCGAAACTGGGAAAAACCCTCCCGAATTTCCTCGCTCTTGGGAAGCCTCCTGTCTTCAACGCCTGAAGAATGTCGTTCTGACCTTGAGGGCCTTCAATATTCAGAAAACTATCGCGAATTTGAGAAAAAAACAAACTTGCTGTTCCGCTCTTCGGTCTTTGTCGTCTGAAGAGAATTGCTTTGACCTTGAGAACCTTCAAAGGTTCTCGCAAGCTTTACCAAAACGTAATTAAACGAGAGCTTCTAAATTTTAAGTGGAGATGATGATCGGAGTCTGGGAAAACCTTTCCAATTTGGGAAAAGTACGAAATTGCTCTAGCGAAGCCTTATAAAGTTCGAAAGCTTTGCCAAAATCTAATTATTAAACGAAAGTTTCTAAATTTTAAATGGAGGTGACGGTACAAAACTAGGAAAACCTTCCCAATTTGTGAAAAGAACGAAATTGTTCTAGCGAAGCTTCCCGTTTTCATCGCCTGTGACCTGGAGGACTTAACAAAGCTCAGAAAACTCGAAAGCTTTCGCAAAATCTATACAAACGCGAGAGCTTATAAATTTTAAATAGGGATGATGGCCGAAGCTGGGAAAACCTTCCCATTTGGGTTAATTTCCTACAGTGAAAACTTTTGCTTCCTGAGATCATTAACAGTGATCAGCAAACATGTTAATGTTCAATTGCCCTCTCGCATAAATTATTCACCAATTTACGCTAATCAAACACAGCGCGAAGGTGTCGGTCCCCCTCGTCCTTACATATTTAATTGTACATACGTCCGAACAAGAAATGATCGGCCGTATTTGCAACCGACCAATTGATATTTGGCGGTGTAATCGCGATAACAATGTCTGTACAAACATTTTTAAAGCGTGTATTGTAAATAGATTTGCCAACGAAAATGGTAATCGAGTGTTACACACACACACACACGCACACACAAACACACGAACTTATCGATAGCTGGCTAATTTCGTTCGTGACATCATTGGTTATTTAGCTGAGCACTTCACGATATTGATTGCGGCAATTCGTCGTCGTGGACTGAAATAAAGCGATATTTTTACCGGGTGGAATTATACTGCGTCCGGAGGATTTAATTTCTTAAGTAAGTTTGGGGGCGGGGGTGACATTGTAATAAATGTCATTACAAATTAATGTGTTCTTTTATTCTGTAAAACTTCAAGCTCACGTCTGCTTTTATGAAACAATCCCTTTGTGCAGAATGTTTGAAAGCCGATCAAGAACCGACGAGGAGTTCACTCGCCTCCATTTTTTTTTCCTCCCGTTTTATTAAAAAGAAAAGGTCATCACTAAAAATGTGCAACGAACCTAATCAGGGCCGAGTTTGGATGATCGGATGGCCCCACTGAAACAATTTAAAATTACGTCCTCGTGTTTAACCTAGTCGTTTGACTCGGTCTTAATAAGCGAAGAGAAAATGCCATTAAAACCGATGCTAAAATGAAAATTTATGCGCTGCTACATTTTATTGCCGTTCAACGCGCGTTTATCTGCTGTGATTTCATAAACAATTTACGGACTTGTATATTTTGAACGTAATTATTTAGCGTGGAACTTCCGTTTTGTCTTCCGCCGGTGCCCCCTTTTTACTATTTCGATCAAACCTGAGGTTGTGCGAATTTTTGCAAGTACAGTGACCACCAACTAATCTTCACGTTCTCGCTCGCTTCCAAATAAAATTCAAGCCCCGCCATTGAAAGTACGTACGTAGCACACCCAAAAAAAATTCTGTGGGTACCACGCCCTGGCAACGCCGGTCTTTTTTAAATTTCGCCCGTTGTGCGTACGTGGGTAAGTTATTAACGCTCTTGTCACCCACGACGTTCGGCGTTTTCAGTTTGTTGATAAATGGGTGGTGTAGTAGTAGTGGTACCGAACCTGCTTTGCCTACGATAATATCATTACATCATCGCTCCATGCTCTGAATGTGCTGAAATTTATACGAATTCCACTGCAAATATGCAGAGCAATAACAGATGTTTATTTGCAAAATTGATTCAGGATAATTACCGTAGAAATTGTTGTTTATTGCCTCATGGGGCGAGAATTATCTTTATGGCGATAAATATCTCCATTGGATTAGTCCTGCTTCAGTAGTTCATAGTTGTTCTGTTTACATTCGATAATACATAAAGTCTTGTTCTTGCCTGATTTTTTTTTTATTATTATAGTTGAGGCAATTTAAACACTTCCTGTTTTTTTTAATGAGCGGCCTTCAGTAGACCTTGCTTTCTCCATAAAGGAGTTTGTTTTATTACCTTTAAAGGAGAACATTAAATGAAATAAAACTATGTCCTTTCAAGCATGAAATATCTTTTGCATCTTAACCAGCCGATCTTACAGTTCCTTTGATTAATTAATACCTAAGTAAAAAAAAATTAATTTTTTATTTTGTATCAAACTTAGGCGATTCACTTGCGTATCTAATAAACATCATCAGATTATTGTTATACATTTATATTGTTCTTTTTCTTTTTGATTTTGTAAATTTTCTTTATTTCTCGATCATCTTTTGTTTTATTTTGCGCCAAAAGACTTCAAAATTGTCAAATGTCTTAAAATGTACCTTCATTGTAGAAAGTTTTGTTTGAAGAGAATTTTTTCATTATGCATTTATATATATACTTATATTTTTTAATTTCGTATGTTTTCTTAATTTAGTTAATCGATCGTCTTTTGTTTTACTTTACGCTCAAAAATTGTACAATTGTCAATTGTCTTAAAATATATCTTAATTATAGGAAGTCCGACCCAGTTTTGTTTATTAAAGAGTTTCTTTTTATTTATTTATATATATATATAGGTATACTTTTAATTTAATAAATTTTCTTGTGTTTTTTTAAGCGATCGTCTTTTGTTTTACTTTATTTATGAGTCAAAAATTGCAAACTTGTCAACTGTTTTAAAATTTATTTTCATTTTAGAAAGTCGAAAGCACTTTTGTTTTGTTTAGTCGAAGAGATTTTTTTTATTACTACATATTTCGTTTTACTTCAAATTTTATAAATTTTCTTTATTTAATCGTTCCTCTTTTTGACTTTAATCAAATGATTTAAATTATCAGTTCAACCTTGCTTAAAATATATCTTAATTTTAGAAAGTCAAATCAATTTTGTCTATTTTGAAGGGAATTTTTTTAAAATTATTTATTTATATATATTTTTTAATTTTATAAATTTTCTTGATTTATTTAATTGATCGATCGTCTTTTGTTTTTATTTCTAGAAAGTCGAACCAGTTTTGTTTATTTGATGAGATTTTTCCAAATTTTATGTTTTTTTTTTAAATTTTGTAAATTTTTCTTTATTTCTCGATCGTCTTTTGTTTTCTCTTACGTCGAAAATTGCAATATTGTCAAATGTCTTAAAATGCATCTTCATTTGAGAAAGTCGAATCAGTTTTGTTTGTTTGAAGAGAATTTTTTATTTTTATATTATTTTTGAAATTTTATTATTTTTTTTTATTTCTCGATCGCCTTTTGCTTTATTTAACGTCAAAAAGTCTCTGTTTGTCGATCGTCTTTTGTTTTATTTTACGTCAGAAATTGCACAATAGTGTCAAATATCTTAAAACATATCTTAGTTTTCTTGATTTATTTAATCGATCGTCCTTTGTTTTATTTTACCCAGAAAAGTCTTTTAATGAGAATGTTTTTATTTATTTTTTTTTATTTTATAAATTTTCTTGATTTATTTAATTGTTTTTAGAAAGTCGAACCAGTTTTGTTTATTTAATAATGCGATTCTTTCAAATTTTTACGTAATTTTTTTTAGTTTTATAAATTTTCTTTATTTCTTGATCGTCTTTTGTTTCATTTTCCGTCAAAAATTGTTTTTCTTGGTCGATCGTCGATCATTTTAGAAAGTCGTCGAAGCAATTTTGTTCTTTCAAGCATGAAATATCTTTTGCATCTTAACCAGCCTCTTACAGTTTCTTTGGTTAATTAATACCTAAGTAAAAAAAATTAATTTTTTATTTTGTATCAAACTTAGGCGATTCACTTGCGTATCTAATAAACATCATCAGATTATTGTTGCGTTTAAAATGTACAGCATGGCTGAAAAAAATCAGGACACTCTACAACATGCTGTATATATTTTTGAAAATATAAAAACTAGATAGCGTGAATTAAAATTTGAAAACTTGGTCCACATACATATTTTTATAAGGATTAACATATAGTTTAGATCGCGAGATCCTGCTGACCCTAACGTTGTGCAAGATTTGATAAGTTACAAACAGTTTGCTGCTTATTAAGATAGATTAACATTTTATAACGTTATGTGGGGGCTCATACGTTGCTTGGCTACTAACAAAATCTTGTCGCGATGACAGACGACGTAGAACGTACAAAACAGACATCACGAAACGTCAAACAATATCATGTTGATAGATCCGACCGAAATGTCATCCACGTAGACATCTACGTAGCAGCGTCACAATGACAACCGTCAATGTAAACAAAATTACGACCGCCCCTTAGCAAATCTAAACGCAACCGCATTTGTTTCTGATTGGCCAATAAACAACCCCATTTTAGCCGCACCGAATCAAACCTAGGAACCAAACACGAAAGGACTGCCCTCCGACAAATAGGACGCAACTATGCTCATCATTGATTCGAGCAAGCAAAGAGACCAATCAATGATTCAGACTTACCTAATCCCCGCCGCAAAATAACGGTATAAAAGGCACAGCGTGCATCGAGAAATATTCAACCGCTGGTGCTGTATAGTTCGACAAATCACACATACTCCGTCGAAGCTAGGCTACTTAATTGATGGGTAGAAAAAGCAAGGACGTCATCAACGAGAAATTCTTAAAAGCTTCTTGCACCGAGCTCCCGTCTCACATCTAGCCTCTACGCTGGTACTGTACAGTTCCGCAAACCACACATACTCCTTAAGCCAGGCCATTTAATTGAAGCAAGGACGTCATCAACGAGAAACTCAAAAAGCTTCTTGCCAGATGCCTGTTCTCGTCTCACCTCTACCCTCTACGGTAGTGCTGTAGTCCAGCACACATCGACTACTGGAACTGTACTGTCCAGCAAACCGCACGTATTCCATCGAAGCCAGACCATTTAATTGATAGGTAGAAGAAGCAAAGACGTCATTAACGAGAAACTCTTAAAAGCTTCTTGCAGCGAGCCCAGATGCCTGTTCTCGTCTCACCTCTACTCTCTAGACTGGTGCTGTATAGTCAGGCAAACCAAAAGCACACTTCGTCTACTGATTTTGTACAGTCTGGCAAACCACGCATACTCCGTCAAAGCCAGGGCATTTAATTGATGAGTAGAAGAAGCAAGGAGATAAACGAGAAACTCTTAAAAGCTTCTTGCACCTGCTCTCATCTCACCTCTACCCTCTACACTAGTGCAGTATAGTCCGGTAAACCAAAAGCACACTTCGTCTGCTGGTTCTGTACAGTAAGGCAAACCACACATACTTCGTCGAAACCAGGGCATTTAATTGATGGGTAGGAAAACCAAGGACGTCATCCACAAGAAACATAAAAGCTTCTTGCACCTAGCCCAGTTGCTTGCTCCCGTCTCACCTCTACCCTCTACACCGCCTCCAAAGAAATAGCCTCACCGGAGTATCCAGAAAAGCTGAGATATACACTGATCCTTGTCAAGATCGTCCCGCAGCAGTTGTACCAGGGAGCGGACGCCTTTCCAATACGACTATGCGACCCTAGATGCTTCTCAGTGGGAAAAGCGTATCTCAGATTCAAATTGTTATATAAATTTCTTTGCTTGCCGTCATGGCTATTTTTTATATTCGTGTTTATTTAATACAGGCAGCGATATGTTCATTTGTAGTTGATCTGTGATCGACTTGGAGAATTCGATTTGCGTTTTTAAAGCATTTATTTGTCTAAAGAACTCTTCTGGATGGTAGTGTCTGCATCATAGCCTTTTGCACAAAGGACGAGAATACAAAGGAGGTAGCATGTTGTAGTAAACATGGTCAAGACAGCAACAATTTCATTTAACCTTAGGGTATGACAATATTTTAATAATAACATTGCATAATTCGATTTGGTTTGGTACAACAATGTTTCTTTTCACGTTGTTATTTGACATTATTTTCGTAGTGATCCAATTTACTGATAACAGTTTCTATTAACTATTTGAATATTGAAAAAGATAATCGCAACGCAACTGTATATTATTCGGAATGAAATTTTAAATTAAATCCGGGCGCAGTTTTCTCGAAGAGAACTAAAAGTATTTGCATGAGGACGTGCTATTTGGAGCGTGATGACTCCAGCAGCAATCGCATTCACGTTAAGAGCTTTTGAAGTGGGGAAATAATAGTCTTGCTGCAATTAAGAGCCAGCACCTGTCTCTTCATGTATTTTATTTCATTTTGTGCAACAATTAAATATACTTATTGAATTCCAAATAAATCGAAATTGTTACGTGACGACTCGATTCTGGTTAACACAATGTCAAACGAAGGGGAAGATTATCTTTCCCAGGAAACATTATCATCGTTTGTATTTGGTCACAAATTCGGTTGCGTTTTTAATTGAATTCGATGAAATCCACTTCTTGGTAATCTTCTTCTTCTTCTTTTTCCTAAGAGTGCTCGTTTAATTAATTAATTGCTCACTACAACATCTACAAGAACGAATCCAGCTAGAGCGTGTAATAAATATGTAAATAACGCGTGTCATTACGTTATTTAACCGCGAACGGCATTGATTTCTATCTTTTATGTAAATAATGTAAGTCGATTTCCAAGGAAGTAATAAATAACTAATGCAACAGGTTTCACGATATGGTATTTGAAAAGTACGAAGTGAAGGCATTTTCTTCATTCTTTTGCTGATTGGGGGGAGGGCATTTGAAACAGCTCTTGCTAATCTTTTACTCTGAACTCCATTGTAACCACCCAATGCTTTAGCTTTATTAAGTCGACTTAAGTAAACTTCATAAAGTGTTTTGTAGAATAGTAGGAGTACACCCCTGGATAGAGTTAGCTTATAACGCGCAGCTTTCATGACGTCACAGCCTTGTTTTATATCGAAAGCACTGTAGTTTTTTTTTTGAGTCTCATTTCATGTTCACTTTCTTTTTAATTTTGGAGATCAAGATGCATTAGGAAGACAACAAAAAAAAAACACAATGATACATCAAGAAACTGAAAAATACGTTATTTTTCCAAAAGCGTAAATTTAGAATATTTGAATGGACGCTCTATGTGTTATTTGGCATCCTTTCAATACTAAAGGAAGGTGAGTACGTGTTTTATAGTGTTTATTACGTTGTTGGGACATATCCACTGTTTTATGGCGCCCCGCTAATTTGAATGATTTTACCCGAATTTTCAGACTTTCAGGGTCAACTTGGCGTCGGATGTGTTTTCATTTGACAAAAGTGCGTGTCTTGACTTGTTGGTTTTGGCCACACCATCTCAATTTTTTTTTCTCACAACTAATTACCCCATGGTGGTTTGTTAACGACGCCAAATCATAAGCTCATTAATAAACAATGTTGAAAATTAGAAAGCGCAAGTTACAAGAGAGTATTTACGAGAAATTTAATTCAATCTTATAAACAATTATTTATGTTCGTTTTATTTGCAGATAGATTGAATAAATATTGACATGATTAACACATTCGTTTCAACCATATTCATCATATCCACATAGATAATGTTGCTCGTGAGTCATTAAATGGTGCGTTAAGGAAAAGGTCTCCTTGCCACTTTTATTGCCTCAAATAATAACGCAAGTCAAGTTTGTCGGAAGAATAATGATCGACTAGGGTCACGAGGATTAACTACATTGCTGTCAATATACGCTAACCTTTGGCGTTCAAACAAGGTCGTAACATTGGTCCATTCCAATAAAACACATGTGGCCATGTGGTCATTTCTATTGCGCTTTTATTTTTATTGGTCCTATTTTAAATTGGCTTCAAGCTGGAAATAATTAAATCCTCTCCGATGTGATATTTAATAAGTAAACTATACTTTCACTTAGTAAATTCTTGTGCTTTCGTGAACGTATGAAAGAAGCAATTATAACATTTTCCAGAGCTCTAGAAAATTAATGGCCCATACACACACAAGTTGCAAAATGTAAATTGAACACACAGGCTATAATAGCAGATGTAAATTTTATTATAAAATCCGAAATCTATTCGTAATTTACGACGACGATTTCTATTTACAGATGGGAAATCTGAGGATGACTTCACTATTATTTTTAAAGGTACTTAAATCCAAATTATATAAAAGGCGAAAAGGCTTTCACACACGTGTGGTAACATAACCGCACGAAAAAGCAATTAATTCGGCAAAATTCGCTTAGTCAGTCACATGGCCATGTACAACATAATTAACATTAGAGCGCAATTTCGGTCGGTTCCTTTTTATACATACATATACAGGCGCCTCACGATCATTATGTATACTACTGAAATGTCATTTGGTTTTTCACGCCTTCCCAAAGAATGTTTGCTAATAATAATTATTATTATTATTGAAATATCACCGTGTTTGAGTATTAGCGTAAATCTTGCGTCACTTTCCTGCGATAAATTAATTTATGCAGATACGATCAATTAGTTTCCCTGTGTGTGTAATTTGCGCGGTGTTGATGCAGAAAGTAAGGCTACTGGAATTCCTAATTAATCAATAACATTTTTATTTCATTATGTTCATGAATTATGTATGTATATCTGTGGATGTATTTTTAGACAGGTTCGTGCACTTATGAAACGTTTCCTCGACGATTTACAGCTTAAAAGTTAATTTATGATAAGAGAAAATCGTTTTTAACTTTTCGAAACAATCTTTAACATTGACAGGTGGTAATGGAACAAATGGTTTCTAAAAATTATTAAAGAAACCACGATTTCTGATATGTACAGTCGAAATCAAAGATGGTATCTTGGGAAGAAAAAAGTGACGTCTTGGTTTTAAAAACAACGATGTTCAATCCTCTTTAAAAAAAGCACAATTTTCTTGACTTAAAAGTTAAGAAATCGGAAAGGAAAGGGTCTTTCGATTAGTATCAGTGATTCAATTAGTATCGCGATTTAAATAGAATGTTTCTATTGTTATACATTTATATTGTTCTTTTTCTTTTTGATTTTGTAAATTTTCTTTGTTTCTCGATCGTCTTTTGTTTTATTTTGCGCCAAAAGACAAAATTGTCAAATATCTTAAAATGTACCTTCATTGTAGAAAGTTTTGTTTGAAGAGAATTTTTTCATTATGCATTTATATATGTAGTTATATTTTTTAATTTCGTATGTTTTCTTAATTTAGTTAATCGATCGTCTTTTGTTTTACTTTACGCTCAAAAATGGTACAATTGTCAATTGTCTTAAAATATATCTTAATTATAGGAAGTCCGACCCAGTTTTGTTTATTAAAGAGTTTTTTTTTAAATTTATTTATATATATACCGGCTGTTTCAAATTGGGTGTGCACTGAAGGGATTTCCTAAACCGTAAGAGATACAAATTTGGTTAAATGGAAGAAAAGTTGCACGAATCAATGCCTAATTCGTATTCATTCACAGAATGAATTTTTTCTTATTTCTTCTTGAGATATTAATCAAAATGTAAAAATTTCGATTTTCTTTTTTCCTCTGTATTTCTCGTATTATAAATAATTTTGAAATTCTGATTTAACTTTCTACAGGCACTTTTTTAATCTGCTTCGAATAGAGGTGACAGAATTGAAGTCAAACGTTTCGTCTCTCCACGACCATCATCAGTTGCGATTTTTTAAATACAACGTATATTTTTTAATTATTCTATTCGATAGCATTTTTTCTGCTGATTGCAGTGATGTATAACACTTAATATTTTTGTTTCAAGTAAAGTTAAAATATGATAAAAAAAAACTTGATACAGTTTCGTCATGATTTATTTAATAAGTAATTTTATTCCTTAGTATTTTTTTTTACTTACTAAATATTAATAACACATCCAAATGTCGGAAGAGGAAAAATGAATAAATATTAATTAAATTATACTAGATGGTTAACACAAACAAAATAAACAAGATAAAGGAGGCTTTGGATTTTGGAAAATGAAACAGTGACTAGCGTGAAACGTCAAGTTTTGACATTGTGTTGTTAGGGTGCCGAATTTGAGAGAGAATGGATAATTCTGAAAAGGTCGATATGCTCGAAATTTATTTTAAGTGCAATAAAAATATTAGGAGAGCAAGTGCATTATATTCGCAACAGTATCCAGAAAGACACCAACCTTCTAAAATGGCTTTTATACGTTTAGAGAGGAATTTACGGAATTACGGCGCTTTCAACAAACAAAAAAAGGATGCATATGCTATTGAACGTGTGCAAAATAATCGACGTAATGTAATACGTCAAATAGAAGAAAACGACGAATCATCTACTAGAGAAATAGCTCAAAATTTACCAGTTTCAAATAGTACAGTGTGGAGGATTCTACGAAAAAATAAGTTTAGGCCGTATAAAATTCAATTAAATCATACTTTACATGAGGGTGATAATTTAAGAAGAAGGAATTTCTGCCAATGGTATAATAATAAATGTACAGAAAATCCAAATTTTAGTAATCAAATTTTGTGGTCTGACGAGGCTAATTTTACTAACAAGGGAATATTTAATAGAAATGTGCATAGATATTGGTCCAGGGAGAACCAAAGAAGATTTCGACAAGTGCGACCACAGATACAATTCAACTTAAATGTTTGGTGTGGTATTTGGCATAATAGAATTATTGGTCCGATCATTTATGAAAACCATTTAACAGCTGAACGTTACATCCATTTTTTAAGGACTTCATTAGAAAACATTTTAGATGACATTCCTTTAAATCATATCAGGGAATTGTGGTTTCAAAATGATGGAGCACCAGCACATAATGCTGGAATAACAACAAATTATTTAAACCAAACTTTTCCTGATAGATGGATAGGTACAAATGGACCTGTAGCGTGGCCTCCAAGATCACCTGATCTTAGCCCTTTGGATTTTTTTCTTTGGGGCTATTTGAAAGACAAGGTGTATTCAGTTGAAATAAACAATAAAGAAGAACTAAGAAGGCGAATATTGGATGCTTGCAGAAACGTTTCGCGAATTCATATTCGACACGCTATACATCATATAGGAATAAGAACGAATGTGTGTCTTGAAAACGGCGGAGGACATTTCGAGCATTTACTTTAATTTATTAAATTTCATTTAATTAATTTCACAAATTCATGTTTTTCTTCTGTGATTTTTGTTTATGTTATTGAATTGTTTATTTTGTTCTCGTTATAATTTCATATGTTTATACTGCTGCTTATTTTGTTCTTGTTATAATTTTATATGTTTATACTGCTGTTTATTTTGTTTCTGTTAACCAACTAATATAATTTAGTTAATATTTATTCATTTTTCCTCTTCCGACATTTGAATGTTAGTTATCAATATTTATTAAGTAAGAAAAAATATTAAGGAATAAAATTACTTATTAAGTAAATCAGACGAAACTGTATCAAATTTTTTTTATCATTTTTTAACTTTACTTGAAAAAAAATATTAAGTGTTATACATCACTGCAATCAGCAGAAAAAATGCTATCGAATAGAATAATTAAAAGATATACGTTGTATTTAAAAAATCGAAACTGATGATGGTCGTGGAGAGACGAAACGTTTGACTTCAATTCTGCCACCTCTATTCGAAGCAGATTGAAAAAGTGCCTGTAGAAAGTTAAATCAGAATTTCAAAATTATTTATAATACGAGAAATACAGAGGAAAAAAGAAAATCGACATTTTTATATTTTGATTAATATCTCAAGAAGAAATAAGAAAAAATTCATTCTGTGAATGAATACGAATTAGGCATTGATTCGTGCAACTTTTCTTCCATTTAACCAAATTTGTATCTCTTACGGTTTAGGAAATCCCTTCAGTGCACACCCAATTTGAAACAGCCGGTATAGGTATACTTTTAATTTAATAAATTTTCTTGTGTTTTTTTTAATCGATCGTCTTTTGTTTTGCTTTATTTATGAGTCAAAAATTGCAAACTTGTCAACTGTTTTAAAATATATCTTCATTTTAGAAAGTCGAAAGCAGAAGAGATTTTTTTTATTACTACATATTTCGTTTTATTTTAAATTTTATAAATTTTCTTTATTTCATCGTTCCTCTTTTTGACTTTAATCAAATGATTTAAATTATCAGTTCAACCTTGCTTAAAATATATCTTAATTTTAGAAAGTCAAATCAATTTTGTCTATTTTGAAGAGAATTTTTTAAAATTATTTATTTATATAAGTATATTTTTTTAATTTTATAAATTTTCTTGATTTATTTAATGGATCGATCGTCTTTTGTTTTTATTTCTAGAAAGTCGAACCAGTTTTGTTTATTTGATGAGATTTTTCCAAATTTTATGTTTTTTTTTTAAATTTTGTAAATTTTTCTTTATTTCTCGATCGTCTTTTGTTTTCTCTTACGCCGAAAATTGCAATATTGTCAAATGTCTTAAAATGTATCTTCATTTGAGAAAGTCGAATCAGTTTTGTTTATTTGAAGAGAATTTTTTATTTTTATGTTATTTTTGAAATTTTATATTTTTTTTTATTTCTCGATCGCCTTTTGCTTCATTTTACGTCAAAAAGTCTCTGTTCGTCGATCGTCTTTTGTTTTATTTTACGTCAGAAATTGCATAATAGTGTCAAATATCTTAAAACATATCTTAATTTTCTTGATTTATTTAATCGATCGTCTTTTGTTTTATTTTACCCAGAAAAGTCTTTTAATGAGAATGTTTTTATTTATTTTTTTTTATTTTATAAATTTTCTTGATTTATTTAATCGATCGTCTTTTGTTCTGTTTTTAGAAAGTCGAACCAGTTTTGTTTATTTAATAATCCGATTCTTTACAAATTTTTCTATAATTTTTTTCTAGTTTTATAAATTTTCTTTATTTCTCGATCGTCTTTTGTTTGATTTTACGTCGAAAATTGCAATATTGTCAAATGTCTTAAAATGTATCTTCATTTGAGAAAGTCGAATCAGTTTTGTTTATTTGAAGAGAATTTTTTATTTTTGTGGTATTTTTTTTATTTTATAATTTTTTTTATTTCTCGATCGCCTTTTGCTTTATTTTACGTCAAAAAGTCTTCGTTTATCGATCGTCTTTTGTTTTATTTTACGTAAAAAAGTCTTTATTTGTCGATTCCCCTTTTGTTTTATTTTACGTCAAAATTTGTCTCTGTTTGTCTTGATTGTCTTTTTGTTTTATTTTACATCAAAAATGTCTTTGTTTGTCGATCATCTTTTGTTCTATTTTACGTCAAAAATTGTCTTTGTTTGTCTCGATCGTCTTTTTGTTTTATTTTACGTCAGAAATTGCACAACAGTCAAATATCTTAAAATATTTCCTAATTACACAAAGGCGAGCCAGTTTTGTTTATTTAATGAGAATGTTTTCATTTGTTTATGTATATTTTTTAATTTTATAAATTTTCTTGCTTTATTTAATCGATCGTCTTTTGTTCTGTTTTTAGAAAGTCGAACCAGTTTTGTTTATTTAATAATGCGATTCTTTCAAATTTTTCTATAATTTTTTTCTAGTTTTATAAATTTTCTTTATTTCTCGATCGTCTTTTGTTTGATTTTACGTCGAAAATTGTCTTTCTTTGTCGATCGTCAATCATTTTAGAAAGTCGTCGAAGCAGTTTTGTTTATTTGAAGAGAATTTTTTCTGCTATTTTATATATTTATGTTATATATAAATTCTTTTCATTTTAGAAATTTTCTTGATTAATCGATCGTCTTTTGTTTTTGCTTTACGCCAAAAATTGCGCAACTGCAAAACGCCTTAGTGTACGTATGCGTATGTCTTAGTTTTAAAAAGAAAGTGGACCCAGTTTTGTTCATTTAAAGAGAATTTTTTAAAAATAACAATGGATTAATTGAAATCATGATTTCAATCAGGTGATTTAAATCAGCTCAACCCTGATTACTAGTACGTATTAAAAAATTAAAAATTACTTACGACTCGAATCGGACGAGCAGTTTTTTTACTTGCGCAGTTTTTTTTTTTAAGCAGAAGGAGAAAGCCTTTCTACTTCGATTAAACAAAACACAGCGGGCAGATTCCGTAAGACAAAAAAAAAACGATCGTGCGTAGTTTTAAATTCACTATACTCCGTTTTTTAATTCGGAGGAGTACTTTGAAATTTTGGCGCTAAAAACGAGCTTTGTCATTGGTGGTTGGCCGGTAACAATCACACTAGCAAAATCGTAGCATAATATGTCAGCCGTATTGTTTAATCAGCTGATCGAAGTTTCGTTTTGTGTGAAGGAAATTCATTTTTCAATTTCTTTCTTTACGTATTAGTATAAACAGTGATAATAATAGTTTTTTTCAAAACTAGTTGACTGGTATTTTGTCTGTGTTTAACATTTTTGAGTAATGGATCAGTCACCGAGTACTTCTGGAATGCAATTATCTCCAGTACGAAAGCGAAAATGTTTAGGCTTGGGACATTTAGCTATATCTGAGAAGCAGAATATATTAAATATATTCAAGAAACTGCAAGGTGATAATCCTAATATGAAAATGTTGTTGCAAAAATATCAAGTACTACAGGTTAGTAAATATCGATGCATTCTTATATATTTTAATTTAAATTACATTACTTTTAGGAGTGGCAAAATCTACAGTTTATCGTACCATAAAGGAATATAAGGAGATCGGTAGAGTCATGTCACCAAAACAAAGCTCAGGCCGACATTCTGTTATTATTGACTACAATGAAACAGTCAAGTATTCTGTGAGACAAATAATACACAGCTTTTTTTATAAGAATGAACTTCCTACACTGAATAAAATTCTGTCTGAAATAAAACAACGTGATGATTTGCCTCAGATGAGCCGTTCAACGTTGTATAAATTCATGAAGGAGATTAATTTTAGGTTAGTATATTTCACATATCACATGGCCATTTTTATTATTAATTCCTAGTGTTATGATCAGCTTCTCATTTCAATACAAGAGCTAATATAATATGTATTGTTACAGATACATTAAGAGAGGTCGAAAAAGTGTTCTTATTGATCGTGATGATATAATTCAGTGGAGAAGAAGATATTTAATGTCAATAAGAGACTGTAGACTTCAAAATCGTCCAATTTATTATCTGGATGAAACATGGTTAAATGAAGGACATACTAAGCAAAAAGTTTGGGTAGATACTAGCTTAAAGAATCGACGCCAGATATTTAATGAAGGACTATCGACAGGGCTACGTAATCCTTCAGGAAAAGGAAGGCGACTTATAATTTTACACATAGGATCAGAGACGGGGTTTGTAGAAAATGGTTTACTACTTTTTGAAGGTAAAAAAACCGCAGATTACCATGAAGAAATGAATGCCGATGTGTTTGAAAAATGGTTCCTTGAAATAGTATCAGTATTACCGGAAAATGCTGTTATTGTTATGGATAACGCTGCATACCACAGCCGCAGACTTGAAAAAGTTCCCACATCAACATCAAGAAAACAAGATATGCAAGCTTGGTTAACGTCCAAAAACATTACTTACGATATTCATATGGTTCGATCAGAACTACTTCAATTAATTCGTCAGAACAAAGAGAAGTATAATCTGTATGTTACAGACGAGATGGCTAAAAGTTGCAAAAAGACTGTGCTGAGACTACCACCTTACCACTGCGAACTCAACCCCATTGAATTAGTTTGGGCTCAAATAAAAAATGAAGTAGCAGCAAAAAATACAACATTCAAATTAGCAGATATAAAAGAACTTTTATTACAGTCCATTCAGAATGTAACTCCTGACAAATGGAAGAAATGCATAGCACACGTCATAAAGGAAGAGTTAAAAATGTGTGAATTAGATGGTTTAATTGATGATGTAATAGAACCTTTCATTATATCTCTTGGTAGTGACAATAGCTCTAGTGATAGTGAACATTTATCATCTGACACTGAATAACCACTTCTTTGTATGAATATTGTTATGAAATATTGAAATCTCAATTTTTATTTTTAGTGCTTTAATAAATACATCCTTTCTATAGATTCCAGCATTGTTCTTATTTTAACATGTACTTTGAGTTATATATTTTTACAATAGCAATCATTAACATTTGTGATCAGTCACCTTTCAAATGTATCAGGTTAGAATAATATACCAACATTCAAATTTCGCGCCATGTACATTACTTGAAAATTTTCTGTGTGTAATTATGACTTTCCAATTTACTCCTCCGAATTAAAAAACGAACTATAATAAAATAATTAATAACGAAATAATTAATCGCATTTAAAGCGATCCCACTTTAATTAATTAATACGCATCTTAACGTACATCTATCGGTTGTGAATTCTAATGTTACCATATATAAAATATCGATATATCCTTCTGCGCTAGCCAATACCTACGTCACGTAATCAGAATTGGCAGTGAGTCGGCTTCATGTTGTACTCACGTTGTATTTCTCAAACGTTGTCGTAACATAATAGTTTTTCCTGTAACTTAGGACATGGATTCTCTCTAAGTGTTTTTATTTTGTCGGGTGTTATTAAGGTTCAGGCTCTTTCTAAATCAAAACTTTTCCTCACGCATAATCAGTTTTACACGTGAAGAGTGTTTATGTAAATAATTACACAAAGAATTGCATCACTTTCCGTTTGACAAAGACACCACACTATCCACAACAGCTTTCGAAAACAAATTGAATTATAATAGTATTTGCATTATTTAGTCAAACAGTGCAAAGTGGAACGCATGACATATTAACGTAAATCGCTCGACATCGCACAATAAACAACTTAAATTGTCAGATATGAACAATTTACTTTGCCTAACACACAATAGTCAGGCTCATTAAAAATATTACGTGTGCATGCCGCAATTTTCTTTGTATATGCCAAAAAAAAAATGTTAATAGTAAGTAATGTGGTTTCACAATAGGTTTTTTTTGCGACTTGCGTGTAATATAATAATAACTGGTGTAGTCGTCATCTAAAGTGTTAAATGATTTATGCAATGATCTGGAAACTTGTAATTAAATTGTTTGTGAGAAGTTGATGAATATGAATGTGTACGAGTATATAATTGCGTAGTCTGCTCGTTTCATAGAAAAAAAAAGATGCAGAATCACTGCTCGCAAGTCGCAATCAAATGAAATCGTAATGTATAAAGAACTCTTCCAAGATGTTGTTCGTTCACCTGTGTACCTGAGGAGAACCTTTCCCCGGCGCTTCGGTGAGAGACGGCGATATAACATTTGTTGTATGACATCATCGATATTTACGTAGTACCAGTTCAAGCAGACCATACGCAAGGTATCTGTAATTGGTAAATGGGAGAGCTCACGCATGGGCGAAGCCCCATAGCGAAGGATACGTTCATCACGCGCTTCCGCATTTATCTACCTGAAAGAAATCGCGTTCCTTTATTTGTTGTTTAATTGTGGCCGTATATGGCGAGTTTATGACCGCGATTATTTCTGTTTTAATGGGAAAATCGACTTTCAAACGATTACGCGATGCACAGTTGCAAGAACTGACCTGACACAACAGAGCGACGTTGAGTATGTACTTAATTGTGTTATTAAGTCCGACAAGAACGGATTTAATCGTTTCTGTCGGCTTAATAGATAATAAAATCAATTTAAACGTACGAGTGAAAAGCAGAAAATATTTGTTTATGGAATTGCGTTGAAATGAGTGGTTTGAACTCCTAAAACTCCATAATTTTTTAATTTATTAAGGTTTCAAGTTCCTTCACTTTTCTTTATTAGTATTACAAGTCAGTTAAGGAAGAAAATATTTAATCGAGATGCCTCGAGGCTTCATCTGAACGCGAAAGGCGCAGTGGTGAAGGAGGAGGATTAAAAATTATTTGCTGATTTTCTTGAACACCCTAAGTTAGAGAGACAAGCGAAGACAGTTAAAGTAAAAAACCAAAACTTAAGAAAAAGACGCAACCAACGCCAGAAATTACCGTTCCTTCTTCTGTTGAGGAGGAAACTGAAACTTTTCCCAACTCAAGAAGAAGATGGGCTCACAGTGGAAGACCTTGAAACACCGGAAACTGCTGAACATGAAACATATACAACCTCTACCAGTAGAAGAGAAGCTGCTTCGTGCATTAGAGCTTTAGAAGAATCTAAGGCTGCGCCAGCGATGAAGTTGCTACCACACCAGAGGAAGACATTACAGAAGACTCCTGCTCAAGAAGAAACTTCTCGTGGTATTAAAAAAATAGTGTTAGAAACTGAATCACCAAAGGGCTGACCTTGAGGCTTCATATGAACATGAAAAGCGCAGTGGTAAAGGAGGAAGATTAAAATTTATTTGCTGATTTTCTTGAACTCCCTAAATTACAGAGGCAGACTCAGGAAGAAACTTCTCATGCTCAAACAGAAGATGGAAAGGAACCAGAGGCTGGTGCCGAGGATTTGTTTGAGCACGAAAGAGGAAGAACTCCCTAAATTAGAGAGACGCGTAGCCCGACGCTTTAGAGTTAAAGTAAAAAACTAAAACTTTCGAAGAAGACGTAACGAGCGCCAGAAGATTGTCTTGCACGAAATTGCCGTTTTTTCTTCTATTGAGGAGGAAACTGAAACTTTTCCCAATTCAAGAAGAAAATGGGCTGACGGAGGAAGAACCTGAAACTCCGAAGACTGCATCTGGGGTTTCATCCGAACTTGAAACATAGAACCTGTAGTAGGAGTAGAGGAGGAGGACTCAGGCTTGTTGCATGGGAGCGGCGATGAAATTGCTACCATGCCAGAGGAAGAAATTGCAGCTCAAGAAGAAACTTCTTATACTCTGCTCAAACGGAAGATGGGCTAGTAGTGGAAGGAACTAGAGGCTTTATCTGAACACGAAAGAGGAAGAACTCCCTAAGTTAGAGAGGCAAGCTTTAGAGTTAAAGTAAAAAACTAAAACTTTAAAGGAAAACGTAACCAGCCCGGTCTGCTCGAAATTACCGTTCCTTCTTCCGTTGAGGAGGAAACTGAAACTTTTCCCAACTCAAGGAGAAGATGAGCAGACAGTGGAAGACCCTGAGACGCCGGAGATTGCTCCTGAGGCTTCATCTGAACATGAAACGACGTGTACCAGTAGAAGAGGAGCTGCGTGGTTCATTAGAGCTTTAGAGGAACCTAAGGCTGTGTCAGCGATGAAGAAGCTGCCATGCCAGAGGAAGAAATTGAAGCAGACTCCTGCTCAGGAAGAAACTACTCATGCTTAAAAAGAAGATGGGCGGATAGTGGAAGAAAGTGAGTCACTAAGGGCCTTTCTCTGAGCAAAGGTGTTGCAGTAAAGTATGATGTTCCTTAACATCGAGCATGCTGTTGGTAACCCCATGGTGATCTTGAGTTGCGCCCAATTCAAAAGCAAAAGTTCCGCATGCCTTTCCTTTACAAGGACCGTTGAGGAAGGGTTTGCTATGACGATATTTTGATCTACTTATCCAGTATCTGTTGGATTCCTCGCTTCTTCGGTCACTGAAAAGGTCCCGAATAGGCCCAGGACAGGTTTAGGGCCAAGGTATGCCATACCCGCACCCTGCCTGGCTAGTTCATCGGCCCGTTCGTTGCCAATAACGCCCCGATGACCTTGAACCCACACCAACGTGACGCAATTGTGCTCTGCCAGGTCATTAAGTTCACTTAAACGTTCCCACACCGTTTTGGGTGAAACCTTTGAGTTTAGTAGAGCTTTCAAAGCCGCCTGATTGAAGATCCGTCCTCCTATTGTTTTCCCGCGCACGTTGCAATATGGCAAAGATTTCTCTTTGGAAAACAGAGGTAAAGTGCCCGTATATTCCAGACCAATCACCAGCCTCAGTTCTAGGGCCACCCGTATACCAGATCAAACTTCCAGGAGGAAAATCCTGTTCGGTCTCAGTTCTGGGGCCATCCATATAGCAGGTTAGACTTCCAGGAGGAAAGTCCTGTTCAGGTTCACGATGCTCAGCAGATTCATTGTTTTTCTGCCTTGATGAACAGGTTTACGTCGCCCATGAGGAGGGGGGCTTATAGTCCGTTCTCATATCAACTAAAGGACTCCTTATGCTACTTTGCTGCAATCTTGCCTCTCCCATTATCATATTCTGTAAGTGAAGGGTTTCCATTGCAGCGGTGGGCGTAGTGCACATCGTCCCTGTTATGCCTAGATAGGCAAGTCCAAGTCTAAGTTTGATGGTATCCTGCTTGACCTTGTATAGGTTATTGTGGATCTTACCATTCTGGTAAGTAAATTACTTGCTGAATTTCTTGAACTCACTAAATTAGAACATAAAATCTAAAACTTTAGATTAAGATGTAGCCAGCAGCCTGCTTTTCCTGCACAACACGAACTTACCGTTCCTTCTTCTTTTGAGGAGGAAACTGAAACTTTCCCCAACTCAAGGAGAACTCCTCGGGCTTCATCTGAATTTGGAACCTATGGAACTTGCAGGAGTAGAATTCTGTGTTCTTCTTACAAAAGCAAAGGGTACGAAAAGGATAATCCTAGGGGAGCAGCAGGAAAATCATTGTAGAAGCTGGCGGAAGGACCAATTAGGGGATTATCATGGATTTAGTGAGAAACAGATCAGCAGAGCAGTTGACAGAAAAGTCCATAAAAGCAGGAAGACGAGGACAAGTGGTCTATAAACATGAAACATGTTTTTGGTTTGACAAGAAGAGAGGATGTTTGGAGAGCCTGAAATGGCCATCAAAATTTTTCAATTGGAATTCCTCCTCCCATGCCTGAAGGTAATAGAGCATGTATTGTATATGCAGCGCTAGTTTTGAAAATTATACGTTTCGCAAGTCCTGAATTAACTGGTTAGCGTGCAATTGAAATTCATAAATGCGCGTTTTACATTAAAACTGCCATTACCGAGATTAAACGCAGGCACCTCCTCGAGCAACTAAGTAAACAAGCAGAATTTTACGGCCGATTTAAAACTACAAAGAGACGAAAATATAAATAGGTTTTCGCGCTTGGCCATCGCATTATTTTTTTCGTCCAAGGAATACATACATAGATAAACCTGCTTTTGAAATGTGTGTGCATTAGCAGACTCTCAAGGTGCAGCAAACAAAGAGAATAAAAAAAACATAACACTTCCATTTCTGTCCTGAAAAACAACGCGCTGTAAATATTGTGCAAAAGCCTTCGTAAGAGTTGAGTTGAGTTTTCGTGATTTGGAGGCGATCAGTGGAGATATTCTGGGAGTTGCGAGGCGCCGTTTCACTACCAAGTCAATAAACACCGACGGAGTATTTGACAAATTTGTATCGGCTGGTGTGAGCAAGGCTAACGTTGAGAGTGGGCGAAGAACTTCTTAACCTAAATCGTCATAGCTTACGTTTATATATACTTCCGCCTTTTATATTTTCTCGACGTTAGTTTATAGAGGACAGTTCTTGCTTATCAAATAAATGAGGCCTCATTATTTCCCCCTGTCGTACACCCTCCATTACGATGAACTTTTCAATGAGGAACAAAATTTACCGACATAAGACACAAACTTTTAATCGACGAAGTAAGTGCAAATTTGAGGAACCTTAGACCTCTTCTTCATCTTCTTGTTGTACTTGTCGTTTATCAAACAAACGAAGTGTAGAGGACTCAAGATTCCACCCTGCCTTAGGCCCTCAGCGAGAAGAACTTTTCATTTCAAGGCGAAACAAAATTGGACTGGCTTTGCACTTAAATTTATTTAATTTAGGTAATATCTACTAAGCTCTGTATTTGATATAATGCAACAATAAACTTGGCTTATCATATCACAGAAGAAAGGATTACCCCCCCACTTACGTATAACTGATAAAACTGTTCACAACAAGGAAACAACACAAATATAGTTTGTGACCTTACCAGTAAGTTTCCTTTAATTAACAGGACCGCGTGTGTTTAATTTAATTTAATTAAAATTTGCTGCAGAAGTCGTAAACGCGTTTAATTAGTTAATTGCTCTCTTGGGTTTTATTAGCAACAAATCGAATCGAAGAAGAACAAATCGGGCTAATTTTAGTCCGTTCGTGTTCATGACTTGAAACAAACTCAGTATTATTAACTTATCTCGTCAGTTGATTACATCCAGAATTATTTACGGATTTCTCAGAAGCGCTGCATAATTTCCAAGAATAAACTTGGTACTGGGTAGTCATAAAAAGACATTATTAAGATAAGGATAAACTCCCTCAATATACATCGCATGCGCGTATGTATTTATATAATTTATTAAAATCTCATTTTATAGCTTTCAAGAACTATAACTGGAGTTGTTTAGATTCGAGGAAGGTCCAAGTATAATTATATCATTTGAGTGAAAATCTTATACTTAGATCAATTTTTAAAATAATTTTTAATCGACAAGACTATGGCTTTCTCTATTGGCCTCAAATCAATAGGTTGTATAGCTTTTTACAACCAAAGCTTCTTTATTGAATGAACTTTCCGTTTCAAAAAGCATCAAAAACTGGTTAAGTTTTACGACGTTTTTACGTCTCACTTAAAACCGTTAATTCGGCTTTCTCCTGGCGGTTAGCTGAAGGAACACAGGAAATCCATTTAATAAACGTTGCAGCCGGCTAATTTATGGAGAATTGCACACGTAGGAACGGCGTGAACGTTTCCACTACGCAATTTTCAACAGTCAGTGGTCGAGGAAAATATATGGTCATACATATTATTAGACGTGTATAATAGCGCTTGCAAATACGTACATACGTCAGTGAAATTGCACGTACAAGGATCACGACTTGACTTTTCCAACCGAATAAGTCCACCAGCGATAATTGAATTAAACTGCACAATTTAAATACGTTGCAAACTGCATACAATGGAATTTTCCACGAACGAGACAAAAAGAAAATTACAAAAGACAGTGATTCAGAAACACTAATTCAAATTACAAATCCCTGCAATGGAGTGCGTGCGTGTGTACATACATACATTGTGTGTTAATTTCGTTGCCTTTGTTTATACTAGTGTGCGTAAAATATCAGTAAATATTAAATGTGTCACCGGCTTTCAACACTCAGAGATAACAACTAATCTTTGTCGGGTATATTAAGTGCTGAAATGCGCTCCACCCCCTCGTTTCGTTGGCTTTCAATTTTTCAACTTTAATTAATTAAGTAACAATTTGTTATAAGTCGGTATTTGGCAGAAGAGTAGCTAGAGAACTCCTCTGCGATCTCAGCGACCTGTTGTCGTTATCTCGGAATTAGTAACCAACAGTTTAGATCGCGAAGCTTAATTTTTTTAATTGAATCAAAAAGTGAGAATAAACATAGAGAAGAATAATTTAATGAATCGCTTGACACAATAATAAGAAAAACTAAGAAGTAGTGCAATGGGCGATGTCAATTCCAGCTTAGTTTTAATTGTGATCACGTCTAGACTCGGTTTTACAAACATAGAATAAGGACAGGATAACTATTCCTCGAATATCTTTTAATACTCTTCCACATCTACGTCACGTTATTCCAGTCTATCAGACGGTTGAAAAATCGGGCGTAAGACTTTCTTTCGTTTGCACCTGGAAAACATCACGGGAGCAAATGCAGAAAGTACGGTGATATTAAATCGAATTGGTTGCTGCTGAGAAGGAAATAAAATTCAAAGCAGCTTGAACGCTGGTTGGTGAATCAGGAGAGAGACCAGAACGAAATTTGAATGCTCCTAGAGATCACCAACATCCAGTAAGTTGTAAATCTAGAAGAACGAAAATGAATTCTTCTAGAATGGCTGTTGCAAGAGAGCTCTCAATACTTAACACAAGCATCTTGAAGATACTAAGTCAGTGTATAGTGAAATAAGTTTCACATACTGTAATTACTATTAGTATACAAGAAAAGAAGAAGAAGTTATGATTAGTAAGCGGAATTCTTATGGGATGGGGAAGCACGCGTAGTCGGCCAGTTGAATCGATGAAGTTCTATCGCGAGGTTCATTGTGTCTACGCACTCGCTATACCGAACCATAATGAACCTCACGATAACGTTTCCTCGATTTATCTGACCGACTATACGTGCTTCGTCATCCCATAAGAATTCCGCTTTCTAGTTATGAGACACCTATGGGGCAAAGGTCAATAATAACTCCGGAAAAATCTTACTTTTACAAAAAAATAGCGTTTGAGACGCCTCAGCTGAGCGATGCAATACATGAGTAAACCCACACAGATGTAATATGATAAGCGTCGAGGTAGGTCATTTATGACTTTCGTACGAAAGAATACGGAGATTAGCAGTTAGTGATACGTAAGCCATAAGAAAACATTTACTAATTTTTTTATTAATATTTAAGTAATGCAACGCACACAATAATTCTTATGAAATAACCAATCACACTATTAAAGTTTGTAGAAAATGGATGGCAAACCTCCAAAAACAAGTAAATCGGAGCAGAATACAAACATGATGCAACAGCAACTGTAATGAGTTTTGAGTGCAGCACAGATGACTGGTGTGCAGATAACAGTGAGACCAGTCACATTATAAAGGCCTTTGCAACCTTTTTCAACGCTTACTCGGTAACTACAGCAGAAGGAGATAAGATTCAAGCGATGGGAAAAGGTGAAATGGACATTGAAGCAGCGGTTAGAGGAAAGTAACACAAGATTACTCTGGCAGATGTATGGTATGTACCTAGAGTTCAGAAGAATCTTTTTTCTGTTCTTGCGGGACATAATAATCATCCAAAGAGTCAATTTGTATCATATGCAAGCACTTGTAATTTCAAATTGGTGGGAATGTGTGAGGAGGACTCTTCAAATTGGCAATGAAAATCCTGAAACCCAATTCACTCAATGAAGTAAACGCCACAGGTAAAGATAATCTTCCGCAGCTGTATCATGAAAGATTTTGACATCAAAATAAGCGTCATGTAAAGTCAATACTGAGCAGGGACGTGGAAATGGACAGTGAACTATGTGGAGGCTATATTTATGGGAAAGCTCATAGTCTACCGTTTGGTACCAAAAAAAGGGACAACAGAACTTGAAGAGCCTATGAGAGCTTATCCACAGAGATTTGTGTGGTCCGTTGCAAGAGTCGGTGTCAGGGTATCGATTTTTGGTACTCTTCAAGGATGGCTACACAAAATTTAGGAACAACGTATTTATCAAAGAAAAATCTGATGTTACAGAAAGGGTACGCTGAAGCGTAAACTGCTGAGCATGTAATCAAAGAACTCCTGAGTGATAATTGAAAAGAGTTCGACAACAAGAAGGTGTTATTCAATGTCTCACAATGCCATACATTCCCGAACAGAATGGATGCAGTGAAAGAGAGAACCGCACAGTTGTGGAAAGTGCTAGAACGCTAATGTGTGTAATTTATTTTCTTAATTAATTAACTTAAGGAAATTTATTCAAACAGTAATCACGAATCATACCTAACAAAAAGTAAACAATTAGTTAATAATTAGTTCAATAGAGGTCACATTCTAAAAGTGTTTTTGCCGATACCTCTTACACTTTGTTACGTTCAGACTGCATTCATAAAATTCTATATATTGTTGGTCTGTGATATCTTCAAAGTGAAAATTGCTTGGCCTTTGACCTTCTTTGAAAATTTACGTCGTTAAGTCGAAGGTCTCATCGAAAGGCCGTGGACGAGTCAATGTTGCTTGTTTGTAAATATTTTTTTTGAGTTTGCGTTATTTCAGAAATTATGGATGGATTCTCATTAATAATATAGTAAAAACTACGTAAGCGAATTTATTTTTCAAGCATTTTGAAAGCCCATGGAGAACGCCAAAGTGAAAAAAAGTTGTGAAGATAGATGCCTAATCATCAGTCACTTGTCAAGAACACTTACGCGAGAATCTTGATAGTGTTTACTGCCCATTTTCAAGCTCATTTGAGTTTGAAAGACTCTATTATTATTGTGTTAATTAGTAATAGTTTTTAACTTTAATATTATCTACTATTTGCCTCAGGTTTCTTGTTGTTTATTTCCGTTCAACGAATATCGCTTCCATCACCTTTTCATACAGTGTGTAATCGAACAAGTTTCACTTTCTGCAACCACTATTGATGCACAAACAAATGAACGCAGTTATGACACGTATGAGGCAAATTTTGTTTTTAAGTTTGCGTGTTTAAGAAATGATGAATTCTCATAAATAATCCAGTAAAATAAACAATTACGTAATTTATTTTGACACATTTTGGAAGCCCACTGCGAACTCCAAAGTGGAAGTTTCTCGTAGCAGGGGTGAATTAACCCTGATTCATTGGTTAAAATGCGCAATCGAATCACCGATGATCAGAGCTGTAGCTCATTCGTTAGGTGGCAGTCTTTTTGGGTTTACCCCGGGGGTTGTCTGAGCGACCAAATTTGAGAATGTGACAGCTTTTCTCAATGTCTGTCTAGTTAACGTTTCTGACGATTGTTTTGTGATCATCTGTCATTATGACGTGCTTTGTCGGTTGCTGTGAACCCCCACAAATCTTTTATGAAACTACCTATTCCTTTCTTTGTTTTTCTTTTATACAAAATTAATCTTTATTTTTGTGTAACCTTGCTGTCACTTCAAAGTCTGACTTTTAGTTGATTTCTTTTTAGTTTCGATTTTTGTTTATTTCTCGATCGTCTTTTGTTTGTACACGTTTACAAATTTCTTTTCTCACATTTTTAACGTTGTCATGGTTAACTTTGCACGCCAGGTCTGAGACCTTTGGTTAGTTCTTGGCTACGCGGCTGCCAGTTTAAGCAGATTTATAGCCCTCGTTCAAGTTTTATCAGCAAAACGTTTTTTTTTCTTTGCAATTAAAACCGTGCGAGATTATGCGTTTTAAGTTTCGTCGCCGCTAATTTATAACAATAATAATAATTTTCAAAATTTTCTTCTCTCTGTGCTACCTGCAAAGAACTTGAATTTGAGTTGCAAATTTCTTGGGTTCTCAGATTAATAAAGTGTCTGCGTGGTAGACGTAACAGCAAGGCAAAGTCTTCAGCGGAAAGCGAGATGTTTACTTGAATGCTCAATATGTATATTGTTGGTCTTCGATATCTTCAAAGTGAAAATTGCTTGGCCTTTGATCTTCTTTGAAAATTTACGTTGATAAGTCGAAGGTTGCTTGTTTGTAAATATTTTTTTTGAGTTTGCGTATTTCAGAAATTATGGACTCTCATTAATAATATAGTAAAGTCAGCAACTACGTAAGCGAATTTATTTTGAAACATTTTGGAAGCCCATTGAGTACGCCAAAGTGAAAGAAAGTCCAGAACTTTGATGCCTAATCATCAGTTAACTCTCAAGAACAACTACGCGAGAATCTCGTTAGTGTTTACTGTCCATTTTCAAGCTCATTTGAGTTTGAAAGATTCTATTATTATTGTGTTAATTAGTAATAGTTTTTAACTTTAATATTATCTACTATTTCCCTCAGGTTTCTTGTTGTTTATTTCCGTTTGACGAAATCGCTTCCATCATCTTTTTATACAGTGTGTAATCGAATAAGTTTCACTTCCTGTAACCACTATTAATACACGAGGAAATGAGCGAAGTTATAACATACGTGTCAGGCAAAGATTAATAATAATTCCGGAAAGATCTACTTTTACTTTTGACAAAATTGTCGATTATCTCAAGAAGCAGATGGCCAAATATTACAATCGATGTAAATTGCCACACTTTTATAAGCAGCAGCTATAAACGGTATCAATAATACGTACAAGTTGAGTTATAATTAATTAATTCAGTAATTCATTATCGAATTGCTTAGGGGCGACATTGACCCAGTAACTGTGAGTTTTGCTGCCTGGAGCTTTATTGTTTTGCGATGTTTACAGCAACCGCAGACAGACCCACGAGCGAGCAGATGTTTTTAAACAAAAGACGATGTGGTCTTGTGGTCAATATTAACCGAATCGATTACACCCTGCATTACACAACATTGAGCTCACCAGGAACAAATTTGATTGAAATAGAATTAACAAAATAGGTCTGGTTTGATGAACAGTTATTAAAAAGATGATGTGAGCAATCAAGCGAAAATAACTAATGCGAAAAAATTAACATAAAACGAGAATTATGTCCGTCACCATCAGGATGTTCTAAAAATTTTAACGCGTGTATGAGTTGCACGTAAGCGGCGTTTAAATAAATAAAAATACGAATTCCGTCATTGTTCCACCGTCCGCAACTAATCCGAAAACGAAGAAGGAATACCGAAGAGGGGCGCCCAGTATTCCTTCAAGTGTAATTAAAATGAAGTCACCTTTCCGTGAATTCAACATTTCGAGTGATTAAAACACATTCCTCGAACAATAACGAGAATGTGAATACGACAGTGACATTGTGGAAGACGGAGGTGAAGCCGAGCAGAGAACCGGATCGCAAACGCAGTAATAATTATTACCGAATGCATTCGAGTGTTGAGCTTTTCTTTTCAAGAGGCCTGGTCTTACATCACTTTCAGTGTAGGTCATCTATGATCCGTGCCTCTCGAAAGAAGCGGTTTCCTAGTAGCAATTAACTTTATAAAATTAACCTTGTCGAATTGTTTTAAATGCAAGAGGCAGGCAAGCTAACGCGAATGTCATCGAAATTATTATTAAGACATTGATTACGCAACGCCGAAGGTTGCAAGTCTGCTCCATTTTTTCATTGCCAAAATTTTGCTGACTTGGGTTTATGTAATATATAAATAAATAACGAACAAGGTCGTGTATGTACTACATTCACGAGTTTAGAATTTTGATTCCCTGCAGGGTGGAGGGTACCCCTCACACAAAACTCTTGCATAACAAATTCAATTAATTAATTGCTGGCCCATTACATAGAATTTTGATGACTGGGAACAAAATACAAAATAATAACAAATTGGAAAAGTCTCGTTATCAGATGAGAACGTTTTTAATTTTGCGCCAGTCACCTATAATCCAATATAATCAAGTGATTGGGCAAACGACGATGACTGATAAGATAACAAAAATATGCTGCTTATTTTTAATTAATGAAAGCAGTATTGACAGTACTTGATAATAAGTAAAATGAACTTTATTTTTTCTATCTTGATACGATAAGCGACTTGGGGTCCATGGGGCCATAGAAACAAACACTACAGTGGTGGCCATTAAAATCGCTAATCTCAATTGCAATTTCCTTTTATTGATGCTACTACAGAGTGTTTGTTTTTTTAAAAAAATCCGTGATCGTTCGATTTCGTTTCGAATCACAAATATTTTTTTTTTAATTAAAGGCGATTCTTTCCCATACGTTTCTATGAATGAATTCTCTTAAGCGCCGCTTATTTTGAGATAGTGGAAATGTGGTGGTAGCGCTTTCTCATTCCCAGGGCCTACCACGTGCATTATCATAATAACATGACCACTTCCTACCTCCACCGCAATACTATCTGCCGCTATCGCCATACAACACCATCGTCCTCGTCGTTTCTCACGTAGCAAGAGGAAGTATCATGAATGAAATATTTCAGACGTGCATTCTTGAATATCATTATTACAGTACCGCTAGCAGCAGACATCAATTAAATTACTGAAGAAGCTGACGCCATTCGGTTTTGTTTCTTTTCCGGTAGCAGACTCGTGCATTTTTAACGTGAGCTCGCTCTCTGGGTTAAAACCATTTATTGTGTGTAAAAATTCCAATTGAAAGGTAAGTCGACTTCCACATGAAATAAAAACCTAGAAATTGAGTTGTGTACGTAACTTAAGATTTTGCAATGAACTTCCACGAATTCCAAAAATAAAAACTCATTCAATTATAAACTGATTTATGTATGCACATAAATTTGATAAGATATTGTCGTTGCGTTGGTAGATATGAATTTTAATCAGGCGATTGGACTAGTAATTAGTATTACTCTAAATATTTTAACTACCAAGTAACAACAACCACCTCCAGATGCCTTCAGCCATCGACAGCAAAGACAAAAAAAACGCGTTACCTAATAGTGTGTGCCGTACACGAGCAGCCCACGTTTATATTTGCAAATTTCTCCGGGGAATGACATCATCACTCTTGCTTATTTAGCCATAACAAGCCCACGAAGGTTCGATCGACCCATTGACATTTTTCGCCAGTTCGCGAACTTGGGAGACGGGAAACGCTGATGGCCCGCGATTTCACATCGGCATTTACAACTTGATCGTAAATACACAATCGTTTCTATTCTATATTTAACTATTACCGGCGCTGTTTTATATAAGATGGGACGTAAATGTGGTCTGCGCAGTTTTATATGTGTGTTATGTATGAAATGGCACGGCATTCACCAGCCCAAGTAGATAAAAGAAAAACTATTGCGAAAACAATACGAACGCAAATGAAACGATTTGATTTTCATCTTGCTTTCTGGAAAAGTAAATTGTAAATCGAAACCCCCTATCCAATTTACTCTAATTTGAAACTACACCACTTCTACTTCAGTAAAAAAAAAGTAGTTGATACTTTTGCTATGTTTTGCTCATCTTACTGTCACTTTTTTATTTTAATAACATTGGAATTGAAGTTTTTTTAACATTTTTCAAACTGTGTGCCTTCTAAGAGGGTGCCAGAATGAAAACTAGGGCGTGGCGAAGGTGCCGCCAAGTGGATTGGGTTGGATTGGGTTCGATTAAAAATGAAAACAAATACGCAATAACAAATTCTTCTTAATCTTTTAACAGACATTTTAAAAATCGCACGATCGCTCAACCTTTACCGTCGTTTTTAAAGCATCGGTTGAAAGATTAAAAATAATTTGTTTTACAATTTT
Organism: Serrognathus titanus; assembly: GCA_039766575.1. Taxonomy (NCBI): domain Eukaryota; kingdom Metazoa; phylum Arthropoda; class Insecta; order Coleoptera; family Lucanidae; genus Serrognathus; species Serrognathus titanus. The sequence goes on along the minus strand of CM077911.1, from coordinate 19,634,521 downwards.
CAACGGAAAAGAGTCCATTTTAACGATAAAACGCATCTAATTCAAATACATAATTTCACCGATAAAATTGAAACTTTAAGAAATAAGAACAATTACGCAATGTAAAATCCAAAACTGCATTCATAGATTGTGAGACCTCACTTCAAAGGAATGAGATAATACAAAAGAGACTTATATAAAAAGCAATCATTAAAAAGAACAAAGGAGAAAATAGTGAAAATTGAATACAGTCAAATATACATAGAGGGTGTAGAATGGAAATATCTACAGTACGAACAAAAAAGTGCTTAATTTGCTGTTTTGCCGCATTACTCTTAAGAAAAAAAAACCAAAGCGGCCAATCAATCCCGTTTTTCTAGATTTAAACATAAGTGTTCTAATTGGAAAACAAATGACGACAACTTTCAAGAAACACAACACAAAAACGAAAGCAAAACACAAAAACGAACCTTGCTTTCTTACGATTGAAAAAAGTATATTGAATGTGCGAAGAGAAAGCGATCGACTTTTGAGTAATAAAACAGCACGCAAAACAAAAGAAAGACGGGAAGAATAACAGTAACAGAAAAAAAAAAACGAATGACTAGCGACACTTGAAAAGCGAATCTAAAATGAAAAGAAAAAATAACTTAAAACGAACAAATAAATGTCCAATCTCAGGAAGCAAAACTAAAATAACACAAACCTATTGTTCGGGGAATAACAAAAAAAGTGAAGTAAAAAAGCAAATGACTATCAACTCTCAAGAAATAAAATTCAAAAGCATAATTTACTTTCCTAGAAATAAGAAAAAAACGAACGTAAAAGAAGAACGACTGTCGACTCTTAAAAAGCAAAACACATAAGACAGGGCCAGATGAATACAAAAGATAAACGACTGTCGACTCTTAAAAAAAACAAAACACGCACGACAAAAGCAATATATTCTTTAAGATAAACAGAAAATAATAATAATTTCAAAATAACCATCGATTATCAGCTGTAAAGAAAGGTATGAATACGAAATCCTTTCTTTCTTCTGGAGTTGAAGGACACTACAAAAGTAGTAAACAAAAAACTGTCGATGTTAGAGAAATAAATACATAGAGTAAAGCAAACACAGAACATCAAACACGTAACAAAAACGATAAAGAAATGTTGAATGTGAAATTAGCAAGAAACAGTCTTAGGATTAACAGAAAATACTGAAAGCAAAAAACAAACGACTATCAACCCTCAAGAAACAATAACGCTACATCTTGTTTTCCTTCAAGTGAAAAAGAAAATAGGATTTTGGAAAGTAAACGACATTAGATTTTCGTAAAACAAAACCGAAGACAAGAGTCCATTTTTTTGGAATTAGCAAGAAATAGTGAAAAGAAAATGGGAATTAGGATTAACAGAAAATATTGAAAGTAAAAAAACAAATGACTATCAATGCTCATGAGGAAGAACAAAAACCTAAATCTTGGAACAAAATGACTATGGAAAATAAACTACTGTCGACTCTCGTAAAACAAAATCGAAAACTTATAGGGTCTGCTTTTCCTGGGATAACAAAGATAGTGAAAATAAAGTAGGAACGACAGTTACTTGTAAAGAAACAAAATCTAAATACGAACAATCAACACTCAAGAACAAGGAAGAAAAAAAATCAAAATATCATATTTCGTTTGTTTAAGATTCAAAGTTAATAAAATTGGCAAGAAACAAAACATAAAAGTAAATGTTGTTTTCGTTGGAATAAAAAAAAGACTTTTGAAAAACAAAATATGTACGTGTGCGAAGCACAGTATAAACACGAAAATCTGTTTTTCTTCACTTCGACCAAATATAAATCTGTACTAAAATCAAGGATAACACATGCAAGAGAGGAGAGAAGTGAAACATCAAAAAAAAAAACGAGAGACCAGGTATTAAAAAGAAATCATAAGAAATTGTGAAAAGAAAACAACGAAAGACAAATACGGAAGTATAAGGAAGTGGAATTTGGAAGAAACGACGTCACAAGACACAATTTTTTGACATCTCGTACAAAAATTATGTAAAATGTATTATTATTATTATTAGTCTTGTTATAAATAGAAAAATATTTAGTTGCTTCCTTTTTTCTTGATTAACTCATTAACGAAAGTAATCAAAATTCATTTTGATTTGTTTTGGATTCCTAAGTCGAAGCACGGCGGTTACTTTTGAGACACCCCATTTTCTTTGCATATAGTAAATTTTTAAGTTTTGTATTTATATAAGTAGATTACATGTGTTTTTGTGGAGTGTATAATTAGAATTTTGACAAATTTGTATATTTTTGAGAAGAATATGGGGCGTCAGATAGAATTATGCTACGGCCGCTCGGTTGTCCACCTACAATTCCAACTGAACTTTACACACTTGCTCTTTTTCAAAAATAAAATTGGAGTTTAAATCAAAGACAAATCGCAAATTGCTGCGTCTACAAAGTGACAGCAGAGAGGAGAACAAATGTTCTTTCACAAAAATAGAATCAAAGAAGTAATTCGTCCACACTGAATCAATCAATGTCGAGTCCTACTTTTTACAGGATTAAGGACTTTAGTCTGAATCATTTTGATTATCGCCATGAAATTGTCATTACAAGAGCATTTTACTATAAATTACGCAAAGCATGTACCTCAATGAAAAAGTGATTCACTCATAATATGAGATGGAGGATCAAAATGCAGTCACAGGAAATCTGTCTCTGTAACGGGAGATTATTATTTATTCAAGGTTTAAACTTACATCCATGGAATACGTAAGCGCTGCGATGATATAGTGTTTTCTTTGTAAACTTAAAAACGAAATCATTCTAGAAGGTAAATAACTTTTGTTTACCAATAAGCAAAGCATGTATCGCATATTTTGATGAGAATGGCGAGACAAGAACCTGCAATAAATTGATTAGCTGAAGGCTATTTTGTGTAATGTAAAAATTATAAGAAATTAAACTATTTCTCCATTAAATCAACATACAACGAAATATACGTTGAATGCAACAAGGAAACAGTCAAAAAGCAGAATAGATGTAGGTAGTTATATAAAATAATTTACGAATTCCTAGGATGAACCGTGTCTGAGTTTTGGGATAGCTCGACGTTTCAGCTGTGATTTTGTAGCCATTCTCAATAGAAAATGAAGCCTCAATCTGCCTACTCCTTATAGTGTCGACCATCTTCGCAAAACTTGGTTTTTACCTACACTCGTGAACTTCACCTTTCCTTTTGTCCTCATCCACATTTTCCTGCCATTTAACAAATGTTGTTATATTATTTTCGACTAAAAAAAAATAGAGTGTAGTTTCGAGAAGCTCTTTCGTTATCTTTCCTTTTTCTTTAATCGAGTAAAAAAGTGGAAAGTCAATTCTCGCCTGGGTTTGATTAACCCTACCTGGTTATCCATAGCTTTAGAGACACCTTAGGGTGCCCTTTGCTCCTGAGGCAGTTTGAGAAGGAGCAGAGCTTTTTGTAGAACCCCACCTTCTGGACATTCTATACCATCAGACACGTACATATTTCGATTGGATGTGGGTGGTTCATTTGAAGCTCGAGTTTTAATTTTGAAATTTCTCTTAGATTTCTTGGAGCTTATTTTCAATGTGTTCTCTTTTCTTTTTTGCGTGTTTTTACTTCATTGCATCTTATAGCAAGTTTTTCTTCCATTACCCAAAAAAAGGAAAAACATAAATTGCTTTTTGCTCCGCTTGGTTATTGCTGTCTTCATCAATTTGGTTTTATTTTTCATAGTATTACTAACTTCTGCTAATACTTTTCCATGCTCCTTGTATTCGTTTGATTTAATTGGCTTCGTAGAGCTCAATTTTCTGGACTTTCTATGCCATCAGGCACTTCCATATTTCGATTGAATATGGTTCATTTAAAGCTTGACGAACTCCTGTTTCTTGTACTCTTTTTGTTTTCGTTTGCTTTAATTCATTCAATAGCTATCGCAGATATAGTTTATTTATTTATTACTGACTACAGTATCAACATTTTTATAATAATTAATGTAGTTTCTCGTTCGTGGAAAGTTTATGAAACAAAATTGACTGTTTTTACGACGCTTGCACAACGTGTGCGAATCGTTGATTGAAAAGCGTTCGTAAATACTTAAAAAGTGAACAGGAAATTATGAATTAGATACGAGACATTATACCTATTAATATCCCCTGAAACTTTTATGGCATTTATGTTAATTGTCTTAACGGCGTTTTAATATGCAACCGAGATTAAGAGCCGCACATTAATCTGCTTGTTGTTGATTTACAGCTGCACAGCTCGAGCCGTGTAATGCCAACGAGCAGGTTGTTCCTGCTGAAGTTTATTTTCCTTGTCGAGGTCAGCAGCCAGTTAATGCACCTATACAGAACGAACGCAGTCAGTCCTGTACCTGAATTATACATGCGTCTATACGAAAAGCAATTACTCTTTTATAATGTGACTGCACTTATCGAAACGGCCGATAAATGCTAAGCAGATTAGAGCGTCATTGAATTTTACTTTGTATGCGTCTCCGTGTTTGGAATGGCATTGCATTTGGCAAACTGATTAGAAACTATTCAGTTAGTACCTTAACTAGTTTTAATTTTGTGCGCAAAACTGAGAGTTTAAGTCAGTTCGAATTTAAGCACACGAAATGATAAAATCAACTTATCAGAGTTTTTTTTTTATTTATAGAATCAATTTGTAGATAAACCTTTCAATTATATTAAACAATCTTTCGCAGTGACTCGCTGCAGATGAGAGACAAACATGATACGTGTGTATTCGTGGAATTGATTGCAAGTAGGAAATCAAATTCGAGTTCCCAGAACTGTACTACCGTGGCGAGCGAACTACGTTTAATCCTTTGAAATAAGCGGTGTGCATAATTTTCCTTAACGAATTCCTGTAATTCACAGGGATGTTAACAGCTTCCTGGCTTTATTAATTAAGCAGATAAACAATGGTTAAAACCGCAGCTATGTCGTTTCGATTCGATAAGTTTTCTTATGGACTTTGAGTTACTAGTAGAAAGAGAGTAACCGGGGAAATTTCGCACCAAGTTAAATAAACTAATCAGATGTGGGTTTAAAGTGCATAGATTAAATCCTTTGCATGCAAACGTAGCTGTATGCAGGCAGGCTAAAGCTCGGGTTATGTCACCGCCTGGAGTTATCCAAAATGAAACTTAAAACGAGTAGCGAACAGCACTAGTCTGAGTTTGTTTATTTTCTATTTTAAGTGCGCGCAAGCTACTAAAAAGCAGACGACAGAGAACGTATGTACACATGTCCTGGAGTGACTACTTATCAATGGTGGAGGTAATTAATGACCCGACAGGATGTTAGTTCAGGTATTGTAAACAAACGCTTGTGTCTCCTTGTGCTACAATTCAATATCTCACATGTCATGAACTATCATTTATAAGAAAAAAAATGAAAGATTATTTTGCCCCTAATTTTATTTGGCCAATATATGGAACTTGTTTTTTTTTTGTCGAACAGATAAACACATGCATTCTTATCGAGTATGTAGATTCCGGATAAAATCTACATTTTATGAGTGGCGTCTCTTAAACACCCGATTAAATTGCTTTTTTTAATTAATTTCAACATTCCATATCTATTTTTTATTTATTTGTCGAGCGGTAGCCTCAACACTGATGTGATAAGCAACATCAAAATACAGTGTGTAATCGAATAAGTTTCATTTCATTTCTTGGCTACGCAGCCGCCAGTTTAAGCAAACTTGTAGCCCTCGTTCAGTTTTATCAGCAACACGTTTTTTTTTGTCTTTGCAATCAAAGCCGTGCGAGGTTATACGTTTTAATTTTCGTCGCCGCTAATTAATAACAATAATAATAATTTTAAAAAACGTGCAGCACGTTCGCCGTTGTTTGAATAATCTTATTGGCATGCAATCGCAATTAATTTTTTTTCTAATTAAACGCCAACATGATTATCGACGATATTTTAATTAATTTGTTCTTATTATCTCCTAGATCTATCGCAGCAATTAATTTGTTTCTTCTCTCTGTGCTACCTACAAAGAACTTGAATTTGAGTTGCAAATTTCTTGGGTTCTCAGATTAATAAAGTGTCTGCGTGGTAGATGTAACAGCAAGGCAAAGTCTTCAGCGGAAAGCGAGATGTTTACTTGAATGCTCAATATGTATATTGTTGGTCTTCGATATCTTCAAAATGAAAATTGCTTGGCCTTTGATCTTCTTTGAAAATTTACGTTGATAAGTCGAAGGTTTCGCCGAAAGGCCGCGAGCGAGTCAATGTTGCTTGTTTGTAAATATTTTTTTTGAGTTTGCGTATTTCAGAAATTATGGACTCTCATTAATAGTATAGTAAAGTCAGCAACTACGTAAGCGAATTTATTTTGAAACATTTTGGAAGCCCATTGAGTACGCCAAAGTGAAAGAAAGTCCAGGAGATTGATGCGTAATCATCAGTCAACTGTCAAGAACAATTACGCGAGAATCTTGTTAGTGTTTACTCTCCATTTTCAAGCTCATTTGAGTTTGAAAGATTCTATTATTATTGTGTTAATTAGTAATAGTTTTTAACTTTAATATTATCTACTATTTGCCTCAGGTTTCTTGTTTATTTCCGTTCAACGAATATTGCTTCCATCTTCTTTCTCTACAGTGTGTAATCGAATAAGCTTCACTCCCTGTAACCGCTAGTAATACACGAGGAAATGAGCGAAGTTATCAGACAAAGGTCAATAATAACTCCGGAAAAATCTACGTTTACTTTTGACGAAAGAACGTTTGATTAAATCTTCCAGCTGAGCGAAGTTTACTCTTAAGTGCAATAAGCCAATAAACCTGCAAATGTAATATAATAAACGCTAAGGTAGAGTTTCTCTCTTGTGATTAAAACTGAGTCTTATTCAGTTACACCCTGTACAGAGGTGTTACCTAAATCTAACTTCATATCAAATACTTGCCTTGCACCAGAGATGAAACCCCTTGTATATCAAGTACTGTGAATGAAAGATTTAGGAAAAGAAAAGACGTTTGCTTTTCATTCAAATAGAAAGTATGCGTCGAAAGTGTCACCGATACCAAGAATAAATAAACACTGACATCACACAAATTGAAGAGAAAAAGTACTCGTCGTCTTCCTCATTTCTTCATTTATGCTTGTTACTGAGTTTGATATGATAAAAGATATTACATTCAGGAGGCAATTAAGTTGTTAATTAAATGGTTCGTCATTATTCATCATCGTCAACAGTATCCATCCATCCACATCCACATGCAAAGCAAGGCAATGGATCGGCTTCTATTCCGTCAGCCGACAATAAAAACGTAAGCGGTAATTACCATAATGCGTAGATAATTATTCCATATGTAGCGTGTTGGCGGTGCCTTGTTTTGAGCATTAAGTCCAATTAGGAGGCAGTTCGCTCTTGATATAGTAGTTAAAATATTTCAAGTGGTTTGCGTGCGTTGGTTCATTTGTTGTTTGTTGCTACTTTTTCGGACGTGTGTGGGCCGTAGTAGGAAACGACCCATATCCGACGATGCGACGTTCAATATATTTTTTCTGCCCACCTTTTTGGGTCACGACACTCCTCTAATAAGTGTTAAGTAGTAGTGTAGTTGGCAATAAACATATTGTTCACCTAGCCATCTCTAACTCTGGACCATCATACATCATTTTCGTGGCGCATTTAAACTCGAAAGTCGCCAGGAAATTTTTTAAACAATTAATTTTTGATCACCCTGTGATTTATTTTTAATAAAAGCAATTATTTCTTACATCTGAAAATCAATTTAATTTAAATGAAAAAAAAATACGCTGTGTAATTGCAAAAATTGTTTTCCAAAAAATTAAGATTTGGCCCCCCCGAGAAAAATTATGCGATTTTATGTCGTTAAAGTATTTTCGCGGTCATCCGTAAAACGTCTGTGAAATTTCGACGCTCTTACTCCCCGGAAAACCGCCAAAACCGCCCTCGGAAAATTTTACTACGAAAGGGGATTCCGTGCTGACGTCACGAGCCGATTTACTATATTTCCAGGAAATCCAAGATGGCCGCAAGGCCGTTCGGGTAGTATGAATGGCCGTCGTTCAATTGTTTTTGCAGAGCATGTCGGTCCTCCGGAAAAAAATTGGAGATTTTAAAATAAACGTAAAATAAAAACGACGTGTACTTAAAGACGTGTACTTAAAGACCGTCCCGCGTCGATTTAATTTGAATTTAAAAATGATATTCTTGGTTATGTTTTGAAGGAAATTCGTTTTTGAGTTTGGGAAGTTTCAGGTTAAGCAGTTGGCAATGCTGCGCATCACTGTTTTGTCCTCTACCGGCTATTGTGCGAGAAAAATCGATTTATTTTCGACGAGGATTGAATGAAAATGTTCGTGAAAGACTGAGCGATAAGACAAATATAGAATTCTATGCGAAAATCTATTTTTCGCCGAAGATTATACAACATAACCTCAAACTTTTTAACGTAAGGGCAGGTGCGTGCTTTTTGTAGTAGTTTTCTTTTGAAGAATGGCAAAAAATGGGGTGTTAGTGGTTGCCAAAGTTCATTTTGAACATCGTTTGATCATTTTACATTTTCTTGCAGGGGTGAAACACATTAATTATAGACGACATTGCTAAGAGTGCTTTCTAAGCTCGACCAGAAGGGAAGGAATCAAATTCGAAGTCGTTTTGAACAAACTGAAGCTGGCCGAAGGCTAAACTTTAAATCTATGGATTTCTTTGTTATTTCCTCAAGTTTTTGGAGCAGGAAATTTGCTATTCGAGAATGATATGATGAATGGTCTGACAAATCAATTTTAAACCAATTATATCAAGAATCGATGTAAATATCAAATCAAGTTTTCTTGCCAGATGAAAATTATGAAAATTAATTATAATTGTGTAACTGGCAGTTACACAATTATAATTAATTTTCATGATGTAAATATCGTTTAAAAATAATATTATGCCACTGAATTCTTTCATTTTCTTCGGTTGTTGTAATTTGCTTCTTCTTTACGTTCTTCTGAATTCATTTATTTCACTTATCTTGCCTTAACTTCTTTCTTTTTAATCCGTTTCTTTCTCGTTGTTGGCTTGAAGATCAAAGAAAAATTATACGCAGTTCTAGAACGAAATATCTTCGAAATATTTGGTTTTTTAAATTTTGAAAATAAAAAGGAGCAGTGAAGTGGTTGTAATGATGAGAAATAATTTCAAATTTCGCGCCAAAATTAATTGTGGTTCGACAAAATTTGGGTAGATGGTGCTGGTGCTGGTGCTAAAATAGGAAATAAAACTTAGGAAAACCTTTTCTTATAACAGAATCTAAATTTAGTTTCACTGCAGTTTAGAATTAGATTCTCATCCGACGAAGATGACGAAATTGGGAAAAATTAATTTCAAATTGTACGCCGAGAAAGGTTCGACAAAGTTTACACAGATGGCGCTAACGCAATTCAATTTTGAAACTTATTATAAGGGGGACAGGTAAACGATTCTTATCCGTTGGAACGTGATTGAAATTTAAATGAACTATGTAATTAGATTAATTAATTCAATTAAAAAAAAAAAAAAACAAAAGAGATCTAAAACAAACAGAAAAAACAAAAGACTATCGGCAAATTTTCTGCGGCATGTTTAACTTTTTTGTTTTGTTTTTGTTTTTTTTTTAACACGTTTTCTGCGGCATGTTTAACTTTTTTGTTTTTGTTTTTGTTTTTTTTTTAACACGTTTCTTTTGTTTTCAATTTTTTGTATTTTGGACTAATTCGTCGCATCTCGCTGTCATAAATTTTCTCTTGTTTTTTTGTTTTTACCTCAGCACTTGCAGATTTCTTTTCTTTTTTGGTTTAGTAGCATAAGTTTCAAATACTCCGTTGAAGGGGTTTGCCTACCTTCTTTTGTTTTCGTTTACCTTTTTTTTTTAAGATTTCTTTTTGTTTTTAAGTATCAAAAGCTCGTCGATTTCTTTCTTGACTTGATTAATCGGGGCCGGCATTTTTTCTTTTACTTTCGTCTTTCTTTTGTTTTTTCGATTTTGATTCTTCGTATTTCCGTTCCGTGTTGTTTGTTTTAATTCTCTTTTATTTCTGTTTGTTAAATTATCTTTTTCTCACAGGCGGCCTATAGTTTCTTTCTCTTTCTCTTGTGTGTTTTGTTCGTTTTTTTCCCACGTATTTCGTTTTTTTTTCTTGAAGGTATCATAAAAGCTGGCTAGAAAACGATGACAGATTTTAAATGATATCGGTTTGAAAAAGTTGAGATTATACAGCGAAACGTTGGCTAAAAATAAGTTAAATAGAAAAAAAATCGTATTTTATTTGTGCTTTTGACACACTACGCCGAAGAAGAATCATCGTTCTTTTGTTTCTCGTCTAATCGAATTCAAATGTCGACTTATTAAAACGAAATATTATCATTCTCTAACGTTCTCGAGCTACTTTTTTGCTGACGAGGGCCCAAGTAGGATAGAATTTGGCTGCTTTGCTTGAGCTGACTTTATTGAGGCTCACACGTTGCTTAACGATCAACAAGAGCATGTCATGATAACAAAAGGCAGGGAATGTCAAGATGTCAGACGTCAAGAAACGGCAGAACGACAACGTCAAAATCACAGACATCAAGAAACGTCACAAAGTCAAACGTCAAGCAATGTCCTGTTGACGGAAACGAACGAAACATCAAGCTAACATCTGCGAAACAGAGCAACGATGACGATCGTCAAAATAAACAAAATTAAGACCGCCCCTGAAAGCATTAAAGGGAAACAACACTTTCCTTATTGGCCGAACTCATTTTGGTCGCTAAGACAACCACAGAAGCAAACTCAAAAGGACTGCCCCCTGACAAATCATTTGTTGATTCGAGCGTGCATGCAGACCATACCTAATCCCCGCCACGAAAATACGATATAAAAGGAAGAGCGCGAGCCGTTTCAAACAGTACTACTTGTGCTCTTTATATCGTCTACTCAGAGTCGTCACTGTTAATCAAAACGTCAAACATTTCAAATAAATATCGTATTTTTTACCAAAAAAATGTTAAAAATAAATGAAATTTTTAAGCGTTTATTCCCACTAGTCAAAATTAAAACGTCAACCTCCTTATTTTTAGTGAAATACAAGAAGTCAGGTGCAAATCTTAGGATAATACCACTTTGTTAGTTTAAGCGGTGTAGATTTAAATATATTTTGACCGGAACATGTGCAGAATTGTCGAGCAACACTAACACTACGGCTTGTGTAGAATTGTCGAGCAGTTTTCAAATGCCTTGGTGCTTGATTTTACTGCCTTCTCTGTTTCATTGTTTTTTTTTTTTTGACCCAAAAAGTTCGTTTATTCCCGATTATGTTTTTGATTGTTTAGATCCTCATTCAAATAAATTTCAAGTTCTGTACGTTGCGGAATCCACACCATTTAAAAAATAATTCAACCTTCATTGATTGCAGTTATTAAGAGAAGTTGAGAATTCTTTTAATACCATCACGACCAATTACGCAAGTGTGTGATGACTGATAACCAAAGCAAGGATTTAGACGCGTTCTTACCACTAAATCCGTGCTTTAGTGATCATGTGAAATCTGTTTTGTCTCTCTCCTTTTTTTGGAGTTAAAAGGGCTGCTCAAATTCGAAGTAAGTTAGAAACTGTGGAATGAAACGTCGTATAGACGAGTGTAATGACACCCTGGAGAAATTGTCGCCACTGCAAGCAAGTACTTATGAATGTGTCACGGTCGGACGAACAACTCTCTTGATGTCATTCCTATATTTACAGAAGGAGGCTTACTCTATTTATGCGTTGACCTTTTTTTTACGTTTGCACGCGTATTTGTTTTGCCACGGGCTACGTTCTTCTGGATGACAGAAAAGTGAGATCACTGTATTTTGCTCTCTGCGAATGTTAAATGAACTGACGCCCACCGGAGACTGTTTACAAACATGGCCGTGAGGGCTTCGAGAAAATTATTAATTTCTAGGAAAATAATTGATCCCTGGAGTTGAATAAATCTCTGCAATGTTTTCAAATGATGTGATAATTGTAGCAATTTGTACAGAGCACGTGTGGGCAGTGATTTATTCAGTTACTGTTTTAAAATGTTTCGGTTACAAACAATAATTACACCTATTTCAAAAGGCTGTCGTTTACAATTCTGCTTTGAAGGAAGAAATCCAGATCAATGACGGCGATAATTAAATACCACATTTCGAGCATCCGCCCGATAATTTCGGATAGTAATAAAATCGCACTTACATAATCTGTATTTTTATTTAAATGATGTAAGTGACGAAGTTGTAAATTTAACACTTATCCTGGTCCAATTTTTTTTTCTTGCCTTGTGGTCGCCCAGTTATATCACCGCCAGTGTCAGCGATATTTTTAAAACAAATTTTTCGCCGGCCTATAGATTAGCGGATCCCATTATCGCGCGCGCCATAAAAATTAAGTATTAACAAAAAAAAATTTAGATAACATTCAGTCATCCGTATTAATTAAGGCACGTAGTAAAACGTTTCGATACAGAAAGAAACGAGGAAAGTAACGGCGGAAATAAAAGCGTCATAACAATAACAAACAGTATTAAATGAATTAGGTTTTATTTTGCAATTCAAAAATAATGACACCCACCTGTCCAAATCCAAACCCAAAAAAAAAAAACTCGAGCAAGTCATCATCTGGCTTCCGAATCAAAACAAACAAGTTCGCATTGAACTTATGCAACAACGCTTAGGTCGTATACCTTTCTTAGAAACCGCTTTATTTTTATATTTTTAATTTCGCACTCTTGTGTGGTGTCTCTCGTGAATGTAAGAATATCTTTTGGTCGGTTTACAACTTGTTGTGTACTCTGCCCACTTATTTTGGACGAGCGCCACGCCACGCCACTCGACGGATTTCCTTACGCATTTTTCCATTTTCGATTTTCCTCCCAACAACAAAGTGACGGAACGACGAGGATGTGTGTAGGCTGTTCTGGAATCCTGATACGGAACGGCGCGTATCCTGGAAGCTGAGAGCGAATGTTTTTCGAGATAAAAGCGTTTAATAATCACTTCCCGGTCGCATTAGATGAGTCAGACGCTGAAAAATTAATTGGATGCTAATTAATAACATATAAAATACTTTCTGGTATTTCGCAGGGAATTAACGTCTTTCGATTTCCAAAACTCCATTTAATCATCAGCATTAAAAATATACTCACTAATAGCAAAAGGTCTTTAGCAAACAGGTTTTAGGTCTTCTAAAGCATTTAAAACTTTTAGTTGTCTTCAATTCATACATGAAGTGTGAAGGTGCCACCTAAGAGATTTTGAATGGCTTAAGATTCTTTCAAATAATTAGCAAAAGATAACATTAAGATGAAGAGAGGAAAGAGTGCCATCTATTGTAAATCGCTTTCAACATTTTGATAGATTTCGAACGATATGAAAGGAGCTGGTTTATTCTTTCAGACGATTAGATAACACCAAGGTTAAGGGCAGTTGGTCTGACCAAAGATCGCCATCTACTCTAAGTCCTTACCAAACAAGCATTTAAAGCTATAGAATAAAACTGGATTTAATCCTATTTAGGGTTCCTTGGGACAGAGACTTTTAAATTGGTGTACCTAAAGGTAACAATGAGATTTGCAGAGAAGACGCTATTAAAAGGGTTCCTTGGCCTTGGGAGAGAGTCTTCCAAATTGGTGTACCCAAGATAACAATGAGATTTGCAGAGAAGACGCTATTAAAAGGGTTCCTTGGCCTTGGGAGAGAGTCTTCCAAATTGGTGTACCCAAGATAACAATGAGATCTTCAGAGAAGACCAATCTTCTTTGAGGAGATTTGACGGACAGTTAAAGGGGCCAAAGAAGCCCACCCTTTGTCCTAAGGTGCCAAGCTGATTTAATTCCTAACATTTTTGTTTGAAGTTGCACAGAGAAGATTTGATGGACGTTGGGCCCAAAATACCTCACGTTTTGTCCAAAGATAGCAAGCTGGTTTAATTCCTAACATTTTCTTTGAAGTTGCGCAGTGAGATCTTCAGAGAAGACCCAACTTTCTTTGAGGAAATTTGACGGACGTTTAAATGGGCCCAAAATACCTCACGCTTCGTCCAAAGATACCAAGCTGGTTAAATTACAATCAATTTGGTTTGAAGTTGCACGTCTCCAGGCACATTAAACTCCCAAAAATGCATGAAGGTATTCAAGAACCCCATTTTCTGCTTTTGCTTCTTCATCATATACTACTGGACTTGACGTCTTCATGTTGAGAAGAGATTTCTTTTCATTTCACAATGGCGAGGTCTGCTAGATCTCTAAATTTATTAGCAGTTGAATTGGAAAGACGGAAGATTGGGCGATTATTGGATTTTGAAATCAATCAATAACTTGGGAGATCATAGCAGGGAAAATCAACAATTTCTATACAGCAAGACCAACAATGCATAAATGGGCTTTACTCTAACAAGAATTCAATTGGTTCTTCATTATTTAATCACTGTACAAGATGATAGTTTGGATAATATGTTAATTTGTGCCATTTAGATGCCACAGTTTTTTGGATAACCAGTGCATGTAGGTAGTCGAAGCTCTAGAGGCCTTGAAAGTCTTAATTGATTCTTTTCTCCACTTGGTGAATTTGGCCATTTTCTTTTCAGTTCTTGAAGTGATTGCCTTTGGCTTTTTTTGGGCTTTCTCATCTCCATCCTTTCCTTGGTCGTCCTTTTATTTATGATGGCCATTTTCTTTCCAATTGCGAACGTGATTGCCTTTGGCTTTTTTTGGGCTTTTTTTGGGCTTTTTTGTCTCCATCCTTTCCTTGGCTGTCCTTTCGTTTTATCTCTTGCTGTGTCCTTCGATAGCCTTCGTACGTGATCCAATTTTTTAGTGGATTGTTGTGTAAATCCATCCAATCTTATTTATCCTTCGTTCATGGCTGACTTCTCCTTTATTTCTTATCTTGCAATGTACAGATTCAACAACATGAACATAATAGAAGTTGTTTGGAAAACACAAGAATTTTCTAAACTTAGGACCCAGTTTGTGCTTAAATTATTTCAGTTTAGTTAAACGTCAAGTTGTAGGAAGTAAAACTTATTTATTGTACAAAAAGGCGTTCACAAATGATCAATGTTTTTCTTGTAGTTTCTTTTTTAAACAGGAATTATGTTAAAAAGGAAATGTCCTTGCCCAGTGCTTAATTTTGTTCACGCTTTATTAACTGAGTTGTTAATGTAAGGGTTTAGTTATTAGAGTGTAAAAATTCTATTATGGGGGTTCTGGCTCATTTCCTTATGGAGTTCCTACGTGGACGTATCAAACTCGCATGTATGGTTGCCTATCGTGACTTTTGATAGGCGTCGCACAGGGAGGGCAAAATCCGCTTTGGGATGAGAAGTTGCCTAAGTGAAGGGCCGCAAGGACTTTGAGGCTTGGTGCTTTGAACAATCTCTTCAACTTTTATCCACATTCTTGAATTAAAGGTGTCTTTCTTGTATTATTTCGTTTATTATTTCATCCTCTCCTGCGCTGTTTTGGATCTTGTATTCTTTCTTGGGAATATCTCATTTTCTGGTAGATTATTTTCGTTTTCTATTTTTTTGCACTTAAGTGCTATACTATACAAGCCTTGAAGCCTAAATGGTGTGGCGACCTCTTCTATTTTACTTCCCAAAGATTTATCCTTTAGTTTTTCATTTCAAACAACCAAAGTTTGAATCGAAAAGTTGCCATCACCATTGTTAGTTGTGAACACTCCCCATTGGACTGCTGAATTCCACATTATATAATCAGTTGATTAAGTTAGTTTAATTTGAGTATAATCACATATAGATGACAATGACGTGATTGTTTGTAATCGTGACTCTAACATGGTCATAAATATAATTGTCAATTTCCTTTTAATCACCCCTGGCTTCCGCCCCAAACCGAATTCGTCCTAATCGCGTCGATAATGTACAGGAAATCGAGGACGACAGCTGAAGCCGTTCTTCCAGCTGAATAAAAACGCCAACTGAAAGCCACCGTGCTGTAGTTCGCTTTTATGAAGCACTTCGTCAGTACCGGTTTGGATGAATGCTAATTAAAGTAAATTTATGTGCGAATTCGTTTAGTGTGCGCTCAATCTTGAACGCACGAACTCATTCTCGATTTATTTTTCCGACTTTCCAAGACACTTTTTTAACCGAGTACGATCAAAATGCACGTGCAGTTGTGCCGTTAAAGTGTGTGTATCGTGAGGACATAATGATCGCAGTAGATTGCGTTGTTGTGTTTCGGACAAACGTGGAATAGTGCGAATTGGAACAGTCAATTTTGGGGAACGTCATTTTTACGTAAGTTAAAGTAATCAAGGCGTTTTGTTTTGGACGAAAGCCTTTTCTCCCAAGCTAATTGGTTCAAAATATCTCTGCCTGTTTTTGATTGAATCTAAAGATTTCAAAATCAATTAAAAATCACCTGTAGCGTGCAAGTGAACTTTTTTTTTATTTTGGTCAGCGAAAAACTTGAAGTAATCCACGAGGACGATTAAGTATTTTAAAATTTATTCAAAGGCGATAAAAAAAAAACCATCGAGTGGACGACTGGCAGACGAAAACATGACATCAGATCCCCTTTATATTGTCTTATGTCATGGTTAAACTTTGCACGCCAGGTCTGAGACCTTTGGTAAGTTCTTGGCTACGCAGCCGCCAGTTTAAGCAGATTTATAGCCCTCGTTCAAGTTTTATCAGCAACACGTTTTTTTCCTTTGCAATTAAAGCCGTGCCGGATTATACGTTTTAATTTTCGTCGCCGCCAATTAATAACAATAATAATAATTTTAAAAAACGTGCCGCACGTTCGCCGTTGTTTGAATAATCGTATTGGCATGCAATCGCAATTAATTTTTTTTCTAATTAAACGCCAACATGATTATCGACGATATTTTAATTAATTTGTTCTTATTATCTCTCTAGATCTATCGCAGCAATTAATTTGTTTCTTCTTTCTGTGCTACCTACAAAGAACTTGAATTTGAGTTGCAAATTTCTTGGGTTCTCAGATTAATAAAGTGTCTGCGTGGTAGACGTAACAGCAAGGCAAAGTCTTCAGCGGAAAGCGAGATGTTTACTTGAATGCTCAATATGTATATTGTTGGTCTGCGATATCTTCAAAGTGAAAATTGCTTGGCCTTTGATCTTCTTTGAAAATTTACGTTGATAAGTCGAAGGTTTCGCCGAAAGGCCGCGAGCGAGTCAATGTTGCTTGTTTGTAAATATTTTTTTTGAGTTTGCGTATTTCAGAAATTATGGACTCTCATTAATAATATAGTAAAGTAAACAACTACGTAAGCGAATTTATTTTGAAACGTTTTGGAAGCCCATTGAGTACGCCAAAGTGAAAGAAAGTCCAGGAGATTGATGCGTAATCATCAGTCAACTGTCAAGAACAATTACGCGAGAATCTTGTTAGTGTTTATTGTCCATTTTCAAGCTCATTTGAGTTTGAAAGATTCTATTATTATTGTGTTAATTAGTAATAGTTTTTAACTTTAATATTATCTACTAATTGCCTCAGGTTTCTTGTTGTTAATTAATTAATACACGAGGAAATGAGCGAAGTTATCAGGCAAATAACTCCGGAAAAATCTACGTTTACTTTTGACAAAAAGAAACCTTTGAAAAGTACTGAATGTGATTTAAAAGCCCCAGCTGAGGGCATAAAACTCGCGTAAGTAATTCAGTTTCTTGTGTTGTGCGAGCTGTGGCCCCCTCGTGTTGGAAATGTCCATGCTCTAACTCATCGTTCAATAATTGCTTTATGAAAACAGTTAAAACGTTGTTCCTGCATCGTTTAGCAGTTATATTCTCTCAAAAAATATGGGGCCAATTAATCGTCTTCGAGATACAGCGTCCATTAGATGCTGAACAAACCAACGGCAGTATGAAGTTCGTTTCTGGTAATCTGTTGGCAGAAATTCGTGGAATGGATGCATATGACGAATTTTTTTATAGGTTCTGTATGGTAAGAGATAATTGACGTATGGATTTTCTAGGTTCATCATCCATACGTTGTCTTACATCGTCAACAGTATCTGCAGCTCTAAAAGAAGGTCTTCCACTTCCTCTTTTTTTGCGTTTTCTAAATCGTGCAATGGTTACACGTACATTTTGAATAACGTTGTAACCGCAGAATTTTTTTCACAATGCAAGCTAGGAGACTGTATATCCATTCAACATTTCCTCGAATATCATTAGGAAAGTAAGACTCAACTTGCCTTAACAACTGTCAATGTCAAGAGCAAATAATTTATTTTTCAGTGAAGCTAAGACGTACGTTTTGAATTTCATGACAAGAATTGATAGAAATTTTTAAAGTCACTCGGTACATAAGGTAAGACTCGATGAATAACACCAGTTGTTGGTTAAACAAATCAATCGCCGAATAATAACATTTTTGTATTAAGTAGCCAGCTTCATTAAGTCTTCTTCTGGTAGTTCTGGCAGCCGATTTCTTCGGATAAACTGGCAGCGAGCTCGGAGGAAGTTTTCTTTCGATTTTTAAATTTCGATCCTCACGGTCCGAAGTCATCCGTTCTCTACCTGTTCTTGTTCGATTCGCATGTGTTCCGGTATCCGCGTAACGTTTCAAGGCAGATTGCACCGCACAACGCGAACATTTAATACTTTTGGCTATTTCTGTCTGTGTGTTGCCTTGTTCGTGCAAGAACTGAATTCGTAAACGTAAATGCTCACTAAGTTCGTTCTTTGTAGGCATATTTTACAGCAAAAATGATGATATTCAAAATTATAATGAAATAAACATTATACTGGAAAGATCGTTCTTACTACAAGCGCTTACACAAGACTGAACGAAACCACAACTGCGAACTATCATCTGCCACATGTTTTACAACTGCTGTAAAGTACTGTGCATTATTTAAATTATCGTTTATTGTTGCCGACTCTATGATAATAAAATTCTAAAGATTTCTGAGTAGTATTTTCGGAGATAAATCAGAAAATTAAGGGTGCCTAATCCTTTTGGCCAAGGCTGTATTTCCTAGTGATTTGATTGCACCCTGTATGTACGTGCTTCCTAAATCTAACTTTATAGCAAATATGCTCTATCTCGAATCGTTTGAAAGATACTATTTGCCTTTCACAGATAAATAAAATAGCGTTAAATTTTAAGTGGATGAAAGACTTTTTGGAATGATTTTGTTAAGCTAAGGTTCGCACAATTCCGAGCGAACAACATTTGCATACGTTTACGTTCAGAAACAAAAAGAAATTGCATATCTTATCTAAATCAAAGGTTGATCCTCTTCTGACAAGGAGGTGACGTCAATTCGTGAGCCGATAAGGAATTTGTTTTATTTTTGAGGATTATTTAAGTGCGATAAGAATCTAGAGCGGAAACAACGTTCTTAAAAAAGTTGAACCTTGATTGGTAGAGTTCCACCAGTTTTCACAATTAATATCTCAACTTTTCTGCACATATTGAATAAATTACGCTTAAAGAGTAAATAGGAAATAGTAGTAATAAGGAACAAATAAAAAATTGAGTGTATCATAGGAGTTGGAATGAGCTTTGCCCTAAAATCGATGATCATGTGGTGATAAGAAAATGAAGCTCGCCTCGCTGATAAAACTATCAGCGCGCGATAAGAGATATAACGATTGTTGTAAATACATTAAGTTATTTTAGATGATTGCTGCATTAACTTCTAAATATAGCCGTATTTTGACATCAGTGTTTATCTAACTCGTTAGCGCCACAAGCTGCGCGAACCTACGGTTTAAAATAACAATGTGGTGGGTGAGATTTGCACTTGAACGATCTAATTGGCGAAGAAAAATATAAACTCTGACTTTGCGAGAACGCAGGCCGAATTATATTGTTAAAGATGCAGGTCAGTTAATTTTAAATTGAATCAAAAACTATCTGAAAAAATATCTCCAAAGTTCAAACCATATCTGGAGCTACTGCACAGATTAGTTTTTTTCAAATTCTACTTTACACCTCGTTACAAATTTTGTTAATTTTGATTCTGCCTTTAAAACACACCTTGACATAATCTTTTTAATTCAAATAAAAGAAGAAAAAAAAAAACAGATGATTCAATGCTGCTAACCAACACAGCATCCTAATTTGTTTTGCTTCAATTTAAAACGTTTATGACCTTCGAATTTCCGATTGTCGAAAACGCCTAGAACGTTCTCGGTGTTTTTCAAGTAAGTTGTACGTAATTGTTTGGAAAGCTGTGGCCAATTTAGACCGAGGAATTTTCATTAATTACGGAATTAGCATCGAGCTAACAGCGCAAATTATCGCTCGGGTAGCAAATAAGTGGACCACATTATTCGTTTACACAGGCAATTAACTGTCGAATAACAATTGGGCAACAATTCCTGCCTGACGCAAAGTACACAAAAGTTTTCTCTTCGGATCTAATTGCGTTAACTGGTGGAGATACGCATCTACGTGAGTCGTGATGTAATATTGAGTTGAAATTAATTTTGACTCAACACCTCCCGAACTAATTCTACCATTGACGATTTTATGGACGATTTATGTACGTTCAAAAACAAGATAAAAGTAATGGTCCAACGATGCTACCTTGGGGGGAACCCAGATATGTCAACGAAACCTTTTTAAATTCTTTGTTGTAGTACCAAATTGCCTGTTAAGATTAAGGCTTCTATAGTTGCTGGTTGTTATAATAGCACATTCCGAATTCCTCTTCCTATTAATGAATTGTCTGTAGGTGTGGGAGTGTGTTGTTAATTGATCGTGATCGTGCCCCCGGCACATTGTAGCCTTTCAATTAGTCGACTGTTTTATGCACTGCTTATACCCATATTGGTACGTGCATGACCACATCCAACGTCTTGTATCTAGTAGGGCGTGAGTATGAGGAAACGAGCCATAAATCGCGATGTTATATCCAGCTGACTTGTATTTATTAAAAGGTCATGTTATATGACGGTTTTTCTTCGTGATACATTAGCATTTTAATTAAGTTTTAGGCACAACTTAACTCTACTACCAAGAAGATAGATTAATTAGTGTTTTCCATTCAAGCTAATTAATACATAATTAATTGCTCGTAGTTTTTTGGCCTTGGCTACTCTACGAAGTATTGATTCATTGCATCTTAATAACAATAATTCATTGATGACTCTGTTGTCGTTCGAGTGGATGGACGGGATGAATGGAAAACGTTTTCTTCTGCGTTATCAATTAACAAACGTGAGTTTTCCAGAACTCATTCGATAAACTTGAATGATTTATGCGCGGTTAGATAAGCTTAGAAACGTAATTGAATTGAATTCGGATTCAAAAATTGGGCTTGTGTCAATTAGTTTCGCGCGATTTTGACGCCATCCAAGCTTGACTTTTGAACTCGTAACAAGATTGGGAAATTAGTCATGCCTTAATTTATATAATTACGTCAAATGTAAAACATAATCACGCGACTTTAATACAACTATAATCAATTAATTAGGAGCGATACTAATCACTTAAAATTTTTCTGTTTCTAGTTACTGGATTCTATCGCAATTCTTTCTTTTTTGTCGTCACCATCAATTATTGCATCGACTTTTAATGGAATTGAATCACGCAATTGTAATGATCATCCACTCGAACGTTTCTTTGAATTATTGTGGAAACTACCCTTAGTCACTGGCGGTTGTTCTAGAAGAAATGAATCAATGATGTTTAGCTGTTGTCATTAAAGCAAGTGGTAGTGAGTGAGTGAATCTTAACTGCGTATAAGTTTAATATGTCCGACATTTTAATAACAATAATAAATTTGTTTACGTAGTAGACATTGTTAAAACAAATACGTAATAACACGACACGTTATATAATCAAAGATGTCCTGGTAGTTACTATACACACGAGTACATCGTTTCTTGTAAGAAGTACATTAACTGTTGATTTTCAAGGTAAACCTTAATTAGTTAATTTCGAGCACTCGGAACTTTTATTCTTCTTTCGCATTTCCAGCTAACGTTTGTTTATAATTGCAATCTTTAATTTGCGGTTTACATGTTTGTCGGTTGCAAGGCAGAAGAAGCCATGGCCAGTCAGTCACTCAGTGTTCGTTCTGTCGTTAGTGAGATCGCATCGCGGTGTAATGTTTATTTTTAGTGACGCTAATGAGTGCTTCTTATCAGCTATGTATATTTTTTTCTCGTTGTAAGTTGTTTGCTTAAGACTTTTTATTGTCGCATCTTTATGGTGACACACACACGATGGCGTTAATAATTATTTTCGCTTAATCAACGCCGTGGTATTTGCTCGTTGTAAATTAAATCCTAACTTTTTTTATTAATTTATTTTATGTACGAGAGCTTCTTAGGGTGTAAATAAAATAACTCGTTTGTAGTTACATTCTCATCTAATCATTATCTTGCTTATATTTATTTTTTTTAAATCTTATAAGAGAACGTCTTTTCGGGACCCCCTAAAACTAGCCCTATTGAAGGACTCTCGTTCTCTCACCCAATTAACTTTGAAGCTAAAAATACGAACAAATTTGCTGGCGATTTCTGATAGAGTTTTTGAAGTAGTTTGCTTTTTTGATGGCGATTATCATTGTAAATATTAAACATTAAACAAAAAAGAAAAAAGGAAAATGTGTTTTTTTTTGTTATTGTTATTAAAGGACCTTTTTTTTATTTTCAGGGAGGTTTACAACGCAATCAGCGGCCGGCTAGGGCAATCTCTTCACATTCCTGAGGATTCAGTGCAGGCACTGTTTAATGACATGCATCTATATCCGTCCAAAGCTCAAGGTATTTTATATTAATAATCATAGAAATCAACAATAAATAAAGCTAAAGTACGTTTACCACCCAGAAAATAATGTATCTGCAAATTTAATACATATTATTTATGGTAATTTGTTTCGTTTTGGCCAAAACAATAAATTACTTTCGTTTGCTTAAATATAATTTGAATTTTCCCGCCAAAAAAGTGCGCGTCGGGGCGCCACTAATTCCCCCAATGACGAAGCGAAAAAAATTGCAGGGCGCTAACTTACCTTCAAATGTGATTCCTGCTCTATTGACATTAATTAAATGTGTGAATTTATTATGGAAGACATTAATGCGTTAATTATTTAACAAATCTCAGCGCTATTGTTTTATTTTTGTTGATACTAATCGAACAATTATGCTTTGTTCATAAAACAAAAGAGCACCATCTGTTGGTACAAAACGTAAGCATTATCAAAATACTAAGTTGGCAACATACTTGAAGTTGCAGTAATCAAATCAATTTTATTACTTTATTGTATTAACTATTTATATTCTTACATTCTTTCTTGACAATCGTAATTATACTTTGTTATTTCTACAATTGTCACACTTGTCACTGTTATTTTTTTTACAAAAATTGTCATACTGGTCATTCTTGTTGCCAAATTTGCAACTAGGACTGTGCTTTACCAACGCGAAAAAAGCAAAAATCAAAAAATCCCTCAATTTGTTCCTAGATTCAAGAATAAATTTAAAAAAGATTCATTAAAAATACATAAAGTTAAAGGAAACAAACAAAAGACGGTCGGTTTAACGGTGCAGTTCAGTTAATTAAAAAAGAATTGAAAAAAATGATAAAATTTAAATAACAATAAAACAAAAGACAATCGATGTTACAACAGAATTCAGCAGGTTAATACATAAACTAAAAAAAAAAGAACATTTTCGGACGAAAGGTGACAAAACAATGAACAAAAATTTAAAAACAATAATATATAAAAAAATAAAACAAAAGACGATCGATTTCAGAGCATAATTCAGCGGACTCATGAATAAAAAAAAGAGACAATATAATACAAACAGTGATGACAACCTATTTGCCTTCCACATGCTCAGCAGATTATTAAAAAAAGAAAAACTGCAACAGATGGCGCTGTTAAATGTCTCATGCGAATACGATTAATTTCGTCCTTTACTGATGACAAGTGACGTTCTCGCATGAAATAGCTAGTGAACCACCCCCGTAAAAACGAACGAAAAAGAAAGTTTCTGCAAGTTTTAACAAATCGCGTTGTTGAATGTCTTACAACATCGCAAGACTTTTTTTTTGTTGCCATCCAGAAATCACTGTCAGTTAAAACTTTGCTCAATAGATGGCGGTTTTTCAATACAACTGGTTTTCCTTTCCCACATAAAAAAACAACTTTGAAATGTCTAGGGGGTAGTCTGTCGGCTTCCAGCTTCTTTTGCGAACAAGATCAGGGATTTAGGAAAAACATTCAATCCCTAATGATTTGAAAAAATCCCTCGAAAAGGGATTTATCCCTTGGAAGTTGGCAACATCGACCAGGACACCGTTGCCGGTTGTATTTTTTACAAGACAACACTTATTGTTATTGTTAATTGATTGCTTCTATTCCAACATTAATTAAATGTTAATTATAAATTTTGTTGCAATTTGATTTGAAATTGGTGGAAGGGAATGTTCAATTTTAGGTCGAGAATCGGCCCCGAGATGTCGCCACCTAAGCTGTCGTTAAATATAAAAGATAACGTGTTAATTTATTTAATAGATCTCAGTGCCAGTGAGTTTTTCGTAGTTTGCTAATCAAACCATAAATTCCTTTCCATTTCTTAATTACGTATTTTCAAGTTTGAAAAATTAAATTTTCGATCGCATGCGATTCAAATTTGAGAACCAGCCAATCATGAAGCACAAAGTTCCCGCCAAGAAAGTCCGCGTCGGGACGCCACTAATTCAGCCAATCATGAAGCTTCGAACTCCCGCCAAAGATATTTACGGGGTGCCAACTAATTTTGCCTTACTTTCATACGTAATTCCCATCGTATTAACTCACTAATTACATGTGTGAATTAATTATAAACAACATTCTTGAAAATAATACGTTAATTATTTAACATATCTCAACGCCGGTGCGCTTTTTCGTCGTTACTACTCTGCAGGTTAGGCAACCCATTTGACACTCGTTCTGCAAAAAATCCTCCGCGATGTAAATATTTTCACGTGTGTTAAAGGTAATACAAAAAAAAGGGGCCATGTGATGTTAACACTGTACCTCCCCCCTCCTTCCGCCCCCCATCAAGTGCCTAAAAGGTTCGGTATTAATAAAATAAACTGTGCGGAATTCGCTGATTTTTATAGGTTATCAGTGCGTAACATGTCTTGCATTCTGTTTCAGTGTCAGAGATGCTGCAATGTGCGAGGCAGTGCGGTCGAAGAAATGGGACATCCACATTCCTCACGTTCGGCGAGTTTTGCATATTCGCGCGAGAGATGCAAAACCCCAAGTCGCTTTGGAAGCCGGCCCAGAAAACGAAAAGTAAGACTGCGTACCACTGGAAAGTAGATCAAACGTATTAATTTGGTGAATGTGATTGCAGAACGAGAACGAGAGAATACTAGCAAGTGCGAGGTGTTCTTGGGGGGTTCTTGTAATCCAACCACGTGGAGGACTGACACGGCGATACCAGAATTGCAGAAACACGGGATTTCCTATTATAATCCGGTGTGTATTTCATTAAATCTTGCGAGTCGCTTCTTTATAACGTGAGGGGTACATTTCCAGCAAGTATCTATGTGGGCACCGGAATTGGTTGCGCAGGAGCATGATGCCAAACAATCAGCGTCTGTACTTTTGTATGTCGTCGATAGCCAAACGAGGAGTGTGGGGGGCATGATCGAAGTTGCCTATTTGGTTGCAGCAGGGCGATGTGTAGTTCTAGTTGCATTTCCTTATCGACTAGGCCAAAGTATTATGGGAGAACCTATTACAACCAGGTCAGTTCATAGCTTTCACCAAGCACCATTTTAATTTGATTTATAAACCTAAATGATACGAAAGTTAGTTAGAAATTGCACTAAAATATAATTTGATTTCTACATTAGGGAATACATGGATTTGGGGAATGGTCAAATCAGTTTGCTGGCGTTAGTGAAATCGCAGGGAATCAAAGTGCACAGTAACCTAACTTCGGCTTTACAATTCACCGCAAACCTACTAAGGAATTCGTCGAACGTAAACGGAATAACAGCAGAGGAACAAATCACATACAAACTAAAGTAAGTCGTCCACCACTCGCATGTCTTTATTTATTTGATTTGTACAAAGTAAGTGTTTTGCTCCCGCGTAGGAAATTAAGGGAAGTCTTCGATCACTTCGATTCGAATCACAGCGGAGAACTCCTCCTGCATCAGGTCTTGGATGCATATTACATGCTAACGAATAAATCGCTGGACATAATGGCTCTGTACGGTTACCTAAGCACGTCGAACACTTCAAATCCAAGCCAGACGCGGATCACTTTCGAACAGTTCTGTGCACTTATGGCGGAATTCAGCGTCAGAGATGGATGCGACAACTTTACGAAAGATGGTAGACTATCTGATCCTTTATATTGGGCAAGCGCACTTTTGAAGACACGGCATCTGCTCAGATTTTACGTTGTTCAACCTATTGCTAATATCATAGGTACTGGCTTAATGTTAGTGTTGCACTCTTACCCCCCTTCCTCTTTCGTTTCACTGCAGAATGCTGGTTTTCAAAAGTCTTGTTGCACTATACTAACCGAATTTATTTATTTTTTTGCGTTTGGCTTTCAAATCTTCCTCTCACTAATCGAATCTAAATTAAAAATTCACCATTTACAGAGTGGGCAAGTCAACCTCTACAGCGTCAGTGCTCAAGAAACAACAATTCTCACTGCGATGAAATTAACAAGCACGCCAACTGTACAACCAGCGACTATACAAACGGAGATTCTTACCTGGCAGACGTATACCTGGGGGGTTCGTGTAAAACCAGGAGTAACTGGCGAGAGCATGTCGTACCTTTGATTAAAAAGCACGGCCTGACGTACTACAACCCGGCTATCAGAGAAACGGATTACTACGACATGGAATACAACATCAACAGCACTTTCTACAATTCGTTATTTTATTACGGTGATAATAATACGAACTTTGAGAACGAGAACAGCGTGTGCGAGGATAAAGTGCTGCATTGGAAGAGGGCGATCGATAAAAGCAAGGTGTTGATGTTTGTTGTCACCAACGACACCAGGTCGTTAACAACGATGATTCTCGCTGCCCACTACATCGGGATGAACAGGAGCGTTGTACTTTGCATTGAACAGTTGTATGAGGAATTTGAAATAGCCAATGAAAAGGTACTCTTTTTTTTTTTTTTAATATAAGAGGTGATTGCTAATTTTTAATTTGTTGCAGTTAACGAAACAGGCAATTAAAGATTACAATCGAGGTAGAGTGTACCTGTCGGATTTAGCGAAACGTAAGCACGTACCAGTATTTGAAAACATCACAGAGGCGGTGCAATGTGCAATAGAAAAATGTCAGCTTAGGTAGACTTGACTTTATTGTATATTTTGTAATCGTTAGGTTGTAGAGGGGTTTTCCCACCGTTGTTTCTTTAAATCGCTCTCTTTTTCTGATCGCTCTCTTTGCTGCAAACTCTTTATATTGCTCCAATGGAGCAAAAGAATGATGTCCTGTTGTACTTAAATCAGCGTGGTGGGAAATTCCTTGTATATAGGTGTATACATAACACTTTTTTTAATTTATTTATTATGCTGTTGTTCTATGTCAATCCCTCAAGTTTGTGGACTGTATCGAGAGAGCATGTTGGATGTGTTTCGAGTTTTCCTGTTTAAGTAATTCTGTGCATTTTTTTTTATAAGGATGATTTTTTTTTATAGTGTTCGAGCATCGTGATGTTTCCTTTTTAATTGTATTGGAAAATTGAGTTTTTACACTTTGAAAAATTGTATCAGTGTGAATTATTTCACACTGTCGATTTTTAACAACTATATTTGGATTTCATTTCACCTATTAAAAGTATTAAAAACGTTCTAAAACTTTAACTATCGCGTATTAATGGTACAAAAACAATATATCACAAGGTAGCTATTGAATAGGCAGCTGTGTGCATCTAATCATTTTCAAATATAGTTGTTAATACTTTAGTGATTAGGTAAGAAAATGATATTATTCATAACATCACTTACAGTCATTCACAATACATTCATTTAATACCTGTATGTAGAGTTATATATGGCAACTTTATGTATGTTATGTACAGTAGAGTAATTTATTATATTTCTAATAAATGAATATTATTATTGATGTTAATTACTATGTGCAATTTTATTTTACAGAAAAGTACCGAATGTCTTTACGGCATAGTGTTGGTTATCATATGTAACAAAAGACCTATTATTGTAAGTTTTTTTTTTATGATAAAATTAATTTTCCTCTTTTTTTTTTGTTGTTGTTAATAGTACTTAAAAGCGTCAATTATCTTTAAGGGCTATTAATTCATGGTGTAACATAGAAAGTTTTTTTCGTAACACTTTAAAAACAAAGTGGCTAGAACTAATCGAATAAAATAAATACGTAAAATTAATCTTATCTAGTAATTACTCCATATATATTTTTGCCAACAAACTAAATCTACCATAAGATCAAGCACACGCTCATTTTTCTAAGTTACCCCATGGTTTTATATTATACCTCGTTTAAAATAAATTTACAGCTAGTTTTATGATAATCTTATAACTGACAGTTTTCCTATATGTATTAGTTTCCACTATCACACTTTAGCAATCGATTGTAAAACTGGCTGCGAATGTAGGATTAAAAAATTGCACGTAAGTTCCACGAAACGGTCAATATTAAAAAAGCAAAAAAAATACAACTTATCAATGGACTGATGAAATAATTGACTTAATGTAGGATTTAAAGATGGTTTACATGCAATTGATTAATTCAATATGGCATTTTATTTTATACAACCTTGCAGCAGCAGCATTGTGAAATTAGGCAAAAATATTAATACTATATTGTAATAATAATAATTATAAATAATTCCGTAAAATCTTAAGCTTCAAACTGTAAGATATATGCTTAGAGGTTTAATAAAATAAAGTACTGATTTATGTTCTATGAACAAAAGTTAATTGTGAGCTATTACAAGTACTTCTGTAATATTCCTTTAAGTAACTTCAATAGAGTAATGTGGAAAGGACGCGTGGAAGAGATATACACATACTGCCAAATTAGAAGATTTGGTTTGATGCATTTGAGGTGGGCTTCCGTCTCATTTGGGATGTCTTGTACCTGAACTAAATAAGAAGCACGATTTATTATAAGGTCACATAGGTTTTAACGAGTAGCTGTTATGGATGCATTGGAGAATGAATCTCTTGCAGAAAAACTGTATCGTTGGTCTTGTATTGTAAGAGCTCTGTGTATAAAAAAATTAATACAGTAAACGTAATACTTAATTGTAAATTACAAGGTATATTTATTTTTACTTTCTAATGCCTAATAAAATCAGAAATATCTTATTTCTTTTTTTTTATTTCTATTTCACCCGAACGTCCTTCATGATATAATAAACACAGAAGTAGAAAAGACGTTCAACAGCGCCATCTGTTGAACCAGCATTGAGTTTCAATTGACATTGCCACAAAAAACATTCAATAGCGCCATCTGTTGAACAAGCATGGAGTTTCAATTGACATTGTCTCAAAAAAAAACTTTCAACAGCACCATCTGTTGAAACATGTCGAAAGTAATTTTTCGTTTGTTTTAATTTACTTATTTAATTTATTCATGTGTTTTGTTTTTTTTTAATGTTATTTATAATTTAAAATTTTGTTCATTTGTTTCTTTGTTTTGTCACCTTTTCCTCCAGTTTTTTTTTATTTATGAATATTGAATTAAGCTGTAAAATCGACTGTCTTTTGTTTTTATTGTTTTTAAATTTTATTACTTATTTGGTACTTTTTAAAAAATCTACTTTTTCTCATGTCTTTGCTTGTTCATCGTTCTTTTTTTTTTTTTTTTGAAGAAAATTATTAACCTATTAAATTGTGTTGTAAAATTGATTGTCTTTTGTTATTAATTATTTTTTTTATTTGATTAGTTTTGAATTTTTATTACATTATTTTTTGTCAATTTTTAATTTTTTTTTTTGTTTTCTTTTGTTAACTATTAAATCGACCTTCTTTTGTTTCTGTTTCTAATGACTTTTTACGTTTTTTAAAAAATTATTCTTGAATCTAGTAACAAATTTTAGGGATTTTCATTGTTGAAAAGGAATTTTTTGGTAATTTTTGAGGGATTTCTTTTTTAACACGTTGGCAACACTGCAAACATGTTTGCTCTTGAGACGTGATTGCGCTCCAACATCGACCTTCTTTTGTTTCTGTTTTTAATGATTTTTTACGTTTTTTTAAAATTTAATCCTGGATTTAGTAAAAATTTTTAGGGATTTTCAAATTAGAAAAGGATTTTTTTGGTAACTCTTTTTGTGCATTGGCAACACTGCAGATATGTCAAATGTTAACATTGACAGTACTATACGTGGTTCATTCGCTTTCAAAGATCTTTATTTAATACTTTTGCTTTCCGTCTACCTTAAAATAAATAAGCACCTTTAATTTGAGGGACTTACATGTTTCGAAAACTTTCCTGATAACTTTAACGCATTCTCAAACTACCGATACCAACATAATATAACGAATTTGCAAAAAATTTAAGTAGGCGACAATTTTTTTGGTTCACCCAGTATAATTTTATTCGATTTTTAAGTGTTATGTTTATTTTCATACAACGTGAGTAAGAAAACGTTTGAAATCTCCACTTATCATTAACTGAATTCTCACTATTAGCCTTAGATTGAGAAAATTCAAATTTTCGCGCGCTTTCTTCGAACGCATCTCGCTACACTAACCTAATTTCATTAATTTGTTACTTTCCTCTTCTGCAAATTCTAAAAACACAAATTTGATGTAATTATGTATTAATTATTAATTAATTAATTATTAAACCTCGTTACGTTTTCTAATTGTTCTTGTTAATTAAAAATTAATTCCGAGAGATTAGCAACACTGCGAACAAATTAGTTCCTAGCGGCGCCGCAATCAATTTTAAGCGAACATAACCTCAAAAACAAACAGTGAATTTGATTTACATAACCTCAAAAACAAACAGTGAATTTGAATTTACAATTCACATCGTTTTTAAAGTGAGAAATACTTCTTCCTCCTCGATTTATGCGTCTTCAAATTCGAAGGATAAAATTTCGCAAATCTGGATGAAAATACAGAAACAATGATTGCTGCCACGGATCCACAGGTAACCCACAAATAAATAATTTCGAAGCCCAAGTTAAAAGAAACTCTCCTTTCAGGAGTTCATTCCAGGTGGACGGCAGCAAGCATTACGTCATCCGGGCCCCATCGAACCTGTACGCTCGGTTCAGGCCGGCCTAGGTGATGACTTCTTGCTGCAGAACTTCGAGAAGGTATCGATCGTAGAGTCCAAGTGCACGGAATGGTGGGCATTAAGGAAGACGCCGGATGCGCCAGCGAAAGATAGATATTATGATAGAACGAGCAGCAGAAATAAAACCTGCGATTTAATAGATCATAACAAGTCGTCGGTTAGCGAAGCCTCGGAGGTTTCGTGGAGTTGGAAGAGTGCAGAGACGAGTGCCTCGCACAAAAGCAGGCGAGTTTCGGATGTAAATGCAGTTTTACAAAGCAAGAGGTTTTCATGTGATGATTCCAAATATAGTGGGTGCACTCATAAATCATTTGTTGGTAAGTCTTCCCAATTCTTTACCATTTTATGGTTTTCCAAACAAGTTTTTCAAATCTTTAATTTAAATTCTGAAAACTACTAACTTGTCTTTCAGGATCCACTTTGGGTTTCAAAGCCAACCCCTTAAAGTTCAAGTCTGATTTAGATTATATGGAGGAAGAACTTTACGTAAACGGAAACGTCGTGATCTGGAGCAAAGGCCTAGCTTATAAATCGGAAGACGATGCAATGAGAAAGAACTTGTGCTCTTACTCGACCCCGTATCCCATAAGGCATGCGCTTTGGTGTAATTTTTATTGTGAGAGACCCGTACTCGAAGGCCACTTACTAGACGAGTCTGCAATCTCGGGTGAGCCGTTAACACCTCCGATTTCTTGCATATGTGTTATCGACGGTCAAAATTTGAGAGCGTTCACCACGGATAATGAAGACTTTTTAATGGCGTTGCCTTTTCAAGTCAGTCACGTTTGGAATACAAAGTTTGGCATTTTACTAGAGCGAGAAGTTATTGGTATGCGTGAATTGTTTGGGTACTTATTTTTCAGAGCTTAATTTTTAGATGTTGAGGGCAAAGATAAAACGTTGGATGACGTTTCGCCCGTTACATTTTCATTAGCGCATCCCCTGGACGACATAAAACCTGTGGCAATGAGGCACGGTCTGTCACACTGTTTAATCGAGGATAAAGCTCTGCAAATTATTTTCACTAGTGAAAACCCCAGTATCTGTTTGGTGTATGATGGCAACGCAAGTCAACATTCTATATATAAAATCAAAAGGGTTAACGCTGCTGAATGGAGGGAGAGAACCAGCAAATCAACCCATCCAACTCATTCAATGCAAAGTGGATCCAGCAAGGTAAACTCCGGTGTAATTGGGGGTTTTAATAAGAGGGAGTTATTTTAGTTAAAAAGTCGCATGTCTTTCTGGGACAATTACAAAGCCAGTGGACCACATCTTACAATTCCCAGTCCTTTTAACAGTCGTGCTGCAAGCCTGGTGAGCATGACTAGTCAATTTCCATCGAGATCTCAAAGCCCTATGTTTGCTATTAGGTAATAAAAATATTTCACTTGGCTATCCATTGATATATTTGTAACTTCAGTCGGAGTCAAACCCCAGCTAGATCATCCGTCATGTCTGCAAGTCCCGGGTTACTAAAATCACTTAGAAACCTAGAAACTAATACAAGTGCCGGTGGTGAATCTGTGCAGTTCAATACGTCGCAAGCTTATTACAATACAGACCCGGAAATATGCCTGGAGCTCCTTTGGACGGATACAATCACCGGTCATTAGTAAGTAATTGCTTTTAAGCGAAGGTATTCTCAACCGTTTCAAAATCATAGCGATTCAACTATCATCGGTGCTGCCTCTAAAGCGTTTGTAAGTGAAGACTTGACGGGGCAGGCGTACCTGTGTTATTTAATACCGTCGAGGTCTCAACTATCGATTACTCGCATGGACTTAACAAATAGTAACTCGCTGATGTTTGGGATGTTAACGAGCATCGGTGCTAAAGACGCTGTTGCTATACCCGTAAGTGAGTGGCAGTTGTAATGTGTTGTGGACCGAAAAAGTATTTGGTTTTAGAAACTACACATGATAGCTATCCTGGAGCATAATGGAAACGTAGTGCTATATTCAGGGCTTACAACTGTCGGAAAACTACACATCGGTGGTGTCTTAGTACAACACGTTCCATCCCCCTACGTTATGAGGAGGAATTTAAAACAATTTAATTCACCATTCCCCAGGTAATTTACATTGCTAAGGGTTTAACCTTTAGCTTAAAGTTAAGCTGGAATACGATTTGCATTATAGAAGGAGCAGTCTTTTACCGACTTGTGGTTCGTCTGCCCCTGACCCTCGTTTTGACGAACACTTATTATCCCCCGTCTTACCAGCGGTGCCCCCAGTTAGAAACCCCATTTTACAATTCTCATTTCAAATGGAAACTTACGGCAGCGCATTGAGTAAGCCATACTACAGTGGAAAAAAGAAATTAGTTTACGTGATTTATTTTGAAGGTGAAACTAAAGTAAGCCTCTGTGGATTAAGGGATGCGGTGGAAACTCGCTTGACCTTACAATACACGGATGGCACTTACTACCGAATCAATCTACCACCGCTGGGGTCCTCAACCCTAGTCGAAAGCTGTTTGAATGCGCTGAGGCAAACCATGAATCGAGATGCCGCTATCACGTTGCTGACCCGTTGGTATTCGGCTCGCAACGCACCAGGCCCAACCGACCTGTCTTCGGAGCAAGAATGGGCCATATTTACAAACCTACTCTTTCGTAAGTGCTGCTTTATTTCAACCGTAACGCCCATTTTTTAATTTTTGACTTAGAGCTGCTCGGGTATGAAGACGATCAAGCGAGTAAAGCGTCCATCGATCACCCGATTACCCCATACAGTTCAGCCAAGCGACAAAGGCAGTCATCTTTCGGAACTGAATCCGACTGGAATTTGTTGTTGAAAAGCGAACAGCACCGAGAGATTTCCACGCATACATCGAGTGTTTTAAATTTGCGCTCGGAGGCGAAACCCCCGGAGAAAGAGGAGACTTTCCCTGAGATTAAAGTCAACACGAAATCAATTTTATTCTCGAGTATTCGCATAATCCACTTCACCCTGCACGTTTTATACGAGGAACTCAAGTTGAATACGTTGAGGAAAAAAGAACTGCCCTTGCTAGCCGATTTTTTAAGCAAGTTGAGTTACGACATGGGCTTGGGTGAGTACAGCGTCCATTATTGGAAGGACTTCCCCGAGCAGTGCGGTTTAAATCGAACGAGGCAGCCCATATTGCAGAACAACTTGAAGGGCGTCACTGTTTGGAAGGATATAACTAATAAACCGGAAAGCATTTTCCAGTTCTTGTACGATTTGCTTAATGGGAACGAGGTCATTCCGTTTCCACACATATGCAACGTCAACCCAAGGACGAGGGATGTCATACAAGTTTGTGTTTGCCACAGTTTTCTTGTCTGCAAATCGTTGATTGGTCTGTTTCAGTTGTGGAGCACTTACATAAAAGGTTCCCAGAACAGGGAAGTCAATTTCGATAGTTTCATTAAATACATCGTTCCCCCATGCAAGAAAATCGAACCGTCCGCCCTTGCATTGAATCTTACAGGTAAAGCAGCTGCATACAGGGTTGTGCAAATGATGACCGAAAAGAACATCACCAATCGAGACCTTGAAAGTTACCCCATTGGTGTTAATCTTTTATTACACGATGCGGTTTGGCAGTGTCGAGAGAACCCCCCGAGTGATTGGCCCTCAGACGCATACATGCTGTTACACCGTCCGGATTTGGCAGCGCAAGCCCAGATCACCGAAAAGGTAAAGTAATGCTACAATTTGTTTACGTACAGACTGCGTATACTTCGCAGATAAAGGAGGGGTCTGCCTTTATGAAGTACATCAGCCAAAACAACCTGCAGGAAGTCCTGCCGACGGTCACTCAAGTCGAAGAACAGGAAGACGGAATGGAGGATGTCGATAGCTCGCTCTTAAAACTCAGATTCCCGGAAGACCTACGAGTTTCAGAAGCCAGGCGGCTCCTGCAAAGCTCCAGGCCCGTCCCAATCGTTTTAGTTCAACGACCGGATGTCTCGGATCATGATTTTATAGAAGAGCAAGAGAAGCACTTGTACGCAATCTGCACCAGAACAATGGCGTTGCCCATTGGAAGGTACTCACCCTGAAGGTTTAATTAACCCAGCAAGTTTTATATTTGGTGTATCTAGGGGTATGTTCACGTTACGAACTGCATCACCGGTTATAACCGAGCCCCTTCCTATTCCACCGCTCTGCCTTACGGGCAAAGCTCCACCCCGAGGAACCACCATAGAATTAAGCCACATAGATACCCCACCCACCATGAATTTGTGGCCCTTATTTCATAATGGGGTAGCAAACGGCCTTCGCATCATCCCCGAGGCGCACAACATCGATTCGACTTGGATTGTTTTCAATCGACCGAAAGGCAATAGTGAAGTCGAACACGCAGGGTTCTTAATGGCCCTGGGTTTAAACGGGCATCTTCAAAATCTGGCTGTTTTGAACACGTTTGATTATCTCTCGAAGTTCCAGGAGATGATCAGCGTCGGAATACTATTAGGTGACGACTATAAATTATTTGGAATTCGTGGCTTTAAAACTAGGTTATAGGATTATCCGCTGCGCACCGTGGATCATCCAACACGGCAATGACTAAAATGTTAAGTATTCACATCGAAGCGCTGCTACCGCCTACATCGATGGAGTTGGACGTCCCCCAAAACGTGCAGGTGGCGAGTTTGTTGGGCATAGGTCTGTTGTATCAAGGGACGGCCCATCGACACATGACTGAGATCCTCTTGACTGAAATCGGAAGGCCTCCGGGCCCCGAAATGGAAAACAGTGTCGACCGTGAGTCTTACTCGCTCGCAGCTGGATTGGCCCTGGGTTTGGTTACCTTGAAACAAGGGGGCAGGCCCTCTGGGCTATCAGATCTTAACGTCCCTGACACCTTACACTATTACATGGTTGGTGGTAATAAACGATCCCTAACAGGTTAGTTTGAGACTCGTTTAAGGCCCCTTTCAATTAACTTTAACCCGTGGTCGCAATTATTATGGCAATAAGTTAAAGCTAATATGTTAATTATAGGCTCTCAGAAAGACAAATACAAGGTACCCTCCTTTCAAATAAGGGAGGGTTCTTCTGTGAATTTAGATGTGACTGCACCGGGGGCCACTCTTGCCCTGGGCCTGACGTACTTGGGGAGCGGAAATAAGGCTATCGCAGAGTGGATGGCCCCACCTGATACCCTGTATATGTTAGACTTTGTTCGACCAGATTTTCTTATGCTAAGGATTTTATCTAGAGGTAAGAGTCGTTGTATATTTACATATTAAAAAAAAAAAAAGAAATTTTAGCCTTGATTATGTGGGATGATATAAAACCGAGCAGTGATTGGGTTGAGAATCAAGTTCCTGATACCATACGCCCTTTTTGCATGGTGAAACCATCCTTGGTGTTAGATATTGATTACGAAGCAATGAAGTATGTACTTTTTTAATGACTTCAACAATTCATACAGTTTTGAAGGCAGAGCTCAAAACCTTTAAGTTAAAATTGAAACCCATAACAACAGTTGTTGAAATAATCGTTGTTAAGGGTTTAAGCGTTAATTAGTTAATGTAAATTTGATGTTAATTACAGCCAAGCTTATTGTAACATTGTTGCCGGTGCATGTTTCGCATTGGGCTTGCGATTTGCAGGGTCCGGCGATGAAGAAGCGTTCGGCACACTTTTGCACTTCTGTCGCATGTTCACTTCCTTAATGGGGAAGTCAATTGCAGAACTAGCAGGAAAACCGACCATAGAAACATGTTTGAACGTGATTTTGGTTTCTACAGCCATGGTATGTATGAGTTCTACACCTTACATCGGCAATTATAATTTTATAAACGCAGGTAATGGCTGGTACTGGCAATTTAGATGTAATAAGAATCGTCAGGCATCTTCGACGAAGGGTTGGGGTATCAAGCAGTGCCGTCGTGACTTACGGTTCTCACTTGGCGATTCACATGGCTTTGGGTCTACTTTTTCTGGGCGGGGGACGTTTTACACTTTCGAATTCCCCAGCGAGCGTTGCAGCCCTCATCTGCGCTTTCTACCCGAAATTTCCTACCCACAGCAACGACAACAGGTTAATCAAACCCACACTTAAAAAACGCAAAATACAAACGCTTACTATTCCCCAGGTATCACCTACAGGCTTTCCGCCATTTATATGTATTAGCCGTTGAACCTCGACTGGTAGTCCCCAAGGACATCATGATGGGGCGCATGTGTTACGCAAACATTAAAGTTGTTAAACTAGACGAAGCTGTACTTTCACTTAAAGGGCCCGCTTTAATACCGGACTTGAGCATGTTGTTCAAAGTGTGCGTGGAGGACGAGCGTTATTGGCCCGTTGTATTCGAACGGGGCAGAAATTGGGATCAACTAGAGTAAGTCCAAAGCGCATGTGGTTTCTGTTCACCTCATCCTCATAACTGCCCTTGCAGGAAAATACTGAAGTCATACGGATGCATCGAAGTGAAACAACGGGCAGGATGTTTAAGCTACCTCGAAGACAAATTAGGGTATCGTACAGAACTGGCTCACACTCTGACGCAATCAAGTATCGTTCCCTGGAATCCATCATTCAAATCGATCGTTTCGTTTTCATCCGATTGGACTGTACGTCATTTTTGTGACCACTTCTTATCAGAGCATGAGTACGTAAGCTCGGCAGGTGAGGCTAGATTAAAGCAGACGCTCACAGAAGGGGCTTACGATTGCGTCATTCGAGACAAATTAAATATCCTACCCATGTACGTGGGGCTCGTTAAGGTATTCATTTTATTTGGTTTAAACCGGAAAATTATTTTGTTGCTTGCAGACGGCTTATGAGTTAAGTAAAGCATCGTCTACTCTGCAATTGTGGCAGTTCAAACTGGCTTACACGCAGATATTAAAGAACTCGTTCTCCACCAATCTTATATCGTCGGAAACGATGTTGGCCCTCCACCAACAAATTGTTGCCGTTTTCAATGAACTGGAGCAGCAATGCGGGGAAATGCAGGGCACGTTGAGGGCGTATTTAGCAGGAAGCGATTTGGGAAGCAATGATGAATACGTTTTGAAGCAGTTGGCCAATTTCGTCGTTTTCTATGATATTCCTTTCGGCTGTATGATTTCAGGTGATAATTTTCTACAAGTCTTAGCTCATTTACAATCTGCGAATTTAACTTCTGATGCGATTGGGAAAATTGTAGATTTATTAAAATTAAATTAAAATAATTGTATTATTTTATTTATCGCATGTTAACTGATTAAATGTAAAATGAGACCAATACTATCATTAGTGATTCTACGACCTTGTTTCTTGCACTTTATGTTTTGAAATCTATCAGATTTCTTTGTTATACATTTTTGTTCTGATAAAATTCTTTCCTTTTTCTAAACAAGCGATTACTTTCAGAGTTGTTTCTAAACATTCTTTTTATGTTCCATAAAGTG
Source organism: Serrognathus titanus (assembly GCA_039766575.1). Classification (NCBI taxonomy): domain Eukaryota; kingdom Metazoa; phylum Arthropoda; class Insecta; order Coleoptera; family Lucanidae; genus Serrognathus; species Serrognathus titanus. The sequence continues at coordinate 19,595,884 of CM077911.1, read as the reverse complement.
AATGATTAGCAGAATGTCTTAGATAAAAAGGACTAGGATATTCAGATATTTCAATTAGTACATTACTGTTTATTTATTAAGTGAGAATAAAAAAAATTAGGATTATAATAGAAAAATTAAGCAATAACTAAACTAAAGGCTACCCAAAACTAAACATTAAAAATTTGAATGTAAAAAACAACAGTGTTGTGAGCTATTTAGTTCGGCCAAGTTTTTATAACACATACAACATAATGTTTGAACTAATTTCCTTTAAATCTGAATACGATGCAAAAACGGTAATAATAAACTGCTATGAATATGAACAATTATTACCAACGACATTAAGAATACAGTACAATCAATACAAAGAGAACTTAACTACTTTAACTTAACACTGGCGAACTATAAGATTAAAAAAATAAATTAAAAAGAAAACCCACCGTTTGGAACTTGCGATGTTGCTTGCGGGTTAAACGAGAGTTGACCATCGACGTTAATCTCCGGTTCCTGGCCGTTTTCACCTTGCTCATCTGAGAAATAGTTTTCGATAATAGCCAGTGCTTTTTCGTACACTTTTTCATTGTCGTGCCCCTGGAGAGCTTCGAGAGAATCCAAGCCGCCGCACTCCTCAATAACAATGGCTACTTTCTCTGCTTCTCCTAATTTCTTAGCGGCCTGATAAGTAATAAAATTAATAAATGCAAAAGAGCAACAAAAAAAAGTCTCACATTAAGAATGTTTGAAAGTCCATCTAAAATAACGACTACGGTTTTCCAGTCTTTAGAATTCAAGAGATTGCATAGTGGTTTGAGGGCCCCCATTTCAACCAACTTGGCGAGCTGCTGGATGGTACCACCGCTGGTGTAATTTGTGACAGCCCACGCAGCCTCCTTTTGCGATTTGAAGTCACCCTGCAACGCATTCTTGTAATAAATGCGATCCAACACAACCAGAACTTACAGTTTGCAGAACGTGAAGCAACGGTTCCATGATACCAGCATCTAGGACCTTCTGAATCTGCTCGGAATTACCGGCTGTAATGTTCGAAATAGTCCAGGCTGCTTCTTTAACGATATTCAGTCTCGAGTGTTGCAACAAATGGCCCATTATATTTAGAGCACCAGCATTTATTACCATGTCCGTCTAAAACAGCATTCCGCCTCAGCTTTAAATATTTTTTGTTTGTAATTAATTACCTGATTATCGTTGCCTGTGACGATATTCCCAACAGCACGTAAAGCAGGTGATAGAACGGTGATTTCAGCGCTGTTCAATAAATACACGAGCATATTAACCAGGCCTGTATCGAGGACGGCCTGGATTTTTTCATTGCTACCGTCCGTCAAGTAACTTAAAGCCCAGCAAGTATCGGCCAGGACGTCTTTATCATTATAATGTAATAGTTGAGCTAGTGTTGGTAAAGCAGGCTTAACCAAAGTGAAATCTGGCGGAGGGTTTTTATTACGACACAAATTTGAAATTGCCCAAACTGTATTACGCAGGAGTGATATCTACACATAGAAAACACCGCTTAGTGCCATAGCTAAAAGTTGTTTTGTGTTACTCACCGAGGTTTCAGGCTTAATAAGCCCCAAAAACTTAGGCAAAACCCCGCAGCTCAGTACCATATCACGAGTAGCCGGGCCATCACCTGCAATATTCCCCAGGGCCCAAACAGCTTGCTCTGCAACGTCCAAACGCGTTGATGATAAGAGCGCCTGCAATTTTGGAAGGGCCCCTTCTTGTACGACAGCCTGAGTTTGCTCTGAAGTTCCAGAAGCGATGTTCGTTAACGCCCAGCAAGCCTCGAATTGAAGTGCCGGGCTAAAACGCGAAACGTTTTAAATTCTGGGGGGGCGTTTATGGATCGACTTACTTTTTTGTGCGAGTAAGAAAATCGACGCATCTCGGCACGACCCCTAATCTAATCATCTGATCAATCGGGGGATTTCGTTCTCTGCTGAGTATCTTACGGCAAGTCTGAGTCGCTTTCAACTGAACAGTCTCATCAGGATCCATCATGCCTGTTAAATAAAACATTATTATTATTGATGGGGTTCGCTTTAAAATACAGACCGTATAGAATCTCTTCCGCAGTCATATCGATAGGTGGGACATTGCTTTCCTGTAGAGGCGAGGTCTGTTCGGGAAGAGCGATGTTTCGCTTCTTTAGCAGTTGATCATCCTTCCTGGCCTTGCGCAGCTCGACCGTCTGAGTGATTCGTCGTCTACGCATTTCCTAGCAAACAAACCAAACTTGCCTTTTATGCAGAACTTAAATAAGTGAGGTTAGAACTTACGTCGCAGTCCTTTCCTTTATTCTTGAAGGAACGAATTCTGTTCTCATCAGCCATGATCCTGCATTAAAGTAACGTAAAATTTGTTAATCGATCAGAAAAATCGAACCTAAACCGCAAAAAATGATACAAAGAAAGCATGTGCTTAAGCTCGTCGAAAAACGGGGAAAACTTTGCAGTTTTGCGAACGATACATGTGGGCGATTTCTGCAAGTGCATACTTACCTTAATTATTAATTGATGCGGTTAATTAGGCGACAATTCGGTATAAAGATTCGTATAAAAATAAAGACACAACTTATCTCAGCAACAGCCTTGACGGAAATGGAAAATGTCAGTTGAAAATTGTGTAGTTTTTAAAATCGACCAATCACAAGCACGGATATCAGCGAACGCGTTCAGAAACGACTGTCAAGTAGAAAAGTACCCAAGCGTGCAGTACCAATTTAAAAAATGTAACAGAAATAAAGAATTCTCATTTTTATACCAAACTTAAATGAATTTAAGTTATTTGTTGTAATTATAATTATCTTTACTGCGTATTCCAACTATTAAAGGTATTCATTTACGTTTTTCTTTAAAATCAGGAATGTTGTACCAGGTGATTTTTTATCAACTCTTGCCATGGAATTTGGCATGTCTTAGTTTTATCATAAAACAGCATCGAAGAGTGCGATGACTTACTTTGCCTTCGAAACGCGAAGGAAAACACGATTTTTCTGCGAGTCCCGAAAAAATCAACTCTTTTATTTGAGCCTTTTGGGCCGATTTGAAGGTACCATTGTAAAGATGAATTTTTTTATCCGGCTGGCTTAACCCTCTGTCAAAAATCGATTGCGCAGGCCTACGACCCTCCGTTACCTACTGCGCAGCCTTCTTGTGTGTATGATGGATTTAAGGGTGCGAACGAATCCCTTAGGGTCCCCTTAGCATCCCTAAAAAGGCACATCGAAATCAAACAATAAATAAGGGAGTTATTAACATTTTAAATTTGGTGACGTCACAATCTCTTATGACGTCACGCGGCACTTTTGCCTTCGAAAAGCGGAGGAAAACATGATTTTCCTGCAAGTCTCGAAAAAATCAACTTCTTTATTTGAGCCCTTAGGGCCGATTTGAAGGTACCATTGGAAAGAGGATTTTTTTTTATCCGACTGGCATTGCCCTCTGTCGAAAATCAACTGCGCAGCCCTACGACCCTCCGTTAACTACTGCGCAGCCCTTTTGTGTATTTTTACCTTTTTAAGGGAATATGATAGTTTTATGGGTGCGAACGAATCCCTTAGGGCCCCCTGAGCATCCCTGAAAGGGCACATCGGAATCAGACAATAAATAAGGGAGTTATTAACATTTTAAATTTGATGACGTCACAATCGCGGTATTTTTGCCTTCACAATCGCTTATAACGTTACGCGACATTTTTGCCTTCGCCCTTTTTATTATTGTAAAGTATTCGGCAACACCATCTGTTGAAACTTGCCGAACGTCTCCTTTCGTTTGTTTCTACGAGGGTGATTCACTAGTTCTTGACAGGTTTATATTGAGATACCACCATCTATTGAGCAAAGCTTAAGCAGAAAGTCATTTCTGAACGGTAACAAAAAAATGTGCCATCAACGGCTGTCAATAAACCGCCATATTGCAAAAATCGACCTCCCGAAAAGTGGTAACTGCCGTTGAATTACGTAACGCCTTAGATACCCTCCTGTTAATTTTTATTCGAAGGTTGACACAAATGAAATCAACTCTTTTCCAAAGTAAATACATAAAAAAATAGTTTTGATTATAATATAATTTCAAAACATCCTGCATGTCGAGGACACATTTTGGAACATAAAATAAAAAGGGACTTTGATAACTATAAAATCCACGACCTACTAGATTTCCGGTGTCTTCATCCGGCCTGCGTTATTTATCACTTCAAGTGATCCTCGCTGGCGCCACTTACCTAAAATATCGGAAGCGAATTACATCCGGAACGTCATTTTACAGCGTCATTTTCAATTAATGTCAAGCTCACCCAGTTTATGGCAAGTGCAGTTGTATTTTCTTGCTCCTTATCATTTTTTCTTTCGCTATTTACGACGTTTCTTATTTAGGTAATTGGCATCAAATTTGCGTTAAATATTGCCCAGCCCGGTTAAGAACTCTGGCTCGTGAAATCTAGTAGGTCGTGGTTGACACCTACGAGTAAATAATTAACAGGAGGGAGCCATACTAACAGTAGTTCCTTGTCCAAAGTGGTAACAAAATATGGTCGCGGTATGTCATAGCACAGCACATTCTCCAGACAGTCAATGAATGGAGGCGCTAAAAATAGTTTGTTAAATTATTGCATACTCAAAGGGCCCCGTATCTCACGTCCGCAATTATTAAAGCCGCCTCTGTAATTAGGACATGGGAGTAAATAGTAAACTTAAACACATACATAGACATTCAAGAAATACGCAAATTGTCATGTCCTGCTAATCTCATTGGAAATGTAATACGTATGTACAGGGTGATTCTCATTAAATCTGACAGAATAAAACCGTTATTGTCACGTCCGAGCCGCCGATGATTCAATTTTAGCCTGGTTGCGCTCTCTGCTCTCTCGATTAGTCCAGTGAGTTTCGAGTCGAACGCTAGATGGTTCCAGACGTTTGTTAGAAAATTCGAGAAAGAAAGAATCTCTAACGTAAAGGCAGAGAACTTATAAAACGTCGCGTTGTATTTCGCAGGCAGTGTCGTAACATGCTTTTGGGATAAATTGGGATAACTATGACGTCGATTCTCTTACTCTGGTTTTATTTTGTCGGTTTTAATAAGAATCACCCTGTATTTCTCTCATCCAAAAATATTTAAAATAAGTGAGGGGGGTTTAACGATAGAATAAAAACACCAAATAGTTTAATTTCGATTTTAATCTTTAAAGTCGATACGATGCAGGTTAATCAGAGCGAGCGGTCCAGATGTAGAGAGCGCCGTCGTCACGACGACTGGCGTCTGAGTACGCGCACATGAGAACTAAATCAATGTACGTCCATTTGGCCATCCCATCCGGCGGCGTCGCTCATTTCAGAGCAACAAATCGTGGAGAAAATTAAGTGATAACAACCCCATTGTTGGGTTGGAAAGGTTGGATCGATCTGATTTATTAGGTGTTGGTAAGTTTGATGTGCTTTATGTCTGATCAACAATTCAATTAGAATTTTAGAACGTAAAAATGCAGACTGAATCAGAAAGGAAATTATCCTTCGACAATAACTTGACCGACCAAGCTCTCCCAATTCCCATACAGATTTTTTTATGGAGGCAAGTTAGGTGCGTCAGTTTTTTCTTTTTAAGTTTGAAGTAGAAATTCATCCTTTTGCTTTCAGCCCTTTCATCAGGCAGAAGCTTGGGAAGGTACACGAAGCATCATGCATGGTAAAATCGAATCAAAATTTCGTTATTCTTTTATCTCTTTGTTGTATTGTTTCCAGTTATGCCAGCACGCACCTTTAGGGCATCACGTAAGTGTCGCCCTTCGCTTAAAATATTTTGGCCCAAATATCTTTGCGTTTTGGGTAGGTTTTGAAAGAGGCTTGCAAATCATTTGAGAAAGTTCTGGTGCAGAATATACAGTTTGGTTTAAAACCGGATTTGACGGAGGCTATTAGGTCAATTCCGAGGTGGAGGTTGATACAAGCGTCACTTCCTCATGTGATGCACTGCGCGGCCGCCGTTTTATATAGCAGGTAAAGTCTCATCTCTTCTTAGCCCCAAAATTCTCTTTGACCCTAAAGTTTTCCTTGGCCCAAAAATTCTTCTTGCCCCAAAAATCTTCCTTGGCCCAAAAATCTTCCTTGGCCCAAAAAGAAACCGTGTGTTCTTCTTTTTAGATTAAAGGATGGTAATATACAAACTTTGGGGCCTGCTGAAACAAAACTCCTGTACACCCTGCACTGGATCATCCTGGATGCGGCGGAGGAATGTGCAGACAACGATTACGAAAAGGGCATCTTCCACTCCTCCTTTTTTTATTACCTGTTTTCAATTCCGACGATGACGGTAGTAGATTAATCTGTGAGGGGGTGTGGAATTTGTGGTATTTAGGAATTTCCTTGCAGCTCTTCGTTTACCTGTTTGCCCCGATCTGCCAAAACATGAAGGAATCGGACTTTCAAAACTTCCGCCTCGAGAACGGCCTAAAAATTTGGCAACCCATGTGGGAATTCCGACACCCAGACACGCCCTGCTTCACCACGCACTGCAAGCCCAAATCAAAGTACCTATCCGGAAGGGGGAAATTAAGGCAGCAATTTGGGGATGTTTTCCTTGGCCGTAAGTATTACGTTCCTTTCGGTTAAAAGTAATTCCGAAACAAACACGACCAACCCAATCGATAGCCCCCCCAGTAAGAAAAACAGCGCGCCCTTAATTTTGTCAAGCTTGAAAGAAACGTACTCTTTTGGGATGGGCTCGGCGAGCGTCGTGTAGAAATTCCGCATGTACTTCCAGTCGTACTTCTCGCGCACGTTTGCGTACCAAAACGAAATCAAGCCGTGCTCGTAGAACTTTTGGATGTTTTCCTCGAATAGTTTCGTGTACGGGGAGTTTTTGGCCAAGGGAAAGACGAGGTATTGCAACTCGAAACACCCGGGTAGAATCTTCAGGTGGGTTTTGGCGTAGCCGTCCAAAAAATCGGTGTCCGCAACGTAACGTTTAGGCAAGACCTTCACTATTATACTGTGCGAGTTTCTCCTAATCTTCTCCAGTATATTTGGTATACTTTGGTCATACGTGAATTGCCTGGCGATTTTCTTTAAAATTTCCAATCCGCTGCTCTCGTAATAATCTTTCATTCCGGGTTCGGGCGCGCCCCACTGAATATTCTCTTCGACCATATCATCCATGTTGTTGATGTGTCGGTAAAATCGAGGGTACGTCAGTAAACTCGAGTACCCAGCGGAATACCCCGTCGATAAAATCACGCAGATCAAGCACCAGGACGTTAGGATGAACCTCAAACCGATTTGACTGGGCGATGGGAAATGCGTGACGCTGTTGAGGGAAAGTATCCTCAAAGTGTTCATCACGGAGCTGGTAAAGCAGAGGTATTCAGTTTCATCATCAAAGATCTTTTTGCGCAGTTTTTCCGAGGCCCATAAACCCAGCGAAGCAACGAGGACGCTTACTAAAGTCATGAGCCAAAGCGAATTCGCGATTGGTTGAAAAACGAAAGTTGAATTCGACAGCAGCAACGGCTTGGGGACCAGGAACGTCATGCAGACTTGGGTATAAGGGTAGCTGATGTCCATGTCACTTCGCAACGCGAAAAATCTCCAGTGGGAGCACATCGCTAGATCACTGCTTCCGTTTAAGACGTCGGTGATTACGCGTTCGTATAAATCCTCGTGGTAGTTGTAATCATGCACTTTATACTCGAGCTTCCAAGTTTTGGCAATCTCTTGCAGTATCCTGTGTTCGACCCCGTCATACACCTGCTTGTTTGAATCAACGAAAACAAATGGGGTACAATTAAATGCGGACGCAACGAATTTGGCCCGCTTGGACGAGTTGAAATTAGGCCTCCAAGGTCCCACTGCGAAATCAAGGTTGTCCAAATCAAAATTGCCTATGCCATCCCATGAGCCCACCGTTTTTCTGTTTCGGACGTCAATTATTTCGATTCCCTTCCAATCAAGTGAGTGGCTTGCGTGGAAGGGATGAGGACGAGATGGAATCACATGGTATCCTTGAACGACGAACAGGTAAACCCCCTGTAAGTCTACGGCCATGGAAAATGGATGGCCAAAGAAATCTTGGATTCCATCGAAAAAAACCAGGATTTTCCTTTGGACCCTAAAGGGGAATGCCCCGGCACGCTTCTTGAACGTATTCCTGAGAAAGAGCATGTCGCTTGATACGACTATGTACCCTTGGCAGATTGTGAAGTCGTCTTCAAGTAAGTGATCTGGCTCGAGGAATATGGAGGGTGTACCCAAATTCCCCAACGATTTTTCTATGAGGGTACCCATGAGAGAGTGATCGGAAATGACACATAGGCAACGCTGCAGCGAAAACATGCTCGCCATGATCTCGGTGGTCACCTCAACGACCCTTGATTCGTTATAGGAAGCGTCTTTGTATCTGACCCTCATCAAAAGGATTAAAACCCACAATCCCGTTTTGCCTCTCATCTTAATGAACTAAAAGTAAATTTCCTGTAAGCCAAATTAAAAGTGAAGAAGCACCTGTTACCATTCTCTGCGTTTAAGGCGCGAGTCAGGAATGTCCTTTGTGTTTGTCAATCAAGTGCCCATCCCTAATAGACAAAGCGTGGTTTATTTACTTTGGTGGAAGCCTAAGTGTTCGCAGATAGAAACGTAAATGTAACTGCTTAATTATTAACGGGATTTGTCGACGTTTAATTGCTGCGCAAATATCAGAAGGCTGAATGTTTGAAACTTGACGATTTATGTTGGTAATGCGGGGTGGGTTTTGCTTTTGAGGGATGTTTGAATTAGCCGGCGATGTTTCGAGAAGATTGCTTACTCAAATAATGCAAGCGTATGCATTCTGTAAATACGTGAGGAATGTAAATAGCAAAATGCCGTTGACACTATTGAGCGATGGATGTACAGTGGTGGCCATTAAAATCATGCAGGCCTCGCCCTTATTGCAATGCAATGCAGTGTTGCCAACCTCCTACGTTATGAACTGAAAACAATTCCTTACAAAAATTCACTCCTCAACATAAAGATAGACAACTTTCCTAAATTAGGAATAGGAATAATAAGGAGAAAAATTTTTTCCATGTTTTGGTCAACTCTTTAGCTGAGAATGATGATTATAATTTTTTAAAACAGTATCCAACAGAACCAGTAAAAATTCCCATTTTTTATAGCATTTTTCTCTTTTGTCCTTAAAAATTCCGCAAAACAGGAAATTTCCCTCCAGTTGGCAACACTGCTGGAAAATAAAATTATTTTTTCTATTTTTTTTTTTTTAATATAAAACTGTCATTTATTTACAGCGATCCACTTTCGTTTTCGTTTTATTTTTTCTCTGTTTTTATTACATTTTTTTTTTATTCGTGAACAGCTTTTGTTTCATTATTTTTGATTTTATTTAAAGAAAAGAAGCCAGTCCAGTTAAAGTAGTTAAGTGAACTATCCTTTATTTACTGCGATCGTTTTTTGTTTATCTCTCATTTGTGTTTTGTTTTTATTTCACTCTTTTTTTTTAATTTTATTTTTTACTTAAAGAAAACAAAACCAACTTAAGCAAAGACGATTCTCATGCTTCTTACTAAATTGTTTTTTTTTTTAATTACTGTGATGTTTACTGCGATCGTCTTTTGTTTTTATTTCATTTTTTGTTTTTTGTTCCACGTACTGCCATTTATTTACCGCGATCGACTTTTGTTTTCATTTTCTTTTTTCCGTTTTTATTTCGTTACTGTTTTTATTTATTTTTTTTCTTATTTTATTTATTTGTTTAACGAAAATAAACCAAATCACTGCGATCGTCTTTTGTTTTTCTTTTAAATTTTTTGTTTTTGTTACGTATTTTTTTTTTCATTTCATTGTTTTTATTTTATTTTCGATAAGTATAACGAAAATAAACCAAATCACTGCGATCGTTTTTTGTTTTTTCTTTTTAATTTTTTGTTTTTGTTTCGAATTTTTTTTTTCATTTCATTATTTTTATTTTATTTTTTACTTAACGAAAATAAACCAAATCACTGCGATCGTCTTTTGTTTTTTTTTTTGTAAATTTTTGTTTTTGTTTCGCATTTTTTTCCATTTCATTATTTTTATTTAATTTTTTCCTTAACGAAAATAAACGATCGTCTTTTGTTTTTTCTTTAAATTTTTTGTTTTTGTTTCGTATTTTTTTTTTCATTTCATTATTTTTATTTTATTTTTTACTTAACGAAAATAAACCAAATCCCTGAGATCGTCTTTTGTTTTCTTTTTTGTAAATTTTTTGTTTTTGTTTCGTTTTTTTTTCATTCCATTATTTTTATTTTATTTTTTACTTAACGAAAATAAACCAAATCACTGCGATCGTCTTTTGTTTTTTTTTTTGTAAATTTTTTGTTTTTGTTTCGCAATTTTTTCCATTTCGTTATTTTAATAACGACCGTCTTTTGTTTTTTCTTTAAATTTTTTGTTTTTGTTTCGCATTATTTTTTTCTTCCATTATTTTCATTTTTTACTTAACGAAAACAAACCAAATCACTGCGATCGCCTCTTGTTTTTATTTCATTTGTTGTTTTTGTTTCGTGTTCTGTTTTTATTTCATTGTTTTTAATTTTATTTAAAGAAAAGTGGCAAAGACGATTTTCTATAGATTCTTTTGTTTTTAATGAATCGTCATTTGTTCATTTAAATAAATTGTTCATGTTTGTCGATCGTCTTTCGTTTTCCTCTCCGGTCTAAAACGTCTTTATTAAAGTTACAAAAAAAAACGAATTTCTTATCGAGAAATATAATTGTATGTACATAAAAAAAATATATAGATTTGTGAATATGAAAAGATAAAATAATGAAATACAAAAGCAAAATATTATTTAAATGAATAAAAATACTACATATAAGGTGCGTTCGAAAAGTCCGTCATCAAGAAGGCTCTGAACTTGCCTTTATTTTATGACGTCACGTCGGAGCTTGTACGTACGTTGCAACCTTGAATAACTGCGTCAACAGCATCAACTGAGCAATATTTCGTTTACGTCTTCGAAGTGTATGTAATAAAATAAACGTTTTATTTCGTTAATTGCGTTTCATTAACCATTTTGTAGAAAATCGTGATTAAATGGACATAAAAAGTTAGATTATGTTTATAAAAATCTTGTGGTTACGACGTGGCGTTGCCAAAATTTACATTTGACATAAGCCTATTTGGTAATGGATTTTTTGAACGCACTTTAGCTTAAAAGAAATTACGGCAAAAGTAAAAATAATGATAATAAACACCTCCTTGCTCACTTCGATCGTCTTTTGTTTTTATTTAAGCAAGCAATTAAGCAAAAACAATTTCCTCTCGGTTTTGTGTTTTTAATGAGTCGTCATTTGTTCTTTGCGTTACTCTTATTTGCAGATAGCTGATCGTTATTTGCGATCAGCTTTGTTTTCTTTAATTTTTTCACCGCACGCAGTTTTTAAATTATATTTCCTAAGCGAAATTGACAAGTTGTAACGATTTATTTGTCCTCGAGTGTACATATAGTATAGGTTCGTACAGTTCTGACATAACTGATTTCAATAAATGTACCTACCTAACTAATAAAGTTCAACAAAAGTAGTCCAAAGCTCTCTAATAGGCCTCTCATTTGAGAAGACCCTGTATAACATTTGAGAGAATCCTGTATCATAATTTTGGTTAATACTTTCCGTATACATATAATTAAAAAAATATATTGAACTATTAATTTTATTTATCTTACTTATCATTAATTAATTTTACCAAAATAAAATTCACACACAAATACGACAAACGCCAAAAACAACCCCGCGCTCAACAGATGGAAGGCACCCTGAAGCTGTATAATCTTCAGCGGATTTTTTCTCAAGCTCCCAAACGTAGCTTGAAAACTCGAAACGTGCCTCGACATGCCGTACTTGTAGCTAATCTCGTGGTACCAGCGCTGCGTAAGCCCACCCTCCAGGTACTTCAAAATGCGCTCGTTGAAGTACTCCGTGAACGGCGAGTTCTTCGGAAACGCGAACACAATTAGGTAAGTCTGAAGGCAATCCAGTAAAATCCTCAAGTGCGTCAGCCCGTAACCATCCAGCGTTTCGGTTTCCGTCACGAAACCCCCAGGCAGCGTCTTCACGATCACCGCGAAATTGTGCTCCCTCGAAATCCTCAGGTTTCGCTCTTTAAAATCAGCGTAAGTCATGTAGTTTCGACTTATGTCCTGAATCGTGGGGTTGGTGGAGTTGGCCGCGGCCTCCAGCGCGTCAGTGCCCTTTTCTCCCCAAAGGAGTTTCCGATCGGCCATGTCTTGCAGAGTTTTGATCGCCCCGGACATCCTGGGGGACGTGAACGTCGTGGTGAAGCCAGCCGAGTACCCCGTCGATAAAACCAAAGCGTAGAAGCACCAGGTGTTCAGGAGCACCCTCATAACCGTTTGGGTCTGGATTGGGAGTGTTGGGGTTGATCCTAGGCTTACGGTACCTATCACCTGGAGAAGGCTGTAGGTGAAATCAGCGAAGCGATTTGCTTTCTTGAGTTTGGCGTACGCCAAAGAAAATGAATGTAAAAGGACGGCGAATAAAACGCAGGAGATCGCGAAGGCCATCCAAAGATTCGCAGAGAATGGTTGGAAGGTGTAGGTCGAGTCAGGCAGTAACCTAGGCTTCGGGACCAGGAAAGTAATGCAGTTTTGCGTGTATGGCACAGACATGTCAAGCGGTTGTTTGGACAAGACGAATTGCCACTGGGAGCAGACCGCAAGCTCAGATCTTCTTCTCAAAACGTCTAGGACCACCGCCCTATAGGGATTTGGTTCGTCTTCTTTATACACGTTGTAGTGCAAGGGCCATCCTTGCGTGATTTCTTGCAACATTTTCAAGTCGGTGCCGTCGTAAACCCCTTGCTTGTCGTTGTAGTAAACAAAGGGCGGGCAGTTGAATAAAGACACGTTGAATTTGCCGTGCTTGAATTTGGGGGCCCATTTTTCCGTGGGGTAATACGACCCTTTTAGGTTTAAGTAAACGCCGTTTCTTACTGAAACCACCCTGGTGACCTCCTGGGGGTTGAATCCTTCAACCAAAATGATATCACTGCCATAAATATTCTCCCCCAACGAACCATATTCAGTCAATTTGCGGATTTTGTCGTAAACCACCAACGCCCTTAGTGAAGCTTTTAGAGATAGCTTCCGGCGATCGTGTTTGAGGAAAAGGTTTTTGACGTAAGCGTAATTTGTAGACGCTATAACGTAACCGTTGCAGAATAAATCATCCGGGTTGCTTCTATCACTCGGTATGATTACTAGGGGTATACGCAAACTCGTGATGGTTTTGATTACGAGCCGAGCGTGAGGGCAGGAATCGCAATCCGTTGTAAAATATAAGCAGTGGCTTGTGTTGAATGAATTATTTATTATCTGCGCGCCTAGGTTGATTAAATTTCTCTCATCGGACGCGCTCGTTTGGTAAACAAAGCCAAAGAAAAGCGTGAGGTTCATTTTGGACTTTGGTTTCGACTTTTTGTGATTAAGAGATGAGGGTCACGTATGACTGACACGCCCTTTCATCATAACTTTATTTGCCCTTCACGATACTTTCACCTTTACTATTTACTTTGTACGTAATGCTGAAATAATTATGAGGATATAATATATGTAAGGTAATGTCAAATGCCATTGGGGTAATCCACCTCGTTAATAGGATTTAAACCCTCGCGGACGCAACTACAATGTTTAAGGGCTGCGATAAGTTAAAGTCTAACGCCATTTTTAGAATTACTCATCATTGAAATTCTCGTATTTGTTAATTGGCTTTTAAGATGGACGTGGATATCACTTAAAGATGGTGTGCCTTCGATTAAATGTCTTTACCAAGAGAAAAGGTGACTTCCTTTAGTCGGGGTTTTCCGAATTCGAATGAACTTGATCTTTTTAGTTTCCATTTCATACAGCTAGCAACCATTAAATTTGGTTCCAATGTAACCTGGGATTGGGTATTCCAAATTTATCCGTAGAAGACATGTTTAGGTAGCTACCCAAAATCCAAAGAAATTTCGTGCGGGAGGCCCAAGTAAGCCTAAATACATCTCTGCTTATAAACAGAATAAATGTACCGAACGGAAACGAAAGAGGGCAAATAGGGTAAGATGGGATCAAAATTAGAAGAGATAATAACATAGGAATTTTTGGAATCAAAGGTAAACAATGATGGGATTTGGATGCACCATCAAAGAAAAAAGAAGAAGGTACCTGGTCTGTACCTGGAGGAAAACAGGGAATCAGGAATGGTAAAGAGGCCCGACAGAAATTGCAGGTAATTGATATAACACACGAGGAGATGGATGGAGGGAATTAAAAAAAATTGGAACAAATTGGGGCATAAACATTTAAATTGCTGGAACTCGATGGGGCCAGAAATGATGATAAAACAAAGAGCAGGGTCACCAAATACGAAATGGAATCAAAGAATAGCTGAGCTTAGAGAGAACAGAGGAAAATGGGTAAGGAGTGCCGTCAACTTCCATTTTTAATTCCTCGAAAAAGAAAAGGTTTAAGAAGGTTTAGAATCTAGCAATAAAATGGGTTTGGTTGGTTGTTAAAGTTTGAATTTGGCTACCCATTTAAATTTAGAGTGGTTTGCAAGATGGCCGGATGCTGGTTCATGAAAACAATAGATTTCTACAAAGGAAAGGATCATAAGGAGTAGCGAAAAGCGACGAGTGGGAAAACCAAATGAGGAATAAATGAGGAAAACGGGGCAAAACTTCCACTTTTAGTTCCTCGAAGAAGAAAAGGATTAAGCTTTTTTGGGTTGACTTTTACCCTTGACTTTTTCGAACCCTTGCGCTCGAAATTTTATTTCTTTTTAGTTTCTCCTGATCTTTAGAATTTTTTTGGTTTTACCTTTGGTAAGTATCTATTCTCGAACCTCGATTCTCGAAAATTTAATTTTTTAAAAATTTTACTTATTTCTTGTAGACAAGTACCCCAATTCACTTAAAAATTAATGTAAAAATGACTAAGATGAACGATAAAAAAAAAAAACAAAAAGACGCAAGACTAATAATTTTGAAGTAGGTAGTCTTTCACATCTAAGTGACATGACCGCGATATTTACCGGCGATTGAAACTTAGACTGTTCCTTTTTGCCGACTTTTCAGAAAACGCCATTAAATTCGAGTGTAGGTGGTTTGTAGGTGTATTAGGGTAGGTAGGTACTCCAATTTACTTAAAAATCGTGAATTTTGAACTCGGCGGTTTCAGTTCCACCTGAATACGCGCCGTTAATGTCATTAAAAAGAGGTTAGAGACTCGAAACGTAGAGAAAAGTTTCGTTTGTCGGAGTGAAAAAAAAAAACTTTACAGACGCGCTGAACTTTCGAGGGCTTTCATGCATAGTTGGGGTCAACACGAATTGCATCAAAGTTTATTTGCAATAAATTTTCTAACTTCATCATGCAACTGAGGTTGTTACAAATAAATCCGATGTTCGGAGTGCATTTCATGATTAAAACTTTCTTCGAGTTTTATTTTCGATCTAGAAATGTGTATCGTATATTCAGTAGATGGGAAGGACTAAATATGATGATATTTTACCGAGAACTTAGTAATTTTGTCTTTAGGAGGGTTTTGGAGTAACGTTTAAGGGGAAAATTCATTGAAGAGTTGGGGGATGGCGATAGTAAATAATTCTTAATACAAAAGGAGCTCAGAGAATCAGCAAATCAGATAAAGATAAAGAATCTACCTGGAAGTTTACAGTGCTCACCACCAGTGAATTTTCCATCGCTAGATAAATGCAAATGTTCCGTTTTTGTGTGATTTAAGGAAAAATGGTTTGCCTGAAACCAAGTCTCGGCTTTGGTTAAGTTATATTCAGGGGTAGCATTTGAATGTTCGAATTTCCTCTTATGAGGAACAAAAGTGGTATCATCTGCAAACAGAGTGCACTTGCCTTAATGACATAAATCATTTGTATATATATAGTAAAGAGAACAGGCCCTAACACTGATCCTTGAGGTATTCTATGTTCAACTAGTCTGCAAGAAGATGTATTATTTTTACATTGACCCATTGTGATCTGGTACTCCTTATACCATAATAGGAAAGTTTTTCCACAAGCAAACTGTGGGAGATACAATCAAAGTCCTTAGTCAGATCATAGAGCGTGAGTACTGAATGAGTTCCAGACTCAAAACCCTCCTCTATGTCAGTCTGTTGTAGTAAATTTTTACGTAAGATGTACAATATTATGCAACATTTTGATGAAAGAACAACAAAAAAGAAAGAAAAAATAACAATTTTCTTTCTTGTTCACAATCTAAGTGACATGACCGGCTTTTATGGATACTTGAACCTTTAAAACTGTTCCTTTTTTGCGACTTTTCAGAAAACGCCATTAAATTCGAGTGTAGGTAAATTGTAGATGTATTAGGGTAGGTAGGTACTCCAATTTACTTAAAAATTAATGTAAAAAATTATTAAGATGGACTACCTATACGATGGCAAAAGAAAAACAAAAAAACGCAAGAATGCCACTAGTCAATTTTGAAGTTGTTAGTGTTTCACATTTTAAGTGACACAAGCGCGATATTTACAGGCGATTGAAACTTAGACTGTTCCTTTTTTGCGACTTTTCAGAAAACGCCATTAAATTCGGACGTAGGTGGTTTGTAGATGTATTATGGCAGGTAGGTACTCCAATTTACTTAAAAATTAATGTAAAAAATTACTAAGATGGACTACGTATAAATTGACAAAAGAAAAATAAAAAAACGCAAGAATGCTACTAGTCAATTTTGAAGTTGTCAGTGTTTCACAGTCTACGTGACATGACCGCGATATTTACAGGCGATTGAAACTTAGACTGTTCCTTTTTTGCGACTTTTCAGATAATTCGATTAAATTCGGTTGTAATGTGGTAAAATGAACTTTTAACACTTTCAACTGTATCTATGTTTCTTATTAAAGTAGGTAATTAAATGTCTCGTAGAAAATTAACAATTAAAATACCTTTAATTACCTACCTTATGTAGCCAGGTATTAATAGGGAGAGTAAGCGTGAAGGAGCAGGAGGGCAATAAAAGGGTTAATATCATTTGGTTGGTCGTATTTTTTGGAGATTTGAGAGTTTGGATCTTCTTTGTGAGGTCAGAGAAAGAATGGAACGAAAGAAGACAGTGTTGGCAAGAAGCAAAAATCAGAGGAGAAATTAGATTTCCAACACCACAGAAGTAAACGCAAAAAAGGCTAACGGATGATGCATGAAATAGAAGAAATACGAGACGAGAGTTTGAGACACAGAAAGCAATAATATCTGAGAGGCAATAAATAAAGATGAGAAATGGAGAGACTAAATAAAAACTGAGTCAAGGTGGAACAGTCGAAAAATTTATTTACTTGTAAGTCTAAAGAAAACATTTTCTACAATAAATACAACGATAGCCACCATCAACCCCGTTCCCAACAAAAACAGCGCCCCCTTCACCTTACTGACGGTGAACGCGATGTGCACAGTTGGGATGGGCTCAGCATAAGGCGTGTAAAAATTCTCCATGTAAAGCAAGTTGTTTTTGGTAAGTATCTCCGAGTACCAATACGAAATAAATCCATGCTCCGCAAACCCCATGATCTTATCCTGCAGCAACTGCTTGTAGGGCGAGTTTTGGGGCAAGGGAAACACGAAGTAGTAAAGCCCGAAGCAATCAGACAGCACCTTCAGGTGTGTCCTTGCGTAATGATCCAGGTAGACGGTGCCCCCTAGATACCGCTGGGGCAACACGGTGACCATCGTGGCGTAGTTATTCCCTTTGATTCTCGCCAGCTTAACTTCGATGCTATTCTCGTATTGAAACAGCTTGGCTATCTGAAGGCCATTGACGTTGGGGTTGGAGGCCAGGTAATTGCGCGTGACCACACTGGCTTCGCCCCAACGAATTTGGGCGTCGGCCATGTCTTGCAGGGTGTTAATGCGGCGGTAGAACCTCGGATAGGTCAACAGACTTGAAAACCCAGCGGAATACCCCGTTGTTAAAACCAGGCAAATAAGACACCACGACGTGATAACCATCCTTTGGACGTATTGGCTAGGAGGAGGGAAACTCTTCAGCGTGTTCAGCGCAAGCAATCGCAACACATTTAAAATACACGTGGCAAAATCGATGCTCTCAACGTTTCGAATGGAACACCAGTTCGCTGACGTATACAAAACTGAAGCGGCCAGGAAAACACAAATCAAAATTATGCCCCAGAGCAACGCCGTTATTGGTTGGAACACGAAAGTAACGTCGGGCATCAGCAATGGCTTTGGTACTAAATAGGTGATGCAAGCTTGAGTGTAGGGGTAACTGCTATCGCATTGTCTGAGCATCGAGAAGATCATCCAGTGATCGCACATTGCAACATCGCTGGTTCCATTCAAGACGTCGTTGGTCACCTCCAAATACAAGTCTTTATCGAAACTATACTCGTGCACTCTGTACTCGAAAGGCCAGCCTTTTGTTATCTCCATGAGGATTTTATGCTCGACTCCGCCGTAAACTTGGTTGTTTTCATCGATGAGTACGTAGGGTGAACAGTTAAAAGCGGCGGCCCTGAATTTCAAGTTTTTACCAACGCTAAAATCGGGTTGCCAAGTCTTTGGCTCAAAATCCCGCTTGTCCAGCACGAACTGGTCCAAGTCGCTCCACAATTTGAGCGACTTCCTCCGGTAAATGTCAGTGACTTCCATCGATCGTCCAAAATTATTTAAGAAGTTTTGAACGACGAATAAATCGATCGCGTACTGGCCAGCGCTCAGCAGAAAGGGGCTGGTCAGAAAATCCGCTTCCCCATCGTAAAACACCGCAAGTCTCTTATGGGGTTTGAACTGCTTCTTACTGAATAAGTGAACGAGTGAAGTGAAGTTGTTGGATGCGATGATGTAGCCTTCGCAGGGGCAAAAGTCTTCGTGCAGGGTGGCTTCGAGTTTCAAGGTTGCCAGCGGAATTTCCTTGGCCATCAAACACTGAGCGACGTGTGCTGAAGCGAAGCTGTCATCAGATATGAAATACAGGCAGTGCTGTACTCTGAAGATGTGAGAGAGTAAAAGCGAGAGGTACTGCATCGGCGATTTTAAAGTTCATGGGAATCTGAAACTAATTAGTCCAATTAGATTGTATTTGTAGGGTTACGTCTAAATAAATCGAAACCCCCACTGGACAAAATTCACAAGTGGTGGAATCGATATATTTGGACGACATTGTACTTGAAGTTGATTTAATTTTTTTTAATAATTAACACCGTTACCATATGTAATCTAATTATGAAGTTACCTTAACTTACGTGGTTGTGGGTCAGCAATTAGTACAATAAATATTTTATACTGCGTGTGTTGTAACAAGCGCGTGATAACTGAAGTACATGGTATTTGGGAGTGGGAAGAGATTGTATCTCTGGAAATCGCAGGTTTTCAAAGGGTGACAGAGTGATCATTACAAAACCCTAATAATCACACTTCCATAACAAATCAAAATAGTAGATATTGCATAACGCGTATAATTTATTTTAATAATAATTTTTAGAGTTGTAGCATAGCTCATTTTTAACCTTAAACTTGTCTAAAGGGCCCCATTCATAATCACTGGTATTTTGCGCAAAAATTATTGTGCAGTTGAATTTGAAGGTCTAAAGTGTTGTTTCGATCAAGAAGTGTGATGCTTCCTTATCCTTTTATCCTTATCATCCATTCTTCTGATTTTATTATCCTTAATAAAGGCACAGAGAATCAGATGGATGGAACATGTAATGACGACGGAGGCAAAACAGTTTTGACTAGTACTAAAGAAAGAAGAAAAGGTATTGAGAGAACAAGAGAAACAAAACAGTTTTGACTAGTACTAAAGAAAGAAGAAAAGGTATTGAGAGAACAAGAGAAACAAAATGTAGAAACACATCAAGATGCGAAGAAAAGGCAAGAGATAAGAAAAGGTGGAATGTGGATAGCTAGGCTCACTGAGCTAAATTATTTTCATTGAAGAGAGGGTTAGAAGAAGGAAATGTAATTAATAAGGGATGATAGAGATTTCTTGTCTTCTATTTTCCTTATTCTGTTTGTTTTTCCTCCTTTTTTACCTTCATGCTATATTCTCCAAAACTTTTATTGATAAAGACAACCTTTATTGGTGAAAACAACAGAGAATCAATGTCAATGAGAGGGGAAGGATAAATTCCCCGCGCTTAAATATCATTTCACAAATGATTTGGATTTCTAAGCAAAGTCCTAGAAGAGACCTAAAGGGGCGTGGACATCATCTTACAATTTAGGGCCAAAATAATATTTCGTCCCGGGCCCGATGACTTGTCTCAACACCCCCACATCTATTTGAGTTAAAATTGTTTTGGTTTTGACTAAATTTGATATCAGGAAAAAGAGCAATGGAAGATCTGCACCATAAAAGGAAAAAGATATCACAAAGGGATGGAGCCAAAACGGGTGATAAGAGTAGCAAAAAACAGAGGAAAAACGGAAGAGCAAGAAAGAGAAATCAAAGGAGAAACTAAATTTCCAATATCACAGAAGGATTGGGCAAAAGAGGCTAATGAACGATGCACGAAATAGATCGAAGATAGGACGAGAGTTCGACGAGAAATGCCATGAGGAAACCAAAACAATTCCTCTTTTCCATCGTATTGGGAATAAACCTTTCCCAAGAGGTGATTGGTCTTCTTCTTCTTCTGTTCATCATATTGGAAACCCTTCCCAGGAAAGGGTTGATGTTTTTCTTTTGTTTACCTCAGGTACTAGGTACCAGTTGATATACCCCCGCCTTCCAGCCTTCGCCGATTCTATACCTTCGACTTCTGCTGTATTGGTTGGTAAAGTATTTCTCCCCTAGAGAGGGCTTGTCTTCTTCATTTGTTTCTTCTGCGTAAGTGGATAGCTTTTATCAATTGAGAAATACCACAGAAAGCAATAATGTCCAAAAAGGATGAGGAGAGAAGGAACCAAACTCAGACTTGTACTGTAGAAGGAAAAAGGAGAACGGGAAGCAGTGGAAATGACGCAAAGAACAAACAAGACATGTATAAGTCGGAAAAGAAAGATAAGAGGCAAGAAAAATGGATGTTTTAAATTGCATCTTATTGGGGAGAGGAAAAAAAAAGAAAATTTAAGAAATTATTGCTGGAAGAGATCTTTCTTCGGCTTGTCTCATTATGAGTTTGCCCCATTCTAACGTTCTACGGCTCCTGCCACTCCTGTCTTCCGTTCTAATCCTTTGCCCCTTCTATTGCATTGACGTTGAGATGGTCTTTCAGTCTTCGGTTGCGTTGCTTTGTTTTCCATTGAATTGGAAATACACCTCACCTAAAAGAGGGGTGGTCTTCCTCTTTTGTTTTCTTCTTCCTTTTTATCAATTGAATTGGTTTTCCAGGCCCCCAGTTCTATTCCTTTGTCTTTCACTGTACTTCTTTCTAATCTTCTTTTGTTTCTTCTACGTAAATGGACAATTTTTATCGACTGAGATGGTCTTCTAGTATTCGGTTCTATTTATTCGTCTTTCACTGTATTGGTTGTAAAACTATTTCTTCCCAAGAGAGGGTAAGTTTTCTTCTATATAAATGGATAACTTCTATCGACTGAGATGGTTGTATTTCTTTGTCTTCCATTGAATTGGTCCCACGACAACCCAGACCTAACACGGAAATTGTCAGCTTCACGCGTGATGTAACGCCGCGGTACTACTGCGAGATCTGTGGTTGTCTAGGTTACCATGTCTTCATAAAAGTCATGCATCTTCAGGCTTTCACGTTACGTATTTGGTCTCGCCTGGTTAGCAATTAATTCATTCTCTTTTTAATTTGCTTTTGAGGGGTCAGTTTTTGGACCTATTCTGTACCACAAGGTGAAAAGTCTTTTTACAATGGATTCTGTTAGGCCGGTAAGACTTTTCAGGGCTCTCATGGCTTGTTTAGTCTTGATAATTAAATCTCTTTGACATTTTCTGTAGTTCTGTCGTCGTCACATCATTTGCGACATGTAAGTATTACGCCTTTGCAGAACTGGGTATTGCAAGAAACTAATCCTCAGTAGCCTTAAAAAACTTTGAATTTGTCATTTGTCATTTGCTTACGCCCTTTCAGAGCCTCGAATTTTGGTTGAAACCTGCCTTATCTAGCTGGATCCATATCTTTCTACCTTTGTCACTACTTACCTTGGCTTTCCTCTACTCTCTTCTATCATCTTTATTCTGTCCATCCTTTTGTTCTAAATTCTTACCTTTGTGATGTCTTCTGTTGATATTCTAGGACTTATTACAAATTCTCCTTTTGTTTGATAATTCAAGATCAAAATCGTTGCTCACATGGTCGGTCAACTTTTGTTACTCACGTCTTTTCCGCTTTAAAGTTTGAAACGTACCTAAGGTTGAATTCAATTTTGTTTAATATTATGAGTAAAGCACGGATTGAAGTATGCGTTATTGATCTAAAAATGCACGTAAATCCCTGCTTTAGTTACTAGTATGAAAATAAATAATTCACATTATAATTCTTAATTAAATTTGCACTACTGCTGAGATTTCTTTCCTACCTTTCGACTTTCGATCAGTTTTGTTGCTTCACACGCATCAATTAAAACTTTTACTTTGTATTCCCGAGGTAATGAAGCGATTGGTCAGTTAATTTTTCATTGCCTGTCACAGCGTTTTATTCAATCTATTATTTACCACTTGGCCGCTTATAAAAATATATTTACACACCACATTACGCTCTGACATGTTTGAACAACGAGCCAAGAAAAAAAAAGCTTCATAGGCAGGCGATCCATAAGTGGGAAATGAGTTTTCTGATAATTTTCACCGTGTAGTTGAAACAATAAAGATTTATATCAAGTGCCATGCACTTCGAACTTTAATTTAATCATTGTTTACCAGCCAATTTATTTGTAAGTACCTACGTGATTAGTAATAAAAAGAAAATTAAAAATGAAGTCAGGTTTAGGTCGATAGTGTCGTTGCGAATATGAATGACGTCATTAATAAACGGAACTCATAAAAGCAGTACAATTTTTATTTCGTATAAGCCAAATACATACACAAATGTCACTCTAATACACTTAGCTTCGATGGTAGGGAAAAGACGAAGAGAGTAACTTTTACCCTCTTGTACATTTTGGTCATCACTTGTCTTTACTCTATCCTTTCGACGATGGAATTATTGTATCAAAGCAAGCAAACGTTTCTTCTTTGCATCGACCTCACCATTTTCATCAAAACCGTCTCACCTAAAAACGCCAAAGCAGAAAAACACAAACCAATCACCAACAACAAGAAAGCCCCTTGGATTTTCCCAATGGCCAACGGAACATGCTGCGTAGGTATGGGCTCGGCGTAATTCGTGTAGAAATTATTAACATGCAAGTAATCGTATTTGGCGAGGATTTCCGTGTACCAGTAAGCCACGAATCCGTGCTCCGTGTACTGAATGATCTTCTCCTGGATCAGCTTCTTGTAGGGCGAGTTTTTCGGCAAGGCGAAAACCACGTAGTAAAGCCCGAAGCAATCGGATAAGACCTTCAGGTGGGTCTTGGTGTAGTCGTCTAAAATGAACGTGCCCGTCAAGAAACGTTTCGGCAAAACCGTCGCGATTGTAGCGTGCGTGTTTTGCCTGAGCCTGAAGAGCTTGTCCTCGCGCGTACCTTCGCGCTGGAATAAATTCGCCAACTTAATCAACTTGGGTTGTTCGCTGGAGCCTAAGTAGTCCCTTGTGAAGCTTGAAGCTTCCCCCCAGTATATCTTGGTATCGATCATGTCTTGCAAGGTGTTTATGTGCTTCCAAAATTTCGGGTACGTCAGTAAGCTCGAGAATCCTGCTGAGTACCCCGTGCTTAAGACCACGCAAATAAAACACCACGACGTTATGATTAGCCTGAACACGTTTAGGTGGGGCGGTGGGAATCGCTTCAAAGTATTTATTACAAGTATGGCGAGCAAATTCATGAAGCAAACCACAAACTGATCGAAACCATCTTCGTTTCTAACTTGGAGATGACTCGCGTAATAATTCGCTGATGTAAACAGGCTGAACGCCGCCAGCAAAATTATTATTAATATAACCAACCAAAGCGAGGGCGTTACTGGTTGGAACACAAAGCTGACGTTTGGGAGTAGCTGAGGTTTCGGGACCAAAAACGTCGCGCAGGCTTGCGTGTAAGGATAGCTCGTATCCACGTTCCTCAGGAGAGTAAACGTCAGCCAGTGATAGCCTAGGCCGATATCGCTGGTGCCGTTCAGAATGTCGTAGGATAGTTCCATGTATAAATCCTTTTCGAAGGTGTGGGTGTGAATCCTGTACTCAAACGGCCACGTCCCAGTAATTTCCCGCAGGATCCTATGCTCGACGCCATCGAAGACCTCTTGCTTGGAATTTACCATGACGAAGGGGGTGGTGTTAAAAACTGCCGCCCTGAATTTTAGGTTTGGATCGATCGTGAAATCAGGCTGCCAAATTCGGGGCCCAAATTCGACCCCATCCAGTTTCCTGCGCTCGTAAACGTCGATTATATCTAGGTCTTCTATTTTGAGGTTGTCCTTGTACCAGAGGGCTTGCACCACGTATAAATCCACCGCGCGTTGAGATGTTGATAACGTAAATGGTTTGGCCAGGAAATCCTTTTGGCCCTCGTAAAATATGACGACTCGCTTGTGGACTTCAAACCTCGAGTTTTTCGCAAACAAATTCCGAAGTGAGGTGAAGTTATTTGAGGCGATTACGTAGCCGTCGCAAGTCAAGTCGTTTGTGCTGGATTTAACCGTCGGAGTTGAGGTGTCCATCAGGGATTTTGCGATGTGACTGGATAAAGGGCCGTCATCGATTATGACGTGCAAACAGTTTTGCACAAAGAAAGCGTTTGTGAGCACCACGGTTGCAAAGTCTGTAATGCGTGGGTTGTAGATGGACGTGCGACTTCCGTTTTCCATTTTTTTTTCTACCGTGGAAAGCTCCGCTTCGTCATGAACTCCCAGGTGCTGCAAGTATAATCATTTCGAAACGTTGCTTGTAGTAATTGGTGTAATTAGAGCGTGAGTGATACACAAAGTATTTCAATATTTGACAAAATAATGATACGTGGAGTTTATCGTATCTACAATCGCGGAACTGATTTGTACGGAAATTGTAGTTGGTGTGATATGATAATTTGTGTGTCGAAATCCATGATGATATATGGCCGAGGATGCCTTTCCTTACTACGAATTTTATTCATAAAAATAAAATA
This sequence comes from Serrognathus titanus, assembly GCA_039766575.1. Classification (NCBI taxonomy): domain Eukaryota; kingdom Metazoa; phylum Arthropoda; class Insecta; order Coleoptera; family Lucanidae; genus Serrognathus; species Serrognathus titanus. Next base: position 19,570,683 of record CM077911.1, on the reverse strand, counting down.
AAGTGTTCTTTGTGCAAATTAATAATTCATTTATTCATTTAATCGCCTATAAAAGTGTTTACTTTCCGGGGGCTATTCCGATTTGATATTGCAAGCAATAATAAAATCGTACGATTATTTGCGGAAGAGAAAAACATTTATTTACTTGCGCGTTTATTTTAATTCGTGTTTTTTTTTGTGTACGCTGTAATTTCCAGCAATACATCATGTTTCCCTCCTCGACGATAAACGTGTGATTTTAGGCAGGCCGAAACTGACGTGGGGGCATGCATTTTTGATGGCAAGGTCACAGTTTAGTTTGTATATAAATATATTAGCGGAATTACAAATTTTAGTTGCAGTGTTCAAATAATGTTGCGTTTTGTTTCTTTGAAAGCAGATAAGTGTTCTATCTCTGCCAATAAAGGTTGGTTCTCACGATGATACTACTTTAAATGCCTTCGATGTCTCCGTAATGGTTTTTTCCTTTGGTTTTTCTATTGTGCTGTTTTCCGTTAAAGTTGGGGTTTGTAACGCAAGGAGATAACGCCCGTCTTGATTTCATGAAAAGAAACGCAATAGAAGAATCGCAGTGGATCAAACGCTGTGGAATCTCCACTGTGGAGATTCCGAAGTAGTGTTGCCAAGACTTCATGTTATTGGAAACTTATAATTTCATGTTTGTTTTCTATTTCTATTACAAGATTTGGTTCAATAACAATTGAATAATTTAAAGTTTACAATATCACTCAGTTTAAAAATTAGGTTGAATCAGAAACTGCCTGAAAAAATATTTCTGAAACCCAAATTTCTTGCTCCAAATGTTCCAGTAATTGAACGAGATCTTGTACGTCAAAAAACCAATGCTGCCAACCGTACGATTATAAACAATTTTAGAAAACGTTTTTCTCAAAGTTTCATATAAATACAGAAAAGGGAAAGGTATCGCAACGTTTACGGAGAGAAAAGAAAAAAAAACAAAGAAAGACAAAATGGAAACGACGAAAAGAAAGTAAGAAAAACAATTGACGATCGCAAAAAAATTCAACTACAAAAAAAATTAATAATAAACGTTCGAAACGTAATGATAATTAAAAAATTCAACGAAAAAAGAAAGAGAGAAAGGAAAACGAATCACAAAATCGCAACGACTGTGCAAGAAAGAAAGAAAGAAAACGCGAGAAATTTAAAATAAAATTTTGATTACGTTTTTAAATTCTGAAGAGTGGAAATAATTGAAAACAGAAATAAAAACAATAAGAAAGAAGAATAAAGGAAAAAGAAGTGATAATCGCAAAACAAAAAAAAGATAAAATGGAAAATGAAAAGAAGATAAAAAAAACCAAATGACGATCGCAATGAAAAACATAAAACTCAAAAAGAAATAATTAACAATAAACATTCGAAACGCAATAGTAATTCAAAATACACGGAAAAAAAGAGAAAGGTAAACAAACCGTAATGACAACACAATTACGAAAGAAAGAAAAACACAAGAAATTGAAAATAAATTTCTGAAAAATGGAAAATAATTGACAACAAAAAAATTGAAGAACGTTTTTTGGTGATCGAGCAACGAATGGAAAAAAATTCCTAGTGAAAGTAAGACAAAAACAAATGACAATCACTACAAAAAAAAAATAGAAACTCAAAACGAATTGTAAATTTAAAATTTCTCAAAGAAAGTAATAAATAATAAACGTTCACAAACAAAGACAAGAAAAAGTAAAAGTAAAAAGGAAACAATGAAAAGAAACTAAAAAATAAACAAACGTTAGTAGTAAAAAAAATAAATAAACATTGAAAACTTAATGGTAATTCGAAATTCACAAAGAAAAGAGAGAAAGGAAAACAAATCATGGTCGCTACAATTAAAAACTTAAGAACGTTTTTGGCGACCGAGGAACCACACAAACGAAATGGAAGAAAAATAATAAAGGAAAACGATATGACAATCGCAAAACAAAAGAAATAATTTTTTCTTTTGAGTTTCACGTTTTTATTGTGATCGTCATTTGTTTTTCTTAGTTTATTTTCAATTGCCATTTTAATTAAGAAAAACAAATGATGATCGCAATAAAAACAAAACTCAAAAAAAATTATTAATAATAAACTTTTGAAAAGTAACAAAATACATACAAAAAAACAGAAAAGAAAACAAATCATAATGACAACAACTACGAAAAAAGGAAAACGCAGGAAATTGAAAACAAATTTTTGATTATATGAAAAAATGGAAAAAAAATTAAGAACGTTTTTGGCGATCGAGCAACGAAAGGAAAAAGAAATAAAAAATCGCGAAGAGAGTAAGAGAAAAACAAATGACGATCACAACAAAAAAATAGAAACTCAAAACGAATTTGAAATTTCTTTAAAAACTAATAATTAATGATAAACATTCGAGACAATAATACTTCGAAATTCACAAAAAGAAAAAGGAAAAGGAAAAGGAAAACAAACGACAATCATAATATTTACGAAAGGAAAGAAACCGAGAAATCCGAAATAAAGTTTCTAAATCTTCGCAAAAATGGTAAACAATCGAAATCGACAGAAAACGAATGACGACTCGAAAAACCCAATGAAACGAAAAAAGAAACTGAAGAACGTCAGAGAAACAAATGACGATCGCAGACCAAATTTTTGATCATTCAAAATCACTAAACACAGACAACAAACAAAAACAAAAAAGAAGAACATTTTTGACTACTTGAAACGAAAAGGAAGAAAAACGATAACTTCGAAAGGAAAATGAGGAAAAGGAAAACAAATGACGATCGTAAATTTTACGAAAGAAAAAGACAAGACAAACAAATGACGACCGCTACGTTTACTGGAGAGGAAAAAATAATTTCAGAAAATGTAATCAATATAAATAAAAAAGAAACGAATAACTAACAATAATATCAACAAAAAAAAAAAAATTCAAAAACTGTCAGGAGTATTTTGCGACGACGATTTCCAAATTCAGAAACAGTTGAAAAGGAACAACGATGGCGACGAGAGTTAAAAAGGGACGGAAATATTTGAGTGCGAATTTCAAACTTAAAACAATTAATAAATAAAATAATTTTGTAAGTATTTCGTAGCGTTGTCACGGTTACGCAATACGAGAATCAACGAAAAGTGTTCATTCATTGCGTTGACGTGGCTACGCTCCAAAATGTCCGGAGCCTGATTATTATTATTATTGCAAATCGTATTGCTTATAAAAATTAATCTTTTGGTTTATCGGAACGGTAAAGACCTTTTAATTATTTTTTTAATTAACGTTAATCATCCTGTCAAGTTATTTCAGTGTTAAAAAAAATATTTGAATGTGAAATGGCGGCACTAAACCACTAACGGAATGTTAATAATGGTCTAACCTTTGATTGAGGGCAGTTTTCCTTTAAAACTCGTTAATAAAATTGCAGTTTATTTTATGGACAAACATAAAACATGAAACGCAAACTCGTAAAATATTCATTCGCGCTAGTGATCGTAAACAATACTTTTTTTAAAGATCAGATAATTAAAAAAAAAATTAAATTGTTTACGTGTTTTCGTAGCTGCTTACTGTATATAAAACGTGGCGCACTTTGACCTTACATTCCTAATTTCATTAGAATTTTGGTTTATGCCAAATTCATAAAGTACTCAGGATTGTACGTACAAATGAACAACAATACTGTAAGGTTTTTGTGCGGAAATTGTACAGGGTGTTATTGGCAAAAACTACTTTTACCATCAAAGAAACGGAACGGCAGGAGTACTCTAAACTTGCAGTGCTCATAAAAAAGACGTATTTTTATTACTTTATTCATTTTGCAATTTAAACTGGATTTTACAGACAACGACTTACAAACTGCACTTCGTAAACAAACGTCAAGACAGCCGCCGTCAATCCAACCCCCAATAAATAAAACGACCCTTGCAAACGCTCCCAATTCAACGACCTAACCGCCAGCAATTCCTCAGAGTAATCATCGTAGAAGTTAAAGTCTTGCTTCGGTTTACCATAACGCCGCTTGATTGTCGTAAACCAGTGGAGAATAAAGCCGTGCTCGATGAAACCCTTCATCCGTTCGTCGAAGTACTTCCGAAAGGGCGAATTTTTCGGGAAGGCGAAGACGATCAAGTACACCTGCGCGCAATCCGATAGCAATTTCAAATGCGTCTTACTGTACTCATCCAAAAACCTGGTGTTGGTGATGTGCCTTCCGAGCAACGTCGTTACGAACACGGCGAAGTTGTTATCCTCCCGCATCCTCCTGTTGGCCTCTTTAAGATCGACGTTCTTCAGAAACACTCTGTATAAATACCGATGGATGTAATTCGTGGAGTTCTCGAACGGTTCCAACGCGTCAGTACCGGTGGAGCCCCAAATTATATTTTGGTCCACCATGTCCTCCAAATCATCGATCGGCCTGGTTTGCTTGGGGTAGGTCAAACACGTCGAGAAGCCAGCAGAATAACCAGTGGTTAAAATCAAAGAGTAAACACACCACGTGGTTAAAATGAGTCTTAAGGTGTTGCTCGAGGGCGGTGGGAAATCGATGGAACCCAGTGAGAATATGCGTGTGACATCCAGGAGACTGCGCGAGAAATCCCTGTGCGGTACAATTTGGGGGTCAGGCAAAAACGAGTAGGCTTGGGAAAAGAACCATAAAATAAACGCGGTTAGGAAACACGTGGCGATGATGCACAACCAAATGTGAAGCGTGATGGGTTGAAAGACGTAGGTCGATGGGGGTAGTAATCGGGGTTTTGGGACCAAAAACGTGACGCACTCTTGCGTGTAAGGAAACGACATATCCAAGTTCATCCTGGACACCCCAAACATCCACTGCGAGCACAGGGCCAGCTCGGATTTCCCCTCGTACAAATCAGAGAATATTGTCCTCCATAAAGTCGTGGACTTCCCCGTGTGGACGTGGTACTCCAAAGGCCAGGATTTCCCGATTTCCTTCAAAATGACTACCTCCAGGCCGTCGAAAACCCCATTTTCCTCGCTGTGATACACAAAAGGCGGGCAATTGAACAACGACACGCCAAATTTGGAGCCCTCACGAAATTTGGGCGACCATTTGGGAGTGACGTAGTAATTCCTTCGGCGGAAATCAAAGGTGCTGTTGTTTCTTAACGAAAAGACCTCGCCAGTGAATCCCCGCGTTATAAAAATATCGCTTCCGAAGGTGTTACCATCCAGGCGTTCGTAATCCATTAAGCTTTTGGCTTCGCCCTCGAATATTAAAACGCGCGAGTGCGGGGCGAGTTCCAATTTGTACTTGCGATGCAAAAATAAGTCTTCTAATTTGGTGAGGTTGTTGGACGTGAGTATGTATCCTTGGCAAGGTAGATAATCCTCGGGGGTTGAATCTAGGCTGACGATTACCAGAGGTAAGCCCAAAATTGATGTAGATCGAAGCACGTAAAGGGAAGCAACTTCGTTGCCTCCATCGACAAAGTAAAGACAGTGCCTCACGTTGAACGCGTTATTTATTACGTGGGCGATTAATTTGGGCTCACCGAAGTAGGCGACTGGTAAAAGGGCCAGCAAAATTGCGTTGGTCATTTCCGTGTGTGTAAAAACGTGCTTTGGGGATAACAGGAAGTCAATAGCTTAATAGACGTGACGCGCGAAGTTTAATTGCAAGAAGAGCGAAGGTGTAATTATAGGTAGTGTCGTTGGGAGCTAAAAGCTTTTTGTGATGCTTTGCCATAAATGAATTTTTAATGGCGCACCCACTTTCCCGACGAAATATGACGCAGCCTGTTAGCCTCGCCCTTTTAAATCGTATGCATGAAAAGATACTTTTGTTCTTCCTATAAGTTACGAATTATGTTTTATGTATTCTCGAGTAATGGTTGTGTTGAAATGGCAATTGCTAGGTTGCATTATGTAAGGTGAATCATTACTTAAAGCTGTGAAAAGTATACAGGGTGACTGTTAATTAAACCAACAAAATGGAACCATTATTAAGAGAAGCGACTTTCGAGAGTATGGAGAAAATGTTAAAGAAAATTAAATAGAGTATAGGTAGAGTAGCACGCGAGTCATTCACCGCGAACCAAAGAAAGTCAGTTTTTCGACGACAACAAAGGAATATTGCCCGCAAGTATAGACGATGTTCGCTGCAGAAGAGCAAGTGTGTATGTGTGACATACAGTAAATGCGAACGAATTCTTAACACGGCAATTTGAATTGTTTTTCGTTTTAGTGATTTATTTGTTTACCTGTCAGAGCAGGTGTTCAAAGTAAGGCCGCCGTTATGCTTTGTATGGAATAATTTACTTCAAGTTTCACTTCGTGTTTCACATTTCGTTCGTATTTCATCAGACATCAGTCGTTGACCTAAAGACGGGGTTGACATAAAATTTTACTTAAAGGTCAAGTTCACGAAGCCACGCCGCCGTATCATAAAACTATAAAAAACTATATTTCGTTCATCTGGCCTTCTATTTTGTAACCAGGGGCGCATCGTCGTTTTGGGGCTAATTTTTGATTAATTATTTCTCGAAATACCTCGTCATACGAACCCTAATGCGAGCTTATGTGCATTAGGAGACTTTAATCTTCCTCAGGCTCATCCTGGCGTATTCCTACTACGTAATTCAAAGGATTAAAAAAAATATTTGGATTTACTTTGAAAATTGGTATATTTCCTTAAAACTTGATTTATTTATTGTGCGATTTAAAACTCAAGTGCGCTTATGGCTTGAAAATTTTCAAAACCAGTTTCTGCAATTCATGAAATACTACCTAGTCTCAGAGGTTTACATTTGCTCTTGCCACATCGTGAATATCCAACTTCAAGCAGTAAAACCAAAAGAGCCAAGCACCAGCCCCAAAACAACAGATAGAAAGCGCCCTGCAAATTCTCAGTTTGCAACGGCAACCTGTCCAATACAATATCGGGATAAGACGAATAAAAATTTGTAACGTGTCGAAGTAAGCCGTTCTTGCGAAGGATGTGCTCGTGCCAGTGCTGGATGAAACCGTACTCCAAGAACTTGTCGATGAATCCGTCGAATACCTTCGGAAACGCCGAGTTCTTGTTGAAAGCCAGAACGGCGAGGTTGACTTCGAAGCACTCCTTCAACAACTTCAAGTGTCTCAAGCCGTACTGGTCTAGGGTTTCCACGTTGGTGACGTATTTCTCGGGGGTGCTCTTGACGAACAAGCCGAATTTTTGGTTCTTGCGAAAGTACTCGTTTCTTTGGGCGATGGTGCAGTTGCCCTTGTAGTTCTCGTTTAGTCGGGTGATGAATGGATTAGATGTTCTTTCCGCCACGTACTTCATAAATATCCCCATTCCTCCCCAGGAATAATTCTCTTGGACCATGTCTTCTATGGTGTTGATGGTTTTGGTGAACCGGGGGTACGTCAAAATCGTAGTAAAACCAGATGAGTACCCGGTACCCAGTAATAAGGCCGTCAAGCAGCAACTTGTGAGCAAGACCCTAAAGATGCTGTAGCTCCGAGGGGGGAATTGATCGGGTGGTCCTAAAGTAATAATCCTGATTAACTGCAAGAACGAGTAGATGTAGCTCACGTAGCGATTATTTTTCCCAAGTTTATGGTAAACCCAGGCCAGCAAGGTGAAAACACCGGCTGTGACAAGCCCGACGCTAAGCGTGATTAAACCCAGCTTCATTTGATTTGACTGGAAAATGAAGTCTTCAAGTTTGGACAAGCGAGGTTTCGGAACCAAGAAAGTAGAACAGTGTTGAGTGTAAGGGAACGACATGGAGAGATTTCTAATCGTGATGTGAATCGGCCATATCGAGCACAAGCCTATGTTAGATACTCCCTCAACTAAATCGTTGATTACATCCAACCACAAACCCCCAGATTTGTTTTGGTGAGGAAAAAAAGTTAAAGGCCAATCCTTGGTGATGAACTTTAACATTCTCCAATCCACGCCGTCGTAAACCCCCAACTCGGGTTTATGGTACACATAGGGTGGGCAATGAAAAAACGAAACGCCAAAGGTGATTTTTGTACGGCCGATTGTAAAATTGGGCGTCCATTTTTTCCATTCGAATCGATCGGGGTAGAATTCGGAGTGCCCCTTGTAATCAAAAAGCGCCAGCAATGAATCTTCCCTCACCGACTTCACTTTGAACATGAAATTCGTCGGGCCCGTGTTCCAGTAATTCATTTTGAAATGACCTAGTCCTTGCATGATTATCAAGTCAAGGCCGTAGAAATTAGTGGCCAATAGGAATAACTCGTCCAAATTAAAATCTTGATTTCCTCTGTAAACAATCATGGCCCTCGAGTGGGCCCGAAATTGGAATATTTTTCCTTGGATGTTTTTGGTGAACAAGAGTTTGATTTGAGTGTAATTGTTAGAAGTTATGATGTATCTGTAACAGTAAAACTCGTCCAGATTTGCTTCCTCGCCCCTTACACTTATAGTTGGGATATTCAGTTCCATCAACGAGGTTTCGATCGTATCAGATCCGGTTCCTTTGTCTTTAATGACGTAGATGCAATTTGCTGTGTGGAACGTGTGCCTTAAGACTTTCGAAGTGAAGTTGCGAATTCTTTCATCGCTGAAGTATGAGCCAAAAGCAAGATGGGCGAATAGAATCACGCAGAGCTTCATTTCCTTATTACATCCCGTAGACTTCTGGGTCTTCTTTGTTCGTCGAGGTAACTACGGGAATGCAAAAAAGTGAAGTGCTTAATTTGAGTTTAATAACATAATTACGTAACGCCATGTTATTTTAAATCATCAATCATACTTACCAATGCGCTAGTTTAATAAAACAAGTATTCAACTATACGCGTGTAAGATAAACAAAAACGGCCTTCAAGTCTTCTCAAGATTTTTTCTGCCTTCTCCGATGGGCTTGCTTTATTTCTTTCTGTGCCATTCGTTTTTTCCCATTGCATTTCTCATCTCTTCTTGCCACCTTTCACCTTCATTTCACGTAGTCTCAGTTGCTTTTCCTCCAAACTTTCTTCTATTGCTGCTGAGGCTTGCCTAGTAAATGACATGGCCTGGAAAGCATATTGGTGGTAGGCTCTCTTTTCGTATCTAGCCGACTTATGCCCTCCTGAAGCAGCGAATTGCTACGAATGAGGAGAATCCTAATGCAAGGGTTAAGCTTCCAGTTGGACGATTATCCCAAAATAATTTCTTTGTTAATCACAATTTGCCCTTTTTTAGAAAATGATGTTTCACTTTGCATCACTAGGAAAACCATCCGAAGATGTACTGGGCGCAGAAAGTCCCCCAAGCCAAGGGGGCAGCACCTTTTTCGACCATCCCCCAAACACCACAGTTACAGTCACAGCCACCATCACCAAAGCGAACGACGATGACGTAAGCATTATTAAAAGCGTGTGAACCGCACCGTGCACCATTAAAGATTCCACAGGGAAGCTGGATTTCATCCCCAAAAGACACGGTATTCCCCGAAACGATCCCCGAAGAAAGCTCCAGCACGGAAGAAGAGCACGTCGTTATATTCCGTTTGCCTTCCTTGCACGAATCGGATGGTTTCCTGCGAGATCCTTCCATATACACGGTAGCTTAACAGCCAAAGCCAATCGGGCTCGTTTTGTGCAAATCCTGTTTCAGGCCGAAACGAGTATATTTCAACTGGCGATGCGAAAGAACGGGACTGGTAAGCCCTGCTTCAAAGTTGAGCAAGTCAATGCGATTTCTGTTTCCGACACGAAACAAGCCAAGCCACCGACCGCCACGATGCAGCAGAAAGTCAGGTAATGACGCCGCCCCCAATCCTTTAGGGTCTTAATTCCACCAAAATACAAATTTAGTTCGCCCACTGATAAGGACTCGGTGGATAGCGGCAGCAAACCTCAGTCCATGGAAGGGCAAGGTGTTGATCCTCAAGGGTCTAGGAAGACACTCTCGGGTAGTTGCACTGGTGATATTTCCGCGGCGACTTTTTTGGACGTGGCCGTCCTTCGCTGTCTTTTCATAACCCACTGGCAAGAGGAGGGGATTTACTGGTCCTTGCATTACATGTACAACCGGTTAGCTCTCGCGTGAACATTTTCGTTTGGCTCACCAACAAACGGTTTGGGTTTCGCAGGTTACGCGATATAAGCGAGGAAACAACAGGCCAGCAACAGCAAAGGCGGCGAAGCAACTCGCTTCCAATTCCAAAAATCGAAGTCTCGATTTATCAAAGCACCGAAACCAAGAAGCAAGACACCAAGGATTTCATTGAGGTCCCGGAAGTCAAAGATGTTTCGATATTGGCGGGTGAGCGTTAGGATCTGCTTTGATGTTCAAAAGCAAGTAAGTGAGTTGTTGCAGAATCACCTTATACAGCGCATAAAAGGCCGGAAGACCTGCAGCATGTGAGGAGGGCGAGCGAGAAGACCAAAAAGAGGATGAAGATGGCCGATTTGAAGACCTTTGTCGAAACTAAGTTGCTCTCAAAATCGGATAAAGCCTTAGAGAAAATTGGCCAAGACGAACCAAAGTTGTTAGGCGAACAAGCGGTGGGTTCCACCAGCATGATTAATGTATGTATTCTCTCCCTCTATGATCCAATCAGGAAATTTCTTCTTAGAACTACAATCTTTAATTTCTTCCAACCCTGTTCCTTGGGGGTTAAAGATACAGCTTGATTTGTTCTAGGAATACCATCGCAGCTTGGATACCGGCGACGAACACTTGACAAGACCTAATTCCGGTGGTCTGTCCAGAATGTTCGAGCCAATCCCTAGCAATTTGGTAAAGGGGAAAAGCATGCCAAGCCTAAGGTATGGCGGGCTAACCGCTGTTCTCCGTTCTTGGTGTTTTTCGTGCGATATCTCTCTGTTTTTCATGACATTTGGTAATTTTAGCTTTAGTTGAAAGTAACAGTTCATCCGTTTAGCTTCTGTTAGCTTGCAAAATAGATGAACTAATAAAGAACGCCTAGAATACACGAAAACGTTGCATAATCACCTTTTAACATTTTGCTGCCTTCTATCTGTCTGTATGTATGTTCTCATACTGTGTTCTGTCTTTCTTCTCTCAGCTGTTTGATAGATGAGTTAGCCGCTGGTGGGTAAGTACACTCTTTCCTTAGTCTTTTCTTCTTCATAGTGTAGTTGCTGCGAATTAAGAAATAAAATGCCATCACGCCAAGAAAATAAATAAATTTTGGTTTACCCCGATTTTCTTGGTAGATACATCGGGGAGATACATTGGGATAGGAGAAGGCAAAGCAGAATGGGCGCTCCCAGTCAACCCATGGCCAATCCAATAATCACAGTGACAGAACATACCCCCACCCCATCACCTGATTTTTTAAGAAGACAGGTGACCCAATTCCCCTGGTCATTCTAGATTCATGTAATGCTCTTTTGCACAACAGGGTTCCATGGATAGCCAGTTGGATGCGTTAAGTTTTTCTGGGGGCAGGCTAGGTCGGGGCAAAGATAGAAAATCAAGTCTAACCCGCTCGCAAACTGACTCAAACATCACGTACGCAAACGAAGACGTTCCAGAAGCTCCTGGTTCCTTTTGTTATATAACAAAAGAAGGCGACATTGACCTTCAAGTCGTCCTCAAGGTACACCCACTCTTTTATTTCAGTTCGAAGCAAAACTCCACTTTGCTTTAGGCTGTCCACGCCACGGCCTTACGAGATGCTAATAGTTGTACGGTGAGGGTTCTGGAGGTCATATTGAATTTAATCGAGCTGTTAATGGATATGGGTGTTTTGAAACAATTCCTGAGGGACGAAGCGCTCTCGGGGCATACCACTCTTGCCGAAAGTAGCCCTGGTAAACCAGCGAAGCCCGAACAGACATCAACGACACCAGAAGCAGAGAAAGCTAGTAAACCATTAACACCTCATCGCCTAATCATGAATGTCATCGTTAGGTACGTCGGGTGGCTTCGAGGATTTGATATTCAGATGTGTCGTTGCAGGGTTTTAAAGCACCTAGGATGTCCAAATGGTTGCGCCGAAGGCAAAAAGGACCCAACCGCCGAATTCTTGCGAACTCAAAGTCAAAATATCCTCGCCAAGTTGAACCGGGCCAGTAACAAACAGTTTTCCAAGTTTCTGCGCGATTACGTCCGCTTCCAACCAATCTCGGAGATTTTAGATTTGTTCCACGCTTACGTAGGTTTCTGTGTCGATCCCAGCTCTCTGCTGTCTCCTCTGAGTAAGTCGACGTGATTGAGTGTGTTACTTATTTTTCATTTAACCACCACCACCACCACCTCAAAGCATACTTCACGGAAAGATGTTTTCATGGCAAGCCATGAAAATATTCTGCTCTCTCATCACCACCTTTTGGGCACTACATTTCACCCAAAATATAACGAACTGGTGAATTTAGTACCTAGTTTGTTTTAGTTTTGTTTTAATCTCACCTTGTAAGACTAGTGTATGTGCTCTGCTGTGCTCCATTTTGAACTGGTCTTGTTTCCTTGATTGATTTCATATTAAACGTGGTCGTTTTGAATTAGAGTAGAGTAGAAGTTTTGGGCGAGGCTACAGTTTTGACAAAAGAAAATCTGGCGTGAGAGGATAAGCTGGGGGGGTTGTGGGGATAGTAAGAGAATAGCCAGTTTTCGAGTGGCCAAAACTAAAGTCGGGGAGCTTCGAAACTGTAGCCATCACGTGTAATATTTCATTATCAGACCAGAAGCGGGGCTCTAGCAAGTCGCCAGACACAGTGTCGCAAGGTGGTTATTCCACGAACTTTGGCACAGGCCTTGGAGGTGGCGGTATTAGGGGAGTCGAAGGGCAAATTATTTCGAGCATCTTCAAGACACTCGTCACACGATTTGTCGAGTGCTCCAAAGAAATCAAAACGCCGGAAAACATGGTGAGCCTTACCATCATCCTGATTCATTCAGCTTTAATCAAAAAATCAAATTTTACGTATCCAGGCCTTATATTCGGAGATACGCCAGCTCATAACTTACGTAAAAGAAGGTCATGGAAGTGTTTTCAGAAGGGTAGCCCTAAGTGCTCTCCTAGACACGGCCGATAGACCCAGTAAAAAAGAACCCAATGTCCAAACCACGCGTGTCATAAGGTAATAGATTCTTCCATGTGGTGGTTCATCCCTAGGCCAAATTTTAGGCACGTCCACCACACCGAAATAGAAGAGCAGGCTGAAATCCCACCGGATACCTCAAGCGCTTACACCGTAGATGACCGCGGTGTAAGGAAGTTGCTCTTCAAAAAGCGGAGCACCTCATCAACATGCGCGGTGAGTTTTGCGTTTCATCCTCAACTTCGCTTCGACATTATTTTGCCGGTCATAGAGTCTGCTGGAGACTGAAGCTGAAGAGACATCGAAAACCAGTCAAAGCCCCTTGAGCAACTTGAGGAAGAAACACCACATTCTGACGCCCAGGCAAAGCGAAAGGACGCTGGGAATCACGGAACCCACCACTTCGAAACCAAAGAGGTCGAAGCTAGGCGGATTCGGTACCACCCCCAATTCCACCTTTTAAATTGGCCACGGATTAATTCGCTTTCTTTCACGCAGTTAACTGGTTTAAACGGGGAGACGGGGCCAACGATTCTTCCGACAACGCCGAAAACGGCGAGTCCGAACCATCGATGCTGAGGAAGCAATCGTACTACCCGCAGAGGGGTCCCGTTAAAAGCAGCAGCGCAGGGTAAATACTCACACGTTCCTTCCAGCGCTGTATTAAATGAGTTGGGCGTTTCTAGAAACGTGGGGCAGACCTTGCAGAAGGCAAAGAAAAAAGTCGAGGATAAGTTTACGAAATTTGGGCTTAAGAAGGGCAAAAAGAAAGATGGAAGCATGGAGGAGTCGCCTGGTAGTTGTAAGTTGTAACTTGAACAAAACGTCGGCCTTATTTGTGACTTGGCCTGGTAGATTTGAGCAGGAAAAATTCCATGGAGTTCGGCGAGTCCTCCAGGGAATCCGAGTTTGTCATCCTGAAGGAGAGGAAATTGGTTTCTGTTTCGCCTGTATACAACGGCATGCTTCGGCTATCCTTCTTACTGGAGACTTGCCCGCCAGGATCGGTCCCAGACGCACACTTACTCGCTTCAGTTCTTGACCTGGTACATCAATGTAAGTCTGAGGAGTTTTTTTCTTAAAGTTGAGGTTTGCAGCCCCATTCCGCGGTCGTATCACGAGCAGCCCTCTTATTGGAATGTTCCTATTTTGTGCACTGCTGCAATAAGGGCCAATGGCCAAATTGGATGAAGTTCTCATTCCCGATATTTAAAGCATCTGGTCCCTTACCAAAAAGAGGACCTAGTTCCGGAATAAGGCGCGTGCACGTTATGCAACGGGCCGCTGGGAAAATGTTTTACCAATGGGCGGAGGTTGGTGCTAATAAACCCAAATCACCTCATTAATTCAAAAGAAACTTTGACCCAACAGGCATTGGGGGCGAGATTAGAGGAAATGGTCAGCGAAGATAAACAGTTGGAAAACAGTATCAACGCCATGGTTTTAGACGACACCAAACAAAAAGATTTACTAATCCAGGATGAAGAAGAAGATTTCCTGGATGAAGGTATTCAAGGGGGTGTTAGTTACAATTTGGTCTTTTGATACCGTTTTCTCAACAGCGAGCATTTATACTTATGGCGCAAGTTGTCCTCTTGCCCTGCGATTAATCGCTTGCGTCTTGTTAATGGAAATCACCGCTTTCCTGCGCGAAACTTACCAAACGTTGCCCAAGTCGTCTCGAATGGCGGGCAAAGAACGTCCTCCCCCATGGGAAAAAATTAGCAAAGGCGAAAGGCGTTGGAGCACGGCCATGTCTTCGATGGGGCAATCTCAAGCGTCAGCCCAAAGCCTCCAATCAATTGCAGGTGATAGGGATTCGGGGCAAACCGAAAGAAAAATTAGCTTCGTCGTGCAGGAACCGGATAACGAATCGGAGGGTAGCAGCAACACCACGATTACGGCGCAGGTTCGTAAACCAAACCAACGTAGAGTAAGTTAAAAGGAATGATGCAATTAGGGTGAAGACGGCAAGAGGATGTCTCAAACGCGTCCCTATTTACTGCGACGAGGAACGGCCGCTACATCGGGGGGTTCGTTCAAAAGGAGAAGTTTGAAACTCCGGAGAGGTACCAAGGAGGGGAAGGAGATGGAGAATGACTGTGCGGAAAATCGATTTCTAAATTAAATTGATCTAATGCGTTTTGATATCGCAGGGAAAATTACTGAGGCGGTGAAACGCACCGATTCCATTCAGTCCAAGCGCAAAGTGAGTTCATTGTCGGATCGAAGCGATACTTCAGAACCTGGTATGCCTGGTGAGGCGAGTGGTGAAGAATCGCCAGGAGTTTTGAGCGATGACCAACCACCTGAGAGTCCAAGCGACAGCAACGAGACTGATGACACCAGCAAGAATATGCCATGGATGAAAGTAGGCCTCAGCTAATTTCGGAAGCCTTTCGCGTGAAACTTTTTGGCTTCTGGTTTGGAATCGTATTAATTTTCTTTTTTCTTCTGTGATTATCAGCAGAAGAAACCTGGAACCATTTCGTTCTATGCGTACATCAAAGGTCAAAGTGGTTCCAGGTCCTTCTGCAGAAGAACGTTATACCAATCCACAAATCAATAATTACAGGTCATGGTTCAAGTTACCAACTCCTTCTACTATTTCTGCACCCATCAAAATTTCTGCCATCCCTTCTGCTACCGGCGAGTCATGAGGGGTTGTTCCAGATTGATCAAAGCCGTGCGCAAGGTTAACGCGTTAATAAATTCGAAGCTTGCGGCAAGCTCTTGTGCTTTGTGCGTTTTTAGATTTACGGCGAGGAATTTGGTGTGATCGATGACAAACTCAACATGGATTTCGATAATAAGAGCCAAAAAAGGAAGAAGGACAAGAACCAGAACCGTAAGGTATCCGACCAAACAAGCTCGACGATATCGCCTGTGAGAAGGAAGGATAGCATGGGCAAACGTGACAAGTATGGCACCTCAATATCACCATTATTTTTTCTATTAAAGTGTGTTTCAGAATCGACAAGAACTTGGATGGTTCCCAAATGAGCAAATTGGCCTGCAAGGAATCCAGCAGAGATATTGCCGAGTCGGACACTGACAAAGACGCAAGCAAGGAAGGTTCCGGCGGCAAACCAGCTGAACCACCACCCATCCTTAAATACATCAAAACTCAAGTGTGTAGACTTCAGAGGAAGGCCTTAAGACTTTCTCATGGGGAAAATTGTTTTAGGTGAAGGATGCATTCCACAGCCCCTTGGCTGCGTTGTTGAAAGGCGCCGTCATACTATCAGAAGAACACTTCCTGGAGATAATGCCAGTCGCGTGGGAGCTTCTTTTGGAGTGGAACCAGGAAGTGGCCGCAACCGCCGCCTCCATATTCATTTTGGCCGCCGTTAAATGCCCCCAGCAAGTTTCCGATTTGATGCAGCACGGCCTATCCCATCCAGATGCCACGATCCGAATTAATTCGATCCTAAGGTGCGAACGCAATTTTTTTATCAATCGTCACCACCACGCTTTCATTTTAGGTTCCAAGTGCTATGGAAGCTCAGGTATCAACCTTGGCCGCGCATGGAGGAGAGCGCGCATCTTTTGTTTAAAGTTCCGCCACCTGGGATCGAGTTCACTCTTCCCTCTCCGAAGATCGGGATAGAGTCATTGGACGTCGTGGATTCACCATGGGAATTGTTGGTTAAAACCAAAGTGGAAGAAGTGACCATAAATCAGGAGAGACACCGTTCGTTGGTTACTGCAACAAAAACGAGGAAGAAGCAGCAGACCGAGCTTATAAAGATGGCGCTCCAAGCGCAGGACGATAAGAAACGTGAGGAACGGGAGAAGTTTCTTATTACGACTATACCCATTACGGTGCAAGCTGCGCACGAACCAAGTCTTTATCATACTGGAGAGGAACATGAAGAAGGTTGTTTAGGTCTTTTGGTTGTGGTTAAGAAAACTAAATCATTTTGGCTTTTAGTTGTCGCTGATGATGAGCAAGTTGATGGCCAACCTAGAAACACCGGCCACCATTTGCATTCGGCTCATTCCTTATTCCCATCCTGCCTTTGCTCAGCTGTGATTCAAATAATAAACTTATTGGATGATGCAGCTGTATCAGCAGATGGGTGTGCTGTATATGAAGTCTCCTACCAGGTAGTGTAAATAGGGATAGTCGCCACTCCTACTGCTTCGATTTTCTTTGGTTCTCCTCCTTTTACTTGGATTAAAGGTCATTCTGCTTCTTCCAGGTTATTTGGTGTTGCTTGGTTGAAGACAGCGCCCTTTTCCTACGGTACATCCTGGAACGACTAACCCGCGAGAAGCAAGACGAAATGTTCAAAATTCTGCGCCACCTCATCAGATTCATACCGAAACTCCCACAGCAAGCGGCTTTTGCCTTGTACAATTACATAATTGGGTACATCATGTTCTACGTGCGCACGCCCCACGAGGAAGGGCAGAAGTTCATCGGGACGGCCCTCTCCTTGCTTTGGATGGTAACCCAAATAAATCCTCGACGCCATTCTTGATAACCAATTTCTTGGCAGGTTGTGCACAGCGTCCACGGTATAATGTTCAAGGATTTGAAGCAGATTCTACGCAAGGAGCAATGCGACGCTTCGATTTTATTAACGGCCAACGTCCCTTCGGCTAAGAAAATCATAGTTCACGGTCCTCAAGGTAGGCACGTCGATTTTTCAAAGGTCACCTTGGCAATTACGCTTAATTTTTCGAAGATCCGGATGCCGGTGGTATTCCCTCGCAGTTCCCCGTGCAAGAGGACACTCAGTTCTGCCAAATCTTAAGGGAGGCGTTGGATTTCTTCGGAATCGACGAAGGTCGGCACAAGGAGTACTTCCTGGTCGATTACAAAACACGTGAGTTACCTCGAATTTTAGCAGAAAGGTTGCGAATTTAATTTGTGGCGAAGACCAAATTCAGAATCCCTCTTCCTACGTTCGCGACTACTATTTCTTCAAGCGGTCCCAGTACCCCCAATTGGAATTGGTCCACATGAAGCCGGAAGACGCGTTCAGCGCCTTGCAGAAGCAGGAACTGAATTACAAATTTGTTGAAATCGGGAAAGTCTTGCTTACCTGGGCTATTCTTAAGAATGTTGATATGGTGGGTATGGTACAATGGTGATTTTGGTTAATTGCAAGAGTTCTTGGTAGGTTGTGCAAAGGGTCGTATTTTTGCATGAAGAACTCATGAAGCTACCTTCATTTCCAAGGAAAGCCCTGGAATCTGATTTGGACTTGTATAAAAGCGGGGAGTTAGGAAAGGTAAGCCCCCACACACCTCTTCCTCTCTAAGCCCCTTAATCTTGCAACTTTAGATACTGCTTGGTCTTGATGTCCTTCACAAGTTCATGTGGGTGCGGCTCATAGCGAGGATGTTCGAAGCTATGGCCGGAAATTTTGCGTATTCCGGGGATATCCATTTGTTCTTGAATGTCTTAAATGGGGCGGTGATTTTACACTCTGAGGACGCTTGCATTTTACGATACGTCATGGCGACGTATATCAACGCGGCTTTTCATTTTAAAAACATATTTTCCACCAATGGGTAAGTAACTTTGTGTGCACCAATCAATTTTGCATCAAATTCGAAGAACCGTAATCTACAAGACAAGGAGACAAGTTCATTTGCTTCTTAAGTTTGAACCTAGTTGCGCCCCTAATGAAAAAATCATGGATATCTTGGGACAATCAAATTGTTTTAGGTATTTATTGATCATGCCAACCTTGCTTAAAATTTACTCCAACCACCAAACGAACAAACTCGTCACGACCACGGTTGAATACGCGGTGAAGCAGTTCTACCTCATGAATCGCAAGCCGTTCATTTTGCAAATGTTCGGATCAGTTTCCGCCATGCTAGACACAGACGAAGAGGGGACCTACGGAGATGCCCACAAGGTATGGTTTCGAAGCAACCCGCCCCTTTGAAGATACCCCAACTTTTCCAGATCCAATCCAGCTGCCTCTTCAACTTACTGTTGAGTTTGGAAACGCCATCACCTGATCCCTTAAACATAGCAGAGCTGGTGAAGGAAGACAAGCCCCTGAAGGCCATAGATTTTTGTTACCACGACGAAAATGAGATGGTCACGATCCTGGATTGTATTTCCCTCTGTGTCATGGTGGTTTCGTATTCCTCAGAGAGCGTCAGGGGTTACCAGATGTTGGTAAGGATGGACACACCAGTATTAATTTGGGGGTCTTCAAATTCGGTTTTAGATTATTCTGGAAGCCATACTGCCTTGCTACGTCCAACACATTCAACTACCAACCTACAACAAGGAGAGCAAAACCGAGAAGGAAATCATCCACCAATTGGCGGTCGCAATCAAAACTTTAGTCAATAACTGCGAAGCACTGACGAAGTAAACAACCCCCCAAGTTATTTTGGTTTGCCTTGACTGCTTTTGGTTCTTAGGAGCTACAACGGTCCTTACCGATCGAGTCCGGAGCACAAAGGCTCCAGCCAACGCAATTACAGCAGAGGTCCTTACTCCCCGGGCTACGACTTCGAGGATGAATCCCACTCGAAGTTCATGAGCGAGCACTCGAGGGCGAAGAGCATGTACGAGCACGACGTGGAAGACTCTGAGATACTCAGGGCGGAATATCGCAGACCACGCGACGTGCTCTTGTCTTTGGTGGGGGAGTTCGTATGCAGAGCTACCAATCGCATGCACGAGATAAACAAGAAGAATAATCAGGAAGGGAAGATCATTGACTTGCTGGATTTAAGGTCGCATATTGTAAGGCCTCCCAATAACCGAAAGCGCAAATCCAAAAAAATACCATTGATTCCAGCGTTTGGCAGACATAGCGCACAGTTTACTCAAAGTATCTCCTTACGACCCCGAATCGATGGGGTGCAGAGGGCTGCAGCATTACATGAGTTACATTCTACCGTCGACCGAGTGGGCTAATGACGCGATGAGGCCTGCGTTGGTTACGATTTTGAGGCGATTGGATAAAGTTTTCCAGAAGATATCCAAGAAACCTTCCATTAGGGTAAACCACCCCAAACGCAAAGGTTGCTAAACGTGAAACTCCTTTTCTAGCGCAACACCGACTGGGACGCCGCCGCTGGATTATTGAAAGGGATTTACGATACCATGATGAAGTACCCCTACATAATGCACTGGCAGCACATCAAGGGGCTCATAAACACCGTACAGGTAGTTGGCCGAAGTTCAAAATTACAGAAAGAGATTTGACTGATTGAATTTTAGTCGCTGATCGTTAGTGACTGCTGCTCAGTTGAGGGAATATCTTCAGCAACCGCCGCGTTGATGAACCAGGCACCACCAGCTCATTTTTGCTCGATGGTCGTCAGACTCATCGCCGTCCAAATCCTTAACACCACGGTAACAACCCACCCTCAAATTTGTTTCATTCTTACGCCAATGTGATTTAGGACATGTACACTTTGGAACAAGTCTGCGGAGGAAGCTCGGTGTTTCCGAGCCAAGAGAAAACTGAGAACGTCATCATGAACCTAATAATGCCGTTGTGTTTACGTGTCGGGAGCGGAAGGAAAGGTAGGTAATATTTCTTATGAATCAGTTTAGCCGAATTGGTTGGGTCCTTTGGTTTGTAAGGCCCCAATTCCGAAGTCGGGGTTAGAAAAATGTGTTGCTTTTACAGATATTTTCAACCTGCGGCAGACAGACATAACTTTCGCGCTGACTCTTGTCCTGCACGCAATGAGCCCCCCCAACACCAAGAACACGCAATCGACGACCCAAAACATAAAAACCGCCGCCGAAATGAGGACCGGGAGTCTTACGTTCACGGGAACTCGCGATACCAAAACGTCGGCGCGTATCAACACGTCCCTCTACCAAGTTTCTTTCCTAGGTTTGCCACAAATCCCCATTTCGGCCAAATTTTCTTTAAAAAAATGATTTTAGCTTTGAAAATTATGGTGATCTGCTTCGAGGGGGAGCTCATCACCGACTGGACTAGAATCGCGCGGGCCATGAGAGAATTGGGGAAAAGGAACGAGGCTGCGAATTTTCTTTGGGACTTTCTGGATTTCGTCGTGACCCACAGGACCCCTCTGTTCATCCTGATGCAGCCGTTTATATTTCAGAAGGTAAGTTGGCTTTTGCCCACAGAGCTTTTTACTAAGGATGAATTCCAGTTGGCTCAACCCCCAATTTCCGACTTCGAGCGCAACATACACGCCAAAATCCGAGATAAAATCCGAGGTGTCGGTTTGCCCCATCCGAAAAGCCGAGGAGCTTTGCTCATGGAATTGGCCCACCAAATGAAGGAGTTGAAGGAAGTGCTGGAGGATAGTAAGTATTGCGCGTTTAACGCTTTTCGGCCTAACCTAGAGTAGAGGTCTCATAAATTGTAAATTAAAATTGTGAGAGTACATGTTGCTGATCATGTTAGCTTCAGAGGAAAGCACAGATGGTGGTGGGAGGAAGACGGGTGAACCTGCGCAGCCGACGGTTCAAATGACCAGCGAGGTACCTCACGTCCGACCAAGGCCTTCGTTGATCGAGTTCTTAACTGGTGGGGAAGGTGGAAGGCATGGCGTGAAAGGGATGCACGAGCATCATACGTCGCTTCCTACGAAAGGTATTGTGTTTTGGAAGTGCCCGGCTAGTTTGAAGACGATCGTGCTTTTAAAACGCAGAGTCTTCATCCAGCACCAGTTATGGATCAACCCCGAATCAGAACAACGTTAGTATCAGCGAAGGCCCGGAAGTTGCAAGCAACGAACAATCAACGCCATGCAACATCCCCACTGGTACGTAACGAGTTGACAATCTGGTGGCATCACTTTTCAGTGCTAGTTCGATGTTCTTTGTTGAGAGAGAAAAAGAAGAACTAACTAATTCCAGCCTACGTTTGTTTAGATCATGTCCCACACTTTCATTAATGTTACTAATGTTTATATCTGTTTACTGTTTTTGCAGGCTTGGTCAGAGGAGTTGTTTCTCTGTTCGTTTATCGATGTTTGTTAGTTTCTTTATATATAGTTCCGTGTTTGGTGTTTGCATGTTTCAGATCGATCTCAATACTCCTCCGTTAGCGATGAACACGCTGCACAGATGATGCATAAGTCTGAGTCTATTAGCTCCCAGCAAAAGGCTCAGAAACTACGTTTTGTTCCCTCTGTAGAGTATATGCATTCCTCAGGTAACTTTCCACATTCGCTTCACCCATTTAATTTCGACAATGCATTTAATATTCAAAGTTAAAGTAGATTACAATCGGCAATAACCGAGTTATTTCCAGACATCATAAACACTCGCTTACGCAAAGGTACAAGTACGCATGCAAACATTACACTTTAGATATTAAAATGTTACTCACTTTGGTGGCTTCTTCATTTTTGTACATACTTTTCTAATTAAGTAGACTTTGGTGATCTAATACAATCACTAAGGTTCTCCTTTGAACTTGTCGAGCGCTTCCTTTCTTTTTCTAAACTAAACCGAGCTTCAAGTTAAAAAAAATCGTCGAACTTTGCAGGTGAGACCTCTACTACCCCCTTAAGTCCAGGAAGTCCCGCAGATGATAGCTCTGGTGAGAACCATCCGAGCAAATCGCGCCTCCAACGTATTAAACCCCAAAGCAGAAAGACCTTCCGGATTCGCAAGAGTCGTAAACGCATGGAGGTACGTCGTCCCACGTTCACTCTCACACCCCCAAAGTCTTCAAGTACCATTTCATTTAAGATCTCACACATCAAATTGGAAAGCGATGAGCAGTTTCCTTACAACTTCAATGAACCGATTTCACCCCCGGTCACTCTACCCCCTCAACCGCAGGCATCGGAACCCATCCCCGTCTCGGATCCGCATAAACTGCGCATATCGATGAGGGGGAAACCGACGGAAGGCTCTTGGGATGAAGACAGCGCGATCTCGCAGACGTCAAGCACTTCCGGCTATCGCGAATCCTACCCCGTCATGCACCTGAAAGAAACTTTGGATTCGAGCCCTAAAGCCTTGCCACCCCTGGCTTCGCCCGATCCACACGATCTACCCTCAACCAGCAGTACTACGACTAATAACTTCTTGCAATGCGACAACAGCTCGCCTGATTGCTCCCTAAATGAGAATGGCGAGCGCACCGCTTTGCTCAGGCGAAATGAGAGGTCACCATCTCAACAATCCTTGCTGATGATATTCGAGCAGCAGGATGAAACCACTTTAATATAAGCAGCGAGGGGTTTACATAATTAACGCCCCTCGAACCTCTAGGGTTTTATGTCGTTAGCTGTTTCAACGTAGGAGGTAAGTTCAACCTCGAAACATTCGAGGGCCATGAATGTTTTTAAGTTGGACACCCCTCAATTGACTGTTGTGCCAAAAATGTTAAATGTTAAATAAATATATGCGTAGTTGAGGAAGTTTATTTAAAAGTGGGAAACATTTTTGGGGAAATCGAAGCTCAAATCTGCTATGACATAAGCCACGGTTGCCCACAAAGCCGTTGATTTATCTAACGCCCCCGGGTCTTCGACGTCCATGGTGTCAGCGTCCGAGTGGTGGTACCAAAAGTAATTTTGATTTTGGTTAAGCAAACTACCGCCGGGCATTCCGTCTCGTATCCAAACCATTATGTCTGAGCCGATGTTATCCGACTGAAGTAGCTTGGTGGCGTTCAAGGGGGTTAAAAGCCTGTGTTAAAACCGAATTACTTGCTCGCATACTAAAGTAATCAGTTGCACTTACTTAACGACCTCCTGTAAGACGCAGTAGCCCTTTTGGGGGCCGGCATACTCGATGCCCAAGGGCGTAAACGTGCCTTCATCGGATTCCATTACGAAATCTATGTTTTGCGTTTCGTTTGCGTGTTGCTTCGCGTAGGCGAACGCCCCGACCAAACCCTCTTCCTCAGCAGTCCATAAAATAGCCCTAAATATATTTGATTATTTTTGGTTGGCTTTCGGGGGAAGGGGCGAAGAGGAAGGCTCACCGTAAAGTCCGTTTAGGTCTTAACCCCAATTTCTTCAGTACAATCAAGGAACTCCATGAAATGAAGGCGCCTCCTCCATCGTCCATAGCACCTTGGCCTACATCCCAGCTATCCAGGTGTCCGGAGACTATTACGACGCCCTTAGGTTTCGTGGAGCCCTTGATTTCAACGACGGTGTTTCTGGAAGTCTTCGGCGGCAAATTATGCGCGTCCATTTTGATCTCGATGACTATCTTGTCGCCTCTGGCTTGCATCCTCTTCAGCATATTCGCGTCTTCAACGGTAATGCAGGCGGTGGGTATCTTCGTTACGCTATTCGAGTAATCCTGCCAGCCGGTGTGCGGCGTGTTCAAGGAGAATGGGGTGATGGACCGAACTAAACTGGCAACACCGCCATAGGCAGCCGTTCTTTCAGCGGCGTAATCCCTGTATTGGACCGACACCCCATAACTGACGTAAACTTGGTCGAAAACAACTATTTTACCCTTGACCTAGGAGGAAAATGTTGTAATAACGTAAAGAGGAAGTTTCGTAAGGGTTTTACTTGAGGGGCTACTTTGTCTAGCTCGTCGAAGGATGTCACCACGATTGCTTCCGCGCGGATGCCCTCTGGGGGTGTACCGATGCTACCGCCAAGCCCTAACATGGCCAAGCGTTGGTAGCGAGGGGAAATTAAAGCTGCTGATTCGTTACCCCTAAAAACATTAAGTTCAAGCTATACCAAACATGAACTTCTTAAAATCTAAGCTAATAGATTAAGATAAGCATCGAATTGACTTTAAGTGTAACATTTCCCAGGCGCGAGGAAATTATCCAGGCGAAATACTAACTTTCTTTCAGGTAAGGTCCAGTAGGATGCAATAGAGTAAATGGATAAAGAACCTTTAACGCGTGAGAACAGCGCCCATGCATGAAGAGAAGCGATCGGTAGATATTTCCCTAGAGAGTAGGCAACTTAAATCACTCTCAAAACCTTACTGGATCGAGTTAACGCCAATACTTTACCTAACCCAATGAGGAACAACAACCTCTTCACCATGAACATTTTCCAAATCAAACTCCTCAGATTTCTGCAGCATATAGTCAATGGCACTCTCGAGATTTTTTGACCCTGCGATCCGGTTCCCAAATTTATCAACGAATTCGGCGAGGCGCTCGTACGTTAACCCCTTGTATTTTCCATACACCGTCTCGTTGATGATCAAACCCGCGACGTCCGCGTATGAGGCAATCTCGCGCTTAATTTTTTCCGAAAGGTTGCACGTTTCTATTTCGTTGGTGTGCACGTTGGCGCGGCAAACGGTGCCGAGCAGGACCGCAAACAATGTTTGGTATTTCACGATCATAGTCGGACACTGTGTGATTAAGACGCGCTTTGAACTTTGACACGTTCAATGATTTACGGAATTTGTTGCTTGCTTGATATTAACGAGTTTTACGAACGCTGGAGGTTTGTAATTTACCGGAGCGTTGGCTTTTGTAACGTTGGTACGTACTCTTGCTCGTGGATCACTGGCGAATGCGTGATTATGCCGCGCGTCATAGCCGGTTCGTGTTACGTAAACGTGATTACGGTTTCATCAGTTTAAATTGCGCTGCTCTTCTTGAGCGTTCTTTTAAACTTTGGGCTGAGCGGCGTATACGTATCTGTTAACATTTATCGTCGATTGCTTAGGTATGACGTAATGAATTCTCTACTTAAGTGTTAGTTTCACAACACAAGTTCGATTTCAGTTAATTTCGAATTTTAAATTACACTGAATTTCCTAATAAATCATTCTCAGATACTATTCTAAAGAAATTTGGGGTTTTATGAAAGGGTTCCTTTGTTACTACGAAACTACTTACCAATGCAGCCACAAATATGTTGAATTTTGCATAAAAGCAAAGAAGTTCACTTTTTACTTGTAACTTAAACGCGTTTAATATGTTTCTGTAAATTAAAAAATAGTAGAGTTGAGTTAAAAATTGGTGGATGCGCCGGGTAACTTTTTTTATTTCAGAAACAAAAGATCGATAATTGATTGATGTATAATTAAATTGCCAACAGAAAAGAAACCAGAAAGAATAATCGGACGAAATGCAAAGAAAAACACGACAGAAAAAACAAAAGACTATCGACGATTAATAGGTGAAATTTTCGAAAATCTCGACATTGATACGAGAGAATAAAAAATCAAGTCGCTGGCACACCAAAAAAAGAAAACAAAAGAATATCGATGGATGACTATTAGAAGAAAAACAAAAAACAAAAAAAAGACATTTGAAACTCTCAAAACTGATAAGAAAACAACGTAGCAACCATGTTCATTAAAATCAAGCGTGCAAACGTGAAGAACAACTGAACAGAACAGACAAGAAAAAAACAAATGAAGACGGAAAAAGACTGATTGAACAATTTGATTGAAGCGTCAATTGTTAAACGAAAAATTGATTCGTTTACAAAAAGACGAAAAATTAAACCCTCCGATAAAGGCGGACAAAATAAAAAAAAAAAAGACGAAAGAAAAACAAAAGAACGTCGACGATTGGTTGGCGAAATTTTCGAAAATCTCGAGACCGATAAGAAAACAAAACAAGCAACCATGTTTGGTTATTTGTTTGTCAATAAAATCAAATAAATGAACCGAAAAAAAAAGAAAATCGACTTTTCTACTGTAGCGGAATGTAAAAAATTAAGAAGACGAAAGCAAAAACAAAAGAATGTCGATTGATGACAATTAGATGAAAAAAAAAGAACAAAAACAAAAGAAGATCGACGACTAGCAGGCGGAATTTTATTTTCGAAAATCTTGTGAACAGAAAAGAAAACAAAATCGACTTTTCTGAGGCAGTTGAGTATAAAAAATTAAATCGCCGTTATAAAAAAAAAAGAAAGAAACAAAAGAATATCGATCAATGACCATTAGATGACACAAAAACCAAAAATAAATGAAAATCTACGATTAGTAAGCGAAATGATCGAGAATTTCGAGACTGACAAGAAAAGAAAAGAAGAAACCGTGTAGTTCGTCAAAAAAGCAACGTGGAAATATTAAGTGAAGAAAAAATAACAAAAGATCGAGGTTTCTATGACAGCGGAGTGTAAACAATGAAATTCGTCGACAGGAAAGAACAAAAGAGTGACTTTGTTTCAAGCGTCAATTGTCATGAATGAAAAATTGGTTCGATTAAAAGAAACCGAACAAAACTCGATGAAAAGCGATGAATACGAAGAAAAAGATTAAATAAAAAAACAAATGAATATCGATCGAAGAAAAAACAAAACGAAAACAAAAGAAGATGGACGATTGAGAACAACAAAGAAAAAACAAAATCGACTTTTCTAGGGCAGTGGAATCTAAAAAATCAAATCGCCGATACAAAAAAAAAAAAAAAAAAAACAACAACAAAACAAAAGAGCAATTTGTTTGAAGTGTCATTATAAGGCGAAAAATTGATTCGACTGTAAGAAAACGAAAAAGATTCTCCGTCAAAAAAAGGTAAAGGAAAAACAAAAGAACATTGATCCATGACCATTAGATGGAAAAAAGAAAACAAAAGAAGATCGACAATTAGTAGGTGAAATTTTCAAAAATCTCTCGCGCTTTTTCAGACTTGCGCAAGCCACGCGACCCAATCCGTATACAGAGTGAAAATTGTGACCGTTTTCGTCAGATAAAAAGAAAAACAAAAAAAAAACAAAAGATGATCGACAATTAGCGGACGACATTTTCGAGAATCTCGAGAGTGATAAGAAAACAAAAAAGAAACCGTGTGTTGATCTGCCAAGAAAGCAACTTTGAAATATGAAGAATACTAAATGAACAAAAAAAAGCAACAAAAGAAGATCGACGTTTATATAGCAGCGGAGTAAACAATCAAATCGTCGAAGGAATAGAACAAAAGAATGACTTTGTTTCAAGCGTCAACTGTCATGAATGAAAAATTGATTCGATTAAAAGAAATAAATGAAATTCGAATAGAAAGCGACGAATACGAAGAAAAATATTAAAGAAAAAACAAATGAACATCGATCAACAAAAGAGACCGACGATTGGTAGGCGAAATTTTCGATAATCTCGAGGGCAACAAAGAAAAAAAAAACAAAATCGACTCTTCTACGGCAGTAGAATATAAAAAATCAAATCACCGATACAAAAAAAAAAAAAAAACAAAATAGAACAAAACAAAAGAGCAATTTGTTTGAAACGTCAATTATAATGTGAAAAATTGATTCGACTCTAAGAAAACGAAAAAGATTCTCCATTAGAAAAAGGAAAAGGAAAAACAAAAGAATATTGACCCGTGACCATTAGGTGCAAAAAAAAGAAAACAAAAACAAAAGAAGATCGACAATTAGTAGACGACATTTTCGAGAACTCGAGATTGATAACTTGGAAATATGAAAACACCAAATGAACAAAAGATCCACAAAAGAAGATCACCGTTTCTATGGCAACGAAGTCTAAACAATGAAAAATCGTCGACAGAAAACAACAAATGAATGATCTTGTTTGAAACGTCAATTGTCGTGAATGAAAAATTGGTTCGATTAAAAGAAATCAAACAAAACTCGAATAAAGAGCGACAAGTGAATATCGATCGATGACTATTACATGAAAAAACAAAAGAAGAACGACGATTGGTAGGTGAAATTTTCGTGTTGGTTGGTCAAGAAGGCATCTTAGAAATCTGAAGAATACTAAGTGAACAAAAAAGCAACAAAAGAAGGTCGACGTTTCTATGGCAGCAGAATGTAAACAATCAAATTCGTCGACAGGAAAGGACAAACAAAAGAATGATCATGTTGCAAGCGTCAGTTGTCATGAATGAATGTCATGTTTAAAGCGTCATACGAATACGAAGAAGCTGAACAAAAAAAAAAGAAAATTTACGTTTCTTTAGCAGCAATGCATAAAGAAATAAAATCGCCAACAGAAAAAAACAAAATCATAATTTCAGTTGACAGAAAAGAACAAAAGAATGATCTCGTTTGTAGCGTCAATTGTCAGGAATGAAAAATTGATTCGATTGTAAGGAACCGAACAAAACACGAATAACGAGCGATGAATACGAAGAAGAAGACGAACAAAAAAACAAAAGAAGATCTACGTTTCTTCACCGGCAGAAATCGCCGACAGAAGAAACAAAAGCATAATTACGTTTGAAGCGTCAATTTTATTATGAAAAATTGATTCGGTTTAGAAGGAAATCCAAGAAAACTCGAATATGAACAAAAGCAATTATTGGGTAGATTTTCCCAAAAATAAAAAACAAACAACGGTTTAATGGCAACCAAAAAACAAAAGAAGATTGACGTTTCTATAGCAGCGGCAAAAACAAAAGATTAAACTTGTTTCGTGTGTCAATTTTATTATGAAAACTTGATCCAATTACAAAAAAGTCTAAGAAAAAATTGAACGTAAAACAAAAAAGATCGATGATTATTTAGACAGATGCTGTGCAGCCCTGAAAACCTGGTCGCGTCAAAACTTTTTATGGTGTTAAAACGGTTTCCTACCCTTGTTTTTAGGGTTGATTTGAAGGTCTGAAAAAATTCGATTCCTTAGTTTGCTTTCTGTTTTCCTCCAAATTAATTTCGGTTTTTATTACTCGGTCCTAAACCGTGCCTTTAAATTGCGCTATTTGAAATGTAACCGTCATTATGAGGATAAGAAATAAAAGAGTTAAGATTTACTTGTTTTTATTTTATTTATAAAGAGAAAATATTACAATAAACTATATAATAAAAGTACTTAAACTTACACTAAGTAAAACTATACAATTATCTTTAAATGTATGTTTTTACTTGAAAAATTTGTTTTATAATCTAACGGTAGGTATTGTGTATTAAAATTAAATCTATATTTACAAATTTTCATAAAACTTCTATTTGACAATATCACCAATCAATTTCATTCACATTAGCCTGTGAATCGATTAATAAAGTATCGGTTTTAAGACAATTAAATACAAAATAATAAATCGTAACGCATGACGACGACGTGCGACAATAAGAAAAAAAATGGGAATTACAAACAAATTAGGAGGAGAAGAAGAAGTAGAAGAATCGTGTGTAAATATACATCAAGTTTTTTTTTTCTTTACTAGAAACAACAAACAAAATTCAACCATTGAACATGTAGTTTACTTAATAACAGTCAGAGTCACAGTTAAAACTACTACTCTACGTACGTTTCACACATGCACTTCTTTTTGTTTGACGAATATCACATGTTATTGGACGCAAATTTGCAAAAAACTATTTTGTTTGTTGTGCGTACAATCAATATATTTTTAATGAATACGATATATATAGGTTGTTCACATAAATATATTTTTTTTTGTATATTTACTCCACTGAGTTTTTATCCTGGGTTAGTTTGAAATACATATATGTATTAATTCTATGTATATATATATAAATATAAGAATTTAATCCTGATGTGTTGCACTGAGTTTATATATTATAGATTTCAAGACACATTTTTAACATTAGGTACAGTAACATCTACATTAGAAACGGACACTCAATTTTGGAAATTTCTTTTTTTTTTTTTACAAAACGAAACAAAAAATCGCGGTGAACTAAATGTACAATCACAGAACGTTACAACAGAGTTTCTATAATTTACACAAAAAAAAAGACGACGAATTTAGAGCAAGTTACAAAATAAATACTATACAGAATGTACACTATTATAAAATAAATTAATTGCAAGGAGTAAATTGTGTTGTGACCCAAAATGTAATAATGTACTTAAGTACGGTGGGGCGGGGGCGGAGGGGGCGTTGCAAGTATTTATTTATGTACAATTTTTGTAAGATGGTGGTTTTTTTTTTTGAGTTTCGTGTACTTCTGAGATCATTTTGTTATTATTGTTGACGAAAACTGCCAAACCACGATTAAAATCATAAGCAGACCTAGGAAACAATATTAACCTACGAGAAGAGAGAGAGCTAAGAGATATTGACATATGTAACAAATACCATTTACGTAAATTTACAATTTTTTTTTTAATCTTGTTTACATCCAGGCACCTCGCAGTCTCATATCCGTTATACAGCACCGCCAAACCTATCCTAGAGTAAATGGGTAACAAAATTTGCGAAAATTTCTCCAAAATACCATGTCTCTTATCACATTTCGTTTTCATTTTTTTTTTATCTAGCAAATCGTTTTCTTATACATACATATAAACTCTCATACAAATTTTAGCACAATATAGTCGGAAAAACTGTTAACTTTTTGTTTCTAAACTTAGATATGTACAGCCATTTCACTTTCATTTATTTTACTATATTTCGAAATGCAAAAAAAAATTATTTGTACAGAAATTATTAAGCGTAAGCACCTTAAAACGTACACACATAGATGTTTGAATTTAAACTGAAAAACGAAAAGTATTTTGCTCGCCATGGACAGACGTACCGATCCATTCTATTTTATATTCACAAAAAGAATATACCACAACCTCTTTACTGTATACATACAAAAAATGAAAATGCATCACAACCTTTTTTTTATTTAAAAAATCTTCCATTGAGATCTTCAAAACGCGCGCCGCAGCTATTGCTATATTGGTCAAGAGTTTGTGTGCAAAATTCGTTGTTTTCATTTACGTTTATTTTTAAAGTATTGTCTTTTTTTTGACTCAATCAAATTCTCCTCTTTATTTCGCGTTTATTAAAAAAGAAAAAAACAAACAAACAAATACTTAAAAGCATCCTTCGTGTTTCTTTTCCTCGTTTTTCAAAATTTAACGAAACAATAAATATTTACCACTGCAATACGAGAAATACGATTCCTTAAAAAAAAGGGTTCTTGTACTATCGAGACACTGCATTTCAGTGAGGTGGCGCTTTATGCCAAGTCTATGGTAACAACAGGAAGAAGTCACGCACCCGTGCAATCTATTTCGACAATATCTTTGGGTACATCGACGAATTGATAGACCAATCTTTGACCATCGACCTTGGCTAGGATGCCTCTCTGATAGTAGTACCTCAAAGCCCTGCCCATCGTCTCGTAATTCATATCCGGCTTGTTCTTGTGCATCCCCCATAGTCGCGAGACCGCTTTAGAATCCACCAGTTTAAAAACGCCCTTCTCCCTGTTCGTCCACTTGATGTACCTCGGGCAGTATTCGCGATCCTGAAGGAGCTTGAGCAAAAATTCCCAAAGATATGTAGTCGAACCCTCCCTGCTCTTCCTCTTCACCGAGCCAGGCTCACCGGCTTTAGGTTTCTTTATTTTCTTGAGTTTCCGCGGTGGAAAACCCAGATCCAACATGTACGGTAAGTCATCGCCGACGCTAGAGGTCGCCGCTTGTATTACGGAAGTAGGAATTGCGTGACCTCTGGGCGGGGAAGGTGCCGACGGCGTCGCGAAAGGCGACGGCATCCCATTGTGGTCGTAACCCGCAAGGTGCAGATTCTGTTGTACTTGATGCTGATGCTGGAGGGTCGTTAGGTAGCTGTTGTAACTATCTGGCACTGAAACAAAAAAAAAACACATTCAGATTTTGATTTACAATCGACGAACCCAATGGATTTCTTTATCGTATTTATGCAAGGATTAGAAGGTGACTTCAGTAAGTGTTATAATCTCGTTGATTTTCTCGATTACATGAAACTTGATAAACGGATTGGACACATATATTCGCTGGGTTTTAGGATTATCTACGAATTAGGTTTTAGAAATTTTCCATAATTTGTTCAGTCATCCTTGGATGTGTCACCGCTTCACCCATAAATACATAGGTATTTCTCATACATTTCACGAGTTCCTTAAAAATAGAAACTATGAACTTATTGCTTTAAAATGAGAAGACGTTATTTACATACACTCTGATTTGGTACGCAACGGGAAC
Source organism: Serrognathus titanus (assembly GCA_039766575.1). Lineage (NCBI taxonomy): Eukaryota > Metazoa > Arthropoda > Insecta > Coleoptera > Lucanidae > Serrognathus > Serrognathus titanus. The sequence continues at coordinate 19,537,954 of CM077911.1, read as the reverse complement.
AGTGGCGCAGTGCTTAGGTCAATAGGTTTGGAGCAGTGTTTACACTCGGCTGCGCCAAGGCTACAGTTAAAGGACCAATTTATAAGAATATGACAAACTAATCGATAAAACAATGAATTGGCAATTTCTCAAGATGTCAAGATGCAACGCAATAAATAAATTAAATATAATGAGGAACAAATGACGAAGTATTTTGGAAATTATTCAAGCTCTAAGATGACCATTTTTAATGAAATATTCACTTTTTGTCGACATTTTTTCTTAAAAATTAAAAATAAATATGATCTTAAAAATAAAATACAAAGACTATTATTTCTTAAGCAACCAATTTGCTAAACAAAAATTTTCAGCAAGAATTCAAATTGAGCGCGAAAGCAAAGTAACAAAGACGGCCAATAGATGGCGTTGGCGAATGGAATGTCACAGATAACATTCTTGATTAAAATTCGCTTCTTTTGTTACGACTTTTAGAATTTTTGAACAAGAACTTGTGTTTAATTATTTAAGTTTTTGATTCGTTTATTCGAATGTATTCTTTTTTGCAGAAATCGTGATTGAAGATTCTTTTATTTCGTTTGTTTTCAATTAGTGTAATTGACGTTTGATAGCGCGCTTTTGTTTTTAAGAAGGATTCAAAATAGAGCGCAAAGTAGCAATGATACTTGATAGATGGCGTCGGCGAATGAATTGTCACTCTTTTGTTCAACAAAAATTTTTCTAATCTTTTTTGAATTTTTTTCTTTTTGTTATTATATTTCAAATATTTCAACATTTTCTTTTCTTGTAGGAATCTTAATTGAAGTTTGGATCTCTTTCATTTAATTTGTTTCCAATTAGTTGACATTTGACAGTGAGCTTTTGTTTTTAAGCGGGATTCGAATAGAATGCAAAATAGCAATGAGACGCAATAGATCGCGTCGGCGAACGAGAGTCATTCTTTTGTCGAACACTGACATTTGTGATCAAAATTCATTTTATTTTGAAAATCTTTTTCAATTTTTTCAAATTTCAAAGTTTTCTACATTTTTTCTTGTAAGAACATGACTGACGTTTGCGTTTCTTTTCTTTCTTTTGTTTTCATTTTATTTAGTTGATGTGTCACAGCGCGATTTGCTTCTAAGCGGCATCCAAATAGAATGTAATCGCAGTAATGATGCTCAATAGATGGCGTTGGCGTCACAGATATTCGAGATCAAAATTCACTTTATTTTTTAATTTTTTCTTTTCGTGTGTCTTTGATTTGTTTCTCAATTAGTTTACATCTGACGGCGCGCTTTTGTTTCTAAGCGGGATTCAAGTAGAGTGCCAGTGATACTCAACAGATGGCGTTGGCATTTTGTGACCGAAATTAACTTCATTTTTTAAATTCTTCAACAGGAATCCTGATTGAAGTTGGTGTTTCTTTTCTTTCATTTGTTTTCAACTAGTTGACACATGATGGTGCGCTTTTGTTTTTAAGCGGGATTCTAATAGAACGCAAATTAGCAATGACACAATGGCGTCGGTGAATGAAATGTCATAGTTTTGCCGAACAAAGACATTTGCGATCAAAATTCACTTTATTTATTAATTTTTTTCCAGATTTCGAATTGTTCAATACTTTTGTCCTGCAGGAATCATGATTGAAGTTCGCGTGCCTTTTGTTTCATTTGTTTTCAATTAGTTTACATCTGACAGCGCGCTTTTGTTTCTAAGCTTGATAGGAGTGATACTCAATACTAGATGGCGCTGGCGTTTTGTGACCGAAATTTTGCGCTTCTTCTCTTTCATTTGTTTTCAGTTGGTTGACATATGATGATGCGCTTTTGTTTTTAAGCACGATTCTAATAGAGCGCAAATCAGCAACGATATTCAATAGATGGCGTCGGCGAATGAAATCAAAATTAATATTATTTAAATATTTTTTTTCTCAGATTTCAAATTGTTCAACATTTTTCTCCTGCAGGAATCGTGATTGAAATTCTCGTGTCTTTTATTTCATTTGTTTTTAATTAGTTCACATCTAATAGCGCGTTTTTGTTTTTAAGTGGGATTGGAATAGAATGCACGATAGCAGTGATATTCAATAGATGGCACTGGCAAATGTCACTCTTTTGTCGAACAAAGACTTTTCTGACAATTTTTTAAAAAATCTTGCAATAATCGTGATTGAAGTTAGCGTTTCTTTTTTTCATTTGCTTTCAATTAGTTGACGTTTGACAGTGCGCTTTTGTTTTTAAGCGGGATTCAAAAAAAGCGCAAAAGTAATACTCAATAGATGGCGTTGGTGAATGAAATGTCACCACTGTTTGAAATTCACTTTATTTTCAAAATTTTGCGATATTTCTTTTCCTGCAGTAATCATGACTGATTCTTATATTTCATTTGTTTTCGAATACTTGACATTTGACAGCGCGCTTTGTTTTTAATTGGGACTCAAATCGTGTGCAAAATAGACAATGATACTCAATAGATGGCGTCGGCGAATGAAATGTCACTATTTTGTTGAACAAAGATCTTTGTGATCGAAATTCAGCAAGCAAAGAAGGACAAACAAAAAGATCTCGAAACTTAGCTTTACATAAAAGTAAAAAAATTAAAACACAGAAAACAAATTAATAAAAGGAAAATTAAAAAAAATCAGGATCGTTGGTATTCTTAATGGAATATCTATACTTTGAATAAAAGTCAAAGAAACTTTAAAATATGTAATGTTTCCGTTAGAAAACAAAGGAATAAAAGACAAATTAAATAAAATTTTACAAGTTAACAATAACGAAGAAATAGAGAAAAGATTTCTTCTGTGATGCAGAAAATAAAAGAACAAAGAATTTAAAAAAGAGCAAATTAATTAAACGAATGAAACTAAATCATGAAGTATCAAAAAAGAAAAGTGTTAGGTAGCGACGGTTTTGTTGATGATGATGAGGAATAAACGAATTCAGGGATTGCTTTGACCACTAAACGTAGTCCGTGTATGTTAACCCTAAATCACAAACAAGAATGAACTTCGAAATAGAAACCAAAAAGAAACGAAATCGAGGAGTAGGAAATCAAATTATTTAGACATTTTTACATATAATAATAATTTAATGATTTTCAATTGGCTATTTTAAATGAAACGTGTTTAGTGTCAAAAATAAACGAACCAACCTCGAAAATTAGGTCGACGTTAAAACCAACTTAATTTTTCCCCCTCAAATCACACACTTTCATTAGAAAACAAATCGAGCGCACCTGGTGCGCTTTACCTTAACCCATATATTTATTATTAGAAAAAATAGCTCGAGCTTTTTCGCTAATTTCTTTTTCCTGGCCCGGCTTAACGCCGCTCTCGTTGTATTATTTATTGTCGGCGCGGCGTTCGCCAATAATCCCCGCAGATAATATTCGATTTCGCGTCGTAATTGATCGAGGAATTCCTTTATTGATAAAATGTGTACGATACATACATACTCTTATCGTTTGTTTAGAAACCGATCATTTTTAGACGAACGAAATTAGCGCAGATAAAAATGGTGCCAGTGCAGCGGGTTTTATCGGCCTGCGTCTGAAGATAACACTCGGTGTAACAGATGAGACTTTAGATACGTTTTTTTTAAAAAATGTTTTCCTGAATTTATTTTTAATCGTCTTAATACCTGCCGTAAATAAAACGTCAAATCTCAATTCACCCAATGAAATGCATTGCAAATTCTGACAACATGACTAATCGAACTTAGCATAAATGTTTAATAATAAAATGACTCTCAAGATTTACAATTAATTTGGACGGGTTTAAGAGATAGCAATTCCGAAAAAAATCAATTTGTACATCCCAGCATCAGAATTCAAATTCAAACCCAATTAGCTTCTCTATTCTCCGCCTAATAAAATCTCTGTGGGGGCAAACACGAGAGGGGGATGATGGAGTTGTTTTTTATGCACACGTAAAAAAAGGCCATTTCCAATAAATAAACCATCGCCTATTTGGACGGGCATTGTTAAAATATAGGTCACCGGGGGGGCGGGTTCCGACGAGAGAGAACGGGGCCCAGGTAGAGAAGGGCTGGTCATTATAAAAACCGGAAGCCACCTATGTAAAAAAGGATTTAACTGATTCGGGGTGGCAGGTAGTAAACCACAGAATTTCCTTTTTATTGAGGGAGTAAGTAATTACGGCGTTTATTTATTTATTTATTTTTTTTTTGAAGGGGGCCGAATGTCTTACTTACTTCTTTAATGTAAGGGTTCTTAATGGAATGATTTTAAAAAGTTTTGGGCTGTTTTACATGAACATCCTCGAGAAATTGATCTTGTTTTTACACATTACGTTGAATATTACATTTTAGAAAGAAAAAAAGAATTTTACTTCGTTAAACTAATTAAATCGAGAAGACCACAGATCTAAGTTAATTCCTCATGTGTCCTTGTTGGAAATTTTGTGAATCTCTGTTTTATGATTCACAGACCTAACAATACATAATGAGGAATAATCCCTAAAGAGAACAATGAAGTTGGAAACTATGGTGGTTCACACACACTCTTTGTTTTCTGTCTCCCGAAGCAACGTAATGTATTTCACAATCACAATATGAAATATTGTTCTATCTGTAATTTAACACCTAAAAAATTTGAATTTGTTTTGTAATTTGAATGCTATAATCTCTCTTTGAAGTTCTAAGTTTCCAAAAGCCGGCAACTAAAAAAATACAGCATTTAAGATGCTATAGTTTTTTATAAACGTTAGAGTTGAGTGCCTTTATTTTATTGAAGAGTGGAATTGTACTGAGTACAGAATGCTATAGACGTTCTAAGTAGCTTTGTAAATTTTTGTAAATTCAACAAAATGAATAATTCAATTGTGATTTTCTAAAATGCTACGTACAAGTCCAGTCTCCCAAATAGAAATAACTTTTTTATTTGTAAATTCTTATAGATTCTATAGAAAAAAATCTATAGCATTCGGCTATAGAAGTCTACGCGTTGTGCATTAGAAACAGGTAATCCTCGTCAGTGTTTATAAAAAATATAGCTTATTAAAAGCTAATGCTTATTGAATGCGAATGCTATAGACTTTAGGTGTAGAATTACAGAATGTTATTTGAGGAGTCTACAAAAACTGTAACATTTGAGGCGCCTACAAAAACTGTAGCATTTGAGACGTCCACAAAAACTAGAGCATTTTAAATCTCTATAAAACTAATAAATTTGTCAAAACTATAGCATTTTAAAAGCTCGAGTTTTTGCAAATGCTTAATTCTACAGAATTACAGAATGCTATAGATGTTTACATCTAGAATTACAGAATGCTATAGGCATTGAAAACATAAGAATTATTTTTTGTAATTCTTATCAATCCAATAGAAAAAGAAAACAATTCGGTACCGTTTGCAAAAACTATAACATTACAGGTATTCCGAAAAAGAATTATTATAGCATTAGCAAGAACTATATAATTTTATAGGCGTCCAAAACAGAAACATTTTTTTTGAACTCACAGATTCAGTAGGATAGACGAATCTGCAAAAATTATAGCATTCCATTTCTATAGCACACGTATTCTGAAATAGAATTAATATAGCACTTGAATCGTCTACAAAAACTATAGCATTTGAGGCATTTACAAAAACTATCGCACTTGAGGCGTCTACAAAAACTCTTAGCATTTGAAATCACTATAAAAATAATCAATTTGTCAAAATTATAGCTACAGAATTACATGATGCTATAGGTGTTTGATTCTAGAATTACAGAATGCTACAGGCATTCAAAATATAAGAAAATTATTATTTTTTATAACTCTTATAGATCCAATAGAAAAAAATATTCAGTACCGCTTGTAAAAACTATAGCATTACATTTTAGCATCACAAGTATTCTATAATATAAATACTATAGCATTAGCAACAGTTATGGCGTGTTCGAATGCAAGTGATTATTTTTGCTTTTATTACAGAGTGCTATAGACGTTAAAAAATCAACAGGAAAAAAGGAATCCATATAATCTGTAAAAACTGTAGCATTCAAATGCTTATTTTATTACAGAATTCTATAGGCATTCAAAATAGAAGCGAAACTGTTGATTTTTTTAGAAATTCTCCTAAAAAATTTGCAAAATTATAGCATTCCACTTCAATAGCATTCTGTAACAATATTAATATAGCACATGCAGCGCTTACAAGAACTATAGCATTTTTAATTTCTATAAAAATAATTAGTTTGTGAAAACTGTGACATTTTCAAAGTTTAAGGTTTTGCAAATGCTTACTTCTATGGAATTACATAATGCTATAGACGTTTCGATGTAGAATTATAGAATGCTATAGATAGACATTCAGAATAGAGAGAGATTATTACTTTTTATAGATTCGGTAGAAAACAAAGACGCATTTGAAGCGTCTGGAAAAAATATAACATTTGAGACGTGTACAAAAACTATAGGACTTGAAATCACTAGAAAATTAGTAAACTTGTCAAAACTATAGCATTTTAAAAGCAAATGTTTATTTCTAGGCAAATTCTAATTTCTTTTATACGTTCTTATAAATTCAATAGAAAAAATGAACTCGGTACCATTTGCAAAAATTATAGAATTCAATTTCTACGTTACAGACATTCTGCAATACAATTCTTATAGCACTACCTAGAATTATAGCTGTCTTCGAACGCAAATGCTAATAACAGAACGCTCTAGACGCTAAACGTTCTTGTTTTTTTTGTGAACTTTTGCAGAACCAACAGGAAAAAAAAACGAATCCATATCATTTGCAAAAACTATAGCATTCAAATGCTCATTTTTATTACAGAATTCTGTAGGCCATTCAGAATAGAAGCGAAATTGTTGTTTTTCTTTTGGAAATTCTTTTAAAATCTATAGTATCCCGATCCAGCAGCATTCAGTATTAGAATTAATATAGCACTTGCAGTGCTTAGAAATACTATAGCATTTTTAATTTCTAGAAAAATAATCAATTTGTGAAAACTGTGGCATTTACAAAGCTAAGGTTTTTGCACGTGCTTATTTTTACAGATTTACAAATACTATAGACATTTCGATGTACAATTACAGAATGCTATAGACATTATAAACAAAAGAAACTTATTATTTATAGATCCAGTAGAAAATAACGAATTTGCAAAAACTATAGCATTCCATTTCAGCACCAGTATAGGTTTCAGAAAAACTGTAGCATCTTAAAAGATAAAAATGTTTGCAAATGTTTATTTATATGGAATTACAGACTGCTCTTGACGTTTAGGTATAGAATTACATACTGCTAAAGGCATTCGGTAGGTAAAAACTATAGCATTCAGTTTCAGCATCGTATGCAATATTTAATAGAATTATTATAGCATTTCAGTACAGAATGCTATAATCTTTCAAAAATGAAGCAAGGTGCGTATAGAATAAAAACGACGTATTTACTGAATCGAGAATTTCCAAGAGTTTGAAGAAGTAGTAATGATTTAAAGTGAAAGGAGTAGGCAAGCGAGCCGAACATGTTCTGGTCAGGCAGTAGTACAGTAGAATGCAGTGTAGTGCATCTATTTTCGCGATACAAGGACAGTGCCGGTTGAAGGTTAGCACGTCATTTCCTGGTCAATGTGCTCTGCAGGGCCGCGTCTCCGCATCTCTCCCGGCCCCCTTCAGCCGCACGACCGGGCCCGGCTCCGCTGCGCCCCGAAGAGTTATGACATTTGCGGCTATCGGATTTGTTCTCGTTTCACGCGGAAATTTTACACACAAGTTTATTGAGGCTGGAAACGGCAACTTGATGATAATAACGGCGCACGTAATGCGTAAACATGATATCGATGGTGGTTGAACACGTCCCCCAGGTTAATGAGAAATTATTACATTACGTTCGGCCCTGAAGGTGGTGGGCGAACAAACGAAATCATTAAACGAACGCGCATGCAAATTTTGATGTCGCTTTGAAAATACCTAAACGCCTACTTGATACAAAACTCAACCTGATCCATTAATCCTGTCGAGAAGGACTTTTTAATTAAGCGGTTGGCGATCTTGCAGCTAGTTGCATGGTAGCGATTAGGAAATGTTTGCTCTCCGACGAAGCAAAATATATTTATTTACACACGTTTATTCACACACAGATACCTGTTTGTTTACTTGTATGTGTCTATCAAAGTCGATATCACAATCTGTATCAATATAGAAATGAAGGCGTAGGAAAAAAGTTGGATTTTGCAACATACTTTTCATATTTGAGCGAGATTCCTGAGGTCCAAAATTTCCCTATGGAATGCCGACATATTAAAATCATTTCAAGAGGTATGTGTTAAAAAAAAAAACTTCGTTTTCGTGGTTCTCAACGGAGGCGGTTTTGTCCTGCTGTTTTGGGAAGGTGTGTGTGGTATTTTAAACCCACAACATTTTCAGCTTTCTTCATTGCAATTCATTTCGATTCAAATATAATGAATTCAACGCATTTTTTTTTGGCACAGCAATAAAGCATGTTAACGATTAAAAAAAAGTATAAATTCTGCTTTGTATTTGTATCTAATGCCCTTCTTGATCGTTATTTCGTGTGGCCCCTGTACCACAGAACTGCAAACGGGAACAATGTAAAAGGCATTCATTGCAATCTTGTTTCTCTCCCCTTAGATTCGTTTTCATTTCTATTATTGGTCCGGAGCGTGGACCAACCAAATTTGTTTGCCAAAGTGGTCTGAATATATGCGACTTCTTTAATCGAATACATTCTAAATTTTAATAGCAGCTTAGTTTGATTTAATTTTCCAAGAAGTTGCCAATTGGTTACACTTGCATGTTGGCATAAAAAATCGCTCATTCACCTTTACTCACTCAAATCGTTGTCAATGAGAGTTTGTGTTATTATTACGTAAACATTTTTATCAGGATGAAAAGTTTAATATTTGCTCGCGCAGATAACCAACCGGGAATCTATTTTATTTAATTCAGATAGTCTGCCTTATTACATCAGTCTGCGGGTGAATTATCATAATTGTCCCACTTAAGTTTTCTCAATAGCCCAAGCCAAGCGAGAGCGTCGATTTCCTTTCCACGCAGGAGTCAACGTTCTTTTCAACAATAATTGCTCTGTCTACCGGAAAACCCAGCGATACGGATGTCATTAGTCTGAATATTTTCAATCGTAACACCCGTGGTACCTTCAATAAAGAAAAAAAAACAACCGTGCTCGTTCGTTCCCCCAATCCAGTCAGAACCGATTAAATTGTTATTAAGTAAAATTCTTTCTGGTTACCGGTCGTTATTCTCAAGTTTAAAACAAATTTGCTCTCGCCTGGGAAAAAAATTTTCCGATGCACGTGTTCTAGTAAATTAATGCGTGGCGTCTTCTATTAGTACTCTCTCTTCGCGAAGAAAGTTACATTTAATAAGGTCTCGGCTTTAGAAAACGGATTCGCGTCGGCGAATCTGTTCGCGTTCACCTTCGTCCGGTCCGGCATTAATTACAAAAAGCCGGAGATTATTTTTTGCAGCGCTAACAGTTCTTCTTCTTCATCTCGGTCCAACTAAGGGGCCCCCCAAAACAAGGGCGATGTACTCGTGACATTGTCGTCGCGTCGAACCAGGTAAATCTACCGCCGTTTGACCCTCCAATGACATCTAATCTTTTTTTTTCTTTGCATTTAAGTTCCTTGCACGCTGTGGTTGTATTTAACGAAAATTATTACGTCACGAGATTGATCATACACAATTCAAGGAAAGAGCTATGCAATGGGGCAAACAAAAGAAAATGGTTGCTTTGGTTTGGAGATGAGTACGAATGCAAGTTGAAAAGAATAACATTTGGTACAGTTTGAGGTAAGGAAGATAGGCCTAAGCAAAGATGGATAAGGGCCAAGTCGAGTTTTGGATAAGGAAGTTCACATAACTGTATTTTTCGACTACCACTATCGAAAGTACAATTTTATCGTACCTGTTTAATGAGAGAAAGCGGGACTTTACTGTCCTAGGCAGGTAAAATATTTTACCTGAACGTAACGAAGCCTACTTAAACCTATTCTGAAGTGACATTAATCAATTCTCATTAATATTGTTATTCATTTATTAGTGATGATCAACTAATTGTTTTGTGTTTGATTATTTTTCTATAATGTTGCTGAAATCTTTATATTTTTCTTCAATTAGTAATCATTTCTAATACCTTTTATCTGATTTGTAAAAAGCGTTGCCTGCATTATCGAAGAATGCAAATAAACGTCAAATAATTTCTCATTCGAATCAAATTCAAAAAATTACAACTTTTTGGTTTCACCGAAACGCCAGTGTCGTATGTATTCTAAGGTAAATGAAATACATTTTTCAAATATTTATGAAGTTATAAAATAGTTTTGAACAATTCAAACGATTGTCTTTGGTAAGTGGTAGTCGATTTGCAAACTCATTCGACATAGTGCCTTGGTACATAAATAACTACTACCTACAATCCTAAATGCAAGTGAAATATGCCAACACATGAAATAAAAAAAACAACTCGCAGGTAGAATAAGGAAATAAAAGGAATAAAATGTCAAGACGAAAAAATAAATTAGGAGATTGTTACAAAATTATGAACCTCAGAGTGGATTCGAAAAGAACTGAAAAGAAAATTGGCAAAAGAAAACGACGGGGCAAAGCAAAGAAGCAATGTGAACGGCGATATATATAGAAAGGAAAGAATGAACTGAATGAGTTTAACAAATTTGGGTTTAAATAAAAAAAAGACGACCGAAAAACAAAAGAAGAAATAGACAATAAAAAAAAAAAACAAAAGAAGGCTGAAGATTCTCTGATGTACTATTTAAAAAATAGAAACACTTAAACATTAATAAGAAAATAAAAGGAGACAGAACGCACTGAATACTAAATTTATACAAATTACTGTCCACATTGTCAACATATAAAACAATAATAATGTCAAATCAAAAACTAAATTAGTTAATTAAATTATAGAAAATAACATGTTACTAAAATTCTGGTAAAAATTCCAATTTCCTTATGAAACTAAATTTTTTAAACATGACTAATGATTCTGTAATAGGAAACCAAATAGAATTTAAATAAATAACAAGTAAAAGAAGGAAAAGATGATCAAGAGAACAAAAGAAGGCTGACGATCCTTCGGTAAACTATTTAAAAATAAAACACTAATGAGAAAATTAAAAAAAGTAAAGTATCAATGAAACACCAAAACAAAAACTACAATTTGGCAAAAGAAACAAGAACATGGAAATAGGGAGAATGAAGAACAAAAGTAGATCAACGGTTTTCTGGCAGAACATGAGAAAACCATAAGGCCAACAGAAAACAAAAGAAGAAAGTGTGCGAAGCGTCCATGTGAAAAAAAGAAAACTACTTTTGTTTTTTGTTCTTCTAATTTTAATTCTGTATTTCTTCTTCGAAATCATCAATCTTCTTTTATTTTTTTATCTTGTCTTGTATTTCGTTGTTATTTTAGTTCTTTTTTGTATTTGTAGTTTCTTGTTTGTCGATCTTCTTTTGTTTTCTGTTCATCTAATTCTGTATTTCATTGCTTTTTGCTTCACTTCTCTTCCTTTCTTCTTACAGAATTTAATCGCTTTCGTATTTTGTCGGTTATTATGATTATTGCTTTCTCTTACTCTTTTGACTTTGGACAATCATCGATCTTCTTTTATTTTTATTTCTTGGGATCGTATTCTTTGTATTTCGTTGTCTACTTATTTTCGTTGCCGGAGGAGAAACGTCGATTGTCTTTTGTTTTTCAATCAGTTTATACTTCGAATATTATTGTTGTTTATTACAGTCCTCTTTTGTGTACTTTTCTTTGGATTAACTTGTCGTGTTGCATTAACGTTTCTTCTGGTCTTTTTTTTCCCTGAAAATTATCGTGGATCTTTGTTTTGTAGTTAAACTAATTTTTCGACCAGTTTTCTTTTGTTTTCCATTCGACTTTTGTTTCACATTTCGACGTCGTCCTATTTTCGTTCAATACATTCTTTTCTATATTGATTTATTTTTTTGTTTTCAATCGTCTTTGAATATTTGTACATTCCACTGGAGTCTCGTCAATTTCTTCTGCTTCGAATTAAAAAAAAAATGGAGAAGGAGAAAGGTTAATTCCACCGCGGTCTTAAGTACTATTTTTCGCCAAATTTAATCACGGGAATAAAGCTATAAAAGTTGATTAGATTAACGAAATAAATTAAGTTTTACAATTTTTTCTTGGTTTGATTAAACCAACTCCATTGGTTAGATCTACAATTTCATTGATCATAACCCCCCGTCCCTCGCGGTTGAATTTGTCAGGCATTAACAAAATTAAAATCTGGTCGCCTTTAGCAATGAGCCAATAACTTTCGAATGGCCCCTGCCTGTACGTCATCTACTAGATGAGGCCCCACTAAATTGGGATTAGCGACTCTTTTTCTTATATTCTGCGCAGTAAATCTTATCCGTTGTAATAAAATACTTTGAAACGACTAATTTTTATACGACAGACATTTGCTACTGCCAACATTTTTTTTAAACTTGCGTAAGTAAGCCACTTTTCAGGAATGGATCAAAAGGCGATCACTTGAGAAGTCTAAAAATGCACCCGTTGTATCCTCGATTGTTACGCCATTGGATAGAAGTCTGAAGCAGACATCTTTGACATCGGTTCAAGTAGATTTCAGATATTTGACAGTATGTGGTTTGATCAAAATCTAACGTTGGCTTAGACTTGTCAAGTGGCCATTATATTTTTGCCACATTCCTGAAACGCGGCGTATACATAAGCATAAAAATTTTTGGCAGTAACAAATGTCTGTTTTTTTGTTTTTAATTGTATTCGTACATTCCACCGGAGTCTCGTTAATTTCTTCTTGCTCGAATAAAAAAAAATTGGAGAAAGAAAAGCGTTGATTCCACCGCGGTTTGAGGTACAAAATTTAATCACGGGAATAAAGCAATAAAAGCTGAAATATAATTTGTTTAACGAAATAAAGTAAGTTTTCTTGATTTGATTAAAACAACTCATTTGCTCGGATTTACACTTTATTTTATAGTAACCCCCCAAATAGGTTTTGCAACTCTTCCATGGGGGACCATCGTGATACAATGGAATTCATTTACAAGCAAGTCGAAAACTCGACTCTAAATAGAACGGTACTTGAATCACTTTTATAAATAAAATCATTAATTCCGACTTTGACTGTTAATTAATGAAATACATGTATGGAAATTTGATGCAGAAACCTGACCGTCTCCAACTAACCCACGACGCCGAATTGCATCTGGGCAAGGTTAAGCATACACAGACAGTTATTTGCATTAAAATTTATCGCGATTAACAAAAATAGAATGTGTCTTCCTCGTAATTATTCGTGCTAATAAAAATCTCGGCCATGTTTGATCCAGTCCCTCGCCTAACTCAGGCAGATGTATTATTCATTCGGGTTTTAGAATTTGCTTACAAGAAACCGAAACGGTTTTGAATGCGACTTCCGCCGGTTATTTTTCGCGGAAGCAGTAACCTTTGCAGTCGTTTTTGTGTGAATGCAAAATAACTTATTATTTCCGACAGATTCCGGCGGTGATAAACACGACGACGACCGACGGCGCGGTTTTGTTGCAGGAGCGCGGATTTCTGTCTATTAATAAACTCGCGCATAGTTCGCCGCTCGACGTAGTTATTGGTCGATGGATGAGCCTTAATGGTAAACATCCTTCTCCTGCACACAAGCTGAGAAATAGGTCGTGATTGTTTTTTTTTTTTCGGAGAGTACATATCCAACACACATTTTTTTTGCAAACCAAATAGCTGCTTTGCGAAAATGAAATTTCATTCAAGTCAGAAACCATGTGGTTGGTATAAGAAGAACTACATTAACAAAGGCTCAATCTAATGCCCTAATTTTTACTTTGGTATTTTCCACAATTTCACTTTTTTATGTTTATAGAAGAGATGTGTAGGTAATTGAAGGCGTAGGAGTTTTTTTCCTTTAGAAAGAACTTAACGATTAAGTGTCGAGATTACCAAGCAGTTAACCCTTGTGTTAATAGTTAAATTGGCGCACGCCTATGCATTGGACCTTGAATCGGGCGGTCACCCCAGTTGCTACCCCCGCCTGCACGTCACCAGACGCTGCTCTGTTGCACTTGTATTGCAGTGATATAATTATAGCAACTGCACATGCGCCCGTGGCCTTCACCGCAGCGACTACTTGCACTTGCTAGATGCGCTTTTTATTGTTTTGGTAATGCAACCGGAAATCATTGATTGCGTTTAATTGTTTTCGCCTTCTTCTTTTTTTTCTTCTTCTTCTTCTTGCTCGTCGGCGACGGACGCAAAAAGAAAAGCGCGCCGACATGTTTATCCACTCGAAATGGAAACGGCTCGCGTTTTCGTAACGATTCTGATTATTATTCAAATTACGTTGCACCTCGAGCACGACAACACACTTTTCTAGGTTCAATCGATGCGGAAAGGTTCATTATCCTGCCAGGATATTTCACTGGAAATATTTTTCATTTGGTCCTGTCTCGGAAAATTCCATTGCAGAGCAGAGAACATATTCCTTCTTTAGTCTTTTGTCGTTTGTTATTCAAGCGGACACTACAAGAGTCCCCCTCCCTATAAAGATGGGTGTTCTGTTTTGGGACCACCAATAGCTCACCTCCAAAGAAACACTTTCTTTTTGAACAAAAAAGACCTCATCCCCTTTTCCATAACTACTTCCTTGGGAGTTGTTTTAATTGATTATCTTTTTAGGGTTCAAAATTGGATTTTAATTTTGACCTTCCTCATTGGACACCATAAGAAGCAACTGGGAGAAACTGAAGAAGTCGTAGAGTAGAGATGAATAACATAGGAGTGAGGTAGAAGAAGAGGAAGAAGGAGCTTGCAGCCGCCGTGCGGAAGGAGCCATGAAGGAAACCGAGAGTGTGGCGCGCGCACCACTGACCTTCAGCTCGCGGAAAGTCGCAGAGTCGATGAACCAGTGACCGCGCCAACATATAGACGGCCGGCGGTCGTGCAACAAACATTCGCATGCATTTCCGACACCAACTCGCGTGCCCACTATTACGATATATCATACCGATACCGCAGCGTTCATTTACATGTTTACGTGAACACGTTTCGATCACTTTTCCCCGAAGAATTCTCTTTGTTGTTTACACGTTACCTGCCCGCTGGCCCGAGGTTTGCTTAGGTGGTTCACGTCGCACGAGGTCCTTGAACAAAATATTTTTCCCAATTATCGGTACTGACGCGGCGCTCGCCACTAAAATTAACCGACTTCTTTCTTTCTTCCTCTCCGCCTGTACAGTCAATAACGAAAAACTTGTTTAATGTCGTTAACTTCGTAATATGCGCGCTTGCATCATCTCCGTCTGGCTGGCAATTACATGCGGAGTGTTTATTTCATATGCACACTCGAGACATCTGGAAAGGAACACCTTCTCGTCTTTGACTTGAATAAAAACTACATCAGACGTTTCGCCTTTTGCATATCCATTAGCGTCTACCTTCATTTGCATAAAACTCTTCTTCTTCTGTCTGAGTTTCAAATCCCAATTAACAATTAAGCAAAGTCATTTATTTGTTGTCAAACGATTTATGCCCCCCTATTGAATTAACGAAATAAGGTTATGACGTTGCATTGGAAATTGTTCCTTCTTCCACGTTCTACCTTGCTTTAGGTTCTTCCTCACTCTCACTTTCATCTTCTTCATTTTCGCTATTACTTGATTTTCCCATCTCCATTATGCGCTCTTCCCTACAAAGGATGCTTTCTTTTGTGGGCACAGTATTGCATTCGACGTGATTCGATACATCAATTTTGACTTGTGACATAGTCATATTTACCAGAGGAAGGCGTAATCTCTAACCTAATGCAGAATAGTCTGAACATTATCGAAAGATGGTGCCACAAGGAGGAACTTAGCGTAAACCCAAAAGAAAACAACATAGTACCATTTACAAGACGTAGGAAGCTCCCCATTTAAACGGACTCACTTTACATCTCTCCAAAGAGACGATAACCCTGGATACGAAGTTCAATTGGAAAGCACGGTAAGGTAGTTTCAAAAGCAACGTCATCTTTCGACATGTCGCAAGCTCTTTGGTAAAACCTGGAGTCTAAAACCACAAAAGGTTTACTTAAACGGAGTCTAACGCCTGATGAAGTGAAAACTAAGCCTCTTAGGACCATTCTGCGCTTCGATGAAAAGGTATGTTTGTAGTAAATTAATTACACGTAGGGTTTGAACAATTGATCAATTTGGTCGCATTCTGTGACTACTTAAGAGCTCTTCCACGCCCCAGTATTATACAATACAAAACTACCATGTTTTAGGACGTCTACAAAGTCTCACCGTGGATTGGCACGACCTTCCACTTAATAAAATTACTGGGTGCCACCTTTTGGGCTGTGGAGCTTGGATTATGGAAAAGAAGGACCAATTAATATTAGGACCTCGCTTCCAGTTTACGATGAATCAACTATGACTATGAGATCCGCCTGGATTTGGATGGAACAAGAAGAATTTTATTGCAAAATTCAGAAGAAAAAGGAATTAAAGGAAAACTGTAAGGAACCCAATGAAATGCCAGCTAAGGCCCCGCATGATTTAATTCGAAGGTCATTTGGTATTTCCTTGCTTCCGAGCTGGAATAATTCTGTCTTGTCAGAAGAGTGAACCTCTTCTGGCAGGGCACGATTTCAATTTGGAAGTCAGAAGGTCAAGTCCATTGTTATTCTTGGTTGGTAAATCTTCCTCACAATTTTCCTTTTCTTTCATGTAACCTCAGTTTTGGTTTGGAAATGTTCCCAGTTTCTCTTCACCATCTCACTCTGTCAGGCAAAACTGGGAAATCTGGGTTTCAAATTCGTACATTCATTAAAAGTTGCCTTGATTATATTAGGCGTTTTTTTATTCCTTTTATTACCTTCTATTAAATCGGCCGTTTGTGAAGCTTTCCCAATCAATTTCCTGGCGTGGATTGCTTTTTGAAACTCAGTTACTTTCACTTACTCATTTTTCTATGACCCTCCATAATTTGATTCCACCAAGTCTTTTAATTCTTCTTTTCTATCATTCACCACCTTTCGCTCCTCAAACTCCATTACTGTATTGTTTGCTATTGTATTTCCTTTGACAATTCATTTTGAGGTTTATTTTCTTCGTCTTGGTCGGGCCTCCACAAACTCTACACTGAACGCGTTTCCATATTCCCCCAGTTACTTTTCATCTCTTCTGCGTATTTTGGTAATCTTTTAGAAAACGTTTGTACGTTCTATCGCTTACTTGCACTCTTCCTTTTAAATTAATTATCCCGTTGCTCTTGTTTTTATAAAATTAGTTTTTCCGTTTAGTATATTGCTCCATTTCATCAAGACTGTAATTCTCTGTACTTGTCTTTATGCTTATCATAGAGATTTTGCTTTGACGATAAAGATTTCTGCATTATTTCTCTTTCTTTCTTGATACAAGAATTAACATGTCACTATTTAAACATGCGAGAAAATGGAAGTTATTTGCAAAAGAAAATCGTACGTTGTTATGAACATGTTTTGCACAATTCACTTTGTTCACTGATTCGGTTTGTCCAAATAGGTAGGATGAAGCGATGGTTTAAGAAAGAAAATGTTGGACAAACTCATTAACTAACTCTTGATTTACCTGTTGGACCCCACTTCCAGAATCATTGGTTCCCAAAATGGGTCCGTGGAACCGCTGAGGAGGTCCGTATATTTTATTTTTACGCCACCATTCCCCATTCAAGACATCAAAGTAATTTTGCTATCATGCAATTGTGGCCAGTTATTTCATTTGGGGAGGGGGCTTCATGGCCAGGTTTTTGATATGAGAAGGGGCTCGTAGGCATGATAGGTTTGGGAATCACTGGCCTAGGTTCCCAAGCGTTTTGAGATCGCCGCCTACTTCGTAACGCAAACACATTCCGATGGCAAAATCACGAAAATTATTAATTTCGACACCGACCTCAGACCGCCTTAACGCCCCCCAAATTGCCTCTGAACCCGCCACCGCCCCTTACAAGGTTTCAGCGTCCACTGTTCACTTTGGGAACTCATGGTCTAAAGTACACATGTATTAATGAGTTCGGGCGAACTGAAAGGAAGAGAAATTAATGGGCACATCAAAGAAGTAGATAGACTATCAAGAAAAGTGACCGAAGCAAAGTCAATGGGGCAAGTCGAGTATGAATCGACGAAATCAGAAAGACAACGACTAGAAAAATTGATGTCAATGACGAAGTAGTAAAATAGCCCGACACCCATTAGTGGATTAAAGAAATAGGAGGAAGAAGATGATTATATTGTGCGAAGCTCTGCTGTCTTGGAGGACTACCGTCTAGGCCACTGGAGGGCGAAGTCCCTGGTAACGTAATAACCAAGGTTTGAACATGGGGTTGACGTAGAGACTATCTCGGGGTATCTTGCTTCTTGCTTAAGTTCATCTTCTTTTGTTCAACGACTGGTTTTGATGACGCCAATGAAGGAGTGTTGCTTGCCCCCGGTAGGACGAGTTGCTCCTGACAACTAATGCACAGGAGGCTTTGGATGCGCATCCAACACTTAGTTGCGGCTCTTGGCAAGTAATGCACGGGAGGCTTTGCATGTGTTTCCGACCCTTGAGTGTACGGAAAAGTGTCACCATTGAGATCTTCAAAGAAATAGGAAGAAGAGGACGTTATACTATTTTCCTGATCTTGTTGGAAGTTTGATCACCTTACAAAACGAAACAGATTTGACCTTATTCCCATTTTTTCTTTAATCAAATTGGCCCCCTTCGCTTTTTTCTTCTTTAATTTGATTATTTCCTTCCACGTCCCACTCGTATCTCTATTTTTTGCATTTCTTTTTGGCCACAATCACGCAAAGTTTATTACAGCACTCGCGATAAAAAAAAACATACATTACTGCACACAACGGCAATCTGGTTGTTTTGGGGCGATAAACATTATTGTTAATTAGCGTTAAAACACAGCTTGCGCAACCGGCAAACATATATAAACAATTTTTTACTTCCAGTGCATATTATTCTTACGCACGTACACAGGCGATTTACGTAACGCCGATAAGGGGCCCCCGTATCTTCTCTCCGATTTTGGATGTAATTGGCAACATGTTGGGTCAGTAAATTTGTCATCGCCTTTGAAAGACATAACAAATTGATACGACTTTTTTTTTGCTCGTTGGTTATGGTCGAATTTGATTGTAATACAAAGCGAATTGAAAAGTTGGGGCGCGGTTGAAATCTGTGTCATGATGAGCAAAACCCAAGTGCATCAATGAATCATCATAACTGCAGAACTATTCTTTTACGTAGTGTAACAGTAAACCAGTGGCCTAGAGAAGACTAGACCTAGACAGGCTAGATGCAACATCATCCTGGCACTAGGATAGGTCAGTTCTGTGTTTACCCACTTGTCTAGCTGGTAACGCTAGACCGACGAAGCACGGCGCGTTTGCTTTTTATATCAAACAAGTTCCCCGCCATTTATTTATTTATTTATTTTTTGTCTCTTAGCACCACGTTACATTATTAATAATAATAATATCGAGCGACGCGCCACAACAATTTCGTCATTCAGTAATTAGTTCCCCGGGCATTAAGTATTTGCCAATGTGTTTAACAGATTTGGTGGTCCACGGAAAATAAACCGCGTGTAAACGCTCCTCATTATTAATAGTGTAATGTCGAAACGTCTATTTCGGCAGGCCTGACCCATTTCTTTTTTATGTCGGCCGGAGTTTCTTCATAAAATCGTTTATAATCTTGACCGCGCGCAATTTTTTATTTATTTTCGGCCAATTAGGTCGACGCATTGATTTACAAATACGAAAAGAACGCGTTTTAATTGGACTCCTGCGCAGGAAGGACACGAACGCCTCAATCAATCAAAACAAACGCATGCACGTTTAATTAGATTGTGAATTTTTGAAATTTAATTACATGTTTAGTGTAATCGCGCCAATTAAAAGCAATATTTAATGATTGATAAAACAGGGCATTAAAGGGCAGCTGCTTTATCCAATTAAGAAGAGTTGATAATTAACGCATTTATGTCAGCTATTTATGGAACGAAATTTTCAGGTTTTCTGGAAATTTTTTTCAAAAACTTTACGTAGCCAACAGCAGCGGGCATTCTATGCAACATGTTTGCAGCAGGACCTTTCTAAATGCTTCAAGGCAATAATACTCACCTAATTTATCTCTCTACCCAATTGCATTTGAAGCACAAATTTCATG
This sequence comes from Serrognathus titanus, assembly GCA_039766575.1. Lineage (NCBI taxonomy): Eukaryota > Metazoa > Arthropoda > Insecta > Coleoptera > Lucanidae > Serrognathus > Serrognathus titanus. Next base: position 19,517,760 of record CM077911.1, on the reverse strand, counting down.
GTACATACATAGTTTTTAAAGGCCGTGCTTAAATTCGAGTATTGTAATTAGTTATGACTAAAGCAGGGACTTTATTATTATTATTCTTTCTTCTGGCAAGGCACGATTCCAATTCGGAAGCCAGAAGGTCAAGTCCAAAAAAAATCTGTACCTTTTTAAAATTAAAAAAGAATTCGATTTTTTTTCCTTTTGAATCCCAATTTCCTGCGATTCTAGATGGTTTGCGTATATCCTACTTCTGTGTTGAAATTAAAAAATACCTCCTCAGTCAAGTTCCCATTGTACTTTGGCACTAACGCAGAGTCACGTGACGAAAACCGCTCTGGCATAGCTAAGATATGAGTTTATTGTTGCAAATTGTTGCACCTGTCACTTTCAGGTGGCTTTTTTTTATTAGAGTAACTGTTCCCGGCGTACGAAATTAATTCTGGAACGTTCTCGGCGATGATGTAACCGAAAACTTAGCCCGCCTTTTCGCGAAAACTATTTAAACTACTGCGGTTGGTTACTTCGAACTTCCGGCATATCTCTGTCTGCCAACTTCTAAAAATAAGCCCGCGCCGCTTATTAACGCCGATGTTCGACGTGCGGAAAGGAAGAAATAAATACATACACCAGGTCTTACGCGTTTCCTGATAAACTCAGTCAGGATGGCGAAATTAACATTAACAGGAAACATCCATTCGTCTATTCGAATGATTTATTTATTAATAAGTCGAAAGAATCTCAATTAGTATTCTCCATTTTCTTTTTTTCCTGCAATTCCTTAACCATGACCTCGGGTCACATCTAAACCGTTGTGTTTCGACCAGCAACAAACAAATGCTGTTAGCCCGGCCACCAAACCACGAAGCTAACAAACGCATAATATAAAAAACAAAGATAACTGCGATGCTATTTTTATGTTTGCATATCTTATTTGGTAATAATTTATCACAAGGTGACATTCTAAAGCAAACAAAAAGGCGAATGCGAATTTTAGTGAGATAGGTCTCGCTCTTACAATCAAATTTGTTATTGCTAACAATATCTATCTAGGCATCTAATTAGCTGTAATTCGTTTAGAATCAAATTCGCATATTCACGTCCGTTTATTAATCAAATTAGCCTGACTTAGCTGAAAACATCGATAACATTTCGATTATAACGAAGCAAAGCTCCTAGGACTAACGATGAATTTACCAAAATGTTTTTATCAGTAAAAATAAACGCAACGAAGCGCCTTTTAAAAATAAACAACAATTCATAATCGAAACAATAAAAAATCAATCCATTTTAAATATGGCACAGAAAGCTCTGGACACGAGAGCAATTAAAATCGAGGTAACGCAAATTATTTATATAAAAATAAAATATACAGGGTATCTCGTGAACGATTTCACACTACAAACTACAAAAGAATGTGCTTCGGTGATTGACTATATAAGAGATGGCGAAATGAAACTCGTATGAATTTATTTTTAAATAATGAGGTCGATCAATTTATCGTTTAACTTTTCAGGGAGAAAAACAAACACCAATCATATCAGTAAAATGTAATAAACCCATAAAAATACATTTCATTTCCTGGTAATATTGTGTTAGCAGAGTGATTAAAGGCAAGTGCAGTTTTAAAGGTCGAATCAATAACGAGAGTTTCAAACAATTGCGTTAATTGTGCTATAGAAAATAAAAGAGAACGAAACATAATGTGAAATAAGCGCGTACGTGAAGATAATGAAATAATGGATAGGTATTGTTGTTAGTCGATTATTAATTTATTTCAAAGTTTCTAATTGTTGAACTCACGATGAAGAATTTATATATGTACATAGTATACGTACGTACAACGTATGATTTAGAACGAACGAAAATGAAATTTTCTGCATCTTTAAAAGACGCAGACCGAAGCGAAAAATTCAATATGAAACTTTCATTTCAATTTAATATCACGTTTCGAAACGAAACATAACGGTAGTTTACAAAATGGAGGCACGCCTCCCCTACATGTATAAGGGCGTGAAAAATTCGCGGCGGTAAATCGAGCGGATAACATACGTAATCTGCGATGAACACATTCGTCAAATCTACCACTTTCTCGGTTGTATCAAAATTTTATCTGCCCACTTTTATAAAGAAAAGTAACTAGATTAATTCCGTATAAAACAAGAGGGTTAGAAGCATTGATTTAATCTTTATATTTTTGATAAAGTAGTAATTATTTATAATTTCTTTTATCTAATTTGTAAAAAGTGTTGCCTGCATTATCGAAGAATGCAATTAAATGTCAAATAATTTCTCATTCGAATCAAATTAAAAAAATTACAACTTTTGGTTTCATCGAAACGCCAGTGTCGTATCTATTCTAAGGTAAATGAAATATATTTTTCAAAAATTTACGAAGTTATAAAACAGTTTTGAACAATTCCAATGATCGACTTTGGTAAGTGGTAGTCGATTTGCAAACTCATTCGACAAAGTGCGTTGGTACATAAATAACTACTACCTACAATCCTAAATGCAAGTGAAATATGCTAACACATGAAACAAAAAAGAGACAACTCGCGGGTAGAATAAGGAAATAAAAGGAATAAAATGTCAAGACGAAAACAAGAAATTACGAGATTGTTACAAAGTTATGAACCTCAGAGTGGATACGAAAAGAACTGAAAAGAAAATTGGCGAAAGAAAACGACGGGAAAAAGCAAAGAAGAAATATGAACGGCAATAAATAGAAAGGAAAGAATGAAGTGAATGAGTTTAACAAATTTGGGTGTAAATAAAAAAATGAGAGAATTGGAAATAAATAGAAAGAAATGCAAGAATTGATTAAAGTCAAAATTAATTCGGAACTTGAATCCAATCATAAAGAGTAGATGCTTTGAAATGCCAGAATGAAAAGACGATCGAAAGACGAAAGAAGGAATAGACAATAAAAGGAAAACTAAAGAAAGCTGAAGATTCTCTGATGAACTATCAAAAAATAAAAACACTTAAACATTACTAAGAAAATGAAAGGAGACAGAACGCATTGAAAACTAAATTTACACAAATTACTGTCCACACTGTGAATATAAAACTATAATAATGTCAAATCAAAAACTAAATTCGTTAATTAAATTATAGATAATAACATGTTACTAAAATTCTGGTAAAAATTACAATTTCCTGATGAAATTAAATTTTTTACACACGATTAATGATTCAATAATAAGAAATCAAATAGAATTTAAATAAATAACAAGTAAAAGAAGGAAAAGATGATCAAAAGAACAAAAGAAGGCTGACGATCCTTTGGTAAACTATTTAAAAATAAAACACTAATGAGAAAATTAAAAAAAGTAAACTATCAATGAAACACCAAAATAAAAACTACAATTTGGCAAAAGAAACAAAAACATGGAAATAGGGAGAATGAAAAACAAAAGTAGATCAACGGTTTTCTGGCAGAGCATGAGAAAACCATAATGCCAACAAAAAGCAAAAGAAGAAACTGGTCGAAGCGTCCATGTGAAAAAAAGAAAACTACTTTTGTTTTTTGTTCTTCTAATTTTAATTCTGTATTTCTTCTTTGAAATCATCCATCTTCTTTATTTTTTTTATCTTATCTTGTATTTTGTTGTTATTTTAGTTCTTTTTTGTATTTACAATTTCTTGTTTGTCGATCTTCTTTTGTTTTCTGTTCATCTAATTCTGTATTTCATTGCTTTTTGCTTCACTTCTCTTCCTTTCTTCTTACAGAATTTAATCACTTTCGTATTTTGCCGGTTATTATGATTATTGCTTTCTCTTACTCTTTTGACTTTGGAGAATCGTCGATCTTCTTTTATTTTTATTGCTTGGGATAGTTTTCTTTGTATTTTGTTGTATACTTGTTTTCGTTACCGGAGGAGAAACGTTGAACGTCTTTTGTTTTTCAAATCAATTTATACTTCAGATATTATTGTTGTTTATTACAGTCCTCTTTTGTTTACTTTTCTTTGGATTAACTTGTCGTGTTGCATTAACGTTTCTTCTGGTCTTTTTTTCCCTGAAAATTATAGTGCATCTTTGTTTTGTAGTTAAACTAATTTTTCGACCAGTTTTCTTTTGTTTTCCATTCGACTTTTGTTCAACATTTCGACGTCGTTTTATTTTCGTTCAATACATTCTTTTCTATATTGATTTATTTTTTGTTTTTAATCGTCTTGGAATATTCGTACATTCCACTGGAGTCTCGTCAATTTCTTCTGCTTCGAATTAAAAAAAAAAATGGAGAAGGAGAAAGGTTAATTCCACCGCGGTCTTAAGTACTATTTTTCGCAAAATTTAATCACGGGAATAAAGCTTATAAAAGTTGAAACTCGATTAGATTAACGAAATAAATTAAGTCTTACAATTTTTTTTTGGTTTGATCAAACCAACTCCATTGGTTAGATCTACATTTTCATTCATGATAACCCCCCATCCCCCGCGGTTGAATTTGTCACGCCTTAACGAAATTAAAATCTGGTCGCCTTTAGCAATGAGCCAAGAACTTTCGAATGGCCCCTGCCTGTACGTCATCTACTAGATGAGGCCCCACTAAATTGGGATAGGTTAGCGACTCTTTTTCTTATATTCTGCGCAGTAAATCTTATCCGTTGTAATAAAATACTTCGAAACGACTAATTTTTATACGACAGACATTTGCTACTGCCAACATTTTTTTTAAACTTGCGTAAGTAAGTCACTTTTCAGGAATGGATCAAAAGGCGATCACTTGTACCCGTTGTATTCTCGATTGTTACGCCATTGGATAGTAGTGTGAAGCAGACATCTTTGATATCGGTTCGAATAGATTTCAGATATTTGACAGTGTGTGGTTTGATCAAAATCTAACGTTGGCTTAGACTTGTCAAGTGGCCGTTATATTTTTGCCACATTCCTGAAACGCGGCGTATACATAAGTATAAAAATTTTTGGCAGTAACAAATGTCTGTCGTATAAAAATAAGTCGGCGGGTACATGATGGTGCAAAGTATTTTATTACAACAGATAAGATTTACTGCGCAGAATGCTAAAAAAAAAGAGAGACGCTAACCTATCCCAATTTAGTGGGGCCTCATCTAGTAGATGACGTAAATTCTATTCACAGGCAGGAGCCAGTCGAAAGTCATTGCGCTAATATGTAAATATAAAAAGTCTGAATAACAAACCGGGCGCATTAGTCAACATTTTGCGAATGTCAAAGTATTATTCGGCGCTTTCTAAATCTAGAAAATCCATTGTCTTGCTGGTGCTAATGCCAAAACCCTAAAAAATTTGGGGCGATCAAAAAAATTCGCTTCGTAACAAACAACGCAAGTCGTTCATGTCTTGCCAGTTACAACGAATAATATAATTAACAGCAACATATTTTTGTGCTGTCTGCTTGGGACTATGCTAACATCAGCGCATTTCGAAGGCTACGTCCGCCACGCTTAGAAACGGAAAGTGGAGAGGAGACGGTGCGCGATGATGCTATTTTTGAGCGGCCGGCTTGACATTGGGCGAGGTCATGGTTTACGTAACAACAATAGTTGACAATATTTTAACCGAAAATATTTTCGGCCTGGATGTTTTTCTTTTTATTTGCTATCGGATGAAAAAAATAAGCTTGATAAATTATGGCTAGTATCAAGGAGGTTATATTTAATTTGAAAAAGAAAGAAAAAAGAACGCCCGGTTTTGCTCTTCTTATTTTCTGCACGCATCCACCATCTAATTCCGGCGCTTAATGAGCTCATCAAAACGCCGCCTTAAACATGTCTGGTGATATCAATGACTTCTTTATTTCAGAAATAAATTTTGCTCACGCTTTCTGTCTTTTCTTTTCTGTAAGGGATTTAGAAGAATGGAATCAAAGTGTTGGATTTTATTCTATTGGATTCCATAAAATTCGACTCGAATTGTGTAATGGCATTTAGGGGTAAGCGTGAATCATCTACAGAGAAGGTCTCAGCCCTCGAGCAATTTAAATCAACTATGCCAGGAGTTGCAAACTCCTCAACAAGGACATCATCAAGTCCAAGACTTACCAATGACAGAAGAAACTAAATTAATTATCTCAGGAGTTACAAACTCGTCAATAAGGACATCCTCAAATCCAAGGCGTGTCCAATTATAGAACAAACTCAGTTAGCAATGCCAGGATCATTTACAGAGAAATAAAAAGAAGAGAGCAGACTGTGATTGTTACCCAGCTCTCAAGCACTTTAAATTAATCATGCCAGGAGTTACAAATTCATCAATAAGAACATCCTCAAGTCCAAAGCGTGTTCCAATTATAGAAGAAATTCAGTTAGCTATGCGAGGAGTTACGTGTTGATCATCTACAGAGAAATAAAAAGAAGTGCTTGTTACCGCAGCTTTCAAGCACTTTAAATTAACCATGCCAGGAGTTACAAACTCCTCAATAAGAGTATCCTCAAGTTCAAGGCGTGTCCAATAACAGAAGAAACTAAATGAACTCTGCCAGGAGCCACAAACTCCTCAATAAAGGTATCCTCAAGTCCAAGACGTGTCCAATTACGTAAGAAACTCAATTAACTATGCCAAACTCCTCAATAAGGGTATCCTCAAGTCCAAGGCGTGTCCAGTTACAGGAGAATCTAAAGAGGTCATGCTAGGATTTTATTGTTCTTAAGAAACCAATTTCTGTATTCGTTTGCTAAAGATTTCTGGAAATTCCACATTGCTGGTGCAACTTTGGAGAAACTGCATTTCAGTTTTCCAAATTGCGTTCAGATAAGTACGCGAATTGAACTTACATAGGCTATTTGGCAAGGACAGAATGAAATGAATATTCAAAAGGCTTAGTCGAATAAGACTACAATGGAAAATAGGCAAGAAAATTAGGGAAAATAGAAGACCAAAGTGCAAGGAACTGATTAGAGCGTGAAATTTCTGTGACTGTGTTAATCTATAAAAGAAAAATTCGATTTTCCTTTAAACTTTACAGAGATGTTGATACTATTTACCAATTTCCCCAAAACGGACGCAAACTTTAAATAACTTTCGGTATTTCCCTTCTTGGTCGTCCAAAATTGTCCAAAAACCAAATTTTGATTTTGTCAAGTCACTTCGTGTAACGAGTTATTACGGAACACTTCTCCTCGCAACTTTGTATGTAACTTCGTCTTATCAAACCAGACCAATTAATTATGTGAGAAAAAAATTTCAACGCAATAATACACTTATGTCCGAGGCCTTTCGGAGAGAGAGTGTCACTTTTTAAGCTTGCATGCACATGAAAGATTAGATAAACAATGCGGATGCGGAGCGACAAAATCTCCTTGACCCGAATATGGCAGACATATAGAGACAGTTATCTATGTACTTCGAATTTGGCCGATCGTATTTTTTTCTTACAGGACGGCTGTCCCAATTAGAAGATGACTTCAAATTTAATTTGAATTCATGTTATTTATTTGCTCAACTTGGCCCAGCTTTATAAAGGAACTAAATTGATGACAAAAAAAAACACAAAATAAAATAAATAGGTTTTCCATTATTCATTCATCACTCTGCAATTATTATTGCAAATCTCATCCGACAGCTCTAAATTGGCGTAAAATAATAAAACATTAAATACCCAAAGAATTTTTTGCACACGTTCCCGATGAGTTATTAAACGCGAAAAAAATTTCCTGTTTCGTTTAGCGAAACGTTTCGACGCTTCCTGTTTCATCAAAACGTAACAAACGCGCACCGTCAGGACGAAAAGCCATTTTGGGGCGTTCGTTCGTTCCCAAATCGAAAATGTCACGTGAAGCTAACTTACGGCCGCAATAAAATGTGTTTAGAAAAAAAGTTGCAGTTGTTTTTCGCGCCGGGCAATAATTTTCGGAAGCCAACGACGGACGGCGACGTTCCTATCTGTTTTCTTTTTTTCTTTTTTATTTTTACACTTAGGTACCGTCGCCGGTTTATATTTAGATCCTAAGCGCATGATTTTTTGGCATTCGCAACAATTTACAATTTAGGGCAGGTCAGAGAGAGTATAGCGGCGCGGCGGCGAAATTAACCAACCGCGTTTTATCATCGGATACGCGAAAATAATTCGGCGGATTAGTACCTTTTTTTTTTGGTGGAGCTATCTTTGGGTCCTTAAAAATTAATCTGCAAAGTCTAGTGCAAATAAGTTTATCAATAAAAGATTAAAGTTTGTTTTCTAGGAATTTACAAAGTTTACAGAGGTTTAGGTTAATTTTTTTTTCGTGTAATAAATACCAAATCACTGATACTACAAAAATTGTTATGAATACAAATACGTAATAAATTAAAACTTAATGATGACGAAGGGATAGAAAAAAAGATTCTTCCTGTGTGGAAGGAAATAAAAGACTAAACTAAACAATGAAAAAGAGGATTTGTAAGAAAGCTCTTTTTTTCAGTTTTGTTTTTTTCAATTTCACTTAATTTTTTTGACTGATTTTTCCGGCAGATAAAACACATTAACTAAATTAAAAAAAAAACAGGAATTAAAATTGTATTAAAAAAACAAATAAAAGGCTAATGATTTGACGAGGAATGAATAAAAAAATTGCACAAAATATTGAAGAAGGAACGGACTGTTTGTTAAAAGCACTATCAAAGAGTGTCGTCAGTTTGCACTGATGATGACAGTTTCATTATCTAAATATGTATTTGAGTGTACACATGTAAGCAACCAGAAGTTCGAACATTTTTTGTAGAAAGTATTAAGAAGCTCTGTACTCAGGGAGAAGGTTTAAGTTTTTTACGATGATGGTCGTTACATAGGAGGATTAGAGTAAGATTGAGCATCTCCTGCTTTCTTAGAGTGTCTGTTTTTGTTTCGTTAACTCCAATAAATTTTTTTTGCCTTGACATATACACACGTTGGAACACAAAACGGTGGAAGCTAAGGTTAGGGGTGATGGAAATCACTTTTAATTTTCCTTTAATTTTCTAATTTTCTTGATGAAATAGAGTACTTACGTTGTGCCCTAATCGAGTAGTGATGTGGGTGTGTGATGTGTCCGCGGTGGGGTTGTCCGTGACCGGCGGGAAAGTTATAAGCTGAGAGGAAATGCTGCTTCGGATGATACCCTAGCGGAGAGTGCGGCCCCAGACCTGGAGGTTGCAACCGTGCCTTCAGCTCGTCGGTGGAGGTATGCCCGCTGGACGAGCTGTCCACGTCGGAGACTCCGGAATCCGCGGGGCTGGGCGGAAGAGAACCTTCAAAAAAAAAAAAAACGACCCACATTTAATTCTTCAGATACACACACCACCCCATGTAAACTATTTTAATTCAGTTCATTACAAAACACCCTGTAAATTATGATTAATTACTTAATTAATTCGTATATTAAATTATTCAAGGACCCAAAAAAAAATTAATTTTAGATTAACGTAATGGCAAACAACGTTCCGCCGCGCCGCGCCGTTAATTGAAAATCATTGTAACTGTCGTTTTTTTTTTCTTCAGGGTCTGGAATTAATTACGCGTTCAGTTTTGAGTATTTGTAACTGTCACGTTGCTTGATAGTTTTCCCATGTCGGGGGGTGAGGAGGTTTTTCGTCGTCCATCGCCGTCGCCGCGTCAAGATTTCTGATACACGCTTTATCAAAGCGTGTCCATTAATTTCGGTGGATTAATGTTATAAAGTTTGGTCATTCCGAAGCGGCCTATTAGTCACGCATGCCTGGCACCCCTCGGAAGACAGTAAATAAACAACACACCCTGAGCATGTGCAACCCGTTCCTTTGTGCTCGCGAACCTGTTTCCGAGTCGCTTTAATTCCGCGAGCCGATGTCCGGTCCATCCCTTAATGTCCGGCGTGACCCGGTGACCTCGCTGCCCATTAATCATATCTATTATACAAACCCGGGTCGTATGGGGGTCACTGAACAGCGGACCGGCTTCAAAGGTGGGCCGCCGTTAAGGGCCCCAACCCTTCCACAAACTCACAGGCCCGCTGTAAGATTCCCGATTATGTCGTTACCTACGTTGACCGTTGGATAGTTTGATGGCCAGCATTATTGCGATTTGCAGGATATGAAAGGATACTACGTGAGAACTTGGGGTTTTTGATGGTCACTTCTTTTCGCTCCGGCCACTGTCGCCTCGACTGTTTCCAATTTGCATATGCATTCAACACGTGAAATGTTTTGATTTATTTGCAATTTCTTCAACGTAGGTTCGTCTTTTAACCGAAGATTTCGGGACCGTGCAAACGACAATTTTCGGTTTCTCCCTTTCCACCCATCAAAACATGTCAGACGTAGGATCGCGCCTTCGAAATTAGAAAAAAATGTAACGAACTAAAATTAAACGCACACGCGTGAGTAACGTCGAGCTGACATTGGGAAAGTAAATTGGCAAAAGTTACTTTACGGAGCGGCGTCCATTTAAAAAGTGCCAAGGTCCACACAGATGTTGTACATACTTCTAACACCATTAGACATATTCAAATTTAAATGTTACATTTAACTGACATGTTTCAGGAGGAATTGGATTAGGTCTCCCGAATATGTGGATTATTAGATTCATGGTCAACTATTTTTTTTTTAGATTACTCAAAAAGCGTGGCCTTCCAAAGCCATTACAATTACGAAATTATTCAATTAATCAAGTGCCATCATTGCTTTGGTATAATTCTCTTCGAGAGGTCCAAGGCTTTCATGCCACGTCGTTTTGAAAAGACCAAAGATATGCTGTCGATGGTTCGAGGTAAGTTATGTACAGGATGACCGAAAATTAGGGAATGGAACAAGGATAATCAAGTCAAGACTCTATCAAACCTATCGTTACTTAACTAACCCGTCTGCAATGATATAACTCCAAAAGCCCTCGGGGTCTAAGAGAATAAGTCAAGAAATCAAGAAGTCGTTCCTTATCATTGACTTTTGCAACCGATTCAAACTTTACCAAAAAAACGTGGCCTTCCAAGGTTGTTACAATTACGGAATTATTCAATCAATCAAGTACCAAGTGGTACAATTCCTTTCGAAAGGTTCAAGGGTTTCATGTCACGTCGTTTTGAAAAGATCAGAGATATGCTGTCGGTGGTTCGAGGTCTTTTGTAAGTTATGTACAGGTTGACCTAGAATCAGCGATTGGAACAATGATAATCAAGTCAAGACTATCAAACTTATCGTTACTTAACTAACCCCTCTGCAATGATGTAACTCCAAAAGCCCTTAGGGTCTAAGAGGACAAGTCAAGAAATCAAGAAGTCTTTCCTCAACATTGACTTTTGCAATCAATTCAAACTTTACCCAAAAAACGTGGTCTTCCAAGGCTATAACAATTACGGAATTATTGAATTAATCAAGTACCAAGTGGTACAATTGCTTTCGAAAGGTCCAAGGGTTTCATGCCACGTCGTTTTGAAAAGGCCAGGGATATGCTGTCGATAGTTCGAGATCTTTTCTAAGTTATGTACAGGATGTACTAGAATTAGCGAATGGAACAAGGATAATCAAGTCAAGACTATATCAAACCTATCGTTACTTAACTGACCCCCCTGCAATGATGTAATTCCTGAAGCTCTTGGGGTCTAAGAGGACAAGTTAAGCAATTAAGAAGTCTTTCCTCATCATTGACTTTTGCAATAAATTCAAATTCTACCAAAAAGAAAAGCGTGGCCTTCCAAAGCCATTACAATTACAGAATTATTCAATCAATCAAGTACCAAGTGGTACAATTCCTTTCGAAAGGTCATGCCACGTCGTTTTGAAAAGGCCAGGGATACGCTGTCGATGGTTTGAGATCTTTTCTAAGTTATGTACAGCATGGCCTAGAATTAGCGAATGGAACAAGGATAATCAATTCAAACCATATCAAACCTATCGTTACTTGACTGACCCCCTGCAATGATGTAATTCCAAAAGCCCTTAGGGTCCAAGAGGATAAGTTGATTATTCAGTTTCAATAAATCCAATCGTATTTTTAACTTTTCTCTTCAAGGAACGAGTAATTAAAATTGTTTGCGCTTGTTTTCTTCCTGGAGCTTTTGTTCCTGTTTGTCTTCCTTGTCTTTTCTAACGATCTTCGTTTGTTTTCGGCATACCAGTTCCTTTTGTTTTTAAAAAGAAATCACCCCGAGCCTTTTGTTTTCTTCTTAGAGCGATTGAAGAACGGTTTTCCAAAAACCGAAAGAAAAATGTAAAAGACAAAAGACTGTCTGTTTAGAAGTTGAAACGGAAATCGAATGTTTTGAGTCGATAGTCTTTTGTTTTCTGTACGTGAGTAGTTTTGTTTTTGTTTTGTTTGCGCTGCAACTTCGCGTTGTTCTTTTTTGTTTTCTTTTTTTTTTTTGATGAAACAACGAAATCAAGTATTTTTATTAATTTAATCAGGAAAAGTAGTTTTCTTCTTTTTCCGATAGTATTGAAGAGTAAATATAATATTATCTTTTGTTAAAAATTGATCGTCTTTTGTTTTCTTCTTGACGCGTTTGAACAATGAAAATTTTCAAGGCCCGAGACGATTGGTTCCTTTGAATGTGTGTAACGGAAATCGAACACTTTCTGTCGGTTGTCTTTTGTTTTCTACGAGTTTCTTTTTTTGTTTATGACGAGGAGAGAACAATCGCAATTGTTCTTACAAACATTTGCTGCACAATCGAGTTTCCGTTGTTGGTGTTTGTTTGTTTGCTTTTTTTTTTTGAGAAAACAAAAGGATTTTCGTTACGCGAACAATCATCATTTGTTTTTTATGATTTTGATCGACTGTCATTTGTTTCTTGGGTTTCCGATGCGCTTTTTATTTAAAGAAATTAAGCATCATGCATTGAATAAGTTTCGAGTTTCAATCAGTTTGACAGTTCCTCATTATTGGCTTTTGCAATTGATTCAAACTTTGGTTGATAACTAAACGTACAAAATAAACTATACAGGCTGTTCTAGAATAACCGAGTCTAATTTTTATGAGAAAACGGTTTGAAGACTCTATAAAAAGAAGGTGTTTGGAATTTTGAAAAGCACAACGAATTTGGAAAGACTTTAATTCCATTTCTGTGTAACTTTAATTTAAATTTAAGGGCGGAAGGGTTTAATTTATCGCATAAATCTCAGGTGGACACACAGAGCGTTCCCAACGGACCTTCCCTTTTTTTTATTTATACGTATATACCATTTAGAGGAGCACTTTCTTAGACGCATGTAAAAAGGAAGGAAGTCGCACGGGAGATTAGTAAAAGTCGGTGGTGTGTTTGGTTAAGGGTTATTATGATAGGTGTTGCGGCAGGTAAGAGATAAAACCGGAGTCATTATCCTCAACAATGTCATTACAAAACGCGCTCCACAAAGACTTGATCACTTGATACGGGTACGTACCCGCCAGATTAGCAAATGGACCACTCTAATCAAAACAATGTAATTGATATTATAATCGATCGCGTTGTTTCTTCTTTTTTTTTGTCTTGAGTGTGCAAGCAATAAACTTCCTTTTATTAAACCCTTCGTCAGGAATAACTACCTCGTAGTTATTCAACGGAAGAATCGAAATGAGCGGAAAACGGGTTTCTAAACGAATTAGTGACCACTTATACGCGTATGCACGGAGGAAGTTCCCTGGTTTTTTGATGATGACGACTGGTCAGTGTCCGACTGACCGAAGAAACCCTCCGAGTAGATAGGAGCCAGATAGTTTAACATAATCCTCATGTGGGAAAATGTCGTTGTCGGGTAGCGATGGTCAGTACTGACCACTTCAAATTGAAATAGGATATCCACGGCGAGTCATAAAGGGCACAAACGAATTCTCTTTATTTCATTTCGTTAATTAATTGTATATAAGTCGGGCTAATGCAAAACAAGATGTGACTTAACTCAGCAGCTGCTTAATTCTCCGACCATTCAAACTTGCAGTAAACATCTCTACCCTTTCATTTTTGCATTGAGCCCACCCTTATACCGACGCAAAAATATATTGAGTTGCAAAATACACACGTATTTCGATATTACGTATATTTGGGTATTATTTCGTTAGTGTCTGCATCTGGCACGTGTTTAGGCCCTACGTGTGCTGTTTATTGAGTTAGGCATTGCATCTGCGCCTTCCATAGAAGAGTTAACAATGAGAGAACTGTTAATGCAAGAGAAGAGCTTTACGCAAATACCATGACGTTGTAGGGTGTTTACTTGCTTACGTTACATGGTCCTTAGGTCACATCAGTTCCAAAAAAGGACCTTTAAATGTATTTTAATTAAATACATACAATTCGGAAACCGATTTGTGTTACGTAGAGGTTCGCATGATGCCGAAGACTCAGACAAAGGAGGGAATGCATCCCTATTGGTGTTTTTGTCTTTACTATTATGATACATTTCCTTTTTTATTTCGATTATTACGTGATAAATTGATTTCCAAATGTATATTTCAACAACAATGAGGAAGTGTGCTGACGCCACAAAGATAAATGACGCGAAATTAGAGAAACGTACGCCTGTATACAAGGCGTAGGATGTAAGTAAATTCCCCGCCTGATTGATGATGAATGTCTTCAGTTCCAAACTCGCTGGTTTGGCGATGCGAAAATTCACTTGGCACGATACTCACCCAATCGACTTAAAACTGGAAGGATATTTCAGGAAACGCGCCTTATTAAAGGAAGTCGCTCATTGTTGAACAACATTGAATAACCGGAAGTTACTTTTCGTACGTGCCTTGTATTTACACATCTCCTTTTTTTATTATCCCAAGGCGCGTCAGACGTAATTACATATTATTAAGTGCGATGGATACTCATTAGTACGCCATTAACATATTACGTTTAAGACGGCGTGACTCACGAGAAGGGAATTTGTTCTTTCTTTTTTTATTTAAACAAGAAAGATCCATAATTATATTAGAATCGAATTTAGTGTAAATACCAGTTGTTGTGGTTGTGCATGCCGTTATTCTATGAAGTGGTATGGGTGCTGCCGTAAACTCTGGAGTCAACCCAAGCATGTAACTCGTTAGTTTTCCGTTGGGTACCGGCGAGGGTGACTTTCTGTTACGGCTTCCTGAGTGACAGTGTTCGTATTCCCATTTGGTGCCATCTGAAACAACAATACAGTTAATACAACCAAATCACTTTCCACAAGAAAAAAAGAGGAACGAAGCTAATCTAATCTCTCTGGCGCGCAAGTTCCAAGAAAAATGATCTATACTAAACGAGCTTTAATAAATAAATTTGTTTGAATTGTTAAGTCGTGATAACGAGGCGTTTGAAAGAATTTAGCAAGCTAAAGGTTAAATTAGCTTTGGTTAGATACTGGCGCAGTAGCCAGATTCGCGATAAATCCGTTGCTAAAAATAGTTGTTTTTGAGTTTTGTAAATGGAAAATTTACATAACATCGCATCTTCGTAATATACATGACCTATGATAACGTCATTGGACTTATGTATGTGAATGAATTGGTGCAGATGTATTTACATCATACGTCTACGTAGATTTTACGCAGATCCTTTTCTCTAACCGCAACTCAAATAGCCAAATTTTTTTAAGTTGTGTGTAAACCTCAATCTGCTATTGTTTTAAATTGTAAGTTACATCAACTACTGCATTGTTAGCAAGTGAATAAATCTACTGCGCAGATTAAGTATAGAATAGGACCAAGTGCAGATCCTTGAGGAACATATAACTGCCCTTGGTAATCGCCTAATTTCCATCAACTTCGCTGTGCCATACATTTCAGTAAATTTAAAGTAATGTCTAAAGTAAAACAAAAATGACTAATTTCCATCAATCAAGTCTCGTGCACTTGCACTTACACAGCTACTAATTCTCTTTCTTTCCGCCATTTTCTTTTTGTTCAACAGACGCGGACAATTTTTTTCCTCAGCCTTCTCCTTACACGTTGAGTTTAAGAAGCCTTTCACAAGGTGAATCGACTTTCTTAATTGCTGGTAGGTATAATCTCTATACGTCTTCAGCTTTCTTCGTTCGCGACCGTTCTCCTCAAGCTAAAGCCCGTTTCCTCGCAGATTTTTAATCGGCGGTAAGCGCGAGCGATTTCTAATCGGAAAGAAAATTTCGTCCGTCCGTAAGAGTGTTTCCGTCAAGCTCTGTGAGAAACGCCGGCGACCGGAAGGGAAAGCGGTCCCCTTGACCCAAATGAGGGGCACGAAACGACTCCGGACCCAGAGTTAGTAGCGCACGGATTACGCGTTATTGTAATAATACGCGCGTCGTTACATCACGGTGCGTACGCTGCCGCATTATAATTTATTTCGGGGAATTCGTTTTTTTTTATCTCGCTTAACCTCATTACGTCCGTCATGGGCTGCGCTCGTTTCAAGACGTGGCGAAGGAGTTGGAATTTGGAGGCTTACGTGCAAACGGAAACGAGCGATGGATGATATTTGTTTCCCCAATTGCTTGTTCACGTCGTTCCAAAATTGGATGTGATTTGTCAGTTACGTATTGCCATCTGTGAATCGATGCCTAAACGATATGAACACAAAATCACGGTTTTGTTTGGGGAAATCTAAGGTGAATTAAAAATGTAACGTTTTGTAAAGTATGAGGACAAGAAGATTTGAAACGGAAACAAAGCATAACCAAAGATGGATAAGAGGCAACATTTGGTCGAGGCAAGGCAAGGCATAGTTGTGATAAGAAATGGTGCAAGGACCATTGGCGGGGTCAGTAACAGCATGTGATTACCTGTGACGCAAAAATAGATACGCAAACAAATTAGATAAAGTCGGAAAAGAAAGAAGAAAGCATTAATGCTATGAATAAAGCTATGAAGCAAAAAATTGGAAGTTTACAATAAAATAGTTCTACCTACAATCCTGAATGCAAGTGAAACATGGCTAACACATAAGTTGCCTGAAACAGCCTGAAAGATGAAACTCATGGGCAGATTAAGAAATGAAGGAATAAAAGAAATATCAGGACGAAAAAAAGAAATTACGAGCTAGTTACAAAAGTATGTACCTCAGAATGGATACGAAAAGAACCGAAAAAAGAAAATGAGGGACGTTTATGAAAACATGGATGGATTAGAAAAAATAAGAGATGAGAGGGGAAAAAGCAAAGAAAGAATGTCAACGGCAATAAATAGAAAGGAATGAAAGAAGTAATCAAAGGAAAAAAATCAGTGAATCCAAAACACAATATCGCAAGTGACAAGGATCAGAGAAGAATTTTTGTTTACAAGTTCCTGTTTTTAATTTCTTTAGCAATTAAAAAGGGTTGTTTGTGCTTTTAATTTCAATTTTTTTTCAATTTTGGGCGTAAATAAACAATGAAAGAATTGGAAATAAACTGAAAGAAATGCAAGAATTGATTGAAGTCAAAATTAATCCAGGACTAGAATCCAATCATAAAAAGTAAAGTTATGATGACTGTGACCATACGTCCCGATTTTTAACAATTTGTTCCGTGTTCTGAGGTGTTTTAAAAAAGTCCTGTTTTTATATATCATCTTAATTAATGATTTCAAGCTTTTCAAAAAAAAAAATCACTCAAAAGCGATATTAAACGTTCTCTTCGATATCAAATCTTGCTTGTATAGAAATTCTATTCCTGCCTCTTTTAGGACTCTCAGCCTTGATGCGTTCAAAAAGTGTTTCTGTAATTACTAAAAAAAAAAAAAACAGCTCCTCAAAGTGATTTTGTCTTTTTTTCCCTTTTTTCTCAGTTAATAAACGATTGAAATTAATTTTGCCTTTAATATTTCTCCATATTTTTCATTGTCACAGAAAATAACGTTTTTCTTACTTTCTTTTCTCTGTTATCATTTTATCTACCTTTTGTTTGTGATGTTGCGATTGTGATACCCCCCCTTCCTTTTCTTTATTCTTGTGAATTTAATTTTGAATGTTTATTACTGATTATTTTTTCGAAGAATTTTTAACCAACAGTTCATGTTGACCTTTTATTCTTTTTATCATTTATTTCTCTTACTTTCTTAGGGAATTTTTATTTTTCTTTCACATCGATTGGGTGGTTTCTCGATCGCCAAAAAACGTTTTTAATTTATTTAATTGTTGCGATCATGATTTGTTAATTTAACTTGGAGGCTTTCGTGGCCGTTGTCCACAATTGAATTGGCTTTCGGTTGGAATCGGGTCACGACTGCTTCTACTGACGACGTTTCGTTCTCCATTTCAGAAGAACTTCCTCAGGGCTGCTGCTGGCAATGTTGCTGCTGCTGGTGGTGGTTGTTGCTACTTCTCGTTAATTAGTTAGTCATCAACTAGTGAGAAATAGCAGTAACACCATCAACAGTAGCAACAGCAGCAGCCCTGAGGAAGTTCTTCTGCAATGGAGAACGAAACGTCGGCAGAGAAGCAGTCGTGACGCGGTTGCAACCGAAAGCCAATTCAATTATCACGATTTCTTGTATTTTTCTTCTTTGAGAATTTCGAATTGCCATTACATTATAAATATTTTGATCTTTTCTTTGAGTTTTGTTTTTTTATTACGATCGTCATTTGTTTTCCTTACTTTCTTTTCATCGTTTCCACTTTATCTTTGTTTTGTTTTTGATGTTGCGATTGGCATAGTTTCTCCTTCTCTTTAGTTTTGTGAATTTCTTTGTGAATGTTTGTTATTGATTATTTTGTTTTTCGGGAAATTTTAAATCTACAATTCGTTTTGAGTTTTTGTTTTTATCTTTTATTGTGGTCGTCATTTGTTTTTCTTACTTTCTTCGGAAATTTTTTCTTCACATTTCGATTGAGTTTCTCGATCGCCCCAAAAACGTTCTTCTTGTTTTTATTTCTGTTTTCAATTAATTTTCCTTTTTCAGAATTTAAAAACGTAATCAAAAATTTATTTGAAATTGCTTGCGTTGTCTTTCTTTCTTTTTTGCATAGTCGTTGCGATTTTGTGATTCGTTTTCTTTTCTCTCTTTCTTTCTTTGTTGAATTTTTTAATTATCATTACGTTTCGAACGTTTATTAATATTTTTTTAGTTTAATTTTTTTTTAGTTTAATTCTTTTTTATTACGATCGTCAATTGTTTTTCTTAGCTTCTTTTCGTCGTTTCCATTTTATTTTTCTTTGTTTTTCTTTTCTCTTTTCTCTATTCATATGAAATTTTAAGAAAAACGTTTTTCTAAAACGAGTATTTCACACCAAATTGTTTATTCGTACCAACCGCTAAATAATCATTCGAAAGCGTTTATAATCGGTTGGCAGCATTGGTTTTTCTGATGTACAAGATTTCGGTCAATTGCTAGAATATTTGAAGCAAGACTTTTTAGGTTTCAGAAATAGAAGACGTTCTATTTTCTCAGAGAGTTTCTGATTCCATTTAATTTTTAATGCAATTCACTGAGTGATATGGTAAAATTTAAATTGTTCAATTGTTATTGAACCAAATTTACTGATCACTATATGAACGTATAGAAAATAATAATGTCAAATCAAAGACTAAATTAGTTAATTAAGTTGTTATTAAAATTCTGGTAAAAATTACAATTTCCTGAAAAAATTAATTTTTTTAAGCATGACTAATGATTCGATAATAAGAAAACAAATAGGATTTAAGTAAATAACAAGTAAAAGAAAGAAATGATGATCAAGAAAACAAGAGAAGGCTGACGATTCTTCGGTAAACTATTTAAAAATAAAACACTAATGAGAAAATTAAAAAAAGAAAAGTATCAATGAAACACCAAAACAAAAAATTCAATTTGGCAAAAGAACAAAAACATGGAAATAGGGAGAATGAAAAGCAAAAGTAGATCAACGGTTTTTTGGCAGAACATGAGGAAACCATAAGGCCAACAGAAAACAAAAGAAGAAAGTGTGTGAAGCGTCCACGTGAAAAAAAGAAAATTACTTTCGTTTTTTGTTCTTCTAATTTTAATTCTGTATTTCTTCTTCGAAATCATCCATCTTCTTTATTTTTTTTATCTTGTCTTGTATTTTGTTGTTATTTTAGTTCTTTTTTGTATTTGCAGTTTCTTGTTTGTCGATCTTCTTTTGTTTTCTGTTCATCTAATTCTGTATTTCATTGCTGTTTGCTTCACTTCTCTTCCTTTCTTCTCAGAGAATTTAATCACTTTCGTATTTTGTCGGTTATTATTATTATTGCTTTCTCTTACTTTTTTGACTTTGGAGAATCGTCGATCTTCTTTTATTTTTATTGCTTGGGATCGTATTCTTTGTTTTTCGTTGTATACTTGTTTTCGTTGCCGGAGGAGAAACGTCGATCGTCTTTTGTTTTTCAATCAATTTATACTTCAGATATTATTGTTGTTTATTACAGTCCTCTTTTGTGTACTTTTCTTTGGATTAGCTTGTCGTGTTGCATTAACGTTTCTTCTGGTCTTTTTCTTCCCTGAAAATTATCGTGCATCTTTGTTTTGTAGTTAAACTAATTTTTCGACCAGTTTTCTTCTGTTTTTCATTCGACTTTTGTTCCACATTTCGACGTCGTTTTATTTTCGTTCAATACATTCTTTTCTATATTGATTTATTTTTTGTTTTTAGTCGTCTTTGAATATTCGTACATACCACTGGAGTCTAGTCAGTTTCTTGTGGTTCGAATTAAAAAAAAAAAATGGAGAAGGAGAAAGGTTAATTCCACCGCGGTCTTAAGTGCTATTTTTCGCAAAATTTAATCACGGGACTAAACCAATAACTTAATTTGTTTAATGAAATAGAATTTTACATTTTTTCCTTGGTTTGATTAAACCAATCCCATTGGTTAAGATCGACGGTTTCATTCATGATAACCCCCCCCGCCCGCACGGTTGATTTCGTCCCGCCTTAACACAAAATTAAAATCCGGTCACCTTAGGGAAATCTCACCTTGTTTACCTTAGGCGACTAAACGTACTTAATTCACAAGGCAACCGCTTTTATACAATTTGACTTTTGAAAGGAAAATGTTGTAAAAAGCACAAATGATATTACTCATAAACATGTCGTACGAGATTTTTTCCTTTTCAATTACACTGTGTTTATGTATTTAGGTTAACATGCAGACATTGTAATAAACTCTCCAGCTAAGCATTTATATAACCATGACACCGAGGGTTCAAGAACCATGTTATTAACGCCTCATTATTATAAGACAAGCGTCACTAAGAAAGCAAGATTTGAAATTCGAACTTCTGATTCTTTTGCTTAAAAGTGTCCAGTCTCTACTTATGATCAACTTAAATTATGGTTTCAAACTTAATCATCAAAGAGATTCTAGTAACGTAAATACTGGAGGGCAGCAAGGTAGTATATTTTGGCCATTGTCTTTTGTGGCTTCTTTTAAGACATTATCATCCTCAGATCCTCATACATTGCTTGGTGTTCTTGTAAGTGTTATCAAGTCTGTAGCTAGTAGAATCAATGGCCTACTCACTGTATTTCAATCTTCAATGAAGATTCAAGATGAAAGATGAAAAAGAAGGCGAGAGCAATTTTGATTTGTTGATGTTTGCTCATCCATTGTTCGTCCCTTACGTAAATACCGACCACGATTTTGCGTCGAAAAAGAAACGCAAATAAATCGTAATCGATGTGATTGTATTTATCATGACATTTTCCGCTGGATTTTCGATGCAGCAACGTTTCGCAACGCGCTTAACATTTAAAGCTCTCGCTCGGCTCAAAAGAAGTAAACCATCATCATCATCGGGACATTATTATTATGCAACGGCGCAAGAAACGAGAAAACGCGTGGGCGCAGCTCGGCATTTCGCCCCCCGTTTTTTTTTTTTAATCGGGCCGATTAATTTTCGTAAAAATCGGGGCAAAGCCCCGGCAATTAGGGCAAGTCGTAAGCGCGCAATCAATAATCACTTATTAAGTAGCAACGGAGAGAAAGAGAGAGAGAGAGACATGCGATTACGTAACCGTACATGTACCAGTATTTATTTTATTTAATACCGACCGGCCTTAACCTAAATAACCCGGCTGCGTATACTTATGTAACGGTAATTTCTAAAAAATAAAAAAAAGACTTCCTTTATATGGACATGTTGTTTTTATTCGGACGGTGCGAAATTAATCCGATTTTTCGTACTCGAAAATCTATAGTGTCCAAGTGAATCAGTTGCTCAACAATATTGATTTATAAACGAAGTCATTGCAAGCAACTTTCTTCCTGAGATTAAAATTAAAGCATGATTTCGAGTCACTTTTTCCAAGCTGTTGCTTCCGCGTGATTATCACGTTTATTTAAAAAAAAATCAACGTACATCCGGGAGTCTGATGGAACGAAATTCCGCCCCCCTCTAAATTGGACGAATTTATTAGTTTTATAAGCCGTAATTGCTTTAAACACAGCGTTAATTAGATTAATCTCTTGACCTACTTCTTCGCAAAAAACTTAATTGCACATTTAACATTTAACATCGCAACAGTAATGTGCGTTAATTAAAATTCTGCAGGCAATCTCTATTTGTAAACATGTTGTAATATCAGTGCGCGCTGTACATTTTTAAAATTGGGGACTTGGGGACGGCGTTTCTTTTTTTCTTGAAACAAACGCGGCGGCAATGGCATATACCTACTTTATGGATCATGAACAAGTTTCTACGCAATGTCTTGGAAAATACTTAGATTTCCTTAGACAGTTGTTTCTAAGTAAAATAATAGAAAAGGAAGACTTAGATGGGTTAAGGTAGGAAAGCAAGATGAGGAGGAACACAAGGATCAGGCAACATAGTGAAGCTAGAAGACAATGGAAAAGCGGAAATTGTCAAAGCAAATTATTTTCGAAACTTTCGTCTTGGGATTTATGAACCTGCTTCTCGAGCGAGGCACGTTCAAATTTTATTCCCATCGCCTGGTGTAATCAGAATTACACGGAGAGGAAGATAAGAGTTTCACAGTCGTTTTCAAACAAGTTTGTTTAGAAAATGAAAGAAGCACTCTCTAGATACGAGCGAGAATCTCGTCTTGTGAGTGAGTAGTGTGTTCCACTGACATACTTACATGAAACGCACATGTATAACTTATCTCGCCTCCTTTACTTTTACTACTCGATTTATTAATAGCGACCAACAATCAGTTGGATTCATTTTCATTTTTTTTTTATTTAACACAAAAAGAAAATTAATTCGAAATACTATACTTATCATAAGTTATCATTTCTGAGGAAAGCGTGGCTTAGAAGCCAAGGTTTCCCCTAAACAAAGTCATCCTTGGGCCTTGGAGTTTTCTGGAAGAAACTATGTGCCTGCGGATTTACTTCCTTCTTTAGCTTTCTTATTTTTGTTAATTAATTAAAATTATTTTAAAAGAAAAACATTTTATTTGCATTTTTTTTAAGTATGAAAGATTCTCGCTTTATAATTATTTATTTTTTTGAGAGAGGGGGAGAAAGATCGGTTCTGCTGCAGAAAAACGATCTTTAAAAAAATTGAATAAAGAACTGATAACTGTTTGTAAATCCTCGTACTACATATACAGAAAAGGTAAAAGCAGACCTAGCGTGCGACTCTTAACGAGTGCGAGAAAAATGCCCTGCGATTTTCTAGATGTAAAACAGAGATGTTGGCGCAATTCCTTCGCTGCTCTTCGCCGTTCCAAGAGTTTTAACGACGCCGGTTTTATATCCATCTCTGTTCTACATCTAGAAAATCGCAGGGCGTTTTATGTTAAGACCCGCACGCCTGTTCCGCCTTTACCTTTTCTATATGCAAGACTACAGCGAACGGGGGTCTACAGAGTATAACTCTATCAGGGCCCACTGTTGCCAATCTAGTGATTTTTTCGCTGGATCTGTTGACTTTCTGTAGAAATTTCTGACAAATTTTAATCAATTCACACTTTAGTGACTTTTTCATTTAATGATGACCACTTTCTGTAAATTTGCTGTAACGTTTGTCGTAAAGTAAAGTAAATAATTAGCGATGTTCGCCAAGCATAAAAATCGAGTTCTGCTTTACCAACAAAATCCCTAAACTTACAGTTTGTCAAAATTTTAGGGTTTCTGTTGGAACCCTGCTGTTACCACTAAATATAGAACATACAACATTTTTGAAATTTCCTAAAATTCATGCAACAGGTACCAACATCAAAAATATCTAACAGGTTTTATAGATGTTGGTTATTACACTAGATCTGGTGACTTTCTGTAAACATTTCAATAGAGTTCAGAGGGTGATGTCACGACCGGTTCAGTGACAAATCTAGTGATTTACTTTGAAAATAATTTTAACCAAACCACTCAAGGTTTAACAGTCCATTAAAAAGAAAATTATTTCAGTTCATTCTGGCATAAAACAATTAGCCATGTTCATTAAGCCTAAAACACGTGCTCTTCTTTATCAACTATGGTAGCGTTCATAAATCACATCTTTCTCACTCACGATTTTTAACATATTTTGCGTCTCGCTCGTTTGTTTCAAAACGTCTTGTGTATACATGGTTTCCATGACAACGGGCGCATTTTTCACCCACTACTTTATAAGTGGGATGTGAAAAGTGTGTCCATTGTCATGGGAATACTGACAAATAGACGACTTCTTGAAACAGATGAGCGAGACGCAACACATGTTAAAAATTGCGAATGAGAAAGATGCGATTACACGCTTCCTGGTTCCTTTTTTTTTGAACGAGAAAGAAAGTATTAAACGATAGTTTTCTTTTCTACCATCGTTTTTTTTTTGTGTCTCGGAGTAGAAGTATTTGTTTGGCAATTGACTGTATCTTGCTTTTTAAGACCGCAGCACACCATGCATCTCTATTGCTGCGATTGTGATGCAGGCAACGATCAGTTACAACTTGCAGTTTTGATGTAGCCAACGTAACTGCACGTTCATTTAATACGTTCGTCAATTTCTTTAGTGCTTTTTGTTGTATCTTGTTTTTTAAGGCCGCCGCACACTATGCATCTCTATTGTTGTGATTGTGCTGCATATAACGTTGAGTTACAACTTGCAGTTTTGATGCAGCAACATACTTGCACGTTCATTTAATACGTTCGTTCGTCAATTTCTTTAGCGCTGTTTGTTGTATCTTGTTTTTTAAGGCCGCCGCACACTATGCATCTCTATTACTGCGATTGTGCTGCAGGCAACGTTGAGTTACAACTTGCAGTTTTGATGCAGCCAACGTAACTGCACGTTCATTTAATACGTTCGTCAATTTCTTTAGTGCTTTTTGTTTTATCCAACCAAATTGGTTAAGTAAATTGTCAAAATAAATTGCGAAAGCGGAGTGCGAATGGACGAAGAACGTGCGAATTCTGAAAAATAAGTTGTAATGAAAATAGAATCTGTACATCTTCATCGTGGCATGCTTCTTGCACTAAAGATTGACCAGCGTGCTTGGAAAATTGCTGCAATTAGATTGCATCAACAAACTTAATAGCAGCAGTAGAGATGCATAGTGTGCGGCGGCCTTTATGAAGAAAAAATTCGATTGCATTCGAACGCCTTTAATTAACGCTTTTGGTTTATTTTTAGCGCAAAGTCGAACGAAGATTCATATTCAAATCATCGACCATTTTTTATTTCTTGCATTTGTTTAGCAGTCGATCGTCTTTTGTTTATGTTTTTAACAGAAACCGATGAGCGAAAATGAATGAAAAATTTTAAAAAATGACTAGTTTTCTTTCTTTCAACTCTAATACGATACTTAAGTAAATATTGATATTTTTAATATATTCTTGTTTCTAGTGAAATTTTTAGTGAATTATTGTCTGTCCCTAAAGACCTTGCAGTGATTATTTTAGCTAAACTTTTGGGCTTTCCGCGAAAGCTTATTGGCAACGCTGCCAGGGCCATCAGCCTGAAGGACGCCAATTACATAACCTGGGCCCAGTACATGTTAAGTTTAGAGTCATATTGAATATTCGCAGTCTGTAGAATGTAATGAAGAGGGCGATAGACAATCTGTAGAATAAAGCAATACAGAGAAGAGACAAGTAATTACTTTTTTTTTAATTACGCCACAAACAAAGTGATATATCTATGAGAAGCATTTTCGATTCGATTCGATCTGCACTGATTGCACTCAGAGTATCTGCATCTTGTTTTAACCTGTTGCAATAATACGCGATAAAGATACTCTGTTGCGAAATAAGACATGTACACTCAGGTAACAAAGAGTGCGATAGCATTGCTAACCACTATACCAAGCAGGCGGACAATCGAATGGAAGGAAGGCCCGCTTTTCCATTCCAATATCCGCTTACCCAACATAGTGTTCTAAACTAAATTTACTTTTTATGGGGGCGACCACTCATTATTACCGGAGCTTACAGGGTCAGTTCACGTTTTTGGTCACTTTCCACCAATAAAGAATGATTTCCTCTTTTAAAAAGAGAACCAAATTCAACATATACAGGTTGTTTCAAATTTTTGGCACGTTCCTTTTGAACTCTTTCCAACATTTTATGAAAACCCTTCATGATACTCAGTTCTTTTTTTGTTGGCTACATAAGTACCTACTGGTGGATAATGAACAACCATTTTTTTCTAATCAGCCGAAAATATTCAAAACTATAAAAAGGAAATTGCTCTTAACGGTCTTGAACGAGTTTACAGTAGGGATGAGAACGACGGCGTTTATTTAAATGGAACCGGTTACCCGATAACTCCCCATTACCCGATAAGCACCCGGGTACCCGATATTACCCGATTACTCGGTAAGTGCCCAAGTGACTTTTCTTTTCTATGAGAGCTTATGAAATTGTTATTCGATACTTATCGGGTATCGAGTTTCGGGTACCCGGGTACTTATCGGGTATCGGTATCCCTAGTTAAAAGAGAACGCTCAGAAACTTGTTGCTCTTTTAACTGTCCATAATTATACATACATACATGTTTTGGTTGCCCAATTTGTTTTGTGCAAAAATAGCTGAAATGTTTCAATAATTTTTTTTCCTCTTCTAGTGTTTCAGAAGTCAAGGTCTTCGAAAACAACAAGTCCAATGACTCTTCCAGAATTAAAAAAAGAGACCGCGTATTTCCAAACTGATAGATAGTTGGCCCCAAAACAAAATATTATACAATTTTTTTTCTGCCATCGAAAGAAAACATTCGGTCGCGAGATTTTGAAATACGCCGAAAATAAACTAGATATTATTGCTGCGAAATGAAGCTCTCGATGTTATTATGCTAATAGTTTACGAAAACATCTGCGCAAGTGACCCGTGGTAAACTACTCACGTAATTATGTTTTGGTGGAACTGAACCGAACGACGTAGAATCAGTTCGGTGGTTTGTACTTAAATCGTATGATCTCTCTATTAAAAGAAATTGCTGATGCTTTTGATTTATGTATATGCCCCATCCAATTTGCATTTTCATTTCGTAATTACCGCGAATGTAAATCCATATTGCTCACGCGCACGCAAAATATGTTGACCCTTCGCCTTTGCGTCGGTGGTTCGATTTTGTGATACTTACAAAACGCGGGGGTATGAACAATTTTAGTCGTCGTCGTAGTTTAGTTTTTTCTTTTTTTTTGGTGGGTCTAATCGGTTTAAACGCTTTCCGGAGCAGCCATACGGACGGCGGCGCTTTCGCTTTCGGGGCAAAAGCAAAAGGTGATTGTCGAGGCGGGGTCCGGTCGATATGGCTAGACGCTCGCCTAGCGTAGGTCAACGCCGCGACGCATCCGAGACAGGTCACGCCCGATCCAACTACGTCGGTTTTACGACGGAATTTGCAGTCTCTGTTTATGTTACTTTAAACACACAGGCTCAACGATAATTGCCGTCGTTTAAAACGTCTGCTGCTCTACTTAAGGCAATCAGGATCACTTCTAATATCTTCATTATAAAGAAAAAGATAAATCGCAATAAGCTTTTCGCTTTCGAAAAATATACCGTTGCTAGAAAACATACATGTTCGCGAACTTGTACGTGCGCCTTTTAACTTCGTGTGTTAATTAATTGATTAAATAAATTTCGAATTTGTTTTGTTTCCCGGAATTTCGAGGCTATCAGCAGTGGGCCGCGATGCATTATTTGTTCTACTAACAATCGGAATGTATAGTAAATACCCTTCATTATTTCCCGAGTATTATTTTGAAACGGATCTGTTTACTCTGGGAGGGTTCTATGTAAAAAATCAGTTATCGCTGTCTGGGTATACAATAGTATTTTTATCCATGTCGAGGCGAACGCGGAAAGGACGGATGATTGATAATGCGACGACGGCGGGACGTGACTCAATTTGAGGATGAAAATAGTTTCCTGAGTAATGTACTCAAAAAATATAAGTAAATAAACAAATCAAAAATTTACTTGATGCTTACCTCTTAGCCTTACGCAAGAAAATATGTTCATAGCCAATTTACCAGAGGATACGAAGATGACTAATCGAGAGAATGGTATACGAAGGAGTTAAAGTCGAAAACCAGTTGAAGAGAAGAATAAACGAAGAGTCTCCAAGCTAGAGACGACCAAAGCACGTAGGTTAAACCAGAAATTAAAATATCAAAAAGTGAATGAAAGCAAATGGGCAAACTAGAGGATAGAAATTTGAAGTTAAATGGAATACTAAAGGAAGGAACCAATTAAGAGAGAAGCCGAATTAAGGCATAGCGTAAAGAGTAACACGTGAAGAGGGAAAACCATAAGGAATGGTATAGAGGAAGCAGCAAACAATTTTCAGGTTCGACAAAAAATGGAGGAGTCTAAAAGGCCTTTGGCCATGAAATATACAATGCGATTCAAGAAAATATGTTCATAGCCAATTTAATAAAGGGTGTGAGGGTGAAGAATCCAGAGAAGGGTTATAGAAAGTGTACAACTCGAAAACCAGTTGAAGAGAAGAATAAACGAAGAGCCTCCAGGCTAGAGGCGATCAAACTGAGACTCGTAGAAAGGTTCTAATGTTGAAAAGGGCAATGCAAAAAGGGGATAGACCCAAGAGGAAGTAATTGCATACGATTTAAGGAAACTCAAGTTCAGACAACAGTAAACTAAGCCCTTTGGTCCTGAGTTATACAGGATAATATTTTCGTATAAATTAAGAAATTCTGCAAAATTTGATTACGCCACAGCAACAAATTTTTTTAATGCCGAAAATGGCAACGCAAAAAGGGGAAAGACCCAAAAAGAAGTAATTGAAGATGATTTAAGAAAAAGTAGGAAATTTAAGTGGAAGAGAAGAGCAAGGGACCGAGAAATAGGGCAGAGCAAGTCTAGGATATAAAGGACTTTGGTCCTGAGCTATACAATGCGATTCTAAAAGCCACTCTGCAAGATTTCATTAAGGCACAGCAACTCAGCCTCGTAGAGAGGTTACCAGATATGTTCTAATGTCGAAAAGGGCAATGCAAAAAGCGAAAAGACCCAAGAGGAGAAGATTTAAGAAGAGGTAGGAAATTCAAGTTTAAGGGATCGAGAAATAGGGGCAAAAAGCCCAGAAAGTAAAACATCTTTGGTCCTAAAGCGCAGTGCAAATGTAAAAGTCCTCGTTTTCATTCCAAAATTGAAAGCAACGAGGAATACGCGAAGGAATAGGCGCTCAAAAGTAAGACGATGTCATACGCTATGTACAGGAACTGAGTGTTTTGGGGGAAAAAAGGAAATGAGAAGGATTTGAGTAACCTATGGAAAGCACGATTCAGTTCTTGGTTTCAATGTTGAAGCTGAGCTTGAATGTATTTGCTTCGATTTCAAGAAGCAAATAGCGTATTCCCTTCGATACTTAGCGTTGCGCTATTGTGTATCTGCGGAGGAGGAAATGTAAGATCGAAAACACAATAGAAAAGAGAAGTTCTGAAGCTTTTGAGCAATCTAGACTAAATCGCGCCCAGGAAGTAAAAGACTTTTGGTCCTAAAACAAGTCTGAATCTAAAAGTCCCCCGTTTTCATTAGAAAATCGAAAGCATTAAAGAGAGACACGCGAAGGAAGAGAAATCGAAAAGAGAAATTCGGAAGGGTTTCAGCAACCTAGAGAAAAATACTAAATCAAGCCCAGGAAGTAAAAGACCTTTCGTTCTAAGACACTGTGAACCTAAAGGCCCATATAGGTCATGTAGGTAGATACAGGAACTGGTGCTCAGTATATTTGGGGGAAAAAAGGAAATGTGGAGGAAGGAAAACGGCAAAGAAGAATGAACGAGTTGTATGACTTACCAACCGTAGCGGGTATTATCAAGAAAGTAAAATGGTTGGGAGATCTAAAAAGAATGGAAGAAAGAAGACTACCAAACATAATACGGAGGACAGAATTGGTAAGAGGAGGAAGAAAAGGAAGAACGAAAACACAATGGAAAAGGGAAGTTCTGAAGTATTTGAACAGTCTAGATTAAACCATGCCCAGGAAGTAAAAGACTTGATCCTAAAGCTAGTGAGAATCTAAAAGTTTTCATTACAAAATCGAAAGCATTAAAGAGAGACATGCGAAGGAAGAGACAATCGAAAAGAGAAATTCTGAAGGATTTGAGCAACCTAAAAGAAAAATACTAAATCAAGCCCAGGAAGTGAAAGACCTTTCGTTCTGAGACGCAGTGTGAATCTAAAAGCCCATATAGGTCCTGTAGGTAGATACAGGAAATGGTGCAGAGTATTTTGTGGGGGAAAAAGGAAATGTGGAGGAAGGAAAATGGCAAAGGAGAATGAACGAGTCGTATGACGTACCAACCGTAGCGGGAATTATCAAGAGAGTAAGATGGATGGGAGATCTAAAAAGAATGGAAGAAAGAAGACTACCAAACATAGTACGGAGGACAGAATTGGTAAGACGAGGAAGAAAAGGACGAACGAAAACACAATGGAAAAGAGAAGATCTTTAGATCTTCTCTAAACACAATGGAAAAGAGAAGATCTTTAGATCTTCTCTTTTCCATTGTGTTTTTTAGGATTTGAGCAACCTAGGGCAAAGAAGATTAGTTTTTGTTTGAACGTCTCGCTTCGATATTCCAAACCAAATAGCGTATTCCGTTAAATATTTAGCGTTACGCTATTCAGCACCTGCGCTTAAAATATTTTCGTTTCTTGTATTTTATTTCGGTTTTCCTCGCGTTTATCTCAGCAGATAACGCACCATACGTCGCTGTTATTATTAGCATTTTTAGAATCGTTGCGGCGAAGATAAAAATTGCGTATCTACGGTAAACTGTTACAAGGTAAGCAAACACAATAATCCGGGCAAAAATGTGTGGGTGTTGGAAGAAATGCGTGCGGCGCGATCCCTTCAGGTGACGGACGATTGCGTCGAGCAAAGCCGACGATGAAAATGCAATTTCCTGTTTTCGAACCGATTTTTAATTCCGCGATAAGAGAGACATGCCAACCCAAAGCAAACAAACCAACCCCCCGCGCTCCCGTTCCCTCTCACGTCACGAAATTAAACTTTATGTGCGGGCAACAAATTCGACGCGCCTGATAAAAAATCTACTTAATTGCTATCGCGAACGGCGATAAAAGCGGCGATAAATTAAATCAATATTGAATATTTTTTCTGGCGTACAGGGAAAGCTTGTTGTGACTCTTTTTTTTTGTAACATGCAAAATAAACTTCAAGGGCGCAACGATTTTCTATTGGTAATCAAAGACGTATTTCTGTTCAACAAGTAAATAAATTGCACAAGCCCAAAAAGAGTTGCGAAATAACTTGGATCATATAGGTGGCGGTCAAAAACCCACCTCCGCCACCACTACTTCTTCAACGTCGAAAAAAGAGCCTCATTGTTATTAGCGGAACGTTTCAGTGGCGGCGGAGTGGTGTTTTGTTGGCCGCGGTTCAGAAGTGAAAGTCTCACATGAACAACAACCGCTCTCGTATTTTGTGTCATTGCCAAAACGAAAAATACGTTTAATACATGTTTAACACCGTTTCATTAGCGTTTTAAATAGCTTGAGGTAAATCGCGCGTAAAATTAGAATTAATCTACGACACAGGAAGCGCACCCAATAAGAAAACGATCTATGACCGAATTAGAGAAGGATGTTGAAGATTAAAACAAGAAATAATACCACGATTTGAAATTTGATTTTGATAAAGATGCAATTTCTACGGAAAACAGAAAAAAAGCTCTTAGGATAAGACCAATTCAAGAAACCCCCAAAAGAAGATTAAATACAAAATGTGTTAACCACTTAAGGTAGGACGAGATGGGAAGAGATTTGGTGAAGAGACCTCAAATCCACCAACTTCCTTAAACTCGTCTTAAATGAAATACTTCTGAAAATAAAATTTTGCATTGAACATCACCACACACCTTTTATTTTATTTAATAAGGCTCTTCACTTTCAAGCTTCGCCTTTAAAGAAATAAAAAAAAGTATGTGTTGGCACGAATCCAAAATTAAAAAAAAAAGTGGATGGAACACAATTAAAAGGAGAAAACTGTATCAAAAGTAGGTCAAAACCATTAATTCCTAGATTGCACTAATCTAGCAAATGCATTCACATTCAGGAGCCTCACATCGAACAAATACTTTCGCTGAGAAAAAATTCTCGAGAGCGAATTGAGATGCTGTAGACAGGCTACTTTTACGTGCACTTCGAGCACATATGGTGCTGGTTCAAAGTGAACGCGGCTGTTGTTGGAGCCGCCGACCTACATACCTCATTTCAACACTCGGAACCGGCTGCTCTGACATCACTGACAACTTTTCGGCAAGTATTATCACACAGTATGGCGTAATCATGTACAGGTACTGCTCCCATACGTACGGCTCCGTTGGTATTGAAATGTCAGTCATACCCGACGCAAGACCCAAATATGAAACCGAGGCAGAAGTTCGATTATTATAATTAATATAATTGCGCAAGGAACCTACAGCAATTTCAATCTACAATTTCTATTTGAAAACGACCCCAAAGAAAAAAGCTTGGGGTGGTACCATAAGTCTTTCTAAATTTCAGAGCAAAAAAAATCATGTGATGCCCAAAGGATTAGTTCCAAAACGATGTGAGCTTTCAACAACCGACGATTTTCCTTCCACTGAATGGAAGAAAGAAGACTACCAAACATAATACGGAAGACAAAATTGGTAAGAGGAGAAAGCAAAGGAAGAGCAAAAGCACTATGAAAAAGAGAAGTCCTGAAGGATTTGAGCACCCTGGAGAAAAATACTAAATCAAACCCTTTCGTCCTAAGATACAGTGTGAATCTAAAAGCCAATGTAGGTCATGTAGTGGATAGAGGAATTGGAGCACTGATTGATGGATGCGCTGATTTCTTAAGAGCTAACACCTTAGCAATTATTGGACAAATCTGAAATAAATCTCTTCTCGTCTGAAGCACAAACGACCAAATTGTTTAAATCGAATTATTATAGAATCCCCTCAAGATTCCTTGTACCTATAGCCATGGGCGATTCCCAAACCCGCAAAGTACATTGGACGTACTGAAAAAGATTTACTTATGGAGGCGGGGAAAGAAAACCATCGAAAAAGAAGGTATAGTTAAAGCGTGAAGTTTGAGATGGCCGGGACATACCTTAGTTTTATCAAAGGAGAGGGTGTGGGCAAGAAGTTAATTGGTGAAGCAGTACAGAAAAAGAAAACATTGAGTGGATGTAACAGAAGAAGCTTTAAAAACATTAAACACCAAACAAAATGGGGTCTGGGAAGAAATGATAAAAGATAATAAGAAGGGCAGAGAAAGCAACAACCAATTAAAGGGTAGAGAAAACAAGAACCAATCAAAGGGCAGAGAAAACAACAACTAATCAACACTTCGACTTTCAAGATGTAAAGACCTCTATGAATCACTTTGAGTTTGTTTTTTTTTCTACATTTTACAAATTAATTCGCTCGGGGGAAAAGAAGAAGATAAAGCAGAAACGTTTTGCAGCAAAACCCCAAAAATGTCCATTTCTCGTCGTTTCAGGTTTTTAAAAACAAGAGAAAAGCAAAAAAAAGAAACAAGATACAAGGTACAAAGCCAACAAACAAAGTGCTCTCGAATTCTTCTTTTTTTCTTCTTCTTCTTCACTGCCTTTAGTTTTAAAAACAAGAAGGAAACAAGAAATGTCAATGTGGTGATGAATTTTGACTTCTCTTTCCATCAAAAAAAAAAAAACAAACGACAGGATTACGATTTCTTCTTCTTACTACCTGTTTTTGGTCGTTCGAAACCTTTAGAAAACACAAACAAGCGAACAAAAGACTATCGATTTCTTCTCCTTCTTCGTTTAAAACTTTTAAAAACAAAAAGAAAACAAGAAATGTCAATGTCGCGATGAATTTGGACTTTTCTTTTCATCAGAAAAAAACAAAAGGCTTTCGATTCACAATGAATTTCGGTTTGTATTTCCTCCTCCTCTCTGTTTTTGATCGTTTCGAACTCTTAAAAACAATAGAACCAAACAAAAAGCTATCGATTTGTTCTTCTGCGTCTTCTTCAACGAATTTCGATTTCTTCTTTTTTTTTCACTTTTGATAGTTTCGGACTTAAAAACAAAAAAACAAAACAAGATACGAGATGCAAACCGAACAAACAAAAGACCATCGACCTTCTTCTTCTTTCTGTCCTCTGCCTCTTGTTCGTTTAAGAAAGAAGAACAAAACAAGAAATGTCAATGTCGTGATGAATTTTCACTTTTCTTTCCATCAGAAAGAGAAAAAAAAAACGAAAGGATTTCGATTTCTTCTTCTTCTTACTCTCTGTTGTTGGTCGTTTCAAACTTTTGAAAACAAAAGCAAACAAAGCACTATCGATTTATTCTTCTTCTGCTTCTTTGCGTCACGTTCGCTTGAAACTTATAAAAGCAAAAAGAAACCAAGAAATGTCAATGTCGCGATGAATTTTGATTTTGATTTTAATCAGAAAAACAAAAGGCTATCGATTCACAGAGAATTTCGGTTTGTACTTTCCCCTCCTCTTTGTTTTTGGAGTTTCGAAGTCTTAAAAACAATACAAGCAAACAAAAGACTATCAATTTATCTTCTCCTTCTTCTCTGCTTCTCGTTTGTTTAAAACTTTTAAAAACAAAAAGAAACGCAACGAACTAGAAAAGAAAAAGAAAAAACAAAAGACTATCGATCGACTCACAACGAATTTCGATTTCTTCTTCTTGGTCTAAAAGAAAAAGAAAAAACAAAAGACTATCGATCGACTCACAACGAATTTCGATTTCTTCTTCTTGGTCTAAAAGAAAAAGAAAAAACAAAAGACTATCGATCGACTCACAACGAATTTCGGTTTCTTCTTCTTGGTCTCTGTTTTTGGTCGAAAAGAAAAAGAAAAAACAAAAGACTCACAACTAATTTCGGTTTCTTCTTCTTCGTCTCTGTTTTTAGTCGTTACAAACAAACAAAAAAGAAAAGAAAACAAGATACGAGAAGAAAAGCAAACAAACAAAAGACTATCGATTACTATTTTTTCTTCTTCTTCTTCTTGTTCTCTGCTCGTTTAGAAAACAAGAACAAACCAAGAAACAATGTCGTGATGAATTTAGACTTTCTTGACAAACAAAAAAAAAGAAAAAAACATATCATCGATTCACAACGAATTTCGATTTCTTCTCCTTCCTCCCTGTTTCTCGTCGTTAACTTTTAAAAACAGACAAACAAAAGACTATCGGCTTATTTTTCTTCTTCTTTCTCTCTGTCTCTTGCTCATTTAAAATTTTTAAAAACAAAAAACAAACAAACAAGATGGACGAATTGCGAAGCAAACAAACAAAAAACCATCGATTTTTTCTTCTTCTTCTTATTCTCAGTCTCTTGCTCGCTTAAAACTTTAAAAAACAAAAAGAAAACAAGAATTGTCAAAGTCGTGATGAATTTTCACTTTTCTTTTCCTAAAAAACGAAAGACAATCAATTTACAACGAATTTGGATTTCTATTTCTGCCTCTTTTCTTAGTCGCTTCAAATTTTTGAAAAAAAAAGAAGATACAAGAACAAACAAAAGACTATCGACTTCTTCTTCTTCTCAGCGTCTTGTTTGTTTAGAACTTTCTTAAAAACAAAAAGAGAACAAGATATGTCAATGTCATGGTGAATTTTGACTTTTTTGCCATAAAAAAAACAAAAGATTTCTTCTTCTTATTTGCCTCTTGTTCGGACACATAGTTTGGTTACCAAAAAAAAAAAAAACGTGTTTTTGGCCTTGTTAATTTTTCCGGAAAATTATCGAGCATTTTTGTTTTGTACTTAAATTAGTTTTTCGACCAGTTTTCTTTTGCTTTGTCATAAATTATTTCCATATTTATTTATTTTTTGTTTTTAATTGTTTTTAAATATTTCTAATTCCACTGGAGTCTCGTCAATTTCTTCTCGTTCGAATCAAAAAAATTGGAGAAAGAGAAACGTTAATTCCACCGCGGTCTAAAGTACAGACCTAGATTTTCATTCATAATAATAAACCAACCCTCCTCCTCCCCATTTTAAATATGCACCCAAATGAGTTGGTACGGTTGCTCAAAATCTTGTATCGTATTGAAATTGAGTACCGCAACGGTGAGAAAGTTACATAATGGAATGAGAACGCCACCGCGTCAACAATGAGCAATAAACAATCCGAAAAAAAAACAGCGAAACGTATGTGGGTCAACTGAAATCGAGATGCCTTATGTTGTTCTTCTTTCAAGCTCGTCGACGACCTCGTCTCGCATACACACACACACATACATGCAGGCCAGGCATTGCCAAAATGTCTTCGGTGAAAGTGACGCGCGAAGGTTACGTCCATCACGATTTCCGTCCGCCATTAGCGGGGCTCAATTGTTTCATTAGCACCAATTTCCTGCATTTGCACATAATGCCCACGACGATAAGATTGTCGGCGTTTTCGTCCGTAAATTTGTATTTCGGACGGGCACAGATTAAATTGGCGGAAGTCGTACACGCAATCGCGGATTCGGAATGTTTTTGACGACGCCGCCGCCGCCTCCTCTCCAAGGCACGCTTCTAAATTTACTTTTGGCAGGGCTCGGCTCTTAATTATACTTTACGCGTTTTCGCAAATTGGTCCGTTAAGATGGGAAAACCGTACAAACCGCCTGGCGGTGCTAAAATTTTTACGAGAGGCTTCGGCTGTTGCGTAACGCAAATCGCTGGGCGTGTACGGAAACGTATTAATTAGTATTTATACCCAACGTTGGAATTCAAAATGAACAGAACTTAAGACGGAAATGTACCAAGAGCCAATAAAAAAAAAGGTGAATTCAAAGAATGTCTACATTTTGGATTCCACTATCACTCACTTCATTGGCAGTGGTACCCCCTGTACAACACTACAACTGCAACGGGAGAAAGACCTTTTTTTTATTCATCCTGTAGCGATCGATATGTTGTGCCCAAAATCTTGCACTTCTTTTTAGGCAGACGATCACTATCCAAACGTCTTTTCAGCAGAGCTTTTAACTCTTCCTGTGGATTGAAGTTGTTTTGGCTGAATTTAAATAAGTAACAAGTAAAAGAAGGAAAAAATGATCCAAAAAACAAAAGAAGGCTGACGATTAACGATAAGTTAAAATAAATAAAAGTATCTAGATTTAGAAGGGCGATAAAATAAAGGGGACAAGAAAGGAAAAACAAAAAGACTTAGATGTTTAGGAAAAAGAAGAAAATAAACAGCAACAGAAAGCCTTAAATGGTCAGCAAAAGGAAGAAAAGGACCAACAGGAAAAAGTATGGTCAAGAGACATCGGAAAACTAATGAATGCAAAGATAATAGATAACGAAAAGCCTTGTATGGCCTGGCTACATCTCAGAATGGAAAATGAAAACAAGAGAAACAGGAAGAAGAAACAGCAGAAAGAATGAAGTATGAAAAAAAATGATGGGAAACTTAAAAGCAAAATGGAAGGATTAAGTAAGAAGTCAAAAGAAAGAGACCAATAGAGCATGGATAACAGAAAGCTTTAGATAGTGGGGAAAGGGAAGAAAAGGTGAACAAGACGAACGTAAAAACTAAAGACAAAGTTAAAGAATGAAGAAAATTAGAAATCTGAGCCAAAGGTTGGAGAAGAACTAAGGTAGAATCTCTATTCTACCTTAGTCTTTTACTTCATCCCTCTGGATGAAGTAAAAGACATAAAGCCTAAGAATGCCTACAGTTAGAAACACAAAATAAGAAACAAGACAATAAAAGCTTTAGATCGTTAGGATATACCTCAAAGGCAGGAGAGAAAAAAGAAGAATATTAGAAAGTAATGTTAGGAAAGGTAAAGTGGACGGTGAAACTAAATAAAGACAAGAGACCAACGCAAATTGCTTTCAGAAAGGTGCAGTAAGAAATAAGAAGGAATAAAAAATATCAGAAAAAAAATGATAATAAATGTTAAAGTAAATAAAGGAGCAAAGCCAAAAAATATCTATATTTAGAAGGGGGATAAAATAAAGGGCGAAAAAGAAAGAACAGAAAGCCTTCGATAGCCAGAAAAAGAGAAAAAAGTACATCAAGGAATAGCTCGTTTGAAGGCGTAAGTAAATAAATATTTAGAGCCAAAAAATCTGGAATTAGAAGAATAAAATAAAGAGCAAGAAAGCATGAACTTATATGGCCAACAAAAGAAAGACAGATACCTTCAGGAAAGAGTATTCAAAGCTAAGATAAAATGAATGAATTATAAATACAAGCAAAAAAATGGAGATGGCTATAGAAACATGGAATGACAAATAACAAATATAATCTGAAAATAAAATAAGAAATAAAAGATAACGTATAACGGAAAAGCCTTATATGGCCAGGCTACATTTCAGAATGGAAAATAAAGCAAGAGAAACAGGAAGAAGAAACGTTAGAAACAATGAAATACGAGAAAAATGATGGGAAATTTAAAGGGCAAAGTTTAAGAATGATGTAATAAAGACAGAGAGCCGACAACAGAAACCTCTAGAAGTAAGAAAAGGAGAACAAAATGATCAGAAGAACTGAAGACAATTTAACCTGGAGGCTTCCCCTGCCTTTGTCCAAAATTGAATTGGCTTCCAACAGAAAGCAAAAGAAGAAAGTATGCGAAGCGTCCACACGTGAAAAACAAAAGTTTTCGGTAAACTATTTAAAAATAAAACACTAACGAGAAAATTAAAAAAAGAAAAGTATCAATGAAACACCAAAACAAAAACTACAACTTGGCAAAAGAAACAAAAACATGGAAATAGGGAGAATGAAAAACAAAAGTAGATGATCAACGGTTTTCTGGCAGAACATGAGAAAACCATAAGACCAACAGAAAACAAAAGAAGAAAGTATGCGAAGCGTCCATGTGAAAAAAAGAAAACTACTTTTGTTTTTTGTTCTTCTAATTTTAATTCTGTATTTCTTCTTCGAAATCATCCATTTCCTTTTATTCTTTTGTCTTATCTTGTATTTAGTTGTTATTTTAGTTCTTTTTTGGAATTTGCAGTTTCTTGTTTGTCGATCTTCTTTTGTTTTCTGGTCATCTAATCCCGTATTTCATTGCTGTTTGCTTCACTTCTCTTTTTTTCTTCTTACAGAATTTAATCACTTTAGTATTTTGTCGGTTGTTATTATCATTGCTTTCTCTTACTCTTTTGACTTTGGAGAATCGTCGATCTTCTTTTATTTTTATTTGTTGGGATCGTATTCTTTGTATATCTTGTATAGAGGAGAAACAGAGGAGAGTAAAACGTTGTATAGAGGAGAAACGTCGATCGTCTTTTGTTTTTCCTTCATTTTATACTTCAAATACTATTGTTGTTTATTCCAGTCTTCTTTTGTGTACTTTTCTCCGAATTAACTTGTCGTGTTACGTTAACATTTCTTCTTAACCCACCCTGTTATTTAAATTTTTGAAGTTCACCTAATTTTATGTACGTTGATTTGGGGTTTTAGTTCCAAAATTAACAGGGGGGGGGGGCTGATTTAGAGAAGCACTGTTTGTTCGCAGATCGACAGTAATTTGTATAAAATTTCGTATCCAATGCGTTCTGTCTTCTTTTAATTTCTTATTAATGTTCGAGCGCTTTCGTTTTTTAAATAATTCATCAGAGAATCTTTAGCCTCCTTTCGTTTCAGGAATCTCTTTCTTTTTTTTTATTATTTCTTCTTTTGTGCACGATTCTCTCGTCTGACAATCTTAGGGTATCTCATCCCTTATGCTCGAGAGCTCGAGAGGTATTGGCTGTGCTTTTTTTTTGCAAATTCTTCTCAACACCTCCAATGTATTCCTTTTTGCCTTGTCCGTTGCTTATTTATGACTTAGAACTGCAGACGCAGAGAATAAAATAATTCGATTGAAAATATTTTGTCCGCTTATCAGTTTCAGACCTAAAGAACGAACTTATTAGTTGTTATTATTCCATAGGGACGTCACAATTGGAAAGAATGTTGTGATGTCGCAATTTTCTCTCATAAAATAATTAATTACATTTATTTTTAATAGCGTACAGGTCACTCTTTCTGTACCGTTTGCGTCACGGGACAAAACAATGAGGCGTGTAATAACACCACGCCGACCCACATAACATATTCAATACATATATTTTTTTTTATAATTTAATGACTGCTAACATCCAGACTTGAATTATTTACCGTTCAAGAATAGACTCGGAAATTTCGCCTATACATAATACATAGGAAATGATTGTACTTGCACGCCTGTTTACTGAAATAAAGGAAACAATTATCCGTTTTCCGCTAGCTTGCCTCATTCCGTCAGTCGTTACGCACACAAAAACCCGAGTAAATACGGGGCGGAGGCGGAGGGGGTCCTTCAAGGATATCGAATTGAATTAATTGCGTGAGTATTGCTTTGCGGTAATTTTCTTACGAACGTGTTTAATTTTGAAACGTGGCGGACTTTTGTTTTTGGGGGGCGATTTCGGATTGTGCAAAAATGTGGGCGCGTCGAAAAGAAAAGTATCAGCATCGTCGGTCATATTGCACAAGTTTGAAGGCGGGCGGGCGGGCGGTCTCGCAAAATTCGAGCCGGGAGGGATGAATGTGGGTCAGCGGAGAATTATTTTTCGTTGGGTGTAATTAAACACCCACATGGATTCTTTTTTTGTGGCCGGATAATCATGTGGTTCCCAAATTAAAATCTGTTTGATCACACTTACGTTTACGCCGCGAGAAAACAAAAGCAAAAACCAACCCTTCTCAGAGAAGTTTCATATCGAAAATTCTGACCAAATAGCTAAGGATGTAATCAAAAGACTTTAAAATAAGTGAATAATAAAAAAAAAAGGAAACAATTATATTACAGACACGTGCAGGCATCGAATTCCAATCCCATTTCGTTTTGACGCTGTCTAAACAAACGTCGTCGTTGCCGGAAACGTTACAAAGCAAGACGTCTTTTTTATATCAGGCGTTTCCAGTCGTGGTGTTGACGCGTAATGAAATTGACTAAATCAGGTTGCTTTGACACATTTCGAAACTTTAATGCCGACCCACTTTTATCGACTTCGATTTATAACCGCGACTAAAAATGGACGACGTTCTCAATCGAATGCTTATTTGCCTCTTAAGGAAGTTAGAAGTGAATGGGAATGGGAATGGAGGGATTGGGTTGCTCATAAAATGTACGAAATTCAAACGCGTTGACCACCCAAGTTGCTTGAACATTTACACAAAAGGGCGTCGTGAATTAAGTATAGGAATTTCATTGTGAACGAAGACGTCGAAGCAATTAGTTGTTTGCTTTCATAATATTTTTTCAGTCTCTTTCAAGGACGTTCCTACATCTTTATTTCATCCCCTATCAAGACCATTTATTAATTTGGATAGCTTTTGGCGATGCACGTGGCATTTCATCACGTCTCCCAAGTTTTCTTTTCTTCTCTCCGCGGGTGTTCTTTACAATTTCTCTATTGCGGCATACAGGTCTCTTCTTGTTGCCTTCCCTTCTTCTACCTAATATCATCGTTTCTCCATTTCTTTCCCTTGGTCTCTTTGGCATCGTCTGAAACCCTTTGATCCTTTCAGTATTTCTGTTCTTCTATGCCAACCCTTTTTGTAGTATTTTCTGGGGGTTTCCCGCTTAAAATTTGTTTATTTCCTTCTCCAATTCCTTCTTTTTGATAACCGCAAATTCTTCTATTTTCTTTCTGAGTTCTGAGTTTATAGTTCCGGTGTCTAGTTTCCTATTTTATTTGAGAAAATGGCGGGAAAGACAAAGTGGTGGACAACGAACGAAAATATAGAAGAATGTAGCAAAATATTTGCAGAAAGTAAAGTACGACTAAGAATCCAATAAAATAGAATGGGGAGGATGGAAGGAAGCTTTATGACGGACTCTTGTTATAAGGAGGAAACTGAGAGAATAGTAAAAAAAAAATAATCGAGATGAGGATGAGAGTGTAGAGGACCTATAAGCTCAGTGGCCCAGGAGGAAGGAAGAGAAGAAAGAGATAGCTGGAAGAAGCAAAGAAGGACAGAAACAAGTGGCAAAGGGGTATTCTTTGGAGGAGAAAGGGAGAGAAGGAAGAAACAAAGAAGGATCTGCCAAGGACAGAAAAAAGTGGCACAGGGCTCTTCTTTGTCACTTTTTTTTTGTCCTTGGCAGATCCTCCATTTCTTTCTTCTCTTCCCTCCTCCTTTTCCTCCCAAGAAAACTTTTTTCGCCCACCTGTCGTCAGCCATTCTGGCTATACTCGTCTGTCCCATCCACCTGGCTTTTTGTGTCCTCAGTGTTTGGTTCCTTCTTCTATACTTTCCATCCACTTTTATTGCTCCATAAAGCTTTCTTGGTTCGCATACTTCAAGTTTCATTTCTTTCTTTTTGTTCATTATCCAGGTTTCGCAAGCGTAAGTAACAATTGGTTTTATCCTGGCTTGGTAGAAGAGAATTATTGGAGAAAAGTAGAGCATGACGTAAGATTCCGATGAAATGGATAGTTATAAGAATGGTCTAAAAAATATTCGAGGAAAAGGATGAGAGGATAGAAGACCTATGAATACAAGGAAAAAAGCAGGTAAACAAAACGATTAGAAAAGAAAATTTAAATTGCTTAAGTCTTAATTTAGAAATCTGTTGCAGGTTGATTTTGCAATGGATTCCTCTCCTCCAGGCCCTATTTGAGGGTCTAGTCAGCGGAAGAGTAGCTCGAGTACTCCATCGCAATCTCACCGAGCTGTCCTTAATGTTAAGTGGAAAATCGGGCGTAAGATGTCGCGACCTAAATCTTAGAAATAATCGTAATAAAATCGAAACCAAATTGCACATAAAGTTGTTACGACAGTTTAAAGAAATTTAAATTTTTGTGTTCGTTGTAATACATCCGTTTCGATCGAGATGACAACGCGATAATTACTTTTTTCTCCAAAGAAAAATGCAACGAATGACTTTCAAAAATCGAATAGAATGAAATCGGGTTCCTGTTTACTTTCTAAATGATTCATAAAAGGTAAGCAGGCAGCAATTCGTCGAACAATAATTAAAGGAATGTCGGGCGACGACGAAATTCCGATGACAATCAGAATTTCGAACAAACTTTTCAATTAATAGAAGCAAAAAAAGAACTCGATTAATCAACCGCTTAATTAAACTGATTCATGATTTTCGTGTAATCTCGAGTGTGCTTAGCCGATGAGAATCGAAATGAAAGTACGTTTTGCAAAATTATCGTGAACTCTCGTAATAGTAAAGCGCAAAAACGAGTGGGCGCCACCGTCGCCGGAAAAGATAAAACCGAGAGAGACGTAACAACATTCACTTTCGTAAAGTCGCGCTCGCAACAGATGACGTCAGGGAACGCGCTGTAGATACATCGATCCGTGACGTAACACAACATCAATACTCGCCGCTTCCTCGAATAAAATCGAACTTTTACAGAAATTTCCTTGATACGAGGAAAGCTCGTCTCAATTACAATACACTTTAAAAGACACGTCCCGTTTACGATCAAAGGCATAATATCAAGTTTCGAACGAGTAACGCGATCCAAGAATCGCAGTAAATGACAAGTTAACACAAATTTATTTTCTAGGGGACAAATAGGGCCAACTTTTTTTTTTTAGAGGCGTACATAAAAAAGCTTAATCTCGGCCCGTATCGTTTTTCGAGGTACTGTTACGTTTATGGGGGGTGGTGGCCTCTGCATTCCTGTGGGTTCTTGTACCGTTACAAAGCTCGGGGCTATCTTAAAATTTTATTTGCACTCTCAAGATTATTGTATTATCATAAGCGCAGCTACTAGTAATAAAAGCCCAGGCTGTTTCCGTCTGGGTGAAAGCGAGCGGTCCCGGTCTGGGTAAAATAGGGTTGACGGGAAAGTTGTAAATTACGCTCGCTGGTTTCGCCCGAAAAAAGCGCGGCGGTTTCATAAACAGGATATCGGAAAATAAATAACGCGCTACGTAATGACAATAATTGTAATTAAATCGCCTGAATGCGAAGCGTGATCGAACAGGAAGTTACGAACAATTAAAAAAAAAATTGTAATCCGAACGTTGTTACAAAAGCGAGCTGAAAAGGCTAGCAGATAATTACAATTCCCACGTGTGTCAGCGCTTAAAAATTCGTTTACACGTTCCGTGCTTGCCAACCGAGTTGAAACGTCGTTGTAGGTAGATCAGGCACAGAGACACAAGGCACGTAGTCAGCGTAAATAAATTGTAAGCGTAGTTGAAGTTCGAAGTTTGAACGGCCGACCTTGGCGGAAGTGCTATCAACGCGGAACGCTATTGCCCGTACCGACTAATTGTTCAATTCTCTGATTGCAAGCTTCCTCATATTTACTGGAA
This sequence comes from Serrognathus titanus, assembly GCA_039766575.1. NCBI lineage: Eukaryota > Metazoa > Arthropoda > Insecta > Coleoptera > Lucanidae > Serrognathus > Serrognathus titanus. The sequence continues at coordinate 19,473,338 of CM077911.1, read as the reverse complement.
TTAATATGGAATTAGTCACGTGGTTTGTATTAATAACGCTAAAGGTCGTTACTTTTCTTTGCCCCCCAAATCAGAGATCATTGGTATGATGGCCCTCGAGTCCTTTCATGTTGGAAAGGAACTTTCGAGCTCTTCCATATTGTACATTTCATCGACCTCACCTCTACTAACTATAGGTTTTATATTTTGGTTTCTTTCGTTCGACTTTATTCCTGACTTTTGCCTTCCTTATGTGTACGACCTCATTTGGAGCAACCTTTCACTGGCTTCGTATAATTTTCAAAGCTTTCTCAGAAGAGAAAAGAATTCGTTCTTTTCGTCATCCATTTTAGAGTTTAAACCCTCAGGTCTCTTCTGGAGCAACCTTTCACTGATCTTAGCAATTTTACTTTTGTTGCTTGGTCCCCAGCTTACCCCCTTTTTGATATAACCCAAGTTTCACTGCCGTTGTACTTCCTTCTGAAGATTTTTTAAATATTTTTTGTTCTTTTCGTTGCCTATTTAAAGGACTAAACATTCAGGTCTCTTCTGGAGCGACCTTTCACTGATCTTATTTCTGCTTTTGGTCTTCAGCTCGCTCCCTTTTCCGTTATAGTCCGAGTTTCACTATATTCTACTTTCTTCCATTGAGTTTCTCGACATTTTCTGAGAAGAGAAAAGAATTCGTTGTTCTTGTTGTCTTTTCCAGGGATTAAAACTTGAGGTCTCTTCTGGACCAACCTTTTACTGATCTTAGCAATTTTATTTCTACCGCTTGGTCCCCAGCTCGCCCCTCCCTTTTGAAATAACCCGAGTTTCAACACCGTTGTACTTCCTTCTGTAGGTGTTTTCAATATTTTTTGAAAAGAGAAAACAATTCGTTCTTTTCGTTGTCTATTTAAAGTACTAAACCTTCAGGTCTCTTCTGGAGGAACCTTTCACAGATCTTGGCAATTTTGTTTCTGCTTTTGGGGGTCTTCAGCTCGCTCCCTTTTCCGTTATAGCCCAAGTGTCACTATGTTCTACTTTCTTCTATTGATTTTTTCGACATTTTTTCTGAGAAGAGAAAAGAATTCGTTCTTCTCGTTGTCTTTTCCAGGGATTAAACCTTCAGGTCTCTTCTGGAGCAACCTTTCACTGATCTCAGCAATTTTACCTCCCCAGCTCGCCCCCCTTTTGAAATAACCCGACTTTAACCCCCGTTGTGCTTCCTTTTTTCAATATTTTTTGAGAAGAAAAAACAAGTCGTCCTTTTCATTGCCTGTTTAAAGAACTAAACCTTCAGGTCTCTTCTGAAGCGACCTTTCACTGATCTTAGGAATTTTATTTCTGCTTTTGGTCTTTTCTCGCCCCCTTTTCTGTTATAGCCCAGGTTTCACTGTGTCCTACTTTCTTCCATTGATTTTTTCGATATTTTCTGAGAAGAGAAAAGAATTCGTACTTTTCGTTGCCTATTTAATTAGTTTCTTGTCTATTCGATCCTTTCTTTTTCAAACTAAGGATAACACAGCTCAGATAAAATGCGTTTTGAAAACAACCAAGGCTTTTAAATCCTCTTTTTTATTTAATGATTCCAGAGGGTGTATATATAGGGAGGGCTTTTTGGAAACAAGTTCCTCACATAATTAAAGCCACTTAAGGCTTTACTTGGCATGAAAACCTGTTTTTTCTCTTATAGTTGGTCTTCATTTTCCCTTTTCTTTCAGTTTCCAACTAATAAAGGGTCTATCAATAAGGAAACTAGGAGCGATATTTATTTTACATTACAAAACAATCGCTCAGGCATTATATTTTGAAAATGATATCATTCCACAGCTTCTTTTAGTAGCGTCCATTCTGAAGACCCAACTTTTAATCACTGTATCGCAGAAATCGTTCGATAGATTTCGATATTCGCTTTAAGGTCACGAATCATTTGTGGTTCATTCTTGAAGACCAGCGATTAGAGACGTAGCCCCAGAGAAAAAAAAGTCTAATTGGATTAAATCGCACGAATTTGGTGGCCAATTCACATCACGCTATCTCAAATAACGCGGCTAGAAAGCTTCCCTCGCAATAAATTCATTTTTTGACAAACTTTGTGGCCAGTTGCACCGTCTTGTTGAAAACAGGCATTGTCTAAGTCAACACCTTCCAATTGAAGCCAAAAATATTTCTTCAGCATTCGCCGTTGACAGTAAGAGCATTTCCATCTTTGTTTAAAAATCAAAATACGTTCAATCATGCCCTGAGCCCAAAGGCAGCGCCAATTTGGGAATGGAGTGAATTTCTTGAAGATTATCGTTGTCCAAAATCCTGAGTTCCCTTTTGATGGATAATTTATTTGTTCTTTTGCATCGTCTTTCTTGTTCCTTTACTTCCAAGTAGTTTAGGGTTGAGTTTTGACAATGACATTGGTTCTTGGTCTTTGCAACTTATAAACGATTAGTCTTTTCAAATCTTCTCCTACTACATCGATTTTTTTTTGATTTTTCCTTTTTGATCCACGCTTTCTTTCATTATCTTCCTCGATACTCCTGTGGCAGTCTTATGATGTATCCTAAGCGCAATTTTTTGTTGCAACCTTAGATCTTCGATGTAATCCCTAATTCATATTTTTCACCATAGTTTCTTGTGCCTTCGAAAAGTAGCAGTAAAGGAAGATGAAGTTAAACACAAAAACCCAAATAGAAAAAATAGAGAAGTAATAAGATATGACTTGGCATAAATGGTTTAAATAATAATAATATTTAGGACACAAAGTCTGAGAAGGTTTCTAAATTATATCTTAGGTATGTTATACATAATTGATTCGATGATTCTACACCTAACTTCTCTTTTGAGTATGTTCGATTGAAAGTATACGTTCAAATTGAGCATGTGACATTAACCGAAATAAAAAGTGCCTTTTCCCAAGACCCCCAGAAGCACAAAGAAGAAGAATGGCGGTCCGTCATGGAAGATAAATTTTAACAGCGAGCAAAGAATATTCCACAGGTAGTCATTATGACACGTTAGTATTCAAGTGGGGGAGTTTGGCCCGTATATCCGGAAATGTCTGACGACGATCCATCTGGCCTGACGTGCAGCCACGTAAACAAAACAACGATTCAACAACGAACAACATTTCGGTCCGCTGTAATCGTGACCTTGTCTAACTGATATAACAGGAAAGCATTGATACAATGGTGCCCCCTCTCTCTCTCTCAGTTTTTCTACCAACTAACTAACAAAAAAAAAAGCTTTGATTTTTAAGAATACTTACAGGAAATGCATCACAGATAACGTAATAAATCCAGCCAGCAACTGTAAATCTATTATGTAATGCATAACATTATTCTATATTCAAACGGTATCAGAACATAAAGTGAACAGTTATAAGACTGTTCGAATAAACAACAATTATTAAATTCCTTTGACTTCATTAAGGCGGCAGGCTCGGTATGCGTTCTATTTATTCGCTGCTGCATGCGTTTAGTGAAATGGTACTCTGGGCGAGCAACAGGTAGACCGAGAGGTAATCTACTCCTATTATCTAGGCTAGACATGCCGACTGCATCCTATCAAGTGCTCTCGCTCGGGTTTCACTTTAATATCTCAACTATTAGTCGAGGAGTTCGGGGCTTTTTTTCCCCGAGCGTCTTCACTTCACAAATTACTCTCCGTTTCGAAATCGAGAAATAATTATTCCGTACGCAGCAGCACCGCACGTACCACACACTTTTTCTTGCACGCAAGAAAAGCGGTAGCGAATTTAGTCCTTTCTAAACACCTTTTATTTAGGTAATCGACGCAAGTAGGTTTGACTTTACATCAGCGACTTTATAAGTACATTCGAAAACTGTTCTGGTTTAGAAATGTTTATTTGGTTGGAACTGCTTCAATCTATCCAACATCCATTTCCTTTCTAAAAGACGACGCAGAGATTCAGCAAAAATATTCCAGTTTAAGTTTGTTTCGAAATAAAGTGAACATTTCCACTTAGGTTTACATTGTTAGGCAAGTACCTCGACAACAGACTTTTAGACCATCTCATCAGTGTCTATGACACTCTAAATGGAAACCGTAAGTTCCTTTCTTTTATACTGGTGGATAGATGACGATGTCAATAAAAAATGTTACAGTAAAATAATCAAATCAAAGATTTTTTCCATTCTCTGTGAAAAGAAAACTGGAAACGTTGGAACTACCTAATCGAGAAGAGCAACTCGTCTTCCTAAAATATTCGAAACAGAATAAATTATTTTCGGTTAGCTCTCACTTCACATCGATTACTTTGAATAAAAGTACCTAACAACATCCCCCCTCACGAATTGAATTTAATTGAGTAGAAAGTACGCGAGCGCCTTTTTATCGTCTCTCCAATCCCCTGTATGAATGTTATCTATTTCCGTGAGCGTCGTAGGCAAGTTCAAGGCTTCTACCATCGATTTATTCAGATAATTTATACACAAATACACATAAAAACATGTTTGTGCTAACGTTAAATCTGTTATATAATGATGATTGTGTTTATTTATGATGTAATAAATTTCGACGTCCTCAGAAGTTCTTTCAGCTTTTAATGTTGCAGAGATTAGCATCGAGCGTTAGATGATTCCGTTGAACTTGCCGAATTGCGAAAAAAAATTTGTCGTAATTTTTTTCCACCCTCTCTCTGAATTATTCACCGGATGCCACGGACGAACGAAATCGATTCGTTCGTAATTTAAGGGTAGACGCGTCCCTGACCTACTGAAGACATGGGGGTGCGGCGAGAAAACGATCCAGAGAAGACCCCGAGGCCGCGCGCCACCAGATTTTAGTCTTCCACACGTAGGGGTGAAAGCTCAAAGCTTCAGAGGAGAGAGTTAACTAATCTCGACCTTTAACTTACGGATTACGCAGGCAGATGAATTCGTAAGTTAATTAATAACGGCAAGTTTGATTGCGTGTGTGCTTTAATTATTTATTTAAAGTTTGTTCGAGGTGAGCTGTAACACCTTTGCTTTTAAATCTGGGCGACCGGAGGACGAGGAAAAAAAAACTCATCATTATATATATGTGTATATAAGAAGGTGCATGCCGAAAAGAAAGGGTTGAATCCTTTTTTTGTGGGCCAATAACCTTAAAACTCTCGGGGTAGAGACTACCTGCGGAAGACATGTGAATAAAATATTTATTGTATAATGAAGGCGTTTTTCTTAAGTGGGTTCGGCTCTTCATTTTAATATTTTTTTGAACTTCAACGTAATAAGAATAGAAGATGTTAGAATAAATGAAATAGTGCTTTGGATTGACTGCTTTGGAGTACAGCCATTTTGTTTTAACCTCATGTACTAATAGAAGAGAGAGATACTCTGAGAGTACTACGTAATGGTAAGAAATGGGGCAAAAACCATTGGTGGGGTCAATAACAATACCTGTGATGGAAAAATAGATACCCAAACAAATTAAATAGAGTCGGAAAGAAGAAAGCATTAATGCTATGAATAAAGCACTATGAAACAAAAAAACAGTGAAATTGGAAGTTTACAATAAAATAGTTTTACCTACAATCCTGAATGCAAGTGAAACTTGGCTAACACATATGATGCCTGAAACAGCCTGAAAGAGAAAACTCGTAGGCAGAAAAAGAAATGAAGGAATAAAAGAAACGACAGGACGAAAAAAGAAATTCAGGGATAGTTACAAAAGTACGGACCTCAGAATGGATACGAAAAGAATCGAAAAAAGAAAATGAGGGATGTTTATGAAAACATGGATGGATTAGAAGAAATAAGAGATGAGAGGGGAAAAAGCAAAGAAAGAATGTCAACGGAAATAAATAGAAAGGAATGAAAGAAGTGATCAAAGGAAAAAATCAGTGAATCCAAAACACAATATCGCAGTTGACAAGGATCAGAGAAGAATTTTTGTTTACAAGTTCTTGTTTTTAATTTCTTTAGCAATTAAAAAGGATTGTTTGTGCTTTTAATTTCAAAAATTTTATCAATTTTGGGCGTAAATAAACAATGAAAGAATTGGAAATAAATTGAAAGAAATGCAGGAATTGATTAAAGTCAAAATTAATTCAGGACTAGAATCCAATCATAAAAAGTAAAGTGATGACGAAGCTGACCATACGTCTTACTTTCTTCTTTCTTTTCCGACTCTATTTAATTTGATTGCGTATTTACTTTTTCGTCACAGGTAATTAGAAATCGAAGTTGTCTGAAATTTTAGTAGAAAGTCACTACATCTGGTGTTGAAAGCACCAGATTGGCATTACTGGGGATAAGTGATTTTGGTAATAAAGGAGTAATTAATTTAGTGTTACATCCAAGGTCAATTCGAATTGAACGACCTCAACATAAACATGGGTCTGATGGTTAGCCCCATTTTGGATTATCACTTTATCACTATCGCGAAGGCACCAGCCTTAAATTATCTATCTACCCCCAATTTGAAGGCTTAGATAAAAGCAAACCGATCAGTTTTACTTGCGATGGTAATGGAACGACCCAATTTATTTACGTAATTCACTGAAGAGATTATTTTAAGTCACGACGAGCGTAGATCATGTCACCAAGCAATCGAAGTGCGGCTTGGATGCCTCAAGCTCGGACCAATACACCCCGAAAGTCAGGGGGCGGTTTGACTACCTCTCCCCTTCAACGCTCTTGTGTGATTACGAATACGTTCATAAAAACATTAATAAGAAAATGAAAGCATTGAAGAAGAAGAAATGTGAAAGGCATTAAATAGAAGGGAAAGAATGAAGCGAATGACTTTTAACGAATTTGGGTGCAAATAAAAAATGAAAAATTGGAAATAAATAGAAAGAAATGCAAGAATTGATTGAAGTCAAAATTGATTCGGAACTAGAATCCAATCATAAAGAGTAGTTTCTTTAAAATGCCAGAAGGAAAAGACGATCGAAAAACAAAAGAAGGAATAGACAATCAAAAAAAAAAACAAAAGAAGGCTGAAGATTCTCTGATGAACTATTTAAAAATAAAAACACTTAAACATTAATAAGAAAATAAAAGGAGACAGAACACATTGAAAACTAAATTTATACAAATTACTGTCCACACTGTGAACATATAAAACAATAATAATGTCAAATCAAAAACTAAATTAGTTAATTAAATTATAGATAATAACATGTTACTAAAATTCTGGTAAAAATTACAATTTCCTGATAAAACTAAATTTTTTAAACATGACTAATGATTCAATAATAAGAAATCAAATAGAATTTAAATAAATAACAAGTAAAAGAAGGAAAAGATGATCAAGAGAACAAAAGAAGGCTGACGATTCTTCGGTAAACTATTTAAAAATAAAACACTAATGAGAAAATTAAAAAAAGAAAAGTATCAATGAAACACCAAAACAAAAACTACAATTTGGCAAAAGAAACAAAAACATGGAAATAGGGAGAATGAAAAACAAAAGTAGATCAACGGTTTTCTGGCAGAACATGAGAAAACCATAAGGCCAATAGAAAACAAAAGAAGAAAGTGTGCGAGGCGTCCATGTGAAAAAAAGAAAACTACTTTTGTTTTTTGTTCTTCTAATTTTAATTCTGTATTTCTTTTCGAAATCATCCATCTTCTTTTATATTTTTATCGTATCTTGTATTTAGTTGTTATTTTAATTCTTTTTTGTATTTACAGTTTCTTATTTGTCGATCTTCTTTTGTTTTCTGTTCACCTAATTCTGTATTTCATTGCTGTTTGCTTCACTTCTCTTTCTTTCTTCTTACAGAATTTAATCATTATCGTATTTTGTCGGTTATTATTATGATTGCTTTCTCTTACTCTTTTGACTTTGGAGAATCGTCGAACTTCTTTTATTTTTATATTTTGGGATCGTATTCTTTGTATTTCGTTGTATACTTATATTCGTTGCCGGAGGAGAAACGTCGATCGTCTTTTGTTGTTCAATCATTTTATACTTCAAATATTATTGTTGTTTATTACAGACCTCTTTAGTGCACTTTTCTCTGAATTAACTTGTCGTGTTATGTTAACGATCCTTCTGGTCTTCTCTTCCCTGAAAATTATCGAGCATTCTTGTTTTGTAATTTGTAGTTTTTTGTCCCATTTTTCGATGTAATTTTTCTTCGTTCAATAAATTCTTCCTATATTTCTTTACTTTTTGTTTTAAATTATTTTTCAATTAAATTCCGACCGTTAACTCTCCCCCAAGACAATTGGTTGGGTTGGGAGTTGTTCTTAGGAAGTCCATTTTGTTATGTCCCCAATATTTTGCATAAGTATTTCCAACCATCGTTTCCTAACGTGGTGCTTTTATCTCTTCGACAAGTTGACCTTGGATTCCTGATTTTGGAACTTTTTTTTAATTACACTTGTTTTGTAAATAAATCTTTTCGCTTCAAATTTATGAGACACACGATTGAAGGCAACGATATTCACTCTATTAGTTCAAAAGACAAAACAAAATTATCTTTTTTTTTATAACACTTACGAAAATTAAAATATTTTAAAATGGCGAGTGCCTCTGTCGTAGGTCAAATATAAATAGACCGACCGACGTTAGGCAGCTCAAAATTGAAATAATAATAATAAATACGTAGTTTTCAAGTTCAAGGTTGCGTACTTTAAACGATGAATTAGAAGATGAAGAGTAAATTATTATAAAATATGGCTTTAATATTACGTTGATAAATATTATTACAAAAGAGATTAGGAGAGACTTTTATTATTCATAATTGATGGCGCTTTTTGTTTCGATTTAAATCTCCTCCTCAAACTCCAAAACTTAAGGCCCCAAAATGAAGTCATCATCACTCGATCTTGTACATACACCTACGTACGCATGTATCAAGATGGATGTCTTATATCCGGCGGATAAGTGAGATATATTCATCGTTTAATATTCTGGAAGAGTCACGGTTTCGTGCTATAATTCAAGGATTAATTGCTGCAATTTCCTTCGATTGTAATAATAAAGCAGAGTTTCGCAATGAATCGTCCTGACACGAGCTGATTTTTTATCTCGTCCTCCCCCGAAAAGATTTTATAAGCAGGTTGGGTGTGAATTTGTGAGAAACTGAAAAAAAGGGGCTGCAAAAAATTACGCACGCAGAGTCCGTAAATATGCCACCCTCGACATTAAAGACGCCGCCGCTCGCTCCCTTTAAAATAAGGGTTGCCCTCGAGTTCCACGGCCCCGTTCCTACACTACCTGTCTTACGGTCGTTTTCAGAAAACCTAACTGTTCACAGGCCAGAAATATGGGTCACAACTGATAGAGTAATTTAAAAATGTGCACCACACACCTGCGATTGAGAAAATAAGGTTTCACCGTCCTATGCGAATCTCAAAGAAGAAAGTTTGCAGGCGCAAGGCTCATTTTATTATCATTTATAAACGAGTGATTTCACATAAGTTAAATGGCGATTTAACTTTTACGTGGCTTTCCATGAATTAGTTAGTTTTATAACAAGTCGATGTGGCGCTGGAATATTAATAAAATTAAAAGCGTTTCCGGCTCAGCACAACTATATCAAGGCATTGCGGAATATGTGATAGACAAACGTCATTCACGATCGATAAAAATATGTACTTGTATGCTTCAATTGTTTTCCTCTTATTATTAATAAATAATTTTATTGATAAGTGCGGCGTTTGTACACAAGCTGAGCTTTATTAATGATTCTGTTGTTATTAGCAGCGAGTTAATGAAACATTAAGGCCACGCAGTTGTAAAAAGATCGAATTTTTTTTTTCTTGATTAAATTAATTAATTGGAGAATATACGGGGTGTTTATAGAAGACAGACAGCATTTACGTACAAGACTTACAATAACCCATTCTATATCCCCACGAAATATTGACGTTTCCTCCTGGGACACTCCGTATATTATTAAACGTCTTATTAAAAAAATAAATTGCTTTTGGAACGTTTAAAACAGGGGCTCATTCAGGGCGCAATTTTAAAAGAGGGCGAAACCACTTCAAGTCGAGAAAAATTGAATTAAAAGCAGGCGCACACCTCTCAGCAAATAAATGAATCATTATTATATATTTATTTGCAAAATTATTTAACAAAATTATTTTCAAATACTCACTACAAAAATTTTTAAAAAATATCCACAGGAGAGGTGATCGTTTCGCCATAAATCCTTTCTTGCTCCAAAGCAGTAACGTAAAATTGCATTTTGAAAAAATAACGCAATAAAAAAGTCACACTTATACAGGTTGTTAAAAAGAAAGTGACACAAACCTTGAGAGGGGGGGGGGGTTCTTAAAGAACATGGGTCCGCAAATTTGTAACAATAATCCGAGCCAACGCGCGAGTTTCTGAAAGAGTTCGAAGCTCCTTGCGACAGAAATTTACGAGTATTTGACTTTTTGCAATTGTTTATTTGTTCATAAATATTATTAGTTAGTTTATTTATACATAAATTTAAGGAAAAATTCTGCGAAATCGTCCAATTACGAATTCTTGTTCATTAAGACTTATTTTCGACTATATTATCTATCCCCCTTCAAAGTTTGTGACACTTATTTTTAACACCCCGTATATTTATAACGTTGAAAACGAACAAATTCAACAAAAATGTTTTGTAAGAAAATGTTATAGTTACATACAGGGTGGATCAAGTTACGAGGTAATAACTCGAGATCGAAATGACTTTTGAAAACAACGCCGTCTTCGTACACCTCTTTGAGATTAGCTTTGAAATTTCAATTTACTGTTCAAAAAGAAGAAGAAAATTATAGTACACCAAAATTCAATTGGGCGTTAGCAATTGTTTCGACGCAAAACAATGGAAATATTATTGAGATGAGCTTTTTTTTTAATTGGAAGTGAAACCGTAAACAGCGCCATTCATAAAGTCCATAAAACGAATATTTTTGCACGAAACTGTCATACAGTGTGTTCAGAAATGATTGAGAGGCGTTTGAATTTCCCGGATTAATTAGTTATTGTTTTATCATTTCATTTAAGTGGAGGTCTTTTCGTTTACCAGTGGAAAAATAAATGATGGTAAAAAAAGGCAATACGAAATAGATTCTTTGATAATTATAGTCAGACTTCGGACGTTTCGGAGCGTCGCCATGGTTACGCAACACGAAATGCCCGTTCATTGCGTAGCCATGACAACTCTTGGACCAAGTTAACTTCGTAGGGATGAAATTTTATTTTTTTTACGAAGAAGTCTGTAAACTGCATTTTTTGAACGTATTAAGATGAGAAACTGTCTCTTAAAGCCATAATTCTAAGGCGGCACTTCATTTGTTTGTCTTCGGCCTCCGACGTTCTTGCCCTTCTCCAACCAATACAGGTATTGATTGGAGAAGGGCTAGAACGTCGGATAACATCTCATAATGGTGGATGGGTTTCGGTTGAGACGGTTCGCAAATTCTCGAAATCACTTTCCCGTAGGTTGGCTGTGGATCTTCCTGTACCACTAACATGGCATCCAATCGTCTGTATTCATCTAAAGCTGATGGACGTCGTCCGGCTTTAGGCTTATCTCGTACATGTCCAAGATCGCCAAATTTGTTCCAAATTCGTCTTGCGTTGATTGCGATATTGAAGGACCGTTTGAGTGAGTTTAATTGAACTTCTTCATGCGTCCAAATCCAATCATCATTAAAATTTCGATTTTTCGGCTTCAGTAAGTCTCATTTTTGCTATCTAACCGTTAAACGAGTAAGACCCACTTCACTACGTAATGTCAATAAATTCTATCTCACATTTAATTACCATTAACTTGCAATAGTTTTTACCATTTATTGTTAGAGCCGTATCAACACCTGCTCGAACGTGGGCAATACATTTTTATTGAATATCTCAGTTATTTGTCAACCGAGCTTGACAAAGCTTTATTTATTGTATTCAGCATACAAAATGAGGCTGTTTGCACTTTTAAAGTTGGAGTTGGCGGCGCTTAGGGGCCGAGGGTTGAAAATTACGTCTTTAAATGGTGGTTTAAAGCAGTTTTCTGAACCATGTTAACCATTTCATAGAATTTATCCATTGCTTTCGGGAAACACTGTACAAATTAAATCCGTATAGCATCTTGGCCCACCATGTTTTCTATATTTCTTAACAGAACCAATTGAAAATAAAAGAAGACAGCATATTTTTGTTTTAATTCCCAATACAGTAGAACCTCCATAACTCGAATTCCTTCGAGTTAAAGAAAGAGATTTCAATTATACACAATAGTAAATTTCGACTTACAGAACATTTCGAGTTATGGAGGTTCGAGTTATAGAGGTGCGACTGTATACGTATCTTTCCGTACTGAGATTTGATTTATTTAAAGTGTACTTAAAGTTATTTGGAAAGAACGTTAAAGCCACCATATTTGGTATAAACATATTGAAGTCGTTAGGGGTGTCCTACATATGACGCTCGATTTTCTCCGGTCGCCGTGTGTAGGGCACTCGTTACTATTGTGATACTTAACTTTGACTAAAGCTAATTTCGTAATCACAAACATTTATGGTGATGCAATCATGGGGTTGCCAAAAATAAATAAACTTGCGAATATTACACAAACGCCTTCGGATGTTTGTTGTCGGTTTCCTGTCCTATGGCCTAACGTTTTCTTGTATTTGGCCCTTTTTCACCATACAAATTATGTAACGTTTTAGCTCCAAGCAGCAGCGCAATTATCAATAATAATCTCGCGCCATACAAGAGGCGGGAATTATTTTTAAAAAATCGAATCTGATTACGCCGAAAACTCGCATAAATTAATGTGTGGCAGCATTTAAAAAGCGGATGTGTCGTAGATTCATTATAATTAGATGGTTGGCCATGAAAGGTCACGCACCCGTGCAAGTTAGCAAACCACGCCGACATACAACAATACGCCATGTATGTATACAACCGTACATAACAGAATTCGAACTTTGACCCTAAAATAAAATTGTTCGTTTCACGTTGTACTATGTAGGTATATAGAGGGAAAAAAAGCGCTTCCGGAAGAATTTGGCCGCGGTTTCGGCGGCCTTTTATTAAACGCGGGTTTGCATAACAAAGCCTCGCGTTAATTAATTATTTAATTTGATGACGGTGACCTCCGACGTTACTTATTTAAAGTTACATTAGTCAAAAGAATCACTACATATTGTTACACACATTTTTTTAATGAAAAATACAATGTTAACAAAAAAAAAATGAAAGCGCTGTGATTTAAAGAAAAACGAAAACACCTGCATGCGGTGCACTTAGCCGCAAGTGATTTCCTTTTTTGTGTGTTCCTAAAAAAATTGATTATGCAAACAATGCGGTGATATAAAAATCAAGGCCGCGTTTTCGCCTAAATATTCCTGAAAAATATTCCGAGTACGCCGTGCTTTATCTTGAAGCGCGTGAAACTTAGCCTAGTTAAAACTTTTTTTTAAACGAAAAAAGAAAAATACTTACTATATCGATTTATAATTCGTTTCTTGTACGGTTTTCGATCAGGACCTTCCGGCGAGCATCGTCCACCGGAGTCATCACTCTCGGTGCCGGAATCCCGGAACGCGGGACTGTATCTACCGGCGTTCACACTTAAGTCTAGGGGTAACTCAAACGAGTCCGTTGGTTCTTGTTTGATGCATGAGATTAATTCGTGGCTACTACGTATGGGTGGACGCAACATTTTGTAGTTTTTTTCAAATTTAATTCAAAGAAAATCACTGAAGTGTTAATCGTCGTCACAAACACTGCTGGAGTTAATTAAATTGATGGTACACAGTTTTTATAAGGGGGTAACTTATATGGAGCGGTGCACGTTACGTGTTATATACAGGCTGTCACATTGCGGGTATCTCATACGTCTTCACATGAACAGCGAAAACCGTAGACTAGCCTAGCGCTCGATTGCCTGTCCTACTGACTCAGATACCGTCGGCGTCGGTCTCAGTCGCTGACGCTCGGCTTTACTTTCATTTGGACGCTGTTCTGAGACCGTACTTGGGTTAGGTTATGTATGTGCTTAGATGTTAGATAGCATTTGCTAACATCTCTAATGTTAAATTGTTGTAAACAGAACCCGCTTCCGTGTAGGCGTCGGCGGAGATACACTTATCTCAATCGGGATGTTATTTTACTATGCATCAACATTATCACTTCATTCTATCTATTTTTAGAGATTATTTTTGGTTTTTTCAACTTTGACCAGCGCGGCACGTCCGCCTCTTACACACATGATTTATGCCCACCCAGAATCTTATCAAAACCAATGCGATGCGATGCGGTGCGGTGCGGCGCGTCGCGGCACGGCGTCCTTTTTTTTACGCGGCCAGATAAACTTCCCACTCCGGAGGACGTTAATTAACATTAATTAATCACTTTCCATCGAGACGAGCCAGCCAACAACAATAACATAATTCTCTCCCCCTCCTCCCCCCGCATATAATCTTCGCTTTTCTAGTAATGATGGACCTTGGGAAAGTCGGCTCAATGAAAGTAAACAGAACGACAGGAAAAGGACAAAGATAAATAAATCTTGCGGGTGTTACAGTGACGTTCAAATGTGTTCGACCACCAATTTTTTTTTTATCAACTCTTGCCATAGAATTTGGACGGTTTTATTGTAAAATGACCTCAATGGCTTGCCTTTCGGTTAAGCTAAGATTTGCCGTGCAAATTTCTTCGCAAGGGTTGATAAGGAATGTTAACAAATTGCACGGTATAAAACTAGTGAAAATGTTGCAAAAGTACGAAACGCTCTGTAAATTCCTAGGTGTATTACACCGTATTTTATAATAAAATATCGTATTTTGTAATAAAATATCGTAATTTGTAATAAAATATCGTATTTTGTAATAAAATACCGTATTTTTACAACACTAGTTGTAACATATACAGTAATATTTAAGTAACTAGGATATGTCACAACTAGTGTTGTAAAAATAAAATATTTTATACGGCCCTACGATAAAATACGGTATTCTATTACGTATTATTATTACAAAATACGGTATTTTATTAGAAAATACGGTATTTTATTAGAAAATACAGTATTTTATAGAAAATACGATATTTTAATAGAAAATACGGTATTCTATAGTAAAATAGAGACCTTCACGAAATACTGTTCATAGAAACCTCAACAGATGGCGTGAATTTTTGATTACTTTGACGTTAATATTAATATTTCTTCAAGAGATAGCGCTGAATGAAATCACAGTTTAAATAACTCCTTGAGAATTAAAAATAAAAAAATATTCCTTGCTCTAATTGGTGAAACGTAAAATTTAAAATTTCTGCCTAGGCGATCTTCAATTGTTTATATTCTTCCTTTGCTACAAAAAAAAACAATTGACATTATGTATTTAGTTTCGTAATTTATAATAACCGAAAATAATTGTCCAGTTGTTTCCTGACCTCTCGTTATTTACTTATTTTGTCTTCGTGGACAACGTTCAATTGTTTTCGTCTTTATAAACGGTTTTAAATTATCTCTACTTGGAAAAAAAAACAGTTGACTCTGTTTACAAAATTTTAATCGCGATTTTAAACAATTGCCTGCAATTACTGGTCAACGTTATTTCCTGACCTCTCGTTATTTATTTGTTTTTTTTTCTTCGCGCGTGATTTTCAATTGGTTCAGTTGACTTTCTAAATAGTTTTATTTGTTTTTTATTAAAAAAATTAGTTGACAGTGCTAACATTTCAATTTTAATCGCTGTAAATAAAGACGTTATTTTCTGGCCTGTTGTTATTTGTTTATTGATTTTTTTTCTCCATTTCTTCGTGTGCGATCTTCAACTGTTTCTCGCCTTTAAAATAGTTTTAATATTTCTTTAGTTGAGAAAAAAAAAAGACAGTTCACAATACTTACACAAATTTTAATTGCTGTAAATAAATAAATTGTTTCTGACCTCTTGTTGTTATTTGTTAATTTAGTTTTTCTTTTTTTCTGTAGGCAACTTCAATTGTTTTTCTTCTTATCAATAGTTTTATATTTTTTGTATTTAAAAAAAAAACAATTGGCTGTGTTTACATAAATTTTAATCGCTATGAACAATTGATAAGCAACTGCTTCGTCGACGTTATTTCCTGACCTCTCGTTGTTTATTTCTTTTTTTCTTCGTGGGCGACCTTCAATTGTTTCTTGTCTTTATAAATACTTTTAAATTTTCTTTTTATTAGAAAAAAACAGTTGACAATATGTCCACAAATTTCCATCGCCAAGAAATTCCTCTCTGACCTCTTGTTGTTATTTGTTTACTTGTTTACTCTCTTTTTCTCTTCTTTTTTTTGTGGGTGACTTCAATTGTTTTCCTTTATTATCAAGTAGTTTTACATTTTCTTCTCTTAAAGAAAAATAGTTGGCTGCGTTTACAAAAATTTTAATCGCTAGAAACAATTGCCTCGTCGACATTATTTCCTGTCGTTGTTTATTTCTTTTTTCTTTTTTTCTTCGTGGGCGACCTTCAATTGTTTACGTCTTTACAAATACTTTTAAATTTTCTTTTCATTAAAAGAAAAACAGTTGACAATACGCAATATGCACAAAAATCGTCGTAAATAAAGAAATTCCTCTCTGACCTCTTGTTATTTGTTTACTTATTTTCTCTCTTTTTTTTTTGAGGGCAACTTCAATTGTTTTCCTTTATTATCAATAGTTTTATATTTTCTTTACTTAAAAAAAAACAGTTGACTGTGTTTACAAAAATTTTAATCGCTGTAAACAATTGATAAACAACTGCCTCGTTGACGTTATTTCCTGACCTCTCGTTGTTTATTTATTTTTTCTTTTTTTCTTCGTGGGCGACCTTCAATTGTTTTCATCTTTATAATTACTTTTAAATTTTCTTTTCATTAAAAGAAAAACGATTGACAATATGTACACAAATTTCCATCGCCATAAATAAAGAAATTCCTCTCTTATTTGTTATTTGTTTACTTGCTTGTTCTCTTTTTTTGAGGGCGACTTTAATTGTTTTTCTTCATTATAAATAGAGTTCTATATTTTCTTTGCTTAAAAGAAAAGCGGTTGACTCTGTTTACATAAATTTGAAACGCTATTAACAATTGCCTGTAAGTTATCGTCAATGTTATTTCCTGACCCCTCGTTGTTTATTTGTTTTTTCTTTTCTTTTCTTAGCAGGCGATCTTCAATTGTTTTTCGACTTTATAAATAATTTTAAATTTCTTTTCTTAAATTAACAATTGACAACAATGCTTACACAAATTGTAATCGCTGTAAATAAAGAAATTATTTTCTGACCTCTTCTTCTTTGTTTATTTATTTCTACCCTTTGTTTATAGGCGGGTTCAATTGTTTTTCTTCATTATAAATAGTTTCATATTTTGTTTAAATTAATTGAAATTTCGTTCGCGATAAACAATCGCAACAACAATTTTTCGTCGACGTTATTTCCTGACCTCTCGTTATTTATTTGTTTTTTTTTTCTTCGTGGACGATCTTCATTTGTTCATTGATTTTTAAGCTTCATTAAAAGACAAAATGACTGTGATTTTGCTACATAATTCTTCATTTTTTTGGTCACAGAAACAAAACCATTTTTTGAATAATTGGACGGTTTTCGAAAAATAAATTTAGCAATTGAATCACACTTGTTTACAATTGTTCGTTCGTTTCCCTGGAAAAGAATCACAAATATCAATCACCTTTCCCTATCTATATCTCCAAAATTTTTGTGATTAAATTCGCTGTTTCGTGTGATTTTTTTATTTAGCTTCCTAATACTATGATAGATACACTCCATTTAATCTTATCTTAACTCCCTACTCTTTAAGTTAATTTAAAATATTTCGCAGGATGTGACATGCACTGACATGAATTTCCTTTCATAATTATCCTGCATGATGGAAATTTCTTACTGTATTGATTGACTCCAACCTCAAGCGTTTTGATTAAATACCTTAAATACAAGGTCGAAACGATTAATTTTAGCCATTGACCGACGAAACGCATAGTATAGTAAGAACGTAAAGTCGAGCCGCTCTATTTACCAAAAGAAAATGGAAACGTGAAGTCAAGGAGCGTATCACACGGTGCCTAGTAAACTTGACTTCGTTCGGGTACGTTTCTATTTGCCGCATTGCATTCACAAGGCGGTCGTCGTCACTTCCTAGTCATCTTATAATCACTTTTCATGACCACGTTTCACTCTGCAGAATGTAGAAAGTGCACTTGCTCGGATGCGCGTAAACTCTCCTATGCTCGATCATTCTTCTTCGTTCAGGTCGTAAATTAATGGACAAGTAAAAGTGTGCGACGATCAAAAGTAAAACGGTGAAAAAATTCGAAAAGAAATCAGAATCACCGACATCTTGCTGTCTCGTCACTAAACGGGTTGTTTCTAAAATGCGTGGACGTGACTTAATTACAGATTCTTGGAAAAAAATAAATTTTACGCTTACACAAAGGAACGCTCAGAGGCCATATCCTGAGGCCATAAATACGACATAATTTAAGATAATCGCTTAGATACAATAAGTGATATACTTAGGACCTTGGAGCATCCTAATCAGGAACTCAGGAACCATTTCCTGAGTCCATTTCTGAAGCTATGAGTAAGATATAAATGACGACTTGATGAGAGTGGATAAGTAATCGTCTTTAATACTCAGGGGCCATATCCTGAGGCCATAAATACGACATAATTTATGATAACCGCTTTAATACAATAAATAACATATTTATGACTCTGGGGTATCCTAATCAGGAACCTAGGAACCATTTCCTGAGTCGATTTCTGAAGCTATGAGTAAGATATAAATGAGCACTTGATGAGAGTGAAAAGTAATCGTCTTTAATACTCAGGAGCCATATCCTGAGGCCATAAATACGACATAATTTATGATAACCGCTTAGATGCAATAAGTAGCAGACTTATGACTCTGGAATATCCTAATCGGGAACTCAGGAACCATTTCCTGAGTCGATTTCTGAAGCCTAAGAGTAAGATATAAATGAGGACTTAATAAAATGAGTAAATAATCGTTTTTAACGCTCAGGGGCCAAATCCTGAGGCCATAAATACGACATATTTTATGATAACCGCTTAGAAACAACAAGTAACAGACTTATGACTCTGAAGTATCCTGATCAGGAACTCAGGAAGCACTTCCCGAGTCAATTTCTGAAGCTAACAGTAAGATATAAATGAGGACTTGATAAAAGTGAGTAAGTAATCGTCTTTAATGACCAGGGGCCATATCTTGAGGCCATAATTTATGATGATCGCTTAGATATAGTAAGTTTGTCTTTGGAGCATCCTACTCAGGAATTCAGGAACCATTTCCTGAGTCACTTTATGAAGCTATGAATGAGATGTAAGTGAAGATTTGGTAAGTAGATATACATGATCTTAATCTTTCTTAATGCTCAGGGGCCCTTTCCTGAGCCATAAAAACAAATGAATCAAGATAATCGTTTATTCGTTGAGTAGAGTAAGTAAAATACTTCATGTTTCTGAGGCACTTTAATCAGGAACTCAGGAACCATTTCGTAAAAGTCAATTTCTGAAGCTATGAGTGCGGGCTGCCATATTTAAGCAATTTCAAAGGACGTCGTTGTTTGATGAAGAAGAAAGGGAAGAAGGATTGATGGGATGTCCTTTAGTTTCTCGATTCTTCTAAAAGTATATTTAACTTTTTAAAATGAACGAACGATCGCGTTCCTAGTAGAGATACAATCTCTGCCTGGAACTGTACTTACATACTTGCAAATCATCGAGGACCTCTGAAAAATTATCGTTTTCATTTTATCGCTAAAATATACCGTATCTCATTTATGTCAATGTTTATACAGAAACGATTCCATTAATTTATACTTTGAAAACAACCTTATATAACTTGCTGAATAGGCAAGCGCTTGTTTTATGCTTTTTGTGATTTTTCTGTCATCCTGCGTCAAGTATAAATAACAAATACTGCGACTTAGAATTTCATGCGCCGAAATTGGCGAAAACTTTCTTCTTCTTTATTTCGTGCGTATATAACTCAGGGTATTTCACAAAAAGGAGTGACTCATGCGGATGCAAGAATTGGATTTGTTATTGTTTAGAAAACTTGGGTAGCGTTACTATCAATATTCCTTTAAAGATACTTGAGTGCATTTAGATATTAGCAGCAACCTCGTGTACATTTTTAATTTGGGGGAAATCGAAAATACATCACCAGTTCGATTCGATTTGCTTAGAATTAAACGCACGGAGCGAGTTGATTATTTAAAAAAAAGGTTTTGTCATTGGCCTCTTTCAAGATCGATCAAGTGAAACCTTCCTGTGTCATTTAACCTACCGTCCGATCGGTGTAGGTATGTGTGTCGAATGTCACGACAACAAGTCAAGCATGGCATATCATAATATAAATATGTTGGAGGAGATTGGTGAATGATTACATTTTAATTAAGCTGTTTCAGCAAATTTAGCAACACAGTTGCAACCTTTGTTTGTCTTTCGGATCTTATGGATCAACGAGCCCGATTATATTTCCGCAGATTTTCGGCGTAATATCCCAACAACGTTCAATTATTTATGAACATTTCGGTTGACGGTCAACCGAAGGATCAAAGTCGTCACGTAACGCCAACATCAAAATAAGGCGATGCAAAATATCTGCATAATGAGTTTTAATTTGTAATTTTTTTTGTGTAATTAACCAATGAAATTCCTTTGCACGTACGCACCTATCGGACCAAAGCGACGACGTTTATTTTCAGAACACAAATAATTCAGCAGCGAATTAGTATTCCCGGTGTCTCTATGAACAGCTTCCGTGTGCGTTTTCGTCAGGCGTGAAATTCGTAAATAAATATCGGCCATGCCCATAAAAACGCGCACGTGTCTGAATGTTTTCTAAAAGTGTCCCGGTGATAAATTTTTCGGCAGTGTACGGGGCCTTATTGAAATGATAAACAATTAACCGTGTTACTCCACCGGTTTCCGTGAACAATTTGGAGTACTGATAGCGCTTAGAAATTTTCGGAAAGGAAGCATTCACGGGCTACATGAGGTTTTATCAACTTTTTATTTGTAGGGAGTGTAAGGATGTATGTACTATAAAAACTGTTTTATGTGTGACTTGTTCACACAAGTTATGAAATAGGAACTAAAAACTCCAGCTTCTAACCATTAAACAATAATTAGAAAATGTTTGAAAGTTTTATGATATGAAATTAAACACAAATTTCGTCATTAAAACTCAGAAAATCATGTATGATATTAAAAGGCCAACTTAATTCTGCTATTAATAAGTCATAAGGTATAAAGGAAGATGGTCGTATATTATATAAGAAAAAATAATTCTGGGGCACTCCAATTTTGTGTTATTTTGGGCTATTTCCTGAGGCCATAAATAAAACAAAAATTAAGAAAATCGTACATTCGGCACTCTAATCAGGAACTCAAGAACCATTTCCTGAGTCAATTTCTAAAGCTATGATGAAGATATAATCTTCATAGCTTTAGAAATTGACTCAAGAAATAGTTCCTGAGTTCCTAACTCGGTAAAAGTCAATAAACAAGACACAAATTAAGAAAATCATACATTCATCAGAGAAAATAAATAAAATACCTACGTCTCTGAGGCACTCTAATCAGGAGCTCAGCAACCACTTCCTGGGTCAATTTCTGAAGCTATAAATAAAATGTAAATGAAGACTCAGTGGAACTGAGCAAGTATACGCGACCCTAATCCTCTTTAATACTCAGGGGCTATTTCCTGAGTCGATTTCTGAAGCTATGAAGAGGATATGAATGAACATTCTTAATTAAAAGTGAATAATTATACATTATCCGAACCCGTTTAATACTCAGGGGCCATTTCCCGAATCAATTTCTGACGTCAAAAGGTATAAATGAAGATGGTCGTATATTATATAAGAAAAAATTACTTTGGGGCATTCTAACTTTTGTGCAATACTCAGGGGCTATTTCCTGAGGCCATAAATAAAACAAAAATTAAGAAAATCGTACATTCGTCAGAGAAAATAAATAAAATACCTGTGACTCTGAGGCACTATAATCAGGAACTCAGCAACCACTTCCTGAGTCAATTTCTGAAGCTATAAATAAGATGTAAATGAAGACTCAGTGAAAGTGAACAAGTATTCGCGACCCTAATTCTTTTTAATACTCAGGGGCTATTTCCTGAGTCGATTTCTGAAGCTATGAAGAAGATACAAATGAAGATCCAATAAAAGTGAATAATTATACATTATCCTAACCCGTTTAGTACTCAGGGGCCATTTCCCGAATCAATTTCTGACGTCAAAAGATTTAAATGAAGATGGTTGTATATTATATAAGAAAAAATTACTCTGGTGCACTCTAACTTTTGTGCAATACTCAGGGGCTATTTCCTGAGGCCATAAGTAAAACAAAAATTAAGAAAATCGTACATTCGTCAGAGAAAATAAATAAAATACCTACGTCTCTGAGGCACTCTAATCAAGAACTCAGGAACTATTTTCTGACTCAATTTTTGAAGCTATAAATAACATGTAAGTGAAGACACAGTTAAAGTTAATAAACATATGAAGTACTATAATCAGGAACTCAGGAACCATTTACTGAGTCAATTTCTGAAGCCAATAATAAGATATAAAGGAGCACTCGGTCAATTTCAATAAGTATACGCGACCCTGATCTTCTTTAATACTCAGGAGTCTTTCCTAAGCCCATAAGTGAGACAGAACTTACCCTAATGCACATTCGTTAGAAGAAAACAAATAAAATAACTAAGTCTCTGAGATCTCTGAATATTCGTTAAAAGTGAGTAAGTATACGTGACCTCAATCTTGTTTAATACTCAGGGGCCATTTTCTGAAGGCTTCCGCGTCCATCGTCGTTGGTTGAATTGACTTCCGATTGGAGCCGCATCACGTTGATGGCAGTAGAAGACATCAACGTGACCGGAAGCCAATTCAACCACAATCGTCTATTCGTTAGTTACAATAAATACTTATGTCTCTCAGGAATCATAAACAGGGACTTAGGAACCATTTTCTGAGTCAATTTCCGAAGTTATGAATAAGATATAATCCAAAACTCAGTAAAAGTGACCCTATTCTTGTTAAATACTCGGGAGCCATTTCCTGAGTAATTTTTTGAGGCCATATCAGTATCTGAGACACCATGACAGGGACTCAGGAACCATTTATGGAGTCGATTTCTGACTAAATGAAGATTCACTAAACGTAATTAAGTGTGTGTGACGCCCTAATCTTGTTTAACACTCAGGGGCAATCTCCTGAGGCCAAAATAAAATATAAATTAAGGCATTATCACGTAATATTAAGGGGATTTTTCTTGGGTCAGTTTCTTCTTTCTGCCATAAATGAGAGTGAACGTCAGAAGTACCTCAGGGGCTCTCCCTAATCTCGCGCGGCTTTAATGAATATCATCTGAACCCTTCTGAGATTATAAATAATAGTTAAAGAAAAGTTATGGGTTTTGGTTCAAGTTCTTGGAGTAACACTCCTCGTCGGATATCTCATCACCGATTAATTTTTGAAAACTTTTAAGTCGTCTGGTTCTTTGCAAACTAGTATTTTCCACTCGACTTAACTTCTTTCCTCAGTAAATGAACTCCAGCATCCAAAATTCATTGAAGAAATACAAAAGTTTTATTTCGGCAATAAGGCAAGGTCCACCATTTTCGGATCATATTAGTATAGTACTACAGAAAGCCATAAAGGACGCGAACAGAAGAGGATTCATCTACCAGAATGTTTGGCGTGATACTGAGATTATAACATGAAGTAAGGAAGCACTGAGACTCAGTTTGATAATCATTCGCCGAATGTCCTTTAACATCCCTCCATATCTACGTCATACCTACATTAAGAATGATTCAGTTCCTGCGATGATTGTCAAATCAGGTATAAGGACACAACGAAGAGGCTTGAAACTTGAACGGACATTAAATAAAGCAAAACAACAGAATCCTAGAGGTGCAGTAGAGGAAAGTGCTTAAGAGAGCTTTATAAACGAAAGAAATGTAATTGGATTATGGGAGAGACTGGGATAGATGAATATCTAAATTATTAATGACAAGAACAACAGATGGAAAAAGGAGAGGAGTTCGGCCGAAAACAAAATTGAAGCAAAAGTAGCAAAAATTGCTGAAAATTGCCAGATGGAAATGATGACGAAAGACAGAAAGTCCTGAATGGGTTTCCAATGACTTTTTCCCTTTTTCTATTTTGTGGTTCCTATTATTGTGATCGTAAGTCCTCCATGCAATCGTATACAGGGCCTATAGAAAAAGTTGCTCTAGACCATCAATACAATCCAAGCCTCCAAACCCCCCGAAGAAGTGGCCCTTCTTCCAACAATTAAGACAACATTGTGTTGGGCGAAGTATTATCACAGCTTCCAGAAGAAATAATAACTTGGCCAAAGTCAGGAAGGAATTCCTAGATTAAAAAAAAACTCGTTTGAAATCTGCTTGAGTGTAGATAGTTATTGGTTTTGTAATGAAATACTGCTACCTCATCGATTCTATTAATAATCGAGCAAATTAATTGTTGAGTTACAAATTGCGATTTAAATTTCTGTTTGATACACGTGCGGACTTGTTGACACGCGCTATCTCCCACTATTTTCTAATTAAACAGTAGAAAATACAAAAACGTAGGCACGACCTTGAATTCTGCAATGGTGCTATTACATAGCAACGTGGTAGTTTCGAAATTCGCAGGCAACATTTTTTTTCTTCAATCTTCCCGATTGCCCAATTCAAAAATCACACCACGTACCAATCCCCAGGTTTTTGTTTTTTTTCATTCGAGGTGGTGTGACGATGGTTTTCACATTGAACTTGAAAAGTGTTTTGCTTCGCACACGTAACACGTTTAGCAAATGAAATGCTAGGCTAATGTAAACAGTACGTGCGTGTGTTTTTGTGCACTGGGGAAATCGCTGAGCACACGAATTTGAAGCGAGGTCGTCTAAAATTTCGAGGTTCATTGGAATCTGCGTCAGCACTTGATGATTCTGTAACGTGCACACGATTTTCCACGTCTCTTTTAAAACTTGCAAGCGACTGAAGGAGTTTTCCTATCCTTTGTGCAAAGTGACAAAAAAGAAACAGCCGGGAGAGTTGCAACACAAAATCAATTCGTCGCGCTTTCACAACACATGTAAAGGTGTGTCTAACACGTCACTACGTTATAAAGTTATGAGAACGAGAATGAGAATGAGAATGAGAATACGGTAAACGTTAGGTCAGAACCTTTGTAGTAATTTGAAAATCTATTTAATAAATGTCATCGTTAGGTTCACGTGAAGTACAAAGTCACTTGGTATTGTTTGAGTCTGAAAGTTGCAAAGTCAATTGTTTCATAATTCTAAAGTTCCTCCTGAGATGTTGTTGGTGATGATGATGATGGAAGCCGTTGGAAACCATTGGTTCACATCTAAGGCGCGTCGTTTCTTTGGATGAAGATCAGTGGATGATCTTCGATGACTAATCAAGAAGGAGTGAAAAGGAATAAAACCAAAATGAATCTAACTGATAATCAAATCTTAAGTGATCAATTGTCCATTGTCAAATTCGGATTTTTTCCAGATAAAAACAGACTAAGCCGAATCAAAACAAATATCCAGGAAAGTGCGTATCAAAAAACTATTAATAACTAAAATCACGTACACGTGCCCCTCGATAAGGCGGTTGAGAAACTCCCACTTTTTGGCCTTTTTTCGTAAACCCCAACAATTGCGTAAATTTTTCGTGTACACACTAGATTTTGGAACGTTTACTTTACTCACTTGGGGCCTTATCAAAAGCGCAAACAAACAACAGCGATAGTAAAATTGCTGAAATTTTTTTTGGAGAGACTCGTACAATACAGAAATGATTACGCCACTGTATTTCAATGTTATCAGCAAAATAAGTAATTTCAACACCCCCCCCCCCCAAAAAAAACCAAAAAACGGTAATTTCCTATGTACATATGACTTCGTGGTTTCATTGTATTTTCGTAAGCACAAATGTCACTTGGAGGTTTGTTTTCCTAAGCCTTAGAGCATTATCAATGCAGAGCAAGCAATTAAGCACGCGCATCTAAAATTTTGAAAAAAAACGAAGACTCGTGTGGAAGACATGAATTCTACTACATAGATCAGTATCGGGAATAACACAAGCACGAAGACAACACATTCATAATAATAAACATGGAAGTTATTTTTACACCGGCCGTTCTAAAATCGTAACCGAATCTTACGAATCAACAACGGCCGGGACGGGCCGGTCGGTTGTAGACTAACTACACTTTGACACTTTCGGCCTATTGACGTCAAAGCGTTGTAAATATGTTCGAAAATAAGCGTAGACGAACGTCATATTTTTTCACTTCCTCGTTCGAGCTTGATTTCGATCGTAGTTAATTGTGCGGGTTTTAGATAACGTCTGACATCGGGACCGCTCGTCGTAATATTCGCCTGTGTAAATAAACTCATTGTTTATAAATCTAGTTGAGTTTTATTCGAACAGATAGATATCTCTTTGCTAAAATCGAACAAATAAACAAACCGTTTTATTTCGACGCCATCGCGCGTTTTTACGCAGCGTAAATTCAAATTTCCAAAGGCTAAAAGGAAACGTCATTCATCTTCTAGCAATTAACTTGAACTACATAGTATATTTTAGCACCCCTCTGTACTATCCTCTATTTTCTTTAGTCACATCCTTAGGATTTGATGCTAAGGCAATTGGCCTTGCTCGAAAAGACCTAACCAAGCAGAAATGACAGCAAACGTCACTAAATATTTGAAGGATGTTCTCAAAACTAGCAGCATTAAAAGAGGGACAGGATTTTTTGATTCTGCTTTATTTCATGCCCTGGTTTCGAGCCTGGGCGTTGTGTTCCTTAGTGCTTCATGTTATAATTATAGGATCATGCGCGAATGCCTACCAATGGTGCATTTTCTGGCAAATGAATCCTCTTCTGTTCGCATCCTTCATGACTTTTTGTAGTATTGTACTAAAACAGTGGGTCTTGCCTTATTGTCGAAATAAAACTTGTATTTTTTAAATAAATTTTGGATACTGGAGATCACCGAGAAAGAAAGGTTTAAAAATTTACAAAAATTTGACATCAAACTTTCCAAAAATTAATTGGTGACGAGATTCCGATTCCAAGAACGTTAACCATAAGTATAAACTCCTGTAAATAATCTTTAAAGAAAAAAAAATCCTTTATCTCAGAGGCTTCATATAATATCCATTAGTGCTGCGCAAGATTAGGGACAGCCCTAGAGGTACTCAGTGAATATTTACATCTTCTAATAAGCATGACTCAAGAGATATCCCCTTAATACTACATAAGAACACGGTGTTCCCTCTGTGCGATTATCTTAATTTATATCTTACTTACGGCCTCAGAAAATGACTCAGTAAATTGCTCATGAGCATGTGTGATTATCTTAATTTATGCCTTATTTGTGACCTCAGGAAATAATTGCCCATGAGTATTAATCAAGACTAGGACATCCTACAGTCACTCATACTTAATCATTCTACTGAATTTCCTTTTCCATCTTATGCACAGCTTATATTTACTCATTTTTGCTGAATCTTCTTTTATATCTCATCCATAGCTTCAGAAATTGACTCAGGAAATGATTCTTCAGTTCCTGAATGCTGTGCCCCAGAGACACAGGTATTTTATTTATTTTCTCTGAGGAATGTGGAGGATTATCTTAAATTATATACTATTTATGGCCTCAGGAAATGGTTCCTGAGTATTGAAGAAGATTAAGATCACGTATTCACGTATTCTTATTCACTTTTACCGAGTCTTTATTCATAACTTCAGAAATTGACTCAGGAAATGGTTCCTGAGTCAGTAATTATGGTGCCTCAGAAACATAGGTATTTTATTTGTTTTTTTCTAACGACTAAACGATTATCTTAATATATGTCCTATTTGTGTCCCCAAAAATGACTCAGTAAGTTGCCCATGAGTGTTAATCAAGAGTAGGGCGTCCTACAGTCATACATACTTAATCACTTTTACTGAATTTCTATTTACCTCTTATGCACAGCTCATTTTTACCGAATCTTCTTTTATATCTCATTCGTAACTTCAGATATTGACTCAGGAAATGGTTCTTGAGTTCCTGAATGCTGTGCCTCAGAGACATAGGTATTTTATTTATTTTCTCTAAGGAATGTGGATTATATACTATTTATGGGCTCAGGAAATGGTCCTTGAGTATTAAAGAAGATTACGGTCACGTATTCAGGTATTCTTATTCACTTTTACTGAGTTCTCATTTACATCTTATTCGTAACTTTACAAATTGACTCAGGAAATGGTTGCTGAGTCGCTACTTGCGGTGGCTCAGAGACATAGGTATTTTATTTGTTTTATCTGACGAATAAATGATTATCTTAATTTATGCCTTATTTATGGCCCCAGGAAATTACTCAATAAATTGCTCATGAGTATTAATCAAGACTAGGGCGTCCAGAGTCACACATACTTAATTATTTTTACTTCATTTCCAAATACGTTTTATATACAGCTTATAGTTACTCATTTTTACCGAATCTTCTTTTATATCTCAATCATAGCTTCAGAAGTTGACTCAGGAAATGCTTCCTAAGTCCTAAACTATGGTGCCTAAGAGACATTGGCTTCTAGCCATGTTGATATCTTCTACTGCCATCAACGTGATGCGTTTCCAGTCGGAAGTCAATTCAACCAACGAGAATGGACGCGGAAGCTTTCAGAAAATGGCCCCTGAGTATTAAACAAGATTAAGGCCAGGCATACTTGCTCACATTTAAAGAATCTTCAGAGATCTCAGAGACTTAGTTATTTTATTGCTTTTCTTTTAATGAATGAAGGTACATTATCTTAAATTCTTTCTTATTTATGGGCTCAGGAAATGGCCCCTGAATATTAAAGAAGATTAGGGTCACGTAATTACGTATTCTTATTCACTTTTATCGAGTTCTCATTTATGTCTAATTCATAATTTCAGAAATTGACTCAGGAAATGGTTCCTGAGTCGCTAATTATGGTGCCTCAGAGATATTTATTTGTTTTATCTAACGAATTTATGCTTATTTAAGGCCTCAGAAAATGGTTCTTGAGTACTAAACAAGATTAGGATCTTCGTTTATATCTTATTCACGACTTAAGAAATGGACTCAGTTTCAATTACGTTTAGGAAAAAAGGAAGGAGTTTTCCCATCTCCACCATTTCATGTTTTCTCTTTGGTACATCCCCAGTTGTTTAATCCAGAAACCGTTACTTCTTTTCTGATTTTAAAACCCCACATCTTTTGAATTTCAGCAACAGGTAGAGTTTAGTGGCTTTGCTAAACTATTTAATTTTGTGTTTACTAAACAGTGTACAATTGTAACGCAGTTTTGCTAGAGAAATGCAAGAGAAAAAGGGAGGACGGAGGAAAAACGAAGATACAATAACTAGATACAGATTGGGGATGATTGGTGTAGGCAAACCAGAATCCGCGCAATGAGGGCTTGGAGATCACCGAAGATAAGTTGCTATGGCAAAAATTGGAATTGCAAAAAAAATACAACGGAAGTGGAGGAGAGAAAAAGAACAAAAAGAGAACAGAATGGTTGAAGAAGAACAACAACTGGTCCTGAACTAGAAAATTGTAAAAGCGAAGATAAATCAAACTGACGCAAACCCCAATGTAAAGGGCAATAATGTGTCAAAGAATGACCGACCTCGCAAAGAAGTGTTTCTGATATATAAAAAAAATTGTTTCAAGAAGATAGATGCTGGAAGAGGAGGAAAGTAAATTAGTTCTAGATTAGGAGATGAAGCGAACCACGTATTCCTTGGTTTTTAATTTTTTCATCTGGATTATGGTTAGTTTCCATCATTTTCTTTACGCAATTATGGAATACCGTGCAGAAAAATGGAATAAGGGGAAACCAAGAGAAGATCACAATGGCTACAAAAGAACACCAACTGGATTTAGATTAAGAAATGATGCGAACCATATATTCCTTGGTTTATCCTGTTTTTGTCTGAATTATGGTTAGCTTATCATCTTCCTTACGTATTTATGGACCTAGGGAAGAAGAGTTGCAGAGACAGAAGTAGAAGTGAATAAGAATACTGCTTTTAAGGTTATTTTGCAAAGAATTGCAACAAAGATGCTGAAAACTGGCCTTGATGAACAAGAACATCAATGGTACTAGATTAGAGGATGGTGGCAAACACGTATTCCAGAGTTTTTCCTTCCTTCATCTTCTTTACGTAATTATCTCAGCTCCGGAGACAGAAGTGGATGTGAAAAAAATTGCTATTCTGCAAAGAAGATGCTGAAAACTATGCAGAGAAATGGAAGAAGAAGAAAGCATTGGCAAAAAGAAATCAATTGGATATGGATTAGGGGATGATGCGAACCACACGTATTACTTGGTTTTTAATTTTTTTCGTCTGAATAATGGTTGGCTTCCATCACCTTCGTTATGGACCCAGCAAAGAAGAGTTGCAGAAACAGAAGAGGATGGTTTTAAACCTATTTTGCAAGGAATCGCAAGAGGTACCACATTAGGGAATGGTTCCAAACATGTATTCCAGGGATTTCCTCTCTTCATCTAGATTAAAGTTAACTCCCACCATCTTCCATACGCAATTATTGAATCAACGAAGGAAAATTGCTGTGACAGAAGTGGATGTGATGAAAAATAAGAATTGCAATGGAAAAATGGAAGAAAGGAAGGGGCAAGGTAGTAACCACCTCATTGTTATATTAATAATGGCCGAGTAGATTTTGGGTAGCGTCACAATTTGAAATGTGGTAAAAGCAAGCGAGCAAAAGAATAATAATTACATTCACAATGCAAGTTTTAAGCGAAAATGCAAGCCGTGATCGCAAAAAATAAATCGCTCCTCCAACATGATTAATACCGGAGGCGAAACGGCCGGGTTTGCGCTTTTCTTGCGCGGCCGCGAAGTTCGCTATAACTCACAACAGATTTATAGTTTTAAATCGCGCCTCGAAAAAACGAACAAAAAACGAACACGGCGGTAGCAGCAGCAGCATCGGCAGCGAGCGAGGTCTTTGCGGTTTCACTGGTGCAATACCGGCAGATGGGCATATTATTTATAACGATGTCAAAGCAACCTCGTGACACATGTGCGCTCATATTTATTTAGAATAATACAAACACGTGCATTGCCCCCTACTTTGAATATTCTGGCGTCACGAGACTCCTCGTTTTGTCTTACTTTTATATGTTCCGTTCGCGCTTAGCACGAGATTACATCTGCGTGTTGCTCAACACCTAATGAAACGGTGAAAAAAAAAAGACGCCGTCGTTCACAGGAGACCGTATCACTCAAACGAATTTTAATTTTAATATGTACTTTATCTTCCCGAAAAATTAAAGACATGATGAGGAAAATACCACAGCCAGTGCGTTTCAGGCAAAAAAAATTGGCCTTTGGGACCACTCAGAAATAGAAGAGATAAGACCCAAGAAGAAATGACGGCAATGACAATAATAGCAAAGACTGGAAGAAGCAGTTAAGGATGCAGGATCAAAGAGGAAAGGCCAATGGAAGTATTGAAGGGACAGAATAGATTAGATAGCACACTAGAAGCGAAGAAGACGTGGTAACAATAACAGTAATTAGGAAGGAATAGAAGAAGAAGCTAAGAAAGGTAAAAATAGTCAGCGATTCCAAAATTCAATTATGAAAAACGGGCAGAAAGAAGAGGTGTAAAGTTCAGAGAACAAAGGACTATGAAAAAAATGAATGGCCAGGTAGAAGAGGTAGGATACATAAGTGGAAAGGCAAAGAAGAAATGAGAGCAACGAAAGCAAGGAGTGGAAGAAGCACTAAAGGAAAGGAGGAAAGGCGAATGGAAACTTTGAAGTGAGAGAATAGAAGAAGATAGGATACAAGAGAGGAAGGGGCAAAGAAGAAATGAAAAAAAACCGGCAGTAAGTAGCCAGAGATAGAAGAAAGCTATGATATAGAAAAATGATTAACGATTCCAAAATCCAGAAAGAAGAAAAGAAAGGCTTATGAAAAAATGGACAGAACAGAACAGATAGGACTGCAAGAAATGGTTAAGAAAAAAATAATCAGAGATTCCAAAATCCGATAGAAGAGACATCGCAGTAAATAACAAGTATCGGAAGAAGTACTTCGAAAAGGAAGTAAATAAACGGCGATTCCAAAATTCGAAACCGTAAGTGCCATAACGATTGAAGAAGACAAGGAAGAAGAGATTGTGACCATTTAAGTTTTGAGCTTAAGGTGACATGTAATCTCAGGACCAAACTTTCCCTGCATGCCAGGATTGTTTGTTGCACTGGTTAAAATCAAATTCCCGATAAGCACCAACACTTCAAACTGGGGCGCATAAAATGCAGGGGTAAGTGTTAGCCAGGGGAGCAAAGTGGGATCTTCTTTGGTCAATTATAGTCAAAATCAAATTTATGATAAACACTATCACTTCAAACTGGTTCGCGTGAGACATTAGATTCAAAATGAAGGGATAGGTGCTCCCCAGGCGAGCACACTGAGGCCCTTGGGATGAAAGAGACACGAAAAAAAATCTTTGAAACCAGGAATTAATTTTGGGGCCGCTGATATGGTTTGGAAGTAGAACACTTTTTGTTTTAATCTAATTTTCGATACTCTTATAAATTGAACCAAACAAATAGGGCCAAGTTCTCAGTTGTTGCGTTTTTCGTTTGTTTTAGTTCCTTCCACGATCGATCGATCTCCATTTCAGTTCAGCAAACGCCAACAAGTAAATCATAAAAATGTTTCACATCCTGCGTCCCCAAGGTCTGGCGGTGACTCGCGTTTTTGGGAGTTCATTGCTTCACAGGCGAAACCCACCTCTGCTGGGGCCAGACGGGCAGGCGAGCGGGCGCAAAATTGAAATCGCACTTCCTTTGTTTACCGCACCGCTCGGCCCGGCTCCGATCGAATAATTAAATTGCAAATCTTTGTCCCATTCACCTCGATTTAAATTACTAAGGAGGGAATTTTTTTTTGCTTGGGGAGAGACACAGGAAATCGGCGATCACTCGAAGGCATACCTAAGTGACTCCTTTATCTGTATATTTGGAAGGACGATCAGTGATTTACACTTATTTTTAATTTATTTCTAATTCTATAATACAATTTATCCGAAAAAGTTAAGATGGCTTGGCCAGCTGTGCCGCACCAAAAAAATATAGGTCGCCCAAGAAACACTACAGGAATTGACCTCCTCTCGTCGGAAGAAGAAGACGAAACCACTGCGCACTTGCAAAAAGGATTTAAAAATGCAGTGGCGTAAAAAACACGTTCCTAAGAGCAGTCGAAATGGGTTCCTCAAAGAAGAAGAAGAAGAAGAAGGTATAAAGAAGACGAGTCTAAACGACGTTGAATGGTGTCTTGAAGAAAGAAGGAGAAGTGAAAAGTCCACGAGGACACGTGAATATGGCATAAGTAACAAAACGGCGGAAAGAAGGTGGTTGGATGATTCAAAAATCAGAGGAAGAAGAAGAAGAGGAAATATACAGAGAAAGGATATAATAGGAAATGGACAAATCTCAAGGTTTCTTGAAAGGAGAAGAAGACGAAGCGAAAGGTCGATTTTTAAAGCAGAAGGGTAGTTCCTTTGAAGAAGAAGAAGAGAAGAGACTGTAAGTAATCTGAAAGAACACGGGTGGTACCTCGAAAAAAGTAGAAGAAGAAGAAATGGAACGTTACAAAGCACACGAAAAAGCAACGTACGAATAGCAAAGGCACAAACCGGACGACAGTGCTTCGGCCACCAAAAATTAAACGTCAAAATAAATTATCAAAGGAAAAAGCGGATTACTTATCACCAGTTAAGATTAAGTTGCATAAATATTGTTTTAATTACAGAGAATTAAACCATTTATGTCCAAAAAGTTTCAGGTTTTGTTAGCCATAAACTCCCTTCAAAGTAAGACGACATGAAACTACAACTTACGATTTCCTAGAAAACGGTTTTGCTAAACAATCGCAAATATTTTTTTTTAAAACAGAATAAATACCAAATGGATAAAACACCTAAGATTTCAGATAAACCGACTGACTATAGCAGGTTGCTGGTATTAACGAATCAATGATGGTGACACATACACACAGGCCGATTAAGCAAATATAAATAACGATAATATACGATACTAAATGTACATAATAAATGTTTAATTTACTTTCATTGTAGCAACACCGTATGTTCTCTTTTATCACCAAAAAAAAAAAATAATAATAATAGAATCGAACGTAATTTCAAGCGCCCGGAAGAATCGAACAACAGGAAGGAAATAGTGTGATAATAAAGCGACATGTGTAGTAACACTATCATTCATAATTTTAAACAATTGTTTATTACGCGACGGCAAACGGAAAGTAAAAATAAATTTAGTTTGTTCCTCATTGTTGGCGGTGGCAGTGGCGTAGGCTATAATTGACTTGTTTACCGATCTACTTAAGTTCTTCAATCAATTACGTAAAACGCTTAAAAAAATTTAAAAACAATGGCAAAGTCGTTACGGCGGAGTTATTTATGTATTTATCATTGCAAATCAATGTTGGGGGGGGCAGGGGCTATATTTAAGGTGGAATCAACTCATAAATAATCCATTACAAAAAAAGTCAATTGCTGTCGCATATAACGTCCTGGATTACTTCTAATATGAGGAAACCAATTACGTAAATAACGCACTTTTCTTTAATTTTTAATTAAATTTTCTTGAACTTGAATAAATAAATAACAAGTAAAAGAAAGAAAGAATGATTAAGAAAATAAAAGAAGGCTAATAGGTGTTCCTGACGCCCTTCTTGTATTTGTTACAATATGAAATAAGAGTTTTTGATAGTGATCCTGAAAGCATGAAACGTTGTATTTATGAAATGAAGGAGTCCCCCGGTGGAGCATAATGGGGCCTTTCTTGTACTTGTTATATACAAACGAGCACCACCACGAATCAAAATGAAATAAGAGTTTTTGGTAGTGGTCCTGCACAATTCACCACCCCCAAAGATAGAATCGTATCGTAGGACGTAGGGCTACCAAATATTATCTGCAGATGTTTCCAAGATAAGCGTTCGTTCTATTTATTACGAAAGTATTAAAATCCATGTTTATGGCACTAAAAACTATGTAAATATAGCAACATTATCGCACGGATTATAAACATATTCTTACAATTACATCATAATATAGTGTCATCGATATTTTTTCCTTTACTTTAAGTTAACGTAATTTGGAGGCGATGAAAAATTTAAGGTTTTCCAATGGGACGATTATTTACGCCCAGTTTATGGAGTGGAATGGAATTTCGATTTCATTTCGATATCAACTTGGCTTGTTGGTGAACATTGGTCTGTCTGATAGTATGCTGGAGTGTCCAGCCTTGGACCATCGAACGTATTTGTTCCTGGACGAGAAAGTCGCGCTTTCATGGTGAAATAAGCTTCGGCGGTATTTGAAATGCCAAAAGGAAATGACGATCGGAAAACAAAGGAAGGAAAAGACAAACAAAAAAACAAAAGAAGGCTGAAGATTCTGTGAGGAATTATTTAAAAAATAAAAACAAACCAGAATTTAAATAAATAACGAGTAAAAGAAGAAAAAGATGATCAAGAAAACAAAAGAAGGCTGACGATTCTTCGGTAAACTATTTAAAAAGAAAACACTAATGAGAAAATTAAGAAAAGAAAAGTATCAGTGAAACACCAAAACAAAAACTACAATTTGGCAAAAGGAACAAAAACATGGAAATAGGGAGAATGAAAAACAAAAGCAGATCAACGGTTTTCTGGCAGAACATGAGAAAATCATAAGGCCAACAGAAAACAAAAGAAGAAAGTGCGCGAAGCGTCCATGTGAAAAAAAGAAAACTACTTTTGTTTTTTGTTCTTCTAATTTTAATTCTGTATTTCTTCTTCGAAATCATCAATCTTCTTTTGTTTTTTTATCTTATCTTGTATTTTGTTGTTATTTTAGTTCTTTTTTTGTATTTACAGTTTCTTGTTTGTCGATCTTCTTTTGTTTTCTGTTCATCTAATTCTGTATTTCTTTGCTGTTTGCTTCACTTCTCTTTCTTTCTTCTTACAGAATTTAATCATTTTCGTATTTTGTTGGTTATTCTTATTATTGCTTTCTTTTATTCTTTTGATTTTGAAGAATCGTCGATCTTCTTTTATTTTTATTCTTATTTGTTTTGTAGTTAAATCAATTTTTCGAACAGTTTTCTTTTGTTTTTCATTCAATTTATGATAGTTTGTTAATATTTCGCAGACTTCCTCCTTTTCTCGTATGAAAGTGTGCAGGTACGTAGTAAGTGAAATAACGCTCTGGTGTAACGCGAGAAGAAATAAAACGGACTCGGTTAAATTTATTCCGACAGTTAAAAAATACAACCAAAAACAAAAGCGCAAGTCGCATTCGCGACACGCAAAAGGCTCGCACGTCGAGTCCCTAACCGGAAATCAAAAATAGCAGCCAAATGAGAAAAAAAAGGACAATTCCGAAAATACCAGCTCGTGTCGCGCTGTTGTCGTCGTCGCATGGAGCTGCCGCATGATTATGTGTTATTTTTCGCGATGGCCACGGACGGACGGACGTACGGAGCGCGAGGAGGACACGCGGGGTACGGGTGGTTTGCAGCTTTTGCACTCGCGGGAGGAGGCAGGCAGCAGGCGGGAAGTGCAAGTGCAGCGAACGCATTCAAGGCTGAACTGCATACCACCGTGCTCCACGTTATCCACCGCAAATGATGGGTACGCTCTTTGCACAGCTTTTAACCTAAAAACCCAGATTGAGGCAACACTTGCGCTTATATCGCAATTATAACGTCGTTTTCGTCGCGATTTCTTAAATTTATGGCCCCGCACTCTTGATGCACGTTTTTCTTCTGTTTTTCGCTGGAAAGCTTACGGTTTTCAGGTCACACCCTGATTTACGATTCGCACAACGAATTTATTACTTTTCCGGAGCCCACAAGTATTCAGATTATAAAGAAATTTCAAATCATCACATATTCTTTCTAATAATAATAATAATTAACTTTTAGAACTTTTAAAACAGGACGTTGAAGGATAATAAAAAGAACAAAAGAAATCAACTAATTACGTACTAAGAAACCTATACTTAGGAAATGTATCAAAAGAACACAAAAAAGTCGATAATAGCAATAGTGACTTTCGTGAGTAATAAAAATAGTAGTGGCCATAAGACGTTGCCCTGTGGTATTCCTCTGCTAGTTTCCGTTCGTCCTGATATTTGTACTTCAGCTTTTGATTTCTGTCTGACAAATTTGGTTTCATTCAATCAAATTTTTTTTTCAAAAATCAAAGCCTCATCGTCCCTTATTTCAAGAAATGGTTTCAGTATAGTTGTTTGTGTATATTGTAATAATTTTCTGCAGTAAAAATATGTTTGCTGTGCTAACACAAATTAAAAACAATCTCGCAACCTTACGCCGCGATAAAACAAAAGAAGTTGATATAACACACTTACATACAAATTCTCTTCGGTCTGCGCACTCGATACATATCCTGGAGTGGCACGTTTGAAATGCTGATAATGGATAGCGTAAACAGCACAGTGCTAATACGAGGAGGAGGTTTGATAACAACGATTTGTCTTTTTTGCTTAACAATTAACGAGTTAAATAAATTTTCATACGGCAAGAGTATCACCAAAAAACAATGGGATTTATCCCATCGCATCTACCACCACTGTGGTGAGGGTTTAGGTGGTTGTTTTTTTATTTTTATTTGAACAAATTGTATGCAAATAAATTAAATTAAAAAAAATAAGTGTAATAATTATTTTTCTAAAAAATGTCTAGGCGTTATCGTACAGTCGAAGAAGAAAGTAGCTCGAATTCTAAACACAAATAAATCTGTGGTGCAAAGAGCTGCTGCAAGGCATAAAACCATTCAGTAGTTTTGCCAGAAGAAGACAAAGTACAAATACGAAAATAACTATCAAGGAAGATGCTACATAGAGCTACAGGCTTTAAGGAATCGTTTTGGGGGTTAAAAATTATTTGCGCTTGGCTACTGGAAAGGAAATAGCAACTGCAACTGGATAGCTTTGCCAGAAGAAGAAGACAAAGTGCTAAAAGAAAAACAACAACCAGGGAAGATGCTATGTACAGCTACATGCATTAAGGAAGTGTATTGTAACCTCTCGGGGGTTGAAAAATGATGTGCTCTTGACTTGCGGAAGAGAAATTTCTGTAATGTATAGAACTACTGATAGTTTTACCGAAAGGAGAGGACAAGGTGCCAAAAAGGAAAATAACTACCAGGGAAGACGCTACATAGAGCCACAGGCTTTAAGGAATCGTTTTGAGGGTTAAAAATAATTCGGTCTAGGCTACTGCAAAGGAAATAGTTACAAGGAGCAGCTGCAAGGCATAGCATCACTGATAGCTTAACTAGAAGGAGAGAACGAGATGCGAAAGAAGGAAAACAACTACCAGGGAAGATGCTATATAGAGAAATAGGCCACAAAGAAGCGTTTTGTAAGCTACAGGCTTTAAAGAAGCGTTTTGTAACGACTCGGTGTTTAAAAAATGATCTATGGTTGGCTTCTGCGAAGAAAATAGCTGCAACGAGCTGCTGCAAGGCATAGAATCACTGATAGATTTACTAAAAGGAGAGGACAAGGTACCAAGAAAGAAAAAACTACCAGGGAAGCCGTTACATAGAGCTTTAGGCTGTAAGGAATCGTTTTGGGGGTTAACAATGATCTGCTCTTGGCTACTGCAAAGGAAATAGCTACAAAGAGCAGCTACAAGGCATATCATCACTGATAGCTTAACTAGAAGGAGAGGACGAGATCCCAAAGAAGGAAAACTACTACCAGGGAAGATGCTATATAGAGAATAGGCCACAAAGAAACGTTCTGTAAGCTACAGGCTTTAAAGAAGCGTTTTGTAACGTCTCGGGGGTTAAAAAATGGTATGTGCTTGGCTTCTGCGAAGGAAATAGCTACAAAAAACTGCTGCAAGGCATAGAACCACTGATAGATTTACTAAAAGGAGAGGATAAGGCGCCAAGAAGGAAGAAAAAGCTACCAGGGAAGACGATATAGAGCTACAGGCTTTAAGGAAATGGTCTGCTCTTGGCTACTGCAAAGGAAATAGCTGCAAAGAGCAGCTGCAAGATATAGCACCACTGATAGCTTAACTAGAAGGAAAGGACAAGATTCCAAAAAGGAATCAACTACCAGGAAGATGCTACATAGAGAAATAGGCTATAAAGAAGCGTTTTGTAAGCTACACGCTTTAAGGAAGCATTTTCTAACGTCTCTGGGGTTAAAAAATTATCTGTGCTTGGTTTCTGCAAAGGAAATAGCTGCAAAGAGCTGCTGCAAGGCTTAAAACCACTGATAGTTTTACTAAAAGGAGCGGACAAGGCACCAAGAAGGAAAAGAATAACCAGGGAAGATGCTACATAGAGCTACAGGCTTTAAGGAAGCTTTTTGTAAAATCTAGGTGGTTAAAAATTGATTTGAGCTTGGCTACTGGAAAGAAAATTACTGGACGCATAGAACCACTGATAGCTTTACCTGAAGGAGAGGACAGGTGTCAAAAAGGACAACAACTACTATAGTAGATGCTATATAGAGCTACAGGCATTAAAGAAACGTTTTGTAAACTATATTCCAAAAGGAAGAGTTTTGTATCTACTGCAGGACATAGAACCATTGGTAATTTTGCCAGAAGAAGAAGACAAAGTGCTAAAAAGGAAACAACGACCTGGGAAGATGCTACCTAAGCAGTTATGGGCCCTAAGGAAGCATTTTGGGGATTAAAAAATCATCTGCGCTCGGCTACTGGAAAGAAAATAATTGCAAAGAGGCTGATAGTTTTACCAGAAAGAGACGTCAAGATGCCCAACAGGAAAACAACTACTAGGGAAGGCGTCACGAAGAGCTATGGGCTTCAAGGAACTTTTGTAAGCTACAGGCTTTAAGGAAGCGCTGCTACCACTGGTACTTTTGTCAGAAGAAGTCGATACTACGACTGGTAGTATTGTCAGAAGACGACGAAGTGCTAAAAAGAAAATAACGACCAGAGAAGATGCAACATAGAGCTTCAGGCTTTAAGGAAGCGTTTTGGGGATTAAAGAAGGATCTGTGTTTGCCCATTGGAAAGGAAATAGCCTGTCCGGCAGTCAACCTCCAAGTGGTTCAATTCTTGCAGCACTGCATCAAATAAATCGTTAATTTTTTGTTTAAACCACCAGGAATGGGATGAGGGACTCGGTTTTTATTCTCTGATGAACCCAAAACGAACGCCTAGTGAAAGCAATGCAACAATTGAGAAGTTTAGAGAAGGACCTTTGATGATAGGGGTGTACCCCCATGCACAGCCGTGGTGGTGAACATTGTGGTACAGGCTTTATTTTAATGCAAGACCACACATAACTATTGTTATAACAACTCCAAAAGCAAATATGAGTGGCCCAGATCTAAATCCCATTGAGCACCCATGGAACCAGTTTCGGCCTTCAGTAACTCATGAACAGCTGTTTATACAAAGATGGCACCAGAAGAAAAAGCGGGAAAATAGGATAGAAGCCGTACAAATGAAAAAGTATGAAAAGAAATTGAAGTTTGGAAAAGAATCTATGAAAATAAAGGTCGAAAAGAGATGGAGTGGATGGAGGATGGACCAGAAAGAAGCTTGAAAAGAAAGTAATGAAATGAAGAAAATTAAGAAAACCAAAACATGACGTAATAGTAGAATGGGGAGAGAAAAGAAGAAGAACAGCACGTGAAGATATTAGCTAAAGTCAGAATCAGTCATTGATTTTTATTACCACAGAATCCACAACGAAAAGAAACGCAATTATAACTGTACCGTGATTTTCTTAGTCTAATCGTAATAGAGGTCAGTATTAATTATTTCTGTGCATAAAAAAGTATTTCACCCAACGAGTTAATTAATTAATTTTAATTAGGGCGACGCGACGAGGATAAAACATAACTGGATGGAATTAAAGGCCAGAAATTTCACAAGTTTCCAAATCCCCATTGTTCCAAATTTTATCGCCTCGTAAATAAACAGGCGAAAAGCGAAAACAATAACAACAAGCCATCGGGGTTTCGAAACACAATATATTTTGCAACGTGATTGCTCGGATTAAAACGATTTTAATATTTCGTTTCGTATCGCGTATTTCGAGTTTACAAGCAAAGTAACGAAAGCAGCACCTGAGATTCCGATTATTTAAAGAAAGAAGAAGCAAAGATTCATTAAACCCAATGTGATAGGTATCTCCAATTAAATTAAATTAAAGTACTGAAAGTTGACTAATCCTTTTGTGTTTATTAGACCAGAAAAGCACGCACACTCACACACATCCACAATTCGTGGACATTTAATGCCAAGGAAAAAAAACTCGTGTTTACGATATATTAGAAATTTGGCGCAGGAAACTTAAACATCGGATTCAGTCTTTGAATCGGTAATTGTGCGGAGCGGCTTGTTTTTTTCGCTGCTTTATTAACGCCAATCAATCCATTTAACGGCGCAGTAAACGTATTTGCCGGACGTTTTACTTTATTCGCCGGTTATTTATTCGCGCCTTATTTTAAGGAGGACGATAAACAAAAGCGTAGCGCCGCTTTACGCTTAAACGCGTTAACTCCGCGTCCGTGTCTGCGAACTCCGGTGTGTTTGTGTGTGTGTGTGTGAGTGCGAGCCGGAAAGCGATTTTGATTGCAGCACCGTCGTCTTACCAGACGGATACAATTGCACGGTCGTTATGCATTCGGGATTATGCTAATACAATTTGGCACCCGGTTATATATAGCACGCGTTAATTAATACTTCTTTCTGAAGTTTTGGATGAAAAAAAAAGGACTACTTATCCTGTTGAATAAACGTTAGCATCTGGCATTGCACAAGTAAAAAAAATAGAGTTATTTTAGAATGCTAAATTAATAAGAACGACTATTAGGGTTATCTTAATCATATTAGTATTCATTCTTCTTCTTTCTTCATCTATATCCTTAAGTCCTTTCATAGCAGCGCAGCAGATTTGGCTTAGATTTCTACGATCATATGCTTCTTCCTTTGCAATCTCACCATCATTACATCTTTCGATCTTTTTTAAATTAAATTTTTCCCATAGTTTAGAATGACTCCTAAAAAGAGGTTGAACCCCGGAAAAGTGGCTTATTCTATTAAATTCGTTTAATAATAAACTTATCGGTAATCTGACTAAGAACACGCTTTACAGATAAAACACATTCATCATGTTTTCGGAGCCGATAACAACGTTATGAAACATGAAGTTCCATCGATTTAATTGACGACTTTTTTTCGTTATCGCTCTACCTGAGTGGCGCCCAAGCAGGTTGGCGATAAGCGAAATGACATCACCCACATTAAGAAATCTAAATGCGTATGTAAACATAAACAGGGATTACGTTGTACGTGGTGCGTTTACGTACGAATCGAAATGATTTTTTGACTCAAAAGCCACCGAGGATTCACTTTGTTGGATAACAGGGAAAATTGAAAAGGACCACTCAGGAAAGGAAATGAAACATGTAGGCGCTGGAGCAAAAGAAAAGACGGAGGTGTCCACTAAATCCTTTTCCATACCATCGGAACTATTGCGTCAAATAGCTCTTCCTATTAAACCAATAAGTACAGATATGCTTCGTGCAAACCTTAACCCCAAAAAGGAGACCACGACTTGACTTAATTTCTGTTCAAGAGCATTGACCCATTCCCATGGGAAGGTGGTCAAGTCACCTGGTAAACCAGCAGAAGACCCATCATCTTACAAACTATTTCAGAAACTATTTCTGAAGACTCATTCCTGAACACCAATTTGGATTTCGCGTAAATCATGCAACCAACGAACATGTTCATAGACTTAGGGTAGGAGAGGTAAGTAGGAAGTACTGCTGCGCTGCCTGATACATTTCCACGACATCCCAAGAATTTACATTGCAACTGTGTGGGCGTTCCTCAGGGTAGCACATCTAAGGCCCAACGTTTACGAATAATTCAATTACTCTCGTTTTGCTTTAGAAAAGCTACAAGAAGCTTTGGATTGTATTCATAAAATGAAGGAGTAGGTGTCCCCCGGTGGAGCATAATGGGGCCTTTCTTGTACTTGTTATATACACACGAGCACCAACACGAATCAAAATGAATAAGAGGTGTTGATAGTGGTCCTGCACAATTCGCCACCCCCAAAGATAGAATTGTATCGTAGGACGTTAGGGCCATCAAATATTATCTGCAGGTGTTTCCAAGATAAACGTTCGTTCTATTTATTACGAAAGTATTAAAATCCATATTTATGGCACTGAAAACTCTGTAAATTTAGCAACATTATCGCACGGATTATAAAAATATTTTTACAATTACATCA
Source organism: Serrognathus titanus (assembly GCA_039766575.1). NCBI lineage: Eukaryota > Metazoa > Arthropoda > Insecta > Coleoptera > Lucanidae > Serrognathus > Serrognathus titanus. Next base: position 19,430,055 of record CM077911.1, on the reverse strand, counting down.
TAATATCGTGTCAACGATATTTTTTTTCCTTTAAAGTTAACGTAATTTGGAGGCAATGATTATACTATTATAAAAAATTTGAAAAATTACGCTTGTGTTCATATAATTTTGTTACATTATCTTCTCTTTTGTTTTTTTTTAACCCCCCGGAGAGTTCTCGGCGTTCATTTGTTTTTCATTTCAATTTTCTTTTGTTTTTTTTTTTTTTGGTTCTGTGAAATTATTCCTTCTGATGGTTTTTCTAAATTTTTAATCTTTCTCTGTGCGATGAAATCGTTGATTTTGTTTCTTTTTCTGTTCTACGCTACTTTGTTGTCTTTTCTTTTGTTCTTTTCGAAACTCCTCCGAAGAGTAATCGACGTCCATTTGTCTTCAGTTCGTTCTATTTTTAGTGTTTCGGCGTCGTTCGTTTCAATTTTCTTTTGTTGTTTTTTATTTTTCTTTTGTTGTTTCTTATTATTCCTTCTGATATTTTTTCCAAATTTTTCATTCATTCTCTGCTGGATGAAACCTTCTTTTTTCTTCTGTTCATATAACTCTGAATTCTATTGTTTTCTGTTTGTCTTTTTCAAAACTCCCACGGAGAGTAGTCGATGTTCGACGTTTGTTTTTCGTTCATCTGTCTGTTCATATAACTCTGAGTTCTATTGTTTTCTGTTTTGCTTTTTCAAAACTTCCTCGGTGTGTAGTCGATGTTCGATGTTTGTTTTTCGAACAAACGAACATCGACGAGTTCATTTGTTTTTCGTTCACCTTAATGTTAGTGCCTCGATGTCCGTTTGTTTCAAGTTTCTTTTGTTTCTTTTTTTATTGAATTCTTCTTTCTGTTCATATAATTTTGAATTTTGTTGTTTTCTGTTTTGCTTTTTCGAAATTCCCACGGAGAGTAGTCGATGTTCGACGTTTGTTTTTCGTTCATCTTCCTGTTCATATAACTCTGAATTCTATTGTTTTCTATTTTGCTTTTTCAAAATTCCCTCGAAGTGTAGTCGATGTTCGATGTTTGTTTTTCGAACAAACGAACTTTGACTAGTACGTTTGTTTTTCGTTTACCTCAGTGATAGTATCTCGATGTCCTTTTGTTTCAAGATTCTTTTGTTTCTTTTTTTATCGAATTATTCTTTCTGTTCATATAACTCTGTTCTATTGTTTTTTTTTTTTTGTTTTTGCTTTTTTCGAAATTTCGGGGGAGTGTTGTCGATGTTCGTTGTTTGTTTTTCGTTCTTCTTAAAATTAGCATTTCGATGGCGGTTTCGTTCCAGTTTTTTTTGTTTCTTTTTTCTATCGAATTATTGTTTCTGTTAACTTCTTTTTATTTTCAAAAACAAACGAACATCGACTAGTTCGTTTGTCTTTCGTTCATCTTAATATCAATATTTCGAAGCCCGTTTGTTTCCAGTTTATTTTGTTTCTTTATTTTGTTTATTCTTCTTCTGGCTTTTTTTTATTTTCAAAAACAAACGAACATCGACTAGTTCGTTTGTCTTGCGTTAATTCTATTATTATTATTATTAATATTTCGATATCCGTTTGTTTCCACTTGTTTTTTTTTCACTTATCTTGTTACATTAACGTTCCTTTTTCTTGAAAATAATCGAGCATTTTCGTTTTGTAGTTAAATTTATTTTTCGACCGGTTTTCTTCTGTTTTTCCTTCGATTTTTGTTCCATATTTCGATGTCATTTTTCTTCGTTCAATAAATTCTTTCTATATTTATTTGTTTTTTATTTTAAATTATTTTTGAATATTTGCACATTCCACTGGAGTCTCGTCAACTTCTTTTTGTTCAAATTGAAAAAAAATCGAGAAAGAGAAACGTTAATTCCACCACGGTCTGAAGTACTATTTTTCACAAAATTTAATCGCGGGAATGAAACTATAGAAGTTGAGACTTAATTAGTTTAATGAAATAAAGTTTTACAATTTGTTTTCGTGACTAATCATTCCTAATTCATTCATAATAACCTCCTCCTCCCCCCGCGGATGATTTTGTCACACCTTAACGAAATTAAAGTCTGGATACCTTACTATAATAGTTACTTCTAAAGTTAAGCACAACAACATTTATTGCTGTACATCAGGCTTTAAAATATACAGTTAACAAACGCCATCTACTTTTAAAATAACATAAAATAAACAAAAGCAAAAGAAGAAGAAATTGACAACTGAGTAACGCAAATAATAAGCGGAAATAGAAATTTTAATACAAACTTTTAGATACGTTACTTTGGGGCTTTATTAATTTTTCCAAATTTCCATTTCAGAATATATGTAAATGTCTTATTATCATAGGCGATTATTAACATGGCTTACGTATAACTATCATCGATATTTATTCCACGAAGTGGAGAATTTAATTTGCAAAATACTGTTATTAAGGCCATTACTGCTCACATTCATCGGCATTAAAACGCGCGGCGCACACAAAAAAAAATCGCCTATAATTTAAATACAACTGCATGGGATACTTTGCATGATATAATCTCGCGCATATTAATTTCGCCATTATCATTTTTCAATTTATCTCGATTTCGAAGCTGCCCCGACACAAAAGCCTAAAGCTTTTTTTTTTTGATGGAAACCAAACCCCCGCGCACGTCAGTTCTGCATAATCATTTATTTATTCCTGGTTTGGAGTTGCTCGACGATCATAATCGAGGAGGTGCTTGAATGGCAGGTAATCAACGAGACGATTATTATTCATAATGTGACTGATTTAACTGTACGTTTATAATTACGTCGTAGATCTAATTCATAACAGAAATTGTTATCTAATAGGTAAATATTTGCGTATACCTTGATTACATATTTTATGTAATTATTGTAATTGCGTTGTTACTAAACTCTAACGGAGCTTATTGCATATACTAAAAAAGTATTGATGTCTGAAAATTCTTGCTTTAAAGCTCGAAGTGAATGAGTCGTTTCGTAACGCGTGGAAGAAATTGCGTAATACATTTCCTAAAATAATTATGAACTTTATCGCCCAGCTAGGATTTAAATTCTTCGGTAAACACCGTAAATTAAATTAATAACACTTTCGGGCGACAATAGATGTAAATTTATCCTGAACATGTGTATATTTATCGTGACGCGTTCCCCCCTCAATTAAATACGCGCGCGTTCCAGCCTGAAATATTGTAAACCGCTTTTTTTTTATCTCCCCGAAATAATTTCACACGAAATTGTGCTCCTATAAACTCGTTAACGCACCGGGCTTAAAATTATATTTGTTTAAATCGCGTACGAATGGCCGAGATACGCGAAAATATTTAAAATACTTCGGGCGAGATAACGACCGAGTTGCGCGAAAGAAAAAAGAAAAGCTCGCGAACCAGTCTTCGCCGATGAAATTTTGCCTGCCGGATTGTTCACGTTCGGTTTCTTCGGCCAGGTGAATTATGCATGCCGAAGTTGCATGCTGCAGACATAAATTAGATGCAATTTATACGTTTCCATGTCTCGACTAGTTAAACTAGTGCACGTATAGTCGTTTCAAATTGCATGCGTGACTCAGGCGTACAAAATTATGACATTATTAAGATCTATCATAAATTATTTCATTTATCTCTTACACACTCTTACAGTTTAAAAAAAAATAACCTGCGCACACCACTCAACAACTTATGATACATGATTCCTTCGATACGTTTCGAAAACTGTTCTAATTCAGTTATTTTCGCTTGAAAGTTAAATTACTAATAACAAAATGCATGTTGCATGCAAACAAATACGAATTTTTCTATCAATATTTGAAATTTCTGGAAGTAAACTGCGACTACTTAATGCAGCACAAGGCAACAAAAAATGCGTTAATAATTTTTGCATCGCACCTGCTGACGATGGCCCAGGTAATTGGTTACACCTGAGCTATACGAGGGCATATCTAATAATAATGCAATTTACGAATAATCCACATATTATGCGATGCTCATGAAGTAACAATAAGGTACACTGTGGCGATATACCATGCGTTCAACCAAACGTCACCACAGTGAGTTAAAAATGTTATCCTGGTTGTCTATACCTGAATCTGATTGGACCCAAATTGCCGAAACAATTGCCCATTTACACAACACACTACGTACAACAAACAGCAAGTACAATTCAGTTGATGTTATTTAAGGTAAATTGAACAAGTGGCCAAATACAACACCCTGCAACTCATTTGGGTTAAAGGACACGTTGGAACATTTGACAACGAGCAGACAGACGAACTAGCTGGACAGGGCGCAAGACCTACTTTATTAAGAAAGAGTTTTAAAAGTGCATTTCACTGACAAACCATTGAGTCCCTCCCTAACTTATAATTTTCTAAATGTCGCAAAAAAGGAACAGTCTAAGGTTCAGTTGTCTGTAAAAGCCACGGTCCTGTCACTTAGACTGTGAAACTTTACTTAAAAATTGGTAGCACCACCCCTTTTTGTTTTGTGTTTTTTTTTTTATTTTTTCGTTCTACAGTCATTCTTTTCATTCATTCTTAAATAAATGAGTTACATCGTACTCCTAATCAAATTTAATAGAGCTTGCGCTGAAAAGCCGCAAAAAAGGAACAGTCCAAGGTTGAATTGCCCCCTGAAAGCCACGGCCATGTCGCTTAGACTGTGAAACGTTACTTGAAAATTGATCATTCCGTTTCGTTTGTGTTTTCTTGTTAAATATCGCATCTTTTTCTTTCATTTTTAAGTAAATGAGTTACGTCGTAGATATTCTTAATAAAATTTAATAGATTTGCTCTGAAAAGGGACAGCCTAAGCTTGAGTTGCCTCTAAATGCTAAAGTCATGTCACTTTGACTGCGAAGCTTTGCTTAAAAATTGCTAACGTCACTCCTTTTGGTTTGTTGGTTTTTTCTCTTTTTTCTTTAAACACCTCATCCCGCAGTCATTTTCTTCATTCATTTATATATATATACACGAAGACTCTCTTTGCACCTCAATTTTAAACAAAATTGATTTCGTATTCCGCTCCTCATAGTACTTTCCTATTTCCAAAGATAAAATTGCTACGTGTTAAAGTTCATTCCCGTGAATTACATTCGATTTTTAAGCTCCATTTGTTTATATTGCTACACAGTACACTAATCTAATTCTTCTTTTAGATGAACTGGCAAACTTGCTTAGCCCAGCTTTTCCTTATCGTAATTCCAATTAGCTCAACTATCTATTTCGACCACAGAAAAATGGGCGCATGTTACTGTCGTGTGATTTAAACAAGTCGAGGTGGTGTTGCGTTACTTTCTTGAGGGCATGTCCTCATTTCCTGCATTTTTCAAAGTTGATACGCAGCCGAAACAACGCCGACACGTACTTCCTCATATGATAATAAGTGCTCGCCACCGAACTTCCGTCTTGTCTGCGTTTACTCACCGGTGACACATGTTTATGTCTGATATGGACAAACAACGACCGCAGCACATTGTCTGTGTGTCTGCACTTGCTTTCTATAAGGCACATCCCGTATGCGCGAAGAGGAAAAGCGAATGATTCAGCAAAAGACATTAAGAAGTTCATTCTCCCTTGCCAGCGATTAAAAAGTGATGTACGTACATTAATTCCGATCTCGTAAGCATCAGCTTTATTATAATAATGCAATCGGAATTATGATTTAATTAGCCTCGGCGAAATATGCACTCTAGCTCGATGAAAGCGTAATTGTATTTAATTGCAGTTCCATATTGGTATACCTCGGTAATGCTGTTATTATGTTATTGATTCCTGTGAAATATAAAAAGTTAATGTCCGTACCTGTTTCCTGCATACTAATCAACGTTTACGAAAGAATTTCATATCAGACAAACGTTCACGTTAAAACGTACTTCTCCTTAAGTCAAATTAGAAAATACGTCGAAAGCTTCAAGTTCATCAGAATAATAATTGCCTGTAGATGGAAAACAGATGGAAAATGGATTAACTAATGAAGTTTATACGTATTTTCTATGTCTGCAAGAATCGAGATGATAAGAATAATTTGTTATACTGCGATTGGTTTTCATGATGCAATCATATCCATCCTTTAGTAATTCCGACACTAGACCACTTCAGATTAGGAGTCCTCCTCAATTGCCGCAGATACTACAAGAATTTAAAACATGCATGAGATTCTAGAAATTATTCGCACAATCATTTCCTCGATGAGAAACACAAAAACAAACCCGCCACTCCCCCCCGACCCTCTCAATCCGATTCGAGATAATAAGCGCCTCATTTTTTATCGCTTCCTTGGTTTGAGAGTGAAGATAAAACTCATTAAGTGGTCAATTCCTTCTCTTCATTAAATCTCGAATACGAACACGAAACTATAGTTATTTATTATAAATGCCATCGTTGTTGCTTGACGGCGGAAAAATTGCATTTGGATTGATGAGAACAAACAAATTCGTTTGCGTGATTGATTTATGTTATTGTCGTAAAAGGTTCGAAAATAATTTATTATATGCAATTACACTTGGCAGTTATCAAGCAATTCGGCTTTAAAGTGTCCTTGAGTTTTTAATAGAAATGTACTTCATCAAAATCCAGCTTTTAGAAGTGACTTTTCGTTTAGGACGAATCCAAAAGAATCGGGGTTTGAAAGTTAAATTAATTAATAAATTTTAGTCATTGGTTGACCGTTTTTTGTTTTTATTATTTGTTTACTTGCCAAAACTCGTCTACGTCGAAGCTTCTAGAGATCTTCTTGATGAATTCCACACCGCCACACCATGCTTCGATGTTTTAAGTTCTTCCAAGTGATTTTGACCGTTGCCGATAAATTTCACGATTTTTTTTTCTAAATCGCCGATTTAAACAAAAAAAATCTTGATGTTTTCATTATTTCTGAATAAAAACAAAATTTTGTACGCCATTAGTAGCTTTGAACAAGTTTTAATAAATCGTTCGATTTTGATCTGTCATTTTAAAAATTGAAGAGAATTTTTTATTTTTATGTCATTTTTTTTAATTTATACATTTTCTTTATTTGTAGTTCGTCTTTTTTTTACGTTAACAATTGTCTTTATTTGTCGATTGTTTTATTTTACGTCAAAAGATTGCACGATTGCACGGTTTTGTTTATTTGGAGAGAATTTTTTATTTTTATGTCATTCATGTATTTATTTGTAAATTTTCTCGATGATGTATTCGTCGATCCATCGTCTTTTGTTTTATTTTACGTGAAAAATAGCACAACTGTCAAAAGTGTTAAAATGTATCTTAATTTTAGAAAATCGACTCGGTTTTGTTTATTTGAATGAGAACTTTTTTATATTATTTTTTTTTTCTAATAAATTTTCTTTATTTGTCGATCGTCGTTTGTTTTATTTTACGTCAAAAATTGTCTACGTTTGTCGATCGTCTTTTGTTTCATTTTACGTCAAAAATTGCACAGTTTTGTTCATTTTTGTTATTATTTTTTTAATTTTATTAATTTTCTTGATTCCATGTGCTTGTCGAATGTCTTTTGTTTTATTGTATTTTACGTCAAAAATTGCACAACTTTCAAATGTGAGATTCGACTCAGTTTTGTTTATTAAATGAGATTTTAAAAAATTTTTCTGTAATATTTTAAAAATTTTATAAATTTTCTTTATTTGTCGATCGTCTCTTGTTTTATTTTAGATCAAAAATTGTGTTTGTCGATCGTCTTTTGTTTTATTTTACGTCAAAAATTGCACATCTGCACAGTTTTGTTTATTTGAAGAGATTTTTTTATTTTTTACATTTTATAAATTTTCTTTATTTATCATCGATAGTCTTTTGTTTTGTTTTACGTCAAGAATTGCCTTTATTTGTCGATCGTCTTCAGTTTTCTTTTACGTCAAAAAACAGCACAATTGCACAGTTTGGATGATTTTTGTTATTTTTTTAAATGCAGTAATTAATTTTCTTAATTTATGCATTTGTCGAATGTCTTCTGTTTTTTATTTCTTTTTACGTCAAAAATTGTGTCAAAAACAAAAATTGCACAATTGCACAGTTTTGTTTTCTTTTTGAAGATTTTTTTATTTTTATGTAATTTTTTTAAAATTTTATAAAGTTCCTTTATTTATCATTGATCGTCTTTTATTTTACGTCAAAATTACCTTCATTTGTCGATCGTCTTTTGTTTTCTTTTACGTCAAAAATTGCACGATCGCACAGTTTTGTTGATTTTTATTATTTTTTTTTTAAATTTAATTTTCTTAATTTATTGTATTTATCCAATGTCTTTTGTTTCATTTTATTTCACGGCAGAAATTGTGTTTGTCGATCGTCTCTTGTTTTATTTTACGTCAAAAATTGCACAATTGCACAGTTTTTTATTGATTTTTGTTATTTTTTTTGATTTATTAATTTTTTCTATTTATGTATTTATCGAATGTCTTTTGTTTTATTTGTTTTTACGTCAAAGAAATGTGTTTGTCGATCGTCTTTTGTTTTATTTTACGTCAAAATTGCATAACTGCACGGTTTTGTTTCTTTTTGAAAAGATTTAGTTTTTAATTTTCATGTATTTTTTTTTTAATTTTATAAATTTCCTTTGTTTAACATCGATCGTCTTTTTTTTCATTTTACGTCAAAAATTGCTTTTATTTGTCGATCGTCTTTTGTTTCTTTTACGTCAAAAGCAGCACAGTTGCACAGTTTTGTTGATTTTTATTTTTTTTTAATGTTATTAATTTAATTTTCTTGATTTAAGTGTTTGTCGAAAGTCTTTTGTTTTATTTTACGTCGAAAATTGTATCTGTCGATCATCTTTTGTTTTATTTTACGTCAAAAAATTGCACAAATGTACAGTTTTGTTGATTTTTGTTACTTTTTTTTAAATATTATTGATTTTCTTGATTTATGTATTTATCGAATGTCTTTTGTTTTATTTTATTATACAACTGTGTCAAATGTCTTAAAATCAGTGTTGATAAAAATCATGATTTAAAAAACCACTGACTCGATTAAGAAAATCTTAATTAATTGACGACACGACACTTTGACGCTTCTTTCAATCGGAGTAATTTTTTTCTTGGACTTCTTGCATCCTCAACGTCTTTCGATTCCTCCACCATTTTTGACTGCAACTTTTTCAACTGATTTATTTTGTTGCTCTTATTAATGAATAGTTTAGGTTGCGACATACTGCGACCGATTTTTTACTTAACATTGTGTGAGACGAGGCAAATTGCAACAACCAATTTGCTGCTTAACAATAAGTGATCCCACATAAGTTTTTAAAAATTAATTGTGCCAGTTTTGATTGTAATGAATTCCTCCCTCAAGCTTCCTCTGCACAGCTGATTATGCCCTATTTGGGCCTCGTCAGCAGAAGCGTGGTTCAAGAACTCCACTGCAATCAAATCAATATGTCTTGGTTATTGATTAGAGTGTCTTCTTTCCTGTCGATCCCCGAATCAATTGGTTCCTGTTCCTTCATCTGGGACTCCTCGAAATTAGGTTTGAGTTTCCACGATACGCTTTTCCCAGAAGAGTGCAGCCAAAAATAAAATATTTGGCCCAACATCGGAAGAACCTCTGTCCAGTTAGAGTTGACGTCTAAGTTCCTCTGGTGTTAATAAATTCTGAGGATGCAAAGTTGTTAGAGATGATTTGCTTTGGTGTTTGAGGAAGATGAAGAGTACCTGAACAAATTTTCGACGACGGAAAGTTTCCTGTGATGCAAAATGGTGCTCGTGATATAAAGTGAGCACATAAATTCCTTGTACCTACGTAAAAAGAAGAATGATGTTCATTCTGCTGTAACACCGTGTAACTTGTTGGTAATTGGTGCTTTGCTTAGTTGACAAACGGAAACAAAAAAGCGCTTGTGGCAATATACAGTTCGTTGAATGCGATTGAAATTCATGCGCACCGCCTAAAAAACTTGCGCAGACGTCGGCCTAGGGGAGCGCACGTGAAGCTGCAGTCTAATGTCGAACAACGGTAAAACGCAGTAACATCAACAAATCAAGAAGTAAATCTGGTATAACGATGACAATCGGGCTGCTCTAAAATTTCAAGCACGTCGGCGTTGCGGAGCGGCGACAACTTGTTGAAGACGCCTTCCGTTAGCTTGGATATCTCTCCCCACTGATCACAGCTCCGGGGTCAACGCCAAGCTTTCCTTGTGGCCTTCAACGACGGACAAAGGCTCCCACCACCACCACCACCTTTATAGCGGAAGCTCACCATACTTGGCTACCTCTTCAGTACCAAAACGTCCAGGTTCTTTTCTAATGACTGCACTTTTTTCTCCATTTTATAAAACACCTCTTAAGAATTAACAATTACGTGTAAAAAAAATTTTAAACAGTTGTAGACAATACGTCCAAGGTAAAAAAAATTCCTTCCACAACAACATATTAACACGTGTCGGTATTCGCTGAATTTCGACGTTTCGAACGGATCTAAGGAATTTCTTTTATCGCGAAAGAAAAATGGAAAACGCTCTTGTTCGCCCGCAACATATAAAAAAAAAAAACAAACGTCGTCGTGGAATATTTCACATCAAACGCTCGCTGATGATAAATCATCGGTATCAAAGAACTCCGAGGAGATAATTACAGCATGTGATAATTAATCGCCGGCTAGGAAGTCGCGCGATGTCGTAATTGGCGTTTGCGACACGAAAAAAAATTCCTCGAGATTTTTTTATTAATTTTCCATCGGCGTTATCTTTAATAAAGGAGGGCGCTGCTAATTTCCGCGCTTTATAATTTTCTGAATTTAATTTGCGACGGGCCGAGTGAAATACGATCGGGGGTGTAGAGTTTCAGGAAAAATTGCCTCTCCCGTCACAAAGAACTGAAATGAGTTTTCTAAAAGTGTGGAAGCGACAAAGGCTTTAAAGGAATTACTACCACTTAACGCCGCTACAAGTTAAGCAAGCAAGCACTTATCTTTTCTTTTTTTCTCTCTCTCAAAGTATATTCTGCCACTTTATCTTTTAAAGAGAATAAATTCTATACTATCTTTGCCAATTACAAATCACACTTGATTTAATTAACTATAAAAATAATTAATAAATATTTCCTTAAATTAAAAATGTAATGAAATTATTATTAATTAATTAGATTAAAGAGAATTAAAACAAAGAAGCCTGCAGGTAAACGGTTGAAGGAAATTAAAGAAGCTAAAGTCTTTGTCTTGCGTACAATAAATTTAACTAAAAATGAAGTCTGAGTGAGTAATCAGGGTACATAGTTTTAACATTGGCAAGTACATGGAAGATGTTGATGAAGACGATGAAATTATGTCAAGCTTCGAACAGTACCTGGGTTCTTGCCTTTATTCATTTAATTCCCTATAAATCCTCCAAGGATCTAGACCAGGACTAGAAGAAACGAGAAAAGGACGATGAATTTCAAAGGATGCCCACAAAATAAGCAAAACAGAAGAGGGCGAGTAAAGAAGAAAATAATAAGTATTCAAAACATGAGGAAGAAGAAGAAAAGAATTAAAAATGCAAGCTGAAGCAAGTCATGATGAAAACGAAGACAACTGAGTCGTCACAATTTCCTACTAGCAGTGCCTAGATGCCTAACTCTGTTTTTTTCTTTTATGCGATTCACTATGAATTGTCCGCAAACCTAGGATAGGATTCAAACTAACAGTGCCTCCAGGGTCCTTGCTTTTAATTGACTGTAAAAGAGCGACGTTGAATTTCCAGAGGATCCCAAAAAAGTGAAGGAAACAGAAGATATAAAGAAGAAAATGATAAGGATTCAAAACATGAAGAAGAAGAACAAACAAAAGAATTAAAAATCGAAAAAATTATTGGAAGTTGAAGCAAGTGTTGATGAAAACTACTGCTACTTCAAACTCAGTCTCAACGACTGACCAGAAGCAACAGCTGCAGCCCTGCAGCAAGTTCTTCTGCAATGGAGAACGAAACGTTGGCAGTAGAAGAAATCATCGTAACGCGGTTCCGACCGGAAGCTAATTCAATTATGAAGTATCCGCAAAAACAGGATTCGAAGCTGGAAGTTAAGGAAGGAGAAGAGGACAATGAATTTCCAAAACAGAAAAGAGAAAAAGGTGGAAAAAGATGAACAAATGAATGAAAGAGAGAAGGAAAGACCTGAACGAAGAAGTTCGATTTCCAGGTAATGAGGAAGAACTACAGGTCGAAGAAGAGGACCCGGGAGATGAATTGATGGTGGAAAAATGTCAGAATGCAAACTAGCAAAGCCTGAGTTCGTGGGCGTTGTTTTTATTAATTTTAAATTTAATTTTAATAGTTTTTGATACGCATTCAATTATACTTATATTAAAAGGCTTGGAATGAGACTGCATTTAATTTTTTTGTCGTTATCAGAGATAGGACACTAGTCAAAATAAACCGGAAAAAATGCCCGGTTCTTCCTCGCCTGTTTGTCAAGTTGTTATCAAGAGCATTTCAGGGGCACGTGCTGGCGAACCTTTCTGCAAGTGATTTCTTGAGAAACCCACGGATGTTATAAGAACTTTCATGTTGTTTACAGGCAGTTCTTCAAAACCTATTACAAAATGACTAAATGTAGAAGTTTTATTAAACGTGTAATTAATTTTGTTTATGCAACAAAGTGACAAAGTCTTCTAAAGTTAGTGATTAGGTTCGGTCGGTTTTAGTTTCGCAGAGGATCATAGGTCAAGTTTACCTATTTTTACAATACACTATTTACTGAACTATGATTTAAGCAATTTATTCTAATGACACTCGTTCTTTTACAAACTCAAAACTCACGATGATATCTATACGTACGTACAAAACCAACGGATGTTTATTTATTGTTTAAGTTTATCCACAACCGCATCAGTTATATTATATAATTACTTGCGTAGGTAGTGTTTCATTGTTTATCACCTGTAATTAAGGACACTCATACGAGTAAAACTTTCGTTGACGAGTGGCAGGCGAGCCGGAAGCGTATAATTACGTTGAGAGAATTATTTTCCGGTACGTGATTTCTTTGGTTTCACCAAACTCGCTGGCGCGAACGCAAAAAGAAACACGAAAATAAAACAGAGAGGGGGCGTGCTCCTTCCTTTTTCATTAATTAAGATCTGCCCTTTTGTTAGCCAGTTTTCCCAGGACGAACTCTGGCTCTCACGATTATCATAAATGCCGGGAGCGTTAGAAAATTGCGCATTTTGCAAAACGACACGTTGACATCCGTGCATTTACTCAAAAAAATTATATGACTCTGCGGAAAAGGAAGCCGCCTCTGCCATTTCGACGAATTCCTCGAAGCTCGCTGCGGCGCGATTGTTTTTTCAAAGTGAGCTTTCGGCGGCGTACATAATTTATTAGCGAGGGCTTTATTAAAGAAGTTAAGCGAAGCAAATTACTGTGCTCCTCTCGTCCTTGTTGTTTTTCAAAGGAAAACAACCGGCCGAAAATAAATTTCGTTTAAGCGGTACCAACGTTTATCGGGCGCCGTAATAAAAATGAAATTCTATGATGATCTTGAAGAGAACCCGATGAGTCCTAATAGGAACGCTCGAACAGTAAAGTAGAAAGTTGACTTTTCCCCTGAGGGAAGGTTATGCCGAAGAGAAAAAAATTGTTTTCATGTAGCTACAGAGATTTCGTCAGATACTAATAATTTCTGGTTCATTAAAGTGTATTTGCACTCGGCGTGATACTTCAAAGCAAAAAAAAAAAACGTTTAAAAAAGCTGGGAACCTTTAACAAAAATATAATAATAAAAACCAAAACAAAAAAAGTCGAGGCTAATTGAAGGGAACGATGGCATCCCTATAAATATTAATTTTTTTCAACTTTGTTGTTTGTGCCCTTTACCTTCTAAATAAAAAGTTGACTACTTACATAATTCTAAAGTGAACCAAAGTAATCAAGGCAACGTGGTGTACAGAAAGCAAACTGAAATTAGCTCATACGGCTGTCTTGTGAGCAAGTAGATCATAACACCATGGATGTGAATAAATTTCCGGGAACTGTCGCAAACATGGATTATAAATTGGATAAAATAAAAGAAGCAAGCGGAATGACACTAAAGGAAGTTGATGTAAGTTCAGGGCGTGAAGAATTTCTAGATGTATGGTGGAAAGGTGACGACAAAGTGAACGAAACAGAAGATGCAAATAAAGCGAGAAAAAATAAAGAAAAAAGGTGCATAAATCAATGGAGAGGAAGCAGAATGTAAAGAAATTAATGGTGGTACAAGAATAGAATGAAAATTAACAAAACCTAAAGAGAGCGAGATAGGAATTGGAAGAAATCAAAGGAAAGCCCAAAAGGTAACACCATGAACAATTTTGAAAGAATTGATCTCAAATTAGATAAAGCGGAAGATGTAAAAAGAATGAGGAAGGAGGAAGTGGAGGTGAGAAAAAATCATTGAGAATGAGGAGGAGGAGAATAGGACTTCTAGAATGTGATCGAAACAGAAGCCTTAAAAAATGAAAGAAAAGAAATGATTCGGATTCTGAAGTAGATGAAGGAATCAATGGAGAGGACGAGAAAAGAATGGAAAGGAAAAAGTTTTCACGTGACGAAGAAAAAAAGTGGAAAACGAAGAAGACGACGACGATAAACAAAACAATATTAATCTGGTTTCTTGTCTACAATTTCGCAATTTAATTCTCATAGCATGTGAAAGGAATGAGAAAATTAAAATATCAATGAAGAGAAGAAAATAATGGAAAGTAGAAGAAGAAGAACTAAAGGGCGAAAAAAAAATGACGTAGTGACAGCCTGTTTTTATTAATTTCATTTAAATCGTTATAAATTCTCCACGATTCCAAATCAGAACCAAAGTGAGAAAAAAAAAACGGAAAAACAGGAGGACGTCAAAGTGGACAAAATAGCAAATCCAAAAGGAATGAGAAGGTGAACAAAATCAATGAAGAGAAGGAGATGAGAATGGACAGTAGAAGAAGAAGAACTAAAGGGCGAAAAAATGACGTAGACGCAGTGGAAGATGAATGCCAGTTTTTATTAAATTAATTTAATTCGTTATAAATTCTCCGCGATTCCAAATCAGAACCAAAGCAAGAAAGAAACGGAAAAATAGGAGGACGTCAAAGTGGACGAAACAACAAATCCAAAAAGAATCAGAAGGTGAACAAAATCAATGGAGAGAAGGAGATAAGAGTTCAAAATAAAAGAAGAAGAACCAAGTAGGCATAAAGATGACGTAGAGGTTGTAGTAGATAACGAAAATGACGGAAATCAAACTAGCAATGCCTGTTTATATTAATTTAATTAACTCTAAATTCTCTGTGATCCCAAACTAGGACCAGGGGGAGAAAGGAACGAGAAAAGAGGAGGAGATGATTTTCTAAGTAACTGACGTCGAAACAGGAAACGTAAAAGAATGAGAAGGTGAAAAAAGAAGAAAAGATGGAAAGTAAAAGAAGAAGAATAAGAGAGCCAGAAAGATGACGCTATGGAAGGTGGAAGACGACGCAGACCAAACTAGCAATCCTGTTTTAATTAATTCGCCGTAAATTCCCCGTGATCCCAGACCAAGACCAGGGGGAGAGAAAAAAAAGCAAGGAGCAGACGACGATATATTTCTAGAAAGTGAGGCAAGGCAAAGAAAGGAGCCAAAAGACGCTTCAGAGGGCACAGAAGGTAATGAAATAAATGACCAGGATGCGAAAGAAGCGAAAGAAAAAAGGTGGAGGATCTTCTGATAAATTAGAAGACAAGGATGTGGACGATAAAGAAACGTTGACGAAGATAAGACTCCCTTAGACCTATTTCTATTAATTTACTTCACTTTAAACCTTCTATTAACCTAGACCAGGAGTAAAAGAAGAAAGGAACGAAACTAATAGATAACAGTAAATTTGGAGAAGATGAAAACTAGGTATATATAAGGAAGATGTAAAGAGAGAGGAAAATGTCTGAGTCATTATTAGAAGAAAGGGCGAAGAAGCAAGCAGTGTTTGAGCTTCCAGCCCCCTTAGTTCTTTATTTAATAATTTATTATGAATTCTCCAAGGATCTAAGCCAGGGCTCGAAGTTGAAAGAAAGGGAAGGAAAAGGAGGTGATGGTGAAGGTGAACAAAACAAGAGAGAGAGCAAAATAAGAAGAAAAGGTACAGGTTGAAATGAAATGCGGAAAATGACGAAGGAATTGATGGCGCCAAGAAAGGAAAAGGAAGTGATGGTAAGGTGAACAAAACAAGAGAGAGCAAAATAAGAAGAAAAGGTACAGGTTGAAAAGATGATGAAATAAATGAAGATAAAGAAGCGTTTTGAGTTAACAAACATTAGAGCTAGAGGTGGAAGAAGAGGATGCGGAAAATGAAGAAGGAATTGATGACGTCAAGGAAGCAAAAGGAGGTGATGGTAAGGTGAACAAAACAAGAGAGAGCAAAATAAGAAGAAAAGGTACAGGTTGAAATGAAACGCGGAAAATGAAGAAGGAATTGATGGCGCCAAGGAAGAAAAGGAAACAAAACAAGAGAGAACAAAATAAGAAGAAAAGGTACAGGTTGAAAAGATGATGAAATAAATGAAGACAAAGTAGCGTTTTCAGAGTTAACAAAGAATAGAGGTGGAAAAAGAGGATGCGGAAAATGAAGAAGGAATTGATGGCACCAAGGACGACTTCTTCATAGCAGCGCTCAAACTCTTAACTAATTTAATTCACCCTAAACTCTCAACGAACTTAGGTCAGGACTGTAACTTATTACTGTTAAAAAATAATAAGTTGCAAATCCTTAATCCTTGAAATAAAAGGACAATAATTTTAATTTTATTGCAGCTATAAATTTATTGACGGAAAAGATTCTCGATAAGAGCACTAAAGGCGCAAATTCTTTTCCGAACAGAAAAGAAACTCTTCTGGTACCACTTTGTCCATTAGGCAGGCGTTCTGCAATAATTAATGATGCATAAAACTGTTTGCAGTCGCCTTGAAAATTAAGTTTCGCAACTTCATTCTAATCGCCTACGAACGGCTCGTATTTTATTGACCATAAACGTCATACGTACGTACGTACGAAGTGCATTTATAATTAACATATTTGCTGGACATGTAGAATTAATTTCGAACCTGCAGCCTGAATGTTCCGTTCACGTGGGCAACCCTCCTGACAAGTGGGTCAAGCAGGCAACCCGACCCATATACACAAAGCGCGCGAGCTTTTGAAAATGTCAAAAGATAGGAGAAGGAAAGAAGGCGCGCAAGACAAACACGATTTACCTACGTATGTATGTAGAACGTGCAAGTGTGTGTTCGCTAATAATAGTGGGTTAAGGTTATTGTGTTGTATGGGTGTGTACAGGCGCGCGCTCGCGTACGTGAGTGTACAACCTGGAAAGTGATAGATTACGCTATTTTTATTGAGAACGCGCGTCGGACAAGAGCTAGACGAGAATCACCCGAGCAGAACATACTCCTACGAAAAAATAGTTCAAGTACATGGTTACTACACTAATCTCTTTAACATTGTGCTCGTAAAATGAAACACTCAAGAAGTCGTATATCATAGTTAAAGCCAGCCGTCATAAGGCGGTCTAGTTTTCGAAATAGTTTTTCTACAACGTCCCGCTTTAGGCCGCACAGTCTCGATTTTTAACAATTTTAATAAGTGATCTCTAGCTTTCCAAATGCGAATTATAAACCGGAAATGTAATATTGTTTACATTTTTCATATTGTCGATCAAATTTCTTTTATGTTTACAAATGTTCTGTTTTTGATTTTTTTTTTCTCTTCTTTACATAGATTTCTGCTTTCTGAAGTCCTTACGTTGGTCTATTTTTTTGCTCTCATACAACATTTTTAGTCGTGTTTTGGATAAGGAAGATGGAAAAACCATACAAAGTGTAGTAATGGTAATAAATGGAGCAAAAACCATCGGTGGGGTCAGTAACAGCACGTAACGAAAAAATAGATACGCAAATAAATTAAATAGAGTCGGAAAAGAAAGAAGAAAGCATTAATGCTATGAGCAAAGCACTATGAAGAAAAAAATAGAGAAATTGAAAGTTTACAATAAAATAGTTTTACCTATGATCTTGAATACAAGTGAAACATGGCTAACACATAAGATGCCTGAAACAGCCTGAAAGAGAAAACTCGTAGGCAAAACAAGAAATGAAGGAATAAACTAAATAACAGGACGAAAAAAAGAAATTACGAGATAGTTACAAAAATATGAACCTCAGAATAGATACGAAAAGAACCGAAAAAAGAAAATGAGGGATGTTTATGAAAACATGGATGGATTAGAAGAAATAAGAGATGAGAGAGGAAAAACCAAAGAAAGAATGTCAACGGCAATAAATAGAAAGGAATGAAAGAAGTGATCAAAGGAAAAAAAATCAGTGAATCCAAAACACAATATCGCAAGTGACAAGGATCAGAGAAGAATTTTTGTTTAGAAGTTCTTGTTTTTAATTTCTTTAGCAATTAAAAAGGATTGTTTGTGCTATTAATTTCAAAGATTTTATCAATTTTGGGCGTAAATAAACAATGAAAGAATTGGAAATAAATTGAAGGAAATGCAAGAATTAATTGAAGTCAAAATTAATCCAGGACTAGAATCCAATCATAAAAAGTAAAGTTAAAACGGAGGTGACCATACGTCTCGATTTTTAACAATTTGTTCCGTGTTCCGCGGTATTTTAAAAAAGTTCCGTTTTTAGGAGAAAACGTGCTTTACGCTAGTTTACAGCAAACAATTAATTTTAATCAACGATCTCACGTTTTCCAAAAAGAAAAAAAAGAGGATTACTCAAATACGCGAAAAATAATCCAAAAATATAATTTTGATTACATTTCTAAACTTCACATAATTGCTTTTTTCGACTACTACTATCGAAAGTACAATTTTATCGTACCTGCTCAATGAGAGAAAGCGGGACTTTACTGTCCTAGGCAGGTAAAATATTTTACCTGAACGTAACGAAGCCTACTTAAACCTATTCTGAAGTGACTTTAATCAATTCTCATTAATATTGTTATTCATTTATAAGTGATGATCAACTAATTATATTGTGTTTGATTATTTTTCTATAATGTTGCTGAAATCTTTATATTTTTGATCAATTAGCAATTATTTCTAATTCCTTTTATCTAATTTGTAAAAAGCGTTGCCTGCATTATCGAAGAATGCAATTAAACGTCAAATAATTTCTCATTCGAATCAAATTCAAAAAATTACAACTTTTGGTTTCATCGAAACGCCAGTGTCGTATGTATTCTAAGGTAAATGAAACACATTTTTCAAAAATTTACGAAGTTATAAAATAGTTTTGAACAATTCAAATGATTGACTTTGGTAAGTGGTAGTCGATTTGCAAACTCATTCGACAAAGTGCCTTGGTACATAAATAACTACTACCTACAATCCTAAATGCAAGTGAAATATGAAACAAAAAAGGGACAGCTCGCAGGCAAAATAAGGAAATAGAAGGAATAAAATGTCAAGACGAAAAAGAAATTACGAGATTGTTACAAAATTATGAACCTCAGTGGCTACGAAAAAACTGAAAAGAAAATTGGCAAAAAGAAAACGACGGGAAAAGGCAAAGAAGAAATGTGAACGGCAATAAATAGAAAGGAAAGAATGAAGTGAATGAGTTTAACAAATTTGGGTTTAAATAAAAAAAATGAGAGAATTGGAAATAAATAGAATGAAATGCAAGAATTGATTGAAGTCAAAATTAATTCGGAACTAGAATCCAATCATAAAGAGTAGTTACTTTAAAATGCCAGAAGGAAAAGACGATCGAAAAACAAAAGAAGGAATAGACAATCAAAAAAAAAACAAGAGAAGGCTGAAGATTCTCTGACGAACTATTTAAAAAATAAAAACACTTAAACGTTAATAAGAAAATAAAAGGAGACAGAACGCATTGAAAACTAAATTTACACAAATTACTGTCCACACTGTGAATATAAAACTATAATAATGTCAAATCAAAAACTAAATTCGTTAATTAAATTATAGATAATAACATGTTACTAAAATTCTGGTAAAAATTACAATTTCCTGATGAAATTAAATTTTTTAAACACGACTAATGATTCAATAATAAGAAATCAAATAGAATTTAAATAAATAACAAGTAAAAGAAGGAAAAGATGATCAAAAGAACAAAAGAAGGCTGACGATCCTTTGGTAAACTATTTAAAAATAAAACACTAATGAGAAAATTAAAAAAAGTAAACTATCAATGAAACACCAAAACAAAAACTACAATTTGGAAACAAGAACATGGAAATAGGGAGAATGAAAAACAAAAGTAGATCAACAGTTTTCTGGCAGAACATGAGAATACCATAAGGCCAACAGAAAGCAAAAGAAGAAAGTGTGCGAAGCGTCCATGTGAAAAAAAGAAAACTACTTTCGTTTATGGTTCTTCTAATTTTAATTCTGTATTTCTTCTTCGAAATCATCAATCTTCTTTTATTTTTTATCTTGTCTTGTATTTCGTTGTTTTTTTAGTTCTTTTTTGCAGTTTCTTGTTCGTCGATCTTCTTTTGTTTTCTGCTCATCTAATTCTGTATTTCATTGCTTTTTGCTTCACTTCTCTTCCTTTCTTCTCACAGAATTTAATCGCTTTCGTATTTCGTCGGTTATTATGATTATTGCTTTCCCTTACTCTTTTGACTTTGGAGAATCGTCGATCTTCTTTTATTTTTATTTTTTAGGATCAAACTCTTTGTATTTCGTTGCATACTTATTTTTGTTACCGAAAGAGAAACGTCGATCGTCTTTTGTTTTCCAATCATTATGTACTTCCGATTATATTGTTGTTTATTACAGTCCTCTTTTGTGTGCTTTTCTCTGAATTAATTGTCGTGTTGCATTAACGTTTCTTCAGGTCTTCTTTTTCCTGAAAATTATCGAACATTTTTGTTTTGTAGTTAAATTAATTTTTCTACCAGTTTTCTTTTATTTTTCATTCGGCTTTTGTCCCACATTTTTTTTCGTTCAATAAATTCTTTCTATATTTATTTATTTTTTGTTTTTAATCGTCTTTGAATATTTGTACATTCCACTGGAGTCTCGCCAATTTATTCTTGTTCGAATTAAAAAAAAATGGAGAAAGAGAAACGTTAATTCCAGCGCAGTCTTGAAGGGCTATTTTTTTATAAAATTTAATCACAGGAGTAAAGCAAGAAAAGTTGAAACTTAATTCAATTGGTCAGATCTACAGTTCCATTTATGATAACCCCTCCGCGGTTAATTAACAAAAATAAAATTTGGTCAGCTTTTTGTAAAAGGATTTGGCAGCGTAGCACAAATCCTTCGTTCCTTGGGCGACCTTAATTTTAGCTTTAATAAAGATAAAAGAAGTTGTAGCAGGGTGAAATCCAATGAGAGTAAGAAGGGTAGAAACTCAAATATTCGTTTCTGATATGTGCACATCAACGCCATTATTTTTTTTAGTTCCTCACAAAGGGGTTGTTGCCTCGCTTTTTCAATAAAGCCTTTTTTGCGTAAACAAATTGGGCTGTTGCTATTTTTGAAAAGGCGTGAGAGGACGTGTGTGTTACACGCAACGAAATGGCTTATGTAGATATTCAAAATAAATTAATTAGGGATAGGCGAAAATGATGATGATAGACGACTGTATTCATGCAATTTTATAAATCTTAACGCGATTGTAAAAAGATTTTCTGCGCTGCTATAACAATGACAAAGTGGGTAATAAAATCACACGAAATGATTATATATCGCGCGCGTAACGGCCCGAAAATATTCCACCATCTCGCATTTTCGTTTTTTTTTTTTTAAATTGTTATTTCTTTTATTGCTGCCGAATCTCTTGGCCGTCTCAAACGACTGCGCCGTGTTACGTACCTATTCCTTCGAAGGTCTTCACACAGCGACGAGCGTTCAATTTATTCGACGCGTATTATCCTCTAATGTGCAATACGCGAGGATCAAGAAATAAATATTCATCAACGCACTCGGTCTTGTACAATGGCGAAGTGATGTGGAAAGTGTGTCAGAAACATAACTTGCTTCCACGTTGCGGACCGAAAGAAATCATGTGTCCCAATGACACTTCTTCATAAACATATTAATTAACGGCGACTTAAATTGGAAACGAATCGGACAGAAAAATAGCACGTCCGTTCAAATTTTGCTTGAATTTATCGAGGTGTAAAGGAAACGTTTTTTAAAGTGCAGGAATTCCAAAATATTAGTCTGGAAAGGATCTGAACAGGTTTTACAAAGTGAATATTCCCAGAAATACATAAATTAGTTTAGTCTGCAAATAAAAATATCTCGCTTTGAAGTGAACGTTGCAGAAGCCAATATTGCATTTCATTAAACAATTACTGAAGTATTTATTATGGTGAGGCTTAGACGACAAAGAATACGATTTTCAGACCTTAGAAAACAAGGCGATTTATTTTTTTAACAGCTTAAATAGAAAATGTGATTTAAAAAATGCAAAAAGTTTCTAATAAATACGAGGGAGAGCCCAAAGAACACCCCGACACCTCCAAATTGGCCTGTAAGATGGCATTACGTTACCAATAACATAAAAAAATGTCTCACAGATGGCGGCAACTGCAAATAAATTTGAAATTAGGGTACATTTTTTAATAGTCACCCACTACATGAAATAATTGCTTTTGGACTTAAAACTTAATTAAACAACGTCAGACCACGTTTTAATAAACAGAATATAACAAATAAATATATCGAAACATATATATATGTTGAAAAGTCTAATGCAATGAATGAGAATCAATACAAAAGAGCCGTTGTGGACGAAGCGGAGCTTTCGTTTCGGAACTGGGCCTCGGGGAAAAATGAAATAAAATGATTTTTTTCCTGGACAGATCAAACAAGTAGCAATAACGACGCGGTATAAAATCTGAAAGCAAACGGCGAAGGATAATGGACTCGTTTCTTTATAAAAAAAGAAAAGAAAAAAGGACCGCATGATGCTTTACTCAAAAATCGAAATCACTTTGTGAATGTATATGCCGCTTGTCCAAATCAATTGGAAATACACTTCGAATGTAACAAATAACTGATATTAAAAGATAAAGAGAGGAGAATGGAAGAAAGTGAAAGTGGAAGGGGGTGGTGGTGTTTATTTCCATCTCTTCCTGAACTTGCGACATCAACCCTAAGACGAGATTGTTATTAATTAGGATTAATTTTAATTTGGAAATGTTTAGGCACTTGAATTACCACTGTAAATAGCTGAGGCAAAAAGGGCTAAGGTACGTTTACGTCTGCTTTCCATCTTCGTAGTTGGATCTACTGGATTTCTTTCTTCCATTGTGTTTTAAATGTTCCCTTCTTCTTTGACTTCCTCCTAAATTTCTATCTCAATCTTATTAATGATTCTCTGTGCTTTTAGCCATTTCCTTATAAGACTCTCCTACTTCTGCGTTTTTCCAGTGTTTCTTCCTCCATATGTCCTTGTAATTGTTTTCCTAAACCATATCTACAGATTCAAAAACGTTCTTATGCCCAAGCCTTCCTAAGCACCGTGCCATTATTATTCCTGGGTTTGGAGAATGTAGTTGCACTTGACATTTCTGAATTTTGTTTCAATTTGCTTCCAGTCTTATTTACAGCAGCCCTCTTCATTCCTTCTTTAACCGTTTCATAACTAATAGGCCTTTTGCAAAGCACTGATTTCGATTGTGACATTTTTCCTTGTCTTAGTAGTCACTCCCACCCTTAGGTATATGTGGAGGTGAATCCTAGACGCTTTTGACGAAACTGGAGACTCAGCAAAAATGAAATTTTTGAAGAAAAAGACAAAGAAGGATAACACCCCAAACTTAAATATCACTTCGTTCCAAACTTTGGGCATTTCCTTGCCAGCTTGTATTGTAATTGAAAGCTTTCGTCAACAGCAGAGGTATGTAAGCAACAAAGAGTTATACAGGGCATACATAAAGAATAAATTACAGTGGCGTACATAAATTAACTAATGCGATATTGTACGTTTAGGTAAAAGCTTATTTCTTGTTGGTTTTAGCTCGGAATGTGTAAGTATTCATTTCAATTCGCGATTCAATTGTATAGTCCTGGCGACTTCAAAGTTCAGACGGAAAACGAAGTGTTTGTCCAACGATAATTACACCACCGCACCGACCGGTCAGTTTTGATTGCAAACGGCGATAGATGGCTTCCAATTGAGAGTTGAGCACGTCGTCTAATGGCTATGCAAACAGGACTATTATTTGAATAAACTCAATAACACAACGGTTGTCAACCATGACCCTGGCCACTAAAGAGCGCCTTGAGCACCGTCTGGTGACGTCAGTGGCGGGTAGCAACGCCGCTCATCGTTACCATAGCCACCTGAAGCGACGCGCCTAATAATTTGAACGCTCACCCCACGCACCGTCGTCGGCTGGCATTTCGTCTGGATATTATATAGTGATTCGTTTTAATGTAACACTTGTGTGACAGTTATTAATATTCCCCCCCAATTTCGTCTGGCGGTAATAAAGTCGTTGCGCGTTTGGAATTAAAACAAAAATTAAGGAATAAGCGATAAAAACCGATCATTAATTAACCGGCTCTAGATTGATTATTATTGTCTGCATAATTTTCCGTATATGGCGATCGTGTGCGGAGAGAAAGAGATATGTCAAACGATTTAAGCGCCGAACGGCGGCAAAATGAACTAATCGTGTCAAGGCAGTCTTCGAGTGACGCACTCTTCAATGACGCACCTCGTATACCGGCTTTAAATAATCGTTACTTTGTGTCATAATTTTTCATCGATTATTTAGGTCGTATTTGCAGTATTCATGTGCACACGAGATACTTGGCAAACGCGTTGCTGCCGCGTCGTTGCATTTTTATGGCAACATTAATTTGTTCGATCACGTGGCTTACATAACATTGTTTCTTCTTTTCGAAATTACCAAAAGTCGCAAGTTTATTCTTATCTGAAACGTATTAAAACAAACAATGGAGAAGACATAAAAGAGGAAGATAACACCAAAGCCCCTTAACCTACACTCTGTTATGGATTTGATTCCTGGAGATGTCAATTTCGTCGAAGATTCTTCAACACACAGAACGTAAAACGATAAAGAAATTTTCAAGTTCAAATCAGGTACAATTTTTTTCTTTCTACCTACAGTTGAAAAGTATGAAGCAAAATCTAAAACAAAATGAAAAGAGTCACCTTAAGGAAATGGGGTAGCCATCAATTTTCTTCTCGGGGGAATTTCTTCCATCAGGTGATTGTCATCTGACATGAGTAGAACCTCTTAAAGTTCACTTCGAAAAACGACGCCTAAGACATGGAGTCTCCACTAACTTTCCACCCTAGAATATGTATACAGTTGTTGCTTCAATCTGCCAACTGAAGAGAATCCAGCTGGAATTGTCACATGTGAACTTTCTCAATACTATAAATCCATAATATATTAATAAATGAAGTAAACTTTTGAATCAAGCTTACGGAGGTAATGCTGTAGGTTGTACGCAGTGTTACGAATGATTTACTCGATTCAAAAGTGGTCGTCAATCAATTGAAGATGACTTTCGACCAGGAAGACCCTCGATTTCAATTGGTGACACGCGCACGTCCAGAAAATCAAAGATCTGATGCGTGTAAGCCGTCGTCTGACTGTCAAAGAACTTGCAGAAGAAATTAGGATATCAATGCCATGACATTTTGACTGAAATATTGAATGTGCATCGAGTTGCAGCAAAGTTTGTTCCTCGTTTGATGACCGAACAGCAGAAGGAAAACGAGTGGCCGTTTGCCTGCAACTCCTTGAACAAGTTATCGATGACGAAACATTCATGAAAAGGATAATACCGGGAGACGAAAGCTGAGTTTATGGTTATGACATTGAGACAAAAGTTTAGTCCTCACAGTAAATTGGCAAAGGATCTCCATGCCCAAAAAATAAGCTTGACAGCCTCGATCCAACGTAACTGTTTTTTTTTCGATTACAATGGAGTTGTGCACTTTGAATTTATGCCTCAAGGTCAAACAGTCAACCGTCAGTATTACAAAAGCGTTTTACAAATTCGCAAAAAGAGACCAAACTTGTGGTGAGACAACTCAACTCAATTCTTCACCATAACAATGCGCCTGCTCACTCGGCCTTGTCAATTCGCCAGTTTTGTGCCAAAAGTTGGATGACTATTCTCCCTCAACCTCCCTACTCCCCAGACCTAGGTTTTCTTATTCCCGAAATTAAAATCTGTACTGAAAGGAAGCCGTTTTAACACCATTGATGACATTGAAACAAATTCGTGATAGGCATTGCAGGACATTCCAAAAGAAGCTTTCCAGGTCTGCTTTGTGATGTGGTAACATCGCTGGTATAAATTTGTGAATCGGGGAGGCGAGTGCTTTGAAGCAGAGAAAAACCAATAATCAGTGCGTCGACTATTTTTTGAACAGACCTCGTATTTATACGCTTGTGATTTCTGATAAATGTAAGGATTTGCTGTACGGAGAATGTGAAGAATTCTTGACGAAGTTAACATCTTGGTTTAGCGCTAACGACTTGTACTTAAAGACATCTGACTTGAAAGACTTGGATTTAGTAATCAAGAATGGCCCCACGTTGGTCGCCTTCTTTTATATGTAACTTGGAAAATTTAATATTTTCTTTATCATTGTTTGATCTAATATGATGCCTTGTTCTTTCTCTTAATTTTATTTGAGGCTTACTTCAGGGTATGGTGTTCTCTTTAGTTAAGGAAGAAACCATATTTAACGTATAAACCTTTATAGAACAATTCATATAACTTTTGAAATCAAGTGAATCGCATTGTAAAATTGCCTACTAGGAGTTATAATTTTAGAAGGTCTCTCAAAAGTCCTTCATAATCCACCTGGACGTCCTCCACCTTTGTCATCTTGACCCCCGACGCATCTTCCATCTTCTAGTACGCCAGTCTTCGTTTTGTGGGTTGGCCAGGCAAATTTCTTACCGTTAACAGATGATTGATTTTATTGCGAAATTTTTTGAAGAATTCGCAAAACCCTTCCAATTCATACACGTCTTTCAAAATCCCGTACGCAGGCCACCTTTTCTTCTTCAATATTTCATCATCTTGGTTTGTTCTTTAAGAAGATTTTAATTTAATTTAACATCTCGTAAGTTTATAATAATTTTGCCCTTTTTGATTTGCTATTTAAATTTTACTGTTGATTTTCAATTTTTGTAATATCACTGATGATTCAATATTAAGAACTCAATAGAATTTAGATAAATAAAAAGTAAAAGAAGGAAAAGATGATTAAGAAAACAAAAGAAGGCTCACGATTCTTTGACAAACCATTTAAAAAGCTAATGAGAAAATTAAAAAAAGAAAAGTATCAGTGAAACACCCAAACAAAAACTACAATTTAGCAAAAGAAACAAAAACATGGAAATAGGGAGAATGAAAAACAAAAGTTGATCAACGGTTTTCTTGCAGAACATGAGAAAACCATAAGGCCAACAGAAAGCAAAAGAAGAAAGTGTGCGAAGCGTCCCTGTGAAAAAAAGAAAACTACTTTCGTTTTTTGTTCTTCTAATTTAGTTCTGTATTTGTTCTTCGAAATCATCCATCTTCTTTTATTTTTTTTCTTGTCTTGTATTTTGTTGCTATTTTAGTTCTTTTTTGTATTTACAGGTTTTTGTTTGTCGATCTTCTTTTGTTTTCTGTTCATCTAATTCTGTATTTCATTGCTGTCTGCTTCACTTCTCTTTCTTTCTTCTTACAGAATTTAATCATTTTCGTACTTTGTCGGTTATTATTATTATTGCTTTCTCTTACTCTTTTGACTTTGGAGAATCGTCAATCTTCTTTCATTTTTATTTTTTAGAGTTCTATTCTTCGTGTTTCGTACTTATTTCCTTTGCCGGAGGAGAAACGTCGATCGTCTTTTGTTTTTCAATCATTTTGTACTTCCGATTATATTGTTGTTTATTACATTCTTCTTTTGTGTACTTTTCTCTGAATTAACTGTCGTGTTGCATTAACGTTTCTTCTGGTCTTCTTTTTCCCGAAAATAATCGAACATTTTTGTTTCGTTGTTAAATTAATTTTTCGACCTGTTTTCTTTTGTTTTTCCTTCGACTTTTGTTGCATATTTCGACGTCTTTTTTCTCGTTCAATAAATTCTCTCTCTATTTATTTATTTTTTGGTTTAATTTATACTTGAATATTCGTACATTCCACTGGAGTCTCGTCAATTTCTTCTTGTTCGAATTAAAGAAAAAAAAGTGGAGAAACGTTAATTCCACCGCGGTCTGAAGTACCATTTTTCACAAAATTTAAACACGGGAGTTAAGCTAGAAAAGTTGAATGCAATAAATAAAGTTTTACAATTTTTTTCTTGGTTTAATCAAAGCCAATCCCATTGATTAGATCTACATTCATAATACCCCGGCGTTGATTCTGTCGCGCCCTAACGAAGTTAAAATCTGGACACGTAACTGTAGTAGTTAGGTACTTTTAAAGCTAATCACAATGACACCGCCATTGTAGCTCCAAAAGGCTAATACGTTAGCTTCATTTATCGCTGTACTTTTTTGAATCAAGAGGCTTTAAAATATACAGTTAACGAACGCCATCTATTTGAAAAATAAAAGCAAAAAAGAAAAAGAAATTGTCCCGTCTTAACAAAATTAAATTAATCTACATGCGTTTAAGTAGCATCACCCTGTAGACAATTATTTTTGCTTTTAAAATAATTTAAAAATTGTTTATTGACAATTTGGGGTTGCTCAAGCATTTACTAAAGTCGCTGTAAATCGTCGAGGTAGAGATGTGGGTATGAACGCGTATGTAAGTGAAAATAAGAGAATAGAAGCGGGCTGGGTCCATAACCTGCTAGGGTTTCACTTACTTCTAAATTAGGAGATATAGCTTCACTCGAAGTCTCGCAATGGTTTTCGGATTACAATCTTCTACCTCTTTCGCTAATATACAGGCTGTTCTTCAATTTGATGCAAAAAAATGAATGACGTATGTGGTACGAGATATTCTCTGTGAAATGTTTAGACCGGTGGACCCAACGGACAGTGACCTTCACTCACAATAAGTGGCCGAAGTTCCCCCCCCTGTAAACATACGACGGCTCTACGAAGCAGGGATTCACATGCGTTACGGAATTGGTTCTGTTTTCAAATATTTTCCACTGCGAGCGTTGAGTCCGTCTATTGTATTTACTTCTTCGGCGTGCACTAGATTTTTTAAATGTCCCCAAAGATAAAAATCTAATGGATTAAGGCCTAATATTTTCTAATATTTAAATTTATATCCTCTAGGAGTTCCGGCAAATTAATTTGCAAAGAACGTAAGTACACCATTTCGTCCAAGCGATTAGGTAAAACAAATAGAGCGATTAAAGTGACGTTTAACATACCTGCATACAGATTGATCGAAAAGCGTTGTTGAAAACTACTGCGCCGCATTGCATGAGGATTTTTTTCTGCCTACACTGCATCCCTTGTAAATTCGTCGTAACGCTGTGCATACAAACGTCTTGTAGCCAACGCATTTTGACCACATTCGCCGTAAATTAAAATCAAGTCCACAAGAACAGTATTGGAAAATTCAGCCATGTTTTCAACGCGACAAAGTATAGCTCACAACTGACCCACTTAATTATCTCTAATATTTATTAATCAATTGTTATACAAAAACTGCTTCCTTCTATCACTTTTAATGTAAACTTTCACTGGATTCATTTTTTTTATGAAGTTAAGAAACACCCAGTGTGTTTAACTGAAAGTAACATTTTTTATATCTGATTTCGAATAGAAGCGTGCTGGGTCCATAACCTGCTAGGATTTCACCTAGTTCTAAACTAGTACGTATAACATCCCTTTCGGATTAGAATCTTCTACCTCTTCTGCTATTATGTAATCGAAGGTTCCTTACTATTACAGCAGCCTTACATCAGTAAACGATTCGACGTAATACATGCAACTAGTTGTCTGGTGCAACCTGCGCAATAGGGTGTTAAATTTTCTTTTTTTTAAACGATCACATCTACAATTTTAAATGCAATTCGGACGAGAAATTAATTCGTTTACTTTGCATACATGAACTGAACGATACGAAACGTTTAAAATTCGTTCCGTGCGTGCGACGAGACGAAAATATTTAAATACGTAATCCGGTTTTAAACGTTCGAATTAGCCAATTAGCCCTAACGAAAACGATCATCCGTAGTAGCAGTTTTAAACAATTACTTTCGAAAATCTAAATTTCAGCTCGGCGATTGTTCGCCTTCCTGGCGTGACTTTATTGTTTTTATATTACACATCATTTGTAAGCGAAACTATTACAGAAGTCTCGGGTATTGCCCATTCTTACGCCGTAATACAATGGACGTTACAACACCTCTTGATGTAGGTACGTGAGACGTACATAGAACGTAAATGGGGCAAACGGACGGGTTCAAGAATTTTATTAATTCACCAACAATCAGTTTCGTTTCTTAATCGCGATGTGCAGCAATTAGAAAGAAAAGAACCTCGTTTAATTAACGTATTAAGTTTTGACACGACTTCGGAAAGTTTTAGGCCGACTGCACATTTCTATTACAACTATTTTACTAAGTTAGTCTTTAACGATAAGCACGTTACGTGTTCGTTAAGTTTTAAAAGGATGTGCCTCAGAGGTATTTAAAGTTTGTTAATAATTTTAGCGCAAAGGAAGTTGGATGTTAAAAGCGAGAGAAAGTGTTTCCTTTTCGGATTCTATGTTTAATTAATTAATTAATTAAACGCGAACGTGCCTCCTTTTTTTTTAAATGTTATGTGTGTTTTTAATCACATTAAAAACATCGGGATAATTATCCTGCCACTCTCGCGTATAAAAATATATCAGCTGGGGGACGCATGCGCGGGCCTACCTCAACCCTGTGTTGCTTGTCTCCGGAACAACGAGGATCACTTTCCCTTTCCGGGAACCCCACCACTTTCAGGCTGCCCCCCCACTCTCGTTAATCCGGAATGCCGCACTTCGTTACCAACAAGCGTTGGCAACCGCCGCCGTCGCGTTCCTTTTCGGCGAAGGCTTTTTCGCGTTTCGGCGTCGTTACATTTTGTTTCCAAGGCTGTTTCCACGCACGCCTCTGATTTATTTTTCACAATGCCCGGGCCCAAAATCCATTAATTCACGGCAAATATTTGCGAGGTTTCCATGCCCCGAAATTTACCCATGTTTGCCCATCGTCGCTTGTTCAAAGTAATTCTACTACATCTTACTTACGAGTCAATATTTGTATTTCACGTGGGATCATTTCAATTTTCAAATCCGGACGAATTTCCTCGTAAATTGGAGGTTATCCTTGCAACGATTGCGTCAGGAAGGTTTACGTCACGCGTAATCATCATTGATTTGGATTGAAAATAGAAAGACGTTGGCGTAACAATATTTAATGAGGGCGATTGCGAATCAATAATGAACCCGTTTTTATCCCGGAGTTTCCGGACTTTACTGGAAATTTTGGTTGTAATCGATGAAATGAAACACACAAAACATCAGGTGATTAAATTAGCCAAAAAAAAAAAACAGGCACAAGGAGAAATAAAAAGTTAACAGATCTAAATACTTTCATCGTGCGTGTGGTAGAAAATTATTATAAATCACATCCTTAGAGAAACTTTTTCTAGATTGTTGATCTACAAAATGGTGATTTATTTTTGGCCTGCCCTATCGATCAAAAAAGCGCAGAGCAACCCCCGTTCGTTTGATATTTCCGAATATATCCGTGGCAATAAATTGAGATATTTATATGTATGCGCGACGCGAAATTTTCCCGGCTGGCGAACTTTCGAAAGGGAAATTGTTTCCTTGAACTTCTGGCGTCCTTTGAAAGCTTTCCGGGCGCCAGACGGTTCTATCGATTTTGCCGGCGCGCTTCATCCCCCTCGGCGCAACATTCCGCCCCTCACTTTCACGGCGCGCCCCACCGTCGCCCCTTCCAAAACGCCCCAACCACCAATCGCGGATCACTTTTCCTGTTTCGCGAGATCGCCGTTGCTTCGGTAACTCTCCGGAATTTTCCGGATAGATTTTCTTTTTTTTGGAAAATATATTACTCACGCAACATTTATAATAATTAAAATAATAACTAATTATAATTATGTTTTGGAGTTAAGCAAGTATGTTCCTTTTTTCTCGAGGTAAAAATAAAATCCTCATATTATCATCTCTTGGAAGAGTAAGGGCCCATAACCTATCAAGAAACGAAACGCCCATTATAAAATCAACAATAAAATTTCAAAGCTCACGCCTGTTTACATATGACGTAATAACGAACTTTCGATGAAAGAGAATGCGAAAGCCCGAAGTTGTGAGATAACGCGTAATCAATAATGGTCAGCTAATTACGTGGGTGCCTGTTAATACATTGATCCTAACTGTGTGTAGGAGAAACTCGCCGTTACTTTCGGTCCCTTTCATTAGCGATTATTTACTCAAAAAAAAAAAAAAAGGACGGCGACGAAAGGGAACGGATAACGTAACACACACGTACGTCTTTTATTAACAATTTTCAGGGGTGGGGTAGCAACCGCAATCTCAAGAGAAAAGAAACGACAACGCACCTATGCAAACAAAAGCAAAATTGCTTGTACCTAAAAGGAAATTACGGTTGATTCGATCGGGGTTTCCCCGGATGGATTTCGCATTTGAAAGAAAAACAATGCGGTGGAGAGTTAATTAAGTTTTTAATTTCCTGTGCGTGTTTGTTTTCTTTCGCCTCCCCCCCCCCTTTCCGAAATAAAAACGATGGACTGTGATGATGCGAATAAGATAATAAAAATTTTAGTCGTTCAATATTCAGACCCCTTCATGGTCCGCGTGACGTTACAGGAACAACAAAATTTCCATTCCACCGCTGAACAAGCAGACCCGAAAGCATTATACTAAGAAAATATTATTTACATACAACAACAGCGTTTACCTTATATAAATTAGACTTTGGAAACTGCTGGAATAACAGGCGAATTTGAACTTTCGTCTGACTCAAAACACCTAATCGGCGGTGCTTAATTAATCCGGGGGTAAGCAACTTCCAAAAGTCTAGCCACCGGGGAATTATAATTACGTGAACTTTCAGGCTGAGTTGATTGAATTAGTGAACTTAAGAAGTTTCAGGCACCGGGGGGGGGGAGGTATCTTATCGGAGATCACACCGAGGATGCCGTGAAATATTAATCACAGCCTTCTTTGTGTCACGTTAGTACCTTTTTAAAGTTTTACTGGGTGTTTGCTTTCGTTGTTGAAGATTTTTATTAATTAATGGGGGAAGGAACTCGATTTATTAATCATAAAATACAAGGCCCTTTCGAAATACGAAATAAAAGCTCACTGACGAAGCTATCAAACGATAGTGAAACGTGCCAAATTTTGTGAAAATTTCACCGAACAAGACTCTACTTTAACGAAGTTACAAAAAAAGTTGAGTACACTTGAGAAGATGGAAGAAGTTTAGCAAATGAAGAATTGATTTGGGTTTGGAGCAAAGAACTTGCAACACTGTGGAAAAAATCGAATCAAAATAGAAGCGCTTTCGAGGTAGTCAATTTCGGCGTCGCGTCTACCAAAAAAAAAAAAGATTGGCGCGTAGATTTTGAATGCAGGTACGCTTAGAATTACTTGAAAAGACGTGATTGTGAATTAAATTGGATTTAAAGCGGGCGGGTGGCGGCGGCGACGGCGGCGTCGGCGGAGGCGTAAAAGTACGCGACGCAGAAAAAATATAACTAATCAAGATTAATTGTATAGACGACCCGAGGTTGAAATACTTTAGCAAAACACTCGCCCTGGTGATTCAGGGTGGTGTTGGTTGGGGTAGGTTAAGGACAAGGACAAGGACAAGGACGCAGACGGCGGCGGCTTCCCACCCCACACGTCGTCGGTGCGTACAGAGTCGGCGGCGGCGGCAATGTAAGGCCTTATTGAAATTATTCCTGCACAATAGCTTCAACCAGCAGGTTGGCGTAAACGTGACAAAGTTTTCTTATTATGTACGAATTTTATTCGGAAACTTCAAGGTGACGCGACGCGGGCGTCTAGACAACAGGAGCGACTTTGTAACTTGACAAGAAATTGTTTGCCCCGCGATATTGTTCGATTTCGCCGTATACGTTTTATAAACGGCTGCGAGGGGGAATTCTATTCGAATTCGAACCGAGGTGAAGAAGTTTGAAGCAATTACACCCAGCAATCAATACGAATGAAAAGCTCAATGCTAAATGCGACGTTTATGTTATTTACCAATAAATGAATGGAAGTGTAAGAAAACTTTCATATGAAAGGAGTCCATTCATTTAAAAAGATTCCTTAAAAGGTTAAGGGGGCGAGAAGACTAAGGAGTCTTGTTTATAAACCCCAACAAAATAAAGGTTCAACGTGTAAAGTTAAATTCTGTAATAGTTTGAAACATGTCGACGTGTTATCTTAAATCTTTTAGGTATTCAAGTGAACTTTCCACCCCCTTGGAAACAAGGGCAGGTAGTCGTTTGGTGTTGTCGTAAGGTGTTTCGTGAATGACGTGAACAGATTGATATGATGTGGTATGAGGATGTCTGAGAGCAATCAATCAAAGTTAGGGAGAGACAGGTGGGTCAGTGCACGACCTTGATGAATCGGGAGCGTCTCCAGGCAACCCGGCGTCCCGGCGCGCTCGATACTGGAAGGTCACCTCCACCTAGGCCCCCTGAAAATGTCATGGAAATTGGGGAAGGTGGCCTGCGTAATTTATTCACGCACAGGACGGACGAATTCACACACATCCATACACCATGGACGGCCGCGGCGGTAGACTGTTTGGCCGACGAATTTTTTTTTGTAATTAACTTCCAAGCCAATTATTATGAAAATCACATTATTTCAAATTTAATTTACGTACTCTGCCCTTAATATAGACGATGAATCGATACATACGTACAAATATATAAAATAGTGTAGGGGTTTGAACTTGAAAGTTTCAAAGTTGCATGTGGTACGAATGCCAAAATAAATAAATTCAAGATGAAATGGGGGTTAAAGTGGTCGTAAATCATTCACCTTCGCACAAAAGAATCCGTGTGTAAAGAGGGCAAACGTCTAATACAATCACATTCCAAAAGCTTTGATTTAATTAACATTTTTCAAATATTAAAACATGTACGCAACAGAATCCTGAAATTTGTACAATGTGATCAATCACTTCCACATTTTATCAAACTTTCTTTCCGTAACTTCTGCACCGAGCCCTAGGTGGCACGTAGGCATATCATAGAGCGGTTAGTTTTTGATCACAATGTATATAATAGTTCGCCTATCCACTTACGTGTTACTGAAACGTTCACAAATTCGTTGCTTACCTGAAACAAAAGAAAAAAACATTAAATCAAAACTATAATAAATGTATTAAAATAAACTTAAACACAATGGTTCTCTAAACTCTTTATGAAGAGTCACCCACGATAATAAAATTTATGGCATAAGGGAAATTCGCGCGGGAGTGCCACAAGGTAGCGTACTGAGGCCAATACTTTTTCTCAAAAAAAGACCTGAACGAATTCAAGTCACAGAACTTAAAAAATGCCGTTAACCAGATTGAAAATGTTAATTAAAGCTGAAGAGTTCATTCCAAACCATCAATGTGATTTGGAAGAGAGCGTTTCCCCATTTTATCAAGTACCATGGCATCAGAAAATGAATTTTAACTCGATTTGATTTTGATAAGGTTCGGCGCCAAAATCTAATCTAGAAATTCGAGTCTTTCTTACTTATCTTGAGTATAGAATCTTCAGAATTAGACAAATGGGCGATCAAGTACTCTGTAATACAGGGAGGAGTACCGCAGGTCAAAGTACTAGTGCCAAAACATACTGTTGGGGGTTCACCCTAATTAGGGCCCTGAGTGTTTCCAATAATCTATGCGCTTTCAAGAAGTTCCTTTTATTGAAACGAGTAGAAATTATATTAATGAAAGGTTTAAAGGTATGCCAAGGTCATTGTGAAAATGAACGTGACATTTTAATTTTGTTCCAACGTGTTTCGGTTATAGAAATAACCATCCTCGAAGGACTTAGTTAACGGTTTAAGTTTCACAAGCGCTTTACTAACCAAGTTCCCTAAGGATGATTATTTCTATAACCATAACAAAATTCCAACAGATTTCCGCACATTCCGGAGTGTAGGTATCGCGTAACCATGGCAACGCTCCGAAATATCCGAGGTCAGGTCATGAACCAAACTTCGTTCATTTTTGTAATGACCTTGACATATCTTTAAACCTTTCGTTCGTTAACTACTATCGAACGGAGCAATTCATCGAGATTGGGGAACACCTGAAGAGGTCATTCGAGGTGGACGTCCATGGTGGGAATGATTTGAGATTCGAGGTTTTGGACCAACACTTTCAGAAACAGACCCCTGCGTATGCCTAAAAGGTCGAAAGGACCATCTACTTACTACTACCTGCGTCGACGACATTCTGGTTATGTCGAAAAGCCAGAAAGACGTTGCAGATTTTGAGGAATACCAGAAGAGGTGGACGCCTTGGTAGGAATAATTTCATATGAAATATGTCAATCCCTTTGGACGTGAGTGTGAGATTATCCAAATCCGAGCCGCCCTATCGTGAATTAATAGGAACTCTATGTACCTTTCCCTCATGGAACGAAGTTTTTAGGAATTTTCCCAAAATAGAAAAAAAGGGTCGCCACTAAAGTCTGGAAAACTCAACGTCTGGGATAACTGTGGGGGGATGATTTTACCCCGAACATTTTGCAACAAATGAGGAGTTCAGCAATATGGACACGTGGATAATCTAAGTGTTGCTTTAAACAAAGCAAGCACAAGTAAATAAGATTATTGCTTTTTCTCTTTTGCCTTTTCCCTCTTATCCGGGATGAGGTCCTCTACATTGTCTCTTTCCACCAGGCCTCAATACCTCCTCGTATTCTCTCGTTTGTTTTCGTCCAGTTGGTTTTTCTACACTTGCTGAACGTCATCTTAGAAGATGCACTTCCAACTTGTACCTCTTTTATGCGACTTCTGAGGTCTCTCCCTCTCTCTCTCTCTCTCTCTGGGTCACATCCAGATCTTTAGGGGCCAAAAATCTTGTACCTGCTTGTCTAAGTCTTGGGCTTTCCGAATAGTGTAACTTGATGAGACGGGACAAGGATTACTATCAAAGCTATATTTTCGTACTCAATTTGACGAGGAAGAAGGAAGACCTTGCACCAAATGACCCATTTTTTCGAAAAATCGAAATTAGGAATGAGTGATTTGGATTTCTCGAAAGAATGGGAAAGAGAAGACCCCAATCACATCAGCAGAAGACCTAATCAAACGAAAGAAGTTCAATATGTCTAGTTTAAGATCCTTTCAGCAACACGGTGAAGAAAAATATTGATTTTATGTATATACAATGAATGTGTGACATAGCACGATGGTCAACACAAAGGAGGAATAAAACAAAGACTGCAACAATCATCAAACTGTTACGTCACAGAATTCATTTGAAAGTTTTTGATTTGGCAGAAACTAGTTTTCTAAGAACAAAACCCCGTTAGGCGAAGTTTCCAAACGAACCCCAATCTCTTTCCAGATTCCCAACTGAAGAGACGGCGACCTTGTTTACGTTACCAATGTCAAGTTTACTGAATGGGGCACTTAATCCATGATTAAGCTCATTTAAATTTACCCGCTTTGTTAGTAAACACAGGCGGCCAATCAGCGAAAATCTTTTGTCGTGTGCGTACATTGAAGAAGAGAAGGCCATCAAGTTGTTTGGACGTCCCACGTAGCGTTTAATTAAGCTACGCTTGCGAGGAAAACTTAGATTAGATTGAGCGTGGTCAGGCATTGGTGTTTATTTCGGGGTTGGGATTGATTTTTGCTGCGCAGAATAAACATAATACACCTACCAGGACAAAAATAATACAATTTGGGAAAAAGCTCGCAAATTCAAGGCAAAACTGAAGTAAGGATGTGTACGGGGTGATTCCTGTCTCACCACATTGTTTCTAAAATCCTATCCAGCTTCGTTATTCCTAGAATCTCTGTTCTTTATATTCTTTATAATTGTTATCCGTATTCGATGCTTCCATTTCAATTTCTTCAGTTTTCTAATATCATCATTCCATCGAGACGTTACTTTCTTGTTTTTGTTTACCTTTCCACTGGAGCCTCGTCAATTTCTCCTTTTTCGATTAAAAAAGAAATGGAGAAAAATTCACGTTAATTCCACCGCGGTGTGAAGTATAATTTTTTGCAAAATTTTGTCACGGGAATAAAGTATTAAAAGGTTTACTATTTTTACCTTGGTTTGATTGAACCAAACCCATTGCTCTAATTTACAGTTTCATTCGTAATGACCCTCCCCCGGGTGATTTTGCCCCGCCAAAATTAAAATCTTGAAATCACTTTAATATTATACAATCATCAGTTAAGAGTGATTCTACCACTTCGCACCCGTAAGTATGGATTTGTCTTGAAGATAATTTAAGGCCCCATTAAAAACAGGTGCGTATGCAAAACGTGCGAAATTCTGTCGAACGACCTCGAGGAAGACCCATTAACGCGCTTGAAATATTTAAAATGACAAGTGGTTGCACGTTTCGCTGCCTGCCCCCTTCCTCCCCAATTGCATTCCACTCCGACAACCAGAATTCCGAACTAACGCAGATTCTTTTTTTTTGCAAACCAAAAATGCATGACTTCACACGATGACATGCTCGTAATAAATTCAGTTTAAGCAGAATATAAATATGGGGGGGGGACAGTTTCAAAAGTCCTTGTGTTCGTGCGTTTCGAAATCGCTTTCTTGAATCTGTTTGTTGAGCAGCAGACATTTGATCTTCGGGGAATACTTGTTTTTCTTCCACGGTGTACGTTTCGGTATCGATCTAAGGAATAACTTCTTGACACTTTATTTATTTTGTGGCAGTCCGATATGGCAAAATTCGTCTCCTATGAGGCATTAACTTTTTCCCTTTATTTTCATCCGTCTGACCTTTTTAACTACGCATTTATGTATGACCATCGAAAGCGCATTCAGAATGTGAAATCGCGAAATCGAAAAGCATCGCGGGTCGTGCTTGTGAAAATCATTCAAAAACAAACTTCCGTAAATAGTTAGCACTGACACGAATTACCATAATTTACGAACGTTAATGCGATATTATGCAGCGGCCACCCAGCAGCAATTTGGGTGTTGTCCAATAATTACCAGCGGCAACTGGGTCAGTTTGAATGTCAGTTGAACTTGTTTTCAGCGAAAATGTTTACTTTTGAAACGCGGTTGCTTGCGAAACGCCTGTAATTTGTTGTATCTTGGCTTGTAACGGCGAATTTTACATGTACTCTAATAAAGAGAACACCTTCAAGCTTCAAGAATTAATTAATTACGACTAGATAGGAATCATTCCAAGACGATGAATTCCCTCTTTCTATGGCAAAAGACGACGACCCAATTATATTTTGTTTCTTGGGAATTTGTGGTCAATAATTCCGACAACATACGTCGATCTCATATTGCGGTTAATCTGAGAAGGTTTTAAGCACAAAAGCAATTTGGTTTTGTAAAGACTCAAAACTGTGCAAATGTATTTAAGATTATAAATGAGATTAGAAGAAATACAGGAACGTTTCCTGAGGGCTCTACAAGGAAGGTTACTAACTAACTTTCCTTTGTGTGCCTGAATATTAATTTAATTAGCGAGTAAAGCACTCGTTAACGAACCACTGCTTTCAATACAGGCAAATAGTTGTCGCAAAGGAAGTTGTTAAACAGGATGAGGTCTACGGAATTTAATTACGTTGTTGCGGTCATCACGCTTTGTTTAAAATTCCATTGGAATTAATGAAAAATAAATCAAAAAATTTTGGAGTTTATTCAGGAGAGAAAAGAAATTGATTAATCAGATAAACGAGGTCATGTTATAAACTGCGTGTAACTGTAACCGATACATTTGCTTAATATAAGCCAAATGGAAAGGATTATAACTCCACATAACTCTAACTTAAATTTTGATGCTAATCTTAGTTTGTTACTTTTTGGTAAGTTAATGCGAATCTTGATTCGTCAAGAGTCATCAGCTAACTCGAATTTAGTTTTTTTAACTACCCCCTGGGACGACGTTAACAAAATTAGAATCTGGTCGCTTTAGCCATGAGTGACCTTCTTAGTCGGGCGCCTGCGTTGTGGAATGACCTAAAAATTCTCCCAATTCCGTGCTTTAGTTATAACACACACAGAAAATGCAACTCGGGGGAAAAAACGTTTTCATTTATTTTTCCTTCACGGATTAAGGCATAGCAATTAGTTCTGCTTAGCGAAATATGAAATTTCCTTTAACATTGAAATCGATTCGTTCGTAAGCTATTCGCTTTCGAATTATTAAACATCAGACTGTAATATTGAAATAAATGAAGACGATTAGTGTAGGTTAGTGAAAGTTAGAAGAAAAATATTCCAAGTCGTTGTTCTTGCTTCACCAAGGCTTTTGATAAATTAATATTGAAAAAATTTGCCCTTATTAAACAGGCGAATGCGAAAACCGTGTGCAAAAAGTGTTTCTGAAATTCCAAACTCTCCGCCATATGTTGCTCCTACATGGTAACAATTTCTTTACGATTGACTTATCACAACTGCACTATGACTTGGGCCCCTTAAGGGAATGTGCAGTCGCATTTTCTTCTCTTAAACGTCAACTGTACTTTCAGGATTTCTTTCTAACTAATTATAGAGATCTCGCAGCTTGAAAGGAACCTGTGCTACGTAAGCAATATAACAGGTAGGCTCCGCCCACAGGTTCGTCTCTCTAAAGGCGCGAGATCCCTACCGATAATAATTTTCGGTACTGCAGCTGCATATTGCATTATTAAACTATCGCCAAGGTGACTCATAGGGCAAGTAAAAAAATTTGCTTATTTTAAATCAAACAGAGCAACTGATACAGATTATTCATAGGCTAATTGTGAAACTTAAGGCTCGCATGGCAAAGTTTTTCGTAATCGGAATTTCCGGTTTGAACCATGTAAAAAGGCGGCTAGCACCGGGATTAAGTATCATACAGACAGCAGTCGTGTGATAGTGCATGTCATTCAAGTCGAAGGGCGTGAGTTGGAGTCAAAGAATGTCAAAGTATGTCAAACCAATTTTGAGAAAGCGACTTAACCCTATATTGCATTTTGTGCCCAACTGGGAACACTATGCAATAAAATTTTCTGTTTTTTATTTGGGCACAAATTAAAGTAATATACACACGGTTCCCATTCAGGAACATTATTCTTCCAATTACGCCCCTGTCCTATAAAGAGAAGCACACAATTGGATCAAAATAATGTTAATAGTTTGATGATGTTGAGTTCATTTGAGATTGTGTTTGCTTGGTGATGTTGTCTTTACTTCAAACTCTGTTTTCGACTTTAAAAAGATCCTCTGAGCTGCATTATAATTTAGTAAATGTATGTATGGTCTCATTTTTGCTAATTTACATATACTTACCTGTAAATTTTGACTTAGGTACCTGTGTTCGTTTGGGAACGCCGTACACAAAATATAAAATGGATGAAAATTGGAAACCCATGAGTTCAAGAGCATTTTATGGAAAAGCAAATAGTTTTTATAAACTTAGAGATATTCCAAGTGATAGTGACGATTCCGTTCTAGCGGAAGATGTTTAAATTCCAGAATATCGGAACGAGGGTGAAAATGGGATTCAACCTCAAGTGAATTTTGAATATTTTGACGCGGAAGACGATGTCCCATTGAGCATTTTTGCAAATAGCACATCTACAAACCTAAAGCATAAGAAATTAGCGTGGAAGGAAGTAGAGACCTTTACAAATTACGATAATGTACGGTTTTCAGGTAATACTGATTTACCAGAAGAAGTTTTAGAACTTGTTACACCTTTTGCCATTTTCAAACTCTTCTTTACTAATGAATTTTTGCAAATGATAGTAGATATGTTCCGTTCAAAATAATCCAAATCGCCCTTTTGTCACTACAATTGAAGAAATACAAAAATTTATTGGAATTTTATTGTGGATGTCAATAATAAAATTGCCTGGAACAAGACAGTATTGGTCAGCAGACACGCGAATTTCCCAAGTTCGGATATTATGCCAGTCAACTGTTTCCAAGAAATAAAAAGATTTCTACACTTCAACAACAATCAGCAAATGCAAAATAAAACTGAAAAAAAAACAACCGTTATTGACCACATTGAGTCGGTATGTAGCAAAATACCAATGAAGGAAAATTTATCTTGCGATGAACAAATGGTTCCTTTCAAGGGGAAAATGTCTATCAAGACATACAATCCAAAGAAATCCCATAAGTAGGGGTTATAAATTATGGGTACTGTCTGGAGTTACTGGTTTTTCCTATGATTTCGAATTTTTTACGGGCAAGGTAGAAACAGGAGAAGGGGAAGAAGATTTTGGTTCCGCAAGCAATGTTGTTCTCAGAAAGATACCAAAAAACCTGCATAACAAGTTATACTGTGATAATTACTTCACAAGCATTCCTTTATTCTCCTATTTGTCATAGAATGGAATTGATTGTGTAGGAACTGTGAGAACTACTAGGTTATTGGGTTGTAGCTTTCCCACGGAAAAAGTTTGGAAACAAAAAGGTAGAGGCTCCCAACTAAACATAAAAACCAACAAATGAAGGCTGTGCAATTGTATGACAATAAAATGGTTACGTTGCTCTCCACTTTTGCTGGTAGTCAGCCATTACACAAAGTCCAAAGGTTCTTCAAACCTGACAAAGCTGAAAAGGATATTAATTGCCCACACGTCGTAAAGGTATACGACCAACGCATGGGAGGAGTCGACCTTCTTGACTCTTTACTTGGTCTTTATAGAATTCGTAACAGATCCAAGAAGTGGTATCATAGGCTATTTTTTCACATGGTAGACATCGTTGTCTGTAACTCGTGGTTGCTATACAGAAGGATAGCACAGTACCATAATAGTAAGGATCAACCTCAAAGTCACGGAGAAATAGCTCTATTAGGTTTCAAAACCGAATTAGCGAAGGTACTTACTACGTTAGAGCCAAATAATGAAAGTACGAAGAAACGAGGAAGACCCAGCACTGTTTCACAAGAGCCCCAGTAGACAAAGAAGAAATGTAAAGGAATTCAGCCCTCATATGAAACAAGATTAGAAGGTATTGGTCACTGTCCTCAACATTCTGAACAACGAAATCGTTGCCGTTTAGAAGGTTGCAATGGAAAAAGCAGAATGTTTTGTGGCAAGTGCAAAGTATATTTATGTTTATATGAGAAAAAAATTGCTTTGTTAATTATCATAACGTAAAATATACGAATTGAATACATATTTTTTTCAATACGTATTAATAATGTTAGCACATTTTTTGGACAGTGTTCCCAAATGGGCCCAGAAAGAAAAAAAAATGTATAAAAATTTTAAATATGAGAATGGAATTTTTTTGCTATTTTTTATGTATTAACTGCGTCAAGACAAATCACATAATTTTTTTTAATTGTGCAATATAGGGTTAAATAACGAATTAAAATTAACTCAAGTACTTTTATTTAGCTAAAATTAATGGAAGAAAAGTAACACTATCGTAAAGAAAAATTGTGATTGTCAAATCACTCTTAACGAATTCTTTTAGTTTGGTCTTTAAGGCTAAAGGACAAACTCTTCAAACTACTAATTTAGATTCCATTAAGCTCACTGCAAATACTGTTAACTGTGATAAAACATTATATAATATATGGAATCTTTTGACTTATATGCACTATGTGGTCCTTCAGAAACTTCCCCAAATGGCAAGAAAAAATTAATTCGAAATGGGTGGAATTTCCTTAACTTTCGATTTTGAAAACTCAACTAGTTTTTACAACGTCCAAAATTTCTCTGCATACAAGAAAACAAGTCGTAAGTAAATTGTGGCGAATGGTCCATGAAATGGATTGTTGCAATCGGTAGGAACTGGCTGGCTGCTGCTGCTGCCGCAGCAGCTTGTACTCTCTACTACTTCCGTCGAGATCGGTCCTTGACCGCATAAACTCAATTGCAAATGCGCTCCGCCGACCCCCCTCGTTCTCTTCCGTACTCTATCGAAAGTGAAATACCCTCTCGTTGGTTTCATTGAAATTCCACTTGCTTATGCTAATGAGTTAATCATCGATATTTATTTATCTTCTCAGGTACACACTTGCAAACTGTTAGCGCGTTTCGTCGTTATTTGTCAAGGCTTGCGACCAGCGAGTTTAAAAAAGAAAGTTTCAGGTACACGTCTTATATAATTCGGAACGTGGGCGTTTTACAA
Source organism: Serrognathus titanus (assembly GCA_039766575.1). Classification (NCBI taxonomy): domain Eukaryota; kingdom Metazoa; phylum Arthropoda; class Insecta; order Coleoptera; family Lucanidae; genus Serrognathus; species Serrognathus titanus. The sequence goes on along the minus strand of CM077911.1, from coordinate 19,385,904 downwards.
ATCGTTTACTGCAAGTATGGACGGTATTAAGTATTAAGTGAACAAGTAAAATTGAGATTAGGGAGAGTTTTTTGAGCGTCCCTCGTATATATATTTTTTCTTGTTCTCGTGCCTCGTTTATCCGACGAAACTTTTCAGCTTTAATCACGTTCGTTCGCAGGCGCGTGAAATATTACATAATTAATATGGCGGATAATGAACAGATTGATGGAGATATCTGTTTCAAATTTATGTATTAGTGTCGCATTCAATTTACACGCGTATTTATAATAACACGTTCGAAAGTAGTTTGTTAATTGTCTGGATTTATAACTTGTCACCAATGTGGGTAGTAGGTGATAGTAGGTAATCAAATTGGCTTCACCAATTGGTTTCTTCTTTAGACTTTTCTGAACGTCAACAACTTTTGTTCTACTTTGATTTACTTACTCATTGTTTGCCAATCAAAAGTTTTGAAATTTTCGAACGCACCACGTATAATACAGGCTGGACCAAAATTGCAGGAAATCTCTTCTTATCACTTATAAGATATCCACAATCAAATAATAAAATACTTTCTGCTCTTGTTTTTCTTTTAGTTACTCAACTATTTGTTTTAATAATCATGGTTGTATGCTGCGTGTCAATTAGCGTTGGATTGTATGACGTGCCTGGAACTTTTTTTTTAAAGTCACATAAAATTAAAAGTGATTTGTGTCGAATATTAAGTCCGAACTGAAAGGTGTCCTTTTACCATGCGGCGTTAAGCGTTAGGTGCGTGCGTATCCGGTAAAAGTGGAACGCAACGGCACAGTAAGGTAAGCAGCGCAGTGGTACAGGGTCGGGCAATGCATCACATAATAATGTCCGTCATACGTGTGTACGGCGCGAAAATGCGTAAATACCTGACCAACATAATTTCGCGAGGAATACGTAACGCGGCGCGCTCGTATCAATTCCGCACGCCCCCCCGGTTATTCTCCGCCGCCTACCCAACGACACTTGGTCAATTCTAATTACCGGAGTGACGTAAGTTTTAGGTTTCACTTTCGTTGAGGAAATCCTACATGTAAATACTAGAATGTAGGGTCCTCTTTAAGCTTAGCGATGTAAAGAGTCTGTCTGACTTGGATAAAGTTTCAAATCCTTTACTTTGTAAAGCAGATGTTAAAAACGGAGAAAGAGAAACGTTAATTCTGAGGTACTACTTTTCACAAAACTTAATCACAGGAGCAAAGCTATAAAAGTTTAAACTTAATTAGTTTAAAGAAATTTGTACGGTTGATTTTGTCTCCACTTAACAAAATTAAAATCTGATCAGTCTGGTGGTACCAACTGTAAAATCCAAGTGGTACAGAAGAGGGCACGTCTTCCTAGTTTTCGTACAAAGTTGTTGCTCTTATCGAACTCGCGGTCATGTTATTGTAAAATATGAAGGAGCAATAAATTTTTCCGTTTCAAAAATAAAGCGAACTAGGACGAAGACATAAATAAGACGGCCGATGATGTCAACCCGTACCGCACCAAGCCGCACGACGGGCGTACGCTTTTTATATCAAACAATTAAATCTGGCCCTCGATAACGGAACGCTTTTTCTGCCAAACCGTATGTCATTTCCATTTTTTGACCTGGTTGCTGACTTATTGCCGACCAACTTGCCAAGCCTATTTTGTACTTTCATTACTAACATGTCTTGTCACTCACATATTTTCCAACCACTTAAAAAAAATATATTTTACTTTAGACGTTGGAGTAGCTGTGCAAAATTACGCGCGTTAATTACACGACGACGTCCTTTAAAGTCGTCGTGCTGGGATAATAACGTCGAAATTCACCTTATTCCATTAGCGTAATGTGTGCTGCTTACGCTCCGGAGCTTTCCATAAGCGTAATGAAGAAAATGAACGGCCGTATGTTCGCGCAATTAAACCACACTATTGCAAGGAAATAATTGATTAAGTCGTTACCTACACCGGACTTAATGTAACTCCAATTTACCTACCATATGGAAATATGAGTTACGATGAGTATAAAGCAACTCTCAAATATAAAATCAAACTAGGCCTATTCCTCATTAGGAAAGTTCTTGCAAAATTTAATTAAGATTTTGAATACCGTCGCAATCAGGCGCAGAAGAAGACTAAGGAAATCAGGGAGGCGATGTGCTCGGAATACCTTGAAAGACCTCCCGGCCCATTGATATGCTCCTGAAGAGTGGCAAACGCGTATGTAAGACCGATGAGACGCTTCCCCCGAGGATTGCCCGAAAGAAACACACTGATTACGAGCGGTGGATAAGTTTCCTTTTTTGGGGCGCATAAAAAAAATCACTTCATGCCTCAAATCTAATGTGGTCTTAAAATCGGACATTTTCGTTTACGTTGTTCTATCTCGTTATATCATAACTAATTATAATCGTTTTTAAACGCGGATGTGTACAGGGTGTCGTCTACCTTGAGAAATAATTTAAAAAAATCGCCACATCTTTTTTTTTTGACTTAAAAGATTGCAGAGGAGTTCTCGAGCAACTCCTCTGCTGTCCAGAGGAAGCTCGAGGAATCAAAACTGACTTGCAATTAACTTCTAAAATTTTATAAAAGGAGAAGCAATAATAAAGCTTGTGACCTTACGTACACATGCACCAATGGGAATAAAGAGCTGATTACGCTGATATGTTGTCAGTTTCAGCCAGTGTTGCCCAAAAAATTTTGCTTTCCTCGTGAAATTTTCCTATTACATTATTTCAATCTCCCTAGGTCTTCTTCTTCTTCTCCTCGTGAATTAGAAATGCCTATGAACATGTTGTGATTGATCAGAATACAAAGTGCAAGTGGAATAAATGTTGGTTCATCACTAAGTGTAATGATTTGGTTCGAAGATATGAGGTTACCACTGCCAGAAGTTCTTCAACATGTCACGGGTCCAGATTGGACGATTCAATCTGGAGTTATGAGAAAAGTCGATGATAATTATTAAACTATTTCCCCAAGTCCGGAAAGTTGCCCAAATCAAGATCCTTAAACCTGGGAAAAAACAGAAGATGTATCATCATACATGCCCCTAAGCCTATTCCCTATTATTATTATTATTAGGTATTATTCCTTGGCAAGAGATCTAGTTCCCCAAATTTCTCTTTTCCTTTGAAAAATCCATGAGGAGCAAATTGTGTTACTTAAGCAGAAACGGAATTCATCAGTTGACCTAAACCACATCTTATTAAATCATCGCCATTAAAAAAATAAAACACCAACCAGATAAAACCCGTTGTGTAACCGAATTATTCATCAAAAAAGGGGGGCGCTTACATCACTTTTAAATGTCACTTACTCTCCCATGCCTCTCTAATTAACTTTTTCCATATACACACGGGCCGCATTATCTCATTCCGAGAATTAAAACGACATAATACGTATTCCGCGCGCATTTCATCGCACGTATAGTTTGCACCAAAAACAGAGAGAGTATTTATTTGGCACGAGGTTAACTCCAACGTTGTGCAACCACGGTGTCGGTCGGCCGGCGGGCCCGCAAAGCCTTCCTCGATTTCTCGTCATAAATACACGCCGCCGTTATTTACACCTTATCTTCAATCTCGTTACAAACGAACCTTAAGCCACCGTTCGGGGACGGAAAGGCCGAGAGGAAAGCTCCGAGGCAAGTGTTTGATTAGATTTCCGCTAATGCAAATACTTTCATCATCTACCAATCTTTTCAGCGAAACGAAAATTTTATGTTCGATGAATTAATTCGCAAATAGATCCGCAAGGAAAGCTATTGAGCCCCTTGCTGTTTATTTTATTGGGCGAAATATTAAAAGCAGTGGCAAAAGAAATCGAAGAGCTTCGACTTATAAAATAGAGCTGACGAGTTGCTAACTGGAATACATAGTTATAGAAGTCTGAAAGAATTCGGGCGGCTTTCTGCATTTTACTTTTTCATTTTTCCCCGATTAAACCTCGTAGATCTCGTGACTAAAACACAATTGTTCGATAACCTATAAATAAACAATGTAATATCAACAATCAGCACGTCGTAAAGTGCTTTCTCGGGTTGTAAAATCGGTAATAAAGTACTAATGAGGTCGGGAGCAAATTGGAAATCGTTAAACGACGCCCGGGTGCTGAAACGTTTCCGCAGTGTGACGTTGTAATTGGAATTTTATACGGAAAGGCGAGCGACCTCATTATCGATTCTCTTAATAATAACGTTCCGGGGGTTAATTTGTTGCTGAACGGTAACGCCGCAAATGTCAAGGTTGTTTCGCCAGGCATAAATTAATCCGATAACGTTGCGAAATAAAGGAGTGACTGCATTTTCGCCCCGACGAAAAAAAACCACACGCTGTTTTGTTGTTAATAATTCCGCCTGATAAAAATTCAAATTCTCAATGAATACGGGAAATGTTAATTTTTTCTAGATTCTTGTATAGACCAATAAAGATGAAATCGATTATCTAATGAAACAGATCAATGCGAGTGGATATTTAGAATTTCCTTCCGTAATCGAATTTCTTATGGACGACATTGATCGAGTGACCGTGAATTTAGCTGAAGCTTTTATGCTCCGAGAAATACGAAGAACCGGAAAGCTCAACCCCTTAAGGCCATGCCTTACATCAAACGGTAGATAGGTCCGTGGCGTTGAAATAAAGTAAGAAAACGGAATGTGGACATTAAATAAAAGTGAACGTAACAAAAATAGATGCGCTGAATGCGTTTGAATTTTATAGGCCCCCGTTATCTACGGCGAATTTAATTTTCAGGATGTTTACCATAATAATCTTAACTGCTCTGAATAGACTGCCAGGAGAGCTGCAGTAATCGTAAATCTGCAATTCGTTATTACGAACACCTGTTCCATTGCGAAATATTGAGCGTTTTTAAAATGCCGTCGGTCGAATTAATTTGCGTTAATTATCTCTTTTTTTACAGGACAACGCTTTCTGTTTATTTATATCACGAAAAAATTCATAACTTCTAAGTTATCTCTCAGTAAACATTGAAATGTGCGCATACATACTAGTTAGTGCGCATACTTGTTATCTACTTGTATTATTTAAGTTCGCTTTTGATTTTTCCGTTGCGGTTGATTCAATATACAGCGTGATTTAAAAATGAGGACATAACTAACAATTTGTTTAGAACAAAAAATTTAAATGACCTTCCCGGTCGAGTTTGTCCTGTCCTAAGAAAATTAAAAACTGGTTACATTAATAAAAAAAAATTAAAGGAGGCCGAACGCATTGAAAACTAAATTTATACAAATTACTGTCCACTCTGTGAACAAGTTTTGGAAAAGATCACAAACTGTCAATTAAGGAATGACTTGGAAACTAATAACGTTATTTCGGAGTATCAATCTGGATTTCGCCCTGGGTTTTGCTTTATCTGAACAATAATTAAAAGGTCTTTATCGATCCGATAATATTCTCTACCGTTTAGACTTGTTTAAGCCCGATTCTCTTAGCAGGGCCAAAACAACGACGTGAATCTTTTGGCGTATAGATGGCGCTGCAGTATCTAGAATGCGAGAGTTCTACATGCAAAGGTTCGACAGCAAATCTAGCGCAACACATTTAATTTGTTGACTCTATTCCTTAATGGGTGCAAGAATTTCAAATTTACGCAAGCGTACTGACACATGTGTCATATATATATATATATTTTAGGACCCCCGTAAAGCAAATTATCAAAACATACCTAATGAGACACGTTTTAATATTTCAGAGCTTCAGGCTTACTTATTAACGTTTTCCAAACTATTATTTAATTTTTTTAGTTTATTTTGAAATACTTGATAAAGACTATTTCTTATTTTCCAAAAGATTAACTTCGCAATATGATTTGCAATAATAATAATAATCAGACTTAGGACATTTCGGAGTGTTGCCATGGCAACGCAATGAGTGGACACTTTTCGTTGGCCCTCGTATTGCGTAACCGTGACAATGCTACGAAATATCCGAAGTCTGATAATAACACTACGAACGTCATTTGTTTCTCTTTTCCTCGTTTTTCTTACTTTTCGTTTCAAGTAGTCAAATATGTTCTTCTTTTCTGTTTTTGTTTTTTGTCTGTGTTTACTGATTTTGATCTGAGATCGTCATTTGTTTCTCTCACGTTCTTCAGCTTTCTTTCATTTCATTGGGTTTTTCGAGTCGTCGTTCGTTTTCCCTCGTACTCGATTGTTTGCCTTTTTTTCAGAAACTCTATTTCGGATTTCTGGGTTTCTTTCCTTTCGTAAATATTATGATTGTCGTTTGTTTTTCTTTTTTTTTCCTTTTTTCCTTTTTTTGTGAATTTTGAAGTATTACTGTCTCGAATGTTTATCATTAATCATTAGTTTTTAAAGAAATTTCAAATTCGTTTTGAGTTTCTATTTTTTTTTTTTTATTACGATCGTCATTTGTTTTTCTTACGTTCTTCGCCAATTTTTATTTTTCTTCCATTTCGTTCGCCGATCGCCAAAAATTTTTTAATTGTAGCGATCACGATTTGTTTTCCTTTTTCTTTTTACGTTTTCGATGTTTATCATTTTTTTTGTGTTTTATTTGTTTTATTGCGAACGTCATTTGTTTATTCTTTTACTTTCTTTTTATTGTTTTCTTTTTTGTTTTACTTTTGCTTGCCTTTGTTTTTGAATTTGATTCTAAATGTTTATTATTTATTACTTTTTTCGAGAAATTTTAAGTCTACAGCTTGGTTTGAAGGCTTCCGCGGCCGTTGTCCATCACAATTTTGGTTTCCGGGTTGGGAACCGCGTCAATTCTTCGCCTTGCCGACGTTTCGTCCATCTCGCCGTGGACTTCTTCAGGGCTTCGTTGGAGGCTGTAGCTGCTGATGTAGTCGCTGCTGCTGCTGTGAAGACTCTGTTCAGACTCTGTTCAGACTCTGTTCAAACTCTGTTCAGACTCTGTTCAGACTCTGTTCAAAATCTTCACAGCAGCAGCAGCGACTACATCAGCAGCTACAGCCTCCAACGAAGCCCTGAAGAAGTCCACGGCGAGATGGACGAAACGTCGGCAAGACGAAGAATTGACGCGGTTCCCAACCCGGAAACCAAGATTGTGATGGTTTAAGTCTACAATTCGTTTTGATTTTTTTTTTATTGTGATTTTTGAAGTTTCGAATGCTTATTATTAATCATTCTTTTTGTTTTATGTTTTTAATGCGATCGTCATTTGTTTTCCTTTTCATTTTCACTTTCCATTTTAACTTTTTCTTGTTTTGCGATTGTTATATCGTTGTCCTTTATTTTTCTTCCATTTCGTTTGGGTGGTTCCTCGATCGCCAAAAACGTTCTTGAGTTTTTAACTGTAACTATCATAATTTGTTTTCCTTTCTCTTTTTTTTTGTGAATTTCGAATTACCATTACGTTTTCAATTTTTATTTATTTTTTTTTGAGTTTCACCAAAATCGATGGTTTTATTATTTGGCAAAGACGACGATTGTAAGCAGCTTAGACAGTATTTGGACTTCAGTATTAATAACGTAAATATTCCTTTGCGGAAACAGGATCGAAACTTAGGTTTAATTATGGACAATTGATTCAGATATAAAACTCAAATTCGAAATTATGTGAAGAGAGTTTACCGCAATTTAAGGCTATGCCCTAGGCAGAAAAAAGTAAAATATTACTCTGTGATTCCTTAGTTTTATCTCAATTTTCTTGCGGGGCGGTTAAAAATTTTCGCGGGCCGGGGATTGCCCACCTTTGTTACGACATTATTGCTTGTATGTACATATTTAGTAAACAAGTTATTTCAACGAGAATTAAACAATAGAAACAAGCAACGTGGTTACAAATTACAAATTGAGGCGAAATTGTGTGAAAAATAGAACAATTCTTAAACCAAGCTATTTGATGTTAGAAGCTGCACATTTGAGATAGTTTCAAAAATTGTATTTGAATTTCTTCTATAACAAAGCAGCCTTTTGGGCACAACACTTAAGATTTCGAAGTAAAAGTCGTGTTATATTTAGTGTGAACGAGGTTATGATATAACAACATATAAACCAGAAGTAGCACATGCACGTAGTATTTTAAGTGCGTACACTTGAAATATCTTCCCCGTTGCCGTCATAAAACAAATTCTTACAAATCGCCGCGCTGTAAAATGATTTTACGAGCTCCAAATACAAAATCTCTCTCTTCTTATTAAAATAGATGGAAAACACACGCACGCACATCACCACGCATTAGCTGCAGCAGTAGCCCTAAATCACTTCCCTGACGGCTTTATACCTCCTTAAATATAAAATATGCCTTTTTTATGTAATTCCCCATAAAAATGCGGCGGTGGCGGGCGTGATGTGTGTCGGGCATGTTATTTCATCCCCCGGCTAATAAAGCGCATAATGAATGGCATTATGGAGCCCTAACTAGGAACATGTGTCGCCCTTTTGCTCCCAGTTAACATCCCTTGCACTTGTGCTCCTTGAGGTTAAATTTAGACATTCTTAAATGTGTGGGAGGTTCGTTATAATTGCCGTTGCATGCTACTTTGTATTTACTTAATTGACCTGCCGTATCATATTCACACAGCTGGACGACCTTAGTGACAAGAGGATACTTCTCCGCCCCCTCCTTCAGTCGAAGAGGATCACTAATTTTGAATGCTATTTTATGATCTAAATGATTAAATGTTAGATAAACATTTGCACTAACAGATTATAGAGGAGAAGAATGCTTTCTTTATTTAACTCTGATGTGTTTGTAACCCAACAAAAGAATGTCCTTTATAGATAAAAAAAAAACTACAGGAAATTACTTGTTATAATTGCAACGTCCAAGTGCACCGGCGCCTCCACCAAATTGTAATTTGAATTTTCTCTGTATGTCAGACTTGAACCAACCCACTTTATTATCGCGTGGCAACTACAATGTGGTTATTTATAGACTTTCCTCTTTTTTTTTAAATCAAACAAATAGGTAAAACAAAGCCGTAGGATTTAATGGCGTTCCTGACAAGGTCCTTAATGCATTGCGACCTTAATCGGCAATCCATCTTGGCGAGCGGATAGGTTAACGTGTAACACATTTGCCTGTGTGCCTATTCGCTTGCTTATTTATTTATGAATGTGTCTCGTCACGTCTCGAACGATTCATTCGGCAAATTGATGCGAATCAGCGAAGCGAGAGTAATGGGAGCGATGCGACGACGAGATTCGCACTTGCCACGGCCGAGCTCCTTGTAAATAGGATTTCCCTTTCTCGACTTCCTTATGCAGAAGTGAAACTGACGCAACTATCGCTGGCTCGACGTAGCCATGACCTGCTTCACGTAATACGAGAGACAATCTCCATTTACGAATGAGTAGTAGACGGTTCTTCAGGCTTGTCTAAAACCTTTCGATTATAACATAATTCATAAAGAAGAACTGGCGTTTTAGAATGCATCCAACTGAAAGACAGAAAGATGCAAGCCATAACTTGATTCCAACAGCAATTTAGCTCGCCTGTACGTGACGTCATAATCTAATAATTTATTGAATGTGGAGATATTTGGTTTCCGGTAATTGCAGAAGGGTTGCTTCAACCGGCGTCGACGTAATTAGAGACACCCCTCTTCAATGGGAACGTGCAGGTGGGGCGAATGAAACACCGAGTAAATTCGTCTCATTTATTAATGAAGCATTTCCTTGGCATTCTAACACATAAATTAGGTGCGTTCGAAGAATGAGGTGAATTCCCATAGTCGCTGTTGTCGTTGCTCAACGCGGTTGCTGCAATTAGCGTGCAGAAGAAGCCACGTTCTAATTCGACGCGCTTCGATTTTATTAGCAGTAAATCCGATACGTTGTTTCACTCTCGATTTTACTGCACTCTCACATCAATCAGTTTGAGAAAGTTTAATTACCGACGCAGTTTTCTTCGGGAGAAAGCAAGGCTCGGCTTTTTTATGTTACGGTGCTTGGAGGACGACGACTAAATGGTGTCGTCTTTATTTTTTCTTTATGGTCGAGCGTTCTATGAAGAAGTTGAAAAGGCCCCAACCGCAGAAGAATATAAAGCATTTGCTTAGTTATAATTCACAAGGACGATTGAAGACATCGAAATACAAATTCCACAATTTATACAGGGTGACTGACAATTGCTCCGCCAAAGAAAACCACGGTAAAAAGCGTTGTCCGGGAGTATGGGGAAAATGTTAGTTTAATTAATCAAAAATTAACCCCAAAATGGCGATGCGCCTCTGGTTCAAAAATAGAACAGAAATAAATGTCCTCATAAAAGTTTTATGGTAGGCACGGCGGCCTGGCATAAAATTTGGGGGGAACATACTCGCCGTGCGTTAGCTTTGTCTAACTTTTTGTTTTGTTTTCTATTCTAAAGTACTCCCATGTAGTAATAAGGGATGGAAATATTCTGAAGGCGCTCTAGAGCAGCCAATCGAACACACATAAACAGAGAACAAATAATACGTAGCACTCATCGTACGCCCTCGGATGTTACGGGCTGTGCATTTACTCCCGCGATGTAGATAACGCAGCTGGTACATTCCGCTCTAGTAAATTACCCGCAAGAATTGCGAATTTGTTACCCTTATTCATACAGCTGATGCAAGTAAAATTGGGGGAAAGGGAGGACCTGAGCATACTCGCTGTGCATTAGCTTTGTCTAATTTTTTCTTTTGGTTTCGATTGACTATTCTAGAGCACTCCTAGAGTATTCTTATCTCATTTGAACCTCATGTAGTAATAAGGGATTGAGATATTCTGAGAGCGCTCTAGAGCAGTCAATCGAACACACTTAAACAGAAAACAAATAATACGCTAGCGCACATCGTGCGCCCTCAGATGTTACGGGCTGTGCATTTATTCCCGCGATGTGGATAATGCAGCCGGTACATTCTGCTCTAGTAAATAATTCGCAAGCATTGCGAATTTGTTACCCTTATTCATACAGCTGACGCAAGTAAAATTGAGGGGAAAGGGGGACCTGAATATGTTCGCTGTGCGTTAGCTTTATCTAATTTTTTCTTTTGGGTTCGATTGACTATTCTAGAGCATTCTAGAGTATTCTCAACTCATTTGAATCTCATGTAGTAATAAGGGTTGGAGATATTCTGAGAGCGTTCTAGAGCAATCAACTGAAAACTCTATAACACACATAAACAAAGAACACGGAATACGTAGCACACATCGTACGCCCTCGGATGATACAGGCAGTGTATTTACTTCCGCGATGTGGATAAAGCAGCTCATACATTCCGCTCTAGAAAATAATCCGCAAGAATTAACAACCAAATTTTGCTACCCTTATTCATGCAGCTGATACAAGTAAAATTAGGGAGAGGGGTGGACCTGAACACACTCGCAGTGCGTTAGCTTTGTCTAATGTTTTGTTTTGTTTTCGATTCACTACACTGCAACACTCCCAGAGTATTCTCATCTTATTTGAACCTCATGTAGGGATGGAGATATTCTGGGAGCGCTCTAGAGCAATCAATCGAAACGCTATAACACACATAAACAGAAAACAAATCGTGCACCCTCGGACGTTACGGGCCGTGCATTTACTTCCGCGATGTGGATAACGGAGCTGGTACATTCCGCTCTAGTAAATAATCCGCAAGAACGAACAAACAATTAGTTACCCTTATTCATACACAATTCCAGTTACTTTAGAAATTATTAATAATTGCTTCGCGTAAAAGAAACAGCTCAGACTTCCGTTCCCAGCTTAAACTATAATGAAAAGGATTGAAATGTGTGTCAAGGTCGTTTAGTCGCTAAAAACCTTTATAGTCCTATTATATTGCCACATTTAAAGAACGTGGTGTCGTATTTAGTATGAAATGACGCAGCTTGATTTTGAGATTGTATTTTAATTAATTATAAACTATTTAGAAGAATTTTTCAAATACATTTCCCGTCATCTGTGACATCCATTGTCTTACACGTCTTTTTTTTTGGCTGAACAATTGTCAGTCGCCCCGTATACTTTGAGATTTATCTAAGTTTCGGTTACGTTAGCAAAGATTTTTTCTAATTTGCACCATTACGGACATTATTATATTCATTCGGTCGCAGCTGCGCTTGTTTTCACAGTTTAGTTTTAGGCTTCATCAAATACGTGTGATGGCAGGACGCGTATGTTTTTGGGGAAGGACCATCCATTTCAGCCGCACGTTTGCTTTCAGCCGGGGATTATGGCGGGCCTGAATGTTTTTGTTTTTCCTTTTGCAGCCCGCTGACAAATTTAATTTATGGCGGCGGCGAAAACGAGTTAATTTCGTTTCGATTAGCCGAAATTGGCGTTGAAGCGAGTCCCTTTGTTTTCAAGTCTTTTTTTTTTATTAAAGGCAAATATATTTTTTTTATATTAAACGTTTTAAATCAATTTAATTTATGTAAAAAGAAATGCATTAGCGTTGCAGTCGTTTGGCTTTTCATTTTAAGTTTTTCAACGTGTTTAGGCTTTCTTGTATTCAAAGAGTTGAGAGGATCGCTTCTTCGCCGTGCTCGCCTGTGTCTCGCTAATGGCGGATGTAACTTCGAATATCTGTTATGGAATTCTTTAAATGCAACTTTAAATATTTTTGTTAATCAATGGCTTTTAAAACCAGCAGTTTTCTTAGTGCAAGCATGTGTGCCACAGCTGAAAAATGAATTAACGTGAAGAGTTTCCTTTGTCCCGCTTTTCCCTAACTTTTACTCAACATCTGTTAATGAAACAAATCGTAAGTTTTCTTTTTTAAGTAAATTAGCGAAAGGATGCTCTCACGAGTTTTTAATTCTAGATAATTAAATGGTTTCTACGATTTTAATAAATATATACAGCGTGAGCGAAGCTGATGAACGAGGGAAGCTTTTCGTTTCCTTGCGACTTTCACATCCGACGTGTGGAAATCGCCCCCAAAGGACTGAAAAATAATTATACCACCTCTTAACAAGCGGCGAATTTATTTCGGTTCGTGCCGGAATCATAAATCACGCGCTGCTTATAACGTAAACAAATTGAACCGATCAATCATTGCACACGAAGTGAACATGACCGCATTGCCGGCGACATGTAAATCAGCAAGCGGCAAAAAGCACGCCAGACAATCGTTTAGCACCTACTTTCATAAGAGCTCTGCGGTTGCTCAAACCAACCGCGGCGGTATTGTTCTGGTTCTTGTGCTGATCGTTAACCCGCGCAACTTTATTATTTGGTTAGCCAATTGGGCACAAGGATAATGAAGTAAGTTGTTTTGTTGAACGAACGTCTTGACAGATAATCTTGCAGGCATTTTTTCACATGTGCTTAATTAATGCGCTACGGTTTCAATAAATCAATCGGCGGGTAATTAACTATCGCCTTCAAGAAGTTGATGGATTACAAAATGAAAAGCCTCATTACTTTTCAATCCATCCATTACATATTTAAAACAGCCAAAAAAAAAAAAGAAAACGTCGCACCCACCCCATTAAGTGTTTCAAAGAGGGAACATGTGATGATCTCTTTTGCAAAACGCCGCATTAGTATAGTAAACATCCTTTCTGTGCAAATGTCACGAACCGACACCACTCTAGTGAGTGCTTTGCTTTTTTTTGGGGAGGTTTTTAACATTTTTGTGCGGAATTGTTTACAAACTTCTTTAAGGACGAAGGAAGTATAAATAATGTCTCGACTGTACTGGCGCATGTGTTGCTGTTCTGTTAAGGGTACGACGTGATCCGTTCGTTAATGTCTCCCCTTTACATATTGCAGAAAATTAATCTTTTTGGACAAAAAAATTTAATGGCGATGAACATTTTTGAATCTAATCTCTCCTGGTCTCGTGTAAGGGTCGCAGCAAGAAGTATAACTTACTCTATGCACTCTACGTCATGTATTTGCGTTGCGAGAGAAAAAGAAACGCAATTATACAAAATCTACAGCGAGATCTAATAAATTTATAATTCGAGTAGGCCACGATTGCTGAAATACAGTTGGCGACAGTGGCCGACATTAAATTTGAATAACCGTCAAACTTATACTATTTTATGAAAACTTTCTCATTCAAAATCATTTTGAAAATACAGAAAAAGAAGAAAATAATGAATAGAGGACGTATCCCAAAGCGCACCTGCAAAGCTTATCTAAACCGGAATGTGGGACGTAGTCAAATTCCTCGACGTAGCAAAAACAAGCATAAATTCAGTTTTTTTTTTTGGAATAAGTGTATCTTGAGAATACGCACGAAAATAATTCATGTCCAAACAAAATCGGTAGCTCAAAAATTTCAAACATTTTTGTTAAAAATGAACCAAACCGTTGTACATACAAGAAGTAGGGTAGTTTAAATTGGTTTGAATAAACGTGATCTACTATTAATGTTAAAATAGGAAACTGCTTTGCAAGTTTGCGATTATATGCAGGCAACCATACATACACCTGAGATGGAAACCTCTGCAGCAGCAACGAGCGTAAACTGTAACTGTTGCGGTTACCTACCTTTCTCAACTTTCGGCGTTAGCAGCGCCATCTGTGTACCGGCACCGTGATTCACCAACGGCGATTGTCCGCTGGGCGACGCGAGTTTCTGGGCAAGCAGAGGGTTCGCAGCTGCGATAGGAAACTTTTGAGCATTCTTGTGGTGTACATTTGAACTATTGGCACTTTGCTCTGTAGGTACATTGTTGTTCTCTTCTTGCTGTAACAGAAAACATTTCTCTCAACATAAGAAACATGGCAGCAATCTGCGAGATTTATTCCAGCGCCATCTACCAGTGAGAATCTGAACTGATAACACCCAAATGCTACAGATTTCTTTTTTTTTGGCGCAGCTGCTGCAACTTCCGCAGCAGTTCGCTTCGTGATTATAAGCAGTGAGAGTAATTTACTAATTTCTTGAGCCTTTTACCTTAACTTGAATATTAATTTCGTCTAAAATATTATCTAATTCGAATGGAACATTCAATTGCTTAAATATATCTTCCGTGTCGGCCATTTGCGCTTGTTCCTCTTGGAAACCGGTAACTAAGGAACTCAGGTCTGATTGCGATAATTCTCCTAGCCCACCTCCAGACGTCGGATTCTGTTGACCAACTGCGATCGACGCTGCATCCTAAAAGAAAAAAAAATTAATTGCGACGAGATTTCAGCTTACATAAGTGTTTTGTTCAGAACCGTTCGAATCAATTGGCCTTCGAAATAGTGAGAACTACAACTCTGATCAAAATTCGCGGCTTAACACTTTATTTTCACATAGTTAGGTGTGCTGTTTAAAATTTTAATGCCTGTGGAAATTTTCTTTTTGGTTTTGATAAAAGATGTCGCCACCCTCTGAATTATTTGGGGGATGTTCTGGGCGTAATGCGGAGATGAGAATATATTTTTTTTTTGGATGACTTACTTGTAAGCACGAAGAGATGTCTACCATATTGCCATCGTTATCAGGACACCAGAGAAGATCGTTATCAATGAATGGCATCGCCACTGACATGGGCGACTGGCCCCCCCGGTTGTGAGTCCCCGCCACGGTGCGGCTGCGGGACTTGTCGGCAGCTGTGGCCTCAGGTCCCGTTTGGTGCCTTTTAGTTCGTTATCTTCGCCAGTTCGAATCCACTTTTAACAAGGATCTACAAAAACGATAATAGTAACTTAGCAACACTGGCAATGACACTTTTGCATTAAGCAACACTTTCGTTGGATGCTTTTTATCGCAACGCTTATTTTTTTTGTAGTGTTTATGGTACTTGTTCATCAGGATGATGATTAGATGATTTCGTTATTAATTTATTACCTCATTGCAATGTTAGATTTTTGTTTAAATATTTACGTTTTACGTTTGCCCTTTCTCTCCTTCAAATTGTAAGTAAACATCGTAACATTAATGTAAAACAATATGGGCGTTCTGGGCCCATAACCCATTTAATTTAAGGTGACCATACGCCCCGCTTTTTTGGCGGCACAGTTCCGTTTTTTAATCATTTGTTCTGCGTCCTGCAGTGTTTAAAAAAGTCCCGCTTTTTGGGAGCTTCATACTAGTTTACAGCAAAAAATTAAAAGATGCTTTAATTAATGACCTCAAACTTTCCAAAAAAAAAAGAATCACTCAAAAGGGAAATGTTTACATTTTTTAAATTGTTGATTAAACTTCCATACAATTGTATTTTCTCTTATACGAACACAAATGCGTAATACAAATTTTGTTTTATTTTTAGAAAGCTGGACCAGTTGTGTTTAATTAATTAGATTTTTTTCAATTGTTTACGTTATTTTTTCTTTTTTAATTTTATAAATTTGCTTTATTTCTCGACCGTCCTTTGTTTTATTTTACGTCAAAAATTGCACGATCGTCAAATGTCTTCAAATATATCTTAATTTTAAAAAGGGGAACCAGTTTTGTTTATTTAAAGAGAATTTTTTACTCTTACGTTATTTTTTTGTTAATTTTATCAATTTTCTTTATTTGTTGATCGTCTTTTGTTTCATTTTACGTCAAAATTATTGCATATTTGTCGAACGTGTTGAAATGACACCTTAATTTTAGAGAATCTACTCAGTTTGTTTTTACTTAATGAGAATTTTTTAATTTTATGTTACATATATTTTTTTTGATTTTGTAAATTTTCTTTATACATTTGGCGATCGTCTTTTGTTTTATTTCACGTCAACAATTGCGCAATTGTCGAATGTCTTCAAATACGTTATCTTAATTTTAGAAAATCGAACCGGCTTTGTTTATTTGATGAGCACTTTTTTCTTTTTGTTATTTTTAATTTTGTAAAAAAATTTTGATTTATTTGTCGTTAGTCTTTTGTTTTATTTCACGTCAACAATTGCGCAATTGTCGAATGTCTTCAAATACGTTATCTTAATTTTAGAAAATCGAACCGGCTTTGTTTATTTGATGAGCACTTTTTTCTTTTTGTTATTTTTAATTTTGTAAAAAAATTTTGATTTATTTGTCGTTAGTCTTTTGTTTTATTTTACGTCAAAAATTGCACGATTGTCGAATGTCTTAAAATATATCTCAATTACAAAAAGGCGACCCATCTTTGTTTATTTAATAAGAATGTTTTATTTATCTGTATTATTTTATTTTATTTTTTTAATTTTATAAATTTTCTTGATTTACTTAATCGATCGTCTTTTGTTTTATTTTTAGAAAGTCAGTGCCAGTTTTGTATATTTGGTGATATTTTTATTAATTTTTTTTAAATTTCATGAATTTTCTTTATTTCTCGATCGTCTTTTATTTTATTTTACGTCGAAAAATGTCTTTGTTTGTCCATCGTCTTTTGTTTTCTTTAACGTCAAAAATAGCACAATTGCACAGTTTGGTTGATTTTTTTAAATTTTTTCAAATTTAATTAATTTTCTTAATTTATGCATTTGTCGAATGTCTTTTGTTTTATTTCTTTTCGCGTCAAAAATTGTGTCGAAAACAAAAATTGCACAATTGCACAGTTTTGTTTATTTGAAGAGATTTTATTTATTTTTACATTATTTTTTTAAACATTTTGTAAATTTTCTTTATCATCATTCTTTTGTCAAAAATTGCACGATTTCATAAATTTTCTTAATTTATTTAATCGATCGTCTTTTGTTTAATTTTACGTTGGAAAATGTCTTTGTTCGTTGATCGTCTTTTGTTTTATTTGGCCTTGTCAAAAATTGCCTTCATTTGTCGATCGTGTTTTGTTTTATTTTACATCAACAGTGGCACGATTGCACAGTTTTGTTGATTTTTGTTATTTTTTTAAATGTTATTAGTTTTCTTGATTCGTGTATTTGTCGAATGTCTTTTGTTTTATTGTATTTTACGTCGAATATTGCACAATCGTCAAATATCTTTAAATTACATCAACAGTAGCACGATTGCACAGTTTTGTTGATTTCTGTTATTTTTTTAATGTTATTAATTTTCTTGGTTCATGTATTTGTCGAATGTCTTTTGTTTTATTGTATTTTACGTCGAATATTACAAATATGTTTAAAAATTTATCTTAATTTTAAAAGTCGGACCAACTTCGTTCTTTTCGAAAAAAATTTCTTTTTCTTTTGCTACGCTGTCAATCTTATAAATTTTCTTCATTTGTCGAATGTCTTTTGATTCATTTTACCTCAAAAAATTGCACAGCTGTCAAATATCTTAAAATATATCTTAATTTTAGAAAGTCGAAGCTGTTTTGTTCAATCGAAGGGAATTTTGTCATTACTGTATATGTATTTGCATTACTTCATTTTCTTTTACTTTATAAATCTTCTTGTTTGATTTAATTGATCGCCTTTTGTTTTATTTTTATGCAGATATGGTTGCCTAATTAACTGGTATTATCTTTATCACCTTAGACAGTTTCAACAGCTGAGAAACAGATTTGTTTGCTCGGAATCTGCTTTGTAATTGCTTTGTACACTTTCCGAAATGAGTTGCATCGTTCGAAAAACGAACAAAAGGAAGAAATGAAAATTAGAGTTATTTAAATTTATTTCTGAATAGTTAAAATCCATTTCGAAGGAATTCCTAAAGAGATTAATGCAATTCCTATTGGTTAGGCAATCAAACATACATATTTAGAACACAGACAAGTGCATGGACCCCTTGTACTAAATTAAATGAGAAATTGGTCTCCATCTATTCTATTGATTGAATTTCCATGCATTTGTTGCACTTAGTTATTGAAGACTTTATTTTGTTTCTCAGATATAAGAAAATATTTAAGAAAAAATATCGGGGTCTTAATAAATTGTTAACGAAGAGTACTGTTTATGAATTAAGTATATAATTCATTCAAGAACTAATCGATTCTTTTACTGTAATGTTGCTATACAGTAGTCGTTACTTTCCGCTCGAAAGTATAGTAATTGATGTATCACTGAATATGATAGCTATGTAAACAAACGTCGTAAACAAAACGTATACAATCAAATGGAGTTTGCTGCATTACCTTGATATGTCACGGTGAATATCAAACCGTTTCCAACACATGAACACAGCCGTTGTTTATTTCCACTGAAAAAGAAAAGAAAAGTATCCATTAGCGTTTGCACAACAAAAAAGAAAAAGAAGCCTACATACATAATTAATCTAAAAATTTCTTTCACTTTTTTTCTTAATCGACGTAAGTTTCGCATTACAGCTTCGTTTAGAAACAACACAATGCAATATAATTTTATTCATTACGGCATTAATTACGCGCGAGCAAATTAAATTGCTTATATCCTTTGTTGGGAACAGCGTTTCCTCGTCGTCACAGCATTATCAAAACAACGCCGCGGCGACTTTCACTGTTTAGTCGAACTCTAATTTCACTCGATTTGGAGAAAGTTCCTAAGCGAGCGCAAAAAACTGTTTACAAACAGATTTCAAAATTGCCACGTAATTAACGAATGACGTTCCAAGTGAAATAACAACGCAATAAAAACGAATTGTTTCGCTTTTTTGAATTGAGTTTATTTATTTTGAATTTATCTAAAATGGCGTTTTCAGGATTACAAAAGATCGATAATACAGAGTGCAGCGCGCTCATGTAACGGAGATCTGTAAAAGCGCATGAATCGAGCAGTTGTTTTCAGCATGGCTAGTCCGGCACGTGCTGCTGTGGCCAAACGCGAAAAACCGAGTGAGCCTGAAAATTACGATCCGACTCTGGATTTTTACAGCGAGAAATTCGACCCACTGAAAGCCCTCAAGACTCCAGGAATCCAACCGCCAATTATAAACGCTCGCGTCCACGATAACATATCCAAATATGAAACCTCGTGTAAATCAACGCAGGAAACGGACGAACCAAGGAAGCAACAGCCCGCGCCCTCTACCGCAGAAGGAGCGTCAACTTCCGAGCGAAGATGGTTGCCCCACCAACGTAAGTTTTTAATTCTCGCCGTTAGGGTGCACTATTACACTCAACTAATATAAAACACGTATTCACGTATACTCTACTCTGCCCAACAAGCAGACCTCACAAAACAGAACAGGATGTGTTGTTTGTTAAGCTAATGCATAAGGTCGAATAGCAGGAAATAATTTGAGCGAATTGATTATTTCAAAGGACAAGTTAATCTAAGATTGTACCCTTGAGTTTATTGTATAAACATATTCCTAACACGATTGGTGATGTCATCGAACTGTCATTTGCGATTTGAGTAAATTATATCATCGTTTAAAATAATGATTAACTTTGAGGGGGCCTCATACGATTTTATTTATAATCATGGACGAATTGCTGTTATTTCTGAAAATAAAGTACATTAGCAATGGCACAGTAAATCGAATTCTTTCTGTTTTTGTTTAAAAAACAAGTTTTGCTATTACAAGATCAAAAATCTCGTTCCCTTTCCACGGAAGATCATTACAGAAATAAAAAGAGAAACAATAGATAAGCTATCGGAGGGGGTTCAGGGCCAATTTCCTATTTGGTTTTACGTAGAGGTCTGCGTTTTAAATGTGTAGGTATGGTTGCCTAGCTAACTGACCTAAAGTAGAACGGCTAAGCAGAGCTTCGAGTGCCACTTAGGGGTGATTATGGTCACTTTCGTTAATCGTTCAAAAATAATATGATTTTGAGCTAAAGATTTAATTAATTTGAGAGAATTCCAAATCGATTCTAATATGATGAAGAAAACGAAACTTACGATCGACTTCTTCTCCTCGATGGTCAACAGGCCTGCATGCCTTTCAGTTAGGCAACCACACCTACACGTTTGAAACTTAGATCCCCATGTAAAATTAAGTGGGAAATTGGCCCCAAACTTTTCGAAACACAAAAACTATTTCGTGATCTATTTTTTGAATTATTTTATTTTATTCTCCTTAGTTTAATGGGGTTTTCTGTTTAATTTTTTAAAGAAAGAAAATAAAGTTAAAGCAAGTTGGCGTAAGGCTGTAAAAGAATTATTAAAATATCTAAAAAAAGTTGCGTATTGTAATAGTAGTTACCGAGCAGTGTGACGTCATGTCTCTTATTCGCCAAATTATCACTTTGATCCCTTCTAAGTAAATACGTTGGCGATAAATAACAAACTAAAACACGTGTGAAATTTAATGAATGTCAACTTTATGTAGCTGTGTAAACGTAGTACTCTCAGACGAGTTTGTCGCCAAAGAACATACCTCTGAGAATACTTTCGATACTCGAGAGTTACTCGCCAATATTTACTCTCAAATGGACATACACCTTAACAGACTAGCCGCGATAGGTTATGCGAAGACGTGGCGTCACAAGCGAGTCGTTACTGCTTTAAAAACGTTTCGGTCAGATACCTTTGGTCTCTATTTTACTATTATTTAAGAAAATATTCTATTGCGAAATGGAACCCACATGAAATAGTACTACTTATACTTCAGTTAAGGGATTAAGTTACTCTAGTCCCTGGAACTTTCAACGATGGATCAGAAGGCGAACCTGAATATGCTTTTTTTGGATTTTTTTGGTCTTTAAACAGCAGTCCTCAAGACAAAGCGGTATAGAGTCTCAAAGTGGCCGCAATGTTTCTATCATGGTATCACTGAACTGTTATTATTATTATTTGTTGTTGAGGATAGAATCCTGCGGGAATCTTTTGTTATTTAAGCTCAGTTAATCATGAATCACTGTTGAACGAACTCAACAAATGGTTTTCGTGGCGTGCCACTTAAGTAGATCAACAGTTTTATCTCTGATAAGAAACTATTAACAACAAAAACTCTCAACTGGAAACCAGTAATACTGGTGTGCCCTAAGGTTCCATTTTAGGACCTATATTATTTGTTGTTTAGATTAACGACTTAAATTATCTGCAGAACGCTGGAGACTTTATTTTTCATGCAGATGAGACACTTTTGAATATCTCGGACGCTAATGAGATATCTCTCACACAAAAATCTCAATTAACATTAAGCGAAATGTGCAGTTGGTTTATAAATAACAACTTATATTTAAACTTTGAAAAGGCTAGTGCAATAAGATTTCGCAATAGATAAACGATGTGTGATAAACCAACTTTAAAGGTAAATAGTGACGATAGCATAAACTGTTCTGAAACACGTGTAAAATTCTTAGGGGTTATAATTGAGCGCGTAGTTCGAAATAAAAGGCCTTTGGTTAATTCCATAGACATGAAAACGTTGTATGAAGGAAGACTTCCTATCAATTCTGATAAAATAAAAAATATAACAGCTCTGCCCGCCTTTCTGAACAAATCCAGAAAGTATTCCGTTTTATCAATCATTTTCTGTCACAGAAGCTGCCACTAGTGTTGATTTTGGCGAAGAAGATAACAACAATGGATGCAAATAGAAGATAATTGCAACTGCCATGGCTATGCAACGAGGAGACACTTTTCATTGGTTTTCGTATTGAATTACCATGGCAACGCTCCGAAATGTCCAAAGTCTGATTATACTACGCAATATATAGGCGTTCTTGACAATTCCTGCACATGCATTACAGGTCTAAAGAATAAAGTTAATTTGAGTTTAATTAAGAAGTTTGTAAGAAACTTAAACTGCTGCAGCTTTCTTGTTCTTCTATTTTGGGCAAAAGCGAATTAAGGAAAAAGTTTTGTTTACATCTCCACTAGCTAACACTTTAGTCTCTTCCGCACGTTATGAGAGCCCTGTATATTGCAATTATGAGAAACATCATCTGCTTCGACATTTTCAGGATTACACAAATTCTGATCTGACCTAAACAGTCCGAAACTGACTGCCCGGTCTCCTGTTTTAAATAAATGATTTTTTTTTTGTGGGGGCCACATGAAGCAAATGTTATGTGCTGTTCCCATAAACACATTGAATGACTTAGCACTGAGTCTTCACTGCGACATGCTGATGAATCGCTTCCTCGCCGTGCTTGTCTGTGTCTCGCTAGTTACTTGCTCTAACACTTTTGAATCACTGTGGTGAACGTTTGTTTGAACCGCTGCACTCAATCGCGTAAACGATTGTTTTTACTTTCTTTCGCATCAGACTTGCTTTCCGAAGAAAGTTTTCCGCGATTCGATTAAAAAGTGAAAACCGCGACTGATAGATAATTATAATTGCGCTTCCGCGCTACGTCCCTATGCGAAATTCGATTTGCGTTCGATCTTAACACCCGCCGCCCATTCCCTTTCTAAATGGTAATATATTCGTCCACAATGCCAAGCTCGAAATTACCTTGCCACATTTGGTGGCCGTATATAATAGTTACACCATTTATATATGCATTGAAATTCATAAATAGAATTGGTGAGCGTAATTGGATGATATATTGCAGTGATATTAATTTCAATTCCTGAATTAAACGAGCAATAAGTTTTGAAGATGGCGGCGCGGCGTGGCGTGGCGAGTGTTGGCATGAACGTCTCTGCTGATCGTGACAAGGAAAAAAAAAATTCTAATTAATTGTCGTGTTGACGTGAATCTGCGCGCAATTAAGATGCTACTAATTTTCAAAATTGTGCAAAAAAAACCTGGGCGATTGTTTTTGTTTTTAAACGAATTAAAATAAGTGGCTTGAATTAAAAGCGATTACTCGACTGAAAAAATAAAATAAAAAAATCGCGCTACACGTATAAATATTTGATGTAGGCCAATCTGTGTGCGCGGAGATTACGTCTTCTGGAGTCATTGACAGTTGATTTAAATATAGTCCTGTTCCAGTGCTCCCGCCTGAATTTCGGAGCAACGTCCTGACAGACTTGGCAGACTCACGCGATTTATTATTGTTCTTTACGTAATTTATTCTATTTTTGAACAACAATGAATCAACACAAAATTTCAATACGCGGTTATGCACCTGCTCGGTTGTATCTTTTTTTTTTTTTTTTCGTTAAATATGAGCACCATGCCGCTTAGTGACAAACAAACTGGTTATGGGATATTCAAGCCTCTCCATCCGTGCTGCTTGTTTCCACCGTTTTGGTCGGTAATTACAAGCTCACGCTATTGTGAGCAGTTTATCTAGCTGGGCTGTCTACGGATTACAACGATATATCATTTACTTTACACCTTTAAAGCCGTTGCTGGATACTTGTACTTCGTATCTCATTAAAATAATTAATTATTTTGTAGCGTTTGATTTTATTTGCTTATATAAATAAACGAACACGAACTGAACGTGAACGTTCAGTGCTGTTACTCAAGAGTTTTTAAGATTTATCCCAAGTAACACAAAAGTCTTGGTATTTTGTCAGCATAACAAGACACTTACTTGTCCAAAATGGGCATAAGTAATAAAGTTTAAAATAAGTTTAAAAATACAAGGAAAGCACAAGATTTACCTTTTACAATAAATAAATGTTCGAAGCAAGAGCTCGTCTTGTCATAGGTGTCCTGCAGGTTGAAGTTTCCCGTAATCCCGCAGATGTTGTACAGTCATGAGAATTAATTTTGCAACGATGCATGATCGTAGCGCAAATTAATTATAAACGCAAACAAACGGAAGAATTTCTTTAATTAATGCTGTGATATCCGTAAAACAAAAAGTTGCTTTGAAGTGTTGAGATAAATTACATTCCTTCATAATTTAATCTACTGCGTTCAACTCTTTCGTGAGATTGGATCGCTTGATCGAAAAAAGGGTAGTGGCCGTCTTAAAAAGAGGACGGAGGATGTAATTGAAAATGTGAGGCAAATCATGGACGATGCACCACGAACTTCTGTTGTGTCGATTATCACAACAAGTTCAAATGCAACCACCACTTGCCACAGTATAAGGTTCAAATTCGAATGATTTTCTTGCTTTTCGTTGCAATTCTTCCTAGCACCACTGGTATTAAGCGTTGTAAAATGTGGGACTTGACGCAAGGGAAATCTTTCCAATCATAGTTGACGGGAACGGCGTGCATTACATCCGGATTCTTCATAACCGTTTCTTCGCATTCGAGAAATCAACCATTTTACATAGCTCACTTCTCTCACAGCGAATATTAGACTATTGAGGCACTGTGATCCGTGTAAACCCCAAGAAGAGATCGTTTTCGCCTCCCTCTTACGTGCACTGCTTAAAGGTAATGTTTATATTTCGTACGTTCGCTGCTCTTTCTTTAACCAGGGGCGTATCATGATTTTCTGGACAATTTTTGATTAAAGAAACATTTCTTCAGTTTTTAGGCATTGTTGTGCTTCATGATAAGACAGTACACTTAGATTTTTTATTGTTTTATTGAAGTGTAGGTATTAAAGTCCTCCGTACTACTAAACTTAAGTGGAAAAATGAAACTTGACTTTTTAATTCGCACTACGATTGCGATCCGGACCACTGTCCGATGATGTCATCGCCTGGCACTCTAGAAGTTTACCATAAGATTCAAATTCGAATGATTTTATTGCTTTTCATTGCAATTCTTTCTAGCGCCACTGAAATTAAGCGTTGTAAAATGTGGGTCTTGACGCAAGGGAAATCTTTCTATTCATAGTGACGGAAAAGGCGTGCATTACATCCGGATTCTTCCTAAAGTAGATCCATATCCATTTTCTCCGCATCCTCCGTTAAACACAACTCATTTCTCTCACAACGAATATCACACCATTGAGGTACCCTAACAGTGTCAATCCCAGGAGATCTTACGTACACAAAGGTCATGTTTACATTTCATTCGTCATTTTTCTTAACCAGGGGCGTAACGTGATTTTCAGGACAATTTTTGATTAATCATTTCTCGAAAAATAAAGCGGAAACATAACACTTTTCCCGTAATCTCGGATTTCAATTCTTTTATTGGTTTTATTTTGTTGGTTTATTTCACAGTGACGCTGTATGTATGAATTATAGGCACTTTTACAGCTTGTTTTTAAACCTGATTGTTATTTAAGCATTTTCACGTACTGAAAACTTTAAATAAATCACAAAGGAACGAGATACTGTAAATAAACAATAACAATACAATAATTTAGTTGTGATTTACTATAACGAGATTTGTTTTTAAAGAAAGATGCAAAAATACTCTTACACATCGTTACATACTGTTTAGTTCAGTTGTATCTATCCAGCCAACCCCATGCATTATTTATGGTTGCATTTTAATGGCGTTTTGAATCCAAACTGGAATCTAAGCAGCATGAATATAAAGGCGGCGGCGGGTTTTCTTCGAAGCACTCTTAAAATTCATAGTTTATTGTCAACGATTGCATTTACAACAAAGTTGTGACACGTTATCGAGAGAGCTGCCACGTGTATCGGCGCTCGGGATACATACAGGGAGAACTATCGCACTTAGCCGTAAAACGACTTTGCGAATCAATTTAGTTTAATGGGCGTTTTAGTGCATAGGTTTTATGCACGTATCGCATTCGTTATATAACTGAAATGCCATTAGAAGACCATAAAGGTGAAATTGAAAACTCTAGTAACAGTCAAATTGGACGTCATCATTAATTAATGTGGACAAAAAATGAAGATCTTTTCTGTAATAGTTCAATTCAACCAGGAAGCTGTCTACTATGGTGTGATCGTCGCTCACTTTCTTATGGAGATTGCATGTATCATGATTTTTGCTAGGCGTTGGCTGTTCTCTAAGCAAAACTATTTCATAACGTCATAAACTACTTTTAGTCATCCAGTAGCATCCACCATCGACATAATTATTTTATCTCCGACGCATTTAAAATTTACGCGCAGCAAAATTATAAACAAGCAAACAGCAATCCCGGACGCATATGCGGAGTCTGCGGCGATTTACGTTTTTCTTTTCCTTCAAACGCACGCACTTTCAAGTGCGTGGCTGCTGCAGTTCCCCGGACACATGGACGCAGTAATAAATATATGTAAACAGAACGAAGACCACCCGTGTGCAACAACCGCAATAAACACGTGTAAAGTAATATATTAAACTAAAATAAATACAACTACGTACTAGCGTAATTTATTTACTTGCGTAATTCTGATTCTTGCCAGGACAATCCCCCTATTGAATCATCTTCAGTGATTCTGTTGCTTAATTAAAAAAAATTGGTTCCAGTTCCCCCAAAGAGATCATCTTCTATCAGTGCGGAAAAAATCCGAATACTCCGGGGGCCCCAGAAAGGATCACCAAATTCTAATTTGAAAATAGTTCAATGCTACTTTAACGTCTATAAAATGTGCAAAAAGGATTACTATGTCTAAGATAAAATTGTTAAATATTAAAACTCAAAGATCGTCTGGAAACTGTTTGCAATAATGTTTCAGACCGACCTTGAACTTGAGTGTGATTATTCTAATAATAAAACAAACAAAAACCAGAATAATTTATCTAAATTATAGATGATTTGGCAGGACCTGACAGGATAACAAAGTCGCTTGCGATGGCAAACTATACTAAACCGAAACGTCTCCTCCCCCCGAAAATTTATTTATTCATTTAGTTTAATAAATGATTTAAATTTTAAGTAAATTTTGGAATGAAGCCAGAAGAGAATGATTCTGTTTTTTTCGAATATTTTGATGCGATTTGAAATTCAAAAATATGTGATACGTTTCGTGACATCACAATGAGTTCATTACAAACGCAAAACATATTATTCTATAGAGAGCAAAGTGAATTCTGTTTTTTTCGAATATTTTCCGCCTTTGATGTGATTTGAATTTCAAAAAAGTGTGACACTTCTTGTGACATCACAATACGGATTCATTACAAACGCAAATTAGGACCCAAAAACATATTGTTCTACAAAGAGCAAAGTGAATTCGATTGATTCTGAATATTTTGATGCGATTTAAAATTCAAAAATCTATGACACTTCTTGTGACATCACAATAAGCTTCATTATAAAAGCAAAGTCGTATTATTTTTTCTTCGAGCGGTTCCTCACCAATTCAACTACTGTAACATAATATAAACATTTTAATACGCTTCAATTTTATTTATTTTATTGCAACGTTGATTCTAACTTGAAACACAGAAAAAAAAAGGAACACAAAGTTTACAGTTGTCGTCCGCTGAAGAAAAATGTCGAACGGTAAGAGAAGAGAACATTGACCTGAAAATCAGGTTCAACATACTCTAATTTTTAACGAATTCCACTTTTAGTGCAATACAGAAACGCAAGTTGCGACAGCCACACTCATTAGAAGAACCTGCGGGTTTTATTTAAAAAAGAAAAAAAAAAGGACGCGATCCAATAAATCTGTGGGATCATGGGGAGCACGCGTATCATAAATACATACAGGAGGGTCGTAATGACTCAGTGGTGGTCCACACAGATTGCACTGCACAATTTCACGGCCGAGAGACGCTCGCTTCGTCGTGGCTCGTCGACCAGGAAGGTCAATGTTGCGTCATTCATACTTTGCGCCCGTGCGGCGTTACGGAAATTATGCTGTTATCAACGGAATATATTGCATGCGAGATAATTAGAAATTTATGCTTTAAATGCCGGCCTGAGAACTATTTCTACATCGCCGACACTGCGGTTTAATGCGTTTCTATCTGCGATGATTATCGAGATTAGATGATTGCTAATTTATCTGATAGTGCACGGTTCTCACTCCGCCACAAAATAGACCAAATAATAAAACCCACCTCGAACAATGTGGGTACTGTTATTGTCGATAAGGATTATTTTAATGAAGGGGTTAATGCACCGACAGGCTTTTAGCTTTTATTGCTCGTCAACGACTAAAACATATTTAAATTAGTTATATCTTCATCAGCACTTCGAACGAAGTTAACGAGTTAGAAGCAGATTTAATGCCTTTATAAGGAGTTCGATTCCAAAGTGAAATTTTATGATTCATTTCGAAGGTGAGGAGGATAACAGTGCTTTAATAAATTTGTAAACGAAAATGCAAGAAACTGATAACGAAAAACGTGTGCGGGCAAATGAATTTGAGGTCAGGTCATAAGTGGTCATATTGGTATTGGTAAATACCCTACGCGGACGACCTGGCAATCTTGGTAACCGCGAAAACTGCCACCATGCTAGAAGAAAGAGCGCTGCTAGCGATGTCAAGGACTAAACAGTGGCTCGAGAATCGGGATCTGGAATTGGCCACGGCCAAGACCGAGATGATGATCCTGGCGGGCCCAAGGAAGACAGGACATATGACACTAAATGTCCAGAAGACAGTGATAGCTTCGAGGGACTCGATAAAATACCTTGGAGTACATCTGGACAGAGGTCTGAAGATGACCACCCTTGTGAAAAGAACATGCGAGAAAGCATGGCGCTAGCGAGACTCGGTGGTCCCAGACCGAAAAGGCGAAGGGTTCTGGCGGTAGTGATCGCTTCGATCCTGTTATACGCCGCGCCCATTTGGGCGCTTGCTATGAACTTCAAACATTATGAGGGGATGCTGGAAGCCATAAACAGAAGGATGGCAATCCGCATCACATCAGCCTACAAAACGGTTCCTACTACGGCTGTACTAGCGATTGCAGCCTTCCCACCTATAAAGTTGAAGGTGCAGGAAAGAGAAGAGGAATACATGGCCAAGAGAACGGGCACTCAACCGAGCACCGTTCCCCTCATAGAAAAGTGGCAGACCGCATGGAATGCTTACGATGGATGGGCGAAGACCTTCATAAGAGACATCGGGAGATGGTGTAATAGGAAGCACGGCGAGGTGGACTATTACATGATCCAAGCCATGACAGGACACGGAGTGTTCGTAAAATATTTACACAAGATCGGGAAGGCACCGAACTGCGGTGAAGAAAACACAGCAGAACACACGATCTTCCTTTGTCCGAATTGGCGGGACGTGAGGGCGGAGGCGGCTCTCCGGTGCGGAACAGATCTCACGAGGGAGAACATCTCGGAGGTCCTGCCCAGCGGCCCGTAGGGATGGGACGCCGCAGCTTTCATGATGCGCGGAATCATGGAAAGTAAGGCGAAGTACGAGGAGAGTAAATAAACAGAACACATTGGAAATGACTTAAAACCTCGGCTTCTGACGTAGATACGAGAGGCCGTGCGACCACCTAAAATACGACAAACTAAAATACGAAGGTTTTTGCGATTTCCAGAAACCAGCGGCTGGAAAATGACTCAAGACAGTGCGAAGCTTCTGACGCCATGCCGAAAGGTGGATTTCCAGAAGTTAGCAGCTAACATGAGGATAAGGAGTTTTAGTTGGTAGGCGCTCGGCTGTAGACCTTCAGAAAGGCATCAACCCAGCGAATCCAACACTTCCTGAGCATGGATACCCGGCACAGGAATGTCTTTTGAAAATTTCTCCAAAACTCACAAGTTGCACAACGCCGTACAGTTTTTTTTTTTTTTTTCATAATTAAAGATTTGTGTACGATGGGGTTATTAGAACCTGGCTCGACGAATATTACCCAGGAAAATGGATGGGCCCAAAACGTTGGTTTATTCTTTTTTTGAGTTAATATGGCTGAAGGTTCTTTCCTTTAGAGTGATTTACGTGAATGCACACGCAATATTTAGTTTGGTAGAAAAAATAATAATATTCTTTGACTTTGGATGTTTTTGCTTAAAACCAAAAAAATGAAAATCATGAAAGTCTTCAAATATTTTGTGTTCATTACAAAATGTATATTGCAAATGAAATTATTTTCTATTCGCATCCATCGCTGTTATCTTCTTCGTCAAGATCAACATTAGTGCCAGCTTCTGTGACCGAAAATGTTTGATAAAATGGAATACGATCTGGATTTTTTAGAAAGGCGGCCAGAGCTGTTACATTTTTTATTTTATCAGAATTGATGACAAGTCTTCCTTCATACAAGGGCTATGAAATTCACCGAAGACTTTTTATTTCGAATTACGCGCTACCTCCACTTTTCGATCGAATCGCGGAAAACTTTCTTCGGAAAGCAGTTCTGATGCGAAAGAAAGTAAAAACAATCGTTTACGCGATTAAGTGCAGCGGTTCAAACAAACGTTCACCACAATGATTTAAAAATGTTACAGCAAGTGTTCGAAGCAACTAGCAAGACACAGACAAGCACGGCGAGGAAGCGATTCATTAGCATGTCGCAGTGTAGACTCAGTGCTAAGTCATTCAATGTGTTTATGGGAACAGCACATAACATTTGTTGCATGTGGCCCCCACAAAAAATAAATCATTTATTTAGAACGGGAGACCGGGCAGTCAGTTTCGGACTGTTTAGATCAGATCAGAATTTGTGTAATCCTGAAAATGTCGAAGCAGGTGATGTTTCTCGTAATTGCAATATACACGGCTCTCATAACGTGCGGAAGAGACTAAAGTGTTAGCTAGTGGAGATGTAAACAAAACTTTTTCCTTAATTCGCTTTTGCCCAAAACAGAAGAACAAGAAAGCTGCAGCAGTTTAAGTTTCTTATAAATTTCTTAATTAAATTCAAATTAACTTTATTTTCTTTAGACCTGTAATATGTACAGGAATTGCCAAGAAAGCCCATATATTGCGTAGTATAATCAGACTTTGGACATTTCGGAGCGTTGCCATGGTAATGCAAAACGAGAACCAATGAAAAGTGTCTTCTCGTTGCATAGCCATGGCAAATGAAATTATCTTCTATTCGCATCCATCGCTGTTATCTTCTTCGCCAAAATCAACACTAGTGGCAGCTTCTGTTACAGAAAATGACTGATAAAACGGAATACTTTCTGGATTTTTCAGAAAGACGGGCAGAGCTGTTATATTTTTTATTTTATCAGAACTAATGGCAAGTCTTCCTTCATACAAGGGCTTTATGTCTATGGAATTCACTAAAGACTTTTTATTTCGAATTACACGCTACGTTCATGGCCCACAATAAGTTTCTTGAGTTTGACATAAGTAGAATCAGCAGATATTTCAATGACACGGGCTTATCTCAAGCTCTCAAGCTAAAATTTGGTCTAGGACATTTCAAGAAGTAAGGAAGACATGCGCTTTGGATATTAAAAAACATGTCCTCAGTCATATCAACGATGTCAAAAGGATTTGGATTTTGCCTCGATTCTTTTAATAATACGTCCCAATCTTGTGGAACCTCCGGGCTATTGGTTCTTTTCTTTTCGATAAGAGAAAAATCTTGGTCATTGGGCAGGCAAGAGTATCCTCTTATAGGAAATATATGAGACACCTTTTGAAACAGTTTTAAAACGTGTACCAACTTATACTGGAAATATACCATCACATGGATCTTATTCTGACCAAAAATTCCGTCATTAAATATAACTAGGTGATTATGTACTATATCCTTGTTATTGAGAACCATGGACGTGGCATCATTGGAAATATCTTCTGTGTAAACATACATAGAAACTGAATCATCAGCCAAATTTAAGTATCGCAAAAACATAATAGCACAGCTGACTTTTAAAAAAGGTATCACTAGTTTTGATATGCAGCAAAGGAAGATTCTGTTGAAATCGTCTCTTCAATTCTGTAAACTTGTCGGTTTTTCGCAGGTGAAGCTCTTTTTGAGTTTATAAGTTGACTTTTACTAACAGCAACATCAGTACGTTCTATTTTTAAAATAAGTTCGTCGCACTTAGCGCATGTCTCACTGCTTGGTACGCCAAACGTAATATTGAATTCATTTTTAAAGACATTGTATTAGACAAGGTATGAAACATTAAGGCATTTTACTAACTCTTAGTTCTTCAGGTAAATACACTTTGTGAGGATTGTCTGGTCGTGAATAATGAGATTGTCTTTCTCTGAAAGAATGTGCAGCCATATTAGATTCACAATCTCATCTTGTGTTTTCGAAGGCCTGTTGTCATGCTTTCCACGCTCGTCGCAAGGAGGCATTCCAGAAGTCTTAATGCAATCCTGAATTCTTCAAAGTCGACCTCTGGTAATCCCATGAAAGCCCAAAAACGCAGTATGGCATAGGGTTTCTTCTTCGTTATCTATCCTAATTTTATAATCAAAAGCAGTAGAACGATTAAGGGTAGGACCGTTATCTTCGATGATTAGATTACGTCTAGGTCTTCTTTGTTTTCCATTTTTAAATGAAATAAAACCCGCAAGGTCGTGTTCATGTTTTGAAGGCAACGAGTTAAATGTTTTGACAGATTCAAGTCCAATCTTCTCAAAGCACTTATGACGTTTGCATCTTCCATAAAAAATATTTAATGACAGAAAACTGTAATTTTAAATCCTACAGTTTAACCCTATGGCTCTGGGGGGGGTTTAGCAACACCTTTATGATTTACGCGAGCCTCTCCAGAAACCTTTTGCTTGTTTATAGCTTCACTTTTACTCGATTTTCTTTTCCTTTTAGCAGGCCATGGTACGGTAGAGTCTGGATCTCTTAAAATTATTCTCGAAGACATTATTTTACTTGTAAATCACGTTTTTGGCGAAGTCTCACAACAAAATAATATAAAGAAATACAGGATAAGGGTCAACGGGAACTAACTTAGCAACTAATTTTGAAAATTTGGGCGAAAACTGCCAACGTCAAGTGGCAATGATTGCTTTTCATATTATCCGCTGTGACATGGGCTGTTTATTCTAAAAATCCATACCTTTGTAGCGCTATATTCCACTGACTATGGTAGTTTTTCTTCAGAACAGTTTCCGAGCAGATAGAAATGTAACTTCAGAAGCAAGTAACGCCAACAGCTAAAATTTAACAAAAAAACGACTGGTTGTTTTTGAAAGAAACCCTCAATTACAACCCCTAAGAATTTTACACGTGTTTCAGAACAGTTTATGCTATCATCACTATTTACCTTTAAAGTTGGTTTATCACACATCGTTTATCTATTGTGAAATCTTATTGCACCAGCCTTTTCAAAGCTTAAATGTTGCTATTTATAAACCAATTGCACATTTCGCTTAATGTTAATTCAGATTTTTGTATTAGAGATATCTCATTTGCGTCCGAGATATTCAAAAATATGTCATCTGCATGAAAAGTAAAGTTTCCAGGGTTCTGTAGATAATTTAAGTCGTTAATGTAAACAACAAATAATACAGGTCCTAAAATGGAACCTTGGGCCACACCAGTATTACTGCTTTCCAGTTGAGAATTTCTGTTATTAATGACAATGCACTAAGATTAAACTGGTGATCCTCTTAAGTGGCAAACTACGAAAACCATTTGTTGTCATGATTGACACAATCGGATGCTCTGGTTAAACACAAAAAGGCACTTCCCCGCCTCTATGTTTTGTAAAATTTGTAAGCAAAACGTAGTAATTGCCTTCGAAGTTCATTATCCTTTATTTTTAGATAATTTTCGAATTGCAATTTCCAGCCTCCGTCCATCAGGAGAGGAGGTTTGTTGAAATAATCGTACAATAAAAAAATAGTGAGAGAGGTCGTCTCTTACTATTGGAATGAATGAAACTACCAGGTTTGGATAAAGCTGATTTCAATCGAGCTAAAATGACGTCAAATCGAACGATTTCTATAGTTTTGTGTGAGACTCGACGTCATTTTCGCAAACGAGCCATTTCGCTCGCCCCCTGTTACGAGATTTGTAATCAATGGAAGAGGGCGCGGGAAAAAAAATCTAATGAATGGTCTGCTGAAATTACCAAAGAAAATGAATCGAAACGTCATTAACAAAAACGGCCGCATAAATATTTACGATTTCACACCTTTAAAGCCATGACTCAGCTCGTCGTATAGATTTGCACAATTAAAAGTGCGACTACATTAATTTGCATTTAAATAGGCGACGGACGGTTCAAACAACGAGCTCCAAATCCAGCGCCCAAGAGCTCACAATTCACATCTAAATGGGATTCGGATTGTTTTTTTCTACCTGGATTGGACAAAAAGTAGAATGGAAACAGTTATGGGTAGGAATAGGAAAAATATTACGTGAAACGTGTAAAGTAATACAATGTAATAAACAAGTATCAATACAATTTCGCTGGCAGACAACTGCGTCAGTCCTATGCACTACTACAGAAGAAACATTGGCCGAGAGGTGAACGACCGTAAGTTCGCATAGTTAGAGCTCACGACCAGCGCCAGGTTCAAGTGAACAGCGAGCCGATATAGCTATCAATCAGCGTCGATGCATTCGCGATACAACGACGTACGCACAAGCTATACGCACTCCTACTCGTGTCACCGATGGCTTTATTTATCGTCGGCATGCCCCGTATTATGTGAGCTAACAACTACTATTTAGAGTCCTCTCTTTTTTATGGCTAGAATCCTGCTGTTAAGTCAACACGCGAAGCATCAGAATGATATACATTATCCTGGCTCGCCGAGCGACTTTTACGTCACTCTCTTCGACGAGAATATCGGCACATTTCTTCTTGCATTCTTTCAAGAATGTAAAACGTAATACACTTTTACAAATTGCACACGAATAAATCATAGGAAAGAATCCTAGAAAGAACAGACAGACACCTTTTTACATAATCAAAATAGAAATCCTTTTGGTTATTACATCAAGTAATCAACAACAACAACAAGAACCGAGGCTTTTCTACTTTCGCGAATGTAAAATGTAATACACTTTCGCAAACAGTTATGGAGTACCATGCGAATTACATAAGAATATTTTTATTATCCTGACAGGACTCGCGAGTTAACTAACCAATATTTGTATAGCAATCCTATTGAGACTTCTCAGCCTTATTACACTTGTAACACATCGATTTTTAACAAAAATTTAGCAGCAACTGATTACATCAAGATAGGATCCTTGCGTTATCCTGATTTAGTTTGACTTCAAGACTTCCAGGTCTATTATCTATATTCCCCGTGGTTTCAACAGAGTTTCTTCCACAACGAAAGTCGAAACGTCGCGCCGGTAGAAGAAAGTTCCCCTTCTACATAAATTGATTCCAATACTTAGGAATGACAAACAGAAGTGAAGAATCCATTGATCAATAAGAAAAGAAATAAGAAAAAACTTTCTGACGTTCAAGAAAGCATTTAACTGGTGATGTGGTATGAATCTGAACTCTGGCAACTGAAGAAGCGATGTCAAAAAGTGGAAGAAACGTCATAGAGAAAATTTCCAAAAAGAAAACCTTAAGAAACATGAAAAATCAAAAGCGTAGAAGACGAGCGATTAAGGAAATTATGCAAGAGCGTAATCACCACATAACCAGGAAGAGGGAAAGGCGTAGGCGTTATGAAAATGAAAGAAAATTGAATGCCTAAACAGTGTTTCAGTTTGAGAGAAAATAGAAGCCAGAAGAGAATTGAAGAAAGATGCTATGGCACTCTCACTTCAACTTATAGCTTAGCTTAGCTTATCCCCCATCATTTTCTTCCGCACTTTTCTGTTCGATGCCATTTCCTTTGCTTCAGTTCAAGTAAGGCCCACATTCCAAGTGATTCTAGGTCTTCCTATGGCATGTTTCATTTCCCATATGATTTTAACTTCTGTATCTTCTTCCATTTTGGTGGGAAACATGATAAATCAAAAGCGTAGAAGACGAACAAATAAGGAAATTATGCAAGAGCATAATCATCACATAATCAGGAAGAGGGAAAGGCATAGATGTTATGAAAATGAAAGAAAATTGAATGCCTAAACGGTGTTTCAGTTTCGGAGAAAATAGAAACCAGAAGAGAATTGAAGAAAGATGCTATGGCACTCTCATTTCAACTTATAGCTTGGCTTAGCTTATCCCCCATCATTTTCTTCCGCGCTTTTCTGTTCGATGCCATTTCATTTGCTTCAGTTCACGTAAGGCACACTTCCAAGTGATTCTAGGTCTTCCTATGGCATGTTTCATTTCCCATATGATTTTAACTTCCTTATCTTCTTCCATTTTGGTGGGAAACATGTTAAATCAAAAACGTAGAAGACGAACAAGTAAGGAAATTATGCAAGAGCATAATCATCACATAATTAGGAAGACGGAAAGGCATAGATGTTATGAAAATGAAAGAAAATTGAATGCCTAAACGGTGTTTCAGTTTCGGAGAAAATAGAAGCCAGAAGAGAATTGAAGAAAGATGCTATGGCACTCTCATTTCAAGTTATAGCTTGGCTTAGCTAATCCCCCATCATTTTCTTCCGCGCTTTTCTGTTTGATGCCATTTCCTTCGCTTCAGTTCAAGTAAGGCCCACATTTCAAGTGATTCTAGGTCTTCCTATCATTTCCCATATGATTTTAACTTCCGTATCTTCTTCCATTTTGATGGGAAACATGATAAATCAAACGCGTAGAAGACGAACGAGTAAGGAAATTATGCAAGAGCATAATCATCAC
Source organism: Serrognathus titanus (assembly GCA_039766575.1). Taxonomy (NCBI): domain Eukaryota; kingdom Metazoa; phylum Arthropoda; class Insecta; order Coleoptera; family Lucanidae; genus Serrognathus; species Serrognathus titanus. The sequence continues at coordinate 19,348,974 of CM077911.1, read as the reverse complement.
ATAACCAGAAAGAAGGAAAGGCGTAGGTGTTATGAAAATGAAAGAAAATTGAATGCCTAATCAGTGTTTCAGTTTCAAAGAAAATAGAAGCCAGAAGAGAATTGAAGAAAGGTGCTATGGCACTCTCATTTCAACTTATAGCTTAGCTTAGCTTATCCCCCATCATTTTCTTCCGCGCTTTTCTATTCGACGCCATTTCCTTTGCTTCAATTCATGTAATGCCCACATTCCAATGTCTTCCTGTGGCATGTTTCACTTCCCATGTGATTTTAACTTCTGCATCTTCTTCCATTTTGGTAACATGCCCAAGCCACGTAAACCTTTCTATTTGTTTTACTTATTTTGCTTAGTGTCGTGGGCTTCCTCACTTTTTATTCTGTTTCTTTGTTACGTCTTCTTTAAATCGCCATTTTTCATGCTTCTATTCGGCTTTTAAGTTTCTCTGTCTCTCTTTCTCTTATTTCTTCACCATTTCCAACTGCAAAGAGAAAAGAGAAGATGCTACGTTTTAGACGCGAGTCAAGAGCCCTTGGCAGATGGGGAGTTAATATTTAAAACAAACAAATATCAACGTACTGTAGTCTCAACGATTCAAACGCCAAGCTTTGTTGTTTCAGAACAAAAACCTGGAGTTCCGCAAGGCAACGTTTTGAGACCTTTGCTTTACGTTTTAAATCAATCGGAACCATCAAAAGTCAATTTACATAACAGAAACTCGTTTGAGATGGCGTTTTTTGAGAGGCCCTTCAAGCCGCCTTTTAAATAACTCGTTTTTAATTGAAAATTGACTTGGGAAGTGGAGTGTATCAGTCTTTCGCATTCAGAAGAGGCCAATTCCCACTTTAAACGACGTTAAAAATAAAAATCCACAACAATGAACCATCGAGAAGTCCAAAATTGATTTGGAGGAATCACACTGTCAGAAATAAGAAGAAGCAAATGAACTAAGAGCAAAAAATTTGACATATTTGCCATCAGCAAGGCGTTATTTTGAAACCTTCACGTTTTATATAAATCAGAGCATCCAAACTTCAATTCACATTTAGCAGAAACTCATTTGAGATGATGTTTCTCTTAAATCACTTGTTTTTAGTTCAAAATTGACTTGGGAAGTGGAATATCAGAATGAATGAACCAAAGCAGACTTTTTAAATTCAGAAGAGAACAAGTCCGACTTTAAACGACGTTAAAAATAAAAGCTTCAAGCTTGCTGATGCTGAAACTAATATGTCGCAGTTAGAAGATGACGTCTGACATACGCAACGACTTGAATCTAATGCATAGCCAATACAGGAATGTGGGGGGTCATCCTATTCAAACCATACGTATAACACAAAGGCGCCATTCAATTCAAAATAATTTACATATATGATAACCAAAGCTCCACATTATCATTGCATGTCATTCATGACGAACTGGGTACCTCATTTATCAAAGAAAAATGTGGCATACCTAAACCCATCAAATTTACATTTTTGATTGAACTTACATATAAAGGAGAAGATCGTCTTATAATTATAGTAATTGTGTTTATATGATTTGATATTGTTTCAGTGCCTATCACAAGGGAGCGCCCGGTTAGAAAGAACTTGCTAACTAACATGGAGGATGTAGAAGGTCCTTTGATGTTGCTAAAGAAATGCAAGGACGAGCGACTTCGAATCAAGGTAAATTATATTTACACAAGGCAATAGCGTGCGCGCTTTATCCTCTCTACGCAACAAACAATCGCCTGGTTTTCTTTATGCGTGGCGGTGCGTTGTTAATAAATATTCTTGCACGTTCCATAGAGTTTAAACGCTCGTTTATGTAAAGCGTACGAACAAACACATCCAGTTTAAGAACGTCGAGGTTCCTTCTGAAGTCGAAACCCTAAATTTGAGTCCACCCAAGGAATGAGGAGTTTGAATGTCATCCGTGTAAATAACAGCTTCTGAAATACACATGCGTGCCAACAACAAAAACCATATTTTATTAGTTATTAAATTAAAGTCTCGAGTGATTACGTTAAACGTGGCCATGGCGTTGACCATGTCGCACAGCCGTCCAATCAATTTCTCGCCGAGAAACTCAAGCGCGTTCCTCATTATTGTACTTCTGCCCCGTCGTCGACTACTAACCTTCCGTCATGGTTTTCCTTGTTAAGCAACATTACTAATGATATACATGAGGCCATCTATGTTATTTTTTTTTTGTTGGATAGTTGTTGCCATTGAGAGGAACTGTTATGGATATGAGCGGTTTGCCCGTTTCTATTATGCGCCGCGCTTTTCAGGCGCACAAGCGACTGGAGATTTTTGCTTAATGTTTCATTAAATTGTATGAAAACAGTTGAAAAAGTCAAGGTTTGTAAAAATACGTGAAGTGTGAAGGGCAGCTTACATTAAAATAAATAACGCACACGGTACGTGTTATACAGTGGCTGTTAGCCTAATGTATGCATGTATTATAAACGGCTGAATTAAATGTCGTGGAGAGAGAAAAAAAAAAGGAAAACAAATCCTTTTTTTGTCTTCGACGTGATGTTCCGGTTTATGTCACGCTCAAGTTAATGAATGAATTAAATATTTATGTAGATACGATCATTAGGCGTTCTTTGTTTGGTTTTAAAGAGAGATGAAGTCTTAGGTCTAATGAATGAGTTAGATACAATTAGATACCTATATAGATAACAACTTCTGAACTATTCATATTTTTTAACTCGATTCATCACTTGAAACTTTCTGTCATCTTTCTTCGTTCTTGAGAAACAAACTGGCAGATTCATTTTGTCACTGAAGAAGATGGCTAATTTCTTTCTGAAATACGCAACAGAATGGTCAACACTGTCAGAAACATGACAAGAAAATGTGTTTCTCTGAAGAAGGTAGATCGGTAATAAACTGACTTTCTTTTTACTACATTTTCTCAATTGTCTCCTTTTTACAAAAGCAAGGCTGACTTTAGCTCACTTTGTCTCTGAGTTTTTCTGAAGAAGGCAGCAGCAGAATGCTCTGAAGAGGGTATTAGGAAGGCTTTTGAAACTGAAAATCTGTTAAGGCAAGTTTCTTTCTGAAGAAGGCCATCCTGTACAAGTTGGTTACATTCTGAAGAAAACAGCAGGGTAGTCATCACTGTCAGTTCCTTCCGAAGAAGATAGAAGGATGGCTTTCAAGAAACGGCAGTAACGAAAGCCAATTGTCAATTTCCCTCCGAAGAATGGCGATGGCCTTCGAAATATCACAAGAAAATCCGTCAAAGTCAGTTTTTCTGAAGAAGCTAGAACGGTGGCAGTTATATTTTGTTGGAATAAGGTTGGCCCTGTTTTGCTTCTTTGTGGTGTTTCATATTTTTTAAAATTAGATTCATCATTTGGCAGCACTACTTTTCGCAACTGTCTTCTTTCTTCAAAAGTAAAACACTGACTTTAAATCGCTTTGTCTCTAAAGAGGATGTTAGATTCTTTCTCAAGAAAACAGCAGCAGAATACTCTGAAGAAGACATTAGGAAAGGTTATGAAACGTCATGAAAATCTCTTAAAGCCAGTTTTCTTCCGAAGAAGGCACCCATCCCGTACTAGTTAGTTTCTTTCTGAAGAACGCAGCAGGGTAGTCATCACTGTCAGTTTCTCTGCGACTTTCAAGAAAAGGCAGTAAAGAAAGGCTATTGTCAATTTCCCTCCGAAGAATGGCTTTCGAAACGTAACAAGGAAATCTGTTAAAGCCAGTTCTTCTGAAGAACCTAGATCGGTAGTAAACTGACAGTTGCAGTCATCTTGTTACTTTCTTCAACTTGTTGGTAGTATTCTGCTGGAATAAAGTTGCCCCTATTATTTTCTCTACTTTTCCTCAACTATCTTCTTTCTTCAGAAACAAGTCTAACTTTAACTCACTTTGCCTCTGAAGCAGATATTGATTTCTTTCTGAAGAAGGCAGTAGAGTGTTCTGAAGAAGATGTTAGTAAGGCTTTTGAAACCTAATGAGAAAATCTGTTAAGGTCAGTTTTCTTCTGGAAGAAGACGCAATTGGTACCCATCCTTCACAAGTTAGTTTCCTTTTGAAGAAAGCAGCAGGGTAGTCATCACTGTCAATTTTCCCGAAGGAAATAGATGGATGGCTCTCAAGAAAAGGCAATAGGAAAGCCCACTGTGAATTTCCCTCCAAAGAATGGCTTTCGAAATATCACAAAAAAATCTGTTAACGTAGTAAACTAGCAGCGTCAGTAATCTTGTTACTTTCTTCAATTCCTCGGTAATATTTTGCTTCTTTGTGGTACTTCAGCACTACCTTTTCTCAACTGCCTTCTTCCTTTAGAAGCAAGACTAGCTTTAGCTCACTTTGTCTCAGAAGAAGATATTAGTTTCTTTCTGAAGAAGATAGCAGATGCTTTTGAAACGTCGTAAAATATCTATCAAGCCCAGGTTTCTTCTGAAGAAGGCACAAGTGGTACCCATCGTGCTACCTTCTGCAGAGAAAAATTAAACTGTTGGTGAGGAGTGTTACGGCTGCAATAAAAGAAGAAATCACCAGCTTTCTCCAAAAAAAGAGGCAGACAGACATATCGTTGACCCAATTTTGAAGAGGATTTTTCAGTTTATTCAAACTGAACAGCATAGTAATTGTACCTTCTTTTGTTTTATTCGAGGAATGTAGAGTTCATTTACAAAAGAGGTGGTGTGACGTCATCTGCGCCGCGAACTAGTTTAGGTTTGCGCGCTTGTTTCACTTTTTAAGGCAAATAAACTTCGTAAAGTGCCTTGCAAAATAGTAATAACATTGGCATTTTCTTCTTTCGTAACGTCAGAGTTCCTTTAACATTAATAGACTCTAGCATCGCATATTGTACACTTAAGAAGAGAGAAACTGAAGCTACAGGAAGACTATCCGAAGTAAAAGAAGAAAAAATTGTTAAGTTTCCTTTGAACTAATTCTATAGAAATAGTTTAAATACAAAGAAGAAAGAACCAGGAACACAAACAGAACTTTACCAGGGCGAAAGCAAAGCAAAAATAAAGAAACAAACAATAACTACGTGTAGCTTCCGAAAGCAGAGTTTGGGAAGAATTTGGAAAAAGTATAAATAATTTTAGTACTAGGACGAAAGAGCCTGAAACATCAAAACTTTTCTAAGACGAGACTTTAAAGAAACAAGCCAAAATATAAGCAGAAACAAAAATCTAAACAAAGGAGTAGAAGAGCGAAAGATTGATGATAGCTTCCAAAAGAAGAATTTGGAAAAGGTATAAGTGGTAACAAGTACAGAAGCAATTTTAAAACAAAGAAGAAAGTAACAAAAATTGAAACAAACGATAACAGTATAAGGACATACAATTGGTGATAGCTTCAAAATGACATCTACCGAGAGCAAAGACTATTTTGTAAGAAAATAGAAACCATTAAGGAAAGGAATAAAAAAAAGCAAAGGAAAAATGAAAAAGGAATCATAATATGATGGTAATAAGAAGAAGAAATTATCACAACCAACTAAAAGGAGATATTAACCTAACAAGGAGAAATAAAAACCGAAGAATTAAACACACAAATGAAAAGAGGAAAACCTGCAGGATTTGATGGATTTAAACAAAAAAATGAGAGGAAGTGGGACTTAAAAGAGAAGACGGTAGAGATTGTAATATAACTAAGCGTGCTTGTATTGTTCTGAAAGTGAAAATGAAAGTGTCTTAGAACAAAGATTAACTTACAGCAGAGAAAATTCAATCAATCAACCAATTTTATACAAATTAGAAAACGAAAATCAACAAGAATTTCAATTAGTTTTATTACAAAACAATCTCTAATGTGACACGTGCAGATAGAATCATCAGCATTAATTAATCAATTACTTTGAATTGATGATGAATGGTCGTCTCAATCTTAATTTTTTAAATGCGTTTAAAAAAACGAATTGTTGATTGCAAAACGTCGAGCGTCAAGTGAAAATAAAAGCGAGAGAAACTACAAACACGGTAAATAACAGTGCATCGCAGAGCAGAGCGTAACTTTTAAATAGGCATTAGAAAACTAATTGCACATTCACTCGCCGGAGTGAAAGTACGAATTTTATTTATTTTGTATGCATCGAACGAGCAACATCTGTCGCACCTATACAAAAAAGCTCCCGGTTATTCAATAGCCGATACGTTTTTATTACGTCCTCGGCAATTTCTAGAGAGGAAGCTCTCGCCGATTACCATTTTCAGTAAACGAAAGCGCCGCCGGCCGTCGCAGATCGATAACTTTTTTTCAGCTCTAGTTATCCGATCGCCGCTCGAAATAGAAAATTTATTATTGGGGAAGAATTGAGGAAACACATTTTAATTGCAAAACTGGCGCACGATCTCTTACAATCTGCATTTACAAATCGGGTTTATATAAATTGCTGCTGTTGTTTTTTGCTAACTTTCAAACAATTTTTCGCCGGCGTTTAAATGTTCAATTTGCCGCTATTCATTAATTTGTCGTCTTTTTTTGCCGTTGGTGAATATATTACCTCAGTTTTGTCCTTATTTTATAGAAAGGAAACAGAGGTTTTAAGTTTCGATTTAAAATTAACTCGCGCATTTGTGTTCTTAAAAAAAAAAAGAAATGATGAATTTGTTTTCTAAATTAATGGAAAAGTTTTTTGATGAATTTTAATTTCGGTTTCTATTTTCAAATAAATCCCTTAGTTTCCTACAAAATGAAAGTCTTTTGTTTACTTATAATCATATCAAATGCTTTTCTTGTTTTATTGTGCCTAGAGTCATTCCCTCCCCCTGTTCATTTTGAAAGCAAATAAGGTAGAAAGTTCAGACAAGGACAAAATCAATATTCATAAATAAAATTTTAATTTTTGATATATAACTTTATATATAATTTATTAAACGAACAAATAAAAAAATTGAAACCAAATAACGATCGATTTCGAGCTGTTATGCAAATAAATGAAACATAGAAAAATAGTTATTTGTTATACAAGACGGTAAAATTGATTTTTATCGATGAGTGAAAACGTTTAATTCACGAGTCGATAATTAAATTTTACCGTCGCGTGTAACATTCTATTTTTTTCTATAGCGAACGTTAAAGAACAAATTTAAACAATTTCGCAACAATCATGTGTTAAAATCGCATTGTATGATCATGATCCCAGTAACTAGTTTGAATTGTGACTATGGTTAAGTTGTAGGTAATATTTATTAATTCAAATAACAAAATTAAAGTACTTTATCTACTTGCTGTTAAAATTCCGTTTTATCGACTGTTTTGAGTTGAACAAAGCGCACTTTAACGTTCGCTATAGAAAAAAAAAAATAGAAAACAAACTTTTGTAATGATTCTGAGCTGGTATATCAAAGGAAAATTAAACAAATTAAAAAAATAGAAAATAAAAGTCGTTCGATTTGAATTATTATCAAAAGAAAAATAAATAAACAAATGGGAAACAAATAACGATCGATCTTGCACCGCTAACAAAAGAAAATTTTTTTAAAAAAGAATAAAAAACAAGTAACGGATGGTTTTTGAATTACGTAAATAAATAATAGAGTAAGAAATAAATGACGATCGATTTTGAGTTGTTGTTATCAAAAGAAAAGCGAATAACGATCGATTTTGAAGTGTTAACCAAAGAAAATTTAGAAAAAAAAACGGAAAACAAATGAAGATCGATTTCGAATGTTTTTAAATTGATATCGAAAGAAAATTAAACAAATAAAAATATAGAAAAGAAATGACGATCGATTTTGCATCGCTAACAAAAGACAATTGAATAAATTTAAAAAAAATAGCAAACAAATAACGGTTGATTTTGTATTACGTATTATCAAAAGAAAATTTAAAAAAAACAATAAAGTAAGCAATAAATGACGATCGGTTTTGAGTTGTTGTTATCAAAAGGAAAAAAATAACGATCGATTTTGAAATAAATAAACAAATAGGAAACAAATAACGATCGATCTTGCACCGCAAACAAAAGGAAATGAAATAAATTTAGAAAAATAGAAAACAAATGACGATTGATTTTGAATACGTATTACCAAAAGAAAATTAAATACATAATAAAATAAGTAATAAATGGCGATCGGTTTTGAGTTGTTATCAAAAGAAAAAAAAAATAACGATCGATTTTATGGTGTTATCCAAAAAAAAATTTTAAATAAAAAAACAGAAAACAAATGAAGATCGTTTTTAAATTGATATCAAAAGAAAATTAAACAAATAAAAAGATAGAAAACAAATGACGATCGATTTTGAACTGTTAATCAAAGAAAATTAAAAAAAGAAAACATAAAACAAATGAAGGTCGATTTTGAGTGTTTTTAAATTGATATAAAAAAATTAAACAAATAAAAAACTAGAAGACAAATAACAATAACAAAGAAAATTTAATAAATTTAAATAAATAGAAAACAAATGACGGTTGATTTTGAATTACGTATTATCAAAACAAGTAAAAAAATAGAAAACAAATGACGATCGACTTTGAGCTGTTACGCAAAGAAAATTATTAAGAGAAAGTCAAGTAAAAATAAAACCATAGAAAACTAAAGACGATCGATTTGAATTGTTATCGAAAGAAAAATAAATAAACAAATGACGATCGATCTTGCACTGCTAACAAAAGAAAATAGAATACATTTAAAAAAATAGAAAACAAGTGATAATAATAATAATGAAGTAAGCAATAAATGACGATCAGTTTTGTGTTGTTGTTATCAAAAGAAAGAAAAATAACGATCGATTATGAAGTGTTAACCAAAGAAAGTTAAAAAAAAAAACAGAAAACAAACAAAGATCGATTTTGAATGTTTTTAAATTGATATCAGAAGAAATTTAAAGAAATAAAAAAATAGAAAACAAATGACGATCGATTTCGAGCTGTTATCCGAAGAAAATTATCAAAAGAAAATTGAATAAAAAATAAAGGGATAAAAAACTAAAGACTGGAATTTACTTTTATAAAAGAATTGCGTTGCTACGAGCAGGTTCCAGTCTTTAGTATACTTTGGCGTGCTTTTGGTTCCTCTGTCCTTACTTATGATTTAGAGAATTTAAAAGAAAAGCGTCGGTTTATCTGTACGTATTTTCGAGGCTGAAATATCTGGGGCTTTTCCTTCACACTGGAACATTCCTCTAGCTTACTAATTTATTTAATCCAGTATATTCATATTCAAGATTATTCGTTGCGACACATATATCATGTGTATCAAGTACACACCAAAAAATTAATTTTAGAACACAGCTGCCCGCAATTTGTCCTCAACACCAGCGGTCTCCAGTTTGAATTTTCCTGAAATACTTTTGGTCATTTGAACCACGTAATATTGAAAGTCGTATAGATTTCACATTCACAATTGTACTTCCCGTCTCATAATGATAAAGAATGAATGGCCTTTTCCGATCAAGTACAGCACCGCCTAGGCTTGATTTATTATTCAAAACGCAAGTACTCCGAGTTGGAGATGTGTGTCATCGAGGCCATAATTCATTTAAAATCTAATTAAGCCAAATAGAAGCGGATCGCACGAAGAGAGGAAATTGAAGGAGCTTTCCGTTGGCTACGCGTTGCACATCAGAATCACTACTCGTGTGACTGCAAACACGAAAAAAATATGCAAGGTAATCAACTTAGTTTCTGACATTACAGTTTATAATAGTTTTCTTATTCCGCCAAGGTCATCCACCTCTCCCACATTATATAAACGCCATACGCAAAATTGCTAACTGGCTAACGTGAATTTGTCAATAATTAACCTTTGCTTCGCCTGGTAGTTAGGAGAGTTTACAACAAAATTGAACTATTTTGAGCGTATAATGTCATTGTGAACGTTTACTTTGTTCTACGAATTGCATTCACTTTAAAGGACGTTTTCGTATCTCTAAAGTTTTCTGAGGGGGCCACTCATCTTTAAAACTGTGAGAAAATATGTCAAATTTTTTTCCAGGATTGTTTAATTATAAACACAGAAAAGGTGAACATGCGGGGAAAAAAACTCATTTGAAATTCAGTTTTTTTTTTCAAGCTTTAATCGACTGAATTTATATTATATTTATACTTTTATTTATTCTGGTTTCAAGTCAAACTTCGCTTTGTCCCTCATAAATTTTCTAATAATTAATTTATATTTATACTTTTATTTATTCTTGGGTCTTAGGTCTTGCACATGTATCCTGAACGTATGTGGTGATGAACTTCCTGGTTTTTGTGTTTTATATATGAGTTGTCATGTAACTGTATTGTCTGCCCTTTATTTGATTAGAATACTCTATTTATATGCGCCATATACATACGTATTTTTAGATATATGCTTTGCATATTTTGACTCAAGTTAAGTATAACTGAAATTGGACTTGTTTCAAACTCGTGTATGATTTGTATTCTTATTCCATTCTGACTTCGAGTCGAACTTCTCAGATCAAACCTCTGATTGTAAGAAACTTAAACATGTTTAATCAAACGTAGGTGTTGCTCCTCAAAAGTTTCTAATAATTTTATTACATTACATTAACTGTAAATTACGTAATTCTGCAGATTGTTTTGTTCAAAACGTTGCATTAAAAAGAAATACAAAAGAGTACAAGCACACAACTTTACAAGAGTTAGTTTCGTTCAGAAGAGAAATATTTTTGTATTTCTTTTTTTTTTCTCAGCGGCTCCACCAAATTTTTATTGGGAACTCGAAATGCACCGCACGTAGACGATTCTTTCGAAAGTCACAAATAAGAAGGAAACAGCAAAAAGAAAAACAAATGGCAAACGCAATGGTTACGGAAAGATGGCAACGAAGAAAAAAAAATTAAACGAAAACGGAAAAACAATTTAAACGAAAACGAAAAAAAAAACATTTTTGACCGTCGAGAAACAAATCGAAACGAAAAAGAAAAGAAATTTCTAAACAAAATAAGAAAAACAATTGACGATCGCAATAGAAAATTAAAACTAAAAAAAAATTAATAATGAACGTTCGAAACGTAAATGGTAATTCGAAATTCACAAGAAAACAAAAGAAAGAGAAAGGAAAGCAAGTCACAATCGCAACATTTACGAAAAAAAAGCGTCAATAAATTGAAAATATCTTTTTGATTATTTGATTTCTGAACAATTAGGAAACAAACAAAAACAAATTTGAGAATGTTCTTGATGATCGAGAAACCAAATCGAACTGGAAAAACAATTTTAAATTGCTGACGAAAGTAAGACAAACAAACGAGGAGCATAACAAAAATAAATAAATAAAAACTCAAAGCGAATTCGAGATGAAATAATAATTAGAAGTTTACAAAGAAACAAAAAAGAGGACAATCATTAATCTCAACGAAAGGAAGAGACACATAGAAATCCTAATTACCAAATTACGTTACCTGAACAGAGTGTTGATTTAGTAACATACAATGAAGAACTTTCCAGCGCCATCTAGAGTCAGTCTTGAAACTTCGCGAATCATTGGGAATCTCCTAGATGGCGTGACAATGAGATGCAACAAAAAACCAGAAAAATATCTAAGAAACGACACAGTAAGAGAAAAGTTGCAAGTGGAATGAGAATTGGAGAGGAATTGAATTGCATTACCTGAACAGAGTGTTGAGTTAGTATCTTACGATGAAGAACTTTCCAGCGCCATCTAGAGTCTATCTTGGAACGCCGCGAATCATTGGGAATCTCCTAGATGGCGTGACAATAGGATGTAACAAAAAACCAGAAAAATATCTAAGTAACGACACAGTAAGAGAAGAGTTTCAGATGGAACGAGAATTGAAAAGGAATGGAATTGCGTTACCCGAACAGAGTTTCGATTTAGTACCTTACGAGGAAGAACTTTCAAGCACCATCTAGACTCAGTCTTGAAACTTCGCGAATCATTGAGAATCTCCTAGATGGCGTGACAATGGAATGTAACAAAAAATCAAAAAAATATCTAAGAAACGACACAGTACGAGAATAGTTGCAGGTGGAACGAGAATTGGAGAAAAAATAGTGAGTCATTGTACCGAGTGATTTTTAAAATATTTTATCAACTCTCTCCATGAAATCTGAACGGCATATCTTAGCTTAAGTAGAAAGTACGTCATTGCACCTCCTTGATGCTAAGACATGCCGTCCAAATTCCATGGCGAGAGTTGATAAAACATTTTAAAAATCACTCGGCATAATAACTCACCATTTAAGCAAAATTGTCAACTAAGTTATATGTGATCCCAATTCGCAACACATTCTGCGTATTTCTCTTCCTTCATCCCTCCTCGCTATGTACTATGTAAAGTCTGGCCGCCGAACGCACGGAGCAATAAAGCTGCGTGATCAACACGTGACTGTCGTTTATGTGAGATTTACACTAGGCTACAATGTTAATATTACTTTTAGAAACAATTGAATTACAGTTACATTCACGAGAAAGGATAGTAATTGAATAATAATAATAATTGAAAATATCTTTTTATATTTTCAATATTTTAAAACCCAACCCAATATTGGGTACACGGTTTTGTTTCTGTTTGGTGTAAATACGTCTTTCCGTGTTCTTGAACTATAAAAGATTTTTTTTTATTATCACAACTTATTTAACATCTACTACATAATTTCAATTCCCAAAACCCTCGACGCATTTTAATTATCAACATTTCCTGCCATTCATCTTTACCTTAATCATGGCCCTCCTCCCCACCGGTATACTATGGTGGTACACTCAGAGCCGAACTTATTTAACATCCTCTGTATAGTTTCAATTTGCATTTCTCTCATAGCATCACCACCGATAACTTTTAATTTTCATTTTCTGGGTTCTTTCCGTTAAATATTCCCTGCTCCCCCGTGTACTATAAAAGACGATCTTTTTTTATGATACCCATAGAGCGTAACTTATTTAACACCCTCTGTATAATTTTCAATTCGCCTTCCTCTCATAGCAACATCGCTGATAACTTTTTAATTTACATTTTCTGAATTTTTTCTTCCGTTAATCTCCCCACCTCCCCCCCGTCGTGTACTATAACAGACGATCTTTCTTTATGATACACACAGAGCAGAACTTATTTAATACCTTCTGTATAATCTGAATTCTCAATCCCGCTCGATGCATTTTAATTTTCAACATTATCTGCCTGTTTCTTTACCTTAATCTCCCCCCTCCGCCTGCGTACTCTAAAAGACGACCCTTTTTTAGTGATACCCATCGACCAAAATTTATTTAACACCCTCTGTATAATATTAACTAGCATTCGCCTCAAAGCATCAGCGCCGATGGATGACTCTGTAATTTACATTTTCTGGATTTTTTCTTCCGTTAATTACTCCCCCCCTCGTGTACTATAAAAGACAATATTTTTCTTATGAATGTTAACGATTGATGACATCAAAGTCAAAAACTTCAAGGACATATCCAGAAAATGGCAGTTTTGCTATCGCTGTTGAAAAGGTTTTATTTATTCGATTCTATTAAATGGGGTACCACAATAAGTACTTTGATATTTGAATTTTTAAAGTTGGAGTGACTGGTGCTTGGGGGATGAGGCGTGGGGGGTTGAAAATTACATCTTTAAATGATGATTTAGAAATAAAAGTCGACAATGTCCGAGCATTTGTCTGAAACATTTTTCTCAACCATTTTATAGTTAGTTTATAGTTACTTTCGGGAAACACACTGTGTGTTTATTATTTAATAAATATTGTTTTATTTAAAACAGACCATTTATACTTTCAATAAAAACTTTACAATGGGGCAAATGAATCGACAACATCGAGCTCTTGCTTGGGACTCATCGCATAAACTTATTATAAGTAGATTTCGCACGCGAAGAAAACCCGAAACAAAAAAGAAAACTCATCCGGCTTTGTGTTTACGAAACTGAAACAGTAAACATTATTTTTCACGACGCATCAAATTGCTTTTCACGCGTCGCCGCCGCTCGCAAGCGAAGAATGTTTGTTTTCCTTATTTTTCCTTTCATCGGTCGAACACCTGTTGAACAACAGCAGCCCATCGATTAGACTTATTTCTTCTGCTTGCTCGGCCATTCGGATATCTAAACGGCTTTCGCGGAATACGATTGCGTAAGAAACGAATTAGTTTTCATTAACCAGCAAATTATGTTTATATTTCTTTCAGTCTTCTATGTTTATTTTTTTCTTTCCTACGCAACACGCCTGGAATATTGCCACGACCACCTTTTGAGGAACACACGCATATCATCTACATATTGAGAAACTCAGAGGAACTAAAATTAAGGGAAAAAAAAGCGTGGCGATCCTCCTTTTGCGGTTCGCAATTTGCTTGATTGGAAGATAAGTTAGAATTCGTTTTGAAGAAGGTGTTTGCGAATTGCCAAATGTTTGAAAGACCTCACCTTAATTGATCTCCGCAAATATAATTCGCGGTTGCGGCGGGGACTCTGTCAACAATCTCTGAGTATGTCTCGTCGCTTAATATGTGTGTCAAGTGAAAAATTAGGCGATAATTAATAATAAAGAGTGGGTAAAACGGCGTGGATCCTTGTGGCGCACCTGACGACCGTCGTGGTGGGTTAGGTGTGGTAACCTTGCGGACCGGCCTCGGAGGAACCTCGCGCGAAGGCCCGCGAAAGTTGCGGCCGCCAACAAGCGCCGCTCGGCTCTCACGGTAGCGTCTAAATCCTGTCTGGAGTTGTTCGTCGGTGGTAGGAGCACCCATGGAATGGGGAAGGCAATATTTTCTAGAATCTTTCGCTCCATATTGAAAGTCGTAGCTTTAATTACCACAAGCGTGTTTATTTAAAAATAGCATTAGCGTAAAGTCATTAATTACGTTGGAAGTTTTCTTTTTTGTTTACAGGTGTGGACTCGACACAGTCACGGAGTCAGAGGTTACTGCATCGCGTATGTCACAGCCTTCGACAAACACTGGAACATGTCTTTGGAAGACGTTAGTGAAGTGTGGACGAGGCCAAAACGAAGAAAACTACCTGCGTTAAGTAAGTCTCGAAACAAGAATACCACTGGCCGTAGATAATTGATGATGATGCGCCTTAAAACCCCACCCATGAGTTAAAATCATACTAATACTACACGAGGTGATGATAAATTACTCGCTTGGCCCTTTTCTTAGCAATTGTATAAAATGTGATTGTGCTTTCGAATGAAAAGTAGGAAGCGGTTTTATCTCAAATCGAGAGTGGCCTGCTGCAACCCACTCGAGTTCTATATTCTATTATTTAGAACACATCTTTCACCGGCGAAACAATCATCGAAAGAGAGACAGCCACGCGTCCAACTAGGGTGTCGTGGTTCGAAATAGTTTCGTCTAGATTACATCACCTCCACTAATCTTTACACTTACACTAGGAGGTATTTTGCAAACACAAACATTTACAATGTTTATTTGTTTAGATCGGAACTAAAATATTTATTCCTGTGTTATCCATCCATCCATCCGTGTGATTCCTCGGAAAAAGGTAATCCTCTGTTTGTTTATGCCTACACGTGCACGGTGTTTGAGATATGGAATCGCAGGAAGAATATAGACACATAAAAGCACAGTTAACGTCTTATATTTTGCTGGCAATAAAAGATTATGGCTTTTCGATTCAAAACAGACTACCGCTACTTGAGTTTCAAATAAAACGAGGAAGGCTTCTTTCGTTTTCACAAAGAAGCGTGGTTGATTAAACGTTCCAATGTTTTACACAAAGACAAGTCAAAAAAATGTTGTGTTTTTATTCCAGGTGATCAAAGTCATCAAGCTCCAGTGCGTGTCAAAATCAAGATTCCCGAAATAAAAATAGTTAAGGCCGACAAGAAGACTGAAACCTGCGAACGTCACGTACCCCAATTGCTCGTAAGGGGCGAACAAATAGCTTTCATTTCGATGTTGCCTTAAAAAAAATTCCCCCTGCAAATGGGTTGAATATTCTCAATGATTACGTAATGGAATCTCAGTGGATCACGTAATCACTTGATGACCCCCGATCACTTTTGGTCATTCTATTAATAGACTTATCAGAATAAATCATGTAAATAAAATAAATATTAATTTAACGCGCCTGTAGGACCTTGTTGTTTTCCAGCAAACTTCGAGGGTGTACACTCAAATTTAAACGCTTAACATTAGAAGTTACGATCAAGATAAATCGAGTTTACGATAGGATTGCTTTGATGCTATGTTGCAAACGCCCACGGACATAACTTGCGTCGTTCTTATTATAACCGATCTTACTACAAATACGAAAATTGTTTCACCGGAAGACTCATCGATGTAACAATTTATTTGCACGCACGCCATACAAGATAAACAAAGTTGCACGCTTAAACATACAATTAAGGAAATCAATATTTTTTAGCACCGAAGGAGTTTCTGTTTGCTTTCGTAAGCTCCCGGCTGCATCATCGCTCGCTCATTCATGTGCGTTTGCTTGCGTACAGTGTGTCAATATTTAAGTGCAACGGCAAAAATAAATTAAATAACCTGGAGACACGTGTAATCGTCCTGCACTTTTTTTTTCGACGTGACAAGGGAATCATGCAAAGTACACGTGAAATCACGTGCAAATAAACCGTAAACCTACTTGAAAGTTAAACTCAAAAAAATGTGGAACCCATTCAAATACATGAAACCAACGCAAACTATTCTTCACGCTTGGTATATTCCCGTCAGCTCTGGCCATTAATTTCTATTCAGTGATGGCAAGGTAAAAATTCGATAGAAAGTTGCGAATACCAACGGGCGGTACAGAACTCAAGATACTTTGCCTGCCTGGGTTTGATGGTTTCCAGCGAAACGCTCACATACAGCAAGACTTAATAAAGTGATTCTAATCTCTCTCTCTCCAATGTCACGTTTCGAGACGCGTAAAAAACAAACATTTCTAAATTTCTTCGAGATAGTTTCGGTTCAGTTCGCTCGGAAATCACGGCTGTTTTTATCAAAATTTTTATAGAAAATTGCTGTAATGATGTCTCATTTTCTAAACTTGCTTAACACGAAGATAAATTTAAAAAAAAAGATAAAAGAAAGTCGAAACATAAAAATTGCTAATGTTCAACTGGATTTTGTAGTTGTTATCCTTGAAGATCAGGTATCTTGCATGAATTATTTACAAAAGAAACCTTGAAGGGAATGTGTAAATTTATCTGGCACTGTTGTTATTGTTGTTTGCCTTTTTTATTTTAACAACAACAAAAATACTTATCGACCAAATAACGGGTAGAACACAATTATTTAAAAATGGTGTAAAAAAGGATTCCTCGAGCGTTCTCTGTTAGGTCAAAAACCTGTCGACCTAAACTATTCAATTAAAAAAGCCCTATTTTATAACTAAAATTAAGAAAAAGAGAATTAGTTTCGATGTAAAAACGATAAGAAAGTTAAAAGGATGTAAGCAAAAGAGGAGTTAATTTAGAAAATACGATGTAAAATTAGCAATTCACTTTCATACCCAAAAGTACAGTGCAAACTCTTTAATCCGTATTTCAAACTTCAACTTCACGACCCAGACGACTCTCGTTAATCCGAACAATGCCTGCATGAGCCTGTAAACCCATAATATGAAAGACGTGAGTTGGCCACACCTACGAACGGCCTATCGTGCACCAGTAGCTAACCTTCCTAATTTACTTTGCCATTTGTTTTCATTCAGTAAAGATATGCCGTATTTCTTGCTTTCGCAAGTCAAGGCCAGCTTCAAGCTTTATTACGGATTTTTTTTTGTAATTAGAAGTCTATATATGCATGTAATATGTATAGAATAAATACAAATACAGTGCTACATTTCAGAAATCTCGCACGAAATAAGTTGGCAACACTCCAAATTTTTTTCCAACTTAGGCTTTCGAGTGGCAACCTTCGCACCGAAACCGCGTACACCGGGTTTCCTTTTATAAACCTGTAAAACTTCATCGACTTCTGATTGGTGGTTGATCATGACCACCTCGCGCTTTTCTGTCCCGCTTCGTTTTATGTCGCTTGGTTCGACGGCGTCACTTTTCTTTTACCCGTGCTGTGGTGTATACATCGGGTGTTTATGTTGTTGTAGTTTTTGCTGATAAAAATCTGGAGAACTTATATCGACGTGGTCGGAAATTGTTTAACAGCACCGCTTGGCTTTTATTAGAATCCAGGTAATGATTCGGCAGCCCTTTCGAAGGTCAACCAAGAGATGCAGTCCTCATTGAGTCTGCTGTTCAACGTTTGACACTTGCAAGCGACATTTTAAATTGTTGATTGCTTCGACACGCTGCGTTTTATCCAAAGAGCCCGAAATAAGTTGGCAACAATCTAAATTTTAGCCAATTTAGGCTTTCGAGTGGCAACCCTCACACCGAAACCGCGTGCATCGATGGGTTTCCTATTATGGACATGTAAAACTTCTTCGGCTTCTGATTGGTGGTTGATCCTGACCACCACGCTCTTTGCTGTCCCGTTTCATCTTATTTCGCTTGCTTCGATAGCGTCACTTTTCGTTTGCCTGTTCTGGTGTGTATATCGGGTGTTTGTGTTATCGTAGCTTTTACTGATAAAAATCTGGAGAACTTATATCGACGTGGTCGGAAATCGTTTAACTTGGATTTTATTAGAATCCAGGCAATGTATGATAATTTTGGACGCCATTTTAATTTCTAATTCTCTAATTCAGGCTTCTACATCCGAAGCCCGTTTTTATTTTTGTATACATCTTCTACGACCTGGTAGTTTCATCCGTGAAATACCCTCTGGATTTCGAATTAATTCGGCAATCCTTGGAAGCAGTTACGCAGGTCAACCAAGAGGTAACGCTAGTGCAGCCTCCATTGAGTCCGCTGGTCAATGTTTGACAGATCCTCCGGACATTTGCGAGCACCGTTTTCAATTGTTTATTGCTTCGACACGTTGCAGTTCATCCAAAGATCCCGAAACAAGTTGGCCAATTTAGGCTTTCGAATGGCAATCCTGACACCGAAACTGCATGTATCGATCAGTTTCCTTTTATGGACATGTAAAACTTCTTTTATTTCTGATTGGTCGTTGAGCATGACCACCACGCTCTTTGCTGTCCCGTTTCATCTTATTTCGCTTGGTTCGATAGCGTCACTTTTCGTTTGCCTGTTCTGGTGTGTATATCGGGTGTTTGTGTTATCGTAGTTCTTACTGATTATCTACAAAGACATCTGCGATGACAACAAAAAAATGACAAATTGCGAAAAACAAAAAAAAGTGACGGTGGACAGTTCACAAAGATTTCTGTTGATTAAAATCTAACAAAACTCAATTGTCTTTTATTCGTCCAGAGAGAAAAGAAAACAATTGTAAAAAGATGAAAACAAAAAAAATT
This sequence comes from Serrognathus titanus, assembly GCA_039766575.1. Classification (NCBI taxonomy): domain Eukaryota; kingdom Metazoa; phylum Arthropoda; class Insecta; order Coleoptera; family Lucanidae; genus Serrognathus; species Serrognathus titanus. The sequence goes on along the minus strand of CM077911.1, from coordinate 19,329,739 downwards.
GTAAATTGCGAAAACAAAAAGAAAACGCAATGAAAACAAATGACGATCGACCGTTCATAAAGACATTGAAAAAGATTGAAACGAAAAAAAAAAGATAAAATGCGTAAAACAATCAAGGGCAGAAAACAAATGACGGCCGATCATCTACAAAGACATCTGCTGATTCGAACGATGAAACCAAAAAAATGAGAAATTGCGAAAAACAAACAAAAAAAAGTGACGGTCGACAGTTCACAAAGACCTCTGTTGATTGATTAAAATCTAACAAAACTCAATTGTCTTTTGTTTCGTCTTTTATTCGTCTAAAGAAAAAAGAAAACAATTCTGAAAAGACGAATCCAAAAAAAGAAAAAAAATTGGTAAATTGCGAAAATAAAAAGAAAACGTAAGGAAAACAAATGACGTTCGACCGTTCACAAGAATATCTGTCGATTGAAACGAAAAAAAAAATCAAGGACAGAAAACAAATGACGGCGGATCATCTGCAAAGACATCTGCAACGATGAAAACAAAAAAATAACAAATTGCGAAAAACAAACAAAAAAAGTGACGGTCCATAGACCTCTGTTAATTAAATTTTATCGTGCAGAGAAAAAAGAAAACAATTTAGAAAAGATGGAAACAAAAAGGAATTGGTAAATTGCGACCACAAAAAAAAACGCGAGGAAAACAAATGACGGTCGACCGTTCACAACGACATCTGTCGATTGAAACCTACACAAGCCAATTGACTTTCGCGTTTGTCTTTTCCTCGATAAAAGCAGAAAACAAGAAAGAAACAAAACAATCGACGAAAGCACGAAATTTCTTTGGCTTCTGATAGGTGGTTGAACATGACCACCACACGCTTTTCTGTCCCGCTTCATTTTATTTCGCTTGGTTCGACGGCGTCACTTTTCGTTTGCCTGTTCTGGTGTGTATATTGCGTGTTTGTGTTATCGTAGCTTTCGCTGATAAAAATCTGGTAAACTTGTATCGACGTGGTTGAATTTTATTAGAATCCAAGTAATGTCGGGCACAATCCAAACCGATTAGCAACAAACACTTTTAAAACTTTCCTTATGCTTTGACAGCACGCATGGGCACCTTGTATGGGATGCAAACTGGCTACAATGTTAGGTCAAAAGCGATCGCAGGATGTCACGATCTAAACCTTTAGTGTAGTGTGTTGTGCCCTTTTTTTTTCGCACCCTGTATGCGTCATTATCATGTCATCATTGAAAAATTCTATATTTAGAGAGACGTAGACGTCTATTGAGTCAGTAGCAGACAAAGTGGGTACACAGGTCAAGTCAATTTACAAATAAAGGGAAAAGCACAATAAAAATAAACCGAGTGCTGCTCACCGTGTATATATATTCTTTTACGTCTTTTATAAAGTCAACACCGGAATTACAAGCCAAGATCTGCTTTAGTTACTTGCTGCGCCTCAAAAAGTCAAGGTATCGATAAAAATAATACGGTATCCTTTAACGAGGACGTCCATTTCTACGTATTTTCACTCTTCAAGGCTGGAATTAATCGTCTCGTCTTCAACCTGTTCTTTTTTTTTGCGATCTACAATTTTGAAAGCCCTGCTGACTTAAACTTGCATAAGTAAGCTTGTCTTTGGACGTACTTTGGTGGACATAATTATAATTAAAGGGAATTGTAATTAGTAATTAAAAATGTAAACCCCCGCTGTTTTTTCTGTTGTTTTCTTAAATCTTCCATTCGAAAGTAGTGAAATATGTGCAACAGGTGTTTGCGGAACTCTCGACCACATCTAATTTAAATAAATTCACCGAACGGGGCAATTTTTCACGCGCGCGACGGTGACGGGGAGAATGCCGATGTTATCATTTTATTATCGGGCGCGGGACACGAGTAGTGAAAGTGACTTGCACGTCAGGGTCAATCACCCTGTAAAATGCCAAAAAGCTGTTGTAGTATAACATCAACAAAGAACGGCAGCTCAAAATCTAGTTTTATACGCCGCTGCTCTGTCAGACACACGGCAAACACATTAAAAATAACGCGCGACTTCTGCCAGTCGTGCTATAAAAAAAATGAATGTAGGTAGGTCGTTGACTTTCACGAGCTTGACGATACTGAAAAATTTTTAGGTAAAAAAAAAGAAGTATTTTGCCACGGGCAAATAAACATGTGTATACCTGCTTTGAATTAAAAATACTTACGAATAAACTCGAAGTGTGCAAAACCAAACGTATAAGCAGCAATCATATAATCTAATGAATGTAAGCGACAGAGAAGCACTTAAACATAATTATTATTGCAGCAGCGAAACTACAGCGCGCTCCAATTAAAAATTATAAGCTCAAAGCTTTACACAACTTTTGCTTTTAATTGCCGATCTCTTAGTGACAAACATTTTTTAAAAATAAAAGTGAAATTGTTCCTCCACCGAAATAAAAACAAAACCTCCAGCAATTACCTGACTGTCTAATTTCAACTGTGGCAAAAAAATCGCATGACTTGCAATTACGTTGCTTTACGAACCTATTGTATGTAAGTACAGTACACGGCGAGAAAGAAAGAAAGGACGGATAAAAGCAAGAAGGACGCGCACTTAAATGTAATTATTATTGGATTTTCGGCCGACTTTCGTTTTTGCTCGGCCGGAGAGAAAGTGCTAAAGAAACGCTACCGAACGTTTTTATTTAATTCGCACCGGACCACTTAATGTGCTTTTAATGAACCGACCGTAAATTTGGTAAGGTGATTTTAATCATTTTTGTGTTGGGGCAGAACCGAACTTATTACTACTTAAAATTCGTCAAAAACTAATTAATAAGGTTTCGAAACAAAAAAAAGAGTAATTAAAGGATTTATCGATAAAAGTAATAGTTTGAATGTGAATCACAGCAGTAAACGTTGGAAATGGAACCCTTTACCATCTTTAGTGAATACCCAATTGAAAAATTATGAAATGAAACATCTCTTTTAAGAAGGAAAACAATATTAATGACAATAGAAACACGTCAGTAAAAGGAGGGAACTATTTGAACTGTTGATTATAGAATTAAGAAGACTTCTACCGGGTGAGCCAAAAAAATTGTCACCTGTTGTGTGAATTTCCCGCAAATTCGACGCCTTACGACAATATATCATACAGTCAGCGGCAGTTAGAAAATACGAAAATTCCTAGTGCCCACGAGAATTTTTGAAATAAACAACTCGCTGCTCGATTCAGCTCGATGAAAAGTAATTAATTAATTTCAACAAACATAACTCGCATACTACTTTTATGGGGGATTGAATATAACCAATTAAACTAATTTCCTAATACTATTTATTTGATGGAATACGATTTGGGATCTGTTAATGACAATGGCACGTACAGCATGAGATGGAATATTGTTCAGTCTAATTAATACAACTGCTTTCTTTTGTTTATTTCTTGTTTACATGCACATTTGATTGATATCATTTGTCAGTTACCTAGGCAACTTGATTTTGTTACATAAACATGGCCTACTCATTCGAGAATGATTTCCTTAAAGTATTTCGTTATTTTGCAAGCAGATTTAAGAATTTCTTGTATCGTTGTAAAGAGGAAGAATGAATTACATAAATTACAACATTGCTATCTAAAAAAAAGTACAAATATTTTGGCAACTAACAGTACAATTGCTTTCTTGATTGCAAACTCATAATCAGCATGAAAGTTAGAGAATCTTTGCCCAGTTAGCCGAATTTCTGCCGCCTTCAAAAATTGGTAGACCCGATATATTCATTTAGATTATTATAGTTTTTTGTAGATCGACAACTTAGACAAAGAAAAAACAATAAGATTGTTCAAAATACACGCCAGTTTCTTCAATATTTTTGGCTTACCTGGTATTAACAATGACATTGTTAGCTTAAAGAATATTTTTAGTTACTATTAAAGGGAGTAACGCTTACTCTAATACGATTTTTTTTGCGCACTCTGTATAAACAACCACTTTAAGTTACTACTCACATAATCAATGCATAAATAAAATTATTAAATTTAAAATCCGTCCAGTTCTTTGATTTACAAAGTAGTCCGTTAGAATTTGGTTAATAGTTTGCAATTTTATTCGTCGACGCTTCGCTGTAAGCTGAGAGCTTCTACAGGATACTTATTTATATTTAACGTCGCCATTTAAATTGATTTTACTATAATTACACCAAAAAAAAATAATTTAAGAGGAAAATATATCAAAGACGTTCGTTTGTTGGAGTATACAAAGCTTGAAAATGAAAACTAAAATCAAAATACGAAGAGTAGAAGAAAATAGAACCAATTTTTCTCAGGTTTCTCAAAATTTCTTAAGAAAACTACAACAGCGGAATAATATAAATTAAAAAAAGAAAAAGAATTTCAGTTTTTTTTTATACCGTGTGATGATTAAAATTTGAAATATAACAGGTGGCTATAGCGTATCCTTGATTGGCTCATACGATCCATCACCAAACAATTTACTAAACGAACAGGCAGATACAGTTTCATCGTTTTCACAATTAAATGTTAAGAACTATATTATTATAATAATTACAATCTAATTCTCAATTTATAAAACGAAAATATTAAAACAATTTTTTATTGAAGTATGAACGTTGTAATCATGAGCAATGATGTTAAAATATATGGAGAGAAACTATGTATGCAGTTTGAAAAAGAATAGGAATCGAAATTCGACGTGGCAGAAAAATTACACTAGAAGACACAAAACCTAGGATTTCTTTAAAGTAGTTAACAATTATAATATTTTTTATGAATTTCAGATACATAGAAGCAGAGGCTACCAAAAATGAGTCTACATCTACATATTTAATAAATAACAAATTTAATTTTGAAAAACGCTTTCAATGCACGGCGAAACGTTGATTTTCTGTATGCTATAAAAATCGTCTGAAGAATTTCAAATTTGTTTCATAAACTGATTCTTGCCAAATGTATTTTACAACGACTAACTTTATATAGTTCAGGAATTTTGTTAATTTTTTCAGAATACTTTAATAAAGCGTTTTAAGAATTTTCTTAACTGATTACAAAAAAAAAATCAGGAACGTTTCAAATTGTCTTAAACTTCATATTAGGTTCACTGAATTTAATTCAATGTTGAGTTACATATTAAACAATTTTCATGACATTAATTATTATTTTTTATAACAATTTCTTCATAAATAAACGTTTCGCTTTAATTTGACGGAAATTTCAATTTTTTTCTTTCCTGACGAAGCTGTCAAACAATAGTTAAACGTTAGGATTTATACTTTCAAAATTTTGTTGCAAATCGGTTTTAATTGCAGTGGATTTAATTACAGCTGTTTCGGACCCATTTGGGGCCTCGTCGGCAAAAGCGTAGCTCGAGAATTCCACTGCATCTACTGACGAGGCCCTAAGTAGGGCCGAAACAGCTGTACAGATGATACTCGAGGAATCCACTGCAATTAAAACCGACTTGCAACAAAATCTGTAAAACTTTCGTTACGTTTTGACAACACGCATGGCCGTCTTGCATGGGATGACTTATTAAGTAGCGAACTGGCCTAATGCAATACTAGCGATTGCAGGAAGTCACTATCTAAACTTTTCATTGCTATTACATAGCATTTGCGAATAACTAGGACAGGTCGGTTTGATTTACAGTGGAATTCTCGAGCTACGCTTCTGCTGACGAGGCCCCAAATAGGGCCGAAACAGCCGTGCAGAGAAACTCAAGGAATCCACTGCAATTAAAACACAATTTGGTGCTAATGTTAAATGCTTCAGGTCCAACGATCTTGATTTAATTAACCAGGCACACTTGTTTTTTAATTAAAACTACCCCAAGCACTCTATTTCCTAAATAATGCTCGATTTAAACTAATTTTTTTTAATAAATCAAACGCACCCCTTATTACACAAGGTGTTCCAAAAAAAAAAACTAAATTCGAGTTGAGGCACAAAATTTTGGGAGCTTAGATAAAGCAAAACTCCGATAATCCGGGATTTCACAGTAATCCAGACAACTAACTATTGCCTAAGTAAATCAAAGTTTTTTTTTTTTTTTAAATAAATTAAACCACGTTTCGGATCTTTCCCACCCGTTATTACATCGCGGTTGGTACTGGAACAAGATGTCCAAAAAAAAATCTAAATTCCAATCATGAATCAAACGATCTTTCGCACCCCTTATTACATCGCGGTTGCTACTGGAACAAGGCCCAAAAAAAAATCTAAATTTGAATTATGTTACTAAATTTTCACTCCGGATTTCCCAGTAATCCGGACAAAAATGAAATATCACGCGTCCCTTGATCCGGATACATATATTTTACGGTTCACTTCATATTTCTCCCTATATTTCTTTCTAGCGGATAAAGCAGGGAATCCCCTGATCGTTAAAAAGTAACATGGCGCCGAAGAGACCCCAAAAAGCATTAACCGTCTAATTAAACTTGATTACCCCAAGAGCCTCTTGGCCCATCCCCAAGTCTTTTAAGGACAGCGACATTTCCAACACTTTTAAAAACATTCTTATTTTTGCTCGTGTTTTAAATTGTCTGTACTAATTGTGAAGAGGGTCCAACAATCCGGATTTTTCGCTAATTCGGATCGCCTAGGTTTTAATTGATCCGAAACTTTTACTGTATATGGAAAATTCAGTGAACATAAAGTTTTATTTATTTTTTTTAATCAATATGATTTGTTGACTGTTTGTTGTTCTCTGTGGGGGCCATCCTCCTTGTTTTTTTAAGAAAAAAAAATTACAATGATGTACAGAAAATCGTGTAAACTGTAAAACTGTGGCTGCGTTCGGTGATCGATAGTTATGGGATTTTGAGTTTTGAAGTTTCGTTGGGGAACCCCCAGAGGTCCGCGAACCGCTGCTCTAAACAATTAAATGCAAAATAAAAGGAAAAGCGCAAAGGATATCCGACAAACACGGGCAAAGAAAATTCTGAAAAGGGAAAAATACTGAAAGAAGAAAACCCAAGTGAAGGCGACGGAAAATTTCAATTTTGAAAGGTTTTTCGAAAAGAAAGTAGTGGGTACAATAGGCATATTAGAACATAAATTGAAATGTAAATTAAATTGAATCTTAAACCGCCTAGAAAAATAGAACATGTTCTATCTCCAAGTCTTATTATTATAGAAATTGAATCAAATCTTGTGAAAGACTTTTTTTTTCGATTATTGCACAAGGATGACGGTGCGTTTCGCAATCAATTAGTTTCTTTTTCAATGCAGTTTTTTGTAAAGTAAATAACTTTGCAGTTTTATAATCATAATTCATTACTATAGGAATTGTACTTTTATATTTGTTTTCCAAAAATTCACAACGGAAAAACAACTTATTGCATTGCCGAACTTGTTCTAAACAGAATGAAATCTGAAGCTGTAATGCGCTCGCTTATGGTTTAGAAAATAGCCGTACCATTTTTAATCACTATGTTTCGTACTGAACATTCCTTCGAGATGATAAATTCGTTTGCCAAAAAATGAAAAGTCCCCTACATTATTGACGGAAAACAAAAACTAAATAAATAATCCGCGCGAGCGATTTTGGTCGTTAACCGAGGAAGCTGATAAACGAATTACATCAGAACAGAAAAAAAAAGTCACATTCGGCAGCTGCAAATGACTCACATCAACAACATTCATAGTTCAAGCTAAAGTGGAGTAGTAACTACCTTATTTCCATGCGACACTAAACAATAATCCTGTAAAAATAATCCATATACGGACACTGAAAAGAAAAAAAAAAGAACTTCGCAAGAGTATCCACTAGATCACTGACACTGTCACAAATCTCTCCACGTTGGTCAAAGTAATTTTCTACTAACACGGTGCAATCAACGTGATGTTTATTATAGTCACTCCGGAAACTAGGCAGAAAACGCACCACTAGTGAGGGAGGTCCGATATTTCAGAGATTAGATAGTAAAAAAAAATTTTTTTGACTGGTTTAAATCAGTGATTTAAACCTGGGGCCTCACTGAAATTTCGGACCTAGATGTAGTAATCCAAGAAAGAAGAAGAGGAACCGACGACGCAGTCACATAGGACGGAAAATTGTTTCTCGCCGAAACACATCGCAGAGTTCAATAATGATAATGAGCGGTAGAAAACGGCGAGCTCGGCTTCACTAATAAACTGTAATTAATAATTTTTGATTTATTATCATGGAGCGAAGATAACGGTTTGGTTTTCAATTCGGGGCTTGGAAATCGCGGGCGTGCGCACTTCTACCGACCGATCGCGGACTAAACACCGTATGAACGCGCGATATTCGCATTGCTTAGCTAACCTTTCTAAGCACAACTGCGAATGACGGCGACTATACACGAATACAAGGCTGAATTGAAGCGAAACTCTTTGTTTAGAGGTTGTTAATGTTCATGTGAACATTTCTAATTTGACCATTGAACACTCGCTGGCAAAGGTCTTTGCCTCACTCTTTTGCTGTCAGTGTCACACAATAAGTCGTCATCGCACACACCTTACCACAGCAACAACCTTACTTGCTCGATATCGATGTAGTACCCCGTTTCAACTAACTGCTGAAACGCTCAGGCCGAGGAAAGTTTTCAGAGAGCCTCTCGCTTATTGTTTCTTTATCATCCAAACCAGGCAGCAAGTGCCTTCGATATGGGTACCTAACTGTAAACGCGCGATGGACTCTTGTATTATTATCAACATCATCATCATCATTAGTATGTCGTACGCGCGCATACGCTTGCATAAAAATTTTTACGTATGCTATGCCATTCTTGGAAGAGACGATACAGGAAAATCATTAATAATCCTCCTCACAAAGATTCATAAAAATAGCCTGATGGATTTTACTAGGTCATTGTTATTTACAGTTACTTCGTCTCACGAAATATTCAAATGATTCATCAATCATTCAATTCCATAAACAAATCAAATACATTAATTTTATTTGAATAGATTTGAAATTTGAACGTGCCACGATCAATAAATCAAACACTCGGGGAATTACAGCTTGAAATATAAATCGAAAATCTAATTTTACTCTAAATAGGGTACAAAAAGTTTTCGTCAACCAAACTTTTTATTTCTTGCATTTGTAAAACGATCGATCGTCTTTTGTTTTATTTTTCTTTTATAAAGAAGAAAGTCGAAATTCAATTAGATTTCCAAAGTCTTTTGTGATCGCTCTTGATTTATTTCGTTTTCTCTTTTAAATACCCAAATCAACCGACCAAACTTCTTTTTGTTTCTTGCATTTGTCAAACGATCGATCGTCTTTTGTTTTGTTGTTTTTTCTTTATGAAGGGAAAAAGTCGAAATTCGATTGGTATTCGAATGCCTTTTGTCATCGCTCTTAATTTACTCTCGTCTTCTTTTTAAACATCCGAATCATCAACTAAACTTTTTGTTTCTTGCATTCGTTACACAATCGATCGTCTTTTGTTTTATTTTTCTTTTGTAAAGAAAAAAGTCGAAATTCGATTGGATTTCGAACGTCTTTTGTCATCGCTCTTGATTTATTTCGTTTTCTCTTTTAAATACCCAAATCAACCAACCAAACTTTTTGTTTCTTGCATTTGTCAAACGATCGACCGTCTTTTGTTTTGTTGTTTTTTCTTTGTGAAGGGAAAAAGTCGAAATTCGATTGTTATTTGAACGCCTTTTGTCATCGTTTCAATTTATTTTCGTTTTTTTTTTTTTAATATCCAAATCGTCAACGAAATTTTTGTTTTTTGCACTTGCCACACAATCGATCGTCTTTTGTTTTGTTGATTTTTTTATGAAGGAAAAAATGGAAATTCGATTGGTATTCGAACATCTTTTGTCATCGCTTTTAATTTATTTTCGTTTTTTAAGTCCAAATCATTGACTAAAACTTTTGTTTTTTGCATTTGTTATAGGATCGATCGTATTTTGTTTTGTTCTTTTTTTTTGAAGGAAAGAGTCAAAATTCGATTGGTAATCGAACATCTTTTCTCATCGCTTTTAATTTATTGTCGTTTTTTTTAAGTCCAAATCGTCGACCAAAACTTTTGTTTTTCGCGTTTGTTAAACGATCGATCGTCTTTTGTTTTATTGTTTTTTTACGAAGGAAAAAGTGGAAATTCGATTTGTATTCGAACGTCTTTTGTCATCGCTTTTAATTTATTTTCGTTTTTAAGTCCAAATCATTGACCAAAACTTTTGTTTTTTGCATTTGTTATACGATTGATCGTATTTTGTTTTGTGCTTTTTTTTGAGGAAAAAGTCGAAATTCGATTGGTAATCGAACATCTTTTGTCGTCGCTTTTAATTTATTGTCGTCCAAATCGTCGACCAAAACTTTTGTTTTTCGCGTTTGTTAAACGATCGATCGTCTTTTGTTTTGCTATTTTTTTTTTTTTTAATGAAGAAAAGAGTCGAAATTCGGTTAGAATGGAAAATTCAAGGAACACGAAGCATGTCATAAAAGTGAAAAATCGCGAAAGCAATTGAAAGCCGAGAGGAAAACAAAAACTTTTAGAAACTGAACTAAGGCATACGAAACAGTTGAAAAATGGAAAACGCTTGAAAATCCACAAAAGTCCAGACAAAAATAAAATGCAAAAACAAAAACAAAATTAATACGAAAACGTACGGCGCAACAAAAATGAAAGCACGCAATAAAAATATGGCAAACAATTAAAAGATTTTAAAAATTAATCAAAAGGTCTGAAAAACAATTGAAAAAACTGTAATAAATGAAAATTAAGAAAAAAATATATTAAATTATGAAAACAAACGAAAATTAAAAAGGCACATAACTGAAAACTCAACAAACAAAGTAATTGGCAAACAAAACTTTTAGGAAGAGACAAACAACATTAAGAAATTAATTCCAAAAAAAAACGTTTCCTAAAACATTCGAAAGAAAAACAAAATACAAAAATAATAAAAAAATGCAAAAATAAACAATGTAACAAAAAAAAGGACATACAAACATGAGTTATACTCTTCGAGACAAGTTAAATTAAACAAAAAAAATAAATAAGGAAGAAATTATTTATTTTTCAATAAATCACCGAAACAAATTTATTTAACTGTATGTACAGGGTGGTCATATGCAATTCACTGCCGAATTATGAACAAAATTCCAAGATTTACACAGGCAGACGAAGCGAATGTATAATTTAAACAACTATAATACACGGACACAAAAATATCGTACAACGAGAATAGAACAAAGCGCCATTCGAAAACAAAGTACACAACGAAGATAAAACAGGCAATCGTTCTCCACAACGATTCAGATAATCAAATTCTTATATTTTTTTTAGCAACAATGCGAATGCGAATGGAGCTGAGAAACGGGAAAGCATTGTCTATTCCTAAGCAGTATTTTATCTAATCGAAATGAGTTTTGTATTTCGTGATAAAACTTAACAAACGATTTCGTGAAATAGTGCACGCACGGTTATTGTTTATGAAAGAAAAAAAACACTCGTTTGCAAATGGCTTAGCACACATAAAATTTGAAGAGAAAAGAAAAACTTGTGGAAATCACTCACAGAGAGACCTTGACTTATGCTCTCGATCATCTGTTTCTCTTGATAAGGCCGCGAAAGAAATTATTTAATTCTGTTTTGATTACGTCGTATGAATAACTTTAGAATATAGTTTTGTATTGAAAATGCTGAGATCTTCTTGATGATATGATAAGTTTTATTTATTAGTGAGTTCACGTGCTCATTTCTATCCAATTTGACAAAATAGAGCAGAAATTGATAGGACAGTCACTATAGAAACGACGTTTTTTTTTATTAGCGATTTTTGTAGTAAACAAGAATCAAATTATCTGCCGTTGCGCAATTAACAGAACCAACGAGAAAAACGTAAGTTTTTTTGCTGATTTTAATTATGCTTAACGTCATTGAAGCAATTACATAAACTTTTGCAACCTTGTTTTGGTTGCTCCGACTTAAAAATCTTTAGCTCTCCCTTCGGGTGTGCCACAATTTTTCGAATGGATTCTTTTCTTTCCCATCTTTTGAGCAGACTTGACTTTTGCAGATCTTTTCCACTTCGGTTTCTGCTCCAACTCAAAAAAAAAAAAAAAATAGAAAGAAAACGCATTGCAAGCAAGCGTTAAAAGAAACTTTCCACTGAACATTTACTGTAAACACTTTAAATAAAAAGCTTTTTTCGTTCGAACTAAAAATGATCCATGGACGATCGCCGTCCTTGATCCTAGTGCAAGAGATTTATGTAAGTCATCAATATCAAGCCTAACAATGAACATCAGGATAATCGCGCCTTCTTCGCAATACAAGGAGCTTTAAAAAACAAAAGTGGGTAAAAATTTCAAAGGAATTTAATCAATTGATTTGCGCAATTAAAAACGAACCTGATTTCACCGCCGACAATAAAGAACGTTTAAAATTCCAAAACCAACGATTCATTCAACAATGTAACAACAAAAGATTCGTCAGGAAACTTAATGCTGTCAACAAAATAAGTAAATTAAAATGCTTGGCGCACACGCAAACGCATATATCCGAGCAGTGATCAATCGCTTGCAATAATATAATCTCTCTTTTTTTGCCATGCATACAAGGCTGATAATATATTTCATTCGATAATACTTGATATTTGTTACACATGCTGCCTTGAGATGATATAAATACATTCTACATATTTATAGTTTTATGTTATGTCTGTTATAACTGCTAAAACATGTTTGTGGAATGAATATAAAATATAATTAAATTAGTATGGAAAAGGATTTTACTTCCTACGCGTTAACTGCGTCTGTTAATTGCGGAAATTATTATTTCCACCCGACTTTAAATCAATGATTTATTTATCTGCTTTCTTTTCTCAACTGGAACTCACAAATAGGAATGAGATTAACGAAACTGGTTGCCTCTCTTTCGCGTTTATTAAAATACAGAGTGTCACAAAGTAACTGCACATAGAAACACGCTGGTGATTAATTAGGAAAATTAATCATCGAACGTTTTACTGAGGGAATGCGTTTGATTAATTAATAACCGAACGATTAGCGAAACGATGTGCAATTATAAATACCACCACATAATCATAATGATTCGCTCTTTTGTAATTAAGCGAAATCATTTTCTATAAACCTGTTAAATTAAGCCAGAATATTCAATCAATTATTAATTAAGTTGAAACTAATTGCAAAATAAATTTGTCTTCTACAATTTTCAATTTAATTTATTTATTTATTTATTTATTATTTTCGACGTCATTCAACCGACTTATAATTATATCATGTGTAAGCTAATTTGTGTGACTTAGGATGGACAAGACAAAGTAAGAACTACATTGAAGTGAACGTAGTGAAGACGAGGATGCAACAACCAACAGTGCGGTAGGCAACTCCTCTCTATTGCATCTCTTCCATCATGTCACACAAATCGATTTACACATCGTACACTAAATGACCGAGAGATATCTGAAGAAGAAGGAGCAGGGAAGAAGGGATTGCTAGAATAATCTTGAAGCACCAGTTTAAAGACTTAACGACTCTGAGCATCCAGATCCTCATATAGTCAAGTCATCAAACTGATCATTTCCTAATAGAATACGTTGCTACTACCTATTGTGTCAATCCAGACTTTGAAAGAAGCAACAATTCTGGAAAAGATGATGCAATAGGTTACAAGAATTGAGCTAACGGAAGTAACCAGAAAAGATGAACGTGTTACTATCAGCAACGTAGGAAAGGAAGACCCAGAACTATCAGAACCATATATTCAAGTCGACTGAATCGTTTTCAGCTTTTATAAACTGAAAATGGCGCCAGAAAAACTTACAGAGACTTCTAAATGGATTAAGGGGGGAGGCTACGATGATCTAGACCTGGCAATAGCGCCAGAAAAACTTTCAGAGACTTCTAAATGGATTAAGGGGGAGGGCTATGTTGATCTAGACTTAACAACGGGGTCATTAAGTTAACTGAATTAGTTTTATTATAAAAAATTTGGAAAAAAAGACCCCCGTCTTATCCAATTACATGAAATTAGGGGAAGGTTCCAATGGAGACATTAGGAGAAGCAGCGGATTTTGAAACGAGTGGAATTCATTCATCTTGGAAGAAAAAGTTGCTGCCGAAAAGACGCTTTCCATGAAGCTCCATGAATGGGTTGTACAACCCTTCAATTATCAACGTGCAATTTTTTTTTGAAAAGGAGAAACTACCAGCATTTATTTAACTTTTATGAAGAATGAAATTGGCCATAATCGAATTGGTTTCGACTGCAGACGTTTCCTTCTGTATTGCAAAAGTACTTCCTCTGATGGAGCTGCTGCTGCTGGTGGTGGTTGGTCTCATCGACCAACGAGAAGAACTTCCTCAGTGTTGCTGCTGTTGCTGCTGCTGCTGATGGTAGTTGGTCTCATCGACCAACGAGAAGCAGCAGCAGCAGCACCATCAGAGGAAGTTCTTTTGCAATAGAGAACGAAACGTCGATGTAGAAGTAGTCGTCACGCGGTTCCAACCGGAAGCCAATTCAATAACGAAGTTACAATTTTGAAATAAGAAAGGGAGAAAGAAGGCACAGCAAATAGACGTCAGAAAATCCAGTCATCACCAGGAACAGATTTTGGCATGCGTACAATTCGATCATACCCGTACTTTGGACGATTCTGATGTTTCGAGAAATGTGGTGCACTTAACGATTGAAACAAAGCAATTACAAAAAACCAGAAGAAACAGGGTAAAGAAAAAAATGAAATTCACAATAAAGTGGAACTAAACAACAAACACAAAGAGCACTAGAAAACGGTGGAAGGTAAGAACATAACCTAACCTGGACAAACTGGAAAGAAAGGAAGAGATTGGCTTCTTGTCTATGGCTTCACAGGTCGACGCTCCAGAAGAACTTCTTTAGGGCACTTGGTATTGCCGTCGTTGATCTTGTCGCATTGATGAAGCTTGTCCAGATTTTTGTAATTTAGAAAAATGTGGTGCGCTCTAAATTTGAAACGAAACCGTTACAAGAAACCAGAATAAAATGATGGACATTCCTTTTACAGCGAAAAAATTACATTCGGATAAGTGAAACCAAAGAACAAGCAGATGAAGAAAAAGAGGAGCACCAGAAATGGTGGAAAGCAAGGACTCAACTTGCCCCAGACAAATTCGAAAGAAAATAAGAGATTGGCTTCTTCTCTGTGGCTTCAGGTGGAACCTCAGATTAAGTTATTCGTAGTGCCCTTTAAGTTTGAAACGAAACAGTTACAAGAAACCAGAATAAAAGGATGAACATTCCTTTTACGCCGGAAAAATTACATTCGGAGAAGTGAAACCAAAGACCAAGCAGAAGAAGAAAAAGAGGAGCACCAGAAATGGTGGAAAGCAAGGACTCAACTTACCCTAAACAAATTCGAAAGAAAAGAAAAGATTCGCTTCTTCTCTGTGGCTCAGGTGGAACCTCAGACTAAGTTGCTCTTCTGTCGATATTATAGAAGAACTTCTTTAAAAGAGAATGGCATTGGGACTTCTTGGATTACTAACTCTTTTATTGTGGAGTTTCATCCCCTAGAACATCTTTAGGACTATTGGCTTCTTGGTGTTGTCTTTATCGATGTTTTTGCTGCTCCTTCGTTGAGGAGACTTGCCTAGATTTTTAAAATTTTGAAAAATGTGGTGCCCTTTCAGTTCGAAACGAAACAATTAAAAAAGACCTAAAGAAAAATACTTCTTACACGCTGGAAGAAACAAAAGAGTATCAGAATACGGTGGAAAGTAAGAAACTAAATTCGCCATTGTTAATTTATAATAAAAATGAGGCCCAATAAGGCCGAAATACCTGTATAAACACTTTCTATATTGCCAGTTACACAATTTTAGTTAATTTTCAGTAAAAATAAAAGTGTAAAAGGCTCCTTACACGCTGGAAGGAACAGAAGTGTACCAGTGTATGGTGGAAAGCAAGAACACTGGACAAATTGGAAAGAAAAGAAGAGATTGGCTTCCTCTCTATGGGTTCAGGTGGAACCTCAGTTCTTCTGTCGATGTTATAGAAGAACTTCTTCAAATTCAAAAGAGAGTGGCAGTGGGGCTTCTTGGATTACTAACTCTTCTATTGTGGAGTTTCATCCCCCAGAACTTCTTTAGGGCTGTTAGCTTCTTGGTGTTGTCTTTATCGATCTTTTCGCTGCTGCTTCGTTGCCTAGATTTTTATAATTTTGAAAAATGTGGTGCGCTTTAAGATCGAAACCAAACAATTACAAGAAACCTGAAGAAAAATGAAGGTGTAGACGCTGGAAGAAGCAGAAGAGTAGCAGAAAATGCTGGAAAGGAAGAACATACTAAGTTATGTAATGTCAATAGAAGAACTCTTAGAAAATAGAGGGATACTGGGACTTCTTGCTTTACTAATTCTTCTATTGCTGAGCTTGTTTAGGGCTGTGAACTTCTCGCTTTTGTTATTGTTGATCTTTTGCCTGTCGCTTCTTTAAGAAGACTAATCTCTATTAATACTTTCACTGTCGATTCTTCTATGACGACAGTAACAAGCCTTGAACAAACGAGGCCAAAGCATCATCAAAATTGATGGGGCGGTACTTCGGAGGCTCTCCAAGGGAAGAAGGAAGAGATTGGCACGTTTGCATTTACTTCTAAACTATTAATTTATAAATAATTAACTTTTTTTATAACAGCTTGAGCTATAAAGCTAATTAACACAGCAGTAAAATTTTTGGTGTGAAGTTACTTATTAATGAAGGCAAACATGCAAAATTGCTTTCATCCATGCATACAGCGCCAGCCACAGAGGAATCGTTGGTTGGTTCCATTCGCAAAATACTTTTAATTTCATCGGTAACAGTAAACAGCGGCCGTCAGCTGTGTAATAATAATCAGTGAGTTGCATGGCTCCTACTATGTAATAAATAATGAAATTACCGAGAGAAAGTCCTGGCCTGATCGGGAATAATTTGCAGTTGGCGAACGCCACGTATGCAATAGTTTACCGTCGTCTCTCGTTTCGTGCAACATGCGAGGATAAATTGGCTTCGAATATTAGTCGCGGTTATTACAGGCTAGCTAAAGCTATGGGTTTTGAAAGCTCGTTTTGCAGCATGCTGCGGTTTTCAGAACAATTCCCAATGATATTTTGCGGTTCGATCGATTGAACTGCTCCTAACGAGTAACTGTAAGGAAGAAGAAGAAGAAGAAAAAAAACTACCCAATTTAGACTACGATTTGCAACTATCCACACTATGTCTGTTTCGTTACACGAACAGATTATCTTTCGTCTTGAATGAATGGGTGCTGCATCTACAAAGTGCGAACGCTTTGTACACGTAACGATAAAATATTTGCATGAAATAATGGCGGACAATAAAACAGCGCAGAATTTGAAGATCGCGGTAAAACGGCCGGACTAGTTGCGCGGAATTCCCGGAATTATCCAAGTTATCCTTCTAAGGCGCTCTTTTCTGTACAGGAACTACAAATATGGACGCGTGTTAGTAAGATCGTTATATCCTCTCTTGTTTGCAGAATGAAAAGCGAATCGCGTTTCTTTTCTTGTCGAACGGAAATCGTTTGATTCCGAAAAATTCAACTCGGTTGGCTTTTTTGTTGTTGGAGGAGCAATCGCTTGAATCCGAAAAGTAACCCAGATTCACTTTTACTACGCATTCACGTAAGACAGCGTAGTATAGTAAATTTCACTTTGGCAGTTAAGCACAGAACGAAACGACCTGCCTGCAATACTTTACCGATAATAATTCCCTGACCTACTCTATCTAGGAACTTTCTCCAATACATTTCTCTTCGACGCCCGTCCATTCTAGTTCGATCTACACCTTTTGCTATTTTGATGTCGAATAGATGACCCTGACGATGACTTCTCCAATCGAGATTGAAGAAAATAATCCCTGCTTCGGTTTCAACAATTTGTCACGTTCTAGGTAAGAGTGATTGATTAATCGGCTTCGAAACGGCCGGAAGTAACACCGAAAATGATAATGGTGTAAGTCCAACGCAAATAAGTTTGGATAGGTCGGGCGTTAATGAAATTTCGATAAAATGGTTTTGCAACTTTGAAACCAATGCTTGTTTTTGTCTCTATGCGGTGACGCAATCCAAACTTTTTTTGTGGCGATTGTTTACAAATTTCAAAAACGCTGATACTGTGAACACCACTTCTATTATGGTTAGTCAGGCAAATTATAATTGATAACGTGTCAGTTCATAGTCCGCGACATTCCAATTTTTTTTCCCAAATTAGATTCATCATGTAAGGTATCGATTTTTTAGGGAGAGAAAAGTTGTCTGCGTGACGATATTTAAAAATAAATCAAACAAAAAAAAAAAGGGAGAACATTGAATTATCCACAGTTTCCAATGGAGACGATATAAACGAGAGCTTTTGGAGCTTCCTGGTGTTACCAACGTGGAGGATGAGGTTCTATCCAAATTTAAAAAAAAATGGTAAGTCGAATTGTATCCAAGGAATATCAAAGTACCTAACCTACCACAAAACACAATGATACTTTGTTTTGATTATATAAAACGCTTACTAAATTCGCCCAAGAAAAAAATGGGAAAAGAAAAATGCACTCCTATCTTATCTATTGCACGCCACATTAAATGCAATTAAGGAAGCAACAAAAACAAACATCGAGCAATTTTCGTTGGCACACAACAGATAAACGAAAGTTTAAACAAACTCGCGATTACATATCCTCTTCCTTGTTAAATTTCCTTAAATCAATCGTCCCTAATTTTCTCGGAAGGCAACATTTCGCCTCGAACGTAATAGGAAAAAGAATCAAAAAATCGATTGTTTGATAAAGGCCCTCATCAAAAATTATGTGCACGTAGGTCAGATATACTTCGGAACCTTCATCCACATAAAAGGTTGATTTATAAGGACGTGGAAAAATACTACCTTCGCTATCAATGAAAGCAAGTCAGTTTCGCTTGCGTTTTTTCTAGAAAATCCTGAAGAGCGCTCGCAGCAGGATACTATCTAAGAAGCGAGCACCAGGAATTAACGAAGGCATGACATCATCATGAGCTTTGCCGTCTGCATTTCCGTCAATACACCAAGGTTAGCAGCCTGCCGTTCCGTATAAAAAGATCGTAAACACTTCGGCCTAAATTTACTGTACTATTTTTACGCTCGCTTGTAGCAGCAGCAGCGGCAGTACAACTACGCGCGCGGGTATTTTTGCAATAAATAATTATAGCTACGTTATTATTACACTGATACACCTAAGAACTCTAACGGTGTTTGTCTGTAATTATATGGCTCTTTGCAAACAAATATCTTTCGCGCTGATGGAAAATTTCACGCCTGTTACAATGTGAAGGAAAAGACGTCCGTGTAATTAATTTTCTAAAGCAAAAACAGTGATCCTTTTTCTTCCGAACGGAACGGGTCATTTACAATTGCAATTCACTGCATGGTTAAGTAATGAGTGAACTTGAATTTGGCTTTGGTCCCTTGCATTTTGGATTACATTAGGATTTCAACCAACTCAAAAGGAGAAGAACTCTAGATGTGTCCATCCAAAGCGACCAATTAAAGGAACAATCCTGAATTTTTCAGTAACGTGTTGGCAATGACCAGAAGGTCTGACGAGAAGTCAACACGTGTGTCGACATTAACTGGAAGGCCTTAAAAAAATTAGGTAAGGCAAGTTCTTTAATTCGTCCATATAAGTATAAAAAAGCGGCCATTTAAAGAAGAAATCCTGAGGTCATCAGTATGACCAGAAGACTTAAGGAAAATTCTTAGTCAGACACGTTGATAATGACCAGAAGGTCTTACAGAGGGGTTTTCAACACATACAATTTGAAAGGGATTATTCGACGCAATGACCAGAAGCTTTTAAGGAAAGTACTCGGCAGACTTGACCAGAAGGTTTTATGGAAACAGTTCTTCGACAGGTGACCGAAAAGTCTTAAGACATTTCTTTTTATTGGAATCACACAAACCATCCTCAATTTGGAATTTAAGTTGAGTCTCACTCTGAACGAGATTTCTGGTTAGTAGTAACCAGACGTTCTTAAATTCTTCGAGTAGTCGCTTGGATAAATGTAGGAGATGACCAAATGAAGAAGAAGTCTCGAGGTCTTCAGCAAGATATCGATAATGACCAGAAAAGTCTTCGATAACGACCAGATGGTCTTAAACTAAAAATGCTTCGATAGCAACCAGAAAGTTTCTTCGTTCTTCGAGTAAGAGAGAACTCGTCGCTTGTATAAGTGTAAGAGACGACCAACAATCAAAGAAGGAGTCCCGAGGTCTTCAGTACGGTGTTGATAAGGACCAGCCAAGTTCGTCGATAATGGCCATAGGGTCTTAAAGGCCAACTACTCTTCTGATAAAGACCAGTAAGTCTTCGAGTAAGACACGACTTGTCGCTTGTATATAGAAGATGACCAACCAAAGAAGAAATCCCGAGCACTTCAGCAAGCTGTCGACAATGACCAGAAAACTCATCGATATTGACCAGAAGGTCGTAAAGTAAAAACGTGTCAATAATAACCAGAAAGTCTTTATTTCTTCGAGTAAGAGAGGACTTGTCGCTTGTATAAGTGTAAGCTCGACTACCAATCAAAGGAGAAATCTTGATGTCTTCAGTACGGTGTTGATAATGACGAGGCAAATTCATCGATAATGACCAGAGGGTCTTAAAGACCTACTACTCTTTGATAATGACCAGAAAGTCTTCGAGTAAGAGACGACTTGACACATGTATATAGAAGTAAGAGATGACCAATCAAAGAAGAAATCCCGAACACTTCAGCAAGCTGTCGACAATGAGCAGGAAAGTTCGTCGATAAGGACAGCAGAAGATCTTGAAAAGAGAGTTCATCGATGAATGAGTCGGTAATAACCAGATACTAACTAGAACTTGCCAATTGTATGACAATGTATAGGGCAATAACCAGAAGGTTTTTAAGTTCTTCGAACAGAAGAAGGCTTGCCACCTGTACAAAATCACCTAAGTTGATTAAAAGATTAAACAGTGAGGTCACTAGAAAATAAGAGCGAAATTGGAAGAACTGAGACGATTCAGACATTAGAGTGCTTCAATGTTGTCCTTCTGGCTTCCACGCTTCCAGCCAGAAGCTACTCTTTTGGTGGTGGATTAGGTTCTCGAAGATTCCGGTGCAATCAAGAAGTTTTTTTAACTTTGTCTAATAGAAGAAGGCTTGCCATCTGTATGCCACTAAAGTTGGTTGAGAGATTAAACAGTGAGGTCACTACATACAAAGAAAAATAGAAGATAAGAGGGAAATTAGAAGAACTGAGACGATTCAGACATTAGAGTGCTTCTTGGCTTCCACACTTCCGGCCAGAAGCGCTACTCTTCTGCTGGTGGATTAGGGCCAGAGGTTCTCGAGGATTTCACTGCAAACTTTAGAATTACATTTGGTCACCCTAATTGGTTATTATTCAGTTTAGGTCAAAAGTCGGTCACGTGATGATAACAGTAGCAGCTGCCGAGCATAAGAAGACTGGTCGGTGAAGTTCTTGAACCACCCTTCAGATGAGACCCCAAGTAGGGTCAAAATAACAACCCAGAAGATTGCACGACGACCAAAACCAACCTGCAGCAAACTCCTAGGAGTCAAAGAGCAAGAAATTCAGGTGGTTAAGGTGAAAGTGAAAGAAACCATTTGAAAACAAACCAGAGAACGTAAATGGAAAACAAAGTTCGGCAAAGAAAGTGACATCAAAAAGAAATGTGCAACTGGATTGGGTTGGCTCGGGTTATATGAACGAAGAAGGACATTTGGTGGTGGTTAAATAAAATAGAAAGAAGAAGGCCTTGAAGTCTTTTGCTTTCGCTCTTTAATCTTGCACATTGCGAGGAATCCAGGGATGATCAAAATCGTCCTTAATGGTGGATTCAAATGGACCAAGGCGAAATGAAAAGCAAAATGAAGAAAAGCTGTAATGGATAGTGTCTAACGGTCAACTTGGAGAGGATGTGTCGCTTCGAACCTACTGACTGGGCTATTTTTTTCCTTATTTCCTCTTCGAATGGAAATATCATCAATTTATGATAGATAACTGTATGAATTTCTTATTTCGAAGGTAAATTGACATTTGTCTCCGAAACTATGTAAAAAATCACAAAATGTTCAAGAGTGTTCGACAAAAAAAAGGAATATGTTCTTGCAGTATTTTTTTCTTTTGAAAAATTTTAAGTCTGCCTTGAATTGAAGGGTTCAATGCAAGAAGTGGGCGCATCTCCACTTATTACAAGTGAATAGGTGATGGACAATCAACATTAAACCAACGTTACTGTGCTGGATGGTTAGTGTTGATGATAGAGGTCTAGTTCTTGCTCAAGACAATGTAGAAGTGTTCAAAGAACGTGTCCACACATTGCATTGGGCCCTTCAATTGTTAAATCTTGGTAAATAGGCCACCCACAAACCAGATAGGGAGAAATGACTTGTGTACAGCTGCCGCCCTCATTCCAGCAAAAGTCGCGAGTGTTCTCGTAGGTTCTCTTGAGCTTTCGAAGATCCGAAACGAAGCGATTAAAGCATATAAAAGCAGGAGTGAGCGTGAAGATTGAGACTGAGATATATTTTAAATATTGCAAGTGAATAGGTGATAGACAACCAACATGAAACCAACGTTACTGTACTGGATGGTTGGTGTTGATGTTAGAAGTCTAGTTCTTGCTCGAGACGATGTAGAATTGTTCAAAGAACGTGTCCACACATTGCACTGGGCCCTTCAATTGTTAAATCCTGGTGAATAGGCCACCCACAAACCAGAAAGAAAGAAATGACTTGTATACAGCTCATTCCAACAAAAGTCGCGAGTGTTCTCGTGGGTTCTCGTGAGCTTTTGAAGACCCGAAACGAAGTGATTAAAGCATATAAAAGTGAGGCACAAATGTGCCAGCGAATAGAAACTGTGATATATTTTAAATATTAATGCGTTATGACGTTGTCTTGTACTGTATATTGGAGGAAGACTTGTGAGTAGTTAAGTATCAAATCGTATTTACGGAAAACATTAATATTCCAACAAGACACAAAACATTGCCAAGTCTGTCACATAGTTTGTCGTTTGAATTAAACGCGGAGGTTACGGAGACCTTGTAATTAGTATTAGCAACTGAAAGGTTCCAGCAGCAGCATTTGTTTACTTCATTAATATTGTCGGTCGCACGCGCATTTATTAAACCCAATGCAAATGTTAATTATACGAAAATAGCGAGTGTCATTCGCGCGCGCAATCTTCAACGCGCGAAGATAAACGCAATAATAAATCGTGTCGAGAGTTGTTGCGTGCAGGAGCGCGATATTTCGCGCCACCTGCAAAAATATCAATCGCTGGTTTAACAGCTTCGAATAACAGCGGCGATTAACGTTGGTTGAATTAAAAAAAAAAAAAAGCGCCGTTAAATATAAAGCGTGGTGCGTCACGCCGGTCGTATTTGTCTAAAATGACTGTTCAGATGTAAGAAGTATGTTGGTTGACCCTGATTTGGCGGTCGTATTCGCACAGAAATGCTCGACCTTAGCTTACTGACTGACTTCGAGGCCACTGAATAAATCAACTTATCGTAGCCACCATGGTCGTTTTAAATTGCTAAGGTACACTTGTTTTTGTAGTAAATGCCAAAGTTGTACTTCCAAATTCTACGTGGGGCAAAACGATCGTTTGAAGATGTAAATTATTGCACACACACAAATAAGGAAACTCTATTATTTACATCCCAATCCTTTCGCATTAATTCATGGTAAACGCTTCAATTATCTAGATTAAAGGTTCCTTACTAAATAAATTTATTTTCATAAGGTCACTCCTCTCGTGTGTTATTCTCCATTGAAATATGCTAATGGTTCACAGTGCAAATGACGACAGACAGAAAGAAACTCTGACAATGAATAAATTAGAGCCATAACAAAAAGAAATTCAACTACCAAATAGTTACACTGTTTACACTTATCAACATCTCATTAAATTACACGTATTAGATAATACGATGTTGTAACGTATGCGAGCTTACAATTCTTCTGGGGGTTTACGACTTAAATTTTATGGTGTTATTTAATAATTACGCGTGGGGGGCTTACTACGAACTAAATTGAATGACCGACCACTTCGGCTTACGTACAATAACCGACGCATTTACAGCTTTCGCTGTGTAAATAACCGTGTAATGGTGCGGCGATCGGTTAAAGCTCAACAATTTCAATGAAAATATGTCCGGGCGCGTTTAAGAAAACTGAATGAAATTATATAAATTACATCGGAGAGTTTAAGTTTACGCATGGTTACCATAATTATTAATAAGTTATGCGGCAGGCTTGCGTTTAATAAATCAGATTTATGCCTGAATCCAGTGTATATAATTCATAAAGCGGCCGGCATAGGATAGCAGCTCGTATTAGTGCCATAGATGGGAAGGTGAAATGGGGGATGGAGGAGGGGGCTGTATGGATGACCGCGAGGTGAAGAACCTGTGTGGTCGCCGCATGCACTCGCCGTGAAATGGGTCAACCTCTATAATATTACTCTTTCAAACGTTGTTCCGCCATTTACAACTAGCGAGTTTCCATTTGATTAGCATGATTTTTCGCTAAATTGACTGGTAAATCTATTTCGACATGTATGTGATACACTCTATTATTAAGTCCTGGATTACCATCAGCTAATCCCATTTTTCAAACAAACATTGAAAGACAAATTGTAACTCGATAACTGCATGCCTTAAGGCAACTATATCACGCTTTCCGTTATACATACTACATTAACATCGTTGGTATCTTTATTACCAAAAAAAAAGAAACATTTCCCCACCACCAATTTAAGAATAAGTAACTTAACTAATAGAGGAAGGCTTCCCCAATTCAAGAAATTGAACCACAAATGAATCCCCAAAAACTCCGATTTAAGAGGATGAAATTGGACGTCCCGACTGATAAGGAACTTCTTTTTACCATCACACCAGTGAGGGAAGCACCAAGACATGAGTCTGGAAGTACCAAGATTTTCAACAAGGGATATTGTGCAAATATCGACAAAACCTTCTACCACGCGCAAATAAGCGTTACCGTTACAGTAGGAACCAAACTCAATCTCCATAGTTCCTCTACTAGGGAAGGAAAACATTTGACACTCAAGAAATTGAGTTACTAATTAATTCTCCAGAGGATGGAGAACTTTGTTACCATCCCAATAAGAGGAACCAAAGTCTTAAAGGTCCACTACTCTTCTAATAATGATCAGAAAGTCTTCGAGTAAGAGACGACTTGTCGCTTTTATATAGAGGTGTGAGAGACGACCAATCAAGGAAGAAATTCCACGCTCTTCAGCAAGCTGTCGACAATGACCAGGAAACATATCAATATAGTGTCAATAACAACCAGAAAATCTTTAATTCTTCGAGTAAGAGAGGACTTGTCACTTGTAGTCGCTTGTATAGATGTCAATCAATCAAAGAAGAAGTCCTCAGGTCTTCAACACGGTGTTGATAATGACCAGGCAAGTTCGTCGATAATGACCATAAGGTCTTAAAGGTCTACCACTCTTCTGATAATATCTTTCATTCTTCGAATAAGAGACAACTTGTCGCTTGTATTCAAAAGTGTACGAGACGACCAATCAAAGAAGATATTCAGCAAGCTGAGACCAATGACCAGGAAACACATTGTTATTAACCAGAAGGTCTTAAAGTGAAAATATGTGGATAATAACCAGGAAGCATTTAATTCTTCGAGTAAGAGAGGACTTGTCGCTTGTATAAGTAAGAGATGACCACTAATCAAAGAAGAAATCCTCCACGGTGTTGATAATGACCAGGCAAATTCGTCGATAATGACCACAAGGTCTTAAAGGCCTACTAGTCTTTGATAATGACCAGAAAGTCTCTAATTCTTGGAGTGTATGAAACAACCAGACAAAGAAGAAATCCCGAGGTCTTCAGCAAACTGTCGACAATTACCAGGAAACTCGTCGATAACGACCAGAAGGTCCTAAAGTAAAAACGTGTAGTTAATAACCAGAAAGTCTTCGAGTAAGAGAGGACTTGTGTCGCTCGTATATAGAAGTGTAAGAGACGACCAATCCAAGAAGAAGTTCCGAGGTCTTCAGCAGCTCTCGATAATGACCCGGAAAGTTCGTCGATAATGAGACCAGAAGATCTTGAAAAGAGAGTTCATCAATGAATGAGTCGGTAATAACCAGATATGGCAATAACTAGAAGTTTTTTTTTAACTTCGTCTAATAGAAGAAGGCTTGCAACCTGTATGCCCATGTATATCGCAATAACCAGAAGGTTTTTAAGTTCTTCGAACAGAAGAAGGCTTGCCACCTGTATAAAATCACCTAAGTTGATTGAGAGATTAAACAGTGGGGCCACTACATACTAAGACCACTTCATTAGGACTCCTGAAATTATTTAAAATCACCGTAGATGTTGATGTTCTTGGTTTCTTCTTTGTAATGGGCAAGAAGAAATTTCAATATCATCTGGAACGTCCATTTTTTCAATGGAGACGTTGAGATTGAGGTTGAGGTTTGTTTATACTTGAAGAAGAATATGTAAATGTCAACACAATCTACCCCTATGACGTTCTTGATGTCCTTTAAACTCATGCGTCGTTTAGGAGGATAATATTTCCTTGGTTTCCCTCATTATTGTGATTACAAAAGGAAATTCTACGCCACTCCACTGTCTTCATCCCATGGTAGAGTTTTGGAGGATTAGTTTTTAGCCCAATTTCTTCAATGTCTGTAATCGAGGAACTGTGGAGATTGGGTTTGGCCCTCGTTGTCATCTCCTATTTCATCAGTAACGCTTACCTGCCTATGGCAAAAGGTTTTGTCGATATCCCTCGTTGAAACCCTTAGTAACTTCAAATGAGTACGACATTTCCGTAGTATCTATCCCTCAATCTATCTATCAATGCTTGTAATGGAGGGACTGTGGAGTTTGTCATCTCCTATTGCATCAGTAACGCTTACCTGAATATGGCAAAAGGTTTTGTCGATACCTGCACAATATCCCTCATTGAAATTCTTGGTAACTCAAATGAGGATGACATTTCCTTGGTATCTATTCCTTACTATTGGGACGAGTAAGCTATGTGGAGAATAATATTCGTTTTCATGCGAACCTCTTCCAACAAATACTTAAAAACCTCAAATCGCCTTGCTTCTGTGGTGACGCAAGTAAATCTATCAGCAAACCTCAGCTTCAGTTAAGACCTCAAGCTACGTGGAAAGAGTTTCAGTTATTTGCAGAATCTCGTCCAGGAAAATTATTAGTAACCTTTAAAACTCTCAAAATGAAATGTTGATAAGGCCTTCTTCTCTTTCCTTGCTTCCTTGGCGACAGAAGTAGACCTAGTGGCAAGTTTCAGCGTCAGTTGAGACGTGTGGCTACGTGGAGAGAGTTTCAAGAATAAGATTCGTTTGCATGCGAACCTCTTCTAGCAAATCTGTGAGTAATCCTTAAAATCTTCAAGACTTTCCTCTTTTTGTTTCTTGTCTCTGTGGTTATGGAAGCAATTTAGTTGCAAACTTTGGCATTGGCTGAGACGTCTAGCTACCTGGAACGAATTTCAGGAATTTGCAGAATTTCGCCCAGGAGAGCTGTTGGCAATCCTTAAAATCCTCGAACTCAATTGTTGGTAATATTATAGGCCCTAGAGCTTCAACTGATGTTGAAGTTTGCTACTAGATTTCATTTTAACACCAAAGAAACCAGGAAAAGAACTTTGAGAATTTTAAAGAACTTTGCTGGAAGACGTTCTGAAAATTCGTAAACAAACATGGCGGATATAAGAAGTGACTAAAGGGCGACTATAA
Source organism: Serrognathus titanus (assembly GCA_039766575.1). NCBI lineage: Eukaryota > Metazoa > Arthropoda > Insecta > Coleoptera > Lucanidae > Serrognathus > Serrognathus titanus. Next base: position 19,301,989 of record CM077911.1, on the reverse strand, counting down.
TCTGCGCAATTCGTTAAACGAAGGGAGGAAGCATCACCACAATTCCCTCCGTGAATTTACACCATAAATTGCTTCTCCCAAGAGTCAGCAATAAAATATCCTTGAATGACGAAACTGCTTCGCCAACTATCCATCCCTTCTTTACTTAAAACTGATGACTGTGTTTCCTTTCATCTCAGTTAAGTCGTTTTGATACGAGGTGAGGTATCATTAGAAGGAAGAAGAGGAAATGAAACTTTTCTTCCCTTGAATAAGGATTAGGGTCTTTTAGCAAAGTCGATTTATGTATGCTACTCTTTTCATTGACTTTAGACTTGTCTAGTTCTTACAAAACAAAAGATACCTCTTAAAGATCATTGACATGAGCATTGACGTCATTGACATGGGCCTCTTCTACAAGTTGTCTCTTCCATTCTGCCTTAATTTATTCAAATCCGCTTCGGTGACCTTCAAATCAGCACTCACCTCTTCAAGGTGTGTTTCCTTCCATATTTTACATTTTTTTCTGTTCTCAATTCTTTACTTTCTTAATCTTCTCTTTCCTTCTTCAGTTAAAATTATTCTCTTCCTTACGATCATGTTTTTCTTTCTCTACGTCACATCCATTACTTAAATATTCTTCTAGCCCCCAAGTCTCCATAGTCTCGGGCTTTCCGACTAGTGTACTTGATAGGATGGGGCAAGAATTATCAAAGCTGCATTTTCGCACTCAATTCGACGAGGAAAAAGCAAACATTACACCCAACGACCCATTCTTTCGAGAAATCGAGATTACGAATGAGTAATTTGGATTTTTCGAAAGAATGGGAAAGAGATCGCATGAACAGAAGATCTAAGCAAATGAAAGAAGTTAAATAGGTCTAGTTTCAGCAACACGGTGAACAAAACAGGCAGAAAAATATTGATTTGGTGAACACTGCTGAAGGATGAAAGAAATGTTAATGTCTCAGGAAGGATAGTGAAGATATATAAGGGAGTTTTGAACCATCTCCGAACTCTGAGTTAACAACAGCCTCTTCCATAAAGACCCTCAACGATACATTAAGATAAGGAAAGAAAAGTATCACTACAGTGAAACTAACAAAAGGCAATCATCATATCTCAATGGCAATTCAACATTCTTAAGATATGTATCGGATTCGCTCGTTTAATCTCATTTACCTGGCGTTAACGAACAATAAAAGCGTACGTTGACTCAGGCGATGTGAATTCCATTCTTCAGCGTAATTATTACATGTAAATACGACGTTACCGCCGCTAATTATCAAAGCAGCGGCAGCAGCAGGAGCAATAGCAACAGGAGCAACAACAACCGGCAGTGTATTCACCCCTAGAGAAAGCTGGCGCGTCACGTGACCGCTTTTACTTTCTAACGAGTAAATCATGGCATTTTTACGGCATAGCCATAGCCTGCCAGCTCCTGCGGATGTAACTGGTTTAAAATTGCAAACGAGAACTGGATGAAGCACTTTATTATACACCGCGCCGATTTGTTCGGCATTAAATTATTCGCTATTACGAAATTTCAATTACAGACCATGTCAGAAAGTAAATTGAGTTGTGCAGCTTAACTGGATATTGCCGTCGGAAAACGTATCGTTACTTCTCCTTTCATTAGATTAAGTATGAAAGCATTAAATTCATAATTCGAATAATGAAAGAATGAGTTCAATTAATAAGGTCTTCGAACTTTATTGGGCTTAGAAGGATCGAACGCGGCGCTAAAGCAAGTTCAACCAAAGAAATGCAATTTCTTATGATGTACGCAGCACTAATTGCAAATTAGAATCAAAGAAATGATGTAAACGCCCTCCTTCATATTTACTAACTGGATCCTGGCCAAGCACTTCGAATTGTGCGAATAAATTTTGGCACTTGCACAAAAAGCATCAAAAATAAGTAAATTATATTCCGTAACAAAAAGAAGAACGCAACTAATGCAACTACAAAAATGCAAATGCATTTTACGATTGGACGCACAAGTATTTCAAGCTTTTTTAAAATCACAGAAAATATCGAACGCTTTTAGAATCCGCTTGTAATCCGACAATCATGATTTGGTGGATTCTTTTGCGAGATGGAGGAAGACAACCTGCATTCATTCGAAATGACTTCATATTGATGTCTAAATGAGTTATGAAATTAAAAAAAAAAAGTGAACTATTTGAAAGTATTAAATCGAAAACGACGTCTATTATGAACCTGTCACGGTAACCGCAAAGAGAATTCAAAATCATGCCCATATACAGTCCGATTATTTATTACTTAGCCCGGCTTCGCATAAACTGCTCGCATAACACGCATACATCCGGCTCCGTCGATTAATAACATTTTCTTTTCGCTTGCGCAAAGCTCGGAAGGGAAATATGCCGGCAATTCCGTCGAAAAGAAATAAACACATACGCGTCAGTAAATAAATCCACGACGAAGACAGGCTACAGCTTCATCATTGCGCGTCAGTTTCCAATAAAGAAGAAGAAGAAGAAACTGTTCGAAGCGAATGACAAGAATGATGAATGACGCCGAAGGGCCGCTTACAGCGAAAGCTCGTACGGGATAGATCAGGGTTAGTAACAGCGAGCCGGGTCAGGTCGTTGGCCGTCCGGACCTTCCCCAACCACTCGGTTCTTTATTAGATCAGGATCCGCACAAGCTGCGAGCGAGATTCCACACAATTTCTGCCGAGAGAAAAAGAAAGTGTTTTCACACGATAAACTCCGCGTGTTCGTAACATGTAAATGCTTAAGGAGTCATTGTTGCACACAGTTTCATAACATAACAGATTTAATACACTTTTACTTAACTATAGGTGTATAATTACAATGGGTTTATTAGTGCTGCCTAAGTATCAGAAGTGAACGTAATAGAGAAAACGAATGTCTTTAATCTTATATTATTTATTGGCGTAATTAAGAATCAACACAAATATTTATTAATTAATTAAATTTATTTCTTGCGCGCTTTATTTTACAAGCAGGAAGTCATTTCGAAAACTCTTATTAGCGACTATGAGGTACCATTCCAGAATACAGAAACTTATTGATTTGTATTAAATTCCTCACAAACAGCACCTTCAGCAACCTGAAAAGGCAACTACGAGGGAAAGGTTTGAGGCTAAGAAGAAGGCAATTGACGACATGGTCGTCGGTCTCTTCCTCTTCTGCAAATTAAGCTCTGTTTCGTCCATCCTGCTTTAACTTGTTCACATCCAGCAACCTTCGTCCCTTTCAGGTTCTATTTCCCGTTTTTTTCTGCTCTCAATCTATTTCTGCCTTGTCGTCTCTTCGCTTCTTCACTTAAAACCTACGACTATGTTTCCTCTTGATTTCTCGAATGCGTCGTTTTTTCTAGGTGGCATACCAACAAGTTTGCTGGAGGAGGTCCGCATGTAGCCTACACGTCTCAACTAGTGCTGAAGTTTGCTACTTGATTTGTTCTTGTCACCCAAGAAGCAATGGAAAAGAAGAAGACTTCATCAACAAATTTGAGAATGTTGAAGGTTACGAAGCAGATTTTCTGGAAGAGATTCTGAAGAATTGTTAAATAAAGATGATCAACAATTCTCTGCCAGGAATTACACCACAAATTACTTCCCTTGAATAACGAAATTGGTTCGTCAAGTATCCAGACGAATTTGAAAGTTAAGCAACAGTATTTTGCCCCCCCCCCGCCGTTCCCGCCTTCTTCTATCGCTATGGTTTGAAGATTAAGACAAAGCGAAGCTTTTGATGAGCTTTCCAAACGGAATTAAAAGGTCGCCACTAAAATCTGGAAAACTTCTGGCAACGTCTGGAAAACCTGTGAGGGGATGATTTTACCACCACCATTTTCATCAAATTAGGAGTGTAGTATTATCGAACAGATGGACAATACAAGTGTTGCTGTAAATGAAGTAAGCACAAGTAAATAAGTAGGCTTTTTCCTTCTTCTTTGACTTTCCTTTGATCAGGGGAAGGTCCTCTTTGCCTCCTCGTTTTCTCTTGTTTGTTTTCTTCCAGTTGGATTCTCCGCACATGCTGAACGTTGCACTTCCAAATTGTACCCCTTTTGCTTGGCTTCTGATTCAATCATCCTCTCTCTGCGTCACATCCAGAGCTTCATTTCGTTCTTTACGCGCAATTATTTACTTATCCCTCAAGTCTAGTCTTGGGATTTCCGAATAGTTTACTTGATAGAACCGGGCCGGATTATCAGAGTTGCGTTTTCGTACTCAATTCAACGAGGAAGAAGCAAACCTTACACCCAATGACCCATTCTTTCGAGAAATCGAAATTACGAATGAGTAATTTGGATTTCTCGAAAGAATGGGAGAGAGAGGAGCAGATGTTCCAATCCAGAAACCTTCGATTCAGAACGCATCTCTTCAAGGCCCTTCCTTCCATATTTCCCATTTTATTTCTATTCTCAGTTCATTTCTTCCTTACCTTCTCTTCCCTTCTTTTACTTAAAACTTATGACTGTGTTTCCTTTCATCCCAGTTAAGTCGTTTTTTCCATGTCTTGACACGAGGTGGCGTATCTTTAGAAGAAAGAAGAGGAAAAGAAACTTTTCTTCCCTTGAATAAGAATTAGGGTCTTTTAGCAACCATTGGAATCACAACCAATCGAACCGGACATGTCTCAAGTAAAGTCCATTTGTGTATGCTACTCTATTCATTGTCTTTAGACTCATCTAGTTGTTAGAAAACAAAAGATATCTCTTCAAAATCATTGTCACAAGCCTGGCTCTCTGTTTTAATTTGTTCAAATCCGCTTGGGTGACCTTCAAGTCAGCACTCACCTCTTAAAGGCGTTTCCTTCCTTATTTTCCATTTTTTTCTGTGCTCAATTGTTTTCTTTCTTAGTGTTATCCTTCCTTCTTTGGTTAAAACTATTCTCTTCCTTACGATCACGTTTTCTTTTTCCCTGATTTATGTATGCTACTCTATTCTTTGACTTAGACTCATCTAGTTCTTAGAAAACAAAAGATACCTCTTCAATATCGTTAATATAAGCAAGGCAATTAATATGGGATGATGCGTCGTCGGCCTCTTCTACAATCTGCCTCTTCCACTCTACTTTAATTTGTTCAAATTCGCTTCGGTGAGCTTTAATTCAGCACTCACCTCTTCAAGGCGTTTTCTTCCTTATTTTCCATGCATTGACGTAAATGCCCATACGATTGGATCAGGTTGAATGATTTGTGCATCTCTATCCTCTAATGTTATCCATACAAGGGTTTTCATGTCCAATCATACACGTATAAATGTCCAAGCAACCATTAACACACACCAAATCCTTAAATATTTGGTCCTCACTATTGTCGTAACGTATTCTTGCTGTTACTGTTCTCTGTGTCTTCTGGGTGGATTTAGTTTGACGTTGTAAGTTGGATTTGACTTGAAAATACTATTTCGGATGCTATTAAGATAACCATTCATTCTTTCTTCTTTACGTGACCTTCGCCTTTCTCCGTTTAATCGGACATGTGACTCTTGCTCTGTTGTAATTGGATCTTGCCTCCTGTTTCTTTTTGATCTCGACTGAAGTTATCAGTATTTCCAATTTAGGGTCCATTGATCCATCGAAGACTTCACTGCTTCTTTTCGTTTCAGTTCATTTTCATCATGCAAACCAGAACTCGTGTCTTCATATACCAACCTCTTAGGTATCCAAATCCAAGGCAAATCGTCGCAGTTTGATCTGGTCATTACTTCCTCAGAATCAAACAAATGTTAAGCTTGCAACTTTAACTTAACTTAACACTTGCCAACTTAACAATATCTGGATAATTGAGAATGGGGAGCTCTGGCCTAAAGGAACTAAATTTCTAAGCCAAAATTTTTATTCCAGTAGCTGTTATTGCTGCCAAGAAAAAAGGGATTTGCAATCCCAAAGCCAAAAGAAATTTCGTTGGCCTTGAAGCTGTTCCTTCCGTTTTATCCTTACCGTTTCATTGTTGTGTCTTTTCTTTTTCCTCAACTATCCCAATTTTTTCCTGTTTGTTACCTCAGTTTATCCTTCACTATTCTGTACCATTCACCTTCCTTATTAATTTTTTCATATTAATCTTTCCATACATTTTGTCCTTGCCGTTTCACTTCTCGTCTCTGTTACCTCAACGTAGGTGGACTTCTTCACTGATTTGTTCATTTGCTACAGATCTGGCATTTTTTCTTGAACCAATCAATAAGATATAAGTAAGACAAAAGATGAGCAAAGAAAAGTAACTTCGAAAGAATATGGTGGAACATGATTGCCTATAACAAAAGGGGCATCTTCGAAAACACTGTGAAATTTGGAACTAATTGATGGATCAGCTGAGATTATAAGATCGAAGCCTTTTTGATGATCATGGCCAGTCAAATACCATTGAAATTTTGACTTATAAAAATACATATGAGAACGAAATATATTTTTGAAGATTAATCCAAAAAAAAAACTGATTCAAAATAAACCGCATTCGCGTTTTACGTCTGACGAATTAAATTTTTTTTAATTGGTTTAGACTCATTTATAGTTGCGTTGATGACCCTAACATGAATGTACAGCGCACAGTTGAACGACTCATAGGTGTAATCAAATTTTTGATAGCGGGTCAACGAACTGAGTTTTTTTTTAAACACGAGCACCAGTAAAAATAGTATGTCGTACATTGGGGCCAATACGCCAATGTGTTTTGCATTTGGTATTTTTGTGCCGGGCCGAATTAAAAATATTTGTGTTTTCAAGCGCTGACGAATAATCGCAAATATTATTTGGGGGGTCATCATCGATGTCATCGTGCCTCAAAAATTTCATCTCGGCCTGAATTTGTTGCAATCGAAGGACTTTCTAATTTCTATTTCGGTTTATGATCACAGGCGAATTTTTAAACCCCTGCTGCTGCAAGACTATGATTGTTCGCGACGAAGAGAGTGTCTTGTTTGGATCCATTTTAAAAGTGAAATGGAATTTCTGAAACTTGAAGATTGATTAAACACTTTATTGAAAAGCTGCACGAAGGAAGTTTCAATTTAGTGGCGCTTATTATTCACTTCGAGTTGAATGATAAATTACGGAGCAGAACCGCAGAAGCTATCCAAGGCGTATGATTTCATTTTCGCAAATTACCCCATCCAAGTTCACAGTTCGCGAACGCTGCCTAAGCCTGTACACGCGTCAAGTTCAATGACTCGGTATCGATCCACCCCGACAGCCCACAGACCTCGCCAAGCCTCCTTAGATTATTCTAAGCCATCTCTCCACTCTATACTTACATTAGAGAAAAATACACTACTATAAATCACAGACAATGCAATCTATGCGATGGGTTTTGCGTTTTAGATATAGATCAACCATTTATTATAATACTATATTGTTCCAGTGTAAAATTTATATTAATTCAAGCTTCTCTTTCTATGTTGTTACCAGCTTTTGTCGGCAATGTCTTTCGTTAAAATTTAAATCCGATACGACCTACCCCCAACTTCCTTTTTGTTTGTTTCCTAATATAGTTAGTCTTTTTTATCATGTCTCCACCTTTTTCCAAGTTCCCATGAGACGATCGGTAGATCAAACGCCAGCTTCAATCAGCGAATCTATTTATTCTCTGATGAATAAGTAATGCGAGTTACAACTAATTCAAATTGCGTACTGAACAGTTATGAAGTCTTAAAATACACGCTACTACTTCAAAGCGTTTCAAAAACTTTAATGGATTAACCAAAAGTAAATTATCGTTTTAGCACCCGAACCCTTTCATGTTAAACTTAAATATCGCAGCGCCACCTACACTCCAAAAGGCTTAATCACGACTTGATTTTAGCCCTGCTAAGAGAATCGGGCTTAAAGAGGAAGTGTTATTACTAAAATTTGATGAAATAGGGAGATGGGAGTATCTGGATTAGTTAGAAGGTCTTAACTTTGAGAATTTTAAAGAGCTTTACTGAAAGGGGTTCTGAAGATTCGTAAACAAACATGGCGGATATAAGAAGAGGTGACTAAAGGCTTATGACTATAGTCTTCGTAATTTGTTAAACGAAGAGAAGCATCAATACAATTCCCTCCATGAAATTAACTCATAAATTGCTTTTCCAAGAATCAGCAATAAAATAGCCTTGAATGATGATAAGACGAAGCGAAGGTTTTAGGAGTTTTTCCAAAAAGAAAAAGAAGGTCGCCACTAAAGTCTGGAAAACTTCTGGCACCGTCTGGAAAACCTATGAGGGGTTGACTTTACCACCATCGTTTTCATCAAATTAGGAGTATAGCAATTTGGAACACATGAATAATCTAAGTGTTGCCTTAAACAAAGTAAGCACAAGCAAATAAGTTTCAAAATTTCTTATTTTTTCCCTTTCGTCTTTCCCTCACATTTTATCTTTCCTCCAGGCTTGGGGCCTCAATACTCCTCGTTTTCTTTCATTTCTTTTCGTCCAGTCGGTTTCTCTGCACTTACTAAACGTAATCTAGAAGTCGCACTTCCAACTCGTGCCCCTTTACTTGATTTCTGAGATCTGCGTTACACCCTTGTTTAAATATTCCTCTATCTCCATGTCTCCATAGTTTTGGGCTTTCCGAATAATGTACTTGGTAGGACGGGACAAGGATTTCTAAATTTAAGATTTTTGCTTTTTCCCTTTCGCCTTTTCCTGCTTTTCTGATTTCCTCTTATCCGGAGTGAGGTCTTTTACATTGTATCTTTCCACCAGGCCTGGGGTCTCATTTGTTTTCGTCCAATCGGTTTCTCTTCACTTACTGAACTTGTACCCCTTTTATTAGACTTCTAAAGTCTCTCCCTTTCCCTACGTCACAAAAGACTTACGTCGTTATTTTGGCTCTGCTAAGAGAATCGGGCTTAAAAAAGTCTGAACGACAGGGAAATATTATTATTAAAGTTTGGTGAAATAGGGAGATGGAAGTATCTGGATTCTGGATTAGTTAAGAGGGTGAATGAAAATTCACATGACTTGAGCAACAATTTGGGCCCCCATAATTAACAGTGCATATTTGTCAGCGCTATTGAAGCCATCCCACTCTTTCGACGAACCCGAGAACGTCTGACAGAGGACCACTGCTTATTCCAGCCATGTCAGGCCAGATTCCCCCAACATGGAACCTCGGACCGAGGCGACTGCATGGAAATCATGAAGGATAAGATAGTAGTTAGCTAGTTCTAGTTAGTTGCATACAAAATTGTGTCTATCTGAGCGAGGGGGCCGTTGACCTATCTATCGATAGGTCGATTCTAGGATCTTTGTTTCAGTAAGGCATTAAATAGACTTGATGACGGCGCTATAATCAATTCAGGGCTGCTCTGAGCCAGTTCATCTGCTTGCTCATTCCCATTTGCTCGAGCATGTCCTTAAACCCAAATAAATTGCGAAATGTTGCATTTGGTCACCTGTTCCAGCTGGAGTGTTATTCCTAAGGAGCTAAAAGTGCCGCTCTATTATCTGCTATCCTAACGACTTTATTCTGAACATCTCGATCCAGAATTGCTTTTCCATAATGGCAACCTAATTTCGCTTGGAAAACAGCTGTCACCTGGCCAAGTGCTACGCTGATATGAAGGTCCAGGTCATTGGAGAACAATTCCTGGGATCTTAGATCCATCAGTATAGATATGTCAGGTTTGGGTGGGAACGTAGGTCGGAAGGAATCGACCACTGCCCCAAAAAGACGCCTCCTCCAAGATAAGGTGATGTCTACGTCCAACATCTTTATTATTTCATACCCATATTGCCCGTAGTCTCAGGCCGACCCCAGTGCCATCTCTTCCGCATATCTATGTAGTGGAGGGATTCCAAGGAAGGTCTCTAAGACAACGGCGGGAGTAGATCTCAGCGCCAATCTCCGTATGCGAAAGCTCCGATGCTGTTATCGTCGATTTCAGACTCTGGGCCACCAGACCAGCGCTCCATAGCAGAGCATGGGCCTAATTATGACAGTGTACAGCTATATGGCGGCGTTTGGTGATGATCCTCAAGGTCCGCCCATCGCACGGCGACACTGCCGAAACGCGACGCACGCCTTCACCACTTTTACATTAACATGTTCATTCCAATTCAGTTTTTTTATCAAAAATAACTCCCAGTTATTTAATTTCGCCTAAAAAGATTAGATTGAGGATTTAATTGTCAAAGAGCGTTCTGTGCATCAATTTTCGGTCAATTGGAGCGTCATTTACATTTAGTTACACAAACCTTCCATCGTCACTACTATGTTCCATAGTAAAGGTGATAGAACGCCATCCTATACTTGTCGTTCCCCTAATAGATACGTTTCCTATAGTAATATGTACAGTTCTATATACCAAGAGCTGTCACATCCATTCTCGAAGAATATGGTTTACTTCTCGTTCAATACTATTGAAGGTAGTTTTGCCCTCTATGACCATGAATACTCTCCTAAAGTGAATGTAAGGCGGATTCTGTAGATCTGCCTGCTTGGCAAGATATAAGGGTTTGTTGACCAAAGCTCCCTCTCTCATAGGGAGAGGAGAGCATTTGGATTTTTTGGATTATGGATTAGTTAAGAGGGTGAAACTTAGGCAACAACTTAGGCCCATTGTACTACCCCATGATTATCAGCGCAATTGAAGCCATAGTCGCATAGTCTCTCCAAGATTGGAAGACTAATTGGGTGAAAGGATTTGGCGAGAGAGTAGTCTTTTCGTCCTGGTTTATGGAAGTATATTTTTATGACTGTTGAATAGTGAAGGAGAAGATGATAGGGGTGAAGCGGTAATAGGAGAAAAGGACGGAATACAAGGAACCTTTTGATGAGGAAGAGGAAATAAGACATAAGAATTAATAACTGAGGAAACTAGAATGCTAGAAAATGAACGAATATTTGAATGAGCTGTTAAGGACAGTTAAGAAAGAGGATGACAGGGGTGAAGCAGGAAGAGAAGATACAGGAACGTTTTTAGGAGAAAGAAAAACGCTTAGTTTTTAGCAAAGCTCTTAAAGGTAGATTGATTAGAAAGGCGAATATTCGGGAAGGCAAGGGGTTAATGAACCAATGGGATTGGAATTGTTGCAGTTCAAATCAGATTTTTGACAATAAATTAAAATCGAATTCTTATACAACATTTTTTTTATTAAATTTGAAGAGATGATGAAGAATATTAATGAGTATCAAATAATTTGTGGTTCTTTTCTGAATCACCATTAATTTTCAGATTTTGTAGACCGCTCAAGAATCTCTGGATTTATTTATTTTTTTGTGAAGAGCGAACAGAATACGTCCGCGTCTTTTTGGTCCTGTTTCTTCGTAGATATGCGGCGTGATGCAACCAAAATAGCAAATCCAAATTTAGATGTAGGTCAAGTCGGGCTTCTCTGATAGGTCTAGACGAGTTAATTTAGCACCAATTCGCACACACACAAATTATTACCGCCAAGATGACAACTGGACGACACACGAGTTCATTGTCCCGTTGGCCACTGTAATGTGTACTTTTGCAAGTTTTAAACATGCACTTCATGATCCTACATCATCATAAACAAAATGTATTATATAAATGAGTCCGGATTTCTGAGAATAAGATTGGAGTAAACCTATTCTATTTTAATTCTTTTGGCTCAGTATTTGCAAGACAATATAAAATTATGTCTTCGAAGTCAAGTGTAGGGGTAATAAGGCATGTGCTGATGAGTTTCAAGATTCTAATTACGTCTTCTTTAATTTGGTCGGCCTAAGCACAATAATACCAACATGAGTTTGGTTTTAATGATTAATTGTTCATTGATGTAAAAGGAACTCACATTATTTGCGAAGATTCTAGAATACGTCCTTAATTAATTTTTATTTCAAAGCAATGACCTCGCAAAGATAATAACTTTTATGGCCGAAGATAAATTGAAAACGCTGCGATTTTAGAAAGCGCAAACACGCGTACTTTCAGAAAAGCGCCCGCAACCACCACCGAAACCTTGGCTTCAAAATTGTACAGGGGCCACCTAAATATAACGGACCCGCCGCCATCGCATCATTACGCATTCGCACGTCATCCCCGCACGATGACATAACGAATGCAACGTAATCCCGACGGGTTACAAAACTGTCGCCTCGCTGATGAGGCAAAGATGATTAACAACGAATTCGAGTCCGGCTGGCTAATTTGTAAACAATGCGCGCGTACGTTTCGATTAATTTTTTTGCTTCGGTTCTTATAAGGAGCTGTGCAACATGACCGTGGCAGTCGTTTTGATTTAACTAGGAGGCTCTTGACAATGAAACACTTTGAATGTAGGTTACCCCACATCAGGTTTTTACGACACGATTGGTTTCATTGTTTTTAGTTTCTCAAAATGGTCTTCTTCAGAGGAAAAAAGAGATAGAAATAATTGTTGTTTAAAAAAAAACTGTAGTGTTTGCCAAAGAAGGATGCAATTAAACACAAAAAGATTGGGCAAAGAAAAATGAATTTCAAAGTAAATGGAGGTAATGCAGGCAAAAAAAATAAAGACAAAGGTTACTAAGAAAAGTAAAAGAGACTAGATCTATAATCAGCTGGCAGAAGAAACTTCGATAGCCCTAGAATGATGCTATGTGGTTAAGTTAAAGATGAGGGATTAAATATGAAAAGCCTAATCATTGAAAGTTCATGGTGGAGGGACAAGTACATTTCAGAACAAATCTCCCCAAAGTAGGGCATTAAAAAGAATCAAGATAAGAAACTTACTAAGAAAAGTAATGTGGTGCAAGAAACCTTGGTGGCTACGTGATAAGCTCAATTCAAGATCGTGTGACAAGAAGTGAGATGTCTCCTAACTTTAGTAGAAGTAGTGGTAGTAATCCCCCATTATTCCCCCCAGGACATGGAGCTTTATTAATTGTCTTCAACTCTGCTCGTCTTGTACTTGTAAGTTGGGCACATTTTTTAAATGTCCTTGCAACCGCCATTGTAGTGCACAATTTGGAATTTCTGCTCATCTATTCTCAACCTATGGCCTAGCCATTCGAGCGTCTCTTTCCTTATGTGTGCTTCTGTTTCATCCTCTCCTGTGCGTGTTCTCCATTCGTTAAGAATTGTCGATCCCCAAATGGGCCAAACACGTACTTTCTCCTCTACCGTATCCATACCATAACAAGGTCTAGATTTCACCTTATTTTATCTCCGTTGATGTGGTGATTCTCTTGTCTACTCGTCTTATACCTATAAGTATCCCATTTGTGCAAATAATATTTTTGCATCAAGTTGGGCACATTTTCTAAAAGTCCTTGAGGTCCCCATTGTAGTACTCGGCTTAGATTTCTGCTCATCTTTCCTATGGTCTAGCCATTTGAACCCCCCTTTCCTTATTTGGGCTTCTGTTTCATCCTCTCCTGTGCGTGTTCTGCATTCGCAAGAATTTTCGACCCCCAAGGGGCCAACATGTACTTTCTGCTCCACTGTCTCCATCATACCATACCAAGGTCTATATTTTATCTTCGTTGATGTGGTGATCGTATCCCAAGTCTTGTCTTGTCTACTTGTCTTGTGGGCGTATTTTTAAAAAAATTTTTAACATCCTCTTTCTCGCCTCCTGCAGATCTACTCTGCTACCTTTCAAGGGGTATCCCCTGTGTGAGATTTAAGGCAAACATCACCTGCGAAGTCTAAACCATCGAAAGCTTTCGACAGATACCCCTTCTCTATTGCATGTTGTCTTTCTAGCACCAGCAAGAACAGTAATGGTGAAAGAACGTATCCGTTTGGGCTTCAAATTCCTTGAATTTGGCTGCACATTTGCGAACTACCTCTGCTTCCTCGATGAGTCACTCGAAGATCCCTCTAATTTCTATTATTATTAACAAATTTCCTCTATAAATGAAGTGGAGAGCCTTCTTGAAATCTAAAAATAAATGGTATGGAGAAGACTAAGATTCCAGTGAGTGATCCTCATTAAGTCTAGGCAGGATCTTTTTGTTCTGATTCCGCATAGCCCTTTCTTTAGTTCTTTCTAAATTATATTCACTGGTCCTCCACAAAAGTATTGATTTATCAAATTGCCACATATTTGTGGATCGTCTCTTCTTGGGATTCTGATTTTCAAGCACTTTAACGAAAGAAAACCAAAGTCCTTCTAAAGAAGACCACTTACTAGGCAATAGTTGGGCAACACTAGGCAACATACTCGGCGACGAGTTCGTGCAAACTTTTGCATATTTCTCCAGGAGTCTGCTACTTGTTGACAAACCTACCAATGCGAAATTGTTGCCACATCCCAAGTTGCCCAACATGCTGCCTAGTGAATGGCCTGCTTTAAGTTAAAGTAATTTTTTTATTGATGTCAACGCCTACTCATCAATAATATCGTCATTGGATGTTCTTTTATGATTAGTTTAAGTTATAACCATCATTAGTGAAAGTCCAAATCGATTCCAAGCGCACATGCGAAACTTTAAAAGTAAATCTTTAATGGCCCGCATATATTATCTGATTACAAAACGAATATGACTCAACATATTCATAAGTGTAATTCTGATGGTCATTCGGAACGGGGCTTGGGGCGTTCCGATGTGAACCGGGTCACAGCCACCGGGCCAAGGAAAGTTCCAAACTTTCTTCCCACTTTCGCCGAATCGAGTAAATACCAGCCGGGCGGCTTCACAACTATGTATTGGTAAGAGGAGGACAACGTAATGGAAAGGTAACTAATCTCCATCCATGAAATTCTATTCGAGTTTTAGTAAAATGAACGACTCCTCAATCGAAATGCAATAAGTTGCGTACTCTCAGCGAAATTCCAATTTCGATTTTCCCTCGGCGTCAGTCACGCAAAGCTTAAAAAAAATTCTTCCTGCGACGACGAATCGTGATCGCTTAACGGTGCTGATCAGTATGACTTAACAGTGTCAAGAGTCAAGGCACTGGTTGCAAGTAAGTATGTAGCCCCCCTCATGTTATTCAGGTTTGTTCCCGAAAAAATCCTCCGATCGAGCGCAGAATATGTTCTGCTGCTCTCTTAATTAGCTACGTGCATTCATTAATTTGATTAAAACGGGAAGTATGTTAATTTCCTTGTAATTTGTCGGTTATCTTACGTAATGATAAGTTATGAGCCGCAGAGATTTGATACAATTACATTAACTGTACGTAAGTACGCAAGGTATGCTCCGGACCAGGAAAACTAATTACTGAAAGAGTAAGCTTCGATACGAACAAAAAAAATAACTAAAAATTAATTTCGATGCTCGTGTGGAATTTGCGAAACGCTCTCGGAAATTATTTATTTAATCGTACCCTTTAATTTAAACGAAGACACATAGATAGATAGCCAGGCAGCAGTTGGAAACGCTTCAGTGATTTCACGATTTTTGAGACACTATCAAATTAAATATCCTAGAAAGCTATGTTGCAGAGGCTTCCATTAAAATTACTGATTTTGATTTGACGAAAAAACAGAGGGATAAAGCTCGAAACAAAAACAGCGAGACAACAAATTAAATTAGCCTTTAAGCGGAAGTTGCGGCGGGTAATTATTTGCAATTAGAAAATGTGGCTGGGAATTAGCAATTCCATGCGGCGTAAATGAGCAATTAAGCAAACGCAAATCGACCGCGGCGAGAAACGCATAATACCAAATCGAATAACAATAAAATCGGAAACGAAGTGAATGCACTTCCGAGTCGGCGAGAGATGCAGCGGGCAGCAAGTGAAAGTGTCGAGGACTTGCATACTGACTGCAAACGAAAGCCAGTGGGCTCTTTCCCTCGGTCAATGCACCTGTCCTCTCCGTCGACTCAAATCCATCGGGTTAGATCACTTTGTAGGTAAAGATGATTCGGCTTAAATTCTTCAATAATTTCCCCAACCATCATAGCACTTAAGGCCGACTTAAACTATCATATTTCTTGTAGGTACAAGATTTAGTTCAATGAATACTTGGAACAAGAAATATAAGATATGGTTTGGAGATAGAACAAGTTTTTATTATCTCATGATTGGTCTTCATCTTCCAATCTCACTCAAAGCTCACTAACTATAATTTATAGAAACACAGTCCTGCTTGAAAGATGCACAAATGAATTATTTGTATGTACAGAAAACGGTAGTGGATCTAAGACTGACCCCTGGAGAACACCACAAAGAATTGTTGGTGGAGTTTATTTCTCAAAAAATGACTGAATAGAGTTGTAAGTTTCAGCAGCGAATTCGTACATGCTTCGTACGTAAAACAAGAAGATTTTTCGAACGAGACGATGAGTGAACGAATGAACGACTCCTTGCTTAAGATTAAATTAGGTCCATCAATTAATTCAATCACACAGTGGTTCATTCGTTCACCCACGAATAAATCTTTTACGCCCTTATAAATTAAACATCAAAAAATGACTGAAAAGAGTTGCATGGTTCTGTAATGAACGATCGAGTGAATTCGTTCATTAATTATTATTTCTCGTTAGTAAACGAAGAAGCTTTCTCGAACGAGACGACCAAGATGATTAAACGAATGAACGATTCTTTGCTTAAGATTAAATTAGATAAGTGTGAAGCGCATGATTCGTTCATCAATGAATTGAGTCACACAGTGGTTCATTCGTTCACGAACCAACAACTTCTTTATGTCATTCTAAATTAAACTTTAAAAAATGACTGAAAATAGTTGCGTGGTTCTATAGTGAATGATTGAGTGAATTCGTTCATTCATTCTTATTCCTCGTTCGTAAACAAAGAAGCTTTCTTGAACGAGACGAATTGAAATGAGTTAACGAGTGAACGACTCTTTGCTTAAGATTAAATTAGGTAAGTGTGAAGCACATACTTTGTTCATCAATTAATTCAGTCATGCACTGGTTCATTTGTCTACGAACGAATAACTCACGTCTCACTAAAAATGCTATTTATACTGATCTAAAGCGCACTAGGGATTACGATTTAACTGTGTCGGAAGCTTTCTAAATTAAATATCAAAAATGACTGAATAGAGTTGTATGGTTCTGATCGAGTAAATTCGTTCATTAATTGTTATTCCTCGGTAGTAAACGACGAAGCTTTTTTGAACGAAGCGAAGATGAATGAACGACCATTTGCTTAAGAGTAAATTAGGTAACTTAGAAGCGTACAATTCGTTCGTCAATTGATTCAATCTTACAGTAGTTCACTCGTTCACGAACGAACAACTCCTTCACTCTCACTACTATATGTTATTTATACTGATATAAAGCGCAATGGAGATTATGATTTAGCTGTGCCTAAAGCTTTCTCGAGCAAATATCAAAAAATGACTGAACAGAGTTGTGTAGTTCTGAATGAATGATTGAGTGAATTCGTTCATTAATTACTATGAGTGATTGAGTGAATTCGTTTATTAATTACTATTCCTCGTTCGTAAACGAAGCTTTCTTGAACGAGACGAACAAGATGAGTGAACGAGTGAACGACTCTTAGCTTAACTGTGAAGCGCAATCGTATAGTTTCGTTCACTATGGTTCATTCGTTCGCGAACGAACAAGTCTTTCACGTCTCACTACTATACACTATTTAAACAGATTTAAAACGCGTTAGAGTTTATGATTTAGATGTGTCGAAAGCTCTCTAAATTAAATATCTAGCAAAACTGATACAGTCAACAGATGTCATCTGTCAAGTGGTCGCAACTACTTTGAAACCTAACGGTGCCAGTCAAATAAAGAAGTTTTTGACATGTCAAATTAATTTTGGACAAATCAGAAATCTTAACATATTTGTAAGCCGTTAGTAGTTACATAGTATGTAAAGGAGGGGGCCTAGTATTGTACCCTTGCTTTGTACATACGTCTTTATCCTTTTTAAGAAAAAAGCAAATTGAATTGAAGACGTCCATTGATATTTGATCGTTTAAAATAAAAAAAGAAAAAGGATAAAATCAATTCAATAATCTTTGATTTCTTTACGAGGAAGTAACAACGGTCGATGTTAATCAAGACGCTCTTTTCGCAGGTCGTTATCAGGAGCCGCACCAATTTATATGTAAATACGATGGATTTTCTAACGACTGTAAAATTAGAGAACTATAAATAATCGTACGCACATTCATCATGCATAAATAATACATTCGCCGCAGCTCTCACAGCCGTGCACGTTGCGTTACGTACTGTGGGTAATTACGACCTCTCGTTGATTGATTTATAAGCGGAGCTAATGCATAAAAGTAAAACAGAAGTTAAGAGCAGACGAAGAAAATCGAATTCCCTCGTTCTCCGGAGTCGGATTAGGAAATTAGCTTCGGCAAATTCATCCTCAAACGTTTTGTTGTTGTTGTTCTTGAAAAGCTCCGCCGTTCTGTATCAAATCGTTTGATTTCGTTAGATCAACATTTATTGGTTCATTGGACCGTAAGGAGAGAAATAAAACACGCCGGCACGTTGAAAATAAAAGTTAGTTTTTTTTTTATGTAATTACGCGACCCCACTTCTCAAATAGAAAGTAAGGAAAGTGCGCTCTCAAGTCCGATTATCGCTTTCGCTTTCGTAGTCGTTAGAAACCATAAAAATAACATCGTAAAAATCACTATTATAATAGTATTCAAATTCAAGTCGAACGAAATTACCATGAGCTACGATCATATTTTAAATAAAACGTAAATTAAAAGCTTTGTTTACGACAACGAGTTTGAGTTCTGTTTTTAATCGGAAAGATTGAGAAGAGAAAGCCTAGTCGGTTGCATCACACCTGTATATGAATGGACGGTCAAGTTAGATCGAAATTGATCGATTTGATCGTTGTTCAAACGTGCAAGCGTTTTAATTTGTTTACAAAGTTAATATATTCCTTCCAGTGATAATAACCTCGTAAATGCAACAACACAAATCAATTTTCTCGATTTCACGCGCGCGCAAAAAAAATTATCCTGCCGCCGCACAACTAATAATCATAATAATAAAGGCAAACACGATTATCAGCGCGCACAATTATTTTTAGAAATCTGTTCCTGCGGAAAAGTTCACCTAGCTGTTTATGGTTTAATAACGTCGAATGGTAATGACACCCAATTAACATAAGATTAATAATAATTACCATATCGAGAGATCGATTGAGATTAATGTTCATGGTTTTGTACAACATGTTGTCGGGAGAGATATGCTGTAATTACCAACGAGTTTATTTATTTATTTATTTATTTGCTGACGCTGGTAGATAAAGAATATGTTGTGAAAATTCGAAGTGTTAAGAGACTTACGACTTCCTGGTCATCGCTTGATCTTAAGCTCACCGTATATTGTAGCAATTATTACGCTTAAGTATTCCAGCTGGTTTCGTGAAGTACCGGCCTCGTTAAACCAGCTTTATTCTTTACTAAGCCGGTGTTAAAGCCTTCCTTTTTACGACCGTATTAAAACAGGACCGTAAAATTTTTCCCGTTCCCATAAACACTGGCGCGCGTGAAAACTAAATTATTTTCCATCCAGCGACGCATTCAGTCAATAATACGAACTCGAACATGCGGTTAGCAGCAAAAATAAATTACTTTTAATAGTTCGCTTAAGAAATTCAGTAGCTCAGACGTGCACGAGTGAGCTCAAACAAAGCCCCAGCGCTTTGAAGTAAGGATAACCGATGAGCAAGGCGGTGCACAGCACTGCTCTTTTTTTTATTTTTTGGACTGAACAGAACGGATAAGAGAAAGCTAAACTCAAGCCGAGATTAAAATCAATCATAGGAGCTGCTGCTTTTTAATGTCCTCCCATAGATACTTAACTAACCATACGGAATCAGAAATGAATTCCGAAACAATTACAACGCACAACAAAATTGATCGTTTCAACTGTTGTACGAGCTGCTTATGTTGATTTTGATTGAACAGAAAACGCTGAATCCAAAACATCCTGAGTTGGTCGCTGTCAGCTTGAATTAATGAGACATTTTTGAAGCTATTTCGATATTTCTATCAACTACAACTGTCAGTCTAGCGATGTGGCGTCGACTCGGGGACGGTGTGTGAATAATCCGTTTGTTTCATTTATGTTAAATTCATGTTTAAAGAAAACCGTCTCAAGATATCGCAGTTTGTAAAAGGAACTTTGGATTTCCCCTAGAGATACAAAACAGGACTTGGTATCCTAATTTAATATGTAAATTTTTTGTTGAATCTTTGTGCTTATGGGGAACTAAAAAAAGAAGCTTTTTAAATTCCAATGATATGGCGTGAACCGTCTAACCACCATAACGATTGCTATTTTGTGTTGAGAATGTTAGTGGTGTTAAAAGAAAAACACGTTCACAGTGGACCTATCCTAACATACCATCGATGTCAAGACCAGCTCTAAATGTAAATGAAGATTCCGTACCTCTATCATCAACTCCCAAGAGATTGGAAGACGAAGATTGTAAAGGAGAATTGGGTAGGGTTTTGTCAAATTTCTGTTGTTTCTTTTATTTTTTATTTGCGCCGCACTTCGACGTGCCAACCTTTACTTAAATGTGCATCAAATTTACTTGAATTTATTTCGGATTCTCTGCGTTAGATGGTGCTTTGCAAAGCTTCCTTCAAACTCTTCGATTTGCCGCATTTTTTTTCGAATCACACAAACAATTAAAAAGCAAGAATTGGGTAGATTATTGTCAAAGTTCCATTGCTTCTTTTGTTTTTTATTTGCGCCGCGCTTCGACGCGTCAGCCTTCGCTTACCGTGCATCAAATTTACTTGAATTTATTTCGGATTCTCCGCGTTAGATGGTGCTTTGCAAAGCTTCCTTGAAACTCTTCGATTCTTCGCTTTTTTTTTCGAATCACACAAGCAATTAAAAAAAGGAGTATTGGATTGACTTCTATCGTATTTCAATTGTTTCTTGAATTTATTAGCGATAGCGCAACATTAAGTTGATCGTCTCTCGTTTTTTTTTTTTTTTTAATTTCCTGATCAATTGATTTATGAAGCTACTTTACAAGTGATATTCTGTTTGTTATTATTATATTTTTTTGTGGTTAAAATTTCTGCACATATTTAAAAAGCACCCTGTACGTATGGATCACTTTGAACATGAGGACTCGTAAATTATAAATCAACTTTTTTTTTGGGGAATTTACTCTGCGTTTCTCATAAAAAATCATTACAGACAATTATAAACAAACTGTTAGTTAATTCCTGGTTAAAATTTACAGCTGTTTACTTTCGATGGCGCTACTTTGAAAAGGCAAACCCAGCAAGCCCAAAAAAGTTACCTTACAAGTACAAACTCATTGTGCTTCCTTTTCTTTGTCAGTTCAAAGTTTTCAATTAGTTTTTACGAGCTGCTTCACCGCAAAATGACAACCTTGCTTTCGTAAAAGCGAAACACATTGAACAAGTGACCTTGTCCATATTGATATTATATTGTATCAATCACGTATCAAAATTTTATTAAAACCTAACTTCACTCCGTTGAATTATTTATTTTCTCTGAGTGCAATGGGAAAGAATCCGTCGGCCGTGATACGTGCGTTTTATTTATTTTATTGATTGTCGCAATCGCGATCGATTGCTCAGTATAGTGGTGAAAAGGTCACTGAGAAGGTAAGCTCCGAACCTTCTCCGGGAGGTCGGATTCTTCGCTCCGGGGACTCCAGAGTGAGAGCGGGCGCGCCTCTATGCAAGGTTACGCCTTCCACCCAACATAAAATTATTCACAATTTAATGTCCTTATGCGATATTAGTTAGTTACACTCCGACGTGATTTATCTTCGAAAAACAGTGTCGTGAGCGATGTAATAAAAAATGATAAGAAACTGTAGACATGGTTAGTGCAGGAACGAAATCGTACGTTGTTATCATTAATGATGATGCAGATGTTGTACTGCACTGGAATGAATGTGATTAATTACGTCTAGGCTGACGTAGTTATTTTTTTTTAATATTTTTGAAATTGACTCGTGTACTCGGACCTTAAACGTCGGGGGATTTTCTTCATATTTAAATTGACTGCGGCTAAAACGATCCGATTCGATTGGAGAGTAATTAAAGCCCAGCGCAAATGAGAAATTGACATCTACAAGCAAATACATATTCATGGGGTAATTAATAGTATCTATGTATCTAGTAGAAATGCGTAAAACAATTTCATTAAAAGCACGCCATAAATATTAGAAAGCCGTCGGTAAACCTCGACAAGTGCCTCGGTAATTAACAGGCGATTTAAATATTAATAGAGCGGATTCGATATTTAATTAGCATTTCTTCTTCTTCTTCGTAAAGTTCACGGATGACACGCGCGTTTTGACGTACGTACGTACGTACGCCGGAATAAATCGCATTAATTAAACCGCCCTGATGCCATGAAAACCGATTACAACATTAACTACAATATGGTACTAATTCTGCGTACGGACGTTGCAATAAATCACCGCGCGCAGAACCTTGCTGACGTCCGGAAAAATCCGTGAACGTGGTAGGATATGCAACGGTTCGAACGTCGACGAGTTCATTTGAATGAGTAATAGCTTCTTAAAGCACGTGCCCAGTTCTTTAATAAACAATTAATTAAAATCAAAATCAAATTTATTTGCTTCGTTGATACTTGACAAAATTGGTGCCCAACGTGAGGCAAGAACTCTATAATCATCACAAATTGGCGCCCAACGTAGGGCAAGAACTTAATAATCGTCACAATGTGATATTAATAACACCGCACAACAGCATCTAATATTATTCATGATTTTGAATAAAGTGTTGAAGAACTACAATCAATTTTATTGCAACAGCTCTGGTTTTTGAAATATCGAGTAAAGATAGTTTTGTCAAAAAATGAAAGATTTTGAAATTTAACATTTTGCTAAGTAAATTTAAAAAGATAAAAACTTTCTTTTATAAGATTGGCGAGCTCCTTTGAAGGTTCCAACAATAGTCAGCCATCATATGAGCATCCTAACGGCCTTGATAGCGTTCTTCCATAGTCCGAATGATAGAACTTTTCTCCCTGTTCCTCGCTTAAATCACCAAAATTTTCAGGAAGACGGCTTGGATGACTATGGAGGAAGTGAACCTTGATGCTCATATTGCAACCAAACTGTTCGTAGTTAGTTAACATGTCTTCAACCAGCTGGGAATAGTTTTCTGCCTTTTACTTCCGAGAAAGTTATTGATCACTGAAGCAAAGGAATTCCAAGCGTTTTCCTCAACATTGTCCATAGAAGTTGTAAAATTCGAATTTTTTAAAAGCTTCCTGATCTGCGGACCATCAAAGATACCAACTTTCAGCTTCTCAGAACTTAAACTTGGAAATGTCCTTGAAATATATTTGAAACATTCCCCATTTTTATTCAAAGCCTTGACATATTGTTTCATTAATGCGATCTCTTGCTACTAACGGAACGTTAACAACACTATGCTTAAGAGGAATCAAAGCTTCTCTTGGAGGCCAATCTTTCTTAGTCCAATGTTCATTCTTAGCCCTACTATCCCATAAGCAGATAAAACAGGGATATCCACTTTGTTGACTCAAAAGTAAGTCAAGACATATCAACCAATTAGGTTCTTCGTACTTAATTTTGTTAAGGACCAGTAAGGAAAAGTAGGATATTGTTCCTTCACTTTGGTGGAATGCGCAATGGGCAAAGAACCAAGCTTATTACCCTTATTTAGAAGAACGCATTTAAAACTGCGCTTGGAAGAATCTATAAAAAGGCGCCAGTCGTTAAGACCGTACTCTTCTAAACCCATTGCAGTCATCAGACCTCGAATGTCAATGCAAAATACGAAATCATCCTCTTCAGAAGCAAAAGGAAATAAATCTTTTTCTGTAGTGCGATAATATGAAGCTCTTGTCTCACTTGTCAGCAGATTTCTCTGTTTCAATCGCGAAGCTAGTAATCCAGACGCACTTTTTGAGAGATTAAGGTCTCTTACTAAGTCATTAAGCTCGTTTTGGTTGAATAGTTTTGGTGAGTTTAGGGAATCTTCCGGATCGAAGTCACTGTCTTCATTTTCAAGTGACTCTATGTCCTCACTATTAATTGCTTGTGTGATTCGGAAAAAAAAATGCGGAAAATCGAAGAGTTTCAGGGAAACTTTGCAAAGCACCATCTAACGAGGAGAATCCGAAGTAACTTCACAAACCAAACAATTGAAAAACATGCAAATTTAAAAGCGTTTTCGGCTGACTGCTTTGGAATGCCTCCTCTTGTAATAACAGGAGATGCAGATACTCATAGAGTGCTCTAGAGCAATCAATCGAAAACGCTATAAGTTGCACTCCTCCATCATTTAATTAAAAGAGAAAGCGAAAGCTAAGAAAACAAAAGCTAATTGATTTAAAGCCGCGCTCGTTGGTGACAAATCAACCAATACAATTATCTTTTTTATTGCCGATGTGAACGTAAAAAAATACATAAAACCGCCGAAGATTCGATTCGTGCAACGCCATCTAACGAGGAAAGCGCGAATTAACTAGTAATTTCAAAAACCCAAATACAAGAGCGTCCTTTGAATTACAGAAAAAGTTCAGAGTTCAAGAAACAAAAAATTGAAATTAACTCTAGCACTTTCGATCCTTTTCGTGGTCTTCATCCGCCTGCGCCATTATTTTTTTTAAACTTCAGTCAAAAGAGGAAGTGCGTAATTGATTGCGATTAACGTAACACTCTGTATTTACAAACAAATACAAATTAGGCTCTTTCGTAGTTTTAAAATACTCTGAGACCGAAAAAATAGAAAATTAGTTTCCCCATTCGATTATCTCCATGAAGTATTGATTAATCGATGATTTCGTCTTCAGTGCTCGAATTTCTGCATCGATTTTTGAAAACGTCGATTGGGAAAATCGTTCTATTTCCAGGGAAGTGCCAACCCTACTGAGAACGTTCAACTGCTGCTCCTATTTATATTTGACTGATTGTGAGTGAGGTGTGGCTGCGCGCCGTGCTAGGTTTGATGTTAGCCAATCAAACCGAGGTGTAGGTATAAATGCAGCATTTAGCAATGAACTTCGACTTGATTGGCCAACGCTCATCCCCCTCCAGACTGAACAGAGCGCTTACGTAGTCAGATATAAATACAGGAGCAGCAATTAAACATGTTCAGTTCCATTCAGTAACAACTGCTGCAACATTAACATCAGCTTATACTAAAAAATGATTTACTAATTATCCCTGTTTAGGAGTTGATTCTGAATAGAGAGAAATCCTTAAAATACTTCGAGATCTAAAAAATAAAAAAAAAGTTGCACCATTCGGTTACCTCCATGAAGTATTGATTAATCGATGATTTCATCTTCAGGGCACATATTTCTGCAGCGATTTTTAAAAACGTCGATTGGAAAAATCGATCTCTTGCAAGGAAAGTGCCAACCCTACTGAGAATGTTCAATCGCTGCTCCTATTTATACTCGGCTAAGCTGTGATAGGTCTGATGTTAGTCAATCAAACCGAGGCGTAAAGCGAATGCGGTATTTAGCAACGAACTTCGACTTGATTGGCCAACGCTCATCCCCCTCCAGACTGAACAGAGCGCTTACGTAGTCCGATATAAATACGGGAACAGCAATTAAACATGTTCAGTTCCATGAAGCAACAACTGCTGCAACATTAACGTCAGCTTATAATAAAAAGTTCTCGTTCGGAAGTTGATTTGTATGGGAGGAAATAATTAATGAATTAAATAAATGAATGGAAAAATGAATATGATTCCACAAAACGAACTTGTTTTGCACTATCAAGTACTACTTTTAAAGTATGATTAAGTCATAAAATATTTTCAATGAATGTATTTGACAAGAGCGATAAGGGATTATTGGTGACAACGACGCTATGACGTTATACTTATAGGGTCAACGTCTTTAACGTTAAAGTTTACGCTCGGAACAACACATTGGAAACCTGAGATGATTATAACAACCGAAGATGTGGAAGACGTTTAATCAATCGGATAGTAAGACTGATGAATATCACCCGATCGGCGATACAAAACACAGCCTGATAAATTCACCAGGTGTACGAGAGCTCCCCGATGAAAAACGAACACAATTTCATACAACTATGAGGAAATCATCAATTTGTCGTAATATATGTGCCCACTTTATCTAGATTTTACATGTTTACTATTCCCTGTCGGCATTAAAGTATATGAGTTTATTTCGATCTCTTCCTCTCCGCTGGGTTTGATTAAGAATTTCATAATGAAACTAAAACGATCCAATTGATTCGACGTAAATAATTCATAAATTAAATCGTAATAGCACGTGTGTTACAAACTTATCGATGCCGAGATACCGGAGCAATAACAACCGGAAATTCTACGGGAACGAATCTAATTAAAGTTTCGCTTTTTATTAAGCTTTAAGTTAATTGATAAGTGAGTACGTGAAGGGAAAAGAATTTTGCAAAGTACTGCGGCGTTTTCTCTAACAACTGTTTTATTAATTTATTTATTTATTAGTAATTAAGCAGTGGCAGTTATGATTTCAATTCAAAAAGAGACAGTTTCTGTAAAATATTACAATGGTTTTATCTCGAGTGTGTTGCGTGTAAACAAATAAGTTCAACGCTCTTCATTTAGTTAAATTTCATTTCGAATAATTTATCTTAACAATAAAATTAAATCACCACAACAAAATATACGAGCGTTATTACATCATTATGTTATTATTATTACAATATTAAATCATGGCAGGGAAATTTTCCTAAAAAAAAAAATAAATCATACATGCTTGACACAGTTAAATAACGTATGAAGTTTCGCAGTTAAAATTTTTAATCACGCATGAGTAGGAGGAAGACGTAAACCATAAACGTCTGATTTGATTTTTCCCCGATTTTTCGCATTTCTCAGTATAGACCGCCTTATAATTACCGTCGTTTTCCTGTGGGCATTTTTAATTTGCCCGCACCTACTTTCGCACATGAATGGCCATGCGAGCAACGACTAAGCAAATAAATTTGTTCACGTATGGTATGCTATGGTATCTTACGGGTAATTAGAAACGATGCATCTGCGGTAATTATTTATACACAATGTAATTTCAAGATTATACATTGCGGATGATAATTACACACGCTGTTTCAATTATCTCGGCTTATACGAGAGCGCAGAGTTATGTAAAATTACCAATAGATACTACCACTTGATTCTCTACTTATTATAATTATTATTACTCGAATTCCAAACCTAAATGCAATTCGAAAATTTACGCTAACAAATAAAGAGGCCGTGTTCTAGAAGGATAAGAACAAAAGACGGTTGATTCGGGACTAATTTCCACTTCTTTCTTCGAAGGAAAATGAAACACAAAAGACTGTGGCCTACAAGAGACGATTTCGTTACAATAAGATGAAAAACAAAAAAAAAATTCATGACAATTTCAATTTTTTCCCCCATAAAATGACGAGAAACAATAACAAAAGATGGACGATTTCTGGATAAATTTTGAGATCGGGACATGTCGAAAAACAAGAAACGATCAAGTCGCTACCATTTCGATATTGTTTTTCATAAAATAGTTAACAAACAACAAATGACTGTCAACTTCCCCACAAATTTCTTCGCGGAAAACAAAAACAAAAGGCGATGGTCTTCAAGAGAAGACTTTCTTCGCAAAAAGTTAAAAAAACAAAAAAAAATCATAATTTCGAACTTTTTTCCCTTAAATAACGTAAAACAAAAACAAAAGATAGTTGATTCAGGACAAATTTCCACTTCTTTCTTCGAAGGAAAACAAAAAAAAAAACAAAAAAAAAACAAAAGACTATGGTCTACAAGAGACGATTTCGTTACAATAAGATGAAAAACAAAAAACAAGACAATTCATGACCATAAATTTTGACTTCCAATTTCAAAAGGCAAAAACAAAACACGATCGCGTACAAGAGAGACTTTCTTCGAAAAACAAGAAATGACCATTTCGATTTTGTTTTCCATAAAATGGTTAACAAACAACAAAAGACTGTCAACTTCTGGACAAATTTCTTCGCAGAAAGAAACATGCACAACAAAAAACAAAAGAAAGTATCACTTCACGACGATTTCGATTTTTTTTCCATGAAATAACGAAAAGTAAAAAACAAGAGACGGAACGATTTCTGGATAAATGTTGACTTCCATCTTTAAAAGGCAAAAATAAAACAAAACACGATCGACTATAAGAGAAATATTCATCAGGACAAGTCGAACAACAAGAAACGATCAATTCGCGACCATTTCGTTTTTGTTTTCCGTAAAATTGTTAACAGACAACAAAAGACTGTCAACTTCCGGACAAATTTCTTCGTGGAAAGACGAGAAACCAAAAACAAAAGGCGATGGCCTTCAAAGGAAGACTTTCCACGCAAAAAGATGAAAAACAAAAAAAAAGATCACAATTTCGAATTTTTTCCGTCAAATGACGTAAAACAAAAACAAAAGACGGTTGATTCGGAATAAATTTCCACTTCTTTCTTCGAAGGAAAACGAAAAACAAAAGACTATGGTCTACAAGAGGCGATTTCGTTACAATGAGATGAAAAACAAAAAAAAAACAATTCATAACAATTTCAATTTTTTTTCTCCATAAAATGACGAGAAACAAAAACATAAGACGAACGATTTCTGCAGAAATTTTGACTTCCATCTTCAAAAGGCAAGAACAAAACAAAACACTATCGACTACAAGACAAGTCGAAAGACAAGAAACGATCAATTCGCGACCATTTCGATTTTGTTTTCCATAAACTAGTTAACAAACAACAAAAGACTATCAACTTCTTCGTGGAAAGACAAGAAAATAAAAACAAAAGGCGATGACCTTCAAGAGAAGACTTTCCACGCAAAAAGATGAAAAACAAAAAAAAAGATCACAATCTCGAATTTTTTCCGTCAAACGACGTAAAACAAAAACAAAAGACGGTTGATTCGGAACAAATTTCTACTTCTTTCTTGGAAGGAAAACGAAAAACAAAAGACCATGGCCTACAAGAGAAGATTTCGTTACAATAAAATGAAAAACAGAAAAAAAACAATTCATGACCATTTCAATTTTTTTTCTCCATAAAATGACGAGAAACAAAAACAAAAGACGGACGATTTCTGGATAAATTTTGACTTCCGTCTTCAAAAGGCAAGAACAAATCAAAACACGATCGACTGCAAGAGAAACATTCCTCAGGACAAGTCAAAAAACAAAAAAAAAACAAAGAAAGCGATCAATTCGCGACAATTTCAATTTTTTTCTCCATAAAATGGTGACACACGAAAACAAAAGACGGACGATCTCTGGATAAATTTTGACGTCCTGCTTCGAAAGACAAAAGAAAGACAAAGGACAATGCATTTCAAGAAAAGAAAAAAAAACAAAAAAACATCACTTTTCATCAATCTCGATTTTCTCCATTAAGCGACGTAAAACAAAAAAAAAAAGACGGTTGATCCGGGACATATTTCCACTTATTTCTTCGTAGAAAGACGAAAAACAAAAGACGTCAGACTTCAAGAGACGTATCCTTAATAACAAGATAAAAAACAAAAAATAACTGTCCACGAGAATTTCCAATGTATTACCCCCATAAAACGACGAAAAAGAAAACAAAAGACGAACGATTTCTGGATAAATTTTGACCATGACATTTTTCGAAAGACAAAAAAAAACAAAGCAAAATATGGTCGACTACAAACAAAAACAAAAAACAATATCACACCACGACAATTTCGATTTTTCTTTCTTTTTGAAATAAATGACTAAAACAAAAACAAAAGACGGTTGATTCGGAACAAATTTCCACTTCTTCTTCGAAGAAAAGCGAAAAACAAAAGACCATGGCCGACAAGAGACGATTTCGTTACAAGATGAAAAACAAAAAAAAAACAATTCATGACAATTTGTCCATAAAACGACGAGAAACAAAAACAAAAAACGGACAATTTCTGGATAAATTTTGACTTCCATCTTCAAAAGGTAAAAACAAAACACGATCGCCTACAAGAGAGACGTTCCTCGGAAAACAAGAAATGGCCATTTCGATTTTGTTTTCCATAAAATGATAAACAAACAACAAAAGACTGTCAACTTCCGGACAAATTTCTTCTTCTTTCTTCGCAAAAAGACGAAATATAAAAATAAAAGGCGATGACCTTCTAGAGTTCACTTCAATTTCGATTCCTTTTTCTCCATAAAATGACGAAAAACAAAACAAAATACGATCGATTTCAAGAGAGATATTCTGCACGATAAGTCGAGAAACGAAAAACAAAAACAAAAGATGGTTGATTCGTGACAAATTTCCACTTCTTCTTTCATAGGAAGACGAAAAACAAAAGACGTTAGGCTTCAAGAGACGATTTCCGTATTAACAAGATGAAAACAAAAACAAAAAAGTTCACAATTGTTTCCATTTTTTCCCCATAAAATGACGAAAAACAAAAACAAAAGAGATTTTGACTTCCTTCTTCGAAAGACAAAAAAAGAAACAAAATACCATCGACTTCAAGAGACGAATCCCTTGAGATAAGTCGAAAAACAAAAAACGATCAGTTCACGACTTTTTTTTCCAGAAAAACGACAGAAAACAAAAACAAAAGACGGTCCATTTCAGCAGAACTTCGACATTTTCTTCGTAGAAGACACGAAAAAGGAAAACAAAAGTCGATCGAGTTCACAATAAGGCGAAAACAGAAACGATCAGTTGCAGACAAATTCAATTTTTTTCTTCACAAAAAAAATGATGATAAACAAAAGCCTAAAGTTGCCGATTTTCTTTCCTTTTTTACTGTCTGAGAAACCGAGTGATTTTGAAAATTTTTCATCGACTCTTGCCATGAAATTGGACGGCATGTCTTAGCTTGATGTTGTTTTACAGTAAAGCTAAGATATGCCGTTCAACCAAATTCCATGGCAAGAGTTGTTAAGAAATTTTTAAAATCACTCGGTCTAAATGAAGTAAAGAAATCGTTTTAATTTTCAATTGTACTGAGGATGGCGTTATACCTGTCGCAGAACTAGATGAAGGATGACAATAATTTTCAATTTTTGAATTTAACAGACACTGATATAAACTAAACGTTTACGTTATCTTATTTATTTATCCTGAAATTCAAATAAGTTTAACGCACACTTAAGTGAAATATGGCGCACCGAAGCGCCCCGAAAATTACACACTTCAACGATGACTAGGACTTATAAAGTAGGGCAAAAGAGTCAGTTAAACATTTTAAAATTAAACCCCACATACGTGTAACAAGAATATAATTTGTATAATTACATTTTCGTTAACATTTGCAGGAAAAAGTGATTATTTATTTCGTGTGATTTTATAGCCAACGTAAAGCAAATTGATGTCCAAGTTCACGTTTTCTTACGAATAAACCGCAGGTTGTTAACACGTTACTACGTGAAATTATTACGTTTACCGCCCCTAGGTGTGTTAGAAGACTGTCTTTGCTCGTCGAACAAGCGGGCGCCAGCCGTCGACCGTTATGATTACAACTTGAAGGCTTTTGTGATTACATGCATTTTTAGTTAGCCAATTGGAAATCAATTCGAAGCTCATTATAGTTTGTTAAGCCAAGCTGGGAAAAGTTCTCCTTGACGAAAATTAAGAAAGGGCGGGGCGTTTCGTTTCGAAAATAAAAATGAGTGCCCGCAACGCCTATGTATATCGACACGGTGTGGCGTGGTGTATACAATCTAAACAGTTCAAACAATAGAAGAAGTGCATAGCAGAAGACATTCACTGAACCTCAACCGGAGCGCATATAAGAAACAGAATAAGAAGAGTCCGCCGGAGAATCCTGCGATGCGGTGTCCGGTCATTGCTCCAGCTCTGCGCTGCCTCTGGCGGCCATCACCTGCACTCCGGCTAACAATTACTCATTATACCACTGCTGCGGTTTGCTTAGATCTAAGCAGCAGTGCTTCCTTCATCTATGATTATTATCAATCGAAAATCATTAGAGTCCTTATCGGCGCAATTAGTCGGAGCTCTTGTTTTTGCAGGAAAAAATCGCCGACTTCCAGCCACCACCTACTGCTTTATGTCTCTCCGCAGGATCGCAAGTCTCCATCACAAATAGAATAACAATTACTATTTTTCTATTGGAAATAATCAATATAATACCAATATAAAAGCAACAAGCTTTTTTCAATAGAACCATCAAGTAGATTAACTTGGATTTAAAAAGGGATTGTAATTGGGGGATTCCTCTTTTAAAAAGCAACTGCAAATCTATTTGATTGCGATGCCAATTATGTAACGAGGATAATTAAAGCTATAAGCTTCGTCGTGTTTGCAATTTTTACGACTTTTTTGCTTCCGAGATGCAAGTGAAAGTAATTTGGAGGATCACGCAGTGATAAAGAAGAAGCCAACGGTTTGGTTTGTAAACTCGATTCAGGATGGCCCCAGATCAAGGAAGTACTGAGGAAACCATCAGTGTCTTTGAAGATTTGCTGCAATCAGATCGACCAATAAAGATCCCATCCGGAGCATCAAAAGTCAAGTCAAAAGTTTCTGCACGATTTATTTTCAAACTCCTTACACCAGAACAGAAGCTGGTGATGAAAGAAATTTTTCAAGAACGCCTCTAGAGAGCACGAATTTTCGCAGGCAACGAGACATGGGTGTTCTTCCACGAAGCAGAAGTTGATCTATCTTCAAAGAAGGGGAAGGCTCAGTTGTCTTCTGGAAAGTTGATGGCGACCGTTTTTCTTGACTCTGAAGGTATTGAATATATGGAAAAGGGGTCTACACTTAATAGAAGGACAATTCAAAACCTGAAGTAGGCCATCAGCAGAAAAGTCTGGAAACAAGGCCACAAGACTCGCACATTTCAAACCATTACCGAAAGCTGTATCGCCTGCGACTTCCTGTTGTTCAAACTCAGACCTCAGGAGCCGAAATTTTCCTCTAATAATGGTGATGTAGACGGTAGTTACGTAGAAAAATATTTTTTTGCTGCCATGGGAGTTTTCTATTTGGATTCTCCCCCGAAGCAGGAGTCGATACAATGGATTCATAAGGGCCCTCCACCTTCCAAGAAGGCGAAAACTCAGTTATCTTTTGGAAAGCTGATGGCAACTGTTCTTTTCGATTGTGAACTGGAATATATGGAAAAGGGATCCGTACTAAATAGAAGGACATTTCAAAACCTGAAGTAGGCCATCAGCGAAAAACGTCTTGAAACAAGGCCACAAGGCTCGCACATTTCAAACCATTACCGAAAGCTGCAACGCCTGCGACTTCCTGTTTTCAAACTTCTGAAGAAAAGACCTCAGGAGCCGAAATTTTCCTCAGATGATGATGGTGTAGACGATAGTATATTTTTCCTCTATGGGTTTTTAAAACGAACGAAATAATATAAATGAGATCAACGACGAATAACCAAGAAGATTTAACAATCAGAGGACATTATATCTTATTGTTTCGCATCAACCCAGATATTAATTTATGAAGGACGATATTGGAAGGACCAATTTAACGAGATGTTAATCAAAATGCAGCAACCTTTACTTTTCGTAGCAAATCGGTTAGTGGAAAGAAAAATGTTCAAAACAAATTGCGTTCTAAGCATTTTAAAATAATCGAAATCTCTGTTGATTGTATTTTGATTCCCTAGATCGTGAAGGTTGCAAAAAATTAATTTGAAACAATAGTCTCTCTACATTTAATCAGCCTTATCGTTACAGTTTGTTATTAATTAGACATTTTAAAAAACTATCGATACGTGATAGTAAAGAAGCATTCCAATAATGAAGATACGAAAAACAAAAGTAAATTAAAATTAAAATAGATGATACAACGAGGTAGAAACGTAGAAGATGATATTAAATTGGGGTTTGGTTTGAAATGATTTGTCTTCTCTTTTATAAACATATATTTAGAGAAGTACACAAAATGCCTAAAATCATATTAAATATTACTGACAGGGGCAGGTTTATCTACACAAGAGAAACACTCAGTAGATGTTATTAAAAGATCGTAAATTTAACTGAAAACTTTATGAAATAACATAATAATTAAAATATGTAAATGCAAATGCCCAAAATCATGCTATGCGAAAAGCGACGCTTAGTAGATGTTATCACTAGAGCGCGGATGACCTAGACCACTGAATCAACATCTTGTAAAAGTTTTATTCAAGGAAAAACTGACTACTTTTGACAGAAAAGAAACTGAAACTGGCCTCCCTCTGGTTATCACTCAGAACGTGAATTTAATTGGAAATTTAATAGAAGAAAGCAGTAATTAAAATTCAATTAAAATTTTCTAATTTTAATTACCTAGATTCTACGGCGGAAATTAACGAGTTGTGGGGACTCGCTCGTTGCCCAGTGACGGACGAAACACATCACAAAGATCGGCACAAATAAACAAAATTTAGGCCGCCCCTTGTCGGATTAAAGTGAAACTGCATTCCATCGTGATTGGCCCCCAAATAAGATCGCATTCTCAAATTTGGTCGCTGAGACAATCCCCGGAGTACACAAACACAAAAAGGCTGCCCCCTAACGAATGAGATACAGCTCTGATCATTGGTGATTCGATTACGCATTTCAACCCCGGCTACGAAAAAGCCCTACAAAAGCGCTGACCCCTTTAGCTTCAGTGCGTCGAGAACACCTGCCAATGCCTCCCTTGCACCCAATTGTCAGAACCAACACACACGCGCAAGCCATCCGTGCAGCTTCTGTCGGAAGGATATCCAAAGTCTTCCGCGCAGATTATTGTCGGAAACACATACAATCCTTCCGTGTAGCTTATTGTCGGAAACATTCACCGAACTTATACTCCACACATCCATCGGCGTCATCAAAACCAGCCGCTGAACAAGAGAAGAAATGGAACGCAAACAGAAGCAAGATACTCTGAGATAGTTCCATCGTCAACATCCATGTTCCATGTTTCAACATCCGTTACTACGTTACCAGAGGGTTCTTCGCCTTGTTTTTGAACGTTTTTCACTGTTAACCTACAAGACATCTAAGTCTTCACGAACTAGGGAACCAAAATACAATCAACAGAGATTTCGATTATTTTAAAAAGCTTAGAACGCAATTTGTATTGAATATTTTTCTTTCCACTAACCGATTTGCTACGAAAAGTAAAGATTGCTGCATTTTGATTAACATCTTGTTAAATTGGTCCTTCCAATATCGTCCTTCATAAATTAATATCTGGTTTGATGAGAAACAATAAGATATAATGTCCTCTGATTGTTAAATCTTCTTGGCTATTCGTCGTTGATCTCATTTATATTATTTCGTTCGTTTTAAAAAACCCATGGAGGAAAAATATACTTTTCTGTATAACTATCGTCTACACCAGCATCATCTGAGGAAAATTTCGGCTCCTGAGGTCTTTTCTTCAGAAGTTTGAAAACAGGAAGTCGCAGGGATTGTAGCTTTCGGTAATGGTTTGAAATGTGCGAGCCTTGCTGCCTTGTTTCCAGACGTTTTTTGCTGATGGCCTACTTCAGGTTTTGAAATGTCCTTCTATTTAGTATGGATCCCTTTTCTATATATTCCAGTTCACAGTCGAAAAGAACAGTTGCCATTAGCTTTCCAGAAGATAACTGAGTTTCCGCCTTCTTGGAAGGTGGAGGGCCCTTATGAACCCATTGTATCAACTCCTGCTTCGTGGGAGGATCCAAATAGAAAACTCCCATGGCAGCAAAAAAATATTTTTCTACGTAACTACCGTCTACATTAGCATCATCTGAGGAAAGTGTCGGTGCCTGAGGTTTTTTCTTCGGAAATTTGAACAATAGGAAGTCGCAGGTGTTGCAGCTTTCAATAATGGTTTGAAATGTGCGAGTCTTGTGGGCTTATTTCCGGACGTTTTTCGCTGATGACTTACTTCAGGTTTTGAATTGTCCTTCTATTAAGTCAGGACCTCTTTTCTATACATATTCAATACCTCCACTGTCAAAAAAAGAACGATCGCATCAACTTCCCAGAAGACAACTGAGTTTCTTCCTTCTTTGAGGACGGAGACCCCTTATGAACCCATTGCATCGACTCCTGCTTCGTGGGATGATCCACATAGAAAACTCATATGGCAGCAAAAAAATATTTTTCTACGTAACTACAGGTTTTGAATTAAGTGTGAATCCCTTTTCCATATATTCAATACCTCCACAGTCGAAGAAAACTGTCGCCATCAACTTTCCAAAAGACAACTAAGTCTTCCCCTTCTTTGAAGGTGGAGAGTCCCATTGCATCGACTCCTGCTTCGTGGAAGAACACCCAAATCTCGTCGCCTGCGAAAACTCGTGCTCTCTAAAGCGTTCTTGACAAATTTCTTTCACCGCTAGCTTCTGCTCTGGTCAAAGGTGTTTGGAAATTAATCGTGCAAAAGCTTTTGACTTAAAATGTAGTTTCGAATACTCCGGCTGAGATCTTTATTGGTCGATCTGACTGCTGACCAGACTGATGGTTTCCTCAGTACTTCCTTGATGTGGGGCCATCCTAAATTGAGTTTACAAACCAAACTGTTGGCTTTTTCTTTATCACTGCGTGATGCTCCAAATTACTTTCACTCATAACTCGGAAGCAAAAACATTGTAAAAACTGCAAAACATGACAAAGCTTATAGCCTTAATTATCCTTGTTTTTAGGTACTGTATAATTTGAATCGCAATCAAATAGATTTGCGGTTGCGTTTGTGTTCAACATACGTTACTACGTTACCAGAGGCTTCGCCCTCCAAGCAATAACTGGCCAGAAGAACAGATCGTTACAGAGATTTTTTCTATGTATACTTTTAAAACGAACATGTCAATGTTTTGCTTTATTGAAGTCTATGGACAACCAACTGTGCAAATACAAACTTAAGCTTCAATTTTTGGAAAGAACACTCAACTGTGGTAATAGTAATCCAAGTCATTGATAATGTCAAATTAATAGCAATTAGTTTTTGATTTTGTTATGAAACTGTGGTTTTTTAATAAAATCAGAATGGTAGGTAGTTTTAGAACTTTGGGAGACTCATTTTCGAGAAAATATCCAGAAAGACTTACTGAACTGAAACCAAACATGTATTAACTGAATTATGTTCATAAAAAAACCAACAGTGTCACTACAAGAAGGAGCTAAACATTTTGATGTATCTAAAAGCGCATTTCCTATTTAAAATTCTAAAAGAACTTAAAACTTGTTTAAAATAATCGTACAAATTAAAATAATCAAACAAAAATATTCACGATAATCACTAAACATAACTTCTAATTACGAGGAGTAACGAATAACGTCTATTTGTTATTTTATAGTGTAATGTTGGTTGCCTACATAGCCAATGTGTTCATATGTATACGAAAAAAAATCCCTGTATTTATTTCTATTTATGAAAGTTTCAAGTTGTGTTGAATAAAAAATATACGTGTAAGTACCAGAACACCCTCATAAAATAACATTTAATTAATAATATCTACGATACAAGATCTTCTCAATACTGTTACTTATGACAATTTTGCCATAACTAACATAATCATAAAATAGGACGATAATTAAAGTTAAGTTTTTAATTACTTAATTTGTAGCTGAAAATGACTCCCATATTATTCTTTTTTATTAAAATTAACATTTAATATTCGCCTTTATTTCAAACTTCTTGTAATATATCTGTTCGTGTTAGTAAAACTCACTGGGTTTTGTTTTTCTGAACCCTGATGATGGAGAAGCACCTCCGAAACGGAAAGAACTAAACGTTCACTGAATCATTTAATTGCAAAATATTTTTTTATTACACAATCGCTTTCCAAACTCGGAGTTTGTTTGAAATTGATTTAAAAAAAATAACACCCATCATTAAATAATAATAAAAAAAATAGAACAAAACGTGCGCGAGGATTGATTTGATTTGTCGAAGAATGCGACGCAAAGGAAATTATTTGCTCAGTTGATTTAATCTTTTCAATCAAATACAAATTGCGTTAAATAATTAAGAGCGTTTCGAATTAATTTCATACTGAGGAAGTTAGCTCCGTTTACTCAATTCGAGCAAACACTTTGCGTCCCTTGAAAAAAGAAATTGATTGTCCTGTCCTTTTAATGCTTTGAATAAAAACTTATAATTTAGATTCTGTTTTCATTTACGTTCTTCGTTATGAAAAGAACAGAAAACGCGGGAAAATCGTTTTAAACATTGCCCTATTTTCTTGTAGTCTGAATTATCCTGGAAAAGGAGTAGGCTTTCTTTCGGTTGCTGATTTCGTCTTACCTAGGAGAGGCTTCAAAGCGCAGCGATGATGCGAAACATCGCCGACCGAACACCACCAGCAAGCCGCCGAAGAAGATATTTACAGAAGGCGCAAAAAAGTTCCCAAACTCGACCACTTATGTGCTGCGGCCGGTGCAAGCGATCACATAACTTATTCCTTCATATTCGAAGAAAGAACGGCGCGCACTCAACGTCCGACTAGTTGAAAGCCGAACCCATAAAGTTTAATAATAGTACATAAAAAAGTTGAGTAAGGTTATGTAAGTTAAGGTTATACTCCAAAGGATCAAGCCACACGGTATCGCGTCCACGTGCCAACGACAACAAGGGAGCACTGGCCTTCCTGATTCAGTACGATCACGGCGCAATCATTGCGCCGCTCAAAGCGTCTGATAATAATGTTGCGAAATAAGGACGAGGAGTATCCTTCGAGTTGGAATTTAAAAAAGGACCGATGTCCTTTACGTAAGTGCGTACGATACTTGTATTGAGGATTAAAACAAAAAGGGGAAGTCCTTGAGAGGCACCGATGATAGGAAATTGTATCCTTGAAAGTGAAACTCGAAAGCACATGCAACTTTAAATATATTAAGGAATCCAGAAAATTATACTACTCTCAGGATAAGAGGCCTATTGAAAAAATGATTGCTTAAGAAAAGAAAGGATTATCCC
The DNA here is from genome assembly GCA_039766575.1 of Serrognathus titanus. Classification (NCBI taxonomy): domain Eukaryota; kingdom Metazoa; phylum Arthropoda; class Insecta; order Coleoptera; family Lucanidae; genus Serrognathus; species Serrognathus titanus. The sequence goes on along the minus strand of CM077911.1, from coordinate 19,263,292 downwards.
CCAAGGTTCGACACTGAGATCCCTGCTTTTCGTGATCTACTTAATGACTGGGTGATGATCCTTCTTCTTTTTCAGAAGGGCGGGCAATGAAACATAAAAAAAGCAGAGAATGCAGTTATTACATGAAACCTAAATACAATCGAAAGTTGTTATTTTTTATAACATAAGTAATTCGTGATTAGAAAATAGAATTGGGAAATTGACTAGAATGGCAAATTTATCCGAACGTGCGGCGAGGCTACCGTTGCCAAGTTACTATGGGAGTTGTTTCGGAAAACAGCTGAGCAGAGCGGGCTTCAACCTCACGGGGTGAACGACATCCTCGCCTCTGCTCTCCACGAACCTCGCGCCGCCTCTCTTTCTCGCGCTCTATCTGCCACTCCGAGCACACGATATTTGCGCCGGAGCCAAGAGCCCGAAAGAAAAGTCGCGCCAATTATTTCCGCGCTGAAAATTTTAATTAGTCATTAAAATAAAAAGAAAAAAACGGGCGCCCTTTTTTCTTACAGCTTTCCTCCTCCAGCCGGGTACGAGTGTCCTTTGTGAAATTTGTTTCCTTTGCGTTACTTTTTGCGCGCTGGATTCCGAACAGGTGACCTAGAACGACCTCGCCGCCAATTTCAGCAAGGAATTAAAAGCATGAGAAAACTGGAAAGGTATTTTTAGACTCCTCCGTTATATAACATCGGCCATATATAAAAATAAATTATTACGTGCTTAGAAAAATAAGGTATTAATTTCTCGCCGAAAGAATATCAGATATAAATAAGTTCAGAGTTACCTTACACCGGCCGCTTCCCCCAAATAAAACCGCCCAAATCAAACAGATTTGTTTATGAACGCCCCACGCGTTTAACTTACAGAAATTACAGAAAATGCTTGCTCGCGCCTTCTCAAATAAATCCCCGAATAAATTGTTCTGTTGGCCAATGATAAAAATGGCCCGAAAAATGGGGGCATACCCCAAGTTAACTGAAAGCAAATCCTAATAATAACTCCCGTTTTAAGAAGAATACAAAACACACAAGATTCCAAAAAAAAAATTACCAGCGTTGTCAACTCCTCAATTAATTTTTCTATAAACGTTAGTTAACATCCCCCTAAATTGGTACTAAATACCCCTATTTTTTCCCAAAAACTGCTTTAGAAATCAAAGTTAAAACTCATCGAATGATAGTAAAAATTCGCTATCATCGTCGCTGCTATTATGGTCGCTCAAAGTACGTAACAGGAACAGTGATGTGACGTGACGTAACATCCGTAAGGAAGAAATAATTTCGGAAAACTGCTGCGGCATGATAACGTTGGCAACACTGCAAGTGGCTTTAGAAGTGAGTGCAACTGAGTAGAGTGTAAGATGTACGTGCAGACATTACGTTATTCACATGTAAAGCTTAAGATAATTAATAAAGTTTACGACAAAGTCAGAAGTGGGATTTACCACAATTTGTGCCACAAGTACTTATATTCTTGTATTGTCTTGTGTTGTGTAATAATGGATAAAAGCAAAGGGGAGCTCGTCGAATCAAGTAGTCTTCTTCGTCTTCTATTGATTCAAACACGACTAACTCCTCGTCAAGTTCCAAGTCTTCGCAAAAAAATTAGAAAACTGAAGAGAAAGATTGCATCATCCTTAGAACAAAAGGACCATATGCCCGCTCGGGTTACCCTATATTGCATTTTGTGCCCAACTGGGAACACTATGCATTAAAATTTTCTCAATTTTTTTGTTTGGGCAGAAATTAAATTAATATACACACGGTTCCCATTCAGGAACATTATTCTTCCAATTACGCTCTTACCCTAGAGATAGCAGCACACAATTGGATCAAAATAATGTTAATAGTTTGATGATGTTGAGTTCATTTGAGGTTGTGTTTCATCAAGTTTGCTTGGTGATGTTATCTTTACATCAAACTCGGTTTTCGACTTTAAAAAAATCCTGTGAGCTGCACTATAATTTGGTGATGTTATCTTTACATCAAACTCGGTTTTCGACTTTAAAAAAATCCTGTGAGCTGCACTATAATTTAGTAAATGTATATATGGTCTCATTTTTGCTATTTTACATATACTTACCTGTAAATTTTGACTTAGATACCTGTGTCCGTTTGGGAACGCCGTGCACAAAAGATAAAATGGATGAAAATTGGAAACCCATGAGTTCAAGAGCATTTTATGGAAAGACAAATAGTTTTTATAAACTTAGAGATATTCCAAGTGATAGTGACGATTCCGTTCTAGCGGAAGATGTTTAAATTCCACAATATCGGAACGAGGGTGAAAATGGGGTTCAATCTCAAGTGAATTTTGAATATTTTGACGCTGAAGACGATGTCCCATTGAGCATTTTTGCAAATAGCACATCTACAAACCTAAAGCATAAGAAATCAGCGTGGAAGGAAGTAGAGACCTTTACAAATGACGATAATGTACGGTTTCCAGGTGATACTGATTTACCAGAAGAAGTTTTAGAACTTGTTACACCTTTTGCCATTTTCAAACTCTTCTTTACTAATGAATTTCTGCAAATGATAGTAGATATGTCAATGCTTTATTCCGTTCAAAATAATCCAAATCGCCCTTTTGTCACTAAAATTGAAGAAACACAAAAATTTATTGGAATTTTATTGTGGATGTCAATAATAAAATTGCCTGGAACAAGACAGTATTGGTCAGCAGACACGCGAATTTCCCAAGTTGCGGATATTATGCCAGTCAACCGTTACAAGAATTAAAAAGATTTCTACACTTCAATCAGCAAATGCAAAATAAAACTAAAAAAAATCAACCCGTTATTGACCACATTCAGTCGGTATGTAGCAAAATGCCAATGGAGGAAAATTTATCTTGCGATGAACAAATAGTTCCTTTCAAGGGGAAAATGTCTATCAAGACATACAATCCAAAGAAATCCCATAAGTGGGGTAATAAATTATGGGTACTGACCGGAGTTACTGGTTTTTCCTATGATTTCGAATTATTTACGGGCAAGGTAGAAACAGGAGAAGGGGAAGAAGATTTTGGTTCCGCAAGGAATGTTGTTCTCAGAAACTTTGTAGAAACATACCAAAAAACCTGTGATAATTACTTCACAAACATTCCTTTATTCTCCTATTTGTCATAGAATGGAATTGATTGTGTGAACTGTGAGAACTACTAGGTTATTGGGTTGTAGTTTTCCCACGGAAAAAGTTTGGAAACGAAAAGGTAGAGGCTCCCACATAGAAAAAGCAACTAAACATAAAAACCAACAAATGAAGGCTGTGCAATGGTATGACAATAAAATGGTTACGTTGCTCTCCACTTTTGCTGGTAGTCAGCCATTACACAAAGTCCAAAGGTTCTTCAAAACTGATAAGGCTAAAAAGGATCGTAAAGGTGTAAAACCAACACATGGGAGGAGTCGATCTTCTTGACTCTTTACTTGGTCTTTATATAATTCGTACCAGATCCAAAAAGTGGTATCATAGGCTATTTTTTCACATGATAGACATCGTTGTCTGTAACTCGTGTTTGCTATACAGAAGGATAGCAAAGTACCATAGTGAGGATCAACCGCAAAGTCACGGAGAAGTAGCTTCAGAACCGAATTAGCGGAGGTACTTACTACGTTAGGGCCAAATAATGCAAGTACGAAGAAACGAGGAAGACCCACCACTGTTTCACAAGAGCCCCAGCAGACAAAGAAGAAATGTAAAGGAATTCAGCCCTCATATGAAACAAGATTAGATGGTATTGGTCACTGGCCTCAACATTCTGAACAACGAAATCGTTGCCGTTTAGAAGGTTGCAATGGAAAAAGCAGAATGTTTTGTGACAAGTGCAAAGTATATTTATGTTTATATGAGAAAAAAAATTGCTTTGTTAATTATCATAATGTAAAATATACGAGTTGAATACATATTTTTTTCAATACGTATTAATAATGTTAGGACATTGTTTGCACAGTGTTCCCAAATGGACCCAGAAAGAAAAAAAATGTGTAAAAATTTTAAATATGAGAATGGAATTTTTTTGCTATTTTTTATGTATTAACTGCGTCAAGACAAATCACATAAATTTTTTTATTTTGCATAATCAAAAATTGTGCAATATAGAGTTAAGATGACAGTTGATGAAACGCTAGTATAGCTCTTTGACCGATTTTTAGAGTAAAAAACCTCACTTTGAGATTAAGGAAGTGTCCATTTTTAAAAACTCAAATAGAATATTAGAGAAGTTAGTGACGTGGAGGAAAGATGATTGAAGCAGTGAGCTATCTGTGATCAATTTATTTTAGGGAATTAGGACCAGGACAGTGTTGATTATTATTAAACGAAAGCGTCGAATAAATCGAATGTCTCTCCACTTACACTTCATGCAAGTTTGTTTTCAGGCTAAAATCCTAAACGACAAATTGTAACGCATCATCGAGCATGACGACTATATATATAGCAAGCACAGCGAAAGAAATCCTGGAGTTTTTTTGGTTACCGTGGTAGATAACATACGTAGATTCGATTTCTGGCAAAAATACAAATAAAAAATTCAACTAAGCAATGACAATTAACAACAAACGCTGCAAACTTCTGAAATAGTCCAAAAACGCCATTTTTAATGATACGACGCTCAATTTTGGACCAAACTATTTCTACATAGCTGCACTTTTAAAATATTCAACATTTTTGAAAATCGGGCGACTGTTCAGTTCGCGTATTGCAAAATCTGTCAATTTATTCAAATGGAACACCCCGTATATTATAACATATCTGGATAGCCCTTCCATTGACACCACACTGTATGGGCTTACGATTGGTGGTAATAACTCACAAGTAATTAATCATAAACCCATAAAATGTGGCGTTGTTAATGAAAAGCTCATAGAAAAGACTATCCGTATATGTTATAATATACAGGTGTCCCATTAGAAAAATATTGACTAATTTTACAATACGCGTCCTGAACTGAAAAAAAAACTTAAAGAAATTAAATGAAGGAAGCCATAGTGAATACTGTAAAGTGGAAAACTAATTTCCCAGGATTAAAAACAAAATTGGCGTTTCATCGCAGCCTCAGAGCTCATCGACTTATAAACGAATTGTGGTGGGTGTGAAGCACGTCCGCCTTGAGCAGTATTACCATACTTTATAAATGAAATTGTAATACGCAGACTTTGACCCAAATGCTGCCGCTAAGTAGTAACAAGATCAAAAAGTGACCTTCGTGTTTCTAAACTGTACGTGTACGCGCTCGATCAATCCAAACACAGAGGGGTTTTCATTTTTTTTTTCTTTGAAGAACCGCTCACAGAAAGTCATGAAACGCCACAAACGAACACAATTGTTTCATTCATTAAGTTCTATGGTGAACCGAGTCACTATGATGATGAAGTATTTCGAATAAAATCCGGGCAATTAATAAAAGAGTTCATTCTTGACCCGTATTTGGTTGAGAAGTGGTACCAAGGCTAAAATTGAATTTTGTTAGACTAGACCATCGTAGATACTTGATATTAGTTGTTCACAATGAGGCAACATGTATAATTTAGGCTTATATTAAGAGAGTGTGATGTGTGACTTTATTTATTTTATGTGTAAATATTGTAAAGCAATTTAAGTAAGAATTTAGTTCACTATACACTCGTGAGCTGATGTCTGCTTAAAGCTCCTGAAAATGCTAAAAAGCCGCTTCTACACTTCTATAGTCTGATGAACTCGGCTTTCATACATTCAAAAAAAATGCAGTTCATTCATGGAACCTCCCATGCTTCATTAAGTTGCAAATTTATGTTGAATTATTTAATCTCAGGTATACTGAACTTTTTACAAAATACTAATCATACTTGGGGGTCTAAAGTAGTACATCCCTTTCACCCACAACTCGCCATCGTCGCCAAAAATTCTTTCAACAACACCTGGACGCTCTCATCACTATCATCCTTCCTTCTACCTTCTCTTTTCTTCTTGCCACGACATAACTTGTACACATCATCCCAGAAATCCACACTCCCTTTTACTTTCACAAACTCTCTCCAGTTTTCATCCTTCAGTCTTTTATACTGTCTTACTCTCTCTTCAGTTCATCCGCAGTTACCAATCCACTCCGCCTACCATTCTGGAACCTTCCTCTAGTTCTAGTTCCAGAGCAAATTTTATTAAATTTACGATGTAACTGAATTACTTTTTAAAATGAACGTAAAAAAATTACTGTAGGATGAACTATTTGATGAAAAAGCAAAAAGAAACAACGAAAAAACAAACATAATTGGTTGATATCAATTTTTTCGCAAAGTGTCACAGTCTAAGTGACATGACCGCGAAATTTGTAGGGAATAGGATCTTAGACTGTTCCATTTTTGCGACTTTTCGAGTGGAATTTTATTAATGTGAATGACTGATTTATTTATGAATTAATTAAATAATTAATTATTAATTAATGTAAAAAAAGTACTAAAATGAACTATTATGAGGAAAGAACAGAAAAATACTTGAAAATTAAAAGAATGCCTACTTAACAACAATGAAGTAACATTTGACAGTCTAAGCGACCTGAACTTGGTTTTTACAGGCGATTGAACCTTAGACTGTACTTTCAGTTTATTGACTGGAGGGGGAAGTCCGCTATGTTGGAAAATTTCGACCTGTAGGTATAGCTACTCCAATTTACTTAAAAATTTATGTAAAAAATTCCTAAGATGGGCTACCTAAACGATAAAAAAAGAAACGCAAGAATTTCACTTGTCAATTTTGAAGTAGATAATGTTTCACATTCTAAGTAACACGACCGCGCTATTTACAGGCGATTGAAACTTAGACTGTTCCTTTTTTGCGACTTTTCAGAAAACGCCATTAAATTCGAGCGTAGGTAGTTTATAGATGTATTAGGGTGGGTAGGTACTCCAATTTACTTAAAGATTTATGTAAAAAATGATTAAGATGGACTACCTACACGATGAAGAAAAAAAATACGCAAGAAGACGATTGAAACTTAAAAGATGCGTAAAGTGAAGTAAGTGTACGACGTTTTTTATTCGCTAGAAAACGCAGCTCATCGTCGTCTAATCAGTACGTTAATTGACAGCGCCATCTGTTGGATGGAAAGTAAATTTAGAATGAAATTAAATCCATGCACACGTGTTTCATGAACGCATCAGATTGAAACACGCCAATAATTTTAAAGAAATTTAAAAAACAATCGATGAAAACGATTTTCTTTTACAATTTCCTGTGGCAATTAACAAACTAACGCAAACCACCGCCATTGTGGCTCCACTTTTCGGCGGCAAAATTGAAAATGTGGTACCCATACTCTGTAGTATCTTCTAGAACTTATTTCATTAGTTATTAATGACGTTTTTTATATTTTTATACCAGAAAACACAACAATCCCGCCGTATTTGAAAAAGTAACTGCGAAATGACTGTAGAACTGTAAAATGAAACCGCCATTTTGGCTCCAAAATGTTAACAATGCATTACTTTGTTAATCTAAGGATTTTAAATTTTATGTTACACTCGCGCCCTCTTTTCTTCAAAGGACTAAGGACTCGGAGCGTCCACTAATAAATTATTTATTCACCACACTGATTCCACCTACCTGTTATCCTTGAGGGTACACGTTCGACTTTGACGCAACGTTAGTCGTAGCAGTTACTATATCGCAACGTGCAACATAATTTAAACAAATGCAGCGAATCATCATCAACTTAATTAAAGAGTAATCAAACTATGATATATCGAGCGTCGCTTGTTAGTTCGAGGGGGTTTGAAAACGTGGCCTCTAAAGAAAAAGTTGGGAAAGGAAGAGCTATTCAAGAAATGCATTCTTTAAACTCTAGCAGTTTACATTTTATTGCATCTGCAATTGATCCCCTCGATCAACCTCGTCCTTGTTAAGGAAGTTAGTTAGTTACTCCTGCGATCCTGAGGTGTCACTTTTAACGCGCAACTTTTTTTTTATTCTTGCTTATTAAAAGACCATTAAAACATAAAACGTGTTACCAATCTAGATAACTGACCTTATTTGCCAGGCAGCAACTGAAACCAAAAACAAATTGCAAGAACTCAGATACTTGGAATACATGACCTCAGAGGAGTCAAATCAAACATTATTGTGTACCTACTTATTTTTTTATATTTTATTAACAAAATTTGTTCGTGTAAGCCCAAGAAAATTGGAAATGTATTAATTAATTTGCCAATGAATCTATACGGTAGCCGCAATTCTTGACCTCGGTTTTTTTTTTTGCTGACCGCAAATTAATCATCGCGCACTCATTTTCGCTTGGCGTTTTCAATTTCTTTAATGGCAAATGCATGTAGGTATTTTCAGCGGGGACGCGGTAACTCCGGCGGCGTGGAGTTTACTTTCTCGCGTTTTCTCCACGTTATATAAAACCAGTTTTTGCTAGGTGATCGTAGGGAATTTGATTGCGCCGGACAGTTTCGGTTTTAATTCGATGCAACAATGCCAAACTCAAGTAAGTACATCAAACCCTTTTTTTGTAATCGCAAGAAATCACCAGAAACTAATTACCTCTTCGGTTCTTCGAGCTTTTATCTTGTTTGTGCGAGAGTAAGAAAGGATCGACGTTAACGTGCAGCCTCTTTTGTTGCAGCTGCAGAAGAGCAACTGTCGATTTTAACGCAAATTATAATTGTTTTCCTTTCGTCAAAATTGAGTTTTGTTGCCGAAATAATATTTTCAACGCCACAAATCACGTTTGCTTTAAATAAACATTTTTTTCTTTGATAAATCAAATGCAATTTAATTCAAAGGCTCAAGTATAAAACAAATGGAGAAATATATAATATTTTAGAGGAAACAAGAAAATCATTTAAAATGCGTTAAGTCCTAGCGCCAATGTTTAAATAAATAATTTCTAAAAATAAAACAACGCCTTCGAAATACAGGCTGTCTCCGCATAACGTTTGGAAAAGGTTGAAAGGGTGGCTAGAGGAAAAAGAAAGCTTTACTTTGATCTCCCCCAGCAACCCTTTTGCCCCCTAATTCTGTAACTGATAACGATACGTTAAGTAACGCTAATCGTTACTTTGACCAATCAGACCTTACATACAACACATTTCTATGTACTGATTGGTCAAAATATGTCACTTAACGATTACCGTTATTTAATTGTTATCATCCGTATACAGGGTGAGTTACTAAGTGCCCCTTCGTCTTACAATTCGATTTTAGTCTTCCCTTCACTTTCTGTATTATTGACAACACGCGCACGTTGCACTTCACTTAAGTAGACCATTATTCTAAGCAGCGAATTAAATGACAGCTTCAATAATTCACTACTTTGACAGATCGAAAGCCAATTTACAATGGAAAAAAAAGACTGAGTCAGTTTTTTTAGCCCCAAGTTTACAGTTGCGGAATTTAAAAAAGCAAACGTTCGAAGTGTCTCGCTGTGAACTTGGCTTTGGAATTATAATTGTCAAAGTGACTCAACGACATTAAAATGTTGCCCCCCCTCCCAAAAAATGCAAGTAATTACATTAACTGAAGAAGAGTGGTCTTCTAGACTCCTAAAAAGGAACGTAGAATCATGCATTGTCATTTTACAGGATTTTTGTCAGCGTTTATGTCAGTCAGACAGAGATCGATTTACACTACTCTATATTACAAAATACGGCCTTAAGACTTGCATGCTTTTCTAAATTCCGCAACGGTTGCGCTAAAAAAGGGGTAAGCACCGAAAATCCGAAAATGAGATTATTAAGTTAAAAGAATCGTAACGACGAAATTGTTTTATGGTTACAAAATAGTGGATTGTGAAAACGACAATAAATTTTAATCAAAATAAATGAAATCAGTTTTTTGTTTCTCCTGTGAAATAAAACGCCCTTTTGTCGTACAACCGCCGATATGTGCTTTATTTTATTGGTCATGTTGTACATGTCTAACAAAACACGATAAGTGGTCCAGTTGTTAATTTTTTATTTGAAATTAAAAAATTTTTATTGTGAGAATCTTGAAATTCGTAGATAATTAGGGAAATGGATAGTTTCTGCGTTTTGTTCGATTATCCGATTAAAGAAATCATATTGCATAAGTATTTTATGTGACAGTGTTTAAAGGAGTAAGTGTTAAGACGTAACATGTAAGAAATTACATAAGGAGTCCCATTTACAAAAATCCTGTTGCATGAATTAGAATTAGAATTTATTTTTTCACGTACAGAGTTAGATGTGGTCGTCAAATAACTAACATAAACAAAATTAATGCTAACATATAGAGTTAGATGTGATCATCAACTATTTAACATAACAAATAAAATTACCTGATACTAATATACAGGGTTAGATGTGATCGTCAATATCTGTCCTAACGAAAAAATGGATAACAGGGGCCCAAGAACGGAACCTTGGGGTGCCTGCATCTGACTTCTTTATAATCAGAATTCGGATTTTCAATTAGAACCTTCTGCGTTCGTCCAACCAAGTAAGAACGCAGCAATTCAAGTCTCCAGCCTTTAACTCCAATGACATATAACTTGTCACACAGGAAATTGAATTGTACAGTGTAAGTTCAAGGCTTATGGCTCCTATAAAAGGTTGGCATCCAGGGCATCATATATATAAATATTCAGTAAATTCAACACAAGATTCTGTAGATTTATTTTTAAGAAAACCATGTTGGTAACTGGTTGGTAACATTCCAAAAAGTTAACAAATATATAATTTTCGCAAATATTTTTGAGAATTCGTTTGATATAGAGATGGGCCGATTGTTCGAGATTTCATTTTTGTCGCCCTTTTCGAAAAGAGGTTCAATATTTTTGGGAATATTTGTTCATCAATGGACAAATTGAATGAATAGACCAACGGTTCAGTTAGACAATTAAACTTTAAAGCACACGTTGTTATACCATCAATACCGTCGGAGTTTCGAACATTTAAACTTTTTATAGCTTGCACAACTTCAGTTTTCTCAATAGGGTGAAAAACCATCGAAGGATTTGTTGTTTTTCCCGTAGGACATGGCATAGATAGTTGACAGGTAGAGTGATTAAAGTGATCCTGTAGAATATTCTTTGCTACATTAGAATTTTTGACTTACTCTCCGAGGATTAGTTAACATTTCGCCTTCGATTATGAGTGAAGGCCACCCAATTAATAAAGGACTACGATCTGCCTAGAATCGCCTGGGTGTTTCCAGAAGATTCGCGGGCTTTTTAATCGGCGCTAGGTCGTACGAGATGAGGCAAAGAAACTATGGGCGCAAGATTCAAACAATTTTGCTGTTTTTTCGAGTAGAATCTCTTCTCTTCTTTTTGTCTTGCTTTACTTTGTTTCGTGAATTACATCATGGTTTGTTCCTTTACGTTTTTTTTTGCTATTTTCACCTCATTTTTACCTACTTGTACTTATTTCTAACACAACACGTCATTATTAAAGCTAAACGAAATAGGGTGGGTTTCAAGCAAACAAATATTCATCGGTCCTGTTTTGTTTTATTGTTTTCTCTTTGGCAAACGTTCCTTGGCGAATGGATTTCCCCATCGATTCAGATGAGAAAAAAAGTGTTCGAAAATAAAATTTGACGTAACTACTGATGACGCAAATTGGATGATAATTTTTAATACGAATTTGTTTACTGAAGCGTCAGCAGTTATGTAATTATGATTTTTACGACGCTTTAAAAAAATTTCCAATATTTATAGATGCCCTTTTACCTGCCAGAAGCGCCAAGGACTTCCTCCAAACGACGATAGGCGACTTCGGGCCGTGGCAATGCCGGATTTCGATCCTCATGGCGCTCCTGAAATTCCCCATAGCCTGGTTTCAATTCGGGATCATATTCCTGGCGCCCCCGACGGAGTTCTGGTGTCGCCAACCGGAAGACTTCAAGCACATGACGAAGGATAACTGGAAGGAGTACATCAAAGTCACGGAAAACATCACGAGCGTAATTGCTTGCCCCAACATCCAAAGTACCATTCGATGATCTGGGGGGGTTGTTTTAGGACCGCTCATGTAAAATGCTAAACGTGGAGCTTAGTGGTGAATACAGGCAGATTAAAATACCCTGCAAATGGGGCTACGATTACGACAGAAGTACAGTACACGAAAGTATCATCTCAGAGTGGAATTTGGTGTGCGGCAGAGAATTTTTGGTCGAAGTTGTCCAGATGACTTTTATGTTTGGTGTTTTACTAGGTCAGTCGGTTTCTTTTTTGCATTAATTAGCGTCAGATCTCGTCAGTCTGTTGATTTTAAAGTGCTTTGTTTATTTAGTTGCCATCCAAGGACATTGACGAAAAACTTGTTTGAGAATGCAATAAAAAAACGGCCTGAAATAAATCTTTGGAAAGATTAAGACGTGCGTTAGCATGCATTAACATTTTAAAATTTCCATATTTACGAGTTAAGAACAAACTAAAATTTGCATGGAAATTACCTTTTGTGAAGCAAACAATTAAACTTTTACCGAAGGTCTTTTCTTTACCAAAACAGGTAATCGGCCAAACAATACAAAAATAACCGCCCCTTCAATTTTTTTTTATTTACTTTTGATAAATCTACGAAACGCCGATACACCCTCCATTAACCATATACATTTGTTATAGGTAATATTATATTTGGAGTTATAGCAGATAGGTATGGACGCAAGAAGACTTTACTGGCATGTGTAACAATGCAAGCACTTTTCGGATTATTCAGTGCCTGGTCCCCCTTCTTCGTCATGTTTATCATAATGAGATTCCTTCTGGCGATATCCAATGGGGGAACTGTGATAATCTCATTCGTTATGTGCATGGAAGTCGTGGGTGGCAAATGGAGGACCATAATCCCGATACTCTACCAAATACCTTTTGGAATAGGCAGCACTTTGATGGCCGTTTTGGCCTTTTACTTCCGCGAGTGGCGAGACTTACAACTACTACTCTCAGGGATCAGTCTCACTTACATAATCTACTTTTGGTAAACCACTTGCAATTTCCTTTTTTTACTAAACAGCCTCTGCGCATCACAGGTTCCTCCCCGAATCACCGCGATGGTTAATCGCGACGAAAAGAAAAGAAGAAGCCATCCTCGTCGTGGAGAAGGCGATCAGGTTCAACAAAGCCAAAGCCCAGAACGTACGTAACTTACTGGAGAAGTACTGTTCGGAAGGACGAAAAGAAAAATCAAATTTCTCCCAGTTAATAACCACGGTGTCTTTAAGGAAGCGCACCGTTTTATTATGCACGAATTGGTACGCCTTCCAAATTCTTTTAATTTTTTGGACACGAGGGTAATCATTTCAGGTTCATCTACGGAATTATCTTCTACGCTTTCACGCAATACATGGGCCAAATTGGCAAAAATATATTTATCAACGTCACCATAGCTGGTTTAATTTCAATCCCAGGGACTTTGCTGTGCATTTTCATAGTGAACCGTTATGGAAGAAGATGGACTATTACGTGTTCTTATTTATTCACGACGATTTGCTTTATCATTATACTATTCATTCCACTGGGCGTTTTCCAAGAGGATTGGCCTAGAATAATCGTGGCGGCTTTTGGTATTATAGGTTTAGCTGTAAGTGGTTTTGTTTTTGGGAAACTATTTAACTTGCAAATTCCTTTACAGGTTGCTGTTCCCGTTTTGTATTTATACACCGGGGAACTGTTCCCAACAATCATGAGAAACACCGCCCTGGGTGGGTGCGTCATGTTTTCCAAACTAGGCTCCATTTTGGCCCCCTTGGTCATCTCCCTGCGTGAGCTCGCCCAGTTTTTGCCCCTGCTTACTTTGGGGCTCCTCACAGTACTGGCGGCCAGTATTATCCTGCCGCTGCCGGAATCCCAAAACGTCGGCCTCCCCGACACCGTTAATGACATTGAAATGAGGTGAGGCTGTTGCTGTTGTGGTGACGCGATTGAGAACTTTCATGTATCCTAGGGTCATGAAGGATGCTGATTTAATGGATGGCAATGCAATTATTTTAACGACATCGAAAAACCAAAGAGGAGTCGACCTCGAACAAGACACGACGGGGAATTAATGATGCCATAAATCAAAATATAATAGTCGCCATAGAATTACAATAAAAATTAATGCGCTTTGTGAAGAGGAGACCACGTTAAGATGTTGGAAGGATTTCTCTTTGTGGGGGGAAATGACTAAACCTTGCAATAAGTGCGTGCTTGGCTGTATATGTATAAATAATTGGAATTGATAATAATGTCTGCAAATCTAAAAGCATCCAGTTGTAGCCAATGAACTAAATAAATTTGAAGGCAGTTTCAATTTTATAAAAAACCTAAAGAGTTTTCATGATTGGACCCCACCTTTCTCCTCCATTGAAGATTAGAAGAAGAAGCAGTTTTAGAAGACGAATTTTCCTCTATTCTCTTCAAATATTCTTGAGTCTTCTCCAAGTATTCCAAAGGAACTGTTCTATTTTCTGCTGACGTTTCGTTCTTCCTTTTAATTTTTAAATTTGGCGCTTTGAACGCAGCCAATCCTATGGCGTTACCAAATTGTATTCGTAATTCCATTCACCGATGGAGGCACTGACGACTGTAAACAAACATGGTGGAAAACGACCAATATTTTACATAAAGAAACCCTAAAGAATGCACCAACTCTGTAAATTAAGTTAAAATATATACAATTTCACAATTTGAACATTTAAAATAATACATAATATAACAAAATACTTTTTTTGAAGCATAAATAATCTTGATTTAGCAGCGCCATCTGTCAATTCTTTTCCGCACTTAAACTAAGATGGCGTCAAGACCATCCTCGGTGACTTTGAGGTTATGTGAAATGAAATTCAGCATTTAATTAATTTGTAGGGTGTTTACGCCTCTAATGTAGTAATTAATCCGAAACAACAGCAGTGAATTAGCATGTGTTTCGGACCGTTCAATAGAATTTGCCATTGGGGACCACTAACAGCTTTAGGTAACTGCCTTGCACTTTAGACTCGTAAATTAAAGCCTCGTCAATTCCAGGTATAATAAAATGCATAACAGGGATGACGATACATTGCAGTGGTATGTGGTGGCCCGCCACCACCATGGGGGGAGTTTTAAATACCATCTGCTTTATGTCATTGTCGGGCCTTACGCTCTATAATTTTCTGTCGGCTATTTTCCACGGACCAGGCTACTTACCTCTAAACTGGGAACCTGTAGGTTGAAGCTTATTATAGTCAGGTTTACATTAAACTTTAGTTTACTTTTAGAAAACGGCAGAAGACTGCCAGTATTTACAGCACTGCGGCGTTTGCCAAGGATATAAGGCGCCGAGGTCTCATCACTGCAGGAAATGTATGATTTTCAATTCCATTTGAAATATTTTTATATTTTTTGTTATATTTAAGGTGGGCGTTGTGTACTAAAAATGGATCATCATTGTCCGTGGATAAATAACTGCGTCGGATGGGGTAACCACGCACATTTTACTTTTTTTCTAGCGTTCGCCGTTGTGGGGTCCTTCCATGCATCGATAGTACTTGCGTGCTCGTTATACCGAGCAATCCATAGAGTCTGGTATTTATATTATGGGACTGGTCTAGAACCTATAGTGAATTTAGGCATTTATGGCTTAATTCTATGCGTGTTCGCCCTAGGCCTCGCGGTCGGAGTTGTACTAGCAGTTGGAATGCTTTTATTTTTCCAAGTAAGACCTTATCTCAACAAGCCCCCCCCCCAATTCTGTCTTTTTTGTGATAATTCAGGTTAGAGCAATTAAGAAAAACAGAACAGGCATAGAAGACTGGATTGTAGAGAAAGCAATTCATCGAAGGAAAGACTCCAACACTGCTTTTATTTTTCCTTACAACTTGGGAACGTGGAATAATATCTACCAAGTCATTAATCTTAGTTGTCAACCTGTTGGTGATGGAATATACTGGGAAGTAGTTGACGGTTGTGATCAGTATACTTTGACAGTAGGTAAAACTGTGTGCTCGATGACGGCAGGTAATAACTTGATTGTAGAGAGAACAAATCAAGCAGAAGAATGAAAAAAGGCAAAGGATGAAGTTGTACACGATTGTAAGACCTGCGTCTGGTTATTGGATCCCTGTAACTCAAGGGCTGGGCGTCTGCTTACATCCACCATTCACAGATGAGCCTAGAATTAAGCTTGACGTAAACGACACAGTTTCAGTTACGAGATGGCGGAAGTAAGTCATCAAAGCAGGACTAAAGTCTTTTCTTTCCTATTTATTTAATATAGGTACTGGTTATTTGGCGAGAAAATACAAAAAGACCTTCCCGAGAGTCAAGAAAGCATATCTAGAATCAGGGGATGGTTTCCTCGTAGGTGTGCTGTAGAAATAATAGAAGAAACTAGTAGGATATCAGAAAAGAAAACAAAATAATATATAGCATTGCTTAACTAAATTATTTCATTATCAAATTACATTTATTTGTATTTACGCAAGTATTTATGTATTCTTGACTTTTGTAAGTAACATAAATATGTAATTTTTAAAAAGACACTGCGGTCATATTTTCTAAGTATTTTAATTTATTTCAACGACAATAATCATTCCAGATGCTAACAAGTGGAGCATTATTTTTCTGCTGTGTATTATTATTCTAGTCATGCAAAACATATTTTAATCGACTGTATTTCGTGACTGTATTTTTTTTGTTATCATTAAGTTATTACACAACATAAAAAAATGATGTAAAAACTACTTTATTTTTTTTTCGCTCTAAAATTTACAGCAGTGTAAATGGTGTTACAAGACGAATTAAACTAGCGAGTGCAAACGTATGATTTTAACAACAAATGTCCAACTCATAACACTGATACCATATTTTATTAAATTGTTTATCTTACTTCCAAGTAACAGTACATATAAAAAATACAGTATACTCATTATAACTTATACACGATTACTATAAATAATTAATGACAAAAAAAAATCGTAGACACTTATTTAAGTTTGTTTTAGTGGCACGATTTCGTCCGCTTCACTTTTATACAAACGTAATTAAGTGTCAACATTTTTTTTTAAATCGGAAAAAGCGTTAGTGTAAATAATATAAAAAATAATGATGATACAATATTACACTTTAGAACTAAAAAAGAAAAACTATAAACTAGAAAGTGTGTAAAAAGGGGGGCGAAACACCATTTGCTTTTACAAACTATCTTTTTTTATATACACCACTATGCAAGCTAAACAATTTCTATCGAGTACCATACATTGTGTTCTGAACTGTAATATTGTAAATGACGAACAATTTCAAAAATAAAATAATACTTACCTACATTCTTCGTACAAGCAGTATATATTAAAACAAAAAAGTCCAAATCACATAATTACAATTAATTTCGATTTCACCTTTGATATATCAAACTTGCAATAAAAAATTAAATTCCGACTCAGCACGAAAAAGCCGTGACAAAATAATATGTAAATTAAAACCACAATGCTGCAATTAATTCTAAGCATACATGGAAACGGGTATATGATTGCATGTTACTTAATTCAACCTCTGCGTAGCAGGTATGCGCTTCCTTCTGCGTCTTGTTTGAGTCGACAGCCAGTGTTCGTAGTGTCTTTCGTTCGCCAACCAGTCTTGGTATTTGTACCACCATTCTTCCCACTTAATGTAATCGTTTAATGTAAGATCTCTGAGATAGCCTAAATCTTTATAATACTGATAGCGGACACGTACGTCATCCCAAGCTGCCATCCTTGACGGGCCAGACGCCAATAATTCATCTGGATAATGACCAGCAGGAACTGGAGATAAGCTGCGGAAGAAACTGGTGCTTCAAACCCAGTCTCACACTTAAAATAACTTACCTGTATCTACGCGGTGGTGTACCGTATAAATAGTCGTCTTGTTCTATCATCACTTTCAGATCTCCCCCGGTTTTCGTTATACGCATATTTTCAATATCTCTTCTCTCCCTATCGACGCTCCACTGAGCCATCTTCCCAAATCTCTCCGACAAAGTAAGACGTGTTGTAGCCACAATAGGTGACGTTGAAGAATTCGAACTGTCATCAGACGCTGACGATTCAGCCCCCGGGGAACCGGGTCTCTTCTTAGTTCTTTCCTTCTTAATTTTTGTTAGCAGCATCTGAAACACCTTCGTTATTATTGAGCTTCGGTGTAACTCCAAATCGTACCGGTTCAGATCCTTTTTCCTTGGGCTTGCGCGGAGCAGTTTTCGGTGGAGGCGGCTTCACACCACTCAAGTTAATGACTTCCCCCGTGCTATTTCGCGGTCGCGGAGGTGGCGGACGACGACGAGGATCGGTTGGTTTATCAGAAGCGATTGGCTTTGCATTACGTCGAGTCGCTGGTGGTGTCATAGGTCTGGGCATGCGACGAGGTGGAGATGGTGAAGGCGAAGGTGGCCGTGGACGAGAACGTGTTTTCGTTGGGGGTGATACGGCTTTGGTACCAGTTTTAGCTCGGGAGCGTGGCACAGAGAATGACCTAGACCTGTTGCGCATTCGAATAAACACAAACTGAGATAATAAGGAAAAGAAGTAGCTACCTCGTTCTTGCATGACGGTGATTTTTTGGGGAGCAAACCGAGCATGAATCGTCCGAACAACTGCTGACGGAACTGGCCGATGGCGATCTGCGAGCTGCTTTGTGCGGTGGTGGTGATCGTGGCCTCAAAGCTCTTGAAGATCTTGCGATGGGTGGCGGCGATCTGCGTCCAACGGGAGACCGTCCAATCGGTGACCGACCGGCTGGAGACCGACGAGAAACGGGCGAACGACGACCTGGAGAACGTCGCGGGGGTGTTCGCGGTGACCGACGAGTTACAGGTGACCTACGAGACGGCGGCGATCGCGGTGATCTACGACCGGTTGGTGACCGAGAACGAGTACGGCGACTAGGAGAAGGAGATGAAGATCCGTCAATATACATAGATTTATATCCGCTGTGCCTCCACCTCCAAAACATAAGGTAACAGCAAGATGTAAGGCATTATCCCTTAATAAAAAAAAAATTACCGATTAGGATCTTTCGCTTCCACCTCCAATAACTTTTTGTCCCAATACGCATTAGAGTTCGGAGATGCTCTGGCTTTCTTCATCACATTGTCTATTTCACGTCTGCGTCCTGCTGGTAAACTAGGATCTAATCAAAAGGCAAATAAATAAATGCGATCGCGACGAGTGATTTGAACTGACCTGTAATGCGAGGTGTCTGAGGTTTACTATCCATACGCAGCTTCGAAGTTCCGCTCTTCATTCTGTCCTTACTCCTGCTTCTTCTCCTAGACGACATTCTTAACAACAAATAAAAGTATTTTGCCAAAATGAGAAAGCGTATAGGCAATCTTTATTACCTTCCAAATAGAGTAGTGGTGTGTAGGTGTTTGATAGCCTCCTATATGGCGGGCGAAGTTTGAAGTTGTGACAATACACGATCGCGAGACGACGAGACGTTCGCGACACTAGAAGCACGACACGCGAAATCAGGTACCGGTACCATCGTTACGCACCACATGGCGGTTCCGACCACCCTCGCCATGTGGTTTATAACGGACCGAAACAAGTAAGTACTTGAAATAGTTACAAGCACACAGTTTAAGTAATTACCATTACCACTCATACAAGCATTCATTTTCAAGCACCCTGTTTAATTTAACCTAAACTAAAGCAATAAATGGCACGCACATATCACAAAGACAGACACTGAATGCACAACAGAATGTTGTGCGTCACAATTAAAATTTTAATGGCACCGTAATTGGCTAGCTTCCAGTAAATTCAATGACAAGCCACAGCTAAAAAGACAAAGAACCATTAATATTTTAACGATTTTAATTTCAACTTATTAATACATGACCTTAAACATCACAAGATTTAGTCTTAAACTTCAATGTCCATGCATTATAAAGCCGTGTGATAATTCGAAAACCAAGAATTTTCAGCGCGATTTTCATCTCGGAAAAGGGGCCTCGCACTTTTCTTTTTATTTTTTGGCACAAATACAAATGAAAAAAGCCTTGGAGTCAAAACTGTTCACAATAATAAAGTCATATTGGGGAAGCAAAACCGACTTATTTCGATAATACTACATCGAACGAGGGGGCAAAGGCTCACCGCACGAGCCCTTGAATCCGGCACGA
Source organism: Serrognathus titanus (assembly GCA_039766575.1). Classification (NCBI taxonomy): domain Eukaryota; kingdom Metazoa; phylum Arthropoda; class Insecta; order Coleoptera; family Lucanidae; genus Serrognathus; species Serrognathus titanus. The sequence goes on along the minus strand of CM077911.1, from coordinate 19,243,233 downwards.
TGACCACACGCGACGGATAATTTTGCAAGAGCCCGAACAAAGGCATCCAAAGTCTACGCGCCGATTTGAATTTCCCGCGCCTTACACCGGGTCGTTGATCTCACGATCGATACACAAAATTGGACGTCCTATAAACTAAACATACACTTACATTAGCAATACGAAAATACTATATTCGCATATCCGTTTATTTAGAAACGCATCGGTCGACTCTCAATCAAGAGGAATTGATTTTTCACCGAAAATTCGCAATTTTCTTACAGCGTATCCCACATATTGACATTCATCGGCAACACTTGTACCAACTGTTCAAAATAACATCGAAAGCACCCTAACGGAAACAATAATAATTATTAATTAATAATAAACAAAATTAACAAGAAACGTTTTACGCCAACAGAAACTAACAAGAGGAATATTGAAATCACATCCAAAATAAAATGCGATGCGAATAAACAATAAGTTATTACAACATAACCTCACAATTTCAAACAACAACAACATAACCTCACAAACATGATAAACGTTCAATTTCAAGCAGAATTATCAGATTATAAAATTGTGCACAACGTCCTCAAAGCAATCGCTTTTAAAGAAGTAAGCAACGTTCCCCCTATTTTCGACATAATCAAACACATCATGCATTTACAGTTTGCTATCATTCATCCCATGCAGGAAGGCTTAAAAGTAACCATCGAAGAGATGAAATGCGTCGAAACCTCAGCGTACATCCCAGCCAACGTTTTCAACTCCTATTACATTAATCCTAACGAAGACATAAAGTTCAAAGTAAGCCTCAAAATCCTGACGGAGTGTTTGAATGTGTACGGAGACGATGGTAACCCCAGCCTTAAACTGTCCTATAAAGCGTTGGGTTCACCGTTATGCCTCGTTATAAAGCACAGCGAAGAAAATATCACCGTCGACTGCGAAATATGCACGCTGGATGCGGAAGATTTCACCGAATTGATGCTCGAAGATGAAAGCATAGTGAACAAAGTGGTTGTGAATGCGGGGCCCCTGGTCGAAGTGCTGTCGGATTTAGATTACAACTCAGACGAACTACAGTTAAACCTAAGCCCGGACCCGCCCTACTTTAGAATTACAACGAATAGTTTAATGGTACAGTGGCAAATTAAAACAAACAGCACAACAATAATGATAATAATGTTTTTAGGGCGAATCTGTGGTGGACATAGCAAAGAACTCGGACGTAATAACGATATTTCAATTGCAGAGGGCTTCTTCATCTCAATACGCTTTCAATTATATAAGGCAAATTTTGAAAGTCATGGGTTACGCTAGTAAAGTCTCAATTTCAATGGGTGATACTGGTTTACTTGGTTTACAACTTGTAATTAACACTTCCGAAAGGCAGATGTATATAGAGTATTATGTTACTGCGTTATTTGATAATGATTTTTGAAATATATATTTATTATAGCCAAATATAACGGGTCTTTATAAACCAAATATACTTTTAATTGTGCCCTAAATATTACATGAAAGTAAGAATTTCAATTTATTGATTTTGTACGGTTGCGCCATCTACTGTTATCGAAGACTAACCACTAAAATAGAGAATGGGAAGGAATAAGAAGATAACAGGTAAATTACTACTTTTTTGATTTGATTTACAAATACCAAAGAGAATATTCGCATTGATTTAAAGCAAAATTTTAAAAATAGTTTCATTAAACGACAATTTTAATGCACATCCATCGCGCCATCTAGCGGTCGATGAGATAAACACGGCGCAATCAGGTGGCTTATTTAAAATGCGTAATTAATTATGCCATCATTAAGCGCAATTACTCATACTTTATTGCGTCATTCGATTATAATGTTCGCAATGTCATTTTGTCAACAATTTATTAGCTAAATAGTAAAACATGCCCCATTAGATTTCACAGTGCATAGCTTTTTACTTTAATAATTTTGAGCGCATTCGATCAAGGCTAAGTGCAGTTTTTAAATTGAATTATGCATTGACGTGATCAGACAAATTTAGACGTTTAAAGCATTCATCTTTGACCAGTTCAACAGCAGATAAGCAATAAAAAAAAATAATAAACACGACATAACCTCAACTTCAAAATCTGAAAATTCTGAGCACAGGTAAATCGCAATAAAATATATTTTAAGTAGATTAGGCCTTTATTTATTATTTATTAGTTGTGAACATAAATTCGTGTATTGTACGAAGTTATTTATGTATTATTTAATTTTTAAGCCATGGGTGATTCCCTACAGGAGAACTTTAGGCTAGGATTCATTGGTGCAGGGAACATGGCAACAGCAATTGCAGAAGGAATAGTACAAAGGGGTAAAAAATTTTGCAATGGCAATATTGTTAAACAATAAACATTGTTTTCATTTAGGCTTAGTGCCTTACAAACAAATAATCGTGTCTGGACCTAACCTGACACACATGCAAACTTGGAAAAAAAATGGAGCCATAGTAACAACAGAGAACGGCAGAGTCGCTGAAGAAGCTGATGTTATATTGCTCGCCGTAAAACCCCATATACTTCCCGCCGCTATAGCGAACATCTACGACACCATGAACCACCCGAGTAAAATCACGAATAAATTATTTGTTTCGATCCTCGCAGGCGTCAAATTAGAATCTCTAGAAAATGTTGGTATACGCAGTAAAAATCTATTTGTTGTAAAAAGCTTGTCTTGCAGATTTTATTGGGATTTGAAGGATCTCGAGTGATACGTGTGATGCCTAACACACCGATGATGGTGGGAGAAGGGTGCACGGTGTATTGCCCGGGGCAGCAGGCGACAGAGGCAGACATAGCTCTAGTAAAACGCATATTAGAAGTCTCCGGGGTTTGTCAGTTGGTACCTGAGTCTATGATCGATGCGATCGGGGCCTTAGCAGGATGCGGCCCAGCTTTTGTAAGAACCATCATCCGCAAAAGTCATACCTTAAATCGATTTTGATTGCAGATCTATCTCATCATTGAGGCAATGGCCGATGGTGGTGTTAAAATGGGTGTTCCCCGAGTCATGGCGACGAAATTCGCTGCGCAGACCGTTCTAGGGGCGGCAAAAATGGTTCTGGAATCTGGGAAACACACGGGCGTTCTTAAAGATGAGGTTTGTTCTCCGGGTGGCACGACAATTACTGGAATTCACGCTTTGGAGAAAGGCGGAGTGCGGTATGTTACCTGCAACAAATAGAATGCAACGAATTTATGCTTTGGTATTCGCAGAGGTGCCATAATGGACGCTATAGAGGCAGCTGCAAAGAAATCTGCAGAATTAGGAAACAAGAAATAATGTTCTTTTTTTAAATTATTTATTTCTGTATTTAGTAGAATGACAATAAAATGAAAATGCAAATAATGTAGTGCATTGTATTAACTTTAATATTTTATTTAAATTTGTTGAAATTTTAACTGCAAATTTACACGAAAATTTTAAGTAATGAAGTACAATTTAATGCAACTCTCGACAGATGTAATAAAGGTAGGATGATTATAACAGAAGCTGTACCAAAGGCTCTCCAGAAGTCGGTTAAAAATGTGCCATATTTTGTAACTTAATAATAATGTTAATAACTTTTTTATTTGTATGAACAAACATATGAGTATTAAATGACAATAAAGCAGGATTCCCCAAACTATAAACTGATTTTCTTTCCTGAATTTTTTTTATTCATTTGCTACGCCAATGGCGACCTTACGAGTCGCACCTGAACGTCACGTTGCACAATGGCGGAGAAAAATGCCCGGAAATAGTTCAATTGCGCAATATTTCAGGGATTGTGCAGGATGAACGGAATATACGTTCGAGGGTTCAAGTTCATTTTACGGTATGATATTTATACTAATTAATTACAGCACCATTTAACACGTGAAAAATAACGTGCCCTATTTTTTTTTTTTAATATAATCAGAAAAGGCAAATAATCTGCAGGAAAGGCAAATCAAAATTGGCGGTAATTTGTTGTAAATTGTTCAAGAAATAAGTAAACGTTGCTTCCCCCATAATTACATCAAATTACAATAATCAATATAACAATTTGACACAATTTTAAAATAGTTTTTTTTCAAAATGAACTTTTGAAATCTGTTCAACACAGGGGATTCCCTAGTCACAAATATATTTGAAAATCGAATACATTTTCCAAACACCGTAACACAGACGTTTAATTTCAGTGCACAAGTAAGACTATTCACTGTAACTGCACGTAATTACAATGACAAAAAAATATCTCAGGAAATCGGCTTTATTGGCGATGGTAACATGGCGAAAGCTATATGTAAAGGAATTGTAAATAAAGGTACGACTCCCTCAAGCAATATAACTCTTAGTTATTTGGATTTTAAACGCAGGTTTAATTTCGTATTCCCAAGTCCATGTTTCGAGTCCTTACATAAAAAACTTAGACGTGTGGAAAAATTTAGGGGCGAACGTTACGACAGACAACAGCGAAGTCGCAGACAAAGCCAGCATCATATTTCTGGCTGTGAAACCACACCTTCTATCTCAGGCCCTAAATGCCATCCACAGAAGCAGCAGATGTGACAATATCAAGAACAAACTTTTCGTTTCGATCCTAGCGGGGATTACTCTGGAAATGCTACAGGACGTAAGTCATTTGGAGAAATTAGTAGCATTCATGCTAGATGCTAGGATTTCAGTTGCTTTCAAAATTTGAGGGCTCCCGTGTGATCCGTGTCATGCCGAATACGCCAATGCTCATTGGAGAAGGCTGCACAGTTTACTGCCCGGGGAAGAACGTAACCGAAGAAGACATCGCAGTCGTAAAGACCATGTTGAAAGTATCCGGTATATTTGAGATGGTCCCTGAGAACATGATCAATGCTATAAACGGCCTATCCGGCGGAGGCCCCTCGTTTGTAAGTATCCGCTCGCATCCGACTTTAAATGAAAGAGTCGATTCATTCCAGGTGTATTTAATAATCGAAGCACTATCGGATGGTGGTGTTAAGATGGGTTTACATCGTGATTTAGCCACCAGGTTTGCCGCTCAAACCGTCTTGGGCGCTGCTAAAATGGTTTTGGAGACGGGCAAACATACAGGTGTACTTAAAGACGAAGTGTGCTCAGCTGGGGGCTCTACCATCGCTGGGATGCACGCGTTAGAGAAAGGGGGCGTCCGGTAAGTATGAGCATAAGATAATTCTAACTAAATTAATTTTTACATGTGTCTAGGGGTGCTATCATGGATGCTGTTGAGGCGTCAGCGAAACGAGCCGCGGAATTGGGAAAGAAAAAATAAATTCATTCCTTAATTTCTATTGAATAAACAAGTTTTAAAGTAGTTTTTTTTTTTTAATATTTACAAGTTATTAGTGAGAGGAGTTTTGTGGGTTACCGAAGGCTGCGTATTCTACACAACGAGATGGATCCGTGGGGAAATACTCTTGGCACTTCGTCATCAACCGTTTGAGAGCCTGGATGTATTTCCTTTGCGTTTCGTCGTTCATAACGTGTGCGACGTTCTTGGAGAAGATTTTTTCACGTCCGGTACGAGCGTGTATACCCACCATGGTGACCCCGATGGGCCAAGGTGCATTGCCGATTGCCATCTGAAGATAAGCATCACTTGCCTGGAAAAATAAAATATTAAGGGTGGGTCTTTTCATCTTCCCGTTAAAGTTGATTTTTATGTTGCCATGGTAGTTATCCATCAGTTAGTTTATCAAGAGGTGGAAAGACCGGCCCTAAACGAAATAAAGGACAGACGTCTAACCTTTAGATAATTTCGGTTGAGTAAATGTTCGACGATTTCCGTGAGGCTGTCGGATATGTCTTCAGGTAACGTGTAGGTCTTGAGTTTTCTCAAAAGTGGCTTGAGGTAGAGTTTGGTTTGGGTATAAGTGGCGCCGGCCAATTTGCCTTTCGTGCCCATCTTTTCCTCGGCACATCTCGTTTGTAATTTATCGTACCAGAGCTTCAAGACTAACTGAAATAAATAAAACTTTTACTCAATTTTGGGGGCTTAATCGATTGAATCGTGTTCAATTATAGAAAGCAATTTGCTAATTAATCTAAACCATCAATTAGGTTAATTTTGTTGATTATCACAGTACGTAAGATAGTGCTTAAATTTCACTGATAAGACTCGAGAGCTTCAGTGGCACAAAGTAAACACCAGCCATGGCAGAAGTTGTGTTTTTCATTCCTTTTATTGCTATAATTGTGGTGTTGTTAATCATTGTGGTGGCATTTGAAGTGAGGAAAAGGAAAATACGGAGCTTAATGAGAAAAGGTACGGGCGAGCTTAATTAGTGATTAAGATAAGAAAATGACGAATGTGGCTGATTTTTTTTTTTTTAAATATAAACTACTTCCTGTGTAGGTTACACGTTTGTCGTGAGTCCATATGGGCGAATTGTAACGATGATACCACCCGGTGAGAATTATTTAGGTAAAAAAAACCATCACGCTTACTAATTCAAAGCGTTAACAATTTTCTTTTTAATTTAGATTTGCAGCAACGTCAGCAACCGAATTCCTTTTCGTCTCATCAGCGACCAATAGGATTCTTTCAACCCCCATCACATCCACAACCGACGTCGTTTTCAGATCAAGCACCACCGTATCCACAACAACCGACGTCGTTTTCAGATCAAGCACCACCGTATCCACAACAACCCACATCATTTTCAAATCAAGTCCCACCATATCCACAACAACCTACGTCATTTTCAGATCAAATGCCACCATATCCTCAACAACCAACGTCATTTTCAGATCAAATGCCACCATATCCACAGCAACCGACGTCATTTTCAGATCAGGTACCTCCCTATCCACCGATGCCCAAGCCCCAACAAAATCAACCACCAAGATATTGAAAAATAGAATCACATGATGTAGAAAAAAATAAATTTCTTTTATTATCATTTTATTTATGTATATATTTAAATATTTTAATAAAGTATGATAAGACTTAAGACTCGTTCATTGTCAATGAGTCACACGAAGATTAAAGATTAGATCCATTACACAAGGTTGCATACACTTTTTTTTTTGCAAATATGTACCTATACTAAACAAATAAGTGGGGGAGAGGACAATTCATACGCATTGCGAAAATTATTATTAAAAAAAATGAGAGGAACAATAACTGATAAAATAAAACGTGTACAGAACCTGAACCTGATATGAATGCTGATAAGATAAATTGCAGATTCACAGGAACAAATTGACAGAGACATTTCTGAGTGGGGTGGCAACAAAAGTGTAAATATGGAACTGACTCAAGTCCTTTCGATTTTTGGGCCCATTACTGTGATATTAATGATCGCCGTGGTAATTTATATAAAAGTGGAATCTACCAAGCTGCATCAGGAAATAATCAGAAATGGTAAGATACACAAGGAGTACTTTTGCTATCAATTAAAAATTATCAATTTTTAGGACAACTTCTACATTCAGTGCCTGTCGTGCTCACGCTCCAAAATATGCCTCCTGACTCCATAAATAATCAAAATCTAAGATCCCCAACTACAGGTGAGCATTTATCATCATCATCACTTTATCTGCTTGATGGATGGACATCAGCCATTAATTAATTTAATTAAGGAAAATCTATAATACTTCTTTAATTTATAGGCCTACCACCTCCGCCTCCATATTCTTCAAACTCAATGCAATCACTGAGTCCAAATACTCGCCAAACAACGTATGTTACATAAGACATAATCAATAATATAAATTTACGTTATTGTTTAAGAGTGTTATAATAAAGTGTTTTTATACAAGGTCTGACTTTAATTTGATGTTATCCACCTACCTCTAAAAACTTAGTTATAACATTCATGTCGTGATCTCTATCTCCGTGTCCCATCTTCTTAGCCATCTCCTTAATTTCCTCGTAGGTAATCTCCTGCTCCAATTCGGACTTGTTGTCTTTCTTCGACGACTCTTCTAATTCCTTGGAAGAGAGCAGCTCGTCTAAATACGCCTGATCAACACTTTCCATCGCTTCTTGAAAATCGTTGCGGAAGCCCTAAAAATTTATTATTATTATTTCTTGTCTCACTACTCCAGAGTACTCTGAGAGTGCCCTAGAGCAAACTTCTTTTAGTATACCCTATCGATTTCTGGTTCTAAAATCTCGCGCTTCCTGAGTCGTTTGAATGAATCCACTTCGGATTCTCCGTACAACAAAATCGGCTCTCCGCGTTCCCTCAGCCTGGAAATAACCTCGTGCCTGGGTAAAATGTGTTCTAGGGCGTCGTTTTCAAGGGCAGTTTCTGCAACCAACAGATCCGTGTGAAGTTATAGTTTTTTTTTTTTTTGTGGAAGTTACCTTGCGGGATTTTATTCGTTTTTTCGATCACTTCGTTCTGTACGCTTCCGTATTGCTGCTTGTATTCCTCTAATTCCTTGGCGACTAAGTCTGCCCTTTTGAAGTACTTCTTGCTTGTACCCTATGCGACAACATAACCTCTTTCAATTTCAAGAATTCGTCGTGAAATTTACGTTACTTACAATTAATTGTTTCTCTTCGAGTTGCTTGCGTTTTCTTGCGATTTCTGCTTTTAAAATATCCATATTGTATTAAATTAAAAACATTTGTTATGTTTTTGAATAGTTCATAAATGTCATTGTGGACTACAGCGTCCTTCTATACCGACGCAGTGTTGCCATTCGTTAGAACCTCAAAAGTTATTAAAAAAAGAAAATCCCTTTTTAACATAAAGAAAATCCCTGAAATTGTTCCTAGATTCGGGAATAAATTAAAAGAAGAACGTAAAAAATTTATTAAAATTACATAAAGTTAAAGAAAACAAACAAAAGACGATATCCAGTTATTGAATAACGAATTAAAAAAAATACGCATTTGGAAAAAAATGTAACAAAGAAAATAAAAGAATACAAATTCAAATAATAAATAAAATAATAAATCAATTGATTTAAAAAAAAATTTAAAAAAAAAACAAGAAAGAAACACAAAGGAAAATCAAATTCAAGAAAATTTAAGACTAATCAACTTTTTAAAAAATCAAAGAAAATCTAATTCAAGAACGAAAGAAAACAAAAGGCTATCGTTAAAGAATCTTAGAAATCATGAGATACAAAAGAAAACCAGATCACAAATATAGTAAAACAAAAGGCAATCACCGTGACGTATTATTTAAAAAATAAAAAAGAAAGACCCTAATTCAAGAAAGAAGGAAAATAAAAAGAAAATAAACGACAGTCGTGACTTCTTCATAAAATTTAAAGAAAATTTAGGAATGAAGGAAAATAAAAAACAATCGCCGTAATAAAATCAGTTTAATAAATTTTAAAAATTTTCGAAAAACAAAAACAAAAGAAAGCTAGAACAAAAATGAAGGAAAATGAAAATTTCTTGTACAATCAATCGCCTTTTGTTCTTTTTAAGAATAAAAATAAAAAAAAAGAAGATAATGTAATGTTCCCTTGACTACTGTTGATTGTCTTTTATTTCAGTCTATCGAATAAATAATAATAATAATAATAATAAAAACAAAAAGCAATCGATTTTTCTACACAATTTAATAGATGAATATTTTTTAAAGAATTTTTTAGAAAATCAAGAAAAAATGCAGGAAAATAAAACCAAAGGAAAGGCAAAGAAAACCCAATTCAAAAACTATAGAAAACAAAAGACTGTCATCGCCTATAAAAAATTTTAAATATCAAGTTGATCGTCTTTTGTTTCCGTCTTTCGAAAATGCAAAAATTTCTCGCACACTCGACCGTCTTTTTTAATTTTTTTATTGTTTTTAAGAAGAAAAGATTCAAAACACGAACAATAATAATAATAATAATAATAATGAAAACAAAAGACAACTGATTTTACGATACAATTTAAATAGATTATTATTTTTTTTAATAAAGAAAAAACAACGAAAAGAAAACAATTTTTTTTTTTAATACGAAGCAATAAAATTTGTTATTGATCGTCTTTTGTTTCCATCTTTCGAAGAAGCAAAAATTTGTTACACACTTGACCGTATTTTTTTTTAATTTAATTGTTTTTAAGAAGAAACAAACAAACAACAAAAGACAATCGATTTTACGACACAATTTAATAGATTAACGAAAAGAAAAGACGAAGAGAAAGCGAAAGAAATATTTTTTTTTAAATACGAAGTAATAATATTTCTAGTTGATCGTCTTTTGCTTCCGTCTTACGAAAAAGAAAAGATTCAAAAGACAATCGACAATAACAATGAAAACAAAAGACAATCGATTTTACGATACAATTTAATAAATTATTTTTTTAATAGAAAAGAAGCAAGGTGAAAACGATCGACCGTCTCTTGTCTTTTTTCCATTTGCCTTCCACATGGTCAACAGATTATTTAGAAAAAAAAGCTCGCACAGATGGCGCTGTTCAATACATCACACAAATACTATTTATTTCGTCTCTTACTGACCATAAGTGTCACTTTCTTATTAATCATTCGCGTCGCGGAAAATGAACCACTAACGAACCACTTCCGTAAAAACAAACGAAAAAGAATCAACGCAAGTAATTTTTTGTTACCAACCAGAATTGAAAGTTTGCTCAATAGATGGTGGTCTTTTAATATAAATACATAAAAGAGCAAGTTTGAGCTTCCCAAGGGGTGTCAGGTTTTGGCTTCTTTTATGAAATACAACTTGAAAATTTCTTTTTAAGGAAAAAAAACCATTTTTTCTGAAGGAACGCCTCAAAAAGGAACTTATCCCTTCAACTGGCAACACTGTATTTATGTCAACCTACTTTCTCAGGTAGTACCAACTAAAACTTGTTAGATTTCCCTACTTTTGGCCAGTCGATGGACTTTTTCATTTTTCTGGGAATCCCACGTCCTCGCAGTTAATTCTTTAACGAGAAAATCTGAAGATTCTTTCTTTTCTCTTTTAACATAACTTATTCACTCCTTATTTACTATTTTCAAACAAAATTTGGAAAGGAATTAAACTAAAATAAAACAAAAATGAATATAAAAGTGTTTCATTTAAATGTGAAAGTTTTAAAATCAATTTAAAAGGAATTTGTAATTATTTGTAATTATCAGAACTTCAAGTTTTGGTTTTCCTGAAAATCGAGACCGTCCCAAAATTGGCCATCCCCCAAATCCTCCGAAGTTTCCATTCGTATATCAACAGGCGATCTGATGTGAGCAAAAACCAACGGCGCTGACTCCTCCTTCGACATCGGGGTCCACACAACATCCCCTAACTTCGCCCCACTAAATTAAGAATTATGAAAATAACGGACCAGAATATTCTCACCTGTTTAGCGAAAAATTCAACCAAGTGTTCAAAAGAAGCTGCGACATTGCAGCGTCAGACTTAGTAGAATAAACATCGACGTTGCTGGATAATACATAAACGGTATCATCCCCGTGGGAAGCCCCTAATAAAATAAATTGCATTTTATTTTATACAGAAGGAAGCAAAACGAAGATGTACCATAGTTAACATTCGAGTGAGATCTGAGTTCGGATTTGCTGTGCGCCCCACGATACGAAAAGAAATAGTAATACGTGGGGGCCACAGAGGCAATTGCGTGTAACTTCGCAGCCCTTTCTATATCCACCAGAAACATCCGATCGGTTATCATCTTAACCAATTTTTGAAACGTCGCTTTAGATACTTTCTCACCCCCAAAATACCGTTGTTTTATCCTCTGCGTTACTTCAAGCTTTCTATCAGGGTGGACTGTGTTATTGAAATCTAATACGTAGGGTATCAAATCATTCCAATTTTCTTCGATCTCATCCAGGTGGATCGGATTGCCTATAAAATCTGTAACCACCCTCTCATTTACGTTGATTTTGAATACTTAACCGGGGGTTTTACCTGCTGCTGGGTACAACCCCTCAGACTCGACGTTAGAAAAGATAATCGGCAAGTTTTTGGTTCGTTTTTTCTTGAGCAGAACGAAGGGATGCTCTGGTATAATCGGATTGACCGACCACTTATCCACGACCACTCCGAACGGTGAAAAAGGGTTGTACAACCAAGGCTTTTAAAACGTAAACGTAAGAATGGTATAAAATGATCAAAAAAATACGCACGAGGAAATGTTTGACGGCATCAACAATTTGCCTGCCGGTTCTTTGCTTCATGCACTCAATCATGTCCTTCACCAACTCGAATTCACAACCAACTTCCAAAGCCAACTTTTTGGTCTTCAACAAACCATCTTCCATGAGGACCCACGGATTAAGCGCAGTCCCACTCTGAGCTATACCACGATGAAACAGGCCCTCAGATAAGGGCGATAAATAATGCAGTTGCACGCTGGAACCACCGGCCGACATTCCAGCTAAAGTAATCGATTCAGGGTTTCCCCCGAAGTATTTTATGTTCGCTTTTACCCATTGCAAAGCGAGCAGCTGATCTTTGAGGCCGTTATTCCCCGGCACTAACGAATCCTCGGTGCTGAGGAAACCTAAACTTGACTTACGATTTAAACCCCCCGTCAAAATTAATTTATAGGCTCACCTAAAGGCCCCAGCCTGTAATTCATAGTAACGTAAACGATGTTTCTGTCCATCAAATATTTAGGGCCGTACGAGCCCCCGGAATTAAACATGAAGGCACCCCCATGTATGTACACGATAACTTCGAGGGGGGTTGATTTATTTAAACGCGGAGCGTACACGTTTAAGTATAAGCAGTCTTCATCCCCTATTGTAATTTATTGTAGTTAAGCAAGTATCTAGGCAATTTGTTGCGTACCTATGACAAAATCTTCTCCTGGCTCGGTGTAGTGGTTGTACTGAAGACATTTGTAAAGGTATTTGGCTTGCCAAGTTCCTGACCATGGCGTAACGGCTTCGGGTTCCTGCGAATGGGGGGCGCTTAGGGGAGTTACATTAAAAAACGAACACTTACTTGAAATCTGCGTTTTCCCAAGGGAGGTATTGCGTAGGGGATTCCCTCGAAAGCGGCGTAAGCACGTTCGTTTTTGGTAGCCGTCCAGTAACCTTCGATTCTTCCTGTGGGTACATCAACAACGGGGGGTGCTGAGTCTCCTTTAATTAACACAAACAATTATTTGGATTTAAATAGCTTTGTTAACATACAGACCTCGCGCAAATCCCCTATTTTCTTTTATGGTAAGAAATGCGAATGCTACAAGTAGGTCAAAAAATTTTAACATTTTCTTAGGACGTCTCAATTAACTCTGCCCTGCTTTCGTCGTTATCAAAATTCAAACGTAATTGTAAGATGTAAACATCCAAAGGCCACTGATTACTACGATAAAAATGAATGACGAATGCCAACCATGGTTGTGTGGCAGGTTTTCTCTCGAATGCTGGAATGCCTTAAACAAGAGACGTCGTCAAGCCTGGGGGATAATGACTTGCACCCCAGGGGATCCCTACAAATCTAGGGCTCGGGGAATTTTGCCCCGCTACAAGAACTAGTCTTGGGATTCTGCTTGGGCTTACAGCAGACGCAAGCAAATTGGACCCCTTATTGGACTTGTTGAACCCCAACCTCACAATCAGTTAAATCTCGGACAAGCATGGGGTTGCTTCTGTGCTATTCCTATCGTCACGTTCTTTTCCGTTAGCTTTAGGAATGGGGTTAGTAGGAGAAATGATTTTAGTTTCATGTGTTACTTTGATTTATTAAAACAAGAAATTAGGGTTTAATAACATTTTACAATTCGTCTCTCAATTTGTTTGCGCTTTCATTCTCGTTCAGTGGAAGCGAATCCCAAAACGCCACTGTCGTTAACTCATCGGCCTTTTCTAAGGTGATGTCTTGAGGACCTCGTACCTTCAAATATCGGAAGGTTTTAGAAGCACCGACTGGTTCCCATTTTAAATCGCCAATTTCTGGAACCCTGCAATTTTTTTTCATTTTTATTGAAGCGATTCAAGAAAAAAAATTTCTTGTAGTTACCCCCTGCTGGCATACGAAGTGATTAGATTTAGAAAAATCTCTTTCATTTCCTCGTCAGACTGGGATAATTTGGATTCGGCTATTTTCGTCTTAAGAAAGTACAAAACATCATCGCCGTGAGCCACTCCTTAAAATTGCAAATGATTAATGATTTAAATTAATTTTATTTATAACATACTATCATCGGGTGATTCGCTGTACGCCTCTGCGAAGGTGTGTTGGCCCCTGTAACCGAACACGTAAGCATAAATTGGGGATTCCCCCGCTTTTGCTTGTAGTCTCGCAGACTTTTCCATGTACACCGAAAAAAGCCTGTCAGTCATGACCTAAAAACGAATGGCTCCAGGAAACGCATTTTACGCAAATTACTCTTAGGTACCTACTTTTACTAAGGCCTCATAAGTCAGAGGTTCTCCCTTCAAGTAAAAATCATAAATCCTCTGGGTTACACTTTGTAGTTGTTTAGAAGACGAAACGCTGGATTTATAATCTAGTAAAATGGGCAGAAATTCATCCCAGTTTTCCTCGATGAAAGACAGATCGTTCCAAAAAACTAAAACACGCGGATTAAAATAATGGAACTCCAAGGGTTTTCCTCAAATACATGCAGCCGGAAAAATCCCGTCGTCTTTTGCGAATGAGGTAATCCATGGTACGTCGTTAATCTCTTTCCGCACCAGCAGATTATAGGGGGTGTCTGTTAAGAACGCATCCGGACTGTCTCGCTCAACAACCGGACCAAAAATACCATAAGAAATCGAGTAGTGATAAAAAAGTTTCGGAAAGCTTTCGACTATCGAGAGAGCTGACCGTTGCCGAAGACACTCCACCAATTTCGAGGTGGTTTCCGCGTTGCAACCGGCGAGATTAGCCAAGGCCTTTGTCTTCTCCAAGGGAGCTTTCTGTAAGGCCCAAGGGCCTAAAGCAGTGCCGCTGGTTGACATTCCTCTATGAAAATATCCTTGAAATATCAAACGTGAAAGTCTGCTACATAAAAAACCCACAAACCGACCTACCCGTAGATAAAGGAGAGAGGTAATGGTAGTGAACGCTAGCTCCACCTGCTGACATTCCAGTTAACGTAACGGAATCCGGATTTCCCCCAAAGAACTCGATGTTTTCATGAACCCACTTAAGCGCGAAGCTCTGATCTTTCAGGCCATAGTTTCCGGGAGCTACGTCATCCCCCGTACTTAAAAACCCTGAAAAGTAAAAGCAGTTATTTTTTGTTGAATAGTTCTGGGTGTTTTAGTAAATACCAAATGGTCCAAGGCGGTAATTTATGGTGACCAAAATCACTTCCTTATCCATCAGATAATTTGGCCCGGAATAAAAGAACGCACTGCCAAATGTGAACCCTCCACCATGGATGTCGAAGATCACATCTAATTTGTCTGAAACGCTCGGGCTTTCTCTGGGGACGTACACGTTAAGGTAGAGACAGTCTTCATCCCCTAGAATACCACGCGGTTTTAAATCGTGCGAAATTTGGTCGTGTAACATCCCTACCTAAGATTTCTATTTTGAAGAGGTTAGAAGCTTGCAGGCAACGGGTTTTTACGTCTGCGACCCAAACACCTGTCCAATCCGACATTTTTTTCGGCGCCTAAAACACACAAGAAGCTTAAGTCGAAAGTCATCAGTGATTTTTGTGAATTTGCGCCAATCACTAAGGATGCCAGAGAGTTTTCTTTATTGTAATTATTTGAAGCGTTTGAAATTATTAAGTAAGATAATGAGAGACCTCGAATCTTAAGTCCCCCACGGGAGGTTTCGCGTAAGGGATGCCATAAAATGCGGAAAATGTTCGACCATTGTAGGACACTTCATGGGTTCCATTTACAACACCGTTCAGGACTTTTACAGAGGGAGATCCTTCACTGTAAGAACCTACAATAAAAAACAAAAGTTTTTGTTCATTTTAATTATAATAATAATTGAGTAAGAAACTTGGTATCGAACAGAGTTACTTTCCTTGTGATGGAAAAGGGGATTCTAATTATTCACGATTTCAATTTTTTTTCTTAATACTTATTTTTTTACTCAGTGATGAGAAACACAGAGAGAGTACAACGTCCACCTTACCAGAGCCATAATCTAGACTAACCGTCCCTGGACTTAAAATGCTATCTCTGCATTTAGATAACATATTAGACTACGTCGTGATGACGTAATAGATTTATGAATATTATAAGTACTTAATTAGGTACTTCTAATTACAAACCAAACAGGTAGAGCCTATATGTACACTGCTCAGGAAATGCACTGGCCATTTAAAAAAGTGGCAGTATTTTTTTTTGCATTCTCCCTTTTATATACGTGTCGAGATTGTCTAAGGATTAAGTGACATTCCTTTTCCTATAGATAAATTATAGTGCATGCACAAATCAGTTTCCCTCACCTCATCTCTGTGAAGATTTTTAAGAGCGAACATGTGTTTCGAAATATTTATTTGATAAAGGCTTATGCACTCCAGCAATCGACTTGCGACATTTATCGCTCAATGAACTCGCCTGAATGTTTATAACACGATATTATTTTCTACCAAATTATGTTTCGCAAGTAACGCAACTGAAATCTCTTCAATTTTTACTGGAAAAAGTCTTGAGTGTCGTTCCAGAAAGTTATCATCAACTATTACATAAAGTATCATGATAAGAAACGTCGCACAGTAGGACCAAATGCACCAATTGTTGGCCGAAAATATTTTAACGACAATTAGAAACGTAAGCATTTTACGTGATATTATTGCTTCAGTTAGTAGTTACATAGCCGAGTTGGTTAAGTCCGTTGGCAAGATGCATTGCTTTTGGTTCTCAATGTAGTTAGGGTGAAAGTTTTGACAATTTTTGGAGAAGACGTCATTCCTTCCCAAACCTAATCTTATCAGTACCAAATACTAACACCACTTACTACCAACTTCTTTTTGGATTTAGCCAATAAATCCAAAGAGTCCAACGACCCCAGAAAGTAAATTATTGCTGTGGTATTACACGCACAGAAAGAACAAACAAAAAAAAGAGACTTTGGGCAAAAAAATGGATATTAAGAAACGTGAGCTTGGAATTCATCACGTATTATCGTCTAAAGTAAGAATAGATCTTAATCAGCTTGGTGAATATAATTCCCAAAGCGTTTCATCTTGTCGTCCATTCTAAATATTATTTATTTTCTGGCAAAAAACTTCCAATACGTTTGGAATTAAATCTTGGCGTAACAAGTCGTAAGAATCACAAACAGATTTGCACATTCATTCAAATTGAATAAATAAATAAACCAAAAAAAGAAATCTAATAAAACTCAATGTCATTCAGTCACCCAATGGTATTACTATTTACTATTACTATTTTATTAGGAGACAAAAGTATAAATAAAATCTACTTATTTTTTACTTACTGATGAGGAGCACAGAGAGTAAACCGGTCCACTGTGCCAGAGCCATAATCGAAACTAACCGTCCCTGGACTTAAAATGCTATCTCTGCATTTAGATAACATATTAGGCTGCGTCGTGATGACTTAATAAATTACGCGATAGATTTATAGATATTGTAAATACTTAATTAGGTATTTCTAATTATAAACCAAACAGGTGAAGCCTATACAACCTGTTTCGATGAAGATGCAACAAACTCGGTGTGACGGCAGATATCGTGAAAAGAAATAAAAGTTTTATATACATTTTTTTTAATCGAATAAATTTTGAGAAAAACGAAGGGAAAGGAGTAGATGAGGACGAACAGAATTCTTAACCTGCCTTAACCCTCGTTCAAAGAATCGGTTTATTGCTTTATTGCCCCATAAAATGTAGCGCCTGTCGAGATGATATGATGAAATACATTTAGTCTGTTCTTATTAACGTTTGTAGTAAGAAGCGAAGCATAATTTCCGTTAATTTGGAATAGTTTCTACTTTTCATTTTTAAGTTTATTAGTGTACACGTAAGTGTGTTTGTTTGTGCGTTTGCGATGAGCGATTTCACGTTTCGAGAATACGCAGCTAGTTGATAGAAGGCTGGAATTGTAGCTGTTATTGGTACGGCCGCCCAAGTTCAATTTAACAACGGTTAATATTGTCTTAAATATTTTAATTTTACTCGTTTTTCTTTTGGTAAAAGTATATGAAGTTAGAAATTGGAAATTTAAAACTTAATCACTTTGAGTTTAGTTTATTAAAACAAGAAAGCATTACAAAAATTAATTAAGAAAAAAATAGGCTTTAATAACATTACAATTCGTCTCTCAATTTATTTGCGCTTTCATTCTCGTTCAGCGAAAGCGAATCCCAAAACGCCACCGTCGTTAACTCATCGGCCTTTTCTAAGGTGATGTCTTGAGGACCTCGTATCTTCAAATACCGGAAGGTTTTAGAAGCACCGACTGGTTCCCATTTTAAATCGCCAATTTCTGGAACCCTGCAATTTTTACATTTTTATATTAATGCGATTCAAGAGAAAATTGTTCTTGTAGTTACCCCCCGCTGGCATACGAAGTGATTAGATTTAGAAAAATCTCCTTCATTTCCTCGTCAGACTGGGATAGTTTGGGCTCGGTTACTTCCGTCTTGAAAAAGTATAAAACATCATCTCCGTGAGCCACTCCTTAAAATTGCGCAACGTTTCTTTTCATAATTTAAATTAATTATTTCAAACGTTACTTGTATTATCGGGTGATTCGCTGTACATCTCTGCGAAAGTATGTTGGCCCCTGTAACCGAGCACGTAAGCATAAATTGGGGATTTCCCGGCCTTTGCCTGCAGTCTCGCAGACTTTTCCATGTACACCGAAAAAAGCCTGTCAGTGATGACCTAAAAACGAATGGCTCCAGGAAACACATTTTTAAAATTACGCTTAGGTACCTACTTTTACTAAGGCCTCATAAGTCAGGGGTTCTCCCTTCAAGTAAAAATCAGTAATCCTCTGGGTTACACTTTGCAGGTGTTTAGAAGACGAAACGCTGGATTTATAATCAAGTAAAATGGGCAGAATTTCATCCCAGTTTTCCTCGAGGAAAGACAGATTGTCCCGAAAATCTAAAACACGCAGCTTAAAGTAATGGAACTCCAAAGGTTTTCCTCAAGTACATATAGCCGGCATAACCCCTTCGTCGTTTACAAACGACGTAATCCACGGGACGTCGTTAAACTCGTTCCTGAGCAGTAGATTGTAGGGGGTGTCGACTAAGAACGCGTCCGGGCTATCTCGTTCCACAACTGGGCAGAAAATACCATAGGAAAGCACGTCGTGATAATAGAGTTTCGGGACGTTTTCGATTATTGAGAAGGCCGATCGTTGTCGAAGACATTGCACTAATTTCAAGGTGGTTTCCGCGTTGCAACCGACGTGACTAGCCAAGGCCTTTGCCTGGTCCAAGGGAGCTTTCTGTAAGGTCCAAGGGCTCAAAGCAACGCCGCTGGTTGACATTCCTCTATGGAAATATCCTTGAAATTTCAAACGTGAAAGTCTGCTAAATAAAAAACCCACAAACCGACCTACCCGTGGATAAAGGAGAGAGGTAATGGTAGTGAACGCTAGCTCCACCTGCTGACATTCCAGTTAACGTAACGGAATCCGGATTTCCCCCAAAGAACTCGATGTTTTCGTGTACCCACTTAAGCGCGAAGCTCTGGTCTTTCAGGCCATAGTTTCCGGGAGCTACGCCATCACCCGTGCTTAAAAACCCTGAAAAATAAAACCAGTTCTTCTTTCTTGAATAATTCTGGGTGTTTTAGTAAGTACCAAATGGTCCTAGGCGATAATTTATGGTGACCAAAATCACTTCCTTATCCATCAGGAAATTGGGCCCGGCATAAAGAACGCCACTGCCAAATGTGAACCCTCCACCATGAATATCGACGATCACATCCAATTTATCTGAAACGCTTGGGTTTTCTCTGGGGACGAACACGTTGAGGTAGAGACAGTCTTCATCCCCTAGAATACCACGCGGTTTCAAATCGTGCGAAATTTGGTCGTGTAATGCCCTTACCTAAGACTTCTATTTTTTGGATTTTAATGACTTGCAAGCAACGGATTTTTACGTCTGCGACCCAAACACCTGTCCAATCTGACATTTTTTTCGGCCCCTAAAACACACAAGAAGCTTAAGTCGAAAGTCATCAGTGATTTTTGTGAATTTGCGCCAATCACTAAGGATACCAGAGAGTTTCCTTTATTGTAATTATTGGAAACTTTGAAATTATTAAATAAGATGAAGAGAGACCTCGAATCTTAAGTCCCCCACGGGAGGTTTCGCGTAGGGGATGCCATAAAATGCGGAAAATGTTCGACCATTGTAGGACACTTCATGGGTTCCATTTACAACACCGTTCAGGACTTTAACAGAAGGAGATCCCTTACTGTAAGAACCTACAACAAGAAACAATAATTTTACAAATTTTTAAATATTTTGATTTGATACGAATTTAAGACGTATTCGCATACTCTTTTATTAATGAAATCATGTTATATAGGGCATTCAACATCATTCAATTACCCAATTGTTTTATTTCATAAATAAAATAAAATATTATAATTTTTTCGCTTACTGATGAGAAGCACAGATAATAAAACGGTCCACTTTACGAAAGCCATAATCAAAACTAATTGTCACCGAGCTTAGAAACGCCATCTCCCTATTTTAGATAAGATACCAATTAGGATGCGTCATCATGAGATTGCTATATAATAATATAATAAGTCGATCGATTTATAGATGTTCCTTTTGTATAATCCTCTAAGTAATTAAAAATCGAACAGAGAATGTCCATATATTTGAAGTTGTGCGCTTACGTTAAACGAACTGGTGCCCAAGAACTCATTAGGCGCAAATGCCGGTTTAAGCAAGTGCCCGGGATGTTTCGTGTTTGATTTTCATTTTTATTTTGTCCAACATCCACCAAAAAAAAAATCAGAAGGTCATTAATAACGCTGAAGAAGCACGTCAACGAAAGAGTCGACGCCCCAAAGGGCATTGGCTTAATGTACCCAACGGTTACTGGGAAGATCCCTTTAGGCCAGCGAATTGACAACAAAATATTACGAAACTGCACGAAATTAATTTAAGAAATCGACTTTATTAACATTACAATTCGTCTCTCAATTTATTTGCACTTTCATTCTCGTTCAGCGAAAGGGAATCCCAGAAAGCCACCGGCGAAAACTCTTCGGTCTTTTCTAAGGTGATGTCTTGAGGACTTCGTATCTTCATATATCGGAAGGTTTTAGAAGTGCCGACTGGTTCCCATTTTAAATCGCCAATTTCTGGAACCCTGCAATTTTTACATTTTTATACAAGCGATTCAAGAGAAAATTGTTCTTGTAGTTACCCTGTACTTGCATAAGAAGTGATTAGATTTAGAAAAATGTCCTTCATTTCCTCGTCAGATTGGGATAATTTGGGTTCGGTTAATTCCGTCTTGAAAAAGTATAGAACATCATCGCCGTGAGCCACTCCTTAAAATTGCGCAGCGTTTCTTTTCATAATTTAAATTAATTATTTAAAACGTTACTTGTATCATCAGCTGATTCGCTGTACGTCTCTCCGAAAGTATGTTGGCCCCTATAACCGAACGCGTAAACGTAAATCGGAGATTTCCCCGCTTTTGCTTGTAATCTCGTAGATTTCTCCAAGTACACGGCAAAAATCCTGTCTGTGATGACCTAAAAATTAATGGCTCCAGGAAACGCATTTTTAAAATTACGCTTAGGTACCCACTTTTATTAAGGCCTCATAAGTTAGAGGTTCTCCCTTCAAGTAAAAGTCAGTAATCCTCTGGGTTACACTTTGCAGGTGTTTAGAAGACGAAACGCTGGATTTATAATCTAGTATAACGGGCAGAATTTCATCCCAGTTTTCCTCGAGGAAAGAGAGGTTGTCCCGAAAATCTGAAACACTCGGCTTAAAACAATGTGACTCCAAGGGCTTTCCTCAAGTACATATAGCCGGGAAAACCCCGTCGTCCTTTGCAAACGACGTAATCCACGGGGCGTCGTTAAATTCCTTCCTGAGCAGCAGATTGTAAGGGGTGTCTGTCAAGAAGGCGTTCGCACCGTCTCGCTCTACAACCGGGCCGAAAACACCATAGGAAACCGCGTCATGGTAAGAAAGTTTCGGGACGCTTTCGATTATTGAGAGAGCCGACCGTTGTCGAAGACATTCCACTAATTTCGAGGTGGTTTCTGCATCGCATCCCACGTACTCAGCCAAGGCCTTTGTCTTTTCTAAGGGAGCTCTCTGTAAGGCGCAGGGGCTAAAAGCAGTGCCGCTCGTTGACATTCCTCTATGGAAATATCCTTGAAGATTCAAATATGAAATCCTGATAAATGAAAAACTCACAAACGAATCTACCTGTTGATAAAGGAGAGAGGTAATGGAAATGGACGCTAGCTGCACCTGCTGACAGTCCAGTTAACGTAACGGAATCCGGATTTCCCCCAAAGAACTCGATGTTTTCGTGAACCCACTTAAGCGCGAAGCTCTGGTCTTTTAGGCCATAGTTTCCGGGAGCTACGTCATCCCCCGTACTTAAAAACCCTGAAAAATAAAATCAGTTCTTCTTTGTTGAATAGTTCTGGATGTTTTAGTAAGTACCAAATGGTCCCAGGCGATAATTTATGGTGACCAAAATCACTTCCTTGTCCATCAGGAAATTCGGCCCGGCATACAAGATGCCACTGCCCAACATGAATCCTCCACCGTGAATCTCGACGATCACATCCAATTTATCTGAAACGCTCGGGTTTTCTCTGGGGACGTACACGTTGAGGTAGAGACAGTCTTCATCTCCTAGAATACCACGCGGTTTCAAATCGTGCGAAATTTGGTCGTCGTAATACACCTTACCTAAGATTTCTATTTTGCGGAGGTTGAAAACTTGTAAGCAACTGATCTTTAGGTCAGCGACCCAAACCCCTGTCCAATCAGACATTTTTTTCGGGGGCTGAAATAATAATAATAAGCTTAATTCGAAAGACCTCAATGATTTTTGAAATTTGCGCCAATCACTAAGAATACCAAAGAGTTTCCTTTATTGTAATTATTTGAAACGTTTGAAATTTTTAAATAAAATGATGAGAGACCTCGAATCTTAAGTCCCCCACGGGAGGTTTCGCGTAGGGGATGCCATAAAATGCGGAAAATGTTCGACCTTTATAAGACACTTCATGGGTTCCATTTACAATACCGTTCAGGACTTTCACAGAAGGAGATCCCTCACTGTAAGAACCTACAATAAAAAAATACATATTTTTATTCAATTTGTTCTAATAAATTAAGCAAGAAACTAGGTTTCAAACAGAGTTTCAAGTTACGAACTTTCCCGAAGATAAATAATCAGCTGCGATGTAAATGGGGGGGTTCAGATTAGAGATGGGCGACTGAACGATTTTATGCAATCCGACTTGTAGATCGAGTCTGTCAATGCATAGTCGATTAACTACGATTAATCAATCAGCAGTGAAAGTCGAACAAATAGTCGATTATTTAATCGAATAGTTTGAATATAATTTGAATAAAATTGATGCCACGCGAGAAGCCCGTGAAAACACGCGCGCATCAGTGACGTCAGAAGCAGAGCCTCGGCCGTGCGTTCTAGGAACGCTGGGTAATTAAGGACCTAGATAAAGCGTGCCAGGACGGCACTGAACCAGAGCTCGTCCAACGTTGTTGTCGAAGTCAGATGGAACGAAAGCTGAGCCAGCATTGCTGCCGAAAGCTCAGGGTAGTTCCAATCGCTCTAACATCGCCACTGGGAGACCAACCTTGGAAGAGTATGGGCACCGCATGCCGCAGGCCCAGTAGTCTCTCCAGAAGTGGATCCCACCACCGGCATCACGAAGCCGACATGACGGAAATCAAGTCGCCGCCGTCGGGCACTATACCGGGAAACGTTCAACAAGATCAGGACAGGGTACGTTTTAATTGACAACTTTGTTTATTTATTTTCACTCCTGACGAAGTTATCAATCGATAGTGAATGTAGTGCCAATTTTTAAGTATAATAACATGACGGAAATCAAGTCGCCGCCGCCGGATACTATACCGGGAAGCGTTCAACGAGATCAGGACAGCGTGCGTTTTAATTGACGACTTTGTTTTTTTATTTTCACTCCTGATGAAGTTATCAATCGACAGTGAAAAGTAGTGCCAATTTTTAAGTATTGCCACGTTCAGACCAGGATAACAGGAACGTTACTACTTTACTAAACATAAAAAAAAATTATTCGACGACGACAAAAACTAAGTCTAAGACTAAAAATATAAATCGAAGTCCCGCATCTCCATTTTTTTTCGTTTTTGATATGTTATCTACTATTTGTCTAATCTGTATTTTATTACAAAATATGTATAATTAGATTATTATTTGCAGCGTTTTCTTATCTGTTAATCACAAAATTATAATTTTGCATAACGTTATGTAACTTTTATCTTTATCTAAATAGTCGATAATAGAAACCACATGTAAATGAGTTACAAATTATATATTAACGAATCAATCGACTATTTGTTCGACTTTCACTGCTCATTAATTAATCGTAGTTAATCGACTTTGCATTAATAGACTCGATCTGCAAGTCGGTGGTGAACTTTGCCCGCGAATTTCGTTAATGGTTTTGCATGAACGGAAACATCTTTCGAATTTTTTTGCATGTTCTGTCTTATCGATAGATAAGGCGAGACGGATGGTATAGGGAGAATCTCAAATTTGCTTGCAGGCTTCCTGTACAAATGTTTATGGGAAATATAGTCAGCGAAATACTCAGATAAAAATAAAAGTGTGCTGCATACGACATTCAAGCTTTAATTCGTTCAGTAACTTCTGAAGAAGTGTGATGTCAACCTTTAAGGATTAAAAATAGATTTGTATACTCGAGGAGTAAATAAACAAACAAAAAAACTTGAATATAATTTAAAGAAATTTTTACTTACTGAAGAGAAGCACACAGACTAAAACGGTCCACTTTGTCGAAGCCATCATTGAAACTAACTGTCAGTGTGCTTAAAAAAATCATCTCTGTATTTAGATAAGAGATCCTGTGTCATGATGAGACGCTTACTTATTTAATAACAACACGATTTATCGCTGTAATAAATGTTATATTGCCAGTTACACAATTTTTATTAATTTTCATTTTTTTTGTTAATCATAGAAGTAATTACTTCTAATTAAAAAACAAAGAGTTTGATTTAAAGTTATATTTTATTTGGACGTACTTGTTACAACTATAAGTAATGTAAAACGCAATCAGAGATACTTAATTTCATTCTGACGAAATCGGACGTTTTTTTCTCTTCTGTGCATTTAAATGAACTTGGGTTGCTTAGGGGTTGGGTAGCTTAGGAATGGAAAGGAACAGCTGTAAACTAACGCATAACAAAAAGGTACGCATACTCCTAGATGACGTTATTTGATCGTCATCGTGTAGTACAGTGATTTGCATTTCTAATTAATTTTCTTCCATTCCTGAGCAACCCAAGCTCGTGACTTGGTGGAGGCGCTAAAATTCCCTTATATCAGCACTATACTGAACCATAGTCCAAGCAAAAAGCAAACTCAACCACCCCACAAATGCACAGAAGTCTACAACAACACGGAGGATTCTGAATCCAGCACCCTCAAGGGCTCATCCGACACCATCATCCCTCACCACATCATAACAGGACAGATACATCAGAAAAGTCATACGAAGACGTAATATTCCTGCACCACAACATACGGTAGAAAACATCATCACCAGAGCATAAGTTCCCATATAAGAGGACGACGTCGACGACCAGACTCTCAAGCATCTCGTACAGTACAGATCCTTGTTCGACTTGCCATTCAAACAAGTAACCCAGAAAAGAAAAGGGAAGCGAAGGAAGCGGCCGGAGGGTTCTACAGCAAAAAAAAACAACTCCAAGCAAGGAACAATGGCGAATATAAGTTGTTTGAAGCTTCATTGAGTCATTGCCAACAGGTGGGACGACTCTTTGAAGATCTACTACCTGCCAACGTTCCTCAAAGGAACAGCAAGCGTTTGATATCACACTTATTCCCAAGATGCGACCAAAAAGCATGGGACCAGATTGAAGAAGATTTGAAGACCGAATTTGGAGGAGTCTGAAGATCAGCCGCAAGATTAAGAAATCGTCACGAAAAAGAAGATGAAGACATCAAGACATACTACTACGATATGTGCGTACGAAGTCACCCTTGACATCGCAGATAGCGCATTCCAGGATCTATTTGAAGCCGGTCTCCCCCAGCTTCGTGGAAAGCTATTACCTCATCAGCAACCCCAGAATGACATCGTCTACAACAACAGAAGACCCAGACCTCTTCATCAGCAGCTTAGCCACCGACTGCATCAGCATCAGCCCCTTCCCGAATCCTTTCCTATTACAACCCCTGTTGCCCCATTCCATCCTTGAGCTGCGCAACCCCCAAGCTCGTGACAATAGAATTGTGCATTCCTCTTCACCGCAAACAGCCGAAAATTACTAAACTGAAACAAAAATTACAAATTCCCTTTTGACAAAGCGTGCGAGGGAATTTCTTTGGTTTTAAAATAAAAATTCCCAAGCGAAAAGCTTGCGCGAAGGAAACCATCGAACTCTCCTTGCTTTCTTTCTATTTTTGTGAAATACATTTAATGAAAAAGTGTGTTCTGTTCCTGCTTTGTTGATTCTACTCAAGTTAATTTTGAAACCAAACATAGTTTCTTAATCATTTGTAATCTTGGGAAGTTGGTTGACGATCAGTTACATCGTGACCACGTAAGTTCTTATTTAAAATACTCTTCTCTCCTCACAAATTTCAAACAAATTTGTATTTAACGTTTTGAGAATTAATTCCAACATTTTTATTTTCCTTCAAGCAACACTACAGTTCGTCTCTAAATCTATTCAGGCGCTCGTTTTCCTTCAGCGGAAGCGAGTCCCAGAAAGCTAGAGGCGTCAGCTCTTCAGTCTTCTCTAACGTGATATCCCGAGGACCTCGTATGTTCAAATATTGAAACGCTTTTCCCTCACCGACCGGCTCCCATTTTAAATCACCCGCATCAGGCTTTCTACAATTAATTTAGACGTTTAAAAATCGTCAAAAAATTTTGATTTGCGTGTAAATACCCCTTGCTGGCGTAGGAACTGATCATGTTTAGGAACCAGTCTTTCATGAGTTCATCCGAGTCGGTTAGTTTGGGGTCGGTCAGGAATGTGGTAAAGAAGTATTGCACGTCGTCCCCGTGAGCCACACCTTCGAAATTAAATTTGGTAGAGTTTAATTTAATGTAGGAATTTACGACGCCATTACCGTAGTCATCTAGTGATCCACCGTATAGTTCGTATATGCTGTGGTTGCCCCTGTATTTGAAGACGTAGGTGTACACCGGCGATTTGGCCGACTTTGCTTGCAATCTTGCAGCCTTCTCCATGTACGCAGCAAAATGTCTATCACTATTAATCTAAAAAGTAAAAAAAAAGTCACCATTCAATTTCATTTAATTAAAAAATTATACTTCAAATACCTTGATTAGTATTTCAGGAGTCAGCGCTGAATCCTTAAAATAAAAATCCTTGACGAGTCCTGCGACGTCCGCCGAATCGTCAGGCGAGACAGTGTGTTGATAGTCGAGGATAAGTGGCGCAAACTCGTTCCAGTTTTCCTCTACGGTAGATAGTTTGTCGAAAAAGTCTGAAAACGCAACTTATTTTAAACTACTTCCTCCACCTTCACCAGAGTACATCATTTTCTTCCACTGGGGCACAAAAAAGGGGTATTATTTACTTCTGGGTTTATATAAAACTCTGGTGAAGATGTCCGCGAAAAAAAGGAGACGTACATGCCGCCGGAAAAATCCCCTCGTCTTTCGTAAACGACGTAATCCATGGTACGTCGTTAATTTCACCCCTAAGCAATAGATTATACGGGGTGTCGGTTAAAAAGGCATCCGGGTTGTTTTTCTCAACGATCGGGCTGAAAATCGAAAAAGGAACCACGTTGTGCTGGAAGAACTTTTTGACGTTCTCAATGATCGAAAGAGCAGATCGTTGCTTGAGGCATACAACTAGAGCTGCGTTTGATCCCGAATCACAGCCGACGAAGCCGGCTAGGGTCTTCACCTTCTTCAAGGCAGATTCCTGAAAGGCCCATGGATCCAGGGCGGTACCACTGAATGATATACCTCGATGGAAATAGCCTAGAATTAACGTTACTAAACCCCAGGCGACCTTAATTGATGTGCTTGGAACCTTTAGATAGGGGCGATAAATAATGGTAGTGAACACTGGCTCCTCCCGCGGATAATCCAGTTAAGGTGACGGAATCTGGGTTGCCCCCAAAAGCGGCGATATTTTCTCGAACCCATTTAAGCGCGAAGCTTTGATCTTTCAGGCCGTTGTTACCAGGAACCACGTGGTCTTCCGTACTTAAAAATCCTGAAATAATTGCATAACATTTTTATTTTAAACGAGTGCATATCTTCCTAATGAAATATGGCAACGGAATTTGAACTTTTTTTTTGTTGAAAATATCTGGAACACCTTGGAGTTGTTTTCATTACCAAAAGGTCCTAATCGATAATTAATTGTGACGAAAACCAACTCCCTATCCATAAGAAAATTCGGCCCAGCATAGTAAATTCCACTGCCTAACATGAACGACCCCCCGTGAATATCAACCATAACGTCTAACTTGTCAGAGGCGCTTGGTTTCTCCCTCGGCACGAACACGTTGAGGTACAGGCAGTCCTCGTCCCCTGAAAAGTTTCAGAATTTAGAACGTTGGGGGCCCCCAAAACTCAACGCGATAGTTACCCAAGACGTCAATATTGTCCTTGCTGTTGTAGACTTGCAGGCAGATTATTTTCGAATCTGCCACCCAAGTGCCTGTCCAGTTGGATACCCTTTGGGGAGGCTACAATATAATTTTTTTTTTGAAATTGTGCTCCTTGAAGGATTGAATTGAAATACCTCGAATCTTAAATCTCCTACGGGTGGTTTTGCGTAAGGGATGCCATAAAATGCTGAAAACGTTCTGCCATTGTAAGATACATCGTGCGTTCCACTTACGAATCCATTTAACAATTTAACAGTGGGATTTTCCTTGCTGTTAGAATCTGTGACAAAAGGAAAAATTAATCGTATTTTAAAACAGAGACTACTTTTTAATTTTATTAATTTTTTTCCTATTTTTTAGGCGTACAAAAGCTCTCACGTTTGGATTTGGTGCGGGTTCGGTAAACGTATGTCGATGCTGTAGTCATAACCAGCTGCTTTGTTTGACGTTTTGATGCAAGTCAAGACTGCATCCCCCAGATTTCAAACAACGAATCAGGACTTCAACTGCTAAGTGAAGACATACCGTATTTTTTTCTCAAGACACGCCCAACTCCAAACGTGGGAGTTTTTTAAACGCATAACGTAATATAAAAAAAAATTGAAACTATACAACAAAATCTAATTAATAATTATTTTCGTTGCTACGATTTGTTACCATTTATGTGATGTTTATAATGCAACGCTCAGTAAACGTCACTATATTTTAAAAACGCTTTGCAGTTTCCTAATAAATCTACTCTAAGAATGGGTCGGAACTCGTATTATACTCCTGCGCGTTCGGTTAAGTGTGTTTCGAATAACTTTCGATATAATTATGATGGTGATGGATACGCTCATACGACTAC
The DNA here is from genome assembly GCA_039766575.1 of Serrognathus titanus. NCBI lineage: Eukaryota > Metazoa > Arthropoda > Insecta > Coleoptera > Lucanidae > Serrognathus > Serrognathus titanus. The sequence goes on along the minus strand of CM077911.1, from coordinate 19,213,688 downwards.
ACTGTCTGAATCATATGGTTCACACCGGAAATTCCGATTATGCTTCACAATTGTCCTATGAGTGATCATAATTTTCCTAGGATTGACTGCTCTCTTTGAACTAAAATAAATATAAGCAAATCTAATCCAGATGGTTTTTGATTAAATTCCTTGGCCTGTTTTCCTCAGTTACTCTGCATTTGGTTTTCCCATTCGTTGCTATTCGCTGCTTCCCTTTGAGGTAGGTATCTTTTGTTTACAAGATCCAACATCCAGTAATCTTGTAAACCACTCCAAATTTAACTAATTTTTTTGCTAGATTATGAATCTAGTAATAGAGTGAGATCCTCACGTTTATCGAAAGACCAAAAAATCAATCTCTTGCAACTCTATAAATTTATTTATCGTCGCACCTCGTTTTTCCTTCCTACCTATAGGTAGGTTTCCTATTTCTAATCTTTTGTTCAAAACGATCTTTGCCCCCGTACAACCTTTAAGTGCCTAGGTTATGGATTACTTATTTTAAAGTAATTTTTATAATTCATTTTACCTCGTGCTCCCTTATTATTTTAATTATTAATTTTCTATGAAAGACATTTAATTACCTTAATAAGAACCATAGATACAGTTGAAAGTGATAAAAGTCCATTTCACTACATTACACTCGAATTTGGTCGAATTATCTGAAAAGTCGCAAAAAAGGAACAGTCTAAGTTTCAACCGCCTGTAAATATCGTGGTCGTGTCACTTAGATTGTGAAACACTGCCAACTTCAAAATTGACTCGTGACATTCTTGCGTTTTTTTTTGTTTTTCTTTTGTCATCGTATAGGTAGTCCTCTTAGTCAATCTTTTGTTTTCACACGTCTTTCAAAACAATGGTCCAATGGTCCCAAATGCAAGAAAATGGTAAAAATTAGGGAAAATTAAAAAACTAGAATTTCGGCCGAAAAAGGGTTCGAAAAAATCAAAGGTCAAAGTCAACCCAGAAAAAAAAACAGGAAAAAATCTTTCAAAAAATTACAGATTCGAGAGCGAAGGTTAGAAGAGTTCAAGGGTCAAGGTCAGACCAAGACAAGAAAATTAAAAATTAGAAAATCACAAAGCTAAACTTCAAAGTCAAATGAAGTTCCATTGCAAATGTTTAACCCAAGGAACAAAATTAGATTAAAGAAGCGTTTTTTTTCCGAATTTAAACGTCAAGGACATTAATTAACCTTCAACTCACTAGCTGCCGCGAGCTTCCCCCCACGACGAACGGCCCTTTTTGGTTGGTCCTTCTCTATTATAATTAAATGAAACAATTAAAATTGTCACTTAACAAGAGATGAAGGGCAAGAGGTGAGTGGGCCGTTAATTTTTAAGTAAATTGGAGTAAATTGGATATACATTTACACACTCAAATTTAATGAGATTTTTTAAAAAGTCGCAGAAAAGGAACAGTCTAAGCTTCAGTTGCATGTAAATATCGCGCTTGTGTCACTTAGATTGTGAAACACTGTCAACTTCAAAATTGACTAGTGGCATTCTTGCGTTTTCTTGTTTTTCTTTTGTCATCGCATAGGTAGTCCATCTTAGTCATTTTTTACGATAATTTTTAAGTAAATTGGAGCACTTACCCACCCTAGTACATCTACAAACTACCTACACTCGAATTTAATGGCGTTTTCTGAAAAGTCGCAAAAAAGGAACAGTCTAAGTTTCAATCGACTAGAAATAACGGGGTCGTGTCACTTAGAATGTGAAACATTGCCAACTTCAAAATTGACTAGTGGCATTCTTGCATTTTTTTTGTTTTTCTTTTGTCATAGCGTAGGTAGTCCATCTTAGTCATTTTTTACAATAATTTTTAAGTAAACTGGAGCTCCTACCCACCCTAGTACATCTACAAACTACCTACACTCGAATTTAATGGCGTTTTCTGAAAAGTCGCAAATAAGAAACAGTCTAAGTTTCAATCGCCTGTAAATATCGCGCTCGTATCACTTAGAATGTAAAACATTGCCAACTTCAAAATTGACTCGAGGCATTCTTCCGTTTTTTTTTTGTAGTCCATCTTAGTCATTTTTTACATTAATTTTTAAGTAAATTGGAGTCCCTAGCTACAAGAAATAAGTAAAATTTAAAAAAAAAATTGGAATTTCGAGAATATCAAAGGCCAAAACCAAAAAATTTCTAAAAATTAGGGAAAACTTAAAAGAAATAAAATTTCTGTGCCTCCATAAGTACTGAACAGGTCGATTTACTTCTGAAGTTCTGAACGCAACTTTTGCATGAATAAAAAAATGCAAGGCATTATAGGAATACAGACTTTTGTTCTGTGACCAAGGAAACTCTCCAAATTAGATATTGCTGTTACATTCTTGGCATTAGTGATTCTGTGAAAGGGCCATAAATCTTAAACCCTAAAATTCTTAAATTCAAATCGGCATTTCGTTTACCTAATCCCTGAAGAAATTTTAAAATTAATTATATCTCAGTGATTCGCCCATACCGAGTGTGGGCTTCTCACTGGAGAAGTCAACGAAGCTCTAGAAGGAAAGTTATAAAAGAGGGCCTCTACTGCTGAGCCCCTGGAACTACCCCATCTGGTAGGTGATTGTTAGTTTTATTATTTTCTAATTAATGTACTCAATTATTGTCCCCAATATCATTCTTTTCTTTTGGGTATATTTTTGCGTTTTTAAATTTACTTTAAACAGCTTCTGAGTCCAAGAACGCGCACCTTCGAAAAATGACGATTACAAATAAATAAATGAAGTTAATCTTCAGCAAATGGATAAGGGTCCGGTATCCCTTAAAACTTCGGTGGTGGAAGCGTAAATAATTTATAAAAACTCTTATTTATTTAAAATAAGGCCAGGTGTTTTCCTTTCTCATTAAAATTTCGCGGATTACTTTCAGTGAAACTCTTTATCTTTCACTCCATCGACCTTTACTTACACTGCCTTTCAATTGCTGCCTCAGTTTCATATGTACGTGTACAATTGAGTTAGTAACAAAGTGAGGTGCAGTTGATAGGTAATCAGTCAGTTCTTAATCACACCGGTGGTATTCTGCAAGTCGATCCCGACTTTGGGAGATTTGTCACTGAAAACAATCCCATTTTATCCCTGGCCGAAGTTCTCGCTACATTTAAATTCTAAACGCTGATAAATGAATAACAAGGTGAGGAGGCGCAGTCTGTAGGAGATGATAGACGGATTTATAGGAGGGAATCCATCCCCTTTCGAATTCTGTGCCGAGTATCCGTGTGCAAAACGTATTTTTGAAATTCTGAGCAAATAATTTCTTCGCCATTTTACTCAAAATGTACCTACAGGAGAGCCAATATTTGCTAACATTTAAATCCCTGTCTAAAAACGAATCAACACAGTATACATACAGGGTGACTGATAATTGTTCCGTTACGTTAAACACCGTAACTCTTATGACAGTACATATTTATTTCTTTCTTAACCATGGATATATAAACCGGAGACGTGCATTTCCAAGTTAATTTATTGGTTTATGCTTGTTCTATGGTAACGTAAAAAAAGACAGAGAATAAACAATAGGTACTTAATTCGTCGTATTTACAATAGAACATATTACATGTCCCAGGATTTTTTTGTCATAGGGCATGGTACATAGACTTTAAAAAAATTCCCACGCTCTTCGTGGTTTCTTTTCCGCCAAACAATGGTCAGTCACCCTTTATATACTGATTTATCTATTGCACTTCGATAAAAATTAATTCTGCTGAAATAAAGTCTATAAGCAAGGTAGGTACTTTTGAATGATTATTTTTGCTTTGTTTTGATCTCGAAGCAATTCGTTTCATTATAATTTGGCGGCCTTCGAATCAGGCGCCCTTGTGCGTTGCACAATCTGTACAACGGACAGCGCCGGGCCTGTCTGTACTTAAATAGAAATACCGAAATCTGATACTACCGGAAACAAAGTCATTACATCAAAATGATAAGAATGAAAGAAGAATAAGAAGAAAGCACGTAGGTTTGTTTTTGGCAATCATTTGTGATGCCAATTTTGTTGAAACATGTACAGCACCTTCCCAACGTATTGAAGCACCACCGAATCATTTGGAAAAGAGTGTACATCCCATAATAACCAGTATATTTATTTTATTATTAAAAAAAACGTTTATAATACGTTAATATTTTTGGTATTGCATGTAAGTGTCACACCGTATATAAAGTGTGACCGGTAAAAACTAATTTATTTTTATTATTGCGGTAGAAGTGCGGTCACGAACGTAACTATTTAAAACTCGTTTTAAGATGATACGGCACAATTGATTACAAATTATTACCGTGTCATGTTTTATGAATGGCATAATCTAAACACGATTATTTTTTTTAACTATAAATACTTCAGATTATCTAACATCATGCGATTAGTTACACGAATGCTGCCTAAACGAGGCCAAAAAATTTATAAATAAATTGCCTCAACTCATTTAAACTATCTTATTTAATTTATTTAAACTATATTGGAATTTACAATTAAATCTTTTGTAATTAAACGGTTGAAAGTTTAATTTTTGTAATTAAAATAAAACCTTGAAAGTTGCGAAGTAAGTTTGTGCGTAACTAAAAGTAAATATTTCCGAATTTACTCACGATCGATGATAAGTGTTGAGATCAAAATGATCCACTTCGTCGCCGAAACCATCGTAACACTACTGATGCAATACTTGTACGTATCGAAACTAACACGGGCTATATTTGGTGATAGCGCTTATCTATCTGTCTTCTTTAAAAGGCATCAATGTCACTGTATTTTTTCTCTAATAATATAAATAATAACAGAGCAAATTTAATAACCGTGTACAGCTTCAACCTTGGTTGAGTTCGCCTTAAACATCAAACACACAATTCTCTTGAACGTTTTTTTTATTTGATACATTCTATCTCACACGATTTGCATTTTCATTTTCTTCGAGGGGAAGTGATTTCCAAAACCTCTGCGGCGCGAGCTCTTTCACCCTCCTCAATGAGATGTCTTGAGGTCCTCGTATGTCCAGGTAACGGATGATTGCACCAGCTCTCACTGGTTTCCAAGTTACTTCCCCCACGTAGGGAATCCTGCCAAATTTTAATCACTTAAAGCTCATGGCGCAAAAAAAAGTTTACTACCTACCCTTCACTGGCGTAAGAAGCTATCAAATCCAGAAAGACGTTCTTCATTTGTTCATCAGGCTCTGTTAATCTGGAATCTGTGCCGCTGGTGTTGAAAATGTATTGGACGTCATCTCCATGAGCCACACCTTCAAAATGAAGTGAATTTTTGAAGAAGAATAATAAATATTAATTAGTGGGAGGTGGATCGTTAAGGAAAGAGATCAAGGCGAAGAGATCAAGATGACGGGGGCGAAAGAATTGGAAGGAAGGAACGATAATAATAAATATTAATGAGGGATGGAGGAAGACACAATCACCAAGGAAAAGGGCGTGGAAGAAAAAAGAAGGCGAAGAGATGAAGATGACGGGGGCGAAGGAATGATAAATAAGTATTAATGGGGGATGGAGGAAGATCCAATCGTCAAGGAAAAAGAAGACCAAGGGACATGTTGACGAGAGCGAAAGAATTGCCTACCCATATCAATTGATGATTGAGAATAAATTTCAGAAAAGCTATGTTCCCCTCTGTAACCAAAAACGTAGGCGTAAACCGGGGAATTCGCAACCCTCGCTTGTAACTTCGCCGATCGTTCCATGTTCACAGCAAAATGCCTGTGAGTGTTGGCCTAAAAACGAACGATCCTCAAAATCAACACCCCTACCTTTACTCTTTCTTCCACTGACCTTCACTAAAGCCTCGAACGTTAGCGGTGGATCCCCAAAATAAAATTCCCTGATTCGTTCGGCCACGAGCGCTAAGTCTTGGGATGAGACGGTATACTCATAATCCAAAAGGATGGCCGAAATATTCCCCCAGTTTTCTTCTACGTAAGGCACCCTCTCGTGGAAATCTGCAACACGTCCCAAGTTTACCCCAGCGCAAAAGCGAATGGGTTTTTGCTTACACGCAGATGGGAAAACCCCGTCGTCTCTTGCGAACGACGTCATCCAAGAGACGTCGTTGATTTCCCCCCTGAACAACAAGTTGTAAGGGTGGTCGGTTAAGAAAGCGCCTGGGCGATTCCCCTCGACGACCGGCCCGAAAATCGCGAATGGAATCACGTTGTAGTGGAAGAACCTCTTCACATTCTCGATTATTGAGAGGGCGGGTCGCTGGCGAAGGCACTCCACCAATTCCTCACTCGTTTCCACGTTGCAATCAACGTAGCTCGCTAGGCTCTTTGCTTTTTGCAAGGCAGCTTTTTGCAAAGCCCAGGGATTCAATGCGTTGCCGCTCATTGAAAGACCTCTGCGGAAAAGTCCTAGAATCATCGTGTTGGGGAAATCGTAAATTGGGGTACGCGGTAATACCTTCGGATGACGCTGATAAGTAATGGTAGTGAACGCTGGCGCCACCTGCGGAAAATCCAGTTAGCGTAATAGAGTTGGGATTTCCCCCGAAAAAGGCGATGTTTTCTTGAAGCCATTTAAGGGCGAATGTTTGGTCTTTCAGGCCGTTGTTGCCGGGAAGCACGTCGTCTTCCGTGCTTAAAAATCCTAAAACAAAATCACGTCACTGGTTGCAATCCAACGCGATGCATTTTGGTTAGGTACCGAACGGCCCCAAGCGATAATTCACAGTGACTAAAACCACTTCCCTATCCATGAGGAAACTTGGCCCGGCGTAAAAGACGCCGCTGCCCAACATGAAGGATCCACCGTGGATGTCGAAGATTACATCGAGATGATCGGTGCGGCTTGGGGTTTGCCTTGGGACGTACACGTTGAGGTAAAGGCAGTCTTCTTCTCCTAGGAGGGAGAGAGGAGATTAAAGTATTAAATTTTATTACCAGAACTTATTTGTTTACCTAGGATTTCCATTCTGTCGATGTAGTTGTAGACTTGCAGGCAAAGAATTTCTTGGTTTGCCGTCCAAGTACCAGTCCAGTTTGACATCTTTTGAGGAGGCTGAAATAACAAAGGCGAAAGCCAAGTCAAAAAAGATTTCTTCAAACGAATCTCCAGCAAAGATTTTGAAAGTTGATAGATGGAAAGGTCCTCGTTCGGATAAGACAAATAGAACTTTGATAATAAAAAGTATGGAAGTCAGTGTTGGGGGATTCCAGAAGCATTGTTGAGTGTTTTCAATTTTGATGTTACCAAAAAGGGGAAGTACCTCGAATCTTAAATCTCCAATGGGGGGCCTTGCGTAGGGAACACCTCGAAATGCAGAAAATACTCTACCATTGTAAGATACTTCATGGGTTCCACTTAAGATTCCGTTCAGGACTTCCACAGTAGGGTTTTCCCCCGCAAAGGAATCTACAATTAAAATATTAATATTATTTTAAGTTTTAATTAAAATTTTTGATGTTTCTTTGAAATAAAAAGTAAGGCGTTCGCTTTCAAGTGGGGGCAATTAGTTAAGGAAGACCTGAATCGAAAAGTTCGACATGAAGGATGTATTTAAGGTTCGTTCCATCGGCAATTTCAAATCAAATTAAAATCGATCATTATTTCTGTTGGTTTAATTTGATTTGATCGTTCTGAACTAGTCGGTAATTGCTCTGATGGAACAAAGCTTTAATTTCCGCCAAAGAAATTACAACTTGCGCTTTATTTCAAGACTCCCTGTATACACAAAATAACTAAGTAAATATAAATAAAATTATATTATTCTCTGGATACATAAATACATTCCTTAATCTATGTTTCGTTGTATATGTTCGTCAGAAATCATTCTTGACAAAGTTACTACCTCGCACAGCGAAACGTCGATTACTGATAGCATTAAAAGTTAACATAGCACGTAGCACTTTAAAATTTAATAAATTTATTTGGAGATTGACTTACACGTAATCAGTGCTGACAATAGAGCAAACCATTTAGCCAAGAACCTTGCCATGTTCGTCTCGGAAGTGTTTACTTCACTGCTGGATTTTTAAGTAATCAAACAATAACGAGAACTCACCTTAAATATGCTCGTGATAGCGCTTATCTCCTTGGAGATGACGGCCATGATTTCAGTTCTAGTTCGTTCTTTTGAGGAATTGCATAAAAAGATGAAAGAAATCATCGACGACCAAAACTCTTTGGAATAAAATGAGCATTCAGGAATTGCCTTTTTTCGAAAATCGTTAGAGCCTTGAAGATTTTTTTTCAATTAGGCAACTGTAAAAAAATTATGCAGGGGTGGACTGTTAACTGTTAATGGGCTTTGGACTGTTTAACTTTAACTGTTTCACTAATCTTTTCAAAGCATTTTAAAACTTAAATGTAGATTAAAATAAAGCAAGACTGTAATTACTACTATAAATAAAGCAGAAAACAGATTTTTATCGAGTAATAATATATAGGGTGTCGCTAAATGAAACCTATTAGTGGCAACTGTGTGGAGATTTAAAAGTAAAGTCTTTTTACTGGGTCTGCAAATCGGTTTCACAAAATACTGCTGCTTTTTGTATCTGGGGGATAGTCGGGCCATTATAGATTGGCCACCAAGAGAACGATTCGTTCCAGAAAAATGTAATATAAAAAATGTGCCACTAGTAGATCCTCAGCAAATATTTCTTTTTCCTTTACATATAAAAATTGGTGTTGATGGAACAATTTGTCAAGGCTTTAGACATCAACGCCGATAGCTTCCTTTATTTGAAGCACAAATTTCCAAAACCAAGCGTGCATCCCTATATTGAGCTTCTAAAAATAAATGGCCTTACCACAGATTACTTTAAAAAAAATAGCTTTTTGTAGGGCACCTGTTGAAATTCAAGTGATTACGCAGCGCTACTTAAATTCTTTTATCTAATCATGTACGTGTATGTATTTTAATGACATCACTTATTTAAAGACGTAACAAAAGAAATGATTACTGATTGTAGATTTTAGATTCTGATACTTTCTTTTGTGCATATGATGCGATGGACCTGATACACACACACAAATAGATTTTTTCACAATCGAAAATCGTATCAAAACGATTACATCGTTCATAATTCACCCCGTCATGAATGACTTCATTCACATTTACTATTTTGAATTTCTCAAGTCTTAATTTAATTTTGTTTAATTCTTCATAACACCTTATTAAAAAAAATAAGTTAATTGCATTCTCTGGCATGCGTTTCACAGTTTTTTCTAATTAAAAAAACGTAAATATTAAATAAATTAATCAAGGAGAAAATAAACATCAGTTCTGATGCACATAAAACAATGTTGTAATAGCAACAGGTAAACAAAGATAATAATAGCAGTATGTCGGGTCACAGTCTGGTGATTAGATTGTGATTATGGGTATATTTGGGCAAATGATGCAAAATCAATTAAAATTTCATCACTTTCTTTTTCAATTACAATTAGCATTGCATCTTAATTTTTTTTAACAGAGTAAGAGCTTCCAGAATAACAAACATAATTTCAAGCAGACTCGCTCTTCTAGTTCATTATTCCATCTGATAGATTCAGTGACTTCTAATTCCAACAGCAGTTTAAACAAAGAATGTTTCATATAAAATGCAAAAGATGCCACTGAACTATTATCATTTATTTAAATGCCGTAACAATATGATGATATAAATTCTGTAGATGATTTACGATAGCGTTTTATCAGTGTTTGTGAACACGAAATATTGTTTTTAATGTCTAGGAGATCTCATATCTTTATTTTTTCCGACTGTTTTATATTTATTTAATCTCTCTCGATAATAAAGTAGTAGTTAACTGTCCTTTCGTGTTTGAGATTTAGTATTCAACTCAAATGGCACTTTGTTTCTTGTATTCTTAATCTCCTATTTCCACCTCCTTGTTTATGTTTCGCAGTTGTGCGAAGTTCATGCTCATATATACCCTTTATATCATTGAAACTTGGAAAAAGGCGGAGATAGGCTAGAAATTTGTGTTTGTAGATAAAATAAACTATAAGTTCGTTCATTTGTTAAGTCATGGTCTATGCAAAGACTTGTATAAAGTATTTAAGACAAGTACGTACAAAATATGCTTTTCAATTCAAAAGGAAACATACGATATGCATCTGATGGAACTGAAGGAGGAAGAAAGAAAAACTATAATCTTTAAATCCTGAATAAAAGAAACGATCTTGAAGAAAAATTATCTGACCCTCCAAGTTGAGGATCTAAATATTCTTATTGGAGAAAAATAAACACTAAAAACCACGACCTCCTAAATTAATAAAGGATCGATCCTTTTTCCGGCCGGTCGCGTTTAAAAAGCCTGTTCCATGAAAGTGGCCCCTCTGTATTATTTTCCACCGTTGCCATGGTTACCACGTTAAATGTTGCATTTTAATTCGAATTTAGCACATCTTCTATGAATTTGATTAATAAATTACAACCCTACAACAGATTATTATAAATTACAACCCTACAACAGATCATGCGTTGTTTTGTAGCAATCACTCATCTGAAGTCACTCTTCTTCGTGGCTCCCTCTTCGGAATAGAAAAGTGGCTTTGAACTAAGAAGGCGACCGGTCGGCAGTGTTACCAATAAAATTACCGTATTTGACGTAGTAATCAAGATTTCTCTACGTGTAGTAAAACATATAAGCTAAACAAAAATACATTTCCTGTGTAACGTAAGATTCATTAGGGAAGGCGTTTGTAGATTTCAATTTTTTTTTTTGGGTTTATTTGTCACTAGAATCACTATCGGACATTTTTGAAACTAAAAGTATGTCGTTTTCAACGCGACAATTTCGAAATGAGCCAACGATTATCAGTGGCTTAAACTTATCCGGTACTTTCCCTGCAAATAAAACCAGAACAGATTTTCTTTTTTCAGTATTTTTAGTAGCTACCTGCTTCACTTTATCTCCAGTAGATGGCGCCATGAATTGTCTACCTACTTTTAAAACTGTTGTTGAAAAATGAAACTTCTTTTAAACTTAATTGTTCATAAATTTTCATCATAATTGTGAAATTACGGTAACCTTATTAAGACCGTATACCGTATGTTGGTTGAAAATACCGTGCGTAATCGCTAACTACCTCAGTGTTGCCAACTTAAGAATTTGGGATTAACTTCCGCGTTTTTAGTACTTTATGAAAACGCGAAGTTATTTCTGATTTCATTACCTTCTTGACAAGGCAAATATACTTCTTGGATTTGTTTGCAGTTGTTTCTTTTTTTGAATTTATGAATCTGCTGAACTGTGATCGAAAATCGATTGTCTTTTGTTTTTATTTTAATTTTATAAATGCATATTATTTAAAATTTTGTTTTATCACCTTTCTTCCTAAACAGTTTCCTTTTAAATTCACCGTTCGTTTCAAATCGTTTCTTTCTTAATTTACATATTATTAATCAACCGAATCGTATTGTAAAATCGATCGTCTTTTGTTTATTTTCCAGAACGTCTCATTTTGAATTTACTCCTGAATATAGCTTCAGATTGAGGGACTTTTTATGTTGACAAGTCTTCAGGGATTATAGTTTTTGCATGTTGGTGACACTGATGACTGTATAGTTGGCATCATTGGCGACGTATACTGGATTCAAAAACTTCGAAAACAATAATCTGCAAATGTTTTGTTTCTAAAGGACAATTTTAATTAAAGGTTTTATTCTCTATCGTCTGTTAAAATCATGTGCAGGGTGGTTCATTTAAGAAAGTCCTTTTGGCTGTATTTCATAAAAGCGACGTTCAATTGTTTTGTTTTTTTTTTTTTTGATTGCATCATTGCAATCACCGTGATTGTTAAGTGCTATTGGTTTGATGATTTAACCGAACTTGTTACTTCTTTAATAAGAAAGTTAGTACCAATCCCGACTTAAGTTTGTACAGACTGTACGTACAGTGTGTTCAGAAATGATTAGAAGGCGTTTGAATTTCCCGCTTTTTAAATGTTGGTACTAAGTTCTGTACTGTTTCACCATGGGCGACACATGCAATAATTTATTTGTTTTTTTTTATTACTACATGTTTAAGTGGCTTTCTTTGTTTGTTTTCCTAAACTTTATATATTTTTTACACCTTGCTTTATATTTACTCAATGTAGCAATAGGTTGAGGGACTTTTTGAGACTTTTTGACAGTTCTTGAGGGATTTCTAGTTTTTGTATGTTAGCAATACTGATTACTGTATAGTTGACAACAATGGCGGCTTTCTCGTTTGTCAGCGCTAAAAACTGTAATACAAAAAGCCTTCTTTGACAAGTGCGGTAATCCTTCAGGATGGACAAACAATATATAGATATTTTACGTTTTTATTTGTTATAACCTGACATCACGTTATTACAATACTTGTTAAAGTTAACTACTTTATCGGCCGTCATGAAACTTGTAGTGACATTGCTAACCTAAAAACAATTCGATTACTACACAAGTATGATAATAAAATTAAAAAATCAAAATGCTGATGGTGAAATTTAAGACAGCGGGAACACCAATAAAAAAATATTAACACGGCCGCGCGCTAAATTCAAATGCCTTGGAATCATTTCTGAACACACTGTATTATTATAGGAATTGAAGCGTTTACCATCTTTTTTTCCCCATTTAATTTTTATATCTGTATTATTTACTGAAGTTTTCTTCAAGCTACGTCAACTTCGTGTATGAACGTGAATTAGAACTGAACGTCGTGGATGTTATTTCGCCATCAGCCAGATTCATAATTTTCCTTGGACATACGTTTTGTTATACGAGGCGAGCCAGTAGCATTGAAATACATTCAAAATTATCGGTTGCAGGGATGAAATGCCAGTTTTATTTTTCAAACTCAGTTTCGTCTTAAATATGGCGTCGTATGCAGTACTCGGCCGAACCTGAAATACAACGCGCCCTCTGGTGGAGTATTTAGTATATTTCGGCGCCCAAATTTAAAAGTGACACTTACTTCTGCCACTTTTGATAAGTTTATTAAGAGAAAATTCGATAAATAAGCGTCAATACAATTACGTGAACTATAAATAGTGTGGTGAAATAGTGCAAATTGTGTCACCGGGGCATTAGAAACAGGAAATCGCCCGCGGGACTAAACCTAATTTTTGATAAGTCCATTCAAGGATTTTCGCCGAGTTAACTCATTACTATTCGACTCATAGGTGTGTTAAGCAGGTGAACGTTTAAAGAGGAAAACAAGTTTTACGGTATTATAAACATATGAGGAAGTAGACCTTGCGTAACCGCTATTTAGAGACGCTTTTTCATGTCAGCGCGTTCATAATTCTATGCATTCCATTCTCTTTCCGCAATAGTACAGTACGGTCGTATCGATAGTTATGCCAAGCTCGTTTAATTTTCAAATTTATGACTCATTTTTCTACTCACCTCCTGCTCGTAACATTTAATTATCGTTAACCTAAAAAAAAAAAATAAACGCGAACATGCCTGACACAGTCGAAGCAAGCATAGAAAGGGTGCTGAAGGGTTTGCCCCTGACCACCGAAGAATCTGTGATATGTGATTTTACTTTGGAGGAACAGAATTCAGCCTTGGAATCACAGGGTATCGCTTCAACGATCGACCCCAGCTACAAGCCCGTCGTGGGGGAATCTGTCACTTATATCGTGGCAGCCGTCATCATCAACGAAGAGAATGAGGTCCTCATGATGCAGGAAGCGAAGCAGTCATGCGCTGGTAAATGGTAATGGCACATTCTACGTCTTTAAGATTGAGTTTATTCTGTGTCTGCGCAATAGGTACCTGCCGGCAGGTCGGATGGAAAAGGGCGAGACTATTTGTGTGGCTGCAGAGAGGGAGGTTCTCGAAGAAACGGGGCTCGAAGTTTCTTGTACCACCCTGCTTATGGTCGAGTGTGCTCGAGGTTCTTGGATACGATTTATCGTGACCGGCATCGTACTCGGAGGTACTTTGAAGACGCCGTCTCAAGCAGATAAAGAATCATTGCAGGCCAAGTGGATAGAAAACTTGGATGAATTATCACTTAGGGCAAAAGATTTTACACATCTAGTAGATAGAGCCAGGTATGTATATATTATATATGATTAAAAAAGCTGCCTTAGATTATTGATTTTGACACTATGATGATTATGACAAGTTCAGGATAAACTCTGCAAATAAGTAAAATTTTTTCTATTTATAGTTAATCCTTGTAAAAATATATAAGATCAAGTTCAAGGGACCCCTTACAGTGGGATTGTAAGGGGACCCATTCTAAAGAGTCCCTTAATGAAGGAAGTACTTTGAATAATATCTGCAATTTTTCATCAACTTTACAATAAATTTTATTTCTTATCAGTAATGTTAACATAACATTTAATTACCTTTTAACAATATAAACAAGACAGAGGTTTAATCCTAGAAAGAAAAACCGTCATTGCTCTAAATAGTGGCTTCAAAATGTTGTACTTACTGTAACATCAAATCTCTAATTTCGCGCAATTCATCTTCTTGATATCCGGACAGACTTTCCAATTGCTCGGTCCAAGGATTCAATCCAATCCTAACTCGAGCCGAAGATATAATTGCTGCCGCCAGAATCGATGGCTTGTAACACTGCATGAAGTGAATTTCTGCAACGTTTAATTCAGAGAAATAAAATCTCAGTAATTTGGACTTGCCTTCGACGATCTTATCCAAAATAACTCGGATGAAATCGTGCAGCTCGAATATTAAAGACCTGGCCGACGTCTGTTTGGCTTCGAGATCATCGCGGTTGATTATCACCTGCATGAAGTAGTGGGTGTAATGGGCGGGAGTTGGAAATGCGATGTTGAAGTTAAAAAATTTTAACATTAGCTGCTCTAGTAACTTGTGATCATGTATGGAGTATGTATTTTGCGCCAGCGCCTGTAACTCCACGATTTTCGGTGTGTTTTGGTAAGTCTCCTCCATTTTGGCTGTAAATCATTCAATGAGAGGCACTCAAATTTGTGGGTACCAAACGTACCAGCGAGGAGTAAGCAAACGTTTGTCACTAGGAACAACTTCTCCGGTATTATGGAGTGTTTATCCATGAAAACATCCAGGAGATACACCGTCAGGTGTAAGCAGCTGTAATGCAAGCGTTTCTCTTCTGCCACCTTCTTTAAATATTCAATGAGACATTGACGGTAATTACTCTGCAAGTAAATTAGTTTTAACTCGGAAAAAAAAATGTTCAAAGTTACTTGTGGTGATTGATGTAAAAAAATGATACGATTTTGTTCCCTTGATTTTATAATCAGTTTGTAGTCGTCTTTGTATTCTTTGATATCAACCCAGGTCTTTTTCGTAATCTGCAACTGCATGAGTTAATCAATCAGTTTACTTTTTTTTTGACTCATATTGCACGTGCTTACGTTAAATATTGAGCTCTCGCTCGCCACACAATCGAACTTTCCGGCCATTTTTCAAACGTTCTTGTTTTGCTCATTTCCAAAAAATTTATAAGAACTGAACCAGAGCGATTGGAAGACGAAAACACCAGAGTTTTTACACAGACCAGCATTGCCAAAACTCGTAAACTCGTCGTTGAATTACGTTTTTTTTTTTTTTGAAGTAAACATTCGAGCCTAATTTTTTTGCGACGTTAAAGTCACACGTCGTAAATCCAAACGACCTATGACATTTCAGAATTTAACTTGAACCTTGCCATTAGGGATTCCCCAATTGATTTTAAGATAAATAAAACAGTGCAGCAAAGAGATGATAACAAAAAATTAGTTTTGAACTTACTTAAGAAAAAAAACTTCTGCTTTGCAATAATTTTTGGTTTGAATTTTATTTTTCAGAGCTTATATGACGGCCAGAAAAAATCTAGACAACACATGGCACATGGATATCTTACCTGCGGATAAACCTCATGATAAACTATTACTACGAGTGGTAGTGGTCATTAAGAAGAGGGCGACGAATAGAGTCCACGTGCTCATCAGCGAAAGGACTTCGTGGCATTTACCCGTTTGTGAATTGAACCCGGGCAAGTCGGTCCATTCGACGTTGCGAAGGTTCATGATCGAGCTGTTCGGGGCAGAAGTCGCCCAGCACAGGCCCCATGGGTTATTATCCGTAAGTATTGCTTGATTCGTTGGAAAACGTCGTGACTTCCTTGCTTGTTAGGTTGAACACGACGGGCAGCAAAACAACGACGGAATGTGCATGACTTTATTAGTTGCATTTCGTGCACCACTGGAGGACGTTTCGATTATAGGGAAGTGCGTGTGGCATGAAACCTCGAAGGAATTGGGGGAGCAGCTCCTGAAGCGAGTCTCGGCCAGAAATTCCACTATTCCAATCCACGTTATTTGTTAAAACTCTATTATTATACTCTGTATGTATCATGATATTATTTATTACTCCTATATTGTGACTAACCATGTCAGTATTTTTAAAAATATGTGGTATTGGTTGTTATTATTATTTTTTTAAAAAATATATTTATATTTATTGTTTGTATTTGCTTATACAGTTTTTTTTTATCTACTTTATATTATTGTTTCAAATAAAATTCAAATGTTACCATTTACAGTTTTGTTTTTATTTGATTTTGTTTAAATTAAATATTTTTTGCTAGTTTTTGTATTAATTTCGAATTATATCCATGGTTTAGGCGGCGACATCCTGCGGCCGATTGTTGAACTACCCAAGCCAGGGTTGCTAGATTTAGGCTACACTTTAACACATTCGGTGTTTAAAGGTCTTATTTGTGAACAAGTTGGCAACATTGTCTATAAAAAATCTGGCAATTTTGACTGAGAACAACAAATTTCAAGCTTTTAAAAAAGTCTGCAATCTTTGGTTTATTAAAAATCGACTTTGATAAGAACTCTAAATTCATGCGAAATTAAGAGTATATAAATAAAGTGACAAGGGCAAACAGTAATAGAAGAAAAAAGATTTTTTATCTTGAGTTAAAGTTCAAGCAAACACATGACTTTGCATTATTAAATACTGCCAAGTAATTAACGCATTGCATAAATTGTGTAATGTCTAGAAAGGGTTAATTAAATACACACGAAAAGACTGATAAAATACGACGATCGAATTTTATGTGAAAGAAATCCTGCAACTTCATTTTTAAATTTGAATTTCCCGCCAAGCATTCTTGCCAATCGTCGAAAAACAAAGTGAATCAGCGAGCTGTATTTTGACGTTTTGGACGAGAGGAAATTTATTTATCAAATTTGTATAAATTAGTCATGAGAAACTTCGTGACATACAAAAGTTCAATTTATAATGTTGAAGCATAGCATCAAAGGTATCCGAAGTTTGAATCGTTTTTGACGTGGTACTAAATGTCTAGTGTTTCAGATGTACAGTTCATGGTATACTGTAAATACAAGCCAGAACATTGTAAATCTGCTAAAAAGTAGGGAGAACAGGCTCGAGACTGCGAAATTACTCAGACAAAATTGTCAGTTCACGGCACCCCTCCTCAAGAGGCTAGGCTTAGAACACGAGCTCGAAGGACACCAAGGATGCGTCAATTGCCTCGAATGGAGTAAAGACGGAAGGTATGCTTCTTAAATGCGCTCCAAGAAATCACTTTTAAGTCTGCGCATTGCTTCCAGGCTTTTAGCTTCCGGTTCGGATGACACACACGTCAGAATATGGGATCCGTTTCATCACAAGAACTTAAGTGTCGTGCCTACGCGACATATTGGAAATATATTTTCCGTCAAAGTAAGTTCCTTCGCTACATGCATCAATTAAAACACAAAAAATTCGTTTATAGTTTTTAGGTGACGAATCTCTCGTTGCAACCGGAGCCGGGGATTGTCGCGTCATCGTCCAATCCATAGAAGATCCGAAAACCAGCTCGCCTCTCATAGATTGCAGTTGCCATCTAGGGAGAGTAAAGCGTCTAGCGAGAGCCCCCGACCAGCCCTTGCTATTTTGGTCGGCGAGCGAAGACGGTCTCGTAATTCAATACGACATCAGGGAACCCCACGAGTGCATGGTGCAAAGCCAAGTCTTCATTGACCTAAGCTACACCTCCGAATTGAAATGCATCGCAGTGAATCCGACTCGGCCTCACCTCGTTGCAGTCGGCGCCAATGATTGCTACGTTCGATTGTACGACCGCCGGATGGTCAGGATGTCAAAATACAGAAGCAGTCACACGTTTGATTCGCGCAAGCGTTTACCACCAGACCCCCAAGACCCCAACTGCGTCCAATATTATGCCCCGGGGCATCTGGCAAACGACAGCGCCGGCGAATACAGTAATAAGTTGGCGGCCACTTACGTCACCTTTAACACGGCGGGCACCGAGATCTTGGTGAACATGGGGGGAGAACACATTTATTTATTCGATATAAACAACTCGAGGCACATAAACGAGTTGAAGATGCCAGAAATTCTGTCTAAACGAAACAAAAGTTCATTGCGTCAACAATGGAGTTCAGAGGTAAATACAAAAGGCTGCTATTAATTGTAATTTAATTTTAACTTATAGATTAGTGTGAACAATAAATCACCGATGTGCACGCACAGTTATAAACTATCTAAGAGTAACTGTGCTTGTAAGTACACGGATCGGGCTTCAAGGATGTATCAGCGAAAATGGTGAATTTAATAAGACTTGCGCTTACTATTATTTTTTTTTGTGTAATAAAATCCTTTTAGGATTGGTGATATATATTCTGCAGCTAGAGATTACCTCTACGTCATCCAACAGTGGCCGGATAATGAGAAGGCATTCTTATCTTTCATAGACTGCCTAATCGAGTTGAAATGGCTCAAAGAAGCAATGAATTGGTTGGAGCTGTTCAGGAAACTGTTTCCAAATCAAGATTGCAAGCACTTCAAGAAGCTGCAGGAGGCCATCCTCAACTTACAACTGGCTAGTACTACGGAAAATGTGAACATAGATGCGTACGGCGAAGCCTACATGACTGAAGACGAAAAGAAACTCAGACTTGACTCGCGTGATTACGAGTTAAGATTCATCGGGCATTGCAACACCACCACCGATATAAAGGAGGCAAACTTTTTAGGTATTGTGAATTTGTGAATACCGTTGATTTTATTTATGGTTTTAATTGTGCGCGTCTCAAGGTGAGGACGGGAATTACATCTGCGCTGGCTCGGATGATGGCCTGATTTTTATTTGGGATCGCAAGACGACTAATGTACTTATTGCGCTATCCGGAGACTTCTCAATTGTTAATTGTGTTCAACCGCACCCCAGTACTTGTTTCTTGGCTTCCAGCGGGATCGATCCAGTTGTAAAACTTTGGTCTCCTATTAACGAGGTATTAGGCTGGTAAGCCAAGAATCAAATAAGAATAAATCTTGTTTTAGGACGGTTGTGTTAATCCACATGAAGTGAGTAACCCTTGGGTGGCAATCGAAGCGAACCAAGAGAGAATGGCAATGGATCCGTTCGAAACGATGCTCGTTAACATGGGCTACCGAGTTCGACACAATGTGTCGGATGTCGCACAGCTCAGTCCAACCCAAATGTGTCGCACTAGTTAACCTTTATTGTTAACACAGTTTCACCCTGTTGAAGGTAACAATGTTTTGTACATTTTATTCTATTACGTTTATATTTCGCATCGATTTGGCTCAATGGTATACAGAGAAATTAATACACACCACGATGGAAAATGCATTACACCATGATTTTATTGTTTCATACTTACAAGTAGGCGTTAAATGATAATGTAAATACATCCCTGTATTATGTAAAACAAAAAAAATTTGCTTTAAAGGAACGAGTACGATTTTTCTTTAACACTGCTGCGTCTGTGATATTTATTTATTTTATCCCCACTCGCTTCATCATTGCAGTTTTTAGTGGTCTCTCATGTAATTATTAATTCTTTTGAAAATTTCAAGCGCTTAAATAAAACAAAAGTTTAAGTAAAACAAAAAAATTAAGGTGAGTACTGTTGTTGAAATTAATTTAGTATTTGCACTTAGTTATTCAATCATATTAATACACAACACTTTATAAAAAGATGTTCAATTTTTAAGACATGTCTGAGCCAATCTACAAATTGTATTTATTTTTTAATATAATACATACAGATCTATATATGTACAAACAAAGTTGAAACTTGCGCTGTAATTTAAGTTATCTTGTAAATAACAATTCTTTGCTTCAGTTGTATGTTGTACAATAGATAGGTTTAAGTGTGACAATTTATCAATTAACATGCATTAGTTATATTTATAATTACGTCTTGTTAACACTAACTCGCTTGTAGTAGAGAATATGATGGAGAAGATTATTTTTTTTTGTTAATAAAATAATTATATCTTTTGTAGTCGCACTTTTTTTTTATTCAGAATGGTAAATTAAACGGATACTGTTGGATAACATTGTATAAATAAATCCATGAGGTGAGACGCAAATTCCGTTGTGGTATCTCTGGAAAATTGTCGAAATTACTTTCTTCATAATCAAGTTATCCAAGGAAAGGCACACTGCTTTGGATTCATTCATGAATATGTGCTTGTAGTTGGAGTTGTTGTTGGAGTTGGAGTTGGCTTTTTACTGCCCATCTGTGATATGTAAAAGCGCGTGGTGTCGACGTACTTGTCTATACGCAGTGATTTCAATTTCTGTCGGATTTCACACCTAAAAGAAACCATGTCGGGTATTTGGGCTTAAATATCAGGTGTGTTTTACCTAATTCCAGGCCAGTAACAAATATAGAGGGCCCTATTATTTTCGTTTAGGCATCCAGACCAGTAAAACTGCTCCAGTTTTTTTTTTAACCCAGCAATGTCTTTCCTGCCCCAGCTGCACCGTGCACAATGAGGAAGTTCTCAGGACCACCTGTGTAATCTTTATTGACCAATTCTCTTTGATCTTGATTTAGCAAGGCCAGCATCCCATTATTTATTTTGTCCACAAAAACTCCACAACTTAGAATTATGTATCTAGACGAACAAAGAAATTAATTAATCAAAGCGTTTGATTTATATTGCGAAGATTTATACCTCAGATGTACCATTAGTATTCAAGACATTCAAAAATCTGTTTTATGGTTGATTTTACGACCGTTCTTGGAAGCATAAGCACAAATGTAGCAATCAGTCTTACTAATTGCGTGGCAAGGTACTTAAGGGGAACCATAAAATAAGCCTTTGAGTGCTCGAGGTTTTTTTATCTCCATCACACAAACACATGCTTACCTGTTCAGTAACGTAATAAAATGTTCTTCTTGGATGGCAGGGGACGCAAGAATAACGTCCATAAACCACTGGTTGAAGCAATTCTGCTCGGAGAGGGTGTCTTCGAATAGGTGTAGGTTTGCTTCTTCCTTCCACCTTCGAATCACCGCGTGTTTTGGGTCTTTCGTTAATGCGCCCAGGAAGGGCCACATTATGTAGGATTGGATCACATTGTCTATCGATGGTAATTGCAGAATGCTTTGGAGAACTTCCAGGTGATCTCTTAGCTGGTGCTGGGCTGAACGTTTGTTGTTCTTGATAACTTTGGCGTCACTTGTGACATCGATGTTTTCGATGTTGGTTCTTGCATCATGACTGGATTTTACTTCCACAAGAAGAACATAGTATTTATCTATGCAAAAATATTTATTAAACATTTTTGAGACATCTTCCTATTATTTTTTATACTACACAGTCTTATTCATATTAAAAAATTTGAAGTTTCTTTTTTCAACTGATAATGTTATGTAATTTATTTATAACTAAGTTCTTTCATTTGCATTTATCTATCAACTAAATTGTTTATTATTGCATTTCATGTTTGCGCGTTTATATTAAATTGCAACACATGCAGATTGTTTATTATTATTTGCTTAATTACATGAACATAATTGAAATGAAATTAAACTACGGTTTGCATAATATTAGAATTTTCAAACAATTTCGACTTGATGATATTTTTTAAATTTCCTATTACACGAGTATATTGATATTTATTTAATATTATATTTGTTTTTTTTTATTTATGAAGTTCTTTATCTCCGAAGTAATTCAAATTTGCCCGCCAAAAACACTCCTTGGTAATGGCTGTTCAACAGCCAGTTTCACACAGCCCTTAAATTTCTAATTAAAATTTTACGTTCTTTATAATTCATGCAACAATTTCCGTCAGTTCTAAAATAACATAATCAAATGTGTTATTGAAAATTATGTAATTAAAAAAATTTATAAACTTCGCAAACGAACCAAATGAATTTGTAAAGAAAGTGTCATTTAGTTTTAGAGTGACATTTTCTGCCCTTCTACACGTTGGTAACACTGGGGCGTGTCATGTGCTACAAGGAGAAGAAAAATAAACATGTCTTCCAGCTAAACGCTTTATTAACATTAAAAGCAAACAAAAGCTACAAATTCTAAATTGGCCTGCTAATGATTAGTGTTGCCAACTCTTCGATGAACTTTCCCCCTAGACATTACTTGGTAACCCCCCAACTGGGTACTATAGTTCATTTTTAAACTAAGAGGAGTAACAGTTGTCGGCCTGTCATAGGTAGATTGACACTGTAATACTAAATCAGAAATTAATTTGGCTTGCTTAGGAGGTTTACGAATTCTTCAAATAACCAATTTTAACAACTGATTAGGTTACAAGTTTAAAACTAACCGAAATTGTCACATGAATTATGAAAAATGTTAATTTTTCCGCTTAAATTCTAGGCTTGTGTAAAACCGGCTGTCAAACTGCCAATAACTTTGCGAGTTTTTCGCGGGTAAAATTCAAATTACTCCTCCTAGTTTAAAAATAGACTATAAATACCCCTAATTTCCTTTTCCAAATCTTATTTTAGAAATCAAATTCAAAACTGAGGATTGATTTTTAAAGATAAAAAGAGAAATCAATTTATACAAAAAAAGTTCAAATGTCAAATTGACAACTGTCATGATGATGATGGTTCACAATTAAATTTTCATGGCCAACTTCGACGCCGGATAAAAAAAAACTATATCCGCAACAAGAATTCCAGGATTTATTTAATTTTTTTACACTTGTGAATTAAGACTTACCTACCATAACATTTAAGAAAGATAACAAAGTCGTGCTCTCTTATCATAAGCTTTCCATCTCTGTGGTTTCTAAACGACCGACCGGCATAGCTGGCGCTGTGAAAGAATATCAACCACAGTCCTTGAAGGAGGAGGAAGTCCCCAAGCCCGTGCAACCTGGTGAAGACGATCTGCTCGGCGAGGCTCGCCTGCTTCTCCCCGTTGTTCTGGAACTTCCTGGGCACGCTGTAGATGGCATTCCCATCCCCATCCGGTTCGGGGAATTCTCTCTCTATGTACCTGCTAATAAAAAAAAAAAAAAAACTGTTCTCATGCCGTATGAATCGAACATGAGAGTCATTGCTATGCAGTACGCGAGGTAATAACAGGTTGATCGCGACGGATCTGGTTTGGCTTCTTTGCGCTCATCAAAAAGCATCCAGTCTCTTGGATTTTTACGTTTTTGCTTTTAATGAAGCAGAACTTGTATGAGGACATATTTATGCAAATTTGGGAAGGGCTGTGTACTAAATAATACCTAACATAATGCTTGCAGATGTAGCAAGCATTTTATTCTCGACGAATTTAATCGGAGATATCAACGATAGATTAGGCGAGGAACCCCGACGCTAATTTCCGTTCACATTACAAATGTACTTATAATCCCAGCAAGTTCTAAATGAATTGAATGAATTTTTCGTGTGCATGTGTATGTGTGTCTGTGTGCACATTAAGTACCCAGCATGATTGGAGTTGGTGGCATTAAAGTCAAGGTAATAATTTCTGCAAAAAGTCGTAATAATGTGGCTTTTTTTTCACCCTGTTGGAGATAACAATGTTTTGTACATTTTATTCTATTACGTGTATATATAGCATCGATTTGGCTCAATTATATACAGAGAATTTAATATATACCACGATGGAAAATGCATTACACCATGATTTTATTGTTTCATACTTACAAGCAGGCATTAAATGGTAATGAAGATACATCCCTGTATTATGTAAAACAAACAAAATTTGCTTTAAAGACACGAGTACGATTTTTCTCTAACTCTGCTGCGTCTGTGATATTTATTCCTCCCCCCCTCGCTTAATCATTGCAGTTTTTAGTGGTCTCTCATGTAATTATTAATTCTTTTGAAAATTTCAAACGCTTCAGTATCAATAAGAAAATTAATTTTGTAGCAATTGCTAAAATCGATCAATTTAAGTAAAACAAAAAAATTAAGGTGAGTACTGTTGTTGAAATAAATTTAATATTTGCACTTAGTTATTCGACCAGATCAATACACAACACTTTATAAAAAGATGTTCAATTTTTAAGACATGTCTGAGCCAATCTACAAATTGTATTTATTTTTTAATATAATACATACATATATATGTACAAACAAAGTTGAAACTTGTGCTGTAATTTAAGTCATCTTCTAAATAACAATTCTTTGCTTCACTTGTATGTTATAGATAGGTTTGAGTGTGACAATTTATTAATTAACATGCATTAATTAAACTTATAATTACGTTTTGTTAATACTAACTCGCTTGTAGCAGAGAATATGACAGAGATGATTTTTTTTTGTTAATAAAATGATTATATCTTTTGTAATCGCACATTTTCTTTTATTCAAAATGGTAAATGAAACGGATACTGTTGGGTAACATTGTACAAATCTATCTCGTCCCTGATACACTTCGGGCTAATCAAAATTAACATGCAAGTACACCTCGATGCCATAATGTACGTCTTCTTCCTGTCTTCCGAATCATTAACGTCGTAGTCGTCTTCGTCGATGATCATCAGCACGACTTTGAACTCGAGGCCCTTGATCTTGAGAACCCACGAAACAAGAAAGTCATTCACTTCCTTATGAGTTAAGAAGGTCTCAATCTCGCCGACCCCCCTCGGCCTGTACCCCTTATCGACGAAGTACTGATCTATTTCTCGGTTGATGCTTGCTGGTAGGAATCTTTGGCTGACTAAAATGGGGATGACGCAGAGGTCGTTCGGCTTGAAGCCTTTGGTAGCGCACAGGTCAATTATGACCCTGACGAGCACGTGCAGTGATTTGTTCCCCGATGCGAATTCTGCTTCGGTGTCAGCCCAATAGATCGGTGGGCCACGAATGTGATGGCCGAGCGAGATGTTTGGAATTTTCACGTTGACGAGCATTTGCTGAGGCAGCATGGGCATGGGGTTCGTGTAGAACTGTCGGAATATATCAAATATGTAGCCGGTCGACCTCATTACTTTGCTGAGCACGACGTTTGGGGTTTTCAGTATTTGGGGCGAGTGCTTTGGCAGAAACAGAGACGCTTGATTGATGTCGACTAAAAACCACAGTTCACCCCAAGTATCACAGCGACATTCACTAGACCTGGGGGTTACATTGTAATCTACACCTCCATGAGGCGAAACGCAGTTTCCGTTGTGGTATCTCTGGAAAATTGTCGAAATTACTTTCTTCATGATCAAGCTATCAAAGGAGAGGCACACTGCTTCGGATTCATCCATGAATATGTGCTTGTAGTTGGAGTTGTTGAGTAGTAAGAAGCCCGTCTGTGATATATAAAAGCGCGTGGTGTCGACGTACTTGTCTATACCCAGTGATTTCAATTTCTGTTGGATTTCACACCTAAAAGAAACCGTGTCGGGTATTTGGGCTTAAATGTCAGGTGTGTCTTACCTAATTCCAGGCCAGTAACAAATGTAGAGGGCCCTATTATTTTCGTTCAGGCGGCCAGACCAGTAAAGCTGCTCCAGTTTCTTTAAAACCAGCAACGTCTTTCCTGTCCCAGCTGCACCGTGCACAACGAGGAAGTTCTCAGGACCATTTGTATAATCGTTATTGAGCAATTCTCTTTGATCTTGATTTAGCAAGGCCAGCATCCCATTATTTATTTCGTCCACAAAAACTCCACAGCTTAGAATTATGTATCTAGACGAACAAAGAAATGAATTAATCAAAGCGTTTGATTTATATTGCGAAGATTTATACCCCAGATGTACCATTAGTATTCAAGACATTCAAAAATCTGTTTTATGGTTGATTTTACGATCGTTCGTGGAAGCATAAGCTGGCGCAAGCCTGTTGCACAAATATAGCAATCAGTCTTACTAATTGCGTGGCAAGGTACTTAAGGGGAACCATAAAATAAGCCTTTGAGTGCTCGAGGTTTTTTTTATTTCCATCACACAAACACATGCTTACCTGTTCAGTAACGTAATAAAATGTTCTTCTTGGATGGCAGGGGACGTAAGAACAACGTCCATAAACCACTGGTTGAAGCAATTCTGCTCGGAGAGGGTGTCTTCGAATAGGTGTAGGTTTGCTTCTTCCTTCCACCTTCGAATCACCGCGTGTTTTGGGTCTTTCGTTAATGCGCCCAAGAAGGGCCACATTATGTAGGATTGGATCACATTGTCTATCGATGGTAATTCCAGAATGCTTTGGAGAACTTCCAGGTGATCTCTTAGCTGGTGCTGGGCTGAACGTTTGTTGTTCTTGATAACTTTGGCGTCACTTGTGACATCGATGTTTTCGATGTTGGTTCTTGCATCATGACTGGATTTTACTTCCACGAGAAGAACATAGTATTTATCTATGCAAAAATATTTATTAAGCAATTTTGAGACATCTTCCTAATTTTTTTAATACTACACAGTCTTATTCATCTTAAAAAATTAAAATAGTCTCGTCTTTCAACTGATAATGTTTTATGCAATTTATTTATAACTAAGTTCTTTCATTCGCATTTATCTATCAACTAAATTGTTTATTATTGCATTTCATGTTTGCGCATTTATATTAAATTGCAACACATGCAGATTGTTTATTATTATTTGCTTAATTACATGAACATAATTGAAATAAAATTAAACTACGGTTTGGATATTAGAATTTTCAAACAACTTCGACTTGATGACATTTTTTAAATTTCCTATTACGCGAGTATATTGATATTTTATTTATTTATTTAATATTATATTTGTTTTTTTTTATTTATGAAGTTCTTTATCTCCGAAGTAATTCAAATTTGCCCGCCAAAAACTCTCAAATGTTAATGGCTGTTTAACAGCCAGTTTCACACAGCCCTTCAATTTCTAATTAAAATTTTACGTTATTCATAATTCATGCGACAATTTCCGTCTGTTCTAAAATAACATAATCAAATGTGTTATTGGAAATTATGTAATTAGAAAAATTTATAAACTTCGCAAACGAACCAAATGAATTTGTAAAGGAAGTGTCAATTAGTTTTAGAGTGACAATTTCTGCCCTTCTATACGTTGGTAACACTGGGGCGTGTCATGTGCTACAAGGAGAAGAAAAATAAACATGTCTTCCAGCTAAGCGCTTTATTATCATTAAAAGCAAACAAAAGCTACAAATTCTAAATTGGCCTGCTAATAATTAGTGTTGCCAACTCTTCAATGAACTTTTCCCATAGACATTACTTGGTAACCCCCCAACTGGGTACTAAATACCTCTAATTTTCTTTTCCAAATCTTACTTTAGAAATCAAATTCAAAACTGAGGATTGATTTAAAGATAAAGAGAGAAATCAATTTATACAAAAAAAAGTTCAAATGTCAAATTGACAATTGTCATGATGATGATGGTTCACAATTAAATTTTCATGGCCAACTTCGACGCCGGATAAAAAAAAACTCTACATCCGCAACAAGAATTCCAGGATTTATTTAATTTTTTTACACTTGTGAATTAAGACTTACCTACCATAACATTTAAGAAAGATAACAAAGTCGTGCTCTCTTATCATAAGCTTTCCATCTCTGTGGTTTCTAAACGACCGACCGGCATAGCTGGCGCTGTGAAAGAATATTAACCACAGTCCTTGAAGCCGGAGGAAGTCCGCAAGCCCGTGCAACCTGGTGAAGACGATCTGCTCGGCGAGGCTCGCCTGCTTCTCCCCGTTGTTCTGGAACTTCCTGGGCACGCTGTAAATGGCATTCCCGTCCCCATCCGGTTCGGGGAATTCTCTCTCTATGTACCTGCCAATAAAAAAAAAAACCGTTCTCACGCCGTATGAATCGAACATGAGACTCATTGCTATGCAGTACGCGAGGTAATAACAGGTTGATCGCGGCGGATCTGGTTTGGCTTCTTTGCGCTCATCAAAAAGCATCCAGTCTCTTGGATTTTTACGTTTTTGCTTTTAATGAAGCAGAACTTGTATGAGGACATATTTATGCAAATTTGGGAAGGGCCGTGTACTAAATAATACCTAACATAATGCCTGCAGATGCAGCACGCAATTTATTCTCAACGAATTTAATCGGAGCCATCAACGACAGATTAGACGAGGAACCCCGACGCTATTTTCCGTTCACGTTAGAAATGTAATTATAATCCCAACAAATCTAAATGAATTGAATGAATTTTTCGTATGCATGTGTATGTGTGTGTGTGCACATTAAGTAAGTACCCAGTATGATTGGAGTTGGTGGCATTAAAGTCAAGGTAATAACCTCTGCAAAAAGTCGTAATAATAATGTGGTTTTTTTTTGCCCCTGCGAATATTTTTTGCACGATTATACGAACGTGATGCTGCAAAAAAACCTCATAAAGGACTGCCTTCTCTATTCGACAACTGCTTCGAATCAACGACCTTTCGGCGATCGAAGAGATAAAGAACTGCCACGCCGCTTGGAAGTCTCCTGAGACGACTTCGTGGCCTTAAT
Source organism: Serrognathus titanus (assembly GCA_039766575.1). Taxonomy (NCBI): domain Eukaryota; kingdom Metazoa; phylum Arthropoda; class Insecta; order Coleoptera; family Lucanidae; genus Serrognathus; species Serrognathus titanus. Next base: position 19,185,085 of record CM077911.1, on the reverse strand, counting down.
TTGATGAAGACTTAAAAATCAAGAGAAAATCGTTTTATTATTTAAATAAATGACGTGAAACCTCAAACTTTTATATTATATTCATTACCGGAGACAACCTTGATTTACCGCAAATGTACAAAGAGTTTTATGATTCATATTTGAACATGATATAGCATTCGGAAACCTCAAATGAAACAACTTCTGGCTCACAAGTAAACGAAATACCTCAAAAAATATACAGTCTGTTCAAATTTAAGTCGGCTCTATTGTACAAATTCTAGCGCTTTTGCGTTAACGTAATTAATTCCAAAACATTTTAGCCATTCCATGTTATTTTGCAATCTTAATTGCATTAACAAACTGAATACAAAAAAAATGTTTATTTGCATTATTTTCGCTAAGAACATCAAATATTTATTTACAAATGTTAGGCAATAGTTATTTATTTGACTTGAAACAGCAACGAGTAATAATTTCATACCTACTCTTTATTTGTTATATGTGCATGAGTGATTGTGACAGGCGATGTCTTTTCTGCAATGATTGATGATGATGATGACCGAGGAAAAGTAATTTGTTAATTTAACATGCAGGTGGGCGAATAATACGAAAATGTTTTTGCGCAAAACATCGCCGCGTCTAAAAATAAATTAAACGTTCTCGGAACAGTTTAAATAAATAATTAAATTATTGTGTAAGTGACAAGCAGTCAAACGCCACACAATGGATGAACAACAAAGTATTTTTGACAAATTTCGTTAAAACTAGTGGTATCAAAATAGTTCTTACAACTAAATTACTATATTATTGTTGTTTCTTTACAGCTTTTATTAGGTTTTTGATTTATTAAACTTTTTAATAAATAAAATGCTTAAATAACAATTAGGTTTCAAAATAAGCTATAAAAGTGTTTATAAGACTAAATAATGAAACGCTTATTTATAAAAATTAACTTATAAATATTACATTTGTACTTTCTGTAAGTAGAATAACGTTTTTGGTAGCTTTTCGTATTTTAACAAAAGTTACACTTGCGTCTAATAAAGTCTTTAAAAAACAGCACTATAGTTTTCATTATTCTTTTATAATGTGGTTTAAACAGTATAAAATACCAAATATACAGTGATTTGTCTGAATTTGGGAAAAATCTTTTTTACACGCTATTACAAAATACTTTTATAAATTATGTTTAGTAGCTGATTGTGAAGGTTTAATATCATGGTCATCGAATTAAAACGTGAAACGGAAGTAATATAGATTTATAATTGTTTGAATAAAATTGTTTGGTCTTTGGATTTGCAGTGACAGTTGATCGGTCATAGAAGCAAAGGATGGACGCATCAAATTGGGCAAAGAATCGGAGCTTTTCGCACAAAAGTTAAAAATAATGTTAAAAAATATAAACGAAATATCAATAGTGTTATAGAAATGTCATCCTAAGAATATGAATATGTGAATAGTATTAAAAATAGCGATAAAAAACGAACTGCCGAAGACGTCAGAATTGCAACAATATTTATTTTATACTCAGCTGTCAAATACTGCAAAGTTTACTAATGTCCGTGTTCGTGGAACTTCCTTGAGGCTTCCTTCAATAAGGAACCACTTAGAATGGTTATTTTATAATGCAACTGCCTTTCGATAATCCTATTCTCAGGGGTCCCTCATTTAAATGACGTAAATAAAAGTATTTATAAAGAATGTGTTTTTGTGTTTGTGTTGTGTTACTTTGTTATAAATGCTTTATTTAATATTAAACCTAACTGAGAGTATTAATGTAGTAATTTACACTTGTAAAGTTTGCATTTGTCTCGCACAATAAACAACTTAAAGAACTTTTGTTTGAAAAAAGGCCAAGTCAAACTGCAAGTAACAATTTATACACTCGTGTATAAATTGGAGCCGTCATGCACGTGTTCGTCCAACTATTTACTTGCACTTGAGAATGTCTTATTGACGAAACCGGTCGTGCTAATAAATTGTTACTTGCAGTTTGACTTGGCCTTTTTTCAAACAAATTTATATAACCTGCAACAGCATGGAGAATATTCCAAACTTAAAGAACCTCTTTGTATTCCAACTTTTGAAAAGTCTTATAATTGCTTATACAGATTGTGAACGGCTCCTAGCGATTATTCGACCGCACACGGATAATATTCATTCGATCAGCGAAAATGTCAACATTAAAAATGCTTCTGCGACTGCGTTGAAAAATATCTTAAAGACTAACAATAGGTCAAGAATAAGCACAGAATTAAATTGGGAAAAATAAAGCAGTAGATTTCTGCATTATTGATATTTTCATTTTTAAATACTTAAATAAAAAACTACGTTGTTATTCTAGTTGCTATAAAAAACGCCGACCTGTTTAGTTTGCTACAATTTTTAAATTGTAAATTTTAAATAAACGTACAACTTTCTTGATTGAATGTCGACAGCGTTAATATTTCTTTTGTTCGAATGAAAAAGTGTTCATGATTGGTAAAGTTTAAAATAGAAAACGAATTAGTATTATTTAAGGAAACAAAATATTATGAGAAGTTGCAAAGAAACAACGAATGGGGCACACAACAGATCAAGCTCCTCATACAAACTAAAGCATGATATGATACGACAGCGACATCTAAGCCGTCCCCCTTCCGTACTACAGAACGAAGTATGGGTATGACCTCAGCAACGATTCGCAAGCTGTATATGCTCCTATTGCATCACTTCTGTCAGCGGCCATATTATTTAAGTTCCCTCTTGGTAGAATGCGGTGGCCATTATTATATGTACACATAGAAACATCCAAATATTATTATTTTGCATAAAAAAATATAAACTGAAGTACATTATGAATTACTTATTTATTTCAATTATCTATGAAGCATACACAAGTTAATTAAAGCAAGAAAATATTGATGATTTTTTAAACAAACATTTATGTAAACCAAAATCGTGTATTTCATGTGGCGCGTTAATTTTTTGCAAGTACCGAAACAACTTTGACAATAACTTTGATTTGTATGAGAAACTAAATCATCGATGCCTGCTAAAGACAATTCCAACATTTCAAATTATACTGAACAATGAAACAGGCATACATTCGATGGAAATATGACAGATAAGCACACAATTTTGTACAACTGTTAAGAAGACCTTTCGTGTCCATTTTAAAATAATACTTCAATATTAGTAACTGTTATCTGGCTGAAAAGTTTTTTTTTTAAAGATGCGTAAGTTACTTCGTATATTTATAAACTTGTATAAAGTGTGCATGCAATAATGAAACGTTATTTATAAATGAAGCACACAGTAATTCGGTAATAACATCCACTGTTCCAGAACATATTTGTTAATTTAAATTTGCAACACTTGTAGAAATCTTTATACGGCATAGTGTTGACATTACCTTGTAAGCTGTTTTTTAGACATTCTACATCACTATCTTACTTTATTACTTGTGACCATTTTAGACATTGATTAGTGCTGAAAAAATGTTTATAATACCAAATTATAAAGCTCAAAATTTTAAAGACTTGCCATTTAAACATTTATAAGAGTTTAATGCAGCATTTTGTGTTACTTGCGAGTATGTCCTGTATTTTAATATTCTGAAAGCATGTTGCATAACGTTTCTGATAGCAATATAAAGTTCAATAAATCAAAATATTTTTGACTGAATTTGAATTGTTTATCGAAGAAAAATTATATAGAGCGTTCATAAATGATTGAAATTCCTTCCCGCTGGCTTATTATTAAAAATTGGTACTTAACACGGCAGGAAGGAAAATACCATTTGATGAGACATTGATAAAACAACTTAAAAAAAATATTTAAGAGTATATTATTTTTATGAATTACACTGACGTTTAGAGCAATTTTTTTACATGAAGTTTTATCTCAATATTTTGATAAAAATAATTCAGTGGAAGTAATACAGAAATATGGAAATCACAAGGTAGACGACAGCACGCTAGTGGTGAATGGACCACAGATCTAATAACTGACAGATATAGTATTAAGTTCACTGTCAAAAGCGTTAGCAACATGCAAGAGTGCTAGAAATATGAAGTGCAAGAAAGATGTCGCTATATTCTATATTAATTTAGGCAACGGAATTAAATACTTCTTAAGGCTTTCCGGCGACGAATGTACAAACTCGAGCTCTGCCACCCATCACGTGATCGATTTTCCTTTTCTCATATTGGGACTCTAGCCTCTTTCACTCTATAATCAATCTAGTTATAGATTTACCACGTTTATAGAATGGACACGCGACAGAAATAACTATGTCACAAGGTGAAAATTACCCGCGCGACTGCGCGCTAAATTCAAACGCATTTCAATCATTTATGAACGCACTATACCTATGTATTAATCCTGAACGTTGCAGAAAAAAATTAGGCTTGAATTACTCTCGTTAAAATAAATTAAAATAAAATAGCCAAGTCCGGAGTTTTTCCCTGTGCAGAACCAGAATTTGTGAATATTTTGCTGTACTTTGCCTTGCAATTTTATTTCGTAATTTTTCTAATTAGACTCCAACGTGCAATTCTGTTTGAGGTGGAGAATAAAAGAGATTGATCGAGCAAATTAAAAAAAAAATGTTTTTTTTGTGGCGTCTCTAATTTCTTCTAAAGGCCTTCAAGTTTTAATTTCGTTTATTGTTTATCTCGGCTAACCTCAGATTGAAAGAGGAAGTGAATCAGAAGGAACGAAGGTTTGAAAGAAAAACCAAATAAATCGTTTGGTTTTTTCGGCGCTTCCACCACCGAAGGATGTGGGCATTCATCAAACATCTTGATAACAAATTGAGGAAAATGGCTTTGGCCTTGTAACAGATAGTTGGAAAGTCGTACAATTCTCAGCATTTCCCTATCGGGCGACAACTTCCTTAGGAGTAGATAAATAATATCAAACGATAGCGAAACGTCGAGAATTGTACGATCTTAAACCATCCATTATGCAAATTTAGTTTAATTAATATGTATTTAGTTTGAGGGTCATATTATATAAACTTGTGCTTGATTTTAAATTAGTTTCAGGGAAACTTAAGCAGCAAGCAAGCAAGCAAAAAACAATCAGGCAATGAAAATAGGGGAAACCTAAGTAGATCATATGCACACATAGGGATGGACTTACCTGAGCAAGTATTCCTTCGTGTCAACTCCTGAGCTTTGAGAGGGCAAATAGATTCTATCACGGTATGAGTAAACCAAGTCACTATCCATAGCCTCTTGTGTTCACATCGCTATCACAACCGCGGTTCCGTCCTTCTGCTTTCTCTTTACATCGCCTTATCACCGGCGACGCTGCACTTGGAATAAAACGCTCGTACCATGCTCTTTTGTCTATAAACCGCTGATTGTTGCCGCTGCTGGAAATGACGCATCGCCTGTCACACAAGTTGGGGAATTTTGCGAATTTACATATTTATAAATAGATGGAGGAGAAAAAAAAACGAGCGCGCGCGCTTGTTTATCTTCGATCTTGTGCTGTGTTTCGTCAGTGAAGGGTCTTTCCCGTTTCTGACAATAAGAACTGGTTCCAAGATTATGATAGATGGATCGCCTTTTACAAATTTGACTGATGAAGAATACGTCTGGGCGCTATTATTAAATGGATAAGACGTGATAAGTGGTTCCTTAAATAAATACTTTTAGCACATGTTAGCCGAATATGCGATCAACTGAAATAATTTGGGCATCGTCAGGTTTTAGTTATTTCTTGGGGGCTTCATGAAGTGGCTGCTTTTGGGAAAATTTAAAAGTTGAGGATGATCCCAAAAGGAAGTATGAAAATCATATCACAAGTAAACTCTTTTGGAATTTGGATATCAATCAGTATGATTTCCAAAAACTTTATTTAATTTTTAAAACATCAGCGAAAACCATAGGTCCTTGGAGTCCACTTACAAAGTTTGATTGTCTCGTAAAAAATATTGTTGGAAAGCCTTTCTGATCGATCAATTCATCTCGTGGATGCCGAAATATGTATAACATTATCAAAATTAATGAAATTATCATATAAATTCGCAAAACTGCATTCTTTGGAATAAAAATAGAACATCTTGACTTGTTTCGTAGATAATCGTGCGCGTAGTAGATGTTTATCAGTGTTTACCTGTTTAATATCTCATTTAATTATTTATTAATCATTATGTGCAACGTGACAGCGCATTGACGCAAACAACTCACGAAATTTTAAAATTGTTATTTATTATTATACAGCTTGAGTTCTATGAAGTTCTATTGCCTCGCGAAGGAGAAAACACATCTTGTAAGGCGGCCGGACAGAATCGGCTCACTACCGAACACACCCCCTGGGGGTGTGTTACATTACGTCGATAATTAAGGCTGCCTCGTTTCCTATTCCTTTTTGCAAGCTGGGGGTCATACCGACCCTCACTTCTATTAGGTGAATATCGAAGGAGACAATGCATCTAGTAAGTCGGTCGCAGTATTGGCTCACCAGTGAACACGAATCACCACGAGCATGTCAGTGCGTGAAGTCGAATCATTTTTAAAATGAAATTAAACGACTTGCCCAATCTGTATAACGAACACCAGCGGGCCTACCATTCTCACCAAAATGTTAATTAACAATTTGTGACGAACGCTAAATAGAAAGCAAGCCCAAAAATCATCATAACAAGCACGTTGGTTATTTATAGATAGAGTTGTTTATACTTAAACGAATACAGGTAGTCGTCGTTCTGCGTTTCTCTTAAAACAAACAAAAACGTTTCCGATTTGCATAGCCAAACATTACCTGTACAAATGCACGTTGCTTGCGCAATCTGCAAGCAAATAGAATCATAAACTCGGAGGCTTACCTTGGACATTTAAAAAATCGAGTGTACACAAACACACACGTACGTACGTACTCTGCCGCACGTAATTTCGTTTTTCTCAGGCAATCAATTGATAAAGTTGAGTTGTTGTTTTTTTTTTTTTTAATCAACCGAGCCGGTTTACACCGGATTAAATGAAAGTGTTCGCCTTCGTTATCATTCTTTTTGTTTTTTTTTAATATGCAATCGTGAATGACTGTTAATTAGAAGCGTATTGTACATAACTGAATGCAAATTAATGAGAATGAGTGATAGAAAGTAATAAACATTACATTAGTGTCCGCGGTATTTAGAATGTTGTTTTTCTTTCTTGTTTTTTTTTACACAATACTTATTGTTAGTAAAATTAGGGTTGTTTCCCCCTCCCCCTCTTTAAATAATCGTCCTCCTTATACAATCGATTAAAAAAATAATCGTAATACCTATATTCAAATAGCAAAGCCTCTACTTGTGATTGTTTTTATATTATTAAGAACGACCTTCCATCTCACGGATAATTCCTTGTTGCTTTCTCTTGCGTTCCGCTTTTTTTTTAATCTTCCACTTTCTCTTTGTTCCTCGTTGATTAATGTTAGAATTTTGTCCTTGATTTTTTCCTGTTTCTTCCATTCTTATTGTGTTCTCCCTTTTACTGATTTTTTTCTACACCTCTACTACCCATTCTATTCTCATCCTATGGTTAATTTAATAACGCGTTTAATTTCCTTGGCAACGCTTGTTCGTCACACACATAAAGCTCTATCGTTTCTCGTCATGTATAGCTGCGATTAAAGGTAAGGTCATACGCAGAAACTATAAAGTTGATCCATAAATCTAGGATAATAAAGGAGAGTTCGATCCAATCACTTTCTTTCCTTGACATGAAAGAACAATCGGTGTAAAGATCCAAGGATATGAGAAAGCTGAAGTGCGATTAAGCTCATACCCCCTCGATTTGCGACTTCCAGAACTCAAAAAGGCTTCAAACAGAATCAAGATTCCCAGAGAAGACACTTAAGTAACACCTACGTATATTGCTTCTTATAACTAATTTAGAGAATTATTATTGTTTATTTACAGCATTTCGTACCTTTTTGATTTATTAAAGTTTTTAACAAGCAAAATGCTTAAATAACAATTAGGTTTCAAAATAAGCTATAAAAGTGCGTATAAGGCTAAATAATAAAACGTTTATTTATTAAAATGAACTTATAAATATTACATTTATACTTTCTGTAAGTAGAATAACGTTTGTGGTAGCTTTTCGTAATTAAACAAAAGTCATACTTGCGTCTGAGAGTTTTTAATAAAATCTTTAAAAAACAGCACTGTAGTTTTCATTATTGTTTTATAATGTGGTTTAAACACTATAAAATAACAAATATACAGTGATTTGTCTGAATTGGGGAAAATCTTTTTTACACGCCATTACAAAATACTTTTATAAATTATGTTTAGTAGCTGACTGTGAAGGTTTAATATCATGGTCATCGAATTAAAACGTGAAACGGAAGTTATATAGATTTATAATTGTTTGAATAAAATTGTTTGGTCTTTGGATTTGCAGTGACAGTTGATCGGTCATAGAAGCAAAAGATGGACGCATCAAATTGGGCAAAGCTTAAAAGAATCGGAGGTTTTCGCACAAAAGTTAAAAACAATGTTAAAAAATATAAACGAAATATCAGTAGTGTTATAGAAATGTTAGTCTAAGAACATGAATATGTGAATAGTATTAAAAATAGCGATAAAAGACGAACTGCCGAAGACATCAGAATTTGAACAATATTTATTTTATACTCAGCCGTCAAATACTGCAGAGCTTACTAATGTCCGTATTCGTGGAACTTCCTTGAGGCTTCCTTCAATAAGGGACCACTTAGAATGGTTATTTTATAATGCAACTGCCTTTCGATAATCCTATTCTCAGGGGTCCCTCATTTACATGACGTAAATAAAAGTATTTATAAAGAATGTGTTTTTATATATGTGTTGGGGTACTTTGTTATAAATGCTTTATATAATATTAAATCTTACTCAGAGTATTAATATAGTAATTTACACTTGTAAAGTTTGCATTTGTGTCGCACAATAAATAACTTAAAGAATCTCTTTGTATTTCAACTTTTGAAAGGTTTTATAATTGATTATACAGATTGCGAACAGCTCCTAGGGTCAGTAAGCGATTATTCGACCGCACTCGGACAAGTTCATTCGACCAACGAAAATGCCAACATTAAAAATGCTTCTGCGACTGCGTTGAAAAATATCTGAAAGACTAACAATAGGTCAAAAATAAACACAGAATTAAATTGAGAAAAATAAAGCAGTAGATTTCTGCATTATTAATATTTTAATTTTTAAATACTTAAATAAAAAGCTATGTTGTCATTCTAGTTGTCATAAAAAACGCCCTCCTCTTTCCTTTGCTGCGGTATATGAAAATTTTATTTTAAATAAACGTACAACTTTCTTGATTGGGTGTCGACAGTGTTAATTTTTTTTTGTTCGAATGAAAAAGTGTCCATGATTGGTAAAGTTTAAAACAGAAAACGAATTAGTATTATTTAAGAAAACAAAGCTGCAAAGAAACAACGAATGGGGCACACAACATATCAAGCTCCTCATACAAACTAAAGCATGTTATGATACGACAGCGACATCTGAGCCGTCCCCCTTCCGTACTACAGAACGAAGTATGGATATGACCTCAGCAACGATTCGCAAGCTGTATATGCTCCTATTGCATCACTTTCGTCAGCGGCCATATTATTTAAGTTCCCTCTTGGTAGGATGCAGTGGCCATTATTATATGTACACATAGAAACATTCAATTATTATTCTTTTACATAAAAAAATATAAACTGAAGTACATTATGAATTACTTATTTATTTAAATTATCTATAAAACATTCACAAGTTAATTAAAGCAAGAAAATATTGATGATTTTTTTAAACAAACATTTATGTAAACCAAAATCGTGTAATTCTTGTGGCGCGTTAACTTTTTACAGGTACCGAAACAACTTTGACAATAACTTTGATTTGCATGAAAAACTAAGTCATCGATGCCTGCTAAAGACAATTCCAACATTTCAAATTATACTGAAGAATGAAACAGGCATACATTTGATGGAAATATGACAGATAAGCACATAATTTTGTACAACTGTTAAGAAGACTTTTCGTGTCCATTCTAAAATAATACTTCAACATTAGTAACTGTTATCTGACTGAAATGTTTTTTTTTTTAAAGATAAGTAAGTTACTTTGTATATTTATAAACTTGTATAAAGTTTGTATGCAATAATGAAACGTTATTTATAAACGAAGCACACAGTAATTAGGTAATAACATCCACTGTTCCAGAACATATTTGTTAATTTAAATTTGCAACACTTGTAGAAATCTTTATACGGCATAGTGTTGACATTACCTTGTAAGCTGTTTTTTAGACACTTCTACATCACTATCTTACTTTATTACTTGTGCCCATTTTAGACATTGATTAGTGCTGAAAAAATGTTTATAATACCAAATTATAAAGCTCAAAGTTTTAAGGACTTGCAATTTAAACATTTCTAAGAGTTTAATGCAGTATTTTGTGATACTTGCGAGTATGTCCTGTATTTTAATATTCTGAAAGCATGTTGCATAACGTTCATGTTTCTAATAGCAATATAAAGTTCAATAAATCAAAATATTTTTGACTGAATTTGAATTGTTTATCAAATAAAAATTATATAGAGCGTTCATAAATGATTGAAATTCCTACCCGGTAGCTTATTATTAAAAGTTGGTACTTAATACGGTAGGAAGCAAAAGACCATTTGATGAGACATTGACAGAACAACTTAAAAAAAACATTTAAGAATATATTACTTTTATGAATTACACTGACGTTTAGAGCAATTTTTTTACATGAAGTTTTATCTCAATATTTTGATTAAAAATAATTTAGTGGAAGTAATACAGAAATATGGAAATCACAAGGTAGACGACAGCAAGCTAAGGTGAATGGACCACAGATCTAATAACTGACAAATGTAGCATTAAGTACACTGTCAAAAGCGTTAGCAACATGCAAGAGTGCTAGAAATATGAAGTGCAAGAAAGATGTCGCTATATTCTATGTTAATTTAGGCAACGGAATTAAATACTTCTTAAGGCTTTTCGGCGACGAATGCACAAACTCGTGCTCTGTCACCCATCACGTGATCGATATTCCTTTCCTCATGTTGGGACTCTAGCCTCCTTCACTCTATAATCAATCTAGTTATAGATTTACTTCGTTTATAGAGCGGACACGCGACAGAAATAACTATCACAAGATGAAAATTACCCATGCTACTGCGCGCTAAATTCAAACGCATTTCAATAATTTTTGAACGCACTATATTATGTATGTATTTTTTGGAAAAAAAATTGAATACTTTCGACTTAAAAAAATAAGAATTTAAATCTTTTATTTTTTTCTTCTGTATTATTTATCTCCACTTGAACAGATTAGTAACTGAAGTATATTGCCTCATTTGGAGATAAGGCTTGAAATTAAAACAACCTTTTTCTCATCTTTTTAAAACTCTAGAAAAAGAAGGATGTAAAGTACTTTATTTTGAGGCTGTTGGATTATATTGGAGTGCAAAACAGTTTCATAGTCTAATTGGACAGAATTTCTTTGTCCATATGAAATGATCGTCTTCTCATTAGATTTTTTTTCTTTCGACGTGCTCCTTTACAAATTTAGCAACGAGATTCACACCAAAGATTAACTGGATTGTTTATTTTTACGTGTTATCTTAGCAGTTATAAATGGTATTCTGTAATGCTGTAATTTTTCATTACAAGGATTATAATATAATCGGACAAAGTATTGGCCCCAATAGGCCATCATTTGGTACTCCTGTTTCAATGAAGGGTACTTTAGTCACAGACTAGTAACTATTAGAATAAATTAATAATAAAAATGAACTTACGAGGAAACTTTTTTAGATTCTTTTCCTGTTCGTTTGAGCCACTGCCAATCACTCGTACGTGCGCAGGCAAAAACAACAAAGAGACAATTTCCACTAAACCGTAATTTACTACGTATCCTATCAATTCATAATGCCTTCTAATCGCTCATAAAAACCGTGATTCACCGAGCGACTATAATCTCAAGGGCGATGGGATTTTCACAGGAAATAAATTTGCTGAAAGCTTTCGAATGAAAAGCAAAATCAAATTGCGCCTTTACACTTCTAGTAAAAGAAAAACATGCACAGTACTTCGACGTTGTATATACATACAATCTTCTCTTCAAGTACTAGAAATGCAAACTATTTCATAAGGATTTCAAAATCGATTTACACGTGATTGTGATGAATGAATTGCGTTCCAGATATTGAATAGGAATTGCAGTCATTAAGAAAATTGTACGGCACAAACTTGCGTGAACTTTGCGTGTTATTGCAAATTATTAATAAAATCCAGCGAACTACAAATGTCAAACCACTTCCTGCTTTCTCATTAAGCACTTAATCACTACGCACTTTAAGTTGTGGCGTTACATACAAACAAACCAACTCGTCAGCTTGATAAGATTATTTATTTTTTGTAGAGTCTTATAAATTGTTAATTTTGTTTTTGTTAAGGTTCGTTGGTTTGTCCTTTTACAACGTAAACGAAGCAGAGGATTCCATGTTCTTATAACTTCTTCGTTTGGATAGGGTGGGTTGACAACACGTCAAAAATAACATCCATGGGAGAAATCTTATCACAAGAGGAGGACGATAACAAATGCTTAGCAAATCTTTTCGAGTTTCCTTCCTGATTTTCGTTTGATCTTTAATCTTCTTCTTCTCGTCTGGTTTCGGAAGTCGCTGTTCGCTTTTAATTAAGCTCTACGTCGTCCAATTTATTAATCTTTTGAATTAAAAATGAAAAACAATTTCGTGATATACGAGGGACGCTTGATTAATTCCATCTGCCTGGTGACGTCAAAGCGTTGTCAAGTGTCACTCTTCAAACAAAATCATGCCAAATTTGAAACTGAAGTCCTATATGGACGTTTGAAGTATGCACTGTAGCTATTAGCATAAAAATAGAAAGAGGTGCGCTAATAATATTTAATGAAAACTTAAACCTCGCGTGTTAACTTAAAAAAAAGAAACGTCATTACTCAATAGGTTATTTCCACAAATAATAAGCTGCATTTTTTCTCCCAGAGCAAGTATTTCCTGTCAGCCAATTATCCCATTGTTTTTATGTTAATTGCTAATTATCAACACCTACCGCACTATAAATATTTAAAATTCATAACTGCTTTGGAGGGAACGGATTTACTTTTTGGTAACTCTCAATCGAGGCGAAGCTCACAGTCACGATACACCTGCATGTGAAGTTCCTTTTTTTTATTTTCGAATGCATTCTCCTTGCGTGCACTCAATTTAAAGATTAAAGTACGCAGAAGTAGCATTTGCATAATGAATTTATAACTCTGTTTCGCAGAGACGGTGATTAATGCGCGTTATGCCATACCCGAGGGCAAAGCGTTCGATGAATCTATTAAGATATTGTTTATTGCAATCGTGTTTATTGTTATCGGCTATCCATTAGCGAATCGATGTGAAATGTATCGAGCGTTTTTTTTTTGAGTAATTCGAGATACTACAGAAGACTCGCTGCGAGGCCGAGGAACTCCTCAACCGCTGGCCGTCATCTATACGCCAACGGTGGTGGAGTTACCACTCCTCACTGCACCTCTCTGCAAGAGCTTCTTTCTCACACACACACACACTCACGCACACGAAAATTCGTAGTCGGTGGAAAGCAATTTTATTTTTCTCGAGACGTTTGAACTTTGATGATTAGCCTTTCTTGGGGTCGGACGTGACTCGTTTCGACGTTCCTTTTGATTGACAGAAGCACGAAATCGTTCGTGGGCTTAATAACAGCTATCCGTTTGCTTTTCTCTCCCCGCATGTGAAATAGTTACACCCAGATATTCTTTGGAATCAATTACGAATGTATAATTCATGGACTTTTTTCTCGATGCTAAAAATACAATGTTAATTCGTGAATAAAATAGAAACTAAACATTAATATTTATTTTCATTTGTGAAGACAGTATTGTATTACTATTGTTTATTTACAGCATTTCGTACCTTTTTGATTTATTAAAGTTTTTAATAAATAAAAATGGTAACGGTTAATAACACGTATGACCTTCTCTTGCTCGAATGACATCATTTAAACGTCGAGGCATCGAATCAGTCAAACGTGTCAATGAATTTTGAAGTATTGCCTCAAATTCTTCGTAAAGCACTGCTCTTAAATCTTGCAGTGTTTTTGGGCCTCTTTGAAGTTGATCCCATAAGTGTTCAATGGGATTGAGATCAGGGCTACATGCTGGCCAGTTAAGTCTCTGAATTCCGACCTCGTCTAAGAAGTCAGTCACTACTCATACCACGCGTGGTCTGGTATTGTCGTGCATTAGAGTGAATCTATCTTCAATAAACTGACAGCTTCATGCAGAATGTCTTCCACGTATCGATGGGCATTTAAAGCCCCATTTTCCAGAAAAAGAAGTTCGGTATGTGCCTCAGACGAAGTACCTGCCCACACCAAAACAGAGCCACCATTAAAAGATCGCCTTTCGGAAATGGTGAGTCTGTGTACCGTTCATTTGGACTTCTCCACACCCTTTCGCGACTGCCAGGCGAGCGTAGACAAAAGCGCGATTCATCAGTGAAAGAACTTCACTCCATTGGTGAGGAGTCTAGTTTGAATGAAGTCGTGCAAATTCCAACCGTGCTCAACGATGTCTTGGTAACAATTTTGGGCCAATTGCAGATCTCCGTGACTTTAGGCCTCCTTCAACAAGCCTTCTCCTTATTGTCCTCTCACTTACTTCAACTCCACGAGCTGTTTGGAGGCGTTGTTGAAGTTGAACAGCCGTTGATCGCAACAAAATGATCATCACTGCAGTTGTTGCTTTTCGTCTTCTTGCGGATCCTGCTCCCCTAGTGCAGTTGCCAGTCTCCAAGTACCGGCTCCAGGCATCCTTAACGGTGGGTTGAGATATTCCCAATGCGCGAGTCACATAACGACCATGGCTACGACCATTTTCAATTAAAGCAGCAATACGAGCAATAATCTCAACAGTTAACGGCATTTTTTTTCAGTTGCGTAGCTTTCTAACTGTCACACTCCATTTTAAAAGCAATGCAAAGAAACCTCCTTGATTTTAGACAAATAATGAATGAATGTTTTGTATTATTATACAAATCTTAGTTTGCATTTGTGTCGCACAATAAATAATTTGTAGTGACAGTTGATCGGTCATAGAAGCAAAGGATGGACGCATCAAATTGGACAGAGCTTAAAAGAATCGGAGGTTTTCGCAAAAAAATTAAAAATAATGTTAAAAAATATAAACGAAATATCAATAGTGTTATGGAAATGTCATCCTAAGAATTGGAATATGTGAGTGGTATTAAAAATAGCGATAAAAGACGAACTGCCGAAGACATCAGAATTGGAACAATATTTATTTTATACTCAGCTGTCAAATACTGCAGAGCTTACTAATGTCCGTGTTCGTGGAACTTCCTTGAGGCTTCCTTCAATAAGGGACCACTTAGAATGGTTATTTTATAACGTAACTGCCTTTCGATAATCCTATTCTCAGGGATCCCTCATTTACATGACGTAAATAAAATTATTTATAAAGAAAGTGTTCTTATATTTATGTTGTGTTACTTTTTTATAAATGCTTTATATAATACTAAATCTTACTTAATATAATTAATATAGTAATTTACACTTGTAAAGTTTGCATTTGTGTCGCACAATAAATAACTTAAAGAACCTCTTTGTATTCCAACTTTTAAAAGGTTTTATAATTGCTTATACAGATTGCGAACGTCTCCTAGGGTCAGGAAGCGATTATCCGACTGCACCTGGACAATGTTCATTCGATCAAGAGAATGCCAACATTAAAAATACTTTTGCGACTGCATTGAAAAATATCTCAAAGACTAACAATAGGTCAAAAATAAACACATAATTAAATTGAGAAAAATGAAGGAGTAGATTTCTGCATTATTTATATTTTCATTTTTAAATACTTAAATAAAAAGCTATGTTGTCATTTTAGTTGCCATAAAAAACGCCCTCCTTTGCTACGGTGTATGGAAATTTTATTTTAAATTAACGTACGACTTCCTTGATTGAGTATCGACAGTGTTAATATTTTTTTTTGTTCGAATGAAAAAGTGTCCTTGATTGGTAAAGTTTAAAACAGAAAACAAATTAATATTATTTAAGGAAACAAAATATTATGAGAAGTTGCAAAGAAACAACGAATGGGGCACACAACAGATCAAGCTCCTCATACAAACTAAAGCATGTTATGACACGACAGCGACATCTAAGCCGTCCCCCTTCCGTACTACAGAACGAAGTACGGGTACGACTTCAGCAGCGATTCGCAAGCTGTATATGCTCCTATTGGCATCACTTCCGTCAGCGGCCATATTATTTAAGTTCCCTCTTGGTAGGATGCAGTGGCCATTATTATATGTACACATAGAAATATCCAATTATTATTCTTTTGCATAAAAAAATACAAACTGATGTACATTATGAATTACTTATTTATTTAAATTATCTATAAAGCATTGACAAGTTAATTAAAGCAAGAAAATATTGATGATTTTTTAATTAAACATTTATGTAAATCAAAATCGTATATTTCATGTGGCGGTCAATTTTCTTGTTAGGAAACGTTTTTAAGAAACATTCATTAATTGAATTAGAATCATTTTATGTGTCAGTTGTGGCGACTATGTTGTCAAAATATTGCTTCTTTTCTAAATTTGCTAAGTATTTATCTTACTTGAAAACTTGCTGTGACATTGCTTTATTCGAATTCGATTCTCAAAGTTCTTAAATTAATTTGTTTGTAATATTAAAGTATAAACATTTATAAGTGTTTAATAAAGCATTTTGTCTTATTTTGGATAGGAATAAATAAAGCCTTCATCACGTTTTAGCAAATAAATTACATCAAAAGTAAAGTTCTTTCTTTTATTCAAGCAAGAGTACCACAGGATCGTCTTTTGGGGCCAAACTTTATCTAACACTATCAAACGCAGGATTGCAATATTTTCATTCAAACTTAAAGTAAATCCTTTGTTCAATTAGGTTGACTCCTAATGTAAAATTTGTGTAAAATTTCAGAAGTAACCGCTAAAATATCTCCGACCTGTCACAAACAAACACTCTTGTTTATTTGTACCTTGTACACTGATTAACACGGATGTGAAACAAGATTCCTCGTCCGTTGTTTACTTACAATACAAACTACGAGTGTCCAACAAATTAGTTGTCTAGCGGAGATAAGCGACGTTGATTTGGAAGAGGCTCCTAATGACTTGGGTAAACGCTATTTTTTCCGGAGCGCTGCTAAAAACTTTTTTCGAAAAAAGAAGAACATAAGTAATTGCTTTTCCCCTTGCTCTCGCTCGATCCGACGAAGGATGTAATTACAATAACAATTTACATACGGAATTAGCGTTGAAAAGCAAAAAGGAAGCCGTAAATTAAGCCGCGCGAGAAAAGTAGCGGAATTTTTGCGTCGTCGGTTAATTAACGCAAAAACAGGATTCGATTTTTCACGAACACGAGATGAATATTAATCGGGAAAAGAAGAAGAAAAAAATACTTGCGTGCAATTAAGCGTAATAACAGTGAGATTGTGGAAAGAAGCAATCGCTCCCGGGATCGATGAATTAATTACTTCTTGCATGTAATAAGCAGGTAATTAAAATCCCTTTCGAAACCGCCAGCAATTACGTTTGAATTTGATTAGTGGTATTTTAGTTGAACGCGACTGTACATACATAAGGTACAGTTTTCCACTGACAAGAAACTAAATACGTTAATTAAATAATAATAAATTTGGCAATTTAAAAATAGCTTGCAGTCTTACTTAAGCCTTACAACGCCTGATACTCCGCAACCAAACTTACAAAGGCGGATTTATTTTTTTGCATAGCGCAATTTCCTTATGTTACTCATAATTACTTCAGCAAATAAAACGATTGTTAATTTCACATTTTAGAGACCAAGAGACCACCTGTCGCCGTCGCCTAAATCCAGTCTCACTAATAATAACTCCATTGTTAAATTACGTCAACCGAAATTAATTTTTAATTAAGACATTGTCAGCGAAATTTGCTTTATTCATTATCGCCTCGGACGTGCAGGAAAAAAAAAAGCAGGCAAATCACATCCAGGATAACATAGTGGTATGCCATCCATTCATAACTGTTCCACAAGGCTCATAAAAACGGAAAATGCGCGCGATTAATTAATTTTTTTTTGAGCCGTGCGGCTTTGATTGCCGCCGTAGTTAGCCTTGCGTTTGATTAATTATTTAAAAACGGGCGCGAAAGAAAGCGAAGAATTTTTTCTTTTTCTGGTTGCGCTCTCGCCGTTTTGCTTGGTGGAATGTTTGCGGTCAAACAAACGCGCTCCTTTTAAAATTGCATTCGCATTAATCACTGGCGGCGGACGAGACGTGCTTGGTCAAAGATCGTTGCATAATTGTTGGTTGCAAGTGGAATTTTCTGAGAAAAAAAAAACCTCATTGCATGCATGAATCGATACGTAAACGGCGACTTGCGCCAATAAACAGTCTCAAAGTTTCTTTATCCAAAGCATGTGAAAAGGAAAAGCAAAAAACGAACTCAAAATCGTCACCCTAAATCATCTTATAAAGGAAAATTAAACCGCAAGTTGCAGACGAGAATGCGATCAAAAGTGAAATACTGGAAGCGATGGAAAGAGAAAAGCAATGTAAAGAGTAAAGCAACAAGACACAGAAGAAGTTTCATAAAATACTTAAAAATGAGAAATTTAAATAAACTTGATTCGACTTACACATCTAAAATGTTGAAGGGTGATTAAAAAAACATCAAAAATCGAAAAAAAAATCAAATTTATCAAATGATTGGTAACCTTGTCAACAGATTTTGGCAAAGTCTTGAATATTTCACTAAAAGGAAAACATGATTTCACTAAAAACAAATGCATAAAATTATGCCGATTATAGGTCAGCGTTTTTCTTTTTCGTGGAGAAACAAAAAAAAAGACAATAAACAAAAGACGGTCGATTGTGTAACAAGTGCAGGAAACAAAAAATGGTCGACGATTTGGACGTTAAAAAAAACTTTCATTTTCATTTTTGCGTTAGAAAATTAATGAAGGCGATTACAAAAGATGTACGAATTCGCGTTGAATTCAAAAAACAAATGAAATAACAAAACACAATCAACTGTGAAACAAATTTTCAAGTATTTATGAGAATAACAAAAACATAACAAACGAAAGACGACCGATCGTTTCCTTTTTCGCGTCAAAAAATAAATGAAAGCGATAACAAAAACGTTCGAATTCACGTCAAATTCGACTTCTTTCGTCAAATAAATATGTAAATAAAATAACAAAACACAATCAACTATGCAACAAATTTCATAAGAATAACAGAAAGATAACAAATGAAAGACGACCGACATTTCCTTTTTCGCATCAAAAATAACTGAAAGCGATGACAAAAGACGTTCGAATTCGCGTCAAATTCGACTTCTTTCGACAAATAATTATGTAAATAAAATAACAAAACACAATTAACTGCGCAACAAATTTACAAGGATTCATAAGAATAACAGAAAAATAACAAATGAAAGACGACCGATTGTTTCCTTTTTCGCGTCAAAAAATAACTGAAAGCAATAAAAAAAGATGTTCGAATTCGTGTCAAATAAATAAATTAATAAAATAACAAAACACAATCAACTGTGAAACAAATTTACAAGAATAACAAACAAAAGATAACAAATGAAAGACGACCGATTGTGTAACAAATTCAGGAAACACAAAATGAACGACGATTTTGATATTAAAAGAAAATCTTTGTTTTTTTTTGTTTTACTTTCTTGAATAAATTTAATATTTCAAAACTTTATATCAGCACAAAATTACACCGATTATTACAGCGGCGTTTGTTTTTTGTGAATAACAAAAACCACGATCGTCTTTTGTGAAACAATAAACAAAAGACGATTGACGATTTTAATATTAAAAAAAATCTACTTTTGTGCATCAAAAAGCAAACGAAAGCGATTGCAAAACATGTCGAAATTCGCATCGAATTTGCTTTTTACAAAAAAAATACATAATTAATAAATAAATAAATAAAATAACAAAACACAATCAACTGTGAAACAAATTTACAAGAATAACAAACAGATAACAAACGAAAGACGATGGACACAAAATGGTCGACGATTTCCAAATAAAAAAATCTTTAATTTTCTTTTTCGGACTAAGAACAAATGAAAGCGATGATAAAAAATTTCCATTTTTGCGTCAAAAAATAGGTGGAAGCGATGACAGAAGATGTCGAACTTTTATCTAGAAAGAAAAAAGTATAAATAAATAAATTCGCATCGAATTTGGTTTTTCCCCCACAGGAAATAAATGAATAAGTGAAATAACAAAAGACGATCAACTGCGAAACAAAATTTACAAGTAATTATCAAAACAACAAACAAAACAAAACAAACGAAAGACGATCGATTGTATAACAAATGCAGGAAACACAAAATGATCGACGATATGGGTGTTAAAAAAAATCTTTCATTTTTTTTTTCGACTAAGAACAATGAAAACGATAATAAAAATGTCTTTCATTTTCTTGTTTGTGTCAAAAAATAAATGAAAAGCGATAACAAAAAATGTCTATAATAAATAAAATAACAAAACACAATCAACTGTGAAATAAATTTGCAAGAATAACAAACGAAAGACGTCCTATTATATAACAAATGCATGAAACCAAAAATGTGCGACGATTGGGATTGAAAAAAAAATATTTGGTTTAATTTTTTGCATCAGAAAAATAAATGAATGCGATAACAAAAGATGTCCGAATTCACATAAAACTCTTTCTACAAATAAATAAATAAAATAACAAAACACAATCAACTGTGAAACAAATTTACAAATATGTATTACGAATTAATGAGTCACAAAGAGGAAACAAAGGAAAAACGATCGATTGTGTAACAAATGCAGGAAACACAATATGGCAACCGATTTAGATTTTAAAAAATTCGTTTCCTTTTCTGCGCCAACAAATAAACGAAAGCGATAATAAAAGATGTTCGAATTCGTATCTTGACTTCTTTCTACAAAAATTATAAATAAATAAAAAATAACAAAACACAATCAACAGTGAAACAAATTTAAAATTATTTATATGCGTAACAAGAAAACAAACAAAAGACGATAGAATGTGTTGTGTAACAAATGCAGGAAATACAAAATGGCCGACGATTGGGATATGCATAAAAAAAAATCTTTAATTTCCTTTTTTGCGTCAAAAAACAAATGAAAGCGACTTCCTTTTAAAAATGCTAAATAATAAATTAACAAAACAATTTGTTTTAACATTCCTCCGAAAAATAGTCAATATTTATTTAGTTTTCGTGCATTTGTTTTTCGTTCATTCTATTGTTAGTGCGTAGATGTCGTTTGTTCGAATTATTTTTTTTATATTTTTTAATCGAATTATTCTTTTTGAGTGAAAACAAAATAGTTGTTAGTCTTTTGTTTCTTGTTTTTTCAACAGTTCTCTGAAAAATAGTCAATGTTTCTTTGGTTTTCGTTCATTTGTTTTTCGTTCATTTTATTCTTAGTATGTGGATGCGTATTGCTTGAATTTTCATTTTGTTTTATTTTTTTCATCGAATCATTCTTTTGAGGGAAAACAAAATAGTCGTCAGTCTTTTGTTTTTTTTTTCAACATTCCTACGAAAAATAGTCAATGTTTATTTGGTTTTCGTTCATTTGGTTTTCGTTCATTTGTTTTTCGTTCATTTTGTTTTATTTTTTTCATCGAATTATTCTTTTGAGTGAAAACAAAATAGGCGTTAGTCTTTTGTTTTCTTTTTCAATATCCTCCGAAAAATAGTCAATGTTTATTTGGCTTTCGTTCATTTGTTTTTCGTTCATTCTATGCTTAGCATGTAGATGTCGCTTGTTTAAATTTTCTTTTAATCGAATTATTCTTTTTGAGTGAAAACAAAATAGCCGCCAGTCTTTTGTTTTTTTTAACATTCCTCCTAAAAAAATGCTGTAAGTTTCGTGACTTCTTACGTATTACTACAATCGTACTCAATGCTTTTTATTCCTCATCAAGCTTTACCAAATTCAGCTTTTCGTTTAACGTAAATTCTATCAGAGAGCATGTGAGGATTACGCTTATTTTTTTCTATTGTTATTTTACTGTATGTTTTAAAAAAAGATGTAGAAAAAACGTGTAGAAATAAAACACTTAACGGAAAACGTTTTAAAATCTATAAAATCGTCATTAAAAATTGTGAGTAGGTGTCCCATATAGAACCTACCTAAATTTGATCGTTTTGAACACATTCTTTTAAAAAATATATTTCAATTGTTTACTTGAAATTAAATTGTGATGTGCGGGTTTGTATCTTAACGTATAGTTGAAGTCTTCAGTTCATTTAATAATATATATTTAAGAAAATTATTAAACTCCACTACAAAGTATTATTCTTGTGACACTTATTGTTTTCAGCATAATTTAAATTAAAAAAAAATAAATAAACAAAAGAAATGTGATTTCCTTTATTATTATTATTATTATTAGAGTTGTGGTGTCTTTGATTGACTTGGGTCGGTGATTAATCTCACATGTCGTTAACATTTGTTTACTAAATATGAGAAAGTGCATTATTATTATTCCGCACGTAATGGCTTACGTTTATCATTAATCACGGGGCTTATAAGTTTTATTGTCTACATTTTCTGTTTGACATATCTCGCTTTGTGTCTTGTAACTTTATTTCACCGAGTTGATTAATAGGTCAGGTAACATTATATTTAATCACATCAATCTTAATAACCACTTGTATGCCTATACATTGTTATCATACGCGAGCAAATGAATTTCGTTCGTGGACGTTTTGTAACCTCGCGCACGTCATTATTTGCAAAACCAAAAAAAAAGCTAATTTATTTCTGGGCGCCGAACGGTTATTAAGTTCGCAACGGAAAAAAATATTCATTTATTCGCGACGGCAAAAAGCTCGCGCAGAAGAAGAAGAAGAAGAAGTAAAAAAGGACGACGTCTTATATAAACGAGTTACCTCTCTGGTTGGTGCTCTTACCTGGCTGCTTGATCGTGAACTTGATGCCATTTACCTCGTCCATGAAACTTCGAGGCCACGCCCCTCCTCTCCTTTCTAATCGCCTCACCGTCATGCAAACGTATATGTCACACGTATCGGTTTCGAAGTTGTTGTATTTTTAGAAATCAGCTGTTGATGTTTTGGCATTTTTTCTCGTAGGTAAATAAATAATACTGCCTCACGTCCTCAGGACTGGACCATCATCTTCCTGTTACGTGTCTACAATACACACAAATTAATTACTGAGATATTTCCACAAATTTCGAGTTTCGAACTTCCTTAAGATACTAATTAATCCTTGAACACACACATATAATGTCATGTAACATCCCGTCTTTGATTACGCAATTAATTTCGTTGTGTCACGCATCCTTTTACTTTGGATCACCTCGACATAAGTAGGAAAAGGAAACTTCTCGGAAGTGCAGCTTTCAAAACACACGAAAGGGCTCGTGTACTCATCTATCGTTGAAGTCACCGGGTTCGATTTACGAATAAGTCGCTACGAAACAAAGAACGTTCCGCAAAAATATTTTAACATTTATTTAATTTATTTATTTATTTTTCTTGTATTTAGTATTTAGAATAGTTATTGTATTATATCTCAAATTGTTTAAACTTTCGTTTTCAAGCAAAATTGATTCTTTGTTTAATTTTTTTCAATTCTCCTGAGGGACTTCCCCTACTTGTAACCCAAGTAACACATGTATTGCTTCTTACAACTAAATTCCTGCACTATTATTGTTTATTTACAGCATAGCGTACCTTTTTCATTTATTAAAGTTCTTAATAAATTACAATCAGGTTTAAAAATAAGCTTTGAAAGGTCATAGAAGCAAGTGTTGGACACATCAAACTGGACAAAGCTTAAAAGAATTGGAGGTTTTCGTAAAAAAATTAAAAATAATGTTAAAAAATATAAACGAAATATCAATAGTGTTATGGAAATGTCATCCTAAGAATATGAATATGTGAATAGTATTAAAAATAGCGATAAAAGACGAACTGCCGAAGACATCGGAATTTGAACAATATTTATTTTATACTCAGCTGTCAAATACTGCAGAGCTTACTAATGTCCGTGTTCGTGGAACTTCCTTGAGGCTTCCTTCAATAAGGGACCACTTAGATTGGTTATTTTATAATGTAATTGCCTTTCGATAATTCTATTCTCAGAGGTCCCTCATTTACACGACGTAAAATACTTTTATAAAGAATGTGTTTTTGTATTTGTGTTGTGTTACTTTGTTTTAAATGCTTTATTTAATATTAAATCTAACTGAGAGTATTAATATAGTAATTTACACTTGTAAAGTTTGCATTTGTGTCGCACAATAAATAACTTAAAGAACCTCTTTGTATTCCAACTTTTAAAAGGTTTTATAATTGCCTATACAGATTGCGAACAGCCCTAGGGTCAGTAGGCGACTATCCGACAGCGCTCGGACAATGTTCATTCGACAAACGAAAATGCCAATATTAAAAATGCTTCTGCGACTGCGTTGAAAAATATCTTAAAGACTAACAATAGGTCAAATATAAACACAGAATTAAATTGAAAAAAATAAAGCAATAGATTTCTGCATTATTTATATTTTAATTTTTAAATACTTAAATAAAAAGCTATATTGTCATTCTAGTTGCAGTAAAAAACGACCTCTTGTTTTCTTTGCTGCAGTATATGAAAATTTTATTTTAAATAAACATACAACTTTCTTGAGTGAGTATCGACAGTGTTCATATTTTTTTTGTTCCAATGAAAAAGTGTCCATGATTGGTAAAGTTTAAAACAGAAAACAAATTAATATTATTTAAGGAAACAAAATATTATGAGAAGTTGCAAAGAAACAACGAATGGGGCACAAAACAGATCAAGCTCCTCGTACAAACTAAAGTATGTTATGATAGGACAGCGACAGCTAAGCCGTCTCCATTCCGTACTACAGAACAAAGTATGGGTATGACCTCAGCAACGATTCGGAAGCTGTATATGCTCCTATTGCGTCACTTCCGTCAGCGGCCATATTATTTAAGTTCCCTCTTGGTAGGATGCAGTGGCTTTTGTTATATGTACACATAGAAACATCCAATTATTATTATTTGGCATAAAAAATATAAACTCAAGTACATTGTGAATTACTTATTTATTTAAATTATCTATAAAGCATTGGCAAGTTAATTAAAGTAAGAAAATACTGATGACTTTTAAATAAACATTTATGTAAATCAAAATCGTGTATTTCATGTAGCGCGTTATTTTTTTTACAAGTACCGAAACAACTTTGACAATAATTTTGATTTGCACGGGAAACTAAGTCATCGATGCCTGCTAAAGACAATTCCAATATTTCATATTATACCGAAGAATTAAACAGGTATACATTTGATGGAAATATAATTGACATGAACAAAGTATTGTACAACTGTTAAGAAGACTTTCGTATCCATGATAAATGCTTAAGTCGTCTCCTTCCGCGCTATGATCTTAGCAGCGATTCGCAAGCTGTATATGCTTCAATTGCATAATTTCTATCAGCGACCATATTATTTAAGTTTCCTCTTCGTAGGGTGCAATGGCCATTGATATAAGCACATCCATCCAGTTTTCTTTTTACACAAAAATTATAAACTAAAGTACATTATGAATTACTTATTTATTTAAATTATCTATAATGCATTCACAAGATAATTAAAGCAAAAATAATGATTTTTTTTAATTAAAAATTTATGTAAATCAAATTCGTGTATTTCATGTGGATGTGGCAACCCAAGTAACACAAAATATTGTATCAAACTCTTATAAATGTTTATGTGGCAAGCTTGGTTCTTTTATTTTTATTTATTTTAACGTGCCCATTTTTTTTTCTTCATCATTCAGCGTTAATACATAGGTATAGTGCGTTCAAAAATGATTGAAATGCGTTTGAATTTAGCGCACAGTCGCGTGGGTAATTTTCACCTTGTGACATAGTTATTTCTGTCGCGTGTCCATTCTATAAACGTAGAAAATCTATAACTAGATTGATTATAGAGTGAAAGAGGCTAGAGTCCCAACATGAGGAAAGGAATATCGATCACGTGATGGGTGGCAGAGCCCGAGATTGTGCATTCGTCGCCGGAAAGCCTTAAGAAGTACTTAATTCCGTTGCCTAAATTGATATAGAATATAGGGACATCTTTCTTGCACTTCATATATCTATCACTCTTGCATGTTGCTAACGCTTTTGACAGTGAACTTAATACTACATCTGTCAGTTATTAAATCTGTGGTCCATTCACCACTAGCGTGTTGTCGTCTACCTTGTGATTTCTATATTTCTGTATTACTTCCACTGAATTATTTTTAATCAAAATATTGCGATAAAACTTCATGTAAAAAAATTACTCTAAACGTCAGTGTAATTCATAAAAATAATATACTCTTAAATATTTTTTTAAGTTGTTTTATCAATGGCTCATTAAATGGCCTTTTCCTTCCTGCCGTGTTAAGTACCAACTTTTAATAATAAGATACCGGGTGGGAATTTCAATCATTTATGAACGCTCTATATAATTTTTATTCAATAAACAATTCAAATTCAGTCATGTTACTATCTGTAACATGAACGTTATGCAACATGTTTTCAGAATATTAAAATACAGGATACACTCGCAAGTAACACAAAATGCTGCATTAAACTCTTAGAAATGTTTAAATGCCAAGTCTTTAAAACTTTGAGCTTTGTAGTTTGGTGCTATAAACATTTTTTCAGCACTAATAAAGCACTGACAGGTCTAAAACGGGCAGAAGTAATAAAGTAAGATAGTGATGAAGAAGTGCCTAGAAAACAGCTTACAAAGTTGCCTGTGCCATATAAAGTTTCTAAAACTGTTAAGTTAAATTAGTGTCCTTGGTTATAAAATCCAACAAATTCCTTAATTTTATCCTCGTAACTTTTAATATTTCAATTTTTATATAACTTGCCATATTTTTAATTCACTATTGTTTTCGTCGTGGAAACTTCTTTTTTGATTATCTCTTTATGAAAGCTTTCACATGACAATATAAAGCTTCTGTTTATTAATAATAATTAATTCATTTATGCACTGACGAAGCAGTTTGCTAATGTACACGTCAAATCAACCTTCATTAATTAATATAATTAGAAATTAGTTGAAAGGCGAATTATGTATTAACGAAAGCCAATTTTTATTCCTTCCTGCAATTCTTGTTTCATAATTTCTTTCCAGAATGAAACTCGTACATACATTGTTGCTTGTTGCTATCTGGTGTTCGTCATTTTTTGTTATTACCATCCAACTGAAAATACATGTTCGGTGTTCGTTCTAAGAAACTTGCAGCGAATTTGTTATGCAAATTATTTCTTAATTTATCGCCAATATCCAGCGGAAATTGCATTCATTTTAATATTCTGAGTCTCTTCGCTGGTCTATTATTAGCTTCAATCAGATTTGTATGTAGATTGCACAGAAACTGCATGTTGCAAAGTCATCAAAGTCAAACATAAGGCAGTTAAGATTCTAAATAATTTTTTTCAATTAAATTTTTTATTTTGGAGTCAACACGTTTGCATCTACAGTAGAACCTCTTTAAGCTGTAGGTAATCGACGAACATTGATCTTGAACTTTACTTTGACCCCAAATGATTTTTTTAGTAGAATGTTAATTCAGTGATTCGTGGATTATTAAAAATTGATATTTTGGTGAGTCTATTTATGTTAAAACTTCACGCCTACGCGTAGAACAATGCCCCATAAATATCTCCAAGATTTTCTCGTGCTGTGAAATTTATTAATTATTCAGAATCGCATTTGTCCGACCATCTGCGAACGTAGTTTGCATTCCGTTTCATAAGCGGCTTACTTGCTTTTCATAAATCTGCATAAATTACGATGCATAATGGCAACGGTACGCAAAGAGAAAAAGAACGCATTGCTTAACGAGCCAACGACGCGCTCTTGAAGTGTAATTGTTGTTTGTCGAACACATTTTTCCTCGCGATGAGGAAAGTTAAAAAAAAGTTTACTTCTGGTGATTTCAGTGCTAGGTGAGGTGAGGTTGCACGCCCCAATACAATTTTCACTAAAAACAAGCAGACGGATAGGGGAAAAAATACGTCAAGTGAATATCCTGTATGACGATTTGCCATACCCTATTGTATTTTAATAAGTATTCTCAGTAAACACACGTATGCACAAAGCTATACACCGTCAAAATTAACATACAATCTTTAAGAGAAATAATAGTAATTTATTTGCTTTTGGTTTTCCTGCAATTCGCTCACAGACAATTTGCTCGCTTACAAATGTGTAATCTTCGCTCACCACAAAGACATCTGCAGATGTGAAACGGTTTTGCGCTGACGGCACGTCGAGTGTATTTATTCATAACGGATTTTTTATTACATAATAGACAAATAAATTGGCTGCTGCAGGATACGAGCAGCAATTTTAATTATAGGTTTGCAGGAAGCCGACGTGACCAACGACTATGGTGTGCTCTGTAGTAAACTATTATTCAATTAACAAAGTTCAATCTTTTGTTATAAATTTAAAATTGTTGATTAGAGAAGAAATATTTTTGCTTTTTGCACACGATTTATTCTTAGAATAATTAATTGTTGATTTCAATATTCTATTTTATGCAAACGTGTAATTAACGAACTATAGAAATAGTGCTTAAATAAATGGTACTTCGAAGAAACCCAATACCTTCTGAGTGGAAATATACTTCCGAACTCTTTGTATTAATCAAATTGTCGTTATGGGCTGTTTATGTAGGTACTAATTACTTGCAGTGGTAACAAACAAGTAAATCAAAGCTGACGTTAATTAAACCGTTAATTGTTCTTACTGGAGACACATGTTGCGAGAAAATTAAACGAGTCATCAAAGTTCCACCAGAGAAAGAACACCATTGGTTTGATGAAGAAAACGAAAAGGCATGAGATGGAAGAGGATATGAAAAGCGTTAACAAATTGAAGATCTGAAAGGTGTAGAAAATCTAACTAAATTTTATGAGAACGTGAATATAAATAATTTCTTTGATTGAAAAGTAATATAAAACTAGAATGGGCTGACACTTTAGAGGACAATCAAAAATCGTCACCAGAAGGAACCAACCCAAAAGAAACGCGTCAGGGTTTGATAATTTTGAAGGGAATCTTTAAAGAATGACTGCGAAGAACACGTAAGTGCTTCTGGTTGAATTTGGGCTTCATATGAGTGGAGTCTAGAAAGCCTGTTCGATCGTTTACAACGAGGACCTTTAAAACCGAGTCGGTCTTGGCAGAGCCATACAGGTGAGGGGCAATCGTAAGGTCAGAGCGAGACCAGTAACGTGCCATTAGTTTTAAAGACCAAGGACTATAATGTGACCATTTTCAAAAACATAAGGTGCAAACTCTGCTAAACAAACATAAGACCAGTGTTACGAACATGGAGGTTTGCAAAAAAGAGATGGGGCATTTCTCGGGTATTTTGGAACCATACGTGACATTGGGTTTGAAGGAGAAGGTACCACATAAAAAATCGGGCACAATAAATGAATCTTCTCAAATGAATAAGGCACGCAATGAGAAGAAACGAAACCGATTTGGTCAAAAAAAGATTAAGGAAAACCGTGAGGCAAAGAAGAAAAGAAACGCCAAAGGAACTTTTGAATGAAAGGACAGGGATGGTAAGCATTCCCAAAAACGTCTAAAATCAGGTATAACAAATCAATTCTCTCAATAATGAGGATAAATTCAGCAAAGATATTGTAGAACAAAGGCAGCGGAGCAAAGAAGATCTTTGGAGTGAGAGTACCGAGATGGTAAGCGTTGGATAGAGAAAATTGGGAAGCGTTGCTCAAGAAGGAAAACCCACCAAAAATTACAGTGTCTGAAAGAAGAGATAAGGTTTTAAAAAAATATTTTAGTAGACAAAAATAGTATCAAATAAATCAAGAGATTGAAAAAATTCATATGCAAGGCCAATTAGGAACATATCACAGACTGCTGTGACTAAACTAATTCATAAATTAATAAACTGTTGCTGGTGGCCAATATATAGAAAGAATTGTTTAATGATAATCAACAAAAGATCTGCGCAATCCTACTTTAGAATCTTCGAAATAAACTGATGGGTGGCAAATTAAATTTAGATAACACGGTAGGTTGAAGATTTGCATGCATTTCTTAGTTGTACTTGACACATGCAGAATTAGCGAAGTAGGCTAGAACATGCAATCCTTTTTTATGGGCCAATCTGTAGAAAAGAAAAACTGCCCAAAACACTTCGAAATCCCTTACCAGCGTCATCAGATGCTTTTTATTACCAATTTGTGTACCCATTATCAGAGTTGACTATTTTTTCTTGATTTTTATTAACAATTTGAAATCTTAGATGAAAGTAAATGCTCTCTGTTCCTTATCTCCAAGGAGTAGATTCAAATTGTGAACATTTTGCATCATTAATTAACAACTCAAATGATCTGCACAAAAGAATGACAGATCTTTGATCCTACTAACAGAATTTCTTTATTTCTTACCACCTTTATTCCTCCTTTCATTGAACAGGGTTGGAAGGCATTTGAATTTTTGTTTTCGAAAATTTCTTCACCCCCTCATTGAGGACCTTAAGATTTTAAATTTTTTCTTTCTTGATTAAATCAAAACCCATTTTTTAATAAATCTTCATGCAATCAAAAATTCCAATCAAAATTTTGTCATTACCAATGAGGTTTTAAAAAAAATTCTCCGTCCTCAAGCTCTTCCATTTCCTTTCAAGTATCTTCCAACCCCCTTCAATAAAAGGACTTCCCTTTCCAATCTTTTAAGACTTCCTCGAGATAATTTCGAAAGTTCCTCCTCATTCGTTAACGTGGCATTCAAGAACATTCAGATTTTAAACTAACAATGAAATCTAAAGGAATTCCTTTGTAAACTGCTTCGTTTCTTTACTCCCTTATGAAGGTATTGGTGTTTAAAGGAACGTGGAATATTTAATTTCATTCTTTCATTTCCCTCTCAGCAACGAGAAGGTGATTTCGAAATTTTCGTTTCCTTCACGTCTAGGTTCATTCAAGAACCTCAAGGTTTTAAACTTTCCTGATTTTACCCTATAGCTGAAATCTAAAACAGGAAATAGGAAATTTGAAATTGACTTTCCCCTTTGTTCATTAATTTTCTTAATCGTTGCCGGAGTTAGGAAGAACTTGAGATTTTTAATCTGCTTCATCTCCTCTCAACGGATCGCTCATCGTGATGATAATTTCGACACTTTTGTTTCCATTACATCCTGACTAATTAAACCCGAAAAAGATTTTGATTTCTTTCGTGGCCTTACTTGCCGATAGGATTTTACATTTCCTTAATTTCCTCGCTCACTAATCAGAAGAAGTCGACAATTTCTTCGTCTCTTCTGTAGCTGGCTAATCCAAAAAGCAACTTTCTTGACGCAACATTTCTTAAAAGAGCTCAGCCATTAAGGGAACTTAAAGACTTTATTTTGTTTGTCAGTATTTTGATTTAATTTCCTCAAAACTAACCCCTTCAATGTTTTTGTTTCAAATTTACGGCTACCATCTTCTTTTCTGAATTTAAAAAATGTAACTGGCACCCAAGCTTCAGATAAAGAGTGAATTAAATTCGAGAAAACTTTTCGTAGCCGAAATACACATTTAGAGTTAAAAAAATCAAGTTGTGCTTTTCACTGTCGAGTTTCTAGAAAATGGGGGAAAACTCGCATTTATCAAATTCCTCTAAATTTTAATAATATATGAGGATCCCATGTATGGGTGAAATGAAATTGATCCCTTTCATTGAACAAGTTTCAAAAGGCATTTGATTTTTTTCGAAAGTTTCTTCACCTCAATTCACTTACACCTCAAGGTAGAGAGACAATTAAATTAAATTCTTCCAATTTGTAGAGAGACAATTAAATTAAATTCTTCCAATTTGCGTCTGGCGGAACTAGTACAAAACGGACTTGAATTATTATCGGATCGATTATTCTGGGCAGAGTAGGATGTTATTGAAAGTCTGCGTGAAAAAAAGGTTTGACTTACGGCAACTCGAAACTTGATCGATCATTATTCAGTTATAATTTTTATTGACCGCGTCCTGTTTACCATTTTTTTTTAAATCAGCTTTGAGCGATTATATTTATGAAACTCATTGACATTGCAAGGACTCAATTCAACAATGTCTCTCAATTTTATCCTTTTATAAAACGCATTTTTTTTGTCAAACTTGTTTTGTTGAACTTCTTTTAAATCTGAGGCGCTTATTTTTTGAACCTCTGAAGTTGTTAAGCAGAGCGGACTGAAGGAGGAATTCTTCCTCTTTGAAATGAATCCGAGTTTTCGATATTTTAAGTTCAAGGTTGCACAGCACAAATCTATTTTATTAATATATTATTCGCATTCAAGTTTTTGTCTATCCGAGTTTCAAACTTAGAAAGTTGTAATTTTCGTCGATCGCTCTGACATTAATGGGCTTCTTTTTTTTCGATTAAATTGCACATTATGCAAGATTTGTCACCGATGTTGGTGACATAGAAAGTTGTAGCGTGGGATCAAATGCTCAAAAAAAATTAAGAATTGATGGTATCGGAATCCGAAGACTTCCACGTTCCTTTCGCCGCCCAGACCGATTGATTTACATCTGCTTGATATTTGTATTTTGAAATATTGACGATATTTGCATGAAAAACTTGTGCTTTAAATATTTATTTCCTTGCTATTACAGCACGACGTTACCTTTTACATCGTCAAGGACAAGCGAAGACATGACGAAAATATAAAGGAGGGCATTACTTCGTTTTATAAAAAGTCTTCCACTTCCATAGAAAGGTTTCCACGAATCAAACGCCAAAAGCTCGACGTATATATTCAAAATGATAACTTAATGCATTCATTGATTAATTGAAGGTATTGATTGCATTTTCTTACCGACTCAATAACCGCGTCGATTCCTTGAGTTCCATTAAAGCCAATCCTGCAAAGAAATTAAAGGCAGTAGCCGAAGCAAGTGCTGCCTGCGCATTCATGTTTTACAGCTGTCGTTATTACGAGCTGGCTATAAAATTATGATCAAGTTGAAAGTGAATTATCGCCGTTCCAGATGTTGTGAGGACGACGAAAAAAACCACCTGTAATTTAGTGCTTTAACAAATGTTAATAATCGCCAGGAAGATATGGTTTCGTCACGGCCATTTGCCGGTCTCGACTAAATCGCTGCATTCCCAGCTTGTGGTGAAGGTGGACGACCGCTCAGGGACGCGGATTTTTTTTATTCTTCCCTGTATGTAAATCAGCGTTCCACAGAACAATGATGTTGCGAAACGGGCTGATCTGCCAACGAAAACGTTTCACGGTCAAAATTGATCGAATTATTTTTTTTTCCCTTCTTTGTTGCCTCTCTCGTTAATCTGCTCGGCGGCGTAGAAATGAAAGTTGTTTCTGAAGTTGCTCAATTATATCGAAAACGAACTTCCTAATTTGTGTTTGATTATGTGACATTAACAGCTGTTTTTTTTCCAAAACGAATTAACGTCCAACAACGTTCGATGGATGTAACAACAATAGCATCATTCATTATTTTACAACAACTTGTGAGATCATCAAAAAATGTAGAATTAGTTTAAAATATTCGCCTTGTGCTGATGATATAAACGAGAACAACATTAAACAAATAACAGGAAACAGTGAAACAAATTTAAATATTCCAAGCGAATAAGATACAGGATGTCTCCAAAATTGGCGGACGTGGTTTGACTATAGATTTCTGAGTTCAAAATAAGATGATTTAACCAAACTTATTTAAGCCAGTATTTTGCTTCGAATTTCTTATAAGAAGAAATATTTTTGCTCTTCCTAATTTAATGTTCTTTGTTACGTTTCTAAATAATTGGAAGACAATGTCAATTTACGTCTTGAGTATCACAGAAGTGTCCTAACATTTGAATCCCCTTTCCCTTTCCCATTTAATAATACTTGTACTAGGTCAGTCGTTCCCAAACATTAGTTTCCTCTGAGAAGTTAAGTTTCGTAAGTGAAAGTAAAAGAGCCCCCTGGAGTTTGAGTTTCATGAAACTCCCTGTTGTACCTACAACAAAGTGAAGTCCGGATCTGTGCTTTCAAAATAAAAAACTTCCAATATGGGTTTTATTTCCTATTGGTACCCCAACGCCCTTAATTTATAAAATAAAAAAAGCAAGTCATATCTCTATTAACACGTAAGATTTATTTCGTCAGTTTAGAATTGTTTCTGCTATTTGCATATTTGTTAATAATTCTTATGAGAGTATAATTTTCAAGGTGTGATAAAGACACTTGATCCTGCGAAGAAACCTAATACCTTCTGCGTGGAATTACTCGCGAACTCCTTGTATTAATCAAATTAAATTGTCGTTATAGGCTGTTTATGCAGGTACTAATTACTTGCAGTAGTAACAAACAAGTAAATCAAAGCTGACGTTAATTAAACCGTTAATTGTTCTTACTGGAGACACATGTTGCGAGAAAATTAAACGAGTCATCAAAGTTCCACCAGAGAAAGAACACCATTGGTTTGATGAAGAAAACGAAAAAGCATTAGATGGAAGAGGATGTGAAAAGCGCTAACAAATTAAAGATCTGAAAGGTATAGAAAATCTAACTAAATTTTATGAGAACGTGAACATAAATAATTTCTTTGATTGAAAAATAATATAAAACTAGAATGGGCTGACGCTTTAGAGGACAATCAAAAATCGTCACCAGAAGAAGCTTTAAAAACCAACCCAAAAGAAACGCATCAGGGATTGATAATTTTGAAGGCAATCTTCAAAGAATGACGGTGAAGAACACGTAAGTGCTTCTGATTGAATTTGGGCTTCAGACGAGTAGCATCTAGAAAGCCTGTTCGATCGTTTATAACGAGGACCGATCAAACCGAGTCGGTCTTGGCAGAGCCATACAGGTGAGGGGCAATATCAAGGTCAGAGTGAGACCAGTAACGTGCCATTAGTTTTAAAGACTAAAGACTCTAACGTGACCATTTTTAAAAATATAAGGTGCAAACTCTGCTAAACAAACATAAGACTAGTGTTACGAACATGGAGGCTTGTAAAAAAGAGAAGGGGCATTTCTCGGGTATTTTGGAACCATACGTGACATTGGGTTTGAAGGAGAAGGTACCACATAAAAAATCAAGCACAATAAATGAATCTTCTCAAATGAATAAGGCACGTAATGAGAAGAAACGAAACCGATTTGGCCAAAAAAAGATTAAGGAAAACCGTGAGGCAAAGAAGAAAAGTAACGCCAAAGGAACTTTTGAGTAGAAGGACAGGGATGGTAAGCATACTCTAGAACGTTTAAAATCAGATATAACAAACCCTCAATAATGAGGATAAATTCAGCAAAGATATTATTGAACAAAGGCAGTGGAGTAAAGAAGATCTTTGGAGTGGGAGTAGCGAGATGGTAAGCGTTGGATGGAGAAAACTGGGAAGCGCCTCTCAAAAAGGAAAACCCCACCAAAAGTAACAGTGCCTGGAGGAAGAGATAAGGTTTTAAAAAAAATGTTTTAGTAGACAAAAATAAATTCAAAGTATGAAACAAATCAAGAGATTGAAAAAATTCATATTCAAGACCAATTAGGAACATAGCACAGACTGCTGTGACTAAACTAATTCATAAATTAATAAAGTGGTGCTGGTAACCAATATATAGAAAGAATTGTTTAATGAAAATCAACAAAAAATCTGCGCAATCCTACTTTAGAATCTTCGAAACAAACTGATGGGTGGCAAATTAAATTTAGATAACATGGTAGGTTGAAAATTTGCATGCATTTTTTAGTTGTACTTGACACATGTAGAATTAGCGAAGTAAGCTAGGACATGCAATCCTTTTTTATGGGCCAACCTGTAGAAAAGAAAATCTGCCCAAAACACTTCGAAATTCCTTGCCATGTCCCCAGCGTCCTCAGATATTTCTTTATTATCCCATTATCAGCGTTTAATATTTTTTCTTGATTTTTATTAACAATTTGAAATCTTAGACGAATGTAAATGCTATCTCTTCCTTATCTCCAAGGATTAGATTCAAACTGTGAACATTTTGCATCATTAATTAATAACTCAAATGGTCTGCACAAAAGAATGACAGATCTTTTATTCTACTAACAGAATTTCTTTATTTCCTACTAATACCAACTTTATTCCTCCTTTCATTGAACAGGGTTGAAGGCATTTGAATTTTTGTTTTCGAAATTTGCTTCACCTCCTCATCGAGGACCTTAAGTTTTAAAATTTTTTCTTTCTTGATTAAATTAAAACCCATTTTTTAATAAATCTTCAAGGAATCAAAAATTCCAATCAAAATTTTGTCATTACCAATGAGGTTTTAAAAAAATTTCCCCGTCCTCAAGCTCTTCCATTTCCTTTCAAGTACCTTCCAACCCCCTTCAATGAAAGGACCCTCCTTTCCAATCTTCTAAGACTTCCTCGGGATAATTTCGAAAGTTCCTTCTCATTCGTTAACGGGGCCTTCAAGAACATTCAGATTTTGAACTAACAATGAAATCTAAAGGAATTCGTTTGTAAACTGCTTCGTTTCTTTACTCCCTTATGAAGGTATTGGTGTTTAAAGGAACGTGGAATATTTAATTTCATTCCTTCATTTCCCCTCTTAGCAAGGAGAATGTGACTTCGAAATTTTCGTTTCCTTCACGTCTAGGTTCATTCAAGAACCTCAAGGTTTTAAACTTTCCTGGTTTTGCCCTATAGCTGAGATCTAAAACAGAAAATAGGAAATTTGAAATTGACTTTCCCCTTCGTTCATTAATTTTCTTATTCGTTGCCGGAGTTTAGAAGAATCTGAGATTTTTAATCTTCTTCATCTCCTCTCAATGGATCGCTTATGGTGATGATAATTTCGACATTTTCGTTTCCATTATCTCCTGGCTAAAGAAACCCGAAAAAGATTTTGATTTCTTTCGTGGCCTCATTCGCTGATAGGATTTTACATTTCCTTAATTTCCTCGCTCAATAATCAGAAGAATTCGACAATTTCTTCGTTTCTTCTTTAGCTAGTTAATCCCAAAAGCAACTTTCTTGACGCAACATTTCTTAAAAGAACTCAGCCATTAAGGGAACTTAAAGACTTTATTTTGTTTGTCAGTATTTTGATTTAATTTCCTCAAAACTAACCCCTTCAATGTTTTTGTTTCAAATTTACGGCCACCATTTTCTTTTCTGAATTTAAAAGATGTAACTGGAACCCAAGCTTCAGATAAAAAGTGAATTAAATTCGAGAAAACTTTTCGCTGCCGAAATACGCATTTAGAATTAAAAAATCAAGTCGTGCTTTCCATTGTTGAGTTTTCTAGAAAACGGGGGAAAACTCGCATTTAGATTCTTGTAAAATTTCTTAGTAGATAGGAGTGAGTGAGACGAAGTAAAACAATTAATTAAATAACTTTTAGATATTCTTGTAGCTCAAAATTTAAAAATATGTTGAACTATACCTGAGTGTGATCGTTGACATCACGTAACTTTCACTGTAATTAAACGCAAACTTTCAGAATAAATTCGATTTTATCAACTCGTACACGCTACTACCGGAAACATTACGCCCGAAGAACTTTGACACTAATTAACAAGTTTATTAAATAACACAAGGTGTACAGTTACAGTAAGCGTACTTATATATTTACGCTATCGCATACAAGGTCATTCGAAACTATCACGTTTATCGTATTATGTGCTAGAAAAATGGCAACTTGTATTGAACGTTTAGTTTCATTACGGCTATGAATAAATCAGCCGCTCGGCTGGAAGTAATTATTATTATGCGCATTGATCAATCAACTCATTATTAACAACTGGAGAAATTTTTGTGCGAGAGCTCAAATTCAATTAAATCAGCTGCGCTTAACACGGTGAGCAAATGCTAAAAAAGGAAATAATTAAATTACATCTGATTGCATAATTGGTGTTATATGCCAACGGTCTCAGTCAGTATTTACTGACTTTCACCTTGAAGCTGAGTTTTTTTTCTCTCTTCTTTTCTACCTGTAACCGCAATCAATTTTTATCAATGCGAGTGAGTTTCGGACATTGTTATGAATGAAACATTGATTTTATTTGGCGACTTTTGCCATCTAAGGTACCGGGAAGTTCATTTGGAAATTAATTTCCGTATGAAGAAGTAACGGCAAATCTACAGTTTGATCGAGATAAGTAAATTGCAAAAAGCTTTCCTAGCCTCGACGAAATTGCCTTATTTGCGAATTCAATTTATCACATGAGCGATTCCGTAGTTTTATCAACGGGAAGTAATACAGGCTTTGCGGACTTCTTTGTAGACGCCAGAAGTTTTTTTTTTATTTATTGTATCGCAGCCTGTCTCCAAACACAATCACTCGTTAATGATAATGAACAGTGCTGTCGACAGAAATTAACGAGGAGAATAATTTCACGTGATTAAGATTTGTGATTTATACTGTGCCATTTCTATTTTAATTAAACGTTTAGCTGACATTTACCTTCACCCGGCGACTTAAATATTTAAATAAATAATATATGTTCCATTGTGTGTAAAATTTTTATAACCATGTAAATCAAATTGGCGATAAAGTTTAGTAAAACAAGTTTTTTTTTCGCCTCCTGTGAGTTTAATTGATGATCTGAATTCGGCTTCTCAACTGAAGAACCAAAAGGAAAAACTCGCGCGCTTTTATTTACACAAACGCTTGCCGAGAAGCGCGGAGGGTTCGTCGGCTGATCTCGCGTTGAAATTTCTTTCGTATTTCGAGTTAACTAAAACTAAAAACTCTGTGATTAATTTACGTTGAGTTTTTTTACAATTATTATAAACGGCTTGGCAAACTAGTTACTGGTTGTTTACAGGATGTGAAACGTAAAGGGTATTTTGCAGCGCGCCTGGGAAACCGTGGACGGTTATTTATAATAAATTTTTAATTCGACAACTTGAACCTCGAAGACCATCGACAAAACTGGTTTCGCTCTCAATAACGTTAACAGCATTAAGAGATTATGTAAAGCAGATAATACCAATGGCAATAAAAAGTGGCAAATAAGAAGAGATTAATAAATTTTAAATGCGAGTTTTCCCCCGTTTTCTAGAGAACTCGAAAACATGACTTGATTTTTTTATTCTAAATGCGTATTTCGGCTACGAAAAGTTTTCTCGAATTTAATTCATTTTTTATCTGAAGCTTGGTTCCAGTTACATCTTTTAAATTCAGAAAAGAAGATGGTGGCCGTAAATTTGAAACAAAAACATTGAAGGGGTTAGTTTTGAGGAAATTAAATCAAAATACTGACAAACAAAATAAAGTCTTTAAGCTCCCTTAATGGCTGAGTTTTTTTAAGAAATGTTGCGTCAAGAAAATTGCTTTTTGGATTAACTAGCTAGAGAAGAGACGAAGAAATTGTCGACTTCTTCTGATTATTGAGCGAGGAAATTAAGGAAATTTAAAATCCTATCGGCGAGTGAGGCCACGAAAGAAATCAAAATCTTTTTCGGGTTTAATTAGTCAGGATGTAATGGAAACAAAAATGTCGAAATTATCATCACGATGAGCGATCTGTTGAGAGGAGATGAAGCAGATTAAAAATCTCACGTTCTTCCTAACTCCAGCAACGAATAAGAAAATTAATAAACGAAGGGGAAAGTCAATTTCAAATTTCCTATTTCCTGTTTTAGATCTCAGCTATAAGGCAAAATCAGGAAAGTTTAAAACCTTGAGGTTCTTGAATGAACCTAGGCGTGAAGAAAACGAAAATTTCGAAATCACCTTCTCTTTGCTGAGAGGGGGAATGAAGGAATGAAATTAAATATTCCACGTTCCTTTAAACACCAATACATTAATAAGGGAGTAAAGAAACGAAGCAGTTTACAAACGAATTCCTTTAGATTTCATTGTTAGTTTAAAATCTGAATGTTTTTGAAGGCCCCGTTAACGAATGAGGAGGAACTTTCGAAATTATCTCGAGGAAGTTTTAGA
Organism: Serrognathus titanus; assembly: GCA_039766575.1. NCBI lineage: Eukaryota > Metazoa > Arthropoda > Insecta > Coleoptera > Lucanidae > Serrognathus > Serrognathus titanus. Next base: position 19,145,020 of record CM077911.1, on the reverse strand, counting down.
AGATTGGAAAGGGGGGTCCTTTCGTTGAAGGGGGTTGGAAGGCACTTGAAAGGAAATGAAAGAGCTTGAGCACGAAGAAATTCTTTTAAAACCTCGTTGGTAAAGACAAAATTTTGATTGGAATTTTTGATTGCATGAAGATTTATTAAAAAATGGGTCTTGATTTAATCAAGGAAGAAAGAATATAAAACCTTAAGGTCCTCGATGAGGAGGTGAAGAAATTTTCAAAAACAAAAATTCAAATGCCTTCCAACCCTGTTCAATGAAAGGAGGAATACAGGTGGTAAGAAATAAAGAAATTCTGTTAGTAGGATCAAAGATCTGCCATTCTTTTGTGCAGATCATTTGAGTTGTTAATTAATGATGCAAAATACTCACAATTTGAATCTAATCCTTGGAGATAAGGAACAGATAGCATTTACTTTCATCTAAGATTTCAAATTGTTAATAAAAATCAAGAAAAAATAGTACTCTGATAATGGGTACACAAATTGACAATAAAAAACATTTGAGGACGCTGGGGACATGGCAAGGAATTTCGAAGTGTTTTGGACAGATTTTCTTTTCTACAGGTTGGCCCATAAAAAAGGATTGCATGTCCTAGCTTACTTCGCTAATTCTGCATGTGTCAAGTACAACTAAGAAATGCATGCAAATCTTCAACCTACCATGTTATCTAAAATTAATTTGCCACCCATCAGTTTGTTTCGAAAATTCTAGAGTAGGATTGCGCAGATATTTTGTTGATTTTCATTAAACAATTCTTTCTATATATTGGTCGCCAGCAACAGTTTATTAATTTATGAATTAGTTTAGTCACAGCAGTCTGTGATACGTTCCTAATTGGCCTTCTTATGAATTTTTACAATCTCTTGATTTATTTGATACTTTGAATTTATTTTTGTCTACTAAAACATTTTTTAAACCTTATCTCTTCTTTCAGACACAGTAATTTTTGGTAGGGTTTTCCTTCTTGAGCAACGCTTCCCAGTTTTCTCTATCCAACGCTTACCATCTCGATACTTCCATTCCAAAGATCTTCTTTGCCCGACTGGGTTTGTTCAACAATATCTTTGCTGAATTTATCCTCGTTATAATAGTAACTAATTTTAGACATTCTAGGGAATGCTGGCCATCCTGGTCCTTCCACTCAAAAGTTCCTTCGGCGTTACTTTTCCTCTTTGCCTCACGGTTTTCCTAAATCTTTTTTTTTTTGGTCGAATCGGTTTCGTTTCTTCTCATTACATGCCTTATTCATTTGAGAAGATTCTTGATTTGTTATGTGGTACCTTCTCCTTCAAACCCAATGTCATGCATCGTTCCAAAACACCCGACGAATACCTTGAGGTTCTTGAACGAACCAAGACGTGAAGAAAATGAAAATTTCGAAAACACCTCCTCGTTGCTCAGAGAGAAAATCAAGGAATTAAATTAAATATTCCACGTTCATTTAAACACCAATATATTAAGAAGGGAGTAAAGAAACGAAGCAGTTTACAAGCGAATTCCTTTAGATTTTATTATTAGTTTAAAAATTGAAAGTTCTTGAAGGCCCAGTTAAGGAATGAGGAGGAACTTTCGAAATTATCTCGAGGAAGTCTTAGAAGATTGGAAAAGGGAGTCCTTCCATCGAAGGTGGTTGGAAGGCAATTAAAGGGAACTAGAGAGCATGAGAATGGGGAAGTTCTTTCAAAACCTCATTGGTAATGCCAAAATTTTGATTGGGATTTGAAGATGTATTTAAAAAATGGGTTTTGATTTAATGAAGGAAGAAAATGAGAGAAACCAAAAGACGCGAAACCAAATTAACCACTGAAGAGGTGAAGCCAATGAAAGCATCGAAATTATGAAAACGAAAATGAGTGCGATCTCTTGACGAAAGAAATTAAAGCTTCCAAGTTCTCCTGGCGCTCTTTTTCATGAGTATTGAAGTAACGAGGATATTTATTTTCCCTAAAATTTTGAAAAGGTTTTCCAATAGAATAAAATGCGCGTGGATTGAAATTAGAAATTAAATGGAAATGTAAAAGTGAATTTTTTTTTAACTTTCGGAAATTATTGTATACCTAAATGATTTACGGATGACCTCTTCGCAAGAGCAAGGCTGAGAATCGCGGGCGTAATTACCGATGCGAAAAACGACGTTAAAACGAGTTATGGTTAGAAAAAGACATTGATGCCGATGACCAAACAGAAAAATAAAAGTCACTGTCAAGTACATCTAGTCATAGATAGTGCGTTTTTTGCCGTGCTCCGCGCGCAGGCAGCACCTGCACTCGGAGTTCTTTTTTCAGGAAAGCGCCAGGATGTATGATCCTAATTCCGCGCGTCTTCAACCTGCGCACTGCGCTTGCGTACCGTCACGCGTTGTTGGGGAGGGTGGATGGATGTCGACCGCGCCAGCTCTCTTCCCCCGCGCAACCCCTTCAGGTTATTGCCTGTGCACCTGACCTTGAGAGGCCAACCCCACCTGACAAGTGGCCTGGCTACTCGCTCATATTATTATGTTAATTGATATTAATACATTAATCAAACAATAAAGTGTACCAGTGTTTGTAAATACTACCTGTTGGCTCTGGGCGAATAATGAATTGTGCGCTATAATTACAAGTAATTTATTACATTGCGCGCGAACAAATTATCGAAGGCGTTGGGGCGTAAACGACTGTCGAGGACCTTCGGAAACGTACTCTGAATTTTTAGACCGGCGACTTATCCACGTCCCCAGCCAGTCCAAGAGACATAAGGTCAATTTCGAAAAGACCCAAAGCCATGCTGATGGGACCAGAGTACTTACCGCCCAGTAGCTGACGAAAAAAAGGAACGGAAAAGCACTTTCACTTATGCGGTAACGATCGAAACGCGAAGATGTTCTGGTGAATGTTAGGCGACATAAAAATAGTTAAAACGATTGGAAACAAGCAGATTGAACACTGGCCGTCGACTGGCCAGGTATTCTGAAGCCGGCTTTACCTGTGGGGAGGGGCGGACGCTGTACAAGAATGAAAATAAAAGGAGCGTGCGGTAAAAAGTCAAGCGACTGAGACCGGTTTGTTGCCTTTGTCAGACATGGCCTCGACGGCCGCGCCGATCATAGCTTATTGTAATTACTGTACCTACATCGTCTATCTACATGCATTTCATTTTTATTGTCAGTACGCTTCTGCGCCTCTCCCATCTTCTCTTCGCGCTTCACCTTCGTCTGTCTCAAAGCCGCAAATATTTGTCCAATTAATAAGTCGTCTAGTGTGTGCTCGAAGCCATTCACCCCTGGCCATGTGGACCAGTTTTATTCTCCATTTTTCAAACCATTTATTAAGACACATCTACGTTCCAATCGATACGTCCAAGAAGGCTAACTTCATCCTTCCCCCTTCCCCCCAGAAAAAAAAGGGCAGGCGTGGTTGCCCATCCACTTCGTAATTACATGCAAGATTATTTCCGAAACAATAAAAATCAATGCCCAATTTTATTTCTATTCACTAATATTTGCTATCTTTTGATAAGAACAGTCTACTAGGTGTTTAAAGTCGCCAAGAACATGAAGCATCCAATAAAGAAATGGAAACTGTTCTCACCAATGAAATTTTCGATTACTAGCACTAAGTTCCTTGAAAAGGAAAGATTCCTAACTTCCTCTTAACCGTTCTTTTAATCGTAAAGAAATGGAAGCAGTCCACACTTTTGTGGATGAAGGACACTTTCGATCGCCCCTGGCTTTTCAAACAATAACAAATTAATCTTTGTCTGTTTCTCTACAAAATGCATTCTTGAAAGTGGAGAAAAATGAACGCAATGGGGCAAGAACGAACTGCCATGCCTTCAAATGGGATGCAGTGCAAGGAAAGGGGCAATCCTGGGGGCTTGAAGTGACGATTGAAGAAAGTGGTATAGCCTCCTTATTTTTTTTTTATTTTGCAAACGTGATTGAAGCTTTTAAGGACTTCGTTGCGACAGCACTCATTTAGTTATCTATCTGAAGATTACTGGCAGTAAGTTCCTTGAAAAGGAAAGATTCCTAACTTCCTCTTAACCATTCCTTTAATCGTCCAGTAAAGAAATGGAAACAGGATGAAGGATGAAGGACACTTTCGATCGCCCTTGGCTTTTCATACACTAACAAATTAATCATTGTCCATTTCTCCACAAATCCATTCTTGAAGATAGAGAAAAATGAACACTATGAGGCAAGAACTAATTGTCAAGCCTTTCCCCCCATCGAATGCATCGAATGGAAGAAGGTAAGATTGAAAGGAATGGAATAGCATTTCAATTTTTTAATTTCGCAAACGTGATTGAAACTTTAAGAAAATTCGTTTCGAAAAGAGCAACAACGAAGCGAACGATAAGAAGGAAAGATCCACAGCACTTTGAAAACGATTCAGTACAAACGAAAGCCAAACTAATAAGGAAGATGAAAGAAGACAAATCATTTTGGATATTTTAAAATAAGTTTTCAAGTGAACAACATACAGGAAGCGGACAAAACTGTTTTTTTTTCCTCCTTCTTCGTGAGGCCGCTATACTAGCACGTAAAATTTAATTATAAATCAGGCGAGCCGTTGACAGTAAGTATGGGAGTTTGAAAATTAATAAGTCTAGAAGTTCACGGCCGTCTATATTTAAAATTCGGTCTAAGGAAATTCCTGAACATTTTTTAAAGCCGGCCGGGCACCTCCTAATTGCCTAACATTAATCGACGAGAATCGAGCACACCGCTGGAAGACTCAAACGAAACGCGAATGAATGTACACAGATACGAGAAAAAAAAATGGTTGGAGGTGTTGTTGGCGTGAACGTCCGTTGCGGTAAATCGAAAGAAAGAACTGTGAGATGAATAAAAAGAATGTCGCACCTACAACGCACTTCAAACTCCACATATTTGAAAGCGCTTGGTTTTACGGTTTTGAAACGACCAGACGAGAGAGTCTTTCGGGTTTTCGGTAATCACGATAAGTAAAGAGGTTCCTATTCTTAACAACAATTTATAATCCTCGTAAACCAAGAAGAAGAAAAAAAACCTAAATGGTGTCGTGATGTCATCAAATGGCAACGAAAACTCCTTGCGAATTAAAAATTTGAATCTGAGCCGGAGTTATTGAACTAGCCTTGAGTGGAATTTAATTAATAAACAATTTATTTATTGAAATGAAAATAAAACGTCGACGCACGTATGTCCGAGTAAACGTAAAAATGATTTCAGCTAGCAAGTGAGAACCTTCATCGCAAGCGCAGACGACAAACCCGCTATCTCCTCTCCCGAGAGGTCATTGAATTTATGATGTATTTCGAAGTTTTTTCTTCATTTTCGCTGTCGCTAAGCCTCCTTCTCTTTGGTCGCTTTTTTCGCAGAGCGCGAACTCATTCCACATACATTACATACAACAGTCTTGAGGCGAACCGATCAAACAGAAAAACAAATATTTTATCTCATAGCTGTACACACTCGACTAGACTCTCGCCTCTTCAGCATTCAGACAACGTACTTCGTATCTACAACAAAGTGCCGTCTGATTGAGAGTTACGTAACGCCGCCAAAATATTTTCAGGCGCTCGCTAAACTGAACCCGCCCTGGAGATTTCAATGCTACGTTAAGCAATCAAAGTAAACACCATCGATACAATGGCGGAATTATGTCTTGCGTCTAGGAAAGGCAGCCGAAGTTAATTTCCGCTTGTTTCTTGTTTTTTTCTGCGGCGTTGAATCATGCGCTTTGCAGGTAGGTTTTATTTCCTATTGAGCTGTCAATATTTGGATATTTATTACACGCCTTTTTTTCCAATTAAATTGTTTCGCAGTTATTGTCACATCAACCCAACCCAATTGTATTAAAATTTTTGAGGATATGTTCATAACGAACGTACTTGAAATATTTTTCGGCGTAACAAAAGGAATATCGGCGGAGGAATAGCGTTTTGCTTTCTAAAAAAGTCACAGAAAAAAAACAGAGTTTAACCAAAAGTTATTCAAGAAACAAAAAATTGGCTACAAAGACTTAGGAGGATTAATGGGGATATTGAGAGAAGAATAGAATTCTCTGAATAGCCCCAAGCAGGAAACAAAGTGGGCTTCGACTATAAAAGGTTGACGTAGTAGCAAAGAGAAAAGATCTGGAATATTGAAGACACTCCAGCGATAACTAGGCTTCTGGAAGTATGTGTTCAACAACAAACAACTTAGAATCATGAGATCAAATAAGAATAGAAAGAGACTACAAACGATCGACGATTTTTTGGGGTTAAAAGAAGACATTGTGAATTGCCTAAAGTCCCTAAGGATTTGAAGATATGGATACCTATCTGTATCATATCTTTAAATCGCCTTAAGGGATCCCTTAAACAAAAGATGGAAAAGTCCGGTGGCAAAGGGCCCCAACGAGCACCATAACTTTTTCTTCTTCTTTTTCTTTTGTCGTTTACATCTTCTAAATATTTGCCTGGAATACACTCATTTTCTTCTTCTTTATTCTGCAAACATATCCTCATTTTCCTTCCAGTTCTAACGTGATACTTCCACTCTGATTTGTTCCTGGCTCGACCTACCCTTCTCCAGATGTTCGCCCAGTTCTATAGCTTTGTCCCCCGTTATCCTTCTTGGTCTTCCAACTTTGGATTTCCATTGAAACTTAGACCCTCCAATTCGCTTGTCTTCTTCACATTTACTCTGCAAACATATCCGCGTTTTTCTTCCAGTTTCGCCGTGATTTCTTTTATTCTTACTTCCCCCCTGATATGTTAATTATCTGTGTTGGTCTTCCCACTTTGCATTTCCCTTGGAAATGAGACCCTACAACTCACTTGTCTTCTCCTCATACATATCCACGTTTTCTTCCAGCTTCGCCATTATTTCTTTCATCCCTACTTTTTCCATGATTTATTCCTGTTGCAACCTACCCCTTCTCGTTTTCCTACGGATGTTCGCCCAATTCTATTATTTTGTCCCCCATTATCCTTCTTGGTATTCCAACTTTGCATTTCCCTTGAAACCGAGATCCTCTAATTCGCTTGTCATCTTCACATTCACTCTGCAAACATAGCCGCGTTTTTCTTCCAGTTTCGCCGTCATTTTTTTAATTATTACTTCCCCCATGATATTGTGACGAACGAATTGCGACGAGTGAGTCATGCACTCCGCCGACGGCCGACGTGACAAGCGCCTTGAAGTCTGGCCGACTCCCGAAGGTTCTGCTACGGGAGACTACGGGAGAAGTCCGTCGCATTCGAGAATACGCTGGGGGGTTGCTGGAGAAGCCGCCCCTCTAATATAAATACCCGAAGACGATGAGTCTTAGCCAGTTCAACGTGGAGTTACTTACTGTGTAATAGCTCGGCTTATAAAAATAAATTAGTCTTAGTCCGTTATAAATAAATTAGTGTTAAGTCTTGTGTAAATAAATTAGTTACTAGTTTCATCAAGTGTTTCATTTAAAAACAAATCAAAATAAATCTAAAAACATTACAGTGGTGTCCGGTGTGCGGTTCGTGAAAATAAATAAACAATTAAATCAAATTAAAATTAAATAAATCATTAAATAAAGTGTAGTGCTCGGAAAAACAATGGCTACAAAGAAAGTGCTGTTGAAAGACTTAAAAGTGGCCGAACTAAAAATAGAATTAGAAGAACGAGAGCTGGAAACTTCCGGTTTGAAAGCTGCACTTCAACAGCGGCTTCGAGAAGCTCTCCAGTCAGCTGGGGATGATCCAGAAGCATTCTTGTTCGAAATTACGTGTGGTTCGACCGATATATCGAGAATCTTAGACGAGAAGTTTCGAGAACAATCTGGAAATCTCAAGGACGAACTTCGGGAACAATCCAGAAATTTGGACGAGAAACTTCTAGAACAATCTGGAAATTTAGACCAGAAGCTTCGAGAACAATCTGGAAACTTCAGAGATGAACTTCGGGAACAATCCAGAAGTTTGGACGAGAAACTTCTAGAACAATCTGGAAATTTAGACCAGAAACTTCGAGAACAATCTGGAAACTTCAGAGACGAACTTCGGGAACAATCCAGAAATTTAAACGATAAGCTTCTAGAACAATCCAGAAATTTAGACGAGAAGTTTCTAGAACAATCCCGAAATTTAGACGAGAAACTTCTAGAACAGTCCGAAAATTTGAAGGATGAATTTCTAGAGCAGTCAAAAGGACTCGAAGAAAAACTAGTGGTTAAAATTTCAGAAGAGACAAGGAACCTGCAAGAAAATGTGGAAGAAATAATATTCCAGCAGGATAACAAAATTAAAAATCTAGAACAAATCATAGCAGGTATGCGAATATTCGGGGATCAGTTACCAGCAGAAGTGCTAGAGAATAATGAGGCCCGAACTTTGGAAGGACCAGCGGGAACTTCAAATTTAAAAATAAAACCACCGACGTTCGATGGGAAGTCTTCTTGGCCAAATTACTTCAAACAATTTGAAGCAGCAGCAAAGGCGAATGGATGGACGGCCAGTGAGAAAGCCACTTCGTTAATTGTGGCCTTGAGGGGAGAGGCTATCGATGTGCTGCAAACGATGCCGCCAGAGGAACAAGAAGATTTCAACAAGCTGGTGAACAGGCTGGAAATGCGTTATGGTCAGGCGCATCTGACAGAGGTGTACCATGCGCAGCTGAGGAATCGTTGTCAGAAGTCCGGAGAGAGTCTTCAGGAATTTGAAGCCGACATAGCGCGCCTAGCCCAGTTGGCGTATCCTGCAGCTCCTGTAGAATTCCTGCAATGTTTGACGGTGCAGACATTTATAGATGGAATTCGTGACCCGGACAACCAGCAGGCATTAAGAATGGCTCACCCAAAGACATCCAAGAACGCATTGGCCTACGCTTTGGAATACGAGGCAGCGAAGAGAGTCTCAAGAGGACAGGTCAAGGTGCGAGCTGCTATGGACTTCCAAGAAGAGGAAAACGTCAAACTGCGACCTGCTGCAGAGGAGCGACCCAAGGAGTGTGCCACTGTCGAGGATATCCGCCGCATTGTGGAGCAGGTCTTGAAACAGAAGAATCGGCTTGTATGCTGGAATTGCCAGGAGGAGGGACATGTTCGCAGGCGGTGTCCCAAGCCCAGGCAGGATCCTCCACGAAGGAAGCCACAGGGAAACTAAGTCGGGTCGGTGCAGTGGGGCAAACGTCGACCCGTATTCAAAAGCCCCTAAAGACGAAAGCCAGGCAAGTGATATCCCTGCGACAATTAACCAGCAGTGTCTTCGTGGATGCAACCATTGACGACATCCCTCACACCATGTTGCTGGATACGGGTGCGACGAAGACTATCTTGAGGCCAGACGTCATCAAGTCATCAAAACGCACCGAGCCGACTAAGTGGAAATTGAGGACAGCAACTGGAACATCAGCTACTGTCCATGGTGAAGTAGAGGTGATTATTACCATCGGATCGACTCCCATCAAACACCGTGCGCTGATAGCAGAAATAGAGGACGAGGCGATTCTGGGAATGGACGTCATGTGTGCCCACGGGTTTCAATTGGATCTGAAGCGTGGTGTCTTGGCTGTCAATAACGAGGAGTTGATTCTACACCAACGAGGAGACATGGCCGCTCGAGTTATCCTTGCCGAAGACGTTGTGCTACCCAGCAGGACCGAGGTCATCGTCGACGCCAATCTGAATGGCGTTTTTCAAAATGGACAAGTTATTATGGTAGAACCCAATACTGACGATCTGAAGATTGGAAGAGGAGTTCTCGTTGGGAAAGCATTGTTAACGGCGAGAAAGGAAGTACCAGTCCGCCTGATGAATGTCAACTGTTTCCCAGTCAACATCAAGAAGGGGACAATCTTGGGAAGCTGCGCCATGGTGTCCTCCATTTCCCGCCAACTTGAAGTAAAGCTGCAAGAGACGAAGGTCTCAAAGAAGTTGTTGGAAATGGTCATGCCGTCAGCCCAGGAGTTGACTCCAGAGCAGAAGACAAAAGCAAGGGACTTGATCGGTCGCTTTCAGGACGTGTTCGAAGTAGAAAACGGACCTAGGGGAAGAACCGACGTCGTCAAACACAAGATAGAGACCGGAGAAGAAAGACCCATCCGTCAAGCTCCAAGGAGGTTGCCCTTGGCGAAACGTGAGGAAGCGGAACGCATTATTCGCGATATGGAAAAAGACAATGTAATAGAACCTTCAAGCAGCCCCTGGGCGTCACCAGTAGTGCTTGTGAAGAAGAAGGACGGGTCCACGAGGTTCTGCGTAGACTACCGGTTACTCAACCATGTCACCAAGAAGGACAGCTATCCTCTGCCACGGATTGACGATACTTTGGACACTCTGGCCGGTTCGAAGATCTTTTCGACTTTGGACTTAAAGAGTGGATATTGGCAAGTGGAGCTAGCGCCCGAAGACCGAGAAAAGACTGCGTTTTCCATTGGTATGGGACTATGGCAATTCACGGTGATGCCGTTCGGGTTATGTAATGCCCCAGCGACATTCGAGAGGCTAATGGAGACGGTTCTGAAGGGTCTGTCCTGGACAACGTGCATGGTGTACCTGGACGATATAATTGTGGTGGGAAAAACATTCGACGACCACCTGAAGAATCTGGAAGGAGTGTTCCAGCGACTTCGCGGAGCTGGGCTAAAGCTTAGTCCTAAGAAGTGCCATCTGTTCCAGAAGGAAGTGAATTATCTGGGCCACATTGTTAACGGAAATGGAATCGCCGTGGATCCAGTGAAGATTCAAGTGGTGAGAGACTGGCCAACACCCAAAAATAAACACCACATAAGGAGTTTCCTAGGCCTGTGTACTTACTATCGGCGCTATGTTCCCGGATTTGCAGACATCGCTAAGCCGTTGACAAAGCTCACCGAAGAAGGTCGCCCGTTTGAATGGGACCAGCATTGCCAAATTAGCTTTGAACGCCTAAAGCAGTACTTGATAAGTGCTCCTATTCTGAGTTACCCTCTCCCGGAAGGCAAGTTCGTCGTGGACACAGACGCTAGCAACGTTGGTATTGGTGGCGTACTTTCCCAGATACAAGATGGGCAAGAAAAGGTGATCGGCTATTTCAGCAAAGTCCTGTCAAAACCGGAGCGTAACTATTGCGTCACCAGAAGGGAATTGTTAGCCGTGGTAAAGACGATAGAACATTTCTACAAATACTTATATGGTAGACACTTCCTCCTGAGGACGGACCATGCCGCCTTAAAATGGCTCCTCCGATTCAAGAATCCTGAAGGACAAGTTGCACGATGGATCGAACGACTTCAGGAATACGATTTTGAAATCCAGCATCGGGCAGGAACAAGCCATAGAAATGCCGATGCTTTGTCTAGAAGACCCTGTGCTGAAGACTGTAAGCACTGTAGTCGTCTGGAGGAGAAAGTAGCCATGACTGCAAGGACGGCCATTGTTGACGACAAATGGCAAGGCGAAGCATTGCGACGAGACCAGGAGAACGACCCGGACTTGAAGTTGGTGCTGGAATGGAAAAGTAGGGAGACAAGGCCTACTTGGGAAGAGATAGCACCCTGTGCACCATCCGTGAAATCATACTGGGCGCAGTGGGACTCCATAGTGCTGGATCATGGTCTTCTCAAACGAAGCATAGAGAACCATGAAGGCACGGAACAGAAAACACAGTTACTAATTCCCAAGAATAGGGTGCCAGAAGTTCTGAGGGAACTTCACGATGGTACTTCGGGAGGACATTTGGGAATTAAGAAGACTATGGAGAAGGTGCGCGAGCGATTCTACTGGGTGAATTGCAAGGAAGACGTAAAGAATTGGTGCAGGAAATGTGTAGTCTGCGCAGCCAGTAACGGGCCCCACAGGCGAGGCAAGGCTCCCATGAAACAGTATAACGTGGGAAGTCCTTTTGAGAGAGTTGCCATCGATGTAGCAGGTCCATTTCCAGAAACAAATAGTGGAAATAAATACATCGTCGTGGTAATGGACTATTTCAGCAAGTGGGTTGAAGCATACGCCCTACCTAACCAAGAGGCGGTCACTACTGCTGAAATCCTTGTCAAGGAATGGATCAGTCGGTATGGTGCACCCATGGAACTGCATTCGGATCAAGGAAGGAACTTTGAATCCACCTTATTCAAGAATGTGTGTACTCTGCTCGGCGTACGGAAAACTAGGACCACTGCGCTTCATCCACAGTCGGACGGAATGGTGGAAAGGTTCAACAGGACCATCAACCGACATTTGTCCAAGGTCGTCTCCGATCACCAGAGAGACTGGGACACGTATATTCCCCTGTTTCTACTGGCATACCGCTCGTCCGTTCATGAGACCACAGGAGAGACCCCAGCGAAAGTGGTATTTGGGCGAGAGCCAAGACTGCCCTGCGACTTGAAATTCGGCGTGAAGCCTGGCGAAGTCCCTACCGACGAAGACTACGTGAGCGGTTTGCGCCGGAAAATGGACAACATTCACAATCAAGTGCGTCACAATATACAGACCGCCAGCGACCGAATGAAGGAGCATTATGACATCAACGCTCAGAATGGGGGATACCAACCCGGAGCACTGGTCTGGCTTTATAATCCTCAAAGACGTCGAGGTCTGTCCCCAAAGTTGCAGACATCTTGGGAAGGTCCTTACAAAGTGATAAAACGGATCAACGATGTTATATACCGCATCAAAAAGATGCCGAATGGCAAGCCCAAAGTGATCCACTTCAACCGGATGGCTCCTTACAACGGAGAAGAGAATGAAGGGACTGTACAAAGGACGCAAGGTTCCGAAATAAACTTCGAAACCTTTATGTCTCATCACGCCACAGGAAGTAAAGCACGATTTGGAGTAACCACGGAGAGACAGCAAGACCTTTTTCAAGTGCCACCAGAGTACAGCCTGGCCCACTGCGTGGCAGAAGACCTAAGAATGTCCAAAGGTGTAGCCCAGGTTTTCCGGAAGAAATTTGGTCAAGTCGAGGTACTCCGAAGACAGCATCCCATGGTAGGCAAGAGCCTGCAGATCATCGACACGAGCGCAGATCAGAGACGACCCTTGTACTACTTAGTCACTAAGAAGACATCAAGCGGTAAACCTGACTACCACAGTATGTGGAGAGCTCTTTGCAGCCTGAAGAGGCAGCTGATAGAAGGCAAAGAGACTAAATTGGCCATCCCCAAGTTGGGCTGCGGACTTGACGGGCTGGACTGGAGGGTCATCCGAAGCATGATAGAAGTTATCTTCAACGGAACGGGGATTGAAGTCCTGGTCTGCAGTCACCACCCACAGGCAGCTGTTGGAAATGAGAAAACTGTGAATTGCTACTTCTTCCAAACCGGAAGCTGCAGAAAGGGGCCAGCCTGTCGTTTTCGACACCCTTCCTCAAGGCTATTACAAGGAACGTTCCGGGACGAAACGTTTTTAAGAAGGGGGCAATGTGACGAACGAATTGCGACGAGTGAGTCATGCACTCCGCCGACGGCCGACGTGACAAGCGCCTTGAAGTCTGGCCGACTCCCGAAGGTTCTGCTACGGGAGACTACGGGAGAAGTCCGTCGCATTCGAGAATACGCTGGGGGGTTGCTGGAGAAGCCGCCCCTCTAATATAAATACCCGAAGACGATGAGTCTTAGCCAGTTCAACGTGGAGTTACTTACTGTGTAATAGCTCGGCTTATAAAAATAAATTAGTCTTAGTCCGTTATAAATAAATTAGTGTTAAGTCTTGTGTAAATAAATTAGTTACTAGTTTCATCAAGTGTTTCATTTAAAAACAAATCAAAATAAATCTAAAAACATTACAATATGTTAATTATCTCTCTTGGTCTTCCCACTTTGCATTTCCCTTGGAAATGAGACCCTATTACTCGCTTGTCTTCTCCTCATACGTATCCACGTTTTCTTCCAGCTTCGCCAGTCATTATTTCTTTCATCCCTACTTTTTCCTTGATTTATTCCTGTTGCAACCTACCCCTTCTTGTTTTCCTACAGGTGTTCGCCCAATTCTAATATTCTGTCCCCCATTATCCTTCCTGGTTTTCCTACTTTGCATTTCGCTTGAATCTTAGACCCTCTAATTCGCTTGTCATCTTCACATTCCAGTTTCACCGTGATTTCTTTCATTCCTACTTCCTCCCAGATATGTTAATTATCTTTCTTGGTCTTCCAACTTGAAGCTAAGATCATTTAAGTCGTATATTTAATTCTGGAAACATATCCTCGTTTCCTCCTTGATTTTTCTACCTTTTTTCTACCTATAGTAGATAGTTTTTCTAATTCTTGATTTGCAAAGTTTTAACAGTAAAGCGAAACTGTGTTGCGCTGTGCTTTGTAAAGGTTTGTCACCCCCTGCTAACGTAATTTATTCGTCGTCAACACGTTCAAACGAGTCCTTGAAGTGAATAATGCGAAATTAAAATAAATAATAAGTACTCTGAACGTTTACGAAACTGCAAGCAAGACAGACATGTGTTAAATGAGATAAATTCGCCGCCCACGTGAAAACTATATTTAACAAGTCTTCTAGTGAACATTGATAAATTATGCCGTCCGTTGCAAACTAATTCTTATTAAGATTTATAGATTTCATGAATTAATCGCGTTGCGTGTCAGCAGCGGCTCAGCGTGAATTTTCAAAAGTCTAACAACAAAATAAAATTATATTCTTAAGAGATTTGAATGCTGCGTCTCCGACACTCGCAGATGTGTCCTTTGCATTTAAAATTACATTTGCTTAACACTTCGGCTCCGAAATGTCAACTGCAATTAAAGCCGCAGTAAAAAATCGACAATAAAACATGAGCCAGTAATTAACAGTACTTTTATTTTCCGCGGTGACTTCAAACAGAGTTTTATGGTGACTAGCTACAATAATAATAATAGCGCATTCTCAATGACAATGATTTACACCGGGCTTAAATCACGGCTTAGAATTGAATTAATTGGACCGTGATTTAATATTTTGTCCGCTCAGTGTAGAATAATAAAAGATTTAAGATACTCGAGTGCACAGAAATCAACAGTCATTACAATAAATTATTATTATTAATAATAATAATCAGTTGCACACTTGAACTTAAATTATACGTTAGGGATTTTTAGGATCAATCGAAATCAAAATAGATTTGCTTTAGCTTATATATTTTTTGAGTGTTTTTCTTTATAAGCTGATCACATATTCACATAACGAATTAAACATTAGACATGTAAATCTGCTGGACGATTTGAATACTGCATTAAAACAACGAATTATCCTTGAAAGTCGAGAAAAAAAAACGTTAACAATTTCTTGTATGAAAACTTCCTGTCACACATGAAAAGTGAACTTTCAATAATTTATTAATTTTGTGCGCGGATGAAAACGTGGGTTTCGAAGACCGTGGTGGAAACGAATTGGGTTTTCACGGAATGCTGGTTTTCCACCGCGATATTAAAAAAAATAGTTAAAGATAGAAGTTTCTTCAAGAACTTCAAAGTAATTCTGAGAGTGTTGCTCGATTTAAATAGGAAAATAAAAGACGATCGAACAATAAGATTCAATTTGAAATTTCTTCTTCATTTACTGCCCCCGTAGAAGAAGAAGAAGAAAAAACCGTCACTGTTGTCATCAGAAACTGAGAAATCCCTTTCAATATTTTTTTTTAATCTGCAACAAAGGACCAGGACAATCGATTTTAGAATCGTTGTGAATTTGTGCCAATCTCTGGAACACTTTGATTCCCTCAATATTTTTTGGAAGCTGTTATCGTTTTGAAAAAAAATTGTGTAATTATAATTTTCATTCAAAGAAATAAGAAGAGAATTTATTTGCTTGTACAACATGGTTGGTTGAGATCACGAATTGCTGTGGAAAAATCCTGGTGGTCACCAAACGAATGGCAATTTCTTTAAAATGCGCGCTCTCCTCTGTGAAACCTTTAAGAGAAACAATAATTACAATAAGTAAGACTATGAAGGAAGATGTTTTCGCAGAAAGACCGTGCAGAAATTGAGTTACAGCTGTAAAAGTAATTAATTAAACATAAAACCTTTTGCAGCGAGGTAAAAAGAATTTTAAGAGGCAATTTAATCGAGCGTCGAACCCTGCAGCCATTCTGCGCTACTGAGAACACATATCCTGGCATGGCGAAGCGACATAGTCTAGGCAAGTTTTTGTAGCTTGCACCTCATCAAAATGTACAGATAGTACTTACCTGTTAATAATTAAAGCATACGCGGACGGATTTAAGACGGTGCCAGTTGAGAAGGCACGCACCAGATCGATTTTGAATTATAACCGATTCTATTTAATGCGCGCCTCTTCCATCTTTAAAAATGAGAGAACACTAAACTCATTGCCTGTACGTTATGTCAGTAAAAAGTTAAAACGAATTATAAAGGTATGAAAGTAGTAATGCAAGTTTGTTGCCATGCGGCCTTTAGTGTAGAGCTCCAGAGAAGTCTTCTGCATGACTAAAAACCACCGGTGAACTTGATCTTGCTGAACTCGCTTTAATGGACACAGAGAATTTCATCGCCCGTCTTATTATATACGTTTCATTTCCTTTCATTTCGTTTCACAATTAAACGAATTATTTTAACGGACACTTGAAATTGAAACTTATGCTCTACGTTTCACTATCGATTGTTAGCTTCGTCAGGAGTTACAATTTCTAAAAAAATATCTTTGGAAATGTCTGTAAAACCTTTAATCTCTATCCACCTATCATTAATGCTTTTTAAAGCTAACTCTGTTGGAATGTTAGTAAATAAAGAAACAACATCTAAGGAAATTATAATGCAGTTATTTGGTATATCGATGTTTCTTAATTTTAAAAGAGTTTTTTATAAAATATTTTGATTTACCAGTAACTTGGGTAATCATTTTTGAAACAAACTTTTATAAAAAATTCAGAGAAGAACCAATAGTAGAAACTATTGAACGAAGAGGTGTGTTAGGTTTGTGAATTTTTGGAATGCAGTATAATTTAGGAAAGGTGAATATGAATGTGAAAAGATGGAATGCTGTACTTTAAAAGACTTAGCAATATTATTAGTAATTTCAGCAAATTGCTCTAACTTATTAATAGTATTGAAAGTTTCACGCTGAAAATTTTCTGTGAGATCATTGTTTAATTTTACGTATGTATTATTATCAGATAGCATAGTTAAAATTAAATTAAATTTACAGCACAATTCAGTAGATTAATAATAAATTTAAAAAAAAACACAACATACTTTGAAAAGAATGGTGACAAAACAAAGAAAACAACAATAAAAATTTAAAAATAATCAAATTCAATAGAAAAACCAAAAATAAAAGACAAGCGATATTACAGCACAATTTAATAAATTAGTAAATTAATTTTTTTTTTTTTAAAAGTGTGGTGACAAAACAAAGAAAAAATAATGAAAATTGAAAAGTACTAATAAATAATAAAAACAAAAGACAATCGACCTTACTGCAACACAATTTAACGGATTAACAAATTAAAACAGAAAAACAATTTGAAAGGAAAGCTCACAAAACAAAGAAAACAAAATAACGAAAATTGAAAAATAATCAAACTTTAAAAAAATAATCAAAACAAAAGAGAATCGATTTTACTTCAACACAATTTGTTCAATTAATTTCGATCAATAAATTTTAAGTAAAAAATTTAAAGAATTCTCAAAATACAAAAAAAAACAAAACGACAAAAATTGAAAAATAATCAAATTAAAACAAAAATAATAAAACAAAAGACAATCGGTTTTATTACAAAATTTAGTAGGTTAATAAAGTTTAAAAAAAAATTGAAAAACAACTGAAAACTAATCAAATAAAAACAAAAGGCAATCGATTTTACGGCAACACAATTTCATTAATCAATTGACCTATTAATTTCGATTAAAAAAAAATAAAAGAATGGTGACAGAACGAAGAAAACAATAATAAACAAATAATAACAAATAATTAAAACAAAAGACAAGCGATTTTACTACAACACAACTTAATTAATTAATTAATTTTGATTAATAAATTTTAAGTAAACAATTTAAAGAATTCTCACAATACAAAGAAAACAAAACAAAGAAAATTGAAAAATAATCAAATTTAAAAAATAATAATAATAAAACAAAAGACAATCGATTTTATTACAAAATTTAAGAGATTAATAAAGTTTTAAAAAATTGAAAAACAATTGAAAACTAATCAAACAAAAACAAAAGACAATCGTTTTTACAGCAACATAATTTAATAGATGATAAATTAAAAAAAAAACAATTTGAAAAGAATGCTGACGAAACAAAGGAAATAAAATAAATCAAACAATAATCAAATTGGAAATTGAAAGACAATAAAATTTTTTAAAATAATATAAACAAAAGACGATCAATTTTACTGCAACACAATTTGTTTAATTAATTCATTAATTTCGATTAATAAATTTGAAAAATTCAATGAATTCTGACAATACAAGGAAAACAAAACATCGAAAATTGAAAAATAATCAAATTAAAAAAAAATATAATAGAACAAAAGACAATCGATTTTATTACAAAATTTAATACATTAATAAAATTTTAAAAAATTGAAAAACGATTGAAAATTAATCAAATAAAAACAAAAGACAATCGTTTTTACAGCAACGCAATTTCATTAATCAATTAATTTTGATTAAAAAAAAATAAAAGTATGGTGACAGTACGAAGAAAACAAAATAATAAAAATTGAAATATAATAACAAATAATTAAAACAAAAGACAATCGATTTTACTACAACACAATTTAATAGATGATAAATTAAAAAAAATAATTTGAAAAGAATGCTGACGAAACAAAGGAAATAAAATAAATCAAAAAATAATCAAATTGGAAATTGAAAAACAATCGAATTTTAAAAAATAATATAAACAAAAGACGATCGATTTTACTGCAATACAATTAATTTATCAATTAATTTTGATTAACAAATTTTAAGTAACAAATTCAAAAAATTCTGACAATAGAAAGAAAACAAAACAACGAAAATTGAAATATAATCAAATTAAAAAAAATAGTAATAAAACAAAAGACTATCGATTTTATTACAAAATTTAATAGATAAATAAAGTTAAAAAAAAATTGAAAAGAACGAAAGGTTGAAAAAGAATCAAATAAAAACAAAACACAATCGATTTTACGGCAACAAAATTCGATTAATTAATTAATCAATTAATTTTGATAAAAAAAAATAAAAGAACGGTGACAGAATGAAGAAAACAAAATCATAAAAATTGAGAAATAATAACAAATAATTAAAACAAAAGACAATCCATTTTACTGTAACACAATTTGATTAATAAATTTGAAGTAAAAAATTCTGATAATACAAAGAAAACAAAATAACGTAAATGGAAAAATAATCAAATTAAAAAAAATAATAACAAGAGAAGAGAAAATCGATTTTATTACCAAATTTATAGAATAATAAAGTTAAAAAAAATTGAAAAGAACGAAAGATTGAAAAATGATCAAATAAAAACAAAAGATAATCGATTTTAGTGCAACACAATTTAATAGATGATAAATAAAAGAAAAAAAAACAATTTGAAAAGGGCACTGGCGAAACAAAGGAAACAAAATAAATTAAAAAGTAATCAAATTGGAAATTGAAAAACAATCAAAATAAAAAAAAAATGATACAAACGAAAGACAATCAATTTTATTGCAGCACATTTGATTAATTAATTAATTTTGATTAACAAATTCTATGAATAACATTTAAAGAACTGTGACAATAAACAAAATAAGGAAGATTCAATACTATTCAACAAGTTGTGTAAGATGTTAACATATCCAATGGTAATTTTTTTTCTAACGAGTTCATAATTTAAAGCAAATTGTAGAAAACTTTTCATTATAGTTTTACGCAATGTGTAGAATTTTATACAACAATATGTGAAAATAAAATCTTCACAGTCTGTTGTAGTAAATTTTTACATAAGATGTATACGACAAAGTGTGGAAACTTTGTACTTATGAGAACTTACGAGTCAAATTAGTACGGAACTTTCTACTCCAAAATGGCGCAACAATTTTGCTACAAACAGACGTAAACTTTTTTAAGGTAGAGTTGGAAATATATCTGATTTTTTTTTTTTAATTTTCAATTGTGTTAATAACTTCTCCACCTCCATTTTACACAATATTGTGTAAAATCTCACTTTGTCGTTTCTCTCTGTGCACCTACTCTAGCTGGGGACCATAATATTTAAGTTCAAATTTTTAATTAAAAATTTTACACAATAACAAATTATTTATTTTCACTTCAAATGACAGCTAATTTCATCTCTTATCTGCGTTGCATTGTACTGTCAAAAACTACTTCGTCGATGACTTAAAATTGAAATGAAGTATGAAAAACCGACTTTGTTGTTCGCGCTTATCTATTGCGCCCATCGATTTGTTTATTATGTCGTACACGTAAGTGTCTTTTAAAGATTATTAATATTGCCTGTACGTTGCAACAAATTCTTTCGTAATTATCACGAATCTATTCACAACATAATAATCTCAAGAAGCGTATTATTACGAATCTATTCACAACGTAATAATCTCAAGAAGCGTATTACGGATTGATCAATCTTATTTATCTATCAATTTCGAGGGGCATGTCATACACATTCTTGATTGCATGGGACAAATTAAGCAGAAAAAAATTAAAGATTAAAGATCTGTCTTTTTTTTCTTGAAACGTCGTGTACCCTTGTGGCCGAGTAAATCGTTACGACTCGAAAATTGGGGAAAACAAAAGACCATCGGCTATCCGCAAGTATGGATGACGTAAATAAATAAATGAAGACTCATTAAAAACACAAAACTGACGTAAATGAACAAATGACGACCCATTGAAAACACAAAACTGAAAGGAAATGGTTTTTGGCTTAGTTTTTTGTTTCTAATAATTAAATCAAAACAAAAGACGATCAAAGTGAACAAGAAGATGGGTAAAAATAACGAAAATTCGACAAGATTTAAAGCAGCTATTCCCAAGACAGAACGATTAAATAAAAAAACAAAATATTTAGGAAGAGATTTTTTCCTTTAATGTTAACGTTTATGACATTCATAAACGTTACTAAGAACAACACCAGGTCGAGTACAGGAAACCGCTTAGAAATGTCAATTGCAAGGATAGCAGTTGTTTCCATTGCAAGGTCAATAAGGGCGAGGTTAGCATGCAGGGACAACGATTTTAATGGCCACGAGTGTACCTAGATATCTATGTACAGAACAAGTAAGCGCTCCTAATATATTTTTGTTTAAATTTTCCAAGAAATTGCGTTATTTGTTAACACTTTCACAAGAACTCCAAACACACCGCGCGATGACTAAATTCAAACAATAAGGAAGTCGTTCGCTGATAACTTGCAAACAAACAATGTGACACGCTCAATTATAATTGTTTTCTTAAACAAAATTTTAAAAATGAGAAAATACCGAGTAATTTTCTACTCAGTCGCTAAACAACGCGTTATTCCAACACTAGTAAACTTGAAAACAAGTGCTTTTTAAAAAGCCAGGCCTTTATCTTTACGATTAGGCGCTAATCGTAAAATCTGATCTTTTTCAAAGCAAAAATGCAATTTGCTTCAAACTCGAGGTAAACAAACCGCAATGAGTTCTTGAACGGAAACGATGATCGTAAGTAACAGTTCTTTATCGAAACGAAAATTCATTTTAAGGCCTTCCAGGTGGATTCAATTTCAAACGATAGGGGAAGAAAAATTCCACAGTATCTTGCAGCGATTGCTGGTGGGTTTTCCATCGCCATTTCCACGTGTCAAGCGCACTCATTGGTTTAAACTTGTTTCAGCTTCTTTCTCTGCGTTTTCTTTGGGGAACGCATTAGGATGGACCTCGCAAATATCCCTGAGATTATTGAACGGCGATGCAGGTTTTCCCATAAACGAGGACCAGCTGAGTTGGATTGGCAGTCTGGTATCCCTGGGGGCTGCGTTTCTCTCCTTACTCATTGGACCCGTTTGTGATTTTACCGGAAGGAAAACGACCATGCTCATCCTCATTTTGCCCCTCACTTTAGGTTGGGGCCTCATAACCTGGGCCACCAACATCGAAATGCTTTACGTTGGGAGACTGTTCACGGGGATGGTTGGCGGCGCCTTCTGCGTGACTGCGCCCCTTTACTGCAACGAAATTTCGCAGAAAGACATCAGGGGTACGTTGGGTAGCTTCACGCAGTTAATGATCACGTCTGGTATATTTTTTGACGCCGTCGTTAGCAAGTTTATTTCGATCCAATGGTTTAGTGTGTGTTGCCTTGCGGTTCCGGTAATATTCGGTGTAATTTTCGTGTTCATGCCGGAAACTCCGGTTTACCTTTTAAAGAAGAAGAGGCTTGAAGACGCCAAAACCTCGCTAAGGCGACTGAGAGGGGAGAATTTCAACGTCGAAGGCGAAATCCTAGAAATCAACGCGACTATTACGAAAAGCCACACCAGCATCGTTTTAACATCATTTAAACATCCAGCTACCAAAAGGGCATTCGTCATTAGCATGGGGGTGATGTCTTTCAGAATACTCTGCGGTATAGACGCCATAACGGCCTATACCTCTTACATATTCCAAACTGCTTCGACTGACTTAGACCCTGAAGTGGGTACAATCATCTTGATGTCGTTGCAATTTATAGCTGGTGTGTTCCAACCGTTTGTTGTTGATAAATTCGGACGGAGGGTGCTGCTGTTGACATCAGAAATCATGATGGCGCTATGCGTCATCACCGTCGGTACTTGTATTTCGCTGAAGGAAAGAGGAAACGTCGGTGAAGAATACCTCGTTTACTTGGATAACCTCCCACTGGCGGCCCTGTGCGTGTTCTTCGTTGGATTTTCGCTCGGGATAGGCCCCATTTCGTTTATGATGACGGCCGAAGTCCTGCCCCAAGAGGTGAAGAGCGTGGTCGCTTCGTTTGCCACTTTCGTCTCGTGGATGTTGGCCTTCACAGTGGCAAAGACATTTTTTTTAATTAAGGATGAGTGGGGTGTGGATATTGCGTTTTTCATTTACGGTGGATTGTCTATTGTGGGGACTGTGTTCATCTTCTTCCTTATACCCGAGACCAAAGGGAAGTCTTATGAAGAAATACAAAGACTTTTAGGAAAAAAATAGAATCTTATTTGATTTGTAATTGCTTGTCGTTGGAGGTGCTCGTTTCAACTCTGTATAACTCCTTCCTTTTTTCTTCTAGTTCTGTTGTGTCTATGTTATTGTCGCTCTTTGTGGTTTGTCCTCTTTTTCGAATTCCTTGTTATTATTATATTATAAAAAATACAATATTATTAACAAATCTTCCAATATGTATGTTTCATATTTTCCGAACATAATTTCTTATAGATATTTATATATTTTTTGTATTTTTATGTTTTTCTAAGAAATATTAATGAAATATAAAGCGTAATTACTTAACGTAAATAGTTTTATTGGCGAACGAAAAATTATTGAAGTCCGCGCCAAAATTCAAACCCAGCCAACACTACGTTCGCTGCGCCGCCAATAGATGGCCAGAGAAATTTCAGAAAATGAAAACATAACCTCCAACATCGCTGCATTGACTATACTACACTTGAAATTATAAAACCATACAAAAATAAGTAGGTAGAAATGAATTTTGAAGGCTTAGAAGACGACAAAATCGTCCAAGAAAAACTCACCAACTTGCAAAGCAGCATAGACAACATGGACAACCTCATAGACACCGCTCTGAATTCCTTCGATTACGACAGTCTCACCCCCGGAGACAAAGTTAATTATGATCTATTCTTCGCGTACGTTTTGAATACATTGTATTGGATCTACCTGCGCACGAGAGGCGTTGACCCAAACACGACCGATGTTAAACATGAGCTAAGCCGAATACGAGAGTATATGGTCAAAGCTAAAATGGTTTGCAACCCAAGAACCGTCTTCAAGCAAGCACTAATGCATTCATTTTTAGGCACACGATAGGAATACGATACGGCCTAAACTGAACCAAGCCGTCGCCAGTCGGTTTGTAAAGCACGGTGTAAGTTACAGGAATGATAAAACCGACGAGCCGCATGCAAAGAAAAAGAGGGTTGCTTAACCCGTTGTGATATATTGTACAATTTTTACCGTTGATTATATGTATTTCAATAAAACTTTCTTGTGAAGTACGTTTTTGATGGAAAGGTTAGGAGTCAAGCTCAAGGAAAATTTAGTTTTTTAACAAAAAAAATAACTTATTTTCATTAGATTCAATTAAGGCAGGTGTTAAAATATTTAGAAGTTTCATTTTCGTAAGTAAATAAGTAAATTGGGACGTGCATCAGAATTGAGGTTATGTTTCATAACCTCAAATATAAAACATTAAAAATTTGTAATTAAATCAACGTTTCAGGCATTGGAAATTACTTGCACGTTTACACTAACGAAAACCGACAACTCGTGAGCAAAATTCTTTTCGTGGGAAGCACGTTTTCAAAGAAAATAGAAACAAGTTAGGAGTCGAGCGCAAGGAAAATACATTTTTGTAATAGAAAAGCCAGACTAAAATGTACTTATTTTCATCAGATCTAATTAAAACTGATGTAACATCTGTTAAAATATTTGGATCTTACATTTTCGCAGGTAAATAAGCAAATTGGGGCGTTCATCCAAAAATTGAGGTTATGTTACATAACCTCAAACACAAAACATAAAAAGTTTGTAATTAAATCAACGTTTCAGGCATTGGAAATTACTTGCACGTTTACACTAATGGAAACCGAGAACTTGTGAGCAAGATTCTCTTTTCCAACGAACAAATTTACAATATTGTGAAATGTCCCCACACCGATAGATTCCTACTGCACGGAGCAAAAACCATGAAATTATTCAGCGTGAAACTTGAGGGGGCAGTCGATGTAACCGAGTTACAGTCGCAGGAATGCGAAGACTGGATTCTATCAGCCAAATTTGTGGATTGTGGTTCAATGATCGTAACAGTCTCGATGCATAACATCATCACATTGTGGAGCTCTGAGCTCGCAGAGCTTCGCAGATGTGAATGCGAAGAAAGGTGCATTTTATACAGCGCGCATATCGCAAACGAAAATTGGGCTGACATTATTATTTTATCAGGCACCGTGTTTAACCAAGTTTTAATTTGGGGGCCAGACAAAACTGGGAGCGGGTTTTCCCCCATTACACATCGATTAAACGGCCATAAGGTAGCATAACACACCACCATTACCGGTTGATATTAAATTACATTGCAGGGCGTTATCTTTTCCATCGATTACAACTTGAGAAACGGCTTAATATGTTCTACGTCCGATGATAGGACAGCTATATTATGGTCAGTCCAAAATAGAAGCTTAAAAAGCATTGCAAGCGTGGCTGTTTTATGTGGTCATAGTGCAAGGGTCTTTAATTGCAAGGTATTGGACAAGTTTATTTTAACAAGTGGCGAAGACGGTCTGGTGAATATCTGGAATACAAAAGGCGGTTTAGTTAGGAAAATCGAAGCCCATCAAGGTGGTTGCGTGTGGTCACTCGATGGTGATGAAAGAAATAACGTGGTCGTGTCAGGTGGTGCAGACGGTGGTATTTCCATCTTTGCTTTAAACACGTTTATGCAAACGGACCAAATTAAGCTAAGCGGCCCCCAAATACCTAAGAAGGTTATTATTTTATCAAGTAATAACTTGGCGATCATCACCGAAGGCGGCTCTTTATTCTACTACAACACAAAGGACAATGCGCTTCAAGAAACTCACACGCACGATGACTTAAAATCGTACTCCCTATTAGAGAAGTCACCCTGTGGAAGGTTTCTAGCGGCTGCGGGTTTTCACGGCAACATCCATTTTTACGAGGAGGCTTTAGGATGTGGCCTAAACTACAAGCTTTCCTGCCAGGTTGGGAGTAAGGGGCGCATATTCTCCTTGCATTGGCTAACCTGCAAGTTATTTTTGACGTGTGGACCTGCCAGTGTGCTTACGCTGTGGATATTCGGAAACCACGTTGTGCCAATACAATTTTTTTGGTTGCCCTTCAGTAAGGAACGTTGGAGCACTTCGGCTTGCCTCTGTGGATCCACATGTATTTTGGTTGGTGATAGGCGAGGGAATTTGTATTTGTATTCAGTAGATACTTGCGAGCCAATACAATTAATCAAGAGGGCTCACAACTACCTTGGGGTAACCAACGTGTATTGTGAAGGCAATAATGTTATTTCTTTAGGTGAGTTTTAAGCTATCGCTTTAGGTTCAAACTGAGGAATCTAATGTTACAGGTCGAAATTCATCGCTGAATGAATACAGTTTTGACTCAGCCCAGAGGAGGCTTACTTTGAAATCATCAAATAAAGTGCCCTTCACATGGTTAGCTGCAATACATACAACAGAAACCACGAGGTTATTGTTGGGGTTTAGTGGCAACAATCTCATAATTTGGGACTACAATGCCCGACGTACTTTATTAGAAGAAAACTGCGGTGGTGGCCACAGATCCTGGGACCACAACATCAACGCCGACAACTTTTATTTCAGCTTCATCAAAGACAAAGCCATTAATTTATTATCGTGTGAGAGTTCTAGTCTTCACTCACTAGATATAATCAAAGGCTTCCACGTGAATACAATCAATTCGCTTAAGCTGTTAAAACCAGACAAGGCGTGCTCAAATTACATTATCATATCCGGGGGTGAAGACACCACCCTTCGTGTTTCCTCAACGAATTTTTCGACTCACGAAAGCACAACCGTCTTGAAATCACACTTGTCAAGTATCCGTGCGATTTGCTTTTACAAGGTAAGCGAAGTAAAATTTCTCGTGTTTTCAGCCGGGGGACGTGCACAAATCATCATGTGGGAATTAAATGTGAAATTGCTAAACGATAGAGTCTCCGACGTGTCCTGCAGCGAAGTGCATTCGTTTTATGAGCCTTTAAACTCGGAAGAATCTGAAACAAGGATAATGGACCTGTGCGTGTCGAAGTTAATCGACGGGGGCTTAACACTATTTGCTGCGTGCTCAGATGGAAGTGTTAAATTATACTCTGTGAACCATCAATTGAGTTACTTGCGTAGCTTAAAGTACAATAAACTGAAGTGCATACTTAAGATTAGTTGCTTTCGATTTGGTGAATGTGATGTTTTAATCACCATGGCCACCGATGGTGATGTTGTAATTTGGAACGTTGGGGAATCACGTAATACACACATAAAAGCACATCAATCGGGTATTAACACGCACAGCGTTTTGCAAATTAGTGAATACCGTTGCTTGATCTTAACGGGAGGTGATGATAATGCCATCGCATTGAATTTATTGCATTTTTATAATAACAGCAGCGAGCTGGGGGTGAAAAAATTGTCCTCGTTTAGTGATGCCAGTGTTCATTGTGCTCAAATTACGGGTAGTTTTATTACAGAGAAGTATTTCATAACTGCATCGGTTGATCAAAGACTTTGCTTATTCACTTGGGAGATTCTTCAAGACGATGAAATCACAGTTGAGCTTTTAAATACATATATTACAACTATTTGTGACATACAAGGTATGGAATGTGTAGATTACGAAGGTGGCCTTAAAGCTATTGTGTACGGAAATGGTTTTGAAATATTGTCATTAAGCAGCAATTAATTCCATGTGATGTATTTTATACGGTTTCTAAAATATATAGTAAATATCATTGTACAAATTTTTGTTTATATTTTGTACCGTTTTTATTTGATTTTGATCTTTCGTTTGTTCTTTTTTTTTCATTCTTATTTTATCCCTGTTATAATAATAATAATAATAATAATATTTATTTTTAATAAAAAAATAATGACATAATTGCTTTTCTTTTTCCTTTTCTATGTATTATTTACTTTCGTTTTTCATTTGTTTTATTTTCTGTTTTAAATTTCGTTTGCCTTTTGTTTTCATTTCATTTTTGGTTCTTGTTTTTCTTTTGTTTCGATTTTAAAAATGAAAAGCAAAAGGCAAAAAATGAAAGCGAACTAAAACGGAAAACAAAATTGAAGTAAAGAAATCAAAACTAAAACAGAACAAAAACAAGTGAAAAACGGAAAGAAGAAAATTAAGATGAAAAAAAAATCAAATTGAAAACAAAAATCAAAAATGAAACGAAAATAAGAAGCAAATAGAAGAGAGACACGTGGAAAACAAGGAAACAATTAAAATAAAAAAATCAAATGAAAGACCAAAGGTAAATGAAAAACTGAATTGAAACGAAAAATTGAAAAAAAAAGAAAGAAAAACAAAAAACAAAATGAACTAGAAGAAAAGGCAAAAAAATGGAAGCAAACTAAAACGGAAAACAAAATTGAGGTAAAGAAATCAAGACTAAAACAGAAAACAAGTGAAGAACAAAGACAAGTGAAAAACGGAAAGAGAAAAATTAAAACGAAAAAAAAAATCAAATTGAAAACAAAAACTAAAAATGAAATGAAAACAAGAAGCAAGTAGAAAAGAGAGACACCTGGAAAACAAGGAAACAATTAAAATAAAAAAAATCAAGACCATAGGCAAACAAAAAACTGAATGAAAAGGAAAAATTGAAAAAAAAAACAGAAGAAAACAAAAACCAAAAATTAACTAAAAGGAAAAGATAAATTACGGAAAAAAAAAACAAAAGAAAACAAAAAGGAAAACTTCCAATCAATTTTGAAAATAAACACGTACACATCAGAAATTAAAACTATCAAAAACAAGTAAATGGAAGCAATGAGTAAATTGAAAGGTGATTTCAAATTTTTGATCGGCAGTGTGCTTTTAGATCTGCTCCTGCATCACTTTTTGACCGTTTCAAAACCGTCCGAGTCAGTTGACCACCGACCATTGACAACTTTATATTTGAAACCGTCAGAAAATGATGTACGAACAGACCTTTTGTTTCCGTGGATGACTAGAAGTAAAATTTTATTGAATGTTCATCTAGTGAAGGGAATTTATAGCTCATGTTAAGCGCCAATCGCCAAATAAGATTTCTTAGCGCCAAGTGAGTCTAAAATGAAGCCGAAATAGCTTCCTCCTATTAATTCTTTGTCGGTTGGTTTTTCAAAATTTTTATGTAAGGTAACAGACCTTCTGTTTCCAAGGATGACTAGAGGTAGAATTTTATTGAATATTCATTTAAGCGAAGGGAATTTATAGCCTAATTTATTTATAGTCGCCAAATAAGATTTTTAGCATCAAGTGTGTCTAAAATGAAGCCGAAATACCTTCCTCCTGTTAATTATCTTCTCTTAAGTTGGTTTTTCAAAATTTTTATTACATTTTGTTGTAAGGATGGATTACTTTGGTATGATCTATCTTTTAATTGAAGTAAAATTAGAAATATTAGCAAATGCTGTCCATCGAAAGAGATCCAGAGATAATCCAAGCAATTAAGTAAAAGTTTAGATATTTGACGTTGCAAAAAATATTTAAACAATAAGAGATATCAGTAAACGCAATAATTATTTAAAAATATGGATTTTCTTTTAAATTGCATAAATTATATAGCGAAGAACAAAATCAACTGTAATATTTCCGTTCTTTTAAAATTCTGTATACTAGATGTCGCTGGCGTTAGAGGACAGCCGCAACAGCGTTGCCCAATTTATTAAATTATCGATAGCCTTCAGAATTCTTTTTTTTGTTATTATTTTTGAAAATATCCTAAGGAAATCATCACAAAGATGATTTTCTTAAATAATGATGATGATTTTATTATAATTCGTCTCGCCAGTTGTCTTGCACGTATGTTTGGCAACGTTGCAAAACAACACGGAATTATTTATCGATTTACGAAATTCATTGGCCTTTTTATTGTTATATCTTAAGATTAATCATAATCAGAACTTGAATTATATTTAATGAAGTAATAATCAAGATTTTTGTGTGAAACCAGGCCGTGGAATAACTTTTACATGATTTAATTATGATTGATAAAAATAAGAGCAACGAACAACACAGGATTATAATTTATAGGGAAAAGCAAATTCTCAGAATTGTTTAAATGTTAATCTGGTTCTTAAGGACGTGCCAGTATTTTTGGTCCGACTGTACAGCCTTTGTTTTCGTGTGTGCGTGCTGTGTGTAGACAACTTTCAAACAGCGTGAGAATTTAAATTAAAAAAATGACATATGTCAGATGTACGAACGAACGGGATGCGGCTTTAAAACACAATTAAAAATAACAGTCCGGTTAATAGAGAACGTGTTAGCAACAACGTGGTTATGTCGCGCCCGCTATTAGGCTGCTGCTCTCGTCGTCAAGGCAAATTGAAAAGAACTTGCTTTTATATAAAGCTGCATAGATGTTATCTCTGAAATTATGTGATGCCTCCTAACATAATGGCAGCTTCTGCATCTGATATTGAAGAATTCCTATCGGGGCCTCTCGTCACTTGGGTATGTAGCACAGATGAAAGTTCCTTGCCATGTTATTTCGTGCTTTTCAGTTGAGTACCTGCGTGAAGAAGCCTGAGACTCTACATGTGTACGAAACATTCTTCGATGGGGCACCCATAAACGAAGTCTTGTTGCAAATCGACCCCGAACCATCCCAGCCTGTACCGAGCGCAGCTAACTTACAGGGGTTAGGCATCACAGTTTCCCGGATCAAAATATTCCACAGCATCATAAAGAACATCAAAACTATTTATGAGGTACGTAACCCCTCATTTTTTTATTATTAAAAAAAAAAAAAATTGACACATCACAGGAAGAACTTGGCCAATTCGTCATCGGCCTTCCCGACTGCATCGCTCTTGGACGTTCGCCCGGATCACAGCAAGCTCTAGAGCAGCTCAGACTCTTGATACTCTTACTCCTAGGATGTGCGGTGCAAGGCCCCACCAAAGAACTCTTCATCACGCGCATTAAAGAACTACCCTTAGATGCGCAGCATGATATCGTCGAGTGTATTAAACAGGTTAGTTGTGGGGCGCAGTTTAAAAACGAGTTTTAATGACTTGGTTTTAGGTGACCAATGATCAAAGTATCGTTCTCACGCACGATTCCTCGGAACAATCATCCGAGAAGCTCTACGCCCACTTGCGTTGCCTTGCGCTGGAAAGGGACGGTTTGTTTCATCGGTGGGTGGTCGATTTGAATCAGGAGTCTTCTGTTGGTACTCCGAGTAACGTTGCCATCGAAGGAGTCGAATCTAATCACTTGGCCGTTGAGCTCGCGGATTGGAAGGCCAGGTTAAGAAAACAAAGGCAAGAATTGTAAGTGTTTGTATAAGTCCTAGAGCTTAATAAAGAACCGAGCAGTTATAAGCTAAAATAATTAATTCTAATGGTGGAAATTTCATTTAGCTTTAATCTTAAATTACTCCGTTAAAAAGTTCAACAATTTTATCAGTTATGGAATTCAAAATATTCCCTGATACAATCTAATCACACACTAAACAGAAGGAACAACACAATTAAAAGATAAAATCCTTCTTTTTTTAATAACAGGGAAGAAAAAACAGAGCTACTCACAGAATGCAGGGAAGAGTTGGAGCATGTGAACCTACTCGCAGCCAAACTAAAAGCCGAGGTAACACGACTCTTTTAGACCGAAACTTCCGCTGTTTAATATCGAATTTAATTAATTCTAGAATGCTGATTTGATGGTGGAAGCGAGAAAAGCGAAGGCATACAGAGATGAAGTGGATGCGATGCGTGAGAGGGCAGAAAGGGCTGACAAACTGGAGGCGGAAGCTCAACGTTACAGAGAGAGACTCGCTGATGCCGAATTCTATCGAGTCCGAGTGGATGAGCTGAGAGAAGACAATCGCGTGCTTCTTGAAACGAGGGAGATGTTAGAATCGCAGGTGGCCAGAGCGAGGCAGCGTTCTGAACGTGTTTTGGAATTAGAAGCCGAACTACTAACTTCCAAGCAGGCCTTTAATGACATCGCTTTGGTAACGCTCCTCAAAACAAATCCAAACACTTCAAAAACGCCCCCCTTTGTTTTTTTTTTTTTAGGAAAGAGATGCGGCAAGAGAAAAAATCCAAGAACTTGTCGAAGAGAACTTACAATTACAACAAGTTACGAAAGACGCTCTACATGAAACCACCGCAATGAACATAACGATCGATTCGGACCAGGAAGAAATAACCTCCGGTGACAACAGCTTATCCGAGCAGCTGACAAACAACGCACAGACCCGCGCCTTAAAATTGGAATTGGAGAACCGTAAGCTTCTTTCGACGATCGATTCGCTTAAGGAGCAAAGTTTCCACGAGAACTCAAAAAAGATCCTCGAGTTGGAGAAAGAGAAGAAGAAACTCACGTTGAAGTTGGAGCAAGTGCAGGAGAACTGCGAGAGGCTCAACCAACAGAACTCCGAATTGGAAAGCTTGTTTAAAAACGCGCTTCAAGAGAACCGTAAGCTACAAGACTCCCTGGACACGAGTAAGATGCTCTCGGATAGACAATCGCAAGAGCTGCAGAACGAACGCACGAAAATTGAAGAGCTCGAGAAGAACATCGATTCTTTAACGAAAGAAAAACAGAGAGTCCAAAGCTTATGTGATAGCATTAAAACGAGGGCAGACGGTGCTGAGAAGTCATCGAATCAACTCAGCGATCAGTTGCAAACAGTACAGGCGGAAGCCGAACGCTTGAAGGAGGTAGAAAAACTAAGCGAGAAATTGAGGAGCAAAGTTAACAGCGTCGAGAAGGAAAATAACGGAATGCAGAAGGAGATTGCGAAACTAAAAGAGTTAATAGAGGTGAAGGACGTGAACCTGGATCAACACGCGGAGAAATTTGAGAAACTCGAGAAAGAACTGAACAAGTTGTACAAAGAAAAAGAAGCGATGAATTTGCAAATCGAGAAACTGCAGGAGTTTGAGAAGCGGGCGCAGGAGTTACAATCGCAGGCTGCAGTGTACACCGAGACTATTTCAACTCTACAGAAGGATTTGATTTCTGAGAAGGTGAGCAATGAAAAGTTAAGGTCCAGCATAGAGAAATTGGGGCTCAACTTGGACGTGTTGGAAAACGATGTGAATATTATAGTCGAGAAAATGTTGGGGAACACCGACGTGGTCAACATTGTAACAACGCTGCTTAAAGACCGGGTGAAAAGTGAAAAGGCAGACGAGAGGCCTTGCCTGAAATGCTCGGGTACTCTAGACAGTTTGGAATCCGACTTATTATCACAGACGGAACAAGTGGTGTCTTCGATTAGTGCCGAATGGAACAAACAGTGTGAGAAATTGTGTACGGAACTTGCGAACGTGCAACACCTCAACGAGCAGCTCCAGACAGAGAACGCGAGGATGCAAGTGGATATAGCAACTTTAACATCGCAAGTTACTTCTTTAACAGCGCAGCAGACTGCGTTGCAGCTGGCCAATAGCCAATTAGTAGCCGAAAAAGATGAGGTATGTTAAATCGCATTACTTAAAACAACCATTCATCCGTGAAGGTTTTAATCATTCAAGCAAAGACTTTCCCAGCCGTATTAAATGTTCTTTCCCACTCTTGTTTTTAGTTGGCCGAGCAACAAAAAATACAGAGCAACCAGCATGACACGTTGCTGCTAGATCAAGTGACGATAAGGACCTTGCATGAGCAACTCAGCGCCGAGTACGAGGAGTTAAAGAGCGAGCAGGAAGGTCTGAAGAAACTCAACAGGGATCTGCGCTCGGAAGTGCGGAGCTTAAAAGACGCGAAGCTTTCTCTGGAGAAAAAAGCAAATGCGTTGGAGCAGGAGAAAGATGCGCTGAAGAGCGAGTCGAAATCACTCGGGAATTTAAGGGCGGAGCACTCGAAATTGAAGGTAACGATTAAAAGAAAGCAAAATGCTTCGAATGTGAAAGTATGTGTGTTGTGTTTAGGACGATTTCCGCAACTTATTTACGGCCAACGAGAGATTGAAATCAGAATACCGGGGTTTGCAAGAAGAGTACAGGACTTTGAGAGCCGAATCAGGGAAGTTGCGACTTGGAAACACGGAAATGCAAGGGGAACTCAACTCCAGGTCTGATCTAGTTGCTGGACTACAATTAGACAACGCCAAATTGCAACAGAGATGTGACGTACGTCCCTTTGAAATATTCCACAGATTTTTTTTTATATAAATCAATTTTAGATGTTGTTTGAAATGAATCATTCGTTGGATGCGGATCGGAGGGCTTTAATGGATCACGTTTCGCAGCTTCTTTCGCAGTACCATTCTTTGTTGACGCACTCTTTAGAAGACAAGCAGCATTACCACCTGGAAGAGAAATTGTTCGCGGATAAACTCAATAATTTGTGCAGGCAGAAAGAGAAACTGGAAGAAAAAATTATGGAACACTACAGAAAATTGGATAACGCATCAGCGAAGAAGTAAGTGATGTTATTACATAAAAAAAAAGAAATAACTCATCGTTGTTTTAAAAAACAGGAAAAGCTTTGGGGCCACTTTAGTCAGAAGAGTCAGAAAGGCCGGCTCGGATATCATCAACAAAACAAGCAGGGTTGGTATAAATGTTTTACATTAAAATACGTTTCATGGAATTTATTTTAATTAGAACCGTCGATCTTGGCATGATGATGGCAGACTTACGCAATCGCAGTTTACCATCGGTGGTGGTTCAGGTGAATCCGGTGGTAATGACTCTGATAACAGCGCAGAGGACACAGCGCATCGCCCTGAACCCTTAAAGAGACCGGCCGGAAGTCTCCACGGCCAAAAACCAAGGGACGAAATCGCTTTAAGGAAATCCCATCGTGATTTATCTTCGCACAGGGGAAGCCTGGCAGGTGAGTGCATTTCTGCGCGTCGATTTTTGGGTGGCGTTCCGTGTGGGGGCATTTAATGTTTATTTTGTTTTTCGAAGCGAGACAAAACAGAGAATTTCAAAGTCTGGACCTTTCGCGAGCGAGGAAGTCGCAGTTCAACTTGAGATATCCGGATTGCACTATATTTTAATTTAAATTTGCATGTAAGGATAGCCTTATAATAATATTACAGTCGCTTTACATATTACACACGCCACGCTGAAGTAGTTGTTAGTTTCAGGATTGACAAAACCGCTTCTTTTATAAGCCGAAAGCTCTTTTTGTAATTTCTTTTCTTTTTTTTGGTAGGTGATCAAATGTACTCGCGTGAAGCAGGGGCAGGCAGTGCTTTGAGTTTAGGTTCGATTGGCACGAGGAGGACTGTGTACTTGTCTGAGGATGAACCACCGGCTCCGTCGTCTACTGCAGGAAATACAAACGCACCTCCGCTGCTGGTTTTTAATAGGATATCGACTACGGTGATCGGTGAGCCCCAGCGTGCTACGGCACAAGCCGGAGAGGAATCTGGGAAAGAAAAAGAAATTGCCATTGAGAAAAAGAGAAGTGATACTACCAAAGAAAATGCCATTTGGTATGAATACGGATGTGTGTGAGTATCAGCATTTACTTTAAACAAAATTTTTGATTGAATTTAAATTACGCATAGAAAGCTACCTCATATTTGTTGCCTTCGGCGCCCTAAAACGCACAAATTTATGCAATTTTATATACTGCCTTTGTATATGTGTGAAAATTACACGTTAATTTACAATTTTAAAGAAAGACTGTTTTATTATATACAAGTTTGAGATCTTTTATGCCGTCACGTACACATTATTATGTACACTTCCCATGAACTTACAATGTTAACCATTATTTAAGGCTTAGTTATAAGGCACATGATTTCTTTTGTAAAAAGTATATTGTATTTTAATGTGTAGAGACTGCTCTTGCCCCCCATTAATTGCCTAATCAGTTATTTATTTTCACGCGTTTTATTATTTACATAGTACGTATGTAGCAGTAAAGAATTTGAACAACGATTTCGCACAAATCCTGTGAATTTTATTTCAGGAGCACGTTCGGCAAGTTGTATTTTAACATTTACATCTAAGTGATATTTGTTATTTTATAATAATATAATAAGATATAATATTACATTTTTTATCTTTGATTTTGTGTCTCCTTCAAGGTTTACAAATAAAAAATGCAATTGAGTTACAATAACCGTGATTGTTTCACGATTTGTTGTAATTTTTTTGCATTATTTACACAGAATTAATTAAACTGGTCGAAATGGCATTCGTTTTTAATTAAGGAAAGTTTGAAAATAGTCATAAATAATTTATTGATAATTCTCATAAATAAAAACAAAGTAATAAAATATCACTTGATTTAATCAAGCAGCTTCCAGTTACTCAGCTTACAGACTAGAGTTTATCATAACTTTGTAAAGGATTTATTTAATTCAAACGAAATAGAAATGAACAAATTAAATTTAAGTTATAAGCCGTGTAACTAGAAGTGCTTTTGAAACGAAAATTCTATTCTACAGACAAATGTGAACAATTCAACTAAATACTTTCCATAATCACTTTTTTAAATAAAAATGCGATCCACCTACATTTATGGTCGTCCCAACTCCCACGCCAGTTGGTAATTGCGATATCATACTCTATCACACCCAAAAAGAAAAAAGAAAAGCATTACATATCTGCCTGCACACTTTCAAACCAAATAAAAATTACCTTGGCTTTGTTATCGGTCGACTTCATATAGCCTACACTCATCGATTCTGTGCTATGGCCCCATAAAATCGCCCCCTCACCCGTTGTGGTTATATGTAACACCAACGCCCCCCCAAGTTTTTGTTTAACGCCTTGCAAATGCCTTGATGCTAAACAATCACAAATCGAATTTGTTTTTTTTATATAAATCAGAC
This sequence comes from Serrognathus titanus, assembly GCA_039766575.1. NCBI lineage: Eukaryota > Metazoa > Arthropoda > Insecta > Coleoptera > Lucanidae > Serrognathus > Serrognathus titanus. The sequence goes on along the minus strand of CM077911.1, from coordinate 19,108,438 downwards.
AACTTACTCAAAAATTTTTCCATCATACTTTTATACAAACTAGTAGTCGGGCAGGTACACACCTTAAGATCACTGCCAATTTCTTTAGCCAATTGGGTTTGAATTAAATGTTCCCCGCAGCCGGTTGTGCAAACCGCAACGGAAGCCTCCGCCTCCGAATTATAACTGTCGGCCCATATCCCACTCGCATACAACGCGGCTTGTCCCACTCTACCAGGTCGTTTCATCAACAACCCACCTAAACAAATAAATCGATGTAATTACAAATTCATACTTGACGACTTCGAACCTGAGCTAGAAGCTGCGGCGACGTGCCCGGAATTATCTATACACACAGCACCGACGGTATCTAAACGATTGTTTTCAATTTGCTCGTCTAAAATTTTCTTGTATTTCCTAAATTGCTTGAGCGCCTTAGGACTGACTAGATCTCTGTTAGGAACTACTTTTAACCCTGCACTTTTCGCATGAGACAATCCCCCGTCGCCCACCAGCAATGATGGTGGCACCAAACCTAAAGGCAAATTCTGCGATTGCTCTACACATAAATTGTATGCCAGTTCGATGGGATTTTTCACTCGTCGAATAGCACCGCAGCCTCCGTACAATAGCGTCTTGCCATCCATTATCGATGCGTCGGTTTCAACCAAGCCTTTTGTCGTCAAATTCGATCCGTATCCGGCATTCGTCAAGGGATTATTTTCTAGAACTAACAGAGACGGTTAACTTAATTTAATTAGTGGTAAGGTGCAGCTACAACTTAAGAATAAGAATAAAAGTAAATATATAATTGTTTTAATCGTACCTATTACTGCAGCTTTCACTGCTTGCATAGCTGTGCCCCCGTTCCTCAAAATCTCTGCACCAGCTTTACATGCCGCTCGCGATAGCTTGTTGTAATTCGCATGATTTTCGTCTTTATGGTGGCCAGCCCCTAAACATAACAGGTAATTAACGTGAATTAGGCACGGTGTTTAAATTTACCGCAGTGAACAGCTATAAAGCCCGTCATATCACAAATAGGTTATGTTTATTTCTATTTTGACAGAAATTTAGGTTGGCAACGGTTTTAAGTTAAGAACAGTGTTGCCAGAAGTGATGACTTATCTCCTGATCTAGTGATTTTCGTTTTAAATAAAAAAAAACTGGGAACTTCTGTGCTTGAAAATTGCAATTTCTAAGAAGAATGGAATTTTTGGAAATAAAATTACTTAAATTCTAAATTTAAAATTGCAATCATAAATGGGAATCCTAATTTTAGAAAAAATCGACCGTCAATAATTGGCAACACTGTTAAGAACGCGGTCTGAAATTCTAAATTCTATTGCGTTTAGGAACGTAGCCCAAATTTTAAATTAATTTATTGAAAATTAATTATTTGGGAATAAAATAGAAATAACAAGACGAAAGGACCTGCGTTTAACTTTTAATTTCGTTACAAATTTCGTTTCATTGTTGTCAGAGAGGCGGAACACAAAATGTGAGGTTATGTTTTCAAATTAGCATTACAAGTTTCTTAATTACTTCCAGTAAAGAATACAATGGAAGTGTGCGTCGTAAGTGATGACAACTGGTGGGATTCGTTAAGTGAAGACGAGTTCCAAACTACGTTTAGGATGTCTCGTCAATCATTCGTTGCCTTACAAGCAGAACTCGATAATCTAGCTGATGTGGAGAACGAAGATATCGACGTGCTGTTACTAACGTGCTTGTGGGTCTTAGGAAACAAGAAGCCCTTCGATGAGGCGGCTTCCTTTTTTTCTTTCGACGAAGGCGTCGAAGATATAATAATAAATTATCTGATGAAAATCATGCGTCTCGGGGATATGTACTTGTGTTGGCCTGACGAGGAAGAAGCGGAGCTGATCGAAAAGGGTTTCGCAGGTACTTTCGGGTTTCCGGGAGTGGTCGGAGTCATCGGCAGTTTACACATCGATGTTGCTGCGAGCACCGATCGATCTATTTATTACAACAAGGAGACTAGAAACAATACTATAGTCTTGCAGGTCGTGTGTGATAATAACTTGTTGTTAAGGGACGCTTGCGCCGGTTGCCCGGGAAGTAGTAGCATCGAGACCATTTTGAAAACCAGCCCATTGCATAGGAAACTCGTAGATGAGGAGGGGTATCTAATGAAGAAGAACAAGCATTTACTGGGGGGTACACAACACCCCCAGTTAAGCACTTTGCTCACTCCGTATAAAGGTAGTAATTTGACGAAACGGCAAAGTAAGTTTAATGAGTTGCATAGCGCAGTTATGTATACGGTAGAACGGACATTTAAGTGTTTGGAAAATCGGTTTCCTAGATTGACCAGTGTTGATACTTTGTGCCCCAAATTAGGGACGTTGTTGGTGTCAGCGATTTGTGTTTTGCATAATTTTACAAGAGTTAGAAATGACTGTTGTGAATTATATTTGTGAGTTAATTGTGTTTTGTATGCTGGGACATCCAAGTTGGATGTTGGCAGTCATGAAATACTTTTTAATTAAATATTAAAGTTATTAATATTGAAATCATTTTACTTATTTCTTTGAAATTGGAAATATAACAGATGGCGCTTCTAAAGAATATAATAGTGTTGCTCGATTTGAAAATGTGTGGCGACATCTGTTGATGATTGTCTGAAATATATTTAAAAGAGAGCGGTAAAGTCGAAAGATTTAAAATTTTCTGCGGGTTCTGAAGGCGGCTGAATTAAATGCCAGGAACATGTGAAAGGATTTCAGTCTGCGATATCTGTTTACGGAAGTAGGTGAGGACGGTGTTCGTGAAATTAACCGCGCGTGAGTAACATCAAAATTTTTCGCTGAAAATTAAAGCCGAATGAACATGTGGTGAATGGCATAATTCGAGTATGTTGCGGTGATATTTCGCGCGGTAAGCGACTTGTAAGCCGGCTATTTGTGTTCACACATTCAAAAATAGAAACATACGAGCTCCATGCGCGCGTAGTGTGTGAGTGTGTGCGTGTTTAGAGTGAGGTAATATTATTTGTTTACGTCCACCTACGCATCCTATTTGCAACAATAGTGTTTCGTCGTTGTTTCAGTTTGAAATGCCATTTTATTTTTTGTAAATTTGGCCAGGTACTAGTCTACTTTTTTTTATTCTTATGTTTTATTCAATTTTTTGTGTGAATTAAATCACCGTAGGCCAAGGATTCAGGCAAAAAAAGAGAAACATAAATTCCTGCGACATTTTCATTAAATCTTAAATATTTCTCGAATGATTCATAACAATATTAAATAAATCGCACCGGAGACATGAAAAAAGTTTTAATTTCAATTGGGGAAAGTCAGTTTTAATTACAATACGGCAAAGCAACTGTCAATATTTGATTATGTATAATAAATATGTATTCATAGACAACAATTTCGTTCCGTTTTAAATATTTGTTTAATAGTCCACGACATTTTTAATAAAAAATAAAATAAAACACATGTAGAAAAGCAATCAATGCATTTTAAATTAATGAAGCAGTTAAAAGCTATTTTCTGTATAAAAAAAGTGAATCGATACAATTTTAAATGCCACAGGTTCCCTTTTTTTCCATTTCCTCCTGCAAGTATTATACCGAGTGGTCAAAAACGATTTGAATCACTTTCTATCAATTTTTTTACTTTTCGTCTTCAATTTTACGACGTACTCGACTAATTCCAGTGGGAAGTATTTAAAAAGGGGGCGCTGATTTTATGTAAAGCAGAAAAAAATGCAATTTTCGTACTTACAGTTCAAATTAAGAAAGAACTTTTCGTTTTATTTCAAGAAAATACAAACCCGTAATGTAGTTTCTCCATTTGGATCTGAACTGAACAAGGTTTCACGCTATATTTTTTTAATTGTAGTTTCTTCGTTGCAAAAATAAAATAAATATATATTCTTTGTCATTACAATATTGTAGGTACGGTAATTTTTCTTTTAATTGAATTGTCTTCCGGTTGGAACTGTGTCACGACTGCTTCTATTGCCGACGTTTCGTTCTTCATTGCAGAAGAACTTCCTCAGGGCTGTTGCTGCTGACGGTGTTACTAATGCTGGTGATATTCCTGCTACTTCTGCAACACCGCCAGCAGCAGCAGCCTTGAGGAAGTTCTTCTGTAGAGGACGAAACGTCGGCAGTAGAAGCAGTCGTGACGCGGTTCCAACCAATTTAATTATGGACAAAGGTCGCGGAGCTTTCAAGTTAAAATTTTCTTTTGTTAAAGTAAAAAAGAAAGCAAAACAAAAAAGATAGATTGTGTGACAAATTTCAATTTATTCTTCACTGCAAGGAAAAAAGCAGAAACAAAAGACAATCGATTACAAAACCGAATGTCTTTTTCTTTCTTCAAAGGACATTGAAACAGAAAACAAAAGATTGTCACCCGTGTAGAGACATAAGAGAACTTCCGAATTCCCTTTCATCAAAGAAGAACAAAAGACGATCGTTTTTCATACTTTTCTTTTTCTTCGTTAAAAGTAAATTGCGTAAAAAATGTTTTTCCGTTCTTAATTATAAAAAAAATATGTGTACAGGAAAATTAGTTTTTGATAAATTTTAGCCAGAATTTGAAAAAAAAAAAAACAAGAGCTTTTAATGAAGAAAAAGAAAAACGATCGTCTTTTGTTCGGTTTTTTTTTTAAGAAAAAAAAATCGGATCTCTTTTGTTTTCTGTTTTAATGTCTTTTTCAGAAACAAAAGACGATCGATTACAAAACCGAATGTCTTTTTTCTCATCGAAAGACATTAAAACAGAAAACAAAAGATTATCATCCGTATGCCCTTTTCTCCATTCTTTTAATTATAAAAAATACGTGTAGATGGAAATTTTTGGCAAATTTTGAACCAGAATTAAAAAAAAAAACATTTTGCTTTTAACGAAGAAAAAGAGAAGTATCCAAAGTATGTTCGTCTTTTTTTTCTGATAAAAGGAAAATCGGAAGTTCTCTTAGTCTATACGGACGTCAATCTTTTTTTTTCTGTTTTGATGTCTTTCGATCAAAAAGAGACATTCGGGTTTTATTATCGATCGTCTTTTTTTTTTTCTGATGAAAGGGCAATCGGAAGTTTTCTTATGTCTATGCGGATGACAATCTTTTGTTTTCCGTTTTGATGGTTTTCGATGAAAAAAAAAGAGAATCGGTTTTGTAATCGATCGTCTTTTGTTTCTGTCTCTTTTTCTGATGAAAGGGAAATCGAAAGTTCTCTTACGGACGACAATCTTGTTTTTTGTTTTGATGTCTTTTGTTTTTTTGATGACAATTTTTTGTTTTTTGTCTTGATGCTTTTCGTTTGAAAAAAATAATCGGTTTTGTAATCGATCGTCTTTTGTTTCTCTCTTTTCTTCTTTTAAAAGGGAAATCGGAAATCGGGCGACAATCTTTCGTTTCGATGACTTTCGATGAAAATTTTGTAATCGATCGTTTCAATTTTTTTTTTTTTTTTGATGAAAAGAAAATCGGAAGTTCTCTTACGGACGACAATCTTTTGTTTTTTGTTTTGATGTCTTTTGTCTTTTGATGACAATCTTTGTTTTTTGTCTTGATGCTTTTCGTTGAAAAAAAAAATAATCGGTTTAGTAATTGATCGTCTTTTGTTTCTGTCTTCTTTTCTGATAAAAGAGAAATCGGAAGTTCTCTTACGGACGACAATCTTTTGTTTTTTGATTTGATGTCTTTGGATAAAAAAAAAGACATTTGGTTTTATAATTAATTGACCGTCTTTCTTTTCTGTCTTTTTTTCTTTTAAAAGGGAAATCGGAAGTTCTCTTACGGACGACAATCTTTTGTTTTTGTTTTGTTGTCTTTCGATGAAAATTTTGTAATCGATCGTCTTTTGTTTCTGAATTTTTTTTTTTTTTTGATGAAAAGGAAATCGGAAGTTCTCTTGCGGACGACAATCTTTTGTTTTTTGATTTCATGTCTTTGGATGAAAAAAGACATTTGGTTTGGTAATCGATCATCTTTTGTTTTTGTTGTTTCTTCTGATGATGAAAGAGAAATCGGAAGTTCTCTTACGGACGACAATCTTTTGTTTTTTGTCTTGTTGCTTTTCGGTGAAAAAAAAAACAGATAATCGGTTTTGTAATCGTTCGCCTTTTGTTTTCTTCTGATGAAAGGAAAATCGGAGGTTCTCTTACGGACGACAGTTTTCTGTTTTGATGTCGTTCAACTTTTTAATGTCTTTCACATTTCAATGAAGAGAATTACTTTTTAGTTTTAAGGTAGAGAATTACTTTTCACTAAGAAATAATTCTCTTCATTAAAAGACAATATCGAAAATATCGAAAGAAAACAAAAGCAAGCGATTGTCATCCGCACTATAGACTAAGAGAACTTCCGATTTCTCTTTCATCAGAAAAAAAAAGAAGACGAACAAAAGACGGTCGATTTTCATACTTATCCTTTTCTCTTCATTAAAAGCAAAACGTTTTTTTAATTCTGGTTCGCTATTTGCCAAAAATGATTTTTCGTGTGGACGTATTTTTTATAATTAATTAAAAGAACGAAAAAAAAAATAACAAAAGCTGAAGTTATTTTAAGGAAAACTAAAAAGTAATTTAATTATCTTCATTGAAAAACATTAAAATGTCAAAAGTGTCAAAAGGCATTAAAACCGAAAACAAAAGAAGATTGTCATCTGTATAAGGGGTGGCCCAATATGAGCACCGGATTCGGTTTTTAAATTAAACACATAATGTTTATATATATTTTGAGCGAAACTCTACTGCGGACTGTAGAAACAAAGTGCAGTTAAGATAACATAGCTGTTGAATGTTATCTTGACAGAGATGATACTCGCTCTTCGCCCTTGTACTCTTCCTCATTTCATTGAGTACTCTGCCATCGACTCCAGTTTGATAACACCCTGTATTAATATCTTTTATAATACATACATAATATTGAAAACCTAAACACGATTGAAATTGTTGAAATGATTTGAAATGTAATTAAATGCTATTAATTTAACGTACCCGCGTGTACTCGTACATTAATTACATGTGTAATGACGTAATCGATTTAAATTCGCAAAGCGTACTTGTGCATTCCACGTGCTCCTGCGTCATCCAGATTGAAAAATATATTACTCTAATGGCATTTGCTTCATACCCTCGCTTTAATACAATCCGGCGAGTTTCAGGAAATATTCCCATTTCGTGCGTTTCTGATTCGCGCTGAAATAAACGGAATCCTAGAGATAATTCAATTTCCTCGGCTAGGTAATTTTAGCTATTTTATTATTTAGACCCGGTATGTTCGTGGCGATATCGCGCATGCACTTGGAATTTTTTAATCAAAATTTTATTAGGAGCGGAAAGAAACCACCCCATTACGTTTTAATAGGAGAGAACCTCAATAGAAGTGGTTCATTAATTAACATCATTTTCTAATTACAGGGGTTTGTGAAGTTACCTTGTTAAGTAATGAACGGGACAACTTTTAGAATATTTTAGAATTTCGATCGTACAGCGAAACGTCGATGAAAAAGTGTTCTCGATGCTAAAACAGTTAACCTCAACCCGTCATGGATTTACCCTGCAAATGATTGCATCATGTCAATTACTTATGACTGGTGGTAATTAGAAAATGAATAGTTGCAAATTCGTGCAAATCACCGAACGAAATTTTATCATTCTATTAGCATCACTGTCGCTATGTATTAACGTTTATTCCCCTTTATTTGAGTAACAGTTTGGAGCAGGTGTTACCGCCGTCGTTAAAATAGGAAATCGTTAGCGAAATTCTAAAACATTAATTGCTGAAACATGACTCATTAAAATTTAATGGGAGGTGGGGGCGGGAGATGGCGATTGCATAAGCTCGGAGCAACACCGACATTAACGTTCTTTAATTTTTTCCATAAATCTCGGGCGCATTTAATTACAACTTCGAATTGAATCGTGAATTTTGAGCTCGGCGGTTTCAGTTCCACCTGAATACGCGCCGTTAATGTCATTAAAAAGAGATTAGAGACTCGAAACGTATAGAAAAGTTTCGTTTGCCGGAGTGACAAAAAAAACTTTACAGACGCGCCGAGCTTTCAAGGGCTTTCATGCATAGTTGGGGGCAACGCGAATTGAATCAGAGTTTATTTGCAATAAATTTTCTAACTTCATCATGCGACTGAGGTTGTTACAAATAAATCCGATGTTCGCAGTGCATTTCATGATTAAAACTTTCTTCGAGTTTTATTTTTGATCTAGAAATGTGTATCGTATGTATTTAGTAGATGGGAAAGACTAAATATGATGATATTTTACCGAGAAATTTGTAATTTTGTCTTTAGGAGGGTTTTGGACTAACATTTAAGGGAAAATTCATAGAAGAGTTGGGGGATGGCAATAGTAAATAATTCCTTATACAAAAGGAGCTCAGAGAATCAGCAAATTAGATAAAGAATCTACCTAGAAGTTTACAGTGCTCACCACCAGTGAATTTTCCATCGCTAGATAAATACAGATGTTGCGTTTTTGTGTGATTTGCCTGAAACCAAGTCTCGGCTTTGGCTAAGTTATATTCAGCGGTAGCATTTGAATCTTCGAATTTCCTCTTATGAGGAACAAAAGTGGTGTCATCTGCAAACAGAGTGCACTTGCCTTAATGACATAAATCATTTGTGTATATAGTAAAGAGAACAGGCCCCAACACTGATCCTTGAGGTATTCTATCTTCAACTAGTCTGCAAGAAGATGTATTATTTTTACATTGACCCACTGTGATCTGGTATCCCTTGTACCATATTAGCAAAGTTTTTTTCCATAAGCAAACTGTGGGCCTTAGTCAGATCATAGAGCGTGAGTACTGAACGAGTTCCAGACTCAAAAGCCTTCGCTATGTCAGTCTGTTGCAGTAAATTTTTACATAAGAAGTACAATTTTATACATTTTTATTTTATTTATTCTTTTATAAATAACGTTTTTAACACTTTAAATTATTTTGTTGAACTTAAGAAAATGATTCAATGTACCTAATTCGTAGATACCTAATTCCTACTATAGTCAATTTTGAAGTAGGTAATCCATTACCATCTAAGTGACACGACTGCGATATTTTCTGGCGATTGAAACTTAGACTGTTCCTTTTTTGCGCCTTTTCAGAAAACGCCATTAAATTCGAGTGTAGGTAAATTGTAGATGTATTAGAGCAGGTAGGTACTCCAATTTATTTAAAAATTAATGTAAAAAATGACTAAGATGGACTACCTACACGATGACAAAAGAAAAAGAAAAAAACGCAAGAATGCCACTAGTCAGTTTTGAAGTTGTCAGTGTTTCACATTCTAAGCGCAACGACCGCGATATTTACAGGCGATTGAAACTTAGACTGTTCCTTTTTTGCGACTTTTCAAAAAACGCTATTAAATTCGAGTGTAGGTAAATTGTAGATGTATTAGGGTAGGTAGGTACTCCAATTTGCTTAAAAATTAATGTAAAAAATGACTAAGAAGGACTACCTACACGATGACAAAAGAAAAACAAAAAAACGGAAGTACGCCACTAGTCAATTTTGAAGTTGGCAGTATTTCACAATCTAAGTGACATGACCGCGATATTTACAAGCGATCGAAACTTAGACTGTTCCTTTTTTGCGACTTTTCAGAAAACGCCGTTAAATTCGAACGTAGGTGGTTAGTAGATGTGTTAGGGTAGGTAGGTACTCCAATTTACTTAAAAATTAATGTAAAAAATTACTAAGATGGACTACCTATACGATGGACAAAAGAAAAACAAGAAAACGCAAGAATGCCACTAGTCAATTTTGAAGTTGGCAGTGTTTCACATTCTAAGTGACATAAGCGCGATATTTACAGGCGATTGAAGCTTAGATTGTTCCTTTTTTGCGACTTTTCAAAAAATCCCATTAAATTCGAGTGTAGGTAGTTTGTAGATATATACCTATTAGGGTAGGTAGGTACTCCAATTTACTTAAAAATTAACGGCCCACTCCCCTCTTGCCCTTCATCACTTGTTGAGTGACGATTTTAATTGTTTCATTTACCTAATTATCATATAGAGAAGGATCAACCAACAAGGGCCGTTCGTCGTGGGGGGAAGCTCGCGGCAGCTAGTGAGTTGAAGGTTAATGAATGTCCTTGACGTTTAAATTCGAAAGAAAAACGCTTCTTTAATCTTATTTTGTTCCTTGGGTTAAACATTTGCAATGGAACTTCATTTGACTTTGAAGTGTAGCTTTGTGATTTTCTAATTTTTAATTTTCTTTTCTTCTCTAGGTCTGACCTTGACCCTCGAACTCTTCTAATCTTCGCTCTCGAATTTGTAATTTTTTGAAAGATTTTTTCCTGTTTTTTTTCTGGGTTGACTTTGTGACCTTTGATTTTTTCGAACCCTTTTTCGGCCGAAATTCTAGTTTTTTAATTTTTCCTAGTTTTTATCATTTTCTTGCATTTGGGACCATTGGACCATTGCTTTGAAAGACCTGTCAAGCTAATAGCGATTCGGGCAATAAGGGCCGTTCGTCGAGGGGAGGGGGCAGGGCTGGCGACAGCTAGTGAGTCGAAGGTTAATTAGTGTCGACGTTTAAATTTGGAAGAAAAATGTTTCGAAATTTTACCTTCAAACTTACGAGAATTTATTGTAGTACAAAGGTCAAGTTAATATGGAACTTTTTACTTCAAAATGAAGCAATAATTTTGCTACAAGCAAATGTAAGTTTTTTTTTAAGACAGAGGTGGAAATATACCTACTTATCTAAATTTTTTTTTTAATTTTCAGCAATTGTGTTAATAACTTCCCCACCTCCATTTTACACAATATTGTGTAAAATCTCACTTTGTCGTTTTTCTTTGTGATTTTTTTTTAAATTATTTATTAGGTCCCAAGTAGGTACATACATTGTCAATAGAAATTTAGAAAGGTTATCTGAACCAAAGATAATTCCTTGATAAAAGTCTCTTTTAGAATTTTTTCCTTACAGAACTTAGACAGATCTATCACACCAATACTTAAGTCGACTCTGTGCCAAATTGCAACGCCCTCAGCCCTTAATTCAGTACGACAAAATGCATATCCCATCTTGAATTTATCAAAAACTATATATGTAATATTGTGCTAAGTTTGTGGTGCGTTTTATAACTGAACAAGAGATAAAGATGAGTCTAATCGATTGCCCCGATTGTAATTAATCATTCCGATTAAATCAATTAATTCTGTTGATAACAATTCGCCGGTCTCACGCAAATATTTGAGTGAAATCGCGCTGAATTTTCCTCAAAGCATGTAACGGTGTCACTCTTCACTTCAGACTCTTTAATTGCTTGGATCTTACGGATCTGAAACGTTCACGTTTCACCATTAACTAAAATAATAAATTCTCGCTCGCCAAGAAAACGTCTGGTGAGGTTTGCACGAGGTTTTTGGATCAAAATCAGGAATACTGAGTTCCCTGCCTGAGGCACACTTTTAATGAGCCCCTATGAAGTTAGGTATCGCGTCAGTAATTTCATACCCGCATTATTTCGTCTAATTTCATTGCGAAACAAAGCGGCGAGTAAAAAGCGACCTACGCCTTCTTTCGCGCAAATAATTTTGCGGTAATCCTGGGATTCACTGGGATTCAGATTTATTCAGAAAAGGAAGTAATACAAAATGGAAGTCTTTAAAACTTTATAATTTGGTATTATAAATATTTTCTCAGCACAAGTAGTAAAGTAAAATAGTGATGTAGAAGTGCCTAAAAGGCAACTTACAAAGTTTCCTATATATAAAATAAAAACCGTTCGCTTGATCACTATATCATGCTTACTTCTCTAGACATTCTAGATACAAAGTTCTTTTACGTTTTCAACTTAAAATGAAACATATGGTGTCTAAAAACTGTTTTCTTTTTGAATTTAGCGTAATCACGGCGTATTATTGTTGATTTTCGAGTGAAACGTGTCTAAAAATTTTCCTCGCCGCCCTTATAAAAACGGTTCACCTCGTTCGTTGCGATTCCGGGCTCGTTTTTCCTGCATCCGTTTTCGGTTCTATTGTGTGCGCGTGACATCTGCACAAACAAGTCCGCACTCCCAGCCATCATTCATTCGATCTGGAAACGTGAACAATAGCTAATTTTATTTGGGAAATTCATATCCGCGTTTCCGTAATACCGGAGGCGTTTAATTGGGTCAGTTGCCATAGAAAAGTCCATCGATACAGCGGCAGTAATTAAAACGTGTTTTGTTTTTAAATCATCAGTAGGAAATCAGTAATAGTAATGTCCCTAGACGTGAACCTTGGGGCACGCCAACTTCGCTTTCCAATATTTTTCGGATGCAATCCTCCATTCTAGCCATTCCATTTTTACAATGGCAAAATTGAATATTGCCGTATTATTAAATTATACAATTTGTGCTCGGCTACAACATACACAACTGTAATTTGCTTTGTATCGTGGTTCAAATAAAAAAAATAATTTGCATATTATTTATTAATATAATTAAATAGCCTGGAAACGGTACTAAAATATGATTATGATTGTTATGTCAGAGGCGTGCAGTCTGCATGCAAATGCTCGCGCTAATGCCAAATGCCAGAAATAAATTGAAAACGTGCGAGCGCTGCTTTAATCTAGGCGGATTTCTTAATTTATTTTTTTGTTCTTTCATTAGATGCACGCAGCGGTTGACTCGTCGAAAAAAAAGTGAAAGTAAGTTTTTTTTTGTTGTTATTGAATGCATGCGAAGTATGTCGCGCGGTTTAACGGCGGAGCACGGTATAAAAAATTACTTTACAGTACGTTGATTGTAATAACAACGACCATGCCTTTAGCAAACATACTGGAAACGTTCAATAATATTAAATAAAATGATTGAAATTCATTTACTGTTACTGACTTGTTTTAAATAACTAGGTCACTTAATGCCACATTACTATTAAAGGCGAGAAAGGTATAATTTAAACCGAAAACCACGCGGTGTAGAAACAATACAGTGATGTACATATTTATAAGTCAGAAAGTAAAAGTAATTTTATTTTTTTCAAGCAACGAAAGTATATTCACTGTTCCACTGGAATAGTTTTGATTATCTTTGTGGACGTGCTTGTAGTTTGCCGAACTATACAGCACTAGCGGTGAGATGTATGGATTATAACAGCACCAGCACTAGCAAATAGTGACTTGCATTGCGCTCTGCCTATTATACCGTTATTTTGTGGCGGGGATTAGGTAACTCTGCCGTCATTGGTCTGTTTGCTTGCTCGAATGATGATGATCGGTGATGAGGAAAAGTGCATACCATTTGTCAGAGGGCAGTTTTTTTTGTATTTGCTTCGTTGGTTGTCTTAGGTTTGCGATTCTATTTGTTGGCCAATCAGAAACGAATGCGGTTGCGCTTTAATTAGTTAAGGGGCGGCCTTGATTTTATTTATTTTGACGTTACGTAGATGTCAACGTGACGTTTCGCCCCTACCTGTCATCGTGACATTGCTTGACGTTTGTCATAGTGATGTTACTTGTCGTCTGTCATCGTGACATGCTCTTGCTGGTTATTAAGTAACATGCGAACCCCCACACCTTATTATAGTAATGCGGTTTTCGGGAAAGTCGAAGGGGAATAAAATTGGAAACTGCAAAAAAAACTAAATTACGTAGCGCCATCTATGGAAATGTGATCGGACTACTTTTCTCCAGGCGCGAAATTTGAAATTAAATTTTCGAATTCGTTTCATTTCTGTTTCAATTATTGTCCACCAATGTAGGAATCATCGATCTTCCCTTGTTTTTCATTCATTTAAGTTTCCATTTCGTTAATTTCTTGCGTTGTGTGGCGCCATCTATGTAAATAGGATCGAACTGCATTTCTCTTCGCGAAATTAGAAATTAATTTTTCGAATTCGCTTCATTCCCTTGTTTTCCGTTCATTTAGTTTTACATTTCGTTGATTTGTTGTGTCGTGTGGCGCCATCTATGTACATATGACCGAACTACATTCTTAGGTGCGAAATTTGTGCGAAATTTCTCGAATTCGCTTCATTTCTATTTCGATTATTCTCCACCAAATAAGAATCATCGATCTTCCCTTGTTTTCCTTTCATTTAAGCTTACATTTCGTTGATTTCTTGTATCGTGTTGCGCCATCTGTGTAAATATGATCGAACTATATTTTTAGGTGCGAAATTTGAAATTAAATTTTCGCATTCATTTCATTTCTATTTCAATTATTCTCCACCAATCTTCTTTTGTTTTTCGTTCAATTAATTCTACATTTCGTTGATTTGTTGTGTCATGTGGCGCCATCTATGCAAATATGATCGAATTGCACTTTTTAGGTGCGAAATTTGAAATTAATTTCTCGAATTCGCTTCATTTCTATTTCGATTATTCTCCACCAAATAAGAATCATCGATCTTTCCTTGTTTTCCTTTCATTTAAGCTTACATTTCGTTGATTTCTTGTATCGTGTTGCGCCATCTGTGTAAATATGATCGAACTATATTTTTAGGCGCGAAATTTGAAATTGAATTTTCGCATTCACTTCATTTCTATTTCAATTATTCTCCACCAATCTTCTTTTGTTTTTCGTTCATTTAATTTACATTTCGTTGATTTGTTGTGTCATGTGGCGCCATCTATGCAAATATGATCGAACTGCACTTTTTAGGCGCGAAATTTGAAAATAATTTTTCGCATTCACTTCATTTCTATTTCAATTATTCTCCACCAATATAGGAATCATCGATCTTCTCTTGTTTTTCGTTCATTTAATTTTACATTTCTTTGATTTGTTGAGTCGTGTGGCGCGATCTGTGTGAATACAATCGAACTACATTTTTCTAGGCGCGCAATTTGAAATTAATTTTTCGAATTCGCTTCATTTCTATTTCGATTATTCTCCACCAGATAAGAATCTTCCCTTAGTTTCCATTCATTTAATTTTACATGACTTGTTTGTTACTTCTTATGTTTCAGTTCATTTATATTTCAAACATTCGTTATTGCCTCTTTGTTTAATTTTTCTCGTCGAATTAGTTCTCTAAATTCATTAAATCAAATTTATTATTATTGTGTCATTAATACGAAAAAGAAAAGACTGGCCAGCGCCATCTATATAAATCATGTTGGACTACTTGCATCGTTTTAGGCGCCAAATTTAAAATATTTGCAAATAATTCAAGAATTGTACAGAGTAATTAAACTGATCTTAGCTTTACATCTTGTTTGTCATTGAGAAATTACTTATTGTGTTCCTTAAGGTTCTTTTTACAATTTTAATGATGTATTGAGGAAACAAACCGAAACTGTGAAGCGCTGTCGCCATCTTACCAAAAGCTATTGGACTATGATCATTTTCGGCGCGATATTTGAAATTGGCTGATTGATTGATCATCATCAGCATCGCTCTTCGGTCATCTAATTCCGTCTTTTGTCGTTTATTTAAGAATTCTTTTTATTGCCGAAATAGTCTTTAATTACAACAAAATTAAGTTACAATGAAATTTCAGGTTCCAACATTAAAACAATAAAATAAAATTGCGTGACGCCATCAATGTAAATATGAATTGACTACATTGTTTAGGCGGAAAATTTGAAATATCTAAAAAATGTTCAAGTTGCTAAGGAACTTAATTTTCCAAACTTAATCAGTGATTTTGATTCTTTTACTATCGCCCTGTGTTTTCTTTTTGTTTTGCTATACAGCCACGACTAATTTTTTGGCAGACTCTCAGTGGCTTACCGGACTTCGTGACGCGGGTGGCCCAAATCCTCTTTGTCTGTATTTTCTTTTTTTTGTAAATTAACAATATATTGGAATGAAAATTAATATACGTCGCATTAAAACAAATTACGTAAGAATGTAAAATCTAAAAAAAGACGTAAATGATCAGTTTTGAGCGCCAACACGTGTGTTATAAATACAAACTATTCAAGACATTCGCAAATAATATCCGCGCCAAGGACGTCTGCACTTCAAATTAGCATTAATTTCGCTTCAATATGATTATTAATTCGATTCGCTCTCTCTTTTCAGCACGCTCGAAGGAATCTCGCAGGAGTCCTTCCGTTACGTATTTAGTGCAGTTTTTTATGGCATAACAATTACTCCCCACTTTCGATTTCGCAACCGTTGCGAAACCAGCCGGCCCAGTTTCGATTTCCAGTTATTTCCGCAGAACTAGAGTTTTTCGTTTCCGGAATCCCGGATTGCAGGATCCGGTTCGTTAGTTGGTATCCCGCAAATTAATGCGCGGCCATTGCGAAATTAACATGTCGAAGTATTTAAAGCGCGTCCCTAAATTCTATTATCTCTGGTGTATTTGTTTTGGGCTAAGCGCGTTCGGAAAGTGTTGGAATAAGATTACAATGGCATTCGGACAAAGGAGTGGTGAAAATCGTGCGATGGAAACCAGAGAGTGTAAGCGGAAGGGAAATTGCCGCCTGCCCGGATATGACTGTAGCAGTAGCTATTTGTCTTCAACATAATAAATCAATGACACAAATACCATAATATAACATAAAAATGAATTGGAAATTTGTTTGTATATGTAGTCGTAACAATATTATTGTAATTCATTACATACAATAATTCTATGTTAAGCAAACAGGTTTAATTGTGTCGTAACACAAAAACCAGTATTATCTAACATTATTATTCCACATATGCAGGTACTGCATGCATTCCTAACGAAGCCATTTTAATGTACAATTAAACTTCCAGCTTTTCCCAACATATGCGGATAATCCGATGAAAAGTTAAAGCGCCCAAACTCCCCCGTCCGTAAATACTCTAACTGAACCGTAATGAATTTATTTTCAAAGTAAATGAGCGCTTTTAGCGTCGCGGCGGCGAACGGCGCTGAGCACTTAAAAATAGAAGAACATGTTTATTTAAGTTACCGTATGGATCTGTATTGCTCAAAGCCGCAGAGAGAATTATCGAGGTACTTCGGAACGCTTTTAGATTTTCAAGAAGACACTTTGTGTGTAATTCGAAATTGCAGCGAGTGTTTAGGTATCGATCCCCGAAAGTCCGCGGGGGGGTGGAAAATCTAATAAAATTTTGAACGTTACTCGCAACTTAAATTTAGATTTTCATGCACATGTTCAAAAAAAAAAAAAAAAGAAACAAATCGCCTCTAATAAACAAGTATTTTATATTTTGACTGAAGATCAAAGGACGCGATGCAAATTTTCTTTTTCGAGAGCGAGCGAGGGACGTTCCTCCTAAACAATATTTACTCGAAACGACGCGATATAAAAATCGTTTATTTCTCTTGCCCTTTCGCCGGCGGAAATAAAATCCGTCCGAATGTTCGAGTAACTTCATTAAATATAAATTTCATTTGGGAGGTTTTTTTTTTTAATTGTAAATTTTGATGGTCCCAAAATGTAAAAATATGTCCCCCACCCCCCGCAACACAACACATCTGGCGCAAGAAGGGTATAACGGGGATTATTTTTTGCTGCTGTCATGTGATTCAAGGCAAACCCTCGGGGTGTTGTAGAATGTAGAAAATACATATTTAAAATAAGTCATTAATTGGAATAATAATAACAATAATTAAAGTACTCTCTTGTCCGATGAACACTTGTATAAAAAATTCGTTATGTAAGTTCTAGCAGGGTTGGCAGAACTGACACACTGTTCCTTAAATTCGTAGTCGCGATCAGAAAAACCTTTTAACGTTTGACTATACTTTGACTATATCCCGACGAAGCTATCAACAGACAGTGACTCAATCATTAACGAACAATAAAAATCTCACAATTGCTCAATGTTTCACTATTGGTTGATTAAATCTTTAAATCTCACAATTGTTCAACGCTTCAGTAGCAGTTGACTGCTCGATAGTGAATCAATCCTTAACGAACACTATAAAAATCTCACGATTGATCAACGTTTCACTTTTCGTTGATAGCATCGTTAGGAGTGAAAACTATACTCCTGACGAAGCTATTAAGCGAAAGTGAATCAATCTTTAACGAACACTATAAAAAATCAGGATTGCTTAACGTTTCTCTTTCCGTTGATAGCATCGTCAAGGGTGAAAACTACGCAACTATCAACGTTGAGCAATTATGAGATTTTTATCGTGTTCGTTAAAGAGTGATTCACTGTTGGTTAATGGCTTCGTTAGGATTTCCTGACGATGCTATCAACGGAAGGTGAAATGTTGAGCAATCGTTAGATTTTTGTAGTGTTCACTAGAGATTGATTCACTATCAAGCTATCAACTGCTATTGAAGCGCTGAGTAATTGCAAGATTTGTGTAGTGTTTGGTAACGATTGATTCACTAATGGTTACGTCAGGATTATACATTTTTTTACTCCTGACGAAGCTATCAGCCGTTAATGAAATGTTGAACAATTATCAGATTTTTATAGTGTTCGTTAAGGATTGATCGACTTTCAAGCTATCAACTGCTACTGAAGCTTTGAACAATTGTGAAATTTTTATATTTATATTCGTTAAAGATTGAATGATTCACTGATTCACTATCGGTTGATAACTTCGTCAAGATATTTTTTACTCTTGTCGAAGCTATCAACCAGCAGGATATTCTTTACTCCTGACGAAGTTCTCAACCGTTAGTGAAACGTTGAGCAATGATGAGATTTTTATAGTGTTCGTTGAAGATTGATTCACTGTCGGTTAATAGCTTCGTCAGGATTACATTTTTCACTCCTGATGATGCTATCAACGGAAGGTGAAATGTTGAGCAATCGTGAGGTTTTTAACGTGACCGTTAAAGATTGATTCACTATCGATTGATGGCTTCGTCAGGATTACATTTTTCACTCCTGACGAAGCTAAACGTTGTGAAACGTTGAGAAATTATAAGATTTTTATAGTGCTCGTTAAAGACTGATTCTGGTTGATAGCTTCGTCAGGATATTTTTTACTCTTGGCGAAGCTATTAACCGTGAGGGTATTCTATACTACTGACGAAGCTATCAACCGTTAGTAAAACGTTGAGCAATTATGAGATTTTTATAGTGTTCGTTGAAGATTGATTCATTGTCGGTTAATAGCTTTCTCAGGATTACATTTTTCATTCCTGACGATGCTATAAACGGATAAGGATTGATTCACTATCAAGCTATCAACTGTTGCTGAAGCATTGAGCAATTGCGAGATTTTTATAGTGTTCGTTAAAGAATGATTCACTATCGGTTGATAGCATCGTCAGGATTATACTCACTCTTAACGATGCTATAAATGGAAAGTGAAATGTTGAGCAATCGTGAGATTTTTATAGTGTTCGTTAAGGATTGATTCACTAAGCAGGCTTTCAATGCTAGTGAAACGTTGAGCAATTATGAGATTTTTTATAGTTTTCTTTAAAGATAGGTTCACTTTCGGTTAATAGCTTCGTTAGGATTACGTTTCACTCCTGACGAAGCTATCAACCGCTAGTGAAACATTGAGCAATTATGAGTTTTTTATAGTGTTCGTTAAGGATTAATTCACTATCGCTTGATAGCTTCGTTAGGATTATATTTTTCACTGTTAACGAATCAGTCACTAGATTGACTGCACTAGTGCCCACTCAGAGTATCTTCACCTCTTGTTATTACAAGAAGATGCAAGCAGATACACTAAGTGCAACCGGTGCGGGTCAATCGAAAACGCAAGCGATTTTAAATTTCACATACAAACTCATCTACACGTTGCTGTTGGTTGAGTGAGTAGTGTTGTTCTAATATGGCTCTTGTTTCATCTGCGTTATTTTGTCCTCTACTTTCAGTTTTACTTCTTTGAGCATCTTTCCTCTAGTGTTGTTCTCTTTATTGCATTGAATTATTTTATATAATTCCTGCATTTGTCTGAATTCGTCTGTATGTTATTGTAAGTGAATGCGAATGAGAAGATCTTTAATAAGTGTTTTAATTAGTACGCATTGTAAAAAGCTCAGAAATTTGTGTTGTAAATTTAACTAAAAAATAGGTTTCACCTAATTCGTGTTGTAAATTTAACTGAAAAATAGGTTTCACCTAAGGTCATCCGTTTGCTGATTCTGAATTGAATTGAATCCAAATTATTTGCACATTCGTTTTATATTTACTTCATACTCATTCAATGTCTTGTAAATGACTTACTCAAGGCCTACTGGCTACTTCTGACATCAAAAAGCCTAAAACCGGCCGCTCTCTGGTTATAACAAAAAGAATCGTATAGTTTTCGTCATTTAATGTATCTTGTTTCTCGTTCATCCTTTCTGTCGTGGTCCATTGTCTTTTTTTCTTTAAGTACTCTTTCGTCCTTTGTCGTGGAATTAATTTTACACATTTTATTAATTTAACTTTTTAACAATTCACCGAATATCGTCGATGTTGTTTTGTTTTTGGATCATTTTACCCATCACATTTTCACGTTGACTGTTTCGTTTCTTTTTTGACTTCTCCTTTTGTTTCGCCCACTTATGAAAATTACCGCTCACAAATTGGTTGCGCCAATGGATTTTTCCGTTCGTTAAATTCTGATTGTACAAATTGATCGTGCATGGTGCAAATCGAATGATCGCTGTTTACAACACAACGTGGAATTCCTTTTAAATTGTTTGCGCGTGCATCTGTGTTTAGGTGGACCTTTCCGTTCGTTAGAAAAAAAGGTGCGAATTAAATGTGATGGGTTTATTGACGAAAACATTCAAATTGTTTTTCGACGAAATCTAATTATCCTCCGAACAAACACTTTAACGCTTTCCACAAATCATATTCAATTACGGTTTTATTTGTGCGACTTGTATGTGTGGTTCATTTAAAGTGCACGGTTCTACGTGACTTCTTGACTCTTAACTAATTTGAATGCACGAAGGATAACATTTCTTTTTCGCCTGACGATAATACTTATGAAAACATCATTGGGTATAGTTTAACAGATCCGAAGGAGTAAACTTATTGAAGCGATTTGATTTACAGCCGTAATTGTCCTTTCTCCAAGCCTAATTATTATGATTAATGATATAAAGATTTTAATTCGTACGAGTATCGCATTGCTTTTTCATCAGCTGGGTAACAACGTAACGGCATTCCATCTGTTATGTGTCTAGACAACCTTTTAAGTTCTGAGGTGCGTTCAGGACTAACGCTCTGAGTGCAAAAAGCGTGCAGATAGCGTTCAGAAAAAGTTTAATCGCACTCTAGATAGATAGATCTTTATAAATTCGAAAATAGATAAAGTATAAACATGGTATAAGTAGACAAGACTTGAATTGAGGTTGTGTGTGTTTTAATTGAATTATTGAGCGTGCCATCGTCTGACTGTTTCCTTTGGAAATTATTTATGCATGGAATTGTACTCTCGTTTGTTTTTGATTGCAGGGGGCTTATGTGTCGCCTAGGAGAGTGTGATGTTGCTGCAAGCAGCTCCCTCAGGTGCGGATACCGCATCCAAACCTGATGAACACATGAGGTCCGCGTTCAGAGACTCGGATTCGCCCACTCACATGCTGAATTATGCACCGGCTCCGGGATGGACCGTGCATTCGACCAAGGAAGGAAGACTTTACTACTGCAAGTAAGTGAAATATCCCGTTTTAATCTGGAGAGGGCGGCGGGCACAAAAGAGTCCCCTTATCGGAAAACGTTTTCCTTTTCACCACCGACGCCCTCTCGGCCTGATTTTTTTTCTCTTCTATAATCTGTTATTGATTTAGCCGCGCCGCGCCGACCTTAAAATTAGGTGGGTATCGAATTTCAATTTCGTCGGGGAATATTATTTAAGATTGTGGTGTTTGTTCAATGGAACAGTCTCCATGGAGATTGTTCAGGAGCTTCAAGTCAATCACCGTAGGCAACGGAGTTTTATGTATGCATGTAAATTCTCCTACCTGGTTTTATAATAATTTGATAACGATCGTATTACGGTTTGCGGTAATCGAAATTGACGCGGCGTGTAACACGATCCTTGCGAGCATTTTTCATATTCTGGTGAAAGCGGCGTTTAATGCGCGCTAATGGTGGTGACTTCCTGCTGCCATTTATGCAAGGCAATTTTCGAAAGCCGATACTGCCATATCGGATGGCGTCTTTTGGTGTTGTTGGGTGCGGGGCTTCGGCTCGTGGTAACGACACGGCGCTTATGGTTCTTACGGGGCGTGTAACTTATACGTGTAATTAATATTTTGTATGTGTGTTGCGTGCTGTAATTTTATGCTCTCTGCGCGTGCCGTAATAGCCAGGAAGCTTATCTTACGTGTTCGTTCAGTTTAGAAAAATATCGAAAGCTAAAATCCTTTCATTTTTTTTAAATATTATATGTTCTACTCTACGGGAATTCTCAAATGGTACAAAAGTATACAGAAGTGCATGTAACAAAGACTATTGCAATTAATTGATCTACATAAGAGAAAATAAAAAAATAACAATGCATAGAAATTAGCAAATTCAACATTAAAACTTCCTAAGGGGACGATGTCGCTTGTCACAGCCAAATTCGAATTTCTCTACCCGCGCGAGCTACTAAGCGACAAGTCGCTTGCGACCAGAGAACGATCGACTCTTCTTTGGACCAATTTTTTTATGTCACGCAAGCAAAGTACTGAGATTGTACCGTCAAGTTCGCGGTTTTCCGATGTCACTTGAAAGTCAACCAAATTCGAATTTCTCTGCCGTTTCCTCTCCGCGCGGCCTTTTGAAACTTCCTTGTCACACAAACTTTCTAGTGACGACGATGTCACTTGAGTCAATCAAATTCGAGTTTCTGGCCCGCGCGAGTTACTAAGAGACAAGTCGCTTGCGACCAGAGGGCGGTCGAGTCTTGTTTTGACCAATTTCTTGATGCCACGCAAGCAAAGTACTGGGAATGTACCTCCTTCTGCTGACTCAACAAGAGTCAGTAAATCGTCAAGTTCGCGGCTTTCCGATGTCACTTTTGAGTCAACCAAATTCGAATTTCTCTGCCATTTCCTCTCCGCGCGGCCTTTTGAAACTTCCTTTCACACAAACTTTTTAGTGACGACGATGTCACTTAAGTCAATCAAATTCGAGTTTCTATGCCCGCGCGAGCTATTAAGGGACAAGTCGCTTGCGACCAGAGGGTGGTCGAGTCTCGTTTTGACCAATTTTTTCATACAGTGCAAACAAAATTCTGAGATTTTACTTCATTCTGCTGACTCAATTTTCTAGTGATGTCACTTGTGTCAACCAAATTCGAATTTCTCTGCCCGCGCGAGCTTATAAGCGACAAGTCGCTTGCGTCCAAAGGGCGACCGAGTCTTGTTTCGACCAATTTTTTGACGCCACGCAAACAAAGTACTGAGATTTTACCTCCTTCTGCTGTCTCAACAAGAGTCAGTAAATCGTTAAGTTCGCGGTTTCCCAATGTCACTTGAGAGTAAACTAAATTTGAATTTCTCTGCCACTTTCCTCTCCGAGCGGGCTTTTAAAACTTCCTTGTCAAATAAACTTGCTAGTGAGGACGATGTCACTTGTGTCAACTAAATTCGAGTTTCTCTGCCCGCAGCGAACCACTAAGCAACAAGTCGCTTGCGACCAAAGGGCGGTCGAGTCTTGTTTCGACCATTTCATGCCACGCAAGTAAAGTACTGAGATTTTACATCCTTCTGCTGTCTCGACAACAGTCAGTAAATCGCCAAATTCGCGGTTTTTCTCATGATCCCGATGTGGCCCTAAAGCATGTTCTGAACTTATCTCTACTACGTACGGTTCCAGTTTTATTTTAAATGTAAGCAAGATGCTTAGATTCTGTTTCTCTCGTTTGGATTGCGTTTGAATTCCTTTCGTGGGAACTTTTTTTATGACTTTAATTATAATTTTAAAAGAAAATTGAATTTTCCCCGCAGCATTTCCGGTTCCTTACAATTATATGTTATTCCTAGGTCACCAATGACTCGAACGCGGCAAATTTCGTTACTATATTTACTCTTACTAAGTGTTATCACCTTACACTTAAGGCCAGGATTGACAAGAGTGAAGGTCGTCTTGCAATAAAGAACAATCCTAAATCGTTGAAACAGACCAAAATAGTTTAAGATTAACTGCAAACAATTGAAAAATGGGTATTTCACGGATGGAATACCAAAACGCACAGGAAAAATGTACTCGAATTATGTACGAATAACTTACACGTCAATAGAAGCCTCAGTTAAAGGAGGAATACAAATTTAGTTATCGAATTTCTCTGCTCGCATGAGCTTCTAAGCCACAAGTCGCTTGCGACCAGAGGGCGGTCGAATCTTGTTTCGACCAATTTTTTCATGCCACGCAAGCAAAGTAATGAGATTTTACCTCCTTCTGCTGACTCATCAAGAGTCAATGAATCGTCAAGTTCGCGGTTTTTCGATGTTACTTGAGTCAAATGCCTGTTGATTTTATCACATTCCAAGCTGGGTAGGGCAGAAGAAATATCCAAAATTCGTCTGGCGGTATTTTTAAAGATTGCGACAAAGTCGTAGACGAGTTCTTCTAATTTTTCAAACGAAAACTCCAACAAATTGTTACACACGACGATGAAAGTAATAAAACGCGCTTCTCAACAAAGCGAAGAGGACTGACGCGGAGGAATCGCAAATAAGGTCAGCTCCATCCAATAAACGCAAAGGTCATTGATCAAACTTACGGCGGGATGTTTGGGGCGTCCGGGGTTGCTACGATGATCTCTAAATTCTTCGGTGTTAGTATATTTCCGTGCGGGAGTTTTAGAACGTAAAAAACACTCCATTGCTTGAGATAGTGATGTTAATCTCATCATTAATTATAGAATTCCTATTTAAGACGAGTATACACTACTTGTAAACAATGTTCGCAGTGATCATGTCACCACATATTTTTGTGCGACCTCATGTGTATACTCGGCTTTACGAATGGGTCCAATCTACTACGTACGTAATTCTGTATATGAATGGAAATTTGCATTCTGATTTGAAGGGGGGGCTAAACCATAAACTGATTATTCCAGCCGACTGTATGAACTCTAATTCTCTCTATTTAGTTTAGGCACCGCATTAATTTAATTAGATAATAACGGCAAACTTCGCCGCCTTCCCGGCACATAAACCCATTAATTTCGAATATGCAACACCGAAATCGAGTGCTGCCGCATAATTTGCTGACAATCGGATTGGCGGCCGTCGCACGTCCATCTGCATACGATTCTAATTATGGACGTTTTGCTATAAGGAGTCCAAATCCGAGTTTGTTTGCGATTCCTTTGAAGACGCAAAAGAACGAAACAAGTTGCGCAATAATCCATTCTAAATGGAAATGTGTTTGCGGGCCTACAAAGGAATTGAAAGGGGGCGATCGATATGAAATCAGAAAACGATTGGGGTCTCCCCGAATCCGGATTGAATAAAGTTTCAGGCCGCCTTTTTTTTTCTTCCTCTTCTTATCCCTTCGTTCTGTACCTGTGCGCTGGAATTACTTAACTTGCTATAAATTATTTTCTTGGCTAAAATCGGTGTAAATCACTTCTTAAAGTTTGTGAATTCATCAAAATGATTTACGACGGGATCGCGCGCGCGGGAGGGAAGCCATTACGTAATTAAATAATCCTTTGATTGATCGTTCCTTTCCGAATTATAATAATCAATCAAGAGCATCGTAAAAGCTGATTTTCGCATTTTTTTATACAATTTGTACAAAATAATTTACTTCAGGTGATTTGTATGTTTTTATCAATAATTTCGGAAGTCGCAGTTCAGATGTTTAAAGGTCAAGTAGACGTTCGCCGCCGTAACAATCATAAAACCATAAAATCCTTTTATGACGGTATTTATTTATTTCTTTCATCGCTGCTCTCTATCTTAACTAGGAACGTATCGTCGTTCTGGGTGCAATTTTTGATTAATAATTTCTCGAAAACTAAAGCACATAGAATTTTTTTAACATTATTCCCGTACTTCATTTCATGTGTCTTTTCTTTGTACACGCTGTATTTACTTTTTCACCCGTTGTCTGCCTGTATATGGCTATGTACATAGGCAAATGCGCAATTGCGTTAGATACGAATTTTTTTAATAGTTTGCACCCGCCATAAAACAATAAACATTTCTTTTTCTAATTATCTCGACAATAAAGCTACCTTATTACTACAAGAGGGTTTTGTTGTTTTCCTTAATAGTTTCCTTAACGTTTCCCGAATAGGACAAAAACAGAAATGAAATTACAAACTGTCCGGGGCAAGACCTAGAAACCGCAGCTGTTCCGACCACATCCTGATAAAACAGAAAAGCCCTGCCATTAACGATTTCTGCAATCAACTTTAACTAACAAAAATTCCTGTTTTGTATTGAATTAACCCCCCTCACTCCTTTTATTTTTGGATTTCAACCATATTTGCGCTGGCAATCTGCTATTAAAATGAGGCACGTTGACAAAACCGACCTGTAATTAATCGCTCCTATTTACCTTCCAACTGATTCGTGCCGCGATTCGTACCCAGCGCATCAGCTAATTAGGGTAAACTGCGAATCTACGGTAAACACGTTCCTGTTTAATTTTCGTTCAATATATTACGGCGATTCGACGAGATTCTGTTTGGACAAATATTTTAATTAAACGCGCCCGAAATAAACAATGCCATTTATGACATCGCGCAATTGAATTCGCTAATGACCTAATATATAACGACAACTGACGTCCGCGACCTATAATTCAGTCGTATGCAAATAAACCTCCCTCCTATGGGGGTTGATCCAAACAAATCCAGGAAATAAATTCGCTTTGCCCAAAGTTTTTTCTTATATTGGCTGTTGTTTAATAGAAAATTCGATAGATTCATTAGAAAAAGAGAGATTTCTTTTGTTTTGAGATTGTCTCATATGATGCTGATTTTCATTGGGCCGTAAAAGCCGTTCATTCGCTGACGAAATCATAATTAAGTTGCTTAATGAAACATCCGATAAGCTCATTAAGAAGAGGGCATCTGTTATTTGAAGTAATTTTTATCGAGCTATAAAGTCGCGAGGTAATTTATGTCGCGTCATCAAAGAAGATGCGAGCGTTAACCCAGATACGAACAACAAAAGATTTGTTAACGATTCAGAATCGATCAGGCGTGGACGAAATTACTTTCTCCCTTTGACCAAAAAATAAAAAAATGGGCCTTTTGCTGATGTGGTTATTGAAAGGGATGTAGGTAATTTAAAATGTTGCTAATATCGTAGTTCCAAACACTTAAATATTTTCTTAAAGTTTTACATTGCCCTTAATTTATTTTTTTAACTCTTTAGTTGTTTTGTTATTTCTTTAAGATTTATTTTCTGGCCACCATCATCAAATGTGGACGAAATGATAAAAAAACAGAATTCTTAAACAAGAGAATCTATTCTATAACAGGGGAGGAGGGAATTCAACTGTCTTCTCCTTTTTTCCTTTCCTTTTGCAGAAGTAAACAATTAAAGGTTTTTGAAAAATTGTTTCTCTTGTTTTCCTTTGAAAAGTAGATGGAAATTGAACGTTTTCTCTAAAAGATCGTCGTTTGTTTTCGGCATGTCAGTTTGTCATGCAATCGATCGTCACTTGTTTTATTTTATTTAAAAAAAAAATCGTGTGGTAGAATAATGCGGAAAAAATTGTCTTCTATTTTTCTCTTTTCTTTTGCTGTTAAAGTTTGCCTTTTGGAGCAATTGATCTTGTGTTCATTTGAAAACGGAAATTGATTTTTTTTTCTAATGATCGTCATTTGTTTTCAGTTTGATGATCGGCAATTGCTTTGTTTTCTTCAAAAGATCGTGTAAATAGAAAAATGCCAAAAAAATGTAATTTTCTTTTGCAGTTGAAGTTTTTGGAAAATTGTTCGCCTTTTGATTTCCTTCTGGAACAATTGATGTTGTGTTCTTTTGAAACGGAAATTGATTGTTTTCTCTTAATGTTCGTCATTTGTTTTCAACACGTCAGTTTGATCGATCGTCAATTGTTTGTTTTGTTTAAAAAGATCGTGTAAATAGAATAATGCCAAAGAAATGTAATTTCAATTGTCTTCTGCTTTTTTGTTTTCTTTTGCAGTTAGGGTTTTTGGAAAATTGTTTGCCTTTTGTTTTCCTTCAAGAGCAATTGACCTTGTGTTCTTTTGAAAATGGGCGGAACTTGTTAGTTTGTCACACAATCGATCGTCACTTGTTTTGCTTTGTTTCAAAAAATCGTGTCGTAGAATAATGCGAAAAAAATTGCCTTCTGCTTTTTTCTTTTCTTTTGCAGTTAAAGTTTTTGGAAATTTGTTTGCCTTTTGCTTTCCTTCTGGAGCAATTGACCTTGAGTTCTTTTGAAAGCGAGACGGAAATTGATTGTTTTCTCTAAATGATCGTCATTTGTTTTCAGCGCGTCAGTTTGATCGATCGTCAATTGTTTTTTTTTTTGTTTAAAAAGATCGATTGTTTTCTCTAAATGATCATTTCTTTTCAGCACGTCAGTTTGATCGATCGTCAACTGTGTTCTGCTTTTTTTGCAGAAATAAAAAAAATTGAAAGAATTTTTCTGGTTTTTTGTTTGTCTTCTGGAACAATTGAAAACGAGACGGCGATTGAATGTTTTCTCTAAACGATCGTCGTTTGTTCTCGGCATGTCAGTTTGTTACGCCAATCGATCGTCACTTTTTTTTTGTTTAAATGTCTTATGGTTTCTTTCTCTTGACGGAGACAATTTTTTAAATATATTCGCATTTTTTCTTCTTTTTTAGAACAATTGGAGAACGGATTGTTTAACGTTCTTCTTCTTCAAAAACCAAAAGAAAACTGTAAAGGACGCGTTCGTTTAAAAATGAAACGGAAATCGAGTGCTTTCTGTCGATTGTCTTTTGTTTTCTGCGTGTGTTTTTTTTTTGTTCTTGATAAAGTTTTTTTTTTGTTTGTGACGAGGAAACATTTGTTGCACAATCGATTTTCTGGTGTTGATGTTTGTTTATTTATTCGTTTTCTTTTGAAAAAACAAAATGTATAAAGACAATGGATTTTCGTTAATTTGTTACGCAGACGATCGTCATCATTTGTTTCTTTTGTTGTTTATGTTTATATTTATAAAAGTCATTTTTTTTGAAGAACAGGTTGCCTTTTCTTTCCTTTCTGAAACAGTTAGAGAACAAATCGTTTTCCATGTTTTTTTTATTTTTTTTTTTTGATGATAAGAAGGATTTTCGTTAATTCGTTAGGCAAATGATCGTCATTTGTTTCTTATGTTTTTGATGAAAATTACGCAATCGATCGTCATTTGTTTCTTGTGCTCTCGATGAAAAAATAAAGTGTTCCTTTCAATTGTTTTTTTTTGCAAATGGAACAGCAGTCAATTTTTTTTTTGAAAACTGGTTGTTTTTTGTTTTATTTTTCGAGCAATTAAAGAACAAGTCGTTTTTCATTTTTTCTTTTTTCAAAAATCAAAAGGATAACATGAAATACTCTAGATTTTAATTTCTTCGAAAATGAAAAGAAAACCGAACATTTCTCGTTGATTATTTTTGTTTTCTTTTTGTTTACGTCTTCGTTTTTCTTTTCGTGCTTGACATGGAAAGAGCGATCTTCTCATAAATAACATTTGTCGTATACAATCGATCTTCTTTTGTGGTTTGTCTTTTTTGTTTTTCATTAAAAAAAAGAGGATAGATTTTCGTTAGTTCTTTACACGATCGATCGACATTTGTTTCTTATATTTTCGATGAAAAGGAGAAGTCTTCTTATTAACAACATTTGTTACACGGTCGAGCTTCTTTTGACGTTTGTTTTTTTGTTTTTTGCTTTTGTCTAAAAAAAAAAGAAGAATGGAAGACAAAGGATTCGTTCGTTACAAAAACAATCGTCATTTATTTTTTCTTTTTGTTTACGTTTGTGGTTTTTTTTTCGTGCTTGACAAGGAAAGAGCAATCTTCTCATAGACAGCATTTGTCGTACACAGTTAGATCTTCTTTTATTATGTCTTTTTGCTTTTCATTAAAAAAGAAAGAATGGATATTCGTTAGTCCGTTACACGATCGATCGTCATTTGTTTCTTATGCTTTTTTTTTATTAAAAGAAAAACGCTTCTTATTAGCGTTTGTTACACGGTCGATGTTCTTTTGGCGTTTGTTTTTTGTCTTTTTGCTTTTGTTTAAGAAAAGGAGAATGTAAGACAAAGGATTCGTTCGTTACAAAATCGATCGTCATTTGTTTTTTCTTTTTGTTTACATCTGTTTTTTTTTCGGAGCGATCTTCTCATAGACAACATTTGTCCCACGCAATAGATCTTCTTTTGTTGTTTGTGTTTTTGCTTTTCATTAAAAAAAAGACAATTGCAAAAAGACGATGGATTTTCGTTAGTTCGTTACATAGTCGATCGTCACTTGTTTCTTATGTTTTCGGTGAAAAGTATGACACTTCTTATTAACAACATTTGTTATACCGTCGATCTTCTTTTGCCTTTTGTTTTATTTTGCTTTTGTTTGAGAAAAGAAGAATATAAGACAAAGGATTCGTTCGTTACAAAATCGATCGTCATTCATTTTTGATGAAAAAAGAAATTTTTGTTTGAAGAGCCGGTCAAGCGTTTTCCTTCAGAAAAAGAAAATGAAAGAATCTGGAAAACATTGAAAATGAAACTGAAATCGAAATTTTTCTCTCGATTATCACCACCATCAGATATGATCTATCGAAATCTCTTTCGATGGAAAAATAAATTCTGTCAATGAAACTTCAATTTCGAGTCAATAAAAACACCTGTTCGATGAAATCCGTCGTCAAAACCGACCGATTCTTAGTCCATTCGTAAAAAGAGAAAAATAAACCGAGTAAAAATAACTCGAGCATTCACAAACACCGAAGTTTTACGTTCGCAGAGTATTTTTAGTTGAACGCGCACGTATTTGCAGTGCGACACTCAAACAAACATAAACACACGAACTCTTTCAGTATTTCGAGCAAACTCGAACAGTATCTTGGGCTGGGGGGGAAAAAAAGAGAGGCCTTGAGTTAAATTTTGTGAATGAGATGTTTGAGTGAGCATTCTTTTACAATCGGGGTATAAACCGGTTAATAACAGCAACGATCAAAGTGTATAGGAATTTATTTAGACAGACTTCATTAATCAAAGCTTTGACTGTGCAAGTGCAAAAGGTATCATCGCCTCGTAAATACACGAGAGGTTTTCAAATGCGACTTAAAAAAATAATACATTGGATGTTTTTTTTCTTGTTTGTTATGCCCTACATTATGCGTACTATTCTGTGTTGTGCAAATGCAAACGAGGCCATAAAAAATGTAATCTACTGAAATAACGCGACCGCTAACGGGACTAACGCGACATATTTTGTTGTTTGAAACGACAATGAACGTCGGCGATAAATTTTAGTGTGTACTCCGTTAACCGGGTCGTCGCTAATTACGCCACTTTCGTTTTATACGCGTCGACTATTAACGCGCAGCGACGCAAACGATCGAAAATATTAGGGGGGAAGCGTTGCGTGAATTTAAGGACATCGCCGGAAACCCGGAGATTTATTGCGCACACAAACGTGCCCTTATCTGGTCGAAACAGCCCAGGTTTTATATTCCTGCCCCCTCTTTTTTTTGGGAAGCAATTTAAACTTTTGGACCGTCACTGTTTGAAAATATCAAAAAAAGAAACTGCACAAACAAAACCGGAATATGCTTCAAGAACACGGTCATGTTTACCTGCACTTCGTAAATGAAAACGTATCTTATTAACGGCCCGAAGGTAAACTATGATTAAAACCCCCTCACTGTTAGCATAAACTTTGCACTGCAAACTTCCCCGACACGGCGGGTAGATACCATCAACATCGCAAAGTTAAACAAGACGTACGACAACCGAATAAACTTCGAACCGAGTTGCACCGACCCGAACTCATTTACAAAAAAAAAAAGTAGCAGGAGCTTTCAGTGATCAATTAAACTGAAATCGCACTCGCGTTTGCTGTGCCCCGAAGTACGAAATGTGAGAGCGTAAAAGGGGCGGGGGGTGTTAATAAACTCGTCCGAGGGCGTAATTGCATTCAAAACTGTGACTTTGAATCCGGTAATTGCATTAGGCGACATCTATTCCGGATTCGTCCCACGTTCCTCGTTAAAATCAGCAACGGTATTATGGAGATCGGCCGTATGTAACGCTACCTCAAATCAATTAAATAATTAGAGCAAGTAAAATCCGACAGCTCTTTTGCATCGCATCGTCACAGTGGAATTTATGAAATGTGGAATTGTTAATTGTGAAACTCGGTTTTGATTGCCCCTCGACAGCTGTTTCAGCCCTATTTGGTACCTCGTCAGTTGAAACTCACCGACCTGTCCAAGTTATCTTTGCTAATTACAAAAATGCTTTATTTCTTCTTATTACTTTCCTCAATCCTATCAAGTTACCAAGTTTTCCTTGTCTTCTTTTCTCGTTCCAGTTGTGCTTCCGCTCACTGCCGTTCTAACTTACTTTCCTCCATGACCCCGTCCTCCTTTTATACCGATTTGATTGTTTCTTTTCTATTAAGTCTTCACACTCCGACGCTTCTTAATTCTCAACTTATACCTGAGTAGTTGAGCCCTTAAGCTCGGAATTCCTTTCAACACCTTCGCCTTTCAGTTTGTTTCATGCCTCGTTCTTCTGTATCCCCTTAATTTTCGTTTTCTTCTCCACCTCTTCCTCATCATCTTTGTTTTTCTTTTGACATCGTGCAGGTGGTCCACTTTAGTAATTTTTTATATTAATTTTTAAGTAAATTGGAGTACCTACCTATACCCTAATACATCTACAAACCACCTACACTCGAATTTAATGGTGCTTTCCGAAAAGTCGCAAAAAAGGAACAGTCTAAGTGTCAATCGCCTGTAAATATCGCGGTCGTGTCACTTAGAATGTGAAACACTGCCAACTTCAAAATTGACTAGTGGTATTCTTGCGTTTTTTTTTGTTTTTCTTTTGTCATCGTGTAGGTAGTCCATCTTAATTATTTTTTACATTAATTCTTAAGTAAATTGGAGTACCTACCTACCCTAATACATCTACAAATTAACCTACACTCGAATTTAATGGCGTTTTCTGAAAAGTCGCAAAAGAGGAACAGTCTAAGTTTCAATCGCCTGCAAAATTCTAGCAGAACTTAAAATCGCCTTAAAATAATTTATAAAAAATTCAAAGAATGGCGCAAATGTTTATAGTGCTACCATTTCGTGTGACATATAGCCTTAGCACCTGGTTTCAGTAGCATTGTTATTTAAGCTGTAATTAAAAACTTTTAGTATTTGTAATCGAGGACAAAGTATAGTATACGACTCGCCATAGTGGCTGTTATTGCCTTGGATAATTGCAAAACTTGCTCGCTCGTGTTGCCAATATCTTCGATAATACGTCGCATTTTTTCTTACGAACGAAGAACTTGGCCTAGCTTAACCTACACATTTCAGCGCATTCGTTTATGGCTGTAGGTATGATAAAGAACAATTCCACTCAGCCTGTGACACAAGCTGAGAAATTTAAATCGTAATAAAGTTTACTTCATTTCTTGAGTACTATTTATGATTTCAATTATAGTCATAGATTTAGAAACACGCTGTATTTGAGTGTGTATAATGGCACTACGAATTCAAACAGTTTGTATACTACTAAGTATTATTAGAAATTATTATGTAATAAGTAATTGCAATTGTCGTAAGAACGTCTGCGCCTAGTTGACCGAAAACGAAGGAAGAATTTAGCCTAACTCAACATACACATTTCAGCGCATTCGTTTATGGCTGCATAATAAAAATCAATTCCACTCAGCCTGTGATACAAACTGAGAAATTTAATTCTACAACTCTTACAATAAAATTTAAAACAATTAGTTTCCAGATAGAAATTGTTATATTATATATTGTAATGTTTTTAGATTAATTTTGATTTGTTTTTAAATGAAACACTTGATGAAACTAATAACTAATTTATTTACACAAGACTTAACACTAATTTATTTATAACGGACTAAGACTAATTTATTTTTATAAGCCGAGCAATTACACAGTAAGTAACTCTACGTTGAACTGACTATGACTGCCTCTCTGAATTTCGTACGCATATTTATATCGTAGTAGCTTTTCCAGCAGCCTCTGTCTGCAGAACATTCGCGTATCCTCTCGACATTTCCGCAGCGGTCGCCGGCGCAGGCGAGTGCATGATTCACCGTCGCCCGTTCGTCACATTGCCCCCTTCTTAAAAACGTTTCGTCTCGGAACGTTTCTCGTGATAGCCTTGAGGAAAGGTGTCGAAAACGACATGCTGGCCCCTTTCTGCAACTTCCGGTTTGGAAGAAGTAGCAATCCACAGTTTTCTCATTT
The DNA here is from genome assembly GCA_039766575.1 of Serrognathus titanus. Lineage (NCBI taxonomy): Eukaryota > Metazoa > Arthropoda > Insecta > Coleoptera > Lucanidae > Serrognathus > Serrognathus titanus. Next base: position 19,074,268 of record CM077911.1, on the reverse strand, counting down.
CCAACAGCTGCCTGTGGGTGGTGACTGCAGACCAAGACTTCAATCCCCGTTCCGTTGAAAATAACTTCTATCATGCTTCGGATGACCCTATCATGCTTCGGATGACCCTCCAAATCGTGCTTTACTTCCTGTGGCGTGATGAGACATAAAGGTTTCGAAGTTTATTTCGGAACCTCGCGTCCTTTGTACAGTCCCTTCATTCTCTTCTCCGTTGTAAGGAGCCATCCGGTTGAAGTGGATCACTTTGGGCTTGCCATTCGGGATCTTTTTGATGCGGTATATAACATCGTTGATCCGTTTTATCACTTTGTAAGGACCTTCCCAAGATGTCTGTAATTTTGGGGACAGACCTCGACGTCTCTGGGGATTATAAAGCCAGACCAGTGCTCCGGGTTGGTATCCCCCATTCTGAGCGTTGATGTCATAATGCTCCTTCATTCGGTCGCTGGCGGTCTGTATATTGTGACGCACTTGATTGTGAATGTTGTCCATTTTCCTGCGCAAACCGCTCACGTAGTCTTCGTCGGTAGGGACTTCGCCAGGCTTCACGCCGAATTTCAAGTCGCAGGGCAGTCTTGGCTCTCGCCCAAATACCACTTTCGCTGGAGTCTCTCCTGTGGTCTCATGAACGGACGAGCGGTATGCCAGTAGAAACAGGGGAATATACGTGTCCCAGTCTCTCTGGTGATCGGAGACGACCTTGGACAAATGTCGGTTGATGGTCCTGTTGAACCTTTCCACCATTCCGTCCGACTGTGGATGAAGCGCAGTGGTCCTAGTTTTCCGTACGCCGAGCAGAGTACACACATTCTTGAATAAGGTCGATTCAAAGTTCCTTCCTTGATCCGAATGCAGTTCCATGGGTGCACCATACCGACTGATCCATTCCTTGACAAGGATTTCGGCAACAGTGACCGCCTCTTGGTTAGGTAGGGCGTATGCTTCAACCCACTTGCTGAAATAGTCCATTACCACGACGATGTATTTATTTCCACTATTTGTTTCTGGAAATGGACCTGCTACATCGATGGCAACTCTCTCAAAAGGACTTCCCACGTTATACTGTTTCATGGGAGCCTTGCCTCGTCTATGGGGCCCGTTACTGGCTGCGCAGACTACACATTTCCTGCACCAATTCTTTACGTCTTCCTTGCAATTCACCCAGTAGAATCGCTCGCGCACTTTCTCCATAGTCTTCTTGATTCCCAAATGCCCTCCCGAAGTACCATCGTGAAGTTCCCTCAGAACTTCTGGCACCCTATTCTTGGGAATCAATAACTGTGTCTTCTGTTCCGTGCCTTCCTGGTTCTCTAGGCTTCGTTTCAGAAGACCACGATCCAGCACTATGGAGTCCCACTGCGCCCAGTATGATTTTACGGATGGTGCACAAGGTGTTATCTCTTCCCAAGTAGGCCTTGTCTCCCTACTTTTCCATTCCAGCACTAACTTCAAGTCCGGGTCGTTCTCCTGGTCTTGTCGCAATGCTTCGCCTTGCCATTTGTCGTCAACAATGGCCGTCCTTGCAGTCATGGCTACTTTCTCCTCCAGACGACTACAGTGCTTACAGTCTTCAGCACAGGGTCTTCTAGACAAGGCATCGGCATTTCTATGGCTTGTTCCTGCCCGATGCTGGATTTCAAAATCGTATTCCTGAAGTCGTTCGATCCATCGTGCAACTTGTCCTTCAGGATTCTTGAATCGGAGGAGCCATTTTAAGGCGGCATGGTCCGTCCTCAGGAGGAAGCGTCTACCATATAGGTATTTGTAGAAATGTTCTATCGTCTTTACCACGGCTAACAATTCCCTTCTGGTGACGCAATAGTTACGCTCCGGTTTTGACAGGACTTTGCTGAAATAGCCGATCACCTTTTCTTGCCCATCTTGTATCTGGGAAAGTACGCCACCAATACCAACGTGGCTAGCGTCTGTGTCCACGACGAACTTGCCTTCCGGGAGAGGGTAACTCAGAATAGGAGCACTTATCAAGTACTGCTTTAGGCGTTCAAAGCTAATTTGGCAATGCTGGTCCCATTCAAACGGGCGACCTTCTTCGGTGAGCTTTGTCAACGGCTTAGCGATGTCTGCAAATCCGGGAACATAGCGCCGATAGTAAGTACACAGGCCTAGGAAACTCCTTATGTGGTGTTTATTTTTTGGTGTTGGCCAGTCTCTCACCACCTGAATCTTCACTGGGTCCACGGCGATTCCATTTCCGTTAACAATGTGGCCTAGATAATTCACTTCCTTCTGGAACAGATGGCACTTCTTAGGGCTAAGCTTTAGCCCAGCTCCGCGTAGCCGCTGGAACACTCCTTCCAGATTCTTCAGATGGTCGTCGAATGTTTTTCCCACCACAATTATGTCGTCCAGGTACACCATGCACGTTGTCCAGGACAGACCCTTCAGAACCGTCTCCATTAGCCTCTCGAATGTCGCTGGGGCATTACATAACCCGAACGGCATCACCGTGAATTGCCATAGTCCCATACCAATGGAAAACGCTGTCTTTTCTCGGTCTTCGGGCGCTAGCTCCACTTGCCAATATCCACTCTTTAAGTCTAAAGTCGAGAAGATCTTCGAACCGGCCAGAGTGTCCAAGGTATCATCAATCCGTGGCAGAGGATAGCTGTCCTTCTTGGTGACATGGTTGAGTAACCGGTAGTCTACGCAGAACCTCGTGGATCCGTCCTTCTTCTTCACAAGCACTACTGGTGACGCCCACGGGCTGCTTGAGGGTTCTATTACATTGTCCTTTTCCATATCGCGAATAATGCGTTCCGCTTCCTCACGTTTCACCAACGGCAACCTCCTTGGAGCTTGACGGATGGGTCTTTCTTCTCCGGTCTCTATCTTGTGTTTGACGACGTCGGTTCTTCCCTTAGATCCGTTTTCTCCTTCGAACACGTCCTGATAGCGACCGATCAGGTCCCTTGCTTTTATCTTCTGCTCTGGAGTCAACTCCTGGGCTGACGGCATGACCATATCCAACAACTTCTTTGGGACCTTCCTCTCTTGCACCTTTACTTCAAGTTGGCGTGAAATGGAGGACACCATGGCGCAGCTTCCCAAGATTGTCCCCTTCTTGATGTTGACGGGGAAACAGTTGACGTTCATCAGGCGGACTGGTACTTCCTTTCTCGCCGTTAGCAGTGCTTTCCCAACGAGAACTCCTCTTCCAATCTTCAGATCGTCAGTATTGGGTTCAACCATAATAACTTGTCCATCTTGGAAAACGCCGTTCAGATTGGCGTCGACGATGACCTCGGTCCTGCTGGGTAGTACAACGTCTTCGGCGAGGATAACTCGAGCGGCCATGTCTCCTCGTTGGTGTAGAATCAATTCCTCGTTATTGACAGCCATGACACCACGCTTCAGATCCAATTGAAACCCGTGGGCACACATGACGTCCATTCCCAGAATCGCCTCGTCCTCTATTTCTGCTATCAGCGCACGGTGTTTGATGGGAGTCGTTCCAATGGTAATAATCACTTCTACTTCACCATGGACAGTTGCTGATGTTCCAGTTGCTGTCCTCAGTCTCCACTTAGTCGGTTCGGTGCGTTTTGATGACTTGATGACGTCGGGCCTCAAGATAGTCTTCGTCGCACCCGTATCCAGCAACATGGTGTGAGGGATGTCGTCAATGGTTGCATCCACGAAGACACTGCTGGTTAATTGTCGCAGGGATATCACTTGCCTGGCTTTCGTCTTTAGGGGCTTTTGAATACGGGTCGACGTTTGCCCCACTGCACCGACCCGACTTAGTTTCCCTGTGGCTTCCTTCGTGGAGGATCCTGCCTGGGCTTGGGACACCGCCTGCGAACATGTCCCTCCTCCTGGCAATTCCAGCATACAAGCCGATTCTTCTGTTTCAAGACCTGCTCCACAATGCGGCGGATATCCTCGACAGTGGCACACTCCTTAGGTCGCTCCTCTGCAGCAGGTCGCAGTTTGACGTTTTCCTCTTCTTGGAAGTCCATAGCAGCTCGCACCTTGACCTGTCCTCTTGAGACTCTCTTCGCTGCCTCGTATTCCAAAGCGTAGGCCAATGCGTTCTTGGATGTCTTTGGGTGAGCCATTCTCAATGCCTGCTGGTTGTCCGGGTCACGAATTCCATCTATAAATGTCTGCACCGTCAAACATTGCAGGAATTCTACAGGAGCTGCAGGATACGCCAACTGGGCTAGGCGCGCTACGTCGGCTTCGAATTCCTGAAGACTCTCTCCGGACTTCTGACAACGATTCCTCAGCTGCGCATGGTACACCTCTGTCAGATGCGCCTGACCATAACGCATCTCCAGCCTGTTCACCAGCTTGTTGAAATCTTCTTGTTCCTCTGGCGGCATCGTTTGTAGCACATCGATAGCCTCTCCCCTCAAGGCCACAATTAACGAAGTGGCTTTCTCACTGGCTGTCCATCCGTTCGCCTTTGCTGCTGCTTCAAATTGTTTAAAGTAATTAGGCCAAGAAGACTTCCCATCAAACGTAGGTGGTTTTATTTTCAGTTTTGAAATTTCCGCTGGTCCTTCCACATTTCGGGCCTCATTATTATCTAGCACTTCTGCTGGTAACTGATCTCCGAATATTCGCATCCCGGCCATGATTCGTTCTAGATTCTTAATTTTGTTATCCTGCTGGAATATTATTTCTTCCACATTTTCTTGCAGGTTCCTTGTCTCTTCTGATATTTTTACTACTAGTTTTTCTTCGAGTCCTCTCGATTGCTCTAGAAATTCATCCTTCAAATTTTCGGACCGTTCTAGAAGCTTCTCGTCTAAATTTCTGGATTGTTCTAGAAGCTTCTCGTCTAAATTTCTGGATTGTTCCAGCAATTTCTTCTGCAATTCGTTGAAATTTCCAGATTGTTCTCGAAGCTTCTCTTCTAAATTTCTGGATTGTTCTAGAAGCTTCTCGTCCAAATTTCTGGATTGTTCCCGAAGTTCATCTCTGAAGTTTCCAGATTGTTCTCGAAGTTCATCCTTGAAATTTCCAGATTGTTCTCGAAGCTTCTGGTCTAAATTTCCGGATTGTTCTCGAAACTTTTCGTCTAAAATTCTCGATATATCGGCGGAACCACACGTAATTTCGAACAAGAATGCTTCTGGATCATTCCCAGCTGTGCACAGAGCTTCTCGAAGACGCTGTTGAAGTGCAGCTTTCAAACCGGAAGTTTCCAGCTCTCGTTCTTCTAATTCTATTTTTAATTCGGCCACTTTTAAGTCTTTCAACAGCACTTTCTTTGTAGCCATTGTTTTTCCGGGCACTACACTTTATTTGTTGATTTAATTGTTTATTTATTTTCACGAACCGCACACCGGACACCACTGTAATGTTTTTAGATTAATTTTGATTTGTTTTTAAATGAAACACTTGATGAAACTAATAACTAATTTATTTACACAAGACTTAACACTAATTTATTTATAACGGACTAAGACTAATTTATTTTTATAAGCCGAGCAATTACACAGTAAGTAACTCTACGTTGAACTGACTATGACTGCCTCTCTGAATTTCGTACGCATATTTATATCGTAGTAGCTTTTCCAGCAGCCTCTGTCTGCAGAACATTCGCGTATCCTCTCGACACTTCCGCAGCGGTCGCCGGCGCAGGCGAGTGCATGATTCACCGTCGCCCGTTCGTCACAATATAAACAGTTTATATTTTTGCTAATGATTTCATTCTTATGGTTTTCTTTTTGGATTATGATTGTAATTACCAGTCTTCGGACATTTGGAAGCGTTGCCATGGCTACGCAATGAATGGGCATTTTTCATTAGTCCTGGTATTGCGTAACAATGGCAACGCTTCGAAATATCAGAAGTCTGATAATTACGTAAAGAATTTATGGCCATTAAAAAGCGACCATCTTTTCGTATTCTGTGGCTAGTGTAGTCGAAAATTAAGAAAGAAAAAAATAAATGTAGTTAAACTCTACATAAACGAGCTTATAACCGAATGAATTCCCGGAATTCCTTCGCTTATCAGTTTGTCTCAATGCCTCGTTCTCTTGTACCTCCTTAATTTCATTTTCTTCTCCGCTTCCTCCTTCGGTTTCATTTTTTTCTGCGCCATCGCTTTATTCTATCAAGCTACCAAGTTTTCATTGGTCTTTGTCCATTTGTGCTTTCACTTACTGCCCTTCTAACTTTCTTTCGTCATGGCCTCGTCCTCCTTTTACACCGATTTGATTCTTTGTTTTCTTTTAAGTCTTCAAACTCCGACGCTTCTTCATTCTCAACTCATGCCTGACTAAGCTCGAAACTCCTTTCAACACCTTCGTTTTTCAGTTTGTTTCAATGCATCGTTCTTCTATACCCCTTAATTTTGATTTTCCTCTCCACTTCTTCCTCCTCTTCCTTCGTCTTCATTTTTTTCTACGCCATCGCTTTATTCTATCAAGCGACCAAGTTTTCCTTGGTCTTCATTTCTCGTTCCATTTGTGCTTCTACTCACTGCCCTTCTAACTTACTTTCCTTATGGCCTCGTCCTTCTTTTATACCAATTTGATTGCTTGTTTTCTTATTAAATCTTCACACTTCGACGCTTCTTTATTCTCAACTCATACCTGACTAGTTGAGCCCTCAAGTTCGCAATTCCTTTCAACACCTTTGCCTTTCAATTTATTCCAATGCCTTTCTTCTTTACCTCTTTGGCGTAATAATTGTCAGTCACCTTGTATTTGGTTAAACTTCATCATTTCTTTGATACATTCGATTTTATTTTATTCTTTTTTTTGATAAAACTGAAGTTGCTTCCTTGTCGGTTAAAGAATGAATCCACGCAACAGTCACGCATTTCTTTTTTCTTTTCTTTTCCGCTTATATAAAAAAAAATTACGTAAGTATATTACCAACAGAATATTAATTACAAGCAGCAATTCTTCTTGTGCCGAATACGTCGAGCACGTGCGGAATTTTTATCCTGCCTGTTCGGCTGCAGGCTGACGGTTAAATCACGCGAACGCGAGCTTGTCATGTTCATGTTTGTCTCACACAACTGAAATGTTCGTCACACGTGACATTTTCCTCCGATGCGGTGTTCCCCGATGCTGTCATACTAATCGAGGAACGAAAAAAGCCACTGTATTCAAATAAGCTCAAAGCTCACCTTTTCTTCCGGCGAAATTCATTAGGTACGTAGGAAACAGAGGAAAAACAAATCCCTTTGTTTTTGCAATTCTGAAATCATTATTTAATAACGAGCATACGTTCTGAATATTTCAAACGTAATATAATGCATCTGCGTGCTGGGGGCCTAATTATAGCGAGTTTAGCGTTTCATAAAGCGCGCCCGACGGACGCACGGAAAATGAAATTTTAGATTTTGTAAATAGTTTTACCGGAAATATCAACGACCTCCGCGCGGCTAAATTTAAAGCGTCGCCCGGAGGACGCGCAACAACGGTGACATAATAATATCTTGTAGCGTAAGTGCGTCTGATGCCGTCATAAATTGTTGGCCCCCACTTAGCCGAGTCGAAAACATCTGTTGCGGGTGGTTTTCAGGAACGGGGCACACTCGCCTGAAATAAGGAGGTTCAGCCTTGTTAGCACGTGCGTGACTTTACGCCGCCGTCGCCAGGTTTCGTTTTGATTTACGAGCGGTTGCTTTTTCTGCACCTTAACCACATATCCCAAGTAACACAAAATGCTTTATTAAAGTCTTATAAGTGGTTGCACAGTACTTATATGTACCCGATACCTGGGCAACTACTCGATAAGTACCGAATAACAATTTGAAAATCTTCGTTTAAGTTTGAAATTCAAATAAATTCTTCCAATTACATAGACACTGTACGAAGTATAACAATAAAAGAACGACAAGAAATTTATTAAATGACAGAGGTCATGCAGTTTGCATCCGAGCCGAAATGATCAAAGATTATACGGTGACGTATTTTAAAATGCATTTTCTCATTGCGAAATTAAAAAGTAGAACGCATATAGAACAATGAGGGGAAGAGTTGAATGCGCACAGCTTTTTCTGAATTATATTTTCCTATTGATATTAAGATTTGATTAAAAAATTGGAAAATCTAAACCGAAAAAGAACTCTGATATTCATGAAAACGTTAATCCTCAAAGCCCTTTCATTGTCGAAATGCGCCAAAACGAATCTCATGGGTGTTACGTTCAAAGCTCTGCCAACACTAATTGAGTTTCAGTAAACAAAACAAAAAGGTCCTCGTCAGTCAGATAACGTAGCAAGGCAGCAGCACAGAGGACGTCACATAATTACAAGATTAATGACCTCTTGGCGTAGTAAATTTTACCGCAGACGAGTTCCATTGTTGCTGCGACAAATTCCATGCAAATTTCGAAACACGCACGTCCTTAATCATCAGCCCTGTTTTTGCGCCCGGAGATAATAAAGCAAGCTTCCGCGGGGAGGCAATATTTTAATAAACAACCTAATAGTAGTCATTTCCGTTCGTACTTATTATTCAGGGCGTGTAATTTAAATCGTCGAAAAAATTCTGTTTCCATTCCGCTCCCATTACAGGTGACACTTTCTCTGCTGCTGCTCAAAATGATTTACAAGCGGTGACATTCTCCCGCTTTTGTATTCCAGTTGCCACGGCGATTTATTTTACGTTTATGCGATTTACAACAACTTCTTGCGACGTCCTCGAACTTTTCTTGCTTCCCCCCAAAGCCTTATCGCGGTGCGGCAATTCGAATTCGGAAACTTTTAAGTGAAATAATAATTTCCCCCCTGTCAAGAAAATCTATTCCGTGAATGTGATTTAGGCCAACGTAATTCGTTATTTAAAGATCAACAATTTCCGACTGGAAAGGAAATAGAACACAGGAAAAAATTTTTGGGACAAATTTCTACAATTGTAGAATTATATACTACAAAAAATAATACAAATAGGGACAGAAATAGTTTGTAGTACACATTTCAATAAAATTGAAATTAAAAATTGTAAGTACGTTTGATATAACTTTCAATAATGAATTTCACAATTTTGTATGGGTAATACACAGAAAATTTGCCGTGAACTCTCATTTATTGTTGTTATTTCAAACAAAATATTTTCATTAACGTACCCAATATTTGTGAGTTATTAGGTTTTTTTTCTTGGAGAAACCCTTACATACATTGTACCAAATCTACACATTGCAAAGCAATTTTAGTTAAATGTTGTATATATAACCCATACAATATATATGAAAACTTAACATAAAATTATAGAATTTTGTTATACATGTTGTATGACTTTTTCGATAAAATTTTATATTTGAATCTACAAATTGTAGAAATGAATAGGAATTTTTGCAGGGAAAAAATAAATAATCTGTATAATTTTTCTTAATTTATTGTAAGTACATAAAGTATTTTATTTGTGTACATTGTGTTATACTTATCTACGCACCTCTGCATTTAATTTATGAACGGATCGATTTAAAATTTTTACCGTGGACATTTTCCAATTTTACAATCTTTTGTATTGTATTATTAGGATTGAGAACAAATTCCAAAAAATTAAGAAAACATGGTAGGCATTATTTGATGAAGACAGTTATTAATAAAAGTTGTTTAGAATTACGAAACAACCCCAATTCCCAAATTTTAGTGAAAAATTTTAATTTTTAATTATTTTAAATAATCTGAAATAATGTATTTGCAGTAAATATATTTTTTCTTGTAAGTGTTCCATGTATAGCAAAATTTGTTCATTAATGAGTAAATAAATTTGGGAAAAGGGATCATTTTGTAATTTGAAACTTTTCGAATAACTTTACTGATCAAATAAGACTTACTACATTTTCCTAATTTTTGTGTACCTGTTTCTAACCGTAGTAGGCCATGTCTTGCAATACTAAAGATATAAAAGGTATGAAAAAAACACAGCCTGAACCTGTAACAGTAAAAATATGAATCACAATAAACTTTGAGGAAATAAGTAATAGTAAATAGTTTTACAAAACATAACGCACTGAAGTGAAAATTTTTTATTAACAATGTTATAACTGGATAAAAAAAATAACTATTAAAAACAATTATCATGAAATAGATATGGATGTAATACTGGCAAATTTCTTTGTAGATAACATGAAGGTATGTTACCTAGTGTATATTTATTTTCATTTACGTCTTACCTTGAAAAACTGACGCCAAAGAGGCAAGTCCCCATTCTATTGAAATGCGTTTTACCCAATTTTCTTCTATTTGAAATTCCATTATCTATCTATATAACAGTAATCAAATTTTAAGCAAAATGTGAGGAGCTAAATTTACTTACCGTATTCAAATCCACATAGAAATTAACAAACACAAAGATGGTAATGGCTGCAAGCTGCAAGCTCTGCGGTACTGCGTACAATTAAAGATGACACAAAAAAGAGAGAACATGAGGCAATCGAGTATGATCGGAAATAAAAATCTTCACGATCAGACTTATAACGTAAGTGTCAATTCTTCTAAATTGTTAGACTATAATTATTTTCAAATTAACGGAGTACAACAAATATCCTGTATAATTAAAAAAACTTAATTCCTTAATATATAAACGTCTTTACACTACCGAACTTATCTATTCTATGCGTGGACCATAGACATGTGCGGACACGTTTTAAAAATTTTTGTTAAGTTTATTACTAAAAATTGCCGAACGTTTCATATAATTTCTTATAAAATTTATATCGCACTGCTGCCATTCCAAATTTATTGTGCCATTTATTAATACATTTTTTTTTAATTTCGCCTGTAAATATATTAAAAAAATATTGATTGAAAACTGCCACAAAATACCAAATATAGTAAAACTTAATACCACAAACATTTTAGATATTTTCGATTTTCTTACGAAAATCAGTATTCCAGAAGATTATTCTACATATTAGTATTTTTTGTAATACTGTCTTCTATAAAACAAGTACAACAATAATTAAGTAATTTCTCTTACAAAAATGAGAAGTGAATTTAATAATTAATAACATTTGGTCATACAAACTCGCTTCTACAATCCTGTTGTATTTTTTCCTAATGCGATTTTTTCCTGTGAATCCTAAAAGAATATACGAAATGAATAAAATTAAAGCGAACTGTTTCAAAAAAAAAAAAACCTTCCTCGGCGTTCGCAAGAGAAATTTCATCTATGTTGCATTATCTGCAAAGCACAGGATCGTATTAAAGCACCTCATCACAAACGATATCGCGCATCTGCGCCGTTTTTCGCCGCCTAATTTAATGCTTCCAAATGACACGAACTTTTTTTTCTTCGTTGTTGATGTTGTCGTTATTGTTCGCCCTACGCGTCTCTTTATTTTATCGGAGGAGACATAAAGAACATTGTTCTCGGCATCTGAAGGATTCCGTAAACGACGTTCGAGCTTTCGTTTTGAACTCATTATCCCGCGCGCCGCGTTCGATGTTTGCCGGCTGTTATGTTGCAGAAAATTGGATTCTCAGCATCCCGTTCGTATTCAAGTTGGGGTTGGAAGAACGAGCACCGCGTTAAATTCTTTCGGGTAACGAATTAATTAAAATAGTGCTGTCTGCGTTCTTGCCGGACGCAAACCGGAGGGACGCTACCGCAACATCGGCCGCAGTGAGAAAGTTGTAATCCTGAAACTTTTCGGGGATTTGCGAGTAGTTAGTTCACTTCAACAAGGCGCCCCGTCGGTAAATGATGCATAATTTTGTTGTAAAATAAACCATCAAATAATAATAAAATTAAATTAAATATGAATTTTACACACAGGAAAATCAACGGTATTTTCTCTACATAACTAACCGTGAGTTAAAGTTAAATTATTAATTCTATGAAAATGAATGGGGAGAGTTTTATTAGCCGAGGTGGAAAACTCAGCAGACGTGCCACTCTAAAAAGGAATAAAAATAGAAGGCCCCGTCTCGTAAATAACATCCGTGATGAGAAGCGGCTCGCTCGCAAACAAAAACAAAGTAAGCCAGTTTTAATATTCTAGATTGGAACATTAATTAAGGCAATGTTTTAAATTTACGTGCGCCGGCTTGCCCTAGCGAGCTGATGATGAAAGGAACGCCCGGACGTTTTAAATCACGTTCGGAAATTTCGCTGAACACACAAAACTTCAACGTACGTAGTTTTCAGAGAGATTCTAGTTTTATTTTCGAGCATTTCAATGCCTCGTACGTATGAATTATACGCAGGAATGAATCGTTGGCGTCCGTCAGGTGAACGACTTCAACATTAACCTACGTGACAATAATTTAAATTGGGTTGGTTGAATTTTATGAATGTGTGGCTTTTAAACTGAAACTAAATTCGCCATTGTTAGATCGAAGTGGATAGAAGAACGCGATTTCTTAAACGTGCGCCCACCAACCAATACGTGCAAACCCCGTGTTTTATGAAGTCCGCGCATAAATTTAACTGTGACTCAATAATTTCAGAGGATGAGCTGCATAGTGAATCACTTTTTACATATACATGTTGTTGCGACAGGTCGTTACGTACACTAGAAACGTTTAGCGCAGTTGAACCGGGTTACCTGTGGGAGTGTCGTAATCTCATCCTTCATATTAAACAAAAAAAAAACAGCAACAACAACCTTGAATAATTAATTTGTTGTTTTTAATAAGAGGATTTCTTAAAACAGTTTTCCTTTAAAAAAAAAAGTAGGTATATAAAATGGAGACTTCAACGCAACATCAGAACACAAACTTAATTTCGGATTATCGGAAAACAATTGCCAATCAATCGCGGTGGATTTCAAACACCAAAGTAACTCTCACTTGAAGGTTGACGTAGCAAGAACGTTCCGCCGTGATTAAAACGAATCCAACACAATACTTGAACCGGAAACAATTGACAATCGTGTTGCTTATCAAATTATCAAATTCAAAACAACGATAACGCTTCTAAAAATGTTGGAAAGACAAAAAAGAAAAGAAAACGAAAGGGACTGACATTTCTTACTCTAAAAGAATTAACAGCTGAAATAAAATCAACCGAACGTGATCGAGCGAGGTGTTGTTAAAATGGAGACTTCAACGCAACATCAGAACGCAAACTTAATTTCGAATCATCTGAAAACTATTGCCTATCGCTCGCGGTGCATTTCAAGCACCAAAACAACTCTCATTTGAAGGGGTTAATGTAGCGAGAACGCTCCGCTATGATTAAAATGAATCCGTCACAATACTTGAACTGGAAACAATTGCCAATCGATCTTTCGTGTTGCTTATCAAATTATCAAATTCAAAACAACGAAAACGCTTCTAAAAATGTTCGAAAGACAAAAAAGAAAGGAAAACGGAAGACGACTGACATTTCTTACTCTAAAAGAATTAACAGCTAAAATAAAATCAACCGAACGTGACCGCTCGATCAATATTCGATTGTTTCAAAAACATTGTAAGCAGTGTTGCTAAATTTCACGAGCAGAAAACAATTGACGATCGCCTTCTCTTCAAATCGAGAGAAAAACGTAATCAAACAACTCGTTTATTTTCGATAGAAAAGAATTGACAGTCGATTTTAATTTCAAGCAGCTCTCATAAAATCGAAAGTGAAAACATCTGCCAATAATCATTCAACATTCAATTATTCTCATAGAAAACAGTTGACTTTCAACGTTTCTCATAAAGTAAGAAGTCCAATAATCAATTAAGGAATTAATTATTCAATTGTTCTGACTGAAAACAATTGACAATCGACGTGACTTTTAAGTATTTCTGGTAAATCGAAATTAGAAAAAAAGTCAACGAAGCAATTGCAAACAATCGAGTAATTTGAAACAGTTGATTACGATTCAGTTGTTCCTCTGAAGAGCTCTTGAACTCGAAAACAATTCTCAAATGACGGCGTATAAATTGAAACAACTGACGATCGACAATTATTTGTTTACTTAAAAAAAATCATCTGGTTTAAGGATAGTCAAAAAGTGAAAACAATATAGAGTATTCAAGAATAATTGCTCATGATTATTTATTTTTTTAGAGTCTTGAGAGTTCAAACTCAATCAAATAATTGAGCACAGTTATTCAATTGTTTTGACAGAAAATCGACATAGTTGAAATTGAAGAAGGTCAATCGAACATTTGAAAATAATTGAAAAAGTCTCAAACAAGTGTCAGAAATTGAAAACAGTTGCTACGATTCAGTTGTCTCAACGTTTCGACAATTTTTAAGAACATTTGAATCGATTGACAAACCACGACACAGCATATAAATTTAAACAATTGACAATCGACGGTAATGGGGTTTATACTTTTAGCTTTTTAATAAAATAAGAGTCAATCATGTAACTGGGGATAATTATTCAATTGTTTTGATGGAAAACAATTGACAACCGACGTGGGTTTCAAGAATTTCTTATAAAATCGAAGTTTAGAAATTCAATCAAACATTTGAAACCAATTGAATAAATCATAAAAAAGCGATAGAAATTGAAAACAATCAAACATTAGAAAACAATTGAATAAATAATAAAAAATCGTTAGAAATTGAAAACAATTGCCACGATTCAGCTGTCTCAACTTTTAAACAATTCTGAACAGCCTTGAATCGAAATCAATTGACAAATCACAAGATATCCTATAAATTGAAAAACAATTGACAATCGACTGTTTTTTTATTTAGTTTTAAAACATTTTTGAGTCGACTATAAAAATCGGTCATGGAATCGAAAACAAACGAGTAACTGAAGAAAATCGAATAATAGAAACAATCGACGATGATGGACCATTCAAAAGTAATCGATCAAAATTCTTTCTTTTTATTCCTTTTTTATTCAAGTAACTGAAGATAATCGATCAATTGTTTTGACAGAACACAATTGACAGTCGATGCGGACTTCAAGAATTTCTTGTAGAATCGAAATTAAGAAAAATAACCAAACAATTGAATAAAACGAACATCAGTAATCGAATAATTGAACAACAATTGACTAGAATTCAATTGTCCAATTTTTCCAACGACAGAAAACAATTGACGATCGACGTGGATTTCAAGAATTTCTTGTAAAAACGAAGTTAAGAAAAATCATCAAGCAACTGAAAACAAGTGAATAAACCATTGACTAAAATTCAATTGTCAAACATTTTCAATGGTTTTCAAGAATAGCGGATAATTATTCAATTGTTGTTAGAGGAAACAATTGACAATCGACGTGGGTTTGAAGAATTTCTTGTAAAAACGTTGACTGGAATTCTATTGTCCAATTTTTTAAACGTTTTTAAGAATAAAGGATCGTTTCGACAGAAAACAATTGACGATCGACGTGAGTTTCAAGAATTTCCTGTAAAAACGAAGTTAAGAAAAATCATCAAGCAATTGAAAACAAGTGAATAAACCAGCGTCAGCAATCAAATGATTTATCTAAAATTCAATTGTCAAATCTTTTAAAATAGTTCTCAAGAGCACTTGAATCGAAATTATAGAAACAATCGACGACGATGGTGTAATCAAGACTAATTGATCCAAAAAAAAATTTTAATTATGAAAGAACATGAAATTGAAAATAACAATCGAATAACTGAACAACAATTGACTAAAATTCAATTGTCAAATCTTTTAAACAGTTTTCAAGAACACTTGAAACGAAATTAGACAATTATAAGATCGGCCAAAAAAGTGAAAACAATCGAATGTTAGAAACAAATCGACGACGATGGAGTAATCAAGATTAATTGATCAGAATTCTTTTCTCAACGCATTTCAAGTCGCGCGCCCCTGAACGTGTGAGTTGAGTTCCGTGCGAATCGAAAACATCTCCGAAACAAAACTTTCTTTTGTGAGAATCTAAACTCACACACGAACACATGTTCATACAAAAGTCAGTCAAAGCCCGTCTGCGGCGTTGAATGAAGAAAACTTTCACTGCAAATTAGGCGAACGCAAGCGGGTCTTATCCGCGTGATTTCTCGAGTGTACACACAAACAGGCAGAGAAATCTTTGCGAGAGTTTCTTTGCCGAACCTTAAAAGACTTAGGGAGGAAATTCTATTAATCATGCATTCGTTTCGACTCGCTTGCGACGACGACGCGCAAAACAGGCGACCATTTTCTCGCCGTAAATAAATAATTTGCTGAAGGAAAGCAGGAAAGCAGTTTTATAGTTATACATATTAACACTGTATTTTGCGCACGTACTGTGATATAAGAAAACAATTTCGTTATTGTGAAAACAACGCTTAAATATTTACACGGTCGAAAACAAGTTAAAAATCTTGATGTCTGCAAAATATTTAAACGTTGTTTTGGAACACCCTGTATACACGAATGTACGCACATGGATAGTTTATGCTCGTCTTCTTCCCGTTAGCTAGGTAAGAGTTGGGGGATATTGAGTACGTGTGTGGTGGGTACTAAACAGATATAGACCGAGGAGGCCACGATAAGAATAACATGCCGGATTAAGTCGAGCCATATTGGCTTTCATGGACGAGCCGTGAATACAGATAGCCCGACCCTGTTTCCATACAGTTCGAACCGAATTCTATGCAGATAGTTACGAGCTTCGATCGCTCGCCCCAATTTACAAAAAAAAAAACAAATTGTTACCCTAAATGCAAACGACTTTATTCATCAAGTGAACTAAACGACTCTTTCGAAGAAAATTGATTTTATTTTCCACATCAGAGTGAATTATTGAAACAATCAGGACGTCCTTCGTTTCAATTTCTAAAACACAATTCCTACGAGTTAATGAATCAGGAATGTGACGACGTCCGTGAAATCGATTTGATCTAGTAAAACAGGCTTAGCTAATTTTAAGGACGACATTCACGCCACTTTGATTCTTTAAATGAACGCTAGAACTTTGGTAATTTCATAGCTTAACGCCTCAAGTGCCTTTACGATATGAAACAGCTCGCGTGCCCCAAGTTTTCGGGTGATTTTAAAGTTTTGCACTTCGCCCGGGGTTGCAGCAAGGAAGAACGAGATTTTTATTGCCTCTATTAATTAAATCGAGCCGGTGGACGGGGGGTGTTTAGAGAGTTCCGGCAGATTAGTTGGTTTTTCTGGCAGCAAAAGCCATGCTTTACGTCTTTCCAATTAGGAAGGACTTGGATTTTTATAGTTAGACAAAATTGACTGGGCCGTTAATTACGTAAACGTATCTCCAATAGAAAACTATGTAGACGAAATGAAAAAGTTTATTGCACGAGGGAAAATCGATAATTCTTATATTGGTGGAGCGAAATAGAAATGAAGCGAATTCGAAAAATTAATTTCAAATTTCGCGCCTAAAAAAATGTAGTCCGATCATATTTACACAGATGGCGCCACACGACACAACAAATCAACGAAATGTAAAATTAAATGAACGAAAAACAAGGGAAGATCAATGATTCTTATTTGGTGGAGGATAATCGAAATAGAAATGATGCGAATTCGAAAAAATAATTTCAAATTTCGCGTCTAAAAAATGTAGTTCGATCAAATTTGCATAGATGGCGCCACACGACACAGCAAATCAACGAAATGTAAAATTAAATGAATGGAAAACAAAAGAGGATCGATGATTCTTATTTGGTGGAGGATAATAGAAATAGAAATGAAGCGAATTCGAAAAATTAATTTCAAATTTCGCGCCTAGAAAATGTAGTTCGATCGTGGCGCCACACAACACAAGAAATCAACGAAATGTAAATTGAAATGAACGGAAAACAAGGGAAAGTCGGTGATTTCTATACTGGTGGAGAATAACTGAAATAGAAATGAAGCGTATTCGAAAAATTAATTTCAAATCTCGGGGCTAAAAAATGTAGTTCGATCATATGTACACAGATGGCGCCACACGACACAAGAAATCAACGAAATGTTGAATAATAACGAGAATAATTGAAATAGAAATGAAACGTATTCGAAAAATTAATTTAAAATTTCGTGCCTAAAAAATGTAATCCGATCATATTTACATAGATGGCGCCATACAACAGAACAAATCAATGAAATGTAACGAAAAGCAAAGCAAGCTAAATGATTTTTATTTAGTGGAAAATAATTGAAATAAAATGAAGCGAATTCGAAAAATTAATTTCAAATTTCGCGCCTAAAAAAAACGTAGTCCGAATATATTTACACAGATGGCGCTACGCAACACAACGAATCAACCAAATGTTAAATTAAATGAACGAAAAACAAGAGAAGATCGACGATTGTTATAGGTGGAGAATAATTGAAATGGGAATTAAGCGAATTCGAAAAATTAATTTCAAATTTCGCGCCTAAAAAAATGTAATCCGATCATATTTATAGAGATGGCGCCACAAAACACAACAAACCAACGAAATGTATAATTAAATGATCGGGAAACAAAGGTAAGATCGATGATTCTTGTTTGGGGGAGAATAATTGAAATAGAAATTAAACGAATTTGAATTTCAAATTTCACGCCTCAAAAACTGTAGTCCGAATATATTTACAAAGATGGCGCCACACAACACAAGAAATCGACGAAATGTAAAACGAAATGAACGGAAAACAAGGGAAAATCGATGACGTTTATATTGGTGGAGAATAATTGAAATAGAAATGAAGTGAATTCGAAAAACTAATTTCAAACTTCGCGCCTAAAGCAATGTAGTTCGATCATATGTACGTAGATGGCGCCACACGACATCACAAATCAACGAAATGTTAAATTAAACGAACGGAAAACAAGGGAAGATCGATGATTCTTATTTGAAGAAAGAGAAC
Source organism: Serrognathus titanus (assembly GCA_039766575.1). Taxonomy (NCBI): domain Eukaryota; kingdom Metazoa; phylum Arthropoda; class Insecta; order Coleoptera; family Lucanidae; genus Serrognathus; species Serrognathus titanus. The sequence goes on along the minus strand of CM077911.1, from coordinate 19,055,624 downwards.
AATTGAAATAGAAATGAAGCGAATTCGAAAGAAATTTATAACTCGTAGGACATGATCAATAAAAAGTTACCTAAAAGAAATTGTGTTGGTAGCACTATTATCGCTTTCTGTTTTACCGACGTTTTATGTCTTATACAGAGTGTCTGTTAATGTCCGAACGCCATTTATGTTGGCACTATTGAATTTATTTTTCTACTGTTGGTGTGGTACAGTGGCGTGGTATGAAGTTTTGATGTGAAAATATGAAAAATGACAAACAGCAAGGTTATGTGTATTGAACATTGTCAAATTAGCAAGGCTACATGCCAGGTAGCAAGGCATTTGTTACATGTCCATTGAACATGTAACAAATGTTTGCTACTTGGCATAATAAAACATTGATGACTAAAAAATAACTTTTATTTTTATAATAATTGTTGAAAATGTTCCCCATTATTCTGTAAGCACAAGTTCACTCGTCGTTTCATATTTTCGAATACACGGCAGAGTTCTTCCTGTGTTATATTTTGAATTTCATGCGTAATTGCTTGTTGAAGTTCATCTAAGTCATGCAAGCGGTTTTTGTACACATTATTCTTCATGCGTCCAAAGAGGAAATAATCTGGTGGTGTCAAATCTGGACTTCTTGGTGGCCACAAACCTTGGCTTATAATTCGATTTCCATAAAACTGTTGTAAATAATTTATGGTGGCACGTGCAGTATGAGCAGTAGCTCCGTCTTGCTGGAAATAGCCCCTTGTTAATTCATCATCATGCAGCTGATTAATAAATTCTGTCAAAATGATAGTTTGGTATCTTTCTGCATTGATTGTTTCGTTAAAGAATATTGGTCCTATTATTCTTCGTCTTGATATTGCTACCCAAATTCCAACTTTTATTGGATGTAAATTTGTTTCAACAAAATTATGAGGGTTTTCTGTTGCCCATGTCCTGTAATTCTGGCTATTTACGTAACCAGATAAATGAAACCATGCTTCGTCAGTAAAAAAAGTTAAATCAAGCAAATCATCGTTGTTTAATTGCTCATTAAACCATTGACAGTACATCACTCTATTTTGAAAATCATGTGGGTACAGCTGCTGAACAACAGAGACACGGTACGGATGCATATGCAGATTCTTATGCAGAGCTTTTGAACAACTAGCCCTACTAATGCCTGCAAAAAGTACGTAATTAAGGACTTGCATTATTTTCATTGCTGCGGTTCACATACCTGACTGTGCTGATAACTTTCTTAGTGATTTATTCGGGCTTTGATCCATTCGACCTTGAAGATCGTTGACAACAGGTTCAGTTAAAACTGTAGGTCGCCCAGTTGATTTACCTTTGCAAATACAATTTTTTCTCTCAAATCTCTTCACAACTTCACGTTTGTGATGACTAAAAACTTCGTAGTTTACATTTTCATCAGGAAATGCTTCCACGAACTGTTCAAAGCAAGAGCGCAAATTATATGCCCATGTTCCATCGAGATTTCGAGTTGCACTTCGAAAGTGTGCCATAAGAATGTACGCATCCTGTTCAGGTGTAAACATTTTTGATAAACACTGTGAATACTGAAAAGAATAAGAATATATTGGAATGTAATTTGAAATTCACATTAAATTATTACTTACATGCAACTCACAACGTTAATTAATGAGCTCTAATAAGAACTGACTGAAAATAAAGCAATAAATATCAAAAAACCACACCAAAGAACCTTTATAAACCAACGAGTCACCCAAATAACGATACGCCAATGTGCACTGTCAAAATTGACACAATCGACATGGTTGCCACTACAAGTTGATAAAACTGCAGGCTGCCAACATAAACCGCGTTCGGACATTAACAGCCACTCAGTAGTTGAGGTTATATGTTATTGTTATACGACAATAACAACGAACATGAAATATTTATTCAAATTGTTACTTTCATCGTAACACATTTATGTACATATATAAAAAAGAGCTGAAACTCTATAAGTATAACCTTAAATTGTTAAATGTCAAATTCTGATTGAAAAGGATAAGCGGTGTCAGTGCTGCCAACAAAATTCAGCCTAATGGCAACACTTTCTTTTTCGAACATACTGTTACATTGCCTGATGCAGATTCTATTTTTACGTTACGCCACCTATTGAGCCAGTCTTTCTCTAGTACTTTCCAAACTTGTCCTAGATGGCGCTAGAATTTGCTGGAACTACTACTCCTTGCACGCGATTCTCGAAAGAGTACATTTCCTATATAAACCAGCGGCGGCGCGCGATTCAAATGAGTTTTTATTTCGAAAGCGATTGGTAGAACAGTTAAGTTCTTTTAAAACTCATCGACGATTATAATCCGTGAACCCCAAAGTCGTAACAATACGTTACACAACTTTCTAAAATTAATTGCAAATAAATGAAATGTAATACAAATTACACTCCAGTCATTCAAATAATTGCAACTTAAATTATTTTATTTCCATTCGTAGAAACTTTATCTTGAAAATACATAACTTGCGCTGGAAAACTTTTTACATAATTTAATTAACGCCCTGCTCCTTCCGTCTTCTCGACAAACTACCCATTACTCGTAGCTCCTTTTGTGTACACTGCTGAAATACACTCAAACGCTGAGAAATTACGTGATAAACTGAGAATGATTTTAAATTATGATTTGCCCAAGTGTGAGTTCGTTTTCGCCCCGAGGAAAGTCGGCCTTAAAGCTCCGCTCGCTCGAGGGAGTTAGTGATCCGAATAGGAGTTGAATTTATTGACATTGTTGATGTAATGCCCGCTAAATTATTTATTGATGGAAAGGCAAACATTTGCGGCTCTCCTCGGCTTGAACGAATCGGGCTTAGCAGATTATATATTTATCAAAAAGTTGGCCAAGTTGTAAACATGTTTTGGATTTACGAGTAAATAATAGATCACATTTCGCCAAGAAGCAACTTCCTAACAAAAGAAAATTGTAAAAAGAAACCTATATTTACAATACAATTTAAATCACGCTTAAAGAAAAATGCTGCGAATTCTTTGCCTGGAGGTTTGAGTTGGTTTCGTGTTGTAGTGATTTATTTGTTTACTATTTCGAAGCAGATGTCCAACGTGGGGCCGTTGTTATCCTTATTTTGTACAATCCGTATTGAATATAATTTACTTCAGGTGATTTGCATGAATTTGTGATTAATTTCCGAACTGTTTATTAAAGTCAAGTTCATGTCCGACGTCGTAAGAATCCTTAATTTTGGAACATAATCAATCTTCTTTATTGGCTCTCAATTGGTGGCATAATTTAGCCTTTATTGCCCGAAAGCTCTAAAGTAGTGAACAAGGGCATAATTTGGCCTTTATTGCCCTAGGCTTTTAAAGTAGTAAAGAAACTCGTACAATCTACATGATTTTATAGAAACAACGAGAGAGGGAAAATCCTTAAATTTTGACCATTTTAAGCTCAAAATAAAATAAAACGTTGTACGTACCACGGGCATAATTGTAGATAATAGCCCTCAAGCTTCACTAAATACATAACTAACTATACTATTATAACTGTATTTATTTCGTTTACATGCTGCTCTTCTTAACCATGGACGTATCGTCGTTTTCGGTGTTAGTTTTGATTAATTATTTCTTGAAAACTAAAGTACATCGATTCTTTTAACAGTTTTCCGTACTCTCAAATATCGCTTTTCGTGTTTTCCTTTTTTTTTTAGCAGAACAACTATCCAAAAACTTAACGTCAACGTCATCGTGCACTTCGTTTTTCTTTCTTTTCACTTTTTGTTAATTTTAAAGTCATTTAACCGAGTTTTAAAAATCTTTAATCTTTAGAAGTCGATCCTCTTTTTACATTATATATTTTTTTTTCAATTTGAATCGGAGGTGGAAATTAGAGAAAAAAAGTTTGTTTCTCGCTTCGTTTTGTGCCAATTCTTAACGTTCTGAAATTTTAAAAGCCGACCTTCTATGATTTTTCCATTTGATTCGACTATTTTAGGTGTTGATCTTCATTTGTTTTAGGTGTCGGCCTTCAATTGTTTTTCGATTTGATTCGAATAAGTTTGATGTTTCAATCTTCATTTGTTTTTCCATCATTTTCCAATTTGATTCGACTAAGTTTTAGATCTTAAACCTTCATTTGTTTTTCCATTGTCTTTTTTTCAATTTCCATTTTTTTTTTAATTTGATTCGGCTAAGTTTTAGACGCTGATCTTCATTTGTTTTTCCATTATTCGATTCGAAGTTAAAAAAAATTATTGTCGTCATTTTATATTTAAATTTATTAAAACGTTTAAAAGTCGATTTTCGTTTGTTTATTCATTATTTTTCAGTTTGATTCTACTAGGTTTTAGATTTGATCTCTCATTTGTTTTTCCATTGTTTTTGTTAGCCGAATCAAGGCTAAGTTTTAGATGCTAATCTTCATTTGTCTTTCCATTATTTGATTTGAAGTTAGAAAAAATGATTGTCGTCATTTTAAATTTTAAAATATATATTTTTTTAATTTTCTTTGTCAAACGTTTAAAAATCGACCTTCGTTTGTTTTTCCATTATGTCTCAATTTGATTCGACTAGGTTTTAGGTGTTGACCTTCATTTGTTTTTCCATTGTTTTTGTCAACCGAATCAAGGCTAACTTTTAGATGTTGACCTTCATTTGTTTTTCCATTATTTCTGTCAGTCCAATCAAGGCTAAGTTCTTGATGTTGACCTTCATTTGTTTTTCCATAATTTGATTCGAAGTTAAAAAAAAAAGATTGTCAAATCGTCGTTTTAATTTTCTTTGACAGACGTTTAGAAGTCGACCTTCGTTTATTTTTCCATTGTGTTTCAATTTTATTCGTAAATTGAAATAAAAAAGGAAAAAATTGGCCCATCATTCTTTTTTACGGGAATTTTAAAATTTATTTTCATGTTTTGATTTTATTCGGACAAGTTTAAGGAGTCGATCTTCGTTTGATTTTGTGTTGTTCAATTTGTTTCGGAAACGGAAGCTATTTTTAAAATTTTAATTTTAATTTAATTTTGTAGTTTTTGATTGGATTTATTAAGATTTAGGAGCACATATTAATTTTTTTTTAATTGTTTAACAACCGATCTTCATTTGTTTCTTCACTATTTTCCGATTGATTTCGAAAGTGGATCTTCGAGAAAATCGATAATTTTAAATCGATGTTTTAATTTTATTTATTAGGATCTATTAAATTTTAAATTTAATATTCGATTTTAAAAGTCGATATTCGTTTCTTAAGAGTCGATCTTCATTTGTTTTTTTTTCCATTATTTTCCCATCCAGTACAAGAAAAATTGTTTGTTTTTAAAATTTTTGTTTCAATTTTATTCAACTTGTTAAATTTTAAAGATCGATCTGCGTTTTTTATCAACCGATCTTCATTTGTTTCTTCACAATTTCCGATTGATTTCGAAAGTGTTTCTTTTAGAAAAATGGGTAATTTTTAATTTTTGTTTTGATTTTTTCTCGTCGCCTTCAAATTTTTCTATTAAATTAAAAATCGATCATCGTTTTTCTTTTGTTTCTTCGTTATTTTCCGGTCGACTCGAAAGCGGATCCTCGAGAGAAAAGACAATATTTTTTAAATTTTAATTACATTTTTTTATTAGAATTTGTTAAATTTCGAAAATCAATCTTTGTTTTTAACAGTCGATCTTCATTTGTTACTTCATTATTTTCCCATTGAAAGCAAGAAAAATTATTATTTTTTAAAATGTTTCAATTTTGTTCCATTTGTTAAGTTTTAAAAATCGATCTTCGCTTTTTAACAACCGGTCTTCACTTGTTTCTTTACAATTTCCCGATGACCTTCGGAAGTGGATCTTACTTCCTTGCTATTTAAAAAAATCAATCATTTTATGAACAGCAGTTGTTTTTTATTTATTTTATTTATTTATTTATGATTCTATTAGCAAAGCGTGAAATAAACGTGCATGAATTAGTGTAAGCGTTTCGCTTTCCCTTCTGCTATAATTTCAAGTTCTTTTGAGATAACGAATTATCGAAGCTGTGAGTATAGTGGGTGTACAACGAAATGTAAATGGAAATGAACGGAAAACAAGTGAAGATCGACGATTCTTACATTAATGAAGCGAATTCGAAAAATTAATTTCAAATTTTGCGCCTAAAAAATGTAATCCGGTCATATTTATATAGATGGCGCCACACAACAGAGCAAATCAACGAAATGTAATGTAATTCTTATTTGGTGGAAAATAATTGAAATAGAAATGAAGCGAATTCGAAAAATTTATTTCAAATTTCGCGCCTAAAAAAACGTAGTCCGAATATATTTACACAGATGGCGCCACACAACACAACAAATCAACCAAATGTTAAATTAAATGAACGGAAAACAAGGAAAGATCGACGATTCTTATTTGGTGGAGAATAATTGAAATGGGAATTAAGCGAATTCGAAAAATTAATTTCAAATTTCGCGCCTAAAAAAATGTAATCCGATCATATTTACAGAGATGGCGCCACACAACTCAACAAATCAAAGAGATGTAAAATTAAATGAACGAAAAACAAGGGAAGATCGATGATCCTTATTTGAAGAAGTTAAGTTTTAAAAATCGACAACCGATCTTCACTTGTTTCTTCACAATTTCCCGATGACCTTCGAAAATGGATCTTACTTCCTTACTACTTAAAAAAATCAATAATTTTATGAGCAGTAGTTGTTTTTTATTTATTTATTTATTTTATTTATTTATTTATTTATTTATTTATTTATGATTCTATTAGCAAAGCGTGAAATAAACGTGCATGAATTAGTGTAAGCGTTTCGCTTTCCCTTCTGCTATAATTTCAAGTTATTTTGCGATAACGAATTATCGAAGCTATGAGCATAATGGATGTACAACCCCCGACTTTCTTTTCAAAATTTTCGCAACGAAAGCAATTTTACGGAGAAATTACTAATTAAAAGTGAACGTCACACTTTCACGGGGAACGTTTCGGAATTTCGAACGAAACTCGTCGGGTAAATAAACTTCATTGAATTCGCCAAAGGAAATTTCGATATTTATTAATTGCGTTCTTGATTTCGACCTTATTAAAGCTAATCATTAAACGCGTGCTAAAAATAGCTGCTGCGGTCGCCGTCGTTAGGAGCTTAGCTACCCAATAATTCATTAACCGGAGGCGGTTAGCAGATCAAGTGCTCGTTATTGATTCAAAGTTCCAGAGACAGAGTTGATCCCCAACAAAATTAGTGATGGGTCGCTGGACTTTTAATCTGGAGTTGGAGGAAAAACGAAGTTCGCCGAACCGAAACGCAATCGGGCGTAAATTAAATTACAAAATTTCAATTTCACACACACACACGCAAACATGTTTTTGTGTTTAAATTGTAGCGAGCCAAGAACACACGAACGCCGCCGCCGCCGCCTTGAGAATAATATAATCGTCGGAGAAGTCCACGTTGGGGCGTTTTTGCCCCCCTTACCACTAAACGTGAACACACTTCTTGCCCCCTGTACAATCCCCAGACCGCACTCGGAGATCGTTCTCCAAGGCATTGTCGCCAGACACGTAAAAAGGTGTCAGGCGGTCAAAGTTCATGATAAATGCCCTCGTCCTCTCCCGCCCCCCCCGGGTCCCGCTACGTCAATAACACTGGATGTCCTGCGTGATGTTTCTCACCCCCTACTGACGCAAACTCTGACAAGATTTGGGAAGTTACGATTGCCTTTCAATCAGAAAGCAATTTTCTTGATTGAACTGAGATTAAAACGAAGAAGGAAGTTTTCCTTTTTAATGGTGGAAGCGCCGGATTTATGATTATAACTATACTTAGTATTAGATCAACCTTATCGCTAGATTCTATTTCTTTCCAAGTTGATTTTAGGCATCTTCCATTATACTAACTCTTGAATTTCATTGAAGAGACTGTATTTGTCATTTAGATATTATCACCTTGGTTCCAATAGATTGCAAGGTAGGAATGCAAATAAGTATTACAACAGTTTCGCTTCCAGTTAAGAAAAAAAGTGGCAACCTTGCTGACGTACGAAATTGCGTGACGTTCTCGACCGAGAAACACAACGCAAATGGAGCGTTTGACTTTAAATATTAATTAATCAATCGCCCATTAATTACATTAAGAGCCAATTAAATCCAATTCTCGGACGCTAGCAGCCATGTATCGTTATCGAAGCGATCGGCTACGCCAAGGCCCCCAATCGACGGTTTAAAAATATTTATGTATTTGGGTGTATGGAACGAATTGAAATGGCTTGAACAATAACCGCCAGACCGACGGTTGCGTTCTGGGCCCGAGTTTGTGGTAATCAATACGACAAAGAGCACATCGCAGGCGACATCGTCGGCGGCGATGAGTCTCCTCGCTAGGTTCAAATTCAAACCACAAGCTATATTTATAACAATCAACTAATTATTAATAATTAATATACCTTTTTCGTTATTAATACCGTGCGATCATATAAAAAAATATTTTTTTTACTAATGACACTCTTTCGGTGTCAATGTTGCCAACGGGCACGCGAAAAATTCCTAGTTTAACGAGAAATTTCAGAGTGTCTGAGAAAACAAACATTTTTACTTTTTAGATACCTCTAGTTTCTGACAACACGTTGTATGTATGTAGATTAAAGATAAGTTTCAAGTAACGTGTGGAAAATTTAAAGATTCCTTTACACAGTGCAGTGCCCCCAATTTTTATTCGATTGCACAGTATTAACGCAACAACTAATTTGATTTGACAACAACAGTAAAGTAGTACATTTACAGTTAGAAAACGCAAACAGAATTCTCTTTCAAAAACGAATTAAACCAATTTAATTAAGACCAAAAAGTGTTTACTTGAAATATGAACGACAAACGAAGACTAATGATGTAATTTGCAAGCGCCTTCAGAAATCTCTTCTCTTTTCTTTACATTGACAAACACAAAGGAATAATTGCATTCTTCTTTGCAGCATCGCGTAAGTAAGAAGGACCGCGTGAAAACAATGTAACTGAATAGTTGCAACACAAACTACGCGTTTACTATCTCATGCATTACATAAATAAACAATTATGTGCTTAACAGATTTTTCATCGCCTGTCATTCATAAAAATTTTATGCACCAATTGATGAAGGAGGGGAATGCGAACGAAGTTATTTAAATTTGGGGCCCTCTGTGTAAGAACGAGCAGATGGTTATCAATCAAAACCTTGAAGACGTCACGTGCCCTGTTATTTCGGATCTGAAAGGAAGATACGTATGGAGGAAACGATGCCCTTAAATTAGCGCATCCTCCTCCAGGCGGACGTTTCAATTTTTCAATGCAAATTAGGTTGGCGCAGAATGGATTGCCGTCGGATTAAGCAAAGTCGGGGATATCCGAATGATAGAGAGAAACGAATTTTCTGTGACTTCGCGAGTGCCACATTTCATGTATGTAAATATCCGCATTATAACAAAGGACGTCCCCGGAATATTGGGGAGGATTTGTCTTCGCTTTATTTTTTGTTTCCAAAACCGTTTTTTGTTTTTTGCAAAGCAAATTATGACGGCTGAAAGTTTTCTGCTACGGTGTAATTGGATTGCACTTAAGGAGGAGACTGTATTCAACGCCGAAACATCGAGGGATTTTTATAAGAGCATCCCCCACAGGATAAGGAAGTTATCCGCGCAACACAATAGCACCAGATGAAAGGACCTACTATCATCCGGCTGCTTCATAACTTCTTACAAAAAAAAGTGGCAGTAAAAGTAGGCGGTATTTTAAGGGCCATATAAGTAGAAAAATCACGCATGAAATGTGCGATTTATTTTGGGGCTATCGCACTCGCTGACCTTATCGTGTTTCTCTTAAATGGCATGAAACGTCTTGTCGGGGCGCCATGATTAATTGATTATTATTATCTTCTTTCTTTCACTGGAAATTAATTGGCGATTTCCAGCTCACTTTTTTGAATTTGCTAAATAACTAATCAACCTCCGAGGTACTTAGACTTAAGCAGGATTGAAAATCGAATCAAAATAGATTCTTATTACTTATACTTGCTGGTTTTAGTTTAAGTTGTAATCGAACATTATTCATTGTTATCTAAAAGGGCCTCGTTCAAAAAAAAAATGCCTTGAGGTGACCGTTCGTAATCCATCTCTGTTTTCACGCGACCACCAATCACTTGGACTCGTGGGGGTGAACGATGGCGAGATATCGGGGGCGTCCAATCCTCCCCCAGAAGGTGGTTTCGGGGCTGAAGTTCAAAGTTCGCTGGTCTGAGGCATTCCTCCGACGTTCGGAATTCCTGTATGATATATGAAGCGCTCAAACCCCCCTCGTGCATGCGATATTTAAAGGATTTGGCCAATTTTTCAATTAACTCGAACAAATTCAACTTACAGCGCGCACACGAAATTTAGGGGTGGAGAGCAAACGACGTCTTAATTACGTTTCGTGTGTCTCGCTAATCTTGAGGTTTTTTTTTTCTCTTCTGCGTTGTTCCGAGAGCTAAACCAATTACTTACTTTGCGAGAGCAAGAACGGATGACGACGGGGCGGATGGGCTTTTAAAACCACGTTAGAAATTTTGCTTGTCAAACTGAAATTAGGTTCCGGCTCTTAACGTCGATTCGATTATTGTTTATTTATTTATTGCACCACGGGGGGGATTCGTTTGAGAAGCATCAAGTTTTTTAATTAGGTCGAAAATGAAAAAGTTTGCTTCAATTTCAAGCACCATTTAATAAAGCGTCCTGAAACCATTTGAATACGTCGCCAGTAAGTTTCAGTGACTGCAAGTTCTGTAACTGTCAGTGAGTTTCTTTTAATAAATCCGGCAACTTGCAGAAAGAAACGAGTTCGAATAGTAACTACCTCGAGAACTTTTAGAAAACAGTTAAAGAAGAAACCAGGAAATTTCTGAGAAAATAAGTAGGTAATTAATTTATTCTAGTTTGCAGTCGAAATTTCCCTTTAATATAAGCAGTCTTGCTTGCGGGTAAAACATGAACTTGCTTAATTAATTAAACGCCTGCAATTCCCCTGAGTGTATGCGAATGTTAACTGGTAACTCTCTCATTAACAGTTCAGTGTGTTTAACATGTCAATTGTATGAATGTATCCAGAATCTAATTAGCAGCCGGTAATAGTATTTATTTTTAACCATTTATCTCGCGAAAACATCCCCATACACGCGAAACGATTCATCATCCCCGTTCCGAATTTAAATTTGATATTTTCGACGAAAGGAAGCTGCGCCCCGACGCTTGCTTGTTTTTCTCGGGGACGCCGAGGGATTTGCTTGCCCAAGATGTTCCTGTTATTCAAAGAAAAGGACAAATTTAAGCTGGAAATTGAACATGAAAGCCATATACGTAACTGTCGTGCTCACTCTGAAAGCACAAAGGAATTAAATTAGAGAAGAAACTGATACGATCTGTATTGGCATGACGTGTGTGTTCGTACAAACTTTATGCTACAAAGAAAGAGCTTTTCGTACTATATTTTGTTTACATCAGGCGGCGACGTGTTCAGTAATTTGTTTTTGGTAAAAAGAAGCTCCGTCGTTGTCAAGGATGTTTATCAGAAACCGTTGGTTATCTTCATTTAATGTAAAGAGAACTTTTAGTTGTCTTTAATAAATCTCTTTTATTATTTAGTGTTTAATTAATATCATTTGTCTCTCTGCGCATGTGTGGTTGCAGAATGCACACATACAAACACATTCACACGGTATAATTTATAATAAGCGGAATTTGAACTGACAGAGTGAAATTAGAAGCAACGCTTCGAGGAATTTGAATAAGTTATGGGGGAAGTGACACTTCTCACGACGTATCGATCCCACCAAGATAATGTATGTGCACGTTAGGGGATGACAATTCTGTTTTGCATAATTTTGTTTAGTGCGTCGCACCTCGCGCCGGAAATAGAAAAGTTTACACTTCAGCTTTTGTTACGCCTGTTTGTAAACAAAATTGTCTGGGAAGTACGCTGTATTCAATTTTCCAACAGTTTTACATCTCAAGCTAGATAGTTTTTTAAAAACAAAATACTACAATCCAAGACTTTCGTTCCCAGCCGTTAAACTTATCATAAAACGAAATTAAGATGTGCGTCGAGGTCGCATTGTGTGTAGTCAATAAAATAATAATCATAAAACCTTAAGCTCCAATTGCGTTGTATTTGGTATATAAAGCCCAGGCCTGCAGCTAGGGTGTTGTGCAAAACATATTTTGGCGCCCTTTTAAAATTCCTGTACCATTTCGCTCAAAAGAGACAATATTTGCAAACATTTAACTGTACAAAAAGAACTTCTTTTTAAATTATATTATTTCGTTTCGCTTTTGCTCTCAGAAACATTTTGAACACTTTGAACTTCGACGGTGGTATTAACTTGGTGTAACTTGGCGGAAAAAATCGGGCATTCCCCATTGTTTTATAGCGTTAAAAATTACGAAAGCGACAAAAGTATTGCGGCATGGTTCGTTAGCGAACGTAATAAACTACAAAATCCCTACCCAACGAGTCCGAACGAGCAAACTGCAGAAACGAAATCACTTTCAAACCTCGGATTATTTCCGTACAGTTGAATACCACACTTTCACTTGCTTCTCTCGCCGAAGCAACACGCATTGTTAAATCTTTATCGTTACTGTTAGAACGAATTCTTGCAATTAAAGTCGCAATCAAATTTAATGTGTATAGGAGGGTGTCTCAAACCTCTGACCTAGTCCAAAAGTGCCTTTTTATATAGGACTGCACTTTATCAAAAGAAGTTGTGTAGGAGGTTTCAATTCCGCATAATTTAAAATAGACAAGGGGGGCCAGAAATGGGGGCTCACAGCGATGAACAAAATCATGTCACGATGACAGACGATATGAAACGTCAGAATAACAAACGTCACGTTGACAAATACGCGCGAAACGACACGTTGGCATCTACGCAACACAGTATAGATGACGATCGTCAAAATAAGTCAAATTAATGATTGGACAACAAATAGAGATTGGGATTTAGAAAAGCAGAAAGCAAAAGAAGACCGGCGTAAAAATAAAAGACTATCGGCAATCAACTGTTGGAAAATCAAAAGAATAACACAAGACACGAAAGAATAATGCAATGTAATCTGATTAATTCAAAAAAGAAGTTACAAAAGATAACTAACTGAAACAAACGACAGTGAGATTAGATTTAAAAAAAAAACAAGAGATCAACGGTTTTCATCGGACGAAAAAACAAAAGACTACCAGTAATCAAAAGAAGAGTGAACTGTTGGACGTAATGTGGTTGATTCAAAAATAAGACACAAAAAAAAACCTAAATAAACTACAATGAGATTAGAATTAGATTTAAAAAGACAGAAAACAAAAGAAGATCGACTGTTTTCATCGGGCGGAAAAACAAAAGACTACTAGTAATCAAAAGAAGAACGAAATGTTGGACAATTAAAAGACCAACGCAAAGACAAACAAGAATAACGTAATGTGGTTGATTCAAAAATAAGATACAAAAGTAAACCGAAACAAACAACGATGACGTTAAAATTATGTTTAGAAAAACAGAAAACAAAAGAAGATCGACCGTTTTCATCGGGCGGAAAAACAAAAGACTACTAGTAATCAAAAGAAGAACGAAGTGTTGGACAATTAAAAGACCAACGCAAAGACAAACAAGAATAACGTAATGCGGTTGATTCAAAAATAAGATACAAAACAAGAAGCAACAATGAGGTTACAATTACATTAAAAAAGAACAGAAAACAAAGAAGATTAACGGCTTTCCTTCGGCAGATAAACAAAAGATTACTAATAATCAAAAGGAGAACTTATTGTTGGAAAATCAAAAGACTGACACAAAGCGAAAGAATCGTGTAAACGTAAAATGGTTGATTCAAAAAGAAGGAACAAAAGAAAACTGAAACAAACAACGATGAGGTTAGAATTAGGTTTAGGAAAATAGAAAACAAAAGAAGAACGACGGTTTTCATCGGGTGAAAAAACAAAAGACTAAAAGTAATCGAAAGAAGAACGATCTGTTGGAAAATCAAAAGACCAACACAAGATAAATAAGGATAACGTAATGTGGATGATTCAAAAAGAAGATATAAAACAAACAACAATGAGATTAGAATCAGACTTAGAAAAACAGAAAACAAAAGACGATCTCGAAAAAGAAGAACGAACTGTTAGAAGAAAACTGAAACAAACAACGAAGATGTTAGAATCATGCTTAGAAAAACAGAAAACAGAAGAAGACCGACGATTTTCATCGGGTGGAAAAACAAAAGAAGGACGAACGAATTGTTGAAAATCAAAAGACTAACACTAGACACGTAATGTGTGGTTGATTCAAAAAGAAGATACAAAAGGAAACTGCAACAGACATCGACGAGACGATGAGGTTAGAATTATGCTTGGAAAAACAGAAAACAAAAGAAGATCGACGCTTTTCATCGGGTGGAAAAACAAAAGATGTAGTTGATTCAAAAAGAAATACAAAACAAGCAACAATGAAGTCAGAATTAAATTTAAAAAAAAACAGAAAACAAAGAAGATTAACGGTTTTCCTTGGGCAGTGAAACAAAAGACTACTAACAATCAAAAGAAGAACTTATTGTTTAAAAATCAAAAGAATAATGTAAAGGTAAAGTGGTTGATTCAAATAGAAGGAACAAAAGAAAACTGAAACAAACAAGGATGTAGCTAGGAAAACAGGAAACAAAAGAAGATCGACGGTTTTCATCGAGTGAAAAAACAAAAGACGACTAAAAGTAATCAAAAGAAGAACGAATGTGATTAATTAAAAAAAAATATATTCAAAAGAAGATCGAACTGTTGGAAAATCAAAAGACCAACACAAGAAAAAAGAATAATGTTATGTGGTTAATCCAAAAGGAGAATAAGGAAGAAACAAACAACAGTCAGGCTAGAATTAAGTTTGGAAAAACAGAAAACAAAAGAAGATCTCAAAAGAAGAACTGTAGGAAAATCGAAAGACCAACGCAAGACAAGTAAGAATAACGTAATGCGGTTGATTCAAAAAGAAGATACAAAAGAAAACTGAAACAAGTAACAATGAGGTTAGAATAGAGATTAAAAAAAAAACAGAAAACGAAGAAGATCGATGGTTTTCATTGGGCGGAAAAACAAACGACTGCTAGCAATCAAAAGAAGAACGAATTGTCGGAAAATGAAAAGACTAACAAGAAGCAAAAGAGTACTCTCAGATGAGTGTTACTTTTAAAGAGCTTTCTTTGATCGTCTCTTGTTTTTTTTCGAGCATCAAGAATATTTCTTTTGTTTCATTTCATCGGCCATTCGTTTAGAAATTTTTTCAAATTTTTCTCTCCTCTCTCTACATTTTGCTTTACATTCGAACTTTCATAGATTCTTCTTTTTCACTTTCTGATTTATCGACGAAAGTCAGAATTGTTTCTGTTTTATTTAATTTTCATTCTGTTTTAAACTCTTTTACTTTTGCTCCGTTTGACTTCCTCATGCAACTTTTCCATGTACTTCTATGTAATCTCCGATTATCTTTTATTTTACTATTATTTTTTTTTTATTGCAAATGTGCCTTCTTCATTTTTTCCATTCATTTCCTGAGCGACCTTGATTGTCTGGTTTTTTTTTTGCAGAAAACCTCATTTTGTTTGGTTTTCTCAATTTTATCACTTTGTCTACATTTTTATTCGCTTTATTTTCGTTCGTCTTTTATTTTTTCAGTATTGTTCTTCTTTTTTTTTGTATTTTCATTGTTTTAAATTTATTCATTTGTTATTTCGTCTTGCTTTTGTTTACTACGCACTCCTCAAAGAATACTCTCGATCATCTCTTGTCTTTATTCGTAATTGAAGATTCACGCACGTCGTTTTTTGTTTTGTTTCTTATTCGATGATACGTTCCGTTTTGGAGAGTCGTAAAGAAACAATCGAAACACATTGTAACATTACGTCAACACGCGTAGGTCATTAGATTACAAAAGACAATCAGAACCGTATTACCACTCGTAACGGTTTGGGTCTTGCGGTGATGAACCGTATCCTCATTGAATGCGGAAAGGCATACTGGAACGAGACGTGCAGACATGCATTTACGTGTACACATGTGTACATAAAACGTAAATGCGTACTTCCTGTGCCACTAAGCTCCATTCCTCGTCAATTCGCGGACGAGGCTGGGGACTTCCCCCCTTCTGCTTACCGTCGCTCCTCTATATTGCAGGATATAAACATACCGGCGATAAGAGGGACGAAATTTTGTTGCCCGTAAGTGTACTTGACGTTCAAATATGGGGCGGGCGGTGGTGTGGAGATAGCGTGCGAGGTAATAAAGTGGGGCTGTAAAACATTTTCGAATTACGAAAATGTGAGGCCGATTCATATACGCAGTTTTATGTGTGGTCACGATGTTGCTTTTATGCTTGCGGAGCTAAGATAGGCACTTTCCATTGTGATACTCGTCCAATTTTTTTAAATTTATTTCATAGTAACTACCTCTACGAGTTCATGCAGAAGTAATACACAATTTGGTTCTGCATATTTCGTAAAGCTAATAAAGTCGAGCCTAATCTTGAATCCGCGCTCCTTAATAAATGTATGCATATACAAGTTCAGGGTGGAAGTTTTATCCACAATAAATTGTTTGGATCTCTGCGTTTTCTTTACTTCCACGTCGCGTTCATTCGTTCCTCGAATCCCGCCCGATTTACATAAAGGGCTTTAGCGTGTCGTCTCGTCGGATTCCCCTAATTATCCAATTAATTCCCCCACCCCCAAAAAAAGAAGCTAATTAGCAAATTTACTTGTCTCTGTATTCGTGAACATTAAAGCTTTTTAGGTAGTTCAATTTGCAACATCTACAGGCTGTCCCAAACGAGCTTTTCGTTGATACCACACTGATGATTGATGATAATAACTCACAAGTTAGTAGAAAGCTAATAGAAAGGGCTATCCATATATGTTATATGTGCAGGTTGTTCGATTTGAAAAAATTGACCAATTTTGCAATCGTACTATAGTTGTTGATGGTCGATTTTCAAAAAGCACAGACAGATGTGTAGAAATGGTGTGGTCCTAAATTGAGCGTCGCATCATTAAAAGTGACAATTTGGCAACCGATCGAATTGACCCAAAGTGTTCCATTCATAAGTTAGGTCTGTAACTTTGAAACGAACCAGCCTGTATAGTTGGAAATAACATATCTGTGCTTTTAAAAGAATAACATCAATATTTATTCATTTTTCTTTCGTCTTTTGTTGTTTGTTTAAAGCATTTCTTTAAGGAATGCGATTTTCATACTAATTTCATTTATAGTTTCTTCTTTTGACTGTTGGCAGTATTTTGTTTTTTTGCCCGATGAATACCGTCGATTTTCTTTTGTTTTCTGTTTTTCCAAACCTAATTCTAACCTCGTTTCATTCTTTCTTGTTCTCCTTTTGAACTAACCACATTATTCTTTTGTTTTGTGTTGGTCTTTAGATTTTCTAACAGTTCGTTCTTCTTTTGAGATCTTCTTTTGTTTTCTGTTTTTCCAAACCTAATAATTCTAACCTCACTGTTGTTTGTTTCAGTCTTCCTTGTTCTCCTTTTGGATTAACCACGTAACATTATTCTTTTGTTTTGTGTTGGTCCTTTGAGCTTCTAACAGTTCGTTCTTCTTTTGAGATCTTCTTTTGTTTTCTGTTTTTCCAAACCTAATAATTCTAACCTCACTGTTGTTTGTTTCAGTCTTCTTTGTTCTCCTTTTAGATTGACCACGTAACGTTATTGTTTTGTCTTGTGTTGGTCTTTCGATTATCTAACAGTTCGTTCTTCTTTCGAGATCTTCTTTTGTTTTCTGTTTTTCTAAGCCCGATTCTAATCTCATTGTTGTTTGTTTCAATTTTCCTTTGTGTCTTCTTTATGAATCAACCACACATTACGTTATTCTTTTGTCTTGTGTCAGTCTTTTGATTTTCCAACAACTCATGCTTTTTTAATCTTATCATTTGCATTTCGACTCTCTTTTGTTTATTTCCGTCGAATTCTTTTGCGTTTGCAGCTCCACGTTCTAAACTAAACTAAACTATACAGAATTGTCGCACGAATAAATCGATCAATAACATCGCAAAAGTTTTGACGTACTTAGACCCACATCCATATTCCGCCAGTTGTTGTTGGGGAGTTGGGGGGGGGGGGTTAACAAAACACCGCCAATCGATGAAGAACCAAAAAGGTAAAAGGGGGTGTCGCAGCACTCAAAAAGGGTTCGGGTTTAACACGTAACTCGGATTGAAACTCATGCGAACAAATACTAAATCACTGTTAAATGTTCGAGTGCCGTCCATTATTTGCGAGGAAGAAGACACGGACGCAATAAATCGCGCGCCCGCCTGCGTTTCTGTGCCCTTTTCATTGATTGGCAAACTAAACAACGAAGGTTAACTCCGGTAGGAACGAAGGGGTTGACGACTCTCGATCGAACGATCGTCGCACTAAAAATAGTTTTGGGGGCAGATTTACGATTTGTGGACGGGGGTGAGGAGGGGGGGGGAGTTTATAGAAATTGCAACTGCAAGACGTTACGTGAATTATGAAGCTAATAACCAACGTGTATTCCGAGCGGGGGCCAACATCGTTTCCACACACAAAGGTTTTCTAAAACCAATAGAAATTAGTCGATTACCAAGGGATGAAGCTTTCTATCAACGGTGTGATTAGATTAACGTGTTTTAAAAACCCACCAAATACAATGGAACGAAACGTCCGAGCGAGCGACTAAATAAATGGACTCGGAATTGTTAAAGTGCCCCGGCGTTTGTGAGGGGGGCAC
This sequence comes from Serrognathus titanus, assembly GCA_039766575.1. Lineage (NCBI taxonomy): Eukaryota > Metazoa > Arthropoda > Insecta > Coleoptera > Lucanidae > Serrognathus > Serrognathus titanus. The sequence continues at coordinate 19,036,867 of CM077911.1, read as the reverse complement.
GTCCGCACACATGTTGTTGTTGGACTATTGAAAAATTACTTCCCGTAAATTATTTCATAAATATTTGTAATCAGCGGCGCGTATCGCAAAAAAACGCGCAAACGAACGCGGTTCAAATGTAGCACGTTTAGTTTAGCGGAGGTAATTTAATATCGCTGTGAAACAATGTTTCATATTAAAATTGAAATATTTTTGTAAAAAAACGTTTTTTTCTTGCAGTTGTAATGTCAACCTGTATATTAGTTGCACCCTCACAGCTTCTATAAATCAAAAAATAGTTTAATATTTTTTCATCACTTCGTATACAGGGTGACTGACCATTGTTCCGACAAAAAAAAAGCGTAAGAGAATGGATGTCACGGAGCACGGAGCAAATTCTTCAATGCAGTTTTATAATTAATGAAAAAATTGCCCCCAAAATCAAGCAGTGGCGGCACTGCGTACGGAATACGACGTCACACGTCCTACCTACTTTTTCGTTTTAGCTGTTGGACCCTGTATAATGTTGCGAACAATGTCGACATTAAAAATTCTACTTGAAAATAAGCCAGCTCGGTTGAGACGGGGTGGGCTACAAATAGATTGTCGGTACTTTGAATTTGCTTGCAAAGAGGTGAGAATAGTTCGATGAGAAGCTATGCGTGGGATGGAAGTATTATGGGTGATGTCATTTTACCCCTCTTAGAGACGCCCCGCCGCACAAATTATGTAAATATTAAGATCTTAAAGTAAAATCAATTTTCTGCGCGTTTAATTAATTAATTTTACGAAAGATGCGATTCAAGTAAGTCGTAAACGAAACGTTTCAGACTAAAAGTGATTGGCTGTAACATTGATGCCAATTAAAATGAAGCAATTTCCTGTGTACGATTTCTTTTTATAATGGCAACGTCGCTCGTGACTAAAACTAATATTCCTAGATAAATGTCCTCATGTGTTTCGAAATAACCGACGTGATTTAGGGTTCGCATTAAGATGCCCTCCGGTGTTAGTGTTAACTAGCGGTAGGCTCGAGGTGCCAAGGATATTATTTACATTGATTAGATTAGTTTGGGTGCGTGTGTGTGTGGAAATTGCGTCAGCTTGAATTTCATTTACAATTTCCTTAATATTCTACACTTAGTAATAATTAACAATCTCACCTCGAAACAATTATTGGATCTTTAAACGCAGTGAGATTCGATATTGTAAAGCGAACATCCTGTGAGTAATTAAGAAAAAGGTGACATATGGTTAGAAATTCAGAGGTAGAGTTTCCTCCGTTGCGGTTTGTTTCATCGAAACAAGATAGGCGTTCTCTCTCTGTGTACCCGAACGCATTTCGTCGGCGGACTCGGGTTCAGAATGACTTTAATAGAAAATTCTGAAGGCAATTTATTGGCCTAACGCTTTCCATGAAACAAAACGCAACGAATCCAATCCTGGTAACCCGAATTGAAAATCTCGGCGTCGTAATCGCGAAATAATCTTATGCTCATTTAATTATGTTTCAAAAATATTTTCTTCGTTGTCACGGAAAACAAAATTAACAAAAGATGCATCCGTGCGAAACCGGAAGTCCTACAATAAATCAATGGAATGTCAGAAAATTAATTTTCACGTTTAATTTATAGCCATTTCCTAAATTCCATTTAAATCGATTAAAAATAAAATTTCAAGAAGAGTAAACAGACGGCGTGAGCATCCGGTATTTGTTATTATTTTGTTTTAATAAATATCGATCAATTCTACTAAGTTAACGAACGAATTAACGAACGACATCAATATACGTATCTCTTACTCTCCAATAAAAATCGGTAAGCCGTTGAGGTTCTTCTAAATTTGTCCGCTCTTAGTCATGTTTGTTTATGCTTGCATAATGTCGATTTGCTTCTCTAAGGACTGCTAATTATTTTTCTTCGTGTATTAATGATTGTTTTTCTTTACGAACGACTCTCAATTGTTTTTCGTCACGAACGATTGTCTCAAATTTTCTTTCGTCAATTTTTTACTCTTTTTTTCTCCAGTTTTATTTCACGATCGACTTTCGTTCTGTAGACTCTTTTCAGTTTTGGGATCCCGATCCCGATCTCGAAAATTGGATGCCTTACCTATGAGTCATCGAGGTTCTCCTAGATTCGTCCGCTCTTAGTCATGTTTGTTTATGCTTACATAATGTTGGCTTCTTTTGATGAGTCACCTCGGCGATGCAATATGCAGCTGATGTGTTTTCTGGGATTCTTTGAATGCAGTTATAGCTCAAAGGTCAGTTTCATATCATGACGGCAGGTCGTTCTTTCTCTGTCTCTCTTTTTCTTAGCCAGAGGCGTATCGTCATTTTGCGTATAATTTTTGATTAATTATTTCTCGAAAACTGAAGTACATAGAATTTTTTTAAAGATTTTTTCCTTAACTTCGGATTTTGCTTCTTTATTTTTTTTTTAATTGTCAGTAACCCTGTACATATTGTATTTATCTTTTTGTCTCCACGTATTCTTTTAGCATTTAACGCGTAACAGCTACAGGCAAATTAGACACTGATACATTGCGCACAGTATTTAATAATAGCAATACCTTTTTAAACTAATTGATACTTGAATTATTTTTTAGCAATTAATTGGCTCAGCTCTGATAGAAAGTGATTTTTTTTTCGCTTTTGTGACATCAAATATAAGACAATGAAATTTTCCTTTGATGACCTCGTTAATTCTGGAAGAGAGTTAGTCTGAGAGTGGTAGCCCAAATTCAAATCCTGTTTACGATAGGATACAACAACACAAAGCAGCTTATTATTGCTAAGCTGCATGTTTACCTCCGCTAACAGGAGGAGTCAAGCCAGCAAATATTTGTTCACCTGACAAAATCCGTTAGCAATTTTCTGAATAAAATCACTTCTGTTATTCCATCACTAAACAAATGAAACTTCAAGTTCATAATTGTAAGATCCTTATCCAAATTTATTTGAGCATGATTTAGACATGGTCAAGATTATTTCTGCCAACGATACTATCGATTAATTTAAATAAAATTAACAAGTGAAGATGCCTTGGTATTATACGGGGTGATTTAGAAAGAATAGATTAATTAGTTCCCTGAAACCGCTGATTTGACTTTATTCTATGATTGTTTAACATCCGGTTAAACTAACGTCGTCGAATTCTATCTGACATTAATCCGGAACCACCGAGGCATATAAATACACGTTCTGAATGCAATTTAGCAAAACTTAGGGCCTTGCTCCGCGTCAGGCAAATATTGACGCTCTCGGATAGTCCCCGAATTCAGAGCTTCGGTTACAAACAGCTGGAACACAAGCAAGCAAACACGTGATATTCGCGGTGGCACGTATGAACCAGACGCACAACGTTTACGCAAACAAACACGACGTTATTAAATACGAACTGAAATGTGCACACAAGTTAAACGATAAATTAGTGTTTGCTCCGCTGGACGTGCTTTGGATAGCAACATTTTCGCTTGTCTAGTCTTTGTATAGAAAAAAAGGCGACGGTTAAAACTCGTGCATTTAATAGCTGTATCTAATAAAGCTTTATTGTTTTAAGTCTTCGTGCTTTAAGCTTCACAACGGCGAAAGCTTTTACAATCAGCTGTAAGTTTGCATGAACGACGAATTATTTTTTTTGTGAATAAAGCAGATGGTACATACCACTCCGGTAAATAATAGAGCGGAATGTACCATCTGCTTCATCCGTGAGGGTAAATGCATAGCCCGTAACGTGAATGAAGCAGATGGTACATTCCAATTAGTAAATAATCCGCAAGAATTAACTAACAAATATTTACACAATTAATTGCGAATTTATTGTTCTTATTACGTACGCAATTCTACTTATTTTAGAAATTACTAATAATTACGTCACGTTAAAGAAACAACTCAGACTTCCGTTCCCAGGTGATAAACGTGTAATAAAGGGAAGTTACGGGCCACCAACGGGATCACCAGTTTAAGTCCTTGCGATTTTTTTGGATGAAGTGGAATGTACCACCTGCGCACAGTCCGTAACGTGAATGAAGCAGATGGTACATTCCACTCTAGTAAATAATCCGCAAGAATTAACTAACAATTATTTAATTGCAAATTTGTTTCATACGCAGCTCTGTTTTTTTAAGAAATTACTAATAATCACTTAAATTTGCATTAACTACGAACTAGGTCCGCATGTTAATAGTACAAATTGTCAGCGATGAATTGCAGGAGTTGATGTTTAAGGAATACCTTGGAAATGTGATCGTCGCGATAATCCCTTATCAGTGATTTACTCACAGCAATCTTGTCAGAGTTTCTGAGATTTTCAAACATCCCCAGCAATTTAAATACCGCTTAGTTGCATCGTGTAAAAGAAACACAACTCAGACTTTAATTCCCAGCTGTTAAACATGTAATAAAACGAATTTCAGCTGTATGTCAAGGTCACAGTGTATATAGTCTATGAAATAATAATCATAAAACCTTAAACGTTGCGTTGTATTTTGTCCGCAGTGCCGTAGCTTGATTTTACGGTAAATTTTTAATTAATTTTCAATAATTCGTTTTCCTGTCTTTGGCGGAACAACTACCACCCCGTATATGTATATATTAACGAACGTCAACGTAAAAGCCATAAATAAACGAACACGATTCAATTTACAACCGACAAAAGTAATTTCATCCCGCAAAAAGTGAATAGGCGTTAGTAAAAGCAATTTATATTCCATCGAGCCAGTTACGTAAACGTTGTGGTGGTGTGTTTTTCCAAAGGACGGAAGTGGAATTTATTTAAGGAGACGTCCGAAAATTTCGGCCCTTGAATTCGAACGTGTTCCCGGTGATTGTATTCGCAGTGTCGATGATGGCTTTCCGTGGCCACTTTGAAGTTTAAATTAAACCCCGTGTGTGTCTGTACAGCATGTTTTGTTTGCCCCTGCGGTATTAAGCACGTCAAGTGCAAACTGTTCAAGTACAGGCGAGCTAAGGTGTTTGTTTTAGTTTTAATTCCAGAAGCACGCGCGTTCTTCTTTTACAACATTCTCTGATATCACAAACCTAAAACTGACAGTAACTCGAACTCTAAATAAATCTTTATTAATTTATTTCCCCCCAAAAGGGGTGTCGGGATAGTGTTTTTCCTTTCTCATTAAAAAAAATGAAAAGCCAAGAAGTTGGTTGATTTAATAACGCGAAAGGTGCGAAACCGGTTATTAATTAACGCCGAGGCGGGCAGATTAATAAACAAGCCTCGAGTAACGAAGGCGTAACTCCGAAAAAGTTGTAATTTTGAATTCCGGCCGATAAGAAACGCCCTAATTCGAATAAGCGAACTTTTCAAACTCCCTTTAAACATCCCCGCTAATTCGCCGGGGCCGAAAAACTCAATAAAAGTTCGCCAATTACCACGGAGGAAAATCCGCCGACGTTCGCCGGAAAACGCGCCGCGAAGAAATCGCATGAATAATTTCGTTCCGTTTGTTTACGGCCTGCAAAAGTAAATTAAGGGAACCACGCCGACGTCGTCGTTGCCATTTGAGGTGGTTTCGAATCAGAAAACAAGAGCTTTGCAAGAAATTATTTAATAAAGCGATTCAATTAAATTTAAACAAATAGAACAGATTCGAAGTAAGCTAACAAAAAATTCTTAACACAAAGCGATTTATTCAAATCCTATTTGCTAGACTGAGATAAGACAACAAGGAAGGCCTCGTCAATGTAGAGTATTGATCCGTCAAATACTTGATTGCTTTATTTTAAAATGTCCGTGTCACAGAAAGCATTATGTAACATAAAAAGCAGAGCTGGGCAGTAATTGAAACAAAATATTCAGAGAAACTAACTGAAACGTTTTGAGTAGGCGATTGAATTAAAACATTTCAAATTAATAATTATTATTGAAATGCTTGAAAATATTTCCATTTGCAACATACAGGGTGACTGACAAAGAAAATCCACGATAAGAAGCGATTATTTGTTGCGTTTCAATTTTATTTGTATATCTGTAGTTTGATCGCTCTTGTTTCTTTACTGCATGATCTCACCGTGTGTTTGTTAAGTTGACTTTAGTAACATTTGTGACTGACGCCGTCAAATACGACTACAAAATATTTACGTGACAAATGCATGAAAATTACCTGAAACAGATTATTCCGTACATAAACATTTCTTGGCAAACAGAATTTAATCAGTAAATACCTTCGTAATCTGTTAATCATTATAATTTCGTTTTCTGTGCGACGAATTATTATTAACACAAGTCTATTAAAAGTTTAACAAATTCAAGACGCGTTTGCAACACTCTGTCCTGTGTTTTTTGACGCATTGGTTGTAAATTGTTCATTGTTTCCACGTAAGCATAATTTGTTCAACTTTGAATTAAATTCTTAATTAATTACGAACTGTTCTATAGAATTTTTTTAAACACGATCTCGTAATCTATTCATTCCTTCGTTCACGTACGCGATTTGATTAAAAACTACTCGTTTCACCACTGACGTTAGAAACAGTAAAGTTTTTATATCCTAATTAAACAAAAACAAAATTGTCGGCGATGAATTTCAGGTCTAAGAAATAAATCGGCATTTACCCCTGCAATCACCAGATTTAAATCCTTGCGATTTTTTTGTGGATGAAACTGAATGTGCCATCTACTTCATCCACGATACGAGCTATGCATTTATCCTCGCGATCACCAGATTGAAATCCTTACGATTTTTTTTTGTGGATAAAGCAGATGGTACATCCCGTTCTAGTAAATAAAAAAAATCGCAAGGATTTGAATCTGTTGATCGCGGGGATAAATGCACAACCCGTAACGTGGATGAAGCAAATGGTACATTCCGCTCTAGTAAATAATATAAGGTTAATTTAAGATTAATTTTAAAATGAATGCTTATTGTAAACTACCATTACTGTCCTTGAAGACAAAGTTTTGTACGTTTCTTTGGAAGCCATTGTGACACAATGAACAATTTATTTTCTAATTTTTATTGTACGGAATTCCGCTTCCTTACGTATTTGTCGATTCTTTTTCAACGTGCGTTAAAATAGACAAAGCCATTCGAAAATTTCCATTTTAAATCGACAATCAATAAATAATATAATTCGCTTCACCAAAGTCCAATAAAATATGATCGCGAATAATTTTATTGAATTGAAGCTTTGCGTGTTCCGGGCGGTACTAAATAATCTGATTCCGATGATGCGTTATACAGAATTCCATAAAACACGCACGTATTTATTTCCAGGCCCGGCTTTAAAAATATTAATTCAGAGGATTAATGGACCGAGACGAATATTGTGCGGCGCAACCACCGCACAGCACCACCACCGCCCAGATTAAGCTCACAATTACACAGCAAATTGGCAATTATGTTTTAATTTTTATAGAAGGAGAGCTGACGAGACAAGTAGATACAGAGAGTGTACACGCGGCCGTCGCTTTTATGTTTTTTAATCACGCGAACGATTAATTCGTTTTTTGTTCTGGACAGGATGAAGTATTATTGTTCCTCAAGCGCGGAGGCGTTGGGTAAACCACCCCACCAACATTAAATTATGATTGATACATTTCATACAGACTTTAATTTCAAATAGGTATATGTAGTTTCATTGTTAACGATCTACTTAGAAGTTAACAGCTTCGTAATATTGTCTTTATTTCATTTTTATGAAACTCGACAGCTTCTTCACAATAAAAAGTTTTCATAATTTTTAACGAACAAGACAATATTTTAACGATTAAATACAGGGTGATTTCAATAGTGTCGAGGATACTAAATAAGATACAATTTGGAGTAACTCTGAGAGGGATGAAGAAATTCATATAAATAGCTCAAGGGTAGCTCATGTGAGTTAATTAGAAGTTAAATGCAAAGTCACAATGAAAGTTGTAGTGGCGCCATCTGACTGCCACCTCAAAGAAGTTGTAGTTGCTTACTAACAACAAGTGGTCGTCAGATGGCAGCATCAAAATTTAATCAAATATGACCATAAGTTCCGTTTGTACGAACTTTTGGCCTTTATGTTTACTTCTGCCCAAAGTAAATAATCACCCCCCTCCTTCTCTCTGTCTCAAATTAATGCAATTACTTTGTCGAAAGAGGTGTTAATTGTAGGTGTCCTTGATGATATTAAACGACAATGTCTAGACTAACATGTGCGTCATATTATTTAATGACATAATTATTTTTTAATTAAGCAAATTTTTTTGTTAAACCAAAGCATGTAAAAGTGCTCAAGTGAAAAAAAAAGCAGAAACTTTACACGTTTCGGTTTGTTTATAATTAATTTTATTTTAATTAGCTGCTGTGTTTCTGCGCGAGCATTATTCCTCGGATGCAAACAAATTGCATTCGAAATTATCAAAAGGCTCGGACTTCGAGATAAGTAGCAGTAAATTCAATTTAATACGGAGCCTTCATAAATGATTGAAGGGCGATTGAATTTAGCGCGCAGACGTGTTAGTAATTTTGTTAATCGTTGGTACTTCTGCCGTACAAGAAGTTTTGATTTTATATGTAAGTAAAAATTACCGAAAGAACAACTTACAAGGAAGAGAAACAATTGACAACCCCTCACGAAGAAATTTAATTGAAAATCATTGATGAAGAAAAACAATTGATAATCGCAATTGGCAATTGTTTATGAAAAGAAACAATTAAGAATCGTCCGTAAAAAGAGTCTACAGAACGAAAGTGGATCGTGAAATAAAACTGAGTAAAAAAAATTGATAAAAAAAAACATTTGAGACAATCGTTCGTGACGAGAAACAATTGATAGTCGTTGGTAAAGAAAAACAATTGTTAATTCACGAAGAAAAATAATTGACAGTCGTCAGAGAAGAAAATCAATTGACGATCGCTCGAGAAGAAAAATAATTGATGGTCGTTCGTAAAGGATAACAAGTAATATTAATAACGTTCTAGAAAAAGAAATATTTGACAGTCGTAGGTTAAGAAAAACAATTGACAATTACTCGTCAAGAAAAACAATTGTCAGTCATTCATAAAGTAATTGATTGTTGTTGGAGAAGAAAAACAATCGATAGTTGTCGGTGAAGAAAAACAATTGATAATCGCTCATTAAATAAATAAGCAAAACAAAACAAAGTCGTGACATAATATTGAAAGAGAACAGGCAGTAACGAAAGTCAAGAAAAGACAATTGGCAATTGTTTATGAAAAGAAACAATTAAGAATCGTCCTTGAAAAGAGTCTACAGAACAAAAGTGGATCGTGAAATAAAACTGAAGAAAAAGAGCAAAAAATTGATAGAAAATTTGAAACAGTCGTTCGTGACGAGAAACAATTGATAGTCGTTCGTAAAGAAAAACAATTATTAATTCACGAAGAAAAATAATTGACAGTCGTCAGAGAAGAAAATCAACTGACGATCGCTCGAGAAGAAAAATAATTGATAGTCGTTTGTAAGGGAAAACAATTATCATTAATAACGTTCACGAAAAAAAAATATATGACAGTCTTAGATTAAGAAAAACAATTGACAATTACTCGTCAAGGAAAACAGTTGTCAGTCATTCGTAAAATAATTGACAGTTGTTGGGGAAGAAAAACAATTGACAGTCGTCGGTGAAGAAATACAATCGCTGGTGAAGAAACCTTAAGTTATGGGGAAAGAAAAACAGCAAAAACAATGACAATCGAACGACTACAATAAAGAAAAATAATAATTTCATCTCAAGTCAGGGCAGGCTTAGCCTCCCTTGGCGCCCTCCTAGCCATTAGCCATGACCCTGTCTTGTTTGTGTAGTTCAAGCAGAAGTTGTAGTTTGATAATAATCTTCATTGAAGTAGTTTTATTGAAGTCAATTAGTAAAAAAATTAATTAATTAAAAATTAAAATATTTTTTCGTATAGTAATATAATTCGTTCAAAAACTCCCATGTCTGGAGTTGGCGTTGGTTCACTTTATTTGACGTTTCGTCGACTGGATTGCAATGAGGTCCCCAAGCATCCTCTGCATAGCCATTTCGGCCCTAATTGGGACCTCATCGGCAGCGCAATACCGACGACCGACAAGATCTACGTAGATATGGCGCTTAAATGCAAACATGCCACACGATCGCGACACCGAGAGACTATTTTTGGCTGAAAGTCGACTAAATTTCAATAAAGCCCCCGAGCATGCTGGTCCTAATTGAGACCTCCATTAGCAGAAGAGTAGCTCGAGAACTCCGTCGCAATCCCGACGACTTAAAAGACTTACGCAGAGATGGCGTGTAAATCCAAACATGACACACGGTTGCGACACCGAGCGACCGTTTTATGACCTATAATTGTGCCGTAAATAACAAAATCGCAGCAAATCGCTGCCTCATAAGCTACCACGCAAGAGATGGCCAGTGCGGACAGAAGCGTGTCGTCGTAGATTTGCAAAATTTTGACTGAAAGTCGAGTGAATTTCAATGAAGTTCCCCGAGCTACTTCTGCCCTAATTGGGACCTCCATTAGCAGAAGAATAGCTCAAAAAGCGTGTCGTTGTAGTCTTGCAGAATTTTGGCTGAAAGTCGGCTGGATTGCAGTGGGGCCCTCACACATGTTATGTACAGCTATTTCGGCCCTATTTGGGGCCTCTTCATCAGAGTTGTAAGTCAGGAAACAGTCGCACTGTGTGGCAGAAATCAAATCTACTTATAAAAGCCATTTTAGACTACGAGTTAGGAGCTTTAGTGTAATTTCTAAAATACATATTTGGAATAAGAAATTTTTGGGCTGCAGAGATAGAACACATTCTATTTTTTTTTTCAGACAGGTCTTGATTAAATTCAATTTTCGATGCAATTTACTGAATAATTTGAACCAAAATCTTGTGTGTGTACACAAGAAATGGGGTAGTGTGAAACGGCCTTAGGAGATTTTTCTTTATGAAAATCAGACCGCAGTCTTAATACACGTTGACATACTTAATTCCCTTCATTTTCTAAATCAAAGCCGTGCTCTCTCGAGAGCCGATATCTCGTTAAAAAAGCAATTTAGTCCACCGGAGAGAAAATAGAAATTAAAAGTAATTACGCCGCCATGAAATCATATTCTGCAGCGAGGCAGATTTCTTGCGAGATGAAAGTAGGGCGGATGCATAAGAGAACAGAATGCAAACTGATAAACTATTTTATACCGGGGCTTAACATTTTTCCGTATTTTCTTTGCACAAAACAAGCATTTAAGGTCAGTTTTATGGATTGCGCAGTTTCTCGTTCTAGAGAAACGCAATTTGCCTCATCGTCGGAGAGAAAACAGGAATTAAATTACAGCGGACGCAGTGAAATTACATTCAGCTACAAAATTGCACTGAAATTGTTCACGTGCCCTGTTTAAAAGGCGAATCGGCCTTCGAAGCGTCAGAGATAGCTTTAAGAATCTGAGTGATTACATAATCCGGTCGTTTCATGAAATGGAGCTTTTTTTCTCAAGCAATTTTTTTTGATCGCCTTATATAAATTGAGTGTGATTTTATTTATGGTGGAAGTGGCACGTGTGTTGCATCTAGTTTAGGAAATGCGACGACGTAAAACGTTAACGCGGTGACACGAATTCGCCATTGAATTCCATTCCATTTGTGGTAGAAATCAAGAGAGACTTTTTTATTGCGGTGCGTTCGGAGCACGATTATAAAATAGGGTGCAAATTGGTGTGAATTTAAAACTGTTGAAATACTAAAAGCGTTCGCCGATGTAAAACAGGGTTTTTATTTTCACTCATTTCCTCCCTGCGACTATCACCATCACCTATGCGCTGTTGCCAGGGGGTGGCCAAGCGAGGTTGATTCAATTAGCGAAAAATGCCATCGATTTCGAAAGAATCTTTAATTTACGTAAAATCAAAAATCAAATTCGCAAGAAGAGAATTTGAAGGCCGAAGAACGTTCCTCGTCGTCCAAATTAAATTACGCTAATGAAGTTTGGCAGTCCTCGCGAAAAGAAAAAAGGAAGCCGGGGCATTATTGTTTAAGCGGGTCTCGTTAAAAAGGGCCCAACTTTCGAATTAAATTTTGATAAAGTGTATTTCGCGAAAGTATTTAATTAAGGAAGACGCGTTCCGCCTCCGAGCAGAACGGATATGACGAGGGGGCGCGGCCCTCCTCCCTCATCATGAATGTTATTTGATATCTTAAAGTCGAATTAATTATTCGTTCGAACATGACGAGGGATGAATTCTTATTATGATTTGGACTAATTCGATGGGGGTGTAATTAACGCACGAACCGGCGGGCGAGTCTCCCAGGGGATAATGGAATTTAAATTCGCCGTATCCTTGGAAAGAAGGAGACTTCCTTAAGTTGGCTTTAGAAATGGAAACAAAAACTAGTTCATGCGAATGCAAATTTGTGAAAAGCGGGCTTTGCATTCACCACATGCAAACTAGTACAATTACATCGCACCACGTTTTCATCCCCCTGGGGACTCGTCGACGTGCTTTATTTTTAATGTGTTTTCTAAATGTATGTTAATGTGCACGCGCTTGCTTCATAGCAAGTTATTTATGTAACGGCTTCAAAGGGCCGTAAACGTTTCTGTCCACGTTATTACCGCACCACTTAATATGAATAAGAGAAAAGAGCATACGTGCGAGTTTGCAATTAAACGGGGGCCCTCCGAACTTTATGTTCATGTTTCAAGTCGTTTAATCACCGAATTAAGTGGGCACTTTAACCCACAAATATTTTAGCATTTCAAAATTAAGGAATTTGATTATACAGCGCGACACTAAATTAAAGGGGCAAATTCATAAAGAACACCCAAAGAAGAGCACCCATCAGTCTGCTTTACAATTTAATTAAAGAAAGAGTTGCGAAGAAATCCAAACCTTTCTAAGTCGTTTGATTACCGTGATAAATTAGAAAGAATTATATACAAGGTGTTACTAAATTAAACTTCAAATTATAAGCAATAATCTTAAATAATGAAGCTCCCTCGAGACGTAAGTTTCCCCCCAACGGATTCGAATTCGAATTCGAAAAGTATTTTATAGGAATGAAAACTTCTATTAAAAAAATAATTTCACGATACATATCCATTCATATTACGTCATCCAATCCATATGGTTTTAAACACGTTCAACAGGATTATTCGTGCTGGCTTCGCATTTTACAACCGCGTTTCGAGTTTGGGATCCGCGTAAAAAGCAAAACGCAACACGAAAAAGCCCACCTGAATATTTAAATCTAACACATACGCGAATTTAAACGACTGGCTGTTGTTTTTGTCAGCTTATAAGCCCGGGGTCGAAGATTTATGCCCGCACGTCCCAATTTCATAAAAGAATGGGTTGTCATGTTACGTCCAACAAAAAAAAAAAACGAGATACAAATTTACATACATATATATTTTGTGGAGGCCCGAATACGTGAGGAGGAATTTATAAAAGCTCGAAAGCTCGAGCACCTAATTAATCACGTTAAATAATATTGTGAAGAGGAGCACCTCGCGCGGTGTAATAAGTAAACTCGAGTCGCGAAACTCGCGTAAATTTATGAGTCGACACTAACCGAACGCGAAACAATCGGGAAACTTAGAATTTGTGGTTTTCGCAACTGAAACGCTCACTAACTTACAGAACTTGATGATGTAATTAAGCGATCATTGTCAGAAGAGATACAAATGCGGGAGAAAATTAATTAGAATCCGTGTGGCGTCACCAAAACAAAAATTCAATTGTTTTAAAGATTAGTAACGCCCAAATTAGTAGGTGCCAGTGACGTAAGCAGTTACAGGCGTTGCATTTTTGCATAAAACTAAAAATAGCTCAATAAATACTCAAAGCAAGTAAAGCTCGTCGAGGGCTAACCAAAACTGCAATAAAATAGATAGTGTTCCATTTAAAAAATCGTAACTTCTAAACAGTTGTACAGTTCCTGTACAGTTGGAAATAATTTTAAAATATGCGCAATGAAATCCAACTTTTATTAATTATGTATAAAAGAGCATTTTGAACTATTTCAGAGGTTTAGGACGCCCTGTACATTAGGAAGTAAAATTACTTGATTTAAATTTTATTAAAAAATAATAAATACCTATGTAGAAACAAAAGACGATCGATTATTTGATAAATGAGAGAAACGAGAAAATGGTCGACGATTTTGGACACGAAAGAAAAAATCTTTCTGTTTTACTTGTGCGTCAGAAAATAGATATATTAAGAGGAATGACAAAAGACATGAAATAAATTTCCAATAATCGCGTTTTCTTTCTCGAAAGGCATAAGAAATAAATGAAGAAACGTAAAACGTCTAGGGGAAATGTTCATTGAAAAGTTGGCGACACTGAGCTGCCCTGAGCGAAGGTGCAGTTTTTGTTAAGAACATAAACAAAAGACGATCGATTATTTGACGAATGCAAGAAACGAAAATGGTCAACGATTTTGGATGCAAAAAAAATCTCGGGTTTATTTCAGCTTCTTCATAAACAATTAACAAAACACAATCAACTCTGAAATAAATTTCGAATATCGCATTTTTTTCCTCGAAAGACACTAGAAATAAATGAAGAAATAAAAAAAGAAACGAAATGTTTCATTGAAAAGATGGCAACACTGAATTGACCTGAGCAAAGGTGAAGTTCTTGTTAAAAACATGAACAAAAGGCGATCGATTATTTGACAAGTGCAAGAAACAAGAAAACGGGCGATAATTTTGGATACAAAAAAAATCATTCGCGTTTACTTCACGCTTTCAGAAAATAGATAAATTAAGAGCACTGACAAAACACGCTCGAATTTCGACTTTTTCTTCATAAACAAATAACAAAACACAATCAACTGTGAAACAAATTTCGAATTTCGCATTTCCTTCCTTGAAAGAGATAAGTAATAAATGAAGAAACAAAAAGCGTCTAAGCGAAATGTTCATTGGCAACACTGAATTGACCTGAGCGAAGGTGCAGTTTCTTTTGAAAACATAAACAAAAGACGATCAATTATTTGACGAATGCAAGGAACGAAAATGGCCGACGATTTTGGAAATAAAGGAAAGAATCTTTCGGGTTTATTTCAGCATTAGAGAATACAGTATGAGCATAAATGATTGAGGATAAGTTAAATTTCCCGCGTCTCTATCTAGTGATTTTTACTCCTTGTGTTTGGCCGTCCTGAAAATAAATTAATTTTTGTTCAGTGTCGGATCTTTTCAGAGCCAACGTTTGCATACATATCGCAATTAGGTATTTGAAATAATCAAATTAATTCATAATTAATTACCAGGCTATTTTATTGAGTAATAATCTCGTTATCCACATTGGATCCCAGTGCACGCCTATACATTTGACCAACTTAAGAAAAATATTGAAAGGCGGGAAATTCAACTTGTCCTCAATCATTTATGCTCATAGTGTAGATGAATTGATGACAAAAGACGTTCGAATTTCGACGTTTTCTTCATAAACAAATAACAAAACACAATCAATTGTGAATATCACATTTTCTTCCTTAAAAGACACAAGAAATAAATGAAGAACAGAATATGATTAACGGTAAAGAAAAGAAAACCTACGATTGTTTTTCTTTGTCCAAAACAATTGATTGTCGTTCATTTTTTCTTAGTTTTCTGCAAATTTCCGAAAACAAAGTTTTATGATCGCTAATTTTTTACGACAGATGTCACCTTCAAATGACAGAATCAGCTGGAATAATTACTTTTAAAAGTAGATTTCGAAGAAAGAGTTAAGAGGGGAAAAGTTCATTGAAAGTTGGCAACGCTGCTCACTTTCGCAGTTGGCACTTTCTTTTTGGGAGTTCTTTTCAAGTTGTTTTGTTTTAAAATTTATTATTAATTTGCCGAATTGCTATGTAAAACCGACCGTCTTTTGTTTCTATTTTCTTTATCATTCGCTGTATTTTTAACGATTTTCTAAAATTTAATCTTGAGGGATTTTCTTTGTTGATTTTAGGGATTTTTTAGAGAGATTTTTGCTTGAGTGTAGCCAACCGCTGCGTGATTACTCAAAATTTGGGTATTTATTGAAAACAAATTAAATTTGGGTAATTGAACTACTTTATTGATAATTTAAGTTGTAGAAAGTGGTCAAGAATCACTGTTTGAGTTGGCAGTGCTGAATTTTATTTTTAAATGGTACAACTGACAACCGTCACTATACAACGTCATTTGACATTTCAAATTGAAATTAAAACGCCAAGTTTTATTCACATAACCTACAATCTTGTCTTTGTACAGATTACGTCAAATAAACCAGCGAAACATATATTCGGTTCCAGTGTTGCGAATAACCAAATAAAAAATGGCTCTTAATTGTATTACCAACTTGAAAACAGTTATTCTTGACAACTTTGTATTTTCCTTTTATCGCCCGACACTTGATGGGTGCATTTAGTACCAATTTAGGGAATTTCAAGTCATGCCTATGGGGAAAGTTCATTGAAAAGTTGACAACACGCAGTTGGCACTTTCTTTTGGGGCGTTCTTTTCATATTGTTTTGTTTTAAAATTCATTATTAATTTGTCGAATTGCTTTGTAAAACCGACCGTCTTTTGTTTCTATTTTCTTTATCATTCGCTGTATTTTTAACAATTTTCTAAAATTTAGTCCTGAGGGATTTTCTTTGTTGATTTTAGGGATTTTTTAGAGAGATTTTTGCTTGAGTGTATCGCTAGACACTTGACAGCTGGATTTAGTACCAATTTAGGGAGTTTTCAACTCATGTCTAGGGGGAAAGTTCATTGAAAAGTTGCCAACACTACTCACTTTCGCAGTTGGCACTTTCTTTTGGGGAGTTTCTGTTAATATTTTAAATAAATGTATCTTGGCCTTGGGGGTATTTTTTTGATTGCATAGAGATTTCTGGGTAGGCAGTGTTGGCTACACTATTCTGCTTTTTACATGTTGGTACCACTGGTCAAAAATTACGAAATTTTCCTACTTTTTAACAATGGTCGGTATTGGTTTAAAGTTAAAAGAAAAATAAATAATCGAGAACTTCGATCTTCAGAAACAACAATCATAAATTCTAACTCATTTTTCTTTTAGTGAGCCCTAGCATAGCCTACTTGCACGAAAAATTGATAATGTGTAAACTATCAATAAATTAACGAAACATGTATGTTTGGGGAAAATAAACATCGACGGGTACTTTGCATGCGTAATTTTCCGGGGGCTTAGTCCCGCTCTCATAAATAAATTCATATTACTTGTACTACACTTCATAATCCGCGTAAACTACACGGACTGCACCGGGGCTGATAAATTATTCAGTGCCGGGGCGAGCGTCAGGATCCCACCCCGTCCGCAAATCCCCGTTAGGTCGTCGGTTTATCGCGGCTAATCCTGGCGACCGCGGAAAATCAGGCAAAAACATTAACACTATTTGCGCCGGTGAATCCCCGGATACGCCCTTGCAGTTTAAAACCGGCTCCTCTTCCGTTTTGATATGTGACGTGCGAGTGCGCTTAATGGCGCTTTCGGCCGGGCGATTCTTCCGGAGAGAAATTAACGACCTCGTGATGGCTTTTCAATGGGAAAAGAAGAGGAATTATTGCCACTGGTGGCGCGAATTGCGTCAGGCAAGCAGAAAGCTCCAAAGAGGAGCACTAACACATAACAGAGATAATCCGTAATGTAAAAAATTATTTAATAATAATAATTAATGGTGCCAATTCGCCAGACTAAACTGATACACAGATACACCCGCAGTTTAATTAAACCTGCTGTTACAAAAAAAAAAAAAACGTGCGCAATTCAGCGATTGGATTCAATAAATGCCGCCAACCGCGAAGGTTTCCGCTGAATTTGATATCGATTAAATGATGGCTCGTTTTACATCACCCGAATTTCAAAAGCGCGTTTTTTTTACGAGTGCGATTCCATGACGTTGCCCGCAAGAGAATCTAAAAATCCCTCGGAATATAATAGGGGGTGAATAGGTATAGGAGTTACGGCGGCTAAATATATTATGTGTCTCTTCTGTTTGACGTCAAACATTTTCTTTGATAAATTGAAGACTACTCGAGCGAACGTCGTTCTCTTATCCTTTGTCTGGCAGCAACATCCATCCATTCTTCCATTTTGTGTTATTATTGCGTTGTGAGAAGAGAGAGCCAACTCTAATTAAATCAAAAAAGTACACTTTTTGAAGCTTGTCTGGAAGTTTGTGAATATTCGGGTGGGTCTGATGGCCGGAACGGCGTGGGACTGTGAAAATACAAATAAATTCGAGCAGGCAGGAACTCTCAATCTTGAGCAAATCGAAGGGGTGGTGACGACAAGAGCAGACGTGGATCTGTGCCAATATTCCTTCAGAGCGCTGATTTCAGATTTATAATGGCGATATTTGCTGCGACATCTGACTTTACTACGAGCCCACGAATTTTATTCCACGGGGGATATATGTGTGATATCGTTTTATAGTATTTCCGTGACTCGTTTTTTTTTGCGGTAATAAATAAAACACAGAAAGTTTTGATTATGATGTTATTGATAATCGAGAGTTTAATAAACGTGCTTGTTTTCAAAGTCCCGAATTTACTTGCTTCATAACAAAGGGGTCCCAGACCCCTCACAAAATGTAAAGCAACTCTGAACTGCATCTGGTGTTTATATACTTACCATGTTTGGTGGTTTCGCGACTTAATGAAACTCATATTTCTCACGTAAGCACTACTTGGGTTACTTCCTTTTATCGCGCGGTATATTCGCGTTGCAGTTTCACCGAAGAAGTCTGCAAGTTTCTTGCCACTTAATAATAATAATAATAATGGTAACTCGTTTATTTGAATTAGGACCGTCGCATATACCAGCTTGTCCCACTTCCATTTTTTTTAAATTCAACTCGTTTGTAATTTAGGAAGTTTCATCAATAAACAAAAAAAAAACATTTAACTATTTTATTTTATTAAGGCTTAAAAGGAACTTTACATTAAATTACTTCTGGTACTAGCAGTTGCAAATTAAAGTTTCCTTCTTTAGTTAGTTTATTTTCTGTGCTAAATAAAGCGGAACTACTTAAGCAGTTCTGTTCTTGACTCATCCTGACTTTTAAATAGTGATAAGAACTATCAACATTTTAAGTAAGAAAGCGTCCCCATAACTAGTGCCAAGCGGTACAAGCTTGAACTGCAGCTTTGTTCAGGATAGGTCAGTGTTGCCAACTCTTCAATTAACTTTTTCCTCTAGACGTTGAAACCCCCAAATTGTTGATACTAAGGGCGCTATTCATAGTCGTGGCTTAAGCAAGTGCTTAAGGCCGTCCTTCGTAAATTCGTCTGAAACAATAATTAGTTAAAAAGGTTTGATTCCACAGTCACCCAGGACTACAATTGTTATTGGACACCCGTTATATATTTCTTAAATTGAGACAGAATCGTATAGAATGTTAAACGTCTGACGATGAATAAAGCCCAACTCTTTTTCAAAACCTACTTTTAGAAATAATTGTTAATTAATAATAATTATCATTTTTTGGTGGTGACATCTGTTGTCAAAAAAAATTAGCAATGAAAAAACTTTGTTTTTGACAACTTACAGAAAACTAAGAAAAAGTAAACGATCGATTTTTCTGGACAAGAAACGATCGTAGGTTTTCTTTTTTTTTTTCACCATTAATCATATTTATTTCCTTCGTGTTCCTTTATTTCTTTCGTGTCTTTTGAGGAAGAGAACGCGATTATTCGAAATGTGTTTCATAGTTGATTGTGTTTGTTTACGATCGATCGTCTTTTGTTTACGTTTTGAACAAAAACTGCACCTTTTGCTCAGGCCAGTTCAGTGTTGCCAACTCTTCAATGAACTTTTCCCCTAGACGTTACTTGAAAACCTCCTAAATTGGTATTAAATACTTCTTAAGTTTTTTTCTAAATTTACTTTTAAAAATAATTATAAAATTTTGTTTTTGGCAGTTTGCAGAAAACCAAGAAAAAACAAATGACTATCAATTTTTTTTTACAAAGACACGATATTCGAAATTTATTTCATACTTGATTGTGTTTTACTATTTCTTTATCAAGAACGTCTTCTGTCACCGCTCTTAATTTATCTACTTTCTGACGCAATTTATCTATTTTCTGAGGAAGGAGCATTTGTCAAATAATCGATCGTCTTTTGTTTATTTTTTAAGAAAAACTGTACCTCTGTCGAGGTCAGTTCAGTGTTGCCTCTTCGATGAACTTTTCCCCTCTTAATTTTTTTTTCGAAATCTACTTTTAAAAGTAATTATTTCAGTTGGTTCTGTCATTTGGTGGTGACATCTGTCGTAAAAAATTAGCGATCATAAAACTTTGTTTTCGGAAGTTTGCAGAAAACTAAGAAAAAATGAACGACAATCAATTGTTTTGGACAAAGAAAAACAATCGTAGGTTTTTCTTTTCTTTACCGTTAATCATATTTTGTTCTTCATTTATTTCTTGTGTCTTTCAAGGAAGAAAATGCGATTTTCGAAATTTGTTTCACAATTGATTGTGTTTTGTTATTTGTTTACGAAGAAAAAGTTGAAATTCGTCAAAAGTTTTGTCGTTGCTCTTAATTTATCTATTCTCTGAAATGGTGAAGTGAAACCGAATGATTTTTTTTATATCCAAAATCGTCGACTATTTTCGTTTCTTGCATTCGTCAAATCATCGATCGTCTTTTGTTTATGTTTTCAACAGAAACTGCACCTTTGCTCAGGTGAATTCAGTGTTGCCAACTTTTCAATGAAGTTTTCCTTTATTTCTTTATTTATTTCTTGTGTTTTCGGGGAAAAACACGCAATTATTCGAAATTTATTTCATAGTTGACTGTGTTTTGCTATTCGCTTATGAAGAAAAAGTTGGAATTCGAACGTGTTTTGTCATTAATTCATCCATTTTTTGCTGAAATAAACCCGAGATTTTTTTTATATCCAAAATCATCGACCATTGTCGTTTCTTGCGTTCGTCAAATAATCGATCGTCTTTTGTTTATGTTTTTTATGTTTCGGCTTTGAAATTCGTAATAACATGTTGGCCTTAGTTGGTTTAATTCACCAAAAATGACAACCCAATAAATTAGAAGAAATTTCAAGCCGGGAATTAATTCGCAAACTAATTTGCCAAAACGCGCTTAATTCGCAACAACAATACGAACCCGAAGTTCCACCCTTTGTTAGTGCTGGGACGAATTCCTCTTCGTCTGTTTACCAGCCGAACTGAGACAATGCCCGACTGTTATTAATGTATTCCCTCGTTTTCAGCTGAAAAGGCTCAGTCGAACTGCTAATAACGGAAGCCTCTTACTTTCGTTCCTCCCGAACGCATGCAACAATGGTACGGGATCTGTTCTGCATAAGACGATAAGTTAGTTCGGGAACGTCGAAACCGAATTCCTTCGAGTTCTGGAAGTGGCTCTGGCTTAAACCTAAGTTCTAGAAACATATTGCAGTAAATCCTCTTGTCTGCACGCATACAAACGATCCAGTACTTACATCTTTAAATTTGAATTTATTTGATCATAACTGTGCACGGTGGGGTATGTGATGAAATACGAGGGCGTACTTTTAAGTTATCTACCTGGTTTGTCATTTGACTCGTCGTTCTTTTATTTCATAAAAATTGTAGCCGCGTATTATTTGAAACAGAAACAAAAGACGGAATGTAGAAAATTCGCTTTCTCGATTCGAAAAAAAGAACACGTTTGCGTAGCTGCAATAATAACAAAGTTGCAGCAACGAACAAAAGAGTTTCGAATTTTAGTATCTCACGTTCATTGTTCGTTCGAAATCGATGCTTGAGAGCCGGGTTTTCCGCTCGCAAAAATTATTGTAAAAGCGCGACATCAAAAGACGAAATCCTCATCGAATTGTGAATTCTCTTTCATGGGGGTTACCGTCGGCGAAATATGAAAATCGTCGGAGCTTTGACATCTACCCCATATAAATGTAAATGTTTTCGATGAGTTCCGGAATGTTCGATGGATGACGATTGCTGCGTTAACACTTGAGGTTTTACAAACTTTTCAATATAAACCTGTAATTAACTCTAATAATATTTGCAGGTTATAAACTTGAATACAAACCTTCAGTGAGTGGATTTAATTGCAATCCTCGAGTATCATCGGAGAAACTAACTCATTTTTCTTTTGTTTCTTTCAATAGAATCCATTTTCGGTCGATTACCTCTCGCGTTTTATTTACGTGCATTTTCTTTTGAATTCTGATTACAAAATGCCAAACGAAGGTTTTTCCAAATTCAGAAATAAAAAGAAGAAGAAGAAACGAAAAAAATCGAAAACAAAAGACGATCGTTCATTTTATCGCCCTTGTTTTTTTTTTCTCTCCATTTTCGTTTCACATTAATGCATATTACATTTGTTTCTTTTGTTTATATGTTTGTTTTGATTTGTTTGTTCTTTTGTTGTCTGTTTAATTAATTATCTTGTTTGCTTTTTCACCTTTTCGTTTTCTTTAGCAAAGAATTTTAATTTGCGCATTGGATTACATTACGCGTCCTACAGTTTTTTCTTTTGTTTCCTGTTAGTCTCTTGTTTGATCGTTTTGATTGTTTCATTTCGCTTTTGTTTTTTTTCCGATAGAATTAATTTTTGCGTTACATTACACATTTCTTATATTTTTTCCTGTTTTCTGTTAGTCTTTTAAAAAAACGTCGATCTTCTTTTGTTTTTATTTTCATTTGTGTACTTTGTTTCATTTTCCTTTTGTTTCTTTGTTTAATTTTCCTTTTGTTTCTTTATATTTACACCGTTGCCAAATCTTTCTGGTTTTCTAATTTTTTTTGCCCAGATTTTTTAAACTTGTTGAAAGGACATCATTCCTGCGCGATTTTTTTATGTTTCTTTACACTTGCGCGCCGCTGCCACATCTTACATTTATTATTATTTTCTTTATACTTTTAGATTTGAATCGAAAAAACGTCACATCAGCGCGATTTTCTTTTGTTTCCTTTTACTTACGTCATCGCCAAATGTTTCTAATCTTTTCCCCAAATTTTTAAATTTGACCGTTGAAAGGACGTCGTTTCCGCGCAGTTTTCTTTTATTTTTTTTATACTTACTCATCGTTGCCAAATCTTACATTTTCTTTTCTAATTTTCCCGAGATTTTTGGAACTGATTGGTAAAGAATCGCGCCAATATCTTTTGCTTGTACGTACGCGTTGCCAAATCTTAGATTTTGTCTTTATTTCCCGGAGATTGTTAGATTTGAAGGTCGAGAGAGCGTCACTTCCATGCGATTTTCTTTAATTTGTTTACACTTACGCCGTTGCCAAATTTTTCTATTTCTCTAATTTTGCCCAAATTTTTAAATGGGAATGTTGAAAGGACGTCATTTCTGCGCGATTTTCTCTTGTTTATTTATACTTACGTCATGAAGGTAGCTTCTTGCCCGGTGAAATTGTTTGATAAATTATCTCAAAACGGACACTGGAAAATAGCACAAATGCTCGACGTTTCACTATCGCTTGATAGTTTCTTCATTACACATTTCTTATATTTTTTTCTGTTTTCTGTTAGTCTTTTAAAAAAAGTCGATCTTCTTTTGTTTTCACTTTCATTTGTGTTCTTTGGTTCATTTTTGTTTTGTATTCTTTCGACAGAATCAAAATTTCACGTTATATTTTCATATTTCTTGTTTGTTTTCTGTCAACCTTCTGGAAAATGTTGATCTTCTTTTGTTTCCATTTAATTGTGTTCTTTTGTTTTCTTTTCTTGCGTCAGAGTTTTGATTTTTTTTCTGTAATCTCTAGTTAATCGGTTGCTTTCTGTTACTCTCTTTGGATTTTTCGTTGAGTTGCCATGGTTACGCCATACGAAGACAAATTGGGCCATTGCGTAGCCATGGCAACGCTCAGAAATGTCTGAAGGCTATCACTTTTGCTCTTTATTCCATCCCGCTTTTTGGCTCTACCTGTTCTTATTTTCTTAGTTCTGCCTAACTTGGACATCTTCTAAATTCATTTTATTATGAGAGATTATAATCAACAAAAAATTCAAATAAGAAGGAGGCTCTAAACCCCCCAAAATGGACAATGTTATTGTTGTACAAGATGGGACATTTTTTTTTTTTTTATTTGAAATAAAATACTGCTTGTCAAGAGTGAAAAACAAACTAGTATTTTACACAAAAAATTAATTCCCTCTTGTCGGAATACCGTAACCCTTGATTTACCCGAACACCCGGTGGATTAAATTAACTGAACTTGAAGGCCCGCATTCGCCGCGCGCTGAAACGTGAGTCCACACTACAGGCTAAAAAATGACAAGTTTATTATTAGTGCTCGGCGTAGAGTTAACAAACTTTTCGAATTATTTCATTAGTTCCTCGTTCTCATCGAGTTTAATTCGCAATATTTACAGGGGGGGGTCGGGTATACACAGTTGGAACACTGCCAGATATTAGGGAGAATCCCGCCCCATTCATCTTAACCATCCCCCGTCTCAAACGAGAGAATGAGTATTTACCTCACATAATGGAGCTGGATCACTTGCATTAACGTTATGTTTTATGGGCGTATATAATATTATTTAGTTAATACAACATTAAAACGCTTGCGTGCATACGTGGGGGGATTACCGGAAGGATTTGCGTTTAAATTATTAATTTCGAACCGAAGCGCAACGAGAAGCTGATAATCCTGAAAGCCGTCGCAAAAGTATGAATTAAACAGAGTTAACATTCTGGTGAGTTAATTTATTACTTACGCCGGGATTTCCGAGTTTATCACGCGATGGGGGGAGTTAATAAATAAATTGTAATTGCCACGTTCAAGATGTCCCCCGTTCTATTTCGAAACCTCACACGTCTTCACCGGTTCGATCGATTTTAGTACCATCGAGGTTTAAGGACCAAATAGGATGCTATCACGCTATGCCACCACCGCCGCCAACGTGGAGGAATATTCGAGACGTGATGCGATAGCGAAACGTATACTTTTTTTTATGGAAAGATAAAGAGAACGTAAATTTCGATTGTTTACGCGTGTAGGCCTCGTATTTTTTTTTGTTCATCCTTCTTCCTAGATTACCCGAGGACGAAGTCCAATATCCGGCTAGTCGCATTCTTGAAGAGGTAGCCAGTGTTACCAACGTGTGAAAAGTAGAAATCCCTCAAGAGATACCAAAAAATCCCTTTCCAATTGGTTACTACTATGCCCTCAAATGAATTCCTGTTTAAAATAAGCTGTGATATTTTTTTATGAAGTTGGCTGCACGCAATACGACAGTGTCACATTGTCTGATCATGACATTACGAAAAAGAAATGGATAAACGAAACGTAAAATTCAGAGAAACCTTCGAAACAAAACTAAAGTTTAAAGCAGATCCTTCGACTTGAATGCACAAACGTACCCTGCGCTTCACGTTTTCAATCGAACGCGATTGCCGCGTTTTGGAAGGTTACGTTAACACAAAAAAAATAATTGGAAAGCTGCCAGTGCTACAAACCTCTAGTAGGAAAAAAACATTGAAATCATAGTGAAACCTAAACTTTTCTTTTATGGAAAGATGAAATAAAGTAAGAACGTAATGAAAAATTTTCCGTCCCGTAAATTCCGATAGTTTACGCGCGTAGGCCTCGTAAGATGCCTATAAATACGGGCAAGGGCTGTGATAAAATTGCGGTCTTAAATCCAATATTTTTATGAAATTGCCACGCTCGTTTCGCCCTACTTAGGGATGCGGATATCGCGCCAGAATAAAGAAAGGCCAGTCGGTGGTGTGGTGCGCCACCAGAACAATAGGCAGGGGGATCCCCCGGCAAGGCAATTCGTGCTGAATGAGTGCTGTCAAAACAGAAGCGAAAGAAAATCCACACAAATATTGCCCGTGCTTTTTCATTCTTCGGCCATACAATATCGGCGAACTCAATACGTAAGAGTTTTGTTTTTTTTTCCCCTGTCGAATTAATTTTCACATTACGCTATTGGTTCTCACAATTTTCTTTTGTTTTCCGTTAGTCTTATGATTTTAAAAACAAAAGAAAACTATATGAAGTAAATAATAAGATTTTGTGGACATGTGTATATACAGGGTGTAGATAAGAACTGTCAGCGTAAAGTGTACGAACGAAACGGAACAAACAACGCGATCAAATAAACACAGAAAACAAAAGAAGATCGACTTTTTTTCCAACGGCAAATTGTTCGAAAATCAAAACTGAAAACAGAAGAAGAAATTAATTCTATCGAAGAAAACAGCTAATGAAAATGAAACGCTTCAAACGATTAAACAAGCAAAAACAAAAACAAAAGAAAACTACAAGAAGCAAGCGATAAACAAGAGACTACTAACAGAAAGCAACCGATAAACTAGAGATTACAGGAAAAAAACTATAAGAATTTTTCGAAAATCAAACCTCTGACACAAAAAAAAAGAAAACAAAACAAAAGAACACGATTAAATGGAAACAAAAGAAGATCGACGTTTTTCAAAAGGCTGACAGAAAACAAACAATGCGAAATTTTAATTCGATCAACGGTGTAAGTATATAGAAACAAAAGAAAATCGCCCAGAAGTGTGGTCCTTTCACTTTCAAATCTAAAAATCTAGAAAAAATGTAAGATTTGGCAACTACGCAAGTATAAATAAACAAGAGAAAATAGCGCAGAAATGACGTCCTTTGAACATTCACATTTAAAAATTTGGGCAAAATTAGAGAAATCGAAAAATTTGGCAACGGCGTAAGTGTAAACAAATTAAAGAAAACCGCATGGAAGTGACGTTCTCTCGACAATCTCGGGGAAATAAAGACAAAATCTAAGATTTGGCAACGCATACGTACAAACAAAAGACATTGGCGCGTTTCCTTACCAATCAGTTCCAAAAAATCTCAGGAAAATTAGAGAAAAAAATGTAAGATTTGGCAACAACGCGTAAGTATAAAGAAAGAAAAGAAAATTGCGCGGAAACGACGTCCTTTCAACGGTCAAATTTAAAAATCTGGGGCAAAGATTAGAAACATAGAAAGATTTGGCGATGACGTAAGTAAAAGGAAACAAAAGAAAATCGCGCTGATGTGACGTTTTTTCGATTCAAATCTAAAAGTATAAAGAAAATGTAAGATGTGGCAACGGCGCGCAAGTATAAAGAAACATAAGAGAATCGCCCAGGAATAACGTTTCAACAAGTTTAAAAAATCTGGGCAAAAAAAATTAAAAAGTTAGAAAGATTTGGCAACCATGTAAATATAAAGAGAGAAAAGAAAAATGAAACAAAGAACACAACTGAAAATAAAAACAACTGAAGATCAACGTTTTTTAAAAGACTAACAGAAAACAGAAAAAAAATATAAGAAATATGTAATGTAATGCAAAAATTAATTCTATCGAAAAAAAAACAAAAGCGAAATGAAACAATCAAGACGATCAAACGAGAGACTAACAGAAAACAAAAGAAAAAAACTGTAGGATGCGTAATGTAATGCAATGCGCAAATTAATTCTTTACTGAAGAAAACAAAAAAGCAACGAAGCAAACAAGACAATTAATTAAACAGAAAACAAAAGAACAAACAAATCAAAACTAACGTATAAACAAAAAAAAATGCAAGCATTAATGTGATACGAAAATGAAGAGAAAAAAACAAAAGAAAACCAGGACGATAAAATGAACGAAAGACAATTAATTAAACAGAAAACAAAAGAACAAACGAACAAATCAAAAAAAACATATAAACAAAAGAAACAATTGTAATAAGCATTAATGTGATACGAAAATGGAGAGAAAAAAACAAAAGAAAACCACGACGATAAAATGAACGAAAGACGATTAATTAAACAGAAAACAAAAGAACAAACAAATCAAAACAAACATATAAACAAAAAAAAACAAAAGAAAACCAGGACGATAAAAGAACGAAAGACAATTAATTAATTAACAAAAGAACAAAGAAATCAAAACAAACAAAAGAAAAATATTGTTGTAAGCATTAATGTGATACGAAAATGGAGAGAAAAAAACAAAAGAAAACCAGGACGATAAAATGAACGAAAGACAATTAATTAAACAGAAAACAAAAGAACAAACAAATCAAAACAAACATAAAAAAAAACAAAAGAAACCCAGGACGATAAAATGAATGAAAGACAATTAATTAAACACAAAACAAAAGAACAAACAAACAAATCAAAACAAACATATAAACAAAAGAAACAATTGTAATAAGCATTAATGTGATACGAAAATGGAGAGAAAAAAAAACAAAAGAAAACCGGGACGATAAAATGAACGAAAAACAAAAGAAAACTATAAGAAATAAACGATAGATTACAGAAAAGAAAACAATAAGAATTGTTCAAAAATCACAAAAAAAAGAACACGACAAAATGAAAACAAAAAAAGATCGACGTTTTCCAAAAGGCTGACAGAAAAGGACAAAAGACTCGCCTTTATTAATTTAGGCGGCCGTGTATTAAAGACAGCCAGACAGTGTTGCCAGAGGGAAAGAATAATCCCTCTGTAAAGGGATATTAGGCACCTGGGGCGATAATAGAACTCTTTTAGAATTCTATTATCTTTTAGTTATTATGTTACTACCTTTTTTTTATAAATAAAAGCCTATGTGTATTCACATAGTTGATGGTAATTTTGAGCAAGACACTTTTTTTCGTACTTTAGAACTTCTGTAATAAGTCAAGTTAGCCTCGACAATTAGTCTAATTAAGATCGTTTCACATCCACAGGAATTCACATAACAATTTCGTCGGTAATTTAACTTGAAACTTCAGGTTTCATTAACGACCTTGGTCGCAACCCCAGCAATGCAATGCCGTCTTGATTTGAGGAGCTTTTTGAAACTCACGTTAATCCTCGCAAGTACTCATCAGACCGTCGCCATGCGACACCTGCACAATCTACGCAGATGAGTGAAAAGCTCTGAATGCAAGCAGGGAGCCCTAAAGCTGATTGCTGTCTGAAGAGGTCCACGCAATACGTTTGTTAAGGGGCGGAGTGTTTTGAATGAGATTAAGAAGTATTATTTTTATGATTAAAATTCTGAGTGCTTGCTTCATTTCAACGCCATTGGATTATCAATGCGAAATGCAATGACCTATTGTATGTCGAACAATTTCTACCTCGTACTTGCAATCATCTGAGTAGAACATCAAATGCGTAGATCTATACGAACACAAAGGCATTTAGATCTTTGATATGCAAGTAACTCAAATCGAGGACGTTCCTGAATGACAAGTACCCGTGTGAGTTTTATTTCAGACAGATTTAAAAGTTGAAGAAACGCTGAAATATAACTCCGAGTATTATTCGCGTTTAATATATTTAAAAGAGTAACACTTGGACGATTTAATTACGAAGTTCGCGCACCGAAGCAAAAACGAAAAATGCATCTCGCCGGGGACTTTTATGCTGCTGGTTCGAAACTTTGTCGAGCTTTCAACTGCCTGCCTTAATCAAAAGACGGTGCTTTCTCTCTTTTAATTATCCCTACACTTCCATTAAGTATTCATAGTTTTCAA
Source organism: Serrognathus titanus (assembly GCA_039766575.1). NCBI lineage: Eukaryota > Metazoa > Arthropoda > Insecta > Coleoptera > Lucanidae > Serrognathus > Serrognathus titanus. The sequence continues at coordinate 19,007,497 of CM077911.1, read as the reverse complement.
CATAATACACGGCGCTTTGTTTCTGTGTTTAAATAAAAGGGGCGCTTGATTCCTTTTTTTTTTTTTCTTCTTAATAATAACAAGTGCATTTCATCCAATTGTTTAATTCTCGTTTGTTTCAGTCATGTAACAAGAACGGCGGGTTGGTTGCCTCCGGTTGAGGCGTGGAAATCCGGAGAGGACTGTCTTCCTTACGGTTGGGAACGCGGCGTGGACGACTCCGGGAGACCGTACTACATAAAGTAAGTAACCTGTACGTTATGTATGTACATTCGTGTTCGAGTTTATATTTGCCTGAACTTGGCGCGATATTCGCTAAATTCGCCCCGAGTTTACGGCTTCGAGAATTGGGGGCGCAAATTACAATCGCAATGCATAAATTTCGCCGCAGCGTTGAACGTGTCTGCATTTCCTCCAGATGTTTATGCAGAGAAATATTGCACTAAATTACAGGTGCATTGTGCAATTTAAATTGAAGTTAAACATTTCCATCGAATTAGGGCTTTTGTTATTTCTGATAAATTGCACGATTGCGTTCTATTAAGAATAAAACTAGTTTGAAATTAGGGCAGTTTGTATGGTTTGATAAGAAGAAGAAGGGTTTGGTTCGGGGTACTTTTGGTACTATTTTCTGTACAATTGAAAAGACCTTAGTGCAGTACTATGTACACTCAGGAAATAAAGAGACATCAGAGGGAGATTATCTGAGTGAGTGTACATGTTCCTCTCAAATAGCTTTAGTACATTTTTTAATTTTCTAGCGAAACGTGCTTCACATTTTTTTGATAACTTTTACTGTTCTTGGTTGGTAATAATAACTATTTTTGAATCTAGGAAGAAATCTATGATTAAACTTTCTCAATGGCCCTTGTTTTGCGTAACCATGGCAACTCTCCGAAATGTCCAAAGTCTGTTTATGATGTTGGTATGCATTACCGACCAATATCACCAATTTGGCGATTTTGTAAAAAATAAAAATGATTTTTTTAATACTCAAATCGTCGATCAAAAGTTTTGTTTCTTTCGTTTGTTAAACTGTCGATTGTCTTTTGTTTTGTTATTTTTCTACGAAGAAGAAAGTCGAAATTCGATTGGAATTCGAACGCATTTTGATTCCTTGCATTTGCTAGACTGTCGATTGTCTTTTGTTTTGTTTTTTTTGTTATTTTTTCCATGAAAAAAAAGTCAAAATTCGATTGAAATTCGAATGTCTTTTGTCATCGCGCTAAATTTATTTTGTGGTCCAAAAGTTTTTTTTTTGTATCCAAATCATCGACCATTTTCTTATTCCTTGCGTTTGTTAAACTATCGATTGTCTATTTTTTTATTTATTTTTTTTTTAAAGAAGAAAGTCGAAATTCAGTTGGAAATTATTAAATTGTCGATTGTCTTTTGTTTTGTTATTTTTTTTAAGAAGAAACAAAGTCGAAATTCAGGTGGAATTTGTTAAACTGTCGATTGTCTTTTGTTTTGTTATTTTTTTATGAAGAAATAAGTCGAAATTCGATTGAAATTCGAACGTCGTTTGTCATCTGGCTAAGTTATCGATCGCCTTTTGTTTTGTTATTTTTTATGAAGAAGAAAGTCAAAATTCGATTGAAATTCGCACGTCGTTTATCATCTCCCTATATTGTCGATTGTCTTTTATTTTGTTATTATTATTTATTTATTTATTTTTTTTTTGAAGAAGGAACAAAGTCGAAATTCAATTGGAATTTGTTAAACTGTGGATTGTCTTTTGTGTTGTTACATTTTTATGAAGAAATAGGTCGAAATTCGATTGAAATTCAAACGTCGTTTGTCATCTCGCCGAGTTGTCGATCGTCTTTTGTTTGGTTCTTTTTCTTTTTATGAAGAAAAAAGTCGAAATTCGAATGAAATTCGAACGTCGTTTATCATCTCCCTAAATTGCCGATTGTCTTTTGTTAATTGTCTATAGTTTTGTTATTATTTTTTTTTTTTTTGAAAAAGAAGAAGAAAGTCTAAATTCAGTTAGAATTTGTTAAGCTGTCGATTCTCTTTTGTTTTGTTATTTTTTTATAAAGAAGTAAGTCGAAATTCATCTCCTTAAATTATCGATTGTCTTTTGTTTTGTTATTTTTTGAAGAAGAAGAAACAAAGTCGAAATTCAATTGGAACCTGTTAAATTGTCGAATGTCTTTTGTTTTGTCCTCTTTTTATGAAGAAAATAGTCGAAATTCGAAGAACAAAACAAAAGACGATCCATAGTTTAACGAATAACTGTCGATCGTCTGTTGTTTTGTTCTTTTTTATGAAGAAGAAAATCGAAATTCGAACGTCGTTCATCATCTCCCTAAATTGTCGACTATCTTTTGTTTTGTTATTTTTTACAGAAGAAGAAACAAAGTCGAAATTTAATTGGAATTTGTTAAACTGTCGATTGTCTTTTGTTTTGTTACTTTTTTATGAAGAAATAAATCGAAATTCGAACGACGTTTGTCAATTCGCTAAGTTGTCGATCGTCATTTGTTTTGTTATTTTCTTATGAATATCCAAATAGTCGATCAAAACTTTTGTTTCTGGCATTTGTTAAGCTGTCGATGTTTGTCTTTTGTTTTGTGTGAAGAAGAAAACCGAAATTCGATTGGAATTCGATTGTCTTTTGTTATCTCTTTTAAAATTTAACGCAAAAGTAAAAACGAAAGCATTTTTTTTAACAATCAAATCGTCGACAAAAATTTTCGTCGCTTACTTTTGTTAAACTATCAATCGTCTTTTGTTTAGTTCTTTGTTTTATGAAGAAGAAGAAAGTCGAAATTCGATTTGAATTCGAACGTCTTTTAACATTGCGCTAAATTGTCGGTTGCACTTTTTTTAATATCCAAATCGTCGACAAAAATTTTTGTCTGTTAAACTATGGATTGTCTTTTGTTTTGTTGTTTTTTTGTTAATGAAAAAGAAAGTCGACATTCGTCTTTTGTCGCCTATCTTAACTTCTTTTCCGACGCAAAAGTAAAAACGAAAGTATTTTCTTTTAATATCCGAATCATCAACGAAATTTTTTGTTTCTTGCATTTGTTAATCTATCCATGATTTTTTGTTTTGTTATTTTTTTATAGAGAAGTAAGTAGAAAATCGATTTGCTGATCGTCGTTTGTTTTTCTCTTTCTTTTCAAGTTGGATATCGTTTTCTTTCTTACATTTTTCCAATAGTCAGAAATGTTTTTTCTTGTTTGGTTTTTATTAGTTATCACTGTTGATCGGAAATTAAACGATCTCGCGAATATTACGATCGTCATTTGTTTTTATTACTTTCTTTAGAAATCCTCGATTTTTTTTCTTTCATTTCGATTGGTTCTTTCAAGTCGTCGAAAACATTCTTCATTTTTTTTTTTAAAAGAACCTTGCCCAGTTTCCTCTTTTCTTATTCGTTCTTAGATTTCTTTCTCCTTTTGGTCTCCTGCTTCATTACTCTTTTTTCTTTCATTATTTCTTGTGAGTCTAAATTTATTTCCTGATGAGGTTTTTCCTCAATGAAATATTTGTTTGCAATCAACTTGGTTCGCGTTTAAAATTTTTTTTTCTTTCATATACAGGCTCTTTTTAAACCTATGTCTTTAATTGAACCCACAAATAATACTCAATAAATCCTGCAAATTTTATTATTTTTACAAAAATTGTTTAAGTAACGCTGGTCGACGAAAAGAAAAAATGCGACGTTTTCGATCGACTAGGTGCAGACGTTCTTACAGCAATTGCAATTACTTACTACGTAAAAATTTCAAGTACTATTTAGTAGTGCAGCTTATGCTTATGTTTGTTTTATTCAAAGTAGAATTTGAAACCAAACCTGTTTGAATTCGTAGCGCCATTATACATGTGGTTCTTTTCGTAAGTCTAATTTATTTACAAAACTAATTACAAGATTGATAATATGGGCATCGTTGCCGTGGCGAATATCAATCTGATTCTCGTGAATCTGCGTAGTCGACTGGCTCTTTTTTTTCCCTCGGAGTAGTTACCAACCACGCTTAACCCGGTGGTCCCATACTTAGAAGGATTTCATTTCCTCGGAATTCTAGAAGGAACACCGAGCGTCGCTTGGTCGGTGTAACTGGAACGAGGCGAGTCATCGAGTCCAGGAATGGTCGATCTTTTGTCGCCACATACATATCAGTTTTTATTTGTACGTATTAAATTGATTTTATAATAAAAATATTAGTTGCACGTATTATCATTTGGCTCTGTTTCATCGATATTTCATTGAAGAGAAATCCAGTAACTCCCAATGGAGATTGATAACTCCGGTTTTAACAATATATGAGGGTGAAATTTGAAGTAGTCAAGTCCTGTTTAATTTATGTCCAGATATTTCCAGTGTGTAAGTTCCTTCGATCCTACAAACACAATATCCCCGAAGTAGATTTAGTCGAGCGGACGTGATCCCGATATTACTATACGCTGGCATACGCCGATAACAACTGCAAGTAAAGCCATGAATGCACGCAAACTAAGCGCTTCAGACAGCCGAGAGGGTTCGTTCAATAAATCCGCAGATACCATGGAAAATCATTTACAGGCGAGCCCCGAGCGACCCGCTCTCGAAAGGACCGACGAAATTACCAGTGCACGTTGCACCCGAGAGCCAGCCCGACCATTGCTGCATATAAAGGGCACTTAATGTCCCGCGTATATCACTTGTTTGCCGAAAGGTTATTATTTCCTTCGTTATTGCAACTATTATTCAGCTTTGGGGGGATGGGGGCACCGCTGCAAACTCTGGAAGTGCTTACGAATCGAATTAAAGAGAGGATTTGCCCCTGAATTTATTTATACAGTCGACGTAATTGTTTCTTTTTTAAGAGGCGAATTTATTGGGGATGATTTTAATGAAAATTTAAAGCGAAATTTCACCATTTACTTGAACCTTTAATCAGCACCTATAGGAGTCCTTTTTTTAAACAAAATGTTTCAAAATATCCCTTTTTTATTAGAAACGTCGATCGACTTTTGTTTTCCTTTTTTCCTGTTCAACTTATCCTTGTTGTTTGTTTAATTTTTTTTTGTTGAATTATCATGGTTTATTCTTTTGTTTTTTCATCAATCTCATCAGATTCAATTTTTGAAAAATCCACCTACTAATTGTCAATCTTCATTTGTTATTTTTTTCTAATGTTCATGCAGCGATTAAAAATCGTAAAAGACCAGCAGTAAATAAAATTAAAAAAAAGGTGAAAGGAAGTAAAAAGTTGACAATTTGCTGCACGAAGCTTTCGAAAATTAAATCAAAGTTTCATTTATTGCATTTGTTTCTTTTTTTTTTTCGCTCGTGTTGCAGTTGACGCTTCAGACATGATCGTTCTTTTTTTTCCAACGGCGATTTGATTGTTTTACACTTGGCAATATAAACGTCGATCTTCTTTTGTTTTTCTTTTTTTGCTTTTTATCGTGATTTATTCTTTTGTTTTCTCGTCACATTGATTTTTTGAAAAATCCACCTATTACTCGTCAGTCTTCTTTTGTTTGTTTTTTCAACGTTCATGGAGCGATTAAAAAACGCAAAAGACAGTAAACAAAAGCAGTAAACAAAAAAAAGAAGCTGAAAAGAAGCGAAAAATTGACGATTTCGTGCGCGAAGCTTTCGAAAATCAAATCAAACTTTCATTTATTACGTTTGTTTCGTGTTATAGTTGATGCTTCAAACATGATTGTTTTTTTTTTCTTCCGACTTCGATTTGATTCTTTTACACTTCGCAGTAGACACGTCTACCTTCTTTTGTTTTTCTTTTTCCTTTCTTCTTTTGTTTTCTCATCAGATTCGATTTTCAAATCCGCCTATTAATCGCCGCAGTTCTTTTGTTTTTCATGTTCATCCGGCGATTCAAAATCAACAAACACTCTCAGTCAAAAAAAAAAAACAAGCTGCAAACAAGTGAAAATCAAATTGAAATTTCATCATTTGTTCTTTGTATTTCATTTTTTTTTTCGTTTATTTTCTCGTTTAACTTTTTCCCTCTGCGTTTTGATTTTTTTACATCAATTTTCTTTTGTTTATGTATTTTATTCTTTATATTCGTACTCTTTGCTTGTTTCAGGTCTCCTCTGTCGAATTTTCTAGGTCTCTTCTTTTTTTTTCTTATGAATTAATTTTGAGAAATCCGCCCGAAAATCGATCTTTGTTTGCTTTTGATGATTATCGAATGAATGTCAAATTAGTAAACAAGAGTGAAGCGGAAAACAACTGAAAAATCTTGCATTTCATTGTTTTTCTTCTTCTTTGTTTCTTTCGGTCGCATTAACTTTTCGTATTACGGCTGACGCTGATCTTCTTTTGTTTTTTTATAATCCTCTCTCCCACCCAACATCTAGACTAAATGAAACACTCTGTATACAACAAACTAATTTAAAATGTGCTCCACATGATATAGTGAAACATCTTTTTTTATAAAATGAGTATCTAGAGAGAGGAGGTGTGAAAAAACCGGAGACAGATTGAAATCAGGTAACACGTCAATGGAGACATCTGTGGAGAGAATTTGCAAAAAATTTTAGCAGGAAATTTAACGAAAACGAGCGTCTTTCACTTCTTCTCCTGCCTTAGCACTCTCGATTTGTTTTAAGTTTTTTAGTGATTCCCTCCCTAGGAGATAATACTTAAATTAAGTGGCGACATCTGTGGGGGAAATCTGTAAATGATTCTCGCAAAAAAAATGACGAAAAGTTAGTTCGGGAAGACGTGATTAACGACATCTATGGATTGAATTCGTAAATCTTTGAAATGCAAGAAACTTTGAACGTTCTTCTTATTCCTGCGATTTGAATATAGTCTTAAGTACAGTCACCGGCACTAAAAACGAAACGAAAAGCCATATTGACAATTTTCGCGAAAAATTCAACGATTAACTTTGATTTCTTTACTTTACATTTGATTCTCAGTTGTCTGTTAATTTTTAACTCGGAGATAAAGACAGAGACTAAGTAGACGTCGTTGGTGACGTCTACGCACAGAATTGGTAAATAATTCTCGACCAAATAATACTGGCGACATCTAGGGATATAATTTATCGATTATACGTGAATAGCGACATCTGTGGAAAAAATTCGTGAATATTTTATCCAAAAAAATCGACAACAAAGAACGATTCTTACTGTTGAGTTAGGTCTTGCGTTTTGAATTCGGTTTTAACTTCCCAATTCACTTTCTAATTGGAGACAGGATTTAAATCAAGTAAAATGTCATCGGCGACATCTGTGGAGGTAACTTGTAAACAATTCGCGCGACAAATTCAACGAAGAGTGAACGACTTGCCCTTGCGTTGTAAATTTGATTCTAAATTGTTATTGATTGATTTCCTAACGAGGAGGCAGTTGCTAAATCAAATAGCCAAGTAGCGACATCTGTGGATGGCATTCATAAATAATTTTCACAAGAAAATCGGCGAGAAGCATCGTGTCCTCGTGAAATTGTCCTTCTTGCTCTCGAGCTTTAAATTTCTGATTCATTTTAAAAGTCGGAGGTAGAAATCCAGCAGACGTCACTCGCGACATCTGTGGGGAGATTTGTAAACAATTTTCGCAAAAATTCGACAAAAGATGAGTGTGTCAGTTGCTGTTGCGCATTAAATGTGACTCTAAGTTTTCGATGAATTTCTAACTCGGAGATAAAAGCAAAGACTAGGCGTCATTGGTGACGTCTGCGAAGAGAATTCTCGATCAAATAATACTGGCGACATCTGTGGATATAATTTAAAACTTGCTCAAGCACTGTACATTTGATTCTCAGTTTTCTGCTAATTTTTAACTCGGAAATAAAGACATAGACTAAATAGACGTCATTGGTGACGTTTGCGAACAGAATTGGTAAATAATTCTCGATCAAATAATACTAGCGACATCTAGGGATATAACTTAAAACTTGCTCCAGCACTTTACATTTGATTCTCAGTTCTTGATTAACGTCTAGCTCGGAGTTAAAGACAGAGACTAAGAAGAGGTCATTGGTGACGTCAGGGAGCAGAATTGGTAAATAATTTTCGATCAAATAAACCTGGCGACATCTAGGGATATAATGGTAAACTTGCTCCAACACTTTACATTTAATTCTCAGTTTTCTGCTAATTTCTAACTCGGAGATAATAATAGACGTCATTGGTGACGTGTGCGAACAGAATTGGTAGTTAATTCTCGATCAAATAATACTGGCGACATCTGTGGATATAATTTAAAACTTGCTCCAGCACTTTACATTTGATTCTCAGTTTTCTGCTAATTTCTAACTCGGAGATGAAGACAGAGACTAAGTAGACGTCATTGGTGACGTCTGCGAGCAGAATTGGTAATTAATTCTCGATCAAATAATACTGGCGACATCTGTGGATATCATTTAAAACTTGTTCCAGCACTTCACATTTGAATCTCAGTTCTTGATTAATTTCTATCGTGGAGATAAAGACATGGACTAAGTAGACGTCAATGATGACCGCTGCGAACAGAATTGGTAATTAATTCTCGATCAAATAATATTGGCGACATCTGTGGATATAATTTAAAACTTGCTCCAGCACTTTACATTTGATTCTCAGTTTTCTGTTAATATCTAACTGGGAGATAAAGACATAGACGTCACCAATGACGTCATTACTGTAAATAATCTGTAAATAATTCTTGCTCAAACAATACTGGCGACATCTATGGATATAATTTAAAACTTTCTCCTGCACTTTAAATTTGATTTTCAGTTTTCGATGCATTTTTTAACTCGGAGATAGAGACAAAGGTTAAGTAGACTTCATTAATAGCATCTACGATGAGAATCTGCAAGTAATTCTCAACGCAACATCTGTCCTTCCCCAAATTACTGCTTCTTTCAATTTTTAATCAAGTACTATTTCTTTTATTTCTCTTATAATCCATGAGTTCCAAGAGCTTTCGTCCATTCTCTAAAATACTCGTACGGGAAAGCCTAAATGGATGTTATCATTTTAAGCTTATTTAAACTACCCACCTACATTTAATATTAAATTTATAATTTATTCAAAACTTGCTTTCAGTGTTGTCTATTATTTATACCTCGTCGCATTCAGCTTTGTATTACGCATAAACAGTAGGTGCTTTATTTACTATGGTGAATATGTATGCATGTGTACGAATTGTTATTGTAATGGTACACAAAATGGGGAACAAAAGCAGCCACCCGAGTACGTCACAATTATAATGGCGAGGATAACATCCGGCGCATGCATGTATATGACGGTAGCAAGGGTATTATAGTGGCAAGTGAGGGCTTTATGGCCATAACTGAGTGCTGGAGGACCGATCATACCCTCTCAAGATGTTGTACGTGTTAAATATTAAATGAGATGCGTAAACGTCAATTTCAACGATTGATGCCACACGTTTATTTAAAATATTTAAAAATTAGGGATAAGGCCTGTATTACATACTCTGTTTGCGTATATTGTAAATGTGTTGAAAAGAAAAGGTCAAAAATAGATCATTTTAAACAAAATTACTTTTTTCAATTGTGAATTGTACAGTAGCGAACATAAAAAACGGGACGCTAAATTGTATCCAACTTTAAATGACAGGGTCGCAAATCACAGTATCATAATAATCAAACTGCTAACAAATTTAATAAATTATTTAAAAAAATGTTTCGAAAACATGCCAATTCATAACTTGTTTAAAAAATTAACAACGTAACTCTTTTGTTACATGGGTAGGTAGATAATTTTTTAATCTCCCCTCGTATGTTAATGACATTGTTTAATCAATGAATGGTAGTTATGTGTACAGTTACTTTGGTAAATTACTGAGGCAAATCGCAAACACGTATTCCTTCCGCATCTTGTACCTTTTTTTTCCTTCATTATCTTTTTTTACGAGCGAATAAAACGCAGACTAGGTATTTGAGGCTTTTCAACCCCCCCAAACAGTAAACCTGCACGGCAGCCAATAGCTGTTTATCTTTTCAACATCTACACCGTTGCAACTAATTCAATTTAATTCCCGGCTACCTTGTTGCTTACTACTACGGTTCTACTAAATGAAATATTCCGGTCGTTTTTCTCTTTCGCAGGCTTCCGCCCAGAAATTATTTCCGTCTAATTTATAAAAGCGATTGCTTTAATGCCTTTAATTTTCTCTTCATAAACCCTCTGCCTATTTACCCTTAAATACGACGTCAGAAACACACTCTTAATTTTAATATTAATTTAAATATTATTGGCAATTATTTTTTTTTCGTGTTCATATCTAATTGGTTTTCGTTCAAGTACTCTTCAAGTTTCCTTGAAATTCCCGTCTGGAAAATTTGAAATACGAAGAGGCCCCCCATTAATCACAAACACAAAACGTCCGTTCATAATTTTCTGTATTGAGTTTGAAGAAACGGCGTTATACATCAAAACGAATTGATTTATCGGCTGAATAAATTTCACGGAGCGACGCAGCGCTACTATATGTATTGACAAAACTGAAACCGCCGCGGAAGGACGCTCTCCCCGCATAAATCAAGGGGTTTGGAGTTGGATTCGATTTGTGTTCACGCTGTGCTCTTTCTGTTCCAGTCACGTGAACAAAACTACAACTTACGAGACGCCCATCACCAAAAATTTGGAGCCAGTGTCCGCACCAGAACCACGCACCGTCACCTTGGAGAGGTCGCCTGCTTTGGGGTTCGGATTCGTTGCGGGCTCGGAAAAGCCTGTCATCGTCAGGTTTCTCACGGAAGGGGGTCCCAGCGTTGATAAAGTAAGTTTTCGCTTAGCTCAGCTTTTACAAAAAAGAAAAGTATTTCACTTACATGGTGAACATACCGATTGTATCGTTGAAACTTGAAAAAAGGCGGAGACAAAACAAAAACACTTGCATTATAAAATAAGGATAGAAAATGCTGGCATTTGTTTGTTCGACAGAGCTACGCCAGCTTCGCAATGCTGTCAGGGGCTTTTAGACAAGTGCACTTACGTTTTCAACTCAAAATGAAACATGGGGTACATTTTCTTTAGACGAAATAAAATTGAAATTATTAAAAACAAAAACAAAACACTGCTCATGATAAATATTGGATATTTTCTAAACAGTGGCGACTGTTTTTTCGAAATAAAAATTTTACAAATTTACAAACAAAATGATAATGACTTGGAAGTTACCTTAAGGAACTTGACAAATTAATTAATTAACATTGAAAAAGACAGAATAATATATAAATAAACAAATATTAATTAATTATTAACACAAAATGTGTATAAAAAAATAGTTTACTTAACGCCTTTTTGAAAATATTTAAATTTTGACTTTTTTTGTTATAACGCAATAAACGGACTCCAATAGACAACAACAATTAATTTGACAAGGAAAAACAAAAGACAACTGAAACAGATAACAATGGAATGCGAAACTGAATGAACGAAAAACAAAAAAAAAACATCGTCCATTCATATTCGGTTGACAGCGATTGAAAGAAATTAACATTTCATTTGTTTCTTTGCGTTTCATTGCTTTTTTTTGTTTCTTTTTGACACATTAATGTTTCTTGTTAGAAACGATTCTTCTTTTGTTTTCTGTTTAAAGAAACATTCATGCATCAAATGGAAACAAAAGACAATGAAATTGTATTTGTATTGTTTCTTTGTGTTCTTCTTTTGTTTTCCGTTGTCGGTTTTTTTTGCATTTCACTGTTTTTTTTGTTTCCTTTTAATGTGTCTTGTTAGAGATGATTCTTCTTTTGTTTTCGTCGTTTGCTTTTTTATATTTCATTGTTTTTCTTGTTTCTTTACGTTTCATTGTTTTTTTTTGTTTCTTTTTGACACATAAATGTTTCTTGTTAGTGATGATTCTTCTTTTGTTTTCTCTTTAGGGACACATAAAATGGAACCAAAAAGCAATAAAATTATAAAAAAAAAACAATGAAATTGTATTTGCATTTTATTTTTGTTCTTCTTTTGTTTCCTGTTGTCTGTTTTGTTTCCTCTTAACGTTTCTTGTTCGAGATGATTCTTCTTTTGTTTTCTCTTGTCTGCATTTTTTGTGTATCATTATTTATTTCCTGTTTCTTTTCAACGCATGTTTTTTTTGTCAGTCGTCAGTCTTCTTTTGCTTTTGTTTATTCGCTTTATTCTTCTCATTTCCACTTTGTTTTCTGTTTCGGTTCTCATTCCTCGAATTATTATAGTTTCTTCTTTTGTTTCTTGTTGATCTTTCTTTAATTTTCCAGGCAGTGCTGCCAACTCCCCAGTTTTCGACCTTCGTATTTTCTCAAAGAAAAAATCGCATTTGGCCTAACAATAATCATCGATCTTCTTTTGTTTTTGTTCGCAATTAATTTTTCAGATTACAACTGATACTTGATTATTTTTTTGCTTTTTCCTCTTGACGTTCGGATCACCCCTCTCCTCGCCTGAAAAATTGGCGATCTTCTTTTGTTTAGCGTTCGTATTTCGACGTTGTTTTTTTTTCTCTGTTCTCGTTCGTCCGATTGTGTTTTCTTCTTTTGTTTTCTCGTCGATCTTTCGATTTTCGAAAAACCCGCCTGCCAATCGCCGATCTTCTTTTGTTTTTTTTTCGTCTTTTTCATTTAACCCTTTTTTATTCGAATTTTCTTCGTTTTCTACAATCGAATTACTTTTTCTGATTATGATTGATATTGACTGCTTTTTTCTCGTGGCGATTGGATTTTTCTTATCTGCCCTCCCCCCCTCCCCCTCCCAGGAAATTTTCGATCTTCTTTTGTTTTTTCGTTCCACACATTTTTCGTATTTCGACGTTGTTTTTTTTTTCTGTTCTCATTCGTCGAATTATTGTTTTTTTCTTTTGTTTTCTTGTCGGTCTTTCGATTTTCGAAAAAGCAACCTATCATCGATCTTCTTTTGTTTTTTTTGTTCATCTTTTTCTTCGTATTTCGCTCTCCTTTACTCGAATTTTCTTCGTTTTCTTGTAATCGAATTAATTTGTCATAGTACGATTGATATTTGCTATTCTTTTGCTTTTTTCTCTTAGCGATCGGATTTTCAATTCTGTCGCCCCTCTCTCCCCCGAAAAATTCTCGATCTTCTTTTGTTTCCTCGTTCACCCTTATTCTTCTTCGTATTTCCGCTTTGTCTATGTCTGTTCTCATTCGCCGAACCGTCATGGTTTCTTCTTTTGTTTTCTCGTCAGTCTTTCGAAAAATCCGCCAATCGACAATCATCGATCTTCTTTTGTTTTTTTTTTGTTCGCGAATTAATTTTCCAGACGGCGTTGCCAGCTCCCCAATTTTCAAACTTCGCATTCTCTTAGAGAAAAAATCGTGTTCTGTCCTCTCGAGCTTCTTTTGTTTTTTGTTCGCGATTTAATTTTTCAGATTACGATTGATTATTCCTTTGCTTTTTTCTCTTGGCGATCGACCCCCCCCCTCCTCCCTACCCCGGAAAATTGGTGATCTTTTGATTTTTCGTTCGCCTTATTTCGCCGTCGTTTTGTTGTTCGTTTTCTGTTCTCATTCGTCGGGTTATTGTGGTTTCTTCATTGTTTCTTGTGGGTATTTCGATTTTTGATAAATCAGCGTTACCATCGATCTTCTTTTGTTTTTTTTTTTGTATAATTGAATTAATTTCTCAGATTACGAACGTTATTGGCTAGTTGGCTTTTCTTTTGCTTTTTTCCTCTTGGCGTTTGGATTTCCTAACCCCCCCCCCCCGCCTTCCCGTTCGGATAATTGGCGATCTTCTTGTGTTTTTTCGTTCATCTTATTCTTCATACTTCGATGTTGCTTTTTTCTCATTCGTCGGGTTATTGTGGCTTGTTTCTTCTTTTGTTTTCTTGTCGGTCTTTTGATTTTCGAAAAATCAACCTAACATCGATCTTCTTTTGTTTTTGTTTTTTGTTCATCTTTACCTTCGCATTTCGCCCTTATTTATTCGAATTTCCTTCGATTTCTTGTGGCCGAATTAATTTCTAAGATTGCGATTGATATTGACTTATTCTTTTGCTTTCTGCTCTTGGCGATCGAATTTTCTCATTTGCCTCTCCCTGTCCCACTCCCCCCCCCCGTTCCTGTCCCGGAAAATTGACGATCTTCTTTTGTTTCTTTCGTTCGCCTTATTCTTCTTCGTATTCCGCATTTTGTTTCTGTTTTCTGTTCTCATTCTCATTCGTCGAATCATTACGGTTTGTGCTTTTGTCTTGCGATTTTCGAAAAATAATCGATCTTCTTTCGTTTTGCGTTCAACTTTTTCGTCCTTTTTTTCGTTCGAGTTTTCTTCGTTTTCTTCTAATCAAGTTAATTTTTCGATGGGAATAAGAAAATCAAGCTCGTTGTTCACAACGTAAGCGAAATTCGTTGAAATTAACACTGATAATCAAGAGAATCTACGTTAAGCGAGGAGTTTGTGTTATACTGGCCGAACTTGCAAATGAGATGGCGGAGGAGCCACGACCTCGTTAATTGTCCATAATTATTTCCTGGTGCTTAATTGCGGCAGACCTTCTCTATTAAGATTTCTGAAGTTCTTGAAAATGCCTAATTCCAGAAACGAATTTAACAGTAACCGATGTCATATGCAGGTGCTCGTTTTAAATCTTGATTCTTAAAGATGCTTCGAATAGGCAACCCATCAATCAGGCATGTAATTCATGCCAGGAAATATTTCAGAAGTAGAATGGGTTGCCTATTTTGTAATTTTAAGGCGTCACAAAGTGTAGGAATTGCATTGGGTAATTAAATCGACTTGTACGAGTTTTCCATGACCCCCATTCAATAGTAAAAGTCACGAAACGCAGCTTAATAGAAAGAATTTAACCATTTTCACCTTTTGTTGCGAGCTTTCACCGGCGGAGGCGTAAACCTATTACCTTAACCAAACAGGAACGGAGCTTTTATCTTTCGACATACAAACGCGATTAGAAAAATCGATACGTCAGGGGCCTCGCTGCAATTTATCAACATCAAAAGCAAAGCAGACTCGCCGCACTCTTAATGGAAGCACCCAGCCAAGAATTCTACGACGACGAATAAACTCCGGGGCACATTTTAAATTGTCGCGCAATTATAAAGTAAGATTTTATTAAGGAATTTTACGCGGGGTTTAAGACTTGTAAACGGTAAGTACTTATGCAAATCGCGCCGAGCTGGATTCACTAATTCCTTCTGCGTGAATCGCGCACCGGATTTCAAGACAAAGAGTCTCAAATAACTTAACGTTTTTGTAATCGTCTTCGTTTCAGTAAAATCCCTGCATTCTTTTATTATAACGTTAGTCAAGAAATAATTGCAGTATATAACTCAGTTTTTATCATTCTCATTAAGAAAAGAGACCCCTGAAGCTTTTACAATAGGCAACCCATCAATCAAATCGGAAATAACTTCGTGTCTTGAAAATGTACGAGAAACACGGAAGCAGAATGGGTTGCCTACTTTCAATTTTTAAGGCGCACGAGGGATAACAAATTGATTTCTTAATTGGCAGTTACTCCCCGGTGATCAAATCTGGTCAGTCAACGGCGAAGATGTAAAAACCGCCCCTCGAGAGCACGTCATCTCACTAGTACGAGCATGCTCGACGACCGTAACTCTAATAGTATGCCAACCGCCCGAGCAACAGGGGGCCCGCAAGTCAACACTACTATCCGCCAGTAAGAGGGCCCGACTAAGGAACAAACCGTCGAGGGTGCGTTTCGCTGAGAGCGTCTGCGTCAACGGAGCCCCCTTGTTTCCCGTCAGTACCAAACACCCGACTCCTTTTGATTTTTCTTTAATTTAACGCGCAACTTTTCAGCCCTCTGCGTTTTCGCTGGGCGACCTATGCGTTCCGCCCATGGCAAACGTCCTCAAGGTGTTCCTGGAGAACGGCCAGACCAAGTCTTTCAAGTACGACGCGTGGACGACGGTGCAAGACGTCGTCACCTCACTCCAAACCAAATTGTGTCTTACTGCAACGGAACATTTTAGTCTAGTCGTTGAACATATAAAGTCGTTGAAGAGAAACAAGTTGACCTTACTGGATCCATCCGATACTTTAGCTAGGGTAATCAGGTCCTAAGGTGATTTGGAGGAAACCTTTTCTTTTCTTTTTCTTGTAGATAGCGTCGAGACCTGGTGCTCACAAACTGAGGTGTTTGTATCGCGTGGCGTTTGTACCTTCCTCAGCAGCGGATCTTGCACAGACTGACTTAGCTGCTTTAGATTACTTATTCACGCAGTGCTGCAACGATGTGATTCAAGAGAGATTCGCACCGGAGCTTCATTATGATACTGCTTTACGACTGGCTGCCCTGCACATCTATCATCATGCTTTAGCAAATAATATGCCGGCAGCGAAGCTCACTGTTAAAGTGGTCGAGTAAGTATCAACTTTATTTTGTCTTTTATTTTATCGTATGACTTGATAAGTGGTCTTTTCAATCATCTTGAAGTGCTCGAGCTGCGTTAGCCAAAAGCAATTTCCAGGTTTATTTTTAGAATACCTTATTTCTAAGCTGGTAAGTCATTAATAAAAATAGCGAAGAGAAGAGGTCCAAGCTTTAACCCCTGGGGCACCCTACTTGATGTTTGAGATTCCGCGCTTTGATTCCGTAAAACTTCACAGAATGAAATTACTTGAAAAAATTTATACGCTTGAAAATGCATAGCGAAATATCGAATAAAGTTTTTAGGTACTTGACACACACAAGGATAGTAATTATAATAATGATATTAATAAGCAGACTTCGGACATTTCGGAGCGTTGCCATGGTTACCCAATACGTGCAATGCGTGGACCAATGAACGCTGGCAATGCTCCGAAACGTCCGAAGTCTGTTAATAATCAACAGCTTAGACCGAGACATCTTGCGGCTCATTTTTGACAAATTTCTAAATATGAAGAACAATTATAATATTATATTTTTTATTAAATTTGATGAATTAACAAATTAGAATTTTAAAATCCTATTTTATTAGGTTGGTATAATAATAATAATATTAATAAACAGACTTCGGACGTTTCGGATCGTTGCCATGGTTACCCAGTACATAGACCAATGAGCTGGCAACGCTTCGAAACGTCCGAAGTCTGTTGATAACCAACAGCGTAGGTTGAGACATCTTGCGTTCGATTTTTGACAATTTTTTTAATATTTTATTAGGTTGGTATCTGTTGGGTTGGCATTTCGATTAATTTTTTTTTGTTAAATTTGAAAATTGTCGAAAATAGACGAGAGGTATTCGAATTGCTTGTTTGTACGTAGATACTTGTATTCTCGTCATTTTCTTTAAAAAAATGTTTCATTAGAAAGCGTCATCGCCATTTTTCTTTCTATTAGTTCCCTACTTTACCGACCGCGCAGTGTTGCCAACCCTGCGTATCCAGAAATCCCTATGCATTTAAACAAATACCCCCAAATTATCCAAAGGCAAGCTATAAAATAATAATGTGGCATTTATTTTATCATTTATTCAAATATTAGCATAAATGACATTCCAAGAAAAAAGCGGCAAAAGTGCACAGTGTCGCCAACTCTTAAATAACCTTTCCCCTTAGCCTTAGTTGAGAATATTTAATCGATTTGTGTAATTACGCGACAGTTGGCAACATTGCGACCGCGAGAATAATTAATTTGAATCACCAATAGCTGTCATTGTGAAATTAATAGTGCATGATGTTGATGATGGTAATACTGCAATCATTGTAATTGGCGGAAAAAACGTCATTGCGCAAAGACAAAGATATTAATGATATTAACAACTAGACTTCGGACATCTCAAAGTGTTGCTATGGTTACACAATCCGAGGACCAATGAACGCAACGCTCCGAAACGTCTGAAGTTTGTCAATAATCAACGGTTTAAGTCGCGACATCTTGCGACCAATTTTTGACAAATTTCTAAGCGTGAATAACAATTATAATAATTACGAATAATTCTTGTACTAAATTAGAATTTTAAAATCATTAAGAGAAGTTACTTTTTATGCTTTTCACTAGGTTGGTATCTTTTGGGTTGGCAATTGGATTTATTTTTTTGTTAAATTTGAAAATTGTCGAAAATGGGCAAAAGATATTCCAATTACTTGAGTTTGCACGCAGATACTTGTTTTCTCGTCATTATCTTTAAAAAATTGTTTCGTTAGGAAGCGACATCGCCATTTTTCTTTCTGTTAGCTCCGTACTTTACCGGCCGCGCAGTGTTGCCAACCCTGCGTATCCAAAAATCCCAATGCAATTAAATAAATACCCCAAATTATCCAAAGGCGAAGAGCAAGTAATAAAAAGCAATTATTTTACCATTTATTCGAATATTAACTGCGAAAGTACGCAATGTTGCCAACTTTCCCCCTAGACATTAGTTTAAAACCTCCTAAATTGATACTAAATTATTATTAATAAAATCGCTCATTTACCCAAATTTATTTTAATCAATAAACAATCAAATTTTGGAGAATTACGCAGCGATTGGCAGCAGTGCTAGCGCGGGAATAATTAATTTGAATCGCCATTTGTGAAATTTGTGAAACTTGTCGAAAGTTTTCTTTCGTCGTTCGTTTTAATTGTGCTGTAGAAACGATTGTCTTTTGTTTTTGTTGTTTTTTTTTTTAATTAAAAAGAAATTCTATTGTATATTTAATTTTCTTTGCTTTCTCGTAGTCTCTTCATTGAAAACAAATCTGTTAGATTGTGTCGTAAAATCGATTGTCTTTTGTTTCCGTTTTCTTTAATTTTATGTAAGCATTATTTTTTACATATTTTGCGTTGTAAATTCGCGTGTCTTTAGTTTTTAATTTTATTGTTTCGTATTTAAAAAAAAATGCTATTATTTCATTTTCTTTGCATTCTCGCATTTTTTTTATTAACAAAAATATTCGTGTATTGAAATGTTGTGTTGTAAAATCGTTTGTCTTTTGTTTTTATTTGTTTGTTTTTGAATTCGTATTGTTTTGTTTCTTTATTTTGACACCATTTTTCTTCAGTTTTTTTTTTTAATGATTATTAACTGATTTGCACTGTATAATCGATCGTGTTTTGTTTCTGCTTTCTTCAAATTGATTTAAGTATTATTTTTAATTTATTGCTGAATCAACAGAATTCAACAGCGCCGTCTGTTGAAACACTTCGAAACGTTGTCTTCGTTTGTTTTAATTTATGAATAATCTGAATTGTGTTTTCTTGTGTCTTTTGTTTTTTTTTTTTTGTTTTTTTAATATTGATATCGGAGTATATTTTTCTTATTTCGTTCATTTATTTTCTTCGTTTTATCACCTTTCCTTCCAAACAGATTTTTTTTTATTTATTAACACCTGCACTGGCTTGTGCTTAATATCGATTGTCTTTTGTTTGATTATGTTATTTCTTTGTTTTGTCATCATTCTTTTGGATTTTTTCTTTAACTGAATTGCACTGTAAAATCGACCGTCTTTTGCTTCTGTTTTCTTTAGCTTTATTTACCAATAAATTTTAGGTATTTTCTATGTTAGAAAGAGAATTTCTTGGTAACTCTCTGTTTTTACCCTGTTGGTAACACTGACCGGATAAAGAAATTATTAAAAGTGCGATTGAAGTGTCAAAATTTTGACTGTAAATTATACAAGAATTTGCTGCACCACTTGCAGTTTTTAAAAAACTTTGTCTTTATTTGAAACTTGTTGACACTGTTGGCAATATCACAATATAAGTAACTATTACACAGTAGCAACACTTAAACGTCAGTGTCAAATTCGACCGCCATATTGTTTGATACCTCTATGCATGTAATTTACAAATCAGTAGGTATCAAATAAAATGGCAGCTATACTCGAGTGTCGCTACTGTGTGACAATATCTTCAATATTAGGATTGAAGGTGCTGTCAATCAAACAGCGAAACGTCGATAAAAGATCTGAAATTATCTGAAGTATAAGTTTCAACAAATAAATAATAATTCAAAGACTTTAGCGTTTGTTACTTCTTGCCTTTTGAACCAGAATTACCTACGTCCATCTTCTTTCTTCTGCCGACGTTTCCTCCTTGTTCTCACAAGACGCTGGCAGAGGAAATGAGATAAAGATTAGTACAATTTCAATCTGGAAGTGAAGAAGTCTTACGAATGAAAGAAAAAAATATTTTCGTTATCCCAAAGGCTTCTTCTTCATCTTCTTTTGGTTTTCGGTTGAACCGCGACGCAATTCTTCTGTCTTACAAAAGGGTTACTGCCGCGACAAAAGAATAGCAGCAACAATGAGGACGTTCTTTTGTAAAAATTAAGGAACGAAACGTCGCCGCCTTGAACAATGAATTTTGACTGGAAACCGAAAGAGCGATTTATGAAAGCAGAAAATCAATTTTTTTTAAGGAATTCCCCTAATTCATTTGAGTTGCGATTTAAGGAATTAAGGGTGCGATTTAAACAAATATATTCTTTAAGTTTAAGCTCAGCTCTCCTTTCTAATTGTTAATATTCCCCGTAAACGCGACATCACCTTTGATTTAAGCCATTAATTTCACGAAGGCATCAGAAAGCGGATGTTTAGACGTAAACACGCGACAAATTAAATTCTACAAAGACTTGCAAATCACCCCCGCGTCTCTCTGTTCGCCGAAGCATCAGCCTCGCATTAAATTGCATCAGATCCTGACACAAATTCCCATCAAACTGCAAGTAACCAAGCCACTCGCTGAATCCCGAAACACAGAGGCAGTTAGATGCACTCGTAATTAACGTCGACAGGTACTTTAACGTTGATGATTTAACCCAGTAAAGCCCAATTCCAACCCGCAAGTGATAAATCTCGGGGAATTTCAGAGGATCTTGTTCTTGTTTGTGCAGGAGGGAGTTTGGATTGGAACGTTTCGTGCCTGCGTCTTTGCTGGAGAAAATGAAGCGCAAGGAAGTGCGGAAGTTGGTGGCGCACTTTCTGAAGCTGCACGCGAGTATGGCTGGCCCCGGAAAGCAACTCACTTCCCTCCAAGCGAAGCTTCACTACCTGGATTTGGTCAGCCAACTGCCCAGCTACGGTGCAAAGTGTTTTTCGGCTGGCCCGAAAGCTGATGCCATGGAACGGGTGATCCTAGTCAGCCCAAAATTTGGCATCAGCCAGATAACTGGGTCAAGAAATTCTGTGGTAAAAAAACCTACAAAAAAAAGCTAATAAAATAATTCCATTTTGTTTCTGTTTGTAGCCCGTGCCGATTGCAAATCTGGAGGACATGAAACGAATTGAAGTCAGAACAGAAGACGAGTTAAGCCGCACCGTTATAATTAGGCTTCAAAACGAGCAAATGATTTCAATATCACTGGAGGAAAGAGACGCTAACGAGTTAGTCCTTGTGCTAAGAGGCTACTACAAATTAATAGGTAATCAACCGCTTCAAGTAGATAGAGATGAGTCGCCCCCGATGGAAGACCTGGCTCCCCCTTACCTCTCGCAGCACAAAGTCATCCCGGAAAAGTGGAGCTACGTCAACCAACAGCAGGTGAAGACGGTCTGCTTCACAATGCAACCCGTCTACCAAAATATGAACCGAAAAACCAACGGTCTCTACAACACCGTGGGCCGGCAAACCAAAACACCCCTGCCCGGTGGCTTAAGTTTAGACAGCAACATGAACAGCTCCTTGCCAAACAGGAACCACCAGTTCAAACCCGGCTACAATAGCTTCGACAATGCGAACACCTACGACTTGCAGAGCGTCATGTCCATGGAGATACTGGAGAGTGGAATCGCAGAAGCGAAAAACGAAGAGGTCCTCAAGAGGGTGCAAGAGATGCAACAGCTCGTCGAGAACTCAGAGAAATACCTTACGGAACAGGAAAGGCTTGAACGATTGAACTCAGCGGCTGAGTGGCAAGAGACCAGCGTGGACATCGAAAGTGATAACGACAGCATCTTTGCGGATGAGTCCTTGGGGAATTTAAAGCACAGTGATTCCTTGCTTTTGCTGACGAAAGGTGGGCATTTATCCTCGGAGTCGAAGCACTCGTTCACCAACGCAGCCATCGAAATGTTAAGGTCAGAATTAAATCAGTCGGAGAGTGACAACGACTCGATTTATACACCCCACAATTCACCCAAGCACAAAACCATGAATTTTGAGAACACGAGCAGAAGCATGCGAGTGAGTTTTGGCTTACATAGCCCGGATAACCCAAGTAATGAGGCGGTTGATTTGAAAGCATACCTCCAGCAGCTTAAAGAGAGCAAAAGCAATGGGGAAACTGGGAACACGGAGGTGGAAAACATGTACGTGTTTGATCCGGATATCATAGATTTGACTTTGCTTCCCCCACCCGTAACACCCGATGAGTTGGACTGTGCCTTACCGACTCCGATTAACGTCCCCCCAAGTTCGTTCGCAGATTCAGTCGAGAAACTCAACAAATTAGGCACCCTACATGAGAACTTGGATTTGGAAGAGTTTCTAGCAAGCGTAACCGTGCCCCCACCTACATTGAAAATAACACCGGCAGTCGAGCTCACCCCAGAAGAGATCATGTCGTACATAATCCCACCGCCCCCGAACGCCCAAAGCAGCTTAGAAAATCTGGCAGTGAACGCAGAGGAGCAAGCCACCATGAGTCTACCGCCTGATTTAAATAAGGCAGTGAGTGAACCGAGCAGTATTAAGAGATGCAATAGCGTAAGATCAAATATAATCGAGTACTCAACGGTTGATAGGAAGGGGGCGTTCTCCTGTTGTGCCAAAAACAAGGATAAAAATACCAAGCCGGGTGGGGGTGAGGGTGAGTGCATTCAGCCTCCACCTCGGAGGTCATCCGATGAGAAGCCACCGGAAAGGCCACCGAAGTCACTGCCCCAAGAGCGACAGCGTTCCCACTCGCTCACATCCAGCGTGGTGAGCCGCTCCATGATGAATTCTGAGTTTCCCCCGAAGCTACCACCGAAAGGGGAAGTTAACCATCAAGCTCCTCCGCATTTGTTTCTACCACCTAAGAAGCCACCACTGCCCCCAGTACCACCACTCGAAATCTTAAGGAGTAGGAAGAACAGCACACCCCAACCGAAAGCCTGCCCCGAAGTTAGGACTGCGGGAATAGGTTCACCTCATCTGCAAAGGAACAGGAATATGTATAGTGATTTAGACACGAGGTTTGGGAATTCTGAGGAGAGTAAGCTAACTATAAGTCAGTCGACCGCTGTCAGTACACCCACATCACCACATTTAGGTATTATAATTCTTATCCAGAAATTTGATAGAGGTGATATCAGTTTTTTTTTAATTTACAGGTAGAGGAGCACAATTAACTGCAGTCCCAATTCATTCACCCGATAGCTTACATCATTACAACAATGAAGTGCCAGCTCCACCTCGTCCACCGACTTGCAGTTCGCATATACGAAGCTATTCTGAATCGAGTTACAAAGAGAGAACGCTCCCAAGATGTATGAAGTTCAAGGATCAATTGGATAGTAATCAAACGAATGGTAGCTGCAGCTCGCCCGTAAGGAACGGATGCTTATCCACGAGAGAGAATCTTTTGGCAAAAACCGATGTTGCAATGGCGAGCTTGTTGGTTAGATTAGATCAAGTCGCTGCTCAGTGTAACGCCGCTCAAGTACATGGGGGTGGTAAATTAATGTGCGAAGAAAAATTCCAGGTAAAAATACTTAACCCCTTTTCGTGAAACATTCTACTAGGCTTGTTATAGGTGGCCAAAGATGAGCTTACGAATCAGTCTTTACAACTGGTGCATTCGAGTAAAATGTTGGTCATAGCGATGTCAGATCCGACGTTGCCAGACTTGCCCGAGAACCTAGCCGTCTGCCTTACTATCTTGCGAAGGCTCACGGAACTATGTCAAGATTTATCAAACCACACGACAGCTCCCTTACAAACTAGAAACCTAATATTAAAAGTACACGATGTTACTGCAGCATTCCGACACTTAATAACATCCAACATTGATCGTTCGTCACCGGCTACGATTGAGGAGCATTTAGCAGCCGAAGCGGAAAGCCTAGCCAACGTTCTGACTACACTATTGAGAAGTTTAAGAGTTTTTTCACCTTAATTATGTGTGTGGGTGTGCGTGTGTGTGTGTAAATAGATTTGAATAGATTAGCTATAGCATAGTTACCTTTTTCATAGTTTACGATTAATGTTTTAATTCACAAAGTTATATATATTTCTTTAGCTCAATCTGTTATTTATTAAAAAAAAAAAAAGAAGTGTTAGAGTAGGAGGAGGGCACTGCAAATAAACCAACAATAAAAAAATAATTATTATTTAACTCGAGAAACACAGCAGTGTCGTATCAACAATAAAATTAGTACCTATTTTTTCTCTTCATTATTAATTTCTAGTCATAATTGTTCTGTTTTCATTTAAAAGTTTAGTTCGTTCGAATGTAGGGCACAATCAAATATACCATGACCAAATATGAAACGGCATATGCAATATGCGATTATTATATTAATATAAAAGTCTGAATTGTTGTTAATACTCTCAACTATGTGATAATGTACTATATCATTGTTTTAAATGTAACAGGTCGCAGACGTTAACTGATGTATAGGTATGGCGTTCGTGCTAACAAGAATATTAAATAAAAAAAGAATCTGTCCGCCCCCTGAGTTCGTAAGTGTTGGTCGTTATGTACAAAGAAACGCATAAATAATTGTGGCTGTTGGAGCACAACACAAGCAAATCGTTAACGCGCAGTATTACGATCTAATTTTCTAGTCCAGTAATTCTAGTTGCTTTCAGTACCTACAAGAGCTTACTCATACATTACCATTTACCAATGAGTTTCTAAAAAAATTGTAGTTTTTAATGTCAAGCAAGGAGAAGTAAGGAAATCTCCACCAAAAACTAAGCTCAAACGCATTTATGTTTGTCCTACGGTTTTCAACAGCCATGATTTTATCTTCAAATTTGTATCTATTTAATGTTTTTTTTTATTATTGTTGACAGAGTTTCGTTGATCTAGTAAGTACATGTATCGTTATTATTTATTATTTCAAGGTGACGATATATATTTTATTAACTTTCATCGTTCTGTTATTAATTATTGTAATTTGCAATTTACTTAATAAGTATTTTTATTTGGAAATTTTGTATGCTAATTCATTTCTTATAAACTACTATACCATATCCTAACATATCCTGTATGTAAAAAAATAAAATGTGCTGCTGCAGTAATTTATTTTTTATTTTATTTGTCTTAGTTATATTCTTCTTTTAGAATCTGAAGATATTTAGTAATTAAGAATTAAATAAAATCAGTACAGTAAATTAATTACAGAAATCTGTAAGGTTGACAAAGACAGAAATCTGTACAGAAAATAAATTACAGGAATCTGTAAGGTCTTCATTGGATTAATTTCACTCGGATAAGACACGGAAGCTGTTGTCGTCATAAATTAAACATAAGTAGATAGGACATCGAGGCCGATCTCGCTGTATTCTAGGCATTATTTAGGTTTTGCTCGATTTTTAATTCTACCAGGATCACATAAACGCGAGGAGGTGGCGGATAACTTCGCATCAGGCGCGGCAGATTCCGGTACAATTTTTACTTGATTTTAAATTCTGCTATCAGGATCACATAAACGCGAGAAGGTGGCGGATGACTTTGTGTCAGGCGCGGAAAAATTCGGACCAATTTCTACTTTTTGAATCTTCCTACCAGGATCACATAAACGCGAGGAGGTCGAATGAGATTTACCGGCGCAGAAAATTTCCGTCGAAATTTCGCTGCGATTTTTGAATCCTCCTACCAGGATCACATAAATGCGAAGAGGTCGAATGAGACTTATCCGGCGCACAAAATTTCCGTAGAAATTTTGCTGTAATTTCTGAATCTTCCTACCAGGATCACATAAACGCGAGGAGGTCGAATGAGATTTACCGGCGCAGAAAATTTCCGTCGAAATTTCGCTGCGATTTTTGAATCCTCCTACCAGGATCACATAAATGCGAAGAGGTCGAATGAGACTTATCCGACGCACAAAATTTCCGAAGAAATTTTGCTGTAATTTCTAAATCTTCCTACCAGGATCACATAAACGCGAGGAGGTCGAATGAGATTTATCCGGCGCACAAAATTTCCGTCGAAATTTTGCTGTAATTTCTGAATCTTCCTACCAGGATCACATAAACGCGAGGAGGTGCAAAGCGAATTGTACCCGGACTTGATATTCCTGACAATATTTATTGCGATTTTTGAACCTTCCTACCAGGATTACATAAACGTGAGGAGGTCGAATGAGATTTATCCGGCACACAAAATTTCCGTCGAAATTTTTCTGTAATTTCTAAATCTTCCTACCAGGATTACATAAACGCGAGGAGGTCGAATGAGATTTATCCGGCGTACAAAATTTCCGTCGAAATTTTGCTGTCATTTTTGAATCTTCCTATCAGGATCACATAAACGTGAGGAGGTGGCGGATGACTTCGCATCAGGCGCAGCAGATTCCAGCACAATTTTCACTTCTTTTTGAATCCTGCTATCAGGATTACATAAACGCGAGGAAGTGGCTGATGACTTTGTATCAGGTTTTTAAATTCTGCTATCAGGATCAGATAATATGAACAACATCAATAATACGAACAATATCTGAATTGGGCTTTCGGTTGGAACCGCGTCACTACTGCTTCTACAGCCGACGTTTCGTTCTCCATTGCAGAAGAACTTCCTCAGGGCTGCTGCTGCTAGCGGTGTTGCTGCTGCTGGTGGTGTTGTTGCGACTTCTCTAATTTTTGTATAAGGGTTAAAAAAAAATAACATTTTTTGTTTTATAATCAAGGCCCAAATAACATTTCTTCCAACTATTATGTCTAAGAAAACCTAAATTGTGTTTTTGCCATTTATTTTATGATTGAGAAGACCCATACGATTTTTTCTACAATTTATATCATGATTGAGACCCAAATGACAATTTGTGTAGTTTAACTAAGATCCAAAAGTTAATTATTTTAAGATCTAAGGTCCAAGAGACGTCCTTTTTATTTGTTCTAAGATTTAAGAAGGTCCAAATGACATTTTCTGCATTCTCTTTTATGATTAAGACCTTAATGACGTTTTATATAATTTGTTTTGTGATTAAAAAACCCAAATAGCGTATTTTTGCATTTTACTTTAGGATTAAAAAGTCCTGAATGACGTCTTTGTCATAATTAAAGACACAAATGACATTTGCTGCAATTTCCTTCATGATTATAATTTTTTTTAAATTGTTTTAAGTCTCAAGAAGATCTAAGTGACATTTTGTCAATTTTATTTTATGATGAAGCAAACCCAAATTACATTTCTTGTCATGTATTTTATGATTAAGAAGACCCAAATGACCTTTTCTGCAATCTATGTCATAATTAAAACCTGAATGGCAATTAGTACACTTCACTTTTTAACTAAGATCCAGGACTTTCATTTTCTGCAACTTGATTTAGGATTAATTCTTAATTATTTGTCTCCTCTCCTATTTTTAGTCTATTAATCCTCGTTAATTTCTTTCCATTTAATTATTTATTTTAGAAAATCGTTCGATTTTCTACAACATAGAATTTTCATTTGCCCCAATGTGTGTCGAAAACAACAAGTTTCACGGCGGTCATAAAATAAAACTGACGATTTGCTGGCCAGCGTCACTCGGCTTTCGAAATAGCGGCCCAAAAATAGCCGCGGTCCGATCCATTCGATCAGCCGCAACCGCACAGTTAGTAATTGGGAACGCATTCGCGCGCGTAACGCACAAGCCCCCGCGAAAAAAAAAAACAACCCTCCGTCCGCCCGGTCAGGTAATATTCGTTGAAAAGTAGCGCACCCCCGGAAACATGGAAGTTCTTCTTGTGACCATGCACGCCCAGGAAGATGGACGCAGTTGAGACCAGGTCGAACTGTGAAGGTAACAAGTGCGCAATAATTTCGCGGAGCGACTTTTGCTGATGAGTCGGCGCTTTCGATACGCGTGGATTAAGAATTTGCCCCCATTGCGATTTAAAAATATACGCAGCGAGCTATTTTCAAGATGGGGTCGCGGAAAAATGCTCGTTTCTGCCAAATTTCGGCAGACCGGGACGAAGCTCCGAAATTTCTAGTACAAGGACGGGCCGCAAGGTGGAGACCGTCTCGATTTCAGGGTCGCAAGTACGCACTTAAAGGACTGCCAAAATTTACAGGGCCAATTCACCAAAACAATCGAATATAAACACTTTTGCTTGATTGTAAATCTCAAAATTCCATTCAAAGTAATTGTAAGTCGCGAAACTTCGCTGGAAGTTCTTTTGGGGGTTTCGAACTTGTTAAGAATCACTTATCTATATTTTTACTATTGAACTATAAAAGCCGTTAAGGAAGCTTTTTGCAAAAGTAAAACATCTCTTAAAATAAATTTTATTTCGTTTGCTTATAAGTCACGAAACTCCGTTTCAAATGTTAAAAGTCACGAACCCCCATTTAAAGTGTTTCTAAGTCATAAAGAAGCCACGTTTGCTACAATTTGCTTACTTCTTGTTGAAGTAAAACGTTAGGTTACTGTAGTTTTTTTTTTTAATATTTTCGCTTGCTTATAAGTCACGAAACTCTATAAAATTGTTTGTAAGACGCGTTACTCCGAATATTGCACTTCTTTCATTCCTCAGAGCAATGAACAACGATAATTTCTCAGTTAAATTAATTTTTGAAAGTAAATTCTGGTTGCTTATAACTTATAAGCACTTATAAGCACTTTAAATGAAGTTTCGTGACTTGTAACTTATAAGTCACGAAACGTTAAGTTACGATTAGACGGGTACTGCAGTTTGTTTACTTTTTGCATCTAATAAATTAATATAGTTAATAGTTTAGGTCGCAATATCCAGTGACCGATTTTCGACCTGATAATTATCACACAATGTTGGGTCAAAAATCGGTCACAGGATATCGCGACCTAAACCATTGTTTACTAATGCGATGGATTGCAAGGTAACTAGGACATGTCGATTTGTTTACAGCGGAGTTCTCGAGCTACTCTTCTACTGACGATGCCTCAAATAGGGCCGAAGTAGCAGAGGATGCTCGAGGAATACATTGCAATCAAAACCGACTTGACGTTAGGTTGCTGCAATTTTTTAAAAATGTGCTCGTTTGTTTATAAGTCACGAAACTTTGTCTAGAGTGTTAATGAGTCACGAAACTCCGTTAGAATAGCTTGTAAGCCGCGCTACTATGAATACAACATTTTTTTTTATTCTTTAAAACAATGCACATTTTCTGCAACCATAAAATATCAATTTTGTAAGAAAAATCCGCTTGCTAATAAGTCACGAAACTCCGTTATTAGAACTACTTATAAGTCACGTTGCTTCGTATAATGCAATCAAGTCAAGAAACTCCGTTTAAACGTTTGTAAGTTATGTTACTGCAATTTGTTTACTACTTGAAACACTATATTAGGTTGCTGAGAAAGTTATCGTTATGAAACTTTGTTTAATAAAGTGTTAGTGAATAGGGAAACTACTTACAAGTCGTTACTTCGAATATTGTAATAATAACATCCACTGTGTAGCTGCAATTTTTTTGTTAGTCACGAAGCTCCGTTTAAAATGTTCTCCTTTCAAAGCGCTTACAAACTCCTTTAACCTTTCTAGCAAATACAAAATTTTTTTTTAGTTTTTCAAACGTTGATGGAATTTTGGGCAACATCAAACTTTTTCGCTAACTGGTGAATTGCTGCGTTTGCTGATTTTTTCCCCAAAATATACAAAATGTACTTCAAGGACATTTCAAATGAGGAAAACTGAAAGCCGCTTCTGCCAAATTCACTTTTCTTTCATCGCAAAACTTCTGGCAAGGGACGATTTTTAAAAATCACTTTTGAATTCAAGAATTTATTTTTGAATTTTAAAACCGTTGTCATCGTCAAGGCGACGTCAATCTATATCGAGTTTCCTGAACGTCCCGTCCGTGCTGAAGACGTCATTCAAGTCGGGTGTCTTCCCGATCCTTTTGGTTTCATCGACCACGTCATTCACCTCTTCCTCTTTGAACAGGGACGCGTTGTCGACCATTTCTTTCATCCCCTTCTCTAAAATATGCAAAAAATATTTATCTTTTACATACCTTTCTTTCTGCAACTCTACCTCTGAGCTCTTCGAAGGTTCCGGCGTTGCCCCCATACTCCGCCGGAAGTATCTCCAGCGGGACGTAATCCAGTAATGATTCCACCGTCGAATGCACGTAGATCTTAAAAGTTTAATTTTTAAATTTTGGGCTTAACTGATGAGTTTATTGGTATGTGGACCGAAAATAAAAAAGGACGAGGCCTTACCTTATCTCTGTATTCTTCGTTAGCAAGAGGCTTGAGTAAATTGACGATGAATTCAGAGACTGGTGATAAATGAAGAATGTGAACTCCTTCAGGGTGCATTGGTAACGCGTGCTAATTTCAGAGAAAAAAAGCAATTTTTATACAATATTACAAATACTTGATTTCAATTTACCTGAACGAAATACAAATATTTCCTAATCAAAGGCAACTTCCATTTCTTCAGCTCAGCAAACGTCATGGTAACTGAATCAATGATGATGATTCGTCTATCCCAGCCATCCGCCTTCGTCGAAACCAAAGATGAAAGCATATCAATGACCTTGATTTCATCGTCAAAAACATCCTCAACTTTCAAATCCATCAACCTTATGAAAGCCACGTAGGGCTCTCCCTTGGTGTTGTCCCGCAAGGTGCACATCAACCTGAAAAACCCCATTGCGATTTTGAATGCGATCGTTCACTGAAAAAAACAGCGTCTCACATTTTTCGCATCACATCCTGAATTTGAGCCGAAAAAGGGTCCCTGTTGGTGAAGATTTCCGGTGTGCGGGTGCGGATGGTGAAGTAATTCTCGATGTAGCGTTTCGCAGCTTCCACGCTCGAGTTTGCCCTCGCAATAAATAACACCAATTTCCTTTCTACCACAAAAAAGGGAAAGTCACTAAATCGGCAAAATCTTTTCGCCAAAATTACGTTACCTGCGATTTTCGGTAAGTGCGGCTGTTTTTTCAACCATTCTTGCAAGAGGCCCACGTCGTTACAGTTCATCCTTTCTTCTCACGGTGCAAATTCACAAATTCTATTCGCAGAATAACGATAGGTACTGCAGTTGTGTAGGGAAATACGTCCAAGGTAAACGGCTCGAGCCGAAAGAAAAAGAATCAAACGCACTTGAATTGCAATTTATTATTGCAACACAAATTACAAACGAACGATTTTATTGCAAATAAAAGTCCGAGCGTGTCATTATACTGAGTGTTTCGTAATTGGGACGTGTTCTCTAGTACGAAATAAACAAAAAGGTTCTTATAAACATATAATCCATTCTTTTTCTATTTACCATCGTGGAAAGTCTAGTATAGGCAGAGTTAATAAATAAAGCTTATCTACGAGTTACGATATATCAACATTCTAAGAAGGAGAAAACCTTCGATGAAAACAAATCACTCAACAATTCTGCACAAGCGGTAGTGAGTGCTCGCTCGACAATTCTGCACAAGCTGCACCGTATTTTCGTGGCGGGGATTAGGCAATTCTGGTTCATTGGTCTTTATATACTCAGTGTGAGCCGAGTCGCATCCTATTTGTCAGGAGGCAGTTCTTTTATGTTTATTCCAATGGCTGTCCTATTTGTTGGCCAATCAGAAACGAATACGGTTTCGCTTTAGAGGACTCCGTCCACTAGACCTGACTTAATAGGATCGTAACCGGACCGACACATGCAAAAAAACATTCTCTCCATAGTTTACTAGCTCGTATCGCATCCCCATTGCTAATATGTCATCATTGTTTATTCTTCTTTTATAAAGTTTTGTTACTCTTTAGATTTTCGATCATTCTCCGCCAGATGAAAGCGTCGATCTTCTTTTCTTTTCTGTTTACGTAACTTTGTATTTCACTCCTGTTTGTTTTAGTTCTATTTGATTTTTGCTAATTAATTAATTAATGTTTTTGAAGCGTGTTCGTACAAGTTTTTGACACAACATGTTTGTAAATAATAAAATGACATGCTTACATAGCGTTTAACGATGTGTTCGGCGATTTCTTCATAGAAAACCGCCTGGGATCTTATAACATTACGGAGAAGAGGTTCACTCCCTGGTTAAGTTCCATTTGATCACAATCGATGGATCTCGCAACGTAACAAAGAAGTGATTCACTCCCTGGTAAAGTTCTGTTTGATCGCAATCGATGGCAACCAAAAAGTAAAGTTGATGCTGATGATATCTTGCTCTTGGTTGATGGTGTCACTGATGTCGGAAGGTTAGCCCGATTCCTTCAGAATGTCCAGTTCCCTACTTCTTTTCCCATTCACTGGCTTGGCTCGACAATTCTGCACAGAAAATCGCCTGAGATATTGCAACGTAACGGAGAAGGGGTTCCCAACCCCCTGGTGACGTTCTGTTTGATCACGATCGATGGCAACCCAAAAGTAATGGTCTCTTGCTCTTGGTTGGTGATGTCACTGATGTCGGAAAATGAGCCCGATGTAGGAATCCCTTCAGGAAGTCCCGTTTCCTAATTTTTTTTTAATTCACTGGCCTGGCTCGATAAATCTGCGCAAGCGGCGTGTGGGTATTCACTCAACAATTCTGCACAAGCGGTAGTGAGTGTTCGCTCGACAGTTCTGCACAAACGGTGCGCGTTCTCCCTTTTATACCGTATTTTTGTGACGGGAATTAGGTAACTCCGGTTCATTGGTCTTTATACACACGCTTGAATCAACGATGAGCAAAGTCGCATCCTATTTGTCAGGGGACAGTTCTTTTGTGTTTATCCCAATGCTTGTCTGAGGTTGTTGGCCAATCAGAAACGAATGCGGTTTCGCTTTAAAGGACTCCGCCCACTAGCCCTGACCTAATAGGATCGTAACCGGACCGACACATACAAGAAGACGTTATATCTGTAGTTTTATATTAAATATTTTTATTAAACAAAATAAACGTTGTGTGGTCAGAAATGTTTTTTTTAAACAACATTAACTTGCATGCGTATTTTGATTAAAACCTGTCAAAATCTAGGTCTCTCGCGCACACGTTTCGCAAGAAATATTCGCAAATGAATAAATAAACAGAAGTGTGCACGTATGTGTACGTTTTGGACGCGCGCCAGCTTGATATTAAAGGCGGCTTAATTTGCAGGACGAGCGGAAATCGCTCATTGGACTGACGCAGTAGATGATTAGAATCATCTGTTACATAAAATTGACGTCGTGCGAAACGACTTTTATTTTTGAACCGAAGTTCCAGATGTATATTCACAGGGCCATTTACTTTCTTGGCCTAATTAAAGTGCAAGGTAATTTTCTCTGGGTCACTCGACTTTAACAATTGTGAAAACTTGCCTTTTTGGTTAAGTATTCAACTCTCAAAAAATAAAAGTTTGCTCTTGGGCCACAATTAGATATTACACGTTGAATAAATAAATGTCAGCGCCTTTCAACATTGACTCTATCTACCTGTCTTCAGGTCTTGTCATTTTATTATTGACACCGAAAAGAAAAAAAAACAAAACGTGTTCCCCCGTACGTTTTTGCTGATTTCCTGACAAAAGGCGTCACGTCGCCTGACACTAACATTTATACAGCAAACAGAAGATAGCGAATCAGATAAACGCCGAGTAAACAAACGGTAGTTATCGTCCACATATCTCTCGAATCCACGCTTACGCCGCCTTAGATAAGTAAAATAAAATCTTAAGATAGACATGTCGATCAAGTCGCTCTTTCAAAGACGCAGCCTCAAAATCAAATATGAAAGGCGTAAGAACACACTGATGTTGATCGCCTTAATTTGATGATCTGTTTCTTTTGTATTTCAGTGAGAGACATCCCTCGCGTGCCCATCAAAACATACCAGTGGGAAGACGTGAGGCGGGCGAAGAAACGAGGCCTCTACCCCTACACCCACCTGTCCAAGGAGCCCTACGATCAGGAGGTCGACCCGGAAGAGTTCACGATGGAGGCATTTCGGCGCAGCAAGAGCGCTTCAACCTTGGGCAAAGGAGACAGCGACGTCATAATCCGGGAAATCACCGAAGATCCGGCGAAGACCCCCAGCAAAGATTACCTCGAAGTACACCCTTCGGAGGGAATCGTCGAGTCTGCAGAAAGCTCGGCCGCAGAAGACAACATCAGCCAGTACTTGGACAAGGACAGCGATGACCGACCGGAAATAACAGAGCAAGTCGAAACCCCCGGAACTAGTTCCGCAGAGGACAAACAAGAGGAGAAAATGGACGTCGACGAACAAAACGTGGAAAAGACTGATGAAGATAGGGCCAAATCAGAAGAACCGAAACGAAAAAGGAAATTATCCATCGAGAGCAGTTACAGCAGAATAAGCCTCTCGCGCCTGGGTGTAATGAAAAAACTGCGAGAAGCCAAAGAGAAACTCAAACTTCCAAAGATGAGCTTCTCGAAATCCGACTCGAAGCTAGATGTGCCGAAAAAATCCAAGAAAAGCAAAGACAAGGACGCAAAAACCAGCAAGACAGAATCAAAGAAGATCGAAGGCCCTTTATATATCCACATCCCCCTCAAACCACCGCCTGGTGAAACGGACGAGTTCTCCTACCTCGAATTTGAAGACCCCAAAACCGAAACAAAGTCCGTACCTGCAACCCCATCCTCCGACGATAAAGAACAATTAGAAACAAAAGAAGACGGCAAGAGTGACATACAATTCATCATCCTCACGGCGCCCTCCGACGACGAAGGTTTGGATGACCACGTGATGCCGGACACGCCGTCCTCAGAGAAAAGCAAGTTCTTTGAAAACACGAAAATCAAAGAGCTTAAGTGTCTAGCCAAGGACGTCGTCGACGAAATATCGCCAGACACGAAAGTCATCTTCGAAGACGTCATCCAGGTGAAGTACGTGGACGAGAACAATCGACCGTTGGCCACGACGGAAAACTCCAAGATCTTTGAAGTCACGGAAGAAAATTTGCCTAACCTCGAACGACAACTCAGTCAGAGGAATCTCAAATCGCTCCGGAAGGAACTCAGAGAATCCAGAGAGTCGTTGAATAAATTCGTCAGGCAGAGGGAGAAAGAGAAGATGCGAGCGAAGCACGCCAATGGAACCGGAAGCCTGCCAACCCTAGAAAACGCGGGAAAAGAATCCACTCCCCCGATGAAAACATCACAAGAAAAAATCATGGTAGATGAAGAAGACGGTTTGAAGCTAAGCGTAGAGGCGGTGAAACTGATCAACGAAGAACTGGCGAAGGAGAAGCTACCCCAAACGGACGAGGAATCTCTTAAGGCGACCGTTAAGCCTTCTGCGTCTCTGAAGAAGAAGGTGTCGTTCAAACGAAGGTCGAAGCAGGAAGATCCGGACGGGATCTACGAGGACGTGCAGGTCACTTCTGACAAGTCTAAGGATGCGGATGAAAAAGAAGCGGGAGGAAAAGAATTGAAGGTGCTCGATGCTTCACAGTCGATGTCGGTCGATGAAGAAAAGACCTATTTGGATGAGAAAATCGTCAAGACCACTTCGCTCGAAGACGATTACCACAAATGGTCTAAATTACCGTAAGTTAATTTACTTCTTCAAAGTTTCCATATTTTTGAAATCGAAAAAAACTCAAAAGTAAAATCGTCGTACTTTCTTTTCTCAAGTAAAATGTTTGCTGCTTGTTTTCGGTATTCTGAATGAATGGTTTTCCAAAAACAAAAGTCCAATCAATTTTTTATGCTTCTCTTCCCTTCTTATTTTTGTTTTCTCGTAGACTTTCGTTTGGGTTGCGTTTCATTGAATGGTGTTTCCATAAATTCTATATTTAGATCCGATACGCGGACGCATAAATACTTAGAGCTCCGAAAGACCTCCCGAGATTTCTTATTATAGTTACGTAACAATCCACTTGGTCGGAAGCCAAAAATCTCATCGGGAACGAACTCGTAGATGGTGCACTCTGTCGTTGAGACGCAATCCTCAGGAGCGTCCGTCCGTTCGTCAGACGTACGTATAAATAGAGATAACACTCGTCCCGCATTCGTTGGATTTCGTTCGAAACGGCCTAACAATAGCCCTTCTAAATTTAAACTGCGGCCGGCAGAAGCTCAACAGTGTTTAACTGCTCGTTGAATTTATCGTCTAAACAAAATGTAGTGCGCTCAGGCCAATCAAAATGGACCCCAGTGGAAAGGGTCGAAATTACCGGGGGCGGCAGCGTCGCACGTCATCGGGGTCCTTGAACGACCATACCAGGTCGACTTCGGAGGGTAGGGTCAAAAAGAAGCACAACGTTTTGAGAGATTCATCCACTGAATCCTCAGTACTCTCGCTGGACGTGCGCTGTGCTTGTCAGTACTTCCAAAGTGATCTGCTCTTGCCGGAAAGAAAGTACCCGATGAGATCACCACAACCTGCCATTGTCATTACCAATCGGTATGTAACGCGCGCTTCTTTTGTTTTTTGGCGGCCCGGACTTAAAGCACCTAAATATAAGCTGGGATTTTGGCAACGGCCGGTGGCACTCACCCCGATGGTACAAAGCAGGCAAAACCAAAACATCTTCAAAGTTTTTGCCAAATTTCTTTAACGCATTCAAGAAGACACCTTAGCAACCTGAAATAATAATTTTGCACTCGTCGCCTACACCGTGACTTTCCAAAAAAATAAAGCGCAAAGCGACTTCACTTATTTTGCCAAATTTCTGCGGCGAGTTCACGTATTAATAGCGGTTTGAGTCAGCGAGGTATGGCGTCCAAACCATTTTTGTAAAGACAACGGTTACTCATTTTTTCTATATCTGCCTCTACTTGATACGTTGCTTCAGTTCATGTCTCAAATCTTCTTTGACCTCCGTTTCAAATCGAGGCCTAATATGATAATAATTTATTTCAACAACTATTTTTAGTGACCATGAATACGAACCGGTGAATCCCCCAGACGAAGGCAAACCCCCGCAACAGCAGGCGACTCCAGAAGTACAGGTAACAGCCCCCAGCGTTGACCGAGAGATACCTGCGAAGCCGCCCACCAAACTCGAAGGTTCCATACACATACCACTCCATGAAGAAGTAATCGTACAAAGTGACACAGATGAAGCTCTCACGGCGGAAGAAATTCAATCTAGAATCGAAGACCGTTTCTTCAATGTGTCTCAAGAACCGGCTGTTACTCCATCGACGGCAAGCAACGAGAATAAGGAAGAACCTCCACCTCCTCCTCCTCCTCCTCCAGAAGGACAAGGTAAGAAGATACAGGATGCTCTAAAGAACCAGGCGGAAAAAATCCGGTCGAAATTTCGGAACATCAAGAAGCCCGACATGACAAAATTCAAAGTGGAGAAGCCGAAATTGAACCTGCCCAAGATCCCCGATCAGGTTAAGGTCAGCCTGCCTTCGTTTACTTTGCCCAAAAAGGGCACCGCGGCGAAGAAGCGTTCCCTCAAGGAACGACAGCTTTCGACGGAATCCAACGCCGGAGATTCCAAAAAGAAATTTTTCGACTTTAGCACTTATCCTAGGATCTTCAGTAAAAAGAAAAAACAGCAGCGCGATGACGAGTTCGAGGAAACCCCCAGTCCTCCTCCGCCCGTTGAATCCTCCACGGTACCAAGGACCAAGAAACTAATTTTGAGCTCGCGTTGGGGGCAAAAACTCGCCGATCGAAGGAAAACAGAAGAAACTAAGAAAGCTAAAGATCTCGCCGAAACAAAAGAAAGCAAGGCTCCTGACGTTATCAGGATACCGTTGCACACTGAAGAATCTATGGACCGAGATGAATTAGACGAAGAAGTCGCATCTCATATTCGATACGATAAAGATATCGATATGGACGATGCGTATCTGCAGGAAAACCAGGAGATTCACAGAGCATCTCCTTTCAGCAGCGATTTTAGCAGAAACAGATGGAATCGCGGGAGCTTCCACGGAGAGAACTTGCACGAGATCGATAAGGGCGAAGAAGAATATAAAGTCACCGACTTGGACAACGACGCCGAATCTCCACCTCAAACACCACCACAAGCGAAGAAACTAGACGTGCACTCCACCAGTAGCTCCGGAGATGTCCATAGACGCGGTGTTCTGGAAGAAATCAATTCCGACGAGTTTTTCTTAAGGCAAAAAGGTGAGCAACAAATTTAAATCGAGGGCCAGTTTTTATTTATTTTTTTTGTAGGTATATCGCAGGATAACATCGAGATGGGCGAGTGCCTCAGCTGGGAGATACGCGAAGCCTTCAGACAACCGGTGAATCCCCTCTCGCAGATGTCTCAGGCCGATGATGACCTCGACGCTTCCGACCAATCGCTGCCGGAACAGCAGAAAAAGAAGTCAATCAAAAAGCCAAAGCGCAAAAAAACTCCACACGTTTCGAACGAGGAAATCCAGGATTCCGAGCCGGAAGAATATCAAAAGTCCTTCGAGCAGCAACCGCCAAGACCAAAAAGAAAAAGCAAGAAGAACAAAGAACAGACCATTCCCTACCAGGAAACCATACCTATTAGGAACAAGGAATACAAGTCCGTCTCTGATAATGTCCTGAACGAACGCAATGAGGACGATCGTCTTTTTTACCACGGCGGTTTCAAACTGGAGTATCCTCATCAGATGTACGAAAATCAGCGCATGGCGGGCATCGAACAGCCCAATATCCTCGTGTCGGATCCTTACGAAAGGCAAACGTTCAAGTACGAAGATGAAGAAGATTTGGACTACATCGACGAACACCCTGAGGCACCCCCTCGGAAAAATCGAAGTCTAAAGAGTCTGACGTCCGAACACGATTCGATCGCCGACGAAATTAAATACGCGAATGAGGCGGTTGCTAACCGAAATGTAAGTACAATTAAGTTGCATGATGCAACAAGGGGAGGCGAATGCAATTTATTTTTTAATTTCAGATCGAAGCGTACAGAGCAGAACATGATTACATAATCCCTACTCTTGAAGGGCCCCCGGTTAAGCCCGCGAGAACCCGCCCAAGGACACGATCGCAATCACGCACGACGCAAGGTGATGACGACATTTCTATTCCATCTAGAAACGGCGAGTTTACCGAGCAACAACCCTGCGTGGAA
This sequence comes from Serrognathus titanus, assembly GCA_039766575.1. Classification (NCBI taxonomy): domain Eukaryota; kingdom Metazoa; phylum Arthropoda; class Insecta; order Coleoptera; family Lucanidae; genus Serrognathus; species Serrognathus titanus. Next base: position 18,968,579 of record CM077911.1, on the reverse strand, counting down.
GAACCTTGCGTCCAACAAGTTTGTGACTACATGGGATATGCCATCATCGACAAGTCTAAGCAGAGAGAGCCTCCACTACCACCCCCGGTCAGAAGGAAACGGTCCAAAGACTCAACTAAATCCGAGAATACGAAATTCTTCACGGTACCGAGACAAGTAAAAGACGATGCACCAGTGAGACCCTTGAGGAACTACAGCACGTTAGTGCCTAAAGAAAGACGGTCCACAACGAATATCACCGATGAAGAGAAGGAAAACATCGGGAATTTGAATCCGTACATTGAGGTAGAGGATGATGATCATTCGCGCGTTTTGCAATCGGGGGATGTTATCCAAAAAATGAAAGATAGGCCGCTACCTGCACCACCCAGACCACCGAGAAAGCACAAACCCATTCTGAAAGACGTCACGCACGAAGACAACATCGCGGAGGAAGAGAGTGACGCCAAGTTAGAGGAGAGCGAAGTTTCCGTCCAAACCGAACCACTACCCGATGACTTCGTTTGCGAAGAATTTATTCAAGATAAAAATGACAAAATCATAACACCGTCCTCGACGAGGGCCATCAACGAATTCGAACATCAAGAAACCATAACTCACGGAGCCTTAGTGGTTGCTCCAGTCCCCGCCAGTTACCAAGAAGGGCCCCTGACGTCATTTTCAAGATCCACAGAACGCATAATCACAGTTAAACGAGAGGTAGTTCCGCAAAGCAAAACAAACGCCGACGAGGAAACTTCTGAAGTACCGGAAGACTTCAAGAAACTGAGTGATCCGCTCCCCATTCAGCCGGAAATCAAACTTCTAAAAACCCAGAAGTTGCAAGTCAGCGATTTAGATGTCGATCGGTTGACCGTGAACGAATTGTTGGCTAGCAAAATCAAAGTTTCTGAAATCGACGGAGGGAACATCGCCGTTTCGGAAATAAACCCCAAATCTGGCAACATCATTTTCGGCGGGGTCGAATTGCCTACCGGTCTTCTGCAAGAACTAGTCCAAAGATTGCAATCACTTCAAATGTCAAGCGAACAACATCTATCGCCGCCAGCGGAAGATGCTCCAAAAGTACCTGAGGTGATTAAGAAACCAGAAGAAGACTTACTGAATGAAATCGAAAGTCAAATCATAACGGAAGATTTTGAACCGCTCGAAGCACTCAAGAACTCTGTAGCTCAACTTGACGAAAGTTCGGAAGCCGAAGAAGTTCCCCCGCTTGAAAAAATCGAGCCCAATGAGCGAGTTGTTCCCGAAGAATCCTTAGGCTTAGAAGAGCGAATTAATCCTAAAGAGGGCGCCGTAAGCTTAGAAGAACCACCTATAGATTCTGCAGAAGAGGAGCGACTAATCGAAGATCTCATAGGTATGTCGGATGAACAAAAAAAAACTTCGTTTGACGACGACGATTTAGACGAGCCCCCGCAGAGACCTCCCAGGCAGTCAGATTATCAAAGACAATTTCGTGAAAACTCGGAAAGTTCGGAAAGGCGCAGGAGTGAATCGCCGCCTCCGCGACCCCCTCAACCCGAAGACATCCTCGAGACGGTTTACATTCGTTCTCAGCCGCCCCCTTCTTTTTATAACATGCGATCTCCTATGTTCCATGAAATCTCCGACGACATTCCGCTGCCTCCTCGGAGGAGGCGCCAGCAAAAGACCCTGTCCAGGTCCAGGTCCAGTTCCGACGAGGCGCCCCCGAGAAGTCGGCGGCATAGAACACCAGAAGCGTCCATACCGGAACTAGCGGGGCAGTTGACGAAAGCCTGCGCCAGCGCAGGAGAAAAAGCCTTAAAAAGACTCATCAAGCACATAACCACTCGCGTACTGCAAAACTCCGACGGGCAACAAGACATGCACGTGATGGTTGTGATTCTGCTAGTTTTAATTGCGGGGCTGATTCTGTTGGGGTGGGGCGACGGAAAGACTGAGCATTATCACCACTGGGAATATTTTAACCCTCCCAGGGATATGTAAAATGTTTTTAACACCTAATTTAAGATTCCTTCTTCTTTTTTTTTTTTTGTGGATGATTGACCTTCGGTAAATCTTAACAGTTCTAGTCATTTCGAGAGTCATTTGCTTCAACTGAAAGAAGGTTTCTATGTTGATTTGTTAATTGATGATATTGTGTACATTAAGGTGTATTATAGTGATTTTTCTTTCGGGAAATTTGTATACATAAGATTAAAAAATAAATTAATTAAAAAAAAAGAAACATTGACAATTATTTCTCGAAATGTAGTTTTAATTTTGTTTTCTTAAGAAAACCATTTACACATACATATTAAATAAGCAGTGCAAGTTTAATTTTGGTATTTGATACCAAATTTGCAGACCTTTTTAAGAAAAGAAAACATAAATGGCCAAGGTCAACCAACAAAACGACTTCTTTATAAATAATTTATTTATAAAACTGTACATCACCTTTCCACACCTAATTTCCCACGGCATTCGCTTCTTTACACTTCAAAACTTCCTTCTGATGCTGATCAAATTGCTTTGTCACGAGCCACTCCAAATTATCCAACGTCCCAGCTTCGATGCAAGAGCGAATCTTTTCAAAAAACTTCATGTAATGATGCACATTGTGTCTGCAATTAAAAAAAGTTTAATTCATTTGCCTGCTCTAAAATGAAAGCATGAATTACATAGTTATAAGCAAGGGCCCCAATAGCTCTTGGACAGTCACTAGATGGTAGATATAACTTCTCGAATGTTTTGTGCATGTCAGGCAAGTACAACCAGGCAAAATCGGTTGAAAATCATCAGCATAATGTGGTTGCCTCAAGTTGATTTCAAAAGACTGAGTCTCGTCTCCTGCATCCAAGGCAAAGGTCAAAGCAGAAGAACGTTCCGTTATCACATGGCAGTAAGAAGTATCGAAAACGTCAACGCCTAACTGCACCAATTTTAAGACGGCCACAGGATTCCAACAACCCTGCACCGCTCTTAATTTGCCTTCCGGTATCTTACTCTGAAAATGATGGATTTTATACTTAATTCAGAATGTTATCAAATAGTACAAACCACAACATATTCAATGACTGGCTTCACTTCATGAAACGGCAATAACTCAACTTCAGGTCCATTGTTATGAAGGCCATCGATCAAGATACCTTGCACTAATTCATGATGACTTCCAATGCCATCTATGCAACGCTGTCTTGCCTTCAAGCAATACCCACCGGTGACCGCCGCTATTAAAAATGATTTCAGTAAAACCTCAGACTTTTTGTGTCGCTCTAAGCATTTATGGAAGAAATTTAAGGTGTTATCGACTGCTTTTGTAAGTCTTTTCGCGCTGCTGGCTACGTTTGTATCACCATCAGATAAGCAGTAGTACATGTCCGGCCTGAAGGACTCGATTATATCCATGTATTTATCTGAGTTGATCAGTAGTTTTCCAGATCGTGTCCAAAGTGGCACGTGTTCCTTGAAATGATGTCCCGATTGAGTTAAATCACCAGGGTCTTGGAGACCCACACATGAAATGCACTCCTTCAAACCTACAAATTAACTTGGTGAGAATGTTTAAGCAATCGGAGAGTACGGTACTGACCAACGAACTCTGAAAGACTGCCATCGTACTCATCCACTGCTTCTTTGAAGTGATAGGTGCTCGCAATCGGGATTTGTATAATTTGAGGCTCTCTGCAACAAATTTTAAACACCTCGTGAGTTATGTGCGGTACACTTCCTCCCTGTAATGGTGTTTGTATTAATAAATTAAGCGATTGCTGGGCTTTGTGGACTTACCCTCGTGTACAGCATGGCCAAGGGAGTTTCCATCGAATAATGTCCACCCTCCACGTCCTTGAGTACACCCAAACGTGGGGCGCACTTATTTAACGTGCTGACTATGAATTTCATATTACTTTCTTGCAATGATCATAAAAATAATGCATTTCCTTGTGCTTATCATACTAACAAAAATAGGTTATGTCAAAATAGCGTTGATTTAAAACAAAAGTGAAGTTAGGTGCAGATCTAGAGTTTGCCAGCAATGTCACCAGACTCCCTACAAATACATAATTTATTTGCTTTTCTAATTGGAGTTCGCTTATTAATTTGATATTTTCATAATTTTAGTTTGATTTTAGAGGGGTGAAATAATTTCCTTCGGCGTTTATTACAAATTAATAATAATTATTATTTAATGCGCTGCGATAGTTGGCAATACTGATTTTAATGCAACGAGTTTCGCATAGATTAGAGTTTCGTATGATACTTTGTTATTGTTTGCATAAAATCATTAAAAATCATGGTTTACATACATTTTCCTGCGAATTTCACTGAAGAGGAATTAATGTTAAAGACGAAATACCAGAAACTTAAGAAAAAGGTATAAAACATAACCTATACATACGACATAACCTATACATGCTAGTGTTACATTTGTAGAAAAAGGCACTGCAAGCCTTGAAGGCACCCAAACCAGAGCCGGAAAAACCAGTACTTCCGAAAAGGCCGGCGGAAGCCCGCGATGCTCGCGAAGTCGCCAAAAAACTGATAAAATCAGGGGCTATAACCGCCATTCCGAAGCAGCAGAAACAGCCGGAGCAAGGGTTCAAACGACCCAGGGGTAGGCAAGATCTCATTAGTTACGAGCGCTGCTTTGACACACGTTATTATTGCAGGCCTTGAAAGAAAATTAATTTCGGACAAAATCGTTAGTGGCTACCAACCGTTTTCCGCAGTGCAATCCGATGACGGCCCCGACAATCCTGAAAACAAACCCCCTAGAATCAAGAACTTATACGATACATTTGCGAATGCACGCGACAGGGAAGAGAGGGGGCTTACGGAGAAACAACGCGAAAAGCCGGAAAAACCTAGGCAGGGCAATACGATTTACGTCACAGGCTACAAAATCACAGAGGAATTCCTGAAGAAACATTTCTCTACCATCGGAAATATCGTGAATATTTCGATGGAAATTGAAAAAAAGTATGTATATAATTCGGTGTGCGTGTAAAACTTAATTTTTGTTTTAGTCGTGGATTTATTACATTCGATAAAGTCGAGTCAGCTGAGAGAGCAATAGCCGAGGTAAGCGCTTGTAAAGTCAAGTCGAGTACAGGTTCAAGGGTTTTGCTTTTAGATGGATGGAAGTATGGTCTCCGGCATTCAATTGAAGGTGTCTTTGGCCCGGAGGCAACCTCAGATCGAGCCGATAAATGATGCTACTTCGTCTTCGACTTGGTCAACTCTCGGTAAGAGAGGGCAATTTTCAGGTGTTATTTTTGATTTTTCGTTTTGTTGCTTCCTCAGCTGCAAGTCATTCGCAGAAAGGCAACCACCGAGACAAACGAGACCTTGTTTCCTATGAAGACATGTTTGATTAATTATTATAAAGTATGTAATCACAAACAAAAGGAAATTGGAATAGTGAATGATTATGTACAGAGAAAACTATAACTGAAGATAGTATTATATGTTAGCCTCATCCATCCAGAAGACCTCCAGTCATTATTACTTATTCTTTACACCAGATGAAACTTGATATGGAATTTCAGGCAAGAGATGTTAAGAGTGAGCAGTGAGGGTCTAAAATAATTACCTGTAAAAAGTTCAATATACACAAATAGTGGAGAAAGTTCAAATTAATTGAAACAGCTTTTGCTCAGCTTGTAATCCAGTTATATGCATGTAATAATGGTAGGTAGAAGAAATTCAGATTGTTTTGTTCAGTAATAATGCGAATTTGTTTAACCTATAGTTTAGTTTATTGCAATTGTAAATTGTTCAGTTAAAGGCAATATTGAACTTCGTTCAATTAAAGGCAATGCAATGTTTGTTGGGATGTAACCTATAATTATGATAATTTAAATTAAAATATCTTTTCTACAATACTAAGAAAGTTTGTAAATTAAAATTTATTCCCTGTGAGTTACTACATTGATATGCCTTCCCCCTTATCGGAGTGTTATCAGTACCTCAGCTTGTTTCAAGTTAACTTACATGCACGGATTAGATACAGCAGGCAATTTCACAAAGCTTTATTTTTAACACGTTTGTGCTGTCCCTGTATATGGCAATTTTAACTTATTTTATGTTTACTTGTCACTGTTAAATTAGTCCTTAAAATTGTGTGATAATTTTTTTCAAAATATAATCAAAGATACCGGGTGTCTCGCAAAAGAATGACACAAATATGTAATTTTTTAAATTGATTTGGCACAGCGATCGCTGGTGCTGGTGAACAGCTTACAACATTTTGCTGTGATGGATGTAGACAGTGATTTAAAAGCTGAATAGAGACTGTCTCATCAACTAACGAAAAGTAGCAGCAGCAGCAGCAGCACTGCCAACAGCCCTGAGGAAGTTCTTCTGCAATGGAGAACGAAACGTCGGCAGTAGAAGCAGCCTTGACGCGGTTCTAACCAGAAGCCAATTCAAACATGGGTTTTTGATTAATGTTTTCAATCACTGGCAACATCCATCACACCAAAATGTTGCATAAAAAGATCCTTTATATCTGAATTGGGGTAACTAGACCTGGAAAACCCTGCTGCACATTCAATTTCCCGCAAAAGAGGGATTTTTTGAATATCTGGCAACGTTGTATTGACCCTTTGGTGTTTGGCATGTTCATTTGAATTGTTTTCGAAATTTTGCAAATCTATGAACACGAACATCAGCAAAACAACAAAGTTATCAAATTAATACAATAAAGCTCAAAAATCGCTTATTCATCGCAAGAAAAATATTTAAAATTTAATGTCAAATTCCCCCAGATATGACGCGCGCGATTCAAACTGCCACAGGCGGACAATCTGAACTGTCACTTTTCTGTTTGCTTTCGTTCGGTGTATTCAGTGCATTGGTGATTGAAAAGACGGTAAGTAAACGTAACTTTCGTCTTGCCTCGCATATAAAAAAAAAGTACCAACAATGTGTAACGATTTCTCTATTGTACAATCCTCTTAACAGGATTTGCTTACTTAATGCGAGCCGCGCGTTAGAAACTTACTAGACTGCAAAGTGCTTAGCCCATTCTACAAATTAAATTAACTGTAAAGTAATTGAGCAAGGAATATTAACGACGTGCACGACCCGTGAAACGAACAACAGAGCGACCAGGTGACCCAAAGCGCGAGGGGGCGTAAGGCTCAGAATCGCACGCTCAGTTTAAATATGTTGTGACGATGGTGTCATTGTTATTTGTGTTTACAGCGGAATTAAATTAAGTTCACAGCCTCTGCTCGCAATAATTAAAATGAGAAATATGAATTCGTGCGATGTTCTCCTTCTCGTCGTTCGTTTTTTGACGTGACGATCTAGGTTAGGTGAGTAGGTGTTTGAGAGCTATTTTTAGTTGTAAATAATCAGCGTGCTCTTCCTGTTCGTGTTTGCGTTGGAAGCAACGCTATGACCGCGGAGAGCGCGGAAACTCACCGCGCGCTCGTCGGTTTAACGATCGAGGAAGTCGTCGGGGACCCCTTGCTAAACAATAAGGTAGAATGCGAGACTGCAGAAGAGGCAATCACCACCGACTCAGAGGAGTACCTTTCAGAACCCCTGAGGTGAGATAAACTTGCATCAACTGTAATAAATAATCATCAAAAGTTATTGCCTAACAAGTAGACGGTACGTGGGATTTATGCTTGATGGGTGGCCAACGTGTTCAATTGTTTCTTAATTAATTGTGTGTTTTTTTTTTGACAGATTTCGGAGGTATTGTTATTCTGATTCAACAACAATGTCGAGAGATACCCTCAGACCAAACAGCCTGGAGGAAAATGATGGCTTTTACTCTTGCAATAACATTGGACAGGGTGGTATTCAAATACCGATCGTTGGTTATGAAATCATGGAGGAAAGGGCCAGATTTACTGTAAGCTTCAACTTTGTTACACATTTTCTTTACGTTTACTGTTTTTTTATATTTCCAGGTTTTTAAATTAAGAATAGAAAATAAAATCATCGGAAATTGTTGGTACGTCTTCCGTCGTTACACCGACTTTGTCCGGTTGTGTAACCGCCTCAAGCATTCCTACCCCAAGATCACGCAACACTTGCCTCGCAAGCGATGGCTCGGAAACAACTTCGACCCGTTATTCCTGGACGATCGCCTTAATGGCCTGCAGACATTGATAAACGCGATTCTAACAGAGCCAAGCCTCATAAATTCGCAAGAGATCGAAGAATTCTTTTGCCTGAACGAGCCCCCCATGTATTCAGAAACGAACGAAGAATCCAAGGTATCGTCACGTTTATCCCTTTTTACACTTGGAACAGTTGATTTTCTGTTCCAGGCAATCTTTGAGTCCTTGGAAGAAACGATATATCACCTAAAACAGCAGGTCTTAGAGAAGGAGAGGGCCCTAGATAATATGCAAGACGCTTTGCGTGAGAAAGCGATAGAAAACGAAAATTTAAAAAAGCTAATCAAGTGATTAATCCCCCCCGTTGATGATTTGGTTTCCTTCTAAACGGTTTTTTATTTTACAGGAAACCTTCCGTCTGTGGAAAGTGCCAGGCAAATTTAGACCAACCTACTTAACGTACCGCTCACACCCCAGACATATATTTTTTAATATTTACAAAGTACTGAATTTATTTATAATACTTAAAAGCCCGCGACATCAGGGAAAAGGTGCTGCAGCTCACTGAACTTTAATTTTTAGATTTACGTTGAAGTATTTCAAGTGTAAATACATTAATTACGTGTACCTATCATTGATTATAAAGTAACTGTGATAACTTAAGCTTTCATGAACGTCTGAGTACGTTTACTACCAGAATTAAAGTCTTCGTATTTTAAGTAAAAGAAATTTGTTATCGATAGTTTAGTTCACGTTATATTCTAGTGTAATTTTCGTTTTAAGTTAACAAGTTTTAATATTTTTAGTAATGATTAGTGTAATACTGTTGTCAATTTAAAATATTTAATTTCCTTTAGTGTTACCAATTTCATTGGAATTTTTCTGGATTTTGTGGCAGGCAAATCGTTTCAAATCAATTACTGTTGTGCCTTATGATCTGTGAAGGCTCACAAGGGTTAATAATAATTACTGGGAGAATCAGTAATTTTTAAAAGTGCCTTAAAATCTATGAAATGTGCAATTCTACTGTTGAACATCACCCAATCGTTTACTAGCAATAATTTAGAGTAATTAATTCTAACTGTAATTGTTAAAAACAATCAAATGGTTCTATATTTTGTAAAAATATAATTATAGTAAAGGCTGTGTTAGCAGATTGTTTTTTTTTTTAATAATTTTTGCATGACTACAGCTCCTTGGTTTCTCTAGGTACTGCATCGAGATCCAATGAAGAATGAGGCAAAATAAGTGCTTGTGAATTAAAACGTATTTATTAATTACATTTTTTTTGTATACCTGCATTAAACCTGTTTTTTTTTTGTAGATGTGAAAGCTAAGAAAGTCAGTGTTGAAAATTGGGGTTTTACTTTTCACTTCTTCAAGTTCAAAAGCAGCGTGAAGTAAGAATATGCTGAGCTAAGCACCTGAAACAACGTATGAATATTTACATCAGTTTAAGCAAACTTTAATATCAAGGTCACACTCAGTTTTGTGTGCTTCACACAATTTGGACTACAGTAATGAGATATTGGCAGACTTTAAAAGGGGTTGTGTTGCGTTTAGTTAATTTATGAGTCAATGCTGCCCCCTTGTTGCCAAAGTTCGTACTCCTCAAATTGATACTCACGTGCAAGAAAGTAGAAGCAGACAAGACTCCTAAATTCAAGGCCTTCAAGGTTAACGGCTTCTGCGATCTCATGATTATCATCCGTATGTCCTTCTGCACCTGCACGGGACTGTTGTACCATTCAGTGAAGTAAGCGGCTCGAGCTACGCCCACGCTCTTCAAAAATTAAAAGAAAAGAAAGTAAAAGGCCCATTGAAGAATAATCAAATCAGACCTCATCGATCAGAAGCTGCCCGTAATGACAGATGAGAAAGAGCAGAACGAACCATCCGGCCAGATGCATGCCGAACCTCAGAGACTCCGTGAAGTTATCAACGATCAAGATGACGAAGCCCAAAATGCTTATGACAAAAGACGTCAGCGTGACGTACAGGATCAGTTGAGAGCCGAATGCTTCGTTGACTTTATTGGTGAATCTGAAACAAGAGAAAATGCCCAAGATAAAAATCGCCGCGATTGTTCTTGACTCACTCGACGATAGCTATGTGATATTTCACTGCCAAATGTAGAGCTCGGTCTGTCGATGAAGCACCAGATAAACTCAACATGTAAATCCTCAACTGCTTCAGCTGACTGATGATGTGCAAAAGAAGACCGCACAACAACATCGAGAGACTGACGATTACCACCGTTGTGGTGGTGGACGAAACTATTTGGAGGGCGAAATAGATTTCGATCCAGGGGAACACGTCGATTCTAAAAGGCATTCTGAACTTCACCATGAGGCTGCATGGCACGCCGTAATCTTCCATGCTTTGGTACTTGTGTTCCTCGCAGTATCCCGTGGAGATGACCGGAAAAGTCGCGAAGATCGAGATGCCGATGACGGAGTAGACGAGGAAGATTTTGGCGTAGGTCGCAGCTTGAGCGTCCACCTCGTTTATGTCCATGTTGGAATATTGTTGGAAACTCTCGATTTCGTTGACGAGTTCTTTGATGGCCTTCCGGTTGCGCAGGAAGCAGATCACCATGTAAAACATTCCGTGGACGCACGCCGTGCCGACGATGGACTGCATTTTGATGGCAAGATCAACGTCATCTTCTATTTAAAAAAAAAAAAAAATTAGAAGTACCGACGCTTGATTTCTTGGATTAATACCTCTGAAAACGAAGAAAATTTCCACCACCAGCGGCATACTGGTCGGTAGGGAAATTATAATAATGAAGTAGGTCCTCAACTGCGTCCATTTTCTTTGATCAACTTCCCCATCGCGCAGCCAAAGATTCATCAGCGTTAACACTTTGACGCTGAAACCCAGAAACTGGCGTCGTTTCTCCTGGACGTCGCCCATACTATTTGCAACGACAGCCCAGACCCCCGTGCCTTTATTCCTCATAAGTCTCTTGCAAGTTTAAAAACTTCAAGTCATCTTGAAGACGTCATGATTGATTGGCCTAGTGATTACGTACTTCGACGTGTAATTTAACTCTCGTAAGACGGAATGCGATCAAAAGAAAGTAAAGGAGTCGGGTTGATGGAAAATAGGGCTGTCAAGACGTGAGCGAAACTTCGTTTAAAATATTGAAGACGTGTTTTCTTATAGATCGCTGGCCCCTCAAGATTTTTAAATAGGCAACCCGTCAATCAAATCAGAAACTTATACAGAATGTACTAAAGTAGAACGAGTTGCCTATTCAGCCTAATTTTAAGGCGTCACATCAAGTTAAAACTTACTCTATAATAGCCACGTGATATCTCACAGCAAATCGAATAGCATCAGCCGCTTCCTTCTGAGAGAAGTGTGGAATCTCCATGATGAAGTTCCTGAGTTGCTTCAGTTGACTGATTACGTGCAGCAAAATCCCACACAGCAGCATGGTCAGGTTGACGATGATGATCGTCGTCGTACTGGACACGTACACCTGATGCAGGATGAAGATGTGTGACAGCGGAAAATTGTCAATCCGGAACATCATCCGAATCCTAACGACCATGCCGCAGGGGACCCCGTACTCCTCCATGCTCCGGTATTTGTGATCCTTGCAGTATTGTAGGGAGAAGAGCGGCATGGCGGCATAGGTCAAAATCCCCAGCATGGAGTAGGTCAGAAATACTTTGGAGTAGAGCGTGGCACGTCTATCAACCTCGTAGATGTCAAGGTCGGAATAGACCTTGAAATTTCTGATTTCATCCACGAGCTCTTTGATGGCCTTCCGGTTGCGCAGGAAGCAGATGGCCACGTAGAACATACCGTAGACGCAAACGCATGCGAGGAGGGCCTGAATTTTGAAGGCCAATTCTACATCACCTTCTACAAAACATTTTTAAATCAGCAAGTTACATCAAGTACATAGCTAGAAAATTCGGCCAACCCTAACATTTTCAGGTTTTCTCTTCTATGACCCATGAAACATACCATGAGTCAGACCGAAAATATAAAGCAGGGGGAAGTTGTGAGGAAATTAACAACAAAAGGATACATTGATGGCGATCTTTCAAGGTCAACAGGAAGTAGGCGCTTCCTACCTTCAATTTAATGTAACTCACCTCCAAAAATAACGCAACATTCCAGTAGCAGAGGAATGCTGGTCGGGAGCGTCGAGATAATGAGGTAGTAAGTTTTTATTTGCTTCCATTTTTTGGCGTCATCTTCGCCATTGCGCAGCCACAAATTCAAAAAACTGAGAACCCTGACGTTGAACTGCAAGAACCCCCTCGACCTTTCCATTGCGTTTCACCCCATTCGCCCTGTGAGATGAATTTATACCGAGAGCTAACGCACCCTCGAGTTTCCACCCTCTTTGCCGGATGCATATGAAAACACTATAATTAGTCTCGGGGGCTAATTTGAGGACATAAATTGAATTGTACGAAGCTGTCAATTCAAGTATGTATGTTAGTGTATCTACAGTTTGCCCCCCATTCGCCGAAAGCTAACGCACTTTCGAATTTACATCCCTTTCATTGGATGCATATTAAAAAAAACACGCTGTGATTAGTCCGGGGGTAATTTGAGAGAAGAAACAAGATGTCACGGGGTGAAAAACTGCCATTAAATTTTCACCAAGTTGAATGAAGAGGTTCAAAATCGAATTCCGCGGAACTGTCAGCTCAAGTATGCATGTTACTGTCTGTGGGGTTGGGTTATTTGCATTTCACGGATTTTTTCCCCCTGTGATTTACGTGGTTGCCTCCTCCTGTCCATTTACGATCGTCCTGTATTTATCGTTTTTAAATATAAACGTGGAAGTGAATGATAAACAAAATTTATGAAACACGAACGTCGGAAACACAAAACCATGCTGTACATGTCTTTTAAAGTCATTAATTTCTCCTTCTTTTTCGTACACTAATTAAATACTAGATTTAGATTTCGAAGATTTTTGTGTATGAGTACTGTTACGAATTTCGATTGATTTTGACTAGTAGTAACAAGTAACCGAATTGGAAGAAGCTATAACAGGAAAATGTGGCCTTTTAAATTGACCAAAAAAAATGAAAAGACACAAAATGCCGAGATAAAAACCAAACCAAGTCCTGAATTCGTTCATTTTTATCCAGGCCGAAACATGTTATCCAATAAATTAATTGAAGTCTTCCTAATTCTCTTGAATTGGAACACAAATATTTGCACGTTATTACGAGTGCTTAACTCGTCACGCCATTATTTAATAACAAAAATAATTTACTCTGCATGTTATTTTATTATTTAACGATGGCATTCTCAAAACCATGAGTGTTTAATTAAAACGGGCGTTAAGAAAATATCAAACTACATATAAATTCGCTGGCAATATATGTACAGGGTGTCAACGCGAAAATTCACACACCCTTTTAACTTTTTTGATACGTACAGACATACATAAATTGATACGTTTGTCTCTTGTTACGCTGCAAACGAGAAGCAAAAAAACTAAAACTAAAACTAAACTGGAATAAGTAAAAAAAAACTTATTTATTTTTTCTGTTATAATAATTACGAATCTATGTGTTAACAAAGCTTGTAACTATGTTAATTAATTTCTAGTAAACACCAAGATCGCCGACTCAAAGTTTTCAACCTCAATTGCGCTTATTAATTGAAGCCTAACAGATCTAAACAGTTTCTATTTTTCTTTCATTTGTGATTTGTTAAGGGGACGCCAGAATGAACGCTGGACCGACCACTGGCGTCTACGTGCAGAGTCCCCTTTAAGCAGAAGGAATTTTCTCGGGTTTTATTTAAACTAAAAAAAAAGTTCATTGCACATTGATCACTATCTATAGTTTCATAGATAAGACCGCGATAAAATCGTCAGCGCACTCGAAATAATTTTACTTTAATTCATTTCGAAGTCAAATATTTGCGTTGGTCTTAAAATTGGTAATTTTCCTTATCTGACAATTTTTAAAGTTAGCGGCGGCGAGTCGAATTAAATTAGTCTGCCAAGATTTTATAACTAAAACCCGGCTGAATTAGGCAGGCAAATAGGCAGTTAATATCTAAGGAATAGGCCCACTTTTAGGCAGTCTAAAAAAATAGGCGTTTCCGTCGTTTAATAGCAGAAAAAATATTAATGCTTATTTTAATTACCTGTGTTACCTGCTCCTTCGAACTAAGACGTAGGGAAATACTCGAATGTCTTAAAAAAAATTTTCGGTTCGTTCAAAAAATTTACTTATTTATAATATAATGCCAACAGCGACATCTGTTGGTGGACAATAGAACTGTCTTCGTTGTTATTATTATTAGGGTTAATAATAATAATGTGTAGGCACAATTAGTGAGAAACTCGTTACGACAGAGGTCGTTGCATACTTCTCATCATCTTCATGAACAATACACTTGAAGAGTTTTTGCTGAATTTTCAATTCTGTCAAAAAAATTAATCTTCTATGAGATGTTAACAGCGACATCTGTTGGCGGACAACAAAACCTATCTTCGTCGCATTTCAGTGGGGCTTCAAGAAGTGAGAAACGACAGTAGATTGGTTGTAACATTTTTAGTACTGCCAAGAAATTTGAGTTGTCAGCAGCGATATCTATTGGCAGGCAGCACAACTATATTCGTTGCCTATAAGTGGGGCTCGAAATGCTTCAAGAAATAAGAATAGCCAATTCAATTCTGTCAAAGAAATTTATTTGCAAGCGACATCTGCTGAGAGACAATATAACTATTATCGTCGCTTTTAAGTAGGGCCTGAAATGAGCCTGGCTGCTTCAATAATAAAACAGTTGAATGAAATTGCAAAATTTTCTTCGTTCGTAAAACTTTTAGTGCTGCTAAAATATATAATCTGCAACGAGATGTTAGCAGCGACATCTGTTGACGGCAAACAAAACTGCCTTCATCACATTTAAGCAGGGTTGAAAAGAGGCTGCGTGTTGCGAGAAACAAGAAAACGCTTGAATGACAGTAGATCGTTTGCAAAATTTTCAATTCTGTTAAAAAATTTGATTTGCAATTAAATGTTAACAGCGACATCTGTTGGCGGATAACAAAACCTCTCTGCGTCGCATATCAAGAAGTAAGAAAACGTTTGAATGACAGTAGATTGATTGTAAAATGTTCAGTCCTGCCAAAAAATTAGATTTGCAAGGCAATGTCAGCAGCGACATCTATTGGCAGGCAGCACAACTATCTTAGTAGCCTCTAAGTAGGATTTTAAATGAGCCCGTATACTTCAAAAAATAAAAATGGATTTAGAAGGCAGTAGATCGTTTGTAATACTTTCAATTCCGTCAAAGAAATTTATTTGCAAGTGACATCTGTTGAGAGACAATATAACTATTATCGATGCTTTTAAGTAAGACCTGAAATGAGCCTGCGTGCTTCAATAATAAAACAGTTGAATGACAGTAGATCGTTTGCAAAATTTTCATCGTTCGTAAAATTTTTAGTGCTGCTAAAATATATAATTTGGAACGGGATGCTAGCAGCGACACCTGTTGACGGCAAAAAAAGACATTTAAGCAGGGTTGAAAAGAGGCTGCGTGCTGCGAGAAAAAAGTAAACACTTGAATGACAGTCGATCGTTTGCAAAGTTTTCATTACTGCAAAAAATTAGATTTGCAAGGAGATATTAACAACGACATCTGTCGTCCGTTTTCAAGTTGAAATGTATCCCCCAGCATCACTCTGTACGAGATAAATTCAAGAATTATCATCACCCTGTATATGGAAAACGAAGCATTTTAAAAAATAATTGAAAAAAAATATAATTCAGGAATTATTTCTTCAAGTTTTATGCAAATATTAAATGACACCCTGTATATTCTTACGTTTCTAACAAGAGGAATTCATTGCAGTCGACACCGATTTGCAACAAATTTCTATTTTTTTATATATCTTTAATTCCTTCATCTGTGAGAAAAGCAGTGAATTGTGAGGACATTCCATTTATGGCTTAACATTTGGAATACTTTGCATTTTATTCTCATGAAGTAATTCTTCTTATTAGTCTTTTATTTAAACCTTTTTTCTCCATAATCCTCCATATATCTATCATGTTTGTCAAATGCATTTTCTGGATCGATGAAGTTGTCCTTCCTGATTGATTTTTGGCTTATTTGACATACAATGAAGTTGACGTCTGTCACTCCTCTGCCTTTTTCTAAAACCATAATTCAATTGATAAGAATAAACCGCTTGTCTTAAAGTGCAAGTTCATTTGAGAGTAAATATTGGCGAGTAGCTCTCGAGATGCTATTGATAGCACTCTCAGACGTGTTCATAGTCAATGGACATAACTCTGAGAGTACTAGTGATAGCATCTCGAGAGCTACTCGCGAATATTTACTCTCAAATGGGCTCGCACCTTTAGACAGGGCCGGATTAACACAATATGCGCCCCTAGGCAAAAACGACGCCAGGACAAACAGAATTGACATTTGTGAACACTTTCTAAAGATTGATATGATTAAAAACAAAAAGCCTTCACCTACTATTTTTATTATTTTGTTTAATAGAAACATGAGCCGTATTTATGATGTTTTCATAAGCTAACATTTTCAATAGATTTTTTGTAAGAAATAATTCACATGAAAAATTTGGTCCTTCTAACTGGATCAAAGCCTTGCATAAAATTGTGCCTTACATATTTCGATCCGGTGGGAAGGACCGAATTTTCGAGCGCCAGGAGTATGCAAAATTTCGAAAACAATAACATAATCCCAGAGCTGATCATGCCATATTTTTTTCTCGTCCGTTATGTAAATGTGACACGAAATTCCGCAATCACTGAAGCTCAAGCGACGAGGCAACATAAACAATGGGCGTTGCAAAACGCTCGTATCACTTCCGCTCGGACGCTCATTAATTGATCAGAGATAGCTCTTATTTACGCTGATAACAACAGAGGTTTGAACTCCGAACAGTTTTTAAATCCGTGAACGCTTAACGACGACAAAGACGTTCGTTTTATCTCTTCTAATTTCGTTGCCGTTTATGTCGCACCGTTGATTGTGATCGCACCATTACAGTTCCAGACAAATGAGTAACGGCGAATTATTTGATTAAGGCTTGTATCCGTCGTCCTTAAGCCGTCGCTTATCGAATTAGAGATTTTTTTTTCATTATCCGTCACGATTTCGACGCGCGTTCGCGCTTTTTCCGGACGCCTTCTCGTCTTGTGTACTCGAACAATTAATGTGGGCATTTGCGTATCTTGTTAGAGGCATTTATCGCAGGTAATTTTCACGGCTGGTTCTCGATAAAATGTCGCGTGGTGTAACGGTGTGCAGACGAAGTTCGTGGAAGATGTGAGTTTTCGCTCTGGAAGGAAAGATCGTCCTTGCTCCGGGGGTTTCGAGTTGGTGTGAACGGTATCGCGTGAACCGCAAAGTGCAAAAATGGCTGGAGGTAAAAGATTCATTTCTAATTTTCTAATTAAGATTGAAATAAATAAAAAACAGAAATTCTAAAACAATGGACGTAAAAAATTCCGGTCTTTCTTCCCGGATAGGGACTTCATACACAATAAATATTTTATGAAAGGAAAGAAGAATTGCAAGTGCATAAGTGGCTGAATTTAAAAGTTCCATTTTTAATCTTAAGAATTAAAAAAAAAATGACGTAAAAATCGGTCCTTCTTTTGTAATAAGTATTTTTCTAAAGAAAAGTACAAAACTGGCCAAAATTAAAAGATTCATTTTTAATTTTCTGATTTCAATACATCATGAAAAATTAGAGTAGGTGATTCACATCAAAAAATTAAAAATTGCAAATAAATTAACGTAGAAAAATTGGTCCTTCTTCTAAAAGAATAAGTTGTTAAGGTTGTGGATTTTGGTCTTTCTATCCCAATCATCGTCATCAGAAGAACCTCCTATTACTTTTTCTCGAAAAAATGAGTCGAAAATTATTATGAAAAAAAAAGCCAAAGAGTTCAAATGAAACGAAAGAAATTTTAGTCCTTCTAGCCGGATGAGCTCACACGTGAAAGTGCAAGAACTCAATTTATTACATTTTATTGTTGAATTAATTTAAACAAATCAGGAAGGATCATAGATTTATTTTATAATCACACTTACGGACGTGGAATAATATCTTAATCACGACCAGTCAAGATAATGAATTCCTAACGCCGCGTCGTAAGTAAAGATAATTAGTAGAACTTAGAATTTTTTGACCTTTCCTCCCGAGTAACATCAACAATTGAAATTACGCTTTTTTACCAGAATTGTTTAATCATCATTTAAAAACCTGTTTGTAGTTATATGTATGTATTATGATTGATTATATCGCAGTAATATATTTGTTGTTGTTTTCACTGTTGTTGACGGAATAGATAGAAACGTGGAATTCCAGATATGTACTTCAAAAAAAAAAAACAGAAGTATTTAACGGTTCCTCAGGGTACTCATTACTTACACGTACTAATTGGGTTAAAGCAGTATTATCGAATAATTGACATACAAAGGTATCACCGTTATCCGCGAAATTATTATTAATTTACGTTGAATGAACGGGAGCATTGTTTGCGAGTATTTGCGGAGATAATCACGTCAGAGTTGAGCTCGTAGTTATCGCGAGCTTAAGTGGGATTACGATCGTATTTTTTTAAATATGAGACAAACTGCAATACTTTGTATTTCGCCCACAATAATTTTTATATTCGTAGATACGTATTTCGACAGACACGCTGCCACCTTCGGTTCACACACAACCAAGTTAAAAGCACTTCATAATAAAAAACTCAAAGCCTTATTACCACCTGCACTTGTTTTAGAAAAGGTTCCTATAATAGAAAACATCATTGTTAATCAATCTTCTGAACATTTCAGTTTCTCTTTCCAAATGGTTGAATAGTGAGCTCGGTGCATTTCCCAATCCTCAAGACAATTTTTCGGTAAAAAATTCAATGGAGTTTATAAATAAGATTAAAAATATTTCTGTACAAGGAGGGGGTGATTTAAATTAAATCGTGTAAAAAAAACTGATAATCTAAATAAATCAAACTTCAGAAAATTCAAATAAAAAGAACAATTTATTTAATGTTAGATTATCTACATATTTAAAACTACCTGCTTAAAAAGAATATGTGGGTAAACTAAACTTAAATTTAAAAAGAAAATAAAACATGGTTCGGGTACTTACAAAGAGACATTTTAAGTTAATTTTTTAATTACAGTGTTTATAAAGAAAATCTAATTTGGCAGCTTTTTCAGTCTCTAAGCGATTTCTAATTTTAGAACGAACTAAACCAAATATTGAAAATATCCTTTCAACGGAAGCTGAAGAAGCTGCAGCAGATAATAATTGTTTGATAATCGGGGAATAACGTATCAATAACCTCAATATTCCGTTGAGATTTCCACCATTCCAATGGATTTGTGCTTTTAAGAATTTCTTCGTAAAACATTATTTCGACAAATGGCTCAGATTTAGCCAGAAATGTAATAATCAATGGTGGTAAACTAGTGTTTTTTTCACTTTCTGTTAATGTATGCTCCATTTTCGTTTGTGAAATATAGAGTTTCAAAGTTTTAATCAAAAATTTAATTATTTTTACAGCATTGAAGTAGGCTATGGATGATGATAACTAAGCGATTTAAGTTTTTGTAACTTCCTGGTAGGCCGCTATCAAAATTTGATACAATCTCTTACAGTACTTGCATTTCTCTTGAATTTTACTATCTCTATAAAATAGACTTAGGGAGATAATTAAACTTGTACGAAAACTACGAGAAATAGGACATGTTCTAATATTTATACCAACTCAAGACTTCATGAAGTACCTTTAACTTGTAAGTGTATGTGTGTACTGAAGATGACAGCGTAGCTGCCGAAATACGTATCTACGGTTGCAGTCTATTTTGATTTATATTTAAGGATATAAACTTTCTTGATTTATATTTACTTTTTTGATTTGTTATTTCTAAACCACTGCCTTCTCTACTAATATTAAATGTCAAAGTGTTTTATAGAAATTGGCGAAAATTCAGAAGCAGCGATTAATCTTTACCATGATGGTATCCTGAAAGATGACAATCCTTCAGAGATATAAGATTTAAAAAAAAATTAATAAATTTTTAGTCATTTAATCTGATAAAAACTAAATTATGAATCTCAAAACGGAAATAAAGAATTAGAGGAGATCATAGTTTTGGGAGAAACTGAAAATGACCGACGCCAGTTGGAGCAAACATCTTAGCAATACGAATTTTAAAGAAATAAAGATTCTGATCTTATTGAATAAGAAAAATGCATCACTACCAGTCCTTGAATTGGTGATGTCAGCTCAAACCATAACAAAACGGAATCGTTTATGTTTAGAACAAAATGGCCGACAATTTTATACTTCATGTAATTTTTGCGCAATTTCATTATAACTTCGTTATATTTATTAAAAATAAAGTAATATTTTTGATGGCTCATTGAATCTTCAAAAAATATTTAGCTATCATCATCCACAGCCTACTTGAATGCTGCAATAACCATCAAAATTTTAATTAAAACATGAAAGCTCTACAAATCAAACATTTTTTGAATGAAACATCAAGTGTGTTATATTTTTGTAAATAGAATTTTATGCTCTTTTCAGAAATGTAAAAATATATAGGGTGTTCCATATAAAAAATCGAAGTTCTAGCTAATATCTCAAATATTGAGTACTTTGGAAAAAAATAACTTGGAGCAATGAATTCTGCATGAAAAAGTGCCTTAAAGAAGTCTTTACAGAAATCAAAAATTTTCATAAACAAAAAAGTTATGAAGGTTTTTAAAAATCGTAGAATTTTGAGAAACGCCCTGTAATTCCTAAGCGATACATGATATCGAAACGCGGTCTTCACCAATAATTTTGTCTTAAAAATCGAGCTCCAGGGACCGAGGTCAGTTTTTGTCTAACTCGTCTAAAAATAGGAGTTTCCTATTAAAAGTGTCGAATTTGTCCCACCCTGTACATTTGCCACTACTCCTTCAGAGGCACTTCCATTATCTATTTTTGTTTCTTTTTCTATATTACTTGAAGTACATTTTTCTCAGTGATTCTTCATACGTTCCACAAGTCCTTGCATTTTTACGAGTAGCTTTACTTCCTCTTTTCCAGCAGATTTTCACAACTTTTCAATAAAATGTTGCCAAGTAGGATCTTCTTTCCTACCACTTCTATGAGAAGTGATATATAGATGGACTTTTATACACTGTTATAAAGTATTACACACTTTATTACTCGTCATCGTTACGCAGCGATGTAGACTAGAAAATAGCGACAACTCGCGTCATCCCCGCATTACAAAGACAGCCGAATTTTCAAGTTCTGACAGGAATTTCTTTTGTTTTTATGAAAGTACAAGGTGGTGCAACCTTATTTACTGCTACGTTACACATAAGTTGTTTCATTTGCAAGTTTGAACAAGACGTATCTTAGTCGTTATTGTTATTTTCAATTATTCGTTTTTGTTAATGTCAATTATTCCATTTTCTATGCAAAAAGATAATAAAAATAAAAAAATCAATAAAAATCATGATTTTTATCAATCCTGGCCATGTGCTAATATACAGCGTGGAAACTAAGTAACAGATAAAATCCATAACTCGGTTAATAATTGTGATAAATCAAAAATCTAAAAGGGGTATAGCGATTAAAATTATAGCGCATAAGAAGAAGTCATTTTCAGATATTTTCATGAATTTTTTTTGAAGTTATGACGTCATCAAGGTTTTTTTTAAATGACAACCTATATTTTTTATTTTTCATTTCGGTGGGATTTTTTAACCTACTTTCAACAGTATAAAATTTTGGATCGATTACATAACAAAAAATTCAAGAAAAACAGTCTCAAAGTTTTAATAGTAAAGTTGAAGAAATAAACAGAATATCTAGTTAGCTAGGTGTAAAACAAACAAAATTTGTTTGATTGACAAGAACTTGTAAATACCTGTCACAATAAAGTATTGAGTGTTTTTATTCCCTGTGGATAGTAGGAGTTACACCAATTATTAAAAACCTTCTTTTACCAAAATGGTGTTGCTGACAGAAAAACAAAGAGTTGAAGTTTTAATGATGGTTGGGTATGGCGATCGAACTAGAACTCATCAAGAGGTGTGTCGACTTTTTATAGACAAATATCCTGATCAGCAAATAAGTCAATCCACAGTCAGCAGAATAGAAAATAAATTTCGAAATTACGGTACTGTGAAAGACCTTCCAAAAACTGGCCACCCTAAGACAAAATTAATCGACGATGTGCAATGTAATGTAATGTAATCGATCCAAAATTTTATACTGTTGAAAGTAGGTTAAAAAATCCCACCGAAATGAAAAATAAAAAATATAGGTTGTCATTTAAAAAAAACCTTGATGACGTCATAACTTCAAAAAAAATTCATGAAAATATCTGAAAATGACTTCTTCTTATGCGCTATAATTTTAATCGCTATACCCCTTTTAGATTTTTGATTTATCACAATTATTAACCGAGTTATGGATTTTATCCGTTACTTAGTTTCCACGCTGTATATTAACATGCTTTAAGGAGCATTTAAGTCACCACAGGTATAATAGGTTTGAGAAATCAAGTGTTGCCCAACATATTTACAATACTGGACACAGTTTTATTCAGGACAATTTAAAACTCATTAAGGCGGTGTTAAATGCTTACAAAAATAATTTTATTCCAAAAAAATAAAAATAATTTAATGAATTCAGATAATGGTCCAATACCTAGTTCCGTATTATTTGATTTACTCTGATTTGTAAGATGCTTTTTGGCGGTCCTTACTTAGATATGTACGAATTAGATGTCGTTCTTGTTAGGTCAAAAATCAGTCGCCACCTAAATTAAATCGGTCAAATTTTATAATAAATTACTTTAAACGCGCACTAAAACTGGCACTATCGCTCTAGCTTCGTCAGGAGTGAAAATAAAACTATTTATTTATTTATGTTCACTCCTGACGAAGCTATCAAACGATAGTGAAACGTAGAGCGATAGTGGCAATTTTAGTGTCCATTTTAAAATAATTTATTACGTAATTTCACTAGACAAGAATCTATTTTAATTATGGTCTAATTTTAGATAATTACATATTATTTTCTTTATGTCTTACCAGTACCATTATCACCTATTAACAGCTTCGATACGAGGGCATAAAATGGAAGATTATATTCTAGGGCATTAAGGGTTGCTATAGTTTTAGACAGGTTCATACAATACAAACACGAAGTTGATATTTTTCACTTTATTTATTTTCATTTACAAAGAAGGAACAATTATTTAAAGTACCAGTAATGAAAATACCTTTCCCATCTAATTGTAAGGTTGCAGTGTTTGATATTGAAGATTCTCCATTCCCATCTAATTGCGGTATTTGATATTGAAGACTCTCCAGCTAGAAGTTTCGCGACTTTATTTTTGGATGTAATACTGTCTTCTAAATATCCTTCCACAAGACTGCTACTCCTCCAGCCGCCATGTCTCTTTAATGTAGTCATACTAGCCCCTGCATCTGCTAGTAAGGTGACTGGCGTTCTTCGCAAGCAATTACCTGTGTATTGGTCGGCATTTTTCAAATTTAAATATTTTGCTTTACTAGCAGGGAGCTTCCCAAATGTATTTTTTTCAACAGCCTGAGCACAGCAGCGGCCATCTCTATAATTTACTAAGTACCTCCGTAACACACAGCTTTGTGCTCGCAATGATCCATATTTTCTTATCAGTTTGTTGTTTCTTCATCAATAATGGTAAAGATACGTTTCTTGTCGGTTTTTATTTCGGGGATGGTCATAACAATAACTTCACCTCTGTCCTCTATATGATCAATTAACATATTCCATCTGCAACCTCCAAACACCCCAAATAACCACGCCACTTTCATCATAAGAAACGTTTCGTTTGGTGGTTGCTGAATAAATTTTACCACTTCCTCTCGAGTTAGAACCTTCGATTTTTTTGGTTAGTATCCTTCAGATCCTCGTTTTAAATAGGCTACTAACTTGGGGTATTTTCCAATGTCAATATTTTGGTTCAGTGGTACTGTTTTCTTGAGCATAGAAAACTTTGGTCAGAGCGAATTTGGAAAAAAACTTTCCAGACTGTAAATAAGTAAACAAATTACAATAATCGTTAGATTTTATGAACTGCTTTTAACAAAGGTTTTGTGTGTACTGATGATAGCAGCTTAACTGCCGAAATACGTATCTACGTATAATTTTTAATTATTTCTTAAACCAGTCTCCTTTACTATTTTTTAGTTCCTAACAAAATGAATTCTGTTATGTTATTTTAAATATTTAAGTATTGTCATGAATGTAAATTTGATTGCCTAATTTGATTAATCACGTGGGACTCCGACATTGTTGAAAACCCTGTATATGTTTGTATTGACCTTTTTCGTTCTGATTCTGCTAATAAAAAAATTGTTTACTTCTGTAATAAATGAAATTACGCCTCACGTCTTAGAGGACTCAATTTATTTATCCAGAATTAAAAACGATTGCGCAACTTCTCCGTTCCAATCGATTTCGTGTTTCTGATAATAATTACATCACACACCCCCAATTTCCTAATCAGCCACTTTACTCAAGCCGAACAAGACGAGACTAGATTTAAAAAAAAATCCACTTTAATTTCCACACAGATAAGGATTCAATCACATCTAAAATAACTCGATTAATAATCACGGTTCTATTTCGGGAATTACTTACTTTTGCTCGAAACTAAATCAATGTGGACACGAAAAGATTATTCCGGAAATATCTGGAATTTTTAGTTCGTCGGCTCTACCCACCATTCGCAATAATACTTTACCAAAAGAAAATTAGAATTAACAATAATGCATCGCGCACTTCAAATCGATGGTAAGTGCGTTCGTTATTAAAAAAAAATATTGAAGTTTAATGATATTAAAAAAATACATTTATCGCATAATGTATTAATTACTTTATTAATATCATCAATAAGTAAAAGTGAAGATTATGATTACAATCAAACAAATTTGTCACCTATCAATTATATTTACTTTTAATCATAAACATTTTTCAAACATTATGATTGCTCGGAAACAATAAATAAATTTATCATATCCATTTTAAAATCCTTAATCATTTTTTTAAATTGATATTACCCTGTCATGAACAATAAATAAATTAACCAGTCTCTTGGAATTTTTCTTTCCTTTAATACGCAATTTTTTCTCGAAAAAAATTATATAAATATTTAATCAGCAGCGACCTTGTCCCATTCAACAAGCGTTTCTAAATTTATTATTATTTATCGCCTGATACGAAGCGGCTAAAAATAATTTTTACAATTTAAAAACGTGACTTGCAGGGCTCTCGTCGTTCTTTGTTCGAACGTGCAAATGCATTTTCATTCTTGCGATTTACAGGAACGTCCAACAAGCAAAATGGCAAAGTCGAACTCAAGAGGGAGCTGGGTCTATTCTCAGCCATAAACATGATCCTGGCGGTCATGATAGGCTCCGGAATTTTTATTTCTCCCGCCTCCGCCCTGGCCCACTCCGGATCTGTCGCGATGTGCATCATCATTTGGACCGTTTGCGGAATCATCTCGTTGTTAGGTACATCGAATTTTTTTTTTTAACAAATTCGCCCTTATCGCAAGTTTCGAGTATGTTTGCTTTTGTCTTTAATCGATTTATGTAATCTAATCGATTTGTGCTTCAGAAAACTCAAAGCTTAAAGTCCGTTTTACACTATCCCATTTCTTGTACAGGATTTGGTTCCATTCCTTAAATAATTTAATTTGTGCATCGAAAGTAATCTGGAGAAACCGTATCTGAACCCCAAAATTTTCTTTTAAATTTATAAAGAAATTGAACAAAATTTTGTACATACAAGAAACAGGGCCTTGAAATAATTCTTTGGCGGTTTAGGTGCGTTGGCTTTCGCCGAATTGGGTACGGTGGTTCCCCGATCGGGTGCCGAGTATGCGTACTTCATGGACTCATTCGGACCCCTGCACAAATTCTGGGGTAACGTCCCCGCCTTCGTTGCATCGTGGGTCTACGTGGTGGTTCTTCGGCCGGCAGAGGTCGCCGTCATTGTTCTCACGTTCGCCGAGTACTTTTGCCAGCCGATTTTGGACGCCCTGTGTATAAAATCGGTCGCAGATGCGGAAAACTTGAAGAAGTTAGTCGCGTTGTTAGGTCTTGGTTAGTGTTTTGTTATATTTCTTTTTACAATCAATAAACATATTCGTATTAAATCCTGGGTAACCTTCTTAGGGCTCGAATTTAATAGCAGAAAGTTTTCTGATTCATTTTATTATTAAAACTCCCATGTTTGGACTTGGAGTTGATTCCACAAACGTATGTCGCGACCAACTGATATCACTTACTTTATTTGACGTTTCAATATACATGTGTAATACAAGTAAAGACGACATGGCGGGATTCTTGGTAACTCAAGTCATTGCCAACTCCTAACGTGAGAGTTTTTGAAGGCATAGATTTTCTAATTGGATTTTTTTTTAAATTTAAATCCCGATCTAAAGTGATTGATTGTAAAATAAGTTTGCCATTCTCTTTCAGCCACGATAACTTACATAAACGTAAGCAGCGTCAAACTGTTCGTGAAAATCCAGAACATCTTCGGAACCTTCAAAGTCGTCGCCTGCTTGATCGTGATATTCGGAGGGGTTTACCAATTGGCGATAGGTGGGGCGCTCTAAGCAGAAAGCAACAATAAATAAAAAAACAAACCTTCACTCATTGTTGCTCGCTCTGTATATCGTATTTCGTTTTCAGGCAACACGGAAAATCTCAGCAGAGGCTTCGAGGGCACCAAGTTGAACCCTTCGAGTATGGCTTTGGCGTTTTACAGTGGCCTCTGGGCTTACGATGGATGGTAAGGTTTAATTAAAAAAAAAATTCTTTAATAATAAACTAATTTTGCTAGGTCTGCGGTTACTGTGGTCACTGAAGAAGTGAAAAGGCCAGAAGTGTAAGTATTATAGTCTTTTAAAAAAATGTAGTGCTGCAATATCTAAAATTTTAGGAACATTCCCAGAAGCATAGCCATTAGTGTCCCCGTCGTGACAGTCTTGTACGTCTTCATGAACGTCGCTTACATGACCGTCTTAAGCATACCAGAAATGGTGGCCTCGCCCGCAGTCGCGGTGGCCTTTGGGGAACGAGTCCTAGGCCCCATGTCATTTTTAATTCCAATAGGAGTTGCTGTGGCGACATTTGGCTGTGCCCTCAGTGTCCAATTTGGCGTAACAAGGTGAAGAACGCTTTGTGTTAGGCAACGAAGACTATTACTGAAGTCATTTGCAGATTGTGTTACGTTTCGAGCCAAGACGGACACATGCTCGAGAGCATGTCTTTCATTAACGTGAAGAGACTGACGCCAGCACCGGCTGTAGTGACTCAAGGCCTGATCGCCTTCATTTTCATAGTCGTGGGAAATATAGTGCAACTAATCGAATTCGCCAGTTTCCTCATCTGGTTTTTTTATGGCTTCGCCATGGTGTCGCTGTTGATTTTGAGGAGGACCATGAAAGACACGCCCAGGCCCTATCGGGTATTTAACAAATAAAGGCAGTGAATCACATGATTTTAAACCAACCCCTCCCCGTTTTAGGTTCCCACTTGGATAGCAGTATTTATTATATTTGTTGCGTTGTTCTTGAGTATAGTCCCCATCGTGTCAGATCCTTCAATCAAGTACATGTTTTCCGTTGCTTTTATACTCTTGGGGATTCTGGTGTATTATTGGTTTATTTATAAAAAAAGGAGGCCTAAAATGATGGGTTAGTAAATTAACTACCATTAAATAATCTAAACTATTGATGTTAAAAGCTTTAATGTTTTTTTTTTTCAGATGGTATAACGTATTTCGTCCAAGTCCTTTTCGAAGCCGTTCCACCCGATAACCACCAAGAATGAAGTCTCATTTTGTATTTATACATTTATTTAAAAAAAACTGTTACATCATTGGGAATAAATATGAAAAACTAGCGCTTCAGTTGCAACACAGATGCTAACAAAATATACACATCTGATTGAATGAAAAGCTCGGACAAGCACTCGATGGAATGACTGACGTGAGAACACACACAACTATCATCTTCCTTCGTCTTAAATAAAACTAAATTCAGACTTAAAAAATAATAATAATAAATTCCAGAATAGATCACGCTCTGTCTTTGTTCAAATTAGTTATATCACAATTATTTCCTGAAAATTCTTGCCTACCATTAAGGTTCATCGATGAATAACTTCGAGTGTAAATAATTATAAGAAACGTTCTGAGTTTCTGTGAATTTATTGTTCAGGTTGAGATCCTTGCTTTTGACGTTATTGGAAAGGAAACTCTGTGAAGTAACTTCAAAATCCGTGTCTTCACTAACATTATAACTAGGCTCTTGTTTTATAGTATCACAGGTGACGTCGTTTTTAGTGACGTCCTCCATTTCTGCATCGTCACTATTGAAATCACTGACCTCAAAGTTTCGATTCACAGTGTCCGAGTCTGACTCGCACGAGGAATCCGAGCTTGGCGCAACCGTCGAACCATCACCCCTCACGATTAGGAATTTGTGTGTCAGAGGATGTCGATCTTCCAAGTACATCTGAGAAAGAACACAGTCCGTGCAGAAGTCGATCGATTCAGATTTGCAAGTGATGCATTGCCATCGACTACCTTTTATAGGCTCTTCCTTGCAATAGTCACACTAAAAATTTATGGAAGCGTAAGCTAAAGTTATTTTAAGCGACAAACCTACTCTAAATCCTACGTGCTGGAAGAGAGAGCCCCCAGACTCGTTTTCCCTCTGCTTCTCGCTCCTCACGCTCTTCAGGATACTGATCTGCAAGTCGAGATCGTTCTGGTTCCTGCATTTTCCAATTTTCCTTTCGTCGGGATAGTTGTCACTGAGCAGGTAATTCGAAGAGTGTGAGTCGTACATCGTGTCGGAAGATTTGGAATTTTGACTAGGGCCTGGAACTTCTTCGTCTTCGTTCATCACCACAGGTACGTCGAGGTTTGGAAAGAACGTGGATGGTTTCAACATGTAATGGAAACGCTGATGTTTATGCGTCCTCTGCAATGATGTTTTGTATAATTGAATGAATATGATGTTTTAGAAAGTAAAAGCAGAAGAGTTGTCTTACCATACCTTTTAGTTTTTGTTTCAAAATCAGAACATACTAATTTCGACTCAAACCCATCAAACATGTGGATAAATTTAAAATTAATGCAAAAATATATTTGGTGAAATTTCAAACAAACAAACAAACACTAATGCCAACATATTTAAAAAACCTTTAACTTAATTGAAACTCACTTAACTTATACTAGAAAAAACTGCCCCTAGAGTAAAGCGTGCTTTAGTTAAAAGTAAGTCAAGAGCTCCCTCCTAATTACAAAAATTTTAATAAGTTACCTTTTTCTCATAGAGTTTTGGAATACGTCCGGGTACTGGTAAGCCGGCTTTTCGCAATTTTATAAAATATTTCTGCACCCGACTGCACACCTGCTTGACCGTTCTCGTACCTACAAAAAGATTCCTTAAACTAAAGCCCCGCCAAGGCTTAAATTAATTTAATACCTAAAGCAGCAGCGATTTTTCTGAACCGTCTCAACTCGACCTCTTCTGGAGGATAGATGACCAAGAGCTCTTCCAATCGCTTCTGTTCATCATGTGTCCACTAAAACGTAAACACATTTCATGAGAGTGTCAAGCAAGCAAGATGTCTTACGTTACTTTACTACTTGACGAATTCTTATGCTTTAGGTCTTCAGTCTTAATTCTCGCAGCGTCCTCTTTCTTATCACTGTTGATATTCCGTAGGCAACTCTCGGGTATTGGCAGATTGAATTTGGCCCAGTTTACCTTCGGGACTTCCACAATGTGCTGCAAATCAGGCACGCCGAAGCTCTCTCCGTTCTTTAGCTTCTCCATGAGGACCAGCGGATCCCTTTCTGCTTGTTTCTGCAACTCCACGACCGCATTGTAATCCTGAAATGCGAGCAGTGTTTTAGGGGTGTTTCTGGGGGATGATTTATTTGGCTCACATCGATGGCCCTCTTTCTTTGCGCTTCCAGGGTGAAGATGGTCTTGAGCAAGTCGCTGTATTCGGCGTTTCCTTTCAGGGCCAAATGATCCGATTCGAAGTAAAATAAATCGATATCCTCGTCGTGCAACTCGGGTTTTGGGGGCGAGTTCGTCATTCTGGAAATTTGTAATTCCCGCTACCAGAGTCATCTGTAGGCGAGAACCGCAGGCGCGAACGCGATTTGACTCGACGCGGATTTAATCTTCGAAAATCGACGAAAAACTATAGCGATCCCATTGTGCGGTGAGTGCGACGCTTCGAGAATTGAGGTCTGTAAAACACGGGACGTGTTAATTACTCCGTTCGTTCATTAATTAAGAAGTTGGAACACGTGAAAATGACAGTTGCCTGTACATAACCTGTGGGGAGTCGGCGTGGAAATGGCTTTGCCGAGGTCATCCGCCCTGGAAAACTATAAGCGAGTGTAGCTGAGGTGAAAAACTTACGTTTTCTTGTGGTACGCGCGTTCCTAGCTTCTTATTTACAACATATTTTTGCACCAGTTCTATAAAGCCATTGACGTAGTGTTTGTGTTACCGGCATGCGCGGCGCTGCCGTCACTAGTGGCGGGAAGTTCAAAATCTGGTTCAAAATGTAAGACAACGTTTAAAAACGAGCTAAAGATTTCACTTGACGATTCGAAGCTTTGTTTGTGGTTAATAATATTAATACAGAATAAAAAAAATAGATTAATTTGACAAAGTACCTTGCCAAAGAAGTTTCAAAATCTCGACTTCAATGGCATGAGAAAAAAGAATTGACTTGTCGATACAAATCCGTATATGGAAAATTACTGTATTTTATTTTTTAAATAGAGATAATTACTTAAATTTACACACTAAGTAGTGACACAAGGGGTACCAAATTGGCACACCACATGTTTTTTAGTTTTCGTTATTCTACCAAAGTCCCATTGGGATAACAACATAAAAAACGATTACATCGAAGTGAAATGGACATTAATTTTGGCAGTGTTTGTCATGTTTGCCAACCTGTAAAAACTCATTTGATTCCAAAGAAATCAATAGTCTTTGTGATTAGTAACACTAACAGCAGATTCGGCTTGTATTCGAATTTGAATGATTGCCTTTTGAATTGCATTTAATCTTGAAAAAAAATGTTAATTTTTCTTCTAACAAAGGAACTCATGGAGGCTTAAATTTGGTGCCAAAGTGGTTGCAATTCGGGATTCTCTACGAATCTAAGGATATTTTTTCGCTCGTTTTCAAAAGTTGTTTCACTTATTTATTTCTAATTGATTAACCTGAAAGTGAAAACGAAAACAAAATGAAAATATTTACACGTAATTTACTCAGAAATTCTGCAGTAATAAGAGACTTCCGCTTATCACTTCACGGCTCGAACGTGATTAAAAAAGACGAAGGGAAAAAGGAAGATAAACCGGAAGTGAAGGAGTCCCCCTTAAAACAGTTGCTGGACGACTCGGCGAGCTTCGCCGACCTAAAACCGGAAGACATCCAACAACAATGGGCGACGCTTCCTTACGGGCAGACGGCGAGAATCCGCAAGCAAGGAGTTTACTTCACGAAACAAAAAAAGGATCCCCGAGACGCTTCGATAATCCTCTTTCCGGGGCAGGGCAGCCAATTCGTCGGTATGGCCAAGAATTTGATCAAGTTCCCCATGGCTAAAGACCTCTTCGATTTGGCCAGCTACATTTTGAAGTATGATTTACTTAAGCTGTGCCTGGAAGGACCCAAAAGTGATTTGGACCAGACCAAATACTGCCAGCCTGCTGTCATGGTTTCGTCTTTAGCCGCATTGGAGCGTCTCAAGGAAGAACGCCCCAATGCCATCGATAATTGCGTCGCGACGGCCGGGTTTAGTCTCGGAGAATTAACGGCGCTTGTCTTTGGGGGAGCCATCGGCTTCGAACGCGCCTTACAACTTGTCCAAATCCGAGCAGAAGCCATGCAGATGGCCGGCGACATGTACAGGGGCGGAATGATCCGGGTAATTTACGGACCCGACAGCAGCTTGAATTACGCGTGCCTCCGGGCGAAGCAATGGGCAACGGAGAAGGGCGATGAAGTACCGGAATGTCGAATTGCCAACTACCTGTACCCTCATTGCAAGATCGTTTCCGGAAGTGCAGAGGCTCTCAACTTCCTAGAGAAAAACATGAAGGAGTTTAAGCTGAAGAAGGTTACTAGACTGGCCGTTAGTGGGGCCTTCCATTCAGATCTGATGTTGCCTGCCGTTGAGCCTTTTAGGAAAGCGTTGGAGAAGACCGAAATACAAGATCCTGTTATCTATGTCTATTCCAACGTTGATGGAAAACCTTACCAGAACGCGAACCACATTAGGAAACAATTACCTAAACAAGTATGTGATTGCTTCATGATAATAATAATGATAATGATGTGAACTTCCTTATTTAAAAAAAAAAAAATGGAATTCCGTTGTTAACTGACGCGACGTATTCTTTTTTTTTCTGACACCTTTTTAAGCCCCAAGCTAAGTGACACGGTCAGCTGAATAATCTGTTTGCGATAAGCGATTACAAATGTCCAACAACGATTGCTCTTATTGGAGTCCAAAAATAGAAAAAAATTGTTAGGTATAGCGTTACTGCTAAAATTAATCTCACTGATTTTTTTATGTCGAAAATAATCTTGTTGGAAAGCGTAATCGGTTGGTTATTCATGTACTATCTGTTGCGACTGCGACCGACTTACAAAAACGTCTTGGACCCTCATATGACCAACAATTCCTTCAATTTGTAATAATATATATTTTGTCGACATTTACCAGAAATAAAAACTAAATTAAGAGAAATGTCTTTTGTTTGTAGATTGTAAAACCTGTAAAGTGGGAACAAATGATGCACGTGATGTACGAAAGAGATCCCGGCGAATACTTCCCGAGGACCTTCGAGTGTGGCCCTGGCGTTTCGTTGAAGACGATCCTGAAGCAAGTGAACGCCAAGGCGTGGGATCAGTGTTTGTCTGTAGAAGCCTAGCATAGAACGTCTTAGTAAAGTTTTTTAATTAAAAAAAATTATTTTGTAGTTTTGATATGCCCGTCCTGTTTTCCACTTCCACTCGATGCTTTGAAATTGCATTCTTGAAAGGGCCCCAAGGATGCACATGTCTCGTTTGTTGAAGACGGGTCGCTGAATTAGTTTTTTTTTTGTAATCGAAACGCACATCTGCTGCAAAATTATACCTGGGCTTCAATGGTCTTGGAGACCTTTTTACCCCTGATGTCAGATAAAATATAAATTTCCTTTCTACATGTTTTGTATGGGTTTATTGTGAGAGGGCGGAAACCGACCGACCATGAACTACGAAAGCCTCCTTCAGAAAATCCGCACCTGTTAGGCCCTTGCATGAGTTAATAAATTCGGAAATTTATTCAGACGTTTACGTCGTGAAGGTGAGGGTGGATTTTTTTTAAATTAATAGAAAACATTAACTTTTAATTTAAATAAAATTATTATTCCAGTAAGAAAAGGAGAGTCGAGAATATCTTGGTTTGTTCAAAGTTCTTCATCTCTCGTATAACATGAAATGGTCGGAAATCTCACTCCCCACTGCGACATCAAGAAAGGTAGGTACAGCCCTAATTTTTTTTTAGTGTTGCGTTTTGAACGTGCCCATCTCATTTTTTTTAAATCTGTAGGATGGATAAGGTAATTCATAATACAGCTCCTTCCCAAATAGTTGAGAGCCATGTGACTAGTTGAGCGCACTGTTATCCTGACAGTTCGTTGTGAATGTTACTAAAATGCCTTTAACTCTTTGTGCAGGCACGTTCGTTTGCGTGCCACTAATTTTCTTTCTGCTTATTCACCTGTAAAGTTTGAAAGTTTACGCTAGTCCCAATTGCTTGAGAGCTAATTTTCCTATTTTGAAAACAAGCAATTACAGGAGACTGGATCGATTTAATAAAACATTTAATACCAGAAGGCAATCACAATTGATTTTATTTAAACAGCTCTTAATACTTTCATGTTCCTGTACGTGTGCGTATGTTTAGTTGCCTACGTATGGTAGTCACGTGGCTTTCAATTATATCTGAAGGCACTGTATAATTTTTGCCATGTTTATGACGATCCTTCAGAAATGCCTGTATTTTGTGCCTTTCGATAATATGAAATATGAAATTATGAAACATTCAAGGCCTTTTACGCCTCTGTGTGGAATTTTAAGAATTTATATCAATTACTTTAACATCCATTCTTTTCCTGTTTTGTTGTAGCATTACAGCTTATATATTTATTGCCTTTTAAATCACTTGTGATGAATCAAAGGCATTGATCGTTCTTCTATGTCATTCTTTGGTTAGTCAATAATATTGTTCCCCTTCGTGTGCACTCAGCCTTAAAATCGTGCTTAAATTTCGTGACAAAATGGTTGCAATTCGGGATTCTCTACAAATCTAAGGATATTTTTTCGCTCGTTTTCAAAAGTTGTTTAATTATTTATTTCTAATTGGATAATCTGAAGGTGAAAACGAAAAAAAAGAAAATATTTACGCGTAATTTACTCAGAAATTCTGCAGTAATTAGAAACTTCCGCTTATCACTTCACGGCTCGAACGTGATTAAAAAAGACGAAGGGAAAAAAGAAGAGAAACCGAAAGTGAAGGAGTCCCCCTTAAAACAATTGCTGGACGACTCGGCGAGCTTCACCGACTTAAAACCGGAAGACATCCAGCAACAGTGGGCGACGCTTCCTTAGGGACAAAAGGCGAGAATCCGTAAGCAAGGAATTTACTTCGCGAAACAAGGACACCGGAGACGCTTCGATAATCCTCTTTTCAGGGCAGGGCAGTCAATTCGTCGGTATGGCCAAGAATTTGATCAAGTTCCCCATGGCTAAAGACCTCTTCGATTTGGCCAGCTATATTTTGAAGTATGATTTACTTAAGCAGTGCCTGGAAGGACCCAAAAGTGATTTGGACCAGACCAAATACTGCCAGCCTGCTGTCATGGTTTCGTCTTTAACCGCATTGGAGCGCCTCAAGGAAGAGAGCCCCAATGCCATCGATAATTGCGTCGCGACGGCCGGGTTTAGTCTCGGAGAATTAACAGCGCTCGTCTTTAGGGGCGCCATCGGCTTCGAACGCGCCTTACAACTTGTCAAAATCCGAGCAGAAGCCATGCAGATGGCCGGCGACATGTACAAGGGCGGAATGGTCCGGGTTATTTACGGACCCGACAGCAGCTTGAATTACGCTTGCCTCCGGGCGAAGCAATGGGCAACGGAGAAGGGCGATGAAGTACCGGAATGTCGCATTGCCAACTACTTGTACCCTTATTGCAAGAACGTTTCCGGAAGTGCGAAGGCTCTCAACTTCATAGAGAAAGACATGGAGGAGTTTAAGCTAAAGAAGATTACTAGATAGGCCGTTAGTGGGGCCTTCCATTCAGATCTGATGTTGTCTGCCGTTGAGCCTTTTCGGAAAGCGTTAGAGAAGACCGAAATACAAGATCTTGTTATCTATGTCTACTCTAATGTTGATGGAAAACCTTACCAGAATGCGAACCATATTCTAAATTGTACTAATTTTAAATCCTTTTCTTATAACCTATGGTTTAATAAATTTCAGGTCAGAAGTGGCTGTGGAAAAACCAAAGCAAGACTCCACAAGCCTTCTGTCCATTTTGTCAATGTCTAAAATAAAAATGAAAGTCACGTTCAGATGTGTAAACAAATGTGTTTTCATATTTGTTTTTACATCAGAGAGTAACTTTAAATTTAAATTCCATTATGAAACTGGCCCTAAGACATGAAATTTTATTTCATAGCCACCTGTGTCCTGAAATTTATTGAATCATATGTTAGGTAAGTAATTGTTGAGTCCTGTGCATGTTATTTTTTCGTTTGTTGATCGATGTTCATATTTTTCGCCCTCGTGCATACCCAGCCTTAAGTCGTGATCGAATCCATTGCTCACTGATGTCCGTCCGGTGGCGTCGTCATCGCGTTATCTGTGATTGGGTTGCCATGGTTATTCGCAGTGAGTCAAAGCGTGTGTTTGGAGCGGGCGATCGCAGCACGTTTCGAAATTGCTCGGCCGAAAATTGAACAGTCGTGTCTGGACGGTCGTTAGTTTGATCAGTGGACCGCGAGCAAATAACTATCGTGCGCATTTTTAAACCGAATTCCCCCAATTCTTGTTTACCTATTCGAGTGGAATAAATAAATATTAGGAGAATTCCTGTAAATTGTGCCGAGTGACTCAATCAAGATAAATTGAGTTTTATTGCCTACTGATAACGCGGAGGATGATTAAAGGGAGATAGATAAGAGCGCTCTTCTCGTTTCTGTACAGTTTAATGAGTGCGCGTCGCTTTGCAGTTGGTGTTTTTTGCAAGAGGACCTGGACTTGTGCTTGTGCCGGTAAAAAGCGAAAATGCGGCAGATTTGGAATAAAAACGAGCTCGCCGAAGGACAGCCGGTAAGCAGAATTAATTGCGCTTTTAATCGGTTTTAATTGCTGCCGCTCTGCGTGAGACGCATTAAGCGGTTGCTCGTGCGTGCGTGTTTGTAATTTCTAATTTGCAAATTACACCGAGCAACAAATATTCTGGTTAAAACCACTAAGTAGAATATCCAAAGGAATTCCATGAAATAGTTAAGATAAAATGATAATCTTATTTGCTGATGTTTATATTTTTTGGAAAATTTGGATTTGAGGGCAGAAGGCATAATGTTATAGGAAAACTATCTGCCCTACTTCTGTTTGAAAGGAAAAACAGAGCAAGAGAGAATTTCTTTCTTCCAATTTTCTGGTCATCATCTAGTGATTTATACTAAAACAGGATCAGCAATTTCTTGTTTTGACCAGAAGTTTGTTCACTTTGTTGATGATGATCTCTACTTTTGTAGCAGGATCTTCGCCACTTTTTCTTTTTACAATCTTACTACGTAAGTGTCATTTCAAGTATTACTCATTTTCCACCATCTTCTACGGAAGGCATTTTCCTTTAAATCGGAACTTCTCTCTTGGTCTCTTAACACTTCGAAGTAGCTTCATTTTTATTGCTTTCTTATTTTATGCTTTACTGTTTACTTGTTTTATTTTAGAGGGAAAAAAACGTTAGTGGTCCTGCTTATTAGAAACGACTACTCATCAACTCTAGGGACAATGAAATTTTCGGGAAGGGAAAGAGATAAAACCACGCCGTTTTCACAGTTACTTTGTTCTCATTAAGCTTTACTATAAAACAGGGAATTTTTACATAATCTTCCGCAATGGAATTGCTAATATTCTATTTCTGCATCCGCGTCCGCAATTTGCATTTACCTCCTTTAGTTTCACCGGACGCAAAGGAAAGTCGGGAAGATCCGCCAACCGACCGTACGAATAGCACAATTACGGTAATTACGCTTTTCTAATTCATCACCGCTGAGAGCGGTCCATATTTTCTGCAAAAGAAAAAAGGAATACCATAATTTGCGCCATGCAAATCGATTTTCTTACGCAACTTGGACTGCCTCTTAGAAAAAAATTGAGAACTCGAAGTAACTGCGTAAGCATCATATGGCAAACGCAAATTCTCCTCCGATCTTTATCACCTGAAGATCTCTAATTAAACGGCATTCTTGTTTAGATTACTGGCACGTTAATTATTGAATGCGCTTACCTACTTTGCTCGTGTTGTTTTTATTGTACAGGATGATAATATTCCCCAGTCATTTATTAAATACTGTTGATATTCCATTTTTAGAAAATTTGTCTGCCATGTCAAGGACTATAACTCTGTTAAATCAGTTAACGTCGACTTCTTTTAAATCGTAGTAATTTAAATAATAATAGCGAAATTGATTTAAACGTGGAAGAATCTTCTCCTCGTAATCTATTAGGATGCATCGAGTAGGCCCTCGGGGAATCCCACGCATACCAAACTCAGGTATTCATCGACCGACCTACCACATCCGTTATTCTCTAGGACGAAGTCGTATCACGCTTTAATTACGGTCGTTTCCTTGAGAGTGGATTTTTTTCCTCTGTGATTTTCTGCCCTTGCTTTGTCCGGCAATGAAAGTCGTTGCAGTACGCATTTTGCAGTGATTGATTTGATAAGATAACGCGGCCCGAGAGTGCGAAATCGATCGATTTCGTTGCAAATTGATGGCATCGTCTTTTTAAAGTTTTTAATGATGCAAGCCGAGGCCGTCCGTAACGTGTTATGTAAAGTACAAAAAACCACCTTTGAAATAATGGACGGTGAGTAAAAAACTATGTATGCATGTTGCGGTAAACAAAGTTGAAGTTTGGAATACTTATAATTTACGATCGAATGTTTCACCAAAGATGTTGATGTTTTGCTTTTGTGCACATTCAAACAAAATGTGCAAGATATTTTGTAAATGCAACGCATTCAATTGCAGTTAAACATTTTATTTACTGCATTGCTAAAAGTCTTTATTATTTAAAGAGTTTCAAAGTAAATGGCAGTATATTATAAAACAAGTTTCATGAGTTTCATAATTTCAAAAAAAATATAAGGCGTTAAAACTTAAAATAAGAATTTTATTTAGACAATATCTAATCTAATCTTACGCTAAAGATTTGCCAGAAATTCTTGAATTATAAATTTGTTAAAACCGACTCCTCACCGATCAAAAAAAAACAATTATGCAATCTCTTTCTGACTTCGATGTTGTCGACGTTGTCGTAGTACGTACAACAATGCGAAGGTGATTTTATCGCGGATTTCATCAACTTCTACGGCTTTTTGTAACAATCAGCGTACGTGGAAATTTTCACATGAAATAAACGCCTTTGCTTTCATTACTTGGAATTAACGCCGTCATAAATCGAAATTGTGCTTTAGAAAACAATACCTGCTGATAAAGGTGGTGTTGCAATGGCATTCATCTCCTGTCCCTGAACAAGCTTTTAATTTCTGTTGGCAATAAATTAGTTGCTGACACAAGTAAAAAGCAACTAAGCATACGAGTAAAAAGCAAGTAATTTCTAAGTAAGGGAAATGATATACAGCCTTGGCCAAAAGTATTAGGCACCCTTAATTTTCTAATTTATCTCCGAAAATATTACTCAGGAATCTTTAGAATTTTATTATCATATAGTCGGCAACAATACACGATAATTTAAATAATGCACAGTACTTTAAAGCGGTTGTAAAACATGTGGCAGATGATAGTTCGCAATTGTAGTTCCGTGAATAGTCCTGTACATGCGCTTGTAGTAAGAACGATCTTTCCATTATAATGTTTACTTCATTATAATTTTGGATATCGTCATTTTTGCTGTAAAAAGTGCCTAAAAAGGACGAACTTAGTGAGCATTTACGTTACGAATTCAGTTCTTGCACGAACAAGGCAACACACAGGCAGAAATAGCCAAAAGTATTAAACGTTCGCGTTGTGCGGTGCAATCTGCCTTGAAACGTTGCACGGATACCGGAACACATGCGAACCGAACAAGAACAGGTAGAAAACGGATAACTTCGGACCGTGAGGATCGAAATTTAATTCGAGAGTCGCTTAAAAATCGAAAGAAAACTTCCTCCGAGCTCGCTGCCAGTTTATCCGAGGAAATCGGGAGACTAATCAGTGCCAGAACGACCACAAGAAGACTTAATGAAGCTGGCTAGAAAGGCTGTAAAGCAAGAAAGAAGCCTTGGCTTTCAGAAAAAAATAAAGCCTCGTTTGGAATGGGCTATAAAGTACCATCACTTTACAGAGAAGGATTGGGCAAATGTTGTGTGGTCCGACGAATCAAATTTTGACGTAATACTTGCTTTATATCACTTAAATTTTGAATTCGTTTGCATCTTCTACACTTCGCCAGACGGTGTGTTTAAAATCTACGTTTTTTTAATTACTTGTAAGGTATTTGGAACTCCTGGTGTAGCTTACGTGAGGCGTAGAATCGGTGAAGAATACCTTCCGGAATGCGTGGTATCAACAGTGAAACACGGGGGAGGCAGTGTAATGATCTGGGGTTGTATGACAGTCGACAGTGTAGGCGAGATGTTTGTTAGTGAAGGTCGAATGAACCCCCACACTTACATAAACGTATTGGAAACGACATTGCGGCAATCATTTTTCAAGATGTTTGGTGATACAAATATGGAAGAAATGCTGTCTCAATCCTTCCACAAATCTGCAGTTACCATGAAGTGGTTTCAAGAAAACAATATTAACCTCCTGGATTGGCCTGCACAATCCCCAAACCTAAATCCCATAGAACATTTGTGGGGGATTCTAAAGCGTAACATTAGAAAGCATCCAATTACATCCAAAGCAATTTTAAAAAACGTGTTATTGAAAGAAAGGAATAATATTATCGCAGAGGAATGTCATAAACTTATAAGTACTCTGCCGAAAAGAATAGCTGCAGTGATTAAGGCTAGAGGTGGCCCAACAAAATGCTAATTACTTTAATAAATTATTATTATTTTGTACCTAAGAAACTTTATTCTACCCCACTCCGACAGATTTTCATGATGTAGGAGTGCCTAATACTTTTGGCCAAGGTTGTACGCTTCTTCCATCGTGTGTAATTCATTATGCCTCTGACCGATAACCTTGAAAAATATAATTCTTCCATTTATTAACAATCACACTGTATACGAGGCGATTCGTCAATGGACAAATTCATTTGCGAATCGGAGAGCGAAAGCAAAGCTCGTTTCGGGACGGGACAGAAAAAGCAGACGCGTTTTCGTCATCCTCCTCACTCCTCCATTCGTACCTGTCCGCAAGGTCACTGTCAAGGTTGCAGCCTACGTCAGGTTCGGCGTCTGCCGCCGATCGTAATGGTCCTTTTGTGTTTGCGCTCCGGGGAATTTCAATTAGAGCGTCGGCAAAGCATTTAGCGTTAATCTCCCGAGCGTGAGCCGCGGCGTTCGTTATTATTTTTTTGTTAGGTATTCATTTTCTGAGGTTTAGAAACGTGCCACGAAAATAAAAGCGAGGATAATTGAGAATCCGCCAATACCTTTAATTACAGAGAGGATCAAAGATCGATGTCGGTACTACTAAAGTAACGCCAAGTAATCGGTTTTATTTATGCTCATTATCGTCGGTTTCAATTCTCTTTTTATGACCTGCCAGGACCTTCTTTTCTTTCAACGTGTTCCACTGGCCGTTCGATTTTTCCGACTGCGACTTACTATAGTCTGTTTTTAAACTAGGAGGAGTAATTTGAATTTTGCCCGCCAAAAACTGACAAAGTTATTGGGTGTTTGATAGCCGGTTTTACACAAGCCTTCAATTTAAACGGAAAAATTAACATTTTTCATAATTCTTGTGACAATTTCAGTTAGTTTTAAACTTGTCAACAAATCTATTGATAAAATTGGTTATTTGAAGAATTTGTAAACCTCCTAACCAAGCCAAATTAATTTCTGATGTAGTATTACAGTGTGAATCTACCTACGACAGGCCGACAACTGTTACTCCTCCTAGTTTAAAAATAGACTATAGGTATTTGCCTTACAAATTGGGGAATTACAGAAAACCCAGCCCAATGAAGTCGGCATTAATTAATTAAACCACAATGCTATCGAAGAAAAATACGTAAAACTATTTACCTCCTAATACGCTTTAGCATTGAAAGTAATATGAAAGATTTTTTGTTACAAAACTCAAGTAACGTCAAAATCTGCTGCCAAAGAACTCGTCCAACTCATGCTGCGCGTACTTGATTAAACCACAATTACTTACTTCTTTTCGCCTTTAATTCTTTTTTTTCGAATTTCGTTTCAGGTAGCGCAAAAAATAAAGTTATTCCCGGAGCATTATCACCGTCCAAAAACGATCATGCCGTCTCAACAGGCCATGGACACGTACAACAACATTGAGACGACGGTGGACGCTCACACCTACGACAACCTGTCTTTCGTGCACGAAAACGGCGACCCCTACGGTAGTAATTTCAGCACGATGTCCAGCACGAAACCCCTAAACGGAGCCGCCCGGAAGATTCCGGCCCTGGACGATTACGCCACCATCAGGTCCAGCTCGGCGGCCACGAACACCATCGTCGGTTCCGACGCCGATTTCGACAAACCGAACGAGAAACTGGGCTCGAAGGAGAAGCTAGTACGCCCCAAATTTAGAGACGTAAGTTGTTTTTTTTTATCGAGAAATTTTTATTTTTTCTTGTCGAGGAGAACTGAATTTGGAAGCTTTTACAGCTAGGCGAAAAAGGCTTTCCCCATTTTTACCGAATAAATTATTATTTTCAATAAACCATAAAGATATTAGCCTTCCCCAATGTTGCCAATTTAGTAAGATTTCTATTGAATCTAGTAGATTCGGTAACTCATCTAAGGTTCTACTTACTAATACTTCCATTGTTAGTAGAGTCAGACAGAAAGTTTTAGTATATTTTGGTACAATTTCCTCAGACTAAGAATAGTAAAGGAGACAGTGATTTAGAAATCATAAATTCAATAAAAATGATCTCTTACTACAATTAGTTTATATACGTAAATACGTATTTCGGTAGCTGGGCTGCCACCTTCAGTACATACACACACAGACTATAAATCAATTTCATGAAATCTCGGTGTAAACCGGAGGATATTCTCCTCATCATTTTTTTTTACAAACGCGTTTCCACTGGATATTTGGTGAGGAGAATATCCTTTGGTTTAAACCAACCAAAGTGCTTTTAACTTGTATAAACTAGTGGATATTCTCCTACCAATTTTTTTACAAATACATTTCCATTGGATATTCGGTGAGGAGAACATCCTCTGGTTTATACCAAGCAAAGTGCTTTTAACTTGTGATTGTATGTGTGTACTTAAGTTGGCAGCCCGGCTGCCGAAATAATTGTGTTTTTTCGCTTTATTACTTCCTCAGAAGTCAGGTAGAAGAACATATGGCAACAGTTGGCAAAAGTGGTACTAGCGACTAATTACTCGGGGAATTTATGCAGTTAATGATGTCAGTGCAACAATATAAAGGCAAAAGAATTACTAATTACGAATGAATAAATAGCGAAAGTAAGGCGAAAAATTAGATATGCCGTTCATGTGTAGTATCGTATAACGTATGCATGTATGTATATGCAACATGAACATTACCGCAATTTTAAATAGCAAAAAAAATAAATAAAAAAAAAACATTTGTTGACTATGTTCAGTACGACTTGGTGTATTTTTTGCTTTGTTTTGCATAAGCTATTTAACGTATGGATAATATTAATTCCATGTCACCTCATCGTCACTGTGCTGTTGATTCGAATAATATTTGTTTAAAAAATATTTCGAGATACAGAAATTAAAAATGAATCATCTATTTTGTCTCTTATATAAGGCAGTATTCATTCGTAAACAAATTATTGATAAAGTCCAAAAAACTGATATTTGAATGATTCCTAAAAAATGCTCGGTTGTTGTAGATTTGTGTTTTGTTAAAGTGGTTTTGTTAATCGATTACTTTAATGTAATGATGATTTGGGTACAAAAAAAAAACAATTTCGGAAAGCTTAAACGATTTATACAATAAAGCGTTAGATTTTCAATGAAATAGATCCATAATAAATTTCGTTGTTCATCGTTCGATTTTTAAGACGTTTCAATTTCCTTTTACAATCTTGTATGTACAGTCAGAAGTAAA
This sequence comes from Serrognathus titanus, assembly GCA_039766575.1. Classification (NCBI taxonomy): domain Eukaryota; kingdom Metazoa; phylum Arthropoda; class Insecta; order Coleoptera; family Lucanidae; genus Serrognathus; species Serrognathus titanus. The sequence continues at coordinate 18,924,879 of CM077911.1, read as the reverse complement.
ATTAATGTCTCGTCAGTAAATTCCTTCTCACCTTCTTAAGTTCTGAAGTCCTGTAATAAAATTCAATGCGCGATGCTTTACTTCGCCTACTTGTAAGCACGGCCTTAGGGTATTAGTCCGCGGTTAACGTTTCATTGGGGAGATATTGTTTTTAATTATGAGTGTACGCAAACATACACATACCTGCGGTATGTTCACCTCGACCATTCTTTGAGTCAACATCATTAAAGGTGATGCGTACGAAAAACGACATGCCTAAAAATACACAAACCAACACACGTCATCGCTCCAAGAAAAAACCGGATCCCCACATTTTTGTGTGATTATCCCCATGTGGATTTTCACGATAACGTGATGCAAACAGCGATTTCCAGAATCTCAAATACCCTTTACTCGAGATCCCGTCATCGAAATTTAAATAACTTTGCGCAATGTCGCTCATTGTTTTTTTTTTCTGATTACTTTTAATCTCGAGGCTTGTATACCTGTGAGATTTAGAGTCTTGCATACCTGCGGGATTTAGAGTCTTGCATACCTGTACGATTTTGTCACCGGAACTTATAAGCAATGATGTCGTTACGCAACGAGAAATTCAATATTCCGTGCGCGAACAATTGGACTGACCCTGAGTTATTTTATTGTTCGGCAAAAAAGTAAAACGTAAATGGTAAAATATAATATAAATTGTTGTTGTTACGAGGTTGACACGAGGCGCACGTAGATTGCAATGTGTGGCCAGTAAACATGTTTGATATAATACAATAATTTCTATCGCGAAAGACAGTATTTAACTAGATCGCAACATTTTGGTGTCAGGAATCCATTATTGCTCTGCGCCCCATAAGTTTTGGATTACCATGTATACATACAGCCTTGGCCAAAAGTATTAGGCACCCTTAATTTTCTAAATTATCTCCGAAAATATTACTCAGAAATCTTTAGAATTTTATTATCATATAGTCAGCAACAATAAACGATAATTTAAATAATGCACAGTACTTTACATGTGGCTGATGATAGTTCGCAATTGTGGTTCCGCCAGTCTTGTATAAGCGCTTGTAGTAAGAACGATCTTTCCAGTATAATGTTTATTTCATTATAATTTCGAATATCGTCATTTTTGCTGTAAAAATGCCTAAGAAGAACGAACTTAGTGAGCATTTACGTTTACGAATTCAGTTCTTGCACGAACAAGGCAACACACAGACAAAAGCAGCCAAAAGTGTCAAACATTCGCGCGTTGTGCGGTGCAATCTGCCTTGAAACGTTACACGGATACTGGAACACATGCGAACCGAACAAGAACAGGTAGAAAACGGATAACTTCGGACCGTGAGGATCGAAATTTAATTAAAAATCGAAAGAAAACTTCGTCCGAGCTCGCAGCCAGTTTATCCGAGAAAATCGGGAGACCGATCAGTGCCAGAACGACCAGAAGACGACTTAATGAAGCTGGCTTTAAAGGCTATAAAGCCAGAAAGAAGCCTTGGCTTTCAGAAAAAAATAAAGTCTCGTTTGGAATGGGCTATAAAGTACCAAACTTTACAGAGAAAGATTGGGCAAATGTTGTGTGGTCCGACGAATCAAATTTTGTGGCAATATTTGCTTTATATCACTTGTAATTTTGAATTCGTTTACATCTTCTACACTTCGCCAGTAAAAAATTATACGGTGTGTTTAAAATGTACGTTTTTTTAATTACTTGTAAGGTATTTGGAACTCCTGGTGTAGCTTACGTGAGGCGGAGAATCGGTGAAGAATACCTTCCGGAATGCGGGTACCAACAGTGGAACACGGAGGAGACAGTGTAATGATCTGGGGTTGTATGACAGCCGACAGTGTAGGCGAAGTGCTTGCTTGTGAAGGTCGAATGAACTCCCACACTTACATAAACGTATTGTAAACGACATTGTGGCAATCATTTTCCAAGATGTTTGGTGATACAAATATAAAAGAAATGCTGTACCAACCCTGCCACAAATCTGCAGTTACCATGAAATGGTTTCAAGAAAACAATATTAACCTCCTGGATTGGCTTGCACAATCCCTAGACCTAAATCCCATAGAACATTTGTGGGGGATTCTAAAGCGTAACATTAGAAAGCATCTAATTACATCTAAGGCAATTTTAAAAAACATGTTATTGAAAGAATGGAATAATATTATCGCAGAGGAATGTCATAAAGTTATAAGTACTCTCCCGAAAAGAATAGCTGTCAGTGATTAAGGCTAGAGGTGGCCCAACAAAATACTAATACTTTAATAAATTGTTATTATTTTATACCTATTTTATTCCACTCCAACAGATTTTCATGATATGGGAGTGCCTAATACTTTTGGCCAAGGTTGTACGCTTCTTCCATCGTGTGTAATTCATTACGCCTCTGACCGATACCTTGAAAAATATAATTATACAATCACACTGTTTACGAAGCGATTCGTTTTACTTCATTTCAACAGATTTTCATGATATAGGAGTTAATGTAAGGAGCCTAATATTTGTGGCCAAGGCTGTATATTAATATTTAACGTAAAAATAAATTCAGGGAACAACTTTGAAACAAAGAAAAGATGCGACCATCTTTAAATCCGCTTCGAGTGTGGTCACACATCTCTCACCTGCTTGATACTTCGAGGGAAATATTTATGATCCTTCAACCATCAGCCTGAATAAGCTGGCCTTAAGAACATTATATAAATAACAGAAGCTGAAATTTAATAAATTTTATGGTTTTAATCTTTCTTATCCTATTTGGGTATGACCATAAAAGATGAGCTGAGCGGGCCAGCGGTAAATCTTGAACACCTGCCCCGAAAAACGTGTAGATGTACGGGTTATTGCTCCGGTAAATCCCCTAATAAATACAGGTATATCTGTTTGATTGATCTTCTTTTGTCACGGGTGAGAAAAAAAGGCATTACATTTTGGAGACCCGCACCGGGATCTTTACAGGGATTAACGCGGATTATCACAGGTTTTGCGTCTTGGAAGGACTAAATTATAATTAATTACATTGCTTAATTTGGTTAAATTATCTCTTGTAAATTTTGGTCGACGTGTCGATGTACTGTTCTCTGTCGATGTTTGTGTGTATTCGAAGCGGTCAGAAAGATTCGTTTCTTTCACGACAACGCGACGACTTCCTGGTTGGCGTGGAAAGTATGCTGTCGTTGAACGGCTTCAAAAGTAAGAATTTATGCAAATCGCAGTTGCAATTAAACAATTCGCGCCGTCGAGTCGACCTGGATTTTGAAATTGCGTTCGCGCTGAGTTACGTAAAACGCAAGAAAACAGAAGCGATTTGAATCCGAAACGAGATCACATTTCAATCTATAGATGAAGTAACTGAATCGCAATCATAATCCATGACGCTTACAGAACGTCGTACCTCATCTCATTCAAAACTGTGGACGTGGTATTCACCTAAATCTTGCATTGGCAGAATACAAAATGAATCGCTTTTGGATATCAGAAAAAACCGCGAAGCATTAGGAAATGCATTTCGCGCTCGTCGTTTGTGAATCGAAAATTTTCATTACGAGCGTAATGCAGGGTGTTTCATGCTTTAAATTGTTACAGGGGTACTGTCTTTTGTTGAAACTGATTTTGGTCGGATCTGATTTAAATGTGCCAGCGGAGTCACGTTCGCAGGTCATCGTCTTCTTGCTAATAAATTAATAAATGCTCGGACGAATTTAAACGTTTGAGGCAGGACAACTTAAGGAATATATCAATTTTTAAGGGATTTTTTTTAAATGATTAGGGATCGAGGGATTTTTTTCTATAAAAGGGATTGTCAAATTTTATTTCGTAAAAGAAACTGCCCCTTGACAGCTCTAAGTTGTTGTGTTATGCAGAAGAAAACCCACTTATATTGAGAAACCACCATCTATCGAGCAAACTTTTAACTGACAGAAAAAATAACTTGCGTTGTATGTGTACGAGATATTGAACAGCGCCATCTATTGTAGTTTTTTTTTAATTATCCGTTGTCCACTTGGAAGGCAAATAATTATTTGTTTTGTCACTGTTTGCTTCAAATGGTTTCTTTTTTTCTCTACTGATTTGTGTTCCAAAATCGATTGCCTTTTGTTTTTATTACTATGTACTTATATTCTAATACTGAAGGATTTTTAAAATGTTTTATCAACTCGAAACGAAAGTATAAAAATACGTCAGTTGCGCAAACAAAGGACGATCGCCAACGCAAACAAAAATATCCATTTTCTTTTGTTTCTTTATTTGCTTTTGTTATACGTAATTGATAAAAGAAAAAGGAAAACAAAAGCTAAGATGCTTTAGTTTAATCATTCAGTTTAATTAAAAAAACAAAAATCAAAATACATATTCCAATTGCGAAAACAAAAGACGATCGCCAACGACAAACAAAAATATCATTTTCTTTCCTTTCTTTAATTGCATTTGTTATATGTAATTAATTAAAAAAAAACAAAGAAGACGAAAACGCTTTAATTTAAATAATTCAGTTTAATTTAATTAAAAAAACGAAATTAAAAGCACGTCAATTACGGAAACAAAAGACGATCGCCAACGCGAACAAAAAAAAATAATTTTCTTTTGTTTCTTTAATTGCTTTTGTTATACGTAATTAATTAAAAAAAAAAGACGAAAACTAAGAATGTTTTAATTTAATAATTCAGTTTAATTTAATTAAAAAACGAAAGTAAAAACACTGCAATTACGAAAACAAAACACGATCGCCAACCCAAACAAAAAAAAAATCATTTTCTTTTGTTTCTTTAATTGCTGTTGTTATTTGTAATTAATAAAAAGAAAAAACAAAAAAAGACGAAAACGAAGAATGCTTTAATTTAATAATTAATTTAATTTAAAAAAAAAACAAAAATCAAAATACATATTTCAATTGCGGAAACAAAAGACGATCACCAACGCAAACAAAAATATCATTTTCTTTTGTTTCTTTAATTGCTTTTATTATACGTAATTGGTTAAAAAAAAAGAAAATAAAAGCGAAGAATGCTTTAATTTAATAATTCAATTTAATTAAAAAAAAACAAAAATCAAAATACATATTTCAATTGCGAAAACAAAGGACGGATCGCCAACAAGAAAATCATTTTCTTTTGTTTCTTTAATTGTTTTTGTCATGCGTAATTAATGAAAAAAAGAAACATAAAAAAGACGAAAACGATAGCAGCGTTCCCTCTTTTAAATAAGTTTCACGGTTAACTTTTATAGTTTTATTGCTCTGAGTAATAAACACAAGAAAACGTACGTAAAACACGATATCATAAAGCTTACGATTGCGACGAACTCCATACACATTGGCGTAACGTGTTTTTAGGGTCATTTTTAATTAATTATGAATTAACAATTGTTATGAAAAAAAATGAAAACGTATTTTACCGAAGTTATTAACTTTGGCTCCATGATTATTATACAAATGCTTCTCTTCTTAAATATGATTTATGATTTCTATAAAAGATGTAACTTTACTAATAAGTTTAGCGTAGTAAAGAACTTCACAATTTGTGTTACAAACTTACGTGTGACCCAAATAATTAATGATCCTACTGTATACTTACTTGCTAGAATTTTTAACAAAGTTTAAAATCTATTGTTGTTTTTTTTAAACGTTGTTTTTACTTACGCTCTTAAAGTAAATATTCACAATCGTAAAGGAAACTCGTCAAGCGCTTTGTGTAGATGTTCTTCCTAACGGAATGTAAACATAAGGGGGCGCAATGCTCTCGCCGATTTCACTGCATCGACCTTGAACTTTCAACCGTGAATCACCGCAGACATCGACCGAAATTCAACCACAACAGCAACGTCACGTTTACACGCTCTGTTTACCACGTAATTATTACAAACATTGTAAAAATCGATGGCTATAAAAAACATCTTCTGGAAACCACGAATGATTGATTGTCAATATCCTTGTACATCAATCTTTTGTTTTGTCAAATTTGAAATTAGAACAGAGTCTTAAAATAGCTAAAATTCTGCCCCGACTCCTTACTGTCATTTTTATAGTTTTCAATTCCTAGAGAATTTAAAAACTTAGTTTACATCTCGTATGTTTCATTTTTATTTGAAATCAAACGCGCGCATCCTCGATTATGACCATGAAACACAGCCGCTTCAAATAAATTGAACCACATTGTATTTAAACTAAATATTGTTAGCTTCATCGGATAGACATCGAGAAACGTCACAATGACAAACGTCAAAATGATAGTCGTCAAGAAACGTCAGGCAATGTCATGTTGATAAAAACGGGCGACACGTCACGCTGACGATCGTCAAAATGAACAAAATTAAGGCCACCCCTTAACGCGAAACCGCATTCGTTTCTGATTGGCCAACAAATGGAATCACAACCTCATTTTGATTATTAAGCCAACCAACGCTGCGAACACAAAAGGACTGCCTTCTGACAGACAGGGTATAACTCTGCTCATTGTTGATTTGAGCATGCAAAAGGACCAATAAAGCACTTACCTAATCCCTGATAGGAAAATACAATATAAAAGGAAGAACGCGAACCGTTCCAGCCTGTACAGCTTGCGTAAAATTGTCGAGCAACATCCAAACCACCGCTTGTGCAGAATTGTCGAATGAACACCTGCATCAGCACTTGTGCCGAATTGTCGAATGAACACCTACACCAGCACTTGTCCAGAATTGTCGAATGAGCATCCACATCCGCTTGTGCAGAACTGTCGAGCACCCACATTTCATATCTTCGATCGAAACCTGGCCAGTGAATGGGAAAGAGAAATAGGGAACGCCGTCAAAATCTGGATATCCTGAATGCATTCATTTATCTTCTGGAATCAGTACTCTAGTACCAGCGAAACTCAAGAATTATAATTTCGTTTTTTATTACTTATTTGATGTTGTTATTAACGCTTATTATTTCTTTGTAAATTGGAAATAAACGCGTAATTCTCGCGTGTATTTATCTTAGTCTGAAGCGGGCGTTGGCATTTTTCAGGTTGCAATGAAACGATCGGTATATTAATGACGGTATATAAATCCCTAAAAAATAAATTGCCAGTCCAAACCAAGCAAAATAATCACTAAATTTTGTTGACGTAATTTTTGCTGTTCATTTCTAATGTATTTAAATTTTTTTATCGCAAATCGGTTTTGATTGCAGTGGATACCTCAAGCACCTTCTTTGGGACCTCGTCAGCAGAAGCGTAGCTCGAGACTTCCACCCGAACCAAACCGACAATTTTGTTTCAGAAACTGATCGCAGGATGTCGCGATTCAAGCTATTCAGTATTAACTTTAGTTTTTTTTATCGACGTAAAAAGTTTAAGGATTTTAAAGCGCGCAACTTAAATACCTAGTAAACTTCTGATATAATTAATCCTTTTTTAATGTATTTCGAAATTTTTTACCGCCATCATGGTGGACTTTATTTCTAAAATAAACGTTAAGCACTCATCGTTAATAATTGAACAATGCAAAGGAATGCATTTCAGATTTCATGTAACGATTGTAGTTTACTAAAGTATTTAATGTGTTCAGCTTAAAAGCAAATTTTTTTTGGGGCACCTATCGAAAAAATGATTTCACAAATCACCTTTCCACTTAAACTCGCATTAACTCGAAGCCTTCAAAATTCTTCTCTTATCTTTATTACGGGCGCCTTCCAGCAAACAAAAGTTAACTAAAAACACAAGACATTTTACGTTTCGAGCAAAAATAGAACAACTATTTGTTGTTTACCTCGTTGATAATAGCAGCACGCCTTCAGTATTTCGTAAATACCGATAAGATCGGCGATGAAATTACATATGTACGTGTGTGTTATTGTTGTAAAATCCACGTTATCAATCTCAATCATGACACCAGTTTCGAGAAACAACGGCAAAATATTTATTTAATGTTATTCATTGCAACAGGTGGCAAGAATTATTTCGAACGGAACTCGAACTTTTTAGATCCGGCTACTTCAAAACCTTGATTCTCGTGTTTGCGATTTTTTTTCCAATCTTTCTTTATTGCTTGTTTATCCATCAGCTCGTCCGCCTACTCGTTATAGCGGTCATCAGAAGTTATTAGGCCGTAACTTAACTTTTTTGATTGGGAAGATATTATTTTTAATTCTGACTATACATAGGTCTGATACATACGACGTAATAGAATTTGCATGTTTTCGCAGACGGTGCGTGAAACAATGGCGAATTGTGTTCACTTCCCAGCAGCACAATTTACCAACAATTACAGTTATTATTAAATTAGGAGCCGTCCTAGGTACCTCTCTGCAGCTGCTTTTTACAGTCCGTTGGACACGCGAAGTTTGTCGGGGGCTTCTTCAACCGACCACGCAAACTTAAAACGTGAGGCTTAGTTATCGCGTGTTTCTCGTCAAGAAGACAAGAAGATTTTTTTTAATTGGAAAGTGAATCCGATTTAATAGTAAAAGTGCGATTATGGAATTCTTAAGGCGAAATTCTGCTGTGATGCGGCGGTGGCGCTGAGGATGAATCAGAATTATTTCAGCGCCGGAAGTTACGATTATTACGAGTACCACACGTATCCCCCTCAGTTTTATTTGAGGAGGAGCGCGTCGCTTAACACCTGGACTTACAAGCTGAAGTGCTTCTTGGTCACTTCATGCTGTTTCAGGATTTTGTTTGCAAAAAAATTTAAAGTAAGTCTCACGTCCTATTAGTTGTAATGGGGTAAGGAGGGAAATAGACTTGATATCTGCTTAAGGGGATGGCCAGGAAGCAAAATGACAAAATGGTTTGGTATGAATTCGCAAAATCAATTTGAATCAAATAATATTCAAATTTTTTTTATGTGGCATTTGAAAGATGCGGTCGATTTGGGGTAGTAAAACACTTTCAATACGCCATCTTTTGGGCTTGTAACAAAAGTTTTTTTATTCCATCCCAATGCACCATCATAAAAATATATACAGCCTTGGCCAAAAGTATTAGGCACCCTTAATTTTCTAATTTTTCTCCGAAAATGTTACAACAATGCGAAGTTGATTTTATCGCGGATTTCATCCACTTCTACGGCTTTTTGTAACAATCAGTGTAGGTGGAAATTTTCACATGAAATCAACGCCTTTGCTTTCATTACTTGGAATTAACGCCGTCATAAATCGAAATTGTGTTTTAGAAAACAATACCTGCTGATAAAGGTGGTGTTGCAATGGCATTCATCTCCTGTCCCTGAACAAGCTTTTAATTTCTGTTAGCAATAAATTAGTTGCTGACATACAAGTAAAAAGCAACTAAGCATACGAGTAAAAGCAAGTAATTTCTAAGTAAGGGCAATGATATACAGCCTTAGCCAAAAGTATTAGGCACCCTTAATTTTCTAATTTATCTCCGAAAATATTACTCAGAAATCTTTAGAATTTCATTATCATATAGTCGGCAACAATAAACGATAATTTAAATAACGCACAAAACTTTACAGCGGTTGTAAAACATGTGGCAGATGATAGTTCGCAATTGTGGTTCCGTGAATAGTCTTGTATAAGCGCTTGTAGTAAGAACGAACTTTCCAGTATAATGTTTACTTCATTATAATTTTGAATATCGTCATTTTTGCTGTAAAAATGCCTAAAAAGAACGAACTTAGTGAGCATTTACGTTTAAGAATTCAGTTCTTGCACGAACAAGGCAACACGCAAGCAGAAATAGCCAAAAGTATTAAACGTTCGCGTTGTGCGGTGCAATCTGTCTTGAAACGTTGCGCGGATACCGGAACACATGCGAACCGAACAAGAACAGGTAGAAAACGGATAACTTCGGACCGTGAGGATCGAAATTTAATTCGAGAGTCGCTTAAAAATCGAAAGAAAACTTCGTCCGAGCTCGCTGCCAGTTTATCCGAGGAAATCGGGAGACCGATCAGTGCCAGAACGACCAGAAGAAGATTTAATGAAGCTGGCTTGAAAGGCTGTAAAGCAAGAAAGAAGCCTTGGCTTTCAGAAAAAAATAAAGCCTCGTTTGGAATGGGCTATAAAGTACCAACACTTTACAGAGAAGGATTGGGCAAATGTTGTGCGGTTCGACGAATCAAATTTTGAAGTAATACTTGCTTTATATCACTTGTAATTTTGAATTCGTTTGCATCTTCTACACTTCGCCAGTAAAAAGTTATACGGTGTGTTTAAAATCTACGTTTTTTAATTACTTGTAAGGTATTTGGAACTCCTGGTGTAGGTTACGTGAGGCGGAGAATCGGTGAAGAATACCTTCCGGAATGCGTGGTATCAACAGTGAAACACGGGGGAGGCAGTGTAATAATCTGGGGTTGTATGACAGCCGACAGTGTAGGCGAAGTGCTTGCTTGTGAAGGTCGAATGAACTCCCACGCTTACATAAACGTATTGGAAACGACGTTGCGTCAATCATTTTCCAAGATGCTTGGTGATACAAATATGGAAGAAACGCAGATAATGCACCCTGCCACAAATCTGCAGTTACCATGAAGTGGTTTCAAGAAAACAATATTAACCTCCTGGATTGGCCTGCACAATCCCCAGACCCATATCCCATAGAACATTTGTGGGGGATTCTAAAGCGTAACATTAGAAAGCATCCAATTACATCTAAAGCAATTTTAAAAAACGTGTTATTGGAAGAATGGAATAATATTATCGCAGAGGAATGTCATAGAGTTATAAGTACTCTGCCGAAAAGAATAGCTGCAGTGATTAAGGCTATAGGTGGCCCAACAAAATACTAATTACTTTAATAAATTGTTATTATTTTGTATCTATTTTACTCCACTCCAACAGATTTTCGTGATGTAGGTGCCTAATACTTTTGGCCAAGGCTGTATATTTGCATTGGAGACACTAATTTGGTTGAAACCTTCCTAGTCCCCTTATGTAACCCTTATACAACACTGCCTTTATCTTTTACGCTCATCGAATAGCGGAGGAAAAATTTTATTTATAATTGGTTCGTGTTATGAGAGGTGCAGACGTAAAAAGCAGTTATACGAGGGTAAAGCTGTATATACAGGCACAAGTCTTCTAAAGGGTGTTACCATACTTAAATCATTTATTGATACATTCGATTTTTATTAAATGCATTATTTATAATAGTTTTGTTTATCTAACGCCACAAGGACGAATGATTCAAATTAAAAAGAAAAGTTTAGAGAAAAATTCAAAATTTCAATCGTCTTAAACGTTATTTAAAGACGTTCGAATCTAAAAACAAAACATATCAGACTTAAATATGTGGTTTAAGATGTTTCTTAAAAATTTTCGAATTTAGAGAACAAAAAGTTGACCTAATTAAAGAAATGAAAAAGTATACATAAAAATTTATATCAAAAATACCATTTACGGTTTCACTAAATGTCTGAAAACAGGTAAACTTATTATTATACGTATTACTTTATTTTTCTAGCGTCGCAAAGGCAAGTGTTTTTAATTTTTAAAAAAGTGTTAATCCATTAATTAGTTGCTACTCTGATTTTTATATAAATAATAAAATTGAAAATGCTAAGAACGTTTATGTAATTTATTTATCACGCATGTAAAGGCTAACATCCTTGAAATTTTCGACGAACGGAAGTACCGAAAAGATCGGACAGCCTATCATCATAACAAAGCGTCCTCGACCTTGAATTTCATAAACCGATAAAAGCAAAAAATATTTAAAAAAAACTTTTAAGTATATGTATACATCTGCTGCTTTCCGTCCAACATGAATTTTGCATTATTGCAATTAGTACATGTTCATGTAAATAACTCGTAACATACGCCGTTCACAAACCTGCGATCGATAATAATTTTTTCTTCGCATTACGTCATAATTACTGCAGTAATTAATCTTGTTAATGACAACGTTACAAAACGCCAGCTGAATAAGGACGTGTGTGTGCGTTTTTGCATCTGACACGGATACTTTCTCCTCCTGACGAGACGTTAAGTAATCGGGGGGGCAGAAAAAGACGATTGCAAGAAAACTTAAAAGACCAAAGATTGCAAAGATTATTAAGACACAATTCCGATCGAACGAGAGCAAAATCGAAAATGGCAAAAGCAAGATGGCATTCACTCACCAATAAATTAATAAATTAAAAACACGATCTTAATGCTCAGTCCGATGGCTGTTTGAAACGTTTTGCGTCTCGGCCTTAAATTACCGGTTATGTAAAACAAAGTGCTTCTTTCTGCATAATTCAACGGCTTACATAAACAAACCGATTTCAATAAGCGAGCGTTCTGGCTCAGGTGGACCGGTGAAATCGAAGTTTTAACTGTGCCAAATCGGAATATGTGGGGGAACTCGGTGTTCTCATTAACGAAATAGAGAAAATAGGAAAGGTTCGGGGAAAATTAAATTGGAAAAATTAGAACTCAAAAATGTGAAAAAAAAAGGCTCGTAGGAGACAATTCCTCGCCTCGGCCTATCGCAGATTTCAACTTGGCGAATTTTGCGTCGGGACTTGGGCCTGTACCCGTACAAGATCCAACTGACCCAGGAGCTCAAAGTTAATCACCATAGACAACGCCACATGGACATTCTGCATGAACGATTTGAGGGTATAGTTACCTCTCGCGGAGGTGACGTGAATTGGCCAAGTGCGATTTTCTTGTGGGGTTTTCTGAAGCCGCAGGTCTATACCAATAGGCCGCAATCAACCGATGACCTCAAAGTCAACATAACTCAGGCCATCGCTCAAATTCAGCCGGAGCTTTGCGGTAGAGTCATTGAAAATTGGACCTCTAGGATCCGTGCCACCGTGCGAGGCCGCGGCGGGCATTTGAACGATGTCATATCCCGTACATAAGGGCCTTTCAAATAAAAAAAAGAATTTCGTTAATACCTCACACACAGCTTATTCCATTTCAACATCGATCCGACCCTATTAAAAAACCCTTAACATCCAAGCGGCGGTAACAGGGAGAAAGTAGGTAAATTCCAATCGAGGCGGTATTTATTTATTTTAAATTAGTTTAATTTGCGTTGAAAATTGTATAGGTACGTTCCAAATTTATCTGCGGCGTGGTTGTTAATAACAATAATAATAATAATAACCCGGAATCGTTTGTAGAACCGGTCCGAAGTAAAGCGCGACGACGTATTTTGGCCACCTGTAACGGCGCGCAGAATTGAAAGTGTCCCTCGCAGCAAAAGTGAGCATATCTCACGTTTCCAGTTCTTACCTAACAAATTCGGACAGGTTTTAATGAAACAACTCTCGAAGAATTTAGTTGTTTTCGATTTTTGACTGTCGTCCTTGGGAATGTGTTCTGATGTAATGTTGAAATCTCCGGATTTTTCGCGTTCTTGCCCACCGCATTTAATATTATCATTAAGGCTTAAAATTTTTAATTAAGACTTCACGTTTCCTCTTGATTTGTACAAAAATTGACGTACAATTTTGTGTGTATCTTAAAAATAAAATAATATGTCGCCCATAATTGTTACAAATGTTTTCATCTCAGTATCAAAACTTAAGCCTACGTAGAACTTTAAAGCTATACCAAAACAATAAATAAATCCCACGTCATTCCCTGCGACAATGCGGAATGAATTCGCTATTAATTATTGTTGACGCGGATGAATTTGCATAAAAAATCGCTAATTAACGTTACGCAACGCTTCCGCAATTGCCGCCTTGATATATTCACGTAATTGCGCCTTTTTGTTTCCATGGGAGAGAGATTTTTACGCCTTGAGCACCGGCTACGAAGAATGTGTGTACAGTTGGAATTATTTTGAGTTTTAAGCCCCCCGCAGTTTAGTAAAACACCTTCAGATTCGCTTAGGAAATCGCATCACCAAAATAGTTTTCACTGGCAATTCAAAGTGTCAATCGACTTAATAATCTTATCTTTGCAAATGAAAGCGAGATAATTGTATGCTGCAGTAACGACCTTCGATTACGACGAGGCAAGGTTCTCTAAAGGCCATCTGCTAAAGACAAACAACCACAATAAAGTGAAACTTACAACGTTTTGTATGTACTTACGAAAGTAACAAACGTTCATTTTATAGCGAAAGCGAATGAATGAATGAAGGATACAAAACCGCCAAAGGACAGCTTGCATTTGTTTGCTAAGCCACGTCAAGAAGATTAAAGAAAGGCGCGAGAGATATACGCTTTCGTTTCCAACTAAAACAAGACACGCGTTATGAAAAGAATGTTTGATGGCAAAATGTTATCAAAAAGAAAGGAGTAATGGAAGAATTTCAGAGTATCGGGAAAGAGAAAGTGAAGAAGATTATCGTCGAAAAATGTAAAGATTCAGGGAGACGGAACGAAACAAAAAGAAAGGAAAAATCTAGAAAGTTCAGAGAATTGGGAAAGAGAAGTTGCAATAAAGATGTGATAAAGAACAAGAGTATCGTAATGTAAAGGTTCAAGGACAATGATTATAGGTGGAACCAAACAAAGAAAGCTTGGCAGATGGAAGGTAAGATGCTAGGGAAGAAGATCCTCGTAGAAAAATGTAAAAGTTCATTTACAAGGATCCTAAGTGGAACTAAACATAGAGAAAGGTGGTTCAGAGAACTTGGAAAGGGATGGTACAGCAAAGGTAGAAAGTAGGGCTCTAGAGTAGAAGGTTTTCAAAACGAAATATAGAGATTTTGAATTGAACCAAAGAAAAAAATGGATAAAATTTAGAAAAATGTGGAAAACAATAGAAGCATCTGCAAAGAAAGCAAAAGTTCAGCATAAATGGAAAGTAAGGTCCTAGGGAAGAAGGTTCTCATAGAAACATGTAAAGATTTAAGCAATGGAATCCCAGATGAAATCAAACAGAAAGAAAGAAAAAATGAAAGTAGTTCAGAGAACTGTTAAAGGAGAAGGCACAGCAAGAATGGATGAAGGGAAGAATATTTTCAAAACAAAACGCAAAAAAGAAGGTACAAAACATAGATTTTGAATTGAACCAAAGAGGAAGACGGAAAAAATGGAAGAAATTTTGAAAAACTTTGGAAAACAATAGATGGATGGAAGATAAAGATTCTCATAGAGAAATGTAAAGGTACGAAAACAAGGATCCTAGATGGAACTAAAGAAACAAAGGAAATATGAAGAAATTTAGAGAACAGGGGAAGGGAAGATACGCCAAGGAACTAGAGAAGAAGAAGAAAATATAAAACATACATTTGGGGTTGACACAAAAAGAAAGAAATGCTAGATGGAACCAAACAGACAGAAACGAAAAATGGACGGCAAGAGGGAAAGCAGAGCAAAGTTATAAGATAAAGTTCCAAACAAAACAGAGTTGAAGAAAAGGCAGAAGATCACAGGAAGGACTAAGCCCGACGGACCATGCCTTTCACGGATCACGAGATCTGACCCAACAATCTTCGAACAATTCCTCTCGCGTATGCCTACCAATGATTCTAAGAACGTGCACTCAGAAGGCAAGGTATGCTAATATCCACCCTGGGGGGGCACACCTTTATACTTGTGTGAAGTGAAGTACGAGGATGGACATTCGAGGACGCCTTCTCCGTAAGTTCGCATCCCAGCATGGAACATCTAGATCCGCCACTGGAGTGGGCGAGGTCGAGAGAGTGTCCCAGTGAGTAGATACTCATAAACGGTTATTTGTAAGCTTGCATGACAAGCTTATCGAATCGGAAAGCGAAGCGCAGATATTAGGACGTTTACCCTCAGCTCTGCAGTGATGGAGAAAGACAGAAAGAAAGTAGGGAAACCATGCAGTGAGCGACTGTTTATTGGAAGAATATTTAACACACAAGAAAAAACTATCCCACACGAAGTTCTGGGGATGATGGTATTCGAGGCAAAAACATCAAACACTAAAGAATGAAAAAGAGGATCGTGAAAGGGAATATGGAAATATGAGGGATGGAAGAAATTCTGCACATTACAATAAATAAGTTTTTTCGTTTTTAAATATAAATGAAAATCGATTTCCTTAAATTTGTGTACTAAGTGATCGGCCCGCTTTGGCTTCGCAAATCTTACCCCCCAACTGGACGACTCTCCCTTTCTATTGATCGGCCAAGTGATGTGGAATTAGGGAAAATGCGGTGAAATTCACTCGCCGAAAATAGATTCTCATCACAGGACGTATTAAGCGTGAATAAATATAAAATGCAAGAGGTGTTTGGTAATAGGCAATATTTATGTATACATATAGGATGATTCTTGAATAAACCGCCAAAAAAAACTGTGAAAGGAATTAAATCATAGGTTATGAGGAAAATTTAAAAAAAAATTCTTTGGGAAAATTTATAATTAATTAAAAATGACCCCAAAACACGTTACGCCAATGTATATGGAGTTCGTCGCAATCGTAAGTTTTATGATATCGTGTTTATTGTGTTTATTACTCAGAGCAATAAAACCATAAAAGTTAACCGTGAAACTTATTTAGTAGAGGAAACGCCGCTGTAACGACCTGCCTCAAATGTTGCAATTCATTCGAGCATTTATTAATTTATTAGCACGAAGACGATGACCTGCGCACGTCACTCCGCTGGGACATTTAAATCAGATCCGATTAAAACCAGTTTCAACAAAAGACAGTATCCCCGTAACAATTTAAAGCATGAAACACCCTGCATACGCTCGTAATGCTACGTGTTTTATGCGTGCGGTCTATTTGGCGGTCTACCACCTTGTTTATCAACCCTAATTAATCCTCATTACCTCTTAGTTACATACATCTGCCTAGGAAATATTAAAATGACTTTAAACGCCCTCCTCTCTGTTCCATATTTTATAAAGCAATTGCGTCTAAGCTGTTGAAATATCGTTGACGATTTCTCTTTCGTTTCAGTTATGTAATACCTGTCTGGGGTATGTCCAGACGGCGCTGTGCACGATTTCTCTGGCGTGCGGCCTCGGCAACATCTACAGGCTGCCCCAGGCCGTCCTCGGAGGCGGGGGCCTCCCCTTCCTCATCGCCTACATAATCCTGGCGATCTTCATCGGGCTTCCGCTCCTGATCCTCGAGATAGGACTAGGCCAGATCATCCAAGAGGGCTTCATGAAGAACTGGAGGGCCGTACCGCTTTTCAGAGGTATTTATTTATTTGGGAAGATAAGTTGAAGTGGGCCAGATTATTTGAAATGATTCCACTGCGGCGCTTCGATTAAAGCAGATTAGATTAGATGGAAAACGAAACTGTAGATTGAATATTTTATCATCGTCGCTTTGAAAAGAAAGAGAGGACCTAAAATGGCCAGTAATTGCGGGAATGTTTGAACGGTTCCCAATTTAAAACAAACTCAGCGATCATTAGGCAACGAAGTAAACATAGGCACTTCTTTTGTGAACCTAACTTTGTCTTGGCCTGGTCAATATTGACGTAATTAGCCAAGATAACTGTGTCAACGAACGGGAGCTTTAAAAATGCTTTAAACTCGCGCACACAGACGTGCCGCGAATTTTTCGCCGCGTTTAATTAAGATTAGATCTTATCTGTGGCTTGTTTAATGTTCACTTCTTCAAGCACACGTGTTAATTTCTAGAGCGACACATTATTGCTTGTGTACAAAATAATCTCAGCTTTGTAGTTCGAGGAATAGTGAAACCGACGTCATGTTCAAAGAAGGCACATTTTATTGGTTGATGAAAGAAGCCTGAGTTTAAAAAAAATTGTTACTCAACCTTTAACGACAGTTTCAGTACCGGCCCTTAAGAGCGATCTTTCTTTACTGAGGATTATTTTTAATGTAACTTCTTATATTTATATATATATTTATATTTATATTTTAATGCAGCGCTTGGAAAAGAAATAATTGCTCACCTCCTCAGTGAAGTTATACAATTTTACAAAATATTCGGAAAGAAATTTAACGTGAAGACAAATTGACGAAAGTATTTCTTTGCAGGTGTTGGGTATGTGAAGTTGTTCGCAGGATTCCTGCTCAGTTTGTACTACCCCATCTACATGGGTCTATCCGCGTTCTACCTCATTTGGTTCGCGAAGGGGAGACCCCCATTCAGTGAATGCGCCACCGTAAAAATGGAAGAGGTAAGCTTGTTCGTTTTGTAACTTAGAAATAATCAAATTAAGATCAATCCTAATTTAATTGGGTCATTTGTGTGGTCTACACGTGTTAACAAAATCGACGAAGTAATTGCGGCGGTACCGTTTAATTGTACGTAATTGAACCTCGACGTGCAACGGTGTGAAATAAACTACTCATCATTTATTTATTTATTTGCGCAGCTACTAGAGATAAGGAGTTTCAAGTGGTAGAGGTTCAACAAACGAGCGTTCTTTATAATATAATTAAAATTTCGCAAATAAAAAAACAATTACCTACATGCTTTGTTTAGTAAAAATAAAGTTTGTTAATCGAGTTGGAAAGTTTAAAAGCAAACATCGTCTAGTAAATCACTGGATTAAAAATGTTTCGTTTAAATCAAATTCTTTTATTAATGTTTTCAGTTTAAGAGAATATTTTAAATTTCTGTTGCTGTTATTGTTATAAGTTTGCAGAAAAGCAAAGAAACTCGCTGTTTTAAAAGTTATATCAAGTTTAAAAAATTGTTAGAAATGTGAAATCTTTGACATTTTCACAATAAATGTTTTCGTGAAATAAAATAATAATAATTAACAAAAATACATAAATCCTATTAACAATTCCCGTAAGATTAATATATAAATCCATGGAAAAAAATCGAAAATTTAATAGATGCATAAAGAATTAACTCTTTTCTAATACCTAATCGCTCTCGGAATAATAATAACTGATTCAAATATCCACTCAGTCTCACTTATAGAACAGTGTGGGACAGTATCGAATGTTCCGGGCAAATTCTATAACCATCTAGAACGCGTCTGGAAAGTTCTGGAATCTTTGGCTGGTTCATAAGCTGACATGACTAGTTTAAAAATAGAAAAAATACGAAATTTTAAAATTGATGAGTTGGCAACACTGTTAGAACTTGTTGCCGAAATCAGTATATTAGTACTTAATTGTGGACTAATGTTCTAGTAACTTTTGGCATTGTCTTGTTGTATTTATTTATTATTATTTATTATTTATGTATTTCATTTAATAAACATAGACAATCTGATTAACTGATTTCATTCAGCAAATATAAAACTGGGAATGTGTTTAATGCATCAATAAAAGTCACTTTTATATTTGAAGTGCATTAACCTCAAAATCCGTTACGTTTTTCGTTCAAGTCGATATGTTAAATTTTATAATCGTGGCAACACTGATCATCAGTGTTGACGTTGGCAGTTCTTTGACACTTTAGAGTTTCGTCTTTTGTTTTTATTAAATTTATTTATTTTATTTAATAATCACAAACAGTTTGATTAACTTTTGTTTTTTCTTGTTTTCTCGTTTCGATCGATTCTCTTCCTTGTTTTTTGTTTTTGTTTTTTAGACAAAGAAACGAAAATCGAGAATTTCTTTTCTTTTGAACGTCGATCGTATTTTGTTTCTTCCATTTATTTTTGTGCTTTACACAGTAACGTTTTGTTTTTTTTTCTTGCTTTCTCGTTTTGATCGATTCTCGCTTGTTTTCTCTCTTTTCTAACGTCGATCGTGTTTTGTTTCTTCGTTTATTTATTTTTATTGCTTTAGACAGTAGTTTTGTTTTGTTTTGTTTTGTTTTTTTTGTAAAAGAATCGCAAATCAAGAGCGTGTTCTTTTCTAGCATCGATCGTGTTTTGTTTTTTTTTTTTGTTCTCGTTTTGATCGATTCTCGTTTGTTTTTTTTTTTTTTGACAAAGAAACGAAAATCGAGAATTTCTTTTCTAACGTCGATTGTGTTTTGTTTTGTTCGTTTTTTGTTAAAGAAACGCAAATCAAGGGTGTTCTTTTCTAACATCGATCGTGTTTTGTTTTTTTTAATTATCTCTTGTGCTTTTCACAGTTGATTGTGTTTTGTTTTGTTCGTTTTTGGTTAAAGAAACGCAAATCAAGGATGTTCTTTTCTAACATCGATCGTGTTTTGTTTTTTTTAATTATCTCTTGTGCTTTTCACAGTTGATTGTGTTTTGTTTTGTTTGTTTTTTGTTAAAGAAACGCAAATCAAGGGTGTTCTTTTCTAACATCGATCGTGTTTTGTTTTTTTTTAATTATCTCTTGTGCTTTTCACAGTTGATTGTGTTTTGTTTTTTCTTGTTTTCCCGTTTTGATCGATTTTCTTTTATTATTATTTTTTTTTTTGAACAAAGAAACGAAAATCGAGAATTTCTTTTATTATTATTTTTTTTTGAACAAAGAAACGAAAATCGAGAATTTCTTTCCTTTCTAACGTCGATTGTGTATTGTTTCTTCGTTTATTTATTTCTGTGCTTTACACAGTAGGGGCACGCTATGAGCAGAAGTGTGAGGGAGAGCGAATGCGCTTTAGTGCATGTAAGAGTGAGAAAAAGAACCGCTCCGAATATCACGTTGAATGCATCCATTGTTGCATCCGAGCCGCCTTTGTGTCAATTTTAGCATAGACGCACCATTTACCTTCTTGATTAATCCATAGAGTTTCGAGACAAAAGCAAAGTGGGTGGTGTCGCCCACCAGAGGGCGCTGGAAAACCTTCTAGGGGCGGTAGTGGATTCAGAGGCAATTGAGGGCTTAGGGCGATGTAGTGGCAGCCACACAAAGCCGCCTTATCAGAGGTTCGTCAAATTATCAGTAATTATTCAAAAAATAGATGGAAAACAGCAAAATTAATTATTCGAAACCACCTGTTTATAAACTTCAGAGTTTACACACACAGACGTAATATACCTTTTAGATAAATTCATAATTCGTAATCTGTGACAGTCACCCTGTATGTACACAGTGTACGTACACATTTATTTATGCAAATATTGGTTCTCCTGTACATTTTGGGTAAAACGGGAAAGGAATAATTTGTTCCGAATTTTAAAATGCATTGTTCAAGGGCGCCAAAATTATTGAATTAATAATAAATACGTTATGGTGTCCGGTTTTTTTTGCCGGTCAGTGTAGTTTTAATGGCGGGCGTTAAAAATGTCTTGCAAAGTGAGCGGCGGTCTCAAAAAGTTTGGGGATCCTACGAGCTAAATGGTTCTAGATGTTTGCCAGAATATTCTAGAACAAAAAGACTTCTATTGTAAAGGGAGAATCCGGCGCGCAATTTGAATCAGTTGTTATTTAACAAGTGATTAGTAGAAAGTCTAACTTCTAGAAGAGTTATTTGTTAGATAAGTATTTGCATCCCATTATTGTTATGTCATTATTTAAGCAATTAAATGACGATTCTTATCGTAAACCCCAACTTCGTAAACAATATCTTAAAAGTAGCTATCTGCCATTATTTTTAGATTACGTTCCAATATCTTTCTATAGATTATATTTTAATAAATAGGAGTGACGTCAGACGACGTAATCACACAAAAATAATTTGAGAAAATTTTCGCTGATATTTTAAAATTATATTATTTGAAATTGTCTTTTATTTAAAATCTGTGGGCCACCTTTTGTAGGTACATATGATTGTTGAGTCACTCCTCTTCATCGAAAAATAAATTACAGTACGTCGTTTGGTCCGTTTCCTTTTGAATGACCCTCATATTATCTTTTTCTCTGCTATTGATAACATCTAATCTTTTCAGTGGTTAAAAATTTGATTTCTTTTCTCCTGATAAGATCTTGTGGTTACTTAGTTCTAGACGCGCCATTTTTCGGATTCAATTTCAATTTTTTGTGTCCCACTAGTTTTATTTTCGAAAATATTTCAATGGAAAAAAGTTGTGCGAACTTGATGGTGATAAGAAAGCAACAAACAGAAGAGAATGAAACTGAATGAGGCAAAACCAGTTCGGCTGAAACTAATTGGACCTTATTCGAAGGTCGCTCGTCGTCTTCAGCAGAAACAAGCAAGCGAAACGGCGTCTCACTGACCAAGTTCGTACACCGGAAGCACCGACGTTTCCGGTTTCCAATCTCGCTTCTAATTAGCAGAAGTAAATTCGTTGATTTAGTCAACGGTACCGCAAGCCAGAATTTTTCTGAATTAATTTAGGCTCATAACTGTATGTACGAACTGA
This sequence comes from Serrognathus titanus, assembly GCA_039766575.1. Lineage (NCBI taxonomy): Eukaryota > Metazoa > Arthropoda > Insecta > Coleoptera > Lucanidae > Serrognathus > Serrognathus titanus. The sequence continues at coordinate 18,902,910 of CM077911.1, read as the reverse complement.
AGATGTCGATGTTCCTTGCTGAATTTTAATTCTTTTTTTTAATATCTACTGTTGGTGGTTCATTTTCCTGCCTTTACTAATAGTTGTTGATACGTTTTTTGAGAATAGCTGGCCGACTGTGCAGTACGGAACGGCAAAGTTCCTTTCTGAAAGAGGCAAGTCAGGAAAAGTGGGCTCCAGTCCGCCACTGGCTTTAACAATTATAATTGGACACGAACCCAAGCAAAATTCGGATTATAAAAAAGTTTTTAATGTGTAACCCCGAGAACCCCCTGCACATGACATTGTTTGCTTAGTTAAATCAGCCTTTTTTTTTTGTAAAAGTGCTTCATTGTGCAAGAATTAAACGGAAAACCGGCGCTCGTTTCATTCTGAAAAACGGCTCTTAATTGAGTGTTATTATTACGATGATGACCGCTAAAGCCGTTCGGCTAACGGAAGCAATGAAACGAAACATTGCTCTTCACAAAAGCGGATAATTCCCCCCTTTTGTGCATCGTTTCCAGTTCAATCGCTTTTGCGTGACGCACCTATGTAATTTACTCTACGCAGAGTTGTCCTATTTTTAGTTATGTTTCATAAGTGTTGTTTTTATTTTGCTTCCTTTCAAAAAAGGTTAATTTCATCTTTTTTTTGCAGACGGGATATCGAGCGCTGGGCATCAGCGGACAAGAATGTCTTACGTAAGTGATATCCAAAAATTATTAATTCAGAGGGGTCGGAAGGGTGTCTTCCTACAATGGAACAGAATCAAGAGCAAAACTGTCCCAAAAAAGAATTGTCGTCTATTGGTTTTGACAAAAAGTCGCAGTATCTATAAACCTGGTTTTGGACCCCTATAGACCCTTAGACTTTATAAAACCCATAGACTTTAAACCGGAGACATTACGACATCCATGAACTTTAAAACTGCTTATAGACTTCATAAAATGCATGGACTTTAAGACCATAGACTTTAGGACCATGGACTTTAAGACCGTAGACTTTAAGACCATGGACTTTAAGACTATGGACTTTAAGACCGTAGACTTTAAGACCATGGACTTTAAGACTATAGACTTTAAGGCCATGGACTTTAAGACCATAGACTTTAAGACCATGGACTTTAAGACCATAGACTTTAAGACCATGGACTTTATAATCATAGACTTCTTGAAACCCACGATCTTCAAAACTATAGACTTGATAAAATAAAATGAAATTCTCTTTAGAGTTAGACTTGATAAAATAAAATGAAATTCTCTTTAGAGTCGTAATAAAAACTTCATCCTTTCTAAAGTCCTACGAAAAATTTAACCTCTAAAGTCATAATACTACATAGAAAGACAAAGAAACTTTAATTTATTTGATTTAGTCACCTTCACGGACTCTAAAATAATAGACTTCATAAAACCCATCGACTTTAAAACTGTAGATTTTGTGAAATCTATGGACTTTAAAACTACTTATGGATTTCATAAAGTGCGCGGACTTTAAGATCATGGACTTTATAATCATAGACTTCCTGAAACCCATAATCTTCAAAACTATAGACTTCATAAAATAAAATAAAATTCTCTTTAGAGTCGTAACAAAAATCCATCCTTTCTAAAGTCATGCGAAAAATTTAACCTCTTTAAAGTCATAATACCACATAATTAGAACTTTAATTTATTTGATTTAGTTTTCTACACGGACTTTCAAATAATAGACTTCATAAAACCCATGGACTTTAAAACCGTAGATTTTGTGATATCCATGGACTTTAAAACTACTTACGGATTTCATAAAAGGCGCGGACTTAAAATCGTAGATTTCTTAAAACCCAAGGACTTTGAAACCATAGACTTCATAAAATCCATCCATCCAACCAACTTTAAAGTCGTAGATTTCTTAAAACCGTAGGACTTTAAAACTATAGACTTTATACAATCCATCTACAGCCAATATAAGCCACTGACTTAATTACAACGACAGAAAAGCAAACGATGGACAATTAATTGCTTGAAAAGTGAACTTTGATGATCCCTGAAACAAAAGAAGGTCGCAGATTTTTCACAGTAGAAGAGAGAGGTGGCAAATCCTAGTCAGATAAAGTTCACTTCTCGTGTCTTCAACCTGAAGTTGTCCAACTCTTTTTTTCTCGACCAATAAAGTCGATTGTCTTTTGTTTTTTGTTAAACTAAGAATCATTTTCTCTACGTCTACGTCATCACTGGTCATCACAGTCAACAATTTAAGTCTGCTTTTTTTTCCTAACCTGAAAGTTAGATTGTCTTTTATTAGATTAAAAAAAAAAGAAGAAAGCAAATAATCGTCCCCTTTATTCTATTTCATTCCTCGATAGCTTTTGTTTTCATAGAATTTACAAAAACGAATGACCAAGGACTTTAGCAAAACTAGACTTCGGTAACCCATGGACTCGTCGTAGACTTCATAAAATCCATGGAATTCAAAATCATAGACTTTATAAAATCAATGGACTTTAGAATCATAGACTCTATAAAAAAACATCCAGGCAATTACAGACGCATAGACTTTACCATAAAATTTTCCATCTATAACTATAGAGTGAAAAAGAAGAATGAATTACTTAAATATTCACAGATGAACTACCAAGATTTTGCATTAAATGTGTGAAAATTCTAGTTTTGAACAGAAATAAAGTGACGTTTAAATCGGTTCTCGACGATTCCACCGAAACAAAAAGGTTTTGGTATTGGGAAACGAAGTTAAAAACAAAAATATATCTTGAAGGAAAGAAATTGTGGACATTTAAACACAAATCGCACAACATTCTTTGAATTCTGTCGGCACCATTAATTTCATTATTGAATTTACCAAAATCTTAACAAAATTTGTGGATTTTATCAAAGTGATGGACTGTAAAATTCATGGACTTTACCAAAACAGACTTCATTAACCCATGGACTTATTTTAGAACTCATAAAATCCGTGAACTTTGTCAAAGCATAGACTTCATCACATCCATGAACTTTACTAAAATATAGACTTCATCGACCCATGGACTTAGCATAAAATCAATGGACGTTACCAAAGTATAGAGTTCATAAAGTAGGTCCATATTAAAACCAAGGACTTGACGAATATAGATCGGAGATTTGACCAAGGACTTGACGAATATAGATCAGAGAATTCACCAAGGACTTGACAAATATAGATCAGAGATTTCACCAAGGACATGACGAATATAGATTAGAGATTTCAGTAAGGACGTTCCTATTTAAAACTAAAATATTTACGAACATTACTATTTCTTGTGGCTATAAGATTTGGGTTTATTCCTCAAGCGTTAAGAATTTTTTAGCGTTAAGTATTTACTTAATGGTGAATTATCTCAAGGGTTGGATATTGAGTCTATGTAACTCCCGCCGTGCCTATTATCATATGGGAAAGTTCACGTAACGAATTTGAAATTCTTTAGCCCAATAGGAAGGGAAGCAAACGGAATATAATTCCCCTCCAAAGAGTCTTCATGATTTCATTGTAGGAAGTCATTTTTCGGATAATTTCGTAGAATTTAGTTTTAATACGTGTATTTCAGGAAGACATTTTTAGAATCGCCCTTCACCGATCCGTTCTGGTACGGAATTTTCGCGGCGATCCTCTTCGGTGTCTGGTTCTTAACAATGGCCGGGTAAACACCTTCAATTCACTTTGACGCTTTTGGTTTTAACCGTCTCTGAATTTGCAGATTAATCAAAAGGACGCGCACGTACGTGGCCACCCTCTTGATTTGCCTTGTGTTAACAATTGGATGCCTCGTGGCCCTGATAGTCAGGGCTTTCGACGACGAACAAGATTACGAGGGCCTGGAGAAATTGGCGGAGAACGCCGATTGGAGTCTACTGGGAACATCCGCTGTATGTCTTTAGCTTAATTTTTTCCAAAAAGTGTATCATCAGGCTATCGAATGCATCTCGTCACAATTCTTAAAGCAGAACAGCAGCAGAAATCTCTTTTGTCAAAATCGGCAAGAAGAATTGTGACGTAGCACAACTGGAAGCCATATGGATAGTCTCACGTTTTTATTTTTATGATTCAGGTGTGGTACTATGCGGCCATTCAAGTATTTTTCGCCAGCAACGTCGGATTCGGGATTTTCGTGACGAACGCCGGGACGATCTTCAAAAAGGTCAATCCAGTTTGGTAAGGAGAAACATCGTCTAGCTTGATTCAAACACAAATGACTTTCCTCTTCTTAGGATGGCCATTTCTTTTACGTTCGTCCATCTCGTGGTGGGGGTGGTGACAGTCTTAATGTGCTACATGTTTGCGCACAAGTTGGACGCCCCCCAAAAGGGAGACATAATCCAGGCGTACATCCTCTCTATGATCTACGATATTTCTCTGGGCTTGGAAAACGTTGAGGATTTGGCCTGGCCCGTCGTTGCTTACTTGCTGGTTTTGTTTTCTGGTTTTATTAGCACGGTGAGTGAAGTTGATTTTCCCTCGTGCACGAGCTGCAAGGTCTTTGTTTTAGACCACCATCATATACACGGTGTTGAAGGCGTTGCATTTGGAGATGCGGGGTAGATGGTATTGGTGGCAGTTGAGCACCTTCGTAGGGATTTTCGGGCTCGTCTTGAGCGCAGCCGTCTTGCTACGCCAAAGATTGGAAATCGTGCACATGTTCGATCATTACATCGTCGGAAACCTCGTGCTCTTGACCGTCATCATTGAAGTGTTTGCCTTCGTCTGTTTCTACGGTAAGCAAACAAACCCAACCTAAAGTGTCACAATATTTTTTTTCTCTTCCAAAGGGAGCTGGCAGGTACAGAGGGACTTCGAATTTATTTTGGGCCATAAGCTCTCGATTTTCTGGACGATTCTGTGGTGGATCTGTCCGGTGGTGCTACTGGGTGTTCTTATTTGGGCACTGGCGACTTTGCCTCTTAACGGGTACTTGGACGTCGACCCCATTTGGCTGTATGCGACGGGTTGGTCTGTGGTTTTGTTGGCCTTGATGTTCATCTTGATTCTCGGCGTTTACCACATCACAAAACAGGATAAATACTACACATTCATTGATGTAAGTCTTGACCTACTTTCGTCTGGCTTGGAGAGAAAGAATCTCCAATCTCCTTCTATTTTTTTTATAGAAATTGAAGGCCGCCTTGAAATCATCGAGGAAATGGGGCCCCGTCGACCCGATCATGCGATACAGATGGGTGCAATGGCACAGTAAGGCGAAACACGGTCAGAGAGACTTCACCCTTCGCAGAAGGGGGACCAAAGAGTATACACACGCAGTGAAGAACCGCAGCAAGTACAGCGCGAGGCAGTACACCCCCGGCGACACATCCACCGTAAACATGGATTTCAGGAAGAACGATCAGAATCAAAATAACATAACCCTGATGAACGTCACGAACTACGAAACGCCGTATTACGTCACGGACGGGTCGGTTTACGACCGGCAGATGAAGGTGATGTCTTTGGTGGATACCCTTGAGCCGTCGGCGCCCCCGCACGCGAACAGGCACACCTACGGGGGTGAGGTTTATGGCAAGAAGAATTTGAATCCCCTCGCTAACGCCAGCGAGCTCCAAACTGATAACAGCGAGGGATACGGGACGTTTAGGAGGGGCCCTTTCGTCATCGATGGTGGTGATGTTGAACACGTTTGCCATAGGAGAAACAGCGCCTACTCAGAGGAGGCCACCGAACTGTAGTTTTCCCCACGCACAAAGAATTCTCACTTTCCTGTAAATACTATACATATAAATATCTTGACCCCCCTGTACATAACGTAGTTATATAGTCACATACATATCTTCTTATTTATTTTTAGATTAACCTATTTTTTATATTTGTTGATTAATTGTGTGAATGTTTTGAGATTTGGAAAACCTGGATGAAAAGCAACGCGTGGCTGCTTTTTCTTTTTTATACAGGGTGAAAACGAAAACGTAAAGTAATTATGTTTGTGTTGCAGAAGTCGCTTTGATGATTTCATTTAGTAATAAATTAAAAATCGTAAGGCTGCTCCTTTGAGATATCTTGAGTTCTTGCATTACACATTAGGATTTACATAAGAAAAAAGAAAGGCTTTTAATTCGTTGCAGTAACTCTCTGTTGTTTACAAGAAAAAATGTGAAAATTAATTTATTTGTTGCTGCTCTTGCAAATGCTACATTCCATGGTTGCTATTCTCACACTTGCAGTGTTTGCTATAAGACGTAATTCCCATTGCGTCCCCTACTTACGTTAAGAATGCAAGGGCAGTACTTTTCTTTTTTATTGAAAGCCTTGCTTGTTCATGAAACCTTTATTAGCTGAAATGAAAGTCTTCAAGCTGTATAAATGGAAATATAAATATCTCAATTAGAAATTGTATTAAACCTGTACTTTTAATTAATGATTTTCGTCTCTCTGGACAGATAAAGGCAAAAATGAATTAAAAATTAAGAACTTGTGTAAATTAAGACTGGTGTATAAATGTATTGTATATAATAAACGGATGCAATGGCAAAACACAATGGTTTTATTTCTGCTTGAATTTTTAATTTCGATGCGGCGGGAAACTGATATCGTAACCTCCTCGCGTTCATGTGATCCCGATACTAACTTACAATTCTTAATGAAAATGAGCAAGGTATCGATGCAGCTGATTTAGGGGGGAAACTGATCTGGCCACCTCCTCGCATTCATGTGTTCCTGGTAGGAAGATTCAAAAAGTAAAGTAAAAGTTGTGCCGGAATCTTCCGCGCCTGATACAAAGCCACCAGCCACCTCCTCGCGTTTATGTGATCCTGGTAGGAGGATTCAAAAATCGCAGCAAAATTCCGACGGAAAATTTCTGCGCCGGATAAATCTCATTCAACCTTCTCGCGTTTATGTGATCCTGGTAGGAGGATTCAAAAATCACTGCAAAATTCCGACGGAAAATTTCTGCGCCGGATAAATCTTATTCAATCTCCTCGCGTTTATGTGATCCTGATAGGAAGATTCAAAAATGCAACAAAACTAACTTCGGTGTCCTATCTGTTTCTGTTTTATCTCTGACGAGATTATTTTCAATGTCTCATCTGACTAGAATTAATCTAAGAGTACTTTAAACGCATCTACAAATTGGCAACGTCGTTTTGCGCATAATTCAATTAATAAATTCATTAATTAGCATTGCATTTAATAACCAGAAAACGTACAAAATAAAACATTTAGCAATGCATTAAATTTTATTCTGTGTACAAATTTCCGTATTTTATTCCTAATTACAGATTCCTGTAATCTATTTAAATTACAGATTCCTGTAATTTAGTTCTTACAGATTCCTGTAACATAAATTCTTGTTAAAAATTACATTTAATTCATATATGTACGTAATCTGTTTACGTAGAAAAAGCCAGTTAATCCCGATTCATTTAAAAACTAATTCAAAAGTGTTGATTTTTTTGTGCCCAATACAGCTAACTTCACACTCTCTCGCATCTACATGGTGGTCAAAAATAACTGTTTGAGTTGGCAATACAATTAAGAGCATTTCTTATTTGGTTATTTGCAACACTGAAACTTGTTTATTTTATTAAAAATACGAACATTCAAAAAGTAAAGTAGAAATTGGTCCGAATTTTTCCGCGCCTGGTGCAAAGCCACCAGCCACCTCCTCGCGTTTATGTGATCCTGGTAGGAAGATTCAAAAAGTGAAGTAGAAATTGGCCCGAATTTTTCTGCGCCTGATGCAAAGCCACCTCCTTGTATTTATGTCATCCTGATAGCAGGATTTAAAAACAAGTAAAAATTGTGCCGGAATCTTCCGCGCCTGATGCAAAGTCATCCGCCACCTCCTCGCGTTTATGTGATCCTGGTAAGAAGATTCAAAAATCGCAGCAAAAGTCCGACGGAAAATTTCTGCGCCGGATAAATCTCATTCGACCTCCTCGCGTTTATGTGATCCTGGTAGCAAGATTCAAAAAGTAAAGTAGAAATTGTGCCGGAATCTTCCGCGCCTAATACAAAGCCACCAGCCACCTCCTCGCGTTTATGTGATCCTGGTAAGAAGATTCAAAAATCGCAGCAAAAGTCCGACGGAAAATTTCTGCGCCGGATAAATCTCATTCGACCTCCTCGCGTTTATGTGATCCTGGTAGCAAGATTCAAAAAGTAAAGTAGAAATTGTGCCGGAATCTTCCGCGCCTAATACAAAGCCACCAGCCACCTCCTCGCGTTTATGTGATCCTGGTAAGAAGATTCAAAAATCGCAGCAAAAGTCCGACGGAAAATTTCTGCGCCGGATAAATCTCATTCGATCTCCTCGCGTTTATGTGATCCTGGTAGCAAGATTCAAAAAGTAAAGTAGAAATTGTGCCGGAATCTTCCGCGCCTAATACAAAGCCACCAGCCACCTCCTCGCGTTTATGTGATCCTGGTAAGAAGATTCAAAAATCGCAGCAAAAGTCCGACGGAAAATTTCTGCGCCGGATAAATCTCATTCGACCTCCTCGCGTTTATGTGATCCTGGTAGCAAGATTCAAAAAGTAAAGTAGAAATTGTGCCGGAATCTTCCGCGCCTAATACAAAGCCACCAGCCACCTCCTCGCGTTTATGTGATCCTGGTAAGAAGATTCAAAAATCGCAGCAAAAGTCCGACGGAAAATTTCTGCGCCGGATAAATCTCATTCGACCTCCTCGCGTTTATGTGATCCTGGTAGCAAGATTCAAAAAGTAAAGTAGAAATTGTGCCGGAATCTTCCGCGCCTAATACAAAGCCACCAGCCACCTCCTCGCGTTTATGTGATCCTGGTAAGAAGATTCAAAAATCGCAGCAAAAGTCCGACGGAAAATTTCTGCGCCGGATAAATCTCATTCGACCTCCTCGCGTTTATGTGATCCTGGTAGCAAGATTCAAAAAGTAAAGTAGAAATTGTGCCGGAATCTTCCGCGCCTAATACAAAGCCACCAGCCACCTCCTCGCGTTTATGTGATCCTGGTAAGAAGATTCAAAAATCGCAGCAAAAGTCCGACGGAAAATTTCTGCGCCGGATAAATCTCATTCGACCTCCTCGCGTTTATGTGATCCTGGTAGCAAGATTCAAAAAGTAAAGTAGAAATTGTGCCGGAATCTTCCGCGCCTAATACAAAGCCACCAGCCACCTCCTCGCGTTTATGTGATCCTGGTAGGGAGATTCAAAAATCGCAGCAAAAGTCCGACGGAAAATTTCTGCGCCGGATAAATCTCATTCGACCTCCTCGCGTTTATGTGATCCTGGTAGCAAGATTCAAAAAGTAAAGTAGAAATTGTGCCGGAATCTTCCGCGCCTAATACAAAGCCACCAGCCACCTCCTCGCGTTTATGTGATCCTGGTAAGAAGATTCAAAAATCGCAGCAAAAGTCCGACGGAAAATTTCTGCGCCGGATAAATCTCATTCGACCTCCTCGCGTTTATGTGATCCTGGTAGCAAGATTCAAAAAGTAAAGTAGAAATTGTGCCGGAATCTTCCGCGCCTAATACAAAGCCACCAGCCACCTCCTCGCGTTTATGTGATCCTGGTAAGAAGATTCAAAAATCGCAGCAAAAGTCCGACGGAAAATTTCTGCGCCGGATAAATCTCATTCGACCTCCTCGCGTTTATGTGATCCTGGTAGCAAGATTCAAAAAGTAAAGTAGAAATTGTGCCGGAATCTTCCGCGCCTAATACAAAGCCACCAGCCACCTCCTCGCGTTTATGTGATCCTGGTAAGAAGATTCAAAAATCGCAGCAAAAGTCCGACGGAAAATTTCTGCGCCGGATAAATCTCATTCGACCTCCTCGCGTTTATGTGATCCTGGTAGCAAGATTCAAAAAGTAAAGTAGAAATTGTGCCGGAATCTTCCGCGCCTAATACAAAGCCACCAGCCACCTCCTCGCGTTTATGTGATCCTGGTAGGGAGATTCAAAAATCGCAGCAAAATTCCGACAGAAAATTTCTGCGCCGGATAAGTCTCATTCGATCTCCTTGCGTTTATGTGATCCTGGTAGCAAGATTCAAAAAGTAAAGTAGAAATTGTGCCGGAATCTTCCGCGCCTAATACAAAGCCACCAGCCACCTCCTCGCGTTTATGTGATCCTGGTAGGGAGATTCAAAAATCGCAGCAAAATTCCGACAGAAAATTTCTGCGCCGGATAAGTCTCATTCGATCTCCTTGCGTTTATGTGATCCTGGTAGCAAGATTCAAAAAGTAAAGTAGAAATTGTGCCGGAATCTTCCGCGCCTAATATAAAGCCACCAACCACCTCCTCGCGTTTATGTGATCCTGATACGAGTTTGCAATTTTAAATGAAAAACGAAAATTTCAACGCAGCTTATTGTGGCGGGAAACTGATCTCACCTGTTCACGTTTATGTGCCTCACCTGTTCACGTTTATGTGTTCCTGATACCCACGAGTTTACTCTTTTTGATGAAAATAAAGCAACATCAATATTTTTAAAATTTTATTGGATTATTCGCATGTTCAATTACATATTCCATACTTAAATACACATTTAAAAAAGTCACTATTAAACGAAGCGATGCTCCTCTCAATTAAAACGTGTGAGCGTTCCTGCAGACGCCACAGCCGAGGGCAAACTCCTCTCCGGTTGGGGGGTGCTTCACGTGGAGAGGACATTCATCACCTTCAAGCTGTTTCGCCTTCGGACCTGAAAACACAAACCAATACCTTAAAATCAAAGGCATGGTTTAAATAGCACTCTCGCATCATTGCTCTGAAGCACTCTCATGTCCGTATTCATAATGCTTCCTTGAGCCTTCCTTCAATAAGGGACCCCTTAGAATGGGTACTGTCATAGTGCACCTGCCTTACTACAATCCCATTCTAGGGTTCCCACATTGAAGAGAACCTCAAGGAAGCACTATGAATACAGACATCAGAGTGTTAAAGTCATATAATAACCGAAAATACTCTTCAGCAGTGATTCGAAACGCTAAAGACTTATAAATTGCAATTGACGATCAAGTACCTGCTGGGCAGTGTGGCAGTTCATTCCGGGGAAGATTGGTGACCCTCTGGAAGTCGTCGTGGCAGGGATTGCAAAAGTGAGTGGTGCCAAAACAAAAGAAGACCGCCACGGAGCAGCAGTAGCGACACTTGTACTCCAAGAAATCAGTGCCATGCTTCGGACACATTTGGGCCCTCGCTACATCAGAACAAGCACCGCATACCAACTCGGTTGGATCGTAGTTTTCACCTACTTCGGCATCGCAGCGAGCCTCACCACCATAATATGCCTGAAAAAAGTTCATCAATTTCAGAAGAGCTGTGAAATCATAGCAACGTTTTCAATTCACTGCTCTAGAACACTCTCATGGTTATCTCCGGTCTTTAACATTACATGAGATTGAAACAAGAGCAGTGAATCGACAATCAAAATTATTAGAAATTAATTCTCTTACCTTATTGCATTTGTAACACACATAGTATGCATATCTATCCATGGCATACGTAGCAGGGTCATTGTGAAACCTCGCCCCCGGTGTCACAATCGCTTCTGATGTGTGCAGACCCTCGTATTCAAGTCGCATCAACGCCTTACGCTGGACATCCTTGAAGAGCTCTTGTACGGGATTCAACAGCTCCAACAGAACCGGGTGGTCCATGTTAGTCTAAAAAAAAAAGAAATTAGCCTCGGATGAGTTTCTCCTCAACACTTGCAAGTTTGGTGGAAATACCTTGCAAATGGGGCACTGCGAGAAAGAGAATGTGATCCTAGGCCCAGCCCAACGCTTCATTAAGACAGCCCTGCAGCAGTGCAGGTGGAAAACATGTCCACATTTCAACTGAAAATATAAAAATTAAATAAATTTGGTTGGAACTATTTTGATCCTTGAGGATAGAAAAAAGCTAACAGTACAAGAGTTTTCAAGTACAGTCGCACGTCTATAACTCGAACCTCCACAACTCGAAATTTTCTGTAAATCGAAATTTACTGATATCCCTGCATATTGTGTATAACTGAAATCTCTTTCCTTAACTCGAAATTTCTATAACTCGAAGTAATTTTCCAGTCCCTTGAGATTCGAATTATGGAGGTTCGACTGTATATTTAAAATATGCGATTTTTTAATTGGAAGAAATTGCTCACCTGAATTGCGGGGGCGCAAGAGAGTGCCTCAGTGAAACAAATCATGCACATGTCATCAGCATCCTGTCTCAAAGTCGACTCGACGGAGCAACCATGCAAGCATGGAAGACACGAAGCTTCCCCCTGGACACCCCCACACATGTGTCCGCAGTTGAGTAACTTGGAGCAAGCTGTGCGGGCATATTCCTGGCATTCCTGATCGGCACAGACGTTTCCTATGGCGAGAAGTCCAGAGCTGCCAACCGCCCCACAGAAGCGACACTGACCGCTGGTTCCCACGCCCCTAGGACGCGTTCCTCCCTCTCTGTACTCAACTAACGCCTTCAAAGTACGCGCGTCGGCCAACGCCAACAACCAAAACAATTTAGTGCGACCACACCCCTCGTGTAACTCTACTTTAATCGCCTCCTCTTCTTCTTTGCAAACCTAAAATTAAAATTACCTAGCACTTTCTTTCTCTTAGTGAGATGGTTGATTCGAAATTAAAGAAAAAAAATGGACCTGTCTTTGGTGATTCCTTGTTTTGCGGTGCAAATGTAAGAAACGATCGCAATCCGCACATAAATTTCCGCATGTGTTACACTGAATCACTGCGTTTGTTTCTCCATCATCGTGATTGCTGCAAGTAGGCCTCGGGGGTGCTGGTTGTCCGTCTGCCTTGCTCCATTGCCCTAGACAGTTTGAATTAGCAACCCTCTTAACGCCATACGTCGGCGTCATACCTGATGATAGCCTTTCGACGTGGTCTTTGTCTAACACGCAGAGGGAAGCCAGTGAAAGCCAAAGTGTGGGGGTGCGGAGGCACACGGAGGGGATTCTCTGTTCCTCTCCGAGTTGCGTCAAATTTAATATGTTCTGGGCGATCGCCGCTTTCGTCACGTTAGCCCAAGCCTCCGATAGTTTCCCCTATCACAACAAATTGCAAGTTTACTTTTGGGGGTTTACTAGTTAATGAATGAGGCAACTTACTGAAGCCAAGTCTTTAATCAAGTGCACGATGACTTCGGCCAACTTTCGGCTGACGCACCCCCTCATCCACCAGCGAGCACCCACGTAGTCTCTTGGGTGAATTGACGTGGCTAAGGTGACCGTGTTTATTTCCTTCAGGACTCCGCCACTGTTAGTTTTGCCTTTCGCCTTCACCTGGACCGACAGAGATTTCGCTATGACACTTAAAAATACGTCAAGGATACCAGTTCTGCAAGAAAGAGAGTTTTTCTTGATCATGCGGTATAATTAATTAAAAAAATTAATAAAATGCTGCATGATCAAAAGGAAAAAAAAAAGATAACTAAAACCAATACACTAATGAATATACAGAACGCGTCATCTCCCTTTTGGCAGACACCTAAGTAGTGTACATTTGTCATAGGAGATATACAGACTGTCCATTACACACAAACTTGTTTAAACATCCTGTCAAATAAAATTAAAAGAAAATTCATTTATGATTCACCTATGTGTATCAAAGTTCCCACTCGTTCCTTTACTCGTTGCAGACACGATATTAAAATCTCTGGGGGGCAAGCTATCGATACACATTACTTTAGCGAAAGACTCCGGGCTGATTTCCGGTAGCATCCTCCTCAGCAACGAAGTTACCTGCAAGTCATTCGTTATAATTCTAAGGGGAGTTTTCCGGTTGTAATGAAATACCTGTCGTTGAACCCTTGCGCTTCCCGTATGCAACAAGCTCAGCAAATCGGCTAAAAGCCCCCCTTGGTGGGACAAGTATGCTCTCCCCACTGAACTACCCGACAGGGCCAAGACCATCGAGAGCATCTCAAAACAGTAAGTGTCGGTGCTTTTGGCAGCATCTTGGCTGTGCCCTGAGCTCGCAGAGCCACCTGTACCCGAGCACAGCAACATCTCCCAATCCTCTCGGACTCGTATGGTCTCTTTCCTTATTGCTTGGACGATATGCACGATGACCTACATGAATAAAATGCATTAAGGATAAGTCAAGGATGGGTCAACGTACCTGTTTTTGGAGATGCGTGAGTTTACTTCTGCTGAATAAAATCCCCACCATGTGCTCTCTTAAGTCGTTACTCTCCTCCAGTGGCTCTAAACTTTCGCTGGCGGACACCGAGCCACTGTCCAAGTTATTCACGTTGTGGCCCTCCTGCTCCCCTTGGATTAACTTGCCGAAAACCTGCGACGTTATTAAGCGGAACACCCTCAGAGTTTCCGCCTCGCAGTTCCTCTGTTGTATTGTGGTGGCGCTGTATTGCTTTCCCACCTTCAGGGATTCCCCGTCCATTTCGCCCAGGATACGGATCTGGCGGACTCTCACAGAGTTATCGGGGCCTTTTAGTTCCAGGCGAATCACAGTATCGATGGTGTCTGCCAAATGAAATGAAATAAAATAAAAAAAAGTGCGTTTGGAATTTTGGAGGACGGCTCACCCTGTATGGGGCAGTTTACCCAACCCCCGAGTAGGCGAGTTTCCACCTCGACTGTTCTTTGCTTGAGAAGCTCGTCGGAATTTGGGCCGGAAAAGAACGTGATGTTCGAAACTTTGTTCTGAAAGAATTTTGAATAATGATGATGCAAAAATAGGGCATTGCTTAGTGACCAATAAATCATGTTACGATGACAAATAACAGTAAACGTCAAGGTGACAAACGTCAAGGTGACAGAAGCCAAGGTGACAAACGTCAAGATGACAGACGTCGAGGAACGTCAAAATAACACGTGTAAGAAACGTCAGAATGACAGACGTTAACAAATAAATCACGTCACGATGATCAAAAAATTTGGTTGAACGATTCTAATCATACCTGCTATAGTTTCCATTTTGATAATTAAAATAATTTTCTAAAAATTACATCGTACAAAATTACATACCGCCAGATCCCTGCAGTTATCAACATGAACGCAGATCAGCTTAGGATGGTGGCCCTGGCTACACGAGATAGTCAGACTTTTGGTTTTGTTTCGGTCCTCGTCTCCAGACTCCCAAAACGTTTCCGTAGACCCGTCAGTCAAGCTGCCAATCATTGCCTGCCTACTCGAAGCTTTAATCTCAACAAACGGTGTCAAATCTTTCAAGCTCTCCACAGAGCAAGTTACCTGAAAACGCATTTTGAAGCTGAGTTGCTCGTTTCATTCTGCACAAGTTCTCAAATATACAGAGTGATACTTCATTGTTGCTTATTAAAAATCTCCTTCTTGCTTTTGTTTTTCTAGAATCCAACGATTTTTAGAAAAACGCAAACGATTTTTTTTTACAATCAAAAATCAAAAGACTATTAAAGGTATTTCCTTGCTTTATGAATAGTTATATGCAACCTTCTAAGTGAAAGGGCTATTTGGAAGGTTCAGCCCACACTAGATCTAGATCTAGACTTAACAAAAGAAGCTTACTTACATGATTCATCGCACTCTCATGCATTGAAATCGTGGTGTCCTCGATCTCTTCACTACGGGAAAGTATTTTGCTTATATTACTAAAAACCTACAAACAAATTTGGTTACAATCAGAAAAAAAATTCTGCGAATCTCACTTGAGATCTGTGTAAGAAGGTGTGATCCGTCGGAGCAAATCTGAGCCCCCAGCATCGAACAGCCATTTGCTGGAGGGAAGACCCCATCGGAAGCAACACCATTAAATCAGCAATCGTTTGAAGGAGGGTGTGGAATGTACTCGGAAGGGGGTGTACGGCTTCGCCCGCAATCGATATATCAGAGAGGGGATGTTCGCACACATTAATTTCCTTCAACGAAAAGCCAAATAAAATTCAACCGACCAAATTAGAGTTTGGTGTAAGTAAACCTGCTCGTCCAATTTGCGAGGGGGTGGTTTGTTGTCATCTTCGGATTCCACTTCGATTTCAACTGGGGTTAAGGAAGTGACGAACCACCAAAGTAAGTCGTGAAGACATACGGGTTGAGTTACTGAACGCAAGAGCCAATTCAGGGCTTGCATTGCGTAAACTCGACACATTGCTTTCCTAAAATCGCCACCATTAGAGAGTGCAACCAGTTTAAAGAGCTCACCTTAGAGCTTGCTTCATTGCCAACTGCAAGGACTCCAGGTCGTGTTGCTGCAGTAGAAACTGCATGACCGGGCGTTGCAGCAACGAAACGTTTTCGATGTTCGTTTCTGAATTTAGGGAGTTGTTTGAGTGATTGTTGGCGACAATTGAGGAACCGTCCATTTTGGGGACGAGCTTCAAAAGCGCAGCCGATGGATTGCAGAGTAAGGAAGATCCTCCCTCTGGAAAGAACGAAAGCGATCGCTCGGGGGTTTGAACAGGAAAATTCGTTTTTACCGTTAGCCATCTCACTGCTGCTGTTGTTGCGCTTTCTCAACATTATAATCCTACCGTCTAGGCCAGTTTTTGACCAGGGAACTCCATTCGTTCCCATGGAAATGGATCTGTGGAATCGCAGGCCTTTATTACTGTCAGTGTCATCTGATAAGGACACCTCAGACAATGGCTGAAAGACGAATTAAACAAAACAAATAAAAAAAATATATTGTTCAAATAAAAAAAATATATTGTTGAAATAAAAAATATAGGTACCCTTTGTCCTGTAACTGATGGGCCGGGCATAAACCCCCCATCTTGCCCCCGTTGTCGTCGTAAAACTTCTTCGTAAAATTGGGGTTCGCTGTCATTGACGTTTGCCCCCAAAGCTTGCAGACATTGAAACGGAGGCATCGGTCCAAAAGGACCACCGCAGTCTGGAGGGGAATTATTTTCAGAAACAGAGGGCATTATACTCGATGAAGGCCGTCTCTGTCTACTTATACCTAGACATACGACATTACCAAAGTTACTGTTATTGGAATACTAGTTGAAAATAAACATTTAACAAGGACTTACTTGTGTCTCCAGAGCTTGCTAAATCAAGAAGAAACATGGCATTATTCTTCATGATGATGTGACCTTCCATGGTATTATGTCCTTCCATGTTCAGGGGTGAATTCAAAAGTATCGTCGTCTTCCTCCTAGAAATCGTCTTGCTCCGCGAAGTGCAAGCTTTCCCACCGCGGTTGGTCTTCACGTACTTCTCCCGGCATCCCTCGCAGAGCAAATACCAAGAACTACCAGCTGAAAATGAATTTTATTTTCCTCTTAGTTTTCTTTCCCGAACGATTAATTACCAACACCACCATCACCACAATTTCCAGCCCAACCAAGACAGTAATTACCGCTGGGATTGTATCCTTTGCTTCCTGCGTGGTGTCCACATCCCGGATGCGCCTGCTTCATGTGGTAGGTCACCGGATGGGGGTAGTTGTCGCCGCAGAGCTCGCACAAGGTTTCCCTTTCTCCTGTCGTAATATGCAAAAAACTTGACAATCCTATATCTATAATTGGGGGAAGAACATGATTGCTCTAGGCCAAAACGAACGAGGTATACCTATGTAGCTCCTTGGAAGGACCTTCTTCTTCCTGCCTTTCCGTAGCTCTTTCTCAACGGAAGGCATCTTCTCTTTGCCGTCGGTTTTTAGGCCTAGCCGGTCTGATCTTTTACTTTTGCCGCAAACAGGAGATGCCGCCACTATTTGTTGGGTGATGGCATGCATGCAGTTCGAAGTGAGTTCTTCCCAGAGGTACACCAGACACTTCAATGCCGGTGGTAGCACCGATATGGTGTGATAACCATAAGCCCCACCATCAGTCGGCACCTCCTCTTTGATGGTGTTCTCTGAGAATTTTCTTCCGGCTCGGTTGCGATTGGCGCTGGCGTTTGCGGCGGATCTCGTCAGCGATTCCAGGGTGGAAGGTTGGATGTGGAGGTAAGTTCCGGCGTTGCTCACTTCGACAGAGTGACGCTGGCGGGCTCGTTCTTCTTTGGTCAGTTCTTGACGTCGCTTGTCGGCAGGAACGTCGGAATGACCGTGAGCACGGGTCACGACCAACGCACCTTGTTTTGGCAACGTCGGATGGAATTTTAGAAAAGATGCACAAGCCATAGCATCATGCACGATTCCTGTTATTTGGAAATAATTAAAAAAGTAACTAAAGTCTTCCAAAGGAAGTGCAAGACCAATAAATATCTGAGAATAACTTTCAGAATTAAAGCAAGTATCATTCCTTCTCTTCCTTTTAACCAATAAGCTCGCAGGACCAATACATATTTTAACATTCTAATGGTCTAAAGATGGATCAATTGGAATTTCTAACAACGCTTCTATTATTAACCATCGTCGTCTAAGACTACTGACTTACCTTCATGCCATAGAAATGCAGCAAAAACAGCCCTTAACGACTCAGCCACTGAAGGACTCATTGCTTGCTTCACCGGTTCATTCGGGGGGTAGTTTACCTTTTGCGCGCTGGAGATCTGTGGAATGTTAGCCGGTGAAATGGCTCTCTTCGACCTGCTTTTACTGGCGCCTCGGTCCTTCCTCATCATCTTTGGGGAAACCCTCTCCTCCTTCGTCGTGGTCCCGATCGAAAAATGACCTTTGATCGAGGTAACGCTGCCTCCACTGTTTTCTGGCGAGGTCTGCGTGCCTGTTTGAGTCAGTTGCCTAGGGCTTTGCTCGGTTTCCTACACCCCCAAAAGCATATGGAAAAATGGTGTAGAAAATGGGCGCAGATATTTACCGTTGGGGCCTCTCGCTTGTTGGGGGTATGAGGAGGACTTGGCTCAGAACGAGTTTGTAAGGAGCTTCCACTCGGACTTGGGGAGAGTTCTCGAGGTTGTGATGACTGGCTGGGGGATTGGGATAAGTCTCTGGTGATACTGCTAACCAACGCGCTGGTATCTGATTGGTTTGAACCTCTCCTTACTGAAGACTCATGACCAGTACCGGACACTGAAATATTCACGTTAACAACAAATAATGAGTGGCTCAGTCGATTGATTTATTTACCAAGTGGTGATATCGCAATGCTTCTTGGAGAACCAAAAGCTTGAGGACTGCTGCTAGCACTATCATGGACAACAACGGTCCTTCCAGCTGCGTTCGTGAATAAAAATTGAGAAGCACATTTTAAAAAATAAATAAAATGCGCTTACGTGGTATGGCTACGGGACTTGAGCTTCTGCTCATTGGCTTGGGGGAAAGGTGACCACCAGTACGAGGACTGCATGACCTCTTCGGTGTTTCCGGGGGCGTAATGCCATTACCATTGGCCCTCGATTCGCCGATCGCCTTCACCAAATCCTTCACGGAAACCCCGCTAAATTCGGACCCTTCCCTGAAAACCAGCGGGTAACAATTTGAGGTTCGCGTGGTCTTTAAAAAATCGTACCCTTTAGGGTCATCCCCCTTGAACCATTTAGGCAAATTCGTTAGTTTCTTTTTTTCTCGGCGTGGCACTTTAGGCGAATCGGGCGTGCTCGTATCACCAAAGACGAACGGATTGGTTGAGGTGATCTCCGACGATTTTATAGCCGGTGCGCCTGAAGAATGCGGGGTGAAGGTGAAAGGGGGTTCAGGAGGGCTTGGAGCTGCGTTGAAATCATAACCCTTTTTGCTCATTATGCTGCGGAATAAGTCGTGGTCCGCCGATAGATGAGGGCGCAAATCTATAGAGATTCGAGAATCTATTAAATAAAAAAGAATATAATACGCGCCAACCTTTATCCGAATCGTTTAGGCTTCCAAGGTAAAGACAATTATTATGTCCCATGGCCAATGACCATGCTTCACCGTCGGTATTGAAGCAGTACTTTTCCTTGGTCATGTCGTCTAGGAGGACCCAACAGCCGTCGGAATTGACGACGTATTCGCTTACTCCAATTCGGTTTCCAAGCACCAACATTCCAACAGGGGGTGCCTTCAAACTCGGCCTTGACCTCACGTTATGCCCCGAAGCCCCGCACTTAATCACTTGGTAGATACCTGATAGACTGGAAGAACCTTTACGTCTGCGGTACATGAATTTATCAAACGAGTGGAAGAAGAAGAGTTCACTGAGTTACCTGTCGTGAATTTCCGGAAGCTTCTTTAAAATTGTCTCGGTGATAACCTGGTCTAAAATCGATTTTGGTTCCTCGACGGGAAGAAGCAAAGTTTTTCCCAAGTGTTGGTTGTACTGAAGGCACCAAGCTTCGATGCTGGAGGTATTGCAGTATTGTTTGATGGTATCGGCGGAAAGTCGAAGCCAAACTCCATCATCATTGTGAATCTAGGCCGAAGAAATCAACATGTATAGAGTGTGGGTCTTAGACTTTGTGCCGTACCTCATCTATGAACGCAATGGTCCCATTGACGTGAACCACTCCGATTTGCTCGCTCTGCAACGATGGCAAGGCCCGAATTCTTAGCCCGGCTGAATTTTTCGCGACGAATTTTCTCAGCCTACTTGGTTGATGCGCAGACTTTTTGGCCAAGTTTTGGCTGGGTGGTGTCATACCTTGCGGTGGCTCTTTGACTTCGACTTTGAAGGCCTCTTCCATTTCATATCCATCAATATTGACCACGATGGAGTAGCAACCAATGGACGCCGGTGTCCAGGTGGCGCTATAAGAACCATCGCCATTGGGTCGCACAAGCATGTTCTCGCTGGACCTTTTCACAGGGGGCGAGGTGTACCTCAGTTCTTCGAAAGAATAGTTCTGATAAGCCTGTAAAAATAATCAAGGGTTTCGACTCTTTTAGATTTTATCAAGAAAGTAACCTTCATCACTGTAATCGAATGGAAACACATTTTATCTCGTATGGTCGGCTCGTAGGCGTGGTGCAAAGACGGCGGAGGTAAACCCCCGAACGTCAACGGGTCGGGCTGGCTTACTCTCCTCATTTTTCTGCCGGAATCGCAATCGCCCAGTTCCTTTTTATCGATGGGAATAGCTTTGACCTCCACCTCAAAAATCAGATCTTAGTTGATGTCGCTGATATTTTGGATAGAGTTCGAGGTACCTTCATGTTCGGCACGAAAACGACGTCGGTGTACTGGTCGCACGTAAGGACCGTGATGATGGCGGGCCATCCACATCTGAGTTCGTCCCTGGAGTACAAGACGTGGCATTTGGATGGGTCCACGCGACTTCCTGGTTGAAGCCATTGCGCCAAACGTCCCCCGCTTGAACCGGCCACGCAGCTCACGAAGTCCCTCAAAAAAAGGCGCTCGTTCGAGTGAACACTGGAACGAGGGTGCTTAATTAATTTTGATGGCCGAAAATTATGTTTCTACTGTAAATTTCGAACACTAGAAAGATAACGGGAATAATAAAAAAAAATCTAGTAACAAGACAAATATCGTGTGCGTTTCAATATTCACATCAGAGATGGCACTGCGATCCTTTACCGTATAATTATCATAATTACCAAATACTTTTGAAGCAGAGTCCCAATAGGAATAAGCTTCATTTTTGAGTTGCCTTTTTAAAATGATTTTTTTTTAAATTCTGGTTGATGAAATTATATTCTTCGTTTTTCAATAACTTCTTTGTATTCCAATAGATGGAATTGCTCTTTTAAAATGATTCGCCTTGTAAATTCTCGTTGATGGAA
Source organism: Serrognathus titanus (assembly GCA_039766575.1). Classification (NCBI taxonomy): domain Eukaryota; kingdom Metazoa; phylum Arthropoda; class Insecta; order Coleoptera; family Lucanidae; genus Serrognathus; species Serrognathus titanus. The sequence goes on along the minus strand of CM077911.1, from coordinate 18,881,416 downwards.
GTCTCTTCTTCCTTTTCCAATAGTTTCCTTGTACTCCAAAAGATGGAGTTCCCTTTTTTCAATCGATTTTTTTTAAATTCTGGCCGATGGAATTCTTTTGCAATCCATTTAGATGGAATTGTCTTTTTGGATTTTTTAATTCTAATTTTTGTAATTGTCTTCATTCTTCTAATGTTTCTTATACTGTAATCCAACAGTTGGAGTTGCCTTTCTTTGGATGATTTTTAAAAAATTCTGATTAGTGGAATTACTTTCTTCCTTCTTCAATAGATTTTTTTTGTATTAAAATAGACGGAGTTGTTATTTTTAAGTTTTTTTACCCTGGTGATTGTCTTCTTCATTTTTTTGTATTTTTCGATGGATGAAGTTGCCTCCTTAAAATTATTTTATTTGATTTTAAATTCTGGTTGCTGGAATTGGCTTCTTTCTTCTTCAGTAGTTTCTTTGTATTCCAATAGATGGAGTTGCTTTTTTTAAATGGATTTTTTTCCAGCTGTGGTTGATGGAGTTCTTTTGAATTTTTAAATTCTGATTGGTGGAATTGTCCTCTTTCTTGTTCACTAGTTTTCTATAGTATTTTACTAGATGGAGTTGCCTTTTCTTGAGTTCTAATTCTAATTAGTGTAATTCTCTTTTTTCTTCTTCAATAGATTCTTTTGTTTCTCGATAGATGGAGTTGCCTATTTTGTTCTGACAGATGGAATTATCTTCTTCCTTCTTCAATACATTCTTTTGTATTCCATTACAATGAATTGATTGTGAATGAATTTTCCTCATGCACCTTTTCTCTTTCTTTCTTTTTTAAGGAATGCTCTAGTATTCTGATAGATGGAAAAGATTCTATTGGACTCCACTAGATGGAGCTGGGTTTTTAATTTATTGATGTCTTCTTCTACTCAGTTACGTTAAAACAAATGTCTTCATTGACGAATTTCTTTATTTGTTGTGCTCCTTTCTTTTGTTTTTGTTTTTGTTTTCTTTTTAGTTTTGCTAGATGGTGGTGCCTTCATTCTATTCCGATCAGTTCTTTTGTATTTGTATGGCGCTGGGTTTATCTCGATTAATTCTTTTGTATGTACTTCTGATAAATGGCGTTGGGTTTATTTCGATTATTATTTTGTATTTCTGATAGATGGCGTTGGATTTCTTTCGATGGGTTCTTTTCTGTTCCCATAGATGGAGTTACCTTTCTTTGTAGACTTTCTAGTTGACATTCTTTTGTATTTCGTTGCAATGAATTAATTAATTAATGCAGCATGTTTTTCTCGAGCTCGTTTCTTCTCTTTTTCTTTTCCTAGATAATATTAACCGTGTTTTTTATTCTCAATAAATTCAGCTTGACCCCCGTATACCTTCTCAGATTTTTAGATCATGCGATGTAAGAATAAATTTTGAATACGATGATGTAACACACGTTTGCTTTCGACTCCAAATAAATTAATCAATTGTTAAGAAATATTCTTATAACGAATTGAGGCGGTAATCATCATCATTCATAGTTGTGACTGAAAGCGAACGTTTTGAACTTCTTTTTATCAATTGAAGACAATGAATACTCGTTTTGGTTTCAATCACTTCCGCGTTTTTTTTTTGCATTCGATCTACCTTTAGGGGGATTCTTGATTTTATTTCTCCAGTAAACTCAATGGCTCAAGATTTTTCAGAACCAATCTTACACACGTTAGACGTTTTCCAGTTGCACATGTAAGCTACTCAGAGAGCTGCTCCAAGGCACTTGGAACAGCTCCGTGTAGCTCGTATGTGCAACTAGAGAGCGCCCATTGTACACATTGTAAATTCGATCCTCTCCTATCAAGATCAAGTGCTTCCCGAGAGAAGAAACTTTGTACAGCCTTGGCCAAAAGTATTAGGCACCATTAATTTCCTAATTTATCTCCGAAAATATTACTCAGAAATCTTTAGAATTTTATTATCATATAGTCGACAACAATAAACGATAATTTAAACAATGCACAGTACTTTACAGCGGTTGTAAAACATGTGGCAGATGATAGTTCGCGATTGTGGTTCTGTGAATAGTCCTGTACATGCGCTTGTAGTAAGAACGATCTTTCCAGTATAATGTTTATTTCATTATAATTTTGAATATCGTCATTTTTGATGTAAAAAGTGCCTAAAAAGAACGAACTTAGTGAGCATTTACGTTTACGAATTCAGTTCTTGCACGAACAAGGGAACACACAGACAAAAGCAGCCAAAAGTGTCAAACATTCGCGCGTTGTGCGGTGCAATCTGCCTTGAAACGTTACGCGGATACTGGATCACATGCGAATCGAACAAGAACAGGTAGAAAACGGATAACTTCGGACCGTGAGGATCGAAATTTAATTCGAGAGTCACTTAAAAATCGAAAGAAAACTTCCTCCGAGCTCGCTGCCAGTTTATCCGAGGAAATCGGGAGACTTATCAGTGCCAGAACGACCACAAGAAGACTTAATGAAGCTGGCTTGAAAGGCTGTGAAGCAAGAAAGAAGCCTTGGCTTTCAGAAAAAAATAAAACCTTTTTGGAATGGGCGATAAAGTACCAAACTTTACAGAGAAGGATTGAGCAAATGTTGTGTGGTCCGACGAATCAAATTTTGACGTAATACTTGCTTTATATCACTTGTAATTTTGATTTGTTTGCGTCTTCTACACTTCGCCAGTAAAAAATTATACGGTGTGTTTAAAATCTACGTTTTTTTAATTACTTGTAAGGTATTTGGAACTCCTGGTGTAGCTTACGTGAGGCGGAGAATCAGTGAAGAATACCTTCCGGAATGCGTGGTATCAACAGTGAAACACGGGAGAGGCAGTGTAATGATCTGGGGTTGTATGACAGTTGACAGTGTAGGCGAAATGTTTGTTTGTGAAGGTCGAATGAACTCCCACACTTAGATAAACGTATTGGAAACGACGTTGCGTCAATCATTTTCCCAGATGTTTGGAGATACAAATATGGAAGAAATGCTGTATCAACCCTGCCACAAATATGCAGTTACCATTCAAGAAAACAATATTAACCTCCTGGATTGGCCTGCACAATCCCCAGACCTAAATCCCATAGAACATTTGTGGGGGATTCTAAAGCGTAACATTAGAAAGCATCCAATTACATCTAAAGCAATTTTAAAAAACGTGTTATTGAAAGAATGGAATAATATTATCGCAGAGGAATGTTATAAGTACTCTGCCGAAAAGAATAGCTGTCAGTGATTAAGGCTAGAGGTGGCCCAACAAAATACTAATTACTTTAATAAATTGTTATTATTTTGTGCCTAGGAAATTTTATTTTACCCCACTCCAACAGATTTTCATGATATAGGAGTTAATGTAAGGTGCCTAATACTTTTGGCCAAGGCTGTATATCAATCGAGAGATGGTGGGTTACTCTACAATCAAATTTTTTATTGGAAGGATTGCATAATTAATTTTGAAGCGCTCTCCTGAATTGCCCAGAGTTTGGATTTTTGTGCGAGGTTTCATTTTCTAACATTTTATTATTTTAATGCCTCATGATGCTGACGCCACTGAAACCCAAGAACAACATCAACTTCTCGATTCATTGCCACTCTCTCCCACCGCCGGTGCACCAGACATCATACCCCGATTTGCCACCGTCGTTCAGTAGCCAGAAAAGCACGGTCAGTTCATGTTCGTAACGAGTTCGAACCTGCCTAGCTAGGATGCCCTCGCAAAGAATCAACACGGCGAGAGCACGCAATCAAATTCTGGCTTTCTGACATTGCGGTGCGGTGGTGTAAGATGGTGTGTGTTCGCGATGGGAGTGCGGTGGTGTTTTTCCCTGACCGTGTGCCTAATATTAGGGGGTTGCTGCCTGGTGAGATGTGTGCCGCGAGTGGCGAGGGGTGCGTCGTCGGCGTCGTCGACGTCGGCGGCGGCGGGAAAGTCAGTGACCGATGTCTGTGACATCCCCGGATGCAACTGCTCCGATACGGCGAGAATTTGGAAAATTATTAACTGCACTTTTAACAGTTCACAGGCAAGTGCAGGCAAAAAAACTAAACAATAAACCTTACTCTACTAACAACAAAAGAGAACCCTAATTATTATTGCTAGCCACTTCCTTTCGTGAACAAACACGTAATAATAGATCGTGATGTTTAACTTCTGGGGGAGTTGGTTACCTGCGACTTTATTTATGAGAACGTGATATGTGATGAGTGATGGTGATAGTCGAAGAGGGTTGGACTTTTATTATGTTTTTGTTCTGAAAGGAAGCCTGGTCGTAGAAAGATATAATAACAACACTAACAACGAATTAGTTTGAAAATTCGCATCACATACCTAAATGAAAATAGCATTTAATGGAAATTGAAATTAGAATAGAAACAAAAATGTCGCAGCATGGTAGAGAATTGAATAAAATTACATCTACCACCAATGCTCAGACCGAGGCCTACAAAAACAGAACCGCTTGTGTGCAAGCGGATGCGTGTTTCGATTGCATTGATAGCATAGTCAGCGCTCAATTTGTTAACGTTCCAACGCTGAGGCGAGCAGTGAATGATTATAATCGGAAAGTAATTTATAAGTCAGACTGTGATGGATTTGCTTTATCATTAAAATACACTCGCGTACAACTAAATCGATAATCCTGTACCTGTACGCCAATCGTATCCTTGTTGACGTTATTAATAAACGTTCCCAATATCTCTAGTTGTATCAATTTAATTGATCTTGGACTCCTCTGTCCAGGATTTTCCTTTTTCATGATTTTTAAAAATAGGATGTCCTTAATATCATTACCACGAATGTACATACGAGGGGGTGTTTCCAAACTTCTAATAATTCTTTAATCCGACAATTACAATAAACCACTGACAAAATCGATTCAGTATTTCAATAAGGCAACACAAAAGTCACTCTTGATTACATTATTTATAATGTTGTTTACTTTTAATATTAAACGATGCAATAACAACACAATTCCGAACAGATTTCCTTATCTGCGCGCCTTCCTCGGTTTAATTTATTCATGTTGCAACAAAGGAGACGTGTTATCTGTCGGTCTTAGCCCGGCATTTAGCCCGGGTTAAAAACGCGCCCATTTTTACATCTCGGGTCAAAGGTCAAAGGCTTCCCCCCTTGCGAGCTTCATTAATCACGCAAGGGCCGCCCGGACATTCCTTTCACACTCGGAACGAATATTTAGTTCGGATGTTTTTATCATATTTTAATTTGTTTTATTATGGAAGGTAATTGTTTGAGTTATACAGGGGGTGTTCCTTAGTATGATTCGTGAACGCTTGATAATATCAGCAGACTTTGGAATTCCAATCGAAACGCTAGAGAGACATTGGACAAATTGTGACGATTCCCATCTTGACTTAATTGTATACAGGATGTCCATACTAGTACAGGCAAAACTTCGGCAAATATTGAGTTCGTAATTTTTGGAAATATAAGCGACGGATCTGTGCAATCATAAATTTTATGTATGACCTGCGTCACGAAGTGCCATAAAAGTGTAGCATAAACTACCCACCCAACGTTACAGTAGTAAAGTTTTCATAGGCCGTCCATTGGTCCCTTATTTAAGGGCCAGCCTGTATACAAAAATGTATTGAAATTACTATGAAATTGATTACTTGAATTTCTTAAATTGGTAATCCATTCAGAAACTCTTGATTATGACATCATAATGAATTGCATAACGAATTTGTAATTCAAACGAGTTTTTCGACTTCGAACTCGCCTGTGCAGAACGTCTTCTGAAAACCGGCGCCTATTTTTAGAGGAGAAAGCTCGAATAAAATACGATGACGTCGCAACCTTACATATTACACATTTCAGCGCTTATTTTCGGATGGCTCTCCGCTCGTCTTATGCTAAATCTTAAAAATACGAAACACTTTCTAATAATACGGGACCGCCGAACAGGTTAATAACCTTCGAGTTAACTAACACGTCTTCATCGTCATCATCATCATCGTCAACTCTGAAGAAGTTCGTTCGATTCGCGATTGTGGAACGTCGTTTTCAGGACGCGAAGAATTCATAAAAATATACAGCGGCGCAATTCTCGTTCTTCCTTCGACTTGATTTATAGTTTTCCGAGGAAGAAATGCAGTTTCGAGACGGCGGCGAACGAGTTATTTCGAGATGAAACTGCGCACATGTGAAAGATTTTTCTCTTGGGTTTAGAGTTCATTGACAAAAAATTCTAAGGAGGCGAAGATATTAGGAATTAAAAGAAAGACTGCACAAATCCAAGACATGTTTCATGTTTCACCTACAAACTAGCCAGGGAAGATTCCGAACACGAAAATAAAAAAAAAATTAAACTTTGTAGGTAGATAGTTCACCCCTATCTAGGGTAAGCAAGAAATGCCTTAAGAGGATGAAAGTACCCTTGAACGTATCTGAAATTTTTGGTTTTTACGTTTTCGTATTTCGTTGACTACGTTTTGAAATTTCTTACTTTATTTGTTTTCTATGTAATATTTCGTAAGACCATATCGCAATGTGGGGCATTAACAATTAAAAATTCCATTAATTTGATTATAAAATTAATGAATAATGTTAAATTTCTATTAAATTTAATTGCGATTAAATAGTTTCGTTGCAAATCACAGTTAAATAAATTGAATTGCAACTAATTTAATTTTTAATTGCATTTAAATATTTTTCATGACAATTATTTAAAAAAAAAGAGTATCTAATAACGTCATTATGACACCATTTTAATGTGATATGAGAAATGATCTTTGGATTAATGATTATTGGATCGTAATTGATGAAAAATATCAGACTTTGATATTTGAAGCATTTTTTTATTATATGCCTGATTGTATAGATCCGAGTTAAGAAAATATACGAACGAAATGACAGCACAAAAGCCTGTTTTACGAGAATTAGAAGGAAATAGTTATATATGTAATAAGTTCTTTGACTTATCGATCGATCAATCGGCATATAATAAAAAAATGAACCGCATTTAGGTAACATGTAGAATGCAATCAAACAGAAGTTAATTAAAATTAAATTAGAATATATGAAAGAAGCTTGGTCGCTTCAAAACAATTGAAGATCGACATGAAATGACTTCTCAGGATTGTAAGTCCTTGTCATCCAATACAACTTTTCTGTGTATTTTTTGCTTTTTCTCTCAAAATTAGAAAGTTAATTGAAATAAAAAGTCGGTTTTGATTGCAGTGGATTCCTCGAGCATCCTTCCTACAGCTGTTTCGGCCCTATTTGGGGCCTTGTCAGCAGAAGCGTAGCTCCAAAATTTCACTGCAAACCAAACGGACTTGCCTAGTTATTCGCAAACGCGATGACTTTACTTGGATACCACGTCATGCAACAAACAACAAACAAATCAACTCAGTAATTGCGAACACCAATAATAATTAATCAACATTCGAATCCTACATAATACAATATAAATGTGCAGGTACATAGATCAAAATCACAAGGCGAGATGCTTTTAAATCAAAACCTTGAATAAAACTGAAAATGGGACAAAATTCAAACTGCTTAAACCTATGGTAACTAACAAAAAAAAAATAATAAGAAGTTTTGTATTGACATGAGACTTGCAATTGAACTTGAGGAAATATTTTTCATTTCATCAAAACAGGTGAAATTCTTTGCAGTAAATAAAAGCTCAAAAGAAGGTACTTACAACGAAAATGCAAAGGACGTTCATGGCTAATGACGACAAGAACGAAGAGGAATTACAACTTTTTGGATTTTAGGAAACAATCAAATTACATTACTATAAAATATGAATATACGAGGGTCATTCAGACGTTTTCACCAAAAATATTAACAAATAAAATAATTCTTCCTTAATGTGAATTCTGAAAAAAAAACAAGAAGCCGTCATCGAGTTAACTACTGCTGACATTTACAAAATATTATTTATGAGAAATTACAATTAATACCTATAATTAACTACGAAGGAGAATGAAAAAGTATAAAGCAAATCGTCTCTTCCGTACACATTTGTGAGACTTTTATGAATGTCAGCGGTAGGTAATCAATCTTTCTTAAATTAGGACTCACTGACAGTTGATTGTTCGACATTTACGGGACACTTTCATATGACATGTTGCAATCAAACAAATCATGGACGTTCACTTGGATAATAAATGCAGTAAACAAATTACGAACATCTCCTCGCACATTTGTGTGAATAACGTGTCGAAATTGAGTGAACAACAAATGATGCTTGAAATTACAACATGCAATGGTAGTACAGTAGCGGACAATAAAAACCAGGCACGTCACTTATACGTAAACGTTACTTTAATATTCTTGACGTTTAGTAGATATACAAAATTGTCGACAGTAATTCTGACGTTTAAAACAAATTTTACTGTTAATAATTTTGTATTTGGATTAAATGTTTCATTTGAGATTCGGTCAAAAAGTAAGAGTATAGGACAAAGTAAAGTTTGGACAAAAATAATTTCAATTTATTTTTTTAATGAAAACTTTGAATCGCGACATCCTGCGATCGCTTTTTGATCAAATATTGCATTAGGATTGACAAATTGCAGCCACTTTGCTACTTAATATGTCATCCCATACAAGACGGCCAAGCGTGCTGTTAAAGCATATTGAAAGTCTTAAAAAATTTTGAAGTTAGTCGGTTTTGATTGCAGTGGATTCCTCGAGCATCTTCAACACAGCTGTTTCGGCCCTATTTGGGGAACTCGTAGCTGTACAGAGGATACTCGAGGATTCACTGCAATCAAAACCGACTTGCAACAAAATTTTTAATGCTTTTTGTACGTTTTGACGGAACCATAACCTTCTCCTTTACTAATTTTTTTTTTAGTTTAGTTTAGCTTATTTCCTCCAGAAGACATAATACATGTATAGGATCGTCAATACATAAGATACAAAAGTATCATTGTCAGGTAAAAAAAATTTAAAGCATAAAATATTTAGCACTAGAATTAGTAGAAGTTATTCGCGTTCGGTTGCCAAATATACAAATTAAATATACAGCTGTACAACTAGAATATACAAACTATAACAAATGAGATAATCAATAGATTAAAATTCAAAAAAATCATTTAAGTTATAAAATGGATGATTAATTAGAAAAAAATTAAGAGACAACTTAAATCTATTAAGTGTATTTTGACCTTTGATATTCTGAGGTAATTTATGAAAATTTTTAAGCCAGTGAAGGTCACAGAACTCCTAGAGATATCCGTACGTGTGGTAGAGGTAAATGGAAGTTTCGATTACATCTGTGTAGAGAATTATTTTTGGTAAATTTTGCTTTGTTTTGCTAGATAAACGAACAAACTTCCAATATATAAACACAAGTAAGCGTTAGAATTTCGAGTTCTTTAAATAAGTTGCGGCAGGATTCCAGAAATGAGACACCAGCAATTAGCCTCACTATCCTTTTTTGACTTAGGAATACACGATTTGCAGCTGGGAAGGCTCCCCATAGGGTAATCCCATAAGATATTCTAACTTGGCATGATAAACTATAGACAGTTGTTGCCTCGAGCGAACTTTTTTTAGGAATCTTATCCGAAAGCAGACCACATTCAAAAGAGATTGTAATTTTGAGCAGTGGACATTCCAATGTAGGGTTTCTTCAAAATTTATTCCAAGAAAACTTGTGACTTTAGCATGAGTTACAGGCTTATTGTTAATATTTTTATTCAAGTGTGTTAAAAACGGTTTTGATAAGATAACATGTTTTGGAGGTGTTTAAGTAAAGATTAGTAGAGGAAAACCAAGAGGTTAATTTGTGCAGTAACGAGTTAACTGCATTTCCAAGAGGTTTCTCTGAAATAAGAACCGAAGTATCATCGGGATAAATTGTTAAATCATATCCGCAAAGATAGTTTGGAAGATCGTTAACGAATAGCAAAATAGTATTGGGCCGAAAATGGAGCCCCGAGGAACACCTGTTTCAATAGAAACTAGATTAGATTTATACTTTTTTTTACTCCAGCGACCTCAGAATGCATGATTTCAACAAACTTTATATGTATGATATGTCAACTCCCTGTCCGGATTTTATTATGCGCTAGTGTACATACTTGTTTGTCTAATAACGAACGTCAAGATTCCTACATATTTGATGATGAAACTGCAAGCAGCAACTATAGAGACGCTCGATCTTAAAATGAAGTAAAAAATCCGACATTTATTCTTGTGCACTAACGCCCAGTTTCATAACAGAACTAAAACAGACTTTAATTTACAGTCTTCATTTCTAATGTAGTCTATTCTGTTAAAAATTCTAGGCTTCCACATTCTAAAGCATCCAAGAAAACACTCAAACTCTGTTATCAAATCAAAAATGTTTGCCAATCATTTTCACTTCCTCATTTCAAAGCTGCGGGAAAAACTCAGTGGGTATTCCACGATAATATTCAAATTGGAAAGATTTTCAGAGTAATCGCTGTTCTATGTAAAATCTACTTTTTAAATGTTGTCTCAATTGTTTAATTTTTTATTTGAGTTTCACCACAACGTTGATTCCGCGGATTTCAAATTATATTTGCTTCGCCGTATGGTTAAGCAGCGTTTCTGCGTAACGAGTGACCTATTTGCGGCGGAATTTATCGCCGCCTGAAGGCAACGAATCGAGCAGAAAAACAACGAATAATAAATTCGAATTTTTTCCTTTAAGAAGTGGCCGATAGTTACGAGAGCAGGTAGAAGGTGGTGCACATTTCTCCTCGTCGTCAAGGATGTTTGGGACCGACCACGCGGACTTGTAATGGCTCTTTAACACAAAACAAAAACAGGTGCGACTAAGGAACGTGTGGTCAGTGAATGACGGTCGTAAACTGCACCAGATGGACGGACACAGGGACGGGGTATAATAGATGAAAAGAAAGTACAGTCAAAAATTCAGCTTGACCCTCGTATTTCATTTGATGCGAGTTTCATCCAGAAACATCGACCGTGAACTTCCTGAAATGTCAGCGTCTCCCGTCTCAAACCCACCGTAAAATAATCATTTCACACCTCGGTGAAAGCTCAACTTCCGTCGAATCGTCCATTTAGGTGTTTGCTCGCGCTTACGGAAGATACCCGCGAAGATGATATCAACGGGCGGGTTACTCACGTCAATTACCTAAATCGCGTACCGCAAAGCCATTATCTGCACGGGCAATTTCCGTTTTGCGACTTCAATGAGATAATGCGCGAGGGAACGGTGTTGGATAATGAGATGGTGTGAGTCACTTCTGAGGGCAATCAGTTTTTAATAAATTGCTTGCTCAAAATTGCGTGAATCATTGCCTGGATAGGTATTGGTTGGATTTCTCTTTCAAATCTTCTGCTTTCTTATTTCAAAACTAGAAGGACCTCTACTATAAAAACAGAACCTGGCAGGCAATTTCAGTCAGTTATTTTGAGTTTTTGTTGTGTCAGTTTACGATTATTTCTGTGAGCCCTAAATTTGTAATTATATACAACATTATACATTTACCATTTTTGTTTTGCGTTCGTCCTTTTCCCAGATTCCGCGAAACATTCGATATACGTAGGTATACAAGAAGCGAGTGACACTTAGTCGTGTTACCTTTCTGCGATTTGCATAGGTTACAATGAAGCAGCTTCGTTAAATTCGGGATTAAATCGAACAAGGTCAACACGCGCGCTTTATTCAAATCTTTTACTCAATCGCCGCTGCACAATGCATTCAGAATGAGCGATTCAGAAATCGGTACTTCCATGGCGGTTAGTTAGTTACCTGGCGAACCGAGTTCGTTCTTCGGCGTCTTTTTTTTTCCCGACGTCGAACAGGTTTGTCGTGTTACTTCACTAACTGGTCGGTTGCTGGTACTGCAACAAGATTACCATACAAATCGACCTGGTACACTTACGCCGGCCATATTCAGTAAGGTCTCTCAGAGCCGGACTGGAGTTATCGCACCTCGATATGGTCACGACGAATTTGTCGTACACTTGCGCAAGGTGAAATTCGCAGGGAATATCAAAGATTGGCAACGAAAATCGAAATAAAAAAAAATGAAGAAACCATTCAGCCCATAAATGAATTGCTGTTAAATAAGACTATCCTATTTCTTGTATTTTTACAATAAAAATATAAAATAGGATATTTCTGGAGCGCTGGGCGGTTTGGATTTTTCCAGATTTAATTTAAGTATTGATGCAATTTACAGGACAAATTAAATTCTAAACAGGGTAGTGTGAAACGGCCTCAAGATATGCCGAATGAAAGATCTACGGTTATTACCCGAACATTTCGGCCTCATCAAAGGAATACTGAACGTGCAAGCTTTGAACTCTTCGTCGAGGCATTTCCAGTGATTTATAGTGCGATAAAAAACAGATATTCAAGTTGGATTAAATCGATAAATAAATAAGTAAATACTTGAGCTTATTGCAATTGCGTTTCGCTGAATCGTTAATTAAAAGAAACCCGTCCAGAATGGACCTAAACGGTTTTCAGGGAATTCAAATGTATTTACATGCGTTTCCAAACTAATTAAATACTTTTAGGGACAATAATAAAAAAAAATACTTTTGAGACTAGTAGTAGATCAAAAATTTAAGTTTCCTTTATACATTTCGATAAAAAAAAACTATTTATGGTATCACGGCTAGTATTGTGGAAGTAACTATTGAAGTATTAGGCTTTGGTTTCCATAGGAATAATAGAATATCTGAATGCGACTGAATAGAAAAAGAAAGAACCTATTTAACTGAAAACTTAAAACATACTGAAACGTATTTTTTTAAAGAAATAAATGCTTTCCGAATAAATGTTTTTGACGTATGTATTTACCGGGTTCGGGCCAAAAACCGACGGAATTCAAGCCTGTTAAACGCTGGTTAACGTCACAGATTTTTTGTGTCTTTTCCCGACGCCGCCATGTGTTGGACAAACCGGCGATTGTTGGCTGGTATTTGGCTGGATCTTCTTTTTTCGGGGCTCGCAGCCGGTTTATGAATTTCATATTCGGGCAATCGAGCTTCCGGCGTTACCTTCTATTTTCGTCCTGTGCAGGCGCGGCACGCTACTTCCGCTTTTTTCTTTCCGCTCCTCCTATATCTACTCAATCAGAAATATTCGCTTTTTTATATCGCACTGCAGTTAACGGAATTCGTCCAGCCTGTAAATACCGCAACTGAATCATCGCTCGCTTATGCAACACCAAGCAAAAGGTTGTTCCATCCATCATCTTAATATATGCTTGCATAATGAACTTATGCTCTTGCATAAATTAGAAAGTGATTAATGCTGATAAATTCAAAGTAATTTGTTCTCGTGTGTTTACATGCACACATTCACATACGCTTATCGTTATCTGTGTTCGCTGTGACCGGATGGAAGACGTCTTGTCTTGGTTATTTTTGTCGGCACGACATTGCTAAGATGTAAACGCAAACACAGATCTGTGTTGCTCAACTCACAAAGCAAGGCCGTCCTCTGGGCCCTCTTCTTAGTTTGTTGTTATCTCCATGTACAACATTCCTACGTGCTTTGGAAATCGCTGCGAATTTAGTAATTTTTTTTGCGCAACAAAATTACCAAACAGATAACTAAATTCATTATTGCATTTTATACTGAGTTAATACTAGTTGTGTACCTTCCTTATTTGTTGAGCGATTTCAGCTAAGGTCATCATCCAAACCATTGAATCAAATTTATTCTTATTTATTTATTCACACACGTTCAACATCTTCAAGGCAAACTGCCTACTTCTGATATCCAAAACCTAAAACTGGCCGCTCTCTGGTCGTAACAAAAAAAATTGTAATACTCTGTTGCATGAATCAACAATAAAACTGGTTTATGTTTCGCTGATAAACTCTGATAAGCAATAAGTACTTAAACTTGTAAATGCAACAGGGAAATTACGACGAGATCAGAATCGATAATAAAAAAAAAACAAACGGCCTCATTACTTTCATGTTGGCCGCGCTTTAAAACGCTCAACGCACGAACGCAACTGTTGATAATTCGATTATAAACAAACTTTCATTTACATAACGGCGCCTTTTATTTCGGTGAACTGTTTTCAGCGTAAAAAATATTTAATTACAACACGATCCATTATTATTGCGACACTGAGAAATGCAACGGATTCGATGCGGATTCTCAAAATGGCTGCCCGTTCGTGTCAAGCTTTAATTCAGACTAATAAATAAAATTGAAACAATGATGACTTTCGATTTGTATATTTAAACGCTGAACAAATAAAAATTAAAGCAAAATGTTAATAGCGAGAAAAAAGTGGGCTCGTCCGGGATTTGAACCCGGGACCTCCCGCACCCTAAGCGGAAATCATACCCCTAGACCAACGAGCCGTTGTAAACAAACGACTACGAATTTGTTGCTAATTTGTTAATATTTTTTTAATCAATTCAATGAAGTGGCTCATTGAGTCAGCAAATTCATGATTTTAATCATGATTCACTAGTCCAACATTTCTTATCCACTCTACAAGCAGATATTTTAAAATGACTTTCCACAAACGCTTTCGAATAACAATTTTTTTACTTGTAATATCACTTTAAAAAATTAGTAACTTGGGTTCTATCGAACGTAACTTCAACGACTAAATTTCAAATGACAGATAAAGAGTTGCTCTAAATAACACTGTATGTTTTGTTTCTCACGGCCTACTAGATTCTCTTATTCTCAATAAATTCAGCTTTACCCTCGTATGTTCATTTTTCTTAACATTTCAAAATTTGATTCGCGTAGGGAATTTCTGAATACGCACTAGAATTCATTCCAATAATTAAGCAACAGAAATTCTCAAAAATGATTCAGAATTTCTTGATAAGATGACATTAAACGTCATGTTATTCGAAGATAACAATGACCTCGAACGATAACGAGAAACTAAATGTTTTGCACGCGCTTGATATGATTTTCGCAAACTGTTTCATCGAAGAAGAGGATGAGTCACTTTCGGACGTTCGTAGCAAGTTCATTGGCAACCATTTGTGTCGGTCTCCGGACGCCAAAAATAAATCGCTTTAGTCCGGGCCATCAAAAATTTATTGCGATTTAGATAGATTTCGTTCCCGACTTTTCCAACATCATGAACATTCAGATTGCAAGCATTTTTCAATCAGAGTTTAGACGGAAAAGAATCACGTATGCACGTGGAAAGGTCAAAAAGTTCTGAGCATTCAACGATACGTCTACTCGATGCTTCAAAATATATTTTCAATCAAATTAGAACAATCTTTTGTACCTTTTATCACTTAAGACTAAAACGCTTCGGAAAAAAAAGTTAATATCAAATAAAATCAAGCTAGAAACTTTTTGGCCTTACCCCGTATATATAAACTAAAATTAAAACTTCCCAATCTTTTAACGCGCCATCATTTTTTTTTTCTTTTTAATTTTACTAATTGTGATCTGATATTTGTTGTGACTTCTCACATTGAGAAAAAAAAACTCGTCGGCATATTTATGTTTCCTTTCACTATGTACCGTGAAACACGCGAACACATGTAGAAAGTTGTCCCGCAATAAAGAGGGTTATTTTTGTACGGGGTTAAACTAGCGCCAAAGCAGATTTATCCGTTTCCATTTTTCGCTTGGCTTGTTCTCGATTGAACAAAACTAAACGACTTCAAGTTTCACTCTTCAATTTATTATTTTTTTTACTAACAAAATATCGCAGTGACTTGTTTATTTATTTATTATTATTAGAAAGTGTTTGTGGAAAGTCATTTTGAAATGTCTACTTACAGGGTGAATCGTGATTAAAAGCATGAATTTGCTGATCCGATTCAGATGAGCCAAGTCAGTGAATTGATTAAAAAAAAAAAATACTAACAAATTAGTAACAATTTCGTAATTACTTGTTTATATGTTTATAGGGGTGCGAGAGGCCCAGACGAGCCCCCTTTTTTCCTCGTTATTAACATTTTGCTTTAGTTCGTCAGAAAATACATAATTTCAGTTTATTAGTTTGGTCGCAGTTTGTTTAAACTTTGCAACAAATACTCAAAATATTCGCTAACAATTGTTTTTCTCATTAACGTCACACTTCTCATTCTTGTACGCGAGCGGACCACACATTTTGATTATGATACATTCATTGTCAATGTCAAACTAACAATAACAATCATTGTATCGAAATACCTATCGCATCTACACTGTCCATAAAAGTGACTAAGTGCGTTTAATCCCTTCTTTTTTATGTACCTTATCTATGGCTGTTCATCAACTCATCAACACCAATTTAACAATGACGGCGACGATGATAATAATTGAATGGTTCGTTTAGTTCTATTCGTGGGAACCCCTCGCATGTGGGCCACGTCCAATTATAAAAAAAATTGCCCAATTTTCGGTGTTTGGCCATCGCGGCGATTTCTGCGCTCCGCAGAGACAAAAGACGACTCCATCGCCTTCTGCAAATCGTTATAAATAGATTCACGTGCACTTCTGTAAACACCGCTCGCCATGATTCATGATTCACTCCTGCTGATGAGGACTATTTGAGGACGACTACACGTGTTTATCTCTTCGACGTTAGTGCTAATTTGCGCCGAGGGATTTTCCTTTGTTTGAACCAGTGCTGAGCGCACGTAGAAGAAAACCGCAATTTACATAAATATTTGACATACAAGAAGACACTAGAAACCTTAGATCTTTCAAAGAAAACACTACGTAGAAAGAAGCTCACGTAACTTTTGTTAGTTAACACATGTCCTAACAATTCGTGATACCATATGTCACTTGAAAAAAAAAATGAAGAAGACACTGTCGTTTCGAAACAATTGAAAATCCACGTCAGTTCAATTCTTTTAAAACAAAAAATATAGAATCAAGTTTTCTTGCCAGATGAAAATTATGAAAATTAATTAAAATTGTGTAACTGGCAGTATAAAAAGTGTTAGGAAAGAGTTTATACATGTATTTCATATTTTTCATATTTTTATCATTAATTCCTGTTCTTGTTTTTTGGGATTTTAGAAATTCAAAAAAAGGGGTAAGTTTTTCTAAATTTTTCAATAAACCAAAATTTTTTAAGGTACAGAGTTCTGATGAAGCCCAATAAGGCCGAAATACATGTATAAACTCTTTCCTAACACTTTTTATACTGCCAGTTACACAATTTTAATTAATTTTCAAAAAATATAGAATCATGCATCACCCTGTATTGTCCAAAACTTAAATTCAATAAAACCTAAAGGATGCTAGATATGACAGTTAACTAATCAAAACGAGCAAATTCCTACTTCACTTCCGGTCCAATCGGGTTATTGAACCGCTTTATTTCGGGGCCTCACCATCACCATGGGCGTGCAAGGTGTTGACCCACACCGCGCGCACGTCTTCATCAACTCAATCGACAATGCGAGAGGTCAACTATGATTAGGGCCGTGACCTAATGCTCGTTTATTCAATTCCCCGAGTCGAATCGCCGTCGAAGGCGGAATACGAAAGCGCCGTGCGATATGAAGGAAAGTGCCAGTAGTAGCGAGGCGGGAAACAGAAAAATCCTCCGATGTCGTTAACCTCGATACGGTTGCAATTATGTCGCCGCAGTTACGGGTTTGTGTGACTGTGTGAAAGGCGCAGTTCGACATAAACGGTAGCTGGAACGATTAAGAAAAAAGTCTTCGAAAAAAAGCCGCATTGGAGGTGGTGACCAGCCTGTATATGGATTTCGCAAAAGAAGCCTTGCTACGTCGATACTTCAATTAATCCCATTATTTATTGGATGATATATGAAACAAGATTGCAAAACTGTAACTTGACCATTGGCGTAACGATGGGGGTATAGTGGGTGCGATGTACATACATGAGCAAGGGGTCCACCAACCCAAAAAAACAAATAGTTTCTTGTATTCTACGCGCCCCCTCCTCACCTCCTCAGGCAGATCAAAAAATTACAATAAAAACCGATTATATGATATGGGGCGTTTCCTTTTTGAAATATTTCACCTTGTCAAGTTAAAAGGTCCACCCGGTATAAGCGACTGAAACACATTCCGTCATTCTTTCCTCATCTCTCGCACTTTCTGAAATAGAAATCCCTAGTTTATATGATATACGTTTGTCACAGCTTTAAGTATAACTTGTAAGTAATCGGAGGGTTGTTTAAAAAATAGACGTAAAAAACAACAGACGGCTGATACCGCAGCTTTAAGAAAGTGTACACTTCTAGGGTTATAAAAGATAATGGATTACTCATGTCTGGGTGTAAGGTTGTCGGGGTCGCGGCAGGATTAAGAAGGCGGGCGGCGCTTTTTGGGGGGGCGCAAATTAAATAAATCGTCGCCGGAAAATGCCCTTGTTTCCGCTCCACTTTTTTTCACAGCTTCTACGTTCACATCGAAAGACAAATACACATCATTGATGATTTCTTTGTTGGTGACCGCTTTGTGCTACTACCATCATGAAAAAGAATTAGGAATAACAAAATTGAAACTAAACTGATTCTCGAATGCGGCGAAGCTTTATTAAAAACAATAATCGTTAAATACAGTTGTCGAGTTTGTTAAAGTAAAAATAAAATAAAATGACTTATCGAATAATTAATTCAATTGGCGTAGCCCCCGTTAAGCCCTCCATAAGTCGCCATTATTAAAATTGAGGGGCGCAGTAATTCACTTATCTCTTAATGAACGCGATTAATAACTGCCAGGCCTGGAGCACAATAATTAGGCGGAATTATTTATGAAGGGTGCACGTATGCAAACCACAACTCGCAATATTTCAATCTATACGAGGGAAAAGAAACGCAAAGCGTGGCACAGACGGGCGTGCATGTTCACAGAGATGAGCGACAGACGTATTTAACAATCAAGAAAAATTAAAAAGGGACTTGTAAACAATAGCCTGAAAGAAAAGTTCAGTTGGGTGATATTTAATTTTATAACAATAGTGCCCCCCTCCCCCTCTTGAGGGTTCAACAAAAGTTCTAAGACGAATTGTTAGATTAAAAGCGAAGTAAATAGTAAAAGTAGAAACAATAATACAGGGTGATGCAAGCAGAAGCAAACTGGCTGCAATTTGTTAATCCTAATGCAATGTTAGATCAAAAAGCGATCGCAGAATATCGCGATCTAAACTTTTCATTAAAAAAGTAAATTGAAATACTTTCTGTTCAAACTTTACTCTGTACTATACTCTTACTTTTTGACCGGATCGAAAATGAAACACTTAATCCAAATACAAAATTATTAACAGTAAAATTAGTTTTAAACATCAGAATTACTGTTGACATTTTGTATATCTACTAAACGTCAAGAATATTAAAGTAACGTTTACGTTGTATAAGTGACGTGCCTGATTTTTATTGTTCGCTTCTGTAGCACCATTGCATGTTGTAATTTCAAGCGTCATTTGTTGTTCACTCAATTTCGACACGTTATTCACACAAATGTGCGAGGGCATGCTCGTAATTTGTTTACTGCATGTGTTATGCAATTGAAGGTCCATGATTTGTTTGATTGGAACATGTCATATGAAAATGTCACGTAAATGACTTCCAATCTTGACTACGAACAATCAAGTGTCAGTGAGTCCTAATTCAAGACATTCATAAAAGTCTCAGAAATGTGTACGGAAGAGACGATTTGTTTTATACTTTTTCATTCTCCTTCGTAGATAATTATAGGTATTAACTATAATTTCTCACAAATAACATTTTGTAAATGTCAGCAGTAGTTAACTCGATGACGGCTTTTTGTTGTTTTTCCTGCAGAATTCACATTAAAGAAGAATTATTGTATTTGTTCATATTTTTGGAGAAAACGTCTGAATGACCCTCGTATATTCATATTTTGCAGCAATGTAATTTGACTGTGTCCTAAAATCCAAAAAGTTGTAATTTCCTCTTCGTTCTCTCGTCATCATTAGCCGTGAACGTCCTTTGCATTTTCGTTGTAAGTACCTTGTTTAGAGCTTTTATTTACTGCAAAGAGTTTCACCTGTTTTGATGAAATGCAAAAATATTTCCTCAAGTTCAATTCCAAGTCTCATGTCAATACAATACTTTTTATTATTATTATTATTTTTCTTAGTTACCATAGGTTTAAGCAGTTCGAATTTTGTCCCATTTTCAGTTTTATTCAAGATGTTGATTTAAAAGCAGAGGCTTTGAATCTCGCCCTGTGATTTGAATCTGTGTGCCTTCACATTTATATTATATTATGTAGGATTCGAATGTCGATTAATTATTATTGGTGTTCGCAATTAGTGAGTAGATTTGTTTGTTGTTTGTTATCCAACATGGTATCCAAGTAAAGCCATCGCGTTTGCGAATAACTACGACAGGTCGGTTTGGTTTGCAGTGGAATTTTCGAGCTACGCCTCTGCTAACGAAGCCCCAAATAGGGCCGAAACAGCTGTAGGGAGGATGCTCGAGGAATCCACTGCAATCAAAACCGACTTTTTGTTTTAATTAATTTTCTTATTTTGAGAGAAAAAGCAAAAAATTCACAAGAAATTTGTATTGGATGACAAGGACTTAAAATCCTAAGAAGTCATATGACCTCGATCGTTAATTGTTTTGAAGCGACCACGCTTTTTTCATATATTCTAATTTAACTTTAATTAACTTCTGTTTGATTGCACTCTATATGTCACCTAAATACAGTTCATTTTTTTATTATATGCCGATTGATCGATCGATAAGTCAAAGAACTTATTACATATATAATTATTTCCTTCTAATCCTCGTGAAACGGCCTTGTGGCTTTTGTCCTGCCGTTTCGTTCGTATATTTTCTTAACTCAGGTCTATACGATCAGGCATATAATAAAAAAATGCTTAAAGTATCAGAGTCTAATATTTGCATCAATTACGATCCAATAATCATTAATCCAAAGACCATATCTCATATCACATTAAAATGGTGTCGTGATGACGTTATTAGATACTCTTTTTTTTAATAATTGTCATTAAAAATATTTAAATGCAATTAAAAATTAAATTAGTTGCAATCAAATTTATTCAACTGTGATTTGCAACGAAACTATTTAATCGCAATAAAATTTAATTGTAAAATGCAATTAACGTTAATTGCGATTAAAATTAATAGAAACTAAACATTATCCATTAATTTTATAATCAAATTGATTGGATTTTTAATTGTTAATGCCCTACATTGCGATGTGGTCGTGAAAGTCTTACGAAATTTTACAAACAAACAAAGCAAAATAAGAAATTTTCAAGAAGTCGCCAACGAAATACGAAAACGTAATTTTCAAAAAAAAAAAAAACAACTGGAATGCAATATTTTATCAACTTTTGGACGGCATGTCTTAGCTTTACTGTAAAACAACATCAAGTAGTGCAAAGGCTTACTTTTCACGTAAGCTAAGACACGCCATCCAGATTTCATTGCAAGAGTTGATGAGGAATTTAAAAAATCACTCGATATAAAGAATGGCGTGAAGAAAAAACAAAAGAAGATCGAATTTCTTGGTCGAATGTGAAATAAAATTCCTTAACAGAAACGAGAAAAAATATGCAAAGAGACAAATGAAAGATTAATTCGATGAGAGAAAACAAGAAACAAATCAAATAGCGAACAATGAGTAAAAAGCCAAAGAAAACTCAAAGAAAGAACAAAGAGATCAAAGCGTGGTCGCTCGACGATCGAGGAAACAAATGAAAACTAAAAAAAGCAGCAGTGAAATGCAAAGAATAATGTGATCTAAAAACCAAACGAAAAGAATTTCCGTTTCTTTTAACAAATAATGAGAAATTCCTGAACTAATAAAAGTTTGTTGCAAATCGGTTTTGATTGTAGTGGATCCCTCAAGCATCCTCTGTACAGCTGTTTCGGCCCTATTTGGGGCCTCGTCAGTAGAAGCGTAGCTCGAGACTTCCACTGCAAACCATACCGACCTGTCCAAGGTTACTCGCAAATGCGATGTAATAATAGTTTGAATGGCGACATCCTACGATCACTTTTAGACACAATATTGTATAGGAAACGACAAATTGCAGCTAGTTTGCTACTGGAATGACTTAGTAAGTAGAAACTAGTTGCAATTTGTCATTTCCTATACAATGATGTGTCAAAACGTGATCGCAGGATGCGCGATTCAAACTATTTAATAAAAGTTCGGTTGTCAGTGTCTCCACAGTGTATTTTGGAGTGTGTACTGAAATAAATTAAGAATTTCGGTGTAAAAAAAACTAATCTTGAAAAATGTTTCATTTAAAAATCATAGCAAAAATAATTGTATAATTAATGCAATAGCAGTAATCGTAATATGTATTAAAAAACAAAAAACGAATGTCCTTAACTAATTAAAGTAAAAGAAAAAATATTTACGGAAAATAGACTTTCAACAAAATGAAGTCAGCAACTTTTGCCTCCACTTTTCGCCTACGAGATGAAATCGAGAAAGTGAAGTAATTTAAAAATTGTTACGAGTTCGACGTTTTAAGAAAATAATTTATAATTCAACTAGATCCTTGTTTTTTTTTTAATTTGTCAACGTATAGCATGAAAATATTAGAAATCTTCAAGTTTCGCTATCGTTTGACTCTAGCCGAAGCTGTCGACAAGAGCGAAACGTTGAAATTTATATAACTTTAAGGAGTCTATTGACAAGTCAGTTACAAAAATAATTTAACTGAAGGGTCCAATGCAATAACCAACCACTTAAACCTGTACTTGTGCATGTATGCATGCACGGGCGTCTATCAGTCTCCCTCGTGGAGTTGCTAACAACAAGGGGTGAAGGTGAAGTTGATGTCGCAACTTATATGACATTCGTAATGAATTTAACACCCCATTGGCTGAAATATTTACTGCCAATAAGCTCTTGAAGTCGGTGAACTTGAAACATGGGATAATCCCGTCTGGTGACTTGCTCAAAATGTCCTTCGAAATATTTGCACTTTACGACGGCCGTCTGTGAAATATGCTAGTTGCTTTTGTTGACCGTTCAAGCTCTTGCTGGCGGCGATTATGGATTTGTAAGCTGGAAAACCTGGCAAACACTCAAACATACTCACAGAGATGAGATGCATGACGAAGTTATTTTCTGAAAGAAGTATTCTCCGTTGTGAATTGTTGATATTATGGAATTATCTAACAGATATAAGTACATTTTATTTTCTTTTACTATTAATTATTATAGATTTGTTTGGTCATACGTATTTACATGTGCTCCGAAAGATACAGAAAGAAAAAGAACGAATTACGTTTTGTTTACACTGGTGGCTAAGTAACTACATCGCTACGCAACCCTTAACGGAGAGGCCTAAGTTATTTGTTGATGTTTGGCCGTAAGTTTTTTTTTCTTCTGACTGTTCTGTATAATGAACAAAGATAGACTTGGCTGGTTATTGTATTGAACTCTTCAATCGTTCTATACTTGGCTTGGAACGTATTGAAAAAACTTCTCCAGCAGTAAAAAAAATTGTTGTCCCACTTTAATTCCCAATGAAAAGAAAATCTCTTAACATAGGGGAAAAACCTCCACTCTAGTAGCTGAGTGAGCTTTGGAGGACTTATTACGGTGTGCAGTGGTGGTCATTACAATCTTCTCCCCTGCATGATAAGCTCGCCCTTATTAACCTGCAATGGAAACAACGGTTGTCGTTGGAATTGCAATTGGTTTATGCCTCCCCGTTAAGGGTTGTGTCCTTCGTGTAGTAACGATTTACTTGGCCACCAGTGTACATAATGGAATACAAATCACAAATCGGACAACGAGAAAGAACAACTCGTTCTTTTTCTCAGTTAATAGTAAGAGAAAATAAAATGTACTCATAGAAATCGAGTCTCTGCTGGATAATTCCATAATATCAGCAGTTCACAACAGATAATACTTCTTTCAGAAAGCACTTCGAGATGCATCTCATCTCTGTGAGTATGTTTGAGTGTTTGCCCAGGTTTTCCAGCTTACAAACCCATAATCGTCAGCAAGAACGGTCAACAAAAGCAAATAGCATATTTCACAGGCGGCCATCGTAAAGTGCAAATAACTCGAAGGACATTTTGAACAAGTCGCCAGACGGGATCATCAAAAGTTTCAAGTTCACCGACTTCAAGAGCTGATTGGCAGTAAAAATTTCAGCCAATGGGCTGTTAAATTCATTATAAGTTGCGACATCATCTCTTGTTATTAGCAACCCCATGAGGTAGACTGATAGACGCCCTTCCCGCACATGCATACATGCATAAGTATACAAAAGCGTCTTTCTCCCTAGTAGTTTACAGGCGTAATTTACTAACAAATGGGGACACCCACGCTTACATTTGCTTTCGCAAAGCAAAGGCGTGAACTTAAAGAGGACTCTACATATAGACGCTGGACTCGTTCGGGCTTCTCTTTGCATTGTGATTATTATTAAAATGACAGCATTCCATGTAGGATCCCCTTTACGAATACGAGAAAAGAAAATTTGGGGGTTATCATGTTTGCAGCATTTTTTAAATTAATAACGACATCGAATCGTTGCAGTCACGCATGAAATTCGTTTTTTAATTAAGCAAATTGCTTTTCACCGCGGCACGCAAAGGTAATAAGAAAATTGTTGTTTGTTCCTCGTAAATTATAACAATTAAACCAAGAAAGAACGTCGTTGTGCAACGAATCACGAGAGTCATCAAGCGTTCGTGATAATTCGAAATTAATTGCGGGATTTGTTTCTTTGAAACAGGTGATTGCAGGAGCGAAAAAGAATTTAAAAATAAATTAGATGGCATTTAATTTCATTGTTTTTAGATTTTGTGCATTTTTTTAAACACGTGGAAAGTTTCTTGGAAAAAACGAAGGCCGAAAGCAGTCACAACACATTAGTTCGTCAAAATTTGGAACGAGATATTCCTGGGCTGCGGATATGGTTTAGAGATTGAACAAGTTCTATTTTTCAAATAGTTTTTGGTTCAATAGAAATTTTGAATAGAATTTATAGCAGAAATGGAACCAAATCTTATGGGAGTATAAAATAAGGCTTTGATTTACAAATTCCGTTCCTTTTTTCTTCTATCTTTTCATAATCTGCGAGAAAAAGGAAAGACCTTGAAAGGAGTTCATCCTTAGTTTCTACCACATTTTCTGAGGTAGTTTCAACGAACTCCTCTTAGGTTGTTTCATTGCGTTTTCTACCTTTAGTACATTGGCGCGCTTTAAACTCTCTCTTTATGTAATTCACGCATGGCTAATTCCGAAAGGTTATTTTTAATTAGTGCTCCGGCCTCAGAGCGAACGTCATCGTTCATTAAACACACGGCGGACGATATTTACTCAAATTGTTTTATTACACACGGTGTCATTCATTTACATCTTCCTCTCCTCTCCTCACCCTCTCTCATGCTCCTCTCGCCACGCTGCTTCCAGGCGAACGCGGCGGCGTTATTTTCGTTTTAGTTTGTTTTCTTTAGGCGTTGTTTCTTCGGAGCCTTTGTTCATCTTTATGTTATTCGTAATGTTGAGATCGGTTGGTTTGTTGCAGAAAATCGAGCTGATGCCTGGATCGATGCCGGCGAGCGCCATGGAGATGTCGATTATAGGAGGGGATGAACTCATTTTCAACTCGCAGACATTCAGCTCTCTTAAAGGGTTTAATTTGCTGAGGGCGGATGGCACCAGGGCCCTCGTTATACGCAGGCAGGCGTTCGTCAACCTCCAGGCCAGCAGTCTCCTACTTCAAGTCCAGAATTGTGATATTTTCCTCATAGAAAACAACGCCTTCAAAAACATGCAGGTAATCTCCCATCAACCCAATATTATGTTATTTCAATTTTTATATTATTTCATGGGAATTTAATGAGAACAAACAAATTCTTGAAATAGCTTTGCCTGATCTCCACATTAGTATAACTACCCAGGAATGTTAAAAGAGAGTGTCGAATGCTCATAATAAAAGGTGTCCCAAAATTTACGCAACATTTGAATTAAATATAAAACACATTTATTTTTCTTTAAATTATTATTTTTTTAATGAATCATAAAGTACACACAATAGGGTTATGTATGAAATAACACATCGGGCAAATGCCCACCACGGCTTTGCTGGCACATACGCACTCTTTTGTCGAAATTTTCCATGACAATTGTGCATAAATGTGGCCCAATTTCAGTAATGCAGCGTTGAATTTCCTCCTTCAACGCACGGATTGTTGTGGGCTTGTTGGCGTACACCTTAGATTTCAAATAACCCCATAAAAAGAAATCCAATGGTGTTAAATCGCATGATCTAGGGGGCCAATTCTGATCACCGAAACGAGAGAGAACACGACCAGGAAATGTCTCATTCAGTAATTGGATTGTTTCACGGGCTGTATGGCATGTGGCACCGTCTTGTTGAAACCACATGTTCTCCACATCAATATCATCCAATTGAGGGAGAAAGAACTCTCTTATCATGTCGCGATATCGAGTACCAGTAACAGTCACTGCTTGACCAGCCTCATTTTCGAAGAAGTATGGTCCAATAATGCCTCCAGCCCAAAATCCACACCAAACAGTGACACGTTGTGGATGCATTTTTTTTTCGACAATCACATGTGGGTTCTCTGAACCCCAAATGCGGCAATTTTGTCGATTAACAAAGCCATCAAGGTGAAAATGTGCTTCGTCGCTTAGGATGATTTTTTTCGAAAAATCAGGGTCCATTTGTTGATGTTCGATAATCCATTCAACAAACTCTCTTCGCTGGGCATGGTCATTAGGCTTAAGTTCTTGTGTTAATTGAACTTTGTAGGCATGGAGCCGCAGATCTTTCGTGAGTATACGCTGTAGAGAGCTTCTTGAAATTTGCAGTTCTTGTCCACGTCGTCGAATTGATGTTCTTGGGTTTTCACAAACACTGTCACGCACTGCTTCGATATTGACATCTGAACGGCTTGTTTTTGGACGACCAGAATGTTTAGCATCACCAGTAGATCCAGTCTTCCTGAATTTTTCAATTACTCTCTTCACAGTTGACGAAGTTAAATGAACATTCCGACCGTATTTTGTACGAAATTTTCGAACTGTGGCCGCCAAACTTTCATTATTTTTGAGATATTCTTCAACAATAAAAACACGTTGTTCTGTCGTGTAACGCTCCATTTTTACTAACCCTAGACTGTCAGCTGTTAAACTGTTTATTTTTCAGGGTTGCCAACACTTTACTGCACAAATGGCAGCAAATTCAAATCTTGCGTAAATTTTGGGACACACTTTATTTACTCAGAGGTGTTTGGTATTGCTTGCGAAAACCGCAATAATTAAAAAGAAATACAACAAGAAATAGACGCAAATGCGTTAAGCACACAGAGCATTCGTGCTATAATTAGGCGAGGATTATGCATATACATGGAGAAGAATGTCCAAGGTTGCGATCAATGTACGAAGATAACATGATTTTCGAAGCGCAGATATTAAAACAATTTCTTTTTAAAATGAAGGGAACGAACTGGTAGTAGATGATAACCCAAACAGTTCGGTTGAGGAAGTAAAATTGATTTGTTGAAAATAACGTGCACGACGAACTGAAAAGCTTTTTTACAAAGAAGAAGAATTAAGTAAAAATGAAAAGTTTTCCAGTTATTCCAGGCGACTTCCATGTAACAATGTAGACCAAATTTCTTTAAGTTTGCAGGTCCTAGCTACATTATCTACAATTTAAATGAAGGACATGCATTACTTTTGTTCATCGCTATACATGAACAATAAAATTCTCGTTTAGATTATTATGCAATAAATTCCACTGCTCTACTCTAATGTATGCAACAGTACTACCGCAATTCCGAAGAGCTTTTATCAGCCTCTTATGTGGCAAGTGGTTAAAGTTTAACATTTATTTACGACTACCGCTGTAAGTGATCTGATTTATCACAAATTCGAATACTCAAGTAAAACGTAGTTAACACAGCAGATAAGTTTTGGCCCGCCTGAACTCTCCTACGCACGTCTTTATCATTCCTGGCGAATTTAAAAGATGTTTTCTTTTTGTTCATCGCAAGCAACCACAATGACGTGCGTTGTCTTAAACGCACGCCAATGAACTGAAAGCATCACGAGGATAATTGCGTTTTATGAACGCGATAATACGTTTAGCAGCTGTTGAATTTCGAATGTGACAGTCGTGATGGTGAGGTATTTTGCTGATGATGATTATTCACGAAAAAATTAGATGACGCAATTAATTAACGCCTAATCGAAGAGGCGACGCTAATGAAAAATTAAACACCTCGTGCTAATCAGACGAGGACGTCGATGCGGTGTTGTTCGTTTGCGCTTTGAAATTCCCCATAAATGTGCTGAAATTAGAGTAAGTCAGCGAAGGAAAAAATGCGAGCTTCGAAGGAGTGTTTCATCGTGAATTTCATCATCTGCATTCTTGTGTAAATTAATCAAACTGAATTGAAATCGAATCCAATGCTAATAAAGAAACCAGACATACTTCACACAATAGTGCGATGTAAAAACTGAATTATTTTTAAAATCAAAAGAAACAACATCCAGTCGCAATTTGACAAATATTTAACATTTTTAATAGAATTTTAAAGCAACCACAACAGTTAGTTATTAAATCGCCTATGACTTATGGCTATGGTATACAAAGGTCGTGATTGCAAAGTGTGTTGCTGAATTGTAGCAACAATAATGAAAAAGAAATAAAATCAAAATTTAAAAAAAAATTAATGTTAAAAAATATGAACTTAGTTTGAAGTAATCGGTACAGATGGCGCCATTGAAATGTTGCTTTAAAAATTAAATCAAACAGCAGGAACATTTAAAAATCACGAAATTAGTTCGGAGAGATCGGTGCAGATGGCGTGAAATGAAATCACAAATGCCAGAAAATTTCTGATAATCACGAAATTAATTCGACGAATTAGGAAAAATCCGTAGAGATGGCGCTACTCTCTTTTCGCTCTAAATGAATCTATACAGTGGAAAATTTCATGGAATCTCATTTGGAAAAATTGTTATAGATGGCACCACTGAATTTTCGAGTTAAATAAAACCACGAATAACAGAAACATTTGAAAATCAATCACGAAATCAGTTTGGAGAAATCGGTACAGATGACGTCGCTGAATTTTTGCTTAGTTCAGAGAAATCCGTACAGACGACGCCTGCAGATTTTGGTTTAAAACTAATCACACAGCAGGAAATTTTAAAAATATCAATTTCGTTTGGAGAAATTAGTATAGATGGCGCTATTGAATGTGCGCTTTCAATAAACTCACAAGCAGCAGACAATCACGAAATTAGTTTGGAGAAATCGCTAGAGACGATGCTGCTGTCTTTTTTTGCTTTAAGTTAATCACAATACAGCAAAAAATTAAAAAGAATATGTATTAATTTCGTTTGGAGAAGTCGGTATAGATGGCGCTACTGGATTTTTGCTATAAAATCACAATTAATAGAAAAATCTTTAAATTACGAAATTATATCCACGAAATCGGCACTTGTAGTTCCATTGATTTTTTTTTCAAGTAGAATCAAATAGCTGAAAAAATAGAAAATGACAAAACTAGTTCGAGGAAATTCGTACAGGTGGCGCTATTGTCATGTCGCTTTAAATTAATCATAAAACAGCAGAAAATTAAAAAAAAAACACGAATTTCGTTTAGAGAAATTAGCGCTACTGAATTTTCGCTTTTAAGAAAATCACAAATAGCAGAAAAATTTCAAAATAATGAAATTAGTTTACCGAAATCGCTACAGATGGCGCCACTGTTTTTTTTTCTTTCAATTAATCATACGACAGAAAAGTTAAAAATATGAATTTCGTTTGGAGAAATTGGTACAGATGGCGCCACTGAATTTTTTGCTTTAAAATTTAAACGAAACGGCAGAGAAACTCGAAAATTTTTAAATCACGAAATTGGTCGAACACATGATGCAGATGGCGCCACCGGTTTTATGGCTTTAATTTAAATCAAACAGCGGAAAAATTTGTAAATTTGAAGAAGATCATGAAACTATTATAGTTTGGAGAAATCGGCAAAGATGACGCCTCTGAATTTTCGCTTTAAATTCATAAGTCATATTCGAGAAAATTTTGGAAAAACATGAAATTCGTTTGGAGAATTGTGCAACAAACCACAAACTATCACTCTGGTGAAGAAGGTACACAACGACCATAATTACGGTGGCGCCATCTATTATTATAACATAAAAATTTATTACAAAACTCAAGAGACATCTATTACAAAATTTATACGTTTTATTGAGTAGCACTTTAGAAATATTTTAACATTTTTGGTAGAATTTCAAAACAACAGCAGTTAATCAAATCAAATTTGTATTTTGCTAAAAGAAAAGAGATACGGCGCCTTTTATACAAAGGTCGTGGATTGCAAAGTGTGATGTTGAATTTAATAAAAATATTGGACAAAATAACTATTAGAAAAACGACCAAGAGATATCAAAAAAAAAAAACGCAGGGGCAACTCCTACTAATTGACGACTTAGAAAAGGCAGCAGGATTCAGGCAACCAATAGACGACAGAAAATAGAAGAGAATGAGGAAGACAGTAATCCAATAGTGGACGTGATTCGCAAGATGATGACAACTCTATTTAGGATAAACATGGCATGTCCTCAAATTGAGCTATAGAGAAAAAAGCTTCAAGCCTGATTTTTTCCGATTTGTTTCAGACACCCATCACTGCCGAAATCAACGGTTGCAATCACCTCACCATCCAAAGCTCCGCTTTCAGTCGTCTACAAGACGGCAAGTTCCAGAACATCAAGTCCCTGAAGATGTCCGAGGGAGCGTTCACGTTTGAGAATCAAGGCGCGATAGGCAGACATGGCCCAGTAACTAACGTAAGTGTCTCCACTACATTTTAATATAGTTTAATCTCTTCTCCTCTACAGAAAAAGTTCATCCTGCGTTGTAGTGAACGTAAATGATCAATTTGTCTTTAGCGACCTTCGCTTCTTGTTAAACTGAATTCTTTTTCAGTTGTCATTCCAATCCGTAACGATTTCTGAGATACCTCAGACGGCGTTCTTCTCTTCATTGGCCGAAGTCAGCATCATCAATTCGGACATCAGAGAGATCCATTCCGACGCGTTCAAGGCCAGCCAGATCTCCGCCATATCGCTGGTAAACACGACGCTGACGAGGATTCGAAGCGGCGCGTTCAGCGAGCGCACCCTCGTCTTCAACTTCGTCATACGCCACTGCAAGATCGAGTACATCGAATCGAAAGCTGTGATGGCCGCCATCACGAATTTCACCGTGCAGCATTCCATGTAAGTTATCCCAAAATCACCACCCCATGAAAGGGTTTCCCTTTCCAAGTTGACCAGCTTACCTTCTAACTAAGTTTTCCTTTTAATTTCTATCCTGTTTGGTCAGGTATAAGTTTCTCTTCTAATTTCCAACCTGTTTGTTCTAGCATAAAAGAAATCCGAACAAAGGCTATCGACAGCCTGGTCGCAAACATCGAAATCGACGATAATAAATTCAGCACGATTTCGTCGAACGCGTTCAACTTCAACAGCTGGAACCGCCTGAGAATGAACAACAACGTGGTGATGATGCTGCAGAGGTCGTTCGTGACGTCCTCCAATCATTCCGACATGCTCGAGTTCTCCTTCGTCGGGAACGAGATCTACAACGTGAGCGACCAAGGTACCTTCAACTTCCTGCCCGAAATCCAGAAACGCATCGCCCTCAAGTTCGACGATAACTTCTTCAACAAAGTGTGCTACTGTGATATAGATCAGTGGTTGGAAGGCCTCCTGGATAACACCGACGTGTACTTCATATTGAACACGAGCTTCTGCACGGTCGACGAGTTACTATCGCGTTGCTTCGAACTGCCCGAGGGGTTGATTAACATGCAGAATTTCAGCGAGCTGGTTTGTGGTGAGGGTGACACCATCAAGTGCGAACGATATTACGGCGAAACGAAAATATTGGACACGACCGCGACCATGTTGTTCGATGACAGTGAAGGGAACAGTAATAGCAATTTAATCATAGGTTTAACCCTGGGCGCTTTGTTGATCCTCGCAGTTTGCGGGACGGTGGTGATTTTGTTGATAAGGGGCGGAATTTGGCTGAAGAAGAAGGGTTATTGCATACGCTTTAGAAATATGCGCCTGACCCAGAACGAAACCAGCAATGACGATGAGGGTGTCATGGTCGATCTTGAACAGGTGAACAAAAACGACCAACCTGACGAACTCACCCCCGAGCTACTTTTGAAGCTAAGGGCGGACTTGGCAAACCCCGATACCCACAATGAGGCGCGGGAATTAATCGAGAGGCTTTACGAACAGTTCATAGTTCACGACAGCTACACCAATAATAACAGGCAAGACGAAGAGACCCACCTCTACGAAGAGCTCCAGCAGCACCAAGAGGCCATCAGGAATGCCAACGCGAACGGGAACGTAGAAAACCCGATGAATCTCATCAAGTACATGGAGGGCAGGTTCAATGGGCATACGTCGAAAAACGAAGGCAAACCAGCACTGGTGGGTGAGTATTCAGAACCGACCGACGCAGCTATCCATTTATATTCGGAGCTGAGACAGAATCAGAGTGACGACGATGGCGAAAAAAAGTCGTCGGTTAAATCGAATGCGTCGAGTAAGATGGCGTTCCGTCCGCTTCCGGATAAACCTAACGATGTGAGTAAGCCCGGACCTTCCAGTAAATACTGATCTCCAATCATGCCATAACGTTAGAAGATAAAAGGAAGTGGAAGTGAAATTAAAAAAAAATATATGAAGACAGACCAAATGATTTTTCCGAATTTTTGGGGTGGGTTGTATGACGTGATTAAAAAAATTTAAACCTTGAAAGTTTATGTGAAATTAAGTGAATAATTTTCTTGTAATTGCAAAGGCTTTAACAAATACAATTCCATTTTCATTTTATTACACAACAGCACACGTCTCTTCTTTGAGACCGAATCGCTCTGGCGATTGCATTTCTTTTCATTTTTTCAAGGAATTGGAGTCGTTTTTTTGATTTTATTGTAAAACAGGACTTCCGAAAATGTTTTTCGTTTGCCTAACTGTCGCATAGATTAAACCAAATTATTGAAAGAGACATTGTAGAATTCGTTATAAAAAGCTCATCCCGAAAGGAATTTTAAATAAACATTGTGCTTCTTGAATTGAAACGAACGATTTTGGGCGCCATTTTTCTCTACGAATTATTAAGAGATTTCGCCATTTTCACTGCTGTCATAATTATTAAATTAGCAAGTTGCCGTGCAACTTGTTTTACTGTGATAATGTACAGTAAACTGTTTATACATAAGAGTACATTTGTATATTTTGTATTTACTAAGAATGTTATGTTGTAATACTTATGTAATATTAGAGAAATAAATGTTTTAATATCTTGCGGTTATCGTTTAGCTTTACGAATCACGAAGGTATTTCGGTGTTGTTGAGCGCTAACGTCGGATGGACGGTGCACAGGAATTCCTCTTTTTTTTCACTGGATTTCTTAGTTGGGCGTCGGCCAAGAGCAGTTATTTAGGTATTTCGCGTTTTAAAATACTGAATAGATTTCAAATGCACCTCGTCATTTCAAGGGAAGGATTACAAAGTTTCTTAAATAGTTGGTGTTTTTATACAAACGAAAACAAAAAAAGAGCGCTTGGAAGGATTATTTTAGAAACATTTTTGAGATACATCCCTTACGAAATCAATAAATATTTTAATACCTGAGCCGATTTTCTTGCTACACAGACGCATTCTCCAAGATGCTTCCAAAATGTGTTCTCTAAACTCGTATGACCTTTTAAATTACTCGATCGCTCAAACAAGCCATACTCGTTTAGTAAAACTTCACTTTTCTAAACTCGTTTCGTAGTATACAATTAAAACTTCTTGTGCTTCTTGTACTATAAATGGTCCGAAAAACGTCAGTTTAGAAACCAGTATGAATTAAATATAATTAAAGTTCGTTGGAACATTTAGAAAAAAAATTGTAAACTACCTTCTAAAGGTAGTACTAGGAAGTATAGCCACAACGAAAGGAAAATGGAAAGCAAGATGAAAAAACGTAGGATTTCCACTATTGTACATCTTGTACAGAGAATCAGAGTCAGGAATTTTCACCCAAGAAACTAAAAATACCCACTTTTATCCGATTTCACCTTCTCTAATCTTCAGTACTCGATTTTGTGGTAATTACCCGCAAATTGGCAACACTATAAATGAAATTTTGGGAAGGCAGAGCGATTTTTTTGCCACACAGTTGATAGTTGCACTTAAAACTTTCTAAATTGGTGACGTCGAAAGGTTCAACTTAGTATGACCGTTTCTATCGATCTCTACTGAGAGAAGAAGCTACAAGAAGCCAAGGAGATGCAGAAGCTACGCATAAAAAGAAGTAAACTACTTTGTAGTCTAACAATCATGTAGCGCTGCCGAGATGAGAACGACATATCGAAGGGCATTCCACAAGAAGAGTAACCAAACAAGAAACATCCTCAGAAGATCAAGCTTAGCCTTAGTACGGGAGGCTATCCACGATACCAGAAGATAATTGGCTAAAATCAACACCGAACTCCTGAAATTACATTTTGAGTTGAACAACACGTTACACCCAATATTATGGACAAAACTGGATTAATTTATGGAGTTCGGAGCAAAAACGGATTCGAAACTAACAAGAGAGAACTAGAAGAAGAAGTTCCAGCACCTACAAGCTGAGCAGAGACCTAAGAAGATAGTGGTACCGATAAAGCCGGAGAAAGTAGTCCACAATCTATCCAGATTGCCGCTAGATGAAGCAACTAGAAGTGTCTTAGCCAAAGGATTCGACTACGCAATGATACCTTCTCGCATACCAGTGGAAAACATAATATGCAACATAGAAGCATCTATCGCCGAGCTACTGCTTAAACCATACGATAAGATGTGTCGAGAATGCTGGAGCAGGACCACCAAAGGACTTGTCATAAGAAAAACTTCAAACTCTACGTTCACTAAAGGAAAACGAAGATATTATTGTCCTATCTACAGACAAGGGAAACGCAACCGTAGCAATAGACATCACAGGCTATGAAGAAAAGATAAAAGTGCCTTTAGAAGATCCAGCATCCAAACCTTTACGTTCACTAAAGAAAACGAAGATATTATTGTCCCATCTACAGACCGTAGCAATGGACATCACAGGCTACGAAAAAAAAAAGATAAAACTGCCTTTAGAAGATTCAGCATCCAAACCTATCGCTATGGATTCAACGATATATCTAGAGAAGATGACAAAAGCCAAAATCAACATCCACGAAGAACAACAACGTCAACTGATTCCAAGGGAGAAGTCGTCCAAGTGTCCAAAACTACAGGGACAGCCGAAAATACACAAAGAATGTGTTCCACTTAGACCAATCGTCAGTTCCATCGGATCACCGTTGCAACAGCAAGCTAAGTTCCTGGCAAAACCCTATGCCGAAGAAGCGGACTCTTTCGTGAAGAACGCAAGCCACTTCATCGAACATGCAAGGAACATCACCGTTGAACCAGGGCATCTGTTAGTAAGTTTCGATTTTGTATCAATTTTTGCTAATGTATCTACAGAAGAGGCGGTCGATATATCATACAAAGCAAGTATCAAGTAAGAGAAGATACAGTAAATCTGACGTAGTATTGTCTGAAGAATACGTACTTCATCTTCAAAGAACAAGTGGAAGGGGCACCTATGGGTGCCAACCTATTCACGGAAGACTTGGAAATAAGAGCTATAGAAGCAGGAAGCCATAAACCACTCTTATGGCTCAGATATGTCGACGATATGTTCGTAATATGGACACTTGGAGAAGAAAAGCAACGAAAATTCCACGAGCACCTGAACAGAACGCACCAGAAGATCAAATTCACTGTGGAAATCGAAAAAGACAACTGTCTTCCATTCCTGGACGTGCTGATAACGAAGGAACAAAACGGAAGCCTCGAATATTCAGTATATCGCAAACGCTCGGTCGCACCACCACCATCCAGCACAACTACAATCAATCATGACGTGATCATAAAGACTGACAGTTGCTAAAAACAAACAGCAAGAAATAAAGAAACTAGAAACAGCACTACTCCAGAACAGATTCTTCGAAAAACAGATCAATAAAGCACAAAGACCACGACGAGAAAAACAAGAAGAGGAAGAATGTGGTTGCTGTACATAAAAGGCACAAATGAAAATCCAACTGGAAAGTCAAGGAGTATATAAAATCCCTTCCCAAGATTATGACAGAGTCTACATAGGACAGACGAACAGAAAAATAAGTGTGAAAAGAGAAGAACACCGGAATGCCGTCGAGAAGAACGAAAGAACAGCACGTAACATCCACCTCTCACAAGATAGATTTCGATAACACAAAAACTATAGCCAACGTTCACCACAAGAATCATACGAGAAGTCTTAGGAATAGAGAAACATCTGAGAAATCTAAATACTAGAGAGGATACTCAACGTTTACCAACAACATGGAACCAACGCTACAAACAAAACCGGAACCAACGCTACAAACAAAACCGGAACCATCAAGAGGAGCCAGTCCACCGGCACAACCAATAACGAGAAGACAGGCCAGAAAACCATCGAGCGTAAAAATTAAAGTTGACTATCGTTTGACATAACCGTTGACACTCAGGGCCATCATCAAATGCATCAAATTCGCATGCATGATTGCCGATCATGACTTTTGCTAGGCGCTGGTAGTAGTTTATAAATAACAGGTAGCAGTAAATTCTGGACTATTCTGTTTAAGCTGATCGTGACTGTACAACTTTTTATGGACATTCAGAAATAAAGAATTCTGCAGTATGAGGTAACACAAAGTTAATCAAAATTTGCAGCATAATATTTGTTTAATTAAAACCATCTTGTTCATATCATTCTACATTTAAAATTTTTATATTTTGCGATAAATTTAATTGCTCTTTCCACTTCAATTCACAATTTTGCAACTCAACGCCTTAAACTTTTTCGTTTTTGTTTTGATTTCCTTAATGTAGTGGTGATTCTGCGTTTATTGTTAATGCATTCGTTTCCAGTCTCCATTCATGCAATAAATAAGCAATTCTCTGCCTCGTCCTCGGTCAATTAGTCTGGCGTAACAGATACCGATGCTCTCAAACCCAATCGTTTACTATTTACTCGACCATACAAGTATGTCAGTGAGCCAACATTTTCGTTTAATTAAGCTTTATTACGTAATAACGAGATTAACCGAGCGTTAAACAATATCATCAATAAAAATTAACGTCGTTCGGGGATTCGAAATGGAACGCGAAAGGAAGTCGTCGAATTAATTAAGAGATTCAAATTAAGACGAATCGCGGAGAGGAAAAGTTAATTTAATTAGGGACGTTTATTGAGGAGGCAATTATTACACGCTTCCGTCCGTGCCACAAAACTTCAAGCGGTGTGGCAGGGAAAAATCTCCAAAGCGCAAGGGGTCAGCTCCGTGACCCGTGGAAATGCAATAAAAACGATAGCGAAAGCCGCTGGAAATGTGGAGTAAGATAAAGATGGAGACGGCCGACGTGTTATTCCGGTAAGTGCTTGCTTTAAATTGCTGAAATTTACATGGAGTGGTCATCGTGTCATTCATAATTTAGAAGTGCGGTCGTCCTGGTTTATAGAAGACCACGGTGAGTGATCTCATAGTGCTTGGTATACGTGTACTTAGAACATCATTCGTTTAACATTCTTTTAAAGAATCCTAGATGTAATCGTGAGTATAATAATTATAAAGGAAAAGGAATTTTGCAAATCACTGCATGAAGTTAAACTTTGTTCAAATCTTCAACGCTTTTTACTAAGATTTGCTCGAATCTAGTTCTTGTTAGTTAATTTAACACTGAAAACAAAATTTCAGAAAAGAGAAGTTTCAGCAAGAATGTCATCTATTGATTGCTATGGAAATCATAAGAAATGTTGAGTATTTTGAGTTTTGCTCTCCGCTGACCCGATCAGGACTAGCCTGTTTAAAAAGGAAAATCCGAAATAACTGGCGCCATCTGTTAACTGACGTCTACGTTAATTGACCTCTTCATTTATTAATTTAACTGCAAATCTGGCGATTTGCATCGTTATTAATTGACCTCTTGAATCGTTGTCTACTTTAAATTGTATCCGTTCTTGTTCTTATGAATTGAAAATACAATTTCGAAAATAGAACTTTCAATGCCCCACGTATTTATTGTCATGCGAAAAAAATATTGGGTATTTTTCTTATTTAAAAACTTGAAAGACTTACAATAACGAACAGGACTGATTAAAATTAAATTCCGAAATAACTGGCGCCATCTTTTGGCTTAGATTTGTGTAACCTAATTCATCCGATCTCGTAACACCATCTGGTGGCTTACATCAATGTCAATGTCACATGTTGATCAAACCATGTCATGCCAAAACATAAGAAAAAAGTAATGAGGATTTTTGTTCCATTCAAGTTCCGCTCTCTACTGACGTAATCCCGATCGGACTTATTCCAAAATTGAGTTCCAAAACAACCGGCGCCATCTATTGGCTTTTCTACCACTCAGCCAGTTTTATATTGTATCTATTTGTAACCGACAATGAGTTTTGTTAACGGTACGCATTTCATTCAAATCTCTGTGTCTAAAGAAAGATACCTTCAGCGCCATCTGGTGAGCACACTGTGAAACGCAAAAATAAGAGGTTTCATATATATTGTACGCATGCTTCAGAATTTATTATTCATTTCAAAGTGGCACCACTTTTTATTGTAATTCCCATCCTCTTTCGATATTGAAAGAAAAGAAAATTAAAAGAAATGTCAGTTATTGCACACCGCCATCTATCAGACTATGATGTTAGTAAATTGGTACAAATTAATACGCGTAGACAGCATATTACGTTAAATATGCGTTATCTTTATCTCCGTCATTCGAATCATCTTCTTTTTTTTTTAATTATGTCAGCTCTATTAATGTTGTGTGCATGAATTATAATTTAACATTGAAAATAACTTCATGAGTAGACGTTCCAGCTATAATTATTCTACGCCATCTATTGATCTTCATAAAAAAATCATCTGAAAAAACTATTGAACACTTGCTTTCTGATTTAGAACCTTTAGGAATTGAGCTTCTCACTGACGCAATCATGTCCAGAATTGTTAAATTCGGAAATAACTGTCGCCATCTATCGGATTACATCTATGTTAACTGACACATTACCTCATCATTCAGTCAATTATGTACGCGTTTCAAATCATTGTTACCAAGGCTGCGTTCACACTGATGAAACAAAAACGTTTTTGACCAAATTTTGTTTAACAGAACTCCAGTGTTTACTGCAAGAGTTAGGGAAATCCTGATCAAACCTAATCAGAGTGTGTAGTGTAGTTGTTGTGATTATAAAAAAAATGTCGCGGTTCAGTTGTAATTACAATTTAAATAGTTAAATAGTTACAACAATTCTAACATTAAATATTATAAAAACATAACAAAAAAATAATTACTAAACTAAATGTAAATTAATTATTTGTAATATATGGTTCGTTTGGAATTCGGTATCATTTAAATTTCTTTTCGATCTATTTTTACATGAGGTTAGACAAGAGCCCGGCATTTTTCAAAAAAGAACTGTGAAAGGGTAAAAGCTGATCGGAATGACGCCGTCATTGTGGCTCCAAAACAATAATACTTTAGCTTTACCTATCGCGTTACTTTGGTAATCTAGGGACTTTACTTCTGGTTGTTTCACAGCGCCATCTATCGAATTCTAACGTTAATAAATTGGTCAAATCAAATAACAAGTATATAATTACCAAGGCGGCCATGCACGTCTTAATAGAATTCCAGTGCTCACTGCAAGAGTTAGGGAAATCCTGGTAAAACCTAACTAGGGACTTTACTGCTGGTTGTTACACAGCGCCCTCTATCGAATTCTAATATTAATAAATTGGTACAGGTTACTAAAGGTCATTAAACTAACGGCCGCATTCATAGTTCCGTGATCAAGTCAAACATGCGAAAAATATAAGTTCTACTTAAGTAAAATATACCGTATGTTTCGTTTTCGTACTCTGTAATGCGCAACGCGCAATAAATTTCATGATCGAAAAAATAACTAAAAACTGAAACTGTTTTGATATACAGCATGTCCCAACAGTGTGTTTTCGGGCTATATCTCGATAACTACTTTAAAGGTCTACAACATAAAATTATTTTCATCTATAAAGAGCGAATCAAAACAGTGGTACCGGACACAACTTTTTTATTTCAAACAACAACACACCCAAATTTCTTAAATAGCATGCCCCATTTTTGTATCCTAAATTCTACGATTAATTTTTTATTAGTTTACACTCTACAAATTGTCTTTTCATGGACAGGTATCAGTATTTATTGAGGGACAGTTGCACTAAAACAAAATGATTTTTATCTCGCATGAAAAAATATTGATTGCAGATGTGTGAACGTGCTAGAACTCGCGAAATTTTTCTTCGAGGCGGTTATCACAGTGGGTCACGATTTAATTAGCTTGTTTACAAGTGTTTAATGTTGTGTTTTATCGACGTGGCCCAAGACATCTGGTGCTTTTGCCTACCGAATCTGACCTCCGACTTCGGCGGTTTTTTGAACATGAAAAATGCAACGATTTATACGAACTTCACAATCGCAAAGAACCATTAAAAGATATGATAACAGCATGATTACATATCGTCATATACCTTTGCTTTTACTGGTTTTCTTTTCGGCTTTTGTGTTCCTTGACTTTGTCTGTGAAAACTTATATGAGCAATCAAGTCAAAAAATAAAAGATTGCAAGACACAAATGACAAATCAGAAAACAAATCGAAGTTAAAACAAGCAAAAGCAAAAGACGTTAAGCTAACTAGGCTTAAAAATGAAAAATGCATTCATTTAAATCAATTTCCAAGATTTGATAACATCCACGCTTCGTTTAAACCTTGTAAAGTCAGGGTCAAACATATGTTATGGTCGGATCGTTTATCTGGTGTATATTTTTAATATTTCATGCAAATTATAAAGTTCAAAGAAAACAAATCGCCAAGTTCAAAGAAATTAAAGTGCGACTTTCAGTTTCGCCGCAGCACAAAGTCTAAAATCATCCAACAACTAAAAAATTAAGGAAAAGCTTTGAGATATCTTGAAGTGATACTGAAAATTATTCGTATTCAAAGTAGAACTTTCTAAATTTTGTTCCTCGATTGTTCTTAATTCGTTTCGTTATCTTAATGAAATGTAACTAAATTCTTTATGGTAAAACCAAACTATCAGAGAGGACATAAAAGGTATTCATATCAGGTAATTGACTTTGCGCGGCTGTTTTAGACTGAAACTCGATAGCGCAAGTAAAACCAACTCGTCGGAGTTATGATAAAATCCATAACACTGAGAGAGAGTTCAACGTGCTTCGTGCTCACGTAACGCTCGCTGGAAATTACGACGTCGCCCAGAGGGTGGCGCCACGACATCAAATGGTTCTTGAAACTGAAACAGTCCTTTGCATGTGCTGCCCCCATAAAATCGAAAAATAAGAAAACTACAATTCATTCAATGTTATTACATTTGTTAACCAAAGAATTCACATTTTCTTGTTTCAGTTTCACAATCAAATGCAGGATGTTACAAACCGAGCCAAAGAAATGAAATTAATTTTCTATTTACCAATACCTACAGAATGTCACTCAATTTGAGACACCCTGTAGTTATACTGACGGAAATTTATTGGTTGAACTTCCAATATACAGCGTGTCCCAAATAACAGTCCGATAGACCGACTGTGGATTTTTGTGGTTAAAATCAATCAAATTTAATTTCTCTGTATATTAAATTGCTTCGTACACTCACATTCCAGCTTTATTAATTAAAAAAATTAATTAAATCAGTTCTTTTTTTGAGAATAACTTTGAAATATCTTTTTTTTTCGATTAGTTTTAAAATGAGTTGATAACTTTGACAAAGTCCTTTTTGAAGTTTGTAAGGTCAAAAGTAATCTCATCCGAATAAAAGGGGTCACATACTCCGCCTGTTAATTTGGAATCCTGGAATTCCTGCCCAACAAACAACGGAACATTTTATGACTTTATGCAAGAATAATATCATATTTATGGCATGAATCCGTATCACGTAAACAAAAATATTTTTAACGGAAAACTGAATGTGAATCGTGATTAAGAAAGCGTGGTGTCATAATATGACGCACAACGTATCCTCTGCATTAAATAAACATTAATGGAAGTCGAAAATAGCATCGTCGCCCACTCTGGCCAAATTTAGGAAAGGAAGAGATCTCTCTGTTCTATTGTCACGTTAAAAATAGGCCAATCACGAAAAGCAATAAATCAACTTTCCACAAAGCTACGTAAATTGCAAACAACGCCGGTGAAACTCACTTAAAAGAGGCAATTCTAACGTCGATAAGAAGGAGAGAAGGTTTAACATTGTTAACGAAAATTTAAATAAAGGGAAATGTTTATTCGTTACTTCTCCCATTTGTTTTCTGAATTGATTACAAGACACGTTTTGTGGTTTTATTTCAAGAGAAAATTCTCTTTCGTTCGTCCCTTCCTATTCTTTGTATTTTTCACGATACTTATACTTCAGGAGACATAATACATGTATAGAATCGTCAATACATAAGATACAAAATGATCATCGTCAGGTACAAATATACAGATGTACAACTAGAAGATACAAACCATAACAAATGAGACAATCAATAGATTAAAATTCAAAGATTTTATTTAAGTTATAAAATAGATGATTAATTAGAAAAATTTTAAGAGCCGATCGTTGGGCCACCCTGTACATACATGTTTGCCTAATAACGTACGTTAAGATTCCTACATGTTTGATGATGAAATTGCAAGTAGCAACTGCAGAGATGATCGACCTTAAAACGAAGTAAACTAAAGCAAATTTAATTTACAGTCGACTTTAAGAATACGAAAACAGACTTTAAAAACCAAAATTTAAACGCTGCTTTAGACCTAGTATGAAATCGGCCGCGAAGCCGTTATTTTTTGGATTAGTATTAGAAAAAGTTGTACTTTCAGAACAGCCCTCGTATACATTAAATTCACAAAAGTAAACCGCT
Organism: Serrognathus titanus; assembly: GCA_039766575.1. Classification (NCBI taxonomy): domain Eukaryota; kingdom Metazoa; phylum Arthropoda; class Insecta; order Coleoptera; family Lucanidae; genus Serrognathus; species Serrognathus titanus. The sequence goes on along the minus strand of CM077911.1, from coordinate 18,838,455 downwards.
AAACGTGGGAAATTCATCGTAAAATCAAAAGAAAGCGTAAGATGATAGAATCAAAAGAAAGAAAACAAGGGAAATTAAAAATCTGACATTTGTTTCCGTTCCTCAGTTTTTCTTATACATACTCAATAGAAGTCCTGGAAATTATGAATGACTTCGCCCTTTCTTTTTAATTTTAGGACGACTATAACTTGCAACAGGACAAACCGAAATAATTGGATAAATCGTTCGCGAATAAAAAAAAGTATTCCGTCGCAAATTGCGAATTAAACCTTGAATTAAACAATTTATCATTAGTTAGCATGAAGTGTAAAACTCGGACAGAATAAATCGCGTACATGTTGTTAGGGTAGGTCAGTGCATTAACCTACATTTCGCACGTAAACGGGGTGCGTCCGCGAAGAGGTTACCATGTCAACCGCGGAATCAAAACAGCGGACGCCGGCGACGGCGACGGCGGCGTCGATTTTGTAAACGTGTTCAGCAGCTGTCGCAGCGTCCACCTCTGAGAACAAACGGGCCATTCTCCGAGCATACCATCAGTCTACGTTGGATTCTATTAACGGCGGAACGTCGTCGTCGAAGGAGCAAAAAGAGGTGGTGGTGGTGTTAAGTGACCACCGACGACGGCGACGCCAGACCGCATCGCACCAAGACGAACAAATAACGCCGAGTGCATTTCGTTAAAGCGTAATAAACGACGATTGCGTAATTGGTTCGCGATGCAGATCAGAGTGTTGTGAGTGTTTTGTTTTTCCGCAAGTGTTTTGTTCTGTAAGTAACTTATCGTATCAAGAATGTGGGTTCCAAAGGTACTAATCGCTATTATCAATGTTGCGGGGTTGCGACGCCGTCGGTAATTGATTTTTATTGCATTTAAACACCTCGCCTTTCTTATCTTTAGCTTGCGTTTTCTTTCTTTTTTAATTCAATTAAAGCGATAGCGTTTCTCATTTTAAATTGTTGATGGTTAATGACGGAGTCTGTAAAATTACAACACTAAAACGCAAGTGCCGCCAAAATACGTTGTATGCGTTCGTAGTCTTAAGAAGGGCATTGGTAAAAATACGAAGAATAAGATTAATTTCACTCGAAAACAACATGATTTTGATGAAAATGCTGATGCATTTATATAATATAAAAATACGCGTAAATAATAACTTGCTTCATTGTCATTACGTTTGAATGGAGGCAACCATTTTGACCTTTACTATGTCATGTACTAATCACACGCAGAACAACATCGTGCAGATGAGTTTGCAGTCACTATTGTTGTGTCTCGATGACACAGAAGAGCAACTCGAGAACTCCACTGCAATCTCATGGCTGTTTTATATTATACTTTTTTCGTTTAGAAATTTTGACAAGTTGAAGTGAGTTGAATAATGTAAATCAAGTCCAATTTCGTATACTAGAAACGTCCTGTATAGTATATACATGAAAAGCACAAATTCTCCGCGCTTTGGCAAGTTTTATATCGTTTCTCTTCTAGCCACCTCATATTTTCGCAAAGTAAGAATTTTCCCTCCGGTTAGGCCGCCATTTTCGAGCAAAACCGAAAAGTTTAAAACTCAAACTTATTTTCAACGGAAAATAGGTTCTTTACACCATCGCATTAAGAGGCGAATCAGAGCAATCCAGGCAAAATTGGTTCCAATGATAGACTGCTATTTTCAGCACAACTGAACAATTGATAATATTTATTTTGGAAAACTCATCGACATCGAAAAGTCGTTAATATGTGCTTTCAGCAATTTCATCCCCTCTTTTCTTTGGCCATTCAAATTCCCACAAAACTATCGATCCAATTAATTTAATGCTCGTGATGTATTCGTTCTAAATTGTTGGTATGTCAACCACCAATGTTAATAGAAAAACGTGTCTTGTGTGTTTATTTTATTTGACGGCTGATTGTATTTTGTTACTATTGTTTTTTGAAGTAACGAAACGTCAAAATGGTCGCCCGATTTTGTTTCCTGCGCTTGCTAAACAATCGTTCGTCTTTTGTTTGAAAATTCCCGCAAAACTTTATCGATCCAATTAATTTAACGCTCGTGATTTGTTCGTTTCAAATTGTTGCAATGTCAACCACCAATGTTAATAGAAAAAACGTGTCTTGTGTGTTTATTTTTTTCTAATTTGTGATGGTGCAAATCAACGTTTATGATTGAATGGTTTCAGACTTCAGGCTTTATCTTCTGTCACGAAAAAATTCACGTACATCTTTAATAAATATTTATGCATCGTTCGGCATGCATTTAAAAACGGGTCCTTGAATCCTGCATAACAATTCACCACCAAAACCGAACGCGCGCCGTTAATGATTTCGCATACATAATATCCTGGCTCTTGCAAATTTCGTATTTTCCTTCTTTGTATTGTATTGATCATCGCGCGGACGACTGTCACATAAATCTGTTTACACACTGTATATTTCACTGAAACAAAAGTTAACGGTTAAATTAAATTGGCCGAGTGGGCGCGTTCGTTCCGCTGTTATTTAGGATACATACGGCGTCCCGAAAAAAAAAAAAAAAACGAGTCACGTGTTCGAATTTTACGATAACTTTCAGGATCGCGAATCCGTAACAGCTTTATGAAACGGCGCATCCCGCGCCAAGAAAAAAAATACGTCCGCGTCCGCTTTCACACAGCCCATCGGTTAATTATAGACGCTGTAAATGGCGTCCGCTGCGACAAGGTTATTTATGTGTATGAATAACAACTAAGTGCATGTGATCTCGGTTCATCACATCAGGGCCGGTTAATTTCCACGTTTGTTTGTTTTGTTTTGTGGCGCAAAAAAAAACATCGTGATGTACAGAGCTTTACAAAAGAACTCGCACGTCTTTAACAGCGCCATCTGTCGGTGTATTTGAATGCAATTGAATTCACGTATATTAGAAAAAAACATGAGTTTCTTTAAAAATAAGGTTTCGTACTGTTAAAAGTAATTATTTTAAGCAACGCCATCTACTACTCGAATGAGCAGTTTCTCATCTCTGATTATACTGAAAGCAAAACATGAACATTCTCAGAGTATTGTCGTCTTGTTTTAACGTCGTGTAGTAATATCCCAAGAAGAGCGAATCGAATTGGCTATTGGCCTTCTTTTATACCTCATCCTCATTAATCAATCAATCGTTTGAAATCGAGTCACTTATTTTGAATTTAGGTTTGTGTTGGTACAGCAAATTAATATTTAAAATTCCAATAAATTAATTATTAGTTGTGCTGTTCATTTCATTCAATAATTTCTTTTACAAAACCACGCACGCCTATGTTCATTTTTCGACCATCCTTCAAGTGCGTACACGACTTTTGCTCTCATTTGAAAATTTTCTTTAGCAAAAAACAACGATCAATAGGTATTCATGTATTTCAAAATATTCCTTTGTGTATTTTAATGAATCATCGGTGGCATCCTAATTGAGTTAAACGACCCAATTTGTTGCAACTTCGCGTGCAGGAAAAAAAACGGTGTGGTTTCAGTTTCGTATAAACACAATTTAGTCACTTCCGTAACACCATAGACAGACAGACCGCAGAATACCCGGAGCCCACATCCGAAAATATTTCATTTACGGATATTTTATCCGCGCACTTGACCCAATTCGTTAGTTATTGAAGTCCAGTGCCTGTTGGCCCAATTTCAAAATTAAAATTCGAACTAAAACATCAAATTACATATGCAAAACCAACAAGAACAATACAAGATGTACCAACAAAATCAATACAGGATGTACCAAAGAAATCAGTATTGTTTATAATTTAAAACCAAACTTCATTGTTACTCTTCAAAGTAAAATTTCTTATATATACCGGGTGTTTCAAACTACCTGTCTCAGCTGCTTTTCTTTCGAAAATTTTCGAAAGAAGTCTGCATCATATATTGTTTCAGAAAATTTAAAACATTCGATAACGATCAAAGATCGACAGGTTTGACATGTTTAAATCACGGAAACTTTCTTTTTCATAAATGTTCAAAATATTCAAAAGTTGTTGTCGATCGTCTTTTGTTTGAAAATGCAGTTATTCTCGACAGTCGATCGTGTTTTGTTATCATAATCTTTTCTTTATCCACAAACGAAACGTCCCAATCGTCGATCGTTTCTTGTTTCCTGCGTTGTTTAAACAATTGTTTCAAAACGCGATTATATTTTATTATTATTATTATTATTAAATAATCGATCATCTTTTGTATGGAAGCGCGATTATTCTTATAAACACTTGACAACTGTTTGTGTTTCGCTTTTTTTATGAACACAGGAAACGTCGAAATCGTCGAGTGTTTTTTGTTTTTTGCTTTTTTTTATGAACAAAGGAAACGTCCGAGTCGTTGACCGTTTCTTGTTTTGTTGTTTTCTGTAATGAAGAAACGAAATGTTCAAATCGTCGACCATTTCTTATTTACTGCCGTTGGTTCAACAATCGATTGTCTTTTGTTTGAAAATGCGGTTATTCTCACAAATACTTGACAGCTGATTGTGTTTTATTATTATTATTATTGAACAATCGATCGTCTTTTGTTTGGAAACGCGGTTATTCTTACAAACACTTGACAATTGTTTGTGTTTTGCTTTTATTATTTTTTTATGAACTTTAAACAATTGTTTGAAAACGCGATTATGTTTTATTATTATTATTATTATTATTATTATTATTATTATTATTATTATTATTAAACAATCGATCGTCTTTTGTTTGGAACGCGGTTATTCTTACAAACACTTGACAACTGTTTGTGCTTCGCTTTTTTTTATGAACACAAGAAACTTGTTGCTTTTTTTACGAACAAACGAAACGTCCGAGTCGTTGGCCGTTTCTTGTTTTGTTGTTTTCTGTAATGAACAAACGAAACGTCCAAATCCTCGATCATTTCTTGTTTACTGCCGCTGGTTCAACAATCGATCATCTTTTGTTTGGAAGCGCGTTTATTCTTGACAATTTTTTGTGTTTCGCTTTTATTATTTTTTATGAATAAAAGAAACGTCCAAATCGTCGAGCGTTTTTTGTTTTGTTGTTTTTTTTTTATGAACGAACGAAACGTCCGAATCCTTGACCATTTCTTCTTTACTGCGTTGGTTAAACAATCGATCGTCTTTTGTTTGAAAACGCGGTTATTCTTACAAACACTTGACAATTGTTTGTGTTTCGCTTTTATGATTTTTATGAACAAATGACGTCCAAATCGTTGACCGTTTCTTGTTTCCTGCGTTGCCTAAACAATCAATCGCTTTTTGTTCGAAAACGCGATCATCCTCACAAATACTTGACAGTAGTTCGTATTTTGTTATCTTTTCATGAAGAAAAGTTTCCTGCATTTGTGGAATAACCGATCGTCTTTTGTTATTCTTTTACATTTGTTTCACAGCTGATTGCATTTCGTTATTATTATTTTTTGAAGAAACGAAACGTCAAAATGGTCGCCCAATTTTGTTTCCTGCGCTTGCTAAGCAATCGTTCGTCTTTTGTTTGAAAATGTAGTTATTCTCACAAATACTTGACGGTTGATTGTGTTTTATTATTATTATTATTATTTCAGTAACGAATCGAAAAGCCTAAATCGTCGACCATTTTTCGTTTCCTGCATTGGTTAAACAATCGATCATCTTTTGTTTCGAAACACAGTCGTTCTTCTAAATTTGTTTTTCACAATAGATCGTGTTTTGTCATTATTTTTTATGAAGAAAGGAAACCGCAAATAGTTGACCATTTTTTTGTTTGGGTGATTGGTTAAACGATCGATCGTCTTTTGTTTGCAAACGTTCAAATCGTCGGTCGTTTTTTGTTTCCTGCATTCGTTGAAAATCGATCGTGTTTTGTTTCGAAACGCGGTCATTTTTTTTTATTTGTGTATTTTGTTATTATTAATTTTTTTTACGAAAAACGAGACTTCAAATCGTCGACCATTTTCTTTTGTTTCCTGCATTTGTTAAACAATCGATCGCTTTTTGTTCAAAAACGTGATTATTCTCACCAACACTTGACAATAGATCGTGTTTTGTTATCTTTTTATGAAGAAACGAGAAGCCAAACGTCGTATTTGTTGAATAATCGATCGCCTTTTGTTATTCTTTTAAATTTGTTTCAAAGCTGATTGTATATTGTTATTATTTTTTGAAGACGCGAAACGTCAAAATCGTCGCCCGATTTTGTTTCCTGCGTTTGTTAAACAATCGTTCGTCTTTTGTTTGAAAATGCAGTTATTCTCACAAATACTTGATAGTTGATTGTGTTTTATTATCATTATTATTATTTCAGTGACGAATCGAAACGCCTAAATAGTCGACCATTTGCTAAAAAATCGATCGTCTTTTGTTTGGAAACGCGGTTATTCTCACACACATTTGACAGTTGGTTGTATTTTGTTATTGTTATCTTTTTTTTATGAAGAAACGAAACGTCCAAATTGTCGACGACCGTTTTTTTTTGTTTCCTGCATTTGTCGTATAATCGATCGCCTTTTGTTTGAGAAATTAATACCGTGTCTTCAATAAAAAAACGGTCAAGTAGGCCGTAACACGCTTTTGTTGTCAAGAACGTAGGTCGTGATAAACGCCATTTGTTTTTCAATTTTTGAAGATCATGATGAATGCAATTAAGCACATAACCTTGAAATGTTTTCAGGAAGGAGGTGAACTCTTTCAACACTTACTATAGAACTATAGTTTTTGCAAAAACTTTTATATAGTTGATAATAAACGTTTCTTTTTTTAATGACCACTCGATACATTTGTAATTGTATTCAGCGTTGTTGGTGGTTTTGCTTCGAAGGAATTAGATGTTTTAAATTCATCTGAATTAGAAATGACAATTTCAATATAAAAATTCGAACTAAATCAATAAAATTTAAACTGCAGGAACAATACAGGGTGTACCCTGATTTAAAATTAAACGTCACCGTTACATTGAGAACGGACCTCATCTCATTAATTCTGACATGAGTTTATGCATTGGCACTCGTGTAAAACAGACAGCAATCAAAGTTTCTTAAATTGGGGCGCCACTTAAAATAGCGGAGAATTATTTCACATGCGAATACCACGCAAAAATTACATCATCGCGCGCGATTCACTCCCATCCAGATAAGATCGCGTATTAAAACTCATTGTCAACTAATAATAGCACAGCGCGTAGCTAAATGCATTTCAGTTTTATTTAAATTACAATACTCATCGATACCGTTTCGAATTTAGGTGCGCTGCGATGCGTTTGCTTTCCTTCGCCTTTCATATACAGCGTTGTCTAAAATAAACAGATTCGAAGAAGTCGACTTCCACATGCAACGCCCGTCATTATTGACATATGTATACAAACACACGTGTGCCACGGAGGTATCGGAGCAGTTAGAATGGTATTTAAGAACTTGTCGCATGTGTACTCACTTGAACGTACATACCACATTCGGTTTGCGTGTGTGTGAGACTAAACACAGACGGGGTAAGTCGAAATTTAATTTACCAAGAAACTTAACGTAATTCTTACAACAACGGTACGTTTCCGAATGATTTTCAAATCTAAAAGAAACGCAAATTATTTAATTAATAATAATTATAATTATAAATATAAATGAATTGGACTTGGTAGTTGGCAACTAGTAATCAAGGACAAGTTAATTAACGAAGTAATTATTTCCGCCAATTAGTCACACCTTGTTGAATTAGTTAAGAATTTAGGATTTTTACGTTATGATCGCCAATGGTGGTTTTCATTGCGTAGGACTGGTGTTAATCCGGCCTTAAAGACTAATTGAATTAATTTCAATGCAAAACCCGTTATGTTTTACGTGTTAAAATCTGTAGGAGTTGTGTCTTTTTTTTGTCTTTTTGGACATCATTCAATCAAGTTCATTTATCATTCATATCATGTACGCAGAGTACACTTAAATATGGTTTTAATTCACCATCGTAGTACAGAAGATTTTAGATCTAAATGGACATCAGATTTGAATAAACACTTTCATTACGCCAGATAATTTGGATTGTTATGTTGGTTTTCTAGAAAATTCATCAGCTGCCTTACAAAGGAAGATTCCGAACCCGAAAATTCCAAAACAAAATTGAAACTTTGTGAGCGTGTTACCACTAGAATTTATTCTTTTATTTCTAAAATCTTTACCTCGTCTATTAAATTATCTTCCTAATTTTTTTATATTAACCTTTGACTTTGAACCTTTGAAGATATAATTATGCACTTAAAAAAATTCAAGTCGAAACATTACTAATGTAGAAAAAGTGAAGAAAAGAATCAAAATTTAATTTTAAAAAATCATTGCTTTTTATGATGCTGTTGAATTCGAAGTGTAATTCCTTCACGTCGACCTGCAATTAATCGAGAGCAATCGCGGTCTTCGCAGATAATTTAATTTAAATATTCAGTGGCCATTAAACTTATCGCTGCCTTGAATAATAAATTAATCCTCGCGTAACGCGACTTTATTACGTACACAGGATACGATGTCTAAGAAAAAAGTAACGAAAAAGAATCGAATCATGTAAACCCATTCGTTTGGAACGAAATTCTCGAGATTTTCATTTAAAAGATACTTCAAAATTGAAATTTTTCGAACTACGCGATGTTTCGACGTGTAATGTACTAGTGTAAACTAAACTTAAATAGAAAAGGAAAATTTAATTTTGCTGATAAATTCAAACGTCAACTAAATAGAATGCAATTCAGTGAAATGCAAGAAATTCTACTATAATTTGGCCGCCTTTTTGGGGGAGCATTCGTTATTCTAAAAGGATTCGTTTTCAGGAGGTCTTCTATACAATCCAGAGCAGCCTTAAAGTCATAATGATAATGATAAGTAGAATCTTGTAATGTTATACAGGGTTGTGATAAAATAACGGATAAAATCATTACTTTCAACTTGCAAAATTTGGCTGCAATTCACCTGGATTGCAATGGAGCCTCCCGAGCATTCTCTGCATAGCTATTTCGGCTCTAATTGGGGCCTCATCGGCAGAAGACTAGCTCGAGAATTCCATCGCAATCCCGACGACCAACAAAACTTACGCAAAGGTAACGCGTAAAAGCAAACATGCTAACCGTCCCAGCACAACCCCATTGCAATCCAACTTGCAGCCAAGTTTTGCAAGTCACGCTATTATCCGCACTGGTCATCTCGTGTGTGGTAGCTTAAGAGGCAGCGCTATTGCTGCGATTTTGCGACAGTATGGTACTTTCAACTTTTTGAAAAAAAACTATCGATTCCCTTGTTAATCGTCTCCAGAACTTCATTAAGTGTTCTGGTCTTTAACACTTTTAAAATTTTAAAACTAATGATATTCACGTTCGTATCAAATGAAGGGTACATAAGGAAATAGATGAATGTCCATAAATAGCCATTTTGAAATTAACACGTAATCCTACTCTAGAAGCTAGCAACGTTGAAATCTATACTATAATTTTTTAATGAGAAGTTCGAGTTCCACCGTGCTACAAAATCGGTCTTGAGTCACTGACGTGAGAGTCTGGCTGACGAATTCGGTTGCGTATCGTAAGGATAGGTGACAACTTAAAAAAAATTGTTTTATTGATTTGATTTTACAATGGTTTTCACATTGGAAGAAACATCTTTTATGGTTGAATCCTACTTTCGAAACGCCCAAAAAATCAATGGCGAATGGACCTATTCTATTCCTGATTGTATTGAAGAATGTCAGGAAAAATTCCCAGAAACTGTATTTCTGTACCACTAATTTGTTAATCAACTTCAGTATTCTGTAGGACTATTTAAAAAAACTGGCAGTGTGGCTAGAAAACAGGTATCAAGTAGGCCTAAAGTAAGAACTGATGAGGTAGTTGAAAATGTGAGACAAATTATGACTGATGCTCTTCGCAGTTCCATCCGTCAACTGTCACAAGTTGATCTTTCTGTCGGGACCTGCAGAACCATTCTAAGGAAGAACTTGCAAATGCTCCCTTATCGTTTGACTGCCGTGCATGAATTGCTTCCAGTAGATTTTGAACCAAGGCGAAGATACTGTCATAGGTTTTTAAACAATATTGACAAGGACGATGTGTTGGACAAAACTTTCTTTTCCGATGAGGCCTGGTTCCATTTAACAGGATACATTAATTCCCAAAATATGATGATCTGGAGTATGGAAAGCCCTCATATTTTCATTAAAGCCCACTCCATCCACAAAAAATTGGTGTTTCGATAGGTTTAAGTCGGAGAAGATTGATTAGGTCCAATATTTTTTAATGGCACACTAACAGCACTTAAATATCGGGAAGAGATTTTGCATCCATTTATTAATCAACTGGACGATGACGAGTTGCAATTTGGATATTTCCAGCAGGATGGTGCAACGGCCCATGCTGCTGGAGATACTTTAAATTTCCTTCAAGAGTTTTTTGGAGATCGGGTAATTACCAGAAATATGGCAAGCATATGGCCTCCACGATCTTGCGATCTAACTCCTTTGGATTTCCTTGTTTGGCCCTACTTGAAAAATTCCATTTTCAAAACGCCCATTAATGATTTACAGGAGCTTACCCAAAGAATCGTCGAAAAGTTTGATGAATAAACAATTCTTCCCACATTTTGCCAAACGTTATTAATGGATGTCATAATAAAGTCGTTAAAGCACCAAAATCGAAGAAGATTTTTGTATCAGTGAAATATGGACTTAGCTTCGGTTTTGAAACTTTAAAAGACTTCGTTTTCCTAACCAACAAATCACCATCACCTTTGTTAGTGCTTCTAACAAGCCAACAACTTTCAACAACGAAGTTAATCTGTATTCGAGAGGCGTCGATAATTCGACCAATAACTCGCTCATCACATACTTGATTTTGTTGACAAACACGGAATGACTAATGGTCGGATTCAAGCGATAGAAACGAAACGTTGGTTGCAAAATCGATCTGGATTTTTTCAAGCAGGCAGCCACAACTACATCACGCCCCCCCATTGAAACCGCGGGCAATTCAGGAATGCCGACGTTATCACGCATCGAAAGTCGAGTTCGCACCGCAATCCTTTGACGAGCGCACGTTTATTATAAAGTCGCTGATAAGACGCGAGCGACCGAGCCGGAGGAAAAAATCGAGCCAAGGTATAATCAGTGTGGCAAGCAGAGTGTACGTACGAGTTTAGAATGGAACGGTGTTTATAACAGTGCGATAATTGAAGTGCCGAGGAAGGCAATTAGTAAGGATTTATCGTTATTGGTAATGCTCGCTTGTACGTCGTCTTTTTGCGCGCTCGAAGTGTGAAATTGATAAGATAAAAGTCATTAGTCTATCAGGGTAATAACTTTAATAAAAAAATAGTGCGATTAATTCGTTATCAGTTATTGGCATACGTGTAGAAATTTTGATTCGTGATTTCTGCCAATTTTCTGGAATAAAACGGATTGTGATTTTAATAATAATTACAACTTTCATGCACCATTGAATTTGAAACACCCTGTATCGGGTAATTCAGGTTGGTATTCGTACGCCTGTAACTTTTTTATTTCAATTTTTAGAACAAAATTTGGTATAAATAACATAGGCCTACCAATAGTTTATTTGACAACATGAAACGGTTTAAGCGGAAGTAGTTTTAAGTAAAAAAAATTAAATAGGACCTGTAGAAGAATTGAAAAGAAAGAGAGACAAGTTAATGTCTACCTATATACAATAAACCAATTCAGAAGTACTAAGAAATATTTAAGAAAAATATTGAAACAGTGCATAACTATAGCCCCTAGGTACATTTCCAACAAAAATTAAGTATTTAATAATAGGTTGGTCCTCTGTTTTTTTATGATTAACCCAAAAATTCTTGAAGATGTGCTTTCAACCAAATTATTCAATATTTCCGGCTCGAAATTAACCCAAACTTCCTCTAATGCAATTTTGAGTTTATTAATTGTGACATATTGTTAATTATCACCTTAAACTTGGCGAACTAAAATTCCCCAAAGATTTTCTATTGGCTTAACGTCTGGGAAACAGGAAGGCCAGACCAATAATTCGATATTTCTTCTTTGGAACTAAGACATCGATTCCCTACTAACATGTATCCGTGCATTGTCTTGCTGGTGGACCCACTGCTGATAATTGTTGTTATTTAAACATGGAATTAAATTTGCTTCGGAGGACGTCTGCTATTAATTCGTACCGATGGGTAAGCTAATGTTAAAACCCCAGTTTTGGTAAAGGCCCCAAAATTTCTCTTTGAAAAATACTGTGGCTCTTTTCTTAAATCCCGCAAGTAACGATTAAATCCGTCTGGGTCACCTAATTTAAACTTTTTTCGTCAGAAAAAATTATCTAAAAAGAATTTTTGAAAATGAAGCGCACTTGAATAAAAATAAATATCTTTCTTTCCCCTAACTGCGGTTCAAATTCTCCCGAGCAAATTGCAACCTGGCAATGGAGAAGGCGCGGAGCTGTTTTCAACTATTGACGCACGATATGTCCACTTTTATACAAAATCCTTCGAATTGTCCACCGGGAAACATTTGCTCTTCATTCTGAAGCTATTTTTTTGCAACTTTCAAGCTGTTGCTTGCTGAGTAATAATTCTTCTTTCAGTTCTAGGTTCTAGGTGAAATCTTCCTTTTTGGTCCGCCTTTTTTGTTTGTCCCATACTGGACAGCATTTCTCAAATAATTTGAAACAATTTTACGCGTTCGATTGATTCTTCGAGCAATTTCACGGCAACTCAAACCTTCATCACCTTTTTCCAACTCGGAAAGATAACTTCCTCGAGGTATCTTCGGTCTAATTGTCACAAAGTAATGACGTTTAATGATTAAAGTACTTGTTTCTTTTGTTTCATAATAAGAGACACGGCCGTGCTTGGATTTCATTAATTTATTGCAACCGGCGCTATAGTTATGCACTGTTCAGTTTTGTTTTTTTTTTTTTTTTTTAATAAATTGCATAAATTGTTTGTTCTAATTCTCAATTTATTTTCAGTTATTATTTTAACTTCTTTTACGGTTCCTCTAAGTAAGATTAAATTAATGTTGTTTTAGAAACAAAAAGTCAAAAATTCTCTTCAGTTTTATTATTAGATTTGAAAAAATTCCCAAAATTTTTGTTACATACGTTATATATCAAACCTCCCCTAATGCTAAATTCGTTCCAATAATTTTTTTATCATAAGACGCTTTAGTCATGTGCTTGATGATATTGCAATTCCAACCACATAAGACTTAAGAGGATCTCGATTTCATTTTAAGAAAACCAGAGAAGTTAAGTAATACCAGGGTATGGAATAGTACAGGGTGTGGCAAGCAAATGGACAAATTTGAAACTTTGGCTGCGCAGGTCAATCAAAAATTAGGAGCGGAGCTATAGTTGTGATTCAGTTCAGTTTAGTAGAAGGAGTAGCCATTTTAGTACTATAAAATGCATTGCAAAAGTTCACGGAATTTAGTTATATTTCATTGCATTAGCGAAGCATACACGTGCGGATTCTTTACCAGTAACCGAAACGTCCAACTTTGAGAGTGTGTAACTTAAGTGTTCAAGCCTCAAATCATATAATATTTGGTTAAACAAAACTACTTTATTATAAAAATAATTTGCATCGTTTAGGGTGATATTCCCAAAATGCATTTTTGTCAAACGCTTACATGGAGCGGGACCATAGTGATGCGGTCCGAAGTGGTGCGCGGTCGTGCGCCATCCGTAAAACACGCACTGTGAGAAGCGGGCTTAAAACAGCGCCGACAGACCTATTTGCGAAACTGTCAATCCTAACCCATTTCTTCTGACTGTATTAGACTGTCCATCGAATTTAATATAAAATTACCGAATTTTGAGAGTTTATCTTCATAAATAAGCAAGGTATTCAAGATTTTCGAAATTGAGAATGATCAGTTTTTTGAAGATATTTCAGAAACGACTGAAGGTAGAAGAGATTTATTTGCACATTTTTATAGACCCCAAAATAGCGCAATTTTAAACCGTGTTTGTAACTCTTATAGTATCTGAGTTCCCCATAGTGGGCCTTTAATTAGATGTGATTAGAAATTTCCTAAATTACATCAACAAAAAAAAACGAATGAATTTTGTTGCAAAAACCAATGAAACTGGTTTATTCAAAACAAAATTTGCGTAAATTTTAGAAATTATGATTTTGAACTACTCTGTTCTTGCTTGTTTTTTCCAAATTTATTAATTAAAACTGTTTATAATTACAACAATTTTTGCCAAAACGAAGTAGCAAATTTGACTACACATTTCTGAAATTAAAGAGACAGTGCTTATCGATACACTTATGATTCGATATTTTGGCACCAGCACGTGCCAAGATTTGGTAAGAAAACCCCAATAAAAACGTCCATATTCTGATGTCTTCCATATTAATTTTAAACGACAACAGTCTATTTTCGGCTATTGCAGACAGTTTTGTAAATACGTGCTCGACCTTAGCCGCTCTACTTATTAGCACATCATTGCATTATTTATTTTTAAATGTATAAACGCTTCGTCTACGAATTCGAAAGCAAAAAAAAAATGATAATCGGCAAAAATAACTTTACCTACGTAATTCATCGTTGGGACGTCGCACAAGTATTTATTTTATTGTTTATTTTTAAGCGCTTATTTTATTTGGTTTTTTTTTTCTTTGCAGGCCGTAAAAATGTCGTGATGCTGTGGCAAGTTACAATGGCAGATCACCGTCACGCGGCGAAATGAGCGCGAAGGCAGGGCTGGTTTTAGCGATTTTTCTTTTAGCTATGCAAGCAGCCAGGGGCGTCCTCACCGGATTTGAAAGAAACGTGCTTGAAAACCAAGCATTCGGTTGCGAATGGCAAGGGGGAGGAATTGCAACGACGTTGCACTGCAACTGCCGATGGCAAGGAGAGGTATACAAAGTATTTTTCGTAACTGTACACAGATACAGGTGTCTTTAAAATGTATACACCGCGCCTTTACACTGTTATTGTCTGATTTGTAAAGTGACATGGATAAGTCATATCAAATATTATCCAAATTTTTTCAAGAGCTTCAAAGCAGAATGTCTAGCTTAATGAAATACGTTTGAAGACAAACAAATTGGTCTAAACTGTTTTATTATGGAATTTGGAACTCCGCTCGTGTATTTTAAAGATACCTGAGCATCATCGCTAATAAGAAAACGATCAAATTGAGAAGTTTGGAAGCTGTTAAGCACAATCTGGCGTTACAGAATGATTTATTGAAACCCTACTCCCATATTACTTAACAACAGAAGAAACCTCCGAGAGATTTTTGAGCAATGAATGGAAATAATCAAACTGACATTTACTTTTGAGATCTTTGTTGTTTCATTCTATTACTTTTCTATTTTCTGTCAGTGTTTAGTTTGACTCGGTCTAAGTAAACAAAAGAAAATTAAAATTTTTATAAAAATTCAGTCGCGTTACTCTTGTGCGTCGCTGTACATCTCTTTTTTTCGATATCGTTTTTCTATACGTGGATTACACATCTCAATGGAATTGCATTCATCTTGCACTTGCGACGTGACATTTCTGCGCCAGAAAACGACACACAAAACGACGCAATCATATTTCCCAGCCGCTTATGCGTTTTTTTTTTAAATCCGTCCATCCACCAGCGGTAATCTAATCTAGTTTGTAACAGATACACAGATATCCGTCACCTTTTCCACGGTTGTACACTCTTATCACGTTACGAAAATAGACACAGTAGACAAAGTAGGTGAATAACACGGGGCTTCTGACTAATTAAACTAATATTTATTGGAGATAGCTCCGCAATAAAATACTATTACTATAAAAGTATCTACTTATTTGCACAGTTTTTGATAAGTCACAGAAATTTTCGAATATTTCCTGTTTTGTATAAAGAATAAATATCAGAAGGAATGTGAAATTATTCATGAAAATATTTTTATGTTTATACAAACAATTTGCTATTCTTATTTCACAGGAACTCTACATTCAAAAAGATGTCATAAGAACCATGGACGTGAACACCATCCGCATAAGCAACTGCGACAAAGTTAGAATCGGAAGCAACTCGATCCAAATCATCCGTAACTTAAGGCGCATTGAACTAACCAACATCCAAAATTTAATTCTGGAAGAAAGTAGTCTCCATTGGGAGGGGTACGTGGCCAATGGTGATCTCAACACTCCCTCGCTGAGGATTTTGATCGCAAACAGCGCCGTCAGCCAGATCTCCAGCTACACCTTCAAAGGCAGAATCAACGAGATCTCCCTCAGCAATGTCATCGTGGAAAACCTCGCGCCCTTCGCGTTTTCCTCCCTGAGGCAAAACCAGAACATCTTCTTCGAGAACACCAACTTCAAGAACGTCCTACCACAGGCTTTCAAGAAATTCTCCACCGAGTACCTGACCATCACCAACTGCACCTTCACCAGCTTACCCAGCAGGTCTTTCTCTGAACTAATCGTCACCGAACGACTGCTAATACAAAACTCGACTTTCGACACCATAAGACCGGCCGCGTTTCTCGTGTACAACCCCAAGCGCTTCGAGGTGATCAACTCTGAAATCAACACTCTGGACGGGGAGGGGTTTAAAGTGACGACCAGGGGCGATGTCGCGTTCCGAAACAACTTGTTTAACACGACGCACGGCGGGGCTTTCGTTGGGATTGACGTGAATTTCAACGAGGTGCCTGCGAAGAAGTTGATGCACCTGGAAAGCGTGACCTTCAACACGTTTAGCTCCTGGGAGATTTTGGAAGTGAACACGTCGAGTTTCGAACTGAAACTTACCGATGTTCAACTGAAGCAGTATTGCGATTGCAGGTTTTCAGATCGGTCTTTGGAGAGGGAGTACGACTTGCAGGAAATCAAGTGCAGGTTCGACGAAAGTGAGGTGATGACGTACGCGGACTTCAGAAGCACGGGTTGTTCAATTATGACGAGTAGGATGACGATTATTGTGATAATAGTAGGGGTGTCTTTGATACTGCTGATTATAATAGTGGCGGTTTTGATTTACTATTTCAGGAAGGCGTATGCCAGTGATAAATACGGTGATAAGAAGGACAAGAACGAACACTTGAGTATGATCGTGCCCGACGGCCGGACCTATCGAGAAACTGAACTGCACGTCATCGTCGAGCGGGCGGATTACCTTACCACGGACCTGTAGTATTATTGTAAAAATGCAAAGTATTTATTGCGCGCGATCTCATAAATTATTATTAAGAAAGCAAAGAATGTTATTCAGTATACGAATGTAAAGAATTTGTTTCGTTTTCAGTTTGCATTAGAAATTATAATGTTGCGGAATCGTATTACAAAATAAAATTATTACGAAAAAGAATTCATTTAATCATTGTCAGAATAAATCAGAGGAGAAGTGCTTCCTCAAAAAAGAAATCGAAATTAACAAACTTAAAAGCGATTTTCAAGACCAAAAAAATAAAAAGATTAAAGAATTAAAACAAATTATGTAGAGCATGTCTTTATAGATGACAAAGTCAGGAAAAATTCAATCCACCCAAAGCACAGCCTGAATTAATGGGCATTAAAAGTGTTATCTCGTTGGCCGAGAGCCACCTGAGTAATCCTCGTTCAAAAGGCAAACTCAGGTGAGTGTATTAAAGCAATATTTGTTTTGTGAGTCATTTTATTATCGAGATGATGTGAGGCCTTGCGGTTGCGAATGATTTTCGGCTTGAATTTTTACGACGCATGACATCAGTCCTATTTTTTTTATTATTGCCTTTGCGTGGGCATTAAAACTGCACGTTAGCAGTTGGGAAGTTGGTCTTAAAACCCACCGCAAATGAAACATATTTCGCCAATGAGAAGCTAGCAAAAAAAATTCATTTGACTGCCAAAACCAGATTATTTATTATCGTTATAATTTTGGTATCAAAAATTAATTACAGTTTTTCCCTCACGTGGCAACGTATCTATCACAATTGAAAAATGTAGGTATTCAATGACAGGCAGTAATTAAATGCACATTAAAGCTACCTTTACTTTTTTCTCTTTTATTCACAGCTTTAAGCAATTTCTGTGTAACAACACAGTTTATTGTAAAAATTTACTTATATTTGAGTGGTCTTATTGAAGTTAATTAACAATTATTGCTCACATACTTTGTCGATGAGCATACGCACAATAGAAATTGCTGCAACACAAATTGCGTCATGTAAAACGGCCTTAAATAATTAATTACACAGTAAAGCTTCGGTTATCCGGATCAATTAAAACTTAGGTGATCTAAATTAGCGAAAAATTCGAATTATTAGAACCTCTTTAAATTCGCACTCAGAAAAAAAAAACAATTTATAACACCAACAGAAGCATCCTTCAAGTCAATGTTCTTCAATGTGCTAGAAATCTCGCTATCTCAAGAGACAAGACATGGACCAAGGGGCTTTTGCGGTTTTTAAGTTTAGTCAGTCAAAAAACATGAGAAAGTCACTCACCGAGATTTCGCTTCTCAGCACTCATCCTTTCGGACCTACCTGTAAGGAAGAGTTCCGTCCAGAGCCTGCATCACAGTTGGAGGGCAACTCAACGCCAAACCCTTAGATAGAAGCGAGCCATGAGACGTCAAAGTCTGAGCAGCCACAATTTCAGCCATTTCAACGTCTACATCCCCGTCTTCTCCTATCACAACCACAGAACTTAATTAAAAAAACTGTTAACAGCAAAACATAAAATAAAAACCAACCGTTAGTCAAAGGCAACTGCAGATCTTTTTTGATCAAGCTTGCCGCGCACATGCCTCCTAGAAACGACAGCTCTGCTTCGAGCTGCTTCAAACCGGTAAATAAATCCGAGCTTCCAGCCATGGGCCACTCGTACCCGACAACCATGCAACGAAAACCATAGGAACTTGCCCTTTCATCTTTTAGGTAATCGGAGGCGGTTTCCAAAGAAAAGACGGCTTCATGCCCAGGGAGGACGATCGCACACTGGGGCCACTGAATACTAACAAACGCCAAGTACAATCTAATTCAATCGAAATAAAAAGATATTTACCAACTGGAAAACCTGTGTAGGACAGGCCAGTAGGGCATTGGAACAGAATCCTCGTCCAACTCGGTTACCTTTGGTGGTCGTCCCGAAATATTCGGAACATACAATTGTAAGGAATCTTCAGGTTGGGCGGTGGAGCAATTTGGGTCGAATTCAATCGAAAGCCACTTGACCGTATCGGGGAATAACACCCTAGAAAACTCCGTTGTGTATTCTTACGAGCAAAGCAAAAGTAATTACCGATAATTTGAGATTGTGGCTGGTTTATAAGGGTGTTCGCTTTGAGCCCAAGTGTAATGCAAGCTCGTGGTCGTGCCAATTACATCGCTTGCATCTGTCACGGATGTGTTTAGGTTCGTCGAGGTAGTGCCACCGGCTAATAAATTTAAAGCTGCGACGTGAGGAAGCATTTCTTGGATCAAATTTAAAATTTGCACCGCACACTGCAATATAAAATGATAACAAATTTGTTGCAAGAACGTAAAAATTAACCAACGCGAGGGTCTGTGGTTGCTAAAGAGCTAACATGGGCCATGACCAGGGGAAGGAGGGTCCTGACGATGCAGGCGTTGCTCAAGATTTCTGGTGAACTGATTTCGTCAGCCTTTTCTCTCGCCATTACCAATAACACACAGGAATTTTGGATTATGGCGGTGGTCATGGTGAGGGCACCCTTTCTTGCTTGCTGTTCTAATTTAGTGCTTGTTGCTCTTGCACACTCAATAGGATTACTGAAAATTCAAGGGGGTTGTTATGATAATTGTCAAAATGAAAATTATTAACCTGTAATATAGAATAACTGGGATTTGTCCACGTGTCAAAGTAGTCCCGTTAAAACTCAAAGAACAAGTTGAAAACGTAAAAGTCGTATTATCCGAGCCCTTAACTGAATTCAATCCTCCATCACCATTATTGGTTCTACTACCATGATTCCTCAAACGCACCGCATACTTAACGCCCTCCTGCAAACATTTGAATTATTTTAATGCGACCAAGAACATAACGGGCTCTTACTCTAATAGCGATGGCCCTGTCGAATTTAATTTCGATGATGTCGGGTGCGAAATCCTCAGGCCCAAACGAACCCCTCGTTACTTCCAAGCTGTTCCACCTCTGAGTGTGGGTGTGATCGACTCCGCTTACAGAACTTTGCTGCGTTAACAATAAATTCATGACGAGGTTGAATTGGTCATGCCAAGTCACTTACGTCTTCCAGGAGTTCCAGTTCATACTCATAATGGCCAATGCCTCCATATATACCAACGCCACATATGGAAATCCCCGGCCTGTCAACTTGGAAGCAAATTGCATCCGGTGAACCATTTCCAGTGTTCCAGGTTCGTGACTGATTCGTTCTGGTAAAACGAGATGGAGTTATGTGTAGGATACGGCCGCAGGCACCTTGCAAGTCTTCCTACAAGCAAATCAGAAGTGCCCCGCGAATTTTATCACAGAGAGTGTTTTGTAGTTACCTCGGTGGCACTGCACTGGTGAACCAATTCAGCAACAACTCTGGCCAGTAGATGGCAGCAGTGTTTCGTCAAGCCTGGTAAAGGTGTGATTTTTTGTCCCGATAACTCTTTGGTGATTGGTTCGGTTACCAAATTCAAAAGACGTTCTAAGACCTCCTTCCATGACCAGGTTAAACCAGAATAAATCGACTCAACCTACCAGATAGAAACAAGTTGTACAAAAACGCTTGGTAAATACAAATATGCTCAGAAATAACATTTAAGAAATAAATTACCTGAGAACGATAGCTCATCTGTTCAACAAGTATCGGATAATGATGAGAATCCGAGCCACTCATCATGGGTAAACCTGTGTTATCCGAAGGACTTAAGCCCCTATGCAATGAACTGTCTGAGCTTAAGTTTCCCCCAAGTAAAGGAAAGGTGCTGCGCAGTCGTATGGTTGGTCCGCAGAGGGAACACAGCACCGCGCTTAATAACCTCTGACTGTTCGACATCGAATGTGTCTTTGACTCCTAAAAATCGCACACTTAATTTAACTGCTTAAGTCTCTGATGATATTGACTGATTACTTTATCCAAATCGGCCAATAAGTCACAAAGGCAGGTCCACTTTAAATAAGCCGTGGGGTAGAACGCATGGAAACATGCGACGAACGTGGTGTGGCACTCGTCCAAGATTCCATTCATCATTTGCACGTAAATTCCACCCCCTTTCGGCGACTTGGATTTCGCAGATTTTTTGCTCTGCATCAGCATGGGTAAGTTATCGGATAAAATCTGTTTTAACAGAGCCCGAACGTCGCCAATGCTTTCTGCAAGGTGAACGTTCTCCAGGGGATTCTTCCTCGTTATCTGATTCGGATAA
Organism: Serrognathus titanus; assembly: GCA_039766575.1. Taxonomy (NCBI): domain Eukaryota; kingdom Metazoa; phylum Arthropoda; class Insecta; order Coleoptera; family Lucanidae; genus Serrognathus; species Serrognathus titanus. The sequence continues at coordinate 18,817,181 of CM077911.1, read as the reverse complement.
ATTTCGTTAGTGTAAGTTCGGATCAATCGTAAACTCGCCCGGCTTATGTACACCAGCCTTTCGAGTTCCAAGGCGGTGTACATGTGCTGGAGAGATTGTCCATCGGCCATGCCCAGTTTAAAAGTATTCCAAGACCACTGCAACAGAGACAGCAGACTCTGGAAACATTCCTTTGATACTGTCCGGGAGAATTCTCTAGAGAGAACGTGGACTGGCTCGGATTGGTCCATTTGACGAACAGGCTGTTGGTTCTCGGGGGTTATGACTTTGTACAGTAGCTGCGGGATTTGCCCCGCGTTGACGTCAGTGCCATTATTTGATTTTTTTGAAGACTTAAAGTAGAAAAGAACTTGGTCTTCGGTTGTTACCATCGTCTGTCCGGATGATCCACAATCACTACTTGGGCCACTGATTTGACACCATGCAACATACCAGCGATGGGCCTTCAAATTATAATGATTTAACATTAACCTAAACAGGACTAACTACAAGATAAAATCTAACACTGGAAATTTTTTTAAACAAATAAAAAACCTACCTGCAAAGGAATTGGTTCTTCAAACAACATTGGATATTTCTGCCTTGGCCCACATTCATATGGGACTTCTTCAGTTTCGGCCAAAAGTTCACCATCACCCTCTTGTTCACCTCCATCCGGTCCAATATCTAACAGCTTCAACTTTCCAGTGTACTCACCACGCCCTCCAAATAACCCAAAACCACCTAGAAACTCACCATTAAATAAAAAGCGCCGAACAATTTTTAATATTAAGGCACCTAAGAGTATGTCAGTGTCAGCCATAAATCTAATGGCCTCGATGCTATGTCCAGAATACCCCCAGCCTCCTCCATGGCTTTCGAACCTGTTAACACTCTGGAAATCCTCACGACTGTATTGCTTTCCAGAAACCAACTGTCTTTCTTCGACTTCCTCTTTAACAGTGGTGATTTGTATATCGTGAGCAACCGTCAAAGTGTCCAGGCAGCACAGTAGATGTATAGCAGCTTGCAAGCGCGTCACTTGACAATTTGAAACGACAGGCAAAGCCAGTTCAGGGCTCAGCACCGACGCCAAATTATTATCAGAGACGTCAGCTAAGATTTTACCATCGCCTGTCTCAATGGCGTTCTTCGCAAACAAATCACTCGCAACAACATTGTACAAACAAATTTCATGGTTCGACCCATTATAGGACCATAGAACGTTGTAAATCGGATCCAGGCAAACTGCTTTGCTGTAAAACTCGACTTGATCTTTGCTTTTGAACGAGTTACAGTTTCCATCGCGCTTGTTTATCACCAAGCACTTAAAAGTGCTTGCATTCTCAAGCAGATTTGGGATTAACACTTGAAATTAATAGTTAATAGTGAATATAGTGCGGTCATAATTGATGTAAGATCTACCTATGCAGCTTTTGTTCGCTGTAACTGTTGATTTTGCAAGACTGACTGAGTTGATTAGGCTCTCATCGATTTTAATGAAAGTCTGATCGCCGGAAGCCCCGACCCAAGTGGCTCTGCGCCCGTGCCTTGGGCCTACATTAGGTATTGGGCCTGGGATTGCGAACCAGGGGCATCGTGGGTTTTGAAATCTAGAAGTATTGCTTTGGCCTGGTTGAGACACGTCTTGAGGGGAGGTGATGGGAGGAAGACGACCTAATTGTCCTTTCTAAAGGAAAAAATAATTACGCCTTAAGCCAGACTGGTACTGCATAGGTTTTATAGACCACCAGATATCAAACCTGTAAGCTTGGTTGCCTACACATGCAATTAATTGCAAAGATTAAGGCCCGAATTCAGAAACATTCAGATGAGACCTTCTCATTCTCATCTCAATCTCGTCTCAAGTTATACTAAACTTAGAAAGATCCAGTCAGTCTCAATTTTACTTTGGTATTCATAAATAACTCGAGATGAGCGACTAAAGTGAGAAACGATTGAGATCAGACTTCTGGTATTTTCTAAATATGAACCGAAAAAATGAGTATCTCACTGAGATGAGATTGAGATCGGCTCAATTTGCGTCTCTGAATTCGGGCCTAAAACCGTACAAAAAAAAGCTCGCATTAATTAATTAAAAACTTACTTGAAAATTGCCAAATGTATAGACCTCTCCTTTAGAAGTCAACACAACAGTGTGATTACTTCCAGCTGAGATTTGAACTGCGCTGCAAGGTAGTTTCACCAACTGAATACTCGCCTTGGCCAGTATATCACCACACCCAAGTTGCCCATACTGGTTTGATCCAAAACTATAGACCTACATTGAAAACGCGTTAGATGTTAAAATCTTTGAATTCCTTAATAAAAACTCAAGTAAAGTACCTGCCCGTTCTGCAACAACAAAACACTATGATGCAACCCAGAAGCTATTTGTATAACCGGACTGTCTGAGGGTAGATGAATTTTAGCCGGTGGCAAACAAGCAATCCTCGCAGTGTCTCTCTCCACATCAGAGCCAGTCGGCTCTTTCACTTCATAAAACACCATTTTAGTACCAAACACTTTAAACTAAACTACATAATCACGCTCACCTAAAATATTGGCGTGTTTTAAAACGTTATTAGAGCGATGCACAGGAGATCCAACAAGTGAGGTGGTGGTCCTTGTGCATTTCCCTTTAACCGATTGTTTACTTGTGCTGGCCATCGACTTTCTGCCTCTTGCCTTGCGTTGTTCTTCAAGCCTACTCTGCAACTGCGATGACGTATCTTAGCTTGAAAGTAAAATGAGTTAACCTTGAGGTACCTGCTCTTGAAGTTTGGCTCTCTGCCTCGGTTGGACGAGCTCTTTGACTTTGTCCCGGAAGATCAGATCTAAACGCATCATGCCTGCCAGATTTACAGCGCCCCCTGGCTCTATGATAGTTAACTCGGAGTTATCGACACTTTCCCTGGCGCATATTCGACAAGTTCCACACACAGCACAGCCGCTGTCACCTTCACCGCAACCACATTCCCTTCAAGAACAAATGCCATTTATGATTTAAACTTGAAAACGAAATTAATACAATTGTCCACTTACTGGCCAGGGTTACGGTCAGGTCTCATTGATGATAAGCAACTTATAGAATACCCGGTACACTCCCGACAGACAGTACACACCATACACATGTCATGGTGCCAGGTGTGCATGCCAGAGGGGCACATGTGTCGCCTAAGCAATGCCTCGGGGTCATTACCATCAGAGCTGCCTGGCTGATTCTCAATTTCTTCACGATTTGTATCCTCCAGCTCATCATATATGTCTTGTTCATCCTGCGTACCACATGTATCCATCGCAATTATAGTTGGAACGGCCTCTGCAGCACATACAAATTTTTTTAAACGCAAGCCTAATTTAAAACCCACTTCTTACCTTCTTTATTAGGAGGAATAAAATCCCGTCCGCATTGATATTTATTATTAATTCCGAAGGTAAAGACTTGTCCTTTTGTGGTCAGAGCGACCGCATGTGCCTTGCCCAGGGCCACTTGAATTATAAACTCGCCTTTGAGGTTGCAAACTTGACCTGTGAAATCACGCAATGTGAAAAAGAAACGCTTTTACCAAGGCTATGAATGACCTGTGACGTGATCGACATGTGTCGTGTCTTTCCCGAACATCAAAAGCTCGCCGTCCTTGGTAATCAGGGCCGTTGTTCCATTGTTGCAAGCAGCATACACTATAAATTGTCCGTCGACCTTTATCATTTTCTTGGGTTTCACCGGCTTAGGTTGCCTGCGCACTTTGCTTTGGTCTCCATCTTCACCACGTCTTGCAGTACCTTAAAACAACAAGTGTTAAGGCACATTTTATTTTAACTTTAAAAGAAAGCTGGACTGATTCTGCTTACCAGTGAAAAACACAGATCCATCCTCAGTCAGTAAAATCGCATGAAGTCCGTCGTGACCTACAGCGACATGTGTGACCTTTGGTGCTTTTGTCAACACTAATTCAGACCACTTCCCGGTCCTCACCCCTGCTTGTTTGATACCTAGTGAAGATGCTTTCCCGCAATACAGAACCTCCAAATTAAAAACAAAAAAAGAACCTATTTTGTGTTAATGCAAAAAAAAACTGACTTTTCCACACGTGGTCCTGATGAGTCCAAATTCCTTTCCTGCGCAAATCGTGGCGACCTCCTCGTCAGTGCCCATGTTCACCGTTTGTGAGGCTTCGCCCTCTTCGAATGAAGCCACCCCCAAAGAATCCACGCATTTCCTGGCCAGTTTCAAAGGCAACTCGCTTATTAAAGATGCAGGAATTGTGTTTTGGTTCAGGATTCTTACAACAAAGCCATCCTACAATAAATAATAACAAAATGTTATGTATATATCAGTAAAGTGAAGACAATAAAAAAAAGAGAAATATTTAACTCACATCTTTAGCTGGTGAAATTGTACCAAGGTAATCACCATCAGAAAACACAACCGAAGCAGCCGCATCTCTGCTGTGCAAAGGCAAGCTGCCGGAAATCAGCAAGTTTTGCTTGTCAACAATTAAAAACTCACAACCACGTCGTCCACAAAGTTTCAAATATAAATTACCCTGGAAATACAAGCACAAGTAAACTCAACAGCGTCATTCTCAGAGCTTACCGTGCAAAACACTAACGTGCCGCGATCATTAGGATAAAAATCTGGCTTCCAAATGTACACGTGCCCCTTCAGAGTGCCTCCATATCCAGTGCCTATTTTAAATAACCCCTTGGAAGTGAATAGGTATAAGTACTGGCCATCGCAGGCCAGTGATTTCAAGATGAGCACCGCATTCTGGACTTCAGTGGGCATACGAGCCTGGAAATTATCAATTTTGGAATTGTAGTGGACCCCGTACATTATCCAGTCAGGCTTCATGACTTTTCCCAGGAGTACACTGTGTACACTTCTCTGCAGAGATGTCAGAACTGCTGGCATCTACAATAAAAAGTTAATTTACACGTAAAATGTGATCTTAATAAATATTTGAGTGTTGTTGTTAGGGTTGGTCTCTCCACCTCTTGATAAACTAACTGACGGATAACTACCATGGAAACAATTCATAAAAATCAAGCAACCTTTCATAAAAATCAAATTATTCACCCGATAACTTTAACTAAAAGATGGAAAGACTAACCCCCTCAGAATTTAAAATATTTTTTGTCAAATTATGAATAAAATGAAATAAATACCTGTATATTTTGCAATGCAAGGGCCCTAGGGCACATCAATAACGCAGCAGCTGCTGATAAATACTTTCCGGTATCGCCTCTAACAACCACAAAAGACAACAGGCAAGCACAAGCTATAGCAGTCAAATGAGTTCCATCGTTAGGCACAGAACTCTCAGGTCCGTGCAAGGTGGCTAAATCAAGCAAGAGCTCGAAAAGAGGATCAATTATGTCGGGAGGTTCAGATTTTAGCCCTTCGGGTGTCTGCCCTTGCAACACATCAAGTAATGCAGACAGAGCTTTCGTGCATAATGCCGGATGTGTGCTCCGGCTTTCCTTGATCAACTCAAACACAGAGCGAAGCCCCAATCCCACAATCTTCGAAATTTTCATTGGCACGTAAGTGCTACTCTGACTGTTTTCTTCCGTGTCGCTTTCCATCTCACTTTGATCCTGCAAGGGGGCGCAGTAACTACTCTGCAAGTACTCCTGATTTGCCTGCCTCATCCATCGATCTAGTACAGCAAGTCGTATGGACGCAAACACAGCGAACGATGATGCATTGCTTGGCAGTTCCATTTCTGGAGGGGCGAGATAGTCACTCTCACCAACCAACTCCAGCTTATTCTTTGACTTCGCCTTTCCCTTGACACCCTTCTTTTTGATCTTCTTCCATTCCTGGCGTTTTCTACAAAAACCCGCTCGTTACATTTGAGGTTAAGAGGGCAGAGTAAGTCGAGTACCTTTGGGTTTCCGGATGTAATCTGTATAACTCGTGGAAATACCTGTCGAAATCCTCCGGTTCGGGCAACATGCTCGCGTTACCTCTAACGAGAAACATCTAGGGGTGACTTCGAAGTATCGATTTTGCCGAGGGCTGATTCACCGCGAAGAAAATCGATTTTTATTGACGCGGCGCGCTCATGAATTGGGGGCGCGTAGATGCGAACGACGCTTCTATTTTTAAGTGCGATCACATTCTTTTCGGTGGTAATTTTGGCAATTTCAAGCACTCACAATAACCGGTGAAAGATACGAGTATGAATTTATGTTGACATTTGAAAACAGGAATCTGTCTTTCCGTAAACAACTTCGATGCTTCATTGACCGGCTCATAGAGGTCGCTACAACAATAATTAATGAAAATATTTCATATTTTAAATTAGCTTAAACAGAATTCACTTGAATTAGTGATACTAGAATTCAAAATTCAGAAAACATAATCATGAAATTAAAAATGTACATAACTTAGTTTTCTGGTTTCTGTATACTAAAGAGTTGCGTTCAGAAACTGCTCTATGGGTTCTCCATTCGATCGTATTATGATGCCACTCGTATAATGTTTGAGATAGCCGAATAAACTATCCGGGTATTCCCCGTATATTGCTCGGGTACCTGTATAGATTCGGGTACCGGTATAAGTTCGAGTACCCGTACAGGTTTCGTATAAAAGAGTTCGTAATTACTCGACTGACATCGCAAGCGAAATGACGTATACTCTCATACAGAACTGTAGAAGCCGTTCGAGAATTGCGTCATTTTAATCGAAGGATTTCAAGAATTGGGCCTCCAAAAGAGAACAAGCAGAAATGCAACTCAAATACAACGTATTTGGTACCAACTTCAGAAGCATATGACAGGTATTATAGAAAAAAAAGCGGAGTATAGCACAGTAAAATTTGACACTTAAACGTCAGTGTCAAATTCGACAGCCATACTGTTTGATACCTATGATATGCACGTGTAATGTAAAGCCCGTTTTAAACGATCATATTTCTTGTAATAAATTTGTTACGAAGTATATGTCAATTCCACCATTCAACGAAAAGAGAGTAGCCGAAAGCCATACTGTATAATAAAAAAAGTTTATTAACTTATAAAGTAGTAAATCTACAAATTAAAAAAGAAATTAATAACATTAAAACTGAAGCACCCTCTCAAGCCTTCAATTTGTCATCCGGTGAATTATTCATTAAGTGTCTATGAACTTCATACAAATTCGGAAATACGTGGTTCGCATCTACTTCCGGGTGCTCTTCCTTAATTTTCTCCACTTGTTTGTCGTTAACTAAAAACGAGTTCCAATTGGATTTTCTGGCGGCCAGGTAATCAAAGTAGGCCCGATCGCCAATGTGAAGACAATTCTCCGGCTTTAAATCTTTGATGTTTGAGGCCGCCATGGCCTTTTGAAAAATTTCCGCGTCCGGTTTTTCCACCCCCACTTCATAAGACGTAACGATGAACTGAAAGTAATGTTGAAGCTTAGTATTTTTTAATAAAGTGTCGAGTCGAGGGTCGAAGTTTGAAATGATTCCGAGAGGTACTTTCTTACTTCGCAGGTACGATAATAATCCGACAGACCCGTAGCACTGTTGCCAACATGCAGATGTTTTGTATAAATCGATGAGGTGTTCTGAGATGGCGTTCAGTTTCTTCTCGTCCAGATTGAAGTTGCTGTCGGCGAAGGTTCCTTTCACCACCATCTTCCACCAGTTCTCCCATCCGAGCTTCGTGTTTAACCCGAAATTCGGGTGCTCCTTGTTCATCTTGTACCAGTACGTCTTGAAGTTGGCGGCGAGCTTGTTGTCGTCACTGAGCACGCCGTACAGAGCCCCAATTTCTCCGTATTGTTTGCCCGGAGATGACCTGAATTTCAGAAGCGTATTTGTCACGTCGAACGTGATTAGCTTCAGGCGGGACACGTTCATTTTCGGGCACTATTTTTCGCGACACTGTTGCGGCCTGGTGCGCCTTTAACAGCTGACATGCAGGTCAGGACAAAGTTCGATCTGTTAATTTTTAGTGGCGGCGGGCGTGACGCGCCTTCGAAAGACCAAGGTCTCCGCGTCGTGTTTTGTTATTTATGATGGGCTCGTGTCTATATACGAACTTTTTTGTTATCTCAGGAGATGAGATAACAACGCAATTTATGTTCTCGGACACGTGCCACACTCATGTTAATAAATTGTTATTACATAAGCTACCTATGTACATACTTGAGTGCAGGAAACAATTGAACCATAATTGAACGTGAAGTAAGTGTACAGTTTGTGTTGACACAGAAAAGTACACATTTTTTAATAGATGGCGCTTTATTGCGGTAGTAGATTTTTAATAATAGATGTCGCCATCACAAACTAAGGTATAAAAGCCGCAATACTGGGAATATATTCACTAGGTTTAGTGATTTTTTAATCTAACTTAGAGATTTTCTCTTTCGTGTGACTACATTTTATATGTGTCACCTTAACACTTAAAAATATCAAACTATAGTTACGCACTGTTCAGTTTCAATATTTTTCATAAAAAAATTATATGAATTGTACTTCTGAATTGGTTTATTGTTTCTGGTTATCACTCTTCTAATTACAAGAAGTCTTTGAATTAGAAAAAAAAATTAGGAGCAGTGCTATAGTTATGCTCTTCTGTTTACAAGCTGTAATTATTTTACTTATATTCCATTCACGATCTTTTTAGACTCTATAGGGCTATGCTTTTTTCGTTAAGTTACGTGCATGTATTTTGATGGAAGACAAAATCTGACATGAAAAAAATAATAACAGTGTCACGTCAGCCATACTGGCTGTGTTGCCAATTCGTAATGATTAAAGTAAAAATAACTTAAAACAAATACATCTTGTATTTATAATCCTGTCAGAATGCCAAAAATCATAAGCGGAGGAACTAAGCGCTCAATAGGCAAGGCGTTTAATTATTACGAAACGATCGCTCAGAACCAATGCTGTCAACCGTACGCATTCGAATGATTATTTAGCGGTTGGTACGAATAAACAATTTTGGTGTAAATATTCGTTTTGGAAAACGTTTTTTCTTAAAATTTCATATGAATAAAGAAAAGGGAAAAGGTATCGCAACATTTACGGAGAGAAAAGAAGAAAACAAAGAAAGATAGAATGGAAACGACGAAAAGAAAGTAAGAAAAACAATTGACGATCGCAATAAAAAAGATTTAAACTACAAAAAAATTAATAATAAACATTCGAAACGTAACGATAATTAAAAAATTCAAAGAAAAACGAAAGAGAGAAAGAAAAACAAATCACAAAATCGCAACGACTGTGCAAGAAAGAAAGAAACAAAACGCACACAATTTAAAATAAATTTTTGATCATGTTTTCAAATTCTGAAAAGTTGAAATTAATTGAAAACAGAAAAAAAAAACAATAAGAACGTTTTTGGGGCGATCGAGAAACCCAATCGAAATGCGAAGAAAAAACTTCCGAAGAAAGTAAGAAAAACAAATGACGATCACAATTAAAAATAAAAATAAAAACTCGAAACGAACTGTAGATATAAAATTTCTCAAAGAAAAAATAGTCAATAATAAACATTCACAATGAAATTCACAAAACTAAAGAGAAGGAGAAAGGCATGACAATCGCAGCATCAAAAACAAAATGGAAACGGTGAAAAGAAAGTAAGGAAAACAAATGACGATCGTAATAAAAAATATTAAACTCAAAAATGATCAAAATATTCATAATGGAATAGTAATTTGAAATTCTCAAAGAAGAAAAATACAATAAATCATGTTAATTGAATTGGCTTAGAACCGCGTGACGACTGCTTCTGCTGCCGACGTTTCGTTCTCCATTGCAGAAGAATTTCCTCGGGGCTGCTGCTGCTACTGGCGGTGTTGCTGCTGTTGATGGTGTTGCTGCTACTTCTCGTTAATCGATGACTAATTAACTAACGAGAAGTAACAGCAACGCCACCAGAAGCAGTAACACCGCCAGTAGCAGCAGCCCCGAGGAAGTTCTTCTGCAATGGAGAACGAAACGTCGACAGTAGAAACAGTCGTGAGGCGGTTCCAATTTAATTATGGACAACGGCCGCGAAAGCCTTCAAGTCAAATTAACAAATCATGATCGCAACAATTAAATAAATTAAAAACGTTTCTGGCGATCGAGAAACCACCCAATCGATATGGAAGAAAAACGAAAATTTCCGAAGAAAGTAAGAGAAAAACAAATGACGATCACAATAAAAAAATAAAGAGTCAATACGAACTGTAGATTTAAAATTCATCGAAAAAATAATCAATAGTAAACATTAAAAATTAAATTCGCAAGAATAAAGAGGAGGAAGGGGGGGGGGGGGCGTCTGACAATCGCAACATCACAAACATAAGACAGATAAAATGATATCAGAGAAAAGAAAGTAAGAGAAACAAATGACGATCGCAATAAAAAATAAAACTCAAAAAAAAAATTAATAATATACATTCGAAAGGCAATGGTAATTCAGAATACACGAGGAAAAGAAAGGAAAACAAAGAAAATTACGAAAGAAAGTAAAACGCAAGAAATTTAAAATGCATTTTTGACTATTTAATTTCTGATAAATAGAAAATTATTCAAAATAAAATAAAAAAATAGCAAGAACGTCCTGTTATTTAAATATCTGCATGTAAAACTTTCTTAATGAAAAAATAAATAATTATCAATTGTTCGGAACGATACTATATATGTATTAGACCTCCCCAGCCTCCCTTACAGTATTTTTGGGATAAAAATTTTTGAAATAAAGTCGTTGTGGAAGAATTGAAAAGAACTGCACAATTAAGCATCTACTGGATATATCTGGTCTTCATTTAATCTTATATCCCACGTGACCTATGACGTCCGTAACCCATAACCTAACAATTAGAATGACAATACACAATGGCGTAGTTACAGTTTCATTTTGGAAATATAATATATTTTTAGAAGTGCATTGTTTTAAATGTAAATAAATGTTAATATTCATACTAATACATACAAAAGTAACGTGCACTCAATAAAAAAAATCGGTAGTATTACCGTACATAATAAATATTTAGTGCAAAAATAATGCACTTTATTTTCTCGGTTGGTATATTAAATAATTTCGAAATTATACTTGTGTGAAATCAGTTGTCTTTTTTTTTTTGGAAAATGTACGAGCATTATAAGTCAATTCATTCTGAATACGACGTGTTAAGGAAGCGGGATCAAAACCGGTGCTCGCGAGTGCATCGTCTGGAAATTATTTCGATCGATTGAACATCCATCACGTGAATAGTGGCACGTCATCGAAACGTAAATGTTTGCCATCGTTCAAATCCACGGCCATTATTATCCCGGAACAATGCCTCAAGGAAATCGACCTCTCCAAAATGCAAATAGCAGCGCGAGCTTGCAGTATTTGCGGTCTCCGCAGTGCTTAACAGGAAGCGAGGTTTAATTAACACCGACCGACTGTATCGTGAGACTCTTCTGTCGTCGAAATTTATTGCTTTCGATTAAAAATCAAAATCGAAAGCCTCCATGGAACGGAAGAAAAAAAAATTCAATTAATAAGAAGAAGTCAAGTGAAGTATACCGTGATTTCGACTTTCACGAGCCAAACGTGATCACCCGAATTAGGTAACATGTACAGAGTTTTCAACAAAGTCCAAGTCCCATGTGATCATGATTTTATAATATTTAAATAGTTCGTCATCGATTATTACCATACGCAAATTTACAACTATCTGTAAGGCTTATGAATAACCCTGTATAGTTTTATTAACTTGATTTGAGAGAACACATACATAGAAATTCAAAACTGTAAAAATAAAATAAATCAAAACTAAGTTTTAATTTCGAACCACATTAAGCTCTAGGAAGTCTTCCAAATTCCGGCGGGTGATCAATAAATAATTTACGAGCGTTTTTCTCTCGACAGGGGATCTTCGCGGGTAACTTTAATTGGAGTTTGTAGATTAGGTCAAAGTGTCGGAGACCCGCGCAAAAATGCGGGATGAAGGGCAGCACTCCAATCTCGTCCGTTCCGGGGTCGCCACGGAAGGGGCGCCGATTGGATTGGAGTAATCAAAGCGCGGTTATCCACAATAGCCGAAAACCAATCTAATAATTTTCCGCTTCCATTTCCCCGCACTTTTACGACCGCTTTCGTATGTTTTACGTCCGGAAAACCTCTCTTATCACCTACATCGCGCACAAACACACACACACACCGGCGAGGTAAATGGCCCGAATAAATATTACACGACAATGACATACTTTCGCCTTTCAGGCAGACCTAAATTATGATTGGATATGTGGTAAATATGATTTGTTTTTTGTGTGTGCGTGTGTTTCTTTCATTCGGATAATGCGTTATTAGAAACATGATTGGTTGGCTATTGTCCTGGAAAATTGAACTTTAGTTCCATTTTCGCTGGAAAAACAAGCAATTTTCCTGAGGAAAAAAAACTCGCCCATTTATTGGAAAGTGTCAGAACTTACTGGATACGTATGAATATGTAGATTAGTTTGTTCATTTCAATTCTGTGCGCCTCCATTGGAAAACTGGCATCGATCGAAGCTTTTACATCTAATTAAAACGTCAAAACCAAGCCGGATGATTAATTTATGGCCGCAATTAATTCGATTACAAGTATTAACTGAACGTTCAATTATTAGCGAGTGCAGGAGGAATCGAATTATGAAACGGGGGTTTGCGATAAAACACGTGAGAAAACGCCCGCAACCAAACAACCGCGGACTGAAGAGCTAATCAAATAATTATGTCGCCCCGGAGTTGGTTTAATAATGCCACAATTTCAGATTACGGATGCACTTTAATTCGTTTGCTAGTGGATTATTTTAGATAATTTGTTAGAGGTATAAATAATCTAAACTGTAACGTTTAATTTACAAATGGTGCAGAGTCGCTGAAACTACATTGCTCGTCAAAAAAAAAATTATGAATTCATATGATGCAAGTTTTATTCATCATTAAAACTATATTTTTCAAATGTTTTCCGATGTAATACAAGCCACTAACATGTAAAGAAAGTTTTCGCATCTAGTGTGTTGCTCTCATTTTTTCGCATGTTCACATACGTTCCTTACTTGATCCTTACCCTAAACAGACAAGTAAACAAACATAACTTAAAAAAATTGTTTTATTGATTTGATTTTGCAATGGTTTTCACATTGGAATCCTACTTTCGAAACGCCCAAAAAATCCTTTTTGGGGAGGCATTCGGTATTCTAAAAGGATTCGTTTTCAGGAGATCTTCTATACAATCCACAGCAGCCTTAAAGTCATAATGATAATGATAAGTAGAATCTTGTAATGTTATACAGGGTTGTGATAAAATAACGGATAAAATCATTACTTTCAACTGGCAAAGTTTGGCTGCAAGTCGCCTGGATTGCAATGGGGCCTCACGAGCATTCTCTGCATAGCTATTTCGGCCCTAATTGGGGCCTCATCGGCAGAAGACTAGCTCGAGAATTCCATCGCAATCCCGACGACCAACAAAACTTACGCAAAGGTAACGCGTAAAAGCAAACATGCTACACCGTCCCAGCACAACCCCATTGCAATCCAGCCAACTTGCAGCCAAGTTTTGCAAGTCACGCTATTATCCGCACTGGCCATCCCGTGTGTGGTAGCTTAAGAGGCAGCGCTATTGTTGCGATTTTGCGACAGTATGGTACTTTCAACTTTTTGAAAAAAATTATCGATTATTCGATGAGTGTCCATAAATAGCCATTTTGAAATTAACACGTAATCCTAGTCTAGGAGCTAGGAACGTTGAAATCTATACTATAATTTTTGATGAGAAGTTCGAGTTCCACCGTGCTACAAAATCGGTCTTGAGTCACTGACGTGAGAGTCTGGCTGAGGAATTCGGTTGCGTATCGTAAGGACAGGAGACAACTTAAAAAAAATTGTTTTATTGATTTGATTATACAATGGTTTTCACATTGGAAGAAACATCTTTTATGGTTGAATCCTACTTTCGAAACACCCAAAAAAATTAATGGCGAATGGACCTATTCTATTCCTGATTGCATTGCAGAATTTCAGGAAAAATTTCCAGAAACTGTATTTCTTTTGTATCACAAATTTGTTATTCAACTTCAGTACTCTGTAGGACTATACAGAGAAACTGGCAGTGCGGCTAGAAAACAGGTATCAGGTAGGCCTAAAGTAAGAACTGATGAGGTAGTTGAAAATGTGAGACAAATTATGACTGATGCTGCTCGCACTTCCAACAGTCACCTGTTACAACAATTGATCTTTCTGTCGGGACCTGCAGAACCATTCTAAGAAAGGACTTGCTCTCGTATCGTTTGACTGCCGTGCATGAATTGCTTCCAGCAGATTTTGAATCAAGGCGAAGATACTGTCATTGGTTTTTAAACAATATTGACAAGGACGATATGTTGGACAAAACTGTCTTTTCCGATGAGGCCTGGTTCCACTTAACAGGATACATTAATTCCCAAAATATGACCATCTCGAGTACAAAAAACTCTCATATTTTCATTGAAGGCCCACTCCATCCACAAAAAAAATGGTGTTTGGATAGGTTTAAGTCGGAGAAGATTAATAGGTCCAGTATTTTTTAATGGCACACTAACAGCACTTAGATATCGGGAAAGATTTTGCATCCATTTATTAATTAACTGCATGATGACGAGTTACAATTTGGATATTTCGAGCAGGTTGGTGCAACGGCCCATGCTGCTGGAGATACTTTAAATTTCCTTCAAGAATTTTTTGGAGATCGGATAATTAGCAGAAATGTGGCAAACATATGGCCTCCACGATCTTGCGATCTAACTCCTTTGTATTTCTTTGTTTGGCCCTACTTGAAAAATTCCATTTTTAAAACGCCCGTTAATGACTTACAGGAACTTACCCAAAGAAACATCGAAAAGTGCGATGAAATAAATAATTCTCCCCACATTTTGCGAAATATTATTAATGGATGGCACAGAAGAGTTAGAAAATGCCTCGAAGAACACGGAGACCATTTTCAACATCTGTTGTGAATTCACGTTCAACGTTATTTTCAATGTTTTATTTTGTTTGGTTTCAAATGCGTAATAAATCGTAATTATTGGTTATGATTTTCTGTTGACGTTGATGTCAAATTGACATTTAACCTTTACTGACCAAGTAAGCAACATACGTGAATCTACGAAAAAATGAGAGCAACACACTAGATGGGAAAACTTTTTGTACACATGTTACGTCAAGTACAAAACAATTTTCCTTCAATGATTTCTTGTATGCAAAATAAAACAACCTGTGAATATGATTAGCAGTCAATTATTCTTTTGTTTCTTGCTTCCTGTGACAATTATGGTGCTATTCTGACCCAAAATTTAAGGAAATTTAAGCCTCTTTAAAAATTTAAGTCTTAAATGTCAAGCAGTTAAAGAGCTAAACACTATTTAACCTAAAGCCTCTTTAAAACAAGCGCTTAAAGATTATGACGAAATAGATATTCTGAAACAATCTCTTTAAAATATTCTTTAAATTCCGGGTATTTCCGGGAACGTAAAATGCAGCTAACTTCGTTCAAATGGAAGAAGTGTATATGTCAGTGCACAGGTTAGGAAGTTTCATGTTTTGACAGAAAAATAAGATGGAAATAAATTATTAAAAGAGTATTAACGGCTCTGCTAACAGATGCCTGACTTAAATTATGTAACATGCTATTGCCAATAGCATTCTGATAGGAGCCGTTAGCTAAGAAATAAAGCGTAGTCAATATCTAAACATAATAATATTTAACATATGTCAAAGAAACTAAAAAACCTTACTTTCGTAGTAAAATTAATTCCCCTTCGAATTAACGAATTGACGAGTTAATCCCTTTGTTAGTCGAAAATTAGAAATAAAACAGATATCAGACAGTTCAAAAGGGTTCTTTGCATCTCTAATTAGTCTTCTTTCAATTCTTAAGTAATTCCTGTAAATTTTTTCTTAATTAAAGTATTTTTATATTTATTTACAAATAATTACCTTCTGTGATCTTCCTCTAATACCCAAGCAACAAAAACTCCAATATATCGCCTATTATTCATAATAATTTATTTAAACGCACTTATCGTTCAAACTCTTTAAGCATTTATGGCGATATTTTTGTCGCTGTCAGATTTAAAGACAAATTTAAGAAATTTAAGTTTTAAAGAAGGCTCAGAATAGCAATTTTTGTTTAACTCTTTAACTGCTTGACATTTAAGACTTAAATTTTTAAAGAGGCTTAAATTTCCTTAAATTTTAAGACTAGGAGAAAAATATGCCGAGTGTGTCATATCCCCAAGGACTCCATTTGGCGGACGATCGTTGATGAGTTGGCCAGGCATTTCATTAAATGATCGTACAGCACTGGTAACTGTGGAAAATGTAACAATCATCGCTGAAAGGTACATATCGGACCATGTCTTGAAGACCATGTTATCCCTTATGCTCAAGTTATCGGCAATCAATTCTTTAATGCATGATAACGCGAGGCCTCATGTAGCAGTTAGAAAATGCTACAATTGTCATATTAGACTGGCCTGCTCGAAGCCCAGACCTTAACCCAATATAGCACCTCTGGAATATTCTAGGCCGTCGCCTTCGACAGCGTTTAGCAGTCCCAGAAGCGCTTCAAGGACTCCAGGAAGCAGAGTATCCACAAATTACCCAAGAAACGATTGCAAACCTGGTGCGAAGCATGCCAGGTCGAATGACAGAGGTGATACGAGCTCGTGGTGGCAACACTTGTTATTAGTTGTTAAATTTTTTCCAGTTTTAAAATATTTAAAATTCAGTTAATTTTGTTCATTTTATTTTTTTTTCCCACAAATTCTCCAAGCTAAGAGCTTGTCGGGGAGGGAGCTGCGCCCGACTTGATGTTATATTCTCCTTCGGCATTCACCTTACAAACTGGGGAAACGCAGAAAACCCAGTTCGAAGGAGCCAACATATATGAGAATTCTATCTCCTACATAGAGTCCACACGCACCAGGAGAAGATTCGAACCTACGCCTAAATAATTGCCCGCCAAGCATCAAGTCCGTTGCCGTTGCTTAATTTCCTATTTTTTGTTCATTCTTCCAAGAAATGGCAGAAATAATGTGTATATATTAAATAAAATAAAACATTTCTTATTTTATAGAAATAAATTCGAGAAACCGAATGTCTGTTTTTTTTTTCTTTTGACGAGTGGTGTATTAAACAACTAACAAACTAAGCCCTTGTTTATTCACTTTCAAGTAACTTTAACCTCCAGTTTATTTCCATAGTAACAATTATTTGTACAATTGTTACTAAGGCAATAAATCGGAAGATAAAGTTAATTGAAAGCGAATAAACTAAGCCTAAGCTTCGTTTCACTGTTCACCAGCTCTACTTCGTTGTCGTAATTGTTTTAAATCTCGTGTGCGGTTCTGCTTTTATAGAGGCTCCTCTATCGAGAATGTTCTAAAACGTACGAAAGTTTTTCTAGCGTAATTCGAACCGCGTCTGGAGCTTGCACCGAATCTTCGAGAATCCTTGCGAAGCTGCTAGATTATATAGAAATCATAAACAGGCTAATTAGTGTTTAAATTTAAAACTAATTCAATTTCTTGAGTAACCGATAACTTTGTTGACCCATAAACGGTATTTTTGTTTTTTTTTCGAATCAATTCGTCTTTCTTTTTTAGCACGGCGATAATGCCTGATTAAATCCTAAAAAAATGGCGTAAAAACTGCAGAGGATTGCTCATTTCGCCCTAACGCCGGCACACCATCAAGTTACATCGAGCGTATTTTTGGATATTCAGCTCCGGAACGACGTCGTTCTCCCAGAACGT
Source organism: Serrognathus titanus (assembly GCA_039766575.1). NCBI lineage: Eukaryota > Metazoa > Arthropoda > Insecta > Coleoptera > Lucanidae > Serrognathus > Serrognathus titanus. The sequence continues at coordinate 18,799,434 of CM077911.1, read as the reverse complement.
TAAATGTTTACTGTTTTTTCCGCGCTTCATTAAAAATTTATTTACGCCCGCGGGGTTTCGGCCTCTCCCCCCGTTCCATTTGCAGATTTTCGACAAATATTTATGCGCCTAATTAGGCGAAAGTTTCTTAATTTGGAGCGGGCGCCGCTCCGTATATATTTATGCAATTAAATATGAATTTAAAGATGGGGTTGAAATAATGGGCGAACTCGTCCGAGTGAAATTGAGTTAAAATGTTGATGATGCAAAGCTGGGTGGGGTGGTGGTGTCTTTATGAAGGTCTTAATCCGGGAAGCTTCGGCGGCTAATAGGAATATTTTATTGTAAGGGACAATTTCGGTGAGTTTACGCTGATGAAACTTGTTTAATCGAATTAGGAGATCGCAACACTTTTATCGCGCCGGATGTTTTCGACACGGAATATTCCATTTTATTTTACTTTCATTTCCATATTTTATACTTCGGGCGGGGACGAAACAGAGCAATTTTAAAGACATAACCGAAAGCGAAAACGGAATTTTTTTTAAGGGCAATTTCATGCAGATTTACATAGTTTAGTCCATCATTTCGGAACGCCTACGCCTTCAACCCCGAGCCTTTGACAACCAAATGTTATATTACGAAGTTTTTATGCAGAACATCTTTTTCAAAAACCGCTATTAACTATGATATACAGCAATGTTTTTTTTTTCTTGTTTTATGGTCTGTGAAGTCCCTTTACAACTTTGAAAACTATTATAGATTTCATCGTTTCTGTTTATTTTAACGATGTAAGTTATTACCCTATATTTTTACAAAAAAAAAAACTGTGTGTTTTATAGCGCCATCTTTTAACTGATATTGAATACTTTTATATGATCGTTGACAAACTAATAAATCAATGTGTCGTCGCTTGTGTTTTTCTAATGTGAACTATTATACAAACATACCTATCCAAGTAGCTGAAGGTCAAGTTTTATTAAATTTTGCATGTAAATTCACTTCAAGTAATGCTGAAGCGCCATCTTTTAAGAAATAGCGTTATTACGCAATTTTTTTGTTAATTTTTGTGCAAAACTACTTAATTGGTCTTTTCGCAAAATTAACACTTTCAAGCATCTTTCATTTCTAAAGACAAAAAAATATTTATTTAATTTTGATCTCAGTTACAGTCAGAACTTTGCGACGCCATCTTTTGGCCAACAGTAAAGTTTCTCGGCACACAGAGAAAACCATGGACAATGTTGGACCTTATTCTAATGTATTGTTAAGATTAAATTAAAATTAAAGGCACTATGCTTTGGCTAGCTTAAAGAACAAAAGTAAGCGTTAAATTATGTTGTTTTAATGTACATTTCCATAGAGACATAGACAGGAAGCGCCATCTTTTGGCGAACACAAAAAACTTTTATAATTTAATTATTTGTTAATAAATTATTAAACGCAATTCTTAATTTAATTAAGTCATGAACGCAATAAAAAGAAGTGAAAGTTGTAATAAAAAGAAAGAAGAGATTGACATTGTAATTAATACAGTTGTCTCTTACTGTGGACATGTTCAAGACAGAGAGTTGGTTTTGTTGATTTATTTATTTATTTACGAGGCACTGGTTTGTAGAATAAAGCGATAATTTATCTCCGGCTTTCGAAATATATTCACCATCACTTCCGGGCCCGCGCCAGGAGCGAACGGAACGGTCGTTTAGGGGTTGTTTTTGTCTTGTAAGTTGGAGATCTCCGAGTCGCCCGGCGTATACATTATAATAATTAAGTAACGTCGTTAGTTCGAACATTCGTTTGATATTTAAATACACCTCCGCGGACGTTTGCAATGTAGATTCGGGGGCCGCGCGTATTTAAATTGTAAATACGCCCGAGTCCGAGCCGCTCCCCCTAAATCAACCCGACTCCGGATATTAAAATTTTTCCTTTCGCTTCGCCGAAAAAGTTACAATTTGATACCCATTTATTAAATGTTTTTATTAGCCGAGAATTAAATTTTGTTCCGGTGTTTTTTTTTCTTTTTTTCGTTTTCGTTCTCGTCCTCGTCCTCATCCCCCTCGACGAGGAAGTTATTGCTTTGCCCGTCCGGAACGAATGTTAATTTGTGTTAAAACGTTTCTGATCAAAGTAGCTCGCGCTTCCGCTCGTGTTGTTTTACCGTTCAATTAATTGACTTTTAAAAAAATATGCGCAGATATTAATAGCTACATTTCGAATCGCTTATTTTTCTTTCTCTCTTATTTTCAGACGAAAAAACAAAAATTTAAAAACCTAATTTGGAAACCTTATGTGTTCCCAAATCTTTTAGAGTGACGTTAAGATTTTTAAGGCGGTCCTGCTGTTTGTGACGTTCATAAATCTCGTCCCTGAAGATGATCCCGATTACTCTTCAGAAACGAAAATTAAATCCAATCAAAACGTCAATCAACATTGCGTGTAAAACTTGCCGTTAACGCACGCATGTATAGTGCGGCGCGCACGCGTTCCCGGAATCAAACTCCGGAGCTTCGCTGTTTACATCAGTGCTTTCGCGGACTTTGGGCTGTTTGCACGCGCACCTTCGCCTGGAAAAGCTCCGAGTGCACGCCAACCGCATGCAAATCCGCATTGTTTAGCAAAAAACTCCGGGCTGATTCGTCTTGTGCCGGAACAGAAAGCGCTACCTGTTACGAACGCGGGACGCCTGAGAAATGTGACACACTCCCGAAATTGCGCTGAAAACGTAAGAACAAACGGCCGTGATGTATGTTCGTGAGTAACGAGATGGAGGGAATTTTCTTTTCTCCATTCTGTATACGTACATTCATACAGATTGCATTTGCATTCGGAAGATATTTGTATAGCATGCATACACCAAGTTGTACTTTGTTTCAACACATTTTTTTAAAGCACCATCATTCTTCAAACTTGATAACTTTGCTTTTCTTTTTTATTACATTTGTTAAAAAAAAATTTTGTTGTGTCGATTATAGATGTTACTTTCTTATATTTTTTAATATTTAATTAACCGAGTCTTAAATTGATGGCCAAAATGACAATTTCTCTAGTTTAGTAAGTTGAAAAAAATTGCGGAAATCTACGTTATTGAACATCAGTTTCGTAACGTTTTATAATATGATACGAAATGAGAAAGTATCGAACGAGGCATTAAACGAGTTCATGGAGTTTCGTGAAACTTTTATTTCCGCGAAACAAGCAAGAAAATAAAACGATTTGAATATTGACGTTTAATCAAACGTTTGTTAATTGTACGAAGCAAAAGTAGGAAATGAACCTTTGAATTTTATTAAAAACAAATTCCGTTGCGAATTTTAATACTTCGACATCGATAGCCACATTGCAAATACTAATATTATAAATGATTATGATGAACGATATTTGCTCTGTAAAATATATAAAATAACTAATTAATTTGTGTCAGTTTATTAGGTTGGTTTATATTACTTTTCTCATTAATTATTTTACGCTAACACTCTTTGGCGTTGTGTATAAGTAGAGAAGACATAATGAGATTTTACGTTGTTTCATTACAACCCACCCAGTTTCTCTTATAAAATATAAAAAAAATAATTTCTTTGTATAATCTGTGGGTATACAAAATCTGGGTCATGTGTAATCACGAATTTATTTAAAAACTTTAAACATAGGTATCTTTCGATATACAGGGAGTTCCAAAACAGCGCTTAAATATTTACGGGCTATGCAGTGCGGTCGAAAACAAGTTAAAAGGAATGAATATACGCAAATCGACATTAGCGAGGTAACAACGATTTGATAATTTTGAGGTTTTATTGGTTTTCATAATATTAAAGACGATTTTCAAAATTTCGTCCTTCCATATCCACACAGAATCTACATCTTCGTTCAAGTAAGGACTCTGATTTAAAGATTAATCTCCCAAAAGTTCAGAAAGAGTATTTTCCGAAATCGCTGTTATCTAGGAAACGGTTGATATGTGGAGCTTTGTACCTTTATGGTGGATTTCACAAACGTTACTTAAGTTTAATCACGGTTAAAAGGAAACGTTGCTATGGTTACATGTGCTGAAGGTATAGGAATGATTATCCTTAAGCAATGATTAAGTATAATTGACTTTTATGAAACCCAATATAAGACTTTTTAATTTATTTTCGACCGTACTTCGTGCCCTGTAAATATTTAAACGTTGGAACACCCAGTATAATGCAGTAAGTTTAGATAAAAAAAAACATAAATGAGAAAAGTGTTTATGTACCATAATCCTCAGTATCTGGATTCACTGCAGTTAAAACATCCACATTTCTCATCATACAAAAAAGAGTATAAAAAATACAAGGGAATTCTTTTGTTCATTACTGTAAATATTAATGAAAAATCTAAAAATCTCCGCCATATATATCCATAAACAGGCTATAAATAAGAGCAAATCAAATAATACGGATAATAAGTATTGGTCCATTCTCCTGAAAAAAGTTCTTATTCTACAGAATATAGAACTTTCGTAAGCATTTAATTCAAAGTCATTTGATACTGTCTTGAATATTTTAAAAACTATCCATAAAAAATAAAATATAAATATAAATCGTCAAAAAACAACCTATAGATTAGAGCAGATCACATCCATACAATACGAGTTAAGAGCACTTCAGGAAATTTATCTCGGAGAATCCTCTCCTTATCGTATATCCAGTGTAAATGCGTTTAATTGTCTCTAACACCCCCGTACATTTAATTTAGGTCGCGACATCTTGCGGCTGAATTTTTGGTCTAACAAAAACGATATACTGCGGCCAATTTCTGAATATGGACCGTCAAAAAACAACTTACAAATTAGATTAAATCAAATAATACGGAACTAGGTATTGGTCCATTATCTAAATTCGTTAATTTGGTTTTATTTTTTCGATTAAAAATACTTTCCTAAGCATTTAATTCCCTGTTATTCGATACCGCCTTAATGAGTATTAAATTATCCTTAATAATACAGTGTCCAGTATTGTAAATATGTTGGGCAACACTTGATTTCTCAAACCTCTTATACCGGTAGTGATTTAAATATTCCTTAAAGCGTGTTAGTATATTTATTTTTGTTTGTCCAATATATTTATTAGCAGGTTCATTGCACTTTTCTTCATAAATTAGAGATTTCTGTTCAACTTCAACCCTATCTTTCGGGTTTCCTAATAAATTCTTTGTGGTATTCTTATTGGAAAAAGCTAATCGTAAGTTTTAAGTTTTAAAAATATGCTTTAAACCTTTTACAATTTTTTTTGGAGATGAAGTTGATGTTAGAGTGCTAGAATTTTGGACCTGTTTCCTCTAGCTCATCTTCCTAATTATATTATCTACTATTTGGGGAGAATAACCATTATGAACCGAAACATTCTTAATATATTTAAGTTCTTTATCAAAGAAGTGGACTTGAGAGTAATGTGTTTACTAAGAAATTTAGGGCTCCGAGATCGTGTTGTACAGAATGTTGTGATTCATTAATAATAAACCGGTTTGTGTTTGTATCTTTGCGATAAATGTCAATTTCTAATTCATTTTTGCTGTTTCTAATTATACGAGTATCTAGAAAGGTAATCGCACCGTTTTCTTCCTTTTCGCATGTAAATTTAATGCTTTCAAATTTTGAATTTAATTTATCCAAAAATCTGGGTTTCCTAATAAATTCTTTGTGGTATTGTTATTGGAAAAAGCTAATCGTAAGTTTTGAGTTTTCAAAATACGATTTAAACGTTTAATGCAAAACATATCGAAAGGCATTTTAACGAATTTTCTGGAGATGATGTTAGAGTGTTAGAATTTTGGACTTGTTTCCTCTAGCTAATCTTCCTAATTATATTATCAACTATTTGAGGAGTATAACCATTATGAACTGCAACATTCTTAATATATTCAAGTTCTTTATCAAAGAGGTTTTAGTAAGTGGAAATCGCAAGTTTGTGTTATACAGAATGTTGTGTTTCGCTAATTATAAACCGGCTTGTATTTGTATCTTTACGATTAATGTCAATTTTTAATTAATTTTTGCTGTTTCTAATTATACGAGTCTCTAAAAGGGTAATCGCACCGTTTTCTTCCCTTTCGTAGGTAAATTCAATACTATCAAATTTTGAATCTAAAAAATCTGTGTCCAGTATTGTAAATATGTTGGGCAACACTTGATTTCTATTATACCTGTAGTGACTAGTCATCACCGGTATAGAATTTTTTAACTAATATAATTATAATTATTATTATAATTACATTTCTTGGTACTAAAAATAGCAAAAATGTCATCAACGCAACCAAATTTTTGAAAAATATTGATTATCTTCTCTTAATTTTTTTAGTACATACAGTAGCTAGTTTATCTGTCTCTAAAATGCAATAAAATTTATACTGCATTTCGGCCATTTCTATGTGAAAACGGAGAAAGTTTAAAGAAGGGTTGAATTACTATTTTCTTACGTAGAATGTAATTGTTCGTAATTTACTTTTTTAAACATTTATACGTAAATATATATGTTCTAATGATAAGAACAAACAGTTTTTTCCATTTTTCATTATTATGAAATTTATCTGCGGTTTATCGTAACGATGAGTATATTTTGATGATATCATGGTAGCAGGAGATAATGATGAAGACCGTGATAGATAATGAAGAAATTAATTAAAAGAGCAGTAAAATATAACATAAAATTCAATTCTAATAAATTACTATTTACAATTTTGGAAGTTAAGACATGTGCATTTCAAAACGTGGAATAACACAGTAGACACTATTTTAAACATAAATTCACACAGAAACGTCAAAACATTGCAAATACTATTAGAAAGGACCAATTATTTAAGCAAATGTATTCGTTGATATTCCACAAATTTACGAATTTACTTAAACAGGATATAGTTTTGGGGGTGGAATAGAGAACATGAAGAGGCATTTAAGTTACTGAAAAAGTGCATTAACAAAAAATTAGAAGGATAAAGTGTAAGAATGAAAATGAACGGAATATTTAACCCGCCTAGTCATTTGATTAGCCAGGAAGATGGAGCAAATTGGAGAAAGATCAAACAGCAATTTGAATTATTTTTAAAAGCTACTGGTTATGATAAGGAAAACGACGAATATAAGGTAGCTATTTTCCTTAATGTTGTTGGCGAAGACGCTTTAGATATCTTCAATACTTTTGACTTATCTGACAGTGATCGTGAAAGTACGACACTGTCATAGAAAAATTTGAAAAACATCGCTAAAATTTTAGTTTATGAACGTTTTTTCATGAAACGTAATAGGTTCATTAGTACTTGAATTGCTAAATACTTTACAGGAACCTTTAACTTTTCTAAATCAGTTGATATTTTATATCAATAAAAATTGATCTTTAATGCTTTTTGGTTCCTCTACAATTACAAGATTATGTCACCAATCAATTGGTTCGCTAACTTTAGCTATTATTCCTTTAACTTCTAAATTATCTAAACATTCTTCTAATTTACATGTTACATTTTCAGGCACTTTTCTAATTTGTTTTATTACTAGTTGTGTATCCTCTTTTAATTTAATTTTATATTTATCCCTCTTTTCTAATCCGGAAAATAATTTTTTGTTTTCATTAATAAAGTTCTTTTCCTTTTCTTCGTTAGAACTTGAATTTACTTCAGTGCTTGAAAATGCTTCTATTCTTTGTACAAGACCAAGTTTAACGCAATCTGATAATCCTAGCCCTGGAGAACTAAAAGTATCTAGAACGAACACAGGTGTTTCCATTTTTTCGACCGCAAATGTAGAACTCGATGATGAAGCATAGATTTACTGGAAGATTAAACTTATTCTTCCAGGACAATTATATTCATAGTATTTTTTTTTTCGTTTAGTTTTTGTGTACATTTTCATTTTTTATTGTACAACTATTACATCACTAATTATTATTATTTTACACTAGTTTTAATAATGATTCACATCTTCTGCACTTGACTTTTGTAACTAATTATGTTTCCGCAAATTTTTATTATTATTTTTTTAATAAATTACTTACATTTCTGTAATTTTTCATTGCACACGTTAAACCTTATCTCTTGTTCATTAAAAATGCAAAATTTGATTAAAAAAGATCAATAAATGGCGAAGTTACAGATTTTTAACAAAATTCGCTACATTTGGCGCGTCGGCGACGAAATAACAAAGCATCATAAAATTTCCTTGTGAATTGACCGTCATAATACTAATCGAAAACAGAAAGGTCGACAGCTGATAAATCTTGGATGAAATTTTTTGATCACATGGTATTTTCGAGTCGGTCTCCACATAAATGACTTTAAAACGATCAGGAACATATTGCTTCCGTGTACACACGCGATACGTTTCACATAAAGTTTCCCGTCTCGTCGAACTTTAACGATGATGCTAGATGACACTCTGGGCGCTCTCGAGCGTCGAAAATAAGCGTCAGCGACGTGCGGATCGATCGCGTCGCGAATTTATTCGGCCCGTTAGAAATAATCGTGCTCCGAATGTGTGCTCACGTGGAGTATCTTGTTCAATGCAGTTGTAAAAATGCTAATGCGGACCGATAAAACTTTACGTCCTGTAGATTACTTTTTGAAAGGCGTCGGGACGCGGCACGGCACAGATGAAAACCGGAAGCAATTACGCATTGAAAATTCTCCAAGTCCAAAAGATCTTACTTGTATTAACGAGCGAGGCGAGAAAATGATTTGATAATTTTTCTTGTAAAATGCGTAGGTTATTTCTAAATGTAAATTAGGTTGTTTCGAAATGTAAATTTTGTTTCTACCAATTTTGATTATGACACCACTCATCCTCAACTTCCTGTTTTCCCAATCATCAAATATTCATTCGGAACATTCCGCAAACAAACTGACAACGAGAGCGCTAAATTCCACTGTGACCGCGAACTCGAAGTGTCTGTTCCGGGGATCTGTTGATGCGCGCGGATGTGGCCCGGAGTAATTTTAATAAAAGCCAAATGGGGCTCCGGCGATGATGAAACACTCGCGCGCCGCCATCGCCGCGCTGTCTGTATTTTTGTTATTCGCCCCGGTCGACGCGGTGGTGGTCGCGATTTATTACCGTTTGATGAACTCGCGCGCCATCAATTTAACAAACATACCCGTTTTTTCTGCTCGTTTCTAATTAAAGATGGCGCGGAAATTTATTTGCTGTTGATTCAAACATTTTGAATGTCATTTCTACGAGCGTAGAGTTACAGGAAATAAATCGACTCGATTCTCGAGTAAAACGATCGTTTGGTTTTTCTTTCTGCCAAATTTCAGATAATTTTGGGACACCTTTATATGTAAAGTGAGTAAATTTCGAAATGGGAAGCTTTTGAAAATTGAAATTTCATTTGTTTTTTGTAATTCGCAACACTTTTTGTATCTTGCCGTGAACAAGAAATCGCTGTTTTTCGACGGAAAAATCCAATCAAGCTTTCATATATTTCTCTATATTTCATTATTTTTTTTTGTTTCTTTTTTGTGAGCAAGAAAATAATAAACGAAAAGTCGGTAGGAAGCTCTTGAAAATGAAATCAAGCTCAGGTTTATTTAAAGCTTTAAAAACCGACAGAAAATGTTATATGAACTGTGGCAGATAAATTTTTAAATTCAAATTGAAGAGTTTGAGAATTTTTGGCAAGAAAATTTGAAATTGTTCCTCATATTTAATAATCAATCTATACTAAGTTGAAAGCTAAAATTAACTATTTAACTATTATTTTCGAATTATTTGAGAGGGTAACTTTTGTTATTGTTTTTCTACGACAACTCAATTGCCATTTAACAACAAAAAAAAGATTGCTTTGCAGAGTAAAACCTGACACCCCTGTAATTACTCGGTCAGCTTTGAATCAATCGCTAACCACCAGCCCCGATGTGCAAATCCTCAATTGACCTAAACTAAACAAGCATTAAATAGAATTTTCGTTTCCGTCTCCAATCGCTTTTAATTAGTCGCTCCCAATTATTTTATTTCTCTTTCAGCACGTTTTTACAGTATTTCAATTTTCTTCCACTTTGAAAGGCTAAAAGCACCGAATTTCATCAAAAAATTTCTTGGCCCCCGGAGATAACTCTTCGCATCGCATTAGCATACCCGCCCCAAACCCGAAATTAGCGTTTAAAGAACTCCACTTTTTCACTTCTTAAAAGGCCCCAGGCAGGCAGTCCTACGTACGTACGTTCGACGCATAAATAATACGCCGTGCGTTTTAGCCGCGACATTAGATTAGCAGAAGCCCTTCGTTCGTCGTCGGTGGGTATGATAATAATTTGAAATTTCCCCAGCCGCGAGCCGGAACAGTCTCAATTTTATTTATTTAGATAATTCGTCGCCGGAGACGGAACAAATTCCGCATTGGTGATTTCGTTTCGCCGTCGACCGAAATTATGAAGCGGCGATATATTTTTGTCAGTTTATTTCGTCTGGATAAATTGCCACAATTTACATTGAGGTTTTCATTATTTTTAATATTTTCTTCAAATTCTGTCTTCCTCTAAAGTCTACATAGAATTTATTTGGAAAAAAGATGACATTACTAGATTGCATATTTTAAACAGTTTATTTTTTCTTCACTATTTATAAATTTAGATTTCAATTTCTAACTAATCCAATCAGCAATCAGTAAATATGAGCAACTTTGACCGTCGCTTAATAGGAAAAAAATGTTATTCTCAGATCAAAGCCTCAGTAATTACTTAGTCAGCTTTGAAACAACCCCAAAGCACCGAATAAACAGTAAATTCAAACGTATAAGAGTTTTATTGCAGAGTTTAAAGGGAACCCTACATATGGATGCCTTAAGGCTGGACGCTAGCGGTCTCTGCCATTCTAATCACATTACAGTCCGCTGGCGTCTATACAAGTGTAGGATTCCCTTAACTTATGAAGTTTTAAGTTTTCTGCTTGCAAAATAGCATTTTACCCATCTCTAATTAAAACTTCCTTAAGGGAATAACATCGACGACTTTTTCTCAAGTTTTTTTTACTATGTTTGTTCACAAGTCTTTAGTTTTTAATCATTCTCGCTGAAATTGCAAGGTTTCGTCGGCGATGAATTATCGCTTAAAAAACGACGGGGCGTGCACTCCTCCCCCGACTGATTTATACGGAATCAATTATTACTAATCTGCAGATTGCAACCGCGATTTATTGAAGGAATAAATCACGGCCGAGCGAAATTGCGCGCCGCCAAAAAACGCGCCCGGAGTTTTTCCAAACGACGCCGACGCTCGATTAGCGCGTTCCGTGAACGCGAAAAAATCCGGCCGGCGTTTTTCTAATTGCGCGATGGCCTTCGGCGATTGCGTGACCGCGTATATTAGAAATCACGCGAACGGCTCGCGTTTTTAGATTGGATGCGTGAATGAAAAAGAAAATGTAACAGGTAGCCTTTCTGATTAGATCAAAGCCGGACGGACTTGTATGTACGTCTATAAAATGCAGTAAATTCTATTTGTATTTTTATTTTTGTATAAGTGGTAAGCGTGGACGTATTTGAATAAAGAATAAAAATATAATTCGCGTGGTGAAAACGTTGAAATCATAAAATGTGAACTCTCAGTTCCGTTGTGACAGCAACCGCCACAATGCGTCTGTACAAAGTGTGCAGAACGCTGGGAGCTCTGGCGTTGCTATTGGAGACTTTTCTGTGTGCGAACGGCAGGCTCATACAAAAAGGTAAGGAGAACTTTATTTGCATGTGTATCGCTTACGCTCCTGATCGCATTTTCATCCCGGCTTATTCCTGAGATGTCCGCTCTTTTGATGGATAGGTTTTTCGGCGCGTTCTCAGACAGCGGAAAGCGCCGCCGCTCTCTCTAATATCCTTCGCGGGAAATTATGATGTCGTCCTTTTTCTTTCCCCCCTTATTATTTATTTACGTCACGTTCGCGTGCTTTCTTTTGTAAACACGCAAAACTTGATTTATAGTTTTATGGGATCTATGCAATTCCAGAGCTTTAATGTCTCACGTCAAGCACGAGCACATTCCGAAAGAAAAACGCTGCCGATGATAGATGAGCACCCGAATTATAGATTTGCATTGTGTCATCTTTGTGGTAAACCGAGGGGGCGAGGGTCGTTGAATTATGTAGGAGACGGCCGGGAAAAACCTCGGCCAATCGCGCCACTCCGTGCGGACGCAAGACGCTTAATTACTTAAGTTGGCTTTCGAATTAGAAACTTGATTATGCGGGGATACTAAGCGGACCGGAACTATCGAAATTTATTGATTACATTGCAGGCCATTAAGAAATTGCCTTCTAGTTAAAATAAGCTGAGATGTCGCTGAAACGGGGTTCCAATTTCGCAGGATTACAACTCCCTTGTTTCTGTAATAGGAAAGTCGAAAACCTCTGTAGAGGTGACATCCAATTTTTAAAAATGTATTTTCTATTGACGGTAGCGCAACAAGCAGGAGGGGAGCAGAGGGTTCAATCTTGTCGAGCAATTCAACAATTCAATGTACTTTCATCCGCTTACGGTAACTGAACTAAACCAAATCATTGATGATGTATCTACTAAAAATTCTGCTGTTTTTGACAACGTACTTTGTTTCGTGAAGCACGCGAAAGAATTAGAGTTAGAGGCCAACCTCTAGAATGGCATCATCACGCTTTTAGATGATTCTTTGGGTAAGTTCCTGTAAATCATTAACGGGCGTTTTAAAAATGGAATTTTTCAAGTAGGGCCAAACCTAAGAAATTGAAAGGAGTTAGATCGCGGAGGCCATATTTCTGTTAATTATCCGATCTGCAAAAAACTCTCGAAGGAAATTTAAAGTCTCCAGCAGTATGGGCCGTTGCACCATCCTGCTGGAAATATTCAAATTGCAACTCGCCATCATGCAGTTGATTAATAAATGGATGCAAAATCTCTCTCCGATATCTAAGTGCTGTTAGTATGCCATTAAAAAATATTGGACCAATTAATCTTCTCGGACTTAAACCTATCCAAACACCAATTTTTTATGGATGGAGTGGGGCTTCAATGAAAATTTTCAATTTTCTGTATTCCAGATCTTCATATTTTGGGAATTTATATATCCTCTTAAATGGAACCAGGCCTCATCGGAAAAAAAAATTTTGTCCAACAGATCGTCATTGTCAATATTGTTTGAAGTATTTTCGCCTTGGTTCAAAATCTACTAGAGGCAATTCCTGCAAAAAGAGTTTAGATTCGGCTTTTAGTGAACAAGCACCTTCCTTGGTTACAATTTACCGATGGTATAAAGGAATTTGAACGCGAAAGGAATTCTGTTTAGCATCAAAAAGGAGCACGGCGTCCTCCTACGACTGTTACCGACAAAAACATTACTGCTGTTAAAAAATTAATTGAAGAGGACAATGAAGTCACTTATGCAATAATAGAGCCTCAATTCAAGATTGGATCCTCAGCTGTTAGAACAATCATACACGATCACCTGCATTTAAAGAAAGTGGTTAGTCGTTTTGTGCCGCATCACCTTTCTGACTTCCAAAAAGCAGGGCGTGTAAGAATTTTCCATGAAACTTTAAATTTCATAAACAATAGCGGACACTAAAATAGTGACAGGTAACGAAACTTACGTTCCCCTTTTCGACGTACCTACCCCAACTCGTATTTCAATTTCGAGGGGTTTGCAAGATTGCTGGATACTTTGGTCTTGGAAGCAAAAAATAACTATAAATGAAAGATCGACAAGGAACAGCGAAAAGCAACGAGTGGGAAAATCAATTGACGAATAACTAAGGAAAACCAGGGCAAGAGTTGTGAATGCGAGATTTGGTCAAAAACAAAGAATTTCTGAGGTTAGAGGGAAAGAAGAAAAATGAGGCAAGAGTGCTGGAACCTCCACTTTATTTCCTCGAACAAAAAAAGGATTACCTAAAAGGATTTTTCAAACCCTTGCGCTCAAAATTCAATTACTTTTTAATTTCTTTAAATTTATTGAGTGAAAATTTTAATTATATAATTTAATTGTCATACAGAAGGACCATTATTTTGAAAGACGCGTGAATGCAAATAAGGGCCGCTCGCTGTGAAGGGAGGGGGGGCTCGCGGTAGCTAGTGAGAAGTGAAGATTAATTAATGTCCTTGATGTTTAAATTTGGAAAAAAAAATTTCTTTACCTAATCTTAATTTGTTTCTTGAGTTGAATAGCGTAGGTACTAAATTTGACTGTAACTTTATTTGACCTTGACCTTTAACTTTGTAATTTCTTTAAGTTTTTCCCTAATTTTTAGAATTTCTTCGGTTTCACCTTTGATTGGTAATTAGGGTAGGTAGGTACTCCAATTTACTTAAAAATTAATGTAAAAACTAACTAAGATGGACTGCCTATCACGATAAAAAAAAACAACAAAAAAACGCAAGAATGCCACTAGTCAATTTTGAAGTTGGCAGTATTTCACATTCTAAGTGACATGACCGCAATATTTACAGTTGATTGAAACTTAGACTGTTCCTTTTTTGCGACTTTTCAGAAAACGTCATTAAATTCGAGTGTAGGTGGTTCGTAGATGTATTAACTCTCCAGTTTTTGGCTGAAAAAAATATGAAAGTAATAGAACATCCGTCGTATTCACTTGATTTAGCAATGTGCGACTTTTGGCTAGTTTTTGACTTAAAAGGAATTTGCGGGGTAGAAGGTTTTCGTCAGAAGAAAAGATCGATGCCGCAGTTCATGCTGATTTTGAAGATATTCTGAAAGATGATTGGTTGGGAGCTCTTGAACAGTGTTAAGAAAGAATGGTCAAGTGTAACATTGCTGAAGGAAACTACTTCGAGCATATTTAGAATATCAACGTGTTTTTTATTCTCAATAAATTCAGCTCGAGCCTCGTACACCCACACGATATACCTTTGGACATACAGGGAAGATTTTTTTTTTAGAAATACTCTTTTTGCTGGCCTCGAAAACACATGTTTCCCCAATTCCTAATTAAATGCGTCTCACATTTTCCGTTTATGTAACGGACATTCGAACATCAAGCACAGCTTTTACTTCAGTATTGATTAGCTAAATTGCCTGCCAATAACATCCATCGTTTCGAGCCAATACACTAACAAACATCGTCAGGATTAACTCCATCGCGACTTTTTCCACCCTTCTTTGCCGCGAAAGTCTCTCCCTAGCTGACGTCCAGTAATAATAGCATTAGCGGAGCCAAAGGGAAGTGTTTGCTTTGTGAAGTTCGCTCCTAAGCGCGGCGCCACCTCACCTGTCATAACGTAAAGTTCCGTTTCCGGAAATACAAACCGCAAAGATTTGCTTTAGTTGCGGTAGTTGCTGTTCATTCTATATAGACGCCACCCAGCACATAATAGACGTAATTCAATTCGTGGAAGAACTTAAGTGATTAAGCCTGCGTTTTTCTCGAATGTAGTAATAATTAGGTTTCGGACAAAAATTCACATCCATCTTCAGTAGTCGTCCAGTAGTTGTGTTTATTGTCATCCTCTCCAGATGTTTTTGTCGACGTTTCTCGATTAATTATTAACGTAAGAATGCGTTTGTTTTTTCCCACGAAAGCTTCATACATTATTTAACTGACGGATAAAAAGGGGGTTGAACAAGATAGTTTTTGCGAAACGATCTAGTTCAATCAGAACATTTAAATTAAAGACAAATTTGTCATTGATTACTTAAATCATATCTCCACCGCATTTCAAATTTGAATTTTTGCACCTCACTTCTAACTTAGTACTCAAAATTCATGTGGGTAACTTTTTGAATGCGAAAATTATTTCTCTTATTAGGTATTTCATTAAAAAAAGTTTTAAATTAAAAAGGAATTAAAGATAATGAAGTAACGTTGAAGTAGGAAGATGAAACGTCGGCCGAAATTAAAAAAAAAAATAAATTGTTGTGGGCAGATACATCCAATCTTTCCCGTTTTCAACCCATTCATGTTTCATTGGAATTAATCAATAGAAAAGCTTGTAAAATCACCCTATATAAAGATGGTGAACTTCGTCGCCACCTGGGTCTCATCTTCGTCGTTCAAACTCAAATCCTCGCGCTTTGAATTATGTTAAAACTCGACGAGATTTATCGTTTTACTTTCGATGTTTCGCGCCCTGATATACTTCATTTCAACTTCGGAATCCCTGCGAGTTAAGTTCTTTGGCGCCCCGTTTAATAGCACGGCGAAAAACCCTCTCGATTTTTTTTTGTAAACCTCAAATTATCATTTTGACGTTTTGTTCTCAAGTACTGTCGTACTTGTGGAGGATCTAAAGTGTAAGTATTTTATTTTTAAACGTACCAATGAAGAAGTGGTTTTTAGGGATTTACCCGAACCGCCGTAATTTACTAAAAAGAGAAACAAATGAGTATCAACTTTGTTATTTTAAATGGAATACTAATTATACTTTCTCGAATTATTTCATCGTTGATTCTGAAATGTACGCATTACGCTACAAAACAAATGCTAACGAAAATGAAACCTTTCTACCAGAGACATATTTAACTGTGATTTTCCTTTGAATTTTTGCGATAAGAAACCGCCCCTGATGCCTTGTTCGCCGTGGTTTATCCGCCCAGTCAGGAACTAATTAATTCGTTCAAGTGCCGCCGGTTTAACCGATTTACCGCTCCTTCGGTGAGGTGGTGTTCGTTGAATGAAATTTATTTTCCGTTCCCGGACTGCAGCTACGTCAGCCAGCTCGTTTTCCCATGGAATAGAATCGGAAATTTTCGACTATTTTTAAACCTCACGTAGCAAGGGAACTATACAATATCGAAACGTGTAGCCCTTGACTTGTAATTAATCAAGTTTCTCAAGACTTTAAAGGAATTAAAGCTCTAAAAAAATCTGCTAAGTATTGAACAAACACAACTGCTTTTTGATTTGCTCCAAGCAAATGTAAATACAGGATGGCCCAACGATTATTTCTTTGAAACGCGATAGTGGTTGCTATTATTAGCAAGGCCGATCCTGGCGCGTTCGCGTTTCCTACGGTTACGAGTTTTCCAAAATTTTTAAGGCGAAAACAAATTCTACAAATTTACAATTTAAAATAATAATTAAACTGAAAATAGCATTAACAGTAGCAGAAATTTGTTGCCAGTTATTAGTGCTTCACGTTTGAAAAAAATCTAATTTTAAATTTGATAATGATTAAACTAAAAACAAATCTATAGAAAAGATACTGATGGAATTTCCAATTTGCTTTTGTAAAAAGGAGCTTCAAACATTCCTTTCGTGTTCACGCCGATATAATCCAACTCTGACCGGTCGCCTTCGTCGAATCTTTGTAACAGGATCCTCACAGATACAGAAAGGATAATGCGCACCTAAATTAAATGTAAAGAAGCCGTACTCAAATCAGTTACAAAGGTACACAGATATTTAATTAAAATGCCGCCCCTTTCAGTGAATGCGACTTTCTCCGGTCCGTGACGAGCCGTTTTTGTCTCGCGCCCCCAAACTATAACTAACTATTGCGTTTCCTTGTAATCTGCTTTAAACGTAACTTCCTCCTCCGGGTGTCTACGTGTGAGCGATTCCTTTGTTCCCCGAACAATATACAATGCGGAACTCGAAGCGTATTTTCTTCGGATTAAAATTAAATCGCGCGATTTATTCCCAGTAAACAATTAGGTTTTTTATGCTTTTTCCTTCGCTCTTGATGGGATTCGAGGAGGAGAGGGGACGAGTAGGCGAAATAAACGGAAAAAGTCATTTCCGCCTGTAAGTAATTACAAAAGAATTCGGATCAGGATACATGGAAGCAAAGTTTTCTTTTATTGCGTCGGAGACGAACTATAAAAGGGAGAAGTTTGATACTGTTTGGCTCAGTCCAAGATAAACAAAATGAAATGATACAGTGGGAGGGAAGTTAATAAATTATGGCAAGACATTTTTTTTAGTAATAACTGAATTATTAACTCTAGCAAGCATTAACTCCACCAAAAAGAATGGAGCCCGCTTTAATAAAATTATAAATTTTTATTACTGTCAAAAATTCGTTCTTATTTTCATAACAACAGGCTGAGCTTTTTCAAAAACTCAATCGAATATTAATTTAAATTTCTTAAAAATAGAATTTGAACCATAAATGAGCATGTTGACAGATTGAGAATAGCATTTCGTTTTTCACGGTGGTGCAACTGGAAGCCTGACCCCCCATTGGAAAACTCCGTAAAATAGATTTCTATTTCTTCTCTTACTTCAATTAATTTATTTTTTGTTTTGAAAATAAAATCGCGTCTTTCATCTACCTGACTAACAAACGAACGCGCAAACGAAACGAAATGCGAAATAATAAACTCGCAGACGAGCGTGCAACAAAGCTGAAATCAAATTTAATTAATCTTTCACGGCTGCAGTCAGAAGAAGAAAAGCGCCGTCAGTTCATTATGAGGGGCAAAAAAAGTTAAATTAACTCGGAGATCAATTGCAGCGACCGTCCGGAATGCAGATCAAACATCAATATGAGCGCCGCGACGCGGAAACTAATAAAAGTATCGCACCCTATTCAACCCCTCTCCGAATTGTCATGTCTTATTTGCGGGGGCGCGCTGTCAGCGCGCGTAATTATTTTTTCAGTTCACGGATTATGAATGGTCGCTTCGATGTGACGACATATTTACCCATGTTTCGGCCGGGGCCCCAGGCGACAGGACAACAACAAATGACCGCAAATAAAGGGCTCATTAATAGCGCCGTCGCGTTAATATTTATGATCGGCGCTTTTGTTTTCTGTTTCGTTTTTATTATTTCGGTTTTGAAGCGTAAATACCTGGTGCGGAAATCCAAAATGTTGTAATTATATATTTTTTTGGCTTTTAATAACTCATGAATGTTTATTGCCATATTTATTTTTGCAAATTGGATTTTTCGATGGTGAAATTAATTAAAATCTGTTTATTATATGACCAGTTGAACTGAATGCAAGAGCGTATTTTGCATTTATAAACTCAATTTTTAATTATAATTAACAGCTAATAAAAAAGCATCGGGTTAGTTCAGAGAACTGATTATAAAAACCATGGTGGAAAATACAGAATCTAGAGAATTAAAAGTCTTTTCCACCACAGTTTCAATAAGAAAAACAATTAAAAACGAATAGTTTTGTATATTTTTTCTGCATTTTCCTAAACTATCAAGCCGTCCCCACATGCAAACAAAAAAAATATTTTCTTTGCCTTTAATTACGAAACTTGTCCTGAAAAAACAACCCGTTTTCTCCTCTTTTCCTCACATATATCGCCGGGCCCTTACGAAAACAATAATATTTACAGCCTTGGCCTTATTATTTCTTTTTTTTTCTGAGAAGCCGTGCTTCCACGCCACTTCACCACAAAGTAAATTTAATCGCGGCTTTATATTAAAAGCTCGCCGTAATATAAAAGCCGCACTCGGCGCTCAACGGCCACATAAACTCGATCCTAATATACTGGTTCGTACCTCGTAAAACGTCGCGCTTTGTGAAATATTACGTTTCGTCAGGGGGCGTCCGTATCGGGCGATTAAAAATTACGGCGCGCCTCTTTTGTTTATAATAATAATAAGAAAATGGCGTTGGATGACGTCGGCGCCGCGTCGCGATTTATCGGGTCAATGAAGACGGATTTGCGAGAGGGGCGTGGCTTTTATTAATCAACTCGCGGGATGACCTACGTTACGTGACGATCATTAGTCACCTTCAAGAAATTTAAAAGGCAAAGTTCTTTTTTCTAATTTATTTATATACAAGTTTAATCTAAAAAGGTTGGGTGGACTATAGAAGCCAATTTAAAACATTAACCCAATTATGTTTGCTATGTTTAAGCACCCATAGAATACCATACGATTTGGGACACCTGTACATACATGGTGGATTAATTATAACAAGTAAACTCTCTTAACAAAACTCAAAGTAACACTCCCCTCATAAATTAATGAAGTTACTTGAGGTTTATAAGAAAAAATATAAGCACTTACCAGTCTGATTCTCTTCTGCAATCTGAAGTGAAACCAAACCAAAATCAAAGTCTATTTCTTGCTGCAAAAATCGAGGGAGAAATCACCAACCACTTTTACTGAAAGGAAAAATGATTTATGTTTAATAATAACTATAATCTTATAAGGATCTTTGTATAATTATCTAATTAATTGCGCAAATAATCTCTTTAAAAAACTAAAATTAATTAGGCTGTAATACCTCGCACTTAAAACAGAAAATGGCCCGATAAAGATGCGATAATGCAGGAGCAATGCTTACTGAGTGACTGCTAGAAGCAAAGAACGATCAGCTCTTGAAATTTGTTGGGTAAAAAACGCAATGACTCGTGCGTTTTTGTCAAACACATTAAACAAAGAATGCGTGTACAAGTAAGTTTTTACGATTACTTTCTAAGCTTGGATTTTATTGGATTTAATTTAATTTTTTCAGACAAAATCCGTGATGTTTAAAATAAAAAAAGTGTGATTTGTCCGATAAATATTTTCAATGGATTTAAATTTTTGGTGCTAAAATACACAGGCCTAGTTTTATTAATACAGTCAATTCCGGATATATTGAACCAGTTTAAAGTGAACTTCCGGGTATAGTGAGTACCGAAAATTTTTTCTATAAGACCAATGTAATTATTTACCGGTTATAGTGAACCCGGCTATATTGAACTTTCGGATAAAGTAAACCAAATTTTATTAAAGTTCCGTTTGCAGTGAAATTTTTGACAGTCTCTGAGTTATTCCCACACTTTTAACATACAAGAGCACGCTGACCACATGAGCATTTCATATTTTACTGTGAATTTAGTGAAGTTTACGAGTTTGTTGTGTCCAAAGTGAGAATTACAGTTTTGGTAGCTGCAAACATGTCGGGAACAGAAAAGAGAAAACTGTTTATCATCGGAAAATCGGCCAATCCTAGATGTTTTAAAAACAAGACATTACCAGTCAAATACATATCAAATAGTAAATCATGGATGACAGCAAAGTTGTTTACTGAAGAGCTAATTGAATGGAATGCGGAGTTAAAAAAGGAAAACAGGAAAATTTTACTTTTAATCGATAATTGTCCAGTGCATCTCCAAGTTCCGTTAAACCAAATAAAATTGGTTTTAATGCCGCCTACTACCAGTGCAAAGCTACAACCTTTGTATTAAGGGATAATTCATTCCTTCTTAAAGGGTCGTTCTGCTGATAAAGATGTTGGATGCAATTGATAATGGACAAATTTTTTCGACGAGCCTTTCAGACGCTGTAAACTTTATTTACCTGGCATGGCGGCGGGTTAATAGAGAAACTATTTCAAATTGTTTCTGGCATACAGGATTTTTTGAAATCGAAGATGAATTTGATTCAGATGTTGAATTGCCTTTAAATGAGAACCTATAGAAGATGATATTCAAAGATTCGTTGAATTAGAAATGAGGAAGAGACTTGATGATTTTGACTTTGAGAAATACGTGAGAACCGATAATGACGTTATTTCAACTGAATTCCTGACAGAAGAACAAATTATCCAGTCAGTCACAACAGATGATATGATGAATGAACTTTGAAATTAAAACTAAACCTGTTATTTTTTTTTCAATGGAAGGTAATGATGTTGATGAGTTGTTGATAAGGATGTTATAGTCAATGTTCCCTCAATGAAAGAGGTGACACAGAAATTCGCCCTTTTTTAAATCACGTGAGGTTCCAAAAGAAGTTTGGAATCATTTTTGCAATATTTTGTAACATTAGTTTTTCTAATAGACTTGTACAAACCAAAATATATGATTATCTTACGTAGTTTATGTGTTTCTTATTTCTTTATGTATTGTAACCCATAAATATAACATGTGTACAAAAAGTTTTCCTATCTAGTGCGTTGCTCTCATTTTTTCCCATGTTCACGTATGTTCCTTTTAACTCTTCTGCAACATCCATTAATAACATTTTGCAGACTCTGGGGAGAATTGTTTATTTCATCACATTTTTCGATGATTCTTTGGGTAAGTTCCTGTAAATCATTAACGGGTGTTTTAAAAATGGAATTTTTCAAGTAGGGCCAAACAAAGAAATTCAAAGGATCCAAACGATCGCAAGATCGCGGAGGCCATATGTTTGCCATATTTCTGCTAATTGTCCGATCTTCAAAAAACTCTTGAAGGAAATTTAAAGTATCTCCAGCAGCATGGACCGTTGCACCATCCAGCTGGAAATATCCAAATTGCAACTCATCATCACGCAGTTGATTAATAAATGGATGTAAAATCTCTTCCTGATATCTAACAATAAGTGCTGTTAGTGTGCCATTAAAAAATATTGGACCCATCAATCTTCTCCGACTTAAATCTATCCAAACATCAATTTTTTGTGGATGGAGTGGGGCTTCATTGAAAATATGAGGGTTTTCTGTACTCCAGATCCTCATATTTTGGGAACTAATGTATCCTATTAAATGGAACCAGGCCTTATCGGAAAAGAAAGTTTTGTCCAACAAATCATCATTGACAATATTGTTTAAAAACCAATGACAGTATCTTCGCCTTGGTTCAAAATCTACTGGAAGCAATTCGCACACGACAGTCAAACGATAAGGGAGCATTTGCAAGTCCTTTCTTAGAATAGTTCTACAGATCCCGACTGAAAGATCAACTTGTTGTGAGAGGTGACAGATGGAAGTGCGAGGAGCATCAGTCTTAATTTGTCTCACATTTTCAACTACCTCATCAGTTCTTACTTTAGGCCTGTCTTTTAGCCACACTGCCAGTTTCTCTGAATATTCTACAGAATACTGAAGTTGATTAACAAATTTGTGGTACAGAAATACAGTTTCTGGATTTTTTTTCTGAAATTCTGCAACAGCAACAGATTTTTTGGGCGTTTCGAAAGTAGGATTCAACCATAAAAGATTTTTCTTCCAACGTGAAAACCATTATAAAACCAAATCTATAGAACATGTTTTTAAAGTTATGTTTGCTTACTTGTCTGCTTAGGATACGGATCGAGTAAGGAACATACGTGAACATGCGAAAAAATGAGAGCAGCACACTAGATGGGAAAGCTTTTTGTACACATGTTATAAATACGTACATACATACATACATAAACTAGTGTATTTTACGTCATTTAAATGTGTGTCACAATAAATCACATAATAAACGTAAATAATGTCATATTTTTTTATAACGAACCTCGGGTGTAGTAAACTAATTTTGATGCATTTTTCAACTATGTATGTCTGTATATCCATCCCCTTTATTGTTTTATTTATTAAACAATACAAAATATTTAAAGACTTTCTTATAACAAACAATTGTATAGTTGGTTTACGAGTTTTCCTGTTATTCGTCAGAAAATTAAGAATTGACAGGAGCAGAGTCGAGCTACAACTGTAATTTTTGGGGACATACAAATCCATTCTTTTAAAAACAAAAATTTAAACAGATACGAACTTTAGAACGTAGTAAAAATTACCCTGTATAAGAAGTAATAACAAATAAATAAAAAATATAACTTAATATCTACGCGAAAGAAACTAAACTGCAACGGTAGCCTGCGCGTTTTACAAAGACGATTTGGATTCCTTAAAAATTCTAGAAAGAAATATCGGACAATTAGAAACGCCAATACAAATAGCATAATTAATTCGACAAGAACAAACAAAAGAGAACTGAAATAAACGACGACAAAACGCAGATAATGGTTAAACAGGAAATAAAACGTCATCTATTCTCACTCGACTGAAAATCAAGTGATTTTCAGTAAGCAAAAAATAAAGCTCAGAACAAATGAAAAATCGATAATTTCCAGCGCGAAGCTTTTAAAAATCAAATCAAACTTTCATTTATTTTTTTTTGCATTTCACTGTTTTTTTTTTACTTTTTTGTGTAGCATTCAATTTTTATGTGCAGTTGACTTTTTTTTGTTTGTCGTCTGTGTCATTATTTTCTTGCACTTCGCCGTAGAAACGTCGATATTTTTTTGTTTTTTTTAAACTGAAAGATTCAGATACTATGAGATAATGCAGTGATTAATTCTGTAATAGTAGAAATAAATTTGTGTTTTCTGCGGCAAGCTTCAATTGCAGTAATTAAGACATTTACATAATCATGTTTTATATTATTATTTGCATAAGCAATTTCCTAAGCGTCTCGCACTTTATAAATATGTATATTCTTACGTTCAACTACCTACGTCAAATTTATTATGTGTTATCAATATTTATTATGTTCATAAATCGCCGAGGAAGTTTTCCGGAAAATTCAATTTGGCAAGCGCACATTTTCCCGGACGTGTAAATTAAAACTGCGACGTACATCCTGCACCTGCAAGGATAACGCCTCCCGACCGAAAAAAAGACGGGCATGAATTTAATTATTTACTTTCGCTGGGTACACGTTACGTATTGCCACTTCGCAGGCATTAATTAAGAAGCGCAGCTAATTAGCCTCGCGGGTAATTAGCGAGTGAAAAATGCCGGCGGTTGAATTCGTGTTCTTCAAAAGCGTGTTGTAACACTAGACGCCGACGAAACACAATACTTAATTTTTTTTATAATTTATGAACGTGCGTAATTCAAAAAAAAATTAAATGTGAGACCGCGGTGGAAATGAACGATCCCAATTAAGATTTTATGTTTTCCACCGGGGTTTTATTTTTTTTTATTGCGATCGAGATAACTCAAATTAATTCATTCACGTGCAAACAATGTCTCAAGGCTGAAATTGGCTGAAGGAGGTCGCCCGATTCCCTCGAATTTAACGGCGCAGATAAATCCCCGGCGCATTAATTCCCAGCGCCCATTAAGCCGTACATATTTTTTATGAACGAGCTCCGCTCGAGTAAATAATTCCGGTTAATTTAATATTAAGAAGGAACAAAAGGTGCAATCAAGAAGTGACTGGAGATTGATAGGTCCCCCGGCGGCGGAAAGCGATTTCTGCCAAGAGTGCCTTCTCCGTTCCCGTCCTCACCACCCAGCTGGGGCTGCGAGCATTTAAATTTTAAGCGAAAGCGGATGGATGCATTAAACGCTTTTCAAACGCGCGCCCCTCGAGCGGGGAGAGAAAATATATTAAAAGGCGTTACGTGTGAGCTTATCATCCGTGTCGTGTGATGAACGTTTTAATGAAATTTTAACGTGACGCTTACGAGATGAAAAAATTGGAAATTTGAGGGGGAAGGGCCTTGAACTTCTTTATTTGAAATTAGTTTTCTTTTTCTGAAGACGTTTAATTTTACATTTTTAAACAGAACTGGCAATTAACTAGTTACGTATACGGGGTTAATTAAAGGCCCACCATGGAAAACTCATAAACTCTAAGAGATACAAAGACGTTTGGGGTATTAATAAACTACATTGTTGATAAAAAAATACAAGTTTGTGTTCGTAAACTTACAGGTAACTTTATATTTAAAAACAAAATAATTAAATATAAATACGTCAGATATTGTTTAATAAGTTTCGTAAAGGTAAAGTTTGTGCCGAGTGCATTTACCCCCGGAGTTTCAGGATTCGGTAAAACTCCGGTGAGCACCGCGGCACGATGAATATTGAAACGCCGGATCCGCCGAGTTCATAATGGAGTTATCCGCGTAATGGGCGGCAACAAGCCCGCTCAGACAAAGTTGGAATCATGTTTGTACACTCTATGTATGTATGAAACAGGTTCTCGTTTAATACGTTGACAATATGTAACATTGTATTGTTTGTAACACACAAAGTTCTCGACTTTAAACTGAAACGTTGGTAGTAATTATTAACAATTATGCGAAAACAAAAAAGATACACAGTCACGATTCATCAGAACAGGATGAAACATATTTAACCAAAAACCAAAGTACCAAAAGCTCGTCGAATCAGTAAACGAAATTCTGACCTTGCTGGAGAAGTTGCAAACTTTTAACTTCGAAGTTGCGTCACGTTCGCTGGGGGCCGTGCTCTCAATTTTGGGAAACTTCTAAAGACGCATTATGTATTTTCCGGTTTTTGTCGTAATTTCACGCGAGTTGGAACGCGAAATATTGATAAGTAATTTGCCATTAAGAACTTGTGCAGAACAGCGACAGCCAAAATTTTCGATGTGAATTTCCATTTAAATCGGACACTCTTCGTAAAAGCCCGTAATTACCACATCAATGGCATCCGTTTGTTGTCACTGAGCGAACAACGGCGTCCTTTTTCAGTAATTGGATTGGAGCAGTTGCACCGCTACAAGTGACACGATTGAAATGGGCGAAGTCTCGTTCTTGTGCGGCCACCCAGGAGGTTTCACCACGAGAATTAGATTCATCGATCGGAAAACCCCGAGGAAAAGTCAAAAAGTTTGGGAACCGCTGACTCTATTTTAAAACTTAATACTTCAGCGGTTTCTAATCACGTAAGTAAATCGATCCTCGATTTAATTGTTATTCCGTTGTTTAAATTAGATTCGGTGTGTTGACTCGCTCCGTACGACGACAACACATTAATTCCCGTCGCCGTCGCACGTCGCCTCCGTCGGGTCGCCATAAGTTATTGAAAGTTTCCAAAATAGAAGCGTCCCCTCGTCCGAAGCAATTAATCGACCCACATCCCATCACGCCGCCCCAGATAAATATTTCGATTTCGGTTGAAAATTTGAATTGCGATCAAAATAACGTGTATCAAATCCTGCGACAATGGAAGGTTGGTTTCTCGCTCGGGTAAATCCTGAAAAATGCGCCGGGAATGGAATTGACGATTTGCTCAATGACCTGTCTCCTAGGATGTTGCCTTCTATCTGCATATTCTCGTCCTTGCGTTAACCGCGAGGCTTCTGTTAACGCCGTAAACGTGCGGACGTAACTGGGACTTTTTATTGTTGCGATTCGTGTTTATCGTCAGACGCTTCCTGCTTTTTTATTGCACGAAAGCTTCCCGGAATGCAATAAAAGTCCTGAAAATGAACTCGTATACATTAAATCAGGACAGTCGTCGTTCTGACGAAATTAACAACTTTATTTGGAAGCGACAATCTAAATTTAAAATCGACATATCTTGTTTCGTTTATTGTTATTATTATTGTTTCAATCTTGGTTGCTTTGCTTAATGCATTAAAATGAGACAATTTTGTCTTGAGAAAAGTTTACCTTCTTCGGATTAATTTTACTTCATTATACCCTACGTAAAATATTATGTAAATGACACGTTCATTGTGAGTAAGTATAGCAATTGTGTACTCAAGTGGTTGAGTCCGCTAGGAAGAGTTTGACACTTGGCGGGGCAACTACACTGCTCGTCGAAAAAACATTTACATTTTATTGTTTTATGGATATGATGCAAGTTAAGTTTAAGTTTTCTTTCAATTTAATTTTTAGAAATAACGAATTTAGACAATCAAGAACGCGTGCTAGATCGAAGAAGAGACTTAAGACATACTTTCTTAGTCTATTCTTTAGGGAGCAATTACACGAAGGCACTTGCTGCAGCTTTTACATGATTTGGGAGATCAATTGTATTTTGCACGAACTGAATTGGACCTAAAATTTTATTTTTGCAATGGTGCAATGCAATACGAAATAAATCGATATTAATATTCAATATTCGTGCTTGTATGAAAAAAATTGTTAATGTTGATTGCATGTTGTTGTAAGTTATGGCCTCCTTATATTAAAAATCCCTTTGGACATATCGTATAATTTGAGTTTGAAATTGAAAATCATAGATATGAGAAGTTCAGAGTTTCATGTCATATTCATACATTCGGAGTTATGTATAGTTATTAGTCATGGGTAGCAAGGGCTAAATTCACAAGTTGAGATCCGACGTTGAATTATCACCGGTCCAAACTTCGCATTCGATGAATTCCGGTATTATTACAAAGCAGCACAGGAAGGTCGTTCGTGTCCCGAAGTGATCTGCGCACGTAGTTTCCCAGACACCATCAATCCACCGTTTACTTTTAATGGTGGGTTTCTCACGCATCGGAGGGATATTGATGAACCGGTTTCCCGGACTGTATCCTCTCAGGACCTTACGTGTTGGCGTTGTCTCTCCGAGAACAAGTGTCCGAAGGTACGGATTCGCCGACGTTGTCACTTCGCCGACCCCCAGGGACGCAATAAATGCGAGGTTTATTGATTTTACGTGGGCTTTTTTTGATCTCTTTTCAAAGACGAGAGTTTTCAAAGTGGAATTCGAGCGGAACCGGAAAAATGTTAAATCGCGCTTTATTATTTCCGTTCGGGGATTCTCGCACGCGGTAAAAAAATTAAAATGAAAATTGCCCGGGTGGGTTTGCTTGAAGAGCACGACCCCCCCCGATTATCGAACTGTCGTCAACGTCGGGCGCAGATTCCGCGGCTGTTTTTAATCGTTTTTGGCTCGCTTATTTTACGTTCGGTAAACAGGACGCAAACTTCGATCGCATTACTTGGGTAGTTGGTTCCAAAGACCGCCTGCTGGCTGCTGCAGTTGAATTATTTCACTAATCATTTATTTCCGAACGTTCCTTTCAGTGACATTCGAAGATTTAAATGATCGCGGGCTTCTGCTCTGGATAATACGAAAATTTATACAGGTGTATTTTATTTATTTTTATTTCACCCTGTGTAGGCGGGGCATAAATAAACGAAGCTTAATATAGTCAGTCGTCTTGCAGGAAGTGAGCTGCGTAAATTTTCCTGCCAGATTAATAACCCGAGTGTCGAAAACTAATACAAATCGCGGCGGTGGTTCCGGACTTCGGAGCCAGCGATTAAGTTTTTCCCTTCGGTCCCTTTCGCAGTCGGAGTCTAATGGCCTTTCGCACCGTTGCGTCTGCACTCACCTCGTAAAAAAGCGCTCGACAACAGCTCTCCCTTATTAAGACAAAATGAAATTTCGTGTACGGCGCACACAAACGCGCGACGCCGTTAATGCGCGTCGCTTTTGCAAAAGCTTTTATATATAAAAGCTTTCATCTGCTTTAACATACACTACAAATAATTCATAATTATCCGGGCCCGCCGCGCGCCATTATATTTTAATTAAACGCCAAACGAACGTATGTAAAATAACACGTGATATATGTATGTGTGTGGATGCGCTCGGAGTTCGTCGGCACATGCATATGGCTGTGCTTAATTAATATATTTGTCCTTTGTTCTCGCTCAATTTACTCCGGCGCTTTGTACAAGCTGATTTCGAACTTTCACAAGTATCAACTATAATTATTAATCAGAAATAGCTGAGAAATAAAAATAAGTTTTAGTAATAAATAGACGCTGGTATTTTATACACTGCTTTCCATAAAAAAATGCATCACCTAGAATGAAACGAAACTAAACTTGGTGGATATATTTGTCTCGAAAAAGGAATTAAATGATTACATTTGCAAAACGACCTTATCTTAAACATTCTTGAACTCGTTTAGGCATGGACCTAATTATGTGATCAATTTCTTCTTGAGGCAAGGAATCCCAACCCATTC
Organism: Serrognathus titanus; assembly: GCA_039766575.1. Classification (NCBI taxonomy): domain Eukaryota; kingdom Metazoa; phylum Arthropoda; class Insecta; order Coleoptera; family Lucanidae; genus Serrognathus; species Serrognathus titanus. The sequence continues at coordinate 18,770,124 of CM077911.1, read as the reverse complement.
GTACCTCACGCCGCAAAGCTGCCAAAGTTAAAGGAGGGCGAGGTAAATTGTTAATTCTTCTTCCCATCATATCCCATAGATGTTCAATGATACGAAAGGATGTGCATGCGTTTGTAGGATTGCTCTAGGAAGTCCATTATCCTAGAGACGACATGAGGTCGAACGTTATCCTGCTGGAAAAGGTTTGCCCCTAACATAAGGAAGAGGAACTTCTTGAAAAACGTCCCCAGTATAGCGTCATAGTACCATGAATAAATACTAAGGGAGACTTACTTCCTGCACTGATACTACCCCATATCATTAGTCCCACGGTGCGAACTACAGAACGAAAATTTTATCATATTCGCTCGCTTGTGACTTTCAGACCGTTTTAATTGATTAGAAGTCTCCTGACTCAGATTTGTCGAAATACGTAACTTCTTAATAGCAAAGGAAAAGTAAAAATAAATTCATAAATAACCTCGTATGTTTTTTCAAAAAAAATTGCCTGTACCTGCAGTACGCTGCCGACAGTGCTGACATGGTGAGGTAAAAAATGTATGATCCTGTTCTCCAATAACAAGTATAAAAAACTATGTTTTAAACTGTCCTGCCGCAAGGACTTATGTCGGTTTGATGGCCCATCCGCAGGGAAGAGTAATGACTCGAAGCGGCGTTAACTTCTTTATAAATTAGTCTCCCGACGCTCGAGGAGAACATGACGCTTAGTGCCGTCGAACGGGCGGATAAAAATTTATGTCCTGATTAGACGAAGCGAGCGCAATTTAGTATCTTAAAAATGAAATTATGGCGGGCGATGCTCGAATAATGCTTCTACAAACGCATGCACATGCCGTTAAACATGTTCAAAGTAATAAATATTCTATGCAGCCATTTACGATCAAGACGCTCACTGCGTCACTACACAATAAATTTCCTTGCTCGCGTTTCCTCTTCTAAATATGGGCAGTTTTTTTTTATTGATTTCCAGAAATTACGGCGTTTTATTATGAATAGTTAAATTATTTAATTTAAATTTAAAGAAACGTTTTAACTTCAAACAGAAGGGCGTTTACAGAGGAATTTCGAGTTTAATCAGTTAATTGCACGTGCAACCTGTCACAACGTTTTTGGCTTTTTCTGTTCGGAGCAGCTCAGATAACCACCTGAATTTTTAACGTGGATTTATGCATTTTAAAAAGCCTGACGTGCTCACTATCTGCGCGGAACTTTGCTAATCCATTAAAAGTTAATTCGGCCGTGAAATGAATCCTAATTGCGTTTGCGTGAGAAACACTGTCACTCGCGGAATTAAAGTTTTTCTATAGGTCGGAGTGCCATCTTTGTTTGACATTATATCTACACTTGTAATACATCCCTCATACATAAATAATCTTTCGGCAGCTAAGTTGCCATCCTCAGTACACACATTACCAAGTTAATATCAATATTTATTTCCATATCATTTGATTTGCTCGTCACATCTATATAATGGGGTGTTCTATAACTTATTAATAAGCTGTTCAAAATAGAATCTCGCGATTGGTTGCAACAAAATTTAATAACCACTTTAAATTTAACGTCTTCGATGCGATGCAGAAATCACCCTTAAAACAGTTAAGAAAAATAATTCACAGGTGTTATGATGGGATAGCGAAACCCAAAAACTTTCGGCGGGTCAATAGCCCCTTTTTTATTCCAAATATTACCTCACTGTTAAAACGGACAGCTAAAAATTGATGTACCGAGTTAAAATGAAAAATCAAAGGACGTTTAACCCCGCTATTTTTTGATATGACATTCGGAAAATTCCGCGAAAATCGCGGGCGACATTTCACTTTGACAACGAGAAATTTTCCGGGCAGGAGACGTCGACATGCATCGATACGCCTGCCCGTGAGGATAGAAACTCACAGACGTAATTTGAAGTGGGATTCGATGTACCTAGAGATCGTCGCGAGATGAGGATTTGTCGCTTGCATTTTTGATACGATATCCATCGCGTGCTCTGACTTAATCTCCCTCATAATGCAAACGTATCGTGACGAAATACGAGAAAGAGACGCCTCGCATTTACTGGACAAAAATCGAAACGTCAAAGTTTCAACTAAAGGCCAAATGTAAACGATACGAATTTTCCAGGGAAAAGTTCGGCGAGGTGTCCATCGTATTTTGAGGTAAATGCGTAGAAGTTTAATCATCTTCGAAATAGAATATTTTCTTAAATAATAGTAAAAGCATCTGACTGGTGAAAAGTTTTTTAAAACGTATTTACATTAAAATGGAAGTGGGATTTGTAAAGTGTCAAAGCGATAGTTTGCCTAATAGGAGAAATGACGTCACGTCGCTCGAAAATTAAACGTAACTCCGAACTCTTGTAATTCCGTCATTTTTAAAGATATTTTAATAATTCTTTTATTTTTTTCTTTCTTAAAAAAATGGTAAACTCCATTAGTTGTCATCATTTCCTTGTAACGCAAATGTGTCGTGCCTAACGACGAGAACGAAACACCTTACTTATAGAATAAAGATCGAAGCGTCAAAGTTTTAACAGCAAATGCTACAACCATCATTCGTGGAAAAGCTCACATTTTATTCAGCCGTTCGCCCCTCTTGCGTCCGTCGTATTTTCAGGTAAATTACGTATGTTGGGGAATTCATTTTGTTGCTGGGCTAGCAAAAACGGAGTTTCTCGGTCGGATGAAAAAAAAACGAAACAATAAATGGAAATTCGCTGGAAAGACGGAGAGGAGAGTCCGAGCCTGAACGGCAAAAAACGTCCGCAAAGTTCGCTTCATTTTTCACGCGCGCGTTAATGGAACTCCGGTGTTCTTTTATTGCTTTAATACGCGGTTTGGTTGGAGTTAATGCCAGATGTACACAGAATGTGTAGTAAAATCCTTTATGCAGAAAAAGGGGCATTTCAGGGAAACTAATAAAAAAATATAATATTTTTAAACTATTTTTTAAGGCGGTTTATGTAATTATATTTGTAAAATATGTATACGAAGTCAAGTATAATAATTAACGATTATAGTACAGGATGTCCCATTTTCAATGGTATTCTACAGGTATCTCCGTTAATAATGGAAATAGAAAAAAAAAACTGAGCACGCTGTTTCTTATGCTATTTATTACTGTTTTCCTTTCCTTCCTCCCATATTTAAATTTATGTATTTTATTAAAAATATTACTACAAAAATAACTTCTTCATTAAAAAAAATATTCCATTTATGGTCATTAAAACCTATAAACTTCGTTATTGTTATTATTTTGTTATGTATAGAATTATTTAAATGAAAAAAAAAATTAATCTTGATTCAATTAATCGGGCGCAATTATCTTCGTTCTAATTTCAGCCGCTTATTTACGGAAAGCGCGGAGTGAAGGCACTTAAAATCTCATTAGACCGCGGTTGAAGCAGAATGTGTCAGCGATGGCGAAGCCCGCGGGCAATAAATATTTTTATTATTCCCGCTGCGCTTCCACTGAATTTAAATTTAATTAAAAACCGGCCCTGATTTATCGGCGATGGGAGATTTGCATAGGACAACAGCGATCAAGGAACTTTTCCTGATCCAAACGGTACAAATTGCGACCGATTAAACTCCAGTTAGCTAAATAGGTCCCTATCGATTGTATCGCCTTCGTGGTGGTGGTTGGTGGTGGTGGTTTGTACGCAGGAAATATGAGATTCGGATCGGCGATATCGGTCGGCCGGCGACAAATGCGCGCTGCGAATTAGTTTCCGGCTTAATGGGACGTTGTTTTAGGAAAAGTTGCCTTAATAAATGTTGCCTGCTCAGATTTGCTTTTATTCCTTTCCATTATTGCGAGTTATTATTCCCCGGAGACGTTCCGGAACTAAACCGGAGTAGTAATTTCTGAACTAATTTGTCGTTAGTAGTATTAGGGAATATCATAATTACAAACCATCCTTTTCATTTGCTTTTACTTTCCCAGACAATTACTTTGCTCAAACTAATTAACAGATATTTCAGAAAATTATATTTCAAAAACAGATAAAATAATTACTTTATACAGAGTACTTATGTTTCTGGGAAAACACGTGTTGTGAAGTAAGTCATGCACAAGACTCACCCATCCAATGATTTGTATGAATTTGAGATTTATTGGGAGATGGACAAACGTAACAAACCGATACCTTAGACTGCGAAGAGAATTCTACTTTTGAAAAGCATTTTGAGAACTCGAGATGTTCGAAAAAGAACAAGAATAAGATCGACGAGCTCAACAACATCAAGAAATAATCATTACATTCGTTACGTACATGACAATCAAATCTTAAGCTCTCAATTTTCAAAGTGAAGATGTATTTCACTATCGAAATGCCGTGGTGGAATAATAAAACTCCTTTTACGAAAGTGTCATTTACGCCAAGGTTCTAGTAAACCTCACTAATCTATTGCATATTGAGGGAAATGGATCTTTTTGGAGACAGTTTTCGTGGAGGCCTGTATATTTTGCACGCGATAAGCAAAAGCGAATTTATTCGACGCTTATAAATCACTTTAGAAACAATGCCCTGCTGAAATTGCTCGCCGTTCAATCAGCGTCGTCCGCATTGTCTACCGACGAACATTAAAATTCAACCAATATCCCGTTAATAAAACTTTGCACCGTCTAATAACACGAAACTCGTTCCGCAGTTAAATGGAATTCCATCCTGATACCTGAAATTGCCCTAACGATATTCGGCGAAATTAAATGATACGCACAAAAGACCTTAATCTTGGCTGAACTTTCCGGAGTTTCCCCGCCGACAACTTTTCGATTCGAACGTAATCGCTTTACTTTCGCAATTATCTCGGCGAAAGTTTAATGAGAGAGAGAGCGCGCGCGCGAGCGCGGGCTAAATAAAATTAAATCGCCGTTTGATCTTTTTAAATTGGCGCCTGTTTTTTCGGCTCTGCGTAAACGCAACGCCTAATCGAGTTATAAGCGTTCCATTTTTTTTTGCGCGCGATTTCGCCTAATAGATTGGGGGCTCTCGTTTCTCAGTCAAGGAGATTATTGTGAATTTAAAAAAACCGTGGTGGAATGATGATTTCAGATTTTTAATATTATTCACCAAGAAATTGAAGGATCAGCTTAAAATGAAGCACCCCTCAGTTAGGCAGATAAACAAAATTAAAATGATATCGTGAGCCAAATTTGGGAAAAATGCAAAAGAACGCATGCTAAGAAGCACACACACAAAAGTAAACAATTCACTCGGTTTATATCACGATGCTCTTGATTATTTCTTGTCTTACTTCCAGTAGAATAGCTTTGGGGGTTCTGGGCCAATTTCCCATTTAATTTGATTTGGAGAATCTGTGCTCTAAATTGTGTAGGTATGGTTGCTTAACTAACCGATACCGTTATGATCAACTTAAAAACTTTTCTTCCAATCGAGTTTCATCAATCCGCAAACAGGTTGAAACAGTTTTGTAATCGTTCTGTACAATTTTTCAACTGATTGTGAGTTAAATCGCTTGACGAGTGGACAAAAGGAAACGAATTAAAACTAGAAATTATCAAAAGTTGTTTAATACTAAATTTACCAAGCGGATCAAACGTCTTTATTTTTTTTTAATTAAATCAAATGAAACATCTTTAATTTTTTTAATTAAATCAAATGAAATAATTTAAAAATCTGATACACCTTTGAGTCCTGATTTGTAAATTAATCTCTGAGCAACCCTCATGTACACTCATGGCCAAGTTCATCGATTCGAAGGACACGTAATCCTTAGTGGGGAGACATTAGCCGCACGATAACCGTTGTTTCCATTGTATACTATCAATAAGGGCGTGACTAGCATGCAGATGTAACAAATTTGATAGCCACCATTGTACATAAGTTCGCAAATTCTAAATTAGATACTCAAATGTGCAGAGGCTCAACTGTCCCGATACTTAATAAATAAAGTTCGTTTCATAATCGAAATTTACGCAAAATACATTTTCCGTGAGTCGAAGGATTTTAATAACGTTGAAATGCTAGAAAATTAAATCTCTCGAACTCATATAAAACTTGCACTTTGAATTGAATCAATGGATTCAGCGAAAGGTAATATTTCTGTTACTCTTGCAGTTTTGATTACATTTGCATTTTTACCGTTTCTACGATTCCTTCTTATTGCCGAAGATCAAATATTTCTACGTACAGTGGCGAACATAGAAAAGGAATCATATCTTGACCTTAAAATGGGGGGGTGTACGAATGCGAAGCACCCGGGCCCCGGTTCACTCAGGGGCACCTGTGCTGCACACCATTTCGTCCATGACCGGACGAAATGGAAAGTAAATGATTAAAGACAGTACATTAAAGAAACTTATAAAAAAACATTGAAGTTGTAAAAATTAGTGAATATGGAAAACGACGCCCTCTATTATTAGTTTACATTAACAGTAGCCAATCTTAATGCTTTGCTTTATTGACGCCAGATGTTGCTGTTTTCTTCCTGGCGGTTATTTTATACGAAATTGGTTTTAACTAAAGTTTTAAATAAAATATTAAATATCAACTAATGACTGCAGAAAGCATCGCCCTCTGTGTTTAATATTTTACATCGACAGGCGTGACTGTTTTCTTCCTTACAGTTTCCTCGCAGAAAATTTCTCTAATTAAATAAAATAACATATAAATATAAACCAGAATTTCATCCAAAGTGTAAAAAAACTAATGATTGTAGAGACCAGCGCCATCTGTGGTTGGTATTTGGCAGTCAAATAGCGTCCTCTGTTGTTTAAATTTTAATCAATAGTTGCTCTCTATTAACCAAACATATTGTTTCAGTCTGTTAACATCAGATGTCGTCATTTCAAGTAAATAAAATAATGTAAACTTAAATTTCTTTGAAAATGTGAAATTTACTCTTTTACTAAATTTTCATCAAACTATAAAAGACCAAAATTGCAATACCTTCGTTCGGGCGTTTCTGGATTCTGTTTTTGATAGCCGGCAATCGCCCTCAATCCCCTTTTTATATTAAATTAATTTGGGCCCTAGTCGCAGGGCAATGCAAAAAGGAGATATGTCGAAATGTAACTGTTTTCGGGTGATTATTTTATTAATTTAACTTGAAGGCTTCCGCGGCCGTCGTCCATTGTTGAATTCTTGGCTTCCGGTTGGAACCGCGTGTCTCGGATTTCTTCACTGCCGACGTTTCGTTCTTCGTTGCAGAAGAATTTCTTCAGGGCTGCTGCTGGTGGTGATGCTGCTACTGCTGCTGCTGTTGGTCTTGCTGCTGCTTCGTCTCAACGACTAACGCGAAGCCCTGAAGAAGTTCTTCTGCAACGAGAACGAAACGTCGGCAGTGAAGAAATCCGAGACACGTGGTTCCAACCGGAAGCCAAGAATTCAACGATTATTTTATTATTTTAATTATTTCTTCTAAATACAACATTTACTAATAAATATAGTCCAGAATGGTTTTATAGGTTTCGAAAACTCTTATCAAAGTATTGGATTTATTCCAAATCATGAAACCGTTATAAAACATAGGCAGGTGCGAAATCTGAACAGTTTACGCCAGTGTGAGGGTGGGATTAAGGCTCACGCACACTACTGCCGAGGTGAAGCGCAACGAATCGTACCGCACACTAGGTTGCACACAATTCATACTGAAACATAAACTTTTAAATGAAAATTTTATTTCAACTATTATTTGAAGAGAAAAAGAAAACAAAAAAGAAAATATTGAAGAAATGAAATCGTGATTTTTTGAAGTGAGTCTCTTCAGAAAGAAAGGATGTTCAAAAATCAACTGAAACGTACAGTTATAATTAATAAGCTAAGAAAAAAATCAACAAAATCAATATTTTGATCAAATTTTTGGTGTTTTTTTTTGCGTCATCCTTGTATTTAGTCTAAGATGAAAACTTCTCTGATTTCTTCAATCATATACCGATAATTTCGCCGTCCACTGTTGCGCATTATCTCAGGGTGAATCACAAAGGATCAAGTAGAAAATTCGTTTAATATTTCAATGGGATCTGCAGCCTGTCAACAATGTGCAATGACAGAAATAAAATGCAAGTCTCCGAATTTTTATATTGCAGTGTAATGCATTCGTTCTAGTATGCGCAAGCGTTCATTCAACAAATACGTATAGAATTAAAGAATGTTTTAATGTTAATTTGTAGTTAATTATTGTGGCTAGTTTGTTTACTATTCCACTACGTTTGGCCGAGTGTAAATAATGAAACTATTTTAATTAAATTGCAATCGATTATTTTAGAAGCCGAATTTGTAACAATAGCTGTAAACGCTAACTCTGAAACTAGAAAGCACCGACCTTTACGAATCCATCAAATAATGGTCGTAAAGGCGTAGTTAAAAACAATGAGTTCAAAAATACGATTCTGATTAGGCGGTTAAGCAGCTCGATCGAGACTGTATAGAAAGTTTCAAATTATTTGAAACTCTTAATACCGATTGTGAAACATGGCACGTTAAGTACTTTATGAGTTTCACAAATTTTTGTTTCCATATTCGTCTTCCAGTTCATATCAATTCAACTTCTATTCAGTTATTCGGTTAACTGAGAAATTTTAAGAGAATAATTAATTTACTTATTGTTAGTTACTTATCCATGCCTTCTTCTACCCTTCAGTGTGGAGGGTTTTAAGTTGAGCTCTACCTTGATGGACCATTAACAAACATCTTCCTCTTCTGTCTGTTTTCTGCTAATTTTATTGCACTTTTCCAATCACTGCTTTATTAGTTTTATCAATCACTCTCACTACTGTCTCGTCCCATATTTTTTAGGTCATCCTCTTCTCTTCTTCTTTACGTTATTTTCTCACATTTTTCTTGTAATTCTTCTTATTTGTCCCTACCGCCCCGTTGTCTTTTCTGTATTAAACGTTCTACCCCCAGAGCCCTTTTATTGACGTGTTCCTGATTTTATCTATCTATGTCACTCCCAATATTCTTCTTAAGAACTTCATTTCGCATGCTGCCCGTTATTGTGCCAGTTCACGAAAATTTCTGCAATTCCGCGCCTTATGGGTTGGTACGCTTTTTCTTTTGAGTTTTTATTTATTTTCTCTTTATTTATAAAATATTTCAGAAGTGCGTGTTATATATCGCTCATTAAATACAACAACGTCATAACTCGAAAAACTTTATTACAAAATAAACGGAATTTAAGTTGCGATTTACTGCCATAAAATAAAATGGCTACTAACGAAAATTGTTGCATCTGGTGGCGACTTTTTAAACTACAGGTATGACAGTCTAGCAGTTAAAAGGTAACACAAAGTACATTTCACTTATAATTATAACTCAAATTTGCTCGTTTTTGAGTTATGACGTTGTTGTATTTAATGAGCAACATGTATTATTAGCCATCAAAACTCTTTATAATTTTCCATGTCCATCCTTCCATACTTCCTACTTTCTGATTGTCAAGTTTTAACACTATCAATTTCCAAGTTTGCTTCATGATTTCCTAATTCTAAAACCATAATTTCTTTCCATATTGCTAGATTTTTTTTTAAACATTCCTTTTGGGGTGCACAAGATTTAATCATAGTGACTCCTTAATTTTGTATAATTAGCTGCAACAACTCACTGGTTTTTTAACTTCATCTATAATAGTTATAAATGAGAGAGGATATTTTCAATATACTGCGAAAGATCAAGCTTGGCAATTAATATTCTCCGGGCAACTTTCCAATTGAAAACAACGTAGTTTCTTATCCATCGTTATTATTGTTGTTGTTTTCTTGACAACTGAACGTTAACATCAATATTTAACCGTTTTAAAATTCTTGGAACTATTGTACATTTATTTGGTTAAGTATAACATTGTGTTTTCGAATTGATTACTTTCAAATTAATAGATACATCGATATAGTCAAATGTGTATGTACAACATCGTTACGGAATGTTGCTTGCAGTAAAGCATTCGCCCAGTTATAATAGAGACAGACAAGGGCACATGATCGCATCCAATGTTTGCAAATACAATGGTAACGAACCAGGACAGCGCTAATGAGCTCCGCATTAGTGACGTGCGTCGCGTCGCCACCGCCGCGCTAAGCCACCCCTAATGCAACTGCACCAAGGCAAAGGGCATCGTCATCCATAGAATAGAAACGTATGCGACTGCAGGGATAAAACTAAACATCGCAATTGCGACCCAGTTCACGTATGTACCATGTCAAGTCGGAGTTTATCCGCGCCCGCCGCAGAATAACTTTCGGCCCATTTAAATATAAAATATATACGCGTTGCGGGGGCCGAGACGGCGACCGTACGTTTTATTTTATGGGGCGGCCCGCCTCCGATTTATTGCGGACTAACTAATTTATGGCGAGATTTATGCGTGCATCTCCTTAATTTATTCTCCTCGGTGTGAATTACTTTGCGACCACGGTTTATGAATTTGATATATTGGCGAAATTCAGATCGTAAATTAAAGCGGTTGAACCGCTGAAACGCAACAGAAACGAGGGAAAATTCTTTTAGGAACGCCATCTACTGACTAACGATAATAAAAATTTGCTACAAAAAGAGCTTCATTAAACTTCAACGCACGAACGGAAAAATCGATCCCTTTGTTTACGTTATGATTCAGATTTTAATACAAAACTATAAATTGTTGTGTATAATATTTAATTATTAATAAATTTGTTTTATAATTTTTCAAAGAACAAAAAATTTGCGAAAACAAATAAAAATAATCTCTTGAATTTAAAATCCCTTATTGCTTCAGATCAGGCAAAGTCAGACGAGATTTAATTAAAATAGACGTGGAAGCTTGGAAACTAAATTGCCCAATTATTAATTAAGCCTCTCCTCCTGACCATTTTCTGCAGGTGACTTGCCGAAATGGAAACGCAGACCCTCACGTATTTTAGGGTTGAATTACTGAAATCCGGTGGACGATATCTCCGCGTATTTATCTAAATAACATTCTACAAGGTATTACATAGAATTTAAGCGAAAGATTTGTTCGAACTTAAAACAGAATGTCGGCAGCATCTTTGAAGAAATGCATTTCGAACAAAAAAAAAAGTGGCATCCTCCCTTTGGCGTTTAATTTCCGGATTTTCGATTAAAATCGTCTGAGGTCCACCTTACAGAAAGCGCAACTTCGCAACTAACGACGAACTTTATTAAAATTTCACATAAAAGTCGCTTTGAACTTAACTCGAACGCGCCCTTTCGCAATCTAAATTTGCATTCCGACGCCGGCGTCGCCTGTGCGGAATTAATAAGCGATAAAATCCGGTTTTTATTGCGAAACACGCAGCGAAATTGTCTTTGCGAATGCCTGGGTCACGGGCTGATTCCTTGAATGGCCACACTAACAAGGTTCCTTTTAAGCAATATTGAATTACTACCCTGAAAAGATCACATAATTACATCTTGATGAGGATAATACTCGCACACTTAGGAGGTCTTGATTAAGTTATACTTGAATGCTCTTCGTTAGTATTATTTTTCTCAAGGTATTTCAAGTCTTTTTTGATGGTATTTTGGGTTTCTGCAGTTAAGATCTTCTAGAGAGATGACATGTTCCAAAAAGAAAGTGCGAAAAAATTATTACAAACTAAAAGTTTGAGACAAGTAACATACCCATTCTTTTATACATATTCCAATAAGAATAATAATAATAATATACCTTCCCGATTATTCAATTACACTCATTTAGTACATACGTATCGATTATTTCATTGAAACTTGAAAAAAGGTGGATACAAGGCAGGAATAACTTCTTTATGAATTAAAGAATGCGAAACGTAAATTTTTACTTGCCGCTTACAACTCAAAATGAAACACACCATATATACACGAACTTGTTTCCTGAGTATAATAATACAAAAGGAAAAAATATACCAATCATTGAAAACACGATCTAAAAGGACTAGCTATGAGATGTTTATTCATCCAAGTTTTGTGTCTTTCATATTTTGTACTAAATTGGATCCACCGTATCGTAAAGTTGAATGTGTTTTCGTGTTGCAATATCCGGTCGATTATAAATATTTAAAGGAAAAGAGGGAGTGAATGGGTGGGAACACGATAAATAACGACGTCCTCGTGTAATTTTAAGTAAAACAAGTTTTATTACGTAAGTTCGGCCGAAGTTTAAAGCGAAGTCGATATAAGATTGTATTTGCGTGTTCCCCTTTCCAGCATCTTCGTCTCTCTCCGGCCCAAAAGAGATCCCTATCTCCCCGCGCTGATAATTTCGAAGCTGCGCTGCGGCCGCCCTTATATTTATGCGCCCCTAATGGTATATAGATACACCTGCCATGGCTCATTACCCTCGGCTTTTCAACTGTCGTTTCCGCTCCCCATCTTTCGCTACATCATGACAAGAAAATACACTCGACATTGTTTTTTATGCGGCGCGTACATGTATCATCCCATTCATCTTCAATAAAAGGGAAGTGTTTCGGGCCGGTGGAAATTTTTCATCTTCTTTAAGGGAAGATAACGAGGAGCAGCCGCCTCTTTTTATGTACGCGCTAAGAGATAGGTGGCCGTAAATCTGAGAACTTTTAACGAGCGCAAATATAAAAAAAAATTCGGCTCACTTTGCTGAAATTATCAATTCTTTGCCCGAGTACTTCAGAAGCTTTATTTCTTGGGTGACACTATGTCATTGACCAAACTCAGAATTAAGTTTTATTAAAAAGAAAATTAAAGTGAAATATATATGTTTCTTTTTAATTTTATTAATTTTAGGTATATGACATAGTAGCTTGATACAACTCAAAATGACTTGGTCACATGATAAACAACATAAATAACTTATTTATATTTTCTATTGCGAGCTTAAATTCTCAGTTCCACTCCTACAGAAGACCACATTTAAAATTAATTTGCAACAGTTCGAAACGACTTATTTGCGTATCGCTAACACAATCGGCAAGTACGAAACGAAGTTTCGTCTAATTCAAAGCCGACATGCTCCAGTTCTGGAACAATTTCTGTGCACATACCTCGCAGATCCGATTGTGAAGTTCGAAGGCTTTGCAACCGCAAGCCAACTACAATAATTGTGCGCCTTTTTGTACGATGTGCAACGAATCGAAAGTCATCGTTCCGAAATAAAATTGCACGCGCTTAATCAATCAATCAATCAATCAATAACATAAAGGCGGGTACAGCGACAGACGAAAGCAATGCAACCCACTTAATCTTTTTAAAGTTCCGTACACAGGTCATAAAGAAGTGATACCGACAAGCGTCCTAATCGGAAAGTTATCGACGTTTCGCTTCCGGCTCCGGTTTTATGTTTACCGCTCACAAGAAGCGTGAGTGCATTTATCGCCTGGGGGTGAAGAGGAGGACGTCCCCGCCAACGTTAAACATAAATAAATCGGAACGGTCTGTTTTACCTGGATTTATCGCTCGAAGAGCGGTGTGAAAGAGCTCTCAGAGACATTCTTTCGTGCAATAAAAATGTACCACGGCGACCATCTCGCATCTAATGGAACACGGAAGTACATACATGCGAATGCAATGCGAGAGCATGAATAGTTTAAGGAATAATTCAGACATTATTTGTTACGGTTGAAGCACAAAATAGGAATAAAATTTGCCATAAATCTTTTTTCTTTGTTCCCCCTTTTGGAGAACATACTATACATATATCTAAACTAGAAATGCAAAAAAAAGGACCACGCAACTAAAGCTACACTTTTCTAGACATAATATTTATTTTTATTCCCTGAAATTAAATTGTAAATAGTGACAGGTAACGAAACTTACGTTCCCCTTTTCGACGTACCTATCCCAACTCGAATTTCAGTTTCGAGGGGTTTGCAAGATTGCTGGATACTTTGGTCTCGGAAGCAAAAGATATCTATAAACGAAAGATCGACAAGGAGCAGCGAAAAGCAACAAGTGGGAAAACCAATTGAGGAATAACTGAGGAAAACAGGGCAAGAGATGTGAATGCGAGATTTGGTCAAAAACAAAGAATTTCTGAGGTTAGAGGGAAAGAAGAAAAATGAGGCAAGAGTACTGGAACCTCCACTTTATTTCCTCGAACAAGAAAAGGATTACCTAAGCTTTTTTGGGATACCATTGACCTTTGATTTTTCAAACCCTTTCGCTCAAAATTCAATTTTTTTTAAATTTTCTCTAATTTTACCATTTTTGTGCATTTTTTGGCTTCACCTTCGATATTCGAACTTCAAACCTTCGGCCCTTCATCACTTGTTGAGTGAAAATTTTAATTATATAATTTAATTGTCATACAGAAGGACCATTGCTTTGAAAGACACGTGAACGCAAATAAGGGCCGCTTGGTGTGAAAGGGGGGCTCGCGGTAGCTAGTGAGAAGTGAAGATTAATTAATGTCCTTGATGTTTAAATTTGGAAAAAAAAAGTTTCTTTAATCTTAATTTGTTCCTTGGGTTGAATAGCGTAGGTACTAAGTTTGATTGTAACTTTATTTGACCTTGACCTTTAACTTTGTAATTTCTTTAAGTTTTTCCCTAATTTTTAGAATTTTTTTGGTTTTATCTTTGATAGATAATTAGGGTAGGTAGGTACGTACTCCAATTTACTTAAAAATTAACATAAAAAATGACTAAGGTGGACTACCTACACGATGTCAAAAGAAAAACAAAAAAACGCAAGAATTCCACGAGTCAATTTTGAAGTTGGCAAAGTTTCACATTCTAAGTGACACGAGCGCGATATTTACAGGTGATTGAAACTTAGACTGTTCCTTTTTTGCGACTTTTTAGAAAACGCCATTAAATTCGGACACCAAATTTTTTCGAAAATAGTGACAGGTGACAAAACTTACAGTCCCTTTTCCGACGTACCCACCCACCAAGAGAGTCGTGTGATGATTCACGAAGATGAGGAAACTCTTATTATTATTAGATTTGAAAAAAAATCTCAAAACTTTTGTTACACACGTTAATTTAAGAATACTTTTTTTTTGTATAAAATATACGCCCGCCAGCGACAGTTTTTACCAAAAAAAAAACTCAATTATCACACATAATCTTTTCATGTTTTCCCCGTTTGCGAATGTTTTCTTCTTTCTCCCAGATTTATTCCACTACGCGAAGCGAGCGCGAACCCTATGCATTATGCATTAAATTAGTGTTTTTATACTCTCAGCTAAAAAGACTCTTCCGATTCGAGCATAATATACAGGTGTCTACAGAAGACTTGTTTACGGAATGAAATTTTGAGTCTGCTTTTTAAAAATTACCAATCTACAAAATATGCCATTAAATAATACTTCAAAGAGCTTCATTAGGTGGTGGCGAATTTTGGCGTTTCCGGGAAAGCTACCGCACGCACGAATTTACGAATTTGAAATTTAAAACGCATGTAGGCCACTCTGTTTTTCGAGGAAAAACGAAAATTTACGTATGATAATTAATATGGCGCGGACTCGAAGCGCAGTAATTGAAAGCCATGAATATTTATGAACTTAATGACTGCGGCAACGGCAGGAAAAACGCAAATGCGAAAGCACTGATTCGTCAAGCGAATCAGATGAGGGCAAAGCTCGGGGAAAGTCTTTTGTTTTGCATAATTTTTTTTTTTAATTAAAAGTCGCCCGAATGTGAAAAAATGCGCCAGGAAGTGAGCCAAAATAACGTCGCGTTAACAGGGTCCACAAATCAAAACGAATAAGTGGAGTATTCCGGGAAAGGCGAACTGACGTCCTTTTTTTAAAGCTGACGTACTGAAGAATAAAATGCGCCGTTGCAAGTTCTACGAATTTGCTTCGCTCTGTATATTACACGACACAATCAAAGTTGCGATTACACTTTGCGAGTGTTGCTTGTAATAGGAGCAGCAAATGTTGCAAGTCAAGAGTGTTTGCGTTCTGCTTGAACTGCGAGCGACCGATGACGGGGTGGAAATGAAGCCGAACGTATTCGAAAATCGCCCCTCATTAACGTAATGAAATGGCTGCAAACCTGAACTGGGAACCCCGATCAATTAACGAGCAAGTCGATAAATTATGAATTACGAAATGCTAGTTAATATACAAGTTTTGGGTTGTAAAGTTCGTTAGCATAAATTAAAATGAGGTATGTTCTCAAAACATTCGAAAATCTTATTAAATTTTATTTCAATATTTCTTTGTCTGTTAATATACGATATAAACTAATATATAATTATTAGAAATTCGTTACAGAAATAATTTTTGGTGTTACGACTTGTTATAAATAAATTTCATCCTGCAAACGATAAAGTAAGTTCCCGACTGATATAGTGCCGCAATTTAGCATATAATTTTAATATAAATTCCGTCCAGGGTGGGTGTTAGTAACCTCTCGTAGTGTATATATATTGCGGCAAAACATCCCTTAAGATTCGAGGCCGCACGCCCGGGGCGGCCACCATCAAAGTGACAAAAACGCGCCGTAATCTCATATCTTAAGCCCGCTATTAATGTAAATTCGGGTCGCTAAGCACCTTTGATCTGCCGGTATAAATCATCAGCAGACGCCGAATCCCGCCGACGACTGCGTCGGCATATTTTGCGAGAGGGGCGGCTCTCTATTACCACCGGCGAACGTCTTCCTCCCTTCGCCGAAGAACGAATTGTACACACGCGAAACGATGAGCTTGCTGAAAAACGTCCGCGATTTTTCAGCGCCGGTGCACCGGAATAATTTGGGGGAACTAATTTCGGATTTCGTCGAGGGAGGGGCGCGGACGAGCGAGGTTGAAAAGGGGTCTCGTTAAAGTCTAATTTTAAAAACGAGACGGGACCAGTAATTTTAATTCTTTTCCGACATTTCAGTTTCATCGTTTCGAAATTTAGGAAATTACGAAACAACAGCAATTACTCGAAGTTTTTCGGTTACAAATCTCATTGATTACATGAGTTGCGTAACCGTATTAGATTTAGTGAGCAATTGCCAATTACTTAGTAATAAATAACAACTGCAAAAAAGTCTATAATTTGTTAAAAGTCGTTCTTTAATAAAAAAAAAAATATTTAAAGAAGCAAAAATGTGACGAGGTAGGTGAATGCCTAGTAGGAACCATAAAAAAATTCGAGTTGTTTACTTCGTTAAAATTGTTTATATTTTGACTGTAAAAAACGCGGTCCAAAAATTGGGAATCTTCTCTAAAAAAAAGATTCCAACTCGGAAGCGTTTTAGATTTCTTTGAGGCCTCTTCCTTACTCCCTTCACCCTACTTGTCAGAGTAGAAACAATAAAATTACTACCTAGGCCTTTTACAATTTAACTAAAAAGAGGCGAGACTTCAAAATCCGGAAAAATATAAAAGCGTTTTCGACTGACTGCTCTAGAGCACCCTCAGAATAACTCCGTCCCTTATTATTATACGAGGGGTGAAATAAGATGAGAAGACTCTGAGAGTAACCTAAAGCAGTCAATCAAAGGTAAGGATTAATTGCATTCCTCGGCAAGAAAACGGTGGAAGCCATTAACCAAATCTCAAACCGGAAACTTATTACCAAGGGAATCAAAACCTTGACCTTCTACGATTTAACTAAAAAGAATTTGTTAGAGGCGAGACTTAGACAATCTCGAGAAATGAAAGTAACGTAAGGGTGAGGACAAATTCCACTCCCTGGAAAGAAGACCCACTAAAAAAAAAAAATCACGACCGGAATCTTGTACGGTTTAACAAAAAAGAGTTTGGTAAAGGCAAGACTTCGACCACACCACAAAATATAATTAAGAGAAAAGGAAAGACAAATTCCTTTCCTTGGAAAGTGATTCGTGGCTACCTAATACTCCAACCGGAAACTTACTAACAAAGGAATCACGATTCAAATCTTTTACAGTTTGATTAAAAAGAATTTGGTAAAAGACTGAGAAAGGGGAAAATGAAAAATAGTTTTTTTTGAGGTAAACTTTTTTCTAAAGCTTCGGATTAAAACCATTTTGTTCTTGCCGATCTCGTAGCGAATTCCAGAGGTGAAAGCTGACGCTGTACCCGACGTGTCCTTGTAGATTGACTATCCTCGAGCTAGTCAGATGATTAATCAGTTTCTTTAATCCCTGTCCATTACAAAGTTAAACATCGCCGCGCTCGGTATCCACGACAACTTAGTTTCGTGTTGGCAGCAATATGAAGAATTTAAAATCTAAAAGCGAAACTGTAATGTAATAGCGTTATTTCTAATTAATTATTGTTTATTTTTCTGAAACTACCCGAGCTAGTCCTACACAAAAACTGTATTTCTTTCTGTGCATGTGACTTTAACACAAATGATTACTAATTAAGGTAGATTCTTGTCCGGTGAAATTATCTCAAACGGACACTGAAAACGGCACTAATGCTCAACGTTTCACTATCGCTTGATAGCTCCTGACGAAGCTGTCAAGGGATAAATTCGAGTGTTTCATACTTTTTGACACAATAAAGCTTCATTAGCCCTTTAACGGAAAAAAGGGATGCCTGAGACCTTCCGCAGAAGCGCCAAGAATCGTGGCTTTGACTGACGCCGAAATGGGGGCGACGTGTGGCATCCAAATTATGCATCGCTACGTATCACTGAACCCCATTTCGGTTCAACGATCAAAGTGTCTTCAAATCAAATATCTCATTCGCACTGCTCTAGCCACGAAGACATAGTTCGTGTCGCAATGTATCGGTTGTCATCCCTCATACATAACAACCAAAAACTTGCTACTTGAAAAGAATTGCGATATTAAAGGGCAAAAATTTTAGTCCCAGATAAATTTTGAATTGATAAAATTTAGTTTCGAAAACCTACCCTTAACGCACACGCGATTCAACGTAAATCAACCGAAGCGTTCGCCCATTCAGATTCAAATTTCGCCAACCCCATACGGACCTGCCGCCGCGAAAATCAATACCGGCGGCAGATCAGAACCGAAATTAGATAACATTCCATTCACCTTTTGCAGAGCTTCTGTCGGATAGCTGCGCGCCCCCTCAGCTCGCGCTCAACGGCAGCGAAACAGAGGAAGGCGACATCCGCATCAACAAGGACTATAAGCAAGTGAGGGAGGTGAAGTTCTTCGGGGCGATCGGGCCCCTAGGCGAACGGCGCCTCTGCAAGATTAAGTGCATCGGGGGGCAATGGGTTGGGCCGCTCTGCGTCAACCAGCAAGGTATGTATAACTTCACCTTTTACAATTTTGTTCTTACGGCGGATAAACGGGTTTCATTGAAAATGGAAGCACAAAAGAACTATTGCTAAAACAAAAGCTGAGTGATTCACCGTGTGAATTTCGGCCAACTCGGTAACTCACACTCTATGACAGCGCGCCTTAAAAAATAAAATCCAAGAATCTTACCCTTAAATTATTATTAAGGGACTTCCCGAAACAAATTCTTATTTTTTTTCTAGAAGCAAACACCGACAATAAAGCCACACAGCAATAAACCATTGTCTTTGGAGGCACTAAAATAAATCCGCCGACGGAAACTGACCAATACGTCAGGGCCACCCCCTTTTTATCCGCGAACGTAAAACAAAACACCCTCCGGAAAAAACAGCTACATTTGCCGACGGAAGTTGCACGATCCAAAATCTATTCGGAATTAAAATTCACGCGCCATCATCAGACGAGAACGAGATAACAACAGAACAACAACAACAAAACTAGCACACCCGCCACCCCTTCGCGCGGATTATAACTTCATTAAGTACTTCCCCGGGAAAGAATTTTTAATATCGCGAGCGCTAAAAACGAACGAATTGCGAAACAAGCGTTGTTAGAGCTAGTACGTGACAGCATCCACAGAGGAAACGCGGTCGTCGACGTACAAATTGCTTAACTCGATTACAAAAAAAAAAAAGATAAAGTAAGATGTACAGTCGAGAAGGGGACGGGGGGAGCAGAAGGAGTGATAAATGTACAGACCCTAGTTCACATGGTGCAAGTATACAGTAAGACCTTTTATCTACTGTAATTTTCCCTTTTGTGGTCAACACGTATTTTAACATTGTAAGAACAATTCCAGAAGATCAAAGTATCGATATTATTTAATTTCACTTATTTCACTTCTACTTTTATTTCTGTATTTCAATTTGGTTAGAGTCACGTTTTCTCTTGGACTTCTGGTGCAGTTCCTGTCCTTTCCTTTGTTCTTCTTTCAATTGATCAAAGATCTTCCTCGTCTTTACTCTTTATAAGTCATTAATTGATTAAATTGCTTCTCTTTGTTTCTTTGAATTTTTGATGTCACTTTGAAGTCCTTTTCCTTCTTATGCAGTGCATTCCCAACCCAAGTCTTACTTAACTCATTTTTACCTTGTCAGATGTCCTCATAACGTGGCTAACCAATTTATTTAGTTTCTTGAGCCTTCATTTGAAAAATTCCTTGTTTTTTCTTTTTTTTTCTTCCATTTATATGGTTTCTTCGTACTTCACACCTTTGTGTTTATTTGGTTCGAAATTATCATTTTTTTTTCTTCTTTTGTTAACATTCTTCTTCTTTTGCGTTTAATTCCTTCATTACTAGCCTATTTATATAATATTCACCTTTTTCTTCTTTTGTTTATTTTTTCCATACTTTTCATGATCTTATTTGCATTTTATATCCGTTTACTCGAGCTTTTTTACTTCTTCGGCTTTTTTATACCCTCTGTCTCTTCGCAAAAACTTCACACCCTTATTCTCCAACGAAATACGAACGCATTATCACGACGTAACGCAATAAGCTTTCGAATCTTCACCGGAATACAATAAATGACACTTCCAATTACGATAAAATTCCGAGAATAAAACAAAACGAGCCCCAATTCGGGGCGCGCGACCGTAAACCAAAAACGACTCGTTCGCAGTAAAACGACGGGGGTGAAATTGCCCGAAATAAAGCTAAAGACAGCGTTTAGGACAGGTAATACCGCCTTTATTATTTAGGCGAAACGTCATCGCAAAAAATTTATTTCCCAAAGCGCTGTTTACGGCGGCGCCAAATCCGTAAAACATTTACGATTTTTTCACCCTCGTACTTCGCCGGAGGGAGGGAGGGAGGGGGCAATAAATTAAGGCGCAGGATGTCGACGCTGCGTTTGTGTAAATGATATTGTTAAAGGTAAAGTCCGGAGTCGCTCCGGGCCGTGTCGGCCGACCGCTTACCGGAAATAGGTTTGGGGGTTGCGTTCACCACTGTTACCGCTGACATCCGGTTCGCAGTCAGGTTGTGTTGACAGCGCCCCGCGTTATTACTCCTGCGACCTGATGTAACGCCGGCGATTTCACCGGAGGACATTCGAGTTCGTACAATTTAATTGCACGTTAGCGAAAAAATAAAAAAATTCTGCCGCTTTTATGGCATCATCCCTTGAAGTTAATTTCGAAACTTGCGATGAAAAAAAGAGGCAATAATTATTGTAATTGTTACAGAGCTGTTCCTTCACACCCAGGCCAGCAAGTAATTACATTAAAATCGTTATCGGTGAAGGGGCGGAACCGCCCGATTTCGGCGTTAATTTAACGCTCGCATTCCGGGGCGCAGTTAAGCCCGGGCTATTTTGTTGCAAAATTACGCTCGCTGCATCTACGGGTTATATAAATTAATGAGCAGTTAGATATTCAGACAAGAGATTAAAGCCGGGATAACTTGTCGTTAACTTTGATTTACGACATGAAATATCACCTCGTTAAAGGCCTTACTTATAAATCAGCGTTCCAGAAGGTCAACAGATTACACCTTACTGCTCAACAACAAACATAATTATTTAATTAAAATCTTTATCAATTGTTTTATGTGTCATTTAAAAGAATAGTTCTTTCGATCGAAGAGCGATTAAAATTAAAATTATTAAAAAAATGGAGAGACAGAATTTGAATTGAATCATTTGGGGCCGGTGCAAGCGAGCGTTTTCACAGAGAATTAATAATTATAATTATCGATGTATTAATCAGCCATTTAGATTTACTGCGCACAAATCACGTTTAATGTTTAATAATGTAAATCTGATTTATTAAAACCAACGTTCCGTGTAAACGGCCCTGTGTGGAGCCCTAAAATGGCCGCTGAACCGTCGCTGCAAATTCACACTCGCTAATTGCGAAACGCTTTAATTAATTAATTAATTAATATCGCAACATGGGATTCTATTTTTCGTTTTCTAAATTCACGTACGTACAGCGATGGACAATGTTAACGCGATTAAATTTCTGCGTTTGTTTTGCATGTGTTTTCGTCTACCACTGTACGCAGAACGAGGAGCATCTTGTAAGGAATAATAACTTTGCGGTTTCAGATAATGGGCGCTTCCATCCCCTGTTCAGGAGTTGCAAACTCGAATATATCAACCCGCATCTAGTAGTTACGTTCAGGAACGTCTCGATACACGTAAGTACACTCAGCGCATTATTTACGACGTTCACGCTATCCTGCGATTAAACTACCTCGACACGTGCCGTGAGTTACACGCTTCAATCGCTTTGGTTTTAAGAATTTCAGTTATTTGGAAACTAATGCCTAAAAGAAAAAGTAATGTTAGGAAAGAGATAATTGGTTAAGAAATAAAAATAATCTAACAATTATAATTCGCAGACTTAACTGTCTAAACCTCTAACCTCGCATCCGGTTCCGCTTTTATAGATGTTCCTCTTTCGAAAATGCTGCTGCATAAGTAAAAAACCAAAATACGTGCAGACATTCTCGAATCATTATAGTTTTCATTTGGATTGTTTTAGAAGGATAAAATTTTTTGTTTGCGAGAGAAATTTTAAATTTCGGGCAAAATAACCGAAAACCACTTTACATTTCATCAGGGGAACATTTGGTGCATCTGTTATTAATTTAAATCCCTGGAAAAGTCCTCGACCGCACACGTGCCGTAGTTGCAAAGCAATCATCGAAACGTAAACTCTTGTTTGCAGCTGCGGCAGACAATGTTGCAGGCTGCACCCCCGCCGTTCTTTCACCATAATAACTCCCCCGAACAAATTCTAATTTTCCCCTGAAAACAAGAGGTTTTTTGCGGACGTGTCTGCGATGTTTATGCTACGTGCCCGCGCCTGGAAGACGTCGGAGAATTTTCTTCGCGCCGCGACGATGTCACATTACGCCGTGACGACGCGAGACGCTCGCCCGGGAATACCGCCGCGTTATTACGTGGTTTTGCGCGTTTGTTTTGGCTGCTTTGAAATTTAGGGGAACCACCGCAGCGTGATAAGTTTAAGTTTTAGAAACTATAAACCCACACAGTATTATTCCGACAATTCCGGAAACAGCTTGACGTAACAATCATAATATTTTTCTTGTATTTATAAAACTATTATAGAATTATGAATATACCCTTAAATTTCATACAGCGTCCGTTTGTACCAATTTGTATCGCGTAGGAGTTTCGAACTTTATCAAGCTCATCTTCGGTGCTAAGCTAATAACAAACAAAAAAGAAAATGGGAGACATTTTAATAGACACAGATGAAAACTGGAATTTACCCAAATAGATTGGCAAGGAAATTCGTAAAGCATACGGTTGTATGTATAACCCCCCCCCCCATTTATTTCTGTATCATTTGTATCGCCTTAAATTTTCCGTGATCAAAGGGTTGCTTCGAACAACAATAACAACAGCGGTAATAATAATTTAATCACGACGAGCATTCAGGCGACGCAAGCGGCCGTAAATTATCTCATTGTGAGTCACTTTCCGGCGAAGCTTTAATTAATAACACCCCTCATAGCGCCGCCATCTGCAAACAACAAAGACCATTGTCAATGCGTCGCCTACTGATTATCGTCGTGAAAATAATGAGACGACCGCGAAAAGGCTAATAAATCCGCGGCGGAATTAAGAAAACGAAGCTGCACAAGGGGATGAATTACCTGCACTCTGGGGCGGATGTCGCCTAATTTATGGCGCCTTAAATGCGCTGGGGTTATTAAGAGGCGCTCGCTGCACTTAATTCTGGGGCGCGTATTGTGTGTTGTTGTGTTTGTTGGTTCTGTCTTTTCGTTTGCCTGCACGCGCGGATGCAAATTTATTATGGCGAGGGTGAAACTGAAACGAGCTAATTAACATACGAGCCAACGAGCTCTACAGCTCACGTTCGTAACGCGAAAACACCCATTAATGTAATTCTATAATTGTAATTATGCCTGTAATAATGCGTACGTTTCAGGAAAAGCTTAATAAAAATTCGATTTTAATTTTAAAGTCGCAAGGCGCTCCATTAAAAAGATAGTTGCATTTCGATGCTTTTTAAAAAAGACACTGCGAATACCAGCAATTTTTATACTTTTTATTTATTTTTTCTAGTTTTGAAAATAAAAGAGATGGGATCTGTTTTCGCATTTTCGCGCCGGCGTTTATTTATTAAATTTATATTTCAATATGCAATGGGTCTGAAATCCGGCGGCGCCCGCAAAAGCACGTAAACAATCGGCGCTCGCGCTCTCTAATAAAAACCCTGTATCTGCACGTTCCGAACGGTGGTTATGTAGAATTCGGGGCAATTGGATTTAGGTTTTTTTTTTTAATAAAGTTCGAAGCTCCGCCGGAAAATTGCGCGCTCCGAACCTGCACATATTTTTGCAGGCTGCCACAATAATGGAATTTTATGTGTGCCGTCAAACGGCGAGCTTGTTTTCAATATTTTTAAGGGCTTAGAAAATTTGAAACTAAATGTAAGGGATGAAATTTCATGAATTATTTTCAAAATGTTAAATTAAATTCTCCAAAGTTTACTGTGCAGGAATAATTACGTGTTGGATATATTTTAGTTTCATCATGTGGCATCGCCTCTGGATTAACTCTAATGGCACACAAGTCTTCTTCATTATGCTTCACGACGTCGTTTTACCGTTAATGTTAATTACTGCTCGAGTCGTAACAGAAATTCGCACTTAATTCGAAGACGTGTAACGGACGGTACCCCGATTTTACATACGTAGATGAAGAAATTAACGCAGCAGCAAAACAGTTATTACCCCCGAAACATTCCTACCCATTACCCCTCCCCCTTGAAATCTAGCATGTGGGGTAGAGAGATTAGGCTCATCCGATCATATCCCGGAATTGCCGAATTTCGCGGACCGCAAGGCGAATTATAATGTCTTCGTCGCTAATCCGTCGTGATATAAAACGTTCTCGGGCTTAACGACGGGCGTCGGCGTAATCGTGTCAAGGATCGGGTCCGGGATTATTGAAGTCCATTCGGGGAGTTGTTCGTTAATTCCGGGAATTTGCATTCGGATCCGGGCTCTTCTGCTGCATTGTCCTAATCTAAATGCATGCGAAATTTAGAACGGACTGCGTGTATCACTCATCACTACCCGCTTGTATTTCAATTTATCGCGATCCTCACTCCGGGGACCCGGAATAATAATCACATCTGCACGAGCGCGGAACGCTCACCTCGCAAACAAGAAACAACTCTTCAAGTTATTATTACAATATACGTCCCCTCGTACATATACATATTTGCCGCAGTAATTTCATCTATGCTACGCAGCATGCGAAATGCGAAACATCCTGCTAAACCCCGGAGTTGACCGAAACCGCAACAATTTTTCGCGAACGGACCGGACCGTTTATTTTTAAATTGGTTTTGGGCCGTCGTCAATTTCAATATCGTGCGAATTCTATCGCATTGTTTCAAAATTTAAAGTAACAATTTCGATAAGAAAAAATGCTCATTTAACATCAATAACTAAATCAGTTTTTCTTTTGTGTTATTTAAATTGAAATGACAATTAATTAATACTGTAAAATGTGCTTAAAATCAAAATTATGCAAAACAGAAAGAAAAAGAAATGAAAAAAACAGAAAATCCTTAGAAAAGTAAAATGTTCAGTTGATATGTAAAGGAAACGCGTCTAATTATGTTTGGAATGGCGTGGGAAGCACGCGTGTGGAGAAAAACCCGCCGGAAAAAATTATTCCCTTTGTGTCGACCGACACGCATAATTGAGAACAGATTTCTTTGTCGCTGGCACAAAGCTCGATTATGTCGGACGGTCACGCGAAATTTGAAAACGTTTAAAAGCGCAGGATTTAACGAATCTAATTTCGAGCTTCCGGCGTTCCGATTCTGAGCGGATTTCGTTATCGGCCCGCATTCATAAAGGATCACAGATGATACAGATGAGTCCTGGGAATATTCAATATTTTTTCCGTGCGAACACAGAATGAAATTACGAATTTAAAACGATTTTGTCGCCAATACTTGAATGGTTATTATGAGCAATAGGCATCACTGTTCGTGTTCTAGTAAAAATGCTATTATTATGCATCGAAGTAAATGTAAAATGGTAATAGAATTTTTATCTCACAATTCTAATATAAGAACGTAAGATTATTTTTATTTGTCAATTACTTTGCCACTCATCTTTAACTTTTGATAAATATTTTGATAAATACAGCTTTTGGTGCTAGGACAGCTCGGCCCCTCTATGTTTGCGCTCTTTTTGTCTTTGCTAGGTAAAATAATACAGACTTTACATTTGTGGAACCAAACACCTGTGCAAACACGCAAGCAAATGAAAAAACTTCTCTTTCGAAACAATCGAAATATTGGTTTCATTTTCTTCTGATTAAAAAAAAATAAAAGAATTTCGATGGAAACTTCCCTTGCCTCTTAAATTAACATAATTTTGAATAAATGGTTGGGTGCAATTAATCAAAAGTCAAATGAACGATTGCGATGGCGGAAGGGTAGTTTACTGCTGAAAGCGTAGGAGCCCAAATGTTGAGAGTCCGGGTTCGCAAATGTGCAAGTCCGTAACTGTCCCGAATTCATTTTTTTACGTTGCCACACTTACGGCCAATCCAATAATGTTTCAGGGTCACAAATGTGCAGGTCCCGAATCACTCTTTTCCATTAGAAGGTTTTCAAAATTATGCTTATTTCAATTTCTGTCTAATAAGGATAATTGCACATTGCATGACATAGTACGACATTGCCCAGTGGCAATCTCATTTCACATGTAAATTGTTTGTGTCTGCAATTTATGCTAACATTAATGAACACCAATCGCTAAATGCTAATCACTAAACCCGTTCCGGCAGGTTTGGAGGATTTGTACGACGATTCTGTTCATATCTGTAAGGATCATAAGATCCGTATGCCTATAACTGAATCATTTAAAAATTGCGTCTGGAAGTTCTCTGCGAGATATGATTTTTCCTAGGTCTCTAGGACCACACGTAAGTCTCTACGATCTTTTCTTAGAGACATACAAGAAATCGTATACGAGGGTAAAGCTGAATTAATTGAGAATAAGAAAATCTAGTAGGAAGTGAAAATCAAAACATATGTCTTATTTAGAGCAACTCTTTGGTATACAGGGTGTCGCTAAATTACATGGACGTGGCTTAACCACATTCAAAATAAGACGATTGCACCCAACACGTCTTCATTAAGTCATGGCAATGGATTTACTAAAGTCGCCTGAAAATTAGTAGGAAGGTGCCAAAAAGAACACTGGTCCAGAATCTTGCGTCTTACACTCTGACAAGGCCGGAAAAAGGAATAATTTAGCCCCAAAGGGACGAACTCAATAAACGTGCTCTCTCGCACTCACGCGATTATATAAGGCTGTCTTGCTTACTCTCACAGGGAGATCTTTTATATACCTGATGCGGTTTGATGCAAAGTAGGTTTTGGAATTGAAGTATAAACCTGACATTTTATATAAATCAGTGTGTTTTTTTTTGCTAACATAGAATATAAATATTCCTACGTTCAATTTTAACCCACACCGCCGAATGACACTTCCAAAGTCGGCTATGTTAACCATTGGCTACCCGACAGCCCTAGTTAACAGCGAAGGAGCTTTTAAAGAAATACGACGCTAAAAGTTCTTCTCGTATTTTAGGATGTTGGCGACAATTTTTTCTCTGGAATTTAATCCTTTACTCCTTTTTGTTTTGAATTTCTTCCTCTTATCCTTAGTCCATGTCTTCTGCCACCTAACATTAATTGTTTTGCCCTTTTAGGACTTTTCCGACTGTCAATATTTCTTCCGCGTGGCATCCCTTTTCGTTGTTTGTTTTTATATTCTTTTTTTTATTTATAAACTTGCTTTTATCCAACTGGGTCAACGTAATCGTCAGCAAATACTCGTCCTAACAATAAAAAAATGAAAATTCAAGACTTTGGCTCTTTGCTTTCAGATTGAAGTGATTTCCAGGAAGCGCATATCCCAAGCTTAAGTGGCTCGGGCATGCACCGAATTATTTATCCGCGCTAAAGTAGCTCCGGTCAAATCAAATTCGCCCCGGAATCCACCCCGCAATAAAATCGAATGTCGCACATGCTTATTTTACGACCTGCAGCACTTTAAAGCGACCTCGTCTACATCGAAGTGGAATATCGGCCATGGTTTTTAGATCCGACGTTTCGAGCTTGTCTTTACCGTGTTTACGAGAAAATTAGTATAAATTTATTGCTAGTTTACGTCCTAAATCCGCCCCGAAATTATTAATCAATATTTGTAGCCGAAGCGTTAACCCTAAAGTCCGAAATTCGTCCCCCTTGTGCCATACACGTAAATTACTATACGTTCCCACCCCGCTGACGTAAACCTGCTTCGTAAATTATGCGAGGTAGTTTAAACGTAATAAGAGATAGAAATAAGCGAGTTAAGATAATGACATAATGGCTTCAAGTCCGCAGGATGGGTGTTTCCCCACGGGGCCAAACTTCAGATACGCTGCCGTGAGCTGGGCCTCTACAAGCTCCTGGGGGCGGCCACTTCCCGATGCCAGAACGGAGCGTGGTCTTCTAAACTGCCCTCCTGCGTCCCGACGACCCTGCTCACCAACTTCACAGGTATGTAGCGGAGCTCGTTTCGCTCCACAAAAACTTAGTTAAACGAACGTGTACACGTTATGACTTGAAGCAGACGATGTACGTTATCAGGCGGCTTTGAATTGCTCCATATAATTTCAGAACTAATTTTGAAGTTACACTGTAATGTACACGGCTTTACGTCCCCTGGAGACCTCTAAGGTGTTACAAGGCACAATTTTATTTCTTAACAAGAACGAACATTAAATATGTGTTTTGATGTTCTTTTTTAATCTCTTTAAAACTACTTAAAAGACAATAATAAAAGTTTTTCTGTCAAATATAAAGCGAAACGTATTAGTGTTAGTGCTGTCTCGATCTTCTTTCTCGAAAATACAAAGTAATCGGAGAAAAACATATTAACAAACGTTACTCAAGGTCTTCACCAATTTCTAAAGCCAACTGGAAATATGCATAAAGGTAATCGCACACTAGTCGTCACGTTCCAGCTTGTTACTACGATCAGGATTAAACATATGTCCATGTGTGACGGCGCTGCGCTGCGACGGAACCAGTCGGACAAATGTGCGACAACCTTAACTAGAATCAAGTCGAAAATTTCAATGTAAAAACAATGTATGTAATTTGCTCAGTTTACGTCACCAACAGATCTCGGTAGCATTACAAATCGCCGCAATAAATTTAGGCAGACAAAGAATTTTTTTTGCGCACATCTCGCACGTGTTCGAGTCGATGTCGCAAAAAAATTTGATGATGTTTTAGTTCTTGAATCGATTTCGATCACAACCCTCTTGAAGTTGCACAAGTTTTTGCCGAATTAGGAACGAGGGAAAATAATTTTCGGATTCGATTCCATCGTCGTCACCGGCCTGCGGAATATGCTAATTTTTATCTGCAATACGGATTGGCTCGATTGACTTCGGGCTTTATTACCGGCCCGGACTAAACCGCTAATAAAATTGATACCGCTTGTTCACGAGAAAGAATTTTGATGGAAACAGCATACTGAATATTATACAAAAATCCATTTAAAATTGAAAGTGCGCTCTAAAGCCAAACAAAGAACAATTTTTTTTATAAACAAGTTCAGGATGATATAAGAATGCGCCACGTTGTTCAAATTTACTAAACATTTGCTTCATGTCGTCTAACAAAACTCTTTTTTCTAACTGAATACACATTTTATATTTTGAATTATTTTAATTTAAATGATTTTTAATTTTTTGAAGAATGAAATGGTAGCTGTCAAATCAGTGAATTCAGGTAAATGCATTCCAATTCCGAACAGGAAAAAAAGTGCGCTCATTTTTAAAACAATGCCCATAAATTGTCCGCTGAATGTGGATTAAATCATGTTTTGTAAAAAAAAAACTTTGTTTATATCCACAGTATTTGAATCAACCATTTATAACTCTCGCTGCACGGGCGCATTAACGTGTAAAAATCTAAAAATTCACCGCCGATTTATGAAATTAATGTTTCATCGGAACCACGGGGTGCAAAAAAAACCGCTCTAATCCCCTTCGTTGCCCTTTGTTCACGAAACGCGCGTGTGTTATCATAACATGCGAAAACAGAATGTTGCCGTTGAATGTTTAAACAGTTTGTTTTATGACGACTGTTTTCAGAGGACGCCCCGCCGACGATCCTGATAAGGATACCCTCGGGCTCCGCGTCCGTGGAGCCGGGGGGTGAGCTGGCCGTTTTCCCCGGATCCACCCTGCACTTGGAGTGCCTCTTCTCCCGCCGCCTCGGATCGCCCGACTGGACGTGGACCTCTCCTCTGGGACAATATCTCACCGGTAATGCAAACAGTCTATTGTCCCTCTCCTTGTTTTTTCTTCGTCGTTTTTCAAGAGTTTCTGCCCCACGGCTTCATCGAGATTCACTTAAATGATAAAAACCGGCCTCTTCCTTATTCACTTTATTTCGTTTTTACGTTTGCGTTTTCGAGAGGAAACTCGCCCGGGTTTATTTGCATGGATAATCTTATACGTCGCAGGAATACGTTCGATGTAAATATTTGACTGCGAGAAGAGAGTTCGTTGTAGTATTTTAAGTTTGGCTCGTTTGGATCTTTCTTGTTCACCAATCGCTCGACGAAAAATGAAAACTTCATACCGCGGTAGAAAGATAAATTCTACTTATCTACATAAGTATTTATGAAATAATTGCTTATTGTCAGACCAACTTAAAAATGTAAATCAAAGAATGGAATTTTAAACAGGAAACAAATTTGAAAAGGTTTGTGAGAAAATAATTAAAATGTGCTGAAAACCTGAGATCTCTCAATTGCTTCATGTTACGTCTGTTAAAACTTAAACTTAAAAACAATTTCATTTTGTAATTTTACCAATCGTAACGTAAAAGCATCAAGATACGTCATTCGTCATTTTCTTAATTGCTCCTTTGATGAATAATTCGAAGGACTCGCGCGTATTCAATTGCCGCTTAGGCGGTGATTTACGCGACTTTTTCCCACCCTTAAAGTGCACTAACTATAGCATTATGATTTGCATTCGCCTTAAAATACGACGACGATAACCCTGTTATATTGCATCGGTTATCAGTGACGATAATTTATCACTTGAAAGGTTTTAGAATCGCGATCTGAATTAAGTATATAATATCGCCTGTTTAACTGAAACTTGAGAAACGGTAGGAGTAGTTTAACATAAAAGATATAAAACGAAACTGTTCGATTGATCACTTTACTATATTCTAGGGATAAGCACAAGGTTCATATAAAAATCAAAATTTAAAACAAGAGCGAGCAAATTGAAATGAAACGTATAGCGATGGATGAGGCATAGCTTTATGACCTCTATGACAATACATAAAATATTGGAGTCCGCATGCAATAGTTTAATCAATCGATTAGTATCACCACTGCAGATACATTTGATAAATTGACTTAGAATAAAGACAAGAGCAAACAATATGAAATCGCTTGGTAGTCCATGCCGTTACGCAAGGCTATTATAACAACGATGTATTTACAAATCAGATAATCTGCAATGAGTCCTTGTAACAAAGCGATGGTTATTAGCGCTCCTGAACAAACAAACAAACAAATGTTCAGTGTGTGCACACTCGGACGAAGCGACGGCGAAAAACTGCAATTAAGCCCTTGTTTGAACACGCCCGTATTCGATTGTCTCCAATTACGCATGCAAATGCAATTAATGTCGAGGTAATTACGGCTTGCTTATCAGAGTATCAACGAAACCCGACGGCGTGAATCATTTCCGTTTCGTAACGAGTTCAACCTCCAGAGATAGCAGAAGATTCGAATAATGAAGTCGTCGCAAGTTCGAAGAGGAAGCGTTAAATCTTCATGCAGATTTTAACTTAGGTATATTTACCTAAATTGACATCTGCAAAGTTGCGAGCCAAGCTCTTCACCGCAACACAAATCGACAAAATCAAATCAAAAAGTTTCCGCAGTCATCCGTTAAGTTTGACAAAATTTTCCCGATGTGTTATTTAGGCTGATGTAAAATAATAAAAGCGACTTCATGGATTGGATCATTTGAAATTCGCCATGCCAGACGTAATTGAATTTGGTGCAGGAATAATGAGAGCGCAAAAGCAACTATGCAAAGTGGCGCATACATTCTTCTAATCGATTTCGCGGTAATATGCAAGCCGAGGCACCGAAACAAAGAGCGACTCGATAATATATTCAAAACTTATTCGAGGGAACCCCTGGGTACGGGGGGGTTGTGTCCTAAAAATTCTGCCCAGTTCAAAATTAAACTAATTCACCCTATAGCGTTTCAGCAATTAATTCTGAATTTAAACGCCCTACATGCACTTCCTTTCAGAAAAAAAAGAACTGTATTTCATTTTTATTTTGTGAAAGGCGTTATCGTCGTTGCTATTATTAACGTCGCGACGCCCATTCAAAGAAACGGCCAAAACAGAATGTATCGTCCGCATCTACTATACAGAATACATGGAACGGAAATCTTGCTTCGAGCTACATAATTCTGTTGATTACAACGGGGCAAAGTTCGCAGTTTCCGCGCTTCTGTACTTAATAAGAAGGATAACAAAACAAAAATCGAATTGCGATTGCTCCTTCGCACGGAAGTAGATCGTTCTATGGAATACACAAACGTAGCGTGATCAAGAACAAAAGTTTTCCGAATGTAAAAGTACTCTATCAATGTCAATCGTTTAAAATCTCCCCAAACACGAATGTAATAAATTTGCAAAGACTATAATGGAGAATTTCGCCCGGTATGTACGTACGATATAAATCTGAGATTCTCCGAGTCCTTCGAAAGGATCAAGACGACAGCGACGTCCTCGTTTTGCCCCATTCGCATTCGGATGCAGGACCTGCTTCATATCACTGAAAAATTGCACGTGCCAGTTTGCATTTGCATTCGTGTTGTTTGGTACGATTGATGTCGCTTGACATGATAGATACCCAACGACAAATTAAAGCACATAAAATACATGAATGTCACATTCAATTCCGCATGAATAATACTTGACAGGATTAAATTGTGATTGATTATGAGCAATTTTTTTCCAAAAACGGTAACATATTCAATACTTCAAATCCTCTATTCCAAAATAAAATGACTTCGCTGATGAGAGGCAGTGGCGTACGACAAAATTCTTCTTTATCAGTCGCCATTACGTCCAGCATCAAAAATATAAATGAAACATTTTAATATTAATACAACTCGTACATTGCAAATAAATAATTATCAAATTAAATATTACTTCAAAATTTAAAATTTTCCACAAGTGTAGATATCCTGAGCACTTTCTGGCTCATTTCTTATGGAGTTTAATATACGCGTACCAAAGGTGTGTGTGTGGTTGAGTAACTAAAATGGTTTTCTTTAAAGAGACGTTAAAAACTTCTTATTCTTACTTTTGACTTTGCGAAATTATTGTTTAGAAACCACTTTCATCAAAAGACATTACTCTCTTACAGCATTTTCGACGACTACTCTAGAGTACTTTGAGAGTATCTCCATCCCCCATTATTACATGGCATCAAAACTAAATGGAGATACTCAGAGAGTGCTTTAGAGGAACCAGTCAAAAACGCCATAAATCTCTTTACTAAAGATAACTATTCAATAACCTTTATTAATTTTAATTTAAACAGTTTTCTTTTTTGCAATTGTTACTAGTACAGCAAAAAATACGAGTTGCACATACCGATTGTTTCAAGTCAAGATAAAACAACAAAGGATGTAACATGTAAGCGTTAACTTACTTAATACAGTGACGAATTCCGTTGTGACTCTTTTGTTTTTATTTATTTTTTCCTTTTTTTTTTTAACAAATGGAGAGTACCTTTACGCAAGTCACAGTTATTTTTTCCGCAAATTTCAAGGTGGACATTGAAAAATAATTGCGAACAAATGTTACATCTATCGTTAATTTTATCAACTGATTTTTTTTATTTAGTGACGAGATTCTTTGTGAAATCGATCGTCATTAGTTTGTTTATTTTTTTTAATCTTCTTTCGGCATAAATCAGCCAAAATTCCGTTACCTTCGGTCATTACTTAGGTGGTTCCTTAAGGTGCGAAATTTAAAAACTACAAGGTGTTGTAGTACTCCTATTAGTGATAGGTTAATTGAGACGTTTCTAATATTGAAGGTGACAGAGGAATGGGTAATACGTATATAACACGCACTTCTTCTTCTATTTTATAAATAAAAAGAAAGTAAATAAAGACACAAAAGAAAAAGTATAAAATAGCATTTGTACCAACCCATAAGGTACGGAATCGCAGAAATTTTCGTGAGCTGCCACAATAACAGGCAGAAATGAAGTTCTTAAGAAGAATATTGGGAGTAACATAGATAGATAAAATCAGGAACACGTCAATAAAAAGGGCTCTGGGGGTAGAACGTTTATTACAAAAGAGACAACGGAGCGATAGGGACAAATAAGGAGAATTACAAGAAAAATGTGGGAAAATAGCGTAAAGAAGAAGAGAACAGGACGACCTAAAAAAATATGGGACGAGACACTAGTGAGAGTGATTGAGATAAAACTAATAAGGCATTGATTGGAAAAGTGCAATAAAATTAGCAGAAAACAGACAGAAGAGGAAGATGTTTGTTAATGATCCATCAAACCAGAACTCAACTTAAAACCCTCCACACTGAAGGATAGAAGAAGGCATGGATAAGTAATTAACAATAAGTAAATTAATTATTCTCTTAAAATTTCTCAGTTAACCCAATAACTGAATAGAAGTTGAATTGATATGAACTGCAAGACGAATATGGAAACAAAAGTATGTGAAACTCATAAAGTACTTAACGTGCTATGCTTCACAGTCGGTATTAAGAGTTTCAAATAATTTGAAACTTTCTATACAGTCTCGATCGAGCTGCTTAACCGCCTAATCTGAATCGTACTTTTTAAGTCATGTTTTTAACTACGCCTTTACGACCATTATTTGATGGATTCGTAAAGGCCGGTGCTTTCTAGTTTCAGAGTTAGCGTTTACAGCTATTGTTACAAATTCGGTTTCTAAAATAATCGATTGCAATTTAATTAAAATAGTTTCATTATTTACACTCGCCGAACGTAGTGGGACAGTAAACAAACTAGCCACAATAATTAACTAGAAATTAACATTAAAACATTCTTTAATTCTAAATGTATTTGTTGTATAAACGCTTGCGCATACAAGAACGAACTGCATCACACTGCAATATAAAAATTCGGAGACTTGCAGTTTATTTCTGTCATTGCACATTGTTGACAGGCTGCGGTTCGCATTGAAGTATTAAACGAATTTTGTACTTAATCCTTTGTGTTTCACCCTGAGATAATGCGCAACAGTGGACGGCGAAATTATCGGTATATGATTGAAGAAATCAGAAACACCAGAAGTTCTCATCTTAGACTAAATACAAGGATGACGCAAAAAATACGAAAAAATTGATAAAAACGTTGATAATCTTTAGATTTTGCTGATTTTTTTCTTAGTTTATTAATTATACCTGTACGTTTCAGTTGATTTTTAAAAATCCTTTCTTTCTGAAGAGATCACTTCAAAAAATCACGATTTCATGTCTTCAATATTTTCTTTTTTGTTTTTTTTTTTTCCTCTTCAAATAATAGTTGAAATAAAATTTTCATTTAAAAGTTTATGTTCCAATACGAAGTGTTGCAACCTAGTGTGCGAAACAATTCGTTGCGCTTCGCCTCGGCAGTAGTGTGCGCGAGCCTTAATCGCACCCTCATACTGGCGTAAACTGTTCAGATTTCGCACCTGCCTATTTTTTATAATGGTTTCATGATTTGGAATAAATCCAATACTTTCATAAGAGTTTTCGAAACCATTCTGGGCTATATTTATTACTAAATGTTGTATTTAGAAGAAATAAGTAAAATAATTATTATTTTTTAAATTTTATATCGATTTACAAATCCGCTTAAACTTTGATCAATTCACGTGAAAATTAAATTCAGACTTATTTCCTTTTTCCCCGAAACCACGGATTTGTATCGCCGTGCAACTAGGACCCAAATTAATTCAATATAAAAAGGGGGTTGAAGGCGAAACCGGCTATCAAAAACCGAATCCATAAACGTCCGAACGAAGGAATTGCAATTTTGGTCTAGTTTCATAAAAACTTGGTAAAAAGAGTAATAGTGGATTTCAAAAAAGTCAATCAAATTTAATCATCCGTCAAAAGTAAACGTTGCTTTGGTTACATATGCTGAAGGTATAGGAATGATTATTCTTAACCAATGATTAAATTTAATTGTCTTTTATGAAACCCAGCCTAAGTATCACATTTTCAATGAAATTTAAGCTTACATTATTTTGTTAATATTTTATTTAGTTGAAATGACAACGTCTGATGTTAAAAGAAAGAAACAATATGACTGATTAATCGAGAGCCGCTTTTGATATAAAATTTTAATGAAAAGGTTATACCGCGATCGCTTTTTGACCTAATATTATATGAGGATGACAAATTGCAGCCGTGCTTGCTGTCGAAGTATAAAGAAAGTTTAAAAAAATTGTTGCATGTCGGTTTTAATTGCAGTGAATTACACGTACAGGCCATTTCGGCCCTCTTTGGGTCCTCTTCAGCAGAAGCGTAGCTCGAGAATTCCACTGCAAACCAAACCGACCTGTCTTAGAACCTCTAGTTCTTGTTTAGTTTGTCAGTTCATTTTCTTCTTTCCTCATGGTTTGTCCCAATCCCAACAATATTAATTTATTTTGTTGTACCAGTGCAGTTATATTTGTTTCTTTATTTGGATTTTCTAATTATTTAATTGTGAAAGTACCTTGCGTAACACCTTAGTCTTAGTTTTAGAATTGCATCATCTGGGAGATTGAATTTTTTTTTCCCACTAAGGACTCGAAGATCTTTAGAAGGTCTTACTGGAGTGCCTGCTTTGGCTTTCAATATATTTATTTACTAAATTTCCGTTGCATCTGCAATCAGGTCTTTTACTCTATGGCCCTTTTGATAAAGGCAAAACAATTTTGGCAGGAGCAGTTGCAAAACAATATGGTCTAATTTCTGTAAAAGGCATTAATTTTAGCCCTAAAATAACAGGATTGATTAGAATTTGAACCGCGCAAAATACAAACTTCCGATCTGTCGTTATGCCTTTGAAAAAGCTTCCGTTTAAAAGCTGCAATTAAATTTCCCCTCTTACCAGAATTTATAAACTGTCCATACGTCACGGTGAAAACGTTCGCCATGCCACAACGAAAATGAATTGTAGTGCGCTGTAATTTCACTTTGGGGCGCAGAGAAGTAATAATAATAAATCGGGGGCCACCGTTGACCGCACGTACTTGTTTCTGATTGTTGGCCGGTCGTAAAAAACGGGGCGCTTCATTGGCAAAGCGAAAACGGCCAGATGAGAGGGGCCGATTTATCAGATTCAAATCCAGCCGGAAAAGCCGTAAAGTTACGAGCTTTCGCAATCGTGATCTCGTCTGAGAGCTGCAGCTTTTCAACTTGATAAACATGCAACGCAACGTGACAAATAGAGGAGTTTGTTTTTCCGATTCGTTCGGGCACGAAACAAGAGGGCGATCTGGCAATGTTTTGGAAGGGTTTAATCTTGAAAAATAGGGCTTTCGTTTTGAAAGGTTGCAGGCCGCGTCCTTCACCGATTTTCACGTCGTCCATTTCTTGTTGAAGACTATCATTAGATTAATAACAGAAATTTTTTTTGCATTCAACTGTAATCTTATTAGGAAATTTTTTCCCCGACTTTTGCTAACTGCACTTTAAATTTATTTAATTTTATTTCAAGCCAGATTATCGTTATTGCTTCATTCTTGTCAGAGGCCATTTACACAAAACTGTCACATCGCCCCGGACGTTTAATTTGACAAACATGCAATGCAACGTGACAAATAAAAGAGCTCATTTTTCCGCTCCCTCGTTTGTTCTTGCATCTCTACCGTTTCCGGTCTCCCGGCGGAGGAGTTACGGTCGGCCGGATAACTGGGAACTTTTCCGTGCTTAACATAACGAAAACAATTTTACGTTATCGCCCCGCGAATAAATTACTGCAACTTAGGAGGTTCATTTAATTGTATTCGCTCGGAATTATTTCTTGTTTTTGTTAGAGAAAGATTCTTGATCTTGATACATGTTTAACCACATTATTATTGACGTTGCGTAGTAATAATAAAATTGTGCATTCGTTGCTTTCAAACGTCTTCCAGATATTTCACCGATTTATTGTAGGTATTACAATAGTATAGAATAAAACTGTTCGTAGGACAAATTAAGAACAAAAACCGTTGAGAGACCCTGTATATTATTTTACCTCATTCTAGCATTGCACCATAATTTTGAATATAATATAATAAGTTTTTGATCTTCATGTTCAAGATCATCATTTCTGATATATTTTTTTGTACTTTTTAAATCAAAATTCAAGAGCGATAATTTTAATGTATATTCTTTAAGCCGCCAAAACCACACTAACACAGCATCCTCCAAAAGTAATTCCAATTCGACTTAGTCCGCCCTTATTTGTATTCTTAATGAGAATTGAAGAATTTGAATTACAAATTAAGTTAAGTCTATAATTTCGCCCCCTTTGCATACGGCGACGCGAACTTAAACAAAGAGCAATATCTCAAGACCCGGTGATTAGAGTTGTAAGTTGAAAAAATTTCGCGCAGGCAACCTACGAGTTGCGTTCGTCAAGAAATTCTGGAAATTCAACGTTTATCTCCGGGCCCGAATCGAGGGCGAATATAAACAAGGGCGGCTCCGGTAGACCTTCCTTAATGAAAGAACATTTGTAGCGCGACTGATAAGGGAAAAAATCGCCTCCGATTTAAGGCCGTCGAGATTATGGAAGTTTTATGTGCGCCGCTATAAATACGGAAAATTAATTTTTTATTGTCGCCTTATGTCGCGAGTTTCCAACAAATGGCGCTCCGGAAATTACTTTTATATCGGCTGTAAATACGTCGCAATTTTTCCCGGCACTGTAATGCTTCGAGTTAACGGCAGATATATTGAAGAATACGAGGGGAATCTATAAGACATATTTGATTGAGTGCAATTTTGAAGTTGAATTCATTTGATTTATACTGAAATAAAAATGTAGAATTGATGGGGGATACAACATTTTTAGAAAATTGTATTTTAATAAATGTATCAGGTAAGAAGAATTCCTCATAGAAATATATAGGGTGAGTCAATGACCTGCCCTTCTTCGAAAGCTCATTTACAGAACCACAGTTTTTTTTTATCAGAGAATTTCTTCCTATAAAGCACTAACCCTAAAAAAAAATCGCAGGATGTCGCAACCTAAACTATTCATTATTAAGATTATAAAAATTTTGTTGTAAGTCGGTTTTGATTGCAATGGATTCCTCGTGCGTCCTCTGCACAGCTGTTTCAATCCTATTTGGGGCATCGTCAGCAACAAAATTTTTAAAACTTTCAATAGGCTTTGACTGCACGCTTGACTTCCTTGCATGGGATGACTTATGCTACTTAAGCACACTAACGCAATGTTAGGTCAAAAGCGATCACAGGATGTCGCGGCTCAAACTTTTCACTAAAATTATGCTATAATAAAGTTATTGCAACGCGGTGGTAGCATGCAACATGTATTTTTTTAATGGAATAACTATGAAGCTGCTTGACCAAGTGTTACATACGAGATGAAAACAGGTCATCCGTTCCGTTCGTTCTCTTTCCATAAATTTCCAATTTTTTTCCCTCTTTGCGTAACACGAGTTAACAAAGGACCTTCCAAACAATCTGCATTGTGCGGCGATCAATGACCAGTTTTGAAACTGCCAGATTCAATGACTCAATTAGCACAGAAATCGAAGGCCGCCCGATGAGTTTACTCACCGTTATTGCATTTTAGTGTACCGGACAACAAATTGAATTGCAATCAATGACCGAATTTTATGCATTTCTGCCCTGAACTCCATGGACCTTTGTCCCTCCGGATTAAAATTACATATCAATTAAATTATGCGAATATGAAGAAGTGAAAATTAAAAAGCGATCTTGTGAAGTC
Source organism: Serrognathus titanus (assembly GCA_039766575.1). NCBI lineage: Eukaryota > Metazoa > Arthropoda > Insecta > Coleoptera > Lucanidae > Serrognathus > Serrognathus titanus. Next base: position 18,729,920 of record CM077911.1, on the reverse strand, counting down.
ATGTCCAATATCACGTACTAGTAGGAACACTTTTCAAGTAGTAGGATTTCTGTTATTATTTATTTATTTATGCATTTCTTGTATGTTCAAACATAATTCCTAAAATATCCTGATTATTTCATGAACATCAAAGGAGCGTTTTGGATTTAAGTTTCAATAAAGAATATTCTGACGCGTATTCCCTAATGACGCTTTTCCAGTAAATCTTTCTAAGATAATAGCTTAGGAGTAAAAGTTTTGAATCCTAGCGCATAACCGTTCTCAGATCACTCTCTAAGGAAAATATTGGCGTAGATCCCTACCTCAAGCATTAACTTTAGAACCAGAAAGTAGTTTGTGGCTCAGTAACACCTTATAAAGTTCACCTCTTACAAGCAATTCGCTTCAAACCAAGCCTGAGAGAGCAAGCTTTCACTCGTTTCCCAATTAATCAATTATTGCAATGGTTTATTAGTTGGTCTCAATTCAATTTTGTTTTTATATATTATTGCAGGAATCCTTTATAAGAAAATGACTATATTTATTTCATCCGCACCGCTTGTATTTTCTTTCGTCCTTGCAACTTTTCCTTAGTGTTTCTGAGTCTCAATTTTTCAGCACTTCTTACTTGATCGTCCGTGTTACTGCTCCGCGTAAAAGTGAGTTAGTTAATTCAACTAAAAGATTAAAAACGTGTGCCTTTCACGTAAAACATTGTCCGATATTCCCCTGAAATAAAGTAGCAGCGCTCAGAAGTTTATTTATCTGAAGACGAGGAGGACGAACCATCTCAGACGTGATTTGAATATTTGATATTCGATTTCGGTGAGCACTTCCAGGAAAGTCTACGTGACAATTACACCGTGTCACGTTCGAAATAGCTACTACTTCAATTAGTAATTTATTTCTTCACTTAATTTATAAATGAAAATCGCAGGAACGGGCATGGGTAATACATGTACGTAAATGGCCCGTTCGGATATTTTAACGTAAAATCCAACGATATTAAATTTTGCATTCATAGAGATAGACTCATGTAAATGGTAAGCTAATATTGAATTCCAGGTTGGGCGATAGCATCGGAGGAGCGCGACTGGAAATACAGATTATCAATCTATTACGCTAAACCGCAGGATTCCGGCACGTTCACTTGCGCAACTCCACGAGGCATCACCAACAGTCTATCTCTGCACGTAGCAGGTATGCCCCAAATCATAATGCTCCACATCCTCCAAATCTAATTATCCCCGTAGCCGTTCACTGCGAGCCCATCTCCGTTTCGGGTATGCACATTACCGTCAGGGTGGAAGGAACCAGGCTGGGACACACGGCCATCTTCCAGTGCCCCATCGGCTTCAGAATCAACGGGACGGCTAACATCACCTGTCAGGCATCAGGTAACTTTCTTAACTCGCTCCGGGTTTTTTAGTTTCGCTTCGTTACGGTCGGTGCAACTTGCAGAACTTTTACGGACGAGCTTAACTACTTGCAGACTTAATTGCACGGAATTAAGTTATCGCTCCTTAAGAACACAACGGAAGGCATGTCATGGAAATGAACGAGCTCACGACTGTCTCATCCACTTAAGATTTTCGGAAGAATAAACTGCGAAAAATCAAATAAAAGGTCCACTCTTCGTTAACGTAAATGGCGAAACGTTAGATACAAGGCGAAATTCAAAAATTATCTACCTGACCATCAGGAAGAGACGGAGTAATTTAAACAATTTTTTCTTTTAATATTCTTCGTTTAAGTCCATACACTTGTGCCACTTTTTCTAGTTTTTCTAATTTTTTTGAAAGCTCCACAAAAAATTGTCTAGAGCATCTTTTAGGCCCTGATCTGAAAAAAGTCGCCTTCCTCGTAGGTCCTTTCTGGACTATATGGTCTACATGGAAGATTTTCGACTCCAAAAAGCCAGTGGCGTCGATAAATTCCTTAACTTTTCTTGCTCTGTCCATTTCTCATGCAAGAGAAAGATTTCTTTACAGAGCTTTGTTCAAAAGCCTTTTTACGTTTGGAAGTGTACTTTGGTAAGCTTTTGCGTTGCTTTTTGAGCCTCAATTAGAAGGATATCCTCACTACCCCAAAAAGTCGTAGCCATCAGTTTTCCTGCAGAAATTTATGTCCGTGCCTTTTCGGTGAATGAAAACCTTTATGCATTCTATTCGTTTTTTCTCTGTGGGTCCCAAAAATGTACACAAGTTTCTTTTTTAATAATATTCTTAAACCTGAAGTTTAGGATAATCCTAGTTTAGTAGCAATTGCTGACGTCATCCTTTCTTCACTAAATCCTCAAATCGCTCAAGATTTTGGATGAAGTTTAAAGTTTTAGTCGTATGTCAATGAAAGGTCAACGATCCTCATGGCTTAAATATAAGTAATTTTGAGATTTCGAGTTAATTTCATTAAATTAAAGCACCACCATCTCTAATATAACGCGAAAGCTTTTCTGTTGCTTTCTTTAATCGAATGAATTGAATTGAATTAAAGAAAAATATTAAACTGAATAATTTTCAACTGCGAACAAAATTGAACTGAAAACCGACCGGTATTCAAGCTAACTGGGAACTTATTCGACGAAGGATTGAACTCGTGTGCCACTTCATCCGATCCTCGTTTCGAGTATGACGACTCCTTGTGAATCTTGTCATTAGTGAGTGCTTGCTTGCATTGCATCCGAACATAATCTATCGTCTCAGCTCACAATATAATATTTCGAGTAATAGTCGCTTTTGATCTAAGTAATAAGATTTGCTGTATACAAGACGCTTGAAAGCAACTACGTGCATACCACCTCGACGAAGTAATAATTTCTTATCTAAATGCAGTGCACATCCGAGCGAATGTGAGCGTTATTAAGAAAATAGCCCTTTTCTCGGATTAATTCCGAAATTAAATTTGGACCGTTTAAAGCACTCCGAAAATCTAGTTATCGGCGTGCAATATTTCACGAAGATAAACACACTGTTCGCTGTTTTTCCACGGGCCTGGAAGGTACGACGTAATCGCGAGAGAAAAAAAATGTGACACCCGAGGAAGCAGCAGCTTCGTTCCGGATCGTAATTTTTTATCGAATTTGCTGCCAGAAGCTACCTTCAGTTAACTTTTATACAATATAAGTCGCGATTCTTCTCTTTTCAGTACTTTAATGGATCGTGTACACGAGAAATTGAGAAAGAAGGAATTTTCAAAACCTATTCATTTTGAATAAGAAAAAAAAACAACGACTATCGTTTATATTTTTCCCATGAAATATTAATGTAGCATGATACACGAAATAAACAAAACACGAAAAATAAGATAAACAATTATAATAAGCAAACAAATGAAACTTGAAAAAATGCCAATGTAATATGAGAATTACTTCCATATTAAAAACATAAAAGAATAAAAACAAACAATGTTTATTTTCTGGCAGAGATCGATTGAAAATCAAAGGACTATGAGTAAACATGAAAGGGATGTAAAAAATCAAAAAACAAAAGGAATTTTTAAATCAACAACGAAATACATGAAGAGAAAAAATATTGATGATTTCATACGCCACAGAATAAATAAAATGATAAAACTATCAGAAAGTATAATGCGATAGGAAAAAAAAGTTTATTTCTTCACTGCCTAATCCCTAATCCCTAATCCTTAAAAGTAATGATTACTATTCAGATGTAGTAAGCAACGGTAATCAGAAAGCAAAAGTACATAAAGTAGTATTTGGTTTACTATTTAAACTGCTTTTTGTCATTGTTAAGGAAAATGGTCTGCACCGGTGCCTAACTGCGAATTGGTTCGATGTTCCCCCTTAGACGCCCCTGGAGGTTTAGAAGAACCTCACCTCCAGTTAGAAGAGCATAACTCTAGTTACGGTGGTCGGGCTGTGTTTAGCTGTGCCTGGGGCTACCGCTTAATGGGGCCCCCAGGTATTGAATGCGAGCTCAACGGCAATTGGTCCGGGCCTTTACCCAAATGCGTACGTAAGTAACTCACGGCCATTAATTTTTTTTCCTCCTTCGAACACCCCTTTTAAATAAATTCTTTACAGCGATACAGTGTCCGCCCCCGGTGGTTCCCATACACGGGCATCTCATTCAGTCGGAATCGGCCGGGATGGACGGCGGAAGATACGCCGTTGGAAGCCTGGTACAGTTCGCGTGCAGGGGAGCACATGTATTAGAAGGGGAGGCGAGCATCATATGCACGGAAACGGGATATTGGTCGCATCCGCCCCCGTTCTGTAAGAATCGCTCGATTTATTTCGCGCATTACGCCGGCGGAAATTTGCTTGCCACTGATACAAAGGCGCTTTAATTGCGAATGTGTTTACACAATACAGCGCGGATTTCAGCGCAATCACTGAGGCCTTCCGCTTCAATTAGAAAGCCGCTTTAGCATATTATGTCGAAAACCGCAGGAGCACAGGACGTTACTTCCGGCTTTAATGCGGATGTTTTACTGAAAGTTACTGAAATTCAACAAAAATCAAATCTACTTTCAGGCAAACCTCGCTGTCCTTACATGGGCGAACCGGATAACGGTTCGATAGCCCCTTCGAAGTTTTCGTACGAACCGGGAGATGAGCTCCAGGTAGTTTGCAATCCAGGATTCGAATCGAGGTTAGAGGCGAGGCCGAAGTGCCTCCCCGATGGCAAATGGTCCTCGCCCCTACCGAACTGCACAAACTATTCCCAAATCTAATTGTTAAACGATTGTCATTTAATGTTTGTGATATTAATTATGAAACAGATGAAGAAAAATAAACATAATTTTTATTGTTTTATACGAATTGTTGTTACGATAATATTTATATGATTAATAACTACTATATTTAATTCGATCTGAGCCGAAAGGAATGCATAGTAAGAGAAGTGTGCGGTTAATTTGAGTAAAGAGCCAAGGAGATTTTTTTTTTTGTTTAATGGGCGACTTCTAAGTTGCGTCGCTAAGCGATAAATTTCCGCGCAGATAATGAAATGAAAGCGCAGAAAGAAAACAGTACAACCGGAAACCCGAATTGCGTGGCGCACTTTAATGTTTGCGGCGGAAATTTATGCGCCCCCTAAATGCTGCACGTCCGAGCTTTATTGTTTCCGATTTTCATAAATAAAATTACGACGATTTATCGACGCCCCTTTAAAACCAATAACTTGGCCGACCTACGTGGTTTAACATCCTTGGCTTTCATTGATTTTTATCCAAACTATCCGCACGCCAATTTCACGTATTAAAAAAAAAGTTGATATCAAACTTGTGTGTAACACGTGATATAGTTTAGAATACGTACAACGACTGTAAAAACACATTACATTGTAATTATCAAACTTGTATTTTAATGTAGGAAGTTGTTTTGTATAAACCTTGTACAACAATAGAACTTTTAAAGGACACCTTCAATACAGTCAACTGATAGCTGATTGCACACGAATAAAGAACACCCAGTACATTGCACCCGTAAAATCCGTCCTGAACTTATTTCGTATCATGCTTCACCCAAAATTGCGCGATCGTTTGATTTCTTGCCAAATTGTTGTACCTCCTTCATATGAAACATTGTTCAGATATTTTAGCGTTTAAGATACTGCCTTCAAAGATGTTACATGTCGTAGTCAATTTTTATTAGTGTGTTTAAATAAATGTACAATGTTTATATTAAATTGCAAATTATTTTTGCGCAGGCCCTGCACTCATGACATCCATTAATTAAGGATTAAAAAAAAACTATCAGTGATAGTATACATTTTCGAGGGGAATATAGATAACAATAAACAAATACGAACAGAATTATACAACACGATTCAAAAGGGTCGCATCACCACTTAGGTGGTAATAGGAACACAAATATATTGTTTAGTTTATTTATTTTCACTCTTGACGAAGCTATCAATCGATAGCGAAACGTAGAGCGATAGTGCCAATTTTAAGTGTCCGTTAAAATAATTTATTATCAAATTTTCACCGGGCAAGACTCTACTTTAATTATTTTAATGTTTTTACCTCGAACTGACAAAATGAATATATGAAATTCGAGCAAATAATCCGCTACATTCTTCATTCTTAAGAATGGGAAACGGGGAACTACCAGAAGAGACCGTAACAAACTGAGAAAGTAATATAGTAATGGCCGCCCGACGAGTCCGACAGTAAACATTTCAGTGAACAGCAAAAATACGACCGGCGATTTTTTTTAATTCTTACTTACCTAATTGTAATAAATAGTTATTTTATATTAAGTACGCAAAGCAAAGGTTTTTTGAGCATGAGAATGTTAGGTTTTTTATCGAGACAAACAAATTCTTTATGTCGCCAATCTAATTATTTTAGTGAAGTTTGGATATATCCTAAATTTTACACTGACATTCCTAATAATAAAAAAGATGCTTTTTACATAAAATCCGAACTTCATTCATAACGCAGAGCCCATCTTTGGTGAATTTGATAATATCTTATATTTTACTCAGCTATGCTTAAGTTACTTAAAAAGTTGATGAAGGAGTAGGTCGAGGCGTGTTTGCCAAAAAAACACGATAAACTTGCAAAGAATTTAGAGAAATGCCAAATTAAAAGAAGCAAATGCTGATCTAAATTCACATGTCAATACACTATGAGCATAAACGATTGAGGACAAGTTGAATTTCCCGCCTTTCAATATTTTTCTTAAGTTGGTCAAATGTAAAGGCGTGTACTGGGATCCAATGTGGATAACGAGATTATTACTCAATAAAATAATCTAGTAATTAATTATGAATTAAGTCGGTCATTTCAAATACCTAATTGCAATATGTATGCAAACGTTGGCTCTGAAAAGATCCGACACTGAACAAAAATTAATTTATTTTCAGGACGGCCAAACACAAGAAGTAAAAATCACTGGATAGAGACGCGGGAAATTCAACTTGTCCTCAATCTTTTATACTCATACTGTATATGGTAACCATAGTGACGCCAAGTTTTTGTTGCACCGTTGTCGACCTTACATCTAAAATATTCCAAAGATTTTTTTGGCTTTATTATTAACATTAATTATGTTTAATAACAAGGAAAACTTTACATGGATGCATTAATAAAAACATAAAACTACATTATCTGATTAATACAAAATCGACATCATCCAAGTCGCATATTACCCAAGCAATGGTGCGGTCCTTTTGAATCATAATGATCATAAAATAATTAAATAACTTACCCTAACATGTAGCTGGTATTGTAGAAAACACATGTAAGTCACATGAAAACTCGCACCAACGAAATTAGAAGCGATATTTTAAATAAAATTGCACAAATTCGTAATGGACGCGCGAGCGTCTTCATCACCGAATATGGAATTGTGGGAACTTGAGTTGCACCAAACGCTTCGAAGATGGCGCCATCTCTTCTAATCCAATCGGGCAATTTGGTCTTCTTAATTTAAATCCGTTCCTGATAACTGTACCATGGTATGACTAAATAAAGAGGTATTAAATAGAATTAGGTTTGCCTAATTTCAAGGGTTAAATAGGTTACGAAATTGAATTTTTTGTGGTTTCAAGGTTTAAGTTGGCAACGCGAAGTCGAGGTGAAGCGTCATCCTTCGCTATATTCACGTCAGTTGGTCGTCCATGTTTATATTTGTGCGAAATTGCGGTGTAAGATGTAAACATTGTTTCGTGCTCAGCATTCATCCTTAAATTAAGCAATTTTGAACTGCGTTGAACGAGAAATATGGAAAATCGCGAGGTGGAGAGGCTCTGGGACGGCAAGATTGCGGACGTCCGGCGTCCACGACGTCCCAATCCGAATCCCAATCCAAACCAGACCCCCAACCCGATGGCTCAATCACACAAAGAAGACGCAGACTTAAGCATCCTGGCGAAGTCGAGCCTGCGGGTCGATGCTGAAGAATGGTTCCCGTCGAGTTATTCGCCAAAGGTATCTCACTCAGGAGTACAAAATCGCTTGAGGAACATCAAAGAAAATCACATCCCACCAGAGGGGACCTGCAACAATCCCATGCCCGAGCAAGACGAACACATCACCCTCGACACCTCGAGATTGACCGAAATCATCAAGTCGTTAACTTATGATCCAGGGCAATTCGATAACGTAGTCGAAATGTTCATGGCTGTATTGACTCCCTATTTAGAAGACTTGAACGTGATGTCCAACGCAGCCGACATGATTTTTAATCAGGCCCTCTGCGAACCCAGCTTTCGATACAATGCCGCAAGATTGTGTAGTGTCATCGATGAACATTGCCCGTTGTTTCGATCCCGTCTGCATCTCCTGTGCGAGAAGGAGCTCCAATCGAATCGCTCCAAGCAAGGCCTGACTCTGATCCTCGCAGAGCTGTACATGCAACTCCACTACGAAAATATTTACGGACTAACTCTGCTTACATCACTCAAAAATCTCATTAGCGTAAGGAAACTCGACGACGTCAAATGCATCTGCCATACACTGAAGGTAAGGTTGATAATCCTTTGGGTCTTTGTTGATGTGAAAGTTGTGGGTGTTTGCAGCTGGCAGGTGGTTCGTTGGAGTTGTATAATAAGAAGGCTTTGGATGACATCTTTTTGGAATTGGAGGGGATCAGGTTGCGCGAGTCGATGCCGTCCTTGAATGGACTTTTGGATTCGGTGTTTGAACTACGCAAGAATCAATGGGGACAAATTACTCCAGTGACACAGGCAAATAAGTAAGTATTTTCATCATTATTGCTTTTTTCATAATAGGTTGTTTGACTTGGTCTGAAAGAATTTTCAAAGCAATTCTAAGCAATGTAATAGAGATTTGGACCTTAATAGTATTAAAAAAATACAGTTCTGTGTGGATTAAGTTTCCAACACTAATGCGAAGCATGAAATAATTAAATTTTATTATCTGATGCAGCTTTCCACCAGAACAAAACGGATACCTTCCGTCTTCAGATGACGGTTTCATTCTGTACGGTCCAGATGGTCAGGAAATAACAGCTGAAGAACGCGAGTTCCTGCGAGCGAATTACGAAGATCCAAACGATTATTTGGGGTAAGCTCCAGGTGGTCCTTTTATTTACTCCTTGCGCTTCAAAGTCGTTTTACTTTTTTTTACAGAGAGGAATCATCAGATCCAGATGAATTGTACGACCCAGAGCCGGAAATGGACGAAGAAATCCAAGCGGCTTTCCGCGAATTCGTGAAGATGAGCAAGCGATAGTTTGACGGACAGAGAGAGATAACGAGATACAAATTCCCCGTTTAATGTGGACCCGAGGCAGAGATTTGTGTGTGTAAATTTTCTTCTTGTATAATTTATTCCGCCGTCTTTGATTTGTATATATTGTGCATTTGCTTTAAAGGAACTTAAAGGAAAATGGCGAAAAAAAAAAGGTAAGACTTTCACGTAGCATAGAAATTGTAATAACCGTAGGTATTTTGTATGTTTATAATAATAAACAGATGTCTTATGATAACCGATTCAAGTCATGTTGCGTTCAGTGTAACTGAAGATGTTCATGGCCTTCGTTTAATGTAGGAATGGAATGTATTTTAGGCGCTCTTGGTTGTAATCTATAATTTATGATGTTCTAGAGAGTTTTGTAATAAAACTGGAGATTTGTGAGGGTGGTTTTTGATTGAGTGCGAGTTTTATTTTATTTAATTTTTTTTTTAAGATTAATATATTTTTCAAATACGTTTACAAATGGTATTATACTTGCATTCTAAGCCACGAAACATCTCTGTACATAAACAAACTATTCATAAGGGCAAATGCTTTCATTATAATCATCAATAAAACAAAGATCTACGTATGACTTATCTCCATATAAAAACTAATATACACACGCTCAATGACTACTTATGAACGAAGTAAAACCGTATAAACTAAAAGCATTTGCTTTCAACAAAAATTCTAGTTATATATATATAATATTTATAAAAAGTACTGAGGATAACTATTGCATTTGTGTGTACATTTATCCTGAGGAATTTTTTTTAATTAATAATCTATCCATAGAGATTACAGTATTTGTTCGTTAAATTTCGCATGGTCGTGAAACACGACGAATTTTTAGGGATCAGAAAACCGAATTCTTCCATCAACTCATCACTTGCTTTTAATATACCTTAATCTCTATTTGTTTTTTCTATAGAATTTGTGTGGTCATAGTTATAAACAATACTATTGCTATGTGTAAAACGAAGGAATGTGTCAGCATTGAAAGGAAAACCAAATCGGTCTCTCACATTATATTTAAGATCACAGTCGGCTATAATAACTTTTGGATATCGGATAAACGTATAAGTATGACCACACCGACATCATTTTGGCAAAACTTGACAACAATTTACTCTGTATAAAAACTCTGACATGAATTTGTACCCTTGCAAACAGCACTATTGTTATTTAAAAAATATTTTTTTCACCATCAATTGGTTAACCATTATAAGAGGATAGCTACATCTGTATGTACATATCGACAAAAAAATATAAAAACGAGATATTAAGTCACGGTCCTATCACCTTTCCGCCGCGCACGCAAAATACAACAACGAAAGCACTTGATTTTAAATTAAATTAAACTAAGACAAAGGAAAACGATGATAGGTCCCGCGCACGTCAATATTTTTGAAGAGTTACAAATATAAAATGTTCATCAACATTCAATCGATAATAATTACTGTATATCAGTGGTATCAGTGTACATCTAGGTTTTTTTTTTATACATATAATAATTAAATAAGTTTTGTGCAGAAGAACCGAAACTACGTACATTAAAAACAGCATTTACTCTTCTCAATCCTACCTTCTTCGAAACTTGCCAGTCATCTGAATTTCTTCAAAACGTCTAACCAAATCAGTCTTTAATTTTTTTTCCTCGTGTTTTTTTTATGCACCGACGCAACGGTGTTCGTTCTTTGATGATAATACCCTGGCCAAGATATGTAATTTCAAATTAAACGCGCCACACGTTTACGACTCTATACTCTCGCCTTGCCTATTTACATTTTTAATTCCTTAAGAAATAAACACCGTAAAACCGAGTAATAACATTCTTTTAACAATGTAACTTAGAAGGGGGGGGGAGGTAAATAATATCCACTAAAATTTCTTGACCGTTCTGCAACAATGACTACTATACTACATCAACTTGCTTCGATAATCTGCGTTAAGATTACGTAGTTTTTAACAACTTAAAAATATCTCTTACGCTAAATTATACAGGCCGTACAAATTCGTGAGATAGTACGAGATGTTAATTTAACTTGGAGGCTTCCGCGGCCCTTGTCCGTCTATAATTGAATTGGTTTCCAGTTGGAACCGCGTCACGACTGCTTCTACTGTAGGAGAAGCAGCGTGACGCGGTTCCAACCAAAATTCAGTCGTTTTTTTTTAATTGAGATATTTCGAATTCCTTTTTAAATCATCCCTCCCCAATGAATTAACACATTTCCCCCTAAGTTAACCAACTTTATATTATCTTTCCCTACAACAAGGGAAGTCCCTGGTACTGTCTCAGAAATCATTCACGACCTGCACTTCACCATTTTTTTTTTGTTTTTTAAGCGCCTCAATTAGGGACGCCCTTTTTTTTTCAATATTTTCTTGGCAAAATTAAACATGTTAGGCGTACAACAATGAATTTTCGTCCATGCTTAAAAAATATAGTCAGCGCGCAGTAATTTCTTAATTTCTCCAGAATATATACTCTTACAAAGTACGTTCTGCTTCTTGCCTTACACAAACGTCCAAGACTACTTACAACTAATGCACGGTACACTACAACTAGGTCTGTCCTAAGTAGGAAACATTCGTTCTCTTCTTGAATTTCCGCTTGGAACCGTCGCACATCAACACTCGCAGAGTATTTATGAATTTCGGCCCAGAACAAAATCGCAGTGCGACATCCAACCGTTCCAAACGAAACGCCAATAACGTTTAAATTTTAGGAACTACGAAAAACCACGCACCCAATCATACACTTGCGTAATTAAATACATAATAAGAGATGAGCGGTGTGGAAGCAGAAAACGGCGCAAGTTTCAAAGCGCGGACGTAATAGGAATGCATTCGTAAAAATATTGTCTTGTCAGCTATTGATTGATTGTTTGGTGTGTACAAAAATAATTGACGGGGGTGCTTTGGCAGGTTCGGCAGTCGAGTGTCGGCGCGTCAGCTTCCAGGGGGAGGTCGCCGACGCGCGTTTGAAAACCGCATTCCGAAACATCACCGTTTTCCGCAAGTTTTTCACAAAAAAAGAAAACCTGTGGAAGTCATTTAACTATCTATACGGTAGAAAGGAATGAAAGGGGCCGTTCAATTCAATTCGAATCGAATCGAATCACCGAGAACTATTCTAAAAATATTAACAAAAAAAATAAGGTGAAAGTACGGTATATTTACAGTCACTTTGCTATATGATATGATAACCACGAATCAACAAATAAAGCTGTAAGTAAAACGATCGTTTTCTTCTTTGAGAAGAAGAGACAATCGTAATCCAAGTAATGAATGTCGGGTTAAAAAGTTTTGAGCCCCATTTTTAAGGCCGGAAGAGAAACTTCTCACCAAAAGACTGTTTGACAACCTCTTTTAGGAAACCTTGTAGTTTGTAGTTACTTGCAATATGAAATTAAGAAATTTCGAATTTATGGACAGACTGTAGTCTGTAAAATTGATATTAAAAAAGCTTTCCTTTATCAAGACGATCCATGGACACACTCTATGTGATAAAAATAAAATATTTTGTTTTAAACATAACAATGAGAAACTCTGTGTTTGATGTTATTAATTTGCACTCAAACCAAATGGTCAAAACTTTTTAAACCCCGACAATAAAATTTCTGCGCCGGCTTCAACAAAATCCAAAAATTACTTGCTCATTTTCGTAATCTGTTAAACCAAAACCCACCGGAAACTGCCCTGGTTTAAGACAAACTTAAAAACAAACAAAAACCCATCGTCATCAACAAGTACGCGATTAAATTAACACTAAAAACAACTATGAATATTGTTTGGTACGGATGATAAAACGAAATTATTGTACAATTTGTAATTATTGTTATTAAACGTATTTGATCACATGTTCTCGTCAGTCACTCATATACGCTCGCATAAATGAAACGCTCAGAATCTCACCTGCAACAGAAACGGGGGTGATTTTATTGAAGGGATGGAGAGTTTTGTGCGCATTCATTTACCACAACGTTCACAGCTTAAGTTCCTCTGAAGCCCTGTAATTTGAGAGTGTCTTCTTGATCCTTAACGCTGTCAAACGAGCTGTCGCATTGTGGTACCAGCACTCCTTCATCAGCTTGGACATGACGTGAAGAGCTTCGCAACTCTGCCAACGATTCGGTATACTAGGTCTGAGTCTATCAACACAGACGACCCTGTAAATAAATCAATAACATTATTATTTGGAATCCGGGAACGAGCACGGACCCATAAGCATTTGATAAATTAAAACATTTTGTTTTTAAAGCTACTCATATTAGAAATGCTGAATGTTTAACTCGAGCAAGTGTGCAGGAGCGCGTCTGTTCCGACGTGACGTGCTTACCTTCGCATTTCCTCTATAGTTGGGTCAGGAGGTACTGCATCATAAAACGGCAGCTGATAATCATCGTAAATACCACCCACGTTGCAGCGTCTTGCAATTTCCCAGAATATAAGGCCGAGTGCGTACACATCAGCCCTCTTAAAAGAATCAAAATATTCGATGTTCATAGTTTCGTCAAGTACCTAGAAAATCGTTGTTTAGAGCTTCGATTTGCCTGGGTATCATATTATGGTATACCTCTGGAGCCATGTAACGTTTCGTCCCGACTCGATTATTGAGAGGTATATCTACAGTATCGGTGGTGACATCGTGGCGAACGGCGAGCCCCAAATCGCCGATGGCACAGGTGCCGTTCAACTTAACCAAGATGTTCTTGGATTTTAAATCTCTGTGAGCAATTGCTGGTTTCCCTTGAGTACCCATAATGTCCATGTGCAGGTGAGCAAGACCCGTAGCGATGGAAAGAGCCATCCGAATCATGGCGCTCATGTCGAACGTGTTCTTTCCTAAGTAATCGAAGAGAGATCCGTGTTCGTGATAGTCGGTTATTAGCCATAACTGCGTCCACGTGCCATTATCTGCAAAGGAACTCGCTCGTAAAATCAACACGTGATTACTACTGGTTAAAGTAACCTTTATTATCGGCAGCAATGAACCCCAGAATATTATCATGCCTCAGCATCACCGTCTGATAGATCTCGGCCTCCCTAAACCACGACCTTTCTTCCCTCGAGCTGAAGATTTTGACGGCGACGTTTTCACCCCTCCAGCGTCCACGCCAGACCTCCCCAAACCTTCCCTGCCCGATGATTTCGACCAGCTGTATTTGCCTGGCGATGCTGCGTTGCACCAGCAAAGGCAAACCTACAATTTGGTTGACGAAAGCTTTGCTTACTACAAAGGAGGGCGAATTCACCTGATCCACTGCCGCTCGTCGTCATCTCGATCATGTACTTAAGGCTAACCCTGTTCAGAATTGGGTGATTGGAGGTTTCGATGCTGTCCTCGATGGGGGGTAGAGGGTCGTGCATGCCCTTCTTGTTTTGGAAGTAGCAAATTATTCCGGCCACGATAAGACACATGGCAAAGAATGGTATGGCAATGGCCGACGTTATTTCCCAAGTACCCCAAGTAGAGCCTAGGGCTGCGCACAGAAAATCCTCGTTAGGCAACGACCGTTAATTTCAGAGGAACATGTGCTACGTACGTTTCGGACATGTTCCTCAGGGAGAATTTGCTGGGAGGTATACAAGCCGGCCCTGATTTGTTTTGCTGACATTAAACTTAAACTCAAATTCAGAGCAGACTTGTATGGAAGTTGTACAAAATTCGTCGGGGGTAATAGAGTTCTGAATTATTATAAGAAATTGGTTTGAAGAAACGTTTTCCCGAAATAAAATTTAAATTGCTTCATAAAATTATCTAAAATCAACATTTCTGTAATGGAAAGCAAACATTCAGAAGTTGTTTTATCTAATTTCATAACTTTCGAACGAATTGTGATACGGGGAATATCTTTCCCAACTTATAACTATAAGTCCCCTAATTCACGCCTCTTATAATAAACGAGATTCTTATACTCCCTGATTTTTGTACAACATGTAAAGAGCTTACGAAAGATTGAAAAAAGCCAAGCAACGTTTTAAAGCGTTTCAGTCAACAGAAAAAAAGTTAGTTCAGGTTAATTAAAGCCAACGCTGAAATGCAGAATCGAAAGGATTAAAACAATCGAGGAGTTTCCAACACCGACTTACCTAAGTACTGTGAAAGAATGGTTATTAGTAAGCGGAAATAATAAGAGTGTGAAAGCGAAGCCAAGCATGCTTTCAAAGAAAAGGCAAGCGGAGATGTTACATAAAAATGTTTCCATCGATCCTGATTTTTTTTTTTATATAAAAACGATGCCAGTACGAGTGACCTGCTGAAACACAGAGTATGTCGAATTAATCGTTCGCATAAAACTTCCCAAATTATGATCTGATCGGACAAAACACATACATTGCAGACGATCACAGAATGTCTGGCCTACACTTTCCAATTTTGAAAGCACAGGTGAAATACATGTAGGCCAGACAAATTATCCCAATGACGTGTACAGAGATAAGACATTAATGTTCCACGTAATACCAGCTAATGATGGTCGCCAGTATATCCCAAATCTAACCTTGGTGCAATGCGAGCGTCAAATTCAACCGTTCATTACAAAAATGGCTGTCATCGCAACACTTCGTAGCCATGCGGAGGTAATTCTCGTTAGGTGATAAGTCAACTCGCTTGCAATAGTCCACACCTTCCGGGTTGAAAAATATTACCGATTTATTCAAGCATCTGTCAATAAATTAACAAAGTTTAACCAATAGAATCCACACAAGACCGCAGCATGAAGGAGTTCCTGAGCGAAAGCATGCACGTCCGCTTCAAGCAAAAATCTATTTAAAATTTGCTGATTCAAAGTGGAACCGGCAAATTCTCGAACGGCCTACTGAAAGCTTATTTCCACTGGAAACAAACTTGCACCCTTTTGTTCAGGCCATCCTCAACTACCATCAATTTAAAACATTTTGACCCATAAGTCTTTAAGATTGACCGAAAGAAATGCAAGCTTGAAGGTCCTTTAGTCCTCAATTACATATTCGTCATTAAAAAATGTTGAAAAGATAACTTTAAACTATTTAAATCAAGTTTAGGCGAGTTATAAATTTGGAAATATGGAATTAGGAGAGAGCACGCCTATTTTCAACTAAGCCACGCCTCATTATTACATAAACAACGAGTACTTTGGAACGAGCCAAGCAGGACACGCTTCTTCCAGACAAAATGTGTATTAAACAAAGACTGCGCGCAATTGGGACAATTTTGGTTTAAGATACGCGCAACCCAGCCTCCTTTCACATAAGCCACGCCCCCTTTGAAAAGAGTCGGGCTCCAATCTACGCCTTACATAAACTTCTAACGCTCAAAATCCACTCTGTTACCTAAACAAACAAGATCGAATTCACGTAATCCGTCCTCTTTTCGCCTAAACCACGCCCCCTTTAGAAATAATAGGGCTGCAAGCCACGCCTTACGTAAACATTTCACGTTCGTAATCTAATCTCTGTTACTCGAACAAACAGGATCAAATCCACGGCGTATTTTCACGTAATCCATCCTCTTTTCGCCTAAACCACGCCCCCTTTGGAAATAATAGGGCTGGAAGGATCAGTAGTTTAGGGAAACCAAAGCGTTTAGTGTCTTTGTTTAATGCATTGGACGTTTGTCGTAAATTGTTGCTGTCGTAATACTGCGGTTGACGTAAACATACTCCCACTTTGAAGAATGTTTTGATAGGAAGAGTTGATGCTTTTGAAATTTGCTTTCGACGGTCCTTTCTCGTTCTCTCTGTCTCTGATTTTCCACAGACATTTTCAGTCTTTTATTTTGGTTTGTTGGATTGTTCATTAACGTTCACTGTTTAAATCATCATCATCATCATCCAATTGAAGTGTTTTCGGTGTATTTCAACAAACCCACGCATTTTCACAGTCCAAATGTTTCAAATTTCGCGCCAACTTTTGGACTTATTTTCACACTCTTTGCCTCAACTACAGCTTCTATAGACTTTATGACGTACTCTCTGTCTTTGGGGACATGTATCATGAGTTCCAAAACTACAAAATTTGGAGCTGACCATAGCTTAAGAGTAAGAAACACGGTATGTCTTTATTACCCATAATAAAACGTCAAGTGAGATCAGCTGGTTATGTTTTTACTGAACCAACGTCAACTCCAAACCTGGGAGTCTTTGAATGTGCCATAATGCGTTCAAAGACTCCCACGTTACGTCCTCCCTCAAACAACCTTCATGTTGCTATAATCGGAGAATCAATTCGTTTCATATCTTCCCGCCCCTTTTCGCCCTTAGGACGAAAGATACCAGTGGCAAGCACCTATCACTTTGGTGGGTAAAACCTCCTCAACCTTGAAAAAACACTCGAGACTACGTTCTGGGTCACATGGCTCTTGGGGCGGTTGTCGGAGGTTTTTTTGTCCGCCTTTGATTTGGAACGCTTTTTAGCTGTTGGCTTGGATTTGGAAATCATGGAAGTTACTTGGTTTTCGTCACGAGCTGGCTTTTTTCGCAGTCGGTTTCGGACCACTCGCGAATGAAAAAAATTCTTCTTATTATTTCTCTTTGGGAAACCATAAGAAATATTGAAGGTAATCCAAGGAACAACAACTCTAGAAACCAACGAGTTGAAAAGAGTTACAAGCAAAATAAAAGCTCCATATCCAAGGAATCGCTCTTGCCTTTGGAATCTGTTATGGTGCGCCATCTCTTAATTAGTTGGAACGGCGCCAAACTAAATCGTCTAATTGTTTACAACCCTTGGATATTTTTTTTCCATTTCTTTTTCTCCTTTGCAATTAATGGTGTGGATGTTAGTAGTTCCTAGTTTTTTTTAAATCTTCTATTGCATTCTCGATTTTTTTTTTGGTGTAGCTTTCTTCTTCATATTACTCTTTGAAAGGTACAGAGAAAAAGAAAATGGTCCTGAGAACAAACAGTTGCCGTTGCAGACACCAGCGACTCTAAAACCAACAATTCTGGTCTTAAAAGAGCAAACGATTCATGCTTACAGAAGGGCTCTAGCTTTTAAAATTGTTTTGCACCGCCATCTCTTAACAAATTGAGATGACGAAAAAATAAATCGTCTACTTGTTTCCTCCATCCTCTATATCGTTTTATCTTCCCCTTTGCAATTCCTGCTTTTTAATTTCTAGTTTTTCCAAATGTTACTCTTCGAAACGTAAAGACTTCTCCACAGCTATTATCAGAGTACGAACAAAGTTCGTATTTGGTGTAGGAAGCAACTCTCAGCAAAAAGTTCACCACTTCCTAGGCATCGCTTTTAGAAATTATTTATTGATGATTAACTGCTACCAACATCTCGAGAGGTATTCGGCAATTTGAATTGCTCTCAAACGAGTGCGGCAACTTTATTCTTTGAAACGCAAAAACAGAAAAAGAGAACATCTAACATTTTGGTGCAATTCTGAAACCAACAATTCTGCTGTTGCTCTTATAGAATTGCCTTTGTGGTTTCTTTGGAAACTCTATCTCTTAACAAGTTGAAACAGAGCCATAACAAATCGTCTAATCGTTTCTGCTCCACCTTTTATAAAAGCTATGCAAGTACTTTTTCATTGCCCTTGCAATTTTGTTAGGAATTTGATGTGGTTGCTGTTTAGTTCTCGTCTTTTCAAATTTTCTACTACATTCACCAAATTTCTTGGCGCATCTTTCTTCTTTGCTTCGTATTTTTTTTTCAACTCTGTCTTCCGACAAATTTGAATTATGTCCATTTTCGCCTTATTGTACGACGAGTCGTTCATGTCAATTGGAACGTCAGAATTGTGGATGAAGCAAGATTCGAGTAGGATTGTTGGCTGTTAAATTTGGCATGGATGGTAACTGATTTAACGAAAATTTTAACCGACAAATAACCTAGGATAGACCCTTGCGGTACACCCACATTGAGTTCTTTAGGTTTAGAGAAATCGTCGTGGGTGTACATCGGGGATCTCTCGTTGGTATTTTGCTTATTAAAGGTCCCTTCTCCTTCTACTTGCAAAAAGTATTTTTTCTCAAACGACTTCTCCTTCCACTTCCACGTGTTAAGTTAACAGTGCTGGTTATGGGCATTTAACACAATTCGATCCTATAATCTCCTGGTCTAATAAAAACTCCCTTATTGGCATAAAAAAAATATCTCAAACTGTTTGGAAAAGTTTGAAAGCCGAACCACCTTTCGCTCCTATTGTCCCATATTTTATTTTATTAGTTATTGATGGAACTGTACTCTGTGCCATGAATTGGTGCTCTTAACTCTTTCGTTTTTATTTGCAATTACCTCTCAAGTTTGTTGCAGGTTTGAATTTCAGTTCGTTTTTCTCTGGAATCGAATTAATTCTATCAAATCCGACAAAAAGTAACTACTTTTTAGTGACGACTTTCGAAACCTAAACAACATTCACTCAAAATATCATTCATAGAAAAGAATCTATGTCCTTCACAACCCTAATTTAATATAACAAAAGAACCTTCAGTTTTTTCCATCTAATGCAAGACTAAATTCTTTATGTTACGTTTGATTCGAATTGAAACCGTTTTAATTTGATGGTAGGTACTAGTACATGTTTTTTTTTTTAAATTTTCGTAGAGCAGGTCGACTTCCTCTTCTTCCCTGTACATTGCAAGAAAAAGAAAGAGCCGAAACCCAATCCCCCCCGGCAAACACTTTATGTACATCGTTTCTGCCACCAGACGAAAAACGCCAAAATCTACTGCTCGCAAATGTCTACTCAACTAACTACTACTCAACGAGAAAACAAAAAAAAAACTTGTTCCGAGCTCTAATGCAGCTGAAAACAATTCAAAGAGATGCGTTAAACGCAAAGGAGCTGTGCAGTTATTAAAAAGTAAAATAAAATAAATTAAACGAAATATATACAGTGTGTTATGCGTAAATGTTACGTAATAGAGAGAGATTAAGTAGAACGAGTTGTTCGGGCATGTTCTCAAAACAGTTACCTTGGGACCTGGGTGTTAGTTTTGGGGGTGTTTGGTAGGCATTGCAGTAATCTTTCTCTTTGCAGCACTTCATCGCAAAGTTCGGACTACCCGATTTGTTGTGTCCCTGACAGAACATAGGATTTTCGTAGGGAAGCGTAAGGTATTCCGACAGACACCTTGAATTTCAGTCAAATTTACAGGAATTTCTCTTGCACAAAAACAACAAGACAATACGAATTATTTCATTAACAAAAAAAAAAAAAGGTGCATGGATAAATCACAAGCACACAAACATTTCTGAATTTTTTAAAATTCGCCAATTTTCTCTGCGTGCGTGTGATTTATACAGTGACATACATAATCGATGTGTTCCAAGTAGAGAATATTCAATGTAACAATAGCCAGTCTTACTGGAGAAGGAGGATTACTGGGGCGGGGGCGGGGGTTGATTAATAACAGTGAGGGATGTGGCGGGGCTTCTGATTAATCGATTAATCAACGCCAGCCTCAAGCCAGTTTAGTGGGCAAGTTAATGGCGCTCTGGATAATTGCCTTTTCGAAAAACCAAAAAGGTCACTGGCTTTTCGAAAGACAAACTGAAATACTTTCGAAACACAAAATAGAAACAAACAGGAACACTGAACACAGCCTGCGAAACAATTGCAACAACGTAGAATTATAGAATTAATTTTTTTTTAATATATACACTAGCACTTCAAATTGAACTTTTCACAAAAAGAAAAAGAACCAATAAATTACACTGTTGCAATTTGTCGACAGATAAGTTAGTCCCAAAAAAAAAACTGAAATGAAATAAAAAAGGAAAACTAAAATATCACAACTGATTGGTTGTTAGCTCTACAAATAAAAAAAAAAAACAAAAAGAAAACTCAAAACGGGGACAGGACTACACACTTTACCTGTGGCTTCGGCTTTTGTAACGACAAATGGGGCCGGTACGAGATCGGCATTACAATAGTCGCCCGAGTCACAGCACTTTTGACTGGTGTTCGTGGTAGGGCGCTCCAAGCACCAGCGGGGGTTCTCAGGAGGAAAAGCTTTGTCTCTGGATAAACATCTAATAACGTGCATCCCAACACCCGTTAGTGATATACTTCAAAACGGACGCATAAAATAATGATTTTGACACCTCTACTGCGTTTATCCAACTTATACAACATAATTTCTTGAGGAGATATTAAGTTCAAATTTGCATACTCATTCGAATTATGCTCCTCCGAAAACCCGATACATTAAACAACATCAAAAATGAGTTACTGACATGTCTTAAACATGGCTGACATATGCGATACTCATTTGGAAACATGAACGTAATTGTTAATCACATACTAAAGCATTTTCTTCACGCAAAACATTTATATGAAGTAAGAAATTAATCAATCATTAAGGGTTTATATTAAATTAACGAAAAAAATAACATAAAATAAATATAGTTGATGTACTATGTGGAAAAGATGTGGATAAATAGGAAAAAGGGGCGTAGTTTGTTTAGCAGAGGGGCGTGGTTTATGTGGAGTAGGGGTTTCGAAAAAAAAACACGTGGTTTGTTCTATAACTATAATAAACAAATTATAGAACCACGTTTTTTTTTTCAGAAACTTTCACCTAATAGATGGTTGCTATATTTCAAATTGAAAAGAAAGACTCGGTTCGTTTGAAGATCATTAAATAAGAAAAAAAAAGCGATAAAAACAAAACACGATCGACAGGCCTCCAACGAAAAAGCAAAATTCAATTTGAAACAAAAAAATATAGAAAAAAAAAACATATAAAAATGAAAGATTTCGATTTAAAATGAAACAATAAAAAAATAAGACAAAACACGGTCGTTTTTATTTCATTTCATTTCCAAGATTTCCAAAATTCCGCTAAATTAAAAGGGGAGATTCAGTTCGGAAAAAAATAATTCAGCTTCTAAAACATTGACTAACAACAAAAACAAATTACGAAAACAAAAGGCGATCGACAGGTCTCGAACGAAAGAACGAAATTCGATTTGAAACAAGAAATAACAGCAAAAAAAAATTATATAAAAACAAAAGATGGACGAAAGATTTCGATTTAAAATACACAAAGCAAAAACAAAACACGATCGCCAGATTTAGAATAAAAAAAGAGATTCAACTTGAAAATGACTTACAAAAACAAAAGACGATCGACCAGTGAGAAATTCAGTTTGAAACAAAAAATAATTTTAAAAAAATTATATAAAAACAAAAGAAATATTTTGATTTAAAATACACAAAACAAAACACGATTCCCAAATTTCGAATAAAAAAAGAGAGATTCAGTTCGAAAATGAATTACAAAAACAAAAGACGATCAACGAGTGAGAAATTCAATTTTAAGCAAGAAATAATAGCAAAAAAAAATATATAAAAACAAAAGATGAACGAAAGATTTCGATTTAAAAGACACAAAATAAAAACAAAACACGATCGACAGATTTCGAATTACAAAAGAGAAATTCAGCTCGAAAATGAATTACAAAAACAAAAGATCAACGAAAGATTTCGATTTAAAACGCACAAAACAAAAACAAAACACGATCGCCAGATTTAGAATTAAAAAGATAGATTCAGTTCGAAAATGAATTACAAAAACAAAAGACGATCGATCAGCGAGAAATTCAGTTTGAAACAAAAAATAAAAAAAAAAAGTGATACAAAAACAAAAAATAATTAAAAAAATGACATAAAAACAAAAGATGAACGAAATATTTCGATTTAAAATATACAAAACAAAAACAAAACACGATCGCCAGATTTCGAAAAAGAGAGATTCATCTCGAAAATGCATTATAAAAACAAAAGACTAGCGAGATATTCAATTTGAAACAAAAAAAAATAATAAACAAAAGAAAGATATAAAAAAAAAAGATGAACAACAGATTTCGATTTAAAGCACACAAAACAAAAACAAAAGACGATCAGTCAGCGAGAAATTCAATTTGAAAAAAAAAATTTTAAAAAAATAAAAAATAAAAGATGAACGAAAGATTTCGATTTAAAATACACAAAACAAAAACAAAACACGATCGCCAGATTTAGAATTCAAAAGTGAGATTCAGCTCGAAAATGAATTACAAAAACAAAGACGATCGACAAGCGAGAAACTCAATTTGAAACAAAAACAAAAAATTTCTATTTAAAAAAATGCGAGTCTGAAAAGTAGAACGAAAAGTAGAATGAAAACAAAACACGATCGACAGATTTCATTAAAAAAAAATTGAAGAATTAAATAAGTAACGAACTACAAATATACATCACACAAACAAAAGACAACTGATAGATCACGAATAAAAACGCGAGAATCACTTTGAAACGAGAAAATCGATTGGAAAATGCTAAAAAATGAACCAAAGATTTCTAACAAAAGAAAAGTGAGATTGAATTTATAGAAACGAAATAAAAAAAATAAAACAAAAGATGACAAAAAAACAAAAAGAACGTGTTTGCTCTTTCAATAGAGCTGACATTTGAAAATCATAGTAATTTCTCTATATTTACTTAATGTACGCAGATAGGCAACCAAGTGTACACCGTCGAAATGTCCGGTTGCCTATGCATCAGGCTTAATTTCTTTTCTTAATTTTAAAATCGACCACTTTTTAATTAATTTAATTAATTTGCTTCATAATTAGTTTAATGAATTTGCTCTCAGTAAGCTGACATTGGAAAATCTTGTAAATTCTAGGTTTTCTTTTTTAATCGTAACAGCTTATAATGATTTTTACTTAAAGTGCGCAGATAGGCAACCAAGTTTACATCGTCGTAATATCAGGCGTAATTCCTTTTTTTTAATTTTAAGAGTGACCACTTTTTAATTAATTTAATTTGCCCTAGTTTGCTGTTTCTAAACCACGCCTCTCTGCGAAACAAGCCACGCCTCTTTTCCCTATCCCATATAAACCACGCCCCTCTACAAAACAAACTACGCCTCTTTTCCCTACTCCACGCCTAAACAATATTTTCTTTCAGCAAGTTATATCCTCTTCATATAACTCATGTCGTTTCCAAAAAAAAAAAAAAAACGCACATTTGGGGCAGGCCACGCTTCCTTCCGCTTGAATCTCGCCTCTTTTGGGACAAGTTGCGCTCTATTTTTGAAATCTTGTTAACTTTTTAATTAAACTTTGCTGAAATAAATATAAAAATCGAGCTCCAGAGACCGAGGTCGGTTTTTGTCTAACTTTTCTAAAAATTGGTTTTCTATTAAAAGTGTCGATTTTGGCCCACCCTGTACAGTTGCGGTATTTAAAAAAGCATACAAGTCTTCAGGCTGTATTTTGCAGTGGAGTAGTGTAAATCGATCTCTGACTCATTCACATAAACATTGACAATTAAATCATAAAAAATAACACAATACATAATACTGCTCTCATTTTCAGGAGTCAAGAAGAAAACAATAAAATTTAAACTTGTCTCAGATCTCTTATTAACGTTCTTCGAGCAACATATAAACGTGACATGTTAATGTCGATCTGTCACTTTGACAGTTATTAATTTCAAGAAGCGAAGCAACATTTTGAGTGTACACTTTTTTAAATGCCACAACTGTACTTACTTTCAGTCTTAATAAAATTTGAGCAAAACGATATTAACAAGCAAAATGCTGATGTCTTAAACATGGCTAAAAAAAAAAAAAGTTCCGACTGTAAGTGGCTCGGTGATGTAACTGCGGTAATAAAAATTTAAATTCAGTTTTGAGGCATTTTCGCAGAGTTGATTTTAGGAATTTCTTATTTTGTTATTATTAAATAAATTAGAGCGATTTGGAGCACAATCTATGACGTTTTCAGCTTAGTTTATTAAATTCAGTCTTATATTTATTAAAACATCTGAACATCGATCACCAGTGCAAACATAACTGAAAACGCCACTGGTTTTTGAGTATGCGATTGTTTATGCCTTCCATCGACCAATAAGGTTTGATTACTACACCAATTGAGGGGATCGGATCGACAGGGTTTTAGAGGAGCGATGGGAGAAATTTAGACTGGCTACCGAAACCTCCTTCTTTTAGTGTGTGTGAAACTTAAAAGGGCATACCTATATCCATGCTTAATGACACCAGTCTTATCAATGAACGTCATCGTAAAGCAGTATCCATCGGTCTCGCAGGTTTCATTGTATGAGCAATTTTCATCGCATTTGCATTTAAGGCATCGAACACCTGCAACGATAGGACAGTGTTCACAGTGTAAAAAGAAATCACTTTGTTTTCATGTAACCTTGAACTTGTTTTGAACAAATTTGTTATTAAGAATATTTGGCCTTTGGCTAATCTCTCAATTTAAATGATAGAGTGCAAGTGTACCCGCACATATTCTCTAGGGTCGCTTAAATCTACGAAAGCCGTAAACACGTACGTACGTACCATAAAAAATTTGGCACAGCCAAAATATACACAAACTGAAGTAGATAGTTCTACGCATTTTTCCCCTGATTTCACTGAGAACTCAAGTTGAACACATCGCCAGATTGACTCGTCGCACTCATCGTCGTGGTGGTTATTTACATTTTCACGGAAAAAATTCGGCGAAAAAACCCACTGGTCTCCATTAAATTTCACTAATTGTTAATATTCCACCTTTCGCATCGCACGAGCATCGTCCGGGCGGTTTTCGGGGTCGGGGGGGCGCGCTCTTCTCAGCTTCCCTGCGGCTGACACGGACGAAAAACACGGCCTTTTTTTTTCGGTGAAATTAAATCATTCAAAAAGTGTAATGATTTTGACAAAAATACCAGCCATGTCTCGGGTCTTTTCACCGTTGACAGATTAAGGTATAGATGGCTGCATTGACATTTCTTTTTTTGCGGGAAATTCGAAAACTATTTTTTTAGAAAAACGTGTTTTTAAAAACACGTATTTTACTCTAATCCAAAAATAATTCACTAATTAAATTTTTAAAATTCCTATTGTTTACGTAACAAACGAAGCATTAAAGAAAAATAATGCACCATTGATAAGTTTGACATTCCGTGTATAGACAGATGGCTGCTATAATTTCTTTTACACAAAGTTCATCAATTTCTGTTAATTCTTTTCCGAAAATTTTTACGTGCTTAGTAATTATAAATACTTTCACAATACATTGGCTCTGAAATTGGTATTTTTATAAAAAAAAATTAACAAACTGACAATTCTATAGCAAAATTTTGTTACCAACTATGGCGGCCATATGGTGACCATTAAAGGTAACTGGGATTAATTAATCAATTAATTAATTCTAATTCTTTTCGCATAAGAATTTAAAAATTAGATTAAACATTAAACAACACAAATAAAAACAGTTCAGTGTTGCCACCTCGTGGGAATTTCTTGCCTTAAAATTGCAAAGGCATATTTTTTGAGAAAAAGGGAATTTTTGAAGACAAAAAAGACTTAAATTTAAAGCAGTTATTAACTCTCGATGATTGGCAAGACTGAAACAGTTCGGTTTGCACTATCGACAGCGTCGGTCACGAAAGGGCTTTGGAGAAAACAATTCAAAGACTTAAATTTTAATTGTAAAAAATTACATTCCGTTTCTTATTTATCATTAGTTGTGAGTCGGTAGTATTACGAAGTTACCAAAATTACCGGTAAAGCAGTGTTGCCAATCATTAAGGGTCGTTTTCCCTCACATTATGACAAAAATTCCCTTCCATGCTTGTTGTTCCCTCAAATTGCAATTTTAAGCTATTTTTATGCTTAAAAATTTAAGCAATTTTGTAAAATTACAAAATTAATCTCCGCCCACAATAATTTTTATATCCGTAGATACGTATTTTGGCAGCTAAGATGGCATCTTCGATACACACACTAAGTTATAAAATCTAACACCTAACAAATAAATTCATAATTTATCAAACAAAATATAATCAATTCAATAAATATTTTTTTTAATTATTAAATTGGTATAATAGCTTATAAAATGAGTGGGGCAGAAATAATTGAACTTATTGATGGTTCTGTTACGAAAACTTTATTCCATGGACTCTAGAATTCCACAATTTTACACATACGTCAATTTCGATAAAGAACTTAAAAAATAATTATTTGAAATTGATACAACATTCAAAATATTCAATGCTGTAACTGGCAAACTGAGAGATACCTCTTAATTGACTACATACTTTTATAATATGTATAATATAATTTTTTTTTGTAGAAGAATTTAGCTACAAAAACATGAACTAAAAATATTACTCACATTACACCTCAAGATGTCTCTTAATAATTATAACATGTACTTGTTCAACCTTAATAAAATGGATTAAATACATTGCGTGAATAAAAGTAAATACGAAATAACTTGCAAGGCATATTGTTCCTTATCAATTGAGTATTACTGCAGTCATACCTTACTTATAATACTGAAAGAGCTTGCAAATAAATGAATGTAAGTGACAAGCTCCTGCTTTTATTCATAACAGTTTAAAAAAAGTAAGTTGCGAGGGATCTAAGCACTTGAATACCACCTGCATAATACATAAAAGTGAGCAATCTTGATTGAAAGTCACACTTGCCCCTATCTAGAGTATTAATAATAGAAGGATAATTGGAAATTGAAATTAGGGGGCCTTCAATCATGATTGCTGACCTTGTACATTCTTATATAATATAAATGCAATTACCTAAACCTAGCTGATATGATAATAAAAATGAAGAGAAAGTGACTTCTGGAATTATAATCATAATTATTACTTCATAATACTTAATATTAAATGAGCGCTGCTGTGATTTATCTAATGTGTAAGTACAGCATTTCACTCATGCCCTTATTTGAAATCGTTTGTTCTAGTAGGACGAGATAATAAATGCAGATTTAATTACTGATTATTGCACTCAGATCACACGGTCGGATGGCTGCTCCAGCAACGAGGGGCAAGAGGTCTCGGCAGACGCTTCCCGATCGTCTGCACGTGAAAGCCTAAGTCGACGAGCTTTTCGTGATCCAAAATTTTGCGCCCATCGAAAATAAAGGCGGGTTTCATCATCTCCTTGTAGATGCGGTGGTAATCCAAGAACTTCAGAACAAAGTTAATTAACAGCACGATTTATTTCATGCGTTGAACTCACCATAAACTCATCCCATTCGGTGCAGACGACTATAGCGTGAGTACCTGAAGTCGCAGAGTAAGCGTCTGTGTAGATTTTAACGTGCTTGCGGACGTGCTCGGGTGATTCGCATATGAGGGGGTGGGTTAGGTCTTCGAAAATCTGCGCTTCTTCCACCTTATTAAACATAACGCTGAATTGTTTCTTTTTAATGAGTATCAGGAGTATTTTTAGTTACCTTAGGATCAAAAATGTGTAACGTCGCCCCTTCATCCAATAGAGTCTTTGCCACGTATATAGCGGGGCTCTCCCTAGTATCACCTGTGTTCTTCTTGAAAGCAAAGCCGAGTAATGTTATGTGTTTGCCGCTGACGGTGTTGAACAGGGCCTGCACCACTTTGGCTGTGAACCTCGACTTCTGATATTCGTTCATGTCGATTACTTGCTGCCAGTAAGCAGCTACTTCGGGAAGGTTGAGGCACTCGCATATGTAGACGAGGTTCAGGATATCCTTTTGGAAACAGCTCCCACCAAAACCAGTAATAAGAAAAGTATTATTTAGATAATAATTGCCGAGACTTAAAATGCTCTTAACCAATAAAAAGAGAATAAAAAAAAAAGTGCTTAAAAAATGGTAATTTTGGTTAGTTTTCAAGTTCAAAAATACCTATTGAAGCTTGTAGGAATTTTGATCCGATTCTCGAGTCCAACCCCACAGCTCTTGCAACTTCAGAAACATCTGCGCCAGTCGCTTCACACACAGCAGATAGCGAGTTAATGCTCGATATTCTTTGAGCTAACATAGCATTTGCTGCCTGAACAAAAACAAATATCGATTAATCAAGTTACATCAAATTTTCAAACCTAATTACCAGCTTTGATAATTCTGATGACCAAGTATTTGTTGTTAAAATATTTTTTCTAGGGATCCAGTGTTCATATACACCGCACAGCTCTTCAATAGCGGCCTTCCCCTCAGGACTATCCTCACCTCCGATTAACACCCGATCAGCGTGTAATAAATCCTCGATTGCAGTGCCTAAAATGCTTTGAGTTAGCTCGTTTTCAGTATAAAAGTAAAAATGAGACAACCTTCAGCTAAAAATTCAGGATTTGATAAAATTTGATAGGACACCCCAGGCTTGTTGTTGGCACTGAGGATATTTAAAATGCTTTCAGCAGCCCTTACCGGTACAGTACTCTTTTCAACTACTATTTTGTTATTCTGTGCGATTTCGGCTATCATCCTAGCTGCGCCTTCCACATATTTTAGATCGGCTGCTCGTCCCTGGAATGCGACAAAGCGACCTTCAAACGTGCTGACACGCATATAAATAAATTTCATCAATGTTTACATGCAAAAGAAAAAAGTGTGACAAGGCCGTCCAATTACGTAAGCCATAAACAAATAGTAAAGTTTACAACATCCAGCTTTTTTTTTACCTTTCCGTTTCCGAAAGTCTTAGTGGGTGTGTTGACTGAGATGAAGATCAAGTCAGCTTCGAGTATCGCATTTTTTATGTCGTTGGAAAAAAATAGGTTTTTGCCCCGACAGGCTTTGACCACATCGTCTAATCCAGGCTGAAAATAGCCGTGTTTATTTATTTAAGAGAACCGCACATTACGTACCTCATAAATGGGTAATTTCTCGGAATTCCACTGGGCTATTCTTTCTCGGCTAAGGTCGACGACCGTGACCTGTATTTCAGGGCATTTCCATGCTATGACGCTGCAAGTGGGCCCCCCGACGTAACCGGCGCCCAAGCAACAAATTTTTTTGATCACCATTTCTAAGGCAAAACAATTTTTTAATTAAACGAAATCTAAAAGAACGCCTTATCTAAATCGATACTGAAATCAAGATGAATTAAGATGCTGGTGGAGGACTTACGTCCATGAAATTAAAACGAATTCTTCAATAACACAAACTGCATTCAGATAGATAATGATAATCAGCCGGAAGAGAGGCTGAATGATAGCAATCAAACAAGTTTAATTATCTGATAAATTACTTACCGATTTATTTGGTTTAAAAATGATTAAATAAATTGCAGATACACAAGAACAATCTAATAACAGGAACACTCTAACTCATTACTTATCAACACTCCATCTTCTACGTTACTGACGTTTTAAATCTTCTTGGAACTTGGAAGTTGGAAGGTTGAAGAAAATGACAGTTCAGTGTTACCAACTGTCAAACTCAAATTTTCACTAAAGTTTTTAAATTTTACTTTTGTGTTTAAGTTAATAATTACGTATTATTATTATTAATATTGATATTATTATTATCAGTGCTACCGAAACAAGTATGGCGACCTGCAGGCCAGAAAGAATTATCACAAGAAAGAATGCGTTTAATATACAGTGTGATTCTTATGCACAGTTGTACCAAACACTTAAGTTATATTTAATTCGCGTTTTCAGTCGTTAAAGTTAAAGAAAATGGAAACAAAAGACGATCGGTTTTTCAACGCAATTCAGTAGATTATGATAATTTTTTTTTAATGATTTGAGAAGAATAGTGAGAAAACAACATAATAAAAATTCAAAAATAATCCAATAAAAAAATTATAATAACAAAAACAAAAAACAAGCGAATTTTTAATTTATTAATATTTAAAAACCAATAAGAACAAGAGACTATTGATTTTACAGAACAATTCAGTATTAAAACAAACGAAAAAAAAAACTTTTGACATCTTTCAAAAGATGGCACTGTTAAATGTCCAATAACAACCATTACGCAATCTTCTCTTGTCACTATTCAGAAATGATTGTCAGTCGAAACCACAGATAATAGAACTAGACAGATGGCTCATCAAATGCTTAAAAATTTGACGCCCCAATTTGGAGACAAACTCGGTGTTAATTTGGAGACAGCTCACCAAATATGTGATGGCGCTAGTATTACAATAGCAGAGTGCAAAACCGAAACCTGTAAATATAGCTAACATTTGTACAAATCTATCACTAAGTGGTGTGATGTAAAGTTTTTAAAGAGCATTATCAGCATATTATAACCATGCGTCACATTATCGCGTACTGGTTCCACTTTAAACTTATTTCTCTGTTACTTAGAAGAGACATCTGGCGGTAAATGAGCTAATTAGGTTTCGAAATTAGCAAATGGTTTGTGACAAATTTTCAGTTTTCGAATTTATGCAGGCATGTGACATCTATTGAGTATTTAACAAACTTTCTTGGAGCGTTCAGTCGTTCCTATCTCGTTGGCTATCTGGAGAAATCTATTATCTGTGTCGGAACTAAATCATTGGTGGTTGTTCAAAGTGACTTTCGTCAAAAACCAATGAATCATCCCCATAGAAACAAATGAAAAGAAGACTACCGGCAAGTTTCAACAGATGGCGTTGTTGAATAACGCAAGAGATAATTTTAAAAACATACGCAAGGGTCATTTTAATAGAAACTTTGAGAAATTGTGGAGTGCATTCGTATTATACAGGATGTCCATTTTAAATCGTGACCCCTGAAGGTTTTAGAAAAGGCAACCCGTCGATCAAAACGGAAACAATTTCGTGCTTCCCATTAGCCGAAAGTAGAATGGATTTCCTATTTTCAATTTCGATAAATGTGTTATTTGTTACTGAATTTTATTTAATGTTAAGCCTACTTTTAAAAAAATTGTTAAAAACCGTTCTTTGTGAATTTTTATTATATAAGACTATTTGGCGACTTTCTTAGGTTTTGGTAACGACTTTCGTTTCTGATTGTGGCGATGTTTCACCCCCAGCGGTTGGCAACACTGAGTACAATGTATTTCAAATATGATTGGGGAAATGGCTCGAAAATGTCAGGTTTTCTTAATCTGAATTGTGTGATAATTGAAGCGCTCTCATCGGCTCAATGTCGTTCTTTTATGTAGAAGGACACCCACTTATTAAAAAATTAGTTTGTTTTTATTAATTATTAATTAATTAATCCGTAAAGGACGAAATTAATAGTATTTGTGTAAGATATTGAACAGCGCCATCTATTCCAGTTTTCTTATAATCTCTTTTGTCACTAATACTGAGTGATTTTTAAATTTTTTTGTCAATTCTTGCCATGAAATCTGGACGACATGTCTTAGCTTAAGTGAAAAGTACGTCATTGCACTCCTTGATGCTGTTTTACAGTAAAGCTAAGACATGCCGTCCAAATTCTATAGCGAGATTTGATAAAAAGGTTTAGAAAATCACTAGATATTTAATTCATATTGTTTCTCTTTTAATTTATGAATCTACTAAAATCGATCGTCTCTTGTTTTTATTAATTTATTTTTTAATATTGTTATGTATTTGTTAAAATTTTGATTTTTGTATTATTTCGAAATTTTCTTTTTCAAAATTCTATTATGTATTTCTTTTGTTTTGGCGTCGTTCTTTTAAAAATATTAATCTATTAAATTGTCTCGTCCAACCGATCGTCTTTTGTTTTCATTAATCTATTAAATTATCTCGTGCAACCGATTGTCTTTTGTTTCTATTCATTTTTTTAAATATTAATTTTTACTTTTTGAATGTTTATTAGTTTTGTTTACTTTGTCTAAGACATGCCGACCAAGTTCCATGGCAAGATTTGATAAAAAATTTAAAAAATCATTTGACATTTATTTCTTTTTATTTACGAATCTACTAAAATCGATCGTCTCTTGTTTTCATTTACTTATTTGTTAATATTATTATGTATTTTTAAAAATTTTGATTTTTGTATTATTTCCTATTTCTTCAAAATTCTATTATGTATTTCTTTCGTTTTGACGTCGTTTTTTTAAAAATATTAATCTATTAAATTGTCTCTTGCACATTGGGTAACTCTGGGAGTCTCTTAAATATCAAATTTATGAAGAAAGGCCTACAAACATATTATTTGTCAGTTCGTTTTTTTTTATAGAGATTGGGCCAAGGTATTAATAGAGAGTAGAAATGGTCCCATAGATGGAAAAAACTATACTATATCCCTTAGGGGTTAAATTAAATGATGTCACAGTAGCTACATATTGCAAGACAAACTAATAGCGTTTTCGACCGATTGCTCTAAAGCAATCTCAAATTATTTCCATCTTGGTTTAACCTCATGTAAAAAACATAGAATAGAGATACTCTCAGAGTGCTCAGGAGCACTATTAATCTACTATTTCAAGCTCCTTAGACCCTTATCACTCACTGAAAAATCAAGAAAGAATATTTAGATTTCATGATCAACAAAAAATAAATAAGTACACAAACAATTATCAGAAAATCTTTATTGAGTGCAAAGGTACACGACAACACGAAAATAAGTTAAATAAGTTACACACATCTAAACTACGAAACTAACCAACGTCTTTGGTTAAAATAACGGTATCGTTTTTGGTAACAACAATATTAATAATAATAATAACACAAATACGATTTTGTACTTTTCAGATTCTCCATACAAAAATATTCTCAATTGCCCTGGTAAGGGAAAAACGACAATTTACATCTTCGAGTCACACTAAATTTAAGCACGGAGATGAATAATACTGATTTGAGATCAACACAACCAAAGATCACAAGTGCTGCTAACTCTATTTGTTTCAGGCGGTTCTACACCAGCACATTCCTTGTAAACGTGCTGGTATAGAGGCGGGTGAAACTGCTACACACTACTGGTAAAACAAAGTACAGTCAAAAACTAAAGAAAAACTACCTCTACAACAAGTCTATTCCAAAAACAGGTTATTGTGGTTCAGATACTTAAGAGATTTGAAGGTATAAACATCCGAAGGCTCTGCCTAGGCACTGTCCAAACTCGTCTTGCTCTCTTGCAAACTAGCAGAACGACGACGCTTCAACTCTTGCCGGCGCAGCTTTGATTCCTTGTGGCGTTGCGCCAGTAATTTCTTGTAAGCATTGACCTCCTCCTTGCGTTTGAGACAACGCTTTTTCTTCAAAGCCAAGCAATGGCGCTTGCGCTGTAAAGTCTCGGGCGTGATCAAACGCTGAACTTTCGGGGCCTTGAATCTCTGTTTCTTTCCCTCCTTCTGCGGAAGAGGGCGCTTCACGACGTACTGACGAACGTCATCCTGCTTGGTCAAGTTGAAGAGTTTGCGTATGTTATTGGCTCGTTTAGGGCCCAGACGACGAGGGATGTTTGTGTCAGTCAAACCGGGAATGTCCTTGAGGCCTTTCCTGACGATCACCAGCGAGAGCACGCTTAAATTTCCATCAACGATGCAGCCCCTCACAGACTTGCGCCTGCGTTCGCCATCTCTACGAGGGCGGAAGCACGAGTGGTTGCTCGAGAGTAGCAAACGGACTCTGCCGTTGGTTAAAACGCCCTGCTTCATTGGGAAACCCTGCTTGTCATTACCGCCTGTAATTTTGAAGATGTACCCCTTCCAATCGTCTCCGAGGGGATCTGCGTGTACTTCGGATCCCATGCGTTTATCGAAGAAAATTCTGACCTTGTGGTCGTCCACTATTTCGAATAATTTTTGGCATCCGGTGGCCGGATAGGATATGTTGAACTTCATGGTTACTGCAAATGTTTGAAACTATTAAAGGAAAGAAGTCGCACTGGTATTTTGAGGTTAAAATAAATATTATGCAATAAACGAGGAGGTTATGTTTAAAAGATATTTATACAACAAAAAAAAATACGTATTATTGGTGGCGGCTTAATTAGTAATCAATACAGAAGAAATTTAGTGATTCTCGCCCGTTAACAAATGCGCAATGAAGCGCTGCTAGGTAACCGAGCGAAAGCTAAAATTTATAAACAAATCTACCTCCGACGAGGGAAACGCACGAAGAAACTTTGCAATGTAATAAAGCTGTTGCTTACCTAGTTTATGTTCGTTATTTTAAAGCGATATGGCGTCCACTTTACAGCCGTTGTAAACATGAAATAGCCGCCACAACTGCGGCCTTGAACGGTTTTTTGCATTGTGCCGAACGCTGTGACGTGCGCACGCGTGTCGTCGGAGCCACGACATTGGTAGACTGCCGGAAAACAATCGCATTTCCTGTTTCATGGCGCTACTTGACGAAAATTAAATTTTAAACCGCGCTCTCAATTTTAATTGAATCGCTCATTTCGAAAGCAGCATAAGTCACATTTTCATCGAAAATGAGTTAAACGTCGTAATGTGTGCTTTAAAGGTAAAGTAATGCGAATTAAAACTGGAAAAACTACGTTAGTCAGACTGCCTCTTTTGAAAAGTACAAAAACTTGACTAATGTAGTTTTCCAGTGATTGTAACTACGCTTGAAGCACACATTACACTTTTGTCTCACTTTTACTCGTATTCAAACTTATTCGATCTCACTCTTTAGAGCGCGAAAAGAGTAAGCAGATCGAATGGAGATGAATAAACGAACTTACGCTATTTTTGAAATTACTTTATATTGTTATAACGTTGTATAATAAACTAAGTAAGTAGTTACGTTGCCCTAACGTGTCTATAAGGATTTATATAAGTAATAATTTAGGTTTGCACGGAAGAACTGTATTTTGTGGCGTTTCGAAACTGAAACATCACATGGCGGCAATTTTAAATCAATGTGCGCATTAGGTGCGTTCGGAATTGTCACCGGACGTTTAACTTTGCTACCCTAACCTCTAAAATTAAAAAAAAATATATATTACAAAGTGGTCAAGAATCACTGTTTGAGTTGCCAGTCATTTTACAAGCGTCCTTTGACTTTTCCAATTCAAATTGAAACGGTAATTTTTATTCACGTAACCTACAATCTTGTCGCTGTTCAGGTTACGTCAAATAAACCAACTAAACGTATATCCGGTTGCAGTGTTGCAAATAGCCGAATAAAAAGATGCTCTTAATTGCATTGCCAACACAAACAGTTATTCTTAACGACTTTCTAGATTCGGAAATAAATTAAAAAATACAATAAAATAACGTAAACAATACATAAAGTTAAAGAAAAACAAACGAAAGATGATGTCTTTACGGCGGCTTTCAGTGGATTAACAATTAATTTAAAAAAGAAACAATTTCAAAAACAAAACGAAGTGAACAAAACTAATAAAAATTCAAAAAGTAAAAATTAATATTTAAAAAAATTAATAAAAACAAAAGACGATCGGTTGCACGAGACAACTTAATAGATTAATGGAAACAAAAGACGATCGGTTGCACGAGACAATTTAATAAATTAATAGAAACAAAAGACGATCGGTTGCACGAGACAATTTAATAGATTAATATTTTTAAAAGAACGAGGCCCAAACAAAAGAAATACATAATAGAATTTTGAAAAAGAAAATTTCGAAATAATACAAAAATTTTAAAAAAATACATAACAATATTAAAAAATAAATAAATAAAAACAAGAGACGATCGATTTTAGTAGATTCGTAAATTAAAAGAGAAACAACATGAAATAAATGCCAAGTGATTTTTTAAATTTTTTTCTCAAATCTCGCTGTGGAATTTGGACGGGCATGTCTTAGCTTTACTGTAAAACAGCATCGAGGAGTGCAACGACGTACTTTTCACTTAAGCTAAGACATGCCGTCCAGATTTCATGGCAAGAGTTGATAAAAAAGTTTTTTTAACATCACTCGGTATATAGTGACAAAAGAGATCATACAAAAAAACTGCAATAGATGGCGCTGTTCAATATCTTACACATATAGACTTAATTTCGTCCTTTATGGACGACAAGTGAATTTTCTTAAATAAATAAATAAAAATAAATAAAAATAACTCATTTTTTTAATAATTGGGTTTCCTTCTACATAAAAGAACGACATTGAGACGGCGACGCCTAACATGCATAACAAATTAATTAACAAAAACTACCAGTTTTGCTAATAATTATTAGTGCTGTTAAAGTAAAAAAGTTCGTAAACAATGAATGATCTTTTCGAATTTCTTTTTTGAAGAGAAGAATAAGAAGAGATGAGCTTCGTACTTGATTTGTTCAAACACTTTCCTCCTTATGACTTTCTTCCCGGTTTCTAAACTAGACTCGTCATATTTTTGTGACTTTTTTAATAATTAAGTAAACCGTTCTTCTTTACTGTCTGTTAACATGTACAGGGTGGCCCAACGATGCGTATTTCTTCTATAAAGCCTAGGACAAAAAAATTAAGAAAAAAATCGAAAAAGAAATTTATACTAGATAATACGCGGCATATTGTAAAATTATTTTCAATTATACAGAGTGATCAGAAAAATGTCAGTTCGTGGAAACCAATTTTTTTTAAATAGAACACCGTATATATTTTTAAATATTTGGATGCGCCGCAGTGAGATGATTACAATGGTATAAATATATATAGATTTTATTGAACTACTTTCGTAAAATAATTTTTTTTCTTAAAAAATTCTTCAAAAATTCATTTAGTTTGGATATGAATTTCTGATTACTGAGATAACACAGATCAACGAAAATTTAATGCGATATTTTTAGGACTTTGGCCTATATGAAAATGTGAAGAAAATTAAGATATCTTTCTGCATTATACCGAGCGATCGATACTTACGAAACATTCGGTATCTCATTTTTTTTAAATGGAACGGCCTACTTTTTATTTTAGAAATGGATAGCACTTAAATGTAGCTTTCTGATGATGTAAAGTTATATACCTTTATTTTTAATAGTTTCGTCACTAGAATTTTCTTTTTCACAAGTATTTGAATGGTCGCCTTTTTAAACTACACACATCCGCACGTCTGATGTCGCCACCAGTCGGAATATGTATTTTTGCTACAAATTTAAAATTTACGTCTGTTAATTAAGTCTATGTTAAAAAAAAAAATAAAAAATTCCGAAAGTTCGGTAACAAACATTGTTTCGATTAAAATTTCCTAAAATTATCGCCTTAAGTAAGAGCCAGTTTCATAATGAAATCTCAAGGAGGCTTTAAAATTAAAGGCACATTCAGATCTGTAAACAAATGTGTTTTCATATTCGTTTTTAAAATACGAACAATATTAGGATATCTGTTTGCATTATACCGAGCGATCTGTACTTACGAAACATTCGGAATCTCATATTTATAATGGAACGGCTTACTTTTTATTTCAGAAATGGATAGCAGTTAAATATAGCTTTCTGCTGATATAAGGTTATATACCTTTATTTTTTAATTATATTTTT
Organism: Serrognathus titanus; assembly: GCA_039766575.1. Taxonomy (NCBI): domain Eukaryota; kingdom Metazoa; phylum Arthropoda; class Insecta; order Coleoptera; family Lucanidae; genus Serrognathus; species Serrognathus titanus. Next base: position 18,691,705 of record CM077911.1, on the reverse strand, counting down.
AATTTAAAGGAGGCTTTAAAATTAAAGTTAGATTCAGACGTGTAAACAAATGTGTTTTCATATTTGTTTTTATATCAGGAAGTAATTTTAAATTTAAAATCTCCTTTAAATTCCATTATGAAACTGGTCCTTAGTAAAATATATTTTAAAAAGTATGTAATGACAATAAAATTTGAAAAATTTAACAAATGTAATTCTTGACTGCGTTCAATAGTTATAGTTATAAGAAGGTATGTTTCTTATGATTTACATATTAAGAAGATGTAATACAAATAGTCTTCTTGTCTCCAGAATTTATAGTGAAAGATATCCAGACCGTCGCTCTATTCAAGTAAAATGTTTCAGAAGCCTCAAGAGACGTTTTGAACCAAACAATAGTGTTCATTACAAGAAGAAAATCGTTAACCATCCAAACACAACACATGAGGATAATCAGTTTACAGTCCTGGTAACAATAACAGAAAATCCAAATATAAGTTCGAGCGAAATAAGCAAGATAACAGATATCAGTAAGACCAGTGTCTAAAGAATTATAAAAAAAAAACATAAATATTGTTCGTATTTTAAAAACGAATATGAAAACACATTTGTTTACAGATCTGAATTTGCCTTTAATTTTAAAGCCTCCTTTAGATTCCATTATGAAACTGGCTCTTACTTAAGGTAATAATTTTAGGAAATTTTAATCGAAACTTAACATTTGCTACCGAACTTTCGGAATTTTTTATTGTTTTTTTAAACAGTAGACTTAATTAACAGACGTAAATTTTAAATTTGTAGCAAAACTACATATTCCGACTGGTGGCGACATCATATGTACGGATGTGTGTAGTTTAAAAAGGCGACCATTGAAATACTTGTGAAAAAGAAAATTCTAGTGACGAAACTATTAAAAATAAAGGTATATAACTTTACATCATCAGAAAGCTACATTTAAGTGCTATCCATTTCTAAAATAAAAAGTAGGCCGTTCCATTTAAAAAAAATGAGATACCGAATGTTTCGTAAGTATCGATCGCTCGGTATAATGCAGAAAGATATCTTAATTTTGTTCACATTTTCATATAGGCCAAAGTCCTAAAAATATCGTTTTAAATTTTCGTTGATCTGTGTTATCTCAGTAATCAGAAATTCATATCCAAACTAACTGAATTTTTGAAGAATTAAAAAAAAAATTATTTTACGAAAGTAGTTCAATAAAATCTATATATATTTATGCCATTGTAATCCGCTCACTGCAGCGCATCCAAATATCTAAAAATATATACGGGGTTCTATTTAAAAAAAATTGGTTTCCACGAACTGCCATTTTTCTGATCACTCTGCATAATTGAAAATGATTTTACAATATGCCGCGTATTATCTAGTATAAATTTCTTTACCGATTTTTTTCTTAATTTTTTTGCCCTAGGCTTTATAGAAGAAATATTCATCGTTGGGCCACCCTGTACAACATAATACATAGTTCAAATTTAAAAACCATGAATGTACCGCATTCCATTTCGAAGGACAAATTCAAATTTGAATTTTTTTTAGTTCCTTTTCAGGTTGCAATACTTTATTAATTCATGGGGGAATGTTAGTTTGAATTTGGTTAAGGCGGTCGATGACACCTACTTGTCCTAATTTGTTACAAAATATCAAAAAGCCCAGAGTGAAACTAGGAAAAGCCTTAAATTAAAATAATTCGCAGCCAGTTTTTTCGTAATATTTTTATTAAATTTACATCCGTTACACCTAAAACAGTACAGTAATTAACTTTGAGTTTATGCGCAGTATATCTCAGCTAAAACTTTACAGTGCCTACAGCGAATAATTTAATAAATAATAGAGTACGTCTAAATAACAAAACTATACACTAGAGATGATGAATAGTACATTCAATTAATCACCGAATATATTGGAGAGATTCACCAATACATTTCACACTTCGCCCTGCATGCAGTGCATCGTCGACTCCTGAGAGAGTTCATCCAAAGACGAATCTGCACAATAGAAAGAAAAGCCAGTGATTTATGCTCGCAGTCAGAAATAAATGAGTGTGTCTTTACCGGGTCCGAAAAGAGACGAGTTCTTGTTGTTCTGCTGCTGGAATGAGTAGGTCAAGTGCAGATTTATGTGACGACTGAAACTGTTGTTGTCGTCTCTGCCATTGTGCACTGCGAATAATTAAAAAAATCAAATGCTTGTTTGGTTCTGGTGGCCGACTTACTTTGCGTTTTGACTTTTCCCGTGTGCATGTGCTTCTTCTGCCGCGCCCTCGAGTTCTGAAACCAGACTTGCGTGACTCGCTTGCTCAGTCCGGTTATCTGAGCTATTCGTTCCAAATCCTGGCCATCAGGATTCGAGTCCAGTTGGAAATTTGCTTGCAACACCTGCAACTGTTCCTCTGTAAACGTTGTGCGCACTCGTTTCGCTTTATTTTTGTGATAACCTTCCGCGTCGCAGCCATCTTAACAGAAAGAGAAAACAGGGTGTTACCGCTGAAACACACTGGAAATTATCTCTTAAAACAAATCACAAAAATTGATACTACTTCACAAATTCAGACGGAATGATGAGTACGTCTTGATTAAACGCTTTGTAATGCGTTTACGTTCTATTCTTAACTTAACTTTTTTCAGTTTACGTCTGCATTTCTTTTTTAAATTATTTTTAAATTTCGTTTATTTTTTAATAGAAGAACGAAGAAATTCTTATAATGACTTCTTTGGAGAATCAGTTTCGAGAAGAGATGGCGCTGAACGCGGAGAGACTTTATAAATACAATTTTCTTCTAAACGGAAAATGCTAGGGCGCTGCAATTTTCACCACAGCCAATACTCGTTGAGGGAAATTGATCGGTGTAAATCAAAATTTGCAAATTTTCATTGTTTTTGAGAAAATTACGGAAGACTTTACGCGAATCGTAATACCGTAGTCTTCCGGAAATATAATTATCTGGAAATAAAGAGAGTACGACGAAGTTACAGTTTTCAGTAGTCGTCTCTAGAATATATAAAGTAATATATAAAAACGAGAATATTTATTTTTAAGAAATAAATAAATAAATGGGATTTATTTTGCAAATTATAGAACTATGAGGTTTGGACCTAATCAACTAAATGCTTTTAGTTTGATGAACTTGAAGGCTTCCGTAGCAAATGTCCATCAACATTAACGTTTTCGGAAGCCTTAGCGATGGGTACTTCATTCATTCAACAAATTTCTAAAAAAAATACGAAACCCATTCGCAAGTTACAATCCTGTGATTCCCCAAGATTTTGCAATGCTTCTAAGTACTTACAATTTTCAAAACTAAACAGTTATTTCTTCTTAAACAAATACAAGACGAAGTTAAAATTCAAAAAAAAGTAAGTTTACCATCGGACGAAGTTGTACCACCATCCAGCGTCTCTAAGTAGTGCGCTTTACACAAGACCCTGTCTTCGTGAAGGGCGAACTCTTCTCCCGTGGATAACTGTCGATGACAAGCAGCGCATGCAAAACAAGCCAGGTGATAAACGTGATCCCTCGCTTTCCGCACCCAATCGCTCGACGAAATCCCTCTCGAACACACCGAACATTTGGCACCGAAACTTCTGGAAAGGAAAAAAGAGCGCATGAAATGCCATACTTGCAAAATCCCAATTAACATTTAAGATTCAGCGAAAACTTTGAAAGTATGTGTGTGTGTGTGCGCTCGGACGTAGTCACGCCTCAAACGCTTTTGCTCATGGGTCGTCTTTGTGTCGGGTAGACGGCGAAGAATCTACCGCACACATACGTCCACAATGGCTTTAAGCATATTGTATCGGAGTGACTCGCACTTCTCGGTTTCATTTGTCATCCGTCAGAGACAGCAGTGACATCTGACCAACTCATCTTGCGTATTATTCTTATCCGAAGTCGAGTGTGGTTCCCATCATTCCAGAGATAATGCGTCTTTATGCCGAGCTGTTGCTGCTTCTGCTGCCTCTAATCTTACCATCATTCGAAAACTTGCAGAACGTTAAAGTTTTTCAATAGATTCAAATTTTTTACTTGGAGTTTGACTTCTAAAGAGAAACCTCACCTTCAAATTCAAAGCTGCACCTATTACTGTAATTAGTAATTAGGAGCTCTGTCTTTTGTAAAAGGAAGGAAAAAGAAGGTGCTCATTACTTCAGCGTGAATCTTAAGTAGACCGTTCTTCATTTCGATCTGTTAACATGTATACAGTACACATTGAATGATTAAGAGATGATCATTTGTATTCGGTTAATTCATTAATAGACGTGCAAATCATCCCTCTAATTTTTTAATACTGTTTCAAATCGTGAGAATTTTTCTCTCGCAGTTCAATGAATACAGGAACTGTACAATTCTTTCTGAAACGAAAACAGAGCCGAGAGAAGGTGCTGTAAGTCGACGGCCAAGAAACTGTAAAATGTTAATTAACCGATCGCTGGTTGTTAAAAACAAATTTACGAGCGCGCGCCCGTCCCAAAATAAACGGACCCAAATCGAAGTCCGCTGTAAGGTCCGGGCTACCGGAGACAGGGACGGCGGTTCGCGTATCCTCGGGGCGCAGCTCTCGAATGAAAATCACTAAATTAGGGGAATTAGGGCCCTCATTAACAGATACACGGGCTGATTGCCTCCGAAAACGCGTAGGCTCCGCCGAGAATTCCGCCTCGTAATGGCCCGCGCGATGAATATTCAGATGCCTTCGACACGTTTTGTGCATTCGAGGCGATGTTTAAGACGTCCCTGTAAACATATAATATTTAATTATATAGGAAAGCATTTGCATGGGGGCCGGTTCGCGTGAAAATAAAAAAGACGGAGGCTCGCCTCGCTTATGTACGTTCTATGTAAATCTCTAGGAATTTATTCGCCCGGTCGTGATTTTAATTGATCGAGGAAAAATAGTTTTCGAAAACAATTCCTGCGTTGTGACTCGGAGCGAAGCGGTCTTCTTCGAGGAGGTCCGCGAGAATGCGCCAGTCATCCTCTTCTGCAATACCCAAAGGAGAGATCCGCCGTGAGATATCGATACGTCCGCTTGTTTGACGTCCGACGCATTATTTCATTTATTCAAACTTACGGCCTGGCAGTCAATACAACGTCGTTACTTGCAAGAAGCAAAGAGCAAAGTGTTTTGATAAGACGCACGACGGTGACAGCTCGCTTACTCTCACTTTGTTTGCACACGTCGATTATTGTGCAATCGGAACGATCGAGAATTATATGAAAATGATAATTAACCTAATTTAAGTTCAGTTTGAGAGTAAATTGAAGATAATTTCAACATACAAACAAACTTAGAAATAACAAAAACAATAGTGGTCAGAAATTTAAACCCTGCGGTATGCCTGATCTGAAAACTCCTCGTGAATCTTGAGAGTTGGTCATTGCTGTACATACAGCTGGTTTCTCGTTGATTGTTTCCCACTTACTTGGCATAATCTGCTTTGCAGTAGATGGCTCTGTCGCGGATGAAACACGACGGTTGTCTGTCAAGTTGGAGCTGACACACACAGCACCTCAGGCACCTCGCGTGCCAACTTCTTCCGGAAACTTCGAGCAGGAACTTATCGCTGATTGGTTCTCCACAGGCCGAGCATATTCGAAACTCCGTCTGTAACAGAATTAACGTTTGCATTCTTGTTGGCCCCAAACTAACGAACGAAAGGAAAATCTTTCGTTTCGTTGTAAGAAATTATGTCGCAAGTAAGCGTTGCGTTCGACCGCAAAACACCTGTGTCCGTTTTGGAACACGAAAACTACTTGATTCGGATTTTGATCGTAATTAATCTACCATTCCGCTTACCCTTGAACCCAACTGATTTGAAGGTTCAATGGAAGATCGTATTGTGGCCTCATTGGAGTAAATAAACAAGAGAGTGCGAAGAAGTATGGAAAATAACAAGTGAGATTCTGAAAGCGAATTTACGACATACCCTCTCCTAGGATAAAAGAGAATCACCGCATTACAAAGGACCGCAGATACAAGTATAATCCAAAAATAAACAAATTTCGTCCCAAAATGTAAAAATTTGTCCCCCACCCCCTCAACGCGACACATCTGACGCAAGAAGGGTATAACGAGATTATTTTTTGTTGCTGTTATGTGATTCAAGGCAAACCCTTGGGGCTTGTAGAATGAAGAAAACACATATTTAAAATAAATCATTAATTGAAATAATAATAACAATAATTAAAGTAATCTCTTATTCGATGAACATTTGTATAAGAAATTCGTTTCAATATTTATTTAAATTCCAGCGGGATTGCCAGAACTGACGCACTGTTCCTTAAGTTCGTAGCCGCGATCACAAGAACCTTTTAACGTTTGACTATACTTTGACTGTCATCCTGACGAAGCTATCAACAGATGTTAACTCAATCTCTAACGAACAATAACAAATCTCACAATTACTCAACGTTTCACTATCGGTTGATACCTTCATCAGGAGTAAAGAATCTAATCCTGACGAAGCTATCAACCGATAGTAAATAAATCTTTAAATCTCACAATTATTCAACGCTTCAGTAGCAGTTGATAGCTTGATAGTGAATCAAGCCTTAACGAACTCCATAAAAATCTCACGATTGCTCAACATTTCATTTTCCGTTGATAGCATCGTCTAGAGTGTAAACTATAAGTCTGACGAAACTATCAACCGATACTGAAACGTTAAGCAATTGTGAGATTTTTATAGTGTTCGTTAAAGATTGATTCACTATTGGAAAGTGAAACGTTGAGCAATCGTGAGATTTTTATAGTGTTCGTTAAGGATTGATTTACTATCAAGCTATCAACTGCTACTGAAGCATTGAGCAATTGTTCGTTAAGTATTGATTCTCTATCGATTAATAGCTTCATCAGGATTATATTTTTCACTCCTGATGAAGCTTTCAACCGCTAGTGAAATGTTGGGCAATTATGAGATTTTTATAGTTTTTGGTAAAGATCGATGGGGGCATCTTTAAAGACGACCTTGAATGAGTGAATCTACGACATATTCTCTTCTAAGATGAAGGAGAATCGCTCAATTATAAAGGACCTCAGATACAAGGATACTCTCTCCTAGGATGAAGGAGAATCGCCCCATTACAAAGGACCTCAGATAGAAGGATAATCCAAAAATAAACAAGTTTCGTATAGGGGCATCTTTAGAGATGTCCTTGAAAGAGTTAATCTATTATAAAGGACCCCAGATACAAGGATAATCGAAAAATAAACATGTTTCATATGGGAGCACTTTTATAGGAGAATCGCTCCATTGCAAAGGACCTCAAATACAAGGATACTCTGTCCTAGGATGAAGAAGAATCGCCCCCAGATACTAGGACACTCTCTCCTAGGATGAAAGGAGAATCGCTTCATTACAAAGGACTCCAGATACAAGGATAATCGAAAAATAAACATGTTTCGTATGGGAGCACCTTTATAGGAAAATCGCTCCATTGCAAAGGACCTCAAATACAAGGATACTCTGTCCTAGGATGAAGAAGAATCGCCCCCAGATACAAGGACACTCTCTCCTAGGATGAAAGGAGAATCGCCTCATTACAAAGGACCCCAGATACAAGGATAATCCAAAAATAAACAAGTTTCGTATGGGGGCACCTTTAAAGGAGAATCGCTCCATTGCAAAGGACCTCAGGATACTCTCTCCAAGGATGAAGAAGAATCGCCCCATTACAAAGGACCCCAGATACAAGGATAATCGAAAAATAAACAAGTTTCTTATGGGGGCACCTTTAAAGGAGAATCGCTCCATTGCAAAGGACCTCAGGTACAAGGATACTCTCTCCAAGGATGAAGAAGAATCGCCCTATTACGAAGGACCCCAGATACAAGGATCATCCAAAAATAAACGAGCTTCGTTTGGGGGCATCTTTAAAGATGCCATTGAATGAGTGAATCTACGACATACTCCCTTCTAAGATGAAGGAGAATCACCTCCATTACAAAACCTCAGACGCAAGGATAATTCAATAATAAACAAGTTTAAAGATGATCTTGACTTGGAAAGCTAAAACAGTATCAGAAGTGAAGGGCGGAAAACAAGTGCCGCTTACCGCGCATGGTAACACTCTAAGAGGAATCGTGAAAATTCTAAACAACATGACAGACAATCAATTAATTAATGGATTTAATAACAGCTTTTAGATAACAGCTGAAATTGATTGCCAATGCCGGACTGAAAGTTTTGGACGTTGAAAGGAACTACCAAACAACAGGCACGCCAAAAATTCTTCAAAGTTTAAAGTGAAATAGTGTAGTGATGACACAAATCCTTGTGGAACGGACTTTGATACATCCTTGCATAATTAAAAACTTTTATGAAAGTAGATTAAGTACATTTTAGTAGTTCGTTTACTAATCCGTCCTGAAATAACTTTTTAATACTGAAAGATATTGCAGCCAACACTTTTTTTTGTATTGAAGTCACAGAGGTCATCATGATCCCTAAACCTCCTCGTGAAGACCCCCATCATTGCTGTCAGTTATTTCGAAACTCTATGAAAAATAACTTCTGAAGAGATTAAAACCTATAATAGAGGAAAAAAATGATTCCCGCCCGTTAGTTTGGTTTCAGAGAAAACCAGTCGACCATCGATAAAGTCCACGTGATCACAGATATCATTGAAAGGTCGCTAGAAGAAAAGAAAGTTTGCTCCACCATCTTCCTCAACGCTCATAAACTGAATCTATTTCAGCCAAGACTGAATTCCCATATGTCAGAAAGATATTTCAGAATTAAGTAAGAATATGCTTATTCGGGTGCATGGGTGCCACAAGGTAGTGTGGTAGTTCCAGTACTTTCCCAGCTATATACAAGTGACATTTCAGAGCTTGACAATGACACACTGGGCACTTTAGCTAACGGCGCACTGTAATTAACGAATTATTGATTGGACCAAGAAATGGCTCATCCAGAATGAAGCCAAATCAGTTCATATCAACCTCATCAGTCAGAATAAACGAATCTTAGATTACCTCAGTAAAACATCTGGGTATACTAGATTCCAAGTCAAAAAGAAGCGTGAAGAAGTTGGTATTAACTTCCAAGTTGTCTTCTTCTCTATAAGCAACCTGTATGGACATTTGGCATTCAATTACAGGGTTGTGCCATTAAGAGCAAGATTCAAGTTATCCAACGGTTCGAGAACAAAGCACTAAGGAGCATCATTTATGCATCTTGGTACTGTCGAACCAGCAGCACCCATCGGGACCTACAAATGGACACTGTTGACCAGACCGTTGCCAAATTTGCCAAAGGTGTTCAATCATGTGAACAACGAGGCTATCCAGCTCCTGAACAACATGCATGCAGACGGTGATTGTGTCAATTTATAGCAGAGTATAGTGCTATTATAGTATATTATCAGAACCTAAGGCAGACTATTGAGTAAGACATTAATCGTATTGAATTAGGTTAAAAAAAACTGCTCATTGATCTAAGTATTGATCGTCCATCTCAGGGTCAATTCTGTAACATTGTCTCAAAAGCACATGAAGGAAGCTCCTTCAATAACGGCACATATCAAAGTATCAAACGTTTCGTATTATTGATTCGTTCCCTATTGAGATCAGAAATTAATTGTTTTTTGGGTTTGGACGAATTGGGCGTCTCGACAGATGGTTTGTAGTACCAAACACCAAATCCGTTGACTTACGCTTAATCACCTCGACCAAATGTGTTTTACTTTAGTAACTCATGTTCACCTTCTATAGATTTCGAAAAAAATACTCCTAAATTTATAGACGGGAACCAAAAAAAAAAAGAAAACGAAAGTTAAAACCATCTTCCATCGATGAGGTGGCATGCGTTGAATAGTAACAATTTACAAGACAAATAAATCGCCGTCTGAGCCGAAACGATCGTGGAGGAATTCGAGGAGGCGAGAAGAAGAAGAAGAAGTTCGCCGGCTCATTTATCAAAACACATTTTGTTGTGTATTTGTGTATAATAAGCGGGGAATCCAGCACCTGTCACTCACGGACGGTGACTTATAGACTTTATTATTGACTGAGGGCCGGGTCCATCTGCGGGTCACAACAGGCATTTCTCATGCTGACACCACGCGATCGAGAGCTCCTTTCACGCGCAAGTAAATAAATAAATAACGAGGCGTTCGGGGGCCGCATGGGGTTCACGGGACTCCTTCTCTTGAGGGGACCTGATAGGCGCGATAATTAAAGGAAGGCTGCTGATGACAATTGAGATGTTTTGAAATATTGAATTCCGAGAGAATTCCAACACCGAAGGCGAAGGTTTTTTAATTGCCACGTAATATAATTATCTGCTTAGCTGGATCGCGACGGGGGGGTTCCCACAATTCGCCGCTTTGTGAAACAAAACCGTCTTCCCGCCAACGCTGAACTCATCATCGTCGTCGTCAGGTCAGGTCTGCTCAGTTACCTGCACGCGTCTGTCCTTTTAATCCTGTTTTTTGTATTAAATTTTCACGGTTAATTTATTTTGTGTTCGTTGTTTTCTTTTGTGCGACAGGACGTAAAAAAACAGCTAACTAATAATGAGTTGAGTTACCTTATTAGTTTGAATCTTTAAAAGTCTTTTACCTTATTTCTTTTTAAACCCTTCAGAATTTCTGCCCCCAAAATGTAATAATGGCGAAAGTAGTGCTTTGTTGTAGTGCTTCACCCTTGCTTATGAAAAAGGTTTTTCTTTTTTTTCTGGGGATCTTCCATTTTCAAAAATACTTCGATTCGTTTTTCAATGAATAGTGCAAGTATTATTATCGAAACGATGAATTGTAAAAATCTAATGGAAGTCATAAACTTTAACATTATGAACAACTTTTCGTCAATAGTGAGACTGAATTATTTAATATTTTGTTATGGTTAACGTTCAGGCCTTCAATCCCAATTGGTTTTCATATGGAATTTGAACCCGATTTGAAGAACTACACTAATAACTTCTCTTATAATTAGCCAACGTAATTCTTCAAGGGGGCCACAGTCAATAAACAATGTAGGCAATCACCCATAACGAACGGGCCCAGTGCGAGCCGACACGTTTTCAATTAGCCACTCGGAAACTGTATCACCAGTATCATTTATATCCTGTCAGGAGTTATTACCGACGCGATGTCTTTCCGATAGCATCGCGCACCTCCATCCGACGTTCAAATATTGTGATCCACGGCGCATCGGATCGATCACAACAATACAATGCTTGTTTGATCAAGTGTGCTGCGTCGGCCGCAAAGAAGACCCCAAGAAGAGCGCCACCCACGACGTAACCTACGACCTCTCCAATCGCATTTAAAGATGTGCACGTCACTGGTTCCTTCTTTTTTTTTTACTATCAGTTATTGTCCTTGGCTTCGGCGATAGAAGAAAGAGAAGAAAAAAAAAAGGTGATTATGAGAGCGAGGCCTTCTATATGATCTATGAGCGTATTCTGTGGAGCTTAAACGAAAAGCTTCCCACTGGTCGAAACAATTTATTCGGGCAAGATCCACGGAAGTGTATCATCTCAGGACGATTACGCGGGATATGGCGGTGGTGTTATAAATTAGTTAATTAACACCGTAACCTCTGTGCAGAGCCCCTGCCGGTAGGTTAATGTACTAATTCGCCTTAGGCCGTACACGTATATAATGGTCGAGGTGGTCGAGTCTCAGTGATCGACTTGCCTCAGTTTTCAATCGGCAATGGAAATACAAATATAAACAAAAAAATTTGGATGAAGAAACTGTCCATCAAACAGTACAGGAGGGCAACAAAGTATATTCAAATAAATTTCATTTCAAGCTCCAACTGAATCTGCAATAGAATAAATCATTCTCCTTTATGTTGCATATAAGGTAGAAGAAGTGAAGCACATCGAGACCATAAACTCATTCGAGGAAGAAAAATGAGCGCGGAACTATTTCTCGTTATAGATTTAATGGCACTTCATGTGTTACCGCTGCTCGAAGTGACGTTTATATTAAAGGGGCCACTTTGTTACGAACGGCGTTATCAGATGGAGGTTCCACGAGATTCCAGAGATAGCCTTCAGGAAATTTTGATAAATCGTAAGCGATCCTCTATGCCGTGCATCACACGCACAAAAACTCATAAAGGGTACAAATCGGACTTGTTTCACGGGAGAGAGGGCACCGAGGATGGCCTCGGCGGACCGCCTAAAGGATTATGATAAATGGACTTCGAAAATTCTTCGCTTTGTGCTGCGGAAGCTCGGCTCTCGTGTGCGTTTCTTTTTGATATCGAAATTTATGTGGTTTCTTTTCTTTTTTTTTCTTCTGGTTCTGCTTCGACGGACTAAAATAGTGAATATGAAATACTAGATTCCTATTATTGTTGCTATGGAACCGCAAGTGTGGCTTTCAATCTTCTCCTTTCTGAATTCTTAAAATTTGAAGCAATCCGCATCTTTATAACAAAGTCCCAATAAGCTTCTTCATTTGAAAGTTTTAATAAATTTTTGCACGCAATTTGTTGTTGGTTTTCCTGCACACGCAGCTTGCGATCGAGGGGAGTGGTATATAACAAGACCACAAACAAAACGAGGGTTGGTTGGTCGGGAGGGTGAACCTCTGAGAAAATATCGCGTTGCATGTGAAAAGCCGGTCCGCGCTTTTTTTTTCCATAACTCTCGAACTGTCACATCAGAATCAGCGGTGCTTGTTTTGGCCGACCCCATTCTCCATTCTTTCCTACTTTTAGTTTGGCGAGGTCATCGTACAAGGATTCATCTTGAATAGCGCAATAAACAGCGTTCGTAGGTGTAAAGAGGGTGAACAAAAGCATAAAGGTGTAAACACCCGGCCATAATGTCCACGTGGTCACCTGAGTTATCCGATGTCCTGGCATTAACCGTGCTTTATCGGTCCTGTCCGTGCTCGGATCTGCTGTAAATATGTGGATTTGAGAGAGTCGCGCGCTCGTAAACGTGACTTATGGGGCGTAAGACAATCGCGGCCCAAACATAGGGTTTAAGCGGCGAAATTACGAGCACCGAGCCATTATCGGCGGAGGTCGGAAGGCATCAATAACAAACATCCGTGGGCTGCGACACCCTTGTAAAGTCAACATGTTCAGAAGTGCGATATAATGGAGTGGGCTGGGACTACAATGGGTGTCATGTCAAACTGGGGATGCGGTTTGTGCCTGACACGCATCATTACACTTTAACGGATTTGCAGATTTACTAACGCCGATTTTTCTCACATTCTCCTATATACGTACGTAGATAAATACATTCCATCCAATAAAATCGAGATGGAAATAAGGAACGAATAATTTTGCCGCAATTAAAGAATGTTCCAAGAAGTCAAGGCAGTCAGCACAAGCGAATCGTTTATGTTGTACAACTGCACTTAAATCAGCACCATTAACGCCTTTGAATTATAAGAAAATAAGACCAAGACTTCATGCCAATCGCCCAATAAGTCTGAATGCTCCTAAAAGTATCCGTAAGAGGATGACGGTAGCTAATCATGATTGTTCATCATATTTCCAAGTCAAATTTTAGTCAAATGAGTAAAAAGTTCATTCGGGACTATCCAAGAGGCAGAAGGCATAAAGAAAATCGAAACAGAAATGTTAATACAAGTTTAGGATTTAGTGATGAAGCACCGACATCATTTGCTACAGAAGTTGGAATATTTGAAACTTCAGTTTTAAGAAGATTGCATTTTAGGCCTAGGCTGTTGACGCCTGAACAAAATTTGTATTGCAAAAAAATTAATTTAAATCCCAAATCTATTTTCACAAATTATCATTTGCGATGAAACTTGGGTATATTTGGGACCCAGAAACAAGACAAGAATGTATCCATCCATAAAGGTTGTCCACCCTCGCAAAGGCATGGTGGCTACGATTTTTTGGAATAATGATGCTATACTTCAATTATTACATCACTAATTAATATTATTTTGCACGAGTTTTAATAATGATTTACATTTTCTGCATTTGCAACTAATTCTATTTGCGTAAATCTTTAGTTTGTTTTTAATAAATTACTCACATTTCTGTGATTTTTTTATTGCACACGTTAAACCTTACCTATTTTTTATTAAGAATACAAAATTTGATTAAAAAAAATATCAAGAAATGGCGAAACTACAGATTTTTGACAAAATTCACTGCATTTTGCACCATAGTGCAGCATCGAGCTCGCCTATGCATCGTATGCTGTGTTAGGACCTCACTCTTTCGAAACGTGTACTTATAGTAAATAAAACTGAGCTAAACGTAGACTATCTACTAATGACAGATCTGTATAAAGTGAACGCTTCTTTGGCATGTGGAAATGACTTCAAAAAAGTAAATGTTATGTTATCACCAATACACAGTGGCAATCATAATTCATTAGAAAGCTTACAGAATTTCATATCCATCTCCTTCAAAAGTACCCAATTTTACTACTTAAAAGTGAATCCGGGATGTCATAAATTATTTCGTGCTTGGAAACCACAACTAAAGTGTCCACAATGACTTTTTCTGTGAAAATTATGTCATGAATTACGTTTGCAACTGTACTTACGAGTACAAAGCAGAAATTCATGTAAAAAAGTTATTATTGGAGGGATAAAAACGAAAAAAAATAAATAAAATAAATAAGTAAAGGAATCATAATCAACAGAAATAGTGTTGCTATCATTGGTACAATTTATAATCGAAATTATAGTTTTCAGTTTTTTTTGTTGTTAGGGAGAGAAACATAGTCTTAATTTGGCGCTTCGTCTTTCAGTTTTGTGTTATTTTCAGGTTTTGTTGTGAACATCAGCGCTTTCTGTTGATTTCTATTTCTTAGGCATTCGATTTGTTTGCCAATTTGGGTGTCTTTTGTTTCCATAGTCCTAAGTAGAGTTTGGAAATATTTTTCTTAGATACTTTTTATGTTTCGAGGATCACTTTCTATTTTCTATTGTTTTATTTCACTGCTTCGAGATTTAAAACCCACTTTGATGTTTTTCAAATACCTATAAGCAGCTTCTCTCAGGAATCTTCCATTTTACATAACATCAGAAGTTTCCAGATTTAATAATGAATTGATTTGAGGTAGACGTATCACAAGTTTGCTGTAATAAAAGAAAATGCACCAACAATATGTGGACTTTATAAAAAAGAAACCTCTTTCAGAATTTTTGAAATTACAACGGCTACAGTGCGAGAGGTGCTTATAATGGAAGACAGGAGATTGCTAAATACAGTATGATCCGTAAAAAATGTATTTATTATTCGATTCGAGCCGAAGTTCTTTTAGTGCATCAGAAACTCTTTTCTGATAAATATTTCTGACAACGAATTTTGATTCTCTAGGACTAACATGATTTTTTTAACGTCTACACACGTTCAGCTTGGAAAAGAATTAATTTCGTGTCGAAAGGTATTTTAAAAATTTCGTTGTATAAATTTGGTGTCTCGCGTTTAAAATTCAAAACAGGCGGGTCGAATTATGCGTTTACGAGGCGTGAAAATTCGGAAGATGGTGGGCACGGGGGCGCGCGATTAGCATGCGAGACAATGAATGTAGCGCCGCGAAGACACGAGTAAGTGTGAACAGTCAGCTGCCGCCCCTGGTCGAGATTGGCCGGAGGGGGTCCTTTGTGTGCTAACTGCAGGGGCCGGGCCCTAGGGCGGGACGATACATATGTACATATGTTATCTCGTGTCATTGTTGCGTAATGTTCCCGCTAGGCGAGCTTTCCGACGGACGCACGATTCGTTACACGTCTGCATAAAACAATTGTCTCATTAAAACAACTATTTCGGCGGTCATTAATGCAGAATTTTTTTTTATTTTTCATCGGAGAAGCCAAGGAAGGTAATAATCAGAAACTGAATTCTGTTAGAACTCTTTTAGAGCTTATGCTCGAAGCATTTTGTGGAACCAAAATAGGAGGAAAGACTACGTTAAAGCACCGGTAAAAAAATTTCCTTCAGAAACGTAAATCAAGCTCGTTTTTTGCGGAACGAAAACCGAAACTGAGAATCGAAGGCTTTAAGACACTGACGAGTTTGTTTCGTGACGTTGCGTTGAAGTCTCCGCCTTAAATTGTGTTTAAGCAACTTAAAACAATTGAAACTCGTCTCAATTGTAAAGTAACGCATTTTTCGTGCATAAAAGAAGAACTAAATCATGTAAGCGCGCCATGGTCAATGTTAATTATCGCCTATTTAGGATTTTACATAAATTATACTATTGGTACTTCTTGTGCTTATTGAATTTGTTGCCGTACTTGCGGTGATTCGCTTCTACTACTACAGTGCAATATTTTCTGCATCAGAAAAAGCAAATTAAAAAACGATGCGTTTTAATTCACCGAGGAATTAATCTCCGAACGCCGAAAGAAAAAATGCCCATAAATTTGTTGGGCGTCATCGCGAAGAATGCCAGTGTTTCACCGCATCAAAAAACGTGTAGTATCTTAGCTTTAAGATTTTAATGGTAGATTATAATTCAAGGAGTGTGCTTTGGCCTAAGCCTCACTAATCGGATTATGTAACGGAGCACTAAACGCGGCGCGCCGGATTACAAATTTAAGTTCGGATGTCCCGCCGCATCCTCGCCCGGTGCGGTGCGGTGACCGTTTTAATTACACCCCCGGTGATGTGTAAATTAAGGTGGGCACTTAAAATGCGATTATGCCGAGGGGGCACGAGCGTATAGGACGACAAAGGCGACAATCGGCTTTCACGCTTTCCGGCCTCAGCTTCTTTGGGAATCACGAAGCGTGGCCCCAAAAATTGGGCGAATTTGTGAAAAATAACCGGCGCTCTATTGTGAGGCGTTCTCATTGTGCGTTGCTGCAAAAGAATAACATACATTTCGACGAGGTGACAGGAGATTCTTCGCCTTTATGTTTTCGAGGGCTATCGATTGTTTGCTGTGTGTTTGGAAATCGATTTTTAAGATCTGTGGAGTCACTTCTTTCAATACGGAAATCTCTTCGGAACGTTCGGTTTACCTACTTCAGATTTACTGCTTACCTATTTGTGTAATGTATGTATGTTCTTAAGGATTTTTCTTCGATATGGCCACCAACAATTTATCCTCACAACACAACAAAGTAAATTGAATTATGAGAAACCTCAAAACTGAATAGATTTTCTTGTAGATCACAGTGCTATCTCGAACTTTTCTACAGAATTTTAAAATTTACTGTTTATGTGGTGGTAATTGATAATAGGAAGCTTTTTATATAGAAAAAAGAAGCGATTTAATAGATCAGCTGAATCACAATTAACATATTTACATCTTAAAACAACAAAATGAAATCCTAGAGAATTCTGTGTATGGCAGTTCTGAGCGCAATGTCCGCGAATTGCGTGCCATCGTGAATTAGAAAGTAATTAAAAAAAATTAATTATAATCAAAAAGCTAGGATGAAAAGAAAAAGGAAATAACACAACCAGATTTTATATAAAAAAAAAAACTTAGAAATCCGAAATCTAAAACAAAAATGTCTATTATATGAGGGTTTAATAGATTTTCATTTTCAAAACATTGCTTTTATTTTCTTTTTAATTTTTAAAGTCGAACACACGTGATTTGTTGCAGTAACTTCTTTTTATTTCAATTTTAATTCTTTTAAAATGTTTTGTTCGTCACTTATTTTTTGACACAATTACAAATAGGTACTGAGAAATATGACGTTTTCAATAGATGGCATCACGTTGCCTGAATTTGTATTCAATAGATGGCGTTGTATGAATTTGTATTCAATAGATGGCACTGTTTGAATTTCAATTCAATCATAAGAATAGATTTTTTTTTGCTTTGCGTCAAGTAATTAAATTTTTTCGTTAATTTCAAATTAAGACGAAAAACGCTAGACGTCGCTGTTTGCATTTCACTAAAAGTGATGAGTCATATGCGACAAAAAGTTACAAATCATTCTTCACTAGCCAGTGCCAGCAGAGTGAAAAACAAATGAACTACGATGCCCAAACCAGGACGACAACGTTTTTGTAGAAATTCATTTTTGCTTTAATTTTAATTTGTGCGAAATTTTTCATTCCTAGATCGTCACTTGTTGTTTTTTATGAAATTCCCTAGTAAAGTAAAAAAACAAATGAACCACGATGTGGAAAATAGCGCGAAATTCAACTGAAATCTTCAAAAAAATGACAACTTTAAAACAATTTCTTTTTACTACAATTTAATTGTTTTAATTTCTTTTATTTCCGGATCGTCTTTTGTTTTTTCTTCGTTCGCCAGCTAAGTGGAAAACAAATGAACTCCGATGTGCAAAATAGCTCGAAACTTAAAAAAAAGACTCTCAAAAGACGACGACAATATTTGCAGTCATTTTTATTTTAATTTGCGTGACAGTTTTAATTCCTAGATTATCAGTTGTTTTTTTTTTTTAATTAAATTCCCTAGTAAAGTAAAAAAACAAATGAACCACGATGTGAAAAATAGCGCGAAATTCAACTGAAATCTTCAAAAGAATGACAACTTTAAAACAATTTCTTTTTACTACAATTTAATTGTTTGAATTTCTTTTATTTCCGGATCGTTTTTTGTTTTTTCTTCGTTCGCCAGCTGAGTGGAAAACAAATGAACTCCGATGTGCAAAATAGCTCGAAACTTAAAAAAAAAACTCTCTAAAGACGACAACATTTGCAGTCATTTTTAATTTAATTTGCGTGAAAGTTTTAATTCCTAGATCGTCACTTGTTTTTTTTTTTATTAAATTTCCTGGTAAAGTACCTAAAAAGAAACAAATGAACTCCGATGTGCAAAATAGCTCGAAATTAAAAAAAAAAAAACTCTCAAAAGACGACAACATTTGCAGACATTTTAATTTTAATTTGCGTGAAAGTTTTAATTCTTAGATCGTCACTTGTTTTTTTATTAAATTTCCTGGTAAAGTCAAAAAAAAACAAATGGACTACGATGTTACAAAACAGCGCAAAATTCTAGTAAAATCTTCAAAAAAATTCCCAGCAGGTGACAACTTTAAAATAATTTCTTTTTACTTAAATTTAATTGTTTTAAATTTTTTTATTTTCGGATCGTCTTTTGTTTTTTTTTCTTCGTTCGCCAGCTGAGTGGAAAACAAATGAACTTCGATGCGTAAAATAGCGCGAAATATTTTTCAAAAAATCTCAAAAGACGACAACTTTTATAGCGATTCGTTTTTGTTTTAATTTTAATTCGCTTGAAATTCTTGATTCCTAGATTGTCACTTGTTTTTACTAAATTCGTTAGTAAAGTAAAATATTGCTTTTGTTTTTTTTATTTTTAAAATCGAAAACACACGTAATGCGTTGCAATAATTTTTTTTTGCTTGAATTTTAATTCTTTAAATTTTTTTTTTGTTTCTGAGTCGTCACTTGTTTTTTCTTTATTCGCCAGCACCAGCAGAATGAAAACAAAAGAACCGCGATATGTAAACTAGCTCGAAATTAAAAAAAAAAACATTTGCAGTCATTTTTATTTTAATTTACGTGAAAGTTTTAATTCCTCGTCACTTGTTTTTTATTAAATTCCCTCATAAAGAAAAAAAAACAACAAATTTTTTTATTTCCGGATGGTCTTTTATTTTTTCTTCATTCGCCAGCTGAGTGGAAAACAAATGAACCGCGATGCATAAAATTATTTTGAACTTCAATTTTTAAGTTTTTTTTTTAATAACAACAAATTACAGAAACATTAAAAGACAAATGGTATATTTTAAAAATGTTTTTCCTTTCCACCGCTCGTCTTTTGTTATTATTATTATTTCATACTATGGACATCCTTGTTCTGCTTTCTTTCTCTTTTTAATAACTGCAGGTCGCAACAAATCACGTGCGTGTGTTCGACACTTTTTAAATTAAATTAAAAAAAAAAAAAAAACAAATGCAATATTTTTCTTTTGGCAAGCGAATTTAGTAAAAACAGGTGACGATCGCAATTTGTTATTATTTACGCGTAGGTAGCTTTGATTTTTTTCATTTAAGTAACAAATCACATGCTTGTTCGACTTAAAAAAAGAAACAAAAGCCACATTTCGAAAATTTTAAGTCTTATGGCGTTTGTTTTCGTATCCTTTAGGCATGCTTGTTTTGAACTTCAAATTTCAAGTTTTTTTTTTGAAGAACGACAAATCACGTACATGTTCGATTAAAAAAAAACAAATACAAAATTTTCAATTATTACTTCTTGCGGCGATCATCTTTTGTTATTTCATTTCACATCGTTACTTTTGCGTTTGTTTTGTAAATGATATTTTTCGTTTCTTTCGGCGATCGTCTTTTGTTTGATTTGATTTCTTGAAGTGGTTTTAACTAGGGACGAAGACGGGTACTTGGGTACTCGTTTATTTAAATGGAATCAATGTTTAGCCTACAGTTGACTTGTAGATGTCACTCTTTCTTATTTTAGAAAAAAAAAAATAAAGTCTCGCGCCATCTTTTTAAAAGATTGCAGAGTTAGTACAAAAATGAAAGGAGACGTAAATACCTCAACGGAAAGTTAAGACACAAACCGATGAATTAAAGAGATACCATCCACACCAAACTCAGTTTTCGTTTTGCGACCACCAAAACTATGCACCCAAAACCATTCGCAGGGAAAATTTGAAACTGAAAGGTGATTTGCCAAGTTAGGCTTCAGAACCCAACTCTCGTTTACATTTTCAAAATAACAGTAATCAACGATGATCCTAAATCTTTCTTTCCGGCACACACTTAAACTAGAGAAGGCCTGGCGACTTTAATGATAGATTGGAACACAAACTAATGGCTCGGTAAGGTTTTCAATTGAAGCGTAAACAACTGTGGTACCAGAATCTTCTAACCATTCCACCTAATTTGGGGAAAATCTGGAGATTTTAATGAGGCATTGGAACACGAATGGGTGATTTGAAACGTTGCACTGTCGCTTACAACACGGCTTTGTCAGAAAAAAATTATGCACTTTAATAAACAAATTTTTAAATAAATTGAAGCCCTTCGTTTTTGAGCTATAGGCCACGCGACGGACTTGATTACTCAATGCGGCTGCGACCGAATTATCATATGTTTTTTCCTTTCTGTAATTTTCCAACGTAGTTGTTGCAATCAAATCATTGTACGGTTATGTGATTCACACGTTTCGAAAAGATGAAATATCGCGCGCATCATTAATTCTCGTGCCCTTCTCGTTTACACCGTTGCGTTTACTAATCGCGTTTTGAAATCTGAATGCATTCAAACGCACGGTTATTCTCTTTCTCTCTCTCTCTATAAACATCTGCCTTTTAGAACCGCCGCCGCCTTATTAATGAAGTGCCGAGCTGGTCGTGCGATATTATCGTTTCGGGCCGGGCTTAATTTTTAATTACGTGTTAATTGAGCGTATCGATCGATGGATTCGAATCGAAACCGAATCGATCGACGATTAAAAAAAAATTAAGCATTCAATTCATCTTTCTCATCGCCTCGAAAATCACCGAATAAACAAACATCCTCATGACACCTCGACGTCGGATTACAAAGCAGCGCTCTTTTCACGCCTCTCCGGCTCAAGACTCTCGGAGAAAGAGACTCTTCTCCGAGTGACATGTGAACCTCAAGTGGCTAACTGCACGTTTTTTTTTTCTCCACAACTCTTCCGTACAATGGTGCTTTGACGGTGCTCGTTCGAGAGGAGTGGGTCTTTCAATTTCGGACGTTAAGCAAACACCGACCGACCACATCTGACACATCAAACGCGAAAGTGTTTAAAATAAATAATTTCTTTTAAATCGTTTTTTTTTTGAACGACGACGTTTTACGTTGAGAAGTGATTGTGTTGAGAAAAGCTCGCAGTGACGCAAGTTGTTACAATATTGACCTGCTGCAAGGTATACGAAGGAAAGGGGGACTTACTTAAGTGAATCTGTCTTTTTGTTGAAACTGGAGAACGTCGTCGTCGACGATTAACTCTAATAAACACGTGAATTTTACTTTTGAATCAAATGGGTTGACCTGTTCGCCATAACCCTTGATTTAAGCTATGCAAATGGAGCTGTGCTCGTTCAGAATTTTCTATTGGTATTTATTTGAGTTACATTAGAAAGTGACAAACTCATTATTACAGTTGATACCTCTGGGTATTAGTAGCTGGTAGTGGTCTTGAGTTGGACAATGTTGAGATATGCGAACTGGACCACCGGTGTAGACGCTAATTATCAAGGCGATTAATAACCATTTCAGAGCACGAGAAAAACAAACGACGCTCGGAAAAATATGGTAATGAATCACCGGCTACTTCACAAAAACGTTCAATAGGCCCGGTATTTATCAAAACGCCAATAAAAATAAACCAGAGAGGAAAAAAAGCGGAGTCCCTCGGATATCGTACTTTCTTGCCGGCGCTATTAATTTCAGGAATAGTTTCGTGTACCATTGAACGAAACGGGCGTAACATATGGTGTCAATTTATACCCATCAAGCCGGCAATTACGGAAGACAATTTTGATAATAAGGCGAGATTAATAACTCTATTTATTTATGTAAATTCGTGCGCATACTGACTTCCTTGCGCTATTTTATAAATAAGACGTGTTTACTTTACACGGCTACCAGCTAATAAATATGTAAATTTTCGGTATTAATTTCGACGAGCTCTTCTGCTGCGGACGCGGTCTGCTTACTTCGTGTTTCTTTTTTTTGCCTTACAGTTTCGTGAATGGCTCAAGTTAAAATACAGTCAACTCCGGATATAGTGACTTCTTCGCTCTGACCTTTTCTTAATCAAGTAAATAGATTTAGTTAACGAAAAAAAAAATACATAAAAGTAGAAGTGAGAGCGAAATCCTATTTAGGGCTTCATTTTATAATGACGCCAATATTGAAAACCTTAGGCGAAAGAGAAGGACGAACCTCTTTTTAGAAGTTGTTTTACAACGGCCATTTGATAAAAAAAAACAACAAATAATATAACAAAACTCCGTGTCCCGGCTTTCTTTCTTTTCTATAACCGAATTTATTGGAAGCCGAAAAAAATTCCTTGTTTCGAAACGGCTATGCATATGACGCGAGAGGCAAATCCCATATTTCAGTGATTAATACCGGGTTTGGTGGTCGTCTTCGTCGTGTGTACCGTCGGAGGGGCCACGATCTGCCGACACATTTTTCACGCTTTCTGCTGTCTCCGAAGGTGTAGTAATTTATGGCGGTGCGGCGCGATAGTGGACCGAAGTCCATGGGGGGCACCATCGGCGGGGGGCCCTCTTACCAGAGAGTAGCCCCGGCACCCCGAGGGGGCCATTCACACCACCCGGACACAGTTATGAGTATATTACAACTTGTTTATGTTGATGTTACTACTACAGGCATACAATAATTTACGAAAAAATCTTTTACATACTCATATTACGTTTACATACGTACAGTGGAAACTCGCCAAACTACTGTAGCGTAAGTATTTACTAATAGTAGTTGTCGTGTAAAAAAAAAAGGTGAAACTAAATAAAACAATGGACTACGAAAGGTAGGTAAAGTCTCAGATCCAATCACGACTCATGGAAATCACAGAAACAATAGAGTCACGGCGGGGATAAACTCCGAAACAATGCGTTCGTTTCGTCATCCCGGCCTGGCCGTTTCTAATTGCCGAAAAATGCATGAGCGCGCTCCGGAAAGTCGCAGAATCACGCGTTTTCGAATTCCGTGGGTGTACTAGCGCTATTGTTAGAGGCACCGTATCGAATTTGGGCGACACACCCCGCTAATAGGTTTACACATAGAGACGGATCAATCGATATGCCGTGTGACATATGCAAAGCAGGCAGGACCGGATTAACAGATGGAATGACAATGGTCCGACGGTACCCCTACGTGCCTTTACGAGTCTATCAAAGGAAAAGAGTAATCCGTTGTACGTACACGCATAGTTCGGTTTGTTGACAACTTTTTCAGGCCACCATAGTTATATTAAAAACAGTTTATGTTAATCATTCAGTATTAGGCCAAAAAAATATTCAGTGTGTATATCATTTTCTTTCACAATTTTTGAACGATTTTCTGAAGACTATAAGAAGTAAAATGCTTCAGTTTCAATCGGTGGTTTTAACAATGCGTCTAGCAATTTAAAACGAAGTAACATTTCTGCAATATAATCTCAAAATAAATGCTACAATCACGATGATGCATGATAGAGAAACGTATCAAAGGCCATTTTTTTAAATGTTAAGACACACTGTGATATTTAAACAATACGCGAAGGAAAGGACTTGGAAGAATTTTACGGAAAACTAGATAGAACATATGAAGAAATACCGAAATATGACTTAAAAATTGTACTAGAAGACGCCAACGCGAAAATAGGAAAGGATGAAGTATTTAGACCAACGATTGGAAGATATAGTATGCACAAAGATACTAATGAAAATGGACATTTCTTAATAGACTTCGCAAAGGAGAAAAACATGATAATTAAAAGTACATATTTCCAGAGGAAGAGGATACATCAAGGCACATGGCAATCACCGGATGGGCATACAATAAATCAAATTGACCATGTGCTTATTGATAAAGACGAGGAAGCATGCATTAAAAATATAAGAACATACAGAGACTCAGACCATTTCATGGTAGGAATTAAAGCGGAACAAATAGCACTAACACAAAGAAATCGAATAAGGGAGATGAGAAAAGAAAAAAGCCCATTAGATTAAGAACAAAAGAGGAGCAAAGCAAATATGAAGTGGTTATAACTGAAAAATTAGAAGAGATCAAGGGAAGGAGGGAAATTGAGGAAGTATGGAAAGAAATACGAATAGCAATGGAAGAAATGGCCAAAAGATGTAATACAGTGGTAAAAGAAGAGAGAAACAACTGGTTTGATGAAGAATGTAAAGAAGAACTGAAAAAAAGAAAACAATTGAGAATGGAGAGAATCACAAGCCAATCAGAGGAAACAAACAGAAAATATGAAGAACAAAGAAGAAAAACAAAAAGGATTTTGAGGGAAAGAAAGCGTAGACATAATGAAAAAATGTTAAATAACATAGAAGAAGATTACAAAAATAATGAAATAAGGAATTTGTATAAAGGAATTAAACAACAGAAAAGCGGGTATAAACCAAGAATAATATGCTTCAAAAATGAAGAAGGAGGATTGATAGGAGGACATTCTGAGCGAATGGAGGAAATATTTCGAAGGTTTACTAAACGCAGGTACCCATCAGGAGCAAGAGAAAGAAGCTGCGGTACAGAGAATAAAATAAAACGGACAAAGTAACCAACCACCCAATGAAAAGGAAATAAAAGAAATAGTTCACTCTCTTAAAAATGATAAATCTCCAGGAGGTGACAATATAACTGTGGAAATGTTTAAATACGGAGGAGATGGACTAATCAAAGCAATGCAGAAACTACTGGAGGAAATATGGAACCAAGAAAAAATACCGGAAGAGTGGAGGGAGGCAATACTGTACCCAATCTATAAGGAGGGAGATAGATCGAAATGCCAAAACTATAGAGGGATAGCTCTGCTCAATGTAGCTTATAAAATATATTAAAGCTTTTTTAAGTAAAGAGTTGGAAAGTTTATTGGGTGAATACCAGTGTGGATTCAGGCAAGGCAGGAGTACAATGGATCAGATATTCACACTGAAAGAAATACAAGCAGAAAGCTATGAACATAAAAAGGACACTTTGGTACTGTACATAGACTTTAAACAGGCCTACGACAGGATAAAGAAAAAGGAGATGTATACAGCCCTAGAAGACTTGGGAATTAACAAAAAATTAATGAATATGATAAAAATAACGTTAACACAAACGGAAAATAGAGTTAAATTTAAAAGTAAAACATCGGAGAAGTTTGAAGTAAGGGAGGGGATAAGGCAAGGAGACTCGTTGTCGCCGGTATTGTTTAATTTGGTTTTAGAGGTAGTTATGAGGAGGGCAAATATTAATAGAAATGGATTACTTTACAATAGAAGACATCAGTGCTTGGCATTTGCTGACGACATTGCAATTCTAGCAAGAAGTAAACAAGAGCTACAGGAAATGGTAAGGAAATTGGAAGAGCAAGCAACAAAAAAGGGTTTATGTGTAAATGAATCAAAAACGAAATACATGACTTGGTCGGATAGGGAGTATAGAAAAGGCCAGCATCTAAAGATAATAACAACGGAAGGAAAGGAATATAAATTTGAAGAGGTGGACAGATTTACTTACCTACGAAGAATGTTCACAAGGAAGCCGAAAATTAAAGAGGAGATACGGGCAAGAATAATGAATGGGAATCGAAGTGTCTATACATTGAACAGGCTGTTGAAAAATAAGAGGGGGCTAGGATAAGGGTATATAAGGGTATTACGGCCAATAGTCGAATATGGAGGTGAGACGTGGGTGCTAAGTAAGGCGGAAGATGAAATGCTTATGGTAGGGGAAAGGAAAATACTGAGGAAGATTCTAGGCGGAAAAAAAATAGGAAATATATGGATGAGAAGAACAAACCAAGAGATAGAAGATTTATACAAAGAACCGAGTATAGTGGCGAGAATTAAAACAAAGACTTAGGTGGCTCGGACATATGGCAAGGAAGGTAGGATTCCTAGAAAACTATTAACTTTCACAACTTTTGAACGATCTTCTGAAGACTATCGCAAATAAAATGCTTCAGTTTTAATCGTTGATTTTAACAATGCGTCTGACAATTTAAAATGAAGTAACATTTCTGCAATATAATCTGAAAATAAATGCTATAATCACGATGATGCCTGATAGAGAAACGTATCAAAGGCCATTTTTTTAAATGTTAAGACACATTGTAATATTTAAACAATACGTACACATAATGTCAAAATTATAAAAAGTTGTATAGCATTCCGTGAGTGATTGGAAAAGATAATGCATCCAAATCCTATATCTTCAAGGTACTTAAAAGAAGGAGATCACTCAAACTGAGGATTTTGAAGAGTAAAAATAGAACGAAACGTCAACACGTCGAAAGGTTTAAAGAAGAAGTTTTGTACCCCTTGGAAAACAAACAGAAAAAGAGTAGGATAGCTCTAGAGGTTCGGAGCTAATTTATCCAAATAGGTTTACATGGACGTTCTAAAAGTGTTGGCATGTTTGCCTAACTAAGTGCGAGGGAAAGTGCTGGAACGAAAGAATTTTAATACCGCACTAAAGAGGTAGCAGTTGCTGTTAAATAAACAACAGAAACACTTTCTATTACATAGCTTCAAATAACAGATTAGCAAGTTGTATTAAACTGCCATCTGCTAGAGAAACAGTGTATATATATCACATTCATTTCATTCAAACTCTGTCCTATACGTCATACATGGTTTTAAAGGAAAAAGAACTTCGGCAAGGAGTATAACGTATGTAACAATAGTTGTTGTAATTGTTTTATTTAAATTTATATTTAAGAAAACTATTCAGTGATGTATAATGTATTACATAGCAGCTAAAGGGCCATGGGTTTCAATGGTTCGCAATTTAAAGCGCCCAACATAAAGTCTCGAAACACCAGCTTCCGAAATGGCGCACTACACCTAGTATCTTGTCCTCGAATTTCACTTTTTTCGCTTTACTTTGTCCCAAAACTTTTGTTACATATATTATACGAGGGTCAAGCTGAATTATTGAGAATAAAAAGCACGGTTAATATTTTCTAGAATTATATTTTAAATATGTTCGAAGCAATAATGCACTTGACCATTCTTTCTTTCCACTACTCAAAAGCTCCCAACCGATCATTGTTCAGATACCTTCCAAATAAGCGTGAACTCTGGCATCAATCTCTTCTTCTAATGAAACTCTTCTAACCAGCAAATTTCAAGTCCAAAAAACAGCTAAAAGTCGCACATTGCTAAATCAGATGAATACGGCGAATGTTCTGTTACTTTTATATTCTGTTTCGCAGTTTCTTTGTGAAAGCGTTGATCGCTCCAAACAAGTTGATGTTATCATTGGTTCTAACGTACGTAACTTCAACAACCAAACTTCAAATGACAGATAAAGACTTGCTCTAAATGACACTACATGTTTTGTTGTTCATAGCCTACTAGATTTTCTTATTCTTATATAAAGAATTCTATATTAAACAAACTGAGGAAGAAAAACTGAAAAGAAATAAATACTTCACAGAAAGTGCAGAGAACAAGATGAAGGCAATTTGGACAGTTATAAACAAGGAAACAGGACGAAGCAAAAAGAATGCGAACCCCAAGAGATCTCCAACAAGCGAAGAGTTCAGTGACTTCTTTTTCACTGCCATAGATGATTTACTATAGTCAGTACAGCTGCCTAATATAACAATTTTCGATTGTTTAAGTAAAATGCAGTTGAAGGATACGGAAATGTTCTTCTTTCCCACAGATCTAAACGAAATTGAATGTATATTAAAGAATATTAAAAGTAAATCCTCATTTCATATTTTTGGAATAAATACAAAAATCATGAAGTCAGTGGCAGCCGTGATATCTCGTCCACTTTCTGATATCTGCAATGCATCTTTGATTTTCCCGGACAGAATGAAAATAGGTAGAGTAATACCGGTACAAAAAGCTGGAAACTCTGAGGACAGAAATTGCTATAGACCAATATCGGTACTACCGTGCTTTTCAAAAGTTCTCGAGGCTGTCATGCCTACAAGAATACCTAGCTATTTCCAGAAGAGTCTGTATTTGTCTGCACATCAATACGGATTTCAAACAGCAAAAAGCACGGGTGGTGCTATTACGTCCCTCTTGAATTACATTACAGAAGCTATGGAAGAAAAATGCGAAAGTACAGGTATCCCAGTAGACTTGTCAAAAGCTTTTGATTGTATGTCACACGACATCCTACTAGAAAAAATTGAACACTACGGCCTCAGAGGAATTTCCAAGAGTCTTATTAAATCGTATTTTGAAAATAGGAAACAATATGTCTGCCATAATGGCACGAATAGCAAATTGCGAGTAATCAGAAACGGCGTCGCACAGGGTTCATTTTTGGGTCCCTTGCTCTTCCTGATCTACATAAATGATCTACCGGCTAACGTGAACTGTTACAGTGTCCTCTATGCAGATGATACTACGCTAGTTACAAAAGGTATTTCCAAAGAAGAATTACAGCTTAATAGTGACAAGATGTTAGACGAAGCCAAAAATTGGTTTGCTCGCTTTATTCTCGATTATTTCAGTTTGATCCTCGTATTATATGATTTTTAATTGGGTAAAATTTTTTGAACGTTCTGTATAAATGCGAAACTTGAAAACGTACTGTGTGTAAAGAAATGAGGATAATAAAATAAACGAATATAGAGGGTATCTCAAAAGTAACGCATGAGTTTAAAGGATGCGATTCAGGAAGGCGCTCTTGTTCCGCTTGCACCTCGTCTTTGGCAAGTGTCACGCCTGTGCCGCTGTGTGTGCTTACAATTCTTACTAGAACTTACTACAACAACTAAACTTCAAATGACAGAAAAAGAGTTGTTCTAAACAAGAAGTATGTTTTATTTTACACGACTTACTAGATTTTCTTATTCCCAATCAGTTCAGCTTTACCCTCGTATATAAAGCAGCAAATTTATTCTATTTTCCGAAGGAAATCAAGTTGTCTAATGAAAAATTCTATTTAAAAATAAAATAGAAACATTGCAAATAAATTCTTACTTCGAAGCATTGGCTGTAAGCGTTATTTGGAAGTTGCTTTAGTTTATCACAGAGTAATATTTCTGGAACAACACTTGGGAAAGTATTCATTTACAACATAAAAATACATAAAGAGATAAGGACAGAAACTTTGAAACGTTCATTGAAACACGCGTTCCAAATACTTATAAAACGTTCCACGAGGAATTGTGCGTTTTTAAATTGATTATAAATCACAATTCAGCTTGTACAACTACTTCTCAACAATCCTGTATAAAGATAGGAAATAATTCATTTAGAATATGAAAATGCAATTACATAATAGATCAAAATTAAGAACGATTTTGACAATACTTTCAAGTGAACAACTTTGCTTGCGTCGGTTTCCAACTACATAGTCATAAACTGGTGTCAAAACATATTCATATATGTACCAATTGGAAAATATTTATGATTTTTTTTTTGATTTTAACGTCGACACCATTTGAATTTGATTCAACGGCTTTTCTGCTTTAACAGATTTTAGAAAACTCTCTCTTAGTATGTACACCTTGGGACACAGTACAGTTTTAGGATTCAGGAAAAACCGCAAAATGAGAAAGCATATTTTTTGAGAAAAGAATAGAGAAGAGGAAAACAACATCCAAAAGGTATGCAGTGAGATCAGGGAGGTCAAGCTTTTAAAATTGTTAGAACGCTTTGGACTAAAGTGTAAAAACTATGAACGATAAACATGAATCGAACAGGGGGGTATTCTGCAATGGTTTTTCATGTTTCTCGACTTTTATACCTTCACTTACTAGGTGTGTCGGTAATTCCTTTCCGTTTTTTTCGCTAAAGAAAATACGTTATTTACAATGGATAGTTAAAATTTATTTATTCAAAGTATTGGCCATTTGATTCTATACATTTTGCCCAACTTTCAGACAATTTATGGATGCCATTCCAAAAGAACAGTTTCTCCTTTGAGCTAAATCATTCATGGAGCCATTTTTTAACTTCTTCGAAATCGGCGAAGTGCTGCTCTGCAAGCGCGTGCCCCATCGATGCGAAAAGGTGGTAGTCTGATGGAGCCAGGTCTGGAGAGTACGGCGGGTGCGATAAAACTTCCCATCCAAGTGATTTCACCACTTCTTTGACTGGTTTTGCTGTATGAGACGGCGCGTTGTCATGCTGCAGAATCACCTTATCATGTCTTTGAGCGTATTATGGACGTTTTTCGATCAATGCACAGTTCAAATTGATCATTTGTTGTCGGTAGCGATCAGTGTTAACTGTTTCTCCAGGTTTCAACAGTTCATAATATACGACACCAACCTGGTCCCACCAGATACAGAGCATGGTCTTGCGACCAAAGCGATTTGGCCTTGCAGTTGATGGGCCGGCTTCGCCAGGTGATAACCATGATTTTTTTCGCTTGGGATTTTCGAAATAAATCCATTTTTCATCACCCGTTACTATTCAATGCAGAAATGACTTCCTTTCATACCTTTGAAGCAGCATTTCACTGACGATTTTTCAATTTTCCAATTGTCTGTCATTCAATTCATGTGGCACCCATCTTCCCATCTTTTGGATCTTTTCCATCGCTTGTAATCGTTCACAAATTGCTACTCGGCTCACATTCAACTTTTCTGCCAATTGTTTTTGAGTTTGTGTTTGGTCTTCATCCAATAACTCCTGCAATTCCGCATCTTCAAACATTTTTGGCCTACCAGGACGTTCTTTGTCTTGGACGTTGAAATCACCACATTTGAATTGTCGAAACCACGTTTCACATGTTCTTATGGTTGAAACATGCTCACCGTACGTCTCTACCAGCAAATGATGACGTTCAGCGGCTTTTTTCTTTTGATGAAACAAGTGCCGCAAGTGCACGTTTTCAGGTACAAAAGTCGACGTTTTCAAAAAATTATAAATCTATAACGTTGTTATTTTGGCGGAACGATGAGGAAGTTCTTCTGCAATGGAGAACGAAACGTCGGCAGTGGAAGCAGTTGTTTCAACCGGAAGCTAATTAAATTATCGACAACGGGCGCGGAAGCCTTCAAGTTATATTTAAAAGGCACAGTTCAAAATGAAACTATTTTCTTCTACATAGAACTTAAAGCAAATAGATAAAATAACGCAAGTGCGAATATTTAGAATTTTTTGTTCTCCTAATAGTTGAGAATGAGCCTACTTGTAAAGAATTCTTCCCTTATAATATGAATAATTATAATAACATAAGAAAAGCGAGAGCATTACTTTAGGAAAAGATCACAACTCGAATAGAATTCGAATACAATAGAAAATGGAAGATTAAACCTAATCACATTAACTTAAAAGAAAATAGATAGATGCAGGTTTAACAATGCGAGAGATTAGCAGTTACTAATTGAAATTAAAGCCTAGGATACATACATTATGATTTCTTCACCAATCAACCTGTAGAATATGGAACTAAATGGAGTAAAGAAATGCAGAATTTTTTTTTGTAAATAAAATAATCAGTAATGGAAGAAGTGATGAAAACGTAAGGGAAGGAGTGGAATTTTTGGCAAGGACAAACACATTAATATTAGAAGCAGTAAAGGAAAGAGAACAAATAACAATCAAAGAGATGCAGAGAAAGAACAGACAAGAATAAACGACGCGTTTTATTATATCTTCTAACCAGTTTTAACGAAAGAAAATTATTGATAAAACCACAAAAAAATTAGATTTTCTCAAGAATGTTTAAAATTGCGTTTTCTTCCTACTTCCCGTGTGAAAAAATTTTAACAAATCTTTCTCGTGCAGCAAAAATAGGCAGTTTCTTCATATTCTAAATTCGTCGGCTTTAGAACAGCGAAAAAATTATGAAAAGTGAATAACAAAAAAGTGTTTTTTTGCAATAAACAATCAGTGCCTCGAATTTCTCTAGGTACCCACCCGTCGAACAGAAGCAAAGAGGATTTTTCCAACCATTTGAAAGGCAATGAATTTCGAATCATTAAAGTTTGTATTTATAGAGAAAGCTCTTCTTCGGGAAAATTCTGGAAGCTCACCGGATTTTTTCTATGAAAGTTTTAATTCTATAGTTCCCTAATTCGTTCGCTATCCAATAAATTACGGAATCGATGGAACGAAACAGTTTAAATGAACTTAGAGTAAAGACTTTCTCAGGTCAAGCTTAAGCAATAAGACCATCGCTGAAAAGACCAGGAAGGTCGCTTTTGAAAAAGAAAAATAAAAGTTTGAAAGCTGTGACTTTTTCAAAAACGAGCGCCTTTGTATCAACTAAAACCTCATCTAAGAAAACCACAAGAGCTGACGGATTATAATCATGAATGGCCTAAACGGATGTTTTCTTTCTGCCTTTCTTTTTCTCACTTTAATTCTAAGCAACTTTATCTTTGTTTTAAGTTTCATGTATTCACGACCAATTACAATCGAAAGTGAGTTCTTTAAGAATTCCGCTCTCAAATTCTCGTATTTCACTTGGTTACTTATCGACAATCCATAAAACTGACTAGGTTAACCCTACCTTCATAATTTCCGAAATATTCTCAAAATCAGCGTCCAGCTTGCCGGTTTCCGCTCCCTTCGGGTCGTCGCACCGTCAAACCAGGCTCGCCCTTGGCCCTTTCCGTGCACAATTCACTCGCATCCCTTTACCGCAACCACTGAAAACCGGAACCACCACGCGGACTTTCCCAATTTCCCAGAAAACAGACTATTTTGGTGACCACCGGACGGACGGGTGACGACGTTGGCGAAACGATAGTGCGCAAGCGACTGTCCGAAACTCCCGGAGCCCTCTGCTGAAATCCGGTCGTACAGGGGGGGCGAACGCGATTGGCGTTTTCGTCGGGCTTTTCGAAAGGGGCGGGCGCCTTTTCGGACGAGAGCACGCCCCGTTACGCAACAGTGCCCCGCAACGATAGACGACGGGCTTTGTTGGGGTTTGTTGCTTACTGCTTTTTGCTGCTGGCTTTTGTTGGAGTTGACGGACGGCGTAAGGACCCCTGTCTGTCTTGTGGTTAAGTACGTTAAGAAGATTTACGGGTTGCGAGTTTACGCGAATTTGGAAGTTGTAAAACTGTTTTCTTAAACAGAGCTTGGGATTGTATAAGTTGTGGATGAGGACAACGAGGCCCTAAGTACGAAGCTCAATTTTATTGCCTGAAAATGAGAACAAAATTACATAAGTTTGTGTTGCAATGACGGAAATGAAGATGAAAAGTTGAGGATGATGAAGAAGGTACGTGGTAGGGTTGGTCCTAGGTGAGTACAACGCTAGAAACTAGAAAAAGGAGAAGAGTATACTAATTTATTTAGAAAATACTTTTTCCGTCGTTGGGATTTGCTTTCAGGGACTTCCCAAGTAAAAAAAATTCCCATGAAAATTCCAGAAGGGATTTTTCTCATAGCTTCAGCTTTAACTCAGCAAAATGTTGTCGTGATAGTCGAAGCAAACAAGTGGACACTTGAAACAATCGTCATCAAGTATGCAACGTTCTCTTTATTAATCAAACCACAATGCAAAATAACACCCGCGCCCATCAATCAATTGTGGAAGATATTCCTGGGACAACCCGATAAAGCCGTGCCATTATACCCCAAAAGTCTTAACCACCATTAAAATAAAATCACTTCCAAATGAATGATCACCACGACAGCGCGGCAGACCGAGCCGAGTCCGCACGTAAAAAAAAGAACGTGAAAAGCGTCCACAAAGGGGGCTGACACCGGGGCCCCATTCATTCATTCACGTTTAAGGTGGGTTTCGTGAATTATTGCTGTTTGTATTCAGGACGATTCGTTTCACCGTGAGGCGACCCTGCAGCGTCATGAAAACGCGACACAATGTTAATGTTGTCAGGGATTTTAAATTATCGGCTTATTTTTCTTTGCCGCGCTGATATCGCCCTCGATGAAATTTATTTAAATATTTCGGCGAAAATGGCCGCTCGCGCACTCAGTTTTCGAGCAGAGAGTATCATTTACAAGTCATTGTATTTACGTTTCGTGGAAACGTTCAAGTTGTTTTCTGGTTTGTTTAGCATTGTGCCTGGGTCGTCCTGAATGGATAATACCTCGAAAAAACACATAACGTGCCACATAAAATCAGGCTAAAAGGCAATTTGGAATTCGAAAATCTAGTGATGTACCTCCACAGGTGTTCCATTCAAAGGAAATTCTTTTTGTTTGTTACCTCGTCCATCATCCGTTTGCATCAACTCCCAGTCTTCTTAGTTTAATTCTTTTATTTTCTTTTCTCTATGAGGTTAGTCAAGGAAATGTCTATCAATTTTTTCCAAGAGGAGGAGAGCCAACCTGTTACTTTTTAATCTGTCCAAAGCTACGCAGCGCTTGAAGATTTTCACTTCAGGCAATAGTGAGTTCATGAAGAGCAACAAGGAGCATGTGTATGCGATTTATTGAACGACACGGATATGGTGTGCTTCCACGTAATTGGGGAGGTGCTAATTGCATTGCACAACATATCCATTGGGGCAGTCGCATCTAAGCTTTAGGATTTAAAAAGAAATAGGTACTAAGTTTTGGGCAAATATTTTTCCTATTACAAAGCAAACCAGTCAACTTACCATTGGATATGGAGAATCTGTCAAGTCTCCTCTACAGTTTGACAATACATTTTTGTGTTCACAAAGTTGTACAAATGTCTGACAAGCTAGAATTGCGGAAAGGTATTTACAACTTGGCTGGCCAAATGCCCAAACGTGATATCGTCGCCATTTATAGAAACCAAAACATTTCTAAGGCAATTTATCGAGTCATTAGGGAATGTGAGGAAGGTTTGCCATGCATGAATCTTCCCAAGACGGGTCGCTCTCGAGTTTTGAATCATACAAGTTGTTCTTAACAAAACTTACTGAACCTGAACAGAAAATCGTTGATAAAAGAACCCTGTGGCAGTAAATGTAAAATATTTTTCGTCGTCCAAAATGTACTTGTCTTAAATATCTGCAGCACCTCTCTAACTGACTAGCCGTGTATTTCGGACATTTTTATCGCCTTCTAAATTTCAAAAGATTTCCGCTAATTTCCCTCTTGATTGTCATATGAGACACGTGGAACCATCGGCCTAATCTTCTCGTTGAAGCTCCTCTTCTATTTTTTGCAGATTCAATCACATGTGTCCATCTTTCTACCTTCACCCTGTATATCGAAAACGAAACATTTTAGGCTACATTTTTATGGGAACTTTTTTATTTCAAGTCAGCTCAGGTATCAACTCTCTAAATTTTTTGCTAATTAGTTACACCCTGTACAGAACTGTTTATTGTTCAATTTACTCTTAATAATCAAAATCATACAGGCTAGTCCAGTAGTAATGGGAGACGGAGCAACAGTGAATTTCTGACATCAAAATATTACAATTCGGCTAAACTCACTCAGTCCAAAAATTGATAATAAAGGGCGTTAAAATCGAAATGTTTATTTCAGTTTTCTTCGGTAATTCTTAAAATTAATTAAAATTGTAATTGTAATTTTAATTAATTTTCATAATTTTCATCTGGCAAGAAAACTTGATTTGTAATTCTTAAAGTTTTAAATTTATTGCCTCAAAAATTAACTTATATATAGTTCATGATAATTTGTTTATTTAAAGTTTATTTCATTTTAATGCAGAGCTTAAGTGTTTGGTGCAACTGGCCCTGGAGTCTAAAGGAATACTAAAAGAAGTTTATTTTTCTGAATAACGCCATTAAGAAAAGAGCTAAAAACAACTGAATATCTTCAAACATAACAGTCATTAATTTTTTACTATTAACATAACTTGAAACAGAAAATACCAATAAAACTTATTTAAAATTTAAAATCCCATCGCGTGTGAATTCAAATGAAAAGTCAACTACTGTGTTTATTTTTCATGAACAGCCTGTAGGTATATCCAAGATTGAAATTAATTTTGATCTAAATTCAAGGGGTCATAATAAAACACGTACATACATATTCCTGTAAACAAACGAAACAAAAAACACTTGGTGGGTCTAATAAGAGCCATTTTCTTCTTCGAACCACAATATTGAATGTATTTTTGGTGGACAATATTTTTTTCCTAATGCTTCATAACAATGTTTTCCAGAAGCCGTTTATTAATTCATTTTAATAACGATTTCATTATAAAACGTTTCATAGCTAGACTACATGGTTGGTTTCGTTAGTAACGAGTTCGACACTCTTTGTTGGAGGCAATTATAATTATAGGTTCGATTGCCGTTCTGGTGCATGTGAATTTTATGAGGAAGAAAGAATATAAGAGATTCTTATATGTCAGATTCATTTCGCCTCATTCGAAATGGAGTTTCCCCTGCATTTAGTTCTAGATTTTAATTTGGAAACGTCTATAACAAAGGATGTCTTTAGCAACACCAGCAGCTCTGAAAGTATCCTTTGCCAATGTCGACAGAGAAGAGAAAGACTTTTGACAAATCTTGGAAAATCGAAGAGTAGGTATCCTTCCACAGGCTTGGAGTTCCGATGTTTCAAACCCCCGGACTGTTCTGCGCTGTTTTGAAAAGAACAAAAAAATGTCGTCGATGTCGCTAGATATTGCGGATAAGCCTTCGATGGGATTGTTGTGGAATATTCTCTTTTCTTCAGTTAGAGTGAGTTCTAATTCCTGGAGAGTTACAAGGAGATTTGGACGCGCCTTGCCAAATAGTCCCCAAGCATGCTCGATCCAATTCAGATCAGAACCGCATGCGGGCCAATCTAAAATACGAACATTGTGCTTCTGAAGGTAATCAGTAATGATTCGGGCAGTGTGCGGTCGAGCGTTATCCTGTATTAGTATAAAATTTTGGCCATGCTCTTAAATATCCTCGATGTACGTCTGGCCCATAATATCACCGTTGCGAGTTATTACCAGATTCATCAAAATATCGCCCCAAACAACTATCGAACCATCTCCAAAAGGAACCTTTCGTTGTAGAGTTTGTGGTAAACGGCGTTCTCCGCTTCTTCACCAAACTCGTATTCATCCATCATTCCCACGAAAGAACAAATTTCGATTCGTCTGTAAATTTTACTCGACGCCAGCGCCGAAGTTTCCAATTGACGTGCTGCCTAGTAAATTGTTGCCTCATTCGGCGATGCTGCCAAGATAGCTTCTGCACTTTTGCAAGATTGACCTCTTTTAGTTTGCCACGGACAGTTTGGACATTCTCTCTCTACGACCGCAGGTACGTAGCAGGTCTTGTTGAAGACCTCGACCAGTGAATGTGCGATTACGAACTGCTTGTAAACGAATAAAGCGATCATCGACAGCAATGGTTTCTCTTCCTGGACGTCCAATAACCTACTTTACCTCCCTGTAGCGTTTCGATGACTTCCAAATGATTCCTTGTACTATTCCAAGTTCGCAACCCCAAGTTCTTCTAGAGGCGCATTTAGCGAGCGAATGGTCATTCTACCCCCACTCGTCAAACAGAGAGGATGATCTATGGAATGACTCAGCATAAGAACGACTCTATTTCCTCTATTACATATGCTACAATTCACCGTAAGGATGTCCTTGATATCCTTGATTCCGTATTCAGTGGAAGTAAGTGATGATGAGGAGAACGATGAGGGGGATGTTATGGTCACTGTTCCCTCAATGAAAAAGATAGCAACCAATTCCCAATTGACCCCTACCGGATCATCAACCCTTTTCAAGATTTCATCGATCTCCAGGGGTTCAATATCGACACCGTTGGGAAGGAACCTCTTTTCCAGTACTTTGTGAATGAGACTTCATTTGATGCATTAAAATATCTATAAATCCGTGATTCTTAAACATCATCCTTATTTACTACCCTTGGCTCTGAGGGTTTATTTTTTTACTGATTTAATCTCCACACCGATACCACCGATCGCCTTGTCATAAATTAATAACACTTTCGTCGCAGTCGGGCAATTTTCAACTGTCACGTCACGATCGATCATCGCCGCATTAATTTCGACAATGCGCTCGGAGAAGAAAAAAAAGGGACCACCACCGCAAAGAGACAAAAGGCGGCGGGGACGCTTGGCATTCCGGATATTATTCCATCGATGATTATAACGGCGGATGGATGTTCCGCCGGTGGCGGGAGCGCGGAATACCAGCAGCATCCTCGACGAAATCCAATTGTCGGGATTACTTTCGATTCGTTTAGTTCGCAGACGTGAGCTTTGTGCAACGTTCACCAAGGCGGAGGCGGCGGGGACCTATACGCTCCCAGATTTAATAAAAGCTTTGTTATGTGTAGACGTGGACGTATCGACGACTCTATGTTGATTGTGTGAAACTCAATATTACAAAAAAAGAAATCCCCCCCGTCTTATTTTTACTTTTGAAATGAGAAAGTCAACATTTCTTGGAATTTGAATATCCCCGCAGTTCTTCATAACTCAGCTTGTACAGTCAGAATTCAAAATTATGTCTCCTTAATAACGTGAAAAGTATTCCCACCCCCTTTAACTCTCTTCTTTTTGAGTTGTCTAATATCAAACCTATAACGACTCGTTTAAAACTCTTGCAGATGTTCACAAAAAATAATCGCTTGACCGAAATGGAAACTAAAGTTATGTTTTTTTTTTTTGTTAATGGAACGCTCGATGTACAGGGTTACAACTAATTAAAGGCTTACCGTGAGGATCCCGTAAACTATAAGAGATACAAAGACGGTTAAATTAGAAGAAAGTTGCGCTATTTTGAGGTCTATAAAAATCTGTATAAAAATCTCTTCTGTGTTTATTCATTTCTGAAATATAGGGTATCCGTAAATATATATAAACATGTGCATTCCGAGATACAGGGTGTAAAAGTAAAACGTTTTTTTTAAATTTTATTTTGCAACGTTAATAACAATGCACAACAAAAAAAAGGTCTACCTAATACTAACCGATTATTACAATTATCTTTTATTTTTATTTTCGTAATCTTTCATTGTTATTCTCTTTTGTGTTTCTCATTTTCATTGTTTTCTTTACGTTCGTTTTCATTTGTCTTCGTTATTTTCATTGCTCTCTCGTTTCTATACAAAGTTGTTACAAATGATTCTTAGGTCCAGTGACTTTTATTTTCGTTGCTTTTTTTTTTAAATTTTCATCGTTGTCGTATTTTTTTTTTAATTTTCTTTCTGTCTAGTTTAAATTTTTGTTTTCAATGTTTTTCATATCGTCAGTTTCCTTCTGTTGTCATAGTTTTCTATCGTTCCATTCTATTTTTTTATTTATATCGCCTTCTTTTGTTTTTCCTGTTTTTACCGTTTGCATTTGTTTTTCTTTTGTTTTTATTGTTGCTATTTTAGTTTTATCGTTTTCTTTGGGTTGGGTTGGATGATGGTAATAATAAAAACAAAAGAATCATTCATAAAAGCTTTGCAGTTTTCTTTGTTTTGTTTTGTATTTTTTTTTTTAATTCATAATTTCCTTTATGCATTTTCACCGTTTTCTGTTTTTTTATTTTGCTTTTATCATTCAGTTTCCGTTTTCAGCGTTTGTATTTGTTTTTATTGTTGTCTTCATCCTCTTCTTCTTTGGTTTTTATAGTTGTCTTTTTATTATCACCACACATTATAGTTTTTTCTTTGTGTTGGTTGTTTTTTTTTTTTATTTACATCGTTATCGTGTTTTTTTGTTTAGTTTTCTTTCTGTCTGGTTTAAATTTTTGTCTTCAACGTCTTTCGTATTCACAGTTTCCTTCTGTTCTCATAATTTTCTATTGTTCTATTCTATTTCTATTATTTTATAACTTTCTTTTGTTTTCCCTGTTTTTACAGTTTTACCGTTTTTCTTTTGTTTTTACTGTTACCACCGTCTCCTTTTATTTTCATCGTTTTCTTTGGCCTTTCATTGTTCTCTATTTATTTTCATCATATTCTGTAGTTGTTATCGTTTCCTTTGTTCTGATCATTTTTTGTTTTTTTTATTTTCGTTTTCTGCATTCTCTTGTTTTCTTTTTTTAATTTCAATCGTTCTGTTCTCTTGTTTTTTTTAAATTTTGACTCGTTTTCATAATTTTGCTTTCATTTTTTTTTTAATGTTTCTCTTTTTGTTTCCGTCATCGTTTTTCTATAGATTCCATAGCTTTCTTTTGTTTTGATTGGTTGTTTTGTTTTTGTTGCTACCATCGTTTTCTTTTGTTTTAATCATTTATTTTGAAACAGTTCACCGTTGCAATTCAACTCGAATGAATACAAAAAATAATTGGAAATATGTATAGTCATGTTAATAATCATTTTCGATTGCAATGTTGAATCGACAAAACACAAAACATATATTTGTATTCTAAATTACATTTCAGTGATATTTTGTCTAAATTCAAGTATGGAGCGTTCAGAAATGTTTGAAAGGCGCTCGAATTTAGCGCTTAGTCTTGTTGGTAGTTTTCATCTTACAACGTGGGTACCGCAGGGTGTTGTTGTTTACGTTATAATTTCCATAATTTCGTTGAGTTAAAGGAATTCACGCGTTGACAGCCTGTACTTTATAATACTTTCAAATTCCAAATTAATTTCAATGCAATTTAAAATTTACATCGGGGTTATTATACTTTTCGCATTCTCATTGATGTAACAATTTATAAGAACAACCGAGTGTAACGCGTTTTCAGTTTTAATTACCCGCCAAGCTCGTATTTATTTATTTAAATTAGATAAGTCCGTTTCGGGGTATTATTAATTAATTAAAAAATAAGCTACGAGAAATGAAAAATGGAGCGCACAGTGAGCAAGGATCATACGAGGTAATTACGGGCGGTCATAACCGCGTAATTAATTCGCGTATTTTTTTTTCTCCCTCTCTCTATTTTAATAAATCAGCGAATATACATATACACGGACGGCCGTAAATATCTGCTCCGCCATAAATAATCGAAACGCAGCGTAACGACCGCGCGGAGTGAGTTGGTTGGCTTTATAGTTTGAAAATTAATTGTTTCTGAGAACCATTAAATGGTGCTAATTACTCCGAACCCAGATGATTTACGTCATTGATCAACGATTGCGGTGTAATTAAATGATTATGTCCCAAAATGAACCATCGCTTACTTTTATCTTTTAATTACAAACATTTTCGAACATGTTACAGAATCTTTTCAGTTTCAGTCTCACCCTTTCCTAAACACAATAGCACACACATACATGTCACTAGATACACATTACATGTGCGAAACCAACAGATGTGTAGAGGAGAGAGGATTTGCGCCGAAAATGGATTACAATTACACGGCATTACACATGTCGCGTCAGCCCTTTGAAGACTCCGAACCACCCGCAACAAATCAACCCGGATTACGCCTGCCCTGCGATTTTTTGGGCCGGCCGAAAATTATTTGTTCCAGGATCAAAACAAGATCGACGAATGTGGAATAATTTCGGCGTGATTTGGAAGAGACGCGGTGGCCCCGCTGAATACGAATGCGGACGACTAATCTCGTTAAGGGCAGGAGGACACTTTTGCAGGCTGTTTTATGTGATCAGCAAAATACACGTTGCATATTCATGGAGCCTTTGCCATTCGAGCTGTTTAAAATGCGGTTATCATCTGTCGGCCAACGGAGACGATTTATTCGAGAGACACCGATGGAGGACGTCGAAAGGATTCACGACTTAATTAAAAATGAAAGCGAAACGAATTAAAACAAAAAGAAAAATCACGTCGTAAAATAGTAAAGAAATAGTATATTGATTTGTAAGTTTAGAAAAGTGAGTGTAAATGTTTGAATTCACGAGTGAGCGTTGCTGACGAGTGGATCAAATTTACACGAACATGGAAATTCACTTTTCTAACGTGTAAATCATGTTTTGTAGCAAAAAAATCAAGAATTCTATCGATGGATAATACGAAGGAGTTTTTAGAAAAAGCTCCTGATGACAGTTTTCTGCTTATGAAGGTAGTGTTGGTAATTGCTTTGCATGGAAGAATTACGTTTACTAAAAGTGGAAGACGTAGAAACTTGCGGCCATATTTTGGTCATGACATTACATGGCACCAAAACAAAGAAAAAACGAGTCTTTACAGTTACATCGGAATGTTGGAGTAAACGGAATCGAGCTTTACAAGAAGTATTTGAATTTAAGACCCAAAAATGTGGACCATCGCAGACTATTTATATTTTATGGACAGGGCAAGTGCACAAAGCAACCAATTGGTATAAACACCTTCTACAATTCACCAAAGAAAATTGCTGGGTACTTAGGAGCCTTATTTCATTATTTTTGTAATCTTCTTCTATGTTATTTAACAGTTTTTCATTATGTCTACGCTTTTTTCCCTCAAAATCCTTTTTGTTTTTCTTCTTTGTTCTTCATATTTTCTGTTTGTTTCCTCTGATTGGTTTGTGATTCTCGCCATTTTCAATTGTTTTCTTTTTTTCAGTTCTTCTTTACATTCTTCATCAAACCAGTTGTTTCTCTCTTCTTTTACCTCTTTATTACATCTTTTGGCCGTTTCTTCCATTGCTATTCATATTTTCTTCCATACTTCCTCAATTTCCCTCCGTCCCTTTATCTCTTCTAATTTTTCAGTAATAACCACTTCATATTTGCTTTGCTCCTCTTTTGTTCTTAATCTAATGGGTTTTTTTTCTTTTCTCATCTCCCTTATTCGATTTCTTTGTATTGGTACTATTTGTTCCGCTTTAATTCCTACCATGAAATGGTCTGAGACTCTGTATGTTATTATATTTTTAATGCATGCTTCCTCGTCTTTATCAATAAGCACATGGTCAGTTTGATTTATTGTATGCTCATCCGGTGATTGCCATGTGCCTTGATGTATCCTCTTCCTCTGGAAATATGTACTTTTAATTATCATGTTTTTCTCCTTTGCGAAGTCTATTAAGAAATGTCCATTTTCATTAGTATCTTTGTGCATACTATATCTTCCAATCGTTGGTCTAAATACTTCCTCCTTTCCTATTTTCGCGTTGGCGTCTCCTAGTACAATTTTTAAGTTATATTTCGGTATTTCTTCATATGTTCTATCTACTTTTCCGTAAAATTCTTCCTTTATTTCCAAGTCCTTTCTTTCGCTCGGTGCTCGGTGCGTGTATATTAATGATCGTAATTTTTTGATATATTCCTCTTATCCTTAACACACATATTCTTTCCGAAATTGTTTAAATTCTATTATTGCCCTCTTAAGCTCTTCTCTTACTATGAATCCTGTTCCTAGAATCCTCTTTTCTCCCCCACTGTTAAAGAATATACATCCCTCAATTTCCATCATTTCCTGGCCTAGTAGTTTAGTTTCTTGAACTTACGACA
Organism: Serrognathus titanus; assembly: GCA_039766575.1. Lineage (NCBI taxonomy): Eukaryota > Metazoa > Arthropoda > Insecta > Coleoptera > Lucanidae > Serrognathus > Serrognathus titanus. Next base: position 18,647,960 of record CM077911.1, on the reverse strand, counting down.
TGTAAACCATGGAAATTGTAAAATCGAACGTAGGTGCTGTGGAGATAATGACTTGCCACTTTTTTAGACCGTGGAAATTGGAGCTACGGAGTTAAAAATTTACATTTAGACCAAAGAAATAGGTGCTACGGAGTTAAGTTACGACCATGTCCTGCGGAGTTAAGAACTTATGATCTTTAAAAAATGGAAATTGGATAATCAGAAATGTATGCTGCGAAGCCAAGAACTTACAACGTTTAGACCATGGAAATTGTAAAATCGAGAATATGTGCTGTGGAGCTAATAACTTACGACTTTTATGTTATGTATGCGGTATTCTTGAGAAATACGGGCCTGGTAAAGGCAATTAAGCTAGATGAACAAAAGACAGTTACAGCTAAATGGTACACTGAAAAATATTTACCTGAAGTGTTCAGTAGCGTTCCAGATGCTGCACCATGATAATGCATTGTCCCATACGGCAGCTTTAATTTTACAGTTTTTGGGTGAAAAAAAATAATAGAACATCCGCCGTATTCACCTGATTTAACTATGTGCGACTTTTGGCTATTTTTTGGGCTTAAAAGAAATTTGCTGGTTAGAAGGTTTTCGTCAGAAGAAGAGACTGACGCCGCAGTTCACGCTTATTTCGAAGGAATTCTGAAAAATGATTGGTTGGAAGCTTTCGAACAGTGGAAAGAAAGAATGGTCAAGTTTATTATTGCTAAATATTAACCGTGTTTTTTATTCCCAATAAATTCAGCTTGACCCTCGTATTCATGTTCGTTTTCAACGTCAAAATCGAATTTCGAAAATAGCAGTCGCCACGTTTAACTCGTAACGCGTAAAAGTCTGTAAATGCGCCTTTGTGAGCAATGTTTTATTGCAAGGGACATTTATCAACAACTTACCCCGAGCGTGCTGCCCGCTCGGCCGTTCATTACAATTTCTCCAAGTCATTGTCGCGGAGGTCTGTAAATCCCAGGCGACGAGCTTCATTAACGTCATCCGAGCACCAGAACAATCACGCAAACCGAAAGCAATAAATACCTCCCCGACTATTTGTCGCACGCAATTTTACGCAATTCCCGCATAATTTCCACCGGTTTTCAGCGCGACAAAACGCATTCATTAGCACGCATCAATATATGGAAAAATATGCGGAGACGTAACTGTATATTTACATGATAATTTACTCCTGCTTTGATCTGCAAATTTTTTACATCCCCCGGTATATGGATGCGTGTACAGTAATTATTATTCATCAGCGTCGATGAGATAAACCGAGAATTTCGTCGGCGCTGCTTTATTTCCTCTTGCGAAACTTTGTATCGTCCGACAATCGATTCGGCGACTGGGGGGGTGATAATTCGATTGCTGTAATGAGGGGTTGGCGGTGCACTGGAGTGTACACGGTCGAGCTAACAGCATTGTCCGAGCGACTGCACCCGGATAATCCGTTTATACGGACCTTTACAAGCCTTGCTGATTTCACGGGTCAGGAATTTGAGACGACGATGTCTTGCGTAAAAGAATCAATCAAAATTCAACGAATTACTCGCTCTAAACAATTGAAAATTATATAAATTGTGGTAAATAGAGAATAGGTGTACCGCAAGCTCCTCCTTTGTTATTGTTTCCTCGCCTTTTTCTTAGTTTGCGTATTCTTTATTTGGGTCTTCTTCTGTGGTCTTGTTATCACATCCATCTTCGGCTCCTAACAATAACCCTTCTTCGGCAAAGAACATTAAAATATGATGAAGCTCCGAAGAAAGCAATAAAAAGAAAAAATAATAAGATCAACGAATGCAAAATTGGAAAATGTTTTCGGTACTTTTCTAAGCTTCAATGGAGAATATTTCTCACGCCTCTTTCGTTGTAAAAGAAAACACACGCATGCACATCGAGCTCATCGAATAGAAAAGGCATTGTTTATTTTGTTGAGGAGCGCAGGATGATAACTCTTACGTGCCAGGACCGCCGTTGATAAATGTATCATTGCTGTCGAGGGATGACGCGACGAATTTTATCACACGCGTTTGAATGGGGCCAGTTTGGGCGAGGCGTCGGCCTTTGAATTATCTAAATGCTCCATTGTGTCCGGAAGACTATCAGTCATAGTTTGAAGGCATTGTTTACATATGTTTTCGTAATGCGGCGCGTTTTTTTCTTCAATATTTATCACGTTTTTCGAGCCACTAAAAAGCTCGCTGGCTGTCCAAAGGACGATCCAAAACGTGAAATACTTCGACATCATTCCCATTCCACTAAAATGCATGATAATGGCATTTTTGTAACGGATGGACATCAAATAAGCCGTGATGTATAACAATAATAACAACGGCGATAGCCGGGCGGTTATTAATGAGCGCGAGTCGCGGACATTTTGTTCACAAAAACGCAACAACAAGATGGCCGCCGTGCTCTCTCTGTTCAATCAGGTTGATTAATTTCGATTTGAAAGCCGATGGGCGAGGCCGCTTACAAATTCCTCGCGTTAAAAAATCTGTTTATGGACAGTCAATGGTGCATGCCTGCATGTTAATAACGAAAAAAAAACCTAATGACAAAGAACTCAACGCAAAATTAACTTTCATATCATCAATATCTCAACAAATCTGGACGAATGAATAGTATAAATCATAGGACGAAAGCTAAAGAAAAAACAGTCACACGAAGGAAGAAACACAACGTTTATCGAGAACGGACAACAATACAAAACGAGAACAATAAAAAAGAAAGAACAATAGAAGATACTAAACTAAAAAGAAAATGAGCAGACATTCGGCGGATGAAGAAATGAAAACGAAAATTGTAGGAAATATATCTTTGAGGCGATATTCAAAAGGACCATTTCACAAAGAAGTACGTAATTTGCACCAACCAATAACGAAGAAGGAACAACAGAAGACAATAAACAAAAAAAAACGAAAAAAAAGAAGAAACAAACAAATGACATTCGACGGACGACGAAAAGCAAACGAAAATTGAAAGGAAAGTCAGTTGGAAATAAAATTCAACAAGACCATCTTACAAACAAGAAACATACGTTCTTCTTCAATATTATCTCAACAAATGACAATGAAAGAACAGAAGAAATTAACAAAAAATAAAAAATAAATGACGATCGATGGTTGAAGAAAAGAAAACGCAAATGGGGAAGAATTTCGAAATAATGTTCAAGAAATAAGTTCGCACTTTATTCCAAGTAACAACAATAGAAGACAATGAACAAAAAAGACAACAAACAAAGGACATTCGCTGAAGGAAGAAGATGACATAAAGAAATAAACAAATGAGGATCGATAAACTCAATTCTCAATCTCAGTATCTGTGCTTTCTTGTAAGTTATTGAAGAGCATGATGGTAATTTTTTTGTTAAAGAAAATAGTAAGCCAAAGACAAAGCAATTTTTTGGTTTTTCTTTCTATATGTATTTTAGGTCCTTTCATGCTTCAGAGTGAGAAATCCAAAACCGGAAGGAGCGCTCACAAATAAGAGAGTATTATTCCAAGATGTAATAACGATTATAATATCGGCGGAAGCCTTCTACTTTACAAGCAGATCCGTGATTGCTGACTCCGGGCGTCTCAGACGCTGTTTCCGGGGATGATTGTAAACTCAAAGCTCAGGCCCCCGGATCCGCCGGAGTTTCTGTTTGGCGTCGCCATGGCAACACTCTCGGCGAATGTGTTTCGAGCGATCGCTGCTGGTTACGTTCGTTTTCCAGTTTGGATTTCATCGGCTTTATCAAAGATTTAAAATTTTTTTAGAAGTTTGCTGAAATATTTTTTTTATTTTTGTTCTTGTAGAGATGCCAGCCTATTCATCTCCACAGTGATTTTCGTGTCCCAATTTTACAAGAAGCCATCCATGAAAAAATTGCCAACCGTTCCAATCCACTACTGGAACAGGGTTGTTAAAATGTTGTACCTTTTAACTAGTGGATTTAAGAGGATAAACTTGTTATGAAGACCTTAACATCTTGTACATAGTAGCTTATAGAATGGAATTCTGATTCTGCTAATTGAAGATGAATTCCTCTAAGATTTACAGTGACTGAAATATAGTTGTAAAATCGTCGCGCCGACTTTCTATTTGTCTAGGTTGAATGCCCCGAGCGAGAATCGAACCCTTCACCGAGCGCCTGCATATAAATCAAAGAACCAATTTTAATATTCATTAGAAAAATCCTCGCCTGGCCGAGGTGGAACTCGCGTTAGAAGAAATTCTTCGGAATTTTATTGGGGTGGCGGGCCGATAACTCAGCCGGCCCGGCTGACGCTAACCGTGATCTATTTTATTAAAAGTCAAGAGTTGATATTTGTTTCTTCCTGTTTGTTTGTTTTGAGCGAGCGCGTGCATTTTTATTAACTCATTATGACGGCGTTATGAATTTTAATCGGTCATTACGCGCGGCCCAGGACCCGGCCGCATCCTTAAAAAGGAATTTCTCATTTGGGGGAATATCTTGCTCGTCGAAGGGCGTACTTAATTTACAACTGTTTGAATATATAAATTGGTTGTTGGAGGCATTCAATTTTCTTTGAATGTATATACGCTCTCTCACACATGAATTGCTAACCGCAAAAGCCTTAACTACCCTAATTTGGCGGCGACGATTTCTATCTGTGCACTTGATTTCGGGGCATTATGAGGGAGGACACGTGCGGCGGCTATTTGATTACATCTCGTGTGATACTATCGGTGATGTGATGATCTGAAAAAACAAACAATTGGGTTTTTCAAAGGGATGTTAAAATTAAAGAAAAAAATATCCATCGTTGTTCAACTTTGAAAATGTATAAAAAAAATTCTCCTGGAAGTTGTAACGCTACGAATTTATTCTAAAGAAAAAGAAAGAAAACCGAACCTGCAGAAAATGGAGTTTTCGCAGGAACGGGGGTGGTCGCCTGATGATAATCACGGTAGGCGTCTGAAAATACGGAGACTTAATAAAAAAGCGGCGAGCTTCAAACGGCGTGTAATTTGGACGCGAATTATAAAAAGAGCGCGGGCGCCGCTCCATAAAAGACCGGAACTTTCCGGCCGGATAAACTGATCAGCAATTTAAATTGGTTCCGCTCATTTTCATATTTCCACCCTCGCCCCTCTTCCACCGGGCGCCTCCGCCATTATCACGAAAAAAATCACTTAGAAAAATCAACTTCCGCACAAGCGATGCTTCTGTTTATCAAACAACACGCTTTTAATTTTAAATTAATGAGTTTTATAATGAAAGTGATTCTTGCATGTGGTTTAAGGGTATTAACTTGTCGTAAATCCGGCGAAATCCAGCGCACCGGTCAGAATGACACCACGATGTAGGGACGGACATTAATTCGGAGAGAGCGATCGTTAAGAAGAAGAGCGGCAGAAAGAACAAAAGGAGAAGAACGAAACGAGATCGGTATAACATTTTAATTGCCGTCCCGTTAATAAATAACGTCCTCCGGCCCGGTGAGTTCGGAGAGTCCGCCCAGAGGTCTCTTCAGCCGCAAATCATCCGTAACTGCCTGCGCTCTCTTCCCTTATTGTGCTTTTTTATTAATATTTATTATTTATTAATGTTTTATGCGTTCTTAGGCCGACAGCCGCCTCAGTAGTATATCAATATACCGGTCGCTACTAAAAAACCTTTACGACGGGCGCCTTGGAACGCCGCTGCTGCTCTTTAATTCCCTCCGACTCGAATAAGACAGGACTTAACGTATGTAAATTCCGTTCCGAAGCAATTATATCAGAATATTTACAAATTTTGATTTTCCAAAGTAACTTGCATATTTAATAGACAAATTTTAGATAACTTTCTTTTGTCCGCAAATTTTCTTTTGTTTGGCCAATAATCTTTCGTTTTTATCCTTTATTTAACGTATTTTCTTTGACTTTTTCTAATGGACTCAATGAAGTATGAAACTTTCCAAAAATTTGCGAGAAATATACGTGAGACTTTGATGTATATTTGGTTTTGTTCATCTGTTGCGTGCGTTTTATTTGCCTTCATTTTTATTTGCTTTTCCTGCGTTTCATTTAACTGAACGAAACAAAACACTCACACACCCCTGAAGACGCTTTCAAAATTTTGGATGACGTTTCCTGCATTGTCTTCGTTCATTGTTTGATAGTTTTTTTTGTTTTCGATCTTATTTATTCATTCCATTAATTTTTTTTGTTTATTTGACTCAATTAAGGTGGAATTACATAACGTGCCTTTCTTTTCAATTTCTCTTGATAGATGGCCGTGAATTGTTGGCTGTGAATCAGCCTCAACCGCCCTGCCGTCTGAAATATGAGTTTTACGTAGAATCCAAGCCTGTCTTAATCGAAATGGTGGACACTTTGATCACTTTTTAATAATATAATATAATTTTCCTTTGGATTTTGAATAAAATTTGTTAATGATAATAATAATAATCCGGTTCTGAATTGTTTGCTGCGAATCCAAGGCCTTTCGTTCTGCAGGCCTTTCCAAACCCGTTCGTCGATTCTACGGCAGGTATGTTTTCCTTTATTAGTTTTCTTCTCCGTCTTTTTGTATATTTTCCATCTTATTCCACCTTCTGTTCACCTCCACGACGTTCCCGGACGCTTTACCGGAGTTTGATCGTTGCGAAACATTTCGGTTAATGGCGTATGCTAGTCGTTTTGGTCCGCCATCTTAGAATTGGTTACCTGAACAAGAGAGAATACCACTTTAACGTCATCGAAGTGGTAACTGAGAGTGTCTCCCTGCTGGTGTTTGCTCTTTCGTTGAAACGAAGCAACATCTGTCAAGTGTGACACTCTGAGGATTTCTCACCTCGATGGAGACAAGACTTGAACGTTCACTTTTGGGATATGAGAAGGTCGGAGGATTAGTTTTATTTATTTATATTGTACACGTCGTTAGTACGTTCTGTGTAGCCATTTTTAAACGGTGCTGTGACAGCATTATTGTCTGTTTTTTTTTTATTAAAGTTCAGATACGAAGTATCCATATTTGCTTTTAGTTTTACTTCATTTTGGACACGTTGCTCGGACATTTCTTGTCTGTCCGATATACTGTTTTGTTTAACGTGTCAACGTTGCATATAAATAAAAACAAGGGTGAGTTTTACTTTATTTTAAAATCCCCTTTGCTTCGGGGTTCCGCATGACTCGACCTTTCTCCAAGAGTTAGCCAGCGGTGATCGGAGAACTTAATTTTCCTTCCCATCAAATTTGTTGACCACCAGGACAGGTAGTCAACTTTTATCAAATTTCTTCATTTTTCTATATAGACTTTCTTCAGTTTTCTGTATTTCTTCTTTTTTATTTGATTTGTTCGACAGAATTGGAATTACTGGCACGGAAATATAATTAGATTCATTAATAGATAGCCTTTTGTTTTCGATGTCTCTTCAATGTCCTTTGATTTTCGTTTTTTTTTAAACATAGGTATTTGACTAAGAGAGATTTAAAAAAATATAGAAAGTTCTACTTGAAGTACTTGAACGTTTAATTCTTTAAAATGTCGATGGATGTTTATCAAATTTCTCCATTTTTCATTGATTTTCTTCAGTTTTCTACTTTTCTGTGGGTTTCTTCTTTTTTGTTTGTTTTTGAATTATTGACATTGTCGTTTAATTTTCTTCATCTCCGAACCTTTTCATTTTTTCACACCTCCGTATTTAATTAGTGAATTACTAAATTAAAAAAAAAATAACAAAATCAATTGGCAATAATAACATAGCTTATCTGAATTGAACTTGGGTTTCCATATTTCTCCTACGTTTTTGATTTTCTTTATTTAATTTGGAAAAGTTGGAGTTAATTAACTCTTGAAGCGTTCGAGGCAATTCAATTTTGCTTTGTTCAAAACACTGTTCTTCAATTTTCTTCAACCATCGCCTTTTCTTTTTGAATTTCTTCCTTATTTCTCAGTCGCCTCCACTCATTTGTTTTGATTTAACGATTATTGTTAATTTTTTTGTTTTCCTTTGCTTTCCCTGTTTTACGGATTTTGGTTGGTTTTCTTTATTTCATTTAACAAGTTTGGATTTAATCCAACACTTGAATTTTTCAAGGCAAGTATCAGCTCACCATTTGCTTCGATTGGTTTCAAATTTTCTTCAACCATCGTCTTTTCTTTTTTGAATTTCTTCCTCGCTTCTCAACCGCCTCAACTCTTTCGCTGCGACTTAACGAACTGAAGACTGCTGATTTCTTTTTTGATTTTCTTCACGACGTGATTGTCATTTGTTTTGAGGATTTTCGCGTCCAAATGGATTTTCAATGGGTGTGATTACCGACGTGTTTCCGCATCGATCCGGTAAACGTGTCGGTTCCGGAGCCCGACATTCAACTCGCTTGCAGCTCAATTATCAATCGCGTAATATTTGCACCAAATGTTCACGCCTCGCCGCATCATCATGACGGTCACGTGTGCAGCTTGCTGCAACATGTCTCCCACGACACTTCCGCCAGAGCCCCCGCGGCGCTGCGGTCGGCGCCGGATTGTTACACATCACCGGATTCTGCACGTGAACATCATCATCGGAATCAATACCTCGAATGCTTAAAGCAAGGAAATTATTTCTTTGTTTTTTGTACGCACTGTACGTAGAGTGCGTGTGCTCGGTTAGGATTAAAATCAAAAGAGCAGGGATATGGTCCTCTGGAGTGAGGAAGAAAGGCGCACGCGTATTCCGGAAACGTTACATTAACTTTGAATTAATACATCCCGGAACGTTTGCTTTACACTTGATTTATTGAGTCTGTTGAATGCGTTTCGTGAGACAATTGGCGTGCAGAGATAGAAACGTTGATGAATGAATAGCTGTGTTTAAAATCAAATTTTGGTGCAAAACACAAAAGTAGAAGGTAACTTCATAAGCGTTTAACGAAACACCTGCATATTGTTACGGTATTTTCCTAATTTGAGTTGTATTGGATATATTGTTACGGTGTTTTCAGTAACTTGGGTTGTGATTCTATAAACAGCTACTCTCTAGTTATTACTATGAGTAAGTAAACATATTTTTGATATAAGTCAAAAAGAGGAAAAAAGACGGAACGTAAAAGTACATAGCGAATCAAATTTTGAATGTTATCATCGCACGAGTTCGTTTCGTTCGCGTTTATTCCTGTGACAACGTCGCGACCATAAATTCCGAAAATATCCATAAGTGAATCACCATATCTCGGACGGTCCTTATGCTCGAATAAAGGCCACTTTCACACCTACACGCCGCATAAAATATAAATAACTAAAGAGTCTCGGCGCATTATTCACAGGCGACAACACCTAAGGCTCTCCGGTTGCCCGCGAAGGAAGGAAAAAAACGCGGACCGAAAAACATAATGCCAGGCCATACATCAGGGACACGAATACATCATCCGAGGTGTCACCGGGCCGCCGACAAAGATTAGCCACGCTTTTCGTGCGAGGTGATAACTTACCAGTCAAATCACGGCCACCGATCTCATTAAATCATAAGTTACAAGAACTAAACGGCCTACCGCGACATCTGCTCAAAGATAATATCCTACCAGTCTTATTGTGTGTGTGTGTGTGTGAGAGAGAGTTTTTTTTTAAAGAAAAATTTGACGAATTTGCAAGATTATCTGACAAACAGGACCGTTCTTGCCATTGAAAGCTTTATCTTCCATAATGATACTTGTGGTTAAAGAATGTTATAAGGGCTTTTAACCAAATTACTTTCTGCCAACAATTAACGAAAGCGAAATTGAACTAATAAAGCTAAGGATCATGTCAGAATAAATCAGGAAGAATCGGAAAGTTCCGCAACAAGAATAGGATTGACACAGGGTTGTGTGCTCAGCCCCTTTCTGTTCACTTTGATGAAACAATAGAAACAGCAAAAAATAGAATGAAGAAATAGGATTCTGAAGAATGCAACAGGAATGGAGAAACGTGAATATAATAATAGAAGAATTGGAAAAGATCAACATGAGAAAAATAAGGAATGAGTATACTAGCAGAAAGTAGAGCTTAGGCAGTCAAAGTAATTTAAAGAGTGTACAATACCAGACCCAAAGAACCCAATGTACAAGATAACAAAATGGGAAGGTATAAAAATGGACAACATTGAAAACAACTAGGACAAAGACCTGTTGAAGAAATTGTAAAAGAAAGACAGTTGGATTCGTTGCGCCGTGTCCAACGTATGAACCACGAAAGGTTAGTGGAAATGGTGTGCAATTCCAGATCGAAAGAGAAATGTCAGGGAATAACAAATATGAACATTATAAAATCAATAAATCAAACAAAGTCGGTCGCTTAACTGATTGAAACCAGTTGATATAAGAAATGAATAAAGCAAATGATTATCGATCAATCAAAGAAAGCGGCCAAAAGCAACTATCATAAATTCGCTAGTTTTTAAAGTTTGCTTCTGAAAACTCTCATTTTTCGGTTTTAAAGAAAAATTTTAATTTTCAAAATATTAAAGAAGTCAATTGCGGTTGAAATACGTTTATTTAAAAAAAAAAAAAAAAACAAAACAAAAGGAAGAAAATGAAGTTATTTATTCGAGGGAAACAAAATTTAAATGAAAAATTCTAAGCCAGTTGATAGAAAAAATGAACGAATGACAAACGATCGATCGAAGAAAACGACGAAAATTACAACCGAGGAAATTCTCAACTTTTTCTGAGAATGGAAATTAAAACAAAACAATTGCAGTTGAAATAAATTTATTAACAAAACAAGAATGAATATAACAAATCATAATCGATTAATTCGAAATCAAATTTACGAGTTCTTAAAAGTTGTTTTTAAAGAAAGTTGCAAGACATAAAAGAAACAAAAAAATACTCAGAAGAATTTGACGTTTTCAACGAAAAAACAAAACAAATAAAAATAAAACAACGAAAGATATCCGAACAAGAAACGACAAACTTAAATAACGCCGCGCCTTTCAAAAAAATGTTTAAATTTCGCTTTAATAACCCCTATCAACAGAAGCAACAACAAAAAAAAAACAAATGACAATCAACACTAAAATTTACAAACTTTATTTTTCAGTGAAATGAAATTTTTAAGAAAAATAAAAAATCTAAACTTGTTTTATTGGAAGAACGAAGTAAATGAAAAATAAAAACGAATGTAAAAGGTTTGATTTCATTTTTCTTCCCGACTGGTATTTATTTTTCTGTTGTTTGATGAAACAAATGATCAATCGAAACGAAAACAGAAGAACAGAAATTTGTCTTAATTTCCCAATGAAGTAAATTTTAAAAAAAAGTATTGAGCGTGTTCTGATTAAAATTTCATTTAACACACCGTGTAACTTTAATAACAAAACAAAAAATAACGTATATAAAATAAATAAATAACAATCCTGGCCGGTTACCATCAAGGCTACTGGAGGACGAAATGTAGTATCCGGGGTTGACGTAGAAACTATCTCAGGGTATCTTGCTTCTATTTAAGTTCCATTTCTCTTGATCAACGGCTAGCTTTGATGACGCCGATGGTTGTGTGGTGCTTGCTCTCGATAGGAGATGTGTGTGGCTCCTGACAATTAATGCACAGCAGGTTTTGGATGTGCTTCCGACAATGGTTTGCAAGGAAGAGTGTGTACACTGCTCCTGGCTTTCGAAACTCGGGAGGCTTTGGATGTGTTTCGTGTGTAAACAAATCACAGATGACCAGAGCTGTATCTCATTCGTCGGGCGACAGTTTTTTTTTGTGTTTACTTCGGGGGTTCTCTTAACGACCAAATTTGAGAATACGGGCTAATGCAGTTCCACTTTAATTCGTCACGAGGCGGCCTAAATTTTGTTTATTTGTGTCGATCGTCTTCGTTGATTTGTTACACAAATCTCAAGTAACGCTTTGTTTCTCCGAAATTATGAGTATTCAACAAACAAATCGATTGATCATATAATCAGATTGAATCGTTAACCACAAAGCAACACTCAACCTGTGGTTGTAACCTAAATTAATCAATGAGATGCAACCTTAACCGCATTTATGTGGTTAAGGGTGTATCTCATTGGCCACTCGCAAACGTTTATAGTCCTACCACTTCGCGTAACATATAGTCTTACGACATAGTTATTTAAATTATAATTAAAATTTTTTAGTATTTGTAGTCGAGGACAAAGTATAGTATACAACTCGCTGTTACCTCGGATAATTGCAAAACTCGCCCATGTTGCCAATATCTTCGGTAATAATAGCACTGATTATAGTGATACTATTTCTATACAATTCACCTCGGCCTTCAAATTTTAACCACAGCAGAAAGTTTATAATAGTTAAATAAATTGCTTTTATCAATCCTTTTAGTTGCGTCCAAACAGTATAAATCATTAACTCGATTATGCGACCACGCGTTTATATTATTGTCATTATGCAAGTGGGCAATTAATTACCCACCCGATAAAATCGCACTCGCCCCCGGCCGTCCGTACTATCGATCGCTCCCATTTATTTATTTATTGTTTGTTCTGATTTCCTGTAACGAGACGCGCTTGTTCTGTTACGCAAGAAGGCGGCGGCGGCGGAAAAAAATTAAAGAAATTCCGTGGGTCCTGCGCGCGTTACCCAAATCGACCGGATCACTCCGGGGCATGTTTGCGGAACTCAGAACAGCAATCATTACGCCATATTGTTTGCCCAAGAAAGATTAATGCGGCCGATCGCAGATCAGAGATTGTTGCATGCGTTCGCGTTTAAAAGGAAATTAATAATAGTATAAATTGCAGTGAACCTAAAGAAACTCTTAAATTATCATCTGATCTACATACATCAGCGAACAGGTATACATTCGCTCTTTCTGTGTTTTCTCGAAAATTCTTAAAAAAATCAAATACCTCAAATGAAATAAGACATAGAATCGCTGTTCGTTTAATAAAGAAGAGTCCGGGTGATCACTTAAGTCCTTCGTGTATTTCTCGTAAGTTTTTCAAACATTTTCACATTCTTATATGTCAGATACGAAGAGAAAACCGTTTTTAAAAGATTCAATTCAATTTTCGGAATTAAAATTTTGAAAATCCTGAATTTTCCGCTCGACTTATTTTCAAGTTGCGAGCCCCCTCGAGCTTCGGGTCTTACAATTTGCCATCATTGTTCGGAAGTACCTACAATTACAGAAACTGAAACTCCTTCAACGATTAAAACCGGCGCACAAAACAATTCAGGCCTCGCAATTAAAGGTTCGAGGCAGGCGGAGGGTCCTAAATCCGTCAAGGATAAATTAGTGCGGACCCGGCGATCGGAAATTGGCCGACGGCCGGTTCCGTCTGCTACTTGACCGTAAACCGTCTTCGCGTAATTTACGCCGCTTTTCATTTCATTACCGGGAATTAGGAGGCCCGTCAGTCAAGGGGGCCTGACTTATCGGTTTCGTGTCTCGAGCGCGCACCCGAGATGCACTTTCTTTAATCGGAGCGCTTGTTACGTCCAATGGTTGCGCCCGGTATGTTTGTTTTATGCGAGCTCGGGTTTTCCCCCGGGCGAACACAATTATTGGAAGCAGATTTATTGTGTAGCCGATCTGATGTGATGATATATTTACATGCGAACTGGAGCAACTATAATAATCATAATCCAATTTTCTCTTTACGTTTTTTTTTATTCTAGCGAAACCTCAAAGGAAGAAGGTATTTTATTTGTTTCGATAAAGGAATTTAATGAACTTGTTGCAAATGATCTGGGCATAGTTTAAGGTAGGATTTGATAGGAGTTTCATGTTTCCATTTCAAATTGGCTTACCTGTTACAGGCTTTCCTTTACCCTGCTTTGTTTACTTCGTCGGTATCAACTGTTGTTGACATTTTTAGTTATAGACTTTAATTTGGAATCCTCTGTAACAAGGGATATCTTCAGCAATAGCAGCAGCTCTGAAAGTATCCTTTGCCATCCAGGACGAAACGTCGATACAAGAGAGAATGATCGTCGTGCAGAAACTAAGAAGTATCAAAGAATAAATCACTTGAAGTAATTCAAAGACATTACTTTCGTTTTCCACAGCCATCCTCCTTTAGAATACCCTTTATTGGGTGAAACGGCATTCTTTTTGAAATAGAGTCAATGCCAAGTAAACTTTTTTATTCATCCAACGATCGTACTTCCTTCACTTTTTCATGTATCAATTGTCTTTTGAATTCCTCAAAAATCTGTGCGATTTGAAAAGCATTTTCGATCCTCTCGAGAGTATCAGAGATAACCAGACTTTTGACAAATCTTGGAAAATCGAAGAGTAGGTATCCTTCCACAAGCTTGGAGTTCCGATGTTTCACAACCCCCGGACTGTTCTGCGCTGTTTTGAAAAGAACAAAAAAAATGTCGTCGATGTCGCTGTATATTGCAGATAAGCCTTCGATGGTTTTATTGTGGAATATTCTCTCTTCTTTAATTAGAGTGAGTTCTAATTCCTGGATGCGCCTTGCCAAACAGTCCCCAAACATGCTCGATCCGATTCAGATCAGGACCGCATGCGGGCCAATCTAAAATAGGAACATTGTGCTTCTGAAGATAATCAGTAATGATTCGGGCAGTTTGCGGTCGAGCGTTATCCTGTATTAGTATAAATTTTTGGCCATGCTCTTAAATATCCTCGATGTACGTCTGGCCCGTAATACCATCGTAGCGAGTTACTACCAGATTTATCAAAAGATCGTCCCAAACAATTATCGAACCATCTCCAAAAGGAACCTTTCGTTATGGTGTTCGTGGTAAATGGCGTTCTCCGCTTCTTCACCAAACTCGTATTCATCCATCATTCCCCGAAAGAACAAATTTCGATTCGTCTGTAAATATTACTCGACGCCACTGCCGAAGTTTCCAATTGACGTGCTGCCTAGTAAATTGTTGCCTCATTCGGCGATGCTGCTAGGTAACTTTTGTACTTTTGCAAGATTGACCTCTTTTAGTCTGTCACGGACAGTTTGGACATTCTCTCTCTACGACCGCTGGTACGTAGCAGATCTTGTTGAAGACCTCGACCAATGAATGTGCGGCTACGAACAGCTTGTAAACGAATAAAGCAATCATCGACAGCAATGGTTTCTCTTCCTGGACGTCTAACAACCTACTTTATCTCCCTGTAGCGTTTCCATGACTTCCAAATGGTTCCTTGTACTATTCCAAGTTCACAACCCCAGGTTCTTCTAAAGGTGCATTTAGAACAAGCGAGCGAATGGTCATTCTACCCCCACTCGTCATATAGAGGGGATGATCTATGGAATGACTCGGCATATGAATGATTCTATTTCCTCTATTACATATGATATCATTAACCATAAAGATGTCCTTGATTCAGCATTCAGTGAAAGTAAGTGATGAAGAGGAGAACGATGAGAAGGAGTCTGATGAGGTTGTTATAGTCAATGTTCCCTCAATGATATAGATGACAACCGATCCCGGGAAGTTTATCGACCCCCAATTGCAGAAAAGTGACTACTTTTATTTTTGAGCAGTGTATCGTATGTAGCAAAAGTTTTGGGAAAATATATCGTATTATTTATTCTTATTACAAAGTAAAGCAGTCAACTTACCGTTGGATATGGAGAAACTGTCAAGTTTCCTCTACTGTTTGATAACACATTTGTGTTCACAAAGTTAGAATTACGGAAAGGTATTTACAACTTGGTTGCCCAAATGCCCAAACGTGATATTGTCGCCAATTATGGAAACCAAAATATTTCTAAGACAATTTATCGAGTCATTAGGGAACGTGAGGAAGGTTTGTCGTGCATGAATCTTCCCAAGACGGCTCACCTTCAAATTTTGAGTCATCCAAGGCTTCAGAACTTGATTGAATCTGCAAAAAATAGAAGAGGGGTTTCAACGAGAAGATTAGGCCGAAGATTTCACGTACCTCATATGACAATCAAGAGGGAAATTAGCGGAAATAATTTGAAATTTAGAAGGCGACAAAAGTGTCCAGAATACACGGCTGCTCAGTTAGAGAGGATTCCAAGGTGGTGCAGACACTTAAAACGAATACATTTCAGAGACAGTGCCACGATAATTTTGGGCGACGAAAAATATTTTACATTATCTAAATCCATATTAGAAACCTAAACGTAAATACTATAGTTGTAATCCTTTCACCTCAAATAATTTCAAGATCAAAAACATCGACCAGGACTTGACTTATTGTGGATATCAACACTACCAGCAATTACAAAATTCTTGAAAAACTAATTTAAAAAAAATTTTCGCGAAAGAAGATTACTATTAGTGGAGCATCAAGGACAATCAACGATCGAAGTCCAAAGCAAAAGAGAAACTAGCTTCCAAGAAGCTTTTGATGAAGAGCAGAAAATGGAGTCAGTTTTTTTTGTAATCTCACTGATTTCTACTATTTCTATGAGGTAAGAGGAATCTCAAATAAACTAAGTTAATTAAACCTTATATGTAGAACGTAGAATTTAATATATTGACTCTAAGTATCTAGAAAACAATATATCAACTAAGACGTACCACAAGGTTCGATATTAGGACCCCTCCAGTAATGTAATGTAATGTAATTTATTTGTCATTTCGACCATACAGGTATATGACACGTCATCTTAACAACTATAGCAAGGATAATAAAATATTAATTTGGCAATATCTCAGAGTTAACACAGTTAATGATCACAGAGCTTTAATTTTAAACATGGAGTCCTTTTACTTATCCTGGTTGTCTGACCACACATAGTCATTCTTGGAGGTAAAGTGTTTAAATTACAAGGTGTCTTAAGTTGAATAGGGTTCATTATAAATCCTAATAGCTGAGTTTATGGGTCCTTTCCTGCGCGTTTCTAGTTTACCTTTTGGATAGAATATTAAAGGCTTGCGTAATTCATAGTTATCGGAAGCAGCACTTAATGAAAATTTGTTTAGATTGTGTCTTATATGTATTGATGCGAAATAAATGTATATATTAGGTGGGGTTAGGTATTGCTCATTAATGAATGTTGGTTTGCAAGTTTCGTGATAACCTAAGTTACGTATTAAGCGGAGGCAGGATTTTTGTAAAATAAATATAGGCCCTACTTGTGCACTCATCCCCCAAATCAGAATACCGTAACGCATCAAGGAGTAAATTTTTGCTTAGTAGAAAGTTCTCCTTACTGTAACATTGTAGAGTTTTGACAGGTGGCGTAAGGCAAAAATACTTTTGCTCATTTGCTTGGAGAGTGAATTAATATGAACTGTCCAGTCCAATTTTTCATTTATAGAGATGCCGAGACACTTGATCGACGAATTTGTTTTCAGAGTATTTGTATCAATTTGCAGCATGATATTTTCGTCGGGCTTAGGATGAAAGAACATATATTCCGTTTTGGCTTTATTTAGAATCAGTTCGTTGTCAAGGCACCAAGTTTGCATTTTATTTACAGCTAGATTTACTACATGTTGCAATTCATATATGTCTTTACCAGTAGACATAAGTGTCGTATCATCTGCATACATAATACAAGTGTCAGCTAATAATTCTCATGGCAGATCATTAACATAAAGACTAAACAGAATAGGTCCCAAAATTGAACCTTGAGGTACTCCTTTGGAAAGAAAGCGACTTTCTGATTCGTATTTTGATCCTAATTTCGAAATTTCTACTTTTTGCGATCTGTATTGCAAGTAGGTCTTAAGCCAGTTGCAAGCTGCTCCACGTACTCCATATCCAAATAATTTGTCCAATAATCTTTGGTGCGGTATAAGGTCGAAAACTTTACTTAAATCGCAAAATATAGCTAACGTTTTTTTGCGATAATCAATATTTTCAAGTATGCTTTCCACAAGATTTAAAAGTGCTGTTTCAGTCGATTTACCTTTTACGAAACCATGCTGGCAATCCGTCATTATTTGTTTTGTGTTTAGAAATGTTTGAAGTTTAATCAAAAATGCTTTTTCAAATACCTTAGAAAGAGAAGGCAGAATAGATATAGGTCTATAATTTCCTATCATATCTATAGTATAGGTACCATCTTGTCAAATGATCTTACTGCATGTACTGATGACCCTAGAGAAATTCAACAAAGCAATATGCTGAACTCTGGTTGAATAATAACAAATGCAGTCTTAATAATTGCCATAACTAGTAGATATGAGAAATCCTTGGAGTTCGACCCATTTAAAATGGGTTCATTATATCATACGAGGGTAAGGCTGAATTTATTGAGAATAAGAAAATCTAGTAGACCGTGA
Organism: Serrognathus titanus; assembly: GCA_039766575.1. Classification (NCBI taxonomy): domain Eukaryota; kingdom Metazoa; phylum Arthropoda; class Insecta; order Coleoptera; family Lucanidae; genus Serrognathus; species Serrognathus titanus. The sequence goes on along the minus strand of CM077911.1, from coordinate 18,629,845 downwards.
AAACCAAAACATACAGTGTTATTTAGAGCAACTCTTTATCTGTCTTTTGAAGTTTAGTTGTTGAAGTTACGTTCGTTAGAACCCAAGTTACTAATTTTTTAAAGAGATATTACAAGTAAAAAAAATGATTTAACCAGAGAGCATTTTCGAATCATGATTTATTATGATTTTAAAAAAGGTTTAAGCGCTTATGAGTGCAAAAAGAGTTTAGATTCGGCTTTTAATGAACAAGCACTTTCCTTGGCTACAATTTACCGATGGTATAGGGAATTTGAACGCGAAAGGAATTCTGTTCTGCATCAAAAAGGAGCAGGGCGTCTTCCTACGGCCGTTACCGAGAAAAACATTGCTGCTGTGCAAAAATTAATTGAAGAGGACAATAAAGCCACTAATGCAGCAATAGAGCATCAATTCAAGATTGAATCCTCAACTGTTAGAACAATCATACACGATCACCTGCTTTTAAAAAAAGTGGTTAGTTGTTTTGTGCCGCATCACCTTTCCGACTTTCAAAAAGCTGAACGTGTAAGAATTTGCCAAGAAACTTTAAATTTCTTAAATTTTTTTCCAAAATAGTGACAGGTGACGAAACTTACATTCCCTTTTCCGACGTACCTACCCGCCAAGAGAGTCGTGTATGGATTCACGAAGATGAGGAAACTCCAACAACGACCAAGAAGCAACGAGCTATGAAAAAAGTTATCTATGCGGTATTCTCCAGAAGCACGGGCCTTGTAAAGGCAGTGAAGCTAGATGGACAAAAGACAGTTACAGCTAAATGGTATACTGAAAAATGTTTACCTGAAGTAATCAGGAATCATGCTGCACCATGATAATGCATCGCCCCATACGGCAGCTTTAACTCTCCAGTTTTTGGCTGAAAAAAATATAAAAGCAATGGAACAACCTCCGTATTCACGACTTTTGGCTAATTTTTGGGCTTAAAAGAAATTTGCAGAGTAGAAGGTTTTCGTCAGAGGAAGAGATTGTTACCGCAGTTCACGCTTATTTTGAAGGAATTCTGAAAGACGATTGGTTGGGAGCTTTCGAACAGTGGAAAGAAAGAATGGTCAAGTCTATCATTGCTGAAGGGAATTACTTCGAGCAAATTTAAAATAAAATCCTAAAAAATATGAACCATGTTTTTTATTTTCAATAAATTTCATAGCAGAGTTGATAATTCATTTAAAAAAAAACAGTCGGTACACTGCAACATATGATGATGACAGGTCATTTAAGTCAGCCATCAATTTCTTTTTGTTTTGGGTTACCCAATATAGCATAACGCTTTTTAATTTTGCACTATTATAATTAATTACGCTGTAAAAAAAATTATTTACGCCGCGACGGTCAGACAGACGGAAAAAATTCTTTTCCCACCGAAAACTCGGTTGCAATCGCCAAACAAATCAATCCTTTGTGCAGCACTCCTTCTGAGCGTGGATTGGCCAGGGTAGGCGTGGTGCATCGCCATCCTTCCTCTTTTCCCACTCCGTCCCGTGTTTATTCAGCTGTTTTTTTTTTCCCTCTTCGTGACTCGGTGATTTTTCACCTGTGCATCATGCGACGGTCCAATTAAGACTGTCCGTATTAATGTCGCCGATCCAGATTTTTTGTTTTTGTCGTTTTTGCATCGCTGAATGAACGAACATGCATGCGCTTGTGTGCGTTCTGCTGAAAAAAATAGAGCTGTTTTTATTGATCCTTTATTTTGCTCGCTACAAGCTGCAGGCAACCATTAAAACCCATGGCCCTTTAGCAGCAATTTTTATTAAATCTACCTTGAATACTTTTCTTAAGTAGCTGAATTTATTGAGAATAAAAACATTTCCTAGGATTTTAATTTAAATATGCTCGAAGTAATTCCCTTCAGCAATAATACGCTTGACCATTCTTTCCTTCCAGTGTTCAAAAGCTCCCAACCATTTTCAGAATTCCTTCAAAATAAGCGTAAACTGCGGCATCAATCTCCTCTTTTGACGAAAACCTTCTACCCCGCAAATTCCTTTTAAGCCCAAAAAATAGCCAAAAGTCGCACATTGCTGAATCAAGTGCATACGGTGGATGTTTTATTACTTTTATATTTTTTTCAGCCAAAAACTGGAGAGTTAAAGCTGGCGTATGGGACGATGCATTATCATGGTGCAGCATAATTCCCTTGTCTGGAACTCTACTGAACACTTCAGGCAAATATTTTTCAGTGGTTTCATTTAGCTGTAACTGTCTTTTGTCCATCTAGCTTCACTGCCTTTACAAGGCCCGTGCTTCTGAAGAATACCGCGTAGATAACTTTTTTCATAGCTCGCTGCTTCTTGGTCATTGTTGGAGTCTCCTCATCTCCATGAATCCATACACGATTGTCTTGGCGGGTAGGTACGTCAAAAAAGGTAATGTAAGTCTCGTCACCTGTCACTATTTTGGAAAAAATTTGGTATCCACTATTATTGAAGAATATTAACATTTCGTGGAGAATTGTTACACGCTCTGCTTTTTGGAAGTCAGAAAGGTGATGCAGCACAAAACGACTAATCACTTTTTTTAAATGCAGGTGATCGTGTATGATTGTTCTAACAGCTGAGGATCCAATCTTGAGTTGATATTCTATTACTTCAAAAGTGGCTTCATTGTCCTCTTCAATTATTTTTTTAACAGCAGCAATGTTTTTGTCGGTAACAGCTGTAAGAGGACACTGCTTCTTTTTCATGCTGAACAGAATTCCTTTCGCGTTCAAATTCCTTATACCATCGGTAAATTGTAGCCAAGGAAGGTGCTTGTTCACTAAAAGCCGAATCTAAACTCTTTTTGCACTCATAAGCGTTTAATCTTTTTTCAAATCATAATAAATCATGGTCCGAAAATGCTCTCTAGAATTTCCTCTTGGAAACCCAACTGCGCCTGGATTTGATTTCCCGAAAAGCATCTCCTCCATCCAGAGTGAAGCGCCTGCCGTAATTAAACGAAATCAATGTTATTAAGTAGACCGGAACATTGTGCATAATAATATGATTATCCGGGAGCAACCGCCACGTAATCACATAACCATATCAATTGATGCCTAATAACAACCCTCCGAGTAATGACAACCCTTACTGCGGAGACCTTGATCGGCTATTGTCAGCGGATCGCACCCCAAAGGCCAAATTACGGCCTCTTGCATCATGCGGGGCGGCGAGGACGCGTGGGCGGTCGTGTTGTGACATGTTTAATTCCTGTAATTTAGTTATTACGCGTTCCCCCGTCGTCCGATCAATCTGGAAGAATAGACTTCACTTGCCGAGCAAAGCAAGAACTAATGATTGTGTCATCAACATTTTTAAGACGGTTGTTCGTGTTTGAAAAAGAAAATTTGGTAATTCCCAATTTTAAATTAACTCGATCTAACTAACTAAATCGATCGTCATTTGTTTTTTCTTCTTTATCTTTTTCATTGAATTGTAGTCATCTGTTTTGTTTTCTTGTCAAAGTCGATCGTCCTTTGTCTTTTTTTAATAGTATTTGTCGTGTTTATGTCTGAAGTTCGTTTCTTTTTTTCTTCTTGGATGTTATTTCAGCATTTTGTTTAGAACTTTAGGTAGGCGATCGTTGTTTGTTTTTTGATCTTCTACATCTATTTCTCTCATTTTTTCAAACGATATTCATTTGTTCTTCTTCTTTGCTGACGCTACCTTATTATCGCTTGCGTTTTTTATCGTTTTTCTTTATTGGGGGCGTTCGTAGATTTCTGTGCGTCCTAAATCGACCTTCATTTGTTTTTTCTTCTTCTTCTCGTTCCTTGTCAATCGTTTTCTTTGTTTTTTTTTCTTTTTTAAAGATTTCGTTTAATTGTAGTTTTTTTTTTTTGTCAAAGTAGGTCGTGTTTTGTCGTTTTTTATTTAGGACTTGTCGTGTTGTCAAAATTTTGTTTTTCTTCCTTTTTTGACCGTCGTTTTTATTTCATTTTATTTTTCATTGCGTAGTTTCTTGAATTTTCGTTCTTGTCGTCGACTGAGTCCCTGGTGATTTGGGCAAGCGATCGTCACTTGTTTTTTGTTTGTCTACATCACTTCTCGTTGTTTTAAACGATGTTCATTTGTTCTTCTTTCCCGACGCTACCTTATTATCGCTTGCTTGTTTCTTCTTCTTCTCGTTCCTTTTGTCAATCGCTTTCTTCGTTTTTATTTTTTAAAGATTTCATTTCATTGTGGTTTGTTTTTTTTTTTTGACAAAGTCGGTCGTGTTTTGTCAGGAGTTTGTTTCTCTTCTTCCTTTTTCGACTGTCATTTTTATTCTATTTTATTTTTTATTACGTAGATCGTCATTTGTTTTTTGTTCTTGTATGTCATTTTCTCGTTTCATTTGTTTTTCTTTGTTGACGCTACCCCGTTGTCGGTTTTCTTTTATTTATTGAAGGCGTTCGTCGATTTCTGTGCGTTCTAAATCGACTCTCACTTATTTTTTCTTCTTCTTCTCGTTCCTTGTTAATCGCTTTCTTCGTTTTTCTTTTTTAAAGATTTCATCTGATTATAGTTTGTTTTGTTTTTTTTTTGTCAAACTCGGTCGTGTTTTGTCTGCAGTTTGTTTCTCTTCTTCTTGTTTTGACTGTCGTTTTTATTTCATTTGATTCTTTATTACGTGGATCGTCATTTGTTTTTTTGTTCTTGTATGTCTTTTTCTCGTTTCAAGCGTTATTCATTTGTTTTTCTTTGCCGACGCTATCCTGTTATCGTTTTTCTTTTATTTATTGAAAGCGTTCGTCGTCGATTTCTGCGCGTCCTAAATCGACCCTCATTTGTTTTTTCTTCTTCTTCTCTTCTCGTTCCTTAACAATCGCTTTCTTCGTTTTTCTTTTTTAAAGATTTCTTTTAATTGTAGTTTGTTTTGTTTTTTTTTTTGTCAAAGTCGGTCGTGTTTTGTCTGGCGTTTGTTTCTCTTCTTCCCTTTTCGACTGTCGTTTTTGTTTCGTTTGATTTTTTTATTACGTGGATCGTCATTTGTTTTTTTTTGTTCTTGCGTGTGTCTTTTTCTAGTTTCAAGCGTTATTCATTTGTTTTTCTTTGCCGACGCTACCTCATTATCGCTTTTTTTTATTGAAGACGTTCGTCGATTTCTATGCTTCCAAAATCAATGAATTAAAAAAAAAAGGTAATTGATGATCAAAAGGAAAACAATTTTGATTCGTCACAGATTTTCCCTTTACACAATCGTCACGGGATGAAAAAAAAGAAGTCGACAATAACGAAATAACAAATGAAAATAGGGCCCCCGTGTTCCTTTGTCCTCTCTAAGCCGATACAATGAAACAGTGCGCTAACTCTATTTGCCGAATTTGTAGCTCAAAAACAAACAAATCAAACTTCCCCGGATACTACGTGGCTGAAAAAACAATGTTTCAGCTCCTAACGCAGTTATGTCCGACGTCGTCCGCCTCCGGAATTCGCCCCGAACGAAACGCGCCCCTAAGCGCCGCAGTCACAGCGCCCTGAATCGCCCCCGTCGCCGCACGGGGGTGTAAATGTCGAGTCTGCAGATCTGCGGGGGCGGCGCGAGGGAGAGAACAAGTGAAAATCAGAGCCCCGGTAACTCAATCAGGGGTAGGTTGCGACGGGGACGAATTTCGTCACGGCGGCGGCGGCAGCAACTCTCACGATACCTTTAATTTAGTAGTGCATTGGTAATAACAGCGCCTGTTACGCCCTCGTCGTAAAAATAACATTGATGAGTTTTTATGGAAACTTGCGCGCTGATTGCCTTTTGCGAGCCGACTTGTTGATTGTAATTGTACATTACAGAACTATAAAGCCTTATTTTATTGCACGAAGCAGAAACACGCAACAGTTTTGTACAAAGTAACAATCAGATCGAAAAAATAAACAAATCAGAATTGTCTTCCAGATCGGTGTTTCGTAACCCTCAACCCTATTCCACCGGGCTGAGTCCACGAAGAGAGAACGCCCATCTTATTTGGGTGAAATAAAACGCAATAGAGAAACCGAAGTGGTATTTTTTTTTGGCACAAAGAGAGAGAGAGAGACAACGTCTGTCCGTTTTCAATGAAACAAAACACATCAGAAGAAACACAGCGTAGAACAAACCCCCATTTAAATAAATGCTCTCCTGGAAGGGAGAAATTATTCTCTTGTTAAAAGCATTTGGAAATTCAAGGGAACAAACCATAATACTGAGAGTTGCAATAAAAACAATAAAGTAAGCCATGCTAGAAGAACTAGAAGACTATGACAACTTGCAAAGTTTTGGAAGAACGTTTCGAATATTTCGAATAAAAAAACATTACAAGAAAAAGCTTGTAAAAAAACGTTACTCCTAGTAGGTAGGCCACCCTGTTTCTGAACACCTTCCCAGAAAATCTAATAGCCTGGCATGTAGGACAACCATAAACCAGAAAGGAATGTCCTGTTTATAATAATTAAACCACCTTCTATAATGAAAAATCATCCTACAATGAACTGACCCGCTGCTATGGTGGTGAGCCTCTTTGTGCAAAACACATTTTGGCGCCCTTTTAAAATTCTAAACAAATTAATCCTTTTCACTCTTTTATTTTTAAACTTGTACAGCAAATAGTTACAAATATTTAATTGTAAATTAAAATTCCTGTCTGAAAGACGAATTAACGCAGTGTATACAGCACGCGGATACTTCTTAAAGGCAGGAACTATGCGAACATAGTGTACAGGGAGATCGAAATTGATTGTCCTGATCCTACACTGCCTTCCACGAGCTTGTTATCGATATTTACACCTAATTATTAAAATGAAGTTATCAATATAGGGAGATATGGGGAAGTTACTAGATATCCCAAGGTTTTGTTGACAATTCATTGCCGTTTATTCATAAAAAATGGTTTATATCATTGTAATGACGATCTGATAAAACAAAAATTTCATGAATGTTCTATGCACGTCATTGCTTCTCGTTCTGACCTTCACGTGATGGATGTAAATATTCTTATCAAGCTCACGGAAAGTAGTGTAGGATCAGGACAATCAATTTCGATCTTCCTGTACGTATACACGTTAAACGACTATCGTAGTTAGAACTACGGTATTAATCAACGCGTACACACATTTCAAACATAAATCTCTCCAATAGTATCGTGCATTCAACTAAATTCCTAATTAAAGTAGGCCATGACTTCAGTGCTTTTTCTCCTAAAGGTTAGTAACACTGACAGCGATCCAATTGTCTGTGCTAACATAACCTCCCAACAATTGACAAACGCGTTTGTGCATTCAAGACGAAGGACAACATTCTCAGCGTCTGTTTTAAGTGATAATGTTGTTTTGATTTAAAGTAATTTGAATTATGAGTTTATGTGATGTTATGATTAGATAATATGTCATTAACTGTCCCTCATTCTTGTTTTGAGCGTCGCCAACTTTACAAAAAAATCAGTTTACTTTAATGAGGAATTCATTTGAAGGCATGGTAGTAATAACTACGGAGTGAAGATGGAAACTTAATTGCGCAACATTCCGTGTTAATTTTACAAGATCCTCTGTTTATTTCACATATGTTTACGTTAGTGCACTTTTTCTTTTGTTTGTTGGTAATATCGTATGCAGTTCAGAGCTCACGTTATCACTCATTTACATGCCCTCTTCCGCACTGCAGAACGAAGCATAGGTATGACCTTAGCTGACGTACGCGTACTGTATACTTATTTTACTAGTTACTCTAATAAAAACTAATTCTGCTGAAATAAATTTTACAAAGAAGGCCTAAGTTTTGCTGAATTTTAGTTTCAAAAGCAATCCATTAGTTAAGTACAATTTGGAGCCCCTCTGATCATGCGTCCTTGTTCGTTTGTTGCACAATCTGCACAACGGGCAGCGGTGGGCCTCGCAATAAGTAATAATACACTTTGGTCAACAAACCAACTTAAAATTATATGTGATTGTTGATCTGAAAAAATAAACAACAAAAATAAAAGACTGATAAATTAAGGCTCACCTAAGAAAATAGACACGACCTGTAGGATTTTATTTCATTAGATTCTTTAACATTAATGTAAAATCAATCGTGGACAATTGATTCCTTTAAAATTTACGTTGGCAGTATTTATTTTCTTATAATGGTGGTATTTATTTTCTTATTTTGGCAACAATGTCAAGACTAACGAAGCAGGGAATTTTCTTTTTACCGATTTTTGACGTCATTTAGAAATTTGAGGCGGATTCAGTTCCGTTCCACATCGAACAATCCGACCGAATTTTTTTCCACCTTTGATTTAAAAATTGGGATTTCAGGAATCGTGCTGAGCCATCAAAAAAGAAATTCCTCTACATTGATTTTATTTATCAATCAATTATTTATATTTACATAAAAAAAAGAAAGAACATCGATAGACAACTAACATCTAAAATTTAAACTGAGAAAGGGCTACCTTACAATTACATTTAAACACGAATGATAAAGACCATCCTTAAGAAACAGCGCTTATTTTTCTTCGACCTTATCAGTCTCCCTCTTTTCATCGGCGACTTCACTCTGTTTTTCGGTCTTGTCTTCAGCTTTGATCTTCTTTTCGTCCGCATTCTTCTCGCTGTACTTAAATCTATAATGGCAGCCAAATAATGAATGAAATATTAAAAGAGGGCGGTCTCACAGAGTGATTACCTGTCATACCGTTCACCGTTTGCAACGGAATCCTCATCTTCGTCTGAACTTTTGTTGCCGGAACCAGCTTCAGCTAGGATATCTCCCAAATCTTTATCAACGTCAGCCCAAAGTTTTTCTTCTCCTGCGTCTTCCTCTTCTGCGGCCGCCAGCTCACCGTTTTCCTTGGAATCGGCGTCTTTCTTTTCGGTGTTTTCATCAGGTTCCGCTTTGACTTCATCTTTCTCTTTTTCCTTTTCTTTCTCGGCCGTTTCCTTGCGTTGCAGGCGCTCTGCGTGTTTAGCCAGATCTTTGTCTTCCTTGTAGCGCACGTAACGCTGTAAATGAGTTCGCTGTCTGCAATGCTTGGCGAGGATTTTTGGGAGCTCTCCTTCTTCGGCGCGAGGCAAATACATGCGGCAGAGGTCGCAGTAGTAGACTTCGATTTTGCGTACGTTTTCTATGCCGACGTTGATCTGCTCCTTCGGTTTGACTTCGCCTTCCTTTTTCTTCTCAGTGCTTTCGTCTTCTGTAAATCGGTATTTAATTTTATTACACGCAATAATCTCGGGTTACATTAAAATGTTTATTATGTTATCAAGTTGGTTGTTGATTCTTTTGTATCCTAATTTTAGTAAGTCACCAACATTAAAAATTTTAGTAACTTTCGGAAAGTGAGGAATTGATTTAGTCTCGTTCACTCCCGAAAACATATTAAAAGATGTGTTCAGGGAACATTGAGACATTAAATGAACTTGTTTTTAAAGAACTCACCATCTACATCACCAACTGAATCAATGGTCATGAAGTTTTCTAGGTTGTCTTCATCACCTGAACCTTCTTCTTTATCTGACTTATCACTGGTGAGGGCCTTGCGCTGTAAAAACGAGAAATCAAAATATATTTTTCTAGAATATTAACAAACACTCGCACATTTAAAGGGGGAAAAAATAAATAAACAAAAAGAAACAAACCTTGATATGTTCGATACTTGCTGTATGACTCTCATATAGCATGGGACTCTTGAAAGTAATCTTACAAGTTTTGCAATAGGGCATCAAAAATTTCTTCATGTTCTTATGAGATTCAGTTGCCTGATGCGTGGATTTCGGCTGTTTATAATTCAGCTTGCACAAAGGGCAAAAATTAGTCCTCGGAGCAAGATCATCAGTGGTTTTCTCGACTTCCCTCTGAGCAATGCGTTGAGCCAACCGCATCCTACTCAGGATACTCTTCTGCTTCAAAGCAACACGACGCATAGCGGCCATGTGCCTTCCACTTTGCAAGTGCAAGCTGTATCTCCCAAAAGTTGCCGATTTGGTTTGGCAATGCGGGCAGACCAACTTGATAAACTGACGCTTGTGAATCTTCTCATCGCTTTCACTGTCAGATTTCTTATCCAATTTTTCAGGGCTTCCCTCATTTCGCTGTAGCTTTTTGGGGGTGGACTTATCCTTATCCTCGTCACCCTCGACTTTTTCTTCCTCTTTTTCCATGGTTTCTACTTTCTCTTCAATTTCTTCTTTCTCCTCTTCGTCACTATCGCCTTTGTCACTGAGTTTTGGTCGTTTGGTTCGACGGACCACGGCGCTAGAGATAAAATTTTAGGATCAAAAAATGTGTTGGTGCAAGTGTATTAATACAGAACGAAACCTGAATGCATTTCAGATAGTGCATTCGGATTTGGTTTTTTAAATGTCTTGTTTTTTTTTTTTTTTATTTTAAAAGACAAGACATTTCTGACAAGGGTGGAAAGAACTTGTCAATTTAGGATTTTAATGGAAAATGTATTTATATGCACAGAACAGTTCAAATTACGTAGAGAATATTTACATAAGAATCCATTTTTTAACTGTAAACATTTTGTTTAAAGTAAAAAAAAGTGTATTGAATCACATAAGATTCTTTTCGTCCAAAATGGTTTACCAGAAACCCTTAATGTTTTACAAGTACTAAATTCACCATTCCCTCCAGTTTTAGCCATTTGTCACCAAAATCTTTAATTGACAAGTCTCTCCAATTGTGAGCAAAACCACTCGTGATGATCAAACAGTAAAACACGTGCGAGCAGCAACTGCAACATCCATCCATCTTCTCATCTTTTCAGTGCAGGCCTTCGCCGGTTCAAAAATCTATCCTCTTCCGAACAGTGACGGACTCGTCAGATGTGATTTATTCTACAGAATTTCAGTGTATTTTATGTCGTATGCGGCCAACCTGTTTGCCTTTCGCGGCAGAACAGGGGCCCATCCAACAAAAAGGATGGTAAAACACCAATAGTGCAGGATGTATTAGGGTACTGAGGAATTAATTGTAAACCAAAACATGTCTGTACGTCAGCTGGAAGTACGTATGAAATGAGACAGTTTTCTTTCTTCATTTCTGCCAAAATCAACCCTGGAACATTGCTTTTCTGGAAATATTACACACAAAGAATCCGTTGTCTCGAAATACATGGCCAGTACTGTATTTTTTTTTTAAGTTACTATACAAGCACATTAACAATCAGTGTCCTTTTTTTGAGCAATAAAATGTTGTATTTACCTCCTCAACCTTGACATTTTAAGCCTCCTTGCGTAGTCAGACGATCTAGCTAACACACGCCTGCGTACAACATAAGAGCTTTCAATCAGGCGTCTACGTGCGGGCCTTTCTCTTAGCCGCGATCTAAGCGAACCTCTGGAGCTGATACGGCCTCTGTAGCCCCCTCGGGGACTTCCAGAAGGCGGAGGAGGCGGCTTACGGAATTCCTCGCGCCTAGAAAATGAGGCCGAACGGCGATCGCTAGAGAAACTTCTTCGCTCTGGATAACCGGAAGATTCGTAGCGGCCATATTCACCCGAACTGCTGAATCCGCCGTCGTGACGAGAACTAAGAGACTGAACAACACATTCATTCATTTAATTGCTCTGGGTCGGTGTGACTTTTTCGTCGCAGTTTTAATCTAACTGACCCTCAGACTTCGCGTCTACTGGACCAGCAGAAAGTAACAATAACTGAAAGATCTAAGTTTTTTGTCTGGGCGTTTTTTTTTACAATTATGTGCTAACATGCGATTTACAGAAACATAACAAGTAATAAATCCTTTCTCTATTAAATCAATCCATTTCGTTGTCTACCACTACACATACAGGTACACATGAATATAAATTTTACGAATATCAAAACTAGGATGATGGAAATCTCTTTATTACTTGTTACTAGTTTAACAATAAATAAAGGCAAATACTTTGAGCGTCTCACCGCATCTATCTTATTAAAGTCTCACACTTTCCAATGAAAAGCTAACCAAAAGTTCTTTGGTGCTGTTGCTTTTTAATTTATTTATTTACTTTTTTTACTTCATGAAATGCTTTGATCTTTCTCTTGTAAAGGTTAGGCAACGAACGTCGTGTTCGTTTTAGATTTCGAACCAAAATCAAATCTATTCTTACTCGTTACTAATCAGCGTGTAGCTGTTTTCGTTATGCATACTCCTCGAGCGTTATTTTTTCTGTGGTGAATACCTGTTGGATAGAGATTCGTTTTACCAGTGAACTTACCTCGGTTCTCATTCTTTTACGATCTGGAGAACGGTCTCTGCTAGAGTACCCTGACACAGAATCCTAAAGTAAGAAAATTGCACAATTAGAAATGGCTTTTATATAAAAAGAACAAAACTTAGAAAAATTAATTATAGCATTCTTATTACAGTACAGAAAAAAAATTACTGAAGTACTTACATGAGAAAAACTTATTCTCCAGATAACTTTTGCAACCCTTTTTGAACCAACAAGGATTTTGTATTTAATTTAATGATAAACTTGCAGTTTGTGTGTACCCGATACCCAATAACTACCTGTATACCTAACAAGCATCGAATAAGAATATCTGAGGGAAATATTACTGCAAATAATTCTACAGTATAAAAAGAATAACATTCATTTTATGGTAGTTTAAAGGAAATGTGACATGTCACGTGGTTGTGGCCCAATTACCTAGTATTGGGTAATTATCGGGTACTCGGGTAACAAGTATTCATAAAAAGGAACCAGTCCCATTTAAATAAATGGGTATCCGGGTACCCCTCGTCATCCCTACATTCAATACAATTATCATTATTTTTGCTATTTTTCTTTGAGGGATTCTTAAAAATATTTGCTGACATTTTTTTAAAATAGCTGATAAATGTTTCTTATTGTTCCTTCATGTTCTCATTGACGATAACATGCTATTGTTTGAAGTGAACAAAAATCAATGGTAACTTCTTGTTGTTTCGGTGAAGACTGTTAAGCATCAATTTAATGTTTCTGTTTGGTTTTGAAAGACCAAAATGCAATTATGATAAGAACACAGAAAACAAAAAATATGGAGCCACTTGAAGACCAGATGGAAATCAAAATTCTTTTCTATTTTCTTATTATACACAATAATGCAATTTACAGCCCGAAATGAAGTTATCATTATCTATCTTAACATACTACACGAAACAACAAATATTTACTAAGGTGAATTGCATTAATAAGAACAAGAAATATATCATTGCCAACATAAGCTGTTAAACTGAGAAAGAGAGCAACATACAGAATGATTCCCAAGTTCATACTATTTTTTTTTTACAGGACGTAACGCTTGTCCTGAATGGACAAGAGGGGTGATAGGAATGAATGACGCTTTTGGTCAATATTTAAAAAAATTAACTGCATCTGTTTCTGGTTTAGAAAAATAGAATGCTCAGTCTGAAAGCACACCAAATGTGCTTTAATATTAAACATAATGTCAAAATACAAACTGTTTTGATAAAAATTTTTTTGAACACAATCAGCATTTAATTTACCTTTCTTCAGAGTTAACTACTAAAATAAAATTCAATAAAGTTGAATACTTATGTTTGAAATATAAAAAAAACTGTCTCCTGTTTATAGTAAGTAACAGCATATGAAACGCAGAACTTGTGGAAAGCAGGAGCACAATGTATGTCTCTCTTGACACCCAAATATGAACAGCGATCGATATTCAGGTAACACAGAGACAAGGACATCAACACACAAATAATTCATGCTTACTGGTATGTTTGGTTTTCGGAAATCGAATTGAACATCGGCATGCGAATAATTGATGCTTACTGGTCTGTATGGCTTTCGGTAATCGTCATGCACTCTGGATCCGGAATATCGCTCCGACGAGCCAGGATATTTCGATCTGGAATCAAACGAGCCGGAGAACGAAGAAAATCGTCCTCCGCCTCCGCCACGCGCCGCCGAATACCCGCCACCCCTTGAGCCGCTCCATGCCGAACCACCCCGGTTGGAGTTACCGCGGTAAGAGCTCCTCGAGGAGGAAAAGCCGCGGCCCCTCGACATCGCCATCGTCTGGCTGAAACTAAAATTTAAGAGTAACGACGCCATTTCGAGATAGATTTTTTTTGTCGGTCTCGAAATGCTACTTACGTCGGGCGGTAGTAACTCATTTCGCCGATTTACTGGAATAAAAGCGTATTTTAATACAAAACAGTGATTTTGGCGTGAGGACGCCACAGCAACGCTAACATGGCGGACGCCACATCGCCGAACTTTTAAGAACGAAAATACTTGATGAAATTGCTTACCTGCGCGAAATCCAAGCGTGCAGATAAAGAACGAACAATTAACTGCAAGAATACTTTGCGTTTTTTTAAATAATTTTGCAAATATCAACGAACGTGCTTACAACCAACGCAACACGACTTCAACGGAGTCGCTCGCAAACAGGAAATGAACGTCACGTGTCGTTCATGACCGAAGTTACACGATGATTTTTAATTACATTTAAAGAAAAAGTAATTTACAAAAAGGAGCTGCGTTTTGTGTTTCCGTGTACGGAACTGATTCATAAAATGAATTTTTAATAACTGTTTATCGTTAAACCGGCTATAAATTATAAAAAGAAAACGACGGCCTGGAGATTGGCACATTTGCTCGCTAGCACGTTTGACGTGCAACCGGAAACTCGAGTTTTGTGCTAATTAATTTGTTGAAAACGAAGCATGAACGTGCTCTCAAAACAACAGGAGATTCGCGTTTTACAATTCAGCGTAGCTATTGCAAGGTTTGATTTATTTTAAATTAATTTGGTCTTCGTCTTGATTTGGTTTGTTTAGCGTGTAGCCCGGCAGATGGCGCTGCGGTAGTTTGAAAGAGCAGTTTATTTTGTAAACCGCACCCTCTGTCAAATGCAAAAAGAATTCTTTAGTGCAGTAGACGTAATGGTGAATGCTAAGTGGTAGTGGTGTTAAATAACATGTCTATAGAGACGCGTTCCAGTTCGGCCCTTTTCAAAAGGGCCGAACAATTAAGACGCTGGGAAGAGTCGGACACTAATCGCGAACCAGTGAGTCCGAAACAGAAATCGCGGAAAATAAAGTTCTCGTCGGGATGTGTGTTTCTGGCGGCGTGTGCCGCTGGTGAAAAGGAAGAAGTGCGGAACCTTTTGGACAAGGGGGCCGACATAGACACCGCCAATGTGGACGGTCTGACAGCTTTGCATCAGGTACGTCATAAAAATCGCCGATTAATTTGGCGTTTTGGCTTGGAAATCGCTGGTGCCCTGATTTCAGTGACGTAAAGATCATCAGTCAATATGGCTACTCCAGCTGAGTTTTTACGGTTTGTGTACAATATAATCGCGATTAATATTCATCCCTGCACTTGACACAACTATTTTACACCCACAACGCGATGCAGATTCGCCGTGTCAATGCCCTCCTGATTCATAACCCTATTCGCTCGCTGGCAAGGACAGTTTAAAGCGGGCGCATTTTTTCCTTCTAACAAACTCTTCCGAGTCGAACCCGGGCAAAATTCGAGATTTTTTTCTAAATATAACGCATTAGTCGATCGGAATATTAAAATAGCGTATTCGTTTATAATAAATCAAGTTCGTCGGCGAGGATTTTAAAGTTTACCCCACTTTCCGTACGACGCGGAATTCGTTTAGTGGTCGTAAAGTTGGACCGCCTGCACTTTGATATTTTTTTTTGTTTTTGTTATTCTCTATTATTCGGGAATTAGTCACCACGTATTTTTATCTTATCTCTTGCGACCGATTCTGAAAATTGCGTTGCGTTAGCGGCCCCCTTTTAAAATTATCGCTTTTGTTAACACGCTCCGTGTTATTCACATATGCATACTTTTATTATTACTTTTTTTTTAATGCAATCCGTTTGTGTGACATTTCAAATTTTAAAGAGAAATAAGTAACATAACCTAGTCAAGTTCATTGTGACAGTTCGGCATTGTATCAATGCAATCGTACCAACTTAAAATTTGATGAAGTTGATGAAGGCGTTTAAAATATGCTTTTATTCCCGCGTTTTTATTTGCGCATTTATTGAAGTGTGTTGAGTGGCCCTCTTTTGCATTTCAGAAGGGTTAATGATCTCTTTTTATTTATAATTATTATGTAATAAATTATTTTAATGGACACTTAAAATTGGCGCTATCGCTCTACGTTTCACTAGCGATTGATAGCTTCGTCAGGAGTGAAAATAAATAAACAAAGCTGTCAAGGGGAATTAAAACGTTAAAACGAATATTTTTGTTAGATTTTTTTTGTTTTAATTAATATTAAAGTTGACACATCTATATCCTACTTAACGAACCTAGAAAACTACAAAATATGTCGTTTAAACTAGCAAAATCCGTGCGTTTATTAACAGAGTTCGATGGCATTTTAATTTTACACATTTCTATAAAACGTCTTTTGAAAATATTAAACTCACAATATAAAATATTAATATTTTCAAAATCAAAATTGTGGTTACTTTCTAATAAACGTTCTACAAGCATTTATTTGTACATGATATGTACAGGGAGATCGAAATTGATTGTCCTGATCCTGCACTGCTTTCTACGAGCTTGATATCAATATTTCCATCTAGTTATTAAAATGAAGTTAGTAACATAGGGAGATCTGAGGAAGTTACTAGATATCCCAAGATTATGTTGACAGTTCATTGCCGTTCATTCATCAAAAATGGTTTATTTCATTGTAATGGCAATCTGATTAAACAATAATTATATTCTTTATTAATTAGGTTAGGTTTAGATGTATGTTTTATGAATGTTCTATGCACGTTACTGCTTTTCGTTCTAACCTTCAAGTGATTGATATGAAGTTTACGGAAAGTAGTGTAGGATCAGGACAATCAATTTCGATCTCTCTGTATGTTGGTCTAAACGTTTTTTTTTTTTTTATTTTGGCTTGTTTCTTCTATATAATTTAATTTCATAAACCACGTTAGGTTGTTTTAATTTTGGTGTTTTGATTTTTGAATTTGAAAATATATTACTTAAATTATTTACAGATTTGCTAGTAAAATGTTATGTTTTTTGAAAATGTGTTTGAATGTGTTCAATATAAGGTAATGAATGACATGCATTTCTTGTTGGAAGTTTGTTTTATACTGTAGATACTTGAATTTTGTAAATATTGAATACGATTTTTAATTACAGATTCAATGAGATTTATTGGATAAGAATTTTGAACAAGAGTTCTCTCAGTTAAATTTGAATTGTCATAAATGAAAAGTTTATCTGAAAGTAAAATAGCTCGATCTGTTAAGGAAATAGTTGTTGCAAATTTATAATTTTTGGATGGATACCTGACCACGTAGGTTTATGAAACCAACTAGTTATTAATTTGTCATTGTGTCTGATAATATTTACATCGAGGAAACTTAGTGAATTGTTAATTTCTTTTTCTACAGAAAATTGCAATCTATTATGGAAAGAGTTAAGTTTACTTAAAACAAAATCTACTTTACCTGAAGGCAAAATCAATAATAAAATCATCCATGTAACGAAAATATAAAGTTAAATTGAAAGGTAAAGAGTTAATGATAGTTTTTTCCTGCACAACAGTTTCAGCTAGAGCAGGAGATGAAGGAGAACCTATTGCTGTACCGAAAATCTGTCTATAAAATTTATCATAGAACGCAAAATGAGATGTTTGAAAACACAAAGTAACAATTTCTAAAAAATTATCTTTGGAAATGTCTGTACAACCTTTAATCTCTATCCACCTATCATTAATGCTTTTTAAAGCTAACTCTTTTGGAATGTTAGTAAATAAAGAGACAACGTCAAAGGAAATTACGATGCAGCTATTTGGTATATCTATGTTTCTTAATTTTTTTAAAAGTTCAAGAAATTTTTTATAAAATCTTCTGATTTACTAGTAACTTGAGTAATAATTTTTGAAACAAATTTTGAAAAAAAAATATAGAGAAGAAGCAATGGTAGAAACTATTGGACGAAGAGGTGTATTAGGTTTGCAAATTTTTGGAATGCTGTATAATTTAGGAAAGGTGGGATGCTGTACTTTAAGATATTTAGCAATATTATTACTAATTTATTTTTCTAACCTATTAATAATTTTGAAAGTTTTACGCTGAAACTTTTCTGTGGGATCATTGCTTAATCCTACGTATGTATTATTATCGGACAGCATGGTTTGAACTTTTCAAAATTAGATACAAATTTAAATTTACGGCACAATTCAGTAGATTAATAATAAATTTTAAAAAATAACAACACAATTTGGAAAGAATGGTGTAAAATAAAGAAACAACAATAAAGATTTAAAAATAATCAAATTTAACAGAAATACCAAAAACAATACAATTTAATAAATTAGTAAATTAAATTTTTTTTTTTTAAAGTATGGTGACAAAGCAAAGAAAACAAAATAATGAAAATTGAAAAATACTAATAAATAATAAAAAGTAAAGATAATCGATTTTACTGCAACACAATTTGTTTAATTAATTTCGATTAATAAATTTTAAGTAAAAAATTTAAAGAATTTTCTAACTACAAAGAAAACAAAATAACGAAAATTGAAAAATAATCAAATTAAAAAATAATAAAATCAAGTTTTCTTGCCAGATGAAAATTATGAAAATTAACTAAAATTGTGTAACTGAAGTGTTAGGAAAGAGTTTATACCTGTATTTCGGCCTTATTGGGCCTCATCAGAACTCTGTACCTTAAAAAAATTTGGTTTATTGAAAAATTTAACATCAGTGAATTTTCTAGAGATTGCAGTCGCTTTCCTTGTATAATTTGTAAAAGAATTTCATATTTTTATCATTAATTCTGGTTCTTGTTTTTTGGGATTTTAGAAATTCAAAAAATGGGGTAAGTTTTTCTAAATTTTTCAATAAACCAAATTTTTTTAAGGAGGCCCAATAAGGCCGAAATACATGTATAAACTCTTTCCTAACACTTTCTATATTGCCAGTTACACAATTTTAGTTAATTTTCATAAAAAATAATAATAATAAAACAAAAGACAATCGATTTTTCTGCAACTTTTTTTTTTTTTTTTCAATCAAAATTAATTGATTAATTAATTTGAATTTTTCATTTGATGCTACTCTCGTTATTTTTATAAGAAGGACAAGTATTCCTCCAATCAAAAAAAAAATAAATAAAAGAATGGCCACAAAACGAAGAAATCAAAATTATAAAAATTGAAAAATAATAACAAATCATTAAAACAAAAGACAGTCGTTCATTGTTTAATTGTTTAATTCTACGTATATTTTATTATCAGATGGCATGATTTGAACTTTTCAAAAATAGTCATTTTTATCAATTAAAACAGTAATATTGCTTTTTGTCTGCTGTTGTGACAATAATTTTTGGATTTTCTTTAAGAAATGTTTTACAAGACAGAAGATCTCTAATAAGAATTTTATATTTTGGTTTGTCAAAAGTTCCGTCAATATTCCTAAGAAAATGAAAGCAAAATTTGTTTCTTATTTGTATTTTGGAAGCTGAATCTAAGGATTGTATAACTCTAAGCTATTAAAACGCCAAGAAAATCTACTTGTTTCTTATTAAAATAGAGCAACGAAAATTTTTCCCTAAAGCAAAATGTATTTTAAATTTGACTAAATCTCAGTTTTCGTATAATTTTTAGCCATTTGTTGATTATATTTGAATCAAATTTTACGTAAATTTTTTTATCTGCAATAGAAATCAGATTATCCAACTTTTTAATCTCTGTCGATCGAATTCTGTTAAACAACTTCTCATTTTTTGGTTTTCAAAATTTAGAAAATTGGTTAATGTGATATTATCTAGAAAATTACTTAATTGTCCTAAAGTATAATCTAATTTCCACATTAATTTGCCAATACTTTTGAGAGTTACTTCAATTTCATAAGAAAGAATTTTGTTAACAAAATCTGGTACATATCTGTCAATTTTGTGACATGACATAATCATACGCTATTTTTAAGGGATCAATTATACAACGAGGGAATACACCTTCTTTTCTACATTTAAGTAAAGAGAGCTTACGATTTTTCATTTTGGTGATTTTAATTAAAGTCGATTTTTGTCCGGTGAAATTTCGTAATAAATTATTTTAAAACGGACACTAAAATTAGCACTAACGCTCTACGTTTTACGTTTTGAGCTGTCAAACGATAGTGAAACGTAGAGCTATCAAACGACAGTGAAATGTAGAGCGTTAGTGTCAATTTTAGTGTCCGTTTTAAAATAATTTGTTATTTAATTAAAGTAACGTTAACGTTAATGTTAACGAAAATTAATTAAAATTGTGTAACTGGCAGTATAGAAAGTGTTAGGAAAGAGTTTATACATGTATTTCGGCCTTATTGGGCTTCATCAGAACTCTGTACCTTAAAAAATTTTTGGTTTATTGAAAAATTTAGAAAAACGTTAATGTTAACGTTTCGCTGTCGTTGAGTTTTAAAACCTATCTGACCAATTATAATTACAAATTTTGTTACTAGAGAGTTTTTGAACATTGCAATGTTGTTAAACAAATTTGTAATAAATATTCTTCAGGAAACGTTTAAAACGATGAAAATATCGCACCTTATCAGTGAGGTGAATAGCTGATATTTAAAACTAAAAAATCAAGTTTTCTTGCCAGATGAAAATTATGAAAATTAATTAATTATATATAGAAATACATTGCCAGTTACACAATTTTAATTAATTTTCGAAATTTAAAACGTTTTAAAAATTATCTGAAAGGTGGTTATTATTAATTTGTTTGATGTTTTGATTTGCATGCGTTAGTTATGTTACTATTGTTTTCAAAATACCACACACAATCGTTTGTTGTAAAATCAGTCGTACCAACTTAGTTTATCCCTCAAGAAAAATATTGGAATTTTCAATATTTCAACCATAAAGGTGCGTGTAATAATTTCTAACACACTGTGATCGACAATGACTAAAGGTTTTGATATCTGAAATATTTTTGAATATTTTTTAGTCCACAGGCTGTTTATTGTTAGGATATCAATAAGACCAGTATTACTCTATAAAAGATATTTTACAAAAAAAATTATAAAATAAATTGCTCGTCAAAAAAACGGACATTTACATTTTATTATTTTATGGATTTATATGATGCAAGTTGAGTTTAATTTTTATTCATCATTAAAATTAAATATTTTTCAAATGTTTTCCAACATAATACAGTTTACTTCATGAAATATAAAACATTGTTATCTTTCAAAGATTTCTTTTATGCATAATAAGACTGAATATGATTAGCAGTCGATTATACTTTTTTTTTCTTGCTTTCTATCACAATTAATGTCATATGACATTGTAAAAATGGTGTTTCCTTAATTAATCGGAGAGTGAGGTCTGAAGAAGTTATCAAAACGGTTCCATTACTTACATGAAGATGGACGAAGCATTTCTCATATAGCCCAAACATTAAATGTAGCTCGAAGCATTGTTGCCGATGCTATAAATCGGTATAATCAAACTGGATGTTATACCAGGAGAGCTGGATCAGGTCGAACCAGACGGGATAGTATGAAATCGGCGTTTTACTGCAAGGAATCGGCGAAACCGGCGTTTTACTGCAAGGAACATTGCAGGTCGTTTAGCTGAAGTTAGAGGAGTGATGGTTTCTACAAGTACAGTCAGTAGAAGACTTCACGAAAGTAATTTACACTCCAGAAGACAATCTACTGGACTGCATTAACTGCAGCCCATCGAAGAACAAGGTTACAATTTGCTCAAGAACATGTCAACTGGACGGTGGACGATTGCAGCACCGTTTCAGCTTAAATTCACTAGATGGTCGTGAACATGTGTGGCGTGGACTAGGAGAGAAATATGCTGAGTTATCATATCCCCAAGGATCCCATTTGGCGGACAATCATTGATGATTTGGGCGGATATTGAATTGAATATATCCTATCAAACATTTTATAAAAAAAATCTTTGCAAAAGAACTTTTGTAGTGTAATATTGTCCTAATATCGTGCACACAGTAATCTATGTAATTTTTTTTTATTTCGTGGGGTTGTTTAATGCATTTTGTTACTTTTGTTATCTTCTGAATATTCCAGACGTAAAGCTTCAGTCATTTTGATCACTGCGTGTAATGTAAATGAATTCTCCATGCACAGGTTTACTCCAAATTTGAAGATATATTTGTATGCTGTAACTGTAATTTTGACTTATTTGAAATAGAACAATGTTATTTGCTTAAAAAATATTGTTTTGTTTACAACGAAAATGTGTTTCATATAACAAATTTTAGGTAATTGCCAAACATGCAGGATATTTGCTCATTTGCTTGTCCGTCTATTTATTATAGTGGCCAGAAGGGATTAGGCCGCAATATAACACGTATAGGGGAGACATTGGTTTTGCTTCTCAGTGTACAACCGACTTCATATGTATGCAAATCTATTTTTTTGAGTTTGAACGCAAAATTGCCATCACTAAAAACATACCTGGTTTGTCTCGCAACTAATGCCATTCTATATTTGCGAGGCAAAAAGGGTAACCAATTTTTATCTTTTAAACACCAAACATACTTCCTCAAGTTGGAACATAAGAGCAAAACTGCGACCTTCAATTTAAAACAGCACAGTCAAAAAACGACCAATTAAAAATGTCAATACTTTTAGCACGACAATTCGACAATGCAATGCACAAGGACCTGAATCAGAAACGATGTCGTGAAAGATCGTCCTCTTCCTACTGCTATTGCAGCAGTGACCTTTATCCAAAAATATCCGAAAACACGGCCAGGAATCCATCGATTGTTTTCAGCGGGTGCTCGGGAGTATTTTAATTAACTTGGCCGCCTGGCGTTCGTTATTTGGCCCCCACACTTGGGGACGAGGGGGGCACCGCGCATCTTAAATTTTTTGAAGTACTGGATGAAAAACGCGTTTGTTTTATCTGCAGTTTTTTGCGGTCCCGTGACATCGCGTAAATGTCAATTTCACACGCGGTTTGTTGCTTACGCAAAACGTTTTTGGGTCGGTGGTCGAAGTCTAAACTTTAACATTGGTTACTGTCGAGCTAAAGGAAAATACGAGTACAATTCGAGTAATGAGTAACGGCGGCGATTGATAATTATTTCTTGGATGGAGTAAATCACAGGGATTTGTCGGGAGTTTGAAAGTATACCGGAAATGAACCAGGCTTTGTTATCGTTATCTTATGTGAGATAAATCTGGATTATTATTTAATTTTCTTAAATCTGCGTTTTATTATTTTTTTCCAACAGAAATAAAGCAAGAAATTGGTGAAAAATTGGCAAAATCGAAAGCCAATATATTTTTGTCGTCAACAAAATGCCTATGAAGGAATTAAGATCGACGGATACGAACGGTCTCTTACGTTCGCCCCAGTTTAGCTGAGAATTTAGAATTGTCGCAAAACAATGGAGAAAATCGGCCTTACGAAACCCAACAATTGTTCTGCTAAACGTCGTTTCGTGTCACGATAAAAGTTCCATTATGTGTCGTTATCCCAAAAGGGGCGAGAAGGAAGTTGCGAGCCAGCCAAATCTGAATACTCATTTCAGCGATTATTTCGACGTGCTGCAACGTAAAATGGTGTGTGGGAAAATGCTTCAATGCCAATTGTATTGCAGAAAACAAAGACGAAACAACATGAAAACCGTTGTCTGGATTTTTGTGCTATATTAACATTAATTAGTTCCAAATATTTCATTTTATATTATTATATATTATATATTCATATTTATTCCAAATATTTTAACCAGAATCTTTAATGTTTGACATAATTAATGATTGATCGCCGTGTGAATGGTTACCTTTTTTTTCTTTTTTTTTTACCAACAAACTTGCATTTGCATATGCAATTACGAGAAAGATTATGTTTTTGCTTTGTTTAAATGCGATCATGTCCCATTATATCCGGCGCCATAGCATGTCGTCGAATAATTGACCTTGAAGTTCAAGTGCGTCCAAGTTTCAAGTGGTTCCATGAGACGTCTACGCTCGTCATACTGCCAGGTGTTGGCCAAAATTTCGACAAAAAATAGATGAGGTCGTTTAGCGTTTTTAAAAATTTTTTTAATTTGTTTTTTTTTGTCCTGAGTAATGGAATTTGTCTTGTATACGTTTGTACATACAGTCGCCGGCACTAAAAACGAAACGAGAAGCTCGTTCGAAAGCGAGCTTTGCTTATGGCGATGGTCTTGGTACAACGTTTCGTTTTTAGTGTCGGCGATTGTACGTGCATATTGACGATCACATCTAACCCTTCATATTAGTATTACTTTTATTTGTTATGTTAAACATTTGATGATCACATCTAACTCTGTCTCTTAACATTCATTCTAATACTAATAACTGTGACCAGATTTGAAAAAAAAAGATGACCCTCCCCAATAGAAAATCAAATCAATTTCGTTTCCTCCTTTGAATAGTTTTTTGCAAAACGTCGTTTGCGTCAAGTGTTTTCTAGCGTGGGGAAACCCCGTTCGAAAGCGGCCAAAAAATTCCTCGTTTCTGATTAGATCGGCGTGTTCGAATTTACGCTTTGTTTGCCCTGTTTTCGGCGCCGGCCAAAATCTGTTTGTGCAACAAATGCGATTGCTTCGAGCGCATGTCACTCACTAATTGCACTTTATCTCTCTGATAAAATAAAATTTGTTTTGCCCGACGAGCCAGGCGAACGCTTTTCTGGTTAAATATAGCCGCGCAACACGTAGAATTGATGTTAAATGCGGGCCTGATGCGTGTAAACGCATATTTTGGCCGATGCTTGAGCCGCATTCTAAACAATTGTCAGTCGGTTGTTGGTAAAGTAACAGATTTTGAAGTAGTTTATCTGTTGGAAAAAATCTTATCTCTATCAGTATCAGATAATTATTAAAACCCCATCCATTTTGAAGTGAATAAAAGTCCTTAATCATAATCAAGTATTTTTTTGATGTATTAAAACTTAAAGTATTAAACTATGATGAACAAAACAAGAAAAAGAAACTCCAATTAAGCGTTCGTGGTTACAACTTTACATTAAAAATTACTCTCATGTGGCTAATCAATTACTTTAAATTTGATTAACGAAATCAATTCGATTGGTCGTCTGATAAAAGAGGGATTAGTCGACTCAGGTTCTCAGTAATCATTTATCGCTTTTGTTGCAAAATAATGTTTGTTTTAATTTTTTTAAGAATGCATCCGATAACCAAATACTGCAGATTATAGCAAGGGAATAATTCATTCATAATTCTAGAATTTTTATATAAATCAATAGTATATTAAATAAGTATATTAAAAAAATCATCGAATAGTTCGACAATTAAAAAAAGGAAAAGACAAAACAAAAGAGAACGGTGAAAAAACACCAACGTAAACAATATCAGAAAACTATTAGAAAGAATCGTTTATTTTCCTTTTCATTTTTGAAAGCTTTTCGCCGGAAAGCCATCTCATTCTTTTATTGTTCTTTTCTTGAATTTTCTTTTGTTTTTATTTTTTGTCGAATTATTTCTTTGGAATAACATAGGCCTTTTGGGCGGTTGCTTGTATTGTGTTCCATTGGTTTATTTAATTTTTTTGCACTCCATCGGAGAATCGACGGTCTTCTTTTGTTTGTAAAATCACTTTACTCTTCTTTTGTTTTTGAAATCACTTTATTCTTCTTTTGTTTTTAAAATTACTTTATTCTTTTGGTTTTAAAATCACTTTATTCTTCTTTTGGATTTTTTTTTCTATTGCACTCCACCGGAGAATCGTCGATCTTGTTTTGTTTTTATTCACTTTATTCTTGTTTTGTTTTTAGAATCGTTGATCTTTTGTTTTTAATCACTTTATTCTTGTTTTCGTTTTTTTTTTTCTATTGCACTCCAGTGGAGAATCGATGATCTTTTGTTTTTAATCACTGTATTCTTTTTTTGTTTTTAAAATAATTTTATTCTTTTTTTGTTTTTAAAATAATTTTATTTTTTTTTTGTTTTTAAAATAACTTTATTCTTCTTTTGTTTTTTTTTTCTATTGCACTCCACCGGGGAATCGTTGAGCTTTTGTATTTAATCACTTTATTGTTCTTTTGTTTTTAGAATCGTTGATCTTTTGTTTTTAATCGCTTTATTCTTCTCTTGTTTTTTAATCATTTTATTCTTCTCTTGTTTTTAATCACTTTATTTTTCTTTTGTTTTTAAAATCACTTTATTCCGCTTTTGTTTTTAAAATAACTTTATCCTTCTTTTGTTTTTTTTTCTATTGCACTCCACTGGAGAATCGTTGATCTTTTATTTTTAATCACTTTATTCTTCTTTTATTTCTAGAATCCTTGATCTTCTTTTGTTTTTAATTACTTTATTCTTCTTTTGTTTTTAAAATCGCTTTATTCTTCTTTTGGTTTTTTTTTCTATTGCACTCCACCAGAGAAACGTTTGATCTTCTTTTGATTTCAATCACTTTATTCTTCTTTTGTTTTTAGAATTGTTGTTTTTTTGTTTTTAATCACTTTATTCTTCTTTTGTTTTTAGAATCACTTCATTCTTCTTTTGCTTTTAATTAATTTATTCTTCTTTTTTTTAATCACTTTATTCTTCTTTTGTTTTTGAAATCATTTTATTCTTCTTTTGTTTTTAAAACCATTTTATTCGTCTTTTGTTTTTAAAATCATTTTATTCTTTTTTTGTCCTTAAAATCATTTTATTCTTCTTTTGTTTTAAATCACTTTATTTTTTCTTTGTTTTTTTTTCTATTGCACTCCACCGGAGAATCGTCGATCTTCTTTTGTTTTTGAAAATTTTCTTCTCTCTTCTCCTTGTCTTTCCTTGCACTTCTTTTGTTTTTGAATTACTTTATTCTTCTCACTTCCTCGGCAAATCTTTATGCTTCGTACGTTGGTTGGTGTTTTTAATTTTTTTCTGAATAGTCGAACTTCTTTTGTTTTTAAACAATTTGATCCTTCATACGTTCGTTTGTTTTTCTTAATTTTCTTGCTCTACCGGAAAATCATCGCTATTCGTTTGTTTTTGGATCATTTTATTCTTCATAATTCATTCCATTAGCGTTTTTCGTTTTTCCACTTTAACATATTTGGAGCAAAAAGTTCTACCATATATATTCAGTTGAAGGGTCATATTCAAAAAACTAAATCTTTTTTTTTATAAAACAATTAAAACTCTCGATAAATCATGAACCCGATGAATCGTCGATCTTCGTTTGTCTTTGGATAACTTATTGTAGTTGAGTCGGTTCAATAATGACCTTTTTTTTTAATTTCTTTCGATCTTCGTCTATTTTAGAATCACATTCGTACTTTCATTGGTTATTTTAATTTCCTTGCACTCCACTAGGGAATCACCAATCTTCTTTTGTTTTTAGATCACATTGTTTCTCATACCTCCATTGGTCTTTTTAATTTTCTTACACTCCATCAGTGAAGTGAGCCAAATCTTCGTGATTTGGGATATCTTTGTTCATCATTCCGTTGGTGTTTTTAGTTTTCTCGCACTCCAACGGAGAATCGTCGATCTTCTTTTGTTTTTGAATCACTTTATTTCAACATACTTCTTTTGTTTCTTTTCGTTAAATAGCTTCTTTCGTTGTTTTTCCTTCGGGTACTCTTTCGTTCATTGTTGCAGAATTAATTTTATTTATTTCATTTGGGTTAGTTCTAGCGATTCATTCGCTTTTGTCGAATGAAGTCCGTTTTGTCCGAAAACGTCTTTGCTTCGTCAGTGTGAACGCAGCCTTTGAGAACAACACAATTCGGGCGTGTTCTATTTTCGGCTGGGCTGTACGATGAAAAATTTTTGAGACACATTAATCAGAGCACATGTGGAAAAAAAAGCGAGACTTCCACGTAAATGTGTAAACATAAGAAGGCGAAGAAACGGGCGATGATATAACGTGTTTAAAATCTCCGAAGTTATTTATCAAATAAAAACAGCGTTTTCCAGACGCCGACAAGAGGGCCTCCAGTTCCGCGTTGTGAAAAGATCAAACCCAACGACGGTAAACTCGCAGCCAGCAACACATGTCGGAGCGAAAGTGGATACTCCGAAGACGGTTCCAATCAGTGTCCTGTCTGTTTGTCAGGACGTATGTATGTGAATTTGGTAACAGTTTCGCCCGGTTCTTTTTGCTTTTGCTCTTCTTTCTCGACGTTGCTTGTCAGACATCTGGTGACGATTATGTAACGCGCGTTTGTTATTTTTATTAAGGTCTCGTGTAAAGTTTCGCTTCGGTATATGTAGCAATGTGTAAAGTTTACTTTTCAAAAGGGGTTTTTGTCGTAAATACAGGCCGTTAATTTAAACAAAAAGCCATTAAGTGTTTAGCAGTTGTCAGATGTGTTGCTGACTAGTGGCAGCGTTTATTAAAACATCGCTTAATTGCAGCAATTGATGAACTACTTGTTCAAGTTTTTTTCGTCAGTTTTTTCTTTTAATTTAAGTAAATCAGTAGACGATTTTGTATACAAACTGTCAAAAATATGTTGATTCAATTAAGATATCAACATGAAAGTATACGAAATGTTTAGATGAAATGGCAAGAAATCGATGTGTTAATGGAGAAGACATTTTGGGAACAATAAAATAGGGAAAGTACACACTCTTAACTGAAATGAGAAACAAACTAGTGTAATGGACGAAAATAGTAATAATAAAATACAGTGGAACTTTGATAACTCGAACTGTTCTGTAAGAAGTCGAAATTTACTGATGGTCCCTTTAACTCGAAGTAATTTTCCAATCCCTTGGATCAAGTTATGTAAGGTCCACTGTATGTAATATAAGCAAATATAAGCAAATATTCGTATGGCCAAATTAAAAAGTAAAAGTAAATAATTTTTTATTCATAAAAATAAATAATACTCGAAACAACATTATCTTTAAAATGTTATCTCAAATTAATCGTGGCTATGAAATATACGTATGCCAGATGATCCACGTTGATGCAACTCATAACTTTTTTTTTTAAATATTTATCAATATAAAAAGAAATTAACTGGGAATATTATTAGCTTATCAACAATTTATTATTATTATCATCGTCAGTAAGTACTTAATCGATAAAAATTTGTTTAATTTTGAAAGTTTTACGCTGAAAATTTACCGATATGAAGTTAGCAATAACTTTCAGCAATAAAAAAAATCTAAATAATACCAAAACTGTTTCTGTATTTATATGTTAGTGTAACAATCTAATAATTAAGTAATATCCAATAATTTAAAATGCATATTTTTGGAAATTGATTAAGAATTGACCTATTAAGTAATGTTGCGCAAGGCGTTCTCAACTTCTTCAAAAGTATCAGCGTTATCTTATATTTAAATCAAATATTTTTAGACGAAAATAATCTAATAATTACGGGCTTTCGACGGTGTAAAAACAAAAGGGGACATATTTTTTTGTTTGGCCACAATTAAATCTCAACTTTAGTTCTGCACGTTCCAGGACGTGCGCTTCGTTTTTCTCCAAAATGACAGCGTTGTCTTATTTTTAAATCAAATGTTTTTAGACGAAAATAATCTATAAATTACGGGCTTTCGACGGTGTAAAAACAAAAAGGGACATATTTTTTTGTTTGGCCACAATTAAATCTCAAACTTTAGTTCCGCACGCTCCAGGACGCGCGCTTCGCTTTTCTCAAAAATGACAGCGTTGTCTTATTTTTAAATCAAATATTTTTAGACGAAAATAATCTATTAATTACGGGCTTTTGATGGTGTAAAAACAAAAGGGGACATATTTTTTGTTTGGCCACAATTAAATCTCAAACTGGAATTTCATTTCAAAGTTAACGAATCCAAAACAGTACCTCAAATGTCTAAGGTAATTTGGAAACCTGTTCAAAATAAATATGTAATTGAAAATAAAAAGACACACAATGTTTTTTTACAGTATTAAATGCCTCTTATTGACTTCTTTGATTTAAAAAGAAGACAACGTTGTCGTTTTTGAGAAAAAAGAAGCGCGCGTCCTGGAGCGTGCGGAACCAAGTTTGAGATTTAATTGTGACCAAACAAAAAATATGTCCCCTTTTGTTTTTACACCATCGAAAGCCCGTAATTAATAGGCATCCACTATAAGGCAAAAAAACTCTGTATGTAAAAAATAAATAAATAAATTACTTTGTAACAATCGGATATAGAAACGTTTACTATAAAAAAATTCTTATAGTATTTTACTCGCTTCTTATTTGTCTGAAGGCTGTTTACATTATACGTTTAAGGCAATAAAATAACAAAAAAAAAATTCTTTTTAATTTATACAGGGTGATACATTAGTGGGGCAATGTTCAGTAACTCCATTGCTTGCTTTATGAAATAAATAAATTTCCAAATTTTTTAAACTATCGCCCTCTCAAGCTTAATTGTTTGTACGTGATTCAGCTAGATTATTGCCTGATGAAAATTCGTGTACCAATTTCTTTAAAACTTGTCAACAGACAGCATAGAAATTCATCAAATCGATGTTATTGACGTCAAACGATAGCGAAACTTTAAAACTTATTTGATTTAATTCCATTCAATTTTGATATATGGTAAGTTACATAAAATAATGCAAAACTTAAAACCAAAAATTGCGAGTTTCCATTTGAATTGATTGTTTTCCTTTTATTTCTTTGTACAAATCTTTTTAAATCTTACTTCGTTGCCACTTCTTCATGCCAAGCTCCTATTCGTTTCATTGTCTTTGTCATACTTCGACTATTTGTGCTTTGCGTTATTTAATGCTCACAAGTCTATTAGTCCCAAGATTTTTTTGTATCTTCGTTCCTTTCAATATATTTTTTGTTCTTTACTTCCTGCAGTAACCCTCCCTTGGATTTCTTTTCAATAACGTGTGACTTTCAAGCGAACAATGAAAAAAAAATTTGATTCAATTTGTGTATGTGGGAATTACTTTTATAAAAGGCCCTGTATATTCGTAATTGTAAACTAAGAGCCATCAAAGACAGGGCGTTTAATTAAAAAAAAAAAGAGAAGAACCGGCATTCTGCACAATAATTATTTATAGCAGTTGTTAGTTACTAGTAACTAATTGGCAATTATTTGGTTTTTGTTTACGAAATGTTTGTGCTTTTTTTAGCGATTTTTGTTCGGTTTTGTAACCGAAGAGTCGAATCAAGCTGTAACTATCGCACACGTGTTCCAAAACGGTCAATGCAAACTGTTTTGTTTATAAAATTTTGTTGTAGATCAGTTTTGATTGCAGTGGATCCCTCGAGCATCCTCTGTACAGCTGTTTCGGCCCTATTTAGGGTCTCGACAGCAAACAAAGGAGAAGAAACTGCATTCTGCGCAATAATATTAGCAGCTAAATTACTAATAGATAATTGGCAATTTAATTGGTCGTTGCTTATGAAATGTTACATTACATTATCCGACGAGAGTGAGGAAGAGATTAGATTTTTACTCCAAAAATGTCGCTATTCCTTTGTACGTTTCTGGTTTGAGTTTCAAGTTGTCAGCAAACCGCCCGCCTGCCCTTTTTATGGAATGAAATTCTTCAGAATTGTCGAAATTACCTCTCTATATATTTTCTTTCTTTTATAAGAATTTAGTTGGAAATAAAAAAATAATAGCTTTTGGTTACTAATAATTGGCAACTTAATTAGTTTTTGCTCAACCAATGTTAATTAATTAATTAATTATCACGCCAGGTGTTCCAAAATGGATGCAGGTGTTTTGCGAACAACAGATTCAAGCGAATCTTTGCGACGTTTATAATTCCTTTTCTATTAAAAAAAAAAGAAAAGAAGCGGCATTCTGCACAACAATTATGGCACTGTTGTTAGTTATAGTAAGTAATTGACAATTTAATTGGTTTTTGCCCACGAAGTGTGGATACTGAATACAGAAAGAGAAATGGGAAAGCGAATTAGCTCTCTCTTTGCTGACGTTCTGTTAATTATTATTATTTTTCTATATAAAAAGTAAACTGTACAGAATATCGGTTTCTTACAATGCGTTTCAATTCTGGTAACACCGAATGGATGTTTCATCTTTATTGTAAGTTTGATGGTTGAGCGTCACGGTAATGTTAAGGTGTTTCGGCGACGACCTCTTCAGGAGAGTTGCTTTGAGAAGAGCTAATTTTATAATTATTATTAAATTGGAAAGAAAGTTGCCAGTTTTGATTATAGGGAGAGAACACCATTCACCACGACGCAGAGACGCCCTTTTCCTATAAAACTAACAAATTATGATTTTCTGGAAATTATATTAAATAAACCACCATGGCGCATTGTGTTTGTACACAAAAAAGTTTAGTATTCTTTTTTTTTTCTTTATTTTACCCAAAATTGTAGGTGTGATTTAAAAAAAATCTAATTTTTTCACTCTTTTGTGGGATACCCTGTATTTTTGTTTGTACATATTTTTACAGCATTGTGTTCTGCTACTTTTACATGAAATTTAGTTCCAAATTAAAGCGATGCTTTAGGATTATCGGAATATATGCAAAATGTTAATGCATTCGATACTATTTGTTGGAGTCTTTGGTTATTATGCACTCCTGACGAAGCTATCAAGCGATAGTGAAACGTTAAGCATTTGTGCCATATTTCAGTGTCCGTTTAAAATAATTCATTATAGAATTTCACCGGACCTTAATGATGTGCTAAACGTATTGAAATCAAGAAGCATAAAACACAAATCCTAATCTCAAATAATAAAGAACGTTCAAGCGACACCTGTTGGTTGGTATTAATTTTTTTTTGCTACAATTTTAATTCATCGTTGATTTACAACTTCAAAAATAAAATCAAGTATTTCAAAAGGTTTGCCTTTTGTACGTTTTCATCCAAAAGACGATGATTAGTAGTGAAACAATTGATTATCTTTTCGCATTAAGTGAAACTTTAAACTTTTCCTCGTGTGAAACTAGCGCGCCCGGTCTATTTATTGTTGTTTCTTGTCAGAATTCTCATAGTTGTAAAAGAGCCAAAACACACGGCGAGTGTGCCACATTTATAAATGAAACTGCACAAAACTTTCCCGTCAATTAACCGGCGTACACCGGGCGCGCCTTTGTGTGTTCATTCACATCTTCGCGGACTCCTCTTCGCCGAAGGCCCGGGGGGATTTAAACTCCTCGTTTTTCGCCGGCCGAAATTTTTTCGCACGTGGTGGTGCATGGCTCACGTGCCGATGACGGGAATGACGCATGCCCGATAATCGGGCCAACTCATGACCGTGCGCACCGCCTTGTAAATAAATATAGACGGGCTCTTGTATGTATTACTACACCAGTGTCGCTGACCCTGGTCGGTAACTCGCGAAACCAAGTCAGCTTTCTCGCTCTCTTCTTCTCCTTTTATTTATTTATTTTTTTCTTCTCGTTGGCCGTCGATGGACGGATGGATGAATAATGAGCGGCACACGCACGAGCTCGAACTGCAACAGGAAGCGTTCGCCAGTGCGTTTCGTAACGCGTTCGCCGAAGCAAAACGTAAAAAAAAGCGGTTCTCAAAGAGTTGGCCCAAAAAACGTTCGTCATGCCTTTTACGTCGCCACTTTGGTTGTAATTGTAAGTCCTTTTCGAGAAGGTGTACCGTTAAACACGAACTGAATTTCGTACACGTGATCCTTGCGGCAATTAGCATTAGGACAACGAAATTACTGTTTTTATGAGACGTTCGTGACAGTGATTGAGGTTGTCCTCTAATATTCAAATCGAATTTTTGTTCCTCCTCGCTCATTTGGAAAATACATTTACGATGACTATTTTCTCTTAAGGCCGCTTTACTTGATCCAATATGTATTTGTATTTCTGTCATGATAGAACGTGTCCTTTCCCCAAACTTACGGCTCTCTTGATTAATAAAGGACAAAAGAATAAAGGATAAAGGTGGTGCTCAATACCCTTTAAAAAAACATTTGTTTAAAGAGGTTAATACATCGATGAAATATGACCGATCCATTGCTTAACTGCAAATAAGTCAAATGATGCCCCAAGGTATTCCATTGTCTTTGACGTAAAATACATAAAATCATGACAAAGGAACTTCAGTTACTTACCGATAGATGACATTCAAATCTATTTAACAATAAAGAGAGTTAAAGTACCGTGATTACCACCATGCTGTTTAAAACCATAACAAACAAGGCTGAAAACTCAATTTTTTGGCAACGAAACAGTAATCACATTCTTCTCGTTTAATTTCTGCGTGCAATAAATTGAGTTGTTGTTAAGACCAGATGTTCCTTGGTTCCTTTACTTGATGTTGTTTTGTCTTTTCCAGGCATGCATCGACGACAACCTGGATATGGTAGAGTTCCTCGTACAGAATAAGGCTGACGTCAATCGGGGTGACAATGAAGGTTGGACGCCTCTTCACGCCACCGCCAGCTGCGGCTTCCTGTCCATCGCAAAGTACCTCATCGAGCATGGGGCTAACGTGGCCGCCGTCAATTGTGACGGGGAATTGGCCGTTGACATCGCAGAGAGCGAAGCCATGGAGGATCTACTGAAAACGGAAGTTGAACAACAAGGTGAGTCACTTGGAAGTCAACTCAGCCCTTGCCCTTACTATTAACCGCGCAGGTATCGATTGTGAGAAGGCAAGAAGTGAAGAAGAAAGAATGATGATGAGGGACGCCAACGAGTGGCTATCGTCGAAGAGTTCGCAGGTGAACGTTGGCAATTCAAAAACGGGGGCAACAGCTCTGCATGTCGCCGCCGCCAAGGGCTACACGGACGTCATGAAGTGAGTTTACCCAATTTCCGATTGATTCTTTAATAGAAGGGCTTTCGCTTGTTGCAGGATTTTGCTTCAGTGTGGCTCTGATGTCAACAAGCAAGACGTAGATGGATGGTCACCTTTACACGCAGCCGCCCATTGGGGGCAAAAAGAAGCGACCGAGCTGCTAATCAATAATTACGCGGACATGGATGCCCAAAACTTTGTCGTAAGTTCAAAACTCCCCACGGGGTTACCACCTTTGGTTCACAATTTTCGATCTTCCACAGGGACAAACGCCTTTCGACGTGTCCGACAACGACATGGTGAGGTACCTCGACTTCCTGAAGAAACGCCAAATAAAAGAGGACTTCCTCAGGCAACCGAAGAAGCGACAGGAAGTCCAGGACAGACCGGCCGAAGCGGAAACGCCGACGAAGGTCAAGAGGGTCGAGGTCAAAATCGAGGAAAACGAAAAGACGGAGAAGACCAACGAAGCGGAGACAGTCGGTGAGTCGATTTCGCTTCCCTTTCGTTTCTGATGTGTACGTTATTTTCTTCTTCTTTTTCTCCGCCGCTTCTCGAAGGAATGGAAGTGTCTAGCGAAAGCGAAACAGAAACAGAGAGTTCAGAGAGCGAGTCAGAATCTGAGGAAGCTAATCATGATCATGAGCGCGATGATGGTAACGATATTGTTAGGAATTGGTGTTTTGCTAACTGTTAATAACTCACAGTGAATTGCAGTTGATTTGTTTTGTTTTTAACACGTGTGAAAGCACATCAGCTTTCTTTATAACTCTTTTGGTGATCTGTCACCATCATAAGTTGTACGAATTTGAAAACGTCAATGAAGCATCAGGATTGGCGGGGCTAAAGTACTTTTTATTGATTTCTTGGATCGAAAAGCAAAATAAACCAACTGCTCGTAATTTCTTCAACGGTACCATCGTTTTTAATACACTCATAAAACTATGTGTACTTTGACGAAGTGGCATTCCAAACGAAAACTAATTCTGCCCTGTTATTTTTTAATAAACGGTCGTATCTGAAGAGACCAGGATGACGATGAAACTCTGGCGATTGATGAGAGCGGTTAAGTGCCACTTGACACCGGCGGAGTTTCAGTTTTGATATAATTTGCACAATCGAATAGGTAATTTCGTTTTGACCCAGATGCGACCTACATGTTCACCAAGAACCAAGAAAAAAAAACATTTTTTTTCTTTTAATTGGTCTGAATTTCGTTGCTGCTTTCTCCGTCCTGATTGACTAATTTCATTAACTTCGATGGTTGTAATTTGATTTAACTGCAGCTATAATTACCACTTAAGTAAATTAATGTCTTCACGGTCTACCTAATTTAGAATTAAAAAAAAAAAAATTAAGCGAATTAGGAGCACGAGCAATCAAAATGGACAATTATTTTAATGAATGAAAAAGAATTCTTGAAGAATTATCGTCCAGACTGTTTTATTACGATACTCTTTAATGTGGCTGAAATTAATAAACAGATACATGAAATGAAAGTGTCTCCAATTTACAACGATTCATTTGATTGCCAAAATTAGTTTTTTTTTGGCCCTTTGTTGAAAATATTGACGTTTTGGGTCGCTCTCAATTTCTGTTGGAAATTTTAATTGGAGTGGAAAATTGAGCCTTGCCTAACCGCTGATCGTTCATGGGCCAGGCCGTTAAGTCTGTGGCTGGCTTTATTATGAATCAAAATTTTATATCAAATAGACCTCACATTGTAGCAGCTGTGGGGGTTCGGGACCAATTTCTCATATGTTTTAGAGGGACATTCAAAATGTGTAGATATGGTTGCCTACATAACTGGCATGTTGATCGGAAGAGCGCGCGCGAAATTTAAAACAGAACAGCTTTTAAATAACAGATAAAGAACAGCCTAATCACAACGCTGCGACAGTTTTTAATGGCTTTTTCTCACTTTGCGTCAGTTAGTACGGGGCCACTTTCTCCATTTGTTTTATAGAGACTTTCAAAATGTGTAGCCTAAGTAACTGGTGTGAAAGTCTGTTGATCAGGAAAGCGCGCGCGAAATTTAAAACAGAGCAGGTAAAGAACAGCCTAATCACAACGCAACAACAGTTTTTGTTATCTATGGGGCTACATTTTTAAACACAGATTTAAAATCCACCATGAAAAATATATCCTGTTGCTTAAAAAAATTGAAAGAAGGAAGATTCTTGGCATCCCATGCCACTTTTTAAAGACTTTTTCAAGTTGCGTCAGTCGAATAGCTAGCTGTACGGGGCCAATTTCTCCATTTATTTTATAGAGACTTCAAAATGTGTAAGTATGGTTGCCTAACTAACTGGCATGAAGGTCTGTTGGTTGAGGTATAATGCGCGATAGCAATTTTCGAATGACAAGTAACAGCTTTAAAAGAATTGGTAGCAGTTTATAAATAGGTAAAGAACTGATAACTATTTTACTTAGAGCTTGAAAACTGCGCCCTATTGTTTTGAATCTCGCGCGCACCACTTCTCCCTCTGACAGACCTGCATGCCAACAGGTAGGCAACCATACCTACATATTTAGAACATTCATATGAAATTGACTCTGAAGACTAACCTTTATTTTATTTCCTGCTTTTTCCCATTTCTATTTGGTTTTCCCATTCATAAGAAAAATATTGTCACACAAAAATTGAAACCAAATAAAACAAAAATGAAATGTGAATAGCAACAGGCAAATAAAAAATTAAAATGAAGGAACTAAAAATAAAAGCAAATTGAACGGAAGGACAAAATTAAGAAACTGAATCAGAAACAAAAACAGGAAGCAAATAAAGAATAAAACGAGACAATTGAAAAACGTGTAAAAAATTGAAATAAAAATCAACGAGAAGCCAAAGGGAAATGAAAACCCAAAAGTAAAGTAAGAAAAATTAGAGAGCAAAGGAAACAAATGAAAAACAAAAACAAAAAATGAAATTAAAAACAAGAAGCTAATATTAAGTGAAAAGTGAAAAACAAGGAGAAAATCAAAATGAAAGAATCAAATGAAAAGGAAAAATGTTGAAGAAAACCAAAAATAAAAAGGAAAAATCAGAACGAAGGGCAAACAAAATAAACAAAGCAAACGAAAGTTCCCGTTACAATCGTCATTTGTTTTTTTCTTTCGTAAAATTTACGATCGTCATTTGTTTTTATATTATACAGGATAATCCTTGAATAAACCGCCAAGAAAAAAAACCTGTGAAAGGAATTAAATCATGGGTTATGATAAAAGTGTTAAAAAAATTCTTTGGAAAAATTTATAATTAATTAAAAATGACCCCAAAAAGAACGTTACGTTACGCCAATGTGTATGGAGTTCGTCGCAATCGTAAGTTTTATATCGTAAGTTTTCGTACGTTTTATTGTTTTTATTACCCAGAGCAATAAAACTGTAAAATTTAATCGTGAAACTTATTTAATAGAGGGAACGCCGCTGTAAAGACCTGCCTCTAACTTTTATTAATTTATTAGCACGAAGACGATGACCTCCGAACGTCACTCCGCTGGGACGTTTAAATCAGATCCTGCTAAAATCAGTTTCAACAAAAGCCAGCCCCCCCCGTAGCAATTTTTTTACCAGTTTAACTATAATCTGTGATTTCTATTCTTGGACGGATTATTATTTGGCGATCTATTGAACAATCACCCTGTATGTTCAAGAATTTTCTGCGGTCCTCTTGCTTTCGCGAATATTACGATCGTTATTTATTTTTTTCTTACTTTATTCAGAAGCTTTCTTTTTTCATTTCGTAAATATTACTTGTTTTCCTTTTTTTGTGAATTTGTCTTAAATGTTTATCATTTAAAACAAAAATTAAATTTGCGATTTGTTTGACATTTTATTTTTATTACGATCGTCATTTGTTTTTCTTACTTCCTTCAGGATTTTTTCCATCTCTGTCGTCAAGAAGAAAGTTCTTAATTTTTATCGTTTTTAATTGTTTACCATTTTTCAGAAGTTAAATATTAATCAAAAATTTATTTTCAGTTTTTTGCGTTTTTTTTTTTTTCGTAAATGTTGCGATTGTGATTTGTTTTCCATTCTCTTTGTTTTTCTTTTCGAATTACCATTACGTTTATTAATTATTTTCTTGGGTTTTTGGTGTTTTATTATGATCGACATTGTTTTGTTTTTTTCCTACTTTCTTTGAGAATTTTATTTTTTTTCGTAGAAACAAAAATAAAACAAATGAAACATGAAAATAAGTAATGAGTAAAAAAAGGAAAACGAGAAACAATTGGTAAAGAAACGAAGATGAAGCAAATAAAAAATGAAAAGAGAGACAAACCAGTGATTCTTTCAATTTCCAACACTGATGTAATTCATTGTTTTTATTGAAAATATATATTATTATTATAAGGAAAAAATTAGAATGAAAAAAGAAATATCAGATTTCGTGAACAATTCCACTTGTACTCCATAATACCTGTCAAATGTTTCTGAAGTTGGTACCTTTACCTGAACGATAGACAATTTCTGTCCTATATTTAGTGGTAAAGGCAGGGTTCCAACAAAAACCCTAGAATTTTGACACTGACAGGTATTATAAAAAAAAACAGACTATATACAGTAGCAAAATTTAAATTAAATCAAAAATTATCTGAAAAGACAGTACGTGTTCTATCTCCAAACCGTATCTACCCCCTCAAAATTCTTCAATTTCTAAAATGTTATTGTAGAAATTGAAATAAATCTTCTACAAGAATATTAAATTAAAATTAATTTGCCTGTAAGTGTCCAGTTTTCATTTGGAATGCGATCAAAGTAGTACCGTGCACGTTCATCATTTCTGTGAACTAAAATTTCGTCGTAATCCTCCACTTCAAATCATCTTAATAATCAGTACTTAGAAACTAGAAACACTGAAGAACACGTCTATTTCGATTTCGATAGACTAGATCACAGCCGATAAACAAAGTCCTTTACACCTGCAGGAACACACAATTTCTTGTCTTGTGAACCGTGTCACCGATTTTATGAAGAGCGTAACGCGTTTTGTGCGTTTTCCAGAAAAGAAAAACAGGGTAAACGCGTTGAACAACAGCGAACCCGTCCATATAACCCCCAAGGAACCGGAAGCTCCGATCAAGGGACCTCCGGTCATCCCTCCGAAGCAATTGCAAACGGACAACGTCAATTCGGATGATAATACGCCATCATGGCGACGGCCCACAGGACGAACAAATAGTCATAGCTTTAGTGAGTAAAAAAAAAGAAACTCCACTTTTAAACAACAATTAAAAATATAATTTTATTGTAAATGGTTACAGGGTGTCATTCTGTTAAAAAAACCAGACTCGACTTTGCATTCAAAAGTTTATTTTTTGATCATACTCTGTAGATAATATTGTGATTTATTTTATTTGTTTGTTATAGGGGATAAGGATGTTTCGAACGAAAACGATATGACATTACGCCGAATCAACAGCTTCCAGAACGATCCCGAGTAAGTATTTGCAAATCTGATCTGCCGGCTTTCACAATAATAACTCCTTGGCAAAATGACGCAAAGCTTTATTTTCTCATCATTATTAATAATAATATTTACTAATAATTTTCTCCATAGAACAACAATTAACAAATACGGGTGGCGCAGACTAATAGCGGCGGCTGTAGTTTTTGCTTTCATCTTGCAAGGGAGCCAAGTAATAATTTCTATGAATTTTTAAGCGATTTTATTTTATTTTTTTGTCTAATTTCTCAGGTTATTACTACTTTAGAATGAATGCATTTAGTCCTTTCCTGTTCGTTTGGATGAATGACAAGATCGTATTCGTAGAGTAACTCGTAGTCTTTTCCCTCTCTTTTTTTTGTCGTCAGTATTCAATTTTTGCATAATACATTTTTTTTTCATATTTTAAACCAAACTGAGTAAATTCGAAAAATCAACGCATGATAATTCGAACGCCAGCGATTCTAGCTTCTCAAATCACCCAACATAAACAATGAATCGATTTATTTTATTAAAGAACACTTTTTCTGAAGGAAAAATACTAAAATAAATAAATTCGTTATTATTAAATAACCCAAACTTTGATTCAATATACAGTGGTGTTCAGTTAAAACGATACGTCTCGGCAATTTCGTGGTCCTTACAGCAACTCAGAGAGAGAAAGAGAGGTGGCTTCGCTGCTTATTCACTGATTGTTCACAAGGGCCCGGTTTGCGTGTGTGAATATCGTTTTGACCAAGAAGCGCCAATACTGACCAGTTTCAGAATCAGAGCGTGTTGCTTGAAACGACCTGCAGTCATTAGAATGAAATGCCATAAAAGTCTCATATTGAGTACGTGTTTGTTTAATTTGGGAAGTAATAAATTAATGTTTAATTAAGCTAAACGTAACCATCGCCGTCGTGTTCAATAAAAACTGGGACCAGCGTTGCCAGTTGTCATCATGTCGCTAAAATCGGTAGATTACGTTAAACTTCAGAATTAATCTCCTAAATAAAAAAAGGCACCAAGTTGGAGTCAGAAAGCATTGGGCTCTTTATTACCTTTGAAAATCTATTTCTTCAAGGTTTCACCTGTCTAAGTGAACACTCACTTAGTGGTTACTTTATGAACAGCCTTAACTTTAAACATTTGAGGTTTTGTTAGCACTGTTTACAATTGCGACCTTTGCTAAAGGACCCTGATGCTAATTGTGTATCGTGCTGTAAAAGTGCGGTATTTTAAAATATTTCGTACAACCCTCTGTGTATTTTATGATAAAATACGGTAATTTAAGATAAAATACGGTATTTTGTGATAAAAATACAGTATTTTACGATAAAATACGGTATTCTATGACAAAATACGGTATTTGATAATAAAATACGGTATTTTACGATAAAATATGGTATTTTACAATAAAATACGGTATAATACACTTAGGGTTGTACAATATATTTAAAAATACGGTATTTTTACAACAATAAATAGAAATCGTGGCCGTTTTTAGATTAGATTTGCAGATCAATCAAAGACGTGCTTAAAATTTCCAAGGATTATTTGTTGGTTGATAAATTTAACAATGTAGAGTTTGAGTCGCACATCCTGCGATCACATTTCGAGTCAACTTTATTTCTCGAGCTACGCTTCTACTGACGAGGCCCCAAATAAGACCGAACAGCTGTACAGGGGATGCTCGAGGGATCTATTAGATTTAAAAACTGCTTTTTGTTCGTGATTTTGCTAATTGTAAAATGTTGCCTTGTTTTCAGTTGTTCTGATTAATCGTCGGCGTTGTTGTACATATTTGCTTCAAACCAAATTTCATTCATCGTTTCACATTTCTAAAATTTAATTTTCTCTATTTTATTCATTTTTTTGTCTTCATTTTATTAGCTTTCCCGTTCCCCAATTTTTAAATACTACATGAAGTTATCATTTAAATTATTTTTTTTATTATTAAAGCCTTGTACAAATTGTACATTTTATTTAACTTGGAGGCTACCGTGGCCATTGTCCATAATTGAATTGGCTTCCGGTTGGAACCGCGTTACGACTGTGCTTCTACTGCAGATGTTTCGTTTTCCATTGCAGAAGAACTTCCTCAGGGTGCTGCTGCTGCTGTCGGTGTTGTTGCTGTAGGTGGTGTTGCTACTACTTCTCGTTAGTGTCGTTAGTCTTTTAACGAGAAGTAGCAGCAGTAGCAACAGATCAGCAGCAACCCTGAGGAAGTTCTTCTGCAATAGAGAACGAAACGTCTGCAGTAGAAGCGCAGTCGTGAAGCGGTTCCAACCGGAAGTCAATTCGATTATCGACATAATTGTAATCGAAAATAAATGGACGTGAATTAATATACAGGGTAACAATTTGATAATTTTCGCCAAATTCTCACCCATTTTCTTTTAATTGAGAAAAGCGATTAAAAATTAAAGTTTTTCAAAACAATTCTAACAACCTTTACGACAACACAGTTGATCAGTTGAAAATACGATATGTAAACACGAATGAATATACAGGGTGTTAAATATATTAATTAATATTATTATTAATATTTTTTTAATTAAATTAATTCGCGCTCAAATGATTTTTTTAATTAAAATTTGTAAAAGTTTTTCTAAAACTAACGCAAGTTGTTGAACATCGAAAATTTACAAAGCGCATCCATTAATCCTCGGCAACGTTTTCTGCAGAAACCAGAAATGCAATATACAGGTTGCTGCGTTAAAAAATCCAAACGTTCATATCTCGATGATATAATGTTTAAAGTTTCTTTTTCTTTTTTGGTTAAAATGACAAAACTTTTTGATACTTTACGACATTTGAAGTATCGTTAGGACCGTGTAATACGACGTTAATTTTTTGATATTAAAACTTCACTATTAAGTTAAGCTAAGTTGAATTGGAACCGGCCTGTCAAAATCAGTTTTATAATTGCGAGATAACAACCTCCAGACCCCATTGTAAAATTCCTTCCTTTAAAATTATACTCAAGAAAATAAAACGAATAACATTCGAGTTATAATAATAATCTTCGATGCTTCAAACTGTCAAACTTTGCGGAATATAGAACCTTTATTTATGAACGAAAACCCTTTTGCAATACGTGCCCTTTATAGACGTAGTTAACTTAAGAGTAAAAACCATTTTAAAAATGGATTAATATATCAAAAGTAAGCAGAGAAAGGAACGAATGCTTTTGATCTAAAAGAAATGTCTGAGTCACGTGACCGAAAGCATCCTATACGTGCGGATCCCTCCTCGCCTTCAAGATGTAAAAGTTGTTTTCTTTGCAACAAAACACCCTGTACGTAATTGAAGTTTGAATTTGCGTAAATTCAATTCCTAATTTTAATCACCTCCTGTTTTCGAAGTGCTTTTCAAAAGCGATGATAACATGGAAATCGCTAATAATATACAGGGTTTCGTTAA
The DNA here is from genome assembly GCA_039766575.1 of Serrognathus titanus. Taxonomy (NCBI): domain Eukaryota; kingdom Metazoa; phylum Arthropoda; class Insecta; order Coleoptera; family Lucanidae; genus Serrognathus; species Serrognathus titanus. The sequence continues at coordinate 18,586,420 of CM077911.1, read as the reverse complement.
AAAAGTGCACCTGCAATTTTTCACCTTGAAAATTTTTGTCGAGCTTCAAAAATAACGTTAAAGAAGGATTACCATTTCTTAATTGCCATCTGACAACTACGTTTCTTTCAGTTTTGTTTCAAACCAAATCTTTTCGTTTACTTTTGATGACATGGTATTTAAAGTGTGTACATTCTTTTTTAATAAGACGTCCCCCCGCCCCTTTGTGAATGCGTTTTCTATTCTAAAGTAGTAGTACGGCCTGGTTGCATCCAGCACTCTGACACATGCTTGCATGTTTAGGTTCTACGCGCGGTATCAGAAGCTGCGTGCACGCATCCAGGCCACTTCCTTCCCCTCATACTACCACCCAAAAATATCCGTCGATAAGAACCCCTTCATAATCCCACCCCTGTCCAAGAACACCCAACGGCAGCTCAGGTATGCACGTTAGATTTTTCTACTACGTAATTAGTATAAAGAAAGAGGAAGTTAAATGCACCTTCTTTCCTGTTGGAACGACTGCGAAAGACTCTTTTTTTTTAATTTGAAAGGTTTGAAGGTGCAGCTTTCATTTTAATTTTATTATTTTTTTTTTAATATAATTGTAGATAGTATTAACAAGGAACAATTTCATTATTGAATGATGTAAAGACGCTTGCTTTTGCATGATGGTATTTACTATGATACTCACACGATTTTTGCGAAACTAATTTTTTCTCTTAAATTTTGAAAGTAGTCTTTTTTGAAAAAAAAAATATATATATATATTTAGAGAATTGTTTTGCGTTATATATTTTATTTTAATTGGTGATCTGTTCTCGTAGCAACTCGACAAGTAAACTTGACTCTTTGGAAAGTACAAATGTCACTACTAGTAGTACCACTACAACAAGCACCACAAACAATACCGCAACTACTACTACTACTACTACTTCACCCACTAAAACTACAACAACTTCACCCACTACAAGTCCGTTGCCAAATTCAGTGCCAGTTAGAAGGTGTGTATTAAGTAGTTCTTTTGTGGCTAACATTTAGATGATAATCTGTCAGTACTAACCAACCCCCTATCTCTGTCTTATAAGCCAGGCAACTTATCACTTTCTCTTTCGTTGTTTCCTGCTATTTCTATATTGATTAATTTTTTTTTTTTTTTTTGGAATGAATCATCCTCCAAGAATATTTTAATGAAGTCACTTCCTTTACAGTTATGCTGCTTGAAAATGCGCAAAAAAGTTAAATCGCAATTTTTATTTGATCACTCTATAGATTTTCATTTTGATCGTAATAATACTTAATTTTGATTGGTGCAGGAGTTCAATAAACCGAAAGGAAAACGGTGTGATAGTTTTCCAACCTTGAAATTCTTCATTTTTTTTTAATTGCAACGAAATTATATTATTATCACATGCATGCAGTTCAGTTTACAAACGGCGGCTCCTTTTTGTGTGTCCTGGAAGTAATAGACTCCAACTTTTAGTTATAATTAAAAAAATGTGCTGTTCTTGGTAGAAAATCAAAAAATTGTTATAATCCTTAATTGTTAGCAATTTTATAAAACGAGTTTATTACTTTTGGAGGACCCCTGTATAAATTTCTATAAATATAAATGAATTAAATTTTTGAAATTGCAGATAAATTAGAAAGAAAAAAAAACAGTTTATAATTTGCACCATATTTTGTATATTTACGTTTTTTTTTTTAATCGTGCGAATATTTGGATTGAGTATATCCTAATAAGAAAGAATATTTATCACAGCTTGTAGTGTAATAAAAAAAATAACTTAAAATCATAATCATGAACATAATAAATGTACATAAATAAAAAATATCGCCTTTATCGAAAATGAAATCGTGAGCAGTGAAGTACACTACTGCTCATAAGTATATATCCATCCTTAACCCTAATACTAAAAGAAAAATAAAAAATATTTGACGGAGTGGTGACCCACCACAAAAAAAAATTTCCAGTTTTGTTTTCAATTGTTTTTTCCACAAACAAATTGCCCCTGCAGATGATGATTGATGGGAAAGTTGTAGTTTTCGTCATTTGTATTCTTGTCGACTTCTCTAATGGCATTTTTCACTGGGGCTAAATTGTAGAATAAGTACACACTCGGAGTGTTCTCGTCTCGTTTTAAACACGTGTTATGAAACGTGATGAACATACGCAATTTATGTCCTATTCATAATGCTTCCTTCAATAAGGAACCCCTTAGAATGGGTTGGGTTGGGTTGGTAATAATGCACCTGCCTATACAATCCCATTCTACGGTTCCTCAAGGAAGCACTATGAATACGGACATTAGTCTCAGTAAAAAAACGTCATTACTCTTTTTAAAATTTAAATATCTTATCCACTGGAAAATAATTGATTTCTCGTTTTATTTTCTACCAACACATTTTGGCTTTAAAATTAAAATAAAAAAATTTAACATGAAACTTGTTTTGGGGTTCATTTTGACCCGTTTGATCTAAAATTTTGTTTGAAATGACTACTTTTTTTTGTACATTTGTATATACAGTCAACTCCGGATATAGTGAACTTGAAAAATGCACCAAAATTGGTTTATAAAAGAAATATAACAATATTTATGTTTATTATGTGTTTTTATTGTGACACATTAAAATGACGTGAAATGCACTAGTTTATGTACTTACATATTTATGAATTACAATACATATAAAAAAAAAATAATAAACACGTAAACTATGTAAGATAATCATATATTTTAGTTTGTACAAGTATGTTAGAAAAGCTAATGTTATTTATTCAGTGAGAGTCTCTAACTTGGAATAAATTCGGTAAAGCAAAGACAGGTTTTTTTTCGAAAATATGCTCGGACACGTCGATTAGTATTTTAAATTGCGCTCTTTTTCATGTAAGAACATTTTATACAGCGTGTCCCAAATTTGAGATATGACCTCATCGACTATTTTTTTAAATGGCAATCCTATTTTTCTATGACTATTCTTAAAGTGTAATATCAAGTTATACATGCTTACCAAATTTCAAATTTTTGTTCCTTCTCATTTGAAAGATATTTAACATACATTAACTAATTCAAAAAATGAAGAAATCTGAAACTCAATAGTCATAAATTCACTTCACTAAATGCTCAAAATGTTGTCCATGTACTAATTGACAGTACCCTAAACGGCACTTAAACTCCTCTCGAACACTTCTTATTACTTCGGCGGAAATTAGCGTACACTCCTGTCTTATTCGTTCTTTCAACACCTCAATATTTTCTGGTTCGGTCTTAAAAACTTTGCTTTTCAAGTATCCCCATAAGAAATAGCCAAGCGGTGTTAAATCCGGAGACCTGGGTGGCCATTCAAAGGGTCCTCTTCTACCAATCCATCTGCCTGGAAATACATCATCCAGATACTCACGGACAGGTCTTCAAAATGAGGAGGAGCACCGTCTTGTTGAAACCAGATGTTTCTATTTGGGACATCAGCTTCAACCGGATCAGGAAACAGAGTAACCAAATTCGGAACCAGTTCTTCCTGTAAAAATTCTGAATATCTCGCTCCATTGAGATTTTCCTGGAAGAAAATTGGTCCTATTACTCGATCACCAACAATCCCTGCCCAAACATTGACTTTTTCTGAAAATTGAGTGTGGCCTTCCCTCATCCAGTGTGGGTTGTTGTCTGTCCAATAACGACAATTTTGACGATTTACCTAACCATTTAACATAAACGTTGATTCATCAGAAAACAGGACGTTTTCTATGTTTATAAAATTTCTGTTTAGTAGATCCATCATTTGTTCGCAAAACTGGAGTCTTCTATTCGGATCATCTTCGGTGAGTTCCTGGAGGATTGCCATTTTATAAGGATGCAATTTTTGCACTTTAAAAATTCTTGCCACTGATGACTGGCTAATTTCGACTTCCCTAGTGGAGACATGACAATTTTCTTGAACAGAGAGAAGTACATTAAGTTTGACCTCCTCATTGAGCGCACTCTGACGATGATTATTGGTTTTTCTTAAATGCCCGTTTTCCCGAAACCGTTTTTCAATCTTGCTTACGGTACTTTGCGATATGGCTGGTAAATCAGGATATTTCTCTCTGAATAAGTGAATAACTTCATTTTGTATTCTTGTCCTGTCGCCGTAGCCAATCATCATTAAAATTTCAATCCTGTGGGTTTCAGTTAAGGAAGGGATTTTGGCCGATTTTTCAACAAACTGTTTTTATCACAAGACGACAAACTAATAGTCTCCTCACTCAACACGAGTCGAATGCGATGCTGCTTTTTTACTTGCTCTTAGTAATTCAAATGTTTTTATAACATTGTGATAAGACTCAACCCAGTTTGACAATAGAATTAGTTAATGTATGTCAAATATCTTTCAAATGACAAGGAATAAAAATTTGAAATTTGGTAAGCATGTATAACTTGATATTACACTTTAAATAGAAAAATAGGATTGCCATTTAAAAAAATAGTCGATGACGTCATATCTTAAATTTGGGACACGCTGTATAAAATGTTCTTACATGAAAAAGAGCGCAATTTAAAATACTAAACGACGTGTCCGAGCATATTTCCGAAAAAAAACCTGTCTTTGCTTTACCGAATTTATTCCACGTTAGAGACCCTCACTGTATATCCTTCAAGGTTACAAAAACTATTCCAAACTTCTTCTGGAACTTCACGTGATTACAAAAAAGGGCGAATTTTTGTCATTTCCTGTGTCATCTCTTTCATTAAGGGAACATTGACTACGACATCCTCATCAGACTCCTTCGTTCTCCTCATCATCACTTCCACTGATAAAAAAATAAATAACAGGTTTAGTTTTAATTCCAAAGTTTCATTTATCATACCACCTGTTGTGACTGACTGGATAATTTGTTCTTCTGTCATGGAAGCTAGCGGGATACTGGGACACTTTTGGTCTTAAAAAAATTGCGGATGGTGCGTGTTCATCTGCAGTGACCATCATTTAAGATGATCACCCTTCTAGGGGCGTTGTTTCTTGTGCTGAAGAAGTAACCCTTCAGTTTTTTTTTTTTTTTTTTTGTAATTTAAGAAGTGTCGATAATGTGTAGCCTTAACCATGGGGATGTATGTGTCATTCAAGATCATCCCCTTTAGTTCTTGCATCTGAAGAATTGTTGACAATGATGTCTTACCAGAGGATGGTTTTTGATGGAATTCTTTTTGTTAGCGCGTGAGGCGAATGAGTTTTCAATGCAAGATTTGTTGAAATAACGTCATTATCGGTTCTCACGTATTTTTCAAAGTCAAAATCATCAAATCTCTTCCTCATTTCTAATTCAACGAATCTTTGAATATCATTTTCTATAGGTTCTCATTTAAAGGCAATTCAACATCTGAATCAAATTCATCTTCGTTTTCAAACAATCCTGCATGCCAAAAAACAATTTGAAATAGTTTCTCTATTAAAGGGTCATCAAAATAACTTGTTCATTATCAATTGCTTCTAACATCTTTAAGCAGAACCCTCCTGTAACGACTCTTTAAGGAATGAATTACCCCTTGATCCATGGGTTGTAGTTTCGCACTGGTAATAGGCGGCATAAAAACCAATTTTATTTGGTTTAGGGGAACTTGGGGGTGCGCTGGACAATTATCAATTAAAGGCAAAATTTTCCTATTTTTCTTGTTTAACTCTGCATCCCATTCAATTAGCTCTTTAGTAAACAACTTTGATGTCATACTGTTTGATCTGTATTTGGCTGTTTTTTCTTTTCTGTTCCAAACATGTTCGCAGCTACCAAAACTTTGGACATATTTCCGCCAAAACACGAATTTCAATGTTTTCTCTGGGGGTCAGTTTGTAAAAAAGGTCGGTTTCGTCGGTTTTAAAAATGTCATCTCTGTCATAAACTTGCGAAGGTCAGGCCAAGCAGTTGTGAGTCAGTTATTGACAACATTCATATCAACTGATTCAGACTCACCAACAATTTTTCCTCCAGCAATACAATTTCTTTTTTTAAACATTCAATCCCACTTCTTGAACATGCAAAATTTCTTCCCTCAATTTTACTGCCCATTTCACTGGCTTCTTGAAGAATAGGACCACTTAAGGGAACATTCTCCTGTCTGTAAAAGTCCCTTATCGACTTCTTCACGAGCTGATTTTCTCAACCTTTTACACGTTGCATTAGCTTTGCCATATAGAATTTCTTCTCTTTTTTTCCTGAGTACGGAAAGGGTTGATTTGGGCAAACTCATTTCACGACAAATATCCCTCTGCTTAACCCTCACTTTCTATCTTTTAAAGAATATCACACTTGTTTTTTAACGTTAAAGCTTTACGCTTTTGCTTTTCCATTCGGAACGTCCAACATGACACCATAAACTCGTAAACTTCATTAAATTCACAGTAAAATATGAAATGCCCATGTGGTCGTCCAGTATTCTCTTGCCGTAAGTCAAAACTGTGGGAATCACTCGGAGACCATCAAAAAGTTCACTGCAAACGGAAAGGTTTCCTTCACTTTAATAAAAAAAAATCCGAAAGTTCATTATAGCCGGGTTCACTACAACCGGTAAACAATTACATTGGTCTTATGGAATAACGGTACTCGAAGTAGCGTTCACTATACCCGGAACGGGTTCGCTATATCCGGACTTGACTGTACCTGTATCCTTTAATGTTTGTCGTTATGAGATACGTTGCTTGGCTTACTTTTCTGTTTCTTCGTCTTTACTTTTAAACAACTCTTAAACATTTATTATAAATATAAAAGCACTATGCCCCGACGATAAACCGGATTTTATGTTGATTTAAGTAATACAAAAAAAATTGTTTTTAAATTGAATGTCGTAAAATCCGTTTTCTCGTCGTTTTAATATTATCTTCTTCATAAGTCGACGCGCAATATTCATGCTATTATGTTGGCAACAGTGGTTTAAAGTTGGCGATAGGCGAGACCCCGCCTCCCACCAGTACCTCAAGTACTGCCACTACCCCAACAACAACCCCGACGACACCCACCGGCGGAAACAGGCTTACCATGATTAAAAATTTCTTCAAGTATGACTTACTCTTACCGTTTTCGTTTTTTTATCGATGCTTTACTAATTCGGATTGGGCTTTTACTTTAAATTCTCTCTACTTTATTAACCCTCCGTTCCTCCCCCTCGTTTCCCCTTTTCTTTTCTCACAAAGCCGATTTACTCGACCTCGGTGATTGATGCGTGGTGTGTAACTAATTCGATGAGAGTCGGAGGAGCTTTCTGATTCGCTCTTTCCCCCAGGTCTTTCGTGCCTCCCGTCAGAGACGAGGAGAGCGAGACGCAGAGGAAGGCGCACGCCAAGAGGGTGCGAGAGACGAGACGCTCGACGCAGGGCGTCACGCTGGAAGAGATCAAATCGGCCGAGCAGCTCGTCAAGAAGAAGAACCAGAGCGTCAATAACAACAACAATAATACAACCGAGCAGGTAATTGAATACAATTTCACCGCTTTCCTGTTACATGTGGTTTGACACAGTAACTAACGTTTTCATTATTTGGAAAATAAAACGTAATTTAAAATGTAAATCGGAAATTTATTGAAGATTTGCAGTTTAGAGCGTTCAGCGCTTCATTGTCTAAGGATATATTTGAAGCAGATGTTGTCCAAGTTGTGATTATACCTCGACTGTCTAGAGTAGGCAATTTCATGTACGTTTTCAGCTCAAAACGAAACATACTGTATATTTTTATTTCCACGTTATGGTTTGAATCCTTAGTTAATGAAGCGATAAGTCACGACCCTTATTTTAACAACAAACCCCATCTCATGCTTATTACTCTCGTTACCACTAACAGCCGGGGGCAAACGGTGACACGTCTAACGTTGCTGTGAGCGTAACTGCCACGATAACCACGGCGGCACCCACGGTAATAACCCGGGACACCGAAGAACCTGTCACAACACACGAACGAAGGCCATCCTGGAGACTAAGGGTTGATAACGGCAGTAAGGTATGTCCCCCTAACACTCATTATTCTGTTGTTACAAAATGGTTGTGGTGCCATTTCTTGTACTGGTAGTTTGAGGAACGAAATTCGGTGGTAGTTTTGTTACCTTTAGAGATACGCACACACGCACGTACGCACGCAAGCATCTTCAGAGGCCCTATTATTAATCAAGTTGTTTTTCTCTTTTTTGCAGATAGTTTTCGTTTTGTTTTTTCTTTTAAGTATGTACTTGCTGTTTCATCCGTTCGTGCACTTGATTTATTTCGGCGCGGTGCTTTTCACCTGCGCGCTGATTTTCGACCCATAACTTACGTTATTTTGTTTGATGTTTTATTTTTTGTACCTTACACTTAAAAATAAGTAGATTTTTTTTTGTAATTATCCGCCGCTGTTGGGGGATTACTCTGGCATGATGTTGTTGATGATGATGATGATGTTGTTGTAGTCTTGTAAGGACGAAAGTAATTTTGTGGTTCTGGCTAATGTACTAAACTAACTTCTATTACTTTAATCGTTTTGTTATTGGTTTCTGTCTTTTTCTTATTTTTTTTTTTTAACTTTTTTCTTGGAGGTTTATGACAATGTAACTGCATACCATTTCAATTGGGGGTATTTTTAACATTGAATTGCCTTTTCAAGTACCTTAGGGTTTGCATACTTCAGTCAAGTTAGGTACACTGACGGTCAAGAGTCATGCGATATATCGTTGTGACCCCAATGCTGGGCATTATTAAACAAACAATTCACACGGTACTATTTGAAAACTTCTGTTTTAAACAACATATCGCATGACTTTTTTTCTGTTAATGCATGAAATTTTACAAAGTCGTAATTTTTCTAAACGTTTTCGGTTTTGGGAAACTTTGAACGATATTGTACGGCTTTGTCCGCTAGGGTATGTACATACAAAAGGTGCCCTTTTATAGAAAGTAGATTTTTCTGTAGGTATACATTTTATTTATTTATATTTTGGTGATACAAAGAATGGAATATCAAAATGTTGTTCCATTAATTCTTTAACTGAACCGAATGATAAATTATTTATCACCGACGTAATAATTTCATTAATAATTTGTCACTGGTTAATGATAATGAAAACCTAAATAAATAAAACGGAAAGTTCTTCAAAATCCATCAAATTTGAACATTTTTCCTTGGAGAAACAAATTACTATTTTGCGCCAACAACTGAAGAAAAATTTGCAAAAAAATCTGGGGAAAATGATTCGCAAGATTTAATTAAAAAAAAAAAAAGATGTACTATGATGAAGTAAAACACGTACTTCGGAAGACCGAAAAAAATAACAAACTAAAACAAATCGACTGAAATTTAAAAAAGAACATTAAATTAAAGTGCGTTTTTTTTTTTTTTTCGAAAAACAGAATGTCAATTTTTTGAACCGAAACGTAGGGATTTCGCTCGTTAGGTTGCGCATTCACCAAAAGTTTCAACAAGTTCAGAGCTAGCTCTTGGCGAGGACACTGCACAGTGAGTCCGAATTAACAAATTTTTGGCCAAAATTCTGAAATTCATTCAGAATTGGCCCGAAGAAATAATTTAAAAAATTTCACTGATAAAATAAAGTACTTTTCATGGGGTTGCAATTGAAATAGCATGGGGACATTCTAAAATTTCAGATTCAAATATAATTCGGCCGTTGAATCAAGAAAAAAACAGTAGAAAAATCCCTTTGTTGAAATAGGGTGTCTTTTTAGGGGGGTGAAAGTCGAAATAGAAGCAAAATTTTAACATTTCCATTACGCATGAGCTTTCTAGTCACCTTATAATGAAGGAAAAAATAGTAAAAAAGAATTTTTCCTGACAACCCAAAAGAAATCCAGAAGGGTTGAACCATAACATATAAATTCAAGGAAAAATAAGAAATAAGATTCAGGATCGAATGAAGGTGTGGGTCATAAACACGTTTTGGAAACTAAATTTTTTATTATTGAGTTCAATAATCACTTTCATAGTCACTTTGTGCCTCACTCGAATCACCTTCGACTTCAAATGAGGTTGAGATATTCACTTATTCGTCGCCAGGTGTCGATGTGCCTGGTATTTCTGAGACAACAAGTAGTTGCAGAACTTCTGCAGAAAGGCTAGTCTTTCTTTTTGGCGGAGGTAGTCGAGGAAAGGATCCGACGAAACCAAAAGCAAGTGCAACAAATCTTCATTAGTCACAATCCTTGAATATTTTCTAGCGCGTTCCCTTCTATAATGTTTAAGGTTTTATTCCTTGATTCCTGCGCCTCCTCTGACAATTTCCTCGTGGGTGGAATGGCGTGAGTGCCACCATGTACTGCACGCTAGCTGGCATATAGTACTCTTGCGTGTATAAAGCAAATGTTTCTTTGCAATATTTTTCAAACGCCCATGCATCAGTTTCGAAGCCCGATGAAAGTAATTGCAAAACTTCTGACCAAATCAATTGTTATCTTGGCCAAATCTTCATAACTTCTAAAAAATCTACGCGCTGTATTACCATCGTTCGATGTACCTGCTCCACCTACTTGCACTTGGTCATCCACTACGAAACCCATCACGTCCCGAATTTTTTTTTTTTTTAATTTCAGTTCAATTTTTCCATGTCGTTTCCTCTCGCTTGCCATTTCTTAAAATCCAAACAATATGATATGTGAAGGAGACATGCGTGCAACGTGGATAGTCCAAATCGATAGGTAGTCACATCTGGTTTTATTCGAGTCCAATTTGTTCATCTGTTTTGGAGTAGCTCCAAAAATGTAGCACTTTTGAGCAGAGCTCGTGGATGTTGCAGAATTACAAATTTTACCATCAATCATGGTCAATTCATGACGGATTTATATTTGTTTATCTTCGTTTAAGTCTACATCAGTTTTTCCTAAGTTTGAAACCTTATCATCTACATAGGCGATTTCTTTTCGAAACAAAGCAGATGTTTCTTTGGCGAACAATATTTTTATCGGTCTACGTACCTCACTGATGATAATACCAAACAATGGTATTTTCTGATGAGACTGGATGTAATAATAGTGGAACAAAAGACGTGATGATTTACAAGGTAAAGGGGGGCACCCCTTCAGCAGACACGTGCTGTAAGCGTAAGTTCAAAGCTAGCTCTTGGCGAGGACGCTGCACAATGGGCCCGAATTAACAATTTTTGGCCAAAATTCTGAAACTCATTCAGAATTGGCTCGGAAAAATAATTTAAAAAATGTCACTGGTAAAATAGAGTACTTTTCATGGAGTTGCAATTGAAATAGCATGGGGACATTCTAAAATTTCGGATTCATATATAATTCGGCCATTGAATCAACAGTAGAAAAATCCCTTGATGAAATAGGGTGTTTTTTAGGGGGGCACTTCTGTAAGCGTAAGGGGGTAACTTGCTGTAAGCGTAAGTTACACTTTGCACTCGTTACCAGTGAATTAATTCATGAATTAAATTGAACCAGCGGTTGAAAAATCAATTACTAACAAAAATATTTGCATAAACGTCTTCAAAACGTTATTGTTTAAAAAACGGCGACTACCGGCAGCTGAAATGTATAGAACATAGAATCCACACTCGTTTCAACATGGAAAATATAAGATCCCAGCGGAAGCTTGCGGGAGTAAAACGTAACACAAAACATAAAATTAGATTTACAGCCAAAACCAATGATACGCTCTAATTTACACACCGTGACAATACAATACAATACATACAATATATCCCTTACCTTTCTCTATATCAGACATAGCTGGTTCATTAAAGAAAAGCTAAAAAAAAGTAATAAAAATCACAGGCAAGGAAACACTGAACAAGTCGTAACCTGCTTTGAATTCTTTAGTTCTGAAGTAGCTCCAAGCTAGTTCGAAACATTGCTTTTGATGAGTACGCACCTATAGAAATACTAGATCGATTAAATTAGAAAAAATCCGGGTGGTTATTATACTTTTCATTGAGTTTCGTTTGTTTGTGTATTGTTTGTTGTGCTGTTCAAGTTTAACGTAGCGAATAAAACCTCGTTTTTGAATTTCTTTGATTTTTATGAAAATTATAAAGAAAAATGACATTTCGGTCGAAAAAATAAAATTAACTATGACGTGTAAACATAATACAGGACATTCGTAAACGGTCGAAAAGCTTTGTATTTAACGTGCAATCCTACAGTGTTGTTTATCAATCATACAGTGACTTGTAATTTTAGATCTGATGGAGGTTATACAAAAATTCATAACGATTAGGTGAATTAAAATATACAAAAATTAGGAAGTGCTTAGTTTCAACTTTTCATATACTGGGTGCTTAAAAAAGGCGAAACGGCGTTTCTCCACGATCTTGATGGCTAGGAGCACATTTATGAGTCGATTACATTCAGATCTGCAGAGATCGTATAGTCTGTAAGCCTGTAATTCAATTATTAAAAAACTGGAGTTCTGAAGTTATCAGAAAAATACGATCTCTTGTAAGCCTCTAAGAAAATATCACAGAGATTCACCAGACTTAGGATTAGGACAAATCATATCATACAGAGAACTTCAAAATTGCATTTTTTTAATGATTCAGTTATAGCCTTACAGATCTTACGTTACAAATTAGATTTGTGCATATTGTAGTTGATACCTACAAATTAAAGTAGCGGCACGCGCGAACAATCATCATTAATCACGTTATACATTCGAAACTAATTGAATTACTTTAAAAAAAAAGCGGTTTTATTTCATCGATGGCTCTTAATAATAATTTTTGCACTTTCTGATTAATAATAGTTATTTCGAACTTTCTTTTTCGGTATATTCGTTTCGAGTGATCAGTGCAAACCAGTGTGTTTCTCTTTAAACCGAAGAAACTTCTCGAAAGGGGACGTAAGTAACCGGAAACCGATTAGTTTGGTAAATTCGCCAGAACAACGTCGAATCACATGTGCTTTTATGTAGTGTCTTATTGATGTTAAAATCAGTATTGTCGTTGCCAAATAGAACTTAATTATTTTTTTTTTATAATAATACAATACGAACACCTGTATGTATGTAATCTGTAACTACTATCTAACTTGTTTGTTGTCGTTGTAAGTAAGCGTTTTTTTTTTCTCTCTCTCTTTGTCTTGATGATGACGTGCCCTCAAAAACAAACTGGCAGAATTCGATTGAACTGTTTTTGGGTGCATCCCTTATTAATGATAGATAAGTTTGTACCGTAACAAGAGCAATTACTAATAAACACCTGTTAACTTAATGCAACTATTTTTCCATAACCCACCATCTGCTTCAAACACTTTTAATCGAAAATTCACAGAGGACGATGTTAATTAAAAGTGGACCTGAATAACGCATTAATTTTTATTAATTACTTCCTGTGGAATAGTTTAACGTTAACACCCTGTATATTAAAGCTGCAAGTTTTTAGAACACATCAAATTCCGGCCAGGCTTTGTGAATTTTTGTTTTTCGAAAATGATGTTTGGTTTCAAAACAGGGCCGGAGTAGTTAACGGGAATCGACCGTTTGCACTTCAGAGGAGGTTTATGTATGTTAGCCCAAAATAGAGTAAAGATGAAGGTTTTAGGGGCAACAAAATTCAAAAACAAATAAATTGAAAGCAATATTAAACTATTTTCCACAGTAACCGATACAAGTGTAGTGTTAGTGCCCACCAATTCTTACTGTAGACATGGAAAACGGTTCTAACTCTAATTCGCCTCTGAATTTGTCGGAAGAAATGACATCCAGAGAAGATGTGCGATCAGATAAGCCACTTCCAACCATATCCAGATGTTAAAGTTGCTGAAACCGGCATGATTTTATTACGCAGAGTAATGACATCAAAAACAATCCTTGATCACCAAAAAGTCGCTGAATCAACAATGTCCTAATATTGCCGTCGATATACAGGAGAATCTCAATGAAGAAGAAGAAGAAGAGAATGAATACCACTTACTCTAGAATCTTTGATCACCAAGAAGTCGTCACACTTATCGGTTGTAATGACTCATCAATTATGCAGAGTAATGTCATCAAAAACAGTCCTTGATCACCAAAAAGTCATCAATGTCCTAATATTGCCGCTGATATACACGAGAATCTCAATGAAGAAGAAGAAGAAGAGAATGAATACCACTTACTCTAGAATCTTTGATCACCAAGAAGTCGTCACACTTATCGGTTGTAATGACTCATCAATTATGCAGAGTAATGTCATCAAAAACAGTCCTTGATCACCAAAAAGTCATCAATGTCCTAATATTGCCGCTGATATACACGAGAATCTCAATGAAGAAGAAGAAGAAGAGAATGAATACCACTTACTCTAGAATCTTTGATCACCAAGAAGTCGTCACACTTATCGGTTGTGATGACTCATCAATTATGCAGAGAATGACATCAAAAACGGTCCTTGATTACCAAAAAGTCGCTGAATCAACAATGTCCTGATATTGCCGCTGATATACACGAGAATCTCAATGAAGAAGAAGAAGAAGACGAAAACGAATATCACTTAAACTAGAATCTTTGATTACCAAGATGTCGTCACAGTTATCGGTTGTGATAACTCATCAAAAGGATTTTGACACTTGTTAATCGTAATGACTCGTAAATAAGAAGATTTCATTACAAAACGTGAAGCTTTTTTGAAATTGGATCCACTGTGTCCTAATGAGACCGCTCTGTACACGAGAATCGTAATGAAGAAGAAGAAGTCGATAGACGAAGCAAAAGGAGAAATTCCGTTGATTACCAAAAAGTCGTCGCACTGTAATGATTCATCACCAAAAGGAATTGATTACAAAATATGTAAAGTTTCTTTTGGCATTGGATTAAGAATCCCCTAAAATGGCTGATGGTGAACACGAGAATCACAATGAAGAAGAAGTCGATCGACGAAACAAAAGAATTAATGCCATTTACGGTACAGTACACTCGTTGATTACCAAAAAGTCATTAGGGAACCTGTTGCACTTATTGGTTATGGATTACCCTTCAAAGGGATTTTATTATAAAGCATGTAAAGCTCAACAATCTCTTGATATTGCCGCTGGTGTACATAAAATCGCAATAAAAAGAAGTTTATTATTGGCGAACCACAAAGTAGTACCCGTTTAACAGGTTGCAAGATAATAGCAGATACCTATGGTGGTTGGGTTGTATGGTGATTGGGTGGAGATGCATTCTTAGGAAAGCTCTCACAAAAGTCGCCAGATCTGCAGCCTGTGCTCCTAATGAGTTGCAGAGTCTTTCCGGAGTATGCTTGATACAAGTTGCATATGCAATTGATCACTGCAGGATGGAGGTGCATTCTTAGGAAAGATCTCACATCAAAAGTCGACAGATCTGCAGGCTGTGCTCCTAATGGGTTGCCAAATCTTTGGTCCAAATTGGTCTTTGCAGAATATGCATGTATATGCAATTGATCGCTGCAAGATAATAGCAGATACTTTTGGTGGTTGGGTTGCATGAGAAGGAGGTGCATTCTTAGGAAAGACCTCACTAAAGTAGACAGATCTGCAGTCTGTGCTCCTAATGGGTTGCCAAATCTTTGATCCAAATTGGCCTTTGCAGAAGATGCTTGGTACAAGTTGCATATGCAATTGCAGAACATGCTTGATGCAAATTATATGCAATTTGTTTTTGGAGAAGGCGCTTGGTATACGTTGTTGCATATGCAATAATTGGTATTTGCAAAAGGTGCTTGGGTACATGTTGCAATTGCAATTGGTTTTTGCAGAAGATGCTTGGTACCAGTTGCATAAGCAATTGGTCACTGCAGAAGATGCTTAGTACAAGTTGCATACGCAATTGGAGTTAATAAACATTGCATTTCATTTCGGTAATATCCAAAGAAGTCGTCTGACCTTTGCCCTAATTTTTCTTAATGTGAAATATTTTCAAAATCAACCCCGAAGGCCCAAGTAACACTCACGAAATTAGACCAGACTTGGAAATGCAATTCAAAAAGCGCGCATTCTATTAAAATGGCCTGGCAATGTCATTGGCATTTGAAGTTTAACAAAAAACTTCAAGGACAACTCAAAAACACTATCGTTTTCATTATTACACTCATTTTCTACTAAGAAATGTTAATTCCAAAACCAGAATAAGTCGAGGAATTAAATCTAAAAAAAAAAAAACCTAACATTTGGACTTGATGGTGGATTTGGAAAGAAAGACCAAATCTTTCATCTTCATTAAGTTTTTTCATCGCCAATTAACTTATCTGCTCGTTTGTTAACGATCACAATTGTTACTACGGGAATAAACCGACAGACAAAGCTAACTGGCGATGAAAAGACCGGGCCTTAGGGTCAGCTGCACCAAACACTTAGGCTCTGCTCAATTTTAAGCGTCACCTAAGCTCAGAGAACTGACGAATAAAGCTAAAGCTTAAGTGTTCAGTTTCGGCTCAACTTGCCATTAATTGCTGAACAACTTTTGGTTTTTTCATATTGGTCTAATTTATGCACATTTCTTTATCGAAAGGAAAGAAAGAAAAGTGAAGTAATAACTACTCACAATTAAAAAAAAAGTTATTACTTGCAAAAACATTTACTCCAAAAGAAAGAACCTTCTGTATCTCACCACAAAAAACAAGAAAAGAGTTAAATGCCCCCATACAACTAAAACACAACACCAAGGCTTAATCACATCACCGACTTTACGTTTGAAATTAATTAAAACAACACAAAGCGATTTTGCTAACTTGCTTCCTTTACCACGCGCAAGTGATAACTGCAAAGCCAATCAAACATATGACCTTGAGAGCATCGCGCGCAAGCACGTTAAACAATTATAATTCGCTGCTAAACATTCACCATCTGGCTGCAATTGCTGTTCAATAAAACGTTATCTTATCCTGTAATCCCCCATCAATTATCGTCTGATCGACGCGAACACTTGTTCCAGTTTAAGCTGGAGGATGCCACCAAGGCCGAGGAGCCTCCTTCAACGCCCTCCTTCGTGCGTCGCACCGGCCTGCAGGCCAACACCACCCCGCGGCCCTCGTCGGCGCCCGTCGAGACGGCCGACACCACCGTGACGTTACCCCTGAGGCGACCGAAATCATTAGAGGAGAAGGGTGAGATTCGCCTCGAAAGCATCGCGTGTTATAGTTCGCTGATTTCGCTCGTTGATTGCAGAACAAGATAAGGAGAACGACGCCAGGAACGCCCAGGCGACGCTGGCCACCCAGGCGGCCATTCAAAGAAGGAGGAGGCCGAAACGAAGATCAACAGGCGTCGTTGCGTTCGACAATGTGGACGTAAGTTTCTTGACTTTTACTTGCGACCTCCGAGGAGGTGACTTACGAACCTGAAATTGAAGAAATTTTTCTGTAATTTTGTTTGTTGTTCACTTTACTGGTTTTCTTCTTACTTTCGTTCTAAAACTAGTATTACTTATTTTATTAAACACACTTTTTGATTTTTACTTGCAATTTCAGAAGCTTCGCATTTTAGAAGTTGTGGTTTGATGCCTCACTCGAATCAAATCAAATTTTCATAAGATTGCATTGCGCCTTAGTGTGTAGGCAACTCATCCTACGCGATTGATTCTTAGACTGATTATACACACAGGGAGTGCCAATATACATTGGACAGTTTAATCGTTTTTATAACATTTGATTGCATAAAGACACAAAAATATAACAAACAAATATTAAACTAAAAAATATTAAGAATTTGTTTTAAATCTTGTATGTACAGGGTCTTCATACAAAACTGAGAGCCACGTGACTGACTACTCGTGAGGTAGCACTGGATGGTTTCGCGTGGCTCTTAGGGCCAGTTGTTCAAACATTTGAACCATTGTTCAACTCTGAACTTGGTTCTATGACCATGGCAACATTTTTTGAACGATGTTTGAGCAACTGGCCCCTAGTTTTCTTTGATAACTCTGTATAATACATTATCGGATAGTATTTCTTATACAGTCAACTCCAAATATAATTGGTTTTCGATATCCGAGGTTCGTTATAAAAGAAATATAACATTTATTATGTGTTTTTATTGTCACTTACTTTGATTTGATTTGAAATATATATAAATTGGAGGACAAACCATTTTTTTCTTAAAATCGCTTTCATGAGTTTGTATACGTTGTTTATTTTCATTTACTTTGTCAGAAAATTAAGCGCCAGCAGGCATTATAATTTGATGTACCCTCGCATTTAAATAAACGAATATTTTTAAATGTACTTACGCTTGATAGTTTTGCCTTTTCATTATCGAAACGCACACACACTGAAAGTCTCTTCGCCAAAACCGCGCTTTTACAACTACAAATTTCACCCACAGTCAGCTACCTAATGCAAAATCGACTTAGAAAGAGAATAGTCTCGTGTGAGAAAGTTCAAGGATGTCATTAAAACTGGACTATTGATTTTTTGTGATTTATTAATGAACTTATTCATTCATTGGCCGTTTTTATCTATCTGCGTTTCAACATTCTTCATCGACTCGATCGTGACATTTACATTTTGTTTACATAGTTCTAAAATGTACAAGTTTGATTTAGTAATTTGGCCGGCAGAACATACACAGGAATTTCTCGAATTGAGAAAGAAAAGAAAAATTGGATCAGTCTACGCGGCTTTAAAGCGCGGATGATTTGGCAACCAAGAAACTTTAAATTTAGCATTATCTGTGGATTTTTAGTAAAAAGAAAAAAAAACGTCGAGTTGTTATTGATTACAGTTAATTCTATAATTGTTATTAATTTCAGGACGCAGAGTCTGAAAAGGATAGCTCGGGAGGGGGTGGAGGTGACTACGAGGATTCGTCGAAAATGAATCACCAAGAGGTGAGCGATTTTTGGATGTTTCAAAAATTAATTTCAAAAAACATTATTCAAATTAATACGGCTCTGTTTTGAAAGATCTGATTTTAAAGACGAAATCTTTTGCTTTCTTTCTATCTTTTACGTTTAAACAAAAGACATGCAAATAATAAACTTAATCATCTTACCTCATTTTTTTTTTGTTTTGATAAGTCCGTGTTATGTCGAAACGTCCTGTCAATAGATAAAGCGCGCTCCATTCGAAATACGTTTCACGGCTAATTGGTGTTTCGTCGACGGTGCCAATTTTTCAAATGGCTTCCTGGTAAACGACCCCGTAAACAAAGAATCAGGCTTTATTTTCGGCCGCACGGCTAAGGTACAACGTGGCTGTATTTTTAGTGCCGTTTTATTTTATTACTGGCGTGCGCAAGCCGTGAAATCTGCCAGGCACCACCGAATTATTATTTATCGCTTCGCTGGCACAGGCAATTTGCACGTGATCAAGAAAAAAATGCAGAACGGCGCAATTAAAAAACCATTAATACTTTTATGCACGGTTACAGAATTGAAGTGTTCGTCGCTTGAGAATAGAAACGTTAACAGAATCTCAAAATAAAATAAAATAAAGACAAGAAGGACTAAGCTAAAGTTTCGAATGACTTCTCGAATTAATATGTGTCCAGGTGGTAAAAACGAATGCAGTAAAATGAAAATATTTGAGAAAAAAAACGAAATTTGCTTTAAAAACGACATTTCGCAGTTAATTTTCTTGCTTTGTCAAAAATGAATTTCAAAATCTTCCTAATGTCATTCGCTTTCTATTAAACAACAAGTACATTTCAAAATATAATTTTATTTACTTTTACGAGCCGTTTTACACTGTCCTATGTTTTGGTTCAAGTTCTTGAATAGTTTAATGCCGTTTTCGATTGACCGCCCTAGACTCTAGAGCACTTTCAGAATATATCCATTCGCTTTTGTTACGTGACGTTAAAATAAGATGCAGATACTCTAAGAGTATCTTTTCTATTCTATGGTATATTGTATCGAAAATAAATTGAATCTAAAACTAGAAAACTAAAAAAATTTTCTCGTGGAAAGACATTCTTCAAAACTAAAGACAATGGACAAAATACGTCCAATTTCCAAGAAAAACTACAGTTTGAAAAAAGAAGTAATTTTTAAAACAAAAGACGGTCGACGTATGGATGTATAATATCGCTTGGAAAACAATTGACGATCGAAAAACAAGAACACGAAAATGAAAATCGACTTACGAATGGAAGAAGTCGATTTAAAAAATACAAAGTACAATTCGGCTTGAAAGAAATAAATAAGCAAAAACGAAAAGGACGAAACAAAAGACGGTCGATGTGCGTATACTGTCGTGTCGCTTGGGAAACAATTGACGATCGAAAAACGGGAACAAAAAAATTGAAATCGACTTACGAAGGGAAGAAGTCGATTTAAAAAATAAAAAAAAAGTACAGTTCGATTTGAAAAAAATAAATAAACAAAAAAGAAAGGAACACACAACAAAAGACGGTCGATATGTGTGGACTGTCATGTCGCTTGCGAAACAATTGACAATCGAAAAACAAGAATAAAAAAGTCAAGTTCGACACACAAATAACGTGGGGAGAAGCTATTTTCAAAACAAAAGACTGTCGATGTGTGTATACTCATGACGCTGATGTATACTCATGACGCTTGGAAACAAAAGACGATCGAAAATCAAGAATAAAAAAAATGAAAATCGACTTACGAATGGAAGAAGTCGATTTAAAAAATAAAAAGTAAAGTTCGGTTTGAAAAAAATGAATAAACACAAAACAAAAGAACAAAACGAAAGACAGTCGACGCGTGTGTGCCGTCATGTCGCTTGGGAAACAATTGACGATTGAAAACCGAGAATAAAAAGATGAAAATCGACTTACGAATGGAAGAAGTCGATTTCAAATAAGCAGCACGCTCAGTTTGAACAAGAAAAAATTGATAAACGAATAACGTGGAAAAAACGTTGTTCAAAACAAAAGACGGTCGATGATGTATAAACAGCGTGTGTATACTATCGCTTCGAAAACAAATGGCGATCGAAAACCAAGAATAAAAAGATGAAAATCGACTTACGAATGGAAGAAGTCGATTTCAAATTTTATCAACTAACGAACTTGTTTTGAAAACTCAAAAAAAAATAGAAAAAGTGAAATTTTATTTTTGATTCATATTCATTTCAATTTGAAAAGAAATGCGATAATCTAGTTCTTAATTTCAAAAAGAACGAAGAACAGTTAAAGTTAGATTAATTTAAAACTTGAATAGAGATGATTTAGAAACTTTTCCCTATTTTACGTCTTGGTTTTTATACTGTGCGATCCAAAGTTATTTAGATAACGGAAGACTATAAAAACTAAAATCTTAGCTTAATTGATACAATTAGGGCCAGTTTCATAATCGAATTGAAAGGAGACTTTAAATTTAAAATCACGTTCAGATGCAAAGGCAAATGTGAAGACACTTTTGTGTACACATGTGAACGTGACTTTTGCTTGAAAGGGGAAGATATTTCTTCTTAAGACTGTATATTCAAAACGGACATAAAAATATGCAAAACAAAATTAAATTCGTGAGGTTCAGAAATACTTTCTGCTTCTCCTTTTTTATCCTAGCTTTATTGTAATCCAATCAGATCAAGTTGATAAATGTTTAAAACTATTTTATCCTTAATTGAAGGGCATTTCACTTTTTCAATTTCTGTCGGAACTACGTTGAAGTTGATGATGAAGATGATTGGTGTAGAAGAGCGAAAGTCTTTCGCCATTCACTTTCGCTTTTTGACTTGCTCTCGTTTAGTCGTTTTAAACTAAAATGGTCTCTTTTTTCTTTGCTCTTCTTCGTCTCCATCATGGTTGTCTCTATTTGGTTTCTTCTTTTGTCTACATTCTCATTCTATCTTGTTCTTGTCCTTCTATCTTGTTCTTATCTTATCTTATTCTTGTTTTTGCTTTGAGTCTTGTCCAAGTGTTTCTTTCTGATTTTTGCTTCTTCCTATCTGCTTCTACATATTCTTTGCAAATTTCCAAAAATCAGAGGCAACCCGTGGCGCAAAAATTCAAGTTTCCCCCTTTGATTGTTTCTAAATAATTATTTATGTTTTTTCTAACTTACGTAACTCCGGGAAAAAATCCGAGAACTAAAATCGTGCTATTTCCAGCTGCACACAACCATAATATTGCAATAAAACATTCCTCTCGTTTACATAACTTATTTTTCCTGTGATAAACTCTATTTTAACCGAGGAACGGCCGTTCCTCTGCCAAAACGCACGGGCGAGTACAAACGATAGTTTTTTTCCTTATATTTTTTCCCCACTGGATTTTTGAGTTTTCGACCAAAAATGCACACACGAAGTGCAATTTATTATTAGTTGGGCGGATGAGCGATGTTGCCACGTGTGTTTTGATTTCACTCGCGCGTAAGTAACGTTTCGAAATCGGTTCGAGGTCTTCCAAATGGGCTTTTACTTTTTGTACTGGAATTTTCGACGAAAATTGAAGACAGAAAAAAACATATTTGTAAAATTGCTAATTTGATGACTGATGAATGAATGAAGAAAAATGCTTTTTTATCATTTTTCTAAAATACAAAATCAGTCAAGTTCCCCAATTCTTCAACACTAAGGTTTGGAACTGAATTAAATCTTTTCGGGCTTGTTGTGATGAAAACTGAAAATATTACTGGAGATCTTGAAAAGTATTACTGAGAAAGAATTCATTAGGATACTCCTTCTTCTTCCACGTGATACTATGAAGGTCAATGCTACACTTATTTAAGGAAATTAAAAAAGGTCGATTTTTAAATAAACCGTAAACAAGCGCGTCTAAATCCGTCCAGAAAATCGTTGCTTCATCCACGACGACAGGCAAGTGCATTAATAAACCCTCGTTTACGCGTCGAGTCAAACAGGAAATCAAAACAAGACCGTAAAGCCGGGCTGTTTATTTTTTCCGTCCGAATCGACGAGGACGATGCGTGTTTTCACAACCGAACGATCTGTTTTCGTACATACAAAGGAACGCCGAAATGGCCATCTGGCGGGCCTAAATTAAAGCGCGCGTGGGCGTTCGGGGTAAGGCAAACGCAAAAATAAACGCCGAATTGATTCAAATCGAGCGGATTATGTAAATTTGGGGCGTTTGCGAAACGCGGAAAATCGAGGACGCTTGCGCAAAATCGGGACGGGGCTGCCAAAATGTTTTGGGAAGCGTTTATTTGGGAAAAAAACGCAGTGGCCAATGTCGAAATGAAGACTGCAACGACTGGACAGTGGTTTATTTGTTTTGGCGAAGAAGAAGCTTCAGAGAAAATTAATGGAGGAGACCACGTTCATTCAATCGATAAAAATAATCACTTGCGTCATCATCATCATACGATACGTAGTTGCGGGTGAGTTTGTTTTCATTCTGAGCTGTTTGTTTTTTTTGCCCACTTCAAATGAGTACCTCCAAAGCAATTAAATTGCATTCAATCCTGGGATGTTTGTAATGAAACAGAGGTTTTTCCTAAAATAAATTCTCCTTAAATCAGCGAGGGTCGTTCTTCTTAATTTTCTTTATTGGTTTTTCTCTTTGTTTTCTAAAAAAAAGCTTCACCTCCACCACTAATGTTATACATATTTAAGATTCTTGAAAAGCTTTAGTAAACTAAAACATTTTAGGCAGCGCTGCTCTATTAAAAGCCTCCCGCTCCCTCCCATTGGTGTTCCTGAAATGACTGAAAATACGCTGACGCCTCCGCAACGATGTCTTCGACGACAAAACGACGAAGGCAAAGACGCCGACGAACATATCGGCGATATCTCGCGGCGATCACTGGATGCGTTCCAATTGTGCCACAATTCGATGATGTGGAATTGTGTTCGCGTAAGCAAAAGGCGATGGCGAGTGGGCCGAAACATGTTCGCACTTTGAATGGGCATTATCCGCCAAAAATTGCCAAACATAGAGCCCCCAGTGTTTTGGGTAACGCTGCCAGAGAAAAACGCAATTGCAGATTTGATGTTGATGATTGATATTGCGATGCGACGGTTATTTTTGGTCGACCGAATCTAATTCGTTTGGTTTCCATTAAAAAGAAGAGGCTAAAGACGATAAACAATTAAAGCCAAGAATAAAAGAAAATCTCAAACATAATCGTCCTTGTACATCAATGGCATGGAAAAAGTGAAACCCCAATCAAAAATTTTGATGTTCATGATTGATTATTGTGTAATAGGAGAAAATATGGAAGGCCCCTATTTTTAAAGCATTTTTTTCAAATGAAGATAAAATTGGGGAACAATTAATTAAATCTAATTGATTTCTATATGTTTCATTTGGGGAAAGCATTACCAAACATCTGGCAACTCCGAAAAAACATTTCCTTTTTTGCTAATTTGGTTCTTTTGCGACTTCTTCTTTTTCTTGTCCACTTCATCAGAATTTTCAGATTCTGTACGAACAATTCAAGACGATTTAATCAATCGACGCCTCCTCTGAAATGAACCGAAAAAGACGCAAGTGTTCGTCGTTTGGCACAAGTCATGCACTTCCCACATGTTTTGGAACTCCTGGTGGCTTCAAGCCCGTCCCATACATAATAAATCCAGAAAAAGACGGATTCGTTCAGTGAACGTTTTAAATAGCCACGCGCCTTTCGGCCTTACGCCGCAGTCAGTAGCCGACGGCGGGTTCTCACCGGCGGTCGTCGTCGCGACGCTCCCGTCTTACTCCGATGCGCGAAAAATAGTCTCGATTGTGTTGGCAGTGTTGTTTTTTTTTATTTTTTCAATTAGTAAAAGCTGCGGTTGGTGATCATGTAATATCTACCTCCATTTGAACGCGCGTCTTGAGCAAAGAGTAAACAATCAAATCAATACTTTGGATGACGTATGTGAAATGTATCAAAATTGAATATTGATTTTCTGTTTTCTGCAAATTAAAGTGAAACGCTTAAATTATCCATTTTATTGTCGTAATTACTCTAATTGTAGTTATTTCAAAAAAAATGGACGAAGCGTCACGTTTTTTTTAAGTTATGATGTTATGACAAAGCGCGTAAATCTGGCACGATGATCAGTTGCAATAAATTAAAGCTAATTAGCTTGCTTTATGCGTAACGAACGTGTCAATGTATGTAAATTGCAGAATTGCATCATTCATAGATAAGCAAAAAAATATCTCGTTTTGTTTCTGTTCATTTGAATCGGAACTGAACCATTCTTGATCATAATGACTCAGATGACTTAGTGAAGACATCAACTCGTTCTTTATCTTTCTTTTCCGAACGTTTGAAGCCGATTAAATACTTAATAGTAATAATAGCCTGGTCGCTAGTGTCCCTTAGGATGACGGTCTTGCTAGTTTTTGTTCACTTAAATCGGATCTGCACCATCAATTCGTTCTTCTTCTTTTCTGAACGTTTGAGACCGATTAAGAGCTTAATAGCCTAGTCACTAGTGCCCCTTAGGATGACAGTTTCGTTTGGTTCTGTTCACTTGAATCGAATCTGCAACATTCTTGATTATAAAGACACAGATGACTTAATAAAGACATCGACTCGTTCTTTATCTTGTTTTCTTCTTCTTTTCCGAACGTTTGAGGCCGATTAAGTACTTAATAGTAATAATAGCCAGGTCGCTAGCGTCCCTTAGGATGACAGTCTCGCTTGTTTCTATTCACTTGAATCGAATCTGCACCATTCTTGATCATAATGACCCACATGACTTAGTAAAGACATCAACTCGGTCTTTATCTTGACTTCTTCTTCTTTTCAGCACGTTTGAGGCCGATTAAGTACTTAATAGTAATAATAGCCTGGTCACTAGTGTCCCTTAGGATCACAGTCGCGTTTGTTTCTGTTCATTTGAATCGGATCTGAACCATTCTTAGTAATAATCATCCTGATGACAAGTAAAGACATCAACTCGTTCTTTATCTTTCTTTTCCGAACGTTTGAGACCAATTAAGTACTTAATAGCCTAGTCACTAGTGCCCCTTAGGATGACAGTTTCATTTGTTTCTGTTCATTTGAATCGAATCTGCAACATTCTTGATTATAATGACCCTGATGACTTAATAAAGACATCGACTCGTCCCTTATCTTGTCTTCTTCTTCTTTTCCGAACGTTTGAGGCCGATTAAGTACTTAATAGTAATAATAGCCAGGTCACTAGTGTCCCTTAGGATGACGGTCGCGTTTGTTTCTGTTCACTTGAATCGAATCTGCACCATTTCTTGATCATAGTGACCCACATGACTTAGTAAAGACATCAACTCAGTCTTTATCTTGTCTTTTTCTTCTTTTCCGCACATTTGACGCCGATTTAGTACTTAATAGTAATAATAGCCTGGTCACTAGTGTCCCTTAGGATCACAGTTGCGTTTGTTTCTATTCACTTGAATCGAATCTGCATCATTCTTGATTATAAAGACCCAGATGACTTAGTAAAGACATCGACACGTTCTTTGTCTTGTCTTCTTCTTCTTTTCCGAACGTTTGAACCCGATTAAGTACTTAATAGTAATAATAGCCTGGTCACTAGTGTCCCTTAGGATCACAGTCGCGTTTGTTTCTATTCACTTGAATCGAATCTGCACCATTCTTGATCATAATAACCCACATGACTTAGTAAAGACATCAACTCGGTCTTTATCTTGTCTTCTTCTTCTTTTCCGTACATTTGAGGCCGATCTAGTACTTAATAGTAATAATAGCCTGGTCACTAGTGTCCCTTAGGATCACAGTTGCATTTGTTTCTATTCACTTGAATCGAATCTGCACCATTCTTGATCATAATAACCCACATGACTTAGTAAAGACATCAACTCGGTCTTTATCTTGTCTTCTTCTTCTTTTCCGTACATTTGAGGCCGATCTAGTACTTAATAGTAATAATAGCCTGGGCACTAGTGTCCCTTAGGATCACAGTCGCGTTTGTTTCTGTTTATTTAAATCGGATCTGAACCATTCTTGGTAATAATCATCCTGATGACTAGTAAAGACATCAAGTCGTTCTTTCTCTTGTATTTTTCTTCTCTTTCTTTTCTGAACGTTTGAAAGTGATTAAGTACTTAATAGCCTGGTCACTAGCGTCCCTTAGGATGACAGTCTCGTTTGTTTCTGTTCACTTGAATCGGATCTGAACTATTCTTGGTAATAATCACTCTGATGACTTAGTAAAGACATCAACCCGTCCTTTATCCTCTTCTTTTTCTTCTTTTTCGAACGTTTGAGGCCGATTAAGCATTTAATAGCAATAGTAGCCTAGTCACTAGTGTCCCTTAAGATGAAAGTTTCGTTTGTTTCTGTTAACTTGAATCAAATCTGAACAATTCTTGGTAACAATCACCCGGATGACTTAATTAAGACATTAACTCGTTCTTTATCTTGTCTTCTTCTTGTTTTCCAAACGTTTGAGCCCGATTAAGTACTTAATAGTAATAATAGCCTAGTCACTAGTGTCCTTTAGGATGACAGTCTTGATGAACTTTCTAATTGAACAACTGATATTTGCGTAACATTTTCTTATTCAAAATGATGTAATTTGATGCAGTTTATAATCGCCCTGTACATGAACAAATCTAAAAATTTCGTACCTTTCCACCAATCTTTTTTTTAACAGAAATTTCCGTTTTCAATCCTCCAAAAATTCCCTCCTTTTCTAATTTTAGCCTCGACCGCCGCCGATCCAAAATAAATCTCCCGCAACCTTATCGTTCTTTCGTCGGCTCATTTTTATC
Source organism: Serrognathus titanus (assembly GCA_039766575.1). Taxonomy (NCBI): domain Eukaryota; kingdom Metazoa; phylum Arthropoda; class Insecta; order Coleoptera; family Lucanidae; genus Serrognathus; species Serrognathus titanus. The sequence continues at coordinate 18,558,967 of CM077911.1, read as the reverse complement.
GATGTTTTAATTTGCGTCCAAAAATAGCTCCGATTGTTCCAGCAATGTAAATACAGTTCATAAAAGTATGTGATAACGAAAACAAGTGAAAAACTTTACGCAATGTCCTTCCGTTCGAAACAGCCGGTGCCTCCGACGCGAAGGCGTTCGTCGTCCGCGGTCCGAAACGGAGGCGGCGGAAACTCTTCGCCTTCCTCTTCGACTTACAACAGGCCGAGGAGTTACGTGGGATCGAACACATCGCCGTTTACCGCGATACCCTCTAACACGCCTTATTCGAGTTTCACCCCCGCGAGTTCGTACAAAAACTACGGAGGGTACACGTCGAATTATAAAAGCCCTTATTTTCAAAATGGGTACCGCGATGCGGGGGGGTACGCTGCTTCCCTTACAATTCCGGCCAAGGCGCTTACCAACATAAACGTCGTAACGCCTAACTACTCCAAGGTGTACGACAACAGTCGGGATTACGTGAAGGACTCGGGCCACAGGTCCAGGCAAATGTCTAGGAATGGCAGTTACAGCCGAGAAAGTTCTTTGAATAGGCCAGAACGTGATAGTTCTTTGACGAGGCGAAGCAGGGATAGTTCCTTGACGAGGTCGCAAGGGTTAAGCGGGAGATCATGCAGCTTGACGTCCTTGAATTCAGAAGGATATATTGTAAGGACCAAACCAAAAATTGTAATGTCTCTTCTTATTCAGTTTTCTTACCTATTTAAAAAATACAAAAAAATAGTTTTGAAAATGAAATCCTTAATATCAAAAGGGCGTTTCAAGTGATAGCCTTGGAAAGTGTGAATTAATATATTTTTTTTTTACAGAGTGGTAACGATAGGTCTAGTAGAAGTTCGCGTGTAAGTAGTACGAATGACTTAATATTAAGGGGCGAGAATGGTGAGATAGACTACAAGAAGCTGTACGAACAGACGCTGTCGGAGAACGACAGGCTAAAAGACAAGCTCAGGAAATCCGAGGAGGAGCTGAGGGATACAAAGTCGACGCTCGAGAAACTGACAACCGTCGTAAGTGCGCGCCGTTTTATTTTTTGATAATTAAACTTTCCGATTGCTTTGCTTCCATAGACAAGTAAAAATTCGCTGTCGGAATTGGAGAAGAGGGAAAGACGAGCGATGGAGAGGAAGCTTAGCGAAATGGAAGAAGAACTGAAGGTTCGTATCATTGATAATACGTTTATTATTTCTTGCCCCCGTGTACTTAATTTTTTCCATCGATTTTTTTAATTATTAGTAGATTTTGAGTTTCCTTCCAGGTTTTTTTTTTTTGGTAGATTTTTGCTGCTAGCGCTTGCTGACGATTTTCTTTATTTTTTTTTCCTCCGTCTCCGTTTCAGGTTTTTTTAAAATTTTGATTAAAACGAAACTCCTTTTAACAACGTTAACACTCTTAACTGTACTTTTTTCATACGTAACACACACCACCTATATTTTTTCCGCCGAATCTCCCCCCCTTCGACGATGATGATGATGATACACAACACGATTTTTTTTTGGTTCGGAAGCGTTTTTTTTTTGTTTTTGAAAGCAGCTAAATTTTTTTTGTCCTGTTGACTCCTGTTGACGATGAATGCAACGTTTACATGACACGATTAAAACGATTTTGCAGTGCGTAACACTTAATCTTGTAACAACTTATACATGACACTTTTGTATTCGATTAGTAGTCGTTTTAAGGGATAAGATCAACGCTTGTATATAGAGGGTCCAATTAAAAAAAAATACAAGTGTATTAGTTTCAGTTTGTCGTCGTAGTTTGAAGATTGCACTCCCAGTTATTACTGCTAACATACAGGATGTCAATTTAATAAAAAGAAGCCTCATGGCCTAGAATCCTTTGTTTACGATACAGGGTGACAACGTTTCATTTTTTTAACACCATCACTTAGTAAGCAACTACAGCCTTGGCCAAAAGTATTAGGCACCCTTAATTTTTTAATTTATCTCCGAAAATATTACTCAGAAATCTTTAGAATTTTATTATCATATAGTCAGCAACAATAAATGATCATTTAAATAATGCACAGTACTTTACAGCGATTGTAAAACATGTGGCAGATGATAGTACGCAATTGTGGCTCCGTCAGTCTTGTATAAGCTCTTGTAGTAAGAACGATCTTTCCAGTATAATGTTTATTTCATTATAACGTCATTTTTGCTGTAAAAAGGGCCTAAAAGGAACTTAGTAAGCATTTACGTTTACGAATTCGGTTCTTGCACGAACAAGGCAACACACAGACAGAAACAGCCAAAAGTATTAAACGTTCGCGTTGTGCGGTGCAATTTGCCTTGAAACGTTACGCGGATACTGGAACACATGCAAACCGAACAAGATCAGGTAGAAAAGGATAACTTCGGACCGTGAGGATCGAAATTGAATTCGAGAGTAACTTAAAAATCGAAAGAAAACTTCCTCCGAGCTCGCTGCCGGTTTATCCGAGGAAATCTGGAGACCGATCAGTGCCAGAACGGCCAGAAGAAGACTTAATGAAGCTAGCTGTAAAGGCTGTAAAGCAAGAAAGAAGCCTTGGCTTTCAGAAAAAAATAAAAAGTCTCATTTGGAATGGGCTATAAGTACCAACACTTTACAGAGGAGGTTTGGGCAAATGTTGTGTGGTCCGACGAATCAAATTTTGATGTAATATTTGCTTTATATCACTTGTAATTTTGAATTAGTTTGCGTCCCCTACACTTCCCCAGTAAGAAGTTATACGGTGTGTTTATATATGAGTGCCTAATACTTTTGGTCAAGGCTATACATCCTGAAAGCAAGTAATTGTAATTTATTAAACCTAGCACCAAGGGAAATCAACATAAAATTCAAAACCACTTGGCTTAATTTAATATGTTTTTATACGTAGCACCTAAAGCTATCTTCGTATCAAACTCTGCTTTACTGCTTCAGTTTCTTATTTTTCGAATTCTTTGTTTTTAATTATTATTTTAATTGGACACTCTACGTATACAAAATATAAGATGGGGGAATTCATCTTGTATGGTACATCGGAATTATTATTTTCTAGCAATTACAAAAACTGAAAGCTGAGAATGAACGCTTGAGGGCCGAAAACAGGGCCCTAACGCGGGTCGTCAACAAACTCAGCATCTCTACAGACAAATAGGTAACCATCACGCTAAAGCACCAGCAGATGCACCCGTTTAATCTCTTTCGTGTCCGTTTATTTACCTGTTTATTTTTGTGTCTTTAATTGTGCGGGAACGTCCGCGTTCAGGGCCGGAACGCGGGCGTTCTCCTTGCTGTGTTCTCACCGGCCCTTAACCGATTAACCGGCTAACATTACTTCGAATGATTTATCGTTGTTACTTCTTGATTATACTCGTCTCGTTTTGTACGTCTTTGTGTTACTTACGCTTGTACGCTTTCGGGACAGTCAGTCAGTCAGTCAGTCGCTGTTTGATTCCGTCTGTGCATGATTTTCTCATTTTTTTTTGTTTTTTTCGTATTTTTAATTTAATTTTGTTTCCGTTTTCTGGGGCTGCCCGATGAAATTCCAGGAGCGCCGAGCTCGACTCGACGCTTCCAGGAGACGCCCGTGCGCAAGTTATTTCGGGCAGACTGTATATAAGAAAAAGTTGCCTGCTGTTTCTGTTTGTTCGGAAACATTTAAACTGTTTAACATACTCATCAAAGCAACACGTTCTTGCGAGTTTTCGCAAGGAGGGAGCTGTTTTATTTCCTGCGATTTTTTTTAGCTACGGTGTAACGTAATAAAAGAAAAAATTCAGCCGGTAATGCCCAGTTAAATATTTCACGATAAAAGAACAATATTGCGAATCTTTGAACTTTATTTTAAATAAATTGTATAGAAATTACCACTATGGTGGTGCCAAAAACTTCTGTTTGTGCTTTGATAAACATTTTGACTTTTTTCGTTTTGGTCGTCTACAGTGGATGGACTTTTGTGAATGACTTGTATCAGTTTTTTACCCAGAATTTGATACTGTCACAGCCCAAAAAAAAATTGCGTCACTATTTTTTTTCTTCAATAAGTAGTGCCTTTGTGTCACTAACATAATACAGTGTGATTTTTAATGACTGAGAATGATTTCAGTTTGCGGCCATACTAAATTGTTATTACTCGGTTCTGTCACTCACTTTTGACGTTTTTCTTCCGATAAAAATAAAATGAATACAAGTAAACATCAAAACCAAAAGAAAGTGAAGTGCCGACACATTTGACAGGTGTCGGAAAGCAAACGTCAAACTAAAATTGTTGAATTTTTCATAGGCTTTCCTCATCTAAATAATTTTGAATCGCACAGTGCATTAACTAACAATTAATAATTTCGCAAACGTTGTAACTAATGCTGAAGTGAAAGATGAACTGCCAACTTGAAAAAAAATCAATTAACCGTCAAACTAAACAGTTGGCAACATTAATTCACATAAACTACCCGCCCCAATTTATTCAGCACGCATGCACACTCAAGTATTTTATTAATAATTATCACTAAGGATAGAGAGGTTTTTTTTTAAATTAAAAATTTACAATAATATTGAAGGTTACGATTACTGCTTTTGTGCTTAATTTCTAGGGTCAAGTCGAGTCAAAATTAATTCTGATATCTTATTATTATAGTTGGAGTATTTTATTTTAAGTACTACCTACCATAAGTGTATGTTTGGTTGCTTAACTTGGGTGATCACATGGGACTCGGACATTATTTGAAACCCTGTATATACACACAGCTGGCACTTTTTTTTTAAAACCCTGCCTTGCCTAAAGCTTGCAGCTTTTTGTAGATTAGCACACAACGCAATCATAAATATACAGATAAAAGGGTCATATTTTTTTAAAATTATTTTGGGTTTCGTAGTGTAATACACAAAAAAATTCGTCAACAGAAAAAAGAGTGTTTGTTCTTATTTTTTGAGGAGTGTATGAAATTCCTAAAACATGTAACAAAAATATTTACAACTTGTTACAAATTTAACTTGTGTATGACATGAAAAATAAATAATAAAATAAATAATTGACTGCGTGTTGTAAAAGCAATTGTTTCGTTATGCCATCAAATTAATTAGTATTTCATCTAACCTTTCAGTGCTTATGTCAATTCAACAAAAAAGTTACAGTCAGTGTGGTTTTCCCCCTTCAATTAGAATAATTCAAAAAATTGAAGAAGGGCTTCATCTTCGTCAAATGAACTGTTTTTTTTTTGAAAATTAGAAAAGTGCTAGTTAATAAAATATATACAGTATTGCCTGTTTTAAATAGTTTGGATAAAAGAAGTTCGGTTTGGGCTCAATTTCCCCAAGTAGTTTTATGTGGACATTCCAAATATGTAGGTGTGGTTGCCTAATTCACTAACGAGTCTGTTTAATAACATATAATAGTTTCTATTAAACAGAAAGGAGAGTCTATTAAACGGATTCTATTGAACAGTAACAGTTCCTGTTGATCGTCAAAAAAACGGGACACTCGGTTTTTTGAATTTATTTCTATAAAATAAGAAATGTTTTATTTTATTTTATTAAATTTAGACATGTTGTAATATCGTATCGAGTGTAAATTACTTTCATGAAGTCTTCTACTGGCTCTACTGGTAGAAACCATCACTCCTCTAACTTCAGCTAAACGACCAGCAACGTTCCTTGCAGTAAAACGCCGATTTCGTCGATTTCTTGCAGTAAAACGCCGATTTCACACTATAAAGCGATCATCTCGTCTGGTTGTTGCTCCTCTTGTTGTTATGTATGATATATAATTTTTTTTTTATTTGAAAGGGTATTCAAATCCATTATCTATGGAATACAATATCTGCCAAATGGCCGCCGCGTCTTCGCTGGACGGCGCGTACCCGAGAGGTCCAATTTTTGATGACTCGACCGCATAAACCGGGCTCGATATCATTGATGGCATTAGTTATGTTGACTTTTAAGGCACCGGGCTCGATATCATTGATGGCATTAGTTATGTTGACTTTTAAGGCATCAATCGTCTGCGGCTTATTCGTGATTTAACCTAGCCCCACAACAAAAAGTCTAATGGCGTTAATTCACACTATCTCGGTGGCCAATTGAAGTCGCCGAAACGCGAGATAACCATGCCGTCGAATTTTTCGCGCAGAAGATCCAGTGTAGCATGCGCTGTGTGGCACGTAGCACCGTCGTGTTGGAACCACAGGTCGTTGAGATCCATACCTTCTAATTTAGGCCACAAAAAATTGGTTACCATCGACCTCTGTACCTCTGGCCGGTGACAGTAACGGCGGCGCCAACGTCATTTTGGAAGAAGACCCCGCCGCACCAAAATCCACACCAAAATCTGGGTGCATTTGCAACGGGTGGGTCTCGTGTGGATTGTTATCTCCCTAAACGCGATAATTTTGTTTGTTAACATAACCATTCATACAAAAATGGGCTTCGTCGCTGAAGAAGATTTTCCGTCCGAAATCTAACTGCTCCAAAGCCCAGTCAGCGAATGCTCGACGCTGCCTATGGTCATTCATCTTCAGTTCCTGGGTCAATTGAATTTTGTACGGATGCAGGCCTAAGTCCCGACGCAAAATTCGCCAAGTTGAGGTCTACGAAAGGCCAAGTTCTTGAGCGCGACTGCCTCGGGTTATCCTGTACACTCTCGTTCACTGCAGCAATGTTTTCTGCAGACATTCCGACGACGTACGGGTGTTGTTTGCTTCTTTACCGAACCAGTTGATTCGAATTTGTCCACCAAACGACGAATAGTCGACTCAACAGGACCGTAAAATCACGTAGCGCACGGAACGCAGCTCAAAATGAGCACTCGTTTTGATAGTAAGTTTTAATGATTTGTATGCGTTGCTCAACACTGTAACTTTCCATGATGATTTTCCCAACATTAATTACTATAACCTCCAAATTTGACAGCTGGAGCTTCACCAACGTGATAGCTATGTACTGGCAAAGTTCGAGCGTCCCTATTGGAAAACCCTTTATAAAGCGATCATCCCGTCTAGTTGTTGCTCGTCTTCGACCTGATCCAGCCCTTCTGGTATAGCGTCCAGTTTGATTATATCGATTTATAGCATCGGCAACAGTGCTTCGAGCCACATTTAATGTTTGGACTATACAACAAATGCTTCGTCCATTTTCATGTAACGCAACCGCTTTGATGACTTCTTCAGGCCTCATTCTCCGGTTAATTAAGGAAACAACATTTTTACAATATAATTTGACATTAATTGTGAGAGAAAACAAGAAATAGCAACGCAACATTCCTTGCAGTAAAACGCCGATTTCGCCGATTCCTTGCAATAAAACGCCGATTTCATACTATAAAATGATCATCTTCTCTGGTTGTTGATCGCCTTCGACCTCATCCAGCTTTTCTAATATAACGTCCAGTTTGATTATACCGATTTATAGCGTCGGCAACAGTTCTTCGAGCCACATTTAATGTTTGGGCTATATATATATTAAGCAGGTAACAGTTTTTTATCCACAAATTAGACATAAAGACATTCCAGGTAGTTAGGCAACCATACTTACACATTTGGAACGTCTGTATAGAACTGTGGGGAAGTTGAGCCAGAACCAGCAGAGCTGCGTTGAACTAGACTAAAATGAAAATAATTTTGAACGTTTTTTTTTTTTTTTCAAGTTACTTCCACCCTGCTACTGATGGCATTCTTTTTATTTTCGTATTTCAGCTCTCTATACTGATCGCGCTGGATATATATATATACATTTTGCTTTCGTATTCGGATTTATACCGAGTGTTTCGCAATGAGGAAAAGAGTGTCTAGTAATTCGTTCACAGCTGCAACCAGCAATATTGAATAGCCAACTGAATATACCTGAATAACCAACTGAATATACCTCCCCAACAAACTTCTGAAGGCTGGGACTTCGAAGCGAACTGGACATTGAATTTTTTTAATTTAATTTAATTTAATTTAATTTTGATGGCCTCCAGCTATGATACTGTCGCTTTGATCAATTACAACCCCGTAGAAACATTGTACTTTTGTGTTCTATTAACATTTTTGCGTCTTGAGTTTCACAGATAAATCATAAGCAGTTTAAATAAAAATTAAAAATAAAACAGCTCCCCCATTCACATCAACACAATAATATACATCACACAATTCCTGCTTCATTTTAAAATTAAAACAAAAAGAATTTTTTGATGAGGATTCACAGATTTGACTAACGTCGCCTGCGTTTGTTTTTCTTTTGTAGCAATTAGAGATGCTGAAGAACGAAAACCAGAGATTGAAAGACGAGAACGGAGCGCTAATCAGAGTCATCAGCAAGCTGTCGAAGTGAAGTGTTCCCTCCTACCACCTGCATTTTAACGTTGTTGATTTCCACACACGATTTTAACTCCGCTTGTTTATTATTATTATTATTATTATTACTATTTTTTACTTCAGCCGATTTTTACTAGTACTATTTCCATTTGTTTATTCATTGACTTGCCGCCTTCATTTTTTTTATTTATGTATTTATTTGAAGAGACACACCCGGGAGAGCATTGCGAACAGTTTGGTTTTTTTTTTTTTTTTATTCTGTATAATTTTGTGTACGTTGGCAGTTATTAAAAAAAAGTAAAAATCCGCCTGTTATCATCGATCGAAGAAACTGTTGCGTAGTGTTTTTTTTTTCTTCTTCCTTTTAGTGCTTTATTGTTATCTAATGAAAAGACATTGTTATTACTTGTGCATAAATATACGTTTTCATCATTGTTACAGAAAAGAACAAAGTCTATTTAGGTGATCATCTTTGACTATTATTGTATTGTACGTAAAATCTAATGTAGCCAATTGAGAATTTTATTTAAATGTAGAATATTTGTGTATTATAGTTGTGTTGTGATTCATTAAAGTTTAGGATGGACTAGTATTTTCTTTGCTTTGTTTCTGTTGCGTTGTCGTAGCTGAAACAGTCAATCAGTCGGCGTCTAATTGTTTAAAACGAAGTCCAATTTTTGTATACTAATTGTGATAACATCCCCCCCAAATCACCGAGAGAAAAAGCCGCGTGGAAAAGACACTCAATCTCGTGCCTTTTTTACGCGAGCGGAAGGTGCTAATGTAAAAAAACAAAAAAGCCGAATCAAAATCCAAAAATGAACGGATCAAAAAGCAAAGAAATAGCAAATGAATTATAGTAATAAACAAAAAAAAATCTTTGTACATTTATAATTATATTAATAGTAACTTTATTGTAACCGTGCACATTATTATTGTTTTTCTCCTGTCTCCGTCGCCGTCCCCTCAACATCTTCTTTCTTCAGTAACTTCTTGTACAAAACACACAGCAAATACCTAAGTTAGATTCCCCCCCCCCTCCTGTGTTTTTGCCACGGGTATTTTCTTTTCCCTGTTGTTTAAACTCACGATAATTCATCGATATTGTGCCTTGCTTTTCATTGTATTTATTATAATTATAATTAATTAACTGAAAGAGTAACACTGTAAATTATTTTCCTGTATTTATTCTTCTGTACTTTCTTTCTGTTAGAGGCTCGTTTCTAGTTTATAGTTAATGTGAAAAATAATTTGTGAATATTTTATAGCATCAACCTCAATAAAAAGAAGTAAACGTAACTCGTGTCTGTGTGTGTTATTTCGTCCAATCTACGGCAGATAATTTCAAAATTTAGCAAAAATTAACCTCGAAAACGAAAAGGAACAGATTAATAAAAATCTAATTTAATATGTGACTGTAGAAACAATTTAACTTCAAAAACAGTTTGCACGATATTGAAGGATTTATTTCTATAAAAAAAATTAAATTCAAGAAAAAAAATCGCACAAATAGAGACGCTAAGAATAAAAAGAAAAAAGTGAAAAGACAAACAACGAAATGGACAGTGAACAAATTCTGAATTAGGCGGGAAACTGATCTCATCATCTCCTCACCTCCTCGCGTTCATGTGTTCCTGATACGAGTTTACAAAGCAAAACTTCAATGTAGCTGATTTAGGCGAGAAACTAATCTCGTTACCTCCTCGCGTTCATGTGTTCCTGATACGAGTTTACAGTTTGGAACGAAACAAAGCAAAACGTCCAAGCAGCTGATTTAGGCGGGAAACTGATCTCGTCATCTCCTCACCTCATCGCGTTCATGTGTTCCTAATACGAGTTTACAAAGCAAAACTTCAATGTAGGTGATTTAGGCGGGAAACTAATCTCGTCACCTCCTCGCGTTCATGTGTTCCTAATACGAGTTTACAATTTGGATGGAAACAAAACAAAAGTTCGATACAGCTAATTTAGGCAGGAAACTGATCTCGTCATCTCCTCACCTCATCGCTTTCATGTATTCCTGATACGAGTTTACAAAACAAAACTTCAATGTAACTGATTTAGGCGGGAAACTAATCTCGTCACCTCCTCGCCTTCATGTGTTCCTGATACGAGTTTACAGTTTGAAACGAAACAAAGCAAAACGTCGATGCAGCTGATTTAGGCGGGAAACTGATCTCGTCTTCTCTTCACCTCCTCGCGTTCATGTGTTCCTGATACGAGTTTACAAAGCAAAACTTCAATGTAGCTGATTTAGGCGGGAAACTAATCTCGTCACCTCCTCACGTTCATGTGTTCCTGATACGAGTTTACAGTTTTGAACGAAACAAAGCAAAACGTCGGTGCAGCTGATTTAGGCGGGAAACTAATCTCGTCACCTCCTCGCGTTCATGTCTTCCTGATACGAATTTACAATTTGAATGGAAAAGCTGTCAATGTCAGCACAACATTATTTCTTCTGTTTAAGCTATTATCAGACTTCGGATTTTAGGGAGCGTTGCCATGGTTACGCAATGAATGGACAATGCAACGTTTAAGGGTGACAAGAAAACAATGTATTTATGATTTAATATTTAAATTGCCATTTAACAACGGCGGAAGTTCAATTCAAAACTGTACAGGGGGAGCCACACTAACACCTGTGCTTTTACTGTGCGACAAACAATTTTTTTACTCGCGACTGTACATGTAAAATATTTTAAAATTAAAAGTTAAACATTTTTAATCCAGTTTTGGCCTTAAACGTAAGAGCTTATGAATTTACAATGATTAGGACGTATTTATTACCTAGATTGCGTTATACTGGCAACACTGGTCAGTATGTCAAGTGTTGCCAACCTCCTACTGACTCTAGAAAATAAGTTAAATCTTTGGAAAAAAAAACGACGATTGCAAACACAAAGGAAGATATTTTTTCAAAACAAAGATACACAAAAAGAAATTATTTTTACGTTATTTTTATGTTTTATGTTAAAACACTGGCGAAGCTATCAATTTTCACCGGGGAGGGATCTACTTTAATTAAAACGAAGAAAATTAATATAAATTTAAAAAGGGATGATAAACGAAATCAATAAAATGTAAACAATTGGCCTTCCCATGATCAAGAATTATTTATAAGTTGGGAACACTGCAAAGTTGGTTTTAATACCAAGTTAGTTAAACATAACCTCTAAAAATTGTCGTGTGATTGGTATTTTAATAATAATATACAAACACGCACTACGTAATTTAGTATTTGAAAAGAGAGACATGATTTAAAAAAAAATGTAAAAGCAGGCTTGCAGACTATAGAGCACAAATTTCTTCCATCTAGGGACTTTTTTGTTACCAACTTTTTACTATTGCTAGTCTGAGCAAAAATTACTGATACATGTGAAGTTGCAGCCCAGTTAACTTATACCCAAAAATGTAATCCAGTTGCGAATATCTACTTTCAAGAATTGTCAAAGTCCGTGAGTGTATACGACGACAAGATTGACTTTGAAAATACTTGCAAGTACGTTATACTTTTGGGTATGGGTTAACTGAGCTGCAACTTCACGTATATCATCACTTTTTGCTTGCATTGTACATATCAGAAGACAAATGACGAACGTGACAGTTGTTGCCATCGTAATAACAATTTAGTGCGGCGGGAAATTCAAATCATCTCCACAGTTATTCTTTTTGTTTTTGTTTTCTACATATTTCCGTCTTTTTCTAATTTATTTAACTAATTCGTCGCTTTAGCAATTCCTGCTTTTTATTAAAGAAAATTCTAAAACGTTAATTTGCAGTAGATTTATTGTAAATTTTATCACGACACTGAATTACGATAACGCCATGGAAATCAGGACGAAAGTTACAATGGCAGAAAGGGGAATCACCGCATTTTTATTCGCCGACGCTGTAAGAAAAAAACTCCATTAATTTGGCAACGCAAAAATAAAAATGCACGTACAAATGCACTTGCGTCCGTGAAAAGGCCTGTAGCCACTCTTGCAAGAACATTGCCCCTTGCAAACAATCTTGTCCAGCATATCTTGCCCCCAGTAGCATTCCTCGTCTCTCAGGCATCGCTCATGGAGACCTACGGAAACGATTCATTAATTAAAGCAAGTACATACAGTGTGATTTCTAATGACTGTGGGATGGTTTGAATTTACCTCCGTACTAAATTGTTTTTACGTTGGCAACCCTCATAGCAAAACAAAAGGAAATGTTCATCGTAGCCACATTCAAAACGTGAAATACACTAAAGCAATGGCGCCAAATTCAAATCATCCTCAATCATTAAAAGCCACGCTTTAATGGACCTCTATTTTTTGTGCAGATTTCATCGAGCACGTGGTGGTAAGGGATGCACCGGCATTTATTGCTCACACAGATTCTTCTTTCGTCCACTGTTAGCTTACATTCCGAGTCACTTGTACATAATCTTTCTGGTTTTGAAACTAAAACGTGAGGTGATAATTTTTGGCTGAACGTTCCCTCCATATTTGTCGTCACCTTGCACACATGCCCCATCGTGTGCTATGGTGTCGGAGGTGCAACTGCAAACTCCACCTGAGCACTCGGCATCCACGATGTGGCTGCAACTCCAATCATCCACGCAAGCATCTCCGAGGTGGGTGTCCCCTAAAATTCAAGTCAAAAAAAGCTCACAAAAAAGAAATACGTACCTTCGATTAGTCCAATCAAGGCTATTATAATTAAAAGATTTTTTTCCACGTGGCGAAACATCTTTTAATTCGATTTGATGGGAGGTACGTCTGGTAAATAAACGGAATATATCAAAATTAAACTTTAATAAGTTTATTTTCGCTTGTAATCTGCACTCGCGCACCTGATAAGAATTTTTCAGTCGCTTGTTTGTGCAATGACTGAAGACTTAAATAGCTTTCGTGAAACAACAACAATATTTTCGAACAAAACCGAGGGGAGACACAACAATTCGTTTAAGTGAAGATAATTTCAAATTGGGGAAAAAATTAATTAATTATCGACGTTTCTTTTTAGATATCGATTGTGTTCGGGAGTGTTTATCGCAAACAAATTTACAAACTTAATAACTGAAGCAGTTACTAATGTTATTTTACGTTTTTAATTTTTAATTTTATTAATTTGAAAACGACATGTAAATTCTTCTTTGATTTTTATCTCAATTTTTATTTGTTGATTTATTATGTTGTAGTCTCAAGAGTGTGTACGGCAAGAGACCGTTGACAGGTTCGCCATTTATTAAAAAAAAAATAATAAAAGAAACATACAAAGTTGCCAAGAAAAACTGTTTAAGTTGGCAATACAATTAAGAGGTATTCGCAACACTGGAACCGGATACATGTTTCGCTGGTTTATTTGACGTAACCTGAACAGAGACAAGATTGTAGGTTATGTGAATAAAACTTGGCGTTTTCATATGAATTTGAAATGTTACAATTTAAAAATAAAATTCAGCACTGCCAACTCAAACAGTGATTCTTGACCACTTTGTACAACTTAAATTATCAATAAAGTCGTTCGATTACCCAAATTTAATTTATTTCTGAATAAATACCCAAATTTTGAGTAACCACGCAGCGGTTGGCTACACTCAAGCAAAAATCTCTCTCAAAAATTTTAGAAAATCGTTAAAAATACCGCGAATGATAAAGAAAATAGAAACAAAAGACGATCGATTTTACAAAGCAATTCGGCAGATTAATAATAAATTTTAAAACTAAACAATTTGAAAAGAACAACGACAAAACAAAGAAAATGAAATAACAAAATTACTTTGTTTTCTTTGTTGTAATAATAATTTTTTTTGTTAGTCTTCGATGAGCTTTACTTACTTTGAGTATTTTGAGTAGTTTTATGCAAAAAAATGCAACCCCTATAGCGTTTCAGTTGCGAAAACCACAAATTCTAAGTTTCCCGATTGTTTCTAGTTCGGTTAGTGTGGACTCATAAATTTTTAAAAAATATTTTGTGACGAAATATATAGGGTGATTCGAGATTGTACTCGGATTTATTCAGAATTAATTGTACATCAATTGTTTTTTTTTTTTTGGAAACAAATAATAAAAGAGTTATAATTATTAATACAAAAAAAAAAAAGATATATCATATTTTCCATTAATATTTAAAAAAAATAAAATACCTGACCATAAATTTATAAAGTTTTTGCAAAAATAGTCTCTTCTCCTTGAGGGGTAGCATATAAATGGATGGAAACAACCCTGATACGTTTATTAACAGCGTGCCAGTACTGATAATGACAGTATTCGCAATAATGACAGTAGTATCGTCATACATTCATTTGTTTCTATTTCGTCAGTATTTTAGTGTTTTGTTGTTCGACAGCATCGTTGGCGTTTCTTTTTTATTTAATATAATCAGTGGACAATATAAATTGGTTGTAATTATGGTTCGGAACTGTCATTCGCAAATATTGACAGCTTGCAGGTTAGGTTATGTTTATAAAAAATGCATTTTTTTAGATTTTTGGACATAAAATATATATTATGGATATTTCAAACCATTTTCAAGTAATTTAAATCAAATTCTTCATCGTTTTTGAAAATTAATTCCAGAAAATTGAATGACACTCAAATGTCACTTACCTTAGTTTGACGTAACACTGACGTTTGATACAAAGTTTATATAGAAAAATTATATTATTTTTGTTAAATTATTGATTGAGAAATTTTTGAGAAACAGTTTCGGATCACCCTATATATTTCTGAGATTGACAGTGAACTGTCAGTTTCCTTAATTTGATGTTGACATTTACAGTTGATGTAAACTTGCAACAAGTATATAAAAATTATCTTATTTTTGAATTGGCTTCCGGTTGGAACCGCTTCACGATTGCTTCTACATCCAACGTTTCGTTCTCCATAGCAAAAGAACTTCGTCAGGACTGCTGTTACTGCTAGCAGTGTTGCTGCTGATGGTGTTGTTGTCGATGAGACTAATGAGATTAACGAGAAGTAGCAGCAACACCACCAGCAGCACCAACACCGCCACCAGCAGCAACGCCACCAGTCGATGAGACTAACGAGACTAACGAAAAACAACAGCAGCCCTGAGGAGGTTCTTCTGCAATGGAGGACGAAATGTCGTGACGCGTTAAATTAAGTTCAATTGCTTCATTTTGTTAGTTTATTGATTTTGAAATTTTTGGGAACATTTCTGGTTCACACTGTGTATTTCTAAGAGGATGCTCAACTGTCACTTTCCTTAATTTGATGTGACATTTACATTTGATGTAAACTTGCAACAATTATATAAAAATTATTTAATTTTGTTAGTTTATTAATTCTGAAACTTTTGGGACACATTTCTGGATCACTCTGTATATTTCTGAGAGAACGCTCAACTGTCATTTTCCTTAATTTGATGTGACATTTACAGTCGATGTAAACTTGCAGCAAATACAAAGTGTCTTTTTAAAAATGTCTCCTCGTGGTTGGCCGTGAATTGTTAGTTGTGAACCAACCTCAATCGACCTGACATTTGCTGACATATGAGTTTTCCGTACAATCCAAGCCTGCCTTTAATAAAAACGGTGAACATTTTGCTTACCTATTATGATTTTACTTTGAATTTTGAGTAAAATTTGTTAATAAAGCTAATTTTGTGACATTTTCTTCGATAAAAAAAGTGAGGTTATGATTTACGTCAATTTGTTAAATTTCGAGCGAGGCTGGTTCACAACTGACGCAATAAAAGAACTATTAATTTAAAAAAGAAACTGCTTACAATAGCAGTATTACTTTTTTTTGTTATGTTATTGATTCTGAAATTTCTGGATCACCTTGTGTATCTCCGAAATGATGCTCAACTGTCACTTTCCTTGATTTGATGTGACATTTACAGTTGATGTAAATTTGCAGCGAATACAACGTGCCTTTTGAAAATGTCTCCTCGTGGTCGGCCGTGAATTGTTAGTTGTGAACCAGCCTCAATCGGCCTGACGTTTCAAAAACAAAAACAAAAATAGACAAACAAGGACTACTTTTAAAAACAAAGAAAAAAAAGACAAAAGACTCGATTCACAACGAATTTCGATTTCTTCTTCCTTTCTGTTCGGTCTCGAATTTTTAAAAGCGAAAAAGAAATCAACAAGACACGGAATTTCTAAAGCAAACAAACAAAAGACTGTCGACTTCTTCTTTTCCTCTTGTCTATAGAGAACTTTTAAAAACAAAAGGAAAATGTCGTCATGAATTTTTACATTTCTTTTCGTAAAAAAAATAATATTAATAATTACAAAATACGATTAAGATTATCAAAACTTCTTCCTATCTGTTTCTGATCGTTTCAGACTTTTACAAAACAAAAAAAAAATCAAACAAGATACGAAGTACAAAAACAAACAAACAAAAGACTGTCATTTCTTCTTCTTCTTCTTCTTCACTCGTTTGTTTAGAACTTTCAAAAACAAAAATAAAACGTATTTTTTTGTCAAATGAAAAAATAAAAGACTATCGACTGACCACAAATTTCGATTTCTTCTCACCTGAATCTTTTAAAAACAAGATACGAGATATAAAGCAAACAAACAAAAGACTATCGATTTCTTCTTCAACTTCTTCTTGCTCTGTGTCTTCTGTTCGTTTAGATCTTTTAGAAGTAAGAAGAAAAAAAAACAAAAGGATCTCTCCTTCCACGCTCTTTTCTGGTCGTTTCAATTTGAAAAACAAAAACAAAGAAAAAAGATACGAAATTCAAAAACAAACTAACAAAAGACTATCGATTTCTTCTTCTTATTCTTTGCCTCCTATTCGCTTGGAATTTAAAAAAAAACAAAAAGAAAAGAGAAACGATGTAGTGATGAATTTTTACTTTTCTTTTTGAAAATTTCTCCTTGTAGTTGGTCGTGAAGTGTCAGTTGTGAACCAGCCTCAATCGACCTGACATTTCTCGAAATATGAGTTTTACATAGAATCCAAGCCTGTCTTAATGAGAATAGTAGACACTTTTATCACCTACTATGATTCTACTTTGAGTTTCGAATGAAACTTGTTAATAAACTTGAACTTTATGACATTTCCTTCAATAAGAAAAGTGAGGTTATGATTTACGTCAATTTGTTAAGTTCCAAGCAAGGCTGATTCACAACTGACGCAATCAAAATTATTCATTAAAAAAAGAAACTAGTTACAAAAGTGGTCGTAGTTTTCTTATTATGTTATAGATTCTGAAATTTTTGGGGAACATTTCTGGATCACCCTGCATATTTCTGAAGAATTAAACAAACGAAATCTTTGCAGATTTGATACAATTTTTAATGTTATTGTTGTTAGGTAGCGGTGTATTTTTGTGTTAACTTTTAAAATAGCTCTGTTTTTAATTTATCACAAAATGCATGTACAGGTTGTCCCTCAACGTAAGGTCATCATTCCTCCTGCATGACAAACAATTCAAAGTAAGTAAGAAACCGTAATGTCGTTTCGTTCTAAAGCAACATTCGTTCGTTTGGAAATACAGGCTGTTTAGTTTCTAGTTGATTATTAAACACGCCGCAGTTTGCTCTATTACTTTTTTTTTTACTTCGTTCGACGATTGTTACGTTACGTGGATGGATACATTAGGATGAAGTTTATGAGAATTGTAGAAATAAAAAGAAATTCGAGTGTGAAATGCTTGTGACGTAGTGGTGACATTACATCACCGCACGCACACCCTGTATACAGGTTCATAATTTTTTGATCTACTGTAGTATTTGCATAATTAAAAAAAATGATTTCTGCGTTTGTTTTTTATTGAATAGTAATTAATTACCTTCTTTCGACGACTTTCTAGTAATTTTGTAAGTTAAATGTTTTTTTTTGTGTTTGCGTAAGACTATTGGCAACACTTAAAAAGCAAACTAATAAATAATAAACAAAAGACGTCTCAAGGTAGACGACACCCTCCATAATGAGTACAGGGTGATTTTTATTGATGGAAGGCCTTCTTAATTTGGCGCCGTTGTTTTTAGTATATTTCACGTTTTAAATGTGGCTTTAATGAACGAATGTTATGATTGTTTAGGTTAAGTTTTAGAGTCGACGTGTTCTTTTCTTTGTTAGGTTTTCGCAGGCTCACTTTCGAGCTTTTTATTATTCTTATATCAGAAGAAGAATAATGACAGAACCGGACGCTGCCAACGTAATAACAATTTAGTACGGCGGTAAATTCAAATCATCCGCACTCATTCACAATCACACTGTAGCAATTCAAAATCACGTTTGCAGTAAACATAAACTTGATGTGCATAGAACGTAATAGTAAACAATATTGTTATTGTTGTTGAAATGCGATTGTAAAACTGAGCGAATGAAGTTAAAGATTAAAGAAACGAAAACATCTTTAACAAAAGAAACAATTTATTATCGTTTCGTAAACGAGTAGAGTACAAAACAGCCTTCACGTTATAAACAACGCAACAACGCCAAGAATTGAAATCATACTGGCCCAGCTTAAAACTAAACCAAAACAATACGACTTTGTTTAATTTAAGCATTAATTTTCCATAATTAACGAAAACTTATATAGGGTGCCGAGAGTCATAAGTCGTATTTTCTGTAGAAATCTCGAATTACACGAGGTTTTATTAGATGAAGGTAGAAATACAAATAGACGGCATTCAGAGAGAGATACGATTCTCGGCACCCTATATAATATTGATCCTAATAAAAACGACACGAAATAAATAAAAGTCCTTTTCCTTCGAATTGTGAACTTGGGGCTTCCGTTCTACAAGGTAATTAGAAACCAAGTAGCTGCAAGAAATACGTGAGCTAAAACCAACGGCGTTAAGCTCGAACCTGAGCCGCCGTCCCGTACGCAATCCCCTCGGACGTTAACTTTTCCGTTCAGGCAAACGCAAGTGCCTTCGGCGCAATCAACCGAATCTTCCAGGTCGGGCGAAATGATGCATTCCCTACGATCATTACAAGGCCCTCCGACGACGACGTCCCTCCAACAGCGAATTCCGTGCCCGTGGAAACCCGGATGGCAAGTGCAGAGGCCATCGCGACACGTCGAGCTTTCCAGGATCGTTGTGCACTGACTCAGTTCTTCGCAGCTTTGCCCAAAAGCAGTGGCAGCTGAAAATAAGAATCTCAATCTTAGCCTATTTGAGAATCCAGTCCTACCTAGTAAACATTTCCAGCCGTTTTCTGAGGCTGCGTATCCAGCAATGCACCTGCACACGTCGAAGCAATTTGCAAAAGTGTGCGTGCACTCGTCGTGGGAAGAGCAATTTCCTCCTAGTTTGGCCGACGGCACGCACCTACGGTCTCCTACAGGGTGATGGAATAAGGGGCACGTGCATCGACCTGCGTGGCACGTTGCTGTGGTGTTGTCCTCCAACAGGCAATTAAAATCTATGGCGCAGATTTGATTCAAACCTAAAAAAATATTTAATATTGTTGCTTATTAGGTATGCAGCATTTGTTTTCAATTTTAATATATGCAGCTATTGAAAATTGCAATCAAAATCAATTGATATTCTTCTTCACTTACCAATAGTTGTGTAACATCGATTGTTTCTGGCAAGGTGTGCGTTCGACATGCACTGGCATACACCTCCTTCGCACAAAGAAGCCGTTCCTAACGTGAACGAACACTGAAGGTCATGTGTGCAGGGAAAGCCAACCGTCGTTGCAGCTGAAATTGAGTTTTTAAAATAAAGCATAAGATTAAATGGGATTGCTACTTTCGTATCGGAAAAAAATATATAATTCAGTTTTTCTAAACAATGATTTGTGTTTTCCATTGGTCCTTCGAATCGGATAAGCTTAAGGAACTCAAAATTTAGTTAAGTGCCCGACGCTTGTCGTTGATTTGTGTAGGACCGACGCTTACCTCCTTACTCTATCACTCATGTTAAGTGCTGATTCGTCTAAATAAGTCACGTTACTTAACGATGTCGTTACGAGTTACAGAATAAGGGGGTTACTTAACTAAAAAGTAGTAACTAATTTGTGGGTTTACTGTAAAGTGACTAGACGTTCTGAAACTTTTGGTAAACTTTTTTTGGAGCACCCTGTATATTTCTGAGAGGACACTTAATTGTCATTATCCTTAATTTGATGTGACATTTACCGTTGATGTAAATTTGCAGCAAATACAATGTCTCCTCGTGGTTAACCGTGAATTGTTAGTTTTAAACCAGCCTCAATCGACCTGACGTTTGAAATAAATGAGTTTTATGTGGAATCCAAGCCTGTCTTAATGAAAATGGCGGACACCTTCATCACCTACTGTGATTTTACTTTGAATTTTGAATAAAATTTGTTAATAAAATTGTCTTTTGAATTTTATGACATTTCCTTCAATAAGAAAAGTGAGGTTATGATTTACGTCAAGTCGTTAATTTCAAACAAGTTTCACAACTAACGCAATAAAAATTATTAATTTGGAAAAGGAACTAATTACAAAAGTAGTGTTACTTTATTTATTATGTTATTGATTCTGAAATTTTTGGGAACATTTCTGAATCGCTCTGTATATTTCTGAAAAATGAAACAAAAGAAATTCTTGTAGATTTTACACAATTTTTAATTTTTAGTGTATTTTTGTGTTAGCTTTTAAAGTGGCTCTTTTTATTTATTATAAAATGCATATACAGGCTGTAACTCGACGAAATAATCGCAAGACGATCTGCTTTTGTTTATTTTTTGTCTTTTAATTTCGAATAGTAAAGGAAAAAATATTTATATACAAGACAAGATACGAAATATAAAGACTGTCACTAGTCTTTTGTTTGTTTACTTTTGTATTTCGTATCTTGTTTCTTGTTCTTTGTTCGCCTGTTAAAAAAAGAAGAACAACAAACAAACAAACAAAAGACTATCACTTTTTCTCCTTCTGTCTCGCGTTCGTTTAGAACTTTCAAGAAACAAAAGAAAACAAGAAATCGTGATGAATTTTGGCTTTTCTTTTCGTTAAAAGAAAAGAATAAACAATTCACTTCTTCTTCTGTTATTGGTCGTTTCGAAACTTTTAAAAACAAAAACAAACAAACAAACAAGGACCACTTTTAAAAACAGAAAGAAGACGTCGCCTTTTTTCACGAAAAGAAAAAACAAAAGGCTCGATTTACGACGAATTTCGATTTCTTCTTCCTTCCTGCTTTTGGTTGTCTCGAATTTTTAAAAGCAAAAAAGGAACCAAGAAAACACGGGACGTCCAAAACAAACAAACAAAAGACTATCGACTTCTTCTTGTCCTCTTGTTTGCAGAGAACTTTTAAAAGCAAAAAGAAAACGAGAAACAATGTCGTCATGAACTTTTACTTTTCTTTTCATCAAAAAATTAATAAATTAATAAAAGACGAAAGGCTATCGAAATTTCTTTCTATCTGTTTCTGATCGTTTCAGACTTTTAGAAACAAAAAAATCAAACAAGAAACGAAATACAAAAACAAACAAACAAAAGACTGTCGATTTCTTCTTCTTCTTTTTCTTCTTATCTGCCATTTGTTTGCTTATAACTTTCAAAAACAAAAAGAAAACGCATTTTTTCGTGAAATGAAAAAACGAAAGACGATCGACTCACAACAAATTTCGATTTCTTCTTCCTTCACTTGAAACTTTTAAAAACAAGATACGAGATATAAGACAAACAAACAAAAGACTATCGATTTCTTCTTCAACTTCTTCTTCTTCAACTTCTTCTTCTTCCTCTGTGTCTCCTGTTCGTTTAGATCTTTTAGAAGTAAGAAGAGAAAAAAAAGACAAAAGACGAAAAGCTATCGATCTCTTCTTCCACGCTCTTTTCTGGTCGTTTCAATTTGAAAAACAAAAACAATCGAAAACGAAATCCAAAAACAATCAAACAAAAGACTATCGATTTCTTCTACTTCTTCGCGTCCTGTTCGCTTGGAACTTTAAAAAGCAAGAAGAAAAGAGAAACAATGTCGTGATGAATTTTTGCTTTTTCTTTTTGAAAATTCGTCCTCGTAGTTGGCCGTGAAGCGTTAGTTGCGAACCAGCCTCAATCGACCTGACGTTTCTGGAAATCTGAGTTTTACGTAGAATCCAAGCCTGTCTTAATGAAAATGGCGGACACTTTCATCGCCTACTGTGATTTTACTTTGAATTTTGAACAAAATTTGTTAATGAAACTGTCTTTTGAACTTTATGACATAAGAAAAGTGAGGTTATGACTTACGTCAACCTATTAAGTTTCAAGCAAGGCTGATTCACAACTAACGCAATAAAAATTATTTGATTAAAAAAGAAACTAGTTACAAAAGTAGTCGTACTTCTCTTATTACGATTCTAAAACGGATATACAGGGCGTTCCTCGACGTTATGATCGAAAGACGATCGACTTTCATTAGCTTCTTTTTTCGTCATTTGCTTTTCTCGATTCTTCGGAGGAAAAAAGAAATGCTTGTTTGTTTTTTAAGAAAAAATATTTCGATTTTCGTTCTTTTTATTGTTTCCTCTCTGCTTTTGGTCGTTTAAAATGTTCAAAAACTAAAGAAAAAAGAACAACGAACAAGATACGAAATACAAAGACTATCACTAGTCTTGTGTTTGTTGTTTGCTTTTGTATTTCGTATCTTGTTTGTCGTTCTTTTATCTTTTGTTTAAAAAAAAGAACAACGAACAAAGTACGAAATACTAAAGCAGCCAAACAAAAGACCATCACTTCTTCTTCTTCTGTCTCGCGTTCGTTTGGAACTTTCAAAAAACAAAACGAAAACATGAAATAAATTTTGGCTTTTATTTTCGTTAAAAAAGGATAAACAATTCACTTCTTCCTCTGTTTTTGGTTGTTTCAATTTTCAGAAACAAAAAAAAAACAAGGACTACTTTTAAAAACAAAAAGAAAACGTCGTTTTTTTCCTCAAAAAAAAAAAAAAAACCAACAAAAGACTCGATTCACAACGAATTTCGATTTCTTCTTCCTTTCTGTTTTTGATTGTCGCGAATTTTTAAAAATAAAAAAGAAACCAATAAGGCACGGGATTTCCAAAGCAAACAAACAAAAGACTATCGATTTCTTCTTGTCCGATTGTTTGTTTATAACTTTTAAAAACAAAAAGAGAACAAGAATCAATGTCGTAATTTTCATTTTGCCTCCTGTTCGTTTTATTTAAAGAAAAGAACAACAAACAAGGTACGAAATACAAAAGCAGCCAAACAAAAGACTATCACCTCTTCTTCTTTTTCTGTCTCGCGTTCGTTTATAACTTTTAAAAACAAAAAGAAAACAAGGTATGACATTTTATTATTATCAATGAATTGGAATAAGAATAATAAAACAAACGAAAAACGATCGACTTTCATTTGTTTTTTTTTTCTTTTAAACCTATATGAATTTCAGTGTTCTTTTGTTTCTCTTTTTTTATTCTTTTGGCGAAGAAACAGTGCGAAAGGCGTTTCTTTAATAAAATAAACGAAAACGATCGCAACTTGCCGTACCTTCTTCCAGTGGCTTTCGTTTGCTTTTCAACCATTGGGCGTACCATCTGATTTATAGCTTTTGTTTGTTTAACTATCCGCATCCTTTTTTTGCCTAACTATCCGCACTCTAATCATTAATTGTGTTTTGTCTCTAATTTGTTGTTGTTTCTTAGCGAATGTTTCTTGGTTCAGTTCAGTGGTTCTTAGGGCTACTTATTCCTTAGTAACCCTTAGGATTTCCCCACCATATAGTTTTTGATTAACCTTCTCGGATAGTTTGCAGTCGCCAAGTAAAAAAACTCAAAATAACTTTTACTCACGTTGTAGGCATTCATAAAACGATCGGTTCCTGGTTATCACGAACCCTTCCTTACACCTGCAGGTACCCTGTTGGGCCACCGTATTCCCAATGCAAAAACTGTTCTCCCTGCAATCGCTATCGAACCTGCATGGTTGGTGCGAAACTGGAAACAAATCGTAAAGCAAATCGCCCCTTTCGCAACTTGAAAACGTACGTAACCTTTCCATGACGTCCACACCACCGGAAAGCTGAAGGAAAAACACAGCAACAGCACCAACAACGACCGCAGAACGCATCATAAAAACTTATCGCAGAACTATGACTAATTATTTATTAATTACGAGTAAGGTGTGTTAAAGTAAATTATTTACACCTGATCTGACTGAACAACGTTATCAGGCGCTGATAAGGTAAGGTAAGCACACCTGATAAAAGTTCACTCAGATTATGAAGTCAGTAAAGTGCAAAACATGACGAAAAGTAAACAAAATTTTTAATTATTGTAACAGACGATACAGGAAATAAAAATTAAAACAGAAAGTGGAAACGCCTTTGGGATATCCGAGGCCGCACCTGAAATGCAATTGTTTTTTTTTTTATTTTGGGATTATGCGATTGATTCGCACAGTACCTTCAATGCAATACCCTTGGATTTGATGGTAGGGTCTTCTGCACTTGCATTCGCCTAAAACGCACTCTAATCTGCTGGGTTCTCTCCCTGGTTGGTGGCAGTCTTGATGGTCCGCACATTCCTCCCCCAACACTGTTAATTAATTTTTTCCCCTATACCGAAGTGTTTTGCGTTTGTTGGGCGAATACTTACTTCTATCCCTCACACACTTATTGGTGGAAAATTTGTTATACTGGTAGAGTTCTTTGCATTCGCAGAATCCCCCGACGCATTCCGCCCCTTTCCCAAGTGACTTCGCACACTGAACATCTTCGGTACACGGAGCGGATATACCAGCAGCCACATCCAGGCAAGCCGAAGCCCCAGCGACGTATTTTTTAACGCAGGTACATCTACCCCGAGTGCAAAGACTACGTTTAACATTCCAACACTCCTCGTCGCTTGCGCAAGTCTCCCCCAAACCTGTGCAAACTAGTTGGCGAACAAGAAAAAAAACTGCCTAAACTTTACCTTTCATATGAAAGCATTCCCCATTGATACCCCTCATCCCCCTCAAGCACGAGCACGTGCCACCAAGGCACTCCGTTGAGGCGATCGAGCATTGGATGTTTTCTTCACAGGGTTGCCCCAAACTTGCGACCACTAAAGAAATAATTTGTTAATTTGAAGTCGACTTGGGTTTGAAAACGTACCGGATAGGCAAGCTTTTTCATTTTGCGAGGCGATCGTGCCGTTTTGACAAACGCATTCGCCCCCCAAATCGCACACGGAGTTCCAAATGAAACACTCCGAGGTTCTCCTGCATTTTCCGCCGAGCTTCCTGAACACCGGTGATACTTCCGGTTGTTTACAACCGGAAGTTTCGCTGCACGTGCATAAGTTGTCGACGCAAAGGGTTCCGGGGGTCTTGCTGCAATCATCGTCGTTGGCACACGCAGTGCGTAGCACATCATGATCTTGATACACTTTAACACACCAAAAAAAAAAAAACGCAGAAGAAAATATGCGTTTGATCCTGCAAAGGATGGATGTAAGTAACTCACCAATGTGTTCTTTAGTTGTAACCCCCTGGAGCACGCTGGTAATTGCAAAAATTAATGTTAACACCACCACGTTCATCTTTTTCTTTTTTTTGATGATGTGTTGTTTCGCTGAGTGTGTGTTTAAGCAGACTGGTTCATTATCTAGTCTGTCCATCATCGGCAAGAAAGAGTTGAATTGGTTTAGAAAAAAAAGGGCAAAGGTGTTTGCGTTTGGTCGCCGAACAAAACCGACACCATCGTTTCTGGAAATATGAATTAATTAATTATGTATTCCTTGTTCTCGTTCCCCTAATTTTTAGGCTTGTTTTTAATTATTATCTAGACGTAGGCATGTATAGTGGCGTTCAATTAAATCGAAGCACCCGAGAATTCTCTGTAGAAACATCGATTTATTTGTAGTTACATTTTAATTTTTATTAAAAAAAAATGTATTGCAGAATTGAGTGAACCTACAAGAAGGCCAATTAAATATTAGGAACATAATAAAAAGTGGACCCCCCTTTATTTTTCTGACAAAGAAGAAGGTTTAAAAAATCGAACAAGACTGTTAAAAGAAGAAGAAGAGCGCAAGTGAATTGAGGAATATGGAAAACTCAAAGTGACTATAGTAGATTGACTATAGTAGACTATAGTAGAAGGCTTATCAAAAACCGCAAAAAAAAAAACTGTTGAAGCTTAATGACAGGGAGAAGAAAAAGAAGAATGTCGAGGAAGAAACGGAAGAGGATGTAACAGTCTCTAGTTTGGATAACTGCATTTACTTTGGATTAAAAAGTTGTTTTGCTTTATGTCTTACGTTCCCACATTCTTGATGTAATGCATATCTTCTTCTTCCTCACTGCTTTTGGTTGTGTTTAAAATCTTTAAAAACAAAAGAAAAAAGAACAACGTAGTAGCTTTGAACAAGTTTTACAAAATAGTTCTTCAATTTTTTTACTTTGCTTTTTCCCATACACAATTGTCAATTGTTTTCCTTTTTGGACGATTATCAATTATTTTCTTCGATGTAAGTTAATTTTTTGTTAATTTTGCTTCAATTTTTTGATTTCTTTCCTTCGTTCAATGCACGATTGTCAATTGTTTTCTTTCTTGGACGATTATCAATTGTTTTTCTTCGATTTCTTCGGTGTAAGTTAATTTTTTGTATTTTTTTCTTTGAAATTTTTTGGTTTCTTTACTTTTTTCCATGCACGATTGCCAATTGTTTTCCTTCTTGGACGGTTATCATTTTTTATGTAAATTAAGTTTTTGTTTTTTTTTCCTCCAATATTTTCGTTGTTTTGCTTTTCTTCGCGCGCAATTGTCAACTGTTTTCCTTCTTGGACGATTGTCAATTGTTTTTTTTTTTCGATATAAGTTCATTTTTTGTTAATTTTGCTTCGATTGTTTAATTTCATTATTTTTTTTTCATACACGTTTGTCAATTGTTTTCTTTCTTCAACCAATATCAGTTGTTAAGTTAATTTTTTATATTTTTTCCCTTCAATTTTTTCGTTGCTTTGTTTCTTTCAATGCGCGATTGTCAATTGTTTTCCTTCGTGGTCGATGTAAGTTAATTTTTTGTCAGTTTTTCTTCAATTTTTTTACTTTGCTTTTTCCCATACACAATTGTCAATTGTTTTCCTTTTTGGACGATTATCAATTGTTTTCTTCGATGTAAGTTAATTTTTTGTTAATTTTGCTTCAATTTTTTTATTTCTTTCCTTCATTCAATGCACGATTGTTAATTGTTTTCTTTCTTGGACGATTATCAATTGTTTTTCTTCTTCGATTTCTTCGATGTAAGTTAATTTTTTGTATTTTTTTCTTTGAAATTTTTTAGTTTCTTTACTTTTTTCCATACACGATTGCCAATTGTTTTCCTTCTTGGACGGTTATAATTTTTTATGTAAATTAAGTTTTTGTTTTCCTCTTCCTCCAATATTTTCGTTGTTTTGCTTTTCTTCGCGCGCAATTGTCAACTGTTTTTCTTCTTGGACTATTGTCAATTGTTTTTTCTTCGATATAAGTTCATTTTTTGTTAATTTTGCTTCAATTGTTTAATTTCATTATTTTTTTCCGTAGACGTTTGTCAATTGTTTTCTTTCTTCAACCAATATCAAATGTTTTTCTTCGATTTCTACGAATTTCTACTAATTTTTTGTATTTCTTCCCTTCAATTTTTTCGTTGCTTTGTTTCTTTCAATGCGCGATTGTCAATTGTTTTCCTTCGTGGTCGATGTAATTTTTCTTCAATTCTTTTACTTTGCTTTTTTCCATACACAATTGCCAATTGTTTTCCTTTTTGGACGATTATCAATTGTTTTTCTTCAATGTGAGTTAATTGTATGTTAATTTTGCTTCAATTTTTTGATTTCTTTATACAATGCACGATTGTCGATTGTTTTCTTCTTTAGACGATTATCAATTGTTTTTCTTCGATTTCTACGACGTAAGTTATTTTTTTGTATTTTTTCTTCAGTTTTTTCATTGCCTTGCTTTTTTCCAGGCACGATTGCCAATTGTTTTCCTTCTTGGACGATTATCATTTTTTTATATAAATTATTTTTTTGTTTCTTTTTTCGTTAGTTTAGTTTCGTTATTTCGCTTTTTTTCCACGCGCGATTGTCAATTGTTTTCCTTGTTGGACGATTGTCAATTACTTTCTTTGACGTAAATTAATTTTTTTTCTTCAATTTTTCTAATTTCTTTGCTTTTTTTGCCTGCGCATGACGTTTTTAAGCGCCATCTACCGGAAACTAAACGAGGAAATTTGTTGTTTTGACTGAATAATTGGAAACCTTGACGTTCTGTTTTTTATAATGATTATTATTATCCAAAATTTTGTTGCAAGTCGGTTTTGATTGCAATAGGGATGTTCAGGGAGTCCTAAGGGATGCGTCCCTACCATTTGAAACTTTTTTAAAAAGGCAAAATACACAAAAGGGCTGCTCCGTTACCTAACGAAGGGTCGTAGGGCCGGGACAAAATTTAATTGTTTTTAATTTTTATATTTATTTTATATTTTTTTTTGTTCGCGTTGTTTTTCTTTACTTTATAGCGGTATCAGGACAAGGCGCAGAAGAAGTGACACCAATGACGATGCGTCAAAACGAAAACGAAAACAAAAAAGGGGGACTCACAGGTTAACAGAAAGACGAAGAATCGAAACGAAAATTGGCGCAAGGAACCTAAATATAATGGCAGAGAAACGGAAAATTCTCAAAGCAACAACAAAAAAGTGGGGAAAATTAATCGAACGAATTGAAAGAAGATGAGGCAAGCAATGAAGAAGCAACAGAGACAATAGAAAAAACGACAGCGAAGGCACAAAGGTTTGACGAAAAAACAACCTGAATCTAATTAGAAAGAAAAAAAAAGAACAAGAAACAAAAATGAATGAGAAAATACTCGAACAGTTTTCACTTAAAAATAATTTTCCTGGACAGGGAAGAAAATACAAAAGAAATTTCTTAATCCGTTCGAATAAGTTATTTATTTCTTAACAAAGTGTTATTGTTATTGCACGGTAACTACAGCGAAAATAACTATAATTCCTTGCTCGTTTGTTATCGCGTGAGGCGCGCGTCCAATCTTAATTAAACAATAACTTGAGAAAACATTGCTTGTTATTCCGAAGAAGCGGCGTTACGAAATAGCGGAATCATCCATGGGAGGACTCATCCCGCAGAAAAACAACTGAAAACTAACGAGCGCTTATCAGGTGCACGCAATGGCAGATTACCACTGGAAAATATCATCCTAATATAAATAACCGAAGCCCGAAGGATCGGATTCAATTACCACTTAGTCTCTTGAGCTCCCGCACTCCTAGCCAATAATGTCGACTTTGTTGAAGGTTCTCGTCCTGTTTGGACTGGTCAGTTGCCTAAAAGGTAAGCATATTTCGTTTATGCCTAAACAGAAAAATACGGGCTGTTTTTTAGGGGATGGTCTTGGACGTCCTTGCATGGATCACAGAGGTTGTATGAACATCGTTGATGCTGAATGCCAGAATGGATTTTGCACTTGCATTGCTGGTACGGTCGAATACAAAGGAACTTGCCTACAAGGTAACGAAAAAAAAAACCCTCTACATGAATTTTTAAGGATTCCACTCATTTGTTTTAGATTCTGAACCAGGAAAACTTTGTGCCACACACTGGGATTGCAAGGAACTCAACGACGAAAGAAGGGTTTGCGTGGGTGGGCAATGTCGTTGCATCCCAATGCACCACGTGGTCGAAGGAATCTGCATGAAAAATAAAGGTATGTCTCAGCGAAGCCCATAGTTTTTTTTTTTATTATTATTATTATTGCAGGACTTAGGGAGCTTTGTACTTCCGACGATGAGTGTTACTGGGGCCAGGATATGGAAGACAAGATGGAGTGTAGCAACAACGTCTGCTCTTGTAGGGCCGGATATAGGCCCCTAAATAAACGCCAATGTGTCCGTAAGTATCATCCTCATCACACACGAATAAAGAAGGTTAATTACAATTTTTTTGCAGCTGTAGCCTCAGGGTATCTCCCTAGAGCAGTTGATGCTGTTATGAACTGGTTTAACTGAGCTTTTACGCGATTACACTTGTAACCTGTTTGGAAAACAATAAAATACCTGCAATATTAACGTGTTTTTATTATTTTGTCCTTTCGGAAATATACAGGGTGATCCGACGTTGTTATCCAGATTTAATAATGAAACAAAAAATAACCACGAGGAATTTATTTACAAAAACTTTCGCGAACGTATTTTTGTATTTCTCAAAAGAAGATTGCGACTTTAATAATCACAAACATCTTATAAAGGTGGCCACTATGTTTACTGGCGGAATCTGCAAGCAAAATCATGTTTAAACGCCAACCAAATTAATTCGATTCACCTCCACAGGCCAATCCATCATCAAGTGCCACGGGTGTCATTTCCTTGCACCTGCAAATCGCTTGGTTCATGCAGAAGGCCCCGTCGATGCAATGCTCGTCGTAAGTACACCTCTGATCAACACCTGAAGATTTTAATTAAATCAAATGTACCACGAAAAAAATAAGAAGTTACCCCCGACGCATTTCTTGTTGTTAACATCCGGTAGATACATGTGATCGCACTGGCAAGTCCTATTATCCTTGCAGACGTACCCAAAAGGTCTGCAATCCTTGGTCGAACTGCACTTCTCATTGAGCTCACCTGCAACGTGGTGCCCCATCAAACAAATAAATAAATAAAATAATAAAATTAGTCACTTACGTCGAGTTTGGAGGAACTCAGAGGAGAATTCGTCTTCTAAACTCACCCCACGCAGGGCCAAAATTAGGCACGCGAAGGTAACCACCACGTTACGTCCCATCGCGTGCTAAACTCCACGACATAGGTCGTTAATTAGTATAGTTATTAAAGAGTAGGAAGTTTGATCGACCAAACATTGGCATGAACTCGTTCGTCGAATGTGTGAGGAGGAGGAGGAAGAAAATTGGGGGTGTAGAGTAATTACTCCCCTCTGATAAAATCGATGGGTGGAATGCAAGAGAAACCTTTTCCCGTTTGTTAACGTAACCAGAAACGTCGTCGCGGTGTTTGCTCATGTGCTTATATCGATTGATTTAAATTTATTTCGGGAGTCGTACTCGTATTTCAATTTCACAAGTCTCTAATTCGGGGGCATTGTAAATATTTAATCGAAACGCTTAATGGTGTGTTGGTTTATTTCAAAAAACAATCAATCAAGTAATCATTTCCATGCGTCTTTTATTAAATCTGAAGCCTTCTCCCCGATCATCACGACGACGCTGTTCGTATGACCTGCGATTACGTTTGGCATGATGGATCCATCCACTACTCGTAACTTGCCGATTCCATGGACTCGCAGTTGGTCATCCACGACTGCCTCTGGATCACCTTTCGGCCCCATTTTGCATGTGCCTACTTGATGGCCTAGAGTGGTCGCCATGGTTCTAAGGGCGCACTTCCAGTAAGCGTCGCTGGCGAAGGGTAGATTTTCGCAGCCCGGAAAGGGCGCCTCGTGTAGCTTCGTGCCGAGCCTTTGGAAGCTTTCCGTGTTGGCTATTTGAAGAGTCTGCAAAAGAAGTTAAAATACGTATAAAAAATAACAAATATATGCATAGGTAAGTATTTAAACGCCCAAAACTTTGCCTTGAGTGAAGTATTGGTAGAAAGATCGAGCAAAATGGAACTATTTGTTGCGCCTGTTACAATTAATTCATTACTTCCTCGCTCTTATATGATCCTGGTAATCAGATGCAAAAATTGACAAGAATTTTCCCGCGCTTGATACCTTTAATTCGACACCTCTTAGCACTTATGTGTTCCTGGTAGGAAAATTTAAGGAATGGTATCAAACTTGTCCGGAATTTTAGCGCGTCTGATATGACACTTTTTCTTGCTTATGTGATCCTGGTAGTAAATTTCAAAAATTGAGCAAAATCCATGACGAAACTGGCTTCGATGTCCTATCTGCTTCAATTTAATGTATGACGAAAAGGTGTCCTATCTGCATCTGTTTAATCTATGACCAAAAGCTTTAGCTTCAGTACCTTAACTGTTTCTGTTTAATCTACGGCAATAAGACATTAAAACCTGCTTCTGCTTCTGCTTATTTGTGACTGCTGGTGGACGTTAAAAAATTAACAATAATAATTAGAAAATTAATAATTTTTCCGAAAAATGTGCAACTTCACATTATTTTGAGCAATATAAACTCTAAAACTGTGGTTCTTCAATACACATCAGATATTCTCTTAATTTCCCTTACAGATTTCTGTAATAACGGATTCCTCTAATTAACCCGCCTTACAGATTCCTGTAACTAGGTAATTTTACGGATTTCTATAATTAAGGCTGCGTTGTGTAATAGGTTTAAACCAGGATTAAACTTAAACCTAAGTTAGAATGCGACATACAAAATGCTGTACGTCATAATGTTTGTCACACTCTAACTTAGGATTAAATTCAATCCTGGCTTAAATCTTTTATACAATGCAGCCTTAGTCACTATAAATTTATAAATTTCTGTAATTAAATCACTACAGATTCTTGTAAAACTTAATTACAGGCTAATTTAAAAATGTTAAATCGAATAATGTTTAACTTTCATTATTTTGAGCAACATAAACTCTTCAACTATCTTTTAATGGTATTACATATTCTCTTCATTTTTTTTTACAGATTTCTGTAATTATTTTATGGATTCCTCTATTTAAGCCACCTTACAGATTCCTGTAATTAAGTCACTATATAGATTTCTGTAATTAATTTACGGATTCCTCTAATTAAGCCACTTTAGATTTCTATAACTAGATCACTTTAGAGATTTCTATAATTAAGTCACTACAAATCACTACGGATTCTTCTCAAATTTAATTACAGATTGATTTAAAAATGTAATGTACAGCCTTGTATTAGTTTGAGCAATATAAACTCTAAAACTGTCGTCTTTTAATGATATTACATATTCTCTTAATTTTTTACAGATTTCTGTAATTACTTCACGGATTCCTCTAATTAAGCCGCCTTACAGATTCCTGTAATCTCTAAAACAGATTCCTGTAATCTCTAAGACAGATTCCTGTAATTAGGTTACTTTACAGATTTCTATAATTAAACCACTACAAATTTCTGTAATTAAATCACTACAGATTCTTGTAAAATTTAATTTAATCGAATAATGTTACTAATTTACTAACTTAAAACTAGTTTCTATGCCGTCATAATTCAGCCCCGTGGAAATCTAAATTTGGCTAAATATTCTGAAAAAAGTAAGCAAGAAAGTAAAGGAGACATCTTGATAGAAAGATTGAAATTTGAATGAAACTCCCTCTGGGTTTGGTACAGTTTATTCAATTCCTCCTCGATCCTGGTAGAAAGATTCGAAAATCAAAAGACAGGAAGTTTTCAACGCGTTCATTATCTCCTTGCTCTTATGCGATCCTGGTAATAAAATTGAAAAATCGGAGTAAAATTTAGCAAGAATTTTTCCGCGCCTGATACATTTCATGCGATACCTCCTTGCGTTTATGTGATCCTGGTTCCTACCAGGATCATCCTAGATTCAAAAATTGGACAAATTCAAAGTATCGACACAAATTTATTTTTTTACGCCTTCGGTGTCCAATCTGCTTCTATTTGATCTATGACGAAAATGGCTTCAGTGTCCTATCTGAGTAAAATTAATCTAATAATAATTGAAACGCGAAAGTACAACTTACAACCGCGGATTATTGACCACATTTCTTGTTTCGTTCTTGGCTGAACGAGTTTTGTTATTAAGCTTTATTAATAATTAACATTGAGTACATGTTATTACAATTGCACGCACGTTGCACCACCGTTTTATGTTATTCCCCAGTATCCCTCTAAGCACCAGTGACCAATGTTGCCAACCTCACTTGTCAATATTCAATCCTTACAATTCTTTCGACACTTCACTACTAAGAAGGCCCTTTCAGCACACACCAATTTTGTATCAAAAACCCGTATTTCAACTAAAATTTGTTTTTAAACGTATATTTAAAAAACCAAATACCTATCATGTTGTACATCAAATTTAGGTTTTATCCTAGAGTTCACCATTAATCATAAAATGGGATGACATCAGTTGAATCAAAGGGTTTTCAACTGCATACACAACAAATAACTGCAACATTACCTACGGTTTTTATTTCACTTTATTAGTTAAATTACAAAAATTATTTATAAAAAATATTTATGTTTCCCTCGGGGTCCATTCCCCAGATCTGTAGCAAGAAAACTGTAAAAATCAAAACTATTGTTTGCTTTTACTTACATTTCACTTTCGAATCGCCTCTTATGGGCTGAAGATTGAAATTTGACTTTCAATTCCATAAACTGGTGAACGATTAAACTAATCTTCGTTTCGCCCTGGTCGGAATAATCTTCTCGCCTCACTAGAAAAGGACAAGCAACATTGACGATGGAAACTCTACCTTCTCCTGTCATTAGTGTTGTCGAAACAGGAGGCCCAACGTTTCCGGTTACTATCACTTCGAACAACAATCTTCTTCGCTTTTTCAACTCTAATTGGAACGACTTCAGTTCTTCGAGGATGCTTGTTTTTACACCGTATCTTGTTTCTTCCATTTTTTGTAATATTTGTAAACGATAAAGTGTTTAGCAGAGGAATAAAGGTGTTTACGTATTAAGAAGAAATTACAGATTCAGTTATAAAATCACTGTTTCGATGAATATTTTATCTAGCGGTATTACTTACCTTTAAGACTCGGTCAAATCGATTAAATAAATCACAGAAGCAGGACAAAATAACACAACTCAA
Source organism: Serrognathus titanus (assembly GCA_039766575.1). NCBI lineage: Eukaryota > Metazoa > Arthropoda > Insecta > Coleoptera > Lucanidae > Serrognathus > Serrognathus titanus. The sequence continues at coordinate 18,524,061 of CM077911.1, read as the reverse complement.
GGTCAAGAGTTGTTGACAGTCAGTGTTACCAAACCAACAAGTTAAAATCTAAAATGTAGGATCTGTATAGTGTTGCATGTTATTAATTTCACAAATAACATAAGTACTTAAGTACTTAAAGGGCCTTCTTAGTAGTCACTTCGCTCTTATGTATCCTGGTAATAAGATCCAAGAATCGAAGTAAAACTTGGCAAGTATTTTTCCGCGCTTGATACATCTCATGTGATATTTCCTTGCGTTTATGTGATCCTGATCCTATCAGGAACCTACCAGGATCTTCCTAGATTCAAAAATTGAACAAAATCGAAGTATCGACGCAAATTTATTTCTTTACGGCTTCAGTGTCCAATCTGCTTGTGTTTGATCTATGACGAAAATGGCTTCGGCGTCCTATCTGAGTAAAACTAATCTAATAATATCCCAACGAGGAAAGAATAACAGGAGGGAAGATATGGCAGTGGGAGAATGCAGTTTATATTTGACGGAAGGTCAGTTTTTGCAAAATGTTTATTAATATCCGTAATGGAAGTATGAATATCGTATCCTGTTAATAAGATTCAAGAATCTTGGCAAGAATTTTTCCGTGTCTGATACTTTTCATCCGATATCTCTTCGTGTTTATGTGATTCGAGTAAGAAGATTCAAAAATTGGACAAAATCGAAATATCGACACAGATTTATTTTTCTACGCTTTCGATGTCCAATCTACTTCTCTTTGATTTATGACGAAAATGGCTTCAGTGTCCTATCCGACTAAAATTAATCTAATAATAATCGAAACGCATTGAGTCGTGTTTATTGCTAGGCGTTTTGCGTTGACTTTAAAATTCTACACGGTTCTATTGGCTCAATTTAAAAGCATATGATTTGTTTAATTGAACGAACCAATCAAATCTCTGTCGCGTAACTCGGCGATAAGAAACCGTCTAACAATGAATACTTCTGTTTGATCTATGACGAAAATAGCTTCAGTGTCCTATCCGACTAAAATTAATCTAATAATAACCGAAACGCATTGAGCCGTGTTTATTGCTAGGCGTTTTGCGTTGGCTTTAAAATTCTACACGGCTCTATTGGCTCAATTTAAAAGCATATAATTCGTTTAATCGAACGAACCAATCAAATCTCTATCGCATAACTCGCGATGAAAAATCACCTAACAGTGAATGGTTCTTGTTGATCTATGACGAAAATGGCTTCAATGTCCTATCTGAGTATAACTAATCTAATAATATCCCAAACGTGTCAATCAACGAGAAAAGAATAACAGGAGGGAAGATATGGCATTCGTTGGAAGTTGCCACTTTGCGGTAGGTCAGTTTTTTGCAAAATGGCTGTTTATTGATATCCGTAATGGAAGAGTAAATACCGGATTTTGTGTTAGTATCTGAATATAGTACCAATTTATAAAATTGGGCCTTAAATAACACTCGTCCTTTTTACCTAAACTGTGTCTGCGGTCTGCGATTGTAAAGTAAAATGGCCGCTAGATAGCAAGCCATGATAAAGAAAATAAGGTGTATCTATGCATTATTTTTTCCCTCTACGTTTTATCTTCATCTCGTTTTTTTTTACATGAGGTTAAAGCAAGTTGCAAATACTCTCTCTGAGTGCAACCAATGCAGGTGAATCGAAAACGCTTTTTCTGCTTTTTTCTTGTAATACCTGTCACATGTCACATGTTACCCTTCAAGTAACAGTTACCAACATCAGAAATATTTGACAGGTATTACAAAAAAAAATCGGAAAATAAGAAACATAAAGCATAATATTAGATACAGGCTTAACCGATTGACCAGCTCTATGAACAACAATGACACAAACTCTGAGGAAAGTAAAAGTAAATATGTATTTGCTGCTGTAAACATTGAACCATAAACTTACTTATGTTGATTATCACCTTAATGCGGTTAAAAAATTGTGTATTGATTATACCAACCGGTCTTGAATTCCTTAACCCAGATTCCACCGCAACGCCACACAAAGAAAACACATGCGTTCGGTGTTACTTAATCTCGTCAAGGTCACGAGCGAAAGCTTAAGGTCGGGCCAACAGTTTTATTATAAGTTCAACGGCCAAAGTCACGAAAATTATGCGTGGAAAGATAAAAGTCATTGCCATTGCTTGTTTATGTCATCGCGACAAATTTTTATCGTTTAAATTCATTTCGGTTTTAATTTTGTTTAATCAAATATAAGAAAACCAAATTACCTTCTTTATTCCTTCAATCATAACAGCGAGATCATCCTCCTCCTGAAAATAATTAACGTTGATGATTGGCCAATGTAATGGGTTCGAATCTCTGAGCGTAACGCGCCCTCTACTTTTCGGCCTCATCAAGATCACAGACATAGAAAATCCTGGCCTGTCCCTGATGGAACCATACACTGCTTCGTAGAATCCCGCGGGAATCCCCAAGCAACGCCTCATACTTCCGTAATTATCGCCGTGAAGCCCGCCCGCGCCCAACACAATTTCAACGTCCGGGTAATCCCCCGAGGAATTCTTCGTTTTAACGAACGCGAGCGCCTCCGCGCCCCCGGGAATCGTAAAGGGGCCATCACCGTTTAAAACATAATTAAAAACATCCACCGGATTTTGCAGCTCAAAATCCGACACGGTCACACTTTGATTGACCAAAAACACCAGCGGATTAAAGTTCACGTGATCCTGCAAGTTGAAGCCGACGTTTAGTTCTTTGACGACCGGGATTCCAACCCTCTCGAGCACCTCCTTGGGGCCAACCCCCGAATGCATCAGCAAATGAGGGCTGTTGAAAGTCCCCGCGCTTAGGATCACTTCCTTCTTGATTCGGACCACGTGTTTCTGCCTGTTTTTCAGAAATTCCACGGCGTAAGCCTCCCTGGTTTCAGGGTGGATCAAAATTTTTGTCACGCGCGCTTTGATGGCGACTTGAAGATTGGGTCTTCTGGGCCTGATTGGGTTTAGGAAGGCCTTCGCCGCGCTGCATCGCCTTCCGTTTTCCATCGTCGCAAGCACCCGGGAGAAACCGATGTGCTTACGCCCGTTAGGGTCATTCAAGGGGTAGCCCAGTTCTTCCCCGGCTTCCAGGAAGTGTTTTACTAGGGGCGTTTCGAATGGGGGGTGTTGCACGTGGAGGTTGCCTTCATACCCGTGGTATTCCCGATCCACATCGAAACATGCGCTGCAGTTCTCTGATTTTATGAAGTAAGGAAGAACGTCCTCGTAACTCCACCCCTTGTTTCCCGAGCTGGCCCACTCGTCGAAATCCAGCTTATTTCCTCGGGTGTACAAAAGAAAATTTATGACGGAGGTTCCCCCCAGGGCTTTTCCTCGAGGCAGGGCGCATCGTTGATCGATCATTCCGAGGCAGCTAAAATCGGATGGGTCGCTTTTGTAGCCCCAGTTGTAACTGGTTGAGGATTGAACCGCCGCCATGATAGGGACGTCGGTCAAAAACGATTCCTCCACGCCGGCTTCCAGCAGTAAAACCGTCCAGGTTTCCTCTTCGGATAAACGGTTTGCAACGACGGATCCTGCTGTGCCCGCCCCGATGATGACGAAGTCGTATTCACTGTTTACGTCCTCAGGAAATTCCAAAAATTGCGCCCGAGCGTTCGTTATGTACATTATAAAAATCACTGGGGCGTACATTTTGCGTAAACAAAAGAAAATGTCGATGAGACGTAGGCAGACGCATCACTGCAAAATAATTGCTCGCTGAGACACCAACACGTAATCTCTCATTTATATTCTTTGTTGGTGATAGGACGTGAGCAACCTTGGTTATCTTAGTTTATGATATTCTATTTAACGTGTTCCTGATTAGTCTTTATAATACGAATGATTGTTAACCTAGGAACTATTAGGGTAGATAGTGTATGGAAGTTCGGGGCCAATTTCCATGGCGGACTAAGTTTCAAACGTGTAGGTATGATTGCCTATCTAACGGGCGTGGAAGCCTGTTGGGGAGGATTGATGCAAAACTGACAGTATTTTGTAAATAACAAGTAAAGAGAGGCAGCAATTTTCAAATAACAGGTACCAGTTCATAAATGGCGGATAGATGTTTTGAATTTCGCGCGCATCATCCCTCCCTCTCGACTAGCAACAGGTCTTCACGCCTGTTAGTTAGGCAACCATACCTACACTTTTGAAACGCAATAGGCCTTACGCAACTCAAAAGGGAAATTGACTCCGAACTCCCATATCCTCTCCACTTACTGGAGAATATTGTACTTGCATTTTTTTTGTTAAAGTAAAAATGTTACGCCTTTTTCTTTTTCAAAAAAATATCTTTTATAAGCTTTGCTCAAACAAACCCCGAATATTTATCAAAAGAGAAACGTTTCTACACTTTTTGATTTACGAGATTCTCAACGTTTGACCGGAAATAGTTTTTTAAATTTCCTATTTATCTAGAGTGCTGTGAAATGTTTATCAAAACATGGACGTACAGCGTCGATTGAATGCGGGCGCTGCCTTCCTCGCAGTGTTACCAACTCAAGGGGTAAATCCCTTTTTAGGGGATTTTTTCTTCAACTCGTTAGAGATTAGGGGATTTTCAAGTTTTGTTTCACGAAGAAGCTGGAAGCTAACAGTCCCTAGGCAGCTCAAAGTTATTATTTTATTTTATGTAGAAGGAAACCCACTTATATTATAAAAACGACCATCTATTGAGCAAAGTTTCAATTATCAATCATCACAGCGATTTGTTTGTTTTTCGTTTGTTTTTTGGTTCACTATTTCCGCGATGCAGAAAATCATAGATAAAATGTAACTTGTCGTCACTAAAGGAGTTGAGCAGTGCCATCTATTGCTGCTTTTTTAATCTGTTTATTAAAAAAAAAAACTGCAATAGCTGGCGCTGCTCAAATTTGACACATATATTTGTCCACATGGTTATGTGGACGACAAATACACAATTATTCTATGTTTTTTTTTACTGTTCGTTTCAAATTGTTTTTTTTTTTTTTTTAATTTATAAATCTACCGAATTGTGCACCAAAATCGCTTCTCTTTTGTTTTTATATTTTTATATTTTGTCCATTTGTTTTCTTTATTTCTTTGTTTTGCTGCATTTCCTACATTGTGTTGTAAAATCGATTGGCTTTTGTTTTGTTACATTTTTCAAAATTATATATTTTTTTATATTCCTCGTCATTTATTTAATTTTTTTAAATAAATTGTGTCGTAAATTTGATTGTTTTTTGTTTCTATTATTTTTTTGAATTTTATTATTTATTTTTTGAATTTTTATTATTTTGTTTTCTTTTTGTCATCACAATTATCAATCGAATTAATTGCGCTGTAAAATCGACCGTCTTTTGTTTTTTTTTTTTTTCAACTTTATGCATTTTTAAGAAATTTTTAATTCTTTTTAAATTTGTTCCCGAATCTAGTAACAAATTTTGTTCGTTTGTTTTTTTTTGCTTCTTTGTTTTGTCACATTTCCTCCTAAATTTATGATTCTACTGAACTGTGCTGCAAAATCGATTGCCTTTTGCTTTTACCATTACCCGTTTAAATTTTTTTATCTCGTGTTTTTAAAAAATTCCATTATTTCTTTTAGTTTCTCAACGTTTATTTAATTTTTTAAAATTATGAATCTATTGATAAATTATGTAAAATCGATTGTCTTTTGTTTTTTTTATTATTATTTTTTTTTAATTATGGATCTATTAACAAATTATGTAAAATCGATTGTTTTTTGTTTTTATTATTATTATTTTTTTTTAAATTTAATTGTTTTGTTTCCTTTGTGTCATCATTTTTTTAATGTTTCTCAGCGTCTATTTAATTTTTTTCAATTATCAATCTATTAAATTGTGTCGTAAATTCGATTGTTTTTGCTTTTATTATTATTTCTTGAATTTTATTATTTATTTTTCGAATTTTAATTATTTTGTTTTCTTTTCGTCATCACTTTTTCAATTTTTTTTTTTAAATTTGTTATTAATCAACTTAATTGCGCTGTAAACTCTACCGTCTTTTGTTTTTTTTTTCAACTTTATATATTTTTAATAAATTTTCAAAGTTTTTTTTTTAATTTATTCCTGAATCGCGTAACAAATTTTGTTCATTTGTTTTCTTTGCTTTCCTTGTTCGGTCGCATTTCGCCCCAAATTTATTAATCTACCGAACTGTGCCGTAAAATCGATTACCTTTTGTTTTCACTATTACCTATTTCGTATTTTTTTAAAAATTCAGTATTTCTTTTGATTTCTCAACGTCTATTTAATTTTTTTAATTATTGATTCGTTAATACAAAGTGGTCAAGAATAACTATTTGAGTTGGCAAAACCGTTAAGAATATTTTTTATTCGGCTATTTGCAACACTGCAACCTTGTATGACATAAGTTTAATTTGTAAGGTGGGGGGAGAAAAAGAAAACAAATTTCAAGACATTTGTTTTGTTGAAAAAGTCTCAGCCGACTAGATATAAAAAATTTAATTAAAAAATATATTACTATACAGGTAGTTCCATTAAAAGAAAAACGTAACATCAGTTTATTTCTCACTTACGCAATTCTCAGTTGTTTTTCTATGACCACATAGAGGAACCGTTTAAATTAATTTTTGCAAATTTTATTTATCTTTTTTTTGTATTTACGTCACAATTGAATTCACACACAAATTTGTATATCACTTTTTTTACTAAAACACGCGGCATTGTCTTAAACGTTGCAAAAATAAAAATGAGAGGATCACTATGCACTTGGCAATTTTATTAATTCTTTCAGGTCAAGGACATCCAGAACACAATCTTACCACCTTGCCTGAACTGGTAATAAAATTTATTTATTGATTTGTTTAATTCGGTCAATGTGACTAAAATGGCACGCCTACATATGAAGACCTAAATCGAAAAATATTTAATAATTTAATCTTCTCATTTTTCTGTTCACAACTAATGTTAATTTAATTTATTTTTAATGTTACCTTACTAGTAATGTTACCATAACATTACCAACTTCATTTGTTTTTAATAAAAATTAGATACACCTACGTCTTTCGTTTTCTTAACTCAGGTGTCTTCTGTTTCTCTATTTTTCATTGGAAGTTCAGTATACCGATTGTCTTTTGTTTGAGTTGGCAATACCGTTAAGAGTATTTTTTATTCGGCTATTTGCAACACTGCAATCAGATAGGCAGATGTTTCGTTGGTTTATTGCACGTAACCTGAACAGCGACAAGATTGTAGGTTATGTGAAGAAAAATTACCGTTGTAATTTGAATTTGAAATGTCAAATGACGCTTGTAAAGTGCAGTTGTCAATATCAAGCCGTCAAAAACCAGAAGTTACTCCAGTTATACCACTTCAAAATAAAATTCAGCGCTGCCAACTCAAACAGTGATTCTTGACCACCTGGTGGATGTAAATTAAAGTAAAAACGATTGTCTTTTGTTTGTATTTGCGATCTCTATATTTCCCTTGAGTTAATAAATTATTTTTAATCAAAATTGAACTGTAAATAAAAGTGTGTAATTACTAATAATAATTTTTTTTAAATCAGTGACTCATTAAAGTGCATTTTGCAAATTTTGTCACCCGCCGCCCATGGTAAAAAAATACAGTATTCAGTACCAACTTTTAAAAACAAATTACTGGAGCGGGAATTTCAAATAACTTTCAATCATTTATGAACACACCGTATTTAATTATTAAAAATTATTAAAATTGTTTCTTATTTTTATTTAAGCATTAAACAACAATTTTTTTTTAATTTACGCCTAAAGTGTTATTAAATTATTTCTTATTATTTACAATCAGATGCATATTTAAACTTGGTTTGAAGGCTTACGCATCTACAGCGACAACAAGAAGCAGCGACAAGACCAGCTATAGAGGAGTCCCTTGCAAGTGTGTATATGTTATTTTCTCCCTTATTATTCACTTTTGGAAAAATAAAGTTACATTATTTCGTCCTGAAGATATCGGGAGAAAATTCTGAATCACCGTGTATATTAAAGAATTTCTTTCTTGTAATGTGTAACGTCACGTAAAAAATTGTAGGTCAGAGACTTTTAGATTTTATTGTGTGTAATCCTGACCTGCTTTTGGTTTATTTGAATGCTCGTGGTCGACTTATTGCAAGAAGTCTCTTACATCAGACTAGTTTCTCTAGTATTCTGACTTTGCTAAATTAATGACGAAACAGTTACTCTCGAAGTACCTACAGCGTGAGTTTTAAAGATTGAAAATACTTTGAATTTGGCGCCATAGTTTTTAGTGAATTTCACGTTTTAAATTTGGCTACGACGAATTACCAATTGATTATTCTGTGTTAAATTCTGTTCGTTTGGATTTTCGCAGGCACATTTTTGATGTTTTCCTCCTTTTTTATTACTATTATTAACTATTTTTAAATCAGAAGAACGTGTTGCCAACTTAATTACAATTTAGTAGCGCGCCAAATTCAAATCATCCTCAGTCACTTAAACTCACACTGTATAACGCGACTTTGTATTTCTTCGCTAAAAAAAATTACGCGCTTCTATAAATGATGCTAATAAAAACAAGCACGTTGGCAAATGATTGTTAATTTACTACTTAGAAAGCGTTTGCCTAATCGTTTAGACAATGAGAGTTAAAACAATTAAAACTTAACTGAAAGTGTCTTGACGCGTCCTGAAGAAAGTGAAAACGCTTTGCAATTCCAACAAGGGCCAATAAATTACGTGACAAATTAAATTTCATGTAGCTCTTAATTTAAATTCGTTCGTGAAGCCTCTTCGCGTAACGGCGTTCAAGAGTGAAAGTAATTGGTCAACGTAACGGTTGCCAGTACTTGGTAGTCTTCGCGTGGATTAAGCCGGTGTGGGGGCCTAGGGGCGCTTCAATATGACACGCGATGCGGTCCGTCTTACTTTTGCTTCCGTTTTTGACTTCCGCCCGCCCCCAAACGGGGAATAACTCGACCCAAAGGTACAACATCGATTTAAAAATAAAAGAAGGCCATTCTTTTGCGGTTGAAAGACTCGTCGAGGAATGGGCGCCGGTGTTGTGGTTGGCACCTGGGGAGCGCTACCTACCCCTAAGCGTGGAGGAATTTTTAGGGCACGTCTACCCAGCCGATGTTAACGGTAGGGCCGTATCGGATTCTTTGCCTTTGGGCCGACAATCCAACTGGGTATACCTCGTCACCAAACGCAATTTAGGTGAGTACCCAATCTTAGGCAGCTACACGAAACCATCCCCCAAATAAATCTTGTAGCTTCCTTAAAAAACGGGACGTCTTTCTTGCATGGTAAGGACCCAAGGAAAACGCCAGTGCCCGTGTACGTGACCGTCACAGAGTGTTTGGTCCGGCCCAACGCGACGCAATTATTTTTTCACCTGAGCTACTGGATGTTCTACCCTTACAACGAGGGTAAACAGGTCTGTTTTCTAGGCAGATTCCCCGCGCCATTCATATTTAACACGTGCTTGGGGAAGATTAAAACCATCGGGGACCACGTGGGCGATTTCGAACACGTCAGTTTATCCTTCAGGGGCAAAACCGTCCCTGACGAGATGTTCCTTTCCGTGCATGATACGGGGGTGTACTACAAATACGACGAGGGTGCTAAGCTCTTCAGGTACGACAGGCAGGTTGGCAGGAGAGGAATTGCGCAAAGGGTCGAATTCCCGTCGGAGGTGAAGTTGTGGAAAGGACGGCCCGTTTTATTCGCCGCCCTGGGTTCTCATGGTCTGTGGTCCGCTCCGGGGGAGCATTATTTCGTGAGGGTGCCGAAATTGTCGGATAGAAACGGCTTCGGCGTCCCTTGGTTGACCTGGAAGCGTCTGGAGGTGTTTCACGTGGGGGTCAGCAAGACGCCAATTTGGATGAAGTACCTTGGGAGATGGGGCAATCCTAAATCCAATTGTTTTCCGTTTAGTAAATTGGGAGTGTGCGAGTTATCCGACGGACCTTGGGGCATTTTAAGACGTCAGCAAGATTTTTATTGTTAATTTTTATTTATTTAGTAGTTTTCTATTTATGTCGTTGCTTTCGTTTTCGTTTGTTCAGCTCTGTTTATTTAAAAACAATAAAGTCGACTTATTTTGTTTTTTTTTTGTGTGTGATGATTATTAATTGGGTTTCCATTGTTAGTTTTTGTTTTATTTACTACTTGATCTATTAATCTAAACTAATTAAAAAGTTAAAGTTCGAGAATAACTGTTTCAGTTGGCAACACAACTAAGAGCATTTTTTATTTTAAAGAAGTTGAAGAAATACATACCCAATAACCCACAAAGCCGTGTATGCGTTGGTGATTTTATTTATTTATTTATTTTTATATGTTTAGAAATCACATTGACATTTCCATCATTAAATTACATTATTAATAACGTGAATAATAAATGAACGTTTCCTGCCTTACGTTTCTCACACGATGTAGTTTACTGAACGCACCCCAGCGCAAGTAACGTCAAAGTGACAACCAAACGTCAAGTTTGTGTTTTGAGGTTAAGACCGTGTTTTCGTCTCATCTTTTAAAAGAAAAAAGTAATATGGCACTGAATAAACCGGCAATAGTAAGCGGAGAAGCGTCAGAAACGGACAGCGAGGATGAGGCAGTAAACGCAGCTCAATCGCAAACGGTAAAAATCAATTCATCGCACTTGCAAAAAAAAAATTCATTTGAATTGCAGGCGCTCAAGACAATGCCCTCAGTACAAGGCGCCGTTATAAGCGGCGAAGATTCCGAATCTGAAAACGGTGTGCCTTCGAGACTTCGTTTATTGATAAAGATTTTTTTAATCCCAGACGTGTTCTAGATTTGGGAGGAAGCGGCATCAGCAGCGCTGTCTCCGCTTTATCCCCCACGACTCCCGAAGAGAACGTCGCCAATATGAAATCGTACGACTCATTACTGCACAAGAAACTAAGTAACTTACATTCACACTCCTTTGGTCTTCACTGAGTGTATGTGCTTTGCAGGGGAATGCAACTTGAAACTGCACAAGGACCTGAACGGTTTAGTCCATGGAGTGGTGGACGAATCCGGCAAGAATTTATCAGCGATCGAACAGCAACTACTGAAGTCGCAGCTCACGTTGCAGTCGGCCGTGACCTCGCTGAAATCACTCAACGTAAACTCGACCAAAATAAGAAACAAACTGCACGCAGTCATTTCCTCAGTATTTATTCCCAATATAAGCGTAGATAAATAAAGCTGACACTCGGAAGAAAGGAATTTATCTTAGTGTGTGCAATGCCAAATTTTCTTTCGCTATCATAAATGTATTTGCGTGTGACTAGTCAATAAATTAGAATTTACAAGCACTAATTAACGAATGATTAAAGCTAAGTGTTATCGAATTGCTTGCGAACTGAGATCGCTTGGTGTCCGATTTCCGCTTGGAAGGTGTTGAAGTCGGTCGCTAAATTGTCACGTCGCTGCCTGACTTTCTGCAATCTCGTGTTGATGTCTTTTTCGTTTTTAACCCTCGCCATGTGGCAGTCTTTTAATCTGGAATCAAATTATTTATTTTTTATTTCAAGGCTCATATGCACCGAACAAATAAACTCTGCATCGTTTTAAGCGTCGTTTAAAAATTTAAGTGTTTGGTGCATTTGGGCCTTGGAAATACAAAGCTTGGTTCCTACTTCTTATTTTGTTGTTGTACAGCCGTGATCATCTCTTCCACTTCCTTCTCCATTTGATTGAGGCTCGCCAGTCTCTCCTGGATTTTAGTTCCCCTCGCCAACATCACATTCGATAAAGTCGACTCGGTTTCACACCTGGACTCGCTGAATTTTGTATTGTTGTAGAGGACGGTGATGTGCTTGTTGGGTTTAATCGTGTCACTCCTCTTTTCCAAATTGACTTTCATGCAGGTGGTTTCAGTTTTCGATGAGAAAAAATTGCTTTCATTTCTAGTCTCAACCCCGCACGCAGTTATTGAACTCCTGGCGTTCTCCAAGTCTCTCTTCGTACAGGAGAGCTCCTCTTGAGTCTCCGCCAGTTTGATTTTGGTGGTCTTCAACTGCTCGTGCACTTCAGAGCAATGGTGCTTCACCCCGAACAGTTCGCTTTCGATGTCATCGAGTTTCTCCTGGAGCTGGACGTTCTCCGTTTTCCACGATTCATTCACGAGCAACTCTTTTTCCATTCGGGACAAATCGACTTGTAACTTCTCGTTCTTTGATTTGACCGCCTGCAAAGCTGCCTCCACGCTTGTCCTTTGCGTGCACGCTTCCTTGAGCTGTTGCTTTAGGTTTTCGCACTCGTTCTCTTTGCTGGTTTCGTTCTCCTTTTGCTGCAGGAGTTGCTGGGACCTTTCGTTGATTTGCTCGCGCAACATGCGATTGTTGGATTTGATTTCTTCGATCTCTCCTTCGAGCTCACGCATTGTGCTGGCCATGTGCGACTTGAGCTCGGTTCTTTCTTTCTGCGCGCGCTCTAACTTCTCCGATAATCTGCAAATCTTAAAGTTAGATGATTTTAAAGCGTGATGAAGCCGTACCTTGAGATTTCCTCGTCTTTACAAGCGAGTTTCTCTTTGAGCGTTTCGATTTGTTTCTGCAGGTCTTTGAAGTCGTCGTCGGCCTTGATCATCGCCTGGCATTCCTGTTTCTTGAGGGCGTACTTCGTGAGTTCCAGTTTTTTCTCTAGGTCGCTGCAGGCCGACTGTAGTTGTTCCCAGTTTTGGGAAGCGCTGGCGTTGTTGAGGTCGACCTCGGCGCGGACGTTGCACAGTTCCTTTTCCAGTTCCTCGATTTCGACTTTGAGGCTCTTAATTTTTTCGCCCCTCTCTTCGATTTCGTTAATTAACTTGGCGTTTTGCGTTTTGTAAAAGCGGATGTCCTCCTGCTGCTCCGAGAGGTAGCCGTAATCAGTTTCTAGCTTCTCGTAGTTTTTGGTCATGTCGAACAGGGCCGATTTGGTTTCGTCCAGCTGCACGTAGAATTCTTTTTCTTTCTCTTCGATCTCCTCCTCCAAGGTGGATAGTTTGGTTTTTAAAAACGCGATGTCTTCGTTCAGTCGCGCTTTGTCGATCCTCTCAGAGTCCACTTGCTCTTCGTATTGGCGAATGACTGTATCCTTCGCTGTTATTTCTTGATTCATTTCATCTTTGATTTGCTTGAGCTGCCCCAGTTGATTTTGGGCGTCCTTGTACTCACGACTCAGCAGATTGTATTTGGCGTGGTACTCAGAAATTACTTTCTCCTTCTCCTCGTTCTCTTTGGAAGTACAAGCGAGTTTCTCTTCGGCGTTGCATAATTTCTCCTGCATTTCTTTGATGGCCTCGTCTTGATGCAGCACGTTGTTGACCAATATTTTCGTTTCCGTTTCCAAATCCGATTTTTCCCTGACGACCTTTTCGTAGGCCTCCATCCAATTTTTTACATCGTCTTTATAAACGGCGAGCTCCTGGAGGCAACACGTCAGCTTCTTAGCGTAGGCCTCCTGGCTCTCTTTTAATTCCTTGATCGACTTATAACCCGTGCCTAGTCTTTCCTCACCCCCTATGCGTTCGTAATCACTTTTCAATTTGATGATGTTCGCTTCGTAATGGTAGAATATTTGTTTGCCCTTTTTAATTAGCTCCAACTTTTCCGCCTTCGTGCGCTCCAATTCTTTCAAAAGCAGGTCGAACGTGCCCGATGAGGGATTCGTCCTGGTTTCGGGTTTGTCGCCTTGCCCGAGGAACTCGGGCAGGATTCTCCTTAGGTTCTCGTTCGCCGCCCTCTCGTTCTCCTGGAAGCGAAACAGTTCGTTCTCAAGTTGGGTTTTGCTTTTGCGTTCGTCCTCGAGCGCGTCCACCAATTCTTTTAGTTTGCCTTCGAGGGCTTCTTTCTCCGTGACGAGTTCCTCATAGGCTTCGAGCACACTCTCCTCTTTGATTACGGGAATCGAATTGTTACTCGACCTTCCACACAAAGAAGCCTCGCTGTTACCGTTCTGATTCATAAAATCATTTTTTTCCAAGGCGACTTCCATTTCGAAAATCTTCGCCCGCAATTTATTAATTTCCTCTTCCTCTTGATTGGATTGGCTTCCGTTTATGAGCATCATCTTTCTTTCGTATTCTTCGCACTGGTTCTCCAGTTGGTCTTCATAGTTAAAAACGAGCTTCTTAATTTGATTCTGCAAGTACCCTTTGTCTTCTTCTAGCCGAACCGTGCGCGCTCTCAATTCCCCAAGAAGTTCGTTCAGACTTAAATCGTCGTCTCCAGATGGTTTCTCGGTTTTAAGGCAACGAATTTCCTCGCGCATTTTTTCGCAGTCGTCGTTGAGTTGGCGCATTTCGCTTTCATATCTGCAAAACAACTTTTTATTTTCCTCCACGTAGGCCTCCCTTTCCCTATCCGAATCTTCCAGTTGCTTTAACAACATTGCTATTTTGCTTTGAGCGTTGCATTCCCGCGTTTCCATTTCGCCCTTCAATTTCTTCATTTCATTCATGAGGTTCACCCGATTTTTATTTGAGGTTTCGAGTTGTTCTTGCAGTGATTTCACTTCGCCCCTTTTGGTAAGCTCTTTTTCCTTGTTTCTTAGTTGCTCCTCTTCCATGGTCTGCTTCAATGTTTCGTAATCCCGTTTTATTTGTTCAGTTTCGGCTTGCGCCGTCGTCAGTTCTAAATTCAAGGCGCTTTTGTTTTTCCTGAGCTGCAGGATTTTGTTCTGGGCGTTCTCGCACTCGTCCTTTATGATGGCCAGTTTCGTGTCGTACTCGCTGAATAATTTCTGAACCTCCTGGATGAACTGCGCCCTCTCCTTCTGGGTGCTGTCCAACTCCTCCGTCATTTGCTTGAAGTTCTGGTCTAAGATTCCTATTCGTTTATCTTTTTCTATTAGTTGACTCTCGATGGTCTCCTTAACATGTTGGGCCTCGTTTAGGTTTTCGCGTAGCTCAGCCTCTTGTGATTTGCTAGCTTCTAGCTCCTGCTGTAGTTGTTTTAAGCGTGCGTCCAGATTTTCGTTTTCTTCCTTGGCCCAACTGTACTGATCCTGGACGTGCTCCAGTTTGACTTCGTAGTCTTCAAGGAGCGTCCTGTTTTGTTCCACGCATTTGGTAATCTCCTTGTTCGCGTTTACTAACTCTGACGCCATCTGGATTATTTTGGTTTGCAACACGTCGACGTCTTGCTCTCTTTTGATCGCCATCGTGACTTGCGATTTGACTTCTTCGATGGTTAAGCTTTGCACGCTTTCGCCATCTTTAATTTTCCCAAGGAAACTACTAAGTTTTTCGTTTAAGCCGAGGTTCATTGCTTTCTCCTTTTCCACTGGATTACAACTCGGCATGTTCTGAAGACCGCTTTGTGGTTTCGCTTTCTTCGTTTCCTCCATCATGCAACTCAACTTGTTCCGAACTCTGTTTGTGGTTTTCTCATTTTCCGCCATTTCCACCAGCATACAACTCAACTTGTTCTGAAGACCGCCTGTGGTTTCCTCATTTTGTTGAGTCTCCTCCTTCTCCTGAGGGTTTCTTCTGTGACGAGCATCGATGGTATCAAGTCTATCCTCACACTCTTTTTTATTTTTGATCATCTGCTTCATCAACTCTTGATAGGTCCTTTCCAATTTATTTTCCAACCGCCTCATCTTCTGCTGCGCGTTGATGACGTATTCTTTTTGAAACAGCTGCTCGCTTAACATGCGCAGTTCGCTTTGGGGCATCGTCCTCTTGCGCCTTGGACTTTCGTACAGGCTTTGTTCCGCGATGGAGCTGAAGTTGCTTAGTCCTCTTTGCAAATCTTCGATCGTATCTTTTTGCGAACGGTCTTCCGGCGGGGATTCTTCTAACGTCCTCGCCAGTCGGTGGAAGGAGTCGATTTCTTCCTGGGCGTGAAGCAGCTCGGTGATTTCTTTCGAGTTCTCCGAGCCTTCGAAGTTGATTTGGCACTCTTGGAAAAATTCAGTTTCGATTTTGGACCGCACCGATTTGATGTGGAGGACGTTGAGACTTCGCATGGAATCGACTATACTAAGGTTGCTCGATTCGGCCACGCTCGTGGTCAATTCGTCGCCGCTTGGGGTTTTCGGCCCTTCGGGTTTGTTACTTTTTTCAGAGGTGGTCTCCAGCTTTTGTTGGGCGCCCCAATTTTCAAAGAGTTTCACTAGCGATTTATCCCTGAAAAAGAAAAATAGTTTCTGGGTTTCCCCGACAAACTCAATCAGCGCAAACTCACTCTGTCTTCAGCTTATCTTCGTGCCTCCTCATTGCTTCTGCGCTCTGTGGTGTTAATTAAAGTGTTAGGACTTAGGAACTTTTTTTTTTTTCAACTTCAGTAATTACCTTATTGTGGATCAGTGGTTGGTGATGGCCCGTATTGTAAAGGGTGTGCTTTTCATGCGTCTTCTTATACAGCTCTTCCATTTTCGCCAGTTGCTCTTGCAGAAGTGATATGAGGACGTTTCGGTTTGCTAATGCCTGCTCGGATTCTTTAAGAAGACGCGCGTAATGCTCCGAGCGGTCTTCACTAAGCGATTGCGATTTAACTTTATAATTTTCGGATGTGTTTTTCTGTAATTTTTATTTAATTTTTTTTTTCTGGAGACGAGTATAATTGTTTACCTTTGATGGTGTCTCGTCATTTTGTTTGGATTGGTTGCAGCAGGAGGAATTATACTCTGGAAGACTTAGTGTTAAGTCGCTGGATGTGCTTGACATTTTAGGACATCATTTTCGCATGAATTTTGGCGTCGCCTTGCGGAACTAACATTTGGAAAATTTCGGAATGCCTTTTAACTCGGGACGTTCTTCGCCGGACAAAGCTGAAATTTTGGACCTACCATTTGAAGTTCGATTCTATCGAGAATGACATGTTACGTCAAACTCTTTATAATTTCAATTTACTTTTGCCTAATGCGTTTTCGATTGGCTACACTAGTGTGTATATCTTCATCTCTTATTATTACATGAGGTTAAAATAAGATGACAATACTCTAAGAGTGAATCGAAAATGCTTAATCAGATTTACAGAGGGTGGGTCCTAAATGGTGTTTTCGATTCACTCGCACCTGTTGTACTCAATGTATTCGCATCTTGTTTTAACCTCATGTAACAATAAGAGATGAAGATACTCTTTGTGCATTCTAATGCAGGTGAATCGAAAACGCTATTAAATTGCGGTTTTGCTCCATCTTACCAATTGATGTCGAACTATTCAAGCATTAATACTTAGAAGATCCAAAAGAGGTCGCTGCGATATTTAGATCGCTACGCGCGTCTCTGTGCATACCCAGCCTTGCCAGCTTAAGGAATAAATCCCTTTTTGAGAGATTTTTCGAATCAACAAAGATTAAGGGATTGTTTTTCTAAAAAAAAAACATGCCGAAGGTCTTTCTTATCTGCTTTTACGGGGGTGGTTCCCCGCGATGCGGAAGATCAATGTCGATTGTCGTCAGCAAAGGATAAATAAATAATCTGTTGGCAATATGGAAGGCAAATAATAGTTCTTCTGATTCCAATTGTTTATTTTTTTAATTTATGAATCTACTGAGTTGTGCTCTAAAGTCGATTGTCTTTTGTTTTTATTTTATTCTTTTGGTATTATTATGCCTACATTTTTTTTTTTTAGAATTTTATTCAATTGTTTTTTTCTAATTTAATAATCTACGGAATTGTGCTGTCATTTCGTTTTCTTTGGATTCTCTTTTCAATTAAAATTATTAACCTACTAAGTTGTGTTGTAAAATTGATGCTTTTTGTTTTCCTATTTGCTTTATCTTATTTATTTTTTGAATTTTAATTTTTTTTCTTTGTTTTGTTGCCACTTTTTTTTCAAACGATTTTTTTATCGAAAATTCATTATTGACCAACCGAAGAGCGCTTCAAAAGTCTTTTGTTTGTTTTCTTTCATCGTTTTTTTTTCATTTTTTTGTTTTTTAATTATTAATCTACTAATTTGTGTTATAAAATCGATTGTCCTTTGTTTTCATTATTTTTTATTTGTTATTAATCAACTAAAATGCGCTTTAAATCTGACTGTCTTTTGTTTGTTTTCTTTCAACGTTTTTTAATTTTTTTTAAATTATTGATCTGTTAAATTTTATTGTAGAATCGACTGCTGCTTGTTTTCTGTATTTGCTTTTTTATTATTTTGTTTTCTTTGTTATTCTTTGTTTTGTGGTTTTGTTTGTTGTTTTTTGTTTTGTTGATTTGTTTGTTGTTATCGGTTTTGTTGTTCTTTTGTTTTATTGTTTTCGAATTGTTTTTTTTAATCTATTATTAATCAACTGAAGTTGATGTGATGTAGAATCGATTGTCTTTTGTTTTTTTTTTTTTGTTTTTTTCTTAAAGTTTAGTATTTATTTTTTTAATTTTTATTATTTTATTTTCTTGTTTTGTTATCGTTTTTTTCAAATTGTTTTTTTCATTTATTTATTAACCAATTTAAGTGCGTCTTTTTGTTTTTTTTTTTTTTTAATTATCAATCTATTAACTTCTGTTGTAACATCGATTGTCTTTTGTTTTATGAATTTTTAACTCGGGTCGTTAAAAATTCATAATTATTTTGTATTCTTTGTTTTGTTAGTTGTTTTCGTTTTGTTGTTTTGTTTGTTCTTTGTTTTGTTGTTTTGTTTGTTGTTCTTTGTTTTCTTTATTGTTCTTTGTTCTGTTCGTGGTTTTGTTTGTTGTTCTTTGTTCTGTTCGTTGTTTTGTTGCTTTATTTGTTGTTCTTTGTTTTGCTGATTTGTTTGTTGTTTTGTTATTCTTTTGTTTTATTGTTCTCGAATTGTTTTTTTTTTAAATTTTTTTATTAATCAACTGAAATGCTTGTCTTTTGTGTTTTTTTTTTTTTGTAAATCAGTATTTATTCTAATTTTTATTATTTTATTATCGTTTTTTTCAAATTGTTTTTTTTTTTTAAATTTATTAACCAATTGAAGTGCGCTTTAACATTGATCGTCTTCTGTCTGTTTTCTTTCATCGTCTTTTCGTTTTTTTTTTTTTTTAATTATCAATCGACTGAATTCTGTTGTAACATCGATTGCCTTTTGTTTTCCTTATTCTTTCTTGAATTTTATTTTAAATTTTTTGAATTTTTATCGTTTTGTTTTCTTTGTTTTGTCTCCATTGTGTTCGATGTTTTTTTTTTCTTTAATTTACATCTCATTAATCAACCGAATTGCACGGTTAAATCGACCGTCTCTTGTTTTTCTTTAACTGGTTGAATTTTTCCTTTTTTTTTAATTTGGCAACAAATTGAAGTTGAAAAGGAAGTTCTCCGACAATTCTTGAGGGATTTCCGCGTTTGGTCACCCTGATATTATTTAGGAAAAAAACAAGTGAAAGCCAAAATGAATGAAATAGTTGGTAGCAGATTTTAGTGGTAAAGCCTCGAAAAACACTGAAGGCACGGAGTAACTCGGGCATCAGTGTTCCCAAACGATCAAAATTTAAAATACCAGATTAGCTGACTGACAGACATTACCAGTTACCAACCGAAAAGCTTGAATCGTGATTAGAATAGTTTGAATCATAAATAAATTTAAAAAAAAGACAATTTCAATAGAGTGATGACTAAAGAACGAAAGCGAAAAGAGATCAAATTAAAAAATAATAATAAAAACAAAAGGGAATCGATTTTACAACACAATTTAACAGATTAATAAATTTTAATAAAAGGACGATTATACGAAATGTTATAAATTTTTTTTTATCATTTAGATTCTGCGAAAACGCGTTAGAGAATCCTGGTTCTTTTGAATAGTAATTACCACCTCTGGCAACACTGTCGGGCATGCCAGTGATGCCACCTACGTAAACCTCAAAATGAGAAAAACACTAGAAAAGTGCTACCAACTATTTCCTTTTTCCTATCTACAAGAAGATGTTAAAAGTGCACTTTACAATGAAATATATGTGGATGAATGTATGAGAGGTATTCAGTGTAATCATTTTACTTAATAAAATATGATTATAATCAGAAATTTTGTGATAATCATAGAGAACCCTAGTTCAGAACCAAATAAAAAAAAACAATTCCGTGCTACTTACCGATTACAGTTTTCTGTTATGTCTGCAATAATTGGCCATCTATTGGTAAGATGGCACGATAAAAGTTCTCAGTTCAAACAGCCTCAATATTTTCTTTTTTTGCGGACGTTTCGTTGTTCACAGCGTCCATTTTATTTTTGACCCGAAAATTATTGAATCAAAAGTATTTGACTTACATGTATTTATTTAAGGAAAAAAAAACAATTGTCCTGCATTAAAAAAGAAAAAAAAGAACATAAACTGTGCTTAGACGTTCAATTTATTTTCGAGCTCATTCATCACTTCTTTCAGCTTGTTGTACATCTGGCTTATTTCCTGCTTCAACTCGTCCCTTTCTTGCGCGGTCTTCTCGTACTCCTCTTTCCACGAACTCGATTTCCCCACGCCAACCTTCTCGGGTGGTGAAATCAATTGGCTGCCGCTGCTTTCCATCACCATAGTCGGCTTGGGCGTGCTTACGATTTCAATGTCTGAAAGCATCTTCTTAATCGAGTTTAATTCAGCGCAGAGGTCCCTGCACTCTTTGTTAAGGAGTTGCGGCGAGGCTACTTGAGGTCGCTTGATTTCACCTTGACGTTCCACGATTTTGTCACAAGATTTCTTGCACTCTTCCCTCCTAGCTCTTTGGGTTTTTATGTCGGGTTTCACAGCGCATCGCTTCGTGCATTCTGGAACGCATTTTGAATCAAACTTTTCCGTTTTGCCATCGTGCTTATCTGCTTCCGTTTTTGAGGCCCTCAAGTCTTCCTTTAAGGAAGCGATGGTGTTTCTCAACTCATCCAAATCGCTGTCTTTTTCGGCCAGGCGAGCTTTGAGCTTTTCGTTCTCTTGGGTGGCTTGGTGGATTTCCTCTTTTAAACCCGCGGTAGATTCTCGAGCTGCAACGAGTTCGTTGATTTTAGATTCGTAGCTGCAGATGGTCATCTTTAGGTCGTCTTCGACGTCGATCTTCTCCTGCTTGGCCCGTTCAAGTGCCTCAAGCGCTTCCTCGAGCGACTTCTGGTTGGAGTGGAAATCATTGTTACTTCGATTTAATTCGCTCCTGAGCTTGTCCTTTTCGTCTCTCTCCTGCTCGTATTCTTTCTTGCGTTCTGACATTTCGACCTTCAAGTTCTCCAGTTGATTTAAACTCGCGGTTAGTTTCCCTTGCAGCATTTCCTGGCCTTCTTGGTGATCTTGCAGTTCGCGTTGCGAGATATTGTACTTATTGATTAGCTCAAATAATTTGTGCTCGTACTCGCTTTTGGTTTCCTTGAGTTGCTCTTCGTTTTCTTTGAGTTTGGCCTCGGCGCGCCCTAGTTCTTCCTGCGCTTCCTCCAAGTTTTTCCGAAGGTCCCCCACGTCGCCTTCGTACTTGCGCTTCCACGTTTCTAAATCGTCGTTGAGGGAATCGCGTTCATCCTCAACCTTCTCTAAATCTCGTGCTAAACGGTTGTTGGTGTCGCTCGCCGTTTGCAGTTCGTCGAGAGCGTCTTCCAAGCAGGCCTTTTGTTCCTCGAGGTTGCTTTTATACACGTTCTCAACCTTCACTCTTTCTTCGTTTGCCGCCTCGAGTTCTTGCGCTCTTTTCTCCAGGGCGTCTTCCAACTGGCGCATTTCCCTCTGCTTCTCGGCCAAAGCACCTTCCAAATTGCTTAGGTCTTCCGTCAATCCACCCACCGAGTTTCTAAAATGTCTCAAATCATTCCTCGCTTTTTCCAATTCTTCCATTAACTGGGCGTTTGCCTCTTGTATCACCAGACCTTCGTTGCTCAAATCCACGATTTTATCCTCGAGGCCGCTGTTTTGGCTCATCAGGTCATTTCTTTCTTGTTGCACGTCCTCCAGTTGCGTCGACTTCTTCTTCGATTCCTCCATTAACATCTTGCACTCTTGAAAACACTGGTCCTTCATCTTATCGCATTCCAACTTGCACGATTGTAACTCCTTATTCTCTCGATTGGTCTCGTCGAGGGCGTCTTTCAAGTCGACTATTTCCTGCCTCAAGAGGACGCATTGGTTTTCTAAAACCGCGACCTTCTCTTTGAAGTACTCGCATTCGCCTTTGAGCTCGTCGAAATTGCTTTCGCAGGTTCTTAACGCCCTACGATCGCTGTCGGCCTTTTTCTGAAGCTCCGACATTTCATCGAGCTTTCGAGCTTCGGATTCTTTCCTCTGCAAATCAAGCAACTCGTGTTCAGCTTTTAACCTCTCAACGTCGTGGTTGAGAGCCTCCCTGTTTTCTTTAATCCGGGACATCTCTTTCTGGGCGCTTTCGTAGCCAGCCCTCAACTCGTCGAGTTGACGGGCGAACATGGAAAGCAGCATCTTGTTTTTGAGGAGGATATCCTTCAATTGATTCTGCATGTCCTCTATCTCCTCGTCCTTGTTGGTCTGTAATGCGTCCTTCGTTCCTTTGGTTTTCTTTGGAGATTCCGGCGGTGATCCCTTCGCTTCGGGTTTGGCCCTGAAATTCGGGTATTTTTCGTCGGGTTTGATGCAACCTTCTAGGTCGCAGGAGGTGATCTCTTGGGATTTGGTGACGCCCCAGGCAAAGCCTTTGCTCGAAGGACAATCATCGAAATCGCAACACGTAGATTCTTCTTTGCCCTTCTTCATGGGACAATTTCCAATCCCACAATCGCAATGTTCTTCGGATTCTTCGCTCAAGCTCTCATGCGATTTGCTTTTCTTCCAGGAACTGCGACGTGATTTCTTCTTCTCCTTCTTATCCCAGTCGGGCGTCGGGTTTTTCAGAGCCTCCTCGTCGATCGTCGTTGATTTTGTTTGTTTGATAATTTCTTCCGATTGCTCGGCCTCCTTACCTGGAGGAGCGACTGAGGGCGAGGTTGTGTCCTTGTCGGAATTTGTTTTGTCGCAGCAAGGAATAGTTTTAGGGGCTTTACCCCCTTTACCATTTGATTTCCTCCGACGACCATAACAATAAGCCATTGATTTAGTTTGTTCCGTGGAGGTTTTGGAGGGCCTGGTCGCTTTAGACGTGGTACACTCAATGCGGTTGCAGCATTTACCCTCGTCCAGTTCTTTTTGTTGTGGCTTGGGCTTCTTCCGGCTTTCTTGGGACGTTGCACGTTTCATCTCTGTGCTTTCGGGTTTCATCCATGTGTTTTTTTCTTTGGAACCCGTTTCTGGGTATCCATTGAGCAATTTGAAATCTTCCACACTCCATTGGTAGGCGGCAGGTTTAATTTTCATGGGAGAGTCCACTGTTGTGGATTGGAGTTTATTAGCCGACGTCCTGGAACGTTCGATACCTTCCAGGCTGTGGCACAGTTTCTTCAGCTTATCTTGCAGGTCGTTGATGTCCTTTTCCTGCTCCTTCATCATCGCCACTTGGAAACTCAATTCCTTTTGCAAATCGAAGCTTTCAAGTGTTTCATTTTGGGGGTGAATCGTTTTGCTTACTTCTCCCCATTTTTGTTCTTTAATTTTTGGTTTTAAATCGACGCTTCTTCCTGGCCTGTCCTCCTCTATCTTTTCCTCAGCGCTTTCTTTATCATCCTGGGAACTTTTTCTCTCTGATTTGGGGACCTTTTTGCTGAGCTTCTTCTCGGGAAGTTCCACGCCCAGCGCTTGGTATAGATACCTGCAACACTTCTTGGGCTTCGTCTTCGTGGATTTCAAGCGATTTGACATTTCCTTTCTTAGATTATCTAAATGAAATGAGCTGCAAGTTGTGAGCGTTAATTAAGACTTACGTGCATGATTAGTAAAAGCTTACTCGGATGTCGCTTTGGCCTTTTCGGTCAATTCGACCTGCAAATTTAATTTTTTTTTTTTTTGGTAATCAAATCGAATTAAGTGCAGTTCGTTTTAACCTGGGGGACTTGTTCCTTGCTAAACCTCTTTACGATTTTAGCGTATTTCTTTTTAATATCTTGCTGCTCATCAAGAGCTGCCTGGTACTGGTTCTTCATGGTTTTCAACTGATTCTGGAGTATTGTTATTAGGACATCTTTTGCTCCGGGCGTTGTGGATAGAAGCTTGTTGTAGTAATCCAGCAACTGCGAAAGTAATTGGTGAAGCAGCTAACGTCTTGCAGATTCGAGTTTTTACCTTGCTCTTCTTGCTCACTTCGCGCCGCTTATTTCCCTCAACACTTGCATCGATTTGGGGAGTTTCCGTTTCTTCTTCATCCTCCAGGGGTGTAGCCTTTTCTTTACTTTTGACTCCTTCATTGGAACTCGTTGACATTTTATTGCTTCATCTCCAGATGTTTGCCCCTTCTGGTTCTTTCAAGCCCAACACCATAACGTTACTCGAAAGTTAAGACACTTGTAATTTTGAAGCGAGCTTTCGATGTGACGTCTCGCGAGTAACGTCAAAATTTCTTGTATAAGTCAAAACAAGATGAAGTCAAACAAAGAATTCAAACCTATTGTACGTCCTCGGTATTTACCAGGATCTGTGGCCAGACGCACCATCGAGAACGACCTGGCGCTTTACAACCGCCACAGATTTAACGTGAGCCAAAATACCTCAAAATTAACAAATCCTGATTTGGTTTTAATTAGGTCTTCTACGCTCAAGCCTATGTGGATACAAGCCCCCCAAAAATGAACCCTTTCGATTACGTCCACGTGAGGAAGTTAACAGACGAGGTGCAGAGATTGCACGACATCGATCAGGATAATAGACGTCTAGTTACGAAGATCAATTGGATTAATCGATCCAAGGTCATATTACAAAATTCTTTTGCAACAGAAAATAAACTGCCCGCCTTCCACAGGGTGTCATCGATAGTTACAACCGATCAGCTTACGACACAGCATCCCGCTGGTTAGGTCACAAAACCGAAATGCTAAGGATCCAAACGAAAAATAGAAAAATATACGAACAATTGATGAAAATAGTAAGTAGCGCCCCCGAAATATTTAACCACACCGACCTACCATCTAAATCCTCCCCAGAAACCAACAATATCCAACAGCGAACTCAAAACAGACTGGCAGACAAACCTGGGCAGGATGCAGCACATGGCGAAATTCACGTTGCAAGTTTTTTTAAAAAAATCCCCGGACCAGCTACTTCAAGAGCAACCATCTCTCAGCGATGGTTTACTCAAGCAATGCAATAGGCCACATTGCTTCCTTGATTTTCGCATCAAAAACGGGGGGGCACGCCTGGGTCGGGTCGTCATCGAACTCTACGTCGATTGTGTCCCTTTGACCTGCAAGAATTTCTTAGCCCTGTGCACGGGCCAAAACGGTTTGAGCTACAAGAACTGCCCCGTACATAAAATCGTTAAGGGTCGCTACTGCGAAATGGGGGATATAACTAAATTCAACGGGAAAGGGGGCGTATCCATTTACGGACATACCTTTCCCGAAGAAAATTATGAATTGAAACATTCCAGGCCCGGTAGGTAACGCTCAAGGTTAAACTAAAATCACGATTTTGCTTCTACAGGTGTCCTATCTATGGTACGCGTTGGTAAACAGCGTAACCACTCGCAATTCTGCATCACGTTCAGCGCGCAGGAGGACTTGGATGGTAGGCGAGTGGTTTTTGGGAAAGTCGTAAAAGGAATCAACACGGTTTCTTATATCGAGGATATGGCAAGGCGGAGTGTTGGGCCCCCGACGGAATGCATTTTGATTGAGAAGTGCGGTCAGCTTCAGAGGAGAGCCTTTTAGTTTAGGATATAAGTCTTTGTCAAATTTCATTTTTATAAATTCACCGTTCGCAGCTTCCTCGCATATTATTTAATGAGACGTGTAAATTACTGTGCTTGTAAACAACTGTCTTTATAATAGTACTCATGAGAATAAACGGAAGTTAAAGTTAATCAAGTACCGAATTTAATACTGCTATTGTGAACGTGACATTTTTTTTCGTTCACTCTATATATCGACCATTTTAAGTGTTGGCGCTTGTGCATATTTAAAGTTCACATTTCGGCATTTAGAGGGTGCCTATGAATAAAATGGATAAAACGTTTAGAGGGTAACCTCGTATATATTGTGTAAAGTTGATTAATTAATATTAATACCGGAATTTAGTGATTTTAGGCGAGCAATTCTGGAGCGCCATCTAACGCTCTTCCTCCAAAATCCATTACAGTTCTCTGTTTTTTGTCGCTTTAATTTTAACTGGTAATTAAGGTTTGGCAACGCTGCGATGAACATTCGTTCGCAGGTTGGAACCAGAGTTGCCAACTTAGGGGATAAATCCCTTTTTTAAAAATTTGTTCTAATCAATAGGGATATTTTTTACTAGTAAAGAAAAGAAACTGGAAAGCCCCTAGACAGTTTTGTCACCTTTCCTCTCAAACAATTTCTTTTCTTAATTTAAGAATCTACTGAATTGCGATATAAAATCGATCATCTTTTGTTTTTATTTGTTTTATTTTTTTTTCAGTATTGTTGTTTTATATTTCATTTGTTTCTTTGTTTTGTCAGCTTTTCCTCCCCGAAAAGTATGTTTTTTAAATTTATTATAAAATTGTTTAAAAAAAAACATTCAACTTCTGTAGATTAGATTAAATTCTGAATTGTACTGTAAAATCGATTGTCTTTTGTTTTTATTTTTTTTTAATATTGTTATATTTTTTTAATCTTGTTCTTTTATTTTCCTTGCTTTGTGATCTTTTCCCACCCAGATATTTTTTTCATTTGCTGTGAAGTCGATTGTTTTTTGTTTTGTGTATTTTTAAAAATTTTGTCATTTGTTTTCTTTGCTTTGTTATCAAAACACTTCTTTTTTTTTATTTATTAATCTACAGAATTGTGCTGAAAGATCGATTGTTTTTTGTTTTTATTTATTTGTTTTTCTAATATTATTGTTTTATAATTTTTTCAGTTTTTCATTTGTTTTTTGTTGTCTTGTCAGCTTTTCCTTCAGTAAAATCGATTGTCTTTTGTTTTTATTGTTTTAAATGTCATATTTTTTTTTAATTCTTGTTCTTTTGTTTTCTTTGTTTCGGCACCTTTCCCCACTAAGATATTTTTTTTAATTTGCTGTGAAATCGATTGTCTTTTGTTCTAATTTTTTTTTAAATGTTGTTATAAATTTCTTAAAATTCTTGTTCTTTTGTTTTCTTTGTTTCGGCACCTTTCTCCACCCAGATATTCTTTTTTAATTTGCTGTGAAATCGATTGTCTTTTGTTTTTATTTCTTTTTTAAATGTTTTCAATTTTTTAAAATACTTGTACTTTTGTTTTCTTATTTCGTCACCTTTCCCCACCCAAATATTCTTTTTTAATTAGCTGTGAAATCGATTGTCTTTTGTTTTTATTTTTTGAAATGTTGTCGTAAATTTCTTTAAATTCTTGTTCTTTTGTTTTCTTTGTTTCGTAACCTTTCTCCACCCAGATATTCTTTTTTAATTTGCTATGAAATCGATTGTCTTTTGTTTTTATTTTTTAAATGTCGTCATAAGTTTGTTTAAATTCTTGTTTTTTGTTTTCTTTGTTGCGTCACCTTTCCCCACCCAGATATTCTTCTTTAATTTGCTGTGAAATCAATTGTCTTTTGTTTTTATTTTTTTTTCAATGTTATAATTTTTTTTAAATTCTTGTTCTTTTGTTTTCTTTGTTGCGTCACCTTTCCCCACCCAGATATTTCTTTTTTAATTTGCTGTGAAATCGATTGTCTTTTGTTTTTATTTTTCTAAAATGTTGTTACTTAAATTTTAAGAAATCTGGACAAAATAGCTTAAAATCGTAATTTAAGAGAAACGGCAAGTATAAAAGGAAATTTTTGTTCCAGTGCGAGTGAAAAACAACTTTCAAAGGTTGACAATATTGTCAGTGTTGCCAACTCGTGGGATGTTTCCATTTCGTGCGAGAAAAAATTCGAAAATTTGCAAAGAGAAAAAAATGCAAAAATACTGAACATTTATGCGATGTGAAGTAAAATTACTTAAAAATTAATTATTTTCTACTGTGACAGATGTAAATATTGACATCACGTTCACGGAAAGTAGTTTTTCTGAATAAAGTACCTTTATTTAGAAATGACCTATATTAGTGCGGAAAAAATTAGGGCATTTTTTGTGAACGTGGTAGGAAATTCACTTTGAAAGGGTTGGCAACACTGATACAACTGTCTCACAGATCTGTCACTATTGTACGGTCGATAACCTCTTCGACGCCTAGTCCAGTAAACTCTAATAAACAAAGCGTTCAAGGCAAGTTTGAATTAAAACGGGGCGTTCAGTAATAAACCCTTCAAAATGTTGTACCTAGAAGATTACTTAGAAAGTAAGTACCATCACGCGTACCTAACCTCAAAATGAGTTGCATGTTTTTTCAGTGATCGAACACCTCCCTCAAGAACTGAGGGACAGATTCACGGAGATGCGTGAACTAGATCTATCGGTTCAAAGTAAGTCACTTTGCACTCACTGTAATGTAGTTCTCAAAAAGAAAAATAACATTTCGGTTTTCAAGACAACATGGACGAGCTGGAGAAACGCGTTAAGATTATATTCAACGACTGCAAGCGATACAACAGCGAGTTACCACCGACGGTAGACACCGAGTTTCAAAGCATTCGCAACGAGTATTACAAGACCTTAGAGGAAGCAGACGAGAAAGTAAGTTGTCGCCGGTTGCTGCCTACAAAGTACATCGTTTTAATTAATCCCGCCCAGGTACATTTAGCCAACCAGATGTACGAGTTGGTCGATAAGTACTTAAGAAGACTTGACACTGAACTTCACAAATTCAAGTGTGAACTTGAGGCCGACAACAAAGGCATTACGGAGTTGTTAGAAAAGCGATCCCTCGAGTTAGATACGCCGATGGCTAGTTCCGTCTTATCTTCGCAGCAACAGAAAGAAAATCGTTATGAAAGGTAATAAAGAACGTATTAAAAAGAAGAAATTACCTAAATTTCTATTATACTTGTAGGCATAGACCGCGCAGTGAAAAGCGACGTGATAGCAGCATTGCCACCATTAACACGTCGTTCTCATCGGAGAAACGATCGTCTGTAACCGCCACCACCCCGGTGGCCCTGGTTGAAACCCGCCACTCAAGTAGTACACCCACCAGCACGATCTCTCAGCCTACCATCAGTTATAATTTGGGGCACATAGGGGCAGGCCCCGCAATAGCAGCGGCTGCCTCGCAGGCGATCGCTGCGACTCAACAGATGCAACAGGGCAGGCGGACGGCTTCGCTGAAGGCTTCGTACGAAGCGATCAACACAGGCGTGCACGTCGCTGAGTTTGGCATCGGAAGAGAGCTGGCCGGAGCTGCGCAAACTGCGATCCAGGCAATCCAACAGGATCACCCCAGCAACAAAAAGAAGCAGAAGAAGTGGTCCGGAAGCAACGGCACCGGTGCTGGTAGTGGGACTGCGTCCGTCCAGGCCATTCTCGGGGCTGCACCGGTCGCCGCACCTGAATCACCCACCATAGATGCTTCGGCTCAAGGCACGGAGGTCACCGATGGTGAATGGAGTTACGACCCGAATGAACCTCGATACTGCCTGTGCAATCAAGTGTCTTACGGTGATATGGTTGCTTGTGATAACGAGGATTGCCCATCAGAATGGTTTCATTATCCTTGCGTGGGTATAACGGCCCCGCCCAAGGGGAAATGGTATTGTCCGCAGTGCACGGCTTCGATGAGGCGACGAGGCGGACGCAAGAACTGATTGTAGGCTAATTTCCACAACAAAAAAAAATAGTTCATTGCAGAAGTAAGTCGTCTATTAATGGACCTAGAGACTATGTAGTTACAAGCCCGTGTGCGAAATAGAAAGAAATATACAACCAGTATGTGTGCATGTGTGTGCGTAATTGACTGTTAATAAATGTATTAAAAGATTCTTAATGTTACGCTTATGTAATTGATATTATTAAATAAACAAGTGTAAAAGGAGTTGTTTCAATTTAGAGCAAGTTTTGAAATTAAAAAAAAAAAACATTTAACGTGAATGAACTAAAAACTATGTGAGTCAAGTAAGCAAGTAATTTATTTGCATAAAACGTATGTCTTGTCAATATTATTATTCGTAATAAATAAAATTAAAAGTTGCTGGCGTTTAATAAATATTTAGTTTTATTTGAAATTCCGCAATCGTGCATTAAAACGCGTTTAAATTAAAGCGCTCCACTTTCGTTGTGAATTTTCAACGATTTTTGCCCGACGCTTCTTATTTTAAAAAACGAATTTGTTCGCTTTGCAAACGGGTGATTGTAAAGAACGCGCGCGCGCGCCTGATTATGATTAACGCCACGGCCGTACGTATAAACGAGTCATGTCTGAGCGTTTTAGAAAAATCCCCGGACTCGGATGTTACATAACGAAAAATTATTTTACCGAACCTAATAAATGAGTTCGCGAGTAACTTTCTCCTTTCTTCGTGGAAGAAAGTAACTGGCAGTGCACGTGTTGAACAGGCACAACTGGATTTAATTAATCATGCAGGGCAAGAAAAATAATGATTCACTGTTTTGCGTATGGCGATTTTATTATTTTTTTATAGTAATTACAAAAGATTATTTTTCTTAAAGTCGATGATAATAAACGAGAACTTATTCGTTCCGCTTCTGTAACTTAATTGTTGGCTACAATATTTCTGGTTACTGCGTTCCATTAAGTTTTCTTTTACTCTTGGATTTTCTCATAAAATAATGCTGTTACGTGACTGTCTACTTAATTGACTTCTGTGTTATGTTAATGATTTTCATTGCTTGCGTTGCACGAAACTACGCACCTACGTATTTGGCAATCTATGGAAAGAGAACACTTCCGCGTAAATATTTTTGCATTTTTTCACGTGAGACTGATTTCGTGATAGTCGTAATCACTGAGTTGTTTGATTTATTAAAATTCTCATTTAATTACAAAATTAGGTTTCTCTAATAAACGAGAGACTAATCACTTAATTTGGTTTAATAATAATTATTCCACGTTTCTCTTTATTCTGAAACGAATTTTCGTTCGATTGTTATTTATTGGTGAATGGCAAGATCATTGAAGTTCAAATTCGTCGTCCGAAATTAATTTACGTTTAGATCATGGTCCTTTTACAAATTGCCGCGTAAATAAGCGACTGTCCAATATTATATCTTGTTTACAAATAAGAATGGATTTTTTAGCCGCGTGTTAAACACGTTTGTATTAAAAAAAATGCATAATATCTAACGCGCAGCTTTCCAATGCTTATTCCAGTGATTTAGCCACGTGTTAGACATGTTTGTATTAAACAAAATTAAATATGTAACGCCGGGCTTTCGATTTTTTCTAGATTTAACCACGCGCTAAACATGTCTGTATTAAAAAAAATATCCAACGCGCGGTCGTTCAATTTTTAATTAAATAATTTAGTCACGTGTTAAACTTGTTCGTTGAACAATAAAAATATTTAATGCCTGACTTTTCAATGTATAATACGACTTTTTCCTGGATTCAGCCACGTGTTAAATATATTTGATTTAAACGAAATAAAATATCTATGCCCGGTTTTCGATTTCTTCCGGATTTAGCCACGTGTTAAACATGTTCAATATATTTTGTTTACAAATAAGAATGGATTTTAACCGCGTGTTAAACACGTTTGTATTAAATATCTAACGCGCGGCTCTCTAATGCTTATTTCAATGACTTAGCCACGTGTTAAACATGTTTGTATTAAACAAAAATAAACATCTGCGACACGGCTTTCGATTTTTTCTTGATTTAGCCACGCGCTAAACATGTTTGTATTAAAAAAAATATAACGTAAAATATCTAGCGCGCGGTTGTTTAATCTTTAATTAAATTATTTAGTTGCGTGTATTTTTCAATATATAATATGATTTTTCCTGGATTCAGCCATGTGTTAAATATGTTTGTATTCAACGGAACAATAAATCTAATGCACGGCGTTCGATTTCTTCTGGATTTAGCCACGTGTTAAACATGTTTGTATTTAAAAAAAAAGGTACGTAAAAATATCTAACGCATGGTTTTTCAATGTTTAATTAAATGATTTAGCCACGTGTTAAATTTTTGTTTCTATTAAACAATAAGAATATTTAATGCCGGGCTTTTCAATGTTTAATGCGAGGATTTTTTTGATTTGTCTACGTGTTAAACATGTTTACATTAAACGAGGAAAAATATCTAAGGCACGGCTTTCGATTTCTTCTGGATTCAGCCACGTGTTAAACATCTTTGTATTAAAAAATGTACATAGAAATATCTAACGCACAGCTTTTCAATGTTTCATTAAATGATTTAGTCACGTGTTAAACATGTTCGCATTATTTCAATGTTTAACTAAATAATTTAGTCATGTGTTAAACATGTTTACGTTAAATAAAATTAAATGGCTTTCGATTTTCTTTTGGATTTAGCCACGCGCTAAACATATCTGTATGTATTATAAAAAATCGTGGCCTCTCAATGTTTAATTAGATGGTTTAGCTACTCGTTAATTTTTTGTTTCTTTTGTTAAATTGGTTTCTATCGATTAATAAAAATATTTAATGACTGTGTTTAATGCAACGATTTTTTTTGATTCAGTCACGTGTTAAACATGTTTGTATTAAACGAAATGAAATATTTAACGAGTGCCTCTCGATTTGTTCTGGATTTAGCCACGTGTTAAATATGTTTGTATTAAAAATGTACATAGAAATATCTAACGCATGGCTTTTCAATGTTTAATTAAATGATTTAGTCACGTGTTAAACATGATCGCATTATTTCAATGTTTAATTAAATAATTTAGTCACGTGTTAAACATGTTTGCATTAAATAAAATTAAATATCTATGGCATGGCATTCGATTTTTTTGGATTTAG
Organism: Serrognathus titanus; assembly: GCA_039766575.1. Lineage (NCBI taxonomy): Eukaryota > Metazoa > Arthropoda > Insecta > Coleoptera > Lucanidae > Serrognathus > Serrognathus titanus. The sequence goes on along the minus strand of CM077911.1, from coordinate 18,491,387 downwards.
CCACGCGCTAAATATGTGTGTATGTATTAGAAAAATACGTGACCTTTCAATGTTTAATTAGATGGTTTAGCCAAGCGTTAATTTTTTGTTTCTTTTGAACAATGTGTTAAATTGGTTTCTATCGATTAATAAAAAATATTTAATGACGGGCTTTTCTGTGTTTAATGCAACGATTTTTTTTTTGGATTCAGTCACGTGTTAAACATGTTTGTATTAAACGAAATGAAATATCTAACGAGTGCCTCTCGATTTGTTCTGGATTTTCGATATTTTTTTGGGATTTAGAAACGCGCTAAACATGTCTGTATTAAAAAAAATACATAAAATATTTAACGCGCGGCTCTTCAATGTTTAATGCCAAGATTTTTTCTGGATTTAGCCACGTGTTAAACGTACTTGTATTAAATGAAATAACGCGCGGCTTTTCGATGTTTAATTCAACGAGTTTTTCTAGATGTTGTCACGTGTTAAATATGTTTGTACTAAACAAAATTAAATATCAAATGAGCAGATTTTTAATGTTTAGTGCAGATATTTATTTCCTGCATTTAGCCACGTGTTAAACATTTTCCTATTAAACGAAATAAGATATCTGTCGCGCGGCTTTCGATTTTTCTTCATTTAGCCACGTGTTAAACAATACATATATATGTGAAAAGCAACGATCTCTTCTGGATTTAGGCTTTTGTTAAACACGTTTGTATGAAGCAAAATACAACATCTAACTCCCGGCTTTGGATATTTTCTGGGTTCAGCCACGTGTTAAACTTGTTTTTTTTTTAATAAAATACATAAATATTTAACCTGCGGTTTTACAATGTTTGATGCAATGATTTGTTTTCTTAATTAAGCCACGTGTTAAACATGTTTGTATTAAACAAATAAAGTATCTACCGCCCGGTATTCGACTTTTTTGGATTTAGCCACGTGTTAACCATGTTTGTCAATCAAATATTTAATGGCCGGTTTCTTCAATGTTTAATTCAATTATTTTTTCGGGATTCAGCCACGTGTTAAACATGTTTGTCAATCAAATATTTAGCGGTCGATTTTTTCAATGTTTAATTCGACGATTTTTTTGGGATTCAGCCACGTGTTAAACATGCTTCTGTTTACTTACATACTTCCAACTTTTACATCCATACAGAGTGATATAAAAAGTGTGAATGTAAGCAGCAAGTGATGAAATTAATCAATTTGCAACTGCAAAAAATAGAACATAATTAAAAGCACGACTTTTATATAAAAAAGCGCTCAAATTATTTCCACTGAAGCATTTGTGTAAACTGAGATTTTCAATTTACGTAAATGAAAAAATATAAATACAAAGAAGTGATATCAGGTCGTAGCGTCTTCCTTAATTGGAAACAACAGAAAGCACTTAAGCTTTCTGCGTACTCACAAACGCATACTTTCGTCTTTATTCGTAAAATGTGTTTATTATTTATGCATGGTTTTGGTTATCTAATATGGCGGGAGTGGAAAAAATTAAAAAAAATAAAATAAAGCGCCTAATTAACCCTCCTTATTATGAATCGAGCAAGCGGGCGGCGTTCTTGCGAAGAAATGCCGCCACTTTTACTTTCGATCGCGTTCAGTTATCAAATATCTGCAGATCGAAGTAACTTTCGACTTGAAGCAAGTGGTCGTTCGGTGGTCGTTCCTTCCTCCAGCAGAACCACGAAATGAACAGTTTGGTTCCCAGCAGCAGCACGCTGTTGATGTGCTTCCTGAGCCAGCTTCCAGGTGCCCCCTCGAATCAAAAAAAAAAAATCGGTGATCTCTACCGGCGAGTAATTTTTGCAGGCCCCCCAGGAGTCACCATCGACGATGCTTACATCCAGCTATTCCCCATTGATAAAACCGTGTGCGAAGGAATCGATCCTATCAGAGATATAACTTTCCAGCTTTATACGCGGTGAGTTTTCACCAATTTTTTTTTTCTTTGGAGAATTTTGCGCGGGATTGTCGGCGTTTTTGATTAACTAATTAAAAGCTCTCACCTCGATGCGGGTTACTAATAACTCCGGGCGTTTGCAAGCCGGATAAAATTATACACTTGATCCAATCGACGGTTTTTGACACGCAATGAGTGAGTTATTTGAAAATTCCTTCACGGAATTTTACTGTGTATTGCCTGTCATGAAAGTAGAAAACAAAATGATTCGCTTAAAACAAAAAATAATTGGAGAAAAATGCTCTAAAGAAAGTTGAGAACGAGTTTTAACTTCGACTACAAAATTATTATTATTTTTAATTCTTTTAAATTTCGTGTCTGACATAAACTATAAAATTTATTTATTTAATTAAAGTAACAAACTGTAGTTTAATTTTCCGGACACCTTTTAAATCGCTCAGTAATTGGGTTTCACTGTATGTATGTTTTCGAAACGTTGATTGGAATTAAAAGTAAACAAGTACGAAAGTAAAAAAAAATATTTAAAAAGTTTCTATTTTTATTATAATTTTGTTACGGACGAGAAGCCATTTCAATTGTTTTATCAACTTTCCTTTCTTGCGCATTTTTTTAATACATAAACGCTTTTAGGAAAATTGTTGAAGCCGTGAATGTTTTTAAATCAAATCTATTTTCACTTTTGATTGCAATAGAATCTTCGAACTTCCTCTGTCCAACTGTTTCGGCCTTATTTAGTGCCTCTTCAGCAGAAAAGTCGTTCGACAACTCCACTGCAGCCTCATCTTAGGTCAAAAATCGGTCGCGAGATGTCGCTATTTAAACTGTCAATAACTTTTAAGATCCTGATTTTAAATGCGTGCGAATTTTTCTACTTTACGGCTAGATGGCGCTGGGGATAACTCTAGTAATCTGCTTGAATTTATGATATGTATGAACGTGTAACTTTTAGCAGGCCTCGCAGTGACGTGTTTCGATGCTTTTAACCCAAAATTAAATCATTTTAAGAAAACAAACACCCTTCTCTATTACCCTGAAGATGGTCTTCGCGATTTCCAACTGAAATTTTGTGAAACCGAAGAACGTTCTGTGATACTATTCTGACGCTTGCAAAAAAAAACACAAAAAGAAATTTTTTACTCTACGTGTAGATGGCGCTGGTGACAACTCTAGTAATTTGGTTGAATTTATTAAATCAAAGCCTATTTGTGAACGTGTGACCTTGGGCAGGCCTCACAGTGAACTAAATCAATACTTTTATGGCAAAATTAATTCAATTTGAGAAAAAAAAAACAGTTTTCTCTGCGCTACGGGAGATGGCGCTCGCGATAACTCCAGTAGTTTTCTTGAATTTGTGATATTGAAGCCTATTTGTGAAGTGTGACCTTGGCTTGGCCTCACAGTGAATTGAATCAACACTTTTATGGCAAAATTAATTCAATTTGAGAAAAAAAAAACAGTTTTCTCTGCGATACGGAAGATGGCGCTCGCGATAACTAACTGATGCTTTGATATTGAAAGGCCCTAATGAATCCGCGACCTTGAAAACATTCTACTGTGATGCTTGCAGAAACAAAAGCTTTACTCTACGGTTAGATGGCGCTGGCTCTAGAAATTTGCTTGAATTTAAGAAATTGAAGCTCTTTTGTGAACGTGTGACCTTGGACAGGCCTCACAGTGAACTAAATCAACACTTTTATGGCAAAATTAATTCAATTTGAGAAAAAAAACAGTTTTCTCTGCGCTACGGGAGATGGCGCTCGCGATAACTCCAGTAGTTTTCTTGAATTTGTGATATTGCAGCCTATTTGTGAAGTGTGGCCTTGGCCTGGCCTCACAGTGAACTGAATCAACACTTTTATGTCAAAATTAATTCAATTTGAGAAAAAAAAAAAACAGTTTTCTCTGCGATTCGGAAGATGGCGCTCGCGATAGCTAACTGAAGCTTTATGATACTGAAAATACGTGACCTTGAAAACGTTGTACTGTGATGCTTGCAGAAAAGAAAAAGATTTTTTACTCTGTAGTTAGATGGCGATGGCAATAACTTGAATTTAAGAAATTAAGGCTCTTTTGTGAACGTGTGACCTTGGGCAGGCTTCATAGTGAACTAAATCAAGACATTTAGATCAAAATTAAATTGAAATTTTATGCAATTAAAGAGTCCTTATGAATCTGTGACCTTGACAACGTTTTGCTGTGATGCTCGCAGAAAAAAAACATCAACGGATTTTTTTACTCTGCGGTTAGATGGCGCCGGCCATAAACTCTAGTAATTTTGCGTGAATTTATAAAGTTGAAGTCGGTGTGACCTTGAGAAGATCTTGCAATGAACTATTTCAACATTTTTGGCCCGAACTGCATCAATTTAGGAAAAAGAAAATAAACTAAACTGAAGCCCTTTCCCGTCCATTGATTGGACACTCTCTAAAATTGATGTAAATGTCTATTTTTGACAGCTTCTTCAATTTTTTTTTAATAAAATGAAAAGCTTAGGAGAATCAATTTGTTTTCACTTCACGTGTGCCAATCCCGCGAATTGATTCAAGTCTTTAAAACTTCCACCTTCATGGTGCAATACGTATAGACTGCATTACGAAAATAGAAATAAAAATATGCAGACTAATACAGCACGACTGTTCGCATGTTCTGATAATATAGTAGATAGTAACAGTCACGCTCGCTGTATGTATAAAACACAAGCCAAATATTACGCGGCGATTTTCTTTCAAATCGCCTTCGGGTGCCCCACAAAGTCCCCCCAAAAAAAAAAACCCATTCCGCTCCATTTTAGAAAGGAAACCATTGTTATAGGGTCAAGTTTGGAAAAAATCGGCCGAACCTTCCACGTGAGTGCGTGGGTGCGGGATACTTTTACAACGCGTTCTTTTTCCTTACGAATCAACAAATTCGTTGCTATTCTACATAACTACTTTCCTTGGGCGACGTGGGTATGCAAATTTGAACCCCCCCATATATCACCTGAATTTATTTATTTATAATAAGTGGAAAGCACGACTTCCTCATTTATGCACCGTTTATCATGATTTATTTATTTGTTCGCCGTCGTAATTAATTAATGGTGAGCTTATGTAATAAACATCGTAATAATGGGGCATGTGGAATTTCTTTTACCTTGCGAGCGGTTATTGCCACCGGCGCGTATTTTACGATCGCAGATTTTTTCTTTCTTGCCTTAATTGCTTCGGAATCCTGCATTGCTCTTTTTGGCGGGTAAAAGAAAATCCTTGTGGTAGAGAGCCAAGGCCAAGGTTTAATCCATCAATGTAACGTACGAGTCGAAAAGAATAATTTTTTTAATTGATCTGGAAACTAAATTACTCACGCCCAATATATTTGAGTTGCTCAATTAATTGCGAAGGCTATAATTACCTAGTGGAAAAGTGGGTCAGAGTTTCTCGTTTCCGAACAAAAGTTAAAAAAAGCTCCATCTCCTTCCTTTCTGTGTCATTAAAGGAAAAGCTGCCTAACTCTATTTATTGTTAGCAAGATATATTCGCGGTTTATGTAATTTATAATTACATACACTGTACATTTTTCACACCATGAAAATAACTTTGTAATTCGCTTGAAAAAACTTAAATTACTCAAAAGGGAAAAGCAGGGCAGGGCCGTAGCTAGGAGGGCACCAAGGGAGGCTAAACCTGACCTGAGAAAAAATTATTATTTTTCTTTATGTTGGTCGTTGATTGTCACTTTCTTGCTATTTTTCTTCCGCCATAGCATAGTTTTCCTTCACGAGCGATTGTCAATTGTTTTTCTTCACCAACAACTGTCAATTGTCTTTCTTCACCAACAATGGTCTATTATTTTTCTTCGATTCTTAATTGTTTTCCTTTACGAGTGACTATCAACTGTTTTTCTTGAATTGCCAATTGTTTTTTCTTTATCGACAACTGTCAATTGTCTTTCTTGGCCGACAACTGTCAATTGTCTTTCTTCGCCGATAACTGTCAACTGTCTTTCTTCACGAACAATCGTCCATTATTTTTCTTTGATTATTAATTGTTTTTCTTTACGAATGACTATCAATTGTTTTCCTTCATGAGCAATTGCCAATTGTTTTTCTTCACAATTATTTTTTTTTTTCATGAACGGTTATAAATAATTGTTTTCTTTTACGAACGACTGTCAATTATTTTTGTTCACGATCGATTATCAACTGATTTTCTTTTCTAACGACTGTCAATTATTTTTCTTCGTGAATCTAAGCTTGCCCTGACCTGAGATGAAATTATTATTTTTCTTTACGGTGGTCGTTCGATTGTCAGTTTTTTGCTATTTTTCTTCCCCCATAGCTTAGCTTTTCTTCACGAGCGATTATCAATTGTTTTTCTTTACCGACAACTGTCAATTATCTCTCTTCACCGACAATCGTCCATTATTTTTCTTCGATTGCTAATTGTTTTCCTTTACGAGTGACTATCAATTATTTTTGTTCACGATCGATTGTCAATTGTTTTTCTTCACCAACGACTGTCAATTATTTTTCTTCGTGAGTCCAAGCCTGCCTTGACCTGAGATGAAATTATTATTTTTCTTTATGGTGGTCCTCCGATTGTCATTTTTTTTGCTGTTTTTCTTCCCCCATAGCTTAGCTTTCCTTCACGAGCGATTGTTAATTGTTTTTCTTCACCGACAACTGTCAATTGTCTTTCTTCGCTGACAACTGTCAATTGTCTTTCTTCACCAACAATCGTCCATTATTTTTCTCCGATTATTAATTGTTTTTCTTTACGAGTGACTATCAATTATTTTTCTTTACAAATGACTGTCAATTGTTTTTCTTCACGAGCAATTGCCAATTGTTTTTCTTCACGACTGTCAATTTTTTTTTTCATGAACGGCTATTAATGATTGTTTTCCTTTACGAACGACTATCAATTATTTTTGTTCACGATCGATTGTCAATTGATTTTCTCCTCTAACGACTGTCAATTATTTTTCTTCGAGAGTCATGAATTGTTTTCCTTTACGAACGATTATCAATTGTTTTTGTTCACGAACGATTATCAAATTTTCTTCAATCAATTTTTTTCTTCTTTTCCTTGAGTTTTATTTCACGACCCTCTTTCGTTCTGCAGACTTTTTTCACCGACGATTCTCAATTGTTTCTTTTTATGAACAATTGCCAATTATTTTTCTTTATTGTAAATTGTTCTTTCGCTATTGCCTGCAGTTTACTTTCAATATTATGTCACGACTTCGTTTTGTTTTACTTATTTATTTAATGAGCGATTATTTATTGTTTTCAATTAGTTTTCTTCGTGAGTAATTGTCAATTGTTTCTCTTCCTTGTGAGTTGTTCTTTCGTCAATTTTCGCTTCAGTTTTATTTCACAACCTTCTTTTGTTCTATTTTTATGAACGATTTGCAATTGTTTTGTTTTGGCGAATGATTGTCAGTTGTCTTCCTTCATCAATAATTTTCAATCAATTTTCTTCATGAGTAATCGATTGTCGATTGTTTATCTTCATTTCGAGTTGCTATTTTTCTTTTTACTGTTTCATTTCAATATTATTTCACAACTTTCTTTTGATCTGTGTGTTTTCTTTTTGTGAACGGTTTTCAAGTGATTCTTTTCGCGAATGATTGCTAATTGTTCAGTTCATGCTGATCATTCTATGAATCACCCTTACAGCAAAAATAATTGTTATGCTGAGTCATTCCATGGATCATCCTTTCCAAAACAAAGCAGAATTATTTTCAACTCATTCTTATACTGAATCGTTCTATCAAGGTCTCTTTTATGCTGAATCGTTTCATCAAGATCATTTTTATGCTGAATCAATACAATAAATAAGAAAATACTTTTTTTATTTAACTTTCCAAAAACTCTGCGTTTACTATCGATTGATATTCGAAGGAATTATTTAAGTATAAGTTAACATGGTCACGACTGATCGATTTCGCCAATAATACTTATGTGTTGATTGATCAATTAACAGATTATTAAATCTTACACTCCCATAGGCAAGGTGGTTTATTTTTTTATTTATTTATCTGTCCAGTTTGTTTTCTTTGTAATAATTTTATTATGTTCACGTTCAGGCACGTTCTAAACTGACTAACCCAATCTTGTCCATCTGTTAATAACGCGCAGTCACGATAACCGGATAGGATAACATTTGCGTTCCCTTTCAGGCCGAAAAAAATTATTCTGAACACCTGGTATATTTTCGAAATTTCTGTTCATTTTTAATGCTTGCAGACTTTTTTAATTTGTGCGAGTATTTTTTTTGCGATAAGTTCAGTCGTTTAAAAAAATACACAAGTGTACCTAGAAGTTGCGACTTTATTTCCTAGAGCAGTTTGGAATTAATTAAAACATCAAAGTATTTAATGGATAAAACTTTCCCCAAAGAAATGAAATTCTTTTTCCGTAACCTTCTCTCGTAGAAGCAATATCTGTGGATCTAGTGTGTCGTAATCTATTTAACGAAGCCGTGAATTAATCACTTCGTGTGAGTTTCCTGTTTCTCGAAATAATATCGTACGAATTAGCATACGTGTAGGAGCAGGACGAGAAGTTTGGCTTTTTTTTTACTTTCGTTTTACTTCATAGGTCGTTTCAGACTTTACAAGATTTGATTCAATTTCCAGAATCATATTTGCAAAGGAAATTTGTTTTGGGTTGCAGACTGCACAAAAATTTTAATTTTGCTATACAATTTAAAACGTTAAAAAAATTTAACCAAAAAATACTATAATCTAAAATTGCTTCAAAAAAATCTTGCTTTTAAGAAGTGTTTTTAGACAAAAAAAAATGAAAAAAATTAATTACTAGCACTAATTTTATGAAAATCGTTTAGATTCAGGTGATCCTTATGATCCCTCAGCCGAATAATTTCTGAGTATTTAATTTTTTCCATTAATCGATGCCTTTTGGGAAGTTTAATCAAGTCATAATTTACGGTGAAAACGCAGCGTCATCTCTTGATTAAAAATTAAGCCATTAAGCCTTTAAGCAGTCTACACATTCGTGAAGGTATTACTTTATTTCTTAAAAAAAAAATGAAACAATGCAAAATTCCAAACAGAGATGCGATGTGTTAACTGAAAATTGGAAAAAAATGTAAAGTTACGGTGGAAATCCACCTCTTAATTAAAGACTGTTTCTAACAGCACCATCTTTTAATTAAAAACTGAAGCTTCAATTGTTTCTAACAACGCCATCTCCTAATTAAAAACTCAATTGTTTTCTGTTGTTCATTCTTAGTGCACAGATTAAAAGACTTCTCCACTTAATAAAACAAAAGAAAGATTTGATTAATAAATAAAATGCAAATTCTACGTATTTTGAAAAATGTATTGTCCCTCCGAAATAGCATACAGAGTTAATATCAGTTCTTGATCAACTTCTTAGAAGAATTCTTTTTCACAATTTGTGGAAAAGTTCGCTGTCGACCTAAAGATGGCGCTTAAAAATTTGAACCAAATTTTACATAAAAAATAGGTGGTCCGAAACAGCCTTAACGAGACGTTATGGAGTTCTTGTATTTAAGAAGTGATTTTAGGCAAAAAATTACATTATTAGCTTCAATTTAATGAAAACAGTTTAGAGTTTAGCTTCCGACGGCTAAAACTATGATCCCTCTTTCATTAATCGATGCCATTGAGAAATTTCATCAAGTCATAATTTGTGCAGTAGAAACACAGCGCCATCTCTTGTTTACAAATTCAAACTTCTTTAACTGGTTTACAAGAATTACTTTCATTTAAAAAAAAACGAAACAATGGGAAACTCCAAACAGAGATGCCATGCGTTAAATGCGGAAATGTTAAATTTTTGGAAAAAAAATTGAAGTCACGTTGGAAACCTAACAGCTTCAATTGTTTCTAATAGCGCCATTTTTTGTTCAAAACTGAAACTTCAATTGCTTCTAACTGCGCCATCTTCTAGTTTAAAAACTCAATTGTTTTCTGATGTTAGTTCATAAGTGCACAAAGACTTCTCCACTTAACAAAACAAAAGAAGGATTTGATTGATAAATAAAAGGCAAATGGAGTGTTTTTAGGCAAAAAATTACATTATTAGCGACAATTTTGTGAAAACAGTTTGGAGATTAGCTTTTGATGGGCCCTACGACCCATTTCATTAATCATCGAGAAATTTCATCAAATCATAATTTGTGCAGTGGACTCACAGCGCCATCTCTTGATTTAAAAATTAAAACTTCTTTAAGTGACTGCGCGGACAATCGAAAAAGCTATTGGTTAAAAACTGAAGCTTCATTTGTTTCTAACAGCGCCATCTTTAAGTTACAAACCGAAGCTTCGACAGTTTCTAACACCGCCATCTCCTAGTTAAAAACTGTACTTAAAAATGTACATATTGTCCGAAGTAGCTAACAAAGTCCCGTTCTTCTTAGAGGACATTTTTCCCACAATTTGTGGAAGAGTGTCGCTGTCGACCTAAAGGTGGCGCTCCGAGCGGTGAATAGTTGTGTCTTTTATGGGAAAATTATGGAAGAAAAGTATCGCTGTTGGCCTAAAGATGACGTTTCGAACAGTCAATAGTACCGACACGAATGACGTTACAACGTTTAAGCGCCACAACGCACAAAACACTAGTAAGAGGCGATAAAAAGTAGAAAAAGAATCTTTTTGAGGAAAACTAGAATCATCAAAAATATCGTTGAAGATAAAAATAGGAAAATGATGAAAAAAAAAAGATTGTCACTGTCAATCCAAAGATGGCGATCCGAACTATGATTAGTAGAATCCTTTATAGAGAGAGTAAAGGCATGAGGTGGTAGTTTGGAGGATTAATGGCGGAATAAACAGCTGACCAATCAAAAGCGATTTGCTCTCTTTATTAGTATATTTAGTTTCTTTGATTGGCCAGCTGTTTATTCCGCCATTAATCTTTCAAACTGCCAGTCGTGTCTTACAATCTCTCTCTATGAAATAATAGTAACGGAATGTGTTCTTTCTTCTTTTTTTGTTCAACTTTCTTATCTGACATTTAAGGAGGTGACAGTAGCATCATCAAAAATACGAAAATTATGGAAGAGAAGGAGCACTATCGACCAAAAGATGGCGCTCCGAACAGAGAATAACAATTTTCTATAAAGCAGAGTATCAAAAATAATATAAAACTGTCAATCCAAAGATGGCGATCCGAACTGTGATTAGTAGAATCCTTTATAGAGAGAGTAAAGGCATGAATTGGCAGTTTGGAAGATTAATGGCAGAATAAACAGCTGACCAATCAAAAGCGATTTGCTCTCTTTATTAGTATATTTAGTTTCTTTGATTGGCCAGCTGTTTATTCCGCCATTAATCCTCCAAACTACCACTTCAAGCCCTTACTGTCTCTCTCTATAAAATAATAGTAACGGAATGATTTCTTTTTTCTCTTTTTATTCAACTTTCTTGTCTGACATTTAAGGAGAGACAATAGCATCATCAAAAATACGAAAATTGTGGAAGAAAAGGACCGCTGGCGACCAAGAGATGGCGCTCCGAACAGAGAATAACAATTTTCTATAAATCAGAGTATCAAAAATAAAAAAAAAATGCCTGTTCCTTGTATGTCTTTATGTTTTTTTTTTCATTGTAATTTATAATGCGTCGAAAAATCTTTTGTATAAATATTTTTATACAAAATGATTCCTTTATTTTACTTCCATATTAGTTTTTTTTAACTAAACTCTTCTCGTCCTAGAAGATTGTTTTTATAGGTTTAAAGTACGTACCTAAAGTAATTAAGCAATGTTGTTGATTGAAGCGTGTTACTTATTTGTTAAACACTAACACCAACCTTTTTTTTTTCTTTCTGCATTTACCTTCTTTCTTCTACCGCCTCCTTGGTATCCTTTTTTGTGTTTTTTTCGTTGATGCGGAAAGATTTCTTGTCGGCGATTTTTCTTTCACCTCGTTTCTCGCCTCCTTGGCATTTTTCTTCGACGACCCAAAAAGCGACTCGGAAAAATCTCTTCGCGGCCGCGCCGACACCGATTTTTTCCCTCCAAAACCGCCTGGTTTTGAGAGGCGATTTATTATTAATTAGAAATCGCCGACCTCGTAAAATGCGAACAATTTTGTTGCAACGGGGAGAAAAAAATTAAAAAAAAAAAATCACCGCGCGCTACATTCTGCAGTTTTCAAGCGCGAATGCAAAGTCTCGAGTATAAACGTTTTATTTTTTCCTTCCGCACCTGATTACCACCGGTGGTTAGCCGAACGAGCAAACAGTTGATTAATTTTTTGCCGCCGGCGCAAATCCAACTGGCAGTTAAATTAAATATAATTTTATTTTTCGTTTTTTTAATTTCGTTTGAACGCGCATTAATGCAACTAATTGTTAAGTAACTCGCCAGAGTAGTTATTCTAAACTTCACTTTTTAAGCAAGAATAAAGACAAGTGCGTAAGAGTAAGGCAGACAAATTAATTCTAGAGAATAAGTCGTTTTCAGGCATAATCCGGCTCAAGCTCAAGAACTTCACATCGACGATGATAAGGCACTGATGGAATCGTACTTTAATTTTTCCGAACCGACCGTTTTCTTCTTCCACGCATTTTTTGAATCATCGACTTCGCTAACGGCCACCGCAATTAGAACAGGTGAAATAAACTTAAATTAAAAAAAAAATTGCATTAAAGTAGCCCAATCGATAAAAAAAATCTTTAAATCCAATGAGGATTAATGAATAGAAAGCTCAAAGGCCCCCTTAATAATTTAAGCCTGAGTTTTTATTATTAATTTTTTTTTAGAATAATTTCAAAGTGCAACGTTTCTTTAATTCATTCACTTTGCCTGCATTTACATAAAAAAAATTAATTTAATAGTGTACCTTCAACGAAAAGACCACAACATCATTTTGCTGGACGCCCCCCGCATGGAGGCAGGGCCTTGGTACTGGACGGCCTCGAGGAACACCCGCGTCGTCGGGGAATACTCGGCCAAATTCATCGACTACCTCGTTTCCAGAGGTCTGTATCTTCCGTCCTTGCACTTAGTCGGGTTGAGTCTTGGGGCCCAAATGGCTGGCGTGACCGGCCATAACGTCCGGAGTGGCCGGATCGCCCGGATAACGGGGCTGGACCCGGCTGCCCCGTTGTTCACGAAGTGGCCCAAGAGTTTAAAATTGGACGCAAGCGACGCTGAGTTCGTGGACGTCATCCACACCGACGCCGGCATCCTAGGGTACCCCAGGCCCATCGGGCACGTCGATTTCTGGCCGAATCAAGGCATTTCGCCCCAGCCGGGCTGCACGATCCGCGAGGTGAAGAAGCGAAACCCAGACGCTGTTATGGAACCAAGTAAATTAAACATCCAATTAAAAAAAAATTAAAAAAAAAAAAATTGGTGTTTGCAGTTTTTTGTAGCCACTGGCGGTCGTATCAGTTTTTCGCTGAGTCTGTGATCAATCCGGGGGGGTTCTTGTCTGCGAACTGCAAATCCTGGCAGCATTTTAAGCAAGGAGATTGCCCCGAGCAGCAACTGGTTAACATGGGATTAGGTGTTAATTATCAGTAAGGGTTTCAAATCGATTAAGAAAAAAAAATGTGCGAGATAAGAGAGTTGAAGAAGTTGATCTTGTAACCACCCTATAAGTTAGGGAGTCGTCTTTCGACGTCATGCTAGAAATAGATTAATTTCTTCAATTCTGTATTAAGGAAGTTCCTGTTAAAAAATTTAAAATATCACAATTATGTTAGCTGTTAAATTTGTTGTCTAATTAATATTTATTTATTATTTCCAGTGCCAGAGGAAATTACTTTTTAAAAACTAGAGGGCAGTACCCGTTTTCCTTGTAGCTGCTGTGCAAGCCAAATACTCAAACCGAATTCCTTCAAGCCACATTTGGCTGTAAACCTCGCAATGTAAACGTACGAAGCAACGTTTACGCCCTTAGTGTATATATTAGATTATTAGGGATAACCAAATAACCAGCTGTATTTTTTATGTTAATTATGTAAATATGGTTAGGGAAGCGCGAGATGAGTCGTTTTTATTAAAGCAATACTTTAATAAAAAATATACAAAGTAAGGAGTGAAAGTTATTGTACGATAGTAACTTTATTGATTGATGCAGCGATTACACCACTCAGAAAATAACTTATTATTTATTACTTACATTTACATAACTAACAAAATGCACATATATTGGTGAAAAATGATATGGAAATGCTATAGTGTTATCTTAATTATTGCGGTAACACGTCTCATTTTTCTTTAACTTAAATGTTATTCATAAAAAAATCACAATGTTAATGTTATCTTAATCATCATGGTAACAAAACGATTTAAAAGATGGGCCATTAAAAAAAAAAAAAAAAAACACCATCACGATACTGTAGTTTTTAATTGTACTTAAAATGCACCGAGTCTTCTTTTTGAAAAACAAAAAAAAAAAAAAATCAGTAAATATACAAAAAAAAAGAAAAATTATATCTTTAATTAAATAATAATAAAGAAAATGTGCAACTCAGTTTCTTTCGATGATGATGATAACGAATGATTGGTTTATAATTGGTGTAATCACGGGGGCTTACTATTTAACTTTAAAAAAAAAATTCCACACAACTCCCTACCGTTTTGAAACCACTTCGTCCAAATTTATACAAATTTACACAAACAGGAAATATGTACTGAAACCATTCTATCACTTTCTGGTGATCTCGAATACGAGTCGTTTACGATGTTACTGGTCGTTACTTGCTGGTGATTTTACTAATTGAAATTGATCCTCTTCTAATGGTTTACAAACCCACTGGCCGAGGCCTGCCCTCAAGAACGATTGGAAAAATCTTTCTTTAGCATTCTGAAACAAGAAAAGAAGATATTTAAGAACAATACCATGGCATCAAATAAATTTTTGAGTAGAGTAGGCCTTTAAAAGTTAGATAGTTGGTCACACTGATGCTAACGTAACATCTGAATAACTCTATTAAGTTTTCGCAATCTAACAAAGGCTGAAAGCTACCAACTCTATAATTAAGTTATAACCTACTCTGATTAAGTTCATAGTACCTCCTACCTTATATGTAACAACTGCTTCTTTCGCTTCGTAATAGTAAATAGGTACTTGATGATTTATTCCATTTATCATGGATAAGCCCTGATTGCATAACTCAAAAAATTTTCGTCCCAATTGTTGCTTGGACAGTCTCGAAACGCCTTCCTCCGTCCTCCCCGAAGTAGTATTTACAATTTCGACTTGATCACTCCCGGTGATCCAATTTACTGAAAAATTTGGGGCTCTCGCAGGCCGCCTTTTTTCCTCGGACGTCACCAGATACATCTGCGGCCTGTTAAGTCTGTACGGATGCGGAAGGCCGTACAAAGTGTCCTCAATACGTCCGCATATCGCCCTAGGGAATTTCAACTTGATTAAACCTGCACTTTCACGCTCCAAGCAACCACTACACTACCTGTAAAGATGTGCTTCGTGAAACAGACTCCCAAGAACCACCGTCTTCAAATACACCGGCTCGATGAAGTGGGACAGAAGTGCACCTTGTAATCCGAGCACATTCCATCGAGCTATTTTATCCGAGCATGACATAGTTAACAGCCTCTCACCCTGTTATCGACGGTTCACATAGTTTAGCCGTCTTGAATTTACTTAAAAACAAACCTGCATTATTCCGTCCCACGTTTGTATCGGATCGGTGGCTTTCAACGGGATTGTCCCTTCTCCGGATTCGATCTTCGTCCTCAACTGCCCCCGGGAGTTCCTGTTCGGGTGCTTATCCACCGTATTCGGGTCTTCATGCGGGCAGAATATCCGGGCATCTCCGCAGGGGGCGGTGTTTATGTACAAGTGAAATTCCACGTCGCTTTTTAATCGGTACCCCTTGCTTTCGGGGCAGGGTTCGAAAATTGATTTCGAGGCAGTATCTGTTCCAGAGGAACGGATTACCTTAGAGTCTCTCGACGTTGTTGAAAACGCACCTGAATGTAGTAGCATCGATAGGTGATCGTAGAAGAAATATTGGAGGCATCTTCTGGAAATGACTTCAGCGTGCATGTCGTTCAAAGCAGCTCCGCTCATGCTCATTCGCTCGCCCGAGACGCATTTTGTGCCCGTCGTTACTGATATGATGTCCATTGAGTCGCCTCGGGTCATCACGATGCCCGCCAGGACTTTTCGCTTCGCATGAATTGGATCATTTTGCATTAAACTCGAGAACTTTTCAGTAACTAACCTACCACATGAGACACACATTAAAAAAAAAATTATATTGGCTATTTGATCATCATTTCGAATTGCCCATTCGTAACATAAATTCAAGAATGGGGAATCCTTTCGTGTTTGCACTATAAAAAGAATAAATAAATAACATGCATATCATGGGGAAACGTATCGAATTAAAAATTAAAGCAACAAAGTAGATTATTGTAGCCAGATTTATCTTTTAATTTTTAATTAAAGAAAATTGCTGGGAATCTTCTTGTATCAAAATCTTATTATTTATTATTAAATCACATTAAAATATTATTACTTTCCATTGGATAAGTTACATTTGAATCGCATAACAAACCAGTAAAATTAATTCCTGCTGTTTTATGTACAATGTGAAACAAAGAAGAATTGAATTTAGCAGCTGTTTTCAAAACAGGAAACTAAAAACCTCATAGAATAAACCACTGATAAAATATCACACAACAAACTAACAAATTAATCATATCCTGTCCACATAAAGTTTGATGAATCACGAAATAAATTTTTATTACAATACTTACCTCTCATTGGGAAAACGTGTAGTTTTTTACATACAGGGTTGGTATGAGACGCTCGCGTGTACTTCTGAGCTACTTTGGCTAAAACAGGCCTCATACTCACCCGACACCTTTAGGGTTTTTACATTCACCTTAGTTTCGTGGAGTGGTCCTCACACAAGCGACCCTCCTGGTGCTTGTGTGGACAAGGCAAAGGACCACGACTAAAAGGTGAGAATAAATAAATGCTTACGCAGACACTCAGCAATTAATTGAAGGACAGAAAATTAGCACTAATTGCGAGTGAGTGTCGTGCCTAAACAGCCCTGTCTACACCTAAAGGGAGCTCAAAGAAATACTATTTGTGCTGTAACAAGCAACAATCACGTTATATAATGAACATTAAACCAACTTAAAAAGCTAAATTAAATTTTGATGTTGAAGAAATTTACATGCATTCCTGTTTCACAACAAAATCTACAAATTCACTTGTTTTGACTAATAATAGAACGCCAATAACTTCATTAATATAATCAATATTATTTCTATTATTGAAGTTATTGGTTGACACCGTCAGGCAAACACCCTGTATGAACAGCACAAGCAAAACTGATAATACCTGCCGATGTGATCAGCCCATTCTTGTTGCTCGGTTGTAATCTTCGTCGGCCTAAACAAGGGGACGCGTAGTTTTGGAAAGTTGCCCGTTTTCGTATCCAAGAGTTTGGATAAAGCTGCGGTGGCGGCAGCCTTTTTCGCTAGCTTCTTACTGGATCCTAAAACCAAGCGTTCCAACAACACCACTCGACTTTGATTTTAATTCAAAATTACCTGTGCCGATGAAGGTCTCGCCGTTTAACTGTATCGTAATTTTGAACCTGGCGAACACGTCTGCGTCGTTCTGTGTGCAATCGTACTTAACGGCGGGGTACAATTCGTTCAAGAGCATAACGGCACCTTTCGGATTGCAATTTTTGTTGGAGCTTTCATTTTTTATGGCCAGTTGCTTGTCTCCCTCGAACACGTCGCTCGTGAAATCCAGTTTAGAATTCGTAGAGGGGCTCAAGGATAAAACCTTGCAGTTGTTCGGGAATTGGATGAATGATTTCAAGGCGTCTTCGGCCGCCTTGCATTTTGCCACCTTCTTCGACCTGCCATGACCTACATAGCGTTGGCCGTCAACTACAACGCTGACTGTGAAAATCGGGGCATGCGGGGGTCCTTTCTGCTCGACTATGTTGTAAGAAAGGCCCGACCTCAACTCGTTTAAAATTGCCACGGCATTCCGGTCTCCTATGCACACCGGGGCATCTAGCTTCCTTCGTTTGATGTTGTTTTCGATTTCACCTGTACAATTAAGAGGACACGTGATAATTTGCCGTGAAATACGCTCTAGCTGATTAGATAAAGCGTGAAAACGAAAAAAAAATGCACTTACTCTCAAGAGGACGCTTCAGCGCATTCTGTTCAATTCTATTTGTTGCAACTTCTATGTCGTTTGCCATTTCGAAATTTCGTTTTGGTTGTTTTAGGTGTAATATTTTTTTAACTTAAATGACTATTTACTACATCGAATACCTTTAACTGACGCCATGAAACCATCAAAAAAAATAGTAACCAGGTGTGATAACCTGAAAGAACTAAAAATCCCTAAAATTTAAACTCTTCCGACAATGTTGCCAACTTAGTATCTTTGACACTAGATTCGACTCGACGCGACGATCGTTGAATTTTGTTGATTTCGTTCGAAGTAGCAATAATGAAATCGATGTTTGCAACGAAAGTACGTCACCTCCGCCATTTTGAAACACTAACTAAAATAGTGACTTCCGTTTTGGGGATATTTTTAGACATCATCCGGAATTCTAAATGCGCCACTTGAATAAGTTTCTTCTTATTTTTAGTTCGTTGGAAATAATTAATTAATTCACAAGACAAGCTACACCAGCGTTCGAATTTTTCTCTTATTTTTCTCTTCATTTCCGAATTGTCTCTTTTTCTTTTGCTTTTTGGTTTCCTTTTCTATTCATTTTTCATTTGTTTTATTTTATACTTTAAAGTTTGTTTGGCTTTTGTTTTTAAGTTTTTAATTTCATTCTTAGTGTCTCTTTTTCTTTTTCAAAATTTCCCTTTCTCGTTTGTTTTTGCTCTTTCATTTGTTTTAATTTTCTCCTTTTTTTCATTTGTCTCTCCTTTCATTTTTTAATTACTTCCGATTTGTCTCTTTTTTTTATTGCTTTTTCTTTTCCTTTTCTATTCATTTGTTTTATTTTAAAGTTCCTTTGCCTTTTGTTTTTAATTTTTTAATTTTATTCGTGGTTTCTGCTTTTTTTTACTTTTTCCTTTTTCATTTGTTTTTGATTTTTTCCTTTAATTTTCTCCTTACTTTTCACTTGTTTCTCATTCCAATTTTTAATTACTTCCTATATGTTTCTTTTTCTATTGGTTTTTATGTTCCTGTTCTATCCATTTTTCTTTTGTTTTATTTTATATTTTAAAGTTTGCCTTTTGTTTATAATTTTTTAAGTTCATTTTTGGTTTTTGATTTTTTTTTTAATTTGTTTGTTTCTTTTGTTTTTAATTTTTCATTTGATTTTTTCGTTTTAATTTTCTCCTTGCTTTTCACTTGTCTCTCTTTTCATTAAACATTTGCTTTTCGTTTTTTCATTTGTTTTTTCTTCTAATTTTCCTTTTTTTAAGTTTTTTTATTCGCGCTTTGGTTTTCCTTTTGATTTTTTTTCACTTTATTTTTTTCATTGTTTTTTACTTTCATCCTTTATTTATTTTCTGTTTTGATTTTTGATTTCCTTTCTTCAATTTTGTTTTTTCTTTCAATTTGCTTACGTCATTTTCATTTTTCATTTGCTTTTTGCTCTTTTCATTTTATTTTTTAGGTTCTGTTCTGCATTTATTTTTTCTTCCTAATTTTTGTTTGTGTCTTAAAAATAGAAAAAATATTTTTTTTTTAATTATTGGAAACCGCAAAGCAGCGGTCTTAAGAAGTATTTCAATTTATTTTTTATTACGAATCGGACGAATTAATTTGGAAACGAGTATACTATATATTTTCAGGACCTACTAGATTTCACGAGACAGTGTGCCTTTATCCGCCCTGCGCAATTTATTAGTTCGAGTGTTTCTCCGCTGGCGCCACTTACCCAAAAAAATCTGAAATGTCATTTTTGCTTCGGGGTTCCGCATGACCTCAACCTTTCTCCAAGAGTTAGGTGGCGGTGATTGGAGAACTTAATTTTTGCTCTTCCATCAAATTTGCTGACCACCAGAACAGGTAGGTAGCAATCTGGCAACGTTGCAACCCTGTTCTTAGGAAGGATTGTTGGTAACACTGCTTAAATTTTGAAATTTTAATTGTATGCACAGTGCAAATAACTATAACATAATAATAATAATAGTAATAATAATACGAATATGAAAGCAAGTTTTAAAACTTTATTTGGAAACTCTAAAAAACAAAAGTCACTGTTTGCTTTCCGGAACATTAAATTTCCCTAGAATGAACGTGTTTATGTAGTTATTAATGCAATTATAAGTAAAAAAATCCTGTTTACTGCTTCTAATTGACGAAATGAACAATCTAGAACGTGTAAAAATCGAGGAAATTAATTTAGGTAAAGAAATTCAAAGAATTAAGATTTCTTCCTGGACATAACCTAAAAAATTGTCAACGCTAATGTAATTTGCTCGGAAATACAACTGATTTAGAGTCATTTTAACTTCCGTACGCAATAAAAAAAGTGTATTTGTGTCTGTTATAATAATAATTACCGTATTTGCAAGTTGCAAAATATTTTTCGATTTGTTTAAGTAATCGACTATTCCATCGTTCAAATTGAACAAAATTTTGCCTTGAAGGCCCCCCCAAACCTCAAGCAAATCCTTGCAAATTTGAGGCGGCTTTTCATTGAGTTTAGACGCTGAATGGGGATCAACCTTCAAGCATTGACTTTTATGTTATACAAACTAAGATCACCAGTTCCTTTCAAGGAGATCGATTTTCCAAATTGACTATGATTCTGTTATAAATCAACTTTCAGCGCAGACACACATGTCTCATGATTATATTTATAGTGGATTGTTACTTTTACTTAACAGATTCTGTGGTGAAAACTGAGGTAGAAGAGGAATCATTGGCAGGTTTGTGCACATAAACGTAAGCAGTTTTAACTTAATAATATGCAGGTGCGGATGTTCCAGTTGAAGTGAAACCGGAGTGCGGAACTAAAGAAGTTTCATTAGGTATGTTTTTGCTTCGCCTCTTGCCATCGATAAGTAACCAAGCATATTTCCGCAGCTCGTTCAAGTAACGTGAAACTGGAAAGATTCGAAAAGGAAGACCACCAACCAGGTATATTTAGTTGTAGTGAAAATAAGTAAGTAATTAAGAATCCACACGTGAAGTCTCCGACATACAAAAATATATCGTATTTATTTTTGTAATCGTTTCAGATATACTGACCTGTGATTACTGCGGAGTATCATTTGGTATTAGAGCGTATTTCGAGTCGCACACAAAATTTTGCCAGTCCAGACGCGTCAGGTGAACACTCTCCTATATAGTTACACAAAAAAGAATTATCGTTTTGTTTCTAGTACCGGGAAAGCGGAGGAAGTGCCCGACGAAAAGAAACACAAATGTTTGGAGTGCGCTTACATCACTGACAACTCGGGGAACCTAAAGAAGCACGTGTTAACTCACAGCAAGGAACGCCCATACAAGTGTGACCACTGCGATTACGGGGCTACCCAAAAAGCCGCCCTGCAGGTACACGTTAGGCACAAGCACACGAAAGAGTATCCGTTTCGTTGTGACCTTTGCGATTATAAAAGCGCGCACTCTGGTAATTTAAAAAAACATAAGCTCGTGCACTTATCGGTGAAACTGTTCGTTTGTAACGTGTGTAATAAAAACTGCAGTGATCTAAGGCGGCATAAGCTGTTGCACTTGTCGGAGAAGCCGTTCGCTTGCGATATTTGCGGTAAGAGCTTCAATAGAAACAGCCAGTTGCGGCAGCACATGTACAACCATAACGGGCAGGAGAAGCCATTTCGTTGTGACGAGTGCGATTATACTACGGCTCACGCCAGTGCGTTAAACAGACACAAGCGACAGCGGCATTCGTCGCTGAGGCCTTTTTCGTGCGGCATGTGTAAATATAAGTTCCTTACAACGGGGGATTTACGAAGACACTTGTGTACACATAGTGAGACGAAACCCTTTCGTTGTGTGGATTGTTCTTATCAGTGCGTGAGGCCCGATCGTTTAAAGGAGCACGTCGATAAAAATCATAAACAAAAGTACCTTTTTACTTCTACTTAGTCTCATGTAGATATGGCAGAGTGCAAAATACACTATTATTTTATTAACATGAGTTTCTCATGGTGGATAACATTTACAAAAGTAAAAATGAGCCAAGCTTTCACCAAAACTCAAGTACTTATGAATTTTGCTTTTTTTTTGGTTGGTTTTATAGCAAACGCTACAGCTACTGAGTGATTTTATAACTCTGACTGCTTTTTCTTTTTGTTAGACCCAGACTGAACCATTTATTTATTTATTTATATTGACTCAGCCACATTTTCATCTGGACTAAAATAATGATAGTGAATAAAAACGTGCATTCATGAGTCAGAATATATTATAAAACCCATGCTAGTAATATAATACGTGTAAATAAAAATATTTATTTTATTCTTTTGGTTTCATGCCAAACTGTTCCGCTTCCTCTATAGTGTCCGGTAGCTTGCAGTTGCGAGTCTCCGGTAAAAATAAGCAGAGCGCTGCCCCAATTAAAGCGGTCACTCCGAAAACCATCGGTGCCACCCAACTGATTTCGTCAGTCGCTGCTTTGGCAATGAAAGGAGCAGTTAATGAACCGATTCTTGCGCAGACGGATGAGAATCCGCAGCCCACGTTCCTTATAATCGTTGGGAATATTTCCCCTGCGTAGATGTAAATCGCACAGAAGTTTATGGACAACCCGAATATCCCCACGATGGCCAACGTCGGTTTCAACCAGTTCAACGACTGTTTCGAAACCGTTAGTATTAGGATTGCGATGATCAGCGTTGCACCACCACCGATGATATTGGCTATCATTAAGCTGAGTTTCCTTCCTAGGTACCGCAGCGCCCAGATAGCTGTGAGAGTGCCCGGTATTTGCACCGCACCAGATATAGCCACGTTTACAAATATGTTTCCACCGAGTTCACCGAGGTATTGAACCAAGCCGAAAAAGCACAGCCCGAACACGAGCCAGTTGTAAAATATACAGAGGGTCCTAATACGGACCTGCGGGGTTTTGAACAGCAGGAAGAAGTTGCCTCCTTTTTTGGCCTCGATTTTGTGCGACTCGACGTGTTTGATTACGTTTGGCTGGATCGACTCGGTTGGTAGGCGGTTGTGGGCTGCTGCCCGTTCGAGGCATTTGATCGCTTGCTCTGTTTTACCAACTGTTAATAACCAACGGGGAGATTCCGGAAGCACCCAGAAGTAAAGAAGGAATATAACCGACGTGATTGATATTGCGAATTGATTATGGCGCCAATCACGTATGAAATACCCAAACACCGGAAGGAGCAGGATACCAATGTTGAAGGGAAGCTGGTATAAAATACCAACGGTCGTTCGCCATTTCACACCTGAAATTTGCAATGGTGTAATCAAAACGATAGGGTTTGGAGGAAGGTGCTTGCTCGCCTACGACTTCCATGATTAGTACGAATGAAGTTATCATCGTCCCTCCGGTGGCCGTGGTACACAGGAAGCGCAAGACAAGGTGGAGCCAGAACCACGGGACATAAGCAGATGCGCAACCTGTTGTTGTCTGTAGGATGACGGCTCCTACTAATGGTATTTTTCGACCAAACCTACAGTGTTCAATACGGGTACATTAATAATTTAATTTTTTTAATTTACCTATCCGACAGAAAACCAAACACCAAATTCCCTGTCAGTATCCCGATCATAACTATCATCTGCGTGACGTTATTGTATTGAAATCGGTCGCAGACCAAATCCCATTGCGTGGTAATCGTTTCTTTAAACACCGATCTAAAATAATCAATCAACTCACTTCGGGCTTACTTTTCCATCCGTTCAATTACTTATCGAATTCGTGTCCGGAACAGTTTGGGGCGCACTGGTCCAAATCAGGATCGGTGCAATTGAATTCGATTTTCGGCGCGTGGAAGAGGATGGTCATTTGGTGCCATGCGATGGAAAATTTTATTGCGGATGCCCAAAGCACCACCCACCAGTGCCACCTTCCGAAGGTGCCGATCGAACTTTCTATGACATCCGGAGGCTTTGCGGGTGCTTCATCGAAAACAAAAAGGAAACATCACCGCATCATCGCGAGCGTCATAATTACCGTCAGCTTTCTTAGAGCCCGAAGCTTCTTCTTTATCCATTAAATCGAAATCAAAAAATTAATATATGACACAACTTTGATGATGTCAATAAAATTTGAGGCAGTTGCAATTTGATCCTTTATAGTAGCCAGTAACTATTTATTTATTTTATTAGTAATAAATAACGGCTATTTGTTCTTTATCTGTTATTGTTACCTGATTTGTTCTGTTATTTGAAAACTGTTTTGCTGTCCATGCCTGTTGGTTAGGCAACCATACCTACACGCGTTTGTTATCAACGGAGTACAGCGTGTTGCCTATACGGCGGGATAACGTCGAAATCATTTCTGATGTCCATGTTGTATAAATAACAAACGAATTGAAAGCATTTCAATGAACACCTTCAAGATGTCGGACATCATTTCATTAAAGTAATTAATAATTTATTAAATTCAGTAATAATAACATCTACAAATGATGATTTAGACGTTTCATTTCAAACCATATCAAGTTGAATTTCTTATCTTCACCTCAATTGTCTTTTTACCAAAATTTTCGGCCTCCTCTACTGTATCCGGCAGTTTACAATTCAATGTCTCCGGCAAAAACAAACATAGGCAAGCCCCAATTAAGGGGGCGACCCCGAATATAACTGGGGCCATCCAAGTGGGGGCGTCGCTGGCTTTCGCAATGAAAGGAGCCGCGATGGAACCAACGCGAGCAAATACAGACGACGTCCCACAACCGACGTTTCGTATTATGGTCGGAAACAGTTCACCAGCGTAAATGTAAACGGTTGGGAAAGCGATGGACAGGCCAAACATGCCGACGGTTGCTAAAGCCGTTTTAACCCACGACTCTTGTGGTGCGAAAGCAATTCCAAGGCAAGCAACCCCCGCCAACACGTTAGCTATAACGAGGGTGCGTTTCCTGCCCAGCTTTTCCAACGCCCAAATCGAAACGAACGTACCGGGTACTTCCACCACAGCGGATATGGCGACGTTGAGGAATATGTCTCCTCCAAGCTCCCCCACAAATTGCGCCACCCCAAAAAAACACAACCCGCACACGAGCCAGTTGAAGCAAATGCAGATGGTTTTGACGCGCAGGTTCCTCGTGCGGACTAGGTCGAGTATGTTGCCCCCTTTGGTCACTTTTAGGTCGTTCTTTTGCGCGAAGCTCTTTACGTTGGTTCTTATGTCTTGCGTTGGCAAGCGATTGTGGTGCGCCGCGCGTTCGAGAATTTTTATGGCTTGGTCGATCTTGCCCACGACCAAAAGCCAACGGGGAGATTCCGGCAACACCCAGTAATAAACGAAGAGTATCACTGGTATCGCCGAAAGCACCAACTGATTGTAGCGCCAGTCTCTTAAGAGGTATCCAAATAGCGGCAGGGTGAGGTGGCCCAGGTTGAAGGGAATTTGGTAGAGGATTCCCACCGTCGTTCTCCATTTTAAACCTAAGGATTTCAGTGAAGGACTTGAAGCTGATTTAATGATTGAACGTACCTATGAGTTCCATGATTAAGACGAAACTGGTAATCATGGTGCCACCTGTGGCGGTTGTGCAAATGAAGCGGAGGAGAAGGTGAAGCCAAAACCAAGGAACGAAAGCCGATGCGCATCCGAAGACGGTCTGTATCATCACGGCCACCACCAAAGGACCTTTTCGTCCGAATCTTAAATTAAAAGCGTCTTCAGGGTTATCGGCGTTTGCCACGCTTGCCTTTACCTATCGGAAATAACTCCAAATACCAATGATCCGGTGAGGATCCCCAACATCGTTATTAACTGCGTTAAGTTATTGTATTGGAATCTATCGCAGACCAAATCCCATTGTGTCGTGATTGTTTCTGAAAAGATTGATCTGAAACCCGAATTTAAAATAAAAGAAAATAGCAGTCTTATCACAAAACCTATCGAATAGGTGCTCGGTGCATCTTGGTGAACATTCATCTGTAATGTTGAAGTCGGCGCAGGTGAAGTCGATGGCGGGTGCCTGGAAGAGTATGCTCATTTGGTGCCATGCAACGGAGAATTTGACTGCACAGGTCCAGAGGACGACCCACCAATGCCATCTTCCAAAAACACCGATTGAGTCTTCTATCACGTCCAGTTCTTGCTTTCGCTTTGAATCTGCTGCGCACGAGCACAATTTAGTCAAAAACGATTTCATTTAATTCTTGGTTTGGAGAAAGAAAATTTTTCTGTTATCTACTTGGGGTGTTTTAATAAGAAAAGAAAATTTAAAAACTGTTATACTCACTTTGGTGCATTTTTTTCTCTTTTTTATTATTTTGAGATGCACTGTGTAAAGTCGAGGTCTTCTCACGTTCAACACAAAAGGCAAAATCAAATTTCCGAACGCTGATAATAATTGATACCGGTTCCCTCCGGTTCAGTAACATTTATCTAAATAATTGCAAAATTCTTTTCCGTGATTTGAGTGTTGTTAATAGATATAGATGTAATCGAAGGCCTGATTGTTGATGATCGTATCGCTCTGCAATGACGAAAAATCAGAAGGCGTGTTTCTACGATATTATAAAAAAAAATTAACCCAATTCCAAGGCTGTGAGAGTCTGATCTGCTTTGTTAATTGTGAGCAAGTTTTTATTTTCATTAATAATAACACGTCGAATTTCAAACTTTACTTTTAACGTAAACAATCCCAGGCGATAATTGCCACTAGGAAATGGTCCAGTCTTAACACAGGGGCCTTTTCAGATAATTGTTCATTTAGATACATATAAACTCCTGGAGATCAGGCAACTTAAATGACTCTCAAGACCTATTTGAACGGGCCCACCCAGGGAACATGCTAAAGGTGGCAGCACGTCTTGAAGGAGGTGTGGCATCTTACTTACTTGTCTTTACTTTACCGCCATGGACCCTTCGTACAAAATAATAAATAAAATCAAAAGTAACTGAACGTACTGTACTCATAACGAAATGCTTCACTTTAAATAAAGAAGACGAAAGCTATTCTGATTGATAAAAAAAACTATAAAAATTACTGATCGTTTAAAAAAATATATTTTTTAAATTTGTAGCTATTTTTTGAATTATTTTTTTGACGAATTAAAAATAAAGTGCGCATGTTGTGATACTTCTACAATCATATCGATGGAAGATTAAAAAAAGGTGTCGAAACTTGTCTAAAGGTGAATTGTCTCCTGATTATATCAGTTTGTTATTATTTTTTGCATTGATATACACGGAAGTAATCTTGATTAAAATATTTTTCGAATGTGCGCCGCATTTTAAAAACAAAAGTGCAGTTAAATTATTGAATAATTGCACCACTAACGGCCGACGCTCCGAAAAACACGTCACGAATTGTTACAGCCAATAAAATAAGAAGACCTCAAACTGTGAATTGGCTCGACCGTCAAAAATCATTCGCTCTCTGACTTCGAACATGTCTACGCTGACATTCACACACACATAACGCGAGCTAGCTCTTTCGAGGCGCTCATACACATACGAAGCTAGCCTTCGTGGCGCTTTTACACATAAAGCGAGCTAGCCTCTTCGAGGCGCTTATACACATAAAACGAGCTAGCCCTCGAGGGACTTATACACATAAAACGAGCTAGCCCTTTCGAGACACTCATACGCATACGAAGCTAGCCTTCGAGGGACTTATACACATAAAGTGAGCTAGTCTTCGAGGCGCTTATACACAAAACGCGAGCTAGCTCTTTCGAGGCGCTTGTACACACACGAAGCTGCCCTCGTGGCGTTTATACACATAAAGCGAGCTAGCCTCTTCGAGGCGCTTATACACATAAAGCGAGCTAGCCCTTTCGAGGCATATGAAGCTAATTCTCGAGGGACTTATGCACATAAAGCCAGCTAGTCTTCGAGGCGCTTATACACATAACGCGAGCTAGTTCTT
Source organism: Serrognathus titanus (assembly GCA_039766575.1). Taxonomy (NCBI): domain Eukaryota; kingdom Metazoa; phylum Arthropoda; class Insecta; order Coleoptera; family Lucanidae; genus Serrognathus; species Serrognathus titanus. The sequence goes on along the minus strand of CM077911.1, from coordinate 18,463,505 downwards.
TCGAGGCGCTCATACACACACCAAGCTAGCCCTCGTGGCGCTCATACACATAAAGCGAGCTAACCTCTTCGAGGCGCTTATACGCATAACGCGAGCTACCCCTTTCGAGGCGCTCATACACATACGAGGCTAGCCCTCGAGGCACTTATACACTACTACAAAACGCTGAAGATTTTGTTACCGTATTCCTTGAATAAGGGACACAGATAGATTGTATACCTAATACATTTATTAATATAAAAATAAATAAAGATTTATATAGTTCACTTAGTTACAAAAAAAGAGTACTATGGCAGCAAGAACAATTGAAATTGACAAGTGTTTATATGATTCAGTTCGGACGAGTTCGAACAGGATGGATGATGCAATGTGCGGATGTTCTTTTCGGCATTTCGCTCTTTTATGGGCGTTTCTTTTTTGTTTCGTTCTTCTTTCCGTTCTTCTTTCGTTTTTTTTTCGAAGACACCACGATTTTAACTAATTTTTTTGTGCTTTTAACTTCTTTTATTTTTCCTGACAATTTAAAATTTCCCTTCGAACTTTTTGAAATCTTTTCTCGATTGTTTTCCCCATTTTTCCAGATCGTTTTTTGTTTTGTTTATCCAAGTAAAATCAAATTTCTTTTGTTTTTCTTCTTTTCGATTAGTTTTCGTTTGGAATTTGGCTCCAAAGTCCGTCGTTTTTAGTTTTCTTAATTTTTTCCTTTTATCTTTATCGCTCTTCAGTTAATCCCATTTGAATTTAAATTTCGGATTCGTTTTTGATTTCCCTCGACCTTGCTTCCTGTTGTTTTCCCCAAATTTTCCTTTATTTTCTTCTTTTTTCATTAATTTCCTAGGTACCTTTGAACTTGAACGTTTCATTTCGTTTTCAGGTTTCCTTCAGAATATCAATTGGTGGACCCTTTTCTTTTCGTTTCTTTTTTGTTTTGTTCTTTATTTCCGTTCTTCTTTTGTTTTTTTTTTTTTCGAAGACACCACGATTTTAGCTAATTTTTTATGGATTCCATCGCTTTTAACTTCTTTTATTTTTCCTGACAATTTCGAACTTTTTGAAATCTTTTTTCGATTGTTTTACCCATTTTTCCAGATGGAAACGATCGTTTTTTGTTTTGTTTATCCAAGTAAAATCAAATTTCTTTTGTTTTTCTTCTTTTCGATTAGTTTTCGTTTGGAATTTGTCTCCAAAGTCTGTCGTTTTTAGTTTCCTTAATTTTTTCGTTTTATCTTCATCGTTCTTCAATGAATCCCATTTGAATTTAAATTTCGGATTCGTTTTTGATTTGCGTCGACCTTGATTCCTGTGGTTTTTCTCAAAATTTCCTTTAGTTTCATCTTTTTTCATTAATTTCCTAAGTACCTTTGAACTTGAACGTTTCACTTCGTTTTCAGGTTTCCTTCAGAATATCAATTGGTGGACCCTCTTCTTTTCGTTTCTTTTTTGTTTTGTTCTTTATTTCCGTTCTTCTTTTGTTTTTCTCGAAGATACCATGATTTTAGCTAATTTTTTTTGTTCATTCTTTCACTTTAAATTTTATTTTTCCTGACTTTCTCTCATATCAATTTTTTCCACTTTCTTATCTCTTGCCCGTTCGTTTTCTGGTTCTAAATACGATCGTCTTTTGCTCCTTTTTTTCTTCAAATTTTTGGTTTTTCTTCAGTTTCATCGCCTTTGAATTTGAACCTTTCAGAAATTTAAATATTATTTCTCGGGCCTGAGCTTTTTGTTACGGTTCCTTTTTGTTTTCTCTTGACCTAGATTCCTTTTCGGTCTTAGTTCTTCTTAGGTGTATTTTTCCGAAATGTTTTCGTTGCGAAGTCCATCGTCTTTTGTTTTTTTTTCCAATTTTTCTTATCTCCTTCTGCTTTTTTCAATAGCCAGCTATCTTTGAACTTTCATTTCGTTTTTTGGTTTCTTTCAGAATATCAGTTGACTAGCCCTTTTACGAGCGTGTTTTTTTTTTAATTTCGAATTATGTTTTCTTTTTAATTTCGTTCTTCGTTTGCGTTCTTCTTTTGTTTTTCTTCAAAGACATCACGATTTGTTCAGTCTTTCGCTTTTAACTTATTTTATTTTTCCTCTCAGTTTTTAATTTTTTTTTCGAATTCCTTTAATTTCTTTTCGATTGTTTTTCTCAGCTGAAAACGATCGCCTTTTGTTTTTTCAAGTGAAATCGGGTGATACAGATTTCAGTTGTTATCATCATCATGGTGCTCAGATTAACATTATGGTTACCTAATCACCATGATGGCGAAGCCGTCTTTGAAGTTGCAAGCCGCTTTATAACATAACTCTAGGCAGGTCGCCGCTGGTGGCGCGACGTTCGTAACCTTAATAGGAGCATGCGGGGGGAAAGGCAATTCTGATTTTAATTTAATAATCTAGGGCCAGAATTTTTATCCGTTTACACAATTTTTATCGTCAGCAGTACATAAATTCAGAATCAAACACAATTTAGTTCAGTTTTATTAAAAAAAATACTGTTTATACGAGGGTCGTTTGATAAGTCTAAGAATGCGTTCCTTTTTTTTCTTGTTTATTTGTACGTACATTAATTTACATGAATCAAATTTCGTCTAATTTTCCTACCCTAATTTCATAAGTTAAATTCACGATAACAATAACTTAGCGTAGGCAATTAAAATTACAGCTAATATCACATTTTTCTCCTTTCGGCGGACTTCCACCTCGTTCGCTTAAGTGGCCGTCTCGTTCACTTCGGCCGCCTTTTTCTGTTTGGCCTTCTTGCCGAAGACCTCGGCCTCCTCGATGGTATCCGGCAGCTTACAGTTCAGCGTTTCCGGCAAAAACAGGCAAAGGCAAGCGCCTATTAAGGGAACGACGCCGAAAATCACGGGGGCCATCCAGGTGGGCGCCCCGCTGGCTTTCGCGATAAACGGGGATATAATTGAGCCGACCCTGGCGAAAACAGACGACGTGCCGCAGCCGACGTTTCTTATTACAGTCGGGAATAGTTCACCCGCGTATATATACACGGTGGGAAAGGCCACGGACAATCCGAATATACCGAGGGTTGCCAGCGAGGTTTTAATCCATGGCTCATCGCTGGGGGCAAAAGCTATACCAAGGCAAGCAGCGCCAGCCACCACATTAGCTATGATCAAGCTGCGTTTGCGACCCAGTTTCGCCAAGGCCCAAATCGAAACCATGGTGCCAGGTATTTGGACGATCGCAGATAAGGCGACGTTGACGAATATATTCCCCCCTAGCTCACCGACGAATTGGGCAACGCCGAAAAAGCACAGCCCACACACCAGCCAGTTGAAGCAAATGCAGAAGGTTTTGACGCGCATGTTTTTGGTGCGAACCAACGATAAGATGTTGCCTCCTTTGGTCGCCTTCAACTCGTTTTTCTGCACGAAATTCGTCACGTTCGTCCTAATATCCTGCGTTGGTAGGCGGTTGTGATGGGCGGCGTTCTCGAGGACTTTAATGGCCCTGTCTACTTTGCCCACCACCAAAAGCCAACGGGGAGATTCGGGCAGCACCCAGAAGTACACGAAGAGGACGACCGACGTGGCGGAGAGGACGAACTGGTTGTAACGCCAGTCTCTTAAGTAGTACGCGAAAAGGGGGAGCGTGAGGTGACCCAGGTTGAAGGGGATTTGGTAGAGGATTCCAACGGTCGTTCTCCATTTTAAGCCTGAAATTTACGAGGGGCGTAATTGATGGGGCTGCAACAGATTTAAGCGAGGCTTACCAACGAGCTCCATGATTAAGACGAAACTTGTAATCATGGTGCCACCTGTGGCGGTTGTGCAAATGAAACGAAGGAGGAGGTGAGCCCAAAACCAAGGGACGAATGCTGAAGCGCATCCGGATACTGTCTGTACCATGACAGCCGCCACCAAAGGGCCTCTCCTTCCGAATCTGAAAGAAGAATCACCTATTTACATACAATTAAGATTTGGATTTGATCGCTCTGTAGTTACCTGTCGGATATAACACCAAATAGCAACGCCCCCGTCAGAATTCCGAACATGGTTGTCAGCTGCGCTATATTATTGTACTGGAATCTATCGCAGACCAAATCCCATTGGCTGGTGATCGTTTCGACGAAGACAGATCTGAAATGGAACCATCGTTTTTTTTGGGGGGGAGGTGGTTTGGTATTGAGGTGGTGTACATACCTATCGAATTCATGTTTGGTGCAATTAGGCGAACACCGGTCGGTGATGTTGGGGTCGGCGCAGGTGAAGTTGATGGCGGGCGCCTGAAAAAGGATGCTCATTTGGTGCCAGGCGACGGAGAATTTGACCGCGCAGGTCCAGAGCACCACCCACCAGTGCCATCTTCCGAAGACTCCGATCGAATTCTGTATTATGTCCGGCTCCGCATTTGGTTTTGGCACTGCAATTTAAATAACTTAAGGAAAACAAATAAAAAGAATCACTTTCAGATTTAGAACGCCTCCTGTACAGCTTCCTCTTGGGGCGAGATTTGGATTTTTCTAGTTTTAAAGCTTGATCCCCAAAGACTTTAGTATAGGCAACCCGTCACTCAAATCAGAAATGAATTCGCGTTTTCATAAAGCACGGAAGTAGAATGGGTTGCCTATTTTTAAGGCGTTACGATTTAAAATGGGCACGTGTGGATGTATACGTTGCCATTCATAAAGTGCGTAACATCTACGAGACAAATATGTTTTTGTTGAAAGTATTTAAGGCGTTATTTTCATACTGATGATGTTTTTTCAGTAAATTCATATCAAGGAAGGAGATCAATAATAAAAAAATATTACAAACTATGTATGGCACTGTATATATTTAATATAAAGATATTATTACTTAAGATTTAAATTAATAAAAAAAAATGATCAATTCCGCACTTACTTCATCGAAATTCATGATCAATCAATTATTGCTTTTGTTTATCATTTAAATTAATTTTCATTTATATGAAAAAAATTTGTTATACAGGCTGTCCCATGACGTGAGGTCACTACTTGGCGTACGTAATCTTCAAACCAAAAAGACTAAGTAATTCCAATAAACTTATGCCCTAAAGTGAACCGTTTTCAAAAAACAGAGTGTTCTCAAAAATTTTTGGTCATAATAACACTTATTGGTTTTTCTGAAATTGTAATTATTTAACAAATAAGAATGTAACGCTTTGTATTTTATGTAAGAATAACTTTATTAGAATTTTTTTTCCGTTTGACCTAAAGGTTGCGTATACGAAGTAGCGACCTCACGTCCCGGGGCACCCTGTATTTATGAACTTCACTTTTTTTTGATTATTTCTTCCCTGGCATATATTAAAAAAAATATTGTTAATTATTATAAATACACGTAAAATAAATTATTTGTTCAATTGTACTTTTATTAGATATATTTATGTAATGAATAAAATGATAAATGTATACAGAGTGAACAAAAAGTAATGAATATTGAAAGTAGAGCCGTCATTAGAAGTTCCAAAAACAAAAGTGAAATGGCTAATTACTCACTATGAATTGACGTTTGAATTTTTTATGACGTCATAATCTCGGACTGTGACGTCATCTATGATTAAAAATTTTTTTTTACTTTGTTTATTTCTTTCGCGACATTTGTTTTAAAAAATATTATTATACGCTTAAAATAAATGATTTTTTAAAACTCGATTAATAAATTTTTAAATTTTAAATGTTTTGTGTGATAAATAGAATGATTAATGTTAAATGTATACAGGGTGAACAAAAAGTAATGAACATTGATGGTAGAGCCTTCATTATAGTTTCACAAACAAAAGTGAAATGGCTAAGTGAAATGGCTAATTACTCGCTATAAATCGACGTTTGAATTTTTTATGACGTCATAGTTTCGCACTGTGACGTCATCTACGATTTTTAATTTTTTTTACTTTATTTATTTCTTCCGCGGCATTTGTTTTAAAAAATATACGTTTAAAATAAATTATGTTGTTAAATGTATACAGGGTGAGCAAAAAGTAATTAACATTGCTCGTAGAGCCGTCAGTATAAGTTTCACAAATAAAAATGAAATGGCTAATTAATTACTCGCTATAAATCGACATTTGAATTTTTTTAAGACAACATAATCTCGGACTGTGACGTCATCGATGATTTTTTTAATTTTTTTTTTAACTTTGATTATTTGCTTCTTGACTTATTTTTTTTTAAATTAATATACATGTAAAATAAATTATTTTTTATACAATTTCCAACTTGATTATTTTATTAAATATACTTCTACGTTGTTTATGACATCATAATTTCGGACTGTGACGTCATCGATGATTTTTAATCTTTTTAACTTTGGTTATTTTTTCACTAATTTAATTATTTTTTTTGCAATATTGTATACGTAAAATTAACTGTTTTTTTTATAATACTTCAAACTTGATTATTTTTTTTTAAATATAATTATGGAATAAATAGAGTGACGTATACAGGGTGAACAAAAAGCACGAACATCAAGAATGGAGTCGTTACTATGAGCTTCGCAAAATTAAATGGCCATAAATTGACAATAATTTTTTATGACGTCATAATCTTGAACTGTAACGTCATGTTTTTTAATTTTTTTTTTAACTTTGATTATTTGTTTCCTGACTTATTTTTTTAAAATTATTATACATGTAAGATAAATTATTTTTTTAATACAACTTCAAACTTGATTAAATATATTTATGACATCATAATATAGAACTGTGACGTCATAATCTCGGACTGTGCCGTCATAATCTCGGACTGTGACGTCATAATCTCGGACTACGACGTCATAATCTCGGACTGTGACGTCGTAATCCCGACTGTGACGTCGTCGATGCTTTTTAATTTTTTTTAACTTTGATTATTTCTTCCCTGATTTATTTTTTTTTGAAATATACACGTAAAATTAATTATTTTTTAATACCGTTTCAAACTTGATTATTTTATTAAATATAATTTGTAATAAATAGAATGATAAATGGTAAACATATACAGGGTGAACAAAAACTATGAAAAATCGAGGACAGAGACAAAAAGAAGTTTCAAACAAAAGTCAAACGGCATACATTTTTTTTATCGTGACGTCATAATCTTGAACTGCGACGTCATCGATGATTTTTAACTTTTTTTTTTACTTTGTTTCAAGCAAAAATTAAATGGCTAATTACTCGGTTGATGAATTGACATTTTTCTCACGTCGTCACCAACGTTCGCTTATCCGATTAATGGCGTTTTGCTTTTTTTTTTTAATTTGTGGTACGTATTTTCCTGTGACGTGTTAAAATCAATATTATCGTGTCACGTTAGGCTTATTTGAGGCAATTCGCTTTCAATTCTCAAAAACTTCCAAAAAAATTGAATGACCCCAAAGCTAGAGTAGAGTTCGTTCGATACAGAAAGGACTGTGACGTCATCTGCGCCGTGAGCTAGTTTTGAACTGCGCGCGTGAAATGTCAGTTACTCGGGATTGTTCAACTTAGGCACATCAATGGTAACGGGTGCTGTTTTTTTAAATTTGGAGGCGAAGTTGTTTATGGTGAACGAACCAAAATTTCTAAACACTGTCAATTTCTTTAAGTTTTAAAATTAAAATTGTTTTTTTTTGCGAATAAAATGGCGTTTTCACAAGAACAGAATTATATTTTCATAACGGCCACAATGGTGAGTGTCATCACGATGGCGGTTCACTTTTTTTTGCTCACGATTGTACTACGTCACAGCAGCTTCATGACGTCAGAGTGCATTTCTTTCTTGAACTAACTCTATCTACTTACACCGATTCGTTCGACCTACTTACATTTTTGCAATCAGAACACAATTATAATCGCTTTGCTAACAGAGTAAAGGTGCTAAGAAGTGTTAAGTCGTAGCCAAGCCATAACTTTAATGGTGAAAATTACCATGCTCGTTTGCATCTCTTATGAATAGATGAAGATTGAAATTATCAACACGAATTCTGGCAGATCTACGTTGTTAAATTAATTGCGTACAAACGTATTTAAAATTACAAAGAAATTGATTTTGAATACAGTCCTTTGCGGTTACGTAAGAAAAAATACACAGAAAGAATAAATATTAGATTTGCAAATTACAGGTTTGGTTCGGCATGCAAACTTAATAAGTGTTTCGCTTATGCGACAGCAAATATTTCTAAGTATGAAGCAAGCCTTTGGTAATAATTTTTTTTATTTGTTGAGTAAGTAAAATGCTTTATTTTATTGGAAATTTTTCTGAGTACCTTATAAGGGAGCCTTTCCGCTTTTTTTTTTACATAGACGTCGATGTTGAGGTCTTGTGTAAATAAACGCATTGTTTATTTATCAAGGGTAAGCACCTGGCTAGGCGGATTTTACAGAGGTGAACGGGAACTGCTCTGTGGCATTGATTTCAACGAAAGGTCATCATCATAACTCCAAATGAGTTACAGTTCCAATCGTTGCATGCTCATTTAATTAATCAGTTTTCGCTGTGTAATGGAAAGTCTGTGGTTTTATTTAAATCGTATAAAAAAAAATAACATGCAAATGGTGTCATTGATAACGAGAGCGTCTGGAGATAATTCCACGAAGATTTGTAAACGAAACGTAAACTCCGATTTGCGACGTCAACATGCTAAAGTCTCGCGTGATTTTTGATTTTCGAGTTTGCGTAATGCCGGATTTAATTTAGATTAGCAGAAATTTGACGAAGAGCGAATTGTATAGTCTGTTTTTAAAAACGAGGCGGTGACGTCATGAAACTGCTACGTAAAGACACTTTTAATAGAAGCCATTAGGTCGAAGCGTGTTGTGGATTAGTAAACAAACGCAATTTTATTATTTTTTAAATATGCGAATGGTGTCATTCATAACGAAAGCCTTTGATTAAAAAAATTTGATGACGTGTATCGTCACAGCCTGTTTTTTAATCCGAGTCGTCGTCAGTCATAAACAACGGAGTACTCCAATTAAAAAATTAACTATAATTCTTCAGGCAACTATTTTTAGAGAAAAAAAAATGTATTATCTATGATATTTTTAACATAATTCTACTCGAGTAAACACGCGTATCTCGTGTTTCTTTTGCAATAATAACGGCAGGACGGAGGACGAAATACTATAATTAATAATAACCCTTATCAGCCGGACTCGTTTGTATGTAAGTACAGGCAATGACATCAACCCGATGTGCTCTTTGTACTCGCGTGTGTGCACTGAGGTTTATAGTCTGAAGGAAAAGTTTCTTATTGGGTTTTAGGGGCGTTGCTTGTTGCGCCATTTATCGCTTGACTTCTCTTAGCCTTTTGATGCTTTTGAAATTCCGTACGTCACACACACGCCTATTCTTTTAAATAAAACATGTTATCGATGTGCACTTCATTTTCTATTTTTACGTTCGAGAAATTCTAAACATTTTTGTTTAAAGGAAAACATAAAAAGCGATAGCAACAATCACATTCTAAGTATTACGGTTGTATGCTAAAACAACTATGTATCTCTCTGCTTTTTGTATAAATACTACAATTTTGTTTTATGTTTACTATTAGGGAATTCCCTCATTCCCTGCGGTGTTCCTTTTTAATAGTTCTCCTTAGTTAGAGGTCAGGTCAGCGAAACTGATTGGTTTTCAATTCGTGGTTTTGTTTGTTTGTTTTTGATTATCTTTCCTTGAATTCACGTCACATTTTCTTTGAAACATTTTACTTTCTGTTGATATTTTCGAATATTGGAACAACTGTGGTAACTGTACATACAGTACAGTACCTTTGAACACAATGGAAGGTGCAACGAAACCAAAACAAATTGCTTTCCGAGAAGTTCAATCGAAAAAAGTGATGTTTGTATGGGGGACCTTGCACGAGACTGGTTTATGGAATGCCGAAACCTTTTTCTTCTTCTACATGACACACATAACGTGAGAAATAATAACAGGAATTTGAATTAATAACCCATAGTTACAGCATCCTGTCAATACAATTCTTCATTAGAGTTGGATTGCTATGTGCTTTTTAAATCAACATAGCCTAAATATGCCATTGAAGAATTTATTTACATACTTCATTATGTACATGTATGTATGACCTAGTTTAGCCGAGAACATTTCCAAACAATTAAATTGCTGAGTACCTCAGAACTTTACGATATAAACAATTTTTTTAAATTTGTTCGCTATACTTAATATTTATACAAAGTGGATGAATTTTTTGCTTATGTACAAAAAAAGTACAGCCAGTTCATGACGTTGCGTTTTAAAATGTTAAGTCCATGTCCTTTTATGATTAAACAAATGATTAACGTCGTCGATTTGATTTGATAATGCTTATCAGTTCGAAGATAATCTAATCTCGCTTTCTTCTATCAGTTACAAAACAAAACTCTTCTCGTCTCATTGCTTTAAACCATGTCAGATTAAAATTTTGGGAATATACACGGTGATTTTCGAAAATCATGAATATCCGAATTCGGCAATTCAATACTTCAAGTTCATTTGAATTTCGCGCTATTTCTGATTCGTAGTTCATTTGTTTCGGAGTATATTGGCAAATTAGAAGAAAAACAATAATTTTGACTCGTAGTTAACTTGTTTCGCAGTATATTGTCTAATAAAAACAAACACAATTAACAATACAGAGGAATTAAATGTTTTGAGCAAAATAAAGACGCTCTTTTGAATTTGGCGCTATTTTTGTTCCGTTGTTCATTTGTCTCTTGGTATATTGACAAATAAAAAAAAAACAATTGTCGGATTCAGACATCAAATGTTACGAGAAAATTAAAGCCGGAACAAAACTGAATTGCTGGAAAAACAAAGTAAGGAATTTTCTTTTTGAATTACGCACTATTTTTCACTATCAGTGCATTTGTTTTCGCGCCAATTTTGACTTCATTTGTTTCGCAAATGACAAAACAATTGACAGTGCAGGAATTAAATGTTTCGAGCGAATTAAAACTGAAACAAAAGCGGATTGTTTTAAAAATGTGACGATTTTTTTAACGTTCTTTTCGAATTTCGCGGTGGTTTTTTACTTGTAGTTGATTGGTTCCCAGTATATTAACAAATAGAAAAAAACAAGTGACAATATTTTTGAACCGTAGTTCATTTGTTTGGCAGTATATTATTGGCATAAAATAAAAAAAAAATAAATGACAAAGCAGGAATTAAATGTTCCAAACTAATCAAAACTGGAACAGAAACAAAATAGGAAAGTTTTGAAAAATGAGACGATTTGTTTGAATTTCGTGCTAAGTTTGGCTCGTAGTTCATTTGTTTTCTATTGTTACTGACAAACATGAAAAAAACACACAAAACAGGTATTAAGAGTTTCGAATGGATCAAAATCGACAGAAAAATGAAGGTAGGTTTTCTTATTTTAATGGAACTTTAGATTTTGTTTTTGTTTTTAATACACCCAGTGCAGGATGCAACAAATCACGTCAGCTCTGACCTTAAATATTAAAAAACAAATGCAATATTTTTTGAAAAGGTTGTTTCCCATTTCTTGCGGCGATCGTCTTTTGCTAATATTTCAAGTAGGAGCGCATCTTTGTCTTGAACTTCAAATTTCAATTTTTTTTTTAATAGCAACAAATCATGTGCTAGGATCGATCGTCTTTTGTTATTACTTCGTTTAGGCGTCCTTGTTTTGAACTTCAGATTTCAAGTTTTTCTTTTTTCTTTAAAAGCAACAAATCACGTGCGTGTTTGGCTTTAAATAAATAAATAAAAAAAAAAAAAGTTATCTTTTGCGGCGATCTTCGGCGATCTTCTTTTGTTATTACATATTTCATTCGACTTAAGAAAAAAAAAGAAACAAATGCAATATTTTGAAAATGTCATTTCTTGCGGCGGTCGTCTTTTGTTATTACATATTTCATTAGGCACCTTTGATTCTTGAATTTTTTTTAATTTTAAGTTTTTTTAAGAGCAACAAATCGCGCATTCGAGAACAAACAAACGCAATATTTTGAAAATGTCATTTTTTGCGGCGATCGTCTTTTGTTATTATTTCATTTAGGCATCCTTGTTTTAAACTTTTTCAAATTTCAAGTTTTTTTTTTTAAGATCAACGAATCACGTGCGCATTCGACTTTAACCAAAGGAGAAAAAAACAAAAACAAATCTTTTGTTATTATTAACTCATGTAGGCATCCTTGTTTTAGACCGTAGATTTCAAATTTTCTTCTTTTTTTATAACCGAGCTCTGATATTAAAGATGTTTTAGGAACATACAGGGTGATTCCCTGTTACCGAAGAGTTACAATCTTTTAGTTTATTATGATACAGTTTTTATTTGCGATGATTTTTATGGTTTCTTTAAGATTTGTGAGTTCTGTTAAATTGCGATTAGACTAGAGACTCAACTCAAAAAAAATTATAAAATTCTACAGGGTTTTCTCGTCCCCAAAAAACATTTTAGCCTTTTCTCTATCTCCTTGTTTTCCCTTATTTTATGTAATAATTTTCTTGGGCTATTTCCTGCATGTCATATGTCATTTTGAAATTAGAAGCTCTAGTTGTATCTTAGTTTGCTTCAAAATTGTTCACGATCACACTCGATACAGTGTCGATTTCTAAACGATATTTATGTAGTTCGAACGAGCGCCTGCGAATTCTCAGAGAAATAAATGGTGATGGTTTCCGTGAATTACCCTGTATAGTTTATAGTAAATACACGAGCAAAATCGTTAATGTACAAGCGAAAACAATGATTAATAAATATTCTGCGGTTGAATTCACCATAAAATTGTGTTACGCAATCAACTTTGACATTTCAATTATTTGATGTTTAATTAAATTTATGCGCATTTTTTTAGCTGTTTTTAGCGAGTTCTTTTTAACATTAATTTGCTCTTGCAAACCTTCTTTTAATTAAAAAAAACAAAAACTAATTTCTCACTGGATTTCACATTTTTTATTTTGTGTTTCGTTTTGACTTAAGTGTCTCAAGTTGTGATTTTACCATGCAGGTACTTTTTCATTTAGGACTTGCTTGCTAGTCTTTTACGGGATAAAATAACCGTACTTTTTGTTGCGTGTTTACGCATACATTACGCCGTTTTACGTACTGCGTGTTTGTAATATTTATGAAGTGTACGTGCGTAATTATGAATAAATCGACTCGGGGATTCATTGATTAAATTCTTCGTGAAACAGGTGCGATTAAAATTGCTGTAAATCAAGCTTGCTGTGATTATGACTTTTGCCAATTCTAACGATGGCGTAACGAATTTCAATAGTGGGGTTGTAATTGGGATCATCCTGTATACGCAGCTGTGAAATTATTTCTGAAGCCGCAACTTCCCGGTGCATTAGGTGATAATTACTCTCTTGATTATTATTACAAGAAATTATTTCCTGTTTCGAACAGCTTTCGATTAGCTTCAGCTTCTTCAGGAAGCCTCTCCTCTTCCTAACAACTACAACATTTCGATAAAATCGCACGTTTAAAGAATTTGGTCAACTTTCACTCTTTTGTTATTTAATGGGTTGTCATTTTCAGCCTCGTTTCAAAGGCGAATGTACACAAAATTGATTTTTGTATTTATTTACAGCGTTTAGACATAGTTATGACAAGGTGAGTATAATGACCTCCATTTGCCCATTCTATTTCCTCGTCAACAGTTATTAATTTTGTTTTGTGTGAACGTGGCTTTAATAAATAAGCAATCAATCACTTGATTATATCACCTGGGTGGCATCTTGGAAAGTACCGGCGACATTCCAAGGATTTCCGAGAGCACTGACTTACTTCCGAGTGGCGCGCGAAATCTGACCTCAATCCGGCAAAGAATTGCTAATTTGTAAACGTCTGGCCTGCCTCAAATGCGTTTACTTGCTCTGCAATTAAATAGAAAGGCGAGTGAGCGATCGCGTGCAAAAACGCAAACTTTGTGAAATGTCGCTTAGGCGGCGAAATGAAAATTACTGCGACGTTTTTGTTTGAAAGTTCGAGGCAGTGGAGGAATTTAAAAGTCGTCGCCTTGAGTTACAGAAATTCACTAAGTTGGAATGTACATACATTAGTGTTACCAGGAGCCCGATCGCCTGGGCCCATCACACAATGCATATTAATGTGAAAAAAACTGAAGGTCTTTGTAAAGACGTTACCTTGTGAATTTGGCTGAGAATACAAAGAAGAGACGAAGAGGTTTCTAAGGGTTAGCGATGAAAAATCCTTGAGTGAAAGGAGCTTATGTAGAAGTTTTATGAAGCCGACGAGTGGTAGCTCAGTAGCTCAGTGGATAGAGTGCTTGATCTTGTAAATCAAAGATTATAGGTTCAAACCCGCGTAGGGCAAAGTCAACTAAAAATTAGAAGCACGCATCCAAATTGATTAATGAATAAAGTGGCAATGACTGAATTGGAACAACTGCCTTTCTCAAGGCAGACTTCTGAAGATGACTACTGAAACGTCGAAAATAAAAGAGAACTGACAAAAGCAACATCCAACGATTAACAAAATGAAATGAAAATAAAAGAATTTTGACGACACGATTAATAAAATGAACGAAAAACAAAAGTATATTGACGGAGAAGAAGACGAAGAGCGTGCGAAGTATTGAAATGTTAAAAAAAGACTAATAACTATTCTGTTGTTTCGTGTACATCCCTCGCTTATTTTTGTTTGGTATTACGAGTTTTCTTTTACTTTCAGTGAGTTTTAAAATTTTCTAAAACTTCTTTGGAGAATCGTCAATTCTTTGTATATTTATTTTGCTATTGTTTCTGCCTGTTTCGTTTTTCTTTTCATGAAATTATTTTTTGTAATTTGTTTCTTTACATTTTTCTTTAATAACATCGCTCAGATTTTTTTCCTACTGGTTTTAATGCCGTGGTGGAAAATAGCAAGTCTCAACGTGAAAATGTTATTCCACCAACGCTCCAAGGTGTTATATAACTAGACTATAAACTTCAAAGTTATAAAAAAAAACTGACAAGAGTACAATGTTACTTTTTTTTTATTTGAAAATTTTTTATACAATAGATTAACTAGCAGTGGTCAAGCGAAGGCGGAAGATGGCGTTTTCTTCAAGTCTTTCGGTCTCTACATGAAGTGTTGTTTTAAGTCGGAATTGATTCCGGTATTGTAAATCATAAACATTTCATTAAAATTTATAGATAAACGCATTATCTTCCGATCGTATCGTTTTATCGTTTCATTGTTGTGGAACTAATCTTTATCTAAAGTATTTAATGAATAACTATGCAATTAAAGAGTTATTATGAGGATCGCGATGAGTTAGAGGATAGTTCGTTTATTTATTAAGAAAAAAATCTATTATGCGATGTATGTAGTATGTGTCTATAGTCTATTTTTAAACTAGGAGGAGTAACAGTTTTCGGCCTGTCGTAGGTAGATTCACACTGTAATACTACATCAGAAATTAATTTGGCTTGGTTAGGAGGTTTACAAATTCTTCAAATAACCAATTTTATCAATAGATTTGTTGACAAGTTTAAAACTAACTGAAATTGTCCCAAGAATTATGAAAAATGTTAATTTTTCCGTTTAAATTGAAGGCTTGTGTAAAACCGGCTGTCAAACACCCAATAACTTTGTCAGTTTTTGGCGGGCAAAATTCAAATTACTCCTCCTAGTTTAAAAACAGACTATAGCGTATGTAATACGCTTCAGAGTATTCTCAACTAGTTTTAACCTCACGCAATAATAAAGGATGGAGATAATCTGAGAGCGCTCTAGAATAGTGAATCGAAGACACTGAAATAATAACAAAGGACGTTCGTCGCAAGAAATGAGAAATAACATTTTCAAAAAATATTGCATTTGTTTCTTAATATTCAAGGCCAAAGCTGACGTGATTTGTTGCATCCTGCACTAAATTAAAAAAAAAAAAACAAAAACAAAATCTAAAGTTCATTTAAAATAACAAACATTAATTTGAAATCTTTAATTCCTGTTTTGTGTTCTTTTTTAATATTAGCGCGAAATTCAAAAAAATCGTCTCATTTTCAAAACTTTCCTATTTTGTTTCTGTTTCAGTTTTGATTAGCTTGAATCATTCAATTCATATTTTGTCATTTGTTTTTTTACGTAATAATACAGTGCCAAACAAATGAATTACAGTTCAAAAATATTGTTGTTGTCCTTTCTGTTTGTTAACATATTGGAAAACAAATGAACTATGAGTGAAAATTAGCGCGAAATTCAAAAAATTCGTCATATTTTTGTTTTAGTTTTAATTCGCTCGAAACATTTAATTCCTGTATTGTCAATTGTTTTTTTATTTGCCAATAATATACCGAGAAATTAATGAACTGCGATTCAAAAATATTGTCAGTTATTTTTTTACTGAGAAACAAATGAATTAAAAATAGCGCCAAATTCGAAGCATTTAATTCCTGTATTGTCAGTTGTTTTTTTTTTTAATTTGCCAAAGTATGTTCTCCGAAACAAATGAACTACGATTCCAAAAAAATATTGTCTATTGTTTTTTCTATTTGTGAATACACTGGGAAACAAATGAATTACGAATTAAAAACAGCGCCAAATTCGAAAAAAGTGTTCAGAAAATTCATTCACATTTACAATCCGTTTTTGTTTCAGTTTGAATTCGCTTGAAGAATTTCATTTCTGTGTTGTCAATTGTTTTTTTTTTATTTGCCAATGTATTGCTAAACAAATGAACTACGCGTCCAAATTAGCGCGAAATTCCAAAATTTGTAACATTTTTCAAAACAATCCGTTTTTGTTTCGGTTTTAATTCGCCCGAAACATTTCATTTCTGTAATGTCAATTGCTTTTTTTTTAATTTGACAATAATATACTGCGAAACAAATGAACTGCGATTCAAAAATACTGTCAATTGTTTTTTCTATTTGTGAATACACTGGAAAACAAATGAATTACGAATTAAAAATAGCGCCAAATTCAAAAAGAGCATCCAGAAAATTCGTGTGCATTTTTAAAACAATCCATTTTTGTTTCAGTTTTAATTCGCTCGAAGCATTTAATTTCCGTATTGTCAATTGATTTTTCTTAATTTGCCAATGTATGTACTGCGAAACAAATGAATTACGAGTCAAAATTAGCACGAAATTAAAAAAATTCGTCACATTTTTCAAAATAATCCCTTTTTGTTTCAGTTCTAATTCGCCCGAAACATTTCATTCCTGTATTCTCAATTGTTTTTTTTTTATTTGCCAATAATATACTGCGAAACAAATGAACTAGCTTTCAAAAATACTGTCAATTCTTTTTTCTATCTGGAATACACTGGGAAACAAATAAATTACGAATTAAAAATAGCGCCAGATTCAAAAAGAGTGTCCAGAAAATTCGTGTACGTTTTTAAAACGATCCGTTTTTGTTTCAGTTTTAATTCGCTTGAAACGTTCAATTGTTTTTGTTTTTAATTTGCCAATGTGTGGTGTAACGCGAAACAATTGAGCTACGAATCAAAATTAGCGCGCGTAATTGAAAAAGAGCGTTAAGAAAATTCCTCATATTTTCAACACAATATTTTTCATTCGGCTTTAATTTGCTTGAAACTTTCAATTGTTTCTTCTATTTGTTAATGTATGGCATTTTTCGGAAACAAATATTCAACGTTCTAAAACAAACTGAGTCAGACTGTATATCATTTTCGATTTACTGCACTGGTGGGCACTCAAAGTATCTTCATCATCATCATTACAGATTAAAATAAGAGAATACTCAAAAAAATTATCTACAGACATTTTTTTTTACTATACGCCGTTCATACAGTTCTGAGATAGGACAATATACGACGAAATGAAATGATACGACATGACAAGAGCCGCAAAATTAGGAGTTCTTTGACTTCTCGATCGCTCGACATTTATTAGAAAAATGAATTGTAGATTGTGGTACATCCCTCCCCCCTCCCCAAATAGACGAACAGTAACGATGAGACAAAACAATAGGCGCATGACACTTACTGTATATTATAAGACAAGCAAGGATCATACGTAGCATTGTAATTTCAGAAAACGATGCGTTTCTATATATATTTTTTTTTAACTCGAAGCCTTTAAATAGTCACGTGTCAGCAACAAAAGTGTCGGTAATAGAACAATGGAAAAGTAAGGCAAAGCAAATCATCAACATTCCGAAACGAATGCACAGCAAATTACATAACAAGACTGACATTTACAGCTTACGTACGAACGTACACGTATGTATAGGAATTGATTATGTGTGGTTCGCTCACGAAAAAAAAGTTGCCAATTCTTTCCGTCTCTTTTGTTATTCGGAGATTAAGTTTTGTTTGGAGATGCCGTCGCCGGACTATCTCGTGTTGCCAGGCGAACTTAAAAATACGTTCTCGAAAATTGGGGATATACAAAGAAGTCGTTTCACAATCGCGGTGTGTGGTAACGACGATCGGTTTCGTAAGTGTTTACAACAAACATTTCTTTTGTTACTTACTCTTTTTTTTGGAAAATTTATTGCTGTAGTTACGAGATTGTTGTTGTAATCGATTTTGCTTAATCGAGTTCGGTTCTTTGACGAACTAAAATGAGTTAAATTTCACAAAACTAACTTAGTACTCTGCGCCCCCCCTTCTCCCACTGTATTGTCTCTTATTTATCTTTATTTATTCTATCGAAATGCAATGATACCTGCAGGAAGTAAGTACATAATTAAAAGCCTCCTCCATAGAACACGTTTTCGCATAAAGAATAGAACTTGTTCTAAATGCTTCGCCACATATTTTTTGACTACAAATTTATCACTTTGTTTATAGTAAGTATGTATTGGTTACAGTTCGATCGGTTAATGTCCATTGCGATTATTTATTTCTTGCGAAACACAATTAATCGATTCGAATGTGTGTCAATCAATGCACATGCGAAAGCACATTTTAATTTATGTTCTGATTGCGAGTGGCAAATTTCAATAACGCTTTTCGACGTCCAGAAAGTTCAAATATTTTCCTTGAAAAAAAAAAGCAAAACGTCTAAAGAATTTAAAAAAATATATCAAATCGGTGCTAATTAGTGTTTATTATTGATTATAGATATATCTGGACACAAGACACAACATAAAACTAGTTCAAATGAGATTTCCTATCGCATTAAAAATGTATCTTACAGTGACTTTCGTAATTAGGTCAGATGGCGTTAATGTGCCTCGCATTATTCAATTTAAAAGTAAATTCCGTTATTGTCGCACAGATTTTTACTGAGAACGGAAACTCACAAAGAGAATTTATTTATTCAAGGTGAACGTTTAAAAAGCGCGTTACTTGTTGAAGGCAATCAAATTAATTTCACTTAAGAGAACCCTAGATACTGTGCTACGCTGTTAAGGCAGTTGATTTTATATTTCATGAAATATTACTGGTGGAACAACTTAAGACTTGATTGGTGGAGGAAAAAGAATTAAAGCATGTTCAAACAAGCAGATTTAAGAATAAGAAGAAGCAGTGTCCGGGAAGTAATTTATGAAATGTAAAAATGGAGCTATAGTAAGATTGTCGGGATCTTAAACGACGACGTTGCGAATCCACACTTTTTACAATGCAGTTCGCCACGAAAGTACTGTCGTTTAGGGGAAGATACGTTATATTTTTGTCGGTCCATTCAAGAAACACCCTGTATTATGTACAGACGCTGGAATGTTAGACACTTCAGGCGATCCGCTTCCTCTTTGCATTGTGATCAGAAGAATGGCTTCTAGGGACCCCCCAACCCCTAGTATTCTGGCGCGGGCGTCTACATACACACATGTAGGGTCCCCTTTAGGATAAATCGTCTTATTTCGGAATCACGCTCGAACGAAATTCGATACGCTCTTAACTGTACATAATTCACTAAAGGTCACCTGCTGTTGTCCGAGGTGACAAACAAGAACGCCTTTACTGAGCAATTTTTTTTTTCATTTTCTCTGGTAAGCAGTTGCTAGGTACACCTATATAATGCTATTATTTCATTGCGAGCGTTAATCAAACGATTTTTACTGTTCAATTCGCAACCTTAACTTGATAACTACGATAATAATAAAAAAAATGTACCAGGTTACATTACCTCCTCATATACATATATATTTTTTAATCTACTTACACTTAAAACTGATAACGAATATTAAAGAGTTCGATGATTTAAACCAAAGTCAAGGTCAGTAGTACTGATAGTGTGTCTAGTAACGCTTTTTTTGTACAGTTAGTTTCACCTCTTCCTCTTTTCAAGTATCTATGAAACAGCCTGTATGTATAATGCCTTCTGTTCGAAGGCCATTCAATTTTGCATTTTTGTAAATGAGTTCGAGATAAAT
The DNA here is from genome assembly GCA_039766575.1 of Serrognathus titanus. Lineage (NCBI taxonomy): Eukaryota > Metazoa > Arthropoda > Insecta > Coleoptera > Lucanidae > Serrognathus > Serrognathus titanus. The sequence continues at coordinate 18,443,310 of CM077911.1, read as the reverse complement.
TACTATTGATATTCGATAACGTCCGCGCCGTTTAAACCTTTAATTACATTCCTTTATCTATTTTTTGTAATTGTTTTAAAATCTGTTATTATTATTTTATTGTATTTTACAATTGTTATTGCGTACTTATCAAATTTCGATTCGATTAGATTAGATTTAGGAAACCCACACTTTTTTCTGTTTTATATAGAGCGTGGAGTGTTTGTAAAATAACTAACTTTTTACCTTTTTAGTGAGAAAGAGAGAGAGAGCAAAAAGTCTTTAAGAAAAGCTGCAATGGAGGGCTGCAATTCCCATGACGTCGACCTTCAATTGTTTCGAAACCATCACGCCTTTTGATTTTCGTAATTATTGTGTATTTTTCTTACCCATAGGGGTACATAAGTAAATGGGAATTTTAAACATATATTAAAATCCAATGTAAAAAAGATACCGTGCTGTTAAACTATTGAAAAAAGAAAAACTGAAAAAGTGTGGCTACTTCGAAACAATTGAAGATCGAGGTCATAGGGGTTCTTAGGATTATAGCCCTTGACATTCAACGAAAACTCGCTTTAAGGCTCTTTGCTTTATCCCTCAAAATAAGAAAGTTATATTAAAAACATGAAATCGTGAAGTGCCACCCTGTATACGGGTCTTTTTAAAATGTCTACATATTTTTTTCTTAAATCCGTATGTCTATATATTTTTTTTTTTCAAAAAAATAATAATTCTGATGGAAATTGCTGCGCTTAAGAAAAAAAACTGCAAAAGTTTTCAGTACAAACAAGAAATTATACAGGATGCGTATGAAAAATGGAACGACGTGCAAACGCTTTGACGTTTCACAAGGTTAAACCCATCTTTTGACATGAGTTTCACTTGTTTTGTGCAACAGGTGTTTGCCAGATGAAGCCATCTTGGATTTTTTTTTGGAAACAACAAGAAAAACTTCGTATCGTATTGATAGGCGTTTGTTTCAAAAATAAACAAGGAATTATACAGGGTGCGACGTGCAAACAGTTTTGGATTTGATAAAGTTAAACTGGCCATAAAAACCCCCATCTTTTAACATGAGTTTCATTTGTTTTGTGCAAAGGGTGTTTGACAGATCTTGGATTTTTTTTTTCTTCAAATAACAAGGCGTTCAAAAGGCATTTGTTTCAGAGATACACCATGAGATTGTTTATACTAAAATAGCGAAGAAAGACAGTTTTAAACAATTTGTTGAAAACCGGACGATCGTTTTAAGTAATTTCTTGAAAACGTTCAAGGTCAAACAAACTTTCAAGCAAAATTGTTTTTATTAGCTAAAATTATTGTGGTTAAACGATTTTCTTTTTGGAACGTCAATAACCTGGAGGAATTATTTAAACAATTTTCTGAAAATGTTTAAGGTCAAACATGTTTTTATTTACTCAAATTATTATGAGTAAATCATTTTCTTGAAAGTAAATAATCTAGGTAGAAAAGGTGATAATAAAATTATTGAAAAAAGAAAGTAAGTAGAACGTAACAAAAACAAATTCAATCAAAAAAGGTGTTTCGCGTTTTTCGTATACTCTCAGCAATAGCTGCACGAAACAAATGAAACTGAGAGTCAAAAGATGGAGCTTTAACCCTAAATGCCACCACGTCATTTCACTTGGTAGGTACAACACTTTTTACCCACTCTGTAGATTATGAAATCCGAGTTTCTTTCATATTTTCTTTTGTCTTTCAACTTCTACGGTTTTTTTTATAATTTATAAGCCAATGGATTTAACTATACTTTTTCGTTTTTCATGAAAATTGCTGCGTTAAAAAAAAAATTGGAAAAGTTTCAACAATAAACAATGAATTATACAGGTGCGAAAGGAGTAGTACAAATTTTTTGACAGTTGATAAGGTTAACCCTATCTCTTGACATGAGTTTCATTTGTTTTGTGTGACAGGTGTCGCTATCTTGATTCTTTTTTGAAACAACATCATTTCGGAAATACGAAAAATATTGAAATAGTTGAAAAACAGTTGATTGAAAACTAGAGGAGAATTTTAAGCAATTCTCTGAAAATGTTCAAGGTCAAGCATGTTTTAATGCAAAAAATGTTTTACAGATGTTTTAATCCAAAATTACAAAAGTAAATAGAAACAGAGAAACAACGAAAACAAATTCAATCAAAGAAGACATCTTGTGTTTGTCTGTTGCAAGAAACAAATGAAACTCAAAGTCAAAAGATGGGGGGGAGAGGCTTTTATGGACAGTTTAATCCTATCCTGCTTGCACGTCATTTCACGTCATGCAATGTTGAGTATCCACCATGTATATGTTGAAAGCTGAGTTTCTTTTGTTTCTACAACAAATTTGAGTCTTTTAAAAAAAATTTTAAATCTTAGGCTTCACAATTTCTGCTCCTCTATTCAAAGAATGATTTTATCTTTTATGTTGATCGCAACTTGAACAAATACTTTAATATGAAAACTTCATACTTCTTTATACAGGGTGTTTAAAACTCATTTCACCCGGTTATAGACACACCAATGCAATGCAAACACGAAAGTCTTAATAAACGAAGGGCCGCAAGTCAATCGTTTCCGAGACTTTTTGAGTTTTTGAAACGAAACTTACTTAGGGCGCAGTTTGGTTTAGTTTAGTTTAAACTGAAAAGTTACTGGGGGGTTAACAAGTAAAGTTGATTTCTTACACAAACGTGTGTAGCTCGGAAACGGTTGATTTTCAGACCTTCGTTTATTAGGACTTTTGTGTTTGTATCAGTGAGATCTATAACTGGGTAAGATATCCGGAGATACTTTTTAAACAGCCTGTATACGTTCGTCGATGTTACGTGATTGCACCGACATTTTCAGAATTCCTTCTTCTCGGCGTTATTATTAATCGAAAAGAAAATAGCTTATCTTTTGCATTTTTTGAATGAAATTTCATTGTAATTAAGCTAACGAATTAAAAAAAATAATTTCATTGATGAAACTTGTTGTTTAAGAAAAAAAACTTGGGCGAAATTTTAATTACAAACAATGTGCTATGAAACCCAAGCTTTTTTCTTTTGTCTCTACAACTTATTGTTTTATTATCTCTTATCAAATCGTTATATCTCCTTTAAAAATTATGCCCTTTTGTTCTTTGTTTACCCAGAAAAATATTTACTTGGCTGTGTTTAATAAAAAAGAAAGAAAAAAGAACTCGTCTTACCTTGCGCTTCCGTCATAGTCATTTTGAGCGGCCCGCAAAAAAAAATAAAAATAAATCAAGAAGTACAACACCCGAACGTAAACACCCAGAGTTAACAGGCGCACATCCTCCTCTTCCTCTCGGAATTAACTCTCGACAACACCGGACGTCGGCGAGGACTGAACAGAGTTTATCAGAAGTTGCTTTATAGCCATCATACAAGCCGACGACCGGGTGCGGGTAGGGTGTCCTACTCTATAACAATTTCTAATGGCAACGAGAAATTATGTTTTTTCCTCTTGCGTTTCTGCGAAAACTGTTTGCCTTTCATTACCTACTAGTACGCAAACGGGCGCGCTTTACGTAACGATGCAACGCGAAAGTCTTCGTATCAATCTTCTATTTTTACACTTTAATAGTGTGTGTGCCCGCCGATGGTAATTGATGTGTGAGCAAACAGTGCAGAACAACACCTGTCCAACTGTACGAGGTACTCCAGTGGTATTAAAAATAATGGCCGCTGTTAGATTGATTAATTCGTCTTTCGTGGTGCACATCGAATTCGATTGCCGCGCCGAGCCGCACCGCGCCACACCGCACCGCACCGAACCATTGACGTAACACCAGGGGATCTTTAATGGTTCTAATAAATCATTGATGTTTTATATAATTTGCGCACTCGAATATTTGGGGGAGTAATAATAAAGCGGACCTTACAATTTTAGATTACTTTTGAATCGACACTTGAGGCTGCACTTGTGGGAACACTAATCGTTCTAGTGCAGTTTTCATTGACCGCACTTATAGTTTATTGCCTCAATATAATTGTTTTATTGCCCCAATATACAGGGACATCGGCAATGATTTCAACCCACGTGACTCCGCCGGATAGGCAACACATTGTACTCTGTTGGTAACAATGCAGTGCTTTGTGTTAGATCGTTGGAGGAAACCACTTTTCCAAAGTTTTATTTATTATTTAGTTAACTGAAAAGATGTGGTCTTGGATTCTCCTTTCTTTTAGAAAGCCACTTTGGCCCCAAACCGGCGTAACTACTCTATCTTCTTTTCATATTTATTTTTCTTCTTTCATCCACTGACACGTCAATAATTGAATGTACAAGTACACTCAAAATGAAGGTTCTTTTCCCCAAATTTTGACAATGACAATGCAGGTGTCAATCAAATAAACTAAACTAGAATCGACCTTGGCCTTAAAGCTGACCTTGATGAGCCGTTTCTTGTATACCCGGTGATTTTGTAACTTTTCGCTTGTAAGACCTGGGAAATTCTAAAAACGGCCTTGACCTTGAGATGACCTTGATAAGCCGTTTCTCAAACGCTCAGGGATCTTGTAACTTTTCGTTTGTAAGACCCAAGGAGTTCTAGAATTGGTTTTGACCTTAAGGTGACCTTGATAAGCCGTTTCTCAAATACTCTGGGATCTTGTAACTTTTGGTTTGGAAGACCCAAGCAGTTCTAGAATTGGTTGGTGATCTTAATAAGCCGTTTCTCATCTTATAACTTCTTGTAACATCAAGGACATCGATTGTCTAATTCTAGAACCTCCTACGACTTTGAACTTTTCAGGATCACGAAAAATCCTGTAATCTTGAAGTCAGTTAAGTTCTTTCTGTAATCTTACAATTTTCTGCAAGGTCAAGAATACTAATAAGTTGAATTTGGAACTACCTAAAATGTTCAAGGTCACCAATAATCCGACCTGTGATCTTAGAGTTGAAATCTTGGGTGTTTGTGCAAGACCACAACTGTTCTAGAAGCAGATGACCTTGAAAAGATGTCTCTTTGATCTTGCGACTTCAACACCATCGATCAATTAATCGTAGGACCTCTATGACTTTTATAATCCTGTGATACAGAGATCAATTAAGATCTTCTCTAACCCGTTACGATGTTTGTAAGTTCAAGGACACCAATAATACAATTTGTAGTATTTCCAGTAATCTTGGGTGTTTACAGGAACATTGGAGTTCTAGAATCGACCTTGGCTGTAAGACGACCTTGATAAGTCGTTTTTCATAGACCATGTGATTTTGTAACTTTTTGCTTGTAAGACCCGAGGAAGTCTAGAATCAACATTGACCTTAAGAAGACCTTCATAAGTCGTTTCTCATATACTCTCTGATCTCGTAATTTCTTGCAATATCAAAGACATCGATTGATTAATTCCAGGATTTTCTTTAACTCCGAAATTTTCAAGATCACTGATAATCCTGTGACCTTGAAATCAGCTAAGATTCTTCTCTCTTAGCATGATCTTCTGAAATACTCTGTCACTTTTTTCTTGGCTACGCCTTTTTGCAAGTTTTAACGAAACAATCACTATGTCTGACCGCTAACTAATCATTCGCTTAATTAATGCTTTTTATTTACTTTATTTTTATTACATCTGTTTCTTTACCTAGAACTGGACGTTAAATAAAAATAAAAATAAAAATTGTATAATTTAAAATGGGCTCATTAAAGATTTATTATTTTTTTATTTGCTAAATCGGTACACATGATGATTAATATGGACACTTATGTAGTTGTGTACTTACGTGTCTGGATAATAAAATTAATTCGTAATTTTTCCGTTATTCCTAATCTACTTCGATCAAATCGTGCAGATCGGCCGTGATTTGGAATTAATGCCAATCACCCAATCAAAAAGCAAATTGTTACCGTGCATGTTGAGCTAGCTTATCGGATCCAGATAAGCGTTGTAAGTAAACCCAAACACTCTATGAAAAGTTGCATTCATTGTGACAATGATAATCAATATTGCATCAGCATTTTCGGTAAAAGAAGCCCATTCACGAACGCTAGTTATGGAATAGTAATGATGGGACCATCAAACAAGAAATAAAAAGTAACGCAGTGGTTTTGAAACCAGTCGTAAAAATATGTAAATAAAATTTACGTGCCACAGCCGCGACTGTTTTCTGACCATGTTTATTTTATTTATGTGAAATTCGATGAACATGAAAGAAACGAGCCATCATCGCTTTAAAAAAAAAGATTACATACGAGGGTCAAGCTGAATTTATTGAGAATAAAGAATACGGTTAGTATTTTTTAGGATTTTATTTTAAATATGCCCGAAGTAATTTCCTTCAGCAATGAGACACTTTTTTCTCCTACCAATCCCCCTATTCTGTAACTCATATCGACATCGTTAAATACCGATAATCGTTAAGTAACATATTTTGACCAATCAGTATATAGAAAAACGTTGTATGTCAGCACTGATTGGCCAAAATGTGTCTCTTAACGGTTGTCGGTTTTTAACGCTGTCGTTATGAGTCACAGAATAGGGGGTGGTAAGATGCTATAGTCTGCTGATCAGAGCAACTCAAAAAAAAACGATGAAAATTGTTTTATTGATCTACAAATTAAAACAGAAACTATTTTTGTTTTAAAAATTGAAGAGAGCAGATGATGCTCAACGTGAACGCCAAATAACAGAAAAAATTAAATCATAGTCGTGAACACATTACGTTTGTCTTCCAAAAATGAAATGGAATTTCACAATAAAAATCGAAAAAACAATAAAAAACACACAAATCTGAATCACAGTAACAAACGAACCATACTCTTTTATACAAAAATACAAAAGCTAATAAAAAAACGATAATTGTTGGAAGACAAAATAATTATAAATACAATTATAAAAACATTTAGGGACGGAAAAGGAAAACAAATGGCATTCGTTTTAGGGACAAAATATTTTATAAAAAAGCTGCCCTAGAGCAAACAAATGAATCACGTTTGCTTCCTTCAAGGAGCAAAATATTAGAAAACAAAAGTCACGCTACGTCTATGTAAAGCTGAATTGTAGAACTCTACTTCAACAGAGCGACAAAAACAAATCGTGTTTGTTTCGTATTTTTCGAAAAAAAAAATAATTACTTTACTAAACAAAAAACATACGATTTTTAAAGGAAAAACAGATTAAAGACAAAACAATAGAAAAATAGAAAAAGAAATAGAATAAAGAGAAAAAGCTTCAATCACACCAGTGAATAATAATAAATCACACGATAAAAATATAAAATTTCCGGTTGGGAATGAGTTACGACTACTTCTGCTGCCGACGTTTCGTTTTCCATTGCAGAAGAACTTCGTCAGGGCTGCTACTGCTACTTCACGTTATTCGATTAGTCGTTAGTCAGTCTCATCATTAATTTAATTTTATATTTATTCATCTTTCCTAATCTAGAAAATAATTTTTTGTTTTCATTAATAAAGTTCTTTTTCTTTTCTTCGATAGAACTTAAATTTACTTCAGTGCTTGTAAATGCTTCAATTCTTTGTATGTACAAGACCAAGTAAGTATGTAGTTAAAAAGTATCTGGATACGTTTATATTGTATCTGTATCTGGATCTAGTTACTTGAGAAAAACAAATATATGTAACTGTATCCACTTACAAATTGGGGTCAGTATCTGTATCTGAATCTAGATACTTTGAAAAATGCATCGAAACAATCGAACTCCAAACAAGGACGTGACGCGTTAATTGAAAATGCCAAATTTTTGGAAAAAAAATACGGTGGAAATTTAACAGCGCCATCTTTTGCTTAAAAACGAAAGCTTCGATTATTTCTATCAGCGCCATCTCTCATTAATATTGTATCTGTATCTGTATCTAGTTACTTGAGAAAAAAAGTATATGTAACTGTATCCACTTACAAATTGGGGTCAGTATCTGCATCTGAATCTAGATACGTTGAAAAATGCATCGAAACAATCGAACTCCAAACAAGGCCGTGTTGAAACAATCGAACTCCAAACAAGGATGTGATGCGTTAATTGAAATTCCAAATTTTTGGAAAAAGATACGGTGGAAATTTAACAGCGCCATCTCTTGCTTAAAAATTGAATCTTCAATTGCTTCTAACAGCGCCATCTCTTATTTATATTGTATCTGTATCTGGATCTAGTTGCTTGAGAAAGCCGTATCTAAACTCTTTTTGCACTGATAAGCGCTTAAACCTTTTTTAAAATCATAATAAATCATGAGTCGAAAATGCTCTCTGGTTAATTCAATTTTTTTACTTGTAAAAAATTAGTAACTTGGGTTCTAAAGAACGTAACTTCAAAAGACAGATAAAGAGTTGCTCTAAATAACACTGTATAAGTCCTCCCATACAAGGCCGCCAATCGTGCAATCAAAACCGATTTGCAACAACATTTTTTAAATCTTTCAATATGCTTTGACAGCACGATTGGCCGCCTTGTACGGGAGGACTTATTAAGTAGCACATTAGCTCCAATTTCCTGCACGAAGTTGTGTCAGTCAAAAAGTCATCGCAGGATGTCGCAATCCAAACTATTCAATAAAAAATTGAACTTGAACGCTTTTTGGTTTCTCTACAATTACAAGATTATGTCACCAATCGGTTGGTTCGCTAACTTTCCTTAACTTCTAACTTATCTCGACATTCTTTTAATTTACATGTTACACTTTGTTTTATTACTAGTAGTGTGCCCTCTTTTAATTTTACTTTATATTTATCCATCTTTCCTAATCCAGAAAATTATTTTTTGTTTTCATTAATAAAGTTTTTTTTCTCTTCTTCGATAGAACTTAAATTTACTTCAGTGCTTGAAAATGCTTCAATTTTTTGTACAAGACCAAGTTTAATGCAATCTGATCATCCTAGCACTCTAGAACGAACACAGGTGTTTCCATTCTTTCGACTGCATTTGTAGAACTCGATGACGAACCATTAGATTTACTGGAAGATTAAAATTATCCTTCCAGGACAATTATATTCATGATATTTTTTTTCGTTTAGCTTTTGCGCACATTTTCATTTTTTATTGTACAACCTATTACCAAAATTATTACATCACTAATTAATATTATTTTGCACTGGTTTTAATGTTTATAGCATTTGTAACTAATTATATTTCCGCAAATCTTTATTTTCTTTTTAATAAATTACTGAAATTTCTGTGATTTTTCATTGCACACCTTAAACCTCACCTCTTTTTCATCAAGACGACAAAATTTGATTAAAAATACCAATAAATGGCGAAGTTATAGATTTTTGACAAAATTCACTCTATTTGGCACCTGGAGTCAAATAACAAAAAGAAAAACAAATGACAGTCGTTTTAAAGGCAAAACACCAGAAAAGAAGGAGCAAAACAAATAAATGAATCACGTTCGGTTTCAGAAAACAAAATACTAGAGCGCGAAAGTCGCACAATAAAAAATACTGCATTAAATCAGAAAAAACAAACAAATCACATTCGATTAAGTGATTAGAAATATGCACATACATACCGAGTGAGCATTTTCAAAAAAATAATTCACAGATTAATCTATATTTACAAATTTAATTAAGTGTTTTTACACTTTAGGATTAACAGACAAATCAATATTTGAATTAATTTTTTTGTTTTTAATATGATTTTAATTAAAAATGTCATTATTAAGGGAAGCCATGTTAATTTCGTTCCGAATTGAAAACACTCCCGGAGTATTTATGTATCTAAAAAGTATCTAGATAGATTTATACTGTATCTGTATCTGGATCTAGTTACTTGAGAAAAAAAGTCTATGTAACTCTAACCAGTTAAAAATTAGGACCAGTATCTGTATCTGACTCTAGAGTTACGTTGAAAAATGTATCGAAACAATCGAACTCCAAACAAGAATGTGATGCGTTAATTGAAAATTCCAAATTAAAAAAAAAAATTCAAGATACGGTGGAAATTTAACACCGCCATCTTTTACTTAAAAACTGAAGCTTCAATTGTTTGTAACAGCGCCATTTCTCAGTTAAAAACTGAAGCTTCCATTGTATTGTTTTCTGATTAAGTAAATGTTTTGGATTATTTCAGAGGTTTGGGACACCCTGTACAAGAAAGTGAGAGATGAACAACACAAACTAATGCATTAAATCAGAACAAATAAACAAATCACATTCGATAGAGTGATTATAAATAATTAATTAAAAAAAAAACAAATAATGGATTAGAAAAAAATCAAGACAAAGCACGCGACGAGTTGCTATTGTAATTATCAGACCTAGGGAAATTCCCGGACGTTCTTAAAAAGTATATGATTTTTAGGTAAGATGCGGCAATTGAGTGCCCACGTCAATTCTAATAAAATACACGTTTGCAGTTGTATTTTTGCCGACTTTTCTGAATACTGGCATCAATTACTAGATAATAAAGACCAGTGGAAGTGAGGCTTCCAATTAAATGAAATATACGTGAAATATTACTGAAATTTTCCGAGCTCTGGTGATTACTAGATATTCGATGATTATCGAATTCGAATTCATTCATTTTTAAGGCCAATTTAGTACCGTTTGATATTATTTTTAAATAAGAACGAACGCGAAGTTTTTTTTGCTTCCTTTTATTAATAATAAATCGTCAGCTCATCTTAATTCTAAGTGGCATATTTTTATTTTATTTTGTGCTTTAATTATTTAATTGAATTTAATTAAATCTACATGTCACTCAAGAGCCAAAGGTTTTGATTAATTTTATTCTTTTTCCTTCATCTGCAATCTGATTTGATTTTAGTTGGAACAATTATTAAGAGTCATCCTGTACTTACGTAGGTGCAAAGCAGGTTGTAAACAGTACCTTTATTATAAATACAGATACAAATTCAAGCACTTAAAATATAAATTTATTCATTAAATGAACTTTAACCAGGTGTTTATCTCAAATAATCTGCGTTTTTTGGGTGCACGTTGCATTTATGCACTATGCCACAGAAGCAGCGATAAGAAAATTCTTTCTTAAAACTAAATCTTCACCGAACAATTACATTAATTAAAAAAAATCTATATGTATATTGCAATAAATTTAAATAATTTTCCTCCTCAACTTCCACGACACAAACACAATTTAACTCTGTGAACTACGTCCAGCTGTTTTAATTAATACAAGACCTATCTATGTATATGCATTTCTAATTTCTTTTTGATTAAGTTGGGCATTAAAAAATTCACTCACCCAAAGTTTCGGCCTCTGCAACTCCTCTTCCCGATGACATCGTACACGTGCCCCCCAATTGACTAAGGCAGAGACATGCCCACGAGCGAGATTAAAAGAAAAATCGCGCTTATCTCATGCAAATTTCATCTCGACGCTCAAGTGGGACCTTTGTGATCAACAATCGAGATCCTAGTAGCTACTTATCACTGCATTCGTCAGATAATGTAAATAGATTACGATATCTTTTCACCAAACGCGATCGAGAGATACCAAGACTAAGTTCGGTGAACAAATAAAAAATAAATAGGCCTACACGGTGCCAACAAGGGCGGCAACATATACCTACTAATTGGTTAACTTTCGAAAGGCTGCTGGTGCTTGCTGGGTTTGGTTAATTAGTGCAAATTGAATGTTAATGATAAAATGGCCTTCACTTACATGTGTGGTATACGCATGTGGACAAATATTTTTTCACTTCACGTAAATATATTCCATTTAAATGTGAAAATGTATTTATTTTGGAATATTATCCAAAGCAAACTTTCATATACATGTAGGTTCCTGAAAGATATTAAGAGTTATACCTATTAGAAGACAATTGGGGGATGAGTTTGCCCCATCCCGGAATTAAACCAGGAGCGTAGACCTGGCTGGCCCTAATGAAGAGGCAGCAAGATAATGCTTGCTTTTATAAGCAGCCGAAAATTTAAATTTAAAATCTGCTCGAGCCAAACTGTGATTGTAACCTAAACACCCTCATGTGATAAAGGGTTTGGAGGAAGTTGTACAGTTTTCAGGTTTGATTTTAACTAAGTTAATAAGTTATTGATTATTAATTTAAAATTATCATAATGATGATCACCGAATTAGATTCACCCACTCGTACAAACACGCCAGGGCTTAATTTGATTTGGTTTCAAGCAACCCGATTGCATTTTAATTGTCGCATTTCAGGGGCTACTAACTGCAACATGAAAATTAAATCTCTAATTTCACCCGCCTCGAACGTTTATGATGTTCTGGCCCCGTTGTGCGTGGTTTCCAAAATTTTGGGCCTGGCCCCATTTAAATACGTGCGGAGCACTCGCGAGCCGCTTCAACCCCATTTTGGTGTCATCACCTTACTGAGATTCGTGTTGATGGGGATGGTTATATATTGCGTTGATGTCTCGACCAAACGTGTCCTTTTCACGGGGACCATTGCGAAACTGGCATTGCTCTCCGAGCTGTATTTGGGGACGTTTGCCACGGGCATCGCCTTGGTGATGGCCATCGTCCATCAGAAGTCGCTCATTTCGGCAATCGCAAGAATAAACAGCATCGATGAGGAATTGAAGCACGTCATGAATCTAAACGTCGCACACCGCAGGTTGCAGAAATGTGTTTACGCCCAAATTACGTTTCTGACGGTTGTATTCATCTGCAACATCACTCTGCAGGTCTTCAGTGATACCGAAGCGATGCTGATCACGTACAGCTGCTTCAACGTGGTGGATTATATAACCTCGATCATGCTATGTCAGTACGTGAATTTGTTGCTGATGATACGTCAGCGTTTCATCTGGCTGAACGCGAAAGTAAAAAACCTTTACAAAACAAAATTCATCTACTCACCCGGTCTGACGCGCTTCTACAGGGAAAACGAAAAAAAACGGGCGATAGAAAATTTGGGGAAACTCTACTACAAGCTGTGTGGCATATCTAGGGTTGTCAATCGAGTATATGGGGTGCAACTGCTCGTCTTGATTGGTTGCAGCCTCATTATGATAACCACGCAGTTAATCAACGCGTATTACATTGTGACAATCCCCGGAGAAGGTGATGCAATTTCCTATTTGTTGCTCCTAATTTACATGACCAAAATCCTATTGAAGATATTTGCCATCGTTGCAGCTTCCGAGAACGTTTCCGCAAAGGTAAATAAAGAAGATCCAAGTTGTGGGCTTCTAAAATAATTCGCGCGTTTATTTTAGGCCCACGATACAGGAGTTTATTTGCACGACTTGTGGCAGTTGATGATAGAATGCAGGCAAGAGGTAACATGAAATAAATAGCATCGTTTGATTTAATTATCGGGTATTTACTGTTCCATTTACTTGTTTTTATTCGTCACATGATGTTAATTGGTTGTCTCTTATTAACGTTGGCCAAATTTCGTTTAATTGCACACCGTCTTGATAATTACATGAAAATGGACTAACTCGTTACGTAAAATGTGTAATTGAAGTGAATTTGTTGCTTTTGAAACACGAAAAAATTTATTTTTTTTTGATTTACGTGAATACCAGATGAGTTTACCTCAAATACTTGCTGTGCAACTCACGTGATGACGTCGAAATATGTTAGTCTTGACAATAATCGGTATGGGGCGTTTTAAACTCTATGTTGTTTAAGGGTTTTGTTCAGTTGCAAGTTTGTCTGTTAAAAATTAGGCCGACGTAAATAGAACGAAAAGAAACGGACCCAAGCGCGATACTTGAGGCACCCCACACTTAACTGTTACTTTCATTGGCATTCCTTTGTTTGATGATAACGTCACTTGCTTTACTTACATTTTAATTTCATATAAAATAAGTGGTGGTGTGTTTTCGTTCTTTTTTCCTTTAACATTTCTCTCTATCATGGTAGGTTCTTTTTTTTCGTTAAATTTCAAATCGTTAGGTTGGTTTAGGCCTCAGCTTTAAAACTAAATAAAAACATCTGGGGCTGGCACTTTTTTCAGCTGTTAGTTGCATTTTCTTCTAAAACTGTTTAAATTTCGCGCTCGGTTCTGCTTTTACAAACACACCCCCCTGTCGGAGAATATTTTCAAAGCTGTCCAAGGACATACTTACTCTTATAGTTGCGATTAATTAAAAAGAAATAATGACCTAGAACTTCTACTTTTAAAGAATCGTAAGTTTAGGTAACGTCCAATATTTTTTTTCTTTCTTTTTTTTATAAAAAATTCTTCAATTTGTGACCATTTTCACATTTAAATTCTTTCACACGGAATTTGTTTTACAAGCACAGACTAGATTTTCTTTGTTAATTTGTTAATTATTAATTAATAAAAGCGTGTATGGATAATAAAAACAATTAAAAATTTATTCGGTGCGATCTCAAAAAAATTAAAAAAGGAAATTAATTAATGGTGACGTGTGACTATTTGAAAAGTATTTGAAGAAACTCCAACTATTTCTAAAGAACCGTTTATATTTGTTAGTGATTTTTTTCTTTCTTTTTTTCATGAAAGAATTCTTTGATTTGTGCGTGGGTCATTTTCACATTTAATTTCTTTCACACGTAAACTCTTTCACAAGCAATTTCATTCACACGGAATTTTTTTAATACGGAATTTCTCCCGCGCGTAATTCTTTCACACACAATTTCTTTTACACGCACATTAGATTAGATTTTCTTTATTAACTAGTTAATTATTATCTCAATAAAATAAAATTAAAAGGAAATGAATTAATGATGATGTGTGACTATTTGAAAAGTTTGAATAAACATTTATAGTTGTGCTTAATTAAAAGTAAATAAGAAGTGCCTACAACTAGAATCGTAAGCTTACGTAATGTCCAATATTTTTTTTTCATAAAAGAATGCTTTAATTTGAGCGTGGATCATTTTCACATTTAATTTCTTTCACACGTACCTTCTTTCACACGCAATTTCTTTCACGCGGAATTTTTTTTAACACAGAATCTCTTTCACACGCAATACTAGACAATTTTTGTCAATATTTATTTTCTTTTTTTTCATTAAAAAAATTATTTAATTTATGCATAGGCCATTTTCACATTTAATTTATTTCACACGCACATTAAACTAGTTTATTTTATTAATGATTAATTATTAATTAATGAAAATATGTACGGATTTGGATATGGAAATGGAATTTACTTGGTTGCGATTAATTAAAAAGAAACAACATATAAGAACCCCTGTTTTTAAAAAATATAATTTTATATAATTTGGCAATGAGTTTCTATTTTTTCTGTAAAAAAATTTTGTATTTGTGCGTAGGCCATTTTCACATTTAATTTTCTTCACACGCAATTGCTTTCACACTTTTTACACACGCAATTTCTTTCACATGGACTTTTTTTCACGCGCATACACTAGATTTTCTTTGTCAATTTGTGCGTCGGCCATTTTCATATTTAATTTCTTTCACACGAACATTAGACTAGATGTTTTTAAATTAATGATTCATTATTAATTAATAAAAATGCGTACGGAGAATAAAGACAATTAAAAACATATTCGTGGCGATCTTAATACTGAACTGAATTGAATTTAATGAACAGGAAATTAATTAATGATGATGTTTGATTATCTTTAAAAATATAGAGAATTTCCTGTTATGGTTGTGATTAATTAAAAATAAATACCAACGCCTAGAACCCCTATTTTTAAGAACCGTAAGTTTAAGTAATTTGTCAACGATTTTTAATTTTTTTCCTAAAAAAATTCTTCAATTTGTGCGTAGACCATTTTCACATTTAATTTCTTTCACACGTAATTACTTTCACACGGAATTTATTAATGAATAAAAATGCGTACGGATAGTAGAAACAATTAAAAATATATTCGGGGCAATCTCAATACTGAATTGAATTTAATTGAATTGAATAAAGAGAAAATGAATTAAAGATGACGTGTGAGTTTTTTAAAAGTATAGAGAATTTACTCTTATGGTTGTGATTAATTAAAAATCAATAACAAGCACCTAGGACCACTATTTTTAGAGAACCATAAGCTTATGTAATTTGTCAAAAAATTTTAATTTTTCCCTAAAAAAAATTTTGCGTAGGCCATTTTCACATTCAATTTCTATCACACGTAATTTCTTTCACACGCAGTTTCTTTCACACGGAATTTTGTTCGCACGCAATTTTTTTACACGCAGATTAGACTTAGTGAACTTATGGTTGTGAAAAATTAAAAATAAAAAGCAAGCACCTCCTTAATTCTAAAGTACTGCAAGTTTATGTGACTCAATTCTTCGATTTCTTCAATTTCTTTCACACGTATTTTAAATTATAGTTAATTATTAATTAAAAAAGTACGTGCGATCTCAATTGGATTGAATAAAAACGAAATTAATTAATAATGACGTGTGACTATTTTTAAAACTATTAGCATCCACATTTACTTTCTTTCACACGTAGATTAAATTAGATTATTTTTTACTAAGTTCTTTCATCTTGCTTTTCTATTTGACAATCCAGCTTTTACTAAACGAATTAATTAATTAATTTAAAGCAATAGTTTGCCTTGATTATTCTATTTACGCAATTAAATTCAATTCACGAAGTTCTAACTTTTAATTGTCACTATTTAGATAATGTCCTCTGTCTGAAAGAATTTACGTGTGAAAGAAATTAAATGTGAAAGTGATCCACGCTCAAATTAAAGAATCCTTTTATGAAAAAAAAATCATTAGCAAATATTGGACATTGCATAAGCTTACGATTGTTTGGAAATAGTAAGAGTTGTAGCTACTTCTTATTAACTTTTAATTAATCACAACTGTATACGTTTCTTAATACTTTTCAAATAGTCACACGTCATCATTAATTCATTTTCTTTTCATTTTATTTATTGAGATAATAATTAACCAAGTAACAAAGAAAATCTAATCTAATGTGCGCGTGAAAGAAATTGCGTGTGAAAGAAATTCCGTGTGAATGAAATTAAATGTGAAATGTGTAACACGGGCACAAATTGAAGAATTCTTTTATGAAAAAGAACAGACAATTGACAAGTTTCCAAATACATTTCAAATAGTCCCACATCATCATTAATTAATTTCCTTTTTATTTTATTTTATTGAGATAATTCTCTAACCAATAAAAAAAATCTAGCCTAAAGTGCGTGTAAAATAAATTGCGTGCGAAAGAATTACGTGTGAAAGAAATTCCGTGTGAAAGAAATTGCGTGCGAAAGAATTTACGTGTGAAAGAAATTAAATGTGAAAATGACGCACGCACAAATTGAAGAATTTTTTTTACGAAAAAAAGAAAGAAAAAATCATTAAGAAATATAAACGATTCTTTAGAAATAGTTGGAGTTGTTTCCAAATACTTTTCAAATAGTCACACGTCACCATTAATTAATTTGCTTTTTAAATTTTATTGAGAACACACCGAATAAATTTTCAATTGTTTTTATTATCCGTACACTCTTTGTTGAATTCTTGGCTTCCGGTTGGAACCGCGTGTCTCGGATTTCTTCACTACAGTGAAGAAATGGACGACGGCCGCGGAAGCCTTCAAGTTAAATCCGTACACTCTTTTATTAATTAACAATTAACCAATTAACAAAGAAAATCTAGTCTGCGTTTGTAAAACAAATTCCGTGTGAAAGAATTTAAATGTGAAAATAGTCACAAATTGAAGAATTTTTTTTATAAAAAAAGAAAGAAAAAAAATATTGGGCGTTACATAAACTTACGATTCTTTAAAAGTAGAAGGGGGGGTTTGTTTGTAAAAGCAGAACCGAGCGTGAAATTTAAACAGTTTTAGAAAAAAATGCAACTAACAGCTGAAAAAAGTGCCAGCCCCAAATGTTTTTATTTAGTTTTATAACTGAGGCCAAGACTAACCTAACGATTTGAAATTTAACGGAAAAAAAGAACCTACGGTGATAAAGAGAAATGTTAAAGGAAAAAAAAAGGAAAACATAACGCTTATTTTATATGAAATTAAAATGTAAGTAAAGCAAGTGACGTTTTCATCAAGCAAGGGAATGCCAATGAAAGTAACAGTTAAGTGTGGGGTGCCTCAAGTATCGCTCTTGGGTCCGTTTCTTTTCGTTCTGTTTATATCGGCCTAATTTTTAACATGAAAACTTACTTCTATTTGTCACTATTTAAAAAATATTTAACATGCGCGGCATTGTTTTTTTTTAATTTCTTTCACACACACATTTATATTTCGGTTGATATTCTTTTCACTAATTTTTACTACATTTATAAGGCGTGTTCTCATTTATCTAAATTCTTGTGTTTGATGTGAGCAGTGCTCTTTTTCGACGCTACAAATCGTCGAGAATTTTCGTGAAGGTACTAGATGACGCGAAGATTCAAGAACCATTACGAATTTTCGAGAAAACCTGCGAAGTTTCTAGATGACGTGACATTTATTAACAGGTCATTCTGTCTTATTGGTGTCCTACTTACCAGGAAGTAATTTTACAAATGTATTTCGTTTATACATTCAAAGCCACAGGTTCATTTAGCTTTCTTTAATTATCTTTTCTGCCTTGCTTTTGTTTCTATATCGGTCGGTCTTTATTTCTCTTGTCCTGTTATTCCCTCTTCTTTTTTAAATCTATCTTCGTAGCTCTTTTAGTTGTTTGTTAAATTTTTTTTTCGTTTGTATACATATTCAAATACATTTAATAGATGTTAATGATTGCAATTTTTTCGTCTCGTTACGAAAAACGAAATAAAATTCCTTCTTGATTACATTTGAAGCATCAAGTTGTGCAACTTTATCTGTTACGTTACACTGAATCGACACGTGTATGTAAAGCACAGACCGACGACTACAGTAGGGGGACGCAAGAGATTCCAAGAACTAAACTAATTGTCAATTAAATTGTTTTGTGGAAGATATCAAATTGCACTATGAACTTTACTATGCCCCTTTCCATTCCACCGCTGCTCTTTGCGCGAGAAACATAATTACCAGATTTAATTTTATGTCGTTGTTGTTGTTGTTATCACCGCTCACGTTCGCATTTTTAATTCCCTATACCGCGACACAAAAATTAAATTATTATAGATAAGTGGACGACGCTCGCCTGAAACCGTGTTAATCATTATTGACTTAATTATTAATCGCCAATCAATTTTAATGCCTCTCAATCTGGGGCATTCATTCCAAGTGGAAACCAGCGACAATGTTGATGGGCCCGGCCAAAGACATCTACGACACCCTAATCCCAGTTTTCGTCCTCTCGAAAATTTTGGGCCACGCACCCTTCAAGCTGGAGACGCGCAGGGGGAAGCGCAAGTTCGTCCCCCATTGTGGGGTAATAGTTTTGGCCAGGTTCGTCTTGGTGCTGGGCACCATGTGCTATTTCGCCGCGTTCGTCGAGGAAAACGAATCGGGGAATATAGCGGGCATCGCCCTGCGTTGCGAACTATATTTAGGAATCGTCATGACGGGCGTCGTTTTAATACTGGGGGTTACAAATCAGAAGGCCCTCATCGAATCCATCGAGCGACTCCTCGACATTGATAAGGACCTAACGCGTTTGGGGGTGCCGGTTTTGTACAAGAACGCCAGAAGATTCGCCTACGCCCAAATCATTTTCATCACATGCATTTTTCTATCCAAAATAATCATACAGTTCTTCAGTCATTCGAAGACGACCCTAATCATGTACAGCAGCTTCAATGTAGTTGACTATATAAACACGATCATGCTGTTTCAGTACGTGGATGTACTGTTGCTGATCAGGCAGAGGTTTATTTGGTTTAACCGAAAAATTCGTGGGTTGGTTAGACAAGATCGAAAGAGTAAATTGGTTCAAGTTAGTACCCTGAGTGCCCTCGTGCATGACGATTTTGAAGACTTGGGGAACGTCTTGGTTAATTTGGCCAAGCTCTACAGTAAGCTGTGTCGAGTCTCCAAGATAGTCAATAGGACTTACGGGGTGCAACTTCTGGTGACGATTTGCGCCCGCTATATAATGATCACCACTCAGTTAATAAACACCTACAATATAATACGTTCGCCCACTGAAGGGAGTGGCGTGACATATTCACTTTTGACCATATACTTAGCCCTGCACTCCTCGAAAATATTCATGATAGCCAGCATATCTGAGAACACGGCTTCCAAGGTAACTCTAAAGTGCCTTCAGTTTCATGCTCAAATTAAGGCGTTTGTATCTTAGGCTAAACACACTGGAATCTACTTGCATAATCTATGGGAAATTTCGAGCAAATATAAAACACAGGTAAACATTTCTTTAGGACCAAAATATTTTTGCGAAACGATTGGGAGAAGGTGCGAGCCAAAATTGTTTGTTTGTTGCAGATCGAGTACTTTTCGCTTCAGGTCCTTCATCAGGATTTGAAGTTCACTGCGTGCGGGTTTTTCAACCTGGATTACACCTTGATCTATTCGGTAATCCCAAACCCCATTTTTGTAGCAAAAGTTAACTGAATGGTGGTTTTTTGTTGTAGCTTGCCGGCGCCGTGACCACCTACTTCGTCATCGTCATCCAATTTGATAAGAAACGTCAATAACAAGCTTGCGTGCATTGGCGTGCCGTTTTGAATTAATTTTGAATGTAGTTGGTAATTTGGAAGTTTTCTTTGACGTTCCACTTATCAACTAGATTGGATTTCATTTACTTAGCTTGCTCTTGTTGTGTCTACTGCCGCTAAAAAAGAAATATGATACATATATGTATGTAGATAAACTATTCTGAAATATTGTAGAGTATTTTATTTATTTCGGACACGCTACATTTGGTGGCAATGGTGGGATGTCACTAATTATTATAATCGCTACATCGGTCTCTCTCTTCGAAAAGTTCCTCCTGGGAGCTCTGATATTGCCTTGTCTTCACGAAGATTTTGCTAAATTCATTTTTAGTTTTTGGTTCATCCTGTATATTGGCGGAAACGTGGTCTGTCCCGGGTAGACACTTGTTTGAATTCTAGGCCTGCTAATCGCCCATCCGAAACACGTGACTCTTCTTCCCACCCCCACGACGTTCCGGACGCTTTACCAGAGCCAAGCTAAAGAAACCTACGGGGGCATCGTTGTGAAACGTTTCGATTAATGACCGCCATCTCTGAACGAGAGAGGATACCACTTTAACGCCATCGACGTGGTAACTGAGACTCCCTCCTGCTTTTTTGTTGAAACGAAGCAACATCTATCAAGTGTTTGACGTGACGCTTTGACGATTTCTAACCTAAAAATACGCGATTAGATTATATCACCAATGACGTTCTACCTAGCTGTATATAATAAAGTTTTTATAGCTTAAACAAAAAGACTGGGCAATGAATCTCAGGATTAATAAATCGTTTCACATTTTTCAAACAAACCCAGCAATTTACATTTTCTCGTATCTGTGGCACGCATTCACATACGCGATTTGATCAAAAATTGTATTGTCTCCAATGACAACGGCGACAGCTGGTGCAAGTAAAATTGGGGGTAGCTGGATATACTGGCTGAGCGTCAGCTTTGTCTAACACACATAAATAGAGAATAAACAAAACCTAGCGCACAGCGTACGACCTCGGACGTTACGAACCGTGCATTGTCCTCCGTGATCACAAGATTTAAATCCGACGAAGCAGCTGGTACATTCCGTTCTAGTAAATAATCGCAAGGTACTTACCTTTTATCAAAAATCTCATCTCATATCAGATAAACGTCATTTCCGTTTGCACGATCAGGTGAGTTTGAATTGAGATTTCGACCTCCCACCCTATCGCTCGAGCATTCTCATTGGTTGCTAGATTGAAATATCCGTTCAAACGTACTTGTTCGTGCTAACGGAAATGACGTTTAAGTGATCTGAGGTAAGATTTGTGGTGAAAGGAATGTAGCCAATGATACGTTATCAAGTACTCGTAATATTTATATAAAACAAAGTTACATTGGTTATTTAGAGACGCAAAAAAAGCAATAAACTAATTTAAAACTATAAAAACTCAATGGAGCGCCACTTCTTGGTTGACACAAACATGAGATGCACACGCCAACGCGGGCAAACGAAAAGTGACGCCGTCGAACCAAGCGAAATATGAAGGTGCGAGAGGGACAGTATCGTACGATGCGAGGCAGCCAATCAGATTGCTGTAAGGCCTTACATGACCACAAAAGGAAACCGACCAGTACTTTGACGTACGCGATTTAGCGCCGAGGTTGTCACTCGAAAGTCTAAATTGACCGAAATTCGCAGTGTTGCCAACTTATTTTCGTTCGACAACTGGAAACTTTAGCGTAACTGTAACGCCCTATTTTTGTGAAACAGAATAAGAAACAAAAGCCGATCGTCGATTTTTGAATTAAGTTTTTGGAAAGACGATGTCGCGCGAAACGAAAAAGACCGACATTTCAAATCGATTAGGAAACAAAAGACGATCAATTTCTGAATAGAATTTGATTGAAGACGACGTCAAATGATCGCACAAAACGGAAAAACGCGAATTTTAAATCGAATTAGAAACGAAGGACGATAATCGATTTTTGAATCAAATTTTAAGGAAGACGATGTGGCGCGAAACGAAAATATAGAAATTTCAAAGCGAATAGGAAACAAAAGACGATCGATTTTTGAATTGAATTTAATGGAGGACGACGTCAAACGAGAGACGATAATCGATTTTTCAATTAAATTTTAAAAGAGACGGCGTCGCACGAAATGAAGAAGTAGAAACTTCAAAGCGAATAAGAAACAGAAGACGATCAATTTTTGAATTGAATTTGATTGAAAACGACGTCGAATAAACGCGCAAAACGGAAAACGGAAATTTCAAGCCGAGTAAGAAACAAAAGACGATCGATTTTTGAATTGAATTTGATTGAAGGCGACGTCAAATGATCGCACATGACGGAAAAGCGTGAATTTCAAGGCGAATAAGAAACAAAAGACGATCGATTTTTGAATTAAATTTATTGTTATTGTTATAAATAACATTTCTTGCAAGTAAAGCGACCTTTTGGAAAGCGAGTCAATTGAGAATGTCAAATGATTAGAATGTAATGGAATTGTTAGTTGTGAATCAGCCTTGCTCGAAACTTAACAAATTGACGTATATCATAACCTCACTTTTCTTATGGTAGGAAATGTCACAAAGCTCAGTTTTATTAACAATTTGATTCAAAATTCAAGGTCAAATCATAATAAGTGATCAAAACGTCCACCATTTTCATCAAGGCAGGTTTCAATTCAATTTCATACGTCAGGTCGATTGAGGTTAGTTCACAACTACGTTAGTTCATACGTCAGGTCGATTGAGGTTAGTTCACAACTAACAATCCACAGCCAACTACGAATAAACAGAAATCTCAAATCGAATAAGAAATAAAAAGGCGATCGATTTTTTAATTGAATTTGTCGCAAGCTGATGATGCGGACGAAACACGTGTTCGCTCTTAATAAAAAAGTGTTCACACAGGTGTGTTGAGGGGAACTGATTTGTTCAGCGTATTTTAATTTTTTTTTGTAATATTGAAATAAAAATGAAAACCTGTTTGGAAAGCACCAATTCAAGGGAGCATGACTCTAGCTCAATTTAGAAAACCAGTGTCAAGAGCAATATTTTTTTAGGACACCTGTATAATATTAAACAATTTTTAAATTGATTGCAAATAAATTTCTTTAAGTTAAAAAAAATGTTTAGCTACAAGTGTTTAATTCATTAATTATTTATTATAATTATTATTGATACAGCTACGGAGACCACAATCGATTTACAAGTAATAAGCGACGTTAATTACACTCAATATTCAAATGAAAATTAATGAAGCACTTCTTTACATCGTATTGTAATAAGTTCCACTCCTATTAAAAAAAATCAACGTTCCGCGAAACATGATTAACTATTCCATTCACAATTATTATTATGTATTTTTTATTTTGCGTAAATAAACACTTGACAGTCTGTGTTTTTTTTTTTTAATTAAAGGCAACCATAAATTCTATATAAGCGTGACAGAAAATGTCTCTTTTCTTTAATACAGCAGCTCTCCACTCGAAGATCATTTTCAACGATTCTCCGTACAGAACAACCAAAATGGTTTCTTTCAAAAAAAAATATTCTAATATAGAATTTCGCAATCTAAAGCAACGTAAAGTATTAAAACAAAGCAATTCCATTCATGATGAGATTTATTTACAACTCTTAATATTTTTTGGAACTTCTTTTTGTTTGTTTTTCTGTCACCATCTACAGGTTTGGAAAACATTCAACTTGACATCCTGTTATAATACGTACGACAGAGAAAAATAAAGAGAGAAATTTGGCCAATCCCGCTCACTTCTGTCCGATGCCGGCCACCGTCCACCCCACCCCACCAATTATCAAACTTCGGATATTTCGAAGCGTTGCCATGGCTACACAATGAATAGGCATTTTTCATCGGTCCTCGTATAGCGTATCCATGGCAACGCTCCGAAGTTTGGCAATTAGTTCTCCGCGAACCAAAAGGAAATGCTTACGACGCGACGACAACCTGCAGTACCCAAGAATCCGATTCTATATATAAACACCCTGTATTTGTACGAAATTATAATAAAAAAAAACATCTCCGCACTTGAGATAAACGACGTCACATCAAGAGCGCTATTTCATGTACAACAAAGTTATCAGTGCTTCTTGATTAGATTATTTATTTACATCTCAGAGTTACTTAACGCAGCATGTCTTGGAGTTGTTGTTGTTGTTCTTGTTGGTAAAATGATCCTCCACTACAAAAACTCTAAGGCCAGAAATTTCGGCAGGATCTCCTACCTCTACGGAATTTTGTTCATAATCTGGCTCGCCTGCCTCTACGTCGTCGTGTATTTCATTAACAACGCTCTGCCGACGCCATTGTCGCTTGTCGACGAGGTACGTACGCAATTGTTGTTTCTAATTTTTAGTAAACCGACGATTTAAGGCGGAGCATCCGGATCGATTCATCGCGGAAAGGGCGAGGCGCGATTTGAAATCCTTGACGGATTTGGGGCCCAGGATGGTTGGAACGCCCGAAAACGAAGTGCTGGCCGTGGAGTTTCTGCGAAACACCATCGCCGACATAATAGACGATGCGAATGCGAATCAAGAGGTCGAGTTTGATTTGCAGGTTGCCACGGGATCTTATTATTTGGCGTATCGACCCTATGGTTCGATTAATGCGTACGCCAACTTGCAAAACGTGGTTGTTAAAGTCCACTCTGGGAATGCCAACGCGAACAGTGTCCTCATCAACGCACATTTCGATACTGTACCGACGAGTCCAGGTTTGTTCCATTCCTCCTAGTCTATCTCCAAGTCTTTCCTATCCTTTTCTATTGGGGCCCATGTTATAAAGCTTGATATTTCGATATTGTACTGATGAGTCCAGATTTGTTCCATTCCTTCTTGTGTTTCGTGTAGCTCCAACTCTCCTATAGTTTCCTATTGGGGTCCAGCTTGATACTGTACCGACGAGTCCAGATTTGTTCCATTCCTCCTTGTGTTTCGTCATTCTTCAACTATTTCCTATCTTTCCTTTTAGAGTCCATGTTATAAAGCTTGATATTTCGATACTTTACTGATGAGTCCAGATTTCTTCCATTCCTCCTTGTATACCGTCTAGCTCCAACTCTTTCCTATAGTTTCCTATTGGGGTCTAGCTTGATACTGTACCGACGAGTCCAGATTGGTTCCATTCCTCCTAGTGTTTCGCCTTTCTCCAACTTTTTCCTATCCTTTCCTATTGAGGTCTATGTTATTTGCCTGGCTTGATGAGTTAGAATAATCCTTTTTGCTTAGGAGGAAGTGACGATGGGATTAACTGCGCCATTATGTTGGAGATCCTCCGGAAAATATCCAAGTCGAGTAGGCGACCGCGAAATAACTTGCTTTTCCTTTTTAATGGCGGGGAAGAATCTAACATTCAGGCGTCGCATGGGTTCATAACCCAGCACAAGTGGGCCGGTGAGGTTAAAGTCGTGGTGAACCTCGAGGCGACTGGAGGTGGCGGAAAAGAGCTCCTGTTCCAAGCCGGCCCTGACCAGGCCTGGCTCATGGACTATTACAGCAGGGTTCCTCATCCGCGCGCCCAAGCTTTAGGCGAGGAAATCTTCCAAAGCAACATCATCCCTTCGGATTCGGATTTCAGAATATTTCGGGACTTTGGAAACACCATCGGTGAGTATTTCGGGGGCGAGAGTAGCTCTATTTAATTGATGGGGAAAAAAGAAATCAAAGCAATAAAGTTTTATACCAAAACTTTATGACCATCCTATGTATGTATTTCCAGGGTATGATTTCGCTTATATAAAAGATGGCTATAGATATCACACGAAGTACGATGGTTTTGACAATATCGAGGAAGGAATCTTCCAGCATTCCGGTGATAACATCCTGGAGCTGGTGCGTGGTTTGGCTGACGCGCCTGAAGTCGATGATGCGAGGCAAAACGTCGGCGGCGCCGTGTTCTTCGATTTCGTCGGACTCTTCTTCATTTACTACACGGAGAACGTCGCCCTTATAATTAACGTCCTGACGCTTGTCGTTTCGATCGCGCTGATGATTTGGTGCTTCATAGAGTTTCGCTTAGGTAAGTGAATGACAAAACCAATTTTCAAACTGTTTTGTGTATTTTCTCGTTAAAAATTGCATAATCCCGATTTGACGTTTAATAACAATAATAATCACGGTCTACTAGATTTCAGGAGACGGTGTGTCTATATCCGGAACGTCACTTCACAGCGTCATTTTCAATTAATGTCAAGCCCACGCAGTTTATGGCAAGTACGTTTGTATTTTCTTGTTCATTTTTTTTTAAATTTAGGTAACCAGCGCCAAAGTGAAGAAAATTTGCGTTAAATTAAATATTGTCCAAGGCCGGTTAAGAGTTGTGTCTCGTGGAAATCTAGTAGGCAGTGATAATAATAACGAACGAACAAAAATGAATTTGTTTACGGTCTGTTTGGAAATTTGAAGTTCGCGCCCAAATATTTCCGTCCGTTTTTGATTTTTCTCGCGATCGTCATTTGTTTATCGATTGTTTCAGTGCTTGAATTTTTGACTCCTCTGATAGCCCTGTCGCTTTTTAAAAAATGTCCTTTTTCCTTGTTGCTGTTATTGTTTGTTTATTAAAAGAACGTCTCATTAATCCATTTTTTTTTGTTTATTGTTTGTATTGTCTGAAGTTGTTTTGTTTCCTTTCGTAAGCATTATGATCGTCATTTGTTTATCTCTGTCTTTTTTTTCTTTTAGTCAAATTTACGATCGTCTTTTGTTTTTCTTTTGCTCTTTCACCTTTTCCTTTTGAAGTCGTCGTTTTTCTTTTTTCTTTTCTTTTCCGTTCGGGTTACGTTTTTCCATTAGTCTGAAGTGATCTTCTTTTTTTTTGTTTTTATTTGTGATCTGTGTTTTCTGGAATGAAAAGATAAAATATGTTCTGCACTCTTTCACATTACGATCGTCGTTTGTTTTTCTTACTTTCTTAAAAAAAAAAAATTCCTATGTGTCATTTCGGTTGGGTTTTTTTGAGTCGTCGAAAACGTTCTTCATTTGTTTTTATTTTTGATTGTTCACCGTTTGTTGGAATTAAAAGTTTTTTCAGTTTTCTTTCGTAAATATTAAATTTAAAAAAAAAGGAAAAGGGGAACAATCGCGACATTTATGAAGGGAAAAAGAAAAGCAAGAAATTAAAAAAAAATAAATTTCTGATTATTAAATTTCTGAAAAATGGTCAAGAAGTAAAAACAAAAAAAAATGACGATCGGGAAACCCAGTCAGATTGAAAAAAAAAATTTCCAATGAAAAAAGAAAAATGTAAAAGTCTTCTTACGCATTTAGGCTACTGTCGATCGCTTTTTGTTTTCCGTTTTCTCTCTTTTTTTTGTACCACGAACGTTCTAGAAAAAAATAATTTGCAACATGTTAACCAATCAGAAAATTCTAACGCAGTGATCGTATTTTGTTTCTCTCGACGTTGATAAATAAAAACAAAACCGCACAAAACTTTCTTCAGTTTTCAATTTTTCTTTCTTCGTTTCTTTTCCGTAAGTGTTGCGATTGTCATTTGTTTTCGTTTTGCAATATTTTAAATTTTAAATTTTAATTTCGAAGGTTTAATGTTAATAATTTTTTTGAGAAATTCGAAATCTACACGTCGTTTTTGTTTTCTTCTCCATTCTCGACGAATCGCAATGAAGAAACAAAAAACGATCGATTTTCGTTGGATTTTTTTTACGGTTGGTCGTCATTTGTTTTCCGTTTTCTCTTTTTGTTCGGAAATTGAAAAATTTAGAAAAATTAATTTGCATGATATTAACCAATCAGAAAATTCAGTGATCGTCTTTTGTTTCTCTTGACGTCGATAAAAAAAAACAAAACTGCGCAAAACTTTCTTCAGTTTTCAATTTTTCTTTCTTTGTTTCTTTTTTTCCGTAAGTGTTGCGATTGTCATTTGTTTTCTTTTTTACTTTCGACGAATCGCAATAAAAAAAAAAACAAAAATCGATCGACTTTCGTTGAATTTTTTTACGATTCGTCATCATTTGTTTTCCGTTTCCTCTTTTCGTTGGTAAACTGAAAAATTTAGAAAAATTAATTGCGGGATATTAACCAATCAGAACAGGAAAAAAAAACGAAAAACGCACAAAACTTTATTTTCTTGCGACAAAGAGTGTTTTTTTTCTCTTTTTTTAAAGCTGATAAAATCAAAATTCGGCAGCCTTTTATTTTAATTTTTTTTTTAATATAAAATACTCTTCCTTTATTTTCAGTCGATTGTCATTTGTTTTCTGTTTTCTTTTCTTTTTTTAATTGAACAATCTAAAATAATCAATTTTCGCAATGTTAACCAATCGGAAAACATTCCCACCCTGTTTTGAACCCCTTCTACTATTCATTATTATTATTTATTAATAATCTCAGGTTGTGTGAGCTATGACGTGTGGCCAAAATAAATTGGGTCTGGTCTTTCTTGAACTGCCCTCGTATATCAGAAGCAGACAGAAAATGTTAATAACTAGACTTCGGACATTTCGGGGCGTTGCCATTGATACGCAATTACTTGTATAGTATCTAGCCATGGTAATGGCCGAAATGTCCTAAGTCCGTTTGAAACTCTAATGATTTTGTTCCAGAAGTTTCATGGGAAACTGTAAAGTACGTCTGCATTTGGTACGTGGCCGTTCTAATTGGTTGGATCTTATCAGCGGGATTCGTAGCGCTTTTGGCCCTGATTTTGGGCGCCGCTGACAGGACGATGAGCTGGTACGGCATACCCACGATCACCTTCAGCCTATACTGCGCCCCCGTTTTGGGCTGGTGTTTAACGCCCTTGATACTATTCAATAAACACCAAGGAAAAGTAATACGTTTCTTTTTCACTTGCTCAAGAAAAAACTGCCTTGCACTTTTCAGACAAACCCAACTGCCTACACTGACGTTTTAATCCAGCTGCATCTGATGCGTTTCCTTTGGACCATCATAATCATAGTCGGGGTTGGATTGGGAATACGTTCCATGTACATTCCAATCGTGCCGATGATTTTCAACATCTTCTTCCTCTTGGTGATCCACGTCTTCAAACTGCACAGATGTATCTATAGTCAACGATTTCGATTTGCCGCAGCGAAATGATTTGGGCTTATGTATTTTAGATAAAATTTGGCCGATTGTTTATTTGATTGGAACAGTTTTACCCACGATGTTAACCATGTACCTAGCTCACGAATTGCTCGCCCTCTTCATACCACTGTGCGGGCGATTTGGTTCCGGGTTAAACCCGGAATTCATGATCGGGTTATTCATCGTTTTGTTAACCGTGTTGATTACGTACAACTTTGTAAGTTTGTAAGTTCGCCCCGAGAAAAACAAAATACCAGCTCCTTTTTAGGTACCATTCATCGGCCTACTCAATAGACCTTCCAACATCTTATTCTTCCTGGGGGGGATTTTTTTGGCCGGCTTGATTGTTATATGCACGCCGATGGGTTTTCCTTACAGCGGAGATCCCGACGCCCCCGCCGCCCAAAGGTTCCCAATTTTTGTGAGTTCTTTCGTTATGTTGAAAAATAGCGGGCTGATTTGGTTTTTTTAAAGTGCAGCATACGAATAGGGTGTTTCGGGATGAGGGGGGTAATGTGGTCAAAAACGATTCCGGGTTTTACTTCAGAAGGATGGACTATAATTCTCCAGATAGTATAAGGACGTACGTGGACGAAATTTATGAGGCCATATCCTTGAAGGAAGACTGTGAGGCGGCGCTGTTCTGTGGCCTACCTGTTGTATACTCCAGGGATTTTGAGGAACTGTAATTAGTATTTATTATTAGCTTAGGATTTGCTAACAATGTTGCCAACAGGCTGGCGCAAAATGTCTGAATATTTGAATCAGATAATCACCAAAAAGTTCACTAAAAATTTCGCTAAAACCAACATTTAAAAATTTCTTGCAAGTCGGTTTTGATTACAATTAATTCATCGAGCAACTTCTGGATAGCTGTTTCTGTCCTATTTGGAGCCACATCAGCCGAACTCCACTCAGTGTGTGCCATTATCACTACTATAAAATTTAACATATCAACTTTGTACAAAAAACGAATTGAATTTTGACGCTAACGTACTTAAAATTAATCGATTTCTAAGGCTGCATTATTTGGCGATGAAAACCAATAAAAACCAAATAGTCTGTTTTTATTAAATAAAATAAATGTTACAAAAACAAAAGATAAAACTCTCAAATCTCAAAGAATAGCCACGGTATAATCAGGCTTACGATTTCGGCCCATGTCCGATTTAAATACTCTTTCGCCTTGTATAGGCCACGCCTTCGATTGTGCAAGAGATTCGTGCTATGGATGATTACCCCCATTAGCTACCGCGTTTGAACGCGCAAAGGGGTGGATCCCATTTGATCCGATAACGCACAGTCACCTTCGAAGTGGATGGAAATCATAAACCTGGATAGGATATAATCTTGAGAACTCGTTTTTCTTGATCTTCATTTGTTTCGAGGCAGTTACGCCTACTCCCTTTTGTTTATCTTAGACAACTGGATTTAATTTGAAAGTTAGTTTCTCTCTCCCCTCCCCCCCACCAATAGTGACGAAAATTGCGAAAAAGTAACAAAAATTGTTACGTCATAAAATATACCACTTCGCTTTTAAGAAAATGAGAGGACTTGGCTGTCTCGAAACAATTGAAGGTTGAGATTGTCAAGACTGTGGTTTATTCCGCCGCCCCCTCCCTCAACACACAGATAATAACCAAAATTTGGAAAAGATAGCGCTAGAAACTGTTGCGTCATAAAATCCATCAAACTACACTTCACTTTTTAAAAAGAAAGCCGCGGTAATTGAAACAATTGAAAGTCGAAACAATTGAAAGACGACGTTGTCGGGATTGCGGTTTATCCTCCCTAATATTGACGAAAATTTTGAAAAAAACTAAGAAAAATTGTTACGTCATGAAAACATACCACTTCGCTTTTAAGAAAGTGAAGGTGCGTGGTCATCTCGAAACAATTGAAGATTAAGGTTGACAAGATTTTGGTTTATTCCGCCCCTCCCCACACAAACATACACACATAACCTAAATTTCGAAAAGATAACGCGAGAAACTGTTGCGTCATAAAATCCATCAAACTACACCTCGCTTTTAAAAAGAAAGCCGCGGCAATTGAAACAATTGAAAGTCGAAATAATTCAAAGTCGAAACAATTGAAAGTCGACGTTGTCAGGATTGAGGTTTATCACTTCCCCTCCCGAATATTGACAAAAATTACGAAAAACTAAGAAAAATTGTTACGTCATGAAAACAGTCCACTTCGCTTTTAAGAAAGTGAAGAAGGCGTGGCCATCTCGAAACAATTGAAGGTTACACATACAATAACCAAAATTTCGAAAAGATAGCGCGAGAAACAGTTGCGTCATAAAATCCGTCGAATTACACTTCGCTTTTTAAGAAGAAAGTCGCCGAAATTGAAATAATGGAAAGTCGAAACAATTGAAAATCGAAACGTTGTCAGAATTGCGGTTTGTCACCTCCCCTCTCTAATATTGACAAAAATTTCGAAAAAACTAAGAAAAATTGTTACGTCATGAAAACTTACAACTTCGCTTTTAAGAAAGTAAAGAAGGCGTGGCCATCTCGAAACAATTGCAGATTAAGGTTGTCAAGATTATGATTTATTACGCCCCCCCCCCTCCCTCAACATAAACATAATAACCAAAATTTGGAAAAGATAAAATCCGTCAAACCACGCTTCGCTTTTTAAAAAGAAAACCGTGACAATTGAAACAATTGAAAGTCGACGTTGTTGAAAACATAACGAACAGAAGACGATCGATTGTATAACAATTGCAAGAAACAAGAAACGGTTGACGATTTGGATAAAAAAAAATCTTTTTTTTTTTCTTTTTTGCATCAAAATAAAAAAAAGCGATAACAAAAGACGTCCAAATTCACGTAGAATTTAACTTCTTTCCACGAAATAAATAAATGAATGAATAATATAAACAAACGCAATCAATAACAAAAACAAAAGACAATCGATCGTGCGACAAATGGTGAAAACGATTGGATATGACAAATTCTTTTGTTTTCTTTTTTGCGTCGAAAAATAAATGAAAACTATAAACAAAAGACGTTCGAATTCGCGTCAAATATGCAATAAATAAATTAACAAACGAATAAATAAACAAAATAACGAAATACCAGCAACGGTGAAGCAAATGTTTAAACGTTTATGAAAATAATCGCGATTTCTTCCTCGAAAGACTCAAAAATTAAAGAAACAAAACAGGATCCTTTATTCACCCTGTATAATCATTATACAGGCTGAAACAAAAAATCGCGACTTGTAAAATATTATTGATCGAATCATTGATTTTCAAAAGCTTCGTGCCAGAAATCGTCGATTTTTCATTTGTTCATTTTTTGCTTACTGAGAGTCTTTTGTTTACCAGTCTTTTGTTTCCTGTTTATCCATTCTGCATTTCGTCGGTTCCTCTTTTGTTTATTCTCACCTAATTAATTTTTGCAATCTATTGTTACCGTGCGATACATTTTTCTTGTTTGAAGTTCTTGTTTCTCCAGTACCATCCCCTAAAAAGGGGGGGCGCTTTATACACTTACCCATTTATGCTGCTGCATCATCCCGTAGATAAATAGAAGCTTATAAACAAAACATTTTGATGCTTTCGTTTCAGAGAAAACAACATTTGGATACCTGCAGCGTCACCAGCCGTCATAAACGATGACGAAAAGGCTGTGTTAACCTTAAATTCCGTGGTCAATGTAGGAAATTCGAATTTGCGGTACAATTTCACAGTGTCAGGTGCGTTTTCGATTGTTTTCTGTACTATGCTGGCGCAGGTTCACTTTCTTATGGAGAATTAACAATATGTACCAAATGTATATGTATGGTTGCCCGAAGTCGCTCGGTATGGCAGAATGAGCGCTGACGCGACGTGGGGAATTGAATGCGAAGCAACGATAGGCAACCACACATACACATTTGGTATGTAATGCTACTTCTCCATAAGAAAGTTAGCCAGAACCGCCACCGTTATAATTGATTTCTACGTAAATTATTCTAGGCCCACCCGACATGGATATTTACTTGTCCCCAAAACCGGGCGTCAAATTCGTCGACACCAACTTGAATCCGTTCATACCGAGCGAGCAGCCCCTGTGGAAAGGCCGCCCAACCCTCTACGTGTTATACGTTCACGGAAAAGAGCCAGCGCCCTTGAATTTTTTCGTCGACTTCGAAGTTCTCCCCAATTCGAACGGCCAGGCGGTGGTTGACATTGCGATAACGGGAAAGTACGAGTACAGCAAGACCAACAGATACACCGAGCAGTTCCAACAGTTCTTGAACAAGTTCCCCGAGTGGACCGTTTTCACTACTGTGGCCTTAGCCACCTACGAATCGTGGATTTTTTAAGCCTCAATTGATAATAAATTATGTTTGTTTTATGCCCCTAATTAATCGATGGTTCCAAGTTTTTTCGTACACCTTATACAATCACGATAATTGGTGGCAGCGGTGGGATTTGTTCTTCTGGTGAGAATATTATTAAGTACAACATAACGTGAATCTGGTAATGTGGGGGAGGGAGGGGGGGCGTCATTGTAATTTGTATAATGTGTAACGATACACTGCCATTTTTTTATAAATTAAAAACCGACTTAATTTACTATATTGACTATAAAGCACGCAAAAGGATAACAATCTTCACTTTACTAATTACAGGTCTAACACTTTACATAACAATCGATTGCACCAACATCATCGGAGACTATTTAAAGTGGCTATTACGCGTCGCTTTTCCTTAACTGACCTTCGAGAGCCATGTACAAGCTTTTGAAAAGAAAACTCAAGCAAGTGCAGCCGCTTTTCGTTTTGGGGAAATATTTGGCGCTGTTGCCGCTGTACAATGCGAAGACGGGGAGATTCAGCGATTCCGCCTTTTACAGATGCTATTCGGGGGTGTTACTGGCAATTCTCTCTTCGTTTTTTGTTACATCGCAAATGGAGAAGGTCATATATGACTATCCAGTGCATGGAATGGCAATAACCGTGGTGGCAAGCATCACTTCCTACTGGCTTTTCGTAATGACGTGCTCCTCAGTAGTGCGCCTCGTGTTTCTAAAAGTGAACGCCATAAACACATTTTTACAAAACATGTGTTACGTGGATCAACAACTGAGGAGGTTTGACGTCTGCGTATTTCCAAACTACATCGATCAGTATTCAATGGTGATATTCAGCCTGGTCTTCTTGATCTCGCTGATCGTTTACGACCACAGCATTTGGTTCAAAACGAGGACGTTCTACCACGTATTATCTGCAGTCAATGAGAGTTTCCTTATAATCCGCATGAATCTCCTGGTGATTCTTATGTGCGGCTTCGTTCAAATGATCGAGCTCAGGCTTAGACGCTTTAATAAGCTGCTCAGGACCTTGGTAAACGCAAGCACGAACACAAACGAGAAACTCGCTCGTTTTGAGCTTGTCGTCAATGCCGACAGGATCTTCAAGATAAACTCTGTCCTGTGTGATTTGGTCGATCTGTTCAATGAATTATTCGGATGGGAAATTTTGTTTGTGACGGTGCAAGTTAGCTTCACTGTTTTGATGTTTATTGCAATGGCGCTTTCCTCTTCTTTGGATTTGGTTTTGAACACGATTTTGTGGACTGGCTTTCTAATGGTAGGTAAATAAAATACTCTGAACGTTGTCCTGAAAATACCTGCATCCATTATGAACATCTGACGAGCAAAAATCAATTAGTTATTACTAAACAACTACTGTAGAAATACAAAAAGAGGATGGGCCTTTATATTAGACAACCGGTGGCAGCGGTGGGATTTCCTTAAGCACTGCTTAGAGTCAACCTACAACTTGTTGCGTTGCTGTACCTTCATTCGTCTTACCAATTTTTAATCATATACAAACGAATCTACTTACTACATGTACCCAAAACGTAACGTTAACTCCAAAGTTTTCTTTTCCTTTTGTAGATTTTGGGGACAATGGTAATAAGACGTTGTAACCGAGTGAACAACGAGCGCCAAAAGACCATCGCAATCGCCCACAAGCTCCTGTACGAGGTCCACTATTTTAGGTCACCGAATGACTTGGTCACCAGAGAACTGGTCGCCTTCACGCAGGAGGTTTCCGCTCGTCGGCCGCAGTTTTCCGCGGCGGGATTTTTCGAAGTCGACTACGGATTACTACACAATTTAGTCACTTTCATTGCATCATACGTGGTAGTAATCATTCAGTTTCAAAGCAGTCCTAAATACCAAAACCATCTCTTTCATAACACGAGTATGTTATGAATAGAGCAGAAGGTCAAGAACTAAGCTTGTGCGTTGTCTGTTTATTTATTAAAAAAAAAACACTGTAATTACAGCGCTCCTTTACAAAGAGTACCTGGATAAATTATATTTACTCAACGGAATAAAATATTCATCTAAAAATCAATCTCTTTAGAATAGGGTGTTTTGAGTTGAAGTTTGAGGTGAAATGAGGGTCCCAAATTCCGGAAGCCCTCTCGCAACTTTAATCCCACCTTTTCCAAAACTGCGCAGATCAAGATTGTGGAAAATCTACTGTACCGTCTTCATCTTCGTTAATGTGGTAGCATTTTTGGCCACCAAACTGGGCACGTTGGTGTTCCCCAATGCGCCTTTAACCACGTTCAAAGATGGCACCGCTAACGTCTTTGCGTTCGCGGCGAATTGCCTCTTCACCTACAAAATGAATTTTTCCAAATTTGATAAACTGAAGGAGTTCGCGGGGAAAACCCTACAAAGGCCCTGCAGAATCTACGTGGAATTAATTGCGAGCCACGTCCTCATTTCTTGCTTGGTGTCTTACGACTGTTACATCTGGACCAGTGTGCACAGCAAGGAAGTCTTATTCTACCTCATTCCCGATTATTTTCAAGTATACCAGTTACTGGTTATGGTTTTGGTGATGAAGAACTTCGCCGACGTCATTCGAGCGAGCTTCCGACGTTTTAACGCAGTTTTAAAATCGATCGTCAAGCCGACGAACGTAAGGGGGATTTCCAAAGGGGGAATTGAGGACTGGGCCCTTCTCAAAGTGCACTCGAATCTGGTCGACCTCATCGAAATTTACAACGAAATTTTCGGATGGGAAATCTTCCTGGTGAAGCTTCACGTCTTCGTGAATTGCTTGACGCCCGTGGCGCACTTACTTTCGATTCTAAAGGGGGATAGTTACATGTCGGGGGAACATGCTGTGAGTGAAGTGATCGTGGGTACGATTATGTGGCCACCATTTACACTGGTAAGTACCTGACGTTAAAAATAATTCTCAATGTGAAGGCCTCCATATACTACATAGTTAGCTTGCTTGTCATATCGTTTTTTTTCCCTTTTTTGGAGTTGTCGGAGTTGTCTATCCAATTCCCCCATGGTGACATATCGCTTTCGATTACACGTTTTGCCTAAACGATTTCCTCGCGCTCGCTTATCGCTTGGGAAAGTTGAATTTGTTTCAAAGTAAATTTCATAGTGAATGCCCGGCTTAAAATATTTTATAATTCAAGGGCTATTAATTATACTGATCTTTACAAACGTAAAAGACCATCAACGATTCGATTAGTATGTTAAGTCCTAACTTATTCATCCTCGTTACCTTTAATGGTGTTGACTTAACTTTAACGGTGTTTGGCTTTTAAAAGTAAGATCCGCGCGTTCATTGTCTTACAAAGCGTAAGTAATGGACGATTTGTTTTGCTTGCGGCCCCTTTTCTGCTTATCCAAATTGTTGGTCCTGACACCAAATTGCGATTTCACTGTGAAAAAGTTACGAATTTCCAAATCATGGAGGTTTTATTGCGTTTTAATGTTACTTGCGGAAACCACTACATTTTTTGCAGTGAAGTTCAGTCTCACAACAGCAAAGTACGATGGTTTGATGTCCGTCATCCTCTTCTTAGCTGGTATAAACAACGTGCCTGCTTTCCTTACGAATGTTTCCTGCGCTTTAAAGTTGAATTTCTGGGGGTTTAATAAACTGCGCGAATTCGTGAAAGCCGTCGCAGATGTAGACGAGCGCCTTGCACAATTCGATTTGCGCGCAACTTCCAAACGAAGAAAAATTTACGTCGAGCTTTTTGCGATACACATTGCTTTGGGTCTCCTGGTTTTTGGCGATGTGTACATAAGGAGTAAAGTCGAAAACGTCATACCGTTGTACCACATTTTCGCCGAACGTTTCCATATATATCAAATGCACGTGTTGGTCCTGTTGATGAAGAATTTCGCAGACGTGATCGAAACGAGGTTTAAATTATTTAACGCCTCGTTGGAAACCGTTTTTAAACGCAGACGTCGAGGCCGTCCAAATAATGGAATTGGGTTTTTGAAAATACATTCGCGCATAACCGACTTAATAGATCTTTACAATGACCTATTCGGCTATCAGTTTTTGTTGGTCAATGCCCAAACCCTCGGCATGAGTTTGACAGGCGCAGGATTCACAGTGGTACAGTTTATCCGAAGCGACTTTGACACCCGGAGGTCGCAAATCAAAGGCGAGTTTATTTTTTACGCCATCACTTGGCCAGGATTTTTGCTGGTTAGTAGGACGTAGTCCTTTCGTTTTCCTTTTCGAGTAAACCATAACGAATTCCAGGTCTTGGAAGTTTTGATTATACGCTCTTGTTACCATGCTTACCAAGCCAGGCAGAAGACTTCGACCATTGGATACAAGCTCCTGCATCAAGTGTATGCCTCGCTTGTGGTCGACGAGAAATTCGCCAATACTTTGGGGGTGCTCCTGGAAGAAACGGCCAATCGGGAATGTCGTTTTACGGCCGCCGGTTTCTTCGAGATAAATTACGCCCTACTACCCACCTTGTTGACCTCAACAGCTTCATATCTTCTCGTTATAGTTCAATTTAAATAATTGGAAAAAATCACACGAAATATATTCATGGTTGATACTGCTTTTGATTTTGAGGTTACGCTCGCTTATCACTTGAGAAAGTTTGTTCAAAGTCCAGGGTTTCAAATTCTCTTGCCTAGTCGCCCTAAAGCGAGTCATGTATTAATTTCATAATTTGGGTTTTAAATTTTCGGCTGTTTGCAAACGTAGACAGTGTTCATTATTTTTTTTTCTGCGAAGTTGTATTTTTGGGCCCTCAATTTGGGCGCCTTGGTTTTCCCCAATGCGCCTTTAAACACATTCAAAGATGGCACCGCTAACGTCTTTGCGTTCGCAGAGAATTGTCTCTTCACCTACAAAATGAATTTTTCTAAATTTGATAAACTGAAGGAGTTTGCGGGGAAAACCCTGCAAAGGCCCTGCAGAATCTACGTGGAATTAATTGCGAGCCTCGTCCTCATTTCTTGCTTGGTGTCTTACGACTGTTACATCTGGACCAGTGTGCACAGCAAGGAAGTCTTATTCTACCTCATTCCCTATTATTTTCAAGTGTACCAGTTACTGGTGATGGTTTTGGTGATGAAGAACTTCGCCGACGTCATTCGAGCGAGCTTCCGGCGTTTTAATGCAGTTTTAAAATCGATCGCCAAGCCAACAAACGTAAGAGGGATTTCCAAAGGGGGAATTGAGGACTGGGCCCTTCTCAAAGTGCACTCGAATCTGGTCGACCTCATCGAAATTTACAACGAAATTTTCGGATGGGAAATCTTCCTGGTGAAGCTTCACGTCTTCGTGAATTGCTTGACGCCTGTAGCGCACTTACTTTCGATTCTAAAGGGGGATAGTTACTTGTCAGGGGAACATGCTGTGAGTGAAGTGATCGTGGGTACGATTATGTGGCCACCATTTACACTGGTAAGTACCTGACGTTAAAAATAGTTCTCAATGTGAAGGCCTTCATATACTACATAGCTAGCTTGCTTGTGATTTCGTTTCTTTTCCCATCTCTGGAGTTGTCGGAGTTGTCTATCCAATTCCACCATGGTGATACTTCGCTTTCGATTACACGAGACTTCTTCGTGGTGGATTTTGATGTTTTGCCCAAGCGATTTCCTCGCGACCGCTTATCGCTTGGAAAAGTTGAATTTGTTTCAAATTAAATTTCATAGTGAATGCCCGGCTTAAAATATTTTAAAATTCTAGAGCTATTAATTATACTCATCGCTATAAACGTAAAAGACCATCAACGATCCGATTAGTATGTTAAGTCCTAACTTATTCATCCTCGTTACCTTTAATGGTGTTGACTTAACTTTAACGGTGTTTGGCTTTTCAAAACGAGATCCGCGCATTCATTATCTTACAAAACGTATAAGTAATGGACGATTTCTTTTGCTTGCGCCCCCTTTTCTGCTTATCCAAATTGTTGGTCCTGACACCAAACTGCGAGTACGCTGGCAAAAAGTTGCAAACTTTCAAATCTTGGAGGCCCTATTGCATTTTGATGTTACTAGTAGAGACCACCGCTTTTTTTGCTGTGAAGTTCTACTTCATGACGGAGATGTACGATGTTTTATCCTCCACCGTTCTCATCTTATATGGTATAAACAACGTGCTTGCCTTCCTCGCGAATGTTTTCTGCGCTTTAAAATTGAATTTCTGGGGGTTTAATAAACTGCGCGAATTCGTGAAAGCCGTCGCAGATGTAGACGAGCGCCTTGCACAATTCGAATTGCGCGCAACGTCCAAACGAAGAAAAATTTACGTCGAGCTTTTCGTTACGCACGTTGCTTTGGGTCTCCTGGTTTCCGGCGATGTTTACATAAGGAGTGAAAGCAAAAATATCATGCCGTTATCCCACATTTTCATCGAGCGTTTCCAAATTTATCAATTGCACGTGTTGGCCCTGTTGATGAAGAATTCCGCAGACCTGATCGAAACGAGGTTTGAATTGTTTAACGCCTCGTTGAAAGCTGTTTTCAAACGCAGACGTCGGGGCCGTACTAATAATGGAATTGGGTTTTTGAAAATACATTCGCGGATAACCAATTTAATCGATTTTTACAATGACATCTTCGGCTGTCAATTTTTTTTGGTCAATGCCCAAATCGTCGGCATGAGTTTGACATGCGCAGGATTCGCAGTGGTAAACTTTATTCTAACCGAGTTTAATGAATGGAGGCCACAAATCAAAAGAGAGTTTATTGTTTACGCTATTACTTGACCAGGATTTTTGCTGGTTAGTAGGTCATAGTCCTTTCATTTTCCGTTTCGAGTAAACCATAACGAATTCCAGGTCTTGGAAGTTTTGATCATACGCTCTTGTTACCGTGCTTATCAAGCCAGGCAGAAGACTTCGACCATTGGATACAAGCTCCTGCATCAAGTGTATGCCTCGCTTGTGGTCGACGAGGAATTCGCCAATACTTTGGGGGTGCTCCTGGAAGAAACGGCCAATCGGGAATGTCGTTTTACCGCCGCCGGTTTCTTCGAGATAAATTACGCCCTGCTACCCACCTTGTTGACCTCAACAGCTTCGTATCTTCTCGTTATAGTTCAATTTAAATAAAAAAAGTCACACGGAATATATTCATGGTTGATACTGTTTTGCCTAAACGATTTCCTTACGTTCGTTTATCACTTGTGCAAGTTTATTCAAAGTCCAGGGTTTCAAAATCTCTTGCCTACCCGCCCTAAAGTTAATTTGATAATTTGGGTTTCAAATTTTCGGCTTTCTTCGCTCTTGATCACATGGGACTTCCTCGCTTATCGCTTGTAAAGTTTATTCGAAAGGTGATGCAATTTTGACAAACCCGGAAAATGAACGTAACGACTGCAAGGACGAGTTCAGTACCGTGAAAAGAAGACGGAGAGAGCTATCTAATCTCAAACCAGAAAGCTATAAAAAAAAGCAAATACTACTCGGATCTTGGGCGGATCTGGACTGAAAGGATCCGGAAAAAAAGAGAAAAAGAAGGAAAGAAGTTTTAGGTTTAGATATTTGAATACCTTTCTCACTCTCGTCGCGACTTCCACAGGGTCTACATCTTCTGTCATTCAAAATCCATCCATCCGTTACAGGATAATCAGTTGATCGGCAATAGGAAAAACGATTTAAACCAAGAAAAAAATCAGAAGGCAACTTTTCTTCAGTGCTCGATGGAACTGCGTCACTAAATCCTTCTTCTGTCGAAGTTTCTAAACGTCAAATGGATTTTCACTGACCATTGATTAGGCTACTAACTGTTGTTATCAAAGTTCTCCGTAATATAATTGATGGGCTTAAGTAGAGGCGATTTAACTCAAGAAAAAACTCAAGAGACAATTCCTTCTTGGTCTTTGGTTGGACTACGTCATTGCATTCTTCTTTTACTGGCGTGGTTTTCAAAGTCAAATGGATTTTTAATGATCCCATAGACTGCCAACTGTTTGATGGCCAAAAGTAATTCAAGG
Organism: Serrognathus titanus; assembly: GCA_039766575.1. Classification (NCBI taxonomy): domain Eukaryota; kingdom Metazoa; phylum Arthropoda; class Insecta; order Coleoptera; family Lucanidae; genus Serrognathus; species Serrognathus titanus. Next base: position 18,401,621 of record CM077911.1, on the reverse strand, counting down.
AAAAACCAAAAAGGCGATTCCTTCTTGGTCCTTGGTGGAACATCAAATGCCTTTTTAGATACCAATTGTTGGTGTCAATGTCTCCAGTTTATTGATTTATGTAATCAATTGATGGACAAAATTAAAGGCGATTTAAGTCAAGAAGAAGCTCGAAAGGCAATTCCTCCTTGGCCCTTGGTGGAACTGCGTCTATGTATTCTTCCTCCGTCGAAGTTTCAAAACGCTAAATAATCCCATAGGCTACCAACTATTGGTACGAAAGACTCCAGTTTACTGATTTGTGTAATCAATTGTTGGGCAAAAGTAAAAACGATTTAACTCGAGAAAAAACTCAAAAGGCAATTCCTACTTGACTCTTCCTGGAGCTGCGTCTTTGTATTCTTTTTCTGCCGATGTTTAGAGATGCCATGGGATCATTAACAATCCACTTGGCGTAACCTATGGGCTACCAGCTATTGGTACCAATGTCTCCAGTTTATTAATTTGTGTAATCAATGTATCGGCATAAGTAAGGGCGATTTAATTCAAGGAAGAACTCAAAAGGGAATTCCTCCTTGGTCTTTGGTGGAACTACGTCATTGCATTCTTCTTTTACCGGCGTTGTTTTCATAGTCAAATGAATTTTTAATGATTCCATAGACTGCCAACTGTTTGATGGTCAAAAGTAAGGACAATTTAATTGAAGGAAAAACCAAAAAGGCGATTCTTTCTTGGTCCTTGGTGGAACATCAAATGCCTTTTTAGATACCAATTGTTGGTGTCAATGTCTCCAGTTTATTGATTTATGTAATCAATTGATGGACAAAATTAAAGGCGATTTAAGTCAAGAAGAAGCTCGAAAGGCAATTCCTCCTTGGCTCTTGGTGGAACTGCGTCTATGTATTCTTCCTCTGCCGAAGTTTCAAAACGCCAAATAATCCCATAGGCTACCAACTATTGGTACGAAAGACTTCAGTTTACTGATTTGTGCATTAAATTATTGGGCAAAAGGAAAAATGATTTAACTCAAGAAAAAACTCAAAGGGCAGTTCCTACTTAGCTCTTGCTGGAACTGGAGCACACAGTCCCACAGACTACCAGCTGTTGGTATCAATGTTTCCAGTTTATTGATTTGTGCAATCAATTATTGGACAAAAGTACAGGCGATTTAATTCAAGGAAAAATTCAGAAGGCAATCCCTCCTTGGCCTTTGGTGGAACTACTGCAATGAATTCTTCTTCTTCTAGCGATGCTTCTAAAGACCAAATGGATTTTTAATGATCCCATGAGCTACCAACTGTTGGTATCAATGTCTCCAGTTTATTGATTTATGTAATTAATTGATTGGCAATAGGAAAGACGATTTAACTCAATTTCTCCTTGGTTCTTGCTGAAACGTCGTCCTTGCAGTCTTTTTCTGCTAAGATTTTGAAACGCCAAACGGAAGGCAATTTCTCTTTGGCTTTTGGTGAAATTACGTCACTATGTTCTTCTTCTCGCGATGTTTCGAAATGTCAAATAGTTGATTTTGGCTTCTTCTCTTTGGCTTTCGGTGGAAGCGCGTCATTGAGTTCTTCTTTCACCCCAAGAAGCCAAGAAGAAGAAACCAAGTCAACGTTCATCAAAAATCCATTGTAATCTTCATGTTTTTCTTCTTCTTCCACTGGAGGTAAGCAAAGATCAGCCTCTTTAAAATTCCTTTGCTCAAAAAAAAAAACACGATTAATCCTTGATGATGTGGTTTATAAGGTAATATAGAACATTATGCCCTCGTAAATCCAAAACTTCGTTCCTTCTACTTGCTTCTTCTTCTACCTGGTTCTTTAGGGACTTCAAAATGGTTTACCTACGCCTATAATCTAAACTGTATGAGACATAGAAAGAAATATTAGTGATGTCGCTACTCGAAACAGTAGTCAGAAAAAGCGGGATTAGAGGAAATTGAACCTCAATTCCATACTTTTTTAATCGGATTCATTCGTCTCGAACGATCTAAGTACTGACTAGAAGACCCGCTAAGTTTCTGGAAACGCGCAGGCAGTTCTAGACAGGTCATGTGGGTGGCCTATACATCAGGATGAAAATATTATAAAATCCGCCATTCTCTTGTTTGCACGCAATTCATCAAATTACCTCAAAACTACGATTTAAATAAAAGATCGTTAACGCTTAAACGACGAAGAATTTGAATGATGCATCGTTTCTTTTAATGACCTTCATTCGTATCGTATATAGTACCTTATTCAAACAGATCATGCATGTTTAATTTTTAATGTCCCATTACGTAGTCTGTGGCAGTTTGCTTAGCAGATTATAAATGAAATCCATGAACAAAACAAAGTTCTTAAAGCCGGTCCTTTCATTGGCCCAATGGTTGGTTTTAATACCGCCGTATGATTTCGCTAAAAGGAAGTTGCAAACGTCGACGGGATGGAAGTGCTACTGCGTCGCGTTCCTAACGATCGAAACCGCAGCGTTCCTTCAGGCGAAACTGAAGGGCATTTTAGATACGTACAGGTTTTCACCTGCCCTATCATTCTTGAACGGCACAACGAATTTCCCCGCGTTCGCAAGCTGTTTGCTGTGCGCAACAAAAATTAATTTCCTTCGGTTTAAAAAATTTGATAAATTCCTGCGGGACATCCTATACATAGATGACCAATTTGCCCGGTTCGGAATTCAAGTTCCTTTCAAGCCGGACAAGCTTCGCCTCGAGGTTTTTGCGAGTCACCTGGTGTTGTTGTTGCTTTTGGTTTGCGACGTGTATACTTGGTGTGGAATCGACGGCCCCATAGCACTAAATTACCTCATTCCTGAAAACTTTTGCGTCTATCAAACGCACTTCTTGATTCTACTGATGAAGAATTTAGCGAACGCCATCGAAGTTAGGTTTGAATTGTTCAATGCGTCGTTGGAAGCTCTGTTCAGGCAGAAGAAGGCGGATGGATTTAGGGATGCCCCCGCGTTTTTAAAAATACATTCACGTATAACCGATTTAATCGATGACTTCAACGGATTGTTCGGTTGGATCATCTTGCTTGTCAACGCCCAGTTTGTTGGCATTACTTTGTTGATCGCTGGGTATACGGTTGTGCTTAAGCCTAGCACTAATATGCTAGCGACAGGACATGAAGTACAACTTACTTTTGTCTCTATCAGCTGGCCCTTGTATACTTTGGTAAGACGTTAACCTGATGGAGAAATCATGAAAAAAAATTAATTTCCTTTTGAAGTTTCCAAGACTAAAACAAACAACAAATTTCAGGTCATGGAAATCTTGCTCACGAATGCCTGTTATCGTGTTTGCCAGGCTCGGCAAGGGTGCCTGAGGGTGGGCCACAAATTACTGTCTGAAATCCGGAGTAAGTCTTTGCCGTTCGACGGAGAAGAATTTGGCGACCATCTTAAGTGGCTCCTGCAGGAAACTGCGAAGCGAGAGTCTCGTTTCACGGCTGCCGGCTTCTTCCACGTGGATTACACTTTTGTGCCCACCCTGCTGATGTGGCTGGCATCGTACCTGCTGATTATAATTCAGTTTAAATAAGTCCAACCGGAACGAGTAATTAAAATTTCCGGAAAAATTGTTTGCGTTTGTTTTCCTCCTGTAGCTTTCGTTCCTTTGTTTGTCTTCCTTGTTTTTTCTAACAATCGTCGTTTGTTTTCGGCACGTCGTTTTGTTACGTAGTCGATCGTCTTTTGTTTCCTTTTGTTCAAAAAAAAAAAATGACGCCGAGCCCTTTATTTTCTTTTTAGAGCGGTTTCTTTAACACTGCTTTCAAAAAACCAAAAAAAAAATGTAAAAGACGAACGACTCTGTCTGTTTAGAAGTGAAACGGAAATCGAATGTTTTCTGTCGATTGTCTTTTGTTTTCTGTGCGTGAGTTTTGTTTTTGTTTTGCGCTGCAGCTTTGCGTTGTTCTTTTTTTTTTGGTTTTTTAGTGAAACCAAGTGTTTATTAATTTAATCATGAAAAGTAGTTTTGTCTAAGTTTATTATCGACGCGTCATTTACTTCTTCTTTTTCCGATTGTATTGAAGAGTAAATACAATATTATCTTTTGTTAAAAATTGATCGTCTTTTGTTTTCTTTTTGACGCGATTGAACAGTGAAAATTACCAAGGCCTGAGACGATTGGTTCCTTTGAACGTGTAACGGAAAGGAACACTTTTTGTCGGTTGTCTTTTGTTTTCTACTAGTTTCTTTTTTTGTTTATGACGAGGAAAGAACAATCGCAATTGTTCTTGCAAACATTTGTTGCACATCGAGTTTCCGTTGTTGGTGTTTGTTTGTTTGTTTTTTTTTTTGAGAAAACAAAGAATGTAAAGAATTTTCGTTACGCGAACGATTATCATTTGTTTCTTATGGTTTTGATCGACCGTCATTTGTTTCTTATGGTTTTGATCGACCGTCATTTGTTTCTTGGGTTTCCGATGCGCTTTTTATTTAAAGAAATTAAGAATCGTGCATTGAATAGGTTTCGAGTTTCAATCACTTGGACAAAAGTCAATTTTTTTTTAAAGATCTGATCGCCCTTGGTTTTCTTTTGAAACAATTAAAGAATGATTCGCCTTTCGTTTCTTTTTTTTCAAAAATGAAAAGACTTCAATTCCTTTGAAAATGAAAACCGAACATTTTCTGTCAATTATTCTTCTTTTCTTTGTTTTATAAAATCGTTCTTCTTTTGATGGTTGTTGTTGCTTTCTTTTTGCCTTTGTTAAAGAAAAGAAGGATGTAAAAGACGATGGATTGTTTTTCTATTGTCGCCCAATCGATCGTCTTTTTTTTGATAAAGAAAACTCGAGTTAATTCTTGTTTAAAATAAATTAATGCTATTTTTTCTTCTTTTTTTGGTTTTTCTTCATTCTTTTGGTTCTTCTTCTTTCTTTTGGTTCTTCTTCTTTCCTTTGGTTCTTCTTCTTTCTTTTTCTGGTTCTTCTTCTTTTTTCTGCTTCTTCTTCTTCTTTCCTCACGTACTTTAACGAAGTGATAATCAGGCACAAACACCAAATTGGGCAAGAGTTTGTGAAACCAATCATTGCACAATTAGGATAAAAGGAGAAGCAGGCAGATGAGTGAAACGTGTTGTTCCAAAGCCAAATAATGTCATACGAGGAAATAATGGAAAAAGAAGAAGGCGAAGAACTGAAACGATAGACTTTATTTATACAGACCAGTACGGAAGCGCTCGTCTTTTCCTTTTGGCTTTCTTCACCTTTCATTTGCACGCACGTATAATTGATGATGGGTCTTCTACTTATGTACATAGCACAATTACTTTCATTAATTTTTTTTATTGCTGCTCAATTAGATAAAAAGGACGGTTACTTTATTTAATTGACCACACGCTTTTGGACTATTCATATTTAACGAAGCACAGAATCAATTTCAAATAAATTTTATAGCGACGAGCAACAAAATGAGGGTCAATTACCATCTGTACTGGCTTGCCAAATTCCTGGCGGTGGTACCACCTTATTGTTTCGTCTCAAATTCGCTGGTTGACTCCCGCAAGTGGAAGGTATACTCGATGGTACTGCTGCTGGGTACTTCGACGCTTATGTGCGTGAGCACCGCAATAAGGTTTATCTACTCATACCCAATCATAACACCTCTCGTTGCAACGTTAAGCCTTATTTCATCGTGCAGTCTCTTCATAGTCAATTGCTTATCGATGGTGCAGATGAGTTTGTTCAAAATAAAAGACCTGAAGAAATTTTTGCAAATCGTCCACAAACTTGATGGGTTCTTCCCGGATGGTAAAACGAAGAAGTGCTGTTCTGGTTCGCTTTTTAAACTAATACTAGCACACGTGGTTTATATCACGGGGATCATCTGCGATAATTACGTGTGGAGTGGGTTCGTCGAATCCCAAACTTTCTACGCGGTGATATTCCAGGACTTCCAGTTTTATCACATGTTCGTGACGGTTTTGGTGATATGCGATTTCGCCGAAATAATCCGGAATCGATGCGTGAAATTCAACAATGCACTGGACGTCTTGCTCAAGTTTTACAGTGCGAGAACCTCCTCGGTCAAAACCATTAAATCCAAACGAACCACGTACGTCTTAAGGGCCAACACGTACTTGAGTGACGCCATCGATTTATTCAACGAACTCTTCGGCTGGATTATCTTGTTTATAACGGTTAATATTATTACGAATTTTTTGGTTTACGTCGGATATGGTCTGCCTTTTCTGGAGTCGAAAGGTTCGTGGGAAAATTGGAAAGTGATTGCAGTTACTCTATTCTGGGTTATCATGATATTGGTAAGCGCTTTTTTTTTACATTACACTAACACTTGCGTACGTAACTATATTTTTGTTATAAAATCGAACAGTTGCTTTTTTTGCAATATAGAATATAAAAGAGGTTGGAATTCCTTTTGCCATACCATCGACTGCCTTTCTTTTTTGTTGAAGAAAGCTCGGGTTAATTTTTCTTTAAAAAAAGTGAATGCAAAAAATGTAAATTCAATTATTTCTGTCTTTTTTTTTTCTTCTTTTTTTGTGATGTGAGAATTAGGACGGACTTGAACAGACACTGAATTATTCAAGAGATTGTGAAACCAATCATCACACTTATAGGATAGGAAGAGAAAGAGGTAGATGGACGAAACATGTTGCAAGACCAAACTAATAACGTACTGAGGAAATTAGGGAAAGAAAAGACCAGCCAAGAGAAAAAAACGAGTGTTTGTGAGAAACTCAACTGAGACGAGACATATTTCATTTATATATATATAGAGTCATTTCTTTTTGTTTTCCGTCTTTCATTTGCAAGCATACATAATTGATGGCAGCTCTTCTACTTAAGTACTTAACACAATTATATTAATTAATATTTTTTTACTATTGCCCAATTAGATAAAAAGGACAATTACTTTACTTAATTGAGCTCGCACTTAAGAACTAACCACACTTAACAAAGCACAGAACCGATTTCAAATAAATTTTATTGCGTCGTGCAACAAAATGAGAGACAATTACCATCTTTACTGGCTTGCCAAATTCCTGGCGGTGGTACCACCTTATTGTTTCATCTCAAGCTCGCTGGTTGAATCCCGCAAGTGGAAGGTGTACTCGATGGTACTATTGCTGGGTACTTCGTCGCTTATGTCCATGAGCACCGCAATAAGAGTTGTCTACTCATACCAAACCATAACACCTCTCATTGAGGTCTTAAGCTTTCTCTCATGTTGGAGTCTTTACGCAGTCAATTGCTTATCAATGGTTCAAATGAGTTTGTTCAAAATTAAAGACCTGAAGAAATTTTTGCAAATCGTCCGCAAACTTGATGGGTTTTTCCCGGATGCTAAAACAAAGAGGTGCTGCCCAGTTAAATTAGTATTGGCACACGTGGTTTATATCACGGGGATCATCTGCGATAATTACGCGTGGAAAGGATTCGTCGATTCCAAAACTTTCTGCGCGATGCTGTTCCAGGGCTTCCAGTTTTATCACATGTTCGTGACGGTTTTGGTGATATGCGATTTCGCCGAAATAATCCGAAATCGATGCCAGAAATTCAACAACGCACTGGACGTCTTGCTCAAGTCTTACAGTGCGAGAACCTCCTCGGTCAAAACGATTAAATTCAAACAAACCACGTATGTCTTAAGGGCTAACACATACTTGAGTGACGCCATCGATTTATTCAACGAACTCTTCGGCTGGATTATCTTGTTCATAACGATTAATATTATTACGAATTTTTTGGTTTACGTCGGGTATGGCCTGGCTTTTCTAGGGTCGAAAGTTACTTGGGAAAATTGGGAGGTAGTTGCAGCTACTCTGTTCTGGATTCTCCTGGTACTGGTAAGAGTTACTTTTTTTGTATTACATCAACATTTCCGTTTACGTACGCAATTTAACCTATCGATTAATTATGTCGTGAATAATTTACTTGTTTAGATAAGGGACGTTAATTTGTAATGTGGGGCTTTATTTAATTAAACGCATCGCATGTTTATTGAAGTGCATGGAAAAGAAAACCGTTAATTTCGTAGTGACGGCCGATAAAATGCGTGGCAATTACCCTCTGTTTTGGTTGGCCAAATTTCTTGCCATTATACCCCTTTACTCCTTCGCATCAAACTCGCTGGTTCAATCAAGAAAGTGGAAGTTATACTCGGCGATAATTTTGCTAAGCACTTGCATACTCGTCTGCGTATCCAGCGTGTTAAAGGTTCTTTACTTATACCCCACTGTTACGCCCATCATTGGTATTCTAAGCTGGACTACGTCTTGGAGCCTTTTCGCAATCAACTGCACCTCGATAATGCGGATGAACTTCTTCAAAGTGAAAGAGCTGTCGAGGTTTTTGGAAATCATGCACAACCTGGACGGGTTTTTCCCCCCAGGTGGCACCAAGATCAAGAATCCGTTGCGAGTTAAACTAGTTTTGGGCCACGCTGTTTTTTTCGTGGTAATCATCTGGGACAACTACGTCTGGAGCAAAGCCATCAACTTCCAGACGTTGTGCGCGATGCTTTTCGAAAACTTCCAGTTTTATCACATGTTTGTGACGACCTTGGTGATCTCCAACTTCGCCGATATGATTGAGGAGAGATGCAGGAGGATCAACAACGCACTGACGTGCTGGCTCAAAACATTCAACTGGAAGACATATTCGACCAAAGCGTGTCTACTAAAGGCCAACACGTACTTGATTGACGCCATTGATTTATTCAATGAACTCTTCGGTTGGGAGGTCTTGTTCATAACGATTAATATAGTCACGAATTTTTTGGTCTGCGTTGGGTATGGAATTTCTTTCATGGATATTAACGTCTCGTGGAGCAGCTGTCAGTTCATTTCGGTTACTCTATTTTGGACTGTGTTTGTATTGGTAAGTGTACACATCAATGCAAAAGATTTTAGCCAGGAACGTCCCATTCAATCAACAGCTAATTAATTTATGTGTCACACCTCCCCCCCCCCCTTTCCTCCGGGAGTTTCACCTTGAGGCCTGAATTCTAAGTGCTTGTGTTTATTACATGATTGGCATTTTGATCAATAACCTTATACCAATACAGCGCACTCAAGTTATTAAAAAAAATTGAGTGTTATTAGGTCGCAATGTTTGTAGTGACTTTGGAGAAGACACATATTGAATGGATCCAAAAAACAAGGAGTTCCTTTTTCGGTGGGCCAAATACCTTGCGCTCATGCCCCCTTACGACTTCGCTTCAAACACACTGGTCGACTCAAGCAAATGGAAGTTGTACTCAGCGTGTTTTTTGTCGTGCGTTTCGTCCCTCATGTTGGCAGCCACGGTCATAAAGGTTTTATGGATTTACCCTTTTGTTAAACCCATCATCACCTTACTAGGATTCATTACGTCTTTGACTATTTTCGCCGTCAATTTTCTATCGATCCTTCACACGAACTTCTTGAAGGTCAAAACCCTATCGGCTCTCTTAAAGACGCTACTTGAACTGGATTCGATTTTCCAAGATGGGGGAGCAAGGAAGAACAATTTGCTGATCAAAGTGGTGCTGGCACACGTGTTCTTCTTCACGTTGATCGCCTGTGACAATTACCTGTGGAGTCACGCCTTAGACATCACGATTTTCTGGGGCATCTTGTTCGAGAACTTCCAGTTCTATCACATGTTCGTTTCCGTGTTTATGATGTGCAGTTTCGCCGGGATGATCGAGAACGCGTGCAGAAAATACAACGACGCACTCGGGGCCTTGCTCAAATCCGACGACTGTTTGAAGAATACCTCGAGTTTGAAGGCCCATTCGTATATATGCGACGCAATCGATTTGTACAACGAACTCTTCGGTTGGGAAGTGCTCTTCATAACAGTAAATATAATTACGACGTTTTTGGTATGTTTTGAATATGGACTGTATTACACGGACTTTGAGGTCTTGTGGGGGAAAGCCCAGTTGATTTCGGTTATGGGGTCTTGGACCGCTCTGGTCCTGGTAAGTCGTATTTAATTAATTAATCTATTCAGTTCCATTCAATTTACTGCCTCTCATCAATCATTATCATTGCTAGTGGTCTCCAACTTCAGTGCGTAACGACTTGGTGTAGGTAACGCAATCAAGTGAAGAGCTTACCAGTTGATTATAAGTTGCCTAAACTTTCCTTCTTCCGCTTGGCCAAGTACTTGGCTTTAATGCCGCCTTACGATTTTAATAAGCCATCACCACGCTGGAGGTCCTACGCAATCACTTTTTGGGCGTCGCTTTCGACCTTTTGTTTGCTATCGATAGTTGCAAAGGCCTTAGATTTTTACGCGAGGCAACCGATGGTGATATCAGTGATGAGCTGCATCATGTCTTTAAGCCTGTTCGCAGCTAACATGTTGTCGATACTCGGCGCAAATTTTTGGAAAGTCGAGGCCTTGAGGAAGTTCTTGTTTACGATTGAAGAAGTGGATTCTTCCATGGCCATGCAATCAAACGAGGTGAAGACGTACCGCGCGGTGCTCTTCTTTACTCACACCTTCTGGCCCGTCATGATTACGTACGACAGTTACCTCTGGTTGAAGATCATGGGGACCGCGTTTGTTTTTCCATGGTGGTGGAAAATCTCCAGGCCTATCACATGCGGATCGCAGTTTGCCTCGCCTCGAGCTTCGCGAAGCTAATAGAAGAGAGGTGCAGGTCTTTCAACCGCGTGCTCGAAACCCGAAAAAATGTTTTGGCCATCAAGGATATTGATTTTTTTAAAGTACACTCTCGCTTGTGCGATTTAATCGATTTGTTCAACGAACTCTTCGGATGGGTGATTGTGTTTGTGATCGTCAATATCATTGCGGGGTTTCTGCAATCGGTTGGCTTCGGTTTGTCGTACGCCTCCGACAGCAATCCCATTCACGAAGAATACGGATATCATTTCATTATCACCATGACGTTATGGAATGGTATTGCTTTGGTAAGCCCTAAATATTTTATTTTATTTCTGCCCTTTTTCACCGGATTGCGTAGGTGTAGTACTTCTCTGGGTTTCTTTCCAATTCATAATTTAATTTTCTTTTGTTGTGGTGTTTCTCCTTTATTATTAAAAATCCATACCGTCTTAGCTCTGTCCTTTGTGTTTTCTTCGTATTTATTTTTATTATTTAAATAAGAAAAAGGCGATTGTTTTTATCAACGTTTGTTTGCTGCTTGTTTTTATTTTCCTGTTTTAGACGAAAAAAAGAAGAAATGTCCTAAATATGTATGTTCCGGATCCTTTGCTTTGTTTTTTGGATGGAACAAGCGTTAAAGCTTTTTTTTTAAATCGTTTTCTTAATTCGTTCCGCAAACGATCGTCATTTGTTTCGTGTTTCTGATGAAAAAAAAAGAACGCGTTCATTTTTTTAAATTAATTAAATCAATTCATCATCAGCACCTCTCGTTTTCGTTCTGAGGAAGAAAATGAAACAATCAAGAATACCTGAAATCATTGAGAATCGAAAACTTTCTATTGAATACCTTTTGTTTTTGTTTTGCTTGCGTGTGTTTTTTGTTTTTGGCAAGGAAAGAGCGATCTTTTTAAGAACAAACTAAACAGACGTTCAGAACGCAAACCGCGAGGCGATCGATAAACTCATCGTAGGCTGAATTCTTTCAAAATTTTATTATTTTGAGTGACCTCCGCCTAAGATCATCTCCCTGTTTAGTTTGTTCTTTACAAACTTTTGTTATAAAATAGTTCTTCTTTTGGCGTTTTCTTTTTGCCTTCATTAAACAAAGGAGGAATGTAAAAGAAGATGGATTTTCTTTTGTCACATAAACAACCGCCCATTTTTTTTTGTTGCAGAAAATTCGAGTTAATTTTTATTTAAAAAATGTAAATTCAATGAGTTTCTGTTTTTCTTCTTCTTCTTTTTTTGATGGAGGCACGTACTTCAATGATGTGACGATCAAGCACCCCAACAGACATCGTATTGACCAAGAGTTAGTGAAACCAATCATCATACGATTAGGGTAAGAAAAGAAAGAGGTGGATTGATAAAATGTGTTGCAAGGCCAAGTAATGCCGTGGTAAGAAAAGACCAACCGAGAGAAGAAGACGAAGAGCTTGATGGAAACTGAACTGAAACGACACTCTCTTTATTTAAACAAAGAAATTTGAAACGCCCTCGTTTTTTCTTTCTAGTTTTTCATTTTTCAATTGCAAACACCTATAATTGATGACAGCTCTTCTAGGAATGCACAATTAGGATAATTAACTTTTTTACTGCCGCCCTAACTAACAGGACGATTACTTTATTTAATTGAGCTCGCGCTTTTGGACTAACCGCATTCAACAAAGCACAGAACCGATTTCAAATAAATTTTATTGCGTCGTGCAACAAAATGAGAGGCAATTACCATCTTTACTGGCTTGCCAAATTCCTGGCGGTGGTACCACCTTATTGCTTCATCTCAAACTCGCTGGTTGAATCCCGCAAGTGGAAGGTGTACTCGGTGGTACTTCTGCTGGGTACTTCGACGCTTATGTGCATGAGCACCGCAATAAGGGTCATCTATTCATACCCAACCATGACACCTCTCGCTGCGACTTTAAGCTTTATATCATCGTGGAGTCTTTTCTCAGTCAATTGCTTATCGATGGAGCAGATGAGTTTGTTCAAAATAGAAGACCTGAAGAAAGTTTTGCAAATCGTCCACAAACTTGATGGGTTCTTTCCGGATGGTATAACAAAGAGCTGCTGCCCCGGTTCGCTTTTTAAATTAGTATTGGCACACGTGGTTTATATCACGGGGATCATCTGCGATAATTACACGTGGGGGGGGGTTCATCAATTCCGAAAGTTTCTGCGCAATGTTAATCCAGAGCTTTCAGTCTTATCATATGTTCGTGACGGTTTTGGTGATATACGATTTCGCCGAAATAATCCGGAATCGATGCGTGAAATTCAACAACGCACTGGACGTCTTGCTCAAGTCTTACAGTGCGAGAACCTCCTCCGTTAAAACCATTAAATCCAAACGAACCACGTACGTCTTAAGGGCCAACACGTACTTGAGTGACGCCATCGATTTATTCAACGAACTCTTCGGCTGGATTATCTTGTTCATCACGATTAATATTATTGCAGAATTTTTGGTTTACATCGCGTACGGCCTGGATTTGTTGGGGTCGAAAGTTACTTGGGAAAATTGGGAGGTAGTTGCAGCTATTCTGTTCTGGATTCTCCTGATACTGGTAAGAGTTATTTTTTTTTATTACATCAACATTTCCGTTTACGTAGCAATTTAACCTATCGATTAATTATGTCGTGAATAATTTACTTGATTAGATAAGGGACATTAATTTGTAATGTTTGTTTTATTTAATTAAACTCATCGCATGTTTATTGAAGTGCTTGGAAAAGAAAACCGTTAATTTCGTAGTGACGGCCGATAAAATGCGAGGCAATTACCCTCTGTTTTGGTTGGCCAAATTTCTTGGCATTATTCCCCCTTATTCCTTCGCATCAAACTCGCTGGTACAATCAAGAAAGTGGAAGTTATACTCGGCGATAATTTTGCTGAGCACTTGCGTACTCGTCTGCGTATCCAGCGTGTTAAAGGTTCTTTACTTATACCCCATTGTAACGCCCATCATTGGTATTCTAAGCTGGACTACGTCTTGGAGCCTTTTCGCAATCAATTGCACCTCGATAATGCAGATGAATTTCTTCAAAGTGAAAGAGCTCTCGAGGTTTTTGGAAATCATGCACAACCTGGACGGGTTTTTCCCCACAGCTGGCACCAAAACCAAGAATTCGTTGCGCGTTAAACTAGTTTTGGGCCACACTGTTTTTTTCGTGGTAATCATCTGGGACAACCACGTCTGGAGCAAAACCATCAACTTCCAGACGTTGTGCGCGATGCTCTTCGAAAAGTTCCAGTTTTATCACATGTTCGTGACGATCTTGGTGATCTGCAACTTCGCCGATATGATTGAGGAAAGGTGCAGGAGATTCAACAACGCACTGACATGCTGGCTCAAGACGTTCAACTCGAAGACATACTCGACCAAAGCGTGTCTATTAAAGCCCAACACGTACTTGATTGACGCCATTGATTTATTCAACGAACTCTTCGGTTGGGAGGTCTTGTTCATAACGATTAATATAGTCACGAATTTTTTGGTATGCGTTGGTTTTGGAATTTCTTTCATGGATGTTAACGTCTCGTGGAGTAGCTGGCAGTTGATTTCGGTTACTCTATTTTGGACTGTGTTTGTGTTGGTAAGTGTACACATCAATGCAAAAGATTTAAGCCAGGGGCATTCCATTAAATCAACAGGTAATTAATTTATGCGTCACACCTACCCCTTTCCCTTCGGGAGTTTCACCTTGAAGACTGAATTCAAAGTGCTTGTGTTTATTAGATGATTGGCATTTTGATCAATAACCTTGTACCATTATAGCGCACTCAACTTATTAAAAAAAAATAAGTGTAATTAAGTCGCAATGTTTGTAGTGACTTTGCAGAAGACACATATTGAATGGATTCAAAAAACAAGGAGCTCCTTTTTCGGTGGGCCAAATACCTTGCCCTCATGCCCCCTTACGACTTCGCTTCAAACACACTGGTCGACTCGAGCAAATGGAAGTTGTACTCAGCGTGTTTTTTGTCGTGCGTTTCGTGCCTCATGTTGGCAGCCACGATCGTAAGGGTTTTATGGATGTACCCTTTAGTTAAACCCATCGTCAGCTTACTAGGAATGATTACGTCTTCGACTATTTTCGCCATCAATTTCTTATCGATCCTTCACACGAACTTCTTGAAGGTCGAAACTCTATCGGCTCTCTTGAAGTCGCTCCTTGAACTAGATTCGATTTTCCAAGATGGGGGAGCAAGGAAGAACAATCTGCTGATCAAAGTGGTGCTGGCACACGTGTTCTTCTTCACGCTGGTTGCCTGCGATAATTACCTGTGGAGTCGCGGCTTTGGCATCGCAATTTTCTGGGCCATGTTGTTCGAGAACTTCCAGTTCTATCACATGTTCGTTTCCGTATTTATGATGTGTAGTTTCGCCGGGATGATCGAGAACGCGTGCAAAAAATACAACGACGCACTCGGGGCCTTGCTCAAATCCGACGACTGTTTGAAGAATACCTCGAGTTTGAAGGCCCACACGTATATGTGCGACGCAATCGATTTGTACAACGAACTCTTCGGATGGGAAGTACTCTTCATAGCAATAAATATAATTACGACGTTTTTGGTATGTTTTGAATATGGACTGTATTACGCAGACATTGAGGTCTTGTGGGGGAAAGCCCAGTTGGTTTTGGTTACGGGGTCTTGGACCGGTTTGGTCCTGGTAAGTCGTAGTTAATTAATTAATCCATTCAATTCCATTCAATTTACTGCCTCTCATCAATCATTATCATTGCTAGTGGTCTCCAACTTCAGTGCGTAACGACTTGGTGTAGGTAACGCAATCAAATGAAGAGCTTACCAGTTGATTATAAATTGCCTAAACTTTCCTTCTTCCGCTTGGCTAAGTACCTGGCTTTAATGCCACCTTTCGATTTTAATAAGCCATCACCACGCTGGAGGTCCTACGCAATCACTTTTTGGGCGTCCCTTTCGACGTTCTGTTTGCTGTCAATAGTTGCAAAGGCCTTAGATTTTTACGCGAGGCAACCGATGGTGATATCAGTGATGAGCTGCATCACGTCTTTAAGCCTGTTCGCAGCTAACATGTTGTCGATACTCGGCGCAAATTTTTGGAAAGTCGAAGCCTTGAGGAAGTTCTTGTTTACGATTGAAGAAGTGGATTCTTCTATGGCCATGCAATCAAACGAGGTGAAGACGTACCGCGCGGTGCTCTTCTTTACTCACACCTTTTGGCCCATCATGATTACGTACGACAGTTACCTCTGGTTGAAGATCATGGGGTACCGCGTTTGTTTTTCCATGGTGGTGGAAAATCTCCAGGCCTATCACATGTGGATCGCCGTTTGCCTCGCCTCGAGCTTCGCGAAGCTAATAGAAGAGAGGTGCAGGTCTTTCAATCGCGTGCTCGAAACCCGGAAGAATGTTTTGGCCATCAAGGATATTGATTTTTTGAAAGTACACTCTCGCTTGTGCGATTTAATCGATTTGTTCAACGAACTCTTCGGATGGGTGGTCCTGTTCGTGATCGTCAATATTATTTCGGGGTTTCTGCAATCGGTTGGCTTCGGTTTGTCGTACGCCTCCGACAGCAACCCCATTCACGAAGAATACGGATATCATTTCATCATCACCATGACGTTATGGAATGGTATTGCTTTGGTAAGCCCTAAATATTTTATTTCTGCCCTCTTTCACCGGATTGCATAGGTGAAGTACTATCCAGGGAAGTACTTTTCTGGTTTCTTTCCAATTCATACTTTCATTTTCTTTTGTTGTGGTTTTCTCCTTCGTTATTAAAAATCCATACCGTCTTAGCTCTGTCCTTTGCGTTTTCTTCGTACTTATTTTTATCAACATTTGCTTACATTTGCTTGTTTTTATTTTCCTGTTTTAGACGAAAAAAGGAAGAAATGTCCTAAATATGTATGTTCCGGATCCTTTGCTTTGTTTTTTGGATGGAACAAGCGATAAAGCTTTTTTTTTGAAAAATCATTTTCTTAATTCGTTCTGCAAATGATCGTCATTTGTTTCGTGTTTCTGATGAAAAAAAAAAGAACGCGTTCATTTTTTAAAATTAATTAAATCAATTAATCATCAGCACCTCTCGTTTTCGTTCTTAGGAAGAAAATGAAACAATCAAGAATATCTGAAATTATTGAGAAAACTTTCTATCGATTACCTTTTGTTCTTGTTTTGTTTGCGTATGTTCTTTTTTGTTTTTGGCAAGAAAAGAGCGACCTTTCTAAGGACAAACTAAACAGACGTTCAGAACGCAAACCGCGAGACGATCTATAAACTCATCATTCAAAATTTTATTATTTTGAGTGACCTCCGCTTAAGATCGTCCCTCATTTTGCATTCTAGAAGTTGTTTAGTTTGTCCTGTACAAACTTTTGTTATAAAATAGTTCTTCCTTTGGCGGTTTCTTTTTGCCTTCATTAAACAAAGGAAGAATGTAAAAGGAGATGGATTTTATTTTGTCACATAAACGACCGCCCATTTTTTTTGTTGTTGAAGAAAACTCGAATTAGTTTTTGTTTAAAAAATGTAAATTCAATGAGTTTCTGCTTTTCTTCTTCTTCTTTTTTTGATGGAGGCACGTACTTCAATGATGTGACAATCAAGAAGGACCCCAACAGACATCATAGTGACCAAGAATTAGTGAAACCAATCATCATACGATTAGGGTAAGAGAAGAAAGAGGTGAATTGATAAAATGTTGCAAGGCCAAATAATGCCGTGGTAAGAAAAGACCAACCGAGAGAAGAAGACAAAGAGCTTGAGGGAAACTGAACTAAAAGGACACACTTTTAATTTGAACAAAGAAATTTGAAGCGCCCTCGTTTTTTCTTTCTAGTTTTTCATTTCTCAATTGCAAACATCTATAATTGATGATAGCTCTTCTAGGAATGCACAATTAGGATAATTAACTTTTTTTTACTACCGCCCTAACTAATAGGACGATTAAAAACTTTATTTAATTGAGCTCGCGCTTTTGGACTAACCACATTTAACAAAACACAGAACCGATTTCAAATAAATTTTATTGCGTCGTGCAACAAAATGAGAGGCAATTACCATCTTTACTGGCTTGCCAAATTCCTGGCGGTGATACCACCTTATTGCTTCATCTCAAACTCGCTGGTTGAATCCCGCAAGTGGAAGGTGTACTCGGTGGTACTTCTGCTGGGTACTTCGACGCTTATGTGCGTGAGCACCGCAATAAGGGTTATCTACTCATACCCAACCATGACACCTCTCGCTGCGACTTTAAGCCTTATTTCATCGTGGAGTCTTTTCTCAGTCAATTGCTTATCGATGGTGCAGATGAGTTTGTTCAAAATAGAAGACCTGAAGAAATTTTTGCAAATCGTCCATAAACTTGATGGGTTCTTTCCGGATGGTAAAACAAAGAGGTGCTGCCCCGTTTCGCTTTTTAAATTAGTATTGGCACATGTGGTTTATATCACGGGGATCATCTGCGATAATTACACGTGGGGAGGGTTCATCAATTCCGAAAGTTTCTGCGCGATGTTAATCCAGAGCTTCCAGTCTTATCACATGTTCGTGACGGTTTTGGTGATATTCGATTTCGCCGAAATAATCCGGAATCGATGCGTGAAATTCAACAACGCACTGGACATCTTGCTCAAGTCTTACAGCGCGAGAACCTCCTCGGTCAAAACCATTAAATCCAAACGAACCACGTACGTCTTAAGGGCCAACACGTACTTGAGTGACGCCATCGATTTATTCAACGAACTCTTCGGCTGGACTATCTTGTTCATCACGATTAATATTATTGCAGAATTTTTGGTTTACATCGCGTACGGCCTGGATTTGTTGGGGTCGAAAGTTACTTGGGAAAATTGGGAGGTAGTTGCAGCTATTCTGTTCTGACTTCTCCTGATACTGGTAAGAGTTATTTTTTTTTGTATTACATCAACATTTTCGTTTACGTACGCAATTTACCTATCGATTAATTATGTCGTGAATAATTTACTTGATTAGGTAAGGGACATTAATTTGTAATGTTTGTTTTATTTAATTAAACTCATCGCATGTTTATTGAAGTGCATGGAAAAGAAAACCGTTAAATTCGTAGTGTCGGCCGATAAAATGGGAGGCAATTACCCTCTGTTTTGGTTGGCCAAATTTCTTGGCATTATTCCCCCTTATTCCTTCGCATCAAACTCGCTGGTCCAATCAAGAAAGTGGAAGTTATACTCGGCCATAATTTTGTTGGGCATTTCCGTACTCATCTGCGTATCCAGCGTGTTAAAGGTTCTTTATTTGTACCCCACTGTAACACCCATCATTGGTATTCTAAGCTGGACTACGTCTTGGAGCCTTTTCGCAATCAACTGCACCTCGATAATACAGATGAACTTCCGCAAAGTGAAAGAGCTCTCGAGGTTTTTGGAAATCATGCACAACCTGGACGAGTTTTTCCCCCCAGGTGGCACCAAGATCAAGAATTCGTTGCGCATTAAACTAGTTTTGGGCCACGCTGTTTTTTTCGTGGTAATCATCTCGGACAACTACGTCTGGAGCAAAGCCGTCAACTTCCAGACGTTGTGCGCGATGGTCTTCGAAAACTTCCAGTTTTATCACATGTTCGTGACGATCTTGGTGATCTGCAACTTCGCCGATATGATTAAGGAAAGGTGCAGGAGGTTCAACAATGCACTGGCATGCTGGCTCAAAACGTTCAACTCGAAGACATACTCGTCCAAAGCGTGTCTATTAAAGGCCAACACGTATTTGATTGACGCCATTGATTTATTCAACGAACTCTTCGGTTGGGAGGTCTTGTTCATAACGATTAATATAGTCACGAATTTTTTGGTCTGCGTTGGTTTTGGAATTTCTTTCATGGATGTCAAGGTCTCGTGGAGAAGCTGGCAGTTGATTTCGGTTACTCTATTTTGGACTGTGTTTGTATTGGTAAGTGTACACATCAATGCAAAAGTTTAAGCCAGGGTCATCCCATTCAATCAACAGCTAATTAATTTATGTGTCACACCTCCCTCCCTTTCCTCCGGGAGTTTCACCTTGAGGCCTGAATTCAAAGTACTTGTGTTTAATGACTGACATTTTAATCAATAATCTTGTGCCATTACAGCGCACTCAATTTATTAAAAAAAATAAAGTGTTATTATATCGCAATGTTTGTAGTGACTTTGCAGAAGACACATATTGAATGGATCCAAAAAACAAAGTGTTTCTTTTTCGGTGGGCCAAATACCTTGCGCTCATGCCCCCTTACGACTTCGCCTCAAACACACTGGTCGACTCAAGCAAATGGAAGATGTACTCAGCGTGTCTTTTGTCGTGCATTTCGTCCCTCATGTTGGCAACCACAATCATAAGGATTTTATGGATTTACCTTTTCGTTAAACCCATCGTCAGCTTACTAGGATTGATTACGTCTTTGACTATTTTCGCCGTCAATTTCCTATCGATCCTTCACACAAACTTCTTGAAGGTCGAAACTCTATCGGCTCTCTTGAAGACGCTCGTTGAACTGGATTCGATTTTCCAAGATACGGGAGCAAAGAAGAACAATATGCTGATGAAAGTGGTGCTGGCACACGTGTTCTTCTTCACTCTGATCGCCTGCGACAATTACCTGTGGAGTCGCGGCTTTGGCAACGCAATTTTCTGGGCCATGTTGTTCGAGAACTTCCAGTACTATCGCATGTTCGTTTTCGTGTTTATGATGTGCAGTTTCGCCGGGATGATCGAGAACGCGTGCAGAAAATACAACGACGCACTCGGGGCCTTGCTCAAATCCGACGATTGTTTGAAAAATACCTCGAGTTTGAAGGCCCACACGTATATATGCGACGCAATCGATTTGTACAACGAACTCTTCGGATGGGAAGTACTCTTCATAACAATAAATATAATCACGACGTTTTTGGTATGTTTTGAATATGGACTGTATTACGCGGACTATGAGGTTTTGTGGGGGAAAACCCAGTTGATTTTGGTTATGGGGTCTTGGACTGCTCTGGCCCTGGTAAGTCGTAGTTAATTAATTAATCCATTCGATTGAATTTACTGCCTCTCATCAATCAGTACCATTGCTAGCAGTCTCCTACTCCAGTACGTAACGATTTGGTGTAGGTAACGCAATCAAATCAAGAACTTACCACTTGATTATAAATTGCCTCATTTTTTCTTTGGGTTTTTGTTCCTCCTGTGGATGCTGCTATTCCCCCTTCATTTTTTAAAGTCCAAATCTTTTTAGCTGGTGTGATTCCCCCTTGAACCCTCACCTGTTTATTACTTTGCCCCTAATTCTCATCCCCTTCTTACAGTTTCTCGCTCGTTTTTCACAGACGTCGTCTTAAAGTTGACAGTTCTTCAAATTGTTCAGTGAATAATGTGTTGTTTTATTGCAGGTCCTTGGCATAATGATAACTAAATCGTGCAGTCAGGCCTACAAGGAACGCCAGAGGACAATCACCATAGCCCACAAGCTGATGTACGAGGTCTGCAATCTACCTTCGACGCACGACAGGATCGCCAAAGAACTTACGGCTCTGGTGCAGGAAACGACCGGTCGCAACACGGCCTTTTCTGCAGCCGGCTTTTTTAACATCGACTACACACTCTTGCTCACCGTTTTGACATCCATCACTTCATACCTGGTCGTGATCATTCAATTTCAAAAGTAACGCGTCTGCAACGCGTTTTGACTTTGGAGTTTTGCGAAAGAAATAATAAAAAGCTTTGAACAGAGGAACGAACTAAAAGTTGTTTTTATTTATTAACTTGGACAGAATCGGAGCGTTCGTCTCGTTGATCGTCTCCAATTTAAATCGCCCCATGACTCTCCTTGGAAGCACGAAGGATTTCGAATGGAACTGTTGCTTTCGGGGCTCTTCCTTCTCCTCCTCTTCTAGACCTTGCAGGTTACTACAAAATCGAAAAGGTGCAAAAACGCATTGTCACTTTTTGATCATACCTCGTGGTTTTCCTGAAGGGGTTCGGATCGCGTGGCCTCCTCTTTTGGTTCCTGTGCTTCACGAGACATTCCTTCGCATTGGTTTTCGATTTTAAAATAGTCGGATCGACCCCCCATTTTTGAAATTGGCGCTGCGTCACCAGTGGACCCGAATCATCCCTCAGCAAGTACTTTTTTGAGCTGGTGGTGTTGTAACTGTTCATATCGGAAGAGGTCTTCGAAGAGACCAACGGGGATTTCCTGATTCCACCCGCCTGTTCTGTTAGGAACGTAGATTTCGGTGTTACAATGTAATGCTGTGGAAAAAATTCTAAAGTCTGCTGCGTAATCAGTGAAAATCGTGCAAACCTTGTTCTGATTTGGTCTTTCCGCTGAACCGAAATGGTTATGATCACCTCTGCCCTTACTTTGCATCTCCCCAAATTGGATTTGGCCCAACTCTCTGAGCGGGGTGAAATATCTGTGTTCGATTAGGCGACGCACGTTAATCCTGTTTTCCGGGTCATACTGTACCATGAGTTTCATTATATGTCGAGCGTCTTCGCTGAAGTTATATATCAATGCGTTCAGGCCACTCCCAAATTGGCGAGGAAAATTTACACAGTTATGAGACCTATCCCCCAAAAAAAGGAACAAACAGTAAATAAACCGGTTAGGTATGTTTGGTTGCTTACTTTTTCTTAATTCGGTTTATCAGACGGAGGCTGGGGGTCCCCAGGATCGCGTGTATCTTCGCGAGCTGGTCGATTTCGTTGGTTCCGGCAAACAACGGCTTCAACCTGAAGCTCATGTTTTTTTGTACAGCCTATATAGGGTGGCGGAAGAAAGACTTACGTGAGCATTTCGTAGAAGACGCAGCCGGCCGCCCAGACGTCCATTTTTGGACCGTAATAACCAACGGACAACAAACATTCCGGAGATCTGTACCATCGGGTTGATATGTATTCAGTGTAGGGGGGTTGGCTGTAGATGCCTCTGATTGAACCTAAATCTGCCAATTTCACCACCTCGATCTACACAAAGATTCTTTTTTTACGTTAAGATCGAATAGGTTCAGATTTATTGATATAGATTATTAATGGACAACAGAAATGATTAAATTTGATTAATATTGTTGGTCCTGAAGATTATGGACGTGCTGTATATTATAAACTACGGGGAGAAATTTAAAATTTGCCCGCCGAAAATTCGCGAAAGCTATTGGCTGTGCGAAAGCCAGTTTCACACAAGAAAATTCTGCGACATCTTCGACGATTTAAAAATCGTAAATCCATCTGTCGTTAAAATTGTTCATTCAGTGAATTTATAAATAATTTTAGTTTTGAATTTGATTTCTAAAATAAATTTTGGAATACAATTCGGGATATGTAGGGGATTTTCAACTAATCTCTAAGAAAAGATGACAACACTGGTACTCAATTTGTCAATCAGTGTGACCAACCCTGTAAGGCCTACTCCAATTACAAATTCAATTGTTCTTACGTTACCTGATGGCAGACAAAATTATTAATTGGATTTAATAATTTAATGAGGACATTTTCCGGTTTGACGTCCCTATGAAAAAGTCCATTATTATGAAGGTGTTCCAATCCCTTGAGCATCTGGTAAAGATAGTTCTTGACTTTAGATTCGGGTAAACAACGTTTCCTCATCTTCATAAACTCGTACATGCTCATGTCCATCAATTCGAAAACGTAAACCAGCTTCCCATTCCCAGCTTCACTGCATATCAAAGACATGAAAATACTAAGTATTGTGCGCGTGAGTGTCGTTTACTTGCGACCTACTAGAAGTACTCGATCATGTAGAGTACATTCGGATGCCTGGACAATTTATGCATGGCGATAATCTCCGCGCAACTCATCACTTCACCGATCCTAAAATTAATTCTCGTTTATATAACGTGCAAGGTTTCTTGTTCGACTTACGATTTGAATATTTTCTTGAGGCGTTTCGCCGCGTACTGTGTTCCCGATTGCTTGTTTTCGCATTTTAACACCTCGGAAAACGAGCCCTCACCGATTTTCTGTATCACTTTGTATTCTAGAACAAAAGTCGCCTTTAAATGGGTTTATTGGAGCGCGTGCGCGCTCGTTCTCTTACTTGATGCAAACGAGGCCGTCATCGTAACTAAAATGGAATTTTGAATGCGCTTGTGCCCCTCGAAAACGTCAAAAAATGAAAAAAAAAACGTCAAATACCCCATCATCAAATACGCGCTATAAAACATTTGAAATTTCAAAATGAATTGCAAAAGATGGCGGGTGCAGCAGGGTTGCCAATCTAATCATAACATAAAACACAATTTAAGAGCACTTTTTTGTTCGAGCATTTGCAACACTGCAACCGGATGTGTTTTGCTGGCTCATTTGACGTAACCTGAACAACAAGAAGATTGTAGGCCATGTGAATGAAATTTAGCGCTTTAATTTGAAATGTCAAATGACGTTTATAAAGTGACGGATGTCAGTGTCAAGCTGTCAACGACTGGTTACTCCAGGGCTGCGTTCATAAACTATGCCTCCGAGAGCAACTTGGGCGTGTAATCGCATCTTTCTCACTCACAATTTTTAATATATTTTGCGTCTCGCTCGGTTACGTGGTGACATCTTGTGTTTACATAATTTCCATGACAACGGGCGTATTTTTTACACTCTACTTAAGAGTGGGTTGTGAAAAGTACACCCGTTGTCATGGAAATGATGTAAACACATACACATACTGCGCGAGACACATACTGCGTGAGACGTAAAATATGTTAAAAATCGTAAATGAGAAAGATGCGATTACACCCCCAAGTCGCTCTCAGGGGAATAGTTTATGAACGCACCATTTAAAGATAAAATTCAGCACTGCCAACTCAAACACTTTGTAGTGGTATAATTGTGGTTTATTAAAATAATAAAACGAATGAAAGTCCTCAATGTGGGATACTTGTGTAATAAATAAATCACATTCGACATGAATAACTCGATATAAAGCTTAAAAAAAATAATTCTAGCGGCACTGGATGCTATGGAACTACTCAGAGCAGTGTTACCAAATCCCCGAAGAATAGTCATAAAATATCTTCATAACATAGAAAATCCCTTAATTTGTTACTAGATTCAGGAATAAATTCAACAAAAAAAAAACGTAAAAAATAAACTTAAAGAAAACAAACAGTTGACAGTTGACATTGCAGGGCAATTTAGTTGATTAAAAATGTCTAAATGAAAAAAGAAACAATTGATGACAAAACAAGGAAAACAAAATAAGAAAATTCAAAAAAACAACATTTTAAAAAAGGCAATAACAGAAGGCGATCGCTTTTACGACATTTTTAATAGATTAACGCATAATTTAAAATTTTTAAAAAAGAACGATGAGAGCAAAAAATAACACTTAAAAGAAACGAAATATAAAATTTAAATAATAATAAAAAAAAAAACAAAAGACGAACGCTTTTACAGCACATAGATTAATTAAAAAAATGAACAAGACAACGATAAATCAAAAAATAACAATTTTTACGAAATACGAAATATAGAATTTCAATAATAATAAAAAACAAAAGACAATCACTTTTACAACACAATTTAATAGACGTAAGAAAAAACAAAAGACAACCGCTTTTACAACACAATTTAACAGACATAAGTAAAAAACAAAAGACAATCGCTTTAACAGCATAATTTAGTAGATTAATAAAAAAACAAGAGACACTCGCTTTTTCAACACAATTTAATAGACTGATAACTTTAAAGAAATGAGAAAAGAACAATGAGAAAGCAAGAAGCAACAAAATTTTAAAAAATACGAAATATAAAATTTAGAAAATAATAAAAAAACAAAAGACAATCGCCTTCACAACATAATAACTAATAAGAAACAACAAAAAACAATCGCTTCTACAGAATAATTTAATAGAATGATAATTAAAAAGAAAAGTGAGAAAATAACAATGAGAGAGCAAGAAGTAACATCATTTTAAAAAATACGAAATACAAAATTTAAATAATAAGAAAAAAGAAAAGACAATCGCTTTTATAGCACAATTTAGTAGATTAATAAGAAAAAACAAAAAAACAATCGCTTTTACAACACAATTTAATAAACTAATAAAAAAAAAACAAAAGACAATCGATTTTACAGCACTATTCAAACAGTAACAGAAATGACTGTCAGTTGAAACTTTGCTCGGTAGATGGTGACTTATCAATATAACTTTGAGCTCTCCAGAGGCTTCAAGTGATAGACGTGAATATTGATATCAAGCTTATGGAAAGTAGTGTAGGAGCAGGACAATCAATTTCGATCTCCCTGTATTACAAAAAAGGAATGGCGCTTCACATGAAAGTAACAAATGGAGATTGCTCACTTTGGAACTAGGCCCCTCAATTAACAACTGTTATTTTGATGATGGCTCACAATTATGTACTTATTTATGAGAGTCCTGCTTGCAAAATAAATAAATTAGACACTGTATTGAAATTGCCGGTATAGTAGAATTCTGTAATTGTTAGAAAATTTATATAAGTCGAATTTGGCTATTTATTGGTACAGTGGGACTTTGTAAATTAAAATATTAAAATGTTTGGAGCTTAACACATTACTAGATGCAATAATTTACAACGTACTATGAAATATCTCAATAAAATGAGAATTTCTTGCACGTCTGGTAACACTGACTACCTTATTACTCACACATCCATGTTGCCAACTTACTCAAGTTTTGGCGCTATACAATTTAATACATATTTTGTGAAATTCAAGAAAAGTTGTAACGAATTTCAGTGTTGCCAACTGTCCTTCCTTTGGCATAACATTATCTCGATTACTATAGTCCATTTTTAAACTAGGAGGAGTAACAGTTGTCGGCCTGTCGTAGGTAGATTGACACTGTAATACTAAATCAGAAATTAATTTGGCTTGCTTAGAAGGTTTACAAACTCTTCAAATAACCAATTTTATCAACAGATTTGCTTACAAGTTTAAAACTAACTGAAATTGTCACGTGAATTATGAAAAATGTACATTTTTCCGCTTAAATTCTAGGCTTATGTAAAACCGGCTGTCAAACTGCCAATAACTTTTCGAGTTTTTGGCGGGCAAAATTCAAATTACTCCTCCTAGTTTAAAAATAGACCATAGTCGAAACGAATACAATTTTTAATAATTATTATCAGACGAGTTATTAACTGGATAGGGCTGATGTGAACACCAAACTTTAACAACCAGACCGTCTTGCCAGAGCCAGATTATAAATCCTCTTCTTCCACCAGTTTCGTTCATAAACCATTTAACATCCAAATACTCTTCTAATCTTTTTAAAATTAATTTAATGAGTGCAATCACACCATAAAAATTTCTCATCAACTACAAACCCATTTTTTTTATTGAATGAAAGTAATAAAACTTAAGATATGTATAATACGTTTTCCACACTTAACAATAACGCTTGGTCATAGAGTTTGAAAAGAAAATATTTAAAAAATTCAGAATTGAAATCGAATTCTATAACATAACATATTGTATCCTACACTTGAATAGTCATTAATACTACATAACAACTAAAAAACTCATATAAATCAGTAACTGAATAAAAATATGCAAATTTTTCTTACACTCTAATAAAAATTGTACAAAAAGAATATTGCAACGTTACTACAATAAACTTGTACTATCTTGTAACACTAAAACTACAGGTATGCATTACACTAAACATTTATGGATCCATTTATAATGTGCGTTTGTTAACATTGCTGTTGCAATTTTAATTATTTCAAATGACACATAAAAGAAGTAGAAGTTGAAATAACTAAGCTTACAACACTTATAGAATTAATGGCTTAGGTAATAACATATAAAAATATATTTATATTGGCATTTGGAATTACATTTAATTCAGGTACCAAAGGAGCGGTTGCACTTTCTTCTTACCTTGTATCCCACAGGAATCAATTTTCTTTCAAGTTTGTGCTCATCAATAAATTCTTGTGGACTTTAATTCGAAACAGCCCGGGATTCATCTGGTGGTACCTAAAAAAAAGTGTAACGAGTGAAGCAATTGAACTCTAATCGATTGATACTCACTGAATATTCCTGTTCCTCAATCTATTCAGGACGGCCGGTTTCAGTTTGGCAACACCCGCCACACTCCTCATGCCCCTTCCGGTTATTATGTACAAATTTTCCGAAGCCTTCTTGCTTTTTGCCAAACACGAAATGTGATGGTCGATGAAAATATCTAAAGTACCCAGAGCCTCTTTCACGTATAAATAGTGAAGGTCCAAGGTGGTAGTGCTCGTTAGTTTATCGGCGTTTTCCTCTAGGAACTTGCAACTCGCTTTTTGGTTAGCTAACTCACCCAATTGAAGTTGTTGTCTTGCGAGGTTCGCATAAAACCCAGCCACTTCGTTCATACCACGTTGACGATACATCTGTACTTTTTGTAAATTTTCTCTGCGCTTATACATGTGCTCGTTTGCTTCCTTACGATAAGAAACAGCAGTTCTTACATCATTTTCATTTACCATCTAAAAAAGAATTGTTACAGCATTTATTTTCCTTAGGGCTGACTCACCTTGGTTACCGCATCTCGAGCCGATTTCATTTCTTGCAATGTCCTATCTGAAATGGGTGGTTCTTTTAAATTATCGTGGCCTCCCTGCATGTTACTGGAATCCGTTGAATCCAGCAACGTCTCTACCGTTTGCCTGTAGGAGTTATCGTGCGCTTGCAAAATTTCCAAAAGCAAATCCTTGTCTACGTTCGGGAAACTTTCAAGTAATTTTTGCCTGGTCAGCCTCGAAGCCAAATCATCCGGCGATATATCCTTCCACTTATCCACGTCCTTCTTGTATAAATTCAACGCGAGCTGCTCGTCCATAATTTCCTTTAAATTAGACGACGTCGAAGCCTGCTGTTTCCGAATCAGAGTTTGCTCCTCTTCGTCCTGCAATCTCTTCGCGAATGCCTCGTCTTCTTTTAAGAAGGCATCCATAGCTTCACGCTGCGCTTCCATTTGTTGACTCATCGACTCCAAATATAAAGCGTGCAGCTGTCTAGCGAATGATTCCGGCATTTGGACGACCGGTCGAAACTGTTCCGTGTGAGAACTGCCAAACATTTTCTGCAGTTGCTCCACCAGCTCTTGCCCCAAGGTGACTTCAACCAAGGTGTCATTGTCACCTTCGGCATCATTTGAATCACATTCATCATCCGAAACGAAAACAGTCATGTCCTCATATACATCGTTCTGGACAGACGTTTGAGCGACGACATCCTGTTTCGTTTGAGTGTCTTCGGGCTTCACAGGCGTTCCCCTTCGGAAGTTCACGATTTGCCATAGCTTATCTGAATAGTGCTCCTTCTTGATGTCGACGCTTTGCTCCAAGTATTTCTTAATTTGCTCTCGCTCCTGCTGCTTCAGTAGCTCCTTCTCTGCTTTATCCGAGTCGTCCTGAATCAACGGGGTCTAGCAAACAAAGAAAACGACATTATTTCTGTAAACTTCAACAGATTTAAAACGCTTACTTCTTCGGTTGATTCAACCTCAAAGCTTATTAAATCGTCCATTTTCTCTTCGTCTTGTGCAACTTCATCGTCTGTTTTAGCTTCACTCGTAGTGTCCTTGAGTTCGGTTTCAATTTGCGAAGTACAAATGTTTTCGGGGCCGTTCTCCATGAGCAAATCGACGGTCCAGTTGAGGTCCCGCACGCACTTATCGTGGAAATCCGACAGCAACTCCCTGGGAATCCCGGGGAACAGTTGAATTAGTTTCTCCATGTGTCCGGCGGAGGGGTTTTCCCGTTTGAGGGCAGCGATCAGGACTTCTTCGTTTGTCATCGAACTCTTGTCCACCAGAGTTTTCTTTGGGGGAACGAGGGGTTTGGGCACGATTCCCTTCGTAATGTTTCGGTTTTGGCTGGCCAAGATAATCACCCCGTCTTCCGGTGAGCAATTTCTGGCCAAGTTAAAATCAGAGAAGGTCGTGTTAGTAGCTTGATTCATCTTTTGAACATGCACATGATTTTCAACGGCCGGCAAGGGTGATTGGGGTGGATTAGCGGCTGCCGGCAGTGGAGAGACGATGTCCCAGGAAACGAGTGCCTTCTCGGTGACGCCCCAAGCTTTCAAATCGCTCGAGTACGGATTGGAGGTTTTTCCTGAAACGCACACAAATTTATAACGCGAGTTCCAAACGAAAACCAAAAATTATTTACCACCGCTTGTTTCTTTGTTTTCTCTGAGTTCCTCTGCGCCTGCGATCTTACTCAACTCTCTCAGCAATATTTCTTCGATACTTGGGTCATCTCGTGAGACCTCGCTGCTGCTTGTATCCATTTTTGTATCAAGCAATGCGTTACCGAGTGTTTCTAGTTTATTATTATTTTGGAATGCGAGCAAATCATCCACGCTCGCTAATCTCGTTTGACTGTCAGTTTTGTCACGCATGTAATCCGTGGTTTTGTATTCGTGGATGTATTCTCGATCATCTTTCTTCTTCGCCCCAGAATCTCTTCCACGTCTCGGTTCAATCGGATGGACGTACTCCAAAGGTGGAGCGCTCTCTTTTACTTTATCGACCGAATACATACGCAACGGTGAATTCCATGCGGGCAGCTCTTCCTTTTTTTCGCTGTAAGTTTCTCTTTTGGGGAAGAATGGAATACGTCTTCTTTGCGGCAAGATAACTTTGTACTGCAGGTCACACAGTACGCTCAATTTATCCGGCGTTAAGTCTCTTTCGTACCGAGATAACATCTCAATGAGTTTATCTGTAATAAAAATGACGAATAGAATTTTATTAAATTGAATTCCCAAAAAACATTACCTCGACTGACACCGTGATTATTTTTATCGGCGAGGATTTGTATGTTATTGGACCAAGTAGTTGGGGGCTCCAGGACTTCTATACAATAGCCGAACTCGGTGGCCATCAAGCAGTAGGGCCTCATCTCCCACACTTGCGTGTTCGTGTTGTCGATTATGATGGGACTGATTCCTTTCTTCATGTTTATGAAGCACCTGCGTTGGTTCCACATGTGCGCATCCTGCAGGTCGTGGGGGTTAAAGTTGTATTTTCCCGATTTAGAGAAGTAATCATCCGTGCTCAAAACGAAGTCCTGCTTATTGTAGCTGGGGACGGCTTCCTGGAAGATCATGTTCGCGAGGTAGCTCTTGCCGCTACCTGGCAAACCCCTCAGCAAGATCAACACTTTCCATCCCTCCTTGACGAACTCTATAACTCTTTGTATGTGTACCTCTTTCTGGTATAAATCGTCCATTGAGCTTTGCGGGTTTTCTCGGAGCCTGGGGGGCGACTCTTTCTTCTGTTTGTTTCGAGCTAAGTCAAGTAATTGGTCCATAGCTTTCTTCACTAAAGGAAAAACTTCATTTTCATATAGCACATACGTTTAAATTATGAAATGTTAGTTGAGTAAGTATTAAAACTAATACATAAGTTTGATGATTTCAAAATGAGGTGAATCCCCTGTCGTTGTACGTTATTATCTCTGTCCAGATTGACAATGGGGGATGCACATGAAGTCAATTAAATTCTAACAAAAAAATTGTTTATTTTCTGTGATTTCATACAACTTGGTTATGATTTCAAAATGCATATTCTTTTGTCTAGGTACAAAGAGGTGTGGGATCCTTAAATGTTTTATGTTTTCATAACAAAAAAAAGGCCAAACAAGAATGTTATCTACAAAGCTGTGATTCACTGTTGCTTACAAATAAATTAGTTTAGTCTTTGCCCACACAAACATAAATTGATAAGGAGGGATTGCAGACTTACGTGTTTTATTTAAGATACCTAGCAATGATGATTAAGCACAATTTACACTATCAATAATTTACTTTTATTTATAGTCTGCATAATATGGTGATAGTTTCGTTTATCATGCATGCATAGATAAGATAGTCCCCAAGGTAAGGATTTACTTAAAAAATCACAACTTACTATCAAATCTGCAATTGTGAGCCACAGTACGTATGACGTCCAAAGTGAGAGTACTCCCAAAGACATCTACCAATTCAGCAATCACTGCTTCATTTGGCATTGTGCACTCACTGGATGCAATCAAAACACACTGACGAATTATGCTACAAACGAAATGTTATACACATAGCAGCGTAACATATTGCCTATTTTGTTTACCTTGAAAAATAATAAAGGAGTATTGAAGCTAAAAAACCACACAACTTCTCGTTCACGTTCACATTCACATAATCAGCTGTTCACTTTAGGTTTGATTTCAACAAACTGCTGGGTGGCTTGCTGACGTTTGTTGTAACTTATTAACAACACTACTGGTCACTCCTGACTTTGATAATTCACAGATCAGCACAAAACTAGTTAAATGCCCCCCAACACAATCACTTTTATGATTTTACTGCGTAAATAGGGGATATTCATGTAACTCCATTGATACCAACAGACGTACGTCAAATCGAAAAGTCACTAAATGCTTTTCTTAGAGAAAAGCGTTTTCGACTGACTGCTCCAGATATAACTCTCTATCCTATGTTATTACATGAGGTTAAAAACATGTTGGAAATAATTTGAGATTGCTTTAGAGCAAGCAGTCGAAAACGCTATTACTAATTGAAAATATTTTAGGGCGACATCTATCGTCCTTTTTTTAAAAACCCCGTACAGGTCATTGTTTTACCCGCAGAAAGTTTTCAAAACTGAAATTTTCAATCGTCAAGCATTATTTCGATGATTCTCGATTTTTCCGTCTATTTTGCTCCAAAATTGATCATTTGTGTAGGTGTATTCTCTAAGCTCCTTGAGGCTTAAACGGAGTTACGAAGTCAAGATGGCGACACTGTGACACTTGCTGAATTCTAACCTAACTTTTAAGATCCATTGTAAGTTATCTTTTTCTTTTAATTAATCAAGACTCACACCCCCGATTTTAACCGTATGTACGAAGGGGTACGCCTCCACTCCACATACAATGCAGAACATCTGCCCTCAATGCAATAGCGTCGTGGAGGGGCCATCCTCACGCCTCGTCCAAGACTCCTGCGGCCACCAGAAATGCAGGATTTGCCTGCTCAGGGACGAGGACGAGTGTCTCCTGTGCGCTCGAGAGAAAGGCTTCAAATCAGGAAAACCCGAGAGCCTCCAGGATAACCGTGCAGCCGTGATCACGTTCAAAGGAAAGCAAGAGCAAACCGTCACTATTTTAAGCCCCGTTGTGCTACCTCCTGATGTCACGTTGGTGGCAGAGCTCAATCAAAAGCGTAACTACCACGTCTTACCCGTGCCTGGTCATATATTCCTAAGCAAAGACAATCCGACAGAGTACACGTGCAGCATTTGCAAGAAGTCGTTCAAGACAAGGGCGCACGTTAAATATCACTTATATTGCGCTGGGGGTGAGTGTGGCGTTCGTATTCGCGAGCCTGTTTGCATTATTGCTTTTTGTAGGGATGAAACCTTTAAGATGTGATAGGTGCAGTAAGGAGTTTATAAGTAAGTCGCACCTTGAAATTCACAGGCGGGGCCACGTCGGGAGCAGGCCGTACGCCTGCGAGAAATGCGGGAAGACGTTCGTGCAGAGCGGAAAGCTAAAGAGGCACTCGCTGTTGCATTCGGAGGTTCGCTCTTTCGTCTGTCAGGAATGCGGGAAGTCTTTCAGGACGAAGGACTCGTTGAGGACACATTTGTTGGTGCACAGCAGGGAGAAACCGTACGCGTGCAAACTGTGCAAGGCCAAATTTAATAATTCTTCAAATTTAAAGAAGCATTTGCTCATACATTCAAGTGAGTTCTGTGCTTTATTTATTCAATAAAAGTTACTTGCTGCACAATTACATGTTTAGCAATAGTAATAATGAGTAACAGCCTAACTTTTTGTGTCTTTTAGAAGACAAAGTGCAC
Organism: Serrognathus titanus; assembly: GCA_039766575.1. Classification (NCBI taxonomy): domain Eukaryota; kingdom Metazoa; phylum Arthropoda; class Insecta; order Coleoptera; family Lucanidae; genus Serrognathus; species Serrognathus titanus. Next base: position 18,368,214 of record CM077911.1, on the reverse strand, counting down.
ATGTGTGATCAATGCGGCAAGAGATTCAAACTGAAATCGTCCCTCTCAATTCACCATCGAGCCCACACTCGTTTAAGGCCCTACAAATGCATGGAATGCACAAAATCATTTGCCACATCTAAAGACCTGCAAAGGCATCGTCTGATCCACTTAGGTAACGAAAGCCTGCCCCATTTCTTTTCACGGATCGCATCATATGGGTGACATTTCGTTTGTAGATGTTAAGGCGTACACGTGTGGGATCTGTGCGACGAGTTTCAGGCGCAAGGACAACTTGAATCGCCACCTAAGGAACACGCACCCAGGTAAAAAGGGGACGTTCACAAAGAAAAACGTAAAACAAAGCTCGATGGGAGGAGCACAGCGTTCCGCCGTCGTCGAAAATCCAAACGCTATCAATGTTATCACCGCACCACCGATCAGATCTGCCGTCAAAGAACCCACAATCAAAAAGGGGGAAAGTAAAGCGGTGCCCGTGATCAACGCCCCCTTGAAGCTCGCGTTCAAGACCTCTGAGTTCAAGAATTCCTACAACATCCACAGGTTTTTATTTATTTCTGATTTGAATGAATGAGTCGGTAATTTGTTTCGTAGGGATTACGTGGAGCCCCTGGACAGTGATGTAAATATTTACGAGAAGATTCTCCTTCCAAATAACCCCTCGAGGTCTGCCGAGGCTCGAACGATTCAACCGAAGAGTGATGACGTTCCCCAAACCGTCCTTCCCCCCCTGAACTACGGCACGTCTTTCGAGCACAAAAAGCACGCCGTGATAAAAAATATTAAGTTCAAGTTGCCCCCGAAGTACATAAATCTGACGAGCAAGGACGACTTGGTGCCGTTGCAACCCATCAGGGATGTAGACGTCGATTTAAAAAGGGATGAAACGCGAACGTACGCGGAGCTGAAGCCTCTGCCCAGTGAACCTCCGACTGTGATCGTGAATTGCCAGCAGAGTGAAACGCATTGGAGAAAACGGACTAGCCAGAGTTTTCAGAGTGTGCATGACTTGTGAATAAGTGCGGAGGTATGTGACTTTCTTTTTTACAGTTTATATTGCAAACATAAAGGGAGTTTTGAGGAAGAGTTTTTGGTTTTATGTGCCAGTCCTTGTCGAGCCCCAATTCAAGGTTACTCAGCGGTTTTTAAATTAAATGGAAGCGATTAGCTCCTTCTTTTTGGTGATTCTTCTTCTACCACGTGTCGTGATTTCTGTAGTAAAACCGTAATGAGTTTTTCTAAGAATTATTAAAAATAAGGAAAATATTTGAGAAATTATGTACAGAGTGATTCTCAATATGTGCGAAAAACTTGAAGGGTTTATTCTCTGAGTAATTTAGATTAAAAGAGTTCATGTGAACTTATGTACAGGGTGGGGCATTAACCGGGTTTCTTCAATAATGCTGTTCCTATTGAATGTATGGAATACTCTCTCACTCTTATGTTCATATCAATTCCTCTTTGTCTACAGCGAATCTACTACTTAACACATCATTGAGAGAACGTCACCTCAGTATTGCCAACAACTAAGCAAGAAACTTCCTAAAAATAAAAAATATAAGAAATACACTAAAAACCGCAGCGCCAAATTCAAACTACCACCAAAAATTACTTTGTATTTTTTATGGTTTTAATAAAACAAACAAATAAATTTAAAAATAGTTTAAATTACAGGCGGCCTTAAGAGCTTCCGAACCGACGAGCGACTGCATAATAATTCAGATTACCATGATGAAACTTTCCTGTCCTTAATTGCTGTATCCGTCGTAGTTGACGGGAAGGAGTTAAGGTGAGACGTGCTCGGCGCGCTTCCGACGCCCGCCGGCGCCCCCTTAATTTCCCTCCCGAATCCGCCTCTCACCTGAAAATTTCAATTTGTTCTCACTCTCGGATAATCGCGCACGTAACTCAACTCATAATATTCAAAGGGGCCTAATGGGATGAGGCGGGGGCGTAAGTAAGTAAATGCTAAAGGAGTTGAAGGGTTATTATGTTAAACGTCGGCGCGGAATATTACATGCATTTCACCAGTGAAGTCGGGATTTTTTTACAGCGCACCTACTTTTTAATTTTTTTGCATTTTGTAATTTTTTTTAATTAACGAAACGCCTGTCACGTTATCATTTATTTCGCGTGTGTGTACAACATTGCACTAAACAAACCGAACAAAAAAAAATGGTGCCGAGAGTTTTTAAACGTGCTTTATTTATCGCCGGAGAGAATAAACCCGTCGTCGCCCGGCAAAAAAATTACATATAACAATAATAACAGTAAAGATAAAAACTCGTTGAAATTAGGAGAACCCCCGACGGGAAGCGCGAAAAAAGCGGCGCATGCACGTGCATATATCAGGAGCGTTGCCAGACGGGGCGCGTTATTTATTTTTAATGACGCCCATTCACGAAAACCGACGCCGACGCCTGTTCGAGTATTTCACGCGAATAAAACTTTAGTACGGGTGGTAACGTGAATTTACGGCGCGCGGTTGTATGATAACTTGGATAAAATATTGGCATCGAGGTATTATACGTACTCACGTATATTTTTTTCCTTAACAAGAAACGCTGTTTGCAACGAGAAGAGTTTCATTTAAAGTTATCGCACGATGTCCCTTTATACGGTAACGTTATTTTGTTTGAAATGCGCAGGCGCACGACGCGATGACGTAAGTGTTAATTATAAATGCGCGTTACTATTTTTATAGTATTTAGCGTAAACGCTATCCATAACCCACGAATTGCTATTAAAGGAACGCTATTCGCTATTTGCGTGCATCAACGTTGTACGGTAACTTTATTTTTATTTGAAGCGCGCAGGTTCACGAGGTAGCGTAACGGTAAATACTTAAGGGCGAATACGTTATTTGCTTGCTATAGCATTTAGAGTAGGAAAGCGTTATCCATAATGTGAGAATTTCTAAAACTCTCAATTTAAAGGAACGCCATTCGCTATTTGCGTGCGAATAAAGTGATTCCTGTTATACGGTAACTTTATTTTTATCTGAAGCGCGCAGGTTGACGAGATGGGGTAACGGTAAATTCTTTATGGAACACGCTATTTGCTTCGGAGTAACGGAACGTTAAACTAGAATTTACGGTTATGCCACCTAATATGTGAGCAAGCGCAATACTTTTCTTTTTCTAGCATTTAGCGTAATTGCTAAAACTCTGTATTTAAAGGAACGCTATTCGCTATTTGCAGTGTGATTCCTGTTATAGAGTATCTGTAACGCGCAGGTGCGCGAGATAGCGTAACGATAACCACTTAAATATTAAAGGGGACACGCTATTTGTTTCTGAGTAACGGAGCGGATACGTTAAACTGCAAGCTTGCGGTTATGACGACCAAAACGAACCCACATGATCATGTTAAGGTGTCGAGTTTTCCTTATTTATAATGTGATTATAATGTTACCCGTTATAGTTCTCTATTAGAAAATTCTTGCCCGGTATTTCCTATACAGTAACGTTATATTTTATCTGAAACGCATAGGCGCACGAGACGATATGACGGCAACTACTTAAGGGAACACGCTATTTGCAGCAGGATAACGGACCAAATACCGTCACGTTAAATCGTAAGTTTGAGGTTATGGCAACCATAAATTAGCAATTCAGCGCTAGTAACTTGAAATTTATCAGCATTTAAAAATGAACTTCTTGTCAGTTTAAATAATGCTCATGAATGTAGGGGCTCAGGTGAAGCGCAACGAATGATTTTTTTTGCCATAGTTTAGTGACTTCATTGTTTCATTTAGTTTGTGCGTCTGCGCAAGACTGCTACGGCCGCGCTTCGCCTAAGTGTGTGCGACCCTTTTTCATGAAAAGGACAAGTAATCGAAAGTTGTGTTTTTTTAATAACATTACAAAACAGTTCAAGGTTAACCGGTAGAGGTATAGTCGGTAACATCTTAGAAACTTCAAATAAGAACGTAAATTGAAGTTTTGAAATAGCTGGATATATACACAGGGTGAGTTGCATAACCGATAGAATTCGTTGGCGATCAAGAGAAAACTGTTCTTTCTGGATTGAAATTATAAGCAGCGGAGGAAATACTGTTACGTTAATTACAAATTCATGCGTATTAAGCAGAGAGGCTTTTTGGTATATTTAAATTACGTCCGTAATCTAAGTTGCACACTCAGGCGAAGTGCAGCGAATCGATTTTCTTGCCATAGTTTTATGGAATTCATCGTGTCACTGAAGTGTGTGCAACTGCACAAGACTACTACAGTAGAATACTTGTCGTTGCGCTTCGCTTAAGTGTGTGCGCCCCTTTTACTTAAAAAAGCCAAGTAACCTAAAGTTGTGAATTTTCTTAGTAGCAAATAGTCTTCTAAACAATACAATCCAAGGTCAACCGGAAGTAGATATAGTCGGCAATATCTCAGAAATTTCAAATACGATAGTAAAGGCTTAAAATTGCCGGTTATACACTGGTGTATGGTGTGTTGCATAACTAATAGAGTATTCGAAGGCAATCAAGAGGAAAGTGTTTTCTTTTGAAAGATTGCAATGTCACCACATTCCTCAGGTAGCTTCTGTTTTTATTATATTTTTCTGTGCAGTTTCCAATTACTTCACGTTCTGGAGAAAAAGGGCGGCTTCCAGTGGCCAGTATAACGCATGTGTATAGTGTGTTGCATAACTCGCAAGGCGCTCGATACAATATATTTCAAAGTTGATTTTGATTGTACCTACTTCCGGTTGGCCTTGGAGAGTCGTGATGTCATCGAATTCTTTGGGAAGCTTATCGTTTTTCAATTTTTTTTCCGTTGCTTGCTATGACATACTTATATTAGTTTCATCATTAAATCAATTACGTTTCGAATTAATTTTACGATATTGTATTGCAAGTTAGGATTTATTTAAAAAAAATTCTAACAGCGTAGTCCATGTATTGTCGTAACTACAGAATAAAAAAAATGGTAACGAAATTATCTAGGTTTCCCACAGACTTAAATAAAATAGATTGCGGATTTCTCCATTAGTTCACCCAATTATTGTTATTATTTTAAAATATAGATTAGAAACTGTTCAGAAATGATTATTTTGTTGTAAAACTTGAACCAATTTGTGTTTGAAATAAAATAAATTAGGGAAACCCCGAGAGAGGCGCGATAAAACGAAATTCTCAGTTATTTCCGCAGCAATTAATGCGTTCGAGTTTTTTTTTTTTTCATAGTCGCTTATCTTCATCACACAGACGAAAAATAGCAACTCATAATTCTGTGTCCATAAAAATCACGTGCACACACGGTCAGGCAACAATGAAGAGCTATAAATAACTACCGCCCGTCCGCCCGGAATTATCTATTTACAAGCAGATTTTATTCACGGCGACAACAACAGAAAGAGGAAAAAAACAACTTACGGACAACAAAATCCGGCCGCTTTACTACAATAAAACAAAAAAGATAAACCGATGCGTTTAACGTCACAAAAGCCCTCGCGCAAACCTGGACGCGTATGAATATTAAAGCGAACGATAACGCGAAACGAATGACACGGCTAAAGGCGGGCAAACAACGCCGCCGTGATCGATAATTTTAATCGAGGCCCGGCCCGGAATCGGTGCGCCTCCGGCGACACTGCAATTAAGCCCCCTTACGCCCCCTCATTCGGACACAATCGCAGCATTAAAAGGAAATTGTTATTTTAAATGGTGTTTTGGGGGAGCGGTTAAATTAGAAAATATAGCTACTGGCTAATAGATGGCACTGTATTCAACACAAGATCGATAGTTCGATTTTTATATAACAGATGTTGCTCTGTTACGTCCAATACAAAATAGTAATTTTCATATCGTATTAATTAAGATCTTCGTGAGATATTATGCGAGATCGCAGTTTATTTATCGGTTCACAGATGGCGCTATATATTATATAAGGTAGCAGTATTCCTTTTGGATGACAGATGGCGCTGTAGGTCCGATTACATCAAATCCGTTTAATAATTTGTTGTAAAGAGAACTAAGGAGGACAGTCTTGTTTATGGTGCGTGACGAGTGACGACAGATGGTGCCGTGTACCCAATTTCGCAAAATATATTTAATAGAGACGTCAAAAATTGAAGAAGGTAGTCGAGTATAGATCAAGGACATAGAGAAGATGATCGGAAACTTAAAGAAGAAGTCATCAAGGACAAGTCGAGAATTTAAAAAAGATTGAAAGAAATCGTTAAGTGCAGGTCAAGGACCTAGGGAAATTATCGAGGTTACGCCCAAGACTTTGCCAAGGTTAAGCCAAGGATTTCAATATGTTTTCAAAAGATTTTAAAGAAGGAGACGTCAAGGATTTAAAAGAATTGTCCAAGCCAAGTCAAAATATTTCAAGGACCACTCAGGGTTACGTTAAATACGAGTCAAGGTTATGCCAAAAAACATAAATTTAAATTTTGAATGGTGAGTGGCGACATCTTCATTATAAAAGTATTCAATACGAGGTGGTGGTTTATCTCTTGTGTAATAGATGCCGTTCTTTTTTTTAAATGATCGCTCTGTATATTTCGAACTGGAACCTTCAAGGGACGAATTACGACACGAGGGAGGTTAACTAGGGGTGTAGCTGTGTACAAACTGCAAACGCGGACAAGTTGCATACAAACCGGCCAAATCCTATTTATCAACTTTCTAAAAACTAAATTACAAGTTTATTTCCATCCGGCCGGACGAAATTAAACGCAGAACTAATTAATTAAACCCCGACCCCGTGAAACGAATACAAGTTTTAACTAGGATTCACCCCCTGTTTTACTGCCGTATTTCACCCGATATAATCGCGCGTTTCCGACTACTGCGAATTTTTAGAGAGATAATTTTTACGAGGGCGGCCGGCGTAAATTCGGGCGCGATTTTCGAAGTGGGCGGGGAGGGAGGGGCGAGCGTCATACGAGAAGACGTCGCCGGCATGTAATTACTCGTTATCTGCGGCGGTAAAACCCCCGCATGTAAATTGCGAGACTGTTTTCTTATCGTCCCGTCGGGCTAATTAATTGGTAGGTGAACGAGCGGGGGGTTTTATGTTTTCTTGTACGGAATTTATGTCAGAATTATGTTTAAAACTGCATTTCATGAATTTAAGACGAGAGAAATTAGGTTGTTTTCAGCTCGCAAGTTAGGAAAAGTCAAACACTGAGCCGATTTTATCCATCAGAGGGCGCAGTCCGTAATATTTTGTAGAAACGTGCTAGAAATGAATCATTCAGAAATATCAACGCTTTACGATTAAGACAAGAAGTTTAATTATCTTCAGTCAAAAAAAAAAAAGCAGAACGAATCAGGCACATGACGATATTTATCCGCTAGAGGGCGTGGCTCGTAGTAGTTCAATCGTCACGGTGCTTGTCAGTGACATTTAATGAAAGCTAATAATTCAATCTCAATCAATCTCTCAAATAAAAAAATTACACGTAAGTTTCCTTGACTACAAGTAGAGGTCATAATTATGCCATTGGTTCTAAAGTTTAGTTTCTAGAGTTCACTTCATGAACCGGATACAGGTGTCTTCAATCGTTTGAAGGTCGGACTTGCTGACACCAAGTCATTGTTATAATTTCTGTATCTATAGAATACCGGTCTCCTACAGAGTTCTTTTTGTTTCGAAGAGACTTTCAACCTAGCTTTTAGCCAGCTCCATTACAGCCAGAACGCCACAACATTTTCCCACATTAAAACCTAAAGTTTTTTGATTCAGAACCGATTAGCCGATAGAAGTATAGGTATGATGTTCTTTATCTGTTAGAGAGCGCAGCTTATCGTAGCTAGTCTAATCGGAACGTCGATTGAGAGCGCCATCTGTTGGATAGAAAGTAAATTTAGAAGGAAATAAAATCCACGCACACGTGTTTCATAACCGGATACCGAATGTCTTCAATTGTTTGAAGGTCAGGCGGTCTGGCACCGAGTTTTTGATAAAATTTCTGTATGGAAAGCCGGTTTCCTACAGAGTTCTATTATTGGGTGAAAGGGGGAGTCTGCCACCTTAGAAAATGGCAAATTGATGTCAATTTTTTAGTAAAGTGTCACAGTCTAAGCGACATGACCGCGGAATTTCTAGGGACCATAGACTGTTCCATTCTTGCGGCTTTTCAAGTGCAATTTTATTAATGTGAATGATATTACAATACGACTGATTTACTTATTAATTAATTGATTAATTAATTATTAATTAATGTAAAAAAATACTAAGATAAACTATTATGATGCAAGAACAAAAAAGAAACACTTAGGTAAAAACAAGAAGGTTGCCTTGTCAACATTGAAGTAACGTTCCACAGTCTAAGCGATCTGAATGTGGCTTTTAGAGGCGATTGAACTTTAGACTGTGCATTCAGTTTATTGGGTGGAGGGGGGAGTCCGCCATCTTGGAAAATGGCGGCCTAGAGGTAAGATTTTAGACTGTTGACATTTTTGCGATTTTTCAGCGCAAATTTTATTAAATTTACGATGTACCTAACTGATGATTTGTTGACTATAAATCAATAAAAAATGGCTGTAAGATAATTTTTTTAATAAAAAAAAGGATTGGGTTTACCTATCGATTTTTTTTTGAAAAGTTTCACAGTCTAAGTGACATGACCGCGAAATTTGTAGGGAATAGGACCTTAGACTGTTCCATTTTTGCGACTTTTCAAGTGCAATTTTATTAATGTGAATGATACCACGATATGACTGATTTACTTATGGATTAATTAAATAATTAATTATTAATTAATGTAAAACGTACTAAAATGAAACTATTATGATAAAAGAACAAAAAAAAACACTTGAAAATAAAAAGAATGCCTACTTATCAACATTGAAGTAACATTTGACGGCCTAAGCGACCTGAACGTGGTTTTTACAGGCGTTTGAACTTTAGACTGTGCATTCAGTTTATTGACTGAAGGGGGAAGTCCGCTATCTTGGAAAATGGCGCCCTCTAGATATACCTAGTTACTCCAATTTACTTAAAAATTTATGCAAGAAATTCCTAAGATGGGCTCCTAAACGATGAAAAAAAAAAACAAAAAAGAAACGCAAGAATGTCAAGTCAATTTCGAAGTAGGTAGTGTTTCACATTCTAAGTGACACGACCGTGATATTTACAGGCGATTGAAACTTAGACTGTTTCTTTTTGCCATTAAATTCGAACGTAGGTAGTTTGTAGAAGTATTGGGGCGGGTAGGTACTTCAATTTACTTAAAATTTAATGTAAAAAAAAATTACTAAGATGGACTACCTACACGATGAAAAAGAAATAAATAAAAAACACAAGAATGCCACTAGTCAGTTGTGAAGTTGTCAGTGTTTCACATTCTAAGTGACACGACCGCGATATTTACAGGCAATTGAAACTTAGACTGTTCCTTTTTTGCGACTTTTCAGAAAATGCCATTAAATTCGAACGTAGGTAGTTTGTAGATGTATTAGGGTGGGTAGGTACTCCAATTTACTTAAAAAATTATGTAAAAAATGATTAAGATGGACTACCTAGACGATGAAGAAAAAAAATACCCAAGAAGACCACTTGTCAATTTTGAAGTAGACAAGTGACACACAATTTATAAGCGATTGAAACTTAGGAGATGCATAAAATGAAGTGTACGATGTTCTTTATCCATTAGAAAGCGCAGCTCATCGTCGTCTAATCAGTACGTTAATTGACAGCGCCATCTGTTGGATGGAAAGTAAATTTAGAACGAAATAAAATCCACGCACACGTGTTTCATGAACCGGATTCCGAATGTCTTCAGTTGTTTGAAGGTCAGGCGCTCTGGCATAGAGTCGTTGATAAAATTTCTGTATGGAAAGCCGGTTTCCTACAGAGTTCTATTCATTCCGAAGATATTTTCAACCTAGTTCAAGCCAGCTCCATCGTCAGAGGATTTTCGCAAATTAAAACCAAAAGTTTCTTCTTTCTGAATCGATTAGCCGATAGGGAAAATGAAGTGTACGACGTTCTTTATCCGCTAGAAAGCGCAGCTCATTATCATCTAATCAGTACGTTGATTGACAACGCCATCTGTTGGTTGGAAAGTAAAATATTAGCTTTTACTCTATCTATCTTTAGACATTTATCAAGCGCCACAAAGTGAGAGCTGGCTTAACCTTAATCCGAATTTACGTCAGCCAACAAAAAGTGTAAACGATCGAGTAGACTGCTCTTTTTTTATCCGCTAGAGCGCGTATCCCTTAAGAATCCAATTACCGCCATCTAGTGATTAAGTTCAGAAGCACGATATTTTTCTAGTGCCATCTACTGGATTTTAAACGACCCGTCGAGCTCTTGTTAGATTAACGATGTTACGATGATGTTGATTTTACAGATAGATAAATACAGATATAAAAAATATTGCTTCATTTGAAGTGTATAGGATCGTGCAGCCTCGAAGACACGAGGAAAACGTATGAAAACACATTGATATGCACGCGATGCATCGGAACGGAGTTTTCCGGCATTGATTCGCAGGCAACCCCCAAATTGAATTTCCTCCACTTGAATTTTCGCGCTTAGTTTTTGCTGTACCCTTACTTAAACGTAACAGGGGCGAAAAGTTTCCCGAATAAATTCCGCCCGGTCGCGTCGCGTCGTCGACGACTCAAAATTTCCCACCCGTCCGTCTTTCCCTGAAAAATCGATTCGTCATAATAAACGCTCATAGATTTATGGGATTACTTGGGGTAGAAAAGTTCGGGCGCATTTGTTCCCGATACAAAGGCAGATACTTCTGTTTGAAATAATAACGCGCTCGGATATGTCCGGACTTTGGAAATGCTCGCGCGAGAGGAATTATCCATAATAGAGATACATTTTTCATCCCGGATTAATAGAATATGAGAAGTTTTTTTCGCTCTCCCCCCCCCCCCCCCCGACTCCCAATCCCCCGTTATAAATTTTTAAAGGCAGATGTCGGAGCTTTCGAGAGCGACGTAGTAATATATTTTTGTGCATGTGAGGAAAGTTCTCGCGGTAATTCGCGCTTTAAAAATGCGATTTTCGGTGGCGCAAGTTAATGCATTCGAAAGTGACGGCGGATGGAAATAAATCAAATCTGCGTCGGCGAAACTTATTCTGCATTTCAACCGTTTGTATCAAAATTCGTTTCTACGGTTACACATTCTCCATTGTTTCCCTCGCGGCACCATTTTACTAATTCCACTGACGAATAAAGACACTTCGCCACTGGAAACCCATTTCCAGTTGTAAAACAACAAAAAGAAATTCGAGATCTAAATATAAAAGCAGACGTGAACGGGAAGTTTCAAACAGAGGCGCGATTAACACAGCGAATAGAAAACGGTGATCTATTCTGAAGTTCTGAAGCTAGTTAGGAAATTTAATTTAATTTAATTTAAGCTGCGCGCAGTTTAAAAGTGATAGGGGCGCGAATTCGGGGCCCGCTTTTTATTACAAATTGAATCAGTTACGGCCGCGCGCGTAAAACGCAAAATTTCTTTTTTTTTATGCGCCACCGTCAGATTTAGAAATAACGGGGGTGATAAATCGCGTCGCGAAGGGCGAGGGAGAAGGCGACTGTTGGACGGAAGTCGCGGGCAAGACATGATTTATTTCTGTTGTTTTTCTGTAAACTCTTTGGTATTGCTGGGCGACGTGCAGTCTTGTATTACGCAAAGAAATAAAAGACGATCGCAAAACTACAAATTAAATGAAAAACAAGTGATATTATTACGGCTTAGTATTTAAGGCTTAAGACTGGTAGTACTTTGTATAAAAAAATATAAAAAGCAGTGAAATGAATTAAAGATCGCTGATACTTCGTATAGTGAACGTTCATGATTGGTGATACCTTGCACGGAAAACAATAAACAATGAAAAGAAAGACAGCGAATAAAGAAAGACTCAAGTTTGGTAACACCCTGTATAAAAATAATAATAAATAATTGGCAGTGCGCCTTATAAAAATGTACGGAACGTTCGTGCACTTAATTAAAGATTCAATATCGATAAAGGATAAGACCTTGTATGTATATAAAAGAAATAAATAATAGTAAGAAAGGCAATGAACGTTCGCAGCACTACTACTTAAAGACTCGAACGCAGAAAAAAATTAATAAATAAGAACTTGAGCTTTCTTGCAACTAATTAAAGTCTCAAGCTCGGTAATGGCCCGTACAAAAAAAAATTAATAACAGAAAGGCAATGAACATTCGTGCAGCTAGTTTTAATTAACGCGAACCAAAAAAGAAGGCGGACGTTAACACGTACACTTTTAAATTCTTCCTGCAGGAAGCAGCACGCGCCGATAACTTCCTTCTTATTTCATTAGCGTATTAATTTTTTTCGCGCGAGTCTCGGGGGAAAAACCCGATATTAAGTTTTCATGGTGGCCCCTTTACGGCGGCGGAGGCGGCGACGTACGTGCTTAATATTAAGAACTTGCAGTTTATAGGTTCTAAAGGACACCTGGAGCATAATAAATAATGCAAGTTTTAAGTATTAAAACGTCTGTTCCTCTCGGGGAGAGCACATGCGTCGGCAAATTGTTTATTTTTACGTCGGGAATGTACCACCCTTCGCGGTGGTAAGAAAAATGTTTGGTTCTTATTTAAAATTTTTACAAACAATATAACATCAACTCTGAGGATCAGTAAAATAATTTTTTTTTTAAATTTTACTTACCAAAGTTCATTCTAATGAGTTACTACAATGTCACGGGATGAATCCAAATGCGTTTCATCCTCCTACATGGAACCCACATGCACTAGGAAGAGATGAGGGTGGGAGTGGAACCCACAGTGGATCCAACCAACTCGGCTATTCAACTATGTGCCTACTAGTAACTCAAACGGAGTCTGAAAGATGAGATTTCAAACCTCTCGGACCCGGCGTTCGCACAAAGCGAGATAAATCGCAGAAACTTAATAGGGGATTCCCCGTTCCTCTCGGCCGAGGCTCCCTTAAAGACACTGCGAGCAGCTATTTTGATTTAATGGCACAATATCAGACGCAGCCCGAAGCGAGAGGCCATCGCTCCACTGCATTTGTAATAAAAACGGCATTTTACGTCGCGAACCGCATTATTACGACTGTAACTTTAACGTACGCGAAAGTATTTTATTTCCGCGTTAAGCTTACTGTGTATTACAATGTACGATTAAACAAAAGAAAAAACGGAACCGATGGATAGGCGCCATCTAATAGTCAGTAGCCAAATTTATTTTTGGGTTGTAAACACGACTAAACCACCAGACGACTGCAAGCATTGCGCAGACGCAGACCCAAAATTATTGTGTTTAAAGTCATCGTTCTCCTCGAAACGAAACAAAAGACGATCGATAATTTTCCGGGGGAGTGTAAGTTATTTTTTTGCTGAATTTTAAAGTCACCGCCGTTTTTTCTTTCTAAATATTGAAATTTGTAAGAACCTAGACGCTCGCGCCTGCGCATCGTTCTCAACCGTCTAGAGACTCGAGCCGCTCGTGCCAGCGAACGGCATACAGCACCGCCATCTTTCACGCACGCCTTTTCCTAAAGCGACTCAATTTTCTTTACGCCAATTTAATTACGCTACTTACAAAAATCTCGTAAATTTTAAACGCGGCCGTTATAAGCGAGGAGTTTTTACGGCCGGTGGATCCTCGACGCACGCGAAAAACTCCCGCTCTAAAACGCTAAGCCGGCGGCGGGTTTTTGCAGCGGACGGCCTGGGGAATTCCCGGCGGTGTTAAAACAAACGAGTAATAGCTGCGAAATTACGTTACGCCGGCCTATAAACTGTTTAATGCCCTCGCTGTGTAAACTTCAAAAGCTCCGGCGGATGGTCCATCGCACCTGCGACTTATTTCGCTTTCGTCCTGATAAATTAGGCGAAGATGGCTGGGGTTTGTTGCAGAAAACAAGAAACAGATGCTCGAGATTCTATTACACGAGCTCCTTCGACAAAACCCACAATAAAAGCGCAGCAAGCGAGTGGAATTGAAACAGATGGTTATTGCGGACGTTAAATGTACTAAATAAAACGCCATCTAACAATCGGTAGATAACATAAGTAATGTTGTTGAAAAGTAACAGTATTGCGAAAACCCATCCATCCGGGATGGACGTGGCATAAAGATGCTAAAAGAAGAGGCGCCAGAGTGAACAGTGCTCGGCCTCATTCAAGGCGGCCTCACGTTCACAATAGTTCTACGCAATAAATCGCAAACTCACTTGTACACTGAAGGTACAGGCACAAAAACAATAGCCACAATAAACAAGTGCTCAGTGAAATTGGGTCTGCGACAAAAGGTCGCTGGATACACTAAGTGAAAACAACTCAGCGGTGCCCCAGAAGATTCCGACAAGGTCGAATTTGAGTTCTTCTAAATTGTCTTAGCAAAAACTCCGATATTTTACAAACAAATGACACACGTACCACCAAAGCTAAACGAAAAGTGACGCCGTGAAACTAAACGGGGTGAGATGACGCGCGGCGACCTTACAACCAATCAGAAACCGTAGATCTCTTTACATGCCCATGAAAGGACGCGTAGTCGGTTGAGTTTCACGATCGAAAATTTGACGCAAGCGTTTTCGGTGTCTGGGTTGTCACGCTAAAGCTTAAATTGACCAAAAATTCGGAGTCCTGCCAACCTAATTTTGAAACATAACAGTTAAAGCCACTTTGAATTTCCATTGCAGCTAGAACGCGTTGTCTCTTTGTCTTTTCAAATCATTTCCTGGGTTTAGGCACTTCCTTTCCTTTAAGACAACTCCGGGAATCTCTTATTTTAAATTTGGCAACTTCCACCGTTAAGATTGTGAATAACGCCTTGTAACGTCTAAAGAAACTGTTGTCCGGCACACAGCATCTTCTGGATCCAGAAGCCAGAATCTCTTGCGTAATTTCTCTTTTCTGTGGGAGGAGTTTAATTAAAATCTGCGAAAAAAAGTGTTTATTCAAATTAAACGGTCACAAATTAAGAAAAGAGATCTTCAGTGGAGTAAAATTAATGCGCACGTGTTTCATGAACCGGATTCAGGTGTCTTCAATCGATTGAAGGTCAGACGTACTGGCGCTGCGTCGTCTTTTCTCCTATGACAACTCTGGGCATCCCTTCGACGGGTTCTCTGCCATTCCCGTTAAGATTTCAGCCGTCTCTCTGTACGACGCCTTCCAGCATCTAGAGGAACTATTATCCGCCCCGCGGAATTCACGAGATTTCGAAGCCAAACGGTAAGATTGCAGGATTAAACTTGAAAGTCCTCATCGCAGTATCATTTAGAGTGGCAAAAGCGAACGGAATTTATCCAGACTTTGTGCAGAGATCCAGAGACAGCTGAAAGCAAAACTGGAATGGCAGAGAACGCGTTGAAGTGCCAAATTTAAAATAAGAGATGCCCAGAGTTATCGTAGGGAAAAGGACGATACGGCTCTAGTACGCCTGACCTTCACTCTGTATCCGGGTGTCTTCAATCGAGTAAAGGTCAGACGTACTTGTACCGTGTCGTCCTTTCCTCTACTATAACTTTGGGCATCCCTTACCTCTCTATACAACGTCTTCCAGCATCTAGAGGAGTTGCCCCGCGGGATTCACGAGATCTCGAAGCCAAACTGTAAAATTCCAAGATCAAACTTGATAGTCTCATTTCGAGTCGCAATAGCGAACGGAATTTATAAAACGCGATCCAGACTTTGTACAAAGAGACGGCTGAAAGCATAATGGGAATTGCAGAGAACGTGTTGAAGCGCCAAATTTAAAAAAAGGAATGCCCAGAGTTATCGTAGGGGAAAGGACGACACGGCATTAGTACGTCTTCACTCGATTGAAGACACTCAGATACAGGTGTCTTCAATCGAGTGAAGGTCAGACGTACTGGTACCATGTCGTCCTTTCCTCTACTATAACTCTGGGCATCCCTTACCCCTCTGTACAACGTCTTCCAGCATCTAGAGGAGTTGCCCCGCGGTATTCACGAGATCTCGAAGCCAAACTGTAAAATTCCAAGATCAAACTTGATAGTCCTCGTCGATAGTCTCATTTCAAGTGGCAAAACCGAACGGAATTTATAAAACGCGATCGAGATGTTATAGAGAGATCCAGACTTTGTACAAAGAGACGGTTGAAAGCATGACGGTAATTGTAGAGAACGCGTTGAGGCGCCAAAGGAAAGGACGACACGGCACCAGTACGTCAGACCTTCACTCGATTGAAGACAACTGTATCCGGGCGTCTTCAATCGAGTGGAGATCAGACGTACTGATGACGTGTCGTCCTTTCCTCCACTATAATTCTGGGCATCCTTTATCTCTCTGTACAATGTCTTCCAGCATCTAAAGGAACTATTATCCGTCCCACGGAATTCACGAGATCTCGAATCCAAACGGTAAGATTGCAAGATCAAACTTGAAAGTCCTCATCGCAGTCTCATTTCGAGTGGCAAAAGCGAACGGAATTTATAAAACGCGATCCTCCCGCAGACAAACACGTACTCACGAGGCGAAACCGAAGACGTTACCCGCTCGCAATCGCGGAGGCAACATTAAAGCCCCGGCCAGTCAATATTTGCCAGCACTCACCGGAACCGGGCGAGCCAATTTCAGCAGCAGCGCGGGCGGGCTCAGGATCCGCGGAATTTTAAAACAAACACGTTTCGCGAGCCCGCCGACTCTTTAAAGTCAATACGATTATGCTCAGCCGAAGCAGAAAAACAAAAAAAAAAAAAACGCGCCGCCCTTTGTGACAGGCGCGGGCGGGTATTCACCGGATCTGCACCGTACATGTTAATCTCTCCGGCGGGGCGCACCGGATTTGAATCGAGGAGAGATTTGATGCACGATTGATTTGTTTTGAAAATATTAAGCCGCTTATGTGCGCTGTTTTTACTAATGGGCGATTTATGGATGTTTTTCGGATAAATTGATGCACAGATTTGAAATTACGCTATAAAGAGTAAAGAACTTTAGTTTTTAGTTGAATCACATAAAACAGTCGTTATGTTCTGATGATAAATATTGAATTAAGTGCACGTAACTCCTAACCACCCTGATTAGGCCACTCCACCTCACTACTCCACTCCACCTCTCCTCCCCACCTCTACAACTCTACCCCACCACTGCGCGGATCAGGAAAATGTAGTCTTTAGTTATAACTAGAGCACGGCGATGAATGAGAATGAGCGTCATATGTTTCCTGCGACGTTTATTCGTAAGAGAGGGTGGGAGGGAAACAAATTACCTTGCTCTAGTTATAAGCAGTGATACCTAATCGAACGTAATGTACTCGTATTTGCAAACTTTCCAATTTCGAGTCCACTGATGTACTTTGTAACTAAAGTTTCATTATAATCACGTAATGGCAAAGTACGTAGGGATAAACTAAACAAACAAATGCATTATGTAGTACGTAATAACACCCTCTGTATACCTGTTTTTTTTTTTTTAATAATGTCATTAACTAGGGTACTTCCCAAACGATATAAATTTCGTCTTCTTTTGTCCTCCTTTTATCTCCGTGTTCAACAAGTGATTCATAAAATTTCGACCGATCGGAAATTAATGCGTCGTTAAGCAACCTACCCTCTACGCCCCCCCGGAACTGCGCCGCCTCGCATTCGCCTTCCAATTATAAACAAGCGCAAACGAGTTAATTCTTCGGCTTTTATTTGGTGGGCGCGAGTTATTTCCTTGCGGCCGTAAAACCGCGTTTATCTTCGTGTACACAATTTACCAAATCGTATCCCCCCGTTCCCCCCCGACCATCTCGCGTCGATCGCCCTCGTTATTTCGCCGATAAATTCACCGTAATGTCGCGGGCGATACATTCGCGCGCGCGCGCGCCGCCGCGGATACGTTCGGAAAGTTGTTCTTCGCCCGCCTGTCAAGCGCAAGCATGTTTTGCGCGATTATTTTCCGTAATGCGATACGACCGACCCAGTTTTGCTCGGCTCCTGCACATTTGTATTGTCTCCGGCAAAGACATTGCGCCAGAAAATTAAGACAATGGATTGAACGTATATGAATTATTGTTGTAGTGCAGACGATAGATCGATTGAACGCTAAGTTTCCAAAACAACGGCGAGAGACGTTATTGCTGAAAATTGAGAGACAAGTTCGTGCAAAACCTGTCCATCAAATTTAACGAGAAAACTTTCGGTATTCAATAAAAAATGGCACACAGCATTTACCTTACCGTGGCAGGAACTAATCTGAATAGCCTTAAATCGGCAAGTTAAGAAAATTCTGCTTTTTCATCAAGTGGAGGCGAGTTATGATTCCACTGCTTGGTCGTTGGTTATTTTTCACTTAGAAGTTTCGTGCAGGATAAAAATATTTAAATTTGGTTCAAATTGGTAGAGAGTAGAGAGAATGTTAGGTCGATTCTTGCACTCCTCAATGAGGAGAAACGACCGTATAAATGCTTTTGTTATCGTTGATGTTGGTGTTGAAGAAATAGCTGGTGCATTCGGTGATAAAATCGTTACATACTTTTGCTACTTCCTCCCATCGCATTAAAACTTAGGTACTACAATTCAACGCTTGTGGTGAAGGATATGCTGATTCTGGAACCCCCTTGGGCTTCAAGGTCAAGGATAGACCGATTCTGAAGTCTACTCAATGAGGAGAACCACCAGAAAAATTCCAGATCAAGGCCTGAGGAGGTTCCAGAATCGATCTTGATTTGGAGCCTCCTCATTTGATCTTAACCTGGCATTTTTCGGTCGTCCTCCTTATCGAGTAGGTTTCAGAATCGGTTTATTATTGGCCTTGAAGCCCGAGGAGGTTCCAGAATCGGCTTATTGTGATCTTGAAGCCCGAGGAGGTTCCAGAATCAACATATCCTTGATCGAAAACGATGAATTATAGTGAATTCCTGAGATGGGAGGAGGTATATGTATAAGCCGTACGCTTATGATGATTCATATTATCAACTCGAGTGTCACTGTAATTCTAACTTCAGACCACGGTCACGTAGTATACATTTATAACAAGAAGACTACGTCTATAACTTTACCCCACGGTCACGAGAAAACTACATTTACAACCAAGCGTTCAGTCAGTGCGAATGTCGCACATCATCTGCAGGTTCGAACTTACATACCCTCCTTAAGTGTCAGGTGGGAGGAGGTGTTTAGGTGGACTGGTTTAAGAATCTCATCCGAACTTGAATGGGTTACAAATAAGTTGCTCGTGGAGCTTCCTCCGAATTGAACCTTGAAATTGTTAGGTCAAGGATGGAGGAGGTTTCAAATGATCTAAACTTCACGTTCGGTCAAGGTTAGGGGTGCGATCTTGAACTACAAGGTTAGATAACCTAAATTTAAAAATTCGATCAAGGTCAAGAATGCGATCTTGACCTACATTTCAAATTCGGTCAACCAGATGACCTAAATTAAAAAATTCGAACAAGATCAGGAATGCAATCTTGAGCTATATTTCAAATTCTTGGCCTTGATCATCATTTAAATATACTGTGAATTTGGTGGAATTATATTCTCTGGGCAAAAAAAGCGAAATCATTACGATCTTACATTTCAAATTCGTTCAGAGGTGGAAACTTGACCTGAATTTCAAAATCGGTCACGTTCAGGAATAGGTCGATTCTGGAATCTCCTCCGCTGACCTTGACTTACAATTTCCAGGAGGTCATTGATCCGATCTACATTTCAAATTGATCAGTCAGATACTCAAACTTGACCTACATTTCAAAATCGGTCGAGGACAGACATAGATCGAGTCTGGAACCACCTCCGGCCTTGACTTACGTCTTCAGGTGACCTAAATAAAAAAATTCGGCCTTGACCTATTTCACAAATTCTTGATCTTGATCTATATTTAACTGTACTTTGAATTTGGTGGAATTATATTCTCTGGACAAAAAGAAATCGAAATTACATTTCAAATTCGATCAGCCAGAGATGCAACCTTGACTTGCATTCTAAAATCGGTCAAGGTCTTCCTCCTCCGACCTTGACTTACATTTTCCAGGGGGTCATTGATCCTATCTTGACCAACATTTCAAATTCGTCAATCAGGTGACCTACATTAAAAAAATCGGGTAAGGAATTGACCTTTATTTCAAATTCTTGATCTTGATCTACATTTAACTGTACTTTGAATTAAGTGGAACAATATTTTCTGAAAAAAAAAGAGGTCCTACATTTCAAATTTGGTGAGTCAGGCAAGAAAACTTGACCTACATTTCAAAATCGGTCAAGGTCAGGGATAGGTCGATTCTGAAACCTCTTCCACCTACCTTGACTTATATTTTTCAGGAGGTCATTGATGCCACCTTGACCTATATTTCAAAATCGGTCAACGTCAGGGAGAGGTCGATTTTCGAACATCCTCCGACCTTGACTTACATTTTCAGAGGCAAGGTCGGAGGAGGTTCCAGAGTCGGTCTGTCCCCGACTGTAGGGAAAAGTCTGTACCTTAGCGTAAATGAAGGGACAAATTTTTCCGTTCGGGACAGAAAGGAACTATTAAGCTACTCAGATAAAATTCAAAACGCGACTTGAAACAATGTAAGCCTTATTTCCTGCATGGGATTGCGGCGAAAGCTCGCCTTAGATCGAAAAGTTAAGAAATTTCTGCTTCTTCAGCAAATGAAGGCGATGGGCGTGGACGGTGGCTATTTCTCACTTAGAAGCTTCGTGTGAGATAAAAATATTTAAATTTTATTGGTTCATTACGATGTCAGCCACCCATTTACAAGAACCGATACTGCAACTCGGCGGAAGAAAAGTTGGAAGTCACAAGCTGAAACAAAATAATAAATGCTTGTGAAGTGGAAATTTATTTTGCATTAAAACGTTACTCAATTGAGAGGGCCAAGTTGTTTTATTTTCCCTTTTGGTTGACCCTCGTAAACATATATAATTAAATTAACAATAGAGGTGAAGCGCGTGCAATTAACTTCTAGATATTTTTCGCATTGTGCTTTTTTTTATTTCTCCTCTTCACAAAGACCCCGATAGGTTTTCACCGGCCGCCGTCGCGTCGTCGAGAAGCAGGAAATTAATTAGTAATTCGTCGTCTGTGCGTGAAATAAGCGGACGGGGCGCGCACACACTCACAAAGGCCGTCAAGATTTTTAATTACGCTTCGCGCCCGTCTTTTTTTGCGCCGCACATTGTCGTCGCGTTTTATTATAGCCCGGCCCGTCCGTTAATTGGTGGGTATCGTCCGTCCCCCTCCTCGACCCTCGTACAACAGACGGGGTGATGTATACGCAAATAAAGCGGATTCATTTGTTTTTGGGGGGGTAATTATTGGCCCGCCGGAACAAACGGCGCGCGGGTTCGGCGTGTTACGTACGTGCGTGCGTGTTTGCGTGTAATTAATGCGAATGTTTGTGCGATTAGTTGTTCTGAAGTTTTTAGATAGAAATTCGGACGCATTTTCGAACTGTCTGGATCTGAAATTGATGGCCTTAATCATTACAGCATGTTTGGCCATAAAGTTTCGTTAGTGTGGCGGGTTTTGGAAACATTAAACATTTATTTAATCAGAATGACATTTGTAGGTGGGTAATTAATTGACTTGCAACAAACTGTGGTGGGCGAAAAGGGGGGGGGTCTTCAAATATTGGTAATAGAATGTGCTATTGTCGTAGCCACCGGTGATGTCCCCCGTCTGGCTCAGCTACGTACGGAACGGTGTCCCGATATAAGATCGCCGGTATCCAGGTTCACAAAATAAAATGTAATAAAACTCAACTAAATCTTATTTATAATATTATCTAAATAGTAGGACACTTACCAGAGAAGGAGTACACGAGATAACACTCGTGATGGGCTGGTAAAAGTGAGATACTTACTCAAGGGACGGAGTACACAAGATACTCGTGTCGGGCTGGTAAGAGTGAGACACTTACTTAAAGATCGGAGTTCACGAGACACTCATGTCGGGCTGGTGAGAGTGAAACACTCGTTCAGAGGTTGAACAGAGTAATGAGACACTCGTGCCGGGCTGATGAGAGTGAGACTCACTCAATGGTCGGAGTACACGAGAGACTCGTGTCGGGTTGCTAATCATTCGATGGGCAAGACGCGGCGGGTAATGTCCGGGCCTAGTACGAAGATGAGAAGGACCCGTACCTGTCACTTTCTGAATTTGTTATACGTAAAGGACCTTGACTCCTTGCAGCCTCTTTGTTGGTAGAGAAGAAGGGTGTGGGTCGCAGATGTGACCATGGGATTTATGATTTTTTGTTTTCTATAAATTTCCGTCAGACCACTACTACCTACACGTTTTGTAGGAAACAGCCGCAGCAAGAAAAATTACAAACGAAACAATTAACTTTTACGAGGCTTCCGTCCGTCCGTCCGAAGACGTATTTATGCAATCGCGAAAGAAGTCGTCAGCCTGCCTCCTCCTAATAATGAAACTTCTAAAAAGATTAAGTTGTTTTTGCGCCGGACTATTTCGCAAAATGAGACGATAACACTCGAGACGGGGGAACTTAATTTAGAACTTGTAGGATTAATGCCGGAATAAGATTGAGAATTTAAATTACAATGACATCGGGACGAGAGGCGGCGCGCTCGTACAGACATAATAGCCGAGAAATAATCGGGAGGCTTTTGTGTCGTCGGGGCGCAAAAAACAAATGAAGGCGCGAGTAATAGAATTTTGCGTTGCCAATAACAATTGTTAGTTTTCTCAATTGGATTAATAATTTCGATGTGTGACTTGATAATTGTTATACTTCGGTCCACCACCCAATGCTCTCATTTAAGTGAAACGTAAGCGGAATTCGAGGTACTTGAGGCCTCCTCAAAAAGAGCAGCAAAAAGCAGAGCCTTATAAAACCGTTAGCACTTGACCTCCTTCCTGAAATACAGTTCCCAGGATGACGTCGGACGAGGAAAGCGAGCTATTTCCGCGGTGGTCGTCGAGACAATGAGCGGGCTGTTTTGTATGTATAAAACAGTGCATTCGCCGGAGATAAGCTGAGCCCTCGCGCCGCCCCGGCAAGAAAAATACTCCGTCTGCATGCCGGAAAATTATACAAATATATAAGGATTAGGTTGCTCTCAGGCACCGGCGGAATAAATCCTTTGATAATGTGTACGTACTACTGCGGAGTCTGCCAGGAAATTACGTTCTTAATTATTTTCGTCAGCCTGACGTTGCAAGGCGTGGAATTTGTCTGAAGAACTAAGTTGCTGCTGTGCACCTCGGTTTTAGATTACGTTTCATTTTCCCTGTCATCTTTTTAATATAATTAAATAAACGTAATGTGGAGCCGCTACCTACTGGTTTGCAAATGTAAGTGAGGGCAAATAAATAATATAAAACTTATTTATAATATTATCTAAACAGTAGGACACCTACCAGGGACGGAGTACACGAGGTAAACTCGTGTCGGGCTGATAAAAGTGAGATACTTACTCAAGGGACGGAGTACACAAGATACTCGTGTTGGGCCGGTAAGAGTGAGACACTTACTCACAGGTCGGAGTTCACGAGACACTCGTGTCGGGCTGGTGAGAGTGAGACACTCATTCAGAGGTCGAACGGAGTACACGAGACACTCGTGTCGGCCTGGTGAGAGTGAGACTCATTCAATGGTCGCAGTACACGAGACACTCGTGTTGGGTTGGTAAGAGTAAGATACTCACTTGAAGGACGAGACACTTAGTCGGGCTGGTGAGAGTAAGATACTCACTCAAAGGGCGGATTTTACGAGACGCTCGTATGACAGCTTGCTCAGTAGGTGATTGGTGTGGAGGTTTAAGCTGCAGTAGGTCAAGGTGTATGGAAGTTTTGAGGCATGGGATGAGGGAGGAATATCAAAAAAAGTAACAAATGCCTATGAGGTCTTTAAAGGACTTTGATTCTGCGAAAACTGATTTTGTCGAAATTGCTGAAGCGGCGAGTGGGTCGGCAATCCCTCGCCGACTTTCCCTTCGCAAATCGCGTTGGTCAAAGTTTAAAAAATTCGTGAAATCCGGAATTTATGACGTCCAAGCTGCGAGGAGCTAATGAGTGTCGAGTAAACAGGGCCACATCCAACTAATGCCCGGGATAAATAAACAGATACGTTGAGCGCGTTGATCGTTAAACAGGATTTAATCGGAAAACAATACGGGCGCTGCGCGCTTCGTTAAATAATCCGCCCAAACAAAGGATCAAATGGCTCCTCGCACTCGCCGCCCCTTCCGCACGGTTTTAACTGCAATTATAAGGGCGTTTCTTCCCACAGTTTCTTGCCTGGGACGTTCCAATTTCCGACCCGTCAAAATCGGCGGCCCAAACTCTTTTGAAACGTCTCGTCGCGCCGTACGTGAAAGTTTCCTTCCGGTGGGAGGAGGTGTTACACCGCGAAGTGTCCGTCGCTTAATTTTTTCGTTACAGGGCGGTAAATTCCAAAAAACTCTGGAAATTAAACATTTGCCGCCGTTCTCCGAGCGCGATCGATGATTCATTGCGCTCATTACTCGCCGGCTCGCCTTAAGTAGTTACGGAGGAACTTTTTGCAGCGCGCCCCCGAGCAAAAACGGGCTCGTTATGCAGATTTCTTGCGCGCGGAAAAAGTTCCCTAACAGGGCATTAACGATTTGTTCGAATACATGACAGAGCAATTAAACTTTCCGATCGAGGCGGCCTGGAAGTGCCTTGTTTCGCGGGAATTCGTTTAAGGAGAAATTCAAGTTCATTATTTAGCGTGCGAACCAAACAAAGGGAATTTAAATTTAACGACTTTGAAGAAGAAGAGTTGGCATCGCCGGCTGACACTGCACAGTGCAGGCGGAGTTCGAAACTCAAACTCATCCATACTCGTAGGAGTGAGCGAGAGAGAAAGTCACATCATCCACATTTGAGGTGCGTAACTAGAAGAAAAAAATTAACACGTCCTTTGAAATTTCTAAAGTCTATGCTATTGTTGCCTCTGACCTTGGCACTGGAGTACAGGTAAGATCTGCACACCTTCTGTGAAGATCGTTGATATCCTCTTTTAGTTTTCACCACTTTGCAGCGGACGCAAAATTGGTTTGGCTAGTTGTTTTGTTCGATCCACCACGCTCCGCTGGATTTCCAATCCTTTAATGATCCAAGGTGGCCGCTCTCGTCTTCATTTTAACGACTATAACGAATTAGTTTGCCCATTCGGAACTCAGATATTCAAATTATCTCTTTGACGTCCTTAAGAGGGGGAAAATGGCATCACCCAGCACATTTAAATTTATTCGCATTACGCATAGTTTTTCTATTTACTCATAGGCATAGCTTTTCTAATCCTATAAAGTAAGACTTACAGGATTTAAATAATCTGTTCGGCATCTCTCAGAGGGGAAGAATGACATCACCCAGTACATTTAAATTTAATTATTTTTTACCTGGCACATAGCTTCGTAACGAAATGTAGTATCCGCTAGAGGTCCAAGACCTACGCATAGCTTTTCTACTTCCTCCTAAGTATAGCTTTTCTACTTCTATACAATCAGACTTATTATTATTATTATTATTATTATTATAGTATTTAAATCACCTATTTGGCGTCTCTGAGATGGAAAAAATGGCATCGACCGGCACACTTAAATTTGACTATTTTTTTTTACTCCGCGCATAGCATCCGAACGAAATGTGGGATCCGTTAGAGGTCCAGGGCCATACGCTTAACTTTTCTATTTCCTCATGGGCACAGCTTTTCTAATCTAATACAGTCAGACTTACAGAATTTAAATAATCTGTTCGGCGTCTCTAAGAGGGAAAGAATGACATCACCCAGCATATTTAAATTTTATTGTTTTTTATCCTGCGCATAGCTTCGTAACGAAATATAGTGTCCCCTGGAGGTTCGGAACCAACTCCATTCTCCTTTCTTGCAATCTTACCCGCTACGCCCTTCACTCCCGCCCTAATCATCTGTTACCAGGAGACGTGGCTACCGTGAGTGAGCTATTCTCTAGGAGTTAGTGGAGGGTGCGATAGTTGGAAGTTATAGGCTACTCGGAAGTAGGTAACGACCAATTGGTCAGCAAATGGTCGGTGTGGAGGTATAGGTGCGACGGATCAAGGTACTCGAGAGCTGCGAGAAAGAAGATTAAGGATGATTCGGTGTACAGTCAGACTCACAGTACCCAAATACTCTGTTCGGCGTCTCCGAGAGGGGAAAAATGATATCACCCGACACATTAGGATTTAAATATTTTTACCCCGCGTACAGCTTTGTAACGAAATATAGTATCCGCTGGAGGTCCAGGACCTACATATAGCTTTTCTAGTTCCTCATAGGCATAACCTTTCTAATCCTCCGCAGTCAGATTTAACAGAATTTAAATAATCTGTTCGGCGTCTCTAAGAGGGAAAAAATGACATCACCCAGCACATTTAAATTTAATTATTTTTTATCCCGCGCGTAGCTTCGTAATGAAATGTAGCACCAACCAACAACTCCTGTATATTCAGACCCAGTCTCCTTTCTTACAATCTTACCCGCTGCGCCCTACACTCCCACACTAATCACCTGTTGCTAGGAACCGCAGTTGCTGCGAGCGAGCCGTTCGTAGGAGTTAGTGCGGGGCTGCAGGGTGCGGTAATTAGGAGTTATGGGCTGTTCGGAGGTAGATAACGGCTAATTGGTAAGCAAATGGTCGGTGCATGGGTATAGGTGGTACGGATAAAGGTTGCGAGAAAGAGGATTCAGGATGATTCGGACTCCTATACCAATCTACTGCACCGAAACAACATCTTACACAAAAACGAACAACTCAGAGGTATATAATAAGTTCTTGTCTAAATCAGATGTGTTTCACTGGTTGCTCTGATTTATCTCCGACTTTTTCCGCGGTGAGAACACAACGGCGCGCATTTACCGAAAGCTTCATTAAGTGCTCGGCGTAATCCTCTCGAAACGTTATGCTCTTAAACAAACCATCCATCAGGCTAAGTCCGAACTAATTTATTAAAAGAAGAGTTCCGCTCCGTGTACGACAAGGCGGAGTTCGCGTGCTGCTCGCAAATCTCGAGATTAGAGCGCACATAAATTAAACATGTTTTTTAGTTCAAATTTAAGAAAATTGAATACACGAGTTCGTCCTTCGTTTTTTCGGCCGGGGCGGCCCTCGGTGCACTCGCGACTTGAACGTTATGGTAATATTCGGCATCTTTAATGTTTCTCATTTATATGCAGCAGAGATTTGTAATCTGACATGATGTCGTTCTGAAATTTGCATTTCGCCAAAGTAAATAGACCGAAATATAAAGACGGGTTTTATTATAATGCGAGGCGACCCGCCCAAATGTATGTTTATCTTGTTAATAAAAAAAGGGGGGCATAAAAATATTATCTGCGGGGACGAATAATTTTTATTAAATATTAAAAATTTATGTGCGGAATATAAAAGCGCGGCCCTGCACACGGAATTTGCCGGCCGATAAAAATAAATATTGCCCCTCTCTCTGTGATATCTGCGCGTGCAGGTGACTGAATAAATTCAATAAATTGGCGTAATGAAGCCTATCTGGAACCCGTTGTTGTCGGGACGCTTTTTTTTTTTTTTGAAAAGCGGGTCCTCGAAGGTGATTTACGATTGGCCGTGACAGCTGCTCGGCGATGAGAATATACGCACGCATAAAACATGAAAAGCCGGTAAATCAAAATTCGTGCGCGCCCATGTCGGCCCTGGTTACGGCGTGCATCTGTTTATCTCGGGATTAAGATGGATGTTGGAGTGTCATCCGACGAGAGGTGTCACGTAAATAAGTAATGCCCTCGTGTAATGATGAACGTGTGCATTACGGCCCTGACGGGTTACTGTTGCACCTATCTTTATAAAAGTCACTCAAATTGTCGGCGTTAGTTTTAAAATCCACGTCGTGATAGGTTATCTCTAAAATAACACAGAGAAAACCTTGGAACCTCTTGGACCAATGAAGTACACGTCACGTTGACATCTACGAAACAGGGTAACGATGACGGCCATCAAGAGAAACCAAATTAAGGCCGTGGCTTAACAAATTAAAGTACGACCGCATTGGCCAACAAATAGAATCGCAAAGCTAATTTTTATCGCTAAGATAACCACCGAACCAAATATAAAAAGACTAGCCTCTGACAAATAGGATGCAACGATGCTCTAACAGACCAATGGTGCAGAGTTGCCTAATCCCCGCGACAAAATAAGGGTACAAATAGAATGGGTATGAATGCTAGTGCTGCATAGTTTGGCTAAAACTCGCCCGCTGGTGCTGTATAGTCCTGCAAATGATACAACTTACCCTCTGGTGCTACATAGTCCGACAGACCGTACATCAACTACACCTGCTTCAAATAAAAGGCACAGCTTCATCAGCATTCACAGTAAACCTACCCTCGTCGAGATCGGCCTGCAACAACTGTTAACCTTTTTGCTTGTTCCCAAACGTTAGGTTTACGTTCATCAAATAAAATTTGTTTTGTTAAATAACTGCTACGAACACGTCCATAAAATCAATGTAGATTTTTCATTTCTACTTTTTCCCTGGACCCGTACTCATCCTCATTCATTGTTTCTCCCAATCAAATTCGTTTACTTCCTGCCGCAACATTTAATTTTCTTTCTGCGCGTGTGCCCGTTCCGAATAAAACAAAATTGACGTTCTCCTAGCGGTTGTACGTCAAGCAGAGCCTTTGTTCGCCTCTCATATACATATACGTTTATTTGCCGTTCCTGCGGGCGCTGCGGCAAACAAGTGGCACAGAATTACGGTGAATTTAGGGCCTCCGCAAGGCGACGGGCCGTTTGTAATTTTCCGGGGGGGCGCGAAATGTTCCAATAACGTCCGGAGAACGAGGTGGAGGAACGGGAGGCGAATGCAAACATGACGTTTCGTGTTTGTCTTATTAGTGTGTTCCTAGTTTTCGCCTTTATGTTTGTTTTTGGATGTGACCTCGTCCCCCTTCTCCCTCCTTACCTCGCATTTAAGTCTAATGACCTTGCCGGAGTAGGTTTTGGGTACAGAGAAGACCCCCACACGTCCTGTGAAGGTCGTTGATGTCCTCTTTTAGTTTTCACCTTTTTTGCGCGGACTTTCTAGTTGTTTTTTTCGATCCACCCCGTCTCCGCTGGGTTTACGATACCTTCAACTATCCAAGGTGGCCCTTCTCGTCTCCATTTTGATGACTATAACGAGTTAGTCGGAATTAGAACTTAGACGGGCGCTTAGCTCTTTTTTCGTGATCGCAATGTAATTTGTTCGGCGTTTCTAAAAGGGGGAAAAATGACATTCCTTTTACCCCGCTCATAGCTTCGTAACGAAATGTAGTATCCGCTAGAGGTCCAGGACCTACGCATAGCTTTTCTATTTCCTGACAGACAGAGCTTTTCTAATCCTACACAGTAAGACTTAACAGAATTTGAATAATCTGTTCGGCGTCTCTAAGAGGGGAAGATTGACATCACCCAGCACATTTAAATTTAATTATTTTTTACCATGCGTAAAGCTTCGTAACGAAATGTAGTATCCCCTAAAGGCTCGGGACCAATTCCTATACAGACTCATTCTCCTTTCTTACAATCTTACCCGCTGCGCCCTTCACTCACACCCTAATCATCTGTGCCAGGAGCCGTGGCTACCGCAAATGAGCCGTTCTGTAAGAGTTAGTGCAGGGTGCGATAGTTGGAAGTAGGTAACGGCTAATAGGTCAGCAAATAGTCGGTGTGGGGGTATAGGTGCGACGGTTAGAGGTACTCGAGGGTTTCGAGAAAGAAGATTAAGGATGGTTCGCTGTACAATCAGACTCTTTGGTCGTGATACAGTTTGGCGTCTTTAAAAGGGGAAAAATGACATCACCCAGCACATTTAAATTTAATTATTCTTTTACCTTGCGTGTAGCTTTCGAACGAAATGTAGGTCCAGGACTTACGCATGGCTTGTCTATTTCGGCATTGGCACAGCTAGTCCTACTCCTATACAGTCAGACTTACGGTATTTAAATAAACTCTTCGGCGTCTCTAAAAGGGAGAAGGTGACATCACCCAGCACACTTAATTTTAATTACTTTTTACTCTGCGCATAGCTTTCGAACTAAATGAAATATCCGGTAGAGGCCCAGGACTTACGCATAGCTTTTCTACTTCCTTCTAGGCATAGCTTTTCTATTCCTATACAGGCTTAGAAAACGCAATTACCGGCTCGAGCTGGTACGCTGTGAGCTTTTTTTTTTGGAGGGAGGGGGTTTGTTTTACTCGTAAAAACTAAAATCCTCGACTTGTTTGATGAATTTTGGTGGAGGGCCCGACGGCGTCGCCTCTTGCTCCGATCATTATCCGTCCAATTTGATAAGACGGCGCGTGACTAATGGAAATGACTGTGCAATAACAGCGCGGGGAACGATAGCGTTGGGCCGCCGCCGGAACCGCGCGCATCAACGTCTACAAACGCAGATATTATCTTTGAATCATTGTGTTTGTCTCAAACTCCGAAATTAAATTATAAAGTTACGTAGCTGGGTGTCTCGTTCCGCCGCAGATAATAGTTCGGGAGGGGTTAATTCCTGACGTGCCTCGACTTATCTCGCAGTACCAGAAAGAATGTTAAGGGAGTCGAACAAATTCCCGTAATCATGCTAATTACTTCATGAAATTCGTTCCGATTTACACGTTTGCGCGATTAATTATTATTATTATTTCGAAAGGAAAATCGCGAGGCAATTGTTTCTGTAGGAGCGAAATTTATTCGCGACTTAATACCCTAACAACTCCCGCAGTTACCATCGAGGAGATATTACACGGTATAAGCAAAACATTTAAGCGCCGTCGTAATTCAATTTTATGGTGTGTCTTATAAATTTCGCCCCTATTCCGTCTCTGGGACGGGGGGCGCGCGCGCGCGCAATTATTGCCCGAAATAATATTACGCCGTGAAGACGCGCGGTAATGGAAAATATGATAATCTAGAATTCGGCTCACTTTCGCGCTAATCCCGGCCCGTTAGCGACTAGATCCGGGCCCGGCAAAATCCGGACTGATCTTATTATCCGTAATCGAGTTAGCGATTTTCTGTGCGGGTATATTTTCCGGGGCCTTCCGCATCCGGGGCCTATGATTGAAAGCAAGCTGAGTTCAATTAGATTTAACGATTCGCATTTGTTTAGTGATGATTTGAAATGGAATCATTTCCGCCACTGGTAACTAGGTTATAAACAAGAAAGCGCCCATTTATCAAACACTTACCCCTAAGATAATGTCGACGATTTTCGAAGTCCTCGTTTCATTAATGAAAGCGCAGTTGAGATGAGGACTGGCACTTGGGTGCTTTCCGCTACTGGTATCTAGAAATCAGCTATCCATCAAAAACTTACCTCTAAGACGATTTTGGAAGTACTCGTCCTATTAATGAAAGCGCAGGCGAGATGAGGACTGGGTCTAAGGGTATTTCTATGAACTATTATTTTTCGAACCTAAAATTTAGTTCCGTTAAAAAAATCGATCCGAAATAAATTCAATTGTCGCCGTGCCCCTTTGAAATTATTAGCGCGAAATCCGGAGGGCGTGTTTCCGTATTTCCATGGGGATTGAATCTAGTTCTGTAAAATTGCTCCCGCGTGATGTATTATTCTTCGGCGCGCTGAGCTGGCCCGAATTTATGTGCATCTGTCTAGTTTATATATTTAGGTTTTGTGCTTGCAGGACGTACGTTGCGCGCCGGAAATAATTTATTCAAGAGCGCCCTCAGCGATAAATTGACTGACGTATGCGTTTTTTAATTTTTAAGTGGCCTGCCGAGGTTTGCGATTTATAACAAGTTCGGGGGGGACTCCCCCCTCGCGCTCCTCGAGCTGCTTTATGTACTCGATTTGCCCTTTTTAGTTCTTCCCTTGCTTGCGCCAACCAGTATTTATGTCCGGAGTTTGCTGACGTTTTATTTACTGGCATCATTCTTATCTGTTCCGCGCTTTCCAGCCTTGTACATACAGACCAACAAAGAACGCTTTAGTGAAGGTTTTTACTTAAATTTTATTTTCTGATTGTGATAACAAGGATACACAATGGAGGATGTATAGGTGGAGGATAAAGGGCCTCGTTTTTCGTATTTCTAAAGCTTGGGCGAGGATACAACGTTTAGAAATTGTATCCAGAGCTCTCGGGGCAATTAAATCCGTCAAAAATAAGCTACTTGATTTTTACGTTACTTTCTGAGCCGACCTCAAACGTGCGCAACTTCACAACAATCGGTTATTTATCATTATTGACTTTGTTGCTGGGAATTCGAAGTAAACAATACTTAACTTGGCGGCCAACATGATACAATTTATAATTTTCTCCTACTACTATTAGTATAATTCCAAGGGGTTCTATAACTTGACCCCAACATGGCCCTGTTGATATAGAACGTTTGATTTTCTTCATTTCGCCTCTCTCAACGAACGGATAATATCGCGAAACGAAAACCTTTTGAATTTCTCGAGCGTCGTCATCGTGAAATTAATCTCGCCGCGCAAAAAATTTAATTCGCAGAGCAAACAACGCGAGATATTAAAAATTCGCCTCCTTCGGGAAAACTAGCTAGTCGGATAGTTGGCACGCGTCGAACCGAATCGTTTCGAATTAAATCGCCCGGCGGCGTTTAATTAAGGCGCAACAAAACGAAACAATTTCGCACGCTTCCGCCCGGGCCGGGAGTTTAAGGCGTTTACGGACGTAAATTCATTTAAACTCACAATGCGAACGCGTCCTGAGATAACGACGGATGCCATTGTTCGGGGCCTTGGGGGACTGACGGGGGCGAAATTTATTGAAAATTGCACACGTGTCCTCCGGAATTGGATGTGTGTACTGTGGTCAGGCAAGGGCGACTTCTTTACAACACCATCCCTTGGAGACTGCTACAAATTCATTACAAAGACGTAGAAGTAATTCATGCTTGAAGGTTCTCTTATATGTGGACGTTGCTCTGTATAGGAAACCAGAAAAAGGAGTTACAAAAGAAATTGCAATCATAAAATTAAATTAATTAATAAAAAACGATTACTGCGACTTTTTCTCCCCTCTTAGAGACGCCGCAATATTCGAGACCACGAAGTAAAGCTTGGGGCACGATGGGTGATCCCCGCACATTCTTATGTCCGCACACCTATTACGTGCTGGTCATCTCGTCGCTATTTAGTTCGGACAATCTGAAGTAATTCATGGATTCTCGTTCTTTGATCCCTAGGGGAAGTGATTTATAGATGACAGGATTGTCAAAAATGTAGTTCTTTTTCTGTAAAATTTCAAAACACATAGCATTTCCATACAAATTCAGTGTACATAGCATATCCGTACAATTTCAGAATACATGGCATGTCCATACAGTTTCACGATACATAGTACGTCTGTACAGTTCGAGGACACATAGTTTTTCCATACAATTGCAGAATACTTAGTATGTCCAAACAATTCCCAATTAGTTCACGGGTTGTTTGACTCTTCTTGTTCCTTGACACCTAGTCAGGAGTTGAAGGAGTGATTTCCAGGTTATACCGTGGTAGGATGTAGCTCTTCTATTATTACTTTGGATCGTTTTCGAAACAACCTTGTTTTCCCGATCTCGAAGTGATCCCCACTCACCCTTACACTCCTACACCGATCAGCTACTGGCTACTTGGTGCGGACAATCTACAATTCTCAATTCATTTTCGGGTTGCTTCGTTCTTCTTGTTCTTTGACGTCTAGTTAAGGGTTGGAAGAGTGGTTTCCAGGTTACATTACGATAGGATTGTCAAAAAGTAGCTCTTTTGTTGTTACTTTACTTTTATTTTTACTCCATAGAATTTCAAAACACGTAGCATACCCATACAAATTATACATAGCATATCCATACAAATTATACATACCATATCCATACAAATTCAGAATACATAGTATATCCATACAAATTCAGAATACATAGCATATCCATACAGTTTCAGAACACATAGCATATCCATACAAATTCAGAATACATAGTATATCCATACAGTTTCAAAATACATAGTAAGTTCATACAATTTCACGATACTCCTCCGTTTAGTGTTAGAATACACAGTAAATTCATACAATTTCAGAATAGATAGTACGTCCACACAAATCTCAATTAGTATACGGGTTACTTGGCTCTCTTTGTTCTTTAACACCTAGTTAGGGGTTAAAGAAATGATTTCCAGGTAATACCATGGTAGGATGTGGCTCTTTTATTCTTACTTTGGACCATTTCTGACGCAACCTTGTTTTCCCCGATCTCGAGGTGACTCCCAAGCACCTTTACACTCCTCGCCTATAACCTACTGGCTATAAAATATAGTTCAATTTAAATGTGTCGGGTGATGCCACTTTTTCCCCTCTTAGAGACCCCAGATAAATTATGTAAATAATCCAGACCACGAAATAGAGTTCTTTTCAAAGAGTTTCTGCTGGGGTAGTTTCCGAGCTCAATTTTGAAAAGACTGGTGTCTTTTCAAAATTATTATTAATTAATTATTTGCTTGTAATATCATGATGATGAGCCAACAAGGACTGCCTTTCAACGTCGCGATTGATAATTGGAGCGTCCTCACCTCGTAAATTTAACAAATCCATCGAATAAATAATAAATTCGCCTACATGATTTAACCCGGAATAATTAATTTTTGATATTGTTGGTGGGTGTTTTTGTGTTCGCCCGAATGATGTATGAACTAATGACCGCCGACACAGTTTCATTTAAAATCTGGCCCTCCACCAATTTACGAGCCAGAAATTGAAGTTTTATTGGCCGCGCGCACGCATATTAATTGCGTTTAAAACACGGTTAATCAAAGGGCATTAATAACGACGCCCGGTCGACCAATTTCATCATAAATGCCCGTCTCGCTCGAATGTGTATTTTTTTCCGTTCTTTTTCGGTGTCGGATAATCAAGGGCCGGCTTGTTTAAAAATATTCCTCCCCCCTAATATCACTTAACTTCGTTACGTATTCATTAAGGCTGGATGCGCGGCGAATTCATGATTCCCAATTAAATTGAATATTTGAGCCGACAATGAACGGGATTTACTTGAAAGCGTCTCTATTTAATCAAGTCGCCGCGTCCCGGAGGATATCCGCGCAACTTTTTAATTTTTTTTCCCCCGATCCCGTTAACTTATTGCGTGCGTTTTTATTATTTTTCAATTAGCCTGATTGGAGACTTTGCTTTACGGATCGTAGGGACGCGGGGGGCGGAAGACGGTGATACTCTTTTCCGAGGAGGAATTGTAAATATTTTATAATCGAAAAAGTTGCGAACCCATTTGTTCGGGAGACGCGGCGCGCAGGCGGGGGCGGGGGAGGGACATAAATCCCAAATAGATTTTCACGCTTCTTAAGTTTACGTCACCGTGGATCACGAACTTTCCACGGATTTCGAAAAGCGAAACTGATATATTATTTGTTGCGCGTCGCGGAAAACAAATTAAAATTTTTATAACCGGACTTACTGTCCGTCCCCTTTCATATCCCTTCGCGCTCATCCATCTATCTACAAAAATAAAAAGGAAATCTTCCTTGGGAATAGCACTTTAAATTCCCGAGCTTACGTCAGATTGAAATTGTGTAAATTTGTCTTAATAATATGTCCCATGGCCACTACCGTGTCTAAAAGAGTCTATGCGAATCGCGGTGTTTCTAGTCAGACCAAACCATTCGAATTTCCTAAATAAATTGTATTGAGTAGAATCGACTTACAAATGGCATGATATCATTTCAGGATGCACTGAAAGCATCGTCCCGTAGAGATGCTGGAGGTGTTGAAAATATGTACCTTAACGCCTGAAATAAAAATAGTAAGCCGGGATGCACGTTTTCCGAAGAATTCCTCGACAGCACTTCCAGCTGTGTTTCGCGTGTTCAACCCTGGGGGAGTATCGATTCCCCGCGGAGAAAATTCGCCGTAAGTGCACGCCCGGAAACATTCCATTGACACCGACGCGCTGCCCTTTCAGTGCCGGAGTGTTTTATAGCTTTCCCTTGTAGCGTCTTAATGCTCGTCCCGTTAAAAATGCAAATCGGAAGCGTTCGCGATACGAGCCCCCTTTTTTTCCGCCGCGCTTTGATTGCGACTACAATCGATAACCGTTCCGTCGGAAATGTATACCGTACGTGTGCACATATGAAAAGTTTTCGGTCGTTTTATGCTGGAAATATCGCCCCAGATATGTATTTGAATGTCTCCCGGTGCGGCGCTGGGAGTTTTGTTTTCGAACTCGCGTAATATATGCGCCGGCAGTTTTATTAGATTACAATTTATTGCATGCCGCGCTTTGCCTTTGTTGCGTTTATAAAATTTTTATTTCGCAATGATAGGACTATATCTTCACTTGTTGAGATGAACGCCTTGATATATATCAAATTATTCATAAATGACTAACCTTTTACAGAAATCATAAATCATCACTTTGATCCCTTTGATCCCTAATTAGGGGTTGGAGGAGTGATTCTAGATAACAATACAATAGGATTGTTAGTTTCCCTTTTCTGCCACAAAAATTTCAAAATACATGGCATATCCATACAAATTCAGTATACATAGCATATCCATACAATTTCAGAATACATCGCATGTCCATACAGTTTCACGATACATAGTATGACTGTATAGTTCGAGGACACATAACTTTTCCATACAATTACCGAATACTTAGTATATCCAAACAATTCCCAATTAGTAATTCATGAGTTGCTTAACTCTTCTCGTACTTTAATTCCTACTTAAGGATTGGAGGAGTGACTGCCAGATTACAGCGCATTAGTATTGCCAAAAACCAGCTCTTTTGTTATTACTTTGTTACTACATAGAATATCATAACACATAGCATATCCAAACAGATTTAAAATCCACAGCATATTCATACAATTTCAGAATACATAGCATGTCCATACAATTTCGATACTTAGTACGTCCGTATAGTTTAAGGACACATAGCATTTCCCTACAATTTCAGCATACACAGTATGTCCACACAATTCTCAATTAGTTCAGGGGTTGTTTGACTCTTCTTGTTCTTTGACATCTAGTTAGGGGTTGAAGGAGTGATTTCCAGGTAATACCATGGCAGGATGTAGCTTTTTTATTATTACTGTGGATCGTTTCCGACGCAAACTAATTTTTCTCGATCTTGAAGTGACCCCCACGCAGCCTTATAGTCCTACACCTATCAGCTACAAGCTATTTGGAGCAAACAATCTCAATTCTCAATTCATTTACGGGTTGCTTCGCCCTTTTGTTCTTTGACCTTTAATTAAGAGTTGAAGGAGTGATTTTTTGATAACAGGACGATAGCATTGTCAAAACATAGCTCTTTTGTTAATGCTTTACTTTTATTTTTACTTCATAGAATTTCAAAACACATAGCATATCCATACAAATTCAGAATACATAGTATATCCATACAATTTCAGAATACATGGCATGTCCATACAAATTCACGGTACATAGTATGTCCGTATAGTTTTAGAACGCATAGCATATCCGTACAATTTCAGTATACATAGTATGTCCACATAATTCTCAATTAGTTCAGGAGTTGCTTTGACACCTAGCTAGGGATGATTTTCAGGTAATACCACGGTAAGATATAGCACTTTTATTCCTACGCAACCTTGTTTTCTTCGATCTCGAAGTGAACCCCACGCACCCTTACACTCCTACACCTATCAGTACTGCCTATTTATAGCATACAATCTCAATTTTCAATTTATTACTCTTTGGGCTCTAATTAAAGGTTGGAAGGGTGATTTCCTGTTGAAAAACTCATCATTGCTTAGTTCGAAATCTACAATTTTCAATTTAATAAATACCGTTATCATCAATGATAATGATA
This sequence comes from Serrognathus titanus, assembly GCA_039766575.1. Classification (NCBI taxonomy): domain Eukaryota; kingdom Metazoa; phylum Arthropoda; class Insecta; order Coleoptera; family Lucanidae; genus Serrognathus; species Serrognathus titanus. Next base: position 18,330,501 of record CM077911.1, on the reverse strand, counting down.
ACTCATCACTTATCGGGTAGTTTCTGCGGCAAAGTGAAAATTTAAAACGCAATTTAAACTCGCGTTAAATAAACTTCACAAACGGGGGTCCGGCCGACGAAATTATCCCTTCGGTCGTAAAGGCGCCCTCCGATATCACGTTTCACGCGCCATTGCGATTTGCGAGGGTCGCCGGATAGAGCAGTTGTTTAAGTCCGCGCGAAAGACATCACGAGACTGAGATTCCATGGACACGATAAAATAACAACGTCGTTATTCAACGCCCCACGCGTGAGAAACACCGAAAGCCATGCTTCCAAACATTTAAGAAATCGACGAGCATGTGTTTCCGTCTGTGGCGACTTTTTTCTTCCTTTTCGCAGCGTCACAGTTTATTTAATAAGCAAGCACCGCGAGGAAACATAAAACGCGCGTTACTTTTTTATTGCGGAGCACGAAAAACATTAAACACAATTAACGCTAACGCGACGAAGAAGCATAAACATCTTAGTAAATTAAGGCGGACGACCTCAACAACATAAAACGGGTCCTTTTCTCCGCCGCGTTTAATTATGGCTCTCCGTCCTTATCGGCCGCAGAAGGAAAATTCCCGGCCTAATTCGACGTGTTGTGCCAGATTAAAAATCGCCGCCCTTTGTACGGGGGCCGAGCACAATGCGCTTAATCCCGAGAAAACGGGCGCGCTTTGAAGCTCGATGACACAAAGCTCTTGCGGCCCGAAAACTTTGCAAGTAAGTACCCGACGCGAAACTCAGGATGCCGTGGGTTATTCTAACCAATTACGTTTGCATTTACCGCAGTTTCAAGTTGAATACCGACGTTAAATGCTACGATATTGTTACGGTAATTACGAAAGTGGCTTCGCCTACCACCAAAAACTTTCACGACGCAAGCGTAATATCAATTTATTTTAATACCAGACGCTTTACAAATACGCACCTTTTTTTAAAAAAATAAAATTGAACCATAATAAAGCTACATGAATAATTTGGGCTTCGGAGTAGATAGAAACATCCCCCGGTGATAAATCTTCGCGCGCCCGACGTAATTTACTCTTCCTTCAATCCGCGCGAAACTTTGGCAGAGCAAGGACGATAAACTCGAGGAGTTTTATCGTTCTAAATCTAATTTAATATTAATTGCGCGTCGGGCAGAAAGAGTTGTCCAAATTTCGATCCGGAAAATAAGCGTCTTGCTGCAAGAGAGTGTCGGCCAAAAACGAGGGGGTGGGTTCCGCATCTGCCTGCGCCACCGTACTTCGAATTCACTAGCAAATTAAATCAACTCGCTGTTTAATAAACAAAGAGCACAATGACGCTGTTAATTATAGTGAATAAACGGGGGATGAAGCCCTATACGACCCTCGTTAATTCCTAGCATTATTATTTACGCGGGGTTTTTAGATATTATGTACGTCTTCTGCTCGGCGCCATCTCATCAGTGGTTAATTCAATGGCGCTTGTCAAAATCGATCAAAGAATCTGCATTAGAAATTCTGGAACTCTTCTGCATTAGAAATTCTCGAACGGTCCCGTCTCGACATAAAATCTGAATCGGGGCTGCTCTAAAGTCACCCCTCCCCCCTGGCGTCGATGACATCCCGCGGACGTCGCAAAGCCGCATGAAATACGAGTTACATCTGGACGTTTTTCTCATATCAAGCAGTTAAGAATAAATTTCGAAAGTTGTGACGTACGAGCAGCGGCCGTATCGCCCCCTCGGAATTTATTGCGGCGAAAAAAGCGTATTTCCAATTCGATTGTAAATAATAAGCTGCGACTGTTTCTTCTTCGGCTACGTGACTCCGAAACTTCGCGAAAGGGATCACCTTAAGCGCGAGGGATTCCCTATAAATAACTCGAATATATTGTATTAAATCCCCGAAATGGGATCGACGCGAGGTATAAATTTTCGACGCTGGCCTGAGTTGTTCGATTTAATTTCAAGGTTAAAAAAAAAATCTACATTTTTTTTATTTAGTTTTTTTTTGCTGCTCGACAGGACCTTCTTTTGAGCTGCGTATTTGCTGATATTTCCCTGAACGTCGCTAGTCGAGTCATTGCACCCTGATACTAAATTGTAATGAAGGTATTGATATCCATAGAATTTCAAAACACATTGCATATCCATACAAATTGAAAATACATAGCATATCCATACAATTTCAGAATACATAGCATGTCCATACAGTTTCACGATACATAATACGTCCGCATAGTTTCAAAACACATAGCATATCCATACAAATTCAAAATACATAGCATATCCATACAATTTCAGAATACATAGTATGTCCATACAATTTTAAAAGACGTAGCGTATTCGTAAATATTTTAATTAAATTTAATTTATTTCTGTTGATTTTAAAAGCCACTTCAATTTTATGGTTATTATGCGACGACATCCGTCCGCGTCACTGCAGCAAGCACCTCGTATAACAATTCAATGTCAACCGAGAGCGGCGTATGTTATTAATTCTCACGACGTCGTTGTTATCGTACGCCGACGCATACGCCCTGGGGCCTTCAAAACCTAAATCCCCTGCGAGGGCTTCCGGTTGTAGGGCGAGATTGCGAGATCAAGGGAATTCGTAATTTAATCGCCGCGATATTATGCTATAAAAACATAATTCGGGGGGGCCTAACAATAGTTTCCGAGCGGCATATTTCAGAACAACAACAGACACCACGCATCAACTAATCTCGAAATAACACGAGAATGAATATTACGGGACGCGAGATGGGGCCGTAAACTTTATCGTAATGTCCGTTCGTCCGTCCGCTCGCATTAAGACAGATTACCTCTCAGACTGCTATTACCCCTTACGACCCGATCGGTATTCATAATGCGCGGATAAAAATTGCCAGATAAGATTTACATGCGCGATAAAATTCCGCAGTAAAACGGGCGCAATTACGAAGATGAGCGATTTCGTTTCCGTCTTTGTTTTTCTCATTTCAGAACCGTGGATATTTTAAAGTTCGGTTCATTTAGAATTTATTTTTTGAAGGTCGGAGGACCTCGAGTGACAGGTATCTCAGATTCAGGACAAAAATTATCAAATTAAAAATGTCAGTCCCAGATAAGGCCGCCGGGAGTGAAGAAGCGGCAAAACTTATCGCACCGAGTTTTGAATCTAATTAATGGCGCGCGATATTAATTTTAATTAAACAATCGGATTAAGCGCAATATTCTTAATTGACGGCCGTCCGAAGACAACGTCTTTCGCGTTATCCCTCGATTCATTTCGTTAATTACAGCGCGCGAACTAATCCGTCGCGAAGCGTCCCTCCGGAGATGATGAATCCAAGGGCACTTGTGACCTCAAGCATAAACTTTAAGATTGAGCAAGAAAACGAGAAGTGTCAACCTCGTCTTCTCTTTTCCTCTCTCTGTATGCGTTTTTCTTATTGGTCTCATCCCCTTTGCCCTTCTTACTTTAGCATCGTATCGTCTACCTCGTTTTTGAAGCAGGCTTTTTTGAGAATCAAAAATTAAATACCTATAATATTGAGGGGTTTGCATTTCTGAAAATATAACCCTAAAGTTTCGCAACAGAGGAGTTGTTTGAGGAATCAAAGACCAGAAAAAGCGAACGCAACCGTTTCCGGTGAGTCGCGCATAATTAAACTTTTAAATTCGAAAACAGCGAAAACTTGTTAGGGCCTCCTCGGCGAAAACTCAATTCGGGTGAACATAAATTACCACTCACCGATGAAGGAGAATATCGACTTGTCAACAAAGGAGGCGCCCCGAGGAGGAAACAATGAAAGAGCTGAGGCGGCCCGTTCTGATTGAATTACGGCCCTCATTATAAAGCGCGGCGTAAAAATGCGGAGGCATGAAGAAGACATTCTGGCCAATTACCCCACTCACTTGAAGGATGCAGGGGCACGTGAATAAGTTAGGGAATTGTTTGCGCTCGCGTCTTATATTTTTAATGCGAGCTTTCCGAACGTAACTCTTCTGATACGTTCTTAGCTCTTACACATGGGAAATTTCGCTCGAGAATGAATCGCGTTCTCATTTGAGGGTCTCTCGTTAAATTATTTTCTGATGCAGTTTCCGGATAACTTCGCCTTTGCAATATATCTCTTGACGTTCTTCCTTCGCAGCGATACCCTTTCTAGGGCGTGTGTGCGCGACTATAGATTCCAAACAATCATCACCTGGTTTATTTAAAATTCAAATGTAAAACCGACGTCGATGGCGTCGGCGGCGGGCGGAATGCAAAAATTGTCAGTGATGAATGGGGTGGGTGTTAAATCCGACAGTCGAGTGTTTTACCGCCGGCATTTGTTATGGCAGTTTAGGTTTCCCCTCGAGGCGATGGGAATTGGCGCCGCTTGTCAGTCTCTACTTAGCTCGATGTGAATACGAGGCTTACATCAACGACAATTTCGCGTTTCGCTTTTTTATTTATTCCTCGAGCCACACCCACTCCGGCAATTCCGTTTCACACGCTCTCAAGAAACAAATTCATCAATTGACGTCCTTATATTACATTAGCAGTTTAACCGAACGCAAAAATTGTTTTACTAACTATCGATTAACATAATGATGTGTCTGTTGTCAATTTCAACACCTAGTTTCATTATACTTCTTCAAAAAATTCAAAAAGTTTCACCTCAGGTAAATGTAACGCCTTACTGAGTTGATATCGCTCTCTCCGTCACCAGAATTGTCACCAGTCGGTCGAACAAGTACGTAGTTACTCCCGCCGGTTACCTGTGCTGATATTGTGAAGGAAACATATTCGTCAATAATCGCCAAACCGAACTGGGGCTCGTTTTACTTCCCGACCAAATTAAATCCTTATTCCGGATCTAATTTGCCGACTTCTCTTATCTACATAGTCATAGTCATTCCCAGCAGGCATAACTGCTTAGGCACCGAATTAAGATAAGCACATTCAGCGTTCACGGGGGGATACAGCCTTACGGTAGCATCCACAAACTCATGCTACTAGATCGGTCCAGGGTGCACGCCCCTTGCCCCTTCTAGTTACGTGAGACCTATCTAATCTCTACTAGCTATCCGGGCTAGTACTGGCTAGTTCAAACGGAGTGGGTAGCCATCATCCTTAGCCCAGCATGCGGATTATCAACCACTATCCCTGTGAGTCCAAAAATCCATTGACCGGAAGAAGTCTCCTCCCAGCTCCGACTCTAGCGGGGTATAGAGGGTGGCTCCCGGGCAACCGATCTCCATGGTACCAGTTTGCATCACTGATGCCGAAACGAGCCTGAGGAGCTTCCTTTTACTGAGGACGAGCTGAAGAGGGCTGCTGGATAAATATAGAACCTGAAGGCATCGAGACCCGAGCGACTAATCCAGCTGTATACCTGGATGTGTACATTGTGAATTGTGAAAAGTAGGGTACTTTCCAAAATGAAACCGGGGAGAACACGTATAGACGGATATATCTTTTGCATGTTCTTGGGAAGGTCTTGGAGACGCTCATCAGGGCAAGGCTAACTGATGAGTTCGAGAGCAGGAGGATCCTGAGCGATAGCCTACATGGGTTCAGGACCCTAAGTGCGCTGGGACAAATGCAGAGCCTTGTAAATGATATAAGAATGAAGGCAAACAAGAATCGGCACTATTGCATTATGATAGCTCTGGACGTTAAAAATGCTTTCAATACGGCCTTGTGGAGGGAAATCCTGATTGCCCTCTACAAATACAAGGTGAACCACAAGACTAGGAAAATCATCGCATCCTACCTGTCTGACAGAGCTATCATAGCCTCTGATGGCACACAGACCGAATTGACATGTGGAGTCCCGTAAGGATTCGTTCTGGGGCCGATCTCCTATACAACAAAATCTTGGAAATGGAACTAGAGGTTGAGTCTACTGTTATTGCCTATGCGGACGACCTAGCCGTCGTAATTAGTGCTGAGACAATGTTAGGAGAAAGAGCCGCATATGCAGTAGAGAGAACCAAAAACACTCTGGAAGTCATGAAGCTATCCCCTGCGTGGCAGAAGACGGAAGTTATCCCAACAGGGAAAAGGAACCTGACGTGGATGATGGGGATGTCGAGGTGGAAACCATAAAACACCTAAAATACCGTGACATGAGAATAACCACCCACGTCAGGGAAACCGCAAGCAAAGTGCAGAAGGCGTACACGGTCCTGGCCACGCTCGTTACTAACGTGAGAAAAGAAAGAAAGCTACTCGCTGCAGTGGTCTCCCCGGCCATGCTGTATGCTACCCCAATATGGACAAACACCATGAGATACAGGCCATGAACTTAGAGTTAGAAAGGATAAACAGGCTGGCGGCCATAAGGGTGGCGTCTGCCTACAGGACGGTCTCGACGGAGACTATCCTAGTGAAAGCAGAGAGAGGACTGCAGATTGCAGAGATAAAGATATACAAGGAAGGACACCAAGTAAAGGCCTTGGCGAGGAAAGAGCTAATCAATCCTGGCAAGAACAGTGGAACGAATATGATGGCTGGGCCAGGTCTTTGTTAAAGATGTGGATAGGTGATGTACCAGAATAGAGGGAGAAGTAAACCATTACGTAACGCAGGCACGTTTGAGAGGTACTTGAAAGAAATAAGTAAGAGAGATACGGTCAGCTGTTGGTACTGCGAGGAGCAGGACGACTTTCTGCACACTCAGATAAGTAAAGACAGCATAGCGAAACAACGAAACATGGAAGCAGTTGCAAATATCCTAAGAGGTGAGGAAATGCAAAGATGAGATGGGAGGTAGAGTAGGGTACGTGCAGAAGAGGAGGTAGAAAGAGAGTGGTGGAGCAAGACGTGGGCAAAAAAGGAGTAGGAGAAGGAGAGGAAAAGAAGAGGGGCGAAGAGGACAGGAGCAGGAAGGGGACAGGAGAGGGAAGATAGGCGAAAGGAAAGAGAAGAGAAATGAGGAGAAGGAAAAGAAGAAGTGAGGAGAGAAGAGCGAATAAAAAAAGTTACTTCCGCCGGCACGTCTGCCAGAACTCGTTTCCTAAACAAGACTCGATTCCCAAAACCACTTTCCCAATACAATTTTCACATTCCTTTTGTCTACCTTAGAAATTATTTTAAAAAATCTGATGGCTAATGGGGATCCACGCCAAGATATTCGCGCCGTTTACCCGCGTTTGTTTGAGAGACTTGTTCTGAGTATAAGTACAGTTACTCCCGCCGTTTAACTGCGCTCTTGGCGTGGCCCTCCTAGATTTCAAAGTTCCGACACTTTTTTACCCAGAAAAGAATTTGATAAGCGATCCACTTATTAAAGAATCACCGTTCCCTTTCGATTCTAGAAATACGTTTTCAATGTTAAAGCCGTACATGTTGATTGACTCATCGAACTCATCATCGGAAGTCTTACACAAAGCGAATCAAATTATTCCTGAAATTGCGGCGGCGATGCATAAATCTTTCCCTCTCGCCCCTCGTTAATGGCCGGGGTGTTTTCAGGGGGCCGCCTGTTTTTTTTTGCGGACAGCCTTAATTAATCGCTCGTTCTGAGAGATGTTTATCTCGGGCCGAAATTAATTGTATTACAGTGACTCGCTTATAAGAGGTTCGTTTCCCTTTTCCGCCTCTTTTTTTCTGCAATCAATACGTCGTCGTCAGCTTCGATCGTAATTACCGGAGGAAACGGTCCGGCGGCGCACTTAATTAGTTTAATTTTTAAGTAGCGGCAGTTTCGACTGCAGGAAATATGTCACCGACCGGAGGAGTTAATTCGCAAGGTTTCCGGAAGGTAACCGCAATCCTGCCTTCCACTCCAGTTCCTTCTTGAGCGAAACAGTCGGCGCTAAACCTTAATTATATTCAACTTTAACTGCTGCGCAACTATTCTCATTACGAGGATCCGCCGGACGAAATAATCCGGATGTGAGAGGCGCTTGAACTGCGTCGGTTTCAATGCGGCTATTGAACTAGATTCGCAGAGACCTTACGTTTCCTCCTATTTGAGGCAATTGATTTTGAGGTTTTGGTGTTTTGTTTTAATGAAATTACGCAATTTTCTTGGGGTTAACGCGGTGTGGATAGTTGAAGGAAGTGATGCAAGTGCTGCTTTCGTATAACCCGTTTAAATCGAAGCGATACATATCAACGTCTTTCGAAAATAATCCGGGGGTAATTTAAGCCCGCGCAAAAAATATATTGCCGGCGCGTTCCTGTAAGCCCGCTTTAATTTGCGGTGGAATTTATTGAGACGAATGGACGCGAGTTTCATAAGAATACGGAGAAGGCAGCAGCCATTCCGGCTCTGATTTACGGCCCCGGCCGAATTTGAGCCATATCCAGGCGTTCGCAGAATGTTAATTGCGTTAAACTACAAAAAAAAGTTCCCATAATCTCAGATAGTTGAAGATGGCTCTCCCAAAACCGCCCCCATAGAATATGTGCTCGCATTTGCGATTTAATTGAAGTCAAATGGAGTGCTTCGTTATAATCATCGTCTTGCAATGCAGTTCATATACTTTGATGTTGTTCATTAGGGGAATTACTTAGCCGGAACGGCACTTATCCATTCGGAGTGGAATCTCAATTACTTAAAGATTAGGTGGAATTCAATTTAACCGCAATCTTGAACTTGAAATCGGCTTCGCCGTTCTGGTATAATGCGCAGTTTCCGGTCGCGATAATCGCCGCTGCTCCTGCGATTATAACTGCGATGTCGTAGGTAGTTATTCAGGATGGGAGCGGGGGGGAGGGGCGAAAGTTGGTAATTGCGAAGTTAACGGCGGGGACTCGAAGGCGAACTTGGTTTTCTCATCCGGTCGTAAATGGATGGCCGAATTAAAGCGCTATTTTTATGACCGGAAGTCCATCGTTTAAATAAAAAAAGAAACTACTGTTTAGTACACTAACTTAGTTGGCATGAAAGTTATAACTAAAGCACGGAGCATCTTAGTTTGTAGAGTGATGAGACTCATACCTAAAGCTTCGTGCTCCAGTTGTTACGAGGTCTCGACGGAGTTACGTATTCATTTTGCACTCGAAACAGAATTCCACCTGTTAATTAATACGTTTTAATTAATTGAAACGCGCGACGCTTTTGCGTTCTTCGCCTCGAGGAATTATGAGCTACCCCGGCTTATTCAACAGATGTTTCAATATTTTTATTTGCCGCCGCGTTCGAGCGAGCTCAGTTTTATCTGTCTGTCGGTGCATGTGTCGCTGGTGATGCAATGGACCGCTCTTTTTCACGCGCCGCGTAATTAAGGACGCATCTGCTCCGCTCAGATTACGCCTCGACGATGCAGCACTCATCTATGTAAATGCACGAGGGGGCGTCCTTGTTTCGTTGTTAACGATCGCAACAGCGGCAGCTGCCTCATTAACATCTAAGAACATATATAATGTCGTTTGGGCCCTCAAAAATCTGATACTATAAAGATAGGGAGGCAAATAACAATAATTAACTAACAGTACGTCAGATAAGGAGAACATTTATTGAGATTTTCTATTGGTTTATTTGCTGCGCGTAATTAAAGAAAATTGTTATTCGACACTTATTTCACCAAGCACTTATTTCACCAAGCACTTATTTCACCAAGCACTTATTTCACCTCCTACGTACTCCGCTCTGGTTTCGCCTTAAATACTTTCAGGTAAAATGCTAACTTGTGTATTTTTATTTAAACAATAGATGAGGAATAACATAATATTTAATGTGACGTTAAAACCAAATTGCCTGTGGAGTAGATCGTTGATAGTTTCAATATCATCGGGGCCATGCGGACCGTAATCATTAGACACGTGCTTAAAACTCGCAGATCCAAGTAAGCGAGGTCACTAACGTGCCGTTTGTGGCGCTTATGGGGGATGTCAATATGCTCCGGCTTAATGCCACGTGATAATGGCGGTCTTTTGATAGTTATCTGCCATCGTACGGGCGAACCCATCCGCCTGCAACCTAACCTCCAAAAAAGAAAAAAATCCCCGGACGCTTTTAATTTACATAAGTAAGGAAGTTTAATTAAAATTTAATCAATTTGTTGCGGAAATAAAAACGACGGCCCGCTCTTTCATTGCGGCTATATTAAAGGAGAACCAACCACGCGAGCTACATTTTCCCTTTTTTTTTTTTTTTAATATCAAATTTCGTGCGCTCTCAGGTAGACGCGATATTAATGTAACGCTTGTTTACGCGTTTCGCTTTTTCAATTTGCTTTTGTCCCCGAGCGCGGCGGCATATTTCACGTGTGCCCAATCAAAATTTGTCAGAGGCATGTGTGCGGCGGAAGGCGGGACGTATCTCTGCAAAAGTCATTTGTTCCGGCGAGTATGCACATGTGGAAGACATAAACGTTATCTGCAGAACTTGGGTTTCCTAATTTCTAAATTCTGATGCAACGTGATGTGACGACACTTCAACCCCTCTTTTTTCCCCCTGCTTTCAACGCGTCTAGCGTAAATCGCGACGTTTCGCGTCAACAGTCCTGATGGCTTTCGCGCGCTTAAACGCTAACGCAATTTGCAATTTTCAAATCGAGACGTAATTAGCGGCGACGCCGCGATGTCGAGGATGCGCCCGCTCTCGTCGTGGACGCCTGTCAGAATCGCCACATGAAATTGTCATTCGTGTAACATTATTTACGCCGTTTTGCGTCGCAAAAACCGACATCCGCTTGGAGATGTTGACTGAACGTCCAATGCCCTTTTTATATTAAACGACACCAAAGAAATTCTGCAATTCCGTTCCACACATTGCGTACGCTCTCAAGAAACGAATTTTCATCAATTGTTGCCCTTGCATTAAATGGAGAGTCAACTCACTGTGTAAATCGTAGGAAATTTCGGTTCGTTACCAACCTACCGATCGACGTAATGATGATTCTATCCGACATTTTAACACCTCTAAGCTCGTTTAATGCCTTTTCATGTTAATATCTCCCCATTTTCTTTCTCCCTCCGTCACCAGGAACGTCACCAACCGGCCTGTCAGGCCCACCCGAGGGTCATAGTTACTCCCGCCGTTTACCCGTGCTGACATTTAAGGAAATAGGCAGAATACACATTGCGTCAGCACCCGCTGAGGTCGTCGCAATGCTTTACTTTAATTAGACGATCGGATTTCTCACTTCCGCGGTAAGGTCTGTTCGATAGATCTGCACTTTCCTACACTTTTTGCACCAACCGCACTTCAAAGTGTGAGATGTATATAATATACCGTAAGTAGAGGTGAGGAAAATAGAGTAAAAATGCTAAAAGTGCAGAGCTATCGAACAGAGCTATAGAACCGATTGACGTATGGCCGGATCTAAAGGAGCCGACTTCTCTTACCCACAGCGTGACTATGAAGTAGACCGACGAAATTGAACCAATAAAGGAATCGACATCCGAGATTATAGGAAATATCTTTCTACTTTACTTTTCGAGAAAATCAATCAAAAAATGTCCGGAAAATCACGATACGACCCTGGTTAAGAAAGGCTAGTGGACGACATAACCTTTAAGCGGAATTTGTGAAAGTAGAGGGAGGTGAGAATGATCTCACCTGCACTTGTTAGAGTTGACACGGGTCACGGTGCCTCAATAGAGTAAAACTCGCTATGAAGGAAGTAGGTTATGTAAAATGATGAATTTTTCGAATGCGAATATGACGAACCCGGATGTAATGCACGCCGTCGCCGTCAAATGTGATTTCCCCTGCGTCAAGTTTCACATTTTACAACATTTACTTCCGTTGCACAGCGGCACTAGAAGTAATTGCAACGAAAGCAATAAAATCGTTCGAATTTGAACCTTATGGTAAACTTCCACGGTGCCAGGCGATCACGCCTTCGTTGCAAAATTACAACATATGCGAGATTGCGGGAAATTTCAGCCTGCAGGACACCTATTTACTATAAAAGGTAAAGCCTGTGCTTTTTTTTATTTTAAATGGCGGTTTCACATGTTGATAATCTTAATGTAATTGAGTTATTTAACAAATTAAAATAATTTGAGTAAAACCATACCAATGAATCACCAAGAGCCACAGAATTTTTGTAATTTGCATAAATTTATGACTTAATAGGGGTTTCTATCCTTCACACCGACGTTGTCATTCTATATTAAAATCACTCTGTATAGTATAAGCTATATAAGATGTCCATGGTTACTGAGAGTCTGGCACCGTCGCGTGGAATTCGCTTCCGATCAAGCCCCACATCCTCAAAGCGAATCCTCATTCCGGATCCAATTTTCCGACTTCTCTTACCTACAGTACAAATTATTATAGAAATTATGAATTATTAAATAAATCCGATGGCCAATGAGGTCACGTTTTCCTGAGAGACTTGTTGTGAGTGTGGCTACATGTAGTCCAGCCGTTTGCCCGCGCTTACGTGAGAGATTCGGGTACGTCCTTGATATTCGATTAAAGAGTCACCGTTCCCTCTCAATTATAGAAATACGTCTTCATTGTTAAAGCCGTATATGTTGATTGACTCATAGAACTCATCACCGGAAGTCTTACACGAAACAAATCAAATTACTTCCAAAATTGCGCCGGCGATGAATAAATCTTTCCCACCCGCCCCCGTTAATGGCCTGGGCCGCCGGTTTTTTTACGGACAACTTGACCTGAAAGATGTTTATCTCGGGCCGAAATTAATTGTATTACGGCTAGCTTACTAACGTTGCCACAGCTATAATTGAATTGGCTTACGGTTGGAACCGCGTCACGACTGCTTCTACTGCCGACGTTTCGTTCTCCATTGTAGAAGAACATCCTCGGGGCTGTTTGCTGCTGCTGGCGGCGTTGCTGCAAACACATCATGATACCAATCGGCTAACGAGAAATAGCAGCAACACCACCAGCAGCAGCAACACCGCCAGCAGTAGCAGCAGCCCTAAGAAAGTTCTTCTACAATAGAGAACAAAACGTCAGCAGTGGAGGCAGCCGTGACTGGGTTGCAAATGGAAGCCAATTCAATTATGAACAACGTCCGCGGAAGCCTCCAAGTTAAATAAATGTCAAATGTGATTGGTAAGATTTCCCTTGCGTCAAGTCTCACATTTTACAACATTTACTTCCGTTGTACAGTAGCACTAGAAGTAATTGCAACGAAAGCAATAAAATCGTTCGAATTTGAATCTTATGGTAAATACCTATGACACCTAAGACCTGTTTTGTTGCTAACGTCCGGTATATTTGTTCAAAAGACCTAAAGAGACCTACCGCCTCTGTGTTGGCTTCAGAAGCAACAAATCGACGGCCTTGAGATCACAATATTTAAATAAACTGTCCGGCGCGGTGTCTCTAAGAGGGAGTAAAATGGCATCACCCGTAACAATCAAATTCAAATTCATTTCCATGCCGCGCATAGCTCCGGAATGAAATATTTTCTGTGGTTTTTAAGTCGCGATTGTTATTGTGCCATTTTTGCCATTTTGTAAAAGTCTCTCCTTGAAATATTTAACGAGAGTTTGGTGCGAGAACAAAGCTGATCGGGAACGGTAGCAAAAAATCGTCCAGCTTATTTCTGTACGAAAAAGAAAGTCTTCCTTTCATGTCCGGCCGCCCCCCTTCCGATTTTAATCCGGCCGAAAACGAGCGCTGGCGTTCGAAACTTCGATCTCGTCTCGTTCGGCCTATAAACGTTCAACGTGTGGGCGCTTGACGGAAACCGAAAATTAAGCCCTCATTAACTGCACGCCTAACTTAGGGTGGTTGTCGAGATTATCGCAGTCGTGTCGACATGGAGCAGCGCTAAATTCCGCCGAATCCATTAACCACATCATACGCCAACTAATTCGGATTTAGGCGAACTCGACCGTGACCGTAGCTTTTCGAGAAGAGAAACTCGCGTTTTGCTCTGATACAGGACCGCCCTTCATTTACTTCTTTTTTTGGGGGGTCAATCATTTGCTTGTTGATTATGTCTTACTTGAGGTCCAAAGTCTCAACTAATTCAGGTTTCATACGAGTTCGACTGTGACTTTAGCTTTTTAGGGAAACGAAGCCGCCCTTAATTTTTTTTCCTTAGAGGGGAGAAATGAAACTAATGATGTCAATTCACTTTGTCACTTGCCCCGTTGATTATATCCTGTCTGAGGTACGAAGAGTCATCTAATTCAGGTTTCATGCGAATTGAATTTTTGAGGTGGAGCAGGAGGAGAGGGAGGAACTAAACGATGACGTCAGCCCACAATCATTTACCTGTTGATTACATCCGCGTATGAGGTGAGACACGGAATAGATGCAGCGCACGCTTAAGGGAGTTATTTACCGAATATTAGGGGGCATTTACATATTCAAAGGAGCCCAATTAACGACTAATTTCCCCTTGCTGACGTCGTGAATAGCTATTGATAGGTATTGAGTTAACAAAGGACCCCTCTCCCCCCATTCACGATGAGCACTACATATGTTATGTAAATGTATCTACATAGTAAATTACGCTGCATGCCAGAGCCGCCTTTGTTACAAGATCGGGAGCAAGATGGGCGCCAGAAGAAAAAACGTTTCCATATCATAACCATACAACTAGTATTTTCCGAGCTCGCCCTCGAGTGCTAATTAACATGCATGCATGAAGTGGTACTCATAAATTAATGACGTAATTTCTGAGGACAAAAAGTGGTTCGGCGGTTATAAATTAAGAGAGACGGAGACGAAGCAGATTGCGATCTAATTGCTCTCTGGGTTGAAGGCAGGCAAAATTATAGACGTGGTGAACGCGATGGCCGGCCGTGATAAGCAACAATCTCTTTTTTTTTCTCTTTTTTTTTTAGTTCACGACTTACCAAGGCCGTTCAGGTAGAGAGGTGAAAGTGGGAGCTCGACTAGTGCCTGGCATTTAGTCGAAACTGAATATTCAGTTTGATGAGCGTTCTCGGCGGTAAACCGGCGTAATTCAAAGCTGAATTATTCAGGAGCACCAGGCGCATCAAACTTGCACGCATAAATAAGTATTGCACTGCATAATTCGTGGACGAAATTATTCAGTGCACTTGGACGAGATTTATTATGACCAATACCACCCAAGCCCATTAAGTTCCTCGCATTTAGGGAGGTAAGTTACTAAGGTTTTGGCGAACCTGACGCGAATCTTTGAAATAAAAAAAAACTTCACAGCTTTTAGACAAGTGGCTTTATACTTATCCAAAAGGTGTGAAGGTAAATTGAAAGCTCAATTAAATAAAATATACTTGACATAATTTCGCAATTGTTCTACAACGAATTGGGGCGTTAAATCCGCCCCCTCATTCATCACCGTTTCATTACCTCATAAAAGATGATTTCACGTGACGGCAGACACGAGGCATCCAAACTATTCGAATTAAATTGCATTCGGTGAGTAATTTTTGCGCTTGTTACGAGGAGGCGGCGGCGTTATTTAGTTCCATCGCTCAAGGGCCGGGGCCCCACCCCGTCATTGTCTACAATTTACAATTGCATGCGCCGTTTCCGATTGCGAGCGGGGAGAGGGCGGGTGGTGAAATCGCCGCCCGTTACCGTTATCACTTATTATTATTAAGCGTTATTTTACTTTAAACAGCGCTCATTACGCCGCTTTTGTTGGCACGCCTGATATATTGCGCATGCAGCGGCGGTTATTGTAAGCATCAATCAGCCGGGCGCAACAAAAGATAATTTGTTGCAGGCGCGGAATGTAAGCCGCCGCGTTGCCGTGCATCATATCTTCTAGTCGCAGATGAAATACAAGCTGGAGCCGCCACCATTCGTTATCGCACGTCGTAATGGTGGGCATTAATAAAACGGAAGCTCGGACGTACACATACACACAAGTTAATTCACCCCTGCAAACGGACCAAACGGACAGTTTTATTTAGCAAATCGCCGGAACTGCAACAAATGTAGAGCATCCGTCCAATTACCTCGCGCCTAAACTTTTTGATTCACCCTCGTAGGTTCAATTCTCAAATATACATCCTGAGCAGCGCCTTTATTACACTTTCGAATTGGAATCTGTTGAATTTATGTTAATGCAACGTGCGTGTGATTCAGTGTTATCAATCCCTATTTCTTTTTTTCAAATTATTAGGGATTAAGGAATTTTTTCTTCTATACGAAACAATAACAAAATTAATTTAACAACAAACGAAACATGAAAGACATAAAAAACATGAAAGACATAAAAAACGAAACATGAAAAACGAAAAAGTAGTTCGACGAACAGAAACAAAAGAGAACGGAAACAAACACCGTCGAAACGTGGAGAATAAGATAAATGAAAAACAAATGAAAATCAGTGGAGTGTGCGTGAAACAGAAGACCAACACGAAGCGAGAAGCGAAACTATACGAGGCAACAATAAAATTAAAAACAAATGACAGATCGACGTCAAAAGACTGTAAAAACAAAAGTTAACTGTTAAAAGATTAAAAAAAAAAACAAAAGAAGACTGATACTCTTCCGATGAAATATTTGAAAATCACAAAAACATGCAAGAAATTAAGTCGACGGAAAAAAAAACGAAAGAAAACTTAAATCAGTAACACCGAATGTGAATATGACTCACTCCTCCCCCCCGCGCCTCATAAAAAACAAAGAAAGAAAAGAGGAAACCGTTAAATGCGTCAATGAAAAACAGAAAAAAAAAATTCACGAATAGAAACAAAAAAGAACTTAAAACAAACATCGTTGAAATATGAAAAACAAGACAAATGAAAAACAAATGAAAATCAGTGGAGTGTGCAAAAAACAGAAGACTAACATAAAACGAAAAGAGGAACTGTACGAAGTTACAATAAAATTAAAAACAAAAAAAAAACTGTAAATACAAAAGAAAACTGTAAAAAATTTAAAAAAAAAGCGTCAATGAAAATCAGAAAAGAACTCGATGAACAGAAACAAAAGACAAAGAAAACAAACATCGTGGGGCTATGAAGAACAAGATAATTAAACAAAAAACAAATGAAAATCAGTGTAGTGTGAAAAAAAAAAACAGAAGACAAATAAAGCGAAAAGAGAAACTATTCGAAGAAAAAATTGAAAACAAATGAAAGATCAGTGACAAAAGACTGCAAAATCAAAAGGAAACTAAAAAAATTAAAGAAAAAAACAAAAGAAGACTGGATACTGAATTCAACGAACGGAAACAAAAGAAAACGTAAACAAACATCATGGAGATACGAAGAACAAGATAATTAAAAAAACAAATGAAAATCAGTTGAGTGCGAGAAAAACAGAAGACTGACATAAAGCGAAAGAGAAACTATACGAAGAAAAAATTAAAAACAATTGAAAGATCAATGACAAAAGACTGTAAAAACAAAAGGAAACTAAAAAAATTTTAAAATAAAACAAAAGAAGAAGAATTCGACGAACAGAAACAAAAGAAAACGAAAACAAACATCATGGAGATACGAAGAACAAGATAATTAAAAAAACAAATGAAAATCAGTTGAGTGCGAGAAAAACAGAAGACTGACATAAAGCGAAAGAGAAACTATACGAAGAAAAAATTAAAAACAATTGAAAGATCAATGACAAAAGACTGTAAAAACAAAAGGAAACTAAAAAAATTTTAAAATAAAACAAAAGAAGAAGAATTCGACGAACAGAAACAAAAGAAAACGAAAACAAACATCGTGGAGGTATGAAGAACAAGATAATTAAACAAAAAACAAATGAAAATCAATGGAGTCTGAGAAAAACAGAAAACTAACATAAAGCGAAAAGAGAAACTATACGAAGAAAAAATTAAAAACAAATGAAAAAGACGTTAAAAACAAAAGGCAACTAAAAAAATTAAAAAAAAAAAAAACAAAAGAAGGTTGAATACTGCATTCGACGAACAGAAACAAAAGAAAACGAAAACAAACATCGTTGAGGTGTGAAGAACAAAATAATTTTTAAAAAATTAAAAACAAATGAAATATCAATGACAAAAGACTGTAAAAATAAAAGGAAACTAAAAAAAATTAAAAAAAAAGGAAAAGAAGACTGAATACTGAATTCGACGAACGGAAACAAAAGAAAACGAAAACAAACAACGTGGAGGTATGAAGAACAAGATACTTAAAAAAAAAACAAATGAAAATCAGTTTGTCTTTTGTTTTCATTGACATAAGTTTTCTTTGTTTTGCCACCGCTGTACTGTAAAATCGATTGTGTTTTGTTTTTATTGTTTTTTAAGTTTTATTATTTCGTATTCCATTATTTAACTTTATTTGTTTTCTCATCGTTCTTTTTATTTTTTGTTTTTTTTTTTTTGAAATTTGTTAATCTATTAAATCGCTTGTCTCGATTGTCTTTTGTTTTTATTGAATTTATTTTTTGTTTTCTTTGTTTTGCTACTATTCTTTTCAAATTGTTTTTTCTTTCTTAAATTCATTACTGTACCGTAAAATCGATTGTTTTGTTTTTGTTTTTTATATTTTATTATTTCGCATTACATTATTTAACTTTCTTTGCTTTCTCTTCGTTCTTTTTATGTTTAAATTTGTCAATCTATTAAATCGTGTTAAGTCGATTGTCTTTTGTTTTTATTGACATATTTTTTTTGTTTTCTTTGTTTTGCCACCATTCTTTTCAACTAGTCTTTTATTTTAAATTTATTATCAATCTACTATAAAATCGACCGTCTTTTGTTTCTGTTTTGTTTAACTTTGTGTACTCTTCTTGTTCTTGTTCTTTTTGCGTTTTCTTTCATTTATTTTCGAATCTGGTGATCAATTTTAGGGACTTTCTAGGTTGAGAAGGGATATTTTGGAATTTGTTCTTTTTACACGTTGGTAGCGCTACTGAAACTATAGCATGCCATCAGCACAAACAATTTATAGCATTGCGGGAAATTTTGAATCGAAATATCCACGGAAATGAGGCAAATATCATTAGTCCCTATTAGTCTATTTATCTCGCACAGGAACTTCTTGGTTTACCCTGGTATGTACATATTTACATACATTTATACTTTAGAATTGGAAATTGCTGAAATTTAATTTTTACAACCACTTATTTTGTTTTGTTTTCTTTTTCTGCTATCGTGTGTACATCTTCTATAGCATTTGAAGGTCATCTATGACGTAAGCACAAACAATTTGTAACATTGCGGGAAAATTCGAATCGAATTGTCACGGAAGTGTCACAAATATAATTACGGCGGCGAAATTAAAATTTATTGGTCCCGAAAGATACCTACGTATTGTATTTAGTAATTACTATTCTGTTTTGCTCTCGCCCTTTATTTAAAACCTTACGTCCTTGTGTTGTATACACGGCTTCGGTGTTTTGTGAATTCTCGAGAGTTTACCTCCTTGCTGTTAGTCCCCCACATTGAATTTTTGTTTCGCAGACGTACGCATTTATGGTGTAAAAGCAGAAAACGAATTAAGAATTCCGAATCGATCTCATTGTGCGAATGACACGCCGAAGCAGGACAATTACTAATAATCGGGTCGACTGCCGAGGACGAGCCGAGACGGAGCAGAACGGAGATCTTCCTTCGCCACAGCCACCGCAGCAGGCCTGCCTCAGTCGCACACCGTCCGTGGCGGCGCGTGGACGTGGATTTCCACTACGTCCCATCGACCTATCCGTAACAAAACTCGTCTCGTCGACGTCATCCACTCGTACCTTTTCCAAGCTCGAAGAAAAAAAAATGATACACCGCGAGTTGCTCACGCCGACGAAAAACAAAACAACTAAAATCAAAAAGTGACTTCCAGTGATTTTACTTTTAAAACTATGATGTAGTTGTAGGCCGAGAGGAACTTGATTAATACGCCAGTGTCGCAGTTCTCTTTTTTTTTATTCCGGATTTTTTTTTTGGCTTCGCACTCCACGGACTGCAAGGACTACCTAGGCAGTAAGTTAATCGTTAACAAGTTGCGATTGTTTTGTGTTCGCTTGCGTTTGTTTTGAGGGGCGCCGGGGCGGACGGGGGGCGCGCTTTCACCGCTCTGCGAACAGCGCGGTAAAAGGTCGTGCGACAAAAAAACGCCGGTCCTTTTTGTTGCGTTTCTGAAGTGAGAAGCGACGAAGGAGAAAAACGCACGAACATGTCCATGAAAGTCGGAGGGGGGGGGTAGGGAAAAAAAGCCCGGCCGCAAAAAAATTATACACATAGATATCGTCGAGGGTTTTATTGTTATTTCAATTCGATTTTGAACAGGGTTTGGATTTGGGGGTTGTTGTAGTTTTGAATAGAGCGTCAAAGTGCTAAGGCGAATCCGAGTGACAACTACAGACCTCTCGGACATTCCAGGTCACAGTTTTTACAAGCGACCCGACCATTGAAAATAATTGATTACGTAAAATAAAGACCACTGCATATCTAGGACGATGTACAATATCATGTTGGCCGTGCCAATAATATCTCGATTATTCCAGTGAGTTTCGAGTCGAACGCTCGATGGTTCCAGACTCGCTGGAAAATTCAAGAAGTAAAGGATCTCTACTATGTAAGCGAGAATTTTTCTGCGAATCCGAATTCGTAACGACACCACATTTAACAAAATGTGAACCTCAACATAAACGGAACTTACACCTAGAGCCCTCTTCTTCTGACCATATCATAACCTCAGTGGCACTTAGCAGCTTTACGGGTCGATGGCACTTAGATTCTATTAACAACGAAATCCAAATTTTGGCACTTAGCTCATTTGAACCTGAATCTTTTATTGGCGCTTGATTTTTCTCGTGCCTATCACAGAGTATAATGTTATTTTTTTATTTTGTAAGTTCCTGTGCAGATTGTTTGTTATTTTTATGGTAATTTGTAACTCCTCCCTCCTCCCATTATCGCTCTCATAATCACACTGCGATATCGCACAATTAAATTGCAAAATGGTCTGTAACTGGACGCAATTCTGGACGATCCTCGATTTATTAACGTAATATAATAATAACAACAAATACAGTCGACGTTAAAACTGCAATTAAAGCGAGATTTAATCGTTTTAATTGCGCCGGTCGCAAAATTAAACGGGAATCAATGCGTGCAACTCTACAAGGTGATCGAGTTGTGTGATTTTGGGGCGCTCGTTTTCCAAATTTTGGAAGACACGCGCCGGCTACTGTGCCGTAATCATTTAAGGGTCATCGAGATCTGGAAAAACGAAAGCGATCGCGTCTTCTAAGTGCGTGAGTCATCTTTTTTTAGTCGTACGCTTGTGCTCTGTTATATCAGAGTGTAAAACAAATTCAAATGTAGATCCGAAATGCATGTTTACTTTTTAGATATGGGATGGTCGTTAATCCTCTTCCCAACTTCTAATCTCTAATGGTTTTGAAGTGTTCGCGTTGTGTCGTCAGTTTGTATATCATCAGCTTAATGGGCGGGTAATTTACGTGCACATGCACTGACGTAATCAATTATCCGGCGAATTACAGGAAGCGTTCGTGTTGCGGAAGGCGTTCTCGTAAATATTAACGCGGCGCGCGAAAGGAACGATTAAAACGAAGAATGCGCCCTCGACGAATTAAAACGTGGGCGGGCGGGCGGTGGCGCGGGCGCCTTCTAAATTATGTCCATTTATTAACCGCGCAAAAAGAGGGCGGTTAATAAAACCGCAGTAAATTACGCGGCGAGATGACGACGCGGCAATTAGACCGAATTAGTCTATTAAGTAGGCGAAATTTTAATGAGGCTGCAAGGAAGGAATTCCACAAATTTGCCGCTCGTCTCAGACATGTTGGAAGAATAAATTATGCGCTAACAAACCTTGAATCTATTAACAAAAAAAAAATGGGGAAGGTTAACTAACTTCCTAAGCTTTCCATCAATTTAAATTTATTATTAAGTTGCATTTGAGGCACTGTTAAGTCTCGGGTGTGCAACTAATGCGTTCCCTGTTTGAATCTGTTTCTATTACCCGTTCCCTTTGTGTCGAATTATTAAAGGCTACCTGTTACCGATGCAAATGCAAGGCGCTCGTTGGAATGCAGAGCGATTTGCATTCAGCATTTATAAAATCGAATCTCCGCATTTAAACGAGGGGGGGCCCCGGTTCTGGTGTCCTAAGGCGACCGCCTTTTTCCCCTTTAATTAATGGAAAGCGAGCAATCTGCATGCAAATTAAGCCCGGTAATGCTTGTAATTAATTAATCTTCTTTTTTCTTGGTCGTGGATGTTATGACTACTGCACTCAAGCATCCAAACGTTTTTATATTGTCACGACCCACCCTTTATTAGCTTGACTATAAATCGAATCAATAAAAAACGCACCTGTGGTGAGGTGAAGCATTTCGCCTCGGATGATGGCGAAGGGGTGCGGTGTAAAATATCTTCTTCCCCTCTAAAAAAAAATTGCCCTCGTTACCCTCAACAATAACAACACACAAATCAGGCGAATAAATCGAGCGGATTAAAAAGAACAGGGTCGGAAAAACCGCCATCGTCACCGCCGCCGCCGCCGCCGAACGTGTCGTTTAACGGCGACGGGGCGGAGTAAAAAAAACCTCCCCGAGCGTAACGTGGACAGGCTTTCGGGATATGATTTATTCGGGACATCGGTGTAAAACATCTGAAACACGGCGGGAGGGGCGGGGACCTCCCGAAGTCGGGAATGATGAGCCCGGGACCCGGCTCGAATGTGAAAGAGATTCCCCGCGTCCGCGTTATAAAGCGGCGCAACTTTTTTTGCTGCTGAAATTTAATATCCGTGTGTGTACTTGCGTGTGCGGGTTTGTGGATGGGCCCCGAAAGGTTGTTTGATGTGTTAAGTAATTCTCTCTTTTTTTGTGGGGTAACAATCTGCGGTGTTTCAATAAAAAAGGAAACATATGCAGGAGAGGATTACGTATCATACGTATCACAACTCGGTTAGGAAGATATCCTTGTTTTGATCTTTGAATTTAGAGGTTACGCTAGTGACGCTCTCTTTGCCTTCAGCACGAGACAGGTGCTTTGTTAAAGTAGGTTAGGTACGTCGAAAACAAAAGTGTCACTTTCCCAAACATGATTCAATGCCCCGCCCACCAGTACTGCCCGGACCCCACCCCCATTCTCCACTGAGTTTAGTTATAAGACAACGCAGGGTAATCCTTGGCGAAATTGTGTTACTTTTTCGTTCGAGTAGATTTTATCTTTTCCCCTAATTAAACTTATAATGATTGGTCAAGTAAACAAGTTGTGGAAAATATTTCGAAATCACCAAGAGATTTGAAATTAGCGGCCACTTATTATCCTTGAAGTTGCTGTATTCTATCTATCCGTAAGGTCTTTATTATATCTAGTTATTGTAGGTTAGATGCATTGAAAACAAAAGAGTTACAACCGTTGAGCACGTTGTCGTTCATTGGTATACTCTTACGCAACTTTCTTTTATGGGCGGAGCTACAAATGCGACTTTCGAATGTGGGCGGGGTTACATATATATTTCTCCCACTTGCTCTTTCAAATATCACGTGAGTTACCGTTGTAGTGCTGGACTTGACACAAAGAGATGTTTGCGTCCTTGAGACCTTAATATCAGAATCATATCAATCTTAGAGCGTGATCTATTCTACGCGTCAGGTCTTTATTGAAACAAAAGTAACAATCGCAGAGCACATTCCTGTTCATCATTATACTAGTATGTGACTTTCAATCGTGGGCGGGGCTACATGTGCGACTTTCAATTATGGGCGGGGCGCGATTCGCAATGAGAAGAATTTAAAGAATTTAAATCCATCACTCTCCTCTACATTTTTCGCAGTTATTATTTTAAATATCGCGAGAAGCACTTTCTTTTTATTGAAACATGAGTAGGTCACACAAAAAAGATTCGTGTCCTTGAGGCGTTCACATTTCAATCTTCATAATCAAAGAACATGGTGTCGTTAATTAATATGACTCTTATTATGACTAGTAATTGGTGTGACTCTTAGGCGACTTTCAGTCGTGGGCGGGGCTATTCAAATATGAAGTTTTGGATTATGGGCGGTGCTACGTATAAGTTTTGCTTATCGCGCTTGATCGTTGCACTTTTTTTCTTTTCATAAAAACATAGGGTCTTAATGTAGGTTGCCACATAAAGAAATATTTGCGTCTCTGGGGCGTTCATATGCGACTTTCAATCGTAGGCGGGGCTACATGTGTGGCTTTCAGTTGTGGGCGGAGCTACTTATGCGACGAGAAGTGCCTAAAATGTGATCCATCGCTCTCATCTGTATTTCTCTCGCTTGCTCTTTCAAAAATAGCTGCATTTTCTTTTTCTTTTTATTATGGGATTTCAATGTTATTTATCGCACAAGAAAATAATTACGACCTTGAGGTGAGGCGTCCATATTTCAATCGTACCAGTCGTAGTACTCGGTTTTATTAATTTGTGTGACTCCTCCGCGACTTTCATTCGTGGGTGGAGCTGTATATATATGAATTTCTGTTGTGGGCGGGGCTACATACGCAACCAAATGTAAGCTTTCGCTCTTCTCTATGTTTCACTCGCTCACTGTTTCAAATATCGCGGGTTACCGTTGTCCTTTTTTTGTTTTTATTAGAGCCTAAGGTGTTAATCACTCAAAAAAATGTTTGCAACCTTGAGGCGTTCACAAAACAAACCTCTAACATGGTTTCATTAATTAATGACTTATACGTTATTTTCAATTACAGGCGGAGCTACATAAGCCAGTTTCAATTGTGGGCGTGGCTACATGTGCGACTTTCAAATGCGGACGGAGCTACTTATGCGACGAGAAAAGAGGAAAATGTAATCTGTCGCAATGTTACTATTTGTGTAAAAACTGTTTGCGACCTTGAGGCGTTCATACCCCAATGGTAACAACCATAGAACATGATTTAATTAATTAATGTGATTCTTACGCGACTTTCAATAGTAGGCGGGGCTACGTATGCAACTTGTAATGGTGGGCGGAGCTACGTATGTAACTTGTAATGGTGGTAGGGGCTACGTATGCAACTCGTAAGGGAGGGCGGGGCTACGTATGCAATTTGTAATGGTGGGCGGGGCAACAAATGTGACTTTCCGTTATGGACGGGGATACATATTCGACGAGACAAGGCTTTAGTGTTAGCCGGCACATGTTTGCGTTCTTGAGATGTTTATAGCCCCTTGTAACAATCGTACAACATAGTTTAAATTAATTGGTATAACTCCTACACAACTTTCAATTATGGGCGGGGCTATACATGCTACTTTCAATTATGGGCGGGGCTACGTATGCGACAAGAGAAGTGTAAAATGTGATCTACTGCTCTCCTCTATGTTTTCTCTCACCTCTTCTTTCAAATATAGCGAATTGCACTTTATCTTTCTTATTATTAAAGCGCGAGGTCTTAATGTTGGTCATCAAAGAAATGGTTGCGTCGTTGAGGCATTCGTAGCCCCTCTAGCAATCGTAAAACGCGGTTTAATTAATTAGTAAAACTCCTATATGACTTTTAATTATGGGCGGGGCTACATATGCTACTTTCAATTGTGGGCGGGGCTACATATGCGATGATAAGTGAATATCCTATGTTTACCTCACTTGCTGTTTCAAATATCAGCATCACAAGCAAATTCTCGGTAAGAGAAATGTAGAAATGAATGAATCATCGAGGAGAGGATCCAGAATCCAAGGTATGACAACAGCAGCTCAGGATTTCTCAAATTCCGGGCTTGAGGACTAACGAAGCCCGTAGAAACTGCACTTTATTTTCTTTTTTGTTCGAGAATGAGAACTCGATGTTGGTCGTCACGCACAACAAAATTCCGCGTCCTCGATGCGTTCATAACCCATCGATTACGGCACGTACGTGCCTTCTGCAACAAAATTTAATATAACCTTCGATGATTCAGGCGACACATGTCACCGTTTGCAGGCCGGCCATCCGCTTAATATTTTACATGCGTCCGTAATTCGGTCAATATCGCCGGACCCTTGGAATCCGCGCGGATTCACCCGGCCCTGAATAATTCAGCCCCTGCTGGTATATTAAAAACGATTTACTTCCCAAAAAAAAAAAAAAATCACGTCGATTTCGATCCATATACTGCACCTACACATACGTGGTGGTATTCCGACGGAACGCAGGTAGATAATCGCGATTTAATTTTTTGTTAGGGGTGTCGCCCACCCCTAAGGGTATGGTCAGCTTGTATAAAAAAATATTGTTACGTCGGAGCCGCCGATGATTTAGTTTTAACTTGATTATTCCCGTGAGTTTCGAGTCGAACGCCAGATGGTTCCAGGCTTTGCTGGAGAATTCGAGAAGGAGTGGATCTCCACTATTCATAATTTTCGTTTTGTATTATAAATTGTCCCATCGCCCTCGATTTGTATACTTATAAGCTGTATTCTAGTGTAAGGGTAGGTAGTAGAGGACTGTGATTTAATTTAGTTTAGGGGTGGAAGGCCGCAGCGTGTTTTCAACACAAAAAGAAAATTCGGGATGGAAACTTTTCGGACATGCCAGATACAGCTGTTTGCCCCTTTTTTTACCGGGAAAAGTCGGCGGCGAAAGAAAGAACTAAGTCCTAAGTGACGACGATCTCCAGAGGGTGATCCATGCCTTCCCCACGTCACATTTATTAAAAACTTCCGGTGAAGTTAAGTGCGTTCCCTGGGTGCTTCATCCTTTTATTTTAGTCGATGTGAAAATTGTTATTTATCTTTTTGTTTTTTTTTAATTACTTTTATTTATTATATTTAGAGTTATCCGGTCCGATAACGACACTACCCTCTGTGGTCAATGGAGGGATTAAAGCGTCAAGTTCCTTTGACTGTTTTTGATTACTTTGACTGTCCATTTGCTAGTGTGATTCATCCTTTGTCGTCACCCACGATAGTTTACTAAATTTAACACCCTTCCTTCCCTCCCCGAGCTTAGTTGTAAGGGTTATACTTAGTGACTTTGTTTTCTGACTGGGACTGGTAGACTTTGGGGTCCTTTCAATGGATCTGTCGCCTTTGTTTTTACTTGTCGTTTCTGTCTCTTGTTTGTTTTGTTTTCTACCTTGCTTCCTCTTTTTTAAGGGTTAAGATTACCATTCTTTTTGCATTCCTCATTTTATTGTAAACTTTTTCTGTCTGGCTTTTACTTTAAATTCCGTATTATTGAATGGTAAATCTTTTTTGTAGGTTCTTCGATGTATGGTGACGTAGCCTTTTCGACGCCGTGCAATCGATGATCGGCGGTGTGAAGTGCGGCAGTGAATCCGCCGTGTAAAATTGAGTCCGCCGCAAAACTGGAAAGTCATGGCGACCTCTTTGACGGCGGTCGGAATTCTCTGGGCCACTTTATCGCTAGCGGCGGCGATCCTTTGTTGCTCCGGCTTCTACCTACCCTTCTGGATACAGGTAAGCGAACATTAGTCACACTTTTGTGCGCCCGACGTCTCATTCCGGGCCCCGAAATATCGCCGCCGATTTTTCTCCGCGCCAAATGACTCGCGGTTATTGATTATGAACGTTTACTGTGCAGATATATTGCAAATGTGTTGTTCGAACAAACGGCGCGGCGAAATGTTTCAATTATTTAACCGCCGCTGTAACGCGGGACGCACCGCTCTTTTTTTAAATTTTTAGTGAAATTCATGCGGCTTTGATTAACGCGGCGCCAAGAGCGTAAATGTATTCTATGGAAATTATTGGAATTTAATTAAATATTGAGCGCAAATATTAGATTAAAAGTTCAACGTAAAATGAGCTGTGCGTGAAAATAAAAGTAAACAAAGTGTGTGGAAATATCGTTTTTTTTTTTTATTTTGTATCCACAACGAGTTTCTTTTTTGTCTCGATTCTTGATTTTCAGACAAAATAACTTTTTACGTACGTGGGAAAGGTTGGGGTCCCGTTTTTAACCCTCTTACCGATGTCGCGGTTTTTAACTCCCTCTTACCGTTGCCACTGTTTTTTGCTCCCTCTTGCCGTGGCCGCGGTTTTTGTAAGAAAAACAATACGTGCCTGTTTGTGAATAGGAACGTAAAAAGAAATTGGCAAGGTAATATCCCCATTAAATTATATATTTATTGTCGAAGGGCTCAGGTTCCTCCTGGCTCCCAAAATAAAAGAACCATAAAGCGTACTGGTTAGCATATGTTACAATTGGGCCAAAACATCAGAGTTTGTTACTAATACATGAAATTGTAGGAAACACGAAGCTCAGCGGCAGACTCTTAGCGTGCGATTTTTTCTGGGGTATGGAAATCGTCCCTGGGCACTCGCGTCCCCTTAACATTTTCAATTAAAAACAGCACCTGACTTCGGTACATACACCAAGAAGAACTCCGCCACCCGAAAGAGTTGAGTTTCTTCTTCACCGACACACCCCTTTGTTTAAGTTAAAAATCCCCGCTTTTTCGTCAACCCTTCCAGGAAGTGGCGTCCTCTATTTGAGATCCCTTTGGCCCCGTTCAATTTCGGGTACCAGAGTCTATCTACCCGCCAGGTTGGTAACTAGATATTCCGTCCGGTCGTAGAGGTTTCTCTCACATCGATAGTTCTTTATCGCGTGGAATACTTACTTCGGAGTATCTGAAAGACCACTAGATTCAAAAGCTCGATGTTTAGTCTAAGTGATTTCCTTCGTGAGAAACTATTCCGCACGCTTTCCCAAAAGTGAAGTTGTAATTTTTATTTCCAAGCTCCAAGCCCCAGCACCCCAGCACAAGCTTGGCTGCAAATTAAACCTAAGAACCTACTCGCCTTTTTACTGAGCTTAAGTTTACTCCTAGCAACTCAGGAACCGATCCTCTTTACTAAGCTTGGCGTGGCAAAGTAGGTTAAGTAGGTTAACGTTAGAGAAACCAACTCCCACACTTCACTAGGCTTAATCGTGGCAACGCAGGCTAACCCTTCAAGGTTTAATTTATTATTAATGTTTTTAAGTGGTTTAGTTTTGAAATATGATGGTTTTCTTTTTCTGTGTTCGCCTTACAAATTGGAGAAATTTGAATTCGAACCACCCGACTCACCTTACATGTAGTTCTCGCCCCTCGAAATTCAATGGCGATGTTCGATTTAAAAGCTTGAAATCCAAAAGTTCGGAAAGTCAACACGTAAGCGCAACCACTCGGAAGGCAGCCCCGAATTAATTAAATTTACCAGAAGCAATCTCCCACGAGCGGGTTTTTGCAACCGCAGATTAATGACGATTTTCAATTGCGCCCCCCTCGCAACGCGATCGCTTCAGATAAAACTTCACACTCACACTCAAGTTGCGAACTTCCTCGCCGCAACGAATTGATGAAGACGATCGCGTTCGGGCGTACGTATGCACATCATTACCGGAAACTCCGGTTGAAGAACAAGAAAGCAAAGAAATTTATGTGTGTACACTGTCCCGGGCGATAAATAAAACGCCTGGAAAGTAGATGGCTTCTTTAAGGTGAAACACGAAGTAGTCGCGCAAACTTTCAACTTCGAAACTTACGGCTTTATGCTCCGCGTTTTAATATAAAGCGCTTCTATCACGGTCCGGATATTCCGGCGGTGATTCTCTTTTTCTTGGCGACGAACGATGAACTGCCGCGAAGTTTGTTAGCGACAAGAAGTGTGTCGAGTACCTGTGATTTCCAGATTTATGGCGTTTGAGAAATCTCTTAGTTTATTTCGGAATGATTGAATACTTTAAATTAACATAAAACTGAATAATTCAAGTGTGCTTGCGCTTTCTCATCCTTACTAAAAGTTCTATTGGTGTTACCATTATTGTCATTGCGTCTCGACTACTGTCATTGCTACCACATGCGTCACGACTAGTATTTCTCTGGGTAGCATGGAAACACCAGTTACTTTAGCAACCTATCGACATACCCTCAAAAATGTAAGTTCTAAATCCATACAAATTCTAAGTAAGACACTCACCAGAATTTGTATGGATATGCGATGTTTTCACCAATACTTATTTTGCTTTTAAAGAAATGAACAGGTTTTGATATTTATGAAATTCATTTTTGACAGCGGAAAACTCTTTCATACCGCAAAATTAACCAAAATTGAACAAACAAGAAAAAAATCTTTATGGCCATGCAATGATCGCTCATTTTCAATTTTATAAACTCTTACAACTTTTAGGCATTGCTTTCCCCAAACGATCTCACTAATGACCACCTCATTACCAGCCCGAGTCTGAGTTACTTGCTCCAACATAACCGGAGATCCGATAAATTATAAGAAGCCGCGCCGTAATGCGTTGCATTATGCATGCGCGATGCAGCAATTTATTTCCGGCAAAGTTGTGTTATTATGTTACGTCGCGCTGGTTTTATTTCGCCGTCGCGATCAGACCACGCTCGAGGACTTGGGGAAGTTCGTCATTTAGCATAATTTAGGGAACAAACGCTCGCGTCCGGACTAGGTGGACGAATGCACCGCCCCGGAACGCGATCACCAACAAAGAGCAATGAAATGTTTGTTGTGTATGTACTCACAATGACGTCAAGCATAGGTCCCCTACGGGATTGTAATTCGAAAGAAATATCCTAGGGGTCATTGCGACATATCATCGTATAGTTTTGAGACCTCACTCATACAACTCGGAAGTCAACTCCGCCGGAAAATTCACCGGAGCGTGCAAATTTTAATTATCGCAGGTCCTCGAGGCAGACGCGAAGAGTAATAAGCCTAATATCAGTATGCACGAACCTAGATTACTTCCATTTGTGTACGTAATACTTACGACGCGCGGCGTTCGACTTGTATGAATAAATTACCCCACGCACAGGGATCCCCCTCACGCACACTGCCGCATGATGAATTTAGCATTTCGCGCCCTTAAAGAGGTGGCCCCGAATTGCATTAAGGCAGAAAAAAAAACGCTCTCTCTCTGAACCTACGGCTTGTTGTAGGATCGATTAGCGGCGCTGTTTGTTTAGTCTCTCGGTGAGTAAGAAACTCCGGAGAGAAGATCCCCACGTGTTGGAATTAAGCCCCCGGATTTACCGGAGTCTCCGTGTAATGGTAATTAAATTATTTATGTTGCGTGTGCGTTAAAGGTTACATCCACTTTAGATGCTGATTAATTTTATCAAAATTGGGGAGTCTGTAAACGTGCTTGTCGGTTGTCAGAGCTGATGATGGTTCAGAGGGCGAGTCAAAAGTAAATACATAAGAGATGAACCGTTTTCTTTACGGATTAACGAGGCATGTGGCAACACTAAAGCAATACAGTTTGACTACCTCCGTACAGAAATTTGTTTACTTGCATCCACTTTGGAACACGTGTGCGATAGTTATAGCTCGATGCGACTTACATAACTAAATAAAAAACCACTATTGTCGACAATTGGTGGTAAAAAATTGTTCTACTTTTTGACAATTTAAAATACATAGCACGAGGACACTGTAAGCGTATGCTACGCAGCTGCAAGCTATCTCCTCCGGCGCTAAATTATGTATTAGACCTGAATGACGTGCCTCAAATACCTAATATTCCGGCCACGCTCGCCTCGTAACTAGTCTGCTTTGATTTTTTAAACTCGTGCAGACTTAAACTTGAAGTGTCGCGAAAAGCCGTGCGCGTTATCCACGTAACACTCCTCCAACTTGCCATAATTACGAAAGTTTGAAGAGGAGACACGGCGACAACAAACATTCCCAACTTTTTCGCCCCGGTAATAACTGCGGCGCAAAGGGAGCAACTGTTCGCATATAAATGGGGGGGCCCTTCAAATATTATTAGCCCGCGCGAGAAAAACGGTTCCCCTCGGTTCGGTTACGTGTCCCGTTAATTGAGAGAGGGCCGGGGGAGGATGGCGGGTTGTTTCGCGTAAACATGTTGCGAGCTGCTACTCGTTTGAATTTAGATGGGCTATTTTAAAGGCGGAGATGGCTCTGTTTGCGATTTATCGCTTATGACGCGATCATAATCTTAAATGTAGAGTGTGCGCTCGATTCCGACTCCGACTCTCTCTGGAACGAATCTGTAATTCGATTGAAGATTTAAGGGCGCAGACTATTCCAGTAAGATACCGCTTACGGTGTCGAAGCTTACTTCATCTGAAAATTATTTCCTTATCATCTATGCCAGTTTTAAATTAAAATCCCACAAGAAATGCAAATGCGGTGGCATGACGTTTATCGCGTCGGCCTGTCAGTAGAACTGGCGTAGCGGTCTGTTGGTCGGTAGGTGATGGATATGGGGTGTAAAGGTACACGGGAGTTACGGTTTTTATTAGAAACTACCACCTTCCTTCCCCCTCCCTTCTCTCTCTTTTTCCCCCTCCCCCTCTGTCTTTCCCTTCTCCCTCCATTTGGAAAATGACTTTCGAAACTTGAGATGCAATTGCCTCTTCAGCTTTTTACATTTTGGTTTCGTTCCACGGCATGATATTTGTTTTATGACGTAGTATGATGATGTAGATATCTAATAGAAAATTGGAAAATCGAGAATATGTGCTGCGGAGCTAAAAATTTACATTTAGACCAAGGAAATAGTTGCTACGGAATTAACTTACGACCTTTTTAGACCGTAGAAATGGGAAAATCGAGAATATGTGCTGCAGAGCCAAGAACTTACAACGTTTAGACCATGGAAATTAGAAAATCGAGTATATATGTGGCGGAGATAATAACTTACGACCTTTTTAGATCGTAGAAATTAGAAAATCCAAAATATATGCTGTGGAGCTAGCAACTTATGGCCTTTAGACCATGGAAATTGGAAAATCGAAAATAGGTGCTCTGACCATTTTAGACCGTACAAATTGTAAAATCGAGAATATGTGCTGCGGAGCTAAAAACTTACTATTTTTAGACCATGGAAATTGGAAAATTGAAAATTATAAAAGCAATGGCAAAATTTAAAATAGAAAATAAAACAAATGAAAAATGAATGTTGCAGTTATAACTATTACGATTGTCGTTTGTTTTTCTTTTGAAGTTATCGTTATCTTTGTTTTCTCGAATCGATCGTCATTTGTTTTCTCGAATCGATTGTCATTTGTTTTTCATTTTTTTAATTTCTATTGAGTTTCTCGCAAACATTCTTCATTTTTTTTTTGGCTTTTAATTGTTTGCCATTTTTCAGAAATTGAGACATTCTATTTCAATTTCAGTGTTTCTTTTCGTTTCGCAAATGTTATGATTGTCATTTGCTTCTCTTCCTTTTTGTTTTTTTTTTCTTTTTGTGAATTTCAATTACCGTTATGTCTTGAATGTTTCTTATTATCTCTTTTTTCAAAGTAATCTAATTTTACATTTAAGCCAAGGAAATAGGTGCTGCTGAGTTTAACTTTAGATCGTAGAAATAGAAAAATTAAAAATATGTGATGTGGAGCTAACATTTTACGACCATTAGACCATAGAAAGAAATATGTACTACGGAGCTAAGAACTTACGACGTTTAGACCATGGAATTTGGAAAATCGAGAATATGTGGCGTGGGGCTTACGACCTTTAAACCATGGAAATTGGATAATCAAATATAAATGTTGTTTAGCTAAGAATTTACAATCTTTTTAGGCCGTAGAAATTGAAAAATCATAAATATGTGCTGCGGAGCTAAGAACTTACGACGTTTAGACCATGGAAATTGGAAAATCGAGAATATGTGCTGAAGAGCTAACAACTTACGACCTTTAGATCATGGAAATTGGATAATCAAATATAAATGTTGTTTAACTAAGAATTTACAATCTTTTTAAGTCGTAGAAATTGAAAAATCATAAATATGTGCTGCGGAGCTAAGAATTTACGACGTTTAGGCCATGGAAATTGGAAAATCGAGAATATGTGCTGTGCTATGGACCTAACAACTTATGATCTTTAGACCATGGAAATTGGAATATTGGAAATAGGTGTTGTGAAGATAATAACTTACGACCTTTAGACCACGAAAATCGGAAAATCGAGAATATGTGCTGCGGAGCTATGAACTTATGACCTTTTTAGACCGTAAAAATTGGAAAATCGAAAATAGGCGCTGTGGAGATAAAAACTTTCGACCATTTTAGACCGTAGAAATTGGAAAATCAAAAATATATGCTGCAGAGCTAAGGACTTATGACCTTCAGACCATGGAAATTGGATAATCAAAGATTTGTGCTGCGGAGCTAGGAACTTACGTCCCTTAGATCATGTAGACCCAAAAATAGCTTAATTCTTAACGAGAAAGGTTAATTCAGTAAAGGGTTTAGCGTTGGAGATTTTCCCGATTAACTCAACCTTTACATAACTCTCGGTTAGAGCTCGACGTTAATCTATCTGAGACGTGGAACAACAACAGCGGTGCGGTCGGCGGTTACCAAATCAAACATCCCCGGATTCTCCGTTTCTGTCCAAAGAATGCCCGTGTAATCCCCGCAGAACTGCGGTCGCCCTGGTAAACCCGGGGCCGGCAAAGTTTCCGTCATTGCCGGACCGTCGTCAGATCGCAGGCATTAACAACCCAATCATCGCGACTAGAAGGGACAGTTTCATAGGCGTAATGAATTCGGCGATTTAACTCGCCGCCTTTAATAGATGCGGTCGTTCTGGTGGGGGCGGGGGGGGGGCAATCGGGACCGGCTTTCCGTTGTCGCTAGGAAATTACGTTAAAACTGCGTCGTTTCGGACGACCTAAATCAAAACTCGCCGGGGATTCAATTAGCAAGAGCGAATTAGGAGAAAACGACGAGTCGTACTTTATTCAACAACGGTCGTGTTAGTAGAGTAGCAGGAACATGAAAAGTCAAAGATAAGGCGCTTAACCAACCACTGATGAGATGGCATTCCATTATCGGGGCGGGGGGCTCTTGTGCCGCCCCCTTCTTATCCGCGCGGCGATAAATCGGCCGTTTTAATTATGCACGTGAGAAATTGTGTCGCGCGTCAGCTGCGAAACGCGCGGGGTGTTCTTCCGACGACGGAATCCAAGGCGACGGCGCCGGTCTTCATTAGCCCCCCGCGAAGGGGGGCCGGATGCGTTTGGCAAGCTCGCGAAATAAAATTTGCCGTCTCGCTAACCGAGTTGGGGTTTATCCGGGTGAAAATATTTTTAGAGGGTGCGCTTTGTGTTCCGTCGGCGTATGCTAAAGAGGCGTGCTATTCGAATCGAAAGGAAGAAAGAAAGAAAGAAGAAAAAAGAAGGCCTTGAAAATAACATTCGTATTTCGACGTGCATACTATAGCTTAGATTCGTTAGTGATTATTTTTCTCAGGCAACGACTTGTTGTGGACGCGTCTGCACTAATTTGCTTGACTTCGCATTGACCGCTTAGCCACCTGCATCCATTTTGGAACATGTGTGCGATAGTTACAGCTTGATTCCACTTTCATATTGTTGGGCATTATTTAGCTTCTTGAACTTCTTAGGTAGTAAGGTCGACAAAAATAATCTAAGATAGAAGACCTGCAATGCCGAAATAACTTGCGCCTGGTGAACATCTCGAACCTGATTATTCCGTCTCATTGCATCGACCTACTTACTAATTTCGTTCGTCACACAAGCAACCCGTTCCAAAATTGATACTTTCCTAGAATGCAATAACTAGTTGTGTTCGTGTCCTGACTATCCTTCCGGCGAGAGGAATTTCCGGCTCGAAATAATTGAAATAATTGCAGAATCCCCGCCCGGACTGCAGTTTTGAGCTGTCAGGACTGTCATTGAAAAGTTCCCCGACGCTTATTGAGTTTAACTCGGCGCAACGACCTCACGTGCTCTTCTTGTCTTGGCAATCAGGAGCCTGCTTCACTGCCAATTAGACTTTGTTATTAAACGACTCGCAACGTACACCCGATGGCTTTGCAACATCATCAAATGATTATGACGTGGGTGTCTTACCATTAAATATCGTAATTAAAATATAAAATAGTGGAAGATGTCTGGCGGCACCCCCCACCCTCCCCCTTCAATCAATACGCTCAAGTGTACTCACCCCCTACGAAGCTGTCCTCGAGTAGACCATCAAGGGGATTAAAGGAAGTATCAGAGCTTCTCCCTCACACATGTCTCCGTTCCCCATTTGCATGCCCCGTCCTTAATAGAGCTCGCAGGGGATTCTTTTGGGAGAAATTCCGCGCGAGAAAAATGCGAAATTAACGTGCGAAATTTATGCGGGAAATTCCGGTCGTGTTATTTAATTTAGTGAAAACAGGGCTGCTTTTGCCTCGGGGGTTGCACACGTCGACGGCGTACTCGATATGTTTGTAAACGTATGCGCTTGATAATTTATTTATCGTATTAGCAGCGAGCTTTGACGTCGCTTTGTTGTTCGAAGAGTAAAATTGCGCCATGCTACGTCGGACGCAAACAGGTTTCAATCATGTAAAACAGGGACGGCCAACAAACATTTCTGCAAATCGCAAGTGAATCATCACACTCGATTTCTTTGTACGTTTAAGTAGAAATCCTGTTACTTTTACAGCTAATTAAAAAAAATTATGACCTGTATCGCAGCAAAAAAAAAATGAAGCAAAAAATTAACCAAACCAAATTCCGCTCGTCCGGCTAACAAACAGCACCGGAAGTATTGAATAATGGATTACGTTGTCGGAATCGCGAAATTAATTCCTGTTACATCGACGGCGTCCCGAGAGATCGCGTTACAACGATGTCGTTCGAATAAAACTGAGCCGAATTAATCCGCGACTTTTACAAATTCGTCAAGATTAAAATTGTTTTTTTTTCGCTGCAATCCAGCGAGGTCTGGTTTAATTGTGTCATTAATTTGAATCGCTTCGAAAACTAGTCATACCAATTCGATTGCATCTGTAACTGACTTTGCTGGGTGCATCCTTGAAAACATCTTGGATTTTCGGATGTTCGCCCACACTACTGAACTAAACATATCACTGCCTCTATCGGTAAAAATTAAACTGGACATTCACCGGTCTTCACTGAGCTGGTCGTCGGTCTCCTCTGAGTATATAATCACTGTTTACGTCGATCTAGGCAACCACTGCTCAAGTCGGGCAATCACTATTCATTAGTTACAGTTTAAAGTAATCGAACGAAATTAGGGTGGCGACAATTGAAAATTTCGGACAATTTAGGCTTTCGAGTGACAACCCTGGCACTTGAACCACATGCTTCGATTTCTTTTTATGGTCATGTAAGGCCCTACGGGTTTTGTTGGTGGTTGATCATGTTTCCACGTTCTTTCTCACCCTGCTTGGTTCGACGGCGTCATTTTTCGTTTGCCCGTGTGTTTGTGCTATCGTAGCATTTGCTGATAAAAAAAAACTTATATCAAATTTGTCGGAAATTGTATAGCAGCTCCGCAAACGTCTAGGAAGAAATCTTTTACCCTTTTATTAGAATCCAGGTGTAAATTAAACTGGACAGTTACTGCTCACGTTGGTCTCCTCTGAGCTGGGCAGTTACCGTCCACTTCGGTCTCCTCCGACTATGTAAATCACCGTCTACGTCGGTCTAAGCAATCACCTCCCAAGTCGATCGCCATTGAGTCGGGCAAACGCCACCCACTTTAGTCTTAGTTAGTTACAGTTAAAGTTAAAGTAATCGAACGAAATTAGCGTGGCGACGGTTGAAAATTTCGGGCAATTTAGGCTTTCGAGTGACAACCCTGACACTTGAGCCACGGGCCTCGATTTCCTTTTATGGTCATGTAAGGCCCTACGGGTTTTGTTGGTGGTTGATCATGTTTCCGCGTTCTTTCTCACCTCGCTCGGTTCGACGGCGTCATTTTTCATTTACCCCTGCTCTTGTGTGTGTTGTGTGTTTGTGTTATCGTAACTTTTGCTAATAAAAATCAAGAAAACTTATATCAACTTCGTCGGAAATTATGTAACAGCACTGCAAACGTCTAGGAAAGAATCTTTTGCCCTGTCTAAGGCTTGGATTTGATTAGATCCAGGTATGTAGGGTAAGGACGACCGCCATTTTAATTTCTAATTACGCTGTCTCTTCTCTAATTCAGACTTTTCACTTTCGAGTACAGTTTCTTGTACGATATCTAGTACAACTCTTTTCGACTTCGGTTAATTAATCAGCCCTTAAAACAGTTAGGGTCAACCGAGAGGTGGCGCTGGTGCAACCTCCACTGTGTCCGCTGGCCAACGTTTGACACCCCGTAGCTCGGACAGAGAGCAGCCTTCCGGACTACCGATTTCAATTTTGGACGTAAATTTATATCGTGCGTTGCTTCGGCTCGCTGCATTTCATTCAACTATCGAATTTTCCACCTTTTCTTGTGTTCCTTATTAACCGTTGTAATTTCGTTTGTTTACAAACGTAACGATTTAGCTTTAAAGTTTTTGTTAAACACTACACTCGGGTGCAATACCTGTTTGATCATTTTCCCTACGTGTATTATTAGTGCGCATGTAAATGAAAACAGATATTTAGTATAACGTTTCGTTTCTTTGTACCTATACTCAGCGTATAAATGAGTGGTTGTTGCGTAGAACTATTTCGCATTATCATCTTCAGCTGGTTAAGTTCATCCTGGCGCCTTTCTTTTTAACACCTTTATATGAGGCCATCTCCTTTGAGCTATATGGGGCAACAATTGCTGAAAAACAGCGCAAATAAACAGGAGTATTTCGTTAATAAAGTTTTCTGGAAGCAACTTAGCAGGGCAATCATCGTCCACGGCAGTCTCCACTGAGGTAAACAATCACCATCTACGTCAGCCTACCAAGGTCTATATGGTAATCGCCGTCCACGTTGCTCTGGTAATCATCACCTACGTCGGTGTCCACTGAGTTGGGTAGTCACCGCCCTGCTGGTTTTGTGAGGAGGAAGAGGATACGCCCGAGCATACACTTTTTATATGTCCGAGATGGGAAGGCCAGAGGATGAGCGCACAGTTACGACTGGGGGTAGTACTAACTAAGGACAACATAGCGGAGGAGCTCCTAAGGGAGAAGACAATTGGGCGACCATAACAGGGTTACTAGGTGGCATTATGAAGGGAAAGTGCGACGAGAAGCACAAAAGAGGCAGGAATCACTAAAAACAAGCAGAAATAAAGAGAAAAGAACAGAGGCACTGACTTAAGAGACTTTGGAGAGAGAGAGAGATTGAGAGTATGGAGAGGAGGAATGAAGAGGAAGAAAAAGGACGGAAGAGGAAGGGGCACAAGAGAAAAGAAGAGGATGGGAAAGAAGAGGAAAGAAGAGGATGGGAAAGAAGAGGAAAGAAGAGGATGGGAAAGAAGAGGATGGGAAAGAAGAGGATGGAAGAGAAGAGGAAATTGGATGGATCTTTAAGACCCAGAAGGGGCAGCCATGCGCAGGGGAAGTAATGCCGAGAGGCACTAGGGCACCATTCTCTAGTGAATCCAGCAGTGGCCCTGGCGTGGAAGCCGGGAAGCCTTCTTTTGAAGATTCCCCGACCTCAATAAAAAAAAAAAGGGTAGTCACCGCCCACATCGATCTCCACAGGGTCAAGCAGGTAAGACGTAGCAAGACGTGCTGTCCTCTTTAGCGTTTTCTCCTGGGGAGGATCTCGCCGCGTGTGGGCGCCAGTTGGAAGTTCTCACACGTTAAGGGTTCTCTCTTTATTTAGGATTGCATTGGTAGGCGAGTATAAACCTGCGGGGATTTCTTTTACATACAACTCCTAGCGATACCACGAGTAGTTTTCACTAGCCTGCTAGGACAATCTTATCCTAGGTGGCGTCCTCTTTACCTCCAGGTTTAAGCCACCGACAATCTATTTGTAGCCCAT
Organism: Serrognathus titanus; assembly: GCA_039766575.1. Taxonomy (NCBI): domain Eukaryota; kingdom Metazoa; phylum Arthropoda; class Insecta; order Coleoptera; family Lucanidae; genus Serrognathus; species Serrognathus titanus. The sequence goes on along the minus strand of CM077911.1, from coordinate 18,291,093 downwards.
CCCGTCTCCACTGAGCTGCGCGTCTTTCTAAGTAGAGTTTTGAACATCAACGATTTTTCCACAGAATTCACAACAGTATACAGTCTCAAACAAATGAGACGAGCAAGTACGTAACAAGACGTTTTCCCCTGAGGACTTCTCGCCACGTGTGGGCGCCAGTTAGAGGTTCTCACGTGTTAAGGGTATGACACTTATCTGAAAGAGTCGAAACTTCGCGCTTGTTATCGCCTGGGAATATTTACGTTAAAAAATTAAATCATGTTATAAATATAGCTAAAGGCGATTCTTGTTTCAATTTAATTATCTGAATCTAGTACAGGTTGCTATCGTAGTGGTCATCATTAAAAAATTTGTATGATTCTATCAGTGTGAACCCTTCGTAAATGTATGCTTGATTGAGATGATAGAACCCTAACGCCATCTAGAAGTTATTTTTGTTTATTGTGGCTAAGTGTTTCGATGTCAATTGACTAATTAATTAAAAGTTGCCGCTGATGAGGTGGCGTTAAATGGGGCGGTTAATTGAAACAGTCATGTAGCTGTGTCAGTTCATGCCGGCGCAGTCGGGCATGGTTTCACAAACTGCTCTGGTATTTTATTCTCGTGCGAAAAGTTTACGTTCGTCAGATCTTCACTCGCGCACATAAACTTTCCGGGCGACTCGCTCAGATAACAATTCATCGAACACTTTATATTCAGTGTGTATCAGGGCGGAAGTTAGGAGTTGAAATCAGAGAATATCGGCAGCGTTCGACGTCAAGTACTATCTTGGCGTTCGCGTCACGTAACTAACCTGACTCTCGGAGAGGTGCGCTCCGCCGAAGGAAAACGCAGGAAGTCGCCCCGCGGGAAGGGCGGAAGCTCCGAAACGATACGCGCTCCGGCGTGTGCAACAACGGCGATATAAAAAAGAAGAAGAGATTCGCGTTTCGGCGCGTGCGATCGTTTTATGAAATCGTAAAAGCGACGGCGGCGGCGATGAAATATTCAAACGAGGGACCGGAATAAATATTGTCGTCGGTTCTTTTCGCGAATTGATAAGTTCCGATGCTAATGTTTAACGCGCGCGTAAATTGGAAATTGTTCGAGGGGGAGAGAACTCGCGCGGAAACGCGATGAAACGGGGAAAATCGATGTCGCCTTGCGGTTGTCGGCGTGTAAATGATCTGAAAGTTTGCGGAAAAACTTCCGTCAAGTCATTGCGACCACTGAAAATGAAAGCGCTAATACCTCCTACATTTCTTTACAATTTATTTTACGTGTAGGACACTTAGCTTTTTAAAAAAACAGGCAAAGCAAGAGATAGTTCCACGATATTCAACATTATAAGTGTACCCAAAATAGACGATTTCTGAACGTTGTTATTTTTAGTCGGAAATCTGAACGCACTCTAAATGGATCGTTTTGAACGTATTCCAAATAAATCGTGTCTAAATGTACACCACTAATTTCTGAACGCAGCCTGGATTTAAGCCTTACAAGGACGCGTTCAGTGGGATTCAGACTTCATCGTACAAAACGTTCAGAAACTACTGTGGGAACAAGGGTTACATTCAGCAATTGTTTCACACATGTTTTTCGTTGCTAAAATTGAATTCAAGCTAGATACATACAAGTCGAATTAAAAAAGAAAAGAAAAAGTAAATATAGAAAACTTTCCGTCACAAATACGGGATTATTATAAGTTTTCATTCAAACGGTTATTGTTTCGATGTTCATCGAAAACAGAGTTTAAATATTATTTCTGTACGTACGTTCGCAAAACAGTAACTCGAAAGCGTGCCGTAAAATATGATCTCGTGCATGAGCGCTCCGCATATTTTATAAACTCGATGCAACATCGGCGCTGGTTGTGTTTTCAAATAATAACAACAACATCGCCGCGCTGGAATACAAAATTAGCTGCGTCGTTTCCGATTTCATTTGTTTTATTTTCGGCTTCGCTATTTGTTTTTGGGGATCGCCGCTCTGTTTGTGAAATCGCACAGCGATAGCACTTGTACAGCGAGTAATTGAAAAATACGGACGACCCTGCGTCTGACTTTGATGTTGAAAAATGTACGTAAAAAACACGTTTTTAATCCTGTAGATCACCCTGTATTGAACTCGAAACAATATGTCATGAGGCACAGAAGTGCTTCCGGAAATTAAGTGAGAGGCTATGCAGATGCGAGGTTGGACGAAACAGCATAGATGTCGCATTTTATTTGTGACGCTTTATGTGCAGCAGTAAAAGCGTCGTAAGGTTGTTTTTCCATCGGTCGTAACGTCGAGTTTTAGTAGACCTTAACCAACAGGACACTCACGTAATAATTTCGACGGTGAATAATTTGCTGTTACTAGGAAAACAAAGAGAATTTTATAAAACTAGCGTCGTCTGTTAAGTTGAAAACTTTTGTTTTTGGAAACGTGTGTTTCTGCGCAATGAAAATGGAATTTACGTCTGTGCAATATGTTGATCTCCGCTGAGTTGAGCATATTATCGCCTACGTCAGTCTGGCAATCACCATTCACGTTAGGAGGGCAATCACCACCCACATCGACCTCCACTGAGCTAGACACTCATCATCCTCGTCGGTTTTATTTAGTATGGCAACCACCGCCCAGTCAATCGATAGATGGTATCATAAGGAACAACTTACACTCGGTGTAAACCCTTAAAAAAATGTCATAGTACTATTTACGAAACGTAGGAAGCTGAATTTAAGCACTCCCCGTTTAAAGGAGCCTTCAGAGAGGTGAAATATCTAGGAGTGCGAAGCTCAATTGGAGAGCACATGTCGATTGGACAGTTTCAAAGGCCATGGCATATTTTTGGGCATGTCGCAAGCTCTTTGGTAAGGCATGGGGCCTAAAACCGCGAATGATTCAGTGGTCGTACACGGCTGTAGTTACTTAAGGCCCTTTAGTGTGGTGGACAAGGACCATGAATACTACCCCAACAACAGCTTTGGAAGTGTTGCTAGACATCCCACCATTTCACTTGCAGGTGTAGTAGGAGGGCAGGCTAGCTTCTTTCAAACTAACACGAACTAGGAGGTTTAAACCAGGTGGTACTAGATTTTTGGCACCCAGATATATCAAGAAAACCTTCAGACATGGTGCCGAGAGTGTTTGACTTTGATCTACCTTATGAAGTGGGTATTAGTAGCTGCATATGGTTAAGAGCCAAATGACACAGTTAGGCAGCAAAGTCTCCACCTGTCACAGGTCTTTTTATTAGCCACTACCCTGTGAGGTACCACCATAAGAAAATGGGCTCAGTAGAAAGTGAAACATGCAGATTACGTGAATCAGAAATTGACATAGCTGAGCACATACTTTGCAAATGCATGGCAATATCTAGATTTCGGCATAGTCACTTAAACAGTGTGAGTCTGACACCTGATGAAGTCAAAACTAAGCCTCTTAGGACCATTCTGCACTTCACTGAAAAGGTAGGGTTTCTACGAAACTAATTACACGGTTGCTGTTCTGTGAGGCTACTTAAAAGCCCTTCGATCTCCCAGTACAATACAAAACTACAATACAATACTGTGCGCAAGTCGGTTCCCACTAAGTTGAACGGTCACTGCTCATCGGCCTTTACTGACCCGAGCTATTGCTGTCCATGTCGGTTTCCACTGAGCTAGGCGGTTACCGTCCATGTCTGCCTTAATTAGTGCGCAACACCGTTCACGTCCATCTCCGCTGAGCTGGACAGCAACCACACGTCGGATTCTACTGAGCCGAGCCATCACATTCAAGTCTCCATTGAGCTGGACAATCATCGCTCACGTGGGCATATACCGCCCACGGAAATCTCCACTGAGCTGGTTAATCATCGCGATCTGTTCAAGTTCAAGCACCGCCCATGCAACTCTCCACTGAGCGGCTGATCATCACGATCTGTTCAAACACCGCCCACATCGACTTCCACTGATCTGGACGTATCTCCGCCGTTTCATTGCAAGAAGAGGAACTTTTTAATTTTTTTGCAATATCGCCCAATATCACCAAGCTAGTCAGTCGCTGGTCTTACCTAGCAAGGCAATCACCGCGGACGTCAGTCTCCACTGAGTTGGGCAGTTGGTCTTCACTGAGCGGACCTATTATCGCTCAAGTATCTCCACTGAGCCGAACACGTTTGCACTTCGCAAACGAACGATTTATCGTCGTCCAAATGTCTCCACTGAGCCGAACACGTGACTAAGTGAAGACACGTGGGCGATGATAGGGCCAGTTCAGTTGAAATGCGTTCAGCTCCGTGGAAATCAACACCTGTTAGTCCGCTTACTGTGAGAAAGAAGACAAATCCGAGAGCTGATCTTCACTGAGCGGATCTATCATCGCCTACATGTCTTCACTGAGCCGAACACATTTGCACTCTACGTGCTCGGCTAAGTGGAGACGCCTAGGCGATGATATGCCCAGCTCAGTAGAAATCAATGCCTGTTAACCCGCCTACTGGGAAAAGGAAGATAAATCCAAGAGCTGATCTTCACTGAGCGTGCCCATTATCACCCATGTATCTTCACTGAGCCGAGCACGTTTGTACTCTGCAAACGGACGTGCTCGGCTAAGTGGAGTGCTATAATATACCCAGGTCAGTGGAGATCAACTGCCCAACTCAGTGGAGATCGCATATCACCGCCTACGTGAGCCTCCACTGAACAGGAAATATCACCGCGAGCGTGACAATCACCACTCACGTCGATCTCCACTGGGTTAGGCATTCCTGTATAACAATTGTTGTTGCAGATTGTAGGAGGAGGACTGAAGCACTTTAGTCTCGCATTTAATTTAAGTTTTCTCGACTTTACTAAAGCACCCCCCCTTCCTCCAACTCGCCATTACAGTCTGCATTCTTCTGGTTTGCTATAAAATCGTTTTGGAAAAGATCGCCTTTTGTTTCGCCTTTCGTTCTCTATTATTATATTATATTATTATATATTGCACATTTGTATGTGCAGTTAATGTATACCGTAGGCTTCGAAAATTTGCTGTATCTCGAACTCCTCAAAACGGAGAATAAATATTAATGAACGGCCGGAGGAGATAACGGGGGGCATGCAATTTCGTTCCCTCCCATTTGAATTTCACCCCAGCCGGGGGCGCTAACTCGAAAAATGTGCTAATGCAGTGCTACCTGTGTTTTCACCTGGAAACATCTCGGGCGTAAATTTAAGCCGACAAAGAGTAATGCGTTCAATTATTTTAATACGACTGATATCCAGGTGAAACGTTTTAAAATTGAAAAAATGAAAAACGACTTCGTGCAAAAACGCCTCTGCCTCCCCGCTCCTGCAGGTGCGATCCCTTTTATTTCTTCTGAAAGACTTCCGAAAGCCTTCACGTCGGCTCGCACGGAGCAGAATTTAACTGTTTGTTCTGCGTTAAGCAAAACGAACAAATCTGAATCGTTTCAAAGCCAACGAGCAACTTTCCGGAATGGGTATCCGTTAAAAGTGCGCTGCTTAATTGCTAAACTTAACCACTTAAAGTTGGGGAATTTCGATCGCCCCCCGGAACTAAACAATAAACGCTCGCGGGCTATTTATTAATCGACGTAAACATTTTAAGAAGAAGAGGAAAGTTAACGCATGTTAGTTGCCTGTCGTTTCCCCTCGCGGCAAGATTAAATCGGTGGGATCGTGAGAGGAAACTGTAATATTGCGAAATAAATGCTCGTTCGAAGGACTCGCGTTCGTTTTTTTTTTATCAAAGCCAACTAAATGAGTCGTTGTTATGATGTCGCCGGGGAAACTACGGCGAAAAGAACGATGTTGGTAGGTATTTTAAATTGAATCGCAGGCTTTCAGGCAATCTCAAAAAAGAACAGAGACGGTGGATGCTCAAGCTATGTCATTAAAAAAATTTATTTATTTTATTCTCTGGTCCACGTCCGTCTCCAATGAATTGGACTTATCACCACCTACCTCGGTCTACTCTCTACACCTTCGCCCTTCTCCCTTTCCGGTTCCGGACCTACGCTCTGATCTATTGTCGTCTATTGGTATGACAATTTCTGTTGAAGCGTAGCTATCCACCCCACAGCGTCGTTAATATCTTCCAAATCTACCTCTTACTGTTTCTCCGGTCAATTTCTGGCATCAGCTGCCGTCCGCCCTAACATTAAGAGGACCCTTGAGGTTGCTTCTTTAGTTTTCGTTTCGAATTTACTTCACTCTGACAGGAAACTCCGAACGATCTTCTTCTTCTGGGTAGGCATCTCTGCTCTTTGTTCCTTTTTCATTTCGAGCCTGATTCGTCGGCCAGTATCCGTTTCTTGTTATAATAATTTCAAGGAAGATACCGTTTCCTGGTGTGGCAACCCTGAATCTGTAACAGGTTACGTCGCAGACGTTCTAAATCTACCCCGAGCTGAGTCTCAGCTCAATTTCCTCGAGAAACCGAAGTAAATCTCTTCACTTTGGAAAACCTGAGCAATCTTCCTGGTCCGGGTTGGTACCCTGTTCCACCTCCTTCTGGAACATTTCTTATTATTAATATTATTATCTCGACCCGTTCCCGCCTCTTGGTATGACAGTTTCTACTGAAGTGTGGCTGTTCACCCGCAGGGTGGCTGATACCTTCAAAATCTACCCCCAACCGGTCCTTTTGATCGATTTTTCTTTCGTTATGACCTCTCCGGGCGATCTTGTTCTGGATTGACACCTCCACCCAATTCAAGCATTCCTTCCTTATTTCGGACTAGACAACTCCATTCCTTCGGTCTGTTACGACTTGTCGTTCGGCCTGCAGCTTCCACAAGATAAAGAAGTCGTAACGTAAAGTAAAGAAGATCCCGTTTAGAATTTACTTTCCTTTGGCAACCCCGAGCAATTCGTGAAGGCAACCCGTGAGGTATTTTTCAATTTCGGGCTCGACACTGCTAGGGTGTGGCAACCCTTGCTGTCCACTCCGCTGGTCCCTCCAAATTTACTTCGAACTGGCTTCTCCACCCAATTTTCTTCACGTTCTGACCTCCCCGGGCATTCTTCTTGTTTTGAGTCCATGCCTCCGCCCAACCTCCTCTTCGCTCTGTCAATTCAAGCATTCCTTCCTTAATGTCGGACTAAGCAACTCCATCCCTAGGGTCTGGCAACAAGAGAAGAAAACCTCAGAGGAGGCTTTTGTAACCTCCGCTTAGAGTTTCCTTTACTTTGGTAACCCCGTGCTCTTCCTGAGGCATTTTTTTTCTTTTCGGACTCGACACTGTCCCGTTTCGTGACATTACAACTTCTGTTCACCCCGTAGCATCGCTGATACTTTCAAATCTAACCCCATCCGGTCCCTCCACACAATTTCCTTTCCGTTCTGACCTCGTCGAATGATCTTCCTGTTCTGGATCGACGCCTCCACTCAATCTCCTCTCCGCTATGCCAACTCAAGCATTCCTTCTTTATTTCGTGTTCGGCAACTCCTTCCCTACGATCTGTCAACAACTAAAGGTCACCCAGCAGCTTGCACAAGATCAAGAAGTCATATCATAAAGTGAAGATGATCCCAAAGGAGGCTTCTGGAGCTTACGTTTAGAATTTACTTTACTTTGGCAACCCCGAGACGTCTTCTATTTCCAGTTAGACACCCCATCTCTGCTTTCGAGACATTTTTTTTAAATTTAGGGCTCGACACTGTCGTTTCTTGGTACGATAACTTCTGCAGAGGTATGAAAAATCCCACTATCCACCCTATACGTTCTAAATTTACCCCGAATTGATTGCTCCGCTCAATTTCTTTCCATTCTGACCTCCCAGGGCGATCTTCTTGTTCTGGATCGAAGCTTCCGCTCTGTCAACTCAAGAGGGATCAAGAAGTCATACCGTGATGTGAAGAAGACCCCAGAGAAGGCTTCTGGAACTTGGAACTTGGAATTTAGTTTACTTTGGCAACCCCGAGACGTCTTCTATTTCTGGTCAGACACCCCATCTCTGCTCCTGTGACATTTTTTCTTTAATTTGGGGCTCGACACTGACGTTTTTTTGTACGATGTGGCGAACCCCACTTTATTCAAAACTGGTTGCTCTTGCCCCCACGTCCGTCTTCACTGAACTGGACATATCACCACCTATCTCGGTCTACTCTGGACTAGACAAATTACCCTCATATATGTAATTACTATTTTTTATTGTCGGAGGACGTAGTTCTTAGACTCAAAAGCTGTTTCTCAAATGAACTTCTGCAGGTGTTTCCATCGGCTCTAGACCGTTCGAGACGAAAGCAAACCAAACCTTTCAAAGTTAAAGCAGAAACAAAAAGCGAAAAGACTCGATCAAATAAAAAACTCCGAGTTGCAAATTGCAATAAAATATTGAAGCGAATACGCCCAACTTTGGCTTTAATATGAGATGAGGGGGCGAAGAAAAAGCCGGAAAACGGGAGAATTTATTTGGAAATTCGTCTGCGCCCCGCTCGTAGATGAGACGCATAAATCAAAGTTGGCCCCGGCTTCGCGAAAGCCGGCCGCATTATTTATTAACTATTCAATACCGCCGCAACTTTTACAGTTGTACATACAGTCGCGAGAGGTCTTGTCAGCGTTTATTAGCAAACTTTGATCCGAGTTCTTGATACCAGCCAGCCAGCCAGCGTCGGCTGGAAACTTTTCAAGATTTCCCGAAGCGGATCGCGCTCGTATTTGCCAAGAGAGTTAGTTGGTTGGTTGGTTCATCGTTGAAATATGCTCCTGTCCTAAAGGTGTAAAGCGAAACGAAACGTTTTTTACCGTTGAGTTGTAACTTCTGGTCTTGGGCGGTTATTGTTGATATAGATCGATTGGCGCCCAACGTGGAGCTCGTGGAGGTAGACGTTACGCTTCGTCTCGGGGAAAATGAGTTCCTCTGGTTTTCTCTAGATGAACGAATAGCTTTTACGAATAAGCTCAGGATGTTAAGTGACGATTTTGTTTAGGTCGAGTAGCACTAGGTCCTTGAAGGGAAAGTGAGTTAGTTGATACTAACTACTACGCCAACGAGATGTAGTGGGTATCCTTAGCTAGAATCTCATAGGGGTTCCAGGATGCTAAAAGTTTTCATTTTCACGTTCTCTTTATGGAAAACACTTGCCATCCCCAATCCGTTGCACCGGAGTCAGGTGCGCCGTAAAACCCCGGGGATTTTCCATATTTATCAGGGCGACATCTGGCCGGAGGGCATTTTCACGACACGTCCGTCGCATAATTAGATCGGATTTGCCTGTCGCACACCGGCATTGTCCGAGAGTCCGTAAAATATCGGTAACCGGATTTATGCGAGGCCGAACCGGATGTATTGAGGTCGCGAATACAATAACCCGCAAATATAGTTTCGGTCGAAATATCGGATGCGCGTGGGTCTACGTGACGCGATTGCCTAACGGCGGCGTCCCCTGCTTTATTGTGCCGAAGGTATTGCCGATGGCATTCCGGGAAATTAATTCGTGTGACGCCGGAGACGCTTAATTAAAAACGTGGCGGGGGCCCGGAGAGGAAGCTCCTCATCGGATTCCGATTCAGTGATAATTAGGAAATTAAAGGGAGGGACCAAAATAAAAATGACTTGGTACTTCCCCTGTCACGACTTGAACCGATGGATACTACTAGCCGATCGCTTTATCTAATCAAAGTAGACTCTAATCGTGTCAATTTAGCTTTAGCTAGTAACGCACGGTATAAGAAGTTATATAAGAGCTTGAAACATCCAAAAATAATATCGCGTGGAGTTCTAAGTTCGTTCGCTCATCTGGCATGGATTAAGCCGGAAACTTTAGCAGTTCTTATTGATTTTGGCGCTTCGTCGAAGCACATCCTTATTTATGCGATTCGTTAGGCCGAAAGCGTTTTAAATCTTCGCGTTATTGCCGACGTTCGCGCGAAAATATGGACTTAATCTGGTGTTCTGTTATCATAACGACTCGCTGCTTGTATGCAGACGATAAAGATTACGAATACTCCGTTTTGTCATCCGTGAAATGACAGCCAATGTTACCAAATTATGAGCGAAAACAGAAAGTGTCGTGCGTAAGTTTAGAAACTAGATTGGCGTAGCTTGTAGGACATGACCAGACCCAAATGGAGAAGCGTATTTCACCTATAAGGAAGAGAGGCCCAAATCCCCATTCAACTCATATGTATAGATGAAGAGGTCCAAAGTCCCATAAAAAATTACATAAGAAGTAGTGGCATGACGTCATCGACCTCATAATGACGTCATGCCTAGCTTTCCTTTCTTGAGGTTCTCCCATATTAGGCATGAACCTGGTCTAGGCCATGTACGCCTTCTGGGTTTAATTCGATCCATCACAACCCTTTTTTTGATATATAGAGGTTTAGAGAATCTTCGCAAGACACCTCCGGATACATCAATCCCGGAGGCCTGTTGGATTCACCTCGGCATCTCTACTCGAGGCGCCCACAAACTAAACTCCTCTCTTCTTTCTTATACTCTGCGCAGAGAGTGTCGCCTTCCGGCATTTCCTTCCTTTGCGCATGTTCCCCGCTTCCTGGTCTTCTTCATATCCTCTTTTTATCCTCTTCCTTTCCTCATCTCATCTCCTTCCTATCCTCATCTTATCCCCTTCCTATCCTCATCTCATCCTCTTGCCTTACTCTTTCTTCTTCTTCTCCTCTCTCCTCTTTTACCTTCTTATCCTTTTTTCTCCCGCTTAATTCTCTCTCTCCCTCATTTTTTCCTCTGCCCTTTCTCTACTCTCTCTTTATTCCTTCCCTCTGCATTCCAAACTCTCCTTTGCTTCTCTCCATTTTAAGGCCTCATTTCACCCCCTCGCCTTTCTCACCATTATGAATGATGTCCGTGCCGTCGACGTTCAAGGTCATCCTGCTTAGGTTTCGCTTATCCGCCAGGATGACCGCTTCCGTCTTCTCGCCCGCTAGCTTCAGACCTTAACCGTAATAAATTAATAACGGAATGGAAGTACTCATCTTTGCTCCAACGAGATTATTTATAGTGGGACCGAACTCAAAGAAGCACGTAACTTCCCGGAAAGTTTCGATATAGATCGAGGCGAAAGTGGAATAAAATAGTTCACCTTTTGGCAAGAGAGCGGGGTGGGGGAAGTGAGAGGCGGTCGAACCGAAAGACTATGTATTACGCGCGTCTATTCCCCGACATAATTTATTCATGGATTATGTTGCTCTGTGAGTGCTGACGATGCAATGCATCTCAATAAAGAGAATAACGAATTTTATTCATCAGCATCATCATCATTTGTTTTCCTTCGTGCATTTTTTACGGTGGAATTTTGCAGAGGATGCAGTTTTGAAGTATTCGAGGTCAAAAATTGGGTTTTTGGAGCATCGGCCTCGTTTCGGGTAGCTTTTTCTTCAAGTCTCAAGTTCGCCCTTTTAAAACTTTATCACTTGGGGGAGTCCCCTACATGGGAAGCTTCTCAGAGATCTGTTACCTTCTGAGCCTTGCAATGTTGACGTCATATCTCCTTCCAATTGGGTATTTATCTCTTAGGAGACTCCCTACGTGGATTAGATCTCTTGGTCTGTTCAAACTCATCATTACCATCTCTTCCTGAAGCCTCTACAAGATCTGATCTGATCTGATCTGCGTTTACAAACGAATTTTGCAATGTTGACGTCTTCTAATTGAGTATTTTATCCCCTAGTGAATTCCCTACGTGGGTTCTATTTAAACTCATCATTTCCATCTCTTCCTGATACCTCTAAGAGATCTTTATCCTTCTGATCTACTTTCACAAACGAATTTTATAATATTGACATCATCCAGTCTTCCAGTTGGGTATTTTATCCCTTAGGGGACACCCCACATGGGTTAGATCACCTGGTCTGTTTAAATTCATCATTCCTATCTCTTTCTAAAGCCCCTCAGAGAGCTTTTACCTTCTGATCTGCATTTGCACAACGAATTTTGCAATGTTGACATCATCCATTCTTCCAATTAGCTGTTTTATCCTTTAGGGGACTCCCTAGGTGGGTTAGATGTTTCTGTCTCTTGATTCCATCTCTTCCTGAAGCCCGTCAGTGATCTTTAACTTTCTGGCCTGCGTTCACTTGACGGATTTTGCAATGTTCTTCCAACTGGGTATTTTATTTTATCTCTTGTGAGATTCCCTATGTGGTTTAGATCTTCTTAGTCTGTTTAAACTCGTCATTGCCATCTCTTCCTGAAACTTCTCGGCAATCTTTTACCTTCCGATTTGCGTCCACAAACGAATTTTGCAATGTTGACGTCTTCCAATTGGGATTTCGTCCTTTAGGGGATTCCCTATGTGGGTTAGATCTCTTGGTCTCTACCTGCTCATCATTGTCATCTCTCGCTGAAGCCTTTCACCTAACGAATTTTGCAATATTGACATTGTCATCCATTCTTCATTTAACGTCAAAGGAAGTCATTGAGACTTTGATTTATTTAAGCACGCAGCCAACTTAATGAGTAGGCAACCTCCATACCAAAAAGAATGACCGTCATTGTGCTGCTCTTACGTAATTCTCTTTTGTTTTTAATGTTGTTTGCGAGTAATTTGGGTTGTCAGCACGTGCGCGTTCATCATTAATAATTTATGCGTCAGCGAATTGGCCAAAATAATTTATTGCCGCTGATTACCCTAATAAATACGTCGGCGTTGTCGACAGTAAATATTTGCGCGTATAAATCTCGCCATTAATCGTGGGCCTCAAAAATTAGCGCGCCACCTGTCTTTCTTAACGCGCAACAAGCGGCGTCGACAACAACAGCGACGCGGTGATGGGCGAGCGAGGGGAAAAAAGCGCCGGCAATTTGTAACTTCCCTCACAATAACTCGTTTTCCGCTATCATCCGCGGCGCTAAGAGACATCTTGATGGATTATGACGTATTAATCGCATTTTCGACAAATAACCGAACTTTTCATTAACTTAGGGGATAATGCGATAAAGCGGCGGGATTTCAATTTTTTTTTTGTCGGACAAACAAGTTACGAGTTGGATGAAAACTCTCGTTTTCGTCGAAAGGCAGAAAACGCTACAAAAAAGGTGAACTCACTCTCGTTTTATTGTCGGTTTGGATTTGGTGATTGTGGCGGCGCCAGATATTTTTAATTGTTCATTTTTTTGTTGTTATACTAACGTTATTATTTTGTGTGATGGAAAACGAAATCCTTCCCCCTTCTCCTTTTACCACCATACAAGTAATAAGTGATCGCGTCGAAAATTCCACTTCACCGACACCACCATAGACTTGCGTTCCCGTTCGAGCTTTTAGACGCTTATCCGAAAATTAAATTTCCCGATCGAGGAGCGTCGTGCAATAAAAACGACGCCCTGCAAAAATATCCAGGTTTACTTTCGCCTTATCCTCTGCCGACAGTTATTGCGTTTTATTGTGAAGATTCGATTAAATCGACCACCGCCCCCGCCCCCCCCCAACATCCATCCATCTATCCTGCGAACGCGCCCCGTCCGTCGACGAAACGAAAATCGCAACAACTCGTAGATGAGGCGCTCGTCCCCTAATTAAAACAAAATTATTAATTTTCTTTGGGGGCGGGCTCGTTAGGCATGGAGTTTCCGACTTACAATGGAGTTTATTAGAAAACGAAGTGAAGTAATTAATTTCGGATTTAATTATTAATGCAACGCGCTGCCGCCTCTTGCAGGTGTCCGCCCCGAATACGACGCCGGGAAAGACAGAGTCAGGTAAACGGGAAATAATTAAGCGGGAGGCTACGAGAAAAATCGCCCTTCACTTTTGCAATAATGTGTAATTACTTGAGCAAAAATGAGGAAATTAGAGAGAGGAAAATTTGTTTGATGACGTGAAGGTGAGATGGCGCTGAGCTTTTAATTTCACATCTAATAGAAGTCGCATTAAGAAATCGTCGGCCCAATGATTGATCTCCAATTTGTGCTAATCTCGGATGATCTCGCTTGATTAGGAGTGGAGGTTCCGGTCACGATTTGAAAATTAGGAACAGGAAGCCTAACTCGCGTTAATGTTATAATAAATTAAATATTTATCTAAAAATGACTGGAGTTTTCTATTTCTTTAAATTAAACAGGTGCACGTAGCACTGCGTTAACAGCTCAAATAAATAAGGCCTGTGTAGGGTAGGGAGCAAAAGTTCACCCTGGCGCTCTAATTTAACATTTGGAATCCCCTCCCTGCTTCGCAGTCATTTATTACAGGCTTGTTTCTTTGGGTGGGGGAATACCCTGACTCTGACCCGGAAATCGAGTTAAAGTTGATCATTTTGATTGCAAAATTAAATATAAATATAGATTTCTCGACAATAGCTGCACAAGAGTTATGTGTGTGGTGAATGCTACTGACAATGACTGCACAGAAGGCTTGTGAGTGCTTCTGGCAATGACTGCACAGTGGCGGGTGTTTCCGACAATGCCTGACATTGTCATTTTGAAGTAACGTGCGAGCCCCCAGAGACACTTCTGGTACCAACTCGCACTTGGGGCTTTTCTTAATTGCCATCAATTGGTAAAATTGCTTTGGGGGTATCATAGGCAGGGCAGTTTTAAATTATATTTTCGCTCATCATTCGCCCTAAGGTGCTCAAGCTTTCATTGCGCGTCGCGCCGAACGGAATTCCGACGCCCACGAATTCTATAATCGCGCGCGGATGATGCCCCGCATTAAGATTCATGGATCGTCGTCCCGGATTAATTTATTGGCGCTTTATGGAATCCGGAGCGTCCCGCCGAAGGTATTCATCCCGGAAAAGTATCTAATCAATGAGGCGCGGAGGAGGATTTTTATAATTTCCTTCTTCTTATTACATCACGCCACTGATCATGAATATTCTCGTTTTATCACTATACGGGTTGTTACGGAACTACTCTAAGTTCTTCATCTTCAAATAATTTTTTTATGTAGTGAGATATTTCATGTAGTTAAGGATAATGTAAAATACATCAAATTATATATTTTAAATTTACATCAACGTCTCGGGTGTTAAGACCGGAACCTAAACGAGTTGGATGCTCCCCTCGCGTTTTGAGTACGGCACGTCGAAATTCCCCCCCGTTTCCACTTCGCATAAATAAACATTTCGACGCCGATTCCTCACGAAATATAAATTCCGTTTTACGGGAAAATCGTCGCCTTCCTCCCCATCCCACGACGTTTTTTTTCCCCAATCCCTTCGCGTGCCCCACGCATGATAATAACAGCGAGCGGAATCACCCCATCCCCCCACTCCAACCCCTAATCGAAGGTAGTCTTCGAGGATCACCGGCGGGATTAAATCTTGCCCAATTTCGATTAATTTGGTGCGATTTTTTTTTTCTGCTCGCCCGGACGACGAGAGGGTGGCGGATTGGCGTGCATGTTTACCTGGCGGCTGTGCGCGCCCAACACAATTTGAAGATCATCAAATTACGCCCGAAGCGATCGCAGCGCCATGATGGGGGCGCTTAACATATTACCGAGATACACACCCCGATGATTAAACTACACGCTGGCAGGGACGATGTTGATATTACCTCGGGGACCCCCGGACGCCAATTTGTTTTAATTTAAATCACACTTCTGAATTGCTCATTTGGCGGCGAAACAAATCGAAGTCGTCGACGCATTACGTAATTATTCATTCTTTCGATTGTGCACAGTGTGGGAGGGGGGGGATTCACTCGCCCGTCGCCGTCACCATCAGCGCCAGGTGAAATTGAAAAAGACCGCTGCTTTGAATGTTTTAATCCTCGGGGGCCCCCTTTACGCTTGTCCGGACGATTGCAAGCGCAAAACTTCCAGTTTGAATGCGCGCTGCTAGCTAAATGAGATTGATGTTTGGACGTGACACTATTTCGGGGGCAGGGGAGATCCTGGTGGGCCGCGAATAGTTTTATTAAATCCTTCCTTGGAGACAAGATATTTTTTGGTCATTAATTAAAACTATTACGTTTCTAGATGCATGTGTGTATGAACAGGAAAAAGATCGCATTAATAGAGCAGCACGATAAAAATAATTATGAAAAAATTGATGTAAATAATTTCGATAATGCTCTTCGAGCTGCAATCCGTCTGGGGTCTAATAGTGACACGGCGAATGGATCGGAGCAAGTCGATATCGTCTTGTAAGGAACATCTCTTGAGGCTTTCAGGGTTCTTGTCGGTTTGTTCTTCGAGTTGCAAACCCTCTGAGGTCAGATAGTGACACGGCGAATGGACCGGAGCAAGTCGATAGGTATTGAGGCGTACCAAGTCAAATACACAAGCGAAGCACGTGCACACATCCAGGAAAAAGCATACGAGACTACGCAAGAGTGCCTTCCTGGAACACCGAGTGATTAAGGTCCTATATAAAGCGGCCAGAACAACTCTCAAAGCCAGAGAGAGCACTTCAACCCTGCTGCCGAATAGGCCAATAAGAAGCTCGCTCAGTGCAGCATCGAACGGCCCTACACGCCATTAACGCCGAACCCAGTACCAGGCACCAGGGAGCCGCAACAACCGAAGACGAGCCGCAACGACCGAAGACGAGCCGCAACGACCGAAGACGAGCCGCAACGACCGAAGACGAGTCGCCGCCGCCGAACCCTGTACCGGTAGGCTTACAACAACGCATCCAGTCCGCTACAACACCAAAACAGACGCCCTCCTACCTCACCACAGGTTCCGAAGCCAAAACGTCTTTTCCAGTCCAAGGCAACGAGTGTCGTGCCGGACGCAGCCCATCCAGCGATCTACCGGTTGATCTGGAAATGTCCCCACCGGAGTACCAATGCTCTTGTGGGTTTGTTCTTTGAGCTGCAAACCGTCTGGGGTCTAATAGTGACACGGCGAATGGGTCGGAGCAAGTCAATATCGTCTTGTAAGGAACATCTCTTGAGACTTTCAGGCTCTTGTCGGTTTGTTCTTCGAGCTGCAAACCGTCTGGGGTCAAATAGTGACACGGCGAATGCACCGGAACAAGTCGATAGGTATTGAGGCGTACCAAGTCAAATGTACAAGCAAAGCACGTGCACACAACCAGGTAGAAAGCATACGAGACTGTGCAAGATGCACGAGCTGATCACGCGCATGTCATTAGGCCCGCATCGTCAGAAGCGAGGATCCAGCGTGCCTTCCTGGAACACCAAGTGTTTAAGGTCCTATATAAAGCGGCCAGAACAACTCTCAAAGCCAGAGAGAACCCTGCCGCCGAATAGGCCAGTAAGAAGCTCGCTCAGTACAGCATCGAACGGCCCTACACGCCATTAGCGCCGAACCCAGTACCAGGCACCAGGGAGCCGCAACGACCGAAGACGAGGCGCCGTCCCAAGTCCTGTACCGGGAGGCTTATAGCAACGCATCCAGTCCGCTACAACGCCAGAACAGACGCCTGCCTACTTCACCACGGGTTCCGAGGCCGAAACAACTCTTTTCCAGTCCAAGGCAACGAGTGTCGTGCCGGAAGCAGCACATCCAGCGATCTACCGGTTGATCTGGTTTGTTCTTTGAGGTGCAAACCGTCTGGGTTTGAGACTTTCATGCTTTTCTTTACTGGCAATGGTGGTAGACATGGTGATCGTCGTAAGAAGCTCTTCAACACGGGATGGCAAAGCCGACGTTCCTTGTCTTTACTCTTCATAGCTTTGACGTAGCAATCGGCAAAGCTTTATGGTGCTGGCGGTCAGGTTGTCGTGGAAACCCTTTAGGGGACTTTTCTCTCTTCTTATTTCAACGACGGTCTTCGACGATGTTAATGGAGTGTGGATCGATTGAATACTTGATGTATAGCGCTTCTCCTTTTCTGCAACAGCTGATTTCGAAGGTGTCGATAGATGTGTGAAGTATAAGTGTTGTTCTCGATAAAAGAAGTGATCTGACAATAGGCTGTACGAAAGGTTGCGAGTGCTTCCGACAATAAGCTGCACGGAAAGCTTAGATATGCTTCCGACAATAAGCTGCACGGAATGCTTTAGATAGGCTTCCGACAATAAGCTACATGGAAGGGTTGTATATGTGCTTCCGACAATAAGCAGCACGAAAGGCTTTGATGAGCGTTCCTGACAATAGGCTGCTCAGGACGCAGTGAAACTAAAGCGGTCTGCGCTCTTGCTTTTATAGGACTTTTTCGTGGGGGCGGGGGACGGGGGCAGTCTTCGTGTTTACTCCGGGTTGTCTTAGCGACAAAATTTGAGAATGCGAGCTTATTTCCGGATCAATTATAATCGAACGCAGTTTCATTTTACTTCGTCAAGGGGCGGCCTTAATTTTGTCTATTAGTGACGATCGTCATCGTTGCTTTGTTATACAAATGTCAACATGACACTTCCCCGTATTTGTCTCTCTAGCAATCTCTGATGTTTCTTGATGTCTGCCAATTTGATTGACGTTTTGTGATCATCTGACGTGTTTCGTCAATCGTTGGGCAACGTGATATTGCGTTTCTGGACACATGTGAGTACGAACAGGAACAACATTTGGGGCAATAAAGGTCATTAAAAGCAACCCCTCCATCATTACATAATTGGCGCCCAACGTGTGGGGCACTTTAAAGGATTTGCAAAAATATACAGCCATCACTACAATATGCACCCTAATCGTGTCAGTGCGCCTGTAACGATGTGATTTTTTCATCAGCAAGTTGTGCAGAACAACATTTCGTTAAGAGATGACCGCATCCCTCATTAAAATCGATCTTCCCCCCCCCCCAAACTGGGTCAGCTGAATATGTATACGCGTCCTAATTATATCGCAATTGTTCTGTGGCATTAATTTGCTCATGAATATTCTCCTTGGCGCTAATGTAACTTCTTCCCCTTTTATTTGGGGACGTTAAACTCGGTCAACCCCGCGCGATGATACGCCCGCTTTAGCCAAACGCGTAGGCTAATAATCGTCAGAAAATATTTTAACACCGTGCCTCATTAAGGCCTCTTTTGATTTGATGTATTTGTGGCTCAATGCATTATTCAGGGCAGGGCAAGAGAGATTTGGGAGCTTTGCGGTGTTAATAACGTACTGATGCGTTCAGGTTAGCCAAACAAGGCTTAGCGTTCATTATTGACTGTAATTAAACTCAAAGCTGGATTCACCTATCATTATGCTGGTCTATAATTAGGTGGTGTTGGGGCGAAATGCGGATCTGGCATTAACATAGGATGTTATACTCCTGGGAAGCAAAAGCTTTCTCTTCTTTTCATCGTCTGAAATGCCCTGCGAGGATGAGTGACAGTTGCATTCTGTGCCGGCGTCGCGTCGCGGTGCATGAATAAGGCAGGCGTGCATTTGTTTATGAAAAATATGACTGCCTCGAATGCAAATCCGTCGAGAGGAGTACAAAGGCTCTTTCGCGTGTAACAGGTATGATTTCAGGGATTTATGTTATCATCTTAATGCGTCACTCACTAGGCAGAAGGTCATTGACCTCACCTACATCATAGAAATTTAACTACAGCACCTGTTTCCTGTGAACGAAACAGGGTAGAATATTTCTTATTAATTAAAACGATTGGGTTTCTGAGCGTATGTGAGTACGAGCATTGTTCCTCCTATAGGTATCTACCTCTCCCTTTATAAATTCCGTTTCATCTACGATATTTTAAGCATCAAGGAAAGTCTGAGACAACGTTGTATTCATCGAACCGACCCCAGTCTTTCGAACGATATGCAATATTTGAAAAAATATATTTTTTTATTGGCATATATACCTCCGAGCGGTTCAATAATGTCCCCGGTGCATAAATTACTTTAGTATTTGAACAGTCCTCGCTCGAAATGTGAAATAAAACAATATTTGCTTCGATGTAGAAGACGTCTTCCTTCATCGTACCTAATTGAATACCCATTCGCGTCGTAGAAATTACAACGTCGCGTAGTTTGCGCTGCAGTTAGCTTTTTATTATTTATCTTTAATTATTTGTTCTCCCCCTCGCGACCTTCTTTCGCGCTATAATGGAATGCAAATTCTAGTTTGGTGCGAAACAACGCGGACGAAGTTTGGCCATTTCTGGGTTTTAAATAACGCCCGAAAGCAACGCTCTTAGTTTTCCCTGCCGAAAACTTCACCTCAAAACAATGCTTGCTCCGGCGCGATGTAAATTTCCCTAATTAATATAATAAGCGCCCGCCGACGAACCCCGCGCTCGCTTCGGAAGTTCGCCTAACTTTCTTCTTAATTCTAATCATTAGATTTCGCCGCCCCGATATTACTTAAGCACTTTTAATTAGTTCCGCAAACATAGCCGCCACCATCGCCAATTCGTTTTCGTACGTTCGCGATATCTTTTCAAGGGGGTAGGTCGATGTGAGGATGTTTACCGCGAGCCTCGGGCGGGAATAGCAGTTCGTAGGTCATGACGGTGCGGTGGTGGTAATTACCTGCGTTCTTCTCTGTTAACCCCATTAATGATTTCCTAAGGGTGAACTTTAAAATATTTTGGGGCCAGGGCCCTTAAATTACGCCGGAGTACAAAACCGCGCAACTCAAACCAAAAAATGCCAGAAAATCCGGTGGATGACGTCGGATTTTCGCTCTGGAGCTCGAGCGGACGTGTACAAGCGCGGATTTAAAAAATTGGCCTTAAGAAAAATTCTAACGCCCTAATTTACCGGCGTACCCCACAAGTTCAGATCTGTAGTTGGTTTTCCAAGAATTTTTCCTCAGAAAGCGAAACTGCGCGTTCCTCATGAAAAAAAATCGAAGAATCCACTAGTGACGTCAAATCTTCGCTCAGGTGCCCCAGCGAATGTCTACAGGGTCGGGTTTATAAAGTTCTAACGCCCCAATTTACCGATTGAAACGAACCAAATTGGAAATATCGTGTTTTTTTATTTCTATTTGAGAGAAGTTTACGAATTTGTATTCGAACGGGCCCCCACATTTCTTTAGGCGATTCCGAGATTATAAGCGAGGGCGGAGGTTTTTTCAAGAATTTTTTTCGACCCTTGAACGGCGTCTGAACGCGAAACTGCGCATCTCTTATAAAAAAAATATATCAAGCAATCCAATGGCGACGTCGAAGCTTCGGTCGAATGATCGAGCGAACGTGTACAGGGCTGGATTTCAATTAGGATATAGCGTATTTGAAGGTAGCCCCATCCCATCAGTACAAACAATTTAAGAATAATCGAATGGAGATGGTTACTGACTGTCGCAAGAAAAGCGCAGGAAGTAAACATATTGCAGTGTTAATTACCTTTTTGAAAAAAATTATTAAACAATTACATTACGTGGGAAGAGTTAAAACGGTGCTACGGTCCAGCAGACGTTCAACAACGGCTTTCGAAACAACTTGACGAGGTAGGCGCAAGAGTGACGAGACGTTTCAACAGAACGACATGCATCTAAAACAAACAAACAAACAAACTATGACAAATACAAAACGAAAAGGGACACGCAGCAGTTTTAGAAAGCATAATTGCAGCACGACGAATCAAATAACCATTCCGGAGGGGAGCTCAAAGGTGGTAGAACATTTTGAATGAGCGAGCAAACACTTGGATTTCGTTGAAAGGATGCAGCGAAGGTTTGGCTTGTTCCGGGGGCCACTCACAGCCACACATTATCCGGTGGACGGAAAAAAGCCCAGCAAGAATAAGAGGAGGATAGTCTATTTGGAAGACGGCCGACGAGTCGCCTTCGTTAGGATCAGGTTCCGGACTTCTTAATAGATTATGAAGCGTTGTGTAACGAACACTTATGTGGAAGTGTCAAAACTAAAAAGGACAAGAGAACGCTATTATAAGTTAAGTTTGATAATTAGTAGTGAATTATTTTTAGATAAGTAAGACTTTAGAGATTAGATAATTAGAAAATAATATATTTAAGATACTTACTTGCTGTTTAGAGTTAAGTTTGTTATATTTTTAGTTTGATTTCCATAAAATATAATCATATCTAAGGTAAACGCTAATTGTTAAAACGTGACGTTTAGTTACCAACTCAAATCTAGTAAGTAACTAGATCAGAACGCAGATGTTCCGGTAACCATGACAATGGAAAAATAAACGGAACGAAAGCGCTGTAAAAGGCGAGCGCTCCGCGATTTAGAGGACTCTTTCCTCGACCTCCACACTTCGATAAAACAAGAACATAAGAAAATTTTTATTAAAAGTGTTATTAAAATACAACGAGGTCTTTCCATTAATAAGAACCAAAGAACATTAATTGGATCCTGAATACCCTGTATCCTTTTTCCTTGACCATCAACATGGAAGACGCTTCCAGGTAGGACATACGTGACAACACAAACAAAATTTTTATTTAAACACCGGACAACGGGAGACGTTTAGGTATTGTCGCCGGTAAGGGCGCCTCTCTCTTGTGAAAGAATTGAGGCGCATGCGTGATCGGTAGTACAGAGCGTCCCCCTTTTGACAAGTATACATCGGGTAGGACAAGAGGTTTTGGCACCCAAAGGCCATGCAAATATATAAAAGAAACTGTACAATTGACACCGCAACATGGAGCTCTTACCGAACTCTACAATATGTGCTGTGATATTTACATCAAAACTTGAAACAAATTTGAAATCCCAGAATGTAATTCCATTTACGAAATTCCACGCAACTATTTTCCTAGAATTAGAACCTTCTTGCCCCTCAATTTAATATCTATTTCGTTGGACTCGCCCGAAAGGAAAAAGGCAAAGAAAAAAGCGGATTCAATTACATAGATAATGACCTTGTAGAACAAAAGATGAGAGCTCGTCGACCAACAGCTTTTTGTCTCGGAAGATCCGACGTAAAAAGCGACGGGCAAAAAAAGAGCTTGCGAAGTAAAGTCGGATGTCAACAAATGAGTGACAATGTGTCAGGGATGGGGTATTGATATCGTTCGACCCCTGCCTCCGCTCCGCTCCGCCCCGCCCGCCCCCTCTCGATGTCCGCTGAAAAGACGCCGATCCTTTCATTCGGCCACCATTGTGGGCAAAACGCCGCAATAACGGAACGCGCGCGGATTACGCTCCGACCAACGCCGACGGCCGTCATAACTGCCTTTGTTCGCCTTTCGCAATATTGTTCGAAACTAATTACATAGTTGCCGTTTGATTTATACGAAAGCGATGCGCTTTTATTTTCGAGAGAGCTCGCGTCTCCGCTCACGGCAAATTGTCATTAATTCCCTCGCGTTCCTCCAAGTCTTGAGTTCTATTCGATCTCGTCTTGTTTAATCCGAGGATTGAAACACGCGATGTATTAATTTTAAACGTGTATGTACTCGTTCCGACACGTCGATTTAGTTACACTCCTGTAATTAAGCTATAGCTTTACGATTGTCCTGATTTTAAGACTCATGATTATGAGACACGAGGAATTAACAATCATTGTGAACTTACAAACCCAAATGTGTATACGTCGGATTTAATTGCGTAAATAAAACTACCTTTTGTTTTAATATTACAACAATACGTAATCCAATTTTGGATCAATTTGTAACGTTGTGGGAAAATTCGAAGCAAGATCAGAACCATGATAGGCAACCATACATACACATTTGGTACGTAATGTTAATTCACCATAAAAAATGAGTTGGAACCAGCATGGTATTGCTGTTTTCACCCCTCCCCCCATGTTATTCCTTATGGAACTACAAGCCTGGAAAGCGAAGATCTGCGTAATAAGGGTAGGAACGCAGTTTTTACGTAACCCTACCCTATATTAAGGGTTGCTGGTTGCAAGCGCTGGAGAACAAGCGCCCAAAAACCATGCAACATCTGCTGGTTCTATATTATTGATCTACTCAAGTTCTATACACAATTACAATTTTTTTTACCTTTAACCGAGAGCATGAAGTGCCTGGGAGCAACAAACAACGCAACGACGTAAATAATTTTCTTCTGCACTCTAATATCCCTCCAGAAATAAATTGCTTTGAAGGATGATGATGACGACACAAACATGGCCGCCTTGCATCACATAATTTTCCTTCCCGTTTAGAAAACAAGCCAGCGCTTCTCCGATCTTTCCATCTTTCTCAAGCAACTGAAGCATTAAGTGCAGTCGGTAGCTATTTTACGTCGAGTGAAATCAGCGAGGCGTCTTCAAATTGCATTCTCAATTCACTTTTTCCGAAAGGGACGCCGTTATTGCGTCTAATACCGACGTTCAGCGTCGGGACGTCTTCGATTTTAATGAAACACCGTCGTCGTGCTGCACCTAAGATCCATCCAATAGAGACGCGAGCAAAAGGACGTCGGAGCCTCGTCGGGGTCTTCATTGTCTCCGAGCTGGAGGAACAATGGTTCGCAAACAGCAAAGAAAATTGCCCACAATGGTGGAGCGGCTGTGTAAAAAGACGTATAACGAACGGGATAAAATAAACAAGTCGTCGAAGTGAGAGTAAAGTTAGAAGTTCGTTTATTAGAGAGCGAACCGCTCGTTCCTGAAAAGATTTGTCAATATCCGACGCTCTCGGCCCGTCGCGGCGATAGCTTCGGAGGCATCGATTTTTGTTTGCGACGCCGACGTCGTCCGGAAAAGCCTGATTGATACAGTCGTTTTGATGGATTTAATAAAAAGAAGAAGAAAAAAACGGAATTCGCGCGCGAGCCCTCTTTACGTATTGCAGGCGGATTTCGAGCCGTCCTTCATACACAGCAATTTCCGCATTCCGAAGTCTGAGCCAAGAAGGAATCCGACGCTTTCTCTTCGAGAATTTTCAATATATGAATAGGCACTACTTTCGCAATGCTAATAGCATAAAGCATTAAGCAATGCCGGAAATTTATCCTCCCAAGAACACGTTTCATGTATTCAAAAAAGAAAACGTGTAAGTTCCTTTAGAACTCGGAATAATCAACAATTTCCAATTTTCTTCTCCTCACGATTTTACCAAAATTTTAGTAAAAACCATAAAGGACTCAAGTAGCAGTTTCTTTGTTTGTCCGTGTCTGGATTGAGCTTTATGTAGCCAGAAATTGCTCTCGATGCCTCCTTTATATGGAATGAGATTTTAGGCCTTGCCCACCACTTTTCGAAATTACACCTCTTGTTCTTTTATATTTTCTAATTCCAATTTTAATCTACATATTTACAACCATTTGTTTATTTATGGTACGATTGATCGCTCTTATTTCTATACTCTATGATATCTCCGTTTGTTTTGTTAAGTTTGTCGCTAGTAATTGTTTATGACAGTTGGTAATGCTGTTCTTTGCGCCGCGATAAAAGAGGGGGAGCCTAGCAATTTTTCGCGGTTGTAACGGTTGCCGTCCATCTTGGTAGAGTCGCTGACGACGCCGGGTCGTATTTTGCGGTCTTTGTGCTATTGCCTTGTAGTTAAGACCGCCTTGGGAAATTGGGGTTTTTGATGTTGTCTGTGAGAAGATTCTGGAATATTTAGTTTCCATGCAGAGTTTGCGGATAATTAAATGTCGCCCGAGGGCCGAAACGTTACATTTCTTTCGTCAACCCATTGTTTCAAGGCTCATTCGAATCAGCTTCCTTTACGTTAGATCAAATGTGATTTTTAAAACTTTTAAAAGTTGGATGGCATGTCTTAGCTTTACTGTAAAATCGGATAAATAACCTCAATTTTCAATTAAGCTAAGACATGACGTAAAATTTTCATGGCAAGGGTTGATAAAAAATGTTAAAATCACCCGGTATAGCAGTTTCTTTCTAGCACATTGTGTGGGGCTGGTTCTGAGAGTTAGAATCACCTCCTTGTTCATGTTGTCAGGCCGTTTGGTTCCTTTCTGAACGAGTTTCGCTGTTGATACCATCTGATTTCGAAAGCTTTTCTACTATGACATCGTATTGGCTGAGCAGGACCCCCCCTGTTAGTAGCTGCCATACCGTTTGAAGTACCATCTCCTTTCGAGGCCGGACACATTGTAGAATATTTGCTTAGGCTTGCATAATGCCGGTTTCTTTGATGAGTCATCACCTCGGCGACTATTTGATAATGCAATCTGAGGTTGATATTCTTCCAATGCAGTTTTATTGTAAAACCTTTGTAGAAGCAAGTCGCTGTGAGGTTTGTTTATATTATATTCTATCAGAATGGTTGCTTAGGCTTGCGTAATGCCGATTTCTTTGATGAGACATCACCTCGGCGACTATTTGATAATGCAATCTGCAGTTGATATTCTTCCAATGCAGTTTTATTGTAAAACCTTTGTGAAAGCAAGTCGCTGTGAGGTTTGTTTATATTATATTCTATCATAATATTTGCTTAGGCTTGCGTAATGCCGGTTTCTTTAATGAGCCATCACATCGGCGACTGTTTGATGATGCAATCTACAGTTGATATTCTTCCAATGCAGTTTTATTGCAAAACCTTTGTGAAAGCAAGTCGCTGTGAGGTTTGCTTATATTATTTGTTTGTTTATATTATATTCAATAATTTGCAAAATGACGATTTCTTACAGTAGATTATCGTCGTGCTATGGTAGTTTTTATTAAATCCTCCAGTCATCACCCTCTCATCATTATTTTACGTAATGTCTACTGCATTTATTATTGTAATAATTAATGATGAGGTGGCGTTAAATGAGGTCGAATCATCGCAGAATCCCCGAAACGCCAGACCTCACGCTAATATTCACAAACTAACTAATTAATTTAGTTTTAATTCTTCGGCGAGCCGTACCTGCGGCGAAAAGTTTCCCTTCAAGAGGCGGAGCGGTATCGAACTTAATTAATAATACTAATGCAATCAGTAAAAGCGCAGCGGTTCGGTTTTTTTTCGATTTCTTTCGAGAAGAGAAACTTCGAACTCAAATACGACTAGCTACAAATTACCAACTGTAAGATACTGACAGGATCGAACGTCTCTAGCCGGAGCTCGCTTGTGAACTTTCGGTTTAATTAAGCCCGATTGGTACTTGAAAGTTCGACGCAGGCAGTCAAATTGTATATACTGCGATGTACTGTGTGTTACCAAACTTTCATCGTTTATTAATACCGTAGAGTACGCACTGTAAGTATTCGTTATTCAAAGTTCAAATCGCGTGTTTATCTTCCGGGAGTAATCATTTTAGATTCGAATTTTCACATAATGTTAGAAAACGTTACCATTAAGATAAAATTGTTGGCCAATTCCAGAAACTCCTCCCACCCACTTTGCCCTCGTTTAGGAAACCGCCTAGGAGTTTTCCTCCCACTCACAATGCCCCCATACCGAGTGATGGTAGGCAACCATACGTACACTTTTGGACGTAATGTTAATTCTCCGTAAGAAAGTGAGCCAGAACGAGCATAGTAAATATCTCAACTCCAATTTATTATTATTTAGTAAAGCTGAATGAAACAGCGTAAGGTAAGATGTCGGTCGCCTTGTATCCAACGTGATGTGACTTCATGGCTTATTGAAGTCGATAGCCAACAATTAGGAACTTCTCCTGACTATTCTTTAAAGGATAATAAAAAGTTTTTTTCGGCGACGCCTGAACACGTGAAACTTCTTCCGCCTCCTCCCTCCCAAGGGAACGGAACGAACTTTTTTCGGTATGCTCGAACACGTTAAGAGCTCACCATAAAAATGATCTACGCCACTTTCCGGATGAGGAGCAACATATTTGGACGAGTCGCGCATAAAAAATACAACACATTCTCCTCGTCAGCGTCGGGAGAAACGAGGGCGAGGACGAAGAAGGAGCCGAGCGCAAACATGTCACAGGAAATTGATAGATGACATTATTACATTAAATATGTATAAACTTCTACACGCTTTTAATACGCTAAAAAGCTCCACTGCTCGTGTTTTATGCATGCGCCTATTTTTAGAAAGGAAAAGGCGCGCGCTGATTTATTAAAATCGCACAAGTAATTCCTCGGTAAGTATGATATGGAAATGTGAGGCGGGTTAAAGACCACCTTTGCAATTCAGAAACCCCTGTCGATTGTGAATTGAGGTGGTTGGTTCTAAATGGATTGGATTCGCAATCGCCAATCGTATACAATTTCTTAAAGAACCCACAATCAGATGAGGATATGATGAGTGACCAACGAACTTTTCTCCATCAAAATCACAATCCCTT
Organism: Serrognathus titanus; assembly: GCA_039766575.1. Taxonomy (NCBI): domain Eukaryota; kingdom Metazoa; phylum Arthropoda; class Insecta; order Coleoptera; family Lucanidae; genus Serrognathus; species Serrognathus titanus. The sequence continues at coordinate 18,263,239 of CM077911.1, read as the reverse complement.
TAGTCCTCGACTGTTGACTTTAATATAGCGATTAGCGACAGATGTTGCCCCCACTCCCCTTCCCGCCCCCATTCTGCAGTTGCAACCGCAGTCGGAAGCGCAAATTCAATCTCATTATTCATCGTCGGGGGCCAGCTTCGTAAGCTCGGTCAGTTTTGTGCGGCTGTGTGTTCGGCAAACTTTCCCGTGTTTACTTTGGAAAGCTTCTGAGGCGATTAGCTTTCATGAATAATTTCCCGAGGCGGCGCGAAACATAACCTAAACAGCAAATTGGGAAAACGATGCGCTTAAACATCAATATCGAATTGCAGCGGGGGCGGCCGAGATCGAAACGAGAAAAAACCACCTCCTCCGCCCCCTCGCTCGAAACTTAAATTGCCTGCGATACACAAACAAAGTCAACAACGCGTCAGAACTCGGCGACATGAGGCTTAAGGGGATAACGCGTTTCGGAATTTGAATCCTCGACGACATCCGGCCCGCTAATTTCAACTTATGGAACTAGGCAAGAAAGATCGATATTTAATTTAGAAGTTGTCGCCGGTTCGCTTTTGTTTTGGGTCCCGGGGGGACGCGGCTTAATGCGAAACGCCGAACATGTTTCGCCCTGTACGTAAATGGCTATAGTGTCGGACGGGGGGCGGCGGGAGCGAGCTTTTAATTCGGATTACGCGCATCCGAAAAATTAGAACTGAAGGATTTGCGTTCGTAAAGGGGCAAAAGTAGATCAGGTACGTCACCGAACGCCTAACTTGGGAGCATGTTAATTTTAGACGTCATTGATCCGTTATCATCCTCCGGATGACCGTCACCGTCGCGACTACTTGGAAAGTATCAGTTCTAAGGAGCAGGGGGTGAAGGTTTTGCCCTCGTAAAGAAATATAGATCATTGAAGGTCGGGTATATCACCGATGGTCGCTTCTCATCTTCCGCACGACCGCCACCATTGCCACCATTCTTGGAATTGGAGGTTGCAACCGAATGCTACGGTTTAAATCTCTAAGGACGTTTTCACACACATCGGTAAAATCTGCGACAGTGCCGGTGCCGGATGCCCGTCAACATCGTGACTTATTAGGTAGGGGTGAAGGTTTTGCCTTCACAAAGGAGCAAGGGATGAATATTTTGCCTTCTCAGAGAAGCAAAGATAGGTCATTGAAGGTCGAATATGTCACCGAAGTCCTAACTTAGGAGTGTGTTAGTCTTAAACGTCATGGAACGTTATCATCCTCCGGATGGCTGTCACCATCGGAAAGTATCGATCGGAAGGAGCAGGAGGTGAAGGTTTTGGCTTCATAAAGGAGCAAACGTAGATCATTGAAGGTCGGGTACGTCACCGAAAGTTATTTCTCATCCTCCGTACGACCGCCACCATCGCGACCTCTTGGAATTAGAGGTAGCAACGGAATGCTATGGTTTAAACCTCTAAGGGCGTTTTTACACACACCGGCAAAACCTGGGACGGTGCCGGTACTGGATGACCGTCCCCGTCGCGACTTTTTAGGTAGAATGGACTGGAAGGAGCAGGAGTTGAGGGTTTTGCCTTCGCAAAGGAGCAAAAGTAGATCATTGAAGATCGGGTACGTCACCGATAGTCGTTTCTCATCCTCCGCATGACCGCCACCATCGCGACTTCTTAGAATTGGAGGTTGTAACGAAATACTATAGTTTAAATCTTTAAGGACGCACCGGCAAAACCTAGGACGGTGCAGATGCAGTCGCCGGTGCCGGATGACCATCACTGTCACAACTTTTTAGGTAGAATGGGCTGAAAGGAGCAGTGAGTGAAGGTTTGGCCTTCGCAAAGGAGCAAAAGTAGGTCATTGGAGGTCAGATACGTCACCGAAGGCCTAACTTAAGAATATACAAATTTTAGACGTCGTAGACCATAATCATCCTCCGGAAGAGCATCATTGTCGCGACTTTTTGGGAAATATCGGCCCGAAGGAGCAGGGGGTGAAGGTTTTACCCTCGTAAAGAAGCAAAAGTAGATCATTGAAGGTCGGATACGTCACCAAAGGTCCTCCGCACGACCGCCACCATAGCGTCTTCTTGGAATTGGAGGTTGCAACGGAATGCTAAGGCCGTTTTCACACGCACCGGCAAAATCTAGGACGGTGCCGGTGCCGGATGACGTCACTGCCACGACTTTTTAGGTAGAATGGACTGAAAGGAGCAACAAAAGAACAAAGGAGTATGTTAATTTTGAACGTCATTGACCATTATCATCCTCTAGATGACTGTCACCATTACGACTTTTTGGGAACTATTGGTTCGAAGGAGCAAGGGGTGAAGGTTTTGCCCTCATAAAGGAGCAAAGTAGGATCATTGGAGGTCGTATACTCACCGAAGGTCCTCCCCACGACCGCCTCCATCGCGATTTCTTGGAATTAGAGGTTGTAATGGAATGCTATGGTTTAAATCTCTAAGGGCGTTTACGCACACCTGGCGGTGCCAGCCAGGGATATCTTTCACACACTCTGGCATTATCGGTGTCGTTATTAATACCAGATGTTTGATCTCTTTGGATTATTGTACCTCAGAAAGCAGCGCCGAAAAAGCAAAAACAAAAAACAACACTGGGCATATCCCCTGTTAACTGTGCGATACTTGGACCAATACGCGTCGCCACATACGTCATCAACACAGCATCCTAAACCTCAAACACCTATTTGTAGTCGAAACAAGTTGAGGATGATTTAAAAGATCGTTTTGAAATACAAAATGGCGTCTTAATTCGACCTTATTAATTACGGATCAGGTCTCTCCGACCACCCCCCGCATAAATCTTCGATCTCACACCGGGCCGCCGTCGAGACTTCTTTTTTTGGGAGCGCTAAGAAGCGCTTCCTCTAAAGTATAAATCTGTAAGGTTGTCAACTTCCGGCGCGCATAAATTCCGGCATAACTGCGATCCGCGTTCGCGGGCGATAAACCCGCACTCAGCGCCCCGTATCAACCGAAAACAAGACCGAAAAGTTGCAGTTCTTTATATAAATGCAAATTGCGCGGGCTTATCTGCGCTTTTTTCTGAAGTTCTTCGGCAAAGTCAATATGTGCGGTGGTCTTATGTGCTTTAGCATTAGCGGCGGGATAATGGATTTTTGGATTTTGTTTGGTTTATTACGGGAACGAGGAAGTGGCTTCGCCTCCGCTGTCGGGGAAAAAAGGGGATTAGGAGTTCGTCAAAAGTAAAAAAAAAAAATCGGTAAACGTCAAGCAGGAACGAAATTCCGAACGGAATTCACGGAGTTCCGAAGCGACTTGCCCTCTTTGACTCACGGGTTATATGCATGACCTGCTTGTTACACGTAACGTGCAGCCGGAACGGGATGAATGCGTTTCCGCGGCCTTTGTGCGCCGCTCGGCAGGGAGATTACCCCTCACCGAGGTCAAATAAAGCCGACGCTAAATTTAGAGATTCCAGAAATACGTAAACGGGCGAGACCGAAATCTGTTGATGACTACATCTTCGTTGATACTACATTAAATCAGATACTTACGACTCACCCCATCCCCGGTATGTCATCCAATTTGATAACCCGATGGTTGCTACATTAAACTTTGATTCTCACGTTTTAATTGGCCCTGTGAACCCCCGATTTACTTACTTTGTACGGAACACGCGTTAAGCTCCGACCGTAGTACAGCAAAACATTTGCCAACGATGCGGCGTCATCCATTAGCGTGTATGTGATTCCGACGTCGGGGGCTTTTAAGTACACGGTCAACTACCCGCCCTCTAATGCATTCAATGTGTTAATTGCGTGCAAAGTTTCCGATGCTACGACGCGCTCGTTTTCGAACTGCGCGGCGGACGGCCCTTAATTAATTAGCGAACGTTTGATCTGACGCAAATGTAAAGGGCGACATCATCCTCCATGTTTAGTTAAAAAGTTTCGTCTTTTATAATTTGATTGCCCACTAGATCTGACCGTAATAGAACCGTAACCCCTGACCAACACATGCAAAAAAAAAAATTCTCTCCATAGTTTTATTTTAGATGACGCCCAGCATGGTACGGTCAGACGAACGCAATACGTGCCCGATTACGGTCCTTTTGCGGTCAGGTTTAGTGGGCAGAGTCCTTTAATCGATAATTCTGGAGAATATCCACAAAATAAGTTCCTCACGTTAGTGGGTGGTACCCTTAACTATAGTTATGCATGGCTTAATATTTTTGATTTTAAATATTTGTGAATGAAGACCTTGCACCCTAAGAAAGAGTCTTAATCCCTTCGTTAAAAGAAAGATTGGAGTTAAATCCAACTGCCCTTGTCTGGTAAGGTAAAGGCAAGTCCTGCTTTCCCCGAAAGGATAACGAGAGATCTCTTACATGAGGGGTAATCCCAATAGCAAACCCTAGACCATTAAACTCTGTGTAAGGCCATATAATGATCCACATAGACCTCTGATGATATATAGAGGTCATAATCGCTATGCCAACTCCAATGATTATTGTAATTGGCTCAGATGGTAGGTCATCCATGACACCTCAGCTGCTTGCAGTCACCTTGAGAAGCCTTCCGGTAGTTGAACCGCCCCTAACATGTCTGTCGCGCACTAACAAATTTGCAAAGCATAAAAATTCTTGCATGATTTCCGCGTTATAATTAAGCCCTCGCGTTCCGAACGAAATTTTTCACTTTGTGCATAGCCCGTACGAATTCAGCAAGGTTAGCGCGGCTCGTTTGCGCGCCCTCCAACGTTTGATCAGCGTTCGTAAACATTAAAGGAAACAAGCTCGCAAACATAGCCTTTGCGCGACGTCGAACTCTCGAATTTAGCGAAGCGTTAAAGCGCCACGGCAAAAATCCGCCGCGAAAATATATGCAATTATAACGGCGGATAATAAGGAGGGGGGGGGCGAGGGACGTGCGGACGTTTTCCAAAGGGAGCGATGAATACGGGCGATTAAGTCTGTTTCAAACGGCCCACGAATATAAGTAATAACGACCATTAGCCTGACAAATATTCGCGGAAACTCTTTGGGGTATTTATTCAAAGGGAATGCTTATCACATCAACACATCCCTTTTTATCGGAAACGTTTTTATTCCATTTTCACCCCCGCACCTCCACCTACCCAGTGGTTTTAGGTTAGACCAATTCACGTCCATCCAAAGACAAATTAAATCTGACCTGACATAACGCGGTCGAATCTCTGCACAAAGCCGACAAAGGTTGTCCACAACACAGCTACTAATTACGGAACATGCTTAAGGGCTTCGACTCCCTTCGGACCGCACTGACGCGAAATCCCCGCACGGGGCGGAATGAACGTCTATCTGCTTACTGGCTGGCCGCGGGGGCATTTCGAGAAGGCTTATTGCGGTCACGTGAAGCTCAGGTGCATTCATTCCGGGGGTTGCCACTGCAGTCTTATATAAATGGAAATTTGGTCGGCAAATATTTGCTGGGGGGAATGTGTTTGTGTTTCGGTTCGAGCAAGTTCCCCGACGTTCCGAAACAGGCAGGAAAGGACCTGGTTTTTAACGCGTCGTAAATCAGTTAGCGGTGGGGCTCATTAATGAATTAAAACCCGCAGTTAAAATGATTAATTCGCGTAGGCCTATGTGGCGAGGTGAGAATTAATATTCCAAGTTAAGATTAAGTGGGGAAGTTAGTTTGGGAGCGGAGGGATTCGTTTCCGGTTCCGAATCATCAACGCTGGCCCTCAGAAGTGCATCTAATTTAGAGTTGGAAGGTTTAAATCAATGATCGAGTTTCGTCTCCGATGACTTAGATTAATCATTTGGACAGTCCAATCCTAGAAGTCATATGAAATAATTAAGTAGAGGAGCGGAGTTTGCGTGCCCGACCTCCTATCAGTGAATACTGGCTGAAATTCTCCCAGAATTATTTATGATAAGTACAGGACTTATATTTGTTATTTATTATTCGGCACCACTTGCTGAAGGGGCAGAATTTTCCTGACTATCTGAAGCAAGACGATTCAGAATGGTACCTGCTGTTACGTTTCAATTTTGATCTACAATTTAATTGTCCATGGTTCGCAATGAAAAAGGTATAGACACTTGTATAGGGCCGTGTATTGAAGAAATTGAAAACTTGTATAAGACCGTCCACAGTTACATCTGGCAAGCTAATTGGGGTATGGTACAGGAAACGATGGAGAAGGCTTGATTTTCGGGACTAGAGCAGCGGTTATTGGTCAGGGGGATTTTTAAAATTTGCTTCGGGGGCCTAGGAAGAAGGTAAATTTTGTTTACGTGAGAAGAGAAAAGCAAAAACGGAAGACGGAAAGATTCTAATCGCTCGAGCGAACGGTTGATTTTTTTTATTTAACTATACAAATTTCCTTTGAATGCTTTGCAGTTGTTCTCACATTTTTTTCTTAATTATAGTTAATTTTATTTCGGCACGGTCAAAAATCCAGTGTGTTAAGAAAAAGGCAATTAAACAAACAAAAACCCGAATACTTTCGATTCGCGCCGCGATAGTGACGCCGCGAGTGTATCTAAAACAAGTGTGTGTGTGTTACGCAAATCTCGGGACGCGGGTCGGTAAATTGCATTAGTTTGTATTTCTTTTTTTTGCGATAATCTCTGTCAATTCGGTAACACGTATTATTGTGTTATTTCGATTTGTTCAGGGAAGTCTGCAGCCCAAACCACTGGCCTAAGGCAAAGTTGTATCTGCCGACGAAGCAAGTGTGGCCAGCACAATCTAACTCCAGAAATCAAGGCCAATTTACTACTCGTTACGAATTTCGTAAAATTACGAGGCCAAACAATTTGAACTACCTATAAATAGCCATCTTCTTAACAGAACTTCTCTCACACCCTGCGTGTGGACTGAAGTGTAATCTATGCCAAAAGGTCTGCGGGTTAATTGAAAGCAATTTGTCGAGAGACTGAAAGTGCCATAACCGCAAAAGATAAAACAGTCAAACAAATTAGTTTGATAATAGGTTTAGCCGACGAAAAACGAGGGATCTGAAAAAAGGCGTACATTGTACCACCCTCTAAGGCATTTGGACGTGGTAGACGAAAGATCCTACCCAAATAGCCATAATTAATTAGGCTAGCTAGAGAGAGGGTTTCCCATCACCTCCGACAGGAGTCCCTGTCATAGTTCGCTATGAAAAAGTAGGCGGAGCTAGCCATGTTGGCAGCTTTGGGATTTTCGGCGTCCATTGTTATTCATGAACACGCTCGTACAGGTAACGTTTGAGTATTTGGTTTGTGTTCAAGTTAAAACCGCCCTAATTAAGAGGATTTTGGTTATAAATAATGAAAGAATCAAGTTCCAATTCTGCGTTTTTCGTGAACCTTTCGTGGGTTTCTCGTTCGGCCCAATTGACTTAGGCGAGTTTCATTCGAATCGGTTTCCGTTATCTAATTTTCTTCCTAGCACGTTATGTTGGGCCATCTCTTGGGTTAGGATTACCCACCTTGGGGGCCCCCGAATAAGCTCTGTTGCTGATGTCATCGTGACTACGAGATCCGACTACCTTGACACCGTGTTCACAGAAAAAGGATTTTCGATTGTAGCTGCCTAATCTCGTAGGGCACTCTCCGAAGACTGCACTTCCTTCAGTGGACGAACTCCCCTGTAGTTTGGTGGAGGACGTTTTGGTATCGTCGACTCTTTCATTTGTTTTCGTGTTATTTCAATGCACATATCAGTTTTTGGTACGAAACTGTGCACCCGAGTTCGTAATTGTCAGACGTAGACTTTTGGGGCCTTCCGAACCCGTTTATAAAGTCAACTTTTGAAGTAAAAGCTCATTGCGAACTGCCGTTACTGTCCTTGGGATAAAGTTTTGTTAATTTTAATGTAAAAGCCATGCAGGATATCTTCGCCGGTGCTCACCACGTATTAAACAACGCGTTCTAATTGTGTGTGTGTAGTCCCAGCGATACCACGCGTTTTACTTGCCACTTGGACAATTTTACGCTAAATGGCGCCCTCTTTACATCCAGGTTCAAGCTACAGACAATCTATTTGTAGCCTAGCCCGTCTCCACTGAGCTGGGCATACTTCCAAGTAGATTTTTTTAACATCGGACGATTTTTCGCAAGATTACTCGTTAAACAAAAGTAGGTAGCAATTGTTTTAAATCGTGACAGAACTTGCTGAATCATGGCGATTCAGAATGGCGTCGGTCTGCGTATGGGTTCAGTTGTAAAAAATCGCCCTGGCATATTCCTTCGACAATACTGGCTCGGTCAGTAGGAGGGATCGTAGCAACCTATCAGGGTGGCTCTTCTTGAACAAGGTGTGACAAAAACTAAATTCCCGTGTAAATTTAAGCGAGCAATTCGTGACAAAAAGCCGAAACTCGCGAGCACAATGCGGCGTCCGGTGTTTACCGTTATTGTTCGCAGGCGGCTGCCTCGCCGATGACAATATTTTGTTTCGAAACTGTTGCCCATCGCATTACCCCATACAATGGTTATTTAATTGAAACCGTCGAAAGTAATTACGAGCTCGTTTGTTGTGATTGTGCTGCGCACAATGCGATCGTTGCCATTATCACGATTAATTAATCAATCGAACGTTGCCCAGTAATTAGGTGTGTGTGGGCGCGTGAGAGAGTTGAGAGGACATTGCAGACGCAGGGACGTCGCGAAATGAAAAATGCACTCTGTGAATTGCTTTCATGCGATTTTCCAATGAGGTGTCGGTACGGAGGTCAAGAAATTGGCATCCCTGCGGCCACGAGAATATTTCTCAATTGTCGCGCACCCGAATCCGACAGGCTTTTATCCGCAGGCTGATTGCCTTGTCAGGTGATCCCGCATTTCCGATTTCGCCCGCCCATAACGGGGGGGCACGATCCGGCAAATCGCTTCATTTCGAATTTTGCGCCCCGACGCGCCATCAATTCCTCGATCAATTGATTAGATTAGGTTATGGCGCCTATACTCGCGCGTTTTCTAATCTCGCTCGCGCCAGCCAATCCAATACATCTCCAATATTTTATTGATATATCCGATCCGAGGCGGCCGCGATATTATTATTATTATTACCAACGTTGCTGCCCGAGAGTTGTTCCTATCGGCGAGGAAACCGAATAAATAACGAGATTACCGCAATAAATATGCAACGTTTCCGAGGGGTTTATGTAAAATACACTTGTAAGCCGAAATTTATTTGGAGGGATAATGTGGTGGAGTGATATTTTTCTTTTGCTGCTTGCGCGTAGATAGGCAACATTTGGAGTTGGTCGAATACGTAACGATAATGTTGAAATCAGGAGAGTAAGGGGTACCCACCCCAGTTATCATTGGTGACGTTGTTTTGTGTGTATCGCAGGTCGCAGCCGCTCAGCTTGCGTGTGCGCGACCATTAAAGCATACACATAAATATGTTTATGTTAAATTGAAAGGCAAATTGGGCCCAGTTTTTCCTGGTAAATCTCATTATTCCCCCTCACGCAATGAATTAATAATAACGGCCCATTATACGGGGTCACGTAGCGGTCCTTACGTCACAATATTTTACCCCGATGCGCATAATGAGGTGGTGGGCCGAGGGGGAGAAAATATAGTGAAGATCATAAGGCTGGGATGCTAATGTGGGATCCGTGTAGTGCTTTAATGTGCTAGGCGGATCTGATTAATTAACGCCCGCCGATGACCATGGCCCGGTAATGAAGATGGGATTAGTAGAAACTAGACTTAATCGGATTGCGCGTACGCCTCCCCTTCTCCTACCCTCTAATGTACGACGTCGGAGCCGGGGAATAAATTATTTACGGCGAGCGCCGCACTCAGGAGACTAGAACGTACAAATAGACAACGCCTCAAACAGTAATCCGGATAATTCGGCTTGCAATTATCTACCCGGAAGCGGAACGTATTAATTCCTTGTTGTAACTCCACCCTTGACGCATAGATCTAATTGGATCCGGAAGAAATCCACCTCCGGCGAGAGTGAATTTTTCAAATCCCGGAGAAAAAGGCGACGGACGGGGGGGAAACAATCAATATCAATTAGGGCGGCCATTTTTTTGCCGCGCAATTTACTTCTTGCGTCCGCCCGGTGGATACACACGTTAAGACCGAACGAGATGTATGTGAGTCCATTACGGGCAATTAACCGCTACATTACCCGCGCTCCGAGGAGCTCGAGTTTTTCGCGCAAAAAGCGCAGTTAGCGCGCGCGCGGCTTTGTGCCCGCTTAATATTCTTGATTTATGGTCCCGACTTGTTACTTTTAACTTGATTATCGGCGAACTAATTCCTGCCCTGAATTATACGACCGCCTGCAAAAAATAAGGTGAGGGTGAGGGCGGGAAGAAGGGATCCAGTTTTCGACGCCTCATCGTCGGGCGAGTAGATTATGAAATTAATGAAAAGAGAATTTTAGTTATAACCCTGAAATCTGACTTGGTCCACCTCCCATCCAATAACGCAGGCATATGTAAAGTAGGCGGACAATCGAAACCAATGTCACCAACGTTTTTTTAACCGAATGGAACATTCTCAATCTAAGTCAAAGATATCCCCAAGCAACTGGCCTCTCTATGCAGATTAGTGATTCAACTTAGGCCGGGGGGATTCCTGTGTAACTGGTCTCTCCGTCGACCTCAACTGATGCCATGCAGATTACGGCCAAAAGAGACATCCTCAACCTAAGCCGGAGATATTCCTGAGCAAGTAATCTCCTCCAATATCGCAACCGGAAAGACCCCGAGGACAGGTCAACCTAAGCCGGATACGTTCCTAAGCAACCAGCACCGCCTATTCATGCTAGTGGCCGGAAGACTCATCCTCAACCTAAGCCGGAGGCAAACCTGAGCAATTGGCTCCTCCTTATTAATTATCTGCCTGTCTCAACCGACGTCGAAGGGATTCCGAGAAACTGGTGCCCTCCGTACAGGTTATCATCCGGTAAGGACATCCTTAACCTAAACCAGAGACGACCCTAAGCTACTAGCCTCCTCCATATCGTAGCCGGACTGGCCCCGAGCGCTGGTCACCTCCGGATATAGACCTGAGGGACATCCGCAACCTTAACCGAAAGCATTCCTAAGCAAGTAGTCCTCTCCGTACAGGTTATATATCGAAAGCAACACCTTTAACCTGTGCAACTAGCACCATTCATTCATGTTCGTGGCCAAGAGGCTTATCCTCAACCTAAATCGGAGGCATACCTGAGTAATTGTCTCCTCCGTATCAATTACCAGTCGGAGGGTGGTGCCCTCCGCACAGGTTATCATCCGGAAGGGACATACTTAACCTACGCCGGAGGCGACCCTAAGCAACTAACCCCTCCATGTCATAGTCAGACGACCCCGAGCGCTGGTCACCTCTGGGTGTAGACTGGATGAGACATCTCCAACCTCAACCGGAGACATTCCTAAGCAAGTAGCCCTCTCCATATAGGCTCTATATATATATATATATATATATATATGTTACGACGTAGGTTTCCGCGGGTGTTATATGCTGTGTTGTTCTTCCGGGTATTCCTCCGCGTTGGGTTCTCAAAAGAACCTTTGTTGTCTTGACGACGTTTCGGCAGAATGACATCTGCCATCTTCAGGTCTTCTCGGCTGCTTTCTTCGTTCTGCTCCTCGTTGTTATGCGAGTGGAACTAACTTCTTGCGATGCCGGGGAGGGTTTATATACTGGGTTACGGTTACGCGTCGTTGCGCTCGGTTGGTTTTTTGTCTGGCTTCTTGTTGTTGGTCGCGCCGGTACGCTGGCTCCTCCCCCCGATGATCTCGGTTTTGACTGTAATGCTGGTTTCCACGATGTTGGTAGTCGTTGAGTGTCGTCTCTTGTGTTTAGATTCTTCGGGTGTTTTTCTATTTCTATGGCTTCACGTATGATCCTTTTGGAAGTGTGTTGTATGCTGGCTATTGTTTTTGTATTGTCAAAATCTATCTTGTGTGATGTGGCCGTTGCATGTTGTGCAAGCGAAGAAGTTTTTTCGTTCTTCTCGACGGCATTGCGGTGTTCTTCTCTTCTCACACTGACTCTTCTGTTCGTCTGTCCCACGTAAACTTTTTCGCAGTCTTGGCAGGGGATTTTATATACTCCCTGGCTTTCTAATTCTATTTTTGTTTTTGGAGTTGGCAGGATGTTGCTGATTTTCTTATCTGTGTTGAACGTTGTTTCGATCTTATGCCTTCTGAGGACTCTGCTTATTTTGTCTGTTGTGCCTTTTACGTATGGCAAGCAGGTTCTTCCAAGTGGTTTCTCTTCTTCCTTTTCTTTTTTCTCCCGACGTGGTCTTTGTGCCCTGTTGATTTGTTTTTTTGAGAAACCGTTTTGAAGCAGCGCTTTCTCTAATTTCTCCATTTCCTGCTGCTTATTTTTCAAGTCTGTAAGCCTCTGCGATCTTGTTACTAGTGTCTTCACGACGGACTGTAGTTGCGCTGGATGATGATGCGACTGAGCGTTCAAGTAGCGATCTGTGTGTGTCGGTTTGCGGTACACTGAATATCCGAGACTTCCATTCTGTTGCTTCGTTATCAGTACGTCTAGGAATGGGAGGCTGTTGTCATTTTCTATTTCCATTGTGAATTTAATCTTCGGGTGTATTCCGTTGAGATGTTCGTGGAATCTTCGTAATTCTTCTTCTCCGTGTGTCCATATAACGAAAGTATCGTCGACGTACCTCAGCCATAAGAGAGGTTTGTGGCTTGCTGCTTCTATAGCTCTTACTTCCAGGTCTTCCATAAAAAGGTTGGCTATTATCGGTGATAATGGTGATCCCATAGGTGCTCCTTCTACCTGTTTGTACCGTTGTTCTTTAAATATGAAGTACGTATTCTTCAGACAATGCCTCGTCAGGTTTATGGTATCTTCTGAGATATGATATTTGCGTTGTATGATGTCCACTGCCTCTTCTGTTGGTATGTTAGTGAAGAGTGATACGATGTCGAAGCTTACTAGTAGATGTCCTGGTTCGACGGTGATGTTCCTTACACGATCGATGAAGTGGCTTGCGTTCTTCACGAAAGATTCCGCTTCTTCGGCGTAGGGTTGTAGTTGTTTCGCCAGGAATTTAGCTAGTTGCTGTAACGGTGATCCAATGGAACTGACGATTGGTCTGAGTGGAACTCCTTCCTTGTGTATCTTCGGCAGCCCATACAGTTTTGGACACTTGGACGATTTCTCCCTCGGGATCAGCTGGCGTTGCTGTTCTTCATTGATGGAACTTGCCTTAATTTTCGCTTTTGTTGTCTTCTCCAGGTACGTTGTTGGATCCGTAGCGATGGTTTTGTATGCTGGATCTTCTAAAAGCACTTTCATTTTCTCTTCGTAGTCTTTCATGTCCATTATAACGGTTGCGTTGCCTTTGTCTGCTGGTAGCACGATAATATCTTCGTTTCCCTTCAGCGAACGTAGAGCTCGGACTTCTTCTTGAGACAAGTTCTTTTTTGGTGGTTTTGCTGTGCGTAATATCCTTGATATGTCTTGTCGTATGGTTTCTGCGGTATTTTCCGGTAATTCAGAAATAGATGCTTCCACGCTGCATATGATGTTCTCCACTGGTATGCGTGAAGGTGCCACGGCGTAGTTGAATCCCTTGGCTAATACGCTTTTCGTTGCTTCGTCTAGTGGAAATCTTGATAAGTTGTGGACCACCTTCTCCACTTCTATCGATGCTACAGTCCTCTTGGGTCTCTGTTCTGCTTGCAGTTGTTCAAACTTCTTCTTCTGCTTCTGTCTTGTTAGTTCCGTATCCGTTTCTGCTCGGAACTCCATAAGTTGGTCCAATGTTGCCCATAATGTTGGATGCAACGTGTTGCTCAATTCCAGATGTAATTTCAGGAGTTCGGTGTTTACTTTGTCTAACTCTCTTCTGGTGTCGTGTATGGCCTCCCTCACCAACGCTAGACTTGCTCTCCTGAGGATGTTGCTTGTTTGGTGGCTCTTCTTGTGGAACGTCAGCTTCATGCTCTTCGGTATGATGTTTTCATCGCGGCAGCGCTCCAGGAACGTTAGGCTGCAGAGTAACTTGCTTCTTTTTGATCGTAGCTTCTCCATCTTCTTGGTTTCTTGTAGTTTCTTCTCCCCGTAGAGATCGATAATGTTACGACGTAGGTTTCCGCGGGTGTTATATGCTGTGTTGTTCTTCCGGGTATTCCTCCGCGTTGGGTTCTCAAAAGAACCTTTGTTGTCTTGACGACGTTTCGGCAGAATCACATCTGCCATCTTCAGGTCCTGGTGACCTGAAGATGCCATCTTCAGGCATCACATCTGCCATCTTCAGGTCCTGGTGACCTGAAGATGCCATCTTCAGGTCACCAGGACCTGAAGATGGCAGATGTGATTCTGCCGAAACGTCGTCAAGACAACAAAGGTTCTTTTGAGAACCCAACGCGGAGGAATACCCGGAAGAACAACACAGCATATAACACCCGCGGAAACCTACGTCGTAACATTATCGATCTCTACGGGGAGAAGAAACTACAAGAAACCAAGAAGATGGAGAAGCTACGATCAAAAAGAAGCAAGTTACTCTGCAGCCTAACGTTCCTGGAGCGCTGCCGCGATGAAAACATCATACCGAAGAGCATGAAGCTGACGTTCCACAAGAAGAGCCACCAAACAAGCAACATCCTCAGGAGAGCAAGTCTAGCGTTGGTGAGGGAGGCCATACACGACACCAGAAGAGAGTTAGACAAAGTAAACACCGAACTCCTGAAATTACATCTGGAATTGAGCAACACGTTGCATCCAACATTATGGGCAACATTGGACCAACTTATGGAGTTCCGAGCAGAAACGGATACGGAACTAACAAGACAGAAGCAGAAGAAGAAGTTTGAACAACTGCAAGCAGAACAGAGACCCAAGAGGACTGTAGCATCGATAGAAGTGGAGAAGGTGGTCCACAACTTATCAAGATTTCCACTAGACGAAGCAACGAAAAGCGTATTAGCCAAGGGATTCAACTACGCCGTGGCACCTTCACGCATACCAGTGGAGAACATCATATGCAGCGTGGAAGCATCTATTTCTGAATTACCGGAAAATACCGCAGAAACCATACGACAAGACATATCAAGGATATTACGCACAGCAAAACCACCAAAAAAGAACTTGTCTCAAGAAGAAGTCCGAGCTCTACGTTCGCTGAAGGGAAACGAAGATATTATCGTGCTACCAGCAGACAAAGGCAACGCAACCGTTATAATGGACATGAAAGACTACGAAGAGAAAATGAAAGTGCTTTTAGAAGATCCAGCATACAAAACCATCGCTACGGATCCAACAACGTACCTGGAGAAGACAACAAAAGCGAAAATTAAGGCAAGTTCCATCAATGAAGAACAGCAACGCCAGCTGATCCCGAGGGAGAAATCGTCCAAGTGTCCAAAACTGTATGGGCTGCCGAAGATACACAAGGAAGGAGTTCCACTCAGACCAATCGTCAGTTCCATTGGATCACCGTTACAGCAACTAGCTAAATTCCTGGCGAAACAACTACAACCCTACGCCGAAGAAGCGGAATCTTTCGTGAAGAACGCAAGCCACTTCATCGATCGTGTAAGGAACATCACCGTCGAACCAGGACATCTACTAGTAAGCTTCGACATCGTATCACTCTTCACTAACATACCAACAGAAGAGGCAGTGGACATCATACAACGCAAATATCATATCTCAGAAGATACCATAAACCTGACGAGGCATTGTCTGAAGAATACGTACTTCATATTTAAAGAACAACGGTACAAACAGGTAGAAGGAGCACCTATGGGATCACCATTATCACCGATAATAGCCAACCTTTTTATGGAAGACCTGGAAGTAAGAGCTATAGAAGCAGCAAGCCACAAACCTCTCTTATGGCTGAGGTACGTCGACGATACTTTCGTTATATGGACACACGGAGAAGAAGAATTACGAAGATTCCACGAACATCTCAACGGAATACACCCGAAGATTAAATTCACAATGGAAATAGAAAATGACAACAGCCTCCCATTCCTAGACGTACTGATAACGAAGCAACAGAATGGAAGTCTCGGATATTCAGTGTACCGCAAACCGACACACACAGATCGCTACTTGAACGCTCAGTCGCATCATCATCCAGCGCAACTACAGTCCGTCGTGAAGACACTAGTAACAAGATCGCAGAGGCTTACAGACTTGAAAAATAAGCAGCAGGAAATGGAGAAATTAGAGAAAGCGCTGCTTCAAAACGGTTTCTCAAAAAAACAAATCAACAGGGCACAAAGACCACGTCGGGAGAAAAAAGAAAAGGAAGAAGAGAAACCACTTGGAAGAACCTGCTTGCCATACGTAAAAGGCACAACAGACAAAATAAGCAGAGTCCTCAGAAGGCATAAGATCGAAACAACGTTCAACACAGATAAGAAAATCAGCAACATCCTGCCAACTCCAAAAACAAAAATAGAATTAGAAAGCCAGGGAGTATATAAAATCCCCTGCCAAGACTGCGAAAAAGTTTACGTGGGACAGACGAACAGAAGAGTCAGTGTGAGAAGAGAAGAACACCGCAATGCCGTCGAGAAGAACGAAAAAACTTCTTCGCTTGCACAACATGCAACGGCCACATCACACAAGATAGATTTTGACAATACAAAAACAATAGCCAGCATACAACACACTTCCAAAAGGATCATACGTGAAGCCATAGAAATAGAAAAACACCCGAAGAATCTAAACACAAGAGACGACACTCAACGACTACCAACATCGTGGAAACCAGCATTACAGTCAAAACCGAGATCATCGGGGGGAGGAGCCAGCGTACCGGCGCGACCAACAACAAGAAGCCAGACAAAAAACCAACCGAGCGCAACGACGCGTAACCGTAACCCAGTATATAAACCCTCCCCGGCATCGCAAGAAGTTAGTTCCACTCGCATAACAACGAGGAGCAGAACGAAGAAAGCAGCCGAGAAGACCTGAAGATGGCAGATGTCATTCTGCCGAAACGTCGTCAAGACAACAAAGGTTCTTTTGAGAACCCAACGCGGAGGAATACCCGGAAGAACAACACAGCATATATATATATATATATATATAAGTTGTATATCGAAAGGAACACCCTCAACCTCTGTAAGTATCGTTCATTCATGTTAGTGGCCGAATAACTCATCCTCAACCTAAGTCGGAGGCATACCTGAGCAATTGAGTTCTCCGTATCAATTAATAGCCGGTCTCAAACGGAGTCGGAGGGTGGTGTCAATTTTTCATCCGGAAGGGACATCCTTAACCTAAGTCGGAGATGTCCCTAAGCAACTAGCCTCTTCAGTTACCGACCACTGGTCACCGAAAGGAACATCCTCAACCTAAGCCAGAGGCATCCCGTAGCAAGTAGCTCCCTCCATATGGGGCATCTAACGCATAGAACATCCTCAATCTAAGTACCCAACACCGTCCGTTCATGTTAGTGGCTAGAAGGTTCATCCTCAACCTAAGCCGGAGATGTACGTGAGCAATTAGCTCTTCCGTATCAATTATCAGCCGACCTCAGCTGAAGTCGGAGTGATTCCGAGCAACTGGTATCCTCCGTACAAGTGATCAGCTAGAAGGGACATCGTTAATCAAAGTCGAAGACATCCCTAAGCAACTAGCACCCTCCGGACGTACCCCAAGCGCTGATCATCTCCGGTTATCTGCCGAAAGAGACATCCTCTATCTAACCCAGAGGTACAACCGAACAAGCAACCTCCCCCATTTTAATTATAGACCAGAAGCAACATCCTCAGCTCAGCCGAAGATATTCCCGAGCAATTAGACCCCCGTACCGGTGGAATGTTCGATTTTTAAAACTTCCAAATGCAAAATCAGGCTTTGGCAAGCCGAATTAAGCTCGGTGGGTCAGAGTGACCCCATCAAGATTTCAGTCGCATGGTGAAGAGTAAATCGCGACCACCGCCCAGCAGGTTTCCTCCTCTCTCGGAAATCTTCAGACTTGTTGAAGTGATCGCGTCACCCATCATCATTGACGTGCTAGGAGACTACCTCCTAGGTTTTCGAAGCTGAAACCTGATGAGGAAGCAATCGGACCACGACTCGTCTTCAAGACGTCTAGAATCTAGGGGAAAATTAGTACAAGTAGAGCACGGAAAATTCTCTAAGAAGAAGAAATCTTAAATTGGCAAATTTATTCATTTTCAGGTGAACAAATTTGATGAAGTAAATTATTTTTTTTCTACCAAGTAAATTCCATTCTAATTAATTAACTAATTAACCGACCCTGAACAAGTACAAAGCTCCAGTTCAAGCGGGCGCGAGCAAATTTAAATTCCATTAATTACATCGGTTCAGGGGGGTGAACCTTAATCAAAATCCGCGGACTGAGAATCTCCAGCAGTCGAACGGGAGGAGACCGCGGCCGGAGTTACTCTTAATAAAACTTGGTGAATTACGGCGCGGAGCCTTCAGAAGAGAAATTAACGCCCTAGTCGCTCGGGACCGACGGGTTGTTTCGTTGGGGGTACATGTGTTGTCAGTTCGCAAACAGGCGGCCGTTTATTTCGCCGCGTTTATTGACAAAACTGCGGACAGGGGGCGACCGCAGGTTCAACCGGCGTATCTCTTTTACGCTCGGATTTATGCCCGAGTTGTTTATTGTGTTCGTTTCGGAGTGCGGTTGTTCTTGGATGTTGAAATAGTTTTGACGCGGGCGTTTCGAACTCTCCTCCCCGCCCCTCACAGCCAAGCATAGTTCCAAAGCTCACGAAATTGAGGCGAAATGAAATAATAGTGAAATATGATGTGGTGGAGGCGCCGGGCTCGTACGCGTGGGTGTATGTGTACGTGTGTAAAGGGTCGGGTATTACCATCTTTGATCTTCTTAGGAACTTAATAATTGGGTCGCTCGTGAGTTCAATTCCGTGGCAAACGTTCTCCATCCAGCTTAATTGACTCGCCGCCCTGAAATTACGTAACAGAAACAACACGAACTTCTTCCTTAAATTCATTAACCCGATTACGTACTCTATGATGAGCTAATAAGGCATTCAAGTCGTTACCGTCGCGCCGCCGTCGTTATGAACGAACCTCCGTCCCCGCCCCGCTCTCCGCCCGCTTGGTAAACAGACCTCAAGAAGTCGTCGGCCGAGTGACAGGACGACGCGCCCGCCGCAATACGTGACGCGGGTCACAATGTAGCGCCGAACGACTGGGGCCTAATCACCCGTTCCGACAACGCTTACGATGTAATGACAAGGGATTTTAGGGCCGAGCGGTTCTCGTTTCGCTCGACTTTATCGTCGCTCGAATTTCTCCCTTCTTCTTTTACGCTCTCTGGTATCATTGAAATTAACCACCAATTTCATTTGCCTTTTTGATATAATATGGACAGCTCAAATCCGTTGAGAAACAAATTTTTGTTTAATAGGCGAATGAGGTTAGTTCTCGATCACCTGGGCATTGAAGCGAAATCTTCACATGTTGGTGAAAGGGAAGGAAATGTTTGATCTTAAGATTTTCTGATTAACGACTTTAAATCCGTCGTCCTTAACGTTCAGGTACGTCAGACGTCGCGGCGTTGATACCGTCAGCGATTTACTTGATCACGTGATATATAACACCGTCGCAAATCTGACGTCCGTCCGTAACCGAACCGAACGAATTCGTCTCGTTACCGACGCTGATTAATCTCGCCTTAGAGTTATCGGTCTTCGGGTGGTAAGTACCCACCCCTTTCACCTCCCCCGGCGCCCTTCACTTAATACAGTTTTGAAAACTCTGATGCCAGCAACATAATCTTGCTTGTAACTTTGAGGCATTTATCAAGTTTACGACTACGTCGGCGGCGGGAGTTTACCGGGCGTCGGCCCTTTTTTTTTGCTTTGGACTTGCATTTTTAGATAACGCCCCGATAATTAGAATAGTTGGCGAAGTAGTTTCGGGAAGCGGCGAAAAACTTGTTTCGGCTTAAACATGATGAATTTGCTTTGGAAATTTTCCCGTCTGGTCCGGAGAAGGAAAGAAGAATAAATTGCTGACTTCAGTTCAGTTTCGCCGCTGTGAGGTACGAAACCGAAAAGTAGCGACGAGAAACAAAACACGAAACCAGTAAGAAGGTGGATGATATCTAAACTAATTAAATTTAAATATGTTTATCCCGCGCGAGGCTTTTGTCTGAGAAACAGTCAAACGCCAGAGGGCACACTTTTGCTATTTTTGGTGCGCCCACGCAAGTAGAATCAAAATTCGCTTCCACTTGCTGAAGAAACAGCTGATAACAAGTCTGCGCTATTTCTTTCACCAGCTTTCTCCTCGGCTAGCAACAGTGAGATAGGAGTGGGTAATTTAGATATTAACAGAAGAGCGCCAGGGTGAACTAAAAACCCGACTTATTCGTAATAACCTCGACGGCGTTCCCAAATTGTCTCGATTCCGCAGAAAAATGCGAAATTAGTGATCAAGATGTCTGTTACATTCCAAGCTTGATAGGAAAAAATAAATATCCAAATCTCGTCTGGCGATATTCTAAACGATTCCGACAAAGTCTTCTAATCTTTCTAGCAAAAACTCCGACAAATTGCAACACACGACACCACCGCCGACGATGGACGAATTACAACGTGCTTTCCAACAAAGCAAAGCGGATTGACGCGGAGAAATTGCAAATGAAGGCAGCTCCTTCCTATAAACGCAAAGGTCATGAATCATAAAACTACGTCAGAACAAACGTGAGATTCGCACATCACCACGGGCAAACTAAAAGTGACGCGGTCGAGACGAACGAAATACAAAGGTGCATGAGAAGCAAGTGATCGTACCATGCGAATCAGCCAATCAGACATTACATGTTCATATAAGGAAACCGAACCGTACTTTAACGGACGCGGAGAAATTGCAAATGAAGGCAGTTCCTTCCAATAAACGCAAAGGTCATGGATTATAGAACTACGTTAGCACAAATGCGAGATTCGCACAGCACCACGGGCAAACTAAAAGTGACGCGGTCGAGCCAAGCGAAATACAAAGGTGCACGAGAGGCAAGTGATGATACCAAACGGATCAGTCAATCAGACATTACATATCCATATAAGGAAACCGAACCGTACTTTAACGGACGCGGAGAAATTACAAATGAAGGCAGCTCCTTCCAATAAACGCAAAGGTCATGGATCACAGAGCTACGTTAGTGCGAACGCGAGATTCCCACACCGCCACAGATGAACTAAAAGTGACGCGGTCGAGCCGAGCGTAATACAAAGGTGCAGGAGAGACAAGTGATCATACCATGCGGATTAGCCATTCAGACCTTTACGAAATACAACGGCCGCGGAGAAATTGCGTATAAAGTCAGCTCCACCCTATAAACGCAGTTTTCGTCGATCAATAATTTCAAGCATACGCCGGAGTGTTTGAGGGCGTGCGAGGTTCTCACGATGATCTCTAAATGGGCCCAAAATTCTTCGATGTTGCCATATTACCGAACAGAAACTTTCCACGCTACGAACAAGACTTGTGTTGTTTTAAATCGCAATACTCGCGGCAGAATTTCCCAGACTTGCTGATGTAAGGCGACAAGGTGCCACGAGAAACAGCCATACGCTTGAGGGTTGCCCTTTTCACTGTCGTTTTGGTACTCCCATGCGAGTAGAATCAAAATTCGCCACCACTTGCTGAGAAAGCAGAAGTTTCTTGACTTGCTGAGGCAAAGTGATTCAGAATGGCGGCGATCGGGATAAGAACAGATATTTTCTACGAATTGTTTATGCTAAGACCAAGACATATTGTTTTGAAACGCGATTCTCGCTGTAAAATTTGCTGATGCAAGGCGTCGTGAGAAATAGTCAAACGCCAGAGGGCACACGGTTTCTCTGTCTTATGCGACGCTCTTAATGATTTGCCTAAGAAGACTTAATACTGTTTTAAATCACTTTTTTTACGTTCTCCTTCGCGAATTGTATGAACGCAAGTTAGAATTTTATCTGTCAATTTTTTTCGACGACTCGTCTTGAATTATTTTTCTGGTTTCGCGACTCCCATCCTCGCCGATTTCAAATTAAAAAAGAGTGTTTTCCCCCCTCAAAGAACAACAACAACAATATGTTTATTAAATCAACGCGGCGCCCCGAGAAGAAGCAAAAAAAAAGGAGAAGGTTTCACGTCGCTTCGAACAAAGGCCTGGAAAGACGCGCGTCGCATTGTTCCGGCGGCCTTAAATAAAATATGCGGCAGGAATTTCATTTTCGAAATTCGTACGAACACGCATTCGGATTTATGAAGTGCGCCGCCCGGCGGAAATTATTAACAATACGCGGACCACCAACTACGTAGCTTGATACCATTAGATGCCATTCGTAATTACCGTTGTAATTTCAGATGTGAGTCGG
The DNA here is from genome assembly GCA_039766575.1 of Serrognathus titanus. Taxonomy (NCBI): domain Eukaryota; kingdom Metazoa; phylum Arthropoda; class Insecta; order Coleoptera; family Lucanidae; genus Serrognathus; species Serrognathus titanus. Next base: position 18,240,967 of record CM077911.1, on the reverse strand, counting down.
GGTACTGAATGGCTGAGTTTGTTAAAAGTTTCGCTGTTGTTTTTTGCAATTTTGCAGGGAATGGAATACTGCGGTATTAATAATTGGGTAGACTAAAAACATAAACGAACAAAACAACCGCTTGGTTCATTAAAAACTTCTACGAGGAACAAGATATGTCTGTAATACTTGTCACTCTTTCTGTTGTGAATTATAGTAGGCGTTAATTTTGTGACGAACTAGCTACTAGCTACTGCGCCAGTAAGTTTTAAATTCCTTTTTTGGGGAGTTTTTTTTTTCGTTTTGTGAAATGTAAGAGGGTTTAGGTTTAATCGATCGAAACTGCTTTTATCCCTTCAATTACATCGACGAGTAAGCGAAAATAAAACGCTTCTTATTTAGAATTATCTGCGTGCGGTGGCGGTTCCAAACGGCCACTAACAATAACCGTAAAAATCGGAGTTGCGGTTCCCTAAGTGCGCCCAGGGAGAAACCCCATCTCCCCCGCCTCCCCCGGCGCAAAGGATTTACGCCGCGTACGTGCTAACCCACCGCGAGGGTAATGGTCCGGCGTCGCTTCGGGACGCTCCCGCGCGCCCATAAATAAAATATTGCAGAAGAGACGAAGTCCGGACGTGAAAGGGCGCCGTTCCCCCCAGGGGGGCCGCGGATGCTTTTAAGAGCGGTTTGGCGATGGTGGAAAGGAAATGCACAAATTTTAAACAATTGGGAAACGCCGTATTTACAACCAACTTTGAACATAAATTTAAATGCATAATAAATTCGCGCTCCGACATGTTGCGAGCGAAAAACTTACAACAACTAATTTCAATGACGTAAACACAAAGGACCGCCCGCCGCCCGATTACGGTTTTGCGAGATGAAAACCGACGGCCTCCGCCGCCGCTCTAATTAAAAATTTAATTAAAGGTCGCCGTTTCGATATTTTTCTTTAATTTTCTTCAGTTTGCGCTATTATTCGTTCGCCGGCGCAAATGAATGGCTTGCGGCGCTGGCGGCGAGTTGTTTTTTTTTCTTGCAGGTTGAGAACCGCTGACTTTTAAATGAACTACATTTACGTTCTCTCTGTTTATCACTTTTTAACTCTTAACGATTCCGTCCACTTGACCTGACCGTAATACGACCGTACTAGGACCATAACCGGGCCGACATAGAGATAACGCCCGGACCGTACCGTGTTAGTAAAACTAAGGAGAGAATGTTTTTTGCAGGTTAGGGTCCTAACAGGTCCTACTACGGACCAAGGCTCTTTTTTCAATAAAAAAATTAGTCAAGTTTAATCCCTGTTTAAACATGAAAATTACAAACATAATGAAATCCTGAAAGCACCACACGATGTAGCCACCATTAATTGGACCTTTTTACGCTCGCGTAATCAATTTTTATCGGGCGAATTAAATTAGCGCGAGAGAGCTTGAACGACGTGTCGCAGTTTTTTTTCCTTTTCGTTTTTTTCGGAAACATCGCGCATAAAATAAGCCGGCTGCTGTAGAAATTATGCTTCGTAAAAGCGGGACGGCAATAAAAAGACAGAAGCTGCTCGTTCGATTACGGCAATCCGGACGTAACAGGTGGCGGCCATATATTCAGAAATGTGACAGTCGGCATTAAATTTATCTCGCCGATATTATTATATATCGTAATGCGGTTCGGTGAACGCGGAATGTTTACGGCGCGCCTGTAATTCCGTCATTACATAAATCGTTAGGTTGCTGGCGCTTCCTCTTGTGCCTTTCCCTTTCGACTCACTCACGATCCAAAACCCCTATACCCACCTACCTTTCACGCTTTTATATAGAAGCATTGTTTTGGATAAATGTTTGCCGGTTCTCTTACCTACCCTTACCGCGAGGAAGAACGAATTAAATACATTGCGTGCCCTCGATTTTCCCAGATGAAAGAAAAAGGGCACGAACCCGCCTATCTCCTAATCCGAGATGTAACTGAGCCTTCTCGCAATTCCTTATTGGGTAGTACTTAAATGTCTCGGACTGTGAATTTGTTTTATCGTCCTCTCGATGACTTGGATTAGACTGATTAAATTTGCAATGGACGTCACGTTGTCGTGTAGCTATTTAAAAGAGAATTTGCAGCAAGAAATTAAACATCACTCGGTATAATACAGCGAGATCGAAAGACCAAAAAATCAATCTCTTGCAATTCTATAAAATTTATTTACCGTCGCACTTCCTTTTCCCTACATTTCACCAAATTATCTTCGAATTTAATTGGATTTTCTAAAAAGTCGCAAAACAGGAACAGTCTAAGTTTCAATCGCCTGTAAATATTGCGGTCATGTCACTTAGAATGTGAAACACTGCCTACTTCAAAATTGACTTGTGGCATTTTTGCGTTTTTTGTGTTTTTCATCTGTAGGTAGTCCGTCTTAGTCACTTTTTACATTAATTTTTAAGTAAATTGTAGTATACCTACCTATGAGTAACACTTAAAAAAAAACTGGAATTTCCAGTCGATGTTCGAGAATGTCAAAGGTGATGCCAAGAAAATGTAAAAAAATTTTAAAATTAGAAAAAACTAATAAATAGAATTTCGAGCGCAAGAATTCGATTTGGTCAAAGGTCCAGGTCAACCTAAACAAGGGCGGGAAAATAAGGAAAAATCTTTTAAAGAATTAGAATTTTAAGAGCGAAGGTTCGGAGAGGTCAAAGATCAAGGTCAACCCATGGCAAGAAAATTAAAAATAAAAAAACTTAAAGAAATTACAGAGTTAAAGTTCAAGGTCAAATGAAGTTTCAATGCAAACTTATGCTATTCAACCCAAGGGTCAAATTAAAAGATTAAAGAAACAAGTGATGAAGGGCCGAATGTTCGAGTTTCGAGAATGTCAAAGGTGAAACCAAAAATTGCAAGAAAATGGTAAAAATTAGGGAAAATCAAAAAACTAGAATTTCGACCGGAAGGCTTCGAAAACGTCAAAGGTCACAGTCAACCAAGAAAAAATAGGAAAAATTAAAATTTCGAGAGCGAAGGGTCGCAGAGGTCAAGGATCAAGGTTAATCCAAGACAAGAAAGTTAAAAATTACCTAGAAAGTTAAAGCTCAAGGTCAAATGAAGTTCCATTGCAAATTTACTCTATTCAACCCAAGGAACAAAATAAGATTAAAGAAGCGTTTTTTTCCCCGAATTTAAACGTCAAGGACATTAATTAGCCTTAAACTCACTAGCTGCCGCAAGCCTCCCCCACGGCGAGCGGCCCTTATTGGTTCGTCCTTTTCTATGGTAATTAAATAACTCAACAAGTGAAGAAGGGCAAGAAGTGAGTGGGCCGTTAATTTTTAAGTAAATTGGATTAGGCTACCTACCCTAATAAGCATGTATAATTACATCTACGAACTACCTACACTCGATTTAACGGAGTTTTCTGAAAAGTCGCAGAAAAGGAACAGTCTAAGTTTCAATCGCCTGTAAATATCGCGGTTGTGTCACTTAGACTGTGATGCATTGCCCACTTGACTAGTAGACTGTGAAATATTATTTCAATATTCGACTTCTAATTTTTTTCTTTGCTTTTTTTAGTCTCTCTTCATAATGGTTCATCTGAGTATTTTTTACATTCATTTTAAGTAGGTAGGTAAACCAGTGACGTCGTATCTATTATTATTTACATTTAATACAATTTGCGTTGAAAAGTCGCAAAAATAGAACAGTCTAAGATCCTATTGCCTTCGAATATCGCGGTCATGTCGCTTAGACTGTGATACTTTACCAAAAAAATTGATAGCAAACTTTTCCTATTTTTTTTTACTTTTTTATTAATCAGTTCATCTTAGTAGTATTTTTCTACATTAATTTTTAAGTAAATCAGTCACATCGTATTATTATTTACATTTAATAATATTGCGCTTGAAAAGTGGCAAAAATGGAACAGTCTAAGATGCTATTGCGTATACAAATAAGGCGGTAATGTCGATTAGACTGTGACACTTTTCAAAAAAAATTGATAGGTAACAGCCAATCCTTTTTTTATTAAAAGATTTATCTTACAGTCACTTTTTTATAAATAGGTAGATATTCATTTATAATAAACAAATCATCAGTTAGCTACATCGTAAATTTAATAAAATTTGCGCTGAAAATCGCAAAAATGTCAACAATCTAAAATCTTACCTATAGGTTGCCATTTTCCAAGATGGCGGACTCCCCCCTCCATCCAATAAATGAATGCACAGTCTAAGATTCAATCGCCTCTAAAAGCCACATTCAGATCGCTTAGACTGTTACTTCAATGTTGACAAGGCAATCTTCTTGTTTTTAAGTGTTTCTTTTTTGTTCTTTCATCATAATAGTTCATCTTAGTATTTTTTTACATTAATTAATAATTAATTAATCAATTAATTAATAAGTAAATCGGTCGTAACGTGCTATCATTCACATTAATAAAATTGCGCTTGAAAAGTCGCAAAAATGGAACAGTCTAAGGTCCCATTCCCTACGAATTTCGCAGTCATGTCGCTTAGACTGTGACACTTTACTAAAAGATTGATAGCAACCAATTATGTTTGTTTTTTCGTTGTTTTTTTACTTTTTCATTAAATAATTCGCCCTACAGTAATTTTTTTACGTTCATTTTAATAAGTAATACAGTTACATCGTAAATTTAATACAATTTTTGGTTGCCATTTTCTAAGGTGGCAGACTCACCCTTTCACCCAATATACAGGGAACGCAACGCAACGCAATAATTAAGCAATAACTCAATCGTTCCATACTTCTACTCTTAGGTATACTTAAGTATAGTTAAAGAACCCATGTGTGTTGCTCAGTCATGGTACCTACCTACCTAGTGAAGTTGGTTGAATAAAACTGGTAAAGAAAATGAAACTTTCACAGGAAGTTCTCATAGTTGCTTACGTAGGTATGTAGGTAATGTCTCTATCTCTGGAGGTATCCGGTGGTCTTTTTACGTGTAATTACGAGCCGGAGCGTGTCCGGAATGCGTCGGCGTCGCCGCTGTAAAACCGTCCATTACTCGGCGAGAACGTGCCGGCGCCATCGAAAATCGCCGACGACTGCGGAAAATTTAAACTTCTACGTGCGGCTGAATGTAATGAACGAATGATGCCGGTGGAATCCGTCGGGGAAATGTGTGTGTGCTTTCGACAATGTCAGCTGTTCAAACGGCATTGCAACTATTACGCTCCGCGCGCTGCAGTAAGCGTAGATTTGATTTCGCATTTATCGCCGAGAGTTAGGTTGGGTATCAAAAATTCGAGGGAGCTCGAGAGGTTTTCGGTAGATATCACATCTTAATACTGACGGTTGCAATAAAAAATTCAGGCGGCATACATTTCCCTTATTTTCCCCGACGCGGTTTCTTGTGGCTCACCCGAGCGCTCTTCTTCTCCGTTTGACTTCATTATGCGGACGTATTTCCGACGTTCCGCGTTACGCGAGGTGAATTCATTTTTCGGGGCTTTCCCTCAGAAACACAATATCAAAATCCTATCTGTGGTGTGCACCCCTACAATACTTGACAAGACAACATCATCACTGTTGTTTTTTTTTCTTTCTGTGTCGATATTATAATTTGAAGCTGATTAATCGATGTCGCTGTCAAACCCTCAACACTTCCATCTAACTCCTCACCCCCCGGTTTTAAAAATCGGAAAACAAAGCGCAGGCTTCGATAATTACCGCCGTCGTCTTCTCCTTTTTTTTATTAATATGCGAAAGTGGGAAGTTTTGAAATCTCTCTATTTGGGGCGGTTTAGGCGGCCGCAATTTGAATAATTTCTCTGTCGCGCGCGCACAAAAGATTCCGGCCGCGTAAATATTCATGAGGACGCAAAAAGGGCCTCTCACTACACGTGGAATTAAACACTCGAAGGGAATATTAAATGTTCGGAAAGTGCGAAATGCAAATGCGGCCAAGTTTTCCTTTTTTTTTGTCTTCGCCTTTCGGTCGTTCTCCCGAGCGCTGCGGAAATTCCGATAAGAAATATTTGATATCGTTGATAATGCCGCAGGGATCAACTGAATTTATTGTCGCGGAGTCAGTTAAACCGACCTGTATGTGGTTAAGAAGCAAAACAACAAGATTATTCTCAGCTCAGTGGAGATAGACGTGAGCAACCTACCTATCAGATTTAAAAGAAAATCATCTACAGTATATCCAACTCAGTGGAGATAGAATGTGGACGACCGACATATATCAGATTCCAATTCAGTGGAGATAGACCTAGGTGATATGATATACCTATATCGTACTAGTAGTTAAAGGCAAAACGTCAGCAGTGGAGATACTCGTATTTAAAAGCAAAAATCAAGAGCATGTATAACTCAGGAGAGATAGGCGTGGGTGATTTACCTGTATCAGGTTCTAACTCAGTGGAAGTAGGCCTGGACATCATAGTTTTGTATTTCTGATTTAAAAGCAAAATATCAGTAGTCCTCCTACTGGTGGAGACAGACGTTGGAGACCTACCTTTATTAGGTTCCAATTCAATGGAGATAGACGCGTGCGACCCACCTATGTCGGATTTAAAAGTAAGGGATCAGTAATATGTCCACCTCAGTGAAAACAGGCGTGATCGACTACCTATATCGCGTTTAAAAGCAAGTCATCAGCGTTATGTCCAAATCAGTGGAGATAGGCATGGGCGACCTATTTATACGAGGTTTCAACTCAGTGGAGATAGGCCTGAACGTCATACTTAAAAGCAAAATATTAGCAGTAGGTATTCCTAACTCGGTGGAGACAGACGTGGGAGGCCCTACCTATACTAGTTTCCAATTCAGTGGAGATAGGCGTATGCCACCAAACCATGTCGGATTTAGAAGCAAAACATCAGCTGTATGTCCATCTTAGCGGAGATAAGTGTGGGCTACCTACCTATAAAGGGCTTAAAAGCAAATTATGTCCAACTCAGTGGAGAGAGGCATGGATGATTTATCTTCATCAGGTTCCAATTCAGTGGAGATAGGCTTGGATGACCTTAAATGACGTTGCAACTCAGTGAAGCCTACGTATACCGAGTTTAAAACCTTTATCGGCTTCTGACTCAGTGGAGCTAGGTGTGGGCGACTTAGCTATATTAGTGTCCAACTCAGTGGAAGTAGGCAGGGGCGACTTAACTACATCAGATTCCAATTCAGTAGAAATAGGTTCATGCAACCTATCTATATCGAATTTAAAAGCAGTTTGTCCATCTCAGTGGAGATAGGCGTGGGAAATCTATCTATATCGAGTTTAAAAACAAACGATCAACATTATGTCCACCTTGGTGGAGATAAGCGTAGATGATTTACCTAATTCAGGTTCCAACTCACTGGAGATAGGCGTGGGTGATCTACTTATATGAGGTTCCAACTCAGTGGAGCCTACCTATATCGGATTTAAAACCAAAACTACCTTTATTAGTTTCTAACTCAGTGGAGATAGGTCTACATGATCTGCCTATATTAAGTTTGAAAGCATAACATCATCATTATGCCCAACTCAGTGAAGGTGGGCGTGGGTGACTTAACTATATCAGTTTCCAACTCAGTGAAAGTAGACGTGAGCGACGACATAAGACTCCGCAAGTGGAAATGGGCGTATGCGACCTCTCTATATCGAATTTTATAGGTGTTTGTCCATCTCAGTGGAGATAGGCGTGGGCTACTTACCTATATCGGGTTTAAAAACAATCAGCATTTTGTCCAACTCGGTGGAGACTACTTAGGTACATTAGATTTCCAATTCAGTGGAAATAGGCGTGTGCGATTTAACTATATCAGGTTCCAATTCAGTGTGTGACCTATCTATATCGAATTTAAAAGCAAAACACCAGCAACATGCCCATCTCAGTGGAGATAGGCGAGGGCGACTTATCTAGATCGGATTTAAAAGCAAAGCAAGACCATTATGTCGAACTCAGTGGAGATAGGTGTTGGAGATTTTTCTGCGGATATCAGTTTTAGAAGTAAAGCAACAGTAGTAGCCCAGCTCAGTGGAGATGTGTGGTTGTACTGGCAATCAAGACCTGAGATATTGCTTAAAACCGACATTTAGAGCACATTATGATACTCCACGTGTGGGTTCGAGAAAAGTAACGTTTGGTGGAGGCGCCTCCACTGAGTGTTAAAAAAACAACAAAGATGTTTCCACCATAAATCAAGAGTTAAAGATTTGTGTATTCTATGCCGTAATGTGGAGTATTTTATAAATTTCTGTTGCAAGCGCCAAATTTATGCAAACGTAGCTAAAAATAAATATTACGAGATGGTTAGCGTCCGCCTGAAATATCAGAGCTTCGTTTCGGCTTAATTATCACGCACGCAGGGGAAACACAGCGCAGAACGAGGGAATGCCAGAAGAAAAAAACTTCCCTCTTCGACCGTGTTTTGTAAATAAAGCTGCGGCGATACTCGTTAGCCCTTAAACCGGCCACTCGGCGCTCAATCGGGACCCACTCCAAACAGCTTCCGAAGAAGTTTCGTGCGCGTTGCGTTTAATTTCTGTTTCCAATCGCAGTTACCTTTCCGTTTTCGCCGTTCGGAAAAGTTTTAATAAGGGAGACGGGGCGGTGGGTTTTCCGCTCGGCGGGCAATTGGGATCCCACCCGTAAAGCCAATTTATTAAACAATTTATAATTAAGGAGCAAACAAAGCCCGAGGGTGAATTATTGCGTTAAGGCAGGCGGTGGTTGATTTTCAATACCGCGCGCGTCCGTCTTGACGATTTTCGGCACGGAAGTTCGAAACGTGTAGGGGTGAAAGTTTACGAGCGAGTTCCGAGTGTTTATTTCTTGGTTTTGACACGGATGACAAGTTAAATGATTCGATAATTAACTTGATGGAAGTTTTAAAACACATTCAAATTTTAAAGTTCGGCCGAAACTTTAGGTACCGCGAGATCTCAAACATGTCACGAGTACTTAAGGACCTGTACGCGTCCGTTAAACACCGGACCGTACCATGTCGGATTTTATGTGATATGAAACTACGGAGCTTTTGGCATGTGTCAGTCTTAGAACGGTCATGTTACGGTCAGGTCTAGTGGCCGGAGTCCTTGAGGTTTCATAGTTTAAACATAAGGGCGTCAATCTTTGAAATTTTGTTTCTTAAAAATTCACCGTACGGGAAACTAGGTTATGCGATTTGTAGAATGACGTAGTTTCCTCGTTTGTAAACTTTTATCCTTGTATCCGGATCATCGATAAAATAAACTGCAGATTAATCACGTTAATTCCCGTCCGGAATAAGCGCGCCGGCCGAAAAATTACAGGCAATAAAACTTTGTTGCAGTTTCGTAGTTTCCTGCAACTTCTCCCATTTGCGTAAATTTTCCCGAACGAACGGGTCGGTCACACACACGCGAAGATAAGAATCGGAAAATGTTCCGGCGGACGATAACTCATTCCGAAACAATTTTCTCATTAAGAGCGCGGCTTCTTCTCCGCCGAGTAAATTGCCTTCTTTAATAAGGAAAGAAACCAGGCAGCGGTGGCGGCAACATTAATTCATTTTCGTCCATTGACGTTTTCCCAGATAAAGCGTCTGGAAGTTCTCGTTATTTCTGTATTAGGCCTTCATTTTCTTATCTTATTTTAAAGCGAGCTCCGAGTCTTACGGTTGTTATTAAAGGCGTTTCGGCCCTTATCGCGGCGGGCACGTCTATGTTTTATAGTTTAATTTCCGTGCTCGCAACAAAATGTATAACGAGCGTGGATTTTTATTCGCTCACGTCGCCGGGGAAAAACGGTTATGACCGCAAACTTTGTACGGTATAGGTCCCCGCAGTGAGTGAAAAATATCGGCCAAATCTCCTTAGAAATGAAGAAGCTTTTACCCCAATTAATTAATTTCAGAAGACAAAATCATTTTCTTTCTTAAATATTTATATAAACTACAAAGGAGGTAGCTGGATGCCATGGGTCCTTATCCCTTTTTTTTATAAGTATTATAGAATTTCGGCCAAATTTTGCAATTTAAACTCACTCGCAGATTGGCCATATTGGATTTTAAGAAGGTGTGACTATGTTCACCTGGTTAAAGCGTTTCGTCTTCTTTTTTCTGTAAACATTTTCTATTATAACCAGCCCACCTTTTCCGAAACAACCTGAATTGTTCAAATTTTGCTTACACAGTCGTTCAAAGACATTCAAAAATGTCTAGTGCTTACGAGACATGTCGAGAATCGAATAAAACGTCACTTCCGTCACAATGTAACAGCATCTTAGGTCCCTCGCACGGTTTCGTTAATAAAAAGGAACTAAACCAGCCTGTATTATGAAACAATAAAAACTCTAGGTGTGATTTGCTTATACAGGGTGACGACTGTTAATGAACCCGACGAAATGACTAAATCATGAAGAAGCTATGTCCAACAGTATGGAAAAATGTTTAAAAAGAGTTCTTCTAAGTAGTTTATAATTAATTAAAAAGTTACCCCAGCTTCTAAGCTGCGTACGAAATACGATGTCACATTTCATAAATGCGGCAGTATAATAGAACTATAAAAGTTTTTTTTTTAATTTACTATCCGCTTGCCACAATGCGACCTTGACACACATCTCAATCTCGTTTTATTCGACGTTTAACAGCTGGGAACGGAAATCTGAGTTATTTCTTTTACGCGACGTAATTATTAGTCATTTCTAAAATAACTAGAATTGCGTATGAAACAAGGGAAACAAATTCGTAAATAATTGTTTGTTAATTCTTACGGATTATTTACTAGGGCGGAATGTACCAACTGCTTCATCCACAAAAAAAATGCAAAGCAATCGCGGGGGTCAACGCACGGCCCGTAACGTCCGAGGGCGTGTAATTTTTAATCAAATCGCGCACGCTTAGTGACTGTCATAGAGAAAATATATACAAAATTCTATAGAACTATAAAAAAAAAATTTTATTGACTATCCGCTTGCGACAATGCGACCTTGACACATATCTCAATCTCGTTTTATTCCACGTTTAACGGCTGGGAACGGAAGTCTGAGTTATTTCTTTTACGCGACGTAATTATTAGTCATTTCTAAAATAACTAGAATTGCGTATGAAACAAGGGAAACAAATTCGTAAATAATTGTTTGTTAATTCTTACGGATTATTTACTAGGGCGGAATGTACCAACTGCTTCATCCACAAAAAAAATGCAAAGCAATCGCGGGGATCAATGCACGGCCCGTAACGTCCGAGGGGGTGTAATTTTTAATCAAATCGCGCACGCTTAGTGACTGTCATAGAGAAAATATATACAAAATTCTATAGAACTATAAAAAAAAAATTTTTATTGACTATCCGCTTGCGACAATGCGACCTTGACACATATCTCAATCTCGTTTTATTCCACATTTAACAGCTGGGAACGGAAGTCTGAGTTATTTCTTTTACGCGACGTAATTATTAGTCATTTCTAAAATAACTAGAATTGCGTATGAAACAAGGGAAACAAATTCGTAAATAATTGTTTGTTAATTCTTACGGATTATTTACTAGGGCGGAATGTACCAACTGCTTCATCCACAAAAAAAATGCAAAGCAATCGCGGGGGTCAACGCACGGCCCGTAACGTCCGAGGGCGTGTAATTTTTAATCAAATCGCGCACGCTTAGTGACTGTCATAGAGAAAATATATACAAAATTCTATAGAACTATAAAAAAAAATTTTTATTGACTATCCGCTTGCGACAATGCGACCTTGACACATCTCAATCTCGTTTTATTCCATGTTTAACAGCTGGGAACGGAAGTCTGAGTTATTTCTTTTACGCGACGTAATTATTAGTCATTTCTAAAATAACTAGAATTGCGTATGAAACAAGGGAAACAAATTCGCAAATAATTGTTTGTTAATTCTTACGGATTATTTACTAGGGCGGAATGTACCAGCTGCTTCATCCACAAAAAAAATGCAAGGCAATCGCGGGGGTCAACGCGCGGCCCGTAACGTCCGAGGGTGTGTAATTTTTGATCAAATCGCGCACGGTAGTGAATGTCATAGAGAAAATGTACACAAAATTCTACAGAACAATTTATAAGTTTCTGAAGAAAGTAGCTAAATTCATAAATTCATAAGCGTTTTGCTAACGACTTAAAACTCAAGCCAGAAACGTACAAACGAAGGAATTGCGACATTTTGGAAGTAAAAATCGAATCTCTCTCTCTCTGACTCTCGTCGAATAATGTAATAATCAGAGTTCCCAGTTCCCGTTTCTCTTTCTGCTATAATTTTTGTGCAGAATACCGTTTCTTCTCTTTTTTTTTTTTAATAGAAAAGAAATTATAAACAAAGCGTGGTCGCTTGACTTGCATTGGTCGTAAAACACCTGCATCTGCGTTGGAACGCAGCTTGATTCGACTTTTCGGTTACAAAACTGAATAAAAATCACTAAAAATACCAATAATTATCATTACACTGTCAGCAGGAGCGTGGCTGTTAACGCATCAGCAGAATTGACATTCGAACGATGTCATAATTGGCAATTAATTATTAGTAATTAACTAATTGATTCGACTTACAGATTTTGGTCGTAATTAATTACAAAACTAAATAAAAATCGCAGAAACTGATAATTGTCGTCGCACAATCAGTACGGGTGTTGCTGTTAACACATCGACGCAATTGAAAGTCATATAATGTCATGGTGTGATCCAAGTTCCCCATTTCTCTCTCTCTCTCTGTATACAGCATCTACATTTCCTGAGTTGAACCCAATTAAATTGTCAAAGTTATTAGTAGTATAATGATGGTGCAGAATGCCGTTTCTTCTTTTTTTAAATAGAGAAGAAATTATAAACAAAATGGCGTTGCAAAGTGAGCCAATTCGCTTGACTTTGCGTTGACCGAAAAAGTCCGCGTCCGTTTTAGGATTCGAGAAATCAAAAACTATGTTTCACTTGGAGGTTTTTTTGGTAAAACTATAAAATTCTCGATTGGTTTAACCGATGCGAGGGTGCAATGGGAAGTCGCCTATAATGTTGTCATTTTTAATTACGTAAATAGTGGAAACAAATGAATTTTGCAGGTTGTCACGTCGCGTCGCCCTGTCGCATTCCGATAAAACATCGAAAATCAATAAACGTAATTTTAGCCCAATTTAATGCGACGGAACGGCTAAAATTCAGCTCGTTTTCATTTGTTTAATAGACACGCAAGCCATTAACTTCGTCGAAATTATTGATAACATCTGAACGCCATTCCGCACGCGCCCGCGCGCAATTATAAAAACGAAACGTCGAATATATTGTTACGGCCGCAGCCGCGCCGGTGTGGGTTTCAAGTCGAAATATCTCACGATTCTCCTGGTAGCACCGGCGCTGCTAATTGAATCCAATAAATCTCGCTCAGCTATTTCAGATGAAGCGATAGCCGGGGGGGTTTGACAAAATATCTGCTTCCGCTGTATTAACTTTTAGTGCGTTAACGCCGACCGGCTCGCCCGTACGTACCTAACGAGAGTTATCGGCCCGGAACGAGTTAATGCAGATTACGCCCGGCGCTACTACGTAGAAAATCCATAAACCCGGCAGGCAGGCGTCACGACGCGTTAGCGTCCGTCCTCGGAATCAGGTGGACGTAACGACGGAAACCCGCTGGTATTCGAATATAAGCTGCTTAACTACGCGACTAATTAATCGATGCTTCGATTTCTATAGAGATACCGTTAATTTAAAGACAAACGTAAATAATCCACTCCGCTCGCTTCTACTTTTATAGAGGTTCCTGATTTTAGTAAATTTGAGTCTTGTCTGGAGCTGTTGATGTTGCTGTTGAGAATCCTCGGAAAATATGGCAGTCGTAAGCAGACCACCCATAGGCAATTTATTTTAAATATTAAATACCATCTTGTGTTACGTTTTAGAAGTATTCAAACGAGACTCAGTTGGCAACACCGGAGAATTTCGGTGAGAGATCATTTAGAGATCATCGTGGAAACCTCGCACGCCCCAAACACTCCGGCGTATGCTTGAAATTATCGATCGACGAGAACTTTGCGTTTATTGGCTGGAGCTGACTTTATATGCAATTTCTCCGCATCCGTATGTCATATAATGTTTGGTTGATCCGCATGGTATGATCACTTCACTCTCATGGACCTTTGTATTTCGCTCGGTTCGATCGCGTCACTTATAGTTTGCCCGTGGTGCTGTGCGAATCTCGCGTTTGTGCTGACGTAGTTCCATGACCTTTGCGTTTATTGGAAGGAGCTGCCTTCATTTGCAATTTCTCCGCGTCAGCTGGGTAGATTCACCCTGGCGCCTTTCTTTTAACATCATTATACCACGCCCTTCTCCTTAGAGCTACACGGGGCAACGACAACTGATGAGAAGCAGCGCAAACTCGTTACCGTTCGAGCTAAGTAAACGGGAGTAGTTCATTATTAAAGATTTGTGGTGACACTCACCATATTGAAGCCATGTGACGTGACGATCAATAAACAAACAATATTGCAAATCTACTAGTATATAGATCTGTAAAATATTTGCACTACGTGAGCTAAAATTTCAATTCCACTATTGTTTTCCAGGGTCGATTATTAGGAAAGGTGGACGCATACTTCAGCTCGTTCCGGCGCTGCAACTACCCCCGAGTGAGCCCCCAGGGGGTCGTGGAAATCGTGGAGGAATGCGGCCGATACTCGAGGTAAATTCCGACGACCCTTCGAATGTATTTACGCGCGGCGCAATAATTGCGCGGCGTAATTCAATTCGCCGCTATAAAAGCGCAATTGTTTCGGGAAACGCGCGTGAATTTTAATCGCGTCCGCTCCGGCGCACGCACCCCATTACGCCTTTATGATTATGCGTTGCATTATGTATGCGTTTGCGAAATTGCGTTTTCCAATTCGAAATTTTACATATTCTATATGAGGCGGTTCAATAAATTCTAGGTTGGCTATGGAAAAAAGTCATGTCTTTGATTATACCTATATGTAAATGTAGGATTAATCGATTTTATTAGATTTTATATCGCGACTTGATGATGCCCTCAATCCAGACGAAACCGGTTGTGTTTCTTCGGCGTTTCTTTCTTTGTATACCATCATTAAGTTCACGGCTGGTTTTAGCAATTGTTTCATGCCCACAATTCCCTTAATTAATTGCCCGAAACCTTGAAGAACAAAACAGACAACAAATCTATTAACTTAACTGCCGCGCCCTCCTCCTCCTCCCCCCCCCCACTCACTCGACGATAAATAACCAGAGCGCGAGCCGAACAAAAACTTCGGAATCCCCGCGCACCCCCCGAAAAGGAGAATGTTCAGCAACCGAGATCTTAATTAAGCAGAATCGTTTAGCCGGATTTATTAGGTCGTAATTAAAATTTTGTTTAGGGCTCTGCCGTCATCGTCGACCCTTACAAGGGCCACCCTTACACCTATAAGAATTCGCTTGTTACTGTTAAGCCCCCGTTTTAGAAGTCGGAAATGAATTGGTGTTGATCAAAGTTGTAATGAGAGATTTTGACAGGTACGTCATAACGCCATCTATTAGATTTCTGATCAAGACTTTAGGTTTAATCAATAATAGAAGGATAGGGATGAATAACTATGCTTTCTACTTTATTTGGTTGGTAGTTCTATGGTTTTCGTATGCTGCATAAAAATCCGCGCTTTGCTCATTAATAGGAAGCAGATGTTTTTCAAATGACGTATACATCGCATGAGACTAATTAGAAAAGTCTCGGATTGCTTCCTAATGGACTTGATCGAGCACGTAGAGCTCGGACGTGGTGTCACTACGCGCAACAATAACGGATGAATTATTGTATAACGTTTGCTCTATGCGATGATTAATATTCACGATCAAGTGACCTGTGCCTGATCTTCCGAACTGCCAGAACATTGTCCGCATCAGCGTTCCATCTCATTATATCACGCCCTCCCTTATCAGCGGGAGTGACATATCGCAGTGATTGCTTCATTACAGCACAGTGACATTTTTTTTTAATTTGGTAATATTATCACGTATCCTTGTCTGTCTTACACAAAGTATGCGTCATGTGATTTCATAGCTTCGCTTCGGTTGAATCATGAAAATTTTTGGATCTTTGAAACAACGAAAGACGAACGAAGAACCGAAGAGAAAAAAGTGGAAAAGGTTAGCGGAAAAAAGCGTTCAGAAACTTGGAAATGTTCGAAACTACTTAATAATATGACGTGACTGTTTTACTTAAAACTTAATGTAAAAAAATACTACTAAGATGAATTGATTAATAAAAAAGTAAAAAATAAATAGGAAAAGTTTGCTATCAATTTTTTTAGTAAAGTATCACAGTCTAAGCGACATGACCGCGGTATTCTAAGGCAATAGGATCTTAGACTGTTCTATTTTTGCGACTTTTCAGTGCAAATTGTATTAAATGTAAATAATAATGGATACGACGTCACTGGTTTACCTACCTACTTGAAAATGAATGTAAAAAATACTCAGATGAACCATTATGAAGAGAGAATAAAAAAGAACAAAGAAAAAATTAGAAGTCAAATATTGGAATAATATTTCACAGTCTACTAGTCAAGTGGGCAATGCATCACAGTCTAAGTGACACAATCGCGATATTTACAGGCGATTGAAACTTAGACTGTTCCTTTTCTGCGACTTTTCAGAAAATCCCATTAAATTCGAGTGTAGGTAGTTTGTAGAGTAATTATACTTGCCTATTAGGGTACGTAGTCTACTCCAAATTACTTAAAAATTAACGGCCCACTCACTTCTTGCCCTTCTTCACTCGTTGAGTTATTTAATTTTCATAGAGAAGGATGAACCAATAAGGGCCGCTCGCCGTGGGGGAGGCTCGCGGCAGCTGGTGAGTTTAAGGCTAATTAATGTCCTTGACGTTTAAATTCGGGAAAAAAAACGCTTCTTTAATCTTATTTTGTTCCTTGGGTTGAATAGAGTAAATTTGCAATGGAACTTCATTTGACCTTGAGCTTTAACTTTCTAGGTAATTTTTAACTTTCTTGTCTTGGATTGATTTGACCCTTGACCTCTGCGAACCTTCGCTATCGAAATTTTAATTTTTCAAAAGATTTTTTTCCTATTTTTTTCTTGGACCTTTGACTTTTTCGAAGCCTTGCCGTCGAAATTCTAGTTTGTTAGTTTTCCCTAATTTTTACCATTTTCTTGCTTCACCTTTGACATTCTTGAAACTCGAACATTCGGCCCTTCATCACTTGTTTCTTTAATCTTAATTTGTTCCTTGGGTTGAATAGCATAAGTTTGCATAGAAACTTCATTTGACCTTGACCTTTAACTCTGTAATTTCTTTAATTTTTTTTTATTTTTAATTTTTTTGCCATGGGTTGACCAAGACCTTTGACCTTTCCGAACCTTCGCTCTCAAAATTCTAATTCTTTAAAAGATTTTTCCTTATTTTGCCGCTCTTGTTTAGGTTGACCTTGACCTTTGACCTCTTGCGCTCGAAATTCTATTTATTTTAAGTTTTTCCTAATTTTTAAATTTTTTACATTTTCTTGACATCACCTTTGACATTGAAATTCCAGCTTTTTTTTAATGTTACCTATTTCTTGTAGGTATACTATAATTTACTTAAAAATTAATGTAAAAAATGACTAAAACGGACTACTGACAAGATGAAAAACACAAAAACGCAAGAATTTCACTAGTTGATTTTGAAGCAGGCAGTGTTTCACATTCTAAGTGACACGACCGCGATATTTACAGGCGATTGAAACTTAGACTGTTCCTTTTTTGCGACTTTTCACAAAACGCCATTAAATTCAAGCGTAGGTAGTTTGTAGATATAATACGGCAAGGTAGCTACTCCAATTTACTTAAAATTAATGTAAAAAATTACAAATATGGACTATCTATACGATCACAAAAAAAACATCGGGGTCATCGATTGATCAGTCGATTAACGTTCTTTTACAATTTTATTTTTGATTTTTAAACAGTTCGGCCGATTTTCTTTTGTTTTCCGCTCGTGTTCTGCCGTTACTTATTAAATTTTTTAGATTCTTTTGGGCGCGTTTCGCAATATTGTCACGATGGAAGGAACCTTCACCTTCACGTGTTTCTTTTTTTTTCCTCTCTCATTATGAATTCCGCCAAATTGAAAAATATCCCATCCGAAAACACAAACAGGTCGTTAATGTTGAACGAGAGGTTCGTTTAAAATTTCAAACGATCGGAGACCGGGTATTCCCCGACGCCCGCATCGAAAGAAAAACCGCGCGCCGATCGCGGGCGCTCGTGTTTATCCGGGCCGGAATTGAAGGTAAACGCGTCCGGGTAATTCGGCCTAAATGCGCTTTTAATTTTTAATCCGATCCGCGCAAGAAGTCCGCGGGGAAATCGCCGGCGATTTCCCCCCGGAGGAAATGAAATAGTGCAGCGTCTCGTTTTCGTTTATTTTAACGGGTTGAGGGGGCGGGGCGGAGATACTTTATGCGCTTGATCGCATAAAAATTGGATGCTGCGGAAACTGTTTCTCGATGGAATCTTCTTCGGCATGGTGAAATGAAATAATCAAATTTCGTTTGACGTAATCTAAGAAGACAAGAGGGTATATATGAACGTATACAGGATGATTCTTGAATAGACTTTACAAATGAAGACCTATACTTTATAAATCAAGGACTTTCTGTATGTAGATCAAAGACTTGATGTATGTAAAACAAAGACTTTCTGAATGTAGACCAAGGACTTATGTATGTAAAACAAGGATTTTATATATGTAGATCAAGGAATTATGTATGTAAAACAAAGACTTTCTGTATGTAGATCAAAGACTTATGTATGTAAAACAAGGACCTTATGTATGTAGATCAAGGACTTTATGTATGTAAAGCAACGACTTAATTTAACGCACCCTAATTTTTTTCTGTATTCAACAAAATCCACACGAAACTTATCAAACGCAGTCGGCGCAACAGTTTTCGACGTATTTAATTCGCGCTCGAAATTAATGCCACTTTAATTAGGTTCCAACCACTCTATTAAATTTTAAATTCACGTTCGCCCAAAGCGCAATAATTTTAATTAATAATTAACGGGCAAATGAGCTTACGCTTGTTTAATTGCAAACGTGCGTTCCCATTCGACTTTCGGAGCGGCCCAAAAAAAAAAACCTAGTCCAATCGCACTGTTCAAACGAGAGTAAAACATCAATCGCGTGTGATTTTTGAATGGTGCTTTGGTTTTTTCGAACTTTGAACCGTCGAGCGAGGAAATGACTTTATGTTTGCGTTCGGTGATGCGGTGATAAGGACGTTATCGCCCCGCCCGCCCTCTCTTCTGCCCGGCGCCTGTTATTATCCTATGTAAGTGCGGAATAACAATTTCGGGATGAGATTTATATCGGTGGTACGTGTGATTTTGCGATTTACGTGAGCGCGCCCCCTATCGTTCGTATTCAATTACACGTTTTGCTGGTTACGTCATAGTTAAAGGTTATTATAAGTAGAGAGCGGAATTAAATATTTCGTACCTGGCCACCATCAGGGTACCGAGTAATAACTAATTCAAGAAATTAATTAATTATAGGGTTTCTCTAAAGTGTCGACTACAAATTCCACCCCTTAAGATTAATCTGCTTTTAGATCGTCTTGGCAAATATTTAAGCAACAGTTTAAAGTCACAAAATACGAAGGGTGTCGCAGAGCAAATTCAATACGAAGCGCAAACAGCGTTGTACGCACTGCATATTTGCACGGCAAGACGAAATTGCTGAGCAAATATGGAATTTTTCGCGTTGTCGCTGCCATAGTTCTGCCGGCGTATTTGATTGGCTCGGCACATAGTAAACATGTGCTCTGCATGCTCATACGTAATTTGTAACATTACGTCTAATTGCGTTTGCGTAATTCATCCGATGTTAACGAGCGAGTATTACTCCTCGAGTACTCTACAGAGCGGGAACAATGCTCGAGTGTTTAGGTTGGCGGGCGGTCGTCCATTAATTTTAGATTAATCGGGTCGCTTAAAATATCAAGCAAGAAAAGTATAGGAAGGAAAAAACCTGACGTCTCCAAAAGATAGCAAGTCAAAGGATCTGCAGTATTTAAAACTTGTAAGTGGGTGACTAACGTCATAATGAATCAATCAAATTTCCGCGCGAAACTTCTAATTTGCCCGCACTTGCTGAAAAAGCAGAATTTCCTAACTTGTCGATTTGAGGCTATTCAGAATGGTGCCAGTGGTTCGAATTTTATTTGAAAAACTTAATAGGACAGAAAAATTTTGTCCCTTCGTTTACGCCAAGACACGGACTCTTTGGTTTAAAATTCGTTGCGTCGGAAATTTAAAGTTCCTTGTAGTATTGAGAGACGAGAATGGAACGAACCCAAGATAAAAACAATCTTCACACTGGAGAAGGGTTGACAAAGCAGAGATGAGATTGGGTGGAAGCGCCAATCCAGGACAAGAAAATCGCCTGGGGAGGTCGAACAGAAAAAAATTGAGCAGTTCGAGGTAAATTTGAAAGGTATCAGATACAGCCGAGGGGGGGGGGTGAATTGCCACACCTCAGCACCAAGAAACGGAAACTGGTTAGTGTTTGAACTCGAAATACCTCAGGAGTAGAGACGAGATTCTTACCCGGAAGAGGAAGATCGCCCAGGATCATCAGAATCAGAGTGAAATAAATTCAAAACGAAGGCTAACGAAGCTTCCTCTGGAGTCTTCTGCACTTTACGGTATGACTTCTTGATATCGTTAATGCTGCAGAGCGGACGGGTAGTGATGCCAGACCGTAAAGATGGATTTGCCAAGTCCGAAATAAGGAAGGAATATTAAAAAGAGGTTAGAACGGAAAAGAAATTGCGCGGAAGGATGAGTTTGGGATAAATTTGGAAGGTACCGGCAACGCCCGCGGGGTGAACAGCAGAAATGGTCGCACTCGGAAACGGGAACCCGAAATTTAAAAGATGTCTCAGGAGAAGAAATGGAGTGTCTACCAAGAAAAAGAAGATTCTTCACTGTAAGTTATGACTTCTTGATCTCGTGGATGCGGCAGGGCAAAGGGTAAGTGTTTCCAAACCGTAGGCATAAATAATAAATAAAGAAGGCATGCTTGAAATGATAGAGCGGAGGCGTCGATCCAGAACAAGAAGATCGCCCGAGGAGGTAAGGACGGAAAGTAATTGAGCGGAGGGACCAGTTCGGGCTAAATTTGGAACGCTTGGGTGTACAGCGGGATTTGCCACGCCTCTGCAGAATTATCGTACCAAGAAGCGACAGTGTCGAGTCCTAAATTAAAAAAAATGTCTCTGTGTCTAACCGGAAATAGGAGACGTCTCGGGGTTGTCAAAGTAAAGTAAATTCTAAACGTAAGCTCCAGAAGCCTCCTCTGGAGTCTTCTTCACTTTACGGTATGACTTCTTGATCTTGTGCAAGCTGCTGGGCGACCGGTAGTTGCTGACAGATCGTAGAAAAGGAGTTGCCGAATCCGAAATAAAGAAGGAATGCTTGAATTGACATAACGGGGAGGAGATTGGGCGGAGGCGTCAATCCAAACAGGAAGACCACCCGAGGAGGCCAGAACGAAAAGGAAATTGAGCGAAGGGATCGGATGGGGTTCGATTTGGGTAGTATCAGCGATGCTGCGGGGTGAACAGAAATTGGAATGTCAGAAAAACGGGAACGGGTCAGTGTCGAACTCGAAAAGAAAAAAAATGCCTCAGGAGCAGAGATAAGATTGCCAAAGTAAAGGAAATTCTAAACGGAGGCTACAGAAGCCTCCTCTGGGGTTTTCTTCTATTGTTGCCAGGCCGTAGGGATCGAGTCGCCTTGTCCGAAATAAGGAAGGAATGCTCGAGTTGACAGAGCGAAGAGGAGGTTGGTCGGAGGCGTCGATCCAAAACAAGAAGAACGCCCGGAGAGGTCAGAACGGAAAGGAAATTGACCGGAGGAACGGTACGGGGTAGATTTGGAAGGTATTAACGACGCTGTGGGGTGGGCAGCCACACTTCAATAGAAATTGTCATAACAAGAAACGGCCAAGAAACGGAAAGGGAGATACGGAGGCACCAACCCGAAACCATAGGATTGCCCGCGACTACCAGAATGAAGCAGAGATTTAGTATATGCATTTACTTCAGGTTGCCAAGGAAATTGAATTGAAGTGCTACCTCGGGGTAGGTTTGGAAGGCGTCAAGGTGGCCAGAGGAACCTGTCCAGAAGAGGGACATCGCTCGGGGTTGCTAGAGTGAAGAAAAGAGTGTGCGAAAGCGCCAACCCGAAACCAGAGGATTGCTCGCGACTACAAGAGTAAAGAAGTAAATGAGCAAATGCATTTACTCCGGATTGCCGAGAAAATTGAGCTGAGGTGCCACGTCGAGATAGGTTTGGAAGACGTCAAGGTGGTCTGAGGGACTCGTCCGGAAGAGAGCGACCGCTTGGGGTCGAGGTAGGTTTGGAAGGCGTCAAGGTGGCCGGAAGAACCTGTCCGGAAGAGGGAGATCGCTCGGGATTACTAGAATGAAGAAAAGAGTTGGCGAAGGCGCCAACCCGAAACCAGAGAATTGCTCGCGACTACCAGAGTGAAGAAGTGATTAAGCAAACGCATTTACTCCGGATTGCCGAGGAAATCGAGCTGAAGTGCCACCTTGAGATAGGTTTGGAAGGCGTCAAGGTGGCCTGATGGACCCGTCCGGAAGAAGGAGATCGCTCGGGGTTGCTAGAATGTAGAAAAGAGTGGGCAGAGGTGCCAACCCGAAACCAGAGGATTGCTCGTGACTAGCAGAGTAATGAAGAGTGTGAGCAAATGCTTTTCCTCCTGATTGCCGAGGAAATTGAACTGAGGTGCCACCTCGAGGTAGGTTTAGAAGGCGTCAAGGTGGCCGGAGGTACCCAACCGGAAGAGGAAGATCGCTCGCGGTTGCCAGAGCGAAGAAAAGAGTGGGCGAAGGTGCCAGCTCGCATCAAAAAGATTCGCGAGGGTTGTCAGGGAGAAAAGTGATGTTGCCAATCTTTTACTTAATAAGCTTAGTTCTGGGTGTCTGTTATAAAATTCTTTAAAATGGATGGATGATGGTCCTATGTACGCGTCAAAGGAAATAGTCAGAATTGTCGATGATGTAAAAGAATGCCATCTTTTATTTCGATGCTGAGGTTTTGGAGATCCCGTTTTGGTCAAGAAAACGTTTTCCTCTGGGAATGAGGTGCGCTTCTCTTACTTGAACCCATTTCTGTCATTCGCTCGATGGAGGGGTTTAGGTTGTAGCAAGACGCTAATGTTGTGTTGCACAAACAATTTGATACTCTCCGCTGTTTGTATTAAATTCGGTCGCCTAATTCAAACAGACGCCTCCACATTTGCTGCAGTAGATATTCGAACCTAGTGCTAGTTCCTATTAACGAAAGTTATATATTTGCCTTGGCATCCGCTTTCACTGTCCCACACCCTCGTCCGCCGGCTCCTACGCACACATACATCCATGCGTAATAAGTATCCGCGTATTAAGTCTAATTAAAACGTGCGTCAATATTTGGTGCGGTTTAATTAACTGCGTGCGGAAACGCCATTGTCCGGCGAAGGCGAGGGTGGGCGGGGGAGGATTGTCAACATCCCTGCGACTGCACTGCATTGTGTCCGATAATTCGCACTTAATGCGGCGGGGCCGGCCGTCGGCGTCGCCGAAGATTAAATTTAATTCCGGCCGTAATAACTGTTCGCCGTTAACGTTCCTGTTTATCCTCGTGCGTATTGGCTTAGGTTATCACTTCATTTGCTGGCTCAATGGAATCGAATTAACGTGTAATAACGCGTCCGGGGCCGCTAGGTAAACATCGCGTTATGTCCGCTCGGAACGACCCTGTCCCAGGGATAATTGGACGCCGTCGAATAAACAAAATAAAATGAACTAACCGCAGGTCTTACAACCAATTGGATGTTACTCAAAAATTTTGTTGTTTCCCCCCCAATCAATTCGAAATAATCCCTTTTTTTTAGAGGGGTTGTTACTCTCTCGCTATATTTCTCCTATTCCTAAATGTGGAGCGACGTTTGAAGAGGTGTGGTTCTGACGGCGCGGCGATTGTAGGTCATAATGAAGGTCAGGTCGTTTAATGCTTCCATTAAAACCAAATTCGAATCTCTTAAAAGACCTAAGAAATGGGGCGAGCAAAAACAGACACATACATCTCAAAGCGGCGACAGCGTCGAGTCGCAACATAAACTAAAACTCGCCGCCCCCGGCGAATTATCCCCGCAAGTTCCGCTCCATTTCCTCGGATATCTTCCATGCACGTGACAGTGTACTTTAGTTCCTTCCAATTGGCGGGTCGTAAGTCAGGGGGCCGTCAAGCTCACGCCGCCGCCTGTTTTGCATCAGGCCGGGAGATTAACTCCTTCGACGGTTTCGGCGGCGGGTGCGAACAAAATCGTCCTGACAGGATCCGTCCCGAATAATGGATGAGTAAAATATGGAGGCAATCGAGGCAGTGACCGGTAATTATCATGTGATCGAGTGCGTTCCATTTGGCACTGATGCTGATATATGACGCGTATCCATCATCTGCGCGACCGACCTCTTCCCCGTAACAACTGCCATTACCAACGAACGACATGTTAATTAGTCTTGACCGACAAGCCTAATTACTCTTCGGTCATTCATCTGTTTATCAACCACCCATCCCCACCCTGGAAACAACTTTTTAATAAATCGATGAATTACTGCTAGCCCCGTTATACCCTCGTCTGATGGGCAGATGGGGTTACCTATAGCTCAAGGAGGGGAGATAAGGTTACAGCTTCGTTTTTTTTTCTTACTGAAGTTACTCCTACCACCCCGAACATTTTCCTTAATCCTTAAGTATTAGGTGCGTTAATGACTTGGTAATAGGTAACACGAACAACTGTCGACTTCCTCCTGATTACACAACTCCGAAGACCCTAATCCCATGACGTATCCCCCTCCTCCATGAAATTTAATATCCATTAATTCGAGTAATGAGGTAAAAGGAGGACGAGCTCGTTCTCGTCATCCTCGTCCCGCTGCGAAGAGGAATTAACGTTTGTTATCGCGCCGCGCGCACATTTATATCTTTGATTGATGACGGCGCGCGCGTCGCTTTTTCCCTCGTATTTGCAATTTGCTAAAAACGTTCCGGGGAAACTTATAATTCCGGAAATAAAAAGCCGCCGCAAAAAGGCGGCGAAAGAAGGGCGCGCGCGTCTCACGAGGGAAGAAGTTTTTATCGTGCGATTTTTTTTTCGCTCTTCGGATCGCGCGCGATATAAATTATTCGCATTCAATCGTAAAGCGGTGAGAGTAGCCCCACAGTTTCTTTCCTATTTCATCCGCATGCCATCAGAGGAAGTTCCTTAGGGGGTTGTCATGCGTTACGAAATGAAGATTTACTTTCGTAAACCTCGGCTGTGAAGAGACTCAATTTTCTCACCTGTCGCCTCCTGTTATTACGATTTACATTTAAACTGCGTGCGAATAGACCGTCCCCGAGTTCTTCGTCGCTATTTGCGTGAGGTCGCGGTAATCTATTGCAATTACATCTGGAATGCTCCTCACACATCCGATTATAACTCGAGAGTTTCCCCGAATGTCTTCTCCGGAGCTATTTATGATCCGGGCCTCGCAGAGCACGGAAGAATGATATATGAGCCCCGCGTAATTCCCTTATAGATCCCGGAGTAAAGACGGAGTGTTTGCGGATCGCGTTCCGGCCCTCAAATAAAAATATAAATTGTCTGGAGCGTTCGATGCGACTCGCTCGACAGGTATTTATTGAATATCCGGATTGCTCAGCCGCCCTTCGGGGCGGAAGCGAAGGAGGAAGTCTTCTGTTTCAAAAAGGTTCAATATGTATAGATAAATTCTTCTCAAAAAAAAAATGAACAAACACATCTCTATTCTTGTTCCAGAACGGATGCAGGTGTTTTACGGCCAACGCATAGTCGAGCGAGTTAACTATTTCGTTTATAATACGTAAATCTCTGACTTTCTCCAACTTATCTAGAGAAACGATCATAATTTGACTTAAAAAGATTTCACGATGACAATAATTATCGATGTCATCATCACACAGCATCTGGCGCCAAACTGCTGATTGGCTGGCCAAAGAAATAAGGTGACGTTAAGCTACGACGCTAAGTCACTGATTAGCCCACCAATGAGGTGTGGTGACGTGACCCACGGATTGGCTGTATGCGTTACGTTATTCGAAGTAATTACTCAACACTCAATAAGGAATATGCCAGCAAGATCGGCGATGATGAGGGAAAGTGAATACAAGACGACTCGAGCGGAAAAAATCAGTCGCTCTTTGACTTCGAACAGGTCACGCTGATACACACACACACACACATAACACGAGCTAGCCCTTTCGAGGCGCTCACACACTTATTGAAATAAGCTAGCTCTTGAAGCGCTTATACACATAACGCGAGCTAGCCCTTTCGAGGCGCTACTACACGAACGTAAGCTAGCCCACAAGACGCTCGTTTACGAACATAAGCTAGCCCTCGGGGCGCTCGTATACGAAGATAATCTAGCCCTTGAGGCGCTTATGGACCCATAAAACCACTGTCAGCCGACCTTTCAATCGCTCCACCACGGACAATGATCAGGGACCACGTCGAACCTCCAAGGCTTCTCGGATTAGCTCGCTAATGAGGTAAGGTGACGCGACCCACAGATTGGCTGTATGCATTACGTCATTCGAAGTAACTACTCACAACTCAATAAGAAATACGACAGCAAGATTGGCGGCACCAAGGGAGATGATGAGGGAAAGTGAATATAAGAAGACGAATCGGACGAAAAAACCAGTCGCTCTCTAACTTCAAGCAGGTCTACGCTGATACACACACAAATAACGCGAGCTAGCCTTTACGAGACACTCACACATGCTCTTGAAGCACTTATACACATAACGCGAGCTAGCCCTTTCGAGACGCTCATACACAAACGTAAGCTAGCCCTCGAGGCGCTCGTATACGAACATAAGCTAGCCCTCGAGGCACTTATAAATCCATAACACCACTGTCAGCTGACCTCCTCAGCGTCAAGCTAAGTGATCCATGTCGTTTCGCCATCCGACAAGCATTCCTTATGATGCAGCAGTAAGATAACCGATCCACACCATTTCGCCCACCGTCAAGCATTTCGCACGAGGCAACTGTCGCAGCAATAAATTGCATTTGATGCAGCATTAGATTATTACTTTAAACGTCAATGATACGTTGAAAGTGAATTATATTGTTACGGTGAACCCGAAACTAGCTTGGCGTGACTTTGAATTGCGTGTTGAGGGCGTCATTCTTTTGTTTCCTCCGAATAAAACCTTGAAGGTACGTCCAAAAAATGAACGACATTGTTACTGTGACTTTAAATCGCTTACTCCAAACAGCATTCTTTTGTTTTCTCAATAATATGACCTTTCTCTGCTGATGGCATGACGGAAAGTGAATTATATTGTTACGGTGAACCCGAAACTAGCTTGACGTAGCTTTGAATTGCGTGTTAAGGGCGTCATTCTTTTGTTTTCTCCGAATATAACCTTGATGGTGCGTCAAAAAATGAACGGCATTGTTACTGTGGCTTTAAATCGCATACTCCAGGCAGCATTCTTTTGTTTTCTCATTAATATGACCTCTCTGTGCTGATGGCATGACGGAAAGTGAATTATATTGTTAGGGAGAACCCGAAACTAGCTTGATGGGGCTTTGAATTGCGTGTTGAGGGCGTCTTTCTTTTGTTTTCTCCGAATATAACCTTGATGGTACGTCAGAAAATGAACGACATTGTCACTGTGGCTTTAAATCACATACTCTAGGCAGCATTCTTTTGTTTTCTCATTAATGTGACCTTCCTCTGCTGATGGTACGTTGAAGGTGAACGTTAGGGTGAACCCGAAACTAGCTTGCTGTGACTTTGAATTGCGTGGTAAGGGCGTCATTCTTTTGTTTCCTCCAAATATAACCTTGACTGTGCGTCAGAAAATGGACGACATTGTCACTGTGGCTTTAAATCGCATACTCCAGGCAGCATTCTTTTGTTTTCTCGTTAATGTGACCTTTTTCTGTTGATAATATGTTGAAAGTGAATTGAATTGTTGAGGTGAACCCGAAACTAGCTTGGCATGGCTTTAAATAGCGTGTTAAGGGCGTTATTCTTTTGTTTCCTCCGAATATAACTTTGATAGTTATTATTACGCTGAGTAAATACAAGCGACACCTACAAAACCTCGCATAAATTGCTTCAAGGGGGCCGTACGGGCAAATGTCTTCTTAAGTCGGAATGAAACTCTGTCTAAGACACCAGAATAACGTTCGTAATCTGCCCTAAGAAGACTTCATGATAATAAGCAAACTGAAGAAACCAAAAACAATCAAATATAAAAAGAAATTATCTAAACAATTTGGTTATAGTTAATGTGTACCTTACCTCTTAGTTTAGTCCATTTAGTTGCAATAACACACATCCATTGCGTTGAAGGTGTTATTTCACTTGTCCATAACGCATGAAGTTCCTCCGCCAATCAAGGGAGGCCCTAATGAAGGTGAAATCAAAGTAGAAGTCTTGGTTTTTATTTATTTTATCCTCGCGGGGCACATTATTTTGCGATTTCGCGCGGCAGCGTTATTTGTTTTTAATTTGCTGCGCCGGCTGAGCGAAGGGAAAAGGGTTAGGCTTTCGCCTTTGAGAACGGCGCGGGCACAAAGGCTTCGCCCTCTCCGACCGTCCGCGCTCAACGTAACAAAAGACTTTTGTTTTTGCGCGCCGCCGGATTTTTCGGGTATTTATTTCAGTTTACGGCGTGGCGTAAATATTATTACCCCGGGAAGGGTTGCAGAAAAATAAAATTCGTCGTCATTGTTACAAATGATTCTCCTCATCTGCAGTACCTTGTTTGGTAATGCGAATAAATGGCACATTGAAACCCTTCAGCACATCACGCATCACTGTTCGGTAAGTGAGTACTAGTGTACACGTAATTACACGAATGCTCAGAGTTGAATGCATGTATATACACCACAAGGCAGCTTAGTGATCGACATCGTTATATCGAAACGTTACAGAAAGTGTACCTCTCGTTTCTGAATGTAGTTAAATACATGCCATTCGTTGAGCTAAAAGGTCTCGTACCGTTGCATTTTTAGATTCCGGGCCGGTTTTTATAAAACTCAACAACTTTTTAACTCATTCGTCCGCATTGGCAACATCTAATGCGCTCCCCGCACAATGCAATATATTTAAATATGCCTTATAAAATGGAAGCGGTATCGGATTTATTCCTCTCGAAGTGCTTTCCAGTGCCATTCCGAACGAGAAAAATCGACCTCCTACGTCAAGCATGACTAAGCGGACATGACCTGAAAGATATATACATACGTAACACGCCCTATGAGATACCCACACACGTTGGTGTACCAAAAAGATACGTGTACGTTTTCATGTTATTAAAATCGCACGCGTTAATGCAAAAAGCCGCGCCGGTGTGAATGCAAATTACTATAAAAGGGATGTAATGCAATCCGCACGTCCAAATGGATGTTATAACTGACGGCGTCGTTTCAATAGATTTCCGTCGGCCTGATTTACGGCATTACGCCACGCGAATGTGATTATTCATATCCTAAACAGGACTCGACTGTGCTGATATGCGATTGCTATGACGTCCGCGCTTTGTTGACGTGTAACTAACGCATTAACAGAGCGCGCATATATTATTATTATTACGAGCTGTGCTAATCCCTTTTTTTTAATCCAAAAAAAAATCATTAAAATCTGCATTCCGCACGAGCTGACGTCGTCGTTCATTATTCAGCGCGGCGGGTTCGGTTTTTTTTCCCGAACGGAAACGCCGGCGGGGCTTCACCGGAACGCAAACATTTTAAATATGCACTCTGTCGACATATCGAAGTCCCCGTTCATTTCGAGAGCCAACGGCGAAAAAAGACATTAACCGGCTCGTATGTATTCATAAGGGCAGGTCGTTGGAAATGCACGAGGTTTTTGTCCTCGCCGTGAATGCAACGACGCCTTCGCAGAATGAGTTCTCCTATCTATCTATTATGAGCTGGATTCTCGTCCTCCTTCCACCCCGGGGGGCCTTATCGGCGAAGTTCGGAGATAAAACGGCCCGACGATATAATATATACTTCCCCCGTTCGGTACCATGAATATTCAACAACTTTATATACATCGGTGGGGGTTATCGGGAATCTTTAAAGGAGATGGCCACCGTTCGCTTCCGCCTGAGACACTAAAATTAGCCCTATCGCATTGAATACGCATTTTAAGAATAATACAATGCATACATCAATATAATGTATGAAAACAAAGCTCCTTCTAACGAACGTAAGTAAACAAAGAGATCGCGCAGTCGAGAAAAATTTATTTTTCCATATTGATGCGAGTATTCCCAGACTTTTGTTGGGTAGTGCAGCTTAATAATGGGTAGTTCCACCCCTGGCTTGAATGACAGCTTCCATTCTACGCGGCATGCTTTCGTAAAGGTTTACAATGTATTCTTGTGGTATGTTATGCACAAGAACTGCTTCCAACTGTTGGATAGTTCTAAAAACCATTCTGCGCCCTGAAACGCGCTGTTGAAGGGTGGCCCATACATGCTCTATTGGATTCAAATCAGGGCTTCGAGTTGGCCACTCCATACCAGGTGTTTCAGTTTCTCTAAGGTATTCTTGAACTACCCGAGCTATGTGCAGTCGAGCGTTATCGTGCGTATACACAAAATCTGGACCAATAAATGGACCGTACGGTACAACATGTGGCTCTAGAATGTCAGTAATGTAACGCACAGTCGTCATGCGAACCCCATGCAAAGGTATTAATTCTGTACGACCTTCCAAAGATTGCACCTCAAACCATTACAGAACCTCCACCAAAATTCTCTTTGGAAACACGCTGTTGAAGGGTGGCCCATACATGCTCTATTGGATTCAAATCAGGACTTCGAGCTGGCCACTCCATACCAGGTGTTTCAGTTTCTCTGAAGTATTCTTGAACTACCCGAGCTATGTGCGGTCGAGCGTTATCGTGCATATACACAAAATCTGGACTAATAAATGGACCGTACGGTACAACATGTGGCTCTAGAATGTCAGTAATATAACACACAGCCATCATGCGAGCCCCATGCAAAGGCATTAATTTTATACGACCTTCCAAAGAGATTGCACCCCAAACCATTACAGAACCTCCACCAAAATTTACTTTGGGAACAAAGTTACATTGAAGATATCGTTCCCCAGGTCTTCTATACACCGGCATTCGTCTGTCATTTACATAAAGACTTGATTCGTCAGAGAACATCACATTCTGCCAATCTCCAATATCCCAATTCACATGTTCCCTTGGTCAAAGCACCAAGATGGTGGTCACTTCACTGTACACGCTATGCTTCCAGCAATACAACTGTCGCGCAGGGGATGAACGCGCTTTGACTCACAAACCTGAGAAGGGGCTGTTACGAGATGACCTCTGCTTTACTCGGACGGAAGAGTAAAGCGGATGTGAAATATGTTGAATTGAAAATGACGATTAACGGATGTGGTTTCTGGCGCAATATGCAGATTGATACGAAAGGCTTAACTAGGTGATAATACTCCTAGTAAATAAAGGCGATACCTAAATAAATTGCTTTAAGGATGTCGTAGGGGCAAGGGAAAAGACCTTAGGCCAGAAATGTCTTCCTAAGTTGAAATAAAATCT
This sequence comes from Serrognathus titanus, assembly GCA_039766575.1. Taxonomy (NCBI): domain Eukaryota; kingdom Metazoa; phylum Arthropoda; class Insecta; order Coleoptera; family Lucanidae; genus Serrognathus; species Serrognathus titanus. The sequence continues at coordinate 18,209,354 of CM077911.1, read as the reverse complement.
GGCCTAAGAGGCCAGGAAAACGATCATAATCCAGCTTAAGAAGACTTCATGACAGTAACAATTATTAAATCTAATGACCTTATTTTAATCCTATATAATAAGAAGGGATGGAGACGTTCTCAGAGTAATCTAGAGCAGTCAATCGAAAACTCTACAACATAGTTTTATGTTGGCCGAAATTATGACGTGACCAACAAAAAAAAATCGAAAGTTTTTAGTAATTTCTGAGGAGATGAGGTGAAGCAACAAATAATATATAGGCAACAGTTTCAGAATCGCGCGTAAATTGCTTCAGGAGAACCGTAGGGGGGTAAGGGAAAGATAGGCCGGAACTTTCTTCTTAGGTTGGAATGAAATCCGGTCTAAGACGCCTGAAAAATGACTATTATCCGGCTTAAGAAGACATTCTGATGGTAATAGTAATAATATGCCTAGACCTTATTTTAACCTCATAAAGTAATAAGGGGTAGAGATGTTCTCAGAGTCTTCTAGAGCAGTCAATCGAAAACGCTATAAATAGTTTTATATTAACCGGAATTATGTCGTGATCGGCAATAAGAAAATCGAACGCTCTCGGCAATTTCTAAGTAGACGAGGTGAAGTAATTCCTCCATTTGAAAATTTCCATGAAGCTCTCAGCACGTTTTTAGTTCGACGCATAATAGTTTTAGCGGCTTTCGCATGAGCTCGCGAGCAAACGTAATTACGGAGCTCCTCGCGGCGACCGAAACGGGAATAAACACGATTAGGAGAGGCAGTTTCTTTGTGTTGCCTTGTGCCTCGGAGCGCTTAGCGCCCTGTTTGTCTTTTAATTTACGACCTGAAAATTCTTGCTTCGCGCACACCACACCACCGCATGTTAGCAGCAGTCGTTTAAATACCAGAGGAAAAGAAAAAATAAAGCTGGCGATTAAGTAAACAGGGGCGATCGCGTAAAACGAGGGAAATTTCCCAGCAGGCCGATCGCGTGCGGGCAGGGATCCGAGGGTGCTAATTTAAACTGCTCCTCGGCCGCATAAAAGACAAATGTTGGGGCTAACGGTTATTGGGGAGGCAATCCGGTCGGAATAACGGCTCGGACGTCGAACGTAATGGCGGATAAAATTCGGAATTATAGGCCGGGTCTGTCGTCATCGAAAATCGGGCATCGGCGTGCCCGCGAGCAAATTTTATTCTTCTCGGAGAGCATTTCGTTAAACCGCAAGTCTAAAATTGGTTGGAACGGATCGATTCTGCGGGTTCAAGGTCGAACCTACGAGGTCCTGAATTATAAATTAAATGGCCAAAGTGACTTCTTCATTCGGTTTGGCTCGATTCCCAGCTCAGGATTTATTAATGGCAAGCTCAGCTTTACTGCTCGTGTCACCCTCGTGTTTCCATACATATTAATAGTAAAGGATCGGGGGACTCAATACAAGGACACTGTCCGATTTTTTTTACTTTCAAGGCAATAACAAGAATTACTGTAACGCAAACATCGTGATAGATAATATCTTAGTGTCATAGTAATGGCATTAAGCTTCACCCAAAACTGATAGGAGCGCCTCACGCCAATGCATACGGGAAAAGTAGAAGGAGATCGAAGTTTACATGATCAAGACAAGATTAATAATAATACGATGAGTAAATAAAGGCGACACCTACAGAATCGCGCTTAAATTGCTTTAGAGGGATTGTGGGGGCAAAGGGAAGAAAGGCTGGAGCTGTCTTCTTAAGTCGGAATAAAATCCGGTCTAAGACGCCTGAATAAGGATCATAATCCGGCTTAAGAAGACTTCATGATAATAATAAGTAAATTTAATGGCGTTTTCGATTGATTGCACTACAGTATTCTTACCTTATTTTAAACTCATGTAATAATAAGGGATGGAGACGTTCTCTCTAAAGCAGTCAACACATAGTTTTATATTGACCGCAATTATGTCGTGACACCTACAGCATCACGCATAAATTGCTTTAGAAGATTGTGGGGGCAAAGGTAAGAAAGGCTGGAGCTGTCTTCCCAAGTCGGAATAAAATCCGATTTAAGACTCCAGGAAAATGATCATAATCTGGCTTAAGAAGATTTCATGATAATAATAAGTTTTGCTCATTCCCGTTTATGTTGCCCATCCCCATCTCCACAAATCAGTTAACGCGCAAGTATGGCTCGATTCAAATGGAATCCATTGATTGTATCAGTCCGGAGCAGATTGTATTAGCTGCAGTCGGTACAAAAAAGCGCCTCTAATCGAGAATGCATGATTACAACGGTTTTTGCACACGCTCAAAACGTATCACAAACGTAAATATCTTCGCCCGCTCGCCGGCTAACGCTTGTTTATTCGGCTAACGAACGAGCGACGCTCAATGGAACCGTTTACCCGAACACATCCAGCGATTAACTTTTCGAAGAGAGCGCCGCGCTCGGATTTAATTAATTCATCCGCGATTAACTCCGGCCCTGTGTATCGGCGGGCAGGCCAATCGGCGATCGGGCGAAACGAACGAACAATAACCGTTTATCGGCGTAATCATCGCCGGAACGTATTTTCGCGCGAGGGGCGTTCGGACGGAAACGAAAGTCCTGATTGCTCCTTCGAGCTTCGCGCAGCCAGCAGCTATTGTATGATTTTTCGAAGTGAAATATTTCGGGGGCCGCGCATTCTAACTTTGAGGCAACAACGAAAAAAAGAAAGGGATGGCAGCCGCAAATATTTGCGCAAATATGCAGTGTTTATCTCGTTTGTTTTTGATTGCAGGTTCTGGGACATTCCGAGCCCGTGGTGGCAGGCCAGCACGGTTTTGGTGGGAACCGGAAGCGCCCTCAGCCTTTTGGTGGCGGTGACTGCGACGGCCGCGTGCTGCATAACATACGTGGTCCACACAGGTTCGGCGAGGGTGGCCGGTTCGTTACAGCTTATCGCAGGTCAGCCTCTCAAACTTACAACCACGTCCGATAATTTTAATTAATTAATTTAAAAAGACTTGCGCAGAAAACGCTGAAAACTCGGGATTTTAGTTTTCTCGGAGCTCCTTCGAGTTATGTTATGTAAATGTTGCCTGGCCGTCCCTCATCCGCGGTCGGGGGTAAATCTCTCCCTTGGGTATCGGAAAGTTGCCGATGGAGAGCTTATGCGCGCCAGTCGAGAACTTTCGGATTTGGATCGCATGTTTTAAACGTGCTTTACGTTCGCGAGTAGGTTCAAGTGAATACTGTCACGTTCGGGGGAAAAAATAATCAAAGTTTTTATTTGGTTTTCAAACGAACGCCAAACAACTCAACAGTCGCAATATACCCAGCCAGGGGCGTCGAGAGACACTGCTTTTCTAAAAACGAAGATGTAGGCGGAGCCTCCATTGTAATCTTCAAGCTTTCACGGCCGTCGCTCTTCGGTTCTCGAGTTCTCTGCCGTGTAGAAAGCTTGTAGAACTTGATCTTATCGTGATCTTCTTCAGATGTGAAGCGAAGTAAAGAAGATCACGACTAGATGATCGAAACGTCAAGTTCTACGTGGCAGAGAACCCGAGAACCGAAGAGCAGCCGGAACCCTCATTGTTGATCGTTTACAAGCTCTAGCGTCCATATCGTGTTCTAAAAGTAAGCTTCACATACAACGGTCGCGCCTTTTGAGCCTGTGTTTTGAGGATTTTGAACGCCCAGAGTTATGAGGGGATTTAGTTTTGCTTGTGAAGAACATCTGAAAGCTCAAATTCAGCGCTTTTTAAGACGTTCTTTAAGTTTGCCCAACTGCTTTTTGGGGTCGAACTAGTTCCTTTCTCTTATTATATTTCGCTTATAGTTGTATTTTCTTCCTATAACACGTTGTGGGGTGTGAATAATTAGGATTTGAAACAGCCCTCCCCTCTGGTGCAAGTTAACGTAAGTGTTTAGTTCTTCCCGAATGAGTTTGTCGCTCTTACCATCGATTCCGGGAACCTTTTCTACCACGACGTCGTTGTTCGCCTTTCAGTAAGCCTGTTAGGAACTGCCAGCCTATTCAGGGTCGGCCGCAACCGAACACATGTAGGATTGGTGGAGATCGTCTTGTAACTTTTACGTTGACTTGCATATACGTTAATTTTTAGTTCTTACTTGTACCTTCGAGTACGATTTGGCCTGACGTAGACGTTGGTTCCTTCTCAACCGTCGTTTAGATTTAGTTTCAACGTAGATTTCATCGCTGAACAAATTTGGGTTCCTTCATGTTGGTTGCGAATCGTACGTTGTTATTTTGAAGACAAGTAAACCGATCTAGAAATTCCTCGCGCGTTTAATTTCGCGTTGTTACGTTTGAATTATTTAACCGTACGTTTTATTATTTTGTTGTGCGGATCGCGTCACGACCGCTTCCGTACTGTTTTGTCCAATAACCGCCTTACCCTTTCGGTAACGCCTGTTAATGCGTGTCTTAGTGTCTTCTTGTGCCGCAGCATTTTGTCGAAAACCCTCGACCCTCCACCGCCTTGGCGCTGACCAACTCGACTCGAGCAGCACTCATACTAATGCTTGCGCAGCTACTGACTAACAATCAGTAACAATCAATTATGTCGAGCAACTACAGACAACACTGCTTGCACAGCAACTTGTCGAGCAATTACACAACATTGCCTGCGCAGCATTTTGTCGAGCAAACCCCCCCCATATCACTGCTTGCGCAGCATTTTGCCGAGCAATCACACACATTGCTTGCGCAGCATTATGTCGAGAAACTACAGACAACCCTGCTTGCACAGCATTTTGTCGAGCAATCACACAACATTGCCTGCGCAGCATTTTGTCGAGCAAACCCCCCCATATCACTGCTTGCACAGCATTTTGTCGAGCAATCATACAACATTGCTTGCGCAGCATTTTGTCGAGCAAAGCCCCTCATATCACTGCTTGCCCAGCATTTTGTCGAGTAATCACCCACACTTCATGAACTCACACATAAACGTCATCGAAGCCCCAGTTGTTGGAGAGAGTTTATTTTTAACATCACCTCAGTGCCTTCTAGCAGTTGACGGTTTACATAAAATTGGCGGCAATTCGCTTTGAATTTTTGTAATTCCCAAACGAGTCTACGTTAAAAGTAAATCTAAAATGAGGGTTCGGAAGAAACCAAAGCCTACGACTGGCGAATCATTACAAGGGACACAAATAAGTTATCAGAATTAACGTATACGTAAATCAACGCAAAACGTGTAATAAAAGTTCTACGATATCACGTCGATCTCCACCAATTCTACAATGTGTACGGCCTCAGAAGAGAGTGTAGCCCTTGGAGCATGGATTAAGCCTAACGGGAGTGCACTTCTACGAAGGCGAAAGTCATGGAAGAAAGATTCTCGAACCTCGACAACAAAACTCGTTCGGTAGGAATACAAGCGGCCCCAAAATGGAAAAAAGTGCAGTGTCACCAACTATCAAAAAAAAGTTACCAGCGACAATTTAACGAAGAGATGATAGAGTAAAGAAATAAGGAGATCAAAACTGAAACGTAACAGATCTTAGGCAGGAATAAAATCCGGCTTAAGGAGCCAGAGAAACTATCATAATCCGGCTTAAGAATCCCAAGGAAAAATATTGGTTTTGGCGATGTCCGAGGCACGAGGAATTCATCTTATCATCATCGACCCCCCTGTGGCCAGCTCAATGAATATCTTGAGCGTGGACCATGCAGTTTTTAATTTTATTTCAAAAATAAACGTTTATAAATAAATTTTAATGTATAAATTCTTCAAGCTCTTAGAGCTTTTGATTGTTTGTTCTTGAAGAAGGTGCTCTCGTTTTGCTCGCATCACGATTATCTTCAAAGGAGAGCTAAATTGCTTTTTGTTTATTGCAAAGAGTTAAACTCAAGTACCGCCGAGGTTACGTAATTATAAAATTACGAGGGAAAATAAGCCAGACGAGGAGGATGCAAATCCGCCGCAATAAAGGCCTTATAAAATACGGAGCGGCCGCAATCAGATTAATGTCGACGCAATTTCCGCGCGCAGAAATAATATTCAACAAATCCCCGGCAAGCGGGCGTTCATTAAAGCGCTTCGCTCTCTCCTGTTTCCTTGCAGCGCGCCAGTCACTCCGACAATTATTATAGACCTAAAAGAAAAAATAAAATAAAAATAAATCGTCAGGTCAGAGCGAATACGCTTTCACGGGGAGGTCCGCCGAGCAAAGCGGCTTACGCTCGAATTTATAAAAGTTGTTTTCGTGTGGCGCAGTAATTTTTTCAAAATATTTATCGTCGCGCTCCTTAAACTTGTCAGGGTAAATCCAATTTAGGGGACGCTCCCGTTTTGATTTCATATTCTGCACGAGCGCCCAAACACGACGAGCGATATTTATGTTTGAGGGCGGAAGTATTCGCGAAAGAGGGCGCACGATTTGCATTAGAGTACAGAAGTTTCGACTAAACGCAAAATCCTCCTCGCTACGAATTTATCTTCATAATATTTACCTGTTGGTGCAACCTACTTGTATGAAAAAGCTTAGTGGAAAAGAGAATCAAATGAAAACCTTAAACTCATCAAGTGCGTTGGTCGAATCCTACCTACACATGTGAGAAATGAAAGAATAAAATCCTCAGGTCAGTGAAGAGGTGTGGGCTAAACAAAATACAGGTATAATTGGAAGCATCATTCAAAGACGAAGTATGATTGATGTACCCCACGAATTCAAGACCTTCAACTTAACGCATAAACTCCTGACAGTATATTATTCCGCAATTACCGGAAACGACTAATTAAGCAAGGTCAAAGTAAGAGGAGAAAATACTGCGCGGTTAATAACACTAATGAACCGCCCCCAGTTTCGCGAAAACGGCGGAAACATCTGCCGCCGCATTAAAACTAAAATACAATTTCGCTAATGAGGCGGCGGCGGCGCGATCTTGTCCCGAATTTGCCGCCCGAAATTTTCACACGCGCAGTTTAATTCCGATTAGCATAACAACCGCCGTACAAATCGAGTCAATTTAACACACGTAATAAATTGGGGGGCGGTACTTAATTAATTACAATCAAAAATCTACTTGTTGAAAGAAACTTATCGCGCACGTATTTTGTATCACGGAAACAGGTGTCCTTCGGTCGCTCGAAGGTCATCGCCTCCGTTATGCCTAGACAAGCAAGTCTTCGTACCCTGCTCAGTCTAAGTTTGGTGGTTTCCTGCTTGACCTTGGGCAACCAAACCGAAGCCGCATAGGTTATTGTGGGTCTGGCCATTCTGGTGAACAACCAATGCAGCGTACTTGGTCTTAAGCCCCACGTTCTGACATAGGCTCGTCTGGCCACCGCGAAAGTGGTCACCGATCGCCTGACTATCTTGTCTAAGTGTTAGTTTCAAATAAGTTTGGAGTCAAAAATCACTCCGAGGTACTTTACCTCCCCCGAGAAGACTATCTCGTTTGCACGAAGTCGCAGAGGACCTAAACCCTCTAGGTTTCTCCTTCAATAAATGGTACAATGGTGGTTTTTTGATGCCATGCACGATTGGCAATTGTTTTCCTTCTTGGACGGTTATCAGTTTTTATATAAATTAAGTTTTTGTTTTTTTCCTCCAATATTTTCGTTGTTTTGCTTTTCTTCACGCGCAATTGTCAACTGTTTTCCTTCTTCGACGGTTGTCAATTGTTTTTTCTTCAATATAAGTTCATTTTTTGTTAATTTCATTATTTTTTTCCATAAACGTTTGTCAATTGTTTTCTTTCTTCAACCAATATCAATTGTTTTTCTTCGATTTCTACGATATAAGTTAATTTTTTGTATTTTTTCCCTTCAATTCTTTCGTTGCTTTGTTTCTTTCAATGCACGATTGTCAATTGTTTTCCTTCTTGGTCGATGTAAGTTAATTTTTTGTCAATTTTTTCTCTCTGTTTTTTTCCATACACAATTGTCAGTTGTTTTCCTTTTTGGACGATTATCTATTGTTTTTCTTCGATGTGAGTTAATTGTTTGTTAATTTCGCTTCAATTTTTTGATTTCTTTATACAATGCAATATCTTTCTTAGTCGATTATCAATTGTTTTTCTTCGATTTCTACGATGTAAGTTATTTTTTTGTATTTTTTCTTCAGTTTTTTCATTGCTTTGCTTTTTTCCAGGCACGATTGCCAATTGTTTTCCTTCTTGGACGATTATCATTTTTTTTATATAAATTGTTTTTTTGTTTCTTTTTTCGTTAGTTTAGTTTCGTTATTTCGCTTTTTTTCCACGCGCCATTGTCAATTGTTTTCCTTGTTGAACGATTGTCAATTACTTTCTTTGATGTAAGTTAATTTTTTGTTAATTTTTCTTCAATTTTTTTAATTTCTTTGCTTTTTTCCCTGCGCGATTATCAATTGTTTTCCTTCTTGGACGTTTATCAATTGTTTTTCTTCGATGAAAGCTTGTTAAACAATAGAGAGGAAACAGTTAGTTATTTTTTTGTATTTTTTCTTCAGTTTTTTCCAGGCACGATTGCCAATTGTTTTCCTTCTTGGACGATTATCATTTTTTTATATAAATTATTTTTTTGTTTCTTTTTTCGTTAGTTTAGTTTCGTTATTTCGCTTTGTTTCCACGCGCGATTGTCAATTGTTTTCCTTGTTGAACGATTGTCAATTACTTTCTTTGATGTAAGTTAATTTTTTGTTAATTTTTCTTCAATTTTTTTAATTTCTTTGCTTTTTTCCCTGCGCGATTATCAATTGTTTTCCTTCTTGGATGTTTACCAATTGTTTCTCTTCGATGAAAGCTTGTTAAACCATAGAGAGGAAACAGCGCAACCTTTAGGAAAACGAGAGGTTTAGAATAAGATCCTCAGATCTTCCTCGTCGACCCATCTTGTTACTACATTCAGGGCAACCGTGACAGTGTTACCCTCGTACGGGTGTGACTAAATCATCGGCATACCCTAAGCAATCAAAGCCTTCGTCGCTAAACAATTTCAAAAGCCCGTCCATGACGAGGTTCCACAACAGTGGGGACATTACACCCTCCTGCGGGCAGCCCCCCGCCACCCCAGCCATCAGAGTATCATCCAGTAGTGATGTGTGGACCACCCTTCCTTTGAGCATGCAGTCAATCCACCTGCAGCAAATTCCTTCCACTCCTCTACCCCTTAGAGCCGTGGTGATGGAGTCGAAGGATGTATTGTCAAAGGTCTTTTCGATGTCTAAGACGGCAGCTAAGAGGACCTCTTTATTTTCCAGAGATTTCTCCACCCTCCACCTGGAGTGCTGTCTCAGTAAATAGACCCGTTGAATAGGCAAACTGGTATTGGTGTAGGGAACTGTTGACCAGAACACCTTCCCTTATATGCCGATCGAGTATTTTCTCCATTGTCTTAGTACATAATGGGTCTAAAAGCTTTTGCCTGAGTGTAGTCCACCCAGCCAGTTTTTGTGATCAGTCTCCACACTCTTGGCAAATAGCCTAGAGCCAGGCAGACTCCTAGAATCATGCAGACTGTGGTGAGCAGAAGGTCCGATCCCTTTTGCAGCATGGCAGGTGTTAATCCCGTCCGGACCCGAGGATTTATAACTAACAAATGAGTTTATTGTCATTTGGTACTAGGAAACGTTATGACTCTCCTGGCACTCCTCCCTAGATGCTTTGAAAATAGGGGCATCCGGAACCTGGCTATTCCAGACAACAGGCGCAACGTCAATGACAGTTGACCCAGGAAAATGAACCCGAAACAGTTTTCTATTCTAGTGAATTCTCCAGAGTATTTAAGTTTAAGAGCATTTTATGAAACCTGATACATTCTGGAGTACTTTCGATTGCCTCACAGTGTTCTTCCACGATGCCCTCTTGGACCTTCTCAGTGTTTTGTATTCAGTTAGGGTCTAATACACAAATGTCAATTCTGTCAGCGTGATGACACATTACTCGAGCTGTCCATTTGATAGAAATTGCCCTGATTAATTACGATCAAAGCGTCTACAAGTTTAAAGAAATTTAACGCACATGTGTTTTGTACGTACAACGGATACAGGCGTCCTTCGGTCGCTCGAAGACCAGACGGGCTGATGCTGGTCAATCGCTTTGCAACCAACATTTTTGGTATTTCTTAACATTTTTAAAATAAATTTACGAAATGATGCAACAAAGCTTACAGTTACCTGTATTTTATTATATTTTTTTCATTAAACTGAACAACTCCCGCAGTTTCACTCACTAATAACTACATATATATACGATTTAATTTAATATTTAAATCGATAACGTTTCCTCATTCCTCGAACAAAATACTGTAACTAATGTAAATTGCAAAAACGCATCTCCTGTATCTGTTTGATCGAAACGTACCCACCTATCGCACTCCCCATCACCACGTCACGGTACATTTCCATGTTATTAGACGCGCGCGGTACCTGCGTTTTCGTTCCTTTTTGGGGCGAAATTGCGTTTCGAAGTTGGCCGTAACTTAATTTAGAAAGTTCGCCCGACGGCTGTTTCGCTTAATTAAAATATTTATCATAATCCGACTGGCGGGCCGGCCCGCCCGAGAAATTAAATTTACCGGCGCGGAGAGTCGTATTTGTACATCGTAGAAGAAGAAGACGAAGAAGTGGAACGTACTCGTTTATAATTGGACCATTTTGCGTCGGTTAATTTTTATGAAATTAATTTAGATCGGGTTCGGGTTTACCGGACCGTGGTGGAAATGTCCCCGGCTCGCTTTCGAACTGGATTGCTTGAACTGGAGAGATACGACGCGTCTTTTATGCGTACGCGATTGGACGTGATTTATTCTTACGAATTGGTGGTGTCGCGATAAAGTTAATAAATAAATGCGGCGAATGGAAAAGTTGATTGCTGGAGACCGGCGTTTTGTATTTTCTTTCCGAAAGTCCGGGAGATTCTTTTTTTTTTTTAAGCAACGCCATCTCTCGATACTTAATCGAACATCACTTACAGAGTTTAATTGCCCCAAATTTTTCAGCATCCTGTACATTCATGTACACATACAGGGTGAACGGAAAAAGTTTGGTTTCTTGAGTATTATCCTCTGTGTCCCTCTTTTTGGCGGTCATTGGTATTGGAAGTCACTCACTGGTTCGTACTCTCAAACCAAATTAGCAATTAGCGAACGGAACAGAAAAATTAACGATTCAGCATCTGCTTGCTTAATTTCATCCCCATGGGAACGCCATCTCGATTTTATCTCCGCCAATCTTCCAAGTTTCCGCGCCGAGACGAGCAAAAAGCGTCGTCGGAACTCCAATTCGAAGCGCATAAAGTCGTCGTTAATGCATCAAGACAGAAGTCGACGTTTCGGCGGTTTTATCGCGAACTCGTCGCCAGACGGCCCCCCGTAAAGGAGGGTTTCGGTGAGAGCATAATTCGCGGCCACCGGCTTAATTAAATTCAACTGGTGCGTTTGCCGCCGTCGACGCCGACGACGCCGACGTCGCGATATTAATTAAACAGAAGTTTTACGAGCGCGCGTCAATCGCGAGATTTATGCGGCGATCGCCGCGCCGTTAATTCCGGAATTATCCGCCGGCAGATATATGTGCGCGTCGTACGTCATTTTGACACCGGGGGCCGTTAATCAAGCCCCTAATCGCAATTGCAGAATACTCTTCATTTAATTTCATTAAGTTTGTTGTTGGTATTCGGCGAGAATTACAGCGAATGAAAATCAACGCCATCTATTCGTCGACGGTCAAAGGATTACGTTTCAATTAATCGGCTGGGTTCGTTTAATTTCGCAAATGAATTCCAATTGGTCCGGTGGTAATCGACGATAATGACGTTCGGGTAATTTGCTAATTACGTCAAGTTCGCCGCCAACTTCGAACAATCCGACGTGTTAACTAGCTAATTAGTTCTGACGTCAAGCAGCGACATCTATCGGTGCTTTTCGACAACAATCAAAAAAGAACGCAAAAGACCATTTATTAAGTGTCCTGATGTGATCGGAGGTATCCGCCCGGGCCTGGAAACCCGAGTATTGTTTTATTTTATTTCCGCCCGGGGCGGATTAACAAAAGTATTTAATCATCCCGTCGGGACTCACTTCTGAGCGTCGGTATCTGCGATGGATTTAATCTTTTTAATTTCGTCGCTGCGACGGCGTTAATTTCTGCACCCTCCTCCGCGTCCGCCCGCCCACCCACCCACCCCCTTTTTTCGAGTAATCACTTATCTTCCGCGTCACCGGAGACTACTAATTGCAGGGACGGACATTAATTTCGGAAAAGAAACGCGCCGGACGACAACGTTTCTCTAATTCGCAAATTTTTTTAAAAGTGTTTAATTAATTAATCTCGTCGACGAAGGAGGGCGGTATTAATTAGGGGTATTTGTTTAGGGGTCGGATTACGTCTTTGACAAACGAGGAAGCGCCATCTCCTTGGTGCTGTTAGTCCAAGAGAGAGAAAAATATATTTCGGTGGCACTTCTCCTTGGTGCTGTTATTCCAGAAGAAACAAAACTTAGTTCCGTTACAGAACTTGCTCGATCATCAAGTTTTTATTTGGAGTAATTCATGCGGTGGTCCTAAAATAAAATAGCGACCCGATGTAAAGAGAAAACAAAAGAAGGAGGGTTGATCAACACGTGTACACGTGTAATATCTTCAGATAGAAAAACTCCCTTAACGAAATAGTCACCCCTTAAATCGCGTTTTATTACCTCGCGCCTCAAAATTATGGGAGAGATCACGCAGCCAATCGAATAATTTTATGCGGTCGTTGTGTTCGCCGGTTTACGAGAAAGACGATGCATCCCCGACGTGCGATTCCGGGGGCGCATTATCCTTCGCCCTCCTCACACATCCCCGCCGCCGCCGTCCCTTTCCGGCCCCGTTTTATTTACCCAAATTATGATTTAGGAGCTGCGGGGCGGCCCCCGCTTTTTTATTACGTGTTACGTTACGCCTAATGCTCTAATAAAGCGATATTTTTTCTGATTTTGCTTCCGCCGGGAGCGCGCAGCAATAAAACCTTCCAACACGAAAAATTGCTAACCATTTAACTTGATTCGCTGAAATTAAAGCGCAGGCCCTCCATCCAGCACCATCTCATCGACATTTTACATTAACTATTTCCCACTCAGCGCCATCTCATTAATTAACGACTGTTTTTCCTTAAGAGGTTCTGGGGAGGGGTACGTAAACGACGCGGTTAAATTTAGATCTCTCCTTCTGCGCCCGTGAGTTGTTAAATCGTACCCTTTTCAGGTCCTGACACTTTGTTTTGAAGCTATAAATTTCAGGCCGCCGGACACTATTAAATCTTCAACGGAGCGAGGAAAAAAAATACTCTCACGTCGACTGACGAATGCGTCATTAATTCTGAGGACGAATTGCGGCGTAGAAATTTTTAAATTAAAAAATTTACCGCCCCGATTTATTTATTGAAATTTGTACGTCCTTAACGCCACCAGAACAATAAATTATTTCCAAACTATAAATCGAACGATAATACCCTCTCGTTTCAGCGGGCGGTCCCCCGCCCCGTCCACCGCAAAACAAACTCGCCCCGCCGCGAATTAAATTTACCGACGCAACAATCCAAACCGAAACAAAAAAAAAGTAATCGAACAAAAAAAAACTTTTTAGTTAATAAAACAGACGAATTAACTGAAAAATCGGATGCTCTCTTCTGTCAATCGATAGCACGCGCATGCACCCCCCTTACCCCTTCCTCACTTCCCTATTATTCAGGAAAAATCTCCAAGTAATTTGTGTTGAAAATAACGTCGGCGAAGAGAGTTCCATAATTTCTTAAAACAGATCTTTAAATGCAAAGAGCGGTGACATGACGACATCGTGACGTAAGGTGTAATGTAGACGGGGCGGGCACGACGAGTAGATAAGGCAGTAGATGATTGGTACTATAAGTACCTTGCAGCTGGGAGGAAGAATTCAATTTTATTTTCTAAAACGACTCGATTACAGCTTACTCAAATTAATTTCGAAAAAAATCATTTATTTTACGAAATTCGAGACGAGAATTAAATACGCAGAGGGGTTGCTCTCTTTTCAAAAAAAAAAAATGGCTCAGAAACTACCCCGACAGGAACTAGATCTTAGATGCGCACTCAGACGGGAATTTCCGATCCGGCATCTCTAAGAGGGGAAAAAATGACATCACCCGAAACATTTTTTTCCGCGCATGGCTTCCGAATGAAATACATTTTCACCGTTAGAGGGCGTGCAATTGTCCATTCTGTTAAAATCACTAAATCCCGTAAGCTACGCTTGCTAAAATATGGCAATACAGACTTACAGATCGAGAAAACGAGTTTGTCAGTATCATACTAACCATGAGTGGCTCTTTATAATGTAAAGCGTGACCTTGACTTAGCATTTATCAAAAACGAGTGTGTAGATATTCCCCTGTCAAAGACAAATGTCACCTTTGACGACATATTGCCTTATAAACATAGTGACCTTGCACGTTCTGTAGATTTTATTGGGAAAATTGCGCGAAGGGATTGTAGATGCATCGTTGCCCAGTTGCCGTGTCACTGTGTCGCTGTTTCTTTTCCTCGTTGTTCAAATGAAGTCACTCCTGATAAGACCAAACATTTTCCTTGAATTGTTTACACCGAATTGTTTCAAGTCGTGATTTCAATTCGACGTTCCCTTCTTCTTTTTCCCATTCATTGGTCTGGCTTCGAAGGAGGGTATGAAATGTAGGTGCTCGACAAATTCTGCACAAGCGGTGATTTGAGTGTTTGCTCGACAATTCTGCGCAAGCTGCATTGGGTGGAACGGCTCACGTATTTTCGTGACGAGGTTTGGGTATCTCTGCCTCATCGATCTGTACGCATGCTCGAATCAACGACGAACAGAGATGCATACCATTGGTCAGGGGTTGTCTTAGCTACCAAAACGAGGTTGAGATTCTATTTACTGACCAATCAGAAACGAAGGTGGTTTACTTTAATTAGTTGCTCCGATACGTGGATGTCAACGTGACGTTGTTACGTTTCAATTTCATTCTACTCGTATCTTAGTTGCTCTAATACGTGGATGTCAACGTGACGTTGTTACGTTTCAATTTCTAGGTCTCTAGGATTACTCGTAAGTGTCTGTGGTATTATCTTAGAGACTTAGAAGAAATCGTATCGTACTGAGAACTTCAAAATTCCACTTTTTAATAATTGACTTATAGGCTTACAGATCTTATGGTTGCTACAGATATGAGCAGAATCAGCCCACTAATCTACCATTGTTCGTCTTTTGTAACGCTTACCATCTAGAACTCGAGCACATCTCGCTGGCGACGGGTCTTTGTTGCCTTGTTAGATAAGACCACCTCAAGAAATTGGGAGTTTGGTGTCGTCAGTGACAAGTTTCTTGAATATTGGGTATCCACGCTTGTTGGCGGATAATTACACGTCGCTCGAAGACCAAAACGTCACGCTTCTTTCGTTAACTCATAGTCTAGAGGTCAATGGGTCGAATCAGTTTCCTTTCGTAACGAAATCCATCTTACTTATGTGTGTCTTCCTAGCACATTATGTTGGGCCAGTTTTATGGGTTAGGATTCCCACCTTGTTGAAGCTTTTGGGGCTACAGTCGTTCCCCCGGACAAGCTTTGTTGCTGATGCCATCGTGTCTCGAGATCCAACTATGTTGACAGCGTGTTCGCAGAAAAAGGACCTTTGGTTGTAGCTGCCGAACCTCTCCAAAGCCGGCACTCCAGTGGACGAACACCCCTATAGTTTGGTGGGAAACGTTTTGGTATCGTTGCTGCCGAACCTCTTAGGGCACTCTCCAAAGACGAACACCCATATAGTTTGGTGGGGAACGTTTTGGTATCGATGCTCCCGAACCTCATAGGGCACTCTCCAAGGTATCGTTGCGGCCGAACCTCTTAGGGCACTCTCCAAAGACGAACACCCCTATAGTTTGGTGGAGAACGTTTTGGTATCGACGCTCCCAAACCTCATAGGGCACTCTCCAAGGTATCGTTGCTGCCGAACCTCTTAGGGCACTCTCCAAAGACGAACACCCCTATAGTTTGGTGAGGAACGTTTTGGTATCGTAGCTCCCGAACCTCATAGGGCATTCTCCACGGACGACACCCCCTTAAGTGGACGAACACCCCTACAGTTTGGTGGGGAACGTTTTGGTACTGTTACTACCGAACCTCATAGGGCACTCTCCAAAGACGGCACACCCTTGAGTGGACGAACACCTCTGTAATTTAACTTGAAGGCTTCCGCGGCCGTCGTCCATTGTTGAATTCTTGGCTTCCGGTTGGAACCGCGTGTCTCGGATTTCTTCACTGCCGACGTTTCGTTCTTCGTTGCAGAAGAACTTCCTCAGGGCTGCTGCTGGTGGTGATGCTGCTACTGCTGCTGCTGTTGGTCTTGTTGCTGCTTCGCGTTAGTCGTTGAGACACCTCATGTGAATACTACATGTATGAACAGTGTTAGATAGTGAAACGTCGGCAGTGAAGAAATCCGAGACACGCGGTTCCAACCGGAAGCCAAGAATTCAACAATGAACACCTCTGTAGTTTGGTGGGGAGATCGTTTTGGTATCATTGACTTTTTCTTTTGTTTTTTGCATTCTTTCGATGTACATATCAGTGCCCCCGAATTCATAATTGTCAGACGTAGACTTTTAGAATTTTTAGTTTATAAAGTTAATTTTAAAGTAAAAGCGGCGGGTATGCATGAGGGAGAAGTAGGCAGGTTGAGATTACCTACAACGACGAGTGAGAGTGGGCAAGTGCGATAGGGAAGGATTATGTGGTTCCTATAGCAACTTGTCAGTAGATATTCGGAGGACGAAGGATGCGACGGGTAACAGTACATGGGGGTTGATGAGTTAAAGAAAACTCTTTGAGCACAGGAGAAAAATTCCATCGTCCGCTCCCACTTCAAGCTTAATTATTCCTATACCTCATGTGAATACTACATGTATGAACAGTGTTAGATAGTGTTACGTAGTTTTTATCGACTCCGTTGGGAAATCGTGGTTTATTTAGCATTTCCGAGCCTTTGTTTGCATTTACCAGGTATCACGTCCTTTGCCTCCAGATGACTATGTAAACTGTTTACTCTTTCTTGTGTGCTTTCGTCCACTGCTACGTCATCGAATAATCCCATGAGGTATATGAAAACCAGTCAAATCAATCGCCTACGTTCGATCGTATGGGAAACACGTGGTCCGCTGCTAGTGTTTCTCATATTACAGTCACTATTTTTCAATCAAGTGAATGTTTGGAAGGCTTACCGCAGAATCGTTTTCGACCAATCGGGATATACTCGCCGGCGTAATTCCTCCGGATTTAATTAGTTTCGAGAGCGCTCGAATTGAAAGTTTAGCAGGAGGGGTGAGGGGGGAAACCGAAAGTGTGTTTTTCACAGAGTTGCAGTTTGTGTTATTGAGCTCTTGACAGGCCACATCGTCGACGGAACACAATCCCGATTGAAAGCTGCTCATCCGTGTTGCATCACAATTACGCGGATGCATTGTGAGCGCATTACTAAAACATGCACAGATAATCCGGGCGAATCGGAGCGAGCGGAGCGCGCACATCCGAGTGCAAAGTTTGTATCAAGACCGGGTGCAGACGCGAAGTTTCCGCATGGGTTTTCACTTTGAGATTTCCGAGAATTGTCTTTGGATTTCCATGCATAAATGAAGTGCTTGACTTTGCATGCATAACGGCGGCACCGACTGCCAACTGCTTCCTTGTTCCCTCCTCGTTCGACCGGATTAACTTTCGGCAGGATGTTGCAGACGTCGAACTTGCTCATTCCGGCTCGAGTTCCGCCCGAAAGAATCGCCCTTAATTCGCGCGTTCGCAAGCACAAACCACCCGATTAGTTTCAAGGGAAGGCAGAGGGAATGGGGGAGGAGGGGCGAATACTTTAGCGCTTCGTTTAGTACAAAGCGCCCTTTTCACTAAAAACGACTTGTCTATAACTATTTAATAGTGCTACCGCAAGAACGTAAATTGCAACAAATTGAGATAAACAACGAGTCGCAGTTCTAGTTTAAAACAAAAGAACTAAACTTTCGCGGGAAAGAACGGCGGCATCTCCAAGAGGGGAAAAATGACATCACACGGAACATTTAAATGTAACTATTTTTATCCCGCACATGGCTTTCGAACTAAATGTAATCACCGTTAGAGGGCGTGCAATTGTCTATTCCGTATGTGTTCTGGTGCATGCGGGTGCATCATCTACTTGCCGTGTCTTCAAAAACAGAACGGCGACGTCTTTGAATTTAGTATTCCGCTTACATCACATCATTCCATACATGTTCTCAAAATAACATTATTTTTTGTTTCAGCTATACTTGTGATCGTTGGGGCAGCGCTATACCCCATAGGATGGGATAACCGGGAAGTAAGGGAGTCCTGCGGGAACTCGAGCCACATATACCGACTAGGTCAGTGGTTACAATTATTTTGCGCTACCAACGAACCCTAAAAGCCTTTCCCTTCGATTTTCGCAAACGATTGATCGGCCCTCCCCCCTTTCCCACCCCCGAATTCGACGACGTAAAATTTGCATCCGCAGTCTTTTGTTTCCACGACGAACCGTTTGATTAGATAAGAGTTGAGCCCGCGCACTCTTTTAACAACCCTTTAAAAATAGCAGCGGCGGCAGCGGGAACTTATCGAGGTAGTTTCGGTGCGACGTGACGGAAGTTTCAAGCCGATCCCACCGATCCACGCTAGTCCGGTCCTGCCCCTAAAAATCAATTGAATTCCTTCGTGTAATAAACTACATCGCAGTTTTCTCGGCTGTAAATAAAATATTTGGGGGCCTCGCAGGGACGGATGCTGCTGCTACTGCTGCTGCTTTGTCTCGGACTCTAATGGCGTCGATTAATTCTCGACGAAGTTGATTTGAGAAAGCGCGGAACGCGTCGTCTAACGATCGTACTCCGTCAAGCGACGGGCGGGTGGAAAACGTGTGAGATAAACGTCGATGGGGCCGAGGGGGCGTCGGGTCGAGGAAATTAGCTCCGCGGGCACGTACCGAACGAGCGAGCTCGGATTACGTGCATATTGCGTGTTTTATTTCGGCAAGGGTTTATATGAGGTGTGAACTTTGTGCGCGAGCTTTCGATACCGATGAAATTTGCAAAATTTATGAAGGGCGGGAAAAAAGGCTCCCTCTACCCAGTTAGTTTGGTAGCGGAATCATATGTAACATGTTTCATTTGTTTAAGTAAACCTCGAAACAAGAAGGGGTTGTACGAGGTTTCCTCCATCTCCCTCTCACACACACTCAAATAAAGACTGGGGATTGTAGTGCTGCACTGCACAGGGGCGTAACGTGTAATTTTCGGGGAGGCGTTCGTCTTGGGAACACGCACCCTTTTACTGTTAAATGATATGTGAATTACGCGCGAATGGGGTGGTATATATTACGCGCGCATTAGCGATATTGCCGAAATTTGCATTAATTCGCGGTTAATGACGTGTAGTACCATCTAAGGCACCTCGGTTATCAAAATTTACGAGATAATCGCGCCAGTAGTATATACACAAGATAACAACACCTGGCTATTACTTACGTAATTAATTAATTAATTAATCAACGGTCATTAACTTATTAAAAAAAAGTGTCACATCTAATTTTGTCCAAATTTTATCGAGACCTTCCTTGATATCTAAATTCACGCAAAGCCAATCGTTATAATTATTCAGTTGGTTTTTTTTTTAATCGAATCTCATTACTATGACCTCGCATGAGCTTTTCTCACTAACGAGCGTCTGACGTCAAAAGCGAGATTTGAATAAAAACCAATTCAAGAGTCCATCTGGTAGGTCCCTAAGGTCACAAGAAAAGAGGAGTATCATCAAATTTAAAATAAAAAAGAAGAAAATCGACCAAACGTCTAAAATGGAAAAAATGACGAACGTTTAAGATGACAAAAAAAATGAGGAACGTCTGAAATGAAACAAAAAAAAAACAGAAATCGAATCAAATGCAACAAAATCGATGCAAAAAAAAACAAAATTCCGTTAAAAGGAAATCAAAAGAAACTCCTTAGTGCTAATCGAAGGTGACTTAGTTTGAAAAGAAAAAAATAATAATTTTATTAAAAGAAAAGACGGTGGGACGCATAAACAAAACACCGTCGCGTCGCTTGGAAAAATGATCACGATCGAAAAGCTAGAACAAGAGATGAGAATCGATTTGAGAATGGGAAACGTCAATTGAAAACAAAAAACTGCAGCTCAGTTTAAAAAAAACAATAGCGTCGTGGAAAGACACTTCAAAACAAAAGACGATCGACGCATGAACAAAATACGTGCAATTTCTAAGAAAAACTACGGTTTAGTTTGAGAAAAAGGAGCAATTTTTAACAACAAAAGACGGTCGATGTAAAAACAATGTATGGATGTATAATGTCCCTTTGAGAACAACTGACTATCGAAAAACAAGAATAAAAAGTGAAAATCGACACACGAATGGAAGAAGTCGATTTCAAAAATAGAAAGTACAGTTCGGTTTGAAAAATAAATAAACCAAAAACAAAAAAACAAAACAAAAGACGGTCGATGTATAAACAATGTATGGGTGTTTAATGTCGCTTGGAAAACAAATGACGATCGAAAAACAAGAATTAACAAATGAAAATCGACTTACGAACGGAAGATTTAAAAAGTACAAAGTACAGTTCGGTTTGAAAAAAATAAACAAAATACAAAAGACGGTCGACGTGTGTATACTGTCATGTCGTTTGGGAAACAAATGACAATCGAAAACGAAGAACAAAAAATGAAAATCGACTTACGAATGGAAGAAGTCGATTTAAAAATTACAAAGTACAGTTCGGCTTAGAAAAAATAAATAAACAAAAAACAAAAGACGGTCGATGTGTGTATAGTGATGTCGTTTGAGAACAAATGACGATCGAAAAGCAAGAATTAAGAAATGAAAATCGACTTACGAATGGAAGAAGTCGATTTAAAAAGTACAAAGTACGGTTCGGCTTGAAAAAATAAATAAAGAAAAAACAAAAGAACAAAACAAAAGACGGTCGACGTGTGTGTACTGTCATGTCGCTTGGGAATAAGTGACGATCGAAAATCAAGAATTAAAAAATGAAAATCGACTTACGAATGGAAGAAGTCGATTTAACTTTTTAAATCGACACAAAATCGAAAGCACAAAGTACAGTTCGGTTTGAAAAAAATAAATAAACAAAAAGCAAAAGAACAAAACAAAAGACGGTCAATGTGTGTGTATACTGTCATGTCGCTTGGGAAACAATTGACGATCGAAAACCAAGAATAAAAAAGCCCAGTTCGGTTTGAAAAAAATAAATACACAAATAACGTGGGAAAAAGAACTATTTTCAAAACAAAAGACGGTCGATATGTGTATGGTCATGTCGCTTGGGTACAAATGACGATCGAGAAACAAGAATAAAAAACATGAAAATCGACTTACGAATGGAAGAAGTCCATTTAAAAAATAAAAAGTACAGTTCGACTCGAAAAAATAAATAAACAAAAAACAAAAGAACAAAACAAAAGGTGGTCGACGTGTGATACCATCATGTCGCTTGGGAAACAAATGACGATCGAAAACCAAGAATAAAAAGATGAAAATCGACTTACGAATGAAAGAAGTCGATTTCAAATAAGAAGCACAGCTCAGTTTGAAAAAAAAAATAGATAAACAAATAACGTGGAAAAAACATTCTTCAAAATAAAAGACGGTCGATGCATAAACGATTCAGTCGCTTAGAAAACAAATGACGATCGAAAAACAATTAAAAAAAATAAAAATCGGTTTAAATTAAAAAGGCGTAGAAAAGGCAAACTAAATGACATTTTAAAACGAAAGACAGTCGACGTATAAATAAAATACTATCGCTAGGAAAACAACGACTGGGGCTTCACCTTCAACAGGGTGGGTAATCGTAACCCAGAAACAGACCCAACACAACATGCTAGGAAGAAACACATAAATCAATTGAAATTGACTTTACATGCGGATTTGGAAGGCCCCAAAAATCTAAAGTCAACGATACCAAAACGTTCTCCATCTAACTACAGCCTTCTTCATCCGCTAAAGGGGGTGTAATCTTCGAAGAATGCCCCAAAAGGTTCGGCAGAAGCTCCTTTATCTGCGAATGATTTCGGGGGCACTGATAAATACCCGAAACTGATATGTACATCGAAACAACGCAAAAACAAAAGAGAAAAGCCAACGATACCAAAACGTTCTCCACCTAATCTGAAACAAACGGACAAACCTTAGACTGAAGAAACAAAGAGCGATCAACCGTAATTATAAATATACAAATGGTTTAAAAAAAATGTAGATTCAAATGGAAATGTAACATGCTGTAGCCTGTAGTATAGGATGCGACGGTTAAGGGTGCGAGTGTTAGTGGTCGCGGTCGGTTTCGCCGCCGCCGACTTCCTGAATAACCCTAGCCTAACCAAAAACAAAGAAAGGCGCGACAGCAGCTCCAACCGAAAACAAGGAAAGGCGAACGAAGTCTAGGAAACCACCCACATTTAATATTTCGCTTTTGGTTAAAGCGAACGTCGCTGCCGGTCGCGTCGGTTTCGGTCCACGCGACTGTCCTAGGAAACCCTAACTTAACTGTATGTGGATGAGTGCTTTATCTGATATTTATGAACTGTTGTCGGTGTTGTTTTCACCTCGGCGTCCTTCGCTTCCTCTCACCCACTGCATCCTACACCCCCATTTTGATTTTCGAAGAGAACTTTATTAATAAAAATAGTTTACTTACTCAATTTTTATTCGTCAGCTGATAGTAGGTAGGCAGATTGAGACTACCTATAACGACGAGAAGGATTACGTGACGGATTTATTACTTCCGAGTGATTTAAAAATGATTAGGCGTTCTTCTTTTGTTTCCAGGTACTTGCGAACTTTCGTGGTCGGTGTACCTGCTATCGAGCGCCGTCCTCCTCCTTCTACTGTGTTTCTGTCTGAGTTTTTGCGCGTCTCGGGTGAAGGCCGGCTCATTTCGGATCTGAGTATACAGCGCCGGCATGCTGTCCAACAGCGTGTAGCTTACAGATTGGCCAACATCTCGGCGCCGCCTGCACCCCACCTGCCGGAAGACTCGCCAACAACGAACGACTGCGACCGGAAGTCGCTCGCGAAGTCCCTCGACACATTCAACGCCCTACACGAGAAGATCGTCGAGAAGATGACCGAATCGGACGTCCTCGAGGTCCCCCTGCCCAACGTCGCAGCCGGCGAAAGCCGTCTCCCCAAGTGCTTGTTGGAGACCAACGGTTGGAGGTTCGAGTGAATAACCGGGACTGCAAAACGCGTACCATATCGAAAGACTGAACGAACGGTTCGACCACCACCCCCTCGCCCTCTTTCAACTTGATTAAGAATCAAAAACGTCTCGTTGTTTCCACTGATGTGTAAATTTATTCACGACAAAAATATATTTTCATTTTCAGGTACGCTGTGGGTCTTACTTAATTCACCCGGAGTTTACAACCTACCCGGATTTTATTGCGAAGGCTTAAATATTGACGAGATTGCTCTGGCGGGTTAGCCCGGGGAAACGGTTTATGATGCGTCGAGCTTTATTTATGTATATTAATTTTATTCAATTCGGGAAAGTAAGTCCGGGAGGGAGGAGGAAAAAGTAGGTGAATACGCAAATTAAGAAATGAGGGCGTACGTCACCCATGGACAAGTCGTAAACCCCGCTCGTAATCCCTGCCTTTTTATGTGCGATAAAAACGACGAGTGTCTAATGTTATGCGATCCTCAAAGACATACAAACAAGACCATTTCTGTTTATCGCCGATTACAACTTTGGTATTCAAATGCGCCCCTCAAAAAGCGAACTCATGCAAATTCGATGTTTCACCGCCCCCTTCCGCGCCCACGTCGAATTCCAAGCTAACAATTAGTTAAAACAACAACCAGCGACGACGAAATAAAATATTTCCGTCGACATTTCCAATTACGTTAATAAATAATGCGGAAGCTTTTTGATGATGGAAACTGACGCGGCTGCGACCGCCAAAAAGCGCGGTTATTGTTGACGCATTTGCATGCGAGGCAAACTCGTTACAATATAAATTTTAATTACACGCTTCAAATGGCAAATGAAAACCGACACAAAAGGTAAACGGTTTTTTTTACGTTTGCCGCCCGTGTTTATTTTGCGGCGGGGGCCTTTGAGAGGGCGCGCGCTTCCTCCCTTGATGTGCGTGCGTCGTCTGTGGCGAACCGCACGTGTAACATCGTCGTTACTCTTCCGGGGGCCGGAGCTCATCAGAAATACATTACTGTACGCGATCTGAAAGTTTAGCGTTTTGTTCCGAGCTGCCGACCGGTTTTATGCAGCCCTCGTAAAAAAAATAGAGCAAGATGATGACGGTAAGTATCATTCACTTGCCGGAGGATCGAAAGGTAAGTTACACATGAATCCACACGTGAAGCACGCAAATACCTTTTATTTCGCAACCAAAACAAAAAATACAAAGGAATTATTAATCGAAAAAAAAGGCTGATCAAAAATAATATTGAGGCGGGTTGAAACAATGATACCTTCAATAATTAAATACAGAAGAGAGATCGTTTTCCGGTCCAACGCCGAGGGATGAAAGGGAGAGGGGTTCAGGTGCGGTCGTTCTTTAAGCGGATTGAATGTAAAGAGCTTTTAATTTTTTGAGTTCTATTCTTGTCTCTTTGAATGCGGCGTTCTAAACCACCCACCTCAATTTCCCTCGCGCCAGCTTTTTCGCTCTTTCATGATGCCTCGCGGCCGCCCCAACGCCACTCGTCACTCCACGGTGACACTCCTTTACCGTATCTTAAGTTAACGGACACAATTTACTTCACGGCCGATTCGTAATCACCGAATTCCTCTCGCTCAAAACTAAAACGAAATTAGCATAGAACAGAACCGCCAGTCATTGCTAGTCATCTGCCGCGACCCTCCTTCGAATACGCCCTGCACTCTCGCAAACAAGTTCAACAAGTATCTGCGTTTTTTGTTCCCTAAAGTATGAAAATAGAAAGTTAGCATGGAACAGAACCACCATCACTCAATGACTTTTACCTCTTTGCTAATCACTCGCAGCTAGATTCGTTCGACGGCATTCGATGTCTCTTATTTCGATTTTTTTCTATCTCAATGATATAAGTAACAAAATAGCACAGAACAAAACCACCACCATGCTTAGAAGCAACCTGCAGTGATCCCTGTCTTTGTTATTCACCATCACGACCCTCCTTCGAATACGCCCTGCGCTCTCGCAAACAAGTTCAACAAATATCTGTGTTTTTTGTTCACTAAAGTACGTAAATAGAAAGTTAGCATGGAAGAGAACCACCATTAGCACGGAACAGAACCACCATCACGCAGAGACTTCTACCTCTTTGCTAATCACTCCCAGATATATTTGTTCGACGACATTCGATGACTTTTACTTGGACCTTTTTCTATCTCAATGATGTAAGTAACAAAATAGCACAGAGCAGAACCACCACCATGCTTAGACGCTTCTACCATAGCTGAAAACCTGCAATGACCCCTGTCACTGCTACGCCCTGCGCTCTCGCAGACAAGTTCAACAAGTATCTAGGTTTTTTATTCTCTAAAGTACGTAAATTTCGTACTCATTGAAATATGTAAATAAAAATATAGCAGGAAAGAGAACCACGCTTAGACATTGCTCAACGGTGACTCTTACCCGATGTTCTCTCACAGATACTTTACCAACTAGTTCACTAGATATCTGTCTCTTTCTTATTCATCGAAGCTTGTAAATTATAAAATTAGCACGGAACAGAACTACAATTAGCAGGGAACAGAACCAAACCCACCTTTGCCATTGCTACTTGCATCGACGTTGCCACGCGCTTTCGCGGACAGATTACAAACTAGTGCGGCAGGTGTCAGCATGTAAATAAAACGAATACCGCGGAAAAGAACCGCCATTAGCACGGAACAGAACCACCACCATCGCAGCGATCTTCGTTCGACCGCGTTTAAGGCCTGCTTCTTTCTTACCCATTTAAATATGTGAATAAGGAATTAGCACGGAACAAAACCACTATCAGCACGAAACAAAACCACCGTCACGCTTAGACCCTTCTATCAATACACTTATAGTAACCGTTTCTCGACGTTGTCCGCTCTGTCACAGAGAATTTCACCAAATGTTTACTTTTCTTATTGTCTGTCTCTTTCTTATTCATAGAAGCCAGTAAATTTAAAAAAAATAGCATGATACAGAACTACTATTAGCATGGAACAGAACCACCGGTGCCGGTTAGAGACCTCCATGTAATTGCTGTTCATTCGCATCCGTTTTTCTTCAACCACGTTCAATCTCTGTTTCTTTCGTGTCCATTTGAGTATGTAAATAAGAAATTAGCATGGAACAGAACCACTGTTAGCGTAGAACAAAACCACCAACACGCTTAGACGCTTCTATCATTAGTAAATACTTGCAGTGACCCTCTTCCGGCATTGCCTTGCTCTCTCACAGATAGTTTACGTGTAGAGCATGTAAGTTAAGAAATTAGCTCGGAACAGAACTACTATTAGCACGGAACAGAACCATCGCTACGCTTAGACACATCCATGTAGTTGCTGTTCGTTCGCAGCTCTCTTCCTTCGACCGCGTTCAATGTGTGTTTCTTTCTTACGCATTTGAGTATGTAAATGAGAAATTAGCTTGGAACAGAACCACTATTAGCACGGAATAAAACCACCAACACGCTTAGATGCTTCTATCATTAGTAAACACTTGCAGTGATCCTTGTCCGGCGTTGCTCTGCTCTCTCACAGACAGTTTACGTGTAGAGCATGTAAATTAAGAAATTAGCTCGGAACAGAACTACTAATAGCACGGAATAGAACCACCGCTACACTTAGACAGCTCCATGTAATTGCTGTTCGTTCGCAGCTCTCTTCCTTTGATTGCTTTATGTCTGTTTCTTTCTTACGCATTTGAGCATATAAATGAGAAATTAGCACGGAACAGAATCGCTATTAGCACGGAATAAAACCACCGACACACTTAGACGCCACCTCTGTCCTTGTACTTGTACCGACGCGACATTGCCCCAGACGGAAAACAGACTAGTGCAGCAGATGTCAGCGTAAATAAAACGAATAGCATGGAACAGAACCGCCATTAACAGAACAATGTTACAAAACTGTAGCGATCGTCGGCCTGCTCTCTTACTGACGATTTACAAACAGTAGATGTCTACCTCTTTCTTATTATTGAAAGTATATCGCGAGTTACCTTAAGTGACGGTCCATTAGAAAAGCATGAGAAAAATGGTCTCTCTTTAACATGTGATGTGAATACCCTTTCTCCTCGATGTTTTCTTTTGTTTTCTTATACCTTTTGCAACTGTTTTAATACATCGCCTCCATTAGATAATAATTCTTTGTTCGAAAAATTTCTCCCTCGCAAACTAAGCGACGTGCTTAAATCGCGTTAATTTCCAGACGAAAACCCATTCATCCGCATGAGAACGCCCGCCGTCGCGACGCTTCGCGCGCTTAAGACCCCGTCGAAACTTGCTTGCGTCAGACGAAACGAGACGTCCATGAACTTCGCGAGGGGGGGGGGGGACGAGACCTGCACCGCTCGTTAATGACGAACGACTAATAAGTTTCGAGACTGCTGATTCCGGCGGGATTGAAATCAAGCCGCCAAATTAAAAAAGAAAATAGCAGACGTCAGCGCGCATTACGCGAGAGAATGAGGTGGCCCGAAGTCTGAAGGTGTCGGTCGGTGCCGAAACTTGAAAGCACTCATTAACGCTTTTATCTGACCCGTGCAACCAAGGGAACCGATTTGTGAGTGCAACTACAAATTTACTGCGCCGAAAGGGGGATAAATATCCACCACCGCTGAATGGATTGCTGTTACTCCCCAACTTACAAAGAGATTTTATCTTCGACGCCTCGCGCCGAAACGATGTAAATAGAACCTGCATTATACGAGGTGGATTTTCATACAAAACAACAATGTACTACACAAATTGGACTCGGCGAAAAATCCATTAATTAAGTGTAATAAAGAAAAATTATTAGTAGAATCGATAAAAATATAAAAGTCGAAGGTTTAACGACTAGTACGTAAAAGGTTTGAGTTTTAGACTCGTTCGCTTGTTTTACAATATGTTGCCAGTGTGCAGGTCTGTACCTCAACAATTAACATTTATACCAACACGTTCCGACTTGTTATTGTATAATAGATCAGGCGACGAAACTTTAGAAAGTAATCGCCGCACTAAACTCGCGCGCAAGAAACCCCATTAATTTTAATTTCGTTTGTTGAGTACGTCCGCGGGCTTTTACGCCGCCACCACAGCACCACCACCACAACCACCACCCCTGGCAGGCATCCAAAGGCCATAACTACTCATCAGCTTAAACACGACTTTATATTCCGCGCTCTGATCAGCGTTAATCCGTCTGTGGACTTAATTAGAGGAAGAAACCTGATTTACACGCTCGGTCCGTCCCTGCGCGCGCCCTTTCCAAACAACGTGTGTCCGTCCGGCGGGGCGATAAATTCGCCGCCGGCGTAAGGTCGTGCGGCTGACAGTTCGCAGGACGTTGATTTAGGGCCAAGCCAACGTCACCTGTGACATTTCGACGGGGCGCGGATCTATTCTCCCCCTGAAACACGCACCGGAGAGACAGAAAGAAAATCCTTAAGGACCTTAATTAAATCCGTTTCTCCGAAGGCGGCGCTCGAGGCGTGAAAAATTAACTTTTGATAAATTCATCTGGAAGTGCTGCCTCTCTCTCAAAGTCAAAGTCAAAGGGGCACTCGCCCCCCTCATTCGTAATAAACACGGGTGGTTTAAAACCACAACCTTTTGTCGACGAGCACGCTTCCTCCTTTTGTGCCGCCGTAAATTAATTCATGAAAGAAAGATAAACATCCCCCTCCACCCTCCAGCGTGTGATTCCCCCGATAATATACTGCCGTCGCCTTTATACGGTTTTAATGGAGAGCGAGGAGATTGCGTTGTTTTTTTTGGTGACGGCGCAATTAAATGATAGCGCTAATTCGACCTCGAAAACATCGCTTTTTTTATTTTCATTTAATGGAATTATTGCTGATGGAAAGGGGGATGGAGGGACGACTAGGGGAGTGCCGGAAGAAGAGTAACTATTGCCGAAGCACTTTTGCCATCACCAATGTGACTACGACAAAATGAAAGGAGTTAACTTAGCTTTACTTTAAAGCTGTTGCTCCTCTACGTCGATTACCTTTAGGCGTTACGTGTGTGTGTAATTAAAAGAAAAAGCTTTTCCTCACCGACTAGGTTTCTGGTGAAGTTGCTCTTCGCTTCTCCGATCTTAAATTTTAATCAAATTAATAACTTTCCGGAGCGGAGAGTGCGCAGGAATGAGGGGGGGCCTGCGAACAATAAATAAATTATGCATACGCGGTCCGCTTAATAATTAACGGTAAGTCTCGAGGAAATTCCGAAGCGAATCGATGGAATTTTCACCGCCGGCTGTCGGCAGTTTTTCCCGTCCGCTAATTCCCATCGTTCTTATTTGCTGGATGGATCGGCCGTATTTTGTTCAAGCGGCGCTCGTTTATCTTTTGCGGAACGCAGACAATGGCGTTATTGTTTTTAGAGTAGGTCATATCGAATGGAAGTATTCGCAACAGAGCCGGTAAGAAGGATTTTCTCGTAGATGGTCGACACAATACAGGAGAAGACAATAAGAAGGGAAGTGTATAGCAAGAAGGATAAAAATAATTCTTTAATGAACGCTCAAATCACAATTAACTTTCTTGTAGTGGTTCAGCATTGACGAAACCTAAACAAAACAATCATTTAACCCTCTCACTTAAACCCTAGGGCCGATTTCAAGGTACCATTGTTTAGGGGGAATTTTCATATCCTAGAGTCATTGCCCACCATAGGAAATCAACTGCGCAGCCTTGCGACCCTTCATTTCGTATTGCGCAGCCTTGCGATCCTTTGTTTCCCATCGCGCAGAATTCCTACCTTGCTTGTCCTGGTGGCCAGCAAAATTGGAGGGCAAATTACGATTTTTCCACTCAAGGGTCGATCCCAAATCACACCACAGAAGGCCGGATAGATAAAAAGAGTAAAGCCTAAAGAGCAAAATGAACACACCTCATTATCCGAACGACGCCAATAAAATCCTGCCTGTTTTTCCAGCAGAAATAGGCTTAGGAGAAAGCTTAGCGTGCACTTAATCTTCCGATTAACTTCGATCTTAAAATCAGACAAAGTCGAAGCACCCCCTAAGATGGTGGACAGTTCACTGTCAAACGTGTGCACGCTATGCTTCCAGCAACAAAACGGGCGCGAGGGATAAAGAACGCGCGTTGACTCACAAACCTGGGAAGGGAGTGTTACGAGATGACCTCTGAGTTAACAAATCGCAGAATAAATATCTTCCGTTTGACTTCGATCTTAAAATCACACAAGGTCAAAGTACCAACGTGGTGGACACCTCACTGTCAAACGTGTACAAGCTATGCTTTCAGGAACGAAATTTTGGAACCATAACAGAATCTTCGCACTTCCTCTAAAGTCGCATTAAGAAGAAAACAGCTTATAATTATCACTTGATTGGCAAAGTCCACCATCACAGAAAATCGACTGCGCAGCCCTACGACCCTTCGTTTCGTATTGCGCAGTCGTACGACCCTTTATTTCCTTTCGCGCAGCCTCTTCATACCTTCTCTGAGGCCGCGCCAAGGCCATGAAGGTGTGGTATCAAGAAGAAGACAGCTTAGACTTATCACCTGACTGGCGAAGCCCCACCATTGAAAATGATCTGCACAGCTCAGCTGTGGTATTCTTCCGTGTCTACTGCGCAGTTCTCTTACACACGCAGTTCCTTTTTTGGAGTGAGGAATTACTCGCCAACACTTTAAATTAATAAGAAACTATGACAATATACGTAAACTAACGATAAACAAAATCCTTTTCAATTAAATCCCGGGCTAATTTCAGGGTGCCATTGTTTAGGGGGATTTTTTTTACCCCAGAGGCATGACCCGTCACAGAAAATCGACTGCGCAGCCCTAAGACCCTTCGTTTCGTTTTACGCAGCCGCTTCGTACCTTCTCTAAAGCCTCACCACGGACCACGGACCATGGTGTGGCATCAAGAAGAAAACAAAATATAATTATCACTTGCCTGGCAAAGCCCACCATCAAAAATTAGCTGCGCAGCTGTGAGAGCCTTCTGTATCTACTGCGCAGTTCTCTTACACTCGCAGTTCCTTTTTTGGAGTGAGGAATTACTCGCCAAGGCTTTATGACAATTACATAAACTAATGACAAACGAAATGGTCGATTATCAATTAAATCCTAGGGCTGATTTGAGGGTGCCATAGTTTAGGGGGAATTTTCTTACCCCCCATGGGCATAGCTCAACACGAGAAATCGACTGCGCAACCATAGACCCTTCGTTTCGTATTGCGCAGCCCTAAGACCCTTAGTATCCTTTTGCGCGGCCTCTTCCGGCCTTTTGAAAAGAATGACTAATTACTTTTTCTCTTAAATCCTAAAAAAGAGAGACAAACGAAAGACAGGGCGTATATGCGTATGAGAGAAACATCTGAGATCCTTCAGCAGCACTCCAAAGGAGTCAATTCCCTTTTTTCTCACCCCTATGGGCATAGCTCAACAAAAGAAATCGACTGTGCAACCTTACGACCCTTCGTTTCGTATTGCGCAGCCCTACGACCCTTAGCTTCCTTTTGCGCAGCCTCTTCCTGTCTCTTCTCAAAAGAATAATAGTTACTTTTTCTCTTGAATCCTAAAAGAGAGAGACAAACGAAAGACAGAGCATATATGCGTATGAGAGAAACAACGGGTCCTTCAGCAGCACTGCAAAGGAGTCCATTCCCTTGTACAATTGTACAAAGGTCAACTTGAATTGCTGGTGAAAATGATCGGCATGTACGAAAGGCGTAGATAGCTATGGCGAAATTCTAGCAGGCGGAAGAAACTCTTTGGTAAAGTCTTTCCTTGTCTCTTCAACTCATCCACGAAATTACCCGATGCCGGCGAAGTAGGTGTAGTTAGTGTGTAAAGTGTATACTAGACTATTACAGCACCAGCTCGTGAAGTGTATGCTTTGCCGGACTATAACATCACCAGCCAGTGAGTACTGCCAGACTATTACATCACCAGCGAGTGAATACTACCAGACTATTGCAGCACTAGCGAGTACTGCTTGCACGATACGCGTTCTGTCTTTCTGTCTTTAATACACTTATTTCTTGGCGGGGATTAGGTAACTCTGTATCATTGGTCTATTTCCTTGCTGAATTAGCATAGGCCAAAATTCCGTCCTTTTTCTCTTTGGTTCGGTGGTTGTCCTAGCGACCAAAATGAGGTTGACAATCCTATTATTTGTTAGCCAATCAGAAACGAATTAGGTTGTGCCGTAATTCGTTAAGGAGGGGGGGCTTACTTTTGTTGTTGTCATCGTGACTCTGTTACGTAGATGTTTCGCCCCTATCTGTCATCGTGACTTTGCATGACACTTGACATATTGACGTCTGTCATTGTGACGGTTTTGCTGGTCGCTAAGTGACATTGTTGCGTATTTCGTTTAAATTAAAACACACAACTAATTTATTGTATTAAAGGTTGTATTTTACTATTTTACTATAATTGTATTAACAATATCATGCTGGTTTCTAAAAGCGTGTTTACAGTCGCCATGCTTTTTTGTATGTTTCGTTTTGCACATGCGCACTTTTTATTCAGGTCGGATGCATAACAGTATGTGTTCGTTTTGCACATGCGCACCTTTGTTCCAGGTCGTATGCGTAACATATACCGCCCCACTTTGAAAACTATCAGTTTTCAACTTGTACACACGTAGCAGTAGTTTCATGTGGCACGATACAAATTTTGGTAATAGGGCGTTTATAAAGTCCGGTGTTGGTTTTAACTGTCACAACACGAATGATTCCGTCGTTACCGGGATGGATGTCGTTGATTCGTCCTAGCATCCACTTCAAGGGTGGCAAATTGTCTTCCTTTATCACAACAAGGAGTCCTGGCTGTAACATTTGTTGGTTGTGTTTGTTCCATTTTTGGCGTTGCTGTAGCTCGGAGATATATTCTTTCGTCCAACGTGACCAAAAATGTTGCATTAATTGTTGCATCCTCTGGAATCGAGATAAGCGATTTTCAGGTTTCTTCGTCCAATTTTCATCTGGTAGCGATGTCAAGCTTTCACCAATTATGAAGTGCCCTGGTGTGAGTGGGTTGAGGTCGTTAGGATCGTTTGACATAGGGTAAAGTGGTCTGGAATTTAAGCAGGATTCTACTTGCGTTAATACTGTTGCAAATTCCTCATATGTCAAAGCAGCATTACCAATGACTCTTAACAAATGGTGTTTCACTGATTTTACACCGGCTTCCCAAAGCCCACCAAAATGAGGAGCCCTAGGAGAAATGAAATTCCATTTGATACCTTCAAGAGAAAGTTTTGTTTGAATCTCATCTTTTGCAAGATTAAAAAAAGCATTAAGTTGATTTTTGGCTCCAATAAAATTAGTGCCGTGATCAGAAAATAATTGAAGACATTTTCCTCGTCTTGCCACAAAACGACGTAACGCGGCTAAAAATGCTTCGGTTGTCAAATCGCTTACTAATTCAAGATGCATAGCCTTTGTCGAGAAACAAACAAACAAGCAAATATAGGCTTTCGTAGTTTTATAATTTCGAGTTTTTCTGTCACGTAATAAAAATGGTCCGGCATAATCCACACCAGAAATTAAGAAGGGTCGAGTCGGAGTTAATCGAGATTCAGGTAAATCTCCCATTAAATATTGCACGTTAGGAGCATTAGAATTGCATCTAAAACAACGTATACAGTTGCGAATGATTTTTCGGACAAGATTGCGACCGGAAAGTGGCCAAAAACGTTCGCGAAGGGAGGACAAAGTGGCTTGTGGTCCGGCGTGTAATAATTTCAGATGTTCGTGTTTAGCCAATAAAATCGTAAAATGACTTAAAGGAAGAACTGCTGGATGTTTTTTAGTAAATTCAAATGCTGATTTTTTGATTTTACCTCCAACGCGTATAATTCCTAAATCATCCAGAAAGGGATTTAACTTAAGCAAATTACTTTTCGTAAGAAGAGGTTTTACTTTTGATAACTCAGAATATTCTTTAGAGAAACATTCACGTTGTACTAAACGTATTAAAACATTTTCAGCACTTTGTAATTCCTTTGCAGTAAGTGGTCCTATCTGTTTATTAGCTGGGTTTTTCAAATTGTTGATAAATCTTAGACAATAACTTGTTACATTCTTTAATTTGATTAATGTTGAAAATTTAGATATTAATTCAAAGGATTCACACGTGGAAACTAAAGTGGTTGTTTTGGTGCGAAATTCAGGCAGTTCAGTAAATGGTATATTGAAATTTTCTGATTTATTATTTTTGAAATAAGGAGCAGATAGCCATTCAGGTCCTGTCCACCAGAGACGAGAATTGATTAAATCCTTTGGCGTGAGCCCTCGAGTTAATAAATCAGCAGGGTTTTCATTGCCCTTTACATAATACCAATTTTCGGTGTCAGTTAAACTTTGAATTTGAGATACTCTATTCGCTACAAATACCTTCCACAAGTGTGGTGATTGTTTGATCCATGCCAATGCGATAGTAGAGTCACACCAATAAAATTTTTTGTCAAATTTAATATGTAATGCATCGTTTACTTTATTCATGAGTTCAGCAAGTAATAAAGCACCGCATAATTCTAAACGTGGTATTGTTATTAGTTTCAGTGGAGCAACTCTACTTTTAGCAAAAAGGAGTCGAATGCAACAATTGCCAAGATGATCGATTGTTTTCAGGTAAATGCATGCTCCGTAGGCTTGCTCTGAGGCGTCAGAAAAACCATGAACTTCTATTAACTTCGGGTGATAACATATGACGTGTCTCGGAATTTGCACTTGTTCCAAGAATTGCAGCTGATTTTTGAAATTCGTCCAGGTAGTATGCAAATCGATTGGCAAGGATTCATCCCATGAAACATGAAGTTGCCATAATTTCTGAAGAATTATTTTTGCATTTATGTTAACAGGAGATAATAAGCCTAAGGGGTCGAAAATTTGTGCGACAGCTGATAGTATGGACCGCTTAGTTACCTTTTCATTTTGAGTGCCTTTAATCGTGTAAGAAAGATGGTCAAATTCAGAGTTCCACAATAATCCTAACGTTCGCGTTTGTTCAATTTCACCAATATTTAAAATTGAAAGAGGATTTTCTACTTCGTTGTTGTCAAGAATTGCTTTGTCATTTGTTATCCATTTTCGTAGATTGAATCCGTGAATATTTAGGATGCGAGAAATTTCATTTTTGATGACCTCTTCAATAGTTTGAGCTCCGGTCAAGAGGTCGTCGACATAGAAATCATGTAAAATAATGGAACTTATTTCATGCAAACAGCGGATGGCCAAGAATGCAGCAGCCGCGGTTCCATAAGTAACCGTGTTGAGTTCGTAAATCGAAAGTTCGTCTGAGGGCTGATAACGCCAAAATATTCTTTGTAATGAACGTTCCTCCTTTTTAATAATTATTTGGCGGTACATTTTTTCTACGTCTGCAGCTAAGACGAAGTTATGCTTTCTAAATCGCAGAATTATTGAAAATAAGTCGTCTTGAATGGTTGGACCAACGTGCATTATATCGTTCAAGGAATAACCGGATGTTGTCTTTGCCGAGCCGTCGAAAACGACTCTTAATTTTGTTGTGGTACTAGAGTTTTTAGTAACACAATGATGTGGCAAATAAAATGCATTATCCTCATTTGGTTGGTTTACCCTTGTCATGTGTTGAAGCTTTTCGTATTCAGTCATGAATTGAACGTAGTCTGCTTTCACTTCAGGGTTGCTCTGTAATTTCCTTTCGACCGCATAAAATCTTTTTAATGCAGTTTGTTTTGAGTCTCCTAAATTTTGATTTGGTGCTTTCAAGGGTAATGATACTACAAAATGTCCGTTTTCGTCAATCGTAGTGTTGGTTTTAAAATGTTCTTCACAAAATCTTTCATCGGAGGAAAGAGGCCTGACTTTAGGACATTCCTCTAACTCCCAAAATGCTGTAAGTCGTTTTTCAACGTCAAAATAAGAGGCATTTAAATTGCACTGAATTTTCTCAGGAGTCCAATGTTTGGCATGAATTGGTCCAGAAATTATCCATCCTAGTTGTGTTTTCTGTAAGATGGGCATGCGATGACCTAATTTGATTTGTCCAATGCTAATTGTATTCCAAAATACTTCGGCGCCTATTAAAATATCAATTGGACTACTTTTGTTAAATGTTGGATCAGCTAGAATTAAATTGGTCGGTATTTTTAGAGGGGCCTGACTGAAAGAAATTGCAGGGATGTTGCCATTTATGTTTTTCACAACAATACAAGACAGTGAAGATTTATAGGCATTAATTCGTGATTGGATCATAACTGTTGTTTGCTGATTTGCAATTGATGTTGTTTGATTGATTCCAGAAATGGATAAATCGATTTTGTTTGTTGTTAATTGCAATTTGTCACACAAAGTTTGACTTATAAAGTTACTTTGGGAGCCACTGTCCAAAAGTGCACGACATTGGTGTATTTGTCCTCTCTTGTCAGCTATTTGAACAAGAGCGGTCGATAATAAAATGTGAGAAATTTGATTATCAAGAGTGTAATTAGAGATGGTTTGATTAGATGACTCATTTGACATCCTAACTTGTGTCGTAGATGTATCATCGTTTTGTGCGTTCGTCATTGGTTTGAGAGTCTGGTCAAAATGTAATAAAGTGTGATGTCTTTTTTCACACTTGCGACATGTTCCTGCGTGACATTCTTTTGCTGTATGACCTTTGCGCAAACAATTTATGCATAATTTTAATTGTTTTGTCTTATTTAGTCTGGCATTCGTATCTAATTTAAGAAAATTTTCGCAGTTGTATATAGTATGATCCTTTTGGCAGACAATACATTTTGGGGCATTTGATGTCACAAAAGATTTGGTAGTTTTTTGTTTTTGTATTTCGCATTTGTGTTGCGAATTTGTCGACACTAGTGTATCTAATAAGCGACATTTTTCATTGAGAAATTTACTAAAATCGTTTAAAGTGGGT
Source organism: Serrognathus titanus (assembly GCA_039766575.1). Taxonomy (NCBI): domain Eukaryota; kingdom Metazoa; phylum Arthropoda; class Insecta; order Coleoptera; family Lucanidae; genus Serrognathus; species Serrognathus titanus. The sequence goes on along the minus strand of CM077911.1, from coordinate 18,172,303 downwards.
AATTGCTCCTTTGTGTTTTCGTATTCCCATTCTCGTCTGGTTATGGGATCTAGTTTTGCGCTAATTAGGTGTATAATGATGGTATCCCAATACTGTGTGGGTTGTTCAAGCACTTTTAAAGCGCGTAAATGTCGTAACATGCCGTCATGTAATTGTCGTAAACCAACATTTGATTCTTTGGCAATTGTGGGTAATGCTAAAAGAGCTTTGATATGATTATTTATCAAAAGTTGTTTGTTTTCGAAACGGTCGAGTAAAAGAGTCCAAGCCACATTGTAATTTTCTGCTGATAATTCGAGCGAACGTATAACATCCGCTGCTTCCGCTTTTAACGTTGAACGCAGGTAATGAAATTTTTGAATTTTAGGTATCGACGCGTTTGAGTGAATAACGGCATGAAAGGTGTCTCGAAATGATAACCAATGTTCATAGGAACCGTCAAAATTTGGCAAATTGAGCGTAGGCAACTTAATGTTATTTACGTTTACGTTATTGTGTGGCGTGAGGCTGCAATTTTCGGATTTGACCGACATGCTTTCTTGTTTTTGAGATACATTGTCGTTCAGGTGCCTTTTAGCTAAGGAGATTACATTGAAGTATGCATTTTCAAAGTTTTCGCGTTCGGACTCGTGATCCGTGTTATCACTATCTAACGCTTCAATATTAGATTGAATTGTGTTAAATTCTTCCCATAATTGTTCAATCTTGGAAAGACGAGATTCTAATTGCATTAAATCAGTGTCTTCATTTTTAATGTATTTGTTTAAAAAAGTTTTAAAGCGCGTTAATTGGCCTTTGATGACACTACGTTTTATTTTATATTGTTCTTCTGCCATGTCGAAATTAATGGCTTTGTAATAATGAGATGCGATACTATATTTGCAACACTATGTAACGTTAATTGGATGTAATAATGAAAAGGGATATAGATACAAGGAAAGCACTCACCGAAAAGCTCTGTTTTCTTGCAAATATGCTGTGGTTGTGGATGGACCGAATGCCGCTGAATGTTGTGATGCTTTCGCTGGTTTTTTCTTAAAACATCCGTGCTTCGAAGGACCAGACATGTAACCCCCCGCCCCCACACCCATATTAGGAATTCACTGAAAGTATGGAGAAAATTCATTCTTAAAGATGTAAACAAAAAAGAAATTTCAAAATCTAGATTCGGGTGGAGAAGGTTGGCGGGAAAAAAACAGGGTGCGTTCAGAAACTTGCTACGCTGTCCAATAATCAATTAATCGATTAACTCGCTTGGGAAAGCATGGATAGAATTCTGTTGGCCCTCCCTTAATCCCAAGTGACTTTTTTATTTGTTTGTGCAATTTTTTCAGCCAATGTAACATACCATATACCGAGGGCGCGTTCAGACAATGCCAGACTTCCGCAATGATTTTTATTTTAATTTTGCTTGCGCAAAACAGTTTTGCTTTAGGCGGTGCAAGACTTGGATGATGATTATTAGATGTAACGAAGACTCGTCCAGAAAATTCCAGGCGTTCGTAGTTAAGCGGAATGCGATATTAGTTAGGTGTGTGCGTCTGTGTGAGTACGTACGTACAAAGACGGCGGCGGCGACGTCTCAGCGAGTTATTTCTCGCAAAAAGGAACAAAAGCCGAAATAAGGAATCTTTTATATATTTTCTAGTCCTAGGGCCCGCCTTTGTTGCCAAGACAATGCCGACTGCTTTGCATTGTTACATCAAAAGGACGCAACGGTGAACTTGCCTCGCTTTTCTTGGTTCTTTTTTTCCGCGCGTTGTTGTGCACGCGCGGAGCTTCCTCTGATATCATCCGATATCGACGAAGAATAAAAAGAAAAATTTGGAAAACCGAATGATTTCCGGACACTATTTTATTACAGTTTTCTACATATACAGGGAGTTTATTCTTTGACTCGATAATTGAAGATGGAAAGAATTAGTCACGGCATCGCACGGCTGTGTTTTGACCTTTGAACTGAAACTTTGAAAACAAAAAACGAATTTTAAAATAAAAAGTAACTAAACAGGACGCTTCAACTTTGCTCTTGAGCGTTACATAACTAGTTGTAATTAATTTTTTTTAATATAAATACGCAACAATAGATTAATTGCATCGAGTAAAAAACCGAAGGGTATTAAGAGTGATAAACTAATCTTATCTGGGGACACCGCGTTTATGGTGGATATCCCCCTCAGTTCGAGTTTTAAGTGCGCGTGATTCGACATGTGCACGACGAAGCCCTTTTCGGCACTCCTCATTACATGTGAGTTGTTTTGTTTTTTTTAATCAAACCTTTAAAAGCACCACGCAACACAAAAAATTACATCGATTTTAAACGATGGGAATACAAAGAAAAAATCGTTGTATGATACAGGGTGTCTCATGCTCGACCCTTTCCTAAAGGCGCCCTGCGTTTGAGAGAAGAGCTTCTGTTCTTAAACCCCCCGTCAGATTCGGATGTTTTCAAATCAAGTTAAAATTCAATCAGCGACGTACGGAATTTGTAACGGAACCACGAGCCAGCACCGTCCGAAATATTTTGTTGAAGTTCTCTGCGTTTAAAAATTTAAGAGACGCACCCTGTATAACACAACCTCCAAGCTTAGTTGATTTTATTGAATCCAAATTCCCGAAGCTAAAGCTCGTAAATCTAGCTTATCAACGAGTGAATAGTAAAATTTATTTTTAAAACAAACAAAATGACTAACGAGAAAATTTTCCTGTGAAAACTTGAGTGTTTGGATTTGTTTTTTTTTTTTTTTTTGATAACGAAATTCGTTATCTCAAACTCGAATCGCAGCCTGGACTTCTTCTTCTGTTTTTTAGGCGTCGTTCTGATTGGAGCGCGAGGGGAAGTTGGTTTTCGACAGCTGTTTGAGACGACGGCCGAAAACAATGGCACGTCGAATTTCAACGCTACCTTGACCAACACCAATACAACTTGGACCAATGATAACGCAACCTCGATCACCAATACTACATCGAATACGAATTTGACGTCGCCTCCTAACTTGGAAGGTCGAATAATCGGAGGGCAAATCGCTTTTGATCGTTCCCAGTTTGCCTATCAGGTACTATCTTAAGAATTATCATCAACTGTATCTCTTAGATTTAACCAAAAACCACCAGCATAGCTGGTTGAGGATATTGATTTGATTTTGTAACGTAACAGTACCACTTGTGTGGCTCCCTCTTGAGAATAGACAAGCTCTGAACTAAGGAGTGATAAGGAGAGAAGAAAGGCCGTTTAAACAATAATAAAGAAAAAACTTCTACAACGATCAATTTAGTACCTTTGGAGAAATTTTTCGTTTGAGGAAGGGTTGAAAGGCATTTTTGTGATTACCGGCATGAAGCTGAAAAACAATCGAAAATTACTCATTCGGCGACTCTTTCAGGCGTCCTTGAGGCAACCCAGGACTCATGGAAGCTTCCACTTCTGCGGGGCGACCATCATCGACCAGCAGCACCTACTGACGGCGGCGCACTGCGTCGTGTCTGAGAACGGCGTCGTTACCAGACCCTCTACGATCTTCAGCGTCGTCGGTGACCTAAACGTCGCTCAGGCAAACGCTTTCACCCTCACGAGGACCATCAGTCACATATTTACGCACCCCAACTATAACCCAAGGACGATACAACACGACGTCGCTGTCTTACGCGTAAGTATCAATTTGCAGTTGAATCATTGAGCAATTGAATCATCGAGAGTTTTCGGGAAGTTACTAGATGGCAGGCAGACCATTCTGCTTTGTTAGAACTTTAAAATAGAGAATGGTGGAGGCGCCGGAAGTATTGTCTGAATTAATGAGGTGGTGGTGTTTCAGGTATCACAACCCTTTGGTAGCTGGACGGCCTTCATTAGGCCTCTCCCTCTGGCAGTCACAACCCCACCGGACAACACGAACTGCACGGTTTCTGGCTGGGGCGTAACGGAGGTCAGTACCTCGCTTCTATTCAACGCATCAAAACTAAACACTCGGTTTCAGACTGGTTCCAGCAGCGACTTGTTGCGTTTCGTCAGCGTCCCCATCGTCCCTCTTCAAATCTGCAGGTCCTCGTACGGAAACTCTTTGCTTTCGGGGATGATCTGCGCCGGTTTTATGCAGGGAGGCAGAGATGCTTGCCAGGTGAGAGGGTTTGTATTCAATTGATATTATTGGAATGGTCAGACTATAGACTTCAATCAAAAATGAAGGGGAAATGCGTATTTCAAAGGTTTAACTCGCGTTCAAAGAAAGTACGAGGCTTTATTGAAATGGTTGCGCTATACTTCAACCTGCACAGTAATTTTCAATGAACTGTCACACTATAACATGTTGAAACTTTTAAACAGAGGCCCGAGGCTTTATTGAAATGGTCTGAATAGACTACGACATGCTACAGGATAGTTCGGCCATTTCAATAAAGTCAATAAATGTAAACTGTTTTGTTCAAATGGTCAGACCAAAACAAACGAAGTCTGACGTGCAAGTTTTGAAATGTTGCTGTCACTGTCGATTCCACTAAAAACAATTTAATTATTCGCAGTCGCTTTTAAGTAAATCGTTCGAACTTCGCGCTCACGTCTGCTTTTTTTTTGTTGTAAGCTCTGTTGGTGGCGACCTGCATTAAATTTTAAATAATGTGGAGAGTATAGTCCAACCGTTTCATTAAAGTATCAATTAAAGTTTTGGAGTTTTAGGGTGATTCAGGAGGTCCTTTGGCTTGTCTCAATTCAGTGGCGGGGATCGTTTCGTGGGGTTACGACTGCGCCCGCCCCCAATTCCCCGGAGTCTACGCCGACGTAGCCACCTACAGGAACTGGATCAACCAGCAGCTTCAGAGGTCTTCATCCGAAACCACGACGCTCAGCGTATTCGCCTTACTCTTGGTGATATTGTCCACTGTTTATAGTTCCTCATAGAAGAATTCGCCGTAGATGGCGTGAGGGAGGAAGACATAGACTGATAATGATAATAAATAACTTTATACACAGAGATTAAAAAAAATAATAATAAATAAACGAACATAAGGTCTTTAAAGTATTTTGATTTCTTTAGAATTCTGTAGGGTTTCGAGCTGTAGGTTTTTCTTTTTTTTTTTTTTTGAAAGCGCGGACTGGAAGAATTAACTCCAGATAAACTCTCTATCTTATCTAGGGCGGGTGTGTTTATAATGGATATTCCTCGGCTTGCGTCCTCAGTGCATGTGATCCAATATGTGCAGAGTATATCATCTGCTGGCGCTTGTCACGTGTAAGTACCACTTCAAGTAACAATCATAATCAATAATGGGTGAGGGTTCAAACCTCGTGGTGTTTACGAAAGATAAAAAACGATTTTTTTCCATGCGTGATTGTATTTAATTCGAACTAACAACGCTTCTGAGTAAATACGATCGTAAAATCCTGCATCGAACCGAAAAGTAATAAAAATTCCTCGAGTTAATCGCTTAAGTCATCTTTATCAATGCGCGATATTTGAAGGTGGTGAGTAATATTCATAAAATGAATTTTAACGCGCATCCGTTCGACGAAATTCGCCGGAGCTTGGAAGTAAATAGTAAAGATTGTTTTGTTCGGGAATGAAAGGAAACGCCAAAAAAAAACGGAAATTATTTCACCGCTTTATTGAAATGGTCGGACTATAATATTGGGTTGAAAAGTTCGATCCGACCACTTCAATAAAGCAGCAGGTCAAAGGAATATAGAGGTGCGATCCCTAAGTACAGTCATGCGCACCTAAAATGCACCTTCTGCATGCAAACCTCACCCTTAACACCTTGTGGTGCAAGACACAAAACTGTCAATCGTAGCAGTTCAATTGAAAAGTTCATCGAGTAGCCTGTAAATTGAAGTGAAGTGAAGTAGATCTTGAATCAAATCGATGTGAAACGTCACAACTGTCATTTAGTTTAGGTTTAGGAGGTCACACTTGTTTCTTTCAAAAATCTTACAGAATTTTAAGGAACAGGCTTCGAAAACAATTGCTAAAATCTGCAAGTTTTACTGTCGTATTAAGAAAAAATTAAAAACTAGCATAATTTTTTTGAATTTGATTTTTTAACCATTTACACATATGAGCTGCTCGGAGCAGCTCATTTGTGTAAATAATTGAGAGCGCCTCAACGTTGATGCACACTTTCTAGTATTTAAAATTTTTATTTTCGAAAGATTAAAACTCGGTAAGTTTTCCGAAAGAACCCACGCAGATGAAACTCTTTTTTTTTTATTAAAGAGGACACACTCCTCAAGTTTGGCACATTTTCTTGAACAGCCTGTGTTTTTTGGACTACCATAGAAGAACGGAGGAATAGAATTCAAAAAAGAAAATGAAGAAACAAAAATACAAAACTACAAGGATTGAAATAAAATAAAAAAAGAAAAGAGAAGAAAATGACAAATAAAAACTTACAGAGAAAAAGCAAACGATGACAAAAGGCGTTCGAATTTCGACGTTTCCCTTCACAAGCATGAAACCGCAAAAGGGAACATAAACAAAAGACGATCGATTACTTAATAAACCCAAGAAACAAAAAAATATGGACGACGATTTCAATGCAAAAACAAGGACAAAAGACGATCGAATTTATGAAGGACAAAGTCGAAATACGAACTTCTCTTCATTTATTTTCTATCGCTGGACGATAGCTTTTTTCTTTTTTATCCAAATCATCATCCATTTTTTTGTTTCTTGCGTTTGGTTAAAGAATCGATCGTCTTTTGTTTATGTTTTTAACAAAAACCGTGTTTTCTTTTATGGTTTTATGCTTATGAAGGAAAAAGTCGAAATTTGAACGTCTTTTGTCATCGCTCTTCTTTTATTTTCTGACGCAAGCGATGACAAATGACGTTCGAATTTCGACTTTTTCCTTCATAAGCATAAAACCATAAAAGAAAACACGGTTTTTGTTAAAAACATAAACAAAAGACGATCGATTCTTTAACCAAACGCAAGAAACAAAAAACGAATGACGATTTGGATAAAAAAGAAAAAGCTATCGTCTTGCGATAGAAAATAAATTTAGAGTGATGACAAGAGACGTTCGTATTTCGACTTTGTCCTTTAAAGGCACGAAACCGCAAAAGAAAACGCGGTTCTTGTCAAAAACATTAACAAAAGACGATCGATTGTTTAACCAAACGCAAGAAACAAAAAATAGATGACGATTTTACGTCAGAAAATAAATGAAGAGCGATGACAAAAGACGTTCGTATTTGGACTTTTTCCTTCATGGCCATTAAACAACAAAAGAAAACGCGGTTTTTGTTAAAAACATAGACAAAAGACGATCGATTCTTTAACTAAACGCAAGAAACAAAAAATTGATGATGATTTGGATAAAAGAGAAAAAAGCGATAGAAAATAAATGAGGAGCGATGACAAGAGACGTTCGAATGTCAACTTTGTCCTTCATAGGCACGAAACCGCAAAACGAAACGCGGTTCTTATCAAAAACATAAACAAAAGACGATCGATTATTTAACAAACGCAAGAAACAAAAAAAAATGGACGACGATTTCAATGCAAAAAAAAAACTTTCGTTTTGCATCAGTAAAGAAATGAAGAGCGATGACAAAAGACGTTCGAATTTCAAAGTTTTCCTTCGTGGGCATAAAACCCCAAAAGAAAATACGTTCTTTGTTAAAAAAAGAAAAAACAAAAGACAATCGACGCAAGAAACCAAAAAGAATGGACAACTTGAACACAGAAAAGAAATATTTCGTTTTGCGTCAGAAAATCAAATAAGAGCGATGACAAAAGACAAGCAAAAAAATAACAAAACACAATCGACTGTGAAATAAATTCAGAATAAGCGATTAAATAAATAAATTCATCAAAAGACACAGGAAATAAATAAAGTAACGAAATACGAATGATGGTAAAAAAAGAAAACCGACAATTATGGTTTTGTTTCTGTCCAAAAGAGGTCGACAAAAATTGATTGTCATTTATTTTTCGTCGTTTTCTGCAAATTGCAGAAAACAATGTTTTTTCATCTCTAATTGCCTTATGACATGAGAGATGTCATTGAATAGGTTTGAAGAGGTTTGTCACGAAACAGGTCATGAAGTCACCAAATCTAGTGACAAAATCACTAAATTGTCAACTTTTTTTATATTACGGTAATCCCACACGAGATGGAACTAGACTCGATAAGAACTAAAATTTTCTTTGAATTGTTTACGTCAGGATTCCGGTTTCTTATCAAAGAAATCCAGATGCAAACGATTTTTTAAATAATGTAGGAAATCAAGCACCCTTTTATATACAGGTTGTCTCTACTGTCTCGGACACTTCAGGAGAAAAGCAACCCAACCCAACCCTTTTATCTACAGGTTGTCTCTACTGTCTCGGACACATCAGGAGAATAGCATTTATAAAATCTAGCATTTACCTTCTAAATATCCTCACTAACGTGCATCCAGAGTATCTTCATCTCTTGTTGTTACATGAGGTTAAAAGTAGATGCAGATACATCTAAAAAGTAAAAAGTGAAGCGAAAACGCTATTGGTCATTTTGATGTCATTCTCTATGTCTAGGTATCGTTTTGGTTCGTACACAGGAAGAAAAAGTCGAAGGCGAACAACTGCTTGAGACTACAACCGGCAGCGAAGCGCCACCTGGCGATGGTACAACTGCCAGTTTCAACCCGAACGTGCGAATAATAGGCGGCGAAATCGTATCGGACCGTTCAGAGTTTCCCTATCAGGTATAATAGAATAATTAAACAAAACAAACGATCCTGCTATTTTATTGAAATGGTCGAGCTAGAGCAAAAAGAAAGTGCACATCATGTTTTAAATTAATTTGGCTTGTTATTTAAACCAACGTTTCAAAGCTTTCAAGAAGAAATAATTCTGACGTGACTAAAAGTGGAAAGTAGTTAATTCTGAAGCTAGAGAAACCAAAACCACTCCGACAAGCGAATTATCGAAGTTCCCTGCCATTTTATTGAAATGGTCGGACTATACTTCTTAGTCTTAAGTGCGACCACTTAAAAAAAGAGATTTGTTTGCAACTCCGCGTTAATTAATACAATAATAAAAAGATTTTGACAAAATCAAGACGCAAGAAGAAAAAGGAATCGCCCAAGGAACGTTTTATGTTTTATTAAAGCCACCACTTTATTGGAGCTGTCAGACTGTTATGTATTATAGTCCGACCACTTCAATAAAGTTTATACAACCCTTTCATTGAAATAATGAAACGACTTACCACTACAATAGCCTTTTTCTCAACAGAAACAAAAAATATTTCTGCAATCAATAAAAAAAAAAGAACGTGAATTTTTCTTTCAGGCTTCCTTGAGGCAACGCTCGTTTCGAGGTAGCTTCCACTTCTGCGGCGCCACCATCATCGACCAGCAGCACCTACTGACGGCCGCGCACTGTCTCGTTTCGGAAGCCGGCGTCATCACCAGTACCTCGCGTATCTTCGCCGTCGTCGGAGACCTAGACGTCGCCCAACAAACCCACTTCAGCGTTTCGAAGGCGATCAGCAACGTTTTCACCCACCCCCACTATTCGACCAGGACATTTCAACATGACGTCGCCGTCTTACGCGTAAGTCCAACAACGAAATCATTACAAGCGGCTGCGACCGACTTGCTTCTCAACCAAATTTGTTTCTAGGTGTCACAACCCTTTGGTAATTGGACGGCCTTCATCAACTACCTCCCGCTCGCTGTTCTAACACCCCCGGATGACACCATGTGCACCGTATCCGGGTGGGGGGTAACAGAAGTCGTTAGTATTTAACCCTACGTTCTAATTTGACGATAGATATTACGAGACATTTTCAGAATGGTCGCCCCAGTGACGTGCTACGTTACGTCGACGTTCCCCTCGTGGCCTTGACCATCTGCAGATCCAGGTATGGAAGCGCGGTGCTCCCCGGCATGATCTGCGCCGGTTTCATGGAGGGCGGAAGAGACGCCTGCCAGGTGATTTACTTCAAACCTGCGCTTGCGATTGCACCATTTTGATCGTCACTGTGTCTTAGGGCGACTCTGGAGGACCGCTGGCGTGTGTCAATTCAGTGGCGGGGATCGTTTCGTGGGGGTATAGCTGCGCCGCCCCCGGATTTCCCGGAGTTTACGCCGATGTCGCCAGCTATAGATTATGGATAGAAGAACAGATGTTTCGATCATCATCAAGCCACCATACAATCAGCGTGTTCACTTCTCTGACCTTACTGTATATATATATTTATTTTAACGAGTAACTAGTCACGTGAATTCCAGGAGACAAATTATGCAGCGGTGCAATGTGTGTTGCATACCTTGCTTATATCAGGCGTAAATTAATTAACAAATAATTATTGTAACAACGAAAGTGTAATTATGATTTGCGCCCCCCAATAACGGGGCTCACGCTTTGGTTGTTAAAACGGACTCACGTTTTGAATGTTTGCCCGCAATTGTGATAATTTTTTATCTGATCTACGAGTTTGCCAACACCTGATAAGCGCAGTGTGCCTTACCAACTAATCATGTGTAGCATTATGTATTTAGTCGTCCTCTTAAGCTGTAAGTAACTTTTATAACTTTGTTATCCCCTGGATAAAGCGCGTTACACAATAACATATTAATTTATTATCAGCGGCGTCGGTGAGTTTTTTTTTTTAATATTTGTGTAAACCCGTTCGTTGCAGCATACTATGACACACACCGGAGCAAAAGACTCCTTTGTGTAATACCTTTCTGAGTTTAGCTTTTTTTATTGAAATAAATATGAAATATAGTACAGTCGAATAAGTTGTTTACGTAAAACAAAGTGTTTTTTTTTCTGTGAATAATAGATGAATCACGTAAGTTTTATCATCTGTTACTCTGTGTGTAGTGTTTCCTAGAGCGCGAAATATCTAAAGCCCAAAAGATTATTGGATGATTCTTCTGCAAATACTGCCCTATTTAATACATAATCTGACTTAATCAAAAAAGAACGTTATGAATAATAATTCTAGAAATTATGAACGAACCTAAGATATCTAAGTTCACCGCGCTGCCGCCGCCGGGACGAAACAAACATTGTAATCTGTCGATAAGATGCCGAATATAGCATTGTGATTACGATACGTAAAGCTCTGTTCAATAGATGAATGAATTGGCACTTGTGAATTAAGGATAATCAATTTTTTTTTAATCATAATAATTTTTTGATTATCATTCCTACTTTTCTCTCTCTCACTCTTAAATAACGGAACAGAAGGAACGTGACCGAAAATGACTTTCTCAGCTTAGTCCTCCACCCCGCGGCATCTCATTATACAGGATGTTAGGTTATTGCTTGGACAAATTAAAACTGTAAATGAAGGGTGTCGTATGGGATCAGAAAGTACTCAAACATGCCGGATTTTCGGTACATTTTGAAAAAATGCAAAAAGAGCGAACTATTGAGAACCGCTGATAGTACTTACGGAGCCAGCGCCGATTAAAGAAGATGTTCCAAATTCATGCCGTCAGCTCGAATGCATGCATCAACACGACGCTGTAAAACTGCCCGCACACGCAAAACGAGCGCCGGCGATATCTACGCTCTACAGCACGTGCATTGCACCTACATTCGCCATACGTCAAAATAATATCAACAAGTTCGTAATTTGTGTATGCATTCATTTTGTCCCCGACCTGCACACTCCGAAATATGTTAAGACACTGAACGTGCGTTATTTGCTTGTCATAAAATAATAAACCATCTGGGAATTTATAGAAAGGGATCGCCCGCCCGGATGGCGTTCGGCACATGGGTGTAACAGTAGATAAGACAATCAGTGGTTTCGAAACAATTTTTATCGATTTTTGTTTGAATCTTTTCCGGGAAAACGAAAGCCGGAACATCCTCGAATGTAAAGGCTTTTTTACTGTACAGAGTGTTCTCCATACGTGGTTTGCAGGTGTCCAGTCAATTACCTAAAACCCTGTATAACCACTGTACCTAACAACTGGGCTATCAATACTAACATCCGCCAACGTTTCAACTAGGTACTCCACCTAACGCCCTCTCATCATTATGTAACATTATAAAAATGTAAACGCGTGCGCGGCCGTTTTACTGAAGTGGTCGGACTATACTTAAAAACTTGAAAAGTAAAGTCTGACCATTTCAATAAAGTTGGGCGGGCTTGAGTCATATAATTAGGGTTGCCAACCGTCACGGATGAGCCGGGATGTGCCGACGTTTTTAGGACACTGATGAAGACGTCCCACGTCACTTCTTCGTCTTCAGAACTTACCGAACGTCAACGATTTGTTTTTGAAAATCACAAATAAATTAAAAGCAAAAAAAGAAAAACAAATGACAATCGCAATATTTACGGAAAGACGAAAAACAAAGTGAAAATAATGGAATCAAAAAAAAGGAAGAAAAATATTCAAGAAACACAATCGAATTGGAAAATATTACTAAAGAAAGTAAGAAAAACAACTGACGGTCGTAATTAAAAAAAAAAAAAAATTTAATCAAATAATTAATAATAAACTTACAAATCGTAATGGTAATTCGAAATTCACACAAAGAGAAAAGAAAGCGAAAGGAAAACAAAACACAATCGCAAGGAACATTTAGGAAAAAAAGATCGCAAAAAATTGAACACAAATTTTTGTTTTTTTACTTAATTTCTGAAAAGTGATAAAAATTCAAAACAAAAAAAAAAAAATAAGAACATTTTTGACGGTCAAGAAACCTAATCGAATTGGAAGAAAAAAACAAAAATTCCTGAAAGAAGTAAGGAAAACAAACGATGATCATAATAAAAAAGAAAAACAAATGACAATCGCAACATTTACGGAACGTCAGAGAGAAGAGAAAGGAAAACAAAACACTATCGCAAGCATCGTGTACGAAAAAAGAAAAACACAGAAAATTAAAAATACTACTTCGTTTATTTAATTTCTGAAAAATGGTAAAAATTTTTAAAAAAATTAAGAACGTTTTTGATGGGCGAGAAACCTAATCGAATTAGAAAAAAACAAAGATCAAAATTAAAACAAATGACGATTATAATAAAAACAAAAAAGGAAAACAAGTGACAATCGCAACAATTATGGAACGTCAGAAACACAAGAAAAAAAGAGAAAAGGAGACAAAACACTATCGCAAGTATCATGTGCGAAAAAAGAACGCAAAAAATTGAAAATAAATCTTTGTTTGTTTATTTAATTTCAGAAAAGTGATAAAAATTAAAAACAAAAAAAATTATAAACATTTTTGACGGCTGAGAAACCTAATCGAATTAGAGGAAAAAAATTCTCAAGGAAGCAAGAAAAACAAATGACGATCGTAATAAATAAAATAAAAGAAAAACAAATGACAATCGCAACATTTGCGAAACGTCAGAAACACAAGAAAAAAAGAGAAAGGAAAACAAAACACTACCGAAAGCGTCATGTACGAACGCAAAAAATCGAACACAAATTTTGGTTTGTTTATTTAATTTCTGAAAAGCGACGAAAATTAAAAACAAAAAAAAATTATACACGTTTTTGACGGCCAAGAAACCTAATCGAATTGGAAAAAAAATCTGAAGGAAACAAGAAAAACAAATGACGATCGTAATAAATAAAGAAAAAAAGAAAAACAATTTTTTTTTTACTTATTTTCAATATGCATCAAAGTTAAATTTCACTGGCGCCATCTCTGAGTGTCACCTGATTAAGGGACAATTATAAGACAGTTACGACTCAAGAACAAGTTTTGCGGTAAACGGGGTTACACGAAAATGATAATTGAAACTACACGATTTATTTCAATTAAAATTTTATTAATTTTAGTGGCGCCATCTGTTGCACTTCTTGACGGAAAGAATACTTATCGCATCGAGTTCTCACATTTTTCACTTATTTTCAATATAACTGACGCCACCTGTGTGAATTTTCATCAACTGCGGGCCGACCTTGAAATACAAACAAGTGGGTGTGAATTTTGGCGTGGAATGCAATAAAAAGATTTTTTTATTATTTTCAAGTTAAATTAAATGATATTTTAGTGGCGCCATCTATTGCAAGCGCAATTAATTATAATTTGCGGTGACTCCACGAAAGATAGTTCTTACAACAAAGCACACTCTCAAGAAGTTCTTAGTAAAAATAACAAGAAATTCGGTGATTAGGAGAATAAATGCGAGAGAATTCAATGGCGCCATCTATCCATATTGTCGGAAACTTAAATAATCTAAGCGCCAAATATAAACTGTAAACTGCAGCGACTCCACGTGATAGCTTCTAGAATAGAGAAAATTTAAGTTTTCGGCAACACAAATCAAAAATTCGATATTTTCAATTGTTTTCGGTTTAAATTGGAAAAGAATTTAACGGCGCAAGCCACTATAATGTGGCGACCTCTCTGCTTCTTCTTTAATAATAAACTTCATGACCATGTCTTTTTTTATGATTAGACCTCTCCGTGAACCAATCTTCCAGATTACCCACGAAGCCACTAGAATGTGGCGTCTTCTCTGTTTGTTTTTCTGTTTTCTGGATGGCCTATCTATTAGGCCATAAATTAACTGTCAAAATTCGGCTTTTGTTAGGTATAAGCTTAACCATCGGACAAGACGAACCAACAACAGAAACGGAACCACCGGAAGCACCTCCCGACGAAACCACATCGACGACTGAATACGTAACAACACCTCCAGATTTGACCATTCCAACCACGACAGAGGAGACTTTCGGATCCCAAGCGCCCTTCAATCCCCAAGTCAGGATCGTGGGCGGTGATGTGGCAACAGACCGCTCCAGATTCTTCTATCAGGTCACGCGTTAGATTTGAAGGGGTGAAAATACTAACGGCGAAATTTTTAGGCCTCCATGAGGATGGTCAGGGCCAACTTCCATTTCTGCGGCGCCACCATCATCCACCGCTCGCACGCCCTAACAGCAGCCCATTGCGTGTTCAACGACGCCGACCTGGCCCTCCCATCCACCATCAATCTCGTCGTGGGCGACCTCAACACCCGCCAGGAAATGGAGTCGACCGTTTACAGGAGCATCTCCAGGATTTTCCCCCATCCAGAATACTCACACGTTACATTCCAACACGACCTAGCAGTCCTGCGCGTAAGTCTATTCATTACAAGCTTCACCCTTCGATAATAAAATCGATTTGCAGATGTCGCAAGCCCTGGATGATTGGACGGCCTACGTCAACCTCCTCCCCATGGCCAGCTCAACTCCGGCGGATGGAACTAGCTGCACGGTTTCGGGGTGGGGCACGACGTCCTCAGTCCGTATGGAAACGCCAGAATTTTTTGGTGTTAAGAGCGTTTTGTTTTAGGACGGACCTGCCAGTGATGCCTTGCGGTTCGTCGCGGTGCCCATCGTCAGTAGAAGGACGTGCATGACGCGTTACGGGAACACCATAATGGATGGGATGATATGCGCTGGGTTTATGGAAGGAGGGCGAGATGCCTGTCAGGTACCCATTTGCAAATCAAAGTCGATGATCCTTATCTAACTTATTTTTAACTTAGGGTGATTCCGGAGGTCCTCTGGTGTGCAACAACGAACTGGCGGGGGTCGTCTCGTGGGGTTACGGTTGTGCGGCGGTCGGGTTTCCGGGGATTTACGCAGATGTAGCGCTGTATAGAAGTTGGATTGAAGAACAGATAGAAAGAGAGCCACCTATCGAAGAACCGGAACCGGTGACGCTCGCCGATTTCGATGAAGGCCAATCAGCGGTGAACGATGTGCTCGAAGAGCGGAAACCAGGGCAGGCGTCCAGACGGGGCGCATGCGGATTGATAATCTCGATATGCGCGTTTATTCTTCTGACATAATTCCAAATTCTCCAAGAGTTGTGTAGTAAAACTTTTTTAATTAAAAAAAAAAAACTATAAATGTCTCGAGTATTGAAAACAAAGTAATATGGGAATAGGACTTTATTGAACTGGTCGAGCTACTTTCGAGAGTTGATCATTTGAATGAAATTTTTTATTTTATTTATTTCTTATGACATTTACAATCGCACTATCAATTTATAGACAAAATCAATTTTAGAATGTAAGTATTACGCTGTAAAAATATTTAAAATAAACTTGGTGCTGCATTTGCGGACTTTGTGTTACCTCTGGAAGCTACCAATAGGTGGCGCCCCTATTGTTCTTCTTGGTACGCCCACGCAAGACGAGCGCAGGTGAGAATTGGCAATTCTCTCGGGGCTTGCGAATGTATTTTTACGCGAACGAAGTTAGTCACGATATTCTTGGAATTATCTACGGCTTCTATTGTTTCAAGTCGAGGTTTCAATCTTTTTGGGAAAAATGGGCATCCTCTTAGAACTTGTACGGAATTTAATCGGTCGCTTTGTTTACGCTCTGACTCAAACTCGTTGCGTTTTTAATTTGGAATTGCAAATTTGAAATAGGAAGTTTTGACATTTCATAATAAACAGAAAGAAAAAAGCGGGGCAATTCTTACTTTTCTCTCAGATCATACCTAAATCAAATGGTGGCAGCAGTGGAGAAGAAATGGGGAAGACGTTTAGCTTTCTCCCCCGACTCTACCTACATTAAATGGTGGCAGCGGTGAGATTTCTTAATAATCAAAAAGAAAAAGACGCAGGGATTTTTTTTACCTTTCTCCCAGACCCCTATCTACATGAAATGGTGGCGGCGGTGGGATTTTGCAATAAACATAAAAAAATTATTAGCGACATAGAAAAACTACCTGTACTTACACGTGCACTTGCTCGGAATTTATCTTATCAGAGGATTAAAGCTAATATTCCCGGCCTATAAATTCGATTGATTAGAAACATGCCGGCAGACATCGACTACTATGCGTTGCCTTCAGCTCGCCCTGTTTCTTGCAGGTGGGTGGTAAAAAACATCGCTTCATTTAATATTAAAAGTGGCGGCGATCTTTTCAGGTATAAAAGTTATTTCGAGTGAGTGTGGAGGGTTAAAACTGCCGAGCGATAAACACGTGACTTACAGAAGAAACAACATCGTGGGTGGCAACACTGCCACCAACCGTTCTGCGTTTTCCTATCAGGTAACTTAAGTTCAATTATTTAGAATGAATACAGCCTGCATTTCATTTAGATAAATCACTGGAAGCTGAAACACGTTTATTTTAATAGGCATCCCTGATGTTGCTGCCCAATTTTGACTACCACTGTGGGGCGACCATCATAAATTCGAACCACCTACTAACAGCAGCGCATTGCCTCTTTGATAACGGCACGTTAATACCTCAAAACGCATTATGTGTCCTTGCCGGTCATTTAAATATACTTTACGAAGAGCAAGAGACGGAATACAGAGGCGTCAAACACATTTTCGTATTCCCGGATTACAACGATGAATCATCAGCGAATGACATCGCGCTCATAAGAGTACAGTCAACCAATTACTTAATTAATTAATTAGGTCTAAACCTTCGCCATTTTAGATTTATAAAAAATTCGACTTTCCGAACCCCTTCATATCGACCCTCCCCCTGGCGAGTATGACCCCCTTCGACAACAGCAAGTGCGTCGTTTCCGGTTGGGGCGCCACTTCCGAAGTATGAGCCGCAAGGCGCGATTTCTCGAAAGTCAAACGCCCCCTTTTGTTTTTATTTCAGACCGAAAGCTTCAGCGCCCTCTTGCAGTACACGGAGGTACTGATAATTAACAGGAGGAAATGCAATTTCAGGTACGGCGGCCTCATAGACGAGGGGATGATCTGCGCGGGCCACATGGAAGGGGGCAGAGACGCTTGCCAGGTGATTACTAAGTAGAATCGGGGCAACCAATTTAATGAATTTTTTTAAGGGAGATTCTGGGGGTCCCTTGGTTTGCAACGGAAAATTGGTGGGGATAGTTTCGTGGGGAGAAGGCTGTGCACTCGAGGGATTTCCCGGGGTATACGTGGATGTTACCGCATACAGACATTGGATAGAAAAACAAACTACAGTTATGTTTGCTTATAGTAAACAAAAGGCGGAGTCGTCGTCTCTAAGAAGTATAATCGGATTGACGGTTGAGAACTGCTTCGTTTTAATCTTGAGCATTTTTATTTTTTAACTTATCAATAAAAGAAAGCGTTACTTTATTGAAATGGTAAGATTATGTTAGGAGCACGGCCATTCCAATAAAGTACCCGTTCTTATTCTTCCTGTTTTGATGAAAACCCACCGCTGCCACCATTTAATATAGTCGGAGAGAAAGGTATTTTTGAAGCCTTATTAACGTGGCGGCGGTTTCTATTTTGAAAACTAAATATTTTTATCCCGCCACCACCGGAATAATACGGGATCCTGGACGCGTGCACATTTTATTTCGTCCGGTCGCTATTGTATTGTCAGAGGGGTCAGGTTCTGAGAGACTCTGAAGCTACTGAATATGAAGTAACAACAGCAATAACCCAAAATTAAAAAAAAAAACTATGATAAGGTCAATACTTGAATATATTAACTAAGAAAATGACGTTACGTTTTGGGTTTATTATGAAATCACTTAATGTAATTAAAGTCGCAATGTAAGAAAGATAAGAATCGCTATTTTCTACTTTATAGATCCGATAGGACCATAAATAGAGCACAGCCTCTAGCTCTACCATTCCAATAAACTGCCGGGAACTTTGTTTAAAAGGTATCAAACGTAAACACGCATCGAACCATCATACACAAACCAACTCGCTCGCAGCTATTAATAAGTTCTTGCTTGCTAAAAACAAGGCTATCTTTATTTGCCCAAAAAGCAGACAAAAGAATTCCTAAAAACAAAAAAAGAAACGCAAAAATTTTAGTTAAACACCTTTGTTTCGCGCGTGGCGTTTTATTGCCCAGAATAAATCATCGGCGACGGCAAGAGCTCTGTTGCAGTCTTTCGTGAACCGAACACGATGTCGGATTGCGCGGCTTTCGACCGGGCCCTCGACGAAGTGGGCAACGGAGGACGCTTCCAGAAACGCTTCAATCTGCTCTTCAACCTGGTTTTGCTCGTTTTTGCTTCGATGCCGAATTTAAACCTGTACATAGCGATGATGGTACCGGAGCACTGGTGTTATGTGCCGGGAAGAGAAAAAACCAATCACTCGTTGGAAGAGTGGAAGGCCCTCACGTTACCCAAGTTAGTAGACCTTACGTTCTTTTAAGTCCCACCCCCTCAAACCCACCGCCCGTTATTTTAGGAAAGACGAAGAAAACTTCAGCAACTGTAAAATGTACAACGAATCCGGTGATGCCCAAAATTTCCTCAACGGAACTGTGGTCGGTGGGTGGGTACGCCCCAAATTAGAAAAATTTGATTTGCCAAGGCATTTACAGACTGCCAATTTGGATGGGAGTACGACACGAGGTACTACGCATCAACAGCTTCCTCCCAAGAAAACTGGGTGTGTGATAGGGAGCTTCACGTAACGAACACCTTCGTAGTTACGAGAATCGGGGATCTAGTAGGGAATTTCGTTTTTGGGCAAATAGGGGATGTGTAAAGTCTCGCCCCCCATCTCGCTCGAGGAGGTGTAATAAAACTGCTGGTTTTAGGTTTGGGCGACTTCCCGTTTACTACATCACCTTGGCGATTCTGATAATCGGGCGGGTACTCACTGCGTTCACCACGCACTCGATCTTGCTGTTTTTGACCATGGCCTTCATCAGCAGTCTTTCGGTGACGGCGATTTACCAGGCGCCCCTAGTCATCGCCATGGAGATCTCGAAACCCGAACATAGAGCGCACATCGCGATGTTGCAGTGCATAGGATGGACAATCGCGTTTTGTTCCATTCCCTTCATCATGTGGGCGGTAGGCCATTGGACGTCGTTCATTTTGGTGACCACCTTACCCTGCCTAGTGTTCTTCTTCCCCAGCAAGTAAGAGTCGAAAATCACCAAATTAAACCAATACAACCGTGGAGAATACCTTTCAGATACCTAATCGAGTCTCCACGTTGGCTAGCCAACAAAGGCAAAACCGCCCGGTGCGTTAAAGCACTAAGAACGATCGCCGAGGTCAACGGGGTTGAACCCCCAAAAGACTTGGTCCTCCTCGTGCAGCAAGCGGAAGTTAAGGACGAGTCATTATACGGCGTTATGAGTTTGTTTTCCAGTTGGAGACTAGCCAAGCACACGCTTTTATTAGTCGTGGGTTGGTCGGTCTTATCAAGGAGTGCGCAACACACGGTTTTAACCACCGCTTATTTTCAGGTCCGTAACTTATTTGGTGTACTACGTATTGACTTTGAACGTCAGCAATTTCGGGGGTAACCCCTTCGTCAATTTTTTCTGGCAGGGCTTCGCCGAGCTTCCCGCTTACATCATAGGCAAGTACGTCTGCGATAGAATCGGGCGAAGGTGGACTCACATCTCCGGTTTTGTTGGTACTGTCCTCTTCAGTCTTCCGCTTGTATTCATTGTAGCAGGTAAAAAAATAGTATTGAGTGACCAATTTATGAGAAAGAGAATCGCTTCCAGATCCGAACTATCAGATGGTGGCGGAGTCCTGCGTTGCCCTTCTCAAATTCGCCATTTCCTTCTCGTTTTACGCCATCAGCTTGCACGCGCTGGAAATCTTCCCCACGTGTCTGCGCCAGAGCGGGATGGCCGTGTGTGGAATAACTGCGAACGCAGTCGGACCCGTAGGGCCCTACATCGTGTACTTAGTACGGGGGTGGTCCGTCTTAATCGTAGTGGCAGTTTTTAAAAACGTCTTTTACAGGGAACGGCGGTTAATTCCAGTTATCCTTACGCCATATTGCTACTGCTTGGATTCATCGGTGCACTCTGTGGTTTGTTTCTGCCGGAGACCCTCAACCGAAAACTGCCGGAAACACTTGCGGAAGGGCAGGAATTCGGAAAGGGCCACAAAATATGGAGCTTCGGGGGGAGCGGGAATAATGAGTTCCAGGAGGTCAAAATTGAGGAAAATAATATACGAAGTTGAATGTTTTATAGAAAGTAGTTTTATTAAATAAATTTCAGTTTTAAGTATACAAAAAAGAAGTCCCTTTTTTTCAAAATAAGTACAAACGGCAAAATGAATACATGAACGTGTTCATTGGGACGCTGTATCATTGACTGTCAATGCGGAACGCACCCCGCAGCGCCCCCACACGCACAAACAGCCAAACTATATTCAAATTTCAAATCAAAACCGTCAGTTACTGTTAAATATTTATTAAAATAATTTTCTGCAAGAATGGACGACGAGATACAGCGAGAAATAGGCCAATGCAAAACTCACATTGAATTATTGATCGATTTAAACGGCATCGAAGACGCACGAGCTTGGTTCAAAGTCCTAACCTCACTTTTTTAACAATCCTTCACCCCTTCAAGAGAAATTATTTTTGTAGGAGCTCTGCCACACACTCACAAATCTACTAATTCACGTCAAGCGGAAACTCAAGGATAATTCAAGCTCAACGTTGTTTTACTTCACCCAACTAACAACGTATCTCTCGCTGTTAATTCCAGTTTTTTCTCCGTCACAAGACTTTACTGAAACGATTCACGTAAGTATGAAATTGATACGCATATTGGCGACGGAAAATAAACGAAAGTAAACCACGCAGGTCAAGCGTTACATACAGAAGCAGTTAACGCAGTGTTTAGAAGGAGTTGAAAACGCAGTCGTTCCTGCAAGTGCTTGCCTCGAAGAAAACTTCACGAACCAAATTGATTCCTCCCTTGAAAAGCTAGGCCTCATCGACGTAAACGACGAAAGAACCCAAGTTATAAGCAAATATGAAGACGCACGTAAGCAAATCGTCCAAGCCCTGTATCACGCAATGTCCATCGCTCACGTTGGTTACTCCCAAAATTTCCAGGCTATTAAAGGGGGCTGTAAATCTGTAAGTACATCCATATTCTATATTCCCTGCCTAACGCATGTGTACTTTAGGTGTTGAACGCGTTGGACTCCTTACATCAAGAACTGCAAAGCAGGGAAATCAACGTTGCTATGTGCAACTTATCCATCGATTCTTGCTATGATAAACTGTGCAATTTAGAAAGGCGAGTCAACACTGCCATCTTAACGCTATGTTTAAAAATATTCTCACAGTACAGCCGACCATTACACTTACTATACGAATCCTGCGGGGACTCGAGGGGAAATGAGGAGGAACTTGATGGATTAATTACAGACTTTGACTTACAGGTCGATCGTATCATGCAGGTCGGTTGGTTTGCTGTTGCTTCATCCCCCGATGTTCACTGTCAGTTAATTAGCTTAACGATGGGACGACTGAGTAATTCCCTCGTATTTCAGGTGGCGTTAAAATGCAAAGCCATCTTGCTTGCTTGGAGGCTTTAGAGAGCGAATTGGTGCCGAACCTGAGGGCTTTCAGGCTTGATAGAACGAGAAGCAGTGCTTGTTTGGTCTCAGTGATGAAGCGCCATTGGTTGAACGAGGTGGAGGAGTTGAAGCGTGCGCTTTACTCTGTGATTGATCCGTTCGCTTTCGGTCAGGTATGTTGAGTTAACTTACGTAAAGGAATTCTTGGGTTAGCGATTCAAAGAAAGTGTGAGGTGACATTTGAGGTTATGTGAACGAGCTGCTGAGCTATAAATTGCACTTGCTAGCTTGGAAGCTTGATAAAATCAGGAAAATGCAGCTCAAGAATACACGATGATGTATAAAATAATTGTTTTACGTTATTTTATAGAAAATACTTGTAAATTTAATGTAGGCAATGTTGCCAACTTAAATACATTGACAGGCTGTCAGCTTTCATTAGATTACCAAAAGCCAAAATATAATTTAAAAAATTGAAACGTGAGCTAAAATCTAGCCACAGATTTAAAGAAATAATTAAAAATTATGATTTTACAGTTTACTGTTTTCAAAATTGCACTGTTGCCACAGTTCTTTGAGGGTCATTAAATGCGGAGGCAAAAATAATACTTACATTTTTCTTGCGTTCTTATTGTCGTGTTTTACACTTTAATATATTGATTGTTCGACTTTCAAGGCGTCAGCGTCATTAAAGACACAGACTTAAATTACACTTTTAAATTCGACAGATCGCACTAGAGGAACTAAAACAGTCGGTAGAGGTCGCTTTCGAGGGCGCGAGAAACAACGAAGGCGTCTTGAAACAAAACTCGTTGGAGACGATCGTAAGCGAAAGCCAAACGCTGATAGATGTCGTTACCGTCTCGTTCGGAGACGCGGAGCCGCCAACCGAAGTCAAGAAATTACTAGGAAATTTAAAACAAGGTACCTACATGTATATTTTTTTTTAATCCAAAACATACTGAAGCCGATCAACGCAAAACTTCAGCTTAGGTTGACAGTAATTTTATTTGATTTCCGAAAAACAATTTATTATCATGTTTTCTTAGATTAAATAAAAAATAATTGATTCTGTCAAAATTCAGGTGATAAAAAATTTTCGTATTTTCTCGCGCGCGCTTTTCAAAAATGTCTGGTTGCAACGCGTGCCTCTGCGAAATCCCCTTCGCGCAAGTATGCTTCACGTGCCCCCCTTGCGGGCCCCTGCCCACGAACAAGTGCCCCGTGAAACCCCTTCGAATGCCCTGCATGAAAATACCACCCACCCCCGAACAAATCGCCGCTGAAATCGCCGAGTTAGACAAGTCGAGATACAACAGCTTCTATAATTTTTACAACGCGGCGTACCGCACGCCCTCCGGGGGGTGGTTTCCGTGCAAGAAGCCGCGATGCTTCGGTGATAGGATTCATTCAGAAAAAAATTTACCTTGTACAGTCGATGGAAAAAATCCGCACTGTTGCGACCCACCTTGCGGCTCAGACGCTGCGCCTGATTGCTGTGGTAGGGGATGCCCCACCGGGTTTAAGCCGTGCACGATGAAGATGTGCCCCCCGCCTTTTTGTAATCCGATTGCAGCCTGGCACGCCGAAGTTCAACCTTGTCCACCGAAGTGATTTATGTTATTGTATTTGTCGTAAAATACAAAAAATTGTCCTGGTCCTTAGAATTTCTTTTTTTTTTTAATTGTAAAGATGTTGAAACATCGGCAAAATTAAATTACAAAAATCGCTAATTTTTTTTAATGACTTTAAATTATACAAAGTAAAACAAAAAATTGAAAATTTAAACAAAATGTGCTCTTGTAACTCAATCCTTCGTCTGTCGTGCTAAACACGTAACAGATTTTACGATTAATTTTAAGTGAGATTCATGAAATACTTTAACATTAAACGTTAAAAAATATTATCGATTAACTGTAGAGCAATTTTGCATTTAAGTATTATAATCAGACTTCGAACATTTCGGGCGTTGCCACGGTTACGCACACTATCGTACTATTTCGTATTCATGGCAACGTCCGAAATCTCCGAAGTCTAGTTGTAATTTCGAGCGTTTACAATATGTAAGCGTATGTAAGTATTTTTGTTTTCAATAGCTTAAAATCATATAAACCAGATTTCATAAAAATAATTTTTCACTACATTTCAGTTCTGCATGAATTAAATGCCGCCATACAATTGCTACTAGTGGAGCATAAACCAGACAAAGACGGCAGCCTTCGCATCAAAAAAAGGTGCAAAATCTTGCTCTCGATCACCAAGAAACTTGTGTTAGGTTTATCCGAAAGCAACCACCTCAAAGACCCATCAGTACCCATACACGAACAAAGTAAGCAACGACTTCCTTACTTTCCACTTTCGACTGACCATTCTAAGCACAGGTCAATCGAAGACTGAAACGAATGCCACCCCACCAGATGACAATGACAATGAAAACAAATTCCTAAACCACATAATCGATAAGGGCAGGGAAATACTGAAGGAGCGCAGCATGTTGCGTAAAACCCCCATGAAAGTTACGTTTTTCGATGGTAACATCATCCCTTAATTTTAGCAATGAGAATCACAGAACTAAAGACTGATTTTAGATTTGAGTAAACCACCCGCTTCGTCCTCGAAGAAACGCAGCCTTCACTTTTCATACTCAAAAGTGCGCGATGGCAGCTCCATCGACTTACAACTGACAGGTTCACACTCTATTGCACCAAAGTTAAGTGGATTTAATTAATTTTTTTTTTTTGTATTAGAGATTCTGAGTGGCATTTCGAGTTCGTTTACTCAAATTTCACTGGGCCACTCCAACAACAAACCATCCAACCGATTATTTAAATAGGAAGGTAAATTATTGCGACAAACACATCATTTATTTTACGATTCGTTTCTTACAATTAGGTGTTACAGAGCGATGTGTCTTGATTAAAAATGAATTTTTAATGTGGGTTTTGAAATAATTAATTTATTATTATTATTTTTTTTGAATAGGAAAGAGTGTCCTCGATCACCACGATTATATTTTGATGATAAAAGCCCTACTTAAAATTAACTATCTTTCGCTGTCTATGTTTTACAGAGAGAGAGCAATAACGTAAAAAACAAACAAGAACGTGATTAAATGCCTCGCGATAAGCAGATGATGGTTTCACTGTACTTGCTCGAGCTCCCTTTTATTTTAAGCAGCTTTGCCTCGACAGAAAACAAAGATTTAAATAAGTCATACCCTTGGCCCAGGATAAAACAATTAGAAACGCCAGTCTTTTCGCTTTTATAAAATGCAGAGGTGCAGGAAGTTGTCGGGATAGCTGAGGTGCTCTGACATCCACTGCAAAGGCGTGTCCAAGGGTGGGTCCATTCCATGAGTTCGTACTTTAACTAAAATTTTAAAAAGAATGTAACTCTACATAGTAAAAAGAAATGAAACTAGAGGGCTAAGCAAGGCAGTCCTAATTAAAAATGATGGAACTCACAGTTGGTCCGATTTGGAAACACTTCGGCGAGTAAATCCAACAGAGTCTTGCGACGTCCATCATCCGCGATGGGCTTGATCAGTCTCTGCCGATAGATATCGTCGGCGTAGCATCGAAACGGAATGTGTTTGAAGTGATCCTGCTCGTTTGAAAATTCCATTAACTTGCGATTTACAGCCCAGAATTGATCGAATTTGTCTGCAACAACGCTCAGGCAGTTACAAGCAACGAACCACATTTTTTTCTGTACCCACCGTTTTGTAAACCCAGCCACAGTTGATTGTGATCTTTCTTCTGCATGTTAGTCACTATCTGCCCCCGGTGTTTCAAGACGTCGGCCTCCTTAAGGCAAGACATGAAATACGTCTCGACGGCTTCCCTGCAATAACATCTCCAATATAAAATCGCTTGTGGTAACTGTAACGAAACTTACTTGTTACTGAATTTGAAGATTTGGGCCTCGGGGAATTTGTCGAAGTGAACGGTGATGTGCCATGGCAGTTGTATGTCGGTCCCCATGCATAAATCGAATAGGACCCCGATGGGAAAGTGCCACTTCAGGGGTTGGCCGTTGTACTCGAGCCACATCTCCTGGTCTTGCTTGTCGACGCTTACAAAACGCACGAAGTGTTTCTTAACCTAAAAATTAAATATCGATTTTTGTAAGTGAATGCAAGTTAGATCTTGTGGGGGCTTACTTTATCTGTGACTAGGGGAAAGTAGCTAAGCCTCGGCACCATAAGGTAGAACGGGTCTGGTTGCTGCAATTCGTAAACTTCCTCGGAGCTCAGGGCGAAGCATACCGGGAGCTTGCCCTCCCAAATTTCGCGTAGGATTTCCCTGTCGTTTGCCATGGTCGTTGGTATTAAAATTTAATCATTTATGACCTCATATTGAGTTATCATCGAGGTTAAAAGCAAACTCATCGGTGATTGAAAAAAAAAACAAGTACTCAATCAGGTGCACCAACTGTAGTAATGTTATCGATTACCTCCACGCTCCACTAGTGCGCACCAAAATGCAAATATATTTTTGTAAATTCATGTTCGGTATTGAAATTTTGTATGTTATTAAAACGATGGCACATTTTATGAGCGTGTGTGCGCCAGTTTATTCTTCAAAAAATAGTCGAAGGCGGTTTCGCGCTTTTTTTTACCAACATCCGAAAATTAAAATTCACAACTAATGTCAATACCCTGCGATTCATTTTTAATGCTAAAGCTTTCGTAAAACGGAAGTTTTGCGGTTTATTTACCTAACAGTGGAAAAGGAAAAAGATTTTGAGCTTGCGGACGGTTTTTTAGTGACGCATTTGGCAGCGCTGTCGGTACGTGCGAAATTTTAACTGAAATTTCGGATTTTAAAAGTAAATCGGGCGTTTGGAGTTCTCGTTTGAGGCAAGTATAAAGTCTATTTAAATTAATATCAAGAAGTACCTTAAGTTAATGAATTTTACAGCGCCATCTGCGATTTAAAGGATGCTGCTTTATCAACAGAGTGAACTTCAAGTGAATTGATGTGGTGTTCGTGATTCTTCAAAAACTTCAAATTTCGACGGCCTTTTATCCATCTGTTCTGTGTTTAGTTCGGAACATCATTCAAATGTAAGCCATAATTAATATTTTCTTGCATGTGCATGTTTTTACTTTGGTTCTGTGACCGGTCGTTTGTGAAATTTCACTGTCAATGAGATTTTGGTATTTAGAATACGCCTGCGAGTAAAATCAGTTTTAAGTTCATGATTTCATCAAGTAAGTATGGATAAAGACTACATAAAGTTGTAGCAAATGATTTTAGCTAAATATTTCGAACGATTAGGTTTTAGAGCGCCATTTGCAGTTTAGAGGTTGCTACGTTATCAACAGAGTGAACTTCAAATGAATTGACGTGTTCGTAATTAAAACTTGGAAAACTTGAACTTTCAACGGTTTTTTATCCTATGTTTTGTGTTTTACTTGAAGCATCATTCAAATGTAAGTCGAAATTAATATTCTTTTGCATGTGCATGTTTTTACGCTGGCACCGTGATTGTTTGTGAGTGAGATTTTAACGGGCAATGAGATTTTGGTGTTTAGAATACGCCCGCGAGTAAAATTGGATATTTCAAACTTCTGATTGTAGTATATATCCATAAAGACTTAACACAAATTAAAATAAAGTAGTTTTAGTAACTTTAAATGAAGAAATTTTAGAGCTCATCTGCCGTCTCCGTGTATTACTGCACTTTCAAATTTATCCCATTACAGGCTGCCGCTTTATCGGCTAAGCGGACAATTAGTTTGATGTGGCGTCTGTGATTACAATTTTCAAAACTTCGACGGTTTTTATCCGTTTGTTCTGTGCTTTGTGCAGTTCGTCGTTCAGGTGTAAGTCGAAATTAATATTTTTTTGCATGTGCATGTTTTTGCCTCCGCTTTTGCGGGTATTTTGTGTTCTGTGAGGGGAAATTTGCGATTGTTATTTGCTCAAGATGTCAACACCAGAGACGCCATTTTATTGACGGCGCGTTTTATAAAATCACTTGAAATAAAATAATAAAAATAATCAGCATGTTTCAACTAAAGCGTATCACAATAGTTTCTAGGGTTTTTAGTATACTCCGTTTTTTTTTTCTGTAATACCTGTCAATATACAGTGCCTTCAGAAATGATTGCAACGTTAGTGTTCCTGCTGAATAAGATGAATTCCACCTAAATTTCATCAATAGAGTGCTGTTATTATTTACTTTTTGATTACTTTAGTTTAGTATTATAAAAATTTTGTTGCAATTCGGTTTTGATTGCTGATAAGGGCCCCCAAATAGGACCGAAGCAGCTGTACAGACGATGCTCGAGGAATCCACTGCAATCAAAACCGACTTGCAATAAAATTTTTAAAACTTTGGCAGCACGCATGACCGTCTTGTATGGGATGACTTATTATGCAGCAATTTGTCAATTCTATGCAATATTAGGTCAAAAAGCAATGGCAAGATGTCGCAATCTGAACTTTTCTTTACTATTATACTCATCAAGAAAAGGTTTTTTCGTGTTTCTCACATTTACCGCCGTATATTTTTCTGGTAAACGGGAAAAGCCACATAAACATGTAGAAACAATAAAATACCGCCCGCTCATGGTAAAGTAGTACAGAATTTAGTACTGACGCCCCTTACGCCCTTGCGCTCCGATAACAATAACATTGCTCCCAATGGTTCAAATGTCCCAAATTAGAATCCCAAGTACCACAGGAAACAACAGTACATACTTAGGAATCACCCTTTGCCTTATAGGTCTACAAAATAAATTTAATTGGCAGATTTGGTGTAAAGTCCAAGTCGCAGAATGCATGTGACGTAATCCTCTTATCAGAAACGTCAGAATTCCAAAAAATTTCCATCACAACATTGCGGCCCAAAATAGCCGCGTTACTAAATATATCTAATCTCTTCGGAATGATTAACATGCGTTCAGTTATTTACAAATAAAGTTCTTACGCAAAATATTTAATTTTTGTTTATGTTATTTTGTGGAAATTTTTGAGCTTGGGCAATTTAAAATCCAACGGCGTTTTCGATTCACTGCTCCATCTAATTTTGTGCTATATGATGTTGAGGGTGCTCTAGAATAGTGAATCGTGCGCGTCTTATTAGAAAATAGACAATTTAGTAGAAGTAGGAATATTTTTATTTTATTACTCGCAAAAGGAAAACATTCATTAACATCATTCCATCCTGGGTAACTCTATACATTACATCCAGTTGTGATTACTAAAAATTTTCTGTTTTGTGTGTACTAAGACGGGGCATTTATGTCAGCTAATAGCTCTCTTGCGAATATACTGGCCGTTAGCTGCGCAAGCGCCTCCTAATTATGGAAGGAGTGGATCGTATCCAGGATGATCCTGGTGCACTCCTTCAAGTGCGCTTCCGTCATCACCAAGGGCGGCGCCAGACGAATTATGTCTCCATGAGTTGGCTTAGCGAGGACTCCGTTGTCGCGAAGACGGATGCAAACATCGGTGGCAGTGAAACCAAGCCCTGCGCAATTAAAGAGGAATCTGTAAGTGGTAACCTGGAAACCCAAAAGAACGTACCTTCTTTGATGACGATGGCGTACAGCAATCCTTTTCCTCGGACCTCCTTCACCAAATCGCCGCATAACTTGTGCAGCTCCTCCTTGAGGATCTTCCCCAAATGACGGGCGTTTTCTATGAGTTTCTCTTCAACTATCACCTTGAGCGCTGCGGTGGCCACTCTGCAAGCCAAGGGATTCCCCCCGTAAGTTGAACCATGCTCGCCGGGCTTTATGCACAGCATCACTTCATCGTCAGCTAGAACAGCCGAAACCTGCAAGACGTTTATCAACGAAATTCAAGAGTTATTCATCAGAAAAACTCACCGCCATGGTACCTCCGGAAAGGGCCTTCCCCAGACAAACTATGTCAGGCCGGACGTTCTCGTGTTCGACGGCGAGGAGTTTCCCAGTGCGCCCCAAACCCGTCTGGACTTCATCATCAATCCATAAAACATTGTATTGCGTGCAGAGCTCTCGCACGCCTTTCAAGTAACCATCGGAGGGTACCACGATTCCGGCTTCTCCTTGAATCGGCTCGACCATAAAGGCACAAACGTTCGGGTCGGATTTGAGAATGTCCTAAAAATAAGCAAGTTTGACTCGTTGCGACGTCACCTTCAAATGAGTAGATACCTCGAGAGCTCGCAGATCATTGTACGGGATAACCAGGAAGCCAGGCATGAATGGACCATAACGATCCCTGCAAGTGGGGTCAGTCGAGGACGAAATCGCCGACATGGTCCGGCCCCAGTAATTCCCCTCGGCGAAGACGATTTTAGCCTGATTGTCGGGGATCTTTTTCTTGAGGTACCCCCATTTGCGGGCCAACTTACAAGCGGTTTCCCCCGATTCCACGCCGCTGTTTATAGGCAGGACCTTGTCGTACCCAAACAGCTTCGTTATGTACTCGGTGTATTCGCCGAGGGCATCGGTGAAGAACGCCCTCGAGGTTAACGTCAAGATATCCGCCTGTTTCTTGAGGGCCTCGATGATTTTTGGGTGGCAGTGGCCTTGATTGACGGCGGAGTAAGCGCTCAGGAAGTCATAGTATTTTCTGCCTTCGACATCCCACACGTGGACGCCTGCGGTTTTTTTTTTTTTAATTTTCTTCAGAGAACGTTAATCAAATTAGTGTCCCTACCTTTCCCTCTGGCAAGTGCGACTGGTATTGGGTCGTAATTATGCGCCCCATACCTTCGCTCTCTCTGTATGACCTCCTCGGTCAGACTCTTCGGTTTCAGGCCGTTCAGTTCGCCTTGGCTGGCGTTCGCGTTTGCTCTTATGCTTTCCGGCATCTCTGCTTGTCGAGTTGGGCTGCTGAAGAACAGAGACAAGACGAGTGACTGAAATCAACTTCAGTGCGGCCCCTGTCGCGTGCTTTATAAGCCTATTATTACGCTTATCGGAGGAGAGGTCTTCGAGGGGTCAGTGATTGCGTTCGCTCCAATGCAGGTTGTTTGCTACGTACAGAAAAGCGATGGAATTTCACCCGTTATCAATTTGTTTGTAGACGGAAAAAAAATTGTGTCCCCGACATTTTTTTTTAATTAAAAGGAAAAAAAGTGACGTAATTTATTTTACGTCTTTAAACTCGACTTTATCAGGCAAGGATTACTTCGAATTGGAAGTGGAACGTCATGAGCCCCATGAATCATGAAGTCTTGAAAGAAACTTATGGAAGTCGACAGAGGACAGTCTGAAGATAAAACAATTGGAACAGGTGTAGATGAGAATAAAGATCTGGAGAAAAATAAATGAGGAGGAAGATAAGGAAATAATTGAAAGAAAAAAATTATATCCTGGAACAGATTCCCAACGAAATTCCCGCAATGTCAACAAGAGATTCAATGTTTTTTTGCCAGTTTCTCTCCTGGAATTTAATTGCGTTTTGGGTTTCGTAACCATCGAAATTCTGCGCGTGATTTTTTTACACGCGCTTAAACAACAAATTTTGTAACGCACCGACACAGGGAAAGGTCATCGAAGGGATCATCTATAACCGGTTAATGCTGCGACTTTTGCTTTATTGTTGTTATTTACTTAGTCGCCGTTATTTTTATGAATTGCGAAGTTATAATTAGAAGCATGGCTTTTTTGCTGTATAACGAAATAGGTCATCATCGGAATGCTTACTGAAACTTATTTATTTAGTTGAGTTGTTTTCCATGACATCAGACAAAATATCGTTTTAATGCTTAGGTGGACCACAAACAAATGCAAACTTGTGTAATAATTCGAGAATATATTCAAATTTTACCGCTACGTCGCTGGGTGCAACTACTTTCACAGTTGGCAGCACTACAAGAAGGCGGTAAATTTAAATTCAACATTTTACTTAAACCTTGGCTTCACTTTAATTGACTACGAACATATGGGGAAGGCAAGAAAGAAGAAAAAGAAAAGAAGTTATTAATAACTTCGTGCGAATTAGAACGGGAATTTTTGTATCGTTTTCATCCTTGTATTGAATACATGATTTTCCTTGCCCCGAGTTCAGCAATTTTTAATCTCGATTTATTCTAGTTTGCCGATAGGAAATCATTGACTATTTAAAATGCGCCCCCGTTTATATATGTATTTATAGAGCGACGCACAATAATATTTACAAATTCTTTCGTTATTAAACCGCTTAAAGCTAGTTGTTCCATTTTCGATTAATCTGCTCGCATTTCAACACGCATCTGGACCGCCTCTGGAAAGGAAACTTATCTTTCGCATTGTTATTGTCACGAATTCCTCGCGCTCTCGTTGACTTGTACTTTGCACGTAAAATTTCCTATCGAGAAAGAAACTTCCGTTGCCATGGAAAATAACGATAGTTAATGAAACGGAATTATCAATTACTTATTTTGATTGTTTGTTATACGCACGCATCACTGTAAGTGGAATTAATTTCAAATTTACCCGCCGAAAACTCGCAATTTGATTGATTGTTGACAGCCAGTTTTAATTTAAATTTAATTTGTAGAGCTGCAGACATTACGTTTTTAAATATGCAACGTAAGATGCCTTATTTCATTGAATAATTAAATATTTTTAATTCCTATAATTATCAGGTCTACTAATATGTTACTAGAATTTGTAAATAAGTCAAATAACGTTTTTTTTTTGTATTAATCATGTGATGCCTGCCTGCTAGCAATAGCTGTAATCAGTAATTGCTACGCGCTCTCATTTAACTGATTTATTATTACGAATAATAAATATAATTCTTGTACAACGCATAATTTTATCAAAATAGAAGGAATCGTTGTTCTAGGGTTGGCAACACTGTTGTCTAGTCTAATAAATTCTTTCCGAATTGTACAATAGATAGCGTTGCTAATTCTTTACTTTTACTGCAGCCAAAATTGTTTCGAAACTTTTTAAATAAATTATTAAATTGATAAAATTTTCAACTTAAATCCTTGGACAAATTAAAAAAGATAAAAATAATACCGAGGAAACAATTTTGTCATTCTTAAGAAGTGTTATTCTTAAGAGGTGCAGCATGACCCAAACAAATTGAAAACACTTTCTAAATTTAATCTAGACTAAGATTGGACGTGAAAAGTCGATTAAAAATTAAAAATGACAGGCACTTTATGTGCTTGTGATGAAATTGTTCATCCATTGTGCAATAGATGGCGCTGGCCTCCACTGCACTCGAAGATTAACTACAAAATTCGAAACTTTTGAGGTAAACTCTAAACTGTGACAGTGGTGGTTGTGCAAAGCTTGAAACCTGAAATATATCACAGTAAAAGTTAACTATTAAAGTCATATGTCCTTAACAAATAGTTAATTGTTCTTTTGTTCGTTTAGTGATTGTTCTTTGCAAATTATTTGCTTGAATCTTTTGAATTGCGCTTTAAAATCGACCGTCTTTTGTTTTTTTTTTAACATTGGCTGCGTAGATTTATGCAATTTCTGTGTTTTCTCTATTTACTCTTTCCTCACTTTTGTCTCACTTTTACTCTCGCTCTAATTTTACTCTATCCCTGCACCAAATAAACGAACTCCGCCTTTATGTGTTTTGAGTGATTTTTTACGGTTTTTGTTTATTCCTGAATTTCTATATTGAAAAGAAACTTTTTGACAACTCTTGAGGGATTTCTACTTTTTGTGCGTTGGGAACACTGATTCAGACATTTTGTAAAAGACTATTGGCAAGACTGAGTCTAGTGCAGTTTTTCAATTTATTACTTATTTAGTTTTTGCGATCTTTTTCGCGTTGTTATTAACATAATACTGATTAGAATATTAAACGAAGCCGAGAAAAATATTAGGTGCTTGACTTGAATGCCTTTTTTTTTTTTGTTTATGCAATTTTTCTCACGGCGAATTTGTAGGTTATGTATACAACCACCAACGAATATTGTCAAATATTGTCATGTCTGTCGAAGGAGGTAACACTATTTCTGTATTATTATGGGCTCGGTATGCACGTTATATTTGCTTGTAGAAAATCGCGATATTAATGATATTTTCACCGACATCCTCCTAAGCGAAGAACGCATCATTGAAGAGGGCTACAAGGAAGGACTCAGCGCAGGAGCTTCACAGCAAAGTCCCGAAGGCTACCACCTAGGATACCATCGAGGTGCCGAGTTAGGCTCGGAGTTGGGTTATTACTTAGGAGTCGCGGAAAGCTACCTTTCATTACCAGATTCAATACCCGTCAAGGCCGCAAGAGACCTGAATAAACTGGTGAAATTAATAAATGATTTTCCTATGGATAACAGCAAGGACGTAGACGTTTTAGCACTGGCAGACAACATACGGACTTTATTCAAGAAATCATGCGCGCTCCTCAAAATCGACGCTCACTATCCGGAAGGCGATAATCTCTCGTTTTGAAATGTCCAGCGTCACGATAAAACAAATCAAAGATATCCTCCAATTCCTGGAGCCTTACCTCGCTTTCGTGAACTGCCACATGGTGGATTACTTCACGAAATCCCTGTTTGATGTGCATATACCAGATGAGATCAATCAGGAGATTAAAGGAGCGAATCACCCAGATGTAATCGATGCAATTTTCCGAGGTGAAACGTCTGCAAAATTAAGCGAATTCATCAAGAAAACCAAATCGTTTTCCTTGTATAATTTACCCGTGTGTTTGAGCTTGCACCAGTTTCAAGATAAACTAAGACAAATGGGGTGTGAAGAAATAACAGGCTTGAAACTCAAGGTGTTTATGAAGCCGAAAAAGTCACATGAAGTCCATGTTTTAAGCGTGATAGCCGCTTCTTTGAAGACCTTGGGACAGACGACGCACGTAATTGATATCGGTGATGGTCGAGGTTACTTAAGTTCCATGTTGGCTTTACACCATGGAATACCTGTTTTGGGGGTCGATTCATCACTGGCGAAGACGACGAGCGCAGTGAAACGAGTTGGGAAGCTCGAGCGAGCCTGGCCTGGACTAACAAAGTCGACGACGTCAACTTTGCTGTACAAGCAAGTGACTCAACACGTATCCGAACTGACAGATTTCAAACAACTTGTCGAGAACATTTTTTTAGAACGTGATGCTCGCTTGAGCCTAGTCGGTTTGCACACATGTGGGAATTTGGCATCGTCCTCAATTAAGATCTACGACAAGAACACGGATGTGAAAACGATTTGCAATGTGGGGTGCTGCTATCACTTGTTGACGGAAACGGAGAAAACTGATGCAGGTTTTCCTATGAGCGCTTTTTTAATCGAGAGGGGTTTTAGATTGGGGCGGAATGCCCGAATGCTGGCAGCTCAATCCATCGATAGAATCTTGCACATCAAGCAACTTCCACATAAGCACATTTTCTACAGAGCCATCTTCGAGATGGTTTTGCAAAAGTACTATCAAGGTGAAACGCACGTGATAGGGAAGTTCCATCAAACGAGCCCGTGCTTCCTCGAGTATGCCCGAAAAGCGATGAGCAAATTAGAAACTCGAATTGCCATCTCAGATGAAGAATTGATGAGTTTACACGATGCATATGCCGAGATGGAAAACGAACTGTACATATTCAATTTGATGCGATGCATGTTTGCTCCGGTCATTGAATCGCTGATTTTGTTGGACAGGCTTTTGTATTTGCAGGAGCAAGGACACGAGAACTCGTTTTTGGTGAAATTGTTTGATCCTGTGATATCTCCGAGGTGCTACGGACTTATCGGATACAAAGGTAATGTTTGACCATTTAAATAAAGTTCAATAAAAAGAATTCGTTGTGATAAAGTACGGGCAATTTCTTTTATCGGTTTATTTGGTAAAGTACAGAGTTTTTCTCTGGATAAACTTTTTTTTCTCGGGTCAATTGATTAGTTTTTTCCCCTGCTGTGACTAACTTACTAGTTGTTAGCATCAATCTTATAAACTTAACATAGCTTATGTATATAGTTTTCTCTGTCGTCCTTAAAATTCCCCCGAAATTTCCTTCAAATTGACAACATAGCTTTGCGCAATTCATTTGTTTCTATTAAACATTGCCGACGGTTTGACTATGTAAGCATAATATAAACAATAAATATGGGCCTGGATAACCAAGTTCATGTTGGTCCAAGATAGAAACTAAAGTAGTCCAATTTATTAAAATTAAAATGTTAAAATAAAGGATTTTTTTTTAAAAGGAAAAAAAACTTAAAATATTCTGTTTCTGTTATTTATGTAATTAATTTGTACAAAACGATTAAAACAAACGACACCTAACGTAAGTCCCTATTTCTAAGTACTAAGATTCTCTATATTATTATATACAATTTATTGTGTGTAGCCGTAAATGTAAAAACAGAGCGCAAAATAAATCGCTTTGGTGTAAAGCTTACAACAGAATGCCATAACTTTCTGGCTCATCATTTGCGATGTACGGAACACTATTTGAAAAGAATAGCACTGACTAAACACTAAATCTGAAAATATTTTGTGTATATACAATTTCTAAATTAAGTGTATTCATTCTAATAAATGTACGGGTATTGCTAGAAACGTGTAGAAATTTTTATTAAGATAAACACTATTACATTCACTATTACACATCGAATTTTGTTTGTATAAATTTTAACTAAATATGTAATTACAATTGTTTGGATACTTTGTAAAATTGTTAAAAACATCGACGTTTCGCTGTACGTTTGGCAGCTTCTTCAGGATAAATAATAAAAACGTGTTTTTATTATTTATCCTGGAGAAGCTGTCAAACGTACAGCGAAACGTCAATGTTTTTATCGATTTTACAGTGTCTGATCCAATCAATTATAATGATAAGCAAGTGCTTCAATTATATATAAATTTTAACGCATCTTTAGAGTTACCTTGTTGCGAGTTTTATCATTAATTCAAATCCTACATTTCCTCTAAAAGCTTACACTAAGTAAGTACAGCACAGCTAACAACGTATAAAATTTTTTGTAAATTTATTAAGTAGCGAAAATAAATTTAAAACACGAAAAATATGTGGGGCATAAATTTATTGTTGGATGAGGTAAGTGTCGCAGTGATGCGACCTGTTTAAGTAAACTTGTTTTTTTAATTAAATAAATACGTGCATGGTGATGGCACATGAGTTCTTCTCAGAGCTGCCTAGGCTTTCACTAAATCGCAGTCCGTAGGAACTCACCTTGGAACTAATAATTATGTACACCTATCACTGTTGAATTTTCACCGTGTTGATTGGCCGGTTTTCCTCATGTATGCCACAGCGGCTACCAGCGCTGCACCTCGCCCACTACCATCCTCGGACAACATTAAATCAAACTATAAAAAAAAATAGAAACTAGTACATTTAGTTCTAAGCCTGCATAAAATTTAACGTACTTTAAGGTTGGGGTTAACAAGCTGAGTGATTTTGTCCATCATAAGCTGGTGGAAGTGTGGGTGGTATCTGTAGACTGAGCCATCGATGCCAATTGTTACATGTGGTTCATTCATTTTGATGAGTAATACGGCGAGTGTTGCCGAAACCATATGGGCAGCTCGCCTCGACATGCACTCACACAGGTACCGTACGTTAATAAAGTCCTGCTCGGTTGCATGACCCAACCCTAATTCTTCCATGACCGCCTTGCAGTTGGTGTAGGTTCCAGTGAAGTCGCTCTCAATCTCAGACACATACTTCGTGTAGAAACGACCTCGAGTGAACAGGAGATCGGAACCTTTCCCTCCGAATAGCAGCCCTTCCTTTGTGAACCTCGCAATCGCAAGCCTCACCAATTCGCCAAGGTACATTCCAGAAATCATCTTTTCAAACCTGGAAAATATTTTCAATCAGCTTCGACGTGGTGCGGTGCAGTAGTGTGTGATGCACTTACAAATGCCGCCCCGGATTGATGGAGTTCGTATCGACATCCCTGTCGTAATCTGTAATGACGAAATCGAGTTGCCCACCATCTCCAAATGCACCCCATTCAAGATTAATCAAGACGTTCCCTGAACCGTAGTCCGGCTCATCGAAGAATTCAGCGTTCTTCTGCTTCTCAACGTAGCAGGCATTCGTTCCGGTACCTATACAAATCGACATCCAACTTTAGATTGTGTGGTCATAAGAAAAGTTGAGGACATGCACACAAGCAGCAAAAGCGCTAATTAAATTAATTGAAAATGTGTAAAAGCACAATCTCCACCACCCCTGTAAACGTACCGACGATAAGTCCAATCTTGCAGTTGCGGTTCTTCCAGGCACACGACATCAAGGTCCCTGTAGTATCGTTTAAAATGGCGCAAATGTCTATTTTAATGTCCTACAAGAGAAACCAAAAAAGAACATGCGTGAGAAAAATACTAGAGAAAGTAAAAATGGGATGGCTCGACTAAATGCAGTGCACGCATAACTAATTGAGGGAATTACGAACGCCCCCTTTTCGAAACCAATGGGTCTTCGTGCAACGGCACTTACCCACGATAATGCCAACGCGACAGCGATGGTCGACCCAAGCGCAGGACATTAATGTCCCGGTGGAATCGTTCAGTATAGCAGTGACTGCTACGTCAATGTCCTGAAATTTTCACTCAGTGTTTTGGACCTTTTTTTTATTTATTTATTTTTATTGAGTTGGTGCTAATCAATTTTTGAAATCTTAATTTAATTTGTTGAAATAAAAGAAATGTGCGTACCCCTCGCCTAGCTATAGCGTCTTCCAAAAACTGCACCACATCGTTATTAACGACCCCCGAGCAATTGAATCCCTTGGTCCACATCTGCAAGATCCCTTTCGTCAAGCCCACCTGAGAAAGTGGGAAACTAAACGTAAAGCCTAAAGGCAGCTTCTCGTGCATGATTTTCTCCTCCTTCATAAACTTGGCCAGGCAATCTGCGATGTGATCGAACAACTGCTCGCCGGAACCCAGCATGATGTGTTTGGGCACGGCGAAAATCTTCGACCTCATTTCGAAGTGGTTTTCGCTCAGCTCGATCAGCAGCACTCGGAAGTTGGTGCCGCCCAAATCCAGGGCCAGAAATTTTCCGCGCTCTGCGACAGTGGATTAAGTTAAGAAGAACTTCTTCGCTTCAGATCGCTTTCGTTTCTTACCTTTGCCCGTTGGTAAGTCTTGGACGTACGTTACGAAGCATTTCACTGATGAACTGTCGCGGCTTTTCTTGGCCAAACCCTTCTGCACTTCCGATTGGAAGACCCTCATCATTTGCCGGAGTTGGTCCTCCGTAAGCAAGAGCTCCTTGCATTTGTCTCGGATCTGGAAGGAAGAGTTTATTCTGCATTGAAACCATGCGAGGCACTCGTTTTGAAAAAAAAAAAATTTTGCAAAGGCGAATTTGCAACGACAGAGTAAGACGTATAAAATTTGTAATCTGGGAAACAAAGAACAAGATAAAGAAAAATAATAATTAGCGAAAATTTGGAATCAAAGGACTAACAGAACGAAAAAGAAGAAGGACTAAAGCAAGAAGATAATTAAAAGGAAGAAACAAAAGAAAATTGAAACAACTGATATTTAAAGGCAGACACCCTTCAATTTAAATAGAAAAATGCTTAATATAAAAACTTTTTTTGCGAGTTTTATACAAAAAAGTTGCATAAAATAAAATACGAAACATGTTGACATTTACATTTAACTAAAAAAAGAAAAACTTGAAACACTATTAAATTTAATGATCACGCTGTATTTGCTGCTCTTTAATGAAACATCGATTGAGATCTTATCGTGCACAAGACAATTCCAAACAAACAACCTCTCCAGTAATACACACAACGATTACAAAACGCCTGTACTTTCCGTGCAAGATTAATTCGTGGAAGCTGCCGTATCTAATCAATGGAGTAATTTAATTGATGATTACTTTCTATTTGCGCAAAATGTTGGTTTACATGTAGTTGGGCGTGAAAAACAACAAACAAAACAAAAACGTGATTTTCCGAATACAATTCATTAATCATACTTTACTTTATTTTTCAAAATTGTCAAACATTGCAAGAAATTGATTAAATTCACGTCCAACAGAGGGCGCGATTTTCCCCCGTTTCCTTTTGATTGTTTTCGTTTAATTTGTTTACCAACAGATGTCAGTTCGCTGACTAATTAAATTTTTCATATATTAAACAACTATATGCGAATATAATGATTGTTTCATTGTGGTCTTTTAAATTCTCGTGTATACCGACGACAGTTACATTGGAAAAAAAATGACACTAACATCTGACAACTACCAACTGTCACAATCTATACCACATCTAGTTACTAAGTAATGCCGGTGCAAAGCCCCAACATTAATTAATTTAATCAATTAGTCAAGTTGAAATCGGGGAAAAATTCACCCTCAACCCTTACCTCTTCGTTGATTTTGGCATTGTGCACGATCAGGTGTTTATCTGGCGAATCTGGTCGCCGGCAACAGTAGAAACGCATCGTCACAAGCGAATGAAAACAAATAGTTCCTGACACAATGCATTTCGTCATTTATATTTTTTGCCGAACCGGGGCGGAGAGGGAAGAGAGGAGGAAGACGCGCTATCTCCGGAGAAACGAGACGCCCGCAAAGGTGTGACCAAATCAGATCGTTCTTATCGCGTCTGAGTTACGAAAATAAACCGACAACGAGATTATTAGTCCCCTTTTTTTTTAATTGCGCTACTTCGCAAAGTTTATTTTAAACTGACCCGCCGAAAACTCGCAAGCCTATTGGCTATTTGACACTCGGCGTCACGCAAGCCTTCAGTTCAAGTTCAAAACTTAAACAATCGCAAGTATATTTAAGTGATGGATTAAGTTGGCATAAAACTGTCAAGCTCAGATTTCGGAGGTGCGTTCGATTTAGAAATCGATTAATTTAAAGACAACCTCAACTAATTAATCACATCGGTTTGCCCTAAAAGACATCCTAGATAGCATCGCTATTAAAAACAAGGTGTAGTTTCATTTAGAAGCGACAGATTTAAGTTGGCACTTTACTGTGAAGGTTAAGACATTGACAGTTGTCTGCGATTCGTTCGATTCTGTAATCGATTAACTTAAAGATATGGCCAACTAATTTTTCGTCTGTTAATCGCGTCGCTTTGCTCCGAAAGACACGTCCAAGTTAGCCTTATCGTCATTAAAAACAAGATTCACTGTTGCCAACTACTAAGGACCTGTTATCCCTAAAAGTTACTTCAAACCCACCACCACGCCCCCAAAAAACCTAAAACCTAAAACACTCCCTAAAAATCCCGACGCATAGTTAATATTAATGACGTTATCCAAGACATGTAATTCAATTCCAACGCCTACTCTAATTCATTTTTATATTGATCACTGGTTATTTGCATGTGGGTATCAAACAGCATGGCGGTCGAATTTGACACTGACGTTTAAGAGTCGCTACTAGGCAAAAGTTTTATTATGATTTTCTTTCATCTTATTCCTCGTTATTTCGTAGTTGATTCTTTAATTTCGCTTTTGTTTCTTTCTCCATAATGAATTTTTCGTATTTTTATTGCGTTTTTCTTTTGTTTTTTTTTTGTCGTCGGTTTTTGACTTTCTAAAGCCTTTCGTCGGAGAATCAGCAATTTTCTTCGTTTTTTTGTTTTAATTTCGTGTGTTTTTTTTTACTTAAATGTACTTTTGTTTGTTTGCAGTGAGATTCTGAAAATCAAAATGAGGAATACCGTCTGTCTTCTTTTGTTTCTCATTCAGTCGTTTGTTTTATTTCATTTTTGTTTCTTTTTATTTAACGAATTTTTCGTACTTTATTGGTTTTTTTTGTTCTTTTGTTTTTGTCGATTTTTTCGATTTTTTGTTTTAATTTCTCGGTTTTTTATTTGTGTGTATATTTTTGTTTGTTTGCTGGGGAATCTGAATCAATTAAAAGAAGGAATATCATCAATCTTCTTTTATTTTTCATATATTCT
Source organism: Serrognathus titanus (assembly GCA_039766575.1). Lineage (NCBI taxonomy): Eukaryota > Metazoa > Arthropoda > Insecta > Coleoptera > Lucanidae > Serrognathus > Serrognathus titanus. Next base: position 18,130,285 of record CM077911.1, on the reverse strand, counting down.
TCGTTACTTCGTTTGTTTGTTTTATTTCGTTTTTGTCTCTTTTGATTTGGAGAATTTTTCGTTTTTGTCTTTTGATTTGGGGAATTTTTCGTTTTTTTTGCGCTTTCTATTTTATTTCTTGTCAGTTTTTTGTCTTTCACGAAGCCTTCCATCCGAAAAACATCGATTTTTTTGTTCTTCTTTTTCATTTCGTGATTCATTACTTGAGTGTGTTTTCGTTTGTTTGTTTTCGCGAAGAGTGACTGAAAATCAAAAAGAGGAATATCGTCAATCTTCTTTTGTTTTTTATTCCTCTTACTCTTTGTTATTTCGTTGTAATTTGTTTTATTTCGTTTTGGTTTTCTTTTGGAATGAATTTCTTTTATTTTATTGATTTTTTGCGCTTTCCTTTTGCTTTTTGCCAATTTTTCATCTTCATCTTTTGTTTTTCATTCATCTTCTTTATTCGTTATTACAACGAAATAACGTTTTTGTTTTGTTTTCTTTTATTGAATGAATTTCTCTTATTTTAATGATTTTTGCACTTTTCTTTTGCTTTTTCCCAATTTTTCATATTCTGAGTGACGTTAGCGAGGAGCTTGACATTTGACTGTCATAATTTTGAGGTTATGTTTATAAATAACTGATTGATCAGATATATAGGTTAGAAATTATATTGAGGGTAAATAGAAATGAATTATTAAAGAGAAAAACAAAGCAGGAATGACGTAATCGTAACCATTGTCCTCACATCATCAAAGAGAGTCAGGATGACCTTGAAATGTGAAACTGCCGGAATTGCGTGTTGTAAATGGGAAATCCCAGGAAATAAAGTGACTTGGCAACACTGTAACATCGGTTCGTCTTGAAAGACATTCAAAGATAGCGTCGCCGTCATTATCGAACAAATAAATCTTGTTTTTGCTTTCACGTACAAGCACTTAATCGCGAGATAAATCAAAGACGTGCCTTTCGCAGAAATACAAAAACATTTTGGTCATTGCCTTATCAAAATTGCTGCAGATAAAATAATTTTTCGTGTTTGTCAGGATGATTTATTGCGCGACTGATAAATTTTTTTAAGTCCGTTATCAAGCGACAAATTAAAAATAATACACAATTTGTGTTTGCGGATTAAAGTGATTTAACGCTATTTCAAGGATCGTTGAAAACTAAAACAATTGAAAGTTCATTCTTTATAACGGGTGAAATGTTTATCAACAATGGACGTATGGCGTAGATCGAACACGCGTTACACCTCTTGACAGTTTCAACATAACCTTGCTTTTTCCACCTGTCACTGCTTTTTTTTTAACTTAAATTAACGTTATTGACTTAATTAACCTTTTCAGAAAGCGCTTTTAACTTTTGAACCTTGATTAAATTAAATGTAAATGAACGTCATTACCTGCGCCCTAAGTTATGCTTGAATTAGAAAAGTCACAGGGTCACAGCCGACTAGATGCCAAATTAAAAAAAAAACATCACTCGGTATGAAATTCTTAATTTTCTTAATTAATTTACTTATGTTTTCGTTCCTTTAAACTCTGCATCCGCCTTAAAAAAAATATTATTGCGCCAGGTGGCTTTGATTTTTCGCCTTTAATAAACGTCCTTAACCTGATATTAGAGCTAATATTTTTCCGCATGAAATATGAGTGCCTTGAAACACAAACCAAAGCTGACCTAAACACCTCGTTTTCAAAGAGATCGTGCCACACCGCGGCGAGTGTGTGCCCGGCCTTAATTCAGGCTTTCTTCACATTTTTCATCGGCGGTTGCTCGAGTGTGCGTCCGTCCTAATCCGATGGGCTGGGTTTTTCCGCGTTATTCACCTGAGTGGGAAAAAAAGGCGCCGCATTAAATTCGCGCAGACTTTGACCTTTGCCGCTTCCCTCCACTTTCTAAACCCAACAATCACGTCGAGTAGTACTACCTGTTTCGAATGCAGGTCGCCTTGATATTTCCATTACACCGACTACTCGAAAAGCAAAAAAAAAAAAACTCATTAACGACGAAAGCCGAAAGCTAATCAATCGCATTAACGTCAATTTCAAATATCCGCAAAATCTTATCGCATTTGGAGTACCATCGAGAAAAAAATTAATATCGCGCCATATAAGGGAAACGTGATTAAAAAAAAAAGAAGTCGACAGGAAACTCGATTGCGATTTACGCAACCGGAAACGTGCAAACAAAAAAGCACTGACGTCACGCGCCTAGAATTTCTAATAATTAGCGCGAATAAGTGAAACTATAGAGCGTGTTTCAATATAGGGTCAATACACACACCCTATTTCTGGTCCAATCGAGAACGCCGCCTGAAAACGACGCGAAAATGCGGGTGGTGAAACACGTGAAACTGAAACTAATTTGCACGTACCGTGAATTGGGGCTGGAGAATCTGCCTTTTTAAACCCATTGCTGGTCGCTTGGTGTAAATTATCACACGTACACACTAACAACTCACACGACGATAATAATCAAACTATAACGCTAGTTCTGACTGGCAACTATGTATACGTGAAATGCCGATCGGCGATTATAAAACTGCGGTTGCGCACCAAGCGAGCCCCTAGCACGCCATTGGTCGACGCGAAGGTGTGTTTTACGTTTCACCTATTCAACGTTTTCGCTTCGCTCTTGACTCGAATACATACAAATTCCCCATGGAAAATTGTTTTGCGCAACTCTACACCGACGTTGCGTCATCAACTGTTGTCGTTAATTCGGAGGAAAAAAAAAAGAATGCCGCAAAGACCCTCCAAAAAATTGCCTTAAAAAAGTTTGTTTCGAGTTGGCCTTGAGAAAGAAGCACGCACACGAAAAATCATCATCTTTCCTAATGTTGCGAGAGCTGATGACTCAAAATCAATCGAAAGAAACAAAAGAATGACGCAACTTGCATCCCCTCAAAATAACCTAAAATAGATCGAGTATCTAGAAATGGTAACCTAAGTAGATGTTGGCTCTTTCTACAGTTATCCTGACTATGATAAGCACTTTGCATAGCCGTAGGGTATGGGCGCAGCGTTGCCATTGGTCTTTCCCTTTTACCTTAAAAAATAATCACTAAAATGTCACCAGAGAGGCGAAATTAATTCACCAAAAATTTCACTAGGCACAAATTTCGAAAAAAATCAAACCGTATTTATATTTTATTTTTTGAAAATATTAACTTCAAATTTTAATTCGTTAAGTTCAGCGTATTGGGGATTGGCAACACTGGACTCGGCTTAAAAGATAGAGTTATATCAAAAGACATAAACAAAAGACAAACAGACAAATGCAAGAAACAAAAAACGGTCGATTTTGTCTTTTGCATCGAAAAATTAAAAGTGGTAACGAAAAACATTCGAATTCCAATCGATTTGCAACGTTTTTCTTAAAAAAAAAACAAAACACTATCAATTGTCAAATAAATTTACGAGTATTTACGAGAATAATCGCGTTCTCTTCCTTCCTAGAAAGACACAAATGAATAAACAATTACGATTAAAGGTAGAAGAAAAAACTTTGTCATTCGTTTTTTTTTCTTAGTTTTCTTCTTTCTGCAAATTGCCGAAAACAAGATTTCTGAAAGAACCTATGCGATGTATTCCGTTTAAAGAAATCCGTTATGGAGAAGGCTCTGAACTTGCTTTTATTTTATGACTGCACGTCGTAGCTTAGTACGTATGTTGCAACCTTGAATGGCTGCGAGCTCGAGCTGTCAACTCCCAGGGTTGCCAGATTAGGCGAAATTCTGCCGTCTTGGCTACATTTTAGAAACACTTGGCGACTTTGGTGACTAGTACCTAATTTGGGCTACTCCCTACTTTTTATTTTTTTACTTAAATTTTTATTTTCTTTTTCTTTTTTTCTTAATTTTGTCGTTCTAATAATAATAATAATAATAATACCCCGTGAAAATTCCTAGTATTGGATGTTCTTTTAAATTTGGCGTCGAAGTTGGCCATGACAAGGTGACTACTGTGAACATACCACACTTTCTTGATTATTTGTTGTATATCTAATTCTCTTATTATATTTTTTCTTTTGTTACAATAAATCTCATTCTTAGTGTCTTTTCTCGTTTATTACAATACATCACATTCTTGTTGAGTTCGAAACCTCGAAAACAAGGTTAGAAATGGCAAGTTCAAACGTCAAATTGACAACTGTCTTGATGAAGATGGTTCACAATTAAATTTTCATGGCCAACTTCGACGCCTGATTAAAAAAAAAACACTCTTTATTTCCAATAAAAACAATGGCATACGTCAGTGTTAGATATTGAAAGTCACTTGTTTTTCACTTGTCTCTCTTTTCATTTTTTTATGTGCTTCCCTCTTTGTTTCCTTTTCAATTGCTTTTCGTTTTTGTTTTCTACTCATTATTTACTTTCATTTTTCATTTGTTTAATTTTTGTTTTTTTACGAAAAAAATACCCAACGTAAGTGAGAAAAACAAATGACTATCGCGACAAACAATTCTAACCCGAAAAAATAACGAATGAACATAATACTAATTCAAATTCGTTAAGAGAAGGAAGAGAATGTAAGACAAATCGCAACGCAACGTTGTAATAACTTTTGACGATTGAGAAATTCAGTCGAAATGGAAAAAAATTTAAATTTCCGAATTTTATTCAAATTTTATTCACACAATGTAAGAAAAACAATCAAACAAATGACGATCGTAATATTCGCGAAAGAACGAGGAACGCTGAAAATGTTTGTTCGTATTATTTCGGATAACATAAATAACAAATAAAAACAAAAAGAAAAACATTTTTGATTCTTGAAAAAATGTTATCGGCGTAGAAAAGGAGGAAAACAGTTTCAAAAGAAAAACAAATGACGATCATAATATTTATAACAACTTTAATTTTTTTTTTTTATTTTTTTTGTTTTTGTTTTTCGTTTGTTTATTTTTAATCAAAATCTTTCCTTTCGATTCCAGTTTCTCATCTTTGATTTAAATTTTCTCCTTGTTTTTCACTTGTATCCCTTTTCATTTGATATTTGCTTTTTGTTTCTCACTTCATTTCTTGTTTTTCTAATTTTTTCGTTTTAATTTTTTCCATGTTTTTCACTTATCACTTATTCGCTTCCTACTTTGCTTCTCGATTTTATTCCTTCAATTTTGTTTTCCTTTCATTTTTAGTTACTTCATTTTCATTTTTGATTTGCATTTTGGTTTTCATTTTTTCATTTAATTTTTGGTTTTTGTTTTCCATTTGTTTTTCTTTCCTAATTTACTTTTTTTTTGGAATTATTATTACTATTTCACATTTATCGTTAAAAGAAATTGGCGACATTTTGTAAAGAAGTTGACGATATTGCCTATAAAGGATGTATATAAAGTTAGGTTATGATCATAATAATCGTACGCTTTAAGCTACGACGTGACTTTATAAAATTTGCATTCGACATAAGCCTACTTGATAACGGTTTTTTTAACGCAGTTTATTCCAAGTGTGAAAAATACAAAAGGTAAATGTCCAGATTTTTTTTTTTTGACTAGCAGTGTATAAAAGTGCATTTTATTGTCCCCATTTTATTGAAGAACCGCAAACGACATTAGCACAATTTTACACGAAAAAGGAATTTCCTCGTCGTTGGTGAAACCGCGGTAATCACGGCGGATCACGTCTTGGGGATTTACTACGTTTTCCCTTGCGGTAAAAAAAAACACTTGAACGCAATAACCAGTCAGTACATACATGAACGCTTTCACGTAACCACTTTTATGTTTGCTTATGTTTTTTTTTCTTTGATGGTAATACTAATTTTGCTTCGAGGAAACGTCTAACATAGCTTTTCTTAATTTGTGGAGGGGTTGTTGTTAGTTATGTACGTGTCTGCTGTATTTAAAAGTAGCAACATCCTGTATACAGCAGGATTTTGAATTTAAATGTATTCACCGGAAGTCGAAGGCGCTCTTTTCTTTAAATTTAGATCATGCGCGGATGCTGCTGCGCATACTTCAAGCACTCCTACATTCCGGGAGCGTCACACCCCCGTGACGTCAATACCAGACGTCATGTGTGACCTCTCACGGACTCAAAGTCAAACTCGACCGAACGAACCCGTTTGCTGCCAACTCTTTCTCTTTTTTTTTTATTAACAGGCACGGCGCAACAAACGCATACTTCAATTTCAATTGTTTACTTTCACAATCTGATTCGTTGATTATTTAAAAACTGACATAAAGAGTTGATTCGGAATAAATTAAGTTGGCCAAAAAAAGTCATATGCCCATCGCTGGCCTACTTAAAATCCTTTCGTTTCGACTTTATCCCTGGGCAAGAAAGTTTTCGGCTTAGCTTACGTGACGAAGCACATACGCGCAACCGGTTTTCATAATCTACGGCAACGAAATAAAAAGTTTCGTCACGTTGCACTTCTCCCTTCAGAGAATCCTCGTGACGACATCGTTCCACAGGAAATTCGTTGATGATCGATCAGTGGCGTAACGGAATTCCTTCGACTAATAATTCATTAATAACGGTGCATTATATTTTATTATGTAAAAGCAATTAAGTAAGGAATGCGCTGTTGATTAGATCTGCGAAACGACTTTCTTGTAGTTTACCAATTACGTGAAAAACTGAATGCATTTTGTACTTTAGTCAGTGCAAACTGACTCACCTTCATAATCATTGTTTACTACTAATTTGCAATTAACGTTCAGATTAAATTCACTTGACTTTGACGCATCACGTAAACAAAACCGTTCGCGGAAATTTAGTCAATTGAAGGTGTCTCACATAAATAACCAGGCGGCGCTTTTATTTTTAAACATTTCTATCCGAAGTCGCCTTATTTCTTTATAAATCCGGAATGTTTGAGTATTTTTTCATTCGGGAAATACCGGGTGATCATTAAAATGTTTAATGGGTTGGCAATACGTGAGTTGCTTGCTTTAGTTATTTGCCATCGCTGGCGTTTCGTAGAAGTCGTTTGTTTTTCCAGGTTGACATCCTTTCTGATTTTGTAAAAAAAAAATAGAAAACAACTGAATTGGTTTGACATATTGCTATGAGTAAAAGAAAAACGATGGAAGTATCCCAGTAAACTTAAATATTCCCAAACTTTAATAATCACACTGTATTTGTAAGGCAGTAACGGATTTGTAAGCTTCATGCTTTCGATTAATGGATAAAGGGATATGCAAAAGTCTTTATCGGCGACGCTAATGTGTAAATATTTTAGTCAAAAAAAAATTAACAAGTAATTACAACACTTTTAGCGTGAGTAACCCGACGACATCCACTATAAACAACTCTGATAAATGTTTATATTTATTTAAAAAAAATTATGACGGAGCTGGAATTTGGAAGTCTTCTGCTGCAGTGTGCACTAAGCTTAAGGCTTGATTAAACAAATCGTTTCGAGTGTCAAGTCTTCATTACAAACAATTGCAGGTTGCACAGCCCGCTAATTTATTCAATTGGCATCGACATGATTCACGCTCGCGTTATTTATTGTCACGCGCCGCTCTTTTATTAGCTGAAACATGTCAATTCTGGTTAGGTGATGGCATCGTTTATATGCACTTTGCGCAATTTTAAAAATTATGCCAATTTCGCTTAGTGACGTACAATATTTTACACGCGGTATAAACGAAAATCCAACCGAGGATTATTGGTTTGTGAAAGTGCGAGCGAGAAAAAGTAATGAATGCGTAACAGTATGATTGAAAACGAACTTATCTAATTTGGCGTCAAACTAACTTAAAAAAGTGTTGGTAGCATTGATCCCGCTTATTCTATTCGATCAGAATTTGACATGTTGTTAAAAGAATGAAACATAACCTCAATTGTGAGAGATAAAACGTCGATGAAACAGGAAACGACAACCGAATTTGTGCTACCAACGCAGTATTTTAAGTGAGTTTCATGAAAGACTAAATAAATTTTTTCGATCGTACGGTATATTATAGCCAAGTTCGTTAAACGAACTAAAAATATGATATTGAAGCACTCAGAAATTAAATTTACAAGGGAGACTTCAAGATTCAACCCAGAGAACGGTTTCTGAACACACCCCGTGGTGCCAACGTGATATTTAAAAGTTGTTTGACATTTTCAACAACAGATGTCGCTGATGTAACTAAATTTATTAGCGTTTTCGATTAACGGCACAGAATACCTTCACCTCGTGTTATTACATGAGGTTAAAGGAAGATGCAAAGACACTGAGTGCAACCGGTGCAGGTGAATCGAAAACGCTATGTTTTTATTTGTCTCCAGGATTTAATCAAGATCAATGTTGAAGATATTTTAATATTAACTCGTGTTTTAACGTGTGTTTTCACTCGTGTGAAACCTAAACTCTGAAGAATAAAGAAAAATCTAAAACCAAATTACACTAGAACAACATCCGAACTACCGCTAGTTGGCGGGAAATTCAAATTTATCAAAACTGGTTTTGTTATTTATAGCGCTTTCGGTTGGGTTGCAATGAGTATCTAATAGCGTTTTTCTTTCATCAACACTGGTCCCGCTTATTCTATTCGATCAAAATTTGACATGTTGTTAAAAGAATGAAACATAACCTCAATTGTGAGAGATAAAACGTCGATGAAACAGGAAACGACAACCGAATTTGTGCTACCAACGCAGTGTTTTAAGTGAGTTTCGTGGAAGACCAGATAACTTTTTTCGATCGTACTGTGTATTATAGTTGAGTCCTTCAAGATTGAACCTAGAGAGCAGTTTCTGAACACATCTAATAGCGTTTTCGTTTCATCAGCTAATTCTGTTGGATCAGACTTTGACATGTTGTTAAAAAAATGAAACATAACCTCAATTGTGAGAGACAAAACGTCGATAAAACAGAAAACGACAACCGAATTTGTGCTACCAACGCAGTGTTTTAAGTGAGTTTCATGGAAAACCAGATAACTTTTTTCGATCGTACTGTATATTATAGTTGAGTCCTTCAAGATTGAACCTAGAGAGCAGTTTCTGAACACATCTAATAGCGCTTTCGTTTCATCAGCTAATTCTGTTGGATCAGACTTTGACATGTTGTTAAAAAAATGAAACATAACCTCAATTGTGAGAAACAAAACGTCGATAAAACAGGAAACAACAACCGAATTTGTGCTACCAACGCAGTGTTTTAAGTGAGTTTCATGGAAGACCAGATAACTTTTGTCGATCGACTGTATATTATAGCTGAGTCCTTCAAGATTGAACCTAGAGAACGATTTCTGAACACATCTAATAGCGTTTTCGTTTCATCAGCACTGATCCCGCTAATTCTGTTCGATCAGACTTTGACATGAAAACATAAAAATGAAACATAACCTCAACTGTGAGAAACAAAACGTCGATAAAACAGAAAACGACAACCAACGTAATTTTTTAAGTGAGTTTCATAGAAAACTAAAACTTTTTTCGATCGTATTGTATATTATTGATGAATTCAAAACGATATATTTGCGGTCGTTGTTTATATTAGTGCTTTCTTGCTTGGTTTTGATTTAAGAATACGCCAGTGAAGAATTGTGTATCTTGGGGCCAACACCTGTATCTAAACTTTGACGTGGATGTCTTGATAATTGACCTAAATTTTGGAAAATAAAGACGTGGGGGGGGGGCGCGTGATAAAATAATCAAAGTTACAGTAAACACTGTCGACTGGAATAATTTATTTTCGGCTCAAGGCGAAGCAATTTTCCTTCGATTTAATTTTCAAACAAGCAATAAATAATCGCAGCATAAGCGCACAGCGTCGTCATAAGCATATTTTATCATCGGCTGCGGTCTATTTTCACATGCAAGGTTAAGGCTGGAATTTTTTTTTAATTCAACGAAATCCATGAGTTTTACGTAACGCTGTGCAATTATTATTAATGCTCATTACGCGTCGTTTTGCGTCTTCAATAAAATATGTTTGCATGAGTTTTGCGCACTTCGTATTTCTACTTCAAAAATTTAAATTACTTCTTTTAAGTAGCTAAATAAGAGGTGTATGGTCGTAATTAAAAACTCTGTCACCCGGATAGATCCATCAAAATGTATTATCGAAATTAACAAACAATAGTCGCGTTAATTTTGTATTTCTCCGAATTTAATGCAATTAGCAATTTAGACGTATCTGAGAGGAATTTTATCTGTTGGGAGCTTTCGATTGGATAATTATTGGTTGTAACATTTGGGAAATTCGGAATTAATACTTACAGAATCGTGCAACATGAACTTTACGTAAAATCGAGACGCAATCATTGTTCTTTTGCGGGCCGTCGCCATTTTTGCGAATATCCTGAAGCCTCTTCTTGCAAGGCTCAACCCGAAAACCATCGCTCTGACTTTAGGAGCTCACATTTTCGATTGCGTACAGAAAAAAAACAAGGCCCAAAACTGATTAATCAATGACATTTTGACAGACGTTTGCCTTCTTTTCATCGTTTATCACGTGCAGTTGCTTTGATTTAAATTAATTTTCCCGCCATAAACCCGGATACAAACATAACCTTACTGTTTTGAATTGCGTGTTTAATTTAATTTGCGTTTGTGTTACTTAGTTTTTGACAAAATGATATTTGTGAATTATTAAGGAATAAATGTTAACTTTCCCGCCATAAGGACGGCTGTCAACGTCAATTGAAAGCACGACAACATAACCTTAGTTTTTTATATGTCTGAGATGATTTCCGGATTCGTTTAATTTGCGTTTGTGGCGAGAAGACAAGTAACCGAATGCGATTTTCAAAATGATTAAAGAGGAATTTAAAAGTTACAAGTACATATTCCTATTAAAAAGAAGTGTAACAAACATAGAATTTTATTAATTTATAATTTTGACTTTCTTTTCTAAATTTAGAAGGAAAATTCCTAAGTTGAAAAGAAAAGTGCGAGCTTTGTTGTAGATAATAATAATACTAGTGTACTTCCATCAATAAAGTACCACAATAGTACACAAGGTCTTCTCCTTATTAAATTGTTACCAACCAAAATTTGAACGTTCAACTTTGGGGTGCGTTCAAAAACTATACCTTCCAGCGTATGCATCTTTTTTACTTTTAATTTTCAACAAATTTTTACTAATCTTCTTGAAAAAGGTTTTCTTTACCTTGTTTCCATTGTAATACTAGAGATACATAAATAGAGAATTTATTTGTTCAAATCAAATTATCAATGTTTGCGTTTACGAAAATTGGAGCGGTATATACCGGTCTCTTACTGGCATTAAAGGCTTCTTAAAACAGATGGACGAGTTGTTAAACATCGTGAGTTCACAATGCACCCGAGATATCGTTTCCGAACGCACCCCAGTTTTCGTAATTGCAAACGTCAAAATTTGCAGGATCAATCGAATATAGTGCGTTTTAGGAAAAAAAAGCGGTTGTAAAATTTTCTAGAATTGAAGGGCACGTCTAAAAATGCAATAATCTACGAGGTGTTTCTGAAAACATAGAAACAAGAGAATTTTGAGAAAGATATGGTGACGTCATCCTGACGTCACTCCTCCCAATTAAAAAGCAAAGCGTAGAGATGATTTAATATTTCCTGTAATAAATAGTCAAACAGTTAAAAATACAGTTCTTTTTTTAGTTCACGAAATCACAACTGTTTTTGTAAAAACTGCAAACGTCAAAATTTACAGGATCAAGTGAAGATAGTAGTATATAAAGCGCGTGTTCTGGCTCGCGAAACAGTTCACGGTATATTTAGATAAAAATCACTTGAATGTTATATAATTTATTAATAATGTATCCAATTTTTAACAAAAAAATCATAAAAAAGGTCATTTTTACTCGTGAACGCCTAAAATACACACTGAAATCATCAATTCTTTGTGAAAAACTATATTTTAAGGTTCAACCATAATTCAGTATAGCTGTACTAGTCATGATAAAAAATAATTTACAAAATAAAATAAAATTTAGATTAAGAAATATAATTAATTAAATTCAGAAGATAAAATTAAAAGTTCGCATATTTTTTACACAATTTACTTTTGCATTTGTTTCAGCGTCTCGCTAATAAATAGGTATATTTCCTGTTGCTTTTTTAAATCATCTTTTTTGACGTTTTTATTTTCTTTTCCTATTTTCTACATCGATCAATAGCTATTTCGTCTTATGAAAATTGTCCTTCATTATCTTGTCGTCGTTTGTTTTTTTTTTTAACATTTCATTTTTTCTGTTATTTTTCAATATTATTTAAATATCAGTTTTATGAAAGTTTCATTGGCCGATCGTCTTTTATTTCTTTAGACATTCTGTTTGTTTTCCTGTTCAGATGTCTTTTGTTTCCGCCGTTCATCGTGGATTTTCGCGAGCGATTTTCATTTGTTTCAATATTTCTCGCCAATAAATCAAATTTCCTGTCACTTTTTTTAACATTTTCATTTTATTTTCGACTTCTTATTTTCTTCTTCATCGATCAAGTGTTTCGTTTCATGAAAATCTCCTTTCGTTGTCTTTCATTATTTTGATCGTCTTTTGTCCTTTCTTTCCAGATTTTGTTTCCATCGTTCATTCCAGTTTCTATTTTTATGTTTTACTTTGTACTTGTATCTTCAAATTCGAACAACAGAGTCAGTGTCAAAATCCTAAGCATTCTTTTGAAATACTTTTGATCCAGTCTGTCCTACATAAACTTTTAACGCTTCCATACACGCCTACTCAGGTCATACTGTATACAAGGGAGAATGAAACTAGAACGTTTCTGAACGCACCCCCCCCCCCCCCGTTCTGCCAACATTTGCTTTCCATTGTGAATAACAGATGTCGCTGATCTAACCAAATTTGTGTATATAAAATTAATAGTTTAGCAAGTTTTAAATATTTTAATATTAAATCGCACTTCATAGAAACCTATACACCGTGTTCGTAAACTCAAAAGTGTGGAAACAAACCTACGAGCCAGTTTTTATTTTCCATTGTCAGACTTTTGCAAAAAAAAATAACTTCATTGTCACATTGTATACTTATTTCTATACATATAATTAAATATGTTACATAAAAGGTCACTGGAAATCCCCCCCCCCCCCGGTGATAATTTTATTCGCGCGCAAAAGACAATTATGCGACGTTGCCGAACGCGGTTTTTATTTGCACGGTTAATTCGCAGATAACGTGTATGTACCTATAACAATGCAGCTCGCGTGACAGACGCAATAAAAAAAAGGTTTTTGCGCCTCAAGTACATTTCGTTAATGTCCAAAAATGAAATGAATACAAATTGTTCTACCAACGTTGTTGGCTACGTGACTACGATTTTGAGGAAACCTCGCAACTTGCAGACAATTAAAACGAATTAAAGTACAATGTAGAAAATATAATTTATCACTTTGCTTACTTCCAAATGGTTACCTTGCCATCAGATTGCCGTGTCATCAAGAAACTGGTGGTGATTGTTTCGTCATCAAAATACGTAATTGCTGTGCGTTATTTAATTGTGCATACTTAGCAGTTTTTTTTTTAAATTAAATATGTTGTTTGATGTTTGGAGTTATTTATAAGGTGTAAGTTCAAGTACAAAGTTAATTAGCGTTTACCGAAAGCCAAGTGAATTACAGAGGAAGAAGAAGAAGAAGTAAAGAAACACTACTCACATCATTGCTGACACAATCTTCAAAAATTGCAGCGTCGGGAATGTGCACCATTTTCACGCGCGCTCGTCCGTGACTGCCAGCACGGAAAGCTGAAGGAAAACGCGAGGTCACCTTCAGGCGTACTCGGACGAAACACACCCCCAAATCGATACATGTGACGTCACCTCGGAAAACTCGGCGAGGGTGCGCAACTTTGCCCTTGAATGAAAGTCGATCGATGTCTACACGAACGCGTGGTTGGCTGTTGCCAAACAAGAACGACGTTTCTCTAAATAGAACCAAACAGGATGGACCAAAAAATATCGAGGAAGAAAGCAACGATACACAAGAAAACGTTCGACAAAGATTTGGCAACACTTAACAAACGATCCAGCAAAGAGTGCCTACATTCAGAAATGAACAAAGAAAGATTCCTAAGAAAAACGAGTGGATCAAAACAAAACCATGTGGAAGGTCACGTTTGACTCATCACCTGGAATGTATACGTCAAATTAACAGATGTATTGGATGCGTTCAATGGACGCAGCAGTTAACTGTTGCCATTAACATTTAACAACTGGCAATCCATTATGCAAACAACACCGCAGTAAAGTCATTTGCTTTTAAAAAATTAACAGAAGCGCCAAACCACGCTGACATTTTGATGATGTAGGTTGGAAAACGTGCAAGCAGCATACATGGCGATCGTTGCGCAAGCGATTTAACAATACGTTTCCTAGAAATGAATGCGTTTACCAAAACATTTGCTAACTGAACGCGGACGTCGTCTTTTATCAGCTGTCAACGTTACCAATGGTATCAATCCATTATGCGAACAACAGCGCTTTTAAAAATCAAATTGAACGCCAACACTGTCATTTTGACAGCATAGGTTAGAAAAAGTGCAAGCAGCGTAAATTCATCGTAAAAATTCAAAAATGCCGACCGTTGCCCAAGCGAGTTGGCAACAGGTTTGCTAGAAATGCGCTTCACTGGAACGCTTGGTAACTGTTGAATGTGGTGAACGCAGCTATTAGGGATCGCAGATCCTTTTTACATGCAATGTCGCCAATTTATTTATAAAATGTTACCAATATTTTACCAACGATAATGAAATTTAAATGTGAAAGAAGCATTATGTACAGTGATGGCCGTTAAAATCGTTATCCCTGCATGCTAACCTCGCCCTTATTGGACTGCAATGGAAACGTCTCCTCACTTACATTGCTGCTAAGTCGTAACGATTTACTTGGCCACCAGTGTACTTACATACCGTGAGTTACGAAAATTAAAAAGTAAAGGTATTATTATTCCAATTGGTAGCAAACAGTGATTTGGTTTTGGTTCCTATGTAATCAATCGCACCTTCACCTCATCGAATTTTTATTTATATTGCATAAATTTTGGCCAGCCTCATATTTTTTGGCTTTTAATCTCCAACTTCCTTGAATTTTTAAAAAAATCACCTGCTTCTTTAATTCTGCATGCACGTGGAGGCGCCACGTGTTGTTCTTCTTAATTGAGACAGACCCGGTTCAGTGATTAATTTAATTCATCGGCATTTCCGGCTTTTGCGCTCAAACTCCAAACATAGAAAGTTAATAGAAACCGTTTTATGTAATCGACAAAGCAAAGCAAACATTTAAAGACATCAGAGATTTCGCAAACAGGATTTTCTCGGTCCACATCTGCGAAATATGTGCCATTGGTTTTATTTATCACATCACACTGAACCGGTTCTATCGGGTTTTCATTAACAGTTTTGTTATTCGCAGAGGCTTCATAAAGTGCCAATTGGAGATTTGCTTACCGAGGTAGATCAACGACCTTCTCGAGATTTAAATAAAATGCCACAGATATCCAATAGAAGTATTTTGTTATTTAAAAAAAAATAGGTCGTAGCAGAATTATATAGCAATTTAGTGGGGGAAGGAAATACAATTCTTTGACGTTTAACGACACGAGTGACTTCTCGTCAAATTTCAATCACGTTTTTCAAATAATTTGCCCTCCAACTATCTTCGTTTTGCATAAAACCTCGTCGTGAAAGAAATTGTAAATTAGGAGACCTAACTACTGCGCCACAGCTTATTCTGATTACTGTAAGAAAGTCAACCTTGAGAAGAGCTTTCTCCTCTTGCAGAAAGCTGCTTATTAAAGTCCTACATCAACATTAAATATATTAAACACACATTGGCGTTTAATTTAGATGTCAATGGTGTCAATCGTCAATCAACGAAACTTGCCTTCCACTTAAATAGCCATTGGTCGCGGAGGTTAAAGGTCGAGTTATTAAAATGCATTCGTGACTATTATTATCACGCCAGTAAAAATAATTTTCACTCTATACACTAGGTGACCTTGGCCTTGCTTTTTTAGACATTAAACGATTTTTAAATACGGCATTTTTTTGTGGAAATACGTCACCGAAATGAAACCCCTCGCCCTCCAAAAACGTCAACAACTAACTCACCTGGGGGTTTGTTGGTTCGGTCTTAGGCACTGGCTTGATGGTATTCTTCTCGCAGAGGCATTGCCTCTTGGATTTGGCCATTTTCTCGGACATTTTTCGCACAGAGAATTTTGACAAACCGATCTTGTAAACGCCAAAAATTAAAATTAATCGAACGACAGCGGCCTGCTGGATTGCTGCTTTGCAATCGACGTGGAAATGAAAATTCCGCAAACACCTTCGTTATTTAAAGGTGCAACAACAATTAGATGCAATGTGGGGTATTATCATAGGAAATCATTTCGAGCGTTATGTATAAACATTAAATATGCATTGTGAACGGCGAGTAATTTTGCTTTTTTAAGTGCAACGCAAACACAAAGTCGAGTAATAAATCGGGGAATTTGGTATACATTTTTATCAGAGCAACAATTACAAGGTTAAATACATTTACTGCTACTATAATCGGTGGTATGTATTTCTTTTAATAATGTTACACGTACCTCGTTGGAAACTTCAACGTCTTCTTGAAAGTAATCTTCATCTTCTTCACCGTAAACAAAATAGAGCTTCATTCCGGAAGGTCGTTCGGCTAGGACGAAACGCACGCTTGTTATACTTAAGGCTAACGGCTGCCGATTTAATAAAGACTCTGTTGGAATATTTCTGGCCCCCCACTTGTCTGTTATTAATTGAATATTTCCCCCGGCCCTATCACTTGTTGTGTTTAAGGAGCGGCAAATGAAAAGTTTCCTAAATTAAGACGGACCTTTTTTTTCTGTCTTAATTACAGCTGACGTAATTTTACGTCCGATTAAGAAGGCAGGCGTTAATGGATTGGGGGCTCGCCTGATGCAGTTACAGGCAGTTCCAATTAAAATCACGTCATTTTTTTAAGTCCTGTTTCACAAAAGTTGCTGGTTCTTTGCGACGTTGAACTGGTGTTAATTAATCGCTCCTTTGAACTCAAAATTAATTTATTTTTATTGCTCTATTTTACTTTTGTCTACAATAAATTCTCGTAAGTGTGACGTTTCACTTTGCTGTATAAAATACTACATCTTATGTAAATTTTTACTACAACAGACTGTGTAGATTTTATTTTTAAAAGCCGGAACTTGTCGAGTAAGTGTCAGAATGAATTCTGCCATATTCCAGCCTGTGAATTTCTTCACAAAGTCTATACATATGAAGACAAGGTCGAACCCACATCTTTAGTTTCTCGATTAAAAGTGAAAATTCGTTACCAAGGGCTCCGAGCACTTGGCTGTGATCTTCTACCTTAGAAATGTGTCAGAATTACAACATTACATTCACTCTCGTACTCGATTTAATTAAAAATTGCACGCTCTCAAACGATACGGGCCATGCGTACGACCCCCGTGATTACCAGACTGAAATCCTTGAGATTTCTCTTTTGTGGTCGAAGCAGCTAGTACATTCCGCTCTAGTACATAATTCGGAAGAATTACCAATTTTGTTACCCTTATTTTATACGCAATTCCAGTTATTTTAGAAATTATTAATAATTACATCGCGTAAAAGAAACAACTCAGACTTCCGTCCCCACCGGTTAAACGTGTAATAAAACGAGATTGAGATGTGTGGCAAGGTCGCATTGTGGCAAACGGGTAGTCAATAAACAAACATACTCGGAAATCGCTATTTTTAGAGTCGAGTTAATTAACAATCACCCAATATACAATTTCTAAATCAAGTTTGTTCTAATGAATATACGAATATTGCTAGAAATGTGTAGAAATCTTTATTTGAATAAACACAATTACATTCACTATTACACATCGAATTTTGTTTGTATAAATTTTAACTAAATATGAAATTACAATTGTTTGGATACTTTGTAAAATTGTTAAAAACATCGACGTTTCGCTGTACGTTTGACAGCTTCTTCAGGATAAATAATAAAAACGTGTTTTTATTATTTGTCGTGGAGAAGCTGTCAAACGTACAGCGAAACGACGAAGTTTTTATCGATTTTACAGTGTCCAATCCGATCAACTATAATGACAAGCAAGTGCTTCAATTATGTATAAATTTTAACTCATCCTTAGAGTTACTTCGTTGCGAGTTTTATCATTAATTCAAATCCTATATTTCCTCCAAAAGCTTACACTAAGTAAGTACAGCACAGCTAACAACGTACAAAATTATTGTAAATTTATTAAGTTGCGAAAATAAATTTAAAACATGAAAAATATGTGGGGCATAAATTTGTTGTTGGTTGAGGTAAGTGTCGCAGTGATGCGGCCTGTTTAAGTAAACTTGTTTTTTTAATTAAATAAATACGCGCATGGTGATGGCACATGAGTTCTTCTCAGACCTGCCTAAGCTTTCACTAAATCGCAGTCCGTAGGAACTCACCTTGGAACTAATAATTATGTACACCTATCACTGTTGAATTTTCACCGTGTTGATTGGCCGGTTTTCCTCAGGTATGCCACGGCGGCTACCAGCGCTGCACCTCGCCCACTACCATCCTCAGATAACATTAAATCAAACTGTAAAAAAAATAGAAATTATTACATTTAGTTCTAAACCCGCATAAAATGTAACTTACTTTAAGGTTGGGGCTCACAAACTGACTGATTTTAGCCATCATAAGTTGGTGGAAGTGCGGGTGGTACCTGTAGAGTGAGCCGTCGATGCCAATTGTTACATGTGGTTCATTCATTTTGATGAGCAATACGGCGAGTGTTGCCGAAACCATATGGGCAGCTCGCCTCGACATGCACTCACACAGGTACCGTACGTTAATGAAGTCCTGCTCGGTTGCATGACCCAACCCTAATTCTTCCATGACCGCCTTGCAGTTGGTGTAGGTTCCAGTGAAGTCGCTTTCAATCTCAGATACATACTTCGTATAGAAACGACCTCGGGTGAACAAGAGATCGGAACCTTTCCCCCCGAATAGCAGCTCTTCCTTTGTGAACCTCGCAATCGCAAGCCTCACTAATTCACCAAGATACATTCCGGAAATCATCTTTTCAAACCTGGACAATATTTTCAATCAGCTTCGATACGGTGCAATGTAGTGATAGACTTACAATTGCAGCCCCGGATTGACGGAGTTCTTATCAACATCCCGGTCGTAATCTGTAATGACGAAGTCGAGTTGCCCAAAATCTCCAAATGCACCCCATTCAAGATTAATCAACACGTTCCCTGAACCGTAATCCTGATCGTCAAAGAATTCTGCGTTCTTTTGTTTCTCAACGTAGCAGGCATTCGTTCCGGTACCTATGCAAATCGACATCAACTTTAGATTGTGTGGTTATAAGAAAAGTTGAGGACATGCACACAAACAGCACAAACGCTAATTAAATGAATTGAAAGTGTCTAAAAGCAAACGTACCAACGATGAGTCCAATCTTGCAGTTGCGGTTCTTCCAGGCACACGACATCAAGGTCCCTGTGGTATCGTTTAAAACGGCGCAAACTTCTATCTTAATGTCCTACAAGAGAAACCAAAGAAAAACGTGCGTGAGAAAGATCCTAGAAAAATTAAAATGGGATAGCTTGACTAAATGCAGTGCTCGCATTTCCAATTGAGGGAATTATGATCGCCCCCTTTCCGAAATCAATGGGTTTTCGTGCAATGGCACTTACCCACGATAATGCCAACGCGACCCAAGCGCAGGACATTAATGTCCCGGTGGAATCGTTCAGTATAGCAGTGACTGCTACGTCAATGTCCTGAAATTTTCGCTCAGTTTTTTGGACCTTTTTTTATTTATTTATTTTTATTGAGTTGATGCTAATCAATTTTTCAAATCATAATTTATTTTGTTGAAAGAAAAGAAATGTGCCTACCCCTCGCCTAGCTATAGCGTCTTCCAAAAACTGTACCACATCGTTATTAACGACCCCCGAACAATTGAATCCCTTGGTCCACCTCTGCAAGATCCCTTTTGTCAAGCCCAACTGACAAAGTGGGAAGCTAAACGTAAAGCCTAAAGGCAGCTTCTCGTGCATGATTTTCTCCTCCTTCATAAACTTGGCAAGGCAATCTGCGATGTGGTCGAACAACTGCTCGCCGGAACCCACCATGATGTGTTTGGGCACGGCGAAAATTTTCGATCTCATTTCGAAGTGGTTTTCGCTCAGCTCGATCAGCAGCACTCGGAAGTTGGTGCCGCCCAAATCCAGGGCCAGAAATTTTCCGCGCTCTGCGACAGTGGATTAAGTTGAAAGGAACTTCTTCACTTCAAATCGCTTTCGTTTCTTACCTTTGCCTGTTGGTAAGTCTTGGACGTACGTTACGAAGCATTTCACTGATGAACTATCGTGACTTTTCTTGGCCAAACCCTTCTGCACTTCCGACTGGAAGACCCTCATCATTTGCCGGAGTTGGTCCTCCGTAAGCAAGAGCTCCTTGCATTTGTCTCGGATCTAAAAGCGCCGATACTTCAGTCACATATTAACTTTAACCTTTGGTTTATTCCCATAGAAACAATTGTGAGCGTATGGGAATTAACCAAAGATTAAAGTGAATCAGTGACTAAAGTACCGGCCCTAACAGAACTAAAGAGAAGCAACTGTGGAGAATAATGAAGATTAGTGAAAAATACGACACTGATTCCCATAAAGAATGTGACATTCGTTTGATTGAAATTAACAAATATTTTGGATGACAACTTATTGAAAACAACATCAGATGCATTTTAACATTGCTACGACTTCATCGTAAAAATTAAAAAATGCCGACCGTTACCCAAGCGAGTTGGCACCAGGTTCGCTAGAAATGTATGCGCTTCACTGGAACGCTTGCTAACTGTTGATTGTGGTGAACGCAGCCGTTAGGGATCCCAAATTTTTTTATACGTAAACTTATTTATAAAATGTTATCAATTTTTTTCCCAAGATGATAAAATTTAAATATGAAAGGAGCATTATGTACAGTGATGGCCGTTAAAATCGTTATCCCTGCATGCTAACCTCGCCCTTATTGGACTGGAATGGAAACGTTTCCTCACTTACATATATTGCTGCTAAGCAGTAACGATTTACCCTCGCCCTCCAAAAACATCAACAACTAACTCACCTGGGGGTTTGTTGGTTCAGTCCTAGGTACTGGCTTGATGGTATTCTTCTCGCAGAGGCATTGCCTCTTGGATTTGGCCATTTTCTCGAACATTTTTCGCACAGAGAATTTTGACAAACCTATCTTGTAAACGCCAAAAAGTAAAGTTAATCGAACGACAGCGGCCTGCTGGATTGCTGCTTTGCAAGCGACGTGGAAATGAAAATTCCGCAAACGCCTTCGTTATTTAAAGGTGCAACAACAATTAGATGCAATGTGGGGTATTATCATAGGAAATCATTTCAAGCGTTATGTATAAACATTAAATATGCATTGTGAACGGCGAGTAATTTTGCTTTTTTAAGTGCAACGCAAACATAAAGTCGAGTAATAAATCGGGGAATTTGGTATACATTTTTATCAGAGCAACAATTACAAGGTTAAATACATTTACTGCTACCATAATCGGTGGTATGTATGTAAAATTTTTCTCTTTTAATAATGTCACATGTACCTCGTTGGAAACTTCAACGTCTTCTTGAAAGTAATCTTCATCTTCTTCACCGTAAACAAAATAGAGCTTCATTCCGGAAGGTCGTTCGGCTAGGACGAAACGCACGCTTGTTATACTTAAGGCTAAAGGCTGGCGATTTAATAAAGACTCTGTTGGAATATTTCCTCCGGCCCTATCACTTGTTGTGTTTAAGGAGCGGCAAATGAAAAGTTTCCTAAATTAAAATGGACCTTTTTTTTCTGTCTTAATTATAGCTGACGTAATTTTACGTACGATTAAGAAGGCAGGTGTTAATGGATTGGGGGCTCGCCTGATGCAGTTACAGGCAGTTGCAATTAAAATCACGTAATTTTTTCAAGTCCTGTTTCACAAAAAGTGTTGGTTCTTTGCGACGTTGAACTGGTGTTAATTGACCGCTCCTCTGAGCGAAAACGATTTGTTCAAAATTTTTATCGCTCTGCTTTACTTTTGTACTACAATAAATTCTCATAAGTGTGAAGTTTCACTTTGCTGTATAAAATACTTAAGTGGCGTACGTGACTCTACGAATAAACAAAAATATACTTGTCTGTGTTTGGCTGTAGCCTGTTTTATTTATAATAAATGAAGTAGTGAAAAATAAACCGTCTGAACGTGAATTCAGTACGGTCCTGCAGAAATTATTAGAAGGTAAAGAAATGTTTCTAAGTTAAATAGTCCTTATCTTATTTTTTAACGTCTATTGATGACCCAAGGCGGAACTTGTCGAGTAAGTGTCAGAATGAATTCCAGCCTGTGAATTTCTTCACAAGGTCTGCACATATCAACACAAGGTCGAATACACATCTTAAGTTACGCGTTAATAGTCAAAATTCGTTATCAGGGGCTCCGAGCACTCGGCTGTGATCTACCTTAGAGATGTGTCAGAATTACACCATTACATTCACTCGCGATTTGATTAAAAATTGCACGCTCTCGAACGTTACGGGTCGCGCGTACATTAACCCCCGCGATTACCAGATTAAAATCTTTGCGATTTCTCTTCTGTGGATGAAGCAGCTGTTACATTCCGCTCTAGTACGTAATCCGCAAGAATTACCAACAATTTGTTACCCTTATTTCATACGCAATTCCAGTTATTTTAGAAATTATTAATAATTACGTCGTGTAAAAGAAACAACTCAGACTTCCGTCCCCAGCTGCTAAACGTGTAATAAAACGAGATTGAGATGTGTGGCAAGGTCGCATTGTGGCAAACGGGTAGTCAATAAACAAACATACTCGGACATCGCTATTTTTAGAGTCGAGTTAATTAACAATCACCCAATATACAATTTCTAAATCAAGTTTGTTCTAATGAATATACGAATATTGCTAGAAATGTGTAGAAACTTTTATTAGGATAAACACAATTACATTCACTATTACACATCGAATTTTGTTTGTATAAATTTTAACTAAATATGAAATTACAATTGTTTGGATACTTTGTAAAATTGTTAAAAAACATCGACGTTTCGCTGTATGCTTGACAGCTTCTTCAGGATAAATAATAAAAACGTGTTTTTATTATTTATCCTGAAGAAGTGTTTTATTATTTATCGTGGAGAAGCTG
Organism: Serrognathus titanus; assembly: GCA_039766575.1. Taxonomy (NCBI): domain Eukaryota; kingdom Metazoa; phylum Arthropoda; class Insecta; order Coleoptera; family Lucanidae; genus Serrognathus; species Serrognathus titanus. The sequence continues at coordinate 18,107,167 of CM077911.1, read as the reverse complement.
TCAAACGTACAGCGAAACGTCGTTTTTTTAATTAAATAAATACGTGCTTGTGATGGCACATGAGTTCTTCTCAGAGCTGCCTAGGCTTTCACTAAATCGCAGTCCGTAGGAACTCACCTTGGAACTAATAATTATATACACTTATCACTGTTGAATTTTCACCGTGTTGATTGGCCGGTTTTCCTCAGGTATGCCACGGCGGCTACCAGCGCTGCACCTCGCCCACTACCATCCTCAGACAGCATTAAATCAAACTGCAAAAAAAAAATAGAAACTATTACATTTAGTTCTAAGCCCGCATAAAATGTAACTTACTTTAAGGTTGGGGCTTACAAGTTGACTGATTTTATCCATCATAAGCTGGTGGAAGTGCGGGTGGTATCTGTAGACTGAACCGTCGATGCCAATTGTTACATGCGGTTCATTCATTTTGATGAGCAATACGGAGAGTGTTGCTGAAACCATATGGGCAGCTCGCCTCGACATGCACTCGCACAGGTACCGTACGTTAATGAAGTCCTGCTCGGTTGCATGACCCAACCCTAATTCTTCCATGACCGCCTTGCAGTTGGTGTAGGTTCCAGTGAAGTCGCTTTCAATCTCAGATACATACTTCGTATAGAAACGACCTCGGGTGAACAAGAGATCGGAACCTTTCCCCCCGAATAGCAGCCCTTCCTTTGTGAACCTCGCAATCGCAAGCCTCACCAATTCACCAAGATACATTCCGGAAATCATCTTTTCAAACCTGGACATTATTTTCAATCAGTTTCGATACGGTGGAATGTAGTGATAGACTTACAATTGCAGCCCCGGATTGACGGAGTTCTTATCAATATCCCTGTCGTAATCTGTAATGACGAAGTCGAGTTGCCCAAAATCTCCAAATGCACCCCATTCAAGATTAATCAACACGTTCCCTGAACCGTAATCCTGATCGTCAAAGAATTCTGCGTTTTTCTGCTTCTCAACGTAGCAGGCATTCGTTCCGGTACCTATGCAAACCGACATCGAACTTTAGATTGTGTGGTCTAAGAAAAGTTGAGGACATGCACACAAGCAGCACAAACGCTAATTAAAATGAATTGAAAGTGTCTAAAAGCAAACGTACCAACGATGAGTCCAATCTTGCAGTTGTGGTTCTTCCAGGCACACGACATCAAGGTCCCTGTGGTATCGTTTAAAACGGCGCAAACTTCTATCTTAATGTCCTACAAGAGAAACCAAAGAGAAACGTGCGTGAGATAGAACTAGAGAAAGTAAAAAATGGGATAGCTTGACTAAATGCAGTGCTCGCATTCCCAATTGAGGGAATTATTATCGCCCCCTTTTTGAAATCAATGGGTTTTCGTGTAATGGCACTTACCGACGATAATACCAACGCGACCCAAGCGCAGGACATTAATGTCCCGGTAGAATCGTTCAGTATAGCAGTGACTGCTACGTCAATGTCCTGAAATTTTCACTCAGTGTTTTGGACCTTTTTTTATTTATTTATTTTTATTGAGTTGGTGCTAATCAATTTTTGAAGTCATAATTTAATTTGTTAAAAGAAGAGAAATATGCTTACCCCTCGCCTAGCTATAGCGTCTTCCAAAAACTGCACCACATCGTTATTAACGACTCCCGAGCAATTGAATCCCTTGGTCCACCTCTGCAAGATCCCTTTCGTCAAGCCCAACTGACAAAGTGGGAAGCTAAACGTAAAGCCTAAAGGCAGCTTCTCGTGCATGATTTTCTCCTCCTTCATAAACTTGGCAAGGCAATCTGCGATGTGATCGAACAATTGCTCGCCGGAACCCAGCATGATGTGCTTGGGCACGGCGAAAATCTTCGACCTCATTTCGAAGTGGTTTTCGCTCAGCTCGATCAGCAGCACTCGGAAGTTGGTGCCGCCCAAATCCAGGGCCAGAAATTTTCCGCGCTCTGCGACAGTGGATTAAGTTGAAAGGAACTTCTTCACTTCAAATCGCTTTCGTTTCTTACCTTTGCCCGTTGGTAAATCTTGGACGTAGGTTACGAAGCATTTCACTGATGCGCTGTCTCGGTTTTTCCTGCTTAAACCCTTTTCTACATCCGATTGGAAAACCTTCATGATTTGCCGGAGTTGGTCCTCCGTAAGCAAGAGTTCCTTGCATTTGTCTCGGATCTAAAAGCGCCGATACTTCAGTCACAAATTAACTTTAATCTTTGGTTTATTCTCATAGAAATAATTGCAGCTTTTATAATTGTAGAGAGTGAATAGTTTGAACAAGTCAAACGACTAAAGGCCGGTACTTTAATGACTGACGACACTGATTCTCATAAAGAATGTGACGTGACATTCGTTTGATTGAAATTAACAAATATTTTATTAAAATATTTTGGATGACAACTTATTGAAAACAACATCAGATGCATTTTAACATTGCTACGACTTCGGGGTTCACAAATTCATTCACTCTTTTGGGAATAGCGTGGAAGAAGTAGCGAACATTCTAGCAAATTCTATCGCCGTCTACGGCGAGTCTGGAAAGCACTAGAACGAGTGGCTTCATAAATGGCATAATCGATATTCTGGCGGTTGTGTTTACTTGGACATTGCTGAAATTCTAAAATATTGCATGTGTCGAAATATAATTTCCATCATCAGTACGAACTGGAAGTTCCTTTTCAATCAGGTTGTGATTTAAAAACCGTGTATTTGATTGCACATGTAATCAGTTGCGCCAGATTCTAAATACCAAGAAAATGTATCAAAGTGAGCACCTGTTATTGATGACAACGTTTAACTGATAAAAGCATCACTTTTTGATTGAAAGGTGACAGTAAATAAAAAGACCATCAGTGAACAACAAAAAAAACTAAACTTGAAACCACAAGAAGAATTAATTCGAAAGGTAAAGCAAACGTGAATGAAAGACAAACTAACAACGAAAGGCAGAATTAGGGAAGAAATCTTAAGTGAATATACAGGCAGTGTCTTACAACTCGATTCCTGTAATCTATTATTAATTATTAAAAAATAATCTTGAGTGCGACAAATTCATTCGCAACATTTTACTTTTATAGTCGGTTTTGACGTGGTTAGACGGAAAATACTTTCGCAATTTATTATTTAATAAAGCGAGATTTATGGTTCATTTGCAACTTTATCTATTTTTTATTGCACCTATTGTGAGAGCTTGTTTTTCGCAACATGAACACAATAACAACAAACTCATTACCAGAGAACACTTAAAGGACGCGCTCGGATTATGAATTATAATAGAAGTCCGAACGTTCGGAAAAATTAAAAAGAAAACAAGGCGCTTCCTCCTCCTTTTTATTATTATTGTTATGTAATTGAGCTAAGCGATATCGTAACGAAACTCGAACTATCGCATAGACTAATTAATAAATAACGACTTGATAAAGTATAGTACTCTTAAAACTGGTTTATCTTTCGTTCTTTGCACTTTAACCCCGTGCCTGTAGTATACGTATATACAAGTAAAAATAGTCGATGAAAAACGGAGCACACTTTGCAAATGCGGATTGTTATTGAATTCCGTCGAGGATATGTTAAACAAAGCGGCAATGTTTGTAAAATCGCGCGTTTAATATCGGAATGTAACCTTATCGCCGCACGTAGGTGTGTATATTATGAAATCGCGTCACATCCTTGATAACGTACTTAAGGAATTTTCTAGGAATTAAGTGTATTAACCATAAATAACAAAAAATATTAATGCGTTTGCTTAAACAGCAAGAAGCACCTAACATTTACACAAGGTTTTCAATAATGTCCGGGTGTCACGTGATTCCAGCCAAATTAGGCAACCAAGCTTACACTTACTTGTCATGTCTTACTTAAAAGCGAGATGTCAAGGAAATAATGTAAACATAACAGATGGACGAGATGTTAAACATCGTGAGTTCGAGATGCATCCGAAAGTATAGTTTCCGAACGCGCCCCAGTTTTCGTAATAATTGCAAGCGTCAAAATTTGCAGGTTCAATCGAATATAGTCAAAACGGTGCGTTTTAGGGAAAAAGCGGTTGTAAAATATTCTAGAATTAAAGGGCACATCCAAAAGTGTAATAACCTACGGGTGTTTCTGAAAACATCGAAACAAGAGAAAGGATGTAGAGTTCATTTAATTTGAGAAAGATACTGTGACGTCATTTTGACGTCACTCCTTTCAATTAAAAAGCAAAGCGTAGAGATGATTTAATATTTCCTGTAATAAATACAAGAGTCAAAAATACAGTTTTTTTTTAGTTCACGAAATCACAACTGTTTTCGTAAGAACTGGAAACGTCAAAATTTACAGGATCAAATGAATATATATAGTTGGTTAAAACGGTGCGTTTTGGGAAAAAGACAAGCGGATATAAAACACTCTAGAATTGAAGGGCAAATCCAAAAATGTAATATACAGAGTGTCTCATAAAAAAGAGGATGTAGACTTCATTCGATTTGAGTAAGGCACTGTGACGTCATCTGCGCCGTGAACATACTTTTCGTTTATCGTTTAAGACCTTTTTTTATAGAACCAATAGAAAGAAGCCTCTAATAAATTCGCTTTTTTCCGGCATATTTGACACGTCACAGTTTCCATGACGTCATGATTTCTAATTGAACCGGAAGTGCTTTAACGTTTTGCTATTAAATTATATTTCCTGTTGCTTTTTTTAAGTCATCTTTTTTCACATTTTTTGTCTTTTTTACTATTTTCTACATCTGTTCGTTTTTTGTTGTTTTTTTTTTTTTTTTAATAAATAACAACAGAATTGTTTCGATTTTATTAAACGTTAATTTTATGAAACGCGTTCTGTGAATTTTCATTGGCCGATCGTCTTTTATTTCCTTAGGCATTCGTTTTGTTTTCCTATTTAGATGTCTTTTGTTTACGCTGTTCATCTTGGATTTTCGCGAGCGATTTGCATTTGTTTCAGCGTCTCACCAATAAATTAAATTTCCTGTCACTTTTTTTAACATTTTCATTTTATTTTTAAATTCTTATTTTCTTCGTCGATCGTCGTTCCGTTTCATGAAAATCTCTTTTCTTGTCTTTCATTATTTTGATCGTCTTTTGTTCTTTCCTGTCCAGTTTTTATTTTCATCGTTAATTCCAGTTTCTATTAATTATATTTTCACATCATTTGAATTATCGTTTGATTTTTCTTTTCTTTTTTTAGTTTTCATTTGGATTGTTCTCTGCAGTTTTCATTTTGATTTTTTTGACTTTGTTTTATATATTCGATTTTCACATCGTTTGAATTGTCTTTTGTTTATTTTTTTTTGTTTTTTTTTAGTTTTCATTTCCATTGTTCACTACAGTTTTTATTTTTTGACTTTTGCTTTTTTTATTTAAATTTTGTCTTCATTCTTTTTCTTTTTGTAGTTTTCATTTCCATTGGTCTCTGTAGCTGTTTTTTTTCTTTTGTTTTAACTTAAATTTTAGTTTACGTTTGTCTCGATTTTTGCATCGTTTGTCGTTCGTTTGTTTGTTTCTTTTTCTTGTTTTTACTTAAATTTTACCTTACTTTCGTATCCCCAATTTTAACAGCGACCAACCGATTGTCTTTTGTTTTGTTTCCCTTTTTATTTGTTTTTACTTTTACCTTCAATTTTCACATCCTTAGAATTCATTTTATAATAACATTTTCATTTGTTTTTCATCGATCGCTTTTGTTTTTGGTTTACGTTCAGGTCCATTGAAAATTGTTTTTTTGGCGCTGCTCTTTTGTTCGATTGTCTTCTGTTTTATTTCATTGCTTAATCATGATCGAATCTATTTTGTTTCTTTTTCTCGACAGTCACTAATTACGTTTTAATTTGTTTGTTCGGTGATCGATCGCGTTTGTTTTATCGCGTTTACGTTCCAGCTCCTATGAAAATTGTTTTCTCGCGCTGCTCTTTTGTTCGACGGTCTTCCGTTTTATTTCATGATCGAAACTATTTTGTTTCTTTTTCTCGACGTCCATTAATTACGTTTTAATTTGTTCGTTCGTCGATCGATAGCTTTTGTTCTTTGTTTACGTTCTAGTCTTATGAAAATTTATTTTTTTAATTGTTTTAGTAAGAAAAAATTAATTCAACGTCGTCTCACAACACAAATAAAAAAATTACATGCGCATGCAAGTACTTAAATCGGTGCCAGGCGAATTTTATTTTTATTCCTGATTGCTGATTACGCAAAGGCGGCAGTGAACGACCCGCAAAAATAAATCGCCAGCAAACATTCAGCCCACCCCCAAAGACGAATAATTTTCGATCACTTAAATCGTTAAACCGACGCGCACTACGATTATTTATGAATGAATGTGGGGCGCTCGAAATAGGCCCCAACGTAAATCAAAGTAACCAAAAATATCTCGGCCAAAACAGACTTACCAAAAAATCGTTGGCTGACGGTGACATGATTTCGGCGGCGTTAATTCGGCCTACACTGCCGGACTTTAACTGATGCGATGATAATCAGCACTCGGCGTGGATATCTGCGTAAGGTTCATTGAATGTCACCTCGAAACGATTAAACCACCCGGAACGACGCCTTGGTTATAAGGTTACGAGCGTCTCCGCGACTGAAAGTTTGCGCTTCTAAAATAAACACACTTCTTAAAATAAGTTACGTAACGGAGATAAGCGACTTTTTCTTGCTCGCGTCAAAACGCGTGTGTTTGTATGTACGGCGACGGACGTTTTGCGAAAATGCAAGCCGGAGTTGTTGTTATTTAAAATGTGCTTGCGGGTATTAAGGTGGGATTACGCGATAAACCCATAAATTAACTCAAATAATATACGTTTTTATGGTAGAATTGTAAATCCTAAAGCCAGTTGGATGTTATCTACTGATAAAGCGGATTATTTGTTGTGTAAAATCAAGGCGCTAATTTTGAGCTAGCAATTTTTTTTTTTAATAAAACTAATTAATATCTTGCTGCCTTTGCTTATTTCTTCTTCAGATTATTGTCGGCTAGAGCTGTTTGCTTGCACGTTCATAAATAAAAAAAAATGTCAACCATGAACTGCAGGTATAATGAAGCGTTTCACAGTTTCGGATGTGATCGTCGCGAATTATAAAATAAATAATAATCACGCGGATCAATTAACATTCACTCTGTATATTTATTTATTTACTGATAATATATAGCAGTCTACCTGCAACAAATATTTCTGCATTTCACTTCTGAAGAAGATCACGACAAGGTGATCGAAACGTCAAGTTCTACAAACTACAATCACAGCAGAGAACCGAAAACCGAAGAGCAGGAATCAAAGACGGCCGTGAAAGTCTTAAGACTACACAAATGTATTCGGCCCAAGAAAGTATGAATTTCAATTTACACAGGGTGTAACTTAATTATTGTAAAAAAATGAAGGAGGTAATGCCCGAGTTGATTCTAAGTAAAAAAGCTCCTATAAACATGTGGTCTAAAATCCTTCGTTTTCGATATACGATGTTTTTAAAACGTACCTCATACATTTTTTGTAATTATTGAATGAAAATAGTGAAAAACGCTCCAAGTTATCACCTCCCCCCCTCGCAACGTTCTCCTGCTACACTCTCTGAAAAAGCCCTGGATTATTTCGAATAATTTCACAGCAATTTTATCGCCCGATATATCAAAACGATTAATTTTAGGCTACATGTTTATAGGACCTTTTTTACTCGAAATCAGCACAGGATTCGCCTCTTCAATTTTTTTGCACCCGTTAATGCACACCCTGTTTATTATTTTTGATGCTCGGTGTGATTTACTTACATTATAGCACTCCTAGATTCATTTTTTTTAAATATAAATGTATTTAGGAAATCGGGCCGTTGATTTATACATATTTAGTTAAATTTTGAATTTTTTGACGGCATTGCCAGACTGTGCGATTTATCTCATATCAGGCGATTTTATATTGACGTCGTTAATACTGACATACTGACATCGTTAAATAACAACAATCGTTGAGTGACATAGTCGTTATGAGTTACAGAATAGAGGGGGGGGGGGGGGGATTAAGTTATAACAGTTATAATGCGATGCGTTTTAAAACGTTGGTCGCGCTACTCTCAGTGTTGCCAATCTTTCTAGATCTACTGACGTCGAAAAAATATCACGAGTCTTGGCGAGTTCGAAAATTAAAGTAATTTCATGACCGATTTGGTGCCAAATCCGGTGATTTTTCTTGAAATAATTAACTCAGTTATTTTGTCGTTTTGTGACGAGGTGAATTAATTAACCAAAGCATGAAAGTCAAGTCCTTCTTTACCAACATCACAACCAGATTACTACTAATACAGTTTTTTTGATCGCTTTAAAACGTTGTTGCATCGCGGATTTTTTTACCTTCAATGATCAAACGCGAGCGAAATAAACATTAGATATTAAAAGAAAAGGTAAACCAATTTGAATTTTAAAAAAATGGTCGTGAATTGTGATGAAGCTGTTGCCCTGGTATACTAGAGATGGCGCTGCTCTTATCGCAACCGGAAAACCTTAAAAATAAATTGTTGGATCAAAAAAAGAAAAAACAAGTGACGACGCTAATTTCGACTATACTCGAATAAGAAAGTAATAATAATTAAAATACAACCGTCGGTGAAATTGAACGTAAAAAGTCCATTTGAAATTCAAAATTGGTAAGAATTTAATAGAAAACTAATTATTTCGACGATGTACGTACATCCTCTGCCCTTTAACAGATGGCGCTGATATTTCATTTAAAAAAAATGAACGGATAAATGATTAGATGAACGTTAAAATTAAAAAAAAAAATTTAAATATTAGACTCCCAATATTTTTGAAACGTTTACTTTAGAACAAAATTAGAATTTTTTACTTAGTTTGATTTGATTATCACGTAGATAAAGTCACGGGACACTGTAGTTACTCTAGCATTAAGTTCATTTACTGTTCATTTAGATATCGGAAATAAAAATTAAATAATATTAAATTATACGAGAGCACAATTTTTTTTAATGAAATTAATTAAGCGCCCTAAAGATTTAAAAGACCCGTATTTTGTTGTATGATGTGAAGTTATGGAGAACTCAATCCGTACGTGAAAAATCGGGACGACTTGGCATTGACTCGGTCGGTAAATTATAAGTTGGTACACCTGAGCGGATGATTAAGAACAAGAAGGTGGTTGTTATCTTTGCTACGCGGATTGCTTAGCGAGTTCAATGAGCCTCAAATAATTCGAAACATGGTGGAAAAATTATCAGTTTCGGTTTCAGGACCGGCGTTTTCGTTTCTACTCTACGAAAATGTCAAGTGCGACTACGATCAGGTAAACAAACAGCGACAAAACGGTGACGTTTGACACCTAACCTTAACGCGCCTATTCCAGGAGGGATTTCTGCTCGGGGAAATAGTCGAGAAAGAAACGAACACCATCACCGACAACGACGAGCAATTCACCAAAATCGACAGAATCATAAAGATCAATTCAGCAGTTCCGTGCCCTCACCTAAATTACTTCTACGATGGTGTGGGGCGAGTCGACGTGAAGAAAATCGCCGAGTTACTAGGCGATCAGTTCGAGAAGGTCATTGCATGGTACAAATTCAAGCACACGAACGCCTTCCGATTGACCCTGCGCGAGAAACTAGTTCACAAGGAACTGGCGAAATTAATCGGTTCGACCGCAGAGTTATTCGTGTGTTGCTTGCTGACGACTGACTCGTCCACAAACAGTTCCACCCACCTGTACTCACAGACTTTCTTGAGACACTGCGACACGTTATATCAGATGTTGCCCATGCACATCATGAACTTAAGTGACCCGAATAACGTGTATAAATCGCCGGAACCTTGCTCGGAGACCTTCGGCAAAATCGTTAAGTCCCTGCATGCCAGTAGCACTGAGAGTAAGTTACAGGGTTTTAACAAGACGACCAGGATACAAGCGGCTTTGCAGAAACACATCGATCAGGTCGTGTTGAACCTCACCGAGTCTGAAAAGTGCTTATTCGACCTGGAGGAGGAAATTAAAGATTTGCAGAATCGACTGGCCGAGAGGGACGCCGAGCGTACGATAATCGTCGAGAATGGCAACGACGAAGCGGAAGTCGATAAATCGAATTGCAACGACGTAAGTCCCAAACGTAGCAGTCGACGGTTACTAGACAAGCGAGGGGCGGATTCTGAAAGCGCAGACGAGAATAATAAGGGTAGAATAAAGACAAGTTATGCGCAGGCCGTTCAGAAAAGTAAAAATTGATTGTCGCCATCGACTTTAAAGTACACCATTTTTTTTTGCACCGATGTTTTAAGGATAAAAAATTGGTCTAAGTACACTGAGCTGTGCCAAATATTTTTGTATACACACTGGTATAAACTAAGGGGTATGTTTTCTTGTTTCAAGTTTTTATTTGTGATTCACTGATTTACACAAGTGGAAAATTGCTTGATTTTAATGAATCACCTGCACTACAGGTACAATCTTTTTTATTAATCCATTTGTTTGTGAGTTCATTTGAATGTAATTTACAAGCTATAACATTCCTGAAAGAATTTATTTCTGAAAGTTATTAAAATGTTTTCAAATTTACTTCCCGATTAGATAGAGTGAAAAGAAAAGTGTTTTTTTGTGTAGAAAATTCATGTCTGCGTTGAATGTGTATTTAATGAGAGGAATTCCAAGCCACAGCTTAAAACTAAAGGCAACTTCCAAGTTCTTGGATATTCTAATCAGGATAACCACTCATGATACTAAACACAAAGACATAGATTGATTTTTCTATAAAATGACTGTTTCATTTGGCCCTATCTCAACGCAAAGCATTTCGTATATTTTTAGTGTAGGTTTGTTGAGCAGAATTACATCAATGATTTCTCTTTCTTGTAATAAGTTGTTAATTTTTTTGTTGTTGTTGTTGTCAAACAAATAGCCGTTAGAATATAAGTGTATGCAGTTACCGATTTTAAAATTTTGCAGCAACAGAGATGTTTGTGTATGCAAAGTGCAATTTGTTTTAGTTCACGCGTAGCTATCCTCTTACGTGTACTCGTAGACGTTTTGCAATTACATCAAACGACACATCCAGGGAGAGAGGGGGAGATGTGCGCAAGAAATTTTGGCATGTGCCTTTCGAAACACTGCTAATATTAAAATGTACATAAGTAATATATATTGATTCATGACGGCGTTAGATTTACGACATGTACCTTTATGAAACATATTTACGTTACTACCTCTTCACTTTGTTTAAGGTCGAGCAAATTATAAAGTCGTAGGTAGAGTACCTCTCTTTAATCTAACTTATTGTTTGTTCATTGTATTTTCATTTAATATTACACACATAAATATCTGTATTTTGTATGTTTCCTTTTCATTTGTTCGAAACTAAACCTAAATTAGAATCACATCAATATAAATACAAGTCGGTTTATAATTTGGCAATTAACTTTGGCGGAATGCGACCCCCGTTTTTTTGGGGTTTAGAGTAAATCTATGGGGTGGTTGGGATGGCCCTTCAACTCCCAAATGGTGGCTGCGAGTCTTCGTGTGTGTTCCAACACGCATTGAGTAGTCGCAAGCCCCAAGTGCACGCAGTACAATTCATAGCAACGTATTTTATTCGGGGACATTTTCGGGAAGCAGATTTCCTTAAGCCTCCTGCACAAAAAAAAAGCAACCTCACCCACAAGTAAATAAATAAATAATTAATTTTTACTGATAGAAATCACCGCAGAGGATACCGGGTTGCGATAGGGCTCTCGAAGCGTGCGTGGGAAACACGGTGGGTTTCAGGGGCGAACCCGACGTGTCTTCGAACCACAGGAAGTACGCATAGTTAAACGTCGTGTCCTTCCACATAATCGAAAGGTGTCCTTCTTCCAGGTGCGTCCTTGAGAAATTAATCATGGACCAAATCTGCAAGCTTTCTTGTTAATAAAAAGCTTTGCGCTTCGCGTGCATGCGCAGACCTTCCTCTTGGTTAAATTCAGGGTCTCTTCGGATGTGAAATCTAAGCCGGGGGCGGTGATTCGGTGGCTGGTTCGGTCCACGTAAATAAAATGCACGAGGCCAGGAAACTCTTCCAGATACTTATTGAATGTTAGGGAATCTTTCGTGGCATTTCATTAAGGACAAAAAAGTTTCGCTGTTTTGTTCAGTGATAAACAAGAAAGGATATGATCCGAGGGTGAAATTCTTCATGGATTTGACGGCGAGGAAGTCCTTGAAGTTCGACAGCTTTAGCATCACGGTTCTAGCGGCTTCGCTGCAACCAATCTGGCTCGAAACCAGCAAATTTTGATCGAATGCGGTCACCCTTAACAATTCTTTCAGCGTATCCAACAAACTGCCGGTGGAAGATTCTGCACGTAACAAAGCGTCGGCAGACTGGCTCTTCAAAAACTCCAAATATTTCTTCTTCATCAGGTCCCATTTTTTTAGGAACTGCTTGTAAGTCAATTCGACCGAATTATTCTTGGATTTCTTCAGGCCATCGCAGAGTTTCTTCACGGATGAATCTAGGTGTTCGAAGACGGGCCTCAGCGTTTCACTATCCCTCTGTATTTGCACGGTCTGGATCGTGTGAAGGTGAAGGAAGGTTTCGTACAAGTAGGTTGAAATCAGGGTGTTTCCCGTTTCTAATAAAAATACTACGCTGATCCCTTCGGACATTGGACAGATGTGTATGGCATGTGGGGAACATTTCGGGATGTAATCGGGGCCTGAAAGTAACGTGATGTTGCTGTAAAGCACATTCTCTGGTTCAGAACATGTCGAGTTGGATTCAGCTGGTGTTGTACACGGGCTGTAAAATTCCTCCTCTTCGTCAGATTCGATCTCGTTCCTTGCCGATTCAAACTTGCAATAGTTTGAGAAGATGATTATAAATAGTAAGTCCGAAGGAGAAAGTTCTTTAGCATTTGGACTGGAATGAGCGAATTCCTACAATCATACAAGAACGAATCCTAAATAATTTTTTACCTGGAATACAGCGCCAGCAGTTTGTTTTGAACGAGCAGCATCGCATGAATTTTATTGCACTCGGTTAATCCGTGCAGCCTATCGACGGCTTCCCTTAAGACTTGGATTGCCAAGGCAGTAAGCTCGGGGTTAACCAAGAGTTGCTCAATAGATTCCACGAAAATCGTTTGGTCATTGTTCTTCAAATAAATCCAGCAGTCTATCAACTGCGTCAGCAAGCTGGCTTGGCTCACGTTTGCTTTTAATCTGCAAGACCAACGTTAATTCATCATTACACCAGCGAACTCTTATTAAACCCACTGCATTACGTCGGGGCCCGTTATATATCTGACCAAAGTGACGCATACGTTAAGGAAACGTTTCATCGAGGGGACGTCGTCCATGCCAATGCATACGAAGAGATAACCCATGTACTAAAACCAAGGGATTCATAAAGACGTACATAAAATTGCTTGAATGGTAGGAACCTCTTCGAATGTCATGTTTAAATTATCTTGGCACTGGATTGAAGTGTACGAGTTGCCGAATTGGCAACTCATTATCCGTTGGGATGTAACAATGGGGGAGAAAATTTGCACGACGACATTGGCACTCAACTTGGCGGTGACTTCCTTCTAAAAGAAACAAAGCGAAGAGACACCGAACTGAATCGAATTGAATCGAGCTGCATACCTCGGCAGGGAGTAGACCTTGTGATTTTGCGAACTCGTTGATGTGCAGGGCGAATTTCCTGTTGTATTTTGTGTAAATTATGTCGTTGACGTGGTCAAACACGAGTATGCACTTCATTTTCTTTGTAGTAATTCGATACTCATGGGAAAGGTTGTCTACCTATGGCTAGAAATAATTCTTGTGATAGTTTCTTTGCATTTAAATTGATGTGTTTTGGTACTTGGGGGCAATTCTGCGCTTATTTTCTATTGTTCTCAAGTGGAACATTTTTTATAATCATTTATTTACGCAAATTTGTTGAACATAACCTCAATGACTTTGACAAATCGATAACAGTATACTTTCGCGGATGATATTATAGAGGGCGCCTATTTCTCCGACGAGAAAATCCCTAGATTTAGTTCCGCCGTATATACAGGCGTATTTGCATTCGAATTCAAATCATTTTTCTGTGCCGAAGAGGGAGCCAAACTAAAGTTACTATCTTCAGATAAGTGTATAAAGCAGCGCATAGTTAAAGTGCAATATTTTGGAGTATTAAGAATGTAAGATATTTATGATTTATTATTCAAATTGATACAAAACAAACAAGCATAAGTGTTTATCGCAATGTGAAGGAAAAACGATCGTCAATAGTTGGCAACAGTGAGCAGAAGTTCAATTGAGAATTGTGCAGAGGGAGCCACACAAACTCGCGGAGTTCACGCGAGTTTGACTTCCCAAGTACGAAACTGACGTTTCTTTGTGTACGTAAAAAATCATGCCCATAACTGCTTACAAAAGGTGAATTCTGCCGGAAAACCGCCGAGAAGTCAAGAGGAGTTGTTTGTTACATCTTAAGTTATTCGTATTTATTGTACAATGTCAGTAAGTGGTAGTTTAAGTAGCCCCAGCAAGGACTCTTTGTCTGCCGGGACCAACAGCGTCAACGACGGCGAAAACCTGCCGCGGGACTTCAGCCGATTATCGCTGTTTTCCTCAGCCTCGAACTCGTCTCAGGACGAGCAGTTTCGCTGCGAGGGGCACGCCGAGCACAGCTTGTCTTGCATGAGACACTACTTGCAGGCAGGCAAGCTTTGCGATGTTGTGCTGATCGCTGGGAATAACGGCAGAAGAGTACCAGCTCACAGGTATAAGCATCCTCACATGAATAAATCGCAACCAAAAGCATTTTTTCTTCCATTAATTATTAGGTTGGTGCTGTCTGCCGCAAGTGAATATTTCTCGGCGATGTTCACTGGTTCACTGCGAGAATCAGAAGAATCGGAAGTCACTTTAAGAGACGTAAGCGGGGAGGTCCTGCAGGCTGTTGTCAATTACTGTTACACGGGTGCGATCGAAATTAGAGAAGACAACGTGGAGACTTTACTGTCAACGGCTTGCTTGATGCAGCTGCGTGAAGTCGTTGAGGCCTGCTCAAGGTTTCTAGCGCACCAGTTGCACCCGAGTAACTGTTTAGGAATTGCAGTTTTCGCCGAGCATCAAGCTTGCAGCAGTCTCTTGCATGAAGCCAACTCCTACACCAGCCAACATTTCATGCAAGTACGAAGTGATTAAATTTCCGTGGCCCCCTCATAATACACATGAATTTTTAGGTCATTCGTAATCAAGAATTTCTACAATTGACCATCGATCAAATGGTCACGCTGCTATCAAGCGATGACCTAAACGTAACTTCAGAGGAACATATTTTTCATGCGCTCATGAGTTGGACCCAGCACGATTCCGTTGCGCGTAAACCCCACATAAGTTGCCTGCTCTCGTTAGTGAAACTGCCCCTGTTGGAGCCCTCGTTCCTCGTCGATCAGGTCGAAAACTTGGTGGGCTCCGACCCGGCGTGCCAAAAATTAATCACGGAGGCCATGAAGTGGCATCTTTTGCCCGAGCGGAGGCCCCAGATGTCAAGCGTGAGGACAAGACCACGTAAAGCAACCTTGGGAAGATTGCTCGTCGTCGGGGGGATGGATAAGAATAAGGGGGCGACGACGATTGAAAGTTACGATCCTCGAAGCGATACGTGGACCGTTGCCCATCATATGAGTGGAAGGAGGCTACAATTCGGGATTGCCCTCATGGGAGATAAGTGTGTTATTTAGTTATTGTCTTTTTCTACCATCAATAATAATTTAACCGATAGGTTATTGGTAGTCGGTGGGAGAGACGGTTTAAAAACGCTTAACACGATGGAGTGTTTGGATTTGGGAACTGGCGCTTGGACGCTGTTATCTCCAATGAACACTCACAGGCATGGGCTGGGTGTTGCGGTGCTTGGGGGGCCTCTTTACGCGGTGGGGGGTCATGATGGGTGGAGCTACCTCAACACAGTCGAAAGGTATCTGCATTACTTTTTTTTTTATAGACAAGAGTAATTGCTTTGGATTATTTGAGGTATGATCCTCTTACGAGATCTTGGAATTATGTGGGCCCGATGCAGAGTCAAAGGTGCTCAGCCGGGGTTGCCGTTTTGGGGGGGAAATTGTATGCAGTTGGTGGAAGAGATGGTGCTTCATGCCTGCGGACAGTCGAGTGCTATGATCCACACACGAATAAATGGACGATGTGTGCATCTATGGCTCGCAGACGAGGTGGCGTTGGTGTTGCCGTGGCTAACGGCCGTTTGTACGCACTTGGTGGGCAAGATGCTCCTGCGAATAATCCCGCTGCTTCTAGGTTCGATTGTGTAGAAAGATATGATCCAAGTATGTATGCTTTTAATAATTGTTATTATTAGGTGCAGACGACAGTTCACTTAACTTTTGATATTCAATTGGATCACATAGATTATTGTTCTTGTGTTTTTCGCAGGCACTGACACTTGGACAATTGTAGCTTCGTTATCAAGTAAACGCGACACTGTCGCGGCTTGTTTGTTTGGGGATCGTTTGATCGCAGTCGGAGGTTACGATGGTAGTCATTATCTGCACACGGTAGAGCAATACGATCCTAATAACAATGAATGGACTGCGTTAGCCCCGTTGTTAACAGGACGTGCAGGTGCATGTGTTGTGCCAATTTCAAACCAGCAAAATCAAACTGAAAACTGAGTCGGGCGAAGCACAAATATTTAAAGCAACCATCGGTACTACAGACAACGTGTATTTTTCTAATATTCTATTTCTAATAGCCGTAAGACTGAACCTTGCATTTTAAAATAACGATTCGGAATCTCATTTAAGACTGAAACGTTTTTTCGTCGTCGTATCTCATGCACACACAAAATTTTAGGAAACAAAGTTTTAATTACTTTTTTTTTTTCTTTTTAACGTAAGTTTCTAGAGGTGGTGATATTAGTCGTTCTGGTGATATTTACTTGTTTGCGTTTCATTCCGGAATTACTTAGCATGTGATTTTTATATTAATATTGTTATTTGTGATGAACTGGGTTTTCCCTATTGGTAACCGAACTGCATAATATTCTTGGATTTCAATAAAGTTTTTAATAATTATTTTTAAGTTTAAACTCCTGGCACCTTAAAGGTACACTTACACTAAAGAATATAAAACGCGTTGAATTTCTAAGTTGATGATGAGGATAAATTGTATCGTGCCTTCAACAGTTCCTAAATCCTATGTGACCAAATTAACTATGTACTTTTCTCATAGAAAATTTGTTTCACGCAGATTGGCAGCACTGTAAAATATACATATCTCAGTATTGTCAGTTCTGTTACTATTTACTATTAAATCTAGTACATCCCTCTAAGTACTTAAGCCAAAATAAATCACGTGACCAATTTTCTCATTCATTGGTTTGGTCACGTGGTTTAATCTGAGCGTTGACTTGACGCTTTTTCGCAAGTTGACCGTTCGCTTAACGCAGCCTTTATTTGATTAATTCAACGCCATCTAGTATCAAAAGGTCAAGTTCTAAATATATATCAACGAGTAAAGAATAAACGGGAGGGGGTCAGATACGAACACAAAATCCGGCAATTATTTTTGATTACGGATGTCAACAAATTGCCATATTGCAAAAACTGACCTACCGCAAAATGGTAACTTCCATCGAGTGTAATTGCATTTGTGATTTGATTAATTCAGCGCCATCTGTTATCAAAATGTCGAACAAGTTCTATGTGTATCGTGTACGCACGGGTGCGTTCAGAAACTATACGTATTCTGGGCTCCACGACCTACTAGATTTAGCGAGACAATGTACTCCGTTTTTTTTTTTTATATCACTTGTCAAGGTTGGTACCTTTGCCTGAATGTTAGGAAATTTAAAAATTTCAGTTAATAAACGTAATGATAATTCAAATTCGTAAAGATAAAAAAAATTGAAATTATTAAGTTTTTTGATTTTTCAAATTTCTGAAAAATTTGTTTTATTTTCTATTTTGTTTGCCTTTTGTTTTTCGTTGCATATTTTGGTTTTTGTTTTTCATTTATTCTTTTTATTTGTCCTTTATCTTTAGTTTTTCATTTTTCTTTGGTCTTTCATTCATTATTTGCTTTCTTTCTATTTTGTTTGCCTTTTGCTTCTCATTTGTCCATCTCATTTTGGTTTTTGTTTTTTTTTCTTTTCTTAATTTGTACTTTACCTATAGTTTTTCATTTTCCTTTGGTCTTCCATTTGTTTTTTTTTTATTAAAATTTTTTCTATGTTTTTCACTTGTCTTGTTTCATTTGTTTTTTTATTTGCTTTCTCTTTATTTTCTTCGCCTTTTGTTTTTCACTTTTTCATTTCATTTTGGTTTTTGTTTTTCATTTGTTTTTTTTTTTCATTTGTCCATTATCTTTAATTTTTCATTTTCCTTTTGTCTTTCATTTTTTTTTTTCATTTTCCTTTTGTGTTTCATTTATTTTTTTTATTCATTTTCCTTTGGTCTTCCATTTGTTTTTTTTTTTTCATTAAAATTTTTTCTATGTTTTTCACTTGTCTAGTTTCATTTGTTTTTTTTATTTGCTTTCTCTTTATTTTCTTTGCCTTTCGTTTTTCATTTTTTCATTTCATTTTGGATTTTGTTTTTCATTTGTTTTTTCTTAATTTGTCCATTATCTTTAATTTTTCATTTTCCTTTTGTCTTTCATTTTTTTTTTCATTTTCTTTTTGTCTCATTTTTTTTTCATTTTCCTTTGGTCTCATTTTTTTTCATTTTCCTTTTGTCTTTCATTTTTTTTTCCATTTTCCTTTTGT
The DNA here is from genome assembly GCA_039766575.1 of Serrognathus titanus. Classification (NCBI taxonomy): domain Eukaryota; kingdom Metazoa; phylum Arthropoda; class Insecta; order Coleoptera; family Lucanidae; genus Serrognathus; species Serrognathus titanus. The sequence goes on along the minus strand of CM077911.1, from coordinate 18,088,449 downwards.
CTTTCATTTGTTTCTTTCTTTTTTCATTTAAATTTTTTTCCCTCAGTTTGTCTTGTTTCATTTTTTTTTATTTGCTTTTAGTTACTTCATTTTCATTTTTTATTTGCCTTTTGTTTTTTTATTTCATTTCATTTCATTTTTGGTTTTTGTTTTTAATTTTTTTTTAATATTTTTGGTGTCAATCTTAAAGTTCATTGGAAATTTACTTTTTTTTAAGAGTACTTATCGTTAGAAAAAAAATTGGGGCCTTTCGGCGACATTTTGTGAACAAGTTGGCAATACTTGGCAACTTTGGACATTACCTGTAGGTATTGTCTATAGTTGGCATCACATATAAACATAACCTCCAAAGCCACCAATCGCCAACATAACAAAACAAAATTTTCCTATATTTCAATTAGAAAACGACGCAGATTCTTAATTTTTTTTTACATTTAAAAGCCAAAATAGCACAAAACACGTTTCATAAGACATTTTGGCGCAAAACGGCTCGTTTTCTAAACCTGCGTTAAAATCAGAGTTACAAATTGGAAGTCATGATTTCTTCATTTAATTTTATAATACCTTTTTTTTCACTTACGCAGTGAATGCTTAATTTACTAAGTTCGTCCTTTTTATTCTTTTTAAAGATATTTCGTTTGATTTAATTTGTAAAATCAGTTAGAGAATTTGATTCTTTAACGTTGGATAACCTGGACACGTCCGCTGACAATTTCACTCAAGTCCATTTCGATAAATGTTTATATTTTTAAAAACCGCTGATAATACCTGAACTCAACCCTTGTAATAATAATAAAGAACTTAAAAATAATTCATTTTGTACGCTTCCTAAAATTAGTTCGAGAATTTGATTCTTCAAAGTTGCACGACCTGAACGCGACCACCGCTAACTTCACTCGAACGAGGTCATGTCGCCCGTTGTATTTTGACAGATGTTTTCGACGAAAATGTTTCTGAAAATCGCTGAGCTAATTCAGCCGACTTAACGACGACAATGAACGCCGAGATAGAAGAGCACGTGCGCAGGAATGTGCCGTGGGTGCACTTGCCCTCCCACATCAAACAGGTAAATTCACATCAATCCATTGTACTGCCTCATTTAGGTAAACATGAGCTCTTGTTTGCTTTGTTCGTTGATAAGGAGCGTTGTTTTAGATGCTCGAAGGTAACCCGAAGAACTACGATAAAGTCGTCATCGCGTTCAGCATAAAGAATCAGCTGAGATATCGAGGGAATTTGGGTAAGTCGCAATCATGGAAGAATGTATGCAGAATGTATGTCGTCGTTCGGGGATGTTGCAGTGAGGCAAGTTCTTAAAGATGAGAGGAGGTACTACGAGCGAGTCGTCGCCTACAGCAGGGAGAGGTTGATGTTGTTTCCATATCATTTAGCCGACATGGTTGTGAAAGGACTTAGGATAACCCCGTTTAATTACTACGTGTCCGTGGTGGAGCGCCTTATGCAGGCGGAGAAGAGCTACGATACACTTCCGAACTTCACAGCCGCTGATTGTACTAGCCCCGTTAATTCCTTACTTTCTTGTAATAACAAAGCGTGTTTTGCAGGTTTGAGGTTGTTAGGCATTGGGCGTAACGAGTACATAGAATTGATGAACAGGTCGAGGTCGAACAGGGCCCGGCTGTTCGGTAGGCGTAACGTAAAAGGTCTTCTTCCGCCGGTGCCTTGTGATATTCACATCGAACCTTGGTGGAGAGTGGAAATCGGAATGGTCCTTGAAGAAGACGTTAAGGTATTAACAGATGAAAGTTGCGAGCGAATAAATTTTTTTTCTATTTTAAGTAGATGGTTAACGATGAGGAATTGGACGTAATAGATAAGCTGATCGATTTCGGTTCTCAAACCGCCGGTGAATTGAACTATCACGTCGTGCTTAATCTATATAAGTAAGCCCCCCCCCCCCAGCATTTTCTTACTTTATAATTCACGATGATGAATTATTTTTGCAGGAAAGGTTTGATATACCTGGACGTACCCATTACTGCCGTCGACCGTGTCCAAGTGCCCCCTCTTCAGGGTTTCGTCATGAACCGAATCCTAGGGGATTATTTCGAGACGTTGCTTTATAAAATATTCGTGTCCATAGACGAGCATACCATGGTTGGGGAGGTGAGTTGCCTATGCGTGAGATTGGGGAGGGTTTTCCGGTTTCCATTCTGCTTTCAGTTGGCGAACGTACTCGAGGTGGAAACCGAGCTGGTGAAGCAAGCGGTGTCCCTGTACTGTCGCTTGAGGTTTGCCCATAAAGTAGACGTGGAAGCCGAGCAGATCCGACTGAGGAAACATCCATCCTGGACTTACCAACCATCACCTAGCATTAAGTAAAGCCCGCCTTTGAATCTCGCCTTGTGAAATACCAACTCGCCCTAAATTTCAGGAATGTAGATATAACGCCTCTGACCCTAGACTTAAATAGCGGTAGCAATTTGGATTTATCATCCGAGTTACAATCTCCACAATCCGATGCCCTCCCCGACAGTCCCATGGCGAACACCGCATCACTGAAGAGCGGGAAACGAGTTGCATTTCTCTTTGATTCCACACTCACGGCATTCCTCATGATGGGCAATTTATCACAGGTTTGACACTTGTTTGTTTTTTTCAAAGGAAATTCTTTTAACCTCATATGACGAAGATGCAGTGAATTGTAATTTGTAGGGTTTAAAAAAACATGCAGTTACGATGTTCGAAGTGGGGAAGCTCTGCGACGAAAGCCTGGACAGTTTCCTGAACGAGTTGCAGAAGGTGTCTGTGCTGGATGCTGAGGGGGAAGGCGAGGCCAGACGCTACTTCGAGCATGCCGTCCTCTTACGCTCCACCGTCCTCGCGCTTCGCAAGCTGCAGAGCCCCGGGCTCGACCTCATCCGGCTTGAGAGCTTACACTCTTTGGATGAAGCAACTTGCCAGAGGTTGCTTCAAAAGAAGTACAAGTAAGTTGGGCTCGCGCACGCTTGGATTTTTTTTTAACCAAGGGCTTTGTAGGCTGTTGGTTTCTATGGCACCCCTGAGTAAGGAAGTGCGCCCCATTGTGAGTTTATCGCCGGCGCATTTAGGACCGGCTGTACCCGAAGTAAACTCGCTATGGTTCAAGTTGTTTGTTTATCATGTGACTGGTTATGGTCCGCCTTCTTTATTTCTAACTAAAGGTAAGTGGCTACTTTGGGTGACTTGATTGAAAGATCTTTTTATTTAGGCACTGTGCTTAAGCAACTTCCTCGAATGTTCCTCGGATTTTCTAAGCTGTTAGTCACTGCGTGGTTACACGAGCCTGCCATCATCCCCGTTGCAAACGTTTTACACGTCAATGCAGCCCTACAATATTCTTCGGTACTTATACAAGCGTACGGGGTTCTTCAGCCAGCTTCGACTTGCATCACACCATTCCCCTTCCGCCCAGACACTCCTTCAAAGAAAGGTAAACAATATCCCTACTAGATTATACATACATTACTAAGAGGCTTTTTAGGAGAGACTTTGTCAAGACGACCCGATTGGAAGAACCATCCAGCCGTTAGGATCCTGTCGAAAATCGTGGACCTCGATCATAATTGCGGGTACTTAACATTTGCTAACATCGGAGTTCCTGATTTGGGTTGCCCCGAACGTGATCCTGTCGTCAGACTAGGGAGACCCCATAGAAATAATCCTGGCAAGTCCATTCAACAAAGTTACATCGCCTAGAGTGCCCCCTTTTTTTTTATAATAGGAGTTGCAAAAATGCAGAAACATACCAACAACAACACCATATCCTCCACTGAGCCGATGTCCATAAGCAATGAGAATTTCAGTTTTTCCACCGAGGGCTCCCCAAGAACCATCATCACCAAACTCAAACACCAACACAATGATTCCAAGGTGGCCGAGGAGACTGAGAAGCTCTTGCAGTCACCTGTGGAGTCACATTTCGCATTGACCCCCGTTACAAACAGCGAGACTTCATCCCCGGCGAACGGCTTCACCAGTCAAGACTGTACAGATATTTTAAGGCAGGAACTCGATCAGTTAGAGGAGGACGTCCTGAAAATGGAGGCACTTAACATTCAGGGTAAAAGCATTGAGAGTGCTGTGTCCGTCGAGACCTTGTTGAGCCCCAACGAGGAAAACATCAGCATGCTTTGTTTCGAAGTGGAACACCCAAGCGCTAATGCTGAACCCTACAACGGAGAGGTATGTGGTCACAAGTGCGTTAACAAAGACCCTTCTAATATTTTCTTTAGGTGTGGACCTTATTGGATTGCCACTTTGGAATACCGTTGTTTGACGTCGATGCAAACACGAAAATCTGTGATACCATAGTTTACGGTGGTTTAACTGAACCATCGAGGTAAGACTTGCGGGGAGACTTCAAGCTGTAAGGTTGCAAGATGCTAATTTTTTTTAGCTTGGAAAACCTGGCAGAATCAAGCCGGAAATTGGGAACTAGCCTGCTGGAATTCATATCGCAATGTCAGGTACGTACGTGCATAAATTCTCGTGATAATTAAAATCGAGGTTTCTGTCACTTTTAGTACTATCCTGGGGAAAACATGGGGATAATCAAGCGGGGTCGCTTGACACCCTTGCCCAAGCATAACTTGGTGTTCGATAACGGCAAGGTGAGCGAATGGACTGGAAAGTAATAACAACAACAACAACATTTCTTCAAAGTACATTCCTTTAAAACATTACCAAATAAATAATAGCGGATATTTGTAAGTATTATTTAAGGATCTAAAGTCAATTTACAAAGTGTATTATTATTATTCGTTATTCCTGGAGCGAAGGAAATAAATTAGTTTTAATCGAAACACTTAAATGTCTTACGTAGAGTTTTCAGCTGGTTAGTTTTAAGGCAGAGGAGGACTTCATGAAGTCGCATACATTCCCAAAATAAAATCAAAACGTTTCATGAAGTCGTCCTAAAAATCTATTTACTTTGTAGTGCATAGTAAGTAAAAAGCAACTGCGTTTTATTTGTTATGAGTACGACGTTTTTGTCATTGATTAATTTATTTTAAAACAACTTCAGTATTAAAGTGTTTTTATTTACACAATCCAGTGTTTTTGTAAATACATTCTTGCATGACCTACAAATTAGGGACGTTACGCTGCTTTTCTATAGTTAGTCGGTGAAGGTACTAACTAAAATAGTGTAAAGTTGGTATCATTGTGCCAAGGAAGTTAAGTTGGTAACACTGTGCAAGGGAAGTTAAGTTGGTAACACTGTGCAAGGGAAGTTAAGTTGGTAACACTGTGCAAGGGAAGTTAAGTTGGTAACACTGCACAAGAGGTTATGTTGGTGACACTGCACAGAATCATGTGAAGTTGGATATCCTGTCATATAATAACATTTGATTTATTATCATGTAGAGAGTGAATTAATTAACTAATTAGCTCAAAAATGCACGATTCTACAACGTATGTACACCTTTCACTTGTTTTAACGTTTTTTGGTTTTTACTAAATTAATTTTACTCAGATAGGACACTGAAGCCGTTTTAGTCATAAACCAAATAAGAGCAGATAGGACACCGAAACCAATTTTCGTTCTAGCGGGAAAAAATTCAGAGCAATTTCTACTTCCACCGTCGGACTTTTGTTGCGATTTTTGAATCTTCGTACCAGGATCACATAAACGCGAGGAGGAGGCGGATGACTTTGTATTAGGCGCGGAAGATTCCGGCACAATTTCTACTTTACTTTTTGAATCTTGCTACCAGGATCACATAAACGCGAGGAGGTTGAATGAGACTTATCCGGCGCAGAAATTTTCCGTCGGACTTTTGCTGCGACTTTTGAATCCTCCTACCAGGATCACATAAACGCGAGGACGTCGAATGAGATTTATCCGGCGCAGATATTTTCCGTCGGACTTTTGTTGCGATTTTTGGATCTTCCTACCAGGATCACATAAACGCGAGGTGGCTGGTGGCTTTGTATTAGGCGCGGAAGATTCCGGCACAATTTCTACTTTGAATCTTGCTACCAGGATCACATAAACGCGAGGAGGTCGAATGAGATTTATCCGGCGCAGATATTTTCCGTCGGACTTTTGTTGCGATTTTTGGATCTTCCTACCAGGATCACATAAACGCGAGGAGGGGGCGGATGACTTTGTATTAGGCGCGGAAGATTCCGGCACAATTTCTACTTTACTTTTTGAATCTTGCTACCAGGATCACATAAACGCGAGGAGGTCGAATGAAATTTATCCGGCGCAGATATTTTCCGTCGGACTTTTGTTGCGATTTTTGGATCTTCCTACCAGGATCACATAAACGCGAGGAGGGGGCGGAAGATTCCGGCACAATTTTTGATTTTAAATTCTGCCATCAGGATCACATAAACGCGAGGAGGTGTTGAATGTATTCGTAATAAGTGCAGAAACATTTAGAAGCAATTAAAAATACTCTTTTATTATAAAATCAATTTATTTAAATTATGTATAGTACAATGTAATTTTGTCATAATACTAAAACTAAAAAATATATAAAAAAAAGAAACTTCACGCATGTATGAAGCAGTAAACCTCGAGTAATGGAGACTAAATATAATAGTAAACCATATCAAAATTAAATCAGTACTTTTTACAAGAGAAAAATAAAGTCAGCTAATTTGTTCAGAGCTAACTGACTAACTGATTCCGCGCGTATTTATACACTTCCCTATTCTATTTAACTTGATTAACAATGATTGAAAGACGTACATCATTATAAACTAACTTGATCGATCCCCAAACTGGAATGTTACAATAAAATTCTGTTTTATCAAAAATATAAAATTTACAATAATTAATATCACGAGGTCATTCTCAAATTTCATTATTAAGGCGTAGGGGGTGTAACAAAATTTGTGTGAGCGAGCGAGCGAGCGAAAGTTGATCAAAATGTGGCAGAATCACAGATTCACATTCACTGAAAATTTATAAAACGCAAAGAAATAACTTAACTGCGATGATACTACAATCTAAATGCATCCTGGATTACTCTCGTATGATTTAAATAGACCTGCTTTACAAAAAATAAAAAATTTAAGAGAAATTCTTATAGTGCGACACAATCTAATTAATCATTATCCTAAATATTACATAGAAATTTATATACAAATACAATAAAGAAAGATTTATAAAATATTACAAAATGTTTCAAAAAACAACAATGCGAGTCAAGGCACAGAGTTTCATACAAGGTACAAATAAATACTGTGATACCCAGAGAATCTCAAACGGTCTGTAAATACTGAATTGATTTATTTATTTATTTAAATGTAAATAGCCTCGGATCCCTTGTTGGTCTGATGACCAACCGTTGAAGTGTAGGTGCTCGGACTGGTCATGTTCTCTGACCAATCCGACGTGCAGGAATTCGGAGAGCTAGACGACCAGTGTCCGGGGCTCTCAGGGCTCGGAGTGGGAAAATTTTCTATGATGTGCTGGGGAGTAACGTCCGAGTGCTGGGAAGGGGGCGTGAGATAATAATTCTGCTGCTGAAACTGCTGGGGCTGTAGCGAAGAGGGTGTGTTTTGTTGGCCCGCAGAATACGCAATGGGCAACTCCAATCCGGCCTGACTAAAATCAAAACCCATGGGCAAGTTCTGTGTTTGGGGGATCCCCCCGTGTTTTTGTTGAGTGGCCGCCCTCATGGCGGCTATGTGCGTGGGACTGGTGGGTAAAGAAGGCCTCGTTTTAGCTGGTGAGGGGGAACCTCCGTACGCCTGAGGCGACATCGATAGATTGGACTGTACCGAATGAGGAGGGGATTGATTAGAGTACGGAGGGCTGAGTGTGCTGGGTTGCATTTGTCTTTGTAAAATCAGCTGATCTTGGAAATTTGCTAAATTGAACGAACCTCCGTAGTTTTCCAAGTTGACCAAATTGTGTAAGGTCTGCTGGTTGTTTTTTATGACGTCTTCGTAGCTTGGAGGTTGCTTGTTGCTTATTAAACCCTCCAGCCCCGTCGGCATTCCCATGTTCGAGTACATCGAAGCCGGATCGTACGGACTTGGAAGGTTAGTGATGGGGGACTCCACCGGGCTCAACGATGAGGTCATCGAGTCAACGCTTTGAGGAACTTCTGCGTGTTGGATGCTCCCGCTCTGTGCCTTTTTGGTATTCGGCTTTTTTACACTGGGCTTACGCCTTATGCTACCTCCGGTGGTGTTGGCACCTTCCACTTCCGGACTCGTGGGCCCCATGGGGCCATTGCTTTTGCTCGGCCTCTTCGATTTCTGTCTTTTATTGGGCACGATCACCGTCGGATGTTGAATCATTTGCCCTGAGGGAGACGCTGTAAGTTGCAATAAAAAACATTCCTGCGCGGATGTTTTTGTTGCGTTGTACTTACTCATCATGGAATTGCTGGGAATGACGTTCACCATTTGCGGGCTCCTCGGGACATGTTCCTCGAGCAGTCGGACTATGTCGTGATGCAAACGTTCGCTGGCCACGTCTCTGGGAAGACGGTCCATGTGGTCTGTAATTTCTCTGTTGGCGTACGCCTCCAACAGAGCTTTGCAGGCTTGGTATGAGCCTTCTCTTGCAGCGAGGAAGAGGGGGGTTTCATCCTGAAGATATTTAAATTATTTACAGTGTTTCAAAGTGAATAGAAAGTAGAGACTTACCCTATCATCTTGTGCATCCCTGTTAGCACCGTGTGCCAGTAGTATGTTAACCGCCTCCACGTTATTTACAGCGGCAGCCCAGTGAAGAGCGGTCTTCCCAGAATTATCAGCCGCATTAATGTCTGCCTCTGCGCTGATGAGATCCTGGACCATTCCCTCAATGGCCAAGCGAGCAGCCAAAATAAGTGGAGTGGTTCCCTCGTGCATTCGGGCGTTCAAATTTGTCGCTCTGTTCCTCAGTAAAATCTGAAACACCCCCAAAGCATCTGCGGCGACGGCCGCATGCAGGGGCGTCCTGCCTGTGTTATCCTGGGCGTTGGCATCCGCCCCGGCGTCCAACAACCGCTTTGCGGCATCAGCTCGGGCGTATCTAGCCGCAAGATGCAAAGAAGTTTCCCCCGTCTTATCCATCGTTGCGTTCAATTCCGCTCCCTGGGCCACCAAATCCTGAATAACAGCACCAGCACTATCGTCTTCATCTTCCTCTCCGGTATCCATTCCACCTCCTCTAACAGCGGCCACCATAATAGGCGTCATACCACAGGGCCCTCTGGCATTAACATCATTCACAATTTCCCCCTGTGGAGGCGTCAACATGGCAGGGGGCCTCATATCAGCCGCCTCCAAGTGAATTTGAGTCCAATGGCGTGGCTCAGCCTCTTCATAATCCGTTATAGCAGTTTGATCGCTGGCATACCCCGTCTCCAACACTCGCATTCGCTTCGGCTGAGGAACTTCAGATTCCTCATCAGACCACTGCTGCCCGTGCCCCATGTGTTGCCCGTGGGAATTCACATCCAAATCCATGCAGTTCATAGAAGCATTCTTGTTGAAATTCCTCATCTCTTGGCCATCGGGCCCGCGCCTTCGTGATCTCCTGCGTGTGCCTGAGTTGGTCCTCAAGAAACCTTCTGGAAACCACGTGATACCACTGGCGCGTTTCCTTTGCGTAGTTACAATCATCAGTATGATTACCCCGATTGCCAAGACCAAAGCGATTCCGATCAAAACATACTTTGAGTTCGTTGGGAAATCCCCTTCGCTTTCCTCGGGGTAAGTCGAACTGTGAACCTGCCAAAAAATTGCAACGTAAATAAAAATGGTGGTTTCAAGCCAACAAAAAACAAACCTGATAAATCGGGAAGGACTGAGACAACGTATGCTTGGAGGCTTTCGCTGCAAGGAATTCAGCAGCCGAACTCGCTGTTTGAAAGCAATAATCCGAGTTGCTCGTCGCTGCACACTTCTGATTGTTGATTTCTAGGTAAACCTTAACCCCAACCTGTCCGTATTGCTCAGTCAACACGATGTTGTGCTTGCGAGTGTAGTAAGAGTCTTGCATGTTCTTCGAGGTGGACCCCACCCATGAGTAAATCATATCGTTCCCCAGCTGGTCCTTCTTGACCCGGACTGTCGTCCTCAACTGGTGGCTGGTGTCCCTCAAAAACGCCACCAAATTATTCTTGAACGCCTGCAACTCCATCAGGACAATCATGGAGATGATGCCGTCAGCAATCTCAGGGGGTTCTTTCTCGCAATCCAGGCCATCCCAGTTGCACTCCTCGTTGTTACAACCATAATCGCAGTAGCCATTTGCGTAGTGCTTCTGGCAGTAAGCGTCATAGATCGGATTGCAAGGGGGCAAGGATTTCTCGCAGTCACGTCCATCAAACAAACACTGGGGGTTATTACACTCTTTATCACAGTAACCGTTCATAAACACATCCCAGCACTTAATAGGGGCAGTGCAGTTAGCCCACGGGTTAATCCCCAAGGAACAGTCATTGCCATCAAAATCACATGCATACGTATTGCACTCCTCATCGCATCTATTATTCCCCCGTTTTTGGGGACACTGATTCTGCAAGCACTGTTGCTTCTGCAGCTCCAAATCCTGATGGTAAATCCGGTTGGAGTCGACGGTTGTAAACACTGGGTTTCCTATACCCCCCGGGAAGTTAGGGTCGTAATGCTCGCAGTTCTTCCCATTGTGTTTAGGCGAACAGTAACACACGTAATCCCCCAATTTATCCTGGCAAATACCCCCGTGGCAGGGGTTGCTTTCGCATTCATTAAAAGAATCAATCTCGCAGTTAGTCCCGGTTGTACCAGCAACACAATCGCAGATGTAACCTCCCCCATCAGCGATGCGGCAGCTCCCACCATTCTGGCATGGATCTGAATCGCAATCGAATCCGCTGAACTCGCAGTTCTTCCCATAGAATCCCTCCTGGCAGCTGCACTGGTGGCCTGCGTGTATCGCGGTGCAAATCCCCCCGTTTTGACAGGGGGAGTTCTCGCAGAAGTCGACTTTTAACTCGCAATGTCTCCCCATGTAACCTGCTTTACAGTTGCAGTGGTAATCGTTGACTAACTGCACGCAGTCTAAAGTTCCAACGTTGGAGCACGGATTCGATAGGCACTCGTTGATGTCTCCTTCGCATCTAGGCCCCACGAAGCCGGGTGGGCACTTACACTCGTAGCCCCCGACCTTATCGATGCATGTGCCATTGTTGTGGCAAGCTCCGACTCGACAGTCATCGATGTTAATCTCACATATGTACCCCAGAGTGCCTGGGGGACAGGAGCATAGGAAATTCTCTATTAAGTCGTGGCAGGTGCCTCCGTTCTGGCACGGGTTTGGTTTACAGTCGTCTACGTTTAGTTCGCAGTTTTGTCCTTGGAAGCCCTTAGTGCACTGGCACGAGTAGCCACCCACGAGGTCTTTGCAGGTGGCACCGTTTTGACATGGGGCGGATTCGCATTCGTTTATTTCAAGTTGGCAGTATGAGCCGGTGTATCCGTCCAAGCAGTGGCAGCGATGGGAATTACCGATGTCTTCGCACGAGCCGTTATTGCAAAGATGTTTGACGTGTACTTCTGTAATATAAAAAGTAAATTATTTTTTCTATTATTAAACAATTTGAAAATTTATTTTATTAGGTATGTAGCGACGTTCGTTGATATTTCAAATTATAAAAATAATTTCCAAATTGACCACTCAAATGATAAACATAACCTCTAAACAGTGTTGCCAACTTAGAGGATAAATCCCTTTCTAAATCGTTACGACTTAAAAACTAGATGGCGCTAGCATCGCTAATATTTCATTTATGGTGGATTTCATAAACGTTACAGCTTTAGAGCACTCTCAGAGTATTCTCATCTGTGATAATAAGGGACGGAGGTACTCTGAGTGTTCCAAAGCAGTCAATCAAAAACGCTATTAAATTTAATCATCCGTTAAAAGTACATGTCTTGAAGGTATCATTCTTAACTGATGATTAAATTTAAGTGACTTTTGTGTAACTCAGGATAAGTCTCCAAGTGTCAACCAATGTCACCAACCACCTATTTTTTTTCCTAAATTTGAATTACAAAACGACAGGTTCTTGAGGTATGTTTACATCTAAGAGCCAAAAGACTATTTAAAAAATGTACCTTTTCTAATTGCTGCATTATTACAGCTGACCATTTCGACATCGCAGACTTTACCAGTCCATCCAGGAACGCAAAGGCACTGATACTGATTTTTAATCTGCCTGCATGTGGCTTGATTTTCGCAAGGATTAGTCGAACACCAATCCACGTACTCCCCGCAGTCCTTCCCGGTAAATCCGTAGGCGCAGTGGCAGGTGTAATGAGACGAATGATCCTGACATGTTGCCCCATTTAAGCACGGCGAGCTATCGCACAGGTTAATCCTATTTTGGCAGTTAGACCCGGTGTATCCAGGCATGCAAGTACAGGAATACGAATTTATACCATCGATGCAAGTACCACCATACATGCAACTACTATCGGTGCAGTCCTCGTCGTTAGTCTGACAATTAATCCCAGAGAATCCCAGCGGGCAAGTACAAGTGTACGAGTCCACATACTGATTGCAGGTGGCTCCGTTGTGGCAGGGATTGGATAGGCATTCGTCAATATCGATTTCACAATGTTTACCTTCAAAACCGTTCACACAAATACACATGTAATCACCAATATCATCCAAACATGTTCCCCCATTTTGACAAGGATCTACAAGAAAAAGAAAAGCAAAATACAATTTTGAAGGCAGGCACTTTTAAGGTACTTACGCGAAGCACAATCATCGGTGTTAATGCTGCAGTCTTTCCCTTCGTAACCCAATGCGCATACGCAGTGGTAAGATCCGTTGGTGTTCCTGCAAGTGGCTCCGTTCCGACAGGGTTTCGAAACCAAACACTCATCGACGTCCTTCTCACAAAACCGACCCGTGTACCCAACGCTGCAGGTGCAAGCGAAATCTAGGAAGTTCGAGCTGGGGGTACACCTGGCATTATGTCTGCATCTATTCGGGGCACAAGGATCAAGTTTCTCCTGGCAATCCCTCCCGGTGAACGGAAGTTTACAAACGCACTTGTAATTATTAACTTGGTCGATGCAGTTGCCCCCATTTTTGCAAGGGTTATTAGCGCAGTCATCGATGTTAGTCTCACAGTTGGTACCCGAGTAACCCGGCAGGCACTCGCATGTGTAAGAGGCCAGGTGATCGTGGCAAGTACCACCATGTTGGCAAGGATTTGAAGCGCATTCGTCGATGTTATTTTCACACTGTTTTCCACCGTAACCTACAATGAAAATTGCAATTAATTTGGACACATAATTTCAGGGATGAGACTACCTGGTAGGCAGTGACAAATAAATTGGTTGACACCGTCTTCGCAGCTCCCTCCGTGTTTGCAGGGGTTCGATTTGCACTCGTCTACATCGCTTAAGCAACGGGCGTCGTAGTAACCCCTGGGGCACTCACAGCGGAACCCGTTGATTAAATCGATGCAAACGCCACCGTTTGCGCAAGGATTTGAAGCGCACTCATCGATGTCGGTTTCGCAGTGCTGCCCCGTAAAACCAGGGATGCACTCACACGTATATCTGCATTAGAAAAAATAAACTAAATAGTAAGGAAGACTGTGGCAGTTTCTACTGATTCATCCACTTACGGAAAAAATAAGCTGCGATCGAGAAAGCGTGAAAAGAAAAGAAAAAGCACGAAAGTGTCGATAAGGCAAGTGTTAAAAACGTTGGTTTTTACCTGTTGATTCCGTCTATGCACTTGGCGTTATTCCTGCATGGATTGCTGTAGCACTCGTTCACATTGATCTCGCAGTTAGGCCCCGAAGTCCCCGCCTTGCAAAGGCACTGGTATCCATTGACGATATCTCGGCACTCGCCCCCGTACTGGCACGGGTTCGAGAGGCACTCGTCGATTTGGGTTTCGCAGACGTTACCCGTGTAACCAGGGTGGCAGATGCAGTGGAAGGAATTTTTGCCGTCGATGCACTCGCCATGCTTGCAAGGCGATGATTGACAGTCGTTGATGTTCGTTTCACATGATAAACCTAGGATTTCATTAAATTAACAAACTCCAAGAGTTTCAGAGATAAAAAGTCGCCGCTAAGAAAAATTTTACCGCACAACAATGAAGTTAGTCACCTCTCCGAATCCAGCAATCAGAGTTGCCAACTGTTCTAAAATTTAAGTACTAACAAGTTGATTAAAACGAACTTATAAATACTTTATGAAATTGAAGAGGTAAATGCAAATGTTTTGATACCTACACAGGCGACAATAGTTCAAGTTATCATTTAATGACGTATCAAAGATGGCGGCGTTTGAAAAAAAGATCTGTGCAGATTATATGCACAATAGTTAGCGCATTTGTGTATGATTGTATTAATCTATAGTATTATGATATCGTATCGAAAAGAATGCTTGTTGCCGTCTGTCAAAAACAATAGTCGGTAATACAGATTCCGCTTTTGTTTTCTGAAGATAGTCGACAAAACAGATTTCGTTTTCCAGTACTTTGAAATTTGTTCCGCCACATTCCTACTAATTTCTTTCCCAAACACCCACTTCCTGTGATTAAACAAACATTTGCTTGTACCTGTGAAGCCGGCCGGGCACTCGCAAGTGTATCCAGCGACGGAATCGTGGCAAGTTCCGGCGTTTCGACAAGGACCGGAAATGCAGTCGTCGATGTTCGTCTGGCAGTGGTCCCCGGTGAAGCCGATGGTGCAGGTGCAGGTGAAGGAGTTTATCAGGTCGTGGCAGATGCCGTTGTTCAAGCACGGCTTGTCCTTGCACTCGTCTATGTCGATTTCGCATTGAGTTCCAGTAAATCCTATAAGAAGAAAAAATTAATACCTCAAGATAATTCAAGCAAAGCTCACAGTTGAAGGGAAATACTATATTCCGATTTTTTTATAATTATAAAGCAGTACATTAAAGTAATCTCAATTTGCAAAGATTTTCAGTGTAAACGGGTAATGCAGGGCTGCGTTCATAAATGAAAGCAGTGTTGCCAACTATTGATAGTTGTTTTCCCTCACATGGGGACAAAAATTTACTTTTGAGTTTGTTTTTCCCCTCAAATTGTAATTTTGAGCTACCTTAAGGTAGACTTCAGAAGTATGCATTCAATAAAAATTGCTCTACATATTCATCGCTGAAGACAAAAAGGCAAGGATAGGTTCAACAGTGACATTTGACTATGCTACAACTGCATTTGTCTTCGAAATCTAGATGAAGACACGCGTGGCCCGTGTTGCAGTTGTCGTCTGCTGTTGCCATCGACAGCGTGCCGCCTGCTACGGAAGTCTACCTTTCAAATTTAAGGAATTTTGTCTTGAAAAACTTCCTTTTACTCAAAAATGTCCGTTTTTTAGCCATAAAAATTACCATAAATCGGGAAAATTTCCATTAATTGGCAACACTGATGGAAAGGCGCTTGAATTTCAATCGATTTGCAAATTACATTATATTTGGATGGTGATGTTAGGAAAGTATGGTATCTCCACTCCCAATATTTTACACGCAAAATCATTCAACCCGTAACAACAGAAGTTCATGGTCTAGTTCGAAGACTCTCCACTAGATGGAGAATTAAAGAATAGAGGCCTGCACACGTTTTGTCCTTTTTTGGTATCATTTTATTTGACACATATTGACGTTTGACGACTTTGACTTTTTGGAAATAGTGGTAAAACTTACGAAATTTATAAAGAAGTGATCTAGTTGAATTTTTCTTCAAATATATATATTCAAAACCGGTTACTGGAATTGGTTTTCAAACAAAGATTCCCCATGCTTCACGTTCTTTTTTACTCTGAAATGACCCAATTTTTAAATTAAAAATGATTTGGAAAGAAATTTACCTTGGGTGCAGCAAATAAAGTTGAATCTTGCTTATGTCTTTTAGATTGTAGACATCGATAACAATATCTTGGCATTTTCGTAACAAGGAGCAACAACAAATTTGAACAGGAAACAACAAAAAACTTTTTAAAAGAATTACGAATAAGAAAAACGACAAAACTTTACAAGAATTACGAACAAGAAACAACAGTAACACTTTACGACTCTTGATTACAGTTTGATTACGCACAATTACGACCAAGAATAAATTTGACGTTTATTACAGTAGGTATTACAGGTTTCTGTAGCAGTGTCAATGTCATCTACCGGCAAATAATTGAAGCAGACCGTGAGATTGCGGTTCGTTTTAGTTTAAAACAAATGAACAGAGTGCAAACACCAGAGTTTCCTAACATCAACATTTGGATATAGGTGTCAAACGGTCAAATTTGACACTGACATATAAGTGTATGGTACTGGATTATTACTTATACTGTGTCAGTGCTCATACAGTCAGTGTTGCCAACCCCTGGAACGAAAGGTCCCTACGCGTCAGCAAAAAAAACTTTTTAGCTAATAGTATTACTAATTATAATTCGAATCGAATGAGGATGAGATTTTATAGGTTGAACAAAACATGATAGACACTGTCAAAATTAATGTTATACAATAAAACGTTTGAAAGTAAAAGGGTACTTAATCGTTTTTTATAATTACGATGGGAGGTATCAAACAGCATGGCAGTCGAATTTGACATTGGCGTTTTAGTGTCCCACTGAGTAATTACTAATGCTGTGCTGATTACCACAGTATAGGAATCTACACAGCAGCGTCACTCGAGTATGATTGTCACATTTGCCACTTTGTTTGATTTCTAATGATTTGCAAATTACATTACATTTGCCTATAGGTATCAAACAAAATGGCGGTTGAATTTGGCACTGACATTTAAATGTCGCTACTAGATAATTACTTATAATGTGGTAATACAGGCAGTGTTGCCAATCCACTGAAACGAAAATTCCCTTCGCGTCAGCAAAAAATCTCTTTAGCTAAAGCTTTTATTCTTAACCTATTTCGTTCTCTTTTTGTTCCTATTTCGTTCTTTTCTTGTTTGCCTTAAACAGACAATTTGTCAAACCATTTAAATATCGCTACTAGATAATTACTTGTACTGTGCTAATACAGGCAGTGTTGCCAACCCACTGAAACGAAAATTCCCTTCGCGTCAGCAAAGAATCTCTTTAGCTAAAGCTTTTTTCTTAACCTATTTCGTTCTCTTTTTGTTCCTATTTCGTTCTTTTCTTGTTTGCCTTAAACAGATAATTGTCAAACCATTTTTTTTTAACTTTTCCGTTATAGAAGTATTGAAACGCCATAAACGTTTAGAATGAAAACAATGAATAACACAATTGAAATTCAATGCAGCACAAAAAGTTTCTTTCACAATAATATCGTTTAAGTTGGCAACGCTGAATACAGTTATAACTTAGGTTAGGACTGACAGTGTCGCAGATACGACTGTCAACTCTTTCTTTTCTTCTGTTATGGACGCTATCTTAGATTTTCGTACCATGTGATTCGGAAATGAAATCCGAATACGACGATATGCTTTTGTTTCGAAACAAAAAATTAAATTGCCAAGACATATTTTCAGAATCTAGCTTACAAATATTAAGAAGTAAAAATATATTTGCGTATTTCCATAAAAAGGAAATATTTCTTTTGTTGAAACGCGAGTGGGCGATTTTGTACGTAAATTGAAGCTCGTAGGTTTCAGCCTGCATTGTATGTATCAAGAACAACGACGGCGGATACGATAATATATGCGAGACTAGCATTTAACGTGGGAGTAAAAGAGCATACCAACGTATACATGCGAGGTATTCGACGAGTGCCTGGAAGAGGCGTGTACATACATGAGAGAGTCTAAAGCCCCGTTAATAAGTTCTAATAATTTATGCCGTGTTACAAAATGTATGCATCTAACTATACCGTCGATTCGAACGAACGTAATACACATATACAGTGCCTTTATTGTCGGCGATAAATATGTATTAACATGCATTATACAACGTAACGTTTCATATTAATCACGTGCACGTATGTACGGTTACGAATATAATCACTTTCAATTAAATTAAAATGAAAAATGCATTTGGGATGCTCTTTCTATGTGTGTGTGTGTGTGTCATAGTGTAGGTGTAATTATGAGAACGGGGCCAATTATACGACCCAACAATTATGAATGCAAATGAATGGCAAAAATTAGCGCGCCAATTTAAAACCGTGGTGGAATACAAGCGATTTTTTCGTGCGCTCTACGTTTTCCACCACGGTTGCCAAAAAAAAGTATACTTACCGGGCATGCAAACACATCGAAATGTACCAGGATCGTCCAAGCAAGAACCGTCATTCTGGCAAGGATGGGATTCACACTCGTTCACGTTGATTTCGCATCTCGGGCCGGTGAATCCCTGGGTGCAGTTGCATACAAAACTGCCCGGTGTATTTACGCAGAGGCCGTCGTGTTCGCATGGTGAACCTGCAAGACAAAATTAATTCGTTAAAATACATATCCGGGGGGGTCCTCCAGCTACCACCAAACACACTCGATTTACATTTTAAAAACAAACACAGCCGAAACTCAAACAGAAAGCGCCGAGCCGACTTCTTGTTAATTACGGGCCGGCGTAAATTAAACTTGTAGGCTACAAATTTGTTTATTGTAAAATATTTGTTCTGACGCGGCTTTCGACGTGGGGGCAACGCCCAAAGAAACAAAGTCGAGTAATTAAGGCAATTAAAACGGCCGCCTTAATCTACGATTTAATTAATTGTGAGAAGCAGCACTTCTCGAAACCTGTTATTATACAATTCGGATTTTGATACTTTAATGAAGTAAGTAGTTTTTAGAATTTTTTTGAATTATCTCTTATCGCGCTTGTACGTTGTACAAGTGCATACGTCCTTGCAAACGACCTTACTGTCTTACCAGCACTTCTTTTGGTTCATTGAAAAATTCTATTTATAAGTAGGAAAATTTCTGCCTTTCACAGTGATTGAAACACAGTTATGTTGTATACAGCGAATGGCTGTAATGTAAGTTTTGCGTAACACCCGACGACCACCATGCATATTCATTTCGAACGTTCATTAATATTCCAAATCCATTCATGTCACAGTTTTATTTGAACGGTGCGGCGGTTGAACGCAATTATTTGTCTTATCCGATCCAGGATGATAAAAGTAAACGCAGATGCTAGAAGAGTAGGCAAACATTAAAACCACGCCGTAAATATTAATAAGTAATAAAGTAGCCCAGCTCCGTGCGAAAATAAAAAATCGTTTGACCTCTCTCTTCTTTCGTTCTAAATCGATTTACGTGAAACCAACCGATTTGCATAAGCGCGGTTAATAACACGTCCTTCGCCGTTTACTACACAGTTCTACAAAGGAAAGGCGTGAAAAGCAAAAAAAAAGAACAAACCCGGACTATAAATAAATGGCGCGATTGTTGTTACATGAATGTGGCTCGTAGGCAAATATGAAGTTTAATTAATCTAACGCCTACGACTGTAATAGCGCTTATAACTCAGTTAATACGGACGGGACAGTCCATGTATATATAAAAAAAAACAAGAAATTTTCATACTCTTCTCTGAAACTTTGTCAAACTTAAAAACGTGGCCAATTTAGTGATTTCATGAATAAATTAAAAAACGGCGGGAAATCATTCCCTTAATATATCACAGATGGCGTTCAAAACAAATCATCGAGTAACAAAATCTATACTTCCGTGGAATGTACCAATTACTTTCTGAAAGTGCAATAGCTCACGTCCTCCACCGTAAAAATTCGAATTCTCCGACCGAGAACCACACTCGGACTCATCACCACCGTCCGCCGATATCTTTACGAATTTCACGCACAAAGGAAACGTAATAAGAACCGCGGTCTGTACACACAAAAAAACAGCGGGTTACTAATGAAATCGTGCCGCTTCATTTCGAATAATAACGATAACAACGATCAGCATCCTGTTTTAAACTCATATCATTCCACGTTTTTTTTTTTTTCATTTTTTTTAATCTAGTTCAAGGAAAATTTAATCGTCGCCCCCTTACCAACAACCAAATTGAGTCGTTTTAAAAACGGTATAATTAATAGGGCAAACACGCATGTCATTCACTTGGTTAACACCCGAAGAATGTTTACACGTTGCGTGGGTTTGACGAATGTCAGAAAGACACGTCGATGATCTTTTGTGGACGAGAAGCAAAATTGCTCGTGGAATTTGTTTTTATTCAATTACTATTAATATTGTCTATTGATTTAAATGGAAATAATTTCATTGTTTAAAACGAGCACAATATAACAAGAAAATCTCTTGAGTGAAGCGTTGCAGATTGCAGTGCGATTTCAACGCCATCTAAGAACGCGTGTCAGAATCAAACTTTGCGAATCATCTGGTAGGTCATAGATGGCGTAACAAAAAATGGATATAGCATTATATTGCTGCTGACGGTTTACCTAAATCGGGTATCTATTTCCACTACTTTTTAAATGATTATGGTGTTGGAACAGTCGCCATTTTATTTACATACTGTTGTTGAAAAGATATCGATTGATTAAAAAGAGGTGATACATCAATCAAGAAGCAGCTACAGACCTTTATAATAGGGCAACTCAAGAAAACAAAACAAATAGAAGGAAACAAAGAAACCAAAGTTGAATAAACAAATGTACTATACGAAAACAACAATACAATATGCGCAAAAAATTCAAGAAAAATAAAAGAAACTTGATGGACAAAAACTATCGAGTGACTCAAAAAACGCAATCAATTAAAGAAAATGAAGCAAAACAAAAGATAGTTGACAAGCGAAAGAAACAAAATTCGAACAAAAGACTATAGAATCAACTTACGAAAGAAGAATCTGAATATTTGACTCACAAAAAGTGAAGATGGATCCCATTTGACAAGGGCAAGAGCAAAAAAAAAACAAAAGAAATCACAAAACCAAAATACAAACAAGAAAGTCGGGTAACTAAAAAAAAAGAATGATGCAAACAACTTATGAAAAAAAAATGAAGAAAACAAAAGGTGACTTACTGATCAAAATAGCGAAACTTTAGATTTTTATATGATTAGATTATGATCGGAGAAGTACAAAAAAAAATAGGAGTAAACAAATGAAAATAAAAAGCGTGACCAAAAAATGCAATGTTAACAACTTACGGAAAAAACTAAGGAAATCAAAAGATAATTGAATGAGAAGAAAACAAAGAAATAAACGAAAATACAAACAAAAAAGTTTGATTAAAAGAGCGACTATAAAGACGAAGTAATGTGCGAAAACAAATGAAGAAAAATAAAAGAAACTCGATTGACAAAAATGGAGAGACTTTAGGTTTTTATTTGATCGGACTAGTGAAGAAAGCAAAGAAACAAAAGCTATCCAGTGGGTCAAAACAAAGAATATCGAGAGGGTTCAAACACAGAAACAAAGAATATCGATTGAGTCCAAACAAAGAAACAAAAGCTATCGAGCGGGTCAAAACAAAGAAACAAAAGCTATCGAGTGGGTCAAAAAAAAAAGACAACTCGATTTAAAAAAGAAACGAAGCAAAACAAACGATAGTTGACCGATAAACAAGCGAAAGAAACAAAATTCAAACTATTTATGAAAAAAAAAAAAAAAACTGAATTGACTCACAAAAAAAAATAATAAAGAAGCACAATATGATAGAAGACGCGTAAGAAAAAAAAAACAAAAGAAAACAAAAAAGTCGAGTAACTAAAAAAATTTTAAAAAAATGTGAAAAAAAGTGAAGAAAAACAAAAGCTAACTTACTGATTAAAATACTGAAACTTCAGATTCTTATATGACTTCTTATGATCGGAGAAGTAAAAAAAAAACAAAAAAATAAACGAAAAGAAAAACAAAAAAAAGACAAAAGAAATATGTGAAGAAATTGAAGAAAAATAAAAGAAACCTCAGTGGAGAGACTTTAGGTTTTTTATGATCGGACAAGTGAAGAAAACAAAGAAACAAAAGCTGTCGAGTGGGTCAAAACAAAGAAACAAAAGCTATCGAGTGGGTCAAAACAAAGAAACAAAAGCTATCGAGTGGGTCAAAACAAAGAAACAAAAGCCATCGAGCGGGTCAAAAACAAAGAAACAAAAGCTATCGAGTGGGTTAAAAAAAGACAACTCGATCAATTTAAAAAATAAACGGAGTAAAACAAACGATAGCTGATTGATAAACAAGCGAAAGAAACAAAAGACAATACAATCTACATATTTATAAAAAAAATCTGTAAAATTGACTCACAAAAAATTAAGGAAGCTTTAAATCTCATATGATAGCACACGCGCAAAAAAAACAAAAGAAAAAAAGCAAAATACAAACAAAAAAATCGAGTAATTTACGAAAAAAAAAAGTGAAGAAAAACAAAAGGTAACCTGCTGATAAAAATAGTGAAACTTTTGATATTATTACGGTCGGAGATGTGAAAAAAAATAAAGAAATAAACGAAAATACAAACAAAAGAGTGTGATTAACAACTTAGGTGGAAAAAACTGAAGAAAAACAAAAGATAATTGGCGCCGAGAAGAAAACAAAATATAAACAAAAGTTATCGATCGACTAAAAAGACAATCCAATCAACTTACAAAAAAAAAAAAAAAAAACTGAAGTTGACAAAAACAAAAGAGAATGAGGAAACAAAATACAAACAAGAAGTATCGAGTGACTAAAAAGACAACTAAAATTTTGACATTTAACTGCAACAGTGTCAACTTTGGAATTTATGTGTCACTTTTCCTAATTGATGGCGCTAAATCTACCAAACTTTTCGATGTAAAGTTAAAAAGTTCAAGTTTTTGTGCAAAATACTGAAGAAATTGGGAACTAGTAACGTAACACGCTGGCGCCTGCGATCGCAACGCCACGCTGCGTGACGCAGCAGAACCACTCAAAGTCACGTGACAGGACTTTACGTACCTCTAGAGCGTAATTTAAAAACAAAAAAAAACAAATATTAACTAATCCTAGATATTAAACATCAACTTAAAAAAAACTGATCAAATTTCGAGCTTACTGCCGTTTTTGGAAACGAAAGGAGACGGGCGGGAAATTTAAAATGAAAACGGGAATTCTTTATTCGCTGAAAGGAAAAACAACGTTTAGATGGTTGGCAATACTGATTGTAGGCAGTTTTATTTCTTGTACAGAGAGTTCAAAAATGATTGAAAAGCATTTGAGTTTTCCGCAGAAAAGTTTTAACAGTTGGTACTAATACTGCACTTTTTTTACTAGGGGCAGCACAAGGAAAAATTTACATAATTTATTTAAAAAATAAACACGACTGCGCGCTAAATTCAAACACCTTTCAATCATTTACGAACGCTCTGTACTTAGCTAAACTAAAGAAAATATCAACCAATTGGTTTTTAGTTTCGAAAATTAAATATGATTTTAGAAAAAAAACGCGGAAATTTGGCACGGTAATTTTTTCACGTCTTCACAATCGAATAGGTCGAATTCGAACGCCTTTTTGTCGCCGGCCAGAAAAACCATTGACAGACCTGAACGATTCACGTGAAAATAATCCGTCACGGTTGCGCAAGCCGGAGCATTTCGCCCGAAATTAATTCCGCCGTTGTTCGAAAATTGAAAACCCGATTCGATTATAAAATCGTCGGAGTTTGCCGTGTCGTCGTCCACCGGCGAAGCAATTAATTATTTCATCTATCAATCAAGCGGAATGCTGCAGAAATTCACTTCGAGCGCTAATTAAAAACGACCCCGGGCGATTTTTTTAATTGGCCCCCCTGTTTATTTTTTCGAGTGCAAATGATTCCGAGTAATTATCGCCGCGGCTCCCGATACAGAAACCGTGTGTCACAGGTCAACTAATTGATCGATCATCGCTGATTGTGCCAATTATCTTAGATGCTTGACCTCTACGCCGCTGGTTTTATTAATCGAATGTGTTCGTTCACTTTGTTATAACGGTTCGGAGCTACTAACATATTAAAAATTGGCAGATTTCTCTTTACAATGACAATACACGATTGGTTTTGCCAAGTTTCGAAGCCCCTCGCATAGGCACCCCATTTTATAATGTAATGTGTATATTGGGTGGCCTACCTTTATGATTTATTTATACTTAGCGTATTGATAGACAAAAAGAATCTCGTCCGTAGCAATTAATTAAGGAAGGAATCCCACACTCACCTTGTTCGCATTCGTCGATATCTTCGGAGCAGTCGATTCCTTTGAAACCGGACGCGCAGCTGCAGGTGTATGAGCCGTTTATGGGGCTGGTGTCGCAAATGGCATCGGAATGGCACGGATTGCTCGTGCAAGCGTCATCCAGATGGCATAACAAACCTGCAACAATGGCCACGAAGAGGATGAGATCGCATAATTAAAATTGCTTGCAAACAACGCATTATTCTCGATTTGGTCAGTCTCAGACTAAGCAAAAGTCTACTTACAACAAACAAAGAAGTCGATTACAACATTGATTATTTAAATGTAGTGGTATCGTGTGATCTTTCCTACTACACCTGTCCGACCCTTCGCAATGTACCGTTCGAAGCCCGTCATTAAACGGCAAGCCAGATTTAACGACCTTTTAATTACGCAAATTGATACTTTCAATTAATTACACGCTTTCAGGCCGATCTGTATTGCACCTGAGCACAAGCAGCGTCCTTCCTTTTTTGGGACAGGCCCCAGGTTCTTGCACATTATAGTTGAGCACCTCTCATGGGTTCCGCGCCACGATTATAGAAGCGAAATGATACACTTTAAATATGAAATCGCCTCAAAGGAATAACGGCCGGCCGAAATGAAATTCATTAAACGGCGTCGTAATATCACGTCCTTATAAGTAGATTTATATACAGCGTTAGTTCTTTTTCGCTTACGTAATTAACGAGCGCCTCGTGTTTTTCATGCGGCCACACCTACATTAAATCTACGATCTCCTTCGCCTGTTACCTCTTAAATCTTCGGTCATCGTTTTCTATGTCTAAAGATTACTACAAATAGGATACATTCATTTTTTCAAAATGTACAGGAAATAAAATTTAATCTTTTGTGCAGTCTAGCCTAAGAGAATCCGATGATTACGTAGTAGAAGGCTCAGCATTTATCAATTATACGTACGATCTACAAAACAGCATGGAGGACATTAATAATAATAATAATTCTCCTCGTAACGACGTCGATGATGTCGATGGATGGTGGGAGCACCTTAGCTTTATTGTGTACTTGCGCGTGCTTCTCTTCTCGCCTTGTACAACTTGGATGTACTTCCCACAATGGTTTGCACGAAATGGTTGGGTGTGGTTCCTGACAAGTAATGCTCTAGAGGCTTTGATGAAATTCCCGAAGGATCAATTGAAGCTAAAGCAATCTGTGCTCTCGCTTTTTAGGGATTTTTCATGGCGAATTCTACTTTATTAGTCTAAGGGTGTAAACGAATCACCGATGATCAGAGCTGTATCTCATTCGGCGGGGCAGATTCTTGTGTTTACTCCAGCTACGGCGTTCTTCGTCCTTTGGCTTCATGATTCTACTAGACTTTTCGTGTAGCGTTGTCGTGGAAACCTTCTAGGTGCGTTTCTCTTTTCTCCTCGCAACGACGCCGACGATGATGGTAGATAGTGGGAGCATTTTAGGTTCATTATGCACCTTTTCTCGCCTTATACAACAGCTGACTTCGAAGCTGTACTCGATGAACGTGCGGAATTGAGTATTGCTTGCTCTCAATACTTCCGACAATGGTTTACACGGAAAAGTATATGTATTTCTCCTGATTATTGATGCACAGGAGGGTTTGGACGTACTTCCAACAATGATTTGCACGAAATGGTTGTGTGTGTGTATGTGTGTAGTTCCTGACAAGTAATGCACGGGAGGCTTTGATGAAGTTCCCGAAGGATCAATTGAAGCCAAAGCGATCTGTGCTCTCGAATCACCGATGATCAGAGCTGTATCTCATTCGTCGGGAACAGTCTTCTTGTGTTTACTCCGGAGATTGTCGATGACGATGTCGGTAGATGGTGAGAGCACCTTAGGTTTATTGTGGAGAGTGCTCCTCTTCTCGCCTTCCAAGCTGTACTCGATGAACGTGCAGAGTGAATACTGCTTGCCCTTGATAGGAGATGTGTGTGGCCCCTGCCAATTAATGCACGGGAGACTTTGGATGTGCTTTCGACAATGGTTTGCACGGAAGAGTAAATGTATTTCTCCTGATAATTGATGCACAGAAGGCTTTGAATGTACTTCCGACAATGGTTGTGTGTGTGTGTGGTTCTTGACAAGTAATGCACGGGAGGCTTTGATGAAGTTCCTTAAGGATCAACTGAAGCTAAAGCGATCTGTGGTCTCGAATCACCGATGATCAGAGCTGTATCTCATTCGTCGGGGGCAGTCTTCTTGTGTTTACTCCGGAGATTGCCATAACGGATAAACCTCTTTGTCTTAGCAACTAAATTTGAGAACGCGATCTCATTTGCAAGTCAATCACGATCGAATGCAGTTTCACTTTAATTCGTTGCACATCTGTCACGTGAACACACTGCTCAAAAAATTTAAAAAAGGTATATACATACATACATATTGCATTCTTCATTTTTATGGCATGATAATTCTTTTTTTTTATTGCAGTGGAGGCATTACACGGTTTAGGGCCTCCCTAATTCACCATGAAATTACGAGCGAAATGCACCTACGTGCGGCATGCATTCTTGCAACAAACAAAAAAATAAAAACTCATCGTCTGTTGTTGCTATTACCTGTTCGCATCACAAGTTAAAAGGTCATAGCCGTCGTTGCCCAGTGAAAAATACAGTTGGCAACAATGTCCCAGTTAGAAATTTAGCATCAAAAGACGAATGTCTGAAATAAACGCCTGTTTTCGAGGCGTTCTTCAAATTGATAAAAGCGATTTGACATGAAACTTCAAATATGTTGCCAACTTAGTATTTTGACAATGCTTTATGGGGGACTTTCATTTTATACCGACGTAATGCAACAGATGGTAGTCTTCTGAACAAGCTACAATGGCGAGCATGAAAAACAGGACACTATTTTTTCCTAGTTAGTAAATGACCATCAACAACCAAATAATAAATGACATTTCAAAGATTACAGTTTTCTGTAATCAAAAACTACGTCCATTGAACATTTTGGTTTAAAGCATGGCTTGTTTTTCAGGCTCGTCACTGTGCATTATGTTACGAGAGTTTACCTGTTTTTCCGGGTGTACACTGACAATAAAAGCTTCCAACTCTATCTATACAAGTTGCCCCATTGAAGCAAGCAGCTCCAGCACAATCGTCTATATTCACGGAGCAATCCGGTCCTGTCCAACCATTAACGCAAATGCAAGAGAAACCTCCCACGCTGTTAGTGCAGGTGGCCCCATTTTGGCATACCGAAGGTCGCAGGGAGCACTCGTCGACGTCTTGTTCGCAAAAGTGCCCCGTGTACGTCGGGGGACACTGGCACGTGTAGCTGTTGATGCCGTCCACGCAAGTGGCGCCGTTTTGACACTGATGCCCGGGGCAATCGTCGACGTTCTCCTCGCAATTCGAACCACGGAATCCTAAAAGAAGAAAAAAAAAACTTTTACTAGAACGTGAAGCGTAGCCGGAACGTGCTATCCTCGGGTGGTTCCCGCGCGATTCAACTTTGCATTCCGATGTTATTGATATTCACAAGTTGAAGAAGAAGAAGATGTAGAAAATACATGGTGCGGTGGATCGCGTGTTTCATCCTCGTAATTATTACGTCCCTGACGCCTCCCTTCTTGTAATACATTGTTTATTATTAGGACTTTCAACAAGACGCCCCAATTAAACTACAAGAATTCTGATTTTATTACTATTATGATTATTATTATTATTGAAAGAGTGTCAATCGCGTTCGCATCCATTACAACGGCAAACGGGACGAATTAAATCCGGTTTAGCGCTTGCCGGAAGCTAAACCACAGTTAAGAATATCTCTCTCTCCGAAGAGTTGGAAGTGATAGAGCGATATAGAGTGGCGTGGGCCGAGATAGCAACCGTGGGAACGCCGATTCGCTCTAGATGGGATGGATGGGGGCATACCAGATCGTGAAAATTCCACCACAGGTTTCTATGGGCGGATCCCCGCGATAGTTAAAGAAGCGAAATCGATAAACGCGATGTTTAACCCAAATCGAAAAACGCAGGCGAAATTTTTGATCGCATAAATACAATAGATGGCGTTCGCGCGAGCTCTTTGAGTAAAGCGCGAACGTACGGTTGATTTAATTAATAATAATTGCCCGAGTTCAAATGCAAGCGCATACGTTAGTTGCACCGAAGACAGGCAGGTTAACTGGTAGGTTATTAAGTCAGAGGTTTGATGAAGCAAAAAGATAAATGACCGTTATATCCTATGCTCGCACATTGGAATTACTGTTTCATTCGAACAGAATTTTAATGACAGTGTTTTTAAGAAGCGCCATCTATTGAGGCAAAAGAACACTACACAAATTTTTGAGTGTATTATGAAGATGAAAGCAAAAGAGTTAGAATATCCTTGGGATTTTTATGTCTTTGATTAATATAACCTAAAAAATAGAATTGTGTCCAAAATCCAAACGTAATCACAAACACGCTTTTTTTTTAATTTTAATCTGAAATTTATTTGATCGCATGGTTATGCATACGGGGAATTAACCGACCAAAACTTACAAATGAATTCAAACCCTATGAAGTGGATGTCTCTTAAATATTCACGTCATTTGGAACATGGAAGCTAAAATTAATTTATTCTCGAATTTGAAGAGTTAAAAAAGGATGTCTTTCTAATTTTCTTTTCATAAAACAAAAATATCTGGGCACATTTTAATAGAACGTTTCAATTCGGATTTTAAATTCAGTTGGAAGCACTCTGTATCGCGATTTTTTTTTAAATCCTGAACTCAAAACTGTTTATAGAATTTTTCGAAGCAAATTTGAAAGTACTTCTGTAATCAAGCACCAAAATACAAGATCGACAAATTGACTTTAAAAAAATTATGTTGGCAGAACTGAGCACAGACTACAGTAGCGACACTTAAGTATAACTGTCACGTTCGCCATTTTGTTTGATACCTAATGATTTGCAAATTACATTACAAATGCATATAGGTATCGAACAGTATGGTGGCCGAATTTGACACTAACGTTTAAGTGTCGCTACTGGGTGGTAATTACTTAAGGCCGGTTTAAGGAAAGATTAAATTAAAGCCTAAATTAGAATGCGACATACCTTGCATCTCACGTTCCAAGTTTAAACTTACATTAATCCTGGTTTAAATCTTTCCAGAAACCAGCCGCACTAGTGTGACCCCCACTGCTTATTCAGTGTTGCCAATTTAATGATTTGTCACTACATCTGGTGGCTTTCCGTTGAAATTTCAAACAACTTTCCACTAAATAATTTTTAAATTTTAAGGTATCTAGAGACGAAAGTCTTTGTTTATTATTAATTATTTATTATTATCATTGGAAATTTAGTTTAGTGCTTGTCTTTTGTTGTTATCTCTTTCTTTATCGTCGTACATCTTCCTTTTTTCTTCACATTTTGATTTTTCTCCAGAAACTTTATAATTTCACCGTAAATTTGTTTTTCACCATAAATTTTCGTTTTTTTTTTAATTAAAAATTCTTTGTCATGTTTCACTTATTTTTCATCGGAAATTTTCCCTTTCTTTTTCTCTCAATTTTATTTCGAAATTATGGCGATCGTCTTTTGTTTTCTTAACTGAAATGTCTTTTGTTTTTCTCTTTTTCATTGGAAGCTCGCTATACCGATCGTCTTTTGTTTTTTTATCTCTTACTTTGTAATTGTAATCATCCTTTTCTCTTCACAAATAATAATAAATTATCATTAAATCGTCAGTATTATTTTTTTATTAAATCTTTTTTTTTTGTTTTTTCTTACTGGGATTTTTTCCTTTGCAAACTTTCGCTTGTTTTTTTCCATTTCACTCTCAATTAGATCTCGAATTTGCCGATCGTGTTTTATTATCTTTTTTTTATGAAATTTGGAAATTCGATTTTTTTAGTTTCTTTTTTGTATTCAATTTTTTTGTGTTGTCGTCTTTCGTTTTTATTTCCAGAATTTTTTTATAATATTAACATATTCGTGTGGTTTTCAATTGAAATACCAAGAACAAAATGAACAATAAAAACAAATGAATAACAAAGGTGTGTGCTATCTGGTCTTCTTATTCAATTTTTTAAATTTTCTTTTACTCTGCTCTAAACTGTCTGGTCTTTTGTTTTTTTTAATCGAATCACTTTCTTCTTTTTTCCTTCACTTCGTCCTTGGCATTTGGATGATTCGATTCGAAAACAAAAGAAGATCAAAGAATTTAGAGCAGAGTGAAGGAAAACTCAAGATGAAATAATGAAAAGACCTGACGAAACACCTATGTTATTCATTTGTTTTTTGGTACTTCTACGCAATTTCTTTTTAAATTTTCATTTATTTTTCCTTAACAAGTAAGAATGACAAGAAGAAGATGTTTCAGAAACAAAAGAAGATCGACGAAAAACCTATGATTTTCATTTTGATGTCGTCGTTCATTTTGTTGTCGATGTCATTTGTTTCAATCTTCTTTTATTTTTATTTTTTTGACAAATAACAATAACAATAATAATTGGATTCAATAACAAAAGATGATCAGCGAATTTAGAGCAGAATGATTTTGTTTCATTCTGCACTTGTTTAATCAGAATTTGACAGTTAACGCTTTTAAGGTTATATTTAATACAATTTCCAAGTTATCCCCATTTCGAAAGTAATGTTCGATAATGAATGTTTCACATTCGGCGTCAAACTTGAAGAAAACATTCAACGTCTGCTGTAATGGAAAGCTAGATGCTGTTGTATGAAAG
The DNA here is from genome assembly GCA_039766575.1 of Serrognathus titanus. NCBI lineage: Eukaryota > Metazoa > Arthropoda > Insecta > Coleoptera > Lucanidae > Serrognathus > Serrognathus titanus. The sequence continues at coordinate 18,057,722 of CM077911.1, read as the reverse complement.
GAAGAAAAGCAAACATAACCTCAATCAGTGTTGCCAACTCTTCTATGAACTTTCTACCTTTCTGTCGTTATAAAATTCCCTAAATTGGAACTAAATACTCTCAAAAATCATTCAGATCAAACTCAAAACCTTGAATAAAACTGTAAAGATAAAATCAGTTGACGTTTAACTGTTGACAGTTGTTATACAGCAATAGTGTCTTGTTTTTGACCCAACGTGACGTAATGTTATGAAAAATTCAAAGGCTACTCGATGAACTTTTTAATTGAACACCTGATATGGAAACAAATCATTTGAAATAATCAGTCAACCAACAGGAATTGGTCCTTCGAACCGGTTTATCTGTTGAATATGAAACAATTTCTATTATTAAAAAAAATGTACCGTACACAGGATTACCTAAATTAATTTGTAATTTCGATTTTTTTTCCCTAAATCCTTTCGTAGTAATTTACCCCTAAATTCCTATGTTGGCAACACTGACCTCAACTGTAAACAAAAAAAAACGTCGGTAAAACAGAAAGCAATAATGAGACTGTTAATAGTTTTGTTACCAACACAATTTCATGGCGAATTTCGATTTGTATTATATTTGATTCCCTGATAAACCTTTTCTAGTGTGTGTACTAATATTCATCGCCAATTTCAGTTTTATTATTTTGATAATTCACGTAAGAAAACAAATTACACAAGTCCCTGACTTTCTATCGTAGAATGCAAGCAAGAAGCTGACGTTACGCCTCAAGTTTACATTCTTTAGCTTTCCGTAAGACAACTGATTCAAACGCCTTTTTTCTTGCGATACGTAAATATGATTGGCAATTTGCTCAGGCCGATTTTATTCAAAACGAAAAACAGTGGCGTAACCAATCCGATTTCACCCAAGTCACACCGGAACTAATCAAGAAATCAAACGTCAACTGGAGGGCTCACCGCGCAAACAGCGGTTTTTCAGCGTGGGCGGTGATAATTGAACGGACACTAACGTTTCTTATTGTTTATATTAGCGATAATTCTGGAAATTCAAATTTCGAAAATGAATAATTACCTGCCGCACGATATCAAAACAATTTAACGCTGCGTCATAAAAAACGTCGAGGATGTGAAATGCCATTACGGGTAAAACTTGAACACACATGTCTGAACGGACAGGTAGAAGAGAAGAGTTTCTTAGGAGGGCTGCGCGACGTGGAGAGGGCGACGACAGGCATGTAGAACCTTCCCACAGTCGTGCTTGCTCCCGGCACTCGACGAGCGCGCGCGCCCTCTGTTGCCAGGCTCAGCGGGAGCACTTGTTGAGCTGACGGATGACAACCACGTGTTTTTGATTGCTTTACTTTCCGGACATTCCGCGGCTTTCTATACGTTAACACGAACGTCAACACGAAACGATAACCATCAAATTTCATTTCATACCTTTTTTCATTCTATCATCGTAAATATGTCAAAACAACAATCAAAACAATTCACGGAAATTTACACAGATGGCGTGGAATAATTCAATTAATTGTACGTTACATAATGACGGCAATGACGTATTTCGTTTGATTCTTAACTCCAAGTATACATAAATTTTAATTTTTTAATTACTATAGCATCGCTTATCTGAGATGTCAAAAATTTCAATATTCAAACTCGTCCGTTAATCTTAATCGAAAAGTTATTTGCTCAGGTGAAACGGCGCGCAATAAACAATGTCCAGCTCGACACGGAACAACCGAACCAGTAATAATTCAATTTAAATTCCGCCGTCGTTTTAACATATTACCAGGCCGTGGCCGACGTGGAAAAGGAAAGATAAAATCAATTATAGATTTCCCAATCGTAATACAATGCACCACACAACTATTACGGGTCGTGAGGCGAACCGCGGGCAACGTTCGTTATTACAAGAAGAGAAAAAAAAACGGCGGTGATTTGCGATCATCGTTTAAGGCAATGGGAATTCGTTCTTATTGCGACCCGTTAGGTCGTTGCATTCGAAATGTGAAAAAATATTTAAATGCACCAAGTCCATAAATATTAATCGAATTCTTTCTGCCTTCGGCCGAGATATACCGGGTGTTTCAGGCCACCCTTTTCCCACCTGTTTCTCTCCAAAATATCAAGTAGTAGGAAGTTGCGAGAAGAAATTAATTACAAAAGGGTATATGGTAGCACAATTTACTTCCAAGGTGAACTGGAAGTAGGTGCACACGTCGACTTAGGTATCATTGAATAGGATTTGAAAAAAGAAACAAATTTTATTTAAATAATTTTTCAATATCTCAAACAGTTTTCCAGAAAAAATTAAATGTGAAAAAACGCGAAAACAATTAGGTAATGAATTTGACGTTTCCAATTTGAATTTGGAACGTTTCCTCCGTGGCAATTGCCACTAAGGTGTGAGAAGTCGTACATAAAAATGTACAGTGTGAACCAAAATGAATAAAGTACTTGGAAGCACTGAGTTTAGCCTTGAAAACATTAGGGAATCTCTGGTGGTCGACAGGTGGTCTGAAGCACCCTGTATATGAAAGTAAGTAAATAAGCTTTAATTAAAGCCAGTCAACAATCAAAGAGAAAATAAGAATAAGACATAAGAGAAATTCAATTTTTTCAATGACACGTCAACCTCAATAAACTCAATAAAAAATTGAGCAAAAATGTCAAATTACAATAAATGATTATGAATATTAATGATTAAAGAAAGATAAGTGCAAGTGAAGTCGAATTAAAAAAAAAAACAAGAAATGTTGTCAAATTTACTATGTACGTTGCCAAATCAGAAAAATCCCCGCAGATTAGGATTTTACACTTTTGCCAAATTGTAAGGTATGTCTTTAGAAACGGGGATTTTTAATTAATGATATTACAGGTGAAAAAGAAATTTTACGGAAGTTTCAATTGATTGATTTGCGACGAAATGAAATTATAATCTGAAAAACATTGATTAATTTCTTTTTATTGTGTTGCCATAATCAGAAAAAATCCAACATATTAGGATTATACATTGTTGCCAGAGGGTGGAGTACATTCTCGGAACGAACGGAAAGTTTTTCTCGAAATTTGCTGTAATTATTGAATAAAGAATTAATTTTGACATTTCACAAAACACACTTAAATAAAACAAAAAACTGCTAAATAGGTGGACATTCTCGATTAATAAAAATTTTGCTGCGTTGCCAAATCCGAAAAAATCTCTGCAAATCAGGATTTTACACGGTTGCCAAGCTGTAAAATCGATGAAAAACCTAGATTAATAAAAAAAAATTGCTAAGTTGCCAAATCGGGGAAAAAATGCCAGCAAATTAGAATTATGCAATGTTGCCAGAGTGTAGGATATATCCTTAGAAACAGGGAAGTTTATTTAAAATTTGTGATTAAATCTTACGATGACATTTCACGTACAGTGGCGGACAATAAAATCCGGGAAGAATTTGACTTGTCATGTTTATTTACCAAATTTGGTAAATCAGGCTTTTAATAAAACCTTACTTTAACATTTTGAATATTTTTGACATTTTGAAAAATATTAAAGTAAGGTTAAAAATGCGAAATGTGAATTTATTAAGTTTGACATTTTAAACCTTTTCTTTACGGTTTGACAGAAACATAACCTCAATAAGATTATGTTTCTGTATAAAAGGCGCTTTCCAATTACGAACTCTAAGCACCCGAACTGATTTGATCCGAGCTACACTTCAGAAATCGTAATAGGAACGCTAGTAAGCGTCAGTTGTGACGTATATGTCAAACTGACCATGTGCGCACCACATGTATTTCCTTTCCCCACCCTTTTGGTGCTCGAAACGCAAACGATATGACATGTGCTCGAGGGGAAGAGGGAAATCAAAACTGATTAGTTCAAGTGCTTCACGCTCTTACAATTGGAAGCTTCGGATCATCTCCGGACTAGTCCCGAGTAGCACAAACGTGTAGTTGGAAAGCGCCTAATATAAACTATTTTTCAAAATGTCACAAGTAATTTTGACGTTTAAAACAAAATAAGTTGATGAAAAAATGCAAAATGTCAATTTATTAAATTTGACATTTCAAATTTTTCTTTACGGCTTGACAGAAATATAACCTTATTGAGGATATGTTTCTTTAAGGCTTGACACAAACATAACCTTATTGAGCTTATGTTTCTTTACGTCTTGACAAAACATAACCTTATTGAGGTGATGTTTCTGTCAAGTCGTAAAGAAAATATTTGAAATGTCAAACTTAATAAATTGATATTTCGCATTTTTTCATCAACTACTAACAGTCAAATTTGTATTAAACGTCAGAATTACTATTGACATTTTGAAAAGTATTAAAGTAAGGTTTATAGTGTGCAATGACGTATCCGGATTTTATTGTCCACTACTGTACAACTTGAATAAAACAAGACACTGTGCCAAATCGAAAAAAATTCCCAGAATCAATAAAAATTTTACTGTGTTGCCACGTCAGAAAAAATTCCAGCGGATCAGATTTTTACGTTGTTGCCAGATTGTAAAATATATCCTAAGAAAGGGGAATTTTTGTCTTAAAGTTTAAAGTTATAGGCAGAGACAAAACGAGTTTAGGCAACGCGCAGATATATCCCGCCCAGAACGAGCACGTGCATTCGTCATCCAATGTCGGTCGTTTAGCAACATAGAACAAAAAAAAGAAACATTGCCAAATCGATGAAATCCCCAGTAATTCATGAAAATTTTGCAACGTTGCCAAATCTGAAAAAAAATCTCAACAGAACAAGATTAAACGCCGTTGCCAGATTTAAAGGGAATCCTCAGAAATTTTGCTATAATTTCGATGCTATAGGCCAAATTAAAAATTAATTTCTGGATATTCTCAAGGACATTTCACGAAAAAAGATATTGGTAATGTACGACACCGCAAATATGCATGTACCATAATTATGAAAAAAAAAAAAAAAAGAAAAACAAGAAACACTGCCAAATCTGACAAATATCAATAGATCAGGATTTTACATAGTTGCTATTTTGAAGGGTAATCCTTAGAAATGGCGAACTTTGTTTAAAATTTGCTCTGATTACCGACGTTACAAGTGAAATAAAAAATAATTTCTCGAAATTCTCAAGGATATTTCACAAAAAAAATATGCGTATACCACAAAAAAAAAAAACAAAACAGGAAACATTCCCAAATCGATGAAAAATTTTGCCATATTGCCAAATCTGAAAAAAAACCTAGCATACACCGTTGCCAGATTGAAGGATATATCTTCAGAAATGGAGAATTTGTTATAATCTCATGAACCGAATGAAGAATTAATTTCTTAACTACATTCCTCAAAAGAAGGCAAAGGAAATGCAAATCTCGGGGTCGATCCGGAGTCACCACAGTCGACCAAGCAACGTGCACGACGACAAAATAGAAGAAGGGAAAGTACGATACGGCCGATGATAATAAATGCACGAAATATGATCGCAGCTCGGCGATATTTGTCGAACACTTCCTGATACATTACCATCGGGGCAAAACGGCGTATATAATTACACAGGCCGATTTGAAATTTTAATATCACATCAGGACTTTGAATAGATTAGCAATCGAATAACCTAACGGTCATCAAACGTATTGGTCTCCACCGAAAGAATGAGAATGGGAACATCTCGAACAAAAACTGCTTGACGGCTGAATAAAGTTTCGCCACACAATTCTTGCACGACCAACAAATTAAAGAGAGAGAGAAAAAAAAGTCCATAATAACATCGCGGCGATGAATGGGCTGTACGTTACGTGCTCGGATTCTGTATTATTATAATAATAATAATGATGATTAATTAAGTAGTTATTCACGTGTGATTTACAACAGGACTTCTGAGAGTGCGAAATTCGAAAGTATATGTATATAGGAGGCGCGCGTGTGTGTGTGTGTGTATTCAGCAACTCGCAGGCTCGCTCCATTGTATTTTAATTGTGAGCCAGTTTCATCACCACAATGATTAAAAAAATTAGTTGCAGCAAGAGATATTCTTTCGCAATTAACTTAAAAACTCGCTCTCAAAGATGTGTGATCCTTGGAACTTGATCGAGAAGAAAATTTGCAAATCTATTACCGCAATTCGTTCTGCTGGAGAGCACTGGTAATGGTGTATGTGAATGTTGATGGCCGACCAATGCAGGTTCTCACAGCACGGAGTGTCCGAGTGGGCGGTGGAGAATAATGGTGCGTGCACCTCAACGTCGACATCGGGTCCTCGGGGTGTCCCGACCCAGACCGTTCGGGTAAAACGAAGGAGTAGCGTCCCCCAGGCAGGCTCATGGGAACATCACTTCATCCTCCTCATTACGTCGCAGTGCCAAAACGTTCCGCCAAATTTAGCCATCGCAGGTCAAAGGTTACACAAATGCAAAACGCTGCCAGCACTAAAAACTTTCTCATTGTATTTTCAACTGGCTAAAACTTATCATTAGTTTAAATGTCGACGGTATCCTATGCGCAGCACGTACCAATGACTATAATCATCGTAATTTCGTAACGCGACCAAAGTATTCCAGTCTTCAAACCGGAAATTAATCATAGAGATGGTCGTGAAAGAAAAAGAAGACATGTCGTACCGTACCACACTTGGGTTAATTTAGCTGTTAGGCCAATTACTGAGTGATGGACGACAATACAATTCAAATCCAATTAGAAGATCTAGCCTACTTTCTGGCAACAGCGTAAAATCCTGATTTGCTGGGATTTTTTTCTGAATTAGCAACAACTTTTCTTTTTAATCCGGATTTTACACCAATTATCAACAAGCATACAAAAATATTAAAGAGAAAAGAAAGAAACACAAAGGAGTTGTCATGTTAAGTAAGTTGAAAATTGTCAACGTCTGTGCAACCCAGCAAATTCTATTTTACTTAATTGTCATCGTGTATAGTGACTATAATATTGTGAAAAGTCGACTCAAATCCTAACGACATCTTCTCGAAAGTCGAAATATGCTCCTCGTATGGACTCTGAACGAAACACGCATATAAATGAGTTACTTGCATGTGTTTACGCACACACACACATGTGCTGGAAAAACAAGAAGAAGCGGGTGCGGCAAAGAACGTGCTCCTCAGTCGATGGCCATCTTCACGACGCCAGTCAGATGCGAACGGATAAAGAAGGACATTTAAATAATGTGCAGAGAGATCCAGTTATGTCGTGTGCTGTTGAAATTCAAATTATGGTATATCTGACCCATATTCGTGCCGATTCCTCGCTTTAAATTACGTGTCATTTTCGATTGCTCTCACGTTCTCGACATGTGTTACCGTTTCCAAGCGAGATCCAAGCGAGATCGATACAATATATTTTTCTTTTTAACAAGTGGTTTTCAATTTATCGAAGCGTCCAACAGTATTGAACTAGACCACAAGAGAACCTTGGATCGGGCATACAAAAGCGACGCCGATGACAAAGTGTTCGGGCGTGTTTTCGACGAGGCAATAAATTGATTTCTTTTTTTCTTTCGGTTCTTCTCGTCTTCAAAACGGAAAGCTCCTAAAGACTCGTTAACGTCCCGCTTGAGTGTAAAGTTACAAAAATGTATGGTTAAGGAATAATGAGTCTTTATTATAATGTAAATTATCCAGCAGAGTTGGGTGTGTAGTTATGTTCTATGTTTCCACAGAGTCATTATGATGGGCCCACAAAGTATCTCCTCACGTCTTATTTTAAGTGACCATTTGTATCGGTCAGGTGCCTTTTTACTCGACAATAAATTATTGATGCTAATATTACTTATAAATAGAGATCGGATTCAATATTCGACGTCATTATGTCGTGCGTAGTGTACTCTACCTATACTGTAAATCTAAATCAAAATAAAAAATCACTCATTCTCTTATTGATAATGTCAAAATATGTGACGCCAATCTCTACTTATCACAAAAGTTTGGAAACTAATGTAATTGAAAAAAATTGTTTAACGATTTGTCACCAGTTATTTGCATGCGTTTGTAAAATTAAGACATTCTTTTTTTTTATGTAATAATCGTCGACATAAGAAAAAGAGTACAGGAGGGTACAGAGTACATATGCAATAATTGCAACTGTTAATGAAATAGCTGACATCTAGTGGCGACAAATGTAATATCTGTAAAGTCAAGTATCACGTCATCTATTGGATTAAAATTTCTTCACTTATTTCTTGCGAATCTTATGTTCAAACGCTATCACTCACAATTTTTATAATTACATTATTACTTTGCTCGCTCAAAAATAATTAAATTAAAATAATTAATCATTAAACGAAGTCAGTTTTGTCCAAACAACTAACAATGATCTTTCACCCTCGTTCTGTCGTCGCTTTCTACAAAAACAAATTCAGCGCCATCTATTGTACACAAAAATATATACTAAGTATTTTCGAAATTACAATCAAAATAAATCATGATCTTGAAGACGTTCATAAGAAACTAACTAAAATGAAACGCAGATTTGGATGAACAGAAAATAAAAGAAAATCGTCGGATAAACATAGAAAGACTTTCATAAGCAAAAAAAAAAAAGAAAACAAATGAAAAATCGATTCTTTCCGACGCGAAGCTTTTGAAAATCAAATGTAGCTTTCATTTGTTTCTCTTCATCTCGTTATTATCTTGTTTTCTGTGAGCGATTTGATTGTCTTGTATTTTTCTGTAGAAACGTCGATTTTAATTTTTTTTGTTCTTATTTTAGTTTCAGATAGTTTTTGTTTTTTTTATCAGCCTTAAGATTTTCGAAAATTGTTTTCGTTCAACTTTTTCTTCGTTTTTATTATTTTTATTCGTTTTTTTTTATATATATATAAATTGACACTTTAAGCAAGATTTTTTGTTTTTCTATCAGCGATTTGATTTTCTTACATTCCGTTGCTTTGATCTTCTTTTGTTTTTTATTTTTATCTTTTTATATTCGTATTTCGTATTTTTTTTTAATTATTTTATGCGAAAATGACTACAGACCTTTCCCCAGTAAATAAGAAAAGTTTTAACTGGTATCTACGATGGGAATCAGCGCCATCTAGCGAGAACTTTAGGTAGTGAACTAAAAAAATCCCGAAAATTCAAAATAAAAAAGAATGACGTATCAAAAAACAGCGCCTTCTGTGGAGCTTCCATTAAGTCATGATTAAAAAAAAATATCTCTAAATTTTCACCAACCAAAATGATGAAAATCTCCGATAAGTATTTGCGGCGCCATCTACTAAGAAGTATAGAAACTGAAAATGTTCACCATCCAAAATGTAAGTCGCCGGTTACGATGAAACCTTGATAAATATTTGCGGCGCCATCTGTGGAGCTTCGATTAAATCATGGTTACAAAAAAAAATTATGCAAATTTTCACCAACCAAAATGATGAGAATCTCCGATAAGTATTTGCGGTGCCATCTACTGAGAACTATAGAAACTGAACTAAATCCCCAAAATTCAAGGTAAACCGCTGCACAGAGACATTTCAAAGCAGCACCATCTGTAGAGCTTCGATTAAATGATAATTATAAAAACAATTGTAAATAGATACAGCGCCATCTATCGAGAACAGTAAGAACTGAAATAAATTCCGAAAATTCAAAATAAACCGCCGGTGGAAAAACAAAGAATATCATTAAAAAGGACGACGTTTCAAAGCAGCGCCATCTGTGGGACTTCGATTCAGTCATGGTAAAGAAAATTTTTACCAAATGAAAATCTAGATAAATTTTTGCGGCGCCATCTATTGAGAACTATAAGAAGTCAACTAAATTCTCAAAATTCAAGGTAAACCGCTGCGCAGAGACAAAAATCCAGAGACATTTCAAAGCAGCATCATCTGTTGAGCTTCGATTAAATCACGGTTATAAAAAAAACGTGTAAATTGCCATTTGTGATGAGAATACAGCGCCATCTATCGGGAACTGTAAGAAGTGAACTAAATCACCAAAAACATTTCTTTTAAAGAACGACGTTTCAAAGCAGCGCCATCTGTGAAGCTTCGATTGAATCATTGTTATAAAAATAATGTACGAAAGCCAAATTGGTGAAGAAAATTTACAGTATTGCCAAATCAGAAGAAAAATCTCTCAGATCAGAATTTTACGCTGTTGCCTGATTGTAGATTTTATCCTCAGGAAGGGGGATTTTTGCTTAAAATTTGTTTGTAAATTGTAGACGTTTTGAGTCGAATTAATTCTCAACGTCATTCCATAATTTCTCGACAATCTGTCTAACAGTTATTAGCCCACGTTTTCAGCTCGGAATAATAACAACAATTACGTCTTCCTGTGCCTGCCGTCAAATCGAATAAATTAAGCCGCTGCTTAAAATAAATCACGACCTATCGCTTTCCTTAATAACGCCGTTAAATTTAAATTGAATTATTTTATCAACGCCGCGAGATAACTCCGAGTGTGTCGATAATTAATGGGCACAGCACACCAGGAGCTTTCAGTTCGTTGCGGGAAAACACGGGCAAAGGAATTTATAAATGCGTTCCACGCACATGAAGGAAAAAACTCTCCAAGAAATTATTATGGTTTTCAGGGGTTTACAAACATGCTTGCATGATTGATGTGATGATGTCTAAGGAGATGCTTGATGAGACTGTAAAAATATTCACTTGCCTTACGCAAACGTTGAGAAAAAACCTAACTTTATCGACAGGAAACTTTAAATAATCGCCAAACTACACAGGATTATAAATTTCTTTCTAAATTTAACCGTTATTAATAAAAAAAAATTCCTAATGACATTCTTTCTTGTTTCATTTCATATGGTCATTTTAATTGGTGACAATCTGGAGTTTGTGCGAGCTAAATCATCCGGAAGAATGCGGTAATTCACGCGGCAATAAAATTTGAATAATCCCGCCGAGCATACTTATAAACATTAGAAAACGTTTTCGGTTATTTATTTATTTATGCGACGACTAAATAATCATTCGTGTGTAGTTCCGAGAGGACGATCTATCAAATTCACGTGTTATTTATAATAAGCTCTGCGCGCAGCAATAAAATAAAGGCTAACGACGCGACGGTCGCCGCCGTATCAAATTCCTCGTGGTCAAGCCATAATAATGGTGCATTCATCATGTTTGGGAGGACAATAGCGCGACCACAGTCGAGCATGATCAAGGTCGGAGGCGCATTGTTCTAACGTGATCCGATCTTTTTTCCCCCTTGTTGCTCGGACGAATTCCAATACGTTTTTTCTTTATTGGCAGTCCCTTGTACATAAAATAAACAACAACGCAAAGCCCATCACGCAATCTATCGGATGATCAAATAAATTCGTGGTCTTTTATCATGCGGACACTTTCAGCCATCATCAACAGGTGACTTCAACAGGTAGAGTTCATTCAATTAGAAAAAGGTACTGTGACATCATCTGTGCCATGAACTAGTTCTGGTTCGTGCAGGTGGAATGTCCACTATATGCTCTTCAATTTTATTAATTGATTGAATAGACACCTCTACACATCGTGTGCATTTGAAAGGTTATATTTCGCGCAGATTTCGTGACGTCATAGTTCACTTCTTTAACTGAATGAACTCTATACTTGTAGACGCCCTATTAACTTAAAAACATTGAATTGCAGAATAATCTTAGATCGCTTTATATTAACGTTTTCTAAATCTTTGCCTATATGTACTAACGTCCATGGTTAAATGAAAATTAAAATGCTATTAAAGATAATAAGTTGCTTCCAACAATTGGAATACGTTAATTGATCTACGGTTGCTACGGTACGTTATTTTTAAAACATAACCTCAACTGTAAGGAAAAAATAACGTCGATAAAACGATCTATAATCACACTTTTTTTTAAAACTAGACATCTGTATTTTTCCTTTCGTGTTATATTTATTTTAATCGATTGCGTTAGGTTTATCAAAGAATTCAAATTGTGAGAAGGCATTAACCACTATCGAAGCGTAGAAATTTCCTGAATTCTCCACGAAGTTAATGGCATAAATTAAGATTCCGCAAATTATTGCGAGACCGTTCGTTCCGATGATGGCTTTATAATTTTCAAATTCATTTGGAAATGCTTCTCTGGAAGCTAAAATTCGTCGCATACCGAAGCCAATCTAAACGCATTTTTACGTGCTCCCATTTCTCGGTTTCGCCTGATGTTATTAAAAACGTCCTATTTTCTTTTGTTTGATTGCTTTTTCTAAAAATTAAAATGATCCACGTATATGCGTTTCAACTTATTTCTTGCGTTATTGTAAGACATTCAACAACTTGCCGAAAGTCTTCTTTTCATTTGTTTCTGGGAGGGTGATTCATCGATTATTGACGGTTTATATTGAAAATTGAAAATGAAAATTCATTGAGCATTGAGCTTCAATTGGACGTTCACAGAAAAATAAACTTGCGTTGTTATAAGACATTCAACAGCGCCATCTGTTGAAACTCGAAACCGAAAGTTTACTTTTTTTCGTTTGTTTTAGTTTATTACTACTGAATTGTGCTGTGAAATTGATCGTCTTTTGTTTTTAAAATTCTATTACTTCATATGAATTTTTTTTAAATTAATCTGTTAAATTGTATTTTAAAATCGATCGTCTTTTGTTTTTATTAATTTTTTATTTCATTATCTATTTTTGGGTTTTTATTACAATATTTTGTTTTCTTCGTTTTGTCACTGTAAAATCGACCGCCTTTTGTTTCTATTCTCTTCGAATTTACGTATTTTTATTAATTTTTTTACGTTTTTTTATACATTTATTTTTGATTCTAATTGAAAAGGAATGTTTTGGATTTCTGCTTTTTACAACGTTGTCAACACTGCGCACAGTCAATGTTTGAAACGAGCCGAAAATATTTTTTCATTTCTCTGTTATTATTTTTTAATCTACTGAATTGTGCTGTAAAATCGATTGTCTTTTGTTTTTAAAATTTTATTATTTTATATTAATTTCTTTTTATTCAATCTGTTCACTGTTGCAAAATGGATTGTGTTTTGTTTTTATTGTTTTTTAATTCGATTATTTATTTTTGAATGCATCTGGCAACCCTGTTTTTGATTGCTCGAGCAACCTGTGTACAGGTCAAAAATCGACCGCACGATGTCGCTACAACTGTTGTCATTTTGAAACGAAATTTGTAACTTATTTGAATTATTATTTTTTAATTTGGAAGTTTTCGTTTGCTCACAGACACTGTAGTAGACGATTTTTTTAAATAAAATTAGCGACACTTGCGTATTTAATCTAAAATAATCTCGACCTTTCGATTCTTGGGATTCGAGGTTATCAAAAAAAATCGTTTTTTTTTTAGAAACATGAGAACATTAGGCGCACATGATTCTTTGAATTCTTTCCAAAATCCAACTTGTTATTGTGTAATTAAAGAAGGGGCACTCACCAGTTGGACATTCGCAAGAGTACGAGTGCATGTCACGTTGTCGACACTGTCCGCCATTTTGGCACGGGCTTGGATCACACGGTATATATTCACTCTCACAGTTTTGTCCCGTGTATCCCTCATTGCACGTGCACCTGAAAATAAAAACAAATTAAAGTTTAAAAAATTGTAATTTAAGTGCAAAATTTAACCGCAAAATGGCGGCGGTTGTTGTTGTTATTGACCGTCGTAACCATGGCAACTAGAAAATCATTCCTACTAATCCCACGTCGTTTTCTGGATTTTAAATCTGAATCAACACGTGTGTAAGGCGGCGAATAATCTAATTTAGATTTCTTTGGAATCATTGAAGATTTCAAAAGTTACTGTTACCTCCAAGGGAATTAATAATTCAAAAATAGTACCAACTCAAGAAGAGCGTTGCCATGACAACAAACAACTGTCAAGTTGACGTTGCTAGTTTTTCGAGTGCAACGTTTCTAAAACTGAAAGGAATAAGTAAACCAATCGGAATGAAGAAAAAAAATATCGTGCGGCGTTATTACAGGATCCGTTCCTATCGGTCGTCAAACCAGTCCCGTGTGTGGTTGGTTATCTTGTAGTGTCTAATTGTAACCCCAAACAGTGAAGTGCCCTCAACCAGCCTCTTATAATGTAAACATAAAAAGCAAATACGACTTTTTCGTAAACTTAAAAAAGCTTTTAAGAATTTACAAGTGGCCGTAAATCTCCGGCCGCTCGGTAATTTCTTCAAGCCCCGGACTCGATTAAGACATGAATGATCGACGGTCCTCTGGTTTCACTTTCACGAACCATTTTACTACGGTGAAATCTGCTGGATTTATTTATTAAATCCGTGAGCACTTCCTGCAGAGTCCATTGCACGGTCACGTGCAATATCGCATTGTTCTGGTAATTAATGCTGCTGTTGCTTGCTGCTGCTGCTGCTACTACCGTTTGGGTCGCATTCCGAGTGTCACCGTCGACCCTTCCACCGTTGAATATCTCCCATACTTGCTCGTTGTTTACACCCAGAGATCCTCGTCGGAGATAACGCGCGTTTATGAGAATGAGATCCGAATATAGACTAACGTTCGCGAATTAAAAAAAGAAAGAAAAAACGCGCCCATTATGTTTACAAGCAAAAAGATTACAAAATCCATATTTGACGAAGTCTCGCACTTATCTAACACATTGCATCGCTTTCGCAAGTCGTTTTGGATTCTTCTTGCGCGCGGAGCGCAATTGTATTATTCCTTTTAAGAAAATTATGTGCGATTGAAACATTCGTTCCGAGCGGACAATGGAAAAAGTCGTTGTATACCTGAATGTTCACAACCAATTAAAAAATCGAGAGGGCATTAATTTTTTTTACGTTCGGTTTAATTAATCTATTAAATTTATGGATTAGTAGAAACACACCAGCCGCAACGACTCGTCGTGGCGTCGGGCACTCCGCAATCACCTCCCTTAGCCGCGTCGCGTTGGGGTTGCTAAAGAAACACTCCAGCCGCAACGACTCGCCGTGGCGTTGGGCATTCCGCAACCACCTCCCTTCGCCGCGTCGCATTGGGGTTGCTAGAACTCTTTGTGCGTTGAGGATTTCCTATTTGCTTTAAATGTCGTGACGATTTCTCTTAATCAATTAATAAGCCTGGCACAAAAGAAATCATGCACAATTTTCATCTGGACGCTTAACCACTGACCTCCTGGTGGTTTTAATATGACCAACATGCGCGCCGAACATTTCATAACTTTTTCAAGCGGACACGTTACATTAAGAGAGCAGGTCTGTTTTATAATGCGCATGATAAATTCCGGATTTGACGTGTACACTTTATGTAACACAATATGCAAATTGCGACCGATAATAAATGAAAAATCTATTTCTCACAGTCCCGTTCTCGATTTACATGCGTGCATATGTATGTATTACATATACATAAGCTCCGGCGAGCGGAGGCAAAAGAATCCGAACGGGTTCCGGTTGAATCATAATGTCATTCGCGCACGACATTGCAAAAAATTCCAATTGGCTGCGATAAACAACCTTCCCAGAGGCGTATGCACGTATCGGATTCCGATATTGCGACACTGTTTCAAACCTGTTACCGCTTATCATGCTCATATTTTCTTTTGCAATGGAACAATGGATAAGTCCACGTTCGATTTGCAATGCCAATTGCAGAATTTGTTACGAAATTGTAACGGTGTGACAGCAAGAGTTGGCTCTTACACTTGTTCCATCTCATGTGACGACGTCGTGACGTGACCAATCCGGTGAAAGGTCGAGATCTTAATTCATCAGCCCGGCGGAGTCGGACGTTGCTTGCTCAGATCGTAATCAAACTGTCAAGAGATTCACAAAAACACAATTGAATGCCATTAGAAATGTTAAAATCATTTGTTCGCTCTTTTACTCTCCCATTGGCAGGTCGTGATCCTGTGGCTCGTTCTTCTTCTCCTCCCAACTTAAGGTGTGTTTCAATTAAAGCGAACAAAACTGAATGTTCCAAAACGTGTGAATCACTGGCGATTTTACACGGACCGAATTTATTCGTTCTATGTTCACGCCTTTATGTAATACTGCCCATTCTTAAACGAACGAAAAGATCCGCTTTGATTCCTCTTATGTCACAAGTCAAAGGTCAATGAAGGAAAAAAATGCTTTAATGGTTAATAAAGATCGACTGGCGTTCAAAATGAAACGTCTGCGTTTTTGATGATGACGCCGAAATATCTGATTTCGTTTTATAATAGAAAAATTTCAAATAAATTCGGGATCTTCGGAAGGAAATTAACCTAGAGGTCGACTTGGGACACAATCTTCTTGACCTGACTGAAAGCCTAATAGGGTTCATTCAGTCCAAATGAATACCTAATAACTTTTGACGACCACATTGAGTTCAAATAGGTTTATTTAGGTCCGCAGGCCCGAATGCGACGGCTACTAAAACCTTATTTGGGATTTCGGCCTGCAGGTTGACGGTTAGAATGCTCCAACGGATGCGTCCTCCATGACCCGACCCAAAACTTGATACGAAGCCCGAATTGGTCTACCAAAGCCTGACTTGCACGGATCTTAGCATAGGAATGCATACTATTTGACCCAACTGAAAACCTAACAGCTTTTGACGATCACATTGCGTTCAAATAGGTTTATTTAGGCCTACAAGCCAGGATGCGACGGTTAGAATATTCCAACGGACGCGTCCTCCATGACCTGACCCAAAACCTGGCGACCATACGAAGCCCGAGTTGGTCTACTAAAGTCTGACTTGCACGGATCTTATTCGAAATTCCAGCAAAAAGGAGCTCCCTCGAAATGCCATCATTCGTGATCCGACTGAAAACCTGATAATTTTTAACGACCCCCATAATCGTCTACCAAAACCTGGCTCGTATGGACTTTATACGAAATTTGGGTAAAGGAGGCAACCTGCAAACCGAAAGTCAGAATGATCTGGCACGTAACCCGTTCGAGTACGAGCTGATTTAGTAAAACCCGGCTTGCAACTGCCTTAATCGAAATCTCGGCAAAGAAAGCAATCTGCAAACCGAAGGTCAGAATCGAAGAGCTAGCTCGGGACCTGACACAAAACGTGATAGATTTTGGCAGACTCACTAGACTTACAAAACCTGACTTACCCAAACCTTATTCGGAATGTCGGAAAGAAAGAAACCTGCAGGACGACAGACGGGATGATTCCTCGAGATGCGATCTTCGCGATAAGACTAGAATGACTCCACCAAGCTCGAGTTCGTTTTAAAAAAAGTTTAAACGTCTTAAAGGGTCTTGCAACCGTTTTTAAGAGGAGGGAACCTGCAAGCCGAAGATCAGAACCGAGAATCCGGCACAAAACCTTTTAGATTATGGCGACCCCAATAGAGCTCGAGTTAATTACCAAAGCCTAACTTACAAGGACCTTATTCGGGATGCCAAAAAGGAAGGAAACCTGCAGGCCGGCAAAGGAGGACCTCCCTCGAGATGCCTTCTTTATTGACTCAACACAAAATCTAATAGGTTTTGGCGATCCCACTAAGATCGAGTTGACTTTTCAAAACTTGGCTTACAAGGATCTTATTCGAGATGTCGGAAAGGAAGGAAACCTGCAGGTCGATGATTCCTTAGGATGCGTTCTTCGCGACAAGACTGAAAACGTGATAGGATTTGAAAATTCCACCAAGCCTAAGCTTTTCATCTATCACAACCTGACTTGCAAGACCTTATTTAGATGCCAGTAAAAGGGGAAACTACCATCTGATGATCGGGATCGAGAAGCTCTTTCGTGAGCTGTCACATAACCCTAATAGATAGGTTTAACAAAGCCTGACTTGCAAGGATCTTAATTCGAGATCCCAGTGAGGAGGGAAACTTGGGATGTGTCCTTCGTAACAAGATTGATAACCTAACAGGCTTTGACAGCCCCAGCAAACCCTAATTGATCTATTTTCTAAGCATGGCTTGCGCTAGACCTTATTTGGAAGGTCTTAGCGATTGGCTGTGATGTCCCTTCCAGCCGATTGAGGGAATGGTGAAGTGTACTTGATTAGGGGTGGAATACCATCCCGATACGTAAGTATCGCAGCTCAATACTGGAAGTAAGTGGAGTATTTTTAGATGGTTTGGCACCCCCATATGGAATTGACCGCCGCAAATTCCCCTTGCTTAGGTTGATACAGACACAAACTCCTAATTCCATCAACTATTATTCGTTTTTATCGAAAGTTGCAGTGCATTTGCTACGTACTTGTATCGCTTGTGCTTACCACCGTTTCTAAAATTGCTATAGCAATCCCTACAGCAATTTATTGAAATTGCCATTCCCTACTTTAGATGATTTCCTCCGTTAACTTAAAAACGTATCCCCATTTTTGGACAAAAGTCGATCCGAAAGGCCGAAAACGATTATGTGTATTGTGACGTGCCACTGCTTGGACCTGTCCCGCGGGTATACATGCAGCAAAGAGAATATATGAAGAATACGACCGGTTACATCATCCTGCAGCGAGTGGTTAATTCTTAAACCGGAACCATTAGGCGGAGCAGGGTCGGTCCGGGGTCACCGAATGGGTTCGCATCAACATATCATTGCGTGCGGACACCGAGTAACAGGTCCCGCTTACGACGACGTTCTGGGAACCCGAAACGACACAACGGTAAGCATTGTTCGGCCTGGTACAATGGCCATGCCTAAATTATCATGGCCAGGCCTAAATTATCTCGTACGCCATTTTTCATAAGCCCACTTGCTCGTAGATCGTAATTGGCTCATTAGTTAACGTTAGCGCGGGAATGTGATACAAGGCGGTGAAAAATCGCCCAGGAATCCCGTATTTATTGGGCCATCCGTGGAATGTGTGGGTCTGCGCAAAAACATAAAAAGCCGGATCGCAAAAATCAATCTGGTTCCTAATTGCATCTCGCCGGAATAACTCAAAGTCCGTCCGGTCGCGAGAACGTGTTCTTGCGGACAAGAAAAAATAAACGTCGACGTAATTGGCGTAGAAACGCCGCCACTTACAGATGTACGTTCAAACTTAGATTACGAATTAATAGTGCCAAATAAACGGTGCATCCCTAATACACGTACAACGGAATTAAATAAACACATAAGAAAGTATAAGAATAAAACAAACTTATTCTACTAAATATAGGAGAAAACGGGCAACATTTTTTTATGAGATGGAAACCCAAATAATGTCCCTAATCAGGAACAGTGTTCCACAGTCCTAGACAAATCCCAACAATCCAGGTAATTACTCCTCACTTAAGCGAGCAAATGTGAAGTTTGAGAACCACTGTCTTGAAACCAATTCACTCTGGTCATAATGTCCTTCGGCGTCTTTGCTACTAATTAACGAACGGTCCTTACGCAATAGCGACGGATAGTAAATTTTCTGCATTTTAATACCGCCGCGCCGTGGATTATTAATATTGTGAAAGTGAATATTGTTACAGGAAATTGGCGGCGTTTTATTTCTAGAAATCTAGAACGACAGCGCAGAGCGTTTTCTAAATTGCCTTTTTTATTTCAACATTTTTTGGTCGAATATAAACGAAACCGCTTACAGTTGAACCTCGATTACCCCCAGGTAACATCGTCCAAAACTTCGATAATCCTGAGAATAAAACAAAAATGACGTAACTTAAATCTCTTTATAATACCTCAGTGATAAAATTTTTAATGAAGAAAGGTAGAAAGACTCATCAGATGATGATCTTGGTTTAATGGGGTTCCATTATATTTGAATTTCGTCGCACGGTGGAGCATTTGTCGTCGTACATGTAACATGTCCCAAAAAGGAACTACCGCGCGCATTTTATGTTCGGATGAAAACGGAAAACCACGTCTGAGTTAGAAACAAACCCAACCAACCTTTTAATTAATTGAGCTTCTATTAAATCAGGAATCCGGTCGATCGCTCCGCCGTAATACCTTTTAAGAGCTCCACTCGACTGCCATTAAGAATCAAACTGAGCGGATGCCGATGTTTATTTTATTATTGTAGGAGTGCGTAATCGGAGATGGCCGTTTTTGAATAAGCGGCGGTTGTGAAATGGTGCAAACGGTGCATTTGGTATTCGTTCTTTCAGGTAAGTAAGTAGTAGAAAGTTAAGGCTTGCGTGCCAGGCTTTATTACCTTACGGTGTCGTTACGTCTGTAATTTCTACTTATCTTCCTGTAATTAAATCAAGAGGTAGATATGTGGAGAAAATGCTTACTGACGGTTTGTGTTTGTTGAGGCATAACTTACTTTTACATTCACCATTCTTTTTCTTTTTGTAAATAAAAACAAAAGTCAAAATACTTTTGAGTAGAGAATATATTTATACACAAATATGTTTATGAACGACCACTGTGCCACAATAGATAGCGGTCGTACGCGTTGTGGTCGTAACGCCCTGATAAAAATAATCCTCTGTTCGACATCTGGCACAATATCAGCTATTGCACTACTATCAGCTATATCAGTAGCAGTCGCATACGGTCGCCGTGGCAGAATAGTTAGTTAGCGGTTGAAACGTAGCGATTAAAATAATCATTTGTACTACCTCTGGCATACTATCAGCTATTGCACGACTTTTGGCACACTATCAGCTATATCAACATGTAGCGGTCGCCTACGGTTATCGTGCCAGAATAGAAATATTAGTTAGCGGTCGTATGTGACCATGGTCCTAAAGCCGTGATTAAAGTAACCCTCTGACCCACTATCAGCTATTGCACGACTACTAGTCCACTATCAGCTATATCAACATGTTATAGTGGTTACCTCGCCCACCGTGGCAAAATAGACAAATTAATTAGCAGACGTATACGATTGTGATAGTAATGTCTTGATAAAAATAATCCTAACGATCTTTGGTACACCATCAGCTATTGCATGACCTTTTTGGGCCACTATCTCAGCTATACCAACATGTAGCGGTCGCTTAAGGCTATCGTGCCAGAGTAGATATATTAGTGGTAGTATGCGACCGTGGTCGTAATGCCATGATTAAAATAATCCTTTGTATGACTTCTGGCACACTATCAGCTACATCAACGTCTTGTAGGGGTTGCCTACGGCCGCCGTCACCGTGGCAGAATAGCGAACGTATGCGACTGTGGTCGTAACCCGTGGTTAAAATAATCCTTTGTACAACCTCTGGCACACTATCACCTATTGCACGATCTTTGACACACCATCAGCTATATCAACATATGCACACCATCAGCTATATCAACATGTAGCGGTCGCCTATAGTTATCGTGCTAGAATAGATATATTAGTTAGGGGTCATATGCGACCGTGGTCGTAACGCTTTGTATGACTTCTGGCATACTATTAGCTATTGCACGACTTTTGGCTCACAATCAGCTACGTCAACATGTTGTAGAGGTTGCCTACGCTCACCGTGGCTGACTAGATATATTAGTTAGCAATCGTATACTACTGTGGTCGTAACGTCCTGATTAAAATAATCCTTTGTATGACCCCTGGCATACTATCATCAGCTAGTGCACGACCTTTGGCATACTATCAACCACATCAACATGTAGCGGTCGCCTACGATTATCGTGCCAGAATAGATATATTAGTTAGGGGTGATTAAAATAATCTTTTGCATGACTTCTAGCTTACTATCAGTTACTGCGAGACTTCTGACCCACAATCAGCTATATCGACATGTTGAAGCGATTGTCTACGGGCGTTGTGGCAAATTGAAATATTAGTTAGCGATCGTATACGACTGTACTCGTGACGCAGTAATTAAAGCAATCCTTCTGGCACACTACCAGCTAAATCGGCATGTTGTAGCGGTCGCCTACGGTTATCGTGCCAGAATAGAATTATTAGTTAGCGGTCGTAACGCCGTGATTAAAATAATCCTTCAACTTCTAGGATACTAACAGCTATTTCACCACTTCTGGTCCACAATCAGCTACATCTACATGTTGTAGCGATTGTTTACGACCGCCGTTGCAGAATAGATATATTAGTTAGCGGTCGTACAAGACTGTAATCGTAACGCAGTGATTAAAACAATCCTTTCTACTACGACCTTTGGCACACTACCAGCTGTATCAATATGTTACAATGGTCGCCTACGGTTATCGCCCCAGAATTATTAGTTAGCGGTCGTATGGGACCGTGGTCGTAACGCCGTGATTAAAATAATCTTTTGTACGGATTCTGGCACACAGTCAGCTATTGCACGACTTCTGGCACGCTATCAGCTACATCAATGTTGTTGCGGTTGCCTACGGCCACGGTGGCAAAATAGATATATTAGTTAACGGTCGTATACGACTGTAATCGTAACGCAGTATCAATATTTTGTAGCCTACAGTTATGGCCCCAGAATTATTAGTTAGTTAGTTACTTCTGGCACACTATCAGCTATTGCACAACTTTTGACACGCTATCAGCTACAACAATGTTGTTGCGGTTGCCTACGGCCAAAATAAATATATTAGTTAACGGTCGTACATGATTGTGATCGTAACGCCGTAATTAAAATACGACTTCTGGCAGTCTATCAGCTATAGTACGATTTCTGGACACTATCAGCTATGTCAACATGTTGTAGCGGTCGCATACGGATGGATGGCAGACTATACATATTACTTAGAGGTCGTATGCGACCGTAGAAGTGATGAGAATTATTCTTTGCACCACACATTTGGTAACAAGCAATAAAACTATAACAGTTAAGAACAACGTTGTTGAAAATCGGGCAAGAATTATGAACTGAGATAAGTCAAGAAGAAGAGAATATTTATTACGATAGTCGTATTAGTAAAATATCTACTGGAATAAAAAAAAACGCACTGAAATAAAGTTTCTACAGCTGTTATGAATCGCCATAGGGTCTCATAGGACTGCCATGTAGCTGTGGCATTCAAAACGAATGGAACAAATTGTGCAAGTATGAGCAGGCGCAAAATTTGAACTGCAAAGCAAATAGTAGCGTTTGTAAAGTGAAAACTTTTAGTATTCTGCAACTGTGCTCGCTCAGAAATTTATGTGGCACTACTGGGAAAAAGTTCCGTGAAGGCACATCACTCTAATGAACAAGCACTCACCGACCGGCGAGCCTCGTCGTCCGTCCGGAGCAAAAATGCACCGCGCAAGAAGAAATTCTTACACAAGCCGGCTGAATGAACAATGTACACGACACCATAAGACATTGTCTGTTCTTTGCGGCCATATGTGGTTTATAAATAACACTTGGGAACAGGGATCGTGACCGCTGCCTTCATTATAGATAGGGGCCCCACAAGAATATACTGTATTATAATAATCTAGAAAAATGGGGACATGCCTCCTTAAATAAGAGCCTTTTGCTTTACGATGATATGTGTTCGTTCGTGCTCGAGGCTACGACGCAAAGAAGCGGCCGGTTTCCTACATGAATGCGACACGTAAAAATTCACTCCTTAAAGACTTTCTCGTTGGCGTCTTCGCCGACCAATTTTATCAATTGGTTCCCACAAATTTGCAATCGAAACGCCAGATTCGTACAGGTACACCTTCGTTATTCTGCAAGGTGTCATTTTGTGTGTTGTGTGGCAATTTGGTTCTGAGAAAGAAAAAGACAGCGATTCCATTCGGTTCCCATACAACAATCCATTAGTTCTAATTGAGGAAGCGCAAGCAATACCAGAATTTGGTTCGCCCATTTCCAGTTGAGTTAATTAATTAAGCAGGTGCAAGACGGGCTCTAATTTAATCCCGCGCAGAGTAATAATTTTATTTCGCGATGATTACCTGTTATTTGTACTCGGTAGATTTGTTCGAAGCGGAGTAACTAGTTAACGAATGTAAGAGTGGAAGGCAACGTTATCGTAATAATTACAATAGTTAAAGGTACTACGCATAACAAGGAAGATTGGGGATGTTATTTGAGTTGTCCCAATACTGATTTCTTTTTTAATAATGAAGATCTAATTGAATTTAGCCTCGCAAAGGCCTATGGAAATTCCTTCTCTATCGCTAATACTTCTTCTTTCGTTTCATGTGAGGTTCTTGCCTAGAATATGATTTTACAGTTTTTATTAAGGCGTCTTCTGTTTCGGTTTAGTTTTCTCATTCATTTCGGTTAGAAACTCCAGTATTAGATCTTTTCTTCATCATCACTCAAGAATCATTATTAATTGCTGCCAGAAGTAGAATTTCCAAAGTCATTGCATGAAACATAGGGCGTCTTTCTTTTTCTTCTTCTTCTTGTACGTATAAGAGCGATTAAGAAACTACGTACTTCAGTTGTTCGAGCTTTATTTAAATAGGTTTATACGGGCGGCATCTCTAAGAGGGGAGAAGCGACATCACCCGTAACATTGAAATTCAATGTTCTGTGCATGGCTTCCGAATGAGTAGAAGCTGTCAGCAGATGGCGCACGATTATCTATTCCCATCAGTTTTCTTAATTACAGTATTTAAAAAATAAATAATGTATGAGGCGTCTCTAAGAGGGAAAAAACGACATCACCCATAACATTCAAATTCAAAACAGTTCTCATAGCTTCTGAATGAGCAGAAGCTGCTACCAGATGGCGCAAGGTTACCCACTCCCATTATTTTTACGCAACTAATGCAGATTTTCGCATAGAAACTTTTCGTTGAGATCATAGCATTTAAATAATCTGCCTGGGCGGCATCTCTAAGAGGGAAAAAAATGACATCACCCGCAAGATTCAAATTCAATTATCTGTGCATGGTTTCTGAATGAGCAGAAGCTGCCAGCAGATGGGACACGATTATCTTTTCCCACCAGTTTCCTTAATTACAGTATTTAATAAATAAATAATGTGTGAGGCGTCTCTAAGAGGGGGAAAAACGGCATCACCCATAACACTCAAACTCAAAACATTTCGCGCATAGTTTCCAAATGAGAAGAAGCTGCTACCAGATGACGCAAGGTTACACACTCCCATTATTTTTATGCAACCCACGCAGGTTTTCGCACAGAAACTTTTCGCTAAGATCACAGCATTTAAATAATCTGTCCGGGCGGCGTCTCTAAGAGGGAAAATGACATCACCCGTAAGATTAGAATTCAATGTTCTGTGCATGGCTTCCGAATGAGCAGAAGCCACCAGCAGATGACGCATGGTTATCTATTACCATTATTTTTCTTAGCGCGCCCATGCAACATACGCATTTGCGATACCCGAATTTTCCTCACGGTTTGCAGCTGCAGGTACATTCTTCGAATGATGTAAAGAGTGACATTTTCCTAGAATATTTACGATGATATACAACGCAACATGTTTTGTTTTAACTCGAATTATAAATTGGTTCCTCTTTCACAACGTCATCTTTATACTCAACATGTGTACGACGACTTAATCGAAGCCTGTCGTCCTGGTAAAGAAAAAAACAAGATCCAAAATGCATCGACGAAGGACGCTCTCGTCATAACAAATTAAACCGAGACCACCCCGTTGCTGTTTTGATTTTAATAAACTTTTTGCTCGTCCGCCGGCGACATCGGATTTATGTTAAGTGCAGGGCCCCGTCGAGATAACGCATCGGTTGTAAATTTGGTAAGTTAAATGAGGTTAAATTACCAGCATGATTTGATTTAATAACATAATTATTATGGCTCGTTTTAATCGAAGAATTCGACATACTCGAGCTGTGCAACGCGCACGAAGAACAACTCTGGGCCAATGCCCCATAGATTACTTGCGCTTGTGGTAATCAAACAATTCAAAATAAAGATCGGCAAGTTTTTGCTGGGACACCCTATAAGCGCAAGTTCTTTTGAATTCCATTCAACTTTTTGCCGATTTTTTTTTGGATTGCGCTTTTAATAAACGTCCAGCATCGTAATGAAAATTAATAACCGAGTCTTTAGCGGTTCTCCATTAAGTCCTGTCCTGCATTAATCAATGTCAATCTACCGTGGATCGGATGCGCCGATAAAAGATAATCCCACCGCGCACGATGATGGGTATCAGTTTCTATAAATGGCCTCGACGCCAATTGGACCCGTTCCATCCATCCACTGATTGGACGATTTCGCGCGCTCATTATTTTCAGTTCTTAAAATTGTTCTTGTTAAAAAAGAGTTTGAGCATTAGGTGAACGTGCTGGCTGCGTTTTACATTTATCTTTCCCATCTGAAATTACGACGCCAACCAATTGCAAGAACGGACCCATAAACCAATCACGCCCACTCGCCTAACCTCGGCGTTGCCCCGGGGACAAACACGGCCCAACAACGAACTATAATTTATGGGCACGCAGGATTCGATTTCAAGAGTTTGCTTTGTTTAGCGAAACATTTCCATCTAGTTACTTACCATTTCAAAATTTCACGTCGACAAACTGCCGTTGTCAGTTGACTTGAACACGTGAGCCCCAATTCGTTTGCCCCCAGGATGATGTGACGGCTGAACTTTAACGATTTATTGCGGATTCATTTAAAATTGATTAATGTGGCTGATAGACGGAGGAAGGCGATTGAAAGGAAGGACCTTGTTAAACTGAACGTCATTAATTTCTATTAAGACTTTTAAAATTCATGGGTAGAGAAATATCTTTTTTTCCAAGGACGCGTCTTTAAAATGGTGGTAGTTTTTTAAAATGGTGGTACCCTCAATGAAGTACAACCAGTAGCATGTCCACTTAACATATTCATTAGTTTCGGTTTTGGTGAACCGTGCAAAATGAAAGGGGAAGTTTCCGTCCACCTGACTCCAACCCTTTTTCTTAAAAATGCGAAATAATTGGAAGTTACCATGTGAAACAAAAGAGCAACAGATGCTTGGAGGTGTCTTAACCATGAATTCGCAACGACTGGCGGATTTTGAACACTTCTGTAAGGAGCTTGCAAAACAAAAAGAAAATCTCTTGAGGTGATGAGGCCATCCATACTTACAAGCAAGCAAGAAGTTCATTCAAAAAATTTAAAAAAAACTGCGAATTTTTGGTGATTTACTTACGTGTAACTCCCGTGGGTGTTGTGGCACTTCCCATGGACGCACGGTTTGTTCTTGCACTCGTCCTTATCGTCCTTGCAAGCGAGTCCTGTAAAACCAGGAGCACACGTGCATTTATAAGAGTCCGCGACCGGAGTGCAAACGGCACCGTTCAGGCACGGCTGAGACGCGCAGTGGTCCTGCTTTTCACAATGTTTCCCTGAAAAAACAATTACGGTTTGCAAATAATAACATAAAACAGGTTTTCCTACATAAATAATAACAATAACTATAATAAGATCGCCGAACAGGTGCATGAATGTTCAAGTGAACAACGAAAAGTCGGTTTTACACTGGCATAACAATTTGAGCTGATAAAACAGTTTTCTTTAAAAGTAAAAATTGCTTTCACTTAGTCAGTTTTGTTTATTTCATTTTTCATCTCGCTTTATTCAATTAATTTACAGTTTATTTTGTTGTTTGGGGATCTTAAACCGGGTGATTTTTAAATTTTTTTATCAACTCTTGCCATGAAATCTGGACGGCATGTCTTAGATCTTAAGTGAATAGTACGTCATTGCACATCTTGAAGCTGTTTTATAGTGAAGCTAAGACATGCCGTCCAAATTCCATTGCAAGAGAAGATAAAAAAAAAATTTTAAGTCATTCGGTGCATTTTTTGTTTTTCATAATTTTTTAAATCACAAAAGAAAACTGACGATTTGAAATTTTAAAAAATTAAGATCGCCAAAGGGAAGGGAACAAAAACAAAAGAGAACTCTGTAAGTATCAACTAACCCACAAAAGGAAACAAAAAGCACACGTTTTGAAAATTTAAAAGATCACCAAAACAAAAGAAAACTGCTAATAATGACAAATTAATTCGAAAAAATGATACGAGAAAAAAACAAAACTGAGCGTCAACAGTTTTGTAAATTGAAATGCGAACAATTCAATCGGCAAAGAGAAACAGAACAAATGCAACAACGAAACGGAAACAAGAAACAAAAGAAGATCGATGAAGTCAACTAACGGAATATTTGAAAATTACGAGATTAGCAACAAAAAAAAAATGAAATTTGTAAAAAGTGATTATGAGGTACCACAAATTAAGCAAAAAGAGAAGATCGGTAGTTCTCCCGCCAAGAAAACAAAAGAGAACTTGACGAAGCATCACTAAGCAAAAAAAAAATGAATCCCACCAATCGATATTCATTTGTTTTTCTCTAATTTTGTCAGTAAAATTGAGAAAAACAACAAATTAAACAAAAAAAAAAAGATCGATGGTTCTCCCGCCAAGAAAACAAAAGAGAATTTGACGAAGCATCACTAAACAAAAGAAGGTGAACCCCGCCAATCATCGAGATTTTTTTGTTTTTCTCTCATTTTATGGATCGCGTTAGTAAAATTGAATTAAAAAACGAGATACGATGAATTAAGCAAAAAGATAAAATTGAACAGATCGATGGTTCTCCCGCCAAAACAACAAAAGAGACGTAGACGAACCATAACTAAACAAAAAAGATAAATCCCATCAATTATCGATATTCATTTGTTTTTCTCTAATTTTGTTGATCACGTCAGTAAAATTGAGAAAAATAACGAATTAAACAAAAAGAAAAAAAGAGATCGATGGTTCTCCCGCTAAGAAAACAAAAGAGAATTTGACGAAGCATAACTAAACAAAAGAAGGTCAACCCCGCCAATCATCGATATTCATTTGTTTTTCTCTCATTTTATCGATCACGTCAGTAAAATTGAAATAAACAACGAGATACGACGAATTAAGAGAAAATTGAACAGATCGATGGTTCTCCCGCCAAGAAAACAAAAGAGAACTCGACAGAGTATCACTAAGCAAAGAAAGGCGAACCCCACCTATCATAGATATTCATTTGATTTTCTCTCATTTTGTCGATCACGTCAGTAAATTGAGATAAACAACGAATTAAGCAAAAAGAAAAAATCGATGGTTCACCCGTCAAGAAAACAAAAGAGAACTCGACGAAGCATCACCAAACAAAAGAAGATGAATCCCATCAATCATCGACATTCATTTGTTTTTCTCTTCTCGTTGATCACGTCGGTAAAATTGAATTAAAAAACGAGATACGATGAATTAAGCAAAAAGAGAAAAATGAAGAGATCGGTGGTTTTCCCGTCAAGAAAACAAAAGAGAAGTCGACGCAGTATCAGTAAACAAAAAAAGATGAACCCTACGAATCATCGATTTCATTTGTTTTTCTTCTCATTTTGTTGATCACGTCAGTAAAATTGAAAATAAACAACAAAGTAAGCAAAAAGGAAAAGATTGATGGTTATCTCGCCAAGAAAACAAAAGAGAATTGGACGAAGCATCACTGAACAAAAAAACAAAAAGATGAGACCCACCAATCATCGATATTCACTTGTTTTTCTCTGATTTTGTTCCTTGTAAACAAACGAACATATGCGAGTTTCACCGTATTTCGATTAGATATTGAAAATTGAATACAGTGAAAGCTCTCCAAAGGGACAGCTGTTATAAGCGGACATTTCTCATGAACGGACAATTTTTCTGGAACCAAAAGTTTGAATATTACTTCGCTTAAGCCTTCTTATAAGCGGACAGCTCCTATAAGCGGACAAAAAAATTGGAACGGTCAGAGTCCGTTTATGAGAGCTTTCACTGTATTTTTGATTTGGATGAAGACAAAACAAGTATTTCTTAGTTTGAGTTTCATTAAAAAAAGACAATTGCATAAAACTTATAAAACTGTTTGACTTTCAACCAACAGCAAGCGATCAAAATTCATGTATCCACCAATTCTTGAGTCCGCCAATCATATGCTGATAACTTCTTTTATACTACATCTGATCGATGATTTAACTACATATAAATAAGTTCCTCCCAACATTTTTAATTCGCTCGCTAATCGCCATTTTATTAAATCGCTTAACATAATAATCAGGCTTCGAACATTTTGGGGCGTTGCCTTGGCTACGCAATGAATGGGCACTTTTCATTGGTTTTTGCATTGCGTAACCATGACAACGCTCCGAAATGTTCGAAGTCTGAAAATAATAACATAAGTAGATAGGAACTCATTTTTCTATTGAACATAACTTCACTTCTTCAAAAACTGAGCAAAACAAAAAATGCGTCCAACTCGCTCACAATCAGTTCTGCTTTACGCTCTTTTGTTTTCAAGCGGTTTCTGTCATTACTTCAGCAGTTAACAACTTCAAGCGATTTAAGTTTAAATTATTTTGTATAACATCATGTTCTTACTATTACAGAAAATAACAAAACGAATAAGCAACAACATTAGCATTCGGCTGCAATAACTCGCAACCAATTAAAACCTCGCGTTAATGGAACGTTAATGGACAGAGCCGGACGTCAATAAATTAAGCGTTAGATTAAAAAGCCCCCACCTCACTTCATTTTTATTTCGCGATTAATCTCGCCGCTGTTTTATGCACAACCGGCGCTAAATGAGACCGCCGACTTTTTTTAATTACTTTCACACCTGAACTGGCAGAGGCAATTAGAAATTTCCGAAGCCGACGACAACGGCGGTCGGTTGAGGTGAGGTGAAGAAAAGACGTGGACCGCTGTAATAATCGACTGTGGATGTCATTACCGTTACGTTTCGATGCTGCGAAAATCAAAAAGCAAAGAAAGCGGGTCATCGGTGAAGTGATAATAACCCAAAAGACCACAAGTTTTTTTTTTACTCACCGGTATATCCAGACGAGCAGGAGCACTGGTAGGCCTCTAGAGATCTTAGAGAGCAGGTACCACCGTTAAGGCACGGACGGCTATCACATGAATTCGCGATGCGTATTTCGCAGAGGGAAGCACTGAAGCCCAACGGGCACAGACACGTGAAGCTCGGGGAAGTCCCGGGTGACACGCGCACTTGACATGAACCGCCATTTTGACAACGTGCTCCGGTGTAACAGGGATTCATGTGCTGACAGTACTCTCCCACATATTTTACCGTGCAACTGCAAAAAAGAAACAACAATAAGTAAACTTCCTCGATTTAATAACCGACAATAAATTATGTAAGCGTTCAATTATTATTTTTTTGAAGAAGGAATTCGGTATTTTTGCCGTCGATATTGCAACTGAATGCACTGATAAGTAAGCAACAAAAACTTCAATTATTACAGGAGGTAAATAATAAAGTTTGCACGTGTTTTCCGCCCGCCGGCCGCAGCAAGAGAAACCGAATTTCTCTTTTCTGGAATTTTCAGCGGGTGTTTTTGTTTTCGATCAACGTTGCGCAACCGGCGCGGCGGCTATCGA
This sequence comes from Serrognathus titanus, assembly GCA_039766575.1. Taxonomy (NCBI): domain Eukaryota; kingdom Metazoa; phylum Arthropoda; class Insecta; order Coleoptera; family Lucanidae; genus Serrognathus; species Serrognathus titanus. The sequence continues at coordinate 18,026,693 of CM077911.1, read as the reverse complement.
AAATCCTTTACGTTCCCGGAAGAAATTACGACAATGAAACGACCGCGCTCGACGTTTTACGTTTTCAGAAAACAAATTGCCAATTTTCCCTGCGACACCGCGCAATTAAGTTTAATTGCGCGAAAACCTAATGAAGAAAAACATCTGCCGCGCGGCGACATTAACTTTTTTTTTTTTGAATCGCACAGGTGCAGCGCAAAAAGAGAATCCGCTGAAACTAGGAGGATATCGCTGTGAAAGCTAATCGCTCGGGCAACCCCGAACACGACCGTAATTAATTAATCGGAATCGAAGCAGATAGCCTCATTAACGAGCCGACTTGATCCTTCACGATAATTGATTAATTGTACGTAAATTGGCTTCTGTTCTAATAGACGCTGCGATATTTACTATGTGTTGATTATAGTAAGAGTTAATTTCTTGTTTAGCAAAGTCTAGTGAAGAACGTACAGTCGAAAGCAAAAAAACAGAAAAAAAAACAGTTTTCTGTAATTGTTGTTTCTCAAAATGGCTGTATTGTTTAAATACGACTTCGCAGATGACATTTAAAAAGCTTAAAACTAAATGAATTGGCTTCCGGTTGGAACCGTTGTCACAACTACTTCTACTGCCGACGTTTCGTTTTTCATTGCAGTCTCATCGATTAACAACAAGTAGCAGTAGCAGCAGCAGCAGCAGCAACACCAACAGCAGCAGCAGCAGCAACACCAACAGCAGCAGCAGCAGCAACACCAACAGCAGCAGCAGCAGCAACACCAACAGCAGCAGCAGCAGCAACACCAACAGCAGCAGCAGCAGCAACACCAACAGCAGCAACAGCAGCAGCAGCAGCCTTGAGGTAGTCCTTCTGCGATGAAGAACGAAACGTCGGCAGTAGAAGCAGTCGTGACGCGGAAGCTTCCAAGTTAAATTAAACTTAAACCTTTTGTAAAATTATTTAAAATGAAAAAGAAAAATTACAGGAAACTGTTTTTGTTGCAAAATATATGAAGAAGCAACCTTCTTATTTTTGGAAAAGGAAAAAAATATCGAAATTTAATCTAATGCCATCTGTGCACTATAGTCGTGCGTTTATAAAAAAAATAACCTGAAATGTCTTAAAAACTACTTTCGTTCTTGGTTACTTGCTAAATAAATAGTAACCCACAAGAGTAATCAAAATTTCTAATACTAGAGTTACTCCATCTATAATCGTTGAAAAAAATAACGAAAAAATTACAAAAATATCAAAAATTAGACTGGCGCCATCGATGTACTTTACTTGGAAATATAGCTAAAAGTAAACTGAAATGTCTTTCGTTCTTAGTTACTTTTTAAAAGAAAAACTATAGAAAATTAGCGGCAACGCCATCTGTGTGCTCTTCTCTTGAAAAATGAGGCGGATTTCTTTTGCGCTAAACTTAAACACTAAATTCAGTTTTTAAAGCGAAGTTCGAATAACTCGCTGTCTTTATGCAACAAGAACCATTTTCACATTAACGCATTAAAAAATTATGGTGACGCCATCTATGTTATTTTCTTGGATTTACGAGATTTTGCAAAATAGAAGCTACGCTATCTGTGTGCTTTCCTTGTAGCTGAGATCAGAAGTTTTTAAAAATGGGACGAAATTGTTTCAGTAAAACACAGCAAGTTATTATGGTGGCACCATCTGTGTAAAGTTCTGGAAGCTACAAATTTTTTGCGCGCTAAATTTAAAATACCTAATAAATTCCATTTTTAAAGTGAAGCTCGAATATCTCACCATCTTTATGCAACAAGAACTGCTTTCATCTGCTGACGTATTAGAAAAATATAGTAATGCCATCTATGTTATTTTCTTGGAACTACGAAAATATCGAAAATTAGGAGCAACCCCATCTGTGTGCTTTCCTTGTAACTAGGTTTGACGTTTTTAAAAATGAGACGGAATTGTTTCAGTAAAAGATAGCAAGTTATTATGATGGCACCATCTATGTGAAGTTCTGGAAGCTATATTTTTTTTGCGCACACAATTTAAAATACTTAAAAAATCCAGATTATATACCGAAGTTCAAATAGCTCACTATCTTTAAGCAACAAGAATCGTTCTCGCACTAACGTTTTAGAAAATTACATATAGTAACGCCATCTATGTTCTCCTCTTGGAACTACCAAAATATCGAAAAGTAGTAGTAACGCCTTCTATGCTATTTCTTTGTAACTAGGGTCAGCCCTTTTTAAAAATTGGACGGATTCTTCCAGTAAAAAGTAGAAAGTTACGGTGGCACCATCTGCGTAAAGTTCTGGAAGCCACAAATTTTTTGCGCGCTAAATTCAAATTATTGGATAAAGCCAGATTTTAAAGCGAAGCTCGAATAGCTCACTATTTTTAATCAACGAGAATCGTTTTCGAACTAACGTACTTATTAGAAAAATATAGCGACGCCATCTATGTTCTATTCTTGGAACTACGAAAATAACTAAAATTAGAGGTAGTGCCATCTATGTGCTTTACTCCTAACTATTGCCAGACGTTATTAAAAATTGGACGGGATTGTTTTAGTAAAAGGTAGCAAATTATTACAGTGGCACCATCTGTGTAAAGTTTTGGAAACTGCCATTTTTTGCGCGCTAAATTTAAAATACTTACTAAATTCGGTTTCTAAAGCGAAGCACGAATAGCTCACTGACATTGACGTATTATTAAATTACAGTAACGTCATCTATGTTCCTTTTTTGGAACTACGAAAATATTGAAAATTAGAGGTCACGCCATCAGACGTTTTTAAAAATGCGATTGTTTCAATAAAAGATAGCAAGATATTACGGTGTTTTAATATCATGTGACGCAATCTGTATTCGCTAAAAAAAAAAACAATAACGGAAAAAAGTAGATAAAAAAATGTCGAAAATTAGTCTGACGTCATCGGTGGACTTCTCTTTCTTTGAACTATGGTCACGCATTTTTAAAAATAGGATGAAATGTCTTAAAAACTATTTTCGTCCTTGGTTACTTGTTGCCGAAAATTAGAGGAAACGCCATCTGTGTGCTTTCTTATAATTAACTAAGGCGACACGATTTTAAAAATGAGGCGGAACTGGTTCAGCAACACGTAGCAAGTTATTATGGTGGTACCATCTGCGTCAAGATCTGGAAGCTACAAATTTTTGGCGCTAAATTTAAAATACTTAATGGTGACGCCATCTACGTTCTTTCTTAGAACTACGATTTTTGAACGTTGAATTACTTAATGGCTCTTTCCATTTTAATGTTATGTGCTTAATAATAGGAAATGGAGATACTCTAGAGTGCTCTAGAGCAGCGAATCGAAATGGCTGCTGTTTTTTTTTAATTTTGAAAAAATAATCGAGATGTCTTGCGCATAGTGAAAGTTTGTGAGAAATTAGGAGGCGCCATCTGCGTGAATTTTTTGGAACCACAAATTTAAGCGCTAAATTTAAATTGTCATTTTTTTCCGTAATAATTTAGAGACGTCGGAAGTTCGTGAATTTGAGGAGCTCCATCCATATCCCTTTTTTTGAAACTCTAGGCTTTAAATTAAATTAAAAGTAAACACTTTCAGAAATAGTGTAAAATAAAAAAATAAATTAATCGTTTATGAAAGGTATTTTATTTCAGATTTCTCATAAAATTCTGTTCTTTTTTTACTTCTCCCTTTCCCCTTGTTTAATTTAACTCTGCTTGCAACAATTTTGAATGATTTTTTCTTTTTAATCACTCATTTAATCATGATCACAGATTTTTTTTGTCTTGACATTTGTTAGTTTCTTTTATTCTTCGTAATCATAACTACTATGTTACCTCCTTTATTTTCGTGTTTTGTCAAAATTAATTATAGCTCTGAGTTTGTATTTTGGCACCTCTGAATTACAAGCACTTTAGAATTACAATATTTCTAGTCAAACAAGGATTTTTTTCCAGATTTGGGAACAGCGGTAACGTGATTCATTTCAGAAAAAAAAAAAAAAAAACGAGAACAAAAAAACCAGAATTTAAATTTATTTGAAGACCCTTCGAACGGAAAAGGAATGTACGTTTCGGCCGGAATGTACGTATTCATTTCACAAAACAAAAACCGACTTGCAGGATAAATATCGGCCTATTAGCGGCGTAAATATGTAAAAATATTTGCGAACGTCTCTGATACTTTTAATATTCGCCGCCGATACCGGCGCCATAAATAATAAGAAGAATTTTAATGGCCCCTTATATTCATCGGCTTTACCTGCCGCAAAAACTAACGCTTACCGTTTTATAATAGCGATAATAAAGCAGCAAGAGAATTACCTTGACTGAAAATCAGTAAGAGGGGGTGGTGAAAAAAGTCGCATAAATAAAATTAATTACCGGTGCGTGCCGTTTTTCAAACAAAACAACTTGAAAATACAATAATTATCGGTATAACTCAGATCTATAATTGGCTGGGGCTTGACCGAACAATACTACAATACATACATACTACAATCGCACGACCACCGATATAGCAGGTGTGGCAACTTTGAATTTAATGAAGCTGCACATTTTTCAATGAGAAATGCAAGGAACAAGTTTGAGGATCGCGTTTATTTCCAGATTCCTGGAGGCAAATAGCGCGCTTAATTTACATTCCGTCGGCGCCGCCGAAATACTTGCACGAAACAACTAGGATTTCCCAAATACATACACGTAATAACCAGAGAGCGGCCAGTTTAAGGTTTTTGATATCACTTGTGTGAATAAGTAGTATAAAATAATTTCAATTCAATTCACACTACGATTGTCCGCTCTCTGATAATAATTCTGTCTCCGAAGTCATGCACGGAACGAACTAGGTTATCCGCGGTAGCTGACGGTAAAGTAGATCGAAGTGAATAAATGGCCGGTAAATCGCGGGCTTGTAACATTTCACCGGGCGAAATATGGCCGTCGATAGAATCGGCGCGCACAAAAAGGTCACCTGAATCCATTGGACGACGCTTTCCGCCCGTTCGCAAGAATCTAGTTTAATTGTCCATTCAAACTGGAATAAGACGATAATTATCAGTTAATCACGACCACCGCTTTGAATTAATTAAAACAGTTTTGCACGTTGGACGCTGTTTTGACCAAAAAATAAAAATGAAAACCACGGGACGGACTTCTGTTAAGAAAATTCGCTCCGTGAAATATTCAATAAGACAACTTCCAATTATGTCTAGAGAACAACTTTTTTTTGTCACACCTTGTAAAGATACTCTATATTTTATTAACTAATGATTACTTCTTTTTAGTGTGACACCTATTATCAATAGCCATTTCGTCTTCTTACTGTTTCATCTTCCTCTCTCCCACATAAGTATAAGTATATTCAACTGACTATATTCGTTCCTTTTGAACCCTCCCTACGAGCCCTTGGAAGAAACTCATTGTCAAAACATTAACTTTCTATGTAATTTATGTGGATTTCATGACTTTGGTTCGGGGGAACCCCCGAAGACATTTAAAGATCACTGGGCAAAACTATTATTTATACAAAGTTGATTATTGCAAAGAGGAACATCAATTACACTGCGTGTTTTTTTTTACGTATGAAACACACAATAACCGTCACGGTATAGTTTGTTCTTCCATGTAAGAATACGAGGACTCGCCGAACGGTCGCCATTGATCCGGAACGCGACTCGTATTGAACAAACGGCGTTTGTGGCACCTAACGGTTTCATATTCAAATCAATTTCCATAACAATCCCGTGGTAATTTTTCTTCGACGAGTTCTCGGAGGAGAGGAAAAATTCAATTGCCACGCTTTTTTCTAATTACCGGAGAGATTGGTTTTCGGCCCGGCCGAATATTCGCGGGGCGCTCAAGCGTGCGATCGGGCCGGCAAAAAAGCGCCCTGTACGCGTTTGTTTGTCTAGCTTTTGTCGCGGCAATTACGGCCGCTGTTAAAAAGTAATTAGCTACGTGCTCGAAATACACGGCTCGCTCACCGTGGTGGATTAGAAATGCGCGGCCCGCGGGAAACCGTTCATGTAAATTTTCAGACGCCTTCTGTAAATGTAGATCGCGCCGATTTCTCACAGACAAGCTGCGATCATGTTTGCTCAGCTTTAGGTTCCGTGTAATTTATTTTTATTTCTATACCATCAAGAACACTTGAATCAATTTGAATTTGAGCAAAAACACTTCAAACTTTATTCTAAGCTGTGAGCTTTTTGGACAATTGTTAAAAAAATTTAATAAGGCGGGAAATGCAACAAATTATCAACTGGACCACTAGAAGACGTCACTGTTTTATCGACATTAGAATCCTACATAGAGAGAGTAAAGACATGAAGTGGCAGTATGGAAGATTAATGGCGGAATAAACAGCTGATTGGCTGGCTGTTACAGAAGGCTTTATTTTTCAACGAAATAAAATCAATTTCAAACCATCCTCAATCGTAGAGAATTACAAAACGAGCGCCATCTAACGCTGAATGTTAATATTTAAATAGACTTTCGCGTCACTAGAGGACGCTGTTGATCAATTTAGTGATTTTGTCTCTAAATGATGGCTTTAAGTTGAAAGTTCAGACAAGTGTTGTTGAATTCAGGAAAATCTGAAATTTAGTGGTGATTCTGTGACCGCTTTAGTGACATATTAGTGATTTCATAATAACTGGTAACATCTGCCTTAATATAGTTAACCAAGCATAGAGACGCGTTCTTCTTTATCAACACGTGCAAAACAAAAGATTTTTTTTATTTCGGCCGGTAATTTCAAACCATCCTCAAGCGTACACAATTACAACACGAGCGCCCTCTAACGCTGAATGTTAATATTTAAATAGACTTTCGCGTCACTAGAGGACACCGTTGGCCAATTTAGTGCTTTTGTCTCTAAATGACATCTGTGACATCTGTCGTAAAATAATTAGCCAAGCATAGAGTCGCGTTCTTCTTTATCAACAATACATGCAAACAAAGGATTTTTTACATTTTTGCAAAACCGTCTCTTAGACAATTTTCAGAAGCAACGACAAGACAATAACGAAAAAATAAATGACGATCGACGGCTGTTCTTTTTTTTTGATAAAATAAACAATAGTTGAAAGCTTTCCTTTCCATCGCCGATCGTATTTTTTTTGTTTACTTATATTTTTATATCTGAAGAAAACGAGACATAGACACCTGTAAATTTGTGTTTTGTTTTTAACAAAGAAAAAAGTCGAAATTCGATTGGAATTCGAACGTCTTTTGTTTTTAGCTATTAATTTATTTTTAATGCAAAAATGAAAACGATAAGTTCAAGTCGTCGACCATTTTCTTTTTGTTTCTTGCATTTGTTAAGCAATCGTTCGTCTTTTGTTTATGTTTTCGAACGTCTTTTGTTATCGCTTTTAAGACTGGACCATTTCTTTTGTTTCTTGCATCGCTCGAGCAATCGGTGGTCTTTTGTTATCGCTTTTAATTAATTTTCAACGCAAAAGTAAAAACGAAGTTTTTCTTATATTCAAGTCGTCGACCATTTTGTCAAACAATCGATGGTCTTTTGTTTATGGTTTTGACAAAAACCATCAGCTCTAATTTTTGTAATCTTATTGTATTTTGTTTTCTTTCACGAAGATTCTAATTTGAACATCTTTCGTTATCGCTTTTCATTTATTTTTAACGCAAAAAGAAGACGAAAGTTTTTTTTGTATTCAAATCGTCGACCATTTTGTTTTGTTTCTTGCTTTTGTCAAGCAATCGATCGTGTTTTGTTTATATTTTCGAATGTCTTTTGTTATCGCTTTCGTTTTTAGCGCAAAAGTGAAAACGTAAGTTCTCTTATATTCAAATCGTTGACCTTTTTTTTTCTTGCATTTGTTAAACACAATCGATAGTCTTTTGTTTATGTTTTTGGCAAAAACCATAAACTCTGTTTTTCTTTTGTAATTTTATCGGTCTTTTATTACTGAAAGCAGTGTTGCCAAAACTAATCTGCTTAAGTAAATAATACATAGTTGATTTTTTGGCTTTTCTTTTACTTCTAGTTACATTTTAGTGATTACTTAAACAAAATCTTTTTGCAAAATTCTATTGGCAAACACTGCCAGAGGACGCCACTGTTTTACCTACAAAAAATATGTTACATAACCAAATGAAATTAATTAACAATCAATAAACATTTACAGAAAACTCGTCCTCGAATGAAAAACACGATTTGCGTTCATTTCGGTCGAACCAAAAGCGCTAAGAATTCAATGAGATAATCCTGACGTACACGGACTAATGAATAATTAAGCAACCTTCCGCCACATTCACGAATTTCAAAGAAAAAAGTCGCACATAAATATTCATGATGTGATGATTCTTCCTCCAACGAGCTGTTACGTAACATTGATCTTTACGCAATTGATATCTATACAGAGGCATTTTATGAGAGATCGGCCCAAACAATTCGGTGATTTTTTACTGTGGTATGAGGTGTTGACACCAGGGGGCAAAGGCCTTTAATCATACATCATTATTATTGAAGACGAAGCTCGCTAATGAAACTAGCACGATTTTTTTATTATACACAAATATATTTAACGCATAGTGTTTCAATTCTTGCCAGGTATAAACCCAGAAGTTCAATGGAATTGAAGACTGTATTTATAAGTTAGGTCTATAGTAATTAAGTCTATGGAATGCGGTGGTCTAGAGTAAAATCGGTGGTGTTAAGTTCAATGGAATTGAAGATTGTATTTATAAGTTGGGTCTATGGTAATTAGGTTTATGGAATGCAGTGATCTAGAAGTAATAAATCGGTGGTGTTAAGTTCAATGGAATTGAAGTATTTATAAGTTAGTCTATGGTAATTAGGTCTATGAAATGCGGTGGTCTAGAAGTAATAACTCGGTGGTGTTAACAGTGACGTGCGCAGAAAGTACGCGGGGTTTTTAAAAAATATCAAAGCTATTGTAGAGTTTAATTTAATCCCAATAACAATACAACACCAAGTTTCTGCTTTATAATTGCTTGTCTTATTATCTTTCAATTACTCTCTGCAGTTTTTAAGAGATGGTTTTTCCAGTTCCGCCAACCACTACGGAATGTGAACGGGATCTTTTGGATGACACAAAGCCACTTCGATTCTAACAGAAGATTTACGGCGTTTACACGACAAAATCTGCTTTGAATATTGATGATTTCGAATGTACACAACTCGAAACGAGTTTCGGGCCATAAATCACCTAGCACTCGACTTTTTTTTAAGGGGGGGGGAGGGGCAAAACTATAACGCGATCGATTAAGCGTAATCTCGACAATCTCCTCCGCGTGGAGTCCTTTTTTTGCTCTCCTGAAATATCGCGATGCGATTAATTCAGCAATTGTAAATAATGAAAGGTCGGCCATTGTGTGTAAGAGATTCCATTTGCAGCTGCGTAGTTAGCCACATATGGCAGGATTAATCTAGCGAACGCTTTTTGTCGCTCCTACTTCTGGGAACGTCGGTTTGCTCTTAGAAAAACAATGCACGCACATGAAGTACGTTAACTTTTCCTCCTCCTCCCGGTCGGAGGATCATTTCGTATGTAACTTGCGCCAAGTTATAATTAGGTCCCCCGTTGTCTCCCCCCGGTATAATGTCGTTCCTGTTTGTTAGATCGTGGTCATTATGCCATAGAAGAAAAGATGACTAATAACGCAAGCGAATTACATCACATGGTGGACGTTTTTCATCGTGCACATTTGTATTCTGGACGCGCAGCGACTATCCACTTATGTAACAGGGAATTATTTGATCTGGATAGGATCTGTGCAACAAGAAAAAAAAAACCAGAAGCAACGACATCTTGCAGAAATAAAATTTAATTACGCCGAACAAAAAAGGAGAAGCGTACATCTTTATTTCGTAGAGTTTTTGTTCGGCGTAATTATGGCAGTGAATGTTAGATTTGTTTTTAATTTTGAAAGGCGCACTTCAATTCAGCTAATGAGCAAAAAAACATAACAACCAAAAAGTCTGACTTTCTAAAGAAGTGTTTTGGTCAACTCGAATTTGCCCGCGCGAATTTTCTGTTCGTAAAAATTCATTAAGATGGCGCCACTAAATTTAACCCCATCTACTTGCACGTGTCAGTATTACGAGATGTGCGGGAAATTCCTGAGGAAATTTCAAAGCATTTTAACGTTCAAGTTCCTTTAGATTCTTTTAGGTTTATTTGTGAAACACGCCACGCACTTCATTCATTTGGAACAGTGTGCGAATGTAATTTTTCTGTTCGTAAAAACTCATTAAGATGACGCCACTAAATTCAACGTCATCTACTTGCACGTGTCTTTTTTTGTGTCAGTGTTGGCAGATGTACGGGAAATTCCCGAGGAAAATTCTAAGCATTTTAACTTTCAAGTTCCTTTACATTCTTTTAGGTTTATTATTTATGAATCACGCCACGCACTTCATTTATTTGGAACAGTGTGCGAACGTACACAACATTAATTTGTGTCTATTTACAGATCAAACTCATGTTTAGTTAACAGGACAAATAATAAGTTTAATTACAACCTCTCCTCGCTTTCCTTAAAAGGAATAATTAATTACGGAGGAACGAAACCATACGATCCGGTGATAAAGGAAATCTAGATCGCCTTTTAACGCTTGGTATACAATTATTAGATCGAGTTTAGAGTTTTTCAGTCAATACTTCGTTTCATGCTTACAGCGGTACTCAAAATACACCGGCGTTGTATACCGGATGTCCCATGCCATTTGAACTACCGTGGATTTCCACATACACATGTATCATCAATTTTTATCGTCCCAATGTCAATAAAGTTTGCATCTTTTTCTGTCATCGTCATTTCTTCTTCTTTTTTGTTTCATTCTTACGTTTTTTTTTTCATCTCGTGTTTCTTTCCTATGCCTCCTTTCCAATTTAATTGAGTATTTTTTTAATTTCATCTTTTTCTTTTGGCAGTAGTCATTCCTTTAATAACTCTCTCATCTTCCTCTCCACTCACAACGTTAAGAAAGTTTCCACTTTCTTTCTGCCATCATAAATCATTTCTTTCATTGAACAATTTTTGATTTCGTTTATTTTTTTTTTATTTTCTTTACTTCAACTCTATTATCTTACCCTCCCCCCGCTCTCCATTCAAATGCTAATAACGTTTGCAGTTCTTACCGTTATTTTTTCGTTTCATTTTTCCGTTTTTATTTTCCATTTGTTTCATTTCAACTTTATCGTCTGTGCTTCTTTCTTTTGTCTTTTATTTCCTATTTCAATTTTTTGTTTCGTTATATTCTTCCTATTTTATCCATAGCCATTTCTTCAATTGTTTCTCTTTATTCGCATGCAATTATGGACAACGGTCCCGGAAGTCTCCAAGTTAAATCTAGTTAAGCGTATTAGGATTGGCAACACTGGCCTCAGTATCAAAAGACCTTTAAAATTACAAAACATTTTTAAAATTTCAAATTTTAATTTTCTTGATGATTTTTGTTAGAAACATAAACAAAAGACAATCGACTGATTAACAAATGCGAGAAATAAAAAAACGTCGATGATTTGAGTAGGACTTTTCGTGTACATTTTTGCAATAAAAATAAACTAAACTTCATTAAAACAAAAAAAAAACAAAATACAATCAACTGTCAAATAAGTCTTTATATCACGTCTTCTACCACGAAAGTCACAAAAAAAGAAACAAAATACGATCGATGATAGAAAAGAAAACATTTGTCAATGTTTTCTTTTTTTAATTTAAAAACACGGACAGTTATTTGTCATTCATTTTTTCTTCTGTCTTCTTTCCGCTTCTGCAAATTGGTAAAACGGCGTTTTTGTGAAAGTGTAAAAAATTCTTTTGTTTGCAAATATCGTTGATAAAGAAGAACACGATTTTTATGCTTGATGAGCGTCGCTAATTATTTTATGACAGATGTCACCACAAAATGACATTTAAATGAAATAATTACTTATTTTAAAGGGTCTATTAAAGCTCTTGAGTGGTTTGGTTAAAATTATTTTCAAATGAAATCACTAGATTTGTGACTGAACTGAAGCTGGCAGAAATTTGAACAGAAGATCACCAGATCTAGTGTAAAAATCACTATATTGCCAATATTGGGTGTAAGTTGGTATCCTTGGCGAATTATTTTATGACAAAGTTACAAAAAATAACTAAATTGTTACTATTATTTATTGTCAGTCACAAAATCACTAAATTTCAAACTTGCCTGGATTCATTAAAATTTATCTGAAATTTCAACAGAAAGTCACCAGAGCTAGATTAGCAACAATCAATGTTGCCAACTGGAGACATATTTTCATTTATAAGTGAATTTTTATACATTATAACTGCAAAAAGGGAATTTTTATGCATTAGAAAGGGAAATTCTTGAAGAAAGTATTATTTCAAATTAAAGAAAAATTGCAATTTGAGAGAAAAACAAGACCGAAAGGGAATTTTTGCCCCAATGTGATGGAAAAACGATTGCTGATAGTTAGTGCACGGATCTGAGCAGCTGCTGCTTTATGTACAAGACGTAAGACGAGACCATCTAATTCTCTGAAGTTTGATCAACTGGATCCACGAACTATTAGTTTTCACGACACAAAGCTCTTAACTGGCCTGGACAATATTTCAATTAACGAATATTTTCCTCGCTTTGCACAAGGAAATTAGATTTGAGCAAGAAAATACAGCTGAACTTGTCATAAACAGCGTGAGTTTGACATTAACTGAATAACGGATATAGTTCGCACATTTTAACTTTCGTTTGACAAGGAGGAAGACCAAGATAATAGTATGTAACCAACAAATGCTATCTACTAAGGAAATGACTGGAAATTGGCATGTATTCTTCAAATCAACTACTTGAAATTAGTGTACCCTATAAATATTTATCGTTACGTTATTTCCTGAGCATGTGCTTTAACGTTTGGATTAGCGTTACCGTGAAAGGTACGATAACTCTCTTCTCACGACGATGTTATTTGTCTGAAATATTTAAAGAAACACAATATGAATAGCGTACGTTTTCCTGGTAACGTTATTTTTTGTTTTAACGTTTAACGCACGTCAATTTTAACGGAATGTATTGTAAAAGGGTCTTTTTATTTGCAAGTACCGTTCCGTTAAAAAGTAAGTTTGTGGTTCTGACAAAGCAAATCCATACGATCGGGTTAAGAGATAAGTGCGAAAATTCCATTTTATTCCCTAAATCAGTATATCGCGTTATATTTAATCGAATGTCGAATGCCAATTTCTTTGGTGCGTCGGAAACGGAAAAGCCAAAATTACTAGAGGGCAATCTCTTTCGCTTTCAGAAAGGAAACGATCACGTCATCGCTACAATTCGAATTATTCTCTAGATAATTTGAATTATCCGAGAATAACATCTCGTCGCATGCCGCCAGAGCAATTAGGTATAATAATGGTATGCGATCCTTAGAGCTCAACTACACCATTAATCTCTGGTGTGCAACTCAGGTAATTAGCGTGCAATTCTTCCGAGACTGCATTTTTTTTCATTGGTGTAAATTTCTTGGGTTTTCGTCCAATCATAACCAGCAGTGAAGGGTCAAACAAAGGACGGTACCACGGAGGGCCGCACGATGACATCAGATCCCGGTGGGAAGCGGAGATCATCTTTCGGCCGACGTCATCTGCCGCTTCATTAGCGTTCCCTGAATAAACCCGCAGCATCCATCTTTTTACGACTCGCACGTCTCGATGCAAATTTATGCGCATAATAACGCAATAAGAACAATCGGGAGAAAACCGCGTTATGCCTTATACGGCATCTTAATGGCCGCCGCGCGATTAATTATTCCGAAATGGTCTGCCGCTGCATTGCTGTTGCAATTTTCCTAATTTGTCTTCTTCTCTTAATGACCGCCGGACCATATAAAACAATTTCGTCTCATATGAGATATAATTCAGCTAATTAGTATTAATGGCATGCCCTCAGAAGCGGCCTCGATTTTATGCCTGCACCAATGCGAATTTATAAGACCACCGTTTCCACATTCCGATTGCAATCAATTAAAGGGCCCAAAATTTGATTGACGTTTAATTGCCCCGGTGGAGTTCCATTTCAAATTTGATGTTGGTTAACCTGATTTGACTGACATTCGATATGCAACTAAAACAAAAAAGATAGAAGAAGATTTCCTCGAAGGCCAATTCGTATTTAGAAGTCGTCCAAATTGCCACACTAACTAACTCATACTGTCCACTTCCACTTACAATCCTGTATAGTATTGTTTTGCACGTGCAGGGCTGCCACATCTACGAATTCTTCCTTCATCACCAAGAAACATTGAAATTCCTTTTTAAAAGTGTCTCCTCTCGTGTGAGAATAAAAGGGAGGAAGACTCGCGGTAAACACAAAATGTAAAAAGCAAGCAACTTATTTATACATGTGAGCGTCGAATTCGAATTTCACATCTGCATTCGATCTCTCCGAGCAGGAACTCCCCAAAAAACTACTTCAAACAAATTTCGACAGGCGATAAGGACACAAACCTCACGCCGATGTTTTCAGAACCGGTTGTACCGCGCATGCAATGCACAACAAGTGGCAGACGGGGGTCCCTGCCCGATGCGAAAACCTGTCTTCGGGGACTACACCATTGGAGCGATTTTCCTTCAGAAAGCCCGACGCGTTTTCCTGTTCTCGCACTCGGAACACATCATCCCACGTGCAGCACATATGTTGCAGTTAGATCGACAAGCCCCCGTATTCCACCATATATTCACAGGCGGCGGCAGCAGCAAAATATAAATTCAATACAAATTGATCATTTGCAACATTTAACTCCCCCCATGGGCTTCTTAAATTAATTTTACAGGAAAAAACGTCGCTTAGACAAAAAAGGAACAAGTTCTAAATTCAACAATACAAAGAGGAAGAAGTCCCGACGACCCATTAAGGCCCCGTCCGTTTCTGTTTGCTTTTCCAATTTATACCGTAACACCTGCACAATGACTTGAGTACGTTGGATCCATTGGAATTCCAGATTAAGTTTCTGGTCCGCGAAGAGCACGGCAAGTCACCTCTTAGCGGGCGGACGCTAAAAAGCCTCGGGGTTGCTTCACCTCGACGTGTCCCTGGTTGTGTTTGCCCAGACTAATCTGGACCTCGTCTCTCAATTTCAGTTCAGTTCAGGTGTGCGATCAATTCACAATTTTCCAACACGTTTCCCTTATTTCGTTTTCCCAGACTAGCTTGAGCTTCGGTTTTTAATTGCGGTTCAAATCCGCGCGCAATTTTGCTTCCAATTTTTCTGCGTCCGTAAATAGACAGAGGAGAGCTTCGACCGTTATCCCTCGCCGTTATTAACATAGTAACGAGTCGCATGAAGAACATGCAGCGTGGAAATTACATGCTCGGCGAGAGGAAACCGATACACTCGCGTTTTCTTACACATGATTATGCAACGAAACGCGATTTCTCACAAAGATTACGGGGGGAAAAGAAACGCGCTAATGATCGATTAATTTGCAACAGTAGATTCCAAATAATTCCGAACAAAAGCACACAAAAGCAAATGGTTGAATGCCCAACAAACTACACACGTAGTTACCACTTGTAAGAGTTAATGGTGAAGTATTGACCTTCAATCAATCAGACGTTTCGGTGGTACCCGTTCGTCTTGAGAAAGACAATTATTTGTCCAAATTCATCATTCCTGTTAACCATTTGAGGAATTATTGCTGCTATCTTCACAGAGCTTGCCTTAAGAAAGACACTTGTGCTTGCCTTGAGAAAGACAGTTGCTTGCCAATTATTTTGGTAGAGATAATTACACGCTTGTCTCTTTCTGATTTTTTTTTTGCTCCAATGAGGATCTAACCTAGGATCTTCAGATTATCAAACCAAGCACACTAACCACTCAACTACTGAGGTTATAACTTTCCATAGTTGTAAACTATCACATTCTGGTAATATCATAGCAGTATGTAGGTTATCACTTTGGATGCGCAGATTCGCCAAGAAAGTGTTGCGCAGTCACTTAGGGTTAGTCGTTCTCAGTTGTTTCGTGTCGTCTTCTTAGATTATTTCTTGCGGTCGGTCGCACTTGCAACTCGATCTACGACTTACTTCAACCACAAGCTGTTGAAAAGAAATCAATATCAACGGTCACCTAGATTATGCGGAAGATCTCTCTTGACCCCTGCTGTAATACAATAGTTCAGGAAGAATAGTTGGCTATACTTCATATGTGAGTTATCACGTTTTTTAAATCACTGGCTGGATGCAAACCTACATCCAAAGGATGTAAGAATGAAATATTCATAAAATAACTTAATTAATACGAAATATCTTATTGTTTGTTGTTTGTTTAGACAAGGTCAATAACATCTTCGTGTAGAGAACCATGATAATTGGCAGGACGCGGCCGATTGTTTCATAAATATTTATCGCCTTAATTTGTAATGGTTATAAGCGTTTAGTGAGTCGTATTCTTTTAACACTTGCTAAGTACCGCACCGTAACAAGCGATAATCAAGTGCGCAAACGCCAAAAATACTCTTTACGTGGGATTTTCACGTGGCCAGCGGCAATTATGGTAAGTTCGGCCCCGCTGTTGTTAATTACGGCCGTCTCAGATTGAGAAATTACAGGCTGCCGAATGCGATTCGTTTGCATTTAATGATGGGATCCGGTGTTTCGGACGGTAGACAGGACGACAACTTGAAAGAAGTAGCCCATCACGAATGGAAAAGAGGGTGCCTCGATTGAAGTCTACTCAAAGAAAAACGCATCTTCATAGACAATTTTGTTTGTCGTGACAGTTCATTTACAAGTTTCACTTTGTTTGCCTTGCATTAAAGTGATTGACATGTAACTGTGGATACCTACTTTCACGTGTTTTTAAAAATGTGATGACGATGATGTCAACTAAGCGGCGGCGCCGCAGCAAGCAAGCGAACGTACGAAATTGTGCCGCCTCTTTCTTAATGATAATGCAGTTTAACTACTACAGTTAGATTGCTTCCGTGATTAAAGAAACATTCCGAGGAATTGAATGAAAGAAACCGAGTGATCATTACCTCGACTGTCGACGATGAAAGGATGGATTCGTTAAATTCCGGGAACTAATCGAAAAAGTACGGGATCATTAATAAACAACACTTTACAAATCGCTCTGTGTTGGTTAGAAATGTACAAATGTTACTAATTTTTGCATAAAACCGCCAGACGAACTTTGGATATTTCTTTTATCCTTCCAAGCTTCTTCTTTTGACGTGTAAATGTGTTACATTCACCCTGGCGCCTTTCTTTAACGTCATTACCATACCCTACTCTTTTCTGGCAACCTGGATGAACAACTGCTGAAAAGCAACGCAAACTTGTTACCGTTTAGGGTAAGTAAACAGGATTAGTTCTTCATTAAAGTTTTCTGGCAGCAATTGCTTCGCAAGTCAATTACAAGTCGCCCAGGTTTGTTACTAAAATAAATGTGTTGGTAATTCCAAACGGGTCATTCCCATCTGTTTTGCTGGTGGCCTGCCCCTATCAGGCTGTAACTTTATTCTAAAATAATTTAAATTTCACAGGTTTCCAAGTCGATTTAATAAAAGTAGGCGTTACTCTCTTTTTTTCAAGGGTTCAGTGAGAGAGTAACGCCCATTTTTCAAAAGAAGTAAAGACTCACATTAGTTTAGACATTTCTTTTGGAAAAATCTGAATTGCCCTCTCTCTCACTCAAAATTAGAATTGACTGCCAAAGAAGGTAACGCCCACTTTTATTAGATAGGGCGTTTCTTTCCCCTTTTCCTCGGCAGAGTTCAGCGAAACAGTAACACCGCCCATGTTTCAAAAGAAAACTCGACTTTATTTCGACAAAAGGGGCGGGTATTGGCCTCTTTTTTGCTCAAAATTGAAATTGACTGATAGAGTAGTTAGATTGGACGTTTCTTTCGAGAAATTGACACTCACATAGTTGGGTGAGAAAGTAACGCCCAGTTTTCAAGAGAAACGCCCACTTTTATTAGTTGGGGCGTGGCTTTCGAGAAAAAAAGGCGTTGTTCTCTTTCTCACAATCGGGGAATCCCCAAGAGTTGTATGATGTTAAAGATAGTGACCAGGTTGATACTGTCACAGTTGAAAATAAAATCAACGAAGTGGAAATTGGATTATCGACACTGCAAGTTTCTTTTCCCCTAAAATTCCGCAAAACAACAGTAAAACGAAAAGGAAACGTTTTTAAAGTAGGAAACAGTCTGCACTCATTGATTATTTAACTATAAATTAGGCTCTAATTAATTCGTAACCAGCGGCAGCGCGCCCATACATATTCAACAATACATCGTAACAGTAATTTACAGAATCACGTTTACGTAACCCGTCATCGATTCAGGTGATAATAATTACGCAAGCGTTCACCGTTAGCGGAAATACAATATTTTCTATAAACATGAAGCTAACAGCGATGTTCTATACGTAAGGACAAATATAATTAACGTGACCTTCGTTCTTTACATTGTAGTATCGAAAAAGATTGGATCTTTTTTTCTTGAGAAAGCCATCAATCTATAGAGCGAAACGTCGATTGGTATTTATTTTAATCGCAGTCAACTTTAAGTAGAATCTCTTTAATATACAAATCGTGAGAAACTAATTTCATGAGTCGATCACTCAAAAACTGCTGTTTTTGTTCGCAACGTCGAGGAGAACATCTGTAGGATACTGAATTGCAAAACATCCTGTACATGCGTACATGTATGTGTCGTTTGCCTCATTATCCGCCACCGCAAGCGCATGCCATTTAAATATTCATGGCGCAGGAACAGTTTCGCGGAGATTACAGAGATTGTTTTTTCACCTGCCATCAAACTAGTTATTAATAAAAAGATCACGTGAACAGTTACCGCGATGCCAATGGACTCGTCGCCTAACGAGATGCGATTCACCTTGCAAATTCTACCTGCAACATTAGTTGCAGTCGTACATCATTGAATTCCGACGTTATTCAATTTTTATTCACGTGACTGACTGTGTCATCCGAATTTAAAACCGACAGTCTGTATAGCTACTGTAACATTTTTCTTTTCTAGCGACGTTTCCTTAAACCATTAACATTTGTTGCAAGTCGGTTTTGATTGTATTATTAGGTCAAAAATAGCCGCGAGATGTCGCTACCTGACCTATTGTTTCTAGGCACAAGTCTTTAACAACGCTAAAAATTAAAAAAATAATAATAATAATAAAGGGCGCACGACTTTGCAAACAATCAGTGGTGACGATTTCGAAAGGAAAATTTCAAGGAAAAATTTGTTTACAGTCTTAACCCGAATGTAATAAACAGAGAGCGGATGATATTAGGTTTTGCTTAAGGTCAGCCAAATTCACATTCATTCAACATCTTGTTTGTGACTTATTTGTGACTACTTCTGATATCAAAAATCTAAAATTGGCCGCTCTCTGGTAATAAATGACAATCTCGTTTATTTTATGAAATCAGAGTGCAGCTTCTTTTGTTTTAAGAATTAAATAGATAACAAATTAACATGGTTTCTTCTTTTTTTTTTATTGACCTCAGAGACCCCTTTCATAAGCCGCCACTGTAGACAATATAGCTACACATAACATTAACTGCATTATAGTTTATGCTTTACCGTTACGAGTACATGGAAAAATGCGCTTAATTATATGAAATTGTGGATCGCCTCCGGACGAAGAATAGGCTCTCTTCTGTTTTCTAATTAAATTGGCAGCACTGCTTACACAAAATTCGCAATCCTGACGAGTCACTATTTGAACACACACAGTGATTTGATCGCAGACTAATCAATGTTATCAACACGTAAAAAGCAGTAATCCCTCAAGAGTTGCCAGAAAAAAATCCCCTAAATTTGTTACTAGATTCAGGAATATTTTTTTAAAAGTCAATCAAAAAGTTAAAGAAAACAAACAGAAGACGGACGATTTCAGAGTGCAATTCAGTTGAAACGTAAAAAAAACAACGACAACACAAACCAAATAATAAAAATTCAAAAAATAAATAATAAAATTAGAAAAACATAATAAAAACAACAATCGATTTTACAACTCAATTTAAGAGATTAATATTCCTTTAAAACGAATATGAAAACGAGGAGAAAGCAAAGAAAACGAAACAAGTACCTAATGAAATTATTTTTTAATAATAAAAACAAAAGACAATCGATCTTACAGCACAATTCTGTAGATTAATAATTAAAAAAAAAAAGAAACAGATTTTATAGCACAAAACAAAAAAAAGAATGAACAGGATTTTAAAAAATACACGTATAAAAAATAAAAATAAAAGACAATCGATTTCTGAGCATAGGTCAGTAGATTCATAAATAATTTCAAAAAAAAGATTTGATAGCAGGATTCGGTAGATTAATTAAAAAAAAAAAATGAGAAGAAAAAACAAATGAACAAGATTTTAAAAAAATATACATGTAACAATATTTTATTTTTTTTTTTAATAAAAACAAAAGACAATCGATTTCAGAGCACAATTTAGTAGATTCATAAATAATTTAAAAAGAAGAAACTGATTTGACAGCACGATTCGGTAAATTAATAAAAAAAAAAACTGAGAAGAAAGGTGACATAACAAAGAAAACAAATGAACAAGATTTTAAAAAAATATACATGTAACGATATTCTTTTTAATAAAAACAAAAGACGATCGATTTCAGGGCACGATCGGTAGATTAAGAAATTTAAAAAAAAAACTGAGAAGAAAGGTGTCATAACAAAGAAAACAAATGAACAAGATTTTAAAAAATATACATGTAACAATATTTTTTAAAAATAAAAACAAAAGACGATCGATTTCAGAGCACAATTCTATAGATTCATAAATTAAATTAAAAAAAAGAAACAAACTGTGAAAAAAGAAAGATCGATTTGCCTTCCAAATGGCGACAGATTATTAAAAAAAAAAAAACTGTAAATACAATTCATTTCTCTCTTTACTGACGGCAACTGACATTCTTTTATTGATCCCCGTAAAAACAAACGAAAAGAAAACTTTCGGCGTCTTTTAACAGATGGTGTTGTTAAATGTCTTACAACAACGTAAGTCATTTTCTTGTTGTACTCTGTTTCTTTCTCTATAATACCTGTCAAATGTTCGTACTACATAACCTCATTTTTTACTCTACACTACAACATAAGCGAACTGTCACCTAAGTGAGTTTCCTTATACATAAAAGCACAACTTTGAGCTTTGGAAAATAAAATCCGTTAATCTCTGATAATTTGATAGAAAAAAAATCTGTAAAAAGGATTTATCCTTTAAATTGGCAACACTGTAAGTAACGCCATCTCGTAGTTAGAGCCCTTTATACATATTGCTCTGTTTCTTTGTTTACAGGGTTCTGTATTCTTTGCCCTTAACGTTGGGCACCAATAATTTTATATTATGTTGGGTTGAAAGGTGCTGCGCCCCTTTCGTTCATTGTCAATTATGTTGTGATTTTAATATGCATGATTTCTTATCTCTCTCTTTTTCAATCTTATCAGAGAAGTCTTGCTTTCTTCTTTTTTCTTTGGATTTTCCCTTATTTCGCTTCTTTTATTTAAATTTCGTCGTGTCTTGTGATTTTCAGTTCAAATCAGCTCGTTTCAAAGATTTGGCCACGACCCTCACAAATCATTTTCATAGGCTTGAGTCAGATGACAAGAACTTAGGTATGTGTGCAATTCAAATCACCTTGTTTGAAAGACTTGGCCACAATCGTTTCCAAATACTTTCATTAGATGGCAAGAACTTGTTTGAAAGGGTTAGATCCTCACAAATTGCTTCCAAATGAGTTCCTGGTTAAAGTAAGCTGTGTCAAAGTTGTCAATAACTTTACTGTCATTGTCATACTGTCTGATCATGACTTTACAAAAGAAAAATGTATAAAGGAAACGCAAAATGCAGAGGAAACTTGATTAATTCACTTCAAAACAAATCCTTCAACTTGAATGCACAAACGTACCCTGCGCTTCTCTTCTTCAATGTAATAAAGGCAGGGTTCTAACAGAAATCCTACAATTTTGACACTTACACTGACAGGTATTATAGAAACAAAAAAGAATAATGGAAGTTAAATACGTACACTTCATAACTAAAACGCTAAAGCTATGTTTACATTCAACTTCGTGCCAGCACGATAGTTTGACGTTTGCTTGGTATCATAAGCTAGCTAGTAGAGAGAGAGAGAGTAAAGATATGGAAGATTAATGGCGAAATAAACATCGATCAATCAAAGACGGATTGCTCTCTTTATAAATTTAGTTTGTTTGATTTGGTGTACTGTTAATTCCACTATTAATTGTCCATATATCTTTACTATTACTATAAAGGACTCTACTATTCGTAATACCCAAATGCGCGTCATCTAACGGATCTAATTTTTCCTAACAGACCGATTGTATTAAATTAGGGTTTACAAGATGAAGGAAAGCATTGTTTCAGGTATCAAACCTTCCGTAAACATCGA
Organism: Serrognathus titanus; assembly: GCA_039766575.1. NCBI lineage: Eukaryota > Metazoa > Arthropoda > Insecta > Coleoptera > Lucanidae > Serrognathus > Serrognathus titanus. The sequence continues at coordinate 18,004,315 of CM077911.1, read as the reverse complement.
ATAGGTATTGTTCAAATTGAAATTTCTCCTATTGGCGAACACATAGCTATTATTATATTGTAAAAGTTCCGACGCGCCGCCAACTAATTGGTAGAGTTCAATTAGGCATCGTTTGATGTCACGTGACACGTGATCATTATCTGTGGTTCAATCAGAGTCGTGCGGTAGCCTGTCCATAAAACGCTCGCCTTATCGAAGGCTCTCGATCTCTCGGAACCAATTCCGCACCGTAGATTTCACACCTCGAGTACTCGCCGCCTAATAGAATTAAAAAGAAACAATAATATTCAATCAGCGGAAAGGCAGAGACAACAATAACGTCGCTACAAATGAGATCCCCTTATCTGAACCTGCGATAACTAATCACCGAGAGCGGTCGATAATGACTAGGCGTTTCGAGCTCGGAGAAGAAGAAGAAGAAGACAATTACCGAAAGGACCAGAGCTCGACTTCGAGGTGCACACAAAAACTGGTAATGATCTGAGAGGGAAGGAACGGGTCTCTCGATTTCTTTAGCCATTCACTACAGAGCGGACTTTCAAATGCGTACATTTTTTTTTGTTTTAATTTTAGAACTTATAAATCAAAACGGTGTTATTAATGAACGCGCTTGAACTCTTGCGGTATACTTTAGTGATCAAGCGGTTGCGACCGACTAACTGATGTTTCTGATCCGGGATCTGAGAATTTTACCCTCTCACATAGAATCCACAAGGAAGCTATACGTATATTCCGATTTTTTTCATGTCGTTCATATGGCAACACATGAACAAAAACCTCCTTGACGTGATTTTCCGAAAGTAAATATTTTAATAGCACTCGATGCGACCAAATCGATAACGCATGTTTACAATAAATAAAGCCCAAAGCATGAGATGCATAAGTTGAGGAGACGACGCCCGAACAGAAATTACGACTTCGCGTGCGGCTGAAGACAAGGAGGCAAGGCTTAAAAACGAAACCCGAGGCAGAAGGAGCAGCAGGTAGGTACGTGGAAGAGGTACGAAGACACGAATCAAGCAAGAAGACCGGCAACAACGCAGCACTTCGAAAGTAAACTAGTTTAGAAGCGCTGCCAGGCCACGGCGGATCTGTCGTTTCGCTCTGTCGCACGCGGGCAGATCACGAGCGGAAGTAGTACCGACGTAATCGTAAAGCAAACAATATTTTATAGTTCAAACACATTATATACCTGTTCCCACGAAGTGGAAATTGGCAACCTCGCCCATACCACGCAATAACTTCATCATAAGACACTGTTGCTACTTTAAACCGCGATAAAAACATTTCGAAAAAGAGGGGGAAACCAAATTTACTTCAGGCCAAAATCAATCGTAGGACGTATTTGTCAATTCGTCGAGAAAAAAAGGCAATCTTCGGGTATTTCCCTACACCCGCCGGCCCAACTCGTTTCGAAACCATGCAGAATCAGGAAATGAATTCCAGTCCATGAGAACGGTAGCTCGATACTTCTCTATTTGCCACACATTATTATTATTTATGTGCGCGCGTTCATGTATTAATACGAGCTGCTGACGTCGGGAAACTGTTGTTGAAACTTGAGGAATGTCGCTTGCGTTGTCAAAAAAGAAAACTTCACGCTACTATGTTTCCTCATAGGTGTAACGCAAACGTCGCGTCGTAGGCTAATCAAATCTGAAGGGAATTTCGGACCTACAAAGTTAGCAACACTTGCTCGTTAATGACAGAACAAAAACTAACATTCCGTTGCAACACAATTTGTCATTTGTCATTCGACTAATAGATGGTGCTAAATTAAACCGTTAAAAAAGTTTCTGATTTAAATACACGAAGAATTACAACGTCTTGCCATTATTAACGCACACATTATTTTAAACCACCTTCAACGAGAATTAATTAACTGAAACACTGCCAACATGACATTAAGTCTTTGTTTGTCTATTTGTATAATAGATGGCGCTAAATATTAAAAACTTACTTAATAGGTTTTAGTAATTTTATAATAACCTACTAGAATTCAGATGATCTATTACGAAACTAACACAAAAGTGAAAACAAAACACGAAGAAAAAACTTTAAACCAGCAAGCAGAAACGTAATGATTAAATAAAGAAAAACTGCCTAATAATTATTAGTGTTATAAATAAAAATGCCAGTGGGTTCACTTACATTTCCCATGATTTAAATTGTAAATAATAATTAACAGCAGAACAGTTTCCGTTGCAGTTTTAATATAAGCCTAATTAGTATGTTTTGGTAACACGATAAAACTTGATTGTGCTTTCTACTGTTTATGACGACTACAGGCAGGAACAGTATAAATAATAAAGAATTTTACGATCTGAACAAGTATGAGATACGTGTTTGTCTAGAGCTACTAAAAAATTTCTCAACATACTGGTAATTGACTGAAACTGAGACCATAGAGTATGAATTCAATGAAAACAAATAAAAGCAGAGGTAATTGAAAATTGAAATTTATGAAGTGTAAACGGGATAACGTTAGGTTTTAGGTGGAGATAGTCACGTCTCTATAAGGGGCTAGAACGTACAATCTCTTGTACGTGCTTAGATCGCTTTCTGTCTGTCATATTGTCTATGTTCTCGCTTTCAAACAATTACTTGTATGTATTTATTTGCCTTGTAAAGTCAAATCAATCGTAATTTGCTCTTAATGTGATTTATAGAGCAAGCAAATTTCTAAAAAAAATTATGAAGGCGTGACTCCTTATAGAAAAGGGCCTTGTCGATGGTATAACATGTACATAATACAAAATAGTTTATTATACACGATGCTATAATGAATGCTATAACCGAGAGTATTTGCAACACGAACGAGTTTTGCAATTATTCAAGGTAATAATAGCCTTTATAGCGAGTGGTATATTATACTTTGCCCACGACTACAAATACTAAGAATTTTTAATTGCAATTTAAATAAAACGCTACTAAAATAATGTGGTAATACTATGTTAAAGGAAGTAGTAAGACTATATGTTAAACGAAGTGGTAAGACTATAAACATAAAAGCTTCAGCTTTTGAATACTTTGTAAACTATTTTAAGGCGATGTTAGAATTTTACTAGAATTTACTTCAATGTACACCATAAAGAATGATGGGCACCTTGACACTGTGAATAATAACTATTGTTTCTCCTATTTTGGTGCTTTAATGACTACGTTATTAAACTCACTTGGGTTTCATAAAGCAGCTCACTAAAGCCTTCGAAATTTGATTTTATTAGGTTGGCGATAACACTTCAAATTACAAAAATAACTTCCAAATTGACATTAGACATTTCTTTGACATTGAAGGCATCACAAATAATAAACATAACCTCCAAATTGGCGTTTGTTTGAAATTCTTTTAAGCGCCAACCAATGCCACCAACCGCCAACATAATAAAACAAAATTTTCCTATCTTTCAATAAATAGAAATAAAAAATAGAACAAATTATATAAAATACGTTTCATCACCATCAAATTATATTATATTTTATCTAAGCAATGCGCTGAGTTGACCAAGTGTGCGGACCAGTGTTGCCAACTACACAATAATTGAACACGATTCAAGATCCGACGCACGATTTTTACATTTTTGGTTATTTTGGACTACGTAATTGCTTGTCTAAACAAAAAATAAAGATCTAAATAGCTATCAAAGCGCGGAATTTTGTCCAATACACGTCAACAATACCCCAGATAATGAAAATAGATAGTACGCCTACCATACTTGCAGTGCTGCCAGATGGGAAAAACACTCCCTCTTTGGAGGGATTTTTTTTAAATAAATAAAGAGATTTCTTTTGAGGTATTGATTTATTACAGGAAACAAATTTCTTTTGAATTTAAATATTATTTATTTTTCATTTTTAGTACGTAAAACTCGAAATGTTTTTTAATGAATTGAAGAGGAAGACACATCTGGCAGCAATGTGTATTTTTGTGGATCGTTGTCAACGCAAGCTGTGAAGTCAATTTACATATTAACGTTTTTTTTTTATGAAATAAGCAAAACGCAGATTTTTTGACAGCTTACGTCATCTCAGTATATAAATCCTTCTTGCTGTATACAGTCAATTTACTTGACTCTGCACTGTCAAACTGATAACATGTTGGCATCACTCACTGCACATTTGTGACACTTCCTGTGTTATTTAACAGTATTTTTAAATTTATTCATAATGATATCTAATTTGACTTTTATCCACTGACATGTGAATGTACAAATGTACAAATACAGTCAAAATCACGATTTTGGTTCAAATTTTGACACTGACGTGCGGATGTTAATTAAACGCACTATATAAAATAACTAAATAGAACTTATATACAGGATGATTTTTAATGAGAGGATGATTTGGATTCACCGCCATACAAAATTGTTATTACACCAAAAATTTCACTCAGTAAATTCATTTCGTAATCTTAGAAAGTTTCGCCCACAATGAAAATAATTCAGAAAGAAGCAAATCCAATCAGGAATTGCTCGACAATATCGCGATCCAGTTCCGAGCTTAAAAAAAAACGTCGATTTATGTGGAGTCTTCTTTAATTGGGTGATTTACAAGAGGATTCCGTTATTAACGAAAAAAAAAAAGAGTGCCGATTATCCACCGAATCTCGCCGCCCACGATAAATCACGACCGGATTTACGATTTACGATGCCAGTCCGGGTCGTGTCGTGGGTGGATTTATATTAATATTCGTTTAATTGACACCGGCTTGATTTATGTGCGCTTTCCTCCGGTGTACAACGTCTCTTATTATAATTGTTGCTCGCGATTGGTTCTCGTCTGATTTAATGCATATAAACCGGACCTGTCAGTGGATTGAGCGATTAGAACCGTTTCTATTCGAATAAATCACCGGTGGGTTGTCTCTGATAATTATCCTTAGGAGAAATCGAAGAAAAACTTGCAAAATATAAATTAGTTGATTTACTTGCGCCGTAATGATTTTGCTATGCATACAACTCATTCCGATGGACTGTGTATATATTAAATTACAGAATCTGATGACCTCATGCCTGTGAGCAAGCAAGCAGGTACGCATACAAAGGTGAAAGAAAAATACGAAGAAGGCTGGGCGTGCCGTATTGCGCCGAGAGCGCTCGCCTCCAACCCAGACAATAGATAACCGTATAACCCTCTGCCCACTCGCCTTAGACCCGTTTCGAAAGGTCGGAGGACACGTTTCAATATTTACAATTTGGCATTTAGCGGGCGTAAACCAGCCGCCTACGAGACGAGAAATTACTCGCAATCACCCGGTATTAATCACACGGCGTGATCAAAAAAAAAACGAAGAAGAAACACGTCCACCTAACCGCCCTCTTATATTTTCCGTTGCAATCAACAAGAGCAACCTAAACTCCGCGAGATGGCAACAATTAATAAATTCGATGTAAATTAAAAACCTAACCTGGTTTGGCCTTCTTAAAAAAAATGCTTACACGACGAATTCCTATTGGCAGAGTGAATCCGATGTTAATTGAATTTTTCAGATCAATTGCGAGATAGCGGGCCTTCCCCCTATTATTACCTTAAAAGCTTTCGAATAGAGCGACCCGAAACGCTCTTACGGTCGATCCCATAACCGGCAATTATGCTCTGCCACAGATATAAACTAATTACACCACGGAATAACCAATTCATGAAACAAGTGGTCGGCCGCAGACTAAAAAAAAAAGTTAAATAAAATAAATAACGCTCGGAATTTAGCCCGATTATATCACTTACTCGACGCTGTGCATTTGTTAAGCCTGGTTTGCATTACACTAATTTCTGTAACGTGCAAAAAAGAGTCATGGTTACACGTGCTATTTCCGTATTATTTTTGGTAACATAATTTGAATTCGCTCGACTTTGGAATTCGCTCGACTTTGGCTGCGTCCGTTTTGGAACACGTGTGCGATGAGTAACCTACTTGATTCACCTGCAGATTTTAATTTATTAATCGAAGCTGTTCGATCTAATAACTAAATTAAAGACGGCTGTTGTCGAAGAATGGTATCACACTCGGTTACAAATCGGCGGAATTCACATCGAATAATGTCATAGGTGTAACGAGTTCCCTCTCTCTCTCTCTCTATATGTATTCAAAGTCAACATTTTCGTGAAAAAAAAAAACAATTTAATTTCCAAATAGTAATTAGTACCTAACAACTGCTTTAATTGATGTACAGAAAGCCGTTTCATCTTTTTATAAAATTATGCCAAATTGCTTTCTTAATTTGTAATTACATATTTTTATTTTATTTTAAATACACGTTTTTCTTAGAAAAGCATCTCTATTTTTTTTAATTATTTTCAACTAAAACTTTCCTAAAAAAAAAATCCAAATCCATTTCGTTTTGTGGGAAGCACGTCATAATTCGTTCATCGGCGGCGGCGCTATGTCGTGTTACAACTTGTTGAAATTTTTGTTGGATATTTCCTTTATCCAACCAACTTTCCTGTACATTTCATGGATGAAATTCCCAATCATGTCTTTGGCGACTTTTCAACCCTTGAATAGCAGTTGCAAGGACCCCCCTCCCCCAATAAGTGACGCTGCTAGTTTCGCCAACTTCGGCTTCAGTCGCCGATTGACACACATATCGAAACTGATTGCTTTGACACTTCGAACGCCGTGAGCTTACACCGTTGTAAATTATACTTTATCGCCACCACGTGAGCAGTTTACCAAAAAGCAAATTTCGACTTTCCTCTCGTTTGATTGAAAGTTAAGTAATGTAACTTGAGTATGTTTACTTTAGTCAAAGTGCACTCGACATTTATTCTCTCATATTTTGTTACTTAATGAGGCGTTTATGTAATCTCGTTGTGTTTTGATTCATTAACATTAAAGCATTTGTTAACTAATTCATCAGTCGATGGGTTCAGCATACGAGTGAGTAAGATTAAAATCTCCTATAGTTTGGCGAATGACCTTCTGCAAATTCGAAACGGTTTGAAACGCCGTCGAGGTTATTACTGGGTTTAAAGTTCACCCTGGCGTCCTTTTTAATAACACCTAAATTACCCACCCACCGTTGCTAGCCAAGGGGAAAGTTAGAGAAAGAAACAACGGAAACTTGTTATCAGGTCAAAGTAAGTAACAGGAGTATTCATTATTAAAGTTTTGTGGCAGCAAGCCAAACTAAAAAGGGGCCCACTCCCTGGTCCAACTGTATATCTCAGGTTTTCTGGGCACTCCGGCGATGCTATTCTATATCTTTTCTTTGGAGGCGATGTAAAAGGTAGAAGTGAGACGTGAGCAGGCAAATGGGTTCGGTGAAAGAAACTTCTAAAAGTGTCTCGTTGATGACAGCGCTCCTTGCTTCTTCTACCCATCAATTAAATCTGGTCTGGCTTCGTGTATATGAAATGGTATGGTTTGCCGAACTATACAGCACCAGCGGACGGCATGTGCGTGTGGTTTGCTGGACTATATAGCAAAGCGGTTGAATAATGTTCGACTATTCAGCTCAAGCAATACTGGTTTGAAATGATGCACGTTCTGCCTTTTACACCCTTATTTTGTGACGGGGATTAGGTATTTGCTGGCTCGAATCAGTGATGAGCATTCAGCTCAAGCAATACTGGCTTGAATTGTTGCGCGTTTTCCTTATTTTACGGCGAGGATTAGGTAACTCTATATCATTGGTCTGTTTGCTTGCTCGATTCAATGATGATATTCAGCTCAAGCAATACTGGCTTGAATTGTTGCGCGTTCTGCCTTTTATACCCTTATTTTGTGGCGGGGATTAGGTAACTCTGCATCATTGGTCTGTTTGTTTGCGCGAATCAGTGGTGAGATATTCAATTCAAGCAATGCTGGCTTGAAATGATGCGCGCTCTGTCTCTTATACCTTTATTTTGTGACGGGGATTAGGTAACTCTACATCATTGGTCTGATTGCTTGCTCGAATCAGTGATGAGCTATTCAGCTCAAGCAATACTGGCTTGAATTGTTGCCCGTTTTCCTTTTATATCCTTATTTTGTGGCGGGGATTAGGTAACTCTGCATCATTGGTCTGTTTGCTTGTTCGAATCAGTGATGAACAGAGTTGCGTCTTATTTGTCGGTGGAGTGTGTTTGGTTCGGTGGTTGTCTTAGCGACCAAAATGAGGTTGCGATCCTCTTTGTTGGAAAATCAAAAACGAATGAGGTTACGCATTAATTCGCTAAAGCTGGAGTTTCCTAAAAACAAGCAAGCAAAACGAGCGAAGTCTAGGAAACCACCCTCATTTAATTTTTCACTTTTGGTTTGATCGCGGATGGTATTGGTCTGGCCAAGTGTCCTAGGAAACCCCAGCCTCAATTTGACTGTCGTCATCGTGACTCTGTTACGTAGACGTCAACGTGACGTTTCGCCCGGATGTGTCAATGTAACATTGCTTGACGTTTCTTGATGTCTTGACGCTTCTTGTCATGTGTGTCATCGTGACTTTTTGATTTTGTTGGTCGCGCAACAACTGATTCTAGACCATTTCATCTTTTAAAAGCTGTTTGACACCTACTATAGTTGTTAGAAAAAGCCTTATACGTAACCAATTCTTCCTATTTAATGTCATTGTTGCCATTTCTTTGCTTTTTATTCTCTTGTGCGTCCTCTCTCTCCTTTCTATTCGCCTATATTTTTACGGGCCTACTCGGTTTCTTTTATCACTTTCGCAAACTCTCTTCGTTCTTCATTTTTGTTGTCATTCTTGCTCTCCCCCTCACTCCGCTTGTAGTGATTTCATTAGTTCCTTATTTGTTTGCCGTTCCATAACAAATATTACAAAAAAAAATTTGTTCAGCCTTTCATCAAGCAGAGAATATTTATGTTCCTAGTTAATTAAATGCAACACAAAACCGTAAAAGTGCAAAGCGTTGGCGTGTAACCGGACTTGTTAATTTGTTAGTACATGTTTACCTTGTAATTAGCGAAATTAGCGCCGCGCGACCAAACAAAAAAAAAACGTATTAAATTCAGTACGAGAACTTGAAGCGCCGCCACGTTTCGCACAAGGGCCATTTACCGAGGGTAGCTTGTGACAAAAGGGCTGAAGTAAACAGATGACAACTTCCATAAATAATTTTTGAGCGGCCGCAAAACGCACAAAAGAACCGTCGGGGGAGCGCACTTGACGGTATGTCGCCCTGTATACGTTACAGAAGGGTGTATATTTGAATACATCGTGTATTATCGCTTTGTTTACGCGCAAGCAGAAGTTATGAAAAGATTTTTTTATTCATGCATTTTAGATGAAAACAACTGAATACAAACTTATCAAAACAAAAGATTTTATGCAAAACTGATGGATTCCATTCAGATATTGTTCCGAGATTATTTTTTTAGGGACTCGTCTATCTTCACAATGATTAAGGAACTCTTCTTTCATCTTTCACTACGTCTCTTTTTTTATATCCGTTTGTCTTGTCTGTCTGCATAGTAAAAAAAAAGGACAGGAACGTGTGCACACATACATATATAGAACCTAGAAAAATCTTTTCAAGCAAGAGAAACAAAGCCAAAAAAGCAACAGAAACATGTGCGTTGAAACTGAATAGTAAATCCCAACCCTAAAAAAAAAACTGTGCGACAATGGCTCGCGTCCCATAGAATTCGAATAGAATCGAAACCGAACTCGCATCTGTTGCCCATTAATCCATGAGGAAATTGCGCGGACAAGTGCATAAGGGGCGGCGGCGCGGAGGAAGCATCAATAGATTCAATTAACCCAACGAAGCCCCGATTTGCTCGACCCAGTTCGAATCTTCTGTGTTATCAACTCATCACATGCGTCGCTTTTCATCTACGGCCTGACCGATTTGTCACGGACACGCTTGTTCGCTCCGCGATAATCGCTGCTCGTAATGGTCACTGAGAAATTCTCCAATGAGGACTTTCCTAGATTTTGTTTGTTTTTTTTACTGTAGCGTTGCCAACTTGATAGAATTTAAACTGAGTCTATTTAGCGTTTTAATTTAAAGCCCCTAGATATCAAAGTACCCAGAATGAGCCTCCATTTTGACGCAAATTGGCGGCAAATTTAAAAATACTCTACCAATTGTTAGAAAAAAAATGTTGATCGATGACGTCACAGTTCGAAATATGGCGAAAACTTAATGTCGATTTATGGCGAATAATTAGCCATTTAACTTTTGTTTTGTAAAGCTTAAACCATAGATATTCCTTACTTTTTAATCATCCTGTGTAATTCCGATCGTTCGTTCTCAGTAATTGTAATTCTGAGAATTTATAGTTGAACAAAACTATAATACTCTTTAGGCCAGGTTAACTGTAACCTTCAGTTAATTACCATAGCAACAATTCTCTTCGTAATTGTGACTATTAATCCGTTCAGCCAAATTTCATTCGCTGCAAACAGCAGCCAAGATAGTCGCTAACTTTGGTTGAACGCAACGGCAAACGAAATGTCAAATAATTTACGCTTTTGTTTAATTTATTTTCATACGTCTCTTGAAGTTAACGTCCTTCTATGTTTTGCTTGCCATATGTGATAAAAAAAAAGTATAACTTACTTGCAAAACGAGTCGCCCCTAGGCGAAGAAACGCAGGTCCCTCCATTCTTGCAGGGGCTGGGAGAGCAAGAAACAAAACCTGAAAGCAAACGAAACAGGGTGCTAAAAACAGTTCACAAATTAGAACGCATTGAAAAGAAAAGGTTGAAATCCACACATGTTGCTACATTATTGCTTAATTAAATTCCCGGTAAAAGTTCCAGCGGAATACTTTCAGTGCAGCGTACAATTAAAATCCCATTAAATTAAAACATGCGGTTTATTGCCCCGTTCATCATCGAATTAATGCGCGCGACTTTTCGCCGACAGTTCCGCGTATAATCACGCGGATAAACGCCGCGCGCTCGTTTATACTTCGCCTCGTAATTTTTCAGCAATTAGCAGCGCGACTTCAGCTGCGGCGCGCAGTAAATAAACATAACACTGAGTTGTCGTTTTAAAATTAGAAGATTGAATTGACGACGACATAAACGATCCGGAATTGTTATATCCCGGATAAGATCATTAGGTTGGAACGGCTTGCTGCCTCTACGTATAAATAACAGGCAAATTGAAGTAAAAATTTCAAAACCGTGGTGGAAAATATGTTTCTCATTTGGGAATTCGTTGTTTTCCACCACGGTATCATGAATTAATTAATTAACCCACATAATCAAGTTATTTTGAACATCCTGTACGGTGGTCGAGCCGCTCTAGCATTCCAGTGACGGCGTGGCGCAGCTGCTCGTGACGTCACGCGTTCCCCCTTGCAGTAACGGTCCAGACAGGTGGTGGCTTTCCGTTGCTCGCGCCCCGCACGGGGCGCGCTTTAATATTTCTCCCATGATAGCGAGAGCGTCTGATGGTAATGAACTTTGAAAACGAAAGGGACGAGGACGTACTTTCAACCAATTATCAAAAATTACAACTGACGTTATCTATTTTCGAAATTTAATTCTTGGAAATGCAAGAGCATGTAAATACACAGAATAACCGCTCAGAGTTTGCAGTAGATACGCTAAGTATATTTGAAGAGGCGCTTATAGTTGGGCGTGTCAATACTTGTTCTGTGCGATTTCAACAAGTTGGGGGCTACTCCGTGACCTACTTCATCAAATTATAAGAATGTAACAGGAATTTTATTGATGATTAGAAAGTAATCTTAAGTCGAGTCTTATTAAGAAAATTAAAATTTAGGTCGAGAGAACCTCGAATATTATGAATGAAAAAAAAACATGTAATTTCTACAGTCTGTCTTTCTTATTTAGTTTATCTTGTTTTGTTTAAACGAATAAATGCCATTTTACACACAAACCTCAAAGTAATACCTCGCGTTTGCACGACGAAGATGTTACTCTTACCTTTGTTTATCGCTCCTTTATATAGGGGCGAAGTCACGAGTTTGCACAGCAATAACCTTCCCTCTTTTATTTAATTTTTTATGATGAAAGTTTTATTTATTTTTAGAATAACCAGAGCCTGGCGCATTTGGACAACTAGAACACCAATTACTAATTTTTTTAATGAATTATTTTAAAAAGGAATTAAATATTTATTTCAAATTGATTAAAATTCAAAATAAAGAGTTTCGGGGTTTAAAGTCGAACTAAAAAGAATCGCGGACGTGCTTTGTACCGGTATTTATACGAAAAAACAATTGAATCAGCCACTGATTTTACGCGCCGCTCGCTGGTTTTGATATGTGAAGCAACCCCGACTGCAGCTGAACATTTGGAATAATGGGGCAGCTTGACCAACGCTGCTTTACTGTAGGTTATGTTGTCTCTAGCTTGTTTACTTGAACAACTTTCGACTACCAAATACTTGTTTTACAATCTCTTAGCTACATTTAGTCCGTACGTGGACTTATATCATAAAGTCTAATCTTCCCTCGTCTAACCTAACTTTCTAATTTCGTATAGGTACCCCAAACCAACTCAAATTCTGTCTTATTTGAAATCAATTCACAATTTTTTTTTTGTATTTGTTCATTTCAATTTCTTTTCAATATTTACATTCGTTACAATTTAATTACTGATAGAAACTTTGACGTTTTAATAAAGAGTTTCTAGTTTAAAGTCGAATTGAGAAGAGTCGCGGACGCGCTTTGAACCGGTATTTATATGAAAAAACAATTGAATTTTTTTCTTCAAATTTTAATTGTTATTTTACAATTTCTTACATACATTTAGTCGTAAGTACATTAATTTATTTCATAAGATCAAATTTTCCTTCGTCTAACCTAACTTTTCATTTCGTATCCCAAAATAACTTAAATTTTGTCTTTTTTGAAATTAATTAACAATTTCCTTTGTCTTCCCTCTTTTCAATTTATTTTCAATATTTACATTCGTTACCGGTATTTATGCAAAAAAACAATTGAAGTTTTTTTTCTTCAATTTTTGACTACAAAAAAAAATTGAAGGTAAGTAATTTGGAAACAGTTATTTTACAATTTTTAGTCGGTAAGTGCATTAATTTATTTAATAAAATCAATCTTCCTTTATCTAACCTAACTTTATAATTTCGTATAGGTCCTAAAAATTAACTTAAATTTTGTCTTTTTTCATATAATTCACTATTTCACTTTGTTCATTTCCTCTTCTTTTCAATTCAATTCGTTACAATTTAATTACTGATAGAAATTTTGACGTTTTAATGAAGAGTTTCGGGTTTAAAGTCGAATTGAAAAGAGCCGCGGACGCGCTTTGTACCCGTATTTATATGAAAAAACAAATGAACGTGGATAAGTAATTTAAAAATCCTCATTTTACAATTTTTAGCTACAATTAGTCAGTAAAATGTACATTAATTTATTTCATAAAATCAAATCTTCCTTCGCCTAACCTAACTTTCTAATTTCGTACACTCAAAATTAACTTCAATTTTGTCTTTTTTAAATTTAATTTCAATGAAACAATCGGTATGTACACGGTGTACACTGTTAGAGTTGTTGACGATTGGAGGAAAACAATTTCTGTTTACATTCGGGGAAAGAAAAAAAACAATGGCGTCGCTCCGGAAACACTGTTTAATAACTTACAACAACTGATAACGACGCGCCTTAGAAGACGAGAACAGGATGTCTTAAATTAAATAATTATTTATGAATACAGTGTGTTTGATTTTGAGTTGGAAACCCACTTCTTGCGCTTTTGTCAAAAAATACAGGAAGGAGGCGTGGCTTACACTTCTATTGCCCCTGACTCCGTCTTATTTCAAGCTTCAAAAAAAAAAGAAAACAATCGGGTCTTCAACAAAAAAAGTCCTTCGAGTTAGCCTAGGGGAAAAAATGGCATGTCGTAGCTTGCGTGATCAATTTCTTATATGTCTTTGATTAACCTCAAAATGTTATTCGCACGTGGACAAGACCTAGGTTTAAGATCTGTAAATTGAATTGCATATTCGTTGGCCTATATAAAAATATAAACTCTGTAAGTAATGTCTTCGTTCAAAACGAATATATTACATTAAACGGTCCTTCGCATAACCTAAATTTTGTATTTTGACAGCTCTTGTAATAATCACAGCACCTTTTGTTTCCAAGGCTAACTCGAGGTATGTTTTTGTTGAAGACTCGATACAGTATGTTTAAAAAATTGGGTTACACATAAAGCCTCCTAACTACTATTCGATTGTTGTTCATTGTTGAGATTTCACAAGATTCCCAAATTTCAAGACCTGATTGGCGGATTAGAGGAAAACGATTTCTATTTACATTCGGCGAGGAAAAAAAAACACTGTCGTCGCTCCGGAAACATATTTAATAACTTACAACAACTGATAACGACGCGCCTTTTTAGAAGTCGAGAACAGGATGTCTTAAATTAAACAAATAAGATAGCGAGCAAGTGTGCGCGGATTAGGTTTCTGTTTATTTTGATCCCGAATCTCTCTCGAACGAATTTAAGAAAACACCGGGAAAATTCTAGTTCAACGAGAAACCAAAATAATTTTCGCTCTCACCAACAGACGGCGCATTGTTTCGTCCTCTTTTATTTGTAACTTTAACGAGCGTATGCTAATACATGCATTGAATTTTTTTCTTTTTGGTTCTTAATTAGCGTGTTGTGCCTGCAGAGCAACAAAAAAAAACTTTGCCTCTTCACAACTGCGTGCGCAATTAACGAGGCCCATTCAGGAGCGGATTTAATTAGTCCATTATAAGCTGAAAACAAATTATGGCAACCGCATAAAAATCGAGGCGGACGAAATTTCTTGGCGAGATAATCTTAGAAGATTCTCAGGCTTTCTCCTCGACATGTTCACGGGTACGCCCAAGTCCCTCCTCGGCCAATGGATGCAAGAGCAAGTGCACCGGCTCTTAACGGCGTTTCTTTTATGTGAACTTATGGGGCGCACGTAATTTTTAATGCACGCGAAAGATTTCTGAATAGAAAGTTAACCGCTTTATTAAAATTAATAAACGCGAGCGGCGATTTTTTCAAGACGATATTGAACGAGCTTAATTATATGTACTTATACTCTGTTCCATATGTAATCAACCATAAAAAAAGATCATCTCGAATTTTTTCACAGCAATCTCTATAAAAGCAAAACCGAGCGCGCGATTTCTGTTTTCTATTGCTTTGGCGAACTAGTTATTGTACTGGTTGATGATAAACTACTTGAAAAGTTAGTTGGTAACAAAGAAAACCATAATTTTAAAATTTAGAAAACTAGAGGCAAGATGAATAAACCATTAATAAAAGGGAAAAAAACTTCACTAACTTCGTCTATCTCTATCGCTATTCTGTGGTAATGCCTTATCTGGTTTGAGGGTTTTGTATTACTGAACTTGTGATCTTGTGAATTTATCATTTACAGTTCGTCCGGTTAAAGATGCACAATTGTTTCCTAAATGACAAGAAAAAAAAACAGCAGACGATTAAAAAATAACCTGAAGTTAATGCTTCGCAATTTTTCGCCCGTATATTTGAAGCAATTATTATTATCAAAAAGATCGGTGAAAGTGATTCCGAGTCTAAATTCCGAAATAAATAGGTTCCAAATTTCCCCGAGACAGTCAATCATTTATTGTTACTCACTCCCATCTCTAATCCTAAACGAATCATCTATGGCTATCTTTTTTTTACCAAGTGATTTAAAAAAATTTACATCCAGATGGCTGACTTTTTTAAACAAGATAAATTCAAGCAAAACGTGGGACGTAGCTTATTACAGATAATTATAGACATCGTTTATTTTGATAGATTTTATTTAATCAAAAGTTTAAGTAAAAGTGCTTTCACGAAAGTTTGATTAAATTACAAACCTAATTTTCGTCTTAAAAAAAAAAGAAAGAAACTGAGAGCAAAATCAGTGAAAAAACAGCTTGACAGGTCGCAAAAGCAAGATTATGTTGAAAACAGTGTTTCCAACTTGAACTAACGTTCGCAATTCGAAAGGATCAGGATCTTTTGGTAGATTTAAAATTAACTATTTTTTTAATCGTTTATGTATATGTCACACTTTTTTCGTTAACAATTAAAAAAAATCTTCAAATTTGACAAATATTAAAAGAGATGTAATGAACTAATATTTTCCTTAAGTTAATTCCACCAAATGTGATGTTTATCAACGTTTTCAGTTTTTCATAACTAACGGGCTTTCTAATAAAAAAAAAAACTTCTCCAGCATGCCATGGAAAAATTAATGCAGAAGACGTATGTCCACTCTTGCAACGCGTAAACGATAACCTCACTTTTTAAAAGCAAAATGTTTCAATTAGGTGAAAAAATTATATATTATATATAAAAAGGTACCAAAATTACTTACTTGCTTTAGTTTTAATTGCGCCCATTACATTTTGGAGTACAACCAGTGTTACCAACGTGTAGAAAACAAAAAAATCCCTCAAAAAAAGCATTTTCAATATAGAAAATCCCTAAAATTTGTTACTAAATTCAGTAATTTCCTTTTAATACATAAAGTTAAAGAAAACAGAAACAAAACACTTTACAGTGTAATTCAATAAAATAAGTTAAAAAAATAACTATTTGAAAAGAAGAGTGACAAAACAATGAAAACAAAATAATAAAAATTCAAAAATAAACAAATAGAAAATAATAATAATAATGAAGACAAAAGCCAACCGATTTTACAACATAACTTAGTAGATTAATAAATTTAAAAAAAAACTCTTCAGGAGGAAAGGTGACAAAACAGAGAAAAGCAAAATTTTAAAAAATAAGCTTTATAACAATAACATTAAAAAAATAAAAACAAAAGACAATCGATTCTAGAACACAATTTCGTAGGTTCTAAATTAAAAAAAAAGAAAACTTGAAACAAACAGTGACAAAACAAAGAATGATTTGCCATCCACATGGTCAATAGATTAAATAAGAAAACCGCAATAGATGGCGCTGTTGAATAGCTCACACCAGTGTTGCCAACTTATTTTTTGTTTATAGATTAAGAAAAAAATAATAATAAAAAGAAGCAAAGAAAATGCCAAACAATAAAATTTAAAAAAGCAATAACAACAAAAAAAATTATTTGCCTTCCAACATGGTCAATAGATCATAAAAGAAAACTGCAATAGATGGCGCTGCTGAACATTTCACACCAGTGTTACAAACTTTTTATTTGTTTATAGATTATTAATAAATAATAATAATAATAATAATAATAATAATAATAATAATAATAATAAAAAAACAAAGAAATTTCGATTCAATAAATTTAAAACAAACAATAAAAACAAAAGACTATCGATTTATAGCACAATTCAGCAGATTAAATTTTAAAAAAAAGCTAGAAAGGCGGCAAAACAAAATTTTAAAAAATTAAATCAAAACAAAAGACACAGCAAAGCGCAATTCAGTAGATTCACAAACATACGAGAAAACCTTTCACCGTGTTTCAACAGATGGCGCTGTTGAAAATCTTATAACAACGGAAGTCACTTTTTTATGACCGCCCAGAAATGCTCAACGAAACGTGGTCTTTCAATACCAAGTGTTTTTTTAAATTCTTATCAACTCTTGCCACGGAATTTGGACGGTATGTCTTAGCTTTACTGTAAAACAGCATCGAGAAGCCCAATTACGTACTTTTCACTTAAGTTAAGACATGCCGTCTAGATTTCATGGCAAGAGTTGATTAAAAATCACTCGGTATAACCCATCAATAAGGTTTTCGAAATTAAATTAGCAATGCCAAATACAGCGTAGATGAAATGACAGCTTAAAACTGATAACAAACAATAACGCAAATGACATGCGTTCGTTCCTCGGATTCCGTAATGTCATAGTCGCCTGCGAACTATTTTTTTGAAAGCCGTTTAGTTTTAATTATTGGAAACTTTGGACCCCTAAAGGACGTTAGTAAGTTTGAAAGGTTTTCGGTAGAATTTCGAGGCAAATCGGTAGAGGTGGCAACGCTGGTTGAAACCGTCAAGAAATGTAACGCGCATACAATCTGCGCCATACGTCTATTGTTGACAAAAATTGTACAGCATTCTAGACGTGAAATTTAAAAAGAAATAACATTTGACATCTGACATCTTAGGTTGTTTGGATATATTTTGACGAATTTTGTTAGTTCCAAGCATTCATTTATTGTGGAGGTAACAAATGGAACTTAAACAACCCCGGATACATCAGAAATGTTGGCCTATGCGTGTGAAACGGGCCTTACCATTCTCCGTTCTTAAAATTGATTAAAAATAATTTCTTAGCGGTTTTGAAAATTACAAACCATATTCTCCCACAGAGCAAACCATAAATTACTTATTATTAGTTCGTTTGAATCTATTAACACCTAATAGGCGCTAAACGTTCGTAAACAACAACGGTACTCTCTCGCAATTAGAAATTCGTTCTTGGGCCAGCTGTTCGGGGTCCGGGTCTGAAAATCGCGCCGTAATTAATTAAGGTTCGAGTTCTCACCGGACGAATCTTCTTGGCCGGTTTCACACACCGCGGCGCGGAAATAAAACCTGTCCGTTACAGTTAGCAGTGCGCGTCATCTCGGGGGCTTCGTTAATCACCGCCTTGATTACGCAGGATTTTTGCCTATTATTAAATTACACGTTCGTATATTCGACGATGATTGATATTCGTGAGGCGTTTTTGCCAAAGTGGGGCAACGGTAGCTCGATTAGGTGAGAAAGACGTATGATTGATGCGTGTTTGATTTGTTAACGATCGTTATTTATTAAGCGATAACGATAGGGCAAAAAAAACAGATCACAAGTACGAACGCGTGTCTCTTATCAAAACTTCCCAGAATTTCCCTAAGTGCTCCCTGACAATTTATGACAACGATAACTATAAAGCCGAATGCTCACTGAACAGTGCGCCGCGGCGCTACAACATGACGTCAGTTTGCTTGATCTATTTTTACACTGTTTCTGATGCGAGGCCAAAATGACATGACGTGATGTGACACGCCGCTTAATGTGAATTGGGCCTAGATCAAGTACATTCAAAGGATGCAAACGAACGTTTACTACACACGAACTTTAAACGTTGAAAAGAGAGGGAAATTTTTATTTTTTCAGTGAAGGTTCAAGCGATACTATTAATTAGGATCTTTAGCAATACCTTCTGGCGGACACTGCCGCGAAATTAATTTGTTACAGTTCAACGTTTGAATGCAGAAATAAAGCGTGGGAATTGTGCGTCGATTTCCCGCTCGTGAAGGTCGGCTTGGCTTGCGGGGAAATGTTCAATTGAAACAAAAAAATCACTTTCGATACAAAACGCTTGCCAGCTTTTTCAAAAAAGAAGAAAGAAACTCGGTCAAGTTGAGTAAAGTCCCTAGATTTGACTGACATTTAACTCATCTGCTCAGGTTTGGAAACAACAACCTGTCACCCTTTTGCGGTCGGTCACTTATGAAGTAGTTATATTTTATTCTTTCCAATTAAGAGGAGTCAGTGGTGACATTATTTAACATTTATCTGTCAAAGCTCTTTTCTTTTCTACAACTGTCTTCTTTAAAAAAAAATATACACGTTCCAAAAGCATTTAAAGCTAAAATTTATTTAAAATTTTCCATATGATCGAACCTGCACTCTTCAATTAAGTTTTAATTTTTCTTAAAAATCGAAACGTAGAAATTAAACATTTGGTAGTTTTCAGCTTGTTGTGTTAACCAATGTTGCCAATTTAATGATTTTGTTACTAGTTCTGTGGTGACTTTCTGCTGCAAATTTATGTCGAAAATTTAGTGATTTTATGACTGGTTTAGTGACAAATCTAGTGATTTCGTTTGAAAATGATTTCAACCAAACAAGTCAAGGCTTATAAAAGCCAAGCATTAAATCGAGTTCTTTTTACCAACAACACAACTTAAAACGGAGAACTTTCTTACGCTTTTTGCACAACCGTCAATTTTGACAATTCACAGAAAGAAAAGAACGAAAATAACAAGTGAATGACGATCGATTCCTAATTCCTGCCCATTTTTTGGACAAAAAAAACAGTATTTGAAAGTTTTCTGTTCTAACGATGATCGCATTTTGTTCCTTTATTTTTTGGTCTTTCGAAAAAAAAAACGCAATTATTCTTATTACCACTTTGTAAATTTGTTTCACAGTTGATTTGTTATTTTTTTACGAAGAAAAAAGTCGAAATTCGATCGCCTTTTGTTATCGCTTTTAATTTATTTGTTCGACTGTTCTTTCCATTGCATTTGTTAAAAAATCAATCGTCTTTTGTTTGTGTTTGTTTTGTTAATCAAATTATCGTGTGTCACAATTTAGTTGTCAATCGCAAAATGCAATTTTCAAAAGTGACCCGGAAATCCAATACGAAACGAACAAAGAACAACATTGAAACCAACATAACCTAAAAATAAAAGTCCCATTTACAAGGTACTACGACCAGAAGAAGTCAGGTTTCGACGGTAAAAGTTACTCAATCGTGTAACTTTAGTTACTCATTACAAAAGTGAATGTATTTTAGCTAATGCGACTTTTTTTTAAATTTCTCCTCGTAGTTGGCCGTGAATTGTTAGTTGTGGACTAGCTTCAATCGACCTGACGTATGAAATATGAGTTTTAATGGTGGACATTTTATGATTTTACTTTCAGTTTTAAATAAAGTTTGTTAATAAACCGATCTTTGGAGTTTATGACATTTCCTTCAATAAGAAAAGTGAGGTTATGATATACGTCAATTTATTATTATTATTTATTATTTCAAGCAAGGCTGGTTCACATCTAACAATTCATGGCCAACTACGTTTTTAAATTAAATTAAATTTTAAAAAAGCACGTTATAAGAAGTAAAGTGAAAACACAGTTTGTTTTCTTTATTCTTTAGTATTTGTTTCTAGTGAAATTTTCTGATTATTTTCTGATTCCAGTGACTTTTTCCAGATGTGTTGTTGGCACCGTTCTGGCATTTGTAAGCTTTGCTTTTTGTTTTCAGAGAATTTATTTGTTTATTTTATTTCATAAAATCAGACAGATTTGTGACGGTTTGTAATCAGCAAATACGGAAAAGGAAATATGTATAGTAATGCAATGCATCCATGAAAGCCACTGTTATCTAAAGTACGTTAACCTATTTCGGTGCGTTTTTCGAACAAAATCGATACCTTAAATTTTATAGTAGTGGTAACACTGAATGCCAGTTGTGTGTATTTACTTCACATCTGCATTGTCAAATTGAGAGTATGTTAGCACATCTGTAACGTTTCCTGTTTTGCTTAATAGTATCTTTAAATTTATTGACTATACCATACACTTTAACATATGCACAGGGTTGCCAACTCAAGAAAGGATAAAGCACCAGATCGGATCACTAAATTTCATCAACAGTCAGAAGAGAGATACTTCAAACTAACATCAAAATTACACATGAAAGATAACACAATAGTGATGATAATAAATACACAAAAATAAATTAGCACAAAGAAAAATATAAAACAATAACGCCACAGAAAACTTGTAAAATGTCAATTGTCAATTACTAAGACATATAAAACTGACAACTCAGTAATGCAAATTCTGTTGTCTGTTGAATGCTGTTACACAACACAGATTACATGTTAAAAAGAAAAGTTACCAAATCTGTCAGCCCTGAATTGACATTTCAAGTGTAAAAAAAGAAACGCTGGTTTGTAAAAATTAAATTCAAAATCAAAAACCAACAAAAATGACGATGTGCTTCCAAACCCTACCGAACGAGTGAAACGTCAACAAATCTAGTGGCTTTGTCATTGGGTGCGTTCAGCGTACACAGGAGTTGCGTAATAGTTAAAAAAATGCGTGCTGCTGAACGCACTTCGATTCAACAAGTGATATAAGCAGACACGTCAACCATAAATTATAGTGAGTGATCAGTTTCCCGCTGTATTTTATAAAATTGTGTCTGCATTTGTTTTACGTAAAGGATGGACAGAATGAAGTGGTTAATGTTGTAGTACAGTAGCAGACAAGAATATCCGGGCAAGAATTTGACATGTCAAGCATGTTCAGACAAATTTGATGAATCAGGCTTTTATTGAGGTTATACTTCTGTCAAAATAATTAAATAAAATTTGTATTAAACGTCAAATGATGTCCTCGGACTTTATTGTCCGCTACCGTACACGTTCTGAGCTTATCACGGATATATGCTAATTAGCAGACTTCGGTCATTTAGGAGCGTTGCCATGATTACGCAATACGAAGACCAATGAAATGTGCGCGTTAATTGCGTAGCCATGGCAACGCTCCCAAAAGTCCGAAGTCTGCTAATTATGTACTATACAATCAATTACCTTCGTTTGCTAAAAGCTTTAATCAATTATTCAAACAAAACATGGAAAACGCATCCAATGATGCTCTTGAAGCTTTTAGAACATGAGTTATAGCGCTTGCAATTTTTTAAGGTTATTATAGTTGCGGATCATGACCAACGTAGCATGCCAAATAATTTGAAACGTTTTAATTAATGTAGAAGCAACATTGCCTACGATTAGGTTGCATTCAGATCTCTTTCTCGTTTTAATAAAACATTCAGAACGTCACTCGATGTATCCGTTAGGTTGAGTAACCGCTCACTCGACTGCTGACTTTGTTGAACGCACCCAATGACTAAAATAACATGTGACAAATAACTGACGTTCTGTCAACGTCAATTTGACAACTAAATTGTCGTTCTAAAAATTAATTTGAGAATTAAAATGAATTTCTCGCTTGTCAGGAGTTATTTTACCTCCGACTTTTTGGATTAAATATGTAATTTGTTTGCTTTTATAATCAGTGATTCCAACGGAAGTTATAAAAACATACGAACAACGAACAGGTTTTTCGTCACATCTGAGAGGGGCCGAGCAAACCATTTCTGAACCCCCCTCAAAACAGGGTGGCGTGCCTAAACTACATGTTGAATAAAAAACTCGATTGATATCTCCAAACTTTGGTTGAAAATAAAGCTTGCGCGTTTATTTTAAATTCGCACAGATTCAAACAAGTGTTCGCTCGGCGGCACATAAAGAACTCTCTTCCCAGATGATCCGAGAACGGTGGTATTTACGAACGCCGCGCTTAAAATAAATCTACTCTACTGCCATAAGGCATTCCCACCTGTTGCCGTGTGAACCACACAGAGAAGTACGAGCGTTAAAAGTGCAGTAATCCAAAAATAATCCTTTCTCGTGTCTGCAATCCACATTTTAACATAACTTCCCTCATGGGGCACACATATCACTCTTTAGTACACTGAACACTATCGAATTTCCAACCGGCACTAAGTACAACACATTTTCCGTTTAGTGTGGTCGCTTTCCTCCAAATTATCAACAACAAAAAAATATATCACATCAAAAACGTTCGTTACCTCGCGAGCACGTACACGAACGACCACGGTACACTCTCGTCTGCACGAGAGGGGCTTTGTTTGCGACGCGCAAAGATGGCAGCCAAGTGGTCGCGGTGTTCCTACGCGATCCTTCACTCCTTCCGATGGGATTTTTTACGCTCTTCGTCTATGAACGGCGCCGTTGTAATTCGCAATTTACCATCAACGACCATCACGAAATCACCACGCTAAAATTCAAACACCAACGGCGTCCTTTCCCCGAATTAAACGCGTGAGAAAATTCGCGGACTACTTTTCGTCCCGAGATACAAGAACGTATCCCGCGGCCGATCCGCAACGGCCAATCACAGGCTCAGCTGACCAATGGGTTTCCGAATTTGTTTTTACGAAAAAGCGGCGCTGAAACCGTGCAGTTTTTACGTTACTTACGCTTAAACAATAATAAATAATTATCGAATTTGATGGAAAACGTATTATTCTTAACAATACAGACAAATTGAAACGCACGTGAAGTTGCATACCTTTAGGCGTTTGACGGTAATATTAACGCTCGGTGAGAAGCGAAGCCTCCAGTAAACGCTTGCATGATTCACACATTCGTCGAATTTTAAATCAAAAACTAAACGATTCCTTTCAAAAGGCCCTTCATCGTTTAATGAATGCACAAAGCCAGCACTCGCGACTAACGAAATTTGAAGTACGACGTTAACAATGCTGCCAACCGACCAAGCATACGTCTCGGAAGATAGTTACCAAAAATGTCGGTAGATGTCTCTGCATTGCGATAGATCGTTAAAATAATTTAAGTAATACTAAATTTAATAAATTTAAACAACGAACGTTGTTTATTTTTCAATGATCAAAAACTATGGCGCCAATTCATAGCAAAAAAAATCTCACCGTACTTTGATTTTTAAGAAAAACCGATGTATTTTAAATACTGAATTGAAAACGAATTTACCGACTTCGGCAACACCGCACCGGACCGGCGTCGAGTTCAAAATCGATAAAGTTGACAACACTGAATAGAATGATAATTACAAGATTGGCAAAATTCAAATTTATTGACGGCAAATTTGTAAATCAAGCGAATCCCGTTCCTATTTACGTTTTACGAACTTGCAAAGAGTCACAAAGTCACTTTAATGAGTTTACCTAAAAGAATTCCGTCTTGGTAAAAGAATCCGCGCTTACCTTTCGCTTCTAGGTTAATCATGCCACTGCCACTGGTTTACGCGTTAAAACCACATTAAAACGCGAAAACACACATTTAAAAACACGTCCCACACATAAAACAACGTTAAAATTAAGTAAAACCAAACGTAAAATAAACTTATTTGTAGTAGTACTTCCCGCTCGGGAAATTTCTAGAAATTGCAGCGCCATCTAGGCTCTACAATGTTGGTATCGCTGCGATGTTAGAATGGCGCGCTTTTTAAATTGCACGTTCTAGGTACAAGGCGATCGGGTAGGTTTAGGCAATAAATTCTGTAAGTTATTCTTAAACAGACACGACCGAATTCGCTCTCATATTTACGCTGGATGGAAATTGAGCCGGTCGTCGTGGTTACGCCCGCGGCTTGATCAATACCATTAGGACAGTAATAATGTAGTAGCTTTCCACCAGCCATTAACATCTTGACGATGGCTACGGTACAGGAATCCAGTAAACTGGTCGCAGTGAATAGGCAGATCCTCGAAATCAAAAAGAAAATCCAATTATCAGGTAAGAAACGCCTGCGTTCGAAAAAACACGCTCAAAAATAAACTGTGCCCAGAGGGACAACGCAAGGCCCTTTTTGAGATATGCGAAGCGGAAAGGAAAGCGAACGCAGACGATATCCTGCGTTTCAAAAAGGACATCGCCGAACTGGTCCTCAAGCTCAAGGAAAACAGAAGCGCTTCGGCTAAGAACCGCATCCAGCAGTATTCTCGTTTGGAAGACGTCGTGGGGCACATAGGCGACAAGACTTGTTCGGAGGCTATAGAAATCCTGGACTTGCAGATCATTGACAAGTCGAAGCAACTTGACCTCCTGCGTTATCAAGCGAAGAAAGCAAGTATTCCGCAAAGTTAAACTTAAATCTACTCTGCACTCTTTTTTTAGAAGCAGCAGCGTTTAACACAACTGGCCAACGAGTACCAGAAGTTAACGTCGGGTTTCTTGCAGAAATTCACGCAGCAGAAAATAAATAAGCCCATCAAGAAGGTAATTGTTTTCAAAAACAATCCTCACCGTCTAATTGAGAGAGTTTCTTCTTGGGTAGACCGCACGCGAGCTGCAGAACAGCATCCACGCAGTACAAGTGCAGTGGAGAGAAGCCGAGCACATCCGCATACGCTACGGCGACATCAAGCGATCGTTGCAAGAAGACGCCGCCAACTTCGAGAGCAACATCCGAAGAAGCGAGGAGCAGCTTGAATCTCAACAAATCGACATAGATCGTTTACAACAAGTAAAAATAACGATCTCAAATTTCTATTGTAAATGAACTATTTTCTTGCGAATAGATAAACGCTGAAGCCAATCGCATAAGAGGATTCGCCAGGAACGTGCTGCTGCAAGAAGAACGCTCGGCGTTGAAGTCGGCGGCGACGCGCGATCGACAGGCGACGGAAGGGAGACGCCTCATCGTCGAAAGACGCCAGGAACTTGAAAAACTGGAAAAGAAGATTTTCCAAGGAGGGAAAGCTGTGCCACGTCCGGACACCGACGGTGAAGACTCGAACGCGCAGACGGCCGCCCCGACGCCCCCTCTACAACCCATGGAATCAATCACGCAGGCCTTCGAGATACTCAAGGAAGCCACAGGCATTAACAAGAAATAAAACCGAATCAGCACACGTTATTAATTACAATTTAATGGCGTTTGGTGATTCCCCGTTACGATCGAAAAAGTTATCTAATTTGCCATGAAACTACCTCACCCCCCCTATTCCGTGGCTCATCGTTAAAGTGCTGATTGGTCACTTAACGATGTCATTATGAGTTATAGAATAGGGGGCGGGGGTTATCCTCACACCATGATCAAGATTTTAATTTTTAGGCGGGACCAACTCCGATGAAGTACTGGAGCGTTTCTGCTCGCAGAAAGACACGTTTGAGCGTCTGTGCCTCTTAAGAAAATCCGGCGAAGAAGGCAAGCACCAATTGGAAATCAAACAGGAAAGCCTGACGGCGCAGCTCGAAACGCTGAAGTACGCCGTTGTTAAAGACACCGATGAGTAAGTCGATTTTTTTAAATGAGATCCAAAACGTCACTGACGCATTATTACAGAAGCGCCGAAGAAGTTGAGAAACTCCAAGAAGCGATAGCCGAACAAAGGCGACGCAAGGACAATCAAATAAAAAGCGGAAGTGAGACGGCGGAAGCGCTGAAACTAGTGCACGAGAGCGCGCAAGGGATTTGCCTTTACGTCAACCCGTTCGTTGAAGATGTGGACGACCCCCTTCATATCCTGGAAGTCCTTGGAAGCGAGCTGGAAAAAATGATGAGGATAATCGAGGAGCTCGAGGAAGAAAAAAATAGGGTAAGTCCTGCGAAAGCCAACTTAAAGAAGTTTCAAAGTTTGCCGTGTAGGTGGAGCAGCTGGAAATGCAGGAAGAGAAATGGTTGCCGACGCCTTACAGCGGCCTTATACGACGCACTCCTTTACCTCAACAAGGGACAACGGCGACGCCTGCGCCACCTCCAGGTCGCACTTTACAAAGCAACAGCAAATTCTGAACGATTCAAAATTATACTTGCAGGTTCCGATGAAGACGAAGAAGTACCATCCAGGGGTTACATGAAGCGGCAAGCACAGTTGGTGGTCGATGCGAAATCGCGCAGGAAAAGCATGCGTTTTCAAATGAAAAAATAGAACGAGTGCGTTGGCGACACTGTCGAGTCCGGCGGGAAATTTGAACTGTTTTCTTTTTTTTATACAAGTTGCTTTATTAACTTAACGGACAATAAAAATACAAATTTAGTACTGCATTTTTGAAATACATCAAAAAAGAAAAACAGTCCTTAAAATTTATAAAAGTCGTTCGTGCCTAACTCAATATATACAACAGAATATTCTACATACAATGTTTGAAAAGAACCAAAAAGATTTTACATCGTAATAATAATGCAACTAACTAGTAGTAGTACATCATGATGTAAGTATCTACACCCAGGACTTCAGTCTCATTTAACTACTTAAACATAAATAAAAATGAAAATTTTATACAGAGGGCAACTACAAAAATGTAAAAGGTTATTTACTTACGAATATATACAATTGGTCAATAATAATTGTAGTCAAATTAGCTAACGCTCCCCTCATCACCACCCTCTTGGGGGGTGGAAGCGAGAGAGGGAGAAACTTATTTAATCAAAGTCGAACTGAAACGAAACAGGGTAAATATATCACATACTTTTTTTTTCTTCTTCAACTTTTGTGCGAATCAAGAGAGTCAGATTCGAGCCTGTTGTTTATTTATAGACTTGCGTGAGACGATTTAAATAAAATAAATTAATCATTAATTGAACAGATGAAGCAACTGATTTGCACTAGTTTTAATAATTATTTAACGTCCTCAATCTTCGCTATGTATACAAGAGTCTAGTAACCGTAAACTCAATATAAATGGCAGTGTTTACACTCATATTTGGCAGTACCACGAATTGCAAACATTTTCATAAAATGTCATCATCATCATCATCATCATCATCAGACACACGCATGCAGCAATCTCACCCCTCAATAAATTTTCTCTAACAACTTCTCAAACTCGATGTATATAAAAATAAAAACTTCTCCTCCTCCAAATTAGAAAGAAGTAGGTACTTTATCTAACAGCAACTAACGCCCCAACCTCATCACTAAATAACAAATACGCGTGAATTTTAATTAATATTTTCTTCCCCCATCCCCTAAAAAAAAAAAAAAAAGAAGGAAAATGCGATACACAAAATTGCAGGCAACGGAAATATCAAAACTCACATCACTACACCGAGTTATTTTTTCAAACGGATAACTCTGCCTCAACCAACGTTTTAAAATTACATCAAATCACAATTCTAAAATTCCACGTTAGTAAAACAAGTCTTGTAAAACGAAGAAGTGTAACAGAAATGATAGTACTGCATAAAACAGATTCGTTATTTGAGTTGCAAAAGAGCTATTAAAAATTTGGTAATTAAGTCTTCTCCAATCATAACCAGACTATTTCGGAGCTATGCTTGTGCAACCATGGCAACGCTCCGAAATGTCAGAAGTCTAATCATAATTTTTGCAAATACCTTTACAAGACAACAATTAATTAAAGAGGTATTCCTTAAACTATAAGAAATAGAGAGATTATTAAACAATATTTTTTCCTGTTGGCACTGCACTCGTACAATGCCAGCCCCCATCAAGCTTGACGCAGAACTATCATAACCTGTTGCCACACAACTAACAGCAAATATGAACCATTTTCTTAGGCTTTTTCGGGATATTTTTAAACTGAAAGCGATTTTCACAAATCACATCTCTTTCAGTTCATGTGAGATGCACCCTTTTATTAATCGGGCGCAAGCCCAAGTGATGCGTAATGTATTGATATTTCGCGTAAAAAAATACTGAGCACTTAAACCTGTCTGAAAACCATTTTAAAGAACACATTAAGCACCACATGAATACAATGCATAACCAAATAAGGCAGGACTCCGAGAATCAGGTCATTCCGTTACTGGGCCCCTCCCACTCGATCAAATACTCGGTCTTACCGGTGGGTCCGATTCGTTTCGCCTTAATACTAAACCGTTCTCCGGCTGCAATGCGAGTGGCAGCACCGAAGTAACTGTTCACCGAGTTCTTCAAGTCGTCTATGCTGATGTCGGGTTCCTGCTTCACGGGGCTGGGTTTCGGGGTTGGTGGGTTGGAGGTCTTTTCTTTCTCCTGGTTTTTCTCCTGCCTCTGTCTCAGTCGCCTGCCGTTCAACGCGTAATCAACGCAGTTGCCAATCTGCGATTGGGGTGATGTGTTTTGGTTGAGACTAGAGCGCAAGTTCCTTTGGCCCCATTCCTTTGCGTCCGGCCGCACGGGGACCACAGCCGCCGTTTTGCTGGCGGTGGGAACCCCCGTGGCGTACGCCGCCGCCAATTGGTTCGCCCTGTTCCTGCGAAATCTTCGCCTTTTTACTTCCCCGTTCGGCCCTATGCAAATATCTTTCTCGCTCAATTGCCTCTTCATGGGCCTGACGATGGGTTTCCCTGGTATGACCGCAGTCAAGGGCAACGGTAACGTGATGGCGTCCTTACTCCTTCGCTTCTTGGAATCCTCAGTGTTTCCCCTCAACAAAGTCAAAAACGGATTGTTCTTACCCTCAAAGTCCTTCGGCGGTGGTATAATCAAATCCAGCGTGCTTTTAGATGAAGTTTCATCTCCCGAAGTATCACAAGGAGTATTCAATTCGACCGAGTTACTATCTAAATTACTTCTAGTCAAGTTTGATTTGGTTAGTTTGTTCGAGGCCTTGCTCAAAGCATTAAGGTTCTGAGCCAAGCTATTGGACTCCTCGGAGAAGTCTGGCCCTAAAGTAGTTAAAGTCCCTGAGGCAGGTGGCGTCGGCGGTGCAGAAACGGACGTGGGGGGCGTTAAAGGCAGTGTTTCACTTTTACTATCTAAACTTAGTCTTTTAGTTTTGTGGTAATCGCTTTCGATCTTCCGCTTCTTCACTTCGTCCTTGTCTTTCCTTCGTTGCCTTCTCATTAATTTGTCTCGCTCGCGCACGTTTAAAGCCAGCAATCTTCGCTTGTGCTTCAGGCTGATCTTCGGGAAGGGCACGCTTCTTTTAGCGCAGCCCCCACCGTACTCGAGCTTGTAGAGCTTCTTATCCAGGTGGTGCTCTTCTTGCTCGACGTCGGGACTGGGGCAAGGTGATTCCGTCTCGGATTGTGCATTGCTCTCTTGATATGCCATGCCCATCATGATGTTCAACATGTGACTGTCCACCGGGACTATTTTGCTCAATCCGTCTTCGGCCTTTATGTCCAGCGAAGGCAGAAACTGCAGCCTGCGATTACCCTGCCATCTCTCCTTGAGTTCCTCCTCGGAGATCGGGCCTACGGCGGGGAGGGTGACGCAAGGGGCGGGCGGAGGCAGTCGTATCCTCAGGCCCCATATTGTCGTCCGTTTCTTGATCTCCCGGCCGCATTTAAAGCGATTCCTATTGTTTGTTAGAACCGACAAAATATTTTCTCGGCGCTCAGACTTTGAAACATTAAAAATCTGCAAATACAAACGACATATCAAACAAGAAAAAAAGCACGATTTTGTTTTTTTTTACGTGACCTCAACAATACGTCACCTTAAAACTTGCTATGACGTCAGCAATGACGTATAATCACACTTTAAACTCGTGGCTCTAAGCATATATTTTTTTTTTATATCTAATTCTTATTAATTATGTATGTAATTTATTTAATCCTTGTTGATCACTCTGTGTTTACTATTTATATGATTTAATAAACCGTTTGCTTTAAAGTCGCCCCCCACAAAAAAAATCATTATTTTTTGTAAAACAAACCTTGGTTATTTTCTCCCCTGATTTCATAAAAAGAAAAACTGCAAAGATAGGGTAAAACGCTACCCAACTCGATTTGAGTCTTCTACTTTACCTTTGGTGGAAGCTGAAGTGCATGCCAGTTATCGTTGATATACGGAATGACAACAGTATCTAAATCATAATACTTCTTGCTGTTATAAGCGGTAAGGTTGAACAACATTAGGTGAACCAAATCGACCCATTTCAACTCTAACCTCCTGAGAAATTCCTTCCCAAGGTTGCACACTGAGCAGACGAACACGTAGAACCTGTCCCCGCAGTAGAGTGGAAACTGCAGGCAGCTGACGCACTTCTCGTGAAACCACTGCCTGCACCGTCCGCACTGCAGCATCTGCGTGTACCACTCCCCGTTGGTGCCGCAGTAACAGTAAATCTGTTCCATGTTAACTCGATGGTACGTGTCCCACGTCAGAGCTTCCAGCTGTAACGGCAAGCATCGAATTTGTTGCTTTCGAAGAACAAATCCACTTACATCGTACGGGAACGCCTTGATTTCCGTTGCAACCCCCATCGAGCTCGGGTTATCCACCCCTGAGCAGATTTTCCGTATCGAGTCCTTTCGCAAGTGCTTATAATCTGAGCTTTTTCTTTGCCTGATGGGCTCTTGAGCGATACACCTTCGACATATCCAACTTGCCCCTGAAGTGAAAGATCTTGATTACACAAAAATGTATTCACATAAAAGACAGTTTCTTTTATTACATTATTGTTTTATTTTAATTCCCTACATTTCCAGTTAGAACATGGAATAAGCAAGAATTATAATAAATTGGGAGAGCTCAGGAATATAGGCTGAATCAAAGAAAGCGAATGAAATGAAAATTGGTATTAGCTGAAAGCATTTGAATAAGGGCCCCAGTATATTTTGTCGAAGTTGTTAAAATAAAAAAGCAGCAAATGATATAAAATCAGTCGATTTAAGACAATCAAAGGGAGTCTCAAGATTATAATTCGACAAGTGGCAGCATTGATTAAACAATAAACAGTTGAATTGATGTGCGCTTCCTTGCTTTCTCTCAACCTTCTGAGAATAGTTGATATTCCAAAGCAAAGAACGAATCTGGAATAGCATTTTTCTTTTCGTTATTGTATTCGTAGATCAAGTGTGTTACCTTCTTTTTGACAACCGGCAGGTATTTCAGGTTGATGGCATCTCTGGTGATAGCCCCTTCCACACTTATCACAGACGGTGATTTCATGTTTGTTTTTTGGTGCGGACTTTTTACACACGACACACAGCAGATCCTCCTGTTCGGGTGTGCTTAGCTTTGTGAGGTCCCTGTAACTGGACCAGCTGTCCGTGTTGTCCCCGAATTTGACCAGGCACTGCTCTCGTATGGGGTCGACTTCGACGACCGTGCCCAGATAGAAGCGGCCGTCTTTCTGCTTGAGGAGCACGTCCTGACCAGGGGTGAACTCGGATTTCTCTCTTTCTACTGTCGTGGTGGAATCAGGTACTACGGTTTCCTCAGAAATGGACTTCCTACTGCGCAAACTTGTGTGTTGAGACGATGAGCTTAGGACCGAGGTCATCTTTGTGGTTTGTTGTATCAAAGGGGGGCGCTCATGCTGTGTCGGGAGGTTAATTTCCAGCTGACGGCCGTTCTGTGAACATCGCACGTACGATTTATTCACACACCCATGTTTTCAGAAGTCTAGTATCTAGTTAAATGGCCTCCTTCTATTCTCGCCAGCAGGTTCAGCGCGAGTGGCATGCACGTAACGCCGCTGAACGTGTGGCTTGTTTACCTTTGCGAATATCGCCTCTCTTCAACACACAAGTCCGTCCGATATCATATACTTTCGGCCATTAGTACAACTGTTTGTTCAAAGCCCGCCAAACACAAGCGACACATCAACACCGATTTTATTACTGAAAGCACCGACGGAACGCGTCACATTCGCGTCATGGTGGCTTTACGAGGCCGTCGTTCGATATTCCGGCCGATTAAAACCATAAATGCACGGCGAATTTCAAAATTTTAACGAAATTTTTAATGTTATCGTGAGGTCGCCACTTGGCATCAAACCACCTGGGGACTTTTCGCTTGCGCCGCGCTGCCAACCTCAAAATTCCATCACCACGCGCGCGCGCTCGAACTCACAAAAACAAAAAGCACAAAAGGCGGGAATTTCAAATTCGAATAAAAACACCCACGCGAAAGATTTCTGTATTTATTTCTAAACATCACTATATTTACGACATATCATTTAAAAATAATGAAAAAATATGTAACAGCCATACAATATATAAATTACGTTACAAATTAAATTAAATAAAAACAAATTAGCCACATCTTTATTATGCAACATGATAAGGATGAATACGAAAACGATACTTTTATATTTTCAAAGGGGGGCGCGCGTGAAAATTTGGGGGCGATGGAGTGTAAAACACATAAATCTCACCGAAACGGGACGGGCGAGGGGGGGGGGGGCAAAAACAGTGTTTCTTTTCATAAATAATCTTCAGCGAACATTTAAAATACTCAAAGTATATTACATTAACTTTTTACATTTTTTTCTTCTTTGTTTAATTCGTAAGTGTACATAAAAAGAATGAAGAGAAAAAAAGACCATACATCATCAGTACAATACCTACAATCTAAGAAGCATAAAAAAAAGAAAACTGTGGAACACTAACAGCGTTCTCGATTGACTGCTCCAGAGCACTCTCAGAATGTCTCCATCCTTTATTATTACATGAGGTTGAAATAAGACGAGAATACTCTGAGAGTGCTCTAGGCATTCAAGCGAAAGCGCTATAATACAAATAAAATACGCGAGAGTTTTGGGTTTACATCTCGTGCTTTCTTTCTTACTTTCTTTGATTTTATTGCTTGTGATGAGAGCACGAGATGAAAACCTAAATCAAGGAATTCTAATACGACACAAATGAAAACTTTCTTTTTAATCTACGGGGTGAGCGCAATGATTTGGGGCCCTCTCAATATGACCAACACACTCAACTTTTTTTTAGTTGCTTAACTAAACAGTCTAAGTGCAACGTTCTCCTGAAGAGCGCCCTTTTAACTTAAAGGTGTTTGAATAATAAATTAAATTGATAACCTACAATCGCTTAAATCTCTCACCATAATAATTCCTATAAAGACCTAAAACATTCAATGAAAAATTCCTGCCACTTGTTTCGAAAACGGTTCACAATTACCTAATCTCTTATTTAAGCTTTGAAAATACTTGCTTCGTCTACTACACAAACAAGCTAATGCGTGTGAGTTTTTAGTTGAAAAAGGGGGGAACAGAAAAGTGTCTGTTTGGGGGGGGGTGGTTTGAATGATGTACGATCCTTTGGTTGCTTGTAACATCTCGGACCATGCACTCTCAACAGTCCATGTCGCATCCATTATTTTAAGTGTATAAATAACATAAAAATATTTGCATTTCTTTTTCTTTCTTGACTTATGCAATGGGTAGATACTTGAAAATAATTAAAAAAAAAGACAACAATCTAGTTGCAACTAGATTTAAACGTCAGCAAATTTACAATGGTAAGTCAGTTACAAGCAAGTACTTCAATATTATAAATTATTTTGCTGCGTCTCTTTTTACAACACGAAACGTAAATATACTATGAACATTTTATTATACCCATTAGTGTAGTCAAATTCTCTACTACGAAAATACGGCGGCAGTGAGAATGCAGCAAATGTCTTCTTCTTCGACGGTGGCGGTGGTGGTGGCGGTGAGTATGGTACATAAAAGAAATTCTAGAAAACGAACGGAAAAGAAAATGAATCGATTTGCTGCTTCGAAATGCCGCCCAACGAAATCAACCTTAACTATTACTAAACCCATTTTATGTACAATTCACAATCTGTTATAAACATTGTATACTATTTACATACCTATATATATTTATGTGTGTTTATGTATTTATATATTTATATAAATTTAATTGCTAAACTTATAAAAAACCTACTATGAAACATTAATAAAAAATGAGCTAGTTCATACAAAAAGGATACTGTGAATACATGGTGAAGCACAACACACGATATTGGAAGCCTCGGAAACGTCTCTGAGTGAGCACACCTAACATCAGTTAACACTTCATCAACTCGTATAAACATGTATGTATTTACTGTTAACGTCGTCCGCAACGCAACGAGTAGTGATAATGAACATTATAATGAGCCTTCGAATGCGGCCATTAGATCGCTCTGCATGTTCATGTCGATTTGATTTGCCATCTGCAAAGCAAACAAGCAAGTCACTTTGTGATTTGTTAAATAACTGTGTCACCTACCGCTTCTCTTTTTCTCCTTTCTTGCTCGCGTAGCCTCTGCCTATCCCTGTCAATTCTATCCGAGCCGGAACTCTGAGATCCAGGTGATATACTGCCCTCTGCCGGAGATGATCTCAATTCTTCCACTCTCGAAGTTGGAAGTGGTTGTTGCTGTTCGGCAGCAGCTTTCCTACAATCACCAAGAATGTCATTATGCATTTAACATTCAATGGAGAGAACATGCTATAGTTAATTACCTAATTTTCTCTAATGCATCATCTTCTTCTTTTTCTCGTCTTCGTTCTATCTCCACCCTCAGCCGTTCCTTTTCCGCCTGCTCCTTCTGCTGCCTCTTCAATTCCATATTTTCCAATCGCTGCTTCTCCCTGTCGAGTTTCTCTTTCGCTTGTTTCTGGAACGCCTTGAAGCTATCCTTCAACTGTTGCCTGTTGTTGCTCCCGCCCAGGGAATTATTCTGGGGCGAGCTCGCCTGAGCCAGGCTGGACCACGAGCTGGCGTTCTTCACGTTCGGTTCGTGCTTGCTCTTGTAGCTGAAGGACTGCGAATGTTTCTGTTCTGGAGGGGTCGTTTTCTTTTCGGTCAGGTTCAAGTTGGGTAGGGGATCGGTGAGTTCCTCGATGGGCTTGGGCTGAATGAGGGGTTCCTTCTTCATGGAGGAGGGTATGTTGTTGACGTGCTGGGGGATCGGGTCGAACATCGACGATATGTGCACGTTCATGGGAAAGCCCATCGTCGACAGTCCGTTGTTGTTAGTGTTGAGGTCGTATTCGTGTTTGATTCCGAAACCGTTGTTGTTCGAATGTATTACGTTCGAAGGTAGATTCGCCGAAGGAATCATGGGGGAGATGTTGTTTTCAAGGCGGATCACAGGATTGTTGGGGGGTAGGACGTTGTGGGGTGGTTTAATCTCGAACTGCTGCTGCAAAACAGGAGCATTCAGGTTAGGGTTGTAGGTGTTAACTCCCCCCGAGTTGGTTAGGATGGCCGGCAATTGCACCATGTTTTCTATGGGTTCGCTCTTAACGATATCGTGCTCTAGATTAGCCAGTGATTGCTCTAAAGGGTCCGTGTAAGTACTAGGCAAGGGTGTGATGACGTTCGGTTTGGGCTTGTCGGGTGACGGTGTGGGTAGAGCTACGGGTTTAGGTGCTTGTGGAACGGTTGTGGGGGTGATGGTTTGTAGTGGGGTTGAATTCGTCTTTTCGCCACTTATCGACGGTTTCCGGTTTGTTATGGGGGCGTTTGGCTTGCTGGTCACGTGATTTGGAACACTCGCGTTTGGTGGTGGCGCCTGACTGTTGGTCAGGTTATTGTTGGCCGAGACACTGAGCGGTGGTATGGGAACCAGCGGCTGTTCTTTCTGTAAGGTCTTTGCAACAAAAAAAAAAAAAACAATACAGTTTAAATCGCAAACAATTTCGTAACTGCCCCCTCTATCGTGAATTCTCCAAATAGAACAGCCACTTGAGTCTTAAGGTAAATCAAGAATGATACTCACCATGGTCGTGTTGTTCCCCACGGATGGGTTGGGGGATTTTTTGTTCTTCTTTTTGGAAGGCCGAGTGTCACCTATAAAAACTACAACTGAATAAAGGTTCTCAGTAAACCTTGAGTGCACCGCCGGGTGTCTGTCGACGACACAGAGAAACAATAACAACCATTTTATAATAAATTTCATATTCAATTTATTTCTGACATCAGTATTACTTAACACTTCTTCTTAAGAATGTATAGATATATAATTTATGTTCATTGTACAAATGAGAAACGCAACACTAAGATAAATAAATACGGATTACACACCTACGGAGGCAAGATAAACGATGATGATAATAATAATAATAATAGTAAGCTGCAACCGAACTCTTACCTATTCTTATTTACACAGTTAAAATCGAGTTTAATACTTAAATAAAGTGCAGCTTAGTATTTACAGGCGTAAAAACAAATCATTCAACACGTGTCTAAGAACTACGTTTGTTTTACTTGGAAAAGTCAATCTCACTTGAGACGAACGCAAGAGAAAAAAATAAATAAAAAAATTTAAATAGAAATATATTTGCGATAAAATTTCTTAAATACATACAATCAACGAAAAAGAAAAAAGGAAAACACCAGTGCGAATTTAAAAAAAATAAAATAAATAAAATTCAAAGTGAGATTACGGACGTAATAAGAGGCATCATTTACTACATCACCAAAAAAAAAGACAAAATAAAATAAAATCTGAATTATGTGAGACAGATTTCGCATCAACATCAACCTATTCACACAAAGAGAAAGGAAAAGAGCGCAAGTAACAGCAGACTTGTCTCTAGTAAGTCGTTTGCCATTATTAAGTGAATAGCTTAATATCGTTGCCTGAGTACAAACAATGTGGATGGAGGCCAGCGCCGCAGAAACGTTTTTTTTTTGTTTTTACTACACCTCAACCATACAGTGATATCAATCAACCTTTGAGTTTTTTTTTTAAATTTTCATTTTCCAATTACTTTTCAAAATTATCTCATCAGTATTAAGGCGTTTGTACAGGATTCTTATTTTTTACAATCTACATCTTCCAAGGTTCAAAAAAACCGCAATTCCAAAATTCTAATTTTGTACAGCGCCATCTATTATTATTTTCTTGAAATGTGCAAATGTCAAGTGAGCAGAAATTATGACGTCACAAGCCAATTGTTGATTATTGAATCACAAAATATTATGAATCTGGCCCTATATACAATAGAAGGTAGAGCATTTCTTAAATGAAAGTAAAAGGTTTAATGGTGGTAATAATAACCAACAGTTTTATAATAAATAAAGTAACAAACAGGTTTAGGCCGATTTTTGACTTAACATTGTGTGTCCAGAGGATGCTCGAACAATTAAAACCCACTTGCAACAAATTTCTAGTTAATAATAATCTGTAATAATAGAGTAGCTTGAAATAAACTCGAATGGTGGGTCTCTAATTAAAAAAAAAAAACTGTTGAGTGTATGAAACTAGGGGGAAAAAATTGACATGACATGCATCTAGTTTCAAACTAGAAACAAAAGAAAGCGTGGAGGGATTTTTGAATATCTCGACGCATTCACATTTAACTATGTATTTAAAAAACGCAACTGTTGTTTACTATGAAGAGTTGAAGTTTTTTTTTTTTTTGGATTAGAAAAAAGCACAAACACCTTAATACTTAATTGAGTTTCAACAAGAGTAGATGACGAGTTCAGCCGCCACACACATTGTCTGCATAAAAACGTAGCGCGTTTTAAAATATTCACCTGCAACGTCGTACCATCATCATAAAAGTGGTTGTTATTGCTTATACCAAACTGTATGGCCGGTCCACAGCTGCCAGACTCCACACATTAGTGCACTCAAGGCTAATTCCAAAACGCCACTCTAAACAACAAGCGGCAACACCTCAACCGACACCATCATTTTCCATCGAGAGAAATAATTGTGCGTGTGCGTGTTTAGAGTGACCTCATTACATCTTACATGCTCGATAATACTCCTTTTTTTTTTAAACCTAATTTCGCGTGTGTAACATGAAGATACGTGGAGAGGGCACTGCTCCGTACTGAAACTGACGGGATGTGAATGAAGCAATGAAACAAGGCTGATGTAAAAGAATAAATATATTTGAAAAATAAAACAAACATCTTCAATAACAAATCATACACAAACGGCAGTGTTTCGCTCACTGTATTTCATGTTACACCTTCGAGCTCTCAAGAAATCATAAATTTATAAAGAAAAAAAAAAACACTGTTTGTTGGACAAAGAGCACCAGCTTAAATGCAATAATACAAATATCTCTAGCTAATAAAAAGAGAGGTCGTCAATTACACGGGTTTGCGGTAGAAAAACATAATAAAATACATCAGAAAATAAATCGATCCTATGTTTACTCGCTACACAGTTCAAAGGGATCCACATTTTCCTCTTTCGGACTTCCTTTTCATTTTTTTAAGTGCTCGCCGATCATCATCATCATCACAAAATGAGTTACAGCATAATATTTAAAACACACAGTAATTATGAAGATAACATCCATTATTAAAAACGATTTTTAGAAGAATGAGTAAAATAATTTACTTATAAAATAAATGACAATGTTGTGATGTTTGAATCGAACAAATCGTTCGTGCACTGCAACAATGACAACTCAAAAAAACATCATATTTTGAGTAGGCCCTAGTAGTCACAGAATGATTTGTAACATGCAATTCATATGATGAGAAACGACAGATCTTTAGTAAAATATCAATTACATTTTTCATGCCAGAAATATTTACGCATTCGAATAATACTTTATAATGTTGACAGAAATGAATTTTTGCTTTACAAACAGTGCAACCACAATTAATGATTAGTTGGGTCCACTTACTTATAACTAACTTGCATTAAACAAAAAATAAATAAAGAAAAATATACTATGTTTACTTATTGAAAGTCGATTAGGGCAGAATGGGTTTTCCTATTTTTTTGTAAAGAACCTCGTATTTAAGGCAATACTTTGATGTTGGTGGTGTTTTTCTCAATACAGTTCAAAGAGTGGAGGTAACTTAATTTTTATTAAAAAAAAATGTATTCTGTTATATTAGGTTTATTGGTTATGCCTAATTTTATGTGGCTGCATTAAATCTTCAAGAAAAATATTAATATTTTTTGAATTATATTAAAACTATTCAAGTTTCCTGTCAAATTGTATGATGATAAAATGTATGTGTATGTGATCAGCTAGTTGTGACTGTGTTGCCTTTAATGTACAAACTAGTCCTAGTAAATGTATAGCAACTTTATGAATAATGCACCTGATGAGCTGTTATCAACTAAATTACTGATTAATAATGTAAATAAAACACGTAAAAAAAGCTGACATAATAAACTCAGAAATAATTATCAACTACACATGCTTTCATGATAATTTATAAATGATTTTCTGCTATTACCATTAAGCAATCATATTTTTGTTGCTGCAGGCAGTATGTTCAAATCATACAGCTTGCCGCTGCAGTTTCTAAACCCAACTTTTCAATTTATTCAGTTTCTAAATACACCCGTAAGTCATCCTAGCTTATTTACAGTTGGGATATTGCTGCAGAGAAACTCTTTTTTCAATTAGATTTAACCAAGCAAAATTTAAAAAACAATAATAAAATATGCAGCTTGACTCTAATGCGAAGTATTTTGTTAAGAAAAAAAATTATCACAGTCTGTACAGATTTGGGGCTCACTGTACCAGAATTATTTATTCCGGATTAAAAAAATTAACTCACGTTGCCTCCAGCTGGATGAAAGAAAAAAAAAACTCATTACGTGTAAAATTACTATCAAAATAAATTAGATGAAAATAATTACTAAAATCAGTCGATACCTAGCGTTTCATATAAAGGCTGCAATCCCAAATAATAAAACTTTGGAACTTCCTATTCTGAGGAGGGATGTCTCAATCAATCTCAAGGACGAATTTAACAAAGCCTGACTTTGTTACAGAATAAAAATAAAAATTAACAACTGCTTTTCCCAGCTTACACGACCGTACTTCATTTAAAGTAATACAATCAGAGGAAAATATCGATCCTTTAAACAGCTATTACATAATCGCTTTATGTAAACTTATACAGTTCTAGGTACGTAATTACCATAAAATCTCAAATCTTAGTACAATACATCTGTGTTGACGTAAAACAATTCACTATGTACACTTTCGAATCACTTTTGCCATACAGGCGAGTCCCTACCTCGCTTCGCACTGTTTATTATAGAATTTCTCCTCCAATTTTTTTTTTCCCTCATTTCCATGTCTCTTTACATGCGCGACGACATTCAACAGACAAAATTCGAGTTACACCTACAAGCTAAGATGATTCTCCTCTCGAAATACAGAGGCTTGAAAGAATTTTTTTTGTTTTGTTTTTAGAAATAACTACGCGATGCAATGTGTAGAATAAATAATAATAAAGTACAAGTAACGCAGTGATACTGAAAAGAACGGTCGTCAGTTTCGACGGGAATGGCACTTGCTCTTAAGACGTGTTAACCACAACCTCGTCGTCAATATTTAAATAAAAAAAAAAAGAAAAACTTAACACGACAGCAAATAAACTAAAGTAACATCAACGCGTACATGATCAGAATGTCATCTGTTAACGCTATCACTGTAGATGAGTGATGAGAGTGAGAGCTAACCTGCTTCGCTGTCACTGGAATCACTCGAACTGCTCGATAAACTAGAACTGCTGCTATCCGAATCTGAACTACTCGAACTCGACGAGAGATGACCACCGGATGGACCTCCAGCTCCTGTCTGATCCACTTTGTTCGCTTCATCTGCAACGGAAACATTTCCTTGAAACACCAAAAAGAGAAAAAAAAATAGAACGTGAATTCACTACCTTTTTTAGTGACCTTCGGCTTGGCGGCTGTT
Organism: Serrognathus titanus; assembly: GCA_039766575.1. Classification (NCBI taxonomy): domain Eukaryota; kingdom Metazoa; phylum Arthropoda; class Insecta; order Coleoptera; family Lucanidae; genus Serrognathus; species Serrognathus titanus. The sequence goes on along the minus strand of CM077911.1, from coordinate 17,962,804 downwards.
CCGATTTTGTCGTTGACGTCCAGCAGTCGCTTTTCCAGCTCCTGCTTTTTCTCCTGCATCTGCTCATCTTTCGACTTTCCCGGCAACTTTTTGTCTATAAAAAAAGAAAACGAGACGACGTCACTTGCTGTGATCAGAAGAGAAATAACGAAATACTTGCGTGGAACTTTCGTGCGAGTATTTCGCTGTTTGGACTTAACTTAAAGAAAGGTAATTAACTGCCACCATAACGAATATTATTACTAAAAAAAAAAAAAATCGCCTAAATTAATAGCAGATTTTGTTGCGAGTACCTGTCACCAGATGACCAGAAAATTAGAAATACACCCATTGAAATGGTAGAGCATGCTTCCAATGATTTACTTTTATTTTTGGTGCAATGTTTTAGTCGATTCGATTAAATAACCTGATCGATGAATTCATCGGTGACTTCATCGATGGGTTGACAATTCATCGGTGACTTCATCGATGGGTTGACAATTCATCGATGAGCTTATTGATATCATCAGTGAAGAAAATATGAGATTTCGGTAAACGGCCTCATCGATGACTACATCGATAAATTTATTGGCACATTCAATCAACGGTGAATTCATTGGTGACCCCATCAAGCGGCTAATTGATGGATATGTCACTGATGAGCTCATTGATGATCACATTGATGATCACAACGATGGACTCATCGGTGAATTAAGTAAGTGAAGCGTCAGAAATTTGCAGAAAACTTCGAGTTTTCGAGACCGTTTGAAGAAATGACTTTATCGATGAATTTAAACGTTAACGGGAGACTAAAACTCGGGATTTAGATTACTTAAGAATGGAACTGAACATTAACGATTAAATTTATATATTCTTTCCAGAATGACCGTTGCGAACGATCTAAAACACGAATTTAAAAAAACCGCAAGTATAGGCAACCCAACGCACAGTTGTGAATACTTATTGCATATTTTATTTCATCCCAAAATCAAAACTATTGATTTTCAAATTGATTCCAGCTACAAATAGCATCGTTTTATGAATCCTGCAATATATTTATACTTCCAGAAAAGATTCCTGAATATATGAAGAAAAAAAGAATATAATGACAGAAGTTAAAGAAATGTAAAAGAAAAAACAAAGTACCAAAATCTAAATGCCAAGCAGAAGGTGTTTTAAACTCACCAAATTCTTTGATGTTAAAGTAATTTTTCTAAACACAATTGTCACTAGGGTTACCAACAATATGGAGATTAAAGTTGCGCTTGTTTTTTTTTTTTTTATTAAAATTTTCATCACAAAGCAGAATTGACCCGTATGAGTAAATTTTGAAGGTTAATTTTAAAACTTTTTACAATTACTTTTAAGGTCCATTACCTTTTGCTTGCGAACATAATTCTTTGTATTCCTTTGGTTCAGGTGTGAATTTAAAAAATCAACATTCTATAATCATTATACCACCCACCATCACCATTTTTCTTTGAGGTTTCCCTCAATGTTAAAAAAAAACATTGCACCACACAACGACATATGTAAGCAACCAATAACTTATCAACTCGACATCATCTTAGATCCACCTCCATTAAGCGATTAACAACAAACCGACTTTTATACAAGTATCAAACTATAAGTGATTGGTCACTTGAAGAAACGTTCCCAAAAAAATATAATAAAAGGTAAAAAAAAAAAACTATCATATATTAACCAAAACCCATGAGACACCAGCAACGTCTACCATGCTTAGAAATGTGTATAGTTCCAATTACATACGCCACGTAGCACACCCTAGTTTTTTTTTTTTTTTTTGCTTAGGGCGTGCTATCTCGGTGGTCTGGTGCTTTTGCCGCCTTAGACGTTAAGTAACGGAACTTACAGTAAGGCTTACGTGGCTTTTTACGAAGACACGACGCGACGTAGCTCTCCAGCTCACGGAGCGTGGAAGGTTTGAGGGTCTCGAAGTCTATCTCGATTTCATCCGGATTGGAATCACGCAGAGACGGCTCTCTCGATTGAATTATATGTACAACTCTGCCTAACTTATCTCCTGAAACGAAAAAAAAAAACAAAAACATAAGTGCTTTTGTTTGCTTGAGGAGACGATCTGAATAAACTCACCCGGTAATTTATTAATATCTAATGACAGTTGCCGTTTCTCATCATAAGACATAGGTCTGGCGTTGTCTTCATCTTCCGAATCGAAGGCCATAGCAGGAGGTTGCTGAGCTGACTTCTTTGTTCTAACACCAGTCTTATTGTTTGCCTTTTGCCTTTTCGGAGCAGCATTTGGACCTGCTGCTGGTTTAGGTCCACGTATACCTAACACGATTAATTTTAATTTTCGCACAATTTAAAAACGTTTGAAATTATTAATAAGGATAATAATTGACATAAAGGAAGCACCAAACGTAAAAAAAATGAGACCTTTAGATTTAGGAGGTTTTGCTGGAGTAGCGTTGGTAGTAGACGCTGGTGGATGGTGCAATACAAAAGATCTACTAGGTGTTGGATGTTGCACTTCCCCTGGTATTTTGAGATCTGCGCCAGATACAACACTGGCTATGCTGTCATCGACAGTGTCCGTGTTTATCGAATTAGATTTATTAAGAGCCCCATGTGCAGCCGGCTTGCCCATATTGCTACTGTTAGGAACAAGCTTTTTACTAGTCTTCTCCTTGTCCTTCTGTTTTTTCTTTTCCTTTTTCCTTTTTGTACTTTCCTCCACGAGCTTGCGCATTTTTTCCTGCATTGCTATCAACTGCAAAAAATAAAAACCGTAGTTCGCCTCCGAACGAAAGTGGCAAGTGCACTTGTGGACTCACTTCCTTTTCCAACATTTTCAACTGCTTATTCCTCCTTTCCTCCTCGGAGTCTTCTGTATCACTGGAAGACTCCGAGCTCGAGCCTGAACTACTCGAATCGGACTTTGCACTCCCTACCGCTACTCTATTTACAGGTTCATCTGGAATTTTTGCATACCTGCAACCAAAAGGCAGTGGATATTGTAAAAGAATAAGATTAGTTCGGGCAGACCTCATTTCGAAAACGTCCTGTAACTTCCTGGCCATAAGCACAACGTCATGATCTGAGGGATTGTACTTATAACAATTGGTAAATATCAGTCTAACATCTGCAGCAAACTCCTGAGCTGTTCGGTACTCCCGGTTATCCATTTTTTGCTTTACGGTTCCTAAATCCATCGGTTTCTTGATAATATCATGATAATCATGCAGACATAAATGTTCCGCGTCTACAGGTTTGTAAAATGGCCATGCATAATTCTAGAAAAAGAAAATATATATCGTTTTCAAATGGTTTGCTTCTGATACTTACCGAATGTTTCCTAGAAAATAATTCCTTAAGAATTTCATTACATGATTTGAGTGCCTCAGATAGTTTCTCTTTAGGTTTATGCGAAGCATGCTGGGGCATCGAAGTAGCATTGGGAATCATAGGTGACACCATGTTGGATTGATGGAAAGGTACCAAGCCATCCAATTCAGGCCTAATAGGTTTCTTGATTTGCCTGCCCGATTCTCGCCTGGTTGATATCTTGGCCGTCTTGGAATCGAGAGGGGCGTTGTAGTCGAACGCAGTCGCCCCCGGTGTCGTTGTATCGGCCTTTCTTTTAACGCCTTTTTTAACCTTGGCGGGCTGTGATGGAGGCATGACGGTACTACTGGGCAGCACGTTGGGCGTAAGATTAGCAGGTTCCATGGGATTGGCCAGGGGTTGAGCCACGTTGTACGTGCTGGGTTGAGCCAATTGCTGAGGAAGAGAGCTGTGAGTAGCAGCCGGTGGAGTAATGGTGGTCGTGGTGGCTGTGCTTCCGGGAACGATCGCAGGAGGTTGAGTGCCCAATGGTAAACCTAAATACGCACTAGCAAGTGACACGAAAAACTAGAGGAAGAACTGAGCAAACCTGAATTGCTGACCGGGGTAGGAACTGTAGAAGAGACGGAAGCCGCAGGGGGTCTTCCTCTAGCCGACCCGGCAGCTGAAGACGTGGCACTCGCTCTTTTCTTTCCTTTCGCTCCCTTGACCGGTACTTCCACGGGATACTCTTCCTTGGGCATGTCAGCGACTTTCGTTAGAAATACCTTCTCTAACGTCTGCGCCATTACAACCACATCTTCCCCAGGCTTATTGTACACATAACAGTTCGTGAACATCGTATTAAAGTCCTGAATACACTCTTTGCCTGACCAATAATAGTTGTTGTCCAATCGTTTTTTTATTGTTCCCAGATCCATCGGACTTTTTATTATTCTATGGTAATCCTGAAGTCAAAATTTAACAAAGCTTTAACAAATCTACATAGGAAGCTTGTTCGTTTATTAACAAGAATGAGATACACTTAAAATTATTCATTTTTTTATTAATTGTGGTAATCTTAAAGTAAAAACTGATGTAATGAACCAATTTTTTTTTTTAAATTGAATGCCTAATAAATATAAATAAAACAACTATATCTTGCTAAATTTTACAAACTATGTTTACCCCACTTCTTCTTCAAATCTATATCCGAAAACAATACTTTCCCTTCAATCTTCAGCTAAGTGTTTAAAGAATACACGTTTTAAATTGAATTATGCAATAAAAAATTTAGTGTTTTTAGTACAGTTCACACTAAATAAAAATGAATTCCCCATTTTAAACCAGGGGGTTTCCTTAGCTCTTAATAATAAGTGAAGTACACCAACAATGCTACCAAATGTAAATAGATATGTATGGTCCCAATTAATGAGTCATTGCACTACCATAAAGCCATTACACCGGCCAAAATGAAAATAATAAATTTAATCTCAACTGAAAACTTATGCTAAGAAAGTCACGAATTTGTGAGTTTTTTAACAAAGTAAATCTCATAATCATGTGTGTGTTTTCATACATCAATTATTCCTTTCCCACAATTTACAGGCATTTACATATTCACAATTGACCAAGAATATGAACATTAAATTCATGGAATTTATCAACGCTTGTGAAGTGTAAAATGATTCCTCTTTTTTAGTTTGTGTATTTGTTTGTTTGAAAGCATTTTCTGTGTACGAATTTAATTAAAAAGAAAGAATTTATAACTCACAGGTAAGTTAAGCTTCTTAGCGTCGACAGGTTGATAAAATGGCCAAGCAAACTGATGCTTCCAGAGAGCTTTATACACGGTCTTTTGCAGAAACTGCAGCTGATTTGTAACACGTCCAGGCCTATCAGGAGGCGGATGGACGACGGGCTGGACGACACCATTCACAGGTTCCACGGGGATCTCGACGCGAGGTGGGGGCTCTTTATCCTTGTTGCTGTCTGCCACTTTGGCCGCCTAAAATACACACAGTTTAAAAAGGGGGGTTCTTGGCCTAGCTATGCCCAAAACGCTTACAGAATTGTTTTGCGTCGGTGTGTCCACTTGCTGCATTTTTCCACTCAGTTTTGCCTCTAGAAGCAAGCGAACATGACAGGGGCGAAAAGCGAGGAAAATATTAGAGACATACCACGCCGCTACAAACACGTAGTAATCGTAGTAGACACGGGCCTTTCTGTACACTGGCTCGAACGCGATGTAAATGTGTACATCCCTCAGCTGGAGACGTAACGTTAGCAGTTGAAGAATATTATGTGCATCTGCAAATTAAACGGGTTTCTTTACGAAGGAGTGAGTAACCACACCCCCCTTGATCTTAAACTAGAATTTTTAATTGGTAATTAATAAAACTAAAGGGAATCGTGTAGGTACAGGTTTTATTTTGTAAATTAATGTGTAAGATAGTTAGTTTTTTTTTTAATTGTAATACAACTTTGGGGCATTTCTGATATAATCTGTTTTGAGACTAGGGGGGGTGACTAAATAATAATAATAACAATAATAATCTAGTGCAGTGGAGACCTTGGATGGCCCGCGCTATAGCCGACAGTCTGATGGGTAAAGTAGTTAAGACAACAGACGCTAAACATGTTCGCTGGAAATGATTTTGACGGTCGAACGCGGGAAAACTATCGAATAACCTAAATCAGAGAGAAAATACGACGTCAATACACTAGAGAAATCGCACTTTTCGGCGCGGATATTTTTAGTCCTCAGAAACGATTTTCTCCCGCAATATAACAACATGGCGGGCCAACACTCTCAGCTTTGGGGCAAAGCCGAGCTACAATTTCACTTATACGCACGTCCGCAACGTTTCTCGGGCGCAATTTCGCGCTCAGCGTGCTAGCCAAAGTTTGTAAGTGACGTGCGAGAGTTTACCTGCATATTTGGGCGAATTATCCACAAGAAAATCACGAAAAATACGGAGCAACACAACACACACAGCACTTACCACAAACCCGCTTGCCAAGCTTGGCGCAGACTGTCGTGATGGCCGACCTGTGAACGACTTGCCAGCCGCTCTATATTACAAACGCGAATGCATCGCGGTAAATTCGTTGAAAATACGTGAAATAATACTGAAATTATTAGTTTCGACCGGGGTTTTAATATTCAGCGTCTTTTTTTACGCTAGATCCGCGGAGGTAAACACGATAACAAAGGATATCGCGTCCATTATGGATTTTTGCAAGGCTACAAATGGCGCTGTGCAATCCTGTTTTCAATTACTCATTCTTCCACGTACATAATACCCCCAAGTAATCAAGTAAACCCCGCTGTTTTTTTTTTCTCATAATTAATCGAAACTGAAATAAATATGGTACTTTACCGTTTGCATTCGATTACTGGGCATGAATTTCCGTGGGTATTTTGCGGACGTCGCGGTGTAAACAGGAGGAGGGAAATGGTTGACATAAGTGCTACTACTCGTTCGTTGTTTTGTTTCTGCATTTTTTTTGTGTGGAAATAAATAAATCGTCTCAGGTGTGTCACTTTTATTCAAATTCTCTGCGTTTTATCGCCGGGGCTCTCATCGTGAACGTAATTATCACAACGTGACGAAATCTCGAGAAATCGAAGTTTCTACTGGAAGGGATAACCGTTTTTACGCCGATCGCTGACGCCTACGCAAACACTACTACCGTAGCGCCTCTACCGGACGAACGACGAATTATCGGTCATTTTAAAGCGCGCGAAAATTAAAAACTCTACAAAATCAAAATTAATTTAAAACGATCACAAATCAAATTCTATTCCAGACAGAGATGTTTATATTAATGCTAGTACCCTATCGTATCGATGACACCTACCATTCTGTTTATAGCATGGTTTAAAAAAAAATTGTCATTTGGCCTATTTCTGAATTGTGCGCCCTTTTATTTTTTTCTTCTTATTTTTTAAAATTATTAATCTATTAAATTGTGTTGTAAAATCGATTGTCTTTTGTTTTTATTATTTTTTTTTAATTTGGTTATTTTTCAATTTTCATTACATATTTTGTTTTCTCTGTTTTGTCACCATTCTTTTCAGGTTGTTTTTTTTAAATTTGTAAAATTAAATTTCCACCTAAATATTTTTAAAGTTTCGATAATGTCTTGATTAACAAAAGTTTCAAAATAAACGTTCTTTTTTGTGTAGCGTTTCAGTCGGCATTAAACTAAATGGATTCGTATTCATTCATTATGCCATTGCGCTGACACCATTTTCCCAAAACAGAAACAACAACTTCATTAGTCCTTTAATAATAATAATAATCAAAATTTCTTATAAAAACATTAATTAAACCACACCCCACACCTCCTCGAACGCAGAGCAAATTTTCGTGCACGTCAACGCAGCTGACAAAGGATAATTGCTAACGGAGATGGTGTCTTCAGTATAATCTAGATCCAATTTGCCATGTGCCATGGCTCCCACCACCACAACGATGGGACTGTCTGTCTCGGGAACGAGATCTCGGCAGCTTACGACCTTCTTGGAAGAAAACGACGTCGCAATTTTCTTTACGCCAACCGGCAAGTGATTCGTGATGGGGTTTTTAATGACCTTGAGCAATTTCATGGGGCCATCGCTTGCTCTTACAGAAAATTTATGCAGCAGTTGAACTGAAAAATAAAAAAACAACATAAAATAAGGCGGTCGTGAGGGGTCGGTGTACGTACCCATTAACCCAGCGAACCTTTTGAAAGTCCTGGGTATCCTAGTCTGCGGGTTAACTTCAATCAACACGTTATTAGCGGTGTGTACGTACACTTGTAGCAAGCCGGCCCTGTTAAGGGGGCTGTCGAGCAACATCAACAAACACTGGTGAGCAATGTCTGGACGACATGAACCGACGTCTCTGTTATTTTTCTTTAGTATATTGGCGTGATCGTCGCAGTTCAGTAAATCGAACGAATTGCCCACCTGCAAAATAGATCGTAATCATCGCGCTCTTCTTCGGCAAACAAGAGTTACCTTAACGCTTTCCAGTTGGGCTTGTTCTAGTATAATAATTAAGCGTTTCTCTTCGTTTTTAATGTGAGACGTGACCAGGTGCTTGGGAACAGGATCGAACTCGTTATCGTCCAATTCTTTCAGTTTTCGTTTCTTCCCCATGTCCGTGCAAATAAATATTTACGAAAGGAATTCTAACCTTAATTATGACACATGTGGCGGAAACGCATGCGCCATCTGTGGAGAGTAGTACATATTATAACTTAATTTTTGATTTATGCAATGAATTATTTCTTAATGTGAAATATCGTTGAATTTCAAGTAATGTTTTGGTTTGTTTTTATTTATATTTAATAAGTCTTCGCAAACGTATAACGATTATTGCGTTATCTCTGCTTCGAAATACCATTCGCCATCTATCGGTGGCTTTGATAACTATATGTAAATTTATGAATTCAGTGTAATTTTTTGAGCGTATTTTCATGTAAAAACTCACATTTTCTTGCTCCGGCCGCTGAATGTTTGCAAACTCTTGTGTTTCTGATGCGTTTTGAGTCGTTCGAAGTTGTTGCGCAGGCCATCGTCATCTCGTTGATCCCAGAAAGCTAATGAAATTTTGTTTCCATGTTGCCAGGGCCACATTTAAAAACACGTGGTTGACAGTAAAATCCGTGAAAAACTGCGAGTTTTCTTAAGAGTTTTGCTTGCAAAGTGCGCTTACTATGAACTTTGGACACCACAGCAACTACCCGATGGGGTCCCTTTACGTCGGCGACTTGCATCCGGACGTAACGGAAGCGATGCTGTACGATAAGTTTTCGAGTGCGGGCCCGCTGTTGTCTTTGCGGGTGTGCAGGGATATAGTTACGAGACGATCTCTTGGATATGCCTACGTAAATTTCCAACAGCCGAGCGACGCGGAAAGAGCCCTAGACACGATGAATTTCGACCTGTTGAAAGGTAAGCCCATTCGGATAATGTGGTCACAACGTGACCCCTCCTTGCGAAAATCCGGAGTGGGGAATTTGTTTATTAAGAACCTGGACAAGAACATCGACAATAAATCCATGTTTGACACGTTCTCTGCCTTCGGTAACATCCTCAGCTGCAAGGTGATGCTCGACGAAAACGGCATCTCCAAAGGGTACGGCTTTATACATTTCGAAACTGAAGAGGCTGCCAATAAGGCCATAGACAAAGTCAACGGGATGTTGCTGAACGGCAAGAAAGTATACGTCGGGAAGTTTATACCGCAGAAAGAAAGGGAGAAGCAACTCGGCGAAAAAGCGAAGCTCTTCACGAACATCTACGTGAAGAACTTCGGCGAAATGACGGACGAGAACTTACGCAATATTTTCTCCAAGTTTGGCAAAATCACCAGCTGCACCATCATGAAGAACGCGGACGGTTCGTCGAAGGGATTCGGCTTCGTGGCCTTCGAGGATCCACATGCTGCGGAACGGGCCGTCAAAGAACTCCACAGCAAAGACATGAACGGCTACAACTTGTACGTGTGTCGCGCGCAGAAAAAAGCCGAGCGCCAAAACGAATTGAAGAAACATTACGAGCAGCTCAAACTCGAGAGATACAACAGATATCAAGGCGTTAACTTATTCGTGAAGAATTTGGACGACGACATCGACAATAACCGCCTCCGAAAGGAATTCATGGCGTTCGGCACCATAACATCCGCCAAAGTCATGACGGAAGACAACCGCAGCAAAGGCTTCGGCTTCGTTTGCTTCTCATCACCGGAAGAGGCCACCAAAGCTCTCGTGGAAATGCATGGAAAAATGATGGGGACCAAACCGTTGTACGTCGCGCTGGCTCAGCGTAAAGAAGACCGCAAGGCCTACATGGCTTCGCACTTGCAACGCATCCGCATCCAACCAAATATATATCCGTCGACCCCACCGTTTTTGATGCCGACGGTTCCTCAAGGTCCGCGGTTTTATAACCACGTGAATCACATAAGGGCAACTCCTCGTTGGTTACCGTCCCCGACGATACGTCCCAACGGGACTTACCCCACCGTGGCTAACAACTTGTACCGCGTTAGCTCAAGACCTTCCGTCCAGAACAACAACGTACGCAATTCTGTGATAACCGCCCGCCCAATTACCGGACAGCAAACGACGACACACGCTCGCCCCAATAGTAAATACACGGCAAATTCCAACCACATAATACGCCCCATCGCTCTGGCCTTGAACAACAGCGGTGACAACGTCCCCTTGAGCGCCACCACCTTAGCCTCAGCCACTCCGGAAGATCAAAAGCAAATGCTGGGGCAACGGTTGTTCCCCTTCGTCGAGAAGATGTTCCCGGACTTGGCGGGTAAAATAACCGGAATGCTCCTGGAAATCGACACATCCGAACTCCTGCACATGATCGAGGATCAAGAATCTCTGAGGGCGAAGATCGAGGAGGCCGTGGCCGTGTTGCAGGCGCACCAGAACAAGAACGTCAGCATCGTCCAGGAATGATCAAAGAGGTTTTTATTACGCGTTTCACAATTTCACACAATCAAATGGCAGTTTTATCTTAGCGAAAATCCAAAAAATATATACTCCATCATCCTCCTATTATATTAACTATTAAGAGCAACCCTAGTTTTAAAAATGCTGTTTCCTCTGTGTGAAAATTGCCTTTGCATTGATTGTGAGTTTATTCGTGACTTGGTGTTTCTTTTTTTTAAACACGACGTGCCTGGTTTTACTTTTAAGTTGTACTTTTGTATTAATAATAAATGTTTTCGTTAGCCCCCCTTTCTTCCCAGTGGATTTATTAATATTTTAAGAAAAAAGTTTTTGTTTTGCTACGCTGGGACGTTTTTGTTTGAAGCTACGACGTCAACTTTATCGAATTCTTCGTGTCGTAGAAAGACAAGGAATTTTCGTCCTCGAAATCCTGACGAGGATGAACTTCCTTCTTCTTCGCAAGGCATTATTTTTGAAAGCGATTGTACACTTGAAAATTCAGGAACGCTTCCTGGAATTTGTCCTCTCTTTCTTTCCAATTCTTGGAATCATTTGTCCATCTTTCTCGCACTCCTTCCCTTTCCTCGCCGCTCGTTGAAGTTCCTTTCACACATGGCTTGTTCGGCTTGAGTCATCGTACGTCGCTAAGTAGAAGAAAGTGCAGTTATTTTCTGTGTTTCATTTTCGGGCTCAGTATGGGTGCTGTGTTGTACCGAAAATGGCATCAGTAGTCGGCGAAGCAGGTAAAAAAAAAATGTAAAATTCGTCGCAAAGAGAGTTCGTAAAAATAAGATTTATTTTGTGCTTTTCTTACTCAGCGTAATACGCAAGTCATTAAATATAACTATAAATATCCTATTCGATTTTGTCTGACATAATTATATACAGCTGGCCTTAAAGTATTTTTACTAGAGAGCGGATGTGCTTAGGTTTTACCGAAGGTCATCAAATTTTTTTTTTACAGAATCCTGTACTTTCACGCATTTATTTAATATCTTGTAAATGACTTATTTAAAGCAAATTGCCTACTTCTGACTTCAGTAACCTAAAACTTGCTGTTCTCTAGTTATTACTAACTGAAAGACTCAAGAAATTATTTTAATTTTTAAGAAAATAACCTTAAATCAAAACAGTTTCCTTCCCTTTACCTTTAAATTGTCGTCCTTAATGACAATCAATTGAAGACATCGTTGGAAGAAAAGGCAACTCCAAATTTTGAAAATGGCTGCGTTCAGCCAAAAGTAGCGACTGCGTTCACTTATTGCTACAGAGTGGAGCGAAAAGAATTGTCTGAACGAGTTTGAACTTGTGAGGTAACGTTCAGAGCCTTCACCAGTGTTGTTGAATTACCGGTAATTTATTTTGAATGTTACCTTACCGACGGAGTTACCGTAACACTACCAACTACATTTTTTTTAATAAAAATTAAATATACCTCGACTTAATTAGAATTTTCTGATTAATTTGATATCAAATACACATTGTTCTTTGTTCCCCCATTATCATTGGATCGAACGTCTTTTGTTTTCTTAATTGTAATGTTTCTTGTTCCTCTGTTCTTCGTTGGAAGTACAATGTGCCGATTGTTTTTTGTTTTCGAAATCTTTTTCTTTGTAATTGTAATTTTGATTGTTTTTTTTTTCACAAATAATAAATTATTATTACATTATTATTAATGAAACATCTCTAAACGAAAATTCAAAAATTGCCGATAACAATGGAAATTCACCAGGAATTTGGACGGCATGTCTTAGCTTGCCTGTAAAGAATGCAATGACGTACGTTTCACTTAAGCTAAGACATGCCGTCCAGATTTCATGTCAAGAGTTGATAAAATACTTTAAAAATCACTCGGTATGTAGTATATACTTAATGGTAATGTGGTAAAATTACTAACTCACAACATTAGCCTTCACTAAAATAGCATTTTGTATTTTGAAAATTAAAAAAAAAAGTAGCTGCTCCTATATTTCTTCTTTAATCTATAAATTATTTCAGCAGGAGAACTTAGAGAAGACATTCCGCTTAAAACTGGCACAAAACAAACATCGCTCTGCTCTTGCAATGAACGCTTCTTCGGTGGTCCTCGTTTAATCACCACGGCCTTCGCCTTCTTGACTTTCATAATAACAATCGCTTTGCTAGTCCAAATTTACTATGGAGATTTCCAGGTATAATAGTTTCACGATTATTATAAAAGCAACAATTATGCTACAGTCCTTCAGGTGGTACCACATGGTAGTGTGGCGAGTGATAACCGAGAGTGTTCTGAAATAGGAACTTCGGTGCTTAAGCAAGGTGGAAATGCGATCGATGCGGCAGTTGCGGGGGCCTTCTGCCTCTGCGTTACCAACCCACATACTATAGGATTAGACGCGTAAGGATGATGCTTTCTAATGTTGCTCAGAAATTATGTGTCACGTCTGTAGAACTGGGCAGGTGCTCGTTTACAATCATAAGATGCGTCAGGATGTAGTTGCAATGGATTTCAGTGGCTTAAGACATACTCCGAGGTTAGTGGCAGCCTTGGCATACGTTCATGAATCTCACGGATCTCTACCATGGAAGGAGTGTGTCATTCCAGCTGCAAATTTGGCCAGGTATGTGCATGGTTACCTCTAGAAAGAACGACATACAAAATTATTACTGCGTTGTAAGTCTCAATTTTAAAATTATTTAAAATGGAGGGCCTTGTGTTGCCCTTGTAGAGTTTCTACCAAAATCTAGTAGATCCAGTAATACCATCTAGTTCGCAAATCTCGAATTTATTTCTACCAAAATCTAGTAGATTCACTAGCGCCATCTATTTGACACATCTGACATTTAATAAGATTGGAGAAAATCTAATTTTAAAATGAATGCACAGTCCGAAATATGTTGACATTTTAATTTCCGAGAATCTCTCCCAATAAATAACTAGATTTAGCTTGTGTACAGTATTATGAACGCGCAGAAATCTCTCAGGACTAATCAAAAAATTCATTTTCAACATTAAAAACACTCTTCAATTTGTCAGTATACTGTTTGAGTTGGCAGCGCTGAATTTTATTTTTAAATGATACAATTTTCTGTTGTTGGCCGCGTTCACCAGAAGTAATTGATTGCAAGCGGTTGGCCAACTGTTAGTAATTTTTCTGATGAACGGTTGTTTATATTGCAAACATGTTTGGTGTATGATTGCTATCAGACGCCATTTTTGTAAGCGTAAAATTTTAACGCTGGATTAGCGCTGCCAGCAGCAAACGTGTTGAAAACGTCACGAAAACGTCAAACGTGAGAACGTCATCATGGAAAATACACGGTCTTATTTATTTGTATGTTAAGTATGTTACCTGAAATGTTTGTCGAGACATCCTGAAATGTTCCTTGAATTGTACATCTGTATAGTTTGGAACGATTAATTTATAATAATTTAGATTTCGTACTTTCCTATCACGTTGAATATTTTCATTATAAACAGGTTCTGCTAAATCTAAAGCAAGATGAATAATGCCCTCTACATTTGGAACATTTTCTTCAAATAATAATATATTTTGTATTAAATCCATATTTTATAAGAATTAATATTAATTGAACGCGGCTCAAAAGATTTCTTTTTCTCTTTCGTACTCTCAACTCATGTCTCAAATGAGTGACGTTAGTTTTTACTTCCGCTTGACATTTGCGCAAGCGTAAACAAATCACAAATCGAAGTAATCGTTCACCAGACATGCAGCAGCAATCGCAAACGCATCACAAAGTGATTTGTTCTGGTGAACGCGGCCGTTGACGGCTTGATACTGACAGCCGTCACTTTACGAGCGTCATTTGACATTTCAAATCCAAATTAAAACGTAATCACATAACCTTGTTCTTATATCACATAACCTAATTCTTGTTACTGTTCAGGTTACGTCAAATGAACCAACAAAACATGAACATATCCGGTGGCAGTGTTGCAAATAGCCGAATAAGAAAAAGCTCTTAATTATACCATTATTCTTGACCACTTTGTAGATTCTGGAATGAAAATAAAGTAAAAAATTAATTTAAAATCGTTAAAGTTAAAGAAAAAGTAAAATAAAATTGCAAATGAAATCGAAACTATTATTCACTACATGAAATACAATAAAGACTAAGGCGCCAAATTCAAACTCTTAAATCACTTTCCTCTTTTCAACTTAATCTTAATCTTCTGGAATTTGCTTCCAGAAAGGGATTCTTCGTTTCGAAACAACTTGAAACAGCTATCAAGAATGCCCATGCGGAAAACATATTTGGACCACTCGAGGCCGGAATGAAAATCAATTTGACCTCATTAGCCGATACTCTAACAAAAATTGCCAACACACCACCAAAGGGTAACCAATCCCCCCTCCTCCCCCCTCAAGTTCGACTTAAGTAATCGATTTTTTTCTTTTAGAACTTTTCGAGAACACCACCAATTTTAACACTGAAGTTATAAATTCCACTTTCGCTGACTTCAATATTTACGTCCCGAGTACAGTTCCAGGCCCCCAATTTCTAGACCTGCTCCAGCAAGTCAAACAGTTGAATGTCACAAACAAAAACATATCGAAAACTGAGTACATCTTCAAGCTGGCCAACCTCATGAAGCTCACATTAAATCTCACAGACGCTTTTTACCACAAGGGAACCTCCACGAACTTAGCAGTTATAGACCAAGATGAAAGCTACGTGTCTCTTGTAATGTATGTAAGGTTGCACGTTGCGTTTTGCATTATTATTATTTTTGTGGCATTTCCTAGAGGAATGTATGCCATGTTCGGCTCACGTGTGATGGCACCTGACAAATATTTACTTGATGTGACAAACTCCACCGGGCCTTACTCTCGGATCCCGTTCATTGCCACAGATGCCAACTTCCGGTGTGGCAGGAGGATCGTGTCTGGTGCCAACGACTTTATCATAACTACACAGCTCCTCGCGAATTTATTAGTCGATGATGAGAACATCACTTCGAGCGTTGAGTTTCCTCGGTTCAATCTTCTGCAGGACGGATCAATAGGACTCGAAGGTAAAAAAAGTGTGGGCATGTTTTCTTTTTTTTTTTTGTAAATGAGGCATTGGTTGCAGAAACTCACCGTCCCATATTCAGCGATGCTCTAATAAAGCAGCTGCAGACTTTAGGGAGTTTACAGGACCTCGAAGAGCCGTATGATAGTTGTAACATCGTGGAAAAAGTTTTAGATGATTTAAACTCGCATTCTGACAGTCGTGGTGGAGGAATTTCTAGTCGTTTTTAAAACCGAAAATTTACTTCTCCGGATTTCAAGGAACTTGGAGGTTAGGTTTCCTACTTTCTTAAGTGAATACAATAGCCAGGAGTTAGTTAACTACAGTATATGCAGATGTCCTACTCAGATTGCACGGTTCTTTATCGGATTTGTGAATCAAAACCAAAGAAAAATTCTTGTAAATATGCAGTTTGAATTTACCGCCTTACTAGGTTGGCAACCCATCCCCTCGGTGTTTTGAAAATCGTCATTGAAATCCAGTTTAAATTAAGATTAATAATAAGAATAAGAAGGAGAAAAACTTTAAAAAAGCAGTGTTTAATTGATATGAATTTTTTTTCAGTGTTGCCACACTCGGTGCTAGTGTTGCCAACTTAATAAATTTAGTCCCTTTTTCTTTTCAAATAACTTTTATTTATATTTTATTTCAAATATCATTGTTCTATATTTCTTCTAATTTTATTCATTTGTTTTCTTTATGTCGAAACTTTCTTGATTACATTTTTTTTAAATGGCGACAAAACAAAAAAAGAATTCAAAAATATTCAAATAAAAACAAATGACGATCGATTTTACAATATAATTTAATAAATTAATAGTAACATCTTTTTAATAAAAATGACTTTTTTTTTTATTTACTTATCGAAAACACTATTAATAAAGCACCCGTTATTTTTGATGAATCTAATAACACGTTGGTAACTTAATTGCTTTTTACACGTTGGTGACATTGCTCAGTAAGTGAAACTCGCAAAAAAAAAAATAGTGGCACCAGATTCAAACTGCCTTCAACTGTCACATCGTGCTTTGAATCTATTTATTGTAAACGGAATTGGTGTATGAAGACTTCCTTTTCTATTTAAAACACTTTATTTCGCTCGTACACATACAAAATGTCTGCATTAAGAAAAATATTTCGTATTCCCTGATAACACTTTCACAAATATAAATTTTACAACTCTGTACATTTTTCAGAAAGACCGAAACATCATAAAACATAGAAAATGACGCACTCAAATAAAATCAAATCATCAAATATCAGTTTATCAATATGATGTAGTTTCTCACTCTTTTTTTCTATACATTTCCTGAATACTTCCTAAAAACATCCTGTTTTTTTTCTTACCATACATTTTTGTACTCGATTTATTTATTTACTTCTTTAAATTCAAGTCATTGCCAGCACGATTTTAATGTAGAACAAAATATTGAAGATTTTAAAATAAAAATGTGGCTCTGAAACGCCTGAAAACAACTTGCAGTAAGTCTTTAAAAAATTAAATTAAAAAAAAAGAAAAACTATCACAGGTTTCCGCTCTCGATTTAATAAAGTCAGTCGTCCTTTAACTTGACCACTCACAGTCGATATTAAAAATGCACTTCAGAACATACTGAACTCGACGAAAACTCGAATTATCACCGCACTTCTTAACCGCAGCATTTGTAAATTCCTTCAGCAACAATCGCTCCAAGTCGGCTCGAAAATCTTGCTCCCTGTTGATGGGACAACGTTCCAGAAAATCCAGCAGTTTCTTCAGCAAGCACAGCAATGTTATGCGAGCGTCTGTGTTTATTACGGTTGGTAAGTTCTGGTAGAGAGTGTTGTAGATATTTGTGGCCACCATGAGAGCGTGTTCCTCAATGAAAATTGATCGGTCCTCGTAATTCAAGCCGTCCTCGAGCTTCCACAGGACTTTCTTGAGCAAAGAGAGGGCCAATTTTGCTAGGTACTCATCTTCGGCATACACATTAATTTCTCCTTTGTCAAAAACCTACAAGGATATCGATGCGAGACGAGTTTTCAAGTTTTTGCAACTTACCTCGACGGATGCCTTATCCTCCTCCAAAGTTTGTTGTCTTAAGGCCCACGACAGTAGAAGGGGGATGGAAATTTTCGACGGTAAAACACCAACACAAGTCTCTAATAAATCCTCCCTGGCCTTCTCCGAAATCACACGTAAATCACAGTCGAATCTTAAAAGAACGAAATCATTTCAGCGGGGCCAAATTAAACGCGTTTTATTGTTACCTCAACGCAATCTTCTTAATCTCTTTAGTACTCAACTGACTAATGGTGTCCCGAACTAACTGATCGTCGTCCTCCAAGAGCAACACGACCGCATTCCACAGTTCTGATAGTTCTTCGGCTAAAAAAATACCATGAGCAGCAGAGTTTGAAATTAGTAGACCGAGGACTTACGGTTTTCAACGATGCAATCACTGGCGCAAAACAACTTCTTGTGCGTGACCAAAAACTGAGCGGCAGAGACCCGTTGTTGCACAGATGATGTCGGTGATGACCCCTCAACGATCGTCCTAATTAACACGCTAACATCTAAACGCCCCAAATCCGTTTCACTTAAGCTGCTTAAAAACGTACTTATGGCACTGAGTGAGGCACAGAAAACGTCTTCGTCACACCGACACCAACTCAACAGAAAATCCAGGACTTCTTGTTTTTGGGGTTTGAGGTTATTTAAAACGCAAGGGTAATGCTGAAGCACCATAAACACGCACACGCTGTTCTGCTCCAACAAACCGTGCAACACTGGCAGCAACTTCGCCTGCAAGTCATTGTGCACGCTCTCGATGATATACTCCTTAACGCTGGGATTGAGCCTCGAAACGAATTTAAATTCCCTATGGGACATCTCCAGCTGTTCGGTTAAGTACAGGCTGTGCTTGACGTACTTCGGATGATCCAAGTACAAGTAGTTGATGCAGTTCAAGCAGAAGCGGCTGATTTCCTCGCGAGTGCTCTGCAGGCCGCTCAAAATAACCTCCTTCAAGTAGAGCGCCTTGAAGTAACCATCGCACTGGAACAGTTTGGAGACGATGTGGAGTTGTAAGTTGAAGCGAGAGACGGTGAATTTTTTTTTCGCAGTCGAGAGGACCTCCCGGCAACCGCTGTCTTTGATCGATTGCCACATCAAGATTTCCAGCATCTTACGAAACACTAGGGCACCGCGGCATGTCTTCAGAAATCTAAAATTAGAAACTGCTACGATGTTTGAGTTTCAATTGGATGTGTACTTACATGGTCGTGAGTAGGACGATTACGTCGAAGTAAAGCGAGACGGTGTAATGACTGATGAACCTCCCTGCCGATATAAATATCCAGAATGTGTCTTCCATGACGTCGGGGATGTTCAACTGTGAGTAACCTTTGAGTAAGGACTTCAGGAGGTACATTAACTGGAAGCAAAAGGGGAACTTAGTGTATATGGTTGGGATGTAATGGTGTTTACAGACTTGCAAGAGTAATCCCTGGCAGACGTTGTCTGATATTGTGGCATCAGAGAGCGCTGTGAGGATCTTTGAAATATGCTTGACAACCCCCAAATTGGGGATCAACGAAGTGGAACACCTGGCTGCTAATTCACGTATTTTCTGATTGCAGTTGGACAAGCTTTTCGTCACATATGGAATGTATTCTTTGAGCTACAAAACAGTTACGATTTATAAATGACTTAAATGACTTAAACGTGTCAGACCTGATTCTCTTCTTCGGTATTGCAGGGGTACAACCGTTCTAGAATGAGTAAAATGGGTTGTAAAGCCAACCCATCTCGACTGCCTTTCATCTCCCGAATTAACTCTTCCAGTAAAAAGGCATGCAAGTCTGGGTACCGCATGAAAAAGACACGTGCAGACATGCGGTTCTTCAGGCTCAGTTCCTCCCTGTCTTTGGTTCTGTGTACTCCGAAAATCCTGACCATGAGAGCAGCAAACAATAAAGTCGCTGCATTTCTTATCTATAATGATAGGAATTTGAAACAATGTAAACAATAAAGGAAATTCACTTACACCCCATGCTTCATTCCCAAATCCACCGACTGCAATCTTCACCCCCTGAGCGATGTACTGCGAAACCAACTCACCCAGCTGATTGTGACGGAATAGAGCACGCAGGATGTTCAAAGCGTGGATCCTCGACTTGAAATTGGCTTCGAGTGTGTCGCTTGCGATGTCCAGCAGCTGTTTCATACAACCATGGAAGAGTTCATTGCCCGTTGTAGGGGGTTCAGTGATTAAAATCGCCTGCAAGCAATGACCCATCATTCACGATGAAGCTAGAGACTGTGATAGCTCACCTGCACCATAAAAGGTAAACCAGCGCTTCTTCGCGTCGGACATAATTTATGGAAGGTGGTCTCATTCTCACCGGTCAGAATTTTTAGGACGTTCGATAGCCAGATCTTGGGCCACACGTTGTAAACAGAATCGCTGTAAACAGGGCCAAAATCAATGAGGAAAAAGCGCTTAAAAGCTGTAGTACTCACTTCCACAGCCTCGAACAGAATTTGCAGAAACCCAAGTATGCCTGCTCGTAGGCACCGCGATGTTTAGTTTCCAAGAACAAATTCAAAAAGTGTTCCTCGATCCTCAGCAAGATTTCCTCGCTCAAAATCTTCTTCCCCGTCTTCGGGTTGACGTCGGGCACTTTCAAAATGAGTTCCCCCAAGAGCAAAGACACTTCCTTAACCGTCCTCCAGGCAAACACCAACAACATTTGAGACGTGACCGTCTCATCTGAGTCATCACAAGAGATTAATCGATTGTCCATGGGCAAGTAGCCTTCAGGACTTGCATTGTTGACAATTGGAGACACCACCTGTGATACTTGATTGCATAGAGTAACAAGCTTCGTTATCACATAGTCCCAGTAATTGCATTTGCTGAAACACGCACGTCAAATTGTCAGTTTTTAGGTTATATTTATAAACAGGTAATGTCAAATGTCAATTTGGAAGTTATTTTTGGAATTTATTTACATATATCGTTGCCAACCTAATAAAATAAAATTTTATCAACTATTTTATGAAACCCAAATAAACCAAACTTTAAGTAAAACACTTGCAAGTCACCTTAAATCCTCTTTCTCGATTAAATGTCGAATGCACTGCAACAATCCGAAACAAGGTGCCTTCTTAACTGCCACCAAGATGTTCTTCTCTGCGACCTTCAAGCCCGCTTCGATCATCTGTGTTAACAAAGCGAAAGCCACCACGATGGTATCATCGATATCATCTGGGCAGCGCAGCAAATCCAACATGGCCTCCCTTGCATGCGGCGACGTGAGATGGACCTGCAAAATGTAACCCGCAGAAGTCACAGCCGTCGGTTTTATAGTCCACGCCAGCCCGAGACTGTTCTGGATGTTAACTTTGATTGCTTCTTTCGACTGCAACAAACTGTAATGGTCACAATTTAAGACTCTTTTACTGGGGCACCACCGACCTGAAACTGATGGAATAAATACTGCGGCATTTTTTTGATCAGCTCAGATGCCAGTATGATGTTCGACTCGTACGTATCGCATAGCATCTGCAGCAAATTGATCGAGTCGCGCATCTTCCACACCCCCGTGAGTGCCTCGATTGAAATACAAGCTTCGCCCACTGCAAACGACAACAGTTCCAAGCAAGTGGCTCTCCTCTGATAATTGGAGCCGTGCGTTAACCCACTCAATAGGTGCTCTCGAAAGAACATCTCCATGAACCGTTGGTAATCGAGTGCCTGTTCGTTTGAGTTGTTCCTCACGAGCACAGCGAGACTCTCTTTATGTCTGACCAACGCCTTTTTGTACAGGGCGATGATTTGTTGCCTCGTACTGGAAGATTGGGATGTTATGTTGTAGTGGTAGTACTGCTTGAGGAACTCTAGTTCCCACGAAGTGAATATTTCCGTCGATTTCTGGCTCTCAACGACTAAAGCTAGGATTGAAATCCTCACCTGAAATCAATTTTTTCTTTAAACTGAAAACACGAAGGGGTGATTTTACTTCGTCAACTTGATGGCACATCATCAGCTCGAGGAATTCAAACTCGACTATCTCCCTCCAGAATTTCTGCTTGACTTCGGCTCCGCTTAGCCCGGTGATGTTTGCTATAATCGAAATGGTGACGTTGGACTTCCGAGCAACCCTCAGGCAACCGAGCAGAGCCCCGAGTTCATTAGCACTGCTGTACCATTGATAATGCATTCTACAATCATGTAAGGTAATCAGTTAAATCGCTTCTGTAATTCCGAGGTTGATACGAACATAGATTTTAAAACGAGCGGTTGAATCTTGTACGCAGATATTAACAGGCGTTGGTAGAATGCAGTCGCAGGGGGGCTGGATCTCGTTAGCATCGGCTTAATCAGATCCACCCATAATTCAAGCCATTTATCGACGTTTGATTCTTCCTTGGCATGTTGCGACATGAGATGCTCATAAGTAGAACAAACCTAATGGGTAAGTCGCAAAATTGAACCCAACATAACAATACTGGGCGGAGAGGAAGGGGTTACCTGCGAGGCTAAAGATGAATCCGCGATGTTCATCAACAGTATAAAAGGGAGATGCGAAAATTGTTCCAGCAAGAACGAGCAACCTGTCTCGGCACTGACGATGGTCAAAGCAACATAATGAGCACTGCGCTTCACCATTAGATCAATCATGTTCATCAGAATTGTTTTCAGCAAATTCGGATAACCTAAAACAAAGTTACTAGAACCAAGGCCCAACGAAAATAAACCATCAACACCATTGTTGAAGTGACGGTGGGCCAATTTGACGAGGTTTTCAAATACCGTCTGAGCTGAGTGTTTGACGGTATCAACAAAATGGTCCAGGTGAGTCCAAACGTATTCCATGGCCTGATTGAAGAGCGGCTCTGTATAGGACAGTGGAATGTTGTTCATAACACGGGACACTAGAACCAGCGCCTTGCTGATCTCGAGGATCTGCATTGGCTTACCCGAGCTTCTACAAACCAGTTAACGCAAAGTTCAATGAATTAAAGCGAGTTCGCCTGTACCTCTTAGCCGATTCTAATAACTTCCCGAACATGAAGGTGATCACGGGCATTCCGTCGATGATTTCCTCACAGAGGATGTTATGGGGGACGATGTTTAAAATGCCCGAGTAAATGCACAGCTTCGCTGTGTCATTTCTCGCAATGTTTTTGAAATTAAAATAATCCTGATTACCATCACCTGTCAACAATGTCAGGCAGGGATTGGCCTTGTATTTCTATAAAAGAAATTCGTAAGTTGAAGGAAAGTAACACGGGGGTTTCATACGTACGCAGTCGTTTGTGATGTGGTCCGGTAGGTGCACAAGGGATATTACCATAATCAATCCGCAATTCGATTTCACATCAAACGGGATGTACTCGTCGACTAAAACCTTGTAGGACGAGACCATGAGTTTCGTACTGTACTCGGAAAGACTAGTGCTGATTATGCACTGTTGCAATATCGAAACTAACAATTTAGTTACATTGTACACATACACGTGCAAATTTGATTTGTTCATTGAATCCTGAGATACATTATCTTCGATGACACTACAAAGAAAATCGATAGATTTCTTTGTTGGCATTCAAAAATATGTTCTTTCCACCTTAAAAATTGTACGATATCGGCTAAAAACTCGACGGCGAACGAAACAACGCAATCGAAAACACAGGAAATCGTATCAATGCCCGCCGGAAAGTTATTAAAACATCCGTGCAGGTTCAAGATGACTTCGTTGCGTCTAGCGAGCTTGCGCTTCTCCTCTGCCTCACAACTTTCGACCAGGCATTTCACGTTAACCGCCAAAGAAGTTATAATTAATTTACGGTTTACGTTCACTAGAATTCGCTGGAGTGTCTTGCGAATAGGATGTTTGGGATCTTCTGTTAGAAACACGTGCGTCAAAAGCAGCATGATGAATTCGGATTCCTTCTCGTCTTCTGAGTGCTCGGCCAACTGCAAATAAATAAAAGTCGTCACAGGAGAGGAGTTTCAACTCAGAAATCTCTTACGTTTTTTATTAGTTTTTGCTGCACTTCGATCGACACTTCTGACTTGAGTCTTTCAATCAGTTCTTGTATGCTGGAATTTTTGGATTTGAATTTTTCCGGGATGTTGATCACTTGCGCTTGTTGGATACCGGTGGTACGCTTCTTGGGCTTCATCTTGGGTTTATGCTTTCTTCCTGTAATTTTCTGAATTGCACATGGACATCTCTTAAGACACACATAACCTCAATTCCGGTCTGTTTTGAAGTACTGTAAAAAGGCGAATTATGCTGTCCGCTCTTAATACGTTTATTATTACGGCCATCAGTGCCACGCGAAATTTGTTTCTTTATTTTAATTTACTTAACGCAGACGAATTAAATCTAGAGAAAAATATCCTTGCAATTGGCGACAATGTTGGCCGATAAAAATAAGTTGTGAAAGAAACGGTAGATGGCAATAGTGTAGGTAGTCAATCCAATGACAGTTTTTTCAGTTTTCAAAAGTCCCCAAAATGAAAGACATATTTCCCTAAAATTTATTTTTATTTTTAAATCTACACTAATTACAATTTCTTTTTTTAAGTCATTTTTATCGTCGTACAATAGCGGACAATGAAATCCGGGCAAGCTATCATGCGTATTTACACAAATTTAAATTAGGCTTTTATTGAGGTTATGTTTCTGTAGTCGTATTTATCCAAATTAAAAAAAATCATTGCCAGCAGTATTCATTTTGGAATACACAATTTTTAATTATTAAATTAAAAAATCGCCTATAAAGAATATGGGAAAACAATTTTCTTTAGTCACCAAGGTATAATCAAAAGTCGCACACTTTGGCAACCTTGAATGGTATCAGGTTTAAAGGCGGCAGATTTAAAAACACTTTTAACGGAAGTAAATTTATAATTAAAATGAATGAAGATTAACTGATGTTCATGTTACTTACGACCTTGATTTATAAATAATAGAGATGCGCAAAAGTGTTCTTTGTAAAGAACTGGAACAACCTGTTCCAGTTCCAAAGAAATACCTGTTCCAAATAACAGGTGCAATCTGGAACAGCTTTTGTCGAAAATGACACACTGCTCTGAGCAAGTGATTCATTGTTCTTATTCTGCATAGGGTTACGAACTACAACTAATAGTTGACGGAAACGGTTTTAGGCGACTGGCGGCTGGAGTTGGACAAGACCATCAAATTACCTATTTAATTAAATTTATATGCAGGTGTTAAGACTTATGAGCACATAATCGAAATCATCAAATACAATTTCTGTATCATTACTATATGTATTGAAGAATATTTAATGAATAATTTTGAAATCGTAAAAATAAATAAATAAAAAGGAAAAATAATATTTTATTTCAATATAATTTCGACATATTTAAAATCGACATGAAAGGTAAAATTCTAAGAATGGCCTGCAAATATTATCGGGGGTTTCTGAAATTGATTATATTAATTAAATTGGTAATGTTTAGCTAGTTTACTTACAAAATTAAAAAATAATTCAAAATTTAAACTGTATAATTAATCTGTGATCGTCGAAATCGGCTTCAGTCTGATAAAATTAAACAAATAATACTTATAAACGTAAACCTCCAACAATAAAGACACCTATTATTAATTACATATTACATGTTTGTTATTTTTTCTACGTTTATTTGCCTAACGAAAAAATCTGTAATTATTTTGTTATTTTTTTTAACTTCTTTAGTGGGTAATGGCAATAACTATAATTTTATCTAGTCAGTGTCGTATCGATGAGCAAGGCTGTTTCTTGTTAGAGTTCTACAATAACAGGCTGGAATTGTCGGTCCGGTAAAAAAAAAATAATAGTTTTGCGCATCTCTAGAGTTTCACGTTTCGGGTGTCGACTTGGTACTCTACGTGCTACTCCGAACTCCGACACTCCATTCAGTTCCGATCTGCACCTGTTATTTTTGTAAGTGAGTAACGACCTGTTCCGGTTCTAGAAAAAGAGCTGGTTTAAGAGAACAGGTTTCAAAAGAACAACCCATCACTAATAAATAATATTTACAAAGAATTATAGTATTGTAGAATCTTTGTAAAATAAATTGAAAGTGAAATAATTTCTTGAAGAATGTCACATTACACAACAAATCCAAATGGGCACGTAGTCAAATAAAAAGAATAAATATTAAGAAGCACGAACATGAATTTATTATGGTTAAATAAATACAGTAAAATGATTATTTTTACATCTACACAAAGCATCCTCAAACCATAGTAACAATTATTATGTTTACACGTAGGATTCAATTCCAGTATGGCTTTGAATGTAGCATATAAACTTCTACAAATAAAAAAAAAGCACACACTGTGCTGAAATCGATTTGAAAATGTTATGAAAGCAAAAACAAGTCTCAATTGTAAACTTAGCACATGTAATGCTCTAACTCTGAGACTAAAAAGTCATTATATTTTATCGTATACTTTTCTCAGTTAAGCAACTAAAATACACTGAAGTTAAAAAAGGGATTTGGGGCTGATCAAATTACAGAATGGGATCGTATCCACAACTACTTGCGTCTTCTGCCGAGCACTCATACGAGGAACCCATGGAATATCCCATTGAGTCCTGAGGTGGGGCGGGAGACATCATGGGAGTACGTGTGCAGCTGTAGGGTGACGAACCGGCTGCTTTCTTCGCTGCGTACAAATTGGCTTCTTCCTGTGCCTTGCCTATATTCTTCTTGTATCTGATCCTCTTATTTCCAAACCAATTAGAGATTTGACTTATTGTAATGCCACACTTGCGCGCCAACTCCTCCTTAGCTTCCTCGCTGGGGTAAGGATTCGACAAGTGCGAATAGAAGTATTCGTTGAGTATTTCTGATGCCTGCTTGCTGAAGTTACGTCGTTTCCTGCGAGCATCCAGGAACCTCGACCTGAGTATCATAACCGCCTCGCACGTCGACTGTTTAAGTTGCATTTGAATGGAGCTGAATTTTCTGTGAATTATCTGCACCATCCTCTCGATTTCCTTGGGGGTAATGGGGCGCGTACGTGACTGCTCTCGCAGCAAGTTCATAACGTGCGTGGTAAATTCACTGCAAGCTTGCTCATACTTTTCCAGTTCCTGGTGATAAATCTGTCGAATTTGTGTAAGTTTTGCTCTGTAATCCGAATGCTCGATTGCACTGTCGGGTTGGCCAGTTTGAGCCGCCGCCGAACCTGAAGCAGCAGCTCCTGCACCGCCGCCTTTCTCAGGCCCAGCTACGCCTTCCGCGATCAACATGTTATCCAATCTCATGAGCTGGGGATCAGGCGGTTCTTCTTCTTGTGTGTTCCTCAGTGAAAGCACCGTCTTTTCCTTGATTTCACACAGCACTGAAAACAGCGCGGGTTTCATACGATGACAGTTCAACGTGTGCTTCCTCGCTTGTGCCTCATCTAAACTCTGATCGGTAATGTTCATTATTTGCTGCAGAATCTCACCTATATCTTGCTTGCGGGGCTCTGATTCGCCCCCAGATGCAGCTTCACCTTGCGGGTTCATCAAGTACCCTTGGCTTGTCAATAATCCTCCTGGATGGTCCATGATTCCTGAAGGATCGTTCGTATCACTCTCAAAGTACAAGTTTAACCGCACATTAATGATGGCAGTTTAGAGATTGTTGTTTTCTTTCCTCCTCTTTGATTATCTGACCATTCCAGTCAGTCACAACATAAAGTTTGCGAGGGAGGACCCAAACCTTCTGCACAAAAATGGATGTCAAAGTTTCTTTTAAAAATGCACATGCAGGTATTTCGCCGTACACTTAATAACATGAATGCTACAAAATAAAGCGAAACGATAGATTTAAAGAGTCAGAGTTTAGATGAATTCATAAATTCTAAACTTGCCTTTACGGTCATCAAAAAGAACGCACTAGCAGAGCGTGATCAAGGCCATCGACTACATCGCTCCAGTGTTGCTAGAGGATGTTGGGGAAATTTCGTCAAAAGTTCTTCACAATTCGTTACAACCGCCAAATTTGAAAAAAGTGTATTACTACGAGATTTTATTCTATAAGAAGAAAACAAAACTCATTCGTAAGAAAAAGGTGTATTTTATTAAAAGGAATTTTCTATTTGTTAATTCTTGAAGAATTTCTGCTCTCTGTGTGTTGGTAACATTCGGAAAGTGGGTAGAGGGAGTTTCCATAGATTAAGGAGTTTCTATGTTGGCAACATTCGCTGTCAGAGGTAGTTTACTTTTGCTTTCGTGTTGTGACTTATGAAATTAAATTCGAAAAGATAATTTTCGTCTCTAATTTTATTAATTAGGTAAACTATAGAAGAGGAAAATGGACAAAGACGCGTTAAAGCTAGCGGTGCTAGCCTACGAAGAACAGGCAAGGCGATCCTTCCTTAGAGAACAATTATTTCAATAATTGCATTTTCAGTTGGTGCAGGTAGATCTGGCCATCGCCGAAGTAAAATCCGACGCGGAGCGCGAAAACCTAGTGAGTTTAAGGAGCGATATCCAACAATTAATCGAGTTGACTCGAGAGAACTTAAACGAATGTGAAACCCCGCCGGATAGTTCTAATTCCCAAGGTGATCCACTCGCTGATGAATATGCCTTGTTTATATCCGAGATGAAGAAGGAAGGTGTTGCCACTCTCGATTACAAAAACGCAAGATGTCATTCACTCAATCACAAGAAACAAAAGCTATTAGAAGGCACCAGGTATAGAGCTCCTTACAAGCACAGTTGGGGCGACGTTGTTTACCACAATGCCATGGTTTGTTCCATCTTGCCGCCACCCAAGAACACCTACCCGGGTTTGGAGGTAAAAGCCAACGTCCCCTCGCAAGCACACAACTTTCACAAACGTCATTAGTTTCAGGTGAAAGTAATGTTTACAAACCCCACCCACCAGGAAATGTTACCGTGCCCCTTCTACCTGGAAACGGAGTGCAAGTTTTCCGAGGATCTGTGCCGGTTTTCGCATGGTGAAGTCGTTTCGTTTTCTGCCCTGCAACAATACGTCGAGCCCGATTTTGAATCGCTTTCTGTCGGCAGCAAGGTGTTGGCAAAGAAACCGGATAAGCTGTGGTACACGGCGAGCGTAAAACGGGTGCTAGGTGGAAAATGTGTGGTTAAATTCGACTGCCATGGCAAAGACACCGAGCTGGATTTACACGATGTCTTTCCTTTGGAAGGCGATGGCGAAGAACTCGACGAATCAAGCGATGAGGAAGCAAGTTGCAACATGGATGACGTTATAAACATGAGCCTCATGATTACACCTTCGGATCAATCACTAGGCGAGTGGGAAAAACATACGAAGGTATACGGGTAAGGCAATAATAACTGTTAATAATCGATTGTTTGGGTAGGGAGTTGGTTCGAGGTTAATGGAAAAAATGGGATACGTAATTGGAACGGGTTTGGGTAAGAACTGTGATGGGCGAATTGAACCGGTTACCGCAGTTATTCTCCCTGCAGGAAAATCTCTAGGTAAATAAAGGCGATGCTCCTCCCCCTCGGTTAGTATGACGTTTTTTCTTGTAGACCATTGCATGAAGCTGAGGGAAAATGCAGGAGGTGATAAGAACCTCTTCAGCGTCGAAAAGAAACTGAAGAGGTTGCAAAAGCGGCAGGAGATTCGTAATAAGCAAGCGTACGAACGCGAGAAACGCAAGGTGAACATGTTTGATTTCCTCAATGAAACTCTGTCGACATCCCAAAGTGTTAAGGAAGATGAAATCTCCCAATTTAAACACAATCACAGGCAGGAGATTAAGAAGGAAACGTCGAGGGACTTGAACGTGGCGAGCCTGAAAATTGGTGAAGATATAAAGCACGTACAGCAGGACCTCTGCAAAATAAAAGAATCCCTGGCGAGGCACGCTGGCAGTAACTCTCAGATGCATAGGAGCTTGAGGCAGAAGTTGAGCAGGAAAGAGAGCGAGCTGCAGACGCTTCAGGCCAAGGCTGTTAATATTCATAACGAACAGAGTATTAGGAAGGATAAAAGAAAGTTAACTGTTTTTTAATTTATAAAAATATAATACAGAAATTCGCCTGATGGATAAATAAATGTTTTATTATTGTTTGTTGCGTGCTTCATGTATTTGAGAGTTTCTGCTTCGCTAAGTTTGAGGTCTCCTTAATTTTCCCTTTCAATTTGCTTCTTTCCATTACAAAACCTAAAACGAAACTGTTAATTATCTCGAACGTTTAGATAACTTTGTGTACTCTTCTGGAATTTTAAAACGATTAGTAAATCTTGATGGTATCTCACAGCGGTAAAGAAACAGAAAAATATATAAAGCAGCATGATCATTAGTTTATTCTAAATAAATACAATAAAATTATTTGTTTTTATTTTACATGAAAAACAACACCGTCAAACCATCGAGATAACCGGCTAACTCTACACCTTGCAGACCTTATATTTTTTCCAATGTTTTTCCCAATCGAACAACTAATAGGTATTGAGAGCAGTAAAGCTTTGAATTTATTTACTTTTTTTATACGGGTTGGTTTTAATTTTCGTACGTGCTTCGGTATTACCATAAGTCAAGTTTCTAATTGGTTTGCGGCTCGTCGGGTGTTTGTGGAAAACACTGAAGCCCGTACGAAAATGAAAACAACAATAAAAAAATAAGTAAAGACAAAAGTTTATTAATCGCAACATCTATAAACTATGCGAGAAGAAAAACATTTAAAGAAGAAATATTGCACGCCCAATTCCCATCCGTCTTACGAGGAAGAAGCGAAACGTAAAATAATACTTAAGTGTTTGTGATTACTCTCTACCAATTACATTAGCAATTAACGTCACAACATAAAACTAAAATCTAAGTCTATAGTAGGGGGTCGACAAACTAAGGCCCTGAAAATTACGTTTCCACTTCCATCCCTTAACCCCAAGAAGTCCGAAATATTTCCTATTTGGCCCTTGCCGACCCCTGACTTATAGCAACGCAATTAAAGATTTACTTTTATAATCATTAAGCCACAGAGTCGATCAACCTGTACCAAGACTGACGCTTTTATACAAAAATAATTTAATTGTAAACAGTGGCACTCGCACACTTTAGAAAATTACAAAATAAAGATTAGTATACATATAGTATGGTATACGTGTACAGTATACTTGTGTATGCTCGAATCAAAATTCACGGAGACAACTCCTGCTGATGCATGGGATCATATCCGCAACTGCTTGCGTCATACGCGGAGCCCTCATATGCCGAGCCCATCGAATACCCCATTGAATCTTGAGGTGGGGCGGGAGACATCATGGGCGTAGGCGTGCCGCTATACGGTGAAGCACCGGCCGCTTTCTTTGCCGCGTACAGATTAGCCTCTTCCTGTGCTTTGCCTATGTTCTTCTTGTATCTTATTCTCTTATTGCCAAACCAATTAGAAACTTGACTTACGGTAATACCACATTTACGTGCCAACTCCTCCTTGGCTTCCTCGCTGGGGTAAGGATTCGACAAGTGCGAATAGAAATATTCGTTGAGTATTTCTGATGCCTGCTTGCTGAAGTTACGCCGTTTCCTCCGAGCATCCAGGAACCTCGACCTGAGTATCATAACCGCCTCGCACGTCGACTGTTTGAGTTGCATTTGAATGGAGCTGAACTTTTTGTGAATGATCTGCACCATCCTCTCGATTTCCTTCGGGGTAATAGGGCGGGTACGCGATTGCTCTCGCAGCAAGTTCATAACGTGCGTGGTGAACTCATTGCAGGCCTGTTCGTATTTTTCTAATTCCTGGTGGTAAATCTGTCGAATTTGCGCCAGCTTTGCTCTATAATCCGAGTGCTCAATTGCATTGTCGGGTTGGCCAGCTTGGGCCGCCGCAGAACCTGAAGCGGCAGCTCCTGCCCCACCACCTTTCTCAGGCCCAGCTACACCTTCTGCAATCAACATGTTATCCAACCTCATTAGCTGTGGGTCAGGCGGTTCTTCTTCCTGTGTGTTCCTCAGTGAAAGCACTGTCTTTTCCTTGATTTCGCACAGCACCGAAAACAGTGCCGGTTTCATACGGTGGCAGTTCAACGTGTGCTTCCTCGCTTGCGCCTCATCTAAACTCTGATCGGTAATGTTCATTATTTGCTGCAGAATCTCACCTATGTCTTGTTTGCGCGGCTCCGACTCGCCCCCGGACGGAGCTTCGCCTTGCGGATTCATGGGGTATCCCTGGTTGCCCATCAGCCCTCCTCCTGGATGGCCCATCATTCTGGAAGGATCGTCCATAATTCGGGGCCACTTTCAGTTTTTCTTAACTATACATTAACGAAAGTAGTTAAGAAAATGGTGGACGTTGTTTAACAACAACATATAAACAAAGCAGTAGGACAACGCGCGTTCGTCGCGCATGCGTAATTCGGTTTCGTTTTATGGATCTCTTTCAGTGTCGCCAACTTATAAAATTCATGTGAATCAACGATCAAAAATAGGAATTCTTTAGTTTCATTCATTTTCACCCTTTATTTTATTGCGAATCGGTCGAATTAATTTGGAAAATAATATTATTTTTTATTTCACATTTTCATCGTTAGAAATAAATTGGCTACATTTTGTGGATATTTGTGGACATTCCCTCTAAAAACAACTGGCAACCCTGTCTGTGAGTCTCGCTTGGCAACACCGAGTGCGACGACATAACATAACCTTAAATATGTGTTATTTTATTTTGCTTAGCGTTTTTACGTGATCCTCGTAAAAGTAGATTTGCAATGCGATGGATCAACACCTAGCCGAGTTCAACACGGTGGTATTAACGTCGAACATAGAAAACCAGAACATTTGCCGGACATGCCTCGCAGAAGGAAGTGAGACCAAGTCAATTTTTGAGACTGAAATCCACAAGATGCTGATGCAGTGCACAGCATTAAACGTAAGAAAGACGCGAGCGACACTTCACTCTTCATAACTCTTCACTTGCAGATATACCTCGGTGACGGGTTGCCGCTGCAGATCTGCGTAAATTGCGTGGGCCAAGTGACTCAAGCGTACAACTTTAAGAACCAGGCCGAGTCGTGCGAGACAGCTCTGAAGCAGTTTCTTGGCTTGAATAAGTCCAATGATGTGCTACTCGAAGCTGCTGAATTGACTAAGTCGGATGATCTTTTGCTTGAATCAATTAACATCGGTATTAAGGTGGATAATCCAATGTTTGATGAAGCCAAGGCGAAAATATCAATCGGTGGTTGCGAGTTAAAGATTAACGAAAAGTCCAACGATATTTTACTTGAGGCAACCGAACTGGCAAGGATAAATGAATTAGGTAAGCAGTCAATGTTGCTAATGCTATTTTACTTTCATAACAGAGCTATTAGTATTAAAAGTCTTTATTAACTATTGAAAAGAACTTGATTTTACATAGCATGGAATTTAGCGCCATCTATTATTTGAAATGGCACATACTTATAATCAATTTATTGTAAAATTGAAAATTACTGCCCTTGCTTTCAATATAAATTAATTAATTAATTAAATTAAAAGTGAAATATTGTAAAAAAATAATGTAGAAGTTGATTATGAAAGTAAAACGCCATCTATTACAATGTTTATGAGTTTTCTGGTAACATTTAGTGTAGCACGTTTGTAATTTCAGATCTGATTGAAGTGAGCAATGAAATTAAATCAAAAAATATTCCTGCTTCTCCTCCCCCTTCGTTTAACAAAACTG
This sequence comes from Serrognathus titanus, assembly GCA_039766575.1. Lineage (NCBI taxonomy): Eukaryota > Metazoa > Arthropoda > Insecta > Coleoptera > Lucanidae > Serrognathus > Serrognathus titanus. The sequence goes on along the minus strand of CM077911.1, from coordinate 17,929,362 downwards.
TGAGGGACTTTTACTTTATTTTATTTTATCAATCAATTACTAATTTGGTTATCTACAGAAATCTAATGCGGCAAGTCCTGAATGTAATCCCCCGGATTTTGCAGACGACGTCCAAGTCACATCAAGTAGGCAGAATGCAATCTGTGTGTCTGTATGGTAGAAAACACCCCATGCTCATAATCACCCGTCTCATATTGCAGGTCCCAAGGGAAAGCAGGTTTGCTTCATGTGCAACAAAAAGTTCAACTCGAAAAACGGACTTAAAACACACATGCGAATGCATGGCATGAGCGAAAAGAAATACAATTGCACCGAGTGTGGCAAAAGATATTACGCTCAGAATGAACTGGTGGTAAGTTTAAAGCATCAATGAACAAAAACGGGCCAGTTATCTATGTGCCTCTCGTTTGTAGATTCACATGAGAAAGCACACCGGTGAGCGACCCTTAGTTTGTGCGACGTGTGGAAAGAGTTTCGCCGATCCCCGAAGCTTGACTAAACACAACAAAATTCACAGTGGTATCTAGTGTATTATAATAGAAGCCCCAGGAGACTTTATTGTTAATATTTTAGGTGAGAGAAATTTCGAATGTGAAATGTGCGATAAAAAATTCATTCACGCCTACACCCTAAAAATACACCAGCGAATCCACACAGGAGAGCGACCGTTCGTGTGTAACGTTTGTGCACATTCTTGTTCCACTTCGACACAATTAACCCTGCACATGAGGTACCACACTCAAGAAAAACCATACTTGTGTTCGTTATGCCCTAAGGTAAGCCTCAAGTTCATTTAGTGCTCTCGTTTTATTAACTCGATACTTGCAGGCGTTTGCGAGTGGCAGCGGCTTAGCGACACACCAAATGACTCACACCGGGGAAAGAAAGTATACTTGTTCTGTTTGTGGGAAAGGCTCTCGAACATCCACCGATTTAGCGGCTCACTTAAGAACGCACACGGGTGAAAAACCTTTCGAGTGCAAAATTCCGGGCTGCTCCAAAAAATACAAGACACACAGTCAACTCAGCGTCCACATTAGATCGCACACAGGTTCGCAGGCAAATCCTGTTTACCTGATTCTTTAATTCGTTTTGCAGGTGAGAAACCACATCGGTGCACGGTTTGTTCCAAGGCCTTCGCGGACACCACGCAACTGAAGAGTCACTTGAATATTCACACCGGAATCAAACCATATGTGTGTTCGGTGTGTGGGTATAGGTTCACACAGTCTGGAACATTGCACACTCACATGAAAACTCATAGGAAGAACGGCGAATTAAAATGAGTCACTTTTATTAGTTTGAGTTTCATTACAAATCTGACATGTGCCAGTTTTTTATAAAATAAAAGGAAAATAGAACGCATTTATTGAAGCCTGCCATTGCATTCATTAAATGAATTGATTTTAACATTTTGATTTTTGATCAATAGCTGTGTTGACTTTGTAAGTTTTGTTTTTGAGTTTTTGTTTTGATGTGTGTTTATAATTGTATGTAGTAAATCTGATTTAATATTGAAGTTCTTTTAATGATGTCATAACCCAAGCAGGACCCCCAAGTTTAATCACCCTGTAAATGTCAGAATTTCTTGTTTGAATCCTAAAATTCCAGCGTTTATTCTAGTTACTATCTTTTCAATTCGTCTGATTTTCATTGATTGATTACAAATTCATGTAAAATAATCCTATTAGCAATAGATTTGAATTTCCCGCTAAAATCAATTTGACAGTAAGGTAACAGATGTCGCCCCAAAACGAAATGTCTTTTAATTTTACGGTTCCACTGATTATAATTACTTAAGAAATCGTTCATTTTAAATTGTAATATATACTTGCGTTTGCATTCGCGTACACATTGCTGTCTTTTTGTGCAATTTATTTCCAATATCGTAATCGCGTCTAACTTCGCGTCATTTGTTATGTCAGTGTCAACAGTTAAATGTCAAGCAAACGTCATTCATCCAAAATATTTTCCTCAAATTCACAACGATGTAGCAAAACCGCAACGATGAGAAGGGAACGTGCGAAAGCGTAAGATATTACGTGAGTATGGGGGCAGGTTTTTTCTCCGGAAATAGCCGGCGATTTGTTGCAGCAGCCCGTGATGGAGGATAGCCTGAGCGTCAAATCAAATGAATCTCTTGCGACCAGTGACGAGTTTGATTTCATTTGCGACAAAGCAAGCGCCAGTAAAACGCCCACTCTGAACATCGGAGACGGCGGTCTCAACGAGATGGAGAAGACGCTGAGCGAAGCCCTCAGGGAAACCGAAAGCAATATGAATGAGATCATCGAGGAGGAACCTAGGAAAATTGGACAGTCAAGGTTTTACAGCCCCGTCGAACCAGGCACTGATCCACTCAGCGTTATTACTGAGGTATCGCCCACAGAAAAGAAGGATGTTATGAAGCCCGACTTCAGCGATGAAGAAGGTTAGTTTTTCTTAACAATTTCTATACGTCACATTATTATAAGAAGTAGTTTCAGATGTTGATCAAGACTGCACGATATTCAGCGGCGTTACATACTTAGGCGCAGCGCAGATAAATGCTCCTAAATCGGAGACGGAAATCCAAAGAAACATGGCCATACTCAACGAGCAAACGACCGATCAAGGTATTAAAATCGCCGTGTCCGTTCCCTGCTCGTCGCAAGGCCTCGTCGTGTGAGTAATCGCGGTGGTAACCTTGCATGCCTAGCACTTATCATTAAAATTCCTTGTTTTTTTTTTATCAACGTCTAAAATATTTGCTCGTGGCCTTGCAGATTGTACGACGCAAGCACTCACTCGGTTATCGCAAGATATGAAATACACAGGATATTATTTTATGCGAGGGGGGTCCTCGAAAGTCAGGAGTCCAGCTGTTTCGCTTTCACGTGGTCTCACGGGGACACGCAAGAATCAGCCATATTTCAGTGCCATGTGTTTCGGTGTGATATCGCTGAAGCTGTCAGTCGAGTTTCAGGTTAAAGGAAATTTTTTATTATCAATTAAATTAGGCACAAAGTATTTCACAGTTGAAAACAAGTTTTTGTTGCAGATCATTTTTGTGTGACACTTCTTCCACCACTACTTTTTGCATTGATTCATTTAAAAAGTTTTATTTTAACCTCATCTCAGGATATGTTGTTTGAAGGTTGTCATTTTTTTTAGAAGTGTCAGATTAGATTTTGTGTGTTTGCAGCTTGTTTTGCAAAGGCTTTTCAACGTGTCCCCCGATCTATGAGCAGCTCTGTAGCCTCTGCTGCTGATATGTCGGCGTCTGCAACTACCATCTCGGATGCCCGCACGCTCATGTATGTGTTTGAAGTGAGTTTGGAGGTTAAGGAGGATGATGGCAAGGTGAGAACTACAACAGTTTTTTTTTAATTACTTTGCAGCAATTTACTAATTTGCAGGGAACATTCTCGACGGTTGCTAAAGATCGCAGTGGCTTTAAACTGCGTGTGAATCTGGAGAAGCAATTGTGTTTGAGCATCCGACAAGTATCGGATAATGGTCCTCAGCTGTCCATTGAGAGATGTTTTGGTGTATTGGTGGCATCTGGACGTCACGTCAGGCACTCAGACATGCAATTATTAGAAATGGTGAGTGCTGACAATCATTTTTGTGCAATTTACACATCACTAATTCACCATTAAAGTAGGTGAGCATCCACGTGACCTTCAACCATTTTTAAAAATGCTAAAAGATATTTAAAAGAAAGAATTGAGAAAATAAAAATAATAGGAGTAATTATCGTCATTGTGCATGATTACAAAAAGTGAATTTATCAAGAATGTTGTTGGTCATTCAGCCCTTTGTGTTATTTGAGTGCATACTGTGTGTCCATTTCAGAAGCCTAACCATGACGTGTTAGTAATCGAATTATAGATTAATTTTTGTATCAAATTTTGACATTGACAGTTTATTTCGTGCTACAGATCATACCTCTAAACTAGTGCCGTGCAATTTATCCCCAGGTTTAGCTCTATTTCGGTCAACGTCTAGCTCTCAAGGAAGTACAAAGTTGGCAACGCTGTTTTAATATTTAGTGTTTGTATTAGCAGCCTTTTCAGTGTTGCTCCAACACTGTGGACTAATTAAATATTATTTTTAAATTACTTAATTTTATTTATAAACAATCTTTAAATTATCCCCATAAATTACCGGCAAAACTTGCAGCGCCATCTCCTGGAGTTTAGAATAACTGTTAGTTCAGATTCAAACCAGAACTTACTAATTGGACGCGGTGTTGCCAATTCATTGTAAATTTTCTGACTCGTGGGTATTTTTATGCCTTAAAATTTAAAAAAAAAGGAAATTTTTTTGAGTAGAGGAATTCTTGAAGGCAAAATTCATTAAATTTTAAAATAAATCTCGACAAAAATGTATAAAAATTGCAATTTGAGGGAAAATAAAGTCAGTTAACGGCCCATTTAAAATTCTTTTCAGAAACTGAGCTTAACTATCATAGTTTTATGAAGTTTCTAATTTCAATTAACTCTTATGATAAGTCTCCTTTTACTTTTACTAGGTGCAAATGGGACCAAACAACTCTTCGACAGCGACAGACAAAAACTGCACAATGATTTCAGCCTCGTGGGACCCCTCCGAGCCAGCTTTCGAGTCCCTGAACGTCGAGACGCCCAAAGACAATCGCTTGTACATGACAGTAGCCGTAGACTTAGTCATCCGGGGAATTCAAGAGCCAGTCCGGTTCCAAATCGAAACGCCAGTGCGAGTTTACAGCCAAACGGAAAGGTTCTGGTACTTCCAAAAGAGATCACTCATACAACAGTTCTACTTAAACCTGAAAGAGGTACGCATTGGGGGTCGAAGTAATCAATAATCATTACATGGCAAGTTCTTGATAGCTCGGTGATAACATTTGCGCTAGTTTAAGCTGCACTTTGAACTTGTATTCGTTTGCAGTATTGAATGATTCATAGTTTTAAAAATATTGTTTACCAATCGCCCGCCATGTGGTCAGTGCATTCCAATTTTTCCAAACAGATAGTGTTACATTTTTTTACGTAATAATCTACTGATAAGACCTCGAGTGTTTCTGCACACACGCAGTCGATTACTTCCTTTGTTTCTTTCGCGGCATTGTTTTTATTGGTTTGAACTTTGAACTTGTGCAATAAAAAAAATGTGTGCCTAGGTGGTCAGTGTAGACCTATCGGATGTTTACTATGAAGTCTTGAACATGGAGACCTCGGGGGAACTGGACAGGAATCGCTTGAACCTCACCCTGAACCTATCTAGTCTCATCCAATCGCCCAGTATTACCTCGATTGATACAATCACGCCTAAAGAAGAGACCCTATCAGGTTTGTTTAGGTTATAGATATCGATTTATCTATAAAAAAAAATTGTAGATGGTGATGAGCCTTTATTGAGTGGGACGGGGTTGGTTTCCAAGGACTGCTCCGAAGACGTCTTGGAAAATTGGGCCGACGTCCTTCAAAAGTGGAAGATGACTCGGCAGAGGCCCAAACAACTGACGAGTTTGGTTCGCTTGGGGATCCCAGAGGCGCTCAGGGGGGAAGTTTGGCAGCGTCTTGCTGGAAGCGAAGAGAATTTGCTGGAAACTTATCGCCTGCTTATAACCAAGGTTAGTTCTTTCTTCAGGTGATTGCATGCGCATTGCCATTTGATTTATTGTAGGAGAGTGCTTGCGAGACGGTGATACAGCGTGACATTGCCCGAACTTTCCCTGCGCATGATTTTTTTAAAGAAGCCGGGGGCTTAGGCCAGGATTCCCTGTACAGAGTCAGCAAGGCCTACGCTGTTTACGATGCCGAAGTCGGATACTGTCAGGGCCTCAGTTTTCTAGCAGCAACTCTATTGTTACACGTAATTTGATGTTTAGTAATGGGGGTTGATGTAGCGTAATGAGTTATTTGTAGATGCCAGAAGAGCAGGCTTTCTCCGTCTTGGTCAAGTTGATGTATGATTATGGCCTGCGTGACTTATACAAAGACGGCTTCGATAATCTATACTTGCGATTGTATCAGCTGAATAAGCTCATGGAGGAACAGTTGGGGCCACTGTGGCAGCACTTCGCGGCCCACCACATAGAAACCCACATGTTCGCCTCACAATGGTTCTTGACTCTCTTCACTGCCAGATTTCCTTTGTTTTTTGTATTCCACATCCTCGATGTGTTTCTCCTTCAAGGCATCGACACGTTATTCCAGGTGGCCCTCGCTTTATTAACCGTAAGTCACACCCACTTTAACCGTTGCAAACTTCTTATGGAGTTACTTCCGTAGATGTGCATGAAGGACTTGCTGACGTTAGACTTCGAGGGCATCCTCAAGTATTTCCGAGTCAACTTGCCCAAGAAATGTCGCTCGGAGGAGGGGGCCAGGCAGATAATGAAGAAGGCTTGCGCGATTAAGGTGAAGAAGTTAAAGAAGTACGAGGCTGATTTCATCGCACTCAAAGGTGCGTTTATTATTGCTACCAGATTAAAAAGTATGACTCCTTAGTTTGAGTGCAGAATAAACTGTTCAGTTCAGTTTCATGTCCTTTGGGGCAGCAGGGGTCAATACTTTTTAATCAAACTACTACTGAGTAGTAGATGTGTGCGTCCTTCAGACAGCTGGGACATTATCAATTTGGATACAGAGGCAGCGGACAATGCAGAAAGCGAAGCCACAGAGGTGGCCCAGTTGAGGATGGTGGTGCAACGCTACGAGGAAGAAAGGCGTTTCATGATGGACGAGATCGCTCAGTTGAAGGAGATGCTGAAACGCGAGGTGGCTCAAGCCGAGTCCGACAAGAAGAGCAACCAGAACGTCATCAACGACTTCAAGATGTTGAGGCAGAGATTGGACACCCAACTACACGCTTGCAAAGCCGAACTCGACCTGATCAAGGTAGTAATAGCGCATCACAGTTTCAAAACAATCACCGCTTCTTGCTTTTCTCTTTTATAGGCCAAAATTTCTACGTGTGAGAAATGCCACGTCTTGCTAGAAGACAAGCAAGATCAGAAATCGAACGCTTTGGATAATCAAGATTGCGCAGTCGAACGTATTCGTGAACTGGAACTTGAGCTTGCGCAAACCAAACTGGCACAAGTCGAAGCCGAGTGTAAGAATCAGGCACGTATTTAACATAACTGGGTTTAATTATTATCGGATTAACAAAATTCTTTGAAGGATTTAACTCATAAGCTGCGTTCGACCGAGCACGAGTTGACCACCGCAAAGAACTCCTGGCCCCCTTGGCTGAGCAAGACTCTGACGTCCATAAAGGAGGTGGCAAACAAAAAGGATTTCGCTCACTTCTCCTACTCGCACCAGAACATTCCAAACACAACTCCGACTTTCATCTCCCACATAAACGTCGTGAGGCGAGACAGCGCCCCTTTGAAAAACGAAAACTACTCGTTCGACGTGCGCAGGGACTCTGCCCCCGTCATTAAAGACTCTCAGAGTTGCAGCAGCCTAAAGACTCACAATTGATATTGGTTTAACGTTTTCCGTTGAAGTTTGCCTGAGTTTTATTTATTTTTATTTGCACTCTAGTTTTTCTGTTTGTTTGTTAAAGACACTGTGTCGCTGTGTTTTACTGTAGACAAGGTAATGTGTTAGAAATAGTTGCAGATTTGCGAATTTTACGAATCTCTCCCCCCCTCCAAAACACCCCCTTTGTAAGGCACAAGAACTTGTGTGATGTTATTTTGTTCGTTCAATGCCATAATGAGAAGACGATTTTTTTAAATACTTTTTTGTACTTGGAGTTTCCTTTATGTATCTTTTTTTTTGTGAGCTTAAAATATCTGTACATAATTAGTTTTTTTTTTTTTAACTGAATAGCCAATAGAACTTGTGTAAGATAGTCATAGTCGTGAAGAATCTTAGTAAAATGCTCCGTGATAGCTGAACTATGTGTTCTAGGAATAACCACGTATGAGACACACACTATGTAATGCACAGTTTATAATAAAATTCAATGAAACGACTTCCATTTTATACAAAATCAATCTCCCATGAAGTTACTTCAAATAAATGTCCCGATTTATGCTTTGCTTATATTGTTTTTATTTCTGACAACTACAGAAAAAGCAACACTAATTGATATAATAATTTCTTGCTCTTTACATAAATTATAATTACAAAAAAAAAGGTCGCCATAAATTGAACCCAATAAATGAGGACATACTAAACATGATCATTCACATTAATCCCAATTATTTCTACGATCTACTTACTGTATATATCTGTGTTATCATGATTACAGCAACTCTCTTACAAAAATATTACGTCGAAGAAGGTGGAGGTGGTGGAGGAACAGTCAGTAAACTTGTCACATCAATACCAGGAGGTGGTGGAGGTGCACAGCTATTTGGAGGCCAGCCAAATGATGTTTGCCATGGCGGAGGTATTGTTGCGGAGGAGGACGAAGCACCTGGCGGAGGTGGTTGAGTACTCGCAGTTATCCACGGCATCATTTGTGGTGGACTAGACGCTCCAGGTGGAGGCGGAGGGGGCATGATGCCAGGAGGTCCGGGTTGCCACGTCATACTACCAGTTGCACCCCACGGGGGCGGTGGAATTGCAGTCATGGTACTCGGCATACTCGGCATCATCTGTGCACTGGTCATAGGAGGCGGCATAAGCGGCCTGGGGGGCAACTGAGGATCAAACATGTTGATCCCGTTCTTTCGAGTCGTACTCGTAGCCGGCACTGAACTTCCATTCCTAATGAAATCCGGCGGTGGACCTTCGCCTAACTCCGCCATTAAAGACATGTACTCTTCATCGATCTTCGCCTTATCTCCAGCCGCAGCCGGTCCTCCAAGCCCCGGACGTTTTTGACGACAATCACGAGCGATGTGCCCCGCTGCTCCACAACTCGAGCAAACGATATTATTGGTTACATTCGGCTTGTCAGGGCACTAAAAACACAAGATTTTAAACTAGGAATTAAGAGTCCCAGGGGCAAGCGTAATTACCAGCCAAGATTTGTGGTCGGTTGCCCCGCAATTGTTACAACGAAGCCCATCGTTTTCCCTCAGTGTCCCATTGAGTTGCGCCAGTTCTCGCAGCTGCATCCTCCGAAGGTCGTTTTGATTTTCTGGAACTTCGACCCCCTGTCTGATCACTTCTTTAATCTGTCATTAAAAACAAAGCACTTCATTTAAATAAAATATTTAAAAATGCAGGAGGTAAATTACTCTTTCCACGGCCTTCTTAACGTGCTCAGGGTTGGTTGCTGTGATGTAAGCGTGCAGTGGCTCATCTTCCCCGGGAAGCGGCTGGCCGTCTTTGCGCCCCACTTTGCCTTCCTTCACACTCCCTTTACCACGAATTATAATCTTCGCACCTGTCTCTTTTTCCATGGCTGAAATAACAGGCGTTTACAGAAAATAAATAAAGAAAGGTGGTGGAGACTTACTCTTCAAAGTGTTTCCTCTCGGGCCGATTAAAAGCCCGACGAAATTAATTTCCGGGTGTTCTTCTTGGGGTATCATGACTTTATCACTGACACGGATGACAGGTGGCCTAAAAACAAAGAAATTATTGCTTCGAGCTTGATGGTAAGGACTTGCGAAGTCATACTTGTAATCTACTGGCGGTTTGAAGTCTGGATTGATGCTTTGCATTCTGAGGACGAGTGCGTGTCGGTCCTCTTCCAATTTACGCCTCGTCCTAAACTCCCTGGTGTTCAACCGCTTACCATCGCTGCTATAAATCGGCTCAGGTGACGGTGATCTGAACAAATGAAAATCACACGTGAACCCCGTATGTAAACCTCCCATCCCACACTCGCTGACCAAACCCTTCTCAGTATTTTAAGAATTTTGACTTTACAATCGAAACCGGTTTAAAATCAGCGGTGTAGATGGGACTCGTCTAATTTAATGCGAGTGACTCTATTGAATTTTAAATAAGATTTGAATATTCCTAAGGAAAAACGTATTGCATTAGTTATTTGCTGTAACAAAGTTCAGTTATTATTTATGCTGAAAGTAAACGTTCTTTTTAATTATCATCATTGTGACTTCTTACGATTATACAGAACTAGCTTTGTTTCGCTTAACTTAATAATACCAACATAAAGTAACAATTCGTTTCGATTTGCATTTGTTAGCATAAAATTCGAAAGTGATTCAATTCATTATTTTATTACGACACCAAAATGTCATGCAGTTGGCATTATTAAATTGCGAATCCTTGAAACCTATACGTATCATGGATTGTATGTATACTTTGATTACTGTAGAGCAAAGTTAAAAAAAATAAAGAAAATTTCAGTACTGATAAAATCCATCAAACGTCTTAATATAATAACTATAAATGTGTAAAATGTTATGACTGTATTTCGTTGCCAAACCACTGGTGAAGCTCAGGCGGCTGGCAGGTGAAATAAAGTTGATGAGACTGCACCTTTCCTCCGGGTTGGCGGGAATTCCCAGATCGCCGGACCGCAGTTTACGACTCACTTCTTCAATTTGGAGTTGAACTGTAATGAAGTGGGTTAGAGGAGGGCAAAAGCCCAACAGTTAGAAATCATGTAAAAATTCGTAAAGTACTTAAATTAATAAACAACTGCAAGAAATTATTTATCGTTTAAGCAATCAATTTCGTCCCTCTCATACTTACAACTTGCCAACCAAATTAAAAATCCCTACGACACCTGCTCAAATAATTTCACATATAGATGCAAAATTCAAGAATATTTTTCCGTTTCATACTCACCCACTCAACGGGAATTAAATTATCTGAAAAATATTCTGTAACCCCTAATCACCTAAACTAACTACTTTACCCTAGGCATAACTAAAGTAATTAAATATACATGGACTTACGTAAATATGCCTGCTCCTGATCCTTGTTAAGATTACTTGGAAGTATGGTCGGCATCCCTGGGATAAATATTTTATCGTGTTCACTACCACCCCAACGAGATCGTCTTTTCTTTTTATTGGCATCATCATCTCCTACAAAAAAAAAAAAATACTATTGTAGTAGCTGCTTTCCACTTGAAGTTGTGATGCCCCATAGCATAAGGCCTAGAGCAGTTCAGAGTTCCCCGTTCAAAGGATTACTTGAAAAAGCTCCTTCATGTGTACATACTCAAATGCATACATTACCTGCACTATTGGGGTTTTCTGCATTTAAGCTCGCGTTCCTCGCCGTTACAAGGGACGCGTAATGCTTGGTGGCTGCGATGGTGGCCAAGGTTTCGGCAAGCAACTTTTCACCATCGGGCTCCGGTGTTTTCTCCTTGCTTTTATCCCGGCCCCTGCTCCTGCTCCTGCTGCGCCTCTCGCGCTCTCTATCTCGTCTTTCACGCTCACGATCACGATCACGATCCCTATCTCGATGCCTGTCCCTGTCACGGTCTCTGCTACTGCGTTTGCGATCTCTCCGATCCCTGTCCCGGTCTTTATCTCGACCACGATCACGATCTCTGTCTCTACTCCTATCACGATGTCTCGACGAACCCATTCTAAACGAGTAATCCCAAGAAAAACAGGATTTTTAGTTTCTTCCCAAGAAAAACAGGCTTTTTAGTTTCTTCCCTTAAACGACTCCCTTGTTTGACGTTTCAGATGAAACAAATATGGCCGCCGGCAACTTCTCATGACGTCATATCCGACTTTGTCGACTTGAAACTTGAAAAATACGATTGAAATTCACAACTCCATTTAAATCGATTGAAATAAATACCGAGCGCAATAAAACCACATCCGCTCATTTAATATAAAGCTCAGTTTATTTTTACAATTTTTGATTTGACTTTGGAACATATTGCGGCATTGCCAATACTCCTCTTTTAAGCGCTTCCGACCAAATTCTCACGTTGATAATTAAAGTAATTCATAAAATTCTGCACAAAGTCCAAGAAAGTATTGCGAGTTCTATTTACAAGCCGTTTTTAATTGAAGGTGCTATCAAAATTATTATCATTGTCACATATCTGGCAACGATGTAAAGATTCAGTCAGCTGTTGTGGTCTACGTTATTTATTCAATAATTGTACATGTGCGCTTCTACATAAGTAATTCTGCTAAATAATTGTTCAATGCTTTTACGATTTTTAAATCGAGCAGCTCAGCAAGTATCATGGTTGATTCGAAGTCACCGTGCACCGCGCGCTTACAATTTAAGTTCGCAGGCGCACAGACTTCTCCTTAATGCGAAATACCAGCTCGCACGATTTAGCGTTGTCGCAAGTATGTGAAACCCTTTTTTTATTTTTACTTTTATTTATTTAATATAAACCTATGCTTCTTCGTCGCATTATTTCACTTTGGTGGAAGTAGTTTGGTAACATTGCGTGCGCATGCGTTCTACGTTGGTACAACAGATCGCAGTCGATAATCGCCATTTTGTATCGATTTGTTTGTAAAATTGGCATTTGTTTGTTTGGAGCTTATTTCTGCATGCAAAGGTAATTTTTTAACGCAAATTGCTATTTATTCGACGCCCCTTTGTGCTCTATAACAAATTCCGTGTCGCCAGAGATGTCCGGCGCTGGAGATCAAGACGAGGGCTACGTGGTCAAGCTGCGAGGTCTTCCATGGTCCGCCACCGTCGATGAAATACTCAGGTTCTTTAAGGAATGTCGAGTGAAGGGGGGCAAAGGCGGTATTCACATGACCACCTCGAGGGAAGGTAGACCTAGTGGGGAAGCGTTTGTCGAATTCGAAGATGAAGACGACGTGCACAAGGCCTGCGAAAGAGACCGCGATCACATGGGCAACAGATATATCGAAGGTGATTTATTTAGGCTCGTGTGAAAGTGTTTGATTTCCGAATTTATTTCCATTCTAGTGTTCAAGGTGAACCGTGCGGAGATGGAATGGGTGATTAAAAGATGCGGCCCCACGTATGGCTCTAACGAGGACGGATGCGTTAGGCTCAGAGGTCTTCCCTTTGGTTGTTCCAAAGAAGAAATCGCACAGTTTTTCACTGGTATGAGGGATAATTTAATTTTTTTTGTTTTAATTGGTATTTTGTTGCTCGATGTTTTCAAATGGAAAGCGCATATTTATTCATAAGAACCATAGTATAATGCAACGAAAATTGCTCAAATAAATTGTAGGTTAGTTGATGTCTGACAGCTTATCTCTGGATATGTATTCAGAGAAATTAAATAAATAGGGATTGTACGTAGAATTATTAATAAAAGAAACTTCAAATAACAAAATTCGAAGAAGCAATTTGGGATATTTTAAGTGTGATATTAGATTTCTTGAAGAATACATGTACATACAGAGTATGCCCAGATTTACTTAACATATGGTAGTCATTTTCTATAAAAAAATAATTTCGTAGAAAACTTTTGCTTGCTTCTAAACTACTGTATTGAAAAAAATCAAGGTGAAGAATAAACAAAATTGTAAGCTACCCAAACAATAACATTTATAATTTTGTTGCAAAACTAAAAGAAGAAATACATTAAATTTTTTTGTTATAAAGAATTAAGTTTAACTATCTTCTAAAGTCTTGTGAATAAATCTGTGCTTGACAAAATATCCAAAGTGTATAGAATTGTTTTATGCAATATTTTGAGTTTAAGGGCTGATTGGGTTGTTTGGGTAGGGTTGGAGATAGTGCCCAACGGAATAACCCTTCTGACTGACTACTCGGGGCGCAGTTCTGGGGAGGCTTACGTACAGTTTGTTAGCAAAGAAGTGGCAGAGAAAGCTCTGCAGAAACACCGAGATAAGATAGGACACAGGTGGGGTTATTATGGGAGGGTGGGTTTCACCTTCTTCCTTTGTTTTTATTTTATAAGTTATTTTTCGAGCTCTTGCGTCGCATTCTTGGCAAGTCTTAGACTCACTCACTTTCCGCACAGTTTGCCCAAGAATGCGGCACAAGAAGTAGGGTAAGTAATCAAAATTTTGGGATATTAAACTACAACTTTTTTTTTTTTTTGAAGATCCCAAAATGGAAATGTCACTTAAAAGTACATGAGGTGATGGTATAGATTTTTTTTTTTTGTTAAACGAATTAGTTGGTTCCCTTTGTCTTATAACTAGTACAGACAAACTGAAACTAAAGCAACTCAGTCGTTTTATTTTTTTTAATTTTAGTGCCGAATTCTCTTTAAAATTGCTTGCTTCGATCTAGGTACATTGAGATATTCCGAAGCAGTTTGTCAGAAGTGAACAGCGTGCTAGGCTTCTCTAACAGAAGAATGGGAAGCTCTATGAACTACTCCAGGCCTAGTCCGTATGATCGCGGGGACAGATATGGAGGTGGTGGTGGTGGTGGTGGCGGTGGTGGAGGACGGTTTCAACCGAGAAGCTCTCGCAGTTTTAAAACTGGTTTTTCTAGTAATATGTCAGGTAACTTCTTGCAAACACTTTATTTGACGATTATATCAGCCCAAGTAAAAATTAGATTATAACTATGACAACCGATCTTGGATGAACAATCACAACGGGGACATGCGTAGTGGCAATCGAAGCCCTTTCGAAATGAACGATTGGGGTGGCCCCGGTGATAGAAGCAATGGTGCCCACTGTGTTCACATGCGAGGTCTTCCGTTTAAGTCTACGCAAATGGATATAGCAGATGTATGTTTAAACAAACTTGGCTGGCCGGCTAAAATGATTTATTTATTAATTTTGCTTTCAGTTTTTCAAACCGATTGTTCCTGTAAACATAAGACTTTTGCAAGATCACACTGGGCGTGCTTCAGGTGAAGCCGACGTAGAATTCGCTTCTCATGATGATGCCGTGAGGGCCATGAGCAAAGACAAGGGTCACATGCAACATCGTTACATAGAGCTGTTTTTAAACTCGTCTCCGTCAGGGGGGAACAGCAATGGAAGTGGTGGGCCCTTGGCCTATGGTGGAATAGGCAGGAGAAGACTATGAATCAATTTCATGCAGTTTTTTTTTTATTTTTGTAATTCAATTTGCTGTGGCCTCTTTGAGGTGATTAAAGTGAATTAGTTTCTTGGATTACAGCTCTGAATCGGTGGATCCCAAGGTGATTTCATGATTTCTTTTTGTACTGTGTTTATTTACTGTGCATTAAAAAAAAAAAGACATCCACCTTACGGTTTTGTTTTATTAAAGTGAAGTTAATTCCTGCTTTATAAACACCATGCTTACTATGGAAGAAATTTATTAAAATATATGTATATACAAATTGCACGATGAGATAAATATAAATTAAGGCTCAGTTTCGTCCAATCAATTCAAGACCACGTGCCGATTGGCCAACATTTAATTAACACAGCGTGAAACCGAGCGTAACAAAGTAAAAAGACACTAATACGATAAATAATAATAACAACTACGATAATTAAAACCTAAGTGTACGTTCAACAGAGATGATATGAGAAGGAAAAAAAAATAATGTGCGTGCGACATGTACAATATAAATACTCTAAAAATATCAATTATCTTTGTTTCTATGTCTAGGCTAAACCTGCTTTCATAAAATAACGATGTTTATTCTATGTAATGTAGTAATCTAAGTGAACGTAATTTATGTCTCCAGTTTTATGGTCTTACATTGTTTAAAAAAAAAATTTGCTACACCTACCATCAACAACAAACAGAGATCAACTTAAAATGAAAACGTGTTTTACTTAATATGGTGAATGTGAATCAATCAATTGCATAGCGATCTAGTAAGCGTTGAATTTGTTCTTGAAACCGATCGGATTCGCACCTAAGAAGACGTATGAAAACGGACTCGGATTAAACTAAATGTGTGAGGCAGCAAAGTGAATAATAAATGCAGTACGGAGGCGGCATGCACCTTGAGAGAAAAAAAAAGGAAGCGTTCATCGAGTTTCTTTGGCCGTTAGTTTCTCGATCAATTCCTGCAATGGTGCCAACTCTCGACGATCTATAAGACTAAATTCCTACAAACAACAAACATAGAAACACATAGTTCGCATTTAACTGAATACAAAAGAACATACCTGAACGAAAAATATGAAATGTTTAAAAGACGTGTTCAAGTGCGCTTCTTCCCCCAGTTGCACCACCTCGCTGAAATGCTGATGGTAAATGTGGGCATATACGCGGAAGAGACGCTTCAAAATAGTCTTTGCGATCGAGAGGAAATTTTTTGGAAATGGTACACCTGAAAAACAAAAGACAGTAGCGAGTGTTTGAGTTCAAGAACGGGTACCAACCGATTTTCGAAGGGAACAGAGTTTCGTCGTCCAATTGATCCTGGACCCACGTCATTAAATAATCTATGTATTTGGGTGCCGAACACTTGATGGGCTTCTTCACGGTGTGTCCATCGGCCCAGTGGTATTCGTATTTTGGCCCCGCCGACATTATCGAACAGCTGTCTTCTGTGCAGAACTCCGTTATCGTTCCATACAGCATGTTGATTTGATTGAAAAAGTCCACGGCTATAGGATGACAATGTAATGACATTTGATTTCGATTGTTATTAATTTATGTGGAAATGAATGTTGGTAGCATTGTAAGTAAGAAGTGGATGAGGGTGAATTAGTGTTAATAATTAAAACTTACTATTAACAGCGACCCATTCGTTGAGGTCTTCCCCTTCGGGTAACATCACAGCCAGTCGTAAATTCCCAGAGCCCAAAGTAGCTGCGGCATGTTTCATCAGCTCATACTGATGAGTTCCCTCGGGGATGTTCTTCTTCGGCTTGAATGTCTTCGACGAACGGCTTCCGCTGTTTTCAACAAGACGTTAATGCAGAGCGAGATATAAATAGACCTGTGTCGGTCGGGACGACGACGGCGATGTCGAGGGCGAATACTTACAAGAGGAAACTCATCTTTTAAGTACGGGCGTGAAGGGGCGCTCGTCCGTCGGAAGGAACCCTCGCAAGTACGCTCGCGTTGATTTAAAAAAACGCACACATTTATTTGTCAATGACCTTAGCAAAATACAGATGTTTTAGTCATCTGCACCAAAGAACACTTATCCGTCGTCTTGCCAACCTAAACGTCACAACAATCGATCATTTGAAGGGCACTCCATCTAGTGACTTTGTTTTGTTTATGTTTCGCTGCCAACAATGAGATGAGGGAGGGGGAGAAAGCTCATGTAGTGGTTGTCGCAGTTACTTAAATAAAACTGTAATTTAAGTAATATTATAATAAGAATTAAAAACTCAAATCAATGAAAACAGACGGAAATAACGCCACAGTTGAAAAGGCATAGTAACTTTGTTTTTGTGTGGTTGGCAATGAGTTACCATTTTTGTTTTGACGTTTCTTGAAATTCGCAGTTTCAAATGGCAACGAAAGTCGTTGCGACCGCGACGGTTCGAGCCGTTCAAAGCAGAAGGATTTTGCCCACGAGGGCGGCCCTAGTACTGGTAAGTGTATTACCCAAGACAGCAATGACATAACCCCAAAAAAATTTGACCTCCACAGACGCCAGCAGCAGTCACCAGAATCAAAGAGATCCTCGCAGCAAAGACGGACTGCGTGAGTACACTCATCAAAACAAACAACATAATCACCAAGCTAATGATAATCATTGTTTTAGATTGGATTGCGCATAGGTGTGCGACAGAGGGGGTGCAATGGACTTTCATATACCCTAGATTATGCAGACAACAAAGGTGAGCTTTAAGTGTAGTTTAAAGTTATTGGTGTAAGAGTTATTTCCTAGAAAAAATGGACGAAGAGGTCGTTCAAGACGGCGTTAGGGTCATAATCGATAAGAAAGCGCAGCTGACGCTTCTAGGCACTGAAATGGATTACGTGGAGAACAAACTCAGCTCCGAGTTCGTTTTCAACAATCCGAACATAAAAGGGACTTGTGGTTGTGGGGAATCGTTTAGTGTTTGAAAAGGTCTCAACAGAATTTAGTCTGATTTGTAAATATCTAGCCGAAACGTAGTATTTATTTGTTGTATATAGAAAGAAAATAGCTAGACGTGTATAGAAGTCTTTACTTTCTTGAATAAAACATGTTTGTTTAAAGTTGGGGGTAGAGAGAGCATTAGCTAGGGTTGCCAACTTAAAAAAGCTAATTTATGGGCAACTGACAATTCATATATGCAGTGCAAATTGATTGTCATATAATAAGAATGCCTTTAACAGTGTCCCGGCTCATCTAGGATGGTTGGCAACCCTAGCAGCAGCTCTATATTCTTGACGACATCAGGTTCCTTGTTCCTCCCATACTGTAGCTACATCCTAAAAGAGGTTTTGCAGATGTGGAGGAAAACTATAACTTAACCAACTTCATGAACTAATGCTACACTTTATTCTAGAATTATTTACTTATTATTATAATATACGTCGTAATCACTACTCAATAAATTCCATAATACATTTAAAATAACTATAGAAGCTTCGGTTGTTGTTTCAAAGCAGTAACATCCAAGAGCATTTTAGGATTTTCCCTGTCCTGCTGACCGCCACCTCCTCTTGTTAATGGCGAGTGATTTTCTGGAGGTTCTACAATTCTACTTGATTAAAACCACAAAAAAATATAAAAATAAATGGACCTCACCAGCATTAACGTTCAGCAAATTGTACTTCTTCATGTACTGCAGAGTTGCAAACGAGAATTCAGGCCGCCTTTTGGCAAATTTGATCGCCTCGTCACAGTTGTTGGCTTGGTTGTTGTTCGTTTGTTGCATGATTTTGGCCAGCTGGTCATCTGGAAGGTATTTCATGAGTAATTGC
This sequence comes from Serrognathus titanus, assembly GCA_039766575.1. Classification (NCBI taxonomy): domain Eukaryota; kingdom Metazoa; phylum Arthropoda; class Insecta; order Coleoptera; family Lucanidae; genus Serrognathus; species Serrognathus titanus. Next base: position 17,910,751 of record CM077911.1, on the reverse strand, counting down.
TTGACTGCAAAACTAATTTCACTAGGAGTATACTCGGAGGCAGATGATCTAAAACGAGTGACGTGAAGCTTAAAACAAAAAAATTATGGGGGGCATACTCTGATGGGGTCTCGCTGCCTAAATCGGTGGGAAGGCTAACACCTAGGCTCTTTAAATGTTGCAGAGTTGCCTGCTTTACTCTTTGCGTTGTTTTGTCTTTTGTTCTTCCAGTCGAGTTTAATTCATTAGGTTGCTGCGGGTCTGTTTTCTTCAAAATGTTATTCACTTGTCCCTTTAACAATACAATGAATGAAACATTTATGATTATTGTTGCCAGACTTACCATTACGTTGTTGTAAATGGTCCAACCGATATCGGCAGATTCACTATCACTGCTGAAACAATTAAAATAATTGTATATTAATAATAATAATAATCATTTTTGTAAGGTACAGAGTTCTGATGAGGCCCAATAAAGCCGAAATACATGTATAAACTCTTTCCTAACACTTTCTATATTGCCAGTTACACAATTTTAATTAATTTTAATGCAACATGCAAAAATTTCTAACAATGACTTACTCGGAGCTGTAATCCTGCATGTCCACGTGAATACTGTGTTCGGGACTTGGGCTTTCCTCCTGTATTTTCAGCGACTCCCCCAAAACGAGTGTGTCATCGATGTTGGTGCTTTGCTTAGTCTCGGAGCGAATCCCATCCAGAATGTTCTCGCTTCTGAATTCATCGCTTTCTGTAATTTCTTGAATTTTCGGCTCACAGTTGAAGTCCTTCAGGAACATCCCACGATGCGGAAAGTTCTGACGAATGGACACCTCGAAGCTCGTCATGACGTCTATGGCGAGCTTCTTGCCGAATATTGCCCCAGGTTCGAACTGCGGGCCGGCCGCAGGCGCCTCCTCAATTCGTTTCTGACTGCTTTTGTTTTCTAGCAGGGAGGCGACTTGCTTCTGCAACAAAATCATTTGTTCGTTCTGCTGTTGGATGATTTTCAACAAATCCTTGACTGTCGGTTCACTATTATCCGTCGCCGGTTGTTTTTCTGGAACAGGCTTGCTTAATGGAACCGCGAAACTTTCAGGAAATGAATGCGATTGACGCTTGCTTCTTTCATAACCCCCCGGTATTTCCTGGTTTGAATTTGGTAAGACAGATGGCGGTGGCAGCCTTAAATTCATTTGTTTAACAACTGATGCGTCTTTGTCGTTTATTTCATTTTTTTGTTGATTGTAAAATTTATTTTGCGCTTGGGGGCCCTCAGCTTTCATTTGTGCTGCTGGGTTATTCTGCTTGGGCCTCGGCGGTTCAACCAGGCTTAAATCTAAGTGTCGATTTGGAATGTTGGCGATATAAATCTGTTCGAAACTACCCTGTTTAATGCTGTTCGAACTTGGAGTGCTTTGCTGTAATACAGGGCCAGTAAACCTGACTTGTTTTCTGGAGGGGCCATGAACGTTAGCTCTGAGATTATCGTTGTTGTTTTCCTTGTTGTGCTCATAACCTCCTCCTGCGCACCTGCTCTGTTCCTTCCTCGCTTTCCAGACGTTGTACGACAGACAACCGTCGTTGAATTGGGCCGGTTTGTTTTGGGTTCGGTTTTGGAGAATAAGCGACACGTCCGGGACATGTGGGGACGAGGCTGTCTGAAAGTTCCATGCAGGGTTAAACTCGCTGGTGTTAATCGATTTGTGCGTTACCTTTTCGATGTGTATTGGTATGGGGACGCTCCTTGGCTGCTCGTAAAACGAATCCATCGCTCTTAGTTTAAGTATTCACAGTTCAAAAATTAATAAATACATAAAACTTCATTATTATTGTATATTAACGGCAGTTGCTCAAAATGACGTTTCTAAGCTCAATTCAAATTTTTCACTGCAGCGCCATCTATCTCTGAGAATTATAACACGATGTATTCGGTGTTGCCAATACCCGGGAATTATACCAATTCGTGCGGATTTTTAAAAATCTGTGACTTAAGGGAATCCTGTAGCATTTTTTTTTCTAAAAAGAGGATTTTCAAGTTTATCCCTTAAAAAGTAACTGAAAACTGAAAGACCTTTGTTTCTGTGAGGGTGGTTCACTGCTTATCATTGACGAGTTATATTGAAGACCCACCATCCATTAATCGTCGAGTTTAAAAATTAACTGAGTCACTTCTGGGCGGTTAGAAAAAAATGACTTGCGTTGCCTAAAGTCATTCAACAGCGCCATCTGTTGAAACATGCCTAAAGTTTTTGTTTCTCGTTTGTTTTAATTTACGTATCCACTGAATTCTATTTTGTTGTGTCTTCTACCTTAATTCACTTATTTTTAAATATTGTTACATTTTTTAAAATGCTGTTCATTTGTTTTCCTTCTTCAATAAAAAGAAAATATTTTAGTGAATCGTGCTTTAAAAATCGATTGTCTTTTGTTTTTAAAATATTATTATTTCGTATTTTTTAAAGTTTCTTTTGTTTTTTTTGCTTACGTCGTTCTTTTTTAATTAAAAAAAATATTAATCTATTCAATCCTGATTTAATTCATTTTCGAATTTTTATTTTGTTCCGCAATCCTTTCAAATAGTTTTGTTTTCAAATTTATTACTAATTACTAATTTACTGAATTGCGCTGTAAAATCGACCGTCTGTTGTTTCCGTTTTTTTTTTTTAACTTTACGTATTTTTAATGATTTTTTAGGTTTTCTTTTTTAAATTTATTCCTGAATGTAATTATACATTTTAGGGATTTTCTACTTAAACAGGGATTTTTTTGGTAACTCTTGAGGGACTTGTGCTTTTTACACGTTGGTGACACTGGTGGCAGCGTCCAAATCATTTGTATATTATTTCGTTATGTTGGTACTCAGTAGTACCTCATAAGCCGCCATTCGGATCAAAGAAATTTATCAATTTCTTCATAACATTACATTTTGCGTCGACAATTTATTCATATTTTATTACATTAGTGAAGAAATTGATTAATTTCTTTGATCCTAGTGGCCGTTTATAGGTATTACCAACATAACGAAAGAATTTGCAGGTGATTTATACTGCCACACACAAACAAATAACATAACCTTAGTTTTCCACTGTTGGTACGCCTGAAATTCGCTCAAATATTCGAAAAATATGTAGAACTTGCTGTAATTCGTGAATAAGTTGACAAAGTTTTCTAAAAAAAAGGGGTGTTACTTAAATATTAAGGAAAATGTTGATAAAAATAGCTTAAAATTGCAAATTGAGGGGAAAACGAACATAAACATAATTCTTGTGCCACGTGAGCAAAAAGCGACTGTCAACAGTTGGTAACACTGGTCGGAAGAATGAATGCTCAATATTACAAGCTGTGGATCATAAATGAGCCATTTATTTCAATATCTTACAATTTTTTTTAATATAAATTGAAGCATATTTCGTTTGCTCATTATTCTAATTTTTGTGTTGAAGGATGACTACAAAAACAAGTTAATTTTATGTAGTCTTTAATAACACTTTATGCAATTCATCATTTCATATTTAAATCACCAGTTGTTGCTCATTAACTTTTTCTGCTCCGTTTTCAATAAATTCACACGAATGTGAAATAACAGGCTCGTGCTTTATAGTGAATCCAGTCCACGTGCTTTAAAGTGAAGAGTCAAGTTGATTGGCAATGAACTTGACGATGCTTAGATGGGCAATCATAAGTGCAGGTTCGTTTCCTCCTTGGTGCATGAAAGTCAAGTCATGTTTGAATTTACATCAGCACTTTCAAACTATGTTTTCCTTTTCCCAATTTGTGTATGGTGAAAGTCACAGGACAAAAAAAAAACAGCTAGACAGGTCTTCCTCACAAGCTTTGCAAGTTAGGTGCCAAACAAATAAAAGAAAGGAACAAAACAGTTAACCAAAACGAATTCATAATTATTCTAGAACCAATTGATCAGCTTTGTTGAACTTCTCTGTGGCTCCACTACCAACCCGTTGCACCTCACTCGAGACCTGATACAGTTGAGAGTTCTTTACAGCCGCATAAAAACTGAAAAGCAAATGCAAAGATTGTATCTTATTCTTATAAACCGGAATATCAAAGACGGAGCACGCGATGTTTATGTACTGAGGCAGGGATTGGCAGAACTTAAAATTCGGAAAGCCGTGAATTTTCAGCAAATTCTCAATCGGCTCCGGCCACTCCTGCATTAAATCATCCAAATCCGGCATGGGGCTAAAAAATAACAAGCGCATCAACAGGCAGCGGGCAAAATTACAAGTCTTACTTTGAGTACTTCACAATTGGTGAGGTTTTGCTTTTGTGCAAGTCATTCATGTCTTTGATCCACTTATCTATGGTTTTCGCATTCTTTTCAACGTTATCCACCTTCTTGACCACCTAAATTAAAGAAAAACATCAATTAAAGATAGAAACAAGTACAAAACTGACCATATTCGTCATTTGGTTGGCATTTACTGACGAGGCCCTCAACTGCAAATGCAGCAAAGCCGGATCACTCTGATTCGATGACGGTTCATCCAAGACCGAGAGCCCTAAGTCGCTCACGTCTAAAGTAAAAGGCTCTCCAGATATACCAACATCAGGGGGCATGACCTTTAAGAAAGCGTCTATGTCGCCTACTGCCGGGATATAATCCGGTATGAACGGCTTGAACTTGAAATCCAAGCTCAGATTCTGCGGGATGTATCTACAAACGCATTTGATACAAAAAATTTCAATCCTCTTAAAAACTGCGCACTTTGTAATGTACTGGAACAGTTCCCTCACTTCTTCGTTCACCTCCAAATCCGAGTAGGCTTTGGGGTCGTACTCCCCAAGCAACTTGCTTTTGTTTTTCTTTTTGCCTTCGCTTTCCGAGTCACTCTCGGATGATAGATGATGGGAAAGAGGCGAGTGAATTTTAGTGATGGTCTGTCGTCCGGACGGGCCTGCACTGGAGATTTTTTGCCGGATGCCATTCACGTGGCTCAACGAGTCTTGAGATAATAACTAAAGACAGTTAGTTCATTAATGCCCATCCATTTCTGGCGAGTAGCTATTCTCAGAAGTGCTCAACGCCAATGGGCACACCCTTGAGAGGTACTCGCCAATAATTACTCTCGAATGGGCCAGGGATTTGCTTGTTATGACACGAACGAACCTCTGGGCCAGCGTTGATGAAACGCTGAGGATTCGTATGGATGTCTTCATCAGAATCACTGTCGAGTAAATCGCTTAAGCTTTCCCTCTGTGATACGCTGAATCTTTGGTTTGGTTTTCCAGTCCCGGTTGCACCTTTCTCGGATTCATCGCCTTCGTCGTCGTCATCCTAGTGTCACGATCCAAAACTGATTTTATTTTAATATTGATTCATTTACTTACGGTAATTACAATGAATTTATTATTGTTGAGCATTTTATTATTCATGGTTCTAACAACAAAATCAAATCAAATTTGATCGTGATAGCAATCGATTTGTACAAAAACGGTAACGATCATTGATATAATAGAACGGTGATGTTAGGAAACTCTGTTCATTTGTTTTAAACTAATAGCGTTTTCGATTGGACGTATTAGTGCGCACTCAGAGTATCTTCATCTCGTGCTGTTACATGAGGTTAAAAGAAGATGCAAATACACGAGTGCAACCGGTGCAGGTGAATCGAAAACGCCATAGAACGAACCGAAATCTCACGGTCTGCTTCAATGATTTACCGGTAGATGACACTGACACTGCTACAGGAACCTGTAATACCTACTGTAATAAACGTCAAAAAAAAACTTCATACAAAATTATTCTTCAAAAAATTTATTGATTCCGCACTTACTTGATGGAAATTCATCATTAATGTTAAACAAAAACAATAGTGGAAATTATTATTGTTTTTGTTTAACATTAAATTTATTCTTGTTCGTAATTGTGCGTAATCAAACTGTAATCAAGAGTCGTAAAGTGTTGTTCGTAATTCTTGTAAAGTTTTGTCGTTTTTCTTGTTCGTAATTCTTTTAAAAAGTTTCTTGTTCAAATTTGTTGTTGCTCCTTAGTAGATGTCAATTTACCAGTACTGGGACAGCAGGTTTTATTCCAAAAAAAATTTTTAATTTTTTTAAAAAGGATCTACAATTCACCGACTCAAGGAGTAACTTATCAAATACTTCAAAAATTTTGTGAATGAGTATTTTAAGAATCGGTTATTTTATTTTTTTTAGGGATATATACAAAAAAATTAATGAATATGGTTTTTTCATCTAATTTAGGTAGCCCTGTTTCAGGTAACATAATATCCAACGTCAAAGAATTGATATGTTGTTTAATTATATCATTAGCTATCAAATTATGAAAAAAGAGAAGTTCTTTCCAATAAAAGTCATTGTTGATAAAAATTATAAATTTACACAAGTACAATAAATATCAATTGTTTTCAATTCTCCAATGCCCCCAAGCCAACGTATTATTTATACATTACTTAAATTTTATACTCATTTATATTTTGCTGTCATATACTTAATGTGTTACTACCAGGAGAGCATTCTAAAATGAACGTAGACATGAAACATAATGTAAACATAATAATTCTAGTAACATGTCTAACGTCAAAACAATAAGTACGTTAAAAGTAAAATTTTATGAAAAAAAATTCAATAGAAAAATAAATTGGTTTGTAAATGAAAAATAAAACAACAGAGACTGCGAAAAGTAAATTTATTTCATGCACATATCATTATTTATTCTGTAGATGATGATGATGATACTGGTGAATTTTGAGGCAACAAAGGAGGCGACGGTGTTGGTATAGGGCTATTGTCAGGCTGTATGTTTCTCTCTTGATATTGCCTATGAAAATCGACTATTACAGTTTGTATAAAATAATTTAAATTATAATCACACAAATTTAATGGTTAATGATAAAAACGTTTATCAAATCAATAGTCATTAAAAAATAAGTCCAAAAAAGGAAAATGGGAATTGCAACCAAACATTGATGAAGAAATAAAGATATTTCGAAAGCTTTGTTAATATAAAATAGAGATTTAACTATATCTTTTGGTTGCAATCCCCAACACTTTCTGTTTCTGGATCTAACGTAGTGCTCAACGGTATACTTCCACAACAAATTAAAAAATAGAGTAGATTCTTAAAATTCCACTTTAAAGTCACTTTTTTTTTTAAACAAATTATTTTGATGATTTGTTAACCATCAGAAAATTCATAATCATACTTGTTATAAGAAAAAGTAAGTATATATCTATTTCTGCTTACCAATATGGAAATACCAATTTCCAAAAACTGTCTTTATCGTTTTTTCTACCAAAACGTAATTTAACGTACACTTCCTCCTTAAAAAATTCGAATAGCGCCGGTCCTATGTCATACTTGCAGGGACAGCATTTTTTGATATCTAATGCAAGTACTTCTGTTTCATTGTCTAGATAGTGTATATATATATACTCCTCACGTACGAAAATTTTCGCGTCTCTATGAGGCAGATTGTTTATACTGACAGACATTTCTGTAAAGGTGTTCATGTTGAACTGTGACCGTTTTAGTTTAACCATGATCTAAATAAATCTATATTTTCACAAAAATATTGGTAAAAAAAGAACATACATACGTTGCAAAAAAATTGTTTGGTCGTTTCTCTTAGTTTTTATTCTGACGATTCTGACACACATAAAGCTCGGACTCGACATAAAAGTAGAGACCACCGAACACAACACAAGGAGACTCAATACAAAAATAGTGTACCACTTCCACTCCCGCTTTTCGAAGTTCTCATATCAATTCATAGAGGCGCTATAAGTAGTAAAATTTTAGCGGGAATATAGAATTTAAATTTGAATTATTCGTATTGTGAAATTCATTTCAATGTTGCATGCGCACTGTCATTCATAAGGAACAAATTTTACATTTTGTTTTCATGCACATGAAAACAAAAGTAGTCTTTCCCCATGTATTTGACAGTGCACAAACAACATCGATTTATTTAATGGATGTGCAGGTATAAAAATAGAATTTACAATGGTACATTTTATTAATACACTTTGAGTATTACATGGCAACAAAACAATAATTACACCGTTCAATAACGGAGAAATGTTAATAACGTAAAGCATACAAGAATTGTTCAAAATTATCATAATGTAAAAACTGGTGCCTATATTCAGTTTCATAGGCCAATTATAAACATTCATTCCCCATTTAATTTTAACAAGTTAAAACAAAATTAACAAACAAATAACAAAGTTAAACAAATTTTAAAAACTATTAAAAAAAACAAAAACCATAGATTAGAAAGAAATAGATACGTAAGTCCCTATGCTCTTTCATTCAGCAACTTTTTGCGCCATCTCTAGTTACCGCCCCGAACGTTTGTGTCTGAAATGTTGTTAGCAAAAGAAAAATGTAGGTAACTGTAATGTAGCATGTGGGAGACTGGCGCGAAATTTAAATCAAACTTTTCTAAAATGTTTACCTATGGCTGGGTTGCACAAGATTTAAATCGGGTTTAAATTGAAGCCTAACTTAGAGCGTGATATGCAATATACTACACGTCACAACGTGTGTCACATTGTAAGTTAGACTTAAATATAAACCTGATTTAAATCTTGGGCAACCCAGCCTTATTTGTTAAAATCCATTTCCAATCAACTAATACCTGTAACACAAAAATATTGTAAATATCAATTGATTTAAAACGCATTATTAACAAATTACAAAATAAAAAGTGTAATCAAGTATAATAGGGTACTAATTACATTAACATAAAATAAAGTAAATAACTAAAATTTATTTAGGTAACTCGAAACAAATGGCAAAACTAACATAATTGTGATGTAAATAATACATTATGATTGTGGCATAATAACGTACTTTAAGCATATTTAATTACAAATAAGAACAGTAAATAGGAAGAATCATAAACAAAATCAAAATACTATTGTAATTATTTTCATTTACGCCATATGTAATAAAAATTATAAAAATTAACAATTGCAAGAAAGTAAATGGCACTAAGATTCAACAGCAGAAGAAAGTGGTGCAACGCCTAAATCAGTTTCAAAGGTATCCAATATCTGTGTCTTAGACGCATGCCAATATGACGACTTTCCTACAAAATATGCATTGTATTGTTTATAGATACATTATTTCAAAGATAAAGCAATATGGAAAGAAGTTATTCTTTGTTACTTAATATTGCTAAAAATTAAATATTTCATTCTATTCAGCAAAGGTAAAATTCAATGTGGAAGTATTTCAAATTAAATGCCTTACTCTTTACCTATCTAGAAAACAAAATACCTGTTATTCTCTCCAGTGTTGTCTCTTTTACTACTATATCTGGATTATTTGAAAAACACATCTCCTGTGTGGAAGAAGCTTCACGCTCTTTACTATATTCTATGACCTTTTTAGATTTATAAACCTTAGGTGCATGTGAAGGTGGCCATTTACCTGGAGAATATGCAGATGTTGATGGCAAAGCAGCAAGAGCTTCTAGAATTGAATATTATTAGTCATTACATAAACATATAGAGCGAGAATTTTCCACAAAAGATATATAAATTTCCATGCAAAAAAATTCTCATCAGAAAAATAATGCACCTTTTATTTTCACAGGAGTATAAAATAAAATATTAAAATAAAATGTCTCTCTTGCATGGACACTTTTCTTAGCTGGACAATCTTTAATTCTCCATTTACGTAACTTACATGCAATTATACTTCTATTAGGCAGATAACTCCAAAAAGCGAACAGTTTGCTAGTCACAGTTGTTGGCCACCTAAGAGAGGTTATACTATATTTAAGAGTCATTTACTTTTCCTTGCACCTGATAGTACATCTTACATCTTACCCGGCACATGCAACGTAGGCAGAGAATATCTTTTTAATCGGCCTGCTTCATCTCTACAGATTGGGTCAAAATGTCTTTCACATATCGGATAACTTTTCTTTAAGTATTCTTCTACCTGTTGAAAGAGAATTGGTTTACCGATTCTTTCCAACCAAATCTCTCTGATGCGCTCATCTCCACGAATGTAAAATCTGCAAGCAAAGCACACAAAGGTAGCATATATCCATGCACCCAGTATGCATTTACTTATTCTTTGACTGAATTCGTTTATTCAACTCTGTTATCTATTTACTCTTTTCGAACTTTTATTCACTTTTACATGCATCATAACAGCTTCACCCTCACTCTAATTTTAATCCATCCCTTGACTGAATGGAAAACGAACTCAGCCTAAATAAGATAAAACCAGGATAAAACTATCAATTATTTACCTCCGTCCTTCTCTACCTTTACAGTTTGGAACACAACAACGTTTAACTCTCATGTTTATTACAATATATACTAAAATTATCAAATCCAAACACTACAAATACGCCTATTATTTATCAAATTACTCCAAACACGCCGATTATTAATCAAAACACTGCAAACACGCTGATTATTAAACAAAACAAAGCACGCCGATTATTTCCAACTTCTATCTCCACAGGACTACAACTCTAAATAACAAAAAAAACTAGTAATTCTACAAACCGGGAAATTTCATTTCTGCCAACCTTAAATTATTTCGGCTACAGTGGCATCTGTGATTGCCGCACACAACTAAACTTATTGGCAGATAATATAATAACAGTTATCACCCCCTGGTAGAGACCAGTCATAGATAACAGATAACTAGATGAGACACTCAATGCATAGAATGAATACCAAGTAAAGCGCCCTCTGCACGGCCTGGAGAAAAAGTAACCTTAGGTCTAAACCTGAATGTACTGGTTGGTTACTGAAATATGTAAATTAATTAAATGTTTGAAAATAAAAAAAACACAAAATACTATTTAACAAAGTATAATGAAGTGACAAATAAAGACAATTCTACTGGAAAGTATGTGGCTGTGTACTATAATAATAATTACAAGTTTGATAGGTAATTTATAACTATAATGATAAATTAGTGAAGTATTGTTTAATTACCTGACTTACATAATGCAACTACGACTGTTAACTAGAACACATACTTCGAGTAGAAAGTAGCACAACTTATATTACAGAAAATAATGTTAAATTAATATTAAAAGCCTTGAGGTGTGTAAATTGGTGAAATGTTGATGAAGGATTGTATGTAAGAAAACTATTCTACACTCTGGACATGTTTTCATGACAGAAACCATCAGTTGCTTCATAAATTCACTCCATGTACTGTATATTATTTGTGAAACAGTGAAGGGTTCCTCTGCCGCTACTTCCACATTTGATGATGCATTCTAGAACTTAACAACTGTTAGGTACAGAAACAATGTAGAAAATAACATAAATCACCTGCATCACGAATTTCTTTAATGACAAAAAGAGTGATGAATCATCATCTTCACAGTTTGCTTTCAAGGAATGTTTAGTTGTTAACGTATTGACCATAACACTTTTATATAAAGATGTAAAGATAACGTGGGAATCACATTTCTATAACCCTTTTAACGAATTTTTCCAAAGAAATTCTCGAGGGGATCTTGATTAAAAGTGCGTGGCGTGAGTGTTTTAAATCCAATGTTAAATAACTTTGAAAATAGTAATCTACAATTTTTCAGTGTAAATATAAAATTCTCTAGAGATGGTGTACGCATTTTCTTTCCCAGGCCATTTACAAAACACGTAGTCTGCAAAATTTTGATACAGTTGGTCCAAAATTCAAAATGACCAGTAATCTTTCTTACTGCTTTCCTCCACTGTTTTGTTGTATGTATAGTACTACCATTCAAGCTGTTAAACAATTGGTCAAAAAACTGACAGCATTCCGCAGTATCCGAAGCAGATATTTCCAGTTTCGGTGTTCCATCTCCCATATTGACAACTAATCCTAAGAACAAAGTATATGTGCTGGAGTTGATAGACTTAAATATGTATTGTGAACCTCATACCAGAAAATGCCATTAAATTAATAGCTTTTGCCACAGAGTTACTGAATACTTGAGTACAGTAGGACACTTTCATTTTTCTTACTGCTGCAGGATTTACATGATAATCAGTTAAACGGGGCATACTTCTAATATTCCCTATATAAGGATCCATTCTATACGAATCATAAATATGCTGCCACTTTGCAATCTGAAAAAATTAACTGTATGAAACAACTATCTTAAATAGTAAGTAAATTGGCAAGTATTATTACCTTCTTCTGTGAATCTATTTCAAAATGTAAATGTCAGCAAATTATTGCGGACACCCTTCAGTAAATGTGGTTCATCAAACAGAGGTATAATTTCATTGTCACTTAGAGTGAATGTATTGCTGAAACATTCAATTCCATTGCGTAAATTCACCGCACGAGTCTCTGCAATTAGGTTTTTGATTGCAGATACATTGTTGGTGTAACTGTTGAATGTCATTTTTGGACGCTGCGTCCTTTGGAGAGGTACTAAATAACATTCATAAATTAACCTTAACTATTTACTTCGTACAATTACATGCAAGTATTACCTGGTAAAAACTCAGTAAATACTGCCAAAACTGTTCTCCTTAAAATGCTGGTGATATACACGGCAGTTCCTATATACGATTTCTGGACATCTTTCCAATAACTCTTGTCTCCCACAGGTTAATATCCATCTGTGGAAAAGTTGCAGATATTTTCCATCAAATCACAATGCTAGCTTTCGTATAATTTATACAGTAACAAAGAAATAACACAGATCTTGTCTTTATAACCTTCATACACGTCCCTGCAAAACTAATCTATATCTATACATTAATCTATATTCTTATATCTATAAACTACTTTATATTCTATATGTATAAACTCATCTACATTCGTCTTCTATCACAAAATGTAATGTTGTTTCCACAAAACACGTGTCAACATTCAATACAAATCTGAAGCGCCAAATTTAAATTGCTTCAGCTGCGCCCTCCCATCAGCTTGGAGAAATATTACTACCTGATTTTGCTAGGTACTGAAAGCTCCCATATAAGTGTCTGACCCCTGAGACCAGTAGAGACCATAGACCATAGGCAACTAGGTAGTCTATGCAACTACCTACTACTCTCTTCGTTTGCTACAGAGAACAGTTGTTAATAAAACAGTTATCTGTGATACACTATGAATAAAAATGATAAAGACTCATCTATTGAATGATAGATGGCGTGCCTTTTAATATTACTTTTTATTTTTATTAATATAAATGACTATCACAATTAAAAAAGGCTCGTCAATAATTCTACAAGACAAATCAAAAATAGTTGAAGGAGGTGAAATAAATGGTGGTTTTATAAATTTTTTAATTCCCATATTAGCCGCTGCGGCTGGACCAATATTAGCAAATATTTTAAATAAGGTTGTTGACACAATAGATGATAAAATTAAAGGTAGGTCATTAACTTTAGAACTTCCTGGTCAACCACCAGTTCCTTTAAAGAAAACATTGTCTCAAAAAGATAAAGACACAATAGAAAAAAATATTAGAACTCTTATGAATATAACTAATAAAGAAGATTCAGATTGTGAAGATGATATACCATTACTGTGTTTTGATAAAAGTAAAAAAGTTGAAAATATTAATCCAACAGACGAAATTAAGAAATTATTAAATATACAAGATCCTCGATTATTTGAAACAAAATCATAAATATTTTTTCTCTGACGTTAAGTAACATACATATAAAAATAATAAACACCACCAACCACAATTTACATCATTAGAATTTTGAAATTTATAATTATTATGAGTTACTATATAACTTTTTGGAATTATAAATTTTTCTGGTAATGAATTACCAAATGAATCAAAGAAATTCACTAATTTATTAGTATTATCTACATACATAGCAACCCAATGTGTTCCAGTATTCCAATTTAAATTAAAAATGTTATACTTATTTAAATTATCTATTCCGTATGTTAACAATTTATCTGAACTTATGTTTATTTCCTGGTTTGTAATTAATTTAAAAATATTCTCCAAGTTAATATTTGATAATACTATCTTATTATCATTTTTACATTTATCAATTAAATATTTCAAAATAATATTACTCATTTATAATACTTTGAATAATTGTTGAATTGACTGAGAATCAAAACTTTGATTATCAGTTAAAACATCTGTTTTATTAGCACCATCTGCTCCTGCATTTTTATATGCTTTATAAATAACATTTGAATTCTTAATATTATTTTTGTATTCATCTTCAGTATTTCTACCAACTGCTTTCAATCTATTTTTATATTCTCTGAATGATTTGTAATCACATAATTTTGTTGGATAACAAATACCATTTTTATTAATAGTATAAAAACCTGTTTTAGTATACTCATTACATATTTGTGATTGATCAATATTAATATAGTTTTCTAAATCATTTATTATACTTTTATGAATAATTATTTCACTATAACTTGATTTCATTCCAGCTGGTATAAATGTACCAGTTTGTTGAATATATATTACATGTTGTTGTCTATGTCTTCCTTCTGTAAATATTTTTTCTGCTAAATCTGTTATACCTGTTTTCTTATGTGCATCATCAAATATATTAAGACTGTGTGTTCTTAATTCATTTGGAATACTATCTTTTTCATATCTATATATATTAAAATAAATAAAAGCTTCTTTACATAATTCTTTAATTACTTGAATATCTTTTTCTAATTCGTTTCCATTAGGTAAAAAATAATTTATTTCTGAAATAGATTTTCTTTCCATACCAAATATTATTTCTTGAGCAATTGTTGACTTACCAGATCCAGATGGACCTATAATTATTATTCTTTTTGTTTGTGATAGTAATTCACCACCCATTTTTCTTTCAATTAATGATCTCAATCCAAAATTTATATTATTGTTATTATTAAATAACTTTTTCTTTGGTCGACCACTATTAGTCATAATTAGTATTAAATAGTATTTATTAATAATTAAATAAATATAGAAAAATATTATTAAATAAATATGAGTAATGTTAGTGTCAGATATTATACACATTTACCAAAGTCGAATAATTCAAATATATCAATAAATAAATCAATAGCAAAATCATTGAAAAATATAATAAATACAAAAGATCAATGGACTGCAATAAATGATGCAAAAAATTATTATAAAATAAATTTAGCAACTGAATATTTAAATAGGCTGTCTAAAGAAAATATTTCCAAAAGAAAATTTGTGAAAGAGAAAAAAATATCACAAAAAACTTTAGATTCTGCATTAATATTAATTAAACAAGATCCAAAGATTAAAATTACTAATAACACTACTACTAGTGATACATCCACAAGTTCTAATTCCCATATAAATAACATTGGGGTTGGGTCGCATTTGTCCGCAGTTGTCCGCAAAAAAACGCAAAAGAATACAAAGAGATTAAAAGACAATCCAGATGATCAAAATTTTGAAGAAAATTTTAATAAGTCTGTAAAATCTTTATCTAGTAAATAATGTCATTGATTGATATTACAGATAAAAATCAATTGAGAATTATACAAAATAAAATTAAAGCTGATTGTATTGAATTTAATAAATTATCCGTTGGTTCAAAATCAAAAGCATCAGAACAATTATATACTGAAAACAGAATTTTAAAAGAATTAGGAATTGCTGCAGTTGACACAATTGAGAAAATGGATGAAGAAATTGAATATAAAGATAATAAAATTAATGTGTTAGAAAAAGAATAAAAAGATGTAAATCATTATGATGAAGATAAAATTAATAATTTATTAAATAAGCAACCAATTGTTAGATATGTTGACAGACAAAGAGCAAAAAGACGTTTGTCAAATACTCTTTCAATCACCAATAAATGATTACAAATGAATTATTGAATGATGCAGATTTAAAAATTAATCAATTGTATATGGAAAATAAAAAAATTAAATGGTTATTTATAACAAGCTTACTAATTTTTATAATTTTAGAAATATTAGATATGATTGTTGATTATTTGATTTTTAATATTCTGAAACTATCCTTTTTTATCTTACTTTTAGTATATTACTTGTTAATGTAATTACTTAATCTCATTCTGTAATATTTTAATTCTTTTACAAATCCTTCTAGTTCTTCTCTAATCTGTTGTTTCTTTTCTAGTTTTGCTACTGATAATTTTATATTTGTTTTATAATAATTTTCTAATACAGTTTTATAATTTTTTAATTCCTTTATTATGGGTTTAAATTTATTATATTTATATGATTTTAATTCTTCAATCAATTTTTTATTTTCATCTACTGTAATAATGTCATCGTCTAAAATTCTTTTCAAAATATTGGAATTTTGTAATTTTATAGAATCTATTATTTCATTTGGTTTTGATGTATCACAAATATATGGTGCAGATGGTAAATCAATAGTGAAATATTCAACGGGATTATAATTTGAATTTTCATTGATTATAATATTTTTATAAATTATTACATTTTTATTTATATCACCAGCATAACCATTATTTACAATTCCATTTTTGTTAAATATTGTATAATACTCATTTGGAAATGAATTTACTAAATAATTATAATAATAATTTACTTCATTTCCAATTACTATATTTAGAATTTTTTTATTTATATTAATTTTAACAAGACAAACATTTCCATATACATATACATGCTCCTTAACAATATTTATTTGCTTGTTAACATGAAATATTGAATATAAATTTTGTACATCTAGTCTAGAATATAAATTATTATAATTTGAATATTTTATATGATTGTTATTATCATTATTGAATATTAATACATGATAAACACTATTTAGTAACTTTTCATTAAAATTGATATCATAAAAAATTATTTTTAATGTCATTTATTCCATTAATTAAACATCTTTTACTTGTGTAATAACAAGAATCTTAATATCATTAGAAATGAACCCTTTGTTTAATGTGATTTTTAATATTAATCCCTGTGTCTGAATTAATCCATAAATTGCAGCTGAATATATTCTAAAATTATTTACCCATTTATTTTTAGTTATATATGAACCATTAGTATTGTTTAGAAAATCGTCATAATGTTGTTGAATAATATGGTTTTTATTTGTTAAGAAGCCCTTGTTATTTGAGAATGGATATGTTTTTCCATTTGCTGTTATTTCATGATTTGTTGTATATACATCAGGATCTGGGTTAAATGATCCAGTTTTTTCATTATAAAATACATAATAAAGATTACAAGCATAAGGAGATGATAAATTAATATTTATTGCTAATGTTGTCTTATTTGATAGTACTTGTTCCATTAATGTTGAATATATTGTTTCTGGTAATGTATGTAATTTTTTATTAAGAATTAATGTTTTATCTTTTTTGGATAATTCAATTGCTTGCATATCCATTTGATAAGAATTACATACAAATATTCCATTAACTTTAATACTTTCAGATAGTTCATTAACTAATATTTGTGATTGAGAATAAAAATCAATTCTGAATACAATTGATTCACAATGAACTATATTTGGTTGAGAAAATTTTGCCAACATATATTTCATTGGAATTCTAATATCAATTCCACCAACAGGAATTTCATCAATATTTTTATAATCATCCTCGTGATCTTCTATGTCATCCTTTCTTCTTCTAATGAATGAATTAATTAAGAAAAATGTACCAGCATAATCGATTGATTCTTCAATTATATCAGCATGATCTTTTTCTTTAAACACTCTTAATTTAACAGATATTCTATTTATAATTTCTTGAATATAATCTTTTGATAATTTAATCACTTTATCAGTTGGATTACTGATTGATAAATATAAATTTACATGATCAAGTTGTAATAATGTATTTGTTCCAAAATGAAATTCTCTTGTTATTGATGCTGATGATTTAAGAGAAATTTCAAATGAATCAGTGTATTGACGTAAGACATTTAAAGAAGAGAATAAGCCCTCTTTTGATAATAATGACATTTATATCTCATAAAATATTATTAAATCAATATATAATTCATTTTTAAAATCTATTAGTTCATTATTATTTGTTAATGATAGTTCAATTACAAGATTATTTGAATTTATATTTTCAATAGGAATATCAATATTTGTAAAGGATCCATGACTAATAATTCGCCATATAAAATTATTTTCACCCCTAATATTTTCCTTTAAAAGATTACATTTTAATTCTAAATAATCATTACAATTATAACACCTCCATTGTATATGTTTTAATATTAATCTTTTAATAATTTTATTATCAATTGTTTTCAAATGTTTCATGCATTTATTATTCTGTTGGAATTTAAAAAATAAGTTTTGACTTAAAATCATTGATATTTATATTTACTAATCAAAGATAATACTGATTTTTTTAGTTCTGCATGTTCATCTGGAATGGAATTATAAATATCAATTAAATGATCAAAAGTATATTTTTTTGATTTAAAAAGATCTTTTATTTTTTGAACAAAGTCTGGTAATTTACCTAAATCAAATTTTATATTTTTTAAGAATGGAAATATGTAATCAGATATTATTCCTTCTCCAATTGTAATATCATTCTTATTCGTTTGATTATATAATAATTCAAATAATTCTTTATGATTATTCATTTATAAATATTTAATTTAACATGAGTTATAATGTTATTATAGCAATAGTATAATACAATATTTTTATTATTATTCCAATATTTTATAAAATCATCAATACTTTTTATTCCCTTTTCCGTGAAAATAAATATTGGGCTAACTGTAACAAAATAAACTACATCATATACTTCATCATCCTGATATTCTATTTGCATTTCAAAATCTAAGGTTGTATTAAATGTTAGTAAATATGTAAATATATTTTTCATTTTATCAAATATAATCTCTGCATAATCGGGAGTTTCAATATGTTCATTATTTAAATGAAAGTAAGAAATTGATTTACCTTTAGCTTCAATATTAGTTATTTTAAAATCTAAATCAGGATTATGTTTAAATTTATGATATGTTATTTGTCTCTCAGTAAAATATTTATTACAAATATTACATTTAATTTTATTTTGACGTTTTTTATTTTTCATATATATATCATCATCAAAGGGAAATAAATCTACTAATACTTTGGTTTCATTGGATTTTCTTATTAGTTCTTTTTGTTTATCGATACACTCAAGTAAATCAGATTTTTTTCTATATTTTGATAAATTTTTAATTCCCATTGATTTTGCAATAGTTTGTAATTCATACAAATACATTTATTATTAAAAAAAAAATTCAGTAATATATTTAGTCACAATTCAATATAATATAGACCAAATATGTTTCGACTAACTCATTCCAATTTGAAATATTAATAAATTTTTTTTTGTAATAAATAGATGGCGAATTTGAAAGAGCTTAGGACAATTGCCAGAAATCTAAATATTACTAAAATACATAAACTTAAAAAAGATCAGCTGATAGCAGCTATTAATAAAGTAAGACATGATAATAATAATAATAATAAGATTAATAGATGGGAATAAAAATTTGTTATTGAAGATTACTGTAAAAGAATTAAAAAGATTAGCAAAGGGTAGAATTACTAAATACTATAACTTAAATAAAGAATCTTTAATAGAAAGAATAAGCCAAACATATCCAGATTTATTAAATGATTATTATAAAAAAGATATAAATAAAGCTCTGAGAACAATATATTCTAGAGACGATATTAAAAAAGCAAAAGAAGATGATTGGATAAATAAAATGAAAGATATTATTAAAATAAATCAACCTAATCAAATATTTGAAGATATTCCAATCAATGAACAGCCAATTAGATGTGATGAATGTGGAAAAATGATAACAAGAAAACATCTTAATTTACATAAATCAAAACATGTTATAACGGATGATTTTTTTGAACTTGAAACAAGTTTTAAATCTAGAATAGTTACATATAGACATAATAACAATAATCCAAAAATAGTTAATGAATATAGTTATATGGAGTATTTAAGGGGAATGGCTATTGGATTAATTAATAAATGGTTAATAAAACATCATAATATAAAAATAAATCTTAATATGAATGTAGAATTTAAAGATGTATCTAATCCTAATAATGTAATAGATCGAGCAGTGCAACTTAGAAATGTTGAACTATATAAGAGTGATGATTTGGAAATATATTGGGATAATCAAAGAGAAATATTTACACAAAAAGTTGTAGATTTTCAAAATACTGAAGGATCATTTTGGGAATTGAATAATGTTCA
This sequence comes from Serrognathus titanus, assembly GCA_039766575.1. Classification (NCBI taxonomy): domain Eukaryota; kingdom Metazoa; phylum Arthropoda; class Insecta; order Coleoptera; family Lucanidae; genus Serrognathus; species Serrognathus titanus. The sequence goes on along the minus strand of CM077911.1, from coordinate 17,890,600 downwards.
TAGTTTACTTATAAATATCAATAAATTTACTCCTTTAGGTGGTAGTTCATATATTGAACTGCCTGAGTGGATTAAGAACACAAAATCTTGTATAAATATAAAAAATAGAGATAATCAATGTTTTAAATGGAGTATATTATCTGCTTTACATCCTCAGAATAGTCATGGTGAAAGAGTGAGCCTATATCATAGATATGACAATGAACTCTTGTTTGATGATATTGAATTTCCAGTTAGAATACAAGATATAAAAAAGTTTGAATCATTAATGTTTATGTTTTTACATATGATGGTAATAAAATATATCCATTACTTACAAAAAATAAGAAACTATATGATAGGTTTGTAGATTTATTATATTTCAAAGATGGTGATAATTCACATTATTGTTGGATTAAGAATCTTAGCAGATTATTTAATAAACAAATAAATTCTGATGGACATAAGAAATTATTTTGCAGAGGATGTTTAAATTATGTTACAGATAGTGAAGAACATTTAAATAATCATAAATTAATATGTAATACAACTGAAGTATGTTTACCAAAATTACCATGTATCAAATACAAGTGCTCCAAATGTGAAAAATACAAAACTAATGATATAAATGAAATAAATATACATGTAGAAAAATGTGGTGGTACTGTTATAAGTATTTATCCGAAAATAAAATTTAATAATTATCAAAAAATGGTCAAACATCCATATGTCATATATTCAGATTTTGAAGCTTTATTACTTTCAATTCAAGGATGTGATCCAAATCCTGAAGAATCGTATACAAGAAAGAAACAAATTCATAAACCTATTAGTTATGGATTTTGTATTAAAAGTAGAAATGATGATATAGAAAACCCACTGCATATATATAGAAGTGAGGAAGATATTTCTAAACATTATCTAGAAGATATAATTAAATGGGGTAAAAAATTACATGTATCACTAAAGAAAAATAAAAAAATTACAGCGTTTAATAACAATGAATTTATAGATGCAAAACGATGTTATGTGTGTAATTGTGAATTTACAGACAATAATAAAAAAGTTAGAGATCATGATCATTATACTGGTAGATACAGAGGTGCTGCATGTAATATATGTAATTTAAAGTTAAAGCAACCATTATTTATTCCTGTATTCTTCCACAACTTGAAAAATTATGACTGTCATCTATTTATAAAAAATTTAGGATTATATAGTAAAAATATAAAGGTTATTCCAAATAATAAAGAAAAATATATTTCATTCAGTATGATGGTATTCAACGAAGATGTTGGGCAAGTTTTTGAACTTAGATTTATAGATTCATTTAGTTTTCTAAATCAAAGTATTAATGAATTGTCATCCAATCTTGAACCAGATCAATTGAGGGAAGTAAATAAATATTTTACAAAATCTGATTTAGATATACTATTTAGAAAAGAAAATAGAAAAATAATAAGGAAAGGTATTTATCCGTATGAATATATGGATTCATATGACAAATTTGATGAAACAAGACTGCCACATATTAAACATTTCTATTCATCATTAACTAAGGAACATTTGTATGAAAGGGATTATAAGCATGCTTCGAAGGTTTGGAAATATTTTAAAATAAAAAATATTGGAGAATGGCATGATTTATATTTGAAAATGGATGTTTTATTATTAGCAGATATATTTGAAAATTTTAGATATTTATGTTTGGAGAAATATGAATTAGATCCTGTTTGGTATTTTACAACTCCAGGACTTGATTATGAAATGTATATATTCTTTGAGAATGGTATTAGAGGTGGTATATCTCAATGTTCTAATAGATATGCTAATTCTTGTGATAATAATTCACAAACAAGTTACCTTGATGCTAATAATTTATACGGTTGGGCTATGTCTCAAAAAATGCCCTAACAAGAATTTTAAATGGGTTTATGATATAAATCTTGAAGAAATCTTAAATAGTGATAATGAAACTGGATATGTATTAGAAGTTGATTTACATTTCCCAAAAAAGTTACATGATAAATTTAATGATCTACCCCTAGCTCCAGAAAATAAACCACCTCCAAATAGTAAAGTAAATAAACTTATTTGTGATTTCCATGATAAGAAAAATTATATAGTACATTATAAAACATTAAAACTTTATAAAGATTTAGGAATTGAAATAACCAAGGTGCATAGAGAAATTGAATTTACTCAAATAGATTTTATAAGACCATATGTTCAATTTTGTACTATTCAAAGACAAAAATCAAAGAATGAATTTGAAGTTGGATTTTGGAAATTGATGGTAAATGCAATTTTTGGTAAGAGTATGGAATCAGTTAGAAAAAGACAAGATCTTAAACTTTATTCAAATGAGTTAAAAGCTCAAAGAGCTATTAATAAACCAACATTTAGAAAATGTATAATATATGGTGAAAATCTTGTATTAATTCATAAATATAAAACAATTGTTTCATTTAATAAACCTATATATCTTGGACAAGCTATTCTAGACCTATCGAAAGCATATATGTATGATTTTCATTATAATGTAATTAAAAAAGAATATAATGAAAAAGTAAAATTAATGTACATGGATACAGATTCTTTAATCTATCATTTTAAAGAAGATTTTAATAAATTTATCAAAGATAATCCAGATTTATTTGATACATCTAATTATCCAAAAGATCATGAACTGTATAGTGAGAAAAATAAAAAAGTAATTGGAAAATTTAAAGATGAACTCGGTGGAAAAAAGATACTTGAATTTATTGGATTAAGATCTAAATCATATGCATATAGAGATAATAATGTACATAAAAAGTTGAAAGGAATTAAGAAATCTGTTCTTGATAAAGAAATTAAATTTCGGCATTATAAAAAATGTTTGTTTGATCAGCAGGAATATTATCATAAACAATGTGTTATTAGGAGCTATGATCATAATATATATACTGAGGAATTAAATAAAAAATCATTGTGTTGGATAGATGATAAAAGATGTATTCAAGAAGATAGTACTGATACATTGGCTTGGGGGCATTGGAGAATTGAAAACAATTGATATTTATTGTACTTGTGTAAATTTATAATTTTTATCAACAATGACTTTTATTGGAAAGAACTTCTCTTTTTTCATAATTTGATAGCTAATGATATAATTAAACAACATATCAATTTTATCTATACAGTTTTTATTTATTCTATATTTCTTATTCTTTACAAATACTATATAATCAAATGAATTTGTTAAAATGTTTTCAAATTTTGAAAGGTTTGTAATGAGTAGAATTTTATTTATTGGTAGCTTAGGTAGTGAATTATAAGAACTTATGTACTTCGTCGGATCCTTATTAAGCGAATTAATTTCCTTCAAATAACTTTTGTCAGCGCTTTGTTGCGAGATTGTAGATTGGTCAGAATCCATTCCAATTTATTTATATTTAAAATATATAATGTAATTAATTTATTTTCTATCGTTGAATTTTTTAGCAAAAAGGTTATTAATACACTTCTTTGACGTTGGATATTATGTTACCTGAAACAGGGCTACCTAAATTAGATGAAAAAACCATATTCATTAATTTTTTTGTATATATCCCTACAAAAAATAAAATAACCGATTCTTAAAATACTCATTCGCAAAATTTTTGAAGTATTTGATAAGTTACTCCTTGAGTCGGTGAATTGTAGATCCTTTTTAAAAAAATTAAAAATTTTTTTTTGAATAAAACCTGCTGTCCCAGTACTGGTAAATTGACATCTACTCTCCTTGTTCCGAAAATGCCAAGATATTGTTATCTATGTTTACCATCTAAAAGAGACAAGCAAGATTTAATTTTATTTGCTGCACCCAAGGTAAATTTTTCTTTTTGATTTAAAAATTGGGTCATTCCAGAGTAAAAAAGCATGGGGAATCTTTTTTGGAAAATCTATTCCAGCAACCATAAACATATTTCAGACAAATATTTGAAAAAAAAATCAACTAGATCACTTCTTTATAAATCTTTCACAAGCGACTGGTAAGTTTTACAACTATTTCAAAATTCAAAGTCGTCAAACGTCAATATGTGTCAAATAAAATGGTGCCAAAAAAGGACATAACGTGTGCAGGCCTCTATTCTTTAGTTCTCCATCTAGCGGAGAATCTTCGAACTAGACCATGAACTTCTGTTTCTACGGGTTGAATGATATTGCGTGTAAAATGTTGGGAGTGGAGACACCATACTTTCCTAACATCACCAATAGAACTATTAGATCAATGGTAACAATGCGCAAAATAACGTGAAGCGAAATATAGGAGGTTGGTGCAACTGCTTAATAGTGGTTAATTTGGCTAGCCTGCGAGAAAATGTGACGTCGAGGGAGGAAGTGTCATAGTTTTGCGTTGTCAATAGGGCACGAAGCAGTATGAAGTTGGTGAAACTGCGAAAATTAAAACGGTGTTGGTGACCTGTCCAACGTAAGATATGTTGGCAACACTACACAGAAATAATGTAACGTTGGTAACACTGCGCAAAATAAAGTGAAGTTCTTCGATAACTTTGAAATAACCTGGTTTTTAACGCTGGAGAACAGCATTATTATTAATTTAAGACCTCCATAAGACTCATTATAAAGAGTACGATGTTCCATCATGTTTAGTGATAAAATATTTTAATATTTATTCTGAAATATTAGTAATTTAACGTTAAGCATATATTTTAATCATAATTTTAATGCTCTGCGCGAAGTAGGTAATATCTAAATGACTGTGTTTTTTATTTATTTCAGAAATCTTCATCTTACATTTGTCTACTGACTTCGGTTTCTAAGCGATGGATGAACCTTTAAACAAAATGAGAAAAATGGAACCTAGATGCAGCTACAACAATCAGGTTCAATTATTTTTTTCTCTATTCTCTTTATAACGGGTGATCACCCAATATTTGTAACGCACTTATTGCTAATTGTCTGTTTTTCATTCACAGGATGCATTGACGTTTTCCTCGTCCTCGGATTTCTATAAAATTCGAAAAGCACCCACTTTTGTTGATAAAACATTGCTGATAAAAGATCTTTTCGAAGCCGGAGACTACGCCGAGGAACCTGTGGTACTTGTAACTGCTCCGCGTAGGTTTGGCAAAAGTGTCAATATGAGCATGATCGAGCATTTCCTGGAGAAACAAGTTGACCGGAATACAGGAACCGAAATACAATCAAAACGCCAAGACAGTAATACCACATTATTTGCTAATTTGAAGATTATGGAGCACGAGGAGCTCGTAAAGAAACATTTTGGAAACTATGCAGTACTGAAGATCAGTTACCTGAGTTCTGATCTAATTACAAACGTCCAGGAGGCACTGAACTTTTACAAGGCAGTCATACGTGATGCGTACAAGAAACATCGTTATCTATGCAACAGCAGGAATTTAAACGAGCACCAACAGAATATTTGCAAGCAGTGGTGTCATGATGAAGATTATTTGAAAAAAGATAATGCATTGGTGTCTGGTGCATTAATGAATTTATCCCAGTACCTGCATCTACATTATGAAGGGAAATTAAAAGTGTTTGTCCTACTGGATGAATATGATTCCCCCTTTTTTAATGCGATGTCAAACATAAAAGATAAAGACGTATTGAAACTTGTTCTTCACAAAGGCATTGCCATACTTAATAGCCTCGTGAAAGACAATGATTATGTCACAGGGGCATTTCTAACCGGTATATCACATTTGGCTGGCCAAGGTCTTTCTAGTACTTTGGGAAATATGTCTTCACACAGATTTTTGAAGAAAGGCAATAAATTTACCGCATACTACGGTTTTTCCCAGTCTGAAGTTGATTGCCTCTTCGAAAAGTGTGGCGTTTCTGATGCTCAAAAAAAAGAAGCAAGACTGTACTACAATGGCTACCACAGTGAAGATGGAAAACATTCCGTGTATAATCCATGGTCTATTACATTCTTCATAAAAAACCGTATGATTGGTAATTATTGGGTTATGAGTGGCGCTGTTCAAGGCCTCCTCCCTGCACTCCGCCGCACTGAAGAGTTAAAAACTGAGATTGGAAATGCATTGCTCTTGAGTAATAAGAATTCACATTTTACCTGCTTAGATAAGCTTGAGGAGAGTGATTTTTATCGATTGCATGCTTTGATCTCAGAATCTAATGAGATACCTACATCTGCGGTGTTTTCCACTTTCCTGTTGGAACAGGGTTATCTTACATTTTGTGGAGATGAAGGATTTTTAAAGATTCCGAACGAGGAGGTCAAATTAACCTTGCACAGGAAATTAACAGACGATTTTACACAAATGTATGGCATTCAGAAGTTGGATAAGGACGACTGCAGAATCTCTTTTTCTAATCTCTTCTCCTCTCGGACAGCAGATGTAACAGTATTTATTACAAATCTCAAGAATAAAATAGAAAAACTTGTCACACCTTTGAAAAAACGCAACACCGCTCTGAATCATGATATTCTGCAACAGATCCTTTTCATTCCACTGTTTGAAACACAATACAGATACTCGACTGAAATTTACAGTGCAGGGAAAAAACGACCGGATTTCTTTTTGTATAAACAAAACCATGGTGTCATCATGGAATTGAAGTATATGCCTAGTGATGGTAGCCATAGTGATTCCGAGCAAGCTTTACGGCAAATTCTTGAAACGGGGTATTATGTTCTATTCGGTGATTCGGAATATTTCGAAGACTTTGCAGAGACATTCGTCCTGATCGGTTTATCTTTTAATTCAGAACTGCAAGTGTCTGTGCATTGCTTGCCAAGCAGCAAAGTCTCTGAATATCATCATCTCACTACAAAGGAAGGACTTGAAAATAAGTTGAAGAAAAAGGATATTGATACGCTTCTTACCATGGCTAGTGTGGCTTCCTTTAATCGTGTGTGACTCAGAAGAAGAGTGATCTTACTAGAATTATTTGTGATTGTTTATATTTTGAAGAAAAATGCAAATTTTGTAAAAGAGCTGATTAAGCAGCTTCTACTATGTTATCTAGTATTCAGACAACAAGACTGTTTATACATTTTTTTTTTCATTTTATCTATTACTGTCCTGGTCTATCAATGAAAAGCCATATAAAAATGAGGAACCTTGACCTCCTTTTCAATAATTTTAATAACTGTAGGACTATTGGTGATTTTTATAAGTGTCCACCTCCTTGCCTTAATGTGATCCTGGTACGAAGATTCGAAATGAAGAGTAGAAATCGGTTCGAATTTTTTCGCGCCTAATACAAAGACATCCGCCACCTCTTCGCGTTTATGTGATCCTGGTAGGAGGAATCAAAAATCGCAGCAAAATTCCGACGGAAAATTTCTCCGCCGGATAAATCTCATTCGACCTCCTCGCGTTTATGTGATCCTGGTAGCAAGATTCAAAAGGTAAAGTAGAAATTGTGCCGGAATCTTCCGCGCCTAATACAAAGCCACCGGCCACCTCCTCGCGTTTATGTGATCCTGGTAGGAAGATTCAAGAATCGTAGCGAAATTCCGACGGAAAATTTCTGCGCCGGATAAATCTCATTCGAGCTCCTCGCGTTTATGTGATCCTGGTAGCAAGATTCAAAAAGTAAAGCAGAAATTGTGCCGGAATCTTCCGCGCCTAATACAAAGTCATTCGCCACCTCCTCGCGTTTATGTGATCCTGGTAGCAAGATTCAAAAATCGAAGTAAAAGTATGCCGGAATTTTGGAATCTCGGAACAATAAAAATGAAATCCACATGAAAAGCAGTATCATGTATTTTCAGTCGTTCCAACGTGGTAGGAGCCCGAATAATTCGCGGAGGAAGGGGCAAAAATTTGAAGTTCCGTCACTGCCAACACCTCCTCGGATTTATGTGATTCTGAAAGTAAGATTTGAAAATGAAACAAAACTAACTTCGGTGTCCTATCTGCTTCTCTTTTATCTCTGACGAGACTAGTTTCAATGTCTCATCAGAGTAGAATTAATCTAAGAGTACTTTAAACGCATCTACAAATTCGTAATGTCGTTTTGCGCAAAATTCAATTAATAAATTCACTAATTAGCATTGCATTTAATAACTAGAAAACGAACAAAATAAAACATTTAGCAATGTATTAAATTCTATTTTGTGTACAGATTTCTGTAATTCATTCTTAATTACAGATTCCTGTAATCTAGTTACATTACAGATTCTTGTAATCTATTTGCATTACAGATTCCTGTAATTTAGTTGTCTTACAGATTCCTGTAACATATATTGTTAAAAATTACATTTAATTCATATGTATGTAATATATATCTGTCTACGTAGAAAAAGCCAGTATATCCCGATTCATTTAAAAACTAATTCAAAAATGTTAATTTTTGTGCCCAATACAGCTGACTTACACTCTCTCTCGCATCTACATGGTGGTCCAAAAGTAACTGTTTGAGTTGGCAATACAATTAGGAGCATTTCTTATCCGGTTATTTGCAACATTGAAACTTGTTTATTTTATTAAAAATACAAACATTCAAAAAGTAAAGTAGAAATTGGTCCGAATTTTTCCGCGACTGATATAAAGACATCCGCCACCTCCTCGCGTTTATGTGATCCTGGTAGGAAGATTCAAAAAGTAGAAATTGGTCCGAATTTCTCCGCGATTAACACAGAGTCATCCGCCACCTCCTTGCGTTTATGTGATCCTGGTAGGAAGATTCAAAAATCGTAGCACAATTCCGATGGAAAATTTCTGCGCCGGATAAATCTCATTCGACCTCCTCGCGTTTATGTGATCCTGGTAGCAAGATTCAAAAAGTAAAGCAGAAATTGTGCCGGAATCTTCCGCGCCTAATACAAAGTCATCCGTCACCTCCTCGCGTTTATGTGATCCTGGTAGCAAGATTCAAAAAGTAAAGCAGAAATTGTGCCGGAATCTTCCGCGCCTAATACAAAGTCATCCGCCACCTCCTCGCGTTTATGTGATCCTGGTAGGAAGATTCAAAAAGTAAAGTAGAAATTGCTCCGAATTTTTCCGCGACTGATGCAAAGACCTCCGCCACCTCCTCGCGTTTATGTGATCCTGGTAGCAAGATTCAAAAATCGCAGTATAATTCGATGTATTTTTCCCGCGCCTGATACGCCTCATTCCCCCACACCTCTTCGTATTTATGCGATCCTAATACTAAGATTCAAAAATTGAAATTTCTCTCAAATAATTCTTCGAACTTGTGGATTAAATTTATTCAGCAAGTGACTTCTGTGTCCTCTCTGAATGTATTTTGTCTGTGGCCTCAGTGACCTATCTGAGTAAAATTAATCTAGTAATAACCTACAAACGCTGGTTAAACGAATGAAATGTGTAGAATCACGCATTTTCGAGTTAACAAAACAGTGAATTCACTCTATGCATTGATAAATCAAACGTAAACTAAGAAAAACATTTAAAAACGATTTTGTGCAGGGTCACCAACTTAACTCCCCTTGTACAGTATAGCCAATCGCGCTTAAAACAAAAATGTTGCATAGCAAGTTCACAAGTCGTGGAGCCTCAATATTTGAGGTTAAACCCGAGATTGGAATATAAATTAAACTTGGGATTTTAATATTAATTATTTTCATTGGTTGTGTAAAAGTAGAGAAACTCTATTATATAGTTATAAGGTTTTTGGTTGACCGCACTTCATTTTGTATTATATGAGACGAACAAGGGAAGATGCAGATCACCGAGTGCAATCGGTGCGGGTGAACCGAAAACGCCATTAGAATGAGCTATTTTTCTAACGTTGGCAACCCTGCGATATTGAGGTTATAACAAATCATGATCTAACCTCAAAGTTCTTGGTGAAGAAAACACTCAGCAATAAATGTTTGAATACCAAAATGTTATTTCTAACAATAGTAACTTACTTTGCTTTATTAGTACAATTAATATTCGCCACAGTTGCAATAGGTATGTGCTCGCAGCACTAAAATCACCTTCCTCTGAAATTGCCGGTTTGATTTCAGCCACTGGATTATATTACCTGGCCGAGCTGGTGGAAGAATACACTGTGATAGCAAAGAAATGCATTTGGTGGATGAACCTTGTACGTTGGTTGGGTAAACTCCAGGAGACTCTTCGTTGTGATTTGCCCCGTTTTATTTTGCAGAGCGTGTTAGTGCTGTACGTGTGTTTGTGGGTTTTCGAGGGCTTCCCGACGTCCCTCGTTTTTTGCGGAATACTAGCTCAAGCGACTCACTTCATGATTCTCAAAGACTTCCCGTACGTGACGTTTCTTTCGCCCGGATTCATCATCGGCGTGGGCTTTATAATCATCAATCATTATATGGCATTCCGCTTCTTCGCAGTTGTTTATTACGCTTTCTCCGAAGTTATGGCATATTTTACGTTATGCCTTTGGCTGGTGCCTTTCGCCCTGTTTATTTCGTTGTCGGCGAATGAAAACGTCTTACCAACCACGACACAGCGAGGTATGAATTTTTTCTTTTTTGATCGGTTTGTAGTTGGATGAGTTATTTTGTTTTGCAGACCAAGACGTGGTCACCGAGTATTTTTCAAAGAAGGGTAAGAAGTACGGTCTGCTGGCCTTCTTTAATTACGCAAAGGATTCGCTGTTGCCACAACGAACGAAAAAGGGGTTTTAATTGAGTGCATGCTTTCCTCAGCTTAAATATCCAAACTTTATTATTATTATTATTTGTACATAGATCTCTTTTGCAATTAAGGACGATTAGTATGTAATAATTTAATCATGTACTATGTAGGCAAATTTGTTGAGAGAATAAAATTTTTTAACCACCAACCAAATGAGGGGTCAAAAGAAAGTTCCAAAACTGCAGAATATATACGTATTCTTTATATCTTAAAAATAAAACATTTGATGTAATGGGGGGTGGATACATTAATCATAATTACTACATTATTTGTTTTGTATAAATATTACACACTCGCTTGAACTTAAGCTAATTAAAGTGACCCGACAGTCATCTTCGTTGTTTGTTCGTATGCGATTAGCTTAAACGAGAGTGCAAATATGAATAAGTAAAAAAAAGTGGTTGTAAAAATAAAATAAACCCATATAGAAAAAGACAATTAAAAAAGAAAAAATGGTTCGGGGGAGGAGTCTTTAACGTCTGTCTCTGGAATCGGATCGACTACGCCTGTCTCGACTGCGGCTGCGAGACCTCGGTGATCGAGATCTCCTCGGGGAGCGAGACCTAAAACACAGCACCATTAAATCCCCCACGTAAAGCAAGCAGAAAGCACAGTTTCTAACAGTAAGTTTTTGTATTACCTCGGCAGAAGACTAGGAAAGTATATAAAATTTAATCAAAACAAAAAGAAAAATAGATTTTGTTTCATCTACTGTTACTAAAAAAAAAAAAACCAACAAATAAATAATAATTACAACTACATGCCTCGTCCCGCTAGGAATTTTAAAAGATGATTTGCCGTTGTTGTTGTTTATATACTTTGCTAATGCCTTGATGTGAGTTGCATGTTGTCGGGAAATAATGCGCTGATGTGAAGTTCTCTTATAAAAGGGTCGGTTGGTTTATGCAGCTGGTGGTGAGTTGAGTCGTTAGAAAGCGGAAGGCGGCAACCACCGTTGGTGGATGTAGCTGTAGTTGTTGGGTGTGACGATGTAAGATGAGATGTGTGGCCAGGAGAGGGTGGGGCTCAGTCGGGAGGAGTAAACAACAGCAGCGGCGCTGCCCTGCAACGTGCGCCAAAACAGTTTAAACTGCTGTCGCATGATCAGCTCATAAGTACATACATATACGTACATCTACGTCACCTAATTAAAACTAAATTCACTTTCCGCAAGTCACAAATAAAACAAAGCACTATCATATTCATTTAAAACTTTCTAATTTCCTTACGTCTATGCATAGTTTAAAAAAAATATACGCGCAGGATGATTCAAGACGCAGCAGCAAAACTTCTTTTAATTTGAATCAGAGAGTGTCAGCCAAAGAACCACCTGTGACAGCTACAATGTAATTGGCAGTAAATTGCAAACAAGAAATGCAACAGCTCTCGGTGTATTACACAATGGGTTCAGAGTATTACGCTCTGAGTAGAAGTGTGCGAAAGCGCGAATGCGTTTCAGTGCACATAAGAGTGAGAAAAAAGAACACTCCCAGCACTGACAGTTTTGTTTTGTTTTTCTATCTGTCAGTGTCAAAATTCTAGGGTTTCTGTTGGAAGGTTGTAGAACTGAAATTTTTGTAATTTCCTAACATTCAGGTAACTAGTTAATTACAGATAAGTTACAGACTGATTTATTTCTATTTCCGTTAGAAATTAATTGTTTTGAAATATTTAAAACGTGCTGTATACAAACTTGCCTTAACACCAAATTGGTGTCAGTCTCTGCAGTGTTACCAACGCACAAACAGTAGAAATCCCTCAAGAGCTGTCAAAAAAATTCCTTTTCAAAAATACCTAAAATTTGTTACTAGATCCAGAAATTAAAAATTAAAAAAATTCATTAAAAATACAAACAAACAAAAGACGGTCGATTTTACAGCACGATTCAGTTGATTAATATATAAATCAAACATTTTTTGTTACCATCCAGAAATAACTGTCAGTTGAAATTTTGCTCAATAGATGGAGGTTCTTCAATGTAGATGGGTTTAACAAAAGAACAACTTTAAGCTTTCTAGGGACTGTCAGCTTCCAGCTTCCTCTATGAAATAATCCCTAGCGATTCGAAGAAATTCCTTTAAAAAGGGGTTTATACCTTAAGTTGGCAACACTGATTCTCTGAAGCATTGCCACTACATCGTGAATTAACCTGTACATGCACAATTGTCACAAGTTCAATACTTACCTGACCGACTTTTGAAAGTCAACCATCATCTGATCAAATAATTATGTTTGCAAGTAACCAAACATGTGGTAGCACTGATTTCTGCAGCAATAAATTATCAAAAACCATTGAATCAGATTAATTTTAAATTTGGTACCCACCAGGGTTGCGATTGAAAGAGTTTTAATTAATTGTACCAAGATTTCAAACCAAATTGTACTAAAATCATTAACATTGTGACTATAGCCTAGCCGTGAACAGTCTAACCACCCCTATCGTACCAATAACCGTTAAGTGACATATTTTGACCAATCAGTAGATAGAAATAAGTTGTATCTGAGTTCTGATTGGTCAAAATATCTCACTTAACGATGTCGTTATGAGTTACATAATGGGGGGAATAGTCTAAAAGAAAAAAATCTACGTTGTTGTTAACAGTGTTACCGATAGGTGTTCACAAAAAGTCTGAACATTTAACTTAAGTAATCACTAAAGAGTCACTAGAAACAAATGCCGAGGAGGAAATCAAATTATGTTTTCACTTTTTTGAAAGCATTAGATATTCTGCTTAAGCGTACTAGACTTGGCAACGCTGGCCGCCTAAGCATAAAATTGCAAAAGAAAACGTGAGTTGATGTTTTTGTCAAAAATATAAACAAAATACGATCGATCATTAAGAAATAAATGCAAGTAACAAAAGTATGGTCGACGGTGTGAATATAAAAAAAAAGATGTTCGAATTCCAATCGAATGTTGATTTTTTTCTTCATAAAAAATAACAAAACAAAAGACGATCGGTAGTTTAACAAGTGCAAAAAGCAAAACAAAAGTTTTGGTCGACGATTTCGAAAAAATCTTTTGTTTTTACTTTAATTTTGAGTGAGACAATGAATTAAGTGCGGTGACAAAAGACGCTCGAATTCCAATCGAATTTCGATTTTTTCACAAAAAATAAATAAATAAAACAATCAACTGTGAAATAAATTTAGAATAATCGCGTTTTCTTCCTCGGAAACACAAAAAATAAATTTAAAAAACAAACAAGCAAGCGATGGCAAAAAAAGAGATTACCGTTTTTTTTTGTCCAAAAATTCCGATCGTCATTCATTTGTTCTTTTTCGTTTTCCATGAATTGCCAAAAACATTTTTTCATCGATAATTATTTTTTTGACAGTTGTCACCAGAAATTATAGAAAAACTTGAAATAATTATTTTCAAATGAAGTCACTAGACTTGTTACTAAACCACACGAGAAAATCACTAAATTTTCTATTCACTGAAATTTCAGCATTAAAGCAAATTGACAACATTGGTTGTTAATTCATACCAACTTACTAAATTTCTACTTGTTTGGTGGCCGATCATAAAATCATAAATCTCTTTTGCGATTTAAAAGTAAACATTACCAACCAACACCAGTAAAAATCGCCAAAAAATGTGAAAATTAAAAAAAATAGTGCTTTTTTTTTTATCTGACATCCAAGTAGGCCATGAAAATTTAATTGTAAACCATCATCATCAGGCCCCAGTTGTCAATTTGACATTTGAACTTGCCATTCCTAACCTTGCTTTCAAGGTTTTGAACTCAACAGTACTAAAAGAGGACACAAGAATGTGATCTATTGTAATAAACGAAAAGACACTATTGTAACAAACAAAAAAACGATAATTTAAATTTACTAAAAACTTTTGGGAGGTACTATTGTACTCAGATATCTTCAATTTTACTAAAAATAGTACCAAAAGTACCCTTATCTCGCAGCCCTAGTACCCACATCACAACTGTCAGAAACAATCGCATTTCAAAGTTTTTTCAATATCAGTGTTACCACATGTTGTTTCCTTCCTTTTATTTGATCGTAATATTTTATTACCGATTAAGTAAAAAAAATGGAAAGTACCTTGAAAACCTGGGTGGTCCCCTTCGTCCTCCGCCTCCTCGTCGTGATCTCCCGTTTGACATTTCAACTCTCACCCTCGTTCCACAGCACCTCCTAAACAGAAAACGAAACACCGTAACCACACATTAACAACAAGAACCTAATTAAATCAGCCTCTTGTCCAATGAAAATTTGCTATATAACAATAATTTCTTTATAATCTTTTCACGGACACTTTAAAAATCACACAATCGCTCAACGTTTCGCTATCAATCGATAATGAAACGTTAAAAGATGTCGTTACAATAAGAACTTAATAATATTGAGTTTAATTACCGTTTCTAAGAGTTGGGAGATGAGTAGAATAGTTGTTGTAGTAGCAACAATATTTTATTAGATGTGGGAGGGTTGAATGTTGAGTTGTTGTAGACTTACGTTCCGTCGAGTCCACGGACTGCGTCTTCGGCGTCACGCGGGTCTTCAAACTCGACGAACGCGAAACCCGGCGGGTTCCGCGCCACCCACACGTTCCTCAGTGGGCCGTACTTGCTGAAGGCGCTCTCGATTTCGTGCTTGCTTGCCGAAGAGCCCAAGTTGCCGACGTACACCTTACACGATAAATCCCATTCGCGGTAGCGAGACATCACTCTCTACGTAACCCAAAAGAAAACAAGAACACATTAAACCAAGCAGAAGCACCTACATAAGCAATATGTTAAACGAACGCCCTTGGAAGAGAGATGAGGATAAATTAAAGCACGAAATTCTAAAACCCTGACTTTCTGCGTGGAAATAAGTAGATACAAGTTTACTTACAAGTTCAGATGAGGTGGTAGCTGCGGCAGTTCTTTTTTTAAATCAAATTCTCGCCGGAATTTACCTTCTTCGTGGATTTATGCAGAAGAATTTCAAGATGGCGTGGCGTCTTCGGCTGATGCGCATGCGTGGTGGGGGGAGAACATTCGGACGGCATTTGACCCGCCTTTTTAAATTAATTTTTAAAAGTAAGTAAATACAGAAAATGCACTTTCTCTTTTTGTTTAAATAAAATTTTAATGACTTTAATTAGAAACATTTCGACTATTAATATTTGTCACGAACGCCACACACAAGGCACAAAAATTACTAGGCAGGGGCGCGGGGAATTCAAACTGTCTCTAAAATTGAATGAATAGTTGGCAACGCCTGTTGACAATTACATAACCTCACTTTTTTAGTTTGCTGTTTACGTTTAGAAGTAAATAAACACAAAAAGGAAGCATGGAAGAGATATACGAACCATCATTTTTCACGTGCTCGGAGAAATTGGACGGTCTACAAGAATACTTCAAGGAATATGCAGAGCTATGCGACTTCGAAGCGATGACAACGACGAACCGCAAAGACTCAGACGAGGGTGCCTTTCAACACGCAGCCCTTAAACTCCTGGGGGACGGCGTTAAACTGAACGACTTATCTCACCTTTCACAGCTGTGCAGGTCTGTTCCTTCTTCTTTCGTTTGCGAGCCCCCTTTTCACATGTGCTTTAGCATTGACAAATTATCTGTGCCCGACGAAGCGGTGCAGCGTGAGATCCACTTCACAAGCAAGTACACGATGAAGCTGCGAAGGGATTACGGTTTAAGTGAAGAGGCCAAGAAGTTGCAGACGCACCAAGTCAAGCTTTTGTACACGGATAACGAGCCTCGCAAGAAAGAATTTGACAACATCATGTTGGTAAGACTCCGATTTTAAACGTCGCGAGAAAGTTGAAACGTAGCACAAATTTTAGCTGAACCATCAGAGTAGCGACAGCGATATCGAGCCCGGCTCAGAGATGTTATTCTCTGTTAGGATATACCATCCGTATCATAAGGATTATTACAACAGATACGATCGTCTGAGATGCAGTCATGAGATCATCGTGTTGGGTTCGCAGACTTTGACTGATTTGAGGGACAAAATCCTATGTGCTAATGACACGGGGTATTCCATCGAGGCAGAGGGATTGACCATCAACGCTTCAGTATCACAAGTAAAAGTGAGTTGATAAATCAATTATGGCTTTGTGTGACGTGAAATTTTCAGAGTGATTATCCATCTGGTATGATGTGTATTGATGATGTTCTTTATAATGATTTGAGGGATCCAAAGGCTGTCGATTATTCGGAGGCTGTGCACAATTGGGGTAAGGAAAACAATACTGGGAATTTCTCTAGAAAAAATATGAGTGAGGTAAGCTTTTACTTCATTGTTTAAATAGAATAGCTTCTCCATAGCTTTTAGTGATTTAAAAGCAAAAAAAAATATATTTTTTTTAAGTTGAAGTGAAACCAAGGGGCCAAAAACCTTGTAGTTAAAAGCGATCATGTCTCTCATTAAAATTTTTAAATATTTTAGTAAATGAAACAATGATTTTTTTAAGGTTTGTATACGTGATCTACGTTTAAGATTCGGCTATCCTTACCTGTATGCGCACAGAGGTGATTGCGAACACGTAATGGTCTTCGCAGATGTCAGACTGATCAACAAATTCGATTCACTGAGCAGACAAGACTATCCCCTTTATTACTCGGTTAACAGATACAACGCCCAACACTGCATTTTCTGTCGCACGTCGACTGCCAAGTGGGTTTGTGTCGAGGCGGACCGTTTGCCCCAGGACAAGACCTTCTTGTGCCAGGAGTGCCACGCGTCGTACAATTTTATTGATAGCAAAAGGGTAGGCGAATTCAAAGCTTACCCGTATTTCGACAAGTCGGTCGTCATTTAGAGAAGGGATGCAACAAGCTGAGATTTTTTTTTTATTAATGGAAAGCTGTATGCTACATAATTTGAAACGATTAAATCTTTAGGTAACATTGTAAACGCACATAAATATATGTATATTATTTGCATAAAATAGAGCTAACTCATAATACTATAATACTTTATCCCTAACGACTATTAGCTAGTATTATTTATTTATTTTGCTTGCACGAACTAAGGGGCGATAATTTTTTAAATAACATAGAATACTTAGGTTTAGTGTTACTCGGTACGAACTAAGTTTGAACACAGGTTTCATTTTTTCCTACTTTATACAGCTCCTATTTTATACAGCTTCGTTCTTTGAGAAATACAAGTATGGCGGCAGTGAAAATTCCAGTACTTGGCTCGCTTAGAGTTGATGAATACGGTTGGCAGTGGCGATTAACAACGCTTCTTTTTTTTTTTTTTACACGTACACAATTACAAATAAGTATTTACAAGAATTTTTAACAGAGCTGTTCGGCTTCTTTACGTTCGACATTTTCACAGCCCTACTCCCTTTGATCGAGTTTTCAACTCGCGATGGTCTTGTTAGTTGTTGCGATAGCGGTAAATAAATTCACTTAAATAATTCGTCTAGTCTAAGGGGGGCCGTTATTCTGTCGCGACCAGCCTCACCCTCAGCGTGAGCGGTTTCTCATAAACATCATTCTCAAAGTCTCTCTTGGCTTTGTCATCTGCAGGGTGACCGTGAATGATTAGGTCGAAGGACCCCGGATGACGAAGTCTTCTCCTGAAATGAAGGGCCCACACCCCGTGCTTCTTTACCAACTCGAATTTCTTGTGTTCGTTTCCCCTTACTATCGAATACTCGATATCTCTCTGCATTGTTATCAAATTTGAGTCAAAATTTCGAAAATAGCCGAGTACCTACCTTCACGGACGGTTGTAACTTAAGAATCCTCATCTTGTGTCTCGTCTGCTTCAAACTGACGTGCAATTCAATTTCCTGCCCGTGATGGTGCCTTCTGATCCTCCTAGACTTCAAGGGCGACCTCTTAAGTAGTTGATGCACCACTTCTGTGTAGTTGGTCCTCTCGCTGAAGCTGCCTGTTTTGTAGAACCTCGAGTCTCGCCTGTGTCGACCGTTAACCTATTATAAAAATCAATCTTTTGCGTACGCTTTTTAGATTGTGTGCGAAACGTAACCTTGCAAGAGAAGCAGCCCTCAGTTGATATGTATTTTTCATCAGCGGATCTAAACCCGTCTGTTATGGGGTACACTGGGACATTTCCAATGTCGTCACCGTAACCTGACGATGGGGATATCGTCGAGAGGCAGTGGCCTTGGCCGATGCGTTGGTATCCCTGGGGGCATCCGCAGGTGAAACCTGCTCCACCCACTGAGGTGCAGCCGAATGCACAAGGGGCGCCGATGCAACCGGAACTCACCTAGATTAATTAATGAATCTTTGAGTGAAATTTTGGGTATTTTTGCAACCTACAAAATTTAGCACTGATTGTGGCGGCTCTCCTTTGAAAATTTAAATTTTCGCGCGCAAACGGCGCCATCTTTACCGCGTACTGCAGCTATTGACGGTAAAAGCAAAAACTGTAAATATGATTGCGACACGCCAATACATATTACACCGTGTAACTTTCGCACACAAATAAAAGAAAAAGATATTAACGTAATCTACTCACGTCGATTGTAATTGCAAAATAAACATTAACGTGCCCACATGACAAGAAAAAAAAAGGTGGTGGTGACATCTACACTTTCAGTTGTTAATCAACGTTAGTAAACGTCAAATTATAAGCGTCCTTTTCAAAAATAATTTCCAGAAGAAATGTTACTCCTCTTTTTGGGTAAATACAAGTTAAATTGTGCGCAGTAAATATTAATAATTACAATAAACGCCAGAAATTTGACCTAAGACACTTTTGTCTTAGAAAAACGGGGCCTTTGCGTAAACATAACCTCACTTTACAATCATTTATGTGATGCAGCACATAAAATAAATCAATTTTTAGAAGAAATTCAAATTAATTTTTACAGAAAACCTACAGCCCCTCCCCGCCGCAAATTCCTTGCTAAAAATATTACCTGCAAACAGATGTTAAGTTTGCTATCAAATTGATAACCATCCGGGCATCCACAACGATAACTTCCAGGCGTGTTGAAGCAAGTGCCACTGTCTCCGCAGGGGTTATTGAGGCACTCGTTGTCGTCGACACAGTGGTTGTAGTAGTAGTGAAGGCTGTAGCCTTCGGGGCACCCGCATTTGTATCCGCCAATCAAATTTTGGCACCCTACGTTACACGGGGGTTACACAATTAACTCAGCTTTAATTAATACACATACCTTCAGCACATTTAGTATCGTCCAGACATTCGTCTGAATCAATGCAGTAAGAACCAGTTGAATCGAGTTTGAAACCACGCGGGCAAATGCATCGGAAGCTCCCGAGAGTATTGACACACCTCCCCGGTTTCGGGCAAATCAGTTCATCCTGACATTCATTAATGTCTGAAAACAAGTTATGTAATTTGGATAAAAAAAAATTTATTGGCTGAATACCTTGACAGTCATCTCCAATCTGCTTGTATCCCTTTGGACACGAGCAACTGTAGCTTCCCTGGGTGTTGATGCATATATGTTGGCAAACATGTTGTCCGGTCTCGCACTCATCTAAATCCCTGCAAGAGACGCCATCGGGGTTCAAAATGAACCCACTCGGACACGAACACGTGTAACTACCCTCCGTATTCTGGCAGTTGTATTTGCACGGGGGTGGTATAAGCTCACATTCGTTTACATCTGAAACCCCATACCTTTACACTCGAGAGAGCGACAGCGAAACTGTCTTACCATAGCAATGTAATCCGTTTCCATCCGGTTTGTAGCCCTTATTACATATACAGCGGTAAGACCCCAAGGTGTTAATGCAGCGCCCATTTCTGCACAGGTCAGGGATTGTAGCACACTCGTCAATATCTAAAAAGGTAAACACGCATCAAAGTGGTATGGTTAAAAAAAGTGAAGTACACACCTTGCCCATCGAATGTTATACCGCTTTCTAGGCATAGCTCTTCGTATTGCAAGGAGTACTTGGAGGGGCAGCGTTCACACCGGTCGCCCCAGGCTTCGCCCATTGAGCAACAACAGTCTGCTTTGGTCACTCGCTTCAGTTCCTTGTTGTGAGTGGAGCACCGGCCATGGATCAACTGTCTAAAGCAGAAACCTTGTCTTCTATCTATAAAACAATTGAAATAATTAAAAGTGTCTGGGCTCACCGATGCAACGGGACTTACCAACACAAGATTTCCTGTCGGGGGTTGGTTCAAAACCTTCTGAGCAATCGCATCTATAGGAGCCTTGCAAGTTAATGCATTCTCCGTTGGGGCAGATGTTGGGAGTGACGATGCATTCGTTGATGTCCTTGCAATCATCCGTCAGTCCCACTTGGGTGTAGCCCTCAGGGCAGATGCACATGAACGAGCCAATCAAATTTTTACATTGGAATTTGCAGTTGTTAGCAGGGGTGATGCATTCATCCACATCTAAAAACAGTAATAAAAAGGGAGGGAGGTCGTTCGATTTGTTATGGTACAAGCATACCTTGACAGTGCCTTCCATCAGGGGCTAACGCATAACCATACGGGCAGATACACCTGAAGGAACCGGGCACGTTGTGACACCTGAACGCACATTGATTGCCTATTTCGTGACATTCGTTTATGTCTTCGCAAACCTAGAAGCGCATGGTTTTAGAATGTACGGTTGATGACTTTAAATGGTAGTGATACCTGCATTGGGCCGGGTGCAAAGCCATCGCTGCAACTGCACTCAAATCCACCGATGACATTCGTGCAAGTTCCATTTCCGCAGACGTTTTGGTTGCTTACGCACTCGTTTTCATCGATGCACTTACGCCCAGTTGAATCTAGGATGTAACCCATGGGGCATTCGCACCGGAAAGAGCCATCCGTGTTGACGCAGTCGCCCCCATCACAGACGTGGGGCATCAAAATGCATTCGTCCAAATCATTTCCTGTATCCATACGCCCCGGGCCTTCTGGACACAGTTTATTGAATTCGGCTGTGAAATAAAACAGGCGGGTTGGTTTCGTTGAATTTATTGTTGCAAGAGAAATGATTACCGCTTCCTTCTCTGGGGCACTCCTGGCAGTATCTGCCCCAAGCAGCCCCCTGCGAGCAACAGCACTCCTTTTGAGTTACGTGCATGCCTCTAGGCTGAGTGCACTGTCGGTTATAGAAGGAATCGTAGCACTGTTCCTGGCGAACGTCGATGCATTTCATAGTGTTTTGATTGAGGATGTACCCATCTGGGCAGGTGCAGAAAGCCCCCCCATCTGTATTCGTGCATATTCCGTTTTCGCATATCCCTGGATTGACAGCGCACTCATCTACGTCCTCACACATATTTGTGACAGTGCTCAATTCGTATCCATCTGGGCACGTGCACATGAAAGACCCCATTACGTTCTGGCATTTTCCAGGTGGTGGACAAGTCCCTGGCACCTAAAATTTTTTTTTTGTAATTAAAATTTCTTTGACATTTTAGTTTACCTCGTGACACTCATCGACGTCTCTGCAATTATGTGCATCGGCCGTGATGGTATATCCTGTCGGGCACTCGCATAAGAATGACCCGATGTTATTCCTGCACCTTCCGTTTCTGCACAAGAATGGCATCATGTGACATTCATCGATGTCAACGCAGTCGTTATTCTGGCTAAGCTTGAACCCGGCATTACAGTGGCACTTGTAAGACCCGACGATGTTAACACATGTTCCGTCGTTGCAAATATCGGGGTGCCTGATGCACTCATCGATGTCAACGCACATATCTCTCGAGGGGGTCAGTAGATAGCCCAAGTTACAGATGCACTGGTAGCTTCCTTGTAGATTCTTGCACTCGCCGTTGCTGCAAATGTTGGGTCGTTCTATGCACTCGTTGATATCGACGCAGTCCATGAAGGTGGCGCCGTGCTTATACCCTTCGGGGCACTTACACTCGAAGCTCCCCGGGAGGTTAACACAGTGCGCATTGCCTTCGCAGGGTGAAGGCACACGCAAGCACTCATTCTCATCGATGCACTGATGCGAATTGATATCGTAGATGTACCCCCGATTACATTGACACTCAAAGCTACCCGGTGTGTTCATGCAAGTGCCGTGGCTACACATGGACGGCATGAGCTCGCACTCATCGATTTCCTCTGTTTGATTGGTCAGGACGTTGATGATTTGACCCGGCCTTGCACCGCAAAGGGCCACATATTCACCTAATCATTTTTTAAATCGATTTTTAAGGGTTTCGGTTCATATTGTAACTGAGAAAAACATAATTTGTACCTACTGGAGCCTGCGTATGGACATCGTTCACATGGTTGCCCCCAAGCTTGTCCCATCGAGCAGCAGCACACCTTCTTGGTTTGGTTTTGAGTCATCGGGGTGGAACAACGCCAGCCGCTGTAGTCCAGGAAACACAGGTCTTTTCGCATGTCGACGCATTCACCTATTTACAAATGGAATTATTCGGTGGGTGAAAATAAAGATGTGCAAGTGCTTACGCCTTCCTGGTAATGGCATGTAACCCTCGGGGCATTGGCAGTAATATTTTCCCTCTTCGTTTATACATTCCCCCACGCTGCATATACTGGGGTTTTCAGCACATTCGTTTATGTCCACACACATCACACCTGAAGCATCCAGACGGAAGCCCTCGCTGCAAGAACACATGAAACTACCGAACGTGTTCGTGCAGTGCCCGTTCTTGCAGATGTTTTCGTGTTCCTCACACTCATTGATGTCTTCGAGGACCACCTAGAACACGACGTCATCATTTCACGAAGCAAAGAGTTGTTTATCGTGTACCGTGACATCATTCGGCTTGTAGCCAAGGCCCCCAGGGCATAGTTCCTGGTACTCCTTGCTTTCAGGTGATGGGCACAGCTCACAGTGTGGGCCCCAAGCTCTACCAACCGAACAACAACACGAAGCTTTCGTTACATAGTCAGCAGTCGGAGCTGAGCATCGACCTGTGTGGTCTGCGTGGAGGTAACACCTTGATGTCCTACGATCTAAAACCATAACGATTGTACTAATTTAATAAATGCCGAGGGGGATGAGGTGCATACCAATGCAAGCGTTTCCTTCGGCAACCAACTCGTAATTCGGGGGGCACAAGCACTTGAACGAGCCTTCCAAGTTCGTGCACTTTCCATAGAGGCAAGACTGCGGGCTTTCGCACTCATCAATATCAGTGCAATTACCACCGGATCCATCAAGTTTATACCCATCACGACACTCACATCGAAACATCCCAAAGGTGTTCTCGCACGTCCCAAAAACGCACAGGTTTGTAAACATTTGGCATTCATCGATATCTGAAAGTTTATTTAATATACCAAAAGGGGTGGTTTCATCGTTTGCCTCTGCTTACCAACACATGACTGGTCGTTTTTATCATCGGGATGCATGAAGCCCATTTCGCACTCGCATCTAAAAGCACCGGGGTAGTTGAGACACTGACCGTTGTCACAGAGGGAAGCATCATTCGAACACTCATCTATATCGACGCAGTTGTAACCGTCACCTTTGAATCCGGCATCACATGCGCACTTGAAAGAGCCTTCCGTGTTAATGCACTGCGCATTTTGATCACAACCACCGTTGTTTGTGAGGCACTCGTTGATGTCCCTGCAGCTGACACCGTTTCCGGTGAAACCGTCTTGACAGCGACATTGATACGAGCCCTGAGGTAAAAATAAATGCTAAGCATTGGAAGCCCCGCCCCCCCATGTGAGACTCACCGGATTGTTGATACAATCGGCGTTCACGTGACAGGTGTAAGTGCCCAGGTAGCATTCATCATCGTCAGAACAATCCGGTCCTCCATCGGGTTTCACTGAGTAACCCTCCTCACACCTGCACTGGAAAGACCCCAACGTGTTCAGGCATTCGCCGTTTCCGCAGATGTTCGGGTTCTGTTTGCATTCGTCGATGTCTGCAACATGTGATCATCGAGTTTACGGACAGAGAAAGCAAAAGATTTCAAAGATGAGGTGAAGTGAAGTGAGTGTGAAAAGAAAACGCCATAAAAAAAAGAGTGAAATGAAACTCGTGTGTTCTTTTATTTAGTTCACACAGTCTTAATACAGTCGCATGATTGATTATTTCCTAAAAATGTGGCTGAAATGATCGAGAACGAGATAATTTATTCGTCTTCCTGCCTGAAAACAAAGCAGCCGCTTGTCTGAAATCTCACACCTCAGGGGACACCCCTACCTGTGCACGTCAGTCCGGTTGGTTCGGCGATGAGGCCGTCGGTGCAGTGGCACATGTATTTGCCGTCAGTGTTTATGCATCTCCCACCGTTGCAGATCCTTGGGTTCTCCTTGCATTCATCAATGTCAGAACAGGATTTCCCGTCTATTCTTAGGGAATACCCGGATCTACAATTAACAGGGACCGTTTATTTAAAATGAAGACGAGTACAGAAGTTAGAGTTTTCTTACCCACAGGAACAGGAGTAACTTCCCGGTGTGTTTATGCAGATATCTTCGCATGGCTCCGATTCACACTCATCGATATCTAGTAATTAAAACCGTCATCAGTGATAATTTTAAAAAATGTAATTATTTTTCTATTTCGGTTGTTAGTGGAAAAAAAATCAAGAATCTGCATCATCTTGTATTCAAATACATTAAGAAGATTCTGTTTAACTTTGTGGGGGTTGGCGACATTGGTTGGTGCTTAAATTAATTTCAAACAAATGTCAATTTGAAGGTAATGTTTATAAATTGAGATGCGAATAAATGCAAACAATTTGAAGGTTATCAATATATAATAAAAAAGACGATTTTTTAAAAAATTCTTGAACTAATCCTAAATTAGAAAAACGCACCCAGAATTTAGTTTCTGAACGTACCCTGCACTGTCCAAGTACGACATCTAGAATTTGTTTGTCATCTTAAATAATAGATGGCGCTGAATTAATTGACAGATATTATTAAAAATCAAAACGGAATATACTTTATGAAACCCATTTGGGTCAATGTAGTCATTAAAGCACCAAAATAAAAAAAATAGTTTTTATTTTATACCTTCACAGTGCGTCTTTATCTCAGTTTGAAGGTAGCCTTCGTTGCAGACACACTGGTAAGTCCCCATCATATTCTCACACACGCCATTCGAACAAATTCCACTTGTCCTAGAACACTCATCTATGTCCTTGCAGGCGTTCTTGTCGGGTGTTAGCTCGTGCCCCGGAGGACACTCACACCTGTATAAACCATCTGTGTTTATACACCGACCTCCCCTGCATATTCCAGGGATTTCATCGCATTCGTTTATGTCTAAAAAAAATCATCGCATAATTATGTTGTAGCGATAATTTAATTGGTAGAACTGACCCATGCAGATTTGCATCGGAGCCATTGTTCTGAAGCCCTCGTTGCATTCGCAGACGAAATCCCCCGGGATGTTCTTGCAAGCACCATTTCCACACACGTTGCTCGTTGTGATGCTGCACTCATCGATGTCTGCAAGAAATTTAGTAAACATGATGCTGCGTGGATTAGAGGATTATTTTTACCAATGCACTTGATTTTATTTTCATCATAATCGTATCCTTTGTTGCACTTGCAGCTGTAACCACCGATTGTATTTCTACAACGTCCATTCAAACACATGCCGGGAAACTCTGTACACTCGTTGATGTCCTTGCGCTCAACAAAACCCTGCCCCCTCGGACATAGTTCAACAAACGCAGCCGTTCCAGGCCTCGGACATACCTCGCATTTATCACCCCAGGCTTTGCCAATCGAGGAGCAACAGCAGAGGTTTCTGTTGAATAAACCATCGATAGGGTGAGTGCATTTACCGTGCTTGTATCTCGTGAAGCATTGTTCTTCTCTCACATCCAAGCATTTAGTACCTAATAAAATAATTTATTAAAAAAAAGGAGGGTGCAGTGAAATTGCTTACACTTACTTGTATCCCAAATGTGCAAATTAATAAAACAATCATTTATTTAATTATTGTCTTTAATACAAGTGTACTTACGTGTATCATCCAGTGTTAATCCCGGAGGGCACGAGCAGGTGAAACTACCATCAGTGTTAACGCAAGTCCCTCCACCTCTACAAATATCGGGGTTTAAGTCGCATTCGTTTATGTCAGTGCAGGTCTTCCCATCAGGTTTCGCATATCCCTTCGGGCACTCGCACTCGTTTCTATTACACTTTTCACATGGAGACCCCCAGGCGACTCCCACGGAACAGCAACACTCCGATCTCCTGCTCAGTTTCGGCAAGTTATTCTCACATCGACCGTGCACTAACTTCGTCCAGCAAGACCCCTTCCTATTATCTACGATGATTTGCATTAGCTGTATGTAACAAGCATGGGCGTGATGGAATAAATACCGATGCATATTCTTCCGCTGCTGTCGAGGATTGATCCGGGGTCACACTCGCACTTGTAAGAGCCGAAGGTGTTCACGCATTCACCGTTGAAGCAGGCTTCGGGGCCTAACTCTCTGCATTCGTCGATATCCTCACAGACGAAGGTGTGTGTGTTTAATTGGGTTCCTGAGGGGCAAATGCACTGGAAGCTTCCGAGGGTGTTACGGCATTGACCACCACTACAAACCTGTATAATTTATCTGACAATTCATTATGGAAATTTCAAGAAAATAAAAATATCTATGCGTTAGTAGTAAATATATGTAGGTATATTTGAAACGGGTCAAACTTCTTACCAATTCCTCTTCTTCACACTCGTTAATATCCGTGCAGACTTTCCCGGAATCATCGACTTTAAACCCCGGATTACATATGCACCTGTATGTACTGATCATGTTCTCGCAAGCACCGTTTTGACAGATGTTTGGATTCTGTGCGCATTCATTGATGTCGTGTCCATCGAAAGTCGAGCCAGGCCCATGAGGGCACAATGAATCAAAATCGGTTGAACCAGGCATGGGGCAAGGCTGGCAATTGGTGCCCCATCCCATTGGCTGCCCTGACACTATCGTACAACAACAGCAACTCGATTTAGTGACGGCTGTTGTCGATGGATTCAAACACTGCCCGTCTTTATACAGTTGGTAGCAGAGGTCTCTGCGAATATCCAGGCAGGAACGTCCGTCCGGCCCCAAACTAAACCCGGGGTTGCATTCACATCTGAAACTACCAGGCGAGTTGTAGCACGTTCCGTGCTTGCAAGGGTTTTGAATGCATTCGTCGATGTCGATGCAGTGTTTACCGTCAGGCCCGAGCTTGTACCCCGAGTCACAGACGCATCTGAAAGACCCCTCCATGTTGATACACTTCCCATGATCGCACATTCCTAAACCAAACTAATTAGAACGGATTTACAGCGATTACCTGGGGCCCACCTGAATTTGCACACTCATCAAGGTCACTGCAGAACGTCTTGTCACTTGACTCTATAAAACCAGGCAGGCAGGCGCAAGTATATGAGCCGGGTGTATTATCACATCGCCCATTTAAGCAAATCCTAGGGTTTTCATAACATTCATCGATGTCTATGACAGGACAGGATGTTAAAGGGGCTCAAAAATACTGTTTTTAAAGAAACATACCGATGCAAGCATAACCACTGGGAGACAGTTTAAACCCGCTTTTGCACTGACACTTGAAACTACCATCCATATTTATGCATATACCATTCGTGCACATTCCGATTTCGCTGCACTCATCGTGATCCGTGCAAATTGTGCCGTCAGGGGAGACATCGAAACCCGGGGGACAAATGCAGTTGAAACTACCCGGCATATTCGTGCACCGTCCATTTTGACATTTCCCTTCCTTGCATTCATCAACATCTAAATTAATTCATCGATGAATCAAGCGATGGTAAAAACAGGAATGAGAGTGAGGAATACCAACCTTCACACACCTGCGATTGATTCTTTCGATACCCCGGCTTACAAATGCACTCGTATCCCTCAGCCGTGTCTACGCATTGCCCCTCGCCACAAATATCTGGCCTCAAGATGCACTCGTTTATTGCGATAAGTCCGGCCGGTTGTTTTGTTCCGCCATTCTTCGTTATCGTCGTCGTAATCGACGCCTTTGACCCGGCACACAACAACCTGTGGTCATCTGAAATTAACTAATGAAAACGGGCTCTAATTTTTTTTTCTTTTTAATTTAATACCTTCGCCATGTTCAGGACATCTCATGCATTCATCACCCCATCCCTGTCCCATGTTAACTCCGCAACAGCAATCTTTCTTGGACAGTCGCATTGGTAAGCGGTGTCTGCAGTACCCACTGGGGCTCCGCTCGGTGTAGCAGAAGCCTTGCCTACCATCTGAAATTAAGGAAGTGCTCGGATTTGGTTTGTTTGATTCGGTTGATGCTCACCGATGCAAAACGTTCTGTCCTGACTTTGAATGAAGCCTGGGTTGCACAGGCAGTAATACCCGCCGATTGTGTTGACGCATCGTCCATTTTCGCACACGCTCTCATCCAAACACTCGTCTCTGTCATCGCAGCGGTTTGTGCTGGGGTTCCTTGCTTGGCCTTCGGGACACTCACAGGTGAACGATCCGATGCTGTTCACACATCCTCCGCCCTCGCACAGGTAAGGAATCGCCTCGCATTCGTTAATATCTGCCAGAAAATAATAATTCCAAACATTACACTCGGAGAAAAAAGTGAGGTTATGTTCATGCTTTATTACACAGTTTTACTCAATTCTGATAATAAGACGCATAAAAAGTATAACTTATAAAATGACGATGAATATTTGAAATTACACATAAGTATTTGAAAAAAAAGAACATATAATTACGTGCACAAATTTAATAGAACCTTACACTCAAAGCAAGTGAGGATATGTTTGCGACTGCACCTACCTAAATTATCTTAATTCTGATTATAACACGCATATTATTTATATAATCAGAGTAAAGTATAAAATCACAATAAATATTTTAAAATGCACACAAAATGTGTAATATTTTTAGGTTAAATTTGGCAGGTCACGTTGACCAACCCCAACAAACAGGACGTCATTAAACTTTTAGTTCAATGGAGGACCAGTAGATGGCGCTCAAACATTTACCATTGGCGAAAATTAAATAGAATTCACCTGCAAAATGGTCACTGATTTGTTAATTTCGTTGCATCTTGACAGTTTCTCTAAAAGTAGACGAAAATTCATTTCCAAATGATAAAAGTTTAATTTGAAAGTTTTATGTATTTGTAGATGGCGCTCAAATATTTTCCTATAGAGTTCTCTATGGGGAGAATAAAGACACTGAAGTAGCAGTTTGGAAGAATTAAAGGAAAAGAATCAAAAGCGAATGGTTAGCTGTTTATTCGATCATTAATCTTCCAAACTGCCACTTCACCATAGATAATAGAACTATACAGATGGCTCATCAAATGCTTTAAATTTGACGCTCCAATTTGGAGACAAACTCCAAACTAGTTTGGAGACAGCGCACCAAATATGTGGTGGCGCTACTATTACAATAGCAGAGTGGAAAACCGAAAGATGTAAATATAAGTAATATTTAAACAAACTCTATAACTAAGAGGTGTGATGCAAAGTTTAAAAGGAGAATTAACAGTATATTATAATCGTACGTCACATTATCGTGTCCTGGCCCCATTTTAAAAGTATTTCTCTGTTACTTCAAAGGGACATCTAGCGATAGATGAGCCAATTGAGATTTGGAATTAGCAAATGGTTTGTGACAAATGTTCGATTTTCGAATTTGTGCATACAAGTGACATCTATCGTGCATTTAACAAACTATTTTTAGAGCGTCCATTCGTTCCTATCTCGTTGGTTATCTGGAGAGATTTATTATCTGTGCTATTACGTAGTAAATATTCAATCAATTACTACATGAGGTCACTCAGAAGTAAGAAGTAGTAAAAGAAAAACAGTTTCCTGTAATTTTCCTCCCTTAAAATGACTTCACAGATGACATTTTGACAGCTTTCAAATTTGATAAGCTTAAAACTTTTGTAAAATCATTTAAAATGCCTTTTATAAATGAAAATATGAGAAAGAATAACTGTTAATGCTTACTATTTCTTGCCTTCGCCTGTAATTTAACTTCACCTTTTTAATATCATGGATAACCGGTAGATGGCGCTCATGGACCGGATGAGATAAAGTCCCTAGATTACCAAAGTAACGCGAACTTCCACCATTGTGGCTCCAAAAAATTTAGGATGAGATACATTTGATATGCAAAATGACTTTTTTTTAATATTATTCGAATCGTCCACTATATTTTTGTTAATAAAAAACGCCCTTCATTGTTCTTTTTAAATAAATACAAAGAAAAATAACATAAAAACGCCATAGGCGATCAGCTATCCATTTCTCTTTTGTAGTTTTAAAGGTCTTTCATGCTGAGACCAGAATTGCCAATCCTAATATATTCAATGAAGTGAAAATAAAGTATGACTTTATTGGCAAACTTTTTTCTAGTGAATTTATCTGCTTTCAATAATTTCCTAGTAATTATTTAAGCTACAGATTGTTTCTAAACAGATTTAATTTGGGTTGCTTAGGAAGTTTACAAATTTTTCAAATTAATGAAATTGATAGAAATTGTCACATGAATTATGAAAGATGTTAGTTTTTAAATTTAAATTGACGGATTCTGTGAAGTTGAATGTCAAGCAACCAAGAGCTTTTGTCGAGCAAATCTAAAATACTTCTCTTTGATAAAAAAAAAACCTACAAATTTAAAACTTTTCGCGAAAGCCTATTGGCAACACTGCGATTTAGTGCGCATAATAATGACGCTAGCAACCAATGAACGCGCTCATTAACGTAACAATGGACTTTACGATAGATAGTCTAAGACATAAATTTTGCTCTATATGTATACAGGATTGCCTACTTTACCGAAAGAAAATTAAATTACTTACCAACACATTCGCCGTTCTTTTGATTTTTAAGAAATCCAATGTCACATTCCAATCTCGATGGGCAGTGCTCACAGGGATGGCCCCAGGCCTTGCCAACCGTGGCGCAACAAAGCGTCTTCGTACAAACCACCCCTTCCAACTGATTAACGCAAAGGGAACCCCTGGATCCGGTGTAGCAAGGCCCAGTTCTGTAATCTAAACGCTTCATTAGGTAGTTCCAAAAAAGTAAAAGCCCTTCCTTACCGATTTCGCAGTGGTTTCCCGTGAAACCATAGACACACGCGCACCTATCCGGCCCGATGCATCTACCCCCGTTCTTGCAGGGGTCCATGCAGATCGCTACGGAATAAAGAATAAAGAGATGTTTTTTGTGTGAGCGTGAACTTACGTTCCGTGCAGAACTCCCCTGTATATCCCGGGGTGCACTCGCACTTGCCGTCCACGCAGGTGCCCCCGAACATGCACACCGCCTTACAGGACCCATCTCCGGACCCTGCAAGCAAACACAGCACGAGTTTAACGAGCAGACAGACGCAGAACACCAGCGGAACGGCCCACAGCCTCATTTCTCGAGAAGAATCCGCCGTTATTTATTATTACTTGCTGTCGGGGATTGGGACATAAAAACGTGTTTTAGACGATTAAGTTATCGGACATTCACACGTGAATTGATTTCGTGATGATCCAGGCGCCTCATCCGAATATCGGCGAGCATTTTAAACAATATGTATGGGGCCGGGCGACGGGGAAAATTAATTTTAGTAAATCGTCGCACGTGCGAATATTGAGCGTATAGGCTCTTTCCTTATTCATAGCGCACGCACTACACAAATATTAATTATTATTGGTGTAATAAATAGCTTAATTAATTTTTTTTATTCGTAGTATATTGATTTAAAGTAATAAAATAGATGAGTATATGCAAATGTAAGTATTAGTGAATAGGCAACCTATTTATCAAGTTTGTAATAATTGGGTTGCCTACCTCAGGTAATCGCAACTTGCTGTAAAGTTAATTTTTTTATTACTTGCTGATTGGATCAACATATGAATTAAGAATGCAACGTGACTGCAGGTGGCTTTCACGAAAGCCAAGAAGAGATTTAGGTGCATGAAAAGCCTGTTTTTCGAGTTACCTTTTAGTTACGTTGGGTGTATCAGTGTTGCCAACAATCTGAAACAATTTCCGCTATACAAGATCGTTTTTTTTATAATACCTCTTCCTGAGGTTCACACCTTTACCAAAATGTTAGGAAATTTCAAAAATTTCTGACGTACATTCAGTGATAAAAGCGGGCTTCCAACAGAAACCTTAGAATTTTGACACTGAGAGGTATTATAAATATTAAAAAATTGAATAAAATTCCCTACTCCGTTCCCTAATTGTGAATTTGGTTAACCATCAATATAAAGTCAAATTAAAGATAATATTTGAAAAGGAATTTACTTTTATATGTAAGATCTATCACGTATTTCTTGTTTAAAATGCCATAAAGGTGGCTATGGAAAATAAAGTTCATGTCGTAGCTTGTTTCACACGTAGTGTTGCCAACTACTGACCGTCGTTTTCCCTCACCTTTGAACAAAAGTTCCTATTTTGTCAAGATTTGCCCTAAAATTTAAGCAATTCTTCTTTTCTTAAAAATTTCTCTTTTAGCAATTTGAAGGCATAAAATTTCCGATGAATTGACAACGTTGGCAGCATTTTTCATATTTAACTAATTTAGCGGGTCGCCGAATGACTTTGGAAATCGTGTCGCTCGGCGGCGTAGGTTCGAATCCTACCATTAGCCATGGATGTTGTGCTGTACAAATTTAGACCCAGCTATAAAAACTTAAAAAGTGACTGTCTGAAATGGTTAATGCCAAAAGACAATAAAGCAGCACTACTGCGCGAAGCGAAAGAAAGGAGAGGAATTAATCTAACCTACAAATTTAAAGCTGATGAAATATAAAGTCTTTAGACGTAATTAGCATCTACAAAGTGGTCACGAATCACTGTCTAAATTGGCAGTACTGAATTTTATATTCACATGGTACACCTGGAGTAATTTCCGGTTGTTGACGACTTGACACTGACAGCCGTCACTTTATACGTGTCATTTAACATTTAGAATTCAAATTAAGGGCGCAAAATCGCAAGTCAACGATCAGACTATACCACTTGACCAATCAGCGCATGGCATAATAAAACACTTGGTTTAGTATTCACTTACCGCAGCGTAAAATGCTGATTTTTATTCACATAACCTACAATCTTGTCGCTGTTTAGGTTACGTGTCAAATAAACCAACAAAACATTACATTAATTGTATTGCCAACTCAAACAGTTATTGTTGACCACTTTGTAGTTGTTGTTACTGTTATTGTATGACAGAAACTTTTGATTTGTAACGAATAAATTCGTTTCAGAATAGTTTTCTAAAACAAATAAAAGATTTGACAGCTCACAAGTGCCAGAACTGGCAGTTTAAAATTTTTTTAGTACAAGAATAGTGCCAAGACATGAATCTTATATGTGTATATATATATATATATATATATATCACTAATTATGCTATAGTAGAAATTGCCGCTCTAGTAGAATTCTATAATTGTTTCTGATAAACTTTTTTAAAAATCCATAGAATCTGTCAATCTTGACAGATGAGTCACCGCCTCTAATTAGATCAGAGTTGCCAAATGTCTCGCATTGTTTTCCC
Organism: Serrognathus titanus; assembly: GCA_039766575.1. Lineage (NCBI taxonomy): Eukaryota > Metazoa > Arthropoda > Insecta > Coleoptera > Lucanidae > Serrognathus > Serrognathus titanus. Next base: position 17,856,573 of record CM077911.1, on the reverse strand, counting down.
CAATAAAAACGTTAAAGTCTTCTAAATTAATAGATATTTTTTTTAATTAAAATCAAAATAAAACGTCACGTATAAATATTGACACGTTGGTTTCTTCCGAGAGAGGGCGCAAGCGTTACTGCCATCGTAGCTGAATGCACCCGCGTTTTGTTCCGGTGTCCAGTCCCTATGGGGGACTTTATACTTGCTATGTTACAATGTTACACGTTAAATTTCAGATGATTTATTTACCGTGTTTGGTTTGACTGCAACTCGAAGCCTTCTGGCCACCATCGCAGAGGCAAAGGTTCGGCTGGATGCACCGCCCCGTTCCGCAAGAGCGCGAACAAACCGCTGCAACAGAGGAGTCCATTTTCAATTAAAATAAAACAAACAGGGAAAGCCACTTACGTATTATGCAGATTTTCAACGTGGGATGCCTCGACCAACCGGGACAGCAATACGTCTTGTACCTCGACCGGCAGACGTTCGGTCTAAAAAAAAAAAAAAACAATTACATTAACAAAAAAACTTATATTGAAATTGGAAATCGTCATTATGTAATATATTCGAGGGGGGGGGGGGATGCACCGGTTGAACGAAAAAAAAATTGAATTTGGCGCCATAGTTTTTAGTGTTTTCATGCAATGAGTGTGGCCAGCCTCGTTGCATTTGTTTACTTACTATTTATTTTACTTTTAATAAACCGTTTTAAAACTTAGTTTGATTGGTATTTTAAACAATTATTAAAAAAAGAAGTCTGCTCGAGATGTCACTGTTAAACAAATCAATGCATACGTGTGTTGCCAACCTAGTAATAAGGCGGCGGCAAATTCAAACTTCTTCAGTCTTAAAAGTCTTCGTAATTAATTTACTCTTGCCTGTAACAATGGGGGCGTTTTGAAGAAACAAAAAAGAAACGCATTTTGTGAGCCCCTTATCTAATTCCTGGTGCAATAAACAAAGCGTACGCACTGTCAGAAAGCGGACAAGGCTCGATTGTGTTCGCTGGCGCGAACAATGAGATGTGATTGTGAACCGTCCATTACATCAATCACCCCGTGCTTCAAACTCTTTGGTTTCCAATTAGCGTGGGCGGTGTGTTGAACAAGGAATTTAATGTAACAACACAGTTTCGCGCTCGTTTGTTTTACAATAGCGCTTAATGAAGAAGATCACGAGCGCGTAGATTCGTAGCAAGGCGAAACGAAAATTGGAAAAGATCTCCGGCTACCTGACTACATAGGCTTTAAACGATTCGGAATTTGTCTTTCCGATCGGTAGTCATTTGTCTTAATCGAACGGATCGCCCGTGGGCGCCTTTTTTGATACCCGATAGTTTGATTAGGCCGGGGAAGCCCCGCGGAGATACTCACGCGACCGCCCGCCCTTAGATTAAAGCAATCAGTTATTACATTCGAGGATGGTTATGGTTTATCGATGGCGGCGGCGATGGTGTGAACGTGAACACGTTTTTAACGAGGAGGACGTTGGTTAAATTATTTCGAGGAATTTTTGCATTTAAAATGAATTTGAGATGATTATCAACTGACTGGGGATCATTTAAATTTACCGCCACACAAAAATATTGTTAAGTTGATTTTTCTTTTTAATTCAGTGGCGTTTCGATTAGAGATGTCTTTTATTAAATAGTTGAAAATGTACTAAGTTGAAACACTTCTCACATAAAAGTGAAATAAACAGTGAAATATAAATAAAAAATATAATAATAAATACACTATTTTTGTATTAAGTCCATGGAATCACTGGTCTAGACAGAGAAGTCTATGGTTGGCAACAATGTCAGAGTGACATGCGCAGTATAAACACGCGGGTCTTTAAGTAGAACGTGTTTTGTAATAGTATACATTTAGGGCGTTGGTAACACTGGCTCTTGTCATTTCTTTTTCAGTCAGGCCACACTCAATACGTGAAATGCACCAAATAAATGGCGCTAGATTCAAACTATCTCAAATTATTTACGCGACAATTCCTTAGTTTACAACAATCATATTTTGCACACGTGTTAAAGAATAACTAGTCTGTTTGGTTTGACTTTCGTGTTTTTCGGTCATGCCGAAGGGTTAACGTAATTTGTTCCTTAAACATTGTGACATCGGCAAACATTAATTGAGGGCGAGCAGACGGGGCGATGTCTTATTTGTTGTGCAACACAAATTGCACATTTGATTATCTTTCGGTGTGTAAATTTAGATAACGCATTATTTATAACGGCCGAAAGCAAACGTCGTCGTCGACTAATAACGTAATCTTAGCCGGGCTTTAATAAACAAACAGAAACAGAAATTATTAGATCAAATACAGGTGAGTTTTAAATGAACCAGGTGGTTTGAATTTGGCGCCGTACAACATTGTTATGTTGGCAGTGGACTTCTACGTTATTGATCAAAGACGTCAATAATAGTTCAAAAATTAAAAAAATAATTACCGAAGTATTATTCAAAAGTGAACCCAAAATAGGTATAATTTCTGAACGTACGTCACTGTTGCCAATCCAATCAAAAGGAAGTATGAGTATAGGCAACCAAACCTACACGATGTAAGCTTGATTGCCTAACCGCATGATTTCTTTTATTCATAAACAAAGCCGTATTGCAAGAAAAAAGGAAACTAATTAATTTCGCGTGTGAAACACAAAGCGCCCGCCGAAACGGAGAAGAAGAATTTTTAATTAAGAAATCGCACACCTTTGTACTCTCCCGAACAAAGAGTCATAACGACGACGTTGAGCGTGCCGGTGCGTTTACGTCGTCAATTACGTCCTGTCACTCGTAATGTCAGATACTTAATGAAGAACATAATTTACAAGGCCCTATCAAACACTGCGGGGTGGTTTTAAATTACCAATTACAGGTTTGGTGTGAAGGCGATGCGTATACATATACGTGTACGCAGATGTTATATTATTTCTTCGATTAAAAATTGAGAGAAAAAAAAAAGAGAAGCAATCGAAGCTTATTGTAAATGACATGGTAAAATCATTTTTTCAATAACAATTATTTAATTAAATCTAATCACCTATCTTGTTTTATCTGTGAGTAAAGTTGGTAGCCCCTTATTTCATAGCGCAAAAAAAAATTGTATGCTTAATTAGAGTTAGATTGACAACACTGTTGCGCTCGCATAAAAAGCTTGGCTTAAATAATCATTGCAAAGACATTAAAACCAGAAAGTAAGTTGCTAACAAGTGCCGAAAAATTCAAACTGTTTTCATTTCACTGAATTGTACTTAAGAGTACTCTGGTTGGCAACACTGGTTTCAGCATAAAAAAAAACCTACACAAATTTTTGCTAAATACATAAACAAAAGACGTACGATTTTTTTAACAAATGCGAATAATAATAAAAAAATTGGATTCATTGCATTGGAAAATAAATTAAAGACGTTTGAATTTCAATAGAATTTCGCCGTTCTTTTCTCAAAAAAAAAAACACAATCAACAGAGAAAATAGTGTGTATAAGAAAAATCTCATTTTCTTCCTCGAGACACACAAAAGATTCAATAAAAAAACAAAATACGATCAGTGTTGGAAAAGGAAATTTTCGATTTTGTTTCTAACGTAAAAAAAAAAAATAAGAGGATTTTTAGGGTTGGCAACACTGGCCTCCGCACAAAAGTCCGTCAAATTACAAAATAAAAACAACAGTGGTTTCTTGTTAAGAAACAAAAACAAAATACACTCGACTGCATAACGAAACAAAAAAAAACGAGAATGGGTTCTTGTTAAAAACATAAACAAAAGACGATCGATTATTTAACAAATGGAAGGATTAAAAGAAAATGGCCGACGATTTGCGTCACAAAATAAAAGCGATAACAGAAGGTGTTCGAATTTCAATCAAATTTCGCCGTTTTAAAAACAAAATCAACTTGGAAACAAGTGTTCATAAGGATACTCGCGTTTTCTAACCCGAGAGACACAAAAAATAAAATAAAAAAACAAAAAAATTCGATCGATGATAGAGAACAGAACTTTCGATTTTGTTTCTTTTGTCATAAAAAGAGGACTTAAGGGTTATCAACACTGCCCTCCGCATAAAACAACGTTAAATTACAAAAAAAAAAACAAATAAACAAAAGATCGATTGTTTAACAAATGCAAGAAATAAAAAAAAATTGAACGACGACTTGGACTTTTGCATAAATTAAAAGCAATAACAAAAGACGTTCGAATTTGTATTTGAATTTCATGGTTTTTTTCTCAATCAGCTGAGAAACAAATTTTGTTTTATTGTTATTGAGTTGACGGTTGTCGTCAAAAACGTAAACAAAAGACGATCGATTGCTTAATTTTGCGTTATTTCTAACGCAATATCATTTGTAACGTCTTTCAAGCGGAGGCCAGTGTTGCCAACTCTTTTATTTATTAGTTATTTTATTTTTTTGAAAGAAGAAACAAAATCGAAAGTTTTCTTTTCTACCATTGATCGTGTTTTGTTTTTTTTAATTCATTCCTTTGTGCTTTCGAATATTGTTTTGTTGTTATTAAGTTGACGGTTTTCATCAAAAACATAAACAAAAGACGATCGAACGCTTAACAAATGTAAGTAACAAAAGAAAATGGTCGACGACTTGGACTTTTGCGTTATTTATAACGCAACGTAATTCGTAACATCTCTCAAGCGGAGGCCAGTGTTACCAACTCTCAAATTATTTTTTTTTGACAGAAGAAACAAAATCGAAAGTTTTCTTTTCTACCATTGATCGTGTTTTGTTTTTTTTATTTATTCCTTTGTGCTTTCGAATATCGTGTTGTTGTTCTTGAGTTGACGGTTTTTTTCGTCAAAAACAAAACAAAAGACGATCGAATGCTTAACAAAAGCAAGCAACAAAAGAAAATGGCCGACGATTTGGACTTTGCGTTATTTGTAACGCAACGTAATTCGTAACGTCTCTCAAGCGGAGGCCAGTGTTGCCAACTCTCAAGTTATTTAAATCTTTTTGACAGAAGAAACAAAATCGAAGGTTTTCTTTTCTACCACTGATCGTATTTTGTTTTTTAATTTATTCCCTTGTGCTTTCGAATATTGTTTTGTTGTTATTGAGTTATTGAGGTTTTCGTCAAAAACAAAAACAAAAGACGATCGATTGCTCAACAATTGCAAGAAATAAAAAAAATATGGTCCACGGCTTTTGCGACTCTTTACGAAATAAATTAAAAGCGATAACAAAGGACGTCCGAATTTGTTTTTGTCACTCGTTTTCATCTTTTGTAGGTATTGTTGGTAAAGAAGAACTCGATTTTTATGCTTGCTTCTTTCAAAAAAGTATTTAATTAACAATAACGATTCTTATTCAATAATAATAAGAATAATAATGTTCCCCTCGCTTCGTCTTATACAGGGTCTTCGTAATTGACGTAATTTGACGGTCAAATTGCGCAATACCAATACAAACAGTTGGCGGACCTGCAGCAGCACCACATTTAAGTTCAGTTACCAATTTTATCCAGTAACGTCGATCAAGATTTGTTGTATGTATTTGCGCTTGCCACCATTTTGCATTTGAAATGAATCGGAGGGAACGTACAGGGTGATTCTTAATAACCGAGGATAATTTGAATTTACCGCGAGTAAACGACATTGCCATGTTGATTTTTTTTAAATCAGTAGCGTTCCAATAAGTAGTGAAGTATAAATAAAAAATTAAACTATACAACTGCTACATAAATGAATGTAACTGCCAGTGTTGCCAACTTGGCTATTATTGCCGCACCTTTTTTTTTTGGATAAGTACTTTATAGCGAGCTTTTAGCATCTTTTCTGTTGTCCAAATTACGGGGGTGAGATCTCGTATTTACCCTATCAGCATATTTCCTCCAAATTTGAAGTTTTGTGCCTTGCTTTATTCAATAATTTTTTTTTTCAATTGGATCATGGGTTCCTCATTTTTTGCCCTTTTTTTCTTCTTCTTCTTTCTTCATCGCCTTAGCCCTTAGCTCCTCGTTTTGCCTTTGGTTGTCACACAGGCGACGAAAATGCAATACTTTTAGTTTGAATTCGAGAAGAAGCAAAGCTATTGACTTTCGTAGAGTAAGTGAGTACATGCTGCTTCGTTTATCAACCTCATCGGTACTTAGTACTTAAATCAGATTACCTAATGAAAACGCGTCGTGTAAGAAGATAAAGAAAATATTTTCCGTAATCTCCTTCGCGTTACAAGAAGGCGACGCGCTAGGCGCCCGAAATAAATTCCATGTCGTTGATTAGGAGGACGAGCGTGGTGAATACAAATTAACCGAAGATTCCCTTCTCATTCACTCAACGAGAACTCAAGAAGTCGAATTAGGTACAACATACCTACGAAATTACGCAAACCACAGTTTCACGAACGGTGATTAGGCGTCTAATCTAAATATTACGTAGTTCGAGCACGTAATCACTCTGGTTACATCGGTAATCCTTCTTGTAAGTGGTAATTATAATTCCTGCTCTTATTTCGTATCCATCGACGCCGGTGTTCTTCAGAATGATTGATCAACGTGAGGGCTTAACGCACCCGAAAGAAAAAGTTAAACGAGATGCGCTCTTTTTTTTAAAAAAAAAGCACCTTGTATATATTCGATGTTTGTTTTAATGTTCTCGTGGTTAATTCGCGTGTTTACTTAACGACCGTCTGCGACGATTCTTTTTTTAGTAAACTTTGCGAACGTGACTCGCGAATCTTTCTCTTTACACACTTTGATGACCATTTAAAGTAAACACCGTTTGCTTTTGGCTGAGTTAAGTGAACTCGTGTACAAAATCAGATAAACCACGTAACCAATTTTGTACGTACAAGTTGACCGTTTACTTAACGCGACCCTAGTATTAATTAATTTAAAAAAATGACGCGTTTAAGGGGCCCATTAAATCAATTCCGCGTATCACCAGCAAACACACGGCGATGTTTTATCGTGCGTGCGATCATTAAGGTTAATGTTGCGGAACAGATCGGGTTTCCCCGACGTAAATACGGGAATAAAATCGATCGGTTCCGCGCAGGAAATTACGGTTTTCTGGGGCGGACCTTAGCACGTTGCGTAAATGAAGTTTTTCGAAATTATATCTCGCGCGGTCGCCATCCGATATCCAGACACGTGCTGTCGACATTTTCTGTTTTAGTTCAACGCAAACGTCAATCAAGATAACGAGCGCCTTAAACGAAATCGATACTTGCGATTTTACTCCGCGGAGATCGCTTTCGCGTTGCGCATATTCATTTTTAATGATTGAAGATCGTTTGAATTTGGCGCCATAATTTTTAGTACATTTCACATATTGAGTGTGGCTAGACTGAAAAAAAACACAGCGGGGTTAACGAGGTGCGTTCAGAAACGATTCACTCTTACAACCCGGAATTAAAAAAAAAACAATTTAAATTTGAAGTCTTGTTTAGAATATGACTTTTTATTTAGGTTCAACAAAATATAAGTCACATTGCAATTGACATTTATATTGAAATTTAAGTGTCATTCAGATATAGTGCCACAATTTAAATCTAAGCTCGCCTTAAAATGTTGGTGGTTCTGGCAATTATGTTTTTTTTTTTTAATATTATTTGTTATACATATATTTTTTCTAATGCTGTTCATTTGTTTTCTCTGTTTTGTCTCTTTTCCTTGTAGTACTTTTTTTTAAAATTTATTAATCTACTGAATTCTGCTGCAAAATCGACCGTCTTTTGTTTTCATATTTTCTTTTTTTTTTTTAATATTTGTTACACATGTACTTTTTCTAATTTTGTTCATTTGTTCTGTTTGTTTTGTCATCTTTCTTTACAGCTTCTTTTTAAAATTATTTTTAATCTACCGAATCGTGTCGTAAAATCGATTGTCTTTTGTTTTTATTGTTCTTTTAATTTTATTATTTCGTTTTTCTTTTAATTTTATTATTTCAATCAAATCAAAAAAAAAGTAATAGAAACAAGAGAGAAGTAATAAAAACAAGAGACGATCGTTTCCACAAACACTTAAATCGCATTTGTAAAATTGATCGTCTCGTGTTTTTGTTATTTTTTTTTATTTGATTATTTTTTCACCTTTCCTTGCAATTTTTTTAAAATTATTTATTAATCTACTGAATTGTGCTCGATAATCGATTATCTTTTGTTTTTATTGTTCTTTATATTTTATTATTTCGTATTTTTTACATATCATTATTTCAGTTTCTTTTTTTTTTGTGGTTTTCATTTATTAATTGATCAATTGAACAAGAGAAACAAAAATTCGAAAATAATCAAATTAAAAAAAGTAATAAAAACAAGAGGCGATCGTCACTTGTTTTTGTTATTAATTTGATTGATTTTGAATTTTTTTTTGTTTTGTTTTGTCATCATTCTTTCGTTTTGAATTATCAATTTACTTAAATCGACTGTCTTTTGTTTTTTTTCTTTAAATTTATTTATTATCGTTCTTTTAATTTTTAATTTTTAAAATTTATTAATCTATTAAATTGTGCGTCACAAAATCGATCGTCTTTTGTAACGCAAAAATTCATTAAAAATACATAAAGTCAAAGAAGGCAGAAACAAAAGACGATCGATTTTATAGCGCAATTGTTTCTTTACCATTACTTTCAAATTATTTTGTTTTAAAATTAATCATATATAAATATATATTAATTTTATTCACTTGTTTTCTTTGTTTTGTCGCAGTTTTTTTTTAAAATTTATTACTCGCCTAAACCCTGAATTGTAAAATCGATTGTCTTTTGTTTTAATTATTTTTTAAGTCTTATTAGTGCGTATTTTTTTTTAATTCTCTCACAAAAAGAACTAAAAATTAAATAAACGAAACAAAAACAATAGAATACCTGTCTATGACATTTTTGTTTTTGGGGGTTAAATGTCATTAAAAAAAAACAAAAAACAAGAGCTGCATCGCAGGATCATATAGCAATTGTTTTCTTTTCTCCTACGTAATTTGCAAAAACAAATAATGCAGCAAACGTCATTAAAAAAAAAAACAAAAGAAAATAACAGCGCAGCAATAATCGTCTTCGTTTCAAACAATAGAAAATCTATTTATTACTTTCTTTTGTTTCATGGAAATTGATTTAAAGTGTCGTCAAAAAAAAGCAAAAGATAAGAGTTACGCAATTGTTTTTTTTCTCATTTGTAATTTGCAAAAGCAAATAATGTAGGTAAACGTCATTAAAAAAAAAACAAAAAAGATTGTTTGCTTTGTTTCAAAAAATTGAAAATCTTTTGTTTCATGGAAATTGATTTAAAGTGTCATCAAAAAAAAAGCAAAAGATAAGAGTTACGCAATTGTTTTTTTTTTTCGTACGTAATTTGCAAAAGCAAATAATGCAGGAAACGTCATTTAAAAAAAAAACAAAAGAGATTGTTTGCTTTGTTTCAAACAATAGAAAATCTTTTTATTACTTTCTTTTGTTTCACGGAAATTGATTTAAAATGTCGTCAAAAAAAAAACAAAAAATGAGAGTTTCACAATTGTTTTCTCTTCGCATCTAAAGTGCAGAAATATACAGGAAACAAAAGAAAATAACAGTGCAGCAATAATTGTGTTCTCCGCTTAAAATGTCATCGAAGTCGTTGAATTTATTTAAAAAATAAACAAAAGAAAGTATATTCTTTTTTAAAACAAAAGAGTCGCGGTGTTATATGATTGCGGCTGGAATTGTTTTCTTTGTTTCAAATAAGTGTCATCAAGAAAAGAAAACAAAAGATAAGAGTTACGCAATTGTTTTTTTTCGCACCTAATTTTCAGAAATATACAGGAAACAAAAGAACAATCGTCCGTTGACTTAAAACAGAAAAAAACAAGGATAAATGAAAAATAACGTTTTTAAAACAAAAGAAAGTCGCAGTGTTAAAAAATTTCATTGAAGTTTTTGAATTTATTAAAAAAAAAAAACAAACAAAAGAAAATCCTTATAAAAGAGTAAACGAGTACCTACACGATGTAATTGTGTTTTTTACAACAAAGGAAAACCACAGTGCTACGTGATTGTTCCTGTAATATCGGAACACAATTTTTGAATCAACCTGTATAGAAGGACCGTTTTAAAATCACGACGCCCTAAATATTGAAAATAGGCGATCCATTCGCTTCCGCATGTCATTTAAAAACAAAAGAACGCGCACGCACTTATTTTCTTAGTTTAATTAAAACAGGAAAGAAAAAACAGGAAGGAGATGCAAAAAAGAACTTATAAAAGAATGTTTTCAAAACAAAAGAAAATTTAGGTGATCGCGAGCGTAATTATAATTTTCTGCGTACAAAAATTCATTGAAGTTTTTGAATTTATTAAAAAAAAAACAAAATCCTTATAAAAAAATAAATGAGTACACGACGCTATTGTTTTTTTTTTCGGCACAAGAAAATCACAGTGCTACGTGATTGTTCCTGTAATACGGAAGACAGTTTTTGAATCACCCTGTAAAGGGGGACTTCCTTTACTTTCTACGTTGAATTAAAACGAAAAAAAGCAAGAAGAAACAATTTGAAATGCGCGTTCAGTTTGATTCAAAATGGCGGTAATTGCTCTACATGATATATCCAGGGACTTTACGATTGTGATTATAATGGCGCCATCTATTATTAAAATATGAAAATTTGTTACGAAACTGAAACAAGAGACACATCTAATTATAACAAAGTTTACATTTTTTTCTGGCAACACTGTTCCCAAGTCTAAAGTAGGTCACATCCAATAGCCCAATTGTCTATTGACTGCAAAATTGCATCACTTGTAATTGTACCCCATGCAACTAACTTGCGGAATTGAGATAAAGTATCCGCGTTCTATCATAGAAGCCGCGCTAATTAACAAACGGGGTAATTACAAAGTGTGTTCTTAACGAGACTAATGCACAACAACGAAGTATTCCTCATTGTCGAGCAATTACATTGACAAACCCTTTGGTTCTTAAATGTAGCAGCAGAGTACGTTTTGAGAGTCACCGTTTTATTTAAAACATTGTAATCAAGTGAGGATTTTACGACTTTGGCCCACATAGAACAGATTATTCTTAAAAGCTGCGATTATTTGAGGCGTCCTTTGGTTTTCGGTCGGAGTGACTTTCACTCTCGGAACGACCGTGCGTTTCGAATTTCGTCCGGCGCCAAAAGAAACCGCATCATGAGTTTGACGTGAACTAAATTCGAACAAACGGCGGTTTCTTGTGGCGTTCGGAAAGCCGGGCTCGTGTTACAGATGATTATCTGTAGCGGGCGAATACCGGCGAATCTCCTCCTCATTTGCATTGATACGTCGACGTTTCGAGTTTATCTCGCAATCTCTTTATTAATTCCGTCAATCAAACGCAGTGAACGCGGGAAAAAAGCGTCTATCAAATTTCACGAGGAAATTAAACGAACGTTGTACAACTGTAGTTTTTTTTTTTTAAGAACATACTGTATATTAAAAGAGCGTTCCGAATTGCTTTTGTCATGCCATTTCGGTACTTGGAAAAGTGCGAAAAAAGTAAATAGAACTGAATAAATGAGCTCAGCTCAATTTGGTGACCTTTCCCCAACTTCCCGTTAAAATGAGAATGTCCCGTATGCTTGGCAACATTGTTTTTGTCTTATTTTCTATAAAGCTAGTAACAGTATTGCCAACTCAAACAGTTATTCTTGACCACTTTGTAGTATTGGCTACGTTCAGCGGATTCAGTTGCAGTGTTGCCAGATCTAGGAACTTTTCATCGCCAGACTGACAGTTCAAAAATCACCAGAATAGATTTCATCGTTATGATTTTAATATTAAGAAATTCAAAACAATATTTAGTAGTTTTTGCTACACGTTTTACTTAAAAATATTTTTTATTTCAAAACATATACTGACGTTCAGAGTTGCGCTGCTAACCCAGCGGCTCAGCTGCTCGTTAGGTCTGCTGAACGTAGCCATTGTAAAGAGTTGCCCCCAGTGTTGCCAACAGACTTTCATAAAAAAAAGTCTGAACATTCGTTTTAACTAAAAAAATCACTAAATCGCTACAGAGACATTAATTAATAATAATAATAATAATGCCAAAAATATCAAACTTTAGTAAATATTTTAATAGGTAAAGATTTTCAAAAATGTACATCCAAGTAAGTGTTGCCAATTAAACAAATTAGATTTACCAAATATTGCAAATATGTAATAAGAAATAATGATGCTCAGCTACGACGTACTAGGTTTAGTGCAAATTTAAGGGAGTTGGCAACACTGAGCTTAGCAACCAAGAAACACAAAATGAAAGCTGGTCTTCAACCTGAACATGAACAAAAGACAATCGATTTGTAACAAACGCAGGAAACAAACAAATGGTCGTCGACTCGGATTAAGAAAACCGCTCGTTTTCATTTCGACATCGAAAAGAGAAACAAAAGCGATAACACAAGACGTTCGAATTCGCATCGAACTTCGAATATTTTTTCTGTCATGAAAAATAACAAAATACAATCGACAATCGCGTTTATTTCGTCGAAAGACGCACGAAACAAAATAAACAAACAAATCATAATTGATGAAAAAAGAAACGTTTTGATTTTGTTTCGTTGTCGAAAACTTCGACTTCTTTTTGTCAAAAACACAAACAAAAGACAATCGATTGTGTAATGACTGCAAGAAACCAAAAATTCGCTTTAATTTCCATTTTTTTTTTTTATAAAAAAATAACAAAACACAATCGACAATCGTGTTTATTTCGTCAAAAAACGCACGAAACAAAATAAACAAACAAATCATAATCGATGACAGAAAAAGGAACGTTTTGATTTTGTTTCGTTGTCGAAAACTTCGACTTCTTTTTGTCAAAAACACAAACAAAAGACAATCGATTGTGTAATGAACGCAGGAAACCAAATCTTCGCTTTAATTTCCAATTTCTCTTTTTCATAAAAAAATAACAAAACACAATCGACAATCACGTTTATTTCGTCGAAAGACGCGTGAAAAAATAAACAAACAAAACACAAACGATGGTAGTAGAAAAAAAGATTTGATTTTTATTTCTTTGTCCAAAACTTCAACTCCTTTTCGTTAAAAACATAAACAAAAGACGATCGATTTTATAATAAATGCAGGAAGCAAAGCGACTCGGATATAAGAGAATCTTTCGTTTTCATTTCGACATCGAAAAAATAAACAAAAGCGATAACAAAAGACGTTCGAATTCGCACCAATTTCCATTTTTTTTTAATATAAAAAATAACAAAACACAATCGACAATCGCGTATGAAAAAAATAAACAAACAAAACACAATCGATGATAGAAAAGAAACGTTTTGATTTTTGTTTCCTTGTCCAAAACTTTGACTTCTTTTTGTCAGAAACTTAAACAAAAGACGATCGATCGTGTAATAAATGCAGGAAACCAAAAATGGTCGACGACTCGGATACCTCTAAGAAGACCTTTCGTTTTCATTTTGACACTAAAAACAAATAACAGCGATAACAAAAGATGGTGGAAAAGAAACGCGTTGATTTTTGTTTCTTTGTCGAAAACTTCAACTTCGTTTTATCGAAAACATAAACAAAAGACAATCGATTATCGACTCAGATCTGAGAGAACTTTTCGTTTTAATTTTGACATTGAAACAATCAATAAAAGCGGTCCTAACAAAAGACGTTCGAATTCGCTTATTTTTTTCTGCATGACAAATAACAAAACACAATCGAGAATCGCGTTTATTTCGTCGAAAGACGCACGAAACGAAATAAACAAACAAAAGACAATCGTTTTGATTTTTGTTTCTTTGTCGAAAACTTCAACTTCTTTTTGTCAAAAACATAAACAAAAGACGATCGATTATGTCATATGGTCGACGACTCAAATAAAGAGAACCTCTCGCTTTTATTTTGATGACATTGAAAAAATACATAAAAGCGAAAACAAAAGTCATACGAATTTGCATCAGATTTGAATTTTTTTATATAAAAAATAACAAAACACAATCGACAACCGCGTTTATTTCGTCGAAAGACGCAAGAATAAATAAACAAACAAAACACAATCGACGGTAGAAAAGAAGCGCGTTGATTTTTGTTTCTTTGGCGAAAACTTCAACTTCTTTTTATCGAAAACATAAACAAAAGACAATCGATTATCGACTCATATCTGAGAGAACTTTTCGTTTTCATTTTGACATTGAAACAATTAATAAAAGCGATAACAAAAGACGTTCGAATTCGCATCAAACTTCGATTATTTTTACAAATAACAAAATACAATCGACAATCGCGTTTGTTTCGTCGAAAGACGGACGAAACAAAATAAACAAACAAATGACAATCGTTTTGAATTTTTCTTTCTTTGTCGAAAACTTCGACTTCTTTTTGTCCAAAACATAAACAAAAGACAATTGATTTTGTAATAATGCAGGAAACGATGATCGAAAAAGAAACGTTTTGGTTTTGTTTCTTTGTCCAAAACTTCAACTTCTTTTTGTCAAAAACATAAACAAAAGACGATCGATTTTATAATAAATGCAGGAAGCAACAAAACACAATCGACAAACGCGTTTATTTAGTCGAAAGACGCAAGAATAAATAAACAAACAAAACACAATCGAAAATAAAAGAAACGCGTTGATTTTTGTTTCTTTTTATCGGAAACATAAACAAAAGACAATCGATTATCGACTCAGATCTGAGAGAATTACGTTTTCATTTTGACATTGAAAAAACAAATAAAAGCGATAACAAATTCGCATCAAATTTTGATTTTCATGTCTTCTTCATAAAAAAAAATAACAAAACACTATCGACAAGCGCGTTTTCTTCGTCGAAACACGTGTAAAATAAATTAGTAAACAAACAAAGCACAATCGATGGTAGTTAAGAAACGTTTTGATTCCCATCTTTTTTTGTACGAAAATTTTCTTTGTCAGAAACATCAACAAAAGACGATCGATCATGAAACTTCCATTTTCTTTCTAATTAATACAAAAGTAGCAAAACACGATCAACAATTTTTTTTTTATTATTTTAAATAAAATAACCGCAATGTTCTGTGTTGGAAGTCGCAAAAAATAAAAAAAGAAACAAAACACAACGACGATAGATAAGTTTTTAATTTTATTTCTTTGTGCATAAATTAAATCGCCGTTCAATTGTTTCTTCGTCAAGCGCAAAACAATTTTCCTGCAAAGCACTTTATATTAAAAAAAAAATGCAAGAAGAACGATTTTCGCAAAAATAGTAAAAACAATCACGTAGTGTCGATAAAGAAGAATTCGACGACGGAATCAGTGTCACCAACTGCTGCATAATTACCCAAATCTTGAGCATTTATTGACAAAATAATTAAATTTGGCTAAATGAGCAATCTTATCAACAAGTTGGTATTTTTTAAGTTGCGTTTAATACCAATTGAGGGCGTTTTCGACAACGTTCAGGGGGAAAATTCATTGAACAGTTGGCAACGCTGTGCACTTACGCATTGACACTTCTTTAGTTTAGTTTAATTTACATTTTTTAAATGGTAAAATAAATGTAACATTAGTATTTTATTAGATGTTCGTGACCTTTGGGTAATTTGGGATATTTGTTTAATTGCATTGGAGTATCTGGATACGCAGGGTTGGCAACACTGGTCAGGGCTGTAAGAATTAAACTTTGTCACTAAATCCGGTATGAAATTACTAAACTTTCGATATGTTTAAGTTGTTTGAAATTCCAACAAAAATCTACTGATAAAATTACTAAATTGGCAAAGGAGGTTTACCAACCCCAAGTTTTTCAGTCTGGCCACACGCAATATGTGAAATATACTAAAACAACGGCGCCACCTTCAAACCATGTGTGATTATTAAAAAGAAAAATATTTTTTTTAAACTGACAGGCGCTAATTAACGCTTGTCCCGTCAACAAAACATGTTTTGCAAAGCAGCCACATGTTATTCGTTCGATCGAGTTTGTTTTCAGATGTTTTATTGCGGTGTTGTTCAAATCTCTCCCCCTGTTTGCGGAGCGAGCAATAAGGAAACGCTTAGCCGAGAAATTCACGTGAAATTAAAATTCCCACGTGCGGAACTCAATAATTGATGAAGAGCTTCACGGATTACGCCGTTTCTAAAATAGGTACCCGCTTATAGGTAACGAGGTACTTAAGATTCCTTCCAATTGAGAAGGTCTCGGTAGGCGGAAGAGCGAACCTTGAATTACGCTCAATTTCAGCCTGGGATATACTTTAATCTTTTCATCAAGGGGGGAAAAGTGCACACACGCACACACACACACACACACACACTGCAAACTAATTATATATTGTTTAGATCTTAGATAAATGCAGCGCGTGGGTGTGCGGAATCTACTCGAACAATTTTTAGCAATTAGTTTAAAGGTCAGTATTGCAAGCGACGATTTTTTTTCCACCTAACAGAATTGCGTTACGACAGAAATTAATTATTAAATCAAACTTAACAACAGCAAATAATATACTGTTGTCGAGTTTCCCTTATTATATTCGCTCTTTAAAATTATAATCATGTTTAGATCAAATTAAACATAATACCTGGATGTTTACGGATCAATTTGCAACGTCAGTGTTGCCAAAAAAATATAAACGTGCAATATACTTTCATATTACAACACTAGATGTCGCCATCGTAATGCATAACGAAAATTCAACAATACTTACTATATTTTTAAATATTATTGTCATTCAACCTTTTCTCTTTTTAATTTTAATTAATTTTTTTAGATTTTAATCCACTATAATAGAGATTTAATCAGAAATCTACGACTTAACAATTTGACATTTAATTTAAGGGTGCGTTCAGAAACTAGATTCTGGGCTTACTTTAATTTTTTCTTTTTATAAATTCGCTTTCGTGCTTTAAATAAACAAGCGCAAGGTAGAAGGATAATTAAAGAAAAAAAATTTGCTTTCGCCTTTAAAACAAAAAATAATTGTACCAGGATGTGGCGGCGCAATTTACTTATTTAAATAATGCCATGCGAAGTAACGACTTGAATAAGTAATTCGCGCGATTTTACTTCGGCATTCTGTACATGTATATAGAAGCATCAATATTTACGTTGGTATTTATCGTCGATGCAGATTACATAATCGGCGGCGGCGTTGTGTATTAATCGCACGCAAACGCGCGCGTTCGCTGCGTGGCATAATTAACGCGATAAAAGAACAGAGGATTCGGAATAGTAAACACCATGGACGCCCCCGGAAGGATTTGCCCTCGTTAGCCCAATTAAAGTGGCAACTCCTTTCCCAAAAAAGATCGTAAATTATCGATTTAGTTTGCTCTGGTAGGCGCCTCGGACGCGACAAATTCCTAACTCGGATGTTTGACATTGTTTATCGCTGGAATGAGGAATTTCACGAAGTGCTTACGCAATACGTAATTGTGCGTCTTGCTTTCGTATTGTAAACAATACGACGTATTTGGCAAGTAAAAGGTGTGTTTCGGTCTTATTAAATCTCATCAGCACTGTGTAACCAACTTGGAGGTGTTAAAAATCAAGACCTCTTATTTTTCTTAATTTCATCTTCTTCTTTTTGTTCTTCTGCTGAATTATTTCTTGCGTTCTTTTTTTAGTTCCTATTTGTTACTCTTGTAATTTTCAAACACTCTTATTCTTATTCATCGCATTTCGTCGTCGCTTCTTTTGTTTTGTCGAGTTCTTACCCTCGTATTCTGTAACTCATAACGACGTCGTTAAGTCACGAGAATCGTTAATTGACATATGTTGCCCAATCAGTGCTTAGATGCAACTCATTTCTATGTCCTGATTGGTTAAAATATGTCACTTAACGATGTTGTTATGAGTAGAGACCGGATTTTACGTAATAATTTTACTTTTTTAAGATTGTAAAGAATTTTTAAATATATCTTTTCGTTTCATTAGAAATACGGTCAAGTAATTCTATTTCTAATGAAACGAAAACGAAAAAAAAATCCTTTACAATCTTAAAAAGTAAAGAAAGTTATTTCGCGTAAAATCCGGCCTCTAGTTATGAGTTACCCAATAGAGGGGTTAGTCATAATTAATTTTCAATTATTTCCTGACGCCCCGCACGATATTCTTTTGTTTTTGTTTTTCATTCACCTTCTTATTTCATTCTAGTTCTCTTTTGTTTTTTTTTTTTTGGATAACCTTTATTTACACTTCTTTGTTTTTTATTTTAATCTCTTTGGTCTTCTATCGTTGAAGTAAACTCTCCATTTTGTTTACATTTTCTTCTTTTGTTTTATTTCTTTTATTAACTCTTTTTACATCGTCACGTCAGAGAGTTATCGGGTTTCTTTTGCTTTTGGTTCAGGGAAAGAAGATCGCCGATTTTCTTTTGTTTTACGTTTATCTTCTTATTCTTCGCATTTCGTCGTTGTTCACTAGTTTCTTTTGTATTGTCGGAATTCTTTGCCTTAGTTAATCTTCAAGCAATTTCTGACGTCCCGCAAGATCTTTTGCTATTGTTTTTCGTTCACCTGTTTAATTCGTCCTGGTTCTCTTTTGTTTTTCGATAACCTTTTTGTCGCACTTCTTTGTTCTTTGTTTGAGTCATCTTTGGTCTTCTATCGTCGAAATGAATTCTCCATATTGTTCGCGTTTTCTTCTTTTGTTTCAGTTCTTTTCTTTTTTCTTCTTAATATCGCCAGAGGATTGTCGAGTTTGTTTTGTTTTTCGTTGTCGCTGTTGTTGTTTTAATATCGCCAGAAAGTTGTCGAGTTTCTTTTTTTTTTTGTTCAGAGAAAGAAGATCGTCGATCTTCTTTTGTCTTTCGTTTACCTTCTTATTCTTTCCATTTTGTTGTTCTTCAACAGTTCACTTTCTTGTTTCTTTTGTTTTGTCGGAATTCTTAGCCTTAGTTAATCTTCAAGCAATTTCTGACGTCCCATAAGATCCTTTTTTGTTTTTGTTTTTCATTCACCTGTTTAATTAATTCTAGTTCTCTTTTGTTTTTGTTTTTTCGATAATCTTTTTTTACACCTCTTTGTTTTTTATTTGAGCCTCTTTGGTCTTCTATCATCGAAATAAATTCTCCATTTTGTTTACGCTTTCTTCTTCTGTTTCAGTTCTTTTCTTTTTTTCTTTTTAATAGCGCCAGAGAATTGTCGAATTTGTTTTGTTTTTCGTTGTCGTTGTTGTTGTTTTAATATCGCCAGAGAGTGGTCGAGTTTCTTTTGTTTTTTGTTCAGAGAAAGAAGATCATCGATCTTATTTTGTCTTTCGTTTATCTTCTTATTCTTTGCATTTTGTTGTTCTTCGCCGGTTCGCTTTCTTGTTTCTTTTGTTTTGTCGTTATTCTTAGCCTTAGTTAATCTTCAAGCACCTTCTGACACGACGCCTCGCAAGATCTTCTTTTGTTTTTGTTTTCCATTCACCTGTTTAACTCATCCTAGTTCTCTTTTGTTTTTTTTTGTTCGTTATTTGAGTTATGTTTGGTCTTCCATCATCCATCATTTTTTTTTTAATTTCGCCAGAGAATTGTCGAGTTCGTTTTGTTTTTCGTTCAGAGAAAGAAGATCATCGATCTTCTTCTTATTTTTCGCGTTTCGTTTTCGTTCGCCTCACTTTTTTGTTTCTTTCTTTGATCTTCTTTCGTTTTTTTCTTTCGATCACCTTTTTATTCTTCGTATTTTCCTGTCGTTTCTTTCAATTTTCTTTTGTTTCTAATCGTCAGATTATTGTTTTTGTATTTAGTTTTTTCCTTTTTTAAATTTCTTTGCTATTTATAGAAACCAGAAACTATACCTTCTAGCAGATTAAGACGTAAGGTATAGGCAACCCAATTACTTTCTGCATTTCCTTTAGGCGGATAAAAGCGTATGGTGTAGCCAACCCAACTTACAATACTTTTTTATAATTGCCTATAGTTCTAGGCCAATTAAAACTGATTATTTGAAAATTAATAAAACAATCACAAGCTTTAGAATGATTTTCCTATCGCTGCCAGAACGTTGTCTTCAAGGCACGCAATAAAAAGTCATCTTCAAGGCGTAGAACAAAGAGAAAGCAGAAACTATTCCTTCGAACAGATTAAGGCGTAAGGCACAGGCAACCCAACTTACTTTCTGCTATTTAAATTGCCTAATTGCTAAGTTACAGTTTGGTAGGTTCCTCCTGCCGAACATTACCGAGGTTACACGATGTTGTATCCTGCTAGTACCGAACATTGCTGAGATTACAGCTTCCTATCAGACTTCGGACGTTTCGGGACGTTGTCACTTTTCATTGGTCCTCGAATCACGTAACTATGGCAACGCTTCGAGATATCCGAAGTCTGCTACTAACCCCCTCTAACCAACAGATTACGTTGTAAGGCGTAGGCAACCCAATTTACTCTTTGTTATCCAATTTGCCTATAGTTCCAGGCTAATTTTTTCTGCCTCACATATAATTAGACTTCGAACTTATTGGGCAGCGTAGAAAGCAAGTTTTATAAGAATTTTTTTTTTAATTGAAATGAATTTAATTTATGGACGTGCTTTGTGTAATTTATCAGCCGTCCTTCTGCGTTTCACACACTGTCTTTTGTCTCGGATTGTTTCGGTATAACGAGATTCTGTCTCACTCGATAAAAGCAAGCGCGCTGATTTGTAAAGAAAGTCGATTAAACGACTACCGCTGAGCGGCGATAAATTGCTAATGATAGCCTGTCCCTGTACGCCACGCATCCGTTAATTACGTCCGCGATTAATTTAACAGAGGGAATGTTAAACATTGTATACGGCATGTTTCACAAGGAGGAAATTACTAAATTCACTGAACATAATGTCTAGAATTTGCTCGAAGACTCTAGACTATTCTAGATTAGATGTGGATTATCACTAATCGTTTGTTAGTGGAGTTGCCTATACTTTAGGATGTAACACACAATCAACAGGAACAGGAACAGTTCATTCTTGATTTGTATTAAAGAAGAACTGAAACCCTGGCCGACTTTTATATGTCATTTCTAAACACTCGGTTGATTCGTCGCGAAGTGAAGGGCGTGGCTTCGTCGTCGCCAATAAAGAACGACGACGTCTTGGATTGGTGGTTGCATGCTTGCGTCACCCGTCACAACTCACTGGGCGAGAGGCAACTGTAATTTGGGTTGCCTACCTCCTAGTTTTCCACGCGCATCTAAATTATTAACGATCACAGTTGCGTAAAGTGAAATTTACGTCACAGATCCCGTAGCTGTAAAGCCTGAATAAATTTCCCTGGCCAAAACAATGGTTTCAGGACGAAAATAAACGACGTTGTTTTCTTCTACTGAAAAGAACGCGTTCGATTTATGTCGTTTGCGTTTTTACTGCCGTTATTCCCTCGTTCTCCCACGAGTTAAAAATAGCGCGCGCTTTGTTTTACTCGCGTGTAACGAATTCGTTTTCGAACCGCGTGGCCTTGAAAAGTCAACTGTTTTGTGTACAGTACAATTGATCTCTTCTCGAATCGCAGATTAGTTTTCCGTTCAAAAAATTAGATAATTTACGAAAAGATCGCTTTTGCTAAATAAACATAAGTAACTGTTGATGTACGTTTCGGGCTTATTAGACCTCATCAGGAGAAAGGAGGATCCTATGCAGAGGCCAATTGAGTCTCAACGGAAATGGATCAGAGGAGAAATAAAATAAACCAAAAAGAAACCTAGAAAATCTGGTGTAAACTGCTTGAAGTAAAGAAATTAGTTTGATGGCGCTTAAGATGGATTTCAGGAAAACAATTCATACTGAAACAGAACCTTTTAGAACAGGAAACATTCGCGAATGGGTTCTGCGATATTTCAATGGACGAGCAAGATAAAAAAAAAAACAAAAGAAACTCCGGCAGTGTTAAAAAAATAATCAAGACAGAAGCAAACCCCAAAAATAAAAATCAAAAACTCAAATAAAGAGCAAAGGAAAAGATTAACGACAAAAAACAAAACAAAACAAAAAATGATCGACGATTCTTTGACGGACTGACTGAAAATTTAAAAAAAAATCAAGAGACCAGCGAAAATACAGTAGAAAGAACTGCGATAAACTAAAAAACTAAAAAAAAATTGAAACAAATCACGTAGAACAGTGCAAAATAAAATAAGTGCAAAACAAAAGAAAATCGCTAATTTTTCAGCGTGAAGTGATTAAAGGACTGCCAAGAAGCAAAAGAAAAATTCGATGAAAAAGAAAAAACAAGAAGTAAAATAAACAAGAACGAAATACGAAAAAAAGTTGAACAAAAACAAAAGAAACTCGACAATTCTCTGAAGATGTTAACAAGAGAGAAGAGAAAGAACGATAAAGATTAGACAATCAGAAATAAAAGAGAATCCAAACATTAAACGTGGAAATGCGAAGAGTAGGATAAGCGAAAAACAAAAGAAAATTCTTCACCGAGATGTAATTAATGACATGAAACAAAAGAAAAATTCGACGGAAAAGAAACAAGAACAGCGACAAAAGAAGCTCGACAATTCTCTGGCGGCGTTCAAAAATAAAAAAAAAAAAAACTAGAAAAAACGAAAAAGCCAAAGGTGTCTCACAGATATTTTGTTTAGTGTCTTCCCTCTCCTCTTTTTCTTTCTTCTTTCTAGTAGCAAGAGGTAATGGTCATCTATTGGGTGTTTGGTACCGAAAACCTAAAGTGGTTTCATTCAATCCTCTTAGGCGACAGTTTACTTCTTATATTGGTCTGCCTTCCAAGTGCCCCCCCCAATTCAATCAGGTCTGTGCACCCTTTTAAGTCCACAAGCATGTTTCCTGCTTTTGTTACAACAACGAAGTGGTCTCCAAGATCCTGACCTTAGCACACCCAAGGTCACGGCCATAACTTTTCGGGGTTCAGAAGAAATTCTGCTTGCTTTCCGAGTTTCACCCCTGCAAGACCTCACTTGGCTACTTGCCCTTGAATAGGAATAAAAGAGGAATGCAGCAACATTACGTCAAATCCGATGACGTTGTATGCAAGTTATTAGCACGGAGGTAGAAATAGTAATTTAACTATGAATTATTGCTGCGTAATAGCATAACTCTTGGTCTCTCAATTGGGGGTAGGATGCGTTTTTCATCGCCTCCGGTTGGTCGTAACTGTCTTGTTGTTCGTTCCGTCGAGCAACGACGGGAGCAATTTGTCCTGCCCCGACTAATTGCATGCAAAACATTATGCAATCGCGAATCTGCATTCGCGAAGCGCCATGAAACATGAAGCGGCTTAGGCGTGAGGCAATTTGTACACAGCGCGCACAATAAATAATCCATTAGGAGAATTACTTCACCGCGTGTGTATTTATTTATTCCATGCAGTATGAATAATGGAAGCTATTTGTCATCTTCAGTTAATGCACATTTATATTGTTGGCAAGAAATTTAAGAACGACGCGATACGTCAAATAATGTAAACATGACATTTGAGGTGGGCCACAACCTGTATATTAATTTGATTATGTTGACTATACAGATGGAGCCTTCTGGCTTTACAGTGGGAATCGTTACCAACTTAATAAGCTCGAATTTAAAGTTTATTTTATGGAGGCGAACAAACTGTTTGTAATGGGTTGGGGTTGGAAAGTGAAAGATCCAATTTTCAGCCCCATAAATTTCGATTTGTAGCACGACGCCGTCATGATGTGGGGGGTCTTGTGTGTGTTTCGTAAGCTAAGCGAAAACATGATCATTTATGCGCGCACGATGATTCGTGACCAAACGAAAATATAGTCGTCGTTTCCTGTTATTGGAAAAAAAAACAATTCTGATGCATCAAACGTATTCAATGCGAAAATAATAATATTGGTGAAATCTTGGCGGAAAGTCTAAAAACCGAAAAATATTTGTGATGATGATGTGATTAAATCGAAAATATTTAAAAGATAAAGAGAGAAGAGATAGATCATAAACTTGTTAACGAAAGAAAGCATACAGACTTATGAAGGCGACATCTATTGTTATAATGTGAAACTAAATTACGAAAATCAAGCGACATCTGTTATCAAGTTTGTGCTTTTTCTGGCGACACTGGGTAATCACGGACGACTGAAAACAATTCTCCGGTGAAGTGAAATGATCAAATCTCTGCGGAAAGAAAAAACGAAAACAAAAGGACAATCTGCAAGAAGTGTCGATTGTAATACGGAAAAGTGAATTCTGATTTAAAGAAACCAAAGAAAACTCGATTAATGAACGACGAAGTACAAGAAAACAAAAGAAGATCGACGTTTCCAGGGGCTGGAAATCGTCGGTTTTTCATTTGTTCTCAGCTCAGCTCACATAAGATAAGTCAAATGGTATCAAGAAAAATCAATACAGAAAGAAGGGGGAAAACAAAAGAACAAATGACAATTTGATGTGATTTGCGAAAACTTGACTGATTTAATTTTCGAAAACTTTGCGTCAGTTTTTGTTATTATTTACTCGCGAAACAAAACAGAACAACAGTGAAATGCTAGGAAACAAGTGAAAGCTAGATTTATTTGATTTTCAAAAGCTTCGCGGCAAGTTTGCATTTGTTATTTTTTGCTTTCGAAAAAAGAACAAAAAAACAGCGAAATGCTAGAAAACAAGTGAAAACTTGATTGATTTGATTTTCAAGGGCTTCCCGACGAAAAACGGCGATTTTCTTTTGCTTCAGAAGGAAACAAAAAAAAAACAATGAAATACAAAGAAACAAACGAAAGCTTGATTTTATTTTTCCAAAATTTTGCGCTGGAAATCGTCGGTTTGTAATTTGGTCTCAGCTTCATCTTTTATTGGTCTTTTCGTCATAAGACAAGCCAAATGGTAACAAGAACAATACAATACGAGAAGAAAGGGGAAGAAACGAAAGAATAAAAAAGAAACAATTGAAAACTTATTTGATTTTCGAAAACTTCGCGCCAATTTTTCATTTGTTATTTTTTGTTTACGAAAAGAAACAAGAACAGTGAAACAAAAAGCTTGATTTATTTGATTTTCGAAAGCTTCGTGTCAATTTTTTTGCGGCAATTTTTTTTTTGCTTCAGAAAGAAACAAGAAAAAAATAATTAAATAAAAACAAACAAATGAAAGCTTGATTTCATTTTCTAAAAGCTTTGCGCTACAAATCGTCGGTTTTTCATTTGTTCTCAGCTTCACTTTTGCTTACAATAATAATTTTTATTGGTCTTTTCGTCATATTTAACATAAGACGAGTTAAATGTCAAAATCAAAGAAGGGGGACGAAATGAGAAATACAAAAAAAATAATTGAAAACTTGATTTGATTTTCAAAAGCTTCGCACCAATTTTTCATTTGTTATTTTTTGCTTAAGAAAAGAAATAAAAGAGTGAACAAAAGAAAAGAAACAAAAAAGTGACACAAATGATTTATTTCATTTTCAAGAATTTCCCGTCGGAAAGCGGCGACTCATTTTTGCTTCCGAAAGAAACAAGAAAGAAAATATGAAATACAAGGAAACAAATGAAAACTTGATTTGATTTTTAAAAGCTTCCCGCCGGAAATCGTCGATTTCGCAGTTGTTCTCGGCTTCTATTTCGCTCACATGAAAAAAAGAAACAAAAAATGAAATACAAAGAAACAAATGAAAGCTCGATTTTGATTTTCAAATGCTTCGTGCCGAAAATTGCAGATTTTTCGGTTGGTTTTCTTTTGTTTTCTTCGTCTTTTGATTTTCAATTGCTCCCAGCCGACTGAAAATCGACGATCGTCTTTTGTTTTGAAGAAATTAATAGAAACAAATGACGATCGTAATATTCGCGAAAAAAACGAGGAACGCAGAAAATTCTCGAACGTATAACAATTTCAGACATCCAACATAGATAACAAAAATATACATAGAAACAAAAAAGATTAAATTGGAAATGAAACAAATGACGAACGAAAAAGAAACAGAAAAAGAAAAGGCTTCAGCAAAGGTTATAACGGCAACTCTGTCATTTGTTTTATTTTCTATTTCAAATTTTGTTTGCCTTTTGTTTTTCATGTTTTCGTTTTTTTTTTTTGTTTTTCTTTTGTTTCTTTTTCTTGGGAAACCCAGTAGAAATTAGGAAAAAAAATGAAAAACAAATGACGATCGTAATATTCGAAAACGAGGAACTCAGGAAATTTTAAAGCAAAGAAAAATAGACAGAAAACAAAGAAAACAATACCTTTAAAAGAAAAACAAACGACGATCGTAATGGTTATAACAATAACTTTCGTTTTTCACTTTTGTTTTCTAGTTTAAATTTTGTTTGCCTTGTCTTCAATTTTTTCCATTACATTTTTGGTTTTTGTTTTTCTTTTGTTTTTTTTTAAGATGTTTCATTTCCATTTTTTCCTTGTTTTCCATTTGTTTCTTTATTTACTTCTAGTTTTTCAGTTTCCTTCTACTTTTGTCGTTTTATTTTTTTCCATGTTTCTCACTTGTCTCCTTTCATTCTTTACTTGCTTCCTGTTTTGGTTTTTGATTTCTTTTTCCTTTCATCTCTTTTGTTCTTTTCCTAATTTTTGTGTCAGTCTTAAAATGGAAATAACGCACAGGCCATTCGTGACCGTTTTCTGATTTTAAAAATTATATTTTAACAGTGCGCGCTCTACATTTTTTAGTGCGAACTGTTTTTTTTTTAATTCACCTTAAGTGCCATCTATGGACCAACAGGCCAAGTTTTTTTTTTACTTCAAGCAGAAACTGTCTTTTGTTTCACAGAGTCTTTTGTTTTTCTTCAACATCGCCAGAGATTTTGAAGCTTCGATCGATGATGAAACTGAAGTATTGCGCAGTCTTGGTTTCGCCTGAAACTCATCTTAAGCGCCCAACAAACTAAGCTATTTTACTTCGAACAGAAAGTGTCCTTTTATTTTAATAATTTTCTCCCCGTTTTTCATTTGTTTCTTCCAATTTTCCTTTCGCTTTTAGTTTTTAATTAGTCTTTGATCTTCAAACACTGAAACTTGCCGACACTCGCGCCTGCGCGTTGTTCAAGCAAGCTTCACACGATGCAATTTCTATCGTACGCATGCGTATTGGCAATGGTGTGTGGATAATAATTTCAAATACAAGGCACACGTTCAAAAATTGCTACTATTCATTGCATTACCCAGAAATAGCTTAAATATTTATAAAGCCGCAATTTTTGTGTGCAACGTTCATCGCGTCGGTGTAAAGCCTGCTTTAGCCGCCCGTTTCATGATCTCGTTAAAGACGCAACAAATAATAAATTCCAGAAATGAAACAAATTATCACACAAAGGCCCCCATTCAGATCCTGTATGTGGCCCAAACAAAGAGGGCCTTGACGCGAGACATAATTCGATTAGAATTCCATTTATTTAAGAGAATTATTTTGGAGCGTCATGTTGCACTTACTTATTTATTAAACGCAAATTGCAATTCACATACACACACACAGAAAACACAGAGGCGTAACTAAAGTATGCGTGTCACGCTCGACTTGATCCTGCAGTATTATAACAAACAAAACGGAACGAATTTAATCGCCCACGTTGATGTACTCTAATTTAATTTTCTTTGATGTTGGATGAGAAAAATCAGCACGTAGGGGGGGAGGATTTAATTGCTAACTTACACACGATTTATCTCTTCTCGTTTGTAGGACGTCGCGGCGCTTGTACCCCGATAAGGCCGTGTATGGAAATCGTTTTGTTTCCAGATAAATTATCTCAACTAATGATAATTTTATACGCGCCTCGTTAAGATGCGAGCCATTCGTTAACCTTCAGGTCACACGTGAATCGAAAGCTTCACGAAATCCTCAACCACCACCGTGAGTGGTACATACGTAGGTATATCTACATTGTATCACGTAGGTGCCTTCCAAAAAATATTCGTGTGCATGGGGTTTTGTTTTCCGAATTTAACACAAAACCGGAATTCGTAGTTTTTTTTCTCTTTTACGTAATCTAAAAATAGATCCGGTTCTCTTCTGGAAATCATCTCTCACCTTGAGGAGCGCGTTTCTCATTTTTCCGGTTGGGCATATCTTCACGTGCGTGTATGCTAATTTCTTTTTTTTTCCAAAAGTATTTAGCATACGCCTCGTGAACACGAAACGCACACGGGTGTGTTAAATATTTGCTATTAAAAAATTCGATCCCTTCCAGACTGAATACAAATGCGTTCCTTTTAATAGAAACAGAATCCGAAACGTAGGCGCACTTAAATGCTACGTGGGAAATACCGTGCATTCAATTGTTATTGAATTCCTGATAATCAAAGTAGGCTACGATTTTTAATCGTTTTCATTCCTAAAGGTTGATTATTCGCTTGTGCCAACGTAACCCCCAGGATTGCCAGATTGGGCGAAATTCGATAACGAAGATTCTACAAAATCTCTAGTAATCCATGGAAACAAATTATTTGTTTCTGTTCATTTGTTTTTGATATTTAAATTTTTTTATTAATCGTGCATGTTTTAATTTTTTCCGATTTTTATTCGCTTTTACCCTAATTTTCCTTTTTTTTTAGTCTTTCAATTGTCTTGGATCTTTCATTTGTTTTTTTTTAATTCTAATTTTCTCATCGTTATAATAATACTATGCGTTCGAAGACTGTCACGTTTGGAGTTGGCATTGGTTGGTAAACGTATGTCGTAACCAGCTGATAAAGACATACCGTGTTTGTTGCTATCTGAAGTTATGGCCAACTCCAAACGTGGGAGTTTTTGGACGCGTGTTAATAATAAAATCTGTTTTCAATAAAAGCAATCACATAGTTCGACGTCAGAATTTGTTTTTCACTTGCCTCTCTTTTCATTTTATATTTGTTTCTTCTTTGCTTCTTTTCGAATTGGTTTTCTACTCATTACTTGCTTTCGTTTTTCATTTGTCTTATTTTTGTTTCTGTACAGAAATGAAATAAAATTCTCGGAGGAAATAATCGCCATCACAAATGGTCACGATTACAATAAAAAAAATCAAACTCAAGAAAATAATATCAACGTAATGGTGAAACAAATTCGCAAAGAAAAAGAGAAGAGAGAAGAACGGAAAACAAATCACGATCACTTTACGTTTACGAAAGAAAAAAAACTAAAAAAAATTTAAAATGAATTTTTGATTATTTAATTAATTTCTGAAAAACGAGAAACAAAAGATTAAGAACTCTTTTGTCGATCGAGAAGTTCAATCGAAACGGAAAAGAAAATAAATAAAAATTCCCGAAGAAAGTCAAGAAAAACAAATGACGATCGCAATAAAAGAAAATGAATCGCAGATTTAAAATTACTTTGGAAAAAAATAATAAGAAACGTTCAAGACCTAACGGTAATTCGAAATTCACTTAAAGAAAAAACAAAAAAAAGAGAAACAAATGAAACAAATCATAACATTTGCGAAACGAAAAGAAACACTGAAATTTCTCAATTTCTGAAAAATGACAAACGATAAAAGCGAGATAAAGTGAAGAACGTTTGCGAGAAACCCAACAGAAATAAAAAAAAATGAAAAACAAATGACGATCGTAATATTCGAGTAAACAAAGAAAACGATAACTTAAAAAAAGAACGATAAACCCAACACAAGTAAAAAAATGAAAAACAAATGACGATCGTAATATTCGAGTAAACAAAGAAAACGATAACTTCAAAAAAAAAAAACAAACGACAATCGTAATGGTGACAGCACAGCAACTTTCATTTTTCCTTTGTTTTATTTTCTATTTTAAATTTTGCTTGCCTTTTGTTTTTAATTTTTTTCATTTCATTTTTGGTTTTTGTTTTAGTTTTGTTTTTTTTTTTCTTAATTTTTTCCTTAGCATTCCTTTTACTTTAATAATTTTCTCCCTGTTTTTCATTTGTTTCTTTTCTTCCAATTTTCCTTTCGCTTTTAGTTTTTAATCAGCCTTTGGTCTTCAAATTCGAATAGAAAAAAATAGAAAACTTCTGAAGAAATTAATAGAAACAAATGACGATCGTAATATTCGCGAAAAAAACGAGGAACGGAGAAAATTTTCGAACATACAACAATTTCAAACACCCAACATAGATAACAAAAATATACATAGAAACAAAAAAGATTAAATTGGAAATAATCGGCATGGAAAGTACGGAAAACGATGACTTCAAAAGAAAAACAAACGACGAACGAAAAAGAAACAGAAAAACAAATGGCTTCAGCAATGGTTATAACGGCAACTTTGTCA
This sequence comes from Serrognathus titanus, assembly GCA_039766575.1. Taxonomy (NCBI): domain Eukaryota; kingdom Metazoa; phylum Arthropoda; class Insecta; order Coleoptera; family Lucanidae; genus Serrognathus; species Serrognathus titanus. The sequence continues at coordinate 17,826,591 of CM077911.1, read as the reverse complement.
TTTGTTTTATTTTCTATTTCAAATTTTGTTTGCCTTTTGTTTTTCGTATTTTCGTTTCATTTTTTGTTTTTCTTTTGTTTCTTTTTCTTGGGAAACCCAGTAGAAATTAGGAAAAAAAATGAAAAACAAATGACGAGGAACGCAGGAAATTTTCGATCATGCAATTTCAGATAACGTAAAGAAAAAAAAATAGACATAGAAAACAAAGAAAACCTAACTTCAAAAGAAAAACAAATGACGATCGTAATGGTTATAACAATAACTTTCGTTTTTCATTTGTTTTGTTTTCTATTTTAATTTTTGTTTGCCTGCCTTCGATTTTTTCCATTTCATTTTTTTTCATTTTTGTTTTTGTTTTGTTTTTTTTTTAAAAATGTTTCGTTTCCATACCTTTCATTTCCATTTTCTCCTTGTTTTGCATTTGTTTCTTCCTTTACTTCTAGTTTTTCAGTTTCCTTCAACTGTCTTGGTTTTATTTTTTCCATATTTCTCACTTGTCTCCTTTCATTCTTCATTTGCTTCCCGTTTTGGTTTTTGATTTCTTTTCTTCAACTTTGTTTTTCCTTTCAATTCGCTTTCATTTTTAGTTACGTTGGTTTCATTTTCTATTCTTTTCTATTCTATTCATTCCATTTTTTTTGTTATGTTTAACACTTGTTCTTTTCCTAATTTTTGTGTCAGTCTTAAAATGGAAATAACGCACAGGCCATTCGTGACCGTTTTCTGATTTACATTTTTTAGTGCAAACTGTTTTTTTTTAATTCATTTAAGCGCCATCTATGGACCAACAAGCCAAGTTTTTTTTACTTCAAGCAGAAACTGTCTTTTGTTTCACAGAGTCTTTTGTTTTTCTTTAACACCGCCAGAGATCGATGATGAAACTGCGGAGTCTTGGCTTCGTCTGAAACTCATCTTAAGCGCCATCTATGGACCAACAAACTAATCTTTTCTTTACTTCAAGCAAAAAATGTCTTTTGTTTCACAAAATCTTTTGTTTTTCTTTGACACCGCAAGAGATTTTCCAGCTTCTTTGGGTTTTCGTTTATTTTAATTTTTGCCAATCGATCTCTGATGAAATTGAAGTATCGCGCAGTCTTGAGTTCGTTTGAAACTCATTTTAAGCGCCATCTATGGACTAAAAAACTAAGCTTTTTTGACTTCAAGCCGAAATCGCTGTAGCATTTAAATTTATTACATTTTCGTATCGTCCGACTCCATTTGTGACGGATTCTTTAATGTGTCCTCCCACTGGTGGTCCTGTCCCGTCCTCTTATCGCAAATCAATTAAAACTGACGTCACCCTCGAAGCATTCACTTTCTTCTTCCTCTTCTTTTACGGCCTCGTCTCGAAGTTTATACACATGTATAAATATCACACGGTTTAAAGTAGTTTATGGCCCGCGCGCGCGCAACTAAAACAATAAGATAAAAGGCGAATCTCGACGGAGTTTGTGTATTCTTCATTTCGAAACGTCGCCGCCGTAAATTAAATTTATCTTCGGGCCGACGAAACTGGGTCAGGACTTGTGAACAATGGAGAGAATCGAGAAGGAAAATCTTTCAGCCTTTTTCTTCTCGTGAATGAACTTAAGTACGCAGTTTTGTTCAAACATTAAATAATTATCAAATGAACTCTGTTATTCAATCGCGCAACGTAATTACACTCGACCATTAATAATGGTTACGCGCCTCTTAATTAATTTATTTATGATTAATCGCCTCGGAACACCATCCAGCATGCAAATGAGCTACAAAGCTGTTTACTATTGCATTCGATCGCCTGAGATAAAATTACGGGAGCACGTAATACCCACGCCAATTAAAATAATTATTTGTTTGGTTGTTTTACATAATCGCCGAGGATTGACGTGCGATGACACCAAGATATGTTAATATTCGTCGACGTTGTTCGAATACTTCTGGAGATTATTCGTCCATTTTCCATTATATCAAACCGTTCGACCAGACCATGCATGTATTATATAAATAACGGAACTACTTATATACATCGATAAATTGACATTGACATAATTACTATAGACACCAGTAGCGACAGACTATATGTCTACCTTCATGATTGTGTAGTGTGTACCTCAAGGCACGATACTAAGACCCATTTTATTCGCAATATACAATTTGCAAATAAAACGAACCAAATGGGGGGGGTTAAGATTTTTCTGGGCAATGTCGCCAACTTGATTACAAAATGTCACCAAAAGGCGCCATTTTTTTCTAACGATGAATGTGAAATAAATGTGTTAAAAAACCGTAAATTTCCTATGTATTTTAAAACAGACACGCAAAAATTAAGTGAAAAAACAAATGAAAAACGAAAACCAAACGTTAGATTTAAAAAAAAATGAAAAGCAAAAGGCAAATAAAAAATGAAAATGGAAACAAATAGAAAGGAAAAACGACATTGAAGAAAATAAATCAAAAACCGAAACAGAAAATAAATGAAGAATAAAGCGGGACAAGTGAAAAACGTGGTAAAAATTAAGAAAAATTTGGAAAAACAAAAGCGAGGAGAAAATAAAATAAAAGACTCAAAGGCCGAAGGCAAATTCAAAACTGAATGGAAAACAAAAATCCGCAAAAAAACTACGAAAAAAAAACAAAAACATAATGAAATATAACAAGCAAAAGGCAAACAAAATTCTAACAAAAAAAAAAAACAAATAAAACGAGACAAGTGAAAAGCATGGAGAAATTAAAATTAAAAATAAATCTACAGAAAAGGACATGAAAATTAGAACAAAAAAAAACAAATAAAAACAAAAAGAAGAATTGAAATGAAAAACAAAAAGCAAATATTAAATGAAAAGACATACAAGTGAGAAACAAATGGAAAATTAAAAAACAAAAGGCAAATAAAATTTAAAATGGAAAATAAAACAAATGAAAAATGAAAGTTGCTGTTATAACCATTACGATCGTCATTTTTTTTTTAATTTCTATTGGGTTTGTCGCAAACAATATTTTTTCTTGTTTTTGATTGTTTGCTATTTTTCAAAAAGTAAGAAATTTTATTTTAGATTTCTATGTGTTCCTTTTGTAAATAATATGTTTGTCATTTGTTTTCCTTTTTTCTTTGTTTTTTTCTTTGTTGTGAATTTCGAATTACTATTTTTTAAAGAAATTTTAAATCTACAATTCAAAAACTAAAAGAGTAGTAAAATTAGAAGAAAAAAAAAACAAATGAAAAATAAGGAAAAAATTAAAATAAAAGAATCTAAGGCCGGAGGCAAATGAAAAACTGAGTCAAATCAAATCAAAAACCAAAAATGAAATGAAGAAATGGAAAACGAAAGTCGAATAAATAGAAAATGAAACAAATGAAAACTTTGCTGCTATAATCATTACGATACTCATTTGTTTTGTCTTTTTTCTTTCGTAAAATTTACGATCGTCATTTGTTTTTTTTTAAGTTATCGTTTCCTTTCTTTTCTATGCCGATTGCGTTTTTCTAATAATTGAAAATGGTTTTCTTTTTGTTTTTGTTTTTGTTTGACGATCGTCGAATGAATGAATGAAAAACAAAAGAGAATCAACGACTTTTCAGAAAATGATTAAAGACTGACGTAAAGCAAACGAAGAATTCGACAAAAAGGAACAAAAAAAAATGAAGCGAACAATAGCAAATGAATGGATAAAAAACAAAAGAGGATCGACGATTTTTGTACAGGACGTGAAAACATAATTAAAGACTAACGTAAAGCGAAGGAAGAATTCGACAACAAAGAACAAATGAAGTGAACAACAATGAATGACTGAAAAAAGAAAAACAAAAGAGGATCGACAACTTTTCTGCGGGACGTCAAAACATGATTAAAGAACTAAAGCAAAGCGAACGACGAATTCGACAACAAAAAACAAAAAGATGAAGTGAACAACAATGAACGAATGAAAAAAAACAAACAAAAAAGAATCGACGACTTTTTCAGAAAATAAATAAAGACTGACGTAAAGCAAACGAAAAATTCGACAAAAAGGAACAAAAAAAAATGAAGCAAACGACAATGAATGAATGGAAAAAAAAACAAAAGAGGATCGGCGACTTCTCCGCGGGACATCAAAAATTAATTGAAGTCTAAAGTAAAGTGAACGAGAAATTCAATAACAAAAAACAAAAAGATGAAGTGAACAACAATGAACAAATGAAAAAAAAAACAAAAGAGAATCGACGACCTTTTCAGAAAACAATTAAAGATTGACGTAAAGCAAACGAAGAATTCGACAAAAAGGAACAAAAAAATTAAGTGAACAACAATGAACAAATGAAAAAAAAAACAAAAGAGAATCGACGACCTTTTCAGAAAACAATTAAAGATTGACGTAAAGCAAACGAAGAATTCGACAAAAAGGAACAAAAAATTAAGTGAACAACAATGAACGAATGAAAAAAAAACAAAAGAGAATCGACGACTTTTCAGAAAACAATTAAAGATTGACGTAAAGCAAACGAAGAATTCGACAAAAAGGAACAAAAAAAAAATGAAGCGAACAACAATGAATGAATGGAAAACAAACAAAAGAGGATCGACGACTTTTCTGCGAGACGTCAAAACATAATTAAAGACTAAAGTAAAGCAAAGGAAGAAATCGGCAACAAAGAACAAATGAAGTGAACAACAATGAATGACTGAAAAAAAAACGAAAGAGGATCGACGATTTTTTTGCGGGACGTCAAAAAATTATCAAAGTCTAAAGTAAAGTGAACGAAAAGTTCAACAACAAGAAACAAAAAGATGAAGTGAACATCAATGAACGAATGAAAGAAAAACGAAAGAGAATCGACGACTTTTCAGAAAATAATTGAAGACTGACGTATCGCTAATAATTCGACAAAAAGGAATAAGAAAAACGAAGTGAACGACAATGAATGCAGGGCGACAGAAAACAATTAAAGACTTCCTAACGATAAAAATTTAAAATCAAGTTTTCTTGCCAGATGAAAATTATAATTATAATTTTCATCTGGCAAGAAAACTTAATTTTATAATTGTCAATTTGTTGTCTTAGTAACATCAAAACAAATATTTTAAAAATGTCACTTTTGTAGTTTTACTAGAGAATGCAATCGCTTCCTTGTATAATTTGCAAAAGATTTTCATATTTTTATCATTAATTCCTGTTCTTGTGTTTTGGGATTTTAGAAATTCAAAAAGGGGTAAGTTTTTCTAAATTTTTCAATAAACCAAAATTTTTTAAGGTACAGAGTTCTGATGAAGCCCGATAAGGCCGAAATACATGTATAAACTCTTTCCTAACACTTTCTATACTGCCAGTTATACAATTTTGATAAAAATTCAAGTGAACAACAAGAAGATGAACGAAAAACAAAAGAAGATTGACGAAGTATTTGAAAATCAATGCGTGAATTGCATAACTTCAAACTAGAACTTGCGAATTTCTGGGAGATTCGGCGAACTTGCCTTCTGTTCAACGGCATTTTTTATATTTGCTCGTTTACTATACAGGATGTCCACTTAAAATCATCACGCATCTTAAAAATTGAAAATACTTCCGTGCGTGTTTTCAGTAGATTATGAAAACATGAAGTAAATTCGATTTGTTTGATGGTTTGCCTTTTTCTAGTCTTCAGGGGTCGCGATTGAAAATTAAAGCAGCGGTACAGACGTGAACGCATTGTATTTGTTGTCAAGTGTCACTTGTCACAAGCGTCGTGCCAAAAAAAAAATGGTTTCTTGGGAAACGCGGAATTAATAAAATCAATTTACAAGTTGGTTTTCGTTTTTTTTTTTGATATACGAATAGAAACACGTCTTCGTTGGGCCGATCAAAACATAAACTCACACGCCAGGCGACAACTTAATCCTCTTAATTAAACAACAAAAAATAAATAAATAAGAGACGTGTGTGAGGACGGCCGCGGCCTAATCATGGGAAATAAACGAGATTAGGGCGTGACAATGGAAAAAGTAAATCCGCGACTGATGGGCACCTGCGAGTTCCCATTCTCTTTTTCGGGCTTCTTTAATCCGTGTCGAAGGAGACAGCTGGCAATGACCAAGCCGCTCAAGATGAAGCAAATAACTATTTATTTTCAAAATAGCTCAAGAAATAGGCGCACCAGGGATTAAGCTGTTATCTTTATTAGCGCTCCTCTAATCGTTGTGTTCGCTGTGTCATCTTGTCATGTCATTATAAAGCGTTGACAAGAGAAAAACGCATTTTATTACCTACCAGGCCTACTAGTTACGCGCGCGTACATGATTATGACAATTTACGACAGGTTCCGATGATTACACGTTAAGGCATTCTTGTAGGTAATAGACGTGCTAATGGTGATGGAGCAAATTGGATAAAAACAAAAACTAATCATTTTATGTGTGGTCATTGGTTTTTGTGGGTGAGCGCAAATACGCGCGAGTTCATTACAGTTATGTGATGTGGGGGTTTTCTTCTTCTTCTTGTTCTTCTTCTTCTTCAACATTCCCATTTTAATAACATCCTATAATAACTTGCGTCGCCGTCGATCAAGATCGTTGACTTTCCCATCTCACACTTAGCGCGCCACTTGTAAACTTAATTAGCTCTCAACAGCAATTAGTTTCAACTTCTTGTAATAGTGCATGCCAGTGCTTCCCAAACTTTTTACTGCATTACACGCCGCCACCAGGAAACGATAACACAAACTTTGAAGGCCCCCGAAATTTTTCCCTTGCAATTTTTGAGGGAGGGATTAAAAAAATCAGCGCTGGGAGTAGGCAACCAAACGAACAGGTGTGTGAGTTTGGATGCCAGTTATTTGGAAAAAGTTTGGAATCACTGTTTATTTAGTAAGTGCTACCAGCTTTACACGCGTTGCAACTGCACTTCTAAATAAAAGCAGGATCGTCGTTTTTTTTAATCATAATTCATTAATTACGGTCCTGAAAGACTGACATGATTGGCGCTGATTCTTTTCGGCAGCGGCGCTCGTTTTAATTTAATAAGTAAACAGATGAGGAGTTACTTAAAGAAAACACGTCCAGTTAATTGGAGCAGGGTTGCCAATAGGTTTTCACAAAAAGTCTGAACGTCATTAAAAAGTGTCAAACATAATTCACTAAAATCCCACTAACTTTATTAAATATAGACTGCTTAGGGAAGTGTTACCAATTAGAAGTGTTACCAATTAGAAGTTGCCAAATATTTAATTAAAAAAATCCAATGATTTACACACTTTGAAATTAAGCTAAGACGTACTTAGTAGATTTAGTGTAAATTTAAAAAAGATTGGCAATACTGACTTTAATGTAAAAAAAAAAAAATAAAACGAAAGCTTCATCTTTTTGTGATTAAAAACAAAGTAAAAGAAAACAAGAACAAAAAACAACGTGTAAAATATGATGAACAAAAACAAAAGAAATTTGACAATTCTTTACAAAAAAAAAAAACTATAACAAAAGAAGATCGCAATAAAATTTATTTCGACGATGAAAAAAAAACAAACAAAAGACAATCGACTGCTTTTCTGCGAGACGTCAGAAAATGTTGAGAGACTACTTAGCGTAAAGTGAACGAAGAATTCGATGAAAAGAAACAAAAAAGTAAAGAGAATGAACGACAATAAAAAAAACAAAAGACGATCGATGATTTTTTGCGGGCCGCCAGAAAATATTTAAAGACCACTTAACGTGAAACGAACGAAGAATGCGACGAAAAATAACAAAAAGAAGCTTTAAGTTCAACAAGAAGATGAAAGAAAAACAAAAGAAGACCGACGATCTTCAAACTTTCAAAATTAATTTCATTTCTCTTTTTGGTCAAAAACTTAAACAAAAGACGTTCGATTAGAAACAAGAAACGATCGCCGACTCTGATATAAGAAATCTTCTCGTTTTCATTTTGACGTTGAAAAAATAAACAAAAGCGATAATACGAAATGCATCGAATTTAGATTTTTTTTTTTCATAAATAAAATAACAAAACACAATCGACAACCGCGTTTTCTTCGTCGAAAGGCGCAAGAATAAATAAATAAACAAAACACAATCGATGGTAGAAAAGAAACGTTTTGTTTTTGTTTCTTTGTCCAAAACTTCAACTTCTTTTTGTCAAAATCTAAACAAAAGACGATCAATTGTGTAATAAATGCAGGTTGACGATCTTTCGTTTTCATTTTGACATTAAAAAAACAAATGAAAGCGATAACAAAAGACGTTCGAATTTGCATCAAATTCAGATGGTGTCATAAAAAATAACAAAACACAATCGATAACCGTGTTTTCTTCATCGAAAGGCGCAAGAGTAAGTAAATAAACAAAAGACAATCGATGGTAGAAAAGAAACGTTTAGTTTTTGTTTCTTCGTCCAAAACCTCAGCTTCTTTTTGTTAAAAACTTAAACAAAAGACGATCAATTGTGTAATATATGCAGGTTGATGTCTCGGATACCTATAAGAAGTTCTTTCGTTTTCATTTTGACATTAAAAAAACAAATGAAAGCAATAACAAAAGATGTTCGAATTCGTGTCAAATTCAGATGGTTTCATAAAAAATAACAAAACACAATCGACAACCGCGTTTTCTTCGTCGAAAGGCGCAAGAATAAATAAATAAACAAAACACAATCGATGGTAGAAAAGAAACGTTTTGTTTTTGTTTCTTCGTCCAAAATTTCAAATTCTTTTTGTGAAAACATAAACGAATTTATTTTAACATAGAAACTCTAAATAAAAGCGATAACAAAAGACGTGCGAATCCGAATTCATAAAGAAGATAACAAAACACAATCGATGGTAGAAAAGAAAGGGGAATGACGATCGAGTTCATTTGTTTTTTTCTTCGTCGAGCCCGAAACATGTTTATTAAATAAAGAATTGTCGAAGAAAAGTGTTTTTTTGCGAAAATAGAAAAAAACTATTTTAGGTTGGCACGCATTATTAGTAAAGAAGAAATCGATTTCTACGCTTGGCGAACGTCGTTTATTATCTTGTGAATGACGGAACCAAATAAAATCAGAGTTGCCAACTGGAGGAAAACCGAAAGCACCAGACGACGATCTTCGTCATTTGTTTTTTTCTTCGTCGAGCCCGAAACATGTTTATTAAATAAAAAATTGTCGAAGAAAAATGATTTTTGCGAAAATAGAAAAAAACTATTTTAGGTTGGCACGCACTGTTGGTAAAGAAGAAATCGATTTCTACGCTTAACGAACGTCGTTTATTATCTTGTGAATGACGGAATCAAATGAAAATCAGAGTTGCCAACTAGAAGAAAACCGAAAGCACCAGATCTAGTCTCAAATAGCTTTAGAAAGTACTAACAGTTATTGTTGCCTACATTGATTTTATAATAAAGCCACCCTTCCAGGATTTCAGAAATTTTTTACCAATTACTTCTATATTTTAGCGAATAGGCATAGGTTGGTGGGAATGAACGTACTCTAAACAGTCTAAACGCGCCGCAAATGTTGTCAACTGTCAAACGACGACGCGCAGTCGCTATTATCGACTTTGTTCTGTAAAATTCGTTTGACAGTTGATAGCGTAGGCGGAGCGTTTAGAGCATGTTCATTCTGTCTATTACCAACATCAAGATAATGAAATTCCTACTGGTTAAATGCAAATTTCAATTTTTCTTTTTTTTATATCAAAACCGCGCCCGAAATTTAAAACAGGTAGCAGTTTACAAATAACAGACAAAAACGGGTAACAGCCTTTTTTATTTGATATATCCCTGTAAAAACCCCATAAGAAAATGGGCCTTAAACTTTGCTTTCTAGATTTTGACGGAATCATGAAAGACCGACGCCCAATCGACTGCTTTATTTTGAGCTGGTGATGCGGGAAACTTTGTGTGAAATTTGGGGTACTGGGGTGGGCGGTGGACCTGGCAACACTGGGCCTTCTTCTTAATCTGTGCGTGCGTACCTCCGTCGTGAAGTCCGAATAATCTCGCCGTAAAAAAAAATTATCGGGCTTATTTTTGAACGTATTTTAACACGGTCGGTTTATCGTCGGTTCAAGAGTTCGCGGTTTAATCACACCATAAAAAAAAATAAAGAAATAATAAAAACGGACGTTATTACTTAATATTTTTGTTTAATTCCGAATACGATTGCGAGAGTCTTGTGGGGAGCATCAGTAATTAACCTGGACCATTCTTTTTTGTTCACCTCCTTTTAATTTCTTTCTAATAAACAAAACGGTTTAAACATACCCCCCTGTGGCCACGGGTTGCAGTCCATTCTCGTTTTCTCCACCTATCCTCGACGGAGAAGAGGGCGAAGGCGACGGGGAAGGCTCAGCTTTGATGTTGGAAAGCAACCACAAGAAGATGGCATATCGAGATGCACGTCCGCCAGTCATTCTCACTCGTTTCGCACTATCTGAAAGCAAAGAGATAAATAGAATTTGCAAAGCATAATTTAAAAAAAAAACACCAGCAAAACAAACAAAAAGGAATGACCCGTTAATGTCTTTTAAACGACGGGACTAAATTGTAGAAGTCGATGTGAACTCGAAGTTTGAATAGTTTAGGCGCGAATAGAGAACCGGGAAATATTTCGATAACGTCAGAGGGACTGTTCGGAATTAATTAGGAAATTAGAAAAGCGCAACAAGTCGAATTTAAAGTCCGTTTTAAATGTACAACAACGAAGTGAGAACAAAAGTCAAGCGAGCTTCTAAATCATCCTGGAACGTGACGATGCCACGGATTATTAGCTTTTTTCTTTTCTTTTACTTTATTATTATTATTCACGAACACGCGTAAATACTGCTGTAACGTGAATAACAATGACACGAGTTTTGCGATGGTTCTCCGAAAATTGCTCGAGGTTAACGATGCAGTGAAAAATTAATTATTGTTTACACATACATATTATTATACAGGGTCCCCCAAGATAAGTTTTATACATGCATGTATTATACAGGGTTCCCCAAGATGTTCTCCCAAATTGATTTGTATACAGGGTCTTCCATATTACGATTTCTCAATAAAACATTTCATATTGTTAAAATCGAATTACAATTGGCGTTAAAGTTCACTGCTAGCACCTTACTTTTATTTATTAGCGAATATTAAACATAGTAGCGACGAATACAAAAATCACAACTTAATGTATTACAATATTATGCAGTTTCTACCAACTGTAAGAAATAAAAATTATTTAATAACGTTTACTTAAATGTAACGTAATGGGTTTCGTTATTTACTATTTCCGTACGATCCGTTCTCGTTAGGCCGTAGGTGCAAGCGAGATTAAACCTCATTAGGCCTGCAGATTAATGATGGGGCTTGTAATTACGCCGGTAATTACCCGCTTTATTCGAAATTGGAAACGCAAATAAAAGTCCTCCCTGCAGCCACATCATATTTTAATGCGCTCGAGACCGTTCACGTGCACTTTCCTCGTAATCTTAATAGGTTATGGGTCCAAAATAAAATTCCTCGTTATTTTAGCTTAAAATATCTCCTGTCACATTATAAGTACGGATCAGAATGGGCTTCCGCGTTTCCTCCGTTACAAAAATTTTATTTGGTGTATTGGCATTTGTACTTTGACAACAAACAAATTATTCATTCACGTAAATTTATGGTGTGATCGATGACCTTTGCTGTTATTGAACGGTACGTTTGATGGGCGTGGATAAACAAAAAAGGTTCGATATTCTTGAGGGGCGTGGCTTTAAGCACGTTCTGATTGCTTGTGAGCAAATCAGTGATGATTGTCTCAAAAAGACGGGATTAAGACACCCGTTTCTTCACAAAAATATATTTTATGTTACGCTAGTGAAGAGGGAACGGTTCGTTTCAATTTCCTTCGGACTGAACAGTTACGAAAATTTTTGATGGGCGTGGTTAAACTAAAAAGTTGAATTCCGACGAGTATTTTTGAGAACATTCTGATTGCCTGTGAGCCAATCACCTGTGATGATTGTTTCAGAAAGGCATGTGAGTCGCGCTTGTTAACTCTTTCAACCACGCCCCTTTTGTCAACAGAAATACTTTATATTGTGTTAGTCAGGACCAGTGCGTTTCAATTTTCTTCTATCTAAATTCTAATAAAATGTTTTGATGGGCGTGGTTAAACTGAAACGATAGATTCCGAATAATAATCTTGAGGGGCGTGGCTTTGAGCTTGTGAGGCAATCAGTGATCAAAAAGGCCTCGTAAAACATATTTTACATTATGCTCCTCCCACAAAACGCTTTCATATTATAATTACACAAAATTATTACGTACGTTCAAGTGCACTGCGATTCAATTAGTCAGCCTTAAGTTTGATTGTGTTATGTTAGTCAGGAGAGATCAATTTTCTTTGATCTAAACTGTAATAAAATTGTTTTGATGGGCGTGGTTAAACTAAAAAGATATATTCCGAATAATAATCTTGAGGAGCGCTACAATTGTCTGTAAGCCAATCAATGATCAAGAAAGGCCTTGTAACCTTAAAACCACGCCCGTTTTGTTATGCTCCTCCCACAAAAAGCTTTCATATCACGATTACACAAAATGATTGTGTGCCTTCAAGTTTGCTACGATTCAATTGGTAAGCAGTATTTTTGAGGGGTTTGGCCTATTGATTATGATTCTTTGCGACATAATGAAATTAAAAATCTTGCGTTCTTTCGCTGGTAGTTGCAATCACGCCCCTTTTATCGCTATCCCACTTACGCTTAGGTGCGTTCCAGTTTTCTGTGAGTTAAGTAGTGGAAAAATGTCCTTGAAGGCGTGGAAACTAATAATCTTCACGCTTAGTGGTCAGTTGTAACCACTGAAACATTTTTTTAAAAATTTCTTCTCCTAATTGGCCGTGAGTTGTTAGTTGTGAACCACTCCTGCTTGAATCTTAATAAATTGATGTATGTTATAGCCTTACTTTTTTTATTGAAGGAAATGTCATAAAGTTTATGATCTTCTGAAGAATCGAGACGGTCTGGGAACGCCTTCGAGATTATTACGAATCAATGGCTGGATTTCTAGTTCATCCTGGCGTCCTTACAATAACATCTAAATTACCCACCCCCGTCTCACTGTTGCTAGCCGAAGGGAAAGCTGTTGAAAGCTACAGCGCAGACTTGTTACTAGGTTAACAGGAGTTTTCTAGTAGTAGAGTAATGTAATGGGTTATGGGCCCGGTATAATCGTGAAAGTTGTAGAAATGTCATAGCAACTACATATGTCTTCTGTGTTGAGTTTTCAGCTTTGTTTGGTTGGAAATGGTGAATAAAAGTAAAACAAATGCCTATTTACGGTAAACCTCTCATTAAATCTTAATCTATACGCCACCTACATAACTTATCCATGCGGTTTAACCAAAGCTGTTGTATAGGCCACCCACATAACTTGCCTAAAACAGTCCACATACGTCTAGAAGTTTCGCGTGGCGCCTAGTCGACACCGGACCGTTCGAGATAAGTCAATTTAATTACAAATAAAAGAAGAACGCTGAATTTAAACTAGTTTACGTCGTGCGTGTGCAATTCCACGGGGTATTTCAAAACGATTGGACTCGTTGTTGTGATCTAAGAGTATATACAGAGTGTGTCAACCAAGAATATGCATGCATATCTAAGGTGTCTTTTAAGTGATGCAAGGGGCTTTAAAAAGCCTGAATTTTCTGATTCGTTCTTCGAGTAAAATGAAAACGATGAGTAGTGAAAAAAGAGAACCTAATTATACATAGATTAGTAGGATGTGTACCATACGAAGATCTCGGCGTTATCGCCGGCTCGCTTCCGGATATTTTGCAGTCCTCGTTTATCTTGAGCGCGCTTCCGTTTGGATTCCATTCTCACACAGAACAAAAACCCAGGAAAAAACGGCCCGAAATAGCTCCGGCGAGCGTTTTTCGGTCGTGACGAGTAATGCCGTTTTGTTAATTACCCGAGAGGGAAGCGTCGACTAATTAAGTCCGGGAACATCACGTGTCAATGGGGCGTAAATAACTTGAAAGGTTTCAGTGATTAAACAATATTTTATTTTAACATCACGAGAACCAATAAGAAATTAACAATATATAGGTGGTTCTGAAAACTGATGCATGACATGGGTAGCGTCTTTAAAAAAAAAAAATTAACAAATTAGTACAAAAATAACTCGCTGAAGTTCTAATTTCAACGTTAGACGAATAAATAATTAGTATTATTAACTTAATCTAAATCAAAATTACGTTTTTGGTGCGTTTTTCAAATGTGTGCCTTGCTTACTTACAATTTTCGTAAAGGTAGCGTAATTGTGACAGCATTGAGTGTAATAGTTGACAATGTTGCCATCAGATATTTTGAGAGCCTGACACAAAAGCCAATCATGATCGCAAGAAGCAGTGAAATTAAATCGATGTAGAGAAAAGCGTCAATAATTTATTTGTTTTTAACCGAAAATAAATCGATGTAGAGTCAGTAATTCATTTGTTTCTAAGACATCTAATTCGTGTTAACAAATTAAGTATGAAATTACGTATGAATCAAACTTTTAAGTACAGAAAAAATTGTGGTTTAAATCTTCTTCAGAAGCGGCGATACTTCGCACGATTCGGCAACTCTGTGTTATGATCTAGGTAGCAGTCAGTGTTGCCAACTTAAGGGATTTCTTTTCTAAAAAAATTTATTTCCTAAAAGAAGCTGAAAGCCGACAACATTCCCCAGGCAGCTCAAAGTTGTTCTTTTATGTATTTCATATTGAAAAACCACCATCTGTTGAGCAAAGTTTCAACTGACAGTCGTTTCTGGATGGTAAGAAAAAATTACTTGCGTTGTTGTAAGACATTCAACAACGCGATTTGCTAAAACAAGCCGAAATTTTCTTCTTCTTTGTTTTACGGAGACAGAAGACCAAATAGAAAACCTGTCACTTGTCATCAGCAAAGGACGAGTGTTTGCGTGAGACATCGAACAACGCCATCTTTTGCAGTTTTTTTAATTATCTGTGGAACATATGGAAGGCAAATAAAAAGAACTGCAACAGATGGCGCTATTCCATATCTCGCAATTTTTTTGCCATTTTTTTTTGTATTTAAAAGTTTCATTTGTACGCAAATTTCACTTAATTCATTAACATGATAAGCTCCTAAAAACAATTGAATTACTGACGTTTCTCTCTACATCGATTTATTTTCACTACTCTTACAGTAGTGAGTTTGTTTTTACGGACCAAGAAGGAAAATGACACTTGTCATCAACAAAGGACGAATATTTGTGTGAGATATTGAACAACGCCATCTGTGGCAGGTTTTTCTTATTATCTGTTAAAAACAAATTAATTGCTAATGTTCTTCTGCTAGTGAGTTTATTTTTGCGGAGGTGGAAAACCAAGAAGAAAATGTCACATGTGAGATATTGAACAGCGCCATCTGTTGTAGTTTTCTTTTATTATCAAATATTTTTTGTTTTCCCCTGCTTGTTTCAAAGCGTTTCCTGAATTTTCTGAATTGCGTCCTAACATCGATTGTCTTTTGTTTTTTTTTTAAATTTTTTTAAATATTGTGTATTTTTTAAAAATTTTGTTCATTTGTTTTTTTTTTGCTTCGTGACTTTTCTTCCCAAACAGTTCTTTTTTTAAAATTTATTAGTCTACTGAATTGTGTGTAAAAGAAATCAGCAAAGGACGAGTATTCGTGCGAGATATTGATCAGCGCCATCTATTGCAATATTTTTTAATTATCTGTTCACCATATGAAAGACAAATAATAAAAAAAATGGCGGTGTTCCATATTTCACAATTTTTTTATCATTTTTTAATAATTTAAAACTTTCACTCATACGCAAATTTTACTTAATTTGTTAATATGAATTAAAGGCTCTTAAAAAACAAATGAATTACTGACGTTAAGTCGATTTATTTTCAGTTGAAAACAAATTAATTACTGACGTTTCTCTCTGCATCGATTTATTTTCACTGCTCCTACAAGTAGTGAGTTTGCTTTTACGGAGGCGGTAGACCAAGAAGAAAATGTCACTTGTCATCATCAAAGGACGAGTATTCGTGTGAGATATTGAACAGCTCCATCTGTTGCAGTATCTGTTGACCATATGGAATGCAAATAACTCTTTGTTTTACATTGTTTGTTTCAAATTGTTTCATGAAGTTACTGAATCGTGCTCTATCATCGCCCGTCTTTTGTTTTTTTACTTTTTTTAATATTATTGCTGATTGTTATTTTTTGAATTTTATTCATTTGTTTTTTTTTTGTTTTGGCACCTTTCCTTACTGTCTTTTGTTTTTATCATAAATTTTATTATTTCGTATTCCTTAAAAGTTTTGTTATTTCTTCTGCTTTCTCATCGTTCTTTTCATTTCTTTTTCTTATTGTTATCTATTAAATTGTGTCATAGAATCGATTGTCTTTTGTTTTATTATTATTCTTTTAAATTTGTTATTTATTTTTTGAATTTATATTGTTTTGTCATCGTTATTTTCAAATTGCTCTTTTTTAAATTTGTTATTAATCTTCTGAATTGTCCGAAAAAATCGATAGTCTTTTGTTTTTTTCTAACTTGAAGTATTTTTAATGTCATTTTTTACGTTTTTTTTAAAATTTATTCCTGAATTTAGGATAACTGAGGGATTTCCTGTGTTGCAAAGGTAATTTTTGACAATTCTTGAGGGATTTTTGCTTTTAGCGGGTTGGTAATATCAATTATTATAAAGTTGTAAATAGGAGAGGAATATTTGTAATAGCTTGCCGATTTTTTTTTCATTTTTGCCACAAAGTTTTGTTTCTTTTCGTCAGAGCTTTCTCCTTCTTTTCTTCTTCTTTCTGTGGATGAAAGTTTTAGTCTATTTCCTGTCAAAATTCTTCTTTTTGTCAAAGTTTTATTCTACTCTCTTTTAAAGTTCGACTCTACATACAGTGTGATGGCCCAAATCCTATGCTCGCCACTATACCTCTTGCTACTCTCGGTGCTGCTGCTTCGTGACAGCCCTGAATGAAGAAATTCTTCTGTAGCAAAGGGCGAAACGTCGCCCCCCAATAAGTGACTTTTGATTACATAATTATGACATTATTACAGTGATTGCAGATTTCTGTAATTGAAAAGTACGGACACGCTGCGCCGCTTCAAGCCAAGGCTCATTTCCTATGCTCGCAACTGTACTTCTTGCTGATCTCGTTGCTGCTGCTGCTTCGTGACAACTTTGAAGAAATTCTTCTGTAGCAAAGGGCGAAACGTCGCCCCCCACTAAGTGACTTTTGATTACATAATAATGACATTAATTACAGATTTCTGTAATTGAAACGCGTCGCTTCGAGCCATGGCCCATTTCCTTTGCTCGCCACTGTACTTCTTGCTGATCTCGTTGCTGCTGCTGCTGCTTCGTGACAACCCTGAGGAAATTTTTCTGTAGCAAAAGACGAAACGTCGCCCGCCCAATAAGTGACTTTCGCCTCAGTAGATGGCGTTTTATCAGTTTATTTTGGGGCGAGGCAATGTTTTTTTTTCCAGACTTAATTATCGATTATAAAACTCGCCTCGAAAAAATCCTTGAGACACGCGCATATTTTATCACGTCGTCCTCTCATCATCAATATGAATGAAGAAGAAAATGTGAACTTTCCGGTTGCCGCCGCGAATGTTTGCGATTCCTCGCCGGTGTTTTCAGGCCTTGAGCGTCAAATCTCTTTGGCGAAACTGATTTGCATCGGAATGCTCGGAGGAGACCTCTATCGATTTTGCAAATTCTGGCGCGGCCTTAAGCAAAAAAGAAATCACCATCCTGCGTTCGCACGCAACTTATGCAAATTTAATGAAAATTTTACTATTGCGACCTCGTCAAGGAGCGACTTTTGATGAGTTTCTTTTTTCGTTACATTCACTTAATTTAAGAATAATATTTAGGCAAAGAAAAAAAATTGTACATGATGGGTTGTTGTTAGAACTTGGTAGCATCGTTTCAACGCGATTTTTTCCTTTCAATAATTAATCATGCCCCGGACTTGTTAACCAGCTTTCGAACGAGAGCGACTTTAATTGTTTGTTTTTCAGCCAGAGAGCGATGATTACACTATCTCGTAAAACGCCGTTTAAAAATATCAAATTACATACAATACTGTTAACAAAAGGCAGGGCAATTACAGCAAGTTAAAGTCGAGTCCAGTAAAATACTTTTGCGGTGCGCGGAAATTACTTCTTGAGCGCTTCCAAAAAAAAAAAAATTACATACTTACGAAAATTCTCTGAAATAATCCTTCCCTTATCACAATGGTCCTCGACGATCACTACACATCGCGTCTTCGCCTTAATATCTCGTGGGTGCGTGCGTCACGAAAAAGAAGTGCGTATGTAAGCGCACACGCACAGTCAGTCAAACAAGAACGTTTCTCTTGCAGCACCAAGATGCGACTGTGGTACAGAGCCTGTTCGATGTCGATTTCATATGTCGTCGTTAATGTATGCATGTGGATCTGTTTGCTGGCCGAAGTCGCGTGTTCGCGCTCCTATCTGGCCGGCCGAAGCTCGCCAGGAATTGAATAATTGTATGACATAAGCGCTTAACTATAATTGAACTTGTTAATTTATTTTACCTACAGGCGGAATTGCTGAGAGCCGCTCGCTTACTTCCAACCGTGGATGTGTGTTTGATTGAATAATTAGCGGCGGCGAGATTAGCGAATTTTATTATTTGTTACGTCTAAGATCGTCTACGACGCGTAACCACAGAAAAATTTGCCTAATTTGTTCATAAATTACACAAATTAAGTTGCGCAACGAACTTCATGTCATTGGTTTTCTCGCAAAACCATGACATGAGCTAATTTCATTGCGTTACCAACCGTTGCGTACTGTCAACCTTCCGGTGTGAAAGGTTATTTCAACGGTAGACGGAGCCGCTGGCATGAATTTGTCTAATAACTGAAGAAAAGCGAAAGAAGAACAATGAAACGTAACTAACTTCATAACGTTGGTTTTCTCCATAAAATCAACCACTTTTGACATGAGGCACGACTCTATGCGAAGCTACTTCATTGCGTTACCAGCAGTTGAGACCTTCCGGTCTGCATATAAAACTCTTCGGCGTGAAAGTTTATTTTACCTGTAGGTGGAGCCCCTGGCATAGTTCAAACCACGAGTGTGTCTAATAAGTGAAGAAAAGCGAAAGGAGAAAAGAATAGCAACAATAAAACAAGTTGCGTAACTAATTTCATAAAACCAGTCGCTCTTGACGTGAGGTACAATTCTAATACGAAGCTAACTTCGTTGCTTTACCAATTACCACGAATTGGCAACACTGGTTTGAATATGATTGTGATAAATTAATAAAAACAAAAGAAAAAGAAGAACAACAACAGTAAAACAAGTCAAACATAAATTAAGTTGGGCAACTAACTTCAAGACGTTGGTTCTTGTGTGCCTCAAGGTACAGTACTTTCAAATATACCCCGAGTCCCACGTGATCACCCAAATTTGACAATCAAGAATTAAAACAAATGCTTTATGGATATGACAATTTAATGTTTGTTATCTAAACTATTTATAAATGAAACCAATAATAATAATCACGCACGCCTGTGTTCACTTTTGTTGCTTTTTTAATAGCATACAGTGTCGCCAACCTGCACGAAACAATTTTTTTAAGAAGCGATGGTTAATTTTGCCACGTAATTTTGTCGGTAATTGTTGTAAGCACGGAATAGTGACTGATGGTTTGCGACCAGATTATTCCCAACGTAAAGAAGTGTAATTCCACATGACACCTGTCAAATTAAATCACTTCAGTAAGGGATTGTTTTTTTTTTGTTGATAACTGGCAGCATTGAATTGTCGTTGCGATGGCACTCGATTGTTTCCTTTATTCACCAAAGAGGGCGGAGTTAAATTGTGAAAGATACAGAAAGAAATTCTAAAACGCCCTCTTTTGGTAATGTGAGAAATCACCAATACGCGAATGAGACAGAAAATTTTTTCTGTTTCTCTTTCTAAGTCCTAGGAAAGATGCCTTATTTATCTATTTCTTTCTCCGGAAAAGTCACATTTGACAAGTACGTTCTAATTTTATAATTTATGCAAAACGTGGCGAAACCCACGCTTTTGACATGAGGCTCAGTGTCGCCAACTCTAGCAAAATCGCCCTTTCTTGGGGAATTTTAAACCCCGTTAGGGACAAAGCGAATTTTTATAAAATCAAGGCGAAGTCAGACATTTGTGTTAAACAGAAAAAAGTTAAAAATAGGAAGAGTTGCTAATATCAGTGATAATTAAAGAAATACATATATATATTAACAGCGCCATCTAGCACATATAACAAACATTAACATAAAAATCTGTCAGTGTAAGATCTAAAAAGATCAAAAATAGTAAAAAAAAACATTAACAGCGCCATCTAATGGATATAACACGCACTGAAATATAAAACTGTCAGTGTAAGATCCTGAAAGATCAAAGAAAAGCATCAATAGCGCCATCTACCAGAAAAATATTTAATGATAACAAGAGTTGCTAATATCTGTAATAATTACTGATCTAAAAAGACTAAATAGCAAAAAAGAACGCCATCTAGCACATCTAACAAACATTAATATAAAAATCTGTTAGTGTAATATCTAAAAAGATCAAAAATAGTAAAAAAAACATTAACAGCGCCATCTACTGGATATAATAAGCACTAAAATATAAATCTGTTAGCGTAAGATCTTGAAAGATCAAAAAAAGGCATCAATAGCGCCATCTACCAGAAAAATATTTAATGATAACAAGAGTTACTAATGTCAGTAATAATTACTGATCTAAAAACTAAATAGCAAAAAAAATATTAACAACGCCATCTAGCACATATAGCAAACATTAATATAAAAATCTGTCAGTGTAAGATCTAAAAAGATCAAAAATTGTAAAAAAGAACATTAGCAGCGCCGTCTACTGGATATAACAAGCACTAAAATATAAATCTATCAGTGTAAGATCTTGAAAGATCAAAAAAAGGGCATCAACAGCGCCATCTACCAGTTTAACAAAAGTTAGGAAAGACATACTAATTTGTGTACACCCCAATTGCTTGTTATACTTAAGGGAGAGATAAAAACTTATGTATTTATACTTCTGCCGCACTTTAAATTATGCGTGTGTGATTTATGACGAGCTGGTTACAATTACTTGATATTCAAGGGAGTGAGGGTGGGGGGATTAAAATTACTGAAGCAGAATTAAGTTCTTCCCCGACGATTATACGTGAATCGATTATAACTATAAATAGATCCGTTTAGTTGTAAGGAATAATCTTAGTGACACCTGATATATTAAGTTGGCAACGCCGATGAGACTGAAATTCATTTGCGAAACTGATTTCATTGCGTTACCAACTGTCGCGGCTGTCAACTTCTTTCCAAAATCAAAAACAAAAC
Organism: Serrognathus titanus; assembly: GCA_039766575.1. Classification (NCBI taxonomy): domain Eukaryota; kingdom Metazoa; phylum Arthropoda; class Insecta; order Coleoptera; family Lucanidae; genus Serrognathus; species Serrognathus titanus. Next base: position 17,805,300 of record CM077911.1, on the reverse strand, counting down.
AAAAGGAACGCCGTTGCAACCAAATTGAAAGTGAGATTGATAATAATTCATCTCACACTTAAAACTTTTGTTCATAACAAAAGAAAAATTGATTTGATAAGCGCTGGAAAGAATTTGATTTTGGCGCCGCAGTTTTTCAAGTTTGCTCGCTTTCCTATATATAAATAATAATAAAAAATACTTGTTATGCATTTTGAACAATTTTTTTAACCGAGGCGCCAAAAAAAAAACAAATTTGGGTGTGTTGCCAACATAGGAAAACGGCGCTAATTTCAAATCACAGTGATTACAGTGATTTGCATCTGGGCCTAATTTTTGTATATAGCAGGAAATTGTCCCCCAGTAAAAGCTACCGCTTTCTTGTAGCCTTCTAGATTAAGTTTGTTTGCCTTTCGGAAAGATAAAACACGTAGGCTTTAATTACCTACGGCGAACCCCTTCAGATACGAGGCGCTACTTCCTTCCGTTTCGTCGTTCACGTCCATGGGAAAGTTCGTGGCTTTATTGCGTTCCGTGATAATTAGATTTCGCCGTGAAAAAAGGCACAAAGAACTAACTTTCACGGCGTAGGGCCGAAGTGTGCAATTATTTTTTATTTTTTCGCCTTTGCCGCACACGTGCGCTTTCTCTGCGCCAAACGAGCACCTACGAATCCACTGATTACTGTAATTGTTTAATTTCTTTGTTATTAATCATCGCGGAGGCGTTTTCTTCGATATTTCAGGAAGCAATTTGCCGCATTTGAATGTGGATTGCCAAAGTAGAACGTTTCGTCGCTTCGAACTTCGTCAGAATTAATCAAAGAGGAAACCTTCGGTATAAGAGGCGAGATATATTGTTGTTAATTAATTTGATTAACTTGAAAAAGGGGTGGAGACAGGCGGGGTGTGTTAAATTTTAATTAATTTGAGTACAAAGCTTATGACAATCACAATCATTTGCTACTGTGTGACGGCCAAAGAATGAAAAAAAAAAAAAGATACTCATATAGGCAACACAATATACATCTCTGCGCACGTGTTGGGTTGCCTATAGTAAATGCTGGCATTTTTGTAATGCAGTTCCATGTGGATCAATTTTTTAAACGGTTCTGGATCTAAAGGCCACCAAACGTAAACAAAATCAATTGAACTCTGAAAGGGCTAAAAATAATTTCTATCTGGAACGAATCGGTCCCGGTTATTATGCAACTGCTCGCGAACGATAAGGATTAGAATTTGACCCGCACTTCGATAATGAACGAATAAATAAACGAAGCACTTCTTGACCTCGGAGCGAAGCTGTCAACAGGCGCGAAAAGACTTCTAGAAGAAACCAACTTCCATCTGCCAATAACAGTAGTATATAAAATATTACTTCTGGACCAGGGCATTTGGCACACGAAACCCCATCAATAATCACCCAAAATCAAGCATAATTACCTTAAATAATAATTATGGTAAAAGCAGAGCCGCTAATAAAAACGTTGTTTACATCAAAGATAAACGCACATGTGTGCGTGTGTTAGATAACACGTGTTTGCTAATTCTGCGAGAATTCACATTCCGAATTTCATCGGCGCGGCGCAACTAGAGTTTCGTACGGTACCAAAAAAAACCTTCAAAGGAATTTATTGAAGACGAGGCCGCTTTCAATGTGTCAATGTCTTTTGATAATTTCAGTGTCATTTCGTTACCAAATTATGAATTATTTATGGAGACCTTGAACTAATTTTTTCGAATGCGACGCGCCGTTTGTTTACACGATTAAAAAAAAATGTCACGCACACTGACGCACGAAAGTCTAATAAGAACATTCGATCTATAATTATTATCATTTTCTATTTCTTGTGTGATAAAAATGTGTAATTAGAGCCTCCCCCTCCCCCCAGGAAAAAGAATATAAAATAAATTCCTTGCGATGTAGGCAACCCAATTATTGGGATGCAAATTCGGTTGCCTACACTTAGGCGCGTTCAATAAAAAATGTTGTTACAGTTTTTATTTAAATCGTGGAGGAATTGCAAGCCATGATTCGTGAGTTTATAAATAGAATACTGCTGATTACTACAAATAAAGAATAAATAGAAATAAGTCGTGCTATTATAATAGCAATTTCCTGTCCAAAGTGGTAACTAGGTATGGCGTGCACAAGCGTTTTACAAAATTCTGGGTGTTCGCAAACTACACAATCCACCATTGTTTTTAATATATTTATTACTTTAAATTCAATAAAATAACAAATAATAACAATTTTGATGCAAGTTAAAGTCAAAAATACAAGAAGTTTCAATGTGACGGTCAGTGTTGCCAGATTAAGTACATATTTGTTTTTTTTTGTTTTGTTTCCATTCTTTTGAAATTGTTTTTTTGTTTCTTAATTAATAATCTTTAAAATTGTATTTGTAAAATTAATTGTCTTTTGTTTTTATTAATTTCTCGATTTGATTATTTTTTAATTTTTATTACTTTGCTTTCTTTGTTTTGTCACCGTTAAAATTTTAAAAAATTGTTAAAATCTGTTAAATTGTGTTGTAAAATCGATTGTCTTTTGTTTCTGTGTATTTTATTATTGTTTTCTTAATTTGATTATTTTTGAATTTTTATTATTTTGTTTTGTTTTCTTTTCAAATTGTTTTTGTTTTATTTATTAATCTGTTAAATTGTGTTGTAAAATCGATTGTCTTTTGTTTCTGTGCATTTTATTAAATTGTTTCGTAAAATAATTTGTCTTTTGTTTTTATTATTATTTTTTTAATTTGATGATTTTTGAATTATTATTATTTTGTTTTCTTTGTTTTGTCATCTACCTTTTCAAATTGTTTTTTGTTTTATTTATTCATGTATTAAATTGTGTTGTAAAATTGATTGTCTTTTGTTTCTGTGTATTTTATTAAATTGTGTTGTAAAATTATTTGTCTTTTGTTTTTATTACTTTTTTTGAATTTTTATTGTTTTGTTTCCTTTGTTTTGTTAACAATCTTTTCATATTGTTTTTGTTGTATTTATTCATCTGTTAAATTTGTGTTGTAAAATCGATTGTCTTTTGTTTCTGTGTATTTTATTTAAATTGTGTTGTAAAATCATTTGTCATTCTTTTTTGAATATGATTATTTTTGAATTTTTATTATTTTGTTTTTCTTTTGTTTTGTCATTAATCTTCTGAAATTGTTTTTGTTTTATTGATTAATCTGTTAAATTGTGTTATAAAATCGATTGCCTTTTGTTTCTGCGTTTCTGTGCTTTCATTTATTTTTTAAAATTGATTATTTTTCGGTTATTACATATTTTGCTTTCTTTGTTTTATCACCATTCATTTCAAACTGTGTTTTTCTTTGTATTTATTAATCTTTTAAATTGTGTTGTAAAATCAATTGTCTTTTGTTTTTAATTTGTTTATTTTTGAATTTTCTTTTTTCTTTCTTTGTCTTGGCATCATTCATTTCAAATTGTGTTCTTTTTTTAAATTTATTAATCTATTAAATTGTGTTGTAAAATCAATTGTCATTTGTTTTCATCATTTTCTTAAATTTTATTAAAATTAACTAAAATTGTGTAAGTGCTCTTTCACAATAGTGTTAATGTTAAAGGTAATGTTAGCAAGGTAATGGTAATGTTAGTTGTTGCATTGTTCACAACAATGTTACTGATGTTATAGATTTTGAATTTCCCTCCCAAAGGTAGGCGGAGAATGCGAGCTTATTTTTCATGTAACGTCAACTGTCAAGTCAACGATAACGTAAAGATGTGGTACTTCGACAACCATGTTGTATTGGGCGAATTCTTTTAATAAATTTGCACCATACATAACTACCGAAACGCACGTTGATAGCTCAACATGTATTTTGTATTTGCGTTAAGGTTATAAAATATAATTTATCTGCGATAGTTCATATACGCATGCGCCGCAGACGCATATTCATTGGCGGATGTTATTAATGATGTTAAACAACCAGAAAATTTCTGGACTTTAACATCAACATCTTACGTTAATATCACTGCTAACATTATTGTGAACATTCTATGTCTGACATCATCATCTGGTTATTACCATTATAACAATACGTTACCACTAACATTAACATTAACACTATTGTGAAAGGGCAGTAACTGGCAATATAGAAAGTGTAAGGAAAGAGTTTATACAAGTATTTAATTGATTAATTGAAAAATTTAGAAAAACGTACCTCTGTTTGTTCTGATGAGGCCCAATAAGGCCAAAATACATGTATGAACTCTTTCCTAACACTTTCTATATTGCCAGTTACACAATTTTTGTTAATTTTCATAATTTTCATCTGGCAAGAAAACTTCATTTTGTAATTAAATTTTATTATTCTTCCAATTTTATTATTTTGTTTTTTTTTTAGTCACCATTCTTTTAAAATTGCCTTTTTTAAAACGTCTTATTAATCTAATAACAATTGGAAACATTTAAATAAATCACAATGAGCACAAAAATTAGTGTTTTTCGGTTGGTAACTGGTGACTTAAATTCTGATCGTGTGGCAACACTGAAGACGCTTGAAACTAACTAAAATGGATTGGTGGCGTTTTATTTTATTCAAACTTAACCTCTTTCCGTGCGTTTAAAAGTTTACTCCACAGTGTTAAGTGTTAATAATGAAAATAGTGCCAGTCAATAGAGGATAAGGGGGCGAACTAGATCCGGCTCACTTAAAAGCATCAAGTCATGGCAGGTAATATTTTTTCCTCTTGCTTGCGTTTCATTGTTTTTCAATGTTACATCACAGAACACATAAAAGATTCTGTGTGTTACATACCGCGTTATTGAAATTGTTCAATCAAATTTAAGTAACCCCAGTCCATTAAACGTACTCAAATTAATCAAATTTTAATTGGAACACACGAAACTCAAAAAACTCAAATTTCAAATTCGCCGCCCAGTAAATAAATAGTTTGGTTGTGCCAGCCACATTTCATACCTAGGCTGTACCTAACCTTTTTGACGCCTTTTCGTAATAAACGATGGTATGGATCATAGACATAAAAAGATTACTTACTTTCTCTATGGTATGGATAGACCAAGAAAGTGTAAATTTGCTCAAATTTGCCGCCAATTTGCAGCAACTAAAATGAATTGGCAACACTGTATTCTATAAAATCCCAGTATGGGTAACAGAACACCTTTTTTTCGGTGTACTTAAAAGGTTATTGTGTTAATTGATGATTGAAATAAACCAAGAAAATGATAATTTGCTTCAAAATAGAACGCATAACTGGTTTTAATCATCAACTTGTGGAAGGTATGTATCTTCTTTACTCAATTTGGGTGGATATGCTGCATTTAATAATGTAAACGTAACCTTGTTTTCATCAAGAAAAGATTATTTGGTTAATAAAAAAATATTATTTGAATTTTGAAGAAGAAAATCAGAAAAGAGGTTAGAAAAACTGTCAAACGATTTTTGAAGTTGTGTCGTTCAGTGGCGTCTAAAGCGTCCGTCATTTGCTGGCCAGCGAACGCTGCGCTTATTGAACGCACCATTAAAGTAAGGCCTTGTTATTTTTTTTTGCAATTTAAATACGTAATTATTCTTGAAGCGCGTTAAACAAAACAAAAAGCACATACTTCGCTAAAAACGGTTCGCTCGTGGGCGTACACCCACGAAACGGGTTGATGGCGAACTGTAATCTGTAATCATTCGGAACACGTTCAACGATTTATAATAAAGATAGGAAGGCGCATGTAATTTGTTGCTTTCATATGACTTGAGCCGCATATGATCTTAACACCTTCAGATTATGTTGATTATAATTCGGTGATTAACGCGCCGAAATTTCTAAATTACTAGGTGCGTTATACATACTAACAATGTCGTGTTGCCAACCTTGGGTACAATTTTTTATAATCACACGTTATGTTGCAAATATATTTTTCAAGAAAGTTCTTGATTGTGTGAGTGGGAAAGGGATAGAATATAAAAGTAGAAAAGGGGAGTAAGAGAGACGCCTTACCCCCTCATTTTTTTCTTTTCTGTTTAGTTTTTAATTAACTTTTCGCCTATTAAAACTTTCATATATATTTTTAATGGATTTGAATATGTTTTAAGAATTCGCCCCTTTTTTTTTCAAGTAAAACTGCAAATATATTTTTTTATTTGTATAATTTAGCACAATTTCTACATCTTTGTTAAAAACGTACCAATAATATCATTAAATCGATACACTGCTCCTCCTGCTAAATATTTACACTTGCGTTATTACAACAAAAAGAAACGAAACGGATTTTCAATCATTTTTGTTATTATTGTTATCCTCAATAATAATACAGTGTTAGTAAATGATATTGTTTCTGCATTTAAAAAAAAGTAATAATAAACATAAATAACGGCGAAATATCTTAAGATTTGTCCGACAATTATTTACATTCACAATGCAATCAATGAGTACGCGGAACACAAAAAAGAGAAAAGAAAAAAGTAGAAAGAAACATGATTGAGGAATCAGAACGGAATCGTACGCGCTCAAATCAACCCCGTCGAAAATCTTACTTTATAAACCGTGCGCAGCCAACCGACTTATAAAGTAACAAAGGCACAAAACAGGTAAATCGCGGCACATACAACCCAAAATTAATTCTGCAACATGGTACGATCGAGGCGGAAAAACTACAACATCCCGAAACCCTGATAGTAATTGATTGCTTTGACGAGACGGTCCTTGAGCTTCTCCTTCGACGAATACTCGGGCAGGAGCAGCACGTTAAAACACGTATGGGCCGTCGGTAATCTATCGGAATCAGGTCCATTCCGGGCAATCACCAACTTCAATTTACTAAGCCCCCCAAGCGGGACCCTATCCGAGCCCGTTGTGAACTGAAGGAGCTTCCTTTTCTCATCGGTGCTGAACGCATGGACCACCGACCAGAAATTCTTTATCGTCGGTGTGTCATTCGTGTAACCCCCATCGTATTCTGTCGCACCTTCCAACTCATCGAAGTCGAAATTCTACAACAACACAAACAATTAGGACCACCCCCAAGTTTTTTATTTTCACATACTTTGCTTCCACATATTAACAGCTCCACTTCTTCTGGACGGAACAGTAACTCGAGCGGAGATTCATCGGTGACCATCTGGAAACCTTTATAAAAGGCCCTAAACTGTTTCTCCACAGATTTATTTAATAAGAAATCCGCGTATAAATCTACGAATTCCTGCAATTGTAAATAATTGGCTGAGATTTTTTTTTTGTAGGCTTCAGCAGACTTACGTGTTTATTTTCTTGTGTCACACTGATATGATCGCCTTCCTCTTTCAAATCGTGATGTATCAAAGTGCCAAAGACATCCTGATAACTTATTCTAAAAGTCTGCATGAACACATCTTCCAAATCAGGCTCGTTATACTCTAACATTTGTTTCAGACTGTTATAGAGAGTCTGCAACAAACGCTCGTTAGTTAAATTTCAGTTCTGATGTTGGTGGCTCGGTTAACTCACAGGGTTCCACTCCAGCAGATCCTCGAATGACCCCCGCTTGCCCATCAGTTTCCTGTATAAAACCATGGGGAAATTCACGGCTAATATAATGTTGTTGTAAATCGCAAGCCCCAACACAATCCCGATTAGGGTGAACTGAGCATCGCTCTCGAAACTTGTGGGGTTGAACCAGACCGTCTGCGACTCACTCTGGTAGGTGAACATCGCATAATCCGGATTGAAAATCTCTTCTATGACTAGTTGGAAAAACTCCTTCGAAACGCCGCCCTCATCTATGCCCTGTTCGTTCTCGAACTCGACCACCAATTGCTTCTTTAAATCGATCGGGTTTTCCATGGCGATCATTTCAAGCTACATATAAACACAGAAAGTCAAATGAAAGAGACCGAAAGGTGCGACTCACTTCAACTAAGGCATCGTCGATGATGTGGTCCCTCCTGACCTTCAGTCTTAAATACGGGTTAGACGGTTGTCCGGCAACGGCCTGTATGAAGCTGATCCTCCTCTCTGAGTACATTCGTATCCGGTTATCGAAGTAAAGGCCCAGGGTCTTGGTGGCCGGGGTTAGGATGAAGGCGTAATTCATAAAACTGAATTTACCCACTAATTCGCTTTTAAAATTCGCAAAGTCCCTGTCCATTTCCACGACGTCGCTTAAAGGCTCGTTGTAAAACTCAGAGAACGGAAGGTAGGGCTTTCGACAATCCAACACGTTTATTCCCAGAGCCAAAGCTGCAACTAACAGTTTAAAATCGTTGCAAGCGAGTGCATCGCAGGTCAGACCTAACGGATCCGGTGGTAGATGTGTCCTGTGCAGTTTTATTCCTAGATACGAATCCTCGATGGTATCGTCTTCCCGTAAGTCAGGGGACTCCATTATACCTGCCAGTATATTAGCATAATAGACCACCTACGAGAGAATGATGTGATAAAAAAGACCTACCCCTGTTAAGTAATCCTCACCTTCATTAATTTTGTTGCCGAGGTAACGACTGTGTCATCTTGTATATCTTGTTGGTACTGCGTGAGGATGACCCGCAAGGTAATCAACTGTTGTAGGTTCTCAAGTATAGTGCGGAGGCTAGTCCGTCCAGGTACAGACCAGGCCATCGCTAGTTTCGCTTGCACATCCACGGATAAGTAGTTGGTGGCTTTGCAAAGGGCCGGAAGGGCTGTCTCTAAAAAATCTCCTGAGCCTACCGGAGAAACAATTCATAAGTCGCCGTCACTCGAAGTCACGACGGGCTTCTAACATACCAAGCGCTGGCATCTCGAAAATAATTAACAAAATATTCACTAGGTCTTCATTGGTGTAAGTATCGTGCTTGCGCTGCAGCTCTATCTGCAAGTACCCGGCGAGGGTCACGAGCGCATTGACCAGGGCACTTTCTATAATCGTGTTCTTGACTTTAAACAATGCGGTGTATGCTCGCCTCACCGCAGGCAAATCCACGGGCAGCTTAGGCCTGTTGAGGTTACCGCTGGGAGATGGTATACAACTATCCTCGTCTTTGTCTTTTTCACCTTCTAAAGATCGCACGTCTTCTTTTTTTAACCTAGTGAGATCACCTAAGAGTGCGTTATAGACTCAGTTGCCTCAAATAGATCGTCATGCTTACCCCCGGCTCGATCCAGCATGACTTCGATCGGTGAATTCAGTTCGCTTTGCAAGAAACTCCTGGTCAGAGAGCTCATATTGCTGAACACTTCCCCGAGGGTCCTTATCAGGGGGGAGTAGCGGTTCTTTTCCTCACACTCATCGATGATTTCGTACAGTTTCTCCTCGGTTAAGTAAGCCACGGTTTCGTCTGTGTGAAACGAGACAAAGAAAAATGCTGAGTAATAGGAGGGTGGATGAAAGCAACCGCCAACAATTAATTACAATCATTAATAAAAGGAGGCAGATGTTCTCTCGAATTAAAAAGAATGAACGAATGCGACGCTCTTTTTGTTTAATCGAGTTAAGAGTAACAAAGGATTTTTGGTTATGTATGTTATGTGCTGGTTTTTAATACATTTCAATCATGCCTCTTTCGAATTTAAATAAAATGATATTAAACTGAGGGAAATGAGATTTGTAAATGCGTATACTCACACAGTCCCATTGTGATTTAGACACTGCATAAATTGGAGTTAAAAAGAGTACTTGGACGAGTTCCAAAAAAACTTCAACATCATGTGTTTTGTTAAAACACAAAAATACTGCGTCTCAAGCTTTTAACTATATTCATACTTATTGTGTCCGTCTCTTTCAAGGCTAATAATAAACGCCGCATTTTTTTTTTGGGTGACAAGTCAACAAACTATTACGTTTAGTTCTAAATATAATTTAGAGTGCTGCTCACCGCTTTTTGGTTCTTTCGAGTTGTTTCTGCTACTCGATTCGGTGCCCAAAGCGAGACTAACATCGTTGCTTGGCGTATCGGGTGTTCCGTCCGCTAAAGTCTTGTGTGAGTCGCTTTCATTTTGCTGCTCGTCGTTTTCCGGAAACACTCTCTGGCTCTGCGTCCTCGGCATTTTATTTGGATGCCTCTCGCACAACCTCGCATCTTGAGAGAACAGTTGTATTGCTTGGGCAGCCGCTTCGTTCGGCGTCAAATTATTAACCTTAAATAAAAACTGATAAAAGAACCCCTTAGTGTTTGGTGCGCATTCATGAGCCGCATACCGACTTGCTGGACGCACAGTATACATTATTGCAGTTGGAGTTGCCGCAGCCATCCGTGAGTTGGTAGAAGTAACGCTCGATCAACTTCTTGGCCGCTGCACGTTTCATTTCGTCCTCCTTATTGTCTAGGTTATTTTGTTCGTTGTTATCAACGGTCGCCGTGCTAGACGAGGCCTCTTGGTTGATCCTGCCAAATTTCAAGTCAAGAGTAGGCATAATTATTTACCAACAAAGAACCACAGTGCTTGGCTGACATCCTGATGTGATGACATTTCACATTTGACGTTTCCATCATAACCTAAAAGTGGAGCGTTTCGCTCGGCCCCCAACAACCGAACGCGGACCCACGTGCCCCCCAATTCCCACGTGAATTACGCAATATTTACCTTGAAGCGTCGTCTTGAACAGTATCTTTATCTGAAGCGCTCATAGAATTTGCTGCTGTTACGAAAATTAAGATGTACACATAAAAGAAAGGATAAAGGGGCGAATTTTGCGCGAAGCCGATCGGTCTCGTTCACTTAAGCATCAGCTCGCTGCAGGTGATCGTCAGTTTCCCGTGAAAATATTTTTACGCGGTGGACTTTTTTTTTCTCGATTCACTGTGTTGTTTGCGTTCAGTGATTTTCACTGTTTTTTGTTCTCGTGTTGCACACCTGTGCGCCGCGTTAATCAAGCCAAAATCCGCACGCGGAAATCGCCGCGTAGTTATTAATTATTTTCAATTAAATTTCATGTGGATTAATGTCAAATGACACAAGAAATTTCGTATTTGCTATCAAATCGGTGGCACTAGTTAAAGTGGATTGGTACCACTACAATTCATACTTCGAGCCTAAACACCTAGGCGCGTTGTTTAAATCGCTTTTAAAATTAAACTCGCGCACGGAAATAACCATAATATACGCGGTATAACTATTTGATGCAAGTTAATTTTAAAAGTTCAAGAAATTTCAAAATTGCCGCCAAGACGACTGTTGATCGGTAACATCGCATTCTATTGAAACATAACCTTTTTCTGTGCGTTTAAAAGTTTGCTCTGCAGTGTTGAGTAGTGATGGTGAAAATATTGAAAATAGAGCCACACAACAGAGGATAAAGGGGCGAATTTGCAAAAGTGGTGCATGTGCTCACTTATATCAACTAATGACAGGTAATAATTTGTTTTCTTGTTTGCGTTTAGTGATTTTTCAGTGTTGCGGATTTGTTATTGAAATCTTTAAATCCGCTCGATAAAGTAATCTCAATATGTCCGGTTCATTAAACGTATTTCAATTAAAACTCAAAAAGACAATAAATTTCAAATAAATGACTTGGTTACACCGGGGCAGTGTTACCACCAGTTGTTTAGAAATTGTACTAACGAAATCATAAAATTGTACTAGAATCTGCACCAAATAACTAAGAAAATACAAAATGCCAACACCGCCAACTGCTTTTTCTGATTTATGTCTCAGTCTAACCTCACATTTTTAGATGATACGAGGTGACGCTCGTAATTAGAGATTCAAATGTGTATGCAATGTAAAATTTACATTTAATAGAAAAAACACTGTATCAGGGTTGCCAAATGTTGGAACTTAGATATCACACTAGAACTGAGGTGTTTTTTTTTTGACACATTGGTTTTCAAATGTTTCAAACCAATACATTTTAGTGTTACAACGGTGACGTCACACACGCAACGGGTTCAAAATAATTAAAGCTGGTTTGAACTGCGATTTTTGCCCGGATTTTATTGTTTATTTAACATTTGTTCATTTAAACGATTCTGTTCTACGCAAAATGAGTGGCGATTGCAGCGCCCCCACTGGATAAAATGTCAATCTAACTTTCTATTTTATTACATATTCAAAAAATTGTACAAAAGAGTAATTGAGTAACTGTATTAATTGTGTCAGTTAATTTGATGTGAATTGTTAACCTCAAAGAGACAACGCATTTCAATTTTCCGCCAAACTGACGGTTGATCGCTGGAATAATTAAAGTGTATTGGCAACACTGCTTTTTTTACAAACTTAACCTGCTTTTGCGCGTTTGAAAATTTCTTATCGTTAAGTGCGAGGTGAAGATGGAAATAGACCAAGAAAATGAAAACTCGGACCAAAATAGGTCGAGCCAGCAAAGAAAACTCAGTTATCGCAACCTCTTGAACAGATTAGAAGACATACGTGAGTATTTACATTTCGTCGAAAAAACTGATTCTCACCGCTGAGACCTTACAGAAGAAGCCGATGACTTTGGCAATTTACACACGGTCACCGAACTCGGCCAAATCTTACAAAGCGCCAACAGGATAAACAGCGAATGCGATATAACAGAGCGAGTGGCAAACGCTGATGAGACTTTACTCGATGCGACCGTGTTATCTGCGAGCGGCAGTCTTCTGGTCAAGTGCCTGGAGACTGTCGATATTTTCGTATCCACCTATGATGCAGGTGACTTTTCTGCAAATCTCGTACGTTACTCATACCTACTTTGTGTATCAGAAATAATAAAGTCGTCTTTCGTAGAGGGAAACCATTCGAGGTTCCGCAGATGAAGAGATCGAACCAGGCAACGTATTGATGTTGACGGACATGGCCCGCGGTATCATATCCGAAATGCCAACTTGCAGTTTCTTGTATGGGACGTACGATTTCACGAAAATGCCGGAACCCAAAGAGAAAAAGCAACAGCGGAAAAGAGAGGTTCAAGAGAAAGTGGTGACGAAACAACTAAAGCAAGTCAGCAACGTCGAGAAAGATGAAGAGAGCATTCTGGATATAATTAATTTTTTGAGCAAAATACTGAACAAAGAGTACAAAAGGAATGACAAACAACCTCTGAGTTACTATGAATTTATCAGCGATAGTGACAGTTATACGGCGACAGTTGAGAACATGTTTTATTGTTCGTTTCTTTTACGCGATGGCAAAGCAAAATTCAATGTCGGTAAGGGCTCGTGGTGACTGCCACCTTTCAGATTAATTACAGGGTGTTTTAGATGAAAATGGTGTTTTGACGATAGCACCGACAGATAAGAAAGATTTGAAACGATTCAGAAGCACACAAGGAACCAACGCTCAAATAATAATGTCGATTACTATGGATGAATGGCAGGTGAGTTCTTGTATTGCGTTGGCTTTAAAAAAAAAAAGAGTTATTTTGTGTTTAGAAGCTGAAAGTGAAAGAAGGCATTATCCAAAGACACAAGAAAAAATAATATTCACGTCATTCATTTCTTAAGAGTCCTTAAGATGCAGTTTTTTTCTTCTGTATCTGTTTTATGTTATACAAAGAAGTTCCTCAATATTAAAGAAAGTAAGTAAAAAGTTTTCTAAAATTTTATTCATATCCTGGAGCTTTTCTTTTTTTAATTAATAAATTAAGAGTCATCGAAAGTCATTCTACCTATCCCGTGGTTCTTAATGTACCTCCTGTACTGTTTAAACTTTGCACTGTCGGCCAGCTGCTTCTTCATGCTCTCCTCCTCTTCCTTTCTCCATGTTTCGAATTTCTCCCTCATCCACAGTTCCTTCCGTAAGTACTCGTCTTTCTTTTCGTCCTCGAGCGAATCGAATTGGTGCTTGCCCAACTTGAGGTACTTCCGAATCAAGTACAGCTTTTCCTCTTCATCGTACGCTTGGTGAAGTACCGTGTGCCTCCAGATCCACGACACGTACCAGTAGATGTATTTCGCAAGTGTGTATGGGAATATAAGTAATTGCACCCACAACACGTCGAACAAACTGGGCTTAGCATATGCCCCTTTTATATCCATCTTATCTTCAATTACTTTTTGGATGATCCTATCCAGTTCGTCTTTCTGCTCGGTCTTGCTTTTCCTGCTTCGTTTCTCGGGATGTACCAGCCCGTCCTGTTTAGCAATATCCAAAGCCCTGTTACGGTATTTGGGCACGTTCATAAAATATTTAATGGCGGTATTGTAACGTTGCCATGCGCTGTAATACTGGATAATCGATATTATGGATATTGTCACGAATATAACAACTCGGACGTCTACTTTCGGGGCCACTCGCCTCCTGTAATACCTATAATAATGCGCGTAGTACGCATCTGGATTATCGAGCATGTAATCGTAATCAACCCTGGATTCATCGTCCTTTAATATCTCGTAAGCCGTCGCCACTACCTTGAACTGTTCCTCGGCCTCCTTTTTAGCATCGACGTCCCTTTGTAAATCCGGGTGGTATTTCTTGGCCAGCCTGCGGTAACTCCTTGCGATTTCATTCTTGCTGGAGTCTCTGGCGACCCCCAACACCTCGTAGCAATTCTCTTTTCCGCAGTAGAGACCCTCGAGTAGCTCGGCTTGCAGTGAACATATCACGGTCATGAAGTAGATCACGCCCAGTGCGTTCTTGTACATCCTGGCGGTGCTTCGTTCGCGAATTGGGACGAAGCCACGTTTCGATTAATTCGTCGGCCGCATTTTGAACATGTTGACGGTAAATGTCAAGTTCAGAGCAGAGATAACCCTAAAAGCAGATAGTTAAGCGCGGAAACGTACGTCACGGTATTTTTCGATGGGTTCCGACCCGCAAGTTTCGCAGAGACGTTTTGAAGACGAACCAACTTCTACGTGTTTGATTTTCGTCGGTATAGTGATTTTTTAAATTCGTTGGTTGGTATTACCAAAAGAGTATCCAAATTGTTGGTTTTAATGTTCGCCAAAAGAGTGCTCTTAAATCGGTAAAGTCACCAACGTTAGCTTACTGTCATTAACACAAATAATAAAACCTCTAAAAAATATGAAATAAACCAATTTCTGGAAAGTATGTAAATAAATATTTGGCTGTTTATAAAATTAAATGAAACGAAAGCACTTAAGTTATTCACAAAATAATTTAATAATAATGTACACTAGCCGACAATGAAATCCGGACGCAATGTAAACCTTACTTTAATATTTTTGACGTTTAGTTTATATACAAAATGTCACTGACAATTCTGACGTATATGGCGACCTAGAATTTACAAATACAGACCGATCATTATTGATTGTCCTGCAGCGGGATTCAGAAGTTCAGATTCGACTCGAATCTCCACCATTTTATTCGATGCGTCGATCCTTGAAGAATCACGGAATTCAGAACTAATGTCGCATCGACAAACTGGTCACGTGACCGCCGAAACTCCTCTCGATACCATTCGACATTGTCTTACATGTCGATTCGTGTTCACTTTATGCGAAAAACTGCAATAAACGAATTCTGCACCATATTGTTTTCAAGAAAACACGTAACATTAAAAAATATAATCCTATTTAGAGGCACAGTTGCTGACTGATATACATTTATCAACATTTTTATACCCAATATTTATTCAAAAGCTATTCAATAACTGAACATTTATAATTGAAATTAGTCTTGTTATATTATATTATATAGTAAAGATGGTAAAGTATCGTCGACTGATGTGGAATTGTTAAACGAATATAACAAATTTTAATATGCATTTTGTACAAATGAATATTCCAAACTTGTTTGAAACCAGTAAAATTTGAATATTTTAATATCTGCACCACGTGCTATAAGAACTTAAACATGATTTGCATGGAAAGGACTAGCAAAGACATGTGCGTTTTATGAAGAGTCTGAATGTATTTGGTGCAATAAAATTCTGAATGGTAGGTACAAGTTTAACGGAATTCATTTCGTTCATTTCCTCTTTATTTGCTGTACTGTTCACAGAGTGGCATTTTTCGTCGAAAATATGGACAAGAAATTTCACACTACAGAAATTCACTGGGAAATTATGCTGAATTTTATGTCAGAAAACAAAGAGTCGGCGCGAGGGCAATTCAGTGGTCCGGATGGAAAAAAGAAATCGCAGAAAATGTGGGGTACATTAACTAATAAGTTAAATGCATCAGGGTTTGGGCAACGTTCAAGAGAAAAATGGCAGAATAATAAATAAAATCACAGAGAAACAACTGTCAGTAAACAGAAAATTGGAACTAAAACTATCCCTTAGTCACGATTAGAACTAAAAACCGTGCACAGTATCCAGTGTTGTCAAGTTTCTTTGGCGTTCACATTCGACAACACGTCTGAATCGCTATTGTCGTTCGGAATCGCCGATCACCGTGAATCTCGGCATCGATTCGACAGGCCATTCGATACAAGTTCTGAATCCCGCAGCTGATCCTACACTGCTTTCTACGAGCTTGATATCGATATTTACGTCCAATTATTAAAATGAAGTTAGCAACATAGGGAGTTATGGGGAAGTTACCAGATATCCTACTATTTTATTGACAGTTCATTGCCGTGCTTTGCTTTTTATTTTCGTTAATTTCAATACCTTCGTTCTTCGATTATTTCTACATAAAAGACTTTTTCAAGCCTACAATTTTACATCATTATTAAATAACAGGTAAATAAAACACCTTTTATTGTAATATTTATGTAAGAACTTGAATTACATCAACAGATTAGGTTAGAAGTCAATTCCTACCAAAATGCCTTTTACTCTTGATCAAGAGAAATTTATTTTGGAAGCCTATTTTCGAAATGGTGAACGAGATGCTAATGGAGAATGGAAGTATTCTCCAGCGCTTTGTGTAGAAGATTTTACAAATCGATTCCCTGACGTGGAAGTCGATGAAGAAACGTTAACCAGACATATACATAGAATTGTACATCGTTTTCGTGAAACAGGCAGTGTTACTAAGGGAAAATCAAGTGGACGTAAAACTTTACTTACTGAAGAGGTTGTTACAGATGTACGCACACGTATAGAACATAGTCCAAAGAAACCATTACGCCAACTTGCACAACAAACAGGTAAACGTAATTTATAAGGAAATTAAATTTAATTATTAAAAGGAAATTATTCTAGGTTTATCATATGGTACAGCACAGAAAGTACTACGGAAAATATTACATTTCCACCTATATAAAATTACTGCCGTGCAAGAATTATTGGCTCCTGACTATGACAGACGAGTTGAATATTGTCAATGGTTTAATGAAATTTTACGAAATGATGATGTGCTAAATTTCACATTCTTTACTGATGAATGCTGGTTTCATTTGTCAGGTTACGTCAATTCACAAAATTATCGAATATGGTCTTCAGAAAATCCACACGTTTTTCAAGAAACACCGCTTCATCCATTAAAAATTGGGATATGGATAGCTGTATCCAGACGACGAATAATTGATCCAATTTTCTTCGAAGATACAGTAACAGCACCACGTTATCAACAAATATTAGAACCATTTATAAATCAGCTTGATGATGAAGAACTGCAATATGGATACTTTCAACATGATAATGCTCCTGCTCACACAGCTCGAACAACTATTCAGTTTTTGCAACAGTTTTATGGCGACAGAATAATTGGTGAGGGACGCTGGCCTGCGAGATCACCCGATCTCACACCACCAGATTTCTGTTTGTTTGGCAGCCTAAAGAATAAAGTTTACCAAAGACGTTTACATACATTGGATGAATTAAAAGATGCTATTACCTTGGCAGTACGAAGCATTACGCCTGAACAATTAGTAAATATATTTGAAAATATGAAGAGACGAGTAGATGCCTGTCTGGCTGTTAATGGAGGTCATTTTGAGCATATGCTCTAAATTTATTTTGCCCATTTTGATTGCGGATGTTTGTCCAGCTGTTAATGGATGTCATTTTGAGCACAAGCTGTAAATCTATTCTGATTTTTTAATTGTGTAATCTATGTAATATTAAATATTTCATCTCTCTTATTTTTAATTTTATTTAATATAAATTATAGAATTTGGTATTATTTTCGTATGGACACTAGGTAAAAATTTTAAATAATACAAAATTCTATAATAATTTTCATCGGACAAGAAAGTGCTTCAAGATTAATATAAATTGTTACTTCGTAATTCTAATGTCATATTAGTCGGAAATGACTTTTTGCTTTCATTTAATTTTTGCATCGACAATAATTTTTAAAATCTGTAATTTTGAAGTGCTTAGGCTATCCATATAAAAACGAAAAATAATGGTTGACTTCCAAAATAATAAAAAGACAGACCGATATCTACTAACAATGTTTGATTGAATTTGGGATAACGGCTTGGAAGATAATTCATCAGTAAATTATGTGTTTTAATGAATAATTACAATTTTGGTGCAGATACACAAAATTTAGCTTGAAGCGACAGAAAAATTTCAAATATTCCTTAACTAGCAAAGTATCTGAAAATTTCAAAGAGATTAAAACCTTGATGACAAATAAAACTTAACAGTATGAAAAATGGTTTATTTCTTTGTAATAGATTTGGATGTAAATTTTATGAACGTTCTCGGCACGCCACTGCTTTTCGTTCTAACCTTCATCTGGTAGATGTAAATATTGATATCAAGCTCATGGAAACTAGTGTAGGATCAGGACAATCAATTTCGATCGCCCTGTAGAAGTTACTAAACGTTATAAAATTCTTCTTATTATCCAGATTTTGCGAGAAAGCACCAGAAAATCAGATTTTGTAAAAAGAATCACTAGGCAATAATTCAACAACAAAAATAACTAGATCTGGTGATAAATTACCACCTCTGGCAACACTGTTAGTGACTATCAATTCAGTAGTTGGTGTTTCGAATGTTAATGATTTTTTATAAAAAAATGGCGCAGAATAAAATCGAACTAGAACGAGTTTTTAATTTATAGATATTCAACATTTTAATCAAATAAACGAACTGCAAAATAAATTTATTTTTCTGTTTTTCAGTAATTTGTGGGTGGTGGCACTGGAAGACCGGAACAGTTTTGGGTTGGCAGCGCCGATCTATTTCAATTTTGGGGTTATGAGCATGTTTATTTGGGGTTTTGTTGAGAACGCGAAATAAACAATGAGTTATCTAGAAGAGTTGCTGGTGATTTTTTATAAACGTTTAACCGGGAAGGACGTCTCTAACAGCAACATAATCAGAAGACACACCAGAGACTTGGAACGCTTGGGTGATATGAGTTTTCCACTGGATGTGAGCAACTGGTACGCTCAGATTGACCCAGACCGCTTAACAAGCGGCGTTAAAACAATTTTGGAATACGCGTCGGGCGAGTTTTCCGCAGAAGTCTTGGTGGAGGAAAGTAAAACGTGGCCCCTCCACTTTTTCAAGTGTGCCGTACACAGCAACAATGTCCAGATTTATTTGGATCGCGCTCAGGCTTTCAGGCAAGCCGTTGTTACCGTGTGGTTGGAAAAGGAGAGTTATGGGCATGGCATTCTTGGTCTACCCAACGAGATACTTGTCGAAAGCAGCTGCGAGCACGATGATTACGACAGAATGAACCTCAGTGAATTACGAGTGACCCTTTTGAAAAACGTGGCCGTTAATTTACTTCGCCTGTGCAATGTGAATGTGGTGAAAAGTGAAAGGCGAGTGACTTTTACTCTGAATGACGTTGATGACGGTAGCGCAATTATACTATGCGGTGCGGTCTTAAACGAGAGAGGACTCAAAGACATGGGCACAACAGCGGAGCAACTCCTGAAGTATGCGGTGGCATGAGCTCAAAATTATAAATAATTGTAGCTCATGTTTTTTTTAGAAAGCGTACGGTCGATATGAGGCTAATTGCAGAGCACAAGTATGGCTTGAGGGTGACGTCTCGACCCGGTTGGAAGGAATTCTTTGATAAACTCGGCGAAGCCGCCGTCGTCATCGAATTATTGCAGAACAAGCCGAGCCACACCACGAAAGTTCATATGAATAATGCAGTGACGAACAATAAAGGCAAGGCAATTAATTACAATTCATCAAAACCATCAAGAATGAATCATCATATTTCAGGTGCCTCGTTTATTTTGTATAACTGTGCCAGACTTGCGATGTTATTTAAAGAATTCGATAGGAAGGTGTCGTCGGGTACTTACCCCGACTTACCAGCAATAGAGCTCACAGATTTTACTCTTTTAATCCAACCAGTAAGACGACTTCTTTATTGTGATTAAATCGACTGGCTTCAATTCAAAACAATTTGATTTTAGGAAGAATGGGAGTTGCTTTACGTCTACATCCTTCAGTTTCCACTCGCCATAAAGAGCTGCGTTAAAGACATTTTGGATCGCAGATTTAATCCTCACCACTTGATATCTGTGCTGTCGGGATTGGCCCAGATCTTCAGCGTTTACTACAGGAGAGTCAAGATATTGACGGTGAGTGTTTCTTTTTGGTACAACTTGAAAGTCAGAGAGGAATTTGTGCTTTGTAAATACAGGAGCCGAGGCAGCACTTGTTTGCCCTGTTACACGCGAGGATGCATTTGCTGAAGGCGTTGGAACAGGTCATGCACAATGGCTTACGATTGTTAAACATTCAACCCGTCAGACAAATGTGAACTTTCCTTTTACTTGAAATATAACTGTGTTTTCTAAATTTGTTGTTTGTTGAATTCCTTAAACGAAGAAAAGAAGTAGAAAACGTTGCTTTAGAATTCTAACCTTCAAGTTAACTTGAAAGCGACATCTGTCAACGGTAAAACGGTGTGTGAGTGTGAATTCAATGCTGAATGAAGTGTTGAAGAAGAAATCCCCCAAAACGAATTATAGACTGCGTTCAACCGCAGATAGCAATTACTTTTCGCTTGCTTGGTTGAACTTTGGTAAATTTACATATTTGGTATTGTCAAATATAACCTTAAACAACGCACAGATAACCTCAATTAACGATGTTTTTATCTTCATAGCTTTTTTTGATTTTGATTATACTACTGTGTGATCGAAAAAAAGTTAGTCAAAGTTGGCCATGAACCTAAATCCGTACGTCTTATCTTAAAATTATTTAACAAATGTCAAACTGACCAGTGTTGCCGTCATAAAATCTAATAACAATAATAAAATAAGCAGATCTTTCATTTGTTTATTTTGTAAAAAGAATTTTTCTTTGAATATTCTCCTCGATGTCGAATGTTGATAGATGGCGCTCTCTTTTGCGATGTCAATGAAATTGCGGGACGTTCATAAAATTGAATTAATAAATTATTGCGCCCACAGAAATAAAATTTAATAAAAATTTCGTGGTAGATTCAATAAAAAAAAATGAGATGATCATATTCGGCCGTCCTCAACTCAGCTTTTGGTTTAATTAAATTCCGATAGATGGCGCTGCTGTTTATCTAAAATCAATTTCCATTAAATCGTGATTTTTGCTTCAGAAATTGTGATTTTGTAATATTTCAAAGCTCCCTGGGCCAAAATCTTGATATTTAATTGCAATTTAATAGCGCATCAGAATTCTGTAAATAGTAATAGATCTATTATGAAAATAATTGCGTTGTTAGCGATGGATTTACTTAATGTATTTCAACAATCTTGAAAATTAGGGCACAGAACATGCGTCTTATACTGAGATGGCCAAAAAGAAGAATAAAATAGCCCCAAAGGGACGACTCAATAAACGCGCTCTCTCGCACTCGTGCACTTACGTAAGGCCGTCCTGCTTCCTCTCGTAAGGAAGTCTGATATTAAGATTTATTTTTTTACAAAAACATATTATAATAAAGTTCGAAATGGCCTGCTTCAGGTTTTTAACAATATGCTAAGCAATTATTTAACTATTTCTTAAAGATTCGGGATTTAAATTCTGACATTTCATAATTGATAGTGATAGCATTATGGTTTTGCAATGAAATATTCCGTTTAAAATTGAACATTGCATGTTCAAAATTAAAAAAAAAAACTGATTTATGTAGAATGTCGGATTTGTACTTCAATTTCGCAACCATCAGACGGCATCAGGTGTATAAAAGATTTCCCTGTGAGAGCGAGCAGGACAGCTTTATATAAACGCGTGAGTGCAAGAGAGCACGTTTATCGAGTTCGTTCCTTTGGGGCTAAATTATTCCTTTTTCCGACCATGTCAGAGTGTAAGACGCAAGGTTCTGCATGCATTCTTTGGTTTTAGTACTTTATTTGCGCCCTTATCTTCTTGTATGTACAGGGTCTCCCAAATCTCTAACATATACATTGGTATATATATACATTGGTATATATATACATTTTATAAAAAAAATATTCTTAATAAAAGTTGTGTAGGTTTCAATTTTGCATAATTTAAAATTATTGCCAACTATACAGGGTGTGTTCATTTAAAAGTTACAGACTTAACTTATGACTTTTTAAATGGAACACTATATACCGAGTGATTTTTTTAAATATTTTATCAACTCTTGCCATGAAGTCTAGACGGTATGTCTTAGCTTAAGTGAAAAGTACGTCATTGCACTCCTTGGTGCTATTTTACAGTAAAACTAAGACATGCCGTTCAAATTCCATGGCAAAAGTTGATAAAAAATTTAAAAAATCACTCGGTATTTTATGGTCAGCCCTTGAGCGTCGTTTCATTAAAAATGACAATTTGGCAACCTGTCGAATTTGTCTTTATTATTAATGACACGCACGTTAAACCTCAATAACAATAGTAATATTTTATTATAAATTAATAATTTAAATTAATTACATTTTTTACTTCAAACTTAGCATTTTTTTCTAAAGAAAGGAAGATTTGAAAATACGCGCCATTGCAATGAACCAATCATAACGTGAGGTCTATGCATGGACCTTCCTGCTTTTGTTTTCAGTTTGACCACACTTAACACGTGAAATCCACTAGAAACTCCGGCGTCAAATTCAAATTGTGCTTCGGCGTTAAGAAACGCCACGCATTAAAATCAATCCTTTGCTTGCGCGAAGAGTTATTAACTTTTAATTGTCGACGGTGATGATGATGATGACCGTAACAGCGTGTTTACAGTATCGTCGTAAACACGGCCAGCTGTTCGTCGTCGCGATTGTGTGCGCCAAGTTATTTTCGGTTCGTGTAGTGTGACCAATGTAATATACCTTGCGCATCGGTCTTGTGCGCAAGTGTTCGCTGGCGAGCACGAGCCCATCGATAAATACTTCGTCAGTGTGTTTCGGTTGTGTGTGGGGCGTGTTGTGCTGCTGGTTCGGACGTGTTACCACCTTTGTCTTATTTACCAACCCTCAAATTTTCATAAATATGAGCATTGCTGCACTCATCGAAGCCGCAGAATACCTTGAAAGAAGAGAAAGAGGTCAGTACGATGCCTTGCGCTCTCGATTTATCTCCGCATTCTATTTATATCCGTCAGCTGTTTTTCACGTTATCTCTGTTTTTGTTTTTGTGTAGAAGCCGAACATGGTTACGCCTCTACATTACCGATGCCAGAAGATGTCAGGAGTTCATCTAAAAGGCCAAAGACGAAGAAAACTCAGGGAAACAGGTGTGTTACGCAAACGAACAAAAAAAAATGAATCTCACCTTCAAGTTTTTCCCACCGCGAATAGAAACGTTGTGTCTTTTAAAACCTTAACACTCTCTTTTCGTACCAACCAACCAATTCTAACTGGTTTTCACTTACAGGACGTCCCATAACGAACTGGAAAAAAATAGGTGAGTCAATCTCCTGAGTGTGTGTCGGTGGTGTGTATAGTGCTCGGTGGCGACGGCGATTTCTTCTTCTTCTCGTCGTCGAAATCTCTTCCGGTGCGACGGATCGAATTAAGTTAAAAAAAAAGTGTGCGGCGCTTATGTGTGTGTGTGGTGTGTAATTTGTTAGTGTGCAAAGTTCAATTCAAGGTGACGCGGTGCAGTCTAGTGCATTGAAACAAGGCCATGCCCGCTTGGCAACAACACAGCCGTCCTCTGTTATGGCAATCATATTATTACACTTTATAAATGGTCGACGCAGAAGCACTCTCTTGTCTAGCTACTAGTTGGTTAGTTAATCCTTCTATACGGATTTATGTCTCTTTGTGCGCCCGTCCGTTATCGCGCTAATTGAGCTGCGCGCGGAACAATTTGCACGGCGAATTGAGGGGGGCCATCCTGCCATCACACTTTTTTTTTTTGTTTACGTTTCGCGAACCAATCACGTGCTTGTAATTTCAAATTATATGAAACGAGCGCGAGTATAGTATAACGTCGGGCGCGTTAATACGTGTCCGTCATTGTTGTGACGTTTCAAACAAATGATCCTCGCTTGTCAAAATCACAACAATCACCAGTCGCCAGTGATCGTGATTGTTATAAGCTTCGTACAGTGACATGTGCTCTATTTGTCAATTTTATTAATAACCTGACAATTTGTGACGGGTACAGTTCGGAAACTATTATTGCCATTTCACTAACATAACCTCACTTTTGGCTTCAGTCGTTTTGACAGCGCGAGCAAGAATGTAAACGTGTGCAAACGCCAATCAAAATGACAGTGGCCCGTATTCTCTCTCATCATATGGTTAATTTAATGCCGTGTTTATTTCCCATGGCTACGTGGTTATTTGTTTATTTTAATCACGACTTTAATCATAAGATTAGAATACGGGCCGTTGACAATAAAGTTTACATCGAGGGCTGCTTTCACTCTTACGTCATTGGAATCATCGGTAGTGGTGTCCGAAATTTTCTGTTCGTAACTGTTCGCGTCATGGTTGCGTTCAGAAACTTTATTTTCGAGGACCATTCACAGTTTTAGAACAAACGGTTTTTTCACTGTCAAAAAGTACGTGTCAAGGTCGCGTTCAGAAACTATACCCTTTGAGCAAACGCATCGTATTCAATGACGCATTGTAACGTACTTTTATATATCAAAGTGATTTAATTTTATTGCCCAATTGCTAGTAATTTCCAAGTAGTTTGCGGTAATAAATGAGGCAATATTAAAGTAAGTAAATTTTATTAATAAAATTACTTGGGTTCGCCCAATTTTTTGAAAAATTCGCGTTAACGCTTTAACACCGAGCTTTCGAAACTGCGTTTAGTTGTCTCGGATGTCACGACATCTATCGGTTTTCATCAACAATTGTGACGTTTCTTTCAGTTGTCAAAAAGTACGTGTCGAGGTCGCGTTCAGAAACTATACTCTTCGAGCAAACGCATTGTATTCAATGACGTTTTGTAACGTACGTTTATATATCAATTAAAGTGATTTAATTTTATTGCCTAATTGCTAGTAATTTCCAAGTAGTTTGCGGTAATAAATGAGGCAATATTAAAGTAAGTAAATTTTATTAATAAAATTACATGGGCTCACCCAATTCTTTGAAAAATTCGCGTTAACGCTTTAATATCGAGTTTTCGAAACTGCGTTTAGTTGTCTCGGATGTCACGACATCTATCGGTTTTCATCAACAATCGTGACGTTTTTTTCAGTTGTCAAAAATTACGTGTCGAGGTGGCGTTCAGAAAATATACGCTTTGTATGTGTAAATGCATCTTTTCACTTACGTTTTTTAACATGATTTGTTTATCGTCAACTTTTTCATAAATTCTCGTTAATAATTCGCCATTCGTTAACAGTCGTGACGTTTTAATTGTCAAAGTTACTCACTCAGGGTACTTTAACTTTTGTTTTGTTTTTCAAAATGTCATCGTATTTTCGTGAAGGGGTTGCGTTCAGAAACTAACTTCAAGCGCACCATTAGCATCTTTCTTGCTTTTTATTTTCAGGGGACGTTTAGCATTTGGTTGACGTTTTTATTATTAAAACTAACGAAAATTCATCGAATTTTGTAATTTGGTTTACGTTACGCGTGGTAATCACGTGCTTGTAATTTCGAATGACGTGAAACGAATGAAAACAAATTAGTTATTAACTATGACATCCATCGCTATTGGATAACAAGTCGTGACGCTTCAAACAAATCACTTACGGTTGTCAAAAATTACACGTCAAGGTTACTTTCAGTAATTATACCTTGCATCTTTCTCACTTACGTTCATCTCGTTTTTTCCTGTAATACTCAATACTTTTTTCCCTTTCTTGTGGAAACCGTCTGATTTATTTTCTTTTATCTACTGTGAGGGTGAATCCTAAGTATAGATTTTGAACATACCCTATATATCATTTCATTCTTCTTTTGTCAAAATGAAAAATTTTCAACAGTTGTTTTTTCTTTATCTTTGTTACGCGAAGCAACCACGTGCTTGTAATTCAAATTATTCGCGATCGGTCATATTAGGGCGCGTTAATGTCGGACACCCTATTGACAAAGTGACGTTTCATTTGTTAACAAATGATTTTTAATGAGTAGTTTAGGTCGCGACATCCTGCGACCGGTTTTTGACCTAACGTTTGCAACGAATTACTAAAAATGACTTTTAGTTGTAAAAAATTGGGTCACGTTCAGAGACTTCCGTGTGTGAAATTGCATCTTTTCTACTCGTTTTCCTTTGTTTCATTCATCTTGTTTCCATAACAAAGTTACGTTGAGAAACTCGACAGGGAGTTTTTTTTTTTTAATATACATGATGTTCGTTCTAAAATTTATATTTGTACTTTTGTATTTAAAGTTTCTAAAATAAAGTCTCTAGATGTGATGCAAAATATAAAAGAAACCCTGTACATATTAGGGTCACGTTCAGAAACTACATCATTGAGTGTATAATCGTACTTTTCCCCGCTCACTTTCTTTCGTCTCATTCGAAAAGTCGCTTTATCATTTCCATAGCAGAGTTGCGTTCAGAAACTACATATTAGATTCATGTTCAGAAACTACATCTTCGAGTGTATAATTGCATTTCTTCCACTCATGTTTAAAAAAAATCGTATTTCGTTCATCTCTTTAGAAAAGTAGCTTCATTTCCAAAACAGAGTTGTGTTCAGAAACTATGTACATATTAGGGCCACGTTCAGAAACTACAATTTCAAGAATTTTATCACATTTTTTTTTAAAAGTATTTTGTAATTCATTCGTTTCTTTCCAAAAGTCACCTTATTTCTCAGAGTTACGTTCAGAATGTAGGTAATTATGAGGGCCACGTTCAGAAACTACAATTTCAATGGTGTAATTCCATCTTCCCCACTCATGCTTTTTAAAAAACATTTGCCATCTTTTGTTCATCTCTTTCGAAAAGTCTTGTTTTTTTTTATTCTATTCTTTACTGGGCAAGGTATCGAGTTGCGGAATACTCCTCGTACCTTTAGGCTCCAACTACTAAAGGCCAATCTTATTAGAGTTTAGTCGAATCTAGGGAATTCCACCCTCAGTGGGGGGTTTAAACGTGCCAAACATCGCATTGATACGAGGCCTGCGGCTTTACTTCATATCCTAGAAGAAGACATGTTTACGCTTTTCATCCGCAATTGATAAGCCGACCGCCAGGTTGGGAATTGAACCCACGTCCTTCGGATCCAAAGCCAAACATGCAAACTTGTGGAGCACCCAGGCGGCAAGTCGTCTTGTTATTTCCATAACAGATGTGTTCAGAAGCTAGGGTCACGTTCGGAAACTAATCTTCGAGTGCGTAATTGTCTCCTCCACTCACGTTTAAAAAAATTGCTTATCTCTTTTGAAAAGTCGCTTTATTTCCATAATAGAATTGCGTTCAGAAGTTAGGTAAATATTAGGGTCACGTTCAGAAACTACAATTTCAAGAGTTTAATTACATCTTTCCCGCTTATGCTTAAAAAAAACATTTTGCATCTTGTTATTTCCATAATAGATATGCGTTCAGAAATCAGGGTTACGTTCAGAAACTACATTTTCGAGTGCGTAATTGCATCTATTCCCTTCACGTTAAAAAAAAATGCTTCCGCGCATCTCGAAAAGTCGCCTTATTATTTACACAACAGAGTTGCGTTCAGAAACTACATACAAGGTGTAGTCTTTGCATTTTGCTCATTTCTAATTACCATAACGAGCTGCGTTCAGAAACTATAGTTTCGAGCGGAATTTTGACGTACACCGCGTTTTTCTCATTCTTTTTTCTTTTTTAAAATACTTTACATTGTGTGGGATTTTAGTCTTTTCATAACTAGAACATGAAAATTGTTATCATCAAAAAGAAAAATAGAAAATTGGATGTTACCAAGTGTTCTCCAAATTTGTTTGAAATTTGCCAGAAATTTGTGATATTTCTAGAGTTAAGGCCAAATACTAGAGTAAATAAAATATTTTTTGCATAATAATAGATACTGCGAAGAACAAAAATAATCCGTCTCTTGAATCGTACGCGTTCACCGCATGACTCAAGGTTTATTTATAACAAACAAGAAACGACGAGAAGCGACGTGTTTGCGTTGGAAACTCGAACTCGAAAAGTGTGTTGACAACATCGCGGGGGGGAAGAAACCACATCGAGTGCCCCAATTAATGATTTCATTGTCTCGTCGGTAATCAGGGCGATTATGTTTTGCAATGCCAGCGAAATCTATCATCGCGGCTTGTTGTCCACTGGGGGGGGAAAAACGCTGCGAAACGAGGAAGCCTTGCGAAACGGAGAGATTGCGAAACAGTTCCATCTAATCAATTGTAATCGTTTCGAAAATGCATCGCTTGATAAAGATATTTCGCCTTGAATAGCCTAATCAGATTTTTTTTTGCTTTAGTCTTCAAACCATTTCAAATTTGTGACTTTTTATTTTAAGTAAACCTCCGTATCCATGGTACTTCCTTGAGATTTCCTTGAATAAGTGGGTATTGTGCAAGGCAGCTGCGTTCAACAGTGCCCATTCTAAGGGGTTCCTTATTGAAGGAAGCCTCAAAGAATTAATCCAACTCTGGTACTTCAGAAGGAAATCGTAGTTCTCCTTTTCATCTCATCTTCATTTTGTGTTGAAAGTTTCAAAATTCTTTTAAACAAATTGATTCCCGTCTCTTCAGAAACTGGTGTTCAAAATGCAAAACAATTACAAGCGTGTACGACGTGACATTAGTAATTAGGCGAAATTACCCGACGGATCTCGCGTTATTTTCCGTAATTTCACGGCAATTATTAAGCTGCGAGCACGCAAATGCCAACTTATGCGGAGGAACGTCGAGCAAACAAAGACTTCTCGCGCGCTGAACTCGCTTGCAAAACAAAGAAATAAATGTCGATGCCAGCAAGAAGTTCGTGAAACTTATGCGAAATTACATATAAAAAAAAAGAAGAAAGGTGAAGTAACTCGGTGCAGCCGGCAAAGCGCGTTTTACTGAAGCGCCAGTTTCAATTAAAAAAAAAAAAAAGAAAACGAGAAGACGTTACGGTGAATTTAGTTTTAATAAGCAACGACGCACAGAGAAAGCAAGAAATGCACCACGACATATACAGGTTGTTTCAAATACGACGAGATTTCTCTTGCTAGAGATGAAGTCGTCGATTTGACAGTTGCCAAGACTGTCAGTTAAGAGCACAGGTTGGCTGCCCTCTTTTAAGAACGGCAACGCTACTCTCCACCGCGTTTAAGTATGCGACTGGCATAACAGTGTTTGCAGGCATTCGACGGTTGATCTATTAAATTTAGCTGTTGTTTTATCTTCAGGACGGATACACCTTTGTATACGAGCAAATAGGACGACTTTATAATTCCTTATTTGTTTGCTTTTGCGTTGCGAATTGATTTCCTGTGCGAAAGGTCTTTTGTCTATTCACTCATCCTTCTAATCACGTAAAAATAATGGAACGTTTGCATAACATGGAAATAGATAACGCATAGATAAGAGCTAATGTCAACAGTGATTGTTCAATAGTTTATTGCATTATACTGCGGCGGGATTTAGCGGTCTTGCAATACAAAATTCCGGTGAATTACGTTGTTTCGTTTTTTTCCTTACTTTCTGATAGCGTTTAGCCTAGCATCGACCCATCCCCATAGGGACCGCTCGTGGTAGTTACTAGAACATGATTTTTGGCCTCGTCTCTCGAAGCACTTTCATTTGATTTGTCACACGTGTTTTCTTTCTTTCCGTAATCAATATCCTTCATAAGTCGGCCACCTTTGATTTCAAGATGGCTTCATCACCAATAACATGACATTCGCGTTCGTTTCTTTAAGACCTTTCGTTTGATGGGTCACATGACGTGTTTTCCTTTTTTTCCGTAGCCAATATCTCCACTATGAGTCGATCGTCTTTGATTTCAAGATGGCGTCGACGTGACCTTCGCGTTCATTTCTCCAAGACCTTTCGTTTGATTGGTCACATGACGTGTTTTCCTTTTTCCCCTAATTTCCATTATGAGTCAGTCATCTTCGATTTCCAGATGGCGTCGCCGCTATGGCATTCGCGTTCGTCTCTTTAAGATCTTTCATTTCATTTAACTCAAAATGAAACACACGGTATGTGTGAATTAATACAAGATCTATGTGTCGTACTTTCGAAGTTTGTTTTAATTATTATTAGTTAATTAATTAATTAAATACGAAGGCAATTTTTAATTCGTTAATAAAGTTCCACAAATTCCCCGTGTTTTCGCACTTTCGACACTTTCACGTCATTAGTTAACAATGAAGGCATTGTTTAATTAATTAATCAATTAAATAATATTTTAATTTAATTTTTAATTAGTCGATTAATTAATATTATAGTTAAAGATTGCTTTCGCTGGTAAAGTTGTTAAATGATGAAGTGACAGTGTGAGAAACCGTTGCGAAAACGGGGAATTTGTTGAATTTAATTAATTAATTAAAAATTAATTTCTCTGTTAAATTAATTAATTAGTTAAATTCAATAAATTCCTTCTGTTTTTGCAACTGTTTTTAACACTTTCACGTCATCAGTTAACAATGAGGACAATTTTTCATTAATTAACGATTTAATTTAGTTTTTATTTCATTGATTAATGTTTTAATTAATTATTATTATTAATTTGTTCAAACAAATTCCCTCTGTCTTTGCAAGTGTTTTTGACACTTTCACATCATCAGCCAACAATTAAGGCAATGTTTAACTAATTAATCAATTAAATAATACTTTAATTTAATTTTTAATTAATTTATTGATTAATATTATAATTAAAGATTGCCTTCGTTGCTAACGTTGTTAAATGATGAAGTTGCAGTGTTAGAAACAGTTGCGAAAACAGGAGGAATTTGTTGAATTTAATTAACTAATTAAAAATTAATAACTCTGTTAAATTCATTAATTAGTTAAATTCAATAAATTCTTTCTGTTTTTGCAGTTGTTTTCCACACTTTCGCATTATCAGCTAACAACAAAGGCAATTTTTAATTAATCAATTAATTAATATTTTAATTTAATTTTTAATTAGTTGTTTAATTAATATTATAATTAAAGATTGCTTTCGTTTCTAAATTTATTAAATGATGATGTGACAGAGGTAGAAACAGTTGCGAAAACAGAGGGAATTTGTTGAATTTAATTAATTAATTAAAAATTGATCCATTAATTCATTAATTAGTTAAATTCAATTAATTCCAACGGTTTTTGACACTTTCACATCATTTAACAACGAAGGCAATTTTTAATTATCCAATTAATTAATAGGTTGATTAAATTTTTAATTAACTCATTAATTAACATTTTAATTAAATTTTAATTAATTAATTAAACAAATCCCCTCGTTTTGGACACTTTCACAACATCAGTTAACAACGAAGGCAATGTTTTAATTAATTTTCATTTCATTTTTAATTAGATAATTAATTATTATTTTAATTAAAAATTGCCTTTGTTGTTGTTAAATGATGATGTGACAGCGTCGGAAACAGTGGCAAAAACTTGGGAGATTTGTTGGATTTGATTAATTAATTAAAAATTGATTTCGCTGTCAAATTAATTTATTAATTAAATTCAATAAATTCGACACTTATACATCATTAATTTTTTAATTAATTAATTAGAAATTGCCTGCGTTGTTAAAGTCATTAAAGTGTCATGAAGAGTTGTGAAAGCATAGGGAATTTGTAATTTTAGAAAAGGACACCAGAAACTCTAAATTTGACATTTTTGATTATACAGGGTGTTACTGTACTTGAATCATTAATTAATATAGTAGATGTACATTTACATGAAACGAAATGTAGTATTCGCCTAATTTCAATCGAGCGGAAAATTGTAGTAGATTGTTGGGGTTTGGGAAATTAATTCTTCGTATGGTGGGGGCACCCTATATAATAAAATTTTTTTAGCTGTTACTTATTATTTTTTTTTATCGAAATCTACGCCGCTGGATTTAACAAATTTAATAAAATTCGTAACGAAGCGTTTCCTCATTCCTATCATTTTAATTAATTATGGAAGCGACACGGTACAAATGCAGCTTTATCGATGTGAAGTTCCAGCTGCGCCGACACGTTACTAAATCGAATGCAGACACGTAGCACTTCCGCTAAAACCGTGCATTTTAAACAATTTCATAAATTACTGGAAACAGTGTGATTATAATTAGTAAGAAAAAAATTAACAGTGACAGCGTTGCCAGCTCACGACGCCCTCCCCGTCGTTATTTTCAAATCAATTCATAACGCGTCAAAAAGTAACTCTCGCCGATCGACGCTAATGGAATTTATTAACTTGTTCAAACAGGAGCGGATGGGGAAAAAGAAAAAGAAAAAAAAAGGAAACGCAAAACGCAGTAATCATTCCATTAGTACGCACTCATTTGTTTGAGGAAAGCATTACTTTTAATCCGGGCACTTTCCGAGGACTTTATTTGTTAAGTCTTCAAGACGGGGCGGGAGCCGC
The DNA here is from genome assembly GCA_039766575.1 of Serrognathus titanus. Lineage (NCBI taxonomy): Eukaryota > Metazoa > Arthropoda > Insecta > Coleoptera > Lucanidae > Serrognathus > Serrognathus titanus. The sequence goes on along the minus strand of CM077911.1, from coordinate 17,772,766 downwards.
GATGATCCATCTCTGTCAGTGCTGATTCTCCCCCCCTGACCCTCGGGAACGCGCGCGCCCTCTACGGCAAATCCCATGGTCAGGCTGCGATAAAAAGCGAATCTAAATTTGTTAAAGAAATCGGGGCACGCTCCCGGAGCTTCGGATGCCCATTGTTGCCGGGGCACGTCCGTCTTCTTGTGTTGCTATAAATTGATTTTTTTGTCCGATAATATTCTATCAAAAAAGAACGACGTAATCCGGATTTATGTACGTGATTTGAAATACTACCATTATACAGGGTATCACTAAACCTAAGTCATTTATGAAAAATGAGCGCAGGCAACACTTGAGAAAAGTTCATAATTTTACAAAAACCGTTTGAGCGGTATTGGGTGTGACTTATTAAATATCCCACTGATTCGCCACTATTAGAAACAGTGTTGCCAATCGGGTTGTAGAAATTCCGCTACATGTCCTTCCAATCTAAGTTACGTTGACGTTAGTGCCTTGCGTAAACCGTCAATTGCCGCTAGCCCAATTTCAATCGAATGGAGGTGGAGGTTTAGCGGACAAGTTGGTGAATTAATCCTTTGTATAATAGAGTAACTCCAATGGTAATAAATATCCTTGTCGCGTAACACCCTCTATAATAAAAGTTGCCTCGAGTATCTTAAAATCTTGTAAAATAAAAATGGACTCGAGTATCAAGAAACCCTGTATAACACAAATTGACTGAAATATCGTTCAACCTTGTACAATAAAAATTGATTCAAGCACCGTACAGCCTTGTATAATACAAGTCGACTTGAATATCGTAAAACCCTGTGTAATAGAAATTGATTCAAGCATCGTAACACCTTGTACAAACGATTTCTTAAATTTTTTTATCAACTCTTGCCATGGAATTGGGAATTGTGAAATAGTATCAGGGAAATGCTTCTTACTTAAGCTAAGACATCCGTCCAAATTTCATGAGTTGATAAAAAAATTAAAAAAATCACTCGATCTAATAAAATTGAGTCGAGTCTTGTGAAACTCTGTATGTGCAATAAAAATCGATTGAAATATCATAACACCCCATATATGAGAAAAGTTGTTAAGTAACTTTTATTTGAGTTGTTTATAAATAGTAGAAAACAGGCTTTTAAATAATATTAAACGAAATTGTTTTTCTTCCAACATTTCAGCTGTGCTCGTAGACATAACACAGAACTCAAACGACGTAATAAAATATTTACTTTGCGATAACGCCTCATCAAAACACATATTGTAATAATTAAGAGGTTTATCATTCGCGATATGTCGAGGCCGAAATATTTTTCACGCGGTCGCTCCTTACGTCCATCCTCTCTCCTTTGAGTCGGTCCATTATTATAATTTTTTTTATTGTCAATTTTCAGTTTCAATCACCTAGACGATTATTACGCGCGGGGTTGAACTTGAGAGGAAAGCAAAAAAAAAGTAGATACCTTGAATACATTTGCATAAATTTCTGCGCCCGCATTGACCCCCACATATTATTTCCCGGTGATTCACTGGATCGCCATGCAAACGGAGTCTCGGGTTTACTACCTGCGCAACTCCGGAGCGAAAGGGTACGCGGAAAATCGACGATTTTACCTGGAATTGCCGCATGAAATTACAATTAAAAAGAAAAGAGAAATAGAGACTTACGTCATTGTTTACTCGCCGCAGAAAGAAATGACTCATAAGATCAGTAAGATTTATTTGTGCGAGTGTAAACGAGGAGGTCATTGTGTGTTTAGTTTTCCTTGCACTTTTGAATGGAACACCGTAAACACCCCCTGTAGATACAATCGTAATCATTAAAGCCCGTTTTAGACCGTCACGTTTCTTGTAACAAATTTGTTACGAAGTGTAATGTAACCAATCAACATTCACTCTCTCTCGCTTTGTCAAGTTTAAATTTGGCGCCAAACTTTCATATGCCGAGTGTGCCTAATTAACTGTCAATTATCAAGTCAATCGTATTTCGTTAGATTTGTCTCCCCCACCTTTTTTTTTTTAATGAAACACGTATAGCTTAATTCAGTTAGAAAATTAACAATTTGACGTCGAAAGTCGTTTTTAGTTTTAATCGCCCCGTCTGGTACGCCATCTGCTGACAAAAAAAAGAAACGCCGGTGCGCGCTGCACAAGTTTTGCCAACATAATGGTTAGGAGGTAAATTCAAACCGTTTCCAAACTTTAATGCGAAATATCCGCAAAAAACAGGAGTGGCAAGATATTTCAGTTGAATTCTTTTTCTTTTAAAGTTTCACAATGTTGCCGGACAAAAAAAAAACGGAGTATACGTGGAGAAACAATCGAGAAAAAAAACTGCTCGCGAGATTGACGTTGCCAGAGCGGCACGTAGACAAACGGGGGAAGTCCGTGACGTCACATCACATCGAAACAATGGAAAAAGCTGTCAACAAGAGTGACGTAGCATAGGACGGCAGGCGAAGTCCACAAGTTATTCTATTACGATGCGCCGCCATTTGTAACGTCACGTCACAACCTAGTAACATATCTTAGAACGACACGTAGACGAACAGGGGAAGTCCGCAAGTTATTTACTACGATGCGCCGCCGTGTATAACGTCACGTCACAGCCTCGATTAAAAAACGGACTATAAGTGAAGACACAATAAAAAAAAAACTGTCAGAGAGTGACATATCCTGGAACGCCACGGGGGAAGTCCGTAAGTTATTTTTTCACGAGGCGCCGTCGCTTGTGACATCACGTCACAACCTCTATTAAAAAAAGAGACCATAAGTGAAGAAACAATCGAAAAAAAAAACTGCCAGCGAAAATGACGTGACCTAGAACGACACGTACACGAACAGGGGAAGTCCTTAAATAATTTTGTGACGATACGCCACTATTTGGGACGTCACGTCACAACCTCGATTAAAAAACGGACTATAAGTGGAGAAACAATCGAAAAAAAAAATTGCCAACGAGTGACATACCACAGAACGACACATAGACGAACAGGGGAAGTCCGCAAGTTATTTTTGGACGAGGCGCCGCAGCTTGTGACGTCACATTACAATCTCGATTAAAAAAGACAAACCATAAGTGGAGAAACAATCGAAAAAAAAAATCTGACAGCGAGACTGACCTGGCCTAGAACGGCACGTAGACAAACGGGGGAAGTCCGCAAGTTATTTTATTACGATGCGCTGTCGTTTGTAAGGTCAGGTCGCAATCTCACTTAAAAAAGGGACTATAAGTGGAGAGAGAATCGAAAAAAAAATTGCCAACGAATGACATATCCCAGAACGACACAGGGGAAGTCCACAAGTTATTTCTTGACGAGGCGCCGTCGCTTCTGACGTCACGTCACAACCTCCATTAAAAAAATAGACCATAAGTGGAGAAACATTCGAAAGAAAAATCTGACAGCGAGAATGTGGCCTAGAACGGTACGTAGAAGAACAGGGAAAGCCCGCAAGTTATTTTATTACGATGCGTTGTCTTTTGTAACGTCACATCACAACCTCGATTAAAAAACGGACTTCAAGCGGAGGAACAATTGAAAAAAAAACTGCCGGCGAATGACATATCCTGGAATGGTAGGTAGACGAACAGGGGAAGTCCGCAAGTTATTTTATGACGAGGCGCCGCAACCTCGTCACAACCTCGACTAAAAAGACATATAAGTGGAGAAACAATCGAAAAACTACCAGCGAGAATGACGTGATCTAGAACAGCACGTAGACGAGCAGGGGAAGTCCTTAAATAATTTTGTGACGATGTGCCACCACCTCGATGAGAAAAACGGACTATAAGTGGAGAAATAATTGAAAAAAAAAAACTGCCAGCGAGAGTGACGTGGCCTAGAGCGGCATGTAGACAAATAGGGGAAGTCCGTGAGTTATTTTATTACGCTGCGCCGCCGGTTGTGACGCCACGTCACACCCTCGATTAAGAAAACGGTATTTAAATGGAGAAACAATAAAAAAAATTGCCAGCGTTAAATGACGTGGTCTAGATTGGCACGCAGACGAACAGGGGAAGTCCTTAAATAATTTTGTGACGATGTGACGTCACAACTTCGATGAGAAAAACGGTGGAGAAACAATCGAAAAAAAAACCACCAGCGAGAATGACGTGATCTAGAACAGCACGTAGACGAACAGGGGAAGTCCTTAAATAATTTTATATTGACGCACCACCGTTTGTGACGTCACGGTCACAATTTTGGTAAAAACGGAACTGTAGAAATAATTGAAAAAAAAACTGCCAGCGAGAGTGACGTGGCCTAGAGCGGCACGTAGACAAACAGTTCCCCTGTCCGTGAGTTATTTTATTACGCTGCGCCGCCGCGGCCGTTTGTGACGTCACGTCACACTCTTCATTAAAAAAACTGTCTTTAAGTGGAGAAATAATCGAAAAAAAAACTGCCAGTGAGAATGACGTGGCCTAGAATGGCACGTAGACGAACAGGGGATGTCCTTAAATAATTTTATATTGACGCACCACCATTTGTGACGTCACGGTCACAATTTTGGTAAAAACGGACTATAACTGTAGAAACAATTGAAAAAAAAAAAAACTGCCAGCGAGATTGACGTGGCCTAGATCGGCACGTAGACGAACTGGAGGGATGCACCTCCGATTGTGACGTCGCGTCACACCTCGACTTAAAAAAACGAACTATAAGTGGAAAACCAATTAAAACGTCTGCTAACGAGACTGACGCGGCCTGAAACAACCGGGGAAGTCCACGTTGATTATGAAAACTGTTCCCAGACTGCTATTACACGTTTGTTTAATGACAGTGCGCCGCCACGTCACGACTAAAATTAAAAAAAAGGAGTGTAAGTGGAAAGAGAATTATGAAAGAGACTGCCAGCGAGATTGACGAGACCCAGAACCGCTCGTTAGCAATGGGGGAATCCACACGTTATTTTACGAAGATGCTTGTGACGCCTCGAATTAAAAAAACGGACTGTAAGTGGCGAAACAATAAAAAAAAGACACTGCCAACGAATTTGACAGGGGAAGACCACACTAATCATCTCAGATGCACTTGTACATATGACCTTGGAAATGTCTTACTTCCTTTCAACTGCTCTGTAGGTAATTGCCATTACACCTTACACTCTTTTAGTGAGTGCACGTCATTTTATGACGCCTCTATTTAAAATATGGACTGAAGGTGAGGTGGTGAAGACGTATATAGAGTGGCACGTCAACAAACAGGGGAATGCCACAGAATATATACAGTAGAGAAAAAAATTAAACAATTAGTGATCAAACCAATCACGCTTCTTGTCGATTCGCGCGGTTAAATATGAAACAGTTCGTGCCCCATTATGCGTTGGGTTGGGGGGGGTGGGTTCGTGCCATTCTTCCGTGACTCACGGTGCTACGCTCATCATATTTTGGTCGTTAAGTTTTCATGTAGACGTTTACCGCACACAAGTTCGAGACAATAAACCGCAACACTTGCCAACATGAGCGAAGCGAAACTTGGCTAGGTGCGACTTCTGTCTTTTACTGCGGTCACGTCCGACCTGAGCGGAATTAGAAACGAAGCCGTCGAGAACGGGAAGGAATTCGACGTGGAAAAAAAAATAAGAAAATGCGCGCGTCGCTTTCTATTTTTTTTTTTTTCGTTGTCAAGATCGACGCGAAAATGTTTGCTTCCAGCGAAGGAAGCTTCGACCAACTCACAGCTGACGAAAACAGAACGGGAACCAAGTTACAACATCGCGCGCGTATTCAAGGATACGTAACTCGTTCTCCTCTTTTCAACGATCTCCTCTTCGTCCCTCCGCTCGCCCTCTATCGACACCTACATTCCTAAATTGCTTCGAGTTCGTGAGCGCGCTCGTTCACGTTCCTCGCGGAACAGAGAGAGAGAGAGATAGATTTAAAAACTTTCGTTTTAATCCAATAACTTCCGAAACTGTTTATCTAAGTTTTCGGTAGGGGGGATGGGGGCAGGGGGCGCGCGTCTATTATATTTTGACGTTAACTTCCAAACAGAAGTTGTATTGAAATCGTGTTTGTCGGCTCTAATTTAATCTCCTCTCGTCTGCTGCTTTTCTACGCCAGGGATAGACGTAATCATTTCGTGGTGGTGCTGCTGCTGATGTTTTATTGGACGATCTATGATATAGTGAAATAAAGAACCGAGTGATCGTATAGGCAACCATATTAACAGATGTGCAATTAATTGATATGATTGCCTACTTATTGCTTTGAACATGGAATTAAACTTAAAAAAAATAGGTTTGTAATAATAAAAAGCCGCCCCTCCTCCTCCACTCCTCACGAGCGAGCGCACACCAACATTGCTATATCTAAAAACGGGTTTCGATTTCTCGTTGACAGATGACAGCATGACGGCGCTGTCAAAAACGCAGCTCTTTTGTTATTACTTCCGCAACCTGTGTATGTGGGCAGTGTTGTCAGATTTCAAAAGGAATCTCAATGTTTACCACTTGCAGTTTTGAACGGCATCAACCAGCGAATTATAATTATTCTGAACGGTTCGATGAGGAAGCAGTTTAACCACTAGACTAGGCTATAGTCAAGCGTGTACACAGTTTTCGAACAAAAACTCGCAAGAATGTGGCGAGCACATGTTTAATCCGGCGATTGTTTATCGTTATTTATAAAATCTCGGCGGAAGCGTTAATAGACGTTCGAACGCTTATTTCTGGAAACATCGGCCGAGGTCGAGTGCCTTGTTTGATGACGGGGCGGCCTCTGATTAATGCGCTCGTAGCGGTGGTGGCGTGGCTCGGTTTGTTTAATTTTCGTGTGTTGGCGGAGCCTGTTTCATAATCGTGATCGAAATCGAATGGGAAAAAAACTGATTTATCCGAGGAGCTCGCGTACAGCGTTGTCACGTCTTTAAAAGTCACATGCTTCCAATTTATTGCCCTGGAGGACTTAACGTCAGACTGTTCATAGAATAACTCTAAAGATCTTCTTTGTAACTTTAGATTCAGTTTTTACTTTTGTTACCATATCAATTAGGAACATCCAATTTGGTCGATGCGCTTAGCACATCTCGGTACCCAGGCTTCCACCCACAACCTCAATTGGCTCTAGTGAGGAATTAGGAACAGTGACCATTTTTGGTCTTCAGTTTTTGCTTTCGTCACCAACCCAATTCCTCCATATCAATTAGGAACATCCAATTCGGTCGAAGTACCCAGGCTTCCACCCATAACCTCAATAGGGTCTAGCGAGGAATTAGGAACAGTGACTATTTTTGGTCTTTACTGTTCTAATGGAATTTTGACTTTTTTGTGTAGAAAGCCCAATAATCCTTGTAGCCTTTGCCTTCGTCACACCTTGCTTGCAACGCCAGCGCCCCCTACCACTCTCTCGTATCAGTTACTTGCTGACCAAATCCCATTTATTTTTTTTGAACCCTGAGGCCCCTATGCTATTCTTATGGAATTTTGGTTCAGAATCATAGAAAACCCGGTAATCCTTGTACCCTTTAAAGCCTTTATCGTCGCCCCATCCTTGTCCTTCCATATCAATTACATCAAGGGGGTCATTCCCTCGTGGGGCGTGTTAGTTCTGGTATAGTAACTTCAATAACAAAATTGAAAGTAAACAATACAAAACGAATAAATAATAATGTGGGCAACGTTTTGCTTTCCTTGCCGGTTATCGTCTGGGCTACTGGAGGGCGAAGTTCCTGGTAACGGGGTTGATTCCAAAAAGGGGCCAATTTTCCATCTCATACTTGAGGCTTTTCGATCTTCACTTGAGCAACGAGCTTGGGTCAGTTTATTAGCGCATACGTTAGGAATCAGATGCCACTAAAAGAAATAATTCCTCAAATTTGGACATCAATCGTTTTTCCCGCCACCTCTTTACCCGGCTTCGAAGATGTCGATGGTTGTATGGCGTAAGAGTGTTGCTTGCCCTCGACAGGAGAGGTAGTGGCTCCTGACAATAGATGCATGGGAGGCTTTGAATGTGCTTCCGACAATGGTGATGCACGGGAGGCTTTGGATGTGCTTCCGACAATGAGTTGCACGGAAGGGTTACCTAATAGGTAATGCACGGAAGGCTTTGGTGACTGTTCCCGACATTTGAGTGCACAGGATCAAGTGAAGCTAAAGCGCTTTCATGAGGCTTTTAGTAAAAATCGTTATTCTTTTGTTTTTCCTTCGTTTTCTTGTCGGTTTTGTTACAGCTCTCTTTTGTTTTTCTTTTAATTGACTTTGTTTTGTAAAAGCTTAGCAGAAAGCAACTTGAAAAAACGAAACGATGTAGCGGGGATGATGGAACTCCGCTTCGTTGGTCTAAGGGCGTAAGCGAATCAGAGCTGTATCTCATTCGTTAGGGCGCGATCCTTTTGTGTTTACTCCGGAGGCTGTCAAATTTCACTTTAATCTGTCGAGGGGCGGCCTCAATTTCGTTTATTTTCGTTGATCGTCTTCGTTGCTTTGTTAAATAGTTGTCTACCTAACGCTTCGCTCGTTGCTGTCTCTTTGACATTGTCTGATGTTGTCAATCTGACATTTCTGGTTGTCTGTCAGTTTTACGTGTCTGACAACTATCACTTTGAGGTTTCGTGGTTATCTGTCAGACCCTCAGTCTAATCGGAGTTGTAAGTTACAACATGGTATGTTCCGATTGCTGCGAGCATTGTCGAGGCTGCACAACGTTACTAGCTATTACCCGAACAATGCCTAGATTACAGCTTAGGTTGCAGCTAGGTTGCGAATTCGATTACAAAATGACCTCCCAAGTCGGTACTTACTAGCTCGAAGCAGCTGCGGTTTTTTTTTGCAATATGGATCACCTGTGTCATTCTTATAGAATTTTTGGTGTCTTGCAACCTTTACACCTCCAAATCATTTTTCCCCTGCGTAACAACCTTGCTACTGCAATCTCAGCGCACCCTTGTGTTCCCCCATATCAATTACGTTTTTACGGGATTCATATCGTTTCTTGCGATGTGAATCGCCCTCCCCCTCCACGCTATTCTTATGAAATTTTGACTCCCGAATGCCTTATTGTTATTGCAACTTTGGAAGTAATCAAATTTGCTTTCTTCTGCCCCAACGCAAAGATGCACGTGCAATCCGTCGTGTATGCGTTTCTTTCGTTTTCCTTGCCTTCCTCTGCTTCCTTTTCTTTCCCCCCATCGTCGCCCTGCCATAAAAAGGAAACGTGTTAACCCGAAACTACAACAGCGTTATAAAATTTATAGTTGGACGGATTTGATTTATGCCTTACACATTTTTAAAGTGTTGCTCGCGATACACATTTGCATACGTTTTATATTCGGGCGTAATTTATTCGCGCACGTTGTTTCATTCTTTCTCCCTCGCCTCGCGCGAGCGACCTCTCTGATAAACCTGCCCCAATAAAACCATAAATCTCTTATTTCCTTTCCTCCTTTTTCAACTGGACTCTTGCCTCGCGTTACCTGCTGTCCGTCATTCGAGGAGGAAGTTGACTAATTAAAGGTTCCACATTCAAAAATTGGTCAACCGTTACATCCCATCTACTAGTTCGTGGATGGATAATTCCCGAAGATTCGTCGACCCTTCCGAATATCGCAGGTGAAGAAATGCGATTGTAAAAGCAGACGTGAGCGCGAAGTTTGAATATTCGCACTGCAGCACAGCGAATTTTGAATATCCGAAGCTATTAAATTTCTTTAGCAACTCTTTCAAACTAATCGAGCGAATAAATTGTTTATTATTCCAGTAATTTGTTGGTAACGATGTAACAACATGATATAATGTAATCGTCGCGCGTTTCCAATTGAAAGCAGCAGCGGCGGAGCAACCTTGGAAGTGCAACAGCGTTTCACGAATAACGACCCGTTTATTAGCTGAGTAACTTCTTTGTTCAATTGCTGTTATCACGGCTCACACATTTTAGTTTATTTTTAGCCTCGGTATCGTTGTTTATGCTTACACATGCACGCACACACACACTCACACATACACACTCGCACACTCGCTCAAACGAACGAAACGATAGACGGTATCAAGCTCGCAGCAATAAATTATAAAATACCGCGGCGTTTATTAATTAAAGACGCAGAAATAAGCGGTGAAAATTAATGGTTCGATGACCAATTTGCCCGGAAGGGCCCCGGAATTAATTAAATCTGGAAAGCCGTCGCAAAAAATGCGAACGGATAATCTTCGCCGGGGCAAAATGGGGTATTGATTTTGGGCTTTGCCCCAAAACGACCATCGCATAAAAGGAAGATGTCATCTTAGGACTACCTCGGCTTAATCTGATCGCGATCGCTCGATAACGTCAAAAAAAAATGCTGATTGCATCTCTTCTTTGGCAAAAAACGACTGCAGAAATGTAAATACCAATCTAGATCACTCGGTGCCCCATGAAGTCCGCACCCAATCAGAAAATTCGCGAAAAATCTCGAAGAACGGAGACTATTCGAGAGTAGACATGTTTAAGTGTAATCTGGGTGGCCTACACAGTAGGATGTGAAACTACCATGATTTATTTCTGATATACACACGTGGTATGGCAATGTCCGTCTATAACTGTCATAATTTGTTGTAACAAGATGGCGGAAACTAGCTAAAAGGGAGCTTGATTTGAATACACTCCGAGTGTACACTCTGATCGTGCAGTATACTCTGATCGCGTAGAGTACATTTAAATTATGACTGCTATAGACGGACATTGCCATACCGTGAGTAGAACATGAATGCGAAACATATCTTTCGTGCCAATGTTCAAGTTTTGAGCTTTCCTCTTGACTTTCGAAGCCAAACCATCGAGCTTCTGCTTCCATAACAGTATGACGGTATGACGTATGCTTACTTATTAAATATAAATAAATAAAATGTAAATAGTCAAGACTACCTACTTATTGTGGCGGCATCGTACGTATGCAATAAGATAGATAAAGCTTCTTGTATTGACCAAAAGATGGCGCTCAGAAACTTACTGAAACCAAGGGAGCATTCTTTTGTCTTTACTCTTAGCGATATTAGCGATAGAGAAATAGCTTTTCTTTGACGTTTGTTATTTACTTAGTTTTTCGTTTATTATCTTATCAGTCTTCTTTTGTTTTAGGCCTTTTTAATACAGCTTTCTTTTGTTTTTTTTAACTGCCTCTGTTTCCCAAAAGCTTTAGCAGAAAACGACTTGAGAAAACTTAACGATCCAACAGAGCAGCTTGTCGTTGTTGTTTTGTTTTTCGTTCATTACCTTATCAACCTTCTTTTGTTTTTTATACTTTCATTACAACATTTCAACTGCCTGCTTCTCAAAAGCTTAGCAGAAAGCAACTTGAAAAAAAAATCAATGAATCAACAGAGCGGCTGATTTTTAAACGCTCTGTCGGAAAATCGTAGTTATTCTTTTGTTTTTCGTTCATTGTCTTGTCAATTTTCTTTTGTTTTAGGCGTTTTATTACGGCTTTCTTTTGTTTTTCTTTTAACTGCCTCTGTTCCCTAAAAGCTTTAGCAGAAAACAACTTGAGAAGACTTAACGAACCGACAGAGCAGCTCGTCGTTATTGTTTTGTTTTTCGTTCATTACCTCATCAACCTTCTTTTGTTTTTTTTATGCTTTCATTACAGCTTTCTTTTGTTTTTCTTTTAACTGCCTGCTTCTCAAAAGCTTAGCAGAAAGCAACTCGAAAAAATTCAACGGATCAACAGAGCGGTTGATTTTTAAACGCCCTGTCGGAAAATCGTCGTTATTCTTTTGTTTTTCGTTCATTATCTTGTCAATCTTCTTTTGTTTTAGACGTTTTTATTACGACTTTCTTTTGTTTTTCTTTTAACTGCCTGCTTCCCAAAAGCTTGGCGGAGAACAATTTGAGAAAACTCAACGAATAAACATGGCAGCTCGTCGATATTCTTTTGTTTCCCGTTCACTATCTTATCAGTCTTCTTTTGTTTTCGACGTTTTTATTACTGCTTTCTTTTGTTTTTTTAACTGCCTCTGTTTCCCAAAGGCTTAGCAGAAAACAACTTGAGAAAACTAAACGAATCAACGGAGCAACTTGTCATTATTCTTTTGTTTTTCGTTCACTATCTTATCAGTCTTCTTTTGTTTTAGACCTTTTTAATACAGCTTTCGTTTGTTTTTTTTTAAATGCTTCTGTTTCCCAAAAGCTCTGGCAGAAAATAACTTGGGAAAACTAAACGAATCAACAGAGCAGCTAGTCGTTATTCTTTTGTTTTTCTTTCATTACCTAATCGACCTTCTTTTGTTTTTTATGCTTTTTTAGGCGTTTTTAATATAGCTTTTTTTTGTCTTTTTAACAGTTTCCCAAAAGCTTAGCAGAAAGCAACTTGATCAAACTCAACGAATCAATAGACCAGCTCGTCGTTATTCTTTTGTCTTTCGTTCATTATCCTGTCAATCTTCTTTAGTTTTAGACGTTTTTATTACAGGTTTCTTTTGTTTTTTTTAAATGCCCGCTTCCCAAAAGCTTCGCGGAAAGCAACTTGACCAAACTCAACGAATCAACAGAACAGCTCGTCGTTATTCTTTTGTTTGCCGTTCATATTTCGATGTTTTTTTGTTTCAGTCCTCTCTCCTTTGTTCCATCGAATTAATCTTTTTGTTTGCTTGCTTCGTTTGTTTCGGTTTGTTTTTCCGGAGTATGAAAATCGTCGATCGCGTTTTGTTCATCCAATTTTCGCTTTTGGTTGTTGTTTGTTTCCATTTGTTTTTCCAATAGAACTAATTTTCAAATTTCGAACAATAAAGTGTTGTCTCGAAAACAAAAGCAACATTGATTGCTTGTTATGTGGATCATTTGTTTCTGAATTTGAAATTCATCCTCAAATATTCCTGACAGTTTTGAAAAAGTTGTTTTTCGTTGCTGTTAGTATTAGTTTTTTTTTCGTAAAATTTACGATTGTCATTTGTTTTTCTTTTTCTTTTTTTTCCTCTTGAAGTTATCGTTTTCTCTCTCTTCCATTCCTATTTACATTTTTCCAAGAAATGCTCTTCGTTTTTTGGACTTTATTTGTTACGTTTGGTGATATTAAATGATCAACAATTGTTTGCGCTTCTCGCTCTTTCGCAAATATTGCGATTGTCACTTGTTTTTCTTAGTTTCTTCGGAAATGTTCGTTTTCTCTTCATTTCTATTGGGTTTCTCGAGTCAGACTACTACAACACTGGCAAAAACTGTCTTGCGCGTCCTTTTATATCATTATTTTTATTTTGGACCGGGAATTAGGTAACTGTGTCATTGTCATTTGTTAACCAATCAGAAACCAACGCGATTGCGTTACAATTCGTTAAGGGGCGGTCATAATTTGTTTGTATTCACGGTCATCATCGTGAACCTGTAGATGTCATCGTGAGGTTTCGCTAGTAATGTCATCGCGACGTTTGACATTGTGACGTTTCTTAACGTCTGTCGATGTGTTATAATTTTGTTTTTCGTATTTCGATTGAGTTTTTCCATGGTCAAGAATGTTTTTCGTTCCTTTTGGAATACATTCTACATCCAAATATACTGAGAGTTACACTCTAATTCTTCTTTTCGATTTTCGTTTTTTTTTTGACAGTAATTGGTACGCACGCCAACCACAAAGCTACACAATACATAAAATTAAAGAATTTCATCCCGACAATTTCTGGCCACAATAAACGTTATTTTTTATGCGTCCCGCAAGTATGCCACAAACTTACGATCTGGCGACTTGGCATGGCCAACAGCCCGCTGCTGCCAACTCAATTATCGTTAAGTGTTTCATTTTAATATCGCCGCTGCGCCGGAAAACAATCGCGACGAACTCCGGGCTTAGCAGTGCCGTATTTTTCTCCGGATTTATGAAGTGGATGCGGTTTGCTGGCAGTTTCATAATCCGGAAGAATTTATCACTGCGGAGCTTTTTTTTTTTGGCCTGTTTTTCTTCATCACTCAGCCATATGTATATAGAACAATAGTATTTCACGTCTTAATTGGCCGACATTATAGACTTGCAGTCTGTATCCACCCCCCCTGGTTTAATGCGCCGTAACTTCGCCTTAATTAATGGCCTATAAACGTCTTAATTTGTTTGCTCAGCTTCTATTAAATTAATTTGGGGAGTATTTTCGGTAATGCCCCGGCGCGTTCCGCTACCAAATTATGTATATTTCTAGGCCGGTGATTGATGTCGCCATTGTGTTTTTCTTTTGGTGAATTTTGAATGACCCCATGAATATTTAGGCTCTCAAGTTTCACACGCTTTCTTTGTCTGCCGGTTTTCTTCGGACCGACCACACGTCACAAAAATTAATTGCGGCCTCTGTGCTTGTCAGATCGAAACCGCTGTCTCTGCAACGCAATTTGTCAGTCTGCGGCTGACAGGTCCTGTGCGTGTCACGTGTCCGTTTATGATAAAATGCCGGAAAATCGTCGGGCGTAATTTCGGCGAGCTTTCGGTGATGCAACAGACGTTGCGTGTATGTTTCTGTTCGTCCGATACATTACCTAATCTGTTAACTCAAATCTCCGCAGAATACGTCAATTTATTCCTAAAAAGTCACAAAAGATGGCGCTTTAATTTAATGTTGTCATTATTAAAATGAAATGTTTTGTGGAGAATATTTGAAATCGTTCTGTATTGACTAAGAAATGGCGCTCATAAACTCACTAGAATCAATTGGATAAACGTATAAACGGTCTTTACCAAGAGATGGCGCTCACTAGAACTAGAGGCTAGCATTCGTTCGACCCGTAAAAAAAAGCTTTTATTTAATGTTTATTAGCGTAAAGAAAATGGCGCTTTAATTTAATGTTGTCTTATTAAAATGACATATCTTTTGTAGAGAACGTTTGAAATCGTTCGGTATTGACTAAGAGATGACGCTCAGAAATTCGTTTAATTTAAAGCAGCATCCTTTATCTTCGTTCTTTACATTAAAACATAGCTTTTGTTTGACGTTTATTGGTGTGTAAAGAAAACAATTGAAATCAAGGTAGTATTCTTTAACTTCGTTCTCTGCGTAAGAAGATAGCATTTGTTTGACCGTGAAACATCAAACAAATGCTGCCTTCTTTTGTTTGACGTTTAGTAACACAAAAACAAAACATTTGAAATCGTTCTGAATAAAATTTGAATGAGATAGGTAAAGTTTCTGGTTCTCACTAAGAGATGACGATCAGAAACTCGTTTAATTTAAAGCAGCATTCTTTATCTTCGTTTTTTGCGTTAAAGATTGCTTTTGTTTCACGTTTATTAGCACAAAAAGATATTTCAAATCTCTCCGAATGAATTTTTTAAGGAAGATAGGTATTGATTAAGAGATGCCGCTTAGGAATGCACTAAATCCAAGCGAGCTTGGGTTTTGCTTTAAAATATGCATTTTGTTTGACGTTTACGGGTGTAAAAAACAAATGAAATTATTCGGAATCAATTTCTCAAGAAAATAGATAAAGCTTGTGGTGTTGGCCAAGAGAGGGCGCTCAGATACTTACTAAAACTTTACTTCTTTTTCTTTCTTCGCATTTGGCTTTCGTTTGGCGTTTGTAGGGGTTCAAAAAGTCACTAAAGCCAGGAACGAATTTATTTGTTTTTGATTCTTGCATTAACGGATATTTTTTGTTGCTTGATAAGAGATGGCGTTGAACTAACTTCCTATTACTTTATAACGAAACCATTTTATAAGTAATTAGTACAGATTCATTTTAGTTTTCTTTTGTTTCTTTTCTTTTGTTTTATTTTGGCCAATTAATATTATTTTGACGCTCTTTTTATTATATTTATTCTTTTGTTTTTTTTTTAACTAACTTCAAAAGCCTAGCAACTAGAATTAGCGTACGAAATTTAAAAAAAAAGGGGGGAAACACATTACATCGGAAAATTGTCGTTATTCTTTTGTTTTTCGTTTATTTTATATTTTCATGTTTTTTTTTGTTTCCATACTCTCTTCTTTTTTTCTATCGACTTAGTCTTTCTGTTTGCTTCGTTTATATTTCGGTCATTCGTCCGCCGGATGAAAATCGTCGATCATGTTTTTGTTTTTGGTTGTAGTTTGTTCGTTTTCTTTTGTTTTTCGATTCCGACCAATTTTCAAATTTCAACTATAATAAAACGAAATTGCTTAATAGATTTTGTCACACGAAACAAAATCCAGTTATGTGGCGACATTTTGTGAATCTCGTTGGACTTAATTTTTGGGCGCGAAATACAAAAAAAAATTAAAAAATTAAGTTTTTTTGACAGATGAAATTTATGAAAATTAAGTTAATTAAGTTACTAAAATGTTTGACTTGTTTTTCTCGTCCACCTTGTTTTTTTTTTTTTTTAATATTTTATCGTTTTTATTTCTGATCATTTTTTCCAATTTTTGGGCGTTATGAACGGATGAAACTTTTCATATTGATCCAGAGATGACGCTGAGAAACTGTCTTTGATTTTTGCATTAAAGAATAATTTTTGTTGGACGTAAGCGTAAATTGATTGTTTGTTATGTGGCGACATCTGTGTAAATCTTGCCGGACCATACACTCTTTTGGGCGCGAGATTTAAAAAAACCGAAAAGTTACTAAAGTAAATTACTAAAAAGTACGTGTACTTTTCACTTGTTTTTTTTTTCTCGTTCACTTTTTCATTTTTTGTGACTTTTGGGCGCCTTCTTTTTTACGTCATCGTTTCCATATCCATTTTTTTTAATTTTGTGTTGGATAAACTCTTTCAAATGGATGAAGCTTTTGGCGATCAAGAGATGACACCGAATAAAAAAAACTCTTTGATCTCTACTTAAAATAAAATTTATTTGACACTTGTTAGCGCAAAGAACGTTTGAAGTTGTTTTTTGTTTTAAGGCGGCGGATAAGGCTTTTGATATTGATCAAAAGATGACGCTTACAAACTCATTCGTCTTTGATTTTTAAGCATTAAAAGATTGTTTTTTTTTTGTTAATAAAAGAGGGCACTTCATAACTAACATATTCATCAATTTGTTTATAAAAAAAATCTCAGTATTTGGCGTCTCCTACCTGCTTGTTGTTTGCGCGTTTAACACTTGTCTTACGGTTATGGTTGTGTGAGTATGTGTGTATGTATGTAAGTATGTACCGAGCGAGAACGAAAAACGATGTGCAGACCTAGATGGCCGAGGAGGAACAGACAGTGCTATTGATCTACGAGGTGTTCTACCTGGACGGCGCTTGCGCCCGCATCTTCTAAGGTCAAGGTCGCCAGTTTAGGCCGTGGAACCATTAATAACCAAGTTGGTGCGCTATCGAACCAGCACGTCCCCGCGTAACCTCGGCCAAAAATAGACCTTCATCCCTCGGCCAACACCTCTCGCGAGTTAATCTCCAAGATTAAAACGAGAAGGACCACCTTTTGCCCGTTTTTCTTCCAGCTGGTCGTCGAACCATGTTTAAAATGTGCTACTACATTTTTTTTTGTAGCTTAACTTTCATACAACCAAATCAGCTGATTTCTTTTTTTATTTGTATTGAAACATCCTTTATGTGGAGAATACAACGTTGCTAAATTTCAAATAGGCGTGGGAACTTCTTTACATTGTTGTCAAAGTTTTTCTGTATATCAGATAACAAAAGAAAAAGTGAAACATCTAGGAAGTCGTCCGCAGTCGCAGCTGGCAATCTATAATCAGTAGCCAAAACGATATAGAAATTTATCTATCTACAAATTAATGAAAATCAAAAAAAATCAGATAACAGCTTTGATATCTATTGCATTTGTTTTTATTCAATTTTAATTAGGTATTAAAAAAGAAACAAACGTTGGCAATAACAAAAGAAGATCGTCTGTCCTTTTCCGATGGGATTGTGTGCGCCCACACGTTGCTTAGCAACCAACGCGACATTATTACGTTGACAGATGACAACAAACGTCAAAATGCAGATGTTAGAAACGTCATTTTAACGTTTGTTGTCATCTGACAACGTGACAATGTTTTTAATTTCATGATTTTCAAATACATTCGTTGCTTGGCAACCAACGAAACATGTTACGATGACTGTTGTTTTGTTGTTATCTGTCATCGTGACATGTTTCGTTGCTTGCTAAGTAACGTGTTTTTGAAAATTATTAATTTAAAAACAATGTCACGATGACAAATGACAACAAATAACGTTTTTAACGTATGTTATTTTGACGTCTGTCACCGTGGCATGTCTCGTCGGTTGTTAAGCAACATGTGAACCCTCACAGGCTATTTAAAAATCATGAACTTAAAAACAATGCCACGATGACAGCGATGACAGATGACAACAAACGTCTAAATGACGTTTCTAACATCTGCTATTTTGACGTTCGTTGTCATCTGTCATCGTGACATGTTTTGTTGGTTGCTAAGCGACGTGTGAGCCCTTACAACGTATTTGAAAATCATGAAATTGAAAACGTCACGATGACAGATGACAATAAACGTCAAAACGACGTTATTAACATCTGTTATTTTGACGTTTGTTGTCATCTGTCACCGTGACATGTTTCGTCGGTTGCTAAACAACGTGTCAGCCCTCACAGGGTATTTAAAAATCATGAAACTGAAAGTAATATCACGATGACAGATGACAACAAACTTCAAAATCACATTTTGACGTCTGTTGTCATCTGATAACGTGACATTGTTTTTAATTTCATGATTTTCAAATACCCTGTGGGGGTTCACACGTTGTTTAGTAACCAACGAAACATGTTACGATGATGGATGACAAAAAGCGTTAAAATTTTGACGTTGGTTGTCATCTGTCATCGTGACTGTTTCGTTGGTTGCTAAACAATGTGTGAAGCGTTACAGGGTATTTGAAATTTATGAAATTAAAAACAATGTCACGATGACAGATGGCAACAAACGTCAATGTGACGTCTCTAACATTTATCATTTTGATGTTTGTTGTCATCTGTCAACGTGACATGTTTCGTCGGTTGCTAAGCAACGTGTGAGCCCCCGCATGTTATTAGAAACAGTGTAAAAAGGTCCACTAATTCTTGATTAAAAAAAAAAACGAAAGAAAATCGAAATAAATGAGAACGAGAGACGACGACACACCAATGGAGAAGAAGAAGAAAAGAGGAACTAGAGGAAACATGTCGATGGCAAATGGCGACGAAAAAAAAAACAGTGTCGTTAAGGAATTGTCGATCTTCTTTTGTTTTTGTTTTTATTTATCTTGTGTTCTTGTTTTGTTTCTTCTTATAGCAAATATTAATTTTTGTTGTTGTTGCAATTTTCTTTTGTTTTCTGTTAGTCCTTTGTTTTTCGAACGATTCGCATCGAAGTCTTATTATTATTTTTTTGGGTGATCGGAGCTTTTCTATTAATAGAAAATTTCCGTCAAAATTCCTCCTTTTTTTAAAACTTTTCAAATTTGATCTTTCTTTTGTTATCTTCCTATGTTTATTCAAATATTTCCGGTGGATAGGCAACCACATTAACTTCAGTACGGCGTTGCCAAATCAGCTGATTTATCTTACTATTTATGTTCAAATGTTTTCGTTGTGTGGATGACTTTAATTTCAAATACAACCAACGTTGCCAAATCAACTAATTTATCTTCTTATTTGCACTCAAGCGCTTTTTTAATTATATTACGGGATTTGTAGTAGGAATCTTGTAACAGATTACCGCTAATTAATACGGCGATTGAATCACCTACTTTAATGAATGCTAACGGTAAAATGCCGTTGTTGTTGTTGTACTACCATATGGATTTTAATTATCTATCATTAATCGTGCGCGTTTAGCACGTTTTCGCCGTGGTAGTGGCAGGTCCGGACTCCAGGCCGAAATCGCGCAACAAATAAAAATCGATTTCCGCGAGACGCTTTTAAGGCCTTCGCCGCACCACCAGATCCAATCTTTGTAAATTACGGCGGAAAAAAGTTAAATTACATATAATTTACGCTTGTTAAGATGTCTGCATATGTAATGCACGGAGCGAAACACGAAACGTAGTAATTATTAACGCAATAGAAAGATTTGTCGTACAAATACCATAATTTCTGAGAGGCGATGAATGAAAAAAAAAGTTCTGCACATCATTGGCTTAAAAAGCAAATGTTATGGAAACTTTCAGTTTGCAACGTTTGGCGTTTACTTTTGAATAAAAATTAAAAAAAAAAGTGAAATCGAATTTATCACCGACAATGTCTTTATATAGGAATCCCAAAGAGATCGATCGTTTTACAAACACAGTAGCGATCAGCAAAATAAATGTACCGTGGAAGATACCTAATGCGTTTCTTTGGCGATATGCTCGTCTTTTTCCGCCGAAATGCAACGCAATAATTCCAGAGCGGAGGGATATTACGGGCAGGAAGGAAGCCCGAATTTATTGTACTTGTCCTTTTCAAAGATGAGTTAGGGTCGGACGGATCCGGCGGGATGGTATTTGTACGGTTTCTCAATTTACCATCGCCGGGAATTCTTCTCCTTTTCCTCCGCCGCATTGATATCGGCCCGGCCATTACGTTAATGTTTTGATCTGGAGCGGAATGAAAAATCGCTCTTTTCCCCGGCGGAATAATGTCGGAATTGCATCACGATTACGACCTTACTCGTGACTGTTAGAAATAATCGGGAGTTTTGATTTATATTTTCTTGAGAGCGTAATGGATTCAGTTTAAAAAATCGCCGATTTCGGCGATAAATCAATAGGTTTGGCTACATTGTCTCAAGGTGCTCACTCACTTTGAGTTATTGTTGATCACGTGGTATGTTTACAAATAATAAAACAAAATGTAAATTAACTTCTGAGAAGGGAATCCCTTGCAACACCGCGACAATGACACTCTAGCATTGATTAAAAAAAAATTGTTGCGTGACTTTTGCTTGGGAAATTCAAGCGAAAACAAATTCGCAGCGTCCGGATAAGGACAGGGGAAACCCAGAATGTATTTTCATGAATGAACCGAGGAGCAAAGTGTACCTACTTTAAATAGGAAAACAAATCAGCGACTAAAATAAAGTGTTACGCAAAGCGCTAATTAAGGCGACGACTTATCGCGAGTAAAAAAAAATAAATTGCGGATAAAATCAGCTCGTTGTGGTTATTTTTGCGTTATCGCGTACGTCTACCTAAACCGCTATTTTTGTTGTCACGGCCGCTAATTACAGACCGCGTGTCAGATAACGCCAGAAGCTTAGTGCAAAATACTCGCGCCATCTATTAGCTGATAATTGAAATACCTTACACCCTAATTACGATTTTTTTTAATTTAGAATATTTATACGCCGCGATCAACAATGACTGACAAGTTTTTTTTGTCTTTATAAGCCTCAGCGGATAAAATTAAAGTTTGTTGCCATAATGGATGAAATCGTCATGTAAAAACATTGATGAGATGGCGTTGGGTGGAGGACTTAACCGAATGCTTTCTGATTATTTGCCGGCCCCGATTTCGCCTATTCAAACGTGCAGAAGTGCAATCGCAGAGCAGGGGATTATTTTCGAGGGTAATTGTTGCACAGTGATTGCGTAAAATCGATATCCGGAGCCCGGTTTGAAGTGTTATTGCATGAGGCCCTCATTTACACAGCGAACGCGCAATCCCCACGCTCGGCGGCGCTAATACCCAATAATTGCGCGCTCCCGAATTTGTAAAAATTGCAGCGAACGTTTTAATTTACATCTCGTTTTTAATAATATCTCGAGAGCACGCCGTCGAGGATTAAACGTGATATCTTTACTCCTCGGATGATTGATGGCTTTTTACAGTCGCTTAACTCGCCCCCGATTTATCAACGCCCGTGATTTTAAATTGCTGCACCGGTTTTCTTTATTTCTCGCCCGATGGCGTTCCGGAATCCCTCACTGCAACTCACGCGCGCGCGCATGCATTATTTATATCGCGATAAATCATTGATATTTGCAGACGTTTGAGCCTCGCCAAACAATTCGGCATGATTTATTTGACGTGTTCGTGCGAGTTCATCTAATGTGTATTAATAGAATGGCGGTTGTCAGTTCCATTAGTTAATAATATTTATCGATTGCGTAAGGCAAAAAAAGGAAAAAAATCCGGGCGTTTAATTGCCGCCCGGATTCGGCGGCGCAGTGAATTTCGTGAGGTTTTTCTTCTGCTACTACCCGGCCGGAAATTAATGAAACGCGATTGCTTTCGCTTTGTTTGCGGTGCAATCATCGTTTAAAAATATTTCTCGGGGCCTCGTTAATGGCCGCGGTCACGAAAAAACGTTATTACGTGCGGTAAAAACTTGCGCGGCTTCTCGAACAATCTCCTAAGCCTAAAATCGAGTCGTTTTGCTTTTTCGTGTGAGCTGCGCCATTTTTGAATTATTTATTCAAATGGGTGGAGATTTCTTGAATTTTTTACACATCTAGAAGGCGGTGATTATATTAAGAAGGGCGTACACGCGTGTACAAGTTCATCGCAGTGATATCTGTACAGTTTCCAATGCGGTTTTTGTAAGACGTAACGATATTTACAAAGATGGCGCTAAACAAATAACATTTTTCGTTTTTAATTATTTTTTTAGATATTTCAAATTTTGCGCCCAAAAAATGTAATCCAAGGAGATTTACATAGATGGCGCTACAAAAATTTAATTTTTTTCGTTTTATTTAAGCATTTTAAATTTCTCACTAAAAAAGTAGTTTTTAAGATTTACAAAGATAGCGCCACAGATTTTAAAATTTTTTTAATTTAAGTATTTAAAATTTCTCGCTCAAAAAATGTAGTTCGAAAAGATTTATATAGATGGCTTTTTCATTTTATTTAGATGTTTTAAATTTCCTATTCAAAGAATGTAGTTTTACATAGATGGCGCTACAGAAATGTATTTTTTTTTCCATTTTATTTAGACGTTTTAAATTTCCTACTTAAAAAATGCAGTGGGAGAAGATTTACATTGATGGCGCCACAGAATTTTCGTTTTTTTCCATTTTATTCAAGTATTTTAAATTTCTCATTCAAAAAATGTAGTTTGAGAAGGTTTACATAGATGGCCCCACAGAATTTTCGTTTTTTCCATTTTATTTAGACGTTTTAAATTTCCTACTCAAAAAATGTAGTTCGAGAAGATTTACATAGATGGCACGACAAAATTTACTTTTCTTTTCATTTTAATTACATTTTTTCCATTTTATTTAAACATTTTAGATTTTCCACTTACAAAATTGTAGTAGAGAAAATTTCATAGATGGTGTTACAGAAATTTCATTTTTTTCAATTTATTTAAGTAGGTATTTTAAATTTCCCTATTCAAAAAATGTAGCTCGAGAAGGTTTATATAGATGGAGCCACAGAATTTTCATTATATTCAGGTATTTTAAATTTCTCCACTCAAATAATGTAGTTCGAGAAAATTTACATAGATGGCCCCACGAATTTTCATTTTTTCCCATTTTATTCAGGTATTTTAAATTTCACGCTGAAAAATGTAGTTCGAGAAGATTTACATAGATGCCGCCACAGAATTTACTTTTTTTTTCATTTTCAATTACATTTATTTACATTTTATTTAAGTATTTTAAATTTCACACTCAAACAATGTAGTTTGAGAAGACTTACATAGATGGCGCCACAGAATTTACTTTTCTTTTCATTTTAACTTACATTTTTTTCGTTTTATTTAAACGTTTTAAATTTGTTACTCAAAAAATATAGTTCGAGAAGATTTAGAAAGATGGCGCTACAGAAATTCCATTTTTTTAAAATTTTATATAAGTATTTTAAATTTCCCACTCAAAAAAAGTTTTTTTTGGGAAGATTTATATCACTTTTTGTGCGCGCGCGCTCGGACTATACAGCATCAGCGGCGGGATCTGTGTGTGTGTGTGTGATTTGCCGGACTATATAGCATCAACGGACTCAAACAGTACTGGTACTGGCTTGAATTGATCAGTGTTGCCAACTGCTAAAGTTGCCTAAAAGTTACTTCAAAATCCCTCAAAAAACCTAAAACAGATTTGAACAATCCCTAAAAATCCCCGACGCACAATTATACTTAAAAGAGACGCATTTTGGAACGAATCTTATTTAAGAAAACGGCATTGTTGTAACTACGTATTAAAAAAGGAAACTAATTTAATGAAAGAGAGCTTTTTTTTTCTTTCCTGAAATGGGGTGAAGTCGATAGCTCACGTATTTCGAGCACGCCCCCCAGGCGCGATGCAAATATTGCAGCGAATCCGGGCCTTCCCCCGGGAGGAAGAACTTCATTCGCGTTCGGCTTACCTTCACAATCGTTTCGGAAACCTCACCGGGGGCAATTTGGGAAAGACTATACGTTCTTGTATGTACGTCGAAACTCGCTCGTCATTTTTTTTATACGTCAGCTATTCTCTCTTTGGGTGGATTATTCGGAGGATCAAATTCAAATATTGCCAAACAGGAAAAAAAAATAAATCGTTATTTCTTGCTAATACTGGATGTCCCTCAACTTTAACGTTCTAGTTACTAGTACGAATGTTTATTGTTCTCTCATTTAGAGTTAATGATTTTAAATAATGGACGCATGCAATCTGCAATTTTTTTAAGGCTGATGTGTCACAGTATCCCGCTTGCTATCTGCAATTTTTTTAAAGATCAAAGTGTCACAGTGTCCCGCTTGGGGAAGTTAAAACAAAAGACGATCAGGTGAGAAAAACAACAACGAATAATGGAAACAAAAGATTTCAACTATAATTGATGGTTTTAAACGATGGACGCATGCCATCTGTCACAGTGTCCCGCTTGGGGAAGTTAAAACAAGACGATCGACTGAGAAAAACAATGAATAATGGAAAGAAAACATTGCAACTATATTAGGTGACCTTAAACGTTGGACGCATGCCATCCACAATTTTTTTCAAGGCCAAAGTGTCACAGTATCCCGCTTGGGAATGTTAAAACAAAAGACGATCGGCTGAGAAAAACGACGAATATTTTAAACAAAAGATTGCAACTATAGTTGATGGCCTTAAACGATCTGTCACAGTGTCCTGCTTGAGGAAGTTAAAACAAAAAGCAATCGATTGAGAAAAACAACGACAAATAATGGAAACAAAACGTTGTAACTACAGTTTATGACCTTAAACGATGGACGCATGCCATCTTCAAATTTTTTCAAGGCCAAAGTGTGACTGTATCCCGCTTGCTATCTGCAATTTTCTTCAAAATCAAAGTATCACAGTATCCCGCTCGGGGAAGTAAAAACAGAAGTTAAAACAAAAGACGATTGACTGAGAAAAAACGACGAATAATGAAAACAAAAGATGTAACTATAGTTGATGACCTTAAACGATGGATACATGCAAATTTTTTCAAGGCCAAAGTGTCACAGTATCCCGCTTGGGGAAGTTAAAACAAAAGACTATCGGCTGAGAAAAACAACGACGAATAATGGAAACAAAAGATTGTAACTATAGTTGATGACCTTAAACGATGGACGCACTCCGTCTGCAAATTTTTCAAGGCCGAGTGTCACAGTATCCCGCTTGTTATCTGCAAATTTTTTCAAGATCAAAGTGTCAGTATCCCGCTCGGGGAAGTTACGAGAAAAGTGAAAACAAAAAACGATCGGCTGAGGAAAACAACGATGAATAATGGAAACAAAAGATTGCAACTAGTTTGAGAAGGTTTACATAGATGGCGCCACAGAATTTTCGTTTTGTTTTCATTTTATTCGGGTATTTTAAATTTCCCTCTTAAATTTTTTCAAGATCAAAGTTCACAGTATCCCGCTTGGGGAAGTTAGAAAAAAAAGTGAAAACAAAAGACGATCGGCTGAGGAAAACAACGACGAATAACGGAAATAAAAAGATTGCAACTATAGTTGATGACCTAAACGATGGACGCAAGCCATCCGCACATATTTTCAAGGCCAAAGTGTCATTGTATCCCGCCCGCTTGCTATCTGCAATTTTTTTTAAGATCAAAGTGTCACAGTATCCCGCTTGTATAATAATTAATAACAGTAATTAATAGATTTATGAATAGGCCCCAGGTGCTTCCACCATTTTTTCGCAAATTTCTCGAGTGTTTTGGCCAGCCTGATTGGCCCTTTGTAAATTTCAAGCGAACAATGAAATATTTAATTTTTGTTGATTGGTTTAACTTTAATATCTTACTGAAGCCGTTCAATTGTTTTCACTTCGAGCCATCTATGCTGACAACGATCTGGTTATATTAAAAATAATTTCCTTTCGGAGCGAGCAGCGCAGCGTAACGGTCCAGAAACGAAGTCCTCGACGTCAAGTAACCGGTCGTCGAGGAGAGCCGAGTTTTCTTTGTTTATTTACCACCCCTTTAAAAAAGCCGCACGCCGGCTTGAATTATTCATGAGGGCGCTCCGGGAGCTTCGAGACGTGAGGCTCGTGCTCACAGAGATGAGATCGTTTTGTGTCACTGGAGTATCTATTTGTGCGGGACGTATACAGGGTGCGTCGCGTGTAAAATTGCGGACGTCTCATCAATCCACCACCGCGGGTTTTGATGACACGCCCCCGAACGTACATTGCGTTTCGTGCTCCGCACGGAAGCTTACGTGGGCCCTTTTTTTTAACTGCGGATTTGCACGCGCACTTCATATGCAAATTATTTTACTTACATGCATACGTGTATGATGCGAGTATCACGCGACAGGCGTGTGCTGTGATACGCCGCTTGGTTAACAAATGCGGGCCGTTTTTCATAATAATTACAACAACAACAACCACAGTTAAACATAACAATTACGTCATTACTTTTTCTATAAGTCGTACGCATCAGAGTTAAACGAAAATCAAAATGAAACGTATTTGAAAGTATTTGGTGGTTGTTACACCGATGCACAGAGTGAGCGACAACGATTGAAAATCACGTGATTTCTTATTAGTCTGCGAGAGAGCATGTACCTTTCAATCTTCGTCGCTCGCCTTTTATTATTACATCCTGACGTGAAACTCACACGTAACTGAGCAACACATTACAGTAGCAATCGCAAGTTTGAAATTGCTTCCCTTTCTTCTCCCTATTAAACTACGTACATGCAATTCCAACTTCGGCCAATCACCGACGAAATTGGATGTACCTGCACAGTCATGGACGGTTAAAAGAGAACGCCGTAAGCTGTTTTATTAGCCCTGAACTTCAACTAATTCTAAAACTATTAATTTTAAGAAAACCGTTCGCACGTTAGGCGAGCAGGAATTTAATCGGCTGCGGCCGTATCAATCACGATTATCTGGGAATTATGCGGAGCCGTGGTGGAATTACCCTGCTGGAAATCGTTGCGCGGCTCTCCCTCGCGCAAATTAAAAAGCGGAACTCGCCGCGAACTTTCCAAATTAAAATCTAAACCGGAGGAGGCCGAAGCAGGGGCGGCGTGAAAAATTGTTGCGTCTTATTAAAAGCTAACACTTCTTCTTCTTACTTAGTTATTCGTTTGTTCGGTACTACCTAATACAGGGCCGAGCAAAAATCATAACATTACGTCTTACAAAAAAGTAAAACTTTCACGGTTATTAGCTTCATCAAAGCGTGATCTCTTTTTATATGGACAAACTCCACTCTAGCGTTTTGCCTTCGCCCTTAAACAAACACGTACAATTCACGATCGAGCGCCCGGAGAGACTCGGTCGCAACTAAAGTTTCCATTTTAATTAACATCGTTGCGAGACTGAGATGTATTATTTAGCCCGTTTCGATTTCCCGAGGCGTCGCGGAGAACAAGGCCGAAGTTCCTCGTAAAAGTTGAGTAAGGTGTTAATCAAGCCCGAGATCCCGAGGCAAGAATCACTGACCGATCACGTTCCTCGCTCCGAAGAGGTCCGCGCTCAGACAATGTTCTCTTCTGAGGACATCTGTGCTCCCAATTCCCGAAGGCGTTTCCTTACACGATGGCTCGCGCGAGTCGTGCTTTTATTCTAAAGTAATTTTATTATTGTCTTTTCAATCCGAGAAGTTTTCGTCACCGAATTGAAAAAAAAATGTATCGTTTCTACAGGGTACGTCCAAGAAGTAACGAGCATTTTTAGTCTAGTAAGTTATTTCTGCTACTATCGATTACCTAGGTGCGGCGAAAGCTTTCTATTCCAACTTGTGCCTTGTCCAGCGACCGATAAAACACGTCATAATGACAGATGATCACAAAACGCAAATTTGACGTTTCTGACGACTGTCATATTAACTTTTTTCATTGGTCGCTGAGCAACATGCGAGCCCCCTCGCTAGTGACGGAGTGTCGGTGGCTGGATTTTTCTGTCAGCTCTTGGTAACTGTCTGTTTTTGTCGAATATTTACCGTTGGTGTCGTTTTGTTCTCTTGAGGTGTTGTAATTTCCATAAGCGTAGGTTTTATTCTTTCGTTAGATACGATGGTTGTGTGGAGTATAAGTGTTGCTCTCGAGAAAAGATGTGTGCGGTAGTTATGTGTGCTTCCGACAATCGTCTACACGGAAGGGTTGCATGTGCTTCCGACAAAAGGTTGCATGGAAGGTTTGTGTGTGTGCTTTCGACAATAAGCTGCATGGAAGGCGTTGGTGAGCTTCTCCTGGCACGGGAGTGACAGGAAATCTGATTTATTGGAGAGACGCTGAAACAAGTGAAAATCGAAAACTGCGAAAATCTACGGAGAAACAAAAGATATCTAAATAGGAAAATAAATCAAATGCCTAAAAAAATAAAAAAAAAAACGATCGCCCAATGGAAATTAACAGAAGGCGTTTACCAAAATTTGACGTTCAAAACAAAATCGTAACGCGATCGACAATCATTAAAACAAAAGACGAACAACTAACGACAATAACAAATGATAGTATCAGGAAACAAATCACTAAGAAAATTAACGAGAGCAAGTTAAGGTGAAAGTGTTAGATTAAAACGATTTCAAAATCTCGAAAAAAAAAATCCAAACAAATTGGGGAAGTCGAAACAAAAGACAATCGACTGGGAAAAATAACGGACGAATAATGGAAACAAAAAATAGTCGGGAAACAAATGAGAAACGGGAAACGAATAACAGAATAAGAAAATTAAAAGAAACGAAAGAAAGGAAGTGTCAGATTAAAACGATTTCAAAATCTCAAAAAAAAAAAAAATCGAAGCAAATCGGGCAAGTTAAAACAAAAGACGATCAGTTGAGAAAAATAACGATAAAGAATGGAAACAAAAGATAGCCAGGAAACAAATGGTAAACAGCAATGAAAACCGATTTGCAACAAAAAAATTTTAAAACTAAAGAAAACAACAAGATAGGAAGTGCCAAGTTAAAACGTTAAAATCTTAAAAAAAATCTTAAAATCTTAAAAAAAAAAGATCGAAACAGTTCGGGGAAGTTAAAACAAAAGACGATCGGTGGAGAAAAATAACGACGAACAATGGAAACAAAAGATAGTCGGGAAACAAACGATAAACGGGAAACGAATAACGAAAATTAAAAGAAACAAAAGATAGGAAGTGTCAGATTAAAGCGATTTGAAAATCTCAAAAAACAAAAAAAAATCGAAACAAATCGGTGAAGTTAAAACAAAAGACGAAAAGCTGAGAATTATAAACGACAAATAATGGAAGGATAGTCGGGAAACAAGTGATAAATAGAAAACGAATACATGAACAAGAAAATTAAAGAATAGTTTGAATCGCGACATCCTGCGATCACTTTTTCACACCACAGCTTCTGCTGACGAGGCCCCAAATAGGGCCGAGACAGCTGTACAGAAGATGCTCAAAGGATCCACTGCAATCAGAACCGATTTGCAACAAAAAAAAAATTGAGAAAATTAAAGAAAACAAAAGGTAGGAAGTGCCAGATTAAAACGACTTCAAAATCGTAATGTGAAAGATCGCAGCAGTTCGGGGAAGTTAATACAAAAAACGATCGGCTGGAAAAAATAACGACGAATATTTAAAACAAAAGACAATCGGGAAACAAATGATAAACGAGAAACGATTAATTGAAGAAGAAAATTAAATAAAACGAAACGTAGGAAGTGCCAGATTAAAACAATTTCAAAATCTCAAAGAAAGAAAAGATCGAAACGAATTGCGGAAGTTAAAACAGAAGACGATCGACTGAAAAAAATAACGACGAATAATGGAAACGAAAGATTGTCAGCAAACAACAAATGATGAACAGGAAACGAATAAATGAATCAAATGAAGATAATTAAAAAGAAATCGCAACTAATGTTAAATAAATTAGTAAAATTAAAAAAAAAAACACAAAAGGCGTTCGTCTCAAAAAAATCAATGACGAAGAATAGAAACAAAAGATAGTCAGAAAATAAATCATAAGTACAAAACTAATAAAAATCTAAGAAAATTAAATTAAACAAAATATGTAGATGAAATTGGAATATGATAAATTGCCGAAATTAAAAAAAAAAAAACAAACAAATGACGATCGGCCACTGAAGACAAAAGATGAGGAAAGATAGTCGGGAAACAAATGAGAAACAGGAAACTAATAAATGAATAAGAAAATTAAAAAAAATCGCAACTAATACTAAATAAATTAGCAAAATTAAAAAGAAACAAAAGACGTTCGTTAAAAAAAAAAAAAAACAACAACGAAAAATAGAAACAAAAATTAAGGGAAGTAAAAGATCGAAGCAAGTTGCTATACGATAAACAGGAGGAATTAAAAAAAACAAATGAAGATCGGCCAAGAAAGACAACGACGAATACTGAAAACAATAGATAGTCAGGAAACAAATGATAAATTGATAGGAACAGATGATCTAGAAATAAAAAAAAAGCGAAGGTTTCAGAGTAAGGGGATTCCCAAAAAGGATTCGAGAAAATTGACTGAAAAAAAACAACAAAAGACATCTACCCATAATAAATTGATGTTAAAAATGCTACTATCAATGAATAGAAACGAAAGTTTGTTTGTTGATTGTGATAAACAACGAAGGACTATTTTGATAATTCCTAATTTTGACCCACGCCACCCCTCCCCAAAACAAAAACTATATTGAATTCCTTAGATGCAAAAGATCACTAATGGCGCTACTTAAATACACAGTACGTTATCCAGTGCCTTAGATATCATCGATCTAAAGAGCCATCTCTCGGCTAAAATGAAAACCCTTCGTCGCGTTTGCTTTTATTTATTCATTCTTTAATCAGAAACTTTTGAAAACTTTCACTGGTGCACTTCTTCCTCGTCGTAAAGATTAAGGAAAGGGTGAGCACCCCCCCCTCTTGGATTTTTAATTTTATCAAAAAGAATCATCGAGCGCCATCTCTCGCTTTAAAACAACACCTTTTTTAATTTCTTTTTTGACTTTACAAGCTGAGCTTGAAGCAGGAAATTAAGATTTTTTACGACGATTTAAAAATAACCCGAGAGATTTGCACGATTTAACGACTGTCGTCTCATCCGCATCGGCTTTAACGACGCCATCTAGTGCATTTTGATCGTAGCATTGATCTTTTATTTCGGGCAAACTCAAACGACTTGCCAACTTTAATGCCGGACGCGGCATAATCTTTACGTAAGCTTCGAATTAGCTAGCTGTATTACACGCGCAAAATCAACGACGACGAGCCACGTTTCGTACGTAAAGCAAACGACGATGATGATGATACATCGACGTGATCCGCTCATTTTATGCACGAAAACGCTCACCGCCGAGGGCGGCGTAAAGCGCAGTCTGTTTATGTACGTCACGAACATTCCGAGGAGTGCTCTCTTATTCGGGACTTACAAACGAAGAGGACGAGGAGGAGGAGGAGGAGGAAATCGGGGCCGTAAAAAATTCATTCGCCTAATACACAAAGAGCTGTTTACTGGATGGGTTTCTTTGCCTCCTAAGAACTGACCCAAATGTCTCGGGCTGATGATCACTGTCTGCAATCAGATTGCATGTTTCGGCCGGCCATTACGTATTCAGTGCAGAAGATTCTTAGATCGATCAAATGTCTAAATGACATCTTTATGATAGTCGAGTTCATTTGAAGACTAGTTACATTTTAAAGATGATTTTAGAAATAGCATCCTAGTAGTTAGGCCACATGACCGATTACCGTAACCGAGAGTGTTCCAGACCTTCTTCTGTGGGTTTCTTTCTTGCTTCGTGGGAAATGAGCTTGAAGATCGTATTTCACTCCATTCATCCGTCCGTCGTTAGATAATGATGGCGTCCTTCAAACTATCTAGGTGACGGGGTAATGACGTTTTCCCTCAACGGATGGCGTTAGCCACATGTTTTAATTAAATCGAGTTGGTTTTAGACTGAATAGCTTATCAGTAATACGACTTTGACTTACGAAAGAATCTGTCATTAGATAACGATTTCTGGATGACATGAGTCAGTGACGTACTTTTCTCAAGCGATGGCGTCAGCTATAAGCTTTAAAGCGAGTCGGTTTAGATTGAGTTTGGTTGTATTTGGCGTTTTCGATTCTCTGCTCCAGAGTATCACCATCTTTTATTATCACGAGAAGTTAAAAGAAGGCGAGAGTGCTCTGGATGAGATTGCAAGTGATTCGTGGAAGAATCTGTCATTAGGTAACGTCTGTTATTTTCGCCGGCGCATTGTGCAAAGTGCGTTACCCCCATTTTCGCAATTTTCCATTACTTTCAACCGCCGCGCTATTACATCAACGACTCTAACAATTACGTTATGCAAGAAGGCGTTGTGCAAGCCGTCCGAGGTTTCTAAAGCCAATTTTTATATTCCGATTTCACCGAATATATCAGGCGTGAAGCGCGCGGAGAAGGAGAGGAGAGAAAGGAAAACGCGACGACGGCACGCGTACACACGCTTCCGGTTTCCCTCTAACGCCAAGCGTACATAACATTAGCTCAATATTGTTGAAAACACAAAATATTTCACAGTTCTTTATTCGCTGCTTTAATTTGGAAGCCAGCGCCGCATCGGGTCATTCCTGACTGTCTTGTTGGTGGCCTATCTCCTAGTCTTTAATAAAAGATCCTCCTCTGCTATGTTGGTAGCCTAATCGCCAGGGTGTTTCCAACTGAACCGCAAAACAAATGGCCGAGGCTCTGGGTGGTTCTAATTTATTTGTTTATTAACTTTCCATCGTTGACCGCCAGCCGAATTTGGGGGCGGGCAACGGGGAGCCGCGCGATCATCACCCGGGATTAGATTAGAGGCGATGGGATTAAACGATCGTCCGACTGCCAGCGGCGTAATTTACGCGTTGGCCATAAAACTAAGTAATTGTAATTCTGGAGCGGTGCTGCGGTCTGCGGCTGCCATTTATTAAGGTATATGCACCAAACATTTGCGGACGTTATGCTTAATGGTGAGGGCGAGGGCACAATGCGCCCCCTGAAAATCTCACTTCGCAGGTATACAGCCGAATTCCGCGCATGTCTTAGACTGCTACGTTTTTTTTATATTAATTGGAACACCCTGTGATACCACTGTGGCTTGCTATTGTGGCCGTTACGATTTCAGGCTCTTAATTAAATTAAAATATTTCACAGTTCTCTATTCGCTGTACTCGCGCTTCTCCGGATGGGATGAACAGTTCAAGGCCTTTCAGGAGAAATCATCTACAGCCGGCCCAATGGGATGTTTTCAATCGGTATTTGAAAATAATTCCGGATTCCGTTGGGTCCTAACGAGGGGGCCGTAAATCTTGCCGCGCAAATATTTACATTCGTTTATGTTGGGCGATGATTAAAATGACGAGATAACCTATCGCGACATATTGGGTAATATAACGCGCCGCTAATTATCACAATAAACTAATTACGCTCAGCTGGAGTTTATCGCGAGATAATGAGGAAAAATGAAACGTAATTTCGCTCGCTCGAATCAACCGAGCAGGTTTTGGCGCGTGAAAATCTACCTCAGGGTCCTATTACGGGCCCTACGTACTTTTTCTTCCTTTTATTACTTATCCCATTTTAAAGTCTTTTGTTTTTTTGTCAACGGTAGTTGGAATTCTGTCTTCGTCAGTTATGCATCACATAAAGATAATTTCAACCCCGTTTGGCTTCACCAAATAATAAAAGGGAAAGCGTCGATTTTTCCCCATTCCCCTCACCCTCATCCATCGTTCCACCGCGATGACACACAAATTACCGTTTGTACAGCGTGCGTTTCATTCGGTTCTTTGGCACGGAACAGCAGGTGAGAGCAAATTAAAGGTGTTAGTGTCGCCATTACACCGATACAACGCGTACAATGGCCGGCGGTCGTCGCCGCCGCCGCCACCACCTCCGCCCGAAGGGGTAAAACGCGTCTAATTTATCACCGCCGCCGCGGGAAGGCGACGCTTGCAATCGACACGGAAATAATTGTGTGCATTCGTCGAAATGAACCCCTTTTATGCGCGCTTTCTGCAACTTTTTATAGTCCAGTGAGCACATGTCATTACCAGGCTTACGAATTCGGCCCACGTCACGTTTAACTACAACGAAAATTTATTACAGAGTAAAGAATTAAATAATTTCAGTCTGAAGTTTCAAGTAAAAAGAAATTCTATCAGATATTCCTCCATTGACTGGAGCGTTGTGCGAAGGCGGAGGGACGTACGGTCCGACAACGTAATTACGTTCGAGGTGGGCCGAAATCGTAAGCCTGGCTACACTCAAGACAGACAAGAAATAAAGAAAATGCCATTATTCGAGAAATAATGCAATAATACGAAGCTGGCTGTGGTGACACTACCTAAATTAGAACGTGACATGCAGGATGTTCCATTAAAAAAATCGTTAACGTCAGTAACAAGCCCAGCCCGGTAGGATACGTCGGTCGTGGATGAAAACTACTTATTGAACTTTCTTTTAATTTCGTTTTTATCTGTGTCTACCATCGCTTTTACCAAAAGTAAGCTATGACGCCATCTATGGTGTATGTTGCAACTTAATTGAACAATTTCTATTTAAACGATACTCTTTACGAGCATTGAGCACCTGAAAAGAAAAAGGGGGATAACCAGATTAACTGATAAAGAACGTGTGCATCGTTTAAGTCAATTTTGAGGATGTGAAGTTAGAAAGTTAGGTTATGCGAAGAAAGATTTGATTCACTTATCGACTAAACGTAAACGCGGTAGTTTATCCCCCGATGAAGAGATGGCGCTGTAAAATTTTGTTGAAAGCGAACAGCAGTTACTGCTGTTCGCTTTCAACAAAATTTTACAGCGCCATCTCTTTCAGCAAAGTTTGATTGTCTTGCCTACGCTCATCGTAATATCGAAAGTCGACGTTTAATTCCAGAAATTCGTATTGTTGACTCACAGGTGGTGGACGTTCTTAAAACTAAAACGGAATTCGTAAAAAACAGTTCCGGATAGTTTCGACGTTGACTCATAGATGTCCCCTTAAAATTGAAACGAATTTCATTAAAAACCATAAATAACGCTTTTCGACGTTTGATTCGCAAGCAGCTCCGACGTTGACTCATAGATGGCACTCTTAAAATTGAAAGAGATTTCAGCAAAGAACGTCACTGTCAAAAATAACGTCATTCGACGCTTGATTCCCAAGCAGTTCCGGGTAGTTTCGACGTTGATTCATTGATGGCACTCTTAAAATTTAGAAGGATTTCATTAAGAACCTCAAATGTCAAAAATCAAAAATTCAACGCTTGTTTCCCAAGCAGTTTCGGAATGCGTCTGGATAGTTTCGCCGTAGACTCGCAGATGGCGTTCTTAAAACTGCAACGGATTTCGTTAATGAAAGTCAAAATTTCAAGCTGTTACGGAATCCATCCGGATAGTTTCGCCATTGACTCATAGGTGACGCTCTTCAAACCGAAATGGATTTCACTTTCGATGACCGATGGCGCTCTTTTAAATCTTTTAAAGAGATAATTTCGCTATTCGCGTACAGATGGCGCTTTTAAAACTGAAACGGGTTCCATCAAGGTGACTTGAATTGCACGGGAATTTCGAATAATATAAATGAATGCGGTAGTTTATCCGCCGATGAAGAGATGGCGCTCTAAATTTTTACTAAGCGCGTACAAGTGCGTCGTAATTCGCCCGCATAGTATCGCTGTTGACTCGCAGGTGTCGCTTTTAAAACTAAGACGGATTTCGACGCTTGATTCCCAAACAGTTAGTTTCGCCATTGATTCGTAGATGGCGGGCGCTCTTGAAACCGAATCTGATTTCATTAAAAACCGCAATTACGTCAACGTTTGATTCCCAAGGAATTCGTCTGGCTAGTTTCGCTCTTGAGTTAGAGGGCGCTCTTAATACTGAAGTGAATTTCATTAAGATCAACGTTTGAATCCCAAGCACATCCGAAATTCATCCGGATGGTTTTGCTATTGATTCACAGATGGGACTTTTATATCTGATAATAAAAAAATCGAACGCTTTTTTGTTATACGCTTACTCCGGACGGTTCTAGGATGGTTCTAGAACCGTTCTTCCTAGATCTAAAGCAAAGCTAATGTTTGATTTTCAAGCTGTTGATTAATAGATGGCGGTTTTAAACTTCAAACGAATTCGTTAAGTACCACAATGACAAAAATAAACAGCGCCGCAATTTATCCGGTTAGTTTCGACGTTGACTCATAGATGGCACTCTTAAAATTGAAACGGTTTTCGTTAAGATCTCAAATGTCAAAAATAAAGCCGTTCAACGTTCAACGATAGTTTCGACGTTCACTCATAGATGGCACTTTTAAAATTGAATGAAACTGATTTCGTTATGAGCCTCAATGTCAAAAAACGTTTGTTTCCCAAGTATTTCTAAATTATTCAATTATGATAGAAGGAAATTCGAAAAATTTTAGAAAAGTTTATTTAAGTAAACAAGCTGGTGACAGCAAGCGTGCCCCCTGTTACACCAAATGGCTATTGCGTTCAAATTATGCACATATTAGGACCGGAGAGGGCGCCAGCGACGCGCAAAATTAGATTCAATTGTTTTTTAGTATAGAACCCGGTGCAAAGGTTCTACCGTAAAAACCAAAAACTTTTCACTTCGACTTTAAGCGCTCAATTAAGTTAATTTGTAAATTTGAATTAATTTGTAATTATGAATTACAGCGAACTAAACAAAATATCACAGCAATATGTGGCTTGCTGTTTTTTTTCGCGATGCTATGAGTTACGAGCTCATCAGTTATTATAATTGACGACTAAGTGCGTCAGTGATGCTCAAATTTTGGCAAAGACTTTGATTTGAGCAAGCTCACCTACTTGCTTTGGACGTTAGCTTGTCTTGCACGTACCACATTAACATTCGCGTCGTCAATGTTTTGTTTTTTCAAGGCTCTTTCTGTCGTCACAGTTGAAACCATTCTTGCCTGAAATTCTAAGCCATAATAGTTGCGCCATGGCGGCCGTTATGTAATTTTGTTGTCCCTATTTATGCAATTAGTGCTAAAGAAGTCTAGTTTCCGTTACTCATCTTACATTTCTGAATTTGTTCACAAGAAGTTTTCATTCACATTCCTGAAAATTCCATATTGTACTTTCCTGAAAGCAAAAAGAAAAAAAAATCTGAAATATTTTGTCCCGGTTGCAAAGAAAAAAGGCAAAACGTAATCGCGTTATACGAAAACACAAAGGAGAAATGTTTGCGAAATCGTTCTTTTATTCATGGTGTCGGGGGCGTTCGGAAAGTCGCTTCCCGATTCGCGTCACGTACTTCCCCGGTGCGTGCGCGCCCCGTCCCGAAGCCACCCCTGCGCGATATTTCACCGGCCGGATTCAATCGGAACCGACGACGAGAAATCCTCGCGATGACGGCCGTAATTAATCTGGAAACATGTGACGACCCCGGCGACCCCTTTTCATAATTACGTCATGCGTTCCTTCATTAACAAGTTCAAAGACTCTGATGGCGTTTAAAGCCGAAACGTTCGACTGCATGTGCTGCAGTTAACCATATTTTATAATGAGGGAACAACCCTTAAGTTTCCTAGATCCCGTGATGTTGATTCTGATTGAAGCAATTAAGAATCACGTTACGTATGCATCCTGCTGCGTAGGGTTCCCACATTATGACGTAATTGGTTAACTCTAGAACGGTCTTGATTTTCTAGAGCGCTCTAGTTGGCTCGGTTTTAAAAGGCGCCAAATTCAAATGCTTTATGCAATTTGAGTTTGACGTTGGAAGAAATTGCAAGCGCTTCAATTTACAGTGTTGCCACCTTTTTATGTGTCATTATTATTAAACTAACGCGCACTCACCGATCTATCTATTCGAGGGCGCACTCCAAACGACCGTGACCGTGGCGCGTCCGTCGCATTACGCCGTTTTATCTCGGCGCATAAAACTTTACGCGACCCTAAATCCGCTTTATAGATCGTTTCCGACGAACGACATCAACATTAGCGTTAAAAAGAACGTTAATTAGAACGTAATGCCCCCTCGTCCGGAATGGCGGAACGAAAAACAAAAAAACACAGCCGGCCGTTTGCATAAATAACGGCTCGTTACGTTCTAAATAAACGAGAGCGAAGGGGGGGCGCGCGGACGTTCCGAAATCGCCCCCTTTAAGCAGACTCGGAGACATTTTTGTTGCTGTCATTGTCTTGGAATGTTATTATTAGTATCACCGTGACTGCGACCGACTTACTATTACGTGAAAGCTTTTGGCTTCCAGAAATATTTAATGAAAACGCAGGTTAGGAAAGGACAGCAAATAAATACATTCGTAAAAGTTTTATGATTGTTACGGCCGGGCGTCGGACTTGAACTTGACCTTTAAACGAATTCAACGAACTCCAAAATATTTACTTGACAAATGCGTGCATTTTTTTTCGGTTTACTCCCGTATCACCTGCGGCTCGTGTTGTTACTTTTTGACCCTACCCCGTACATATACTCCTACAAAGTCAAACAACAACTTAATATATAATACAATACTTTGCGGTCGCAATAAAATTCTCTTTGGAAAATTCTGCTTAATGAAAAAACTTCGTATTCTTCAATTCGGGTCCGATAACGTAATGACATTGTTTTCCTCGTGGGGCGGCGGAACGCGGGGGGGGGCGGGGATGGCAAAAATAAATAAATCGCCGCCTCCGATTTGACGACGATGATATTGTGCGAGTTACGTAAGAAATGCGTCCGCGCCAAAAAAGTGGATCGCCGACGTGGCGGAAATTACGGGCATTTATTTCCTGTAACATCTTTTATGGAACGTCATATTTTATACGCCTTGTTTGGGGTGAGCAAGGCCTAGTTTACATTGGAGCTTTTCTAGATGAACGCCGCGCAGCTCATGTATGGGCGGTGCAATCCGAAGATGCCCAAAACTTACTGGATTCAACTCGTGTAGGAAATGAAAAAGAAAATTATGTCGATCTTTCTTTAAAACCCAGTTTTTAGTTTTGACTTCAGAAAATAAATATGAAGGTCCTTGCTTGCGTCGTTTCTGGTGAATCGGCGGCGGCAACAGGTTTATAATTCTCAAAAAAAAAAATTCGCTGTGGAAAGAATAAAAAGCCTTAACGTTACGTAAACGACCAATGCGACAGAAACCGGAAGCGAGCGCCGAGAATTATCTTTATTACTGTAGGAGGGGATGGTGGGGGCGTCCATTACGCCAGTGGTTTTTCTTTCCGGGCAAAAACGAGGAATCGTAAGGCTGGAAACGTCGGCGCCAGATGCTTCCATTGCGGTGAAAAACTGCTTAATTGTCTGCGTGCTTTTAGGCCGAAACAAACACGAAAATTTGTCTTTGCCCGGGAAAATTCCCCCACAAGATGGCGCTTTGGATCTCCTTCCTCCTATAAATTCCATTATGGTGAAAATTCCCTGCGCCGTCGTGGAAACAAACTCGAAAATTTGTCCGAGGAAATTCTCCCAGGAGATGGCGCTTCGAAATTCGGCCGCGCTCCCATAATAAATTCGGGCGAGCATCACAAAGCGAGGCGGAGGAAAACAAAGAAAAACGCACGTGCAAAGAATTATCCGCTTTGACAGTTCAATTAACACAATAATTCATTACCGGCTTTGTGGTTGGTTATCCAGTGCGTGGCGGAATTGAAATTACAGCGCCAAAATTCCTCCTCCTAAATAATTTTTCTAATTAACCTCTGGCGTTCGCCGGCGGATTCGGAAGAAAGGCGCGCGCCCAAATAAAGGACCTCGTTTCCTGCGCGATTCGTATCGCCCGCCCGAAATTGCTTGCGTTGCCTCGCCGAATATTTTCCTTTGGAGGGCGTAATTTGTTGTCGATCCTAATCGTACAAATTAACAGGAAATTTGACGACGGATAAATCGCTGGTAAATTCGTGTGTTTGTGGAATTATTTTTTTATTCTCTGTGTATTTTTTTTTAATTTCCATACACTCCTTTGGTGAATCGTCGATTTTCTTTTGTTCTTAGATAACATTACTTTTCATATTCCACTTTTCTTCAGTTTTCATTTTGCCGAATTATTTTTTTATTTTTCGTTTTTTTTTTAAATTTTTTTATACTTCTCTGGAGAGTCGTCGATCTTCTTTTGTTTTTGGATCACTTTCTTTTTCGAATTCCGCTTTCACTTTTCTTGTCTTCTTTTCGTCGAATTTATTTTTATTTTCTATTTTGTTTTTTGTTTTTTTAATTCCTTAGACCCCTTCGGAAAGTCGTCGATTTCCTTTTGTTTTTGGGTCACCTTTTTCATATTCCGCTTTAACTTTTTTCGTTTTCTTTTTTTAAATTTCCTTGCAACCCTTGAAGAATCGTCGATCTTCTTTTGTTTTTGGAACAACAGTGATATTTCGTGCGGTTTCTTTTTTTTACTTTGTTTTGTTTAGTTTTTTGAAAGTTTTTTTTTCTATACTCTCTTGGGGAATTGTCGATCTTCTTTTGTTTTTGGATCACCTTTTTCATATTACGCTTTCGCTTTTCTTTTGTTTTCATTTGGTCGAATTTTTTTTTTTTTTTTTAATAACTGAATCGTTTCGTGCAGTTTCTTCTTTTACTTCCTGCTTTGT
Source organism: Serrognathus titanus (assembly GCA_039766575.1). NCBI lineage: Eukaryota > Metazoa > Arthropoda > Insecta > Coleoptera > Lucanidae > Serrognathus > Serrognathus titanus. Next base: position 17,732,058 of record CM077911.1, on the reverse strand, counting down.
TTTGTTTTGTTTTGTTTTGTCTGCTTACACCCCTTCGGAAAGTCATCGATTTCCTTTTGTTTTTGGATCACGCTCTTTTTTTATCTACCGCTGTCGCGTTTCTTTTGTTTTCATTTCGTCGAATTATTTTTTGGAATAACAGTGCCGTTTTGCTCAGTTTCTTTCATTTTCTGTGTTGTTTTGAATTTCCTTACATCTCCTTGGAAAGTCGTCGATCTCCTTTTGTTTTTGGATCGCGTTCTTCTTCATATTTTGTTGTGACTTTTCTTTGGTTTTCATTTCGTCGAATAATTTTTTTTTGGTATGACGATGGCGTTCCGCGCAGTATCTTTTTTATTTTAATTTTATTAAATTTCTTTTCATCCCGTTGGAGAATCGTCGATCGTCTTTTGTTTTTGGATCATCCTCTTTCGTTTCCATTTTGTTGAATTATTTTTTTGAAAAAGCAATGGCGTTTCGCGAAGTTTCTTCTTTCACCTTTGTTCTATTTTTTTTTTAATTTCCTCACGCCTCTTTGGGGAGTCGTCGATTTTTTTCATATTCCGCCTTTGTTTTTTTTTTTTAATTTCCTTACAGCCCTTGGAGAATAGTCGATCTTCTTCTTTTGTTTTTGGAACAACAGTGATATTACGTGCAATTTCTTTTTTTTTATTTTTTGCTTTATTTTATTATAAACTTCCTCATACTCCTTTAGAGAGTTGTCGATCTCCTATTACTTCTGGATCACCTTCTCTTTCATGTTCCGCTTTTCTTTTGTTTTTCTTTCGTCGAATTACTTTTAATTACTTTTTTGGAATAATAGTGGCTTTCGCGTGGTCTGCCCTTTTACTTCTGGTTTTTTTTTCTTTAATTTCCTTACGTCCAGTTGGAGAAACGTCGATTTTTTTTTGTTTTTGAATCACCTTTTGTTTTTATTTCGTCGAATTATTATTTCTTTGTTTTTGGAACAACAGTCACGTTTCGTGCAGTTTCTTTTCTTACTTTCTGCTTTGTTGTGATTTTGGAAAGTCTTTTTTTGTACTCCTCTGGGAGTCGCCGATCTTCTTTTGTTTTTGGATCACCTTTTTCATATATCGCTTTCGCATTTTTTTTTGTTTTTTTTTTTGGTCGAATTATTATTATTATTTTTTTTTTAAATAACTGTGACGTTTCGTGAGTTTCTTCTTTTACTTTTTGTTTTGTTTTGTTTTGCTTGCTTACATTTTTTAAACTCCTTTGAAGAGCCGTCCATTTTCTTTTGTTTTTTGATTATTTCCTTTTCCATATTCTGCTTCCACGCTTTTCTTTTGTTCTCATTTCATTGAATAATTTTTTTAACAACAGTGGAGTTTCGTGCCGTTTCTTCTTTTGCTTTCTGTTTTGTTTTTACAGTTTCCACATATCCCCTTGGCTCCCGTTGGAGAATCGTTGATCCTCTTTTGTTCTTGAATCACCTTCTTTTGTTTTCATTTTGTCAAATTATCATTATTATCATTATTATATTTTGGAATAACAGTGGAATTTCACGTCGTTTCTTCTTTTATTTTCTGTTTTGTTTTGTTTTTCAATTTCCTTACATCTCGATGGAGAATCGTCGAAATTCTTTTTACTTTTGTATTTCGTTTTCGCTTTTCTTTTGTTTTCATTTAGTCGAATTAATGTTTTGGAATAACAACGGCGTTTCGTTCAGTTTCTTCTTATACTTTCGGTTTCGTTCTTGTTTTTAATTTCCTCACACTCCGTCGGAGAATCGTCGGATCTTCTTTTGTTTTTGGGATCGTCTTTTTCATATTCCGCTTTCGCTTTTCATTTGTTTTCAATCCGTTGAATTATGTCTTTGGACTAACAGTGGCGTTTCGCGAGATTACTTTTCTTTTTTTTTTTTAATTTCCCGACATCTCGTTGGATAATCGTCGATTTTTCGAATCGTCTTCTTTTGTTTTTGTTTTATCGAATTATTTTCTTGGAACAACACTGACGTTTCGTGCGCTTTCTTTTGTTTTTTTTTTTTATTTTCTGTTTAGTTTTTTGAAAATTTCCTCATACTCCTTTGTGGAGATCGATCGTCTTTTGTTTTTTGATCACCGTTCTCTTTCAAATTTCGCTTTCACTTTTCTTTTGTTTTCGGATTGCCTCCTTTTGCGTATTCCGCTTTCGTGCTTTTCTTTTGTTTTCATTTCGCCGAATTATTTGTTTATTTTTTAAAACGACAGAGGAGTTTCGTGGTGTTTCTTCTTTTACTTTTTGTTTTGTTTTTTTTTTCAATTTCCTTACATCCCATTGAAGAATCGTCGATAATCTTTTGTTTCTGGATCACTTTTTTCTTGAAAGATCGCTTTCGTTCTTCTTTTGTTTTCATTTAGCCGAATTAATGGTTTGGACTAGCAGCGGCGTTTCGCTCGGTTTCTTTTTTTATTTTCTGTTTTGTTTTTTTTTAAATTTCCTCGCTTCCCGTTGGAAAATTATCGATCTTCATTTGTTTTTGGACCACCTTCTTTTTCATATTCCGCTTTCGTTTTTCTTTTGTTTTCATTTCGTCGAATAGTTTATAGAAAATGACAGTGGCGTTTCACGCGGTTACTTTCTGTTTTATTTAATTTTTTTTTTTTTGTGTTTTTGGATCACTTTCTTTTTCATATTTCGCTTTCGATATTCTTTTGTTTTCATTTTGTTGTGTTACTTCATTAGTTTCTGTTTTGCTTTTTTTTAATTGCCTTGGGCTTACCTTCCTTTTCATATTTCGCTTTCCTTTTTATTACTTCTTTTCAAATTCTTTTTTTTTTGTGGTCTCCATTATCTTTTGACTCTTGCATCAGTAAGGACCCATACAAATAATTTCGTATTTTTAGATTGAATTTACTTAAGACTTGGAAAAAAAAGGCACTCTTTGAAGCTAATAATGAAGAACGGGTTCCGTTTTGTTATTATTCGTCGTTTTCGGTCTAAAAACAACACTTCCATTAATAGTTCTCTGGCCACATGTGTTTTGGCCGTAAAAAAAGGCCGTAATTAAAAACTCCGTGTCAACAAGGACCTTGTTCAGCCACGTTTACTTAAGCGTTCGTCTCAGTGGGAACCACTCTCACACACGGCGCAAGACTAAACAAATTGTGCCCTCTGTTTGTTATGATTGGGTGCGCGCAAAAAAGTTGAAGACGACGGCAGGGAAAACACCCCTCCCCCCCCCCCGCCCCGCAATTATTAAGCGCTTTGTATGGTAATTTAATCAGCGAAGTGGCGGCGGCTCTGCTTATTTTTTTTTTACTCGCGTAATTTGGTTTACGATCTGGTTTTCGTGCGCGCGATACCAATCTTCGACGGGGGGGGAGAGTAATTTCAATTAAAGCACCCCCGACTTTTGTTCGCTTGATTTTACACTTGCGCCCGCGGATTTACAAAGAAGTTTCCCTTCCAGTGAGAACGCCGGGATCATATGTACTACATTTCCGCCCACGTCTCATTACTACTTCGATAAAAACAAGTATTTTTGACAGTCTTGCCGTGCTGCTATCTATTATTTAGAAATCGAAATCAGTCTGCAGCACACTCGTGACTTTTGAAGTCATTCGAATATTTTTGACAGCGTTACAATACTGCCATCTATTATATACGAATCGAAATTAGTGCTTGCAGCCATTCTACAACGCCTGTGCATACTCGTGACTTGATTGACTCGATTTCAATTACGACCCCATAAGAAATAACTTAAATAAATAACACGTCTCATCCGCCGCCCTTTGTCAACTCTCCGGGTGTAATAAACTTCAGACTTTCGTAGTTCTTGAAGCCGCCGGCTTCTCTCGGCGGTGTTTCGCGATTTTACAGGAAAGACTTCTCCCGAATCGATTGCAATTAAGTCGGAAAAGTCGCGGTTAATTCGTATTAGGGGCGTCTCCTTAAAAAAGCCGCCCCGTTTTAAGCGACGCTGACAAATGCAGTTTACCCCGGGCAAAGGCCGGGCAATTAGGGGCGATTTATCTGCGCCGCATCCGAGCGGGACGTGTTCCCGTCGTCCTTTCTTCTTCCCTAATGGAATTATGCGTTTCTTTGTGTTTACGACGTCGCCGCTTGGAAAATTCGGCGCGAGCGTCGAGATAACACCAGAAATTTAATACTTCCGGACATTAGACACTTCTTTTTTTTCCCTTCCAAAGACTTGCCCATCAATTCTCAAAGCATTCATGTTCAATAAGAGTTTGTTTTAATTTTTAACAAGATGCCTCCTCCCCCATTATCTCAAATTACATGACCTCCCCACGTCTGAAAGCTGGCTGTGATAGTAAGCTGTAGTTCTAGTGTTTATCAATCGTAAATGACATGCGCACCTTATACGTATAATAAAGCGGAGAGGAAGATGAATGAGGCCAAACGAGCTTAGAAAGAAGTTTCTGACTTCCTTGGGGGCGCCCCAATTCGTATTCATATTCCTTGTGCTCTTCTCGCCTGTGCAAACTCCGTCCACCATTGAAAGTTGCATTTATGAATGAATTCAAATACTACTCAAGGGCAGCATTAACATTTACTTCATCTTAAAGTGACTTTGCACTCTTTCTTCCGACGTCATGAAATAATTTATGTGCCTAATTAAGATGTCAAACCTGTGCGAGCGACTTTTCAAAATTCAAAATTCAAGCTAGCGGCGCGCAATATCCGTTCATTGTTCACCGCGTGATTACTCCCCATCACCCCCCACCAACTCCCACCCAAAAAAAAGGGGGTGATTAAATGCATATCAACTTTCCAGTGCGCAAAAAAAAAGCCCCGGCGTGCACCGGGCATGCAACAAACATCAAAGCGAGCTGTGCACGTAATTAAAAATCAATACAGTGCGGGCCTGGAAACGCCGGCGTTAATCGGGCCTCGATTTTTGTTGGCCGGCGTGGAAGCAGGCCGAAAAAAAAGTTATATTAAATTTCGCGGAATCGCGCCGTAAATATTCGCAATTGCCGGCGAGCCCGTCCGCCATTGTGCTCGCGTTTCCGTTCACACACGGGCGGAACTGCAATTTGCTGCTCGATTATTCGACGAGTGTTCATTCATTAGAGGACACGGAAAAAAATCTGCACCCTGGCAGAAACGTACGCGACGATGATGGTCGCTCACATAAGAATATGAGAAACCGGTCCTATCTTCTTGGCTGGAAATGCAAAGGAAGGCAAATTAAGCTCTTCCCACTAGCGGCTAATCAGAATTAAAAAATAAAATGAATAAAAGTCGCCAGTTCTGCTCACTTGTCTTTGTTTGTGCAACTGATTGCACAGATCAGTAGTTAAATAAAGAACCACGAAGCACAGATCCGCTTTTCGTTCATAAACTCAACGTCAAGTAAAGTTAACTTCTTGCAACCACGAAGCATGGATCCGTTTTTCGTTCACAAACAACAGCAAAACTCAATGGGCGTGTTCAGCGGACGCAACTGTTGATTATGTTGACTTGTTTAGTACGCTGAACGGTTAATCGTTATCTATGTTGACTGCCGACAGTTGTCGAATTTACCCACCAGAAAGAGTGCGGTGCCAGGGAGTCATTTGTTTTTTCTGTCGACATATTCGAAATTCAATCTCTTTCGAATTGTCGACTTGTAAGTTTTTATTAATGATTATGATGAGTAATATTGTAATTTTTTTACTGTATACATACTATATGAAATCTTAATCTCACTTCAGATGTCAAATATACCGTTCAACTGTTCCAACCTGTTTAAACGCAACATAAATGAAACACCTTTCTGCTTTTAGTCAACTGTTGCTGCGCCCAATGTTAAATAAAGTTGCAACCACGAAGCACGCTTTTCGTTGACAAACAAAAGTCGACGTTAAATAAAGTTAACTTCTTGCAACCACGAAGCACGGATCCGCTTTTCGTTCACAAATAAAAACAAAATTCAGAATTTAATCGTTATAAAAGCGCTACGACGAAACTTCCATATATTTTTCACAAACAAACTAAATTCCTAACAATTTTGGGCGGCCAATACACAAGCGTAACCAAAAAGTGCGACCGGTTTTACGAAACTTGCTCGTAGAATGACAATGGAGGCCCAAGTTCGCTAAACGAGAAAAGCGACCAGCGACTATCATCTAGAATTTGGCGCGAAGACCCCAGGGAAGAACAGTATGACCAACTGTCAAAAAAAGTTACCAAAGTCAACGTTAAATAAAGTTAACTTCTTGCAACTACGAAGCACAGACCCGCTTTTCGTTCACCAACAAAAGCAAAACTCAACGTTAAATAAAGTTAACTTTTTGCAACCACGAAGCACGGATCCGCTTTTCATTCACCAACAAAAGCAAAACTCAGAATTTAATCGTTATAAAGGCGCTAGAACGAAACTTTTATATATTTTTCACAAACAACTTTGGGCGGCCAAACGTAACCAAGAAGTGCGACCGCTGTTTGCGAAACGTGCTCGTAGAAAGACAATGGAGGCCAAAGATCACTAAACGAAAAAAATGGCCAGAGGCTACCACCTAGAATTTGGGGAGAAGACCCTAGGGAAGAACAGTGTGACCAATTGCCATAAAAAGTTACCAAATCTGTAGAGTAAACCTGTATGTCCCCCAAAGTAACTCCCTTTTTTGTCGACGATGTCAAGCGTCAAGTCAGGTCGGACCAATCAAAGGTGCGTCTTCTACATCCACATTCAGATATTCCAGATATGTAGCATTTAATGCCGCGGAAAGAATCTCAAAAACGATCAGAACTGCACACAGCATTTGCTCGTATAAATATCTGACTTGTAAGAAGAAATTAGGCTTCGAAAAGCATAACAACTTGCTTCAGTATCACGTAGGGTGCCTTTTTCAAATCACGGAGTATATTAATCCGTTCGGCTTCTTCACAAACAACACTTTTTGAAGTTCTGAATTCACAATCGGCTTCCAGCCCAGAAATACCCTAGCGTGGTTAACAAACTACTGAGTCGTTCATATAAGATTCGGTGGTGCTTCGGTATTGACGGACAAACACCGCGGGGGGTTGTTAAGAGAAGACAGTCGAGTCACGCAGGGGTGTGAGTGAAGTAGAACATTACCATATAGCGTAGGTTATGGCTTTTGTCTGTTTGTGCGATATTTTGAAATCTGGTGAAATGAAAGTAAAACGTGTAATGTATTTTTGGTTCTCGCAGAATACAGGGTGACCCGAAATACTTGAGTTTTAAAACTGCAACAAGTACAGGGATTTGCTTATTTTAAATGGAAAATATAAAACCCCCTATTGTTTCAAGTCTTGTTTTAAATTTATTCACGTAACTCGATACTTCCCTCCCCAACCAAACAAGAAAAAAGAATGTCACAGTGAATCAAGGAAAAGTCTCTAACCCCCCCTTTATTAATAATGTTCAAACGATCCGGTGTGCTGCAGAAACACACAAAATTACATCCAATACGTCAACAATAAACGTGCGGATCGCTTTCGCCGGAAACGATATCAAGTTGTCGCTGGGAATTAATACCGTCGTCGTGCATGTGACAATCACGCGGGGCCCAGCGTGGCCGGGGGCGGCTGCGCGCGTCGTCAGCTAATTAACAGCGTCGAGCGAGGCTTCTTATTACCGCGCATCTCCCATGACAACCGCTTTATCAGTTTAATCAGGGCCGACTTATGGCGAAACATGCCCCCGAGTGCTCGTCACATCCGCGCTTCAGCGCAGGATCTCGTTATGTATATGAAAGATCTCGTGATTGCGGCCACAAGGATAGTTATCCTTCTATTGATTTTTTTTTCTCTACCGTCGACGAGTTAGGGCCGGTTTGTACTAACGTAACGTCTCAAGGCCAATTCACACTTTTGAGACACACTCACACTTACTATAGTCTGGGGTTTGGGTTTACAAAAACCATTTGAGCGGCGCGGCAGCTCAAATTCATAAGTGCCTAGGTGAGTTTGACTTTCGTAAAACAGGAAATAGAACCAACAGGGATTGTACATAAACTGTGTTTCACCTTTTGAATCGGCCTTTATATGTTTTCGCGTAATTCGCCCGAGGCCCGCCTCAAAACCGCGAGTCCTCTCGCCCTCCCTTCCACCATCCTCCGTCCGCGTTGTGTTTCCGACGGAGCTATTACCTTCCGCTGTTTTTATCGCCTTTGCTGAAATGCGCGTTAAATATTAATTTCGGCTCGGTTTCATTTCGGCGAGGCGACGTTTCGAAATGAGGATGGATTTTCATGCTCGCCCCCCGCAACAGAAAAAAAAAAGAAACAAATTTTCTCTTGCGCGTTCTTCTTTGTGTTGCTGCGGCGACGGATTATGAAGAAGGAAAACCGTGTGAGGCTTGTTCACATCGCGTTTAATAAATGCGACTACCCATACAGGGTGATTTTGAAATAGACTTTAACCACTGCGTCGATCTGAACGATAGAACCGAATGCTGTTACTTGTATGTCCATATTCTGCAGGGACAAGAATCCCAATTTTATAATTTGGTAGTTGGACGCGAAAGATCTTCCCTTTTATTTTTAAAGCACAGTCAGGTACATTGCAAATATCTTCAGCCAATCACCTGCGTTTTATTAATGTTGGTAGTGCATGGCATATAACTCCAACTCTGGTTGGGTTTCGGTCGTTTCAAAGATGAAGATGTGGTTCTGTTAATAGAAGATTGATTTCGTAAATTTTGTGAGGCGACATTGTATGGACGGACGCACGCACTCGAATTATATTTGGCCCCTCGGACTTCGGCCAGAAAAGACGCACTAATTCATCCGCCGAGGCGAATTTGCTTTGACGAGCCAAGAAAGTCGACCCGATCGGATCTAATCCCGGCGAAATTGCGCTCACTCTCTTCGCCTCCCCTTAATTAAGTTAATGCGTCCGCTTAACTCGTCCGCTTCTTCTTTTTTTTTTCTTGTCTTTTGTCTGGCGGCCGTTCCGTGAGTGAGTGAATTAATTTGGCCGAGGCCGCGCGGGCCATTAATTACCGTGATTTGTTATGGTGGATTTTAAAGTAGAAAGTGCGCCGATAAAACCCGGACAAAAAGATAATTATGTTATCCCCGAGCCTGCGTGCGTTTCGTCACGCCAAGCCGCACCGCACCGCGCCGCGCCGCACCACACAGTTTCTTGCCTGGGTGTTTACCTCGGCGGTTATAGAATTTTTATACGTCAAGCGTGAAATTGAAAATTTAAAATATGAGGATGTGGATTGGGTTTTTTCTTGTCGTTTTGCTGCTGACTGTGCCCGTCGCTGGTTTCATTCACTGTCCCCGATCGTTCTACGAGGTGCAAACTAAACGCAACATTGTTTTATGATCTAAATATAAACAATCAAGGTAGAATGACACGGCCAGAACACTCGAGAGTGTGGTAGTGGGTTTTAACTTAATTCCAAAAAGCTTGGAGCTTATGACTTGCACTAATCTTATTGGCGTTTTAAAATCGCGTCTGCATCCGGCTTTTCTTATTGGAAACAATTTTTCAATAAAATCGAATACATGGGGGGCGGAGGGCGCAATTGGTTTCGTCCGGCAAACTACAACCAATTTCATTCGCCTCTTGTTCCATCCTCGACGAAACACATATCATAAAGTCTCGATGTAAATATGAGATGGGGACGGCGGCGGCACTTGCTGTCAACGTGCACGCTTATTGAAAACGTGGTCGCGATATCGCGCCCCCTTCCCCTCCCCCTTTCTTCGGCGAGGATCACCCCTTGCACGTGCATGCAAAACTGCATCATCACATGCCCCGTAATTCCGCAATAAAAAGCGTCGACATTCGATACCGCACGGCAATGCCATTACGTTCGAGTGCCCCGTATTAAATTACCGAAAACAAAGGTATTTATTACTGCAGTGGCGCCGCGGGCGACCAATTTTAAATCGCCTTCTTCGCAAGCCTGCTTTATTTATTTTCATTTTGCTTTGGTTAATAGAAATTGAAACTAGATCTGTTCCTCTTGTCATTAAGCGCGATATATTTCAGAAATTCAAAAACCAAATAAATAAATTAATGAATAAGTAATAACAATGCGTAACAAATTTTAAGAAAATCTCTAAAAATTAGGATAATAAACCATTCACAAAAAGGATAAAGAATGATGAAGACTTCTCGAGCGATCGACTCATAAATTTAATTAAAATAATTGAAAAACACTTGAATTTTTGTCCTTGTCTCCTGAAAACTGAAGAAAAAAAGGAAAAATCTGCGGCCAAAGCAAACGCACAGAGTCAAGTTGGAAGAAATCGGTACCGGGACCCTCTCGTGGGCTTTTTAAAAGCTTCCTTATCAAAGATTTCGGAGAGCCAATTAAATTGAAAAATTCTGTCCCGCGCGAAGCTTCTGAACGAAAAGTAGCCGCGAGATGGCAGATGGGCTTGATTTCTACCGAAAACGGATAAAGAAACGGACATAAAAGAGATGACAAAGTCTCATCTCCAATTGTTCTAAAATCGAACAATTTTAAATGCTGCACGGACCGAAGACAGAATGCAATGGCATAAAAGAGATAACGGAACCTTAAAACTCCAACTGTTTTTAAAATTGAACAATTTTATATGCTGCATGAACCGAAGACTGAATGCAATGACATAAAAGAGATGACAAAGGCTCAACTCCAACTGTTTTTTTTTTAATTGAACGATTTTAAATACTGCACGAACCGAAGACGGATTGCAAAGGCATAAAAGAGATGAAGGAACCTCAAAACTCCAACTGTTTTCAAAATTGAACAATTTTAAGTGCTGCACGGACTGGATACGAAAAGCAGTGACATAAAGGAGATGACGAAGTCTCAACTCCAACTGTTTTTTTTTAATTGAACGATTTTAAATACTGCACGAACCAAAGACGGAATGCAATGACATAAGTAGATGACGAAGGCTCTACTACAATTGTTTTTTAAATTGAGCAATTTTAAATGTTGCACGGACCAACTCAACTCTTATCAGGAAGCAAATCAAAATTGTCGCGAGTACATCACATCCTCTTTTGTTTTTCCTTTTTTATTAACCCTCCCTCCTTGTAGTCGTCTATTGTTCTTCGTCTTTTTATGAAAAAAGGTCGAAATTCGTTAACAGTCGATCGTCTTTTGTTTTTGTTTTTCGTACTTTTGGTTTCTTGTTTAAAAAAAGTCGAAATTTGTGGTGAAACCGACTCTCTTTTGTTTTTCGTCTCTTATTACGAAGCAAGTCAAAATTGTCGCCTTCTCTTTTGTTTTTCCTTTTTTTTTATTAACCCCCTCCTCTGTAGTCATCTTTTATTATTGTTCTTCTTTTTTTTATTAAAAAGAAAATCGTCGAAATTCGTCACATAAAATCAATCGTTTTTTGTTTTTGCTTTCCGTTTTATTTTAACAAGAATTTTACATCACATCCTCTTTTGTTTTTCCTTTTTTTATTACCCCCCCCCCTCTTTTTAGTCATCTATTGTACTTGTCTTCGTCTTTTTATGAAAAAAGTGTCGTCAACAGTCAGACGTGTTTTGTTTCTCCTTTAATTTTTTTCTTTTTAATAAGAATGTCATCTCTTAAAATCGATCGAAGCAAGACACCAATTGTTTTTTGCTTGAAAGAAGTCGAAATTTTAAATGCTGCACGGACCGAAGACGAAATATAGTGACCTAGAAGAGAAAACAAAGCCTTGACCCAACTATTTTTAAAACAGAAAAACTTTAATTACTGCACGGGCCGAGGACGGAATACAACGACATAAAAGAGAAGGCAAAGCCTTTACTCAACTGTTTTTAAAATTGGACAATTTTGAATGCTGCACGGCCCGAAGACGGAATACAGGGACATAAAAGAGAAGACAAAGCCTACCCCACTGTTTTTAAAATTGGACAATTTTGAATGCTGCACGGCCCGAGGACGGAATACAGTGACATAAAAGAGAAGACAAAGCCTTTACTCAACTGTTTTTAAAATTGGACAATTTTAAATGTTGCAAGGACCGAAGACGGAATGGAATAGCATAAAATAAATGACGTAGTCTCAACTCCGACGGTTTTAAATGCCGCACGGACCGAAGGCGGAACCTCGAAATCCAACTGTTTTTAAAACGGAGCAATTTTAAATATTGCACGAACCGAAGATGGAATGAAATGTCTTAAAGGAGACGACAAAACCTCGGTTCTTTTGTTTTTTTCCCCAGGACGGTGAAATTTATTTCTTTTGGATAATACAATAACCGAAAACAAAATGCAGTTGCGTTAGAAAGCACAAGTGTTTACGAAAAGTTTAAATCTCGACATCTTGCGATCGCTTTTTGACCTAACATTGCAGCCAGTTTGCTACTTAACAAGTCACCCCATACAAGGCGGCCAAACATGTTGGATAGCTTTCAAAATTTTCTTGTAAGTCGGTTTTGATTGCAATGGATTTCGGTTCCATTTGGGGCCTCGTCAGCGTAGCTGTACAGAGGATGCTTACACAGGCTCGAGAGCCCTTTGATGATTTATTAAATCTGATTGGTTCTCAAAGAAAATGGGGGAGGAGCATGCAAACCAGTCGCGGTTCACAGACACATCTCGACATGTTTGGAATCAACATTTGTTTAGAAGTATTTTGCAATAATTAAATTAATATGACGGTAATGGGGAAGTTATAATAACCTTTTTATATTATGGACATACATTGCGCAATGTAATAGTGTCAGAGACAGGACCGTAATTACAAATTCACCCGTTCTTGTCTTACGTACACGGAGAGGAAACTCTACTAATCTGTTAATCTGGCGAGGTGCGGTGTTGTAATTTGAATTGGCTTAATAATAGAGGAGCCCTCTCCTACGCACCGGAATAATGCCGCCTGTCACGCCACCTCGCGCGCCCCGCGCCGAATATACGAGCGCACGAGCCGGGGGCCCTCCCGGTTTACTAATTATCTACTTAACCTGCTTTGCGTCTTGTAATTGCGCCCGTACGTCTTCCCCGCCGAGAATTATTCCGGCCGTCCCCGAATTCTAAATGAATTAAATTTATTACGCCGGAAAACTAAGCGGACGCCGCCCCACTACATCACCGGGGCGGATTTACGGGCGCCCCAACGCCGCGCTAATTATGAATCGTTAATTGCCACGCGACGTTATCGGTGATAGCGAGTTTCAGGTTCATTTTGAACGGCCTGTATGAATTAACGGGGGAACGCAAGCCCTTCAACTTTTATTAACGAAAAAGGACATGTTTGCTATCTAAACGCAGCGTTAAACAAGAACTTATCGTAGATGAAACTTTAATGAATTTATGCAGGTGGGTTCATCAATAAGTTCTCACCTAAAGAAACGGCCAAACAAATAACGTACAGCGCGCTAAACACACCTCGAGGAACATTTAGGAGGAGAACCACAAGGTCTCCGAAGTAATCTAGAGCGAAATTAATGTGTTTTAGAAGAGATACGAACTGAATACTTCTTTTTTTCTCGGTCGGTCGTGTAGTAAACAGTTTAAAATTGCAGAACGTTGTGGAAATACTCGTTAATTTTGCATCGGACAGTGAAAGTTTGGGAAATTTCAAAGTGTTCGGATGAATTATTTATGCGGAGCCGCTCGCGTTCCTGGCGAACGAGAATAGAAGAAGAATAAGAAGAAGTAGATGGAATCTTACGTATGCAAATGATCATTAAAAGCGCCGAAAAAGAAAAACTACATTCACCTATAAATCAAGGTGAGGTACAGTCAGTCGCCTTGGCACCGAATGCGCCGCTATTTTTAGAGAATTGCGCAAGACTTCGTCGTTTCGGTGTTTTGCAGGAATTACATACCGGGTGACTGACAAAAGACATCTTACGCATGTAACCAAGAAGCTTACTTAAATCGATTTCATTGCTTTTGATTTGTTGTGATTGAGATTTCGAAAACTATTTGCTCTACCATGTTTAAAGTCCCAATGCATTTCGCTTCGCTTCTTCTTTTGGTATATTTTGGTATGAGTTACTAGGGGTTTCTCCCCTAAATTGATTTCGCTGGTTCTGATTGGACGCTGATGGCTTATCAATTTTTGGAAAGCTTGAAAGTATACACTTTACCTTCGCTCGTCAACGCATTTTTTTTGCAATCGTAGCTCAGCTTCTTTCGTCTTCTTTCTCGGGGGTTTCCCTGTTTTGTAACTTTTGATTGGTTGCGGATGTAATCAGTTTTTGGTCTCAATGCGCTCCACTTTGTTTTTTTTTTTTTATAAGAATGTCATCTCTTAAAGTCGATCGTCTTTTATTTTTGTTTTTCGTCTTTTTCGTTTTTTCTTTGAAAGAAGTTGATTTTTTTGTGAAATCGACTCTCTTTTGTTTTCGTCTTTTATCGGGAAGCAAGCCAAAATTGTCGCGAGTTCGTCACCTCCTCTTTTGTTTTTCCTTTTTTTTTTTTTATTAACCCCCCACCTACTTGAGGTCATCTATTGTTCTTGTTCTTCGTCTTTTTATGAAAAAAAAAGTCGAAATTTGTAATCAGTGGTCTTTTGTTTCTGATTTTCGTTTTTTCCCTTTTCAATAAGAATGCCTCTCTTAAAGTAGATCGTCTTTTGTTTTTGTTTTTCGTCGTTTTGGTTTTTCGTTTAAAAGAAGTCGAAATTTGTTGGGAAACCGACTCGCTTTTGTTTTTCGTCTCTTATCAGGAAGCAGGTCGAAATTGTCACGAGCACATCACCTCGTCTTTTGTTTTTCCTCTTTTTTTATTAACCCTCCTTCTAGTAGTCGTCTATTGTTCTTGTTCTTCGTTTTTTTATGAAAAAAAGTCGAAATTCGTCAACAGTCGTCTTTTGTTTCTGCTCTTCGCTTTTTTTTCTTGTTAATAAGAATGTCATCTCTTAGAGTCGATCGTCTTTTGTTTTTGTTTTTCGTCTTTTTCGTTTTTCGTTTGAAAGAAGTCGATTTTTTTTTGTGAAATCGATTCTCTTTTGTTTTTCGTCTCTTAACAAGAAGCAAGTCAAAATTGTGGCGATTACATCACCTCCTCTTTTGTTTTCCCTTTTTTTTATTACCCCCCTTCCACACCTTGTAGTCATCTTTTGATCTTGTTCTTCGCCCTTTTACAAAAAAAAAAGAAAACGCCGAAATTCGTCAGATAAAGTCAAACGTTTTTTGTTTTTGCTTTTTTTTTTTTTTTTAATAAGAATTACATTACATCCTCTTTTGTTTTTCCTTTTTTCTATTACCCCCTCCCCTCCTTGTAGTCATCTATTGTTCTTGTTCTTCGTTTTTTCATGAAAAAAAAAAAATCGAAATTAGTCAACAGTCAATCGTGTTTTGTTTCTGCTTTTAATTTTTTTCTTTTCAATAAGAATGTCATCTCTTAAAATCGATCGTCTTTTGTTTTTGTTTTTCGTCTTTTTATCTAGAAACAAGAAACCAACTGTTTTTTGTTTGAAAAAAGTCAAAAGTTGTTGTAAAATCAATCAAAATTGTCGTCTTTTGTTTTCATTTGGTTTTTATGAAATATGGCGCTCTTTGTAGTCGTCTTTTGTTTTTGTTCTGCGTCTGTTTATGAAGAAAAGTCGAAATTCGTCAACAGAGTCAGTTGTCATTTTTTTTTAATAAGAATGTCATCTTTTGAAGTCGATCGTCTTTTGTTTTTGCTTTTCGTCTTTTTCATTTTTTGATTGAAAGAAGTCGATCTTTTTTGTTTTTCGTTTTTTATTGAAAAAAAAAAAACCTTTGCCCTCCATGTAGTCATCCATTGTTTTTTTCTTTGTCTTTTTATGAAAAAAAAGTCGAAATTCGTCAATAGAGTCTTTCGTCTTTGTTTCTGCTCTTCGTTTTTTTTTTTATAATACGAATGTCATGTATTAAAATCGATCGGCTTTTGTTTTTCGTCTTTTACTGTTTTTTTGTTTAAAAGAAAACGAAATTTATTGTGAAGTCGGTTTTATTTTGTTTCTGATCTTTATCACGAAGCAAGTCAAAATTGTCGCCTCCTCGTTTGTTTTTCGTTTTTTTTTTACGAAAAGCGTCCCCCTTGTAGTCATCTTTTCTTCTCGTCCTTCTTTTTATATAAAAAAAATCGAAATTCGTCACACAGACTCAAGCGTCTTTCGTTTCTGTTTCGTCTTTTCGTTCTTGTTCGTCTTTTTACGAAAAAAAGTCGAAATTTGTTACACAAAATCGATCGTCTTTTGTTTCTTCGGTATCTTCTTTCTTCTTTTCGGGTGTTTCCCTATTTTGTTGCTTTTGATTGATTGTGGATGTAATCGTGGTTTGTCTGTTTTTGGGAAAGCCTTTCTTTACCATTTTTAAGGTCACTCGAACTTCGCTTCTTTCTTTTGTATTCATAATATAGCGTCCTGTTTCCTTTCTTCTTCTCATCGGGGATTTCCCTATTTTGTTGCTGATTGGTTGTGGATGTAATCATGGTGCACCAGCTTTGGAAAGGCCTTTCTTTGCCTTTTCTTTTCATTTTCAAATTTTGGTCGGTGACGCTTTGGATTTTCTTTTGTTGACATCACTGGCTATTGCCTAGCTGGCAACCCTGAGTGTCTATCCAGTCAGAACGCTGCGACTCCTGTGGTTGCAATTGCGCCACCTGTACAGAAAAAGACACGCCATCTACTGGTTTTAATTGTTTCTCCAATTCGTAAACTATTTGTTCTTAAAAATCGGAGGTAAAAAGACTTGAATCGGATTTGAATTCACTTCGAAGCGCCGTCTAGAAGAACTGACCTTTTCTGTCACTATCGGATAAAAACGGCGGCATTCATTATTTACGCCGGAACCGACTCGTTTATAATAGGAGAATTCGGCGTGTCATTGATTAACGATTGCGATCTATCGTTCCGGCGAGGTATTGTATTCGTCGTGACGATTAATCGCAGGTCCGGCGTCTCAGGTTCCAAAGGTCGACGGTGCAGCCACCAGAGAACACGGCCCAATTAAATCGCCACCTCTTTCCTTTCGAGTGCTCGAAGGAAACGTGCAGATCCGAATTCAATAACTTTTCCGGTGCGCTTAGGTTGATTGGGGAGCGGGGGCGAGACGGCTCTAAAATAACTACGTTGTCTCGAGATGACACCGCAATTAAACCACCCCCCCCCTTTTTTTTTCTTGCGGACGAATTTATTAAAGCGCCCGACAACGTTAGAAGTAATTACTTCGGCTTCTTGACGGGTAACTTTTTAATTACGGCGACTTATGAATCCTCGAAAATTGCCCTCTCGGTTTTAAATGTTAGAGGTCCATCCTGGAAATATAATTACACGTCGGATTTTTACCTACTTTTTGATTTGGCGCCATTGCACGATTCAGTCCATCTTTAATAATGAAACACCTGCATCGTTGTGAAAATACGACGCGATTTTTTCGCTTTTAATAAACTCCGAGACCCGTAATGCAAATGCCTTCCATTCCGGATGCCACGGATCACTAAACAGTCGGAGATTTCGAGTAAAAAGCGGCCAATCAAAAAGATAAAAGCCCATAAAAAAACGGCGGCGCTGTTTCATGAGCACGCGTTTGGGGGCACTGTGATATATTATGTGCGACGTCGATTCGTGCAGGAAGAGGATGAAGAAAAAGGAGCAGGAGAAAAGGCGCCGCGGTTTGGGGCGAGCGATGTCGGGATGAATTTTATAATAAGCTCGAGCTTAAGCGCTTCTTCCTTGCGAAACGTTTATTCTATACAAAATTCGCGTTCTTTCTTTGCTTGTTTCTTTCTTTAAAGCGTACTTACATGATGTATCGACACGTAATTGTAACTGTCGTTTCAACTGTATTCCGATCCGGCGCCTCCACCACAAAATAATTCTGAAATATGCGATTGTTTGATGGTCCTAAAAAAATCGCCAGTTTTTTTGGCATTTAAGATTGTTGAAGTGGATCTCTTGGTCAATTAGAATAACGATGATAATGATCTCTCAGTGTATTTAAAAATTTTCTTGGCGCAGATGCGTTGCTACCTACTTTTTCCTCTTGTCTGTTTGACCTGGTATAAGTTGTTGCAAATGTTGAGGTAAAATCGTCGATGTTAAAATTCTACCAGGAAATATGCCCAGCCCAGTGGAAACGGGGTGGCCTACAAATTGATTGTCGGTAGCTTAAAACCTGGATGTAAAAGAGGCGCCACCTGGTATAAAATCGTCCAAGTAGACAGGCACCGCTAGGGCTTCACACGTGGTTGAAACGTTCGAAATTCCCACAGGTTAATACCCGCGTACATACATGATTGAGAGTTACCCTGCATAGTGTCACAATGAAGAGTCACCCTGCATAGTAACACAATGAAGAGTCACCCTGCATAGTGATTCAATGAAAAGTCACCTCGAGTCGTGATCTGAACAGAATGCAGAGTAACCAAAGCCTAAATAAGGTCAAATCGTACTCGGAGGTACTTGTAAGTACCCAAAATTGAAGTACTCGCAAGTCAACGCAAAAGTTATGAGAGGGTTTCCACCAATTATACTATGTGTTCGGCCTTAGAACGGCTGCAGTTCTTGAAGCGGACTTTGAACAGGTTGACCGCTCCTAACAGGCTTTCTGAATGGCAAACATCGACGTCGTGGTAGAAAAGGCTCTCGAAATCGATGATATCAGGGATAGACTCGTTCGGGAAGTACCAAACGGTTATTGGGTTTCCACAATACCAAGGCGATCTCCACCAATTCTACTATGTGTTCGGCCCTAGAACGGCTGCAGTTCTCGAGGCGGACTCTGAACAGGTCGGCAGGCTTTCTGAGCGGCGAACATCGATACCGTGGTAGAAAAGGTTTTTTGTTCACGATTTCTTGGCAGTTCTTTGAAAGTTCAAAAATTCACCATTTTTTAAATCATTTTCGAGCAGATGTACATTCTCCGTGGTGCCGCCATCTCTCGATCAATTCCTGAACTACTTGATCTGACCATGCTCGAAAAATGTGAAATTCTAAGAGATCATTGTTCAATTATTTCTAAAACCACACTCTACTGTTCTTAATCAATCTGTGAAAACCTCAGCGCCATCTCCTGCCATTCTCTGGCAAATGTACTTTCTATGTGGTGTCGCCATCTCTTGATCAATTGCGGAAATCTTCGGAAAAAGTTGTTTTGGCTTAAAAAATGTCATGTCATGATTTCTCAGCGATTCATTGATTTCGCCAATTGTTTACCTCTTAACTATTTGCAATCAATTGTTGAATTCTTGGCTTCCGGTTGGAACCGCGGGTCTCGGATTTCTTCACTGCCGACGTTTCGTTCACCGTTGCAGAAGAACTTCTTCAAGGCTGCTGTTGGTAGTGATGCTATTACTGCTGCTGCTGTTGGTCTTGCTGCTGCTTCGCGAAGCAGCACCAACACCAACAGCAGCCCTGAAGAAGTTCTTCTGCAACGGAGAACGAAACGTCGGGAGTGAAGAAATCCGAGACGCGCGGTTCCAACTGGAAGCCAAGAATTCAACAATGGACGACGGCCGCGGAAGCCTTCAAGTTAAATTATTTGCAATCAAATGCATTTTGTTATGGTGCCGCCATCTCTTGATCATTTAGTGAAAGTTTTGGAACCGTTTAGCCGTTTCTTTTTTGAAACGTAGCTCGAAGACGAATTGAATTATGAAAACCACATATCTTATCGCTCTCAGGAAATTGAATTTACCATAGTTTGATCAAGAGGATGCCTTTACTTCTTTTGTTTTGGATTCTTAGCTTCCTGGATGGTTTCTTTCAAGTGCAACAGTTTAGGGTGCTCAGTAATCATCAGGTGATTACTTCGAACGAGAAACCCATCTGACCCAAAGCGGCTCGTTGGGGTGGTTTTTGCCCCCGCCCGGAACAACCGCGAAACATTAAGCAACACATAAAAACCAATAATCGGGGGCGAGCGCAGCGATAAACAAATAAAAGTACGCGCGCAAGATGAATCGCCCTGGCAGCGGCCCAAGAGAATTAAAGTCGCATTTGCTGTGCACCCCCTGCGAGTTCGGGGTTCGGTACAAAAACGGAAGCGCGCTGCATTTACCCCCGGCGTGCCAAGAACACGCATTAGTCGCTCTCTTCCGGACAATCGTAGATATTAAATTAAATAAATATTTTTTGTTTATTTCTTAACGTCTTTGTGACTTCGATAATGAGGTTTTCTGTAAACACGGAAGAAAACTTCCGGAGTTCGTGCGCCCCTTAACGCGACGATGTCGGAAAAATATTTTATTGTCTTAGGGCACATGTGTGCGCAACCTGTTCGCAGGTCAATAAAAAGTCCCCTTCGAGCGTTTTAATACACACACACACACACCTCTAACGGTGCGGGGATCAATACGGACCCGCATGGCGTGACCGGGAAACGCATACGTGCACACATCGTCGCCGTTTTCAAATTCATGGCTAATCGTAGACGGTGCGTTGGTGAATCCAACCCTCGCCACTTTTCGAACGAGTTTCACATTTCTCAGGGCGGGCTCCTCCACCACACCGTCACGAGTGCAGGGGGCACTCAAGGAGAGAACGAACGAGAGGAGAAGTCCCAGTTCTGTGCAGCTCGAGTGCCCTTCCGCTTCCGGAATATTTGTTTCCGATCTTTTAAATCCGCGCCGTCCTCCCCCACATGTAATAATAGACTTCAAATGAAACTCGAAAGCCGATTAATTAAATCGGGAAATAAATTGCATTTCCCGAACAATGAAAAAAAGAGCGCGCTCGCAAATACCGACGCGAAACATCAAACTGCATTAATTACACGATTTGTAAATATTTATTCGCGCGAACGAGTGAAGCGGGGAGTTGGGGGCCGAATGTAAATCCCCCGGAATATCAATCGATATTCGCGGGGCGCGAATAACTTTCGGGCGCGTAAAGAATATCGCGAGCCTCCGACATATTGGAGATAATTTCGTGAGTGTATAAATTTTGAATTTTCCCCCGAGGGGGAGGCGAAGGAGGGTGGCAGGCAAACTGGGGCGTATTTTCACTCGGGGGTCCTCTCAATACCTCCGAGCGTTCGCTTTTTTACGTTCTTCGGCCGAGGCTGTGCGTGGAATTAATTTTACGATTTTCAATTGAACCAAATACATGTTTACGTTTTATGGATGCTTCTAACTGTTCTTTCATATAATTCCTATTGAAATCCATAGCGTAGGATATATAGTAAAATGGCAATACCAATTCTGGTTTAAAATCCATATGAAATGACAGAGTAGATATTATACTTAGGGGGGTTCTGGCTCACTGTCTTATGGAGGTACCTTGGAAGGTTTAAATTGCGAAAGTCCCACTGGTGATAAGGAGGTGGCCAAAATAGCTCCAGCCATCTGGCATGGACCTTGCGGTTGCATCTGGATCATGTGTATCTCTTCCTGATGATTAGATTGGACTCTCTGGGTCAGTTATTGAAAGCCAATGTGGTTACCCACCCCAAAGGATGAACAGAGACTAATGGCATCTCTCTGTATCAGTCAGAAGGACTGAGGAGACATTGCAACTATCAACTCTGCAAAAATTGGCTCATACTCATCCGGGGACTCTCCCATCCAATCCGTAAGCCATTGGCTCTTAGATTATAAAAAAAATGTCAAGATTTTAGCAAATTAGAAAAAAGATTGCAGTTGTTTCGAGCAATATTTCAATCAGAGCGACGATAAACATCGTAATTGCGTTAATTCATCAACGCGTTTCAAGTTTTTGGGGATCATCAACAACATCCCCCCCTCCGCACCTCCCTCGCCGCGTGTCCCGCCGAAATTGGATCGGAAATTAATTAAAACGTTTAACTCGCGTATTGACTTCCCGCGAATATTAATTCAGCGAGCGGGCGGGCGGATGGGACGGGCCGCCCGCTTGCCCCGCAGTTTCGCCCGACCGTAAAAAAAACGGGTTTTATTTGTTTAGCATGTAAGAACGACGACGTTGTTTCATGTCCGCGTCCAATTACGGCGACGACGACGACAAATTTTCAGAATGACGGCGTCGTTTTCGTTTTACCTCCTCCTCGCACGCACGCACTTTCTTCCCCGTCCCTCTCGAAAGTGGGCGACGTTTTTTTTTTCGCTTCCGCGTCCGCCATTTATAATAGGTATCTTTTAAAAGTGATTTAGTACGTCAATATTTGTTTTATTATTTTTAACTGATTTTGTTCTTGTAGAAGTATTTTTGGAGTTGCTGGGGCATGTAGGGGGAGGAGACTCGCATTTCCTCCGTGCGACAGTCGCTGTCCTCCTCCAAACAACACTTGCAGGTCCTTCATACACACTTACGTGTCCTCCTTCATACAACACTTACACGTCCTCCTTCATACAGCACTTACATGTCCTCCTTCATACCACACTCACATGTCCTCCTTCATACAACACTTACATGTCCTCCTTCATACAACACTTGCATGTGCTCCTTCGTACAACACTTACATGTCCTCTATGTAACAATTACATGTCCTCCATGTAACACTTACATGTCCTCCATGCAAGACTTGCTTGTCCTCCATGCAAGACTTGCTTTTCCTCCATGCGATACTCGCCTGTTCTCCACGCGAGCTTGCAGGTAGGTCGCCTTGAGTAAAGTGAATGATCCCGTCATACATCATGTTGTCGAACATGTCAACAAACATCTCGCCAAACAATCCATCACATTTTAATTTTTTTCGTCCAATCAATAGTCAGCTGGTCCATTGTTCCGCACCTCGGGTGATGGAAGCGCGCGCCAAAAATCTTCTGCGACTATTCACTCGCGGGGTAGATTTCGAGCGCGCCATTATTTGCATATAAATGCCGATCCGGTGATATATCGACGCCATTCGCCGCGCGCGCCCCCTATTTATAACACCTAACCTATCGCAGTTTTATTGAATAGCATGACAAACGAGTTGGCTGCGCTTTCGGCCCGATGCGATCGCTACTTGGTGTTTTTTTTTTTTTTCACTTCTTCTTTTGTCTCTACGTGAATCGGTTCACCGAAAACCAAGTTTTAATGAGAAGAAGAAGAAGAAGCGAAAAGGAGAAGAAGAAGAAGTAGAAGTAGAAACAGCGCCATCCAACATCGAAATCCAATACTTTTTTAAAATGTTAAATTTTTTGTACGAATCTTGTAAGTTCTTTTTGCGTCCCACCCCCACCTCCTTTGATTGTTTACATTGAGTGTTCCCTCCCTCTTTGATTGTTTATGTTAGGTGTCCCCTCACTCTCTTGATTGTTTACATTAGTTGCCCCCCCACTCCCTTGAGGTTTACATTAGTTGCTCTGCTCATAGGTGCTTTCTAAGCAGATCGAAATCCGTGCTCTACTAATAAGTTTTCTCTCTCTTGATTGCTTACATTGAATGTCCTCTCCCTCCTTTGATTGTTTACATTAGTTGTCGCCTCACTCTCTTCATTGTTTACATTAGTTGCCTCCTCACATTCTGGATTGTTTACAATAGTTGCTCTGCTCATAGATGCCTTATAAGTAAGGCACGGATTTGGGGCGCACTTTTTAGTTGGGCGTCCGTGTTCCGTCGTTCGAAATTCTAATAAGCTTCTTTTTATGTTCCTCTCATTTTTTTATTCGCACGCTATTAATTCGGAGCGCGATTTCTTCTCGCAACGATCTCGTAAAAATGGGCCCCCGCCTGGCGTTGACATTTCGCGCACGCGGATATAATGGCGTCGACAAATATTGACGCGTGTGATTGTATCACCTAACGGTAGTAGAAATTGCAAAATCAACAGCAGAGGCGACCTACAATATTTCAGCGTGTTTATTCTCGTCTCGTGTAAAATTCTTGCGCCCGCTGGAGATGCGTGCGTGACCGTTATGTTTACCATCGCGCGAAGTTTGTTTGCGTTTCAAGTTTGCAACTCGTCCGAGAAACCTGTAAACAAATTATTGTTTTTTTTTTTCTGTAACATTATCGATATCGAATTTTTTTTAAGCGGCCGCCACTAATGGAAATAGATGTCGCTGGTGGTTACTCCAATTTCTAATTAAATTCCGCACGGAGGCGTTCACCACCACCATTCGACGGTGGTGCGTAATTCAAGACGCCGCGCAAACATAATTATCATAATTAGTTAGAAATTAATTAAGTAATTAACGAGACGCGCCGGCGACTCTTGTTTCTTCTTCTTCTCCTTCTTGATCGTTTGACTTAATTGAACACAGCCAAAATAATAATAATAAGGCTATTTTCAATCAAAAATGACGGGGGCGGTTTTTTTCGTTTTATTGATCGAAGCGTCGTCAAATTGTTTTGGTTTTAAACGGAAGTTTAGAACTAATTTTGCGTGCGCACAACGACGGTCGGGGCCTTGCTTTAAAAGTTGGCAACTTGCGTGTGCAGTATACTGGCCCGGAGCAAACTGTTGCGGTAAATAAAGCGGAGAGGCGGGTAATGAGCCGGAAAGTAACTCCCGACTTTTTTTTGTTCTAGAATGATTCGGTGTTTTAGTAAACGATCGGCAGATCACGTGGTCTGTCGAATCGCTACGTGTAATAATTTCTAAGCTTAACAGAGAAAAAATGAATTCCCAAATGTGGGAATGCACATACATGGGCCAAGGCAAACTATTCTTTATCGTTGACAAAGAAAATTTAACTTTTGCCAAATGTTTGTGAGCATAGTTTGAAATTAATGCAGAGAAACATTTTAACCTGCCAAACACAAATGTCAAAAAAGTGAGGTTATCGCAAGCCACCTTCTGAAACGTCATCTAACGTCATCCGAGAGGTTGCGTTGACTGTAGTATCTAAGCCGACTATTGCTTAGGTTGAGAGACAAGATGACATTCGAACTGGGTAACGTTCAATATAGAAGTGATCAAAAAGGAAGACAGTACAAGAAACCTCTTAATCCGCCGACACAAAAGTAAGGTTAACACAGGTCTCCTCTTGAAGCGTCACCTAATTTACCTACATCCGAGAGGTGGCGTTGACTATAGCGTCCAAGTCGATTATTGCTTAGGTTGGGGACACGATGACAGTCGAACCGGGGGTAACGTCAATTTAAAGAGTGGCCAAAAGGGAAAGTGATCCGCCGATACAAAAGTGAGATTAACACAAGGCACTTCCTAAAGCGTCACCTAATTTGCCTACATCCGAGAGATGGCGTTGACTGTAGCGTCCAAGTCGTTTATTGATTAGGTTGGAGACACGATGACAGTCTAACCGTCAATTCAAAGGGAAGGTGATAAAGGAAAAGAGTCAAAAGGGAAGGTGATAGAGGAAACCTCTTAATCCACCGACACAACAGTGAGGTTAACGCAGGTCACCTCCTGAAGCGTCATCTAATTTGCCTACATCCAAGAGATGGGGTTGACTGTAGCGTCCAAGTGGACTATTGGTTAGGTTGGGGATATGTCGACAGCCGG
The DNA here is from genome assembly GCA_039766575.1 of Serrognathus titanus. Lineage (NCBI taxonomy): Eukaryota > Metazoa > Arthropoda > Insecta > Coleoptera > Lucanidae > Serrognathus > Serrognathus titanus. The sequence continues at coordinate 17,706,922 of CM077911.1, read as the reverse complement.
ACGGGGGTAACGTCAAATCAAGGAATCGCCAAAAAAAAGGTGATACCAATAAAGACAGACCCACAGAGAGTGAAACTCATGAACGGCATTAAATGAGTTTTTGATTGGCTGACGCCTTCAGGTCTTTTGAGCAATAAGTGACATAACAGCAGGATTTCGCAATAGCGAAATTCCGACACAAAATACTTACGTCACCCAACAACTAATTCTTCAGTGTTATCGACCGAGAACGATATAAAAAAGTTATCTTTAGCACCGCTTGATAGAAAGTGACCTTGAAATGTATATGTATATAAATCACGGTGGGAGATGTAAAGGTGTTCTGACGCCGCACTCGGGTACGGCAGGCGAACGTAAGAGACAGTGTGTGAGAGAGAAAGCACAAAGCGTGGCGTCTTTCATTCGAACACCACCGATCTCAGCGCATAGCCGGGGTTTGTCGGAATACCATTCTATAAATTAAGGTGTAGACAGGGCCGGACTTCTAAAAGACGGGGCTCGGGTGCAGTGAGAATTGTGGGGCCTCTTTTTTAAAGCACGAGTGTTATGGTTATGCCCCAGGCGCAAGTGAAACAGGGGCGGGCGCTTTAGGGATTTCAGTGAATTTCATTTTGGCTAGCGAATCGAAGCGTTACTTTTGAGACACCTGTACATTCGTTTATTTTATTATTGTTTTATTATAAGATGGGACGCTATATAGAATTTTGCCATAAGCGCTAGGTTGCTTAGTTACGGACCTAATGGAGGGGGGACCTTGCGCTGCTCGGAACCCCCCTTATGGCCGGGCCTGGGTGTACGCATACTTTTGAAAAGTTGCTGATTAGATACTAAAAATTACGAAGTTATATAAAACAAACAATAAATTCTGAATTTATCCGATTTAAGTCTCTATTTCTTTTTTTTTTTTCAGGTGAGGACCGACTTTTGATCGATTCAGCTTGTGGTATGTCTTTTTATTTAATTAATTAATTAAATACCGCCCACGATATTTCTTGATGACGCTGTATATGCATGTTGATATCTGAAAATCCGCGAATGCGCCTAAACTGTATGCAAATCTATATACAACATACCGCTTTCCAAATTACAAATAAACAAGAGAAAACGTCTCAAGTTGAAAAGCCTGTGTACAGGTTGATCTTGAATAGACCGACGAAGGAAAATGGTGATAGAATGGAACAGAACACGAGAGAAATGTCCGATATGTTTTAGTTTTCCAGAAATAATTAATGAAAAACTGTCCCCAAAATAACGATACGTCCCTGGTTAAGAAAGAACAGTAGATGAGCGAAATAAATACAGTCATAAATTGTTTCTCAATGCTCTGAGTCAGTATTTTTTTCGTCGGTCTCTTCAAGAATCAGCCTGTATATACTAGGGGATCTTCGGCTTGCTTTTCGCGCTGGGCTCCGACAAAATCCGCATTCCGGATTCCGACTTAGCGAAAGAGAGTAACACGAATCCTCTCCCTCGGGATTTACGCAGAAGCAAGGACGTTTAGGGACGCTCTTTGCATAGGAAATGGGCGTCCCGGGCGCCGAGCGACGTCCGAATCGGACGGCAACGGCGCCGAAAGATTAAACGTCCGCGATATTTAAATTTCAGCCTGAATCTTCAAGATTCCGCGCACACTTTCCAATTTTTAACGAAACTGGCAAATAATTAAAATATTTCACCGTCCTTTATTCGCCACAGTAATCTAGAACACTCGCGATGTTTCTTGTAAGCGGCGGCGATGTAATGAAAGTCGTACTCAGAACAATTGATCCTGTTTTCGATTTCATTCTACTAGAAAATTGCGCTAGAATTAAAAGAAAAATCAAATGAACATAATGTATGAATTTATGCCGGGTTGTATCATCTCTTAAATATCGATGTGCCGTTTGGATACCCCCCCCCCCAAGGGATAGAGTCGGGGATAGTTTCTCTGCGTTGCTGTCTTAATCAGACCGTTCCATTCGCTCCGCTGGTCATTCCGAATTAATATCGCCCAAGTTCTGACTGAATTTAACTTGGAAAATGCGTGCGATGCGACTGTGGCTCCCTCCCGGAGTCGACCGACGAGGGTCGGCGAGGGTCCTTTACGGTCAAGTGTCAAGAATATTCCCAGGCGGACGCTTCCTATTTAACTTTCGAGTTACACTCCTTCCGACTGCAACATTAAAGTCATCCTGTATATTATAGCATTCGTTATTAATCAAAGCGCCTTTGTTTAGTACCAGTAGGCGTGGTTTATCCAAGAAGTTTCAAGTTTCAACGAGACATTCGGTATACCAAAAAATAAAACGATTTCCCTAAATTAAAAAATATACTTCAGTTTCTTTTTATTTTCTGGAAGTCGGCTGTGTATCGAAGCGCGATAAAAGCGTCAAGTTAAAATCTCTTCTTCTTTGTGTCGCGCGCGTTTAAAGCAATAAAACGGTGCAGCACACACACATGCGCGCGCGCGCGAGAAAATGAAAAGATGAGCTCCTGGGGTTTCCGGCGAGATAAACCTCGACGTGGCGTCAGAGATGACGATCTGATTCCACACGAAACTTTCTTCCATCTTTCTTTCTCTCCTTTGTCTTCCGGCCACGAACCATTTACCGCGTTGTAAATTAGTGCAAATATTGTCGCTCTCCTTAATACATCATTTCAAACAGGGCCGAATTACTTCGCGCAATTAAATGAAACTCAGCTTTCACGCTCGGTTGACACGATTCTGCGTTCTGCGCCGGCTTTAAATCAACTGAGATTTGAAACTGTTTAGATTTGACGCGCGCGCGCCATCTATTGTGCATTTTGCGAAAATATTTTGACTGGTGTAGGCTTTAAAACAACTGCAAATAAAATCAAAGTTTCCTTTCAGAAAATATATAACTATGATTTCCCACAAAAAAAAAAAAAAAAAAAAACAAACAAGAATTGCACTTACGAAGGAAGACGAAAAAACAAAAGACGAATGCAAAATAAAAATAGTTTCGGCGCGTTTCATTTTGAGTAAAAGTTTTATGCTGAAGAAACCAACAGAAGTTGAATAAAAAAAGAAATAACAAAAGTAAAATACGCAAAAAATAAAAGAGGATCTGAAGAAAATAATAATAATAATTTCATCTCGCGCTAGATGTCGCTTTTCATTTTCTACACTTCGAGATGCATGAGCGCCATCTATCATTTATTTCACGCACTAGACATCATACCGGTCGGTGTGATCATCAAGCACTCTTCTTTCATTTGAGAGATAAATTTGGAGTTCCTCATAGCCACGACGTCTTCTAAAAACTATTTTTACGCCAACACTTGACAGGTGTCAAACTGACAATTTATTTTATATTTTTTCATGATTAGGCGCTTTTCTTTTATTTGAAGCATCAATTTAGGACTGCCCAGGGTCGTAACACTTTTTAAAAGCTCCTGTTGCGCCAAAACTTGCCAGCTGTCAAATTGACGATTTATTTAACGATTTTTTGGTAGTGATTAAGCGCTTTCCTTTTAATTAAAAGATCAGTTTTCAGATGACCAGAGTCATAAAGCTTTCAAAAAACCGAGACAAGTGACAGCTGTCAAATCAATAATAGATTGATCAGTTTCCTGTTTTTTATATAAAAAAAATCAGCTAGCCTTCTAAAAATTGTTTTTTTCCTCTTTAGCGCTCTTCTTTTGTGTGTAAGGTCAAATTAAAGCTGCAGAGTGTCACGATGGCTTTTAAAAATTCAGAAATAAGTAAACCTCGACACCTGTCAAATTGACAATTTATTTGACGGTCTTTTGGTAATAATTTGACGCCCTTCACAATCAAGATTCGTTTGAATCTGTTCATCACGGTCATGAAGCTTTCTACAAATGATTTTTTTTCATCACAGCCTAACAGGTGTCAAACTAACAATTAATTTAACGATTTTTTTTTTTTCAATAATGATTATGCAATTTTTTTTGTTTGAAAGATCAATTTGGAGCTGCCTAGAGCCACGACGTCTTCTAAAAACTCTTTGCATCAAAACTTGACAGCTGTCAAATTGACGATTTTACTTATCAACTTTTTGGTAATGATTGAACGCTTTCCTTTTTTTTTGAAACAACAGTTTTCAGCTGACCATCACATAAAGTTTCCAAAAACCAAGACAGATTTCAGCAGGTCAGACTCATAACGCTTTCCAAGTGTCAAAACAGTTGACAGCTGTCGAATTGACAGTTGATTATCAGTTTTTTTTTTCATATTGATAGGAGCGCTCTTTTGTTCATTAAAAAAAATCGGCTAGCCTTCTTCTAAAACTTGTTTTTTCTTCCGACAGTTGACAGCTGTCAAACTGTTGATTTGTTTAACTCGCTTTTCATTTCCCACGATTTGAGATTTTACCAACGCCATCTGTTATTTATTTAATATTGAAAGATGTCACTTTTCATTTTCTACAATTCGCGATTTCACGAGCGCCATCTATTATTTATTTCACGTACTTGACGTCATATCGGCGGTTGATTTCGAGGCTACTTTGTCACCTGTCAAATTGACAATTTATTTGACGGTCTTTTGGTAATAATTTAACGCCCTTCACAATCAAGATCCGTTTAAATCTGTTCACGGTCATGAAACTTTCTAGAAATGATTTTTTCATCACAGTCTGACAGCTATCAAACTAACAATTTAACGATTTTTTTAATAATAATCTTTTTTTGCTTCAAAGATCAATTTGAAGCTGCCTAGAGCTATGACGTCTTCTAAAAACTCTGTGCATCAAAACTTGACAGCTGTCAAATTGACGATTTTACTTATCATCTTTTTGGTAATGATTGAACGTTTTCCTTTTATTTGAAACAACAGTTTTCAGTTGACCAGAATCATAAAGTTTTCCAAAAACAAAAACAGATTTCAACAGGTCAGACTCATAACGCTTTCCAAGAGTCAAAACAATTGACAGCTGTCGAATTGACAGTTGATTTATCAGTTTTTTTTTCACAATGACTAGGAGTGCTCTTTTGTTCATTAAAAAAGAAATCGTTAGCCTTCTAAAACTTGCTTTTTCTTCCGACAATTGACAGCTGTCAAACTGTTGATTTGTTTAACTCGCTTTTCATTTCCCACGATTTGAGATTTCACGAACCCCATCTGTTATTTATTTAATATAGTGAAAGATGCCACTTTTCACGGGCGCCATCTATTATTTATTTCACGTACTTGACGTCATATCGGCGGTTGATTTCAAGACTACTTTGTCATGATTGGCGGCGAACACGCGTTTGTATTAATCGTCTCGACAAACCATTCTCAAAATTTAAAAATAAGAGAAAAACAAAAAATAACATTTTTGTGTTTTCGCCGTTGATGAGTGTGCCATGGATTCCTGAGAAGGAAAAACGAAACGCATTGCTCTAACGTATATATTCAAAGAATTGCATTCTTCTTCTTCTTCTTTTTATTTAAGGTGAATTGTCTCATATCGATTGTTCCGCTTAAAACAAGTGGAAAATCCGCGCTCCCAACAAGACTCCGGCTCGGAACCGTCGGATTTCTATTGCCGTCAGGTCGAAGTAATCCCGCCGGTTGCCTCTGGAGAGTCCTATTATAGAAACGAGGACCAAAGAGCGACGACAGCGCCGCGCGCCCGGCCAGGCGTAGCACAAAGGGGCCTTTGAACGAAACAGAAAAAGGCCCTTTGTAATTACGCTGCGCGCTGCTCCGACTCTCGAAATTAAAACACGTTTCCATTTGCGCGCGGATTTTTTCACGAACCATATACTTTTCTCGTATTAGGGGGGGCGGTGGTGGCGACGGTGTCGAAAGGGGGGGGACGTCATTAGCGCACTGCAACGCCGGAAAACAAGTGCTGCTCATTAACGACGAAATGCGGAAAATACAAGACGTTCGTTATGCCTTTTTGAAAATGTGGGGGAGACCTGAAGCAGAAATATTATTTTGGCGTGTAAAATAACATCTGCACTCCGACGCGAATGCAATAAAGCGTTGCAGCGCATTGTCCACGAATTGTTTTCGACGTCGATGGCGTCGCCGTCGCAAATCGAGCTCGGTGCTCGGCAAGCGCGCGCGCTGGATGACGACGCCGCCGCCGCCGGACAAAGAGACGCACGGTCGAGGGCTGCATCGATTCTTCGGGAAAACGCGCTCAGCTGAGCGCTCGGATCCTTTGTCCTCGGTTTTCAAGGGCTTCGCTGTGTTAAACAAGTTCTCAACGAATTTCTTCGTGATATGGTGACAATCGCTTTTCTCTTCAGCACTTGCAAATGGTCGCTCTGACAGACGTGTGCTTAAAATAGTTTCCTCCGCTAATGCGTTTGCATTACGGATATTTCTCGCAACTCGCTCGCCTTCGGGATAACGTAATAGGTACCAACCTGGGTATAAGTTCCTAAAAAACACGGGGGATTTGCCGAATCAGGGAGCGATTTTAATTCGGCGATGCCACAGCGGAATAAATCAGGTTTCAAATTAGGCAGTCGAAATTGAAGCGCCTTTTTAGAGGGGGCTCTCTTGTTCGCCTGTGCGATTCTTTGACGTGGTGCACGTCGGGAAAGAAAGCCAAAGAGGAAGGAAATAATCGCGTTTTCTCCTCCTCCTCCTCCTGCTCGCAGGCGTGTTTGAATCATTCCTCTCGAAGTTGGGGAAAGCTAATTCAACACATGGAATACAAAGTCGCGTTTTTTTTTTTTGGCAACACAAAGAATATCTACGTAGGCTAATAGGTAACTACCCAAGCAACACCGGCTGGTTTAATAAACGTTGATAATACTATAATTTAGTTTAATTTTGGTTATGGTATAAGTGCTTCAGGTATATTATACGTATATGTTAAAGGTTTAATAAATATACGTATTTTACACGAATATGGCATGCCAAAGTACAGGCTTAACTAGTTATAGTATAAATTTTAAACGTATATGGTAAAGGCTGAATAAATATACGTGTTTTAAACGAATAGGTACTCGTGATTATTGACTTCACCTAAAAATTTATTTTATAGATTTTATTTTTGGTGTTCAAATTGTTGGATTTGTTTAAACAGAAGAAAATCCAGTGATTTATTAACAAAAAAATTAATAATGTGCGCTCTAACTCATTATGGTATTAAACAAGTTTTGAAATACGTTTTATACATCAATAATTTTTACGTTTATTTAACGTCTTTGGATTTGTGTTTATAAATTAGTATTAATCGACTTGTGTCGGACGATTTCGTACGTATCTATCAATCACAACGCAAGATTGCTTACACGTGATGTGTGGTGTGAATAATGCGACTAACGACTGCGGCGGTGGCTCGGTATTAGCTTCACCTTTGTTTTGTTTAAGTTCGCCATTTGCAACATCGTTTGTGTAAAAATTTAACATCAAGGACACTCAAAGACACAGGTACATTATTCTATATTTAGCTGCATTCGATTTGCAGTCGAAATCAATCCGTTTGTAGCAGATCACTTAGAAGTAATAAGTGATCTGAATCAGTTTCATTAAGTTTGGCTTATGGTTAGGGTTACCATCCGTCCGGCAAAAAGAGGACATGTCCTACTTTTGTACTCAAAATTTTAAGTCCGGCCGGCTTTCTTTACCGTCCGGCTTTTTTGTGCAAAAGATTATGTCTATTTTTCCGTTCCTTCAAATTTTAATATTTATTAGTTTTGCATCCTGCATACCGTCATAGATTTAATTGAAACATTAGTAGGACCGAATTTTAATTATTTCAAAAATGTCCTTTTTTCTTGCAAAGTCCTCCTTTTTCTCATTAAATGTTCTCCTTTGCCAGCAAAACCAATGGGAACCCTACTTATGGTAAACCTAGAATCGAACGCGTACATTCTTTTTGAATCGATCCAAATTAGCGAATCGAGTGCAGCACAACTGCAGGGATCAGTCACAAAATTTAAAATAAATGACGTCTGATTACAAGAAAAAATTAAAAATTTGTTGTTTCCACAGATGCTGTAAAAATAACATTTTCAGGAAGAGAGGGCATAGTGGATGCAACAGATTATATTATAATAAAAGCAATTCAAGATTGGCTGAAATTATCAACAAGCAGATATAATTATAAAAAGAAACTTTAAAAGATGTAACGTACGTATATCTATGTATATTTATACATACGTATGTAATGTTTTCAATGAATAAAACACTTTCATGATGCGAAGCAGTCTTTGTTTTTTATCCGCTAGCAATAAGCGCCTCGTTAATGTTTATACAGGGGGAGAAAAATAGTTTCTAGCTTTATGATGTGAATGTGATGCGAAATTACGCAAAAATTACGAAATTAATTAAGTTGAAGTGTCTGATAATAGGTTACTGTAATATACTGTAACAGCTAATCGAAAACGCTATATAAATTTAATCAAACTCATTCGGTGTTTTTCGTCTAACAAGGTAAGAAATTTAAATTTATATCTTTTGTCCAATAAAAGTAAGAAATTTAAATTTACTGACGTGATTGTTACGTTATACTTTTGAAATGACATCAGATGCCTGTTTTTGTACTTTAGCAAACTAAAGTCTACGAAAGTAAAGCAAGAAGAATGGCGTTCCTTGAAAAGGGCAATTATTAGATTAGAAAAGTTACAGGCAATGGTACGACATTCGTACGGCTGATGTCACTGTTGCACATTTTAATGTAGGTACCACAATATTCAGGCATTGTTTTCGACGTGAAATATATTGAATTGCAGTGAATATCTTTCAGAATAATTAAGAAAAATCACTGAAAAGTGTTGTGGCTATCTTATCTATTAATTGCAACGATGGCAATATTCGTGATATCAGCAGTACGAAAGTCCTTTCACTGCTTATAGGTACCTACAATATAGATAATTAAGGTACCTATAATATACATATTTAAACAACATATATAACACGTTTTACGACTAACAGATATGAACGTTTATGATTAACGTTTGCTTAACGTTTTTTGGATACAAATATTCAAGGTATTTCATTTATTACTTTTAAACGTATTCATAAACTTATATTACTACGTTTTTTTCTTACGTTTAGAATACGTATGTCAATTACGAATAAATCTGATAAATGATAAACCAATAATAAACGTTTTTCACGCGGACCTTCTGACGTTGTATCAACGTTATGATACACTACATTTAAACCAATTATTTAAACTAAAAAAAAACGTTTATTAAACCAGACGGTGTTGCTTGGGTAGTTGGTAGGTAGTTTCCGAGGTTCGGATAGTTTTGCTCAGATTTGGCAACAGTCCCGGTACACAGAGCGATGATGTTGATAAACACCTACTTATTTTCCTTTCCGCTTACAAAAGTCGCAAAAAAGGTACAGTGTTTGGTCATAACGTCTTCACACACTTCGGGTGTTCTCGCTTAGACTGTCACATAAATAGATACTTAAAATTATAACTAATTATGAGGGAGTGAATTTTTTTAACTCCAAAAAACTCCCTTGAGATTTCTAGTTAATTTACTCTCGTCTAGCAGCGTAATGACGTTGCCTGAATACTTTCTTTTCGTTCGTTTCCAAAAGTCGCAGAAAAGGTACAGTCTAAGGTCATAGCGCCTTCACATTTCTTAGGGGTTGTCGCTTAGACTGTGACAGAGTCACATAAAATTTCTTAGAGTGAAATTTTTTACTTTTTTAACTTCAAAATGGCTTGTTAAAATTTGTTGTTAAATTACCATTCACATAATACAGCGTAAAGAAGTTGATAATGAGGTATTGCTACTTCTTTCTCTGTCAGTGTTAGGTAGGTACATAAGCCGCAAGAAAGGTACAGTCTTAGGTCGTAACGCTTTCGTTGTCATAGCAACTCTCGCTTAGACTGTTACAGAAAACACACACACATGAAATTATCCCGTGAAAGACAAAGGGTTGTTTCCGTGAATTCTCGAACTGCATAGTCACGTTGGTTGGTAGGTAGGTAACGTAACACTCTCTATAAGCAGGTAAGCGCCGTCTGAATCACCTTAAGAGCGCCAGCTAATTGCACGCGAGTGTAGCGGCGGCGGCGGCGATTATCGGGTCTTCCCCCGCACGTAATTAATTGCAGTAATGAAATTAAACAAACAAGTAATTCAATTAGCTCGCTTTAATTAGAGGGACTTTTGCTTCCCGTTTTATTCTCGCGCGCCGATCTTTCGTTAATTAGCAAATAAATATTTATCGACGCGAGAAGATCAAAGCGGCTACTCATCAGACGGATGATGTTTAATCACAGAACGCACAAACAAATCGATGAGAGCGAAAACCGGAAGCTTAATTAATAGATACAGAAACTCTATTCATCGAGCGCCGCCATCTCTTTGGCTTTAGCTGAAAATTTTTATCTACTCTGCAATTTCGTCTCGTCGTTCCTTGATGGATTTCCATTTGTGCCAAACGCGAACAATTGAATTACAAAACAAACGACCGCTTTAATGCGCGCCAGAAATTTAAATCCATCTTGGAGAAGGTTTAATGTTCTCTGACGTTTAAAAGTTGTCATCGTTACAGTGCAAGAGAGGAAAGAGAAGGGGTAGATGTATGTAGGTAACTTCTGTAGAGTTATTATCTTGCCGCGCGACAGATGCGAAACGGAGGAGGAAGAGAGCAAAAAGAAAGAACGTAAAACGACTGACTTACTCGCGTCCCTTGCAGATCGACGTGCAGATTGCGGTCGTTTTGTTGGTTCGTGCGGTGCAGCTCATTGACCCGCGCTTGTCAGGAGTTGACTAACGACGCTCCTCTTTCTTTTGTCCTTCTTATCAAGATGGCAGGCTCACCCTCGAAAGTTCAAGTTGCACCAGCACAAAATTGATTGAAAGAGCTTCTTGCCAACGTCAATTAAAAGTCATATCTAGACACCTACCCATCGGGGTATGTTCACATGCGACAATAAAAGTCATATCGTGTGCTGGGGGGACGTAACTTTTAGTTGGTCGATTAGTTGTGTGTTTAACGCCGCATCCTGTCTGGCGGCCGTATCTCTCGCGTCATAAAACACGAAACGGCTTATCTGAACACACCGACATACCGACTATATCATTTCGTCAATGTAGTTTTATGCCACTGCATGCATGTTCAGCGGCGTGCAATTATTCGGCGCCTGGGGTCACCTCGTAAAAGCATCGCGGAAGCAAAAGCTCAGATTTATTCGCGTAAGTTTGGTAAGCTTTCATTGTCATTGCGGAGCGAATAAGTGCCTATATATATTACGGCGAAGTGGTTGCTATCGAAATAAATAAACGCCTTGTATATTGAACTCGCATGTGCATTGGATGGTAGTCCTTTTTAAATTGGTTTTTATAGCAGATTATTACGAGACTCTGAAGGACCTTGTTATAACTCAGTTTATTACCTATTCTCAGGCAGGGAACCATTAAATATCTCAAATATTACAACGCGTAATCACCGGCTAGGATATCCTGTTAGGTTTACACCAAAAATACAACAAAAGTCGCAAAAAAGGTACAGTCTCAGGTCATAATCCTTTCACATACCTTTCGTGTTCTGGCTTAGACTGTGATATAATTAGGTGGATACTTAAAATTAAAATCAACTATGAGGGAGTGATTTTTTTAACTCCAAAATACTCCGTTGAGATTTCTAGTTAATTTACTCTCGACTAACAGCGCAATGACATTGATAAATACTTCATTTTCTTTCAGTTTACAAAAGTCGCAAAAAAGGTACAGTCTAAGGTCATAACACCTTCACATTCCTTAGGAGTTGTCGCTTAGACTGTGACATAGATTCATAAAATTTCTTAGAGTGATTTTTTTACTTTTTGTAACTTCAAAATGGCCTGTTAACGCAACACTCGCAGGAGGTACTATCGGCATTGATTTAATTACGCAATATTTCCATAGATAATCATCGTTACCGTTTTGGTTTTAGAAGATTTTCTAATGAAAACATTAAAAATAAACAACGCTGCTGTCGTGCGTCAAATTTTTAAAGACCAACGACTCTTCCAGTGAGGTGTGAGACAATCAAATCGCCAACATGAGAGAGAAAGCAAAAACAAAAGAAGTATGGAGTGTCGAAAAATTGATTGGATTAAAGATGAAACCAATAGAAAACTCGAATACTTAATGAAGTTCAAAGAAAAAGCTGAACAAGAAACAAAAGACGAATTAGACTTGGAAGATCTAGACCGGACAAGAAAACAAAAAAAAATGTTAATAGGTACAGTTTGAGAAAAAAGAATAAGAAAATAAAACAAGATCGACGCTTCTAGAGCAACGTTTTCCAGAGAAAACAAAAAAAAAGAACTGCGCAAAGTGTTAATTGTAACATGAAAACTTGATGCGACCAAAAAAGAAAAACAAAACAAAACAAATGAAATGGAAAGAAATAAAAGGTTTAGGTATTTTCATTTGTTATTTTTTGCTTGTAAAAGGCACAAAACAAGTAGCGAAATGCAAAAAATAACAAATGAAAACTCGGTGTATATGATTTTCAAGAGTTTCCCACTGGTTTTTGGCTTACGAAAAGAGGCAAAAAAGAGTGATAAAATGCAAAAATGCACTTGTTATTTTTTTTTTGTTTACAAAAGGAAACAAAAAAATAAAGAAATTCAAAAAAATAAATGAAACCTTGATTTTATTTTCAAAAGCTTTTCGCCGAAAATCGTTGATTTTTCACTTGTTCTCGGCTTTGCTTACAAGAAGAAGGAAAACAAGTGAAATATAAAAAAGAAATAAAAGAGAGCTTGATTTGATTTTTAAAAGCTTAGCATCGAAAATCATTTATTCATTTATTTTTTTTGCTAAGAAACAAAAAAAAATAAGAAAAACAAATGAAAAATTAAGAAATTTAGAAAAACAAATGAAAAACTTAAGAAACAAAAAAGGAAACAAAAGACAGCTTGATTTGTTTTTAAAAAGCTTCTCATCGAATATTATCGATTCTTCATTTGTTATTTTTGCTAAGAATAAAAAAAAAATAAGAAAACCAAATGGAAAAGTTAAGAAATTCAGAAAAACAAATAAAAGAATTTAGAAATGCAGAAAAACGAATCAAAAAATTAAGCATCGCATCGAAAATCATCTACTCTTCATTTGTTATTTCTTTTGTTTCTTAGCAAAAAAAAGAAATGCAGAAAAACAAATGAAAAGTTAAGAAATGCAGAAAAACAAAAGGAAAAAATTGAAAAATGTAGCAAAACAAATGAAAACTTTTTCTTTTTTTTTTACTGAAAAAAACAAAAAAATATTGAAAAGCAGAGAAACAAATGAAAGCATTATTTTCGTAGTTTCGGTTCGAAAATCATTGATTCTTTTTTTGTTATTTCTTTTGTTAAGAATAAAAAAAATAAGAAATGCAGAAAAACAAATGAAAGCTTGATTTAATTAGGCAATTAATTCTCAAAGGAAATCGTCGATTCTTTTTCTTACTGAAAGAAACAAGAAAACATTGAAATGCGGAAAGAAACAAGTGAAAGTTTGATTTTCCAAAGCTTCACGCTGATTCTTCATTTGTTATTTCTTGTCCATAAAAAGAAACAAAAAAAGATGACAAATGAAAGCTGGATTTATTTTATTTTCAAGGGTTCCCTATCGGAAGCCGGCGAAAAGAAGCAAAAAAAAAACAACTATAAAGAACCTACAAAGAAAGAAATGAAATCTTGATTTTCAATAGTTCCGTCCCGGAAATCGTCGACCTTTCATTTGTTCTCAGCCTCATTTTTGCCTAGCTTCAAAAAAAAAAAAAAAAGAAATATATAGTTACAAAAAAAAAAAACAAATGGAATCTTGAGTTGATTTTCAAAAACTACGTGCCGAAATCGTCGAATTTTCATTTGTTCTCATCAGTTTCTTTTTTGCTTACAAGAAGAAAAATGAAATACAAATAAAATAAAATGAAAACTTGATTTGATTTTCAAATGTTTCGTGTCGAAAATAGTCGATCTTTCATTTGTTCTCTTTTGTTTTTTTGACTTTTGATTTTCAATCGCTCCTAACCGAATAAGAATCGAATAAGATAGCCTTTTGTTTTCATCCAACTCTGCATTTCGTCGTTATACGTTTCAGTTTTCTTTTGTTTTTTTTTTTGTATTCTAGGTAATTAATTTTTGTTTTGTATTGGGGGACTCCATTTGTTAATTTTTAATTTTTTTGGGAAACGATTTTTACATTTTGGCTGCACGTAAGCATTGAAAAACTTTTAACTGCCCTGCAATTGTTTTGATTTTCCATTTACCTACGCGTAGGTAATTCAATCGTTTTCGAATGCACGAGCGTGTGCAAGCGCAGAATTATGTTAACTATTTGCAATAATTCATCGTGACATAACCGCAACATGCGGTGCACGGTTACTAGGTAGGTCAAACGGGACGACCTGCGTACCTACACGTATATAGAAAGTTTCCGCCGCCGATGCCGGCGCCGCAACGCTCATAAATAAGCGAGCGCCGCAAAAAAGGGCGCACGCATTTCCACCGCACTTATGATTTAATGCCGAGATAGCGGTTTCTATTTCTCTCTGTGAGTGAGTGTGTGTGTGTGCACTGGGAGGCTAACGGAATATGTAAACGACCCCGCTCGGCAGTAAAGAGAAATTGTTTATTTGGATGACGGAGGAACATCCGAAGCGGACGCACAAATTATCTTGCGGCCCTGTTTAGATAAGGCCCCCGCGCTCACGTTCGATGTGAAATAGTTTGTTCCATCGGGAACATAAACATCCATTTTTATGTGTCGTTTCAATTAATGGATAGAAACAGGTTCGAAATATCGAATGGGATGCTCTTTGTTGAGTTTTTCTAAAAAAGTCGCAGAAAAGGAACAGTCTAAGGTTCAATTGGCCGTAAATATCCCAGTCATGTCACTTAGACTGTGAAAGTGTAGATTTTCTAAAAAAATCGCAGAAAAGGAACACTCTAAGGTTTAATTGCCTGCAAATATCCCAGTCATGTTACTTAGACTGTGATAGCGAAATTCAAAATCAAGAGGCAACAGAATGTGTCAGTCAAATCAAGTTTGGTTTCAGGGAAAGATCCAATCAGAAGCCAGGATACAAAGTCGGCGCGAAATTCAAAAACAAAGGGAACAGAATACCTCATATTTTTTCTCTATTCAAAGGAATTTCTTGTTGATCAATTTTAGTAATTTTTTATACTAATTTCTAAGTACCTAAATCAGATCAGTAGGTACATTTAGGTTGGTATGATTCCTATTAAATATACCTACGTAAGGTAGGTAGGTAGGTAGGTAACCGTTATCTTTAATTAACAGGTACCTACACACATTCGGAACACATTTAATTAGGTGCCTACTTTATTAAGAAAAAGTGTTAAAAGGGCATTTCACTGAACTATTGGGTCCCTAACTTATAATTTTCTGAATGTCGCAAAAAAGGAACGGCCTAAGGTTCAGTTGCCTGTAAACGCCACGGTCTTGTCACTTAGACTGTGAAATTTTACTTAAAAATTGATACCACCCCTTTTTGTTTTGTTTTTTTATTTTTTCCTTTAAACCTCTTTTCCTACAGTCATTTTTTTTCAAATCAGTTACATCAAATTTAATAGAGCCTTGTGCCGAAAGGTCGCAAAAAAGGAACAGTCTAAGGTTGAGTTGCCCCTAAAAGCCACGGTCATGTCACTTGGACTGTGAAACGTTACTTAAAAATGGATCACTCCTTTTTGTTTGTTTTGTTTTTTTATTTTTTCTTTAAACCTCTCTTCCTACAGTCATTATATTCGTTCATTTTTAAATAAATAAGTTACATCGTATTCTTAATCAAATTTAATAGAGCTTGTGCTGAAAAGTCTAAGGTTCACTTGCCTGTAAAAGTCACGGTTCTGTCACTTAGACTGTGAAACGTTCTTTAAAAATTGATCACTTCTTTTTGTTTGTTTTTTACTTTTTTTTTGTTAAATGTCGCACCTTTTTCTTTTATTTTTAAGTAAATGAGTCGCGTCGTAGGGATTCTTAATAAAATTTAATGGATTTACGCTGAAAAGTCGCAAGAATGGGACAGCCTAAGCTTGAATCGTAGGTTTTTTTTTATAAAATTTAATGGATTTGCGCTGAAAAGTCGCAAGAATGCGGCAGCCTAAGCTTGAAGCTAAGCTAAGCTTGCCTCTGAAAGCTAAGGTCATGTCGCTTAAACTGTGAAACTTTATTTAAAAATTGATAACATCACCCCTTTTTGTTTTGTTTTTTATTTTTTCTTCAAACCTGTCTTCCTACAGTCATTCTTTTCATTCATTTTTAAATAAATGAGTTAGGTACATCAAATTTAATAGAGCTTGGTCGAAAAGTCGCAAAAAAGGAACAATCTAAGGTTAAGTTGCCCCTAAAAGCCAGGGTCAAGTCACTTAGACTGTGAAACGTTACATAAAAATTGATCACTTCTTTTTGTTTGTTTTTTTTACTTTTATTTGTTAAATATCGCATCTTTTTCTTTCATTTGAGTTACGTCGTAGGTATTTTTAATAAAATTTAATAGATTTGCGCTGAAAAGTCGTAAGAAAGGGACAGCCTAAGCTTAAATTGCCTCTAAAAGCTAAGGTCATGTCGCTTAAACTATGAAACTTTATTTAAAAATTGATAACACCATCCCTTTTCCACGGCAAGACAAAGAATTGACGCGGTTCCCAACCCGGAAACCAAGATTGTGATGGACAACGGCCGCGGAAGCCTTCAAACCAAGCTACCATTCCTTTTTGTTTTGTTTTTTTATTTTTTCTTTTTTTACTTTTTCTTTAAAAATCTCTTCGTACAATCATTCTTTTCATTAATTTTTAAATAAATGAGCTACATCATATTCTTAATCAAATTTAATAGAGCTTGGCGCTGAAAAGTCGCAAAAAAGGAACAGTCTAAGGTTGAATTGCTCCTAAAAACCACGGTCATGTCACTGTGAAACGTTACTTAAAAATTTAATCAAATTTAATAAAGTTTGCGCCAAAAAGTCGCAAAAGAGGAACAGTCTAAGGTTCAGTTGCGTGTAAAAGCCATACTCATGTTACTTAGACTGTGAAACTTTCTTTAAAAATTGATGACACCATACGTTTTTGTTACTTTTTCATTAAACATGCCGTCCTACAGTTATCCTTTTCATTCCTTTTTAAGTAAATGAGTTATATTGTATTCTTAACCAAATTTAATAGAATTTGCGCTGAAAAGTCGCAAAAAAGGAATAGTCTAAGGTTCAGTTGCCAGCAAAAGTCACAGTCATGTTACTTAGGCTGTGATTAATGCCCCACTCGTTTTTGTTACCTTTTTTTTTTACTCTTTCATTAAATATCTCATCATACAGTTATCCTTTTCATTCCTTTTTAAGTAAAACAGTTAGGATCGTAATTTAATCGAATTTAATACAGTTTGCGCCAAAAGTCGCAAAAAAGGAACAGTCTAAGGTTTAATTACCAGTAAAATCCACAGTCATGTCACTTAGACTGTGAAACTTTACTTAAAAATTGATAACACCACTTCTTTTTGTTTTTCTTTTACGTTTTCATTAACCGCCTCATTTTAAAGTCATTCTTTTCATTTGTTTTTAAGTAAAAGCGTATTTTAATCAAATTTAATAGAGTTTGCGCTGAGAGCTGGAAACTGGTAAAAATAACAGTCTAAAGTCATATTGGCTGTTGACACCGCTGCCATGTCACTTAGACTGAAACTTTACCTTCAAAATTGTATTCTTTTTCACAATTCAGTTTAGACTCAGATGTTTTAGAAAATGAAAGTTTAACGTTGCCGTTCCATAGAAAGGACTAATTGCAAAGGAGTGCTGCGCGCTCTCTTAATGTCATTTTAAATTACACACGCTCGGCGGGCGCGCGGCACAACGGTTATAATTTCGACGCAATACCTCGGGGTCAAAACAACAATAACAACAACAACAACCGCGCGCGCGCGCCTAATATCTAACTCGAATATAAACGCCGCCATTATTTCACGATTTGACAACGGTCTAATTATACGTTTCCACGGGCCCGATTTATTATTTCGGGACCGGCGCTCCCCCTTTAATTGTTTTCCGCATTAAACTTACCGCCCAAATCGGCGGGATGCGAAGTCATTTTTGTATTAGTAGGTACTCGGGTTTCAATCGATCGCCAGCGCGCGGTTTCTATTGAGGACGAACAATGGATGATTTAATTTTTCCTATCGTAAATAAAACGGTGTAATTAACAAGCTCCGGTGATTTGTAGTCCTGCACGTGAATAGGACGAACGCGTGTAGATTGGGTTGCCTAAATATTCACGGTTGCATATTTTTATACCTACCGTGTGAATCGTAATTAAACTCTGTCGATTCACATAATAAATAATTTACTCGCATTAACTATTCCGCGTTGCGCCCATAAAATATTCAAACCCCCGCATGTGTATCAATCAAATCCGGGTGGATTTTAGGTGTTAAACCAACACCAGAAGCTTACTGCTGCAGGTAAAGTGGCAAATTTTTTGTGGTTTTCTTCTAATTTCAAAAATAAAGGCGTTACAGGCATCGAGATCGTCTCGTGTAGGTAGGTAGGTAGGTATATGGTCGCGTGCACAGGCCTGTACTTAATTAAATCCTCGTTCGATTCGCAAGTGGAGCAAGGCCGGCGGTAAATAAAACCGGTCGGGTGGTGTGTGTGAGTGCACGCGGGGCCGCAGGTTGTTGCCCCCGAAAATGACATCTAATAAACACTTCGTTTCGGTCTCGCGCCGCTGCCCACCTGCTTTCGCAACGCAGCGAATTTATGGGGCCGAGAACAGAGCCGGCCGATTTAATTATACGCCATCATCGGAGCGGATTCGATTTCGGTGGCCCTTCGAGCTCGGGCTCGAGGAGAAGAGAACCGGGCGCGCGCGTCGCGGCCTCCATTTATCTTCATTACGGCGACGGAATGATGTATTTTTTTATCGTCGCGTGAATTTTTCATGTGCGACGAGAACTCGAAGTGACATGACGAAATCTATTGAGCAATTTTGTAAAAATTTTCCTCGTTCTTAGCTCCTAAATGGTCAGGCGGGTTTTTAACGATCAAAGTGGGGCCGCTAATATCGGTCGTCCAATGTATTTTGGTGTCATCAACAAAGTGAAGTGGCTTGTTTATGTTTGCAACGCCATCTAGTGGTCCCCCGAGGATTTGATGCACACAATATTCCTCAACGGTTCACAGTATTTAAATCGAGCGACATCTCTAAGAGGGGTAAAACGATATCACCCGTAACACTGAAATTTAAAATATTTTTTTATCCCGCGCGTATCTCCCGAATGGACAAAAATGACGTGCAGATGGCGCGCGGTTATCCATCCCCTCTGTTTTCCCCTCATGCGCCCCCACAAGTCGAATTCAGGTATCCACTTGTTGATAAGCATTTTCCTCAAGGTTTGGTTGACAATAACACAACCATGAGACATGAAGTCAACTTCGACCAAATCATGGGGTCGATTGAAGTTGCTCGTGTATTCAGACCTTTACGGTGAATGGTTGAGGAGACATAAGAGCTACCAGTCTTTCGTCTGTTTGAAAGACTTTCGAGGGGGACTTGGATGAAAATTGAGTTTTTCCTTAAGTGTTAAGTCATCGTGGTGTTAGTGACGACTTATCATCGGGGCGGTAAATTAAATTCCCGCGGCGAGACCACACGACGAGTCCATTAATAACCGGCAGGCACAGATTCGGTGTACTCATATCTGGAACACGCCATTAATCAAGCAGAAACGTTGTTTCCCAATAAAAGCGATCGTAATCATACAACTTACTCAACTTAATGGCTTTTATTTTACTGCGCGTAGGGGTGGCTTTATTGGCTCGGGCTCTGGATGCTTTCGTTTTTATCTGGCGCGCTCGAGTTTCGATGCTAATGCGATCACTCACTGTCGACGACTGATTGTGATTGTGAGTCTCGGAGCAGTGGCGTGCGTTGTGTGTTATTTTTTAATTTCTTGCAAAATAACATCTCTAGATGTTATCGTACGAACATATTTTCTGTGAAATTGGGTGACGTTAATTTGTAATGTTAATGCCTTACCGCGTACTCGATTATTCTCTGCACGTGTTGGATTTGGCGCAGAATAATTCGGTTGTCAACGCGCGTGAATATTTGAGTGCGGGCTCCCGGGGGCCGCGCACTTTTTCATTTTTAAACGCCGGGACCCAGCTGTTTAATAAACTTGCGCGGTCGTTTGCTCTTCATTCGGAATGCTTTATGAAGACGGGGTGGATCCTCAGCGCCATCTCTTAAAAAATCCAGGAAGATTTGGTATTAGAAACGGAGATTTCGATGCGCGTTGCTGGAAGCGAGGGGTGAAACTTTTTTTTCATTTATCATAATAAACCCGAAAACCCCGTTGACCGTGCTTTATGCGGCGAGAAAAAACGTGGTGGGGAATTGATGATGGCGGTTTTTCAACGGGGGCCTGACCGGGACCGCACCGAACGACAATTTTCAAAATCATCGCACGACGTCCCTCCATATGAGAGAAGAACAGTTGAAGAGAAGATGATCGAACATTCAGGAGATATTTGCCGTTTCTCTTTTTCGCGTCGAAAAACAACAAAACCAGGAACGAGCGATGGTTTTCAAAATGGATTCCGTCCGCTCTTTCTATCTCTCTCTTCATTAAAAGGAAGAAAAAGAAAGAACGTCCGAAAAAGAGAAAAACAGAAAACAAAAGACGATCCACTTACCATTTTCCGCGTGTACTTCGAAAGGAATACAAATTGAATTCGATTTTTTTTCTTTCGTAAAAAAAATGAAAGGAAACAAGCGCCTAAGGGCAAGAGAAGAACATGAAACAAAAGACGATCGACAAACAAAAAGAAATGAAAAGGAAAGTCACACAGAAAACAGTAAGCGATCATCGACCTACAATTTTCCGTGCTTGCGTTAAAAGAAATACAAAATGAATTTTTTTCCTTCATCAAAAAAAAAAAAGGAAAGAAACAAAAGATGATCGACCATTCATGAGACAACTTGCCGTTTTTCTTTTCCGCGTCGAGAAACAAACAAAAGCAAGAATAAATCTGACAAAGCAAACAAAGCCGACGGAATTCATTTTCGCTCGTTCGCTTCCTTCATTGAAAGAAAAGAAAAGAGAAAAGAACGCCTGAAATATGAGGAACACAGAAAACAAAAGACGTTCGACTTATAATTTTCCGTGTCTGAATCGAAATTGTTTTAATTCTGTTTTCTTCTTCAACAAAAAGGAAGAGAAAGAAAAACAACCGCATCGAAAAAAAAACAAACAAAAGCGAGAACAAATTACGATCATTTTCAAAATGGATTCCGCCCGCTTCCTTCATTAAAAAAACAAAAGAACGTCTGTAATAAGAAAAAAAAAATAGAAAACAAAAGACGATCGATTTGCGTTTCTTGGTGTCTACGCCGAAAGAAATACAAAATGTTTTTTCTCTTATCAAAAAAAAAAAAAAAAACAAAAAAAAGAGCGTCTAAAATTGACAGAAAAACGTGAGACAAAAGACGATCGATCTTTCGTGAGCCGTTCTTTCCCCTGTCGAAAAACAAAAACTGAAACAAAAGACGATCGTTTTCAAAATAAATTGCACTTTCTTCATTAAGAGGGTCAAAAGAAAAAGAACATAAAACGATTGCCTTTTATTCTTGTTTTTGTTACGCGAGGCGAACACGTTGCTTGGCAACAACAAGTCACGTTGACAAGCAACAAAAAACGTCACAGTGACAAATGTCAAAATGACAGACGTCGATCAACGTCACGATACAAGCAATGTTACGATGACAGACACGGAGTTTTCAAATTGAATTGCGTGCGCTTTCTTCGTTGAAAGAAAGAAAATAAAAGGAATGTCTGAAATAAGCAAAAACAAAAGACGATCAACCATCAGAGAGAAGAAAAAAGAAGACGATGGAAGGACAAGGAAACAAAAGACGATCGACCATTCATGAGACAACTTGTCATCTTCCTTTTCCGAATCGAAAATCAAAAACAAATGACGATTGTTTTGAAAATGAATTCCAACTTTCTTCTTTAAAAAACGTGCAGGAGAACGTCAAAACTAGAAAACAAAAGACGTCGACTTATAATTTTCCGTATCTGCGTCGAGAGAAATACAAATTTAATTCTGTTTTTTCTTTTCTTCATTAAAAAGAAAAAGATAAAATGTAGGGTCTAAACGTGAGACAATTTGCCGTTCCCTTTCCCTGACGAAAAACGATCGTCATTTGTTCTTGTTTTTGTTTGTTTCTGATACGATTATCATTTGTTCTTGTTTTTATTGCATGGGAGAACGGCAAAAACATGTCACGATGTCAGGCGACAAGAAACGTCACAATGACAAACGCCAGGTAATGTCACGATAGCAGATACGGGCGAAACGTTACACGTCGGTTTTCAAATTGGATTACGTCCACTTCCTTCGTTGAAAGAACATAGGAAACAAAAGACCATCGACTGACAGTTTTCCGTGAGTGCGATGAAAGAAATACAAATTGAATCCAGTTTTTTTTTAATCAGAGAAAATAGAAGAGAAAGAACGTTTAAAGGCGAGAGAGGGACATGAAACAATGAAACGATCGGCCTTTCATGAGACAACTTTACGTTTTCCTTTTTCGCATTTAAGAAACAAGAACAAATGACGAACGCTTTCAAAGGGAATTTCGCTTTCTTCATTAAAAAAAAAACGAAATGAAGGCTAACCTCAATATTAAGAGAAAAATGAAAAACAAAAGAAATACAAATTGAATTGTTTTTTTTTTAATCAGAGAAAATGTAAGGGAAAGGACGTTTAAAGGTGAGAGAAGGACATGAAACAAAAGACGATCGGCCTTTCATGAGACAACTTCTCGTTTTCCTTTTCCGCATTTAAGAAATAAGAGCAAATGACGAACGCTTTCAAAATGAATTCCGTTTTTTTTTTCACTGAAAAAAAAAGACAAGAAGGAGAACGTGAAAAATAAGAGAAAAATGGAAAACAAAAGACGATCGACTGACAGTTTTACGTGTCTGCATCGAAAGAAATACAAATTGAATTCTCTTTTTTTTCCCTCATCAAGAAAGTGAAAGAAAAAGATGACAGAAAAACATGAAACAAAAAGCGATCATCCGGAACTACGATTTCTAAAATTGTCGTGCGATTTCCCTCCATCATCGACAGATCCACCGAAAAAGCGCGGGATTTGTTTACGGCTTCGCGTAGCATGAAAACTGAACGCGCCGTCCCTTTAGAGGTGGGCGAGAGGGAACTCGAATATATTCGGTCGAGTGTGAAGATGTATCATCGTCCTTTGTGCGCCTTGCAGAGAAAGAAATGCCTGGTCGGTCATGCACGAAATATGAGGCAGAGATATTTCTTTCGCGTAGAAATAACAAAAATAGTAAAACAGCAGAAGCACGGAGGATTCCGTGAGAAAAAAAAATTCACGCTCACCTTACGCTACCCTAATTCGAAAAACGTTGGCGTACTATTCCTTTCAATTTCAACACGACTTCTTATGCTTAATTTTGTTTATTTTGATGGTTGTCATTGTGACCCCATTACGTTTCGTCCGTATCTGTCCAAAAGACTTGAAGTTTCGCCTCATCTGAATAGATTTACTTCTAGTGCGCAGAGAGCGATTGGTATGTAGTAAAGGGGATTTTAAGAAAAAAATTAATTTTATGAGATTCGTCCTGAGAGTCCTGCCTGAGTGTTTCTCTCGTCGCGTCAAAGGCGAATCATTAAAATTTCCGGCGGGCGAACGAAGGCAAACAGAACTTTTAATTATCGGTTTGTCTTCGCATTAATTACAGCGCGCGAACGAGTGAAATCCGGGCAAAATAAGAATCGCGATGAATAAATTTAAATATCTCGCGCTCCCCGGAATATTAAAATTTCAGCGGCAATTTATTATCCGAGCCGGGCGGATTGTAATTACTCCACGGACTTCTTTTGTTAATCATCTCATACGCGTGTCTCGGATTCAAGAAAAAAAAATCCTTCGATTTAATTAATAAATTTAAGAGATGCAGTTCGTGATTGGTTGAATCATTCACCGAACTCGCGGAGATGATGATGATGATGATGGGGGGAAGAGGCCATCAAGAAAGAAACTACAAATGTCTGGCGCTTTGCCAGATTTCTGTGTATCGCACGCAGTTGAGATTGCGCTTTTCCGGGCAATCAATGACGTGATTTAATTTAATGACATGTTTGCCATATTGCCAAATTGCTTCCGCCTTAAATCCGGATGCGTTCGTGATTTCTCCGGGGGCAGGCAAAGTAGGATATTTCGTCTAAAATAAAATTTAAAAAAAAACAATTAGTTTTCTTGCGTTGGTGTTGCAAAATAACCATAAAAATAGTCATAAGCCATAATTCGTTAAGGAGCGGTCTTATTTTATTTATTTTGACTGTCGTCATCGTGACCCTGTTAGGTAACGTTTCGTCCGTATCTGTCATAGTGACGTTTCTTGTCGTCTATCATCGTGACATGATTTTATTGGTTTTTAAGCAACAACTTCTTCATCACGTGACAATTCTGTGATAAACTGGACATTCAAATAAGCATAAGATTTCGTTTGTGCATCTTCATCTCTTCAGAGTTTCTTTTTTTTGCCTTAACCTCCTGAGGTCAAAGTGGAATCAAACGAACGCGAACGCTCCGAACTCGGTAGTAATAATAACGTCCGCAGTTACGAAACTACGAAGTTTTTACGACGGGCCTATAAATTTTTTCCGTTCGAAGTTTCCGACATAAAGCCGCGTCGCCGCCCGAAAGGAAAAAAAAAAGAAACGCTTTTACGACCCGAGCTAACTGCGATCCGTTAATTTCGATTAATCGAAATTTATGGGCTATCGTTTCGGATGTTGTTAAAATCCGGGAACTCGATGTGTGTGTGTGTGTATATGTGATGCATCCCCCCCCTCCGACGTACGTGTCGTTGAACTTACGCGTACGTTCTCTCTTGGTGCTGCTCATAAATAATGCGCCGACGGGAGGTTATTGCAGTTGTTCATATTCACACATATCTTCGCGAGTGTGTGCCGCTCGTTGAAATTTTAAAAACGTCCCGGATCGTAATTTATAACGTTTAGAATTCGAAAGCCTCACGTAAAATAGCACCTCATTATGCTATACGTGGCGAAGAAACTTTCGCCGTCGCTCAAAAGGTGGCGGTCGTTCTCTAGATCGAAGATGCTTCGAGAAAACACTCCGCCATAATTCACAACGAAATCTTTAAAGCTTGAAAGCTCTCTTGATTATGACTATATGGCGAAAAAACTTTCGCCGTCGCTCAAAAGATGGCGGGGGGCGTTCTCTAGATCGAAGGTGGCTCTATAAACTCCAATGTAATCACGTGAGTTTTTACCGCTTCGGTCGGAACAGTTAGAATTCTGGCCGCTCGCTCCATCTAGAATTTTGATCTCTTCGACTAGCCACAGCTAGAATTCTGGCCGCTTCGGATTCGGCGATTTGCGACAAATAGAATTCCGGCCGCTTCGACTCGGGACAGCTAGAATTCTGGCCGCTTCAGCTAGAATTCCGACCGCTTCGACTTGCGACCGGCCTCTTCGAATCGCGTTGGCTAGAATTCCAGCCGCTTCTACTCCAGGCAACTATAATTCTGTCCACTTCAATTAGATTTTCAGCCTTTTTGATTCGCGACAGCTATAATTACGGCCGCTTCGAGTTGGGGGAGGCTGAATTTTGGCCGCGTCGGTCGGGGCAGCTATAATTCTGACCACTTCAGTTAAAATTTCGGCTTCTTCAACTCATGTCAGCTTTAATTCCGCCCGCTTAGAATTCTGGCTGCTTAAGCTAGAATTTTGATCTCTTCGACTCGCAACAGCTAGAACTCTGCCTCTTCTATTTGCGACAAATAGAATTCCGTCCGCTTCGACTCGGGACAGCTAGAATTACGGTCGCTTCGACTCACGACAGCTAGAATTCCGACTACTTCGGCTAGCGGCAGCAAGAATTCCTACCACTTCGACTCGGTACAGCTAGAACTACGGTCGTTTCAACTCGCGGCAGCTAGAATTCTGGCCGCTTAAGCTAAAATTCTGACCGGTTCGACTTGCGGCAGTAGAATTACAGCTGCTTCGACTTGCGACAACTAAAATTACGGCTGCTTCGACTTGCGACAGCTAGAATTACGGCCGCTTCGACTCGAGTTTGCTAGTACCTAGAATTCTCAGCTATAATTTCGCCCTCCTCGAATCACGCAGCTAGAATTTCGACCACTTCGACTCGCAACAGCTAGAACTCTGCCTCTCCGATTTGCGACAAATAGAATTCAGTCGTTTTCGACTCGGGACAGTTAGAATTACGGCCGCTTCGACTCGCGACACCTAGAATTCTGACTACTTCGACTTGCGACAGCAAGAATTCCTATCACTTCGACTTGGTACAGCTAGAACTACGGTCGCTTCAACTCGCGGCAGCTAGAATTCGGGCCGCTTAATCTAGAATTCCAACCGCTTCGACTTGCGCCAGCTAGAGTTACGGCTGCTTCGACTTGCGACTACTAGAATTACGGCCGCTTGGACTCGCCACAACTAGAATTCTGGCCGTTTCAGCTAGACCGCTTCGACTTACGGCAGCTAGAATTACAGTCGCTTCGACTTATAACAGCTTGAATTACAGCCGCTTCGACTTGCGACAGTTAGAATTACGGGCGCTTCGACTTGCAATAACTAGAATTACGGCCGCTTCGACTCTAGTTTGCTAGTAACTAGAATTCCCAGCTATAATTTCATCCTCCTCGAATCGCACAGCTAGAATTTCGACCACTTCGACTCGCAACAGCTAGAACTCTGCCTCTCCGATTTGCGACAAATACAATTCCAACCGCTTCGACTTGGGGCAGCTAGAGTTACGGCTGCTTCGACTTGCGACAACTAGAATTACGGCCGCTTCGACTTGCGACAGCTAGAATTACGGCCGCTTCGACTCGCGCCATGTAGAATTATGACCACTTCGATTCGAGATTGCTAGTAGCTAGAATTTCGGCCTCCTCGAATCGCGCAGCTAGAATTCCGACCACTTCGACTTGCAACAGCTAGAGTTCCTGCCACTTCGACTCGGTACAGCTAGAATTCTGGCTGCTTCGATTCGCGACAACTAGAATTCTGGCCGCTTCAGCTAGAATTCTGACCGCTTCGACTTGCGGCAGCTAGAATTACAGTCGCTTCGACTTACGACAGCTTGAATTACGGCCGCTTCGACTTGCGACAGTTAGAATTACGGCAGCTTCGACTTGCAATAACTAGAATTACGGTCGCTTCGACTCGCGCCAGGTAGAATTACGGCAACTTCGACTCGAGATTGCTAGTAGCTAAAATTCTCAGCTATAATTTCGGCCTCCTCGACTCGCACAGCTAGACTCGCGCGACATTAAGAATTTCGACCGCTTCGACTCCAGACTGCTGGGATCCCGTCGCAAGCCGCTTCGGCACCCCCGACAAACCTATAGAGTTGGGGGGGCTTGAAAGGTGTGAAAGAAAAACCTAACTCCGAATTGGGGGGATGCTTTTATTTCATGCACGACAAGCTATTTCAGCTGTCGTTTTTGGGATCAAAACTCACCATGGTCATTGCCCCCGCTTCCTACAATAGGATAGGCAAACTGCTTAAAAGGATTAAAAAGGAGACAAAATGAAAATACTATTCCTATGTGTGTCAATTAGCAGCTTGCACTTGCTTTAAATGTTTTTCATCGCCGCAGGTGTTTCTCTTTTTCTCCGTCGAAACGAAACGGGCAACACCGGTTCGACGGTAACGGCGCTTAAATTTAATTAAACGGTTACCCGCTGCTTTACATGCAGAATGCGACGCGTAAAGTACATAAAACTGAAATCGCCTGCTACCGTAGAATAAGGAGTAGGCCGGCGCGAGTCACTTCACCAGAAGTCAAGAATTTATAAATTCGGGAAAAGAAAAAGCAAGCCGGCGTCGTTAAAACTAAGTTAAATAGGAGGAGGGGCGCTGGTCTCTTCCTTTATTTGTCTCACGTATACGGGGGGGCTAATATGATGCTGACCCCGCGCAAGATAAATACCCGAGCGCAATTCCATTGCTCCTGGAGGCTAGGGGGAAATTTATGTCGGGGGCGCACGTAAAAGCAACCCCGCTCTCTGACTATAAACATTCTGGTGCAGCGTGTATGTTATCTCAGCGCTTCCACTTTGTTTCTATTGCCGGAGCGTCTTTGTGCTTTCGACTGGGAAGCTCGGAAACGGCGAGTTTACTTTGGGGGCCGGCCGCCTTTCATATAAACGTCCATGGTTTTTCGTACCTAAGTTTTTTCAAATTATTAAACGCGCAGAGTAAACAAAGATCGCACCCTAGTATTAGAGGGACGTGCCACCCTGACATTAACACGTTTTATATTTGCTTAAACACAGGTGCAGTTTATCTGCATGGCGCTCGACGTTCTTTCTCGTCGGAATTTGCAGTTCCACGCCTTGGTGGAGATGTTGTTCGCCCCGTGTGTATTACGGTCGCAGTTTATCTGCCTAATCGGTGAACAAGGTCAACTCACTTAAGCGTGGATAAACAATTACGTAATTGAGGACTGTGTTAATTTGTGAGTTTTTTTTGCGTCACGAGCAGGGGCGGATTGAGAATGCGAAAGTTTTTTCTTTTTAGCTACAATTGTGTTGGCCTGTGATTGTGTGTTGTCGAAAAAACGAAGCAATAAATTTTGTGTGTGACTTTCACAGTCTAAGCACCGCCAATCGTGATGTCCTCAAGTACAGTGGACTTAGACTGTACCTTTTTTGCGACTTTCTGTTAACGCCTCAAATTTTCTGCTTAAATTTAGCTAACATTGGGTAGAAATTAATAAATTACATTTACGTTAAGTTTTCATTAATGTTGACGTCACCGCGCGTTGATTACGGCCCATATATCCTGCGCGCCTTTCTGCGGTAGAGTGCAAGGTGATGACGGGGCGCGAAGGGTGGTCACCGGGGGGCGAACGATATATGGGCCTACCGGGCCGCTAAAAGCCCGCGGGTCGGCCGCAATATGAGCTAGTAACGGGGCAATATCTCACCTCCCGGACCCGCCCACCCCGGGCCTGGATTTCCAACTTACGCATGGACGGCTCAATATCAAATTGCGAGTTATGAAGGTTCGCGGGGGGGTCTTATCGGCGAAGCACACTTATTTATTACAATCGATGAATATTTACAACTTCGGGTGCGCGTGGGGTAGGTATACCTAAGAGGGAGGAGCAAGAAAGAAGGATTTAATTTAACTTCACGTACCTACCTAATTCAATAGGACGATAAAAATGTATCCGTGTAATTAAAATCTACTGCAATCGAACCCGAATAATTCAGAACGCGTCCTCGTATTTATTTATGTGGCGTTTCCTTTGCATGTGGCGTGCACGAGTTTAAAGCGCGCTCACGAAGTCGGCGTATGCAAACAAGGACTCATTTCACGAACCTCTTGTACAAATATTTGCGTATTTTCTCGTAATGCTTCGGCCCCAGTTTTTCTAGTAACAATATTTGTCGAACTGGTTATTCCTTTTTCGAAAATGACGACACCACGATCACGAGCGATGAAGAAAGAAGGGGTAGATGCCAGAAGTTAGAAAAAGCGCCAGGGCAAACGGTCAGCGAAAAGGCCAACAGAGAAGATACAGAAAAGTGGCAGAAGTTTCTGCAAATTACTCTAGATATTTTAATTTACGAAGTCGTCTTAGTCCGGATTATGATACTTAATCGGGGTTCTTAAGTCCGACGATTCTCGGGCCTAAGACGACTTTTCAGGAGCAACATTTTTCTTCCCCTTACATTCACTAAACAACACTGTTAACAGTAATCAACCGGACCGGTAAGAATTTGGATTTGGGCCCCGCGGGGGTTGCGTGGTCGGGTGCATTATAGTTCCATCACTAGAAAGGGTCTTCGAAAGCAAAAGACCTAACGAGACGGAAAAGAAATAAGTTTGACAAATAAATTCGAAGTTACTTGATTGGTGGTTCCTCGGTCTTGGTAGAAATTGGTGACGTCATTCGGGAATTCTGCTCAGGTAACTTTACGTTTTCTTCAAATGTCATACGCAGCCAACGTTTTCTCTTTTTATTTCTGTGGGCCTTTTTCAACTGGAGCATCTTTTTTGTTGGGGTTGTCCTTTATTACGACGAGACTTTGGCTGGATCCGATCTCCCTTTCGCTTGGAGCCCCGACGTCTTCGTCCAGAAAATGACGACAGGATCCGTGAAAAAAGGGGTGGATTTCAGAAGTTGTAAAACATGATCACCAAGGTCCGAAAAAAGTCCACCAAATAAGAAAAGAACGGGGCCAACCTAAGGAAAATGAAAAGAAATGCGTCTAAGCTTGAGTTCGATGATAAATAAAATCGAAGTTGGTTGGGCAGGTTGGGCGGTTTTGTTTGGACCACTACCTTCCGTCTCACCCTCTGAATGAAGAAGTTAATTTGCTTGCACCCGCTTCCATTAAGCTTGGGCTTCGATAATTAGGGTTTGATACTCTGCTATCAGCTCGAACCAATTGGGATTAGTACGACTAGCCTTTAAATCGACCTTCCAATCCACTAGAAACAAATCAATTATTCTGGTGAGACAGTTGCATATCCACCACAACCCCTGCGTCAAGAAATAGTTCACCCTGGCGCGGTGCTTGTATTTTGATACCCTCTTCTTTAGTTGGTTTCGATGAATGGTCTTCTCCACCTGCATCACTGGCGCTACACTTTGACATCTACAAACTACTGCCCCTCTTCACGCGGTTGAAAGCTGGGGCTACGCCTAATCGCGCCCCCACCTCATAGTGCTGTAGTTGGTTTGAAATCGGTCACGGCAATTTATTTGTCGCATCTTCGCCGACGACGACGGCGACGCGATGGCCGTTTGAAAGAGCACATAACGTCATAACCCGTTCATTTAATCCTGGAAGTCATCAGTCATGATCTGGTGAGACAATTGCACCTCTACCACAACCCCAGCGTCAAGAAATAGTTCGCCCTGGCGCTGGTTCTTGTTACGCCCCCTCTTTATTTGGTTTAGATGAGCGGTCTTCTCCACCTGCATCACGGAAACGTTCGCCCTGGCGCTACACTTTGACGTCTGTCAAACTACTGCGCCTCATCACGCGGGTTGAAACCTAGGGCTACTCCTAATCTCGCCCCTACTTCATAATTTTATTTTTCGCTGTGGTTGGTTCGAAATCGGTCTCGGAAATTTATTTGTCGCATCTTCGCTCACGACGACGACGACACAACGGACGTTTGAAAAAGCAAATAACGTCATAACTCGTTCATTTAATCTTGGAAGTCATCAATCACGATCTGGTGAGGCAGTTGCACCTCTACCACAACCCCAGCGTCAAGAAACAGTTCACCCGGGCGCTGATTTTTGATGCGCCCTTTCTTTATTTGGTTTAGACGAGCGGTCTTCTCCACTTGCATCACGGAAACGTTCGCCCTGGCGCTACACTTTGACGTCTGTCAAACTACTGTTCTTCTTCAGGCGGGTTGAAACCTGGGGCTACCCCTAATCTCGCCCCCATTTCATAATTTTACTTTTCGCTGTTGTTGGTTCGAAATCGGTCTCGGCAATTTATTTGTCGCATCTTCGCTCACGACGACGACGACGCGACGGACGTTTGAAAGAGCACATAATGGCATAACCCGTTCATTTAATCTTGGAAGTCATCAATCACGATCGCCCGTATTCCCCGCTTTCGCTCACGACGACGAAGTTTGATGTGCTCTCCTCCGGCGTATCTTGATGTACGATCCGTCAGTCTGCAACGTGCAACTAGTTCCATTAGAACTAGCCAATAACTGCACCGTCGGGACGCAGCTAATTAAGGACGTCGGATTTCGTTAGAATAACAAATATCTAGGTAGGTTGGTAGACGTGATCGTGTGTGGTCCCAATCGTGTTGACTTAAAACACACACACACACACACACACACACACCTTTTCAATAAATCTTAACAGCCCCCCTCCCTCTCAACGAAAATTCATTATTTAAACAAACTCGGATGGTCTTTGCGAAGCAGTTATTCCCTCCACCCTCCGTCATTCCTTGTAAAATAAAGCACGCAACTTTAAACACACACACACATACACCTTTTCAATAAATCTTAACAACCCCCTCCTCCTCCCGAAAGTTCATTATTTAAACAAACTCGGACGGTCTTTGTAAAGCAGTTATTCCCTCCACCCTCCGTCATTCCTTGTATAATAAAGCACGCGGCAATAAAACCAAATTACGCAGTAAACGTCGACGCAGGTGCGTAGTTTGTATGCGAAACGGGGGGGTTACGCGTAATGGACACGCTATAAAAGGGCCGAAAGTTGCTTATCGGCAGTGGTGGTCACACGAAACCCTTACAACCGCGGACATAAACAAACGCGAAGCCCGGAAGTACGACGCAGTAAATTAGAAAGTGTTCACCCCTCGGCCCCTTGCTCCCAAATTAAGCGCGAGCCTACTTTATAAAACTAACCGTGATGTAACCTAAAACACGAAAGGTTTAAACAATTGAACTATGAGGTGAGAAATAAGCTGCTCGCTTCAACCCTGTCGAAAATACGGAATTGGCATGTGGAGGGTTTGCATTTTTCAAGGTGACTTACGCAGAGGCGGACTGCCTGCATCGATGACCTGCGGGCATTCTCCAATCGTTCTCTACCGACGATGGAACAAACTCGCCGTTGGCCATTTACTCTTTCCCACGGTCCCTCGTTCATCCCGTAAGGGGTGTAATAGATTTTTCTTTAATTTATTCGCAGAGGTTTCATTGTTATTCTTCTGATAGCATAAGAAATTGCTGCCCTTTATCAGCTTGAATATTTCAGGTTTGGGGTTAACTCCCCATTTTTTTTTCATTCACGCCACGTCACTATGCAGGGTGACTCTTCATTGTATCACTACACAGGGTGACTCTTCATTGTGTCACTACGCAGGGTGACTCTTCATTGTATGACTATGCAGGGTGACTCTTCATTGTGTCACTATGCAGGGTGACTGTCAATCGTATACGTACGCGGGTATAAACCTGTAGGAATTTCGAACGTTTCGAGCGGTGCCAGGTAGCACCAGTTGCCACCAATAATTAGTGAATTATGAAAATCTGATTTTGTGTTTAGCCGGAAGTAATGAATTATGGATGATACTCTTGTTAATCGAAAAAGCTGTAATGATGATGATAGTGACGTTTTAATTTGTCGTATTCATTACATGATCCTGTCCTTCCTTACGCCGACTCGATTACACGTTCGGAAAAGAATTCGTTTCCGATCCGAGAGTAGTAACGCCGTCGAGAAAAAAATAAATAAAAGGAAAGCCACACCGCATTAAGCTTAAGCGCCGCCATTGTTTCACGCTTTTACGATCCATTGTGCGGCTTAGGAGTCGCGCGCGCACAAAGAAGATGGATATTTCCTTAATAGATTCCATCCCGAGATGGAATATGTTCTGCGCGTTACATAACGTACTCGAAATTCGACGACGAGTTCTGTTTTTAAAACCTTTGTTTTGCGAGCTACCAGAAAAGTTCCTTGGAAAATAATTAATCCGGTTGATGAGAACTCCGTCGCCTCGTCCAGGCGTTATTGCGCGCTTATTAAAGAGAGTTGGCTGAATCGATTCCGCTTATAATTAAGGTGGCGGCGGAGTAATTAAATAAAAAAAAATCCGAAAACTTCCAGTTACAAGCGGACTATTAATTAAGCGACGGGGCGTTGGGAGAGGGCAGGGGGGTAACGACTACCACAGCGGAGTTCTTAATTATCGAACTGTCATCTCATCCACGAATGGATTGGTCCGATTTTTTCCAGTAGGTAAACCCTGTCCGTAATAATCGGTTGTATTGTATTGTTCTGCCCTCGCTCGGCGGTGGTGAATTCCTGGGTAATTAATCAGGCCCGTAATGAAGCATATTTTCCGGAGCTGCAATAAATTTGGTCGTGCTGGAAGCTACAAATCACATCCGGACGTCCCGGAGTCTTGAGAGGGAATCCGGGCGCTCACAATGCATTCAGGCGGGGTTCCGTATAAATTACGCCGCATTTCCGACGTGAGACAAATGCCGACGGTGACGGCAGCAGTGTAACTCGATTGCTGGTGGCGTCTTACATGCGAAATTCTGCATGAGGAATGCCCGCGAGGTTTCAAAGTCCCGAACAGTTTCGTAGCGTAACTATGATGAATTTGCCGGAGTTTACGGTATCACAAAGTTGCTTCCTCCTCTCTCTCTTTTGCTCGTTCTTATTGGCGGCGTTGCAATGCGGATGCAATTTTCGTTAAAAATGCACACGGGGGATACGTGATCAGTTTTCGGAAACTAAACACGTTTGCTGCCACACAGGCGAATAGTAAACAAATGAAATTGGACTCTTAAAACACGCTTGAGTTGCGAACTTTCAAGACGTATAGGGGTCTTCGAATGCAAAAGGCGCATGCGCAACAGCTGTTGCAAGCTACGAAAAACTCGATTGACAAACGACCGGAGTCAAAACTACCACTACCTTTGTGAGTCTCGATTTTCTACTAGAATACCTCTTGATTAGGAGGATCTGTAAGGAATCGATTCGAGAAGACTAGTTAGATGTTAGCCAAATCAATTGATTTGGCTAACATCCAACTGGTCTTCTCGAATCAATCCCTTATAGATCCTTATTTGACCGCCAGCCGGTGTTGAATCTTAACTAGTCCAAGCCTAGTTCATTAGGTACACTGACACTAGTCAGGGGCTACTTCCATGATCCGCGTTTCCTTACAGCTGATTGTTCACTCAATCATCTCCCAGTATTAACTGATACCGTTGACTCAATGAGTTCATGTGACGAACGTCAAGCGTCGAAATCGGATGGGTCTAAGGTGAGCAACTCCTCATAGCCAGTTGCTTACTTGGACACCTCTTAGTCTGTTATTAATCGATTTTTAAACAATGAGTTCACGTGACCAACGTCAAGCGTCGAAATCAGACTGGGTCTAAGGTGAACAAACTGCTGTAGATCCCCGAGGACTAGGGTACATCTTCCTGTGTCGACTCCTAATAGGCAGTTGATTAGGAGATGATCGATTTTATTGCTCATTCCGTTCAATAGTAATAATAAATAAAAAAAAAACAAAAACAGTTTGAAAAGATCGATGACGAAACAAATGAAACAAAATAATAAATACAAAGTTAAAGAAAACAGAAACAAAACACGGTCAATTTTACAACGCAATACAGTAAACTGATAATAAATTTCAAAACGAAACAAACTGAAACGAAATGATAAAAATCAAATCAAAAAACAATAATAATAATAATAAAAACAAAAGATAATGGACGCAATTCAATAAATTGACGATTTTTAAGAAAAAAGAAAATGAAAGAAACCGTGCGGAAACAAGAGAAATATTAGAATTTTTTTAAATTATAATAAAAATAGAAGACAATCAGCACAATTCAGTAGATTAATAAATTTAAAAAAAGGAAACTGTTTTGGCGGAAGAATGACAAAGCAAAGAAAACAAGTGTACAATAATAATAATAAAAAAAAAAAAATAGAAGACATTTGTAATTTCAAATAGTGTCGCCAACCTTTTACCTTGATTACCGACATTTACAGTTTCATGTCGCATCAGTGCCTCCAACTTAGGAATTTCCGCCCTAAATTTAGGTGAGATTTTTATGAAAAGGTTTTTTTTTAGGAAGAACATTTCTTTAGGGTTATTTTTAGGGGCGTGATGGGAGGGGGGGCGGGAGAAAATCGAAATTAGAAATTAATACAATCCTGTGTACGTATTAAAGATTGTTTATTTGTAACATTTAAATTTCTCGTTGATCGTTTTAAAAGGCGCAGTTGGTTGCTTGTTTTATCAGTCTGAACGTACTTGACGTTGGCAGAAGTGTCATGACGTTATTTCAAAGGGTATGTTTCAATTTTAAAGTGTGACATATGAATGATGACTGACGTTTACGGCTTCATGTCAGTGGTGCCAACTTAAGGACTTCCGCCCCAAATTTAGGGGAAATTTTTATGAAAAGGTTTCTTAGGATATACGTTCCTTTAGGGTTATTTTAGGGTTTGTTTCCATTTTAAAGTGTGACATTACTAAGAAAAAATATATCTGGTCAGTTTTGCCAAATCTTTCAAAGTGAATTTCCCACAGCGTTCAGGAAAATTTCCCTTTTTTTCCCTGAACCCAGAATTTTTAACAATTTGTTACTAGATTCGGGAATAAATTCAAAAAAAAAAAACAAAAAATTCATTAAAAACATGCAGAATTAAATAAAACAAACAAAAGCTGGTCGATTTTACAGTTCAAATCGACTGGACGATTAATAATAAATTTTAAAAAAAATTTGAAGAGAATGATGACAAAACAAACATAAAAAAAATAATAAAATTAAAAAAATAATAACAAAAACAAAAGATAATCGATTTCACGACGCGACTTCATAAATAAAAAAAAAACTGGGAGGAAATGTGACGAGACAAAGACAACAAACGAAGAAAGTTTTTGAAAAACATCACATAGCAAAATTAAAAAAAAATAAATTGAAAGCAAAACCAGTCTGTTATTAATCGACTTTCAAACAATGAGTTCATGTGACCAAAGTCAAGCGTCGAAATCGGATTGGGTCTAAGATAAATAAACTGCTGTAGATCCCCGAGGTTTAGGGTACATCTTCCTGAGCCGACTCTTCAAAACAGTTGCTTACTTGGACACCTATCAGTCTGTTATTAATCGATTTTTAAAGGAAAACTCATTTAAAGACCGGATCTTCTCTGTTTCGAGATATCTGAGGTACACCTCTCAGTGTCCTCCTAGACGATTGTCTATCGATTTCAAAGCCTAATCTTCAGTGTCGAAATTGTTTTCCTCCGAGTTCTATGGTACACCCCCTCACAGCCGATCGTTCCAATCGATTTTATCTATTCCAAAACAAATCTCTGATGATTTGATGAAACTGAGTCGAGGCCAAGATAAACATTAGTGTTTTTCGGGGGTCTGGGACATACCCTTCGCAGCCGATTGTCTGTTTAGTTACCTCCAAGTCGATTATTTGTGGATTTCAAAACAAAATTCGGCTTAATTGAGGAGCGACACCGTTGCAATTGAATCGGGTCCAAGATAAACACTAGTGTTTTCTCGAGGGTCTAGTCTAGGACACCCCTCATAGCCGATTGTCCGTTCAATCACCCCCCTAGTCGATTATTTGTGGATTTCAAAAGCAAAGCTCGGCTCATTTGTAGAACAACTAACGGCACCGTCACCCAAGAAAGTGCTTTTTCGGGGGTCTAGGACACACCCCTCATTGCCGATTATCCTTTCAATCACTTCCTAGTCGATTATTTGTTGATTTCAGAAGCAAAGCTCGGCTCATTTGATGAATGACTAGCGGTACCGTTGCAATTGAATCGAGTGTAAGGTAAACACTAGTGTTTTCACGGGGGTCTGGTCTAGGACACATCCCTCACAGCCGATTGTCCATTCAATCACCTCCCTAGTTGATTATTAGTGGATTTCAAAAGCAAAGCTCGGCTCATTTGATGAACAACTAACGGCACCGTCATCCAAGATGAACACTACTGCTTTTCGGGGGTCTAGGACATACCCCTCACAGCCAATTTTCCGTTCAATCACCTCCTAGTCGATTATTTGTGGATTTCAAAAGCAAAGTTCGGCTGATTTGATGAACAGCTAGCGGCACCATCATCCAAGATGAACACTACTGCTTTTTCGGGGGTCTAGGACACACCCCTCACAGCCGATCGTCCATTCAATCACCCCCCTGGATTTCAAAGCAAAACTCGGCTGTTCCTTTTTTTTTGGAAATTTAGGACGTATCTTCCCGTTCGATCCCCTCATTGCCGATTGCCCGTCCAAGCACCTCTCAGTCGATTTAAACCAAATTTATCTGTAGCGCCAAAATGGAGTCGAGCCCAAGGTAAATGCTACTGTTTTTCCTCGGGTCTAGGAGACACCGTGTGAATAGACCCTTCACAGCCAATCGTGTGCTTGATGACCTCTTAGTCGATTTCATAGCCGCAGCTATCCCTTATAGAGTAATCTAATTCTCACATCCCTTTAGTCGTCGTGGGTACTTTAGGAATTTTTAAGTCATCATCGTGCCCTGGTCCCTAGGTCCCTCGTCCCTTCAAAGCCTATCGTATGCTTGATGACTTTTTAGTTGATTTCACAGCCTTAGCAATAATACAAGTTATCCTTTTTTAAAGTAATCACGACTTTTCTCACATCCGTTTAGGCGTCGTGGGTACTTCAAGGATTTTGATTTTGTTTAGAGTCGTCAACGTGCCAGGAAGATCACGGTAGAATAATGTCAGGTGGACGGGTCATCAATTATGCACGCGAATGTGCAATGAAAATTTTACAATGGGGGCGAGAGGGGGGAGGAGGCTGAAAATGCTGCGGGCGTGCGGAATTTCCATGTAATGGCGCGCCGCTATTGTTTAATGGAAATTTAATGGCGTTGAGCTACTCCGTCTGCATTTACACCCGTCGTAAAAGTCGACTGCAGGTTGCGCTGGCAGCCGTCGATTATTAAACTAAACGTGATGTCGCTTGCCTTAAATACACTGTACATACTTTGACGTCTGCAATTACGTATGTTTGTCGCTTGGGTTCAACTCTAAATCAACGTTGAGGGGAGTGATGTAAGTAACCAGTATTACACCTGCATCCGTTTGCAATGCTCGTAATTAATCTTAGTTATTACTGCTTTAATCGATGTACAGAATGCCGTTTCTACTTATTTTGAAGTTATTTTGAATTTTACAATTTGGTGGCAGCGGTGGGATTTGCCTCGTAAACTGAAAGTGCTTCTTTTCTCTTTTAACCCCCGGCCCCTTACGGTTCCAAGCTTTCGCGTTTATTTTCTCATTTAGCGTTTCCCGTCGGGTTGAACTCTTGTGCATTTGCATCAATTTGCGCGCGCGCCGGAGCATATTCAAATTCATGTTAATTTCGGTTTGCCTGGTGTAACGGTAATTCAATACGACCGCCGCGCAGGTATTAGTTGCTGCGGAATTTCGCGTTTTATTACTCCTGAAGAGCTTCATTAGGGATGGGGGCGGCGCGGCACACAAACTGACTGTAATTTGCGTTGGAGCTTACCGTCCGTCGCCTGTGCACCTTTGCGCCCCAAACTAATTTAATTAGGCGTTGCAGGGAAATGCAATGAAGTACTAGTGGAGTTTAAAGGGGCGAAGTGAATTTCGGGAATAGTGGTCCACGATAGGATTCACGTTCTTGACTGCTTTAAAAAAAGAAGCGTTTTTGATAAATGGATCGCCCCGCTATAAAAGTGGTACATGGTTTTTGACCCCTAAAAATTCGTGACGGCGGTAAATGGGGGAATCGTGCCTCACGAGTTCCTAATGGCTCACGACTTGCGGGAACTGTGAGGCCGCTCGCCTTCAATACCGACCCTGAATATAGAACGTAATTGCCGCTTCCGAAAGTTATGTTTATCTTGTGCGATCGTTATTTAAATCTCTTCTTATTCTTCTTCCATTCGCCTTTCGCGTGAAAAAAAAAAAGAAGCTGCGTCGCCCAAAAACACCGCGTTATTTACGACGCCTAACGATATAATCAAAAGCTGATTAAAATCTTCAATTTTGGCGGCGGCGGCGGCGGAAGGATTTTCGCAGCGGCGCGCGAAATTAATTTCGATAATGCTTTCGCCCGCCCCGCCGCCCTCGCGCTCCCGCTTTGTTCGTCTTCGAGAGCGCGGAACAACAAATGTAATAATGAAATTTTTCTCGCGCGCGGAATTCATTCGACGATAGATAAATTAAACTCACTATCGCCTCCTGTAATCAAATTAAAAGCGCGCCAACGCCAACTACAACAACGTTAAACAAGGAATGCGCCCTTCCAAGAGAAATAATTAAAACCCTCCGTTTAGCCCAACGACGGCGTGATGCGCTCTTTCTCTTCTTCTACCCGGGGGCGAGCACAATGATAATAATTGTCAAGCGCCATCTAGTGCTAATGCTAATAAGTAAACGCGCTGCAACCTAAAGGAATTAAGTCTGAGAGAATTCGCAGCGTCATAAATGTAACTCCTTGATCTGGGTCACAACGATGCCGCCAGTAATCTGAGATTACGTCCGACAGGGGCGGGGGTGCGGAGGGGGCCTAACAAATTTGTCGGGATCTTGTTAATGTACAGAAGTAATCCAGTATAAATAATCCGGAGCTCCGATAACAGATTTGTGGCGCGGTAGAATCGGTCGCTTATTGTCCGAGGGGGGAGATATACAAGGGGGCGCAGTAGTCAGTCCCTCGCTACCTGCGCGCACGAAGTAATTTAATGCCGTTGACAGCCACCTGACAGCAGTATAATGTCGTCAAGTTTTTTACGCGTCGAATTATAGGAATTAAATTAAGTGGTTCGTGCGCTTTTATTGGTTTATTCGATTGCGACGGGGGTGGCGCCGGGGGACGGCGACGACGACACCCCCCTAAGCTCGCTCATATTTTTATTATCTGCTAATTGTTTTTTGTTTATTAAATATTACAAGTTTGTTAATTGGGTTGCCTACCTACGCCTATGGTGCAAGAACCAAATGACAGCGTTAAGCAAATTTTCCTATTAAAAAAGGTCGATGTGTAAGTTGTACCACGGCATGGGTTTGATGGGTTTCTTCATCGATGTTGGATCGCCAAACGTACCTGTTATCAGAAAAGTTCCCAAAGTGTATTGGTTCCGCACCACCCTTGCAAAGATAACCCCCGATAGGTTAAAACGTGAATTTTGCTGTCAAATTCTTAGGGCCTTTCGTTTCTAGAAGCTCCCTTACTGCTGCGGCCCCTTTCTAGATACATCCAACGACCCCAAGCGGCCGATAACACCGCACATACTTTCTTTCGGAGAAGCTCTCAATTTTTTTTGGTTTCGCCGCCCTTCTTGTCCAGGTAAACCTGATTGAAATCTCCATTTTGCAACATGCTAAACTGTCAAATTCTTAGGGTTGTGGGGGCCCACATGTTGCTTAACGACAAACAAAAACATGTCGCGATGACAGACGACAAGAAACGTCACAATGGCAGACGTCAAGACACGTTACAACGACAAGCGTCAAGTAATGTCACTGTGACACTAACGGACGAAACGTCACGTTGGCATCTACGTTGATGACCGTTAAAATAAACAAAATTAAGGCCGCCCCTTTAACCAATTAGAGCGCAACCGCATTCCTTTCTGATTGACCAACTTCTAAGACGACCACCGAACCAAACACAAAAGACTGCCCTCCGACGAATAGGACGCAACTCTGCTGCGTAGTCTAGCAATACTCTCCCGCTGGCGCTGTCATAGTCCGGCACCTACTGGTGCTCATAGTTCATCCAACGCCGCCCACATGTGGCCGA
This sequence comes from Serrognathus titanus, assembly GCA_039766575.1. Classification (NCBI taxonomy): domain Eukaryota; kingdom Metazoa; phylum Arthropoda; class Insecta; order Coleoptera; family Lucanidae; genus Serrognathus; species Serrognathus titanus. The sequence goes on along the minus strand of CM077911.1, from coordinate 17,665,701 downwards.
CAGCGCCTACTTTGTAAAACAAACGTTTCTCTCGTGCATTTTCTATTAAGAAAACAGACGCTTTACTTCGGGATTTGTCGCCAACATAATTTCTACCTGCGCGTGACGTTTCTGTGCCAACTCTAATAACATCCGGCGGTGATTCTGACAGACGACAACGGAATACGCCCGCGCCCATGCGGCTCATTCATGCAATAACGCAATGTTACGGTTGTCAGTCCTGATGTATACGTGTATTCCAGTGTCTATCGCCGTGCCAAACGCAAACGCCCCAGTTTAAAAAGAACGCCCCGGGAATTATTTGAATAAAATTTTAGGTTGGCAATGTCGGCCGGCGTCGCAATTAGCAACTAACTTCAAATCATCGATTGATTAAACGTCAACTTGACAGTTCTCCTTTACAAATATTTTTAAGTTGGCAACGGTAACTGACCCTGGATGATCAAACCCTTCACAACTTATTACACCTCGGGAAGTATTTAAATAAAATTTTAGGTTGGCAATGCCTGTGGGCGTCAGAATCAAATCAGTTATTTTGAAGTTGGCAACGCTAACTGACAACTAACAACAACAACTAACTCTTTTCAAATCATTGATTGATTAACTATCAACTTGACAGTCCTTTACGACTACATATTTTTAGGTTGGCAACTTTGATTTACAACTGATCTCAGATGATCAAACACTGATGACCAACTCCATAAGAAAAAAAAAACATGGCGCTTTATGATTTTCCGAAATTAATAATGCATGCGCGTTTTATAAATTCAAATGAGGCGGTCGGAGGGGTTGAGAGGGGGGGTCGAGCGGCGAAAAAGCCGCGGATATTTGCGCGGCCCGTAAATCGCCTTTTATGTGACAGTTCGATACGTTCGGAACGGGCGTAATGGCCGCCCGTAATTCACCGGCGACGCGGCGTGCGCCTATTTAATTACGTCCGGCCGACGACGGACACTTTTATAATCGCGACGGGGAAAAAAAATAGTCCACGCGAAATGCACACGAAAAAATTTGGGCGGGGAAAACGACTTCCATTTGTTTTCGATAAGTCTGTCGCACCGGGATCATTTTTTTGATCACGCTGTATAATGAATTAATCTCTCCTGTCTTTGCTTCTTTGTTAACTACTTGCCTCTTTGTTTTAATAACTGAAGAGCCAATTTTATATATATATATATATTTTTTTTTCTCTGTTTAAGTAAAAAGAGCTCTGATTTTGTCATCGGAATGAATTTAGGTCGCGGTTGTGACGTCAGTTGTCACTCCATTTGTTGCTTAAATATGATGTTCTTTTGTTTTGAAAATTCTGTCTATCTCATTTGTTGATCACCCTGTAGCTTGTGTTTTGTTTTCTGTCTCTGTTTTTACGTAACTCTATTTCGTAGAGCTTTTTGACTCGACATTAAGAAATGACGTCAATTCCTGTTGGCATATCTTATAGCTTTTCACATTTAAAAATTCTGATTTGTCAATTAACTGTCAGATTGTCCGTTGAACGGCAGTCTTTTATTTTTTTTTTAAGTTTTTTTTTATCATGCTCTAAAAGTCGCAAATGACTTGCGAAGTTGCTTTCCACTGACTTCTTTCCCTGTCTTAACGAAATTCTTTTTTGTTACTTTTTTTCTTAGTTTATTTCTTTCTCTCTTTTTATGACAATTATCCCATTTGAAACGTCCTTGTTGTGCCCATCTTCTTTTTCTGCTTTCGTTTGTTTTGTTTTTGTTTCTCTTTCTTGCTTTCTCGCCTCTTTTTTCTGGTTTCCGTTCTTCCTCTTCCAAGATCGATGTAATTTGAGTAAACATTGTCGTCGTTGACAGTGCCAGTCGCTAGCTTTTGTTTTCGCTCTCGATTTCTGTCGTCGTTGACAGTGCCAGTCGCTAGCTTTTGTTTTCGCTCTTGTATTTCTATCTTCCTTGCCTTTTTAAATTTACTTCTGATTTCTGTTTTATTTTTGTTTTTTCTACGATTTCTCCCCCATCTTTCTCTCCCGCTTTTGTTCTTTCTTATTTTATTTCAACTTACTTCCTTCTTTCCCTTTGTGCGAATCATTCAAATTGAAAGATACGATCGACGCAATTACTTTTGATTCTCCTTGCGTCCATCTTCTCTTTTCTTTCACTTTTCGTTTCGTTTTTCAGCTACCTCTCTTTTCTTCTTTCCTTTTTGTCTTCTTGCAAGGCCGATACGATTTGAATGAACGTTTTCTTCGTCACTGATAATACCAATCGCTAGTTTTTGTTTTCACTTTTGTATTTCTTCTCCCCTGTCTCTCTGCCTTGATCAAATTCTTTCAATCTCTGTTTTTTTATGTAACGCTTGTCAATTATCGATTTATAATCTCGGTTTCTTTCACTTACGATCTCTTTCTCCTACGATCTTTTCCTAATTCGATTTCCTTCTCATATAATCTCTTGTTCGTGAGATCTCTAATTGTCTCCCTCTTCGATTCCTTGCTTCTTTCTTCTCTTCTTCCATAATCTCGACTTCTTTCTTCTTTCCCTCCATAATCTCGACTTCTTTCTTCTCTCCCTTCATAACCTCGACTTCTTTCTTCTCTCCCTCCATAATCTCGACTTCTTTCTTCTCTCCCTCCATAATCTCGACTTCTTTCTCTTACGATCTCTTTCTCCTACGATCTTTTCCTAATTCCATCTCCTTCTCATATGATCTCTTCTTCGTGAGATCTCGAATTGTCTCCCTCTCCGTCTCCCTTCTACTTTCCTGCCTTTCCTTTCTCCCTTCTTCCATAATCTCGGTTTCTTTCTCTTACGATTTCTCTCTCCTACGATCTTTCCTATTCCGATGTCCTTCTCGTATAATCTCTTATTCGTGAGATCTCTAATTGTCTCCCTCTTCGATTCCTTGCTTCTTTCTTCTCTCCCTCCATAATCTCGACTTCTTTCTTCTCTCCCTCCATAATCTCGACTTCTTTCTCTTACGATTTCTTTCTCCTACGATCTTTTCCTATTTCGATCTCCTTCTCAGATGATCTCTTCTTCGTAAGATCTCTGTTTCTCTACCTCTAGGTCTTCCTTCATCCTTCTCTCCCTCCATAATCTCGGCTTCTTTTTCTTACGATCTCTTTCTCCTACAATCTTTTCCTATTTCGATCTCCTTGTCGTATGATCTCTTCTTCGTGAGATCTATAATTGTCTCCTACTCCGTCGCCCTGCTTCCCTCCCTTCCTCCGTCTATAATTTCGGCTTCTTTTTCTTACTTTCTCTTTCTCCTACGTTCTTTTCCTATTTCGATCTCCTTCTCTTATGATCTCTTCTTCGTAAGATCTTTCTCTCTCTTTCTCTCCGTCTCCCTTCTTGACTCCTTCCGTCCCTCTCTCCCTATTTCCCCTCTATATTTCGATTTTGTCTCTTTTTTTCCGAACGATCTTTTCTCTCTCTCTTTTTTCTTTCCCATTAGATACCTTCTTATTTTTCTCGATGTTATCATCTATATTTCTTTCTCTTTTTTTAACACGAATGATCCAACTTGAGGATGCAGAGTTATTTTCGACGACGTACTGCAGTTTCTTTTGTTTTTTTTAAGTCCTTTTGTTGTTCATTCTTTTCTATTTTTTCTTGCTCTCTCGATTTTCTGTCTTTTTCCTCTTTCTTGCAAAATTGAAGTAATTTGAATAAACGCTTTCGTCACTCACTGATGGATGCCAGTCGCCGGCTTTTGTTTTTCCTTTTTTTTCATTCATTCATTCATTTGTTTTCCACTCCATTTTCAACTTTTTTGCGAGTAAATATTTTACTCTCTTTCTCTTTTTATGGAAGAATTGCTGGCTTTGTTTTAAAGGAAGCGACTTTGAGAAAGAGTGAGAAAGGAGGGACGGAATTTAAAGCAATTTTTTAATGTTTCTATTTTTTCATCATTACATGTTTGAGACACACTAAAATGTCAACACTAGGTGGCGCTCGAGCTTTTAGAAACCCTGTACAGTTTCTGATTCCGTCTTTTGTTTTTTGATCCACCTCACTCGTGTCGATTTTCTCGTGAATTCTTGAACGTGAAAAATGAATCTCGTTCTGTCCCTTTAATTTAGTCGAAGCGCAATTACGTGAGTGGTGGGCGCCATGTAACACTCAATGTATATACTTCGCACGTCAGTCCCCCCCGACAAAGGAAATCGATAAAACAAGCTCATAATAAAATTATGTTGTCAACAAAAGGGAGAAAACTAACTTGTTTTCTTTTTAATAACCGCGCCAGATAAAAAAGTACTTTACCATAATAGAACCTGCCACGGGGACGATCATCAATCATGATTACGATCGTTTTTGTCGCCCCGGGGTGACGACGTGCTCCGTCCGAAATACTATATATAAAAATGAGCAGGATCCGCGCAGATGTCGCGGAAAAATCGCTCGCGAACATCAAATATGTAAACATATTCATGATATATTTTTTTTCTCTTTGGCGGCGGGCGGAGGCTTCATAAATTTTTGGAACGTCGCCCCCAAGAAAAAAACGCATTATCTCATAAACAAATATATCAAGCATTATCGTGTTTTATTATCAGGAATATATTTTATGCAAATTTCCCGTTGTATTTCATCGCGAGCGCTTTTTAAGATGTTAAAAAAAAAACGACGGAAAAGCCGCGCGCGGAAATTCATTCTGTTTTGTTTCTTTCTTTGTCGCTGCCAACAACATAGTTGCCTGCTCTCGTGCCGGAGATCTCCTCTTCTTCTTCCGTCGATACACCAACAACCGCCGGCTCAGATCTCGCAGAAATGATTCATTCCGTTTTAATTTCCTCCGCGTAACGAGGCCGAGCTTAATTTCCCGGAAAATGCAGAGGAAAAACGCGCGATCTCCCTAGCTTTTCGCGGCAGTTGCGTTTGGGTATTAATACACAGAGCGCAAGGAGCAAAAAATTTAGTAGTCGAGCGCAAAGAGTTACTCGTTTAATGGTTTTAGTTTGCTGCGATGAGAGGGAGCGCGAGTCGCGAAAATGGAATTTATAATCACTTTTCTTCCAGAAACACTTATCTTTCGAGATGTAAATTTAGTTCGATTTCCATGAATTGCCCTTATCTTCGTCAGACCACTCGTTCGTCGTGCATATCATTTCCTACATTTCTATCCCGGTCTCAATTTTGCAATAAAAGACTAAGAAACCAGCGTAAATGATCTAAAAACGTAATTAGGAAACATTCTCTCTGACTACGAACTAATGTCAGGCCAATCTCTTTTTCTTCCCAGAGGAGTATGACCTATTCGGGAACAATCGCCCACCGCCGAATATTCAGGCAACATTTCTATCCCGGTCTCGATTTTGTGATAAACGACAAAGAAACCAGCATAAATGATCTAAAAACGTAATTAGGAAACTTTTTTCTGGCTACGAACGAATTAATATCAGGCCACTCTCTTTTCCTTCCCGGACGAGGATGACCTATTCGGGAACAGACAAAGAAACCAGCGCAAATGATCTAGAAACGTAAGTAAGAAACATTCTCTCAGGTTACGAACTAATGCCAGGCCAGTCTCTTTTCTTTCCCAGAGGAGAATGACCTATTCGGGAACTGTCGTTTCTATCCCGGTCTCGATTTTTCAATAAAAGACCAAGAAACCAACGTAAATGATCTAAATTAGGAAACTTTTTTCTGACTACGAACGAATTAATATCATGTCACTCTATTCCTTCCCGGAAAAGGATAACCTATTCGGGAGCAGTCACCTTCCGCCGAATATTCCGACGACATTTCTATCCCGGTCGCGATTTTGCAATAAAAGATAAATAAACCAGCGTGATTGATCTAATAGCATAATTAGAATTGTTTTATTAATACGAACGAATTAATATCAAGTCACTCTCATTTCCTTCCCGAAGGAAGATGACCTATTCGGGAACAGACAAAGAAACCAGCGTAAATGATCTAAAAACGTAATTAGGAAACATTCTCTATGGCTACGAACTAATGTCAGGCCAGTCTCTTTTTCTTCCCGGAGGAGAATGACCTATTCGGGAACAGTGATCCACCGCCGAATATTCCGACGACATTTCTATCCCGATCTCGATTTTATGATAAAAAAACAAAGAAACCGCCATAAATGATCTAAATTAGGAAACTTTTTTTCTCACTACGAACGAATGAATACATGTCACTCTCTTTTCCTTCGCGGAGAAAGATGACTTATTCGGGAACAGTCACCCACCGTCGAATATTCCGGCGACGTTTCTATCTCGGTCTCGATTTTGAAATAAAAGACAAAGAAACCAACGTGAATGATTTAAACATAATTAAGATTTTCTTTCTTGATACGAACGAATTAATATCAGGCCACTCTCTTTTCCTTCCCGGAGAAGGATAACCTATTCGGGAGCAGACAAAGAAACCAGCGCAAATGATCTAAAAACGTAATTAGGAAACATTCTCTCTGGCTATAAACTATTGTCAGGCCACTCTTTTTTCCTTCCCGGAGGAGAATGGCCTATTCGGGAACAGTCACCCACCACCGAATATTCCGACGACTTTTCTATCCCGATCTCGATTTTATGATAAAAAACAAAGAAACCGCCATAAATGATCTAAATTAGGAAACTACGAATGAAGAAATACATGTCACTGTTTTTTTCCTTGCCGGAGAAGGTTGACCTCTTCAGGAACAATTACCCACCGCCGAATATTCCGGCGACATTTGTAGCCCGGTCTTGATTTTGCAATAAAAGATAAAGAAACCAGCATGAATGATCTAATTATATATTTAGGATTTTTTTTTCTTTGTACAAATGAATTAATATCAGGCCACTCCCTTTTCCTTCCTTGAGGAGAATGACTTATTCGGAAACAGAAACCCACCGCCGAATATTCGGGCGACGTTTCTATCCTGGTCTCGATTTTGCAATAAAAGACTAAGAAACCGATGTTGAAGATCTAAAAAATGTAATTCCTCGCTGCGAACGAATTAATATCGGGCCACTCACTCCCTTTCGCTTCCCGGAGGAAGATGACCTATTCGGGAACAGACAGAGAAACCTGCGTAAATTATTTAAAAACGTAATTACGAAACTTTATTTCTGGCTACGAACTAATTAATATCAGCCGACTCTTTTTCCCTTCCCGGAAGAGTATGACCTACTCGGGAGAGCAGTCTACACGCCGAATATCCCGGCGGAATTTCTAATCGAGTTTCAATTTTATAATCAAATTATTTAAAAAGTACACTTCCGAAACTTGCTGCCTTGCCACGAGGTAATATCCGCGCCCTCTTCTCCGCCCCCCTTTCTCTCTTTCGTTTTCCGCCGCGGCCGCACTGATTAAATAACTGCGCTCGCTCCGTGTTGTTCCCGAATAGTTTCCGTGTTTATGGGCCGCATAAATAACACGTAATTGTTCGGCGTACGTCTTCCCGGTATTATCGTTAACGGCGTGTTATTCTGTGCAATTTATTTCGGCGCGGGCAAACAACAAACGTTGATTATTGTGCCCGGGACTTCCGACGCGAATAAGAATGTTCGCGCGGGATGAAAAATTATGTCTTTACAACCCGAAAGAGAAGCAAGAAAATATCCATAGACGGGTGCGGCCGCATTGATCACGGACGCACTTGCAGATGTCACCACAGCTTGTTCGTTTAGCAGCATCGTTTCTTCTCGTCTTCAACTGTGAGTTTTCCTCGGTCAAGGTCGAATCTTGTTGTGCCTTGATGAGGCAAGTTTGATCGCAATCAAGGCGATCGATCGAAAGTAGACGGTATCACATGCCAACAACAAGATACCCTAAAGACAGCAGCTAGTTAGGTAATCCAAAAGAGCGTCGTCGTCGGGCGTCAGGAACTAACGCAATTAGCGACAGTGCACTTGGATGAGATAACGAGGTTATGTAGCAGCATCATCAGCAGCAGCAGTAGCAGCAGCAGCAGCAACATCGATTGTTGTCGATAATCCCGGCGTCACCGACTCCTCCGCGATAATGAAATAACTCGATCAATCCGAGGGGCCTTTACGGCCGAACTTCGACGTGCCGAAATGGATACTTAAAATTGATTTACATCGAACTTATCGGGCGCATCGCATCCAAAGTTACACATATCTCCCGTTTTATGCTGCAATAAAGCCGGTGATATTTGTTTTAGATAAAACGGGGATCGCTTTCCGAACCCGCCGGGCGCGGCCGACGAATGTAAAACTTTTTTTACTTTTTTTACGGGGGCGGGAAAAAGGGGCACGCGCCCACGAAATAATTGACCTTGATTCTATCTGCGTGCGTGTGGTTTGGTTAGAGGGGGAAGGGTAATGCTGCAATATGAAAACAAAAACGAAGCGCCCCGTTATTACCGCGACGTGCAACGGAGGTAAACAACACGATTAACCTCGTTCTGAAATCCAAGCGCGGAGCATCACTCAATATCCCAAGCAAATAAACAAATTTTAAAGTGCACTTCGCTGCGATAATATTTGCTTTGGTTAGAACTTCTTATCTCTTCCTTCTCACCCACGCCCATGGTCATAAAATTGTTCTAGACTTGTTGAAGTTATTATTGACAGGTAAAGCTATTAGAGGACGGATTTACTTGCAACTGGCGATGTTGTGCTGGTGCTGCATGGTACAACACCATTCCCGACGAGTGTCCAGGTCGACGCCCCTATACACTTTGGTCGCTTGTATCCTTTTACCTGTCAGTTTACGGGAGTTACGTGCAAGTGTACCTTCTTTGATTTGTTTCTTGACTTAACGAGCATATTCTTGATTGACCTGCTTTGAGCTTACCCGTTAAGGACGTTCGATGTAGTAGGGACTTGTAAGTTTGCTCGAGTGAGTTGCCGCCCACTAACTTTTTCGCGACTTCTTTCTTTCCCTCCACGTCAGCGATTCCGGAAGCTAACAGTTCGGGACGTATGTGAAGAGTTCCCACCGCCCGCGCCCCTCCAAACTTAATTCGGTACTTCCAACGGGGACGAGGTAGTCCCGCGCTTCCGAAATCGTTCGGGGCGTCAAATATCAGTTATAACCTAACGCCAGCCGACGCCCCCTGTACACTTCAGTCGCTTGCATCCCTTTACTTGTCAGTTTACGGGAGTTACGTGCAAATGTATCTTCTTTTGTTTGTCTCTTGACTTAACGAGCACATTCTTGATTGACCTGCTTTGAGCTTAGCCGTTAAGGACGTTCGGTGTCGTAGCGACTTGTAAGTTTGCTCGAGTGAGTTGCCGCCCACCAACTTTTTCGCGACTTCTTTCTTTCCCTCAGCAAACTTTCCCTCCACGACGTCAGCGATTCCGGAAGCTAATAGTTCGGGACGTATGTGAAGGGTTTCCACCACCCGCGCCCCTCCAAACTTAATTCGGTACTTCCAACGAGGAAGACGAGATTGTCGCGCGCTTCCGAAATCGATCGGGGCGCCAAATATCAGTTGTAAGAGAAAATTATATTTAATATTAAATGACGCCGAAAAAATCCGGTGGATCAGGATGGAAATGGGAGGTGGAGGTTGGGGGTTGGGTGGCCCCATCGCCGCGTATTGATTAAATAATAAAAACTTCTGCCGAAGAAAGTAAGTCCCGAAGGAAGACGGGGGGCGGGGCGCTAATGTCCCCGGCGATTAACGATATTTTATTTCTTTGAAACCGCCGCTCAAAGCTTTTTTTAATTACGTCGCTTCCGAGGAATAAAATTTAACGTTAATGTCGGCCTGAGATTGGCAATCCTTCGCAGTTTGCTCTTCCTTTTTTTTTTCGACGTCAGTTCCATAATCATCCCGCTCCCGCTCCCAATCCGAATCTTCACACAACGTTTGGACTCCTCAAATAAGTGGGTCGGAGACAATGGCCGTTTTTAGAACGTCGGCGGTGGCCATTTAAAAAGAAATAAATTAATGAAAGCTCAAACGAAGCTTGGCCCTGCAGTGGCAGGCACAGACAAATTTAAACAAAACGTACAAGCGCAATGCAGTCATAGTCTTCTCAAATAAACCCGCTCCCTCCATCCCCCATGTACATTTCCTTTTTCTCTCGTTCACCACCGTCCATAAACCTACTTAATAGCGCCATAAATATGGCAACCTTAAAAATATAACTCACGTTATCTGTTCGTGTGCATCGAAAACAAGCGCGGCGGCGACTCCGTACGTGTTTATTCGCCAAACGACGCAAAAGTCGCAATCGGATCCGGCGATTAATCGGGGAAAGGGCAGGTCGTGAACTTCAAAGGAACAAGAAAGAAATCGACGGCTGCGCCCCTGTCCGAAAACAAATCCGATCGCGCAATTACAAACGCATTAGCCGCCCCATTTTTTTACTGCGTGCGTTAATTTTACGTAAAGGTTGCCTGCGTTGACCTTTCCGGCCTTTTCAGAGACGAAAATAGAATACTCCTCGGTGATCGATTTGATTATCGATGCGTACACCCCGTGACACCCCTAATTATCCCTTATCAGTCTTCTTCGAAACAGGAGAATAAAACACGTGCTCCCAATTGTTACTACGGGAATAAACTGAAGATTAAAGTTTTGCAAAAACCGTTTGAGCGGTACTGGCGTTTTTCCTTTCGTCCTGCAGTACAAGGTCGCATAGTAATTCTATTGTTACGCGTCGTTTCCGTTTTATTTTTAGGCGGCCACCACGGAAACAAAGGACTACCACGGCGAAAGAGATCCGGCGATAATTAACAAAGCAGCACGAAGTTGCATGATGCACGCCGGCCTGATAACCGCCGAGACAATGACGCCGAGGGGGCGGGCGTCGTTTCTCTGTCAATCTAAAAATCGTCGCCGCCGCGCCGCGCCGTTCGCGTGCGTTATTAACTGCCGAAGTAATTGCGTCCTCTCGGCCGCTCCGGCGATTTTAAATCACGCCCGCGCCGGTGATGCCCCGGAATTAAAATTCTCCGGGCGCGCGCCCCTTGTAAATTCACGCCCGAATTAGTTCGATCGCATCTCGTAAATACTTTCTTTAGTTTCGGACGGCCGGCCGAATACTAACAACCCTCTTTAATGTGAACTACTAAGACACCAAAGGAACTACGAAAAGATGTAGTAATACCTTAACCGATAGATGTGCAATTATGCACAACGTTTGTCTTTTTTTTCTTACTATGTCTACGCAGAGTTTATCTGCACTTGTGTCCGGTTGCAAGCTCAGCAACTTTTCTCTCTAAGAGGTGTAAGACATCACCGTGACAATTCAGATTCAAAACGTTTTCATTCCGCGCAAAGTTTCTGAGTGAAACGTTTTTACCGATAGGTGTCATGTCATAACGTTTGTTTATTTTTTTCATATAATACCTGCGCAGTATTTGTCGCACTTGTGTCCAGTTGCAATCTCAGCAATTTTTTTCTCTGACGGTCGCATTCATTAAGTCTCACTTTGGCTCAAGTATCACTTACAGCAAGAATTGCATTTCACAGTCCAACAAGTGCATCTTAAGTTACACTTTTGCTCAAGGCCGGTCCATCTGCAACTTAATTCATACTTGCCTGGATACATATAGGTTATGTTTACCTACACGTTTTCGTTCGTTATTAGAAATTATGAAAAATTCGGAGGTACTTCACAATCTTTACTTTAAAAGCCACGTGGCACATAAAACGCAAACGATATTTTATTTTTCCGCATTAAACAATGTGCACTAATCAACGAAACTGGCCGAAATATCACGAATCTACTCGATTCGGTATACTCTATATCTATAGATATAAGTTATAGTTTTTCTTACGTGAAACTTAACGTAAAACTTGAGTCAGGGATTATAAATGCGACCGTTAAGAAACGCAGTGTTTATCGCACTTGTGCTCAGTTGCAGTCTCAGCAATTTTTCTCTCTAAGAAGGTTAAGGCCCAAACCTTACGCGCCGTTATCTGTGAAATGAATGTTAAATGTCATTGCACAGAATGAACGACGTCAAGCGGCTTTGTACGCTGTTGTAATGGCGTCGTCTTCTGTTTGAGCCTTTAAAGTGACATCACCGTCCATAACGTTTGTTTTTTTCTTCTTACGCACTCGTGTCCAGTTGCAATCTCAGCAATTTCTTTCTCTAAACTTAGATTTACTAGAATAGCGGTCTCGTAATGCAGCGGTCGTAATATAACGGTGAGTGACGTCACGTACCGTTGGGAAATCACCTACTTTGATGGAAGGAAAGTGACAATATATATTTCATTCTACTTATGTTGCACTGGTTAAATTCTATTTGGCGTTATTTGACAGATGATGAGTCATCAAAAGAGGATTTCGAACTTACAAAGGAACCTTTTGCGTTTTATTATGTGATGGTGATATCTACGTCTTGATGTTCTCAGCACGTCATCCACCGCCAATTAGCATCGTTACTTTAGGGTACCGTTACCTTAGGAAATCCTATGATATCACCGTAACATTTCAACAATTCAAAATACCTTCAGAACGCGCAAAGCCTCTGAGCGAAATGTCTTCACTGATAGGTATCATGCAGTTGTCGATAACGTTTGTTTTTACGCAGTGTTTATGGCATTTGTGTTCGTTTGCAATCTCAGCAATTTTTCTTAAGGTTCCGCCGCTGCAAATCGCGTTTGTGTCTAGTTGCAATCTCAGCAAAGTTGCTCTTTATTTTCTAATTTTGAAATGATAATTTTTCGTAGAGAATTCCTGTTTCTTACGACGCCATTACGTCCGCCAGCCAAATAAAACTTATTAATCCCGGAGGTGGTCGATGTTTACGCAGCCCGTGTATAATACATTAGGTTTATCGAATGTTTACAGTGCGTGCATATTGCATTACGAAATTAAAAGCGTGAGGAACATAAATTCGTTCGTAAGTACGAAGAGAAGAAGAAGAATTTGTTTTCTCATTCAAATCGATTAAATCGAATCGGAGCTGGCGGGTGGTTCCCCGAGTAACCCCCAGTAATTTTTAGTGTTCGCCAGAGTACCTTGCAAGCGATGAGTTCGCCTTTCTCGCTCTTGGTTCTTAATTTATTCCAAAAAGTCACGTTTCCACCTTTGTTCCTGTCGCTTACTCCATCTAGCAGTAACGTCCCAAAAAAAAAAACTCTCCTTAACACTGGATTGTTGAGACTGCTGTTGCGATAAGCTGCGTTTAAATCGGGCGGTAACGACTTCCTGCGGACGACTTCCTCACTCGAAATGCGCACACAATGGCCGAGCGTTGTTAAGAAGAAGCAGCAGCAGACAAAGAGGGCGTTCGCGTAACGTGAACATGACATCGTGGTGGCGCGCGCGCGTTCATCGAGCGCTAATTAATTATTGAAGTCGGCGTACAATTGCCGAGATGTTCTATACAATCCGCTAATGGAGCCCCCATTGCAAGCTGCATTGTGTATGACATCTCGCTGAATGTGTACCGCTTTGTGTAATCTGACAATGCCCGGAGGGGGCGGGAGGGCGGACGGCGGAGAAAAACGCGCTGCGCCCCCGCCAGAGCCGCTTATACTAAAAGCACGTATGTACACCATTCGGACGGTATTATAGCTGAATAATAAATAAATATTATGCGCTGCGGCCAAGCAAAAAAAAAAAAAAGTACGCTGCGCGCCATCTATGGATGATAAATCGAATGGGGGTGGAAAAAAAGACGACGATTTGCTCGCATGCTAGATTGAAACGCTGTCGTGCAAAACTAGCGGGATAACGATGCAAAATATATGAGACTGCACTTTATGGTATTAATTATTCCGGCGTGTAACGTGTGCTGCACGTTGTTTATGGTGCGCTTGTTTTGGATGTAATGCGCGATATGAAAGGTGCATGAACTGAAGAAGGAGGAACACAATCGATACGGTTTTTCTATTACACTTCGCAAACATACTCCGATGGGTACTTGGTTGTCTATATGGGTACCCAGTGATCGACCAGCTTTTTTTCCCTCATGACCAGAACCTGTCTGCAAAGGATGCACCGCAGCCATTTAGACCCGCCCTGGTTCTCTTACCGCAACCAATTCAGTGAGGCATGTCCCCCTGCACCAGCTGGTAAAGGTTTTTCACTGATTGCGTGTTGAAGTTTTCGGGAACTATCTTGACATGTCCGAATATACGCTGTCTGTGTTTGCCAGAGCTTGACATCTAAACAAAATGTGCATTGCTGTCTCTGGTTCTCCATTGCAGAGTCTGCAGTTTAGATCCCCTTTGAATTTACCGATCCTCCACCGACTAAGAACATTAAACTAGCACCTATCATGGTCGACGCGAAGCTAAAGTAATAGCCACATTTTGGATACGATTGATTTATATAGCCGGTGATCGGGATGCCGATCAGGACCGGAATCGACTTTGCTCGCTGCACGAAACTCCACGCTTTCGTGAAGTGACGTCCACGAATCCGCTCCAAAGTGAACATCTTCAGGGAATAACTGTATCCACCCAGGATACATACACACCGTACATCCACACGAATAGAACGTATCCATGGTAACCTTGGACCGCACTTAATGCCAGAAGAGAAACTCCTGCGTGGTAGAGACCATCGACGCTTGGCAGAGATACTGTCTGGATATTAAGCATTGGGAACTGGGCCTGACGGTGACCAGGCGTAAACCCACACAGCCTAAGCCGAGGCGAAACCTAGGAAGGTTTGCAGGAGAACGAGTGCGCTATCCTCTAAACCTTCCCTGTATCCTTGATAGGCCCAAGACGTTAGTTCAACCAGAATCAGAATTTTCGTCTACCCTTACCAAGTATATAATTGGTCTCCGATGGCGCTGGCGGCAAGTAAAACCTTGAGGCTCTTATTCTTAAGTGGTGTGAAGTCGAACATAGGGGGCTTCTTAGTTTTGGTGTGAGCCTTTTTCTCCTTCACCTTCTTCCTTTGGTTCTTCAGGTGCATAATCGCCCGCCTCTGTGGATGGTACAGGTTCGCGGAACGATACACGATCGGCAGAAAGAACCCCAACGACAACAACCCGGTCACCGCTTGCAGTCCAAGGCGCCAACCTAATTTTCTGAAACAAGTCCAGCTCAGATCCTAAATTTTATGTGCCGATGCTAAGAAAACGCTCGATGCCTCGTAGTCACCCCACGGCTTCTTTGTAGAAGATGGACAACAACGCCATTCCGACGCCGGTTCCCGTCTGACAGACCATCTCGACGAATTCCCGCCGCCTTTTGAAATAGTGGCCGAGGACCCAGCCAGACGTCTCCCGAACTATCCCTGCCCCTGCACCAAGCACAATTCCATAGCTTAAAAGCGCCTGGTGGAATTGCATGGCGAATGAGGTGAAGAGGCACGCCAAGGCAAGTAACCCCGTGGTGATCTTGAGTTGCGCCCTGCTCAAAAGCAAAAGTTCTGCAGGTCTCTTTTTGCAAGGACCTCTAAGGTGGCGATGTCCTGGTCTCCTTAGCCAGTTCCTCGCTTATCCAGTCACTAAAAAAGCCCCGAATAGCGTTCTTGGTTATACCTAGAACAGGTTCAGGCCTTACCCGCACCCTGCCTAGCTAGTTCATCGTTGCTGATAATACCCCGATGACCTGGCACCCACACCAGCGTGACCCAGCAGTATTCCCCCAGGTCATTGAGCTCACTTAAGCATTCCCACACCAGTTAGGAAGAGATCTTTGGGCTTACCAAAGCCTTCAAAGCCGCCTGGCTGTCGGTTAGGATGAAGATCCGCTTATTTGCGTAAGCCCTTCTTTTGTTTTCCCGCGCACATTGTAATTTTGTTTGGAATACGGAGGCAAATTGACCCAACGGGAAGCATAACTTCGCCCGTATATTCCAGACCCGCACCAGTCTCAGTTCTGGAGCCGTCCGTACACCAGATCAAACTTCCGGGAGAAAAATTCTGTTCAGGTTCCCGATGCTCAACAGATTCATTAATTTCTATCTTAATGAGCAGGTTTATGTTGCCTTTGGGAACCATTTAGTCCGTCCTCATATCGAGTAAAGGTTCCCTTATGCTGCTTGTATGACCCGTACTTGTATTAGGTGGGTGCCATGAATGCTGCAATCTGTGGAGTCCTCGTCTTGCCTCTCCCATTATCACAATGTGTAAGTGAGGGAGGTCTACAAGGGTTTCCATCGTGCTCATCGCCCCCGTTATGCCTAGACAAGCAAGTCTTTGGACCCTGTTCAGTTTGAGTTTGGTGGTAATCGACGACCTTAGAAAGAAAAAAATACAGGTTGCACTAAGGTCGTCGTACTAAGATCGACGACCTTACTACAACCTGTATTTTCTCTTTTGTCTTCGAACCAATCCAATTTGTAAGTCAAACGCCAAACAAGAAAGAAAAACATCCAACAGGTCGGTCGCAGAGAAGTAGCAGACGTTTACGTTTACGTCAATCATATAAAAAAAAGTTTTAACAATGGTTATCTTCTCGAGCGATTAATGTGACGCTGTTGCTGCTTCTTCTTCTTCTTGGGTGTAATTTATGCGCGCCGACGACCGCGCAATAAGAGATTATGTCAACATTTACATGCGCTCGCTCGTACGCGGAGGAAAGAAACTGCGCGACCGGCTAATGGTATTTATGCAAGATATCGAAAATGTAGAAAGCAAATTTACGACGCGCTCCTTTTACAGAGCGCGAGCCCCGAGAACCGGAAAAACTGGCGGCGCGGTTATGTCAACGTTTATCTTACATCCAAGAGTGTCATGACCTATGCTAATAAACAAGCGAGCCACGACTCTGAGCTCCGCGCTTTTTTACGGTACGTCCCCCGTAGATTATTTCGTATTGATACGTCGCGGCGGCGAGTCGTGTGATTATTTTCGAGTGCTTCCATATTTTTTCATTTTTTTTTATTTATAGCTGCGAAAAAAAAATCGAATCGATTATCAAGGCGCGGCTGCGAAATTCCAGGATTTTTATTATGTGGGCGCCAGTGATAAATCATGTCATGAAGATAGATGACAACAAACGTCGTAAGAAATCTCAGAATGACAAATGTCAAAATGACAGACGTCGAGAAACATCACGTTGACGTCTACTGCGTAGGCGTAATAAAAAAACGAACGTTATGGAACAATGCATGATATCTATCGGTGATGACGTGCATCTTTTAGAGAGGAAAGTTGCTGAGATTGCAACTGAACGCATGTGCAGTATTCACTGCGTAGACGTAATAAAAAAAGCGATAATTGCATGACATCTATCGGTGAAGGCATTTCGCTCAGCTCTCAGCGAAATGAAAACGTTTTGAATTTGAAATGTTCCGGTGATGTCATTTTGCCCCCCTCTTAGAGAGAAAAGTTGCTGAGATTGCAACTGACCGCAAGTGCAAATTTCCATTTCTTTATGGTTTTGCCAAAACTCTGGTAAAAAGAGAGACTTGAAGAGGAAAGGAAATTGTCATCATTTCTCGAGTAAAGTTTTCGTATGAATTTTGATGTCTTTTTTGCTACCCCGTTCGCCCTTTACAGCGTTACAGAGTCTTTCCAAATAATATAAATTGTTTGTCCCGTACGAACCGTTTGAAACCTAATCGCACGCTGCACGCCAGACCGAAAAAGTCAAGGCTGGAATCAATAGTTTCGAAGCCTTTGAAGTGTCTCCGAATTCTTCGGCGGACTCTAAACGCCCGCCGCCCGTGCGAAATTAGATACCGACGGCGCAAAGGTTTCACCCCCCCGTAGATATCGTTTACGTCTCGAACTCGGGGCGTAAACTTGGTTGCCTACGTGCGGACCGTTCGGGTTACGGAAACATATTGGGATGAAATGAGGCGTCGCTAATCAAATTGCGCGCGCGAAGCGTCGTCGCTGATCGTGACGCGTCACCCTGAAGTATTAATTAATCTGGCTAATTAAGCTGCATGAAATGAACTGTCATGTCGTCGATGGAAGGCGGCGCTTTTTCGGGCTTAATTATTTAGACGTCAGCGGTTACAAAAGGCGGCGGCGGCGGCAGCGCGGCGCGTTGACACGTACGTCATAAAGAGGACGCGCGGCCCAAAATAATAACATTGCAATTACGTGCTGTCGCTTTTATTTCTTGTTTCCGGTACTTTACGCACAATGTGTTTGAAGGAGGGGCGCTCACCGTAAAGTAAATTTCGGTATTTGGTCGAATATTCACTAGGATGGAATAAACTAGCTACTTTATCGACCTCCACAAAAGAAATCACAAGGGGGCTCACATGTTCCTTAGAGACCAGCAAAAGCCTGTCTCGATGACAAACGATAAATGTCTGATACGGGCGAAACGTCACGTTGACACCTTCTACGTTACAGGATCACGATGTCGACCGTCAAAATGAACAAAATGAAGACCGGCCCTTAACGAATTGAAGCGCAACCGCATTCGTTTCGAATTGGACAACATTATAGGATCGCAAACCTCATTTTGATCGCTAATTCTAAAGTACCGAAGCAAACTCAAAATGACTGCCCCCTGACAAGTAGGATGCAGCTTTGCTCATCACTGATTCGAGCAAGCAAACAGACCAATGATGCAGAGCCACCTAATCCCCGCCACAAAATAAATCTAGTAAAACTCACCTATTTGTGCTATTATACCCACTGGTGCTGTATAGTCCGGCAAACCATACACCTTACCCCCTGGTGTGCTGTATAGTCCGACCAACCTCACGTCCACAAATTAATGGATCGATTCTGCTCAGCGCGGTCATTTTGCTTTTTCGAAGAAAGCGTGTGGAAGGTGTTGGTATTTCGGCCAAACTTTGAATCCTTTCGCGGTTCAGGCGTGGCCACTTCCGATTACGATCGCTTGCGGTCTCCGGGAGCTCGTTAAACGTCGTATTTGAACAAAAGCGCGCGTGCTAAAGCTTGCGGCGACTAGAATTTCGGCCAAGCTTAGAATCTGTTTCCGTTTCAGACGTGCACACCTGCGAAACTGCCTGGAGAAACTCAAGGACATGGTGCCATTAGGACCCGAAGCTTCGAGACATACCACTTTAGGACTTCTAACGAAAGCCAAGAGGTTTATTAAGGTGAGTTTGGTCGAAAATAATTTTTACCTGCAACTCCCCCTCGCCCTCACTGTTCTCCCCAACCAAATACGATTACAGTAAGTCCGCACATGACTGACAGGTCTGTTGAAACTACAATTCAAATTTGAATCGAGAAAGGCGTTAATATACAGGGGTGTTCCGCCGCAAAGGGAAGCTAACTTTAAAAAAATTATGTTCACCTCCCGCTCCCTCCTCTCCCCTCACCAACCAAAACGTTTACAGTAAAGTCCACGATGACGACGTGGCTGACTGACTTACACGTCTATTGAAACGTAGAATCCAGAAAGGCGATAACCTATGGGGTGTTTCACTTTAAAATATGTGACCTTGAGGCCCTAGCAAGAAATTTTGGCAATTTCTAGATTGTAATGGACGACAAACTGACCTAACCACTCGAGCTATCAGGTGTCAAAGCTGAGTCAACGAGGTCCAAGGTTGGTGAAGGCGGGGGTGGGTTCATCCCGGGTTGTCGTTCAAAGTTATTTTCGTTTGGAAAGTCGAGTGCAAGCTCCCGCGTGTAAAAATTTATGGACTCTAAGACGCACAAAGCCCAGGCTAAATCCCGGCGGCGGCGGCGGCGTGAGGAGACGCACCCTCTCTCGCTTCATAAACATCTATGATTTGCGTACAGCCGCTGAAAGTTAAATTTCCGGGCGCGCTCCGGGTACCGGATCTCTGCTCCTCGGTCGTATCGATCGCCCGAATACGGCCACTATGGTAACAACAAAAGCGGTCACGCTGCGATTTCGGCTGTGACTACAACACCGCGTCGGCTTTATTAGCACGTGATGCAGACGAAACCATTTGTGCATGTTTAAAAAAAAAAGCAGTGTTCTGTATTACATAGACAAGTTCAGACTTGCCAGGATGAATAAAACAAAGCACAATTCGAAAAGCGTATGGTGGTTATAAACTCGGCCGGAGTGGCACGGGAAAGTCAACATCAGCGGTTCAATTAATGCAGCCTGCGATTTATAATTAAATAAACAAACGGCCTGATGAATCGCCCATCTATTTCGGGAGCGCCCCGAAATGCACGGCGGCGCTGCTCCGATTTGATTGATTGATTGCGTGTGCACATATTTGCGTTTTTATCGGCGATGCGCGCGTGCAAGTTCGGACGGGCCATCCCCCGATCGATCCACCGCCGGATATAAAATCAACGGTTTACGGCGAGGATCACGAATGCAAACGGAAACGCGATTTATAAAGACTCGTTGTCCAAAATATCAAACCGAGCGGTAACAAATCTGCGCTGCTTTTCATAAGCTGTTGCCCCAGGAGGTGGGAGTGATGTAAGGACACCAGGGTGAACGTTACCCAGCTGAGAATGATAATGTGAAGTTAGCAAAGCTGCTTCATATTCGCAACGATTCTATGCTTTTGAATTCAAACTTGCTCGTATGCTAAACCTATTTGCCTTTTATTCAGTGACATTTAATATTGTGGGAACCTTGTCACGGTGACCTTCACCTGCTTGAAGGTACCCATGCTTTATTACAATTTTGAGAAGTTTTGCTATTGAAAAATTCATGAGGCAAGCACGAACACGCAGGCGAAGGATTGGACTAAAAAAAAAGAAAAAAGGTCTTTGCTGACCAACCGCGACAGCGTCCATCCGTCGTCCGCTTTGCTCGCCCGTCGATAATGCACCTGACATTTAAATGCTGGGGGGGGAAATCCATATGACGCCGACGTTAAAGCCGTGGGAGTGCGAATATTTTTTAAATCTGCCGCATTTCGCATGAAAATCCACGAGATGAATTATTAATGAAATCGCTTCCGGTATTCCAACCGGAAGAACAACGAGTTTAAAAATGTATTCCGCCGTCCAGTCGCGATCCAAACGAAACAGACACCTTACTCGCGTATAAATAGAATATGATATACAGGGCGATGTGAGCTAATGTAATTCCCCGAGCTGCGGAATTCAATTCTGCACGTCGAATTAAAGCAACTATTGGATTACGTTCGTCCCGTCGTCCCGTGGAAAATTCCAATTTCCTGCGCCCGTAAAAATCAAATTCCACAAAGGGAGCGCCTCGCGAAAATGCAGACGTATGCCGTCGTGTCATATCCGGTCGGGCGATGTGTTTACGGCGTGATTTTCGATAAATCAATAATGCGGGCACGGCCTGCCCCGCCGATGTTAATCCAATTTCAGTAGCGGGGTATGTTAATAGGGCCGCCAAACTATATGGAAACTCGCCGGTAATCACCTTATCGGCCTCATGCCACGTTGCATCTCTATAGCGGCTTATTTTTAGACACGAGCGCTCCACGTTACTCAATTATTAAATATATCGGGGGATCAAAAAACATTGCTTGCACGTACGCTCTTAATTAGACTCGCTCGGGCACATTCCGAACCCTATTTGGTGAGATAACACAAACGGGCGGACTTACTCTGCGCCTCCGTAAATAGCAAGGGATCGGTGGCAATCGAATTTTATCCGGAACCCGGACGGGTGTTGGAAGACTCCGAGTAACTAATTTGCAAGGAACTATAATGAGCTCGAGTTGTATCAAACCTGCCCAAAGCAAACATCTGTGTTCAAAATATTGCGCCGATATGAGCTGAACATCATCCAGACAGCAGCATCCCTCGACCTACCTCGCCGAACCCATCTATTTCTTTTTAAAAGGGAATGTAGGCAGTAAATATTCTGAGCTTGTATGCGGCGTGTTTGTACTCAAAAGTTGTCAAGATGAGTTCGTCGTCTATAGTCACTTCGTTTAATCTACCACTGGACGGTAATCAGTCTTGCTGGCCTTGATAATTCAGGAAAAAAATCTGACCTTAGAACGGATACTAAGAATGAATACTACGCGATGGTGTAGTTAAGTCGAGACTCGACTGCATAGTGACGAAACTCCAAAGTAAGAAATAGTTTTTGTAGGTTAGGATGGCTGCATCAGTGTAACAGGGAGATACAACTGACCTGTTCGAAGTTCTTTTCCTTGCTGAACTCTCCGATTGCTATGAAATTTCGTTTTGCGTGATAATGACCCCCGATCCACTCGCAACCGAGTCTCAGCCTTAGAGGTTTTCGGACCTACCGTGGAGATATTGACACAAAATCCCGTCTTCCTCCGATTGGTAACAAATCTGCACTGCTTTTCATCAGCTATTGCCCCAGGTAGCTCAATGAAGATGGGCGGATATAAGAAAGACACCAGGGTGAACGTTACCCAGCTGAGAATGATAATGTGAAGTTAGCAAAGCTGCTTCACATTCGCAGCAATAAATGAAAGGGCTTTTGAATTTAAACTCGCACTAATACATAACAACTACGATAATCTTAAGGCAAACAGGTCAGTACAATGTAGCAGAATATCGCCAAGGACTCTATGGCTAGGTCAGCTCAAAAATGTTGGTGAGGTGACGCGGGAAAAAAATCGCAAGACGGTCTTACAACCAATCAGAAGCCGAAGATGTTTACATGCCCATAAAAGGACGTGGTGGCGGGTCAAATCCTCTATTCATAATCTTAAGCCTGCGCTCGGGATGATCGGGGTTGCCACAAGAAACTCTAAGTTTGGAGTGTTGCCAACTTATTCCGCACGATGATTTTGAAACGTAACAAGTGACCTCCAGATCGATGTATCTATGGTAAATCCGAAAAGCCGAGGTGATTGATGTTAAAATTTCATTTCCCCTACACCTCTCCGATCAACTGTAAGAGTGACGTCGGACCAGATCTATTCAACCAGCGATGACGATGCCGACACAACAGATGGAGGAAGACCTATGACATCCAAAGTTATCCGATAAATGAGAACCTCTAGACCGTTTGGGGGGTTCGGTCGAACTAACTATCATCTGGTTCTTCAAAAAACGTCGGAGACGTGTCTACACGACGTCCGCGCACTTGTATCCATCGTACCCTGCACCTCTACATAAGTCCTGGTAATTTTACGTGCCATGTGCTTGTCCAAAAGACTTGAGGACATCGCCCCCAATCAAAAGACTCGCGTGTTTTAAAGAACGCGTGAATTCCCAGAATGAATTGGGTTGCAAGCCCCGGTCAAGACGAGAGAGTCATCCACTCTCCAGTAGCTTTGCAGGCTAGTACGTGGCTCATCCGCTGGGATGAGGGCCTATCCTCGCCCAGCATGCGAGCTCTCAACCACTGTCTCTACCAGTCTAACTCAATCGGACGGTTGGGGACATACCAGCGCACTCCCGAAGCTCAGCAGGTACCTGTTTACGTCACCAGCGAGACGTTTCGGGTCGAAGACTTCCAACTTCCGAGCAGTCTCCAGGGCCAGCGTGATGTCTCGGTACCCCAAACTCTAGCCGCGCCTTCTACCCTCCACACTCTTCCTCACTACGCCATATCCCCAAACACATGACATTCCACCGCACTCCCGAAGCTCAGCAGGTACCTGTTTACATCACCAGCGAGATGTTTCGGGTCGAAGGCTTCCAACTTCCGAGCTGTCTCCAGGGTCAGCGTGATGTCTCGGTATCCCAAACTCTAGCCGCGCCTTCTGCCCCCCACACTCTTCCTCACTACCCCATATCTCCAAACGCATGACATACCAGCGCACTCCCGAAGCTCAGCAGGTACCTGTTTACGTCACCAGCGAGACGTTTCGGGTCGAAGACTTCCAACTTCCGAGCAGTCTCCAGGGCCAGCGTGATGTCTCAGTATCCCAAACTCTAGCCGTGCCTTCTACCCCCCACACTCTTCCTCACTACGCCATACCTCCAAACACATGACCTGTACTTCATTGAATTTAATCCCTTTCACTAATTTTAAAGGTAAATGGATACCTTTTCGAAACTCTTTGACGGACACTCCACTTGTCTTCGTGGTCTCCGTATGACGTCTCTAAGAGGGGAAAAACGTCATTACCCGAAACATTTAAATTTAATTATTTTTTTATCCGGCACAGAGCTTCGGAACTATAAGTAGTAATCTCTAGAGGGCGTCAACTATCCATTCCGGTTGCTGCTCAGCGTTCTTTCTCTTTTTCTCAAAGTTTGTAGCTTCCAGTGTTCTTCTAATGGTCTGTCACATTCTTATTCGCTGCGCCCTACATTCCTACAGCCATGCCCTATATCCCTATAATCCTCACCTGTTATACCTTCTACATTTCGACACCCATACCGGTCGCAGCCGATGCCGGGTGACTCCAAACACGTGACCTTACCTTTTTTTGAATTTAATCCCTTTTGCTAAATTTAAAGGCAAAGGTATCTCTTCGGAACTCTAAGACGGGAAGAACTTGACTTATCTTCGTGGTCACAGCATTTAAGTAATCTGTCCGGCATCTCCAAGAGGGGTAAAACGGCATCACCCGACACATTTCATTTTAATAATTTTTTTATCCTGTATAAAGCTTCCGAACTACGTACGTCTTCCAGTTCCTAAGTCAGCGTTTTCTTTCTTTTTTCTTAAGGTTTACAGCTGCGAGTATTCTTCGATCGAAGTCAAGACAGATCATTTTCTTTGAATTGTTTACGTCTAGTACAAGGCTTCTATTGTTTCAAATCGCGATTTCAATTTATTGCGCATAGAAACCTGGTTGTGTTGTGATTAGGGAAAGTCTAACGCAATTTTGTTTATTCTGGAATAGCTGAATAGCAGCACAACAAGTAATTCATAACGTAGTGGCGCCGACGTGTCATAATTTGAGAACGAATTCCCTGGGGCTTCCTCGCTTGGTCGAAACGCGTCATCCTCATATCCAACAAAACTTTTAACGCGCTCAGGTCAAGCTGTCGATATAATTTAGGAATCGAGATAACGAGGGATCATAGTTTGACGAACTTCTCTCCGTCGGAATTAATGACGTCGCCGTGCCTGTACATCTTCAGTGGGCAAGAAGGAAATTGCAAGTTTCGGCTGAACTGCAGCGCGCGGTGCATTCTCTTCTCTCCCGACGAGTAAATAATCGTAAAACTTTATCTGGAATCTCTTCGCTTTACGTCCTCACCGCGCTCGTTCCAATAATACTTTGTTCCGAAACGCTGACTGCTCCTGCTTCCTTATCGTTTTGAAACGGCCGTAAATGCAGAACACGACTACGTAATCCTCTTCGTTTGTTCACCTACTTTAATGTGACGATCGAAAATACGCGGAGAACTGTCAGAATTACGTAAATCTGGTGCGATCGCCGTGTGTAATGAAACAAAGGAGGTGAACCGGATACGGCCGACTCCGATAACCGGATTTGCATATTTTTATTCCGGTGCGTTCCCGCCCGAATCTTTACGACCGACGAAACGTATTTTACTACCCGCTTATACGACTTATACGCCCCGGTTATTGCCTCGGAATTTTAATAAAAGAGAGCGCGCGCAAACAAAGATATAAATTGCAGAGGCGGGTGGGTGGGGGTGGTTTCTCACTCGAGAAGTGATACTCCTTATCTCCCTTTACGAAATATCGGGGCATGGGAGTTCCTGCCATGGGAGTTACATGGAATTTAAGTTTTCATCGACTCTTTCTGTTGCAGAATTTAGAAGACAAGGAACGCAAACACTCTTTATATAAGGAACAGTTGAGCAGAGAACAAAGGTTTCTGCGAAGGAGGTTAGAACAGCTCTCGGCGCACCACCTAGCACTCTCGAAGAGACGCTCGGTCTCCGAGAGTTCGTCGTCCACCGTCTCTAGCAGTCACTCCACCGCCTCACATTCGTCAGCGCCGTCACCGATCTCTGAAACAGGTCAGTCCCCCACCACCTACTACCACCTATACATCATGCAACCCATAGTTAATTTGGTTGCCTACACGTTAGGCGGAAACTACTTCATTTTGCTTACGTTTGTGATACACGAAAATACAAACGCACTTCTTAAGCAAGCAAACGAAGGTTGAAGGAAATAACGCCATCAAAGCGAGCCCGAGCCATAAATCTCAAAGCGAGGTGTTAAACAGTGACCTAGAAATGCTCGAGCCCGTTAATGGTTTAAGTCACGAGATTCACACGCGAACAAACCCCCTCCCTCCGACTCCCATTCGATTAGTTCTATCTTAAAATCGATGCCCTCGAGTTACTTTTCGATTTGTAGTGTTTGTTTATTAAAAAAAAACGAGCATCGATTTACTATTATTGTGTTTCTGAATTCCACATCGAATTGGCAAGTGGAATTGATGTATCACGTCGTAAGTCTAGTCACGTTGCTCTCTGACATTCGTTCGAATCAGCAAATCAAATTGCGTTTAGTCAAGTGACATCACTTTGTTAACTGTTAACGTCGTCCTACCGCGCGACAGTAGATCTTTCAATACAAAAAAGAAAAGAAAAACATTGACTTTTGCCTAGTAGGGGGGAAGAGACCCTACGAAGAAGTTTTTTGAAGGAAGCTAAGAATCTCCTTCAAATTATGAAACTCGTTCTGTCCAGTAGGAGGTTACTGGTTTCTATTTGACGTCGAATCCTGTCGACGGCTGTAAGTCAACCCTCTCTCCCAGTTAACAACACGAACAACATCAAACGGAAATTACATAATTCAAACGGCCACACGATCAAAAGCGATCTGAAACTTTAATCCCGCATAAACAAGGCCGAAACGGACGGACGCAGGTAATCAGTGTAAAATCGGATTGCCGGAGGCGGGCACGGCAATTAGGCAAATAACGGGGCGATAATAAAAGCTCGGACAAATATTACGGAGCGTTCAAGGCCGTCTTTACTTAGTAACAAGTGCCCTCTAAAAATTTCCACCGGCAACGAGGGGCGGACGAATTCCTCGGCCCGGCAATCAATCATAGTGGGGCGACCCTTGTTTTACGTTTCGTCCCCGTGCGCCTTCCACTCGCTCGTACGTGAAATAATTTAGCCGAGTGCCAAAAGACCGGTCGGCCGTTCGCCTTTCGCACGAATGCACCCTGGCAGATCACCAGCGTTCAATTTTAGAACACGCTCGGGTCGCATGCGGATTATTTTACAAGTGTGCTTACCTGGCGGAAAGTAATTCGTAGATTTTCCAAAGTTCTAAGTAATTCGCACTTGACAGGAACGTCTTTTTCGACTAAGAATTGGAAATCGGAACGATCATGTAAAACGGGCAGGGTTTTCGTGGACGGACGGTATAATGAAACGCATATGCATGGTGTACCTTCATCCCGCTTATTCGTATACATATCCTTATTCACCCTACATTCTACAAGCCCACACCCCATCTTCCGTATTCAACACCTTCAGACCCTTAACTCCGCATTTTACACTCTCATTTATTCTATGCAACCTCCACGCACTTTAATTTGTCGTATCCTGTACCCCCACCACCCCAAATTCTAACCCCGTTCCATTCTACACCTTCCCACTCCAATCGCCGCACCTTACATCCCCCGCCGCACTTTATACCTGCCACGCTAGCCACCTGCTGCTGTCCGTCAGTTACGCAACACGTCCGCGCACTTTTACTATTCTGCACCTACGCACTCTACTCGCCGCAACTTACATCCCCCGCCGCACTTTATACCTCCCACGCTAGCCACCTGCTGCTGTCCGTCAGTTACGCAACATGTCCGCGCACTTTTCATCAGCCGCATCCTATATTCCACACTTTTACTCGTTCTATTCTGCACCTATGTACTCTACTCGCCGCACCTTACATCCCCCGCCGCACTTTATACCTCCTACGGTAGACACCTGCTGCTGCCCGTTAGTAACGCAACACGTCCGCGCACTTTTCATCTGCCGTATCCTATATTTCGCTCTTTTACTTGTTCTATTCTATACCTACGCACTCCGCTCGCCGCATCCTGCATTATATACATCCGCACACAACCTACGTCCTCCGCATCCTGCATCATGTACATCCGCACACATCGTACGCCGTCCGCACCAATCGCACTTTCGTTGACTACCTTCGAATGACCGCTATTCCCACGTGTCCGCGCACTTTTATCTGCTGTACCCTCTACCCCCACACCCTCACCTCCGTTCTTTCTACACCACCGCATTCTGCTCGTCGTGCCCTGCGCCCCTACGACTTACACCTTTTTTTTTTTATAGAGGTTTAGAGAATCTTCCAAAGACACCTCCGGGTACATCAATCCCGGAGGTGTGTTGGATTCACCCGTGCATTTCTACACGGGCGCCTACCAACTAAACTCCTTTCTTCTTTCGTCACTCAGTGCAAGGGGTACCGCCTCTCAGCATTTCATCCCCTGCACATGTTGTCTCCCTCTTTCCTCTCCTCGTGTCCTCCTCTTCTCCTTCCTCTTCATCCTCTTCGCCTCTTCATCCTCTCCATCCTCTTCATCCTCTCCATCCTCTTCTCCTTCCTCTTCTTCCTCTTCTCCTTCCTCTTCTTCCTCTTCTCCTTCCTCTTCTTCCTCTTCTCCTTCCTCTTCTTCCTCCTCTTCG
Organism: Serrognathus titanus; assembly: GCA_039766575.1. Taxonomy (NCBI): domain Eukaryota; kingdom Metazoa; phylum Arthropoda; class Insecta; order Coleoptera; family Lucanidae; genus Serrognathus; species Serrognathus titanus. The sequence goes on along the minus strand of CM077911.1, from coordinate 17,637,517 downwards.
CCCCTCTTCCTTCTACCTTTCCTCTGTTATTCTCCGCCTCTCTCCTCCTTGCATTTTTGCACCATGATCGATCGTAACATACCGATAACGGTCCTCCACGTTCTAGCGTCCCTTGTTAATAGGTCTGACGCATTTCCTTTGTTAATTTCGCAGCCTGCGTCCATTTCTGCCGCGAAGTGAACCGCGTCCCACCTAGGGCATTCGAAAATTGTATGTTCGGGGGTGTCTTCAACTTCTCCGCGGTACCGGCAGTCTGCTGTTTCCCTCCTCCTAATCTCCTTTAGATACGTCCCGAAGGAGCCATGTCCGGTTAGCGTCTGTGTCACGTGGCCTCCCCATCTGGCCCATTACATCAGGCCTCGACGTTTTGGATGAAAACTTTGGCCCAGTCTTCGTACCTTTCTCACCGGGCCTGCCACGCCTGGTACAGTTCTGCCCTGGCCAAAATCTTCGCCTGGTGTCCCTCTCTATGGAGCCTCGTCCTTTCGGCTATCTGAAGTTTGATGGGGGGAATCTCCGCTATGACAAGTACGGCCTCCGTAGCTACCGTTCGGTAAGCCGAATGACGGCCAGTCTAGTAACTCTTTCCAGCATAATTTCGTGACACCTGTATTTCGTGGCTCCTTCCCAAATTGGGGCGGCGTGTAGGATAATTGAGGAGACCACAGCTTCCCCTTTTTCGGGCCGGGTCCTCCGACATTCGGCATCAGCCTTGCCAACGCCATGTACGCCTTATGCGCCTTTGTCGTTACTTCTCTGACGTGGGTGGTCATGTCCAAGTGAACGTCCAGGTACTTTATCGATTTTGACGACTCGATCGTGTCATCGCCCACTTGTGATTCCACCCTCGTCAGATTCCGCTTTCCGGTTAGTGTGGCGATCTCGGTCTTGTGCCCAGCAAGAGTGAGTCCCATAGTCTCGAGGGTCTGGCTGATCTTTTCGATGGCGTCCATGGGCCTCTCCTGCATGACTTACACCCGCCAGGTTCTATACCCACATATCCTTACTCACCACATCCTACGCCGTCTGGATTTTATACTCGCCATGTTCTATATCCCTAAACCTTTGCTGATCAACTTGTCCTTGCCCATCTCCAATTGGCCACCGGTGTTACGTGTCCACCAGATATGTGGCCTATACTATCTATACCATCTCACTCTTACCGGTTCCTTTCTACTGGTCGCACTCTGCGCCATAAATTAACGCACTGCGAGGTGCTCTACGCACTCATATCATTCACCACTCACACCAATCACAATCAGCTCATCGCCGTTTTCCATTCGAACGACGCCAGTACCGTGTGACCCATACTAGCCGGACTTTATACCCTCACATTGTTATTCGCCGCGCCCTACATTACTATAGGCGTGCCCTACATCCCTATGATCCTCACATGTTGTACCTTTTACACCTCCACACCCATACCGGTCGCACCTGACGCTGCAGCACCAATCACCTGTTCACCTACTGACCATCTCCATGTCGCTACCTACTTCCGAGCGACCGCCGACGCCGGGGGACCCCCAAACACATGGGCTTACCTTTCTTGAATTTAATCCCTTTCGCTAATGTTATAGGCAGATCTACACCTCTTCGAATCCCAGTGACGGACACTCCACTTATCTTCGTGGTCATAGCATAATCCGTCGGGCGTCTCTAAGAGGGGGAAAACGGTATCACCCAAAACAACTAAATTTAATTTTTTTCTATCCAGCGCACAGCTTCCGAACTATAAGTAGTAATCTCTAGAGGCCGTGAATTATCCATTCCAGTTGCTGCGTCAGCGTTCTTTCTCTTTTTCTCAAAGTTTGTAGCTTTCAGTGTTCTTCGATGAAGTCAGTCCAGTTTATTGAAGTTCTTATTCGCTGCGCCCTACATCCCTATAGCCGCGCTCTACATTACTATAGCCGTGCCCTACATCCCTATAATCGTCACCTGTTATATCTTCTACACCTCCACACCCATAGCGGTCGCACCTTACACTGCAACACCAATCATCTGTTCACCTACTGACCAACTCAATGTCGCTACCTACTTCTGTGAGGCCCGCCTAATCTTCGTGGCCATAGCATTTAAATAATCCGTCGGGCGTCTCTAAGAGGGAGAAAACGGCATCACCCAAAACATTCAAATTCTATTATTTTTTTTCCGGCGCACAGCTTCCAAACTACATAGTAACCTCTAGAGGGCGTGAATTATCCATTCCGTGTATTATTTTATTGGTATCCCCTACGTGAGGCGAATTCAGGTATAGCTTCCAGTATTCTTCGAATGAACTCAGTCCAGTTTACTCCAAGTGCAAAAGACAACAATTGTTTTAAGTTGCGGTTTTAATTCACTGCACTCTCATCATTGTTAGTCATAGATTGTTTACCTTTCGGCGCCTAAAAGTTGGAGAACCGCTTACTTTCTGATATAATTTATCAGCGCGTCGTTCGAAGCGACCCAAAAGCAAACAGACTTTTTCCCCGAAACGAGGGCCCATTAATTATTCGAACTTCGGACAAAACTGCCCCCCTGTTTGTTCGCCATTATTATCTCCGAGAAGTCGCCGCTTCTTCGCGTGCGCCCCCTCCCAGCAGCAATCGTGTCGTGACTTACTTCATCGCGCCATCAGCGGACGATAGCCGGCAAGACAAATATTTGCCGGTAGTTAGCGTCGTGTTTGCTCTTCACGCATGGCGGCCCTCCGGCGATAGTATCGTCGAATCGATGTCGTCACCGCGCATCGGTCAACCCTACCACCACCACCCCTTTTGAATCGCTGACGGTTCACAAGTTAGAAATTTATGAGGGCCCCCGATAAAGAAATTCGCGTCATCGCTTCTCGGGTGGTGGAAGAGACGACGTCTTTGATCTTCTTTCGTTCATTCTTAACGCCGTGCCGGTAATGGGTTGGACAAATTGGAAGAAGCATTACTAAACGCCCCCGCCCCCTCCTTTTTACTGCTCCGACTCGGAGCTGTGTTTGAAATATTCCACAGTTCAACACAGGCGTTTCACTGTCGGGCCGGGTCATTCCTGACATGCTTTGCTGGTGGCCTAGTACAACAATAAAATGTCGGGCAACTCAATCAGCAAGCTCGGTGGTGAATTATGGGGTTGCTGCCGCACGTAAAATATGTAAAGCACATTCATAGAATACATTTTTCGAAATCTTCGGAATAAATTCCGGAAACCTCGCGCACTTTATATTCATAGGATGGAGCGGTGGAACGCACGAAACGTATTACCGGGGCGGGCGGGGGGAAACGCGCGCACACCGCTCCTTCATGATCCGAACTATTAAACATGTGCCCGTTTTATTACCTTCGTCCTTTGAGCCGCGCCGAATTTAATAACGCCCGTTCCGAAACAAGAGGGAAACTTCCGCGGGAAATTGAATTCGAAACGTTGCCACCACCGCCGCCGCCGCTCGTTTTCACGGCCCACTTCAACGTAACAATTAATTTCGGGAACAAAACGAATTTGCGCGCGCCCCCTCCTCACTCATCATAACCGACTTTTATTTAATGAAAACGGTGATGATGGTTTTAACGAGTCGGAAAAATAAGCGCGATTTACGAGGTCAAGTTACGTTCTTGAGAAACAGATTGATTGGAAGTGCTTAGGGACATTTAACATTAACTGTTGATATATAACATCCAAATTCTTCGCTTAACGCCATCTCATTTTAAAGTTAATAACTATTAAGTAGGTAAGACCATCTGTCCATACACGTGATCGCAGGTTTACTTGCGGATTAAAAAAAAAATTAAATAATGAGTTGCTATGCAGTCCAGGGCTTCTGTGCCCATAGAATTCCGCAATTGTCTCCGATTGGCAATTGTTTTTTTTTTCTTATACAGTAATCGGCAGAAAGACGGACTCGTGTATGAAACTTGTTTATTCTTGATTTCTCGAAAAAATTCATTCTTAACGAAAGTTCCCGCCTCTTCCCAAACTCAGAATGCACTTGTCGAAATTTGAATACCTCTTGCCATATACCGAGGAAGTCAAAATATTTGAAATCGACGTAAGAGTAAAGTACCTTTATCTTTCGAGATACGACGTAGTATTATTTGGAAAAGTCATTTAGAATTGTTGCAAGACCTCAAATATGAAATCACGGCCGCCTACGACGAAAAAAGTTTTTTCCTTATACAAATACCGGTGTCAATGACGTGATACACGTCAATTTTTTTTCGTCGTAGGCGGCCGTGATTTCATATTTGAGGCCTCGTAATAATTCCGAATAACTTTTTCAAATGATATTTGCGCGTATCTTGAAGAATAAAGGTACTTTACTCTTACGTCGCTTTCAAATATTCGGACTTCCTCGGTATATGGCAAGAGGTATTCAAATTTTGACAAGCGCATTCTGAGTTTGGGAAGAGGAGGGAACTTTCGTCGAAAATGAATTTTTCCGAGAAATCAAAAATAAAAAAGTTTCCCCACACGAGTCCGTCTTTCTGCCGGTTACTGTATATTAAAAAAAAAAAAAACAAATAGACTTGTGTGTTGCCAATCGAAAACGATTGCGCAATTGTATGGGCACAGAAGCCATGGACTGCATAGCAACTAATTATTATACCGAGGAAGTCAAAATATTTGAAAACGACGTAAGAGTAAAGTACCTTTATTCGTCGAGATAGGCGCAAATATCATTTGGAAAAGTTATTCAGAATTATTATGAGGTCTCAAATACGAAATCAGGGCCGCCTACAACGAAAAAAAAATCGCATGTATCGTGCCATTGACACCGGTATTTGTATAAAAAGCTTTTTTCGTCGTAGGCGGCCATGATTTCATATTTGAAATCTTGTGACGATTCTAAATGACTTTTTCAAATAATGTTACGTCGTATCTCGAAAAATAAAGGTACTTTACTCTTACGTCGATTTCAAATATTTTGATTTCCTCGGTATATGGCAAGAGGTATTCAAATTTTGGCAAGTGTATTTTGAGTATGACAAGATGCAGGAACTTTCATAAAGAATAATTTTTCCTGAGAAATCGATTTCCTGCCGATAACTGTATTTATACCAATAGTTGTGTTGATTTTTTTTTTTTTTAATTTGCAGACGAAGTCGATGTGATTGGTTACACGAGTACCCAAAGTGACACGGATGACCACTCGAGTGTACAGTCGGCGTCGAGCGACAGCGGAGTGACCATGTCTACCAGCCGCCTCACCTTGTCCGAAATGGAGGTGCTGTAGAGAGGAGACATGCAGGTGCCGCCGCCGCCGCGACCAGAGCCAGTCCTCTAGTCAACGAACATGTCTGCTGCAAACTATCATCGTATCCAAAACATAAATTATTTATATATGTAAATTGTACATATTTTAAATTTAAAGAAAACAAAAAGCAAAAAAAAGAAGAAAACAGAAAACAAAAGAAGCATGGGATAGCGCGCGCGCGCGCGCGTGTTTTAAGAAGCAGCGGCCGCCCCGGCCGTGCGTTATCTCACTTGAGATTAGTTCGTCGTGTAAGTTAAAAACAAAAGTTTCATACCCTCCCACGTACATACATACATAGATAGGTTTAGCGTGCCCAGGCAGGGCTCTGGCTCTGCGCCCCGTGCCCCAGCGAGCGCCCAGATCCACGGAGTCGTCAAAACTGATTTGTAAAAAGAACAAATAAACTTTGTACAGTGTTAGAATGTGTGCGAGGCGGGCCACACGCCGCGGCAGATCTCCGGCCCGCCACCGTCGCCCCTCCCACCCCCCGCCTTCCCTCCTCCCTCACCCGCCCTAACCCCCCCTCGCCCCCCCAAAACATCGGTTTAGCATTCAAAGAGTACAAATTCTTTATATATCCCGATGATACGGGACCTTATTATATTTTATATGACGCGGGCGGGACGCGGAGATTCCGCGCCGCCGCCCCGCGAGAACTGAAACATGGTGTGCGTGCGTGCGTGCGTGTGCGTTGAGAGCTTGACAGGTGATTGCACGGGTACTGTTTTTTCGGTGAGGCCAAGATGGACGACCCTTCTCATCATCATAGCCAATCTTTAACGTTACGGTCCTGTCACGTCAGCCCACGTCATGAAACGGTATATTTAGTAATTAGGAATATACCGAGTGATCCATACTGCACGAACTGAATTCTTGGAGCTCTGTCGCAAATTATTTGTAAGGGTCAAGAAGCACGGACCACTTTTGCAGATGTCGAAATTGACCGCTGGTGTTCAGAAGGAATTAGTCCCGAACTGTGTTTGTTTGCTCTACTTGAACACAATCCGTGTTACAACCCGAAATTAACGTGACCGAAAATGATTTGTGCGTCAGACGAGCTAAAGCCAACTTTGATGTAATATGTTGGCTGCACTGCCATATCGTTAGCTCTTAACAGTTAAAAGTGATCCGTGTGTTTTGACTCTCACAGGAAAAAATAAATAAATCCTTACTTTTGTGCGACTTGAATTATACAGTGAGGGCAAAAACGATTGTGAAGATCACGCGCAAGCTCGCTGCTATTTTTTTTTGTCGATGTATTTGCCAGCCGAAGAAATTGTAATTTGAAATGTACAGTGCGGCCAAAAATGAATCGTTAAGGTCACGCGATCTTTTATAAGTCCGCACATGGCGGTTAATGAAAGGCCACGTGGTTATTCTTCGTGTAAAAAATCTCCATTTTCGATCGTTTTTGTAGTTATGGAAAAATAAATTTGTATTTTTTAAGACGAAAAGATCGCGCTCGCTCATTTGTTTTTGGCTACACCTTTTCGAGCACTAAAGACACGTCGCATGATTCTCTCCCCCCAAAAAAAAACGAAAGAATCAACGTCACTTCCGGTCGCCACGGTTACAAATAAAGAAATTTTCGATCGTGCGCCATCTACGGGGCGAACACGTTCATTTGTTTTCTGCTGTACTTTTTTGAGTGCCAAAAAAACATGAATTTGGGATTTTGGAACCGAGTCCTTTTTTTTTAATAATTTGAATGTTCAGTGCCCGGAAATATTTTGAAGATCGAAGAAAAAGGAAGGATCGCGCGCCATCTCAAGTCGATTTGGAAGAACCACGCATTAACGCGCCGTTCGTTTGTTTTTTTGGCACTCTTCCGGGCATTAAAGATTATGTAATTTGGGTTTCCTCATTGTAAAACAATTTGAATGTACAGTGCAGCAAAAAAATATTTTGATGAAAGGTCACGTGATCTCTCACTTGTCGGCGCATGAGCGCGATTGCAGACAAATAAGAGACCACGTGATCTTCAAACATCGTCGTTGCGTGCCAAGTCTTGGTCGAAACAAAAAAAAACGTCACTTACGTTTGCCAGGGTAAAACAGAGTTTGAAGATCGCGCGCGCCATCTAGAATCGTTCGGAACAAACAAGCGCGCGGGCGCATCGTTCATTTGTTTTTCGCTGCACTAAATAAATCATGTGAAATTGTAGTTTCGGAACTGGTTCCATATTTTTAAATTAAATAATCGAATGTACAGTGCGGCCAAAGATAATTGAACGTCACTTCCGGTCGCGATGATGAAACGGACAAAAAAAAAATAAACTTTCGATTTTGAAAATCGCAAGACAGCGCGCGCCATCTCGAATCGTTCGGAACAATCGCGTTGTTCTTTTGATTCTTGCTGCTAAATTAATTAATAAATGTACAGTGCGGCCAAAAATAATTGCGCGACGAGACTTTCGTGATCCAAAAACAAAAGAAATCACTTCCGGTCGTCATAATCAAACGGACAGAAAAAAAGGAAACTTTCGATCGTGAAAATTGGAAAACAGCGCGCGCCATCTCGAATCGTTCGGAACAATCGCGTTGTTCATTTGTTTCTTGCTGCTAAATTAAAAACAGTAAATGTATGTGCGACCAAAAATAATTGCGCGACGAACCTTTCTTGATCCAAAAACAAAAGAAATCAATGTCACTTCCGGTCGCCATGATCAAACAGACAAAAAAAAAAGAAACTAATCGATCGTGAAAATTGGAAAACAGCGCGCGCCATCTCGAATCGTTCGGAACAATCGTGTTGTTCTTTTGTTTCTTGCTGCTAAATTAATTAATAAATGTACAGTGCGGCCAAAAATAATTGCGCAACGAAACTTTCGTGATCCAAAAAAAAAAAAAAAACAAATGAACGTCCCTTCCGGCCACCATGATAAAACGGACAGAAAAAGGAAACTTTCGATTTTGAAGATGGAAAGACCGCGCGCGCCGTCTCGAATCATTCATTGTTCATTTGTTTTTTGCTGCACTTTTTGAGCGCTAAAAAATTTATGTGAAATTGTAGTTTCGGAACCGGTTCCTTATTTTTAAATTAAATAATTGAATGTACAGTGCGCGACGAGCCTTTCTTGGTCAAAAAAAAAGAATGATAAGAAATTTTTAATTTTGAACAAAGAAACGCGTGCGCCATCTCGAATCGTTCGGAACGATCACGTTATTCTTTTGTTTCTTGCTGCTAAATTAATTAATAAATGTATAGTGCGACCAAAAATAACTGCGCGACAACTTTCGTGATCCAAAAAAAAAATAAGTAAAAAACGTCATCTCCGGCCGGCATGACAAAACGTACAGAAAAAGGGAAACTTTCGATTTCGAAGATGGAAAGACTGCGCGCGCGCGCGCCATCTCGAATCGTTCAGAACAATCACGTGCAGGCGCGCGTTGTTCATTTGTTTTTTTGCTGCACTTTTTGGGCGCTAAAAAATTTATATGAAACTGTAGTTTCGGAACTGGTTCCTTATTTTTAAATGTACAGTGCGGCCAAAAATAATTACGCGTCGAGCCAAAAAAAAAAAAAAAAAGACGCAAGGAAAATTTCGATTTTAAAGATCAAAGAATCGCGCGCGCCCTCTCTTATCGTTCGTTTGTTACTTACTGCAGTTTTGCAGAATAACGTGAAATTGTAGTTTCTTTATTTTTAAATTAAGTAATTAAATGTGTGTACAGCGCGACCAAAAATAATTGTGAAGGTCACGTGATCTCTCTTACATCCGCACATAAGGGCGCATGCGTAGTTATTTAGAGACCACGTGACCTTCAGCCAAGGTTTACTCACAGGCGCCATTTCTCATCTTACTTCCAATTTTGAAGATCGGAAGACAACGCGCGCCATCTCGTATCGCTTAGAGCAATTACCCGTTTCATTTTTATTGTAACCATGACGACCAAATTGCACAAAATACTGATGTTGCACTCGCATCGAGGGCTCCATATATATAAAATAACGTAATCAGTCTTGTCAACATGGATCACGCGGTATATTCAACTTAATGTACTAGAAAAAGTGACTGGCTTCATTTGTTTGTTAAAAAACTGATAATAATGAAACGCCTGAGTTTATAGGCAACCCTACTATCACTTACGCCGATTCAGTTGCCTACCCACTTAGGGGATCGTTTTTCTAATTTTTGGTGAAGCTGTGATGATGTGTAACGAAACGTAAAACAAATCGATTATTTTTGTAAGTATTTAGGATACACACAGTCGTTCCGTACTATTGCGAAACCAAAAATTTAATATTAGGGGGAAACAAAGAGGAAGCGTCGTCGCTCCTGCCTCGCCGCCATATTTCTTATAAATGTCTGCTTCTCTTAGCCTACAGTTTGCAAAGTCTATAGGATTCTGTGTTTACTTACTCATCAAAATGCTTTTTCGCAAACAAGAAAAAAAAAACGAGAATAATAAATGTAAATATAACGGATGATCACTTGTGTTACTGACTGACTGATGACGCTGATGATGACGTTGAAACAAAAACTAAAAAAAAAGAGAATGAAAGTGGAGGAAACAAGCTGTGAGTACAGCAGCAATATGAATTGATACAGTGTTGTGAATCGCTACATCCTCCTCACTTGTATATGTTTCATAGGTGTCTCTTAGATAAGTTTTAGGGTGTAGGTTTAATTCCCACATTCAAGACATTTTGCTGCTTCGTGTCTAGAAAACAGTCGCTTCCCCCTCTGGTGGTTCGGGGCTGAAACTTCGCCCTCGAGCTGAGTGTGTACTACTCACCACCTGCGCACAAAATCAGCGGCGTGCGATCAAACTCTCGACCATTCCATAACTCATAAATAACAAATCGGCGTAGCTTCAGCCCCGAAATACAAACGAATCTACTAAATAGTAAGTTATTAGACCAGCACTCCTGTCACCTGAATCAACTCTTTCATGATTGTATGAGAAAATAATAATATTGTACATAAATACTTGTAACTATTCATATTGCATTGTTCTTCTGTTCTATATAATTTTTCAATTCTATAAAAATAAAACTTTGTGTATTATTATACTTAATTGTTTCGAGTTTAGGTGTAGTTTCTCTTAGATGTAAATTATAGTTGAGCGAACGGCGCGCCACGTCCAAGCATTTATAAGTTCTCTAAGGTGCGAACATCAAAAGAAAAAGAAACGATTGTACATTTTCAAATGCAATATTAGGTTTTATTAAATATAATTTTTGATTTACTTTACTGAAACGTTTATTTGTGATTGGGCGACGGATACCTTCTACTATCTACTGCATTCGAACGCACCCAATTAATTAAATTACTCCAATGTTGCCAAATTTTTGGAGAATTTGAAAGTTGATAGTGTTATCACGTTACCGTAAGGTAAACACCTAGTGTTGCCGGTAAAGTAACATTCATTTGTTACCGGTAATGTTACCTGTGTTGCCAACTTAATGCAAAAAATGTTGCCAGAAACAAACAAAAAAGAAAAAATTGCAAAAAAGCTCAAACAATATCGTTTCTAAATTGAAAAAAAAAAAATGAAAAACCACTCATATGTTGGCACACAATGTAAAACACTTCTGGAAATAAAAACACAAGGTGAAAAATCGAAAGAAGGATAAAGGTGGAGAAAATTTGGTTACAAAAAAAAAAAAAATAAAAGGAATTTAAAAATATTAAAACAATAAAAGACGATCGCCAAATTCAAGATATGTTTGAGAGGGAAATGGAAAGTTTGCAGAGGAGAAACAACACCCACTAAGAAAAAACGAAAAACGTCTTAACCAAAAGGCAATACTAATAACAAGAACCATAATAATTTATTATTATTTGTCAAAAAAATCTAAATTACAATTACAAAAAAAATTAGATAGAAAGCAAAAAACAATCGGTAAGTTAAACTTCCAATGAAAATGAGACAACTAAGAACAAAAGAAAAAATGATATGCATTTGATATCAAATTAATCAGAAAGTTCTAAGTAAGTACAGGTAAGTATATTTAATTTTATTTAGAAAATGTTGGTAATGTTACAGTAACATTACCGGCGAGATAAAAATAAATTAACAGGTTTAGTTTTGAACGAACATTTTAAGCAAAAGTCGATTCATCCGCGTTTTTAAATTGGCGGCAAACTGAGACGTACGTTCCGTCACCTCGTCGCACTCATGTGATCCTGATACAGTCTTAGTTTTGGATGAAAATTTCAAACGAAAGTTCGATTCGATCGCATGTTTTGAAATTGGCGGGAAACTGAGACGTACGTTGTAACACACCTCATCGCACTCATGTGATCCTGATACAATTTTAGTTTTGAACGAAATTTTAGGCAAAAGTTCGATGTTTTTAAATTGGCGGGAAACTCAGACGTACGTTCAAACACCTCAGCGCATTCATGTGATCCTGATACAGTCTTAATTTTGGATGAAAATTTCAAACGAAAGTTTGATTCGAACGCGTGTTTTGAAATCGGCGGGAAACTGAGACGTACGTTCAGACACCTCAACGCACTCATGTGATCCTGATACAGTCTAGTTTTGAACGAAATTTTAGGCAAAAGTGCGATGTTTTTAAATTGGCGGGAAACTGAGACGTACGTTGTAACACACCTCATCGCACTCATGTAATCCTGATATAGTCTTAGTTTTGGATGAAAATTTCAAACGAAAGTTCGATTCACACGCATATTTTTAAATTGGCGGGAAACTGAGACGTACGTTCAAACACCTCGTCGCACTCATGTGATCCTGATACAATTTTAGTTTTGGACGAAATTTGAGGCAAAAGTGCGATGTTTTTAAATTGGCGGGAAACTGAGACGTACGTTCAAACACCTCATCGCACTCATGTGATCCTGATATAGTCTTAGTTTTGGATGAAAATTTCAAAGGAAAGTTCGATTCACTCGCATATTTTTAAATTGGCGGGAAACTGAGACGTACGTTCAAACACCTCATCGCACTCATGTGATTCTGATACAATTTTAGTTTTGGACGAAATTTGAGGCAAAAGTGCGATGTTTTTAAATTGGCGGGAAACTGAGACGTACGTTGTAACACACCTCATCGCACTCATGTGATCCTGATACAGTCTTAGTTTCGGATGAAAATTTAAAACGAAAGTTCGATTCACACGCACGTTTTGAAATTGGCGGGAAACTGAGACGTATGTTCAAACACCTCAGCGCACTCATGTGATCCTGATACAGTTTTAGTTTTGGCCGAAATTTGAGGCAAAAGTGCGATGTTTTTAAATTGGCGGGAAACTGAGACGTACGTTGTAACACACCTCATCGCACTCATGTGATCCTGATACAGTCTTAGTTTTGAATGAAATTTCAGACATCTATTTGCAGCTTTTATCAAAAGATGGCGCAGGTAAAATCAATATAAAAATTTCCACGTGCAATAAATAAAGCTTTCTTTTATTAGTATTATTATTGATTGGTTTTATCAGTGTTTGATAATCAAAAATTAATAAATATGTACTTATAATATTCATAATAATTTATTTCTCAATTCCATGATTACAGGACTCATAGTAACTAGAAAATAGTATAATTTCACAATGATCCTAAACGAACGCGCTCGTGTCTGTGTGTTCAAGTGAAACGCACTCGATCCTAACGTTAACATTTTTTATATAAGTCGATGGAACGAACGATAGATAAAACTCAGACGTATTCAACGCAGTATCATTAAAAAAATCACATTATTCTAAGCTCGCGTCATATCACTAGAAACGAAAAGTAACGACGACGTTATTTCGTAGTTTCAAGTGTATTTACAAGATTTCATAATAAAAACAAAACGAAAAGAAAAAGAGGCGGACGATAACACAATCACAGAAACAGCGGGTGGAATGTTTTAAATAATTATTAATATTATCACGAATGAATATGCACGCAGTCTTATTGCTGGCAAAGACAAATTATTGCAAACGTCTATGTTGAAATCAGATGGAAAGAATTACTTTTTTGGATCAAAAAGTTTTGAGTCTTACTTTTATGAACAGTCAGAATCTTCTAACTTTTGGTGTTGTCCTTGAGTCAATCGATCAAAACTTTTTAATTCAAACACCGATTACGAAGTAGATAACATGGCACTATACTTTCTTTCTTTGGAATACACGAGAGAACACTTACAATTCATAGTTTTGGAATCTCATGCTAAAAGTGCGGCCACTCGGGCCGTTAAAGCTCTAAACGCGTTGAAGCTCCTAAGCACTTTGGAAGTGCGTCGTCGAAAACGAGAGAAAGAGAATTCCCTATATACGTTATTAACTCTATAACATTAAACATCGAAAAGCACAACAGTAAAAGTACAGTTTGTACATTTGACTAGAAACGATTTTATCACAATACGATCGAAGAGGAATGCGCGAAAACTCAATCGTCGGTCGACATCAGCCGGACGCTGTCCTCGGCCGAGGACCTCAAAGCACCGGACGTCAGCAGCGAAAACCTGTCCTGCATGATCGGTCTGGGAAGCGACCTCAAAGGCGACGTGCTCTCAGATCCATCCCAGCTCGTGTGCTTATGTTTCGGCTCACTCTTAATCACCTTATCTTTACCCTGTAAATTATAAATCAATCAATAACTAGTCATCTTATCTTTACCCTGTAAATCAATCCGTCATTTATTATTTTTCCTTTCAATTTTAGTTACCACCTTTTTATTTTTATTTGCCTTTTAATTTGCATTGTTTCACATCATTTCCTAATTTTGGTTATGTCTAAATTTGGCGATTTTTTGGAAACAAGTCGGTGACTTTGTGTATAAATAATCTGGCAACCCTGATCCCGCCACAATCAGCGATGCAAACCAAATTCTGAAAATTTCGGTCAACTCCCGCTATTCCAATTTGAGTCACAAGGACGTCCACCAAAATTTTGAGAACCAGGTTGGCATCCCTGCCCCCTCACCCAATAAAAAAAGTTCATTACTTACCAAGACCTCGACATGTAAAGTCTCGTCATCGCAAGGAAAATGAAACACACGATGGCTAGGTGATTTGGGCCAACTCGTTGGGGGCGGACTGCGTATCATGTGCTCGTGCATTTCAGGAAGCGTCAGCGGATCCACGTCTAAATCCATGGGAAACTCCTGCGTTTAACACAAACCCATTCAAATATTTATTTATTTAAGTGGGGAGGGGGCAGACTCACCCGTGATACCAGCGTTGTATTATCGGATTCGGTATCGTCCAGAATGTCAGCCAGACTTTCCCTGCTTGCTATCACCTGCTGCAAATTAAAAAGTAAAATACATGAGGGACGCTTTCGGTTTGGTTCGCATACTTTGAGGAATGGGTTATCCTGGCGTGATGCTCTCAGGGCTTCCATGTCTTGGTCTATGTTGCGTATTCGCCCCGGAGTTAACGTCACAGTAGAGATCGCAGGTGATGGTGGACATGTTACTGGGAGGGTTAGGTAGTAGTCCACGGCTGACACGCTGAGGGTTGACTGGGCTCGCCCCACTGAGTTATATCCGTACTGTCGAGTGTCTGAGGAACGCACAGGCGTAAGTTACACCTAAGCAATGACGAAATGAACTTACCCGAGCTGGTTTTCTTTCTGTTCATGTTTGTCGGCGCAGATTACATGCTGCGGAACGCACGTATTGAATTCATATCGGCGAAAATAACCAAAGTTATTATTAACATTATAATTTCATAATGAGTATTATTGACGTGCGTAAGTTCATACTTTTGACACATTTGGTTTTGACAGTGTAGAGGGCGCCACGCGCGAGCAGAGTTGCCAATTTTGTCTAACATATTGTCGCCAACATTTCAGAATGAAATCGCCCAATGCGTATATTACATATGGAAGATAAAAAATTTTAGTCGCCAAATTCAGAAGTAAGAATCGCCCACTAATACATTTTAAATGGACAAAAGAAAATTTTTGGTCACCAAGTTTTACTGAAAAATCGCCCAAACGGCGATAAATCGCTCACATTGGCAACCCTGCGCGCGAGAGTCCTGCCATCTTTGATGTAACTTCCGAAGTTAGCCGGGCAGTGTTACCAATTCTGGTGGTTTATCGCAATTTTGGCGAATGAATTTTGAAACTTGCTTTAACACGTTGGCCCCCGCGAGAAGATACACGGAAAATTCACTTCGGTATCCAAGAGTATCAACAATTGATTGTCAAATTTTTTTTATGGCCAGGAAAACTAATATTTGCTTCTCAGATCACATAGATACTTGTTTAAAATGTTTATTGATTCTGATTAACATTAAAATTATTTACTTAACGACTTTCTGCGTGCCCAAATCTAACGACCTAACCTCTTCTGCCTTCCCGCGCCATTACGCTCTCTGCACGCGACCGTCACTCAGGCGTACCAACTTTCAATTTTCATAAAATTAAAATCCCTAACAGTAACTTTTATGCAACCGATGGTACACGGCTGTAAGCTATATAAACTAGCTTTGACCTGAACCTGAGTGACTTGACGGATGATTCTCATTTTTTTCTCATTAATTTTCTCCAAAACATGAAATGAAAAATAAATCAATAAAACTAGTAAAGCAAACATACAATTTTTCATTTGTTTTAAATTTTGTTTGCATTTGATTTTCTCATTTTAATTTTCCTTTTCGAATCGTGATCGAAACCACATTGGAAAGAAAAAATTAAAATAAAACAAAATTTAAATTAGAAAATAAAACAAATGAAGCACGAAAATATAACTTTCATTTTTCATTTGTTTTATATTATATTATATAAATGTTATTTGCTTTTTGTTTTTCATTTAATATTTGGTTTTTGTTTTTTTTTTTTTTTTTAGTTTTGAGTGTTATTTGTTTTCGGTCTTTCCACTAGATTTTTTCGTTTTAATTTCTCCCTTTCTCCAAAAACATGAAATGAAAAAATAAATAAATGAAAATAGTAAAACAAATGAAAGATTTTTCATTTGTTTTATTTTGCATTTTAAGTTTTGTTTTAGCCTTTGTTTTCATTTGATTTTCTCGTTTTCATTTTCTCCTTGTCTCCAAAAAAAAAATGAAAAGAATAGTTTTCTATTTTAAATTTTAGTTGCCTATTTTCGTTTAATTTTGTTTTGATTTTTGTTTTTTTTTTCAAATTTTTCTTGTTCGTTGAGTTTTTTTTTTATTTGCCTTTGGTATTTCGTTTGACTTTTTCATTTAATCTCCATTTCTCAAAAAAAAAAATGAAATAAAAAATGAAAAACAAAATTAAAAATTGAAATAAAAAAAATGAAAAAATCAAATGAAAGACCGAAAGGCAAATAAAAAACTCGATGGAACAGAAAAATTTGAATAAAAACAAACACAAGAAATTAAACGAAAAAAATAAATAAAATTTAAAATTGGAAGAAAAACAAAATTCAAAAATTAAATAAAAAACAAAAGGCAAATAAAATTTAAAATTAGGAAACAAAACAAATGAATAATGAAACTACATAATATTTTCGTTTTTCATTTGTTTTATTGTTTTAAATTTTGAATCACTAAAATTTTTAATAATGTTATCATTTATTTACTTTCATTTTCTCCTTTTCTCCAAAAAACTAATTGAAAAAATAAAAGACAAAGAGCAAACAAAATCTAAAATAAACAAATGAAAAATGAAAGTAATATTTTCGTTTTTCATTTGTTTCATTTTCAATTTTAAATGTTGTATGCCATATGTTTTTCATTTCATGTTTTGGGGAAAAGGACACAAATAAAATGAGAAAATCAAATGGACGACTAATTTCGAAAAAAAAATAATGAGTCATTATTTATCTTCATTTTTCATTTGTTTAATTTTCTATTTTAAATTTTGTTTGCCTTTTGTTTTTCATTTCATTTTTGTTTTTTTTTTTAAATTTTTCCTTTCCATTGAGTTTCTGATTTGCCTTCGGTCTTTCATTTGACTTTTTTATTTTAATTTTCCCCATTTCTCCAAAAAAAATGAAATGAAAAGTGAAAAACAAAATTAAAAATCGAAATTAAAAAAATTAAAAATTGCTCCAAAATTAAAATAGAAATATCAAATGAAAGAGCGAAAGGCAAATGAAAAACTCAATGGAAAAGAAAAATTTGAGAAAGGAAACAAAAACAAAAGGCAAATAAAATTTAACATTTGAAAAGTAAAACAAAGTTTAAGAATTAAATGAAAAACAAAAGGCAGAGAAAATTTAAATTTACGAAAATAAAACAAATGAAAAATGAAACTACATATTTTCGTTTTTCATTTGTTTTATTTTCTGTTTTAAATTTTGTTCGTCTTTTGTTTTTAATTATTTCTTTTCACTTTTGTTTTTGTTTTTTCAAAATTTCTTTCCATTAAGTTTTTGTTTTGCCTTTAGTCTTGCACTCGATTTTCTTTTCCTCCTTTTCTTCAAAATATAAAATAAAAAAATAGATAAATGAAAATTAAACATTTTTTTCATTTGGTTTATTTTTCATTTTAAACTTTGTTTGCCTTTTGTTTTCATTTGATTTTTTCATTTTATTAAAAATAATGATAATAATAATTTTCATTTGTTTCTTTTTTTCTATTTTAAATTTTGTTTGACTTTTGTTTCATTTGATTTTTTCATTTTATTAAAAATAATGATAATAATGATTTGTCATCCGCCTAGACCTCAACAAAAGAACACTACTGATCCGATCAAGCGCCCTTAGATTCAAATGTAACGCTCGAAAAAGCAAAGCCCTTTGACATGTTTTAGCAGAGAAACAAACCAAATATAGAGGGATTACAGAACGCGCGAGAGAGCACAGATCGTCGACCAGTTTTAGCAGAGAAACAAACCAAACATAGAGGGATTACAGAACGCTGTTATCCCGAGAGAATTAAAGCTCCTAGATTATTAAAGTTTCGCAAATGTGGCTCCACTTTCTGGCGGCAAAATTTAAAATGCGCTACAATGCTCATTCTTCTGATAATTTTTTTAATGTTATCAATAAGTTAATTATTTCTTAATCGCGAAAAATTTATTTTAAAATTAAAACTTCAAACTTATTTTTACATTCGCCAAATTGCACTCGTTTATTCTTCAATGGCCGGTTAACTTTAAGTTTTGGTTTATTCCCTCGACAACAATTGTTCTTTGACAACAAACTGAAGGTTAAAGTTCTCTTGTGATAGAATAATCGGGTCTTAATGACTTCTTGATTCTTTATTGCGATTTACTTTATGTAACTCTCAATGAAAAGTACACTTTGCATTTTATAAAAGAATCTAAGAGTCATTTTAACACAAAATACCCAAGATTTACAAACAAATTTATTGATTACATAATTTAAACGAGCCGTATAGTGCACCAAAAAACATGTAAACTACGAGTCACACACGTCCGGGGTGGCCCCATCCACATCCACATCAACATCGGATGAAATCAAAGCCACAGCATATCCCCCCGATTCATTCGATCCGATGTGAAGGATGGCCTCCTCCCCGGACGGAAACGTGCCTTACAAAATGTACACGGATACATAACAAAACCACTAAAACACCTAGACCTAAAAACAGAGTGACAAATAGAGGCATCGTATCATCGGTAATTAAAAAATATCATCAAATGCATTTGTCTCAATGTATGTAGTATGTATGTATATTCATCCACAAATAGACCTAGACTAGCGCCCTCTTTGCTGATCGACGGAATAAATATAATAATCATAATCACGACTACTCTACTAAGAGCACTTTTCGGACAGAATTCAAGACGACCCAAAAGTTGCAGAACAAACAAGTTTTTTTTTTTTTATTTTCTTTTGATGATGAGTTTTATAAAGTCACGACGTTTAGCGTTTATTGTCTAAAACAATGCGGACTATTGGACGATAATAAATTCTCTTAAAAATCAACTCTAACATAGCCTAAATTTAAGAGATGCGATGGAGTTCCTCGCTTAATAAGATTTGCTAAATCGGAACTATTTTGAGATTAGTTCCTCTCACACATCCACTCACGCTCACACACACACGCACACACATGATGGTTATATAAACTGGGCTACTTTAATTTTCATTGCACATTTTGCTTCTTATTTTACCTTTTTTTTTTTTTTTTAAGCCGAAATATAATGGCCCTCTTGTACTTCGGCATCTTCGGTAGGAAATTAAAAACACATTTAAACACACGTCACAGTATTACAAAGCAAATCTTAAAGTGTATCACAATAAAACTTAAATGTAATTCTGAGTTGGTTCCGTAAATAAATTAAACGAGAGCTAGAACGGACTCATTTACAGGAGATTTATTTCAAGCACGGTGGGAGAGATTCAAGCTTAAATCTAAGTCAAATGCGAATACAAAGGTGTGGTGGGCCCCCCTCGCGAGGCGTCCGCTTTTTTAACATTTGCTCCCTAATTACAAGGTGGAAAATCAAGTCATGAAATTGACTGTAACCAAGACGAGAGAGATTTAAGGCCAAATTCGTAGCACCAATGTGGTCCGGGAACGAACAGGAAAAAGAGTGATTTTTGGGCCAGACTTTTAAAGTACATTGAATAGAGCGGAAAAAAATTAGAGATTTCTTTTTTTTTTGTGCTCGAGTTTGCTGTATCTGCTGCGAAATTTCATAGAAAGGAAAACGACAGTTTATTAAAGAAAAAAAAACATGTACAGATCAAAGCATTTGCGCAATTTAATAATGACGAGGATAACTAAAAAATTTAAAAAAAAAAGAAAGAGAAAATGCATTCATTCAGGAAGTAATAACAACAAATTGACAGGTGACACGACGATTGCTATTGGAAAACGAAAAGGCTAGCAAAGAGCAAGCAAGAGAAACACAAACTTATGCATTCAGAGTTGGAAATGGCAAAAAAACCTCATTCAAAATATTTAGTCCATTTAATAACGGTAAAACAATTCAAAATTGTATAAAACAAAAGAAACCACAAGTTAGTACAACAATAGATAGGAATAAGTCATAATGACAATTGAAGATGAAAAAAAAAATGTGCAGCACTCACATGGACTGGACAAGAATCAAAGATAAAGTTGAAAGAATAATAACGGTTTTGGTAGGACAATTGAAATTGTAAAAAACAAAAAATAGTTAAAAAAACTGACAACGGAAAAAATAATAAAAAAAAAATCATGCCCCGCTCACATGATGTAGAAGAGAATAACGTCATTGACAGAACATTTGAAGGGTTAAAGAACAAAAGAAAACACAAATTAATGCAATAAAATAGTTTGAAAAAAAAGAAAATGACAATTGAAGAGAAAAACAAACAAGAAATCATGCAGATTATTTTATGATCAAGAATCAAGGATGATGATGACAAAACAGCTGATGCATTTAATAACGGTTTTAAGGTCAAATAGTAAAAAACAAAAGAAAATACAAGTTCGTACAAGATAGTTTGAAAAAGAACAAAAAATCAAAGTGACAATTGAAGAGAAAAAAAAATCATGTGGCGCTCATACGATCAAGAATCAAAGGTAAGAACAAAAGAACAATTGATCTATTTAGTAACGACGACATTGGGACAATAATTGACACAATAAAAAAAAACAAAAGAAAAATGAAAATACAAAATGAAAACTGAAAAGGTAAAAAAAAATAAGTCATGCAGCGCTCACATGATGATCAGGAATCAAAGATAACAACGAAAAAACAATTGATGCATTTAATAAGGGTCATCATGATAGAACAATTGAAACAATAAAAAAAACAAAAGAAAGTGCGATAATACAATCAAAAGCAAAACGAAAAACAACTGAAGGAAAAAAATGCATCCCTTATATGATCAAGAATAAAAGATAACGACGAAAAAACAATTGATGCATTTAATAACGATTATGGTAGGACACTTGAAACATCAGAAAAACAAAAGAGAATAGAAGTCAGTGATAATAGACAGTAAAAAAAAAAAACTGAAAGTCAAAATGACAATTGACAAAGAAAAAACAAAAATTCGTGTAGTGCTCACATGAACAGTAATCAGAAACAACGAAAAAACAATTGAAGAGGGAAAAAAACAAACATCAAGTGACACTCACATGATCAGGAATCAAAGCTAGCAACGAAAAAACAATTGATGCGTTTAATAAAAATTGGGGTTAGATCAATTCAAAACAATAAAAAAACAAAAGAAAAACGAATTAGTACGATAGTACAATTGAAAACAAAAGAAAAAGTCAAAGTGACAATTGACGAGGAAAAAAAACAAACACTCATGCAGCGCTTATATGATGATCAAGAATAAAAGATGACAACGAAAAACAATTGATGCATTTAATAACGATTATGGTAAGCAATTGAAACAATAAAAAAAAACAAAAGAGATTTTAAATCAGTATGATAAAAGAAGAGGAAGAAAAGAGGAAAGAGAAAGAAAAACTCATTATGGTGATCACGAATCAAAAAGTTAGCAACGAAAAAACAATTGACACATTTAACGCGAGTCAGGGTGAAACAACTGACAGCGTAAAAAAACAAAAGATAACCCAAATTTCATACAACAACAAAGACAGTTTAAAAAAGTCACAAAAAAGAGAAGGAAAAAAAAACAAAACATCATGTAGCGCTCACATGGTGATCAAGAATCAAAAGATAACACCAAAAAAACAATTGCTGCACTGAATAAGGGTTAGAACAATTGAAACAACAAAAAATCAAAGAAACACGAGTTAGAACCACAATAAAGACAGTTTAAAAAAAGTTAAAAATCAAAGTGACATCCAAGAGGAAAAAAACAATAAAAACCTTGCAACCCTTATACGATGATCAAAGATAATAAACGAAGAAACAATTGAAACATTTAATAACTATTATGGTAGAACAATTGAAATACTAAAAAAAAAAAACAAAAGAAAATATTAGTACAGTAATAAAGTCAAAATGACAACTGAAGGAAAAAACAAAAAAAAATCATGCAAAGCTCACTTGATTATCAAGAACCAAATTATTTAATAATGGTTAGAGTAGGACAACTGAAACAATAAAACAAACAAAAGAAAATACCAATTCCTAGAGTAACAAAGACAGTTTGAAAAAAAGCAAGAAGCCAAAATGACAGCTACGGTAGGACGATAGTGAAACAATAAAAAACAAAAGAAAACACAAATTAGTGTGATAATAAAGACAGTTAAAGCAAACTCAAAATGACAACTGAGGAGGAAAACAAGACACTCTCACAACAATCGGGAATCAAAGACAAAAGAGAAATTGATCTGTACATTCAGGAGACACTAAAAAAAAAACTGACAATCAGAAAAGAAAAGAGATCAGAAACACCGACAGTTTTCGTTGTCCAACGCAAACTCGTAACACGTACAGTCGTCATTACGAGTTTGCCTTGCGTTGTTATGACTTTAGCAGCAAACACTCCCTCTACCCCTTTCTCTCATTATAACGTGTGGTAATTACGTTCCGTGCGCGCCCTGTAGAACTTGAAAGCTACAAACCCGATGGCCATCAACCCGGTAGCCAAGATGATGCCCCCTATGAAGCTAGGCCCATCGAAATGCCTGCCTTTATGTGGCGGAGCCGTGGTCGAAGGTACGGAAGTTGTTGTGGATGTCGTCGGTTTAGTCGGGACCGTTGTTGTATTTGTAGGCGGCGTGCTGGGGCTTGTAGTCGGCGTTTTCGGACTCGTAGGGAGCGTGCTGGGAGTTGTCGGCGTTGTTGGTTTAGTAGTTGAATTCGTTGTGGTAGGTGGCGTGAGTGTCGTTGGCTTAGGAGTTTCTGTTGTGATTGGTTCAATTGTTGTTGGGTCTGGAAGTTACGATTACAACACAAATGAGGTTACACTTCAGTTTCACAATAAGATAAAAAAATTGTTTATCTTTCGCTAGCTTCAAAACAACTAAAGCGAATGTTTACTTCAATATAATCACTATGTAGATAAAAAAAAAATGAAGAAGATCATTACCTATAGTACTTTCTTCCGGCACAGGCTCGGTAATATTGTTAATGACAACAGGAGGTTCACCTCCAAAAAAAAAAAAAAAAACAAAATAAAACAAAATTAAAAATTGCCTCCCTCAAATTAATGATGGGCCTCCTTACCTGTAACTTTGGTGCTTTCTGTGGTGGCATTGGCGACTAGAGCAGGATTCTTGTCTGTAATGAACGCGCAACAATTAATCGTCGTGTAATGTGTATTGTAACGTAACGACTTACTCTTAGCGTCATCGCTGGGCATGCACAAGACGCTTCCCGCGACGGCGAGCACGAACACCAGATTCTTCGTTAACATGGCCGCAATTTCTGGAAATGTACAAGTACGTTAGGACTCCGAAGTAAATACGTGCGACTTCAATCAGATGATAGTGAAAGAAGTGCTGCGGACAACCGGAACAAATAACACGAACGTTACTTTCTACCAACCTAAAGAAAAAAAAACGAAAAGTTACTGAGTCACATTCGATTGCGCAAGATTACATAAAACGTTGAATCCAAATTACAATTGCCAAACCCCCGAACG
The DNA here is from genome assembly GCA_039766575.1 of Serrognathus titanus. Lineage (NCBI taxonomy): Eukaryota > Metazoa > Arthropoda > Insecta > Coleoptera > Lucanidae > Serrognathus > Serrognathus titanus. The sequence goes on along the minus strand of CM077911.1, from coordinate 17,613,931 downwards.
TGTAAACTTGCGGTCAATAAAACTGATTCGGTCTTTTTTTTTGTTTTGTAAATTGACTTTCGATCTGTCAAATTAGTCAATTTTTGAAGCTGTCATTTTAGGTCACATTTCACTTGTAACAGACATTGGGTGCGTTCAGCGGACGCAACAGTTGAGTATGTTGAATTGTGGTACGCTGAACCGTTAATAGCTACTTGTGTTGACTGCCAACAGATGTCGAATTTACTCACCAGGCACAATTTACAGTTGCTGCGTTCGGTAATTACATCTCAGATGTGAGCGTAGAGGAAGTAGATGTTGATCACGTGATTCTGGATGAATGTGATTTCCTCAACTATTAACGAACGAATCCGAGTAAAATTTTAGGCAGCATAAGACTTGACAGTTCGGTTGACAGATAACTAACCCTTAAATTTATTTATTGTATGAACTTAACATTTAAAAAATGAACATTAACTATAACATAGCATAGAATCTAGTGACGGAAAACATAAACATAACCTAAGCGTACAATTTTGCAAAATGCGGTAACATTTAGCGTATTGTGCGCATGATCCTAACAATTCATCGGTGAGCTCGATCAAAATACTCCGAGCGAATCGAGTTTCCTCAAACGCATTCCTCGGTGAATAACCAAACGCTTTGGATTTAACTCGAAGGCCTCGCTTTACAATTAACGAACGCTTCGGAGTAAAATAAGCGCTGTAATGTAATGTAATAACCGAACACAGCAAGTGAGTGCGCTGCGAGTGAGTCATTTCTGTCCACATATTCTAAATTCTAACCTCTTTCGAATTGCCAACATCTCAGTTCTTTATTATAATTATGATGAGTAATACTGTCATTAATTTTTTACTATATACATTGACGAAAATCAGTAACTAAGACCAAGGTTAAGCAGTCCGATCTCTTGTCTAAGGACAAAGCTACATACTGTAGAATTTTCTCACGTTTAGTAAAAATTGTTTCCTTGCTGTTGGCAACGCCGTACGCGTGCCCAATTCGCGACTCGCAACGAACTTCACACCAAAACGTCAAATTTGACAGCTGCGCGTCCTCGACATTTCGCGTCAACAAAAAAAAAGTTAAAATTAAATAAGAATGAGCGACCACGAGAGAGCCGTCTACGCGAAACTCGAAGCAATCAAAGAAATAAGGCAAGTAGTTAAGAGAACTTGAACTCTCGAGTAAAGCGGGCGTCGTCGGTTTTCAGAGCTAAAACGATCCAATTGGAAAAGCTTAAGGCCAAACTGATCCTGGAAATCGAGGGCCACGACCAGGAAGAGAAGTGCCTGGCCGAGTACAAGCAGGAAATGGAGCTGCTGCTGCAGGAGAAGATGTCACACGTCGAGGAGCTTCGCCAAATCCACGCAGACATAAACGCCGTTAGTCACTCACCAAACCCAATGACCCCCACCCCTTAAATGAACATACTTTGCAGATGGAGGGTGTAATTAAACAAGCAGAGGAGGGGCGGGTTAGATCTCTGAGCTCCGCCGTGCGCCTACACGAAGAATACTTGCCCCTAAAACTCGAAGTCGATCGCCTAAGACGAGAGTGTCTAGGCTTAGAACGTCTTCCAGACATACACGAAGAAGAGGGCTCCAACATAACACCTGAGTAAGCTAGTAAAATGAAAAGCGCTTGAGGCATCGGTGGTAATTCCTTAAGTTGCAGGCGTTTCACTCAGTTATTCGCAACAAGTAAATCGCAGGCATCCACTTTCACTAAGAGCAACGAGTGGACGAGGCCTTTACCATCGACGGAGACCTCGATTGCATCTCTAGGTCCCCCGCTCCCACCCACGTTCTTGCCTCCGCCGAATCCTCTCCGACTAGTCACGAACAAACCGGAGCAGGTTCGGCCTAGTTCATTGGCTGCGAGCTCCCACTCGGGACCCCCAACGCCAACGTTCAGGTCGGATTTTGTGAATATGAGGTGCTTTAGTTTGGGGGTTGTTTCAGGTGTTCACCAAAGTATTCTCGTGTTTACAGGCAGCAGCCTCCGCCGATGAAGTCGTGCTTGAGCTGTCACCAGCAGATTCACCGCAACGCCCCCATTTGTCCGTTGTGCAAGGCAAAGTCGAGGTCACGCAACCCGAAAAAACCAAAGAAGAAAGAGCACTAGTTTTCGGAGCTCCGATTTACTCGTCACCCGTGTACTTAAGTGTTTGTTGTTTGTGATGTAGTACGGCTTTTATTATTCTGATGTGAATTAAATCGGTGGCTTGTGAAAGAGCATCTCTTAATTTTCAATTATATTATAGGTTTGTGTAAGATTGATTTGATCTCATTTTCGAATTTCTTTAATTAATTGTTTGTGTATGTGTTTCAGGCCCTAATAAACGGTTCATTAAAACTGTACCGTTTGTTTTATTTAGAAAAAAAAAGATCCTCGCATAAATTAAGCTTGACAATAAATTACATGGTAATACGTCTAGGTTTTGCCGGAAAACTACTACAAATTAATTACCTAACATTCACAGGGTGCCGCCGAAAAGTATTAAAAACACCTAAGTGTGGCGATGCAGTTAATCGATGGATGTGAAAAAAGCACCGAACCCGAATGTTCTCTTCATCGAGTTCCAGTAATATTGTTCCCAGTTTTTTTTCGTGACGTCCGCTTCGCCACTGGGAATACCAGATTGAGTTAGATTCACTTCCGTGTGGTCATCCTGAAACGGTTTCGAGTTTAACGTCGATCACTTGAGAAATAATAAAGTTTACCTTCTCGTCTATGTCGATAGTAACGGTGGAATAATGTCCTTCAGGCCATGGCTTATACCTCCACTGTTGCACTATCTTCTTCCCAGGCACGAGTTCCTCGAAGTGCCCTGTGATGTTCCCCCCGAATAATTGGAACTTCCCGCCTTTGACCGGGTCGATCTTGACGGCCCCCCTCGTGAAAGCCGTCACCATTTCCACCCGCGTCATCGCATCATAAAACTCTTGCGCCTTGCACTGGAACTTCTCGCTCACCTTGATGGAGCTCGTCTCGATTTTCAATCCGATTTTTTTCTTGTCTGCTATCACAGGTTTCATGGTCATTTTCTTGTTGAAACCGCTCGTCAGGTTGTTTACGTTGTCGGGCTTGACGTCGTCCTTCTTCGGCAGGATCATGCCCTTGGAGAATTCTTGTTTCAAGCTCGTGACGTACTCGAGCAGCTTGTCCCGTATCACGGGACGACCTATGCTGTACATGAGGAATTTCAGCTTGTCGCCTTCTTCGTCGCTGTCTTTCACAGATATTTGTATCTGGAAACAGTTGGCAGCATTGATATGACATAAACAAATTTGAAATCATCAGATTTACTAATTACTTTACAAACAATACTGAAGTACTTAACATTGTTTTATATTGTTCATTATAACGTCGTGCTGCTTTACTTACATCGACTTCTGATATATCGTTTTCCTCCGATAAGTTGGGTATCGTGATCTTCCCCTTGTATTTACTCCCGGTGCCCTCGTTTAAGCAGCCTTCCCAATTCAGCACTATGTTCCACTCGTAAAAGAAAATTAGTTTTCCCTTGCGGTTGTTAGCGGACGCCTCCCCTTCGCTTTTGTCCACATCGATGATCTTGAGGTCGGCCTGGCTGCAAGGCACCGTGGCTTCCTTAAAAAGCTCTTTGATGCGTTCCTGCGACCAGGGGCTGGCGTTCCGCTCGGTCCAGTGCCAGTTGTTGACGTTGGTGGCGTCGGGACGCTCCTCCACGATCCAGCGAGGGTCTCCTTCGCCCCACTTGGCCATTTCAATCAATCACACCAAAACTAGGGTTATTTATTCGTTGCGGGAACGATTTTCTTATCTGGGCAAGGAATCGACAGCGTATTTAGTCCACGACGGTCTTTATTAAAGTGATTTTCTAGAAAATGTCGCGTGCGGCGACCACAAACCGATTTTTCTGGAAATGTGTCAAATTTTGGGGCGCGTTAATTTTGCTTCACGCTAGATGGCGCTGCGAACGCACGCGTCAATAATTATTTAATTAAATAATTTGCTTTACGTAAAGCGCTGATTTTTGTGAAAATTGTTAAAAAAAATATAACGCAGACGTAAATAACATGGAAATATTAAAAAAAGAGGCGTCGCATAAAGAGCGCGCTCTTAGAGTATGTAACCTATAGATCAGCATTCGAGAATGAAGCCGGCGTCATATCAAAGGTTGCCAGATTTTCGCAAAATTCTAAATTTGAAAACAAGTTAAACGTTTAACTTAAGTAATCACTAAAATGTCACTACAAGCAGACATTGTTTCATTGAAAATTTCACTAAAAACAAATGCTGAAAAAACAAATTCAGTTTTCTGCTTTTTTTTGGAAAAAAAGAAAACGAAAAAATGTACAAGAGCCTAAAAATAGACGCTCAAAATTACTAAAGAAAACGAGATAATCGATGGTCTTTTCTTGGTTAATGTCAAAAAATAACAAACAATTAAGAGACAAGAAATACAAAAAATAAAAGACGGTCGACGATTCTTGCACATAAGAAATCCTCTCGTTTTCTTTTCCTTGCGTTCAGAAATAAACAAAGGCAATCGAAGTTGATCGTCTTTTGTTATTTTTTTTACAAAGAATAAAGTCGAAATTCGAACGTCTTTTATCATCAGCTTTTTTTTTGAGTTAAAAAATAATTCCATGGTTTCTTGCATTTGTTTGAACGATTTCCAGTTTTCTCAGAAAGAAATCAGATTCGATGCAAATTAAAACATCTTTGCTGTTACTCTTATAAATTGACGTTCATTATGTTATCATCAAAGGTTGTTAATCGTAGCAACCGAGATTCAAAATGGCAGACGATTTTCCTTACATATACAGGGTGACTGACAATTGTTCAGAAAAAAAAAATTGAGTATCGTTTTTTTTTGTTCAAAAATTGGACAGGAATCGATGATCTTCATTCACTTTTTCTTTTTCTTCTTTCTACGTTTTGCCAAAAAACAACTTTTTTTACAAAAAAACGACTTTTTTTACAAAAAAAAACACACATGACGTATTGCTGATAAAGAAGAGCTCGATTTTTATGCTTCTCAACTCTTCGAAGGTTGATAGTTTCGATAGTGTTTTGTTATTTTATTTTTCTATTTATTTATTGAAGAAAGAAATTAAATTCGATGCAAATTAAAACACCTTTGGCGTTACTATTATAAACTGACGTTTATTTATGTTGTCATCAAAGGTTGTTCATCGTAGTAACAGGAATTCAAAATGGCAGACGATTTTACTCGCATATACAGGGTGACTGACAATTGTTTCGAAAAGAATTTCGAATATTGTTTTTCTTTGTTCAAAAAACGGGCAGGAATCGATCTTCATTCACTTTTCTTCTTTCTACGTTTTGCCAAAAACGACTTTTTTGCAAAAAAAATACACGTGACGTATTGTTGATAAAGAAGAGCTCGTTTTTTATGTTCGGCGCACAGAGTTACCAACTCTTCAAAGGTCGATAGTGTTTTGTTATTTTATTTTTCTATTTATTTATTGAAGAAAGAAATCAAATTCGATGCAAATTGAAACATATTTGGTATTACCCTTATAAACTGACGTTTATTACGTTATTAACAATGGTTGTCAATCGTAGCAACAGGAATTTAAAATGGCAGACGATTTTACTCACATATACAGGGTGACTGACAATTGTTTCGAAAAGAATTTCGAATATTGTTTTTTTTTTGTTCAAAAAACGGGCAGGAATCGATCTTCACTCACTTTTTTATTTTTCTTCTTCCTACGTTTTGTCAAAAAACGACTTTCTTACAGAAAACAAAACATACATGACGTATTGCTGATAAGGAAGAGCTCGATTTTTATGTTTGCCAACTCTTCAAAGGTTGATAGTGTTTTGTTATTTTATTTTTCTATTTATTTATTGAAGAAAAACTCGAATTCGATGCAAATTAAAACGTATTTTGCTGTTAATCGTGGTAACATAACCTCTTTTTTATTCCGCCGCGATTCCAAATAAATGGCAGACGATTTTACCATAGATAATAGAACTAGACAGATGGCTCATCAAATGTTTTAAATTTGACGCGACAATTTGGAAACAAACTCGCTGTTAGTTTGGAGACAGCTCACCAAATATGTGGCGGCGGTACTGTTGCAATAGCAGAGTCGAAAACCGAGACCTGTAAATATAAGTAAAATTTTTACAAACTCTTTTATTAAGTGGTGTGATGCAAAGTTTAAAAGGAGAATTAACAGCATATTATAACCGTACATACTGACCCCACTTTAAATTTATTCCTTTGTTACTTAAAAGAGACATATGGCGGTCAATGGGCCAACTGAGCTTCGGAATTAGCAACTGGTTTGCGACAAATGTTCAGTTTTCGAATTTGTGCACGCAAGTGACATCTGTTGAATATTAAAACGAAAAACAATTTTTAGAGCGTCCGGTTGTTCCTATCTTGTTGGCTATCTATTATCTGTGATGTTACTTACATATACAGGGTGACTGACAATTGTCCCAAAAAAAAAACTACTTTTAAATGTTAATTTCGTAACAATTGTAAAACACGTCTCGTAGTTTTGGGTCAACAATTATCAGTCACCCTGTATTAGTATGAGTCCTAGTCATTATACAGTCAATTCGTTTGACGTTTGAATCAGAATTTTCGCACAAAAGTATGACCTAATGTCAATAGTATTACATTCTTGTAAAAGTGATGGACACCGGTTGATAATTTGGTTAGTTTCTAATTTTTTGGAAGTGAATTTAAATAAACAGATCGCACAATAACTTTAGCTGTCGTGAATGCCGGCCGCTAATACAAAGCACATTATCGCCTTAGTTAAAATTAGCCCGATGAATAGCGCGCTGTCGTGATCGATTTTCATTCTGCGCTCCGCTCGTCAAAATACGACAAAAGGAGCAGATAACATTCATGTTCCTTCTTGATGACGAACAATATGATCACCACTATTATGCTTATACGCTTTGAATCGATTCGTTCGAATAGAATAAAACGTCGGCGTCCGTGAAATTAGAACGGATATGATTTCTTCCTTCACGCGCGCAACGATTCCCCCCAAAAATATTTCGTCCGTTGCGTTAATCGGAAAAAGAATGAGTCGAGTGGCTACTAGCTGGAAATTTTGAGTTAACGACATCTCCTCAAAAGAGAATATATATTATATATATATTTTTTTAATGGCACTTGCGAAGCACCGGGAGGGTGAAAGTCAATTTTCGCAAAAAGTGCCGTCCCGTTTTAGTGCTTCCGACGTTTCGGCGCTGCTGCCAGGTAACGCCGTCCGCCGTAAAAATCGCGTCATAATCTTTCCACCCCGTAAATTAGCCCCGAAGTTTCCGGAAGTGCCGGAGAGCTGCGCGTTTCCACGGCATTAACTCCACTTCTCGAAATAGAAATTGCACTTGCGAGCGTTCGTAAAATAATACAAGATCGTCAGAAAAAAAAATAAATAAAAGAAGAAGTGTTTGATGGAGAACAAAAGAAAGTTTAAAATAAGTATCAATTAAAAAAAAAACGAAGCAACGTAGTAGTTGGCGCGATTTTTAAACACCCCGCTGATAGTCTTTTGTTTTTCTTATATTTTATTGAGAAATTTGTTACAAGTCTGTTTTGACTGGTTCGAGCATTTTCTGAATAGCTGTTTCGGCACTATTTGGTAAGTGTCGATCTTCTTTTGTTTTATGTTCACTTAATTCTGTATAGCGTGTCGTTTGTTCCATTTATCTTTTTCAATCGAATTAATTTTCGCATTGCTCCGATGCTTTTCACAGTTTTCTTTTGTTTTCCGTTAGCTTTTCGATTTTGGAACAATTTGACGTCGGAAGGTGTCGATCTTCTTTTGTTTTCTGAGCATTTAGTTCGTGTGGCTTCTTATTTCTCTTGTGTTTGTTTGTTGTTTTCTTGTTACAGTCTTTTTTTCCTGTTAATCTTTTGATTTTAAAACAATTACCCGTTGGGAAGCGTCAGTCTCCTTTTGTTTTTCGTTCATTTAATTCCGCGTTTCTTTCATTTATCTTTTGTTTCATTCCATCGAAGTAATTTTCACATTATTTTAATGCTTTTAACAGTTTTCGTTTGTTTTCTGTTGGTGTTTCGATTTTGCAACTATTCGCCGCTGGAAAAGGTCGGACTTCTTTTGTTTTCTGTTCTTTTTACGCTGTATGTCGTGTCGTTTATTTTATTTCTCCTTTGTTTTTTTTTCTTCTTACGGTTTTCTTTTGTTTTCTGTCGGCGTTCGGTTTCAAAACAAATCCCCCCCAGGAAAACTTTTGTTTTCTCTTCATTTAATTCAGTGTCGTGCCGCTTGTTTCATTTCTCTTTTGTTTTTCTTTTCTACTTACAGTTTTCTTTTGTTTCCTGTCATTGTTTTGAACTTAGAACAATTCGAAGCTTAAAAACGTCAATCTTCTTTTGTTTTCTCTTCATTTAATCCAGTTTATCGTGTCGTTCATTTTGTTTCTCTTTTGTTTTCTTTTCTCACAGTTTTCTTTTGTTTTCTGTTAATGCTTTGGTTTTAGAACAATTCGTTGCTTAGAAACGTCAATCTTCTTTTGTTTTCTCTTCATTTAAGTCCTTATCTTATTTCTCTTTTGTTTTTTTTTTTCGTATCGTGTCGTTCGTTCTATTTCTCTTTTGTTTTGTTTTTTCTTGCAGTTTTCTTTTGTTTTCTGTTATTGTTTTGGTTTTAGTACAATTCGTCGCTTGGAAACGTCAATCTTCTTTTGTTTTCTCTTCAATAGATCCAGTATGTCGTGACGTTCATTTTATTTCTCTTTTGTTTTCTTTTCTTTCAGTTTTCTTTTCTTGCGATTTTCTTTTGTTTTCTGTTAGTTTTTGATTTTAGAACAATAGAACAATTCGTCGCAGGAGAACGTCAGTTTTTTTTTGTTTCCTCTTCATTTAATCCATGTCGTCGTGTTTTGTCTTTCTTGCAGTTTTCTTTTGTTTTCTGTTATTCTTTTGATTTTGGAACAAATCACATCCGGAAAAAGTCGACCTTCTTTTATTTTTAATTCATCTCACTCCTGATATATCTTTCTCTTTTTTGTTCCTTGTCTTTTTCTTTTATTGATAGTCATTTGTGTCGTTTCTTGTTTTTTTCTTACATCACCCTGACATGGAGGAAGACTTCCGAAATATTTTTTCTCTCTTTAGAAGCTTTGACTCTGTTAACAGCACTTCTCTTTCTTGAAAAGCAATATTCTCTTGGTGCATTTGTTTATTCATTTTTTTTTCGTTTTTGTTTTGAACTGTCATTGATTCGACGCCCGGCATCCTTTGAGTGATGGAGACGAGCCCTTGCTCGTCGACTTCTTCTCTTTTTCGCAAATTAATTCCGACTTCGACGCGCGCGGGCAAGACGCGCTAATGTCGGGATTAATTAAATTGCGCCCGATCGCCACTTTCCGTTATTGGGGGGCGGCATCCGATAGCTGTTCCGCACCCGACGCCGCCGCCGTCGTCGTCGCTCCGCCGAAGCAAATTAGATTCAGCCGCCGCCGCCGGTGAGTTTTAGTTTTAATAACGCCCACGCGCCGGATCAAATTTCGAGCGTACGTTCATTCATTCGCGTCCCTTTTTGGCAGGCAGGATAAAAAAAAAATTCGCTCGGGAGCGAGCGTTGTTAACTCGCGACGAAACGAATCAAATCGGAAGGAAGGAGCAGGAGCAGGAGGAGAAGTACGAAAACACTAATCTTATTAATTCAACTGTTTTTGTAAAAAATGTTTTATACGAGGGTGAGCCAATTAATAAAGCTTCGTGTTAACTCTATATATATGCAGGGTTATTCATAGAGACGCATTGAGTTACCTATTTATTTATTTTTATAGTTAGTAGTAAATAAATTTATTTTCTAAATCACTTTTTCTTTTTCTTTTTTAAAAGGTCAAACTTTCGTCTGCAATTGTTGGTTTGACTTTTGAAATTTGTTAGGGAAACTACAGTGCATTCAGAAATAGCCGAGAGTCACGTGACCTTTGACGCATTTGGTGATTTTTTCATGAAGCGATCCAATTTAATGAAAGTCATTGGGTGTTGGGCGGTGCCCTCAATGTAAATTTTGTCGAATTAATTTTTTTTGGCGCGAAATTTGAAATTAATTCTTAATAAATGAAGATTTATGTTTGATTTTTTCTCCGCCGGAGATAAATCGTCGATCTTCTTTTGTTTACTGTTCATTTAATTCTAAACATCCTCATTGTTTGTTTCAGTTTTCTTTTGTTTTTTTCTTCTATCAAATGAATTATTCGCATTTACTTTATTCGTATTTCTAGGAATTATAAATAAAGTAAAATTTGATGACAGTTTTAGGTTATCATTTAAAACAAATTAAATTATGTGGCGCCATCTATGCAAATCTTCCTAAACGTCATTACTGTTAGTTGTGCTTTGTTTAATTTAATTATTCGCATTTACTTTAGGCTTTTGTTTTTTCTTGCAGTTTTATTTTGTTTTCTATTATCGTTTTGGTTTTAGAACTATTCGCCGCAGGAAAACATTAGTCTTCTTTTGTTTCCTCTTCATTTAATGTCGTCTTGTTTATTTTATTTCTCTTTTGTTTTTCCTTCTTACATTTTCTTTTGTTTTCTGTCGATGTTTTGGTTTTCTGCGCTTAGAAATGTCAATCTTCTTTTGTTTTCTCTTCATTTAATTCAGCATGTCGCGCCCTTATTTTATTTCTCTTTTGTTTTTTCTGTGTCACGTCGTTCGCTCTGTTTCTCCTTTGTTCTTTTTCTTACAGTTTTCTTTTGTTTTCCGTCGGCGTTTTGGTTTTCGAACAATTCGCTACAGGAAACAGGAAGACGTCAGTCTTCTTTTGTTTTCTCTTCATTTAATTCGGTATGTCCTGTCGTTCATTTTAATTCTCTTTTGTTTTCTTTTTCTTTCAGTTTTTTTTTTGTTTTCTGTTAGTCTTTTGATTTTAGAACAATTCAGCGCAGAAAAATGTCAGTTTTCTTTTGTTTTTTCTTCATTTAACTCAGTATGTCGTGTCCTTATTTTATTTCTCTTTTGTTTTTTTTTTGGTGTCGTCCCGTTCGTTCTATTTCTCTTATGTTTTGTTTTTTCTTGCAGTTTTCTTTTGTTTTCTGTTATTGTTTCGATTTTAGCACAATTATTCTCTTAGAAATGTCAAATCTTCTTTTGTTTTCTCTTCATTTAAGTCCTTATCTTATTTCTCTTTTGTTTTTTTTTTTCGTATCGTGTCGTTCGTTCTATTTCTCTTTTGTTTTGTCTTTTCTTGCAGTTTTCTTTTGTTTTTTGTTATTGCTTTGGTCTTAGAACAATTCGTCGGTTAGAAGCGTCTGTTTTCTTTTGTTTTTTCTTCATTTAATCCAGTATGTTGTGTCATTCGTTCTATTTCTCTTTTGTTTTATTTTTTCTCGCAGTTTTCTTTTGTTTTCTGTTATTGTTTTGGTTTTAGAAAAATTCTTCGCTTAGAAATGTCAATATTCTTTTGTTTTCTCTTCATTTAATTCAGTATGTCGTGTCCTTATTTTATTTCTCTTTTGTTTTTTTTTGGTGTCCTGTCGTTGGTTCTATTTCTCTTTTGTCTTGTTTTTTCTTGCAGATTTCTTTTGTTGTTTTGGTTTTAGAACAATTCGCCGCAGAAAATTAAGAATTAAGATCAATTCGCCGCAGAAAATTAAGAATTAAGATCTATCTTTAAAACCAAAACGTATTTGTCTATGACACGCAAACCTGCTGACGATATACAGGATGCTCCAACAAAATTAAGAACTATCCTTAGAACCACAACGTATTTGTCCGCCACACACAAATCTGCTATTTTATGTTTTACTGTTTGTTTTAAAAACCGCCTATTTTAGATAAATCCTACCTGTACTAGAAGATAGTCAGAATCCTTCTCGATTTTTATACGTACAGGGTGATCAAAAAATACGGTTTAAGTTACGGTTTGGTTGATGTGCTGTTAATAGTGTGTGCTTCGCATGTTCTGTCCCCTCTCCCTGGCGTGTGTTTAACAATCAGCTCGTCCATGGAGGGTGGTACGAAAAAATGTCCAAGGCATGTCCGGACATGTGGGTAGTCCGACGTACAATTAAACGACACGGCAGCAACAGAAGCCCTTTAATGTGATAGTATATCAAAATAACATCCATCCGAGCGGGGCTCGCTCTAAAATCAATGAACGCCATGCGCGTCCTGGGCCTTGCAGGGGTGGGAGAAGGACTGCTCCATAGGCGCCAACCCGGACAGTCCACGCCTATGGTGCCAGCTGCACCTAGCAGATCCCCAGGAGTCTGTGTGTGATGTGCCCGCCGAGGATGAGGCATGGCCTGCCACGATGTAACCCCTGAGGTGAGTAGTGCATGTACCTCAGCGAAACAGGGAAAAAAACCCCCAGGAAACGAAAACAAGAAAAAAAAAACGTGGCGGCGCAAAAGATGAAGACCCCCAACACCTTATAATCCCAGTGACCCCTAAACCATCTCACCTGACCTATTTTCGCAAATCATTAAAGTGACAGGACCAAACATAAACAAATAGATTTTCGGCTGCTATCGATCTCGCTTTCGCTTAAATAACGGCGCTTCCGGATGAGGACTTCCGCCGTTTAATACCTGTGGTTACGTTCTGCAGCTTCCGTTAATTTCAAGTGCGTACGTTGTTGCTTTGGCCTTCGGACGTACTTAATTAAAAATTAGGATTACGATCATAACAACCAATATACACTTCAGGGTGATCCCCTGGATTTAGAATCTAATGAACGACCCGCAAACACCTGACTAATCCATTGTTTTATGCACGCAACTAAAAATATATTAGCTTTTTTTTCCGGATTAACGCAAAACCCACTCGAGGTTTTATTTTTAGGATCACACACTACATAAAATTGTTTTCGCTTACATTTTTTTATTTTACAAATACGTAAGTGTTTGACAGGTATCTTCAAACGCCTAAGAGATAAGCAACCCAATTAACAACAGGTGTTAGTTGGGTGGCTTACTTATTTCGATTGCATTTTCTGAAACGCAGACTTTGCTAAAAACAACTAAAACACACCGAAACTTGTTCTTGTTGTTTCGCTTTCTCTTATATGTTTGATTTAAATAATAACGTGAAGACGAATTCAAACGGAAACCTCCTCCTTTATTACCTACAGAGGCTTGATATCCAACACTCGGACGAAGTCGATGAAATAGATAAGCGCCGCCAATTTTGCCGTGCATTTTACGACGTCGTAAATAAACAATTCCTTCTACGCCAGGCCAGATACTCCTATCGGTACGTTTGAAACGGCCTTCGTGATAAACGCCGCCTGTTAAGTCGACTTTAAAGCCAATAAAAGCCAAATACGTATTCACCGTGACAATATGATTTTAACGTAATCGAATTCTAGCAAGCCTCTGCACGTCGTCTTGCGAAAAGACACGGTTGTAGCAACAACGCTATTTGCACGTGGGTGTTTATAATAACGTAATCGTAATTAGAGAGTTTTCGTAATTAGGCCAAACGCAGAATTCGAAATAACGTAAAATTGATTTGTGTTGATTGCTCAACGCAAGAAGTTGACAGTTGACGTTATTTACATTTGATCTAGTATTCTGTGCACTACTTTTGGTTCAATTTCTTAAGACGTAACACTCGGGTAAACAATGATACATATATAAAGTGAGGTTAGTTTAACCAAAACAATCAAAACGCTAAGTCGGAGTGACATTTACGCTATTTGTGAGCATGCGCACCGTTATTTTTGTAGTATTTAGCGTATATGTTATCATAACGTAGAAATTGCGTTAACGTTACCAACACTATCAAGGTAAACGTGTGCCCCGTACTTATAGTTTGCACCTTTAGGTGCTACAATAGCCGACGTAATTGTAATTAAGGAGCTTTCGTAGTTATACGTAACTAAAACGATCAAAATTAGCGACAAAATTGCTTGAATAAATGATCGATGTAGATATAGGTAACATCTCCGTTATTTTTTTTCAAAATAAGAAACTGCGCTAAGTCTGAGTGACGTTTACGCTATTTGTGAGCGTGCGCACCATTATTTTTGTAATACACAGCGCAAACGTTATCATAACGTAGAAATTGCGTTAACATTACCAACGTTATCAATGTAAACGTGTGCGTGCGTATAGTTTGTACCTTTACGTGCTACAATAGCATTAGCGCCGACGTAATTGTAATTAAGGAGTATTCGTAGTTACATGTAACTAAAACAATCAAAATAAAAGACAAAGTTGCTTGAATAAGTTATTTTCTTTTTTTCAAAAAAAGAAACTGCGCTAAGTCTGAGTGACGTTTACGCTATTCGTGAGCGTGCGCACCGTTATTTTTGTAGTATTTAGCGTAAACGTTATCTTAACGTAAAAATTGCGAAACGATAATAGTTTTGAAACTTTACTGAAATCATTCGCTAACAGCGTACGCGCTATTAACGTCAATAACGTTATATTCTGACGTGTTGGAAACTGAAGTTAATGGAATTGCGACTTGCGACAGAAGTCATTGTCAAATATTTTTTTTTTGCTGTCAAAAAGGAAGGAACTACTCGGCACTATTATACCGTTAGCGTTTAGCAATAAACATTCACGATTAAAGACAAGATTAAAATCGCTTGCGTTATAAAAAATGTCATCTATCTGTCAAAATGACGACTTCGTGAGTATCACTTTACATAACGCGACACTGCAATATTTCCTTGTTTGTGAAGAAATTGCGTCACGTCATTTATCTTCGCTATCAAAATTGCACGAGACCAGCACGACGCTATTATCGTTACGTTATATTTGGTGGATGCGTTAAGTTGAAATAACGTTGACGTTAATGTGATGAATAACCTGCACGACGCTATTAACGTTACGTTATATTTGTTGGGTAAAATTGAATTCGCGTTAGGTCAAAACGGCGCTGTCGTCAATAAGGACTCGAAATTGTACACGTCGCTATTACCGCTACTTATATTCGCTGTTCAAAATTGAAATCGCCTTAAGTCAAAATAACGATAACGTAAATAATTTGTACACAACCAACACAACGCCGTTAACTTTACGTTATAATCAATACGCAATACAATTGACCGATAAGGTTACGTTATATTCAAATTTGCGTTAAATCGAAATAGCGCTGTCGTAAATAATATGATAAGTAAAGTCTCAAAATTACACGTGACCAGCACAACGCCGTTAATGTTACGTTATACTCCTTGCGAAATATTACGTCATATTCGCTTGACAAAATTGAATTCGCCTTAAATCAAAATAACAACGTAAATAGGCTGATGAATTAGCTCCTAAAACAGCACGTGGCCAGCACAACGTAATTAACATAACGTTATATTTATTGCGCAAAATTGAGTATTAACGTTACGTTATTTTCGCCGCGCAAAATTAAATTCGCGTTAACTCCAAATGATGCTGACGTAAATTAGGTGATATGTAACGTCTCAAAATTGCACGTGCCCAGAACAACGCTATTAACGCTACGTTATATTCTTTGCGCAAAATTGACTGTTAACGTTACGTTATTTTCGCTGAGGAAAATTTACGTTAAATACCTTGCACGAAGTTGACTGTTAAAGTTACGTTATATTCGCGTTAAATCAAAATATCGCCGACGTAAATAAGGTCTCGAAATTGCGCACGACCAGCACAACGTTACGTTAATAACGTTAAGTCAAAGTAACGTTGACGTAAATAAGGTTTTCGAAAGTTGATTTGGAATAAGATAGCATTATCGTGCTTACCGTAAAGCAACTAGAGAATTATTATTGACGTTAACGTAATTTACGTTAAAATTGTGTATTTATTGCTGTGTTTTAGTTACTTGCATTTTATTTTATTTTTTGCTTTGAAAATAAAAACAACCGATCACTAACGAAGTCCGTACAAATAGACACGATCAAGCTAACGTCGATGTACAGCTGCAGCATAATTCATTCTCTATTAACGTCATGCGGTAATGTAAGTAGTGAAAGGTGTTATTAGGATGAAAATGCGCTAACGTAAACATTATTAACAACGAACAGTGAAACGTAATTACAAATTTATTTTTTATTAATAACGTAAGGTTGCAAAACTTCGCTTTCCGTACACTTTACGTTAAAGAAAAATCATAGTTTTCCCTTAACGTAACGTTAGTCCTTTCTGAAATGCGCAGGCGCACGAGATGGCGACCTTTTTAAATACAACAGATCGAATCCGTTCCAATAAGTTAACGTTGAGGCACAGCAACAACGTAATTCGTTATCCGTTAACGTAAATAGCGGACGACGTCGCTATTTGCGTAATTGTCACAATAACGCCAGCGTAATTACCGCAGCGTATCAATACAACTCTCTATTGCTTCCCTAAAGCGATCACGGCTGTTATAACCTCCAATTTACGATTTAACGTGCGGATATTTCCTCCGCTTTTTACACGCCTACAAAATAACGTTCTCTTAAATAATAGAGAGTTATTGAAAGTTGTATTGACTCGCTATGATAGTTACGCTGACGTTATTGTGACAACTACACTTCTGATTTTAATAACGTCCGCTATTTACGTTAACGGAGAATGAATTATGTTGTTGCTGTGACTCAACGTTAGCTTATCGGTGGGGATTGGTTAGTGATCGGTTGTATTTAAAAAGGTCGCCGGCTCGTGCGCCTACGCATTTCAGGAAGGAATAACGTTACCGTAAAGCGGAAAGCTACGAATTTTCTTTAATATCGTTTGCGTAACGTAAAGTGCACAAAAAGGGAAGTTTTACAACCCTACGTTATTAATTTGTAAAAAATATTCACTGTTCGTTGATAGGATAAACAATATCGTTATTGATATCGTTTACGTTAGCGCGATCGTGGCCGCCAGGCGTCCGAATTTGTTTTATCCAATGAGGACCAGTTTAAGGTAACTACTTCATTGACGTCTGTATTATTTCGGTCGAAAACAAAGGAATAATTATTATAATCGAATGGTGACGCACGTAACGCGTGCAAGACGCAAACCAGAAGCCAAACAATTGAAACCCGCGCTTTGATCCATGAACACGCTTCCTTCATTCCGTCACATCAGACCGTCAAACTTCAAAGCCTCTTCCCGTTAAAATACTGCGAAGATTTCCCCGCAAATCCGGCAATGCCGCCGCTAATCCCCCGTCGGGGATCGATCCCGGGGCCCCGTCGGATGACGATGCACTAAAGGGCGAGCCGGTTTCGTTCCGGGTCTTAAGTGCACTTTCGCGTAATTTAAATTAACCTTCCGACTCTGGGGAAGTTTAAGGCTAATTCGGAGCTAATGTGAGTTTCTTTCGACCATACCACCCTTCCAATCGATCAAAATTAATGACGCGTTTAATAACTTAGTGCTGCGTAGTCGGATCGATTGGGTCCTTCGAACCGGATTTTCTGGCTTTCACTAGTTTATAGGGTGAGAATGAAAACATGTAGTAGGTCGGTCGTGGCCTTACCAACAGGCATGGGGGTTCTGGACCAATTTCGCATTTCGATTTACATGGGGGGGATCCAAACTATAATGGTATTAGGTATGGTGGCTGCCGGGCACATACCAATTGTTTACCTACACCCCATCCCCCCCAAGTAAAATTAAAAGAGAAATTGGCCCTTATTTGTTACGTCGTTCAAACAAAAAAAGAATTTCGTCATCTCTGAGTTGTCAAACGTTGCGTAGAAAACGAGAGGTGAAAAGACGTAGACGGCGAGCAACAATTACACCCCGAAAACATCGGAGCGGGCGACGCGAAGAGGGCGGAAAACAGAGGGAGCAAACAAGCGCGGTCCTCGCAAATTATGCACCGGAGGGCGCGGGGAGTTAATGAGAAGAAATGATTAAATTTTCGGAAGAAAATACGGCCCGGCACGTGTCCGCGCGTAATTCTCCTTTCTCTATTATTCAGAGGGGGAGGGTGGAGGGTTGGTTTTCTTGCTCGTCTCGTCAATAAACGGAGACACCCGCCGGTTCCGAAAGTAAAGCGACGTCCCATCGATTCGATGACGGGATTAACTTAACGAAATGACTTATGATGTTATGTTTAATTAATTTTTAACATTTTCACGGTGTGTAAGGGTCTAGAAGGGTCTCTAATGCAGCGGTGGGGGTTGCACACATCGCCCCCGTTATGCCTAGCCAGGCAAATCTTTGATGACTTCCTGCTTGGCCTTAGCCCACCAAAATCTAAACCGAGCTTTCATTTTCAAGACGGTTTACGTAACAACTATTCTAATTATTATTAACGTAAGTCTCTTTTTGTTTCTTTTTTCTTTTTCCGCGTTTAGGATCTCATTTTCTCTACTTTGCCTTCTATTAGTAATCTTTTTCTTTTGTTTTTATTTTTTGTTTCAAAACCAAAATTTTACTTTCGTTTTCATTTGTTTTCTTTCCTCGT
The DNA here is from genome assembly GCA_039766575.1 of Serrognathus titanus. Lineage (NCBI taxonomy): Eukaryota > Metazoa > Arthropoda > Insecta > Coleoptera > Lucanidae > Serrognathus > Serrognathus titanus. Next base: position 17,595,594 of record CM077911.1, on the reverse strand, counting down.
TGTCCTTATGAAACAATAGCGTTAATAACGTAATTGTAATTAGGGAGTTTTCGGTAGGATAAATCCGCAAGGCCAAACGCAGAATTTGATATAACGTAAAATTGATTTGTGCTGATTGCTCAACGCAAGAAGTTGACAGTTGACGTTGTTTACATTTGATCTAGTATTCTGTGCACTGCTTTTGGTTCAATTTCTTTGGACGTAATAGTCGGACAAACAATAACACATATATAAAGTGAGGTTAGTTTAACCAAAACAATCAAAACGCTAAGTCGGAGTGACGTTACGCTATTTGTGAGCGTCAGGCGTAAAAGTTATCATAGCGTAGAAATTGCGGATATTCCCTATTTCAAGCACTACGATACTACCAACGTTATTTGGACTTCTGGGCGCGCACATACGCTACAATAGAGAGTTATCGCAACTTTTACGTTAAAATACCGTAAACGTAAAAACACGTGATCCATATACTTTTACGTTGGATCACGTGATTTTAATGTTTACGGTATTTTAACTTAAGAGTTACGATAACTCTCTAATAGTGTTAGCTCCGACCGTAATTGTACCGTAATTTGTGCACAACCAACACAACGCCATTAACTTTACGTTATGAGCAATACTGATAACGTTACGTTATATTCAAATCCGTGTTAAATCGAAATAGCGCTTAGTTAACCAAAATAGCGACAAATGACAAAACCGTCAGTATTTACGTAATACCTCCGTTATATTTTTTTTACAAATTAAGGAACTCAGTTTAATCGAAATGGGGTTAATTTGTGAGCACGAACTCCGTTATTTTTGTAGTATTTAGTGTAAACGTAGAAATTGCATAAACTCCCTAATTCCATCATTACGATACTACCAACGTTATTAACGTTAGCGTGCGCGTGTGTACTTATCGTGTGTACCTTTACGTGCTGCATTAGCGTTAGAGGCGATCGTAATTGTAATTAAGGAGATGTGTAACTAATAACAAACAAACAAAACAATAACGTTGACGTTAATGTGATGAATAAGCTGCACAACGCTATTAACGGTTGCGTAAAATTGAATTCGCGTTAGTTCAAAACGGCGCTGTCGTCATTGAAATTGCACGCGACGCTATTAACGTTACCTTACCGTTACTTATATTCGCTGTTCAAAATTGAGATCGCCTTAAGTCAAAATAACAATAATGTAAATAAGGCCTCGAATTTGTACACAACGCCATTAACTTTACGTTATTAGCAATACGCAAAATTAGAGAGTTATCGCAACTCTTACGTTAAAATACCGTAAACGTTAAAACACGTGATCCATATACTTTTACATTGGATCACGTGATTTTAACGTTTACGGTATTTTAACGTAAGAGTTGCGATAACTCTCTAATTTTGCGTATTGCTAATAACGTAAAGTTAATAATGCGATAACTCTCTATTGACTGATAACGTTACGTTATATTCAAATTCGCGTCTCAAAATTACACGTGACCAGCACAACGCCATTAATATTATTTTAAAGGCGTTGTGCATGTCTTAGCTTTAGTGTAAGAAACTATCAAGGAGTGCAGCGATTCACTTTTCACCTAAGCTAAGACATGCCATCCAGATTTCATGGCAAGAGTTGTTAAAAAAAATAAAAATCACTCTGTATAATAACTAGAGCAAGGATTAAATAGTCCCTGCCTGGGTTTACCAATCAATTTGCGACACAATCTATGCGACGAGCGCAGTAATGGTTACAGCGGTCACAAAGCCAGTGATATTTACAATAAAATAGTTTATAGTACCCTAACAGTAGTTGATCGAGCACTGCAATTCGTTCCGATCGAAATCGGATCGTGCGGCGCGAGCCTCCTTTACGGACGTAGCAGTGACTGTGTACTATTTCATCCTCGGTTTGATGATAACTGAACAAGGAATAAAACCAGAAACGAATTAATTTTAAATGTAACGGAAACAGTTGTATAACCAATGATAAATTAATTTAAAAAATTGATTAATTAATAGACACGGCATCTGGTTTTTCGGCCTAATTGGCTCGCGACAGCTACAACCTCGCTCTGGTTGCTGCGACATCTTCCGTTCAACTTCGGGGTCAAACTATGATAACTAGAGCAATCCTTACCACAGTTTACCAATCAATTTGTCACATAATTGATGTGCTGAGCGCAGCAATAATTACAGCGGTCCACTGTGACGAAATCGGATCGGTCGCCACGAGTCTCCTTCACGGACGTAGCTGGGACTGTACTATTTCATCCTTGCTTTGATGATAACCGATCTCGTTTTTTTTTTTTTTAAATTTAAGTGCGTTTTAGTTTCGGTGCAGGCGACGACAGAGAGAAGTGCATCCGAGTGTCTGATTTTAATAAGCTGTCTTGAGCACAAGAAGCAGCCTGCAAGTAGCAGTTCGCGAAATATATTTGGAGCGTACACATGAAGGGAACATAAATTCTCTTTATGAAGTCCCCGGCTCCGCCTCGGACAAAGCTCGGCGGAGGCGCTCACGTCGCCCCTTAACAAGGCTTTAGTGCATTGACGGTCTCTTTATGTCGAAAAACATTACGAGAACGAGATGGATGCTACCCGCGATAAACTCACCCGGAGGTATTAATTGTGTTTTAATTGTCGCCACGATTAATACATAATTTTTTAAATCTACAGCTAAATTAGAACAATAATAAAGTCTAGGTTGAGTTAGACCCCTCGCCCCAATTTTTTTTGTTTTGTTTTCCGAACTTGCCAAGTGAGGATTCTACTCCTTCTGTACGATTGTAAACGTGGGGCGACCGACGCTACGTCGAAAGAATACATGCGCGCATAAATACAATCTAAACCCCCTCGGAGGAGCACGAGGGGGATGCCTTCGCACCGCGTCCCCGATGAATTAAAGATCAGGCCATTTCTAAATAACATCCAGAGCTTCTTAGCACATCGCCGGCCGCGATAAAGCGCACATAAATTCCGACCCCATAAAAATTTAAATGGAGTTCTTGGACGGGCCATTAATTAGGCGATGAATAATCATCGCGCGGCCACGTTACTAATCAGGAATGAATATTGATTGGCGCAGTTTTTAATTCTGTTTTGAAATTCGGATGGACGAGTGTGGAGGAAGAAGCGCGCGGCGAAGGAATATAAATTGTGCGATTTGTAACCAACTTTTAAGTCGATTGAATTGGTTTTTGGCAAGGAATGTACGTATGTACATACACACTATCTGTAGTTGACTTTATAAATGATTTAACAACAGACATTGTAACTCTAGACTTCGATTAGCAAGGACGTAAGACGTAAAGGTTCTACACGTGGACTTTAAAATATCTAGACGCGTCGAGTCATCACAAGGCTACAAATTATTCAGATGCGGTGCCTTTGATGTCGTATGACAAAATTCCGTGACCTTCGACTATTGTTCAAGTGGAGGCAGTATTCGATTTCCACATATCGCTTCATTATATTAATGCATCTTTCTTCAATTTTCTATTTTGATCAACGAATGAAAATTAGCGTGAAATCATTCGATTGACAGTACGCTGTATTTCATAACCTCATAACATAACACATTCTCTGACAGATGCTGACAGAAAAACTACCAAAACAATGGGGGCATGAGAAACGGCGGGAATTCCTACCCTGTATTAATCAAGGCGCTCTCAAGATTAGCTTCGAAATAGCTGAGATCTACGGATGTTTTCACTATAGACATTGTAAGTCTAGACTTTGATTAGCAAGGACGTAAAAGTTCTAGACGTAGACTTTAGAAATCGAGAGGCGAAAAGTTATCACAAGACGCTTTCCAGGTTAGCATCGGAGTAACTCCGAGCTATACCCGAATAGCTCAGATCTACTTCTACGTTAACTTGGGAAGCGTCTATAGTTTTCTGTCGAATGATTTAATCACGAACATTGTAACTCTAGATTTGGGTTAGCAAGGACAAAACTTCTAGACGTGGAGTTTAAAACATCTAGACACGAAATGTTAACACAAGGCGCTCTGAGCTACACCGGAGTAGCTCCAGAGTAGCTCAGAGCTATTCCTGCGTTCATCTGAAGAGCACCTATAGTTTTTTTGCTGGATGATTTAATCACGGACATTGTAACTCTAGTCGTGGATTAGCAAGGACATAAAAGTTCTAGACGTGGACTTTAAAACGTCTAGACACGAAAAGTGATCATAAGGTGTTTTCCAGGTTAGCATCTGTGTAGTTCTGAGCTACTCTGGAGCGACTCCAGAGTACTACTCCTACGTTAACCTGGAAAGTGTCTATAGTTTTCTATCGGATGTTTTAATCACAGACATTGTAACTCTAGATTTAGGTTAGCAAGGACGTAAAAGTTCTAGACGTGGACTTTAAAACATCTAGACACGGAAAATTATCACAGTTTTCTGCCGGATTAATCTAACCTCTTTTCTTTTTAATGGAATTTTTCGAACAAACGAACGATGGCAGGCGCGAGAACAGAGCGTGCCAAATTGAAGAGTAATGTAGTTGCAACCGCTTCGTTTGGGACGCGCGCGGAACCGTCCGTCGATCTCAGGGACGGGACAAACGCAGTGATTTACGCCGCCTGCCGCCGCCACCGCCGCCCGGTTAGTTTTAACTAGGTTTTGATTGAACCGATGCGATGCTGCGTCATCATCCGGACCGTAATTACTTCGCAGTTGACTGTTAATTATGGCGCGCTTTATTGTTAGCCGTACGACAATGGCAAACAAAGAAAATTTCACATCAATAATTAACTAGTTTAATTTAAAAAGGAGTTTCTCCATGGACGTACGTTGTTTAGAACAGTCGGCTTAGCAAAAAAACTGTGTGTAATTGCCTTTCTCTTGAAACTTGGCGCACGAAATGGACGTAAATATTCTAGACAAAAGAAATTTGTTATGGACATTACAGGGCTGGGACTCTGATAGATGACGAACTAAATATATCTAGACACGGGAAATTTGTTATAGACATTACTGGGCCAGGGCTCTGACAGATGACGAACTAAACGTGTTTTTTTTTTAATAGTAAAGTCCATTTCGGTATGTTTTACACTCGCACATGGACATAAAAAATCTAGGCACAGAACCTTTGTCATGGACATTACAAGTGTAGGACTCTTACAGGTGACGAACTAAAATATTTTAAATTTATTTTAACAGCAAGATTCATTTCGGTATATTGTACCCTCGCACAAAATTCACCATGGACGTAAATATCTAGACACAAAAAATGTCATGGACATTTCAGGTCTAGAACTCTGACAGATCACGAACTAAAAATATTTCTTGTTTCTTTTGGTAAGAGCAAAGCTCCTTCCGAAATGTTACATACATTTACACAAATTTCACCATGGACATATAGAATCTAGACGCAAAACTTTACCATCGATATTGCAGCTCTACGATGCTGACAGATGACGAACTAAAAACATTCATTTTTTTTATAACAACACTACTACTTGCACAGGCAGATGACAAACTGAAAACATAAAAACAATACTACCTGCCAAAATTCACTATGGACATAAAAGAGCTAGACAAAAATGTTTTTCATGGACATTACAGGTCTAAAACCTGTCAGGTGACGATCTGAAATATTTTTAATTTATTTTAACAGCAAGTTTTATGATGTCAGGATGTTGACACTCCCCCATTGTGGACGTAAAAATTTATGCACAAGCAATAGTCAAGGACATTACAGGTTTATATAAAAATTTCACCATGGACATAAAAGATCTAGGCGCAAGAACCTTATCAAAATTCATCATGGACGTACAAAATCTGGACGAAAAAATTGTCATGGACATTATAGATCTAGATCTCATCTTTTACAATAGTAACGTTCATTGTACTCTCGCACAGAAACTTTATCATGGACATTACAGGACTAGGACAGATGACGAATTAAAAATGTTTCTAATTTTTTGCAGCAAGTTTCATTTCGGACTCGTTCAAAATTTATCACGGACGTAAAAATCTAGACACAATTTTTTTCCATGGACATTACATGTCTAGGACTCTGACGGCAGATGAGAGCTAAAAACTTCACGCGTCACTAGATGGCGTGTTTTTAGCTATTTCTGCACCGACAGCGCGTTCGTCTGATTGAATAGTCCGCACCGTGATATCATTAAGTTACTTTTTTTGACTCGCCTCGGACGAAGTTCGAAGGCCCCTTATAGCTCGGACCCCGGCGAAACTTATTGCGTTACATTGTCTTCCGCCTGACGAATTAAATTTGCTCGGATTCGATGACGCGTTGCTATTGGATCGCGATTGGATTTGGAGGAAACGAGTCCGAAGTTGAAAGTTACTCTCTTGTGGCCCTCTATTAGTCCGTAAGCGAATAAAACTGCGATGTCGAATTCATTTTTTTACGAACATACGGGGTGCGTTCGGAAAGAAAACGGTCACTGCCCGAACTAACTGTTGATATCCGAGTAGGGGCGGGGTCTTTATTTTATTTAACGTTCGAGTTTGTTGGGGGAAGGCCCTTTCGTTGAGTAAACATGGGGGCCCTGTGTTTATCTTGTAAATCTGGGGAGGTAAAGGCGAACGTAAGTTTGGGGAACTTCAAAGTTTCAAACGTCGAAAAATTAATATAAGGGGAGCAAAGCATCGCACGTCGGCGGGGAGGGGGGGGGGCGAGGCAATTTGTTAACGGGATTCAAACGGAATACGAGATCATCGGAAGTTGGCGGCCACCTCGAATACGCCGAAGTTAATTGCAGCGCGTTAATTATCGACGGCACGTGATCGTGTTCGGGGGGGGGGGGGGGGACAAAACGCCCTCATTGATCGGTTACCAAAAATATTCGTTTCTACTTTTTTTAAAACATCACGTCTAGGCTTGAATCATCAAGTAATTCGGTCGCATTTGCGACCGTCTTACTCGATGATGGTCTTTCATTTTATTGACCGCGGAAATGCATGCAAATCGTTTTTTGATGAAGGAAATTAAGATGAGATGGCGCCGTATCGACGTTAATTTAACTGGCCAAGTTAATACGAGTGGAATGGCCGTCGATTCGTCATAAAGTATGACGTCAGAGGGTAGGAAACAATGACCGCTGCGCTTTTTGTATTTCCGACGACGACGACGCTCTTTGATTTAGCGTCGTTAACGCGTTGGCATTGTCATTCCGGCGACGTACTCACAGCCCCCCTTCATGTTGAAGTGGCACTCGAGGGCCATTAAAAAAAATACAAAACACAACTTTTTTTTATTAGGGGCGTTGAGAGGGTTTTCTTATTTAATACCTTCCATAACATCGTCACTTCGGTTTTAAAAGGATTACGTCATTTATTAAAAAAAAAAGATTTATTTTATTGATTTATTAAGAGGTAGAATGACCACGTGATCTTCAAGCACTATTGATCACTCTGTAGATTTAATTAAATTTATTAAATTCGTTCTTCCTTTCAAATGTCATATTGCTTGCGAGCTGATAATTTTGGTTTAAGTTCCTGACTCGCCGTCGCCCTCATTGATTTCAGCTAAAACGTTATGAATCGTAAAAGGCGGCTCGCAATTTTATTCGCCGCCGTATTGTTATTGGTTATTTATTTTATTACTCCACTCACGATCGCTCCCCCCCCCTCGTCATTCAATCCGGCCCCTCTGGATTACGATTTAAAAAAGGAGTCCTCGAGAATTCATCTCCGCATTGTTTGCACTATTGTCGCGCAGGTAGCACTTGTACGTGAAGTACGCGCGCACTCAAAATGTACATCCCTTATGGGAAGTACTTGCTTCGCGTGTAATTGGTTTAATAACTTCGGGCTTTTTGTCTGTCTTAAGAATTAAGTTCGCGGAAAGTCTACCATGGACGTAAACGATCTAGATGCTAGAGCTCGCCAGTTAATTAAGGACGTAAACACTCTAGACACTAAAAGTTTACCACCGACATAAACGCTCTAGGCACTGCGGTCTTGATACGGTCGTAATGTGGTACTTCTCTTCTTTAAGCTTAATTGTCTATCGCCGTACGTACAGGGTGTTATTAAATATGAGACATTGATCGAAATCTTCATCAATCAGTTAAATTCGCTGAAAGCTATCATGGACGTTAACGATCTAGATGCTAGAGCTTGCCGGTTAATTAAGGACGTAAGTACACTAGACACCAATGGCGACATAAATGCGGTTTTCTTCTTTAAGCTTTAAGTCCATTGATATATACAGGATGTTATTGAATTTGAGACATTAATCTTCAGATAATTAAGAACGTAAGCGATTTAGACACTAAAAGTTTACTACCGACTTCAACGCTCTAAGTACTGCGGCTAGGATGTATGGTTGTAATGAGTTCTCCTCTTTTTTAACCTTAATTACCCATCGCCGGATGTACAGGGTGTTGTTGCATTTGAGGCATTTATTGAAATCTTTATCAATCAATTAGATTTGTTGAAAGTCTACCATGGACATGAATGATCCCGTCACTGGAGTTTGCCAGGACGTTAACGTTCTAGACATAAAAGCTTACCACCGACGTAAATACTCTAGGCACTGCACTTAAAGAAGTTTAAGCTCGATTGCCTATCGTCGGATGTACACGATGTTTTATTGAAATCTTCATCAATCTATTTGTGTTTGCCTGTCATTCAAGATCAAATTAAATCAAAATAAATCATTTTTTAAATAAACTTGAAGGCTTCCGCGGCTAACAAAGACCGACGTTTTCTTCTGGTTTCCGTAGTACCACGTCGCAATTCTGCTTTCAACGGACGTTTCGTCTTTTTCTCTAGCGTCTTTTTGCTAGAAACAAAAGAAAAACGGACGCTCAATGATATTAAGACGAAAAAAACAAAGTTTGAAAATTCCCGCTCAAGTCGTAGCTTTTGTTTTCTTCTTTTTCTTTTAAATAAATCTTTATCCTCTTTTATCTTTCTTTGTCATTGTCAGTCAGTCACTTTTCCAGGCAGGACTTAAACGTTTTGAAAGTTTACTTCTCGAGCGCTTTTGTTTTTCGTTGTCGATCGGTCCTTGTTAGTTTTCTTTCTTTTCTTTTTTTTTTTTTTTTGATAAAACAACATGTGAAGTGACTTTGTTGTGTGAAAAGTGACTGACTGACAATGACAAAGAAAGATAAAAAAGGATAAAGATTTATTTAAAAGAAAAAGAAGAAAACAAAAGCTATCGACTTGAGCGGGAATTTTCAAACTTTGTTTTTTCGTCTTAATATCATTGAGCGTCCGTTTCTTTAAAGGAAAATAGGAAAACAAAAGCTATCGTTTGACGCGGGAGCTTTTGCTGTTTTATCAAAAAAAAAAAGAAAAAGAAAACCAACAAAGAACCGATCGACAAAGAAAAACAAAAGCGCTCGAGAAATAAATTTTTAAAATGTCTTTAAGTCCTGTCTGGAAAAGTGACTGATTGACAATGACAAAGAAAGATAAGTAGGAAAACAAAAGCTATCGTTCGGAGCGGGAACAAAAGTGATTTTGTTGTTGTCTTTTCTTCGTGCTTCAATTGTTTTGGTTTTCGTTTACAAAACGCCTTTAAAATTTAAAGGTTCTTTTTCATTCTCAGTTCCCTTTCTCTCCCTCACCCCGCCTCACTTTCCGTCCTCTTCCCCTCTTTCTCTTTCACCCCCTCTTTTGATAAATCGCGTTTCTATCGTCAAATTTCTTGGGCGTCTTTTGTTCCGTGAGTTTTGATTGATTATCCTTTGTTTTTTTCCCCTTGTTTTAATCACCGTGGTTCTCTTCTCCGACCTTATTTGATTAGTCCCTACATATTAATATACAGGGCGTTATTGAATTTGAAATTTACCCAAAACAATCGTTCACCAAAAGAAAATCTTTTTTTAATGATACAGATATACAGATGTACACCCTGTACATTTGGATTTAATAATTTCACACGCAATTAAGTTCCGCGCTTTTAGTGTTTTGTTTTCGCGAGCGGGTCTATAATCCACCGAGCGTTGGGATCTGATTGGCGGACGCCATTTTTAATTTCAGCCAATGAAAACCTGGACTCAAAACTGCATTAAGCAGCAATAATATCCTCGACGTACACGTGCGATAATCTGTGATAAACATCGCCGCTTTTAATTAAAAAAACAAAAAAAAAACAAAAAGGAAAAAATATGGCGCTCGTGTCGGTGGTGGATTCCGTCTGTAATTAGTCGACCTGGAACTATATATGTAGTTGTGTGTGTTTCTGATTAACAGCGATGAAGATAGCGAATAATTAATAAAAAAAAAACTTTATTATGAATGATTTTTTGAGCTGTCATGGACGTAAATGTTATAGACGTTTGCCACGGGAATTACAATTATAGGCGCGATAATCTGCGAATCTGAGTAATTGATCTAATTAGGCGTAGATGTCTGCCATGGACGTTACAATTATAATCGCGATTATCTACAAATACAAATAATCAATCTAATCTAATTAATAATTTAAATAATTAACGAAACAAACTTTAATATAAGTGATTTTTTGAGCTGTCATGGACGAGAATATTATAGACGTTTGCCACGGACGTTACAAGTATAGACGCGATAATCTGCGATAAGCATAGTCGCTTTTAATTAAAAAAAAATATATGGCGTTCGAGTTGATAGTGGATTTCGCCTGTAATTATTATTATTTTTGATTAACTGTGATGGAGATAGTGAATAATTAAAAAAAAAAAACTTGAGTGTTGTTATAAATGACTTTTTGAGCTACCATGGACGTATGTGTTATAGATGCTTTTGACATGGACGTTACAACTGTAGCCGGTCGTCCGTAACTGTAGACGTATTTTTGTTGTTGAAAGAACTTCTGCCATGGACGTTGCAACTGTAGACGGTCGTCAGCCACGGACGTTACAACTGTAGATGTGTTGTTATGTATTTTAATTAAAAGCGGCTTAGTTTTTGAAAGAGCGTTCGTCTTTTCAGAGGGAGCGCAGCGACATGCGGCGATTAGCCTGCAAGTCCTCGTGACAACATGAACTCGTCGTCGCCGAACGCTACAACAGAGTCCATCTACTCCATCACCGAAGTCGTCTTCATCGGCACCATAGCGGCGATCCTGTCCGTCGTCACCGTGGTAGGGAATATCATGGTGATGATCTCGTTCAAGATCGACAAGCAACTCCAGACCGTCAGTAACTACTTCCTGTTCTCGCTCGCCGTCGCTGACTTCGCCATCGGACTCATCTCCATGCCCCTCTTCACCGTCTACACCCTATTGGGTTATTGGCCGCTCGGAACCCTCATCTGCGACACGTGGCTGGCCCTCGACTACCTCGCCAGCAACGCGTCAGTCTTGAACCTCCTCATCATAAGCTTCGACCGTTATTTTTCCGTCACCAGACCTTTGACGTATCGCGCTAAAAGGACCACGAAGAGGGTTGCCATCATGATCGGGTGGGTAAACCTCCACCTTACTTACGTCAAGCTTCGAAGTTAACTCGAGACATGTCTTAGATGTGCTTGGGGCATAAGTCTGCTGCTATGGCCGCCTTGGATCTACAGTTGGCCGTACATCGAGGGCGAACGAACCGTACCTGATAAAGCGTGCTACATCCAATTCATCGAAACGAACCACTACATCACCTTCGGCACGGCCATCGCGGCTTTCTACGTGCCCGTCACCGTCATGTGCATCCTCTACTGGCGGATATGGAGAGAGACCGAAAAGAGACAAAAAGACTTGCCTAACCTTCAAGCGGGCAAAAAAGACAGCAGCAAACGCAGCAATTCGAGGTAAGAGGTGCTACCCCAATTCATGTAGTTACGCTCTTACTCCTGCAAGAAACTGGCGACATCCATTAACAGGTCATTCCTATCTGTTTCGTTGGTTGCCGACTCACCAGGATGTAAGAGTTTAAGAAGAAAAAAAGAGTTAGTTTAGATCACGCCTTAACACCCTCTTTTATACGTCACCTAACATCCCCTTGATAGCGTTCCTAAAACTCTTACTGTATCCATTAAATGTATCCGGCGATATTTGACGTTTATTACCCAACGATAATGCGCGCAAAGATTAAGGGCGTTTAGCCCGAAGCTCGTCATTTTCGCCAGGAAAAAAAAAAGGATAAGTCGCCTTCTATGTCTTTGTATGTCTGTGTGTTAGTTGATGGCGTAGCTAGATCTGGATGTTCTTGAAATACTTCCGCCACATGTGAAATTAATTATGGTACAGTGTCTATGTGTGCAGTGACGAGGCGAATACGGCGTGCTCCACGGTGGACCTGGAGGAGTGGAGGAGGCCGCGTTCCGAGTCCTCGACCGGAGCCGACACGGACTCCGTCTACATGCACAGCTCCGTCTGCGTCGACCACCACGCACACCGGAAGCGAACGGTCAGTACAGTCAACATTTCCTTTGGCTTTAATGGCTCGGCAAACACCCGCAGTTCAAATAACTTTCAATTATCTAGCGCTCGAAGTTCGCCGATCTCTTCCTGTTAAGTCTCTTAGTATCACCGGCGAATTGTTATTGCTTATGTCCGAAAACTCCATTTCGAAACGAACACGAGCGGCGCATCCACCAATTTTCTCCTAATCTTCTATTTTGCGCTCGCTTCGAGGATTTTTCGTGCGATTTGGCAACACCGCACTTACAGAAAGCGAAAAAAAAAAAAAACGCCTACCAACTAAAAATTAAATTTAAACAACTTTGATCGCCTTCTGTCTCTGTTTCTAGTCTGTCTAAAAAAGCTTTGAAATTATCCCCTTTCACCATCGTCTCTATTCTCTTATCTCACTCTATCTATCTATCTTTGTCAATCGTTTTTGAAATCGAATTTTGAAAAAAAATTGAAATTTTTCTTCAACCTGTGTTTTCTCCTCTTTTTATTTTCTCTCTCTCTGTCTCTTTAATAATAAAATCGATATACATTTATCTTTCTCTGTCATTAAAAAAAAAAATTTTCTTTTAATCAACCTCTATGTCTCCTCCTCTTTCTCTCTTTCTTTTTCTCTCTCCTTCTCTATCTCTCTTTCTCTATTTGTACTCTTTTCTCTCTCTTTCTTTAATAAAATCGACTTACTTTTATCTTTCTCTGTCCAATCACTTTAAAATTTTAAATCTTGAAAAAATCTTGAAAATTTTCTGTCTTCTCCTTTCTCTCTCTCTCTCTCTCTCTCTCTCTCTCTCTCTCTCTCTCTCTCTCTCTCTCTCTCTCTCTGTGTACTCTTCTCTGTCTCCTTTTTTGATAAAATCGATATGCTTTCGTCTTTCTCTCTCTAATTATTTTAAATATTTTTTTTCCTTTATTCAACCTCTGTGTCTTCTCTACTTTTTCTTTCTCTCTCTAATCTCTGTACTCTTTTCTTTCTCTCTCTCTTTAATAAAATCGATATACTTTTATATCTTTTATCAACTACTGTGTCTTTTCCTTTTTCTCTCTTCCTTTCTCTCTCTTCATTTCTCTCTCTCTCTTCATTTGTTTCTTTCTACTCTTCATTTGTTTCTTTCTACTCTTTTCTATCTCTCTTTTTAATGAAATTGATATGCTTTCATTTTTTTCTTTCTAATCATTTTAAACAAAATTATTTCCTTCTAATCAACCTCTGTGTCTCCTCCTCTTTCTCTTTTTCTATTTCTCTCTCCTCTCTCTCTCTCTCTCTCTCTCTCTCTCTCTCTCTTTCTCTCTCTCTGTAGTCTTTTCTCTCTCTTTCTTTAATAAAATCAATATACTTTAGCTTTCTCTGTGCAATCATTTTAAACAAAAGAATCAGCTTCTGTGTCTTCTCTTTCTCTCTTTCTATCTTTCTCTTCTTCTCTCACTCTCTCTCTCTCTAATAAAATCGATATCTTTCTCTGTTCAATCATTTTAAACAAAAAATCTCCTCTTTCTCTCTCTTTTTCTCCCTCTCTCTCTCTTTGTACTCTTTTCTGTCTCGCTTTTTAATATAATCGATATGCTTTCATCTTCTCTCTCTAAACATTTTAAATAAAATTATTTCCCCCTAATCAAGCTCTGTGTCTTCTCCACTTTCTCTCTTTCTCTTCTTTTTTCTCTCTCTTTTCTTTTCTCTCTCTCTTTCTCTCTCTCTCTCTTCCTTTCTCTCTCTCTCTGTCTCTCTTTAATAAAATCGATATACTTTTATCTTTTTCTGTTCAATCATTTTAAACAAAAGAATTTTGAAAGTCTTGGAAAGTCTTGTCCTCTTTCTCTCTTCATTTCTCTCTCTCTGTACTATTTTTTCTCTCTCTTTAATAAAATCGTCATATTTTTATCTTTTTTCTTTTTATCTTTTGTTTTTTTTTTGTTATAATCGATGCAGCCTACTAATTCATTCACTTTCACAGCGTTGCCACATTGAAAGAAAAATCCCGATTTAAAACGAATATTGAATAAATTCAATACATTCAGTTGTTGATGGGCATTTATTTTAAATTTCGATTGGACAGTCGTCTTTTGTTTTTATTTACAGCGTCGCCATACGGAAAGAAAAATCCCGATTTAAGACGAACATCGAATTTATCATTACTTACTTATTAATATTGGCGAGGCATTTTTTTTTTAAATTTCGATTACGAAGCAAAGCAGAGACATGAATATGCATGGCGATGTCGGGGCGCATGATTGAATTTCGCGGCGCGGCCGCGTTTCGAAATTCGATTTTAATTCGCTCCATTCCGGGCCGGAATCCGATCCTCGCGCGCGCCCATCGTCGGGGCCCTATTTGCCATCAAGCTTTTGCAAACAGAATGCAGTAAATTAGGAAAAATCGGGCCGACATAAAAGATGAGTCGGCAGTTTCGCTCCCATAATCTGCGTGCGTAAGCTTGAAAATGCAGCCAGCGTGCCGTAACGAGGGGCGAAATCGATTTTACGCGGCACTCTGCGATGTTGTTTCTCGTGCGAAGGATTTCCCCTGAAAGTAGGCAAGACCCTCCGAGGACGTATACGTATTCGACGCGTCCTTTTTTTTTCTCTCGTTTAACCTACATAACGGGTGATAAACAGCGCGTTATTAAAGGCGACGCTATTTTATTATGAAGCGTACCGAAGGCCGAAGCGCACAAATAAATTCCTGACTCGCATTTTAATTTTTTTTTTTTTAATTGAAACAAAATCAATTTATTATTATTAATGAGAATATTATTATTATTTTAGTAAATTCTCGCATTAACGCTCGAACCTTTGCGTATAGAATGCAGGTACCCTAACGCCGCCTATTTGCCAAAATGCTACTTACGTCATTACTTTTCCCCTGCTGAGAGAATCGGGCTTAAAGAAGTTTGAACATGACTGACGCATTTCCTACGTTTTGCAAAACAAAACAAAAATTGAATCGAGACTTAAAACACTTGAAACAAAGGAAACCTCTCCGGACTATTAAATTAAAATAACGTAAAACAAATGAAGATTAATGGCGCGTACAAACGACACAAAACAAAAGCAGGACCGAGTCCTTCTTCATTAATTAATTAATTATTTACATGTTGCCCCATTCTTGATTGATGATTACAATTCAAGAACGAAAAGTCATCGCGCACATGATCCGATTGTTGAACGACCAAAAGAAAAACTCGGAAAACGTACGCAATTAAGGCGATAAAGCGGAGATAAAGTCGGTTTAAAAAAAAAAAGGAAAAAAAAAGTGTGTTCGCGGCAGGCCGTGAATGCAAAACCCACGCGATCCGGCCGTTGATAAACGACGGCGGCGGGCGGCGGAGGGAAGAAGCGTGCGAGTTTTCCATGTGTGACGCCGCGCCGCGACGCCTCCGAGAGAGGGAGATCTTAGCGGGACGTTCTCGCGTTCGAAGGAGTGAAGAAACGGTGGCCTTATTGAATTTCCGATTGGATTACGCTCGGAAAACGAACGAACGGAAATCGTCCTCGTAACGAGGTTTTCTGTGTTTTATGCGGCGCGATGACGACGGGGGTTGAAAATTCAATGCATCTTGCATCCCCTTCTCGACGGACACCATGAATGAGTTGCTCGTTAGTCATGTGGATTCTACGTAAAAAAATCGAATTGGATTCATAAATGACATCGACTTATTCCATTGGCTACTCACAGAGGATGTCCAAGGTCATCATCTGACCAACTAGAATGATGCAATCGATGATGAACTTCCGATCGAAATTGTACGATCCTTATCGAGGTACAGAAATGGCCGATCGAAAAGGGTTCAAACGGTAACGTGAGGGAGAGCGGGGGGGGTCCAAATGCATAGTATATTCACTAAGTTCCGATGAGAGGATGGAAATTGCACTCACAAAAAACCTGAGGAGATTTCTCGGTCTTTTAGGGAAAAATTCGCTCGGGGTGTTTGGGTTCCAGCCACAACTGTCTATGTAGATAACAGATTTTTGGTTGAAATCTACTGTAGAGTTAACTAGGCTGACATATTCGAACATAAACGACGCTACACACGTTCGTCTTTTTTTACCGCCCGGTAATTGTTGTGGACTTCCGCTCTAGCCTTCTCCATTTGCGTTCTAAGGACTGCTGCGTAGCCAAAACGGGCATAGCCAAAACGAAATTTTGGCTAATATCTACAAGAAAAGTTAATACATTCGGTGGTGTTTCAATCACTGCGGAGTTCGGACTCATGTCGAAAGCAAGCGACATCTTTTTCCCCCTATGTACTCGTTATGGACTTCCGCTCGAGCACTCTCGCCCTCTAAGAGCAAAAGTAGAGACGAGGACGTCTACTGCACCGAATTCGTAATTCATCCGTAAGAGTGCGGTGTGCCGTTGGTTGGTTCTGTTCCGTGCTAAACGCGAACTGCATTCCGCTCGCTTAAAATTATCCGCTCGTGTTTTCTCGCTGCTTACTTAGAACGAGAAAGAATTAGAGAACAGGATGTCTATGCTCAATCGAGTTCGTAATTCGTCATTAAGAATGTGTTGCACTATCGCCGGGTGGTTCTGTTCCATGCTAAACGCGAACTGTATTCCGCTCGTTTAAAAAATGTCAGCTCGAGTTTTCTCGACGTTTACCTAAAATAAGAAAGGATTAGAGACGGGGTCATCTACACGGAACCGAGTTCGTAATTTGTACGTAGGAGTGCGGTGCGCTGTCGGATGGTTCTGTTCCGTGCTAAACGTGAATCGCTTTCCGTTTTCTTGAAATTATGCGCTCGTGTTTTCTCGCTGCTTACTTAGAACGAGAAAGAATTAGAGACGAGGATATCTACGCTGAACCGAGTTCGTTGGGTGGTTCTGTTCCATGCTAAGCGCAAATTGAATTCCGTTCGCTTAAAAAATGTCCACTCAAGTTTTCTCACCGCGTACTTAAAATGAGAGAGGTAGACTTAGAGACGAGGACACGTATTGAATCGAGTTCATACTTCGTCCGTGGGAGTGCGGTGCGTCGTAGGGCGGTTGTGTTCCATGCTAAGCACGAATTGCTTTCCACTCGAGTTTGCCCACCGCATACTTAAGAATTAGAGACGAAAAGACATTTACAGAAGCAAGTTTGTAATAGGTCCGTAAGAGTGCTGTGCGTCTTCGGAAGAGTTGAGTAGTTACTGCGGTGATGTTGAGGCACGTGAGGTGGTTCTGTTCTGCGCTAAGTGCGAATTTAAATCATCAGTCGATTATCTGTTTTAATACAGTGACTTTCAGCATTGATCGTTTCTTATTTTATTTTTATAAATAAAAATAAAAAAAACATAGATGAACCGAGTTTTTAATACGTCCGTGAGAGGGCGGTGCGTGGCCGAAAGAGTCGAATAGTTGCTGCGGTGATGTGATGAGATGCGTGGTTCTGTTCTGTGCTAAATGCGAATTTAAATTGTCATTAGTCGATTAACTGTTATTTTTCGCATTTGTTTTAATAAAACGACGTTTTCAGCATTGATCGTCTATGTTATTTATTATTTTTTTTTTAAATAAAAATCTCTTTTATCTTAATTATGTTTACGAACGATTTAGAAGTTTTTTTCTTTTGTTTTCTCGTCACCAGTCGTTTATGTGTGTTTTTATTTGCTTTAATAATTCGACTTTTTTCAGCATCTCTTTGCCTATATCTGCATGTGGTGGTTCTGTTCCGTGATCAACGCGAATTGCCTTCCGATTACTTGAAACTGTATTCTCTCCCTTTACTTCAAATGTGAAAGAAGTAGAAACGAACGGAGTTTGTAATTCTCTCGTGAGAGGGCGGTACGCCGTCGGAAGAGTTGCTGCGGTTCTGCTGCAGGCATATCTTGTAGGATGGTTCCGTTCCGTGCTAAATGCGAATTGCCTTCCGTTTACTTTCCTTTCACTTCAAATGTGACAGAAGTAGGAACGAACGGAGTTTGTAATTCTCTCGTGAGAGGACGGTGCGCCGTCGGAAGAATTGTTGCGGTGCTGTTGTAGGAATATCTTGTAGGATGGTTGTGTTCTGTGCTAAACGCGATCTCCAAAAGATGTCAGTGTACAACGAAACCGATCGCGTTTAGGATTCCGTCTACTAGACCTGACCCTAATAGGATCATGCTTAGACCGGGTCAACTATTATGGTCAGATTTAGACCTGACCGTAATAGTCGACTCGCTAACGGTTCTATTACGGTCAGATCTAGTGGGTGGAGTCATTCAGTGAATGTTTTCTTGTATGTGTTGGTACGGTTACGGTCCTCTTACGGTCAGGTCTGGTGGGCGGAGTTCTTATTCCAATTTTCAATTACTTTGCGCGGTTGCAAATCCATCTCGATTTTTCAGCCGAATTACCAACGACGGGGCTGGCTGTCGGGAATTTGGCGAATCCGGGCCTGGTGCGTCGCGTGGTGGCACTCCGGTAGGGAAGACAGCGACACCGAAGAGGAGAGCCCCAGCGAACAGGCGCAGGGCTGCGTCACCCCCATATCTCTGGACACTCCGCTGCAGAGCTCCGTGTCACGGTGTACCTCTCTGAACGTCATCAGGTAAACACACGACCCTCCCAAGCTTCCTTAAAAACGAAAGACCTTCCGAATAGATAATTTTGTTTTTAATTGCAGTCACTATGTATGTTAAATCAATACGGTCCTGATCTGAATGTTCCAGTTGAAGAAACTTGAATGTGATTTTAGGGATCCGTATGCGACAGGAATGTCTCAGCAACGCGAACAGGTCCAAGTGAACATGACCCCCACCCGCCTGCTCGCCCCCAGAGATTCCAGGAGCTTACCGACGGGAAATCGATTGGCGGGCCGGTCCGTGTCGAACGACAGCGTTTACACGATTTTAATTCGACTGCCCGGCGATTCAGCCGAGGGCACGAGTTGCTCGGAAGCGCCCTCCATCAAGATGATCCCCGAGGACACCCCCAGGCCGACCAGGCAACAGCACATAGACGGAGGTGACTACTCCCTGAGCGGCATGCACGCCGCGAACCACCTGAACAGGAGGCCCTCGGCGATGCCCGACATCAGGATACCGCTGAACGCGAAGATCATCCCGAAGCAGCTGGCGGGGAAGACGCTGCTGGCGAACGCGACCAAGAACCAGGGTAAGAAGAAGAAGAAGACGCAGGAGAAGAAGGCCGACAAGAAGGCCGCCAAGACACTCTCCGCGATCCTCTTGACTTTTATAATAACTTGGACGCCGTATAATATCTTGGTGCTGTTGAAACCAGTGACCGCCTCGGACCATCGCATACCGGTGAAACTGTGGGACTTCTTTTATTATCTGTGCTACATAAACTCGACGATCAATCCGATGTGTTACGCCCTGTGCAACGCGAGTTTCCGACGCACGTACCTGCGCATCCTCCAGTGTAAATGGCATAACCGGAACCGCGTCGCGATGAACCGCGGCTTCTACAACTAGCAACGCCGACGCGGGGCGGAAGTGGAGATGGATTTGCGGACGCACTTCGCCCGCTAAAAGGGTCACTTCCGATGTTTGCGTTGGCGCTAAGTGGATTTTCCACCAGTGCTTTCTCCCGTGCATGACACTTCAAGGACACACACACACATACACACACACAAACACACTTACATAGATGTTTTTATATTTGTAAATGTAAACCGCTCAAATCGTGTTCTGAGACGTGCGCGAGGGACTGACTAAATTAGTACATAAACATAATAAAGATATTTATACATAATATAGAGGCTGTGTGTTAGATTTAGTCCTAATCGGTGTGGCAAGACCAAGTTCATCACGGACACCTAGATTACAAAAAAAAAAGAAAAACAAAGGTTGTCTTCCACATCCCAGACCCCGAGCAAGATTCGCGCGCCGAAGAGATGGCGCTCAGTGGCGGCGCACCGCAAGACCGTTCCCGACGAGTCTGGAGCTTCGTAGCGTTTCAATGTCTAGCGATTCTGTTTAGGAGCAGCAATAAAACAAAACGGCAGACGCGGTTTCTTTTCTCCGCTCACGTAACAAGATGGTGCCAATTTTTCGCAACGACCGCTCATCGACGTTCAAATTTTTTTATTGTGTGTACTATATTTTTAAACGCATGTTTACAGTAAATAGCTCCACCTTATCGCGCAGATAATATTACGAGAGCTAACGAAGTGTTCAGATTTAAATTCCAAATCATTAATTAAGTCCGGAAGACACGCGCGTGATAGTGAGGGCCGTAAGCAATTGCGGGATGGGAATTGTCTAAACTAACTAACACTTTTGTTTGTGGTTTCTGGTGATTACTTCTTATATGAGTGCATCTGCTTGTGATAATGAGAGCCACAACCAATCGCGGACTGGGGGTTGTAGGAATTCCCTCGAGGAAAAAAAATCATATTTTTGCGATTTTTGATGAATAATCATATAAGTGCTTCCCCCACTCAATATGATAGTGAGGGCCAAAACCAGTTGCGGGAGGGGGTGGGAAAGCCTCTAACGAAAAGAAAGGTTTGTTTGGCATAACTGATGATTGCTTCTTATGTGACTGTCTCCGTCTCTCTGCAAACGATCGTGATGGCCATAATCAGTTGCGGAAGGGGGGTTGTAGGAGATCCATCGAGAAAGAAAAGAAATCGCATTTCCAATTTTTTTTTGTGGTCCCGAAGGATTACTTCTTATGGGGGCCCTTGTCAGTAAAAGCGAGATTTTTATTTAAAATTATCAAAACAAAATCAACCGGAGTCGTAACCAGTTGCGGACTGGGGGTTGTAGGCACCTAATCGAGAAAAAACTAATCGTTTTTATAATTATTGTTGTGGTTCCTGATGAATGGTTCTTATATGAGTGCCTTCGTCAGTGATCTGCATATGATAGTGAGGGCCGTAATCAGATTCGGACTGGGGATTGCAGTAAACTTCATCGGGGGAAAAAAATCTGGTTTTTACAATTTCTTTTGTGGTTTCTCATGAATGGCTCTTAAATGAATATCCCCTCCTACATATGATAGTGAAGGCCGTAACTAGGTGTGGGTTGGGGGTTGTAGGGAAAATCGAAAAGAGGGGTTTGTTTGTGGTTTCCGATGAATGCTTCTTATGGGAGTGCCTCCGACAGTAAATCTGCGTATTATTGTGAGAGACGTAACCAACTGCGGAATGGGGGTTGTAGGAACCCTATCAAGAAGGAAAAAAAGTCGTATTTGTCATTTTTTCTTTGTGATTTCGGAGGAATACTTCTGATATGGGGGCCCTTGTCAGTAAAAGCGAGATTTTTATTTAAAAATATCAATATTTTTTTTTTAAATTTAAATCATGTTTTTTTATCAACACCGGACTGGGGGTTGTAGGAACTTCATCGAGAAAAAAGAATCGTTTTTATGAATTTTGTTGTGGTTCCTGATGAATGGCTTCATTAATAATCTGCACACGATGGTAGGGCCGTAACCAGATTCGGACTGAGGGCTGTAATAAACTCCATCGGGGAAAAAAAAAACAATTTTTGTTGTGGTTCCTGATGAATGGCTTTTATGTGAGTGCTTTCAGCAGTAATTTACATACGATAATGAGGGAGATAACCAGTTGCGGGATGGGGGTGGTATGGACTCTATCGAAAAGAAAAGTTTGTTTGTGATTTCCGATAAATGGTTCTTATGTGAGTGCCTCCATCAGCTGCGGGATGGGAGTTGGAGGAACCCTACCGAGAAGAGAAAAAGTCGTATTTGTATTTTTTTTTGTGGTTTTGAATGAATACTTCTTACGTGAGAGCTTCTGTCAGTAAAAATGAGATTTTTATTTAAAACTATCAATTAAATTATAATTTTTATCACTATTGGCCGTAATCAGTTGCGGACTGGGGTTGTAGGAACTCCATCGGGAAAAAATAATCGTTTCTATAATTTTTGCTGTGGTTCCTGATGAATGGCTCATATATGAGTGCCTCCGTCAGTGATCTGCATTTGATAGTGAGGGCCGCAACCAGTTGCGGGGTGGGGATGGTAGAGACTCTATCGAAAACAGGGGTTTGTTTGTGGTTTCCGAAGATTGGTTGATATGTGAGTGCCTCCGTTAGTAAATCTGCTTCTTATGATTGTGAGGGCCGTAACCAGCTGCGGGATGGGGGTTGTAGGAACCCTATCGACATGGAGCTCTTATATGCTTACCTCCGTAAGTAATCTGCAAATGACAATGAGGTCCGTAACCAATTGCTGACTGGGGGTTGTAGGAAATCCATCGAGGAGTTTTTTGTGATTCCTCATGAACGAGTACCTCCGTCAGTGATCTGCATATGATTGTGAGTTTTTCTTTTTTTTTAATTTTGCAACGTGGTTCGATTTTCTTTTCACAAAATGAAACGAATCTCGAGAAATATGAAATTTCGATCTGCATTCCAAAGTTTGGCAATACGTTCTTCACTAAACAAAAGAATCTCGAGAAATAGCAATTTCTGTCTGCGTTTCTAAGAATTTTCCTGAAATTTGACAACGCGACTTGAACGTTTTTTTCTCAAAATAAAAAGAATTACGAGAAAGGGGAGCTTTCGATTTGAAAACTCCAATGTTTTGTTTTTTAATCTGGCAAAGCGGTTGAATTTATTTCACAAAACAAAAGAACCTCGGGAAATGGAAATTCCAACCTGCAATTCTTCCTGAAATTTGGTAACGCGTTTGAACATTTTTCGCAAAACAAAAGTATTTCCAGAAATAGAGGTTTCCATCGGCATTTCCCAGAATTTTTGTGGAATTTTGTGCAACTCGGTTTGAAAACAGCGATTTCAATCTGTATTTCCAAGGACTTTTCGAAAATTTGGCAACACGATTGAATTTTATTCTCAAAACAAAAGATTTGATTAAAATGAGGATTTCGACCTGCAATTTGGCAATGCGTTTGAATTTCTTTCACACAACAGCGATCTCCATTTGCGTTTCTAAAGACTTTTCTGAAATTTGGCAACGTGGGGATAAAAAAAAACCGTTGTTTCGGTTCGGTTCGTAACCTTGCTTTTGTTTCCGATTTCTTACGATCTTACCTCCGCCGGTAAA
Organism: Serrognathus titanus; assembly: GCA_039766575.1. NCBI lineage: Eukaryota > Metazoa > Arthropoda > Insecta > Coleoptera > Lucanidae > Serrognathus > Serrognathus titanus. The sequence continues at coordinate 17,572,351 of CM077911.1, read as the reverse complement.
CCTGCATATGATAGTAGTGAAGGCTGTAACGAGTTGCGGGGGGGGTTGTAGGAACTCCATCGAGAAAACGACTTTGATCAAGCACGAAGTGGTAGGACTTTTTATTGACCTCCCCTTTGAGGTAAGATAGAAGAGCCTCAAGGAGGAGGTTAACAAAGAATCTACCACTGGAACCGGTCCGGATGCACTCATATAAGACAGACATTGTTGCCAAACTTACTCCTGTTGCATGAGGTTAACTTGCGTTTTAGATAAAACGCAACCCTTTCTATTTTTTAATGCAAGGGGTGCCGCCCAACAAACCCTTGATCGTGATAAAGTCGTAATCTCAAAAGATGAGACCTCCGAAATAATAACAGAAAAAATTTCCTTGCGGTTCCTCTTGTATTAGTGGGTGAGATAAAGATAGAGTCTTCTAAGTCAAGGACGTACACTCCGCGAAATAAAATAAGAAAATCTATAGCAGAGACAAAGATGGATATACGTGGAGTATGTCGCGACTTTCGCACCAGTACTTGCAGGCCCGCCGCTAGCCATTGTGTAGGGCGCCTAATCAAACTTGTCTGTAACTGTTTAAATAGATACAATTAAAAATAAATTGCTTTAAATTAATTTTTATCAAAGTATTATTAGTATGTACAGGGTGACTGACCATTGTTTCGTCTTGACGGAAGCTATATCGCTAATTAAGAAAGAGCAGCAAATAAACGAAATCAATCCAGTCATGGAAGTGTTCTACAGTTTTCTGATTGTTACGGCGTTGGACGTTAACTTGACGTTTAAACGGAATTGATGTGCTCAGCTGAAATACGTAAATATTTACGAAATGCATGCAAATCGCCTGAAGTAAATTATCCCGTACAAAATAAGTATAACAACTTTGAACAACAAATAAAGCACTACAACACAAGTAAAGCACTACAACGACAATTCAAATCTCGGTGTTAAAAATTTTTCTTTGTTTTAATTTGAATTCGTATTGCAAATACTCTACATACTAATCTGAGACATTCATTCTGTTATGCGATTTTATTTTTTGGCGGTCAATTGTCAGTCACCCTGTATACACTGTGTTGATTCGTTTTCTAGATAGGGAAATAGCATGTACGATTACATGTTTGCTAATATTGGCTCTCCTGTATATTTTCAGAGTTAAATGGTAAAGAAATAATTTGTTCAGAATTAGAAAAAGGCACCAAAATATGTTTTGCAGAAGCACAAGGGCACTCGACATCCTAGCAGCGGGCCTGAGTACTTGAGTACGAGAGGGTTTTGCACAACGTTTCGTTTCCACAGTTTATCCAGTTATTAAATACAATGTCACTTTGACATTTGCAAGCTATTCAATGTCAAATAGAAACAATAGAATGCAACTGTCAGTTTCGTTTTCGTTTTATTCACTTACAAGCACGTCCATTCAACTTCTCACAGAAATTCAAATATCAATTTTGGTGCGATGGGTTAAGTACAATGTCACTTTGACATTCGCAAGGTATTCAATGTCAAATAGCAACAATAAAAAGCAACTGTCAGTTTGATTTTTCGGCGCCAACTAACGCCGGATGCGTACAATTTACGACGTAGGGCTCATCTTCTGCGATTTAAGACTTTACAGACTTTGGCTGATTATGATTGAGGATCACCCTGTATAATTTACTAACGATCGCCCTGTATAACTAAGGTATTTCCCATTATAATAGCTCGGTTGGTTGGTCTTTTCGGAAAAATATTTTCAAAAAAAAAAAAAAACAACCTAGAATAGAGATGTGCTTTGTAAATCACGTTTAGTTTAAACGAAGCACTCGCCACCTAAGCGACAGACGTCGACAAAAATCTAAAAATAAACGAAACGCGGAGTTATCTCCTTTTTTGCAACAACAGTTCTTCGATTGCTCTTCAAATACAATCAATTCAATTGTTTTTATCGCGCGTTTGCACAATCTGCCATCGTTGTTACCTGCGTTATCTCAATTACGAAACTCGAAAATAATTAATAACTTTCATTTGTTTCGTTCGATCTGAGGTAGGGGGTCCTCAAAAATCTGCACACTTCGTAAAGCTGCGAAGCGAAACTGCAATTTACGAAAAAAAAAAAAAGGGGCGGGGGGGGGGGAAGCGCAACGGTGTTTGAAAGACGCGTGCCCTTGTTATGAGACGCGACTTTCGAAAAATCACTTCGTTCTAAACGGAAGTAGGAAGGCAACTCAATTTATTTAATTGTTATTTGGGTTGCCCACTAAACAAACGAATTGGGGAGGGGAGAGGGTGGGGTGAAAAGACGCGACGCTCCGTATTTAATTAAAAAAGTTAGCATAGGCAACTCAACTTGCTTAAGTGTAACTTGGGTTGCCTACACGCGATTGTTATTTCGTCTAGTTTTTTTTTTTTTTTCTAATTAAGGATTGGAGTAGATTTTTTTTTTCGTTGTTTTTGTGAAGGACGAGTAGGTAGAGCTGGAGCTATTTGCTAGAAACCCCATTGTGTACTTTTCGACAATCTTTATCATCTCGATGTGTACTTACTCGCTTTTGTCGTCCCAACTCGCCGCGCCCCCTTCCCTTCCCCCCGGCCCGCCCCGCCCTTCCTCCTCCTCCTACGAAAATTCGCTCAAATCAAGACGAAAAACGAAAAACAAAAGCGTCGTAAGGACGTGATTACAGGAAAGCAAACGCCTGTGTAAGACGATACCCGACCAAACAGAATCACGCTCAGGCTTTTAATGCGCTTCCTTCTGGTCATCGAATTACATCATCTTCTTACAGATCGACGGACTGACCCCCCTCTTTTCCACCCCCTCCCCCCACTTCGCCCTTATTTCTTCCGTTGTTTCGTGCCCCCCTGCCCTCCCCCCCAAACGCAGCAGCGTAGTGAGTGTTATCAAAACCGACGAATTTTCCAAATGGACTGTAACGATGTTATAATAAATAATAGTTAAGCCCGAAGCTCGAAAAGAATCGCGCGCACGATTCTTTTCGGGCGACGTATTTTGTATAATAATAATAATAAATAATAATAATAATAATAAAATAACGACTCAAACGGACTTTCATGTAATGTTAACGCACATTAGGTATGTACAATTTACGATTAAAAAAAAAAGAAACAAAGAAAAACACACAAACTATGTAAAAATGCCAGAAGGAACGACGACGAGAACTTTTTTGTAACATTTACCATTCCCGAACGTAAACGATAAGCTAGTGGTTTGTAAATGATGTTATAAATAAAAATGTTGTTTTATATACTAAACATATTAAAGAAATTTTATTAAAGCTCCCATTAAATCATTGAACACGTACGGGTATTATAAATATAATGTTAACTGACTTGTATAAATCGAACGACTTAATAAAGATCGGTTTAAAAAAATCGAGCTCCCGATGATTTTACTTGGTGTTTTATGTGTTTAGCTTTTAAGGAATTGACGCGTCGGGCGTTTACGGAGATTCACCCTCCCACACCCTTACTAGTTCAACACCCCCACCCCCCCCATAATCACTCTCCACAAACGCTCGAACCTAAACCTAGCAATTTATTCTTCTAGCTCTCTATATAAGAATAATAATAATAATAACAGTTTCTAAATTTCAAATATACTTCTATGTCAATTTATTACACACTTTTTTCTTCTATTTTTTTTAACCTGAGACATTCAAAAGAAAAAAAAAATTAATATTGTTACGACCATCGTCGTAATTGAAGTCTTAAAACGTGCAAAGGTCGTTTGAGGTCTTCAAAATTGCATCTACGTGGCTAAAGCGAGGTTGAATGCGGCTGCAAATCCTTCCACAAAAGCTGAGAAGAAGAAAATCAAAGAAAAAATCGGAGAATTGGCGTCAAAACGTCTTTAAAAGTGTACAGATCGCTCAGATCTTCAAAAAGGCGTCTAGGTGACTAGACCTAGTCGACTGGGACTGTATATATCTTAAGAAAGACAAGGAAGAAGAAGAAATCAATGGAGAATTAACGTCGTTAGAACAGCAAAGGTCCCCAGAGGTCTTCAAAGGGTGCTTTCGTCATACAGAAATCCCTCACACTTCTGCTCAGAGCGTGCCCTGAGCGTCATGTCGAATGGACCCTACGTCCTCTTAGAGGAGAATGAGGCTGAGTATTCATTGACAAAGACAAAGGAAAGAAAACTTGGAGAATTAATGTTGTCAGAAGGGCAAAGATCTTCAAATATGCATCAATGCAAGTAGATCGAAGAGGGATGGGGCTGCACTTCCTTCAAAAACAAGTCAAGAGAGACTATGCCAAACAAAAATTAAACTTCTCCTTTTACAAGACATCGATACAATTTTATTTACAGAAAAAGGTCTACGTGGATGTAATTAAAGGTCGTTTGGAAGCCTTCAAGAAGTCATCTAGATCTAATTGGAGGTGAAAGAGGAAGAAGAAGAAAAAATTTGAAGAACTGACGTGAAACTATCGACCAGAAGCTCTAAGGTCTTCAAAACTGCCTACGTCGATGCGCATGGAGCTGCAAATTCCTTCAAGGAAGACAAAGAAGAAGATGGAGGTCAAGGAGAATTCGCAGTAATGATGTTAAAATGATGTCAGAGGTGCAGGGGTCTTCAAAAAGATGCCTTGGTGGCTAGGTCTTAGCGAATGGGACTGTAAATCCCTCCAGAAAGACGAAGAAGAGTGGTAGTTCAAGAAGGACTTGGAAAATGTCGTCAGGATGGTAAAGGTCAGTAGATGTCAATTTACCAGTTCTGGGTCAATTTGTTTTGTTCCAAAATGTATATACCGCGGACTACCATGCAGATTTTTTCATCAAGCATAAATAGCTAATTATAACAGTAAACAGCCAGATCCTATTGTGCACCTTTAATCGTCACTCAGATTTTTTCTATTATGCGCAAATAGGAAATTTCAACAGTTAAAAAATCATACAAACGATAAAAGTAAACGAATAACGCCTTAAATCGTCGATCGTATATGCAACTACCACATCATCAACCTTGAATTATACATTGTCACGTTCTGGGCTAATTCGTTACATTTGGTTGCCATTGTTTGATAACAAAGATATATTAATTACTAATAATATTTTAAATTTTATTCATTCGTAGGCACGAAATCGTGAACATCTAAAATTAACTTTGTAAGGTCGGAAAGTCGACCTAGCTATAGATCCCTTCAAATACTCAAAACTTATTTTATCATCATCAACATGTCTTTGTGAACGTAAACATAGAACGTAACGTCGAATGTAAAAGTGAACATAGAACGTTGACATCTACTACTAAGGTCTAAAAAAATGCATCAAGGTGGGGCTAAGGAGGCTGTAAATTCCTTCAGGAAAAACTAAGAGACGAAGAAGTCAAGGAAAACTTGGAGAGTTGACGACAAATGTTGTGAGAATGGCAAAGGTCTTCAAAAATGCATCAAGGTGCTCAGATCGAATCGAATGGGACTGTAAATCCCTTCCAAAAAGATAAACAGAGAAAGAAGTTCAAGGAAAACTTGAAGAATTGACGTCAAATGTTGTGAAAAGGATGAAGGTCCTCAAAAATGGATCAAAGTGCTCAGATCGAGTCGAATGGGGCTGTAAATCCTTTCAAAAAAGACAAAGAAAAGAAGAAAATCAAGGAAAACTTGGAGAATTGACTTTAAATGTTGTGAGAAGGGTGAAGGTCTTTAAAAAATGCGACAAGGTGGCTAGATCGAGCCCAATAGGGCTGTAAATCCCTTCCAAAAAGATAAACAGAGAAAGAAGTTCAAGGAAATCTTGGAGAATTGACGTTAAATGTTGTGAGAAAGGCGAAGGTCTTCAAAAATGCATCAAACTGCTCAGATCGAGTCGAATGGAGCTGTAAATCCTTTCAAAAAAGACGAACAAAAGAAGAAAATTAAGGAGAATCGATTTCAAATGTTGTGAGAAGGGTGAAGGTCTTTAAAAAATGCAACAAAGTGGCTAGATCGAGCCGAATGGGGCTCTAGATCCTTTCGAAAAAGAGGAAGAGAAGAAGAAGGTCAAAAAACTTAAAGATCTGAGGCCAAAATGTTATGAAAAGTGCAAAGGTCTTCAAAAGTGCATCTAGATGACTGGATCGAGACGATTGGGGTTACAAACTCCTTCATAAAGATGAAGAAGGTCAAAGAAACTTGGATAATTGAATCAAAATGTTATCAAAAGTGCATAGCTCGCTAGGAAGTCTTCAAAAGGGCGCCTAGGCGACCGAAAAGAAGATCAACAGCGAGATATATAAGAGAGAGAGAAGCAAGGGGGTGTCTTGCTTTTAAGAAATAATCTTCAAGGCAGCACCCTCCCCTTCCCCTTATTAGATTATCTCAAACTGACTTTTTGAATTCTCAGATCCCCCAGTTGTTGCCTTAAGGACTTGAGCCCGTACCTGCGTAGCTACTCTACTGTCATGGTGTCGAATGTGACAGGTGAGGATTTTGCTGGGAAGAGGGGCGCCCCTTTCGCCCGACACCTTTGCGCTTCCCCATGACGTTTTTAAATTCTGAAATCTCTCAGTTATTTCCTCACGAATTTGAGCTCGAATTTGCATAGTTGTTTGTCGGGTATCAGGTGCGGCGAGTAAGAGTGCGGATTTTGCTGGGAAAAGGGGTGCTCCTTTCGCCTGACACCTCTGTCTCCCCATGACGTTTTTAAATTCTGAAACTCCTCAGTTGAATTGGAGCTCAAATCTGCAATATTCTATTGTCTACTATCAGTGCGGCGAGCAAGCGGGCGCGGATAATGCGGGAAAGGAGGACGGACGACTTTCCTCGTCTCGTGACGACTTTTCTTACATTCTGAAATCCCTTAGTTATTACTGTAAAAATTTAGGGTCCTACTTGCGTAGCTATTTCACTATCGGGTTGTCGGATGCGGGGGGTAAGAGCGCGCGGATTTTACTGCAAAGTGAGGCGCTGCTTCACTCTTACCTTGCATGACGTTTTTAAATTCTCAGACCTCTCCATTGTTTCTTCAAGAATTGGAGCTCGATTCTGCATTATTCTACAGTTTACTATCAGGTGCGACGAGTAAGGGGGCGCGGATTATGCGGGAACGGGGGGGCGATACCCTTCGTCTCGTGATGACTTTTTAAATCCTGAAACCTCTCAGTGGTACGAACTTTTGGAAATTTGGGTTCGTATCTGCGTAGCTATTCTACTGTCGGGGTGTCGAGTGCGGAGGGTAAGTGCGTGCGGATTTTGCTGGAAAAGGGGGCGCCCCTTCGGGCTTGTCTTGCATGACGTTTTTAAATTCTGAAACTCGTCAGTTATTTCTTCGAGAATTGGAGCTCGAATCTGCATTATTCTACTGCCTACCATCGAGTGTAAGGTGCGGCGAGTAAGAGGGCGCGGATTATGCGGGAAAGAGGAAGCGATACCCCTTGTCTCAGGGTGATTTTCATTAAATTCTGACAGCTTTTAATGATTACAATGAAAATTTGGATCCGTATCGGCGTAGCTATTTTATTGTCAGGGAGAGTGGTAAGGGCGGGCGGATTTTGCGGGGAAGAGTGGCGCCCCTGCTCGCCATTCTTTTCGCTTAACACTCTCAATCTTGCCATGACGTTAGTTATTTCTTTAAGAATCCGCATAGTTATTCTCCTGTTGAGTATCAGGTGCGGCGGGTAAGGGGGCGAGGATTTCACGAGGAAGAAGGGCGGTACCTTACCTTATCTCACAAGAACTTTAAAGTTCTGAAACCTTTTGCACTTGTACATGTATAGTACTGTCGAGATGTCAGTTGCGGCGGACAAGGGAGTGCGGATTATGCGGGAAAAGAGAATGTCACCTTCCCCTCAATACCCTTGTCTCGCTACGATGTTTTTAAATTCCGAAACCCCCCAATTATTACGTTGAAAATTTGGGCCCGCACCTTCGCAGCTATTCTACTGTTGAGGTGTTAGGTGCGGGGGTAAGGGTGGGCAGATTTTGCGAGGAGGAGTTACGTCCCTGTGTTATTCTTTTGGGAATTTGAGTCCGAATCTGCATAGAGTTCTACGTGTCAGTGGGTCGGGTGCGGCGGGTAAGGGTGGGCGGATTTTGCGGGGCGCCCTTTCTCGCGATAGCCTCCTTTGCCTCGCGATGACGTTTTTCAATTCTTCCACCTCCATGTTATTCTTTTGGAAATTTGGGCGTAGCTATTCTACAGTTAAGACGTCAGTTGCGGAAGGGGTGCGGGTTTTGCGGAAAAGAAGGACCATTAGGAGTAAGAGCCTAACACTTTATGGAAGGTGTTGAATGGCAGCTAACTGATAGAATTTTATAAACAACAGGTGAGAGTTATTCCTTGACTATTCGCAGGCCGCAACACGTTCCGGATTTTCTAATGGACTTGTCTTAATAGCGATCCAGGCAAATTGAAAACGAAATGATTTATTTGTATCCAAATTCAGCTAATATCACACGTTTTTGATTAAAAGAAAAAGAAAGTACGATTTGAGATTTGGGGCGCAATATATCTTCAGATGTAGGAGACGTCGTAGGGGTTGGTGATCGTCGGGATGTCAGGGGGCACCTTCAGACGCACAACGCCGTCTTCTTCAGAGCTCGAGGTGACGCTCGCCTGCTTCTTCAGGGTGTTCCTGTACTTGGCAGATTGTATCCGCTGTTGAAGAATCTAGAAGGCACCAAATTAAAATCACGACAGCACGGGGCGCGCGCGTTTCTTACTTGCTGCCTCCTGATGTCGGCTTCATCGAGCTTCTCCTGCAGCTTCACCAAGGACAAATTCGGGCTGCCACGCTCCTCCTCCTCCAGCTTCTGGAAGCGACGCGGGGGGTGTTTCCTTATGATGCTATCGGCGTTGTCTTCTTCCATTGGGATTTCGAAAGACAACCCATTTTCTTCAAGCGAAAATTTATTGAACACGAAAAACACGTGCGTTATATAATCGATTGTGAAAGAAAGCAATGTAAACAGACGACGACATACATATTTAATGAACGCGCGACCAGCTGATCAATTGACAAAGAACGAGGGGGTGTTTGGCACACATATGCGGGGTTAAATCGATGACTCATTATCGCCCATGAAAGACGACTTCACAAAGGCTTCGCCGTTTATAGGTGAACGAACCGTCACCTACCTGCATTACTTACTTACTTATAAATATGTTCGTGTAACTTTTTTTTTATTTACTTTGCATGTACAGTGTGGCTCTAAACTAAAATTCCTTACGCGTTTTGTGTATGTTGTTCAAGTTGTCGCTGCCCAGCATTTCCGTTAGGGGTTCGTCGCTTTCGATCGGGGGCACATCCGACGCCCGCCTCGGGATGGAAATCTTGCGGGGTTCCCCGGGGGCGTTCTCGGAAAGCCGCGTCACTTTCGTGCCGCCGTCCAGGGGTTCGATGGTGAGGTTTTTGGCGGCGCTGCAGCCCATCGCCCCACCGAACCGACTGGAATGAAGTGTACACCTAATTTCTCGAAACGAAAGGAAACGATTTGCATATACATAAATTCAAGGTCGAATCGATACGCCGCGATACGATCGCTAAAAATCTGCTAAAAATGTATGAGCTGTTCGTTTTAACGTTGTAAAATCGATGGGGGTAATTTTCTAAGGTGCGATTGTAGAAGTAGAAAGGGTAAATGAGTTTACAAGACGTTGGGGGAGATCATGTCAAAAAAAAAATTCACACCACCTGTTCTAAAGCTACATTTGATTCATCGAAAACCTTGTGCAGTCAAAAGAGAATTTGCTTAGCGACAGTTTCGTATAAGTTTAGAAAAGAAGGTTTTGCCTCACCCAGAGAGCCCAAAAGTGTTGCTTTTGCCATAAGTTAGAACTCATTTTGCTTTTTTGACGAAACCCGTTGGTTTCGCGCCAAAACGAGATTTTCTCAATTATTTGGCAACACTGGATGAATCAGTGAATTAATTAAGTGTAACTTGTGCATACACAAGAAATTTTGGCTAATCAAAAAGGAGCCACAAGTGTCTTTTCCCGTGAGTTACAAGTCTTTGACGAAACCTTTTTTTTCTCGCCAAAACGCGATTTTTCCACTTAACTGGCAACACTGGATGGACGAGTGAATTAAGTGTAACTTGTGTATGCACTAGATTTTTGCCTAATCAAAAAGAACCCGGAAGTGTCGCCTTTCCCATAAGTTTTAGAAACTCATTTCGCTTTTTCGACGAAACCCTTCGTTTCGCGCTAAAACGGAACTTTCTCTCTTATCCTGCAACACTGGATGGATGAGCCAATTAGCACTGCACTACCCCCTCCACTGATTAGTGTATAGTCGTATCTAGTAGACAAAGAAACCTCGCAATTTGTGAAACAAACAAATTGCGAAGCGCTTTTAAGTTTTGTTAAACTCATGTTGAGGTTAAGTACGTTCGAGGATAATTCCGTATAAAACATTAAAGTTTAGAAGAAAAGTGTGACTTTCAAACGAACTTACTCGAATTTAGCTTAATCGAAAAGAACTTCAAAGTAATGTTACAACTCGTTTCCCTTTTTCGAAGAAATCCTTGTTTTTCGCAACAAAATGGGATTTTCTCACTTATCTGGCAACGCTGGATGGATGAACGAATGAACACTGGATTACCCCCACTCACTGATTAGTGTACAGTCGCATGCAGTCAACAAAGAAACCTCGTAAAAGTAAGACAGTAAATTACTTTGCGATCTTGAGTTTCGTCAAAACGGGATTTTCCCACTTATTTGGCAACACTGTATGGATGAGTTAATTACTAGTATACTATCCCCTCCACTGATTATTATACGGTCGCATTCAGTAGACAAAGAAACGTCGTAAAAGTAAGACAGAGCTCATTTCCCTTTTTCGACGAAACCATTGTATTTCGCGTCAAAACGGGATTTTCCCACTTATCTGGCAACATTGTATGTTTAAGTTGATTACTATTACACTACCCCCTCCACTGATTACTATACGGTCGCATTCAGTAACCAAAGAAACCTCGTAAAAGTAAGACATCAAATTAATTCACGTTTTTAAGTTTCTTTAAACTCATGTACATTCGACCATAATTCCGTAGAAAACATTAAAGTTTAGAAAAAAAAGTGACTTGCAAATGTACTCGAATCAGAAATAACCCCAAAGTAATGTTAGATAGAACTCATTTCCCTTTCTCGACCAAACTCTTGCATTTCGCGACAAAACGGGATTTTCTCACTTATCTAGCAACACTGTATGAATAAGTTGATTATTATTATACTATCTCCTCCACTGATTACTATTACGGTCGTATCCAGTAGGCAAAGAAACCTCATAAAAGTGAAACAGAGCTCATTTCCCTTTTTCGACGAAGCCATTGTATTTCGCATCAAAACGGGATTTTCCCATTTATCTGGCAACACTGTATGGATGAGTTCATTACTATTATGCTACCCCTCCGGTGATTACTTTACAGTTGTATCCAGTAGACAAAGAAACCTCATAAAAGTAAGGCAGAGCTCATTTCCCTTTTTCGACGAAACTATTGTATTTCGCATCAAAATGGGATTTTCCCATTTATCTGGCAACACTGTATGGATGAGTTCATTACTATTATACTACCCCTCCGGTGATTACTTTACAGTTGTATCCAGTAGACAAAGAAACCTCATAAAAGTAAGACAGAACTCATTTCCCTTTTTCGACGAAACGGGATTTTCCCCCTTATCTGGCAACACTGCATGGATGAGTTGATTACTATTACACTACCCCCTCCATGATTACTATACAGTCGCATTCGGTAGGCAAAGAAACCGCGTAAAACCGAGAGAGCAAATTACTTTGGATTTTTAAGTTCTCTTGAAAATGTCAAGGGCCGGCTTCTACAAAAATTGTGCCCCGTCGATGCGTTTTTCTTTTGTTTTGATCAGCGAGAGGAAAATACAACCCGTATATGAAATTTTGAAAACCAATGACAAGGCGTCACTTTTTTTGTTTATGTCGGATTATGGGCAGAGCCGGTCCTGGCGCGGAGAGATAGAGACCGAAATTTTTTCTTTCAAAAAACGCTTCTGCCTATTGTATTATAGCCTAAAATCTTGGTTACATATACAGGGTGTTTCACAAACTATTGATTCTGAGCAGATTCTGGCGTAGAGGGCGATTAATTTAAGGGAGCGGCCATTATACAGGGTGACTTGACGAGCGAGAGATGGAATTTTTCTTTCAAAGCACATTTCTACCTATTGTAACTGCAAGTTAAAATTTTGATGATTTATACAGGACGTTTCACAAGTTTATGAGTGATTATGGCGAGAAGTGAAGTCAATTTAAGGTAGCGTAGCTTATACAGGGTGACTCGATAACCTTAAAAGAATTTATGTTCGAACAATGTTTGTACTACATACAATCTAAAATTCTGGTGATATACACAGGGTATTCCAACCGGTATGCTGCGTAATTTCTGTTTATTTTTTAAAATAACCCCCCCGCGCGTATATATCGTTATAAAAAAAGAGTTCAAATTGGATTTTCCTACACCAAACGATGTGCCCGAAATTATTTAACGAATCGGAAGTATTTTGATGAAAACGTTTCGTTTTTTTACTTGCATTTTCAGTGGCAAAAAAACTAATTAATATTAATTAGTAGAAAGTGTAGAAGGTAAATGGAAAATTACTGCAGAAAGGAAAAAATTTTAACAAATTTGAAAATTTGTGGTTTTCGCACCATCTATGAGCTACTCAATGATTCGAGAACATCCCAGACGCGCACTAGATGGCGCTAGTATTCGCCAGAACGTTCTTTACATGTTCCATACAACTTTCGAAAGTGCGAACGGCTATACAGGGATTGCCTGATACAGGGTGATAAACAGAGGCGCGCGATTTGAATGACAATTAAAATGTTTTCAATTTTAAATTCATCGAATCCCGAATTCGTAACAATATTAAACGAACGCCGTCCTACAGGACCCTCTCTGATTTATTCACTTACATTTGTAATTTAATGATTTCACGACGATCCTGAATGCGATCGTAGCAAGACGAAACAGGTCAGTGTATACCTCAGAAGGACGATTCAAACGATAATACACGATTTCAAATCCGCAACCAATTAGACATTGCATGTCTAGTTAAGCACCGGCCATTTATAGTATATAGGCATTTTTATTTAAGCTGTAATTTGGCGGCGCCCCCAACACGCAATGCCCTCCCTAAAAGGTGCACTAATCTGTTTCGGCACGAAATATTTTGATTCCAAACGAGTTGAGTATTAAAAGGGTGTTTAAGTGAAGTGTGGGGGGAAAACGAAGAAGTGTATAAAATTAATTAAAATTACTTGGTGGTTTTACCTACGTCACGTCGCGACGCCGACGTCAAGCAAGCAATCGTCACCTTATGCAGTTAAACCTGGTCCTTCATTCACAAACGGGGCGCTAGGGTTGACTAGAGAATGCGGGTGGTGGTTTTCGTGTCCGTCCAGGTGGTACCGAACCTGCGCACATTTTTTGTTTACAGTGAGCAACGAGGGGGTGAAATGCATTGCCGTTATTATAGTTACAATTAAATGGATTTTCGAAGAAACGCTTGCGTGTTAAACACCCCCCCCCCTTTCCTTCTCAACTGAACTGGTGTCCATCAACACCTCGGTATTTATTTATTCGGTGCCCGAAAAAAAAGTTCGGATCTTTTGGACAATGTTGTTGTGTAAGAAAAAAAAAGACAATCGAAAATGAGAGGCGGAGTGCAAGCAAAGTAAAAAAAAATTCTTTACGTTGTTGAAAACGTGATCGCGGTTGGTGTTCTAAAAACAAAAGTCTTATAGAAACTCGGCTCTGACGATGTATGGCGCTGAATTGCAGAAAAAACCTTTAATTTCGGGTTCTGTGGATAGATGGCGCTGAATTACAGAGAAATCAAATATTCACATCCACTAAATCAAATTCGTAGAAGTCGAGGAATTTTCTTCGAATGATCAAACTAAAGAAAGCCAATATCGTCCTAATCTAGGGAAAAAAAAAGAAATAATTAATTTTCGACTCTGCCGTTAGATGGCGCTTAATTACAGGAAAACCTTCAACATTCGGTTCCACCAATAAATAACGCTGAATTACAAAAGCGATGTATTGCGCTGAATTCATAAAAAACCTTTAATTTTGGGTTGTGTGGATGGCGCTGACTTACAAAAACATTCACCTCTATTAATCAAATTCATCAAAATTTTTTTTCAATCGATCAAACTCAAGAAAGCCAATATCATCTTAATCTTGAAAAAAAAATGAATAATTCATTTAATACTGAATTATAGAAAAAAAAAACTTTAATGCTCAGATCTGGCGATAGATGGCGTCGAATTACAGAAAACCTTATGATGCTGAATTATAGAAAAACCTTTAGTTTTGAGTTCTGTGGATAGATAGCGCTGATTTACAGAAAAATCAAACATTCACCTCTATTCATCAAATTCGTCGAAGTCGAGAATTTTCTTCAATCGATCGTCTTAATCTAGGAAAATAAGGAACAATCCAGTTAATGCTGAATTAGACTTTGCCGATAGATGGCGCTTAATTACAGAGAAAACTTCAACATTCGGTTCTATTAACAGATGGCGCTGAGTTAAAAAAAAAAATTAGAATCTCGCCTCTTTACTGTAAAACAGTATCAAGGTGTGCAATCACGTACTTTTCACTTAAGTTAAGACATGCCGTTCAATACTCTGGGATATCGCTTCTCTTCATGGTTTCCTTTATGGCGAAATATTTGTCGGTCAGCCTGTATATACTGATTTATCTATAGTACTGTGAATTAAGTTTACAAACAAGGTACTCTCGGATAATTATTTTAATTTTTTTCTAATTAAATCCATTTCATTAATTGCAGACAATTAATTGAGGCGCCCCTTTGGTATATTCGGAGACTAAAAATATTCAGCGAATTGAGACATCTAGTGGAAACCAACGAAGCGAACATCCAAGCGCCTAAAACTCGAAAAAGGAAACTTGTCTGGCATAGGTAGGAGAAAGTACGGTGCTTCAAACACAAGATGGCGCGGCGGGCTTCACAATGGTGCGGCCGTTTCTTATGGATAAAATATCGTCTAATTATGCAACGTATTTTCAAATCGAACAATGGACGACCGCAATCATTATTATAATTGGGCGAAATTGCTTCGCGTAGGCCCCGTAATTCGTGAATCTCGGAGCTGCATTTGTCTATGCCCGATTACGGCTAACAGTTATGGAGAAATTATGGGCGGCCGCCCACACTTTCGACTTTTATTATTATTATAATAGTCTAGGGTATTTTCAGAAATCACTTTGTGAATCGGACGGAATTGATTTAATTGAAGATGATGAATTTGGTTTAATTTCAAAATGAAGCAATAGCAGCAGGATTCCGTTTCGTTCCCGTTATTAATTGCGCAGAGCCGGAGCCCCCCCGCGTCCATATCCCTGACATACCAGCGCCGGACGAGAAAGTGCGAAAACTAGTATGGCGTGATATATGCGTCCGCGGCCGCATATTTGTAATAGTTACTTCCTCCAGAGCGTCCGATGGCCGTGTCGCCGGCGCGCAGAAATAACATATTTGCCACTTTGAACCTGAAGCGTATTAATCGGCCCCTATTTCAGGCGCGCGCGAGAGGATTAGAAAATTTATGGGCGGCGAGGCGATTCCTTACATGAATTGCTCGGATTGCTGGGGCGTTTTTGCGAATTAGAGGACAACATTCTTTTCGCGATTTCACCGACGGTACTTCACGTTGAAATGCCCGGCGCGCACTTGCCGGGGGATGCACCGGATGCAACAACATCGAATTTACACCAATACAAAAATAATAACAACAAAAAACTTCACTTCAAAATGCTTCATCGGAATTAAGTATGATAAGTGCCCTCTATTGGACAACCGCGATACTAAAATTCATTCTTCGTTTTTCTATTTTTCCAAATTACTTCTTGACAAATGTGTTTCACGTATCTACACAGGATATTAGGCAGCACTTAACAGTAAAAGAAATCTCTAAGCGCCATCTATCGGATATTGAACGATTGTGACAAGAAAGTTTATTAAAGTGCAGACGTCGTAATTACAAACTTTATGAAATGAACGTCCTTTTGTCGAGAGCGATCCGTTTTAAAAGCGCCCGCCATCTTTCGCCTCGAAGCGGAATTATTTCCAATTCCAATTCTAACTCTAACCGCAGTGAACTCAAATATTTTAACAACTTCTGAGTATCACGTAGCTGCACAGAAATTAGAAAGCTAAAAAAACAGCATTTGTATCTTAAAGCAAAAAAAAGGCTCCAAGCGCCATCTATCGGACACATAATAATTGTGATTACGAGAGAGTTTTATGAGACCTCGAAACTCACCCACCTGTTCGGTATCGACGTCGTAATTACAAACTTTACGATGCGAAACAACTTTTGCCATCGAGAGAGAAAGAATGCGTTTTAAGGACGCCACCTTTCGCCTTAGAGTTCAATTACAATTACTATTTACATTATTCTTCATGCGTTCTTTTTTAAATTTCTGCTCGCTCCTAGTCACTGCGAGCCTCGAGAAGTATTGTTTCTTCTTATTGTTTCAGTTTTAAGAGCGCCATCTAGGAGTCAAGGGCGAAAGTATCTGAGCGAATTTTGTTTTCTTACGGTTAAATCCCCATTTATTAAAAAAAAAATTGCAGCACCACTAAGAGAGGGCGCTGAAATCGAACGTTTAAAATAATCCCGAAATATTTTCTGGAAAAGCAAACTATGTTAAACAATGATTTAATTAATTCGCATTACTGCCGCTAGATTATTTACAAAAATCCCGCGCCACACTGATCAAATCAGACGTTCACGTAGAAACGAATTCAATTGGCCCCCAATAGACGGCGCTGCCTTTTCGGAGGCCTCGTAACTCTTTTAATTCCAAGAACCTCTTGCAATGTCAAAGACCAATAAATTCCAACGTTTGATTAACAAACAGTCTGATTACGAAGCAGTTGCTTCAAATTAAATTCACTGGATAGTTTCATCCTTGACTCACAGATGGTGCTGTTAAAACCGAAACGGATTCAATTACGACGTTTCGTAAGTTTCGAGATCTCATAAAACTCTCTCGTAATCACAATTATTCTTGAAATTTTTCATTTTTGACTCTCATTAACGAAAATCGTTGCGGCTTCAAGGACGCCATCTGCGAGTCTACAGCGTAACTGCTTGGGAAACAAGCGTTGAAATTTTTCATTTTTGACATTGAGGCTCTTAATGAAATCCGTTTCAATTTTAAGAGTGCCATCTATGAGTCAACGTCAAAACTATCCGGAACTGTTTTTAACGAATTCCGTCTCAGTTTAAGAGCGCCCGCCATCTGTGAGAAAACAGGCGAATTTCGGGACTCAAGCCTTGACTTTTTCCACTTTCGACATTGCGGTGAGCGTAGGCAAGACGATCAAACTTGGCACTTCACTGCCGTTCGCTTTTAACGAAGTTTTACAACGCCATCTCTTCATCGGCGGATAAACTGCCGCGTTCAAAATTTCCGTTCAATTCATATCACCTTGATGGAACCCGTTTCAGTTTAAAAAGCGCCATCTGTGAGCGAATAACGAAACTATCTCTGACAGGTTTCATTTAAAAGACCCACTGCTCTTCGAAAGTGAAATCCATTTCGGTTTGAAGAGCGGCATCTATGAGTCTACGGCGAAACTATCCGGGTGACGATGACTTCCGGAACAGCATCGTCTCTTCCTCAGCGGATAAACTAGCACGTTTTTCATATTATTCGAAATTTCTGTTCAATTCAAGACATCATCGGCCTCAATCGCCATCTGTGGACGAATAACGAAACTATCTGCGATTTACAACAACTATCGCTTATCAGAAGTGAGTCTATCTTGAGGAATGAAACGTCGTAATTGAATCCGCTTCGGTTTTAACAGCACCATCTGTGTGTCAAGGATGAAACTATCTTCCTTTTGAAGCAATTGTTTCGTAATCAGACTGTTTGGTAATCAAACGTTGGAATTTATTGGTCTTTGACATTGCAAGAGGTTCTTGGAATTAAGAGAGTTACGAGGTCTCCGAAAAGACAGCGCCATCTATTATGGGCCAGTTGAATTCATTTCTACGTGAACGTCTGATTTGATCAGTGTGGCGCGGGATTTTTGGAAATAATCTAGCGGCACTTATGCGAATTTAATAAATCGTTGTTTAATATAGTTTCCTTTTCCAGGAAATATTTCGGGATTATTTTAAACGTTCGATTTCAGCGCCCTCTCTTAGTGGTGATGCAATTTTTTTTTAATAAATGGGGATTTAACCGTAAGAAAACAAAAAGTAAAAAAATAAATGACAGTAAATGAGGAATCATTATTTAGGAGTGTCTTTTGTGCGTTTGCGAGAAAAAGTTGAGAGAGAGAATGAGATGGGAAAGAATACGTTTTTTTGAAAATTGAGGGTGGGGCTAAACACCCTCAACTACTCAGGTGATACAATTAATTTAATGTTAATATTATGTTATTGTTAAGTAGAAGAAAAAGAAATGTGTAAAATTCGGCGCCTTTAGTGGAAAGCTAGCTGAATTGGTGCTTGGCGCTTGCAACGTCGGATTTTTTCCTCCTTTATTTTTAATTCAAGTAACCTTCGGAATTGCTGCCAAAAATTCAAATATGTAACACGTTATGTATGTATGTACATACATTCGGAAACAATTCTTATTTTTAAAGCGAAGTCTCGCCAACATAAACCGACAGACGCGGCGGGCAAGGTCGAGACGTTTCGATGCCCGCGAGTTGAAATTTTCTTTTTCTTGACGCGCCGTCCGTGACACCACCGGAAGTAAACAAATGATTCGAGTCATTTGGCTATTCACTGCGAAAAAATTCATTTCGTAACGAACAATAAAACTGACGAACGGGCAATTCGGTTCCGAAACACGTACGGTAATAATATCGTGATTATGAATATTCAGTCGCAGGCTGAATACTTAAGGCCTTAGGAAAAAAAATAGCTTAATTAGTAACGAAACGGCGTGCGTCCGTATTTATCGGCGAATCTCGGCCCGTGAAGCTGGGGACGGGCGGCGGTAACGGGCCGCAAATATGGGCAACTTCCGGCAGGGCACTTCCTAAAACGGAGAGCGCGCTCGTCGCATCCTAAGAACCCTCCACATTTCTGCACGCGTTGGCCTAACATACATACATCATACCTGGGCCAAAGCACGCGATCTATTGTCCTTCTTCGAAATATTTCGACAACTAATTCACCACAGGAAGAAAGCACACAAAAAAATAACTCTTCAATTACAAACAAAACATTTTAGCTTCAAACATCATACCACATCTTCGTGAAAAATTCTTCAAAATTAAAATGATTACCGGTCAAGACAACAGATGGCACTGAATGACCTAAATTTGCAACAGATGGCGTTCTCTTTTTGGGCTTTAGTAGATAAAATGGGCTAAATTGAAACTTAAAACCAAACATCCTTGCATACGAAATGATAAAATTTTTAAAAAGATCACAATTTCTATAAAACAAACCCTCTAAATGGCAATTTATATACGTCAACGTCAAGTTGGCTGTGACTTTCCGAGGCAAGCAACAGATGGCAGCATTAAATATAATAAGTTTATAATACTCTGCAGCAGATGGCGCTGTCTTTTCGATTTGTAATAGATTAAAACAATTCCAAAATTAAACTCGCCAACGGGGTGGACCTTTCGTTCAAACATGTTTAAAGTTGGCCATGATTTCTCATAATACAGTATGTCCCCCGGATTAAGAGAAAAAATACTTTTGATTTTACACAAGAATACCAAAGGATAAAAAATTTGGTTTGATTTAAGATGTCCAGACCTGAATTCAGTGCTAAAGCGTTGGTGGGCTAATCGAATAGTTTGAAATATTGTTAATTTTGTTTTTTGTTCTCGATTTTAAGAACACACTGTATTAATGTTGAAGTTGAGGATGATCTTTTATTGTAGTGAGGGTAGATATCGATTACGACAAGACATGGCCTGTGTGTCTCAACATTTCAGCTTCGTTCAGAGGGACTATGTAGCAATACTGCCAAAAAATTAAAAAAGAAAAATGTTGAGCATGATTTCTCATTGTGGGGAGGGTAGTTATCGATTACGACAACAGATGGCCTGTGTGTCTCAACATTTCACCTTCGTTCAGAGGATACTTCGTAGCAATACTGTCAAAAAATTTAAAAAAATAAAAATATTAAGCATGATTTCTCATCATTATAAAGAGGGTAGTTATCGAAGACGACAACAGATGCCCTGCCTTTAGTTTTTAAGATAAAAAAAATTGAAATGTATCGAAAATACGATAATCTGTTATCTGTGGACATTATATTTTCCAAACTGCAATAGATGGTGTTGTCTTTTGGGTCTTTAGTGGATAAAATTACTCTAAATTCCAAGTTGTTATTTGATTTGTTCCGTCACCTACGCCACCTTTGATTTGAAATTGGAATTAATTGAACTAATCTACTGTGTAGTCGACTTCCAACTTCAGCGTCATTAAAAGAATTGAATTCAAATTAATTACAGAAGCTGCGAGAATTTGATCTAATCGAGCTTTGTTAGCATTTCTTTAATTTTTCGCCGACGCCATCTATGATTTGAAATTCGTCCACGACCTACTAGATTCCACGAGTCACAGCTCTTAGCCGGCCTGGGCAATATTCCATTTCCGTCGCTTTGTTACCTAAATAAGAAAAAATCACAAGGAATCTACATTTGAGCAAGAAAATACAACTGCGCTTGCCATAAACTGCGTGAGCTTTACATTAATTGAAAATGACGCTGTGAAATGACATAATTCACTTCCGATTTTTTAGGTAAGTGACGCCAGCGGAGAAATCTCGTGAAATCTAGTAGGTCGTGGTTTTGACAAATCTAGTCACTAGTTGACTTCCACTTCAGCTTTTTTTTAAAGCGTCATTAGACTTGAATTCGAATTAATTAGAAAATTTGATTTTGACATCCTCTAAAAGGAATGTCAGAAGTAGGACGTAGCACCCTCTGAACGAAGCTCAAACGTTTTTTAATCTTATCTTCCGAAGATATCCGAATGCAAGTTTGAATTTCGAGCTGTGAAAATACAGCGCCATTTGTTGCACATGATAGTACACATTTCAATTTTCCTTAGCTTACTTTAAAGCTTCACTGGAATTCAAATTCAAATGAATTATAGAAGCTGCGAGAATTTGAGGTGATCGAACTCTGTCACTGTTTGTTTAATTTTTCTCCTACGCCATCTAGGATTTTAATTTCGAACCAGATAAAGACACGCTGTCTCGTGAAATCTAGTAGGACGTGAATTTGACAAATCTACTGTCCAGTTGACTTCCCTATCAATTGAGAGTTTCGTCAGATAATTAAACGTTGAGTTTTGTGCAATTTTTAAGTTTTCCATCGGGAAATACCTGTTGTACAAAACTCATATCAAATTGTCAGTCACCCTGTACCTTAAAATTTGTAATCTACAACAGATGGCGCTGATTTTTTCTATCTCTAGTGAATAAATTGCCTTTCCAAGTCCTTGATGGTGTCGATAGCATCGAATGACTTTGAAGGGTGAATCTGAAAACGAATTGAAATGTGATGATGAGTTAGGCTTGCGGAAAGTGGAATTCCGATCGGCAATTAGCAACCATCGAGCGTTTTCGGGTGCGCCTTTGGAAAAAATGCGAAAAATCCGGCGACGCGCTGCGCCCGCAAGCCGCGAAATCGGCGTCGTAAAGCATCTTAATGGAGGGCGAATTAAAATGTTTGGAATAGTTGCGCCGCTTTCGCGATAAAAAACGACATCTGTTCAGTGGTAATTATCGCCGCAGAACATGATTTTAAAAGGGAATTCACGCATTTTCCCGTCTAATTCAATGCTACGCAGGTGTTAACCTATTGTTTATGCGAATTTCTGCACATAAACGAGGTAAAAGGCATTATTTGTTTCGGTGTTTCCCCTCCCGTCTTCCACATCGAGAAGAGATAATCTTCACCTCGATCCACTTAAGTTACATAGCTTTTTGCGCAACGGTCACTTAAGTGAAACGTTTCTGAAAGAAGCAGAAGAAGAAGGTTCGTGCTGCAACCATGCAGCAAACAACGCATTCCGACGGAATATTTCGTGCGGTATGTTATTAATTAAGGGACATGGATGGCTGAGGGAACATTCTGCGTGCTCCGCGATAAGCTTTTCTATAAGTTATGTAACGTACTGGCGTAAATTAATAAAACGAAAGCATGCGCGGGTTTTCTTGACAAGCTGTTAATTTCAATGCTCGTATTCATCTGTCTCTGTGCGGTCGCAGAAAAACCGCGCGAATATTTCCTCGTCGTTCATTTCAAAGTCGGCCACAGGTCAAAGTTCAAGATTCCATGCCTACGATTTGCAGGTGCAATCCATGACGAAGAGGAAAAAAAAATAGGACGAACACGCGAGTGTGACCATGCAGATTTCCTCGATTCATTTCGGGTTGGTTCCATTTAGGGAGCACATCACAGAAGCGCCTTTTGAAATGAAGCCGTCATCGTAGTCATCCGCGCGAATATGGAGACGGTATTCTGCACGCATCAGCGCGTTTCGTCGCATTATTTTCCGCTTTCAAAACTCTTGACAATCAATTACGAAATTTCAACACCTTTTTTTCGGCACACGCTCCGAAATACAGATGTTGGTCACGACAAAAAAAAAACTATTTTTCGCAATCCGGAAACCTTCTCTTTCTTTACTACTTTGATGGAATTTGTTTGCGCCAATTACACATCGATGGTGCTTCAAACTTCCCATTGTAATCTAAAGGCGTCATCTATACTTAGATCGACACACTACGTGATAAGTTTGACATAGTAAAATCACGATTGAAATGTGTGAAGTCCCTAGGTAATATACAGGGTGATCACAGGTCTGGTCTGCAATTTATATCGGTATGGTGCAGTCCCATCTTTGTGTTAAAACTAAACGTACTCATATTTTCAGCTTCAACGTCTATACAAAACACTGTTTTCATGTAAAAAAAAATATATCGTACCGCACTGATTTGTAGGCTATAAGTATTTTGACAGTTAAAATGTTTCCTCGGAGTGTACATGTCAAGCACGACCGGTCACGTTCACCTGGTGACATAATAATTCTAATGACGTTTTAAAAAAAGACTGAAATGGAAGTCAACTAGACAATAGATTAGTTCGAATTTCAAATCATAGATGGCGTAGGCGACGGT
This sequence comes from Serrognathus titanus, assembly GCA_039766575.1. Taxonomy (NCBI): domain Eukaryota; kingdom Metazoa; phylum Arthropoda; class Insecta; order Coleoptera; family Lucanidae; genus Serrognathus; species Serrognathus titanus. The sequence continues at coordinate 17,549,248 of CM077911.1, read as the reverse complement.
AGATAACTGGCAGTTAAAATCAAACAAATGTTGAGAGCTTCTCTAATTAACTCGAATTTAATTCTAATGACGCCTTGAAGCAGCTGAAACGGAAGTCAACTGAACAACAGATCTGTCAAGTTAGTTCGAATGTCAAGTCATAGATGACGTAAGTGAGAAATTAAACACATTCAGACAGAGTTCGATTATTTCAAATTCTCGCAGCTTCTCCTAAATAATCAATGAATGAATGAAATCAATGACGAATTCCAATGACGCTTTAAGACAGTTGAAGTTAAATTCGTTCGAATTTCAAATCACAGATGGCGTAATCGACGGTAGATAACTGGCAGTTACTTTGAATTTGGAGCAATCTTATCTATTACAGACCGAAAAGAAAGCGGATTAAGTTGCAGCGCCATCTATTGTCGTGGTCCGTACCTTCTGAAATGAGAAATCATTCTTTAAAAAAAAATTGACTTTCTGAACGAAGCTCAAATGTTTTTTTAATCTTGTAATCTTGAAACAAATGTGTCCAAATCTAATTTTCTAATTTATTCGAATTCAAGTTCGATGACACTTTGAAAAAAAGCTGAGGTGGAAGTCAACTAGGCGATAGATTTGCTAAACTAGTTCGAATTTCAAATCATAGATGGCGTAGGCGAAAAATTAAAGAAATGCAGACAGGGCTCGATTAGATCAAATTCTCGCAGCTTCTGTAATTAATTTGAATTCAATTCTTCCAATGACGCTTTGAGGAAAGCTGAAGTGGAAGTCGACTACACAGTAGATTAATTAAATTAGTTCCAATTTCAAATTGTAGATGACGTAGGCGACAGAAGAAATTAAATAACAACTTTGAATTTGGAGTCAACTGTCAGATTTATTTATATTTAATTTTTTTTAATAAATTTTCTTGATTTATTTATTTTTTTTTTACTTCACGTTGAAAATTGCACAGTTGTCAAATATAACTTAATTTTAGAAAGTTGACCCAGTTTCGTTTAATTAACGAGTTTTTTTTTGTATTTTTGTTTTTTCTAACTTTTTTGACATTGTTTTTTCTCGATCGTTTTTTGTTTTATTTTACGTAAAAATTGCGCAATTGTTAAATGCCTAACTTTTTTATTGCACGATCGTCTTTTGTTTTACTTTACGTCCAAAGTTGCACAATCGTCAAATGTTTTAAAACAGAAAGTCAAGCAGCTTTGGTTATTTAAGAAGATTTTTGTAATTTTTGTTATTTTTTTTTATTCTTAAATTTTCTTATTTTTGTTTTTTTTTTTTTTTATTATAAATTACCTTTATTTTTCGATCGTCTTTTATTTTATATCTTGATTTTAGAAAGTGGGCCCAGTTTTGTTCATTTAATGAGATTTTTAAAATTTTTCCGTCAATTTCTTTTTACTTTTTTACAATTTTCTTTATTCCTCGATTGTCTTTTGTTTTACTTTACGTCAAAAAATTGCGCAATTGTCAAATGCCTAACTTTTTTATTGCTCGATCGTCTTTTGTTTTGCTTTTCACGTCAAAAATTGCCTAATTTTGTATTTCTGTGTTATTTTTTTAAATTTGTAAATTGTTTTTATTTCTCGATCGTCTTTTGTTTTAATTTACGTTAAAAATTGTACAATTGTCAAATGCCTAATTATTTTTATTGCTCGATCGTCTTTTGTTTTGCTTCACGTCAAAAATTGCCTAATTTTTTATTTTTGTACTATTTTTTTAAATTTATAAATTATTTTTATTTCTCGATCGTCTTTTGTTTTATTTTACGTCAAAAATTGCGCAATTGTCACACGTTTTAAAATACAAAGTCGACCCAGTTTTGTTTCTTTAACGAGAATTTTTTTATTTTCGTTATTTCTTTCTAGATTTATAAATTTTCTTCACCTCTCGATCGTCTTTTGTTTTATGTTACGTCGAAAATTGCCGCGCGATTGGCAAATGCCCCAAAATATGTCTCAATTTCAGAAGGTCGAACCAGTTTTGTTTATTTGCTTTTTATTATTATTATTTGTTTACATTATTTAAATAATTTTTTTCTTAATTTTACAAAATTTTCTTTATTTATTTATCGATCGTCTTTTGTTTCACTTTACGTCAAAAATTGCACGACTGTCAGTTAGATGTCTTAAATTGCATCTCAATTTTAGAAATTTGGACCCAGTTTTGTTTATTTAATGAGAATTTTTTTGTTTCGTTTTTTGATTGTGATTTCTAAAAATAAAAATCGCTCTGTTAAATAAAAATCAGTGATTTTAAACACGAAAACGGATGTTTTATTTCAAGTTTCAGAAGAGAGCGACACCTGTATCACATCTTGCAAAATTTATTAGATATATTTCGGACGCCATCTTTTTTTTTGTGTTGATGACTTTCGTAAAACGCTTGAATCATGAAATGGTAAGAATTAAAAGATGGAATTAAGGAAATCGAATTCGGTTCCCACACGGAACGCCAAAACACCTTCCAGGTGTTCTCCTAACTAAGCAAGTAACAGTACAGGTCCGGATTTTTTATCCCGCGCAAAAATCGTGTGAAGCCGTCTTGAATTTGTTAAGTCGCAGGCAGCATCGTCGAAGCCGATCACGTCCACGTTTATAAAGTTTAATTATTTCGATATTAATACGAAACGTCGGCGCGACGTTAATTTAATTTGACGGCCGCGAGATTTTTCGAAAACTTCCAGCTCCTTTGTACGACACGGCGCTTTATAATAATTGTTTAACGGTGACTTCGACGGGGGATAAGGCGAGGAGCCGGGGCGCTCCTTAATTTGTAAAAAAAAAAATTTAAGTGCGTGTTTGCTCGATTTTTATTGCTTTTTCTCTTTTCGGCGGCCGAATTGTGACTGTACGTGCATACAAAGTCGGGGAAAATAATTAACTGATTAATCTAACGTGCCGAACGCAGGTGATCGTTAACGAGCATCGGTTTTCGGACTTCATTTACATGTGTTAATGGACACGCGAATGGTTTTAATTACGTGCAATTTCTGAACGCGGCGACATCTGTGACAATCACGGAGGTTCTTTTTTGAACAGCACTAATTGAAATTAGGCGAGATATTTAAGGTAAGCCCGATGCGCACCTAAATTTTTTAGCATTGTCGCTGCATCTGCGATTTAATTCCGTACGTGATATACAGGATGGTTTAATTAGGTCGAAATTTCGTGGAAGACGTCGCCGGAAAATCGCGCGTCATTGTTGTCCACCGATCGTTGTCAGCAGGAAACGCGACTTATGATTTATCGGCGTCGCGCGTACGCCAGTTATCCAACGATATTAATTTTAATGGCAATATTCGATGAATCAGTGATTTAAAAGGTGCGCTTACCGGCATGCTAACAGTCCGTTAGCGGCGTTTAGCATTCATTAGGTGCGCTCATGAGCCATCGGCGAGCTCTCGCCGCTAATCACCAGAACGCCGAGCGCCTCAAAATGACGCTTTTTAATCGGTGACACAATTGCGCGCATTTTATCGCATGCCATTACTGGTTGCAAATGATTTCGCGGAACGCGTTCGTATCTCGCTTTTCTCGGAGGGAAATCGCTGACGCAAGCACAAAGCCGAAACGTGACGCAACGCAATCGCAATAGAAAAACCGACGGGAAAATTGCGTACAGCGAAGCAAGAAATCATTTAAAAAAAGCACAGCCGCCCAATCGATTCTTCTGTATTCAAAACGTAAGATTTCCAGAGTGATTTAATTGGTCCACTGTACTACCCTGACTTTCCCTTAAATGGCAATGCGTCATAATCACAGGGAAGGAGGTGTATTGCACATGAAAATCTTCATTCCTCCCTTCACATTGGCAATCAACACATAAGAAAGGAGAAATAAACAGAATTCACTCGTGTTCTTCTGGTTTCCACAATCGTCCTTTTTGGAAAAGAGAGACAACCAACTTAGCAAATGTTCAAATGAGTCCTATAGGGTGCACATGAAATACGGACCAAGAAGTAGAAATATAAACTGACTACTTGTTCTTCTTATCACTGTTGCTACTGTTCCATTTGACTTCCGGTTAAACTGCGACACACCATTTTCCATTTTTTTTTCTTAGAAGGAGGACCCATACTGTTGTTGCTGATCTTCTTATAGCTGCCACCTCTTCCCGCTTCTGCTTGCAATGTGCCACCCTTCCTTTTTACAAAAAGGACCTCTATAGCTGCCGTTCTTCTTGGTTCTTGAGGCTTCCGGTTGCACTGCGATACCATTCTTCTTTCTTACAAAAGGGTCCTCTACTGTTGTTCTTCTTTATGAGTGTAGCTGCTGCTCCATTTGCCTTCCGGTTACACTGCGAACCATTCTCAATTTTTCTTCCTAATAAGAAGGACCTTTACTGCTGCTTTTCTTCTTATCGCTGTTGCTGCTGCTGCTTCCTCAGATTTTCGGTTGCACCGCGATACTATTCTTCTTTCTTACAAAAGGTCTTCTACTGTTGTTCTTCTCGCTGTAGCTGCTGTTCTATTTGGTTTCCGGTTACATAGCGACACACAATTCTCCATTTTCCTTTCTTACAAGAAGGGCCCATACTGTTGTTGCTGTTCTTCTTACTGCTGCCACTTCTTTCCGCTTCTGCTTGCGCTCTGCCACTATTTTTTTTTTTTACCAAAAGAACTCTATAGCTGCTGTTCTTCTTGCTTCTTGAGACTTCTGGTTGCACTGCGACGTCTTTCTTCTTTTTTTACAAAATAGTCCTCTACTGTTGTTCCTCTTATCGCTGTAGCTACTGTTCCATTTGGCTTACGGTTACACTGCGGCACCCCATTCTCCATTTTCTTTTCTTACAAGAAGGGCCCATACTGTTGTTACTGTTCTTCTTACTGCTGCCATTTCTTCCCGCTTCTGCTTGCACTGTGCCACCATTTTTCTTTTTTTATACAAAAAGGACTTCTATTGCTGCTGTTCTTCTTTTCGCTGCTGCTGCTGCTTCTTCAGACTTCCGGTTGCACTGTGATACCATTCTTCCTTCTTACAAAAGGGTCCTCTACTGTTGTTCTTCTTATCGCTGTAGCTGCTGTTCCATTTGGCTTCACTTTTTTTTTTAAAGAAGGATCCTTACTGTTGTTGCTGTTCTTCTTACTGCTGCCACTTCTTCCCGCTTCTGCTTACACTGTGCCACCATTTTTTTTTACAAAACGGACTTCTATTGCTGCTGTTCTTATCGCTGCTAATACTGCTTCTTCAGACTTTCAGTTGCACTGCAATGACATTCCTCTTTTTAACAAAAGGGTCCTCTACTGTTCTTCTTATTGCTGTAGCTGCCGTTCCACTTGGCTTCCGGTTACAATGCGACGCAACTATCTCCATTTTACTTTCTTACAAGAAGGACCCAGATTGTGGCTGCTGTTCTTCTTATTGCTGCCATTTTTTCCCGCTTTCGCTTGCACTGTGCCACCATTTTTCTTTTCTTTTACAAAAAGAATCTCTATTGCTGCTGTTCTTCTTATCGCTGCTGTTGCTCCTTCAAACTTCCCGGTTGCACTGCGATATCATTCTTCTTTCTTACAAAAGGGTCCTCTACTGTTCTTCTTATCGCTGTAGCTGCTTCCAGTTAGGCCGCGACACACCTTTCCTCATTTTTTTTTCTTACAAGAACGACCCTTACTGTTGCTGCTGTTCTTCTTACTGCTGCCATATCTTTCCACTTCTGCTTGCACTGTGCCACTATTTATTTTTTTTTACAAAAAGGAGCCCTGTTGGTGCTGTTCTTCTTATCGTTGCTGCTGCTGCTTCTTCAGACTTCCAGTTGCACTGCGATGCCATTCTTCTTTCTAACAAAAGGGTCCTCTACTGTTGTTCTTCTTATCGCTGTAGCTGCTGTTCCATTTGGCTTCCTTGCACGAAGGACCCGTACCGTTGTTGCCGTTCTTCTTATTGCTGCCTGCCACTTCTTCCCGCTTCTGCTTACACTGTGCCACCATTTTTCTTTCTTTTTACAAAAAGGGCCTCTGTTGGTGCTATTTTTCTTATTGCTGCTGCTGCTGCTTCTTCAAACTTCCCGTTGCACGGCGATATCATTCCTTTTTCTTACAAAAGGGTCCTCTACTGTTGTTCTTCATATTGGTGTAGCTGCTGTTCCATTTGACTTCCTGTTTCCATTTTTCTTTCTTACAAAATAGTTGCTGCTGTTCTTCGTATCGCTGCTATTTCTTCTGGCTTCCGGTTACACTGTGCCACCATTATTTCTTTCTTGCAAAAAGAATCTCTGATGTTGCTGTTCTTCTTATCGCTTCTGCTGCTTCCTCAGGCTTTCGGTTGCGAAAGCATTTTGCTTCCTTACAAAAAGGATCTCTACTGTTGCTGCTGCTACTTCTTCTGGCTTCGGTTGCACTGCGACATCAGTCTTCTTTCTTATAAGAAGAATCTCTACTGCTTATCGCTGCTGCTCGTTCTTTCGGCTTCCGGTTGCACTGTAGCACTTTTTCTTTCTTAGAAAAAGTATCTTCACTGCTGTTGCAGTTCTTCTCATCGCCGCTGCTGCTTCTTTTGTCTACAGAAGCATCGGAAATTGGAGTGTTCAATCTATTTTATCAATTTAATTTTTTTTCCGATCACCCTATATATACAGTGAGACTTACTGAAGCCGAAATAATCGAAATTTTAAAGATGATTGAATTTGGAGATTCGGTCATGCGAAGAAGTTCGTATTTTACTCAATGAAACTCACCCAAACCGTCCTCCAATATTGCAATCAAGGGTAAGTCGAATTGAGAAGAAATTTCGAGATCTTGGATACGTACGAGATAAACCTAAACCCGGCTTTAGATGAAGACAGTTCATAATTATTATAATTATGAATAAAACTACATCGAAATTCCATCGAATAAAAAAAGAAAAGTTAATTTATGAGCAGTGACAGTAAGTAATTAAAGAAAATGCAACGAAAAAGACTGAAGGCGTTATCACACGACACAACTTAAGTGGCATGCAACTTTCTCAACCAATTTATAGAATTTCTCCGTTACTTTCGGGAGACCCTGTATGTTACCGTTCTGTCTATGCAACCCAATCAACTAAGCTATGTTAAGCAAGTTGCCTATACACAAACTCAATGATCTTCATTCAATCTGTGAGTTGGGTTGCTTTTGCGTCGTTCAAGTGATGAATTTAATCGAAGAAAACAGTTTGAGTGTCACCGGAGCAGAGAATAGAAAAGTCTCGCCTAATGATATTTGTTTGCCTCGTATGCGACAGTGTGACAAATGATTCGCGGCCGTTTAATATTACTCCTTCCATCACGTTTTAAAATAATGTCCGTTCCAAATTAAACGCGCGCATATTCTCGAGAGCCGCGCGCGGGCTAGATGTTTACATCCTTGCACATAAGCGCGCTTTTTAGGCGCTTCTATTTCGGTTCATTCTAATTGCTATTTTGAGGCCGCGAACTGAACGCACTCACACACACTCGCGCTCGTGTAAGAAAAAAAAAAGAAGACGAGCGGCCGCGGCCGGCGGTAATTGACGACGTTATTAATGAAACGATTACTTTTCGCGTTCATTACGCCGCACGAATTGGAAACGCATTACGCGGCGGTATCATTTCTTTTTTTGTTAATTATGATCGAAACCGCAATGCTCTCTTAATGACCATTACTGGAATTTTTTCACCGATAAGATTAGTTACGGCTGCTCGACGTCGGTGTCAACCAATACAAATATTTGCGGTCGCCAAACAAATAACACTCACGGTACCACCTTGAAATCTTTTTTTTTTTTTTTTAGTGTTATTTATACAAAGCGTAGGTGTTTGAAGATGTACTTAAATCCGAGTGTTGACGACGCCGTTAATGTGGCGTAAATTAACTCGACAATAAAAGCGCGAGGGAAAAAAAGGAGCTCAAAATAATTTCCGTTTCTTGCGACAGATGGCGGCGTTTTGCTAACAGGATTTGTAACTTCGGGAACGAAAACTTGATGATGCGTTCGCTGCTTCAACAACAAAAAAAAAACGAATTATGCCATGTTTAAATCACAAAAGTTCATAATGTTAAGGAAAAGAAACACGTTATATCATTTCAAATTTCGATGTTTCGGTGTGTGCTGACAGTTTTTTCAAAATACAAAATAACGAAGACGTTAAGGAATACTATGTTCAACAAAGCAACACCAAACAAATGAAGACAACAACAACTTCAAGTCAGTAATGCTTTTGTTTCCATTGGTTTTCGCCGTTTTTTCTCATCAATCACGATTATCTTTTGTTTTAGTTCTTCTCTTGTTCACTTCAAGTCAATTGTGCCTTTTGGTTCATCCATAGATCACTTGAAATCGGTAATGCTTTTGTTTCCATTGACTTTCGGGTTTTATCGTCGATCACGATAATCTTTTGTTTTAGTTCTTCTCTTGTTCACCGATAGATCACTTCAAATGTCAGTAATGCTTTTGTTTCCATTGATTTTCGCAGTTTTTATCGTCTTTTGTTCTAGTTCTCCTTTGATTCACCGATAGATCACTTGAAGTCAGTAATGCTTTTGTTTCCATTGATTCTTGCAGTTTTTAACGTCAATCATGATTATCTTTTGTTTTAGTTCTTTTCTTGTTCACCGATAAATCACTTCAAAAGTCATAATGCTTTTGTTTCCATTGATTTTCGCCGTTTTTTATCGTCAATCACGATTACCTTTTGTTTTAGTTCTTCTCTTGTTCTCGATAGATCACATCATGTCAGTAATGCTTTTGTTTTTCTTGATTTTCGAAGTTTTTATCGTCTTTTGTTTTAGTTTTCCTTTGGTTTACCGATAGATCACTTGAAATCGGTAATGCTTTTGTTTCCATTGGTTTTCGCCGTTTTTTCTCGTCAATCACGATTATCTTTTGTTTTAGTTCTTCTCTTGTTCACTTCAAGTCAATTGTGCCTTTTGGTTCATCCATAGATCACTTGAAATCGGTAATGCTTTTGTCTCCATTGACTATTGCAGTTTTTAACGTCAATCACGATTATCTCTTGTTTTAGTTCTTCTCTTGTTCACCGGTAAATCACTTCAAAAGTCACTAATGCTTTTGTTTCTATTGATTTTCGCAGTTTTTATCGTTTTTTGTTTTAGTTCTTCTCTTCTTTAGATCACTTGAAATCGGTAATGCTTTTGTCTCCATTGACTTTTGCAGTTTTTAACGTCAATCACGATTACCTTTTGTTTTAGTTCTTCTCTTGTTCTCGATAGATCACATCAAGTCAGTAATGCTTTTGTTTTCCTTGATTTTCGAAGTTTTTATCGTCTTTTGTTTAAGTTTTCCTTTGGTTCACCGATAGATCACTTGAAATCGGTAATGCTTTTGTCTTCATTGACTTTTGCAGTTTTTAACGTCAATCACGATTATCTTTTGTTTTAGTTCTTCTCTTGTTCACCGATAGATCACTTCAAGTCAGTTGCGCTTTTGTTTCCCTTGATTTTCGCAGTTTTTATCATCCTTTGTTTTAGTTCTTCTCTTGTTCACCGATAAATCACTTCAAAAGTCAGTAATGCTTTTGTTTCCATTGATTTTCGCAGATCTTAACGTCAATTACGATTATCTTTTGTTTTAGTTCTTCTCTTGTTCCCGATAGATCACTTCAAGTCAGTTGCGCTTTTGTTTCTAATAAGTTGCATATTTTTCATCGCCAATTCAGTTTTTTCATTCCGATTTGTCTTTTGTTTTCCTTCTGTCTTTTTACCAGTGCATTATTTGGTTTTGTTTTGAGTGATTTTCATATTTTTCATTTCGACTGTCTTTTGTTTCTATTTGTCTTTTGTTCTTCCTTTAGTTCTTTTATCGGTAGATTATTTGTTTTTGTTTCGAGTGATTTTCATATTTTTCATTTCGACTGTCTTTTGTTTCGATTTGTCTTTTGTTTTTCCTTCAGTTCTTTTATCGGTAGATCATTCGTTTTTTCTTGAAGTGATTTTCATATTTTTCCTTTCGATTATCTTTTGTTTCGAGTTGTCTTTGTTTTTACTCCAGCTCTTTTATCGCTAGATCATTTCAAGTCTATTATGCTTTTGTTTCGAGTGATTTTCATAGTTTTCATTTCGATTATCTTTTGTTTCGATTGGTCTTTTGTTTTTCGTTCAGTTTTTTTATTGGTAGATCATTTGTTTTTGTTTCGAGTGATTTTCATAGTTTTCATTTCGATTATCTTTTGTTTTTCCTTCAGTTCTTTTACCGGTCACTTCAAGTTTGTAATGCTTTTGTTTCGAATGATTTTCATATTTCTCATTTCGATTATCTATTGCTTCGATTCGTCTTTTGTTTTTCCTTTAGTTCTTTTACCGGTAGATCATTTCAAGTCTGTTATGCTTTTGTTTCGAGTGATTTTTGTAGTGTTCATTGCGATTGTCTTTTGTTTCAATTTGTCTTTTGTTTTTCCTTTAGTTCTTTTACCGACAGGCCATTTCAAGTCTGTTACGCTTTTGTTTCGAATGATTTTCATAGTTTTCATATGGATTATCTTTTGTTTCGATTCGTCTTTTGTTTTTCCTTCAGTTATTTTACAGGTAGACCATTTCAAGTCTGATATGCTTTTGTTTCGAGTGATTTTCATAGTTTTCATTTCGATTGTCTTTTGTTTTTGCTGCAGTTATGTTTTGTTTCGAGTGATTTTCATAGTTTTCATTACCAGTCAAGAGATCCTGACTTTGACATTGTCGTTAATTATTAATACAAATTGTTTTTTGTTTTTGCTTCAGTTCTTTCCAGCGAAGGATCATTTTTTCAAGTCAGGCAGTCGATTAGTCTTTTGTTTTTCCTTCAGTCCTTTCACAGGTAAGTTTCTTTTCTTGTCTTTATTTATTTTCATATTTGCCATCGTCTACGAAGCATTTTCAAGTCGATTTATCTTTTGTTTTCCTTCAATTTTTTTACTGGTCAAGTCAGTTACGCTTTTGTTTCTAGTGATGTCCATAGTTTCGATCGTCAATCAAGATTATCTTTTGTTTTTCTTTTCTGTTACTTACTAATGCAGACTCTAGCTCAGTACGTCGGACGCATTAAGACAGTGCGTCGAATATTTGCGAGCGGCGCAAGTAACGGCGCAGGTGACATCACAGCACCTTCAAATGAATGAACTCTACATTCTGTCAAATGAAACAAAAAAAATTCTTTAAATATTTACCGTATTAATCGAGTATTTAGCGTTCAAAAACACTCGCTGTAATTACTCCTGCTGTTCGGTTTGAATGAATTGGAAAAATTTCTCCAAAATTGGGATAAAGTTACGTCTGGCAGCGCTGCTCACATAAAGACGTAACAACTCATTCGGAGTGTTACCGAAACGCGCGTATTTTAATTCGAGGCCGTTAAGGCAGCAACAATAATGTGCCGCCCGAAATAAAATGGCGCCAAAAATCTATTAAAAACGGGGCTTTAATTTTAGTGCGTGTGAGTGTGTGTGTGTGTGTGTGACGCACGAGGCGCGCGCTCCCGAAGCGAAAGGAAATATTCTTCCCAGTAGAGGCCGAGGCTAATTCCAAACGCGTCCAGGAGCGGAACGGGACTATTTTAGTCCCAAGTAAAAATAAACGCGCGCCCGCTGAGCGGGAGCGAGGCGGACGCACAAAGGAATTCATTATTTATTGTCGCGCGGCGTTTCGGCCACGACACCGTGACAGAAGCGTGCAAATCCGGGCGGATTTCACGCAGGAGGAGAGATTAGCCGAATTCAAACACGATTATCAAAAAGAAAAAAAAAGAACCTGGCAGTATATTTATTTCTCTTTTTAGATAATTTACAAAAAAAAATGAAGCCCCTAATTAATTCATTAAATACACTTGCATTCATTACGGCGTAGTAATTATCTCAATTATCCAACGGATATGTTGTTACTTACATGCTTTTCGTTTTAAAAAGGCACATCTGTATCTATCTATCTATCTATCTATCTAGGTATTATACTCAAGTTACTCTAATTACAATAATAAAATTATTATAAAATATAATTAAATTACAAAAGATCAGAAATTGAATTTTTAATTGAAACAAACTCGGACGAACGCGAACGTTTTGCTTAAAACTATACATATATGTATGTAATAGAGTAAATAACAAAAAAAACCTCAGCTTTATGTGATAGTCATGTAATGTACACATAGAATTTCTCAATAACGACGAAATAAATTAAATACGAAGTATGACTAGGGCAACAACACAAGCGACAGAGCGAAAATACCGAGTTATCAAAAAAAAACAATCAAAAATCAGTCTAGCGTTCAATTGCCGAAATTCTTTTATTTAGGCTCAATCCACCAATGTCCTAATTGCTAGAGGTAAGTACACTATTATCATCATTTATCATCATCATCACTTTGCAACAACACACTTTTGGCGCAATATTATTGTCGTTTCAAGGACACATCCGCTTTACGTAAATATACATGCGATTTTGATTCTCGAAGATTCAAATCAAACCTCATCTTTTTATTAAAAAAAAATCTAAATTAATTTTGAAGTTAATTAAGTTAAGGTGCCTACACACTAGAGCTGCGCCAATCGATCTCGTTTTACCATAAAAAAGTCCTCGTGAAAGTTACAAGCGATTCTTTGTTAGGTTGGCAAACTTGCACATTGCACATGCGTTTAGGATTGGATTGGTAGAGTGTGACCTTCACTTTTAATTGTAAAATAAAATAAAAATAGTGAAACCATGTACGTTCTCTGCTTTATGTTAGTTTTAACCGCCCTCTCCTTACAGACTCTTCTTCTTCTTGCATCCCTCTTTTTCTTCTTCTAACAATCGTCCTCTTACTAACATATTAAAAAATAATTTGCCACGTAGAGTGAGAAACCGGCAAATAAATTCCATTTTTTCAAGCGCAATCTACTTTTTGTACATCGATGTTTTCAAAACATGAAATTGTTTGTTTGTTCTTCTTTAGAAAAAAAAAAGAATTTGTCTTAAATCAGTGGTCTTTTCGCTTTTTCCTTCTCTGACATTTTTAATTAAAATCGTCTGTCTTTTGTTTTTTACGTTAGAAGTAGTCGACGTCGTCTCTTGTTTTAGTTCGTCTCCGTCTTTTGTTTTTGACGAGAAAGCGAAACGTAAAAGCTCATTTGCAAACGGTCGATTGCCTTTTTTGTTTCGATCTCTATGAAAAAGGAAAAACAAAAGACGATCAACTGTTTTTATAAAATCTCGTTTCTCATTTCTTCATCAAAAGCGAGAGGAAAACAAAAGAGTTCTCAATTTTTGTGTGTCATTTTTTTTTACCGAAAAGCGATCGTCTTTTTTTTTCTACGCTAAAAGTAAAACGAAAACAGAAGACGATCAACGAAACTTTTGTTCCTCACTTCATCACGAACAAAAGAAAAACAAAAGACGATCGTCTGGTTATAAAACAGAACTTCGTTTCTCATATCTTTTTCGTCAAAAGCTAAACAGAAACAAAAGATTCGCGACGTTTCAAATTTCTCTTTTTACCAAAAAAGAAAAGAGAAACCAAAAAAATCGTCGACGTTAAATCAAATTTTGTTTTTCTTTTTTTTTTTTAACGAAAGCTGGTCGTCTTTTTTTCTGCGTTTCTTCACAAACGTGAGACTGTTCATAAAATAGAACTTTCGTTTTTCATTTCTTCACGAACAAAAGAGAGAAGAACAAAAGACTGTTTACGAAACAGAACTTTCGCTTTTCATTTCTTCACGAACAAAAGAGAGAAGAACAAAAGACTGTTTACGAAACGGAATTTTCGCTTTTCATTCCTTCTTCGTCATAAAGCGAAACAAAAACAAAAGATTTCGCAGTATTTCGGATTTTCTTTTCACCGTTTTACCAAGAAAGAAGAAAAAGTAGCAAAGAGACCATCGACTTCAAGACAAATTTTGTTTGCGTCATTTTTTTTTTCTTAAAGAAAAACAAATGATTCTTTCGTATGTTTCTTTTCTTCAACGACAAAAGGAGCAAAACAAAAACAAAAGACAATCAACATTTCTACGTCAAAAGCCAAACAAAATATTTGAAAAACTTTTACGGAAATTTCCGATGTTGAGTCGAATTTCGTCGTTCGCGTTACTTTTTTTTTTTTTGAGATAAACAAGCGAACTCTCCGGCACGTTTTCTTTCTCCAACGAAATCAAAACGAAAACAAAAGTCGATCGACCGTTTAAACGTAAGAGAACTTTTGATACTCATTCTTCTTGTCGGAAAAAGAAAAACAAAAGACTGTTGATATGCTCGGAGTGAGGTCCTAGGTGCTCGGAAAGAAAATTTGAAATTAATTGATTGTCAAATTGTTTGTTGTTTTTCTAGTTGCGGGATTTGGTCGCGTGAGATACAAAGTAATTTCGAATTTGGCAAATTCCAAACTATTGATTAACCTTAACTTAACCTCACACTTATGACAGCTGTCAAATGTCACGATATCTACTGTTTCAAGGACTTGTCAACCTAATGTGAAGAACTCTATCATTGAACTAGGATGAGTGACGTCATAATTTCCAAATACGCTAGGAAAGAAAGTAAGAAGAAAAAAGACGATGCAAGAAGACGTACTACGTGAAGACTTAGACGGAGAGAGTGATTAAAACTAACCTAAAACAAAAGAGATACATTTTTATCTTTATTACTATTTTTTAAAATTTTTGTTGCTAGTCGGTTTTGACTGCAAAGTGGCTGCAATTTGTCTCATGCAATGTTAGGTCAAAAAGCGATTGCAAGATGTTGCGCCTTTATTATTATTATTTAATATAGTGTGCGTAAATAAATAAATAAATAACTCTGCTTTATGGCGGGATTTTTGAAATTTTGTCTTCTGTTTGGTGTCGTGAAATAATTTGTCATGTAGAGTGAGAAACCGGCAAATGATTTCCATTTCTTTCAAGCGCAATCTACTTTTTATACATCGATGGTTTTCAAACTATGAAATTGGTTTAATCATAAGGTGGAATGTTTTTTTTTTTTTATAAATACCTGTAACGGCATGTATATTTACGTAAACTTAAAAACTGAAGAGAAAAGACCTGCAAAACTGAAAAAAGCACCTTTTCCGATGAGAGTCACATACCGTGCGAACGTAAACAACACGCACGACGCATTACGACGCGCGAAATTATGAATTCCAGGCCGCTAGCGCGACCTAACGGCACTAGTCGAAATTGGTAAATTAAATCGCGGAAGCCACGTACCCGGGCGTACGCTGCAACCGGAAAAGGAAACGCGACGACGGAAGAATGCGACGTGTTCGGCGATGGTCACTTCCTCTTGGACAAATCCAGCTCCCCCTGCCCGTTCGCAGTCATCACCGACAACGGTATAATAAACTGGGGCGCGTGACCCAGATTCGGGTCGGCCTGGGCAAGGCTGAAAATCACACCACCGTTTGAAGGGGTCGCGTACATCATCCCCTGGGGGGTCTGATACAAAAGCGGCGATAGTATCGACGGTTGAGTCGTGATGGTTTTCGACGTGGGCGATGCCGCAGTAGTTGCAGTCGACGTGGATGTCGAAGGCAATTGAGTTTGAGGGTTTACCTTGAGCTGGGGCTGAAACGTCGAAGGCGGTGGCGGCGGTGATGACGATTGTTTAACGCGAGCTTCCGCCTCTTGAGCGTCCGCAGCCTCACCGTCGCTGCTATCACTGGAATCAGCTGGTGACATGTTCTCGTCCTGCAAAAATACAAGCGAGTATTACGTAACTTTATTTAAAAGAAAATCCAAAAATAAACGGATTATAAATGGATACAAACAACAGAGCAGAAAAGTGGATGTGAAAATTCGCAGCTGGTTGGTAGTGGCCGCCTTAAAATATAGGAAACGTCCGGTGCCAAGTTTTTTCGCATAAAAGTTTCGCCCGAATTTACAATTAATCGCAGGCACGCTCTATGTTTAGACGATTTTTTTTCAACACACGCCAAATGTATCTTCTCTTCGAATTATTTTTATATCGAAGCGCGAAAAATTTCGTTCTTGTTGTGCACAGGGTGAGCCAAATTCGACACTCTTAAAAGGAAATGCCTATTTTTAGAAGCGTTAGATAAGCGTTAGGCTCCTGGGGGCTCTCGATTTTTATAATAAAATTAATGTTGAAGACCGCATTTCGATATCTTGTGCCGTTTAGGAGCCACGGGATGTCTTTCAAAATTCTACGATTTCTAAAAGCCTGCACAACTTTTTTGTTTATGAAAATTTTTGATTTCTGTAAAAACTTGTATGAAAACTACGAGAAATACGACGTGTGCCCAACCCAAGACTTCATGAAGTGCCTTTAACTTGTAAGGTTGTAAGTGTGGGTGTGTACTGAAGATGGCAACATTGCTGCCGAAATACGTATCTACGGACATAAAAGATTTTTCTTCCAATGTGAAAACCATTGTAAAATCAAATCAATAAAACATTTTTTAAAGTTATGTTTGTTTATAGTCTGTTTAAAGTGCGGATCAAGTAAGGAACATACTGTAATGTTCGCCCCACGTTGGGGTGTCAATTTGTAATGTTACTTAAGAGCTCCAAGTTGCGGTGCCAAAAATTATTGTGTTTTGGGGGCCCTTTGGGTTGTTTTTGTCAATTACTGTCTTTATGTGTCTACTTTCTTTTTGTCTTTCTGTCAGGGTTTCTTTTGGATCTTTTCGTTTTATGGCTCCACGACGGACACATACAATGACAAACACAGAAATGGGAGTGTCAGTGTTAAATGTATAGCGTCCGTATGTGTCAGAAAAAGAAATAAAAAAAATATATCGAAAAGGTTGTTGTCTGTCCCAAAATGTACACCGGTTAGCACAAGTCGGTCATGTCACCTCGCCTTTCAGTCGGTGGGCCTCTTGCCCTATCAGATGTATATTTTGTTAAAAGTGGACGCTCTGTATCGCCGATCACGCATGCGCCTCAATTTTTTCACAAGAGAGAGGCGCCCATCGACGATACAGATCCGTACAGGTCTCACAAGTCGGTCATGTCACCTCGCCTCTCACAAGGGTCGGTGGACCTCTTGCCCTCCCCAATGTATACTTCTCAAAAGAAGGATGCTCTGTACTGCCGATCACGCATGTGGCTCAACTCTTTCACAAGAGAGAGGCGCCCTTCGACAATACCTAAACGTCTGCCATTGTCCGGTGTTTAAATAAAAAAATTTGTTTGTGTTGTCATGTATGTGTTACCTGGAAGCGTCGCCCATGTCGTTGGTTAAGGAAAAAGGATACAGGTATTCAGAATCCAATAAAATGTTTCCTTTCCTTATGAAAATACCTCGTACTAAATAACCTTTAATAAAAATTTCTTCTCTGTTTGTTTTCTCGAAATGTTACCTGCGGAGGTCAAAGAAGGAATGCTCCAAATCGCGGAGCGCTCGCCTTTTATAGCGCTTTTCGTTGTTTATTTTCCCGTTGTCATGGTTACCGGAACATCCGCGTTCTGATCTAGTTACGTACTAGATTTGAGTTGGTAACCAAACGTCACAAACCATCACTTTTCTTGCAGAAAATTGCGTCTTTGCCTTCTTGGGTGGAGGAGAGCTCTTATAAATGAACCCATTGCGTGGGTTCTTCTTTCGTGGGAAGGTCCCAGGACTCATCTCCAGTTACAATTCTACAGGAGAAGTTTTCATCTTGGGATAAAACAGTTAAATTCACCTTTCGCAAATTTATCGTCTGTAAAGTTTGAACAGCTTGCGAATCCATCGTGTCGACATTTCGTCCATTCCCAAATCTTCGTGCAGAATTTTAAAAACACTCGTTCCTGATATTCCTATTTCTCCAGCAATAACTGAGAGTTTTATTCAGAGGTCAGTCAACACCAAATCCTCATCTTTGTCGATGATTTCTTCAGTTCGTGCTTCCAAAGGTCTTCCACACTTTTGGTCATCATCATCAATGGATTCCTTGCCCCATTTGAACTGTTTGCAGCAATACGAGGGTCAAGCTCCTTTTTGATGCTGAACGGAATTCCTTTCGCGTTCAAATTCCTTATACCATCGGTAAATGGTAGCCAAGGAAGGTGCTTGTTCACTAAAAGCCAAATGTAAACTTTTCTTGCACTCATAAGCGCCTAAACTTTTTTAAAATCGTGATAAATCATGATTCGAAAATGCTCTTTGGTTAATTCCATTTTTTTATTTGTGATAACACTTTTAAAAATTAATAACTTGGATTCTAACGAACGTAACTTCAACAACTAAACTTCAAATGACAAGACAAAGGGTTGCCCTAAAGATCACTGTATGTTTTGTTTTTCACGGCCTACTAGATTTTCTTATTCTCAATAAATTCAACTGGACCCTCGTATTAAACGGAACCGTTTATGTTTAGAACAAAATGGCCGACAATTTGAATACTTTATGTAATTTTTGTGCAACTTCGATTAAATTAACATTCATTTGTTATATTTGTTAAAAATAAAGTAACAGCTTTCTTTTGTTTCTTTGGTGATGTTTTGCAGTTTTCTTTTGTTTCTTTGGTGATGTTTTGCAGTTTTCTTTTGTTTCTTTGGTGATGTCTTGCAATTTTCTTTTGTTTCAAACGAAGACCGCCGATAATGTAAAAGAGAATTGTGAAGGACGATAAAAAGAAACAGGAAAACTAAACGAAACGGATTAAAAGCAGACGTTTTAGAAATTTAAAAAATTAAAGATCACCAAAAACTAAGGCAAACTAATTCGATAAAACGAGACAAAGACATCAACCAAATCTGTAAATCGAAATGCGAACAATTGCATCGATAAAAAGAAACAGAACAGTTGAAATAGGCGACGAGACGACGAATGATGAAATGAACAGGAAACAAAAGAAGATCGAAGAATTCCTCCGATGTGGAATATTTAAAAATTACGAGATTAAAAGAAAAGGTGATAAGGTAAGAAAATTGATAAAGTGTTAAGTTAAGCAAAAAAAAATAAAAGATCGGCGATTCTTTCGCCAAAAAATAAAAAAAAAACAAAAGAGAACTCGACGAAATAAAACAACGAAAGACAACCCCCTCTCCCCCCAAAAAAAAAGAACCATTGATACTCATTAATTATTCTCTCATTTTGTGTTTGTACGAAATTCACTTCATTTTTCTTTTGTTACTCCCCGACAAATGACAATCGTCTCGATGTTTTCTTTTGTTTCATGTTCATCTGACTCTGCATTTCGTGGTTGTTTGTTTCAGTTCGCTTTTCTTCTTTTCCCTTGGCGAATTAATTTTTTTTTATTACAATGACGCTCCTTACAGTTTTTACTTTTCTTTATCGTTCACGTATTTTCATCGAATCATGTATTTACTATTTCATTTTTTTTGTGTTTGCGATCTTCTTTTGTTTTCTGTTCGTCTCTCGATTTTTTTTTCACGATGCGTTCAAGATTCATCGACTGCGTCTTGTTTCTTCAACTTTCTAATTATGACGTAAGCAACTGTTTTCTTTTCTTCTTAGAATTGCTTCAGCTTTCATCTATTAAATCACCCTGTATAATGATGTGATGTACAGTATACAGGGTGATTTACAAGCCGCACACAATTAAGTACGAGAAGTAAAGTCGAATTGTCTTGAACGTAAACGTTGCAAAGTTATGGGATTTTCGATTGGTCTCTTAGGCTGTGGTATACCGCACGTTTCCTTTTGAGTTGGAAACGAATTTCTCTAACTGTAACAGTAGCCCGGAAATTACAGTAAAGTGGGCGTGGCCTAGCGAACAAGCGAACGCTGCCGTTTTCCAATCTTTTGTTTATGATGTAGCCGTCTATGTCTTGCTTCTGCTTTTCTTCAAATTTCAATGAAATAATCGGTATGTACTATTTGTGATTTACATAGCTGTGCCTAAATGGCACACAAAATAAACACATACGCACACGTACACGTTTTGTTTTAACTTTTGATATTGATGACGTTTTTTAATAATTTTTTTCTATTCATCATACAGACGTTTATGTTTTTCCTTCGGCCTTTTTTCAAGTTTTAATGAAACAATCGATATGTACTAATGTAGTTTATATAGGTAACTGTAACAGCAGTCCGGAAATTACAGCAAAATGGGCGTGGCCTAGCGAACAAGCGAACGCTGACGTTTTCCAATCTTTTGTTTATGATGTAGCCGTTTCTGTCTTGCTTCCGCCTTTTTTCAAATTTCAATGAAACAATCGGTATGTACTATTTGTGATTTACATAGCCATGCCTACATACGCACATGTACACATTTGGTAACGACATTTTATATTGATGACGTTTTTTAATTTTTTTTATTTATCATGTAAACGTTTCTGTTTTTCCTTCGACTTTTTTCAAGTTTTAAAGAAACATTACGTATGTAATTAATGTAGTTCATGTTGATATATCCCCATATGGCATACGAAATAAATACATATACACTTGTAAACGATTTATTATAACATATTTAATACTTAATAATTTTTTCTCTGACCATTGTCAACCTCGAATAGGCGGATGCTGGGTGTGTTAACTCAATAGAAAAAATTACCGTTGCATATGTTAACATCTTACACAAATTGTTGAATAGTATTGAAGTGGGGGGTGTAATCAAGCGCCTTCGTACTGACGATTGTTTTTAACAATTAAATTATTTGAAAGTTGCTTTAATCTCCTTTCTAAATTATGCAATTTTTTTTAATATTTAAAACAGAATTGCGATCTGAGAATTAATGATCGTTTTTCTTCTAGTGTTCGTTCGGTTTTACGAGGACGTGTTTCAAAAATAATCAATTTTCTATTGTTATATATTGATGGTGCAGTAAGAGTGCTTTAAATATGTATGAGTGTTTTACTGAAGATTTGAGGCCGAGGTTGAGTGAATAAAAGAGATCTCTAGAAATCGATCATAATGCGGAGGATTCCATCGCGAAGTGCAATAAAAAATAAGGACGAATGTCGCAGTGTCCGGCAAACAAGTGAAATTTCCATGGTACAGGCGGTTTTTCTGCATTTCTCCGCATTTGGTCTAAGCCAGCTGCGGTCCGCGCAATAACACTATAATAGGAAACTAAAGCCAAGCAGTCTGCGATTTTCCATTGGAATTGCAAAACTCGTCTTTGTCAAATTTGGTATTGAATCGGACGGCGGCACACGCGTAAATCTATACGCGAGACCGAGCCGAGACTACTAATTAGATGAATTAATCGTTATTTACTTAGTTTATTGTCAGGCATCCGCTGTTTATCCTTATACTCCGGCTTCCCTCCGAACAAATTTTATTCGATAAAATCTGCGGTTTGCGGAGAGCGCGCGCAAAAAGACCGGCCGCCGATTCTTGCACGTCCCGAATCCGATTTATGTGTCATAAAAACGTATAATAAGTGGAGCTTTTGTCATGTAACGAGAACCGAGATCATAATTGGTAGCTGCTTCCCATGGCATAAATAATTCCTACCGACCAAATTCATCGATTCTCCGTGCGGCGGCGGCGATGGTGGTAACGATTTACACACTCACCCTGCGCCGTTTTTTGCCCGCAACAAAATATTCCAAATCTACATACTTAATACATCCGCATATACGTCATAATTTATCTCGCACGTTCCTTAATTCGCTTAATTTATCGCACGTTCGGTCCGTCCCCTCTTTTGTTCCCGTCTTATTTATCGTTCGCTCATTTAATGACTGCGACTACTTTTCATATCGAACAAGACGACCACCTTTTTGTATTTTAATAACCATACTGTAGTGCACATGCATAAGAAAAACAAACAGCGAAATTGAAAATGTTCAATATCGAATCGAAATACAGTGAGATATACGTCGTTCCAATTCGATATGCGTCTAAGTCATAAAAGGTAAATTCGCAAATCCCTACTGCGACATGACCGAGCGACACACAGAATAGGAAATTGTGTGATACAGAAAGAGACCGGTAATATGAATCGTGTGCCTTCTCAACACAAGGGTTTTATGATTTAGACGCATATCCAAATGGAACCAACTGTATTCATATCCGTGTGTTTACGCATTTTAAAGGCCGACCTGCGTTATACAAAAAAAAAAAAACACAAGAACAACGAATGCAGCAATAAGAAACAATCGAAATCGAAATGCTCAATATCGAATTGAAACCCTTTGAAACCCACATTTCGTTTTTCCTATACAAGGCAACCGATTCTTGCATTTCATTTTAATGTCCGGCTTACAATTTACAAAAAAAAGTAATAAAAGAAGAAAACACTTTAATTGAATTGGCTTTCGGTTGGAACGACTGCTTCTACGGGCGACGTTTCGTTCTCCATTGCAGAAGAACTTCCTCAGAGCTGCTGCTTCTGTTGGTGGTGTTGCTGCTACTTCTCGTTAGTCGAAGAGATTCATCGACTAACGAGCAACACCGCCAACAGCAGCCCTGAGGAAGTTCTTCTGCAATGGAGAACGAAACGTCGGGAGTAATAGAAACAGTCGTGACGCGGTTCCAACCGGAAGTCATTTCAATTATGGACAATGGCCCCGGAAGCCTCCAAGTTAACAATTAACAAAACACTTCGTTCGACTTTATCAAAATTGAAGGTGTTCAACAGGGAACACTAAAAATGAACTATGACAAATGACAGCTGAAACGAATGACGATGAAACAAAACAACATTGGAAAAAATAAGATGTACGAAAGAAACAAATGAAGATCGACGATTCGTTGGGGGAATATTAAAAAAAAATGAAAAGGCTAATGAAAAATAAAGGAAAATTGCACTGAAATGATGTGTAATAATTCAATCAACTGAAACAGACGAAGCACGTGGAAATACGAAGGATAAGGTGAATGAAAAACAAAAGAAAGTCGACAATATTTCGGCGCAATGTAAAAAAATATATATATAAAGCGAAACGCCAGTGCAATGGAATAAATTAATTCAAACATCAAAGATTTAATTTGGCGAAAAATGAATAATTTTTTTAAAACTATCTGAAAGAACACTTCAATAAAAAAAAACAAAACAAATACAAATGCAAAGATTGATTCGATAGAAAGAAAAAACAAAAGAAAATTGAAACACGTATATGACGTTGAAGCACTAAGCCTAAGAATAGAACTGAAAGAAAAACAAATGAACGTCGACTATTTATTTGTTCTCCAGAAGAAAAAGAAAGAAGAAAAATTAAACAAAACTAACATACGCTCTGGATATCGCAAAAACTAAGTAATAAGGAATGAGGAATTGACAATTTAAACATTTTGGAAAAGAAAACCGACAAAACAAAAGAAAACTGTCACAGAAAAAAACGACAATTCGAAAAAACGAAAAAAAAAAATGAAATGAACAACAGGACAAACGATTTGAAAATTATCAAAATTAAAGATATGTAGATAGAAAGTAAAACAGTGAAATGAAATAATTAAATGAAAAATTGAAGTTTTGAAAAATCTCTGAAAAGTAAAGATTAGAAAAAACAAAAGAAAACTATAAAAAATCAATTAATCAAGAGAAAAAAGAAGAGCAAAAAAAAACACAGAAAAGTCGACGGTATTTTCGCACGGTTTAAGTTTAAATTGAAAAACCAGTGGAAAGCAATAAAAAAAAACTCAAGCAGAAAAATCCAATGAAATGCAGAGAATAAGACAAAACAATTACGGAAAACAAAATGAAATGCGTCACTTAATTCGATAAAAAAAGGACAGATATAGGTATATACATCGATAGAAAAAGAAACAAAAGAAAACTGAAATAATTACACCGGAAACACTAATATGAAGGGTAAACGAAAAACAAATGAAGGTAGGCTGATCATTTTCCAGAATTATATGAACCGAAAACAAAAGATCGACGATTGCAGTGGGCAAAAAATTAATACAAATTTTTAAAGAAATATCCAAAAGAATAATTCGACAGAAGAAGAAAACAAAAACAAAAGAAAAATAGCCCCGAAATACTAAAATGAAGGATGAACGAGAAACAAACTTATTCTCCTGAATTATATGAACGGAAAAC
Organism: Serrognathus titanus; assembly: GCA_039766575.1. NCBI lineage: Eukaryota > Metazoa > Arthropoda > Insecta > Coleoptera > Lucanidae > Serrognathus > Serrognathus titanus. Next base: position 17,525,461 of record CM077911.1, on the reverse strand, counting down.
AAAAGATCGAAGATTTCATTTGGTGGAAAATGAATAAAAAAAAAACAATCGCAAGAAATAATTCGATAGAAAAACAAAACAAAAGAAAATTTAAACAAGTACCCCCGAAGCGCTGAGATAAAGGACGAACGAAAAACAAATGAATGTAGAATATTTATTCTCCAGAATTACGTGGACATAAAACAAAAGATCCAAGATTTCATTCGGCGGTAATCGAAAGAATAATTCGACAGAAGAAAAACAAAAACAAAAGAAAGTTTAAACAAATATCTCCGAAACACTAAGATGAAGAACGGACGAAAAACAAATTAATATCGACTGTTTATTTATTCTCCAGAATTAAGCGAAGAGAAAACAAAAGATCAAAGATTTAATTTGGCGGAAAATGAATATTTTTTTTTTCAAAACTATCTGAAAGAATAATTCAACAAAAAAAAAACAAAACAAAAGAAAACAAATGCAAATGCAAAGAATGATTCGATGGAAAGAAAAAAACAAAAGAAAATTGAAACGCGTGTATGACGTCGAAGTACTAAGCCCAAGAATAGAACTGAAAGAAAAACAAATGAACGTCGACTATTTCTATTTAACCAGAATTACGCGAACAGAAAACAAAAGAACGACGATTTCATTAGGCGGAAAATGAGAAAAAAATTAATTGAAAAAAAAATATTAGAAGGAATGATTCGATCGAAAAAAAAATACTAAGATGAAAGAAGAACGACAAACAAATGAATGTAGACTATAGAATGATTCGATAGGAAAAAAAACAAAAGAAATTTGAAACAAATACTCCCGAAACACTAAAATAAAGAATGAACGAAAACAAATGAATGTAGACTATAGAATGATTCGATAGGAAAAAAAACGAAAAAAATTTGAAACAAATACCCCCGAAACACTAAAATGAAGAATGGACGAAAACAAATGAATGTAGACTATTTATTTATTCTCCAGAATTACGTGAACAGAAAACAAAAGATCGAAAATTTCAATCGACGGAAAACGAGGAAAAAATACTAGAAAGAACGATTCGATAGAAAAAAGTGTCTTGAAAGAAAAACTATTAGAAAGAATGATTCGATAGAGAAAAAAAAACAAAAGAAATTTGTAACAAACACCCCCGAAATGCTAAGGTGAAAGAAGAACGACAAACAAATGAATGTAGATTATTTATCCTTTACAATTATTATACGAACAGAAAACAAAAGATCGAAGATTCAATTTGGCGCAAAAAAACGAATAAGAAAATTTTCAACTATCAGAAAGAACAAAACAAAAGAAAACTGAAACAAATGCCCCCGAAATGCTAAGATATTAGGACGAACGGAAAACAAAATAATGCACTCTATATTATTTGTTAAAAATCGGGACTGTTCCGCCAAAACCGGAACGTATGGTCACATGCAGAAAAGAAAACTGTTTGGAATCAAAATGGCGACTGCTTTATAAATCTAGGGGCTTTACCGTAAACGAAAAGAGCGCCATTTTTTAAGTAAAGTTTCTAGCACTGCGTATTTCTTTTTTCTTGAATTGTTCGCTCGTTTCCTTGTTCTACCAAACTGGCGGTTGCTTTGTCGTTGATGTTTAATTGATTAATTAATTAATTGTGTCCGAAGGAAACGGATGCGAAATAGTTTGTGGAGGAGCGCGCGCGCGCGCGCGACAAAGAACCAAAAGCACATTGTTCGGATACGCAAGTATGTATAAATTCCTGCGGAAAACAATGAACAAACGTATAGTATCAAACACATTTAATATTTATTCTCCGATTGTTGCTCCCGCATTAAACACCGCCGTCAAGTGTTTTAGGCGCCGGATCTTTTGATCAATTCGGCTATTGACCCGGTCCGATACGGGGTCAGCGCGAGCACACGGCGCTTGACCATCTGAAAAATTCGGGGGTAAAAACGGCGCTAAGCTTTCGGAAAATCGACGTCTTCCAGGGGCAAAGTGAAACTGCGTCGGCGAAGAAGTCGATCGGCGGTAAAATCGGGTCGCAGTGATTTTTTCGGCGGACCCAAGAAGGAGAAGAAGAGGACGAAGAAAAGCGGAACCGCTTGTCGTGCATGTGTCCGTCGTTAAAGGAGATTATTAAGGACCGGGCGGGCGTCTTCAGACGACGAAGAAGTGCCAGCTGGGCCTGCGACCGATCGAGCGGAAAAATATGCCCCGCTAGCGGCGCACCTTTTTAATCATTTCGTCAAAATGTCTATATTTGTAGACGGCTTGTTAAATGTGAAATAATTACACGGAAGGCGGCGGCGGCTCTCTCCAGCTCCGTTGTTGCAATTACACGACCGGTTAATTACACGCCTGTTTATTTGGGCGATTAACTTAGATCACAATAGATACTTCGACATCGATTAACGCCTTGCACATTTTCAAATCGAACTATAACAATAGACAATGGGGAACCACCGTAATCTTTCTTGTTTGTCTTGGATTTCTTTCGAAAACTATTCGAAAAAACTTTTCATTTCATAGCCGTTCACAAACTTGATTAATTCAGCGCCATCTATTATTTCAAATGACAAACAAACGTAAATGATTGAACGACAGGGGTTGCGTTCAAAAACTAACTTTTTTTACAATAATCGGAGCGTTACCATAACAAATTGACATTTGTTCGGAATTACTTTAAACGCCAATCAATGTCACCAACCGTCTACAATCTTTTCGGCACCTGTTTGTCTTAATTTCTTTTCGAAAACTGTTTAAAGAAGGATCATTCTCAAAAAAAAAAAAAACTTGTTAACTCTTAATTTTATAGCGATTCACAAATTTGATTAATTCAGCGCCATCTGTATCTAAAACGTCAAGCAAACTCTAAATATCATGATTGCACAACAAGACCGACTGCGTTCAGAAACTAATTTCTAGGTGCATTCCTTTTTTAATGTAGGTTATAAGCAGACTTCGGAGCGTTTCCATAACTATGCAGTGAATAAACACTTCTCATTGGCTCTTGCAACGCTCCGAAATGTCCGAACTCTGGTTATAAGTTCAAAGAACAAAAAAAAATTGTTAGGTTGGCAACGACGTCCCAAATTACAAGAATAATTTCCGTTTAAAATGCCTGCATTTGTTTAATTTGTTGGCATCTCAAATTATAAACATTTTGACAATTGTTTGGGGGTTATTTTAAACGCCAATGAATGTCGCCAACCTTTCTGATTCTTGTTTCATCTTTTTTTTCCTTTTATAGCTGTTGACAAGTTTGTTTAATTCAACGCCATCTGTTATTTAAAATGACAAACAAATTCTTAATCTCACGATTGCACAGCAGGACTGGCTGCGTTCAGAAACTAATTTCTAGGTGCGTTCTCTTTTTAGTATAGGTTACAAGCAGACTTCGGAGATTTCGGAGCGTTGCCACAACTATACAGTGCATGAGCACTTTTCATTGGTTCTTGTACTGCGTAACCATGGCAACGCTCCGAAATGTCCGAACTCTGGTTATAAGTCCAAAAAACAAAAAAAAATTGTTAGGTTGACGACGAGGCATCTATTGAAGTCTCAAATAACAAAAATAACCTCGGTATGAAGCGCCTGCATTTGTTTAATTTGCTGGCACCTCAAATTGTAAACATAACCTTCAAATTGACGTTTGTTTGGAGTTACTTTAAGCGGCAAATGAATGTCACCAACTTTTCTGATTGTTGTTTTGTCCTTTTTTCTTTTATAACTGTTCACAAATTTAATTAATCCAACGCCCTCTGTTATTTAAAATGACAAGCAAATTCTTAATATCATGATTGCATAGCAGGATTGACTGCGTGCAGAAACTAATTTCTAGGTGCGTTCTTTTTTTAATATAGCTTATGAGCAGACTTTATGAGCGTTGCCATAACTACTCAGTGAATGAGCAATTTTCATTGGCTCTTGTATTGCGTAACCATGGCAACGCTCCGAAATGTACGAACTCTGGTTATAACTTCAAAGAACAAAAATAATATTTTTATTTTGGATATTTAACGACTGCTTCAGAAATTTATGTAGGTTTCATTTATTACAAGAATAATCTTCAAAGTGACGAACGTATGCTTGAAATTATCAGGATTTGTTCAATTTGTTGGCACATAACCTCCAAACTGACATTTGTTCGGTATTACTTTAAGCGCCAATCAATGTCACCAACCGTCCGAAATCTTTTCGGCTCTTGTTTGTCATTCCAAAACTGTTTAGAGAAGGTTCATTCTCAACGAAAAAGACTCTTAATTTTATAGCTGTTCACAAATTTGATTAATTCAGCGCCATCTGTTATTTACAATGACAAACAAATGTAAATGTCAAGATTGTCCAGCAGGTGTGCGTTCAGAAATTGAAGTTCTGGGTTCGTTCTTTTGTAATTTAGGTTATCAAAAATATTAAACATAACCTTCAACTTGACATTTGTTGTTTCCGACTTTAATTTGTCTACAATATCATTCGAAAGCCCATCAGGAAAGGCCCATTCTCAAAAAAACTTTTGCTAATTCTTAATTTTATAGCTGATTTGTTTAAATCAGCGCCACCTGTTACTCGAAATGATAAACAAATTCTAAAAGCCACGATTGCACAGCAGGGGTGCGTTAGAAACTAAATTCTGGGTTAATTAGAACAAAAAAAAAGTTCAAACAACAAAGAAAAGCGTTGTTTTTTTATTTGGATAGCCAATGACTGTTTCAGAAGCTCGTTTGGGTTTCGAAAAGTACGCAGCTCATCATAAAAGTGACATTTGCTTGAAGTTATCTGTATTTGTTCAATTGGCATTTGTTCTCTCTGGGGCTCTTGTTTGCCTTAGATATCTTTCGAAAACGATCTAGAAAGAGCTAATTGGTTAATTCAGCGCCATCTATTATTTAAAACGATAGCAAACTTTAAAAGCCACGATTGCAAAGTAGGGGTACGTTCAGAAACTAAATTCTCTACAGTACGCACCTTATTATAAAAGTAACATTTGCTCGAAATATTGGAATCTCAAATTATAAACATAAGCCTCTGGGGCTCTTGTTTGCCTTAGATTTCTTTCGAAAACCATTTAGAAGGGTCCGGCCCATTCTCTTTGGTTAATTCAGCGCCATCTTTTATTTAAAACAACAAACAAATTCTAAACGTCACGATTGCAAAGCGAATTTACGAAACGTCTCGAACTTACTGACTTCGTTCCAAGAATAAGAAGAATTCGTTTTTCTATTTTGGCTCCTTAACGACTCAATTAGAAACTCATTTGAGTTACATAAAGTACAGAGCTCATTAGACTATTCGACATTTTTTTTTTGTTAGGTTGGCGACGACGTGTGCACGTAGTAACCTCCAAACTGACATTTTTTTCTTTCTGGCTCTTGTTGGTTTTTTTTTAAACAAATTTGGTTAAACCAACGCCATCTGTTACTTAAAATGGCAAACAAATTCTTAAATGACTTGGGTATAAAGCAAGGGGTGCGTTCAGAAACTCAATTCTGGGTTCAATATATTTTTTTAATTACGTTCAAAGACAATCGTCTTTCTGCTTGATTACTTAACGTCTGTTGGGTTTCATAAAGTAAGTCGTTAAGGCCCAATTGTACGTACAACGCCAGTTTAGGTTTAAACCCCACAACAACGACCTCATCAACGATTGTCGTTGAGGGTTCAAGCTTTGTCACGAGGTTAAAACGAGAAGCAGCAGTGAATGTTAGTTTCAGCTTTGCAAATTAATTAATTAATTAACGAACAGTAAAAAATTCAAACTCAATTAGGTTCGATGAACAGATGTAGAACTGTTCACGCTCGATCGCTTTCATGAATTAAAATCATTTATTACGTGGCGCCGCTTAAGAAAAAAAAAGAAAAAACTCCAAGACGTGGGTGCGCGTTCATTTTACGCTAGACCCCGAATTTTTTTGTTTTTTTGGGGGGGGGGGGGCACGTCAAGATCGAAAGGGGACGACGCGAAGAAAGGCTTAATTAATCGACAGAAACTCAAAAAAACATTATCGTCCAATTAAATCGTACCTGTTGATGTTAAATGAGCGATTCTGCATACCCCTACGAGCTTCGCCTAGTAATTAACGTCAGGCATTTGAGGGGGGGGGAGGGCAGCCGGCGGTTAATTAATTCCTTTTCTAATTAAAAAAGAAGAAACCGCGAGCTTAGATCATACACGTGGCGACATTTTTATTGTTGCACCCTCTACGTTTTTTGTGAGCACAGTCGTGGGCAGTTAAAAAAGAACGTGCGCATACGGTCGAATTTGGCACAGCTTTTATTCTCAAACGACAAAATTAAAGAAAGACAAAGAAATGGGGAGAGAATTAAAAGTCATGTTAAATTGTTGGGCCTGATCCTTCTTGACTGCTGCTATAATAAGTAGATTGATAAGCAAGCAGGTAAACAAACTGTAAGATCCGGCAACATTGTGAATAATAAGGGCGCCAAATTTAAATTTTGAATTCAGTTAATAAACGCGCGCGTTTGTTTCACAACCAAGCTTCTTGATTTTTTAATTTGAGCTTCGCCGACGCATAATTTAGTGAGAATTAAATTTACTTCACGCTCCGGTCGTATTTATTCATGGTGTTATCGAGTGTCCGCCAGAATTTCGCCGGAAAGTAAATCGAAGTCCCACGGTGGAAAGTTCCCGTCGAGTTAGCAGCGGCAGCAGCACGCGGCGTGGGTTTCCCCGGAGTGGTGTCGCTGCGGAACCCGAGTTTACGGGTTAAGCAACACAATGCCGGGCATACTAATGACGCATTTTATTTACATACGGCATTAATATGCGGAAAAATAAAGAGACACAGCATATGTACGAGCGATGTACCTACACCTACACCGCGCGCGGAACGGCAATGGATATATGCCGTGCATATAATAAGTCAATATTTTTGCCAAGTAACTCGATAACAATATAATAGCCATTGTTCGGCGTAATTGTGGGACAAGCGGCCATTACTTAGTACGTACGCGACCCGACGGAGAGTCAGATTACCATCGCTATATCCATGATATACCCGCCCGATACCGCTGCGATTTTAACGTTGCCCGATGCTATCACCTATTTATTGAACATAATTGAGCTCTTGTTACGTGCCTCCGCCGATTTCAACAATCCTATAAGTCACTTATTGTAGTACGTACTCGATTCGACTTTTACGCTTTCATCCCTTTGTTTTCCAGGGAAAAACCAAACACCCCCCCTCTTAAATTCGTCGCATCTCAATTTCCTACACGCGTAAAGCGAACTCATCAAAGCAAGGTCTTCCGCTTGCCATATTTAACAAAACACTTGTGGTTTCTGGCTGCTACATTCTAAAGCCTTGCAGTTTCGGAGAATTCGCTCATCCTTGCATTCAACACGTTTTTAAGAGTAAGGCCGTTGTCAAGTCGATGAAGCTCAAAAAAAATAATCAAGAAGCTTTGATGTACACTCATTATCATAAACCTGAGTTTGAATTTGGCGCGCTTGTTTTTTGACAATGTTGCCGGATCTTGCGGACAAAATCCGCAAGTTCAAATTAATGACGTAACAAGCAAATAAACCTAACGTGGTGGACTGAAGGGGTTAAAGGATGAGGTGAAAAGTGTACAAACGATAAACCTCGAGTAAATTTAAATTCATCGAAGGCGCAAACGTGCAAGAGCGCAACTGTCCCAACAGCACACTTCCAACTTCAATCACTTACGAGCGATACTAGCCAAGTTACGGCGTAATACAAGAAAAAAGATGTACATTACGATCAAAAGGTATATCGAGAAAAGCAAACGAAAAGGAAGTTAGTAAAAGAAGAAAAGAGCAAAAAATGGAAATCGAAATAAGGATGGAAACGAAACCCTCTCTAACGATACAAAGCGAAGAAACCGAAGGCAAAAAAAACACGAGAAACGAAGAAAAATGGTAAGAAATAGCGTTTCGTATAAAAAACAAGCTGGACTGTAATGTAAACTATAAACAAAAGACTACATACAATAGACAATACATGATAGAGTGGAAAATAGACGAAAAACAATAGACTATAGATAAAGTACTGCAGAAAAAATGGACTCAATATAGTACAATAGATAGACAATAGAACTATCAATAAATGACTGCGCAGACAGAGCAAAAAACGGATGGAAATCTATAGATGATATTTAGTCAATGTAGACTACAGACTGTAGACCAGAGGTGCTCAAACTTGAACTACCCCAATATTGTTAGACTCCGATCGATCGACTCTGAGAGGCTGCAAGGTAGGCTTAATTAAAAAGCCAATGAAATGTTCCCGCCCGACAGGTCGATCGCGATCGACCGTTTGAGCACCCCTGCTGTAGACAATTTCATAACTAAGGCTGTAAATTATAAAAGCGATAGCAAATTGATGAAAAAACAATTGACTGTAGATAATGTACTGTAGAAACAGGCTATAAAGAGTACACTAAGGTAGACAGTAGAGCTAAACAGTACACTATAGATAACAGAACATAAAACGAATGAAAAGCGAAAGTCTCTAGACGATATTTAGCCAAAGTAGACTGTAAACGACAGACGTATATAATGCAGTAGAAAATAGGTGAAAACAATAGACTGTAGAAATACACTATAGCATATATGTAGTACACTGAGGTAGACAATAGAACTATCTATAAATGACTGCGCACACAGAGCAGAAAACGGATGGAAATCTGCAGACGATATTTAGTCAATCTTGACTATAAATGATAGACTATAGACAATATATAATGTAGCAAAAAAATAATAGACTATAAACAATATAATAAATAAGGCTACAAAATACAAGAACGACAATTGATGAAAAAACAATTGACTGCAGATAATGTACTGTAGAAATAGGCTATAAACAGTACACTAAACTGAACAATATTTTTATAAATATACTATAGATAACAGAATATAAAACGGATGAAGAGCGAACGTCTCTAGACGATGTTTAGTCAAACTAGACTATAAACAACAGATGGTACGTAATGCAGTAGAAAAACAATAGACTGTAGATAAAGTACTACAGAAATGCACTATAAGTAGTACACTAAGATAGACAAAAAAGCTATAAACAACATTTTTAGAAATAGTCTATAGATCGCAGAACAGAAATCGGATGAAAAACGAAAATCTGTAAACGACACATAATACAGCAGAAAAACGATAGGCTGTAGATAATATAATAATTAAGGCTACAAACTATAAAAACGACAGCAAATTGATGAAAAAACGATAGATGTTCTGTTATCTATATATATATATATATAATCAATGTATTCTATAAACAATAGATAACGCACAATACAGAGGAAAATAGAACAATGTACAATATAGTACAAAGTAGATAAGAAATAATAGATTATAGACAATACATATATTATAAAGCTAGACCACGCGCAATAAATTAAGACAAACAATAGACAATCGGCAGCATTTTTAGAAATAGACTATAGATAAACAGAACGTAAAAGCGAAAGTCTCTGTACGATATTCAGTCAAAGTAGACTACAAACTATAAGTAATAGATCACGCAGTAGGAAATTGATGAAAACAATAGACTGTGGACAATAATATATAGTGAAAATAGATGAAAAACAAAGACCTATAGATGATGTACTAGACTGTGTACAGTACACGACAATAGAAACAATAAATGACTATAAACAACACATTCAGAAATAGACTATAGATAACAGAGCAAAAAAGGGATGGAAAGCGAAAGTCTGTAGACGATATTTAGCCAAAGTAGACTGTAAATAGTAGACTACACACAATAGACTATACATGATACAGTGGAAAATAGACAATAAACTATAGAGACTGGAGAAATAGACTGTAGATAGTATACTAAGGTAAACAATAGAGCCATAAGCAACATCTTTAGATCTACGTAGACTGTTGTGGATAACAGAGCAGAAATTGGATGGAAGGCGAAAGTCTATGTAGACTACAAACAATAGACAATATACTATAGAAAATAGATGAGAAACAATAGACTGTAGACCATGTATTATCAGTTTGATTAAAAAACAGTAGACTGTAGGTAATACACCGTAGAAATCAATTGTGATTATGATACTAAGATAGACAATAGAACTATCAGAACTATTAGAAATAAACTATAGACTACGGTTGGAAATTGAAAGTTTATAGACGATATTTAATCAATGTAGACTAAAAACACTAAACTTCATTTGCAAATTGATGAGACTGGAGATAATATACTGTAGAAGTAGATGTACATAGTACACCTAAGATAGACAATAGAATTTAAAACAAGTTTGTAGAAGCAGACATAGGTAATAGAACACAAAACGGATGGAAAGCAAAAGTCCACAGACGATATAGACATAGTCAATGTAGATTCTAAAAAGACCACATAACACGTACTACAGTAGAAAATAGATGAAAAACAATTGACTGTAGACTGTATGAGCAGTAGGCAAATTGATGAAAAGAAAAATAGGAGACTATAGATAATGTAAAGAAATGAGCAGCGAATTAAGGTAAGTGAAGCAAGATAAAAAGGCGCGACACATGGAGCAAAGAGAAAAAAGACGAGAAACAAGAAATTGATGGGGACTTGAGGTGAGACACAGAGCAAAGAAAAAAAAGGCGAGAAACAAGAAACTGATAGGGACTTGTGAAGTATATAAAGTGAAGAGACAAATACACATAAGGAAAGAACTAGACAGAATGAAGACAAAAGACGATGAAAGAAAATAATATCACAGAAATAGTAAAAGCGAGAAAATATACAGGACGTCCCTAAAATATCTTTTTCTAATAAAACAAAACAATAAGAAGTCAGTGATAAAACAAACACCCAGACACGATTAGCGCAAACATTAATAGTAGGCATCGTGATTTAATAACGACAATTATGATTATAAATGGCGTTATTATTGACGTCTTTTTCGGACGTAAAAGCGCGACTTATCCACGTCGCCCGCGACATTCAAAAAATGCCGGCGTAAATACACCAATCATTTTAAAAATTAATTACGCATATTAAGCGCCAACGGGTTATCCGTGGTATTTTCACGCGGGTTACATTCTCGCATTTCATGCGAACGGAACATTAATTTCGCATTTTTTAAATTTTCTTGATTATTAAACCCAATCAAAAGAAGAAAAGAAAAACAAAACTTAATAATAAAAATCGATCGTCGTGGTTTTGTCTTCGACTAGGCAAAGCATTTCCCCGTCGGTCGGCGGACGAAGAAGAAGCTGAAGAAGAACTGAAAGTAAACGCAATTCGGAGATGGGCGGCGAGATAAACTGTTAGCGCAAGTGCGTGCGCGTAGTTTATTTGAATTTTAATTACGTTCGGGGCCCAGGTTACGCCACGCAGCAGCGCGCGTTTTAATTAAAATATTTCGACAATCGGAAAAGAAAAAACGGCCCCCGTCTATTTTTAAGCCCCCGGAAATTAATAATGGTCGACGCAAAGATGGCGGCCGCAAATTCGCCAATAGTCGACAGATGTTTAAAAGTCGATTTCTTTTTGCTCGCGCTCCCCCCGCGATCTGTGTGTAGTGAATTAATTAATGGTTTTACGTCATATTTAATAGCAATTTGCGCTCGTTTTGGAGCGATCGCTCCGCAATTTACTCGCGCATGTTTCAGCTACCGTACAAGTATATGGACTCGACCGGCTACGGTTTATAATTACCCGCGAATCAATTTTTTACTTTATTATTTTTAGGGTGACTTTGCTTGCTTCCCGATCGTGTATCGAACGAAACTCCAAGTTATCAGCTCGGAAATCGAAAATTTAACAAACACATCAGGCACTCACTATAGATAGTATATATACGCACTAAAACAGGCAATAAAACTATAGACAATAAAGTATAAACAATATAGTGTAGAAATAGGCCACAGATAACAAAACGGTAAACTGTAGACAATATGTACAAACAGACTATAGACAATAGACCATTCGACTACCAAACAAACAATAAAAACAAATCAAAAACAATAGACTGTAGACTATATAGTTAAATCACAGGCAATAAAATAAGACAAACAATAGATAATCGGCAACTATAATTGACTATAGACAGCAGTTTTAGAACAGAACATAAAACGGATGAAATGCGAAATATTTAGTCAAAGTAATCAATTGTTTATAGTCACAATGTAGCAGAATATAGGTGACTATACAGTTAGTTCAAAAACAATAGAAGGCAAATTGATGAAGCAACGGTAGACTGTAGAAAATGTACTGTAGAAATAGTCTATAATTAGTACACTAAAGGAGACTAGAACCATCAATAAAGAAGTAAATTATAGATAAAAGAACAAAAAAGCAGATGAAAGTGGCAGGTCTCTATACGATTCAACCAAAGTTGACTACAAACAATAGATTGCCACAACAGACAATACATAATTCAGTTAGAACACGGACAATAAAGCTACATACTATAAACAGTAGATGCATGCCAAAAATAAATCGATGAAAAAACAATAGACTATAAATAATATACTATAGAAACAGACTTTAAATAGTACACTAAGATAGACAATAGAACTATTGATAAACAACTATAAACAATATTTTTAGAAATAGACTATAGATAATGATGGATAGAAAGCGGGAGACTGTAGACGATAATTGGTCAATGCAGTCTATAAATAATAGACAATACAGTATAGATGAAAAACAATAGACTGTAGACAATATATTATTCGGTTAGACCATAGCCTATAAATCAGGCTACGTTCTATAAACAATAGATAAACGACAGGAAATAGATTAAAAAACAATAGAATTATCGGTAAACGACTACAAACAACATTTTTAGAAGTAAACTATAGATAACAAACTATAGAAAACAAATGGAAAACTGAATAAACAATAGACAATAGACTCCAGACAACAAATAAGACATAAGACAGTATAAAACAGATGAGAAACAATAAACTATAGACAATCTGCTATTGTTAGACCACAGACAATTAATTAAGGCTACGTACTATAAACAATAGATAATAACTGATAGTAAATTGAGGGAAAATAAACTATAGACTATAGATAATGTACTGTAGAAACAGGCAGTACAGAGTACAGTAAGATAAACAATAGAACTACCAATAAATAACTATAAATATTTATAGAAATAGATTATAGACTATCATGGACAGAAAACGGGAGTCTGTAGACGATAATTAGTCAAAGCAGACAATAAAGAATAGACTACACACAATAGCCAATACAATATGTAGTAAAAATAGATGAAAAACAAAAGACTGCAGTGTAAACATTATTCAGTTAGACCAAGAACATTAAATTAAGGCTAAGTACTATAAACAATAGATAAACGATAGCTAATTGATTAAAAACCAGAAGACTGTAGATAATGTACCGTACAAATATACTAAAAATTGCTATAAACAAAATTTTTAGAAATAAAGTATAGATAACAGAACAGAAAACGAGCGGACCATAGATAATTAATTAAGGCTACATACTATAAACAATAGATAAGAATTGGTAAAAGAAATAGACCATGAAATAGGATGAAAGCAATCTACAAAAAAATCTAAATTACCTTACACAGAATAAGGGTATTCGATAAACAAACGACAGTCGACTGCGAAGAACATATGAAAAGCGATCGAAACTCTAGACTATAGATAACAGACGTTTTGCTGCATATAATAAACTAAGCCAGCAGACTATAGACAATTAAACCATAGGCAAACGCACAGTGGCGCCATAAACAATATACTACTATAGATACAGGCCCCGAATACTATAACTACGATCAAAGATACTATAGATAACGTGCAGGTATACACAATTATAGACAATATACTGTAAACTATAGGTCTTATGCTACAGATAATAAACTAAGCCAGCAGTCTATAGACAATATAACCATAGGCAAACGTGGTGGAGCCATAAACAACATACTGTAGATACAGGCCACGATCACTACGACCAAAAATAGTATAGATAACGTGCAGGAAGTAAGTTTATAAAAAATTACGCAGTTACAGATAATCTACTGTAAACTATAAGCTGCAGATAATAAACTAAGTTAGCAGACTACGGCCAATAGAATTGTAGGTAAACGGGTGGTGGAGCCATAAACAACACACTACAGTCCAATAAAACATAGGCAAACGAGACATAAACAGCATACTATAGATACAGGCCACTAATACTATAACTACGACCATAGATACTATAGAACGTGCAGGAAATAATTTTACACAAAAAAGTACGCAACTACAGACAATATATTGCAAACTATAGGCAGCACAATTTATGCTGTAGATAATAAACTACAGTACCAGACTATAGACAACAGAACCATAGGCAAACGACTATAAATAAAGACAACACATTGCAGAACCATAGATAAGTTACAACTAGAACCATGTGGCCTATAAACTGTAGAAAATAAAATCATAGACTATAAAATCGAGTAAAAACCATGCAAAGTAGAACAATAGGCAACATACTATAGACGAGGTTACAATAGATACAACGACAACCATGGATATATTTACACGATTACTGTCGACTATAGACCAAATGCTACAGATAATAAACTAACAATTTGACTACTATAAATAAAGACCACCTGTGGCAGAATCATAGACAACATAGATACAGGGTCTGAATATTATAACTACAACCAGAGCACTATAGATAACGCAGAGGAAAGTTTTGTAAGAAAAAAATAGACCCACACTGACAGACACTTTAACGTTAACGCATTACTTATTGATTGTCTATAGTATTGCCAAATTTTGCTTAAAATCTCAGCCGAATAGGAACTTCCTCTCACTCAAAAAAAAAAAAAATGGAAAACCTAATTTCCTGACTGTCTTTACGTTGTTGTCACATTGCGCTGGATTCCTAGATAAAGCCGTCGGTCATCTCCCATTTACTACTAAATCTTATAAATTAATTTACACATTACACACTGTTGCCAAATTGTTGTTTTTTTAACGGTTTTAAGGAGGAAACCGTGAACAATAGGATATTAGCAAGTTTCCAGTTCACAAAGCCGAATTCTTTCAAACTTCGCCAAGTTCCAGAACCGGCCGCGGCCGTTTAATCGCGAGATTTATTCACCGCCGTTACAGCACCGGACAGCGCAAGGCAGCAGAAGCAAAGTTACGAGCCCGCAAAATTATTAACTTATGGCATAATTACTCTCCGGCGGAGCCGACGCTGTAAATAGACACTAAATAACGCTCGGCTATTATGCGGCAATTATTTATAAGTTGCGCGGCCGAAATTTATACGCGCCATTTTCGATATAAATCGACTCGCGACCGTTTTCGTGCATTCACGTTAATGTATGCAGCAAAAATTGTTTACCTGTTCGCATGATTTTGGAATTTCCCCCCCGACCCTTAATCAATGGAATTCCAATTTTACAGGAGACAAGGCAGAAGAAAAAAAATTACAAAATGCGAAGACGTTTGAAGATGGACGTTTCTAAAATTTGCATTTGCATTGCCCACATGCGTTTTTCTATATGAATACATAAAATATCCTACATTCTAACAAACTGTTTACAATATTCTGGGATTTTTTTTCTAAAATTGTAAACCGTGTAGGAACAGTATAGTCAATAAAATGGTGTTTACGTCACCTTAATGTAGGCGAACGTAAAATATCCCTAATTCGGAGAATTTACTGATCATCTGGCAACACCTCGTATTGCTTAGCGGGAGCTTTTTTGTGTTGTCACAACAAAGTATAAGATCTTTTGTTTTATAAGATGTGGCAACATTACAGATGTTAATGTTTTCTGCCTTAAGTGAAAAAAAAGCATTTTCTGGAGTTTGAGAAAAAAAATCAATTTTGTCGTACTTCTGTTAAAACAGATGGCAATCGCTTTCGATTGTTTCTTCGATGCAATTTAAAAAAAAAGGAATAAAGCAATTTTTGTTGAAACAAATGACAATAATCGCCCTCGTCATTGGTCAGTAGTTTCCATGTTTTGTTTTGCTTCAAATTTGGAAAGAGAATGAACTTGGAGGTTCCTTTGTTGAAGCAAATTAAAAAAAAAACGTCACAATTGTCATTTGTTTCAACAAAATATTTTTTTTTAATTGCACTCTACTGATTGGCGATCGTCACTTGTTTCAATAAAGCCCCAATTTTTGTTTTGTTTTTTTAATGTGAAACAAAGAAACAAACGAAACAAAACTCGAAAACTGACCAATGATAGGCGATTGTCATTTGTTTCAACAAAAATATATTTTTTTTTAATTTCACTCTGTTGATTGGAGATCTTCACCTGTTTCAATAAAGCCGCAATTTCAGTTGATTGACTTGTTTTTGTTTTTTTTTTTTTTTTAATGTGAAATAAAGAAACAAACGAAACAAAACTCCAAAACTGACCAATGATAAGCGATAGTCATTTGTTTCAACAAAAGTACAACGAAAGCTTATTTTTTTTAATTTCACTCTGCCGATTGGCGATCGTCACAATAAAGCCGCAATTTTAATTGATTGATTTGTTTTTGGTTTTTTTTTTTAACGTGAAACAAAGAAACAAACGAAACAAAACTCGAAAACTGCCCAATGATAAGAGATTGTCGTTTGTTTCAACAAAAATACATGAAAAGCTTCATTTTTTTAATTTCACTCTGCTGATTGGCGATCGTTAACTGTTTCAATAAAGCCGCAATTTTAATTAATTCATTTGTTTTTGTTTTTTTTTTTTTATGTGAAACAAAGAAACAAACGAAGCAAAACTTAAAATTAACTAGTGATAAGCGATTGTCATTTGTTTCAACGGAAGTACAACGAAAGCTTTTTTTGTTAAATTTGGAATAAGAAAAAACAAATGAAACAAAACTCCTAAAGACAAAACTCGAAAACTGCCCAATGACAAGCGATTGTCATTTGTTTCAATTCGACAAAATCAATCTGTTCAAGAAACGAACAAACGATAGTCACTTTTGATAGGCGATCGTCATCTGTTTCAATAAAGACATTATTTTAAACGATTTTCTTTTGTTTTTAATGTAAAACAATGAAAAGAAAAATACAAAACTGATTGATGCTAAGTGATTATCATTTGTTCCAACGGAAATACAAGGAAACTTTTAATTTGGAACAAAGAAACAAACGAAATAAAATTCCAAGACTAATTAACGATGAGCAATTTTCATTTGTTTCGACGGAAATTCGACAGAGTTAGGTTTTTTTTTTTGAAACAAAGGAACGAACGGACCAGATTTTCAAAACTGATCGATTAATCTAACAAACGAAACAAAATTTAAAGCGATTGTCATTTGTTTCGACAAAAATAAAACAAGAATTTATTTATTTTTTCTGCAGTAAGGAAACAAATGAAGAAAACTCATTGATTTGCTTAACTTTTAGAACAAAAATGCAACGGAATTCATTCTTGTTTTAAATTTGACACAAAGGAAAGAGATAATTAACGATAGGCGACTGTCAAATGCGGTCATTTTAGTATAAACAAATGCAAACTTTTTTAAGACAAAGGTGGAAATATATCTGATTTTTTTTTTAATTTTTAGCAATTGTGCTAATAACTTCTCCAACTCTATTTTACATTTCTCTGAGTGTCTGATTCATCTTCGACAAGAAAAATTTACTTGGCGTTTCTGTCGTTGGCTCACGAATATTTCAGACTAAAAGATGCGATTATAAAAGTACACGTGAGCACGAAGTTTTAAAGCTGAGATTTTTTGGGGGAAAATCAGGAAAACCCAACGAATAAAGGACCTCACTTTTTTACACACACGGAAAGTTTGTCGGTAAACCAAATCGAAAATGTTATATTTGAGAGCCGGTTCTGCACACGCGGCGTACGAGTAAAAGAAGCGCGTTTTTGCGTTTTTTTTTTTTTTTGGGGTTTCAGTGAACAAAAGAATCTCGAAGCGTTTGGCGAATTAATTCATTACGATTCATCTTCGACAACGAAAGAAAAAAAAAAGAAACGCCACGGGAAAATTTACTTAGCGTTTCCGAGAAAAGCTAAAAATGAGATTAGCCAAGTCACCGTATCAAAGAGAATTAAACGCTCGGTGTGACGCGGAACTCGCCGCCGCTTTCAATAGAAACGGAATCCGTATAGTCCTTGCGGCTTTTCGTCGTCGTCGGACTTGGAGAGTTCTTCTTCGATTCCGAAAAGCTCAGGTCGAGAGCGAGCTCGCGCACGCAAAAAAAAAACGAGGAGACGCATTCCTGCGCTCGTAAAACCGCGAGGGTCGGTCATCATTTGAGCTAAAGTGACCGGCAGAAAACAATAGCACGTGCCGCGTCTCTATTTTTTGCTCTAGGCCCAATGCCCGGTAGTCGTAGTTAGCAACAATGCGCGGTCCATAAAAGGGGTGATGCCCATCTATGGTCAAGAGCTCTCGCGGCTCGGCAATTCTCGACGCAGTCCGTCACTGACTCATGTGGACACACCAACAACGCGCGACAGTACACAATCGGCTTTCGATCGATTCGATCCTGCGGCGAGGATAATGAAAACCACCAAGGCGATGTCATAATCATCCAACCCGAAAGACACGTAAGTCAAATTTTTTTTTTATTCGCCATTCGAATTTTTCGCGCGCCAAAAATTCCAAAAAAATTAAAAATATTTCCCGCGCGCCCCTGAAAATTTTTCGGCGAAAACCGCGTCGCCAAAAAAAAATGCGCGTACAGCTCGCAGCCAGAAACCGCGCAAAAAAAACAAAAATCTAAACACATGTGATTCACCATTGCAGAGAGAACGCGCGGTCGCGTCCGTCGACCCGGAGGACACCTGGTTCGAAAAGAGGGTCCTGGCGAGGCGCCGCTCGTCCGGGGGACTTATCCGGCGGACAGGCAGTCTCGTAGGGTCGAAACTACCCCACGGTACGCTCGCCGGCCCGGGATGCCCGAAAACGACCCCGCGAGGGGGTGAAACGCGAACAGGTGCGACCTCGAGCCCCCCCACTCCGCGGGCCGCAACTCGGTCAGCGCCGGAGTTGATGTCGAAAATCACAGGCGGACGTTTTCAAAGGTATCGCATGTCATTTTGATATTTATGATAATCATTACTGTGCCTCCTCATTGATTGAAATACGTCTTAGAATCAAACGCGCTCTTCTTTTCTCTCTTTTTTTTGACAAACAATTGTTTCGCGGAGCTAAATACACTTCACATATATATATATAATTTAATCCAACGTAATAGAACGCAACTTTTTTTTAATAAACAAAAATATCGACATCATTAAACAATTGTTTCGCGCTTTTAAAATTTTGCGCTTGTGTTTTGTTTTAATCTAAAAACGACTTTAAACACGCTTTCTTTAGGACTAAACAATTGCGATCTGTCATAGTTATATTTTAATAACGCAATAGAAAGCAACTTTTAATACAAAAGTATCATTATCATTAAACAATTGTTTTGCTTTTTTAAAATACATTTTTGCGTTTATGTTTTGTTTTAGCCTAAAAATGAAAAACGCGGCGTTTTTCTAACAAACATGGACTTTAGACACGCATTCTTTAGGACTAAACAATTGCATTTAAAACAGTTGCGGTCTGTCACAGTTATGTTTTTGTTTCAATCCGACGAAAACATGAACGTAATATAACGCGACATTTGTAACATAATTGCGTTTGCATTTTCTTTTAATCCCACGAAAACATGAGCGCGGCATTTTTCTAAAAAACAATCGACTTTAAACAATTTTTTTTCGACTAAACAATTGCATTTAAAATCTGTCGTCTGTTATTTTTTTGTTTTAATCTGACGAAAGATAAGCGCAAGCGAATGCAATTTTTTAATGCGGAAATATCGATGGTGTCATTAGACAATTGTTTGAACGTATCTGCGTTTGTGTTTTGTTTTAATTCAAGAAACATAAACGCCGACAGAAACTTAGCTTAGCTTTAAGCACTAAACAATTGCATTCAAAACATTTGCGATCTCACGTAGTTACGTTTTTGTTTTAATTCGACGAAAATAGCAGCAAAGTCGTTAAACAATTGTTCGACTTTAAATAACACCAATTAATACGTTTTTGTACTTTTGTTAAGATTAAAAAAATGATAAAAAGTTAAATAAAAACCCAAATTGTTTAAAATAAATAAACAATTGCATTTAACATTACTGAGTTCTTTATTTAGTTTGAATCCAAGAAACATAAACGCGACAATTTTTTTTTAATATCAACGTCATTAAACAATTGTTCAGTAGAAAGCAACAAAAATGTCTAGGTCGTTAAACAATTGTTTTGCGCTGAATAAATGTATTTCAGATGTTTGCGTTTAGATTTTGTTTTAATCTAAGAAACAACCGCAGCATTTTCACGGCAAAAATATCAATAACGTCGTTAAACAATTGTTTTGTGCTAAATATTTGCGTTTAGATTTTGTTTTAATCTCGGCCTTTTTTAAACAAAAAATCAACTTCGTTAAACGATTGTTTCGATGAAACAATTGCATTGAAAATATTTGCGTTTATGTTTTGTTTCAATTCAACGAAACATAACCGTGGCAATTTTATAACAAAGAAATCAATAACGTCATTGTACAATTGTTTCGCGCTAAATAACGGCAATTTTATAACAAAAATGTCAATAACGTCATTGTACAATTGTTTCGCGCTAAATAACATCCGCATCTAACATATTAGCGCTTTTGTTTTGTTTTAATTAATGTAATAATCCACACTTTTCTAATAAAAATATCAAGTCGGCAAACAATTGTTTCGTACTGAATAACTGCTTTGAAAATATTTGCGTTTAAATTTTATTTTAATCGCGGCATTTTTTAAGTAAAAAAATCTACGTCGTTAAACAATTGTTTTGATGAAACTATTGCGTAGAAAATATTTGCGTTTACGTTTTGTTTTAACTCAACGAAACAAAAACGCGGCATTTTTATAACAGAAATATCAATAACGTCGTTAAACAATTGTTCAGCAGAAAGCAACACTTTTGCAATAAAAATATCAACGTCGTTAAACAATTGCTTCGTTCTAAATGATTGCATTCAAAGTATTTGCGTGTATGTTTTGTTTTAATTCAACTGTAACATAAACATAACAAAATATTTTTATAACAAACATAAACAAACAAAGGCGGCATTTTTTTTATAAACGCGTAAATTAAAAACAAAACAAAAATAAATAAACAATTGCGTTTGACGTTTTTGCGCGCTTATACATATCTTGTTTTTATGATCACCAAGAAACAAACGCGGCATTTAAACAGAAATATCAACAGCGTCGTTAAACAATTGTTCCGAGCTAAATAATTGTTGTTGAATGTTTTGTTTTCATCGAAGAAACGACGCCATCGAACAATTGTTTAGCAATAATTAATTGCATTTAACGTTTTCGATGTTGCAACTTGAAACGTTCAAGCAATTGTTTAGCAACTGCTGGGTTAAAGGCAGTTAACACAATTGCGTTTGTTATTTGTTTCGATCCAACGAATAGAATGCAACATTTTTGCAACAAAGATCGACAAAAGCGCGACGTAAATGTATAAATACAAGTATTTGTGTTGAGGTTAAAAAAAAATTAATGAAAAAAAAGTAAAGTCAGAAACACGATTTGTTAAATGAAACAAAAGAATAACGATAATAAAGTTTGCTTTTTTTTTTTAATTTCGAGTCGAATTAAAAATTCAAATGCTAGTCTTTGTATCTATAGGTCACAGGTTCTTATCCGGCTTGTATTTGTTGTATTTTTGTCAAAACAAATGATTAATTAGTTTTTGTTTTGCTGTAAATTAAAAAAGAGTGATAAAACAATTTTTGTTGAAACAAATGATAATAATCGCTCGTGCCATTGATCGATTTTGTTTTGCTTCAAATTTAGAAGAAAAAAAAGAACTTTGTGGTTCTTTTATTGAAACAATTGACAATCGCTTAGCATTAGTCAGTTTTTGGAATTTCGTTTCGTTTGTGCATTCTTTTTTCAAATTGTTTTAACGAATGATAATCGGTCTTATCATTGGTCAGTTTTGGTGTTTTGTTTTGCTTCACATTTAGGGGAAAAAATTAACTTTGTGGTTCTCTTGTCGAAACAATTGACAATCGCTTATTAGTCAGTTTTTGGAATTTCGTTTCGTTTGTACATTTTTTTGTCGAATTAAAAAACAATGAACTGTGTAGTGTTTTTGTTGAAACAAATGACAATCGCTTATCATTAGTCAGTTGTGGAATTTTGTTTAGTTTGTTTCTTTGGCTCAAATTTCAAAAGAAAAAATTTCTTTGTCGCATTTCTATCGAAACAGGTTTTTGTATCCGTGGGTCGCTGGTTCGTATCCGGCTCGAAGGACCAAATGTAACACTTTGGACCTTGGAGCTACATGAATCCAAACGCAAGTCTAATACTTTCCTTTTAAATAAATATAATCTCGTGTTTCTATTTATTAAACAAGGGCCTTAAAAGTGCCTTATCGTGTCATCCTTTAGGGGAATTAAAGAGAATTCTCAAATTTTCTCGATATTATTTAATGTAACTTATTAAAACGAAATTTGAATTAATTCTTATTTTGTTAAAATTAAATTAAATGGGGCTGGAAAGTAGTTACGAAACAAAAAACCTAGCGACATTTGTCAGTACTTTATTCATTAATTGAAAGTTTCTGAAAAAAAATTATAAAGAAACAAAAGAAAAATCTTAAAAATGGGTGACACCAGAAGTTGGCTCTTTATAATCCTAGTTTAATATTAAGAAAGACGTGTTTGTTTTTCGTAGAACTCTGTCAAAAACATACGGTTTAATATCTCATTAAAATTAGGACGACATATACAGTCAGGTGCAACGAAAATAGGACACCTTTTTTAGAGGCAGAATTGAGTTCGTAGTAATTAAAAAATCTCCGATGATCGTTATCGTTTAATTTGAGAGATATATAGGATTACAATTTTTAATTTGAATATAAATCATTTTTACACAATTACATAAGCTCACTTTGTTTGCACCTGACTGTAGATGTCCGTAAAATATAGATATATGCAAAGTAGAAACTAATCGGTAACAAAAGAGTTTTGTTCTTGCTTAGCAATTGAAATAATACCAAAGTAATGATGAAATTATCAAGAATTGGTTTGGTTTCTTTTTGCAACCAAAAACTATGCTTCTTTTTTCTTTTTTAATTTTGTTCCTCGAACGTTTACGTCGCCTTGTCGTGTCCAAGTAAAAAAAATGTTAAAAACCAGAAAACTCGCAACTCAGAATTACTTAAACCGACGAAAATAGAATTTTGTAGCTTTTGTAGAAGTGGAACGCATCAATTCGCCGGAATTAAATTTAATAACGTCACCTACGCGCGCCATTTATTTTTATATCTGTTGGCGATCGTGCGAGAGCGAAAATTGGTGATCAATTGCTGGGCATCGACGTCTCCGAAATTAATCGATGTCCACGACAATTAAAGAAAAAAGTGTGTCACTACGAGAGAAACATTTTTTTCTTGTAAAAAGTTTTTTTTATATTTTATTTCCTGGTTGATATTTTGGCGACGTTCAAAATTTATTCGTGAATTTGCACTTCACCCTGTAATAAACGTGAACAAAACATTCATTGATTAGAAGCGAAACAAAAAGAAATTGCGAATTTTTCAAAATTTGGTTCCTTAATTAAACTCTGCTAGAAATCTTGACAAGAAAACGAAAAATACTTCCTCGGGGGTAACACAAAATGCCACTCTTTTTGAGACACACGGTATAATCTTAGTTTTGAACTAATATAAATGATTAAAAAATCGTAGACTGTAGAGGTAGTCTATAGACAATTACACAAAGACAACATAACTATAGATAACTATATATAATTGCGAATTAACTATAGGCAGCTATAGATAATAGAACATTTTAATTTTAAAATGTAAGTCTAGCGAATTTCATTACTTCTATATTATTAATGATTCGTAAATTCAGATTTACACCAAACAGATTTATGTTTACATTTTACATAGAGTACAGGTGTCTGATAAACTATAGACAAAAGCATAGACTAAAGAAAATTTATTAATTAAGGTTTAAAAAAACTATTTTCTGAAACAACTGAGTGTAGACCATAGATAACAAAGTAGACCCAATATTCTCTATTTCGGTATCGTTCATTTTACACTATAGTAACAGATTATAGATGACACATAGTGGAGGTAGACTATAGACACCAGATTAGGACTGTAGATAGTAGATCGTAGGCAATACAATATACGGTATAAGCAAACAACAAACCCCAATCTGAAAGAACTGACTACAAACTATAGATAACAGAATAGACAATAAAAGTAGGGATTCAATTAACTCTATTTCAAAATCGTTTGTTACAGAGAACAGATTAAGTCTATAGACCATATACCATAGACTTTCAATACACTACAGACCTTAGTTTAAAACAACCGACTATAGATCTTAGTCAAAAGCAACCGACTACAGACCATAGATAAGAGAATAGACAATAAAAGTAGGGATTCAATTAACTCTGTTTCAAAATCATTTGTTACAGAGAACAGATTAAGTCTGTAGATAATATACCCTAGACATTTCAATACACTACAGACCTTAGTTTAAAACAACCGACTATAGATCTTAGTCAAAAGCAACCGACTACAGACCATAGATAAGAGAATAGACAATAAAAGTAGGGATTCAATTAACTCTGTTTCAAAATCATTTGTTACAGAGAACAGATTAAGTCTGTAGATAATATACCCTAGACATTTCAATACACTACAGACCTTAGTTTAAAACAACCGACTATAGATCTTAGTCAAAAGCAACCGACTACAGACCATAGATAAGGGAATAGACAATAAAAGTAGGGATTCAATTGACTCTGTTTATTACACAGAACAGATTAAGACTGTAGATAATATACCATAGACACTATAATACGCTAAGACCTTAGTCTAAGACAACCGACTACAAACTATAGAAAGCAGAATAGACAATAAATGTAGGGATTCAATTGTCTCTATTTCAAAATCGTTTGTTATAGACAACAAGATTGAGACTGTAGATAATATACTATAGACACTTCAATACACTACACAACCGACTACAAACCATAGATAACAGAATAGAGAATATAACGAGGGGTTCAATTGGCTTTATTTTAAAATTGTTTGTTATAGAAAACAAATTAAGACTGTAGAGAATATACCATAGGCACTACAATGGACTAGAGATCTTCATCTAAAACAACCGATTACAAACCATAGATAAGAGAATAAACAATAAAAGACTGTAGATAATATACCATGGACATTCAATACACTACAGACCTGAGTCTAAAGCAACCGACTACAAATCATAGATAACAGAATAGACAATAAAAGTAGGGGTTCAATTGTCTCTATTTCGAAATGGTTTGTTCTACAAATGCAGAAGTAGGTGATAGACGAAAAGTGAAAGACGTAAGTCATAGAAAATAGAATAATAACAACTGATTGTAGACTATATACAATAGAGCTAAACTATAGACCACAATTAATGCAAAAACCTGAAGACTATAGACCACCGTAGACAGTACAATGTATAGAATAAATACACTGTAGACTTTAACCTAAAACAATCGACTATAAACCACGATAAGAGTGACTTACTTTTATTATTGTCTATTCTGTTTACTTCTAGTCTAAAGTCTATAGTTTGTTTATACAGTATATTGCATTGTTTTCAGGTTCGAGTATTCATCATAGTCTATAGCTTAGCTATACTGTATAGAGTCTGCAATATACTATTATTTATCTACTTCCTATGGCTTATACTTTTATCTTTCGTCTAACTGCTACTCTATAATAGAAACAATCGTAGACCATGGACAGTACAATATAGGCAAGCTATAGACCTTAGTCTAAAACAACCAATTATAAACTACGATAAAAATGATCTACTTTTGTCGTCTATACTGTTTACGTATTGTTTATGGTCGATTGTTTTAGACTAAAGCCTTTAGTTTGTTTTGCTGAATTGCTGAAGTAACTGACAGACGAAGAATGAAAGATACAGGTCATAGAGAATAGACAGATAACAATAGATTATAGGCGCTGTATAATAGAGGCGGACTATCAAAACAATAGATTGAGGCAAGAAACGATAGAATAAAATAGATCATAGACATCAGACTGTAGATAATGCAGCAAATTATAGAGCACAGTCTAAAACAACTGACTATAGATCACAGACAGTAAAACTAGTTCCGATTATCGCTATTTCAACATGGTTTGTTACACGAATTGCAGAACTAACGGACAGACATATACCCCATAGAAAATAGACGGATAACAATAGATTATAGGCGCTATGTAATTGAGATAGAGCTTAAGACATAGAAAACTATAGACTATAGACCGTAGACACTACAATACAATCGACAACTATAGATCACAGATAATAAAAGTAGGTGCAATCGTGTCTATTTCGAAATGATTTGTTTTGTACCTTGGAAGAAGTGGCTGATAGATGATGGACGAAAGATTTAGGCTATAGATAACATTGTATCTTCTTGTTTATAAACAAGAAACTAACCACAGATAACCACAGATAACAAAACAGAAAATTGACGCAAAGTAATAAACTGTGGATAGTTTTTTTAGTGTTAAGCTATAGATAATAGACTGCATAAATAAAAAATGTAGGAAGTAGATGACAAATAATATACTATAGAAATAAACTCTACAAACAATAAAATTAAGAGAAAACAAGCGTATGCCGTAAGCTGTAGATAATAGACCACAAATGAGGAACTATAGATAATACAACGTGATTTGTTTTACACATTTCAAAAGTTACTGACAGACGACGAACGAAAGCTATAGGTCTTAGAAAATAGACAGATAATGGATATGAGAGATCTCAGATATTTTTTCAATGAAGAGAAAAACTTGTACAAATGCAATTACTGTCATAAACACACACACACATCTATCTAAGCGTGTTCCTCTACGTATTATTATCAGTTTACATTAATAACAGCCTCTTCGGACGTAAAGAATGCGAAGTTGCCTCGCTATCCGGCGACGCTCCGCGAAGACACACGCACCATCAATAATTGTTGCAAATGCGAACTTCCCTCTTTGCAAAAATCGCAACGGCATATAATAATTTACCGAGTCGCGGTGATTAATTGCAGGCCGGGCGGAGACGATTTAGCCGGACGCGATCCGGACGGAGCGGCCTTAACATCTATGTTTACCGCTGAATTATTATCTGATCTACTGCGACGTGTTTTTACTTAATAGAGAGTTGACTGAACGCTAATTTACTGCGCATTTTTCATCCGAGAGCTACCGTAATACGCCTGATTACAGGCGCGCGGTGTCCGCGGGCTACGTTCCGGTCCGGAGTGCAATTTTCCGCAGGCACGAAATTACTGCTCCGGGTGTGCACCACCAGAGATCAATTATTATTTTCCGGAGGTACAAAAAATCTTAAACTTCACTTAAGTTCCAATGCTTGAGTTTCCTTCGTTTTGTTGAAAGTAATTAAAGTAGTTCTGTATCTGTAGTCTGTTGTCGACAGTCTATATCCTATTTTCCGTGGTTCTGTTGCCAAGCTTTTCAACCGTTCTCTATTCTAATAAGTTTTGCAAAATATCCGCCACGTATTATTGAGCTTGGGTCTCATTTATCTATAGATCTTTATCTATGTCGTATGTCCATGATCTATTTTATGTAATTCTATTGCCAATTGTTTTTAATCTACTTTCTGTTCTGTTATGTATAGTAAAATATCCGCCATATCTTTTACAATTAAGCAGTCTATAGTTCTATATCTATTGCCTATAGTTCTGTATCTATGGTCTATTGCCTAAGGACTATTTTCCGTAGTCTGCTACCTTTCTACTATATTATCTATGGTAAACTATCCGCTACAATTTGTTGAAGCAGATAGATAAAATCTTCTTCCTTCTCGTCTACAGTTCATTATCTATGTCTGCGTTCCATTTTATATATGTAGTTCTATTGTCAATTGTTTTTAATCCACTTTCTATTGTATTATGCACGGTAAAATCCACTACGTTTTGTACAACTAGACAATTACGTGCTTCTATTGTCTATAGCTCTTTATCTATGGTCGATTGACTTTATTCTATTTTGTGTGGTTCTAATTCCAAGTGCTTTTCGTCTATTATGTGCTGTAAAACATCCGCTGAGTCTTGTTCACTTAGACAGTTGTTTTCTTCTTACATTATCTATTGTCTATTGTTTACAGTCTCTTGCTTTAGTCTATTCTATTTCTACACTCTGTTGTCTACTTGTAATAAAATCGCGATGGTCGTTTGTTTCGTAATCACTTTCCGGAAATTTAATATTTTTGTTAAACGTTGGAAGAATTTAAAAATCATTTTCACTTTGACTTTTATATATGTCTGTAATAGTCTGCTTTTATTTATTTTTTTTTAATGTGAATTCGATTGTTCTTTGTTTCTTTTTTAATTACTTTTTTATTGTTTTTTTTTAACAAAATAAATACGAACGTTGATGGATATCGTTTGCGTTTCCAGAAAAAAAAAGGAAAAACCGATCGTCTTTTATGCTAACAACGTTCGCTTTCTTTTAAGTGAAATCGATCGTCATTTGTTTCTTTCTTTTTTTTAATTGTATTTTTGACTTTAATTCTGGGATCAGTTACGTTTGTGTTAAAAAAATGAAACAAAAAAACGATCGACTTTTGTTTTAATAACGTTCGCTTTTTTTTCTTTTAATGTGAAATCGATTGTCATTTGTTTCCTTTTTTTTTATTTTATATTTTCACATTAATTCTCGGATCAGTTACGTTACGAAACAGAAAACGATCGTCTTTTGTTTTAGACATCCCAGTTTCTAAGTGAAATCGATTGTCATTTGTTTCGTTTTTTATTCTATTTTTGACATCGAATTAGTTTGTGTTAAAAAAACAAACAGAAAACCATCGTCTTTTGTTTTAAAAACGTCGGTTTTGTTTTTCTTTTAACGTGAAAACGATTGTCGTTTGTTTTAATTTTATTTTTGGCTTTAATCAGTTACGTTTGTGTTAAAAAAAAAAGAAACGCAAAGCGATCGTCTTTTGTTTTAATTATGATCCTTTTTTTTCCTTATACCAATGTGAAATCGATTGTCATTTGTTTATTTTTGTTTTCATTTAATTTTTGACCCGAATCCTTGATGAGCTACGTTCGTGTTCAAAAATAAAAAAAAAGAAACACAAAACGATCGTCTTTTGTTTTAATAACGATCGTTTTTTTGTTCTTTTAAAGTGAAATCGGTTGTCGTTTGTTTTCTTTTTCTTTTGATTCTATTTTTGACTTTGATCCTTGGATCGGTGTTGCGAAAATTCCGTTCTCTAACAAAATAAATAAAGAAAAGTCGGTCGATACTGTCTGCGTTCAAAAAAAGAAAAAAAAACGATCGTCTTTTGTATTAATAACGTTCGTTTTTTTTTTTTTGTTTTTAATTGAAACCGATTGTCATTTATTTCTTTTTTTTTTTCAATTTTATTTTTGACTTTAATCCTCGGATCAGATACGCTTCTGTTCAAAAATGAAAAAGAAAAAAGAAACGGAAAACGATCGTCTTTTGTTTTAATAACGTTCGTTTTTTTTTTCTTTTCTTCTTTTAACGTGAAATCGATTGTCATTTTTCTTTTTCTGTTTTCATTTTATTTTTGACTTTAATCCTCGGATGAGTTACGTATGTATTCAAAGAGAAAAACAAAGAAAAGTATCGTCTTTTGTATTAATTACGTTCGTTTTTTGTTTTTACTGAAATCGATCGTCATTTGTTTCTTTTCTTTTGTAATTTTATTTTTGACTTTAATCATCGGATCAGATACGTTTCTGTTCAAAAAAAGAAAGAAAAAAAAAAAGAAACAGAAAACGATCGTCTTTTGCTTTAATAAAACGTTCATTTTTTTTTCTTTTAACGTTAAATCGATTGTCATTTGTTTCTTTTTTTTTAATTTTATTTTTGACTTTAATCCTCGGATGAGTTACGTTTGCATTCAAAAAGAAAAACAAAGAAAACGATCGTCTTTTGTGTTACCTAATAATTTTTTCACGATCGTCATCGCTCGATTGTCATATGTTCATTTTTTTTTAATTATATTTAACTTTTATTCGTTTTCTTTTCGACAAACTTATTGGATTTACTTTTACCTTGATTTTTATGTCTTGACTTTTATGTCTCTGCCGCTCTTCGTCGCGATCCAAAAAAAGAAAAAAATCACATTTCAAATTGAAGCCGATCGTCTTTTGTTTTAGAAGATGCTCGATGGGGAGGGAATGCAATTCAGCCAACATTTTTACAATTTCGTTTATTATTTTCTATCGCCCCCAAAAAAAGCAAATCGCTTTTTTTGGAGGGGTAATTAATTTTTGACTTTTTATTAGTAAAACCGTTTCTCTCTGTTCGAAATTTCTTCTATTTTCACAACCAAAAGAAGAAGAAGAAGAAACGTCGCGTAAATTCCAGCTCGCTTGCTTGTCACATCTTTTCCCAGAAACGAATTATGGTAGCACCAAAATTAGTGTAAAAAAAACCTAAGTCATTTACAGCAAGTCGAAATTAGAACGAACTGGGGCAACCGGCCCCCCATGAGTCAAGACTCACTTAATAGTACTTCTTAATATTTTATTTAACATCTGTCAGAAAGTACAACTGTGAAATGTATAGTATACTGAGCAGCATTACATTGTCAACAATTAAAAAAAAACACGCTAAAAAAATATTAAATTTAAACGTTCACCTGACGAAAACAACCATTGAGTAAAATTAAAAAAAAAAAAACTGTTTTCTCTCTCCTATTGTTACAGTCGCGCGATTTAATGAGTGTCAAGCCAATTGGTCAGTGGTATGTACCTCAATCCTTGAGTTCAAAAAAAAACGCACCGCAGGCTATATTTTTTTTTAATTACAAAAATTTCCGCATTTTTCGCAAGAAAACAAAAAAATAAATCCAGTATTTGCGGCGAGCTCTCGCTCTCTTCTCTTCCAGTTACGAATTTACCGCTATTAACATTCCTACGCTCACCTACGCGTCCCAACTAGCTTAAATTACCGAAGCTCATTAGGCCTCTTGAGCGGAGCGTGAATCTAAATCGGCGAGAAGAGAGCGCGCGCCTTGAAAAACTGCGAAACCGCCGGCTTTTAATTGTTGTTTAAAGGCGATCACCTTTCGAAAGTTAAAGAGAGGACGCGTCTCCGATGGCCGATTAAATTTTATCGCTGCTCGCCTTGCTGCAGCGGGATTGTTCGTAATCGGACGGCGACGGCGGATGCCTTTCTATAAAGCACCGGCAATAAAGCAAGGCATCTCGCGCTTACGAACAACGGTTTCGCAACGATTTCAAAACTCCTCGGATCGGGGCAAAAACAGGCACCGTAAGATTGCCACAGAAGAAAAAGGGAACGACGGTTATGCAAAGTAAATTTCATGAAAAAAAAAACCGCTTCGAACACTTCACCGTTCTATATTCGCTGTACACGGAGAAAATGCGTTACGTATTTTAACGCTCAGTGATCGAACTCACTTCTGCTTTTATGAACGGCGATCCCTTGGTCCGAAAAAAGCCAAGGCATGGCATCTTCACATAGTCTAATGATGTAAAATGATTAATAACTTGATCGGCTTGGATAGTGATAGTCAAGATTGAGCTTTTCTAACGGATCCTCTCTTCTGGAAAAGCTGTGGCATCTCCGCATCGTGAAATCATTCCATTTGATATGATTATAAGTCGATCAGCTTGTAGCTTGGTGATAGTGTACTATCGCTTGTACTATAGTTTGGTGATAGTGAACTAACGTTTGTACTATAGTTTGGTGATAGTGAACTATCGCCTTGTATTACAGCTTGGTGATAGTGTTTACTTTCGCCTTGTACTATAGCTTGGTGATAGTTACTATCGCTTACAAGCTAATCACATGCTCTCTTCAGCTTCTATTGAGATCCCTTCTTCCGAGAGAGCTACGGCATCTCCGCATCGCCTGATTAAATTATTCAATTTGATAACTCTGATTATCTTGGATGTAGATAAAGATTGGAGCTCTGGTGATGATCACTTCTGCTTTTATAAGAGTATCCCTTCGACTAGAAACGTTCGAGAGTCACTCGATCAAAATCCTCGTTTAGG
Source organism: Serrognathus titanus (assembly GCA_039766575.1). Classification (NCBI taxonomy): domain Eukaryota; kingdom Metazoa; phylum Arthropoda; class Insecta; order Coleoptera; family Lucanidae; genus Serrognathus; species Serrognathus titanus. The sequence continues at coordinate 17,493,449 of CM077911.1, read as the reverse complement.
TGAGATTAGCAACTCTGCTTAATTTTGAAATAATTTTGATTTCGAAAAGAGTCATCCCCATTCTCTTCCAGTTACTTCTTCGCCTGTGCTCGTTCATATCTGTTCAATGGATGTAGCTCTACGCCTATGACATATGTCTATGTGGTATCCTTCCGCCATATTGTTATCTACGACCTCGTATACTCCAAGAGATCCATTCTCCTACTCAATTGATTTAAAAAGGAGACACAAAGTGACGTAGCCGATCGATTTCGGACTGATTAAAAAGTTTCCTTTATCCGCCCCCTCCCCTATCGCCTATGTCTCGTTCTTCTACAACATTCGACTTCGTTGTTGTGGATGAATCTGTTGATCAATCAAACCAAGCCTTGTAAATTCTTCTCCAATGGAAGAACGAGGAAGAATTTCTTTCTACATTACACACGGTGGTGGGAAGCCATACCCGTATACCCGAATAGACTACCCGAGTACTACCCACATACCCGTATCATGCTCGGGTAATTATATGAGCTCAGGTATCCATACAAAACTGAAGTCCGGATCCGAATGTATACGGGTATAAGTTCCAGTACCCGTGTAATTTCGGGTACCCGTATAAGTTTGAATATGTCAACTTAAACAGATAGATATAAGTTTTCCCGAGATTCCGTGTTGATAAATTATACAGGTAATAATGGGTATCCAGATAAAGAAATGACGCCCGGGTAATAATTGCACGGGTGGTACTCGGATACCCGGGTATCCGATGTAGTACTCGGGTAGTCGATGTCTTAGTTTCCTACTTCTACCCGAGTAATAACGTGTACCCGAATAAAAAGAATGATACCCGGGTAATAATTATACGGGTAGTACTCGGGTACCCGATGTCTTTCCTATTGCCGACCAATTGTCTATATTACATCAAGTGTTCAATTGAAAAGTACATCAAATAGCCATTGAATAACATTTGATAACATTGAATTAGGTCCACAAGTAATGTCACTTTACGTTATGTCTTCCGTTGAAAATTTAATCGGTTTATATCAGGTAATATGTATGTAATTGCATGAGTACTACTCGGATACCCGGGTATCTGACGTAGTACTCGGGTACTCGATGTCTTAGTTTCCCTCTTCTACCTGGGTAATAACGAGTACCCGAATAAAAAAATGATACCCGGGCAACAATTATATGGGTAGTACTCAGGTACCCGATGTAATACTCGGGTACCTGATCTCTTAGTTTCTTACTTCTACCTGGATCATAACGGGTACCCGAATAAAAAAAATGATACCCGGATAACAATTATACGGGTAGTACTCGGGTAGCCGATGTCTTCCCTATTACCGACCAATCATCTATATTACATGAAGTGTTCAATTGAAAAATACATTAAATAGCCTTTGAATAACATTTTTTTTCGCTCTTTTTTCTTTCCTTGATGAACTTTTCAGTTGAACAGTCTTTCTAAGACACGTTCAATTTATTGAAAAGATCATCAAGTTGGTCTCGATTTCTCGATGAAAGAAAATGGATGACTTCAATCACTCTTGATCACAGTGTACATATTAGTGACGTGAAGTCAGCAAATGTGGTGAAAAAATTGCTAATAACATTGGCCTAAAAACTAAACCTTGAGGCACACCTCCGGTTAGTTACTTCTAACTTCAGAGCGTGCAATGTTCTTCGATAAAAATGATTTCGTGTGGAATTTGTTAATAAACGAAGCCGATTTCTTTGATTCAGTTTTGCAAAGTTTGAATTCACGGAAAATGAGCAACGCATCCAATATCGCGAAAATCAGAGTTTGTCTGAGAATTAGCTGGTACCGGTGCTGCCAACTGCAGATATCCCTTTTGATAGGTAGTTTTGTTATTCACATGGTGCAGGGATGGAGCAAAAAAAATCGATCTTTCCTTCAACAGTAGATCTTCATTTGCTTTTCTATTGTTTTCCGGTTAGACTAAAAAAATTTTTTAAACTTTGAGAAACTTTGTTAAATTTTAATTGTTTTCGATTTTATTTGTTTATTAAGGTTTATTAAATTTTAAAAATCGATCTTCTTTTGTTTTTATTTCCACTATTCGCCGGCTCGATTCAACAGCGGATCTTTTCGAGAAAAAAAAACAATTTTTTCAAATTCTTGTTTTAATTTTGTTTTGTAGCGTTTTTCATTTATTGATTAACATTTATTAAGTTTTAAAAATCGTTTTTTGAACTGTCGATGTTCATTTGTTTTTCTTTCCCCATTCAATTCGAAAAAAATCAAAAAAATCATTCAATTTTTATTTTTATTTTCATTTTATTCGGTCTAAACCTTAAATTCAACTTACAGCTTCAAATACTGTTAATTAATTCATTAATTAAAGAAAATGTGTATTTCTTAATTATTTTTTTAAGAACAAACTGAAAGTTGAAATTAGTTAATCATCAATTTGCGACAGCTTTGCGTAAAGCATGAGTTTCTTTTTTGTTTTTTTTTTTTAATTTAAAGACGGAAATTTCTCGTCAAAAATTTAATTTTTCAAAATACTTTTTTCTTTTTTTCAGTCGATCTTCATTTGTTTCTTTTTTTCATTCAATTCAGAAAACAAATCAGAAAAATCATTAGTTTTTATTTTCGTTTTAATTTTATTCGGTTTAAATAAATTTAAATTAAATTCGGTTGATTAATAATTAATTTAAAAAAAAATGTGTGCTTTTTAAATTTTAAAAAGAAAAAAGAAACAAAGTTTAAATTGGTCACCGCCATCTCCTGTAAGTCTTGTCGAACTACGTCTTTTACGCGCGAAATTTGTTTGTTGATGCACTGATCAATCATCAATTTACATGAAGCGCGAAGTTTTTTTTTTTTAATTTAAAGACGGGGAAATTTCTCATCGAAAAATTGAAATTGGCCACCGCCATCTGTGTAAATCTTGTCGAACTACGATTTCAGGTGCGAAATTTGTTTGCTTTTTATTTTTGTGAGGTCGCTACTAGTCATAAGAAAGCAAATTTGACTGCCATCGAGAGGCGCCGCTTTTTAACAGTCGATATTCATTTGTTTTGTTTTCCATTCAATTCGAAAAAATCAAAAAAAATAGTTAGTTTCCTATTTTCGTTCGATTTTTATTCGGTTTAAACAAATTCAATTTTAAATTCTGTTAATTAATTCAAAAATGTGAATTTCTCAATTTTATTTAATTTTTTTAAACTGAAAGTTGAAATTGATTACCATCTGTGCAAATCCTGTCGAACTACGTTTTTAGGCGCGAAATTTGTTTTTTTTTTTTGTGAGTTCGCTGCTAGCCACAAGAAAGCAAATTTGATTGCCATCGAAACGCGACGCTTTTTAACAGTCGATCTTCATTTGTTTTTTTTACCATTCAATTCGAAAAAATCGTTATTTATTTTGTTTTTTATTCGGTTTTGAACAAATTCAACTTTCAGCTTTTAATTTTGTTAATTAATTCAAAAAATGTTAATTTCTTAAAACTGAAAGTTGAAATTGGTTACCGCCATCTGTGTAAATCTTGTCGAACTACGTTTTTAGGGCGCGAAATTTGTCATAAAAAAGTAAATTTGAGTGCCATCGAGACGCCTCCCCCGCGCACTATTTATTTAATAAAAAGAGGATTTCCGGTTTTTAATTTTTTTTTATACTTTTTCTTTTAGAACGCGCGTTCACAAATGGCCTGCCTTAAGCTGAATGGATTGTCCTTCGCTTGCCCAGCGTCCAACGTAATTTCAGAAAGCGTTCGCACAAAAGAACAAGCGAAATTCTTTCCGATAAAGAGCGCTTTCCAGTAGCGCAATAAGTATTATCACCAGAATTCAATGTGGGAAATTATCATACAATGCAGTCGCGGGAGTGGTTTTCACATTCTTGCTAATGGACATTCACTTATTCGTTTTCTTCAATCTCCCGAACGCTGTTTTGCACAAACGTACTTTCACCGCCCGCCGGCCGCAATGGCGGCGGCCCCAAAACAAAAGCAAAAAAAAACGCATCCACCACAACATTTTCCGTAACATCTGCTCCTCCAAGTTTTGTTTTTTTTTATTCTTCGTAGTAGAGTCGAAAACTCGAAAGTAAGTATTCACGCGCGTGAGACCTAGCCGGGAGGGAAAAGAAAGAAAAAAAAAGCACGACCGATTTTAATCTCTCTAATCTCGCGATCGAAGCAGCGATATATAAGATTTTCGACGATTCCCAGGGCAATCGGGCGACGCAATTAACTTTCAATGTCGTATCAATGATTTTTTAATTGCCGTTACTTATTTTGTTGACCTAAGCGCGAAAATGCTGCTGTGCTAATTCTAAAAAGGGCGTGACGCGAAAATTTTTGTTTTATTTAACCGCCCAGTAACTCACTTCAAGTCTGTTACTGACTTTTGACAGAAACGTCGACTTCTTCTTCTTTCAGTTTGTAAATCCTTTTACGCCATCGGACTGATCACCGTTTAGATTTCTGACAGAAACGTAATTTTCTTCTCCTTTCTCTCACTGACTAAATGTCTTTAGGCATCGCAATGATTACCTTCGAAGATTTTTGACAAAAACCTCTTTTTCTACTTCTTCCAATTGATACAGATACGTTTATTTCAACTAACGTCGACTTCTTCTTCTTTTTTCACTTTGTAAATGGTTTTATGACATCGGACTGATCACGGTCTAGAGTTTTGACAGAAACATCATTTTCTTCTTCTTTCTCTCACTTTCTAAATGTCTTTACGCCATCGGACTGACCACCGTTTAGATTTCTGGCAGAAACGTCTTTTTATTCTTTTTTCTCTCACTTTCTAGGTGCCTTTATGTCATCGGACTAATTCCGTTTAGATTTTCGACAGAAACGTCATTTTCTTTTTCTTTCTCTCACTTTGTAAATGCTTTTATGACATCGGACTGATCACAGTCAAGATTTTTGACAGAAACATCATTTACTTCTTCTTTCTCTCACTTTCTAATTACCTTTGCGGCACCTTCTAAGATTTTTGACAGAAACCTCTTTTTTTTCTTCTTCTTCCAACTGATACTGATACATTTTCTTCTTTCTCTCACTTACTAAATGTCTTGCGGCATCGGAATGATTACCTTCTAGAACTTTTGACAAAAACCTTTTTTCTTCTTCTTCGATCTTTGTGTTTTAACAGTCGACGTTCATTTGTCTTTTTTTCCAATTCATCATTATTTTTTAACTTTCTTTTTAATCTTTTTCCGTTTAAAATCAACCTTTGTGTTTTAACAGTCGATGTTCATTTGTTTTTTTCCAATTAATTCGATTTGATGGCGATCTTCATTTGTTTTTCTTTTACCAATTTGATTTGATGGCGATCTTCATTTGTTTTTTTTGCCTCCATTGCTTTCCAATTTGATTTCGTGGTGGAAAGTTTAAAGGTCGTCAAAAAAATGCACTTCATCAGTTTTCGTTTTTTTCTCTCTCTCTCTCTCTCGATTTTTGTCCTTCATTTGTTTCTCCATTTTTTCATTATTTTTTAAGTTTTGTTTTAATTTTTTTCCATCTAAAATCGACCTTTGTGTTCTTTTAATTTTTTTTCCCAATTCGATTTGATGGCGATCTTCATTTGTTTTTTTTTTTGCCTCCATTACTCTCCAGTTTGATTTCGCGATGGAAGGTTTAAAGGACATCAAGCAAATGCACTACATCAGAGTTCGTTCTTCATTCTCTGTCGATTTTTGACCTTCATTTCTTTGTTCATTTTTTCGTTTTTTTTTAACTTTTCTTTTAATTTTTGTTTCTTTATTTTTTTCATCATTTTCTAACTTTGTTACAATTTCTTCCGCTTAAAATCGACCTTTGTGTTTTAACAGCCGATCTTCATTTGTTCTTTTTTGTTCTAATTCGATTTGATGACGATCTTCATTTGTTTTTTTTTCCGTCTCCGTTGCTGTTTTAATAGTCGATGTTCGCCCGTGTTTTTTTTTTCCAATTCGATTTGATGGCAATCTTCATTTGTTTCTTTTATGCCTCCATTGCTTTCCAGTTTGATTTCGAGGTGGAAGGTTTAAAGGTCGTCAGTGTTCGTTTTTTTTTCCTCTCTCGATTTTTGACCTTCATTTGTTTCTTAATTTTTTCCCCCAACTTTTCTGTTGACGTGTTTTCTCTGAGACGGGATCACAGGTTTGGTTTCGTGAGAAAAATACTTTTAAACATCCAGCAGTTTATTTTAATAGAAACAGCATTCGGAAATCTTAAAAAAAATGGTGGCAGAGGGGAGGGATGTCCCCAAAATAGGAAAAAAAACTTTGAAGCTTTCTGGATTGAAAGTAAATGAGCGGTGACACTTACAAGAAAGGCGTAGACATTAAATGTCCTCCCAAATTTTACTGAAGAACCATAAATACACTGTTAATGGAAAAAAAAACTTATCACCTTCTTGGTAGGGGTCACCTCAAGAAGCTTTCGATGGGGTCACCACAAGAAGCTTTCGGTGGGTTATCGCATGAAACTTTCGCTGGGGGGTCATCTCATGAAACTTTTGCAAAACATCCTGTTTAGAAAATAGGCAAAAAGCAGGAATTTACTCCGCGTTTTCCCACGCCGCGCCGCTAATTAAATTAATTGCCGTTAACTAATAAATAATCTTTGCAAGTATGTATTACTGCCGCGCGCACAAAGTAAGTTACTCTTCCACTCTAAAATTACACAACGCGCGCGCAAATACTTCTCTTTTTTTTTAAATTTCTCGATTTTTCCTCTCCTCTTTCTTAGACACGGTCGCTTTACAGTTACGTTGGTTGGTGTTACGTAAGCCGCGAGCCGTCATAAATTTTAATTGAATCGGGAGGCTCGCAAAAGTTCAAGCAAGTCGTCATAATCAGGGGGCCCGGTGTTATGAAAGCGCCGGTTAATACCAGTAGCGGAGCAATTATACGCAAGACACATGGTAACAAGTTGTGATGTGTGTTCTTTTCTGTTACAGGCAGGGGCGTAGGCGGTGGCCGCCAAGAACTACATACATACATAGATGGGATTCAACTCGCACACGAAACCACCGACGTAAGATAGAACGTAGATGGGGGGGACCTCCTCGTCTTTCGTCGAAGGAAATCCGCGAAAGCGCAAAATAAAAACTAATTAAGAAGCTGATTAATAAGTCAGTCGGTCGCTTAGCGATTCTTTTGATCAATTAGTGCGCTTGTAACTTATTTGCTCCTTCGGGCGCAAAAACGGGAACTTGTTTATGGGAACGGTTTTTGCGCGGGACTGGTACATTTAATCAGTGCGTTCTAACGACGGACGACCAGGTGAAAAAGGTACGTTCTCACAACTTATTAAGAAACTGAATCGTTGGCTTGAAAAAGCGAAGCTCGCGCTCGCCAATCGAATCAATTCGCGATGGCAAAATGTTGGCGCTTTTTACGCGCTGTTTATGAATTTATTGAGGAAGCTATCAATAACGCAGGACTATTTGTTGGAGAACTTGTTGTTAACCTCGTTGGAAGGCGCGCGGTGAGCTCGCAGGGTAAGCTCCGACGCGAAAGCTCGGTAAATCCGGCAACACCGCGCGATGTTTACAAAAAAAAAACAAACATTCGGTAGAATTTCACGAATGTTAAAAAAAAAATGCAAAACAAAATAGATCTGGCAACACTGAGCGAGCGATTTTCGAAATGGCGTAGCAGTAAAATTATTTCAAAAAATATCAACGAAAAGCCCAAAAGGCGATTCATAATACGTCCTTGTGCAATTTTGGTTTCGTTTTAAACCTTCCACTGTTATTATTTTTTTTTTAATTGTCCTAATCTTCTACTTTTTCTACAGCAATCGAGCTTTTTTCAATTTTTTTTTCTTTAATTTGAACTTTCGCGCGAAAACTCAAGGGTTCTTGTCTAAAAACAACAGCGAAAATTTCGATTAAAACAAACAACAAAGGAAAGAACTGCTTTTTGTTTCTCTCTGTTGCTCAATCGTATTATTTAATAATACTTTTCTTATTGGTTTTCGTTGGTCGATCGTCTTTTATTTCACTTGGTGGTTTACTATGTAGCACTATTCGTCGTTGTTCTCAGCCGATCGTCATTTGTTTTAACTTCGCCTACTTAACTTTTTTAATCGTTTTGAGCTGGCATTCCATCACTCTTTTTATTTTCTCAGTCTTTTGTTTGTTTTCTTCCCATTATTTTTGTTTCCCTTATTGTTGTTTTTTTTTAATCGATCGTCTTTTGTTTTTCTTAATCGATCATCTTTTATTTTAACTTCGCCGACTTAACAAGTTCGAGATCGTTTCGATTTTTTTAATCATTTTGATCTGGCCTCCCATCACTCTTTTTATTTCCTCAGTCATTTGTTTGTTTTCTTTCTATTATTTTTGTTTCCCTCATACTTTGTTGTTTTTCTTAATCAATCGCCTTTTGTTTTTCCTAATCGATCGTCTTTTGTTTTTCTTAATCGATCATCTTTTGTTTTAACTTAGCCAACTTAACAAGTTTCAGGTTGTTTCGAATTTTTTAATCGTTTTGATCTGGCACTTCCATTTCTTTTTTTTTTCCTCAGTCAGTCATTTGTTTGTTTTCTTTCTATTATTTTTGTTTCCCTTATTCATTGTTGTTTTTCTTAATCGATCGTCATTTGTTTTAACTTCGCCTACTTAACCTGTTGGAAGTTGTTTTTTTTTTATCGTTTTAATCTGGCACTTCTATCTCTCTTTTTATTTTCTCGGTCATTTGTTTGTTTCCCTTTGGTTCTTTTTTTTTGTTTTTTTTTCTGTTTCTCTTATTCAAGGTTGTTTTTCTTAATCGATCGTCTTTTGTTTTAACTTCGCCTACCTGACCTGTCCCAAGCTGTTTCAATTTTTTTGTGATCGTCTTAATCTGCCACTTCCATTTTGATTTTTATTTTCTTGATCACCTGTTTCTTTCTTTGGTCATTTATTTTCCTTCTATTATTTCATTTTCCGTTATTCATTTGTCGTTTTTCTTTGTCGATCGTCTTTTGTTTTGATCCCGCGCAGTTGATCACGTTTCAAGTTGTTCCGATTTTTTTTTTATTAATCTCGTAACATCCGCCTTATTATTTTATTTTCTTAATCATTAATCGATTGTTTTCCGTCTACTTTTTGTTTTCAGCGTTTGTCGTTGTTTTGCTTAGCCAATCGCCTTTTGTTTTAACTTCAACAATTGATCACGTTCCAAACTGTTTCTATTTTTTTTTAAATCGTTCTAATCTCGCACTTTCGTCTTTTGTTTTTCGTTTTGTTTGTTTTCTGTTTGTTACTTATTTCCCGTGCACTTTTTTGTTTGCTGTATTCACAGCCCTGAGACATTCGTTTTTTGTTTTAATTTTGCAAATTCCTCGCGTTCCAATTTCTTCTGTTTTTCTTTTTTTTTTTTTGGAAATCCACATAATCTCGCACTTCCATTTTTTACTTTTTTATTTGTTACTCACTAATCAATTGTTTTCCGTCTTCTTTTTTTCTGTTTTCGTTATTCGTCGTTGTTTTTCCGAGTCGAACGTCTTTTGTCCCATCTTCGCAATTTCGTCTTTGCTTCGATTTTTCGTTCTTGTTTTTGCAAGTCGTCCTTAATCTCAAACCTTTCTTTATTTTCTTATTCTTTTGTTTATTTCTCATTTATCAATTGTTTCGCGCCAATTTTTTTTTGTTTCCGATGTCTTTTCTTCGCCGATCGTCTTTTGTTTTAACTTGCCTTTCTCCGAACGATCGTCTTTTGTTCCCTATTTATCTTCTGCCAATCATTGTCGATTTTCTTTTGTTTCAACTTCACCAATTAATTTATGTATATCCCAATTTGTTCGTCTTTTTTCAATCGCCTTTCTGAGTTTCTCGTTTTCTTTTTCGTGATTGTCATTTGTTTCCATCGTTCCAAGTTAATTTTCACAAGCAACTACTTTCGATTGTTTTGGCTTCGCAATGAATCATGACATTTTAATATGATTCAATTTTTTTTTAAATCGTTGATCTTCATTTGTACGATCGTCTTTTGTTTCAACTATTTTGAGTTTTTCGAATTTTATGCGATTGTCTTTTGCTTCAATCTTTCGAAGTTGATTGACTTGCGTTTGTTTTAGCTTCGCAATGAATCATGATATTCCAAATATGCTTCAACTGTTTTGTTCGTTTTTTTTTAATAGTCTTTCGCTGATCATTTGTCTGATCGTCTTTTGTTTTGTTCGGTTCTGACTATGCCGATTTGTTTCGAGTTTTTTGGAAATCGTCTTTCATTGACCCTTTGGTCTGATTGTCTTTCATTTTTCAACTTTCACGTGATTGCCTTTTGTTTCAACTACTTGTCAAAAAAAATTTTTTTTCTACTTCTGTTCTCATTTCCCTTTTATCTCTATCTGCGTCCCTATGTTTCACTGCCGATTGTCTTCTGTTTTAAGAATTTGGTGTGAGTTACAAACGCGAGGCAAAAACCAAAATTGTACCTACGTGCTTAGAGATCAAGCAATAGATTTAAAAAAAAAATAGATAACTCTGTCTTTAACAAGGACAAATTCAAAAACTGAAGGCACAAGCCGAGGGGGGAGGAATGTACCATAAACAAGTTCTCGAGCCCAAATGAATTCGGGCAGGCCCATTACGCAACTTGAGTGATATCGCGTGTGTGACGCAATCCGCGTTTCACTTACGTCTGTGGCGGTGCTGCCCTCGAAGAACGAAGAAGAGGACCGGACGATCGACGTTGCAGAACACGGCGGAGAAGAGAAACGAGTTTTCGCGAGTTTCTAGTAAGTTAGTGTTGTAAGTTGTAACGGACGAATAGACCATCATGTTTGTGTAGTACACGGGTACAAACAAACGGGAAACGTCAATTTACTGTATAGTTTTTTTCCTATTTCTCTAATGTAATTTTAGAAGAAAAAAAAACACTAATCTTTTGTAAGAAATGCGGACGAGTGAGTAGGATAGGTTTTAGTTAGGTTAAGTTTAGACGATAGTTGAATAAAGACTGATTTTGCGTGCCTTTTTATTGGCGGCACTCAAGAGAGAGAAAAAATGTTGCCAGATGGCGTTTTAATTTTTTTTTTTTTTGGAAACTTTTTGAACGCAAAATGTTAATCAATTAACTTATCGCAACGTGTCAGTTACGCATGACGTAATCGAAAAAAAAAACGAAAAACAAAGAAAAATCAAAATGGCCGACTTCCTAACCTCAAATTCATTTAAAACTTGTGCAATAAATAATGACAATTCAAACGCACTAAAGTCACTAATCTAAAAATAAACAAAAAAAAAAGAAAGTGAAAACCAAGTCGAAGAATAAAATTGGGAAATTTCCGGAAAGAGAGCGAGTTTATAAAACGAAAAATCAAACTCGGGGACCAAACAGAACTCACTAAAAAAATAAAGAGAGAATTCGATCGAACTAAATATAAATTAATCAATAAGCAACAAAATTAAAGAAAAAAAAACAAAACTGTGCATGAATTTGACTAAACTCAAAACAAAAAACGAATGAATGACAACCGTCATGGAAAAAATAATTGAAGATCGCCTTCAGCCAAAACTTTAGCAATTGACGTTGAAAACATCAAAAAAGATTAGTTTTGAAAACATTTTTTTTTTAATTCTCAAAGATTTACTTTCTAATTGAACCGGAAAATATAGACCAAACAAATGAAGATCGACCGTTAAAAACCGAAAATAACGATTTTCCTCCAAAAATCGCCTTTCGAATTGAACGAGAAAACAATGACGAAACAAATCAAGACCGATTGTTTAAAAAAAACGAATGAAGGTCGATTGTTTAAAAAAACAAATGAAGGTGGATTGTTAAAAAACAAATGAAGGTCGATTGTTAAAAAAACAACCGATTTTTATAATCTCCTCATAAAATTGTAAGATTTCTTTCCAAAATCGACATTCATTTGTTAAAAAACAAGTGAAGGTCGATTGTTAAAAAACAACGAAATTCGATTTTCAAATTTCCTCATAAAATTTAAAGTTTTTTCCAAAGTTGACATTTATTTGTTAAAAAAAAATGAAGATCGATAGTTAAAAAACAAATGAAAATCGATTCTTAGAAAAAGAAAACAAATGAAGGTCGGTTGTTAAAAAACAACGAAGACCTATTTTTAAAATCTCATAAAATTCAAAGATTTTTTCCCAAGCTGGACCTTCGTTTGTTGAAAAAACAAATGAAGGTCGATCGTTAAAAAATTCTCAAGTGAAGGTGGATTGTTAAAAAGACAAATGAAGGTCGATTGTTAGAAAACGAATAAAAGTCGATTGTTAGAAAAAAAAAACAAATGAAGGTCGATTGTTAAAAAAACAACGAAGACCGATTTTTTAAATTTCCTCATAAAATTGAAAGATATTTTTCCAAAGTCGACATTCATTTGTTAAAAAACAGGTGAAGTCGATTGTTAAAAAAAATAAATGAAGGTCGATTGTTAAAAAACAGGTGAAGGCTTTGGCTTTTCGGGTCGGAGATCGATTTTTAAAACAACTTGGTTAAACAAAATTAAAATTAACAAAAAAAAAAAAAAAACGCAACGCACGACGTTTGCCCTTAAGTTTTTGTTTGTTTTTCAATAACAGGAAAACAAACGAAGATCGATTTTTCAAATTAATTCGATCAAATTCATAAAATTAAAATGAAATAAAAAATTTTGGCACCAAACAAAATAACAAAAGCACAGAATTGAGGACAATGACTTTTTTTTTAATTTCCACTTCGCACAGAAAAAAAAATGGGGAAAAACAATCGACGATCGCCTTCTAAAGATTAACCTGGGAGAGAGGCCTTTCGCTTCTCGAATCGAAAGTCGATTTTTAAAACTCGGTTAAACAAAATTAAAATTAACAAAAAAAAATGAAAGCAAAAAAAAATAAATGCACGACGATGCTCGCCGTTAAGTTTTTTTTGTTTTTTAATAACAGAAAAACAAAACGAAGATCAAACTTAATTCAATCAAATTAACAACATTAAAATGAAATTAAAATTAAAAAAAAAAAACAAAGCAAGAAACCCATAAAATTGAGGATCGGCACTTTGTTTTTAATTTCCGCTTCCGATTCGAATTGAGGAGAAAAAAATGGGAAAAAACAATTGGGGATCGACTTCTAAAGATTAACCTGGGGAAAGGATTGGGGGGGGGGGGGGAGTCACTTATCGAATCAAAGATCGATTTTTAAAACTCGGTTAATTAACAAAAAATCAAAGTAAAAAAAAAGCAATGAAGTGCACAACTATGTACGTTGACCATCACGTATTTCTTTTTCTTTCTACTTCCGAATTCAACCGCAAAGTAACAGAAAAACAAGAGAAGAACGGTTTTCGAAACTAGGCCGACGAAATTAAAATTGATCGGAGGAAGTCAAAAACTCAAAACAATTAAGTTAAAAAAAAATAGAATCACAACATTAAAAGAAAAAATCGAACAACAAAATATTTGAAGAAAAAAAAACTGATGCCTGAAACAAAAACAGGACGTTTCGAATTTTGTTGCATTGATGACCGAGGGCAATCACCATCATTTTTTATTCTTTAGGTCTTTGTAGTATGTGATGTGTTTTATAAATTGCTTTCGACTTTTGAAACATTGACCCTCAATCGGGCAACATTTTTGTTTGTTTGTTGTTTCGTTATTTGTTCGAGAGTGCAAAACACTTCTTTGTGCCATACTAACTCTCTAAGGATTAATAAATACTAAGATATTCACCTTGTTAGAATTAAGTAGACTTTAGTCTAGCTGATGTATGTTGTATTTTCACTCACATGCCTTCGCCTATCTCGAATCCCATCTAAACGTTTTCCCTGCGTTTCTTATTAAGTTTCATTACGCGCATCGCGCCATCAAATATGATGGACAGACATTACGAAAAAAAAAATCCAACATCCATCTCCTTTGTGATTATAATGCCTGTGTCAATTGCTACCGGTTCGTAGCTCGATAGATTTTTGATTGACAAGAGAGATACATACGCGCCGTCTATTGCCTCTCAAATTGTAATTATAAATTTTAATTAATGCCATTATAAAAATAAACACGGAATAAATTGTCGGGTCGGGTCGGGGGCCCCCATCCGCCCCGCCGCCCTTACACTTAAACGTACATAGTTAACTGTAGTATCTATATGTTGTTATAAAGAATGAAACATTTCTCTTCAGCTGACCCAGCTTTAATTACTTGTAATAATTTTGAGATGTGAATAAAAAAAATGCGTAGCACGTCGTTTTGAGTTTCATTTCACTTCGCCTTCCCTTTTTATTCCGATTGCCACCCACGTTTCGACAGGTAAATTGCTAATTAAAAATGTTTAAATTAGCTGGGCCGGAATGATGACTGCGAGTTCTTCTTCTTCGCTTCTGCATCGATCCTAACGGACGGCAGGTTAATGACAACGAAGAGAACGACTCGTCGCCGTAGCAAAAAAAAAAAAAAACAAAAAAACAGGTAAAGGACAACTTTAGTTTAATTAATTATTATTCTGATGATCAAACCACGAAAACCTTACACTTTATCTCAAAAATTTAACTTCTACCCTAATTGTCATTGTAAACAATAAGGGGGGAAATGTAAAACAACTTCAGAATTCAAATGTTTTCATCAAAACAAAACAATAACGATTTGGCCCCCAAATACTTGAATTAAAGTCTGATTCGCTTTTGTTTTTCTTTCTTTATTTATTTATTTATTTTATTTATGGTACTACGGCGTTCCAAAAAGCGAAAAGGACAGAGAATTTCATGAAATTTTCATTGGCCGATCGTCTTTTATTTTTTTTTAGGCATTTGATTTGTTTTCCTTTTTTTTTTGATACCTTTTATTTTCGTCGTTCGTCGTTGATTTTCGCGAGTGATTTTCATTTGTTTTACCGCCGATAAATGAAAACCTCAGAACGTTTTTGTTAAAGCGAAAAAGTAACAATTTGGAAGGGGGGATGAAATTTAAAATATTCTGCTTCTCTTGGAGGAGGGGGTCAAAATTTAGGAAATATCAAAATTGTGTTTCGTTGTTTCTCATACTCAACAAACAATCTTTTGTTTTGCTTCATTGATATTTTTTTAAAAACAACAGTTGATGTTTTTTGTTTTTCTGTTTTTATTTCTTTTTGGGGAACCCCTTAATCTGACACCTCCTTCACTTTTTTCTTTTAATTTCTTGACCATTTGTTTCCTGACTTGATCTTTTGTTTCCCCTATTCGTCGTTGTTTTTCTTAATCGATCGTCTTTTGTTTTTTCTTTGTTTATTTTTAATTTCGTAATTTTTTCATGTTCGAATTTGTTTTAGATTTTTTTTTTAATTTTGAAATCATTTTTATCTAGCACCTCCATTCTTGCTTTTCTTTCTTTTTCTTATTGTTAGTTATTTATTGCTTCCTATTTATCATTTGTTTTCCGAACTAACTTTTGTTTCTATTATTCATCGTTGGTTTTCTTAGCCGATCGTCTTTTGATGTTGCTTTTCAGTTATCCAAGCTATCTTGCTCCAATTTGTTGCGATTTTTTTTAAATTTTTAAATCGTTTTAATCTGACGCTTCCATCTTGTGCTTCCTTTAATTTTCTTCTTCATTTGTTTCATACCTACTTATCAACTGTTTCCTAACTATCTTTTATTTCCCATTATTCTTCCTTGATCCTTCTTAGCCGCCGATCGTCTTTTGTTTCTTGTTTTTTTAATTTCGCCAATCTATCATATTCCAATATGTTTAGATTTTCTTCTTTTTATTTCTTTTTTTTTGGAATTTTGAAATCGTAGCACGTAGTAATTTATTCATTTACTATTTATCGCTTGTTTCCCAATCATCTTTTGTTTTGCAAAATTTGGCTGCAAGTCGGGTGGATTGCAATGGGGCCTCCGAGCACTCTCAGTATAGCTATTTCAGTTCTAATTGGGGCCTCATCAGCAGAAGAGCAGATCGAGAACACCATCGCAATCTCGACAACCAACAAGACTTACAGGCAAATGCATCTTTTGTTTTCTTGATCCGTTGTTGTTTAGTCCTTTCGTCTTTTGTTTTTTTTTTTCCTTTATTTTGTCAAGCTATCGCATTCCAATTTGCTCTGATTTTTTTTTGAAATTTTGAAATCGTTGCAATCTAACACTCAGTAGTAATTTATTCATTTACTATTTGTCGTTTGTTTCCCAACTATCTTTTGTTTTCGTTATCTGTTGTTGTTTTACTTTTAGCACTTCGTCTCTTGTTGTTTATTTCGTCTTTATCGTTTGTTTCAGGACTATCTTCTGTTTCCATTAAACGTCGGTTTTCTTAGTCCATCGTCTTTTGTTTTAGATTTGTCCTTTTTTTCTTTTAATTTTGAAATCGTTTTAATCTGCCGCTTCCATTTCATGCTGTCTTCAATTTTTTCAATCTATTGTTTCCATTCACTGTTATCGTCCTTGGATGATCGTCTTTGTTTAAATTTCACGTTTCATTCATTCGTTTCCTATTTATCGTTTGTTTTTGCTTAGATGATTCATTCTTAATTTCTTTAATTTTTTCTTTGTCATTTGTATGGCTTCCATTTATCATTTGTTTCCTAACTGCCTTTTATTTGGCATTATTCGTCGTCATCTTTCTTAGCCGATCGTCTTTTGTTTTCTTTTTTATTTTCGTCGATCTGTCACATTCCATTTTGTTTAGATTTTTAGATCGTTGTTTTTCTTAGCCCTTCGTTTTTTGTTTTGTTTTGTTTTTTTTTTAATTTCGCTAATTTATCGCAGTTTTGATTTTTTTTTAATTTTGAAATCGTTTTCAACTGGCATTGTTTATTTCCTATTTATCGTTTGTTTCCCGACTATCCACTATCCGATGTTTTTCTTATCCCATCGTCTTTTGTTTTAAATTTGCCCTTTTGTTTCGAATTTTTATTTCATCGCTCGAATCTCTTTTGTTTCTCTTTCTCGACGGCCATTAATCACATTTCAATTTGTTTTTCATCGATCGATCGCTTTTGTTTTTGGTTGTTCACCTTCGTATCCCACGAAAATTGTTTTTTCGCGCTCTTCTTTTGTTTGACTGTCTTCTGTTTTATTTCATCGGTTAAGCACATTCGAATCTATTTTGTTTCTTTTTTTTTCGACGGCCATTAATCACGTTTCAATTTGTTTTTCATCGATCGATCGCTTTTGTTTTTGGTTGTTTACCTTCCCGTCCCACGAAAATTGTTTTTTCGCGCTATTCTTTTGTTTGACTGTCTTCTGTTTTATTTCATCGATTAAGCACATTCGAGTCTATTTTGTTTCTTTTTTTTTTCGACGGCCATTAATCACGTTTCAATTTGTTTTTCATCGATCGATCGATCGCTTTTGTTTTTGGTTGTTTACGTTCCCGTCCCACGAAAATTGATTTTTCGCGCTGTGCTTTTGTTTGATTGTCTTTTGTTTTATTTCATCGCTTAATCACACTCGAATCTATTTTGTTTCTCTTTCTCGACATTAATCACATTTCAATTTGCTTTCTATCGATCGATCGCTTTTGTTTTTGGTTGTTTACGTTCCTGTCCTATTTTGTTTCTTTTTTTCGACGGCTACTAATCACATTTTAATTTGCTTTTTCATCGATCGATCGCTATTGTTTCTGATTGTTTATATTCCGGTCCTGCGCAAATTGTTGTTCGTTGCGCTCTTGTTTCTCTAAAACGTTTGTTTGTCTCTTAATAGACTTCGAGCTTCTTTGTCAAGCCGTCGTTCTTCTTTTTATTATTCTTCGTCGTTGTCATCTCATCGAAGCCGTTGGATCAGAATTTAAAATCAAATAAAATGAGAAGGAATAAATAACTTGTAGTTTTATTTTGTTTGTTGTTTTCATTAGTGCTTAAATAAATTTAAGGACGTAGAACTCCCAAAGTGCAGGTATCACAGCGCCATCTATACGCCAAGCGACTTACTCACGTCGAAGTTTTGCCCCTGCTAAGAGAATCGGGCTTAAAGAAGCTTGAACGTTACGGTTCATTACGTGACGAAAATTGTAAACTTGTGTTTGAACAAAGATTATCGTTATTGTTATTATTTTGTTTCATTTGCAACGCAAAAATAAAAACAAAAAGCTGGTCGATCTGAACAGAAATTTCCAAGGCAGAGTTGCCTTCTCTTTGGGAAAACTTCGCTTTAAATTAATAAAGCAAAAAAAAGTATTTTCAAAAAATTAAAAAATTAAAAAAATACTCGACGAAATTTAAAAAAAAAGGAAATGTTGGGGGGATTGGATGGAAACTACGGTTTTCAAATTCTCATTTTCTTTTATTTTGAAGTGAATTGCGCAGTCGTCATCATTTTTAACGTAATAATCAACGATAAAAAAAATTGCCAACTCAGAAGAGGAAGCACGAAAACGAAACTGAAGTCACTTTCAAATTTGGAACGTCTACAATAAGAAATTAAATTAAAGATTGTAATTAATTAACCCATCTCCAGAAGGACTCGCTGTACGATGCGAGTCCTTCCGGTAAAACCGGAAGTCCTTATTGAAACGTAACGTAACGAGCGAAAAAAGCGTTTTCAATCCATCGAACTAGGTCTCGATCGTTTCAGCGATTGAATCTCATTGTCCTAATGATATTTAATTCGCCTCTGAAAGTTCATTTGCCTACGGTTAATTGGCTAGTTTCACACACGCACGCTGTACGTAAACCGTTTCGTGTCGGAATAAGGCGAACGCCTATCCGCGATGGTAATAAGGCACAGTAATGACTTCATAAGGGTACATTAAAAAACATGTTTATTATCACATTTACGGGACAATATCGATCGATATCGTACTATTTAATCCAACACTGGCATCATACACAGTCGACGAACAAAAGAATAAAATAAAAAAATAAATCGAAGAGAATATGGCGAGTTTCTCCTGCAAACCGTGGACTGCGTCGATTAATTAATTAATTAATTAATTCAACCAAATTGTAAAAAAACAAAGCAGCCCACCGATTTGCAGGAAGGGATTTGTCAATTTCGGCCGCAATTAGCCCTCTCTCCCCCTCAACCCCTGGTAAAATCGAATTTAATTTCAAGAATGTCACAGATTCAAGGCGACATTACTTGAAATTAAACGTAGAATAAGGAAGCGCCTTAAACAAGAACAAATAGTATAAAAAAATTGTTTTTTTATTTGGAATTAATTAATTAACGTCGTTGGCAACTTTGTCAAAAAAAAAACTCTACGTAGACCCAGTGTTGCTCTCGCCTGCGTTCAAAACGACACAAACAGAACAAAACCAACCTAACCACTTATCCTCGGAATGCATCATAATTTAATAATCTACATAAAATTAATAATTAAGAAGTAAAAAAAAAAAATAGAACTTTGTACACAATTATTAATTAAAATAATAATAATAGAATGTAATAATTAAACTCCTACAAGTGTATGTACAAAACAAGTAATAATAAAATTCATTAAATAAAAGGACGGCTTGCAATTTCAGTTCAAGCTCACACTATACATAATATACAATAATATATAATACAATTAAAAAAAAAAAAACAGGTGTACGCATTTTTTTATCTAAATTATTGCTATACGGGGCGTAATTTTCTTTTTGTTGTCCTAAGCTCTTTCGAAACAGAAAAAAAATTCGGGGGGGCATTGACCTAAAAAAATTAGTGTAACACCAACGCGTTTGGAAACTCCTACACCGAGGAGTGTGTAATAAAGCCCGAGATTTCGTAAAAGATCTCCCAGGTGGGTGGAACTCACATTGCTCTAACAATAAACAAATAAAAAAACGCACACGGAAAAATCGGTGAGATAACGTGGAAAGTGCAAGCCGGCCCCCTGCCTCTGTCTCGACTCGTCTCTATTTATTATTATTATTTATCATTTATTTATTATTCGGGTTAAAGCTCAGCTCGACATTTTCAACTTTCGTTTTTGCTTCGTTCTCTTTTATTTAAGAAAAAAAATATATACCCTGAGTTCAGTCAGTTCGCCGTACGCTTTCACTGTTTTCTTCCTTCTGCTTCGATGCGTCGTCGTCGTCGTGGTCTTTCTTTAACGGCTCCTTTCGTAGGTACTTATCGAATTCGACGGGGAATGACAATTAATTATTATTCGCGAATAACAGTAAAAGCCCACGGCCCACACCTGCTTAATCATCTCCGCCGTTGTTTGCATCTTAAAATAGGAAGGTTACGTGTGTATTTGAGAGAGGAGAAAAAAATTGCTAAACAATTTTATTATTATTATTATTTCCAATTGGCAAAAAGTTTAGCAAGCTTTGTGGTTTGACCACACCTCACGATTAACAAAACCCAAATGACATTAAGAACACCCAAGTGACCTACCTCTTAATGATTAAAAAGTGCAAAATGACGTTAAAAAATCCATACGACATTGACCCGTATTCTCATCCCACGATTAAAGTCGTGTCTCACTAAAGTCGTGATTAAAATAAATAAGAAACTTATGTACAATTCAATGCTTTATGTCAATTGAATGTGTAAGAGAGTGAAGGATGTGCGTTTTCATGAAAAATGAACACGTACGATGAGAATGCGGGACAATAAGGTCCCAAATGACGTTTTCTGCCGTTTCCTTTAACGACCCTGTCTTCAATATTTTTTTGTGACCAAATTTTTTCTAGCATAACAAAGACCCCAGAAACCTTTCCTGCAATTTGGTATTTTCTTCAATTAAAAGACCCAAATGACGTTACTTTGTAATTTGTTTTATGATTAGAAAGGTCCTAATGACATTTTTTGCATTTGTTTTATAATTAAGACCTTAATGACACTTTTGCAATGTGATTTATAAGACCCAAATGACGTTTCCCTGTAATTTGTTTTACGATTAGAAAGGCCCGAATGACATTTTCTGCATTTGTTTTATAATTAAGGCCAAGAGACACTTTTGCAATATTGTTTCTGTTATTGACGGGTCTAAAATGACCTCTTCTGCAGTTAGTTTAAAATTTAGAAACCCCAAATGATATTCTTCAATTTCTCATAAGGATTAAAAATACCCGAAAGACATTTTTGCAGTGTTTTTCATCATCACAAGGACCCCAAAGACCATTTCTACGATTTGTTTGCGATTAAGAAGATAAAATTGACATTTTTTATAATTTGTTTTGTATTAATGAGACCCAAATGACATCTACTTCAATTATAAGACCTAAATCACGCTTCCCTGTAATTTGTTTTACGATTAGAAAGGTCTAAATGACACTTTTTGCATTTGTTTCATAATTAAAACTAAGCGACACTTTTGCAATATGGCTTTTGTTATTGACGGTTCTAAAATGACCTGTTCTGTTAAAATTTAGAAAACCTAAATGACATTTTTCAATTTTTCATAAGGATTAGAAATACCCGAATGACATTTTTGCAGTATTTTTATCATCACAAGGACTCCAAAGACTTTTTCTGCAATTTGTTTGCGATTAAGAGGAACAAATTGATATTTTTCATAGTTTGTTTTGTATTAATAAGACCCTAATGACATTTACTTCATTATACTTCACTATAAGAATGACGTTTCTTTGAATTTATTTATGATTAAAAAAGTCCAAATGGCATCTTTTACATTTTTTTTATAATTAAGACTAAATGACACTTTAGCAATATTGTTTTTGCTATTGACGGGTCTAAAATGACCTTTTCTGCAAGTAGTTTAAAATTAAGAAATCCCAACTGACATTTTCAATTTTTCATAAGGAATAAAAATATCCAAATAACATTTTTTCAATTTTTTTAACATCACAAGGACCCCAACGACCTTTTCTGGAATTTCTTCGCAATAAAGAAGAACAAAATGACATTTTTGCAAATTATTTTGTATTATCACCCAATTAGGAGACCCAAATGACGTTTCTTTGCAACTTATCTTATGATTAGAAAGGTCCAAATGACATTTTCTGCATTTGTTTTATAATTGAGACCTTAGTGACATTTTTGCAATATGGTTTCTGTTATTAACGGGTCTAAAATGACCTCTTCTGTAATTTATTTAAAATTTAGGAAACTCAAACGACATTTTCAACTTTTCATGAGGACAAAAAAGACCCAATGACATTTCCTGCATTTTTTTTTAACATTACAAAGATCCCAACGACCTTGTCTGCAATTTATTCGCGATAAAGAAGAACAAAGTGACATTTTCTGCAATTCGTTTTGTATTATCACCCAAATAAAAGACCCAAATGACGTTTCTTTGCATCTTGCCTTATGATTAGAAAGGTCTAAGACATTTTCTGCGTTTGTTTTACAATCAAGGCCTTAGTGACACTTTTGCAATTTTTTTTTTGTTACTAACGGGTCTAAAATGTCCTCTTCTGCAATTTATATAAAATTTAGAAAACCCAAATGACATTTTTAAATTTTTTATACGGATTAAAAAGACCCAATGACATTTCCTGCAATTTTTTTAACATCATAAGGACCCCAAAGACCTTTCCTGCAATTTATTTGCGATTAAGAAGAACAAAAACGACATTTTCTGCAATTTGTTTTGTATTAAGACCCAAATGACATCTTCAATTAGAAGGCCCAAATGGCATCTTCAATTATAAGACCCAAATGACGTATATCTGTAATTTGTTTTATGATTAGAAAGGTTTAAATGACATTTTCTGCATTTGTTTTATAATTAAGACTAAGAGACACTTTACCAATATTATTTTCGTAATTGACGGGTCTAAAATGATCTGCAATTCGTTTAAAATTTAGAAAACCCAAATGACGTTTTTTGGTTTTTCATATGGCTTGACAAGCTCCGAATGATTTTTTGCATTTCCCTTTAACATTGTTTTGTATTCAGCCCCAAATGACATTTCCTTCAATTATAAGACCTAAATGACGTTCCTTTGCAACTTATTTTATGACCTCGAATGACGTTTCTGCAATTTTTTTATCATCACAAGGATCCCAACGACGTTCCCTGACGTATTTATGCGATCAAGAAGAACAGAAATGACATATTCTGCACTTTGTTTTGTATTAAAATCCAAATGACGTTTTCATCAACTATAAGACCCAAATGACGTTCTCTTTTGTAATTTCCTTGATGATTAGAGAGGTCCAAATGGCATTTTCTGCATTTGTTTTATAATTAAGACCTTAGTGGCACTTTTGCAATGTGGTTTTTTGTTATTAACAGGTCTAAAATGACCTCTTTTGCAGTTAGTTTAAAATTTAGAAAATCCAAATGACATTTTTCGATTTTCTACGAGAATTAAAAAGACCTGAATGACATTTTTGCAATTTTTTTAACATCACAAGGATCTCGAAAAGATCCAAATGACATTTTCTGCCATTTTTTTTAACATTAAGAAGACTTCTCTGTAATTCTTTTACGATTAAAGTCTTAAATGACGTTACAAAAATGCAAATGACATTCTCTTCATTGTTTTTTTTTTAATTAAGACCCCCAGTGACATATTTTGTGATGTTTCTTGTGATTAACAAGTCTAAAACGACCTCGTCCGGAATTTTTTCAGAATTAAGAAGACCCCAAATGGCATTCTTCTTGTAATTTCTACACCTTTCTACAATTTGTTAGCAATTAAGAAGAACCAAATTACATTTTCTGCAATCTCTTTTATGATTAAAACTAAATGACATTCCTCGAAATTTGTTTCACGATAAGAAGACCCAAATGATAGTCATGATTAAGACCCAAAAGACAGATGCTACAATTTACTTTAATACTAAGATCCATGCAATTTATTTGGTGATTAAGAAAACCCTGGATTCTGTTTTATGAGTGACAAGTCTCAAATGACCTTTTGTGTCATGTTTGTGTGATAAGATACGTTCTGCAATTTCTTTTATGATTAAGACCCAAATGACATTTGACTTAAGTATGTGTTACTTAATCGGAACTTTGCTCGATTGCTCAAATTGCTCGTCTGATCACAGGAACTCCACACGAGCTGAACGATTGCGCAAGGAGCGCAAAAAGCAACCAGCCTAAAGATCTTATTAAATTAGGGCCCCGAACAAAAACAGAGAAAGAGCGCGCCACGAAAAAATCTATTTGTTAACTACCGAAGTGACTGTGGGATTTTGGCTGAGCCGCCGTGATTTTATAACATTTAATTAAAGCTTATTAAATTTCCGGCCGCGCAATCACTAGGCAAACGGTTTTTATGCGGCGAATAAATAATTACTGTAACAGGAACGGGACGGGACGGTGAAACAAGAGAGCGAAATGATTAACCAACTACACAACAGAAGTGATTGGCTTAAGAAGAAAAAAAAAATTATAATTAAAAATTACTTTCGTTTCGTCGTTCGTTCAAGAACGAAAACAAATCATGTTTTGAAATTTGAATTTGGCGCCTAAATGACATTTCATTTTTCACGATTACGTCACTGAGAGGGGCGTGGCCATGTAACCTCCTGAAACTGTTACTCCTTGAGTAATGATACGCTATTGTCTTTACGTCATTTTGGGGGCGTGGGCTTTTGGGTGTCGTTGAAAGATAGCTGACATCACTGACATCCCTTATATAATATCAAGCTCACATAAGTCTTACGCCAATTGAGGGGGCATAAACAAGTGAGTGCCATCAAATGACGTCACCCATAACCACCTTTTTTTCCCACAGTTTGCTTGAATTTACTTATACGTCATTTGGGGGGCGTGGGCTTTTGGGTGTGGTTGAAAGATGGCATACCTGACATCCCTTATATCAATCATATCAAGCCCACATACGTCTTACGTCATTTGGGGGCGTAACCAATTGAGTGACATTAAATGACGTCACCCATAACCACCTTTTTTTTCATAGTTTGTTTTTAATTTACTTCTACGTCATTTGGGGGTCGTGGGCTTTAGGGTGTCGTTGAAAGATGACATACCTGACATCCCTTATATCAATAATATCAAGCACACATACGTCTTACGTCATTTGGAGGCGTAAACAATTGGGTGACATTAAATGACGCCGCCCATAACTACCTTTTTTTTTCATAGTTTGTTTTTAATTTACTTCTACGTCATTTGGGGGGCGTGGGCTTTTGAGTGTCGTTGAAGGATGGAATATCTGACAACACTGTGAGTGTGTCCCTTAATATTTTGAGTAGTAATCTGCCTTAATTTATTTTTACGTCATTTGGGGGGCGTAAACGAATGTCGTTGAAGCACGTCATGCCTGACGTCATTGTGGGTGTGTCCTCTTGGTATTTTGAGTAGTTTGTTTTAGTTCATCATTACGTCATTTGACGTGATGTGGGTGTGTCCCTTAAACGTTTTGAGGGCGTGGACTTTTTGGGTATCGTTGATTAATGTCATACTGTGAGCCTTAATGTTTTGAGTTACCTATTTATAAGTATTTTGAAGGCGTAAAGTTTCAAGTGCCATTGAGTACGTCACCCGTGACGTCACAGTGGGTGTGTCATTTGTTTTAGTTTATCCTTACGTCATTTGACGTTGCCACTGTGGGTGTGTCCCTTAAACTTTGGGAGGGAGAAGGGGCGTGGACTTTGGGGTGTTATTGGGTGATGTCACAATGACATCATTTTTTAATATTTTGAGTAGTTTGTTTTAATTGATGTCTTTCTTAGGACATAACATTTTGAGGGTCGTTGAAATACGTCATACCTGACGTCATTGTGGGTGTGTCATTTTATTGTTTTGAATAGTTTGTTTTGGTGTATGCTTACGTCATTTGGGGGGCGTTACTGTGAGTGTGTCGCTTGTGAACTTTTGAGTATTCCACGCTACCTTCTCATCATTTTGGAGGTATGGGCCGTCGTAAGCTAGAAGTTCGATCGGACGCGAAAGGAGCCGTTAAGACGAATTTGAACAGATTTACACAATACAAACACATGCAAAAGCCTTAAAAAATAAACCAACTACAAAACAAAAAATAAATAACTACATAAAACGGAGCGCCATGACACTGCGACATACACAAAGGCCACATACACAACGCCCGTGGACGGAAAACTGGGTTAACCGGAAATTTGTAACGTTTGGCACGAAGTTGGGGCTTCCGCCTTCCGCAACAGGAAGTAATGCCAATGAGCGTCGCCGCCGCGGACAGTTAGCGCCCCGACGTGCCCCCGGCCGGCCCTGCGGAACAGCTGCGCGCCGGCCGAAAGCGCGCGGTGGGAAACTAAATAAATCTCGCGTTCCGATGCGTGAGGTCCGTCTCTGGAGATGAATTATTCAAGTAAGTCGGTCATCGTTCAGTTTTTAAATTAAGCCCGAGCAACAACTTGGACCGACGCGCACGGCGCGACATTCTGTTCCGCAACATGGGCCACACTCGCATTTTTTGCAAACAAACGAAAAAAAAAAAATTGGCCAGAAACATTGTTGCAATGCCATTTCAAGTTTCGGGCGAGTGATTTCAAATTGATGACCTCAAGGAATGGGCGCATAAACATGTTTAAGAATTCATTTGACTTTAGAATGAAAATTCGTGTGCAAACGAGTGATTTCAAATTGATGACCCCCAAGGAACGAGTGCACATATCTTTTTTTTTTTTGGAAAAAAAATGGCCAGGATTTGTTGCAGTGGGTCATTCCATATCAAGTGGTTTGGGGGTCCCCACTCGATCAACTCCAAATTTCATCAAATTTTGTAAGTAGACTCCATGGGGTCTTAGGCCAAAACTATATCCAATTTGGTACTCACTGATTTCCTGATTTCTTTTACTATTGTTGAAACTTGACAAAAAAATTATTTGCAAAAAAAAACCAAATTCGAACCATTCGAACCAAGACTTCATGATCTGAAAGACTGAAGAATATTATCGACCTGAAGAAATGTTATTGATCAAAGTTGGCAGACAACGGTTTTGCAAGGATTCTTCTGCATTTTTGAGCTTCTTAGATTTTGTTAATTCTTTTTTCATCAGAAAGACTAAATTGTTATAACTGAATTGGCTTCCGGTTGGAATCGCTTGACTCCTCCTTCTTCTTTTGACGTTTCGTTCTTCATTGCAGAAGAACTTCTTCAGGGCTGCTGCTGCTGCTACTGGCGGTGTTGCTGCTGCTGGTAGTGTGCTGCTACTTCTCGTTAGTCGATGTGACCGAGTTAGTCTCAGCAACAGCCCTGAGGAAGTTCTTCTGCAATGGAGAACGAAACGTCGGCAGTAGAAGCAGGCGTGACGCAGTTTCAATCGGAAGCCAATTCAATTATGGACAATGGCCGCGGAAGCCTCCTTCTTTTACGAAACGTATTCCTGGCTTTCCTGTCACACAGGTGTGCCAACTAAACTCTCCAACTATAGGAGGATCCATTCTCTGCATTTTTTTTCTTTCATCAAAGATGTTTTGACTTAATTTAATCAATTTTCGATCGGTTTTCTGTTAATGTTACCAATCAATCAATCAAATATATTTCAAAACAGAAGGTTACAGTGTTTGAAATTAGTCGAAAACAACTTCTTTTGTTTTTCATTCACCTTATTTTTCGTTATTTCGTTGTAATTTTTTTCTTTTCGCTTTTGTTTCTTTTTCTACATGTAATCAATTTGTTCGTGTTTTATTGATTTGTTGCGTTTTTCTTTTGTATTAGTTTGTGACCTTCAAAAGGCTTTCGTTGGAAAATCACTGTTTCAATTTCCTCTGTTTTTTCTTTTTTTATTTAAGTGTACTTTTGTTTGTCTGCGGGGAGACGCAATCTTCTTTTGTTTTTATCAATCGGCTCATTCTTCTTACTTAGTTGTTTCATTTGGTTTTTGTTTTTATCTTTTTATTTTAATGAATTTTTCTTTTGTTTCTTTTTGTCAGTTTTTGACCTTCAGAAGCCCTCGATTTTTTTTTGTTCTCATTTTCTGGCCCTCGATGAATAACGTCAATCTTCTCTTGTTATTTCGTTGTAATTTGTGTTTTCTTTTCGCGTTTGTTTCTTTTTCTACATGTAATGAATTTTTTCGTGTTCTATTGATTGATTGCGTTTTTCTTTTGTTCTTTTTTATGTCAGTTTGTGACCTTCAAAAGCCTTTCGTTGGAGAATCACCGATTTTCTTGGTTCTTTTGTTTTAATTTCCTCTGTTTTTTTCTTTTTTTTTTATTTAAGTGTACTTTCATTTGTCTGCGAGAAGATGCTTCTTTTGTTTCTCATTTAGCTTATTCTTCTTACTTAGTTGTTTGTTTCATTTGGTTTTTGTTTTTTTTTTTAATTTAATGAATTTTTCGCAATGATTTTTGCGTTTTTCTTTTGTTTCTTTTTGTCAGTTTTTTTGTTTGTTTTTTGACCTTCAGAAGCCTTCCGTCAATTTTTTTTTGTTTTAATTTCATGATCGATCTTCTCTTGTTTTTCATTCGCCTTATTTTTCGTTATTTCGTTGTAATTTGTTTCTTTTCGCTTTTCTTTTGTTTTCTATTTTTCAATGAACTTCTCGTAATTTATTGAGTTTTGCGCTGCTGTTCTTTTGTTTCTTGTTAATTTTTCATCTTCGAATGTCGTTGAAACACGTCATGCCTGACGTCATTGTGGGTGTGTCCTATTAATATTTTGAGTAGTTTGTTTTAGTTTATCATTACGTCATTTGCGCTTCTCTTTTGTTTACTTTTGTCAGTTTTGGACCTTCAGAGGCCATCCGTTGGAGGATCGTCGATTTTTTTGTTTCAATTTCTTGGCTCTTGAGGAATATCGTCGATCTTCTTTTGTTTTTCTTTATCTTATTTTTTGTTATTTCGTTGTAATTTGTTTCTTTTCGCTTTTGTTTCTTTTTCTACATGTAAAGAATTTTTTCGTGCTTTTATTGATTTCTAGCGTTTTTCTTATTTTTTTTGTGTCATTTTGTAACCTTCTGAAGCTTTTCGTCAGAGAATTGTCGATTTTATTGGTATTTTTGTTTTAATTTTTTTTATTTACATGTACTCTTGTTTACCTGCGGGGAGATGCAGTCTTCTTTTGTTTATCATTCGGCTTATTCTTCTTACTTAGTTGTTTTATTTGGTTCTTGTTTTTTTTTTTTATTTAATTTGTTTCTTTTTGTCAGTTTTTGTACTTCAAAAGGCTTCCATTTTTTTTTTGTTTTAATTTCTTGGTTTTTGAGGAATATTGTCGATCTTCTCTTGTTTTTCATTCACCTAATTTTTCGTTATTTCGTTGCAATTTGTTTCTTTTCGCTTTTGTTTTCTTTTCTATTTTTTAATGAATTTCTCGTATTTTATTTTTGCACTGCTGTTCTTTTGTTTCTTGTCAATTTTTCTTCTTCAAATGCCCTCTGTCGAATTTTTCATTCGTTTCGTTTTTAATTTTACGCGGGTCTTTTGATCCGTAGGAGAGAAATGAAATAAAAATGAACGAGAAATGAAACGAATAGAAATAAAATGAAGAAAAACACAAAAAAATATATTTCATTTGTGTCCTTGCTATTTACTTCAATTTTTCTTTAAAATTTTTTATCAAATTTATTAATTTTTTCTTAGATTCCTTTTGTTAATCTCTTGATTTTCAGTTACTTCATCTCTTGTTTTTTTTTTATTTATAGTTTATATCACTTCTCATTTGTTTCTTTTTATAAAATACTTAGGATTTCGTTTTTTTTGCACGATTCTTTTGCTTTCTTGGGTACGTCATACGTCGTAGGTCACGTGGGATACAAGATTAAATGAAGACCCGATACATTAACATACCTGTGCATAACGTGGAATCATCATAGTTATGACTTCAGCTGTCCCAAAATAAGATAGAAATATGACTAATAACGATAAAATAATAAGCGATTGCAATAGCTCTTCTTGGATTTTTAAATTCTTCTCCAGTTGTGGCAATGCAATGAAAACGAATCCATAAAAAGAATTTCAGGCCTCTGGCTCAGGGTTTGAGTTTCGAATGATTTTTCGCCGGATATCGTCGATTTTTCTTTTGTTTTTCTTTGTTTATTTCTTTGTACTTCACGAAACCTTTGATAGACAAAAGTATTATCACAAAAACAACAACAAATTTTGTACTCTAATGAAAAACGTAACTGAATTGATTCACGAGGTACGCCACTGACGGTTACGTAGAATGAACACTCAAGTATTCCATAGCTGCCTCTAATAGATTAAAACAAAGCCTTTTAATCAAAATTTAAAAAATTCTCAGCGTTGGATCGCAGGTAAAATTAAGTGTTTTACAGTTTGGGAATAAATCCATTTGTTTAAGCGATTCCTTGCAAATCCCCTGTGTATAAATCTAATACGCCAGAATCGACGACAAAAAATTTTGTATTTTTTAATGACTTGACTTAAGATTCCTAGCCTACGATCCATTACTACTTAAATTTGACCCAAGGTTCGCCCCGGTCCACTTGACATGGAATGACCCAATAACGTTCCCAGTTTCGATTTCAAACTTTAAGAATTCGTAAATTTTAACGTAAACAAAAAATTCAAATAGTTTTTAGAATGAAAATTCGAGCGCATTTGTAATGCAGGTACTGGTTGGTTATGAGATGAGGAGAGCCCCCCCTCTCATTACCATATCGTTTTTTGTAGATTTCGTGGCCATGTTTTATTCAGGCCGAAAGAAATACGTCGGCCGTAAATCTCCTCTCACGTACACAAAGGGCCCCCACCATACGTTATTCAATTTCGCTCATCCGAGCGATTAATAAACGCCGTTTGTTCGCTGGCGACCGATATTTACTCGCATTACCATTTAATTAACTTAATGAGTACGTGTGTGCACGAGATTTTTTATATTTGATTTATTAGATAATGACAGAGTATTACGCGCTTTATATAGGGTGGGCAATGAAAAACGTACGGATCATCAAAAACGATGTGGAGCGAGCTAGCTGTTTCGTCGTCGTCGTCGTCGTCGTCGTCACGGTGCTTCGATCTGACCGCGTTTAAAACTGACTAAATCCGTCCCAATTTGGGACAAGAAAAAAAAAAGATAAAACAAAGAGTTAACAACGGACGGTATAATCAAGCGTAAACAATTTCTAGAGTGGCCCGGCCCTTCTATCGTTGATTGTGCGAGTGGGTCATGTGTGTGTGATGGGAGTGTTGAGGATGGCCGTAACCCTGATGCGGTGGCGGAAGCGGGCTCGGGCAAGCCTGTGAGTAACCCCCGTGTTGTGGGGAACCCCCCAGCCCCAAATGGCTCTGCTCTAGGTGCGAATAGTGTTGTCCGCCTAGGGGATGCGCGTGCGTGTGTGTATGTGGCGAACCGTACACCATTTGTCTTACTTTGGAGTCCTCGTCGCTGATGTTGTAGGTCAGCTCTGTCTCCTCGAAACCAGTGGCGGACATTCTTTGATCACCGGACGCGGAGCCGGCGGGTGGGTCCGGTGAATTCAGGCACGTCTGGATGAGGGCCTTGCCCGCCTCGCTCGTGATCATCGGCTGGAGCTTCCTCGTTGCAAACGTGTACACGTGCCCCGTCTCCGACGCTACCAGAAGCATTACTTGTGTTCCTGTTAGAGTCGATAACTCGTACGCCTGGAACAAGAAATGACATGTGTTATCCCCCCTTGTTAAGTACAAGTCTAACGAGTTGCATGCGCTTGAAAAACTTATGTCATACACTGAAACGGTGCGCGCAACAAAACCTTACACAAATGTCTGCTGAAATGAATAAGAGCCTACGTATCCATAAGTATAAAGAATTAAGACATTCAACAAACGAGATAACCGTCCACTATCATGTGTTAATCTTAAAATAAAACTTCGCGCTCACATCTGCATTTATAATACGCTCGTTTAGTGCGACGTCATAGATTGTCATTTATTTATTGTGACACGTCAGAGTTTTGGATGTCAACAGTCAACATAACCAAACTTTATTGAGTTGTGACGAAATTAAAACTTTCTGACTCTATTTTAATTGTAAGAGAGCGTCGTAATAGCTTGTAGCTTAAATTTTGAAGTTAAAAAAGCAAAAGATAAAGTTCGTAATCCATATGACGCAATTACATATCTTTAACGATTAACAACCCCCCCTCCCCTCACCTTTAAAAATTGTCGAAATACTCATCCCAATTAATTTGGTGAAAGAAAGCAGAAGTACAACATAAAACAAAACAAGAAAACAAAAAAGAAATTGTAAAAAATATTTACGGAAAACGACGAAAAACAAAAGAGAATCGAAACTTGGAAGTCTGAAGATCGAGGCGAACAAAAACAAAAACAGATCGACATGGAATATATATATAAAAAAAAACTAACGAAAAACAAAAGAAGGCCGCAAATTAACAGCGAAAAATTAATTCAAATTAATTCGATAAGAGACAGAAGGCATCTCGAACACATAACAATACGAGACAGTCAAGAAAATAGGAAAAAAACAAAAGAAAACGACGAAAGAAACAAAAGACAACCAAAACATGGAAGTACAAAGATTAAAGTGAAAAAAAAAAAGCAGAAGAACATCGGCGATTCGCTCCCAGCGGAGCCAAGAGGTCAACGGAAAACAAAAGAAGACTGCAGCAGCAAAATGAATGACAAACGAATTACTCAAATTAATTATGTAACAAGAAAACAAAGCAAATTAAAACAAATAAAAAAAAACAACATAAGATTGACACGAAAAAAACAAAGGAAACGATAAACAAACGTCAGTCGAAAAGACGACAACAAAACAGAAGAAAACTAAAACACAGAAGCATGAAAATTTAGGTAAACAAAAACAAATTAAGATCAACGACATAGGTAGACACCAAGCACACAAGAATACAAAAGAAATGAAAAAAAAATATTTCAGAAAAGATTTAAAAAAACTGACACATGGAAATATGAAGATTCAAGTCAACAAAAACAAAAGAAGATCGATGTGATATTAAAAAAAAAAAAACATCAGAAAGCTAACGAAAAACAAAAGAAAACTGTATGAGTGCAAATGAATCACGAAATATTAATTCCAATCAATTCGGTAACAAAAAAAAATGACCTCAAACCAACAAGAGACACACAACAAAACAAAAGAAACCATAAAAAGCTTCAATGGCAAACAACAAGAAAAAAACAAAAGAGAACCGAAACATGGTGGTACAAAGATTAAGGTGAAAAAAAAAACAGAAGAACATCGACGATTCACTACCAGTGGAGCGTTGAAAGCCAAGAGGTCAACGGAAAACAAAAGAAGACTGCAGCAGGAAAATGAATGACAAACGAATTGTTCAAATTAATTATCCAATAAGAAAACAAAGGAAATTAAAACAAATAAAAAAACAACGTAAGATTGACAAGAAAAAAACAAAGGAAAGGCTAGAGAAACGTCAGTCCGAAAGATGACAACAAAACAAACGAAAACTAAAACGCAGAAGCCTGAAAATTTAGGTGAACAAAAACAAATGAAGATCAACGACATAGATAGATACCAGGTAGACAAAAAAAGAAAAGATTAAAAAAAGTGAACTGAAACATGGAAGTGAACAAAAACAAAAGAAGATCGATGTGAGATTTAAAAAAAAATCAGAAAGCACCTTTTAAATTACCAACTGATTGAAGTTTCGTGCGCTCTTGAATTAATTTATGAATATTTCCCAAACACAAAGGATCTCCCGCATTTCACGACGACAAATGGGCGAGTCGGTTTAAGGCCGAAATTAAACTTCACTTTAAACAGAAATTAAACGGTAAGGTGGGCAAATATCATTAACGCTTCACACCTATGTTTTGGTCGCTTTCTGTTCCTCTCACGAGCGTGTTTAAGCAAGGAGGAGGCTGGAGGTGTTAAACAAAGAACGTCAAGCACCGCCTCCTCCTTCTTCGTCTTCATCTTCTCCTTGTTGTTTTTCAAACGCAACGTAACGCCAAAAACCATCGAGGAATCGATATTAAAAGCTTTTCGTGAGCGAACTTGAGGATCCTTTGAGAATAATTTTGGATGAAATTCAGCAATAAATAAAGAAATTCGAAACTTAAAGTGAGTTCGTTTTCCTTAGTGATTTACAGTGTTGCTGACCTGGAGGAATCCCTTTCAAACCAGATGTGGCTTCGAATTGAAATAACTAAATAATGGTTTAGCTTAGTTCGAAGCAAAAAAAATCATATTTTTTTCTTAAGCTTTCTCGATGAAATACCTGAGGATTCTAGGCAAACAATCTCAGAAAAGCTATAGGCTTACAACTTCCATTTTGTTTGGGGGGTGAACTCCACTGTGTCAGTATCAAACCATTTGTGGCTTAAAATTGAAAAAAACAAATCTTTTTTTTTAATAGGCAATGCCAATTTCTCAAGGGAATACCCAGATACCAGGTATTCCCCCTCAGGCAAGCTGCAGTCTTACAGCTTCCGTTTTTAGGGAGTTTCGAAATCAAATAAGACGAGACTTAGTTGCAGATAAATCAAAGCAAAAAAATATGTTTTTCTTTACTGAAAATAGGCAATTCTAATTTTTCAGGGGAATGCCCAGATTCCAGGTAACCCCCTCGGGAAAGTTACAGACTTACAACTTCAACTTTAGGGAGTTTTGGTAACAAATGAGAAGTGACTTGATTGCAATCAAATGAAAGCCTAAAAGTAACTTTTTTCTTTCAATAGGCAATTCCAATTTTTCAAGGGAATACCCAGATACCAGGTATTCCCCTCAGGCAAGCTGCAGTCTTACAGCTTCTGCTTTTAGGGCGTTTCGAAATCTCAAATGAGACGTGACTCGATTGCATTCAAATCAAAGCAAGAAAAAATGTTTTTTTATTGAAAATAGGCAATTCTAATTTTTCAGGGGAAAACCCAGATTCCATGGTAACCCCCTCAGAAATGAACAATCTTACAGTTTCCGTTTTTAAGTAGCTTTGGTATCAAATAAGAAGTGACTTGATTGTAGTCAAACTAAAGCAAAAAATACGCAACTGCATTTTGCAAGGGAATACCCGGATTCCCGCCTCAAAACCAGAACTAAAATGTCGAAGTTTTGGTTTCAAATAAGACGCAATCAATAGGTTTCTTTTTTTTTAATAACTAGAGAAGATGAAGAATGGTGTAGGAAGTCTTGAAATTCCACGTCTGATTTTCGAAGAAGAAATCACTCAGCTAGACGCGAAAAAAAAATTGCAACTTCGCCGACACTAATCCGACATGCTTTCAATCATGCTTTCTCCAAGCTCCGCGTTCGGAGGTTTATCGACGAAGAAAAAAAAATTTAGGAATAAATCGATTAAGGCGCAGAGGATGTATCCATCAGCTGTCGGTTTTTTGCGGCGCGCGCGATTTAAATATTTCGAAAATTAATCACGATAAGGCGATTTATTACAAACAAATACGCAAGCAAATTAGCGGCGATATCAATCACGGCTTTAATGCCTCATTTCCGACCGTCCTTTTTTCACGCCGGGCATCTCGCACAATGACGGTTAATTATGTTAATCCGGGGGCTCACATAAATTATGCGACGCCCGAGAAATTAAATATTACACAATTAGCAATCTCATAATTCTATTGGCCTTAAATTAAATTAATATTACACAATTAACAATCTCTATTGGCCTTAAAGAGAAATAGGGGCCAACGCCAGTGCTTGCACAGGACAAGCCCAAAAGTAATGGGGCACATCAAAACATGCAGTTGCAGTACGTCAAAAATTTTAAGAAAAAATTTGAATGTGGCTCTGGACCACTCGTCCAATTTTGAAGTTTAATTTCACTCCAGGATTGAAAAATTGCTTCGCGAAGGTGTAACTAAAATCAACGAATCAATCACCATCAACCTGAGAGCTCGCCCACTTTACTTTGCGAAAATTCGCTTTGCGCTGATTAACATTCGCAGTTTGAAATTTTACGCATTGCTTAATTGGGAGTTTTGTTGAAGGCGTGGAATTGTGAAAGACGTTTTGCTTCGCAGACGTTTGCGTTTCGTTTTTGAATTGCGGCGCGCCGTTTCCGAATAAGTAAGTCGGCGAGCGGTTCGTGTTAGAACCAGTTTTCCTGCGGGGGCGTACGAAAAACGAAACGAAAGCAAAAAACGAGGAAAAAAGTGCCCAAACGCGTAGAAAAAAAGAACGGTCCCACCTTCTCCGAAAAGCCACGGTGCTTATTTAGTAAATGAAACCTGTGGAGATTATAATAATAAAAAAATAAATTAATTAAAAAAAAAGCAATATTGTTACCAATTGAGTTGCTGAGCAAATTAAAACAGTTAAGAAATGGGGCTGCAAATTAACACTTAAATAATAATAATAAGAGCGTCTATTATTGAGAAGCCATTAGATGACCCGGCAATCATAAAGAGGCTACTCCATCTGTTGGTGAAACATACAATTAAAAAGAAGAAGATTAATAAAATTGGTCCAGCAAAACCTCTATCGTTTTTAAATGCGCCAATTGGAGCAAAAAAAATATTCCGAACGCAGAATAAAAAGCAAAAGGAAGTTACGCACACGTTCCTGTTCTTATAGGGCAGCGTCCTCTATGGGGGAAACCCCAAAGATTGCGAATCTTTGAGAATTGTCGCGAATCCATTAGATGCCGTGGCAATAATAAAGAGGCCACTCCATCTGTTGACGTAACATACAATTAAGTGAAAGAACAAGATGGGTTCTGGTCGTAGGTGGACCATCCTCTATCGGGAAAACCTCAAAGATTGCGACGAATCTTTTAGAATTGCTATGAAACCACTAGACGGTGTGGTAATCATAAAGAGGTTACTCCATCTGTTGATGGAATATATACGTTCAATTTTTACATAAAAACAGATTGAAAAGTTTTAAAAAAATCAGCCGTCAGAGGTGCGTCAATTTTTTTTCTTCAAATTTTCACTTTTTAAAAACACGTGCAATTTTTAACAGAAAATTTTAATTAACAGAAGAAAAAAATCAAATTGACTGTTGCCAATCAGTAAAACAATTGAATTCCATATTTTATTTATCACAAACAAGGTTGCCACATTACTCAAAAAATCCCAGCGTAGAAGGATTTTATTTTCATGTCATTTTTTTTTTGAAATTTCAATTTTTAAAAACACGTTCAGTGTCTAATACAGAAAATTTTAATTATCATTAAAAAAAATGAAACTGTTTCTAGCCGATCGATAAAACAATTGAATTCCAAACTAATTGCCACATTACTAAAAAAGTCTCAAAGTAAAGGGATTTTTTTTTTCGAAAAGAAAGCTATTTCAATTCCCCAAGTTAACCAATAATCGTCTAATCTCCGCCTTTTTTCAAGTTTCAATGAAACAGTCGGTATACTTACACAATACACGGGGATATATAAAAAAGACTATCGTCGACGAATGGGTATAATTCCAACGCAACGCTGAATTATTTTCTGGTGTATGAATTGGCATAATTTAAGGTTCACCTAACAGAGTGCAAGAAACCAACCTAACAAATTGCGGCAGGATGCGGACGCGTTCTTCCGAACGACGATTTATTAATGCCGACGAGAGCGGGTTCTTGACGCCTTCCAGCGGGTACCGTACTTCATCGGGGGCCCCGTGTAAACGATGAACGATGACTAAGACAAATCGGAGTGTTCCCGGCCACATGTTCCTTTTCAGCGTCTTTGACGGACGATCGGTTTTGATTTCGAAGGACCGACGTCGCCCGTTCGTCTTCAAAACCCCAAATATCGCCCTTTTTTCGCGCAAATCCACCTTAAAGGACCATCTGCGAGGTATATAGAAGGGCACGCGGCGTTGAAGTGATTTAAGAGGCTAACATCTTGCTGCTTACGAACAGGTCTTCTTGTTACGTGAAACAAACTTATGTAATGTGCTCTTTTATGAGATGAGTCAGTTCTTCATTCAATTCGGTACATTGAAGCATTTCGCCTTAAAAATCATGTTGATGAAGAGAGAAAATCATTATTACAATTTTTGTTTTTATGAATGACTTTTCTTTTCGAAAAAAAAAATCGCTCCCTGCTGGGATTTGTTTAGTAATGCGGCAACTTAGCTTGTGAGTAGGAAAATGCTAGGTGTGTTTGTTTTACTGATTAGCAAGAATAAGTGGGATGTTTATTGTGTTAATTCATTAGACACTGAACGTGTTTTAAAAATTGAAACGTAAAAAAATGGACATGAAAATAAAATCCTTCTACACTGTGACTTTTTAATAATGTGGCAACCTAGCTTCAATTGTTTTAGTGATTGGCAAGAATCAGTTTGCTTAAAGTGTCATTCAATCATAGTAAACCTTTCTCATTCGTTTATAAAAGCGACCGAGTTCTTTTTCTTCACCAAAACACAATAAATAAATATATAATAAAAACAGTCGATAATATACAGATTTCTTCGCGAAGAAAATAATAAATAAAAAGGATAAAGGTCAATAACAAAACGTAATTGATTATTAAATAAAAGAAAACAAATAATAAGAGACGATCGACTGGCACAGATGTTAATTAAAAGAAAATTTCCAAAAACGCCTTCATGGAAACAAAAAAAACACAAAATAAAACATAGTCGATGGACATGTAAGGAAGCTTATGGCTACCTTTTATTTTTTTGATTTTCATTTTTTTTTTGTGTTTATTGTTTATATCGAAAAAAAAAGAAAACAAGCGAAAGTTTTTTTAATTCGCCTTTTTTTAAACAAACGCACTCGAA
This sequence comes from Serrognathus titanus, assembly GCA_039766575.1. NCBI lineage: Eukaryota > Metazoa > Arthropoda > Insecta > Coleoptera > Lucanidae > Serrognathus > Serrognathus titanus. The sequence goes on along the minus strand of CM077911.1, from coordinate 17,455,167 downwards.
AGCCAAAAAAATTGTTCAATTGTGCAATGTAAAAAAAAACAATTGCCTTCAATAAGGCGATTAATAATAAAACAAAAAGCAATCGTTTTAATAATTAATTACTTTCGCGTTGTTCTTTTTTTCATTTTCCGAAAAAAAACTAAAGAGAGCAAATTTCATGTTATTTTTGAGAAAACAAAATACGCTATCTAGTGGCTTCGCGGCAATTCTCAAAAATTCATCGCACTTTCTGGGATTTCCTCGATAGAGGATGCTCTTCCTATAAAAGCAGGAACTTCATTTTGTTTTTATTTTCTGCACTTGGAATATTTTTTGGTCAAATTGGTGCATTTAAGAACGATGGATTTTTTACTAGACCAAAATTATTAATCTTCTTCCTTTTAATTGGATATTCTATCAACAGATGGAGTGACCTCTTTATGATTACCACACCGTCTAGTGGTTTCATAGCAATTCTAAAAGATTCGTCGCAATCTTTAAGGTTTTCCCGATAGAAGATGCTCCACCTACGACCAGAACCCATCTTGTTCTTTCACTTAATTGTATGTTATCTCAACAGATGGAGTGGCTTCTTTATTATTGTCACGCCATTTAATGGATTCGCGACAATTCTCAAACATTCGTCGCAATCTTTGGGGTTTCCCCCATAGAGGATGCTGCCCTATAAGAACAGGAACGTGTGCGTAACTTCCTTTTGCTTTTTATTCTGCGTTCGGAATATTTTTTTTGCTCCAATTGGCGCATTTAAAAACGATAGAGGTTTTGCTGGACCAATTTTATTAATCTTCTTCTTTTTAATTGTATGTTTCACCAACAGATGGAGTAGCCTCTTTATGATTGCCGCGTCATCTAATGGCTTCTCAATAATGGACGCTCTTATTATTATTATTTAAGTGTTAATTTGCAGCCCCATTTCTTAACTGTTTTAATTTGCTCAGCAACTCAATTGGTAACATTATTACTTTTTTTTAAATTTATTTATTTGTTTATTATTTATAATCTCCACAGGTTTCATTTACTAAATAAGCACCGTGGCTTTTCGAAGAAGGTGGGACCGTTCTTTTTTTCTACGCGTTTGGGCACTTTTTTCCCCGTTTTTTGCTTTCGTTTCGTTTTTCGTACGCCCCCGCAGGAAAACCGGTTCTAACACGATCGACTGGTTCATTTTGAAACCCAAAGACGGCGCTAGAATCCGCCGCATTAATAAATCGAATGCGAGTGTATGATTCCGCATTCTGCCGCAACTTTTTAGGTTGTTTCGATATTAGTTAGAAAGGGGGCCTTTTCACTTTTGCGTTCATTTGGAAGCCCAAATATGGCATTAATTAAGATGGCGAAAATGGCCGCAATTAATAATTGAACGCGTATATGCGCCCGCATTTTGTTAGCTTGGTTTCGGTGAACCTTAAACGACGTCAGTTCACGCCAGAAAATAATTCAGCGTTGCATTGACGGATATGGTTAAATTGGGGGCGTTCACTTGCTGGTTCATTTAAAAGATGACGTTAAGATCGTGAAAATCGAATGCTGATATGTAAGTCCGCATCTTGCCGCAACTTGTTAGGTTTCTTGCAATCTACTGAGTGAAGCCTGAATTACGTTGGTTCACACTACCAAAATGATATTGCGTAGTATTGACGCTTGATTAGAACTATTTCCGTTTATTGACGTATTCACTTGTATATACCAACTGTTTTATGGAAACTTGAAAAAAGATGGAGATTGGACGGGTGTTAGTTAAATCGTGCAGCGTTCACTTTTTCGTTCGTTTGGAAGCGCAGAGATGGCATTAAGATCGTGAAAATCGCCACATTAATAAACCGGAGGCGAGTGTACACGTTCCGCAACTTGCCGCAACTTATTAGGTTTCATGTATTCTACTGAGTTGAAGCCTGAATTGCGCTGGTTCAAACCACCAAAATAATGTAATGTTGTATTGACGCCTGATAATAATTATTTCCATTCAGATACATATACCGATTGTGTCATTTTTACATCCCCCCCTCTCGATCCCACATTTTTTTGACTTTAACATTGAAACTTGAAAAAAGATGGAGATTAGACGGGTATTAGTTAAATCGTGCAGCGTTCACTTTCTCGTTGGTTTGGAAGTCCCGAGATGGCATTAGGATCGTAAAAATCGTCGCATTAATAAATCGAACGCGAGTGTACATATCCGCACCTTGCCGCACTCTGTTGAATGAACCTTAAATTACGCAACAAAATAATTTGGCGCTGTATTGGCGGTTGTTGGCACTTGCTTTCATCGATGATAGACATTTATTCTTTTTATTCACCTGTTTACCATACCGACTGTTTCATGGAAACTCGAAAAAAGGGCGGAAATTGGACGGCCGCGTTCCCTTGCCCGTGCATTTGGAGGCCTGTAGATAGCATCAAGGTGGTGAAAATCCGCAACATTACTTTGTAAGAAACGAAAATATGTAAATATACAGGGTGAGCCGGAACTTGCTCGATTAAAAAAAATGTTTAGAGTCGCCAGCACGTTATAATGTCTGGACGCACGGACTTGATAGTGCACACGCGAGTAATGTGCCTTCATTTCCCAGTCAAAATGAAACATACTGTATGCCTTTTTTTATTTTTCTGCATTTTTTAATTTTTATACGATAGGAACCTCTTATGAATTTAAGAAGATCGACCATACCTACTTTCTCTATTTAGTAAGGTCTTCAAAAATACTGGATAGAAACGGGAGGGGGGAGTAATACTTTTCGCCGAACGTTACGTTTCGGAATAGAAATAAAAAATGTTGCAGATTTTGGGCTTTCGATTTAGGATTTTATTTCGGAGGACGATGCGGTAGTTAGCGACGAGTTATTATTTCTCATTCATTCGTTTTTCTGCTCAAAATGAAACATACCGTATTTCGAAATCTGTGATAACAACCAAAATGGCCTTTTGAATTGAAGAAAGTCAATCACACCCTACGGCCTTCTTTATGTCTTCACAAATACTGAGGCGAAACGAGAGAGGAGGAAGGGAGGGGAGAGACAAGAAAGTCATTTTCGTGTATTGTTTTTTTAAAAATTAAAATAAAAATGTTGTAGACGTCGACGATTTCGCGCTCTCGATTTACTATAACATGATTCTATTTTGGAAGGCGATGCGGTAGATTGCCTCAAGTCGTTATTTTCCTTTCGTTTTCGCTCAAAATGAAACATAGCGTATGCAGAACGTGGGTTTTTCTATTTTCCGGATTCCATGACGGCAACAACCTTTTGAATTGAAGGACAATCATATCTACAGTGTTTCATTTTACTAACAAATTCAAAAATACTGGTTAACAAAAGATAACTTTCGCGTATAATCTTAAATAATAAAAGAAAAAATGCGCAGACTTTGATGATTTCGTAGTTTTCGACTTGCGATAACGTGATTTTATTTTGGAAGGTGATGCGGCGGTAGTTTGCGGCGAGTCATTATTTTCCACCTGGCCAAATTATTTTTAAATTAATCACCTCCGAATGACGATGATAAAGAAAAGCAGGCAAGTCAACAGCAACAGCAGTAACAAGGAAGGAACAAAGTAGTTTAACGAGCGGCTCAATCGTTTTACGACGGCATGAAAAACTGTTTAGGGTGACGAATTGTACCGTTAACGAACGCCAGAGGGCGAGCTCCTCTTAACAAGCCTGAAAAGCGGGCAGTTAAAGCTCGGCTAATCATTAGCCGGATAATTAAATAGCCGAGCGCGATTTAATTAAGGCAGGGACGTGGAAGTTTGCGCGAACGCACGCCCGACCCGATCGGGTATAGAAAGAAGATCGAATTTCGAGTTTTTACGAATGCACCGGATTAGCGGTAACGAGACGCTATCAAACAAGGCCCGGACGACGAAATTAATTAGATGCCGAATTATGCGCTGACGTGGCACATACGGACCACAAACTAAATTAACGTTCTTTTTTGCGTTTACACGAAATTAGAGAGGCGTTCCTCTTTCTTTTGCTTCTCTCTTCTCGTTAGTAAGTTCACAAGAGATCGAATTGTTTCCTGCAACGGGGAGAGTCATCTCCGAAGATTTACACACTTTAAACTGTCATCAAAAACTACAACGAATTAAAATTTAACGGTGTTGCCGAGATGATTTTAAAACTTACACTTATAAAAGGGAGGCAAACGTAGAAATACTTTCGCCTACAAATCCCGCGCTATTCGGAAAATACAACATGGTGACATCTGTGGAGGTTTTCAGGTTTTAAACTGCCATTAAAAACTACAAGAAATTAAAAGTTAACTCTTGCCGAAATTATTTTAAAATCTACACTAAGAAAAGGGAAGCAAATTAGAAATAGTTTCACGTAGAAGTCGGGAAAAACATCGCAGCGACATCTCTGAAGATTTTCATGTTTTAAACTGCCATCAAAAACTACAAGGAATTAAAAATCAACTTTTACTGATTTTTTTTTTTTAATCTACATTTAAAAATGGAAGCAAATGTAGAAATAGTTTCACGTACAAGTCCCGCACTATTCAGGAAACACACGACGTGGTGACATCTGGGTTTTGGATTGCCAATGAAAAACTACAAGGAATTAAAAATTAACCATTACCGAAATTATTTTTAAATCTGCGTGTAAGCAAACACAAAAATAGTTTCACTTAGAGGTCCCGCGTGACGTATATATTAGGGGTTTTCATGTTTTAAACTTTTATCAAAACTACAAGGAATTAAAAATTAATTTTTACTGAAATCATTTTAAAATCTACACTTAAAACGTGAAGCAAATGTAGAAACAATTTCAGACATGTACAAGTTCTACGTTGTTCGGCAGAAACGTCGTGGTGACATGGTGTTTTAAATTGCCATCAAAAACTACAAGGAATTAAAAATTAACTACTACAGAAATTATTTTAATATCAAAACTTAAAACGAGAAGCAAATGTAATAAAAATAGTTTGACGTATGTAAAGTCTTATGTTCTTCCGTATAAGCATCGTGGTGACATCGTGTTTTAAATTACCATCAAAAACTACAAGGAATTAAAAATTAACTACTATAGAAATTATTTTAAAATAGACACTAAAAAAAGCAAGCAAATGTACAAATAGTTTCACGTACAAGTCCTGCGTTGTTCGAGACAAACATCCTGGTGGAGGCTTTCATGTTTTAAATTGTCATAAAAAACTACAAGGAATTAAAAATTTAATATTCCCGAATTTCTTTTTTAATCTACGCTTATAAAAGGCAGGCAGACGTAAAAAGAGTTTCACGTTCACGCTCCACGGTTTATTTGGGAAAAACATAGTAGTGACATCTGTGGAGACTTTCATGTTCTAAATTGGCATCAAATACTACAAGGAATTAAAAATTAACTACTACAGAAATTATTTTAAAATCTACACTTATAGAAAAGAGTAAATGAAAAACAGTTTACGTAAAAATCTAGCGCTATTTGCTAAGAAGGAACTTTTCTTTTTAAATCAAAATTATTTCAAATTTGTTTTTAATTTTTTTCCCAGTCTTTGCCTTGTTGCCGGATTATCATTTTAAAGTCTACACTTATTTTTAAAAAATGGTAAAATGAAGAAAAGATTGTGACAAAATTCCTCCAAAGGAGGAAGATAAATTTTTACTGAAAGTTTTTCGAAATTTGTTTTGATTTTATTCTTTGAAAAACGTGACTTATTACCAAACTTTCAAAAACTTATTATTCAAATTATTTTAAAACCTACATATATAAAAGCGAGGCAAACGTGAATCCCGCGTTATTCGCTATGGTGTTGCCAGATTCCGAAAAAATCTCCGCCAAGAAGGAAAATTATATCTTACAAAAAAGAAAACAAAAATTTGTTTATCGAAAACATATTATTGAAATTATTTTAAAATCTGCATTTATGGGGGGGGGGGCGTCAAACGTAAAAATAGTTTTACGTTGAAGTTCGTTACGATGTTGCCAGATTGCAAAAAATCCTCGTTGGGAGGGATTTTTTTTTAATGTGGAAAGTAAATCTAGGAAATTACAAACAAAAACAAAAACACACAAAGCGGTCCAGGCATCAAAAAATCAAATTTAGAAAAAATTGCAAAAAAAAACAGAATTGTAAAAAAGAAACAAATGACGATCGACTTGTTAACAATAGAAAACAAACAGAACTAGAAAAAAAGTGTGAAAAGTAAATCTGTTGAATTAAAAAAAAAAAATTTAACAAATTAAGGGAAACAAAACACCGTCGGCGGAATAAATTGAGACGAAATTTCGAAAAAAAAAAAAAAATAGCCGATTACAAGCGAAAAAGATAAAAGACGATTGATTCGTTGATGAATTAATAAAAGAGAAACAAAATTTTAAAGAAATGTACAAGCAATAGAGAAAACAAAAGACGGTCGACGAATAAAACTGAAACGCTTTTTTTTCCTACGAAGAAAATTACAAACAAATTTTCTATGAAGAGAATTACAAACAAAAGAAACAAAAGACGATTCAGAGTTAAAATTTTTTTTTTTTTCAAAAAATGAAAGGAATCAAGAAACTGAAAAAACAAAACACGGTCGACTGACCTGTCAACGATAAAATTCGACATTTTAATTTAGAAAAATCAAATTAAAAATAATATACAAATCTAGCTAAATGCCTACAAAAAGAAAAACAAAAGACTGCCGATTTAATAATTTTAAATTAAGTTTCAAAAAAAATGCAAAATAAATCTAATTGATCACAAGCAGTAAAGAAAAACAAAAGACGTTAGACTCGTTAATAAAAACAAACAAAAAAAACAAAAGATGGTCAAATTGTTGTCAGCTGGATTGTCAACAAGAAAACAAAAGAACTCTCCCTAAGTGTATTACGTAAGAAAAACTATTAGATGGCGCCACGTCCTGTCAAGATTAAAATATGCTCGTTTCATAGCCCCCGTGTGCTGTTCATTTCAGGTGTAGTTAATCAGAGGCAAAGAAAAACAAAAGACGATAGATTCGATAATAAAAACAAACAAAAAAAACAAAAGATGGTCAAGTATTTCTCGAAAACTGAACACGTGAATGTGCGAAATCGATATTTTGAAACTTGTCCTCGATTTCGACCACGACATCCAAACACGAAAAATAAGTTGAAGGAAAAACAAAAGAAAAACGACGATCCTGGAAGGTTACAAAAACGAAACCGATCAAACAAATAAAATTAATTCTACTTCGAAGAAAAAATAACGAAACACGAGGAAAAAAGAAAAAAGAAATGGTGGAATGAAATCGATAATAAATACAAACTTATTCTGCATTGATGGGCCAAAGAGCATTTGAAAAAAAGAGCAAGGAAACAGGAACGAAAACAAAACAAAATACGAATCTGACAGAAGAGTGAAAAAAAGAAACTACGAAAGGAGGTACTGCACCGAGTACGAAAAATAGTTCGATGACAAGAAACAAACGACATGGAATTAACAACGGAGTGTAAGGAAGTTAAAAAGAAAAGGAAGAAACTGCCTGTCTTATTAAAATAATAATAATAATAACAACTTTTGTTGTAAATCGGTTTTGATTGTAATAAACACGTTCCTCGAGCATCCACTGTACAGCTGTTTCGGCCCTATTTGGGGCCCCTTCAGCAGAAGAATAGCCCCACCGCAATCAAACCGACCTGTCTTAGTTAAGAAGTCGCGGATTCGACAAAACAAAAAAAAAAGAGACAATAACGAAAGGCAAAGAATGAGACAATGAAAGCTTCTGAAAATGAGAGGAAAAGTCGAGGAAGCATTAATTAATTAATAAAAATGCCCAAAGAAGACCCAAATGAAACCAAACATTGTTAAGCTTTTGACGAATTCAACACGCCTCCGGAGAACAGTCGGCATTCATTTGTTTCTCGTTCGTTCCACTTCCGGATTTTGATGTTCCATTTCAATTTCTTTTGCTACTTTCAATCTATTAGCGAATTATTCGTGTTCCTGTCTTTTTTTTATTTATATATTTATTTATTCAATCTCCGCCGGATGAAGTTGATCGGTTTTTGTTTTCCGTTCATGTAATTTTGTGTTTTGTTGTTTGTTTTGGGTTATCTCCGTTTACTTTTGTTTATCTTATTCTTCGTTATTTTATTTTGTGTATATTCCGCTGGTTATCTTTGTTGAATTGTTATTTTTTTTACATACAATTTTCTGTTTTCCTTTCATATTATCCTGTTATTTATTCGGTTCTCTTTTGTTTTGCTTACGTCGAATTAGCGTGTCCTATTTACGTTACTATTTTGTCAATTTTTTTTTCTGTTCCAGTTATCATCGTGCGTCTTTGTTTTCTGTTCGTCTTTTATTTCTATTAGTTAGTTCTTACTTTATCCATTGATATTTGTTCAATAACTTGATTTTTTAAATTGTGTTCAAGTCGCCAGACTTAAAACCAAAAATAAGTCGCGCGCGCCAATAAAGTTTGGTTTACGGTCATTTCTGGAAACCCCGCCGCAATGTTTGTCGATAATAAATTCCGCCCGTACATAATAATAATAATAGTAAAAATTAATAGTAAATAAACAATAAATTCAATTTTAGAACGCGGGCGTTCGCCAGATGGCGGTGGTAAATTTGCGCAAACGCGCTCTGAAACGATTTTTAGCAACGCGGTTGCACGAGAAATTAACAAACTAAACAACAGACGACGATAACAACAAAGAAATATAAAAGCAGCGTTTAAATGCAATCCAAGATATAATTGGACCAAAAATGGCGAAGGCGCAACCGATTATTACCTGATGGATGCAAATGAGGCGAGGCGCGACGTGGCTACAAATAAACAAACAATGATTTACTTTTTTTTGATTAGATAAAACGAGAAGTGCTTCACTGGAATTTGTTTATCTAAATTTGTGCATTAAATTGAAGATAAAAAACAAACATTGAAAATGCGGCTGAATTTCATGTATTTAATTTAATTTACAGATTGCAAATCAAACCGAAAAAGTATTCATTATTAGAAGATTTTGACGTGCCTATACATAAATATTTAAAACAATATTTACATGATTAATTTGAAATCATTTGAAATAGTCAAGTCTCCAGTTTCGTTGTATCGAACCAAGCTGAAAAATGATGCAAAATTTCACGAAATTTTTAAGTAACTTGTGTTACCACGAGAGACAAATGTTTGTTCTTTTATTTTTTGATTATTATGCCGCTATCGTCCCCCACATATTCATCAATACTAACATTTCTCAATCAGTGATAAGAATAATTCAATTAATGCTGGTGTTCTTACATACCACATGTCCCACTTACATACCATATGTTTCATTTCAAGTTGAAAACGTACGCGCGTGTTTTGCGCCGCGTGCTCTCGTCTTAAATCCTTTGATTTTATCACGCGTTCGAAAAAAAACGAGAGGATGAAGAAAAAATAAATAAAAAGAAGCCAACAGAACGAATAATTCGATAGGAAAAAAAAACAAAAGAAACTTGAAACAAACGAACATCGAAATACTAATATTAAGATGAACGAGAAACAAACGAACTAGTCGATGTTCGTTTGCTTTTGAAAAGAAATCAGCAGAAGAATAATTCGACAGAAAAAAAAACAAAGGAAACTTGGAACAAACGGACGTCGAAGAAAAACAATCGAACCAGACGATGCGCGTTTGTTTTTGAAAACAAAAAGAAGCCACCAGAAAGAATAATTCAACAGAAAAAAGAAAAACTTGAAACAAACGAACATCGAACTATTAAGATGAACAAAAAAAAAACGAACTAGTCGATGTTCGTTTGTCTTTGAAAATAAAAAAAGCTAACAAAAAGAATAATTCGACGAAAAAAAGAAACAAAAAAGAAAACTGAAAAGAAAAGAAATACCAATATTAAGATGAGCCAAAAACAAACATCGAACATCGACAACACTCCGAGGGAGTGTCGAAAAAAGCAAAACAAAAAACAACAGAATTCAGACTTATATGAACAGAAAGAATAATTCGATAAAAAAGAATCAAAAGAAACATGAAACAAATGGACATCGAGATACTAACATTAAGGCGAACGAAAAACAAATGAACTAGTCGATGTTCGTTTGTTTTTGAAAATAAAGAGAAGCCAACAAGAAAGAATAATTCGATGGAAAAAAGAAACAAAAAAAAAACCTGAAAACAAACCGACATCGAAATACTAATATTAAGATAAACGAAAAACAAAAATCGAACATCGACAACACTCCGAGGGAGTATCAAAAAAAACAAAACAAAAGACAAAAGGATTCAGAGTTATATGAACAGAAAGATGAACATTAATTAAAATTGTGTAAACTGGCAGTATAGAAAGTGTTAGGAAAGAGTTTATACATGTATTTCGGCCTTATTGGGCTTCATCAATAAGGCCGAAATACATGTATAAACTCTTTCCTAACACTTTATAATTTAGAAAGATGAACGAAAAACAAACGAATTAGTAGATGTTCGTTTGTTTTTGAGAATAACAAGAGGCTAGCAGAGAGAATAATTCGACAGAAAAAAGAAAAACTTGAAACAAACGAACATCGAAATACTAATAATAAAATGAACGAAAGACGAACGAACTAGTCGATGTTCGTTTGTTTTTGAAAATAAAAAGGAACTAGCAGAAGAAAAATTCGACAGGAACCGGTCGATGTTCGTTTGGTTTTTGAAAATAAAAAGAAGCCAACAGAAAGAATAATTCGATAATAAAAGAAACAAAAGAAACTCGAATCAAACGGACGTCGAGATACTGACATTAAGGTGAACGAACTAGTCGATGTTCATTTGTTTCTGAAGATAAAAAGAAGCTAACAGAAAGAATAATTCGACGGAAAAAAGGAACAAAACATAAACCTGAAAACAAACAGACATCGAAATACTAATATTAAGATAAACGAAAAACAAAAATCGAACATCGACAACACTCCGAGGGAGTTTCGAAAGAAGCAAAACAAAAGACAACAGAATTCAGAGTTATGTGAACAGAAAGACGAACAAAAGACAAACATCGAACATCGACTCCTCTCAGTGGGAGTTTTGAAAAATAAAAACAGAAAACAGTAGAATTCAGAGTTGTATGAACAGAACAAAAAAAGATCGACATAACGCGACGGTTTCATCCAGCAGAGAATGAATAAAAATATTTTAAAAATATTAGAAGGAGCAGAAGGAATATTTCGATAAAAAAAGAAACTTAAAACAAATGGACATCGAGATATTAGCATTAAAGTGAGCGAAAAACAAACGAACTAGTCGATGTTCGTTTGTTTTTCATTCACCTTAATATTAGTGAACCGACTAGTCGATGTTCGTTTGCTCGAAAAACAAACTACACTCAAAGGGAATTTTAAAAAAGCAAAACAGAAAACAATAGAACTCAGAGTTATATGAACGGAAAGATGAACGAAAAACAAACTTTGAACATCGACTACTTTCCGAGGGAATTTCGAAAAAGCAAAACAGAAAACAACAGAATTCAGAATTATATGAACAGAACAAAAACGATCGTCACAAGGAATAATAAGAAACAAACGAAAATTGAAACGAACGACGCCGAAACACTTTGAATAGAACGCTCGAAAAACAAATGAACGTCGATTATCCTTCGGAGGAGTTTGGAAAAGAACAAAAGAAAAGACGACGAAAGAGTATAGAACAGAGAAAACGGGATCGACGATTTCATCCGATAGAGAAAGAATAAAAATTTAGAAAAACTATCAGAAGAAATAATTCCACAGAGACAAAAGAAAATTGAAACGAAAAACAAATGAACGTCGAAAACTCTCCGGAGGAGTTAAAAAAAAGCACAAACAAAACAAGCAAACAAACAAAAGAGAGAATAACGAAACAAAATTATGTGAACATAAGCGTAATTTCTTTAATTTTTTATCATAGTTTAAAGAATCGAAAAGAAACCTATATTTTAACTAAAAATAACGTAATTTTAATTTTTTTAATTCACATTAAACAGACTATTTAGTTGTTTGTACGATGACAGTACACGACGGTTCAAGGAATGCTTTTATTATCGACGATATTTGTTACACGAGCGAAATAATAAAAGCCATTAGAACGAGTCGTATACAATACTTTGTCCAGAACTGCAAATACTAAGAATTTTCAATTACAATTTAAATAACAACGCTACTAAAACCATGTGGTAAGACTATGTTAAACGAAGTGGTAAGACTATGAACATTTTACCAGAATTTACTTCATTATATAACATGATACAGTGATAATGATTATGCACTGCTGGTAGTGAATTATGGATAGCACCATCCTTGACCAAACACTTGAATAATTGACAGATTATTGAATAGTCGTGTTTTATAATACTCGAGAATATGAAGAAGAGAAGTGCACAGAGAACATCAGGATTCAGATTGGAAGTTGTTGATGAATATAACTGTGCATGCATGTATTTTTTACAAAACAAAATAAGTACTAAAGAATGATTTTTCGGTTGCGTTTAATTAATAGAACGTCAATGCAAATGTACAGTGCCTTTCGTAAAGTTTGTAACGTGGATCAATCAAAACAACATCCACATCCAGTTGATCTTTTAAAATTTCATCTTTTTCTTCTAGACCAGACGATATTAAGTGCAACCCATAACCTACAGCGTCTAATTGTATATTTACAAAAAAAATGACTATATGTGCCATATGTGCCCTTTGGGAATTCTTTTTCTTCGCGTCATTAACAAGCTTCTCTGTCACTTCTGCTAAAAGTCTGTTGTTTCATTTTTTCTCGCTTGCTTAACTCTGTGCTTTTTTCTTCTTCAAGTTCACTAGTTTCCTTCCGTTCTTCTAATTGCTCTCGCTTTCATAGTTCCTCCTCTCTCTCTCACTAACTTCTTCAATATTTCTAAAAAAAAAATCTGTAGATCTGTGACTAATGCTAAAGCACCTTTTGTTTCATTTTCGCATTTGTTTTGTAAAGTATTTGCTTTCGTCTTAGCAATATCCACAATTCGTGCAGGGTCCTGCGCTTAACGTTGTCAAAACGAGAAATAAATATATCTCAACGTTTCTGCACTATCACGGTTTAAACATAACAATAATTTTTGTTAAGTTTTCTTTTTATACTTTAAGTCTTTTTCTACTTCAGTACAAGATCCATGGAGATGAACACACCAAGAAGTCGTTATAAACAAACACGCGTTTGACGAACCAAGAAAGAGTTTATTAATAAAAAAAAAAGCAAAAATTTTATTGCTGCTTGAAGATAGTTTCTGCGAAAACAAATGAAACTGTAGGTTTTACGTAAATTGTGATCGAGTCCGAAAAACCTGGAAGATTCTGGAATGCACTGACACTACACTGTAGTTTATTAGGATTTATTACTTCGTGATGATAAATTTACTTTATTATTTTCTGTAAATATAACTTGTGTGCTAATAATTGATTTTATTCGTGTTTAAAATTATATATTTACTCCCTAGGGAGTAAAAGTGTTGATGTACTCCTGGAAGTTTTCGTTACATTGACGCTTATGCTTAACATAGACGTTTCTTGGTCTTGAAATTTAACGCCGCGTTCGGCAATTTCTTGCAGTACTCGTTCTTCCGTTAATAACAAAATTAAATTCGTTTTAAACGTAAATTTGCGTTGTTTTTTAAAAATGGGCACCCTGTACAATCAGGGCCGCTTTGGGATTGTCGTATATGCTAGGCACCAGGACTCACACCCCTTTCTTTCCTAATCTCCTAGGCCTTAGACATGACCCTATGTACAACACAAATACGCTCCGTTATTGTAAGATATTCAACAGCGCCATCGGTTGAAAAAATTCGCCGATTGTCTTCATTTCATTTGTTTCTGCGAGGGTGGAATCGCTCTAGTTATCGACAGGTTACATACCGCCATCCCTCGAGCAAAGTTTCAACTGACCGCCGTTTTTGAACGGTAACAAAAATTAACGTGTTATTGTAGAACATTCGACAGCGCCATCTGTTAAAACATGCCGAAAGTGTTTTTTTTTTCGTTTGTGTTTATAGAGGTGGTTCATTAACTGTTCCCCGCGATGCGCAAGAAGAGTAACAAGAAAATGTCATTTGGCGTGAAGGATTTCTTTTTCGTCACCTTTGAATCAGAACAATTTTTTTTATTTATTAAATCTAACGAATCGTGTTGTAAAATCGATTGTCTTTTGTTTTTATGATTCGTTTTTGAATTTTATTATTTATTTTCTTGAATTTTAATTATTTTGCTTTCTTTACTTAAAAACTAATCTCCTTTACTATTTTTAAGTTTATTTTCGCCATTAATTTGAAACTGTTTTACTCTTCATTTACATAATAGTCCAAAATTGCACTGTAAAATCGACCGTCTTTTGTTTGTTTATCTTATGTTTTCTTATTAAATTTTTCGCTATTTTTAAATTAACTCCTGAATTTGGGAACAAATTGAGGAATTTTCTACGTTTGGAAAGCGATTTTTGGCAAAACTCGAGGGATTTCTGCTTTTTACACGTTGGTAACACTGGCTCGGATTTATTACAATTTCTTATTCTTAAAAGTTTTGATTCTTTTAATTCTTCTGTTCCCGGTTGTGAATAAAATAGTAACGTGCCTTTTTTTAATTTCCCCTCGTAGTTGGCCGTGAATTGTTAGTTGTGAACCAGCCTCAATCGACCTCACGTGTGTAACATGAGTTTTACGTGGAATCCAACCTGTCTTGTTGAAAATGGTGGACATTTTCATCACCTATTATGATTTTACTTTGAATTTCGAATAAAATTTATTAATAAAACGTTTTGTGGCATTTCTTTCAATAAGAAAAGTGAGGTTATGATGTACGTCTTTTCGTGTAGAATTCATTGTTTATAATTACTTGATTACTCTAATTTTCTATATGGACCACCCTATACATATTTTTACGTTTTTGAAAGCAGCACAAAATTCCATTCACAAAAATATAAAACACTTGATGTCTTATTCAAATGGTTCTTGACATGTAGGGCTTTCAAGACTCAATTAATTTTTGCAGTATGTAGTTGGCCGTGGTTGTAAGTTGTGAACCAGCCTTACTTAAAGCCAACAGCGCACTCAGAATATCTTCATCTCGTGCTATTATATGAGGTTAAAAGAAGATGCAAATACACTGAGTGCAAATGGTGCAGGTGACTCGAAAACGCTATTAATAAATTGACGTACATTATAACCTCACTTTTTTTTATCGAAGGAAATGTCATGAAACGCTTTATTAACAAATTTTATTCGAAATTCAAAGTAAAATCGTAACAGGTGATGAAACAACAAGACTGGTTTGGATTCTACGTAAAACTCGTATTAGATACGTAAGGTCGGTTGAGTCTGGTTCACAACTAACAATTCACGGGAAACTACGAGGGGAATTTTTTAAGAAAAGGCACGTTACTATTTTATTCACAACGGCGAGTAGAAGAATCGCAAGAATTCAAACTTTTAGGAATAAAAAATTGTAATAAGTCCACGATTTGTTGCCAGATTCAGGAATTAATTTAAAAACGATGAAAAATTCAAGAGAAAACAAACTAAAGACGACTAAAAATTTCCCCTCGTAGTTTCCCGTGAATTGTTAGTTGTGAACCAGCCTTACTTAAAGCTAAAAGCGCTTTTGATTGACCGCGCACTCAGAGTATCTTCATCTCGTGCTATTATATGAGGTTAAAAGGAGATGCAAATACACTGAGTGCAAATGGTGCAGGTGAATCGAAAACGCCATTAATAAATTGACGTACATTATAACCTCACTTTTTTTTATCGAAGGAAATGTCATGAAACGCTTTATTAACAAATTTTATTCGAAATTCAAAGTAAAATCGTAATAGGTGATGAAACAACAAGACTGGCTTGGATTCTACGTAAAACTCGTATTACATAAGTAAGATCGGTTGAGGCTGGTTCACAACTAACAATTCACGGGAAACTACGAGGGGGAATTTTTTAAGAAAAGGCACTTACTATTTTATTCACAACCGCGAGTAGAAGAATCGCAAGAATCCCAACTATTAGGGATGAAAAATTGTAATAAGTCCGAGTCAGTGTTACCAACGTGTAAAACACAGAAATCCCTCAAGTGTTGCCAGAAAAATCCCTTTCCAAACGTAGAAAATTCCACGATTTGTTGCCAGATTCAGGAATTAATTTAAAAACGATGAAAAATTCAAGAGAAAACATAAACAAACTAAAGGCGATTAAATTAGGATTCATTCGCTATAACTTCGTTATATTTGTTAAAAAAATTAAAATATTTTTGCATGGCTCACTGAATTTTTAAAAAATATTTAGCCATCATCATTCACAGCCTACTTGAATGCGGCAATAACCATCAAAATTTTAATTAAAACATGAAAGCTCTGTATCTCAAAAACCTTTTGAATAAAATATCAAGTGTTTTATATTTTTGTAAACGGAATTTTATGCTCATTTCAAAAATGTAAAAATATATAGGGTATTCCATATAAAAAATCAAAGTTTTTGCTTGTATCTCAAATATTGGGCACTCTAGGAAAAGATAATTTGGAGTGATGAATTCTACATGAAAAAGTGTCTTAAAGAAGTTTTCGCAGAAAGCAAAAATTTTCATAAACAAAAAAGTTATGAAGGCTTTTAGAAATCGTAGAATTTTGGAAGACACCCTGTAGCTAACTCCTAAACGGTACAAGATATCAAAATGCGGTCTTCACCTTTAATTTTGCCTTAAAAATCGAAGAGGTTACTTTTTAGCTAAATCTCTAGAAATAGGTGACGAATTTGGCCCACCCTGTACATCTGTGCAAACTTCGGTGTAAACAGGAGCGTTTCCGCTTGCGAGCTATTTCGAAAACGCGACCGGAAAGGCAGGATCCCGCGTTCTTGGACCGGGTGGTTGTGTTTCGGCAATTTCCGGTAATTACAACTCCGGAGTATTAGCTGTCAAAACGAACATATGTTGGGTAATTTGAATAGAGTACACGGCGCGCGCTCTGCGTAACAATATAACAGTACCACAATGCCCGTACCATAATTATCTCGGTCACGTGTTACTATCGGCGGGTATTCTGCACGTATGTGGCGAGGGTGGTCGGGGTTCGAGTCGCTCGCGGGGTAGTTTCGACGGTGAGAAGTGATTTGGATCAGCGGAAGGCGCATGGGTGTCTTTAATAAGCGAGAATTTCGATAATTGTTCGCAGATGTATATCTTGTGTTATTTTTTATGCCCGAATGGCTCGAGGTGCGCGCGCATCCGCTCACGTGCATGCGCCGAACTCGGTCTTCACATCACGTAAAGAGGTTATCTCACCTTCTTCATAATACCAGTCTTCCGCTTTGAGAACGTCGTGTACCGCCGCAGTTTGTTCTCTATGTACTCCATCTTGATCTTAACTCTACCTTTGGTCTTCTTGCCGTTGCTCGGGGGCGATTTTTTCGCCTGCAGCGAGCTGTACGTGTCCTCGGAGATATCGTTGACGCCGCAGGCCTCCAGTCCCATACTTTGGGGCGGCATGCCCCTGTCGTCGTAACACACGTCACCTGATTTCAGGCCGCGACCACCACAAGCACTCGACACCATCGTATGCCTCGGCGATAATTGCTGGAGGCTGGTGGATGGTCTGCCTAGGCCCGGATTACCGCCGTACATTTCGGACGCGGTTTCGCCACTTAACAAGTTCATGCTGTAGCCTAAATTAAACCGGGAATCCCTCCCGCCTGGTGGTTCCATGCTGCACCACAGTTTGACAATTTAAACGTACAAACACCTCGTCACTACCAACAACTTTGTGTACACACACTCACAGCTGAGCGCACAATACACAGCAGCGCTCGACGTACTGCGACGCCCAATGCGCCCCCAACGGCAAACGTTCACACTATCGCCGCGCGCAGACGCTCCATTACGTCATCGTCCTCCACTATACCCATCTCCTTCCGCACCGAACGCACTCACGCCCCTACCACCTCGGACGTACGCTCTCAACTTGTACCGGCCCCACGTAATCCGAACCTAAGATTTAATTCTATTTACGCCAAAACATTTAATTATATCGCGGAACGCGGCGGGCGTAATAAAAACATCCCTTAAAGCGGGGGATACCCCCGGTGCGAGCCGATTAGCTGCAAGCAAACGGCAGCCGTGCGAATCTTATTAGAGGTGGGACGTAAACGGACTTACTTGGGACTGCCCAATGCCATATTTAGAAGCGAGCGCTGCCTTATAAGGACGACTCGTCCTTACATGGTGAAACGAAATCCCTCCTTCCGCGGATCGCCGCAAAACTGTCAACGAGACGCGTACACGTGGAATTCCGACGGTCCGAATCGTCGAGAGGCCCGTTCGGAAATTAATAGGCCCGAAAGGAAGCGCCCCGGCCCGTTCCGGAAGTGCCCGGGCATCTCGGGGCCCGATGCGTCACGATGCCTGGGCGTTGCGCTTAATGGGCATCGCTTTTTACGGACATGCTTTGCATATTCAACGCCGTTATAATATACGAGTGACAATTTGTAAACAAGCGCCGCTCTAATAAAGCCGTTTAGGCACCGGAATTATGCAATCGGTTTCCTTGAGGTTTACACAAAATTTGCATACTAGCACCTCGCATATTATAAAATCTAAAACGTAATTATTTTTCATAAATTAAAATTGGTTTTGTTAAAAAAAATAAACATTTGAATTAGGTATTGTCTATAACAGTATTGACCTGTAATAACAATATCAAAAAATTAAATTTCTAAATTAAATATAAAACGGCATCAAATCAAAACAAAAACTCATTTGTTTAAAGCCTCAGCGTTTCGTTCGTTGATAATTTAGAACTTCTTCAGAACAGTCAAACACAATTCTTATATTTAATATGTAAGGAAATACCACGCGATCATTTAAATTTATAATTAAAGTAGACGAGATTTTTTTTTTGTACGGTTGGGCACCCTGCCAATCGACTCGCCGTGTAAATTAGAGGTTATGTAAATATTTTGACGTTCAGAGTTATCATGTTCAGTCGTTTTCGTTTAGAACAAATGCAGTTTTGGTAACAATCATAGCGAATGTTCGAAGTGTTCGCCCCCCGGCGACTAATTAAGCATTTTCAAGCACCACTTTGACAGTTCAAACCCAAATTAAGCCTATAAGGGTTAGTGTTGCCAATCTAATGATCGCGTGGTACTTACGAGTAGAGTTAAAATTTAAAAAAAATCGTGCCACTATTAGTTTATATTCACATATTCACAAGTAAGAAAAAGAAAAAGGAAAACAAATGACAATCACAATATTTACGGAACCAAAGAAAACAAAGGAAGTAAAATGGAAACAATCAAAAACAAAAACAAAACGGCAGAGAACATTTCGCAATCAGACGGAAAAAAACGAGGTTCCTATAGAAAGTACGAAAGAAAAACAAATGACGATCATAATGGAAAATTAAGCTGTCGACAGTTAGTGTTGCCAATCTAATGATCGCGTGGTACTTACAAATCCTGTCACCATTAGTTTAGCTGTCATCTTCAGAGTGCACATACTGACAAGCAATGTTGCCAATCTAGTGATTGCGATTGCGAAAGAATTTTAATTGGACCAAAACTTCAAATTAAATTCTACTAAAATCACTGTAACATTGTATTATGGCACTTAGCCACGAACAGTCTGAAACAAAAAAAAATCTACGTCGTTAACAATGTTGCCAATAGGTGTTCGCAAAAAATCTGAGCATTTAGCTGAAATAATCACCAAAACGTCACTAGAAACGGAAAATAATTCACTATAAATTTCACAAGAAACAAATGCCGAGAAAATCAAAGTTTTCACTTTTTTGCATTAAATTAAATTAAATATTCTGCTTATGCATATTAGATTTGGCAACACTGGCCTGACTAAGCATAAAATTGCAAGAGGAAACGTGAGGGGGGTGGTTTTCGCTAAAACACGAAAAAAAAAGACGATTAACCTTTAACGAATGCAAGGAACAAAAAAAAATGGTCGACAATTTGGACATTAAAAAAAACTTTCGTTGTTACTCTTGTGTCAGAAAAACAAAATTAGCGCGATGAAAAGAGACGTTCGAATTCCAATCGAATTTCGACTTTCTTAATTGAACTGGCTTCCGGTTGGAACCGTGTCACGACTGCTTCTACTGCCGACGTTTCGTTCTCCATTGCAGAAGAACTTCCTCTGGGCTGCTGCTGCTGCTGGTGGTGTTTTCTAATCGACTAACGAGAGGTAGCAGTAGCACCACCAGCAGCAGCAGCCCTGACGAAGACCCTCTGCAATGGAGAACGAAACGTTGGCAGTCGTGACGCGGTTCTAACCGGAAGCCAATTCAATTATAGACCACGGCCGCGAAAGACTTCGACTTTCTTCTTCATAAAAAAATAACAAAACACGATCAACTGTGAAATAAATCTAGAATAATCGCTAATTTTCTTCTTCGGAAAGACACAGCAAATACATAAAGAAACAAAATGGACTGATGATAAGCAAAAGAGAAGCTTCGAGAACCAATCGAACGGAAAAAAAGAGGTTCCTAAAGAAAGTAGAAAAAAAAAAACAAATGACGATCGTAATGGAAAAATTAAAAGTTAAAAAAGTAATTAACTATAAACATTCAACATGAAATCCGCAAATAGATAAAAGAAAAAAGGTGAACAAATGACAATCGCGACTTTTACGGAGAGAAAAAAAGAGAAATGCAAACAATCCAAAAAAAAAAAATTCACTATAGAAAATCACCAATCGAAATGGGAAAAGTAAAGTTCCTAAAGAAAGTAAGAAAAACAAATGACGATCTTAATAGAAAATCACAATTTAAAACAATAATCAACGGTGAACATTTAAAAATGAAATTCACAGATAGAGAAAACGAATAGGGAAAACAAATGACGATCGCAACTTTTACGATACAAGCAGTAAAAAAAAAAAAAATGGAAACCATCAGAAACAAAAAAAAGAGACTTTTTGACGATAGAGAACAAATTGAAATGAAAAAAGATCCTAAAAGAAGTAAGAAAAACAAATGACGTTCGCAATAAAAAATTTAAACTTAAAAAGAAGATACGAAGTGAAATTCACAAATAAAGAAAAGAAAAAAGGAAGACAAATAACAATTACAACATTTACGGAACGACAACAAGCAAAGGAAGCAAAATGGAAACAATCAAAAACATGGAAAAAAAGGGAAACAAACAAAGAAACAATCAGAAACGAAAATAACCTAAATGATGATGGAGAACCAATCGAAATGGAAAGACATCCTAAATCAAGGAAGAAAAACAAATGACGATCGCAATAGAAAATTAAAGCTCTAAAAATAATTATACAAAATGAAATTCACAAATAAAGAAAAGGAAAAAGGAAAACAAACGACAATCACCACACTTACGGAACGAAAGAAAACAAAGGAAGTAAAATGTAAACAATCAAAAACAAAAACACAAATACAGGAAAAAAAGGAAATAAATAAATAAAAATAGAAACAAATGAATAAAAATGGAAACAATCAGAAACAAGAAAAAAAATTGATGAAGGAGAAACCAATCAAAATAGAAAAAAAACCTAAAGCAAGTAAGAAAAACAAATGACTATCGCAAACACAAATTAAAACTTAAAAAAAGAGATGCAAAGCACAATTCACAAATAAAGAAAAGGAAAAAGGAAAACAAACGACAGTCACAACATTTACGGAACGAAAGGAAGTAAAATGGAAACAATAAAAAAAAACAAAAACACAAATACAGGAAAAAGGAAACAAACAAAGAAAAATGGAAACCATCTGAAACAGGAAAAAACTTTTTGAAGACGGAGAACCAATCAAAATGGAGAAAAATCCTTAAGGCAAGGAAGAGAAACAAATGAGAATCGCAATAGCAAATTAAAACTTAAAAAAGAGATACAAAGCGCAATTTACAAATAAAGAAAAGGAAAAAGGAAAACAAATGACAATCACAGCATTTACGGAACGAAAGAAAACAAAGGAAGTAAAATGGAAACAATCAAAAAAAGACAAAAACATAAATACAGGAAAATAGGAAATAAACACATAAAAATGGAAACAACCAGAAACAAGAGAAAAAAATTGATGCAGGAGAACCAATCGAAAACCAATGGAAAAAATCCTAAAGCGAGTAAGAAAAACAAATAACGATCGCAATAGCAAATTAAAACTTAAAAAAAAGAGATACAAAGCGCAATTCACAAATAAAGGAAAAGGAAAACGGAAAACAAATGACAACACACCATTTATGGAACGATAGGAAACAAATGAAGTAAAGTGGAAAACAAAACAAAAACAGCAGAAAACCAATCCGATGAAAAAAAACGAGGTTCTTATAGTTAGTACGAAAAAAAAAACAAATGACAATCGTAATGGAAAATTAAAACTCAAAATGACAAGTATCTATCGGTTTTTAGCTTTCTTGCAACAACACTCAGGGTTGCCAATTTGGGCTATTTATCGCTGCCAATCCCAATGAGACAGGTCGATTGATTTCATCTCATTTTTTAAAAACGCATGAAATCTATTTATTTTTTTTTTAATTAGAACTCACGTAATTTTGCATTAAGTTCTTTGATTGCTTTAATGACGAAAGATTTCGCAATACGTGTTTAACTTCAATTAGTAATTTTCCTTACCTTGACGAAACGAGTAGGAGAAAGAAGAAGAAGTGGGTACATAAAATCGTGGAGTTTACGATTTGTCAAAGATCAACAATTAAAAGAGCCGAAGCATTTTACGAGGGGCTGCCAACGTTCATTGTCGACGCAAAAAACGAGAATATCGATTTAGGGCGTCTTAATTGGCCGACGGTCGATTAGTATTCGCGGTAAACAATTAAACGATTATTATTTGTCCTCTGTCTGACGGAACAATGGTCATATTTCCTTAATTAATCCGCGCACTGAAAACTAAGTCCAATTTAGCATTCTAATTGGCGGCACATACTGATTAAATGACTTAACAGCGAGGTATGCGTCGCAATTTTTATTTGACGCAAGCCGTCGTTGCGCTATTCAAATAATGGAGGAAACATCGGTGGCACGTGAGCGCGTTCGGAAATGGGTCGGAAAGTTACCGACCGGAAAAACAAAATTCATTTAAATTCTAATTGGTTATTTTACGTATTTGTTTGTTTCGTTACGCAATCAATTCTTTCATCGAAACATTCCTCCCCATTTTGTATGTCTTTATTACAATCGCAATTAGTTTTATTGTTTCATTTTTTTATTCATTATTCATAACACTTAATAGTCACCCATCCAAGACCATTTAGGCACGTTTTGAAAGTTTGTTATTAATTGTCTTTTTTTTTGTTTTAATTTTCTATTACGATTGTCATTTGTTTTTCTTGCTTTCTTTTGGGGAAAAAGTCAAAATTTGTTTCCTTTTTACTTCCTTTGTTTCTTTAGTTTCAATAAAAGTTGCTGCAACTAAACGTGACGTTCGTTTTCGCTTCGGATTCGCTGAGTTCTGCTGATGTCATTGAACGCACCTTATATTCAGAAATGCTGACACTAATTCTTTCAAAAAAAATTCCTGTAAATTAAAAAAAAGTTGCGACAAAATATGGTTTTTAACATTTGCGTTTCCGATCCGCTGAGTTTTGCTGACCTCATTGAACACACTTAATATAACACACCTAATATTTTGAGATACTGAAACTGCTGCTTTCCAGAAAAAGAAAAACGTTTTAGTATAAACTAATTTTGAGTTACATCAAAAGAAAGCCGACGAGCAATTACAAGCGATTATTTTTTCGCTTACGTTCGTTCCCGATTCGCTGAATTTTGCAGGTCTCATTGAACGTACCTCATATGTTGAAGTGCAGAAACTATTGCGTATTTACTGCGAACACGGCGGTCGAAGTTTCCGATTCGCTGAGTTTTGCTGACCTTATTGAATGCGCCTATTATTTTAACATAAATTGATTTTGATTTATGTCAAAAAAACTTGACTACAAGCGCTTACTGTATCGCGTGCAACTAAACTTGGCGTTCGACGCTTTGGTTTCCGATTCGCTGCATTTTGCAAGTCTCATTGAACGCACTTTGTGTCCTAGGATGTTGTAACTGTTGCCTTAAAAAAATAGTTTTAATGCGACCAACCTTAACGATCAACGCATTCGCATCCGGTCCGCTGAGTTTTGCTAACCTAATATTTTGAGATGTCTAAACCGTTTCCTGTCAAAAAATCAACGTAAACTGAATGGATTTATGTCAAAAACGAGTCGACGCTGGCTTTAACCGAAAGGAAATATTAGCGTTTATTATTTCGCTTGTGATCAAATGTGACGTTTGGCGTTTTCGTTTCGGATTCGCTGAGTTCTGCAGGTCTCATTGAATGCACGTCAATTTTTAAGACGCAGAAACTATCGTCTCTAAAGAATTATCTATTGTGCTGCTGAGAGCAAACAACGCACAATCAGCGTCTTCGTTTTCGATCCGCTGAGTTTTGCTGACCTCATCGAACGCAACTAATGTTTTGAGATGCAAAAATGGAACGTTTTAATACGATTTGATTTCGATTTTCAACATCAACGTCAAGAAAAGTCGACATTGAGTTTGGTTAGGAGCAAATACATGGCGTTTTACGTTTCCAATCCGCTAAGTTTTGCTGACCTGATTGAATGCGCCTAATATTTTAATGTACATTGACTTTGATTTATGTCAAAAAACGTCGACTTGAATTTAACTACGGGCAAATACAAGCGCTTACTGTTTCGCTTACAACCAAATTTGGCGTTCGGCACTTTGGTTTCCGATTCGCTGCATTTTGCAGATCTCATTGAACGCACTTTGTATCCTAGGATGTTGCAACTGTTGTCTTAAAAAAATAGTTTTGATGCGACCAAACATGACGATTAACACCTTCGCATCCGGTCCGCTGAGTTTTGCTGACCTCGTTGAACACACCTAATATTTTGAGATGTTGGAACTGTTTCCTGCCAAAAAAATCAACTGATTGGACATGTCAAAAACGAGTCGATGCTGGCTTTAACTAAAATAATATATTAGCGTTTATTGTTTCGCTTGTGATTGAACGTGACGTTTGGCGTTTTCGTTTCGGATTCGCAGGCCAGGTTGAATGCACCTCGATTTTTAAGACGCAGAAATTGTCATCTCTAAAAAATTATCTATTGTTTTGCTGCGAGCAAACAACGCACAATCAACGTCTTCGTTTCCGATCCGCTGAGTTTTGCTGACCTCATTGAACGCACCTAACATTTTATGTTGATTTCGACTTTCAACATCAACGTCAAGAAAAATCGACATTGAGTTTGGTTAGGAGAGCAAATACATGGCGTTCAACGTTTCCGATTCGTTGAATTTTGCTGATCTGATTGAACGCACCTAATATTTTACAATCCAATCCCTCCAAAATGTTGCCTTCAAAAAGACAGTTTGATAATAAAATTCTAAGCAAAAGTAATAATCACAATGAAACGTATTTGACAATGACAGAGGTACTCGGTCGGTAATTCGTCTTGCGCACGCGCACCAATAAAAAAACGACTTTTTGTGTACACATCCACCAATAGAATCTAAGGGCGGTAAATTTGAAGCGAAACGATATTTTGTTTGTGTTTTCTGTTGGTTCATGAGTGATTAAAAATAGTAGTAGTTAATGCAGAGGAGATTAATAAAAAGGAACGCATAAAAGTCGCGTCCGGACTTCGGTACATCAAATCGCAGCGCACAAAAGAATGAATGACATAATAAATAAACTAGCGAAATCCCTTCGACAGGCAACAACTGTCAATAATGATGTCTCGAGCTGAAATGCGACGACGACGGCGGCGCGTTCCAACTCCAACTTTGGTTACAAACGCGGTAGACTCAACTCTTGTCCTTTCACGGTCATCGCGCTTCATTTCGACCTGCGTGCGATATATGTTAACATGCAAATTGGATAATTAATGCTCGGTTTAGATCACCGCCAGCGTGGGTTTTAACAACATTAGATCCACGTGGTACGAGAAAGAAAAAACCAAACAAACAGCTTGAGGCCGGTTTATTTAAATGAAGATGTCCTTCAGAGGGACCATTGCAAGTATGTTCTCTCCTAACCTACGTGCGACCTTAATGATGAGGGCGGAAAGGACCGGGGAGAATTCTTCGTGCAGGGCCCTCCAGTTTACGTTCAGCTCATCATTCATTCGTCTTCCTAGAAACGTAACTTTATCACGTCTTTACTTTGATGGCCAACTTCATCAAGCTTTACCCAGTTCCTCGTCGCCGTCATACAAATCATCGATGTCATATACAGCCCGTTCTAAATCGTATTGCACGGTGACGTTGAGGACTCTCACGTACTGCACCTCGTCCTTCGGGAGGACCCCCATGTGCCAAGTGAAGTTGAAGACGGGCCTAACTGTAATACATGCGTTTTTTTGTTTTTATCGCTAAGGCCTTTCACTTACCAAAAGTCAAATTTGCCTTTCCCCCACCCCATATGGGATAATCCAAGATTCGCCCCTCGATTACGTAGTTTCCAACGAACGTCATGGCTTGCATGGTGATGACTTCGACGGACACCAGGGTCGCAAAGTCAATTCTGCAAGAATGCGACTTAACTAAGTCTAACTAATGAGGGGGCACAGAGCGGCAAATAGGAAGAGGAAATCGAAGACGCTGAGTCCGAATTTTAAGTCCGCTTTTGCCCAGTGGTTTTTCTTCAGAAAAGAAGAAGAGCATGAGCTCTATGGTACCAAAGCTCTAGCGCCAAAAGAAGGAGAATCCGGAGTTCAACTTCGTCGAAGAGCAGAAGCAAAAGTTCGAAAACAAAAGGCAAAACAAAAGAGAATCGCCTATCAACGAAACAGAAACAAAACCAAAAAAATCAGAGAATCAACGAGAAGCGTCGGCTGATTGAAAATCAACGAATTTTGACTAATCTAGAAACTTTCTTGAAAGTTTTTCCGAAAACACAAGCAAAAGTAAGAAAAACAACTGTTAGACAGCATTTGTTTATAGCTGGCAAATGAAACTGCCAAAAACAAAAAGCAAAACAAAAGAGATTCTCCAAACCGATTGAAAATCAACGAATTTTGACGAATCCGGAAACTTTCTTGAATGTTTTGCAGAAAAACACAAACAAAAGTAAAAAGAAACAACTGTTAGACAGCTTTTGTTTGTAGCTGGCAAATGAAACTGCCAAAAACAAAAAATAAAACAAAAGAGAATCTCCAAATTGTCTGAGAATCAACGAAAATGTTTGGCGGAACTGGAAGCTCTCTTGAAATCAAATCAAAAGTAAAAATACAATCCGAAGACAGTTTTTGTTTCTAACTGGCAAAGAAAATTGCGGAAAACAAAAGAAAAAACAAAAGAGAATTTCCGAATTGATCGAGAATCAACGAGAAGCGTCGGCGGAACTCGAAACAAAAGACAACTTCTTTCAGCTGTCACGAAATGTCAAAATAAAAACAAAATGAAAATGTGAAAATAAAAGAAAAGAAAACAAACCTTTCAGTTGATGACCTTGTTGTAATTTTAAAATTATGAAAAACAAAAGATGAAACTTTCAGTTGGTGTAATAACTGCAAGGAAATGGCACAATAAGAGAAAAACAAAAGAAAATAGATCGGCACGAAGATTATGAGAAACAAAAGACAATCGCTTTTCGCTGTGGTAAGTAACTATCACGGCGAAATGTCAAAATAGAAATAAAACAAAAGAAAATGCATTGGCAGGAAAACCGTGAAAAATAAAAAACAAAGACTTTCAGTTGGTGACCTTGTTACAACGAAACGCCAAAATAAAACAAAAGAATTTGCAACAAATTTGTATAGAACAAAAGACGAAAACTTTTATTTCGTACAACCGTAACGAAGTGACAAAATAAAAGAAAAACAAAAGAAAATATATTAGTTTAAAAATTAGGAAAAACAAAACACAAAAGACAATCGCTTTTAACTGGACTGTGTCGCAACGAAAATGTCAAAACAAAAATAAAACAAAAGAAAATGCATTGGCAGGAAAACCGTGAAAAATACAAAACAGTTGGTGTTAAAACCAAACACCAAAATAAAGCGTAAAACAAAAGAATCTGCAACAAATATGTATGAAACGAAAGACGAAAACTATGAACGCAACTAAATGACAAAACAAAAGAAAATATATTGGCACGAAGATTAGGAAAAACAAAAGACAATCGCTTTTAGTTAGAGCAACTGTTGCAGCGAAATGTCAAAGTAAAAATAAAACAAACGAAAACACATTGGCAAAAAAAATATGAAAATCAAAAATCAATTGCTGTCAGTTTGTGAATCAGCTGTAACGAAATGGCAAAACAAAAACAAAACGGAAGAAAATGTTTTTGCAGGAAAATGAGAAAAACAAAAGGCAAAGACTTTCGGCGAGTGAAACGCCAAAATGGAAACAAAAGAAAATGCGTTGGGTGGAAAAGACAAACGCTTCCAACGGAAATTCCCAAATAAACAAATGAAACAAAGGAATCAGCAACAAAATTGTGAAAAACAAAAGACAAGGACTTTCCGTTGGTGACCATTGAGCCACCCACTTGTTTTGCCTTTTTTTTTTTAATATTCTTAAGAGCAAATTACAAAACGTACATATTTTATATGAAAATTCTTTTATCTTTTTCATAGTGTTTCTTTTTCTCTAGGAAAAGACAGTAAAATAATACAAAAGTCGTTCTTTAATTAAAAAAAATTGCGTTCGCTCGCCTAAGAAAAACATTACGCAGAAACGGACTCAGCGTCTTCGATTCCATAAATACTCTCACCTTGGCCCCGTGCACCCCCCTTTGTCAATTAAAACTTACGTGGTGTTGATCATCCTCGTCGTTTCGAAACCGTGGACGGAAACGTCGCTGAGATTCAACCTCAGGTTTTTAGTGACGATGCTCGCTTCTAGGACTTTGAGGGGGTTGAGTGGAGGAAAGTTGTATTTTCGATCGCCTTTAATTAGACTTCGTCATTTTTCTTTCTTTTTTTTTATTATTTCGGGTGTTAGTTTAAGCTAGGGTTTCCTAGAACAAGTCGGTCCGACCAAAAATCATAAACCCTCTTTTAATTTTTCGCTTTTCGTTGATTCGGTCGCGGTCGGTTTCAGCCGGTCGACTGTCCTAGGAAACTGGGGTTTAGGGCGAACGTCGGTCGCGGTCGATAGCTTTACCTGTAATTAAATGTGGTATGGCGTCGTTTGCGTGCTCCAAGAAACACTGCTCGATTTTGGGGTCGTTCCTATGGCATGGGATGATGTAGGGAGCTACAGATAGAATGTCACAGTTTTTTCATAAAGTGAAAGTCCCAAAAGGGGTGGCACTTACGTAAAGACAGGGTCGATGATAATTGTGCGACGAAAAAAGGAAAAAGCAGCCACGTTCTCGCCATGATCGAAACAGTCGACTAAAATCACGGCCGACAAACAATCAATTTAAAACGTCCTTAGTTTTTTATTTTTTATGGCGCCGATTACCGGACATAAAATTGCAATTAAAACCAATTAACCAAATGGGTAATTAAGAAATGATTGCAAAATTCAAATGCTCGTTTTTTTCTTTTTCGAGGTTCGGAGATACAAAGACGAGATTAGAAACGAATTTGTACGTACGCACACACGCATCGTCCGCACGATTTCAATTATTCCCGCTTTCATCTCGCCCATCAGGCCCGCACAAATTCGACAGCTGCCATTTACGTGTCACTTTTAAATTAACGGGGCCCCGTCATAATCACCGACTTTTTCCAAGAATCTCTTCTCTTTTCAGGCCGCGCTCGAAAAAGGTAGAAGCAAACGAACGAAACGCACAGACGGACGGAAATAAAATCCTAAATTTAGTAGTCGTCTCGTCTTGTCCAAAAGACAAACGACCGTCACCTCTAACGATCGAGTTTCAAAAAAATACCCAGACCACAATTTCGAAACAAATTTGAAAATTATAGTCTTTGGGGCCCCCGCTGGAATGCAGGGCCGTTTTTGTAGTTGCTTCCGCGCAAGCACAACGTCAGGGGTACAACGCATACATTCCTTTAAGTTTGATTCGAATCAGTCGCTAAATACGGTACATAGAATTTTGCAAGGGGTCGAAAACGCGCATTTTTTTGAAGTCCGGGCCTGTATTTGTACAATCAAGCATCTGAGTCAAAATTATACATCACCATTGGATTCTCCGGCATTCTTTAGTTATTGGAAGTTGCGATTTTGTAATCAGATGCCAGTTCAATTGGAGAAAGATCAGGACTCCTTAGGGGCCACAGAAGGATGCCTATTCCTGTTTGCTCCAGGTAGTTCATTCTTCTATGGGCAACATGAGGTCGAGCGTTTTCCTGCTGGAAAGGGGTACCTGGTATGTCTCTAACATAAGGCAAAGCAACTTCTTGTAGAACATCCCGAATATAGCATTCCGCTGTCATAGTCCTTCCTGCACTGATCCTACCCCATACCATTAGTCTCACGCTGCGAGCTACAAGACGTTCTACAGTGTTGTAAATTACGTCGTTCACCTCATCCATTGTCCTTCATTGTGAGTTCCCAAACAAAACCCAAAGTCATCACTAAAGATAACTGAATCCCAATCATGGTTCCAGTGATTTCGGTCACGGAACCATTGGAAACGTTGTCTTCGGTGATCTTTAGTCAAAGGTAGTACCAATTGAGGACGATTCGAAATGCTCTGACGACATAGAGATCGGCCTTCCTACCAAGCATCGGCAATCCGTCTTCTTAAAGAGAATCGGTCCCTAAGAGAAAGCAGACGAGCACATCGATCTTGTCGCTCGCAGTCCTTCTCTGAGCTCCAGTACCTCGGCGATCCTTACGACGGCCTTGCTGTGCCCAAGCACGATTGCATCTGATGATTGCAATCGGTCCTTCTTGCAGGTTCCCTTAAAGGAATTCCAGCTTCGCGTAACCCCATAACTTTGCCCCTTTCAAATTCAGTTAGTTGGTGGAATTGTGGACATTCCTTTAAGTTTTGTTCGAATCGGTCGCCAAATAAGGCACGTAGAGTTTTTCAAAGGATCAAAAACCTGCGTTTTCTGAAGTCCGGGCCTGAATTTGTTCAATCAAGCATCTGAGTCAAAATTGAACGTCACCATCGGATTCTCCGGCATTTTTTAGTCCCTGAAAGTCACCGTTTCGCAATCAGATGCCATTTAAGGGATCGAAGAAATTCGCAAAAATTTGTCCATAAAGTTTGGTCTTCGTCGGTGACGTGGGCGCCGCCAAAAGTCGCCCCCAAAATATAGCAAAACATATTTAAAGGGCGTTTTATAAACTCTACGGTTTCTGTTGAGGCAAAACAGCCAGACAGGACCACCAAGATTTTAAAACGCAAGGAAAAAAGGAAAAAAATCGTGATTTCTGGGACTCCACTTGTATTCAGGCCCGGACTTGGAGTTGGTCTCGCGTAAGTACAACATCAGGGCCACGACACACACATTCCTTCAAGTTTTCTTCGAATCGGTCGCCAAATAAGGCACGCAGAATTTTTTTTAAACAGTCAAAACCGTGCATCTTTTGAAGTCCGGGCCTGCATTTGTTCAATCAAGCATCTGAGTCAAAATTGAACGTCACCATCGGATTCTCCGGCATTTTTTAGTCCCTGAAAGTCACCGTTTCGCAATCAGATGCCATTTAAGGGATTGAAAAAATTCGCGAATTTGTTCACAAGGTATGGCCTTTGTCAGTGACGTGGGCGCCCCCAATAGTCGGCCCCAGGATATGTCCAAAATATATTTAAGGCACATTTTATAAACTTTGCGACTTCTGTTAGGCCGACAGAGCCAGTCAGGACCACCAGGATTTTAAAACGCAAGGAAAAAGTGAGAAAATCGCGATTTTTGGGACCTCGCACGAATTCAGGACCGGACTTGGAGTTGGTCTCGTGTAAGTACAACATCAGGGCCACGACACACACATTCCTTCAAGTTCTCTTCGAATCGGTCGCCAAGTAAGGCAAGTAGAATTTTTTAAACGGTCAAAACCGTGCATTTTTTGAAGTCCGGGCCTGAATTTGTTCAATCAATCATCTGAGTCAAAATTGAACGTCACCATCGGATTCTCTGGCATTTTTTAGTCCCTGAAAGTCACAATTTTGCTATCAGATGCCATTTAAGGGATAGAAAAAATTCGCGAAAATTTGTTCACAGAGTATGGTCCTCGTCGGTGATGTGAGCGCCACCAAAAGTCGCCCCCAGGATAAAAATGGACTGATGATGGGAAGTTTTCCATAAGAATTTTCCAAAAAGCGAAGCCGCGTGACCCCGGAATGACGAAGAGTCTTCCATAAGACTCCCAACGTTGCACGTATGGAAGGATAAAGCGTAGAAACGCCGGAACGAGACGAACAGAAATAAAGTTCTAAACTTAGTCATCTCGAAGATGATGAAAATAAGAAGTAAGACGTTTCCGGAATTCTAAACCAGCAACCTAAAAATAACGTTATTAATCGCGTTGAGGAAGTCTGCGCCTGCCTTTGTCTAGGCTGCGACGATTAAAATTTTTACATATCAGAGGAGAACGCGCATCGCCTTATTTGGCGCAGGATTTACGAGTTTATCGATATTGCATTTTGTGCCATTGCCCATTGTCTTGGCGCGAATGTTGTAATTTGTTGCGCGGCGAATTTATTTTTGCGAGCGCCCGATTTATTGAAGTGGCACGCCGCCGTGCTCGCATTATTATGATTCTATGGAGAAT
This sequence comes from Serrognathus titanus, assembly GCA_039766575.1. Taxonomy (NCBI): domain Eukaryota; kingdom Metazoa; phylum Arthropoda; class Insecta; order Coleoptera; family Lucanidae; genus Serrognathus; species Serrognathus titanus. The sequence goes on along the minus strand of CM077911.1, from coordinate 17,422,619 downwards.
AGGGGGGCTCCTTATGTGGTAAATTACGCGGCTCGCTAGACGGCCCGGCTCCGACAATGGACTCGCTAAATCAATCCGTCGTCGCAATTATCAAACGCCGATCGATTTATTAGTTTATTTGCTCGCGCAGCTGCGTAAACCATTTACCGGCGACCGCGCTGATAATTGTAATTTATCACCTCGACGATACGTTAACGTAAATGTTAACCAAACGACTGTATTTTATGAAACGAAAACAAGAACTAATTAAGGAAATCGCGAAATACTTTCGTTTAATATGTCGCACTTTCTTATGGAGAATTAACATCATGTACTAAATGCGTATGTATGGTTGCCTATCCTCGGTTGGTGCTGACGTGTGATATAATGTGTGACCTAATCGCCATCAAAAATCACCCCAAAGATACAGGCTGACAATTTTTTTTTGTTTTTAATATTCATTAAGTACTTAACAATCAATCGTCGGAAATGGAAGTTTGATTTGTAATAAAATTGCCTCTTTATGATAATGAGCGTTATTTAACGACCTGTTTACGCGAACAGTATAAAGGCTATCTAAAAATAAAACGCGTCGAGCGTGAAATGTACGTAAATTTGATATCTTGAACGACAAGCACTATTAACAGGTCTCATGTTTGATCTACAACAACAGGTAGGTAACATATCTCGAGTTCTTGCAGGCTTCTGGAAGTCCATAAGAGGAATTGCCGGCCGAGGCAGACTGCCTGGCTCTGCTGTGAGAGAGTTCAGTTGCCCATTATTACAGATAAAGAGGATTCTACAAGAGATGCGGCTTGCATATCGAAGCGGCCCGTACTTTATTGCTTTGCAGATTGTGAGAACTTACCTACTCCACGAGAAAAACAATCCGAAGGATTGTCGCTCGAGGAATTAACAGTACGCAGCAATGTTGCACCGTGCATTACTATTGTTTTATTATTTTTTGCCGCGGAAAAAAGTGTATCGCTTCTGCGAACGCCGCATGGACATAGGCGGTCACACACGTTGGCTTTTATTGGTTTACGAAGAATCTCGACTTCTTTGTTTCATTTTTATATCGATCGCGGTTTCATTTTTCTAATTTTTCTGTTTTCCGTCTCCATTGTACAGCGTCCATGATTTCGAAATTAATTCAGTCGGAGATGATTCGCTCTCTACCTCAAGAATTTCTTTCGCATGTAAACGGAAATTAATTAAACGCAGAGAAAGGAGGAAATTAAAAAAAAATAAAGAGGACAGTTGGAAGACCCCCACAATAAACTTGGAGACTTTTGACGAAGTGTTTTGGTTGTTACTTCCTTTCGGATTGGGAAAGACAAAATTGGGAAAGGCAGAGTAATTAATTAGGTCTGATGGAGATCGCAAGTAGAAAAGATTTCTTTAAATGTAAATTCACTAATGAAATTGAACCTAATTACCTACTAAGCGAACAACAGCCGAGGAAAGGCAAATGGACGAAACGTCCTCAAGGGAAAAGAAAAGTGGCGCAGTTCAACCGCAAGCCAAAATAAGATGACTTTTCCTATTTCTATCATTAGGGAAAAAAGCTCAAGGTCATTAATTAATAGTTGGAAGTGGAAGTGATTCCCTTCACTTGCGCTTTGGTGAGTGACTCACAACCACTGGAGATTCGGTCATTTGTACACTGAGTTGAACTACTTTGACTTCAAATCGCAATACCATACGTTTTCGTCGACTAAATAGCGAAAAAGAAATTGGAAACAAAAATGAGAGTCAAACAAATGATTTAAATGAAGAAGAAGACGTGGAATGCAAGAGGCATGTTAGGAGACTAGAAAACTTAAAAGCAGTTAGGATTATGGGAGGAACGTGGAAGGTGATTGAAGGGGCCAAATCCAAAAGGAAGAAATCCTTCAACAATAAAAGGGAAAGTAGGCAAACGATTTTTTCAATCAATCTTCAAAAGATCTTCACGCTGAAGCGCATCACTATTTCCTTCTTCTATCAAACGTTTCGTTTTTTATTTGAGGTTGTTGCCTTTATTCTTCTTGCTGCTGCTATATTGTACCAACGGTACCAACTGCCCATAAAACGTTCTTCTAAAACGAAAAACGAAACGTGAGCAAAGGAAGAAAACAGCGACGCACTTTTCTCATGAAGAAGAACAAGAAAAGAGTTTTGGTGTTTTCGATTTCAGCTTTGGCAATTTCCAAGAAAAGATGCCAAAGGCCAAACAAGGACCAATGAACACACGAGAATTTAGTTCCGCCACACCGAGAAGCAAACATAAGTAAGAAGTACATCAAGGCCAAGTTTAAAGACACCAGGTCTTTTAGAAATGGCGAAAGAAAGAAGAAATGTTTCTCAACATGAAACGAAGAACCCGAAAAAAGTTACCTCAAGGACTAATGAATACAGGAGAATTTAATTCTGTCACGCTGGCGAACGTAATTTAGAAATATTTCAAGACCGAGCAGATTTTCGAAAATGACGAAAACAGAAACCGCTAGAGTCAAAAAATCAAACTTTCATTTGTTTCTTTGCTCCTCATTCATTTTTTATGCTTCTCTCTGAAAAAGAAATCGACGATTCCGATAGGACGCCTTTCTTTGTTATATTGCTTCGTTTTGTTGACAAAAAAAAATATAACAAATGAAGAATCGAAGACTTCTATGCGAAGCTTTCATTTGTTTTTTTTTTGTATACATATTTCTTATTTTTTTATTTCTTTCTGTCAAAAAAAAAAAACAAACGACGATATCCGGAAGTCTTTGAAAATGAAATCAAGTTTTCAATTATTTCTTTACATTTCTTTCTTTTTTCTGTTTTTGTTTTGTAAGCAAAAAATAAATGGAGAATCGAAGCAACTTTCATTTGTTTCTTTGTATTTCTAATTTTTTAATTTCTTTCCGGTAGAACAAAAATCGACGATATTCGGAAGCCTTTGAAAATCAAATTAAATTGTCATTTGTTTCTTCGCATTTCTTGATTTTTTTAAATTTCTTTTCGTAATCGAGTAATATAACCAGACTTCGGACATTTCGTAGCGTTGCCATGGTTACGCATACGAAGACCATTCACTGCGTAGCCGTGGCAACTCTCCGAAATTTCCGAAGTCCGGTAATAACAAATGAAGAATCCGCACGAGACTTTTGAAAAACACGCTTCCATTTGTTTCTTTGCATTTCTAATGCTTTCATTCTTTTGTGTAAGAAAAAAATCGACGGTATTCAGAAAAACCTTTGAAAATCGAATCAAGTTTTCATTTGTTTCTTCGAATTTCTTTATTATATTTTTTTGTTTTCGTCAGCGAGTAATAACAAAAGAACTTTCATTTGTTTCTTTTTCTTTTTGATAACTTTTGCATATCTGTGCAAAAAATATCTGCTTTCCGACGGGAGGCCTCTGAAAAATCGTTTATTTTTTTGCTTTTCTTTTTTTAAAACAAAAAATAACAAATGAAGAAGCAAAAAAAATGAATGAAAAGCAAAGAAACATATGAAAGTTTGATTTGCAAAGCTTCGTTTCTTCATTTGTTATTTTCAGCTAACAAAAAGGAACAAAAGAAAACAAATGCAAGTAACAGAAATAAAAAAAAAAGAAATGTAAAGAAACAAACGAGAGTTTAATTTGTGCCGGAAATCATTGATTCTTCATTTGTTATTTTTTTTGTTAACAAGAAGAAACGATAAAAGAAATAAATGCAAAAAAAAAAACAAATGAAAGCTTGATTTATTTGATTTTTGAGAGAAAAGAAACAAAAAGATAATGAAATACAAGAAACAAATGAAAATTTGATTTTCAAAAGCTTCCATTCTTCTTCTGTTATTTGTTAGTTAATAAAACGAAACAAAAAAATAAAGAAATGCAGAGAAACAAATGAAAGCTTAATTCGTTTGATTTTCGAAAGCTCATCGGAAATCGTCGTTTTTTTTATAAAAAGAAACAAAAAAATTATGAAATGCAAAGAAACAAATGAAAGTTTGATTTGCAAAAGCTTCGTTTCGTCATTTGTTATTTTTGGCTAACAAAAAGGAACAAGAAAAAACAAACAAAAAATAACGAAATTCAGAGAAACAAATGAAAGCCTAATTCATTTGATTTTCAAAAGCTTCCCATCGGAAATCGTCGGTTTTTTTACAGGAAGAAACAAAAAATTATGAAATGCAAAGAAACAAATGAAAGTTTGATTTTCAAAACCTTCGACTTTCTTCAAGGCTTGTTTTTTTTTTTAATGTAGGTCCACATTTTTTTATTATTTATTAATTTTACATAAATCTAAGTACTCCTAATGACGCGTAATTTATTTTTTTTTAATTGATACTCTTTGGCGCTCTTGTCGATCGATTTTTGGAAAACAGTTGTGCAAAAGAAGGACGAGACATTCGCGGCACGTTAAAGACACGACCCACCGCATAATTAATTCGTCATAAACATGCTGAAAACAAACGCGCGGCGTTTTGTTTTTTTTTTTTTGTTTCTTCGTCTTTCCTCCGGCCTCCTCCTGCATCAGATAATCCACGGTGGCAAAGACCACTTTTTTCGAAACGGGAAACGACCACGTACTGCCCGAACAATGTCCGCCGGTCAAAAGACTCGGTACGACCGGTACGCACTCACTACCGTCTCCCCGATTGCTATTGTTTACTTTTATTTGTCGCATAAATAATTGCCAACCTGTTATATGACTCACGGCCGATCCTGATCGATTTTTTCGCCGTCGATTTCAAGTTCTGCAAAACTCGACGGATATAAATAAAACTGCTGCCCCGCAGGTCTCTCTCCTCATCGTCATCCTCCTTCTAGTCGAAAATTATTCCGTTCCAATTCATACCCACCCAAAAATAAACTATTTTTCAACAAAAAAAACAAAAACAAAAACAAGAGAAAACTGATACGAGCAACGTGAAAGAATAAATTGGACAAAAGACCAACGAGAAAACAAAAGAAGAAACCAGAAGCAGCGACAACGAATTACGAAAAAATAATTTAACAAAAGAAACAAAAGAGAACTGAGACAGACAAATGGGAAGAATTAAAGTGAACGAAAAACAGCCGAAAATCGATTATTTTAAAAAATCAAAAGACCACCAGAAAGAGAAGTAAGACGTTGTTGAAGAATGCAGAGATTATTTAAATTAAATAAATAAATAAAAAGAGACGAACAAGAAAAAAAGACTATCGAGATTGTCATTCGGGTAGTTTGAAAATTAAAAGACTGACGAGAAAACAAAAGAAGAATCTGCAAGTGGCATGGCCGAAATACGAGAAAAATTATTTGACAGAAGAAACAAAAGAGAACCGAGGCAGGCAAATGGGAAGAATCAGAGTGAACGAGAAACAACAGAAAATCGATTATTCTAAAAAATCAAAAGACCACCAGAAAGAAAAATAAGACGATATTGAAGAAAGCAGAGATTATTTAAATAAATAACGACAGAGATAAAAAAAAGACGAACAAAAACAAAAGACTATCGAGATTCTCACTCGGGTAGTTTGAAAATCAAAAGACTGACGAGAAAACAAAAGAAGAAACTGCAAGTGGCGTCGACGAAATACGAAAAAAAAATTGACAGAAGAAACAAAAGAAAACTAAGGCGAGCATAGGGTAGACAAAAAACAAAAGAAGAAACTAACAGAAAAAAAGAAAGTCGATGTGAAGAAATCAAAGGTAACTTACAACACATAAATAACGTGTGGAGAAATTTAATTTAATTTAGTTAATTAATTTCTTTATATTTATAAAAACAAAAGACGATCGAAATTATCGCTCGGGCCGTTTGTAAACCAAAAAAGTGACGAGAAAACAAAAGAAGACAATAAGTAGCGTTAACAAAATCGAAAAAATAATTTTACGAAAGAAACAGAAGAAACCCGAAGCGAATAAATAGGTAGAGAGAAAACAAAAGAATAAGGTGAACAAAAAACAGAAGAAGCTCGACGATCGGAGTCTAGAGAAATCGGACGATTCTAACAAAAATCACAATTAATTTAACAAATTTGAAACAAAAGAAAACTCTCAGATAAACATCGTCGACATAAAGCCGCGCAAAAAAAAACAAACAAATCAAAAACCGACAAAAAAACAAAATAATGTTGACGATTCTCCGTCGGTGTGCGAATGAAACAAAAGACTAGCAAAAGCCTCAAGAAAAGATTGCACGAAATACCAAAGTAAGGCGAAAAATTAGTTTCACAGAGAAAAACAAAAGAAAACTCAAAGGAAAACCAATGAGATAAGCTGGATGGAATAAAACAAAAGAAAAATGGACGGCGGAAAGTTTTGAAAGTCAAAGGCATATGAAAAAACTACAAGAAAAATTAAAAAATTAATGAATTCGAAAAAACGAAACAAAAGAAAGTGAAACAAACAACAAGGAAATACCAAGAGTAAGATGAATGAGAAACAAAAGAAGATTGACTATGTGTATTAACCTGATTAACAGAAAAAATAAAGTAAAACAAAATTTAAATAAATGACGAATGGTGGAGTATTAAAAATCATAAAACTGAAAAAACAAAAGACAAAAGTCCCTAAGAAAATCGTCAATAATACTTTGTTTTCCGTTTATTTTATTAAAAATTTTGTTGCAAATCCCTCGACCACCCTCTGTAAAGCTGTTTCGACCCTATTTGGGGCCTCGTCAGCAGGATGTCGCGATTCAAACTATTCGTTTATTTTTTTGTTCGCATTTCAATTGTGTGTTTCAATCCTCTTCTGTTTTTCTCATCGAATTAATTTTTTATATCTGTTTCATTTTTGTTTTCTTTCGTCGACATCTAATCCAAATAATCATCCGAATTTCGAAAATTAATTTGATTAAAACAGAAAACAAAAAAAAACTGAAATCAATAACAATAACAAAATAGGGACGAAAATTTTAAGGTCCTTCCGCGAAGCGTTCGGAAATCAGAGGACAACCGGTAAACAAAAGAAAAAAGAAGTAACTTAACGAAAAAAACGCGCCGCAACATTCTTTTGTTTCACGTTTATTTTATCCTCAGTATTTGAGAGAACGAAAATCGGCGATCTTCTTTTGTTTTCTGTTGATCCAATTATGTACTAATTGGTTTTCGTTTGTTTATTCCTTAGTTAAATTATTTTTATGTATTTACAGTTTTATTTTTTGTTTAGTATTTCGATTTTCAAACGCTCTTTTCTCTTTCATCTTCTTTCGGTCTCCTTTTATGTGTTCCTCAATTTCATGTAATGTTCACATGGGCCATCTTTTTTGTTGAAAACGTTCGGTTTTTCGATTCAATTAATTTTCCGTTCGCTCTTGTTTTGGTCGTTTTCGTTCGTCTTTTGTTTCATCAGCTAATACTTCATGTTTCGATGTCATTTAATTTGTTCTTTTGCTTGTTACTCGCCAAATTAAAAATGAAACAAAATTTTTTGGTCATCAAGTTTGCTTTAAAAATCGACGATAAATCGCCCAAACTGGCAACCCCGCAAGAGACTAGGGGATGTTTGTCGATTTAAACTCAAATAAAATACAACTACTTGCAGTATCTGTTGGACTTAGTGTTAATTAAGCTGGTAAAACAGTTTCCTTTCTCTGTTGTTATAGCTGCAGAACTCGGTCAGCGACAAACAGAAAATTACAACTACAGGAAACTGTAACTGATTATATCCATTTTGTTAACAGAAAACGTCATCGTTTATTTAACTAAATTTCCTTTTTACTTGGCGTAATCACAATTACGTTAAGGTTGCGTTCAGAAACTACGTTCAGAGTAAACTTAGATACAGATTGCACTGTATTCAGTTTATTCAACTCTGTTCACTCCATTTTGTAATTTATTTTCCACGAAGTAGGAATACCAAAAACGGCAAGGAGAAAGTGGAAAGGAGTTTTATTTTACAGTGATTTGACGTTAGATTTTGGTGCAATAATTTTTACTTGCTATGCAGCAGAAAACTGTAAGACAAATTCAATGCAAAATTGTACAGAGGGCGCCACGCTAACGAGAGCTGTCACGGCAACCGTAGACATTTAAAAATTGATTATTACCTTTTATTATAGATGGCACTTTAAAAAAATTAATAAATAATAAAACGCATTTTGCCTTATTTCCTCTCTCCGCACATGGATAAACTGAAACAGCCCCTGAGCTAGACGAACTATTTAATAAATAATTAAAATCAGAACTATAAACTTCCAATATCATTGAAACGCTTGAGTTTCTCAGGGAATGGATCCTTGTACAGGACAGGATCCGCTCTGAACTCGACCGTTTTCAGGGGCATCCTACCGAACGCCTTGGCAAATCGATCGACACATTGCGAACGCTCCACCATGTGCCCCAAGTCGGCTGAGAGCATCTCATTGTTGACACACTCGGGGCACTTGAATTTTTTTCTCGGGGCAACCTTAAAACACAATTATCTTTTTTTTTCTAACGACGACAATTTTATTTCAAATAAAAAAAATCACACTGTAATAGAGTCCCCTTTCCTTTTTGTTTACATCCAAACAATTTATTGTTTCCTGTAGTCTTTAGATTTTTTGTAAGGACGACAATTTTATTTATTTATTTTCTACATCCAAAACAATTTGTTTTTATTTCCTTTAGTCTTTAGATTTCTTTTGAGTCTTCAGACAATAAAAAAAAAGAAAAAAATTCGGTTAGTGACTTACCTTAATCGGCGGTTTATTGGTGATGTTGGCCACCAAGAAATTCATTGCAATGTCCTCGCAATTCATGTGCTCATCCACCCAATCCTTCACTTCAGGGGGCATGGTAGTCGAGTACAAATAATTCCAGTACTTATGAAAGAAGGCCGCCCCAGTTAAGACCATCGAGATCTCATTGGTCCACTCCGACTCGTACTTCCAACTCATGGTGGAGTTGTCCCAGATGTGTGTCCTCGAGGGAAAGCCTTCAAGCACAGATTAAAATTGGTGACCCGACGATGGATGCACCTTGGACTCACCAACTAATCTATCAGGGAATTCACGCCACACTTCGTAGCCAAATTCCAGCTCGTCGGCAGTTAACATAACGATGTCATCGTCTATGCTGAGAATGGCCTCAGTTTGAATCTCTTCGTAGGGGAAGAACCGGTTGGATAGTTTATTAGCCGCAGTCTGTATGACGTTAATCGGCTTGGAAATGTGTGGGAAAGACGACACTGCAATTCGAATTTGCATTCGTTGCAACTCTGCACAAGGACTTACTTGGAGGGGGCGCTTTCTTTTGATTATTCCACACCACCACTACCTTCATTAAGCTGGGAACCTTCGATAGTTTCTCAATCAATAGAAAGAGGCTCTGCACTCTGTCGTATGTGAGGATTACAGCGGTGAAGCCGTGGTTCCTGGGGGCGGTAATCGGAAGGAAAAGTGGATTCGTACTTTTCTACAAACAAATGATGTAAGTCATTGATGATATTGTTATTAAAACATACCTCTTCGAGTCGAATGTTCCAGTCGTCATACACCTTACTCCACTGGGGGTAAACACGGTCTTGAATCAAATCTAAGGTCGTCTCGACAATCGATTTCATGCTGGAGAAATACCGTCGATATATAAACCTGACTTGCTGCTGCATTTCCAGCAAGCGCTGCGCTGAGATCTTTCCCACGACGTCCATTAACGTGTTAATGTAATCTTCCATTATGAAAACGGCTGCGCGTTTCCAATCGATCACGTCCTGAAAAGGCATCACCACTCCGTCCATCACAATAATGGGGACGCAGCCAGAAGCCATTGCCTCCATCAAAACCAACTGCCCCATCCTCTCCCCGCGAAACACCAAGCAAAACTTTCCTTCGTGTAGAACCTCCGGGTACATATAGGATCTATGAGTTTCGACGTCGCAACGGACAGAATAATTATGTGGGGCGCACTCGTCCAAAATCAACAGACTTGAGTGTAACAGCTGCATATCCTGGAGCTCTTGCAGGAAGAAGGGGTCGATGCTTAACTGCGATGATACTACCAACCAGTCTCTAAAGAGGCAGACAATTTTAAACAACAGCCAAGCAATCCACGAGAATCACTCACCTCTTGCCTCTTCCGCCTTCAACTTTCACAAACGGGCTAAAACTAGGAATCGAAATGTCAAAGCCCGCGCGAAAAGTGTAGGTGTCGAAGTCAGCACCTGCGATCATCGCATTGCCTGTATTAACCTCGATAACCGGCGAATAATCCGGGGGGATTCCAGCCACCATATTAAAAATTAAATGATTCTCACCATTATGCCAGCTGCAACACACTCTCACACTCATTTAAGGTAAATCCAAGTCAAATTATCTTACTATAGTAAACTCTGTAGAGCTTTTGAAGTCAAATTCGATCTAATCCGGTTCTGATTCAAGGTGTCAATCGATGGTACGAACAGGCATGCTTCAAACGGATTGGCCGTGTAGTATTTCGACTCGACGATCGCCTCCAGTATTTTAAAGTATTCCTTCGATATGACCTCGGTGGCGGGTATCCCCTCCGCATCTACGTACTTGTTTAAGGGGTAGATATACACGGCGATCCGATCGTGCCCGGTTCGTCCGCACCGGTAAATATTAAAACAGTCCCAGTAGGTGCACCTCGATTCCCTTGGTTTGGACGACGGATGCAAGTCAGTTAGCTTCACCTCGGGCACGTTCCTCACGGGCAGGAGCCTCACCTTCTTGTATTTCGTTGGGATCTCACCGAACGTCCAGAACTGAATCGATACGGCCGTCAAGAACGTCACCACCAGGATGACGAAGAGCACTATGAAGAAGTTCTTGTACCTGTTGCCAGAGCCCATGGTTTTAACTCGCTTCGAACTGAAGAAAAAAATGATCACAAATGAACGAAGCAACAGTTAATGGTTAAAATAAAACGCGCCTGAGAACGTTTCACTTGTAAACAGGGTAAGTTTCGCACAAAAAAAAAAGTAAGGTTATGTCAGCCAAATTAAACGATTAAACGAAGTCGGCGAAATTTGGGCGTCGCAGAAGAATTTAAAACATAATTAATCACTTAACAGTTAAAACGTGAGAGTGGGAGCATTTTCATTTACTTGGAAACTGGAAGAATAACCTTTACAAGAGAAAAAAAGTGAGGTTATGTCAGCCTCGTATTACAAAAAGCTAAACTTGAATAAAAATAGCAAAACTCACGCATTGCAGCATTTAAAACACTGTTTAATGGTTCATATGCATGCATAAAAGAGATTTCAGAACATTTTCAAAAAATTTTGTTACAAAAAGAGGTACTTTATTCACCAAAACACGCCCGAACGTGCTGCCCTCTGTTGTGAAGTAATGGTACTGATGTCAAATTTATTTTATTTTATTTCTTTTTAATTGTCTCAAATCACAAATTCCGAAAACATCAACCACATTAAACGAAGAAAAAGATGACTTTTCTATTTTAAATTAGTTTTTTATGTCAACCGAACTTATACATTCGTTTTAGTGAAAACTTTCCTCGACTGTTGGCAACACTGGTTTATTTATTAATGCTTGTCAGTTGTCATATCGTCGTATTGTCAAACATTTAAAAAATGTCGTCAAACGTCGACGCGTATTTGAAGGTGAAAAGATTCGATAATTCAGGTATGTTGACCTACAGAGCGTTCGCAAACTAGCCATTAGCCTTTTACAGAGGATCCACGCACGGAACCCCTTCACGTGCAGTTAAACAGCAAGTGGGATTATCCGACTCTAAAAAAGGAAATCGAGGCCATCTTCAACATCACCGAAAACAGCAAGAAAGTCATTAAGATCCGTAACAAGCACAGCATGCTCATACCTATGTCGGAGCTCCTAAAGGGAAACAAACCTGAAGAGTATGTCCTTAAAACTAGCTACTTGCTTTCATTTTTGTATAAATAAATCATTTCAGTCCTTTCTTCGTCGAGGTGTTGAAGATACACCATCACATTGGTGAGTACGAGCTTGCGCAGCCGCAGTTTTCTTTTATCAAAATTCAGTTCCCCTAGCCAGAAGCAATGGACACTTGCTGCAAGACGCCTACTTGGATGCCATCCGGCAAAAAATACGTAACATGGAGTCTCGCGTACAACAAGCCGAGCTTTTAATACCGCAGCTCCAGTGGCGGAGGCAAGCGCACATGGACGAGACGGTTAATACATTAGCTGCACGCGTGTCTTTTTTGAACCGCCGGATTGATGAGCTCCTGCCCGCCGAGTGGAAATGCAAAATGGCCGAGACTATTTCTTAAGTTTGATGAGCGAAGAAAACGGCGACGGTTTGGTAAATTTGTTTTTATTACAAACAAGAAGCTATGAAATTATGCATATATTTTACATAATGTAATTGACAGTAATGATTCAGGTACTTTCCATGCAGTACAAATGTACAAACATTTAATTTTTGTGGGGGGAGGGGGGATTGTGCACTTATAACTAATACTAAAACAGGTATAACCAGCTATTTATTAAAAACTAAAACCTTTTATTTTAAGGAATATTTGCTAGATTAATGGGAGTTAAAAGAAGTATGTTTTTGAGTTGATTTGGGTCCTTAAAGTATTGGCATACACATAAAGAAGCAACAAGGCAAATAAATAAAATCCCTCTTAAAAGAAATGATGTAATGTGAAGATCTTTTTTTTAAATCAAATTATAAAAGTTTCAGTTGAAATGCCTTTAAATCCTTGACATAGAAAATTCGAGGAAAGTAAGCAGCAGTAAAGCAAAAACTTTGGGGCTGTTAGAATTAAAACCATCTAAGCTGGAATTCAGAGCAAAGTAAATATCAAACTCTCAAACTTAACATCTAGTGTCACACTAAAATGTAGGACGTTTCTTTTATTAAAAACTCTGCCTGCCTTTTCATTCCTTGGGGCGCATAAAACGGAAACAATTTGCTTTTGATATCTACTTTGTTGTAGTTACAATACTGATTCGATTGAAATGGATATCGACATTAAACTTATTGTAGACTTTAAAAACAAATAAAAACAAACACAATTTACAACTATTGTGTCTGTCCGCAACCTTACCGGCCGTAACTAAATATAACATTTCTTTTTACACAGGTACTGCGTAAACTTGGATTGTTTAATCCTTACTCGGTTTGCACTTATATACACTTTCACCACCAACTTCAAACTTATATTTTCAAATTCAACTTACGTCTTTTGCATCCTTTAGAAGACGCCGCCGTACTCATCATCGACGCAGTCAAATCCCGTATTCGAGCCAACTTCTTGGGCAAACTAACTTCGGACGGGGCGTGATACGTGCTCAAGTTCTCGTGGTACCTCTCCATGCTCAGAAGCTTCACCTGGAAACTGCCGTTCCCAAGCTGTGCCCCGTTGGGATGCACCAGTTCTATGTTGTACGTGTTTGCGAGCTGCAACGAAGCTATGAAGTACCGTACGACTTCGGGCGACTTCTTTCCCTTCATCAAACTGCTGAAGTGCATGGGTTCTTTTTTAGGAAGTCGATTCAGTATATCTGTGCCGAACTTGTGGATGTCGAACTCGGTTTTGTCGCTTGACGCGAGCTTCTTCTCAATGAAGTCACGCCACTCGAAGTACGGGGCTTGCTCAGCCTGTCTCGCCTGAATCAACTCGATGAAAGACCTGTTGGAATCTACCGGGTCAGATTTAGCTTCTGTTGAAGTAGAGGGGGGCTCTTCTACTTCAGTTGTTGGTAATAGATCATCATCGTGATCCGGTTCAGAATCTGAGAATTCATGTTCCAGTACTTGCCCTGTCAACAAAGAATGCCTTGAATTTTTTTTTTTTATTTTAAAGGTTGAGTCTTACCTTCTTCGGCCTCAGGTTCATAGTTGAAGTGATAGAATCTTTCGAAGGTCTTCAATTTAGCTGTGGTGGTCGGCAGCCACTTGAATGGCTTGGGCCCCCTGCGAGGAACTCGCTTAGGTATCAGCATTGCCTCATCATCTTCCTCAATTTCTAGAGTCCTCTGTGACAGATGGAAACTATCGAGATTAAGAAATACCATGGAAATAAGCGACTTACCTTCCTCGGTCTCAATCCGAAGCTTTTGCTGGGAGTCTGTTGTGGTTCTTGTGAGGTTTTTGTGGTCGAAGAATGTTGTGGCGTGCTCGTAACAGCTTCATCGAATTCACCATCAAAATTATTGCTAGCATCAACAGAGACTTCCTTTTCTTCTTCGTCTAAGAAAGACCCATCAAAAAATCCAGAATCTCCTCCAGTATTCTTTTGATGCTCTGGCGGTGGTTCTTTTTTCTCTTCTTCTGTCATTTGGTTAACTGAACAAGATCCAGCTTCATCCTTCTTTAAATATTGTTCGACGATATTATCCGGCAATCTCGTGAGTAAAATAGAAGACCTGCGCATGCATAGCTTCTTGTGCTCTTCCACCAAGCTGACGTCCTGCTTCCTACGCATGTCGAGATGTAACTTGATGTAAGCGTTAACCGAGAGTGACATATCCTCGGTGGCCTCCAAATTAGCCACGTTTTTCTCAACGATAAACTGCTGCAGTAATTTATCGCGCACGTCGTACCCAACCAACTCGATGTTGCGTTTCTTGTATAAATTATACGCAACTTGCCGCACGTGTTCTGGTAGAAAGAAAAGTGCGCGTTCTGTGGCAAGGTACCGGTTACCGCACATAAGTTCTTCGTCGTCACCGTAAATCAAATAGTCCATGGTGGTGAAGCCCGCTCGATTATACCGGGCCAGCGGCTTCGCAGCCGTCTGTTTCGGTAGGAATTTTGTACGGATATCATCGCAACGCTCCAGCAAGTACGCATCGTCCTCGAGCGTCAATTCTTCCTCGATCAAGAGGTCCTCCGTCAGTCGTTTCACCACACTTTCCACGGCACAATCTATCTCAGCTTCATCTATGACTTCCACTTCTTCCCTCTCGACTTTTTTCTTTCTGCGCTTGTACTTCTGCCTTCGTTCGTCCAGCTGGAGCTCGGCCTGCCGGCTCTTTTCAGTTTTCCTGTTAGAGAAATACAGATGCATTCAACAATTAACCCATGTTTGAAAAAAAAACAGGATGTTTGCAATAAGAGCAAAGTGTTTTGTCGAACATTATGATTTCAATTAAAATGTAATACTACTTTGAATTGTAAATAAGTTACATTCTTATAACCATAACCCCCGTGTTGCATACTCCTTTCACTTTTATGGCTATAGACATAGACATCAGTTCCCTGAAGGTAGGAGTAGGTGACTCCCCTCTTCATAGCCAAAAAATGGCTACAAACAAAGAACGTGACTAGCCTGATTAAGGGCTAGGGGCTATGAATAACAAATATGTACCTTTCATACGATAACATCTGCTTTTGATAGTCGAAGATGTTATCCCATAGAATGTCGATTTTCTTGCTGTAGAGCACGACTGCATTGTCTATGAGTAAGGCGGCCTCTGTGAAGTTCGTCGTGAATATTCCATTGCTTAGAAAGATCTGTGATTCGCGCAGCTTCTTCAGGTACTCATCCAACACCTACGGGCATGTGATGAACAGAATCGTACGAGGTAAACTCAATGTGATACTCACCCCGCTCAAATCACACTCGATGGACGGTTTCTTGCACATGACCATCAGCTTTTGGACGAGGTGCCCAACTGAGGTCCGCGGTACTATCGCGCTGGTACTAGCCTCTTCATCCATCTTTCCTATTACTACTACTCTGTTTATTACCCCTAAAAAATAAACGTAAACACTCAACTAATCCACGCGGCGTAAAAACGCTACTTACAAGTGTAAACATGAGTTGTTGTCGCGTCGGGCCCATTTTATCCGCGCAGTTCGTTGACGAGTTGGTTGGAGACGTGCAATTATTAAAAGCCAAATTTAAAAAACGTGCGGTGCATATTCCTTGGCAAAATGCGGGAAATTTACGCCGAAAACTTCGGAAAAACTCAAATCAAAGCTTCGCGTCGCCATCTATAATTTGACAGTCTATTCGACGTTAAAAACGCGCGTCGCGAGTAGACGCAGTAGCAGATAGAAACGCGATTCCCCAAAGTATTTCTGCGTGTTTAACGGCCAATTACACCAAGCATGACTTAAGCTGAACTTAAATTTAAGCGGCGTTATGTGACATTTGCATTCTACAAATCATTTTCTAACTGACGCTTAAAGTTAAGCAGAACTTAAGTGGTTGGTACAACTGATGCAACTGACCACAAGTCATAATAACAACAGTTTTCCGTGGTAATTACTTATTTTTCTTTTTTCTTTGTCTTTAATACTTTCACGTTTGTTTTAAACTTACTATTTAAAATGCCTTTAACGTTTTTGAAACAGTGGTACTGTTTAATTAGAATTTAGAATTAACTTTTAATTGATAATCAAAATTAGCCCAGTTTATCGATAAAAAGTTAATTTCTAACTTTCAGCAAGTGTTGCCAACAGTCAAGAAAGAGTTAATTCTAACCCCAGTTTGTTGCCATAGTAACGTCTATGAAGATCATTGTTGCCATGGCAATTAACTGAAGATTAGAGTTAAAGTTAACTTGTGATTGATAAATCGCCCTTAAAAGCAGTCTTCTACCTTGAACGAGAGGAGGTAAAGCCGTCCTTAGAAACTCTGGTAATGTGAAATAAATGTCAGTGGCAGTACATAAAAGAGATACTAAGCCTCCAAAAGTCCCTGAAAATATCATTTTTAATAAACGAAACCCTTCATGGTATAAATGTCTTAAGAAAATGAGATAAATCGTTCAAGTTGGCAACTCTGGAGGATAGCGAATTTTGGGGGGGGCTGGAAATGAATTCGCACTGTTGCCAGATTTCATTTTGCGTTGTCGCTGACGCGTTTCTCTTTCCTTCCTTTTTAATAATTCCTGAGTTATTCATGCTTTTCATCACTTAAAGGACGAGATTTAAGTGAAAACGTAGTTTTTGTCCGGGGTTTTGCGTAATCACGTCGATTTATTTGTCCGAGCGCGTTCTGGCAACACTGTTTCCCATCGGCCTTGGGTCCGCGTACAATTTCGCTCGCGAGTGAAAC
The DNA here is from genome assembly GCA_039766575.1 of Serrognathus titanus. Taxonomy (NCBI): domain Eukaryota; kingdom Metazoa; phylum Arthropoda; class Insecta; order Coleoptera; family Lucanidae; genus Serrognathus; species Serrognathus titanus. The sequence continues at coordinate 17,405,735 of CM077911.1, read as the reverse complement.
ACTTGGTTTTTTTAAGAAATACAGAGCTAGGCCGCGTGTTTAAGGCGAGCTGGAAGAAAATGGGGCTGACGGGGTGTTACGGCGTGCTAAAGTATTTAGTGGTGACTGTCAACTTCATATTTTGGGTGAGGCGTAAACTCTTATATTGGGGCGCCATTTTGCAGGATTTTAAATCGATGCAGGTCTTGAGGGGGTAGTTTACAAAGCAAAGCGTCAAGGAAGTAACGCAATTTAATACAGGGGCGGGGGTGGGCAACACCCGTTTAGAAATTTTGCTCAGAATTGTCAGCTTTGACATTAAAAACAATTGATTCCACCCACACACACACTCATCAGAGACAGTCACACTTAATAATAGTTTTTGATTCATTCTGTGCTGTTTCCTAGGTTTAAATATGATTGCAGATCGCAGGGCTTGCAACCGTTGCTTTGGCAATATGGATGCTCGTCGATCCGACCTTCTACGTGTCCATGGCGCAAGACTCCGGTAACTACTACATCTCCGCTTACATGTTGCTAGCCGCGGGGGTGTTGCTTGTAGTTGTGGCGTTCCTTGGTTGTTGCGGTGCATTCCGTGAGAACCAATGCCTCCTAGTTTCGGTAACTCATCCCAAACCCCCACGCTTCTTTGTTCGTCATTTTTGTTTCTGTCGTGTCGTGTAGTTCTTCTGTTTGCTGTTTGTGATCCTGGTGGCGGAGATCGCGGCCGCCGTCTGGGCTTACATCCACGCCGACACCTTGGAACCGGTCGTGCGTAACTTCGTGAAGACCACCGTGCAGGAGGAGTACTCGCAGAGCGAGAATCGCAAGGAGACTTTCGATACGATCCAGAGAGGTGTAAGTTTGACCTTTAATATTTTATTAAATCCTAATCGTTTTGGTCTATATACTCGATTTGAATGAAAATATGAAAAATTAAAGTAATATCATTACGTGTTTTAAATGTAATGGATACAGAGAGATTTGGAAGTAGTTGTTAATACATTCGTCTAGATCTTGCCAAAAGAAAGGGTGCATCAGGAAGCCTTGGGTTACAGAAAGTCTGCTGACTGCAATGTGCACCAAAGATCGATTCTACAAAGCTGACAAGTCAAATCCTAGTAATGGTTACGTGAGAATGTGTTATAATGATCACAAAAAAAATAAAAAAAGCAGTATTATAAAGAGATCTCAGACCAAGCTAGTTTACCAAAAGAGCTGTGGCAATTAGTCAAGAAATTCACAAACAAAGACAATAATAATAGGAACACCAGCAACTCTGTTCGATAAATTCCAATAAAATTCTCACAGATAGAATGAACATAGCAAATGAACTCAACACACACTTTGCTGATATGGGGGAGAAACTGGCAAGTAAATGCAACTATAATAGGGGTGCTGAGACACTGAGAACTCCAAAAAGAGGTATCCCTAATTCAATGTTCCTTGCAGAAGTTGACGATACCTTGTCCAGAATAATCAAAAATCTAAATGCAACAAAAGTTGAGTTTAATTTTTATACATCATTAAAATTAAATATTTTTCAAATGTTTACCAATATAATACAGGTTACTACATCAAGTATAAATCGTTGTTTCCTTTCAATTACTTCTTTTATGCAAAATAAAACAATCTGTGAATATGAGGCGCTTTCCAATTACGAACTCTAAGCACCTGAACTGATCTGATCCGAGCTACACTTTAGAAATCGTAATGGGAATGCTAGCAAGGGTCAGTTGTGACGTATATGTCAAACTGACCATGTGCGCGCCACATGTATTCCCTTTCCCCACCTTTTTGGTGCTCGAAACGCAAACGATATGACAGATGCTCGAGGGGAAAAGGGAAATCAAAACTGATTAGTTCAGGTGCTTCACGCTCTAACAATTGGAACGCTTCGGATCATCTCCGGACTAGTCCCAAGTAGCAGAAACTTGTAATTGGAAAGCGCCTGTGATTAGCAGTCGATTATTGTTTTGTTTCTTGCTTTCTGTCACATTTAATGTCATATTATATTGTAAAAATGTTGTTTCCTTAATTAATCGGAGAATGAGGTCTGAAGAAGTTATCAAAGCGGTTGCATTACGTGAAGATGGACGAAGCATTAAAACAAACATTAAAAGTGGGTCAGAGGGGCACTCTTGCTGATGCTATAAATTGGAAAATCAAACTGTATGCTATACTAGAAGAGCTGGATCATGTCGAAGACGAGCAACAACCAGATGGGATGATCGCTTTATAGTATCAACAGCGTTCCGAAATCGGCGTTTTACTGCAAGGAATGCGAAATCGGCACTTTACTGCAAGGAACATTGCTAGTCGTTTAGCTGAAGTTAGAGGAATGATGGTTTCTGCAAGCACAATCAATAGAAGACTTCATGAAAGTAATTTACACCTGCTACTGGACCTGCATTAACTGGAGATCATCAAAGAACAAGGTTACAATTGGCTCAAGAACTTGTCAACTGGACGGTGGACGACTGGAGCACTGTTTTGTTTACAGACGTTTTGTTTTAGACGAGCAGAACCCATTTCAGCAACACGGATCAACAGAAGATGCCATAGCAACCTTGGTTAAGTAGCAATACAGAGCTTTGGATTACAACACATGGCAATGGTAATCTGTATAGATATATCTGAAGCTTTTGACTTCCTCAACATAAGACTGGGAAAACCTGGGCTTCAGAGAACAATGTTATAATTTGCATAAAAGTTATCTCTGAGTGATGAGAAAATTGGTAACTTCTTATGTGACAACGAGAAAATTAATCATGGAGTGTCACAGGGAACTATTTTAGGCCCCATGTTATTTACACTCTCCATAAACGACTTACTCCATGTGAATACAGAATGTACTACCATTGCATATGCTGATGATACAGTTCTCTTTTTAAAAACTGACACATCGGAAAAGCTACTCCAAGTGGCTGCTAATATCATGAAACAATTCACAAAATGGACAGATGCCAATGCCCTCACCATTCATTTCATAGCATTCCAAGTGCCAAGAACCTTATGCTACATGAAAATAGGTACTGCAAATACCAAATCATTGAATCCTCCACTAGTTGTATAAAGTATCTGGGAATTTACATAGATAGACAGCAGCGGTGGAATGTACACATAGATTCTAGTCAGGAAAACAAGACACTTGTCATTTTTGTTCAAAACCCTAAAGGAGGTACTCAGAAGAAGATAGCTCATGGCCATTTACCTACTATGCAGTGTTTAAATCCCAATAAGATAAGGAGTGGTAGTAGAATTAGTGTTACTGAAACTACTCAGAAATGGCTCCTGAAAACTTTGCTATAAAACTCGTCTGTATCCATCGGAAATTCTCTATCGAAAGACAGAAAAACTCCATGATCAGCTTTTGCTTGAGTACAAAATGTCCAAAAGACATTAAAGTGTACTATCCAAATCAAAACTGGGTGTGCAGCCCAACCAATACCTACCTTTGTTACAATAGTGAACAATATAACAAAGAGCTTGCACCTATACAATGAAGCAAGAAATGAATCTATTTAATTACTTACTTTTCTTTTTTCTGACCTTGCAGTACGCAAACAACTTTTTTTGTAAAAAGAGAGTTTTCATGCGCAATTGTTAGAGCACTTCAGTGATTTTGAGGATGTTTTTCATTTATTATTACTAATTCAATTTATAGATAATAGCAGCAGGTTTATTATAATGCTGTTAATAAAGCTATTGTTAGATTAAAGTTAGGACAGTGATGTTCCATTAGGAATGAAAGAGTTAATTCACATTCGAGAAGTGAGAACTTTGCTTTAATTTGTAGTTGAGATGCTGCGGGGCAGATAATCCGAACGATTGGCTAGGCAAGAAGCAAGTGGTGATCGGGGTATCGGCTGATTCGATTCCGTTTAACATTCCAAAGAGTTGCTGTCGTGAGGGGGTGGAAGAGTCGGCTTGCATGAAAGCGACTCAGGTCGAGTTTGGCAGCGACATCGATACTAAAGTTCTGTACGACGAAGGTTGCGTCACCAAAGTCGTGAATTACATTAAGGCCAACGTCAGCATCTTCATCGGGATTGGGATCGGTATCATTGTGATCGAAGTCCTCGGTTTGCTGTTTGCGCTGATACTAGCGTTTGCCATCAACCGAGACGGTCGCTACAAAGCTTAAATCTCTTCGCTGTTTTTGTTTCCATACTTTTTTTTTAACTTTTTGTTGTGTTTTATTTTTTATTTTAGATTTTATTATGTTGTATATACTCACTCGCTCTCTTTAATCTCGAGTTTGATTTTTATTTTCGCATCGAAAGTAGTATAGAGTGTGAAACTTTGAGAGAATATTTTTATATGGGGGAATTTAGGGCCTAAACGCGTATGGTGCATCTTGCGAACATTACTCTATATTACTTTTTAACTGTTGCACTTCGTGCGTAGTCGTAATCTTTACTGAAATATATCACTCTTGAATATGTGTATCTATGTGTCATATAAAAAGAAAAAAAACAATCTATTCTCTATATATACAAAGTAAAGAAAATATATATTTCTTGGATGATGTACAAAAAAAAATACACAGAAAAACCCTATATTTAGATATGTAACTTTGTGCCATATGTTATTATAGCCGTTTACCTGTAGGAAAGAGGAAAGTAATGTTACGGCATGTAATCCACTTATTTTTAAAATAACCGGCTTCGTTAACATTGACTGATTAAAGTAACAAAACACACAATTTTGCTTTTATGTGTTCATTGTTGATGTCATCGTTACTTGTCAAATGAAACGACCTCGCCTGATTTATGCGGTCTTTATCAGACGGGCTCGTTGCAATAAATTCGCAAAACCTAACAAGGCAAGGTTGTTACGTTTTGCCCCCACTCCTGATCAAGTAACAATCACATCATCACCGTATCTAACATTTTCATTAATAAGTTTATGATGAGAGACACTTGGCCAAAATTATATGATGATGAACATTCCAAGCGTGTACTTCCTTGGAATGTGCGTCTCAAGAAACGTGGTTCGTCGGGAGCTCAAATTTTCAAAACACTCGAAAGTAAGTTAGTAGTTTACACGATAAGTAATATTCGTTGCATGTTCCTGCTTTACAACGTATACCTGAGCGGTGTGATTATCCGGTTTTTAAATGTTAGAGTTTATCGAACATGTAATTTCAATGTTGCTGCATGGGTTGTATTTAGAAGAGTATTTATCTCGAATCCTTTCTCGTAAGTGTTTTCTTTTCGAGACTGTAAATCGTGTGCCAAGATGCAGTATTTGCTTCTCGTAAGCACAAATCCACCCTTTGTGTTTCTTTATATATTCTATTAAATATTTAATGTGCGTCGCGATCGTGAGGAGACGGGCGAAGCGCAGGAACAGACGGAATTCCTGCAATTCGCTGCTGATCACGTCGCGACGTAAACCTAGCTTTACTACTAATAAACGTCCTTTAAACTAAACAAAAATTTTATCTACAACGTTGGACTACTTCTATAAAACCGTCCTCAACCCTCTTCCCCTCCCCCCGACTTTACAGGGCGTTTTACAACTGTTACCATTTCCAAGTACTTTACTTTCACGTACAATACTCATTTCAGAAATGTGGTTGTGACTCTTTATGATGTATTTTTTTATTTTGCGAGGTGAACATACCAATTTTTAATAAGACTTGGAATACTGTAAGTTCGATAGGTATTTACATAAGTGTTATTTGCATTTATTATTTTTATTTTGTTTTATTTTCTGTGAGGGAAACTCGTTCTGTTTTAAGTTGATGTAACCCACATGATTATTTATATTGTAGACACGTACTGTAAAACTAAATAAAATTTTAATCCATTTAGATTAGGTTTATTTTCTAAATATAATCGAAAGCCCAAATAACGTCCAAATTAATTGAAAGAAAGTTATTGCGTGGAAAGCTTAGTAACAATTTAAATCTACTTCTTTACTAGAGACGATAGATGGCGCTACGTTAATTACCTCTTTGTATCAATTGTATTGATAATGCATTTAAAGAATACAATTTTTATTTTACTTAAACACATACTAATTTATATTCCGTTTTTATTCTATAATACATATGAAATGTTTGTAATGTTGGTACCTGTTACCTGAATTTTGAACTGAATTTCAAAAATTTCAGTTCAAAAATTAGTGATAAAAAGCAGTGATTCAACAGAAACCCTAAAATGTTGACATTGACAGGTGTCATAGGAAAAAGCGAACGAACACGTGTTCTAAGTTATTTTCCTATTTGAAAGAGGGAGCCACACTAAAGTCATCCGTTATTATCTTCAGAGAAGTGATTGCTACAAAATAACAACATTTGGGGGGGGGGGGGGAGAGAAGAATGCAATAAATGCATTTGTTATTCAAACTGACATAAAATGTCCAAAAAATCGAATTCAAATTTAACATTAACGTGGTAACGGTGGCAGAAGTTCAATGAGATATTTTACAGAGGGAGCCACATTAACGAGAATTCGGAGAACAGCATTTTTTCAAACGAGACCGGCAGCACTTTGAAACTGCTATTACCAGAGGCAAAACGAGTTTAGGCAACGCTCAGACACAGATTATCCAAATGCGAAGGTTCAAAGCGGTACCTTTGATGTCGCATGTTAAAATTTCATGACCTTCGGCCATTGTTTAAGTGGTTCATAAGGTTCGAAATTTGAAATCTACATGGTTGGCCTTTACTACAACGATAGATTATATGAAATTCATGGACTTTACTACAACGACAAATTATGTGAAATCCATGGACTTTACTACAACGACAAATTATGTGAAATCCATGGACTTTACCAAAACGTTAGAGCACAGATTACCGACCACCGAAAGCCTCAGTCATATGACAAAATTCCGTGACCTTGGGGCCATTGTTTAAGTGATTCATAAGGCACGAAATTTGAAAACCACAGTACATTAATGCACCATCAATTTTCTATTTTGATCAACGAATAAAGATAGAAATGATAATTAAGTGTGAAATCATTCAATTAATAGTGCACCGTATTTCCTAACCTCATAACTTAATAAAGTCTCTGACAGATTGAACTACCAAAACAATGGCGGCATGGGAAACGGTGGGAATGCTTAGCCTTCGTATCTGTATTAATCTGTGGTTAGACTATATGAAATCCATGGACTTTACCAAGACGATTGGCTATCTTTACTGAAACATAGGGCACGCTCACCACATTCAACAGATGACTCTAAACATAAACTTATGTTGACTAAACAATCAGCCAGTTATCTAAACGACTCGACTTCGAAATTATAGATCTAACGAAATCCATTGACTTTAAAACCATAGACCACAATTTTCATCGGCTTTAAATTGTAAAAGTCACGTGTACAGTGACGATCATAGAAAACGGGCCGTATCGCAACGCTTAAAATCTAACGTGTGCTGATATTTTTCGATTACAGAAAACTGTAATCACCGCTGAAATGTCAATATGTGATCGACCTCAATTTAAATGCAATTCTGTCTGCGATATACATATTTATTTTTTGAACTTTTATAGAAGTTATTGAAATGCAGGTGTATATGTGTTGAGAAGTTATTTTAAAAATCTGTATTGAAGTTGTTGGAAGTTTAATTTAAAGCCTCTAGAGGTCGTAGTGGAAAATTTATTCCAAATTAATATAAATAATACATCATTTAAAAACAGCTGTATTAATTAAAGAAGTGAATATGTCCATTTCTTGCATTCGACCCTTCAATTGGTTGAATGTCATTTGTTTCTTTTTTAATGTTAATTATCACTCGGTATATAGGTCGTGAGTGGTGAACGCATGGACAATGGTACAATTGCGGACAAAAATTTTTAAGTCTTAATATGCATCTAATAAAAGTACAGATAATAAGGGTGCTTTTCTCTCATGAAATATTCTTAAAATACTTTTTTTTTACCATAAAGCACCATAAGTGCATGTCTTTTTGGTACCATACAATCTACATTCTACATTAGAGGTTGGCAACTCTGGTTCGATGAGATGCAATAGATGGCGCTGACTGACTTTACGCTCGTCAGGAATTTCATGCTCGCTTGAAAGGACGACTTCGTCACCTCATAATCTCTTTACTTATTAGATTTCCATCATATCAAATAGATTTCGCTTTAATTTAATTAAGAAAACGCTTCAAATGTAATGTTTTTTAATGCAGCTAACTTCAGAGAGAAAGTCGAATTTTGACAGGCATCGCGTCGTCCAAGTTTCCGCTTCCTTTCCGTCAAAAATCGCCAGCCATGAAAGCCAAAGGAGAGGTTTGTTGCTTTAATTTCTTATACAATTGTAATAAAATCGTTACATAAGACCCACAGCACAACCATGTAAACTTAACTCTACAATTATACTTGCTGTGGCGATGTAACTCGTTTCAAGAATTTATTGTTTACCACGCACACGTGTTTATTTTATTTTTTTCCTATGTAGTTGAAGGAGTACGAAGTCATAGGGCGTAAGGTCCCAACTGACAAGCAAAAGGTGACCCCCCTCTATAAGATGAGGATATTCTCCCCGGATGAAATAGTGGCGAAATCACGTTTCTGGTATTTCCTGCGTCAACTGCAGAAGTTCAAGAAAACCACCGGTGAGATTGTGTCGGTGAAACTGATACCAGAGAAGACCCCCATCAAGATCAAGAACTTTGGTATTTGGCTGCGCTATGACTCCCGTTCCGGCACTCACAACATGTACAGGGAGTACCGTGATTTAAGTGTGTCAGGGGCCGTAACGCAATGCTACAGGGACATGGGGGCTCGTCATCGTGCTCGCGCTCACTCGATTCAAGTAACTTGCTCTAAATGACACACATGTGCCTCCTCATCTTAAACAAACTTTTGTTTTTTAGATAATTAAAGTCGAGCAAGTCAAGGCATCAGTATGCAGGAGGCCACAAGTGAAGCAGTTCCATGATTCGAAGATTAGGTTCCCGTTACCGAAGCGTATCCAGCAACGCAAGTCGATGAACAGATTTTCAGTCCGTAAGCCACGAACTTACTTCCTTTAAAAATGTTAAGCAGCGGACAATAAAAGATACTTTTTTTTTTGATGAATGCTTTATTCAATTACTGACTACACGTGAGACTCTAGTGGGGTTTCGGCGTGTGACCGTCCACATAAAAATTCCTCGTCGCCTGCGGTAACTCCAATTCAAGACCCTCGAGTTCTTTCGTTAAAATAATTTGGCAGCCGAGTCTTGAGTTTTCTTTCAAGAAAGGCGCCATATCTAAGAGGTCCTCTTCTTTTTCCTCGGGGGGGTTCAGGTTATCCTGGTGGTCGCTTTTTACGTAGACGTGGCACGTAGTACAAGCCAGCGATGCTTCGCAGGCACCCTCCATCGGAATTCCATAACGATGGGCCAGGTAGAGTACGTTGTCTCCGATTTTCCCCCTCACTTTAACCCGTTCGCCGTCTTTCTTAATGAAAGTAACGTTCACACTGAAAACACACGATGGAGTCTTGTTACTTCCACGAGCCGTAAACACTTACACCTCGTCTTCGGACTTGGGGTCTTGCCATTCATACTCGCCGTGCCCCAAACCTGCAATTGATTATAATTGGAATTTAAAAAAAAAGGGCCACGAGGGGGTGAAATCTGAGGGGATTACTTTTTGACAGGTGAAAGTGTGCTTTCAGTAAAATCCTCGTGTTACTTCTTAGGTTTTCAAAATAAATATTCTTCGTCGTTTTCAGGATATTACAAAACATTTTATGCACTTAACTAAACTATAGAACATCATTAATTTATAAATGCGGTATAGGTTATGTTATGAGTCACATTTGCATTTTTAGGTTAACGGTTAACTTGTCTCGCATGACGTAACGAGGTTCGCCAACATTTCAAATTAAAAATGGCAAACTACTCCTAATTTAATAAATAAAAGTGTGAATTATTCGTTTCTAATTAAAAACGAAATTGCAAAAGAAGTATTAATATACAGAACTTTATTGTACACACTAACATAAGTTGGCACTATTGTTTTAACTACTATTTGTTAAAAATTGCTAGAAATTAAATTAAAATCACCTGAGAATTAAATAAATAAGTAAATTATGTTTGTTGATAACTAATGACCGCAAATGAAAGATTCATTTCTATTTTCAGGCAAGGAAATAGACGCTCGCTTTTAGGTTGGCACTCCTGTTCGCGCCAGACATGTCAGAATTATTTTGAAAATTGTCCTGAACGCAAGAAAACGTCGCAAAAATGGTCGTGCTTAGTCTTTTAAGGCCTTCGTTATTTAACGTCGCCTTCAAGAATGCCCAAAGTATAGGTACGTTAATTCCTCCATTGATTATATAACGCTTTTAGGTTAGGTCATCTCCGATTTTTTCACAAAATGGTTTATAGGCACCCGACGGGCAATGTCCGAGCACCGCATCTTCCCCTATGTGCCTTCACGTTTCCAGTGGACCAAATTCAAGGATTTAACTCTGTTCTACATGGCCATTGGCGTGATACCCCTTACCATCATCACGACGTGCGCAAACGTCTTCATTGGCCCTGCGACCTTAAGTGAAACACCAGAGGATTACGTCCCCAAGCACTGGGAATACTATAGGGTATGCACTGATACTTGCTAGTATAACCCCTTGTATTACGTCGGGTTTTTTCAGTCCCCAGTAACGCGCTTCCTCGCAAGGTACATCTACAACAATCCTCAGCAGGATTACGAGAAGTATCTGCACTATATTTACGAGGCAGAAGAAAAGCGCAGGATCAGGTAAGTGCATTACACTCTTTCCCGAGTTAAGTATCACGCAGGTTTCTGCATTGAAGGCTTTTGGAAAAGGACGTGAAAGCGAAAATGGCCGAGAGGAAGGATTACCAAGCGTACTATTACAGGCCAGTCCTAGCTAAGTACCACAGGATCTCAAGGGAGGCCGCCGACGAACTGTTGGAAATCAGTGGTGACTAAATCATTCTTTTTTTTTAAATATATGATCTATTGTAGTCACTTTAGTTAGAAAAAGCTGTAACTATTGTAAAGTGTATTTAAGAATGTTGTCTGTTTAAAACTCTGACATTTGTTTGGGTGTGATGAAAAGGACAACGAGTTACTCAAACATATTTATTAAAATAGAGCTTACTGTAATGAACATGTCAGTTATACTCATAAGTGTGATGATCAAACTGCAGTCTTGCTCAGGAAAAATTAACAACTATGATTATAAATAACATTAGCTACGTTTCAACTTTGTTCCCCCCCTTGAGAATGGTTAGTCAATCAGCAATGTGAAGGGAAAATGTGCTCTGAAGAAGTTGAAACGTGGCCAGGTTTAAATCAATTCTTTTGGTCATCATCGGGTTTAATTTTTTTAACTTCCTTGATAATCGAATCCAATTTATACAAGTCCTTTAGAGACACTTCACCGGTTCCTCGCTCAAGTGGTTTCGGTTGGCTCGGATGCGGCTTCCACCCCAGCATATTGATAATCTACGAATTGCAAAGTTATTATTTTTAGCTTACTTATAATGTATAACAAACCTGAAAGGTCGCAGGTACTTCAGGCTTGCCGGTTTCCAAATCGTATTTTCCGTATAATTGCTGGTAGATAGCAGCAGCTGCAAATTGAGTATCACGTTGCAAATGCAACGACCGATTCAAGACCGCATTGCTCTCTGCCATGCCTTTTAAGTCCCACATTAGCTCGAACATGCTCGGGTATTGGATGATGATTTCGTCTGTGTCGATGGTAAGCATCGTAAACCCGGCCCTTTGTAAGAGTCCGCCGATGTCTCGGACTTCGGTGAACGGAGATATGTGAGGCGAGAGTCCACCTCGTCTTTCCAACTCGGCCAACTGCAAGCTCGACCTTAGTTCATAGAGGGTATCACCGCCGAACACGGAAGCCATAAAAACACCGTCCTGCTTGAGACCCTCCAGGATTCTCTTAAACGCTTTCGGTAAGTCATTAACCCAATGCAGGTTTAAGCTGGAAATAACCAAGTCTAGTGAATTCGGCTCAAACTGAAACCAAAGGATTTAAAGCAAAGCTCGTGGGGGGAAACGTGTGGTCATTAAATACCTGCATGTTTTCTTCGTCTAGCATCTGTTTTCTTACTTTGATGCCATCTGCGACGGGCGCTGCATTCAAATTTGTTGCGCTGGAGTCATACAGGACGAGTTCCTCGACTGAGTCAGGCGAAATATGTTTGGAAACGTACCCACGACCACAACCTGCAAGTTCATGTGTTTACTTCTCATCCTTTTTATCACATATGTTTTGTAGTACCTATGTCGGCGGCAAGTTTAAACTTTCGTTTGATATCAAAGACCCTATCCGCCAGCCTACAACCGATTTCATCTTTTAAATAATCATATAAATTCACGTCCTTGGCGGCCGCCGCGCGTTCTCTCTGCAACGTCTTCGTGTATCTGTCGAAGACCTGCACCGTCGAGTCCTCATTCCTAATCCCTTTTCGCTCTGCCCTATCGGTTGAAATGCATCGACACGCGTGCTTGCCATAGTCTTTGAAGTATGCAAGTGTCTTGAATGCACTTGGAGCGACTTTGAAAGACATTATTTACGGTTCCCCTTTACAGCACAGCCTTGCTTTAAATAACATCGCTTGGTTATTTCAATAGAACATTCTTGACGTGCTAACGTCAGTACTCGAAGTACGTCAAAAGCCCGACAGAATTAGCTATTGTTGAATTAACGACGCAAATTAAATGTTATACGTTTAATCTAGTCTCGAAAATGTAAATTCTCCAAAGCAGAAGTAGGTCAAGTAACTGTCAATGATTCAAGATCAGTGTTACCAATTTAGTGACTTTGTCACTAAATCTGGTGACTCCGATGGATTTCAGGTGAATTTAAAACTAATAACCTGCACCGGTTGGACTGTAGCATCTCTTGAGGTCAAATGAAAACGCTAACAGACATAAAAATCGTGTTCTTCTTTATCAGCAATATGCGCAAGACCTTTTTTACGCTTTTAATTTGAATTTGTAATGTCAAATTACGTTTGTAAAGTAGTGCTGTTCGTGTCAGGCTGTCAACAAACGGAAGTTATTCCAGTTGTACCATTTAAAAATATAATTCAGCACTGCCAACTCAAAAAGTGATTCTTGACCACTTTGTGCTTTGAACCTATTGGGTTCTCTTTATTTTGTGTTGGCTTCTAAAGTATTGCTTAATTTCCAAGATTATGCAATCAAGACATTCAGTTTACATAGACATCTTTAAATAACATATGAACTGTTTAACAGATGCCATTACAGAATTCTACTATACCGGAAATCTCATTTTTTGATAATAGAATTTATAGAAACAAGTTCCCGCTCTCTGGGTAAATTCCTATTCAAATCGTTATTTATAATTAGATTTCTTATTGATAGTTAGCCAAATTAGTAGATTTTTAGGACAACGCGTTTAGTAGTGACAGTTTTTAGTCGTTGGCAACGCTGAACGTGAACCAATTTTTTTTATTATCTCACCAATTTAAATTCTTTTTGAGAATTTTAATGCTGTAAAGGGTAATGAATTCTTTGAATTACTTTCTTCGTTGATGCACCAAGTAATTCTTGAAGCAAAATGGCGCTCGCATCGGCGGTAAAATTTAAACTACTGTCAATGAGCGCAATGACGTTCGTTTCGTTTATATCTTGCAGGTTCCATTTGTTGAGTTAACATGGAAATTCTGGAGCCTCATAAAGTCGTAGAAGCTCCCCAAACAGTCTACTACATCCCCGACTTCATTACAGAAGATGAAGAGGCAGACATTCTAAGACATGTCTACGAAGTGCCGAAGCCAAAGTGGACGCACTTGAAGAACCGCAGACTTCAAGACTACGGTGGAATTCCGCACGTGAACGGAATGATTGTCGAGGAAATACCCAAGTGGTTGCAGGCATACATGGATAAGGTATCCGACTTAAACCCGTTTGGCTCAAACAGGGCCAATCACGTCTTGGTAAACGAGTACAAACCCGGCCAGGGAATTATGCCTCATGTAGACGGGCACCTGTTTCATCCTACCATAACAACGATCAGCGTTGGATCACATGCGATCTTGGGATTCCTGGAAGAGCAAGACGGCCATCGCGAAGACATTTGTAATTTACTGCTGGAGCAACGAAGTCTGGTCATAATTCAAAACAGCATGTACAAGAAATACCTGCATTACATAAGTGAAACGAATGAAGACGTGCTTGACGGTAAGTGTGCCAACTTAAAGTATTGTAAAAATAAGTTCGCTGTCGGTAATTCGCTGCAAAGACAAACGCGTGTGTCCTTGACAATTCGGAATGTGCCTAAGCTCGCTAGGGTCAACCTTTTGAATGTGTTGATGTTGAAGAAGAACTGATGGTGGTGGAAAGTGCGTGGCTCAGCTGTGATAAACGCATTTATTATTAAAAAAGAATTTACAAAAACGCAGTCGTTCATTTCTTCATTCCGACATGACCTCCGGGCCTGGGCTATTCGTGATGTCATCCAGCGAAGTGTTCATGGCATCATCATCCTTAGAATCGTCGGACATTCCTTGGAGTTGATTGCAACTTGACACCAGCACGTGAAACTGCTTCCGCCTCATGTCGAGTCTCTGCTCGAGTTGCCTTTTTTCTTCGCGCAAGTCGTTCAGTTCAGCTTTCAGCTCGGCCAAGCGTTTATCGGTGTCCTTGCGAGCCGGTTGCTCTTGGATGCTTTGCGCAAGTAAGTCGTACATCATGCGGTTTTGCTTCAGGATCTTCTCCTGCTCCAGGACCTGCTTGTTCTTTTCTATCGTCTTCTTAACGTCTGTGATTTCCATTTCGAGCTCGCGCTGCAGTGCCTGGTAGTTTTTGACTTCTTTCTGATTCGTTTTGTGTAAAAGCAAGGACCTCTGGACGGCGAATTCACACTGGCTGAGCTGCGACAGCATACGGTCGTATACTAGTTGGCTTTCTTGTTCGGTATCATCGGTGGAATTGGCCCATTTTATCATGGTTTTGAGGAGAGCGTTCAGGCGTCTGTCATCACCTGTACCATCTCCGTCTATTAACAAACGTCGGCGTATGACTTCCTCTTAAAAAGAAAACAAGCGTGAGTGCACCATAATTCAAAAAAAAAATTGCGTGGGCACTTACCATCAGACATGTTTGGAATACCAATGGGAAGGCAACATGAAAAGTTAGGTTAAGTTGTAGAGTCAAGTCTGATCTGGGCGCCTGGTTGAATGGAAACGGTAAATTGAATTTTTTGGCAAATCATAAACGGAAGGTGATTACTTAACGGAACCAATGCAAATTACTTCGAAGTTAAAAAATTCAAATACGTCGACAAGTGTTAGTATCCAATGAACGGTTACTGCAATGTTGCCAACCATAGCACTCTTGTAGCGTAACTGTAATGTCAGTAAGCATCAGATAATTTAAGAAGTTGGAAAAGATTTAAAAAATGAAAGAATTTTAATTTCAGAGCCAAAGGTGTCTTTATCACCTTTTAATGCAGCGGAATAATGAATCGTTTGTAGTGGAAAAGTTTTAAAGAGTTGGCAACACTGGATTACATATGCAATTATGTATATTAATCAGTGCAACCAATCGTGCACAACTGATTTTATACATAAATTCATTAATCAAACTGCTGTTTTAATAACTAAATATTTCATCATCTTCATCATCAAACATAGAGTAAAACATATCACAGAGCTAAGTCGTGCTTCGCCGAAAGTTTATAATCTGCGTTCCCTTTTGAACTGTTCGATTAAAAGCCTTCCCTCCGCGTTTTCCTTGAACAACTCCTCCCGTTTTTCTTCCAAATCATTCATGAAGTTCTTTCTGGAACCTCAAAGTGAGACTTCGTTTATTGACATAACCTCAAAATTACCTGTAAACAAATCCGATGCCGCCGAGCAACAGCAGACCGCCAAAGAGCAACGGGAAACGTAACATCGTCGCCTTGCTTATGCGCTGCGCCATTTTATTGACTTTTGTAAATTATTACAGCACACATGATATGAAAACGCACAATAGAGTTTTTTGCCACGCCTTTTGGCGTTGCGTGGGGTTATTTGTTTTACGCGGAGAGCGGCCGCCATGAGAACCTCCACCTTGATCGACCCGGTGTTTTAGGATTTTCCCGCACTATTTGCGCCGGGACGCACTCCGACGGAGGGGGTGATGTCGAGCCTGTTCTAATTAAGTTGCAAGAAATGCTTCCGATCGATCTATTTATAGGATTTATATAACCGGTCGATTTAATTAAACGCGAGCCTACTTCGATTTGCAATAATATACGCGACATCCTCTTTTTACATTTAAGTACATATTTAATTTCTTGATGTTGCGCGCACGATTTATATAATTTTCTCGAATTGTTAGAAGTCGCTCACGAAATTCGTGCAACTTTTTACGTTATTAGCTTGCGGCAATTGTGGTAAAATAGTTTGAAATGATGGTTCTTGCGTTGCCAACTTAAAACTGCGCCGAGTGAAATTCCCCTAAGTCGACGCAGTTCGCAACGGAAAACTCGTTCGGAACGGGTTAGCGTGTCTTCTTCGGGCAGCAAACGCAGGTTTGCTTCTGCAGGCCGCCCTCCGTTGATGTGCCCCAAGTGGGGCCATGGGGGCAGCCACGAGTAGAGAGGAAGCCGAGGACGATCCCGAAGACGAGCTGTCGAGGAGGACCTCCCAGAATTTGGTGAGACTAACGAATTACACCCGTTTATTTAGATTTGTAATTGCACATTTTCAAAGCACGATTCAAAACGGTGGAGAATCAATTTCCGGTTCGAGATATTGCAAGATGCAAGGTGTCGTTACATAAATCAAGACGTGTTTGCTGAAATTGATTCGTTTTTTGTTTTATTACTAACGAGCTTATTATTTAGAAATATTTAATACTAATTAATTGATTGCTTATAAACACAGGCGAAAACAATAAACGGTGTAGAGTTGGTTGCCTGTAATAAGGCGTAAGGCGCAAGGGATGGTATAAAGCCCCAAGGAATAAATTATAAATGGTCTATTTTGCAAAGCGAATCGGTGATGATCATTTTTTCATCATTTTTAATCGTGGTTAAATTAAATCTGGACGTCACTATTTACCAAGGACTTTAAAATATCTAGATGGCCGACCATAGACATTTGCACATACTTTGCAAACGTTGAATTATACGTAAATAATTAATTTGTTTGTTTTAATATAAATGACTTATTATTGAGTGTGTAGATGAACGGTTAATTACTAAAAAAATTAATAAAAAGATAAAGGTTGATAAAAAAAATTGTCTTTGCAACGAAACTTTTGTGGTTAGTTAAATCTGCAGATGTCACCGATTACCATGGTCTTTCATATATCTAGATGGCCGTCCATGGACGTTACATATATTTTTCATACGTCTATGTGTAAATTATTTGTTTTGTTTTGGCACGTTTAATGTAATTACTAATTAACAATCATTGAAAGTGTAAGTCAACGACTAATTAATAAAAAATAATAACAGGAAGATAAAGAGTGATTAAAAAATCGTCTTTGCAACGAAATTTTAGTGGTTAGGATAAATCTACAGACGGAAATATCTAGATGGCCATCCATGGACGTTACAGATCAATTTCACACGTCAAATTATACGTAAGGATTGTTTTGTTTTGTCTTTGTACAGTCACGAGCAAAGACAAAATTATCTTCAATGACATTCTCTGACTTTCTCTTGTGAAGTGACAAAAAATTTAGTAATTTTTGATTTAATTTAACTGACTTTACAATAATCCCTCAGGATATTTTACCACGTGAATAAATAAGAATATAAAAATGAGGTTATGTTTAACGTTAATCCTGTTCTTCATAGCCGGCACTGCGTTTTTCTTTATCTATTCTTTAATCTGTGGTTTACGATCACTCCATCCCCATGGATTCTGAAAACTCTATACGGCTATCCAAGGACGTTACCAAACTGGCAGTGGCGTGCGTAAATATTTAGTCAGTGATAACTGACGTTACAAATAATCCCTCAGGATAGTTCACCACGAGAAAATTGTAAATAAAATCGGTTACGTATGACGTGAATCTTGCTATAAACGGGCGCTGTGATTTTCTTTTTCTATTCTTTAATCTGCGGATTAAGGGCGTTCTAATACCAAGGACTTAAATCTCTAGACGTCAATCCAAGGACGTTATTATACTGACAGGAGTCTGTTTTATGGGCGTTTCATTACCATGGACTTTGAAATCTCTAGAGGGCAATCCAAGGACGTTATTACACTGACATTAGCCTGTTTTACGGGCGTTCCATTACCATGGACTTTGAAAACTCTAGACGACAATCCAAGGACGTTATTACACTGACAGGAGCCTGTTTTAGGGCATTCCATTACCATGGACTTTGAAAACTCTAGACGACAATCCAAGGACGTTACTAAAATGACAGTAGGTAGCGACTTAGGAAATTGCCTCTTTAGGCAACACTGCGAGTAATTAACTGTGAATTAATTGTAATTAAAACAATGGAAGCTAATAACACTTAAGCTAAGTACATAGTATACAATGCAATAATTTTTTTAATCACTTTGTTATTTTAACCTGGTCAAAGCATTTCTGATAATTGTTGCAAAATGCGAATTAGTGTGTATAAGTCAATGAGTAATTAATAAAAAATAAAGAATTAACAAACAGGAGATAGCAAAAAAGTAGATTACGATTTGATTGCAACTATACGTTTACTTCCAACGAGTATTTATTGTTGGATTGAATGTGGCGGGTGACAGACTTATGTTAGCAATTGTTTTTTCTTTGTGTGTTACGCATTTATTGTACACTAGGCTCCTTACAGTCGCAGAAATTCTTTAAACAGCTCGAAATTAATTCAGTCTTATTTTTCCTAACTTTGTAACCGTGGTGGAGTGGTCCTAATCCGAGACGACAGACGTTAATTCCATCACGGTCTCAAATTTTGTTTTTCGATGATCATTTTAACGTAAATATTTCTTTAGCTATTTGGCTATTTAAAAAAAAACGCACTTGTTTCGAGACAATACGCCAACCAACAACGAACTTATGCTTAACGTATTCTTAATTTATTTATCATTTTGATTTTGGTGAACTTTGTGCTTCCCCCAATTTTGTTTGTAACCGTGGTGGAGTAGATGAAGCTCGAAACGGGAAACTTCAATTCCATCATGGTTTCAATTTTTTTTTTTTAATCAAAATTATTGGTATTTTTGTTTTGTTTTATGATTACTATTTTCGTATAGTTTTTACGCGGAATACAGTTTAATGAGTGATTGCGATCGTTCCTGTAGCAGGACGCATCGTCGTCGCGTCGCGTCGGCTCGGTTTACATTCCCCCCTCCTCTCATTTCTTTCTATTAGACGGTATATGTATTTTTATAAACAATTACTGCAATAGCACCAATGTCGTCGAAAGCAAATATATCTAACAGCTCGCGCGTGTACTTATCAGTTTTGACTGTGCGACACACACATGCTCGTTCGTTTCGAAAATGGTGGCGGCCGTCGAATTTCGAGTGCCGATCGCAGATACCACCACGGTGGAGTATTTTTGAAAGGCCAGCCAAACGCGAAGGGACATGGGTAAACCGGTGAGTCTTTTTCGCAAAAAAATACGGCGGGTGTCTTTCGTAGTAGGTGCAATCTGGTTTTTTGTGGTTGTAACTGAAACGATCACAAGTGCTGCGCGAGTAACAATGGAAAGATAATCTCACAGCTGATTTTTTTCCTCAAAAAAAAAAAATTGCCTAATTCAAGGCTCATTAGTAGACGAGTTGATTTCGGTTGATCGCATCGCCTTGTGTCAATATTTAATCAATTTTTTTGTTGTCACAGTGCGATTGTAAGAATCATGCTTGCACCGAGCAAACAATCGGCACTGACCACGACAAACAAACAAACAAACAAACCCATTTCTGTGTGCACTTCCCACGTTCCAATCATCTGCGTAATTAGTTCGATTTCAGTCGGAAAAATTATCGCTCGACTTTGGCCGCAAACAGTGAAAAGAAAAAAAACGGCCCGTGCGTGTAAACAAGCGTATCGATTCAGGAAACGGCCCTTCACGCAATCGAGATTAATTGCACTTAATTAAACAATGTGAGATCATCTGTTCCAGATGTTTGTAGAGCAACAAAAGAAAAATTGTGATATAACACAATTTTTTAATCACTCTGTATCTAAATCTATTGTAATATCATTTATGGCCTGTCTAACAAACATTGCACAATGCAGTGAAATCAACGATTAACGTTTAGTTTAAAACCGAATTGCGCGATCAAATCGATGGCTAATTAATAAAAAAGCCGTGTGCTGAGTTATAGGGTGATCAAAAAAAATTGCGACGCGCATGAAAACAGAATATTGTGTTCCGTGTTTTGTTTCTGTTCGTAGAAACATCGGGAAGCCTATTTAAAATAAATGAGAATCGTCGGAGAGAAACCACCGCACTGTCAAAATGACAGGCGTGGTGAGTGACTGAAGTGTCAAAAGTCATAGGTGTTGCCAAGCCAATAAATGCAGGATTTGAAAAGGGCAGGCAGTAAAGTTTATCGAAAGTATCTAAGTTGAAACTAGAATATAAAAGTCAGTTAGAATAACAAATTATAACTGTCAAAATGACAGTTATGCGTATGTCACTGATGGTGTTTTTGATTCGCTGCTTTAGTGCATTCTCATAGTATTTCCATCTCTTACTATTACATGAGGTTAAGACGAGACGTGAGTCCTCTAAAGCAGTGTTGCCAACTTTCTGAAGCTTTATCTGACATTCCGTGAAATGGACTTAAAAGAAGACTGTCAATAGAAGCAACTGAATAATAAATTTCATTGACTTTCACAGCGTAATAAAAGAAAACTGCAAATGTCACCTGTCAAATTGGATTGTCCTTGTCTTTTTTCTTCTTCAAGCACGATCGTCAATTCGTTAACACTGTTGCATACGGGCAATAATTAAAAGTGATTAAAAATTTCGTGACTTTCGACTTTATTAACATGTCAAATCCCAGGTGTAATAAAAAATTGTCAGTTTGGCAACACTGGTTACAATTGACAGGAAACTCTAGAAATTTTAATTACCCCAGTACTTAATTAACCACTTCGAATACAATCTCAAGGTAATACATTTAGAAAGGTCCAAAATTAAAAATTTCTTTAAAAAATACTTTAAAACAAAAGAAAAACGAAATGATAACAGAAAGACGATAGCCAGACACGAAATATTTTTCACATAAAACAAATCAACTCGTCTTGAAACCGTGTCTCTTTTGAAACTGTCAAATTGCAAAACTGTCAAAAATGTCAAAAATCGTCTTCAAAAACAATTCCATTTATACAGCACGGATTTGTAGCACGACACCATAAACACGGTAGAATTGGCAACGCTGTTGGTAACGCACGTGGAACTTCGATCGTCTTTTGTTTTTTCCTATTAACCAAACATCTGTTAAAATGCCAGAAATGTCAAAATCGTCTTAAAATATAATTTCATATTTGTACAGCACGGATTTGTAGTACAACATCATTGTTTAGCAGAATTGGCAACGCTATTTGTAACGCACGGGAAACTTCGACTGTCTTTTGTTTTTTCCTATTAACCTAATCTGTTAAAATGTCATATTTATACAGCACATATTTGTAGTACAACACCATAATTACAGTAGAATTGGCAACGCTGTTTGTAACGCACGTGTTTGTAACTTCGATCGTCTTTTGTTTTCTCCTAATAATCTAGCGCCTATTAAAATGTCAAAATCACTTTAACATACAATTCCATATTCATATAGCACGGATTTGTAGCACAACACCATAATTACGCTGTTTGTAACGCACGTGAAACTTCGACCGTCTTTTGTTTTTTCCTAATAACCTAAAACCTGTTAAAATGTCAAGAACTGTCAGAATCGTCTTGACGTACAATCTCATATACGGCACGGATTTGTAGTACAACACCATAATTATAGTACATTTGGCAACGCTGTTTGTAATGCAAGTGAAGCGTCGACCGTCTTTTGTTTTTTTTTCCTAATACCTGTTAAAATTGACACTTCATTCATTGCCAGAATCCGAAGCCCGATTTGCAACGATCTTTATTAACTATGATGTAAATGGAAAAACAAAAGACGATCGTCTTTTAGTAAATTAAATATGTGACAGTTAAAAGAATGTGAGGATTGGCAGAATGGCAGCTGTAAATTTCGACGTATAGGTCTAAATGTATTTGAATTTTTTGCCCCCTCTCCGCTCTCTCAAATTTTGTCCGTCACGTTTTTTCTAATATTGTAACCGTGGTGGAGTGGAAGAAATCCGATGCGAAAGATGTCAATTCCATCACGGTTTCGAGTTTGTTTTTTTTTTTCTCTCTCATGAATGAATCCTGTCTTTTCTGGTTTTTTCTTTATTCGTGGTTGAACAAATTAATTCTGAATTGATGAACGTCATTTCCACATTACGGCGTCGAGCTTTGCTTATTAATAAAAAAATTGCGCACTTTTTTTTCGGAATCTCGGAAATTAAATCGACGTTTTGTTTTAAACTGCTTTTACTTCTTCTTTTCAAATTTTGTTTTGAATCACATATGTACAAATTTATTTCTAGTTTCTCCTGCTCTTTTTCCGATTTTTTAAAATTCTAATTTTAATTTTAATTGACAATCTAATTTTTGCTAGTAAATAAATACAGTTTTTTTTTCCAAAATCCGTAACCTTGGTGGATTTGATATTGGACTTTTGCGGGTTTCGTCTATTACACCACGGTTACGGAATTAGAAAAAAAAATCATATAGTTTTTTTTTCAATTCCGTAACTGTGGTGGAATAGTCGAAACCCGCAAACGTCCAACGTCAATTCCACCACGGTTAGAAATTTTTTTTTTCTCTATTATTATTTTTGCTTTATGAAATCATGCAAAACAATGATGGCTGAAATTTTCATGTTCGTTATATAATTTTGATTGGCTCCGATTATGTTATTAGAGAAAAAAAAAATATAAATAAAGCGTTGATTAGATAGAACATTATCGTGCAATGTGTACGCTCAAAGTCGACATACATATTAAACAATGTTTGTTTAAAGTCGAACCGGAGCGCTCGAGGCGCGGAATTTCTCGCGAATTCAAAAGCAACAACAAACGACGTTTCTCTCTCTCTCCCTCTCTCCCTGCGCGCCCATCCGAGTGCGAACTTCAAGTAATTAATCAAGTCTGTTCCCGAAGTGCATTAATTAAAAGAGTTTCCCCGGGTTTCGTTTGAATTTCAAACGCCGAACGCATTCGCGCTTCGTCCGCAAACATTTGACGGCCGAATCACTTACAGCAGCGCACGCTTTTATCTGTTTATTTAAAATCAGCTGTTCCGCGCCTAGCACTACCACATCAATAAAGCCGAGTGCAATTGCTTCAAACTTTAATCGTAAATTGATTATTGAAACCAATTTTGGTAATGTCACGTTTGATAGCTCTGTTTTATTAAGGCCGTCTAGGTTAGGTTAGCTTTCGCTGCCTTATTATTTGACCAGTTGTTGTAGTGCGTTACTATGGCAACCGATAGTTGTTGTCTTGATCGCGCTTTAATTTTTGAGGTTAAGCCGACATCTGTTAATGTTGGCAGTGATTTTAACAGTCGAAGAAGCGTGTGGATCGGTTGCTGTCAAATGTGACAGTTCTTAGAGGTTACATTGTTCATTAAAGACCTTCTAGGTTAAGTTAGGTTAATTTTCGCTGCCTTATTATATGACCAGTTGTTGTAGTGCGTTACAATGGCAACCGACAGTTGTTATTTTGATTGCGCTTTAAGTTTTGAGGTTAAGTCGACATCTGTTAATGTTGGCAGTGATCTTAGCAGTCTAACAAGCGTGTGAATCGGTTGCTGTCAAATTTGACAGCTCTTTAGAGGTTAGATTGCTCATTAAAGACATTTTCCATTTTTCACTCGACACCTGAGCTGTTCTCTTTCCGACAATGTCAACTCTGCTTCATTAGAGATTTCTAGGTTATGCTCACTTTCGCTGCGTTACTATAGTAACCAATTGTTATAATACATTACCATGGCGACCAACGATTAATAAAACACGAGTTTAACGTTGCGTCGACTACGACGTTGCTACGGCAATCGTCGTAGTTGAGAATAACTAAGTATTTTGTGTTGAATTTTGTTTTTTTTTTCAAGATTTTATGATTTCCGCCTTCTTTTTTCGTTTGTCTTTTTTTAAAAATTGATTTGACATTTGTTTCGAATCAACGAATTTGGAATTGACTCTTTCTGTTTTCGTAATTTCCACCACGGTTTCTAATTTTCTTTGGTTCTGACGAAAGTTGCTTGCGAATGATATCGATATCGATATCGATCGTCTTTTGTTTTACCAACTGTCGAATTTTTTTTGTATTAATAAAGTGACTTTTGTTTTCAAGATTTTAAAATTTCCACCACGGTTTCTAAAATATTCTAAACTTTCTGTTGTAAATGAAGTTGCTTCGCGAATGATTTTCGCTGTTGATCGCCTTTTGTTTTGGATTTTTTTTATTGAAGGATTTAGTAAATCTGGGGAAGGGTAGGGGCTGATTTCTGTTTTACATTAAAAAATAAATAAATAGCAAAACGACGTTGCTACGGCAATCGTCGTAGTTGAGAATAACTAAATATTTTGTGTTGGATTTTGTTTTTTTCTTCAAGATTTCATGATTTCCGCCTTCTTTTTTCGTTTGTCTTTTTTTTTAAATTGATTTGACATTTGTTTCGAATCAACGAATTTTGCTTCTTTTTCCGAATCGCTTAACAATTGTTTCTTCGTCCACCTTTTTGTTTTCATTTGCTTCTTCGTTGTTATCAGAAGTGAGTGTTTCATTGAAAAAAAGTTAATCGAGTTTTGTTTTTTTTTTGTTGATGAAAGAAGATGGAGCGATAACGGAATGACTTCGTAAACTTTTAATCTGTGGCGGATGACAGCTGTCAAACAGTTGTAGCGTTTCGCTTATAACTTCACGTCACATTACCTTAAAGTGACATTTCACGTTGAGCTACATTCCACCTTTGATGACGTAAGAAACCCATCGACTATAAAACAGATAGATTTTTTTTATTGTCTGTCATTTATTTTTCCCTCTCTCTTGCCTAGCGGTCATATTTGTTTATCGCAAGAAACTTAATTAATTCGATGGATTTTCTTTGCCTTATCGCGTCCTGATTAAGAGTGAAGCTCGTTCAAGTTCTCGTGGAAATTTGATGAAGAAAAATTGCATCGTCACCGGTGACTTGATTGAAGTGGTAGGAACATGGGTCTACGTCACACGTGTTCGCTAGTATTCTGCCACCATCGAATTTATATTTACTACGTTCGGTATGTGTGTGTGAGCAGTTGAGTTTCGCAGTCGTGGAAATATCGAAGCACGTGCATCATTATGTGCGACAGATTATTAAGACGAGCGTGTTGTGGGGCTTCGCCAGTGCTTAATTGTTGGTGGACGATGTGAGACAGAGACGGACAGGTTTGCAGAAATCCAGATTCGAATATGTCCGGCAGATCTAACAGATCAGCTCGTTCCAGAAAAGTTAGTCGGGTACGTCCTCTCTTGCTCTCTGTGTGTGTGTTTGTTGATTATTATTTTTAACCCAGCAACTACACGCGCGTGAATAATTTCTTTGTTGTTATGATACGCATCGTTTTTCTGTTGTTTTTGTTTTAAACGCGTCGTCATTGTCTTAGATAATGAATTCGAACTCGTGTTTTTTTTCGCTCTTCTTTTTTTCTCGATCTAAAAATACTGCTGACGATTGGGATAGGCCGACAGCATGCGCTTTAAATTCGATTTGTTTTGTGTTTACCTGCCCGAGAAAGATGGGTCGGGTTCAAGCGGAAGAGAACTCGATTTAGTTTTGGCGTGCAGGGTCGGACTTACAATTTTTTCTACCATCGATGAATTCAATGAGATTTTAAACAATTAAAACCGTGGTGGAATTGACGTTTTCTGTACTGAAGATTGCCGACCGGATTTTATTTCAATGAAACGCACGGTGAAATAAGTTGTAAGTCATAAAAATTGCGTTTTTTCTTTATTTCCGAAGAAACGTAAAATTGTAAACCCTGGTGGAAAGACCTGAAAGTGCGAATCTGCTGTTGTATGTACAGAGGCAGTCTCATTTTTACATTTAAAAGCTCAGATAAGGAAAATACAAAATTAGAAAGTAAACCGAGGTGGAATTGAACGTTCCTGTTTTGGGGTCTCATAATTTCCACCACACTTTAAAATTTGGCGAATTTCGGCTGATTTTCGCCGCCGATCGTCTTTTGTTTTTAAGATTTTACAATTTGTCCTTTTTATAATTTAAAAATGCTGGAAAAGTGAAACTTGATTTTCTTCTTAATAAAAAAAATGCTCACTACATTCCTGTGCTTCTTTTTTTATCGAGTACGCAGGAGCGGACTTACAGATATTTAATTTTATTGCAACATTCAATAAAAAACAAAACTAAGAAAAAAACCGACCGTGATGGAATTGTTGACTCCTTTGGTTTCGAGATATTTTCGTTTTTCACATAACGTAAATGACGTTGCCTTTCCAATGATTTTCGCTGACGTTCTTTTTTGTTTTTAATAATTTGATTGACATTAATTTTTTTTTCAAAGCAAACCGCGGTGGGATTGACTCTTCTGCTTCGAATATAATTTCCACCACGGTTTCCAAAATATTCTCATTCCTGTTGTTAATGAAGTCGCTTCGCGAACGATTTTCACTCTCGATCGCCTTTTGTTTTATCAACTTTCTTTTATTTATTTTTTTAATTTAAAGATTTAATAAATCTGGTGAAAGTTGGGAGTGGATTTCAGTTTTAGATTTAAAAAATAATAATGGTGGTGGAATTGACTCTTTCCGTTTTCGTAATTTCCACAGCGGTTTCCAAATTTTTCTTATCGAAATTGCTTGGCAAATGATTTTCGCCGTCGATCGTCTTTTGTTTGATTATCTTTTGTGTTCAAGATTTCATAATTTCTAAAATCTTTTCGTTTCTGTCAAAAAAGCTTCGGTGCGTCGCAAATAATTTTCGCTATCGTTTTACCAACTGTTGAATTTTTTTTTTAATTAATAAATGATGATTTATGAAGCTTTCTGTTGTAAATGAAGTTGCTTCGCGAATGATTTTCGATGTTGATCGTCATTTGTTTTGAATTTTTTTTTAATTTAAAGATTTAATAAATTTGGGGAAGGGTAGGGGCTGATTTCTGTTTTAGATTAAAAAAAAAAACTAATTGTTATCCATGTGTTTGCCATTGTCATAGTCTTATGTTTTATATTACTTTTTATGACTTGTCCAATGTAATCTGTATTTACTTTGCTGGATCAATAAACT
Organism: Serrognathus titanus; assembly: GCA_039766575.1. Taxonomy (NCBI): domain Eukaryota; kingdom Metazoa; phylum Arthropoda; class Insecta; order Coleoptera; family Lucanidae; genus Serrognathus; species Serrognathus titanus. Next base: position 17,378,483 of record CM077911.1, on the reverse strand, counting down.
ATTATTATTATTATTATTATAATAAAAAAACAGTCTGTGGTGGAATTGACTTTTTCTGTTTTCTTAATTTCCACCACGGTTTTCAATTTTTTTTTGTTTCTATCGAAAGTTGCTTTTCACCTTTTGTTTTGTGAACAGTCGATTTTTTTTTAGCTTAAATACTTAATAAATTAACTTCTGGTTTCAAGGTTTTGTAATTTCCACCACTGTTTCTAAAATATTATCGTTTCGCGAAATTTACTTTTATGTTTTCATAATTTCCACCACGGTTTCTATTTTTTTTTTAATTTCTGTCGAAAATTAAATGGTTTCGCGAATAATTTTCGCAGTCGATCGTCTTTTGTTTAATAAATTGATTTTTCTTCTCTATTCAAGATTTCAAAATTTCCACCACGGTTTCTAAAATCTTTTCATTTCTGTCAAAAATGCTTTTGGTGCATCGCGAATAATTTTCGCTGTCGATCGTATTTTGTTTTACCAACTGTCGGAGTTTTTTCTTTTTAGTTTACCTAAATATTTACTAAATCGACTCTTTTGTTTTCAAGATCACATAGTTTCCACCACGGTTTCTGTGAAAAATACTTCGGTGCTTCGCGAGAAATTTTCGCTGTCGATAGTCTTTTGTTTTCTCAACTGTCGTATTTTTTTCGTTTGGTTTACATATTTAATAAATTAGCTCCTTTGTTTTCAAGATTTGACAATTTCCACCACGGTTTCTGAAATCAAAAATGCTTCGGTACTTCTCGCAACTTAACCTGGAAATAGAGACGCATTTACGTTTCAGATTTAGTACAATTAAAAAAAAAATTGAATACAGACCGCAGTGGAATTGATTCTTCTGGTTTCAAGATCTGCTAATTTCCAGTGGTGGAAATTAGCAGGTCTTGAAAACAGAAGAATTAATTCCACCGCGGTCTGTATTCAAAAATTTTTTTATAATTAGACGAATTAACTTTTTTTGTTTTCAAGAATTTGTAATTTCCGCCACGGTTTCTAAAATCCAGTTGATAGGCTTTTGTTTTTTAGAGCTTCCGATTTTTTCTCTAGTCGCTTGTAGAGTGTAAATTTGTTTTTTTTTAATAAAAAATAAAAACATGACCAAAATAAAAATTAAATGTCCTTCTCTCGATTATCTTTTGTTTTTCGTTTCCGTCTCTTGAATTTGACAGCGATTTTTGTACCGTACGTCTTTTCTTGTTCTTCAGCTTTTAAATAATTTAAAATTAAAAAAAAAAGGAAACATGTAACAGACCGCGGCGAATTTGACGTTTCGGTTAATTTCCACCACGGTATTTTAATGCCTGTCGAACACAGGGTAGATTCTAACTTGGGAGGAAAACGATATGTGAGTGCGGCGCCTCTTCTGCCATTATCTTTATTTATTTTTTTTTAAACAATATGCTCCAATGTCATCATTTGTTAGTTTTCGTCTTTGCAGTTTTCAATAATTGATATTTTGATTACATGGACTTTATAAATAAAGAATCAGGACTTTATAGATTAAAGTCCATGGAGTTTTCAAGAAGCTGTCGAATGCAAAGCTATACCAAGGACTTTACAAATACAGACTTGAAAGTGCGAATCATGGACTTTGCAAAAATAGATCGAGGATTTAACGAATCCAAAGGAAGGGCTGTCAATAAATTACGCTTAAAACATAAAGTAAAAAAATAGCTAAGGCAATATTATAGTTCCGCGTTTTGCGTTTCGAGACGAATGGATTTACCTTCATTGTTTTATTATTGAAAGTGTGAAACGCGTGCGCCTCAAAAATAAGCAATAAATTAACACCGTCTATGTATACTTCGCACTATTTTTATAACGAATAAATAGCAACTCGATTTGACGCCTTGCGCGAATTGCTTCGCAAACTCATTGTGTATTTTTTTTCTTCGTACGCAGTTGTGGCACTCAAATTCGTAAATACATTTTTTTTTGCGCGTGTGTCAAGTTGACTTCTTTCGTCAACATTTTTTGTAAAAATTTTGAATTACAACTTAAATACCACAGACTTTACAAAAGAAGACCTATAACTTTATAAATCAAAAAATTTCTGTATATAAATCAAGGACTCTGTATATAGATCAAGGACTTTCTATACGTAGATCAAGGACTTTCTATACGTAGATCAAGGACTTTCTATATGTAGATCAAGGACTCGCCCCAGAACTACATTCGTAGATCAAGGACTTTATGTATCATAGATCAAGGACTTAACAAGTGAAGACTCAAAACTTTATAAATCAAGGACTTTGTAAATATAGATCAAATATGATCGGCTTTACGTACCCGTTGCTATGGAAACAGACTGAGATTAATAGTCATCAGTCAAGAAAAGTGACACTGCTACCAAATTATTACTATTATCAAGTTTTTTTTTGTCAGATAAGGTTTATTGTTTACCTTTCAAAATTTCTCGTTCTTTTTATTTTTACTCTTGAAATAAGAACAGAAAATCGCCGAATGACATGAAAGGGGAAATAATTGAATTCTCGATGAAACGTCGCCTTCAAGTCCGAGCGTCGTGTAAATTACGCTTCTAATAATAAACATGATTTGTTTGTTGCTTGATAAACGATTTAATGCAAATGATAACGATCCAGTTTCCGCGAGGGGCTCACGCAGAGTACGAAATAACTTTCGATTCTGCCACGTTCGTAGAAATTCAGAAGAGTCTTGGAGATTATACGTTTAACACGAAGAGAAAAAAATATTTTTTGTTCTTAATACAATTTTCTCCGGGGCAGAATTTAAATCGGAATTTGTTTACTGACTAGAACATCGACCCTAAGAGTCTCTGGATATGGCGTCCTAAAAATAAAGTTGCTGAAAATCAATGAAACAAAAGGTCCTTGAATCGAAAGGGCCATAATCCTGCTGACTGTTCCTTAACTGTTTTTTTATGTTGTGGACTCAATGAAAGTGATTTCTAGGGAATTCCGGTCCTGATCAATAGCCTACTGTCGCCGGAATATAATGGCGTCAGGACGGGGGCGTTGATTCACACTGGCGACCTTGGGAATATAAAAATTCTGAAACTAGTGAACAACGTTACAAATAAGAACCAAAAAACGTTACATTTTTATTCTGTTTTTTTTTTTAATCTATGCGTTTTCTGTAGTATTTCAATTGTTTCTTGAATAAACAGATGACGAGAGGAACGTTAAATTGATCGCCTTTTGTTTCTTGGACTTTCTTTTTAGTGAATTTAAAGAAAATAGCTGAATTCTTTAGACAAAGAATGTCGAATCGGAGTCTTAAAAAAAAAAAGCAAAACCAAATGACGGGGCGTCGCCGACACAGATGAACGAGAAATTGGAAAATTTTTGAAGAATTTGACATTCGGCTCTGTCGGTTCATTTGTAACCTTTTTTTTTTTAATTCAGCGAACATTATATTTTTTGACGAAATTAGTTGGCTTTGATCGGTGTTTGGTTGGCTTTCTTGTTTTTCCTCCCTATTTCCTTACCTGTCGTATTTCACTTGTTATTTTTTTTGTCTGTCTGTATTTCAATTGTTTTTCAATTTTTTGTCTGTTGTATTTCAATTGTTTTTCAATTTTTTGTCTGTCGTATTTTACTTGTTCTTTTTTTATGCCTGTCGTATTTCAATTGTTTTACAATTTTTATCTGTGGTATTCCACTTGTTTCTTTTTTCTTTTTTTCAATTGTTTTTCTTTTTTTTTGTCTGTTGTATTTCAATTGTTTTTCTTTTTTCCTTTATATCGTAAACCAATTTTTTTCTCTTTTTTGTCTATCGCATATGAAATGTTTTTGTTTTCTCAGTCTATCGCACACCAATTGTTTTTCTTCTTACCGCACATCAATTGTTTTTCTTTTTTCTGTCGGTACTTCAATTTTTTGTTCGTCGAAATTTCACTTTTTCCATAATTTAAAGAGCACAGCGGAATTTTTTTCTTTGTGTGATTTGTAGAGAAATTAGTTTGGATTTTACTCGTTAGATGGCGCTGTGCAAAGTCTCCTTGAAACAAACAAATAAAAAAGAAGAATCACGTTGTTTTTTGCCGTATTTCAATTGTTTCTTGAGGTTACCAGCGACAAGCCAACATTGAGTCGACTGCCTTTTGTTTTTCTTTGAGTTTTTTTTTTTTTTTCTAAATTGAAAACGACGGCAGAATTTTTTTTTCAGAATATTAGATTCGCGGAAGTTTCTTCGAATTTTCCTCGTTAGATGGCGATTGTCTTTTGTTTTTAGAACTTTCGCTTTTTTTTGTTCTAAATTACAAATAACGGCGGAATGTTACTTAAAAAATTCCTTTTTTTTTACTTGTTGGGTTTGAAGTTGAAAGTAGAACGATTCTTCGCGTTAGATAGCGCTTTGCGAAACTCCCTTGAAACTGTTCGATTTTCTGCAATTTTTTTTACATTCACGCTGGCAATAAAAAAAGGAAAATCGCATTGGTTTCTGTTGTATTTCAATTGTTTCTTACATTTACAAACGATGATCGTAACATTAAATTGATCGCCGGTTGTTTTTTTGAATTGATTGATTCGTGAAGTTACTTTACATTCTCCTCGTTAGATGACGCTCTGTTTCATTATCAACAAGAATATAGAATTTTGTGTCTTCTTTTCTATTAAAAGAGAATTGCATTGATTACTGACGTATTTCTTTTGCTTCTTTAATTTACAGCCGACACGATCGTTTTTCGTTCGTTACACCTTCGTTTTTTTTTTTGATTTAAACTTCCTCCTCGATAGATGGCGCTGTACAAAGCTTCTTTGAATCTGTTCGATTTTCTTTCTCAGGAATTTAATTCTTTTTTCTCATTCACGCAGGCAACGGAAAAAACATAGAATTGCGTTAATTACCGCGTTTGTACAAGATCAATGGCAAACACGCTTGTTAATCGGTTACACAACTTCTTTCACAGTGATAAATTTATCGCGTGGGCATGCAACGACCTCGCCGGGACGCCGAAGAAACCGTTACGCGTAAGCAATGGGGGGCTTTATTGTTACGTTAAGGAAAATTTTCCACGCTTCAAACACGTTGTAGAATCGAGCGCGAGGAGAAAGCGAAATCTTTTACGCATGAATCATTTTTCTCTTTAATTTTATCCTCTTTGTCCCGTGCGAAAAACAAAAGAAAGACGAGAGTCAGTTTTTCTCTGGCCCGCGTCCAGGTAATGAAAAGATGATCAAGAAGTGGCGGCAACACAGAAGTCTAGAGGCGCATGTGATTCGTGGGAATGTACGCGCGAGATAAATCCATTTTCCGGGGAACCTACAAGGTCTTCTAAAAGTGGCCGGTCGCGTAAATAAATCGCACGTGAAAAATGAATATTCTAAGAATAATATCAAAACTAAATAAATTTATCCCGAAACAGGGGCGGATTTAAAGAAAATGTTGATCTGAGGGACAAAATTCATGAAGCCGTAAGTCGCAAACTCACTTGGACTTTAAAATCTTCGACGCTGTAAAATTCAAGGACTTTAATATTATAGGTCTCGTAAAAGTCATCGACTTTCAAATTCATAGACCTCATAAAATTCATGGACTTTCAAATAATAAACTTCGTAGAATTCAATGACTTTAAAAACATAAAATTCACGGCCTTTAAAATTATAGACTTCATAAAATTTATTGTGTCATCGACTTTCAAATTCATAGACCTTATAAAATTCATGGACCTTAACATAATAGACTTCGCAGAATTCAATGTCATTAAAACATAGACTTCGTAAAATTCGTGATCTTTAAATTATAGACTTCGTAAAATTGCCTTGGAAATTAAATCGATTATTAAATTAATCATAGGATGAGAATATGGACCGTAGACTTTAAAATTATAGACTTCATGAAGATTCATGGACTTTCAAATCATAGACTTTTAAATATAGAAAATTACATTACATACAAAACTATATAAAATCCAATCCAAAATAAAGGACTTTATAAACATAGACGGCCTTACCATAGATTTCTTAAAATCTATGGACGTTAATTACTTTACCAAAATCATATAAAATCCATCCGAAACCACGAACTTTATAAACACGGACACCCTTATGTAGAACTTTTAATATCCATGGACGTTAAAATAATAGACTTCGTAAAATTCATGGATTATACCAAATCCACGGACATTATAAATATAAACCTTATCATAGACTTCATACTCATAAGCCCGCCCGCATTCTGATTTTATTATTAAAGTCGTATTTAACTAAAGTCGTGATTAAAATAAATAAGAAACGTTGTAGCTAACTTTATATCAATTTAGTGTGTAATAGACTGGTAGACGAGCGTTACCTTGGGTATTAAACATGTTATTAAATTAATCATTGTATGAGAAAACGGGTCATAGACTTTAAAATTAAAGACTTCAAGATTCATGGACTTTAAAATCATAGAGTCTATGACATAGACCTTGAAATATACAAATTTTGAAATCATAGACTTCTTAAATTTCATGAACTTTGAAGACATGAATTTTAAAACTCATGAACTTTAAAATCACAGACTTCATAAAATTCTTAGACTTGGAAATGCATAATTTATGACTTCATAAGATCCATGGACTTTACAAAAGTCATTTAAAATCCATCCGAAACCACGAACTTTACAAATACAGACAGCTTTATTACAGAACTCTTAAAATCCATGGATGTTAAAGTAATAGACTTCATAAAATCCATGGACTTTACCAAAATCATATAAAATTCATCCAAAACCAAGGACTTTATAAACACAGACAACCTTATCACAGAACTTTTAAAATCCAAGGACTTTAGGAAAATTATATAAAATCCATCCGCAACCACGGACTTTATAAGCATAGACGGCCTTACCATAGATTTCTCAAAATCTATGGACGTTAATTATATAAAAATCCATCCAAAACCAAGGACTTTATAAACATAGGCAGCCTTATCATAGACTTCTTAAAATCCATGGACGTTAAAATAATAGACTTGTTAAATTCAGGGTCTATGTAGATTCATGAATTGTTAAAATCACAGATTTCATAAAATTCATAAACTAGAAAATTTTATGATTTGGACATAACCAAAATTATATAAAATCCAATCCAAAATAAAGGATTTTATGAACATAGACGACCTATGTTAATTACATAAAAATCCAAATAGACTGACGGACGAGCGTTGCCTTGGGAATTAAATACGTTATTAAATTAATCATATGATGAGAATAAGGATCATAGACTTTAAAAATTATAGACTTCATGAAGATCCATGGACTTTAAAACAATAGATTTTGAAATATTCAAATTTTGGAATTATAGACTTCTTAAATTTCATGAACTTTTAAAATCACAGATTTCATAAAATTCATAGACTAGAAAATGCATAATTTTATGACTTGGACATCACCAAAATTATATAAAATCCACTCCAGAATAAAAGACTTTATAAACATAGACGACCTTACCATAGATTTCTTAAAATCCATGGACGTTAATTATATAATTATGTAAAAGTCCAAGGACTTTCTTAACATAGACGACTTTATCACAGATTCCTTAAACTACATGGACGTTAATTATATAAAAATTCATCTAAAACCAAGGACTTTATAAACATAGGCAGCCTTATCATAGACTTCTTAAAATCCATGGACGTTAAAATAATAGACTTCGTAAAATTTAGGGACTATCTAAATCCATCAATACCAAAACCAAGGGCATTACAAACATAGATCTTACCATACACTTTAAGAAAATCATAGAGTTTAAATTGAAGCAACTTCTTGTCTGTTGCAAATTATTACTAAATATGTATGTAAATGATCGGACACTTATAATTGTAATTACATATTTTGTAATAGATTTTAAAATTAATCGACTTTACTGCTTTAATCCTAGGCCTTATATCCATCTTTTATGTTACACTTCAATTTGTTTTTAAGACTTTAAAGGACTTACAAATTTATGAACTTTAAAATTATTGACTTCTAAAATCCATAGACTACAAAATCAAATAAAATTCATCCATACTAAAATCAAGGACGTTATAAATATAGACCAGAGACTTCCCAACGACATCTAAGGACTGAATGATGGATAATTGCTGACTTGATATATTCAATGGCAACTGAATTTTTGCATATAATCGACAAAAAAAAAAGAAAAAAAATACATTAATCTGTTTATTGTTTTACATCTTGGAGAACTTCCTTGAATAAATAAACTATTATAGACTGAGCGATCCGATTTTGTTTCTCTATGACGTCGAGCATATTTTGTAGCACAAAAAGAAGCGGCAATAATTTTGTTTTTACGTTGTACCAGGGAGGGGGGGGGGCATGTCCATGTCCAAATTATTTACCACCAACACAAATACGTCAAGTTGTTGTTGTTTACTGTCCAGCGTCATTTTATTCAAAAAAAAAAGTTATTATTACGACGCGCTACAATTAGAAAGCACGCTCAAATTACCTAATAACAAACACAGAAAAATGTGGCTATTTTTACACATAATAATATGACGTCGAAGAACTTTGCAAAACAAAAACTCGTCCGATAAATATAAAGATACTTACGAATCGGAATACCTACCTCAGGGTAGAGCTAAATGCCCCTTGCTTACGTCGACTGTTTGCGGACTATTTTTTGCTAGTTAAATACAAACTGACGTACAGTGTTTGTCTATTTTTGCAAAACAGATTCATTAACAGTAAATAAAATCGGGGGGAGTGTGTCCACTTGTGTACACGGCGAATAAATAATTTATGTGATTCTCGGCCAATTATCGCCCCAATCTGAGGCCATAAATAGCGCGCAAACAAGACGTCCACATCGCAAATTGACGTCTTAATCGAAAGATCAAATATTATTCGCCCGCGAAAATTACAGGACAAAAGCCAAAATAGAACTATTACGTGAGTTTGCCCAAGCAATTCGCGTTGTCGCAAATGCTTTGTTTGGAGATTTAAACGCCGTTGTTAGATTTGAATTTCCAAAGAGATCGAAGTCGACGGCGATAATTGACGACCGACCACTGATTTACGGTTTATCACGATCACGTGGTGCCCCAGCTGGATGAACAGTGTGCGATTGTGGAGTAAAATGCAAAAAAAGAACAAAAATTTCTTGACCCAATCAACGGTTAATGTTGCGGACAGGGGGCGTTGAACTGGTGTTTGTTACAATGCGTAAGTACGCCGAAACAAAAGAAGGTCACAGAATTTGCAATGCGGAAAATGAAATTGGAAAGAATTCAAACGGAAATGAGATTCGAGAATTTTGTTCTAACGGACTATAAATTGCCCAAATGTGTATAATAAAAAATAAAACTCTAAACTTCACGAAAGTTTAAAAAAGTTCAAGTTTTTATGAAATCTATGGACTTTACCAAATCATAGACTTTAGCAACTCATAGACAGACTTATCAGGGCTGCGTTTACCTCGAGTAGAGTTAAGTAATTTTTACTTCACAACATGCAGGCAATGAATAGGGTTTACTCTTTTAACCTGACGATTCATGAACGATGTAAAGCTCGTAGAGTTAACTTCGAATTAACTCTGTATACTTTATGAACGCACTCCTGAACAACTCGTTTCAAAGTTCTTAATGCTTTCGGATTCAGTTTTGTGGACTTCTTCGAAACTATAGATCTAACGAAATCCATCGACCACATAAATCAATTTTCATCGATTTTCCAGTAGACAGTAGAACGCAGAAGTCGTGACGTCGTTAAGAAAAACATGCGAAGAAGGCTTCAGGCGGTGCCTTTGATGTCGTATGACAAAATTCCGTGACCTTGGACCATTGGATTTCATATAGTCTAATGTTGTGGTAAGGTCTATGGATTTCATATAGTTTATCGTTGTAGTAAAGGCCATGGATGTTATTGCAGAGGGCCATAGAAATGACATCCATGGTTTTACTATCACGATAGATTACATGAAATCCATGGACTTTACTACAATGATAGGCTATATGAAATCCATGGACTTTACTATAACTATAGACTATATGAAATCCATGGACTTTATCAAAACGTTAGACCACAGATTACCCAGATGCGAAGGCTCCAGGCGGTGCCTTTGATGTCATATGACAAAGTTCCGTGACCTTGGGGCTATTGTTTAAGTGGTTCCTAAGGCGCGAAATTTGAAAACTACAGCGTTGCAGTAATCGATTTCGACATACCGTCTCAATACATCAATGCACCTATCTTCAATTTTCTATTTTGGTCAAGGAATATATATAGAAATGATAATTAGCTTGAAATCATACGATTAACATTACACTTTATTTAATACTCTCATAACATAGTAAACTCTCTGACTGACTAAACTACCAAAACAATGGCGGTATGAGAAACGATGTTTAGACTATATGAAATCCATGGACTTTAGTAATGCTATACGCTATATGAAATCCATGATATTTACTGAAACATGAGGCGCGTTCAACGCATTCAACAGTTGACTCTAAACGTAAACTTATGTTGACTAAACAATCTGCCAGTTATCTGAACGGTTCGACTTCGAAATTATAAATCTACGAAATCCATCGACTTTAAAACCATAGACCACATGAAATCAATTTACATCGATTTTCTACTAGGCAGCAGAACGCAAAAGTCGTGTCGTTGTTTAGGAAAACATAGACATAATAAAATTCATCGACTATATTAAAAGTATAGACTTTCAAAATTTACAGACTCTTCTACCAAAACGAAAAACTTATGAAATCCATGGACTTTACCAAAATATAGACTTTAGCAACTCACAGACATAACATAGGGCTATAAAATCCTTGAACTTTAAAATTATAGACTGTTTAAATCCATTGACGTTCCAAACATAGATCGAGTGACTTGAAAACCATACAATTTTAAAAGATCTTAGACTTCATAAAACCCATGGATTTTAAACCGGAGACCTTACGACATCCATGGACTTTAAAACTGCTTAGAGACTTCATAAAATGCATGGACTTTAAGGAGTATGGACTTTATAATCATAGATTTCTTGATACCCAAGGTCTTCAATTCTATAGGCTTGATCAAATAAAATAAAATTCACCCTCTTTAGAATCATAACAAAAATGCATTCTTTTTAAAAAATCATATCAAAAATTTAAGCTCTTCAACATAAAAGACATAAAAACATAAAAAGACTAGAACTTTAATTTATTTGATTTAGTTATCTTCACGGACTTTAAAATAATAGACTTCATAAAACCCAGGACTTTAGAACTTCAAATTTTATGAAATCTATGGACTTTAAAACTACTTATAGATTTCATAAAATACGTGAACTTTAAAATCGTAGATTTCTTAAAACCCAAGGACTTTAAAGCCATAGACTTCATAAAATCCATCTATAGCCAAATGATGATCCCTGAAACAAAAGAAAGTCGCAGATTTTTCACAGTAGAAGAGAGAGGCGGCAAGTCCTAGTCAGATAAAGCCGATTGCTCGTGTCTTCAACCTTCAAAGTTGTCAACTCTTTTAATGTGTTGTATCATTTTCCATTTTTTTCTCGACCTATATAGTCGATTGTCTTTTGTTTTTTGTTAAACGAAAAACTCATTTCCTCTACGTCATCACAGTCAACAATTTAAAGTTGCCTTTTTTTCCTAACGTGAAAGTTCGATTGTCTTTTATTAGATTAAGAAAAAAAAAGAAAAGAAATTGACAACCCCTTTTTTCTATTTCATTTCTCGATAGCTTTTGTATTCATAGAATTTACAAAAAACGAATGACCAAGGACTTTAGCAAAACTAGACTTCGTCAACCCATGGGCTTCTCATAGATTTCATAAAATCCATGGTTTTCAAAATCATAGACTTCATAGAATCAATGGACGTTACCAAAGTATAGAGTTCATAAAGTTGGTCCACGTTAAAACGAATATAGATCAGAGATTTTACCAAGGACTTGATGAATATAGATCAGAGATTTCACCAAGGACTTGACGAATATAGATCAGAGATTTCACCAAGGACTTGAGGAATATAGATCACAGATTTCACCAAGGACTTTCCTATTTAAAACTAAAAGATTTACGAACAGAATTAGCATTTATACAGACTTTTGGTTGAAAATTCTCTTTCTCCATTCTGCAAAAAAGCGACGTGGTTTCAAAATTAAAACAACGGCAGCAAATTAGATCGCCGATAAATACTCTAATTTGTTTTTCAGCGCTAATCAACTTGACCTTGCGCCGGCAATTAAGTCCACCATCCGCCGAATAAAATTTAAAGTGGAGCGCGTTTATGAATCGCAATATATTTAGACTCTTCATCGCTGTTTCTCCTTCGAGTACCGGGTCAGGCCAAAGCTGAGAATGTCGCGGCGGTTTCTCGGATTAAAGAATCGGCCGAGATCTGCTTTCTTTCTCGTCGCCGAGGGAAAATTCCGTTGGAGTCAGCAGCTTCCGCGGACGTTATTTTAAACCGTCGTGTTCAGCTGAAAGTAAGAAAGTTGTTTACTTCCAGAAGTGTTATACGATGCAAAAACGGACTGGAACTATTAAAACTGAAGTTAAAAAAAAATAAAATAGGACACATAACTGAACTTTGCGGCACACCCATTACAATAACAATAGCGTATTAACTCACGCCTTTTTTGAAAATGATTTTATTGAATTAAAGAGAGTAAAATATGATTGTAGCAACCCTGCAAGGTTGTTTTGATTGAGTCATGTTTTTGATTTCGGGCAATTTTTGGAAAAATCGTAGATAACACTCGTGTGACCTCGTTACATCACGCCAGCATGTTAGTTAACAGAAGATAAAATAATTTGCTGCGTGCGCTGAGTTGAAGCCATTTTTTATTATTACGAAAGTTTTCCCTTCACAATCAAACCCCAGTGACAGTACGGTCCTGTCCCGTCCTTGCCCACCGCACAGCATTCCACGATTACCTAATGCCTCTTTTTTTATAAGTACGTTCCTGTAATTCCGCGTTGCTCGTGAACACGTGAAGGTGATTTAGAACTTTCGCTTTCCTTTCGTCGAACGAAGATGTAGTGTTGTAGATGGTACAACATTCTTTAGATTCCGTCAAAAACTATCAAAGTAATAGATTTTGTAAAATCCATGGACTTAACCAAAATCTAGACTTATTCGTTATCATAGACTTCATAAAATCCATGGACTTTACTACCAAAATCATAGACTTCAAAATTCATTCGTACTAAATCCAAGGACTTGATTAATATAGATCAGGGAAAAGGGTTTAACTTGAAGGGGTTCAATCAAGCCCGCGCTTTTCATTTATTTATGAAATTTCTCCGTTTTGGTATCAAGTAAACCCACAAAGTGTTCTGAACGCTCGCATGTGTACCGGGCCTTAATAAATCGAGCGACTCGTGGAAAATTTATGTTCACGTAATGTCTAAACATACGATTGTAATTCGCCTGAGGGAACCTTGGCCGAGTTACTGTTTCTGCTCCAACCTGTTTCCTAGTCAGCTGATTTACATAAATAAGCGCGGGAATGCAGAAGTTTTGCGTTTGTAGTCATCGCCGCACTCTTTTTGCAAACACCATTTCGATTGCAAGGAAGTATTACTTATTGCCAAAAATTTTCGGACAAACCAATTCCGAAACGTGAAATAGTTCGTTTAGTCCGGGTCAAGAAATAGTTCATTCCATTAGTAGTTCGCTCGCGTTGGTAGCAATAAACCCGCAATAAGAAGAAGAGAGGAAATGCGCGATTACATAATCGGGCCTTTAACAAACAAGCGCATGTCAACTGTTTAATTTGATGACGCGGAATTGTCTCGTAAATTACTTCGGCTTGACGGAACACGCGCATTCCAATCGGAGACTTACTTCATTCTCTAGATTAGACGCGACTTTTTTTTTTTAAGGTTATCTTCTTCAAAACCAAAATCTGCACACCAATCAATCATGGCGTACATTTAATTTTCTCGGTTCTTTTTTTTTACTAGTCTTGATCGCCTTATCAATTCTGTTTTAAGATGCAATTTATTTTTACCTTTTTTTTTTGTTTACGCGCCTGTGATAGGTGTGTTTTATTGGCCAGATACGCGTTATCTTTCAGATTGTTCGCAAATTGCATAGTCCTGTCCAAATCTGTAAGATATAATCCGCCTTGACGACTACATTTTTCTGAATAGACATTGCAAATCTAGCAGAACTGGGGATTATGGAGTTTTTAATTGCTCGGTCATGGCTTTAACTGGATTACAATAAAATAAATGTGCCATAAAAATCGAAATGAGAGAAAGAAATTGTATGTGCTTTACTCGAGAATAAAGCTCGAACGTTTCGAATAAGCGTGAAACACTTCCTACGTGGATGACGCATTGCATTTTACTTTGCAAAAAAATTTGCATCACTCAACAACAAGATCTCACACCTAGTGTATAAAATGGAATTTATTCCAGTGTAATTTCGAGAAAAATAATAGATTTCACCGATTTTCGCAGAGAGCAGAATATAAAAGTCGTAAGGTTGTTTAAAAAAAAGATGATAAAACTCATCGATTTTATTAAAACCATAGACTTCGCAAAATTTACAGATTTCACGATAGACTACATGAAATCCATGGACTTTAGTAACATAATAGACTATATGATATCCATGGACTTTAGTATCACTGCAGACTATATGAAATCCATGGACTTTAGTAACACTATAGACTGTATGAAATCCATGAACTTTAGTAACACTAGACTATATGAAATCCATAGACTTCAGTAACACTGTAGACTATATGAAATCCATGGACTTTTGTAACACTATAGACTATATGAAATCCATGGACTTTAGTAACACTATAGACTATATGAAATCCATGGACTTTAGTATCACTGTAGACTATATGAAATCCATGGACTTTAGTAACACTATAGACTATATGAAATCCATGGACTTTAGTATCACTGCAGACTATATGAAATCCATGGACTTTAGTAACACTATAGACTATATGAAATCCATGGACTTTAGTAACACTATAGACTATATGAAATCCATGGACTTTAGTAACACTATAGACTACATAAAATTCATAGGCTTTACCAAAACAATCCATAGACGTTACTACAACGATACACTATATGAAATCTATGGACTTGACCAAATCGATGGGCCTCTAGAATAACCGCACAACTCAAAAAGTACTTTTGAGATATTGCGCGTATTATACTCCTTATGCAAAAATATTTTATGTGACAAAAGGTCACATCATTGTTTACATACTGAACCTCTACTCAGTGCAACTGTCGTTATGTTTTTAATGCCTAAAGACCGCAATGAAATTTTTTAAATCGCTTTCCTGAAAATGTAAATTTTTTGAGTTGTCCATGAATTTCATACAGTCTAACGTTTTGATGATAAAGTGCATGGATTTCATATAGTCCATAGTGTTACTAAAGTCCATGGATTTCATATAGTCTACCGTTTTGGTAAAAGCCATGGATTTCATACATTCTAACGTTTTGGTAAACTCCATGGATTTCATATAGTCTAACGTTGTACTAAGGTCCATGGATTTCATATAGTCTATCATTGTAGTAAAGATGTTCTTGCAGAGGGCTATCGAAATTACTTTCATGGTCTTTACTGTAACGATAGACTATATGAAATCCATGGACTTTAATAACACTATAGACTATGTAAAATATAGACTATAAAATCCTTGAACTTTAAAAGTTGTAGACTGTATAAATCCATAGATTTTGAAAACGTAGATTTAGTAAAATATATGGGCTTGAAAACCATAGAATTAATAAAATTCATGGATTTTAAAATTACTGAATACATAAAATTCATCCTCTTTAAAGTGAGAATACTATCACTTTAAAAGGTTTGAAGAAGTCTAGTCATAAAACTCATGGACTTTCAAACTATAGACCTCGTAAAATGTATAGACTTCTTGAAACCTTTTAAACTGATAGTATTATCACTTTTTATGAATTCTATGATATTTTTAATTTCAAGGCATGAAATTAAATTAATAAAATTCATGGACTTTAAAACTATAGACCTCATATAATATGTCAAAAAGTCTACATTTTATGAGATCTATAGTTTGAAAGTCCACGAGTTTTATTAATTCTATGATATTTTTCATTTCGTGGCATGAGAAACTCATGGACTTTAAAACTATAGACCTCATAAAATGTATAGCCTTCTTGAAACCTAGGGTCTCAAAACTATAGACTTAATAGAATAAAATAATTAATCCTCTTTAAAGTCATAATATTACATAAGAATCTATCATAAAACTACATAAAGAGCTACATCATAATACTACATAAAAAAAAGTCAAGACTTTATTATAGACCACAGATTTACTATAGGCTTCATAAAATCCTGTGACTTTAAAATCCTAGACCAGGGGTGCTCAAACTGTCGATCGCGATCGACCGATCGATCGCGAGTGCTTTTTGAGTCGATCTCGAAAAAAATTTGCCGACATAGATCTATTCACAGATTTTGTTTTAGTTGATCCTCAATTAGGTCAAAATAATAAATAATAAATAAAAAATAATAAAATCCATGGACTTTAAACTATAGAATCATCGAACCATAAATTTCAGACTGACGCGCATAATGAATGAATCACCACGGAAGTAACCGGTGCCACAAGCAGTGTTGTCAACGTTCTTCAACTTTAGAGCCAGATAAATCCAAAAAAATGGTTTAAGAAAGTCAACAATAGATTTCATCGACCTTTAAGACGAAAGTAGAACGAAAATCCGATGTCGTTTAAAAAAAAAAAAAAACTCATCGACTACTACAAAACCATGGACTTTACTAAAATGACTATATGAAATCCACGGACTTTACAAAAACGTTAGAACATAAGACACATGGACTTTACTAAAACATAGACTTGATCAACTGACTTTATTTTCATAAAATCCTTGAATTTTCAAATCACAAACTGGGCTGCACAAACTATTTAAGCCAGGATTAAATTTAAGCTTAAGCTAGAATGTGCCGTACAGCATATTGTGCGTCGCATTCTAACTTAGGATTGTATTTAATCTTGGGTTAAATCGTTTTAAAATCCATGGACTTTAAAATCATAGATTTAATGAAATCCATGGACATTAAAACTATAGAATGATCGAACCGTAAATATTGCAGCTGTCAGAATGACGCGCCTGATAATTACTATTGAAATTTAACGAACAGAGTTAAGAATCGGTCTTAAACTGAGCCAGATAGGAAATAAAATGAAATAGATGTCATCGATTTTTCAATTGATGAAACAGAGCGTAAAAGTCGTGGATTCGTTTAGAAAAAGAAGGATCGAAGAGAAGTAGCTCAGATGCTATCATAACTCTCAAAATGAAGTGCGTGCCAAATACTGACGTTACAAACAGCATTGCCCACTGTTTGAAACTCTCTATTAACCCGATATATCCAACAAAAGAAAGGCCAACAAGTTTGAAAATTTCAAGTTTTTTTTTAAACTGGCGCTGTTTGTTTTCTTTTCGTTCTTGCGAAGTTGAATAGTTTTCGCTCGTTTTTCGTTAACAACGACCACGTCAGCGCTGCCATTATTCAATTAGGCTCGTTTTCGCGTTCGTAATTAATTTGTTTGCGCGATTCATTTCGCATCTGGTCATTTGATGAGGTGATTCCCATATACATTGTCGGCCATAAGTCGTGAGAAACGAGTTTGTTTTCGCCGCAATGTTTTTTCTTTATTAAACTCGAGCGCCTCTTGTGAAAATCGGAAGGAGTGGGAGGAGACTTTTGGCCGTCGGTGTACATATCTCGGTGATGTATACGCGCATGGTTCTAATTAATCAGAGATGAGTCGGCACTGCGGCTAATTATGACCGACGTGAAGTTAGCAGTTAATTTCCGGCAAAGAGTCATTCGTTATATCGCAATTTTATGATATGTCACGTAAAATTTTGCATTTACATCTGTACACAATTTTTTGCCATTTTATTATTCCGTAATTCTTTTGTTTTTTTTTTATTTACAATTATATCAATCCCTGTGATCCGTTCAGCCAAGTTTCATTCGCTATTAGTTGTGTAGTAAAAGCAAAAAACAATCGCAACTTCTTGGCTGAACGCCATCTCTTAATCAAAGTGGGAACTTAAAGCCATCCATCTTAAATAAGAGTAAAAATAAAAAATATAATAAATTCTGAAACCAAAATTCAAAAAGGCAGGTGAATGATTACGAACGCCATCTGTAGCCCAACGTGAGAATTTAAAGGCACTAACCGCTTAAGAAAGAATGAAAATAAAAATAGAAATTCGAATGCCAAAATTAGCTATAGCAATCCACAAAAATATATAAACTGACAATGATCACGAACGCTATCTGTTGGACAACGTGAGGATTCAAAGCTATAAGCGATTGTTTTTTGTTTTGAGTGTTGCACCTCTTAAACAAGAACGAAGAAATGAAGAAAACCTCAAACGAAAATTCTTTTGCAAAAGAAAGTCCATAGAGTGGATATACCGTGAATGATTGCGGACCCCATCTATCGGCCAACGTGGAAATTCAAAGCGATCTCAAGCTATAAGCGACTGTTTTTTGTTTTGAGTGTTGCACCTCTTAAACAAGAACGAAGAAATGAAGAAAACCTCAAACGAAAATTCTTTCGCAAAAGAAAGTCCATGGAGTGGATATACCGTGAATGATTGCGGACGCCATCTATCGGCCAACGTGGAAATTCAAAGCGATCTCAAGCTATAAGCGACTGTTTTTTGTTTTGAGTGATGCACCTCTTAAACAAGAACGAAGAATTGAAGAAAACCTCAAACGAAAATTCTTTCGCAAAAGAAAGTCCATGGAGTGGATATACCGTGAACGATTGCGGACGCCACCTATCGGCCAACGTGGAAATTCAAAGCGATCTCAAGCTATAAGCGATTGTTTTTTGTTTTGAGTGTTGCACCTCTTAAACAAGAACGAAGAAATGAAGAAAACCTCAAACGAAAATTCTTTCGTAAAAGAAAGAATGTATAGACTTTGAATGATTACGAACGCCACCTGTCGGCCAACGCGGAAATTTAAAGCCTAAGCTTTTAAACGAGAATAACAATATGAAAATATTAATTCGCCATGAAAAAATTAAGATAACGCATAGACGGTGAGTGATTACAGACGCTATCTCTTGGCCAACAACTGAAGTTTGACTGAAAGCGTAAAGCTAGAAGTAAAACGTAACCAAGAAAACTGATTTTCATTTGCCATTGTCGCCTGAGTTTGATGAAATCTGAACGAGCTGCGAACGATTTAGGGCGCCATCTCTCGCCAGACATCGAAAACGTTTTCTTCTAGAAAAATTACTGACGTTTTTGCGTAAAATTCAAAGAAATCTCAAAAATTTCTGAGCGCCATCTATCAGTAGAGACAACGAAAGTTTTTTCGGGATTTTATTTAAAAGTGTGAAACCGAACGCGAAAGTTTTAAAGCGCCATCTTTGGAGCAACAAGGAAATACAATGAAACAAACCGACCTCGAACAAAATTCAAAGGAAAACCGTCACACACAATGCGCAATTAAAGGAACAGGAAACGTTAGGATGTGATTAATTATTTTAAGGCCGGTTTCCCACTAGGTACTTCTTGGATCATCGTTTCCGCATCATCGCTTTGTTCAGGATCTTTACTCTTCACGGCCTTTCATCAATACCATCGTCAATGAAACTATCCTATTAATCGCGCTCGTTTAAATAACGAAGTTATAATAATGCAAAGCACGTCGAGATTATTTTCTTCTTCCTTGGAACGTGTTGAACCGAAGACGATCGATCGGTCGCGTTGACGTCGTCATTAACTAACAATAACAACACAAGAAACTGCATTTACGCAATCGAATCGAGCAGGGGGGGAGGGAAAATGCATGCGCGGCCTGCCGTGCGAAAATTCAAGGTTTCGCAGGGCCCGGGACACGTGACGTCTTCACGTGCAATACTTGCCTGTGCAATTGTGACATTGATACATGCGAAATTATCGACGGCTCAGTTTGATTATGAAAAGTAAACACTTGGTATGTACGGGTGTTGATCGAGTGTTTTCGCACTTTATCTGATCGTGAAACAAATAGAATTTACTTTTTTTTTTAATAAATATTGATTTAACATCATTTTGAACTACGGGCTAAAGAACTTTTATTCAATAAACAAACAGAGTGAGATTGTGAATCATTGCTGATGAAAAAAAAAGAAAGAAAGACGCAATGCGTTGCGTTGCGTTACGATCGAAGAGTCACCATCACCATCATCATCATCAGTCAGTCGATGCGGAAATGTTCTATCGTAATTGAGGCTAAAATAATTCGCCATGAAACTTCATTATCGCGCCTGATATGATAGCGCTGAAACAAAGGAATTCCTACGCGTCGCGATTGCACCCGTCCTCTTCTAATAAAAAGAAAATTAATCTTCCAAAAAAAAATATATTAAAGACGCAGTGGAATGCAGAAGACCTTTTCTCTAATATCATTGCACAAAACAAAAAAAAAAAGAATTCCGGCGTAATAAAATGGCAAAGAGAATCTGCTGCGTTCAGCCAAAGTCAGCGATTGCTTTATGTTTTGCTGTATGACGAACGCTTAGGATGGTTCTCAAGATGGTTTCGATCTCCAGGCGAACACGAGAGATGGCGCTCTGATCTTTGCGTTCACATCAATAGATGGCGCTGCATTTCCCATGTTTCGAAATACATAACACAAAACGATCCCATGTTTCAAAATACATAACACAGCGAAAAAAAGCCTTTAAGTTTAAAGGAACAATGAAAAGTAGAAAGCAAACTCTTTTACTTTTCCTTTTTTCTAACATAATTGCAACAAAAAAAAAACAAAAGAATTCCGGTCGGTGAAATAAAATGTCCGCGTTCAGCCAACGTCAGCGATTGCTTTATGCTTTTGCCACACAATCAACGCTTACAACAAAAACAATCGCTAAAATCTCAAGATGGCTTCTATTTCCACGCGAGAATCAGAGATGGCGCTCTCATCTTTGCGTTCACACCAATAGATGGCGTTCTATTTCCCACTTTTAAAGATACATAACACAAAACGATCTTCCTTAAAAAATACCTTAAGTTTAAAGATACGATAACATAATTGCAAGAAGAAAACAAAAGAATTTCAGCCAGTGTAACAAAATTGCTGCGTTCAGCCTTTGCCACATAGCGAACGTTCTCGACAAAAAGCAATCAAGATGGCAGCGATCTCCAGGCGAGCATGAGAGATGGCACTCTGATCTTTGCGTTCACATCAATAGATGGCGCTGTATTTCCCATGTTTTAAAATACATAACATGAAACGATCTAGCGAAAAAAGCCTTTAAGTTTAAAGGTACGATGAAAAGTAGAAGACAAACTCTTTTACTTTTCCTTTTCTTTACCATAATTGCAACAAAAAAAACAAAAGAATTGCGGCCGGTGTAATAAAATGACCACGTTTAGCCAACGTCAGCGATTGCTTTATGCTTTTGCCATGCAACGAACGCTCACGATGAAAGCAATCGCTAAAATCTCAAGACGGCTTCGAATTCCACGCGAGAATCAGATGGCGCTCTCATCTTTGCGTTCACACCAATAGATGGCGCTCTATTTCCCATGTTACAAAATACATAACACAAAACGATCTTGCGATGAAAAGCAGAGGACAAAGTCTTTTATTTTTCTTTCTTTAACGTAATTGCAAAAGAAAAACAAAAGAATTCCAGCCGATGTAAGAAAATAGCAAAGGCTGCGTTCAACCAAAGCCAGCGATTATTTAATACGAATGCTTTCGACAATAAACAATTGCTAGAATCTCAAGATGGCTTCGATCTTCACGCGAGCGTGAAAGATGGCGCTCTCATCTGTGGGTTCACACCAATAGATGGCGCTCTACTTCCCATTTTTTAAAATACATAACACAAAACTATCTTCTGAAAAAAAACCCTTAAATTTAAAGATACGACGAAAAGCAGAAGACAAACTCTTACTTTTCCTTTTCTCTAACATAATTGCAAGAAGAAAACAAAAGAATTTCAGCCAGTGTCACAAAATAGCAAAGAAAATAGGCTGCGTTCAGCTTTTGCCACACAGCGAACGTTCTCGACAAAAAGCAATCAAGAGGCAGCGATCTCCAGGCGAGCATAAGAGGGGGCGCTCTGATCTTCGGGTTCACACCAATAGATGGCGCTCTAGTTCCTCTATGTTTAAAAATGCCGCGAAACGATTTTGAAAAAAAAACTTCAAGTTTAAAAATACGATGAAAAGCGGAAGCAAAAACAAAAGACTTTCGGCGTAATGAAATAGCAGAGAGTAGGCTGCGTTCAACCAAAGTCAGCGATTGCTTTACGTTTTTGCTACACAAAACGAACGCCCAGGACAAAAGAACGATCGCGCTGAAATGTCAAGTTGGCTTCGATCTCCAGGCGAGCGCGAGAGATGGTGCTGTGGATGTTTGCGTTCGCCAGTAGATGGTGCTCTAGTTCTCAGAGACGGCGATTACTTTTGCCACATAACGGACGCTCACGACAAAGAAAAAACAATCGCAAATAGCTCAAGATGACTTCGATTCCCAGGTTGAATGAGAGATGGAGCTTTCTTTACGTTCGTCAGTAGATGGTGCATGTTTAAAAGAACCACGTTCTTGCGGCGAAAAAAAAAAGATGCGCAGAAAAGCAGAAGATAAATTTTTCCTTTTCATTGCAAAAAGAAGACAGGTCCGGTATAACAAAACAAAGTAGTAAAAAGAGAGCGATTACTTGGCTGAATAAGAGATGGTGCTCTGATCCTCCCGTTCACCAATAGATGGCGCTGTGATTCGCATGTTTAATTAAAAATAACATAAACGCTCTTGCAACAATAACTTTAACTTTAAAGATGTGATGAAATGACAAATTATTTTACATTTTCTTTAACATGATTATAAAAACAATTGACTTCCGATGTAACAAAACATAAATGTAGACTGCGTTCAGCGATTGTTTTATGCTTTTGTCACACAACGAACTCTCACGACAAAAAACAATCGTGAATAGCTCAATTCAATGGCTTCGATTTTCAAGTTGAACGAGAGATGGTGCTCTGATTTTCGCGTTCATCAACAGATGGTGGTTTGATTCGAATGTTTGCCCAAGGATTTGTCTAAAAATCCCACAAGACGACCTTGAGAAAAAAAAATCATTTTATTTAATGTCGATAGTATTCCTGATTTCAATTAACTAGTGCTGTCAGCGCGCCATCTTTTCGACGCTTCAAATAATATTTTGTGAGTTGCGTCACCTATACTATTTCAGCCAAACTTCTTGAAAGAAATTTTCGACTGAGCGACAGATGGCGCCCATAATCACTGGGTTTTCACCGCTCTTGCAACTTCCTCCTCTATATTTTTTTTTCGTCTGAGTAACGACAAAAAAAATTCAAACCATCATTAATAACTGGGAGATGATTTTTACACCGGCCAAGAGATGTCGCTATTATTTCCATGCTCGCCAACATAGAGCTTTTTGATTAAATTCCTTATATAGGCATTAATTAGAAGGATTGACGTTAAAATACTTGCATTCCCGCAAACAGTATTTTATTTGTCCGCGCCCTCTGTAGGAGATAACTTGTTCTTTTCAACCCTTCGATATTGTGCCGCGCAATTCGAATTTCTAAACATTCTAAATTGGACCGGCCTCTAAAATTGTGCACCTGGCCATGTTAATGATTACTTAAAACATCGAAGAGATGGTGTTGGGTGAAAGATCTGCCCAGTTGACCTGAATTGTTCAACAGAGGTCGTTCCAAAATTATTCAAATTTGCCCAAACGTTCTAGCAAATCCCAAAGACCTACCTGGGGTTGTTGTTGAAACGGATCAAAGGAGCACAGATTTGAATCTATTGTCTAATCTCCTTAGTTACACACGACCCACTTTAACGTAACCAATCAAAGACGTACCCAAACATTTCAGGAATTTAAAAACGTGGAGTTATAGTTCAAGTATCATTGTTTTCCTCCGCCGACAAGTTGTTATCGTTAGTTGGAGTTCAGCGATTACACAGTGAACATTATGTGCACCATCTATCTGTTTTTGATTTAAGATGGGGAAACCAAAAACGGTGAGTCCCACAATTTCCTCGATTGCCTCAACGATCCCGTCGAACTTTCCAAATCAAACTCAACCGGCCTTCTTGAATCGGTCGATGGGATTAACTGGAACGCGCATTGTAAATTTCTCTGCAATCAGGTTGTCGCGATACGTCCGATAAGATCAATCGTCCGCGCGCCCAATTAGATAATTGGGACAATAAAGCGAGATTAAAATCTAGTAAATCGGCGGTATCCTCGAACCGTAAACGCGTTCGTTAAATTTAAACGAGGATATTCGAGGCGGATTTTATTGGGCCGGCTATTTTCGGAACGTCCATGTCTCGGAAGAATGATTCGATGCTTATAGAAGCACTTAAGTTGGTTCATTGATTCGTCAACTTTTGCGTCACGCCACTTAAAAAAAAAAAAACAGAGTTACGATTTGAATATTTATTTTCCTCTAAAATCAGGACAAGTCAGGGGGGGAGGGGACGAGCGGAGATTCCAGATTTGATTGAGATTTAATTTCCCTGATAGTAATTTTAAGATTTTATGTTGGCTATTCTAACAAATCTAAGAACATCTATATAACCCGGCCGCTTCATTTGTCAAGTTTGTTAAAAAAAAAATTGTGGTTTATATATGTAAAGTCCATGGCTTTTGCTCTTGTAATCATGGACTTTGGTCTATAGAGTTCATAATTTCAAATAGAAATTGCAATTTATTTGGTGCCTAAGTTACTAAATTGTAAAAAGTAAAGTAAAGTTACTTCATAAGTGACCTCGAGGTCAAGAGGATAAAAAGTTTTTTGTTTTGAAAGTTTACAATATAATATAAATGTCAGTTAAATCCTCGCGCTTCACTTGTCAATTCCATTTTACATAACCAGTGGTTTATATTTGTAAAGTCCATGGTTTTTGCACTTGTAACCATGGACTCTAATCTATAGAGTTTCGAGTCTTCATCTATAATTTCAAATGAAATTTCCACTTCTATGGGGCAAGTTGAAACGCCTAAGTTATTAAATTATAAAAAGTAAAGTATAGTATAACTACTTCATAAGTGGCGTAGAGAATTTGACAGGTTGTTTCTAAACCTTATCAGATAAATTAGATATCATTCCTAACCTGTATTAAACCTTCGCGCTTTATTTGTCAACTCTATTTTACAAAATCAATGGTCTATATCCGTAAAGTCCAGGGTTTTAGCTCGTGTAACCATGGACTTTGATATATAGAGTTTTGAGAGTTTATTTATAATCTTAAATAAAAATGGCAATTTATTGGGGATAGATGAAACAAAGTAAAATTTAGTATAGCTACTTCATAAGTGACCTACAGATCAAACAAATAGGTTGTTTCCGAACCCTATAGTACAAGTTAAATATCAATCCTATTTTCTATTAAACTCTCGTGCTTCATTTGCCAACGCTTCATTTGTCAACGCCAGTGGTTTATATTTGTAAAGTCCATGGTTTTTGTTTTTGTAACCATGGACATTTAGTCTATAGAGTTTAGAGTCTTTTTAGGGCAAGATGAAACAACTAAGTTACTAAATTATGAAAAGCAAAATATAGTAATGCTACTTCGTAAATGACCCAGAGGTTAATAGGATAGAGAATTTGACAAGTTGTGTTTCATTTGGCAAGTTTACAAAACCAGTGGTTTATATTTGTAAAGTCTATGGTTTTTGCTCCTGTAACCATGGACCTTGATCTATAGACTTCTTTTTTTATTTTCAGACTGACAGCGAAGTTGCTTGCGAGGAAGTGGCCAGATTAACCGCCGAACAGCAAGATGGAGACCAGGCAGAAGAAGACGCGGTCTCGTACTGCGATTACCACGACATCCCCCCGCCCCCGGACGGCGGTTACGGTTGGGTTATCGTGTTTGCTTCGTTCATGTGTAACATGATCGTGGACGGTATAGCGTACACCTTCGGCGTGTTCCTGGGGGAATTCGTGAATTACTACGACGAGCCGGCCGGTAAGACGGCGTGGGTGGGCTCCCTCCTTTCGGGGATGTACTTGAGTGCGGGTCCTGTGGTGAGTGCCCTTGCGAACAAATACGGGTGTCGCGCTGTATGTGTGGCGGGCGGTTTAATTTCCACCGCGGCTTTCGTCCTATCCACCTTCAGCCCTACCGTTAACATCCTCATGTTGACCTACGGTGTAATGGGGGGGATAGGGTTCGGCCTGATCTACCTCCCGGCGGTCGTCTGCGTCGGGTATTACTTCGAAACCAAGCGTTCTTTAGCGACGGGCATTGCCGTGTGCGGCTCCGGCGTGGGGACTTTCGCTTTCGCCCCCTTGGCCACCGCCCTTCTAGAAATGTACGACTGGAAGGGGGCGAACCTGATCCTCGCGGGTTTGATTTTAAACTGCGTGGCGTTCGGGGCGTTAATGCGACCCTTGGAGTACCCCAAGGAATCCAGTGTTAAACCCTTGCTGCAGAGGATGGCGGAGGAGAGGCGTATACAAATGGAAAGGGGTAGCATCGGGGGTTCGTACTTCATGGTGCAGTTACCTGATGGTACCATGGAGAAGAGGCAAAAGCAACCGCTGAATATAGATCCGGGCGTTCACTCCAGTTTCAACCTGGACCAGCTCGCGCCTGGTACACCCATCACACCCATACCAACCGTACCAACACTGCCAACCATTGCTGAGGTTAAAGTACAAGAGCACAGTGGAAGTTCGGGGAATTCCAGCACGGGGGGGAGTGCCGCTGATTTGAAGGTGAAAAATCCTCGCATTGGGGAGTTGAGGCAGCAGGAAAATAAGGGTCCAAATCGCCCCATGGTTGATGGGGTCGGGCCGGATATAGATCGCCTACCGCGGAATGCCAGTCAGCCGGCGTTCACCACTCACGTCCAGGGATTGCCCAAGAACGGTTCCGTGCCATTTTTCGACCGCGTAAGGAAACCATCAGTCGGCGAGCGCTTCAAGCCGAGTTTAAACCCCATCAAGTCGTCGTCGAGGGGCACCATGAATTCCAACGGGGATATGAGGAGGAGCACGCGCTTATCGACGCCGTCGTTCATGGGGAGCAGGAATAATAACGCAGAAGTAAGTCCACATATCCCCCAAGAGTTTTTTTCAGGCAATTACTACCGTGCGATCAAATAAAAAAATTAGAAACAGTTTCTAGATTGGCAACACTGACGTGAGTTAATGACAGCTGACAGTAGAAATTAAGGTTATGTTAATTGACCCATTTAAGAAATGCCTTTGCCTTTTTCTGTTGTAACTTTTTTGTCATTGTTTAATTATTTTTTTCGTTAATATTATACAATCCCAATACTCCCAATATCTCGGAGACGGTTCGAAACAAAAAATCAATTAATCATAAAAAATCGACTAAATTTGAAACTACTTTTTAGCTTCGTCTACAGAAGAATCAAAATATAAAAAAAAATTCTTTTTCTCGAAATGTTCAGGCGATACTAGTTGCCTAAATGAAATTGGGACAACCTGTATAGTTTAGCTGAATTTATTTTTCTTTTCCTTAGCGGATCACCGGTAAAATACCTGAAGCACCCTGTATATTCCCCATTAAATCAGAGCTGGACGCTTCAGTTGTCATAGAACCATTCTTAATGCCCAGTCTGTCCTGAAAGTCACCTCACATCACAGAATTTTTCAGAAACACGTCCTTGCCGTTTCCGCGAACTCTATATTTAAGCTAATCTAAGTTTCGTTCCAACTAAAATCACTCTGCTTCCAATTCGGCTGCGTCAGGTAAAAATTAGTTTCGATTTCGTACCGCCCACCACTTCGAGGACGGGGCCGGGCCGAGCGTTGCGTTTTTGTTTTTCTTTTTAACACTACGAATGGTGTCTTGTTTGTTAACAACCGAGGGGCGTCACCCATTATTATTATTACGTCACGGCCTTTGATCCCCGTGCACTTACGAGAAAGAGTGGGCGGATTGTGTAACTTGGAGGGCGTCCAGGACGAAATGCAATGGAAAAGTTTCGGATAATGAAGGGGGCGGAGCGTGCGGAAACGCCAAAAATTTTGGCTATTTTTGAAATGTCATGGGCGCGTGGGAAAGAACGACGCGACGTCTGACGGTTCGAAACTTGTAGTTAAATTTGTTTCCCGCTTTAATTATCACTGAAGGGACTTTCGAAAAAAAAGGGCATCGTTTTCTTGACTTGCCTATATGTAGATGGAACTCGGTTGATACTCTTTTGCTCGAACCAGGGCGATGTTAAAGTTTCAGAATCAATTAGATTATGCGTGATTCGAACTCCCCTCCTCCTTCCTAACAGTTTTTTTGGACACTTCATTCTTTAGCTACCAAAAAATGTAGGTCACCTTTTTCTAATTTTTGGAATTTTTTAGTAGTATTTTTTAAAAATATTTTTAATTGTGATAATATAAAAAAAAATTACTAAAATGCGTTTATGCAACTCGCCTCGCATGAATGCTTGATTGGTTGCGTATGCACTAGGCGTGCGTATATACCATGCGTTCAGAAATAATTGAGAGTCACCTGACTGGCTGGTATACGTGGGCAATTCCAAACATACCTGTGAGTTCAAACAAAATTCCCCAACTATACAGGGTTGCCAGATGGGGAACTTTTTAATTTTTTTCCAAAATAACTATTATGTCGTGATATTTTTAAATTAAACGCAATAAAATTAATTTGGGGTATTTTTAACATTTTATTTTGGAAAACGGTACAAGACATCTGGCAACACTGCGACCAAAAATGCTACCACTGTTGCCAATTTAGCGATTTTGGGTGAAATTTCAGACAAATTTTAATAAATTCAAGCGTCTCTAACACTTAGTGTTTTTACGACCGGTTTAGTGACATATCTAGTGATTTTTTTCACATAATAATAACTAATTTAGTTAATTTATTTAATTTTGGGTGTCATTTTTTATCATAAAATTGTTAGCGAGGTTCACCAAGCGTAAAAAATGAGTTCTTCTTTACCAACCAAACTGTAAAGTTATGCCCAGTGTTGCCAACTTAGTAATTTTGTCACTAGATCGGATGACTTTTTGTTGAAATTTCAGATGACTTTAGTGATAAGTCTAGTGATTTTATTCGAAAACAAAAAAAAAATATTTCAAGTAATTCTGTTATTTCGTGACTCCATCTGTCGTAAAATAATCAGTCATAACAATCGCGTTCTTCTTTACCAACAAATATGCAAACGAAGGAATTTTTTTACATTTTTGTAAAAACGCCGTTCTGACAATTTGCAAAAGCAAAAAGAATACCACGAATGATTGTTTCCTGTCAAAAAAAAAAAACAATCGAAAGTTTTCCTTTCTACCATCGATCGTATTTTGTCTTTATTCTCTATTTTTTTGTGTCTTTCGAGGAAGAAATCGCTGCTATCTTGAAAGACAATTTGTGTGGCAGTTGACTTTTGTATTTTAAGAAGAAAACAGTCGAAATTCGAATATCTTTTGTTATCGCTTTTAATTTATTTTTATATTTTAATCGTGAAACCAAACAAAGTATGCGACCTCTGGTGGTCAATAGTGGTAGCATCTTTTGATGGTATCAATGTTGACCACCAGAGGTCGCTTGCTGTTGCCAATTTAGTGATTTTGGATGAAATTTTAGGCAAATTTTAGTAAATTCAGGCATGTCTAAAACCTTAGTGATTTTACGTGACCTATCTAGTGATTTTTTTCATTTAATAATTATTTTATTTCATTTTGTGGTAACTTTTATCATAAAATAGTTAGCGCTGTTCGCAAAACGTAAAAAATGAGTTCTTCTTTACCAACCAAACCTGTAAAGTTATGTCCAAAGTTGCCAACTTAGTGATTTAGTCACTAGGTCGGGTGACTTTTTGTTGAAATTTCAGACGACTTTAGTAACAAGTCTAATGATTTTATTTAAAAATAATGTTGACCAAAAAAAAAAAAAGAAAGTTATTTTGTGATGACAGCTGTCATAATATAATTAAGTCAACAAAATCGCGTTCTTCTTTACCAACAATAGATGCAAGCAAAGGAATTTTTTACGTTTTTGCAGAAGCGACATTATGGCAATTTGCAGAAGCAGAAAGAACGACAAAGAAGAAAAAATGAATAACGATAGATTCCTGATTGATTTATTGATTTTTAAAGAAAAAAAAAACAATCGAAAGTTTTCCTTTCCACCATCGATCGTGTTTTGTTTTTTTTTGTTTCTGTTTTCTGTGTCTTTCAAGGAAAAAACCGCGTCTTTCTTGAAAGGCAGATGAGTTTTGTGTTTTATGAAGAAAACAGGCGAAATTCGAACATCTTTTAATTTATTTTTGTTTTTTATTCGCGAAACCAAACAATGGAGGCGACCTCTGGTGGTCAATGTTGATACCATCAAAAGGGTGGACAACGTTTCACGAAGAAAAACAAGAAAAAAAAACAACTGATATAAAATGGACACGCAACGTGTAACATATAGGTTATGCAATCACCCTTTTATCGGCCATTTTGCAATTAACAGCGACCTCTTGCATTGACAATTAAGTCGCGAACACTCAAATCGTGGATCTTTTTTTTTCGTTTCTTGCATTAAACAATCGATCGTCTTTTGTTTATGTTTTTGACAAAAACCATCAATTCTGGTTTCCTTTTTTCATTTTAACTGAGACCAGTGTTGCCAAACCTAATACGCTTGAGTAGAATAATTAAATATTTCATGTTGTGTTCGTGGTGAATTATTATTATTATTTAACTAAAGCGAAAGTCGATTGGCAACACTGGGTGTTACATAGGAAATTACAAAAATATTCAATCCCCAATAGATTGAATTTAATTATTTTAGTAGTAAGTTGCAGGTACAGAAAAATAATTTCCAAACTGACACCACTTCAGAATAACAATAAAATGAAATAAATAAATTAGCTTTCAAGAAAGCTAGAATTAGGAAAAATATTTAAACTTTACAGTTAGTGGAAGTTCAGTCATGTTTTGCAACGCTGAAAAATATAAAATGACTAGAAGTCACGTGACCCTCAAGTATTCATGAAGGCACTGTACTTGTAATTGTTACACGAGATACACCGAGGTCGATACTCGGCGCCTCCATTGTTACGCGCTCCTTCAGGGATACGTATTTGGGGGGGTGGGGTCGTAACCCTCACAGAAAGCCTAGCTCGAGGTACCTAATGTTTGAGACTTAGAGAAATTGGTACTTACTTAGCACTCTCTCTTTAAAGACTGCAGGGAGTCTTCTGTATTTACCCCAGCTAGTTTTGGGGGTGGACCAGGTAGCATCTTCTGCTATCAACTGTTTCTACCTGGTACTCTCCCCCATAACTACTGATAGCCACTCATAGATGGCATCTGAGCCATGTTCATGACGTCTTCTGTATTTACCTCAGCTAGTTTTGGGGGTGGACCAGGTAGCATCTTCTGCTATCAACTGTACCTCTTCCCCTTAACTACTGATAGCCACCCACAGATGGCATTTGAGCCGTGTTGATGACGATATAATGAATACATTTTGCAGGTTGACGTCGAAAGCCTAGCAGCATACACCTCGTCGAAGATGTCCCTGGCCAAAGAGAAGCCCCAAATCGTGCGCCCCCTATCGAGGAAGGACATTTTCTACTCGGGATCCGTGGTCAACCTCCCCGAGTACCAATCCCAAAAGTCCATCACCAACTACAGGCAGAGCATAGTCAGTATCCCGAGGCCGAGCAGGACCGAGACGGTCGAGGGGGAAAAAATCGAGCGTAAGATTTTTTACCAAAAAAAAAAGAAAC
Organism: Serrognathus titanus; assembly: GCA_039766575.1. Classification (NCBI taxonomy): domain Eukaryota; kingdom Metazoa; phylum Arthropoda; class Insecta; order Coleoptera; family Lucanidae; genus Serrognathus; species Serrognathus titanus. The sequence continues at coordinate 17,346,776 of CM077911.1, read as the reverse complement.
GCATGGGAACAAATTTGTTTTTTTTTTTTGCAGAATACGATTTGTGTCCGTGCTTCGTCGTGCCCGAGGGAATCAAGTCCACCCTGGCGCAGATGTTGGACGTCAGTCTGCTGAAGAATCCAGTTTTCATGTTGATCGGCATTTCGAACTTGTTCGGGATGGCCGGACTGTATGTGCCGTTCGTGTATTTGGTGGATGTGGCCAAGAAAGATGTGAGTGACTTTCTTTCTTTGGATTTAAATGGTTCGTAGATGAGTAATTCTTTTGTTTTTCCAGAACATTGATAGTAGTAGTGCTTCATTTCTCATCTCGATCATCGGCATCACCAATACTGTTGGACGTATAGCCTGTGGGTACTTTGCGGACTTCCCCCAAGTCAACGCACTCTTCGTCAACAACATCTGCCTCGTGATTTCGACGGTGACCGTAGTACTAACCCCGTTTTGCCACACCTACGCTGCTTACGTGACCATGTCAATATTCTTCGGGATTGCAATCTGTAAGGTCATTGTAATTCCGTTCGAAATGGTTTGTTATACTTGTGCCATTCCAGCCGGATACATATCATTGACTTCAATCATCCTAGTCGACCTCCTGGGGCTGGATAAACTCACGAGTGCTTTCGGCTTGTTAATCCTGTTCCGTGGAGCTGCCGCAATTGTAGGCTCGCCCCTCGCCGGCGCCATCTACGACGCCACCCAATCGTACGACATACCATTTTTCGTGGCGGGCGGATTGTTTGGGGTGTCTGCCATCACCAGCTTCTTGGCCCCGTGCTTGAAGAAGTTCTCACCGGCGGAAGCGCCCCCTATAATCGGCGATGTGCTCACGCCCATAGACGAGGATGAGGAGGAAGATGAAGACGGACCGATCACGATCGGAACCATTCCTGAGATAGTGGAACCGGCGCAGAGCCCCGAACAAAGAGAGATAAAACAGATTGAATCTGTGCTATAAAGCAATTTTACAATACTAACGTTACCCACCCTCCCCCCCTTATAATACTTGATCAGAAGAGTCTATTGTATATAGTATATGTTTAATTCTAGGAATATTAACACAACAACAGTTATGATGTTAGTTTTAAGTAGAAATTAATTTTATCAAGTGATTAATTACTATTAGTCGTAAGTGATACATGTAACAGTATTGTCGTGGTGTGTTTTAGTCAATTCAATGCGGAGGAGCGCGAATGTGTATATATACATAAAATTAATTCTCTGGACAATATGTTATTATTAATAATCAAGTAGCTGCTGAAACAAATGACGTAGGATCGACGCACAGTTTTATTCGTCCCTCTGTACATAAGATGGTGTTTTGTTTCATCGGTTGTAATCCGGGTGTTTCCCTCCTTCACAAAAGTGAAACGTCCGGAGGGACTCCGGTGCAAGAGGTAACTCACGCGTGTGTGCGTTCTATATATATGCGTATGATTGCTAGTACAAGTAATTCTCGCCTCAGTGCGATTGTGATAGAGCTAGTGTCGGGTTGATGCGTTACTCACTTGTTCAGTGCGAAGATGTTGGCTTCTGTTATTTATTATTAACTTGCTCAGGACTACTGCAGTCGCGTTTATACTGCTGGATAGCCTTATCTAGGATTAGTACCTGTGCACTTTCAAGATTATGTACTTCATTCTAACTGAACACAAATAAATAATGTGATCTCTCATTTTCCGTGTTTTATTTCACTACTAAAAACTGAATTTGAAAATTACAGTTGCAGTAGCGCCATCTACGTTCCATAGTCAAATTTCAATTTACAGGAATCTGTAAAACGATTTACTGAATATTCGGCACATCCACCATCTTTGTCAAGAAAAATTGCGATATCTCGGGAACGAAAAGAGATAAATTAAGTCCGTTGTATCAGGAACACATGAACGCGATGAGGTGAGGAGACGACGAGATCAGTTTCCCGCCTAAATCTGCTGCATTGAAGTTTTGCTTTGCTTTGTTTCAAACTGTAATCTCGTATCAGGAACACATGAACGCGAGGAGGTGACGAGATCAGTTTCCCGCTTATATCACTTGCATCGAACTTTTGTTTTATTTCCATCCAAATTGTAAACTCGTATCAGGAACATATGAACGCGAGGAGGTGACGAGATTAGTTGCCCACCTAAATCAGCTACATTGAAGTTTTGCTTTGTAAGCTCGTATCAGGAACACATGAAGGCGATGAGGTGAGGAGATCAGTTTCCCGCCTAAATCAGCTGCATCGAAGTTTTGCTTTGTTTCGTTTCAAACTGTAAACTTGTATCAGGAACACATGAACGCGATGAGGTGAGGAGATTAGCTTCCCGCCTAAATCAGCTGCATTCACTATTTAATGACCCATTAAGGATGCCACCATTCAGTGGTGAAACCCCCATCGCCGTAGCTGCAGTGGTTCCGGAGATATTAACGATTTACTGAATACCCGGCGCCTCCACCATATTTTTCAAGAAAAATTGCGATATCTCGGGAACGAAAAGAGATAAATCAATTCCGTTTTCGCTGTTTAATGACCCATTAACGATGCCACCATTCAGTGCTGAAACAATTTATTTATTACGCAAGGAAAATTTTTTATTTAAATAAAACTTTGTAGTTTCGAGACGTAGCAATTATTCCAGAAGCTGTCGCAGCCATCATGTAGAGCTCTTCGAGAGCTAGGCAGCCGTGAAAACTGCAACGCCGTAGCTGCAACGGTTCCGGAGATATTAACGATTTACTGAATACCCGGCGCCTCCACCATATTTTTCAAGAAAAATTGCGATATCTCGGGAACGAAAAGAGATAAATTAATTCCGTTTTCACAGTTTAATGACCCATCAAGGATGCCATCATTCAGTGCTGACACAGTTTATTTCCTGTGCAAGGAAAATTTTTTATTCAAAAAAACTTCGTAGTTTCGAGACGTAGCAATTATTCCAGAAGCTGTTGATGCCATCATGTACAGCTCTTCGAGAGCTACGCAGCGGTAAAAACCGCGTCGCCGTAGCTACAATGGTTCCGGAGATATTAATAATTTATTGGAATAAGCTTTTCGGACTCACAAAGCCGTCACTTAACAAACAAATATAGGGTTATGTAAAATATATGCAGCCCGAACAATAAGTTTCCCTTAAGAATTAAAAAAAAATCTATGCTCTTGCAATTTGAATTCCCGCCATGTCATCTAGTGAATTTCATTCGACAAGGTTGGCAGCATTTACTGTCAGAAGTCACTAGTTCGGCCATTTGCACGAAGTGCTTGCATAAGCAAGTGAAAGTTTAAAATTCCCAGTGTAATTTGCAACTACGAGGTAAAATGCAAGCCAATAACTTCCTCAGACGATTAATCACGCAAACCGGTGAGTGCTTGTTTTTTTTTTTTAGGTTACCTGTCACCGCAATTTTTTTTAACGCAAACACCACCCAGTGCTTGCACGAATAGGTTTTAATAACCTACGGAATTACTGTTTGGGTGCGCCTTAACATCGAATTGGTTACAACTATGTAAACAAAACGAAAGTGTGCTGTTACATAACTTACATAACATAACCTCTTTCGACAGCCACCAGGAGATCGTACACCGGTCATCAGATTAAGGCTTCATACAACGACCTGCCTGTCCCTCAAGGTAGCTGGCAGACTCACCACGATGCATTCCAGCGAAAGTACAACGCGCAGCTTGCATTCGGTGTGATCTTCACCATTGCTACTATCATCGCAGCGAGAGCCGGAGGCTTCCTTAACTTGAATTATCTCCCCCCAAAACAACCAGGCGAACGAGACTATTAACAGATCATACTCTCACTGTATCATAGTAAATTAAAATTGAATTAGGTAGCCGTGGCAACTGTTGCTAATAAACATGTAAAAATTTCTTTGCCTGACGTTTATTTGACATAAAATGCGAATCCCTGCGGGGCTGTTTCCATTCGGGGCACCAGGTCAGTATAGCGACTAACATAAACAAGACTAACTTTATTTGTTTAAACAACAGTCAGGATGTGCAAGACGAAAGCTGGAAAGGCTGTGAAGTCACTGCCCCCTTGTCCTCCTTCGTACGATGATTTGCCTGAGCCAATCGGTAATTGGGAGTCGCATTATAAAGCGAAACAAATGAAGCACAACCTCCAGTTGGGGGCGTCGGTGTTGTTTTTGATTGGCACCATTGCCACAGCCAAGTTGGGTGGATTGTTTGATCTGAATTACAATCCGCCTGACAAACCAGATGTAAGAATGTGTTGATTGATGTTCCTCAAAAATTTGTAGGTTATAATAAATATTTATGTAAGTTTTTGGGCGCTCTTTTTAGAAGGTAAACAAGTTTATGTTGAATAATAAATAATTGTGCCTGTCTGACGTGGCCTTCAAACGTTGCGGCTATGGAAGTGATGCCAAGAAAAAAAAATGATAATGTAAACATTCCACAATAGACGTCTGTTTGTTCATAGTACATAATAGCAACAACAGATGTCACTAACATAATCAGATTTTATAGCACTTCAGTTAGGGTGTACTGAGTATGTACTCTTCATTTCATTTTATTAAAACATTATTTTTATTCATATCCGTTTTATACATGTCAAATGTTTCTGATATTGTTTCTACGTTTAGTGATATAAGCAGGGTTCTAATAGAAATGCTAGAATTTTGACACTGACAGGTATCAAAAAAAAAAAAAAAGCTACATTAAACTTGTGACAATCAAAATTTTGATATTTAACTACAAAGGCAGCGTTGTTCCAAGCGGGAACTTTTTGTGTATTAGGTTGGTAGCTCCAAGTGCACCAGATATTCAGTACATAGCAACTTTTAATTAAAAAAACTACTGGTCAAATTATAATAAAAAAAGCAAGAACCACAATATCAAATGTTAAGAAAATGCAAGTTTTGAAAGTTGGTACGCCTGGCTTGCCGTTTATCAATTTGACGTTTCTCAACGTCCGTCATTCTGACGTTTCTTACGTCTGTTATTTTGACTTTTTTGATGTCTGTCACCTTGACCTTTATTGTTATTTTTCATCTTGACATGATTTGTTGGTCACTAAGGAACGTGTGAGCCCCCACGTTTCTCGTCGTTTGTCATTTTAACGTTTTTTACGTTTTTTATTTTGACGTCTGTCATCTTAACTTCTATCACCTTGACCTTTTATTAAATCGTGTAACTTCAGTTACTTACTTACTACGAAAATAAATTTACGTCTTGCTGGTTTATTTGACGTAACCCTGAACAGCGACAAGATTGTAGGTTATGTAACTAAAAATTAGCGCTTTAATTTGAATTTGAAATGTAAAATGTCAACCAGAATTTAATTCAGCAATACCACAGGGAGATCGAAATTGATTGTCCTGATCCTGCACTGCTTTCCACGAGCTTGGCTTCAATATTTATATCTAATTCACAGAACATATCAATTAAGAGAAAGCAAATCCCTATACATTAAATGTTACCAGAAAAGCGTGGCGCCATCTGTTATACTTGGCGCTTATTAAAAATAATAGGCGCCAAATTTAAATACTTTTCAGTCATAAACGAGTATAGAACGAGTTGGCCAAACATCGTTTAACTTTGAATTCTGTTTTATTCCCATACCAACAATTATAAGGACAAGAAATAGAACCAAATTCAAAGTTGAACGATGTTTGGACCCGTAAATAGTTATCACGTTATCAGCTAGTATATAATCAATCAAACACAACAATATTTAGTGTTATAAAAAGACCGTATTTTAAAATATTTTGTAATATACCGTATTTTATCATAAAATACACGTAGGGCTGTACGAAATAATTAATAATAATAATTAGAATTGATTGATACAAACCACAATATGTGTACGTGTAAGTGCGTAAAAGCACTGAGAAAGTAGTTAGTATGGGCTTCTGGCACAATTAAATTTACCTACTTGTACTTTTCTATGTAAATTACAGTTAGAAGCTTTAAAATTTTTAAATAATTTGCATCCTGCAAAAGAAGTCACAAATCATAAATTTTTGACACGATGAAAGTTGAAAATTTTAAACGTGAGGTTTCTATAGTTACCTTAAATAAAATCATTTTGGCGGCTTTTTACTGCGCCATCTCTTAGACTTGGCGCTCTTTACTTGTGTAACGCGTCTCAACTTCGGTTTAACACACCTGATCTAATTATTAAAATGAAGTTAGCAACATAACGAAATAGTGCTAGGCAACCAAGTCAACGCGCGTGTACTTTGGTTTGCCTATACGTCAGGATGTTTAAGGCGTCATGCATTAAAACAAACGTAATTATTACACATTTATAGTCAACTATATAATAATAAACTGCTGTAAAGATTGATAACAAGTTTTACACAGACACAAGAAACGTATGTGAAAATTTAAATAAACAATTTCCTCAGCTGCTTTTGGTATGATACACAAATAAATCAATTCGGCGGCGTAAATTCTACATGCTGTACTTACTACTCCTACACTATATACAAAACTGCTCTCTCTCTCTTTCTCTCTCGTATAAACAAACAGAATAACGTAACAATACTTTTGGTGGGCCTAACAACTAGTCAAAGAGGGTGGTCGCGCACTACATTTGCGACGAGCGTTTCTTCCTGAACATGTCGATGATTCGAGAGGATTTTTTGTGGTCGCTCGCCTGTGGCTGGATCGACGCAGGTCGATTCGCATTCGCATTCGCATTCGACCCCCCTCTCCATTCCCCCCTGGGCGAACTACCATCCCCGTAATGACCACCTAAAAGCAACGTCGATTTTACGGGGGCGTTCCAAATGAACGAGGCGGAAAAAAAATTAATAGCGTGCATCTAGGCCCGTCTTAATTCGGACGGTCCTACTTTTGGTGAAGCAGCAGAGAAGAGACACCCTAGTTTTTTTTTTTTGGAAAGTTCGAAAAGAAGGAAAGCGACAGAGGAATTATGCAAAGCCTGGTGCGTTGCAGTTAGTCATGTTCGGACATGCTAAACTAACCATAGTTGTCTCCGTTGTTGTCTATTGTGTTGCGCCGACGTACGACGTTGTTATTCGGAGGTTGACTCATCGGTAAAGGGGGCGGGCTCTCTCCTAGATTAGTTCACATAAAGACAAGCATTTATACCGAGGTGGGTGGAGACACATTTCATTGTTCCATTTTGGACACTTTTTAAAAAAATGACTGCCCATAATGAGACAATACAAATACACTCCACCATTTGGTTAAATCAACATAACCGAAGACGTACACAATGTTAATGTTAAACTTAGTCTTGTTAAATTACCTCGGTGACCGCAAGATACCGTGGAACCCACTCACCTGACAAGGTATGTCTATGCCCTGACTGTTGTGTGCTTCCGTTTTGTATTTGCGGATCATGTCTTAAGACCACTGCATCCGTTACATCCGGAGAAGACGTTCGACTCGACTGCGAGCTCACCTCAACATCCAGTTGATCCTAAATGTCGCCCCAAAATTATTGTTAAGAACAACAAAAAAATTAATTTCTTTTTACCTTAGGTACATCAAAATGCATTAACTGCTGACTTGGGGGAAGCCTGGCCTTGAAAGCAATCTTCCCAACCCACTCCGACAGATCTGTAGCACTCGGGCAAGAAAATAGAAACTCTGACCCATCGACGCTGATCAAGCGGAACGTAAACCTCCTCTTGATATAGTCATCGGCGACCGAGCACAACGAATTGTGTAATATAATTGGGGAGCATGCGGCTTTGCTTGCGAAGAAATCCTCTTTGTTCTTGAAGAAGCACAGCAACTGCCCGCACAGCACCGTGTAGTAATTCTTCCAAGCCCTATTCGGTGCTTTCTTTCCTCCCGAAACCAAGACGTGCTTGCGATCTAAGAACGACTGGATTTCCACGGGTGGCAAATCAGAATCTGCGGATGCTTTACGGAATGAACCTCTTCTCCTCGTTGTGAAAGACGGGGTCCTCTTCACAGGCTTCGTGGGGCCCCCTACTTTCATGCTTTCCGCTCGTTTCACATTCGACTCTGAACCTCGTCTGATACGATCACCAAACATCTGAGCTACGGAGTTTGATTTGGTGAGCGTGGGCCCCACGTTTGTGGAGTTGAATTCTTGCTGAGGGGTGGGTTTCTCTTGGTAGTGACTCCTTCCGTTCATTCTTTCTTCTGAGCGCTCTCGTTCTTGCATTCGCAGCTCTGTCAGTCTTTGGATTTCTATGCGCTTGCGCTGCGCCTGTCGTTCTTGCTCTTGGCGCTCACGTTCCACCTGTTTCTCTCTTGCTTCCCTTTCTTTTTGTACAATGAAAGCCTCTTCGATCTACGAAAAAATAAATTAACACGTCTCCTTCTTTTTAATAAATTATAAACTCACCAAGGTCGTACGTCTCAAAGCACTGAATTTGTCCTCCTGGGCAAAGATGGTCTTCTCGAAGTCGTCGTGCTTACGAATCAAGTCTTCAACCTGCACTATATTCTCCCCAACTTTTCCATCCTTCAGGGTGTCCTCTCGCACAGCCAGCCAGCTGTCCAGCAAGTTGGCATCACGCTTAAACAACTGCACATCGAGGTTCTGGTGGTAAATGCTGCTCCGGTTGTCCCAAGTCCGGCCGAGGAAGTCCATGCGCTGCTGCAGCAAGCTGATTCTATCCTGGATTTCCTGCGACAAAAAGTGGCCGTCCTTGATGAGGGTGTTCCCGGTTTTATAAAACTGAGTGAAGGCGCCCTCTCGGCTGCTTATTTCAACCCTGTGCTCCTTGTGACGCTCGATTAAGAGCTCGGCTGCGGTCACATCCTGTGGTAGGTCAGGTGCGGTGATCTTCGCAAGCATCTCATTAATCCAAGCCCTACAGAAATTACATTAAATTATAGCGTTTTCGATTCACTATCACATGAGATTAAAACAAGCTGAGGATGGGTTGCATGGAAGATCTAAGTTAGGTTGCCTTAGAGGAAAAGAAAAACTTACAAAAATTCTTGATGTTGATCGAAATACGTCTCCAATTGCTCGGCTTGCTGCAGATTCTCCTTGCGTTGCTTCGACTTGTCCTTGAGTGTATTCCAAGCTGTGTTCGTGTCTTCGCGTTTCACTTGAATGTGGTCCTCCGCATCGGGGTACATCTTGATGAGCTTCTGGGCTTCTTGCTCGATTAATTCGACTTGCTCCTTGACTGCCACCAACTCACTCTCGAATGCAGTGTGTTTGCGTACCAGGGCCTGAATACTCTCCAAGTCCTGTCCGTAGAAATCAACGGATAACGTAGCTTCTTTCTCCTCGATCCAAGTGATTGTCTCGTCAGCCGTTCGGTCGAACATGTGCACTTGCTTGGCGCCTGCCAGGGCCTCCTGTCTTGCGCTGGCAAGCTCCATGAGGTCATCCCACTGATCACGCACTTCTGCTACTTTTGAATCAATTTTTTGGCTGTGGGTGTTTCCGGCCTTGATGAGTTTGCTTCCGTTTTCGATGCAAGCCTGAATTCGGGGCTCGCTATTGTGGAGGGTCGAGAGGATGGTTTCGAACGCCTGCGTTAACAGCTCAACGTGCTCGACGTCTGTGCCGTAGTCCTCAGAGTCCGCCTTCACTTGCTGCTCCGTCATCCATTCTTGTACCTCGTTGCATTCCCTCAGGAAAGTGAAGTACGAGAGGGCGTCTGCCAGTTTTGTTTCGCGTTCGGTGAGTAGGGCCTTGATTTCGGCAAATTGCAAATCAATTTTGTCCTGGGGGAAACACACAAGTGACAAATTTTTTTTTTGAAAAATGTATTAAACAGAAGCTCACCTGTTTTTCTGCAATGTTCTCAGAATCAAAGTGGTTACGATCCAGGAGGTTTTGGGCCATTTTCGACAGTCGACTCATGTTGACCTCGAAGGCCTCGATTTCGATGCTGATTGCCTCCAGTTTGCGTTGCAGGGACTGAGCGGAATTCTCGTCTTTTCCTACTTCTGAGGACGTCAGTAAGGGACGCTTGTCGTTGAACCAAATCTCAGCTTCGGCAGCCTCAGCATAATACTGCAAACAAAATAATTTCAAACACTGTTGGACTTAAACCAAACTCAAAGAGAGGAGGCTTGAAATCTAACTGCCTCCTATTTTTGATTTTAAAATCAGCAAAGCTCTAGAACATTATTTATTTTAGAATGCAAGCCCTTTTAAGATTAAAACTCACTCAAGCATAAGCCAAACTCAAAGACGCAATTCTCGGCAAATAAAATAAAATGTAACAACTTACCATTTGTGATTCCAAAGCATCCTGCAACCTCAACCGCCTTATGCTGGCAAGATCTCGCACGTTTGTTAGCTTCATCTTCAATTCCTGCGCTTTCTCATTGATGATCTTCGAAGCCGTGTGCCCCGCTCTGGTCAGATTAGCAGCCCTTGCCACTAAAGTCCCTACGATCGGTTCTCTCGACACCAACTCCGACTCTAAAGCCTGGTGTTTCTTCTGCAGGCTTTGAGCCGCAGTCAAGCTGTTTCCTGCAAAAAACATGTTTGGTAATATTAAGTTCCCTTTTGGATTTGTTTAAATAAAACCTAATTCAGTGGACGCTGCCAACGGTTCCCTATCCGAAAGCCACTGCAACTCATCGTCGACGTCCCTCAGGAACTGATGCAACATCGATGAGGCTTCCAAGAGATCCTTCCGGGACTCGATAGGTTCTTGTAGCTGATGAAACCTGGCTATCGCTGCCCCGGCTCTCATGTGTAACTCATCGGCCATGAAGTGATCTCGCTTGAGGAAATGTTCGGCCATCTCGTTGATGGTCTCGCAGGTCTCTGTGTGTTGTTGGACGTCGTTCTCGAGGGCGTTGTGTTTCTTGAGCAGGTTATTGACAGTTGCCAGGTCTTTCCCGATGTCTGCACTCTGCAACTGCTGCTCGACTTCCCCCAGCCAGGCCTCGAACTCATCCAAGGATCGATTGAAGAGCAACGCTTGGTAGGCGTCGTTTAATCTGTCACGTTTTAAAGTGGATAAATCCAGTAGATGTCGCCAGTCATTCTCCAAGTCTTCCAGCCTAGTTTCAATCTCCTTGCTGGCGAAATGGTCCGCGTCGATTAGGTACTGGCCCTCGTTAATGACGGCCTGGATTCGGCCCCCATTCGCCACGATTTCAGCCTCGAATGCAACGTGCTTCTGTATTTTGCTTTGTAAATTGCTGGACTCGCGGTAGTTCTCATCACTTGCCACTTGTATTTTCTGCGACAGCCAATTCTCAACTTCATGAATATTCCTGATGAACTCGTGTAAAGCTCGGGATTCCTCGAGCTTATTCCTGCGTGTCTTCGTGGTTTCGAGCAGGTGATCCTTGCGTGCCAAAATCAAATCCAAGCGCTTGCTTACCTCGGAGTTATCAAACCGCTTGTCAGCCAAGACACCATTGGCTGTTTTCTCAAGTTCGTTAACTCTATTCAACTGTTGCCCGAGCATAGTTTCGAAATCCTGTTGCTTTCGGATTAAGGCATCGACGGCCCTGGGGTTATCTCCGATGTCATCATTGTTTAAGAACGCCTCCTTCGACGCAAACCAATTGTCTAATTGATCGGCCTGCTCTTTGAAGTCTTGAAGTTTATACTCGTGTGTTAGATCCTGCCTGTGTTGTTCCCATGCGTCCGCAATCATCTGCTGAATGTCCTCGAGTTTTCGGAGGGCCTGCACGATTTCGGGGTCCTTATTTTGAACCAGGCTTGTCCCGAATATGTGCAGTAAATGGAAGGCTCCTTGTCTACCATCGATTTCGGCTTTGTGTTCGTTGTGCAACTCGAGGAGGGCTTCGGCATCAGCCACGCTGGTCGGTTTGTTTTGGGCCTCCATTCGTTTAATCGACTCTCCCACCCAAACTTCCAAGTCTTTGAGTTCGGCAAAGAATTTCTGCCTCGTGTACGAGACTTCGAGGGCGTTCCTCCTGCGATGCCTCGATTCTAGTAAACTCACCCATTGCTGGTGTAATTCCTCGATTTTATCATCGATGTGCTTCGCTTGGTCTTTATATTTCGACTTGAGCCGGATGGTGTCTTTGTCGTGCTCTAGGATTTTGTTTTCAACTGCAGACATTTCTCTTTCGAGGGTCTCCTGCTTGCGTTGGAGTGCTTGGACTGCGTTTAAATCACGCCCAACATCATCGGTTTCCATTGCGAGAGCCTTCTCAGAGATCCGCTGTAAGGTATCGTTCACGTCTCTGTTGAAGAGATGGAGCTCCAAGGCCCCTGCGAGCCTATCCCTGTACGTGGCTAAAGCGCCTTGCAAGTTGTGCCACTTCTTGATGAAATCATCCCGTCTTTCTTTTACACCCGGCTGCCCTTGCTTGATTAATTTTTCTGCGAGGGCATTGATGTTTTTGATGCGCGTGTCATCAACTCGCATGTCACTGTCTACATCATCCAGTTTCCTCTGCAAGGCCTGACAGTGCTCGTAATCCTTGCCCGTATCACCTGCTTGGATCATTACTTCTTTGTCGCGAATCCATGCCTCGATCTTATCCAGTTGGTTGTTGAACTCGAGGATATCCTGCGCCTCTTCTAGTCCCTTACCTTGCAAGTCCACTTCGTATATAAGTTTGTTCCAAGCCAAATCCAACTCGTGCAATTGCTTCTTTATTTCAGGCGAAGCCTCGTGCCTCTTGATCAAGAGCTTCTCCCCCTTGTTCTTGATTTCTTCGATTTTGCCCTCGTTCGCTGCCACCTCTGCTTGGAAGGCCTGATGTTTCTGCAACTTCTTAATCTTCTCCTCCAAGTTATCTGCATCACCGGTCTTGATTTCGGCCTGCAACTTCTTCTGCTTCTCCGTAATCCAGTTCTTAGCGTCGCTCACGTCACGTATAAATTCCGCGTATAACAAAGCGTCTTCCAGTTGCTGCCTTCGTTTCACGCAAAGCTGCTTTATGTTGACTCGCTTGGTTTGTATGTCGGCCAATTTGCTGATTATTTGCGGGCTCTCGAAGTGCTTCTGCGTTATGAGTTTGTCCCCGAGTTGAAGCAGAAGCTCCAGGCGTTCACCCTGTGAATTCACCAATTTCTCGAACGCCTCGTGCTTTTTGAATTGGCTGGTGACTTCGTCGATGGTCTCACCGAAATCGTTGTTGCTTAAAGTCGCTTCCTGCGCGTTAGCTGCGTTTTCCAGTTGTTTGGCTTCCCGCAAGAAAAAGTGCAAGTCCATCAACTGGTCTAGATGCATGTTCTTGAGCTGCCATGCGTTGTGTAATTTCTCACGTTCCTCGAACAGGGCTGTCAATCGATCTAGAGCTTCGGGTGCTGCATAGTGCCCCGTTTGTTCCATCGCCGTGCACATTTCCGCTGCGATTTGGAAGCTCTCCTCGCGAGCTTCTATTTCACCTTTCAAAGCGTCGTGCTCCACCTTTAAGGCTTGAGCCCTGGCGGCGCTTCTGACCGGTTCTTGTGTGGCCATTGCGATCCTGAGCCCCGAAGCCCAGCTGGTTAAATCGCGCACTTGCGCCAGGAACTTCTGCAGGTCTACACTTGCTTGCAGCTGGTCCTTGCGAAGGTCAGCGCGTTCTTTTAACCCCTGCCAGGCAGTCACCACCAACTCTTGTTTCTCTTGAATGTTCTTTTTATTCGATGGGTAAATCATTTGAAGCCGAGCTGCATCATCCACCAAGATCTGCAGCTGCGCCTCGAGGACGACGAGTTCGTTTTCAAAAGCCTCTTGTCTTCGCAGGAGGGCCAGGGCTGAGTTTAGGTCGCGCCCCAGTTCTGTGCCCAAGGCTGCGCTCTTCTCGTGTATTCGTGTGAGGGCGTCGGCGACATCGCGATGGAAACGGTGGATTTCGCCGGCCGCGTGGAGACGCTGTTGGCGGTGCTCGATTTGTTGGTGGAGTTTTGCCCAACTTTCCCTAAATAAATTCAAATAATATGGTTTTCCGTCTTAAAATTGTTTGGAAATGTTCGTTTTCTTCATTACAGTTGATGCAAGACAAGAGAAATCGAAAGCAACTTATCAATGCCGAGTACTTACCATTTTGAGGTTATGTGCGTGCGGATCTTGAATTTAACAAGTTTTACGCGTGGTATTCGTTAAATATGAAAAATTTTGCACTCGTGGTTCATTAATTATGCACAAAATAAGTAAATATTAAATAAACATGCAAAATAAATCAACAAAATGAGAGTCGCCAAAAATTACTAACCGAGGACAGTGCAGCCAACTTAAATTTCTGCGGGAAATTCAAATTACGTCAATTACAATTTCAAGGTTTTCCAATTCTAATTAAGTGATTAATTAGTAGATATAATTGGAATTCACAATTTAATTGGTCGAAGAAAGCGAACATTTCTATTTCTTCAGAAAATGAAAACTAAAAATTCATGCACATACATAAATGCAACAAAAGGGAGTTTTTCACATAAAGTAGGCTTCCGTGGTTTCATTTACAGAATTATTAGGGCAATTAACGTGATCTTGAAGCTTTATCGATGGGCCATCGATCAATTTTTTGATCCTTCCCAATGTCACATGTAAATGTCAGTTGTTTCTAAACTCATCGGACAATTTATCGATGAAATCTCCGATCAATCACTGCATGCCAAAATTAATTTTAAAGTTTACTTTAGATAGCCAGAGTCTCCAAGCTTGATGTTTACAAAAAATAATAACAATAGAGGAGGTTAAAACAAAATAATTTGTTGTACTAGATTTTAGAGACATCCAAGTGAAGTTAGTTGCACATATAACAGGATCAGTCAACAGTGTTGTCAGATGAGAGGGATAATCCCTGTTTGGAGAAAATTTTCGCACCTGGCTCAATAAATTGGAATTTTTTTAATGAATGGATCTTCTGTGTTTAAACAAAGAACTTACACATAAAGCAAACTGTTAGTAATTGTGCAGAATAATCATTACCGTGTAACGTTATGCCTTTCGATGACTTCCTCCACGGCCTCTGACGTATCATTGTTTCTAAAAGAAAAAAGTCCAACACCTACATGCAGGTCTACAGTGGATTAAACTAAACTAAATTAAATTACTCTTCGAAATTAATAAAATATTGTTAATTTAGACCAAATCACCATCATCACTCTTTAAACAACTGCAAACACAAAATTAATAAACTCACTCTAATTGATGCTGCTTCCTGGTAATATCCGCTGAATACGGGCTTTCATTTGCAATGAGCTTCTGAGCCAGATCCTCGCACTGTCTGAATCTCTCCGAGCCTGCATCTACACGATGTTTAAAATCATCGAACTTGGCTTGCAGTAACTACAATTAATTTTGAATGTAGCAATTAGGTAAATGATTTAAAAATTAGTGTACCAATAAATGCTCGTAGTCTTGTCCGTAATCCTCGGATGAGGCTTGTTGAAGTTGCTCCGCGATCCATTGCTCCAACTCGCTGGATTCAACGAAATACTCATGTCTAAACAGTGATTCCATCAATCGATGCTGGCGCAGAGCAGCACGTTTCTGAAGCGACCGAACCAAGTGCTCGAGGGTTTGTTGACGGTCAGCAATGGCTTTCGATTCCGGATGCCCGGATTGAATCAAAGCTTGCGCTCCACGCCCCATCTCTGCTATGATGCTCTGGTACGTGTCGAGCTCCAGTTCTAAGGCCTGAATTAAAACAATGTAAACCAAAAGAGACCTCACAGCACGTTTAGTTTCACCTTGTGTTTAGCGAGGAGCTTCGTCGCTGAATCCCTGTCTCTTCCATAGTCTGTACTTCCCAGGATGTCACTCTTTTCGTTCAACCAAGATTCAACTTCGCTTGCCTCGAAGAAATACTGCTGGGCCTTCAAGGACTGCTCTAGTTTTTGGGCCCTTATATTGGCCTTGTTTCTCAAATCGAACCAGGCTGTCTGGAGCGCTGCGCAAAGCTCCCTGACCTTAAACATCGAAGTGGACGGTGTTAATAACTTTGCAGGGGAAAGATGGGGAAGGTCTCATGCATAGTCACAAACAAAAAAGTGTAACAGCTAAGTGAAGGTTGTAAAAAAAAATTGTTCCAGGGAACTTCTTGGGGGGGGGAGGAAGGAGAGATTGCTATTTTAATTTTTTTTATAACGCAGTAAGTAAACAGGAAATTATTGACTAATACGAAAACATGCTCCTCAAAAATATTCGCTTACCAACGCAGCAAAAACATCGCAGTCGACTGTTTAAAATCAAAAATGCACGTTACATTCATTTTTGATTCAGAAAAAAATTAACGAAAGACTCACCTGATTATGCTCGGGATGGTTTTGGTCGATTAAATTCTGCCCGTTCTCCAGGGACTTGTCGATCACTGGCTGGTGTCCGTTGATCTCGGCCTCCAACTTCTTGTGTTTCTTGTACAAGTTCTGAGCTTGATGCAGGTTTTGGCCTAGAGTATCCGACGAAGCCAAAGGGAGATGCTCTTTAATCCACTGTAGCTCGCTGTTCAACTCGAAACTAAACTTGTAGAACTTGAGGGCCTCCTCCAGAGCCGCACGTCGTCTCTTGGCAGGCGCATCCAACTCTCTCAGCCGGTGCTGACTCGCCAAGGCATTGCTGCGAATCGCTGCAGAATCAAAGTGGTCATCGTGTGTCATTTCATCGCTTTGATTCACGAGCTCCTCAACACGCGCTGCGCACTGCCCAAGCTCATTCTCCAAAGCCTCCTGTTTCTTCAGTAAATCCCGACACGACCTTGAATCGTGCCCCAGGTTGGGGTTGCTCAGGCCACTCTCGATTTCGTTTAGTTTCGTATGAATGTCTTCGATTGCGGTGTTGTATCCGTGCTGTGTGACCGCCTGTCTCAGTCTGCGGCCCTTATCGAGTGAAATCCCAACTAGATTCTGCCATTCCTCATTTAGTTCCTTCAAGGTCTTGGCCACGTCGTCTTTCTTGTAACTGTCTTGTGCGATCAGGGCCTGGCCTAACTTATTGACGGTTCTTAACTGGCCTTCGTTTGCCCGCAGTTCCCTCTCGAAGGCCTCATGCTTCTGCAGCTTGCGTTCGAGGTTGCTCAAGTCACGGTAGCTTTCATCGGATGCCGTCTTTAGCTTCTCATGGAGCCAAGCTCTTAAATCGTGGACCTCGGCGCAAAACTCCTGGTAGTTCTTGGAGGCTTCCAGGGCATGGGATCTCGCTTGGCAGAGTTCCTTGACGGTCTGACGTCTGTCGAGGACTTGATAACGCTTGTCATCGATTCTGTAAATCGGTTGTGGCTTTAGTGAGCGAGTCAGTTGGAGGGTTGGGGGGAGAAGGGATGCTTACGCTTGACAGTCGTAGTGTTGCTCGGCAATGAGGGCGTCTGCTTTCTTGCTGAATGCGTTCAGGCGTTCGTCTTGGGCTACTAGGGTGTTGGCAAAGGCCCTGTGTTGTTTTAAAAGAGCTTCCACTTCGTCCAATGAATTCTGAAAATTTTTTGTATGTTGTTTGTATAGGCAACCAAATTTACTGCTGCGTCGATTTGGTTGCCTAAACAGTAAGAGACTTGATTTTTATGTTTTTTTTTTGAGAAATTGAATTCTAGTTACCTTATTCAAGATTAAAAAAACCTAGAGACAGAAAATATTCAGTTTCTCATCCTAAAGATTAAATAAATTCTGAAATTTTATATGTTGTTGTTGTATAGGCAACCAAACTTACTGCTACGTGTTGGTTTGGTTGCCTAAATAGTCAGAGATTTCATTACTGTTTTTTCGTTCAATAAATTCGTTGTTGTATAAGCAACCAACTTTACTGTTTAGTTGGCTTGGTTGTCATAAAAAAAGTTGACTTACCCCCAACTCAGAAAATTCCAAAAATGCTTGGTGACTAGATGAAGCTGCATCAATATTATCAGCTTCTTTATTGAACATCTGCAATTGAAGACACTGCTGCAGCCAAGCCTGTTTCTCATTCCAACCCCTTGCAATGGCCTCCTGCTCAGCAGCCAAGCGATCCAAGTTCTCCGAAACATCCACCAACTTCGGGTTCGATTTCAATAGCTTCTCCCCCAAATCAGTGATTTGCTTAAACCTGAAAATCACGTCCCAATTTTTCACAGTTTCAAAAAAATCCCTGGGGGCTTACTCGTCATCATGCGCTTTTATGTCTTGCCCCAAATCCTGATGGTTTTTCAGCAACTCCTCGGCGGTCTGCACGTCTCTAACTGTAGTCTCTGCGTTAAGCTGGTCTTTAACATCAGCCACCCATCCTAATAGGGCTTTCGCACTGTTGGTAAAAATCTGCTGGCCAACTGCGTCCTCCAAACGTGCCCTGCGTTCCGCAGCTTTGTCCTTCACCTGGCCCCATAAGTCCTTGATTTCCGCTTGTCTTGCAGCTACGTTTTCTCTTTCTTGAGGGTAGGCTGATTGTACGGAATTTGCTAGTAAATTGACTCTGTTGACCTTCTCCTCGACGGGGGCGAGCTCTCGCTCTAAGTGCTGGTGACGTCTTTGCAAGGCCTGCACCGTCTTCAAGTCATGTCCGTGGGTGACCGCATCGAGTTGGGTCATTTTCTCCAGCATCCAATCCTTGGCTTCATCGCAAGTCCTGGCGAAGAGCTCGACGCTGCTAGCACCCTCCAGGCTACGCTCTTTTTGGGCTTTGAGTTTATTGAGTTTGTCCCAGGCCTGGTGGATTTGCCTGTGCCTAGCCCGGACCTTGTCGATTTGGGAGTGCTTGCGGTCCTCGAACTCTTTTACCTCATTATCCAGAGCTTCAATGCGTTTGTTGCTCGCTGATAAATCAGTCACAAATTTCTGGAATTCAATCGATTTAAAAAAAAAAATTAAAGAAAAAGAAGTGTAAATCGCACCTCGTATTTTCTCTTAGCTTGCTCTACGTTCTCATGGGGATCATCAGCCGTCAGTAACTTCTCCTTGTCTTTGATCCACTTTTCGAAATCGTCACATTCTCTGTAAAATCCAAATAAGCGAATGGCGTCTTCGAGGAGGGCGTGACGTTTCGCAGCGAGCTCCTGCAACTCGTTGTACGTGTCATTAATCTTCTTCTGCCTCCTCGGCACGGTGTTGCTATCATCGACTTTCTTCTTCGGGCTTTTCGGCTGTCGCACGACTTTAACCGGCACACTCTGCTTCACCATCTTCGTCTTCTTCACTTTCTGCATCACCCTGACTTTCTCAGCCTTCCGAATTGGAACTTGCAGCAGGCGAGGTTCAATTTCCTTCACGTAATTGGCAGGGGCGAAGCCGTCTGTACCATCGGCCTTGCGGACACACCACCAATCTGGATTGCTCTTGTTTAAGAGGAACATCACTTCACCTTTGCTCATGCTCAGGCCATGGTCATCAAACGGGTAGAGGGCTCGGACTTGGGGGATGCTGCGTTCTTCCATTACGGTGTGGTGTTCGATTTTCTCCACGGGTTCTTCTTCCCATACTTCAACAGGTACCATCCTGAATTAAAAAATTAAATTACAAACGAAATGCATTCGTAATTAAATTACCTAAATTCGTGAGTCGTTTCTTCAACCGGCTCGGATATCTCCGGTTGTGCGGTCAAATCGAGATGTGAAATTCCAGCCGCGATGAGTTGCTCCGCCTGCTTGTTCAAGCTCTGGATGTCCCCCTTGTACGCGTTGAGTTCACCCTGCAGGTCTTTGTGTCTTTGCAGAAGCGCCTGGGCGCTCGGTTCGTCCGATCCGTAGTCACTGGAGGCAACGATCGACATTTTCTCATTCAACCAAGAGTCTGCCTCGTTTGCATCCGCATAAAACTGATAGGCCTCGGCTGCATCTTGCAATTGCTTCGTCCTTTCGCTTGCTAATCTCTCCAGGACCTCCCATTCTTTGTGATTGTTGTCCAGGTGCTGTTGGATTTCGGCTGATCTTGGGTGCTTGCTCTTGATTAGTTGCTTTCCGATGCTCCCTGTTGGTTGGTTACACACAATATGAGAAAGAGAAACCTCTTGATAAAAACAATTACTTTGTTCGGGACTTATAAATTAAAAAAAATCTTTTGTATTGCGAGTAAAATAATGCAACGCTTTGAAACGCTATAAATAACACATTATGGGCGGGGCTTGCTGTAGAGAGGGTGTGGCTTCAGTGTAAAGGGGCGTGTCCTAAAGAAACTTTCTGTAAAAACGCTCAGGTTGGCCGTGGCTTTTCCAAAAAGGGCGTGGTTTACTTCAGGTGATCTTAAATGTTTGCGTCTAGCTGTTTCCTGTCTAGAGGGCGATACGGCTTGCCCACAGGTGTGGGCTAAGAGTAAGATTATTTGTGCAAGAGGTGTGGTTTGTTCACAAAAGGCGTGGCATATTATAGAATGGGCGTGGCCTAATTTAAATGCGCTTGAATTCACTCGTTTCATAACACACTCTGCTCATGGTAGTTGCAATGTCGACTTAACTGGGTTCTTTTGTAACGAATTTAAGCTTGCTTGGTTTTGCAGATAATAACCAAGCTCAGACACACATCAGAATCAACTTACCTAATTGATCGAACCTATTCTTTCTGCTTTTGATTTCATCCAAAAGCCCCTTGTGTTTCTGTTGAAGGCTCAAAACCCCACGCAGGTCTTTGGCTGTAATCCCCGCCTGGCAGATGCGTTGTTTCTCAACAAGCCACGCCTCCTCATCCTCGACGTCCTGTAAAAATTGATAGAAATTCCTGGCTTCTTCCAAAAGCGCACGCCTTTTTGCACTGCACTCCTAAAATCAAATCAAATTTACACTTTAGCATAACACCACATTGTGCTAAATCCGAGTTTCATTTGCCTGACCTGCAATTCCTGGTAGGCGTGTTCCAATTCCAACAGTTTCTTTTTTAAAATCTCATCCTCCTTGGGGTTCTGCCCCGTCGTCTCGCAGAGCCTCTTCAATTTTCTCTGCGTTTCCCCCAGCGAAGTCACTTGCAACTCTTGAAGCGCGTGCTTCTGCAGGAGTTCCTCCACGGCGAAGAGGTGAATCCCCG
Organism: Serrognathus titanus; assembly: GCA_039766575.1. Taxonomy (NCBI): domain Eukaryota; kingdom Metazoa; phylum Arthropoda; class Insecta; order Coleoptera; family Lucanidae; genus Serrognathus; species Serrognathus titanus. The sequence continues at coordinate 17,326,013 of CM077911.1, read as the reverse complement.
TATCCACCGAAGTTAGGTTGGTTTTCAACTGTTGAATACTCGCGAGCGTCGTGTCGATTTCCCTGAGCAAAGCCATGATGTTGCCCATCCTGTTCAAGTTGAACTTGTGCTTCTCCAACAACGCCAGGAGTTCGTGCCATTTTTGTAAGACCTCGGTTTCTCGGGTCTTGACCCTCTCGGAGTTTCGATATTTCTCCTTCACCAACTCGTCGCACATTTGGGTCAAATCGTGGAACCTTTCTTCTCTGGCCAGGATATCGGCGGAGATGGCCTCGTGTTTCTTAACCGTCGCATCAACCTGAGCCAGGTTTGAGCCATACCTCGGATCAGATAGGACTTGAATCATGTCTTTGAGGTAACCTTCGCGTAGGATGCTTTTGCGTTCGAATTTATAATTTAGTTGTTCGAGGCGCTCCTGCCGGCGGAGCTCGCTTCGGAGGGCCACCTCGCGATTGTGCTCGGCTCTTTCGAGGGTCTCCCACGCGCGCTCGATGTCTTGAATCAACTTGCCATCGGGTGGCATGAACGAGGGTTGCTTCAGTTCCGTTAGTTGAGTGTTTATGTTGAAGTATAGGGCTTCGATTTCGCTGCGCTCTATGTATTTCGGGGGCTTCTCCCGCGTCCTGTATTGCCCGAAGGCAAGGAGGAGGGCTTGGATGCCCTCGAGGTTATTCGGGAAGTGTCTGTCTTCCAATTCGATCACCTTTTCCTGGATCCACTCCAGTAAGCGCGTGGTGAACTTGTCGTAGAGGTTCTTCATCTTGTCGGCCTCCACCATCTGGTTGATGATTTTGGCGATCCTGCGTCCGCTCTTCTCTTCGTTCTTCATTCGGGCGAACGTGTGGTAGTATGAGGCGACGTAGGTCATGATGCTCTTTTCGTCGGGCCTTGCGGTGTCGATGTCTTCCGCGTCCAAGAGCTTGGGGATTCCCAGCTCGTTGTTGGCGATGTCGAAGGCGTGATTGAGGTTATCTAGGGGTTTGTTGGATAGTAAGTGGTCGTAATCGAAGAGGTCGGGCCTGTGCGCGTGGATGAGCGCGTTGAAGCCCAGACCGTTGCGCCAGGACGAGCTGAAGTCGACGATGTTGACCCCGCCGTAGCCGTGGGTCTTGCGCTGCGCCCATAAAAGCAGCGCGTCTTTGGCCGATTTCTTTTCCGAACTTTCATTTTCTTCATCCTAAGAATTAAATTTAAAGTTTTAAATTTCACCGCCGAATTGCATAGGCAACCAAAGTTACCTACGCGTAAGAAGCAAGCACCTACAGGTGCATGTAGGCAACCAAACTTACATTTTGTAATAATCTATAAGCAACTTCTAAAAAGAAAGAAAATTTTCTTTTTCTTTTTTTAGTTTGGCCAATCTCAAAATGTGAAATACACTAATAAAAACCACGGTGCCAAATTCAAACCACCCCCGATTACCTTGTCGGACGGCGTGAGTTAGTCGTTTTTCAAAAAGTGATCTAAAAGAGTGAATTATTCAATTGCAAAGATATTTCGTAATGTATTTAACCGACGGATTTACTTGATGCACTTAAAACCTTCAATATATAAATATATGTATTCAAGATAAGATAAGAAGCTAATCTGCTCTGTGAATGCGAGCGAGCTTTAAAAATAAACATTACACACCACTTAACCGATGATTTCGACACTGGGTGTTTTTTTTTTATTTTTTTGTTTTCAGTAGAGGATACGCACCACGTCGATTTCGATTTCCTGGATCTGGAAGCGCAAGATGATGGTCCAAATTAGGCCGAGGATGAGTCGTGGATTTCCGTCGACGATGTCCTCGGCTCCTATACTCTCCAGGCGAACCTTGGTGTGGAGGAAGGCCAGGCTCTTGTTGACGTTCTCGACCTTGTGCACGCGCATCCTTCCGTTGTTCGGTTTGCCCAACTTTTCGCCGGATATTATCTCCAGCAGCTTCAGCAACTTCTTTCCATCCGCCAGGTCCACGAATAAATCTTCCACTTCCATGCGCGCCTAGTTTCAAATTCAAAGTTACATTTCTTTTATGAAACACCCCATACATTGTTGTGTAATATAATTCAGTTTTAGGTAGGAACTGTCACGTTTAGACACCCTGTATATAAAAAAAAACGACCGTACACAAAAATGAAAAAAAAAAGAAACTATATTCGTGGATAATTCACATCTAATTGCGGGGGGGGGCGCCGCAATAACGATTTTCTTATTTCAAGAGTTGGGCCACCTGTCATTTTAGAGTGCGGTTTGATGTAGAATTCAAATACGTAATATACAGGGGGTAAATAAAAAAAAAAGTAATTGAGTTGTGTTTTCTGCGAAATACATTGGAGAGTTACGTCTCCAACTATGGAGAACTCAAAAGCGAGGAGTGCAGGGAGTGCGATAAAACAATTGATTTGCAACTCGGTTCTCGAAAACGCGACGTTCCATTGTTTTTTTTTTTGCTTTTAAAAATTCCATTGGAGAGTTACGAAAACGTTGTGATTCGATGTAGAATTAAAAAGTGTGACAATATAGAGAGGGTGTGCTATAGAAAAAAAAAAAAACAATTTATTTGCGTTTCTAGAAAAGTCGACATTCAATTGTTTCTTTTTTGCTTTTGCTTTTGCATCGGAAAGTTACGAATACGATTTGATGTAGAATTAAAAAAAGTGATAACATAGAGAGGGTGTACAATAGAAAAAAAAAAAAAAAACAATTGACTTGCGTTTCGCTTCTCGAAAACTCGATATTCAATTGTTTTCTTTTGCTTTCGTAAATTGCATCGGAGAGTTACGAAAATGTTTACAACTACAGGGTGTAATTTGATGTAGAATTCACAAACATAATAATATATAGGGACTACAATAGAAAAAACCAAAAACAATTGATCGGTTCTCGAAAACTCGACGTTTCACTGTTTTTTTCTTCTATGAAATTGCATAGGAGAGTTACGAAAAAGTTGTAATTTGATGTAGAATTCAAAAACGTAATAATATATAGGGAGCACAATAGAAAGAAAAAAAAACAATTGATTTTTGAAAACTCGACGTTTCGCTGTTTTTTTTTGCTTTCGCAATTTGCATAGGAAAGTTACGAAACGTTGTGATTTGATGTAGAGTTAAAAAGTGTGATAATATAGAGAGGGCGGACAATAATAAAAAAAAAAATTGATTTGCGTTTCGCTCCTCGAAAATTCGACGTTCAATTGTTTTTTTTTTGTTTTTGTTTTTGTAAATTGCAGCGAAGAGTTACCGAAAAAGTCGTAATTTGATGCAGCATTCAAAAAAGTAAAAATATACACAGGGAGTACAACAGAAAAAAAAAAAAACAATTGATTTGCATCTCGATTCACGAAAACGCGACGTTTCACTGCTTTCTTTTGTTTTCGTAAATTGCATCGGAGATTTACGAAAACGTTTGCAATTACACAGAGGTGTAATTTGATGTCGAATTTAAAAACGTAATAATATACAGGGAGTAAGAAAGAAAAGAAAACAATTGATTTGTAGCTTGGTTCTCGAAAACTCGTCGGTTCATTGTTTTTTGTTTTCGTAAATTGCATCGGCGAGTTACGAAAAAGTCGTAATTTGATGTAGCATTCAAAAAAGTAAAAATATACACAGAGAGTACAATAGAAAAAAAAAAAAAACAATTGATTTGCATCTCGGTTCACGAAAACGTGACGTTTCACTGCCTTCTTTTGTTTTCGTAGATTGCATCGGAGTGTAACGAAAACGCTTGCAACTACACAGAGTGTAATTTGATGTAGAATTTAAAAACGTAATAATATACAGGGAGTACGAAAGAAAAAAAAACAAATGTTTGCAGCTTGGTTCTCGAAAACTCGACGGTTCATTGTTTTTTGTTTTTGTAAATTGCATCAGAGAATTATGAAAAAGTCGTAATTTTATGTAGAATTCAAAAACGTCAAAATATACACAGGGAGTACAATAGAAAAAAAAACAATTGATTTGCATTTCGGTTCACGATTATTACTCGACGTTCCATTGTTTTTCTTTTTGCTTTTGTAAATTGCATCGGGGAGTTACGAAAACGTTTACGACTACAGAGTGTAATTTGATGTAGAATTCAAAAACGTAATAATATACAGAGAGTGCAATAAAAAAAAAACAATCGACTTGCATCTCGGTTCTCGAAAATTCGAAAAATTCTGTTGGAAAAACTCAAAAATATATAAGAAGAAAATATATGACTAGAATGGAATAGAATTTGTTTGACAGCTGTCACCAGTCAAACGTCAAACGGAATGCATCTCTTTTTCGCGCTCTCTTTTTTTTCATCAAATTAGTCTTTCTCATGAACTCGTTATAAACTCAGGGTTGCCAATATGGGTGATTTATCGCCGTTTGGGCGATTTTTGATGAAACTTAGCGACCACACAAAATACATTAGAGGGCGATTTTTAATTCCGCGACTAATTCTATTTTGAAAAGTTGGCGAATTCCCATCTGAGATAAAGTTGGCAACACCGTCGGTAATTTTGGCGCCCTTCCATGAAAATTCCTGAACAACTTTGAATGAATTCAGAGTTCAGACGTAACGTAGTGATTTCATTTTTTCAAAATTACATTTAATCAAACCGTTCTCATAAAATAATTAATTAATTGATTCTGCCTCTTCGTGGCGACCTCTATCGTAAGGTAAAACGTAGGTAATAAAAATCGAATTCTACTTTACCAACTAACTAACTTATGCTGAGACCAGTGTTCACAACCCTAAAACAATTGCAGTGAACTAGTCAATTATGAAGCTATTAATTTCGTAGGCATTTGTTTTCAGTGTCTTGCTGACGTGCAATCAGTGCTTCCAACTTGAAACTTTTCTCTCTAAATTTGGGGGTTTTTCACTTTAGGATTTTCCCGAGGAGAAATATTTTGAATACGTAAGCACATAAAAGTTAAACTACTAAACATTTGAAAACAAATCTGTAGAATTTGACAGCTCTAACCAATTAATGGCAACACATTCACTATTATTAACGTTACACGATTTTTTTTTAAACGTGTAAGATTTTACTACAAACGTTATTCTACAATGAAATGTAAACTTTTCTATTTATTGTAGGTGTTTTCATTTTGTACATAAAAATTCTACAATTGTATTAACAATGTTTTTGTTGTTTTGCTATTTTTCGGCGGCAAATTCGAAAAAGTTCGAGAAGTTTTCGCACCCTGTACATGCCCCGCGTGTGTGCGAATTTGTTTGCCTAACGCTGTTCGTTCGTGAACTTGAGAAGGTTAAAACACATTGAAACGAAACCGAAACGGAATGCTGTACAACCTTCAACGATTAATTACCATATACGACGTTAGCGACAAAGAGCGGAAAAAACTACCGACAACAAAAACAACACACGGCAGCAGAAAACGAATTCCTAAACGGGCGGCGGATAAGGCAGCGCGTGACGAGCATTTGAGCGAAATCTCTATTACAAAATAAAAAAAAATGAGAGCGTAATTAATGGCGTAATTTATGAATTATGGCATGACTGGCTCGTATGCACACATGCGAGATAAAGTTTAACGGTCGGAGAGCCGGTTCGGGGCCCGCTATGGTAACACAAATAAACTGTACTTAACAGCTTCTGTATATGTGTTTAAGCTGCGGTTTTTAAACGAAATACCTTAGCCAAGAACGAATTCATCCATTTCGTGAAGGTTTTCTTTTGTATGTGCAAACGCTCTTCTTGCAAGACCCGGATGCGGCCCTGCTCGAACTTTTGCACCTCATCTCTTTGGGTCATGTTAGAACGACGCTGGATTTCCGGCCCTCTTCTTGGTTCATAATGCACAGGGCTCACTGGAAAAAAAAAAAAAGAAATACGTTATTATTTAATTCGATTCATGTCTGTGTAGGTCGGTCGGAAATTAAAAATGAAATTCCGCTGACTAATTTCAATAAAAGCAAAAAAAAAGCTAATTTAATTAGGCGATATGGATCGGCCGCGCTCGAAGTCGGTCGGCCATCGCGAAACTCGCCTTCGCGTGCACGTGTAAAATAACGGGATCGAAGTCGGCCGCAAAAAGAAAGCCGGGAACGCAGGCAGGCAAGAGGAAGTACGATTTATCTACCAAACCGTTAACGTCATGATTTTATCCTAACATTAAAAGCAAACTTGATTTTTAAAGACCTGGCAATTTTTTCTTCAATTTTTTTTATACCTGCATGTATGTCACACAGTAACACTCACACTATTAAAAATATAAAATACTTAACGTGCTATGATGGTCATAAATAAATAGAGATTTATGAGTTCAAATAACGTGAAACGTTCTATATGTTGAAATTTTGGTTTTCTAAGAGTGGCAGTACTTTTGTTATACTCCTGCCCAATGTTTCTGAGGTTGGTACCTTTACCTGAATGTTTTCTGACTTACATTTAGTGATAGAAACAGGGCTCCAACAGAAACCCTAGAATTTTGACAATGACAGGCATTATAAAAAAAACGAATATATCAACTGTTGTCATAAACATTAAATGTCAAACGCCAATAATTTTGTCAGTGTTGCCACATGATACAATCAAAACTCCCTATATAAATAATAATCTTATGGAAGATTCGAGTTTCGAAAAGTCGAATCTTCGCGCTATTTTCTCCGATTCTCTCAAATTCTCAAAGATGGCGCTCAGCTGACGAGTTTCACCAAATTCGTTTTAGTTGGCAGAAGATTAGCGTTTTTTTTTTTTTTTAATAAATAAAGTGCCTATTTTAAAAAGTCTTCCTGCATTATGAATCCCAAAAATTCTAGATTTCAAGATTTAAGAGTTTCGAGGTTTCAGGATTCGAATATTCGAGATATCAGAAATGTAGATAGATTCTAGGATTCGGGAAACTCCAGGATGCAAGATTTCAGCAATCGAGACTCAAGATTCCAGCAATCGAGACTCAAGATTCCAGGATTCGAGATGCAAGACTCTCCAGCTTGAGAATTCAAGATTGTTGAATTTGCGATTCAAGGTTTATTCGAATTTTGAAAAATGGCGTCCCGTTGGAGAAATTGTTTAATTTACTAATTTTGTGGCAATTTTTCTTTAAAAATAGAGTTCTTATCTTAAGTGTTCTGATAATATTACGGACCCAAAAAATTCTATATTTCATTTCAAGATTCGAAATGCCAGGATTTCTAGAACCTCGAAAGATGGCGTTACGTCGTCAAATTTCACCAAATTTGCGTCATTTACTAAAGATACGCAATTTTTGTTTAAAAATAGAGTTTCATGAATCCGAAAAAATCGAGATTTAAACGAAATCGAGCTTCCAGAATTCTAGAATTCGCGACAGTCGACATTCCAGGATTTATTCGAGTTTCTCGAGTCTGTACGTCGTCGAGTTCCACAAAATTTGCTTAATTCACGAAAGTTTACGATTTCCGTTTTCAAAAATAGAGTTTTCTTTTAAGTGTTCTTGCTTTATGACTCTGAAAAACTCAAGATTTAAAGAGAATCGAGACGCCAGAATTCGAGATGCTAGAAATCGAGATTCAAGATTTGTACGATTCTCTCAAATCTTGAAAGATGGCACTACGTTAGCGATTTGCTTAATTCACTAAAGATTTGCATTATAAAAATAGAGTTCCTCTTTAAGTTTTCCGGTATTATAGCTCCGAAAAATTCTAGATTTCGGAATTAAAAAAAAATCGAGATCCCACAGGATTTAAGAATTCGCGACACACAAGATACCAGGAATCAAGAATCTAGGATTCAAGATTCCAGAGTTTGAGGTTTAAGATGCTAAAATTCAAGAGATACTAAGTGTTTGGATTCGACCCATCTTTTCAAACCTTTGTAGCCCATGTTAAAAACCCTTTCAACTGATAAGCGGGCATCTTGGAGATGGCACTGTGACAATATTGAATCAGTCAGAGTCTTGTACTTAGAAGAGATAGATTCCAGAATTCGAAATCCCAAAATTCACTTCAAAATCCGAAAGATTTCAGTTTCCACCGTTCAAAAAGTTCGAAATTCCATAATTCGGGGCTCCAGGATTCAAAGCTTCACAATTCGAGTGATATGAGATTCCAGTATTCGAGAGAATTGATATTTCAGGATTCAAAGTTCTCGAATTCCAGAGACCTGAGATTCCAGTGTACGAGGGAATCGAAATAACAAACAGGATTCAGAATCCCTGAATTCGATATTCCAGTAGTCAAGATTGCAGAGATCTGAGATTCCAATATTCGGAAGAATCCAAATTTTAGGATTAAAAACACAAGAATTCGGGATTCCAGACTTCAAAATTCTAGAATTCCAGCGATTTGAGCTTCCACTTTTCGAGAGAATCTAAATTTCCAGAATTCGAGATTCCTGGGTCTAAAATTAAAGAGAAATTCTAGTGTTCGAGAGGGTCGAAACTTGAGGATCCAAATACCCGAATCGAGATTACAGGTTTCGAAATTTTAGAGTTTTAGAGATTTGAGATTCCTATATTTGAGAAAATCGACATTTCAAGATTCAAAATTCTTAAGATTTGAGATTCCTGTATTCAAAACACCACAATTCGAGATTCCAGAATTCCTGAGAATTAAGCTGATAGAATCCAAATTTCCAGAATTCGAGATTCCAGTATTCGAGAGAATCGAAATTTCCTGGTTCAAACTTCCAGAATTCGAGTTTCCATTATTGAAATATCTAAAATTAAAGAGAGACTTGAGATTCCAGAGGTCGAGAGAATCGAAATTTGAGCTCCAAAATTGAATTTTAATTGCTGTATTCAAAAGAATCTAAATCTCAAGATTAAAAACATCAGAATTCGAGATTCCAGAATTCAAAACTCTAGAATTCTAGCTTGCCCTGTTCGATAGAATCCAAATTTAGAGAATTCCAGATACCAAGATACAAAATTACGGTATTCTAGAGACTTGAGATTCCACTATTCGAGAAAACCGAAATTTCTTGGTTCAAACTTCCAGAATTCGAGTTTCCATTATTCAAATTTCGAAAATTAAAGAGGGATTTGACAAAAACGTGTCATCACAGAATTGCAGATTCTTTTTTGTCTTTTGAATTCGACACGCTGCATCTACACAATTTGTTTAAAGTTACTAATCACAATGAGCAAGTTTAAACAATGTTTAAAATCATGCATGCACATACATATATATATTTCTATTTTAGGTTGTATGAACGATTTAAGTCGGGAAGATAATCGTAAACAGTTTCCACTTGTAAGCGATTGTCAAGATAATGGATTAAACGAGATTAAAAGTATAAAATCCAAGTTGGGCCTACGTGATTTCCCTTGACCTTTAAACCCTTTGAAAAGATAGAACCGCGCCGTATCAAGACCTGCAAATGCAGTTAGTTAAAAAAATACCGTGTGACCATAAAAAATAGTCACCTAGACGTACGTAAAAAGGCCATTTTTTCTGTAATTACATTTGACATTCCAAAACACATATGAAAGGCAAACAATTTCCAGCCGCCATCTCTTGAACAACGACGCATGCTCTTTCAGTTTCCTTTAAATATTGTGTTTGAAATGAAAAAAAAAAGGAATACATTTTGAATTTAATATACGCCTTATTGGTTTCATTCGATGTAATTTTTATAGCCTTATCGTGTCAAGGATCGCTTTCTCATGCAAATCGGTGAAGAGGAGCGACTTTTGGACGTCCGAATTTCAACTATCACCACCGAAACCTGCCTGACCTGTCCATAAAACTCGAAGCGATTCAAAAAACGGTCGTCGAAGGAATTTCGTTGTTTACCGTCGTTTAAAAGAAGTCCAAACTTAATTCTAGTTAAGTTTCTTCGTATAAATCGTTGCTCCGTGATAATACCACTGGTGTCATTGATGGTTTGTATTATCATTAGAATGTAATTAAACGACGAGCAGCAATTTTAAACGGATTCGTTCATCCACATCTACAAGACGGGAATGCAAAACGAGGAGCGTACGCACACGTGTGGAATTCGCCTTTATTCCGCTCCACGCGCAATTAAAGCTGAATGAGAAGGAGGAAGGTTCGCCAACCGAATTCATTCGAGTTGATGACGGTGATATTAATTAACTACGTTCCAGGAAGTAATAACTGTAACTTAGAGGCTTGAAACGAAGATTATTTTAGTCCACAAGCGCTTGAAAAACAATTAAAGAAAGCGTTAAGGAAGAAAAACTCAAAAAAATAACGCCGATGGACAAGAGATGGCGCTAGTATATGTTCAACCACTTCTAATCAAAAAGAGGTTAAAAATCGATAGACGAATTATGATGATAAACAATGGAAAAAAGTTTTTAAAAACAATAGTCCGACTTGTCATGTCATTATGACCTACTAGACAAGTCGACGATCATAAGATGGCACTTGCAAAAGGTAGTTAAACGTTCTCCAGTTTTCCTGTTTTCATGTAGTCGCATAAACAACAAAAGAAAGCGTTAAGAATCGACGAATGAATTGCAAAGTTAAATAAACAAACAAAAGAGGCAAAAAATTACGCAGATGGCCCAGAGATGGCGCCTGTTTAACCGTTTCTAATCGTTTCGTCTTTTCGGGCAATTGTGTAACATTATAAAAAAATCGACGAAAAACAAAAGATGGTACGTAAATAATTACAGTGACAACGAAGAGATGGCGCTCGTAACCGTTCTTGAATTTTCCTTTTGCTATGCAGTTATATAGACAATAAAATCGAAATATGGCGAAAAATGAAAACAAAAAATTTGGTTGATGGCCAAGAGATGGCGCTTTTAAACTCGCAATTATTTTTAGTCGTTCTGATTCTATTAGTTCTTAAATTTTCCTTTTTCCGCGTGATTCTACAAACAATAAATGAAAGCGTCAAAAAACGAATTATGGCAAAAAACAAACGCAGCAACAAATGACATCGATTGGCCAAGAGAGGGCGCTGAAAGCGTTACAAATCGACCAATGGCGAAAAACAAATGCAGCAAAAGATTACATAGTCGGTGACTTGTAAAATACGCAATTGTTTCTTCATCGTTCTTCAATTTTTCTAGTTGATTTGTACTAGAAAATCAATGAAAGAAAACTGACCGTCAAAAACAAAAAGTAGCAAATAATTACGGTGACGGCCAAGAGATGGCGCTTATATAATGTAACCGTTCATGAATTTTCCGTTTGTTACGAGCGCAGCAACAAATTGCACCGAAGGCCAAGAGAGGGCGCTTGTAAACTCGCAGACTCTTCTAATCGTTATAATCGTAATAAAAGGAAACATTATGAATCGACTGTCAAATTTTGACGAAAAACAAGAGGTAGCATAATTACAATGACGGCCGAGAGATGGCGACTGCAAAATATAACCTTTTCTGATGCTTCACGTATTTGTACAAAAAATATATGAAAGCGTTAAAAATCCAATTACATCGAAAAACAATTACGTCGATGGTCAAGAGAGGGCGCTTGTAAACTCGCAATCGCTTCTGATCACTATAATCGTAACAAAAAAAAAAAAAATTAATATCGACTGTCAAATTTTGACGAAGAAACGAAAGGTAGTCAGCAATTACAGTGATGGTCCAGAGGTGGCGTTTGTAAAATCGAAAGTCGAATTATGACAAGAAACAAACGCGGCAAAAAAATTACACGTTGGCGCTCGTAATCTCACAAACGTTCCTCATCGTTCATCATTTTTTTATTCGTTGCGCAAGCAATAAAAAAAAATGTCAATCTGTGAGGAAAAACAAAAGTTGCCATGAGATGGCGCTTGTAAACACTCAATCTTTTCAAATTGTTCTTCACAATTCTTTTTCATTTAGGCAATTGTATAAGCGATAAATAATCGAGTTAGTCAAAGCGATGATCAAGCGATGGCGCTCGTAAACGCGCAACCATTTCCAACCAAAAAGGAGTTAAGAATCGATAGATGAATTATGAAGAAAAAAAAGTCCGAAAGAGGGTGTTTGTAAACTCATAATTGTTTTAACAATAAAAGAATTGTTAAGAATCGTCCGTCATATTTTAAAACAAAACAAAAAAAAACTTTACGGCGATGCCCAAGAGATGGCGCTGGTAAATGTGCAACTTTTTCTTACGATCATAAGATTTTTTGAAGAGTTAACAACAACCCTCTTCGAGAATCGCGTTCTCTTAGTTTTAATGTTTGATGATTTTCTTTACCTTACAATGTTTGCCTAGTGGAATTCGCAGCCACATAAAAGTGCATTTCGCGACATTCCTCGCCGCAAAGAAAAAAAAACAATTGCCTGCGCACACACGTATAGGCGTGTCAGCTCAAGTTGAGTGTGCATACCAGCCTTAATTATGACAAGGCACACGATTAATACTTCTTTTTGTTGCTTCATACACGAACATCTCGAACACGCGTAAAAAAATGAGTTTACCAAGAACGGTAGGCCACGGCAACATTGTTGCTCGTCGTGTTTGTATGTATGTACGGTGCATGTACGTGTGTGGATTCGCTGAATTCGTAATAAAGCAAAACGTCCTTCGCCAAGGAATGGAATGGAATGCGACTTTTTTTACGTTCACACGTTTACGCTGCTCGGCTCGAAAGAATGGAGCTTGTTTTGTCTGTTTGTTTTTTTTTCCTTCCTGCCGTACTGTGATGGTTCTGTTTTTGGCGTGCAAAAATCGTCGATCAATGTGATTATCGGAGCCTGTTTCCTTTTCCTTTCGAACCGTAAACGTAACGCTGTGGAGCGTTGGAAACTATTGTTTACAAAAAAAATAAAAACTTTCACTCTTATAACCCACCAATAAAAATCAGCAAAAAGGATGATTTACCAACGCTTTAAGTGGAGGTAACAAAGTACCTACGCTCAATCTTTTTTTTTTTTTTTGAAGCCCTAAACATCATGGGGAGAAAATTGAGAAAGTAATTGAAGCTACGCTACGAAGCTACGTCATCATTAGCTCATACTCATAACGGCAACCATTATTTTGGGTCACCCTATATATGAAAAAAAGAACTACAAATGTTTCATATTTTCTTGCCCAAAAAAAAGCTAAACATTACGCAGATCCCCCAGAGATGGCGCTTGCGGATACTCAATCGTTTCTAATCGTTCTTCAATTTTTCTCTTTTCACACAATTGTTTCAAACTAGACAAGAACACGTTAAGAATCGACAGTCAAGTTTTGAGCAAACGATTAACAAACAGTGACGACCAAGAGATGGCACTCGTAAAGGTAACCGTTTCTGATAGCTCTTGATTTTTCCTTCTTTTTTGTAATCGCATAAGCTATACACAATAAAAAAATTTAAAAAAACAATAGTCTAATTACGTGATGAAAAATAAAAGCAGTAAAAAAAAGTTCCGTTGGTCGATCGTCTTTTGTTTCTTTTTTTTACAAAGAAATGAAAAGCGAAAGTTCCGTTGTGTGTAAACGGTTGATCGTTTTCTTTCGGTAAAGAAAAGAAAAAACCGATCGGCTTTCGGTAAAAAAAAAAAATAATAAAACAAGCAAAATTTGGAAAGGAAAAGTATCGAAGTTTTGCGAAATCTTTTGTTTCCTTCCGCTTTTGATGAAGAAAAGAGGAACGAGATCTCTATTTTGGTTTTTGCTACTCGAGGTTAAGTCGATCGTCTTATATTTTCGCTTTACTTTTGATGAAAAAGGACAAGGCGATCTTCGACGAAGAAAAAAAAACAAAAGACGATCGTATCCCGCTGTGAATTGCGACGACTTTCTTCAATGAAGAAGAAGAAGAAGAAACAAAGGTAAAACTCAAAGAACGTTTAAAATGAAGAAAAGTCTTGTTCGTGTTTCAATTTGTAACGTCGAAAGTCGATCGTCATTTTTTTTTTTTTTTGTTACAAAAAGAAACGATTTTTTTTCCATGGTTTTTGCGATTTAGAGGTAGGTCCATCGTCGTATGTTTTCACTTTACTTTTGATGAAAAAAGACAATCGACCTTCGATTAAAAAAAAAAAAACAAAAACAAAAACAAAAGACGATCGTCGACTTTCGACGTTACAAATTAATTACGAACAAAATTTTTCTTCATTTTTTTTGTTTCTTCTTCTTTATCGAAGAAAATCGTCGGAATTCACAGCGGAGTCCGATCGTTTTTTGTCTTTTTTTTTTCATCGAAAGTCGATTGTCTTTCCTTTTGTAACAAAAGGAAAGGAGGAAATCGTCGCAATTCACAGCGGGGTCCGATCGTCTTTTGTTTTTGTTTTTTTTTTTTTTTATTACAAAAAGAAACGAGATTTTTTTCCACGGTTTTTGCGATTCAAGGTTAGGTCGATCGTCTCGTGTTTTCGCTTCACTTTTGACAAAAAAAGACAGTCGACCTTCGATAAAAAAAAAACAAAAACAAAAGACGATCGGACCCCACTGTGAAAAGCGACGATTTTCTTCAATAAAGAAGAAGAAAAAAAAACGTGAAACGCAAAAGACGTTCAAAGTGAAGAGCATTTTAATTTGTAACGTCGAAAGTCGATTGTCAGTTTTTAAATTTTTTCATCCAGAGCGAAAGAGAAACAAAAGGCAATCAAAAGATGGCGCTTGCAAACGTTCTTAAATTTTGCTGTTTTCATGTAGTATAAAAAACATAAGAAAGCGACAAGGATCGGCAAATGACGAAAAACAAACAAAAAAAATAAAAATATACGCGGATGGTCCAGAGATGACGCTTTAGAGGCTTAATCGCTTCTAATTGCTCTTCAATTTTCCTCTTTCCACTCAATACCATAAGCTGTAAAAGATTGCATTAAGAACTGCCAAATTTTGACGAAAAACAAAACGTAGAACAAACGATTATAGTGACGGCACCAAGAGATGGGCGCTTTAAACCGTAACCGTTTATGATAGTTCCTGAATTTTCCTTTTGTTCATTCAGCGTCTTGTGAATGACCTATACAAGACAAACTGTGCACTTTTGAAATAAAAAACGTAAAACTGGACGCTCTCTGATTATATCTATTTCGTCTTCAAACACAGTGAGTTATCAGAAATTTGGAAATTTCTTTGTTTGGAGATTCAGAAATACTGCTGAATTGCTTGAATCATCAAGCTCACACACTATGATGTCATTTTTGTAGTCTGATAAATCATTGTGTCATCATTGGGTGTACACAGAATATTTTAGTTGTTACTTTGTCGAATTGCTATTATTACACCTAAGACATTTAAAATTCGTGTTCGTGATAACAAAAAATACTAAAATACCTAGTGATGAGAAATTTCTGTTTATTTTTCAATTTTCATTTGAGTGCGAAGCCAAGGCACTTAAAGATTCGCAGTACATACATGATACTCTCACTATCTTTAAAAAAAAACGCAGAAACTCTTAAGCCTTTTATTGTTTGTTTGTATAGCAAGGTGTTATCTTCGCGCGATAACATCTTCAAGGAATTCGAAACCCAATCACAATATTTCGCGTACAAAAAAATAACTTCTGTGTGCGCATCGTATCGTGATTTGAGAATAACCGTTTCGTGTGAACACCAAATAAGTACTTACGGGAACGAGTTGTTTATTTTGGAACTACTTTAAATCGACGCAAAGATAATGTCATTAATGTGCCCCACTTGAAGCTAACCGAGAAGAAACAACAGCGGCGTACAGATTTTGTTTTTTACCATAAATGCATAACCTCAAATTAAAGAAGAAGAAATCCAATCATTCATGATCGCCCCGTGTAATAAAATTTTGTAATTTTGTCATAATCTATCAGGATTACGTAACCGTAGGCAATTAGATTGATCAGATACTGATACTATGCAGGCTTGTATTTACTTAACGTCTTACGTTCTTCGACAAATATTTACGATAACTCGACGACTGATAGATAAATACTTTATTTCGATAGATAAATACTTTATTTGACATAATACTGGAATTGATGCTATTTTAATTTCAGTAAATTCAGTTAAAACGATAAATAACCGTGAAGGTCGGGCCCGATGTTATTTCGAAACGTAGAGAATGCAGTGAACGCATCGCCTGTTTCAAAATAGTTACCCTGCGCAATACTAGATGGCATTGAATTGATTGGCGATGACGAGCAGTCTGGAAGTTACAGGTGATTTTATCGATTTTGCCGGGATTAGCGTTCGCTTGTTTTAGCGCGATAAGGAACTGCGTAATCTCTTTCTTCGTATTGAGGAATGCGACTGGAAAATTTCAGAAAGATTATTTCTGTTTAAGAATAGGACTTCCAGTGTAATAATTATGACATAAACACTTGCACTTGTTTATCAACCGTTTCCATCTTTATACGCTTTCGAAAAAAAAAAAAAATTGCAAATTTTGAGAAGCTTTTTTTAATAGTACTTAGAGCCATCTTTTGTTCGATTTAGCAAACTTCTCCTGATACTTACAAAAAGTTTTTAAAATCGAAGGAGAGATGGCTGTACTTTTGACAGTTTTAAAATTCTTAATCGTTTTGCAATGAAAATATTTTTTTTAGATACTTGTACAATTTCTTTGTTCGTAGTACTTAAGAAAAGCTTTTGAAATCGAACGAGAAATGGCTGTGAATTTGACAATTTAAAAATTCACTTCGAAAATATTTTTTTTTGCTACATTTTTGCAATCGACAATCAATTTAGCGTTTGATTTGAAAAACTTTTTTGTTATAGCATTTAGAGTCATCTCTCGTTCGTTTTAACAAGCTTTTCCTAGTGGCTAAGGAAAGCTTTTGAAATCGAACGAGAGATGGCCGTGTCTTCGACAATTTAAAAATTCACTTCGAAAATAAATTTTTTTAGTTACATTTTTGCAATCAATTTAGTGCTTATACTCAGCGTTCGATTTGAAAAGCTTCTTTTATAGTATTTAGAGCCATCTGTCGGTCGCTTTTCCTAGTGCCTAAGGAAAGCTTTTATTAAAATCGAACGAGAGATGACCGTGTCTTCAATAATTTTAAAATTTTTAATCGCCTTCGGAAAAACAACTTTGTGGATTTTTTCTGCAATTGACTTTGTTTACTTTTGTTTTGCTTTTTTGTTTATTCCTCGTCGTAATTCATTTGCCGATTTTTAACACTTTCTTTTGTTGTTCACACTACTACGTGAAAGCAAGCAGCAAAATCAAAGACCATTTAACAACGTTTGCAAACGCCATCTTTGGGGCGATCGGCGTAATTTTTACTGCCTCTGTTTTTCATCGTAATTCGACTGTTTTTTTTTTTAGTACTTTTTAATTGATTGTTTAGATTTTTGACTTTTTCCTGAAGGGCAGCAAACCCACCCCATAAATAAGTTCGTTCAATTTTTTAAACAAAAATTCGTTACGAAAAAGACGCACATCAACGCATGCGTTCTTCCTTCATTCTTAAATCGACGATGAAGTGACCTACATTTCAATTTAACCAAATACAGGGCGTTTCACTATCTAAAAAACGCACACCATCGAATTCCTGGTTAAAGTAAGCTATGATTTTTTATTAAGTTGGCGACACGCAATACAAAAAGCATTGCAGGTTTGCCATGTCTATGGAATTTTCCCTGGATCTAGGAAATTCAGAGGTCTCAAAGGAAATTTTTATGTTTTTGGCCCAAATTTGAACAAAATTCTTCAAACAAACGGTGAAATATCATATAAATAAGAGAAATGAAGTATTATTTAAAAAAAATAAAAGTTTTTGATGCTGCCCTCTATTAGCGCATAACCTATTTTAAGTATTTACTTAATAACCCATTACAGTGCACTCTATTTAGCTGAGAAAACCACCATGTGTTACAGATTGTAGATGTCACAAACGCGAAACGGGATTTCTTTTTAATTAATTAAATCTAGGAAATCTGGCAACCCCAGACAGTTGTCAGTTAATATACAGAGTGACCTACAACGAGCGTAAAAAACTTCACCACCTTGTTGGGGGCGTTCCTTGGAGCAAAAAATGTTATCCAAACGTAGGCCCCATTTTACTTAGTTTTAGAATTAGAAGAGATCAAAGTTTTCATCATTTTGAAGTTTAATATTTAGTTTTAAACAAAAAACTGAAGGTTTTGTTTAATACCAAAACATACTGTGTACAGCAGTCGTGCTAGTTTCACGAAGTCATTGAAAAGCAGTCAAAAAGTCTATGAGGTTAATGTCCATTTGGCATTCTTTCAACGCATGAAGTAGCTGGTGTCTAAATAAAAATCTGGTTAAGTTGGTTATGATCGAGAGTTTGTTCATTGTATGCACATCGTTTCTAACTTCAAGCGCCAAGCTATCAAATCTAACGTCAAAATTTGTTCTTGGATTACCATTTCGTTGTTAAAACGGATTTTGCGTTTTTTTTAACTCATTTATAATCAAAAGTTTAACAAATTGGCTCTACTCCAATGAAGCTTTTTATTTTGACAACAAATTTCTAGTTAACAAAACTACTTCGCAGTAGACGCGACTTATTGTATCGTCTTTTGTTCTGTCAGCGTTAAACTTAAAGGTTCAACGTTTATAGTTCTGTAACTAATTGAGATAGGACCTATGTTCATATAACAATTTTTACTTAAAATAGCCTCCCCGACAAACTGGTGAGGTTTCTTACTTTCATTATCAATCACCCTGTATATACACGTAAATCGTAGGTGCGTCCACGAAGGGCGTAGCCAATTTTCAGCATCCTGTATACAATCTGGAAAATCCCGCTCGTATAAAGACATCAATCAAAATCAGTTTGCAGTTAAAAACCGTAACAGTATACAGGATGTTCCCTTGACACAACAAAAAGTCGGTTTTGGTCCGTGAGGTTGTTTTTTTTTTTTTTTTTAACTAAGCAAAACTTTTTTCGCCCCTCGCTACCGTTTCTTGCCCCCAAGAATAATTTATTATGATACCAACCATCATGTGATGACAGCAAGAAAAATAAATACTGTCAGTATCAGCATCCAAGAGTTCAACGTTCTTCCACCAATATTTGAACTCGATAAAGCATCCCAAGACATGCCCAACTAAAAATTACGAGTTTGTTATTTTTTTTTTAATACTAAACGAACGGTATTTTTTTGTTTTAATCGAACCGTCATTATCAATCTTGTAATTACTTTGTTTATTACAAGCAGAAACTGTCATTCCTCGCGGGACAAAGCAATCAATCGACGCAAACACAATTAAGCGAATTATTGGAACGTACGTTTTCATTTCCGGAATCTCGCTATCGCAAACGTAATTAACGATAATAATCCAAATGACACGCCAAGTATTTCCTTCAACACCTCATGTAAATTATCCAAAGTCGAAACTTCTTTCCGTTACGTGCGTTAATATTGTTATCACCGCGGCGATGATAACTTGCGAAAATTCCAACGCGCTCCTTATCACACCGAGTTATCTCACAAGGTGTTTCGAACACGAATAAGCATATTTACGTAATAATAATAAAAGAAATTTGCAAGTAAAAAAAAAAAAAATACGCGCACAAACACACACACATGATTGGCGACATAGAAGATGTTAGCATACCGTAGGGATAATGTGAGGCCATCACGGGGCGCTGTCAAGTTATCATCAAATCTCACTGCTACATCTGTGGACAAGCGATAACAAACTAATTCGAATTCTCCACTGTGGCAAATGCGGCTGGCACTCGCGACCGATATGGTATCTCAACCAATGGGAGGAGCGCAACGATTATCTGACATAATCCCTTGTTCGATTTATTCACCGAGCGAGTTGCATAACTACGACGAAAATTAATACTCGAGTGTGTCGGTGATTAAATAAAAAAATTCCCAGATTTTCCTTATCAAGATAGTGCAGTAAATTGCTGTTAGATGGCGCTGGGGGCGTTTTTCAGAAATTCGTTTTCTGATGCAGCTGGCGTCGAAACTGCAGTTTCTCGCGCTTGAAAAAACATATCATCCGCAAGGTCACGTAGCAGCACTATTTCGCATCAACAAACACGATAGGATAAAGTCTGCCATCGTCGGGAAATACGAGAGCGTGATTTGAATTTCGCTTGCAGTCGCACGTCACGCCCGGGTGCACCTAAAAAAAAAAAAAACGCGCAGTGAAAGGGACGACACGCTTGCGTAGATGTTTGTTGACGTCTTGTCCTAACGACATGTTTGATAGAGTGTTTTGAAATGAGGCGAACACCAATTCCTTTCTCTTCCTCTCAATCTCAATTTTGATTAGAACGTTAGCTGACGTTAAGTGAAATAAAAATAAAAATATTATTTATTACTTTTAAAACAGAAACAAAAGACGCAAATTGGTAGATTAATAATAAATTTAAGAAAAGTCAAAACAATGTGAAAAGAATGTCGACAAAACAAAGGAAACAATAAAAGTGTTGAAACACTGTTCCAGCGTCAATCATTAAAAATACTTAGAGCCAAAAAAAAAAACTGAAACAAAAAAAGATAGTCGATAGATAAATGAATGACAAATTAAAAGAAGAAAACCAAAAAAACTGCGACTTTCAACTGTCAATTAAAGTTCGCGTTGTTCACGCACACGTGCACGTATGTAATTCGTAGAAGTGCGCCTGTGTGTATGTACAGTATACGGTACTTTACGTCCCGGCTATTTCCGTAACCGTAGTACCGTGTTTGTTTGAATAGCCACCCCTGTGTTTGTTTGCCCGTTTAATCACCGCCGCACATGTTCCACGCCGCCTGCGATCTTTCTTTCTTTTTTACACGGATGTGCATGCGCGTCATGTAAGCAGCACACGTGCACTATGAAAATTAAAAAGGAAATAAATCAAATTTACAAACCGTATTCGTCACCCCGGAGACTCTTTTTTTTTTTGAGATACCGGGAAATTCGATATGATCTGGCAACGTCGCGTTTTTTTTTTAATTTACAGAATGTCCTCGTAAAGCACGGTATATACATGAGTCGCGAGCTTCAAAATTGCATTTGTCATAGGAGGGACTTCCTTAGAAAGTTTGTTTTTAATATATAGGGTGTTTTTTGTTTCTGGAGGAAACTGATTTAACACATGCTATAATAGCTTTTCTTTTCTACAAGAAAGGACTTCATGCCAACATTTCGATCTGAAAAAGTAAAGGCGATTATTTTTTACGACAATGAAAAAATGAAGATACGAAGAAACGAGAAACAATAGATAAACTGGAATAATGACCTGAAATTTTTAGAAAATGCGAAAACAAAAGACGATCGATTTATTACGAAATTGCGATTATACTGATGAGAAAACTTAAAATTATTCGATGGACTGCGAAAAATAAAATGAAAAAAAAATTGTCGTAACGAAAAACAATTGAATAAACTAGACAAAAATTCGTAACAAAAAAAAGAAAGAAATTTGGCATCGTTAAATTTCGAAAACGAGTAAACAAAAGACGATCATACCGTTACGAAATGGCAAAAATTATACTGACGAGAAGAAAGAAAAACAAAAACAGTTGAATATCTTGAAAAAATAAAATAAAATCGTACAGATGAGAAATTTGAAACCAAAATTAAATTTAATCTTTTATGAAAAACAAAACAAAAATAACGAAGAAGTAATTGAATAAACTGGATAAACAATTGAATAAATTGGAAAAACAATTGAATAAACTGGTAAAACAATTGAATAAACTGGAAAAACAATTGAATAAACTGGAAAAACAATTGAATACTCTGAAAAAGACAATTGAATAAACTGGAAAAACAATTGAATACTCTGAAAAAGGCAATTGAATAAACTGGAAAAACAATTGAATAAACTGGAAAAACTATTGAATACACTGAAAAAAAAAAACAATTGAATACACTGAAAAAACAATTGAATACACTGAGAAAACAATTGAATACACTGAAAAAAACAATTGAATACACTGAAAAAACAATTGAATACACTGAAAAAAAAAACAATTGAATACACAGAAAAACAATTCAATAAATTGGAAAAGCAATTGAATAAACTAGAAAAACAAAAGACGATCGCACTACTAATACTACGAAATTGCGTAAAATAGGAAGAAAAACAAAAATAATCGACTAGATTGAAAATATAAAATAAAAAATACAAGAAACTTTAAAAAAATCAAAATCAAGTCTTTTACGAAAAAGAAGAAGTGAGAAACGATTCGATATGAAAAAAAAAACAAATGAAAATAAAAATAATAAATTTGACGTCATTAAACTTCGACGAAGAGAAAACAAAAGACGAACGGTACTATAACGAAAATGCGTAAATTAGGGGAGTGAGAAAAACGAAAACAATTGAATGAATCGAAATTAAAACAAAACGGCACGTTTAAAATCAAAATCAAATCTTGTTTACGAAAAGGAAAAAATAAGGAACAAATGAAAAATAACTGAAAAAATCGCAAAAAAAACAACAATAAACACAAAAAATTTGACATCATTCAACTTTGAAAACGAGAAAAAAAAAACGCTATCGTATTATTACGAAACTGCTTATACTAGTGAGAAAAACAAAAACAATTGAATATTTTAAAGAAAATAATACACGAAGTTCTAAATGAAAATAAAATATTTTATGAAGAAAAAAAAACAAAAACAAAAAAATAACGAAGAAACGAAAAATAAGAAATTTGAGATCGTTCAACTACGACAACGTGAAAACAAAAGACGATCGAAATATAATGAAATTAAGAAAATGATGGTAAAGAAAGAAAAAAAATTGAACAAATTGAAAAAAAAAAAACAAAATGAAATCTGAAAACGCACTAAACATTGAAAAAAAAAAACAACTCGAAAAACTAATGAAAACGTTTGAAAACAAATGACGAATTTGCTTGCACTTTCATTTTGAAAGCGTCGTGATTTTCGCCTCTCATCAGTGACGTAGGTAGGGCGGGGGGGGGGGGAAGCCCGGCTCCCTGAAATATTTCAAACCATACAAGAAAAAATAAGAATAAAACCAAGAAACTTGAGATCGTTCAACTTCGACAACGTGAAAACAAAAGACGATCCAAATATAATGAAATTAAGAAAACTATGCTAATCAAAGAAAAACAATTGAAAAAAATTGAAGAAAAAAAACAAAAGAAAAACAATTGAACAAAAAATAAAATACACAAGAAATATGAAAATGCACTAAACATTGAAAGACAAACAAAACACTAAAAACTAATGAGCTGTGCTGCTTTCTGATGAATCTCAACTGCCAGTGCCTTCTGTCAACTATCGCAGGTACTAAATAAGCAACGATTCGCATTTTAAATGCAGGGTTCGGGTTCAATTTTTTTTTTAATCCGATAGTTTTGAATTTTTGAATATTTCATACTTAAACACTTGAAAAAATCAAGTCAAAATATAATGAGAAGAAAACATCTCTGTGCTGCCAACTGTGGAGTCCTTTATTGACAAGAAATGGCAGTTTGAAAGATTCATGACGTAATAAACGGCTGACCAATCAAAAGCGCAATGCCCTTTTTATTAACGGATCGAGATTCTTTGATTGGTTTCTTGTTTATTCCAATAAACTGCCACTTCATATCCTTATTCTAAACTGAAACAAGGCGAAGTAGATTGGACACGGATGACTACAACACTACAAAGCACAAAACACTCGCAAGAGGCGCTGTTGGTGTTGGTTTAATTACGCAACAACATGTGCGCCCTCTATTGGATTATCGCATCTACTGGTTCTGAACTGAAAGACCTGTCAGTGCCTTCTGACGGCTTTGTAAATAATTAAAGATTCAAGTTTAAATGCAGAATTCGGTTTCGAATTCTTTTTTAATTCTATTTGTGATAACAGAATTTCGATTTTTTTTTTATTTTCTATAGTTATCACTTCAAAATAAAACAGTGAAATAACCCGAAACTACGAGCGAGCTTCAAAGAGATGTCAATTAATTTTAAGAGTGATATTGATTGATGCAATGGATACTCTAAATACGAACCTGGCCACATATTTGAATGGCAAGCGTTATTAAAGTAAAGACTCTGTATTTCCCATTGAAAACCTAAAAATTCTAAAATCATTATATTTTAGAGTTAATCACAACTCTGTTGTTATGACGTAATTTTGATGATTACTACTTTTAAACATTAAATTGATTTTTGTGGATGTTAGCACGATATTTTTAAAGAAGCAGATTTAAGTGGGTCGAGTGAAAATCATGCGTTTACCAATTCCACATTCGCACGCGTTTCGTGATACGATGATTTGCATGTGAATGAAACGCGAAAGCGAACACAACTTTTACCGCTGCTGAAACTGAATTATGCATTATCTGTTCCTTTTTTTTTGTTTTTTTCTGTTTGAGAGTTGGATTTGTTTTAGTCTCGGCTCGAAACTCGATGATGGAGGAATTCACCGACGCCCAAACGGGACACCGGATTACGTCGAGAGAGTACAAGGTGATCGGGTTCGCTCCTGCCCTATAAACACAAACGGTCGTTAGAACCGACCAAGACGTGGGCACACACACACAAAACAAACGTTATATAAGATTGTATGTATGAGCGTTTGGTACGACTGAGGCTGGCGCGGTCTTTGTGTTCTGGTGAGAACCAAAAAAAAACCTATTTCAAATCCTTTCAAATACGACGGCCAAAAATATTGTCACAGCAAAGTTTTCGGGGAAATCACGCCCACGCGATGAACAATTGAAATATTTAATTAATGAGTCACCCAACTTCGTTTTGTTTAAACCAGTGACCTCCAACATGTCTAGTTTCTCTCTAAAAGAAGCAAGAAAAAGAAAATCCATTAGCCATTTATAGTTGCTACTTTAATTATTACACACAGCTCCATCTATGAATGACCTCCTGTATTAACTTGTACTGGACCTCAAATTCTCTTTTGTTTTGTTCTTGTTAAGTGCCTTTTCAATATAAAATTCCTGTCATTTACTGAAGTGAATGCAACACCATCTCTAATTTGGAGTGGAAACAATTGAAAATGAAACTGACAGGCAAGAACGTCGCAAGCTAACCGCGACGTTTAAAAATATTAAAGAAAAACCAATTTAAATCGCCTGAGGAAACAGCTTTACGTCTAGAAGTAAATAAATTATACACAACGCCATCTGGTGTTAACTTGTGGATTTAAATCGTCTTGCTCTGTGGAAAACTTGCTTCGGCGTCGTTCAAAGATGGCGCTGTACGTATTATACTCCTACATGCACATTAGTTTCAGGTAGAATTTGCCCAATTTTTTTTGTTTTAATATATGACTGTCGCCTGCTTTGTGTCGTTTTGCGTCTCAGTTCGACTTTCATTTGTTTCCGCCAAAAACTGTGTCATACTCATTTACAAACGATGACTTAGTTTGGAAGACATCGTCTTCGAAACGGAACAAAACAAAATTTGTAGGTGAAGCTTTATATCCGAAAAATTCTAGAAATAAAGTAATACAGAAGAGTGTTTACAGATGGCGCTGTATGATTTTTTGTCTCCTCACAAGTTCTATTATTTTTATTGTTGAACGTCGTCGTCTGCTTTCTATTGTTTTGCTAACTTTTTCCGGTCGATCTTCATTTGTTTCCGCCACAAATTACAAAATTTCAGAAATAAATCTAATACAGGAGGCCATTCAGAGATAGCGCTGGATGTCTTTTTTTGTGCTCCAACACAAATTACAAAATTTCAGAAATAAATTAATACAGGAGGCCATTCAGAGATGGCGTTGTATGTCTTTTTTTGTTTTTTGTACTCCAACACATCGATTTGTCTCTTTGTCTTCCCACTTTATTATTGTTTCGCTAATTAGTTTTTCCCGTCGATTCTCCTTTGTTTTTGCTATAAATTACGTTGACATATTCATTTACAAACGACAATATAGTTTAATAGACACCGTCATATGTCACCGAAACAGAACAAAACAAAATGTGTGTAGATGACGCTTTAAATTCAAGAAATTCTAGAAATAAATTAATACCGGATGCTGCTCAGAGATGGCGCTGAATGTCTTTTTGCGCTTCACCAACGTCGATTTGTCTCTTTGTCTCTTGACAGGTTCTATTATTTTTTATTGCTGAATGTCATCTGCTCTGCATTGTCTTGCTGACTTAATCCGGACGTTCCTCATTTGTTTCTGCTGCAAATTACGTTGACGTTTTCATTTACAAACGGTAATTTAGTTTAGCACCGCCATGCGTCATCGAAACAGAACAAAACACAACAAAATGTCTAGGTGGCGCTTTAAATCCAAGAAATTCTAGACAAAACTAATACCACATGATGTTCAGAGATGGTGCTGAATGTTTTCATTTTTACTTCTACACGTCGACTTGTCTCTTTGTCTTCTCACAGGTTCTATTACTTTTTATTGCTGAACGTCATCTGTTTTCTATTGTTTTGTAACTTTTTCCTGTCGATTTTCATTTGTTTCCGCTAAAAAATTACAAAATTGTAGAAATATATTAATTAATACAGAACGCCGTTCAGAGATGGCGCTGGATGTCTTTCTTTGTGCTTCAACACGTCGATTTGTCTCTTTGTCTTCTCACAGGTTCCGTTACTTTACTATTGCTTTGCTAATTTGTTTTTCCGCTCGATTCTCATTTGTTTCTGCCACAAATATCGTCATACTCATTTAGAAACGATAATTTAGTTTAGCGCCGTCGTGCGTCGTCGAAACAGAACAAAACAAAATGCGAAGATGGCGCTTTAAATCCAAGAAATCCTAGAAATAAACTAATATTGGATGCAGTTCAGAGATGGCGCTGAATATTTTCTTACTTCTACATATTGATTTGTTTCTTTGTCTCCTCACAGGTTCTATTAGTTTATATTGCTGAACGTCGTCTGCTTTCTATTGTTTTGCTAACTTATTCCGGTTGATTCTCATTTGTTTCTGTCGCAAATCACGTTGACACATTCATTTACAAACGATGATATAGTTAAGCAGACACCGTCATGCGTCATCGAAACAGAACAAAAGAAAATGTGAAGATGGCGCTTTAAATCCAAGAAATTCTAGAAATAAATTAATACCGGATGTTGTTCAAAGATGGCGCTGAATGTTTCTTTTTACTTCTACACATCGATTTACCTCTCGTCTCCTCGCAGGTTTTCTTATTTTTTATTTCTGAACGTCGTCTGCTTTCTATTGTTTACGTTGACATTTACAAACGATAATTTAGTTTAGGAGACATCGCCATCGCAACAACAAAACAAAATGTGTAAACGAATTCTAGAAACAAATTAATACTAGATGCTGTTCAGAGAGAGCGCTGAATGTTTCCTTTTTTGTTTCTACGCGTCGATTTGTCTCCTCCTCGAACGTCGTCTGTGTTCTATTGTTTAGCTAACTTTCTCCGGTAGATTCTCACTTGTTTTTGCCATTTTGACATTTACAAACTATAATTTAGTCTAGCAGACACCGTATGAACTGTAAATTACTGCAGGAGGTTGTTCAGAGATGGCACTGAATGTTTATTTTTTATTTATACACGTCGTTTTGTCTCCTTGTCTTCTTACTGGGTCTATTTTTTTTAAATATTTGAAAGTCGTCTGCTTTCTATTGTTTTGTTAACTTTTGCACATATTACCGGCGTTGAAATTATTTATAAACGATAGTTTAGCTTAGGAAACATAAGAATGAAGCACCGAAACAGAACGTATAGAAGGAATTTCAATACAAAATCTTAAAAATTGTACACAGATGGCGGTCAGTATTTTCTTTTTTATTTCTACGCGTCGTTTTGTCTTCTTGCAGTTCCATTTTTTTATATTTGAACGTCGTCTGCTTTTTATCGTATTTTTTTTTTACTTTTGTGGATCGATAGTTTAGTTTCGGAAACATAAAAAGAAAGCATCGAAACAGAACATGTAGATGGCGCTTCAACCCAAAATCCAAAAAATGCTGCACAAGACTTCACAGAGGGCGCTGAATGTTTTTTCTTTCACTTCTATACGTCGATTTTCTTCTTTTGTTAATGTTTTCCTCGTATGATTGTTGCTGCTCAGCGCCATCTCTGACTAGCCCCTAACATTAATTTATGTATTTTATTAAAACATCGTAATGCAATGACTTTCTTGTTAGGAACTTAAAGAATTTCAAACGAAATCAATGAATTTCTTGGTGTGTGCTTTTTAATTAGTTTTATCTCGCCGACCTGATAACGTTAATTGAAAACATATGTTCGCCCGCCCGCTTTGTTTAGGTCGTGGGTGGGGCCCCCTGCATAGTTCGCCTCGTTCATCATCCTCATCATCATCATCACCGGAACCCAAGTTCGTTGCTTGCCGTTTCATGGTCACAGATTGGCAAACACAATAAGACACATGGCGCACGTGGTGTGTATGTGCGGTAGGTGATGTCACATCGTGATGTAATTCTTTCCGTCCGGACACGTTCGTTATTCGAAGCGTTCGCTCATTCTTTCACGCCGAAGACTCTGTTAGTTAAACGGGCGCAGCTTCCTCATTCTTTGTTGTTCGACCCCGATTAAATGGGTCAAGTCATGTTTGAAATTCTCACTCGTTGTTTCAACTTTGCGAACATGTTCGGCAGTCTATGCCAAGCCTAATTCGTCATTTTAATTTGCGATCCCTCGATCTTTGCGAACATGTTCGTTAATCCATGCCAAGCCTAATCCATCTTTGCGAACACGTTCGCCCGTCTGTCTCATGCCTGAGTCGACGTTGATGATTGGCGGCCTTGCGTTGATTAATCGTTTGTTTTCTCGGAGCAATTTTATGATTCGAGTTTAATAGCTCGTGAAAATCGGCGTGAAATCAAGCGGGTTTAGTACGTGCTGTTACTTCTAAATTCATGCGTCAAAACAACCCCTCCACCTATCACGAAACGCGCATGAGAATAACTTGGGTCAAAGAAAGAAACGTGCGGGTTCTTAATTGGAATGAAAAGTATAACAACCGATAATAAATGTAGAAGATTTTTGAACTGTTGCAAGCGAGCTAATTCGCTCGACTTTGTAATGATCGCAACACACTTGCATCCGCTTTGGAACACGTGTGCGATGAATAAACTGCAGAGATTTTGATCGTGATTAATCGTAACTTTCGGTCTAATAATTAAATAAAAGGCCGTTGTTGTCGCCATTTAGTATCACATAGTCAGAAGGTTATAAACAAAACACGTCGCAAGCGAGCCAATTCGTTCGACTTTGTGATGACCGTTTTGGAACACGTAAACTACTTGATTCAACCTGCAGATATTGATCGTAATTAAGCGGAGCTTCTCGGTTTAATAAATGAATAAAAGACGACCGTTGTCGAAAATTGGTACAGAGGGCGTTAGGGTTTATTTATTTGTTTTTGTGGTGGTCATGCCATCTATGAGTCTATGATTCTGTGAGCACTTCAATCCATCAATGAAATAATCTGGCGCCGACGAAATAAGGACTATACAGCACCGGTCGGTGATATGTATGGTTGCAGGACTATGCAGCACCAGCGAGTAAGGAGAATGATTTGCCGGACTATACAACGCCAGCGGGTGAATACTGCTAGACTATTCGGCACTAGCGAATACTGACTCGTATTGATACGCGTTCTGCCTTTATTTCGTGGCGGGGATTAGGTAACTCTGCGTCATTGGTCTATTTGCTTGAATTAGTGACGAGCAGAGTTGCGTCCAACCCATCAAAGGCTAGTTCTTTTATGTTTGCCTCTGTGATTGTATTAGCGACCAAAATATGAAGTTACGATCCTATTTGTCGATCAATCAGAAACGAATGCGTTTGCGCTTTAATTCGTTAAGCGGCGGCCTTCGCTTTGGTTATCATCGTGACCTTATTACGTAGATGACAACGTGACGTTTCGCCCGTATCTGTCAACGTGACATTGCTTGACGTTTGTTTCTTGTCATCTGTCACCGTAACAAGTTTTTGCTGGTCGCTACCAATAAGCGTTTAAACAATTAAAAAAAAAATGTGATTTAGAGGAGTATTTTGAAACTGACGCTTCCCAAGAGTCTTTCTTTCGTTGCCATGGAAACCAAAATTACTAAACGATACATACTCGGACTCGCGACGGTCTCCACATTCCAAATATGTAAAAATATACAGGTGTTCCGTTTAAAATAAGAAAGTTAACATCGCTCCGTCTTTTCCTGTCTTGGCACGACTTCATTCAGTTCTTGAACCCCCTAAGACTTCAGCGTCTTTTGTCCTCCATCTTTTCCTATCTTCGCACGTCTTCCTCCCTTCTCCCTAAGACTTTAAAGTTTCTCATTATTTGGCCATTTCTTTCAACTTTATTTGGATCTCTCTACCCAAGGTTTCAATTTGAAAACTTATATATATATATATAAGTTATATTTTCTTCCACTCTTTCCTTTTTTGGGATGTCTTCCTCTGGCCCTTGACTTCTCAGGCTTTAACACCTCTCATTACTCGATCTTTCCATCTATTTTGAGGCCTGTCTACCCCTAGCTTATAGTTAAAAGCACCATTTGGATTTCTTCGTACCAATCTTTCCAGACTCTGTACTTTGGTAACTGCAACATTGTCTTCTTCATAAAATATCTGTATTGGGGTTGGTGGCTAGTCCTAACGTCACTTATCGTGGCGAATGATTTCGTTTCTCATTTCGTCTTTGATTGCAAGTCATGTCACCTATTTCCTTCCATTCTTTCCTTTCTTTAGTCCTCGACTTCTAAGATATTAACCATCCTATTGCCTCCGTTTTCCTTTCTTGTAGGTTGTGTGACTAAATACCATTTTCCTCCATTTTTTCTGTCCTGGCACATCTTTCTCCACTTCTTGACCTCGAGAGATCACGTGCCAAAAATTATTTTCCTACTCGCCATTGAAAAGGAAATAATTTTGAAATATTTGTCGGTTTTAACTTCGGTGATTGATGACGCAGGGCTCCTGAATTAATAATAATTGAAGAATATTTTGAACCATCTTCAGGAACCACCTCAAAGATGGTTTGGTTCAACTGCGCCTTAGAATATTCTTCGATTAGCTACCGCTATGACTTTTTCAATGGGGAAACAGATTTTATTGCTCGAGGGGCAAACGTCAACAAGAAAGTAAAAGGCTCCGATCTAAAACGTTAATCGGTCAGCTGGAAATTCTTAATTAGCAATTAGAATACTCGCCCGACAACGTTTTAATCAGATAAATCACTCCGGTGGATTTCGAACGAACCAAACGAACGAACGGCATTGGCATTGTTTCGACTTTAAACTTTCCGAAGGAGATAAGGCCCGGATTAATTGGTATTCATCGCCCATACGTATTTGAGCAGCGCCAACCTTGATATTCAATTAAATTGTCCGCCGGTAAGCTTCGTTAAAACGACGAAGCCTCTTCGAAATGCGCGTTGCAAAAATTCGTTTTGCAACAACCATAAATTACGCCCGGAAAAAAAAAAGATTAAATTCCATGTCATTTCGGAATGCGGTTTCTCTACGTTGCGTAAGCGTTTTTGCAAAAGATTTTTCATGATAAACTAACAGCGGATTGTCATTTATAAAATTTAAAAAAAAATGCAAACTTTCATCATCAATACACTTGATTTGAAAGCAGGCCCCGGCGAGATTCGAACTCGCGATCTCCTGTTTACTAGACAGGCGCTTTAACCAACTAAGCCACGGCGCCTTCGATATACGAGGTGTGTTTCAGTCAAATTCAAATCGCCTTTACGTAAATGCAAAAACTCAATAATTCAAAAGATGGAATCAACTATTTTGTTCTTCTTAATTAAAAATGAGAGACTAATTAATTGCACTTACAGATTTTGTAAATCATTCCAACACACAGTGACCTTCAGGTATGAACATAATAATAATAACAATTTGAACGCAGTTCACCCGGTCTTAATTCTTCATCGACTGACTGTGAGGTTTCTTGAAGTCTGCACACACGCCACCCCTATGTTTAAGTTAACTCAACACGTAACTAAAACATCCGTTTTCTAATGGGTTTACGTTCGGCTCGCAGCACGAATTATTTGTTCGACTTATCTG
Source organism: Serrognathus titanus (assembly GCA_039766575.1). Classification (NCBI taxonomy): domain Eukaryota; kingdom Metazoa; phylum Arthropoda; class Insecta; order Coleoptera; family Lucanidae; genus Serrognathus; species Serrognathus titanus. Next base: position 17,294,329 of record CM077911.1, on the reverse strand, counting down.
CCCCGCCTCGCGCAAGAATTCGGGATGGGGTTGGAGCTGCTGCTTACCTTTCAGGAATAAGCGATTCGAAGAAGCGAACAAGCCCTTAATTAAACAATTATCGGATTAAGGCCTGACATACACCGAGTATAATAATGTAAGAAAGTTGTTTACTTATCAGGATTAGCTCTTAATTAAATAACTTTCGGATTAAGTTAAAGCAAATCATCAAATATTGTTTTCTTTCTTTGTGAATATGATTAGCAGTCGATTATTCTTTTGTTTCTTGCTTTCTGTCACATTTAATGTCATATTATATTGTAAAAATATTGTTTCCTTAATTAAAGGGAGAATGAGGTCCGAAGAAGTCGTCAAAGCGGTTGCATTACGTGGAGATGGACGAAGCATTCGTTATATAGCCCAAACATTAAATGTGGCACTCGAAGCACTGTTGCTGATGCTATAAATCGGTGTAATCAAACTGGATGTTATACTAGAAGAGCTGGATCAGGTCGAAGATGAGCAACAACCAGATGGGTTGATCGTTTTATAGTATCAAGTCGGCGTTTTCCTGCAAGAAATCGGTGAAATCGGCGTTTCACTGCAAGGAATCGGTGAAATCGGCGTTTTACTGCGAGGAACGTTGCTGGTCGTTTAGCTGAAGTTAGAGGAGTGATGGTTTCTACAAGTACAGTCAGTGGAAGACTTCATGAAAGCAATTTACACTCCAGAAGACCCGCTACTGGACCTACATTAACTGCAGCCCATCGAAAAACAAGGTTACAATTTGCTCAAGAACATGACGATTTGGGCGGGCATTTTATTAAATGATCGTACAGCACTGGCGACTATGGAAAATGGAACAATTAACGCAGATAGGTACATATCGGACTGTCTTGAACACCTATTATCCCTTATGCTAAAGTTCCGATTTAGTGAGTGAAGGAAACGAAATCAGAAAAAAATAAAGGAGCTTTCTCTTCTGAACCAGAGATGGCGCTATTTCATGCAGAATTGTTCCGAATTGAATTCCTTTCGACTTTTTTGCCAAAATAATTGCAGTTTTAAGAAAATGGATCTTTGTCGTTGAGAGAACATAACCACAGATGTTTAGTAAGTTGAAGCAAAATTAGAAAAATATTAGCTTTCTTTTCTGTTTAGCCCAAAGATGGCGCCTCCGGCGATTGCTTTACACATAAATAACTAGGAAGTTTATGTAAATCTGGTAACATTGTTCGTTGCTTTCTCTCTTTTCGAAGTTATTTCGAGAAGAATTCGCGTCTCTCGCGAAGCGTCTTCAATTTACCACAGACCACAAACAGCAATTAGCATATTTGCGAGAATGGGCCGGAATGCTGCTGTTTTAATTGATTCAAGAAGCGAGCTCTCATAATTACAATGTTGTTAACAATGGTTATTATTAGAAGTGAACGGTGTTTTCACTGAGTGCATTCGTCACCGATATTTTTTGCGGTGCTCACTTTGTTGAACAATGCATGATTTTGACAATTTTTTTCTTTTTTTCAAGTCATAAAGTCGTCGTTAAACTCCACATGGCATCGAAATTACTTTCGATCTTAAACACACACAAGAAAGTCGAGAGAAGAATGTTTTTCTCGAAAATATTAATCTTAGTTGGCGATTTTATTTCTAAATTGGCAACTCCGTTTTCTGTTCTTAGAGTTATTTTAAAATTTGGCAACGTTGTTTTAAAAAGTAGAACCTAATTTAGCAACGTCGAACGAAAAGGGCTCCTTTGGTTTCATTTCGATGTCCATATGCTTGAGGAAATTACTTCTAATCTTGCAACACTGTATAAGCGTTTACGTTGCCAATAAAAACCGCATTCGATTGCACAAAGAAATGAGTGGAATGAAATGTTTGTTTATAAGACGTATTATTTGGGTTTCACGAAAGAAGAGTATTTCTAAGCACCACACATTTCTTATTCTACTTAACACTGGCAACACTGAGAGCGAAATTGTTTTATCCCTAAATTCAATTCAATTTAATGTGTGTCCGGTCTGAATCCCGCAATTACTTAATTAATTCAGTGTTTAGCGAGTCTGAGGTCTTAATGTAACAATTGTTTAGGGCTAGTCCGATTTTTAAAATCCTTTAAGATCCTTTACTAAAACATAGCATTTCAATTTCGCGAAATATTTCAATGTGTGTTCGGCCTAAATCCCATAATCATTTAATTCAGTGCTTTAATGTATGTCAGGCTTTATTTTATTAATTGTTTAGGCGTTGCTGTTTAAAAATTGACAACCAATCACCAACCACATCAGGCCTCAGTGTATCTAACTATAGAGAAAAAGAGACAAATTGTTTTATCTCTGAATTCAGTTGGAAATTGTTTATTTTGTTAAGATCCGAAAACCACCCAATTTTACGGTAAATCTTGACAAAAATGCATAGGAATAGCTTCTAATTTTAATTTAAGGGAAAAAAACGAGCACAAAAAGGAATCTTTATCCCAACGTGAGGGAAAACGACGATCAGTAGTTGGCAACACTGTTTAAAATTAAAGGTAGCGGTGATGAGGGCGCCATCCATGGATTAGCATCAAAACCTGAGACGTTGTTATATTTGGAAAAACAATTTTCAAATCAATTCGGAACAATTCTGCGTGAAAAAAAAATCATCTGAAGCGCCATCTCTCGAACAGAAGAGAAAGTCTGTCTAGTCTGGACGACTTCTATAGATTAGCAACGAAACTTGCGACGTTATTTGATTTAAGCAACAACTTACAACAAGTTAAAAAGAACCCAATTCAAATTTTATAAATTATCTAAAATCTAGCCTGAATAATTCTACGTTTATAAAACAAAAGAAATTCTACAACGTCAAAAGACAAAGTTTCTTAAGGAGTGCAAGAGTCTTTGTTTTCTCATCCTTACAAAGTCCTATGTTGTACAAACGATCGCAGGATTTTTGCAAGTTTACAGAAGGAAATTATTTTACAACGCAGCGCCATCTTTTGGATCGAAAAGGAAACTGAGTTCAATTAAATCGTTCTATTTGCTCTCAAAAGTTAATTGTTTAATAAGCAGCCATCTTTTTTTTTGGGGGGGGGAGTTGGTATCGAGAGCTGCGACGAAATTGAACGATTTTTCCAAAATTGTAAAAAAACAACGTTCTTTGAGTTGCAAAGAACCCAACTCAAACTTTAGAATCTATCCACCTATAAAGTATCTAAACTCTAGCCTAAAATAATACTACGTACCTAAAACAAAGGAAATCTAACAGTGCCATCTGTCAACCAGAAGACAAAGTTTTTTTAAGGAGTGAAAGGGTCTTTGTTTTCTCATTGACATACAAATTCCAATTTTATACAAACAATCGCAGGGTTTATGCAAGTTTACAGAAGGAAATTTATTTCGCACGCAGCGCCATCTTTTGGGTCGAAAACGAGTTCAATTAAATCGTTCTATTTGCTCTCAAAAGTCAATTATTTAATAAGCAGCCATCTTGTGGGGGTTGGCATCGAAAGTTGCGACGATATTTTTGAAACTGAAAAGCTCAATTTCAAAAAGAATAAAAAACGAGTGCCATTTTTCTTGCAATAATAATAATAATAATCCGTAGCGCCATCTCTCAAACAAAAAAGAAAGTTTGTCTAGTAAGAGCGCCATCTATGGGTTAGTAATGAAACTTGAGGCGCTGTGTTACATAGCGCCATCTATTGGATCGCAAAGCTAACTAAGTTCAATTAAATCATGCTCTAAAACTCAACTGTTTAATAAGAGCCCCTCATTTGGGCGTTTGCATCGAAAACTGTGACAAAAAAGCTGACTAAAAGAAGAACAAGAAGAAAAAAGACTGGAGCCATAATCATTTGAAGCGCCACCTCTCGAACAGAAGAGAAAGTTTGTCTAGTCACCACACCATCTATGGATTAAAACGACACTTGAGGTGTTCTTTGATTTAAAAAATAACTTTCTTTAAGTTACAAAAAAATTAATTCAAATTTTAGAACGTATCCATCTATGAAGTATCTAAACTCCAGCCTAAAATAATTCTACGTATCTAAAACAAATGAAACCCCACAGCGCCATCTGTCAATCAGAACACAAAATTTCTTGAGGAGTCTTTGTTTTCTCGTTGATTTGCCACGTCCAATTTTATACAAACGATCGCAGGATTAATACAAATTTACAGGAAGTAATTTACTTTGTAACGCAGCGCCATCTTTTGGATCGCAAAGGAAACTGAGTTCAATTAAATCGTTCTATTTGCTCTTAAAACTCAACTGTTTAATAAACAGCTCCCCTTTGGGGGTTGACATTGAAAGCTATGACGATATTGAACGATTTTTCCAAAATTGTAAAGCCCAGTTACAAAAAAGAAGAAAAAAAAATGAGAGCAGGAGGGAAACCTTTCCTTGTCGTTTTTTTGTTTTACTTCATTTACTTAGGTATTAAATTTAGTTAACAATATCATGCGATTTAACAAACACTTTAGAGTTGCAGCGCCATCTTTTGATTCGCAAAGAATATTTTTGTATACTCGTTTCCACCGATTATCCACCCAATTGTCTCACGTAAGTACAATTTGTTTTTCGTTTAAAATGTACCCGATTTTGTGTTTAACAAAGTGGTGCGATTTTGTTTACGCTACACGTCGCCGTCGCCAGCTGCCTTCCTAAGTTTGTAAATATAGCTTGAGCTAATTAATGAGGTCTTGATTGATGAGTTGGGCCCCTTGCGTCTACCAACCCCAGTTCAGGTAAAGACAAAAACCAACCGGATGTTACTTGCAGGTTTTCTCAACCACTCGAAAGCCAGATAAGTTCGCGGTTAGCAACAATGATGTATAATTAAATTAATATTAATTGCTTCCTCGTTACAGAGCGTACAATTAATAACTAAGAGCGCGGCGAGCGCGCAAAGCAATGAGCGATCTGTTTTGTCGTCGTTATCGCGAGATAAAGTCCATGTTTATATTAAAAACAAAAAGCGAAAGAAATTGTTATTATATTACTCATGCGCGCAAACGTTTCGAAACTCCGCAAGCTTTTCTTGTTCCTTTTTTTTTGTAATAATAACAATTGTTTCCTTTGTTTTGCCTAACGGTAGAAAACAGAAGTTGCATCAGTTGGATATTAACAACAATAATAGTCCGCGTTAATTAGAGGGATTGCGTGCGAGGCGCAATAAAACCTCATGATATCAACGGCCAGAAGTCGTTAAGTTGTTTAATAAATTAATTAATTAATTAGCCGACGAAAGTTCGCCTGGCAAATATTTAGATTATAAACTAATTCAGAGATAAAGGCGTCGACGTAAAATGCCAGGGAGTTGTTTGTAATAATTTCGTCATCAACTTTGATGACTCTATTTTTCGCATTTGCTTAAAGCCTCGTAGATATCTTTATACAATTTTTCTCGTTACTCTTTACATGTTTTTTTTAATTTTATTTAAGCTAACTAAGTTATGTGTGAAGACCCAAGAGAAAATTAGGTAACGGCATGGCCTACTAGGTAATATTTAAGTGTTACTGCGTTAGGGCCTAATAAAAGGGTGAATCTCCTGGCGCCATCTGTTGCAATAAATTTGTACACGCTATCAGACTTTTCCCTCCAAAGTTAATAATGGGAATTCGATTCGTAAAAGCGGAAACGAGCACGAAGTTTGAACAGCTTTTCTCCGGTCGACCAATCCAAATTCGTAACAATATTCAACTTGACACGTTAATGCCTTCCTCGGTTGCTCTCTTCGATATTTCTAGCATTTCACTTATACAATCTCTTTGATCATTGGGGGCAACAATGCCCGCGAAAAAGTTGGCAAAATGCAGTTCCAAAGCCGAATCGAAAGCATTATTTAATTTCAAGCAAAAACTAACTCCGACAAAAACCGTCATCTCCTTGACGACAAACACAATTACGTCCGGTGGCGCAAAATCGACGGAATTTCAGTGAAAGCATGAAATTCAACGGCGCGACGGCGGCGGAAACGAACTTTTCAAGAACAAAAGAAAACGCAGAGAGATGGCGCAACATCCGCGCAAAAACCGTCGCTTTCCAATTAATTATTAAAAGCGCGGGTGAAACTCGCCTTTAATAAAATTCACCTTCTCGCCGGTAGCTGTTTAATTATTATGTTCCGTAATCGATTGTGTCCGGAGATGTCAGAGTAAAAGTCTTCTTCGGAGCATGACTCACCGCGGAGTTATAACATCGCCAATTACGTTTGCGCGAAGGACGATTATTAATTATTTTGTTATGTTGAAAGCAAAAAAAAAAAGAGAAATGAGACCTTCCCCCGCACGTAATTATTTGCAGCTGCCGTGCCAAATACTTTTTATGACAGTCAAGCATCTCACCGAACATCTAGTCCAGCTTATCATCAAACAATTCCGCATAAATGCCATTAAAGTCGGAAACCATACGGATTTTTAACTTAATTGCTTGAATTATCACAAAAAAAAATGTTATTTCGTTGTTTGGTATTCTAACGAGGTTTTCATTGCAAAAGGCGCCACGGTTATTTATGTTAATGTGGTCTGCGACCTTCTCGTACTAAAACGCTCAAAAATGTCGATCTAATCTGTAGAAAGTTAACCAATTATAGTAATGCAATCATTTGGGTTGCAATTAGGCGGCAAAAAAATTCCTAGTGACGGCGGTGTCTGGGGCCCTACGTGAATTCCGAAAAGGTCAGGAGGAAAAACGAAAAGAAAAATCAAAATTGATGATGAACTTTACAACCAGATTGTTTTTTGGGCAAAACACCATCAATATCTTTCCTCTGGTCATCATTATTTATTATTTGGCTCTTCTTTGTCCCATTATTCGTTCGAAAGACACTAGTTTTGGATATATCCCTTCTTTCTATTCTTTGAGGGATGTTTTGACTAGCCCCATGGTTTTCCAAAATTTCTTTCTTTCATGAAGACTCGATGAAAGCAACGCAAGATGAATTGAGTCCTTTTTGATCATATTACTTGGTCACTTCCTTCATGTCCTTGGCGAGAGGTGTTAACTGGCCCATGACTTCCTGGATTCTGTTTCGATAGTTCTTCTTAGTGTTCTCAAAGCCTCTCTCGTCTTTCTTTGCGGATTCCACTCCACTGACCTTCTACTAATATCGCTCATGACATCTCTGCTTTTCCCATGCCACCTGTATTTTCTTCTTAGAAAAGATTCTCCTCCCCTTAAGGGGTTCCTTCTTTCTTGCTTCTTCTAATTTCATCCTTATTGTTTGTCCAAGCCATCCACTTCTTCTTCTTTTGATTTCAACATCCACAATGTCTGAGAATGAAGACATCGATGAATTATTTTTTGGTAACCCTATTTGAGGGACACTCTTTTTCACTTCCTCATGAACTTGGCGAGGGGTGTTAACATGATTTTTCGTTGTCCATAGCGATGGTTCTCTTAGCCTGCCCCACTTTTCTCTTTCTTTGCGGATTCCACTCCACTGTCCTTTTGCTAATCTCATCACTGCACTGCTTTTTTATAATGTATGCCCATCTGCATCTTCTTCTTTTGATTCCAATGTCTACAATGTTCTACATTTGTAATTTTTTTATTTGGAAAAGGTTCTCCCTTTCTTAAGAGGTACAATTCTTCTCTTTAGCTACCCTAATTACTTTCTTGCGGAATCCGCTTCTTCTAATTCCATCTCTACACTTCCTTATTGTTTGTCCAATGCATTATTATCTTCTTCTTTCGATTTCAACATCCTTAATGGCAGAAAATGAAGACATCGATGCAAGAGGAATTGATTCTTCTTTGGCCACGTTACTTTGTTTTACTTCCTCAAGTCCTTGGCGAAAGGGGTTAACTGGCCTATGATTTTCTGGCTTCCATTTCAATAGTTTTTCTTGATCTATTTTTTTGCGGATTTCTCTCCACTGTCCCTTTGCTATGGGGTTCTAGTATCCAAGATGAGCTTGTAGGGGGCATTGTTTGAGGTGTCGGACCCCCATGTATGAAAGCCTAGGATCCGAGACGAGATCCGATACAGACCACACGCCATTTACCCTTCAAACTAACCTGTCTAGCTACCCTATCCCACGTATGTGGGTAACAGAAGTTGTGGTTAGAATAACATGTGTGGTCTCGAACGGCGACTCATCAAACGCTGCAAGGGAAGCCTTGCTAACATGAGTAGTAGGGGGAGGGATAGTATCTCCTCAACTGGTGATGACCTCTTAGTGGTACCTCGTTAGAGCTAATTAAGATTATGGGCGGAAGCCTAGGTACCGAGATGTGCGAAGCGCATCGACGAAATTGGATGTCCCTTTGCTAATCCGGGTCGTCTAGGACAACGACAGGTCAGTGGGTTGAGGTATCGGGCCGTGTGTGAGCATTGGTCTAGTTTCCAAGACGAGATCTGATTCAGACCACACGACCTTTACCCTATCTAACTACCCTATCCCACTTATGTGGGTAACAGATGCTGGGGTTGGTATGAGATGTGTTGTAGAGATTCGCGGAAGCGATCTCGACGATTACTCATCAAACGTAGTGGGAGGACATGAGTTCTAAGGGGAGAGGGAGCTCACCGGTCGGCTTCCGGTGCCCCCTCGTTGGTGTTGGCCTCTTAGGGGCAGTGCCACCGCTTGAGGACACAGAGGTTGACGCCCGGGTACCCGAAAGCATACTTTATAAGTATCATGAAGGCTGTCCCTTCTGATGCTAATGTCATCATTGCTTTCTCATAATGTATAGCCAGTATGTATTTCCTTCATTTGGTTTCAACGTCTACAATGCCCTAATTTTGTAAATTTTTTTGGAAAGGATTTCCCTTCCCTTAAGGGATACAATTCTTCTCTTTGGCTATGCTAACTTCTTTCTTGCGGAATCTACTTTTTCTAATTCCATCTATATTGTTCCTTATTGTTTGCCTAAGTCATCCACATCCACGTCTTTTGATTTCAGTAACCATAATGTCTGAAAACGAAGTCATCATTGAAAGCAACGCAAGATGAATTGATTCTTCTTTGGTCACGTCACTTGAGGTGCACTTCCTCATGTCCTTGGCCAAATGGCCCATGATTTTCCGGTTTCAATTTCGCTAGTCCTCATTATTGTTCTCTTTGCTTGCACCGCTTCACTCTTTCTTTGCGGATTCCACTCCATTGCGGCCCTTTGCTGATCTCATCTCTGCTTTTCCATCCATGTACATATCTTCTTCTTTTGGTTCCAACGTCTGCAATGTCCTAGTTTTGTACATTTTTTAGAAAAAGTTCTCTTTCTCTTAAGGGAAACGGGAAAAGAGGAAAGCAAAAAGACAGAGATGAAAAGAAAAGAAAAGGTTTTCCTTCTCTTAAGGGAAACAGGAAAAGAGGAAAGCAAAAAGACAGGGATGAAGCTTGAAGCAATGAAAGAGATGAGATAGATGGCCAAGGTTTGCGAAAGCATGGAAGAGATGAAAGGAAGGACATCTAAGGCGCAGCCAAACCTATTCGTCACTTAATTTGGGGACCTATTTGTTTGTCCCTCATCCCCCAAGATACGCTGGCGTTTTAATATAAACCAGGTTTCTTTTGGGGGTGAAGGCCTGAAGGAAAAATAAAAATGGTCTCATTAAATATTGTACTTACCTATTTAAAGGGAGCACAAGTGGGTGAACGAACCCGCAAGCCCAAAATCCAATTTAGATTAGGCCATGAATGATTTTCGCATTAAATTCAATTAAACTAAATGGGGGAACAGTCTCGAGGTTTCTTGCGCTCGGAGCCGAAGTAAAAGAAAACGAAAAAGTGCAACAGATGCAGTCGACCGGATAGCCGAGCCTTGGAAGAAGAGGAGGAGAAGGAGGAGGAGGATAGTTCAGACCGGAGGTCGGCGTGGCGAAACGGTAAATAAAATAATCTTGATTGCATTATGAAACTAATCCGAAGAAGTGGGTTAGTGTGCGAGGTGAATTTTAATGCGCGCACGTCAGCTTGCACACGTATTATGTGTATACATCGTGTTATACAATTATTTATTATTAACACCGGTACGCTTTCATAATTAATAATCAAAGTAAAACCGTTAAATAGAGCCGCCATTTTAGAACAAGGACTTCAAAGAATCATCCTCGTTTTCACTGGGTTAATTTTCCTCCCCTTCTCAACAGTTTTCTTCTTCGAATTATCCAACAAAGAAAGAATAGAACTAGATCGTTCATCATTCAACAGTAAAATACCATTTTTGGTATGCAATGCAACTCGAAGAGTTGGTGGAATTAAAGTAGTCCATTTAGGATTTCGTATTTTCCGCCACTGCATTACAAAACAAACAGTTGGATTTAATTAAAGACGGTTCTTCTTCGACGCAGTCCGATGAGCATCCAGGTGAGTTGTGGGTGAGTTTCACGCTTAACTGTAAGAGGCCAAAGTAATTACAAAGCTGTCCTAATTACCTTATACAAAATGATTCTTTTTTTACGTGGATCTGGCAACGTTGACGTCGTCCAATCAATCTCTCGATGATTTTGAACTTCCCGAACAAGGTGCATTGTTCTCTTTTGGATCTGTGACTAAACACGCGCCTTCTCCTGGGCGAGTGACCGTTCACAATCGCCCCGGACTTTCATTTTTGCGAGCTCCGGACGGACGGACGACTTTTGCACGGAATAGAATCGTCTCGGTCGTCGGATTCGCTTCCGGCCAACGGGAGATCCCGCCGCATTCTTCCACTTGCTGGCCTCCTTTCCATTCACGACGAGCCTATCTCGTCTGACGAAAGTTATGCGCGAATCGCAGCTTCTCCCCTTTTTCGATTTTCAGCTTCGGAGGTCGCCACCAAAAGATTTCCACAGATTTTCTCAACCAACTCGCGAGGAATGCAGATTTGCATTTTTCTCGCTCCGGCGTGTCCCGGTTCTCACGCAGGCGATTACGCAAATTATCGATTCACGCGCGTTAACGTGTTACACAATCGCATAAATAACTTGCTACCTCGACGGAAATTAAATTGCCACGGGGCGTTTCTTGGACGACTTGGGAATCGCAAGATAAGTGGCCTTAATTGCCCGTTTACGAGGATAAATCTCACGATTTGGCAACGATGTTTCCAGGCCGAAATTTTTGTTTTCAACACTAAATTGTGGTCCCTCGTATAACGCTTCCGTCCAACTTATTATTTGGAAGCACATAAAAAGCCTCCCATGTAGCCAATTGTCAGGAACCTCCTGTGCAGCTTATAGCCAGAAGCACATCCAAAGCTTCCTATGTAGCCAATTGTCAGGAACCTCCCGTGCACCTTATTGCCGGTAGTATATCCAAAGCCTTCCGTGTAGTTTATTGTTGGAAGCACACACACACAACCCTTCAGTGCAGCCTATTGTTGGAAGTACATACAGCGTTTCCGTGCAGACTAGGGTCGGAAACATCCGGCGCATACTTCTCTTCTCGAGAGAGCATCACTTATACTCCACATATACATCGACACCAGGTATTCCAAACTTTACCAACATCGTCGAAGACCGTCGTTGAAAGGAGAAGAAAGACACCGCCCCGAAAGAATTTCCATGATAACCAGAACTCGCCCACAAATTTATGTGAAATTTATGTACTTACGTGCGTTCAAGAACTCGATTTTTTATAATTATTAACAGCGTTTCCGATTGAGTGGTCTAGAGCAGTCAATCTAAAACGCTACAAGAAAAATTTGTGATCTTATTCCTGCTCGTACTCACATGCGCCCAACAGCTCGATCGTTTATTATTAAGAAATAATTTATCGTGAATTTCAATCCGAGAGTCGAAGTAAGAATAATCCAAACCTCTACGCCTCTGGTTTGAGTCTTTCCAAGTAAATAAGAGATAAATCACAAGTGACTACGTACAAACAAGGAAGACAAAGTCGACTAATAAATCAGAGTCTAACTGCACGGAAGTGAGACGTTTTCCCACCTTCGACCTCAGCGAAGCACGAAGTCGACTTCCCGTTGACAGTTACACTAACACTATTTAATTCTAACGTCCGAAAATCTCAGCGTGTTAATTAACTTGGTCTCCGGAGTCACGTAGGCCCACCAGACGATGCATGAAAGAGAGAAAAAGAACGCGCAGTCCAAGACAACCTTGCCGGAGTTGTAAGTTGAGCTGCAATGGGTGAAGAACGGTAGTGGCGAGTGTCCGTTATCGTGAGGCAGCAGCTATTAAGAGACACAAGACAAGCGACCTGCCGACCTCACATTCTTGTTGAGCGCGACCCGACGGGGCCCCCCTCCTGCAACACCCCTTGGACTCGGCCTGCTCTTTTACGGCATCACGCTGTTTTGTTGCTCGACGGTGATTCATCACCATCAGACGCAGTTATGAGAATGACTTCCAATTTCCAATTACGTCGGCGTATTATTATTTACTTTATATAACGTAGATATTCAAAATATCTAATGAGAAAATACTAACACCAAAACTAGAAGAAAACGAAATGCTTCTCTTGGTGGTCAAAAGATGGCGTTCTTAAGTTCATTTTGCGTAGCTAAATTTCGTGGTTTAACGTGAGATGGGGATTCGAAAGAGAAGCGCAGTTTTGAGGTTGTGGAGGTAATTGCCAACAAAAAGCTTCTTTTGCTAGTCAATAGGTGGCACACTAAAACTACGAATCTGCCACGAAATGTCGTTATCTTTTGGTGGACGAGAAACTGTTTAAAAAGTTGTTGGCCTGAGCAAATAGTCATTGAAACCAACAACGAGAATATACTAAAAAGACTGCTACCACAAAATTCTATAATGAATGCTCTTGTTACTTACTTTAACAAGTCTGTGCTGTGTCTCAACAGCTTTCCTCTCGGCTAGCAACAATGAGAAGGCGGCGGGTAATTCAGATGTTAAATAATAAGGGCGCCAGGGTGAACTAGAACTAGCTAGAGAATCGCAATGACTTCGACGAAAGTAATTCCAAAACTTGCACGAAAAACGTATACGTTAGTTGAAGAAAAAACAGAAACCAGAAACTTTTATTAAGAGAAAATGGGGCATTAACTATCAAAATAGCGGTTAAGTGTTACCTTTTCCTATTACCTTGATTATAATGAAATCCAAGCCTTGGGCAGACTAAAAGAAATACCCAACGTTCGTCTGGAAGTGTTTTGAAAGATTCTGGCCAAGTTGTTGCCCAATTTTCCAGCGAAAACTCCGCAATACAACACCGTCGCAGCTGAACAAGTTATGGCGCGCTTACCACCAAACGCCACGCGGATCCCGCAGCATTCTTCTACTTGCGCGCGCTTACCACCAAACAGAGCGAAATACGAATATGCAAGAGAGACAAAGCGATCACACCACGCGAATTAGCCAATCAGATATTACATGATCGTATACGGAATGTTACTTTTTTCTATTACCTAGATTATAATGAACTCCAAGCCCTGGAGAGACTAAAAGAAATTACCAACGTTCGTCTGGAGGTGTTTTGAAAGATTCCGGCCAAGTCGTTGCCTAATTTTCCAGCGAAAACTCCACAACACGACACCGTCGCAGATGAACAAGTTATGGCGCGCTTACCACCAAACGCCACGCGGATCCCGCCGCATTCTTCCACTTGAGCGCGGTTACCACCAAACGGAGCGAAATACGAATGTGCAAGAGAGACAAAGCGATAATGCCACGCGAATCAGCCAATCAGATATTACACGATCGTATACGGAACGTTACCTTTTTCTATTACCTGGATTATAATGAAATCCAAACCCTGGAGAGGCTAAAAGAAATTCCCAACGTTCGTCTGGAGGTGTTTTGAAAGATTTCGGCCAAATCGTTGCCTAATTTTCCAGCGAAAGCTCCACAACACGACACCGTTGCAGATGAACAAGTTATGGCGCACTTACCACCAAACGCCAAGCGGATCCCGCAGCATTCTTCCACTTGCGCGCGCTTACCACCAAACGGAGCGAAACATGAATGTGCAAAAGAGACAAAACGATCACGCCACGCGAATCAACCAATCAGATATTATATGGCCGTATACGGAACGGATCAGTATTTTGAAGCACGCGGTTTCAGTGCCGTTTGCAAACCTAATTTGACCCCGAAATTTGAAGTGTTGCCAATCTAATTCCTGAATCGTAACGACCCAAAAACAGCGTTGTCAAAACCCCAAAATTTCGGGGGTCTTTCGAGGGAGGAACGAGAAGATACCATTAAAAACGTGACTTCTCAAAATCAGTCGGAAGAAGAGTTACAAATGAAACTATTGAAACCAAAACCTGCATACCACAAAAAGCTCCAATTGGCAGTCAATAGATGGCGCTGTCAAACCTATCTGTCTGAAACCAGTTAAGTTATGACTTTTATTTTAATGAACTTTTGAAGACGACTAAATCTACTACAATTTCTTACATAGGACGAATAGGACGAGAAATTCAATTAGAAAATTGATGACCTAAAGCAATTGCAACCAACAATCAGAATATAACAAAATCTTTCGCTTGGTAGCCAGCTAAAAAATACCCCCACCAAAAAGCAAACCACAGAGGACGCTTTCAAATCAACTACCTCTAAAATCTACTTCACGTTTAATAAATTAAACAAAACTGTACCAAAAGAGTTTCCCAAATTGATCAAAAGATGGAAGACGTCGGGCAACCAACCAACCAACCTACATACGCCGATTAATGTTGCGTTTGGACGTGAGTTGCGGAAAACAAGTTCTTAATGGTCTCATAATGCGAATAATGGCGTGTTGGCCGACTTAATTAGGCTCCTCACCATAACGTAATCCTCGCCGAGCAGTTTTACAACAAGCACATATGGCGTATAGAACAATAAGAAGCCGTTAATATGGCATAAAGTCACGACCATAAAAATGAAGTGTCGATGAACTCCTCGTGGCGCTTGAAACCCAAACCCACTCGTTCCCATTTTCGTCCATTTCGACAATTGAGCCGGCCCAGTAAAATCCTCCTGCTTTAATAATTAATTCATAGCTCGTCCATTAAGTTTGATGAATCGCCGTTTGGTAATTGCCCCCAAGCGGCGATTTAGACGTTCCCATTAATTTATGGCGCCCCGCAAACACGCAAAAATGGCGTCTGTTTACGCTAGATTTGTTGTTGCAATTAACTGGCCGGCAATTACTTAGAAACGTCTTTGCCTTCGCTTACCACGAGCATTCTCCGTTGCGAGTGCCTCGCCCAGTTTTCGCATATGTTACTTAACCTTAGCATTTTCTGATATATTACTCATCTTAATTGCATCGCTGCCTGGCTGAGAGGACGCACTTGAAGGTGATTAACGCACTTGAGAACTCGTTTCATATGTATTTTCAAGATCGTTTGGATTAAATCCCAAATGTTACCAAACTGACAACATTCCAATTCGCTTAAGTTCATGGCAAAAAGAAAACTCGTTTGAATTTGGCGCTTACAAACATTGTGGTTCGAGGAAAAGTATATAGATGGCGTTGCCGAAAAAATATTTCAAAATAATGGAATGGAATTGACCAAACTCATGCGCAAGATTTGTGTTCACGGCTCAAATTAATGTAACTGAATTTGTTACTGTTTAAAACAAAAGAAACGAGCGAATTCTAAAATGTATTGTTTGAATTTGGCGCTCAAAATTACTATTACGTTTTAAAAAACGTGTATAGATGGCGCTGCCGAACACAAAAATGAAATTGAAGGACACAAGAATTAAAATATGCGTTAATGAGAAAGTTTATAAATGTGAAAAGCCATTACTTAATACATTTTGGATCAAATTTTCAGTTATTCGAACTACTCGGTTTTTCTTAAAAAAAAATCATCGAAAGTATCTTCTTAATATGTCGATGACAATGACAATTACTGGAAAAATGGCATAAATCTCTGCTTCAGGGAAGTAATGCTAAATGGTGAAGACTACAAAAAAAAGTAGCAGCGCTGCCACCTATGAACATTTTAATAAGTTTTCAATATCTCTCCGGTTTCGCCCTCTATGATTTTCTCCTTGAAACTCATTGACTTTAAGCGCTAACTTTAAATGATAAATTCGTTGATCTTGAAGCGATCGTTTGTCCTTGTTTTTCATTTTATTGCATTGCATAAAATTTCCTTAAGTTTAAATGACGTTCGTGTTTCGCCATCTATGTAGTTTTCCTTGAACCTATTCGACCTTAAGCGCCAAATTTAAATGAGAAATTCGTTCAACTCTAGATGTATACCGCAAGTTTTCTTTATCCTTGCATAAACGTTAAAGTGCTGCCATCTATGAACATTTTCTAAAGTTGAATAATATTTTTTTTGTTCCGTCCGCCCTCTGTGTGTCCCTCCTTGAACCACTGGTCTTAAGCGCCAAATTCAGACAATAAATTCTTTCAACTGATAAGACTTTTGCTTTTCGCAAAAGTTATGTGCTGCCATCTATGAGCATTTTCTTAAGTTTAAACATACATTTCGAGTTTCGCCCTTTAAGCAATTTTCTTTAATCTACGTCAATCTTGAGCACCAAATTTAGAGGCGACTTGTGTCAGAATTTTTCTTTCTTTGCACAAAAACAATACTGCTGCCATCTATGAACATTTAATTAAGTTTTAAATACACACATTTTGGGTCCACCCTTAATGCACTTTTCCTCGAACCATTACCGATTTTTCAGCGCCAAATTAAACGTGCATTCGCTCGATCCAAAGCGACGTTTTGTCACGAATCTCTTACTTTCAAAATGCCATCTGTAAACCATCCCACAAACCATTTTAACGCGCCCTCTTTTCCTTCAATTTACTTTTAAGTTGTATCAATGAAACCATCTGTGCTTTTGAGTGACCAAATCTTTTGTCGAATTGTCTTTATCGAAGAAATTTTGACTTGGTACTACCTGTACCTTCTTTTTATTTCAGTAGCGACATCTATCCAAGTCTGCTTGAAGTTCCAAACGGCGGCAAATTTAAACAGTCCAAGTCAGAATCCGAATCAGATTATGACTTTTGCAAGCACATTTCGAAGAAATTTTGGCCTGGCACCTTTTGTGCCTTTTTTTTTGGGATCTGGTCAAATCTAGTTGACCGTGGTTAATTCAAAACAGAAAACAATTTGACATTTGCGACTGTACTCAAATTCCATCCGCTTTGACGATGTATAATCTGAAATTTAATATATTCCAATGTCACTACCGCATCAAATCCATTAACATCTTGGTATACCAGCGACACACAATAACGTTTATGTTGATGTGTGCAATAATGAACTTATATGGAATGCGGTTCGCCGTTGATGATACCCTGGCGTATCTCCAACCCAAGAACAAGAAGTCGCCGGACACGAAAATGGTGATGGACTGGTCTCCGTCGCAGATTCTAATGTTAAGACGTTGTTTTGGGATCGGTTACGTTATTGGTCACCTTCCAAGTGGTTGCCTTTGCGATCTGTACGGAGGAAGGTCTTACTTGATAATTGGAATAGTATTTAGCACACTCATTACATTCGCAACACCATCCATTATCATCTACTGTCCTTGGTGGGTTATGCTTATCAGAAACGCTTTCCTTGGATTAGCTGAGGGAATGAGCATACCTGCGTTTTCCAGTCTCATGTCACACTGGATACCTAATAGGAAGTTGACTGCTGGTAGTGCCATCGGGTACTCGGGGGGTACCCTTGGGAACCTGGTGAGCGAAATATTCGCCAGTCGGTTCACAGAAAATCTGGACTCTTGGACGTGGGTATTCTACACTTGGGGTATTATTTCATCAATATGGATCGTGATTGCCTGCTGTTACATTTTCTCCAATCCGGAAAGTCATCCGTTCATATCAGAAACAGAACGCGAGCTCCTGGAAGAGGAAATGGGATCCGTGCTTCCAAATAAAGTACCACTCATAAGTATTCTAACAGACTCTGGAATGTGGGCTTTGCTAATGGGTCAGGTCGGTCATGATTGGACTCTTATTATAAGCATAACGAGTATGCGCAGATATATTCAGGAAACCCTCGAGGTGGATGATTCGCAAAACTTAGTGGCCCTCTATTGCAGTCACCTGCTCTATTGGGCGAATACTTGCTTCTGCGGAATTCTTGCCAACTACATAATCCGCAAAGAATACTGGCCAAGACATAACGTGCGCACTCTCTTCGCCGCCATAGGCATAATCGCACCAGGTATCACAGCCCTAATTCTAACATACTGTGACGACACTCCCAATCTCGTCGTCACTCTGTCCATACTAACACTGTTCCTGAAGGGGCCCATAAACGCAGGGCTGGAAGCCAACATCTTCGATATTACCAGGCATTACGCCGGCACCATCGCAGGCCTGATCAACGGATTAGGAGCCGTAACCTCCGTGGTTACCTACGACCTCATCAACAACATGGCGCCGGAAAACACCGTGCGACAATGGAATAAAATCGCGTGGATGTCGTTCGCGATCTGCTGTTACTCATACCTGGTGTTCTTCATCTGGATCAAAAGCACCACGGCCCACTGGGAATTCGAGAAAAAGATCAAAATTACTGATGCCCCGCGGACCAGAAAGAGATTGTCGTTTTCAATAAAATGAATGTTTTCAAACGCCCTCCTCCCTTATTAGATTTCAAAATTACCATGCAATTTCGAAATCAATAAAATATCTTTGGTGCTTTAATGACTATATTACGATTTAAAAATGTTATAATAAGTCTTTGAAATGACGTCCATCATTAGGGAGACACAGGCGAGCACGGCGAAGAAGTGATTCATTAGCACGAATACTGTCGGAGGCGTTGTGAATACTCACTATTAAGTCCACACATCATGGCCTCATCTTTCTGCACTTATTTAAAAAAAGGACCCGGTATAGTGACATTTGTTGATACTTTAAATTACAAAAATAACCTCCAAATTGATATTTGTTTGACATTACCTACATCTGTTGACATCTCAAATTATAAACATGATCTTCAAGTTGACATTTGTTTGAAGTTATTTTAAGCGTTAACCAGTAGCTGTGTTGCTTTTACCAATTTGAACTGAGTATAGCTTAGTGTGAGCTTAACTCAGACGATTCACTTTATCCTCATTGAAACTGAGCTTGCTCTTTAAAAGTCTCAAAAGTGATTTTTTGAGGTTATGTCTGATTTGATTGATTTAATAACGTTGAATTGTTTGCCATCACAACAAATTCGTAACTCCTCAGTTGTCTCAATCTAATGTCGTCCCAGTTGGGGTCTTATTACTGAGCCAATTTTGTTCTAAAAGAAATACAGGCCAATAGGTGCTTTCCAGGTTAGCGTGGGAGCAGCTCTGAACTAATCTGGAACAACTCCGGTGTAGTTCAGAGCTAATTTTCATTTAAATTTGGCGTCGAAGTTGGTCGTGACGATGTGCTTACTGTGAACATACCTCAATTTTGATTATTTGTTGTAAACCTTATTTTCTTATTATCTTTTTTCGTTTGTTACAATGGATCACATTCTTGTATCGCCTTATCGTACTGTTGTTCGAAACCTCGAAAGTAAGGTTAGGAATGGGAAGTAGTCAAATGTCAAATTGACAACTGACATGATGATGTCTTGTCTTGTCTTTTGATATGTTATTATTAAAACGCCGTTTGCAAAGGAAAGTCACTTTTGAGGAGCGCTGATCGGAATAAGTTAATGGATGCGTCCGATGAATTAGTATGTGTAAAGGCCGCCAAATTCCGCGTCGTACCAATACAATTATGTACCGTTCGCGTTACGGCGAAAACGCGAATTAGAATTCAACGTTTCCATTCCGACTTTTACCTGGTAATTGCCCGGCCGTCGAAAGTCTCATTCCACGGCAATTCCTAATTAATTCCGAGCGCTTTAAAAATCCGCGTCGGAATGCGAATTGCGCTTGCACGATTTTACTTTTCGGAGAGGAGAACAATGGGGTCGTAAATTTCGTGAGAATTTGTTTAATCTCTGCCCTGATTCCACAAGCTATTTGCGCGCGATAAATAATGTGAGAAAAATAGGATTTTGCTCAGCGTGATAATAACGGCAGTAAGCGGTGTCTTTTTTTTTCTGTTGCGACATTCAATGCCCCATGAGACTACCAACTTTAAATCGAAAAAAAAAGAAGAAGGGGCAAACTTATTTGACATCTCATCATATTTTGAAGTTAAAATAGGCAAGAGACTTTTGGAAATTTCATAACTATAATAATTAAACGAAGTGGATTCACCTTTCCCACATGAACCTTGGTGCTGCGCAACTCGAGTAAAACGCGGAAAAAAATTGAACTCGCTGATTTTACTCGTTCTGGAAATAATAAGGAATTCATCCTTACATTCTACTGACCTGTTTACTGCATGTACTTAACTCACAAGCAGCAAACAATTTTATCTGCTTGGACTTTGTCGGCTGGTCGTCCGTCCCTTCGTTTGGTACTTAACTTTTCCAAACCCTTTGGACCCAAAACTTAATCGTACAACGTATTTGGTACAGACTGTTTAGTTCTGGCTCTTTTTTTTTGATAGCCCCAAACTAAGCCACAAAAAAATCAAAAGTATAAAATCGAGCGAGCGTTACATCAATGAAAGAAGAAATCCAGGGCATGCTGGATGCGAATGTCGATGACCTGTTCACATGTCATGACGTCATTCGTCTGCGAAATTACGATTACCTACACAATTTCGATCATGACTAATCACAACATACATAAATCTTGATAATGTCCGCAAACGAAACGTCGCGGTCTTCATCAGCATCAACAGGCAACAAACCTGCACGTTTTTTCCCGCGTTTAGAAAACCTTGCGACCCACGCTCTCTGATGCGTTATGCGTAATGCGTAAAACAATTGAAAAATCCAAAGAAAAAAAAAACATTCAAAGCGACACTTACCTTTCACCCCGAATTCGCGTCGTCACTCCTGAGTTAATCCCATAAAAAAATGCGCACAATTGTAAGCGAACTGAATTCTTTAAAAACGAAAACACTCACAAGCACAGTTTAATGCGTCAGATTCCCATGTTACATGCAAACAAGAACTCTTGAAACAACACGGACGCGTCCTACCACACGGTCACAACGCGCACACAGATTTAACTCCGCTCCGGCGAAGCAACAGGTGGAAGAACCGTCGCGGAATAATTTAATTGCCGCTGTTTTGGCCAGCATGCGCGTCTTCGCTCGGTAATTTACGAGCGTGAGGTTGGTAGAAGTTAGGAACTTCTGCACGCGGTCGCACCATCTGTGTTTCAAATTGTGAAAACGAAGCTTCCGTGTCTCCGAGAAGGTGATACGTCCATTAGTTCGATGAGTCGTTTTCGAGCATTTTTCTTCGATTTCCCATTTAAACGGCATTGAACCTCACACAATAAGGTACAGTTACGTCTTTAAAATCACAAAAACATCTTCCAACAGATGTGCCTCAAGAATATTCGTAACGTAACCTCAAATTTCCTGTCTGAACGTAATCGTAAGTACGCGTTTATTATTAATGTTTTCTTTACGAGGGGACCTACCCTTCATGTTATATAAACTCAAATGATTATGTAAACATAATTTCCAGCCTAAATTTGCTTACATTTGTAGCGCACGAAGCGCCCTCTATGATTCACTAATCGACCCCCATTTTAATTGCTACTAATTAATTTTAATCGTTTTTTTTTTTTGAATTTCCAATTTAAATATCATTGGATTTCACACAGTAAATTACAATTACATTTAAAAACGCCTTGCAATAGATGTGCCTTGAGGATCGATGTGACATAACCTCAAACTTCCCACCCCCTGTTAACGTACTATACATATTTATTAAAATATCATGTTCTTTGAAAGGGGGGGCCTTTCCCTCGCGTTGCGCCTTCAATTTCATAAGCTAAACTCATTAAATTAGCCCAATTTTTGACCTACATTTTCTTCACAGCGCCCTCTAATCACTCCATCAAATGGACGCCAGTTCTAATCGTCGTTTAACTAATTAAATGTGGATTTGGTGTTAATTAAAGCAGCATGATGAATCCGCAATCTGTATTTGGTATACAGAGCACGGCGGGAGCCGTTCCGATTCGAAATGAGAAAGGTACGTGACATAACCTCAATCTGTAAGGGGGCCAGAATCACCGGGTACCAAAATAAATGCTTTCAGGTGAACTGTCGATGCAAAAAGTGAAGGTGCACAGGTATGTGTCAGGGAAGAGACCGGATTATGCACAGGACTATAGGTCTGACAGTGAGAGTGACGACGATGATTTCCTTGAGAAACGCAACCAGCCTAATCAGCAGCCTCAAACTCCAGAGCGTGAGCCGAGCGATGATGACATGAACGACCCTCGACTGCGCCGGCTTAAGATTAGAGAGGCAGACACGGAAGTCAGGCCAGAAAGGCGCAGGCATGTCGTTGAGCCTGAGGTATTAGAGCCGAGTGATGACGAAGACCAAGAAGAAGTCATTCACTTACCAGGTACCTATCTATCTAAATCCACCCAGCATTTTGAAATAATAATCGTTTGTAGAACCCAAACACATGTTAGAAGCCCCCGACGATGAAGATTCAGGCACCGAATTAAGCGACACAGAAATCGAGAAACGCAGAGACTTACTAAAGCAGCGCATGCTAATCAAACAAGAAGAACATGAAGTGATGACGAAAGAGGAGGAAAAATCTGACTCATCCGAATCATCAGAGAGTTCCGAAGAGGAAGAATACACCGACTCTGAGGAAGAAACTGGTAGGTAATTCACATCTCAGGCACATTATAAAAGGGCCTCACACATCCGGTTATTTTTAGGCCCAAGGTTAAAGCCGGTGTTTGTTAGCAAGCGAGATCGAATAACCGTGATAGAAAAAGAAAAAGAAGCTCAGAAACAGAAACAGCTTGAACTAGAAGTGGCCAAGCAGGCGGAAGAAAGACGAAGGCAAACCTTGAGGATGGTCGAGGAGTCGGTCCGCAAGGAACAACAGGCCAAAGATAAGGAAAGCAATGAGCCGAATTTAAACGATGTTTGCACAGATGACGAGAACGATGAGGTCGAGTATGAATCGTGGAAGTTGCGTGAACTTAAACGAATCAAACGAGATCGTGAGGAAAGAGAAGCGTAAGTAAATCCGTGTGTTTCTTGCTTAAACTAAAATTCATATTCACTTTAGCTTGGAGAAGGAACGTTTGGAAATTGAAAGGATGAGGAACTTAACGGAGGAGGAGCGCAGGTTAGAAATGAGGCTGAATCCCAAGCAAGTCACTAACAAGGCAATCAAAGGAAAGTACAAGTTCCTGCAAAAATACTACCACAGAGGTGCGTTCTACCTCGATGGGGAAGACGATGTTTACAAGAGGGATTTCTCGCAAGCCACTCTCGATGATCACTTTGATAAAACAACACTGCCGAAGGTTATGCAGGTGAAGAACTTTGGGCGTTCCGGTCGTACAAAGTACACTCACTTGGTGGATCAAGATACGACTCAGTTCGATTCGCCTTGGGTCAGTGAAACTGCTCAGAACTTGAAGTTCCACTCGACACAGGCGGGTGGGGTTAAGCAAGTCTTTGATAAGCCCACGTTGAAAAAGCGAAAGCTGCAGCAGTGAAGTGACAGTTAGAATTTTGCATTGTTTTATTAAAGTGTCATTGAATGAACGACAGTTTTTAAATGTGTCAGTGAAATTTTTCATGAATGGTCAGAGCACAAGTCAGCCACCTAGAACACTGACGAAAATATGCACCACGAAATGTTTGGTTCCAGTGCTGGTGTGTCTGGTGTATCTTGCCGTGGCCTTAACGATCGCGATCATTTACAATGGGATTAAGCAAAGCAAGTGCAATTGTACGTGCCCTGGTTGAGGAAAACTTTCCAACAATGTGTGTGTGATTAGTATGTAAATTACAAGAATTTTATACTTTCCCGTCTCTTTTTCTTTTAACAATTCTACAACAGTTGCAACAGTTTAGGATGGAAACAATTGGGAGTTTATTAGGTGCAAAGAAAAAAATAAATTCCAAATACTATAAAACTGTATTCACTTAATAAGATGTTGCTTTACGTACTCCCAAATAAAAATTGCACCGGCCACGTGTACGTTTAAGGACCGAATGAAACCGAACTGCGGAATCTCCAGGCACACGTCAAGCAACGGAATAATCGAAGGCAAGACCCCCTCTCTCTCATTTCTAAAATCAAAAGCACATCTAACTACGACTTCAACGATTAAACACCGAAGGCGTTACCCCAAAACAAGGATGGACTTGAGCGGAAACCGAAACCCATCCAAGCGAACACTCTCGGAAGTCTGTTCCGCCCCTATCACAACATAACCTTGTTGCTTCGCCCTCATCAAATAATCTCTCAGTTCTTCCACTTTGACCTCGATAAAATCGACCCAGTTCTCCGAGGACATGCTCAGACTTTTAAAATCTTTGCCGTGCACGGTTTTGCCATCGTTAATAACCATTTGCTTCACACCGTAAACCTCGCAGGTCCGTGAAAGCCCACCCAAGTTTGCGGGGCTCTCAATTAAGCTGCAAACGAGGATGAGATCACCTTGCGACTCTTTGCGAGTTTCATGCACCCAACAAGGGATGATTTTTTTCTGAAGGTTAGTAGTGTAGGCCCCCTCTTTAACGTCGTTGGCCTGCTCTGAATTCACAACGCGTTTTAAAAAAACCCACCTCCGTAGCTTCTCGTCTTTGTTGCAGGCTTTCAAGATGTCACTCTCGGGTAGATCATGCAGCCTGAGCAATTCCCACTCGGTGGGTGTAACCCCATCGAGTCTAGGGATTTCAATGTAAATAGTCTCAAGTGTGTAGTGCTCTTCGGGCTCGAATAAATTCAGGAAGTACTCGTCGTTTTGGAGGGTGTTACGTATTTCTTTTTCGTTGCTCTCGGTCAGGGTCAACTGTATGCCATTTATGGCAGCCTTGTATTTATGTAGGACGCTCTCGTATGGTTTGGCATAACAAAAATCGCCTAGTTTTTTAATCGCAATCTACGAATGCACTTTCTTTTGCTTATAAAATTGTGAAACGGGTGAACTCACCTGTGAGTACAATCTGAGTTTGAACTGAGGCCCCATGGTCCACGGTAGTAAAACGCTGAAGAGTTTCTCGATGGTTGCCTCAGATTTCCCTCTGCAGGTGTGAAGTAAGACGGGGATGAAGGCCACGATTGTCGAAGGACGTGCGTGGTCAGTGCACCTGATTTTCTTGGCTATTTCATCAATGAAGTTTGAAGAGTGAGTCGTGAGTTGAATCAACAGCCACTGGAGTAGGTGTTTGATAGATGGTTGATGGCTTTCGCTGCAGAAGGAATTCATTATGAATTCGATGAGCACAGCAGCTTGCTCCCTGGAGATGTAAGTATGAACCAGCAGGACCCCTTGTATGATCCTCAGCTTCAGCAGGTGTATCTACAAACATTATTTTATGGTCAACCCAAAAAGGTGTCCCCCCAAGATTTTTTTTACCTGCGAGTCTGCAAAATATCGTTTGTTGAAGTGCACTCTATATTTCTCGAGTAGGACGGACACAATTGTGTCGGCCATTTTGCAATCATTACGAGTACTCCCTAAGATACTGAGCAATGCTGCGATTGCCTTGGAACGAACCTTCGTTTCTTCGTACGCCGGACTAAAAACCGATGTAAAATTTGGAAAGGCGCTTCGATCGCAGACTTACCCCCCTACTTTTCACTCGAGTACTCCCTTGAACGTCCTTGTTGAATTTCCAGGCAAACATCATACTCGATCCTTGAATTAAAAAAAAATGAATTACAAGTCTTGTTTTGCCCTCCTGAGTTAACTGATGTACTTTCTTTGCTTGCCGTAAACACCCCCGTGCAGCAACAACTCGACGAGTATTGGAATGAAAGGCTCCAAATCACCCCCTTCTTTGGATTTACTCTCGAGGATATCTGCTACAATATAAGCCGAAGCTTCATACTCCTTCAGCAAGTGGTTCACTTCACCCAACTGGAACCTACATGTCAAATACTGCTTTAAACCAGCTTTGAATACGCTTGCGCCTGAATTTTTTAAACTGGCCAGTTTGCTGTAGCAAAACCCAAGGAATTTCGAAACGTCTTCCGTTTTGAAGCAACCGATGATGTCTGGAAGACGTTTAAATACAACACCTTCCCCTTGGGGGGTATTCAGCAAGCCCTCGAATACCTGAAACGCATCGTCTTCCGGTGGAGCTAACGCACAGTACTTCAGGACGAAGAAGTCGCACAATTTTGCTTTCGTTTCCTTTAAAATCGCCCCCATAATTTGGGTGACATCCAAGCAATGTCCGAGGCAACACGCAATTGTAACAGCAAGATGCACTTGGTGCCGCTCAAAGTGTTTTGAGTTCGAGATGATATGCGCAGACTTTTCCCTGAGTTTAACATCGGGCTCGTTTGGTGTTACGTTGTTGATGATGATGTCGGATAATAAGTCGAAGTCATCATCTGCTTTTACATTGTGCATTCGCTGACGTATATAATCCATGATGTCTGTTTTACTGAGGTAAGACTTGCTTAAGTGCAACACGATGCAATCACGTGCTTGCGAGGGAACTCCCCCGTCTTTCGCCAGCGCAAACAACTTGGAAGACATCTCATTGTCCCCCTTGATTAATTTCATCAAGACGTGTATTTTGCTAGTACTGATAAAAACCTTCTCTCTCTGCCACTTTTCTAGTTCGTTATAAACAATGTCTTTCTTCTTCCATGTCCGTGTTGATAGAAAGTTGGGGAAAGCATCTCCAACACATTCAACTATGCAAGCAGCACTCTTTAGAGATTCTTCAAACGAAACGTCTTCATTAAAATCCACAAAATTGGCAGCCAAACTGAGACACCCCTCTCTGATAAACTTGTGCGGTAGATTCTTGAGTTTGCGGATCACCTCTGCCAATACGCTCATGGGAATGGTTTGAACCCCATAGTTCAACACGGTTTTATAAAAATACCACGCTGCTGGGGGCACCCACGGTGCGCTCAGGCTTTCCTCCACCAAAACAACGTACACTTCATTGTTACACTGCCCAACAAAATGCTCCAGTGCACGCAGGCTCTTGTGATACCCCTCTGAATCATCTGTCTTATTCAGGGCCACCAACACATACTTAACCACCATTTTAAAAAATGAAACCCCCATGTTACGTCCATCATGCAACAAGCGAGTTAATCCGTGAAATGCAACAGAATTTAATGAGTGTGTCAATATGGATTTATACACGCATGCCAACCACCTTGGGTGAATCCCCACAATGCCTTCCAATAACGTCAAAGAAGGAATGATGAGGTGCAATTGATTATCGTCGAGTGTCTCGATTAAATTAAAAAAGTCGTCCCACATTTTTACGAAATCGCTTGAGTTCGTCACTCGATTGTGCACGACATCCAAATAACCCTCAAGCTGGTTTTCCAAAGCGATTGACTTGATGCACCCCTTCAAAATGTAGAGCGCCAGCTTCCTGTCGCTGTGCACATCGCTCAACAACTTGCTTTGCAGAAAACCCCAAAATTCGGGTTGCTTCGTCGGCGCAAGCGCATCGCTTAAGCACACCAGTGTTTGCAAGTCTTCGTTTCGTAAGACCGCCGTCAATAATTTAGGGTAGCTTCCCTTTAGCTCTGCGTATTTCACCAAGAGCTCTCTTAGCTGCCCACTGCCAGCTTTCAGATATAGCTCAACTAAGAAAGCCTCGTCAATTAATTCATGGAATAAATCGAGAACACACGTGCTCAAAGCAACTGCCAGTAAACTCATCGTGACCTGCACGTCTTCCGATTTATCCCGCAGGTGCTTCAGGAAACACCGAAAGTTAACATCGCTTGGTTCGGCGAGTAAAATTATGGTTAGTACATCGCAGATTTTATCGTGGTTGTTAGGGGTGATCATTCCCAGCAGTTTCCTCAGCGGCTTATTAAAAACTTGGGTTTTCATTTCGGCTTGGGCTGTACGGTATATTCTGATTCGTAAGGCGAATTCCAAGACGCGCAAGTCTTCAGTTTCTGCGATTATGGCATCTAATGTGTCTTTTGAGACACAAAGGTCTAGCAAGGGTGCAATTTCTTCGATCGAGTATTTCCTAGTTTGAAGGCTTGAAGTGTCCATTTTGAGGATCTTGTTGCTTTTGTAGTTTCACGAAGCTGCATAGGTGCTCTCTCTGTTCCATTTAACACATTTGTGGCCAAGACTGCATATGCAACGCTCAGGGACGTTTAAAGTAGCTTAAAATTACTTACTTACTGTCTCGTGAAAAGAAATAAGGAGCTGGAAGCCTCCAGGCAGATCAGGACTGTTTCTTAATGTGAAAGGAAAGCGTCTGAAGCGTGGGGAACATAAAACCTTCCTCTTTTCAAAGTTGGGGCATTGAAATTGAGGTTACGTAAATGTTGCTTTCATATGTACTCCTGCAGAGTTCTAAAGTTACGCTTTCAAATGTAAATCAGCTATCGTGGTGGAGTTTAACACGAAAAACAGGCATGGACGTAAATGTTTGCGAAACTAGGTTAGGTTTGAGTTCGACTTCGTTTTCTGCTAACCAAATTTATTGCCTGAAACACAAAAATTATTTGTTACGTGTAAATTTAAAGTTTACGCGTCGTTTTATACTTACGAAGTCGTTTACGTAATAAATAAATTAGTTTCAAGCAAACAACTCGATTTTAGGTTAGAAAACAATAAAATTTGGACGCCAACCAATGTTGCCACACGATCAAAATTGAAGTCACTAGATTAGTTGACAAAAAGTTACCAGTTATCGAAGAACAGCAGTTTAACATTTTTGTGATTTGTTTTAATTTCTGACAGTTTTATTGAAGCATCGGAAGATTAATAATAAATTAAAAAGAAAATCTGTAGGCGAATTTGCTTAGGGTTGGTGATACTGTGTTATTTTTAAGTTGGCAACATTGACGGAAAAATTTCAGGCAGATAGGTAAATGAATGGCGTCTGGTTTTGTCACATGTTATGTTAAAATTTTCTAATAAAATGTAAATTAAAATAAAACTTATTTTAATATTAACAGGTGCCCCTACAAAACAATTAAAAAAAAAAATTAAAAATAATCAAATTTAAAAAAATAAAATAAAAATAAAAGATAATCGATTTAGCTACATGATTTAATAGATTAACAAATTTAAAAAAATGAAAAGAATAGTGATAAAACAAATAAAATAAAATAGAAATTGAGAAATAATCAAATTTTAAAAAAACATTAAAAAAACTAAAAGGCAATCGACAATTTAACAGATTAACAAATAAGGAAAACAATTGAAAAGAATTTTGACAAAACAGAAAATAAAATATTAAAAATTGAAAAATATTAAATTAAAAAAATTAATAATAAAAACAAAAGACAATTTAAAAAGAATGATGACAAAACATAAAAAATAAATAATAAAGATTAAAAAATAATAAAAACAAAAGAAAATCGACAATTTGACATATTACCAAATTAAGAAAAAAAAACATTTGAGAAGAACAGTGACAAAACAAGAAAGAAACAGTAAAAATTGAAAAATAACAATAGAAAACAAAAGACAATCGATCCTAAATCACTATTTAATATATTAATAAATAAAAATAAAAAATAAAATTTTAAAAAATAATTATAATACTAAAAACAAAAGATTACCAAACAAAAAAAAACAATTTAACGACAATGGCGACAAAACAAAAAAAAACATAAAAATTGAAAATTAATCAAATTAAGAAAAAAGATAAAAACAAAAGACAGTCGATTTTACATAACAATTTAATAGATTAATAAATTTAATTCTATTTGAGAAGAACGTGACAAAACAAAAAAAAAACAAAATAATAAAAATAATTTGACAATCAAATTAAAAATAATAAAATAAAACAAAAGATAATCGATTTTAAAAACACAATTTAAAAGATAAAGTAATTTTAGAGAAAGAATGATTATATGAAATGTTACAAGTTTTTCTTATTATTTAAATTTTGCGAAAAAAATACCAGAAAATCACGTTTTTTTTAATAATCACCAAATAATAAAGCAACGACAAAAATCACTAGATCCGGAGATAAATCACCACCTCCGGTAATGGCAACATTGACGTCAACTAGTGCTACCAACTTAAATTGCGCTCGTGCATGGAAGTCGGCGCAAATTCCTATCGAAAGTCAATGCAAAAGCGAGTAAAATAGTAAAAATTACAAGAATGGAAACGTTACTAAGTTACGACGTTGTTCATTTATTCAAAGATATAATTTTGCTTTCATTTCAATCATCACAAATGATAAAAATTAACACCAGATTAAATATTCTGATAAACTGATTGATTTATGATCAGTCTTAAATTAATAAATGAATAAGCGTCGCATCAAATATCAAAATTGCAGCACCGATTGCAGTTTCAGTCACAGGTCAAAGTGCTCGCACTCCTACCTTCCTCTGTTGACATAACCTATAAATGTCACACGATGAAGTGCGATAAGCAGTAAAGAATATGTTGCGCTGAATATCCGGCGAAATCTGCGTGAAAATTCGCCATCGGTGGCCGAAGTCAACAATAATCATAACTTTCCAGTTCAAAATTTGGGAAGTTCACGATTTGCGTGCTCACCTGCTACTTTGGGGACTTCGACGGTTGGGACACGTGTAAAAAGCAGGGGAACTCCTGGTGTCCTGGATTTTATCGGTCACAGGATGACGTGTACTTCGCCGATTGTTGCGCAATAATCACCTTCATTGCTCTTATCTAGATACACATCAGTTCTTACAATGATGGCAGGTGAAGAGGAAGTCATGGACGATTTTATTCCACGCAATTACCAAGTGGAACTCATGAATATCGTCCTCAGGCAAAACACGGTAATCTATCTCCCGACAGGCGCCGGCAAGACTTACATTGCCGTCCTCGTCATGAAACAAATGTCTCGGGATATTTTGAGGTAAGGCGTCCCCCTCGCCTGTCCCAAGCGCACCCAAATCGACGACTTGTTTGCTCTTGTTTAAAGGCCGTGGAGCGAAGGGGGCAAAATCAGCATAATCCTAGTCAACACGGTCGCTTTGGTCCACCAGCACACCAAGTACCTCGAGAGGCACACGAACTTTAAAGTCGGCTCGTATTCGGGGGATAAGAACGTGGATTTTTGGGACCTCGAAATATGGGAGCGTGAGTGTAACGAGCACAATGTTTTAATTATGACGAGCCAAATATTAACGGACGCTGTAGAAAAGTCTTTCTTAAGTAATGTTCGATGGAGTTTAAACACTGGGGATGTTTTTTCTAATGTTGACTGACTTTGCAGGCTTGGAGCGGGTGAACTTGCTTATCTTTGACGAGTGCCATCGGGGCGTGAACGATCACGCTATGCGGCAGTTGATGAAGAATTTCCAGCACGTGACGGAGCAACCGAGGGTTCTAGGGCTCACTGCGACTTTGCTTAATGGAAATTATAAGCCGAATCAAGTCGCCGACCAAGTTCAAGTGCTCGAAACAACTTATCACAGTCAAGTTGCTACCGTAGATGAGCTGGATGTCGTCATAGGGTATGTTGTGCGTTTTACAGTGGAGAATTCCCAATTCTCTCCTTCTCCCTGCCCTCTTTCCCAAGGGTTCAATAAATTTCATAGAATTTTTAAATTTTTTATTGCATCATCTCAATTGTTCAGAGGCTAATTTAAATAAAAATTTTTGATAATAACAACAACTCTCCTCCCCTCAGAAGTGAAGACGTGGTTTTACTTTGCAATTCAAATCAATAAACGAAAAGGGAATCCCTCGATTTTCAGTTAGAAAACAAAAACCGACATTAACCAACGTTGCTAGCATGGCTTCCTATATTAATATCTGATTGGCAATGTTGTCAGATGAAATTTTGTTGTGGTGGTAGAATTTTACGTAAAGAAGCGATAGATGGCGGTAGATTCGTTTTTTTTTTTGGTTCATTCAAACATACTCATGACGAGAAAGCTTTGGTCAAATGACCTAGAACCGTAAGTTAAAAATTCGTGCTGCAATATTGTTTTGTTCTAAAAACGGCCCCGTCAAACAAATTTTCGTTTTTACGTGTTAAAAGAAATGCTTATCTATCAACAGTAAAAAATTATTGTTTCCTATACATTCGTTACTATTTATTATAACAAATGAAATCTACCAATAAGTAAATAAAAGCTGTAAATGCGATCCAAATGTTAAGAAAAAGATCACCGATATATTTTTAGAAAATCCCCGACATTGATGCATGAAGCAGTGAGCATTTAATGTCATTACAGATTTCTGTAATATATATTACAGTAGTGCACTAAAAGAGGGCAGTACATAGAATTAGGAACCTATAA
This sequence comes from Serrognathus titanus, assembly GCA_039766575.1. Lineage (NCBI taxonomy): Eukaryota > Metazoa > Arthropoda > Insecta > Coleoptera > Lucanidae > Serrognathus > Serrognathus titanus. Next base: position 17,262,236 of record CM077911.1, on the reverse strand, counting down.
TATTTTGTTTACAAGACATCTACACTAGTGAATTAAAATAATTTTTTGTAATTTTCGATTGTTTTCACAAATTAATCAGATTTAACAATTTTCAATTGTTCTATTAAAACTTTCAATGTTTCTTTTACAACTTTTGATTGTTTCTCTGCAACTTTCAATTGTTTTCTATAATTTTTTTTACATATCAAATAGTCACTCCATCGCACGGTTGTTTTTTTTTTTGACCTTAAAATGTGCTTTTTACAACTTTCAATTGTTTTCTTTTACATTTTTCAATTGTTTCTTTACAACTTTCATTGCTTTTTTTTACATCGTTCAATTGTTTTTTTTTTTGCAACATTCAGTAGATTTTTTTTACATCTTTCAATTGTTTCTTTTTTTACAACTTTTAATTGGTTTTTTACAGTTTTTTTCTACAACTTCAATTGTTTTTTTACAGTTTTTTACAATTTCAATTGTTTTTTACAACTTTCAATTGTTTTTTACAACTTTCAATTGTTTTTTTACAACTTTCAATTGTTTTTTTTACAACTCAATTGTTTTTTACAACTTTCAATTGTTTTTTTTTGCAACATTAAATTGCTTTTATTTTTCAACATTCAATTGTTTTTAACACCATTCAATTGTTTTTTTTACATCTTATTGTTTCTTTTTTAACGTCTTTCAATTGTTTTTTTTACAACTTCAATTGTTTTTTTTACAACTTCAATTGTTTTTCTACAACTTCAATTGTTTTTTTTTACAACTTCAATTGTTTTCCTACAACTTCAATTGTTTTTCTACAACTTCAATTGTTTTTCTACAACTTCAATTGTTTTTTTACAACTTTCGTTTGTGTTTTTTAACTTTCGATTGTTTTTTTAACAACTTTCGATTATATATATTTTTTGTTTTTGCCATTTTGGATAACTATATTTTTTTAAATCTTAGATTTTTTTATATTTTTGTAATTTACAATTACAAGTAATTACAAGTAATTAATTTATGCGCTTCTTTTTCTAATTTTCGATTGTTTTCAAAATTTAATTAGACTTTTATATTTTTCATTTCTTTTGTTCCAATTATTTTTTTTTTGCAACCGCCAATTGTTTTTTACACCTTTCGATTAATTTTTGAATCTATCGATAATTTTTTTTTTAATTTTGCCTTACGTTGTTTAATTTTTTTTTCTAATCTTTAGATTTTCTTACGTTTTTGTATTTTGCAATTGTTTTTCTTTCCGATTTTCATATTTTCCGTCTTTATGAAGTGATTTTTTTTGTGTTGTAATTAATTTCTTGTTTAGTTTATTTGGATCTTTTGCGTTTAGTTACGCCTGTAATTTTTAATGTTCGCTTTTAATTTTTAACAATTTTGCTCACTTTAGCGCCATCTATCTTTCGAAATAACAAGTCAATTCTAAAACTGCGCTTGCTTTTGTATTTTGCGAATGTTTTCCTTTTCAATTTTCAAGTATTCTCCATTTCTATGGTTTGCTAAAATCTATTACACTATTTTTTCCGGTTACATTCGCTCTTAATTTTTAAATAAATTCATAAATTTTGATAACTTCAGCGCCATCTATTGTTCGAAATGACAAGTAAAATTGTTAATTAAGTTGTTACAAGTTTGTTTAGGAAAAAGAAACTGACACGCGTTTGTTTAATAAACATGACACGTAAGTACAGGGCGTTTAAAATAATTTCAGCTTTCGAATAAATTGCCATTTATTAAATAAAAAAGAAACTCATTTTATAAAATTAATTTAGAGGAAGACGAAATTACATTAATTTAAATAAACAACAAAATTTTTTGTAATCAAATCGAACACACAAAAACACAATCGAAATATAGGGGGCTGATATGAAAACATTAAAGCAATGAAATAATAAAGAATTATCATCAATGATATACACAATAAAGGAATTGTCTATCAATACTTAAATTTAAGGAAACAAAATTCCTTACCTAAATTCCTAAGAAAAAAGTTACAAAAGAAAACATTTATAAAACATCACAAAAATCAAGAATGCAATGAAAAAAAAACACAGTAAGTTATTGAAAAACGAGAAAAATAAAAATTGGAAAAAATAAAAAAATGAAAAAACTAAAAATTTAAAACAAAGAAAATTAATAAGTGAAATAAATTGCCTAATCTGGCAACCGTACAACCAACTTAAATTGTACAACATTTTACGGTTGTGAATCCTCTTTTTCTTGGCATTGTTTGCTTCCAGGTACTCGACAAACCCTCAAGAAAAATTACAGAGCTACCAAAAGAATTATTCAACAGAAACTGAAATCACCGTGCTGTATATGTTAAATAAATTGAAACACATGGTCTTACTAATACAACCGGAAAAGGAAGCGAGCCCGAAAAAATCAAATCTAACACCGATAACCCAAAAAAGCAACATGGACCTCCTATCCAATTTAATAGAAGATTTAATCTTCCACATAACCGAGCTGGGCACATTCGGGGGCATCAAAGCCGTGATCGCCCACTCCATCCAATTGGAACGCCTGAAGAAAAACTGCAACGACAAGAAACAGTACTTAATCCTGAACAGTGTGATTACTGAGTTCATGCTGGTCAAGGAAATGTTGGAGCGACAGCTGTCGGGCGACGTAAAGACAGACATCTTCCAGTACTCATCCCCGAAAGTGAACGTGCTTTTGGACATCATTAAAAGCTACAAGTCGAACAGCAAGGAGGAACTGTGCGCGATCATTTTCACTCAGCGGAGGTTCACCGCGAAGGTGCTGTACCACATCGTGAAGTGCTTCGCGGAGAACTTCCCCGAATACTCCTACATCAAACCCAACTTCATGGTGGGGAACAACTCGAATCCATTCAACGACACCCGAGAGGTGCTCTACTTCACCAAAGTCAACAAGGACATCATTCAGAAATTCTACCTCAAGGAAATCAACTTGATTTGCTCTTCGAATATCTTAGAGGAAGGGATCGACGTGCCCAAGTGTTCGCTGGTGGTGAAATTCGATGCGCCCTTGGATTATCGCGCTTACATTCAGTCGAAGGGTAGAGCCAGGCATAAAAATAGCTTGTACTACATAATGGTGGAGAAAGGAGAGAGTTGCTTGAAGTTCTTGCAGAAGTATCAGATGTTTAAGTGCATTGAAGATAATCTTACTGAGGTAATTAATCCTTGAGGCGCAAAGTAACCACAAGTTCGATATATGGAAGTCCAGTGGCAATAAAAAAATTCACTTTCAGTACCTGGTGGGTCAAAACGAACACAGGTTGCCTCCAACGCCCAGGGACTTGGCAGAACTCTACGAGGAATACGAATTGCCTCCGTATTATGTCGATGGCCCCGGCTCAGCTCAAGTCAACATGGTATCAGCGTGTTCCCTCTTAAATCTATATTGTTCTTCTCTGCTTTCTGATATCTACACTTCGTACGCTCCAAGTTGGTATTTGGAGAAAAGGAAAGGCTTCCACGAGCGTTCCGTCAGAGTAATAATCGACTTACCAACTGTGTGCCCCATTATAGACTCAATTGAGGTAAATATATATAATTTGCTTCGAGTTTTTAGATTTTATGACCCTCAGACTGTTTTAAAAAGGAACATATTTTAAAAAAAGCATTTTTTTCGTGTGTTTGTATTAATCTAGGGCCCTTACATGAAAACGAAAAAAGATGCGAAGCGAGCAGCCGCCTTACAAGCGTGCAAACTCCTCCACCAAATGGGAGAGTTGGATGACAACTTGAAACCGGTGAGGTGCTGCGAGGTGAGCGAAGATTACGACTACCTCTTCCCCCACTGGCCCTTGAAGAAAGAGCCTGACGCAGGCAACAACAAAAAAAGAAGGTTACACCCGATGCATGTAAGTGTCCCCCTTCACCTGAGCCCATCTAAAAATTCATTCGAATTGAATTCCAGGTTCCCACTGTAACAAGGGGATACCTCAAGCACGAGCAAGTCGTACATCTCCACCTAATCAACTTAACCCCCAAATTCGAGCGGGGCAAGCTAACGGAAGGGTGGTCCTTCATGAGCGACCTGTACACGTCCCAGCTTTGCTTCGGGATTATAACTCAGAATAAGCTGCCGGATTTGTGTGAGTTCCCCGTGTATGTGAGCGCAGGTGAGATCACGGTCAGCATCGAAATGAACGTCCGCACCATCACTTTGAACTCGGAGGAGTACAAACAAATCCAGAAGTTTAATTACTTGGTTTACAACGACATCCTGGGAGTGTTAAAGGAGTATTTGGTTTTTAATATTTTTGATGATGAGGGTACGCCTACGTTGTTGTTGGTGCCCGTGCAGAAAGACGAGCGACGCATTGACTTTAGTGTTATTAGTGAATATGAGTGTTTAGTCAATAAGTGCCTTGAACCTAGCTCTGAGAAGAAAATGAAGATATGTGTTAATGAAGAGGAGTATTTAGGAAAGATTGTAACACCCTGGTATCGACAAGATGAAGTGGTGAGTGTGTTATAAGATTATTTAATTTTAATATTCATCTGTCTTTAGTCGCGCCCCAGAAGGGTTTGGTCTTCCCTCAACCTGTCTTAAGTCTTCGTTTTTTGTTTGCCAGGATTATTTGGTGACGCAAGTCTGCACTGACATGGACGCCTACTCGAGTTTCCCATCGTCAAGTCACGACACCTACTTCGACTACTACAGCTCGATGTACCGTATCACAATTTGCAACCCCAGTCAGCCCCTGTTAAAAGTCAAGACGCTCTCCCCGAGATTAAACTGCTTGAAACCTAGGGGAACCCCCAATAAGCGCAACAAAGATTTAATGTACGAGGACTATGAGATCCATTTCATAGCCGAAATGGTCGTCACGCAGAACTTCCCCAGCCAGCTGTGGGTGCAGGCGAAGCTCCTCCCTAGTATCTTCGATAAACTCCTGCAGTTACTGAGGGCGTGCGAACTCAGGCAGAGAATCGCAGCCGAAGCCAACCTAGGCGTGCCAATCCCATCTCACAAGTGGGAGGGCCTCAAATTGGACGTGCACCTCCTGAATTGGCCGGACGAATACAAAGAAGAAAAAGAAAAACCATCCGAGGAGGCAGACGACAGCATTGAACAACTGAAAATGGAGGAAATCAACTCCATTTTGCACAAGTTAAACACTGACGTGGCTGTGAAGAAATTAAACGCCGAATTCCCCTGGGATGCAAGCCAGGAACCGATCGACATCGAGAGAAACCTCAACGTAACCTTGATGGACGTACAATATTACGATAATTTTCTGAGAAAAAAAGTCTGCACTGATGAGAGGATTGTGCATAAATCTCCCTCTCGCGTCCCTGCGATCACCTACGACAAGAACTTCATCGAGAAAAACATCGCTATCCTTGGCAAGTCTTGTTTCGCAGAGCCGGAGCTCGCAGAAATCTACAGGGCGCTTGCAACGGCAAAGTGTGGCGACATCGTTAATCTAGAACGCCTGGAGACCCTCGGGGATTCCTTTCTGAAGTTCGTGTCTTCGCTGTTTATTTTCTTGAAGTACCCCAAGTCCGACGAAGGCAGCGCCACCATCCTCAAGGGGAAACTCATCAGTAACCGCAACTTATACTACATAGCTGTGAAAAAGGGGCTCGAGGGGTACGTGAAGCTCAACGATTTGAAACCCAAGAGCGAATGGTGTCCCCCAGGGTACTCTCTGCCGAAGGTACTAAAGTTTGCAGCCGAGAACGGACTGATTAATAATGGTACGTTGTTGAACGTGGAGATTCCTCAGGAAGAGCAAACCACCGGCGACCTAAGTAACGAGACCGAGCGTTCCATTTTGCTGGAGGTGAACGGTGCTGAGGTGTTTTCCAGTGAGTGCGATGCTTCGCTGGTTTATTTCATCGGGAAGCAAGTCGTTTCGGATAAGGTCGTCGCGGATGTCGTCGAGTCACTTTTGGGGGCCTATCTAGAATCGTGTGGAATCGAAGGTACTTCTTAAATTTATCGCAAATTTAATTTATTAATTAAGAAACGCTTGTTAGTTGTAAACTAGTCTTAGGGTGTTCATTATATATAGGTTATATCTCCGTCGTGAATCCAATTTTTTTAGCTCAAAAAAAAAATTGCACAAGCACCCTATTATGGTTCTTTTTATTTTGCAGGTGGAATAAAATTAATAGAGTGGCTGGGAATCATCCCCAAATCAGAAAATCTGCCCCAGTTACTCCGAAGCCCCCCGCCAAACCCCATCTTAAACCCGAAAGCGACCCAAGAGAATGTCGACTACCACATCCCCTCTTACGAAGAAATGGAGGAACGTCTGGGGTACAAGTTCAAGAACCGTGCGTTCCTGTTGCAGGCCCTCACGCACTCCTCGTACGTTCCAAACAGGGTAACCGGGTGCTACCAGAGGCTGGAGTTCCTGGGCGACGCGATCCTGGACTTTTTAATCACCTGCCACATATACGAGTCCTGCGGGTACTTAAACCCCGGCGACCTCACTGATTTGAGATCGGCCCTAGTTAACAACATCACGTTCGCTTGTTATACGGTACGGTGTGGCTTTCATAAGTTCCTGCTGGCCATCAACACGAAGCTGCAAAGTTATATCGAAAGATTCCTGATCTTCCAAGAGAATAAAGACTTTGCGGTGAATGATGACGTTTTGATTTTGCTTAATGAAGAAGATATGCACATCGCAGAGAATATTGATGTCCCCAAGGTAATGCTATAGTGTAATCACACCTACATACAGTTATGCACATCTTCAGCACGCAAACCTCACTCTTAAAGCTCACACAATTGTCAAGTTGTAGCACTTAAGCTACACACGCCTGTACAAAGCTTTGAACTAGGTGAAATCTTATTCTTTTGATGATCCTTAGCTCTAACTTTGTGCATTATATCTACTGCAAACTACGAAGGGAGCGCCATCTTTTAGGTATTATCATTTTTCATGCATTCAGTGGCATCTATTGGCCTAATTCGCAATTAAAATTGTGACCAACGTCATTTGTATCAGTATAAACTGTCGCAAACTTCATTTTAGAGATTTTTTGACAAGAGTATGACGTGATATCCTCTGAAAGAAATTAAATCTTGTTCTTTCGATGATCTCTTAACTCTTACAGTCCATATTTGGTGCATTACATCTACTGAAAATTACGAAGGGAGCGCCATCTTTTAGATATTATCAAATTTGATGCATTCATTGCCATCTGTTGGCCTAATCGGCAATTAAAATCGTGACCGACTTCATCTGTGTTAGTATAAACTACCGCCAACTTCGTTTTAGAGATTTTTTGACAAGTGTGTGACGTGATATTCTCTGAACGAAATTAAATCTTGTTCTTTCGATGATCTCTTAACACTTACAGTCCATATTTGGTGCATTACATCTACTGAAAACTATGAATGGAGCGCCATCTTTTAGATATTATCAGATTTGATGCATTCAGTGTCATCTGTTGGCCTAATCGGCAATTAAAATCGCAACCAACTTCATCTGTATCAGTATAAACTATCACGAACTTCATTTTAGAGATTTTTTGACAAGCGTGTGACGTGATGTCCTCTGAAGAAAGTAAAATTTTGTCCTTTCGATGATCCTTTAACCCTTAAAGTCCATATTTGGTGCATTACATCTACTGAAAACTACGGAGGGAGCGCCATCTTTTAGATATTATCAAATTTGATGCATTCATTGCCATCTGTTGGCCTAATCGGCAATTAAAATCGTGACCGACTTCATCTGTATCAGTATAAACTATCGCCAACTTCGTTTTAGAAATTTTTTGACAAGTGTGTGACATATCCTCTGAATGAAGTTGAATCTTGTCCTTTCGATGATCCTTAACCCTTACAGTCCATATTTCATGCATTATATCTACTGAAAACTACGAAGGGAGCGCCATCTTTTGGATATTAAAAAAATCGATGCATTCATTGCCATCAGTTGATCTAATTGGCAATTAAAATCGTGACCAACTTCACTTGTATTCTTTGACGCGTGTTTACTTTCGTCTTAACGAATTTTTTAGGATCCCCCGAAACTAAAATATTTTCAAATGTTATTTTCTCGATAGAATTTTGATATTTAGATAGAAGTGCTGGTTTTCTAGCTTTCTAATTCTAGTGTAGTAGTGTTTGATCATTTTGGTGCCTTATTCGTTGTGATGTCATTCCTGTCGGCATTCTATCAATCCATTAGTTTTATTGAATAGAAAAGAGCGCCATCTTTTAGAAATCAGTAACTTTAATACATTTAGCGCCATCTATTGTCGTAATTAGCAATTAAAAACGTGACCAATTTAATCTGTATCCGTGGACGCGTTTAAACATAATTTAGTGAATTTTGGTGGAGGGGGGGACCATCTCAACGAAGCTAAAATGTTTTTAAAATCTTATCTTTTCTATGAAATTTATGGACTGCAGACATTTAATACATTCAGTACCATCTGTTGTCGTAATCGGCAATTAAAAGCGTGACCAATTTAATCTGTATCCGTGGACGCGTTTAAACACAATTTAGCGAATTTTGGTGGAGGGGGGGGTCATTTCAACGAAGCTAAAATGTTTTTAAATTTTATCTTTTCTATAAACTTTCGAAATTTAGGGACTGCAAACATATAACACATTCAGCGCCATCTGTTGTCTTCATCGGCAACGAAAAATCATTGCCAACTCTATTTTTATTAAAAAAAAACAAAAATTGATTTTGACGAGAGTGTGATAATTCTTCCGCAAGGTTTTTTTTTTTTTGAGTTTCGAAATAATCCAAGATATGAGCGGTGCTGGCAGACAACACAAAATTATGAGGTTTTCCTGTATTTTGCCTATATATTGTCTGTTTACATTTAAGTTCAACAATTGTTGTTGTGGGTTCAAGCTTTGGGTTTAAATTTAAGCTAGAACTGTACAGCTTGGCCTAAGTAAGTTTTAATTGTAGACTCTGGGGGATGTATTCGAAGCCTTGGCAGGTGCGGTTTTCCTCGATAGCGGAATGGATTTGAAAACCGTATGGAAAGTCTTCTATAAGATAATGTGGAAAGAAATCGAGCTCTTCAGCAATAAAGTCCCCAAGAATGCAGTGCGGGTTCTCCACGAAACGCAAGGGGTGCATCCCAAATTTCAGTAAGCCAAACGGGGGGAACATTGTGAGTCCTAAATTTACTTTATTTCGTGCTTGCAGCGACTCAGTCACTTTGGATAATGGCAAGGTGATGATGAAGTTGGACTTCATGATCGAAGGCTCGTGGAAGCGGGTGCACGGGTTTGGAGACAACAAAAATGTAGCGAAGAAAGCGGCAGCCAAACTCGCACTGAGACTCCTGGGCAGAATTTGATTTTTCAAAGTTTATTTCAATAAAGTTTTTTTTTGTTTGTTTCCATGTTACGTGTGCATACTGCAAATTCCAATTAATTATTTATTCGTAATGTGTTAAGTTCGGAACTTGTGATCCATTTTTTTATTCAAATATAAACAACATACATAGTAATCATAATTCGTACGATACATAATTTCAAGTAAACATATAATTTGATAAACGATGCGATCTTTCACTGTAATAAACCTCGATACAAACATCCTCGATATAATAATAATAATATAAAATCTAGTTAGTACATTAGGAATGTAATAAAACAAATCAATGCACAGAAAAAACAAACTATCACATCGATTAGAGCTCCTCAAGGCTTTGCAGGGACTTCCTGAAGAGATCCTGTTGGGCACGGGCGTGCTTGATCTCCAGTTCGGCCAACTCTATTAAGCTACAACGCAAGTAAACCACCAACCAAAAAGCAAACACCCTCTTACCTTTTTCTAAAAGCGTGCAATCTTCGGGTTTTGAAATCGAGTAGTTCTTCTTTCGCTTGCGTGGAGATCGCCTCGAATCTCTCGCACGCCTCCGATTGTGCTTGCTCTGCCTGCTCGGACATTACAAACAAATAATTTTCGAAAAAGCACGACTTTATTACAACAAAAACAAATATAATTACCTCCTGCACCTCGGGAGCCTATTCACATGTACGCATTAACAAGAGCAACACATTCAATAATAATAATAAAAAAAAAAGAAACTTTGTAATACATACAGCGTGAATGTCTTTATTCTTGTGCCTCGCCTTCTCCAAAGCCCTATTGGCCGCTTCGTACGTTGCCAGACAGCGTAGGCGGCGTATCAACAACTGTTTAGCTGCGTGACTATCACGCATGTAATACCTAAGCGTGTCCGCAAGTTTCAGATCTTCATCACTCGCTACTCTACTCTCGATTTTCTACAACACAAAATAAACTCGCTGCCTAAATCTAATGATGATGGTTGATCTTTGCTTACCCTGGCACGCTCAAACGTGTCCGCTATTTTCGACAGGAACTTATCTAATGGTCCCGGATCGATATTGGCTAATTGGACCAGCCCCCCTGAGATTTTGATGTAACTATCAGCCACCTCTACAAACGAGTACGCTTTTTATTATAAATGATTTGGGGGGGGGGGGAGGTGGATTTAAACCTTTGTGCTTCTCGGTTACTTTATCCGTCCTCGACGTCGCTTCCCTCAACTGCCCGTGGTACTCGTTGAGTGAGTTCATTTGTTGCTCGAAGAAGTCGTTGACGTCTCTGACGGTCGCATTTAAATAGTACTGATCCGTGGTGCTACCCAGGGATTTAACGAGGCCCCCTAGTTGACTTAATCGACCGCGAGGACGAGCGCATAAATCCTGATCGAACTCCAAGAAGACGTGTAAGTGCTCGTCCTCTCGGAAGACCGCATGGCTCGCTAGTCTCGTCAGAAAGACTTCGTGCATAGCGACCGTCTTTTTGAATGTCGCCAGGTATTCTCTGTGGGGCCTGTGCGTTACTACGGGATGGACGCAGGAGTGAGTTACTTACGCCTCTAATTCCTGCTTCATCTTATTGAACTCTTCTTTGGTCATGGTCCCTTCGCCTTCCCCTAACCTCTGCAGTTTCTCTCGGGATGCGTCAAAATTTGGACGTGGTGGAGGGGGTGGAATCTAAAGCGAAATTCTTAACTCTCGAAGTTTTCTTGCGGTGGATACTCACGATGTACCCTGCGTATAGGGGGTTTTCCTCGTAGCGGTCGTGCAGCCAGATGAATTCTTCATGCTGGCGGACGACGAGGAACTCCGGTTTTTGAAACGTCTTCAGCGTAGTGCGAGTGTGCACCGTGAACTTGACCTTGTCTTTCTCGCTGAGCGCGTCTGATATATCGACGACCAGGCTGTTGTCTGTGAGAGGGATGGTGTTGCCTTCATCTGGGGTGTTTCTGTCCGTCTAGAATTTAATATTTCTTTCGGTTAGCCGCAGCCAGGCGAGCAGGTAAGAGGTTAATCAACACAAAAACGCCCACAAAAAAATTGCTGGAAGTTACTGACGGATTTTCTACGTCGCGATGGCGATGCTCAAGAGTTTAATTGTTGCTTACCATTCTACGAATTGTCTTGTTGCTTCCTGTTACTTTAATTCTTTCATAAATGACGATGAGTTGTTCGTAGATGTAGATAATAAATTAGAATTGTTCCACAACTGTCATTGGTAACAGTAAACTGTAGTGGCCGGTAATTACAGAAAACTGTAAACAATGAATTTGTTTAATCAGCAATATATAAATGAAGTTAATTCTAATTCGTTTCTGATTCACAATTTAAAGCCGTTGTCAACAAATTGGAACTGTAATCCCTTAATTTAATATTTACTTTTCCGTCGAGAGCGTCCAGAAATTACCGTCGGGGGCGCTAGGGATTTTAACCTAAAAATATCCAAATTCAAGAATTTAACTAAAGCTCGTCCAAAATACATGTAAATCACACTAATTAATACAGACAACAAAAAATTAATCAAGATTCCTTTATAAATTTAATAAAATTTACAAGTGACTAGCTTCACGTCAATCAAATCTCTCACAAACGTCAAAACATAACCTATTTGAAATTGTTGGTCAAAAAAATGGCCACAATTCGATTTACCTTGCAGCAAGACGTGTTTCAACCGAACGACGAACGCCTGCTCTCGACCGTCCACGTCAGCAAGCTACTAAAAAAGAAGAAAACTTCGTTTTTATGTATCGTAAGCGCAGCTGGGACCCCCTCGACCATCTCCGTCGTGCAGATCAAGCAGACGGACAAGACCTTCAAGAGGAAGCGCAGCTGGCCCCTGGATGAGCTCAAGGTGGTCGATGGAAAGAACGAGGAGAAGGAAACGCAGGAGTTCGACCTGCAACTGGACAAGGTGTATCGCTGGGTCGCATCCAATATACAAGAGCGACAGTCCTTCATCGTCACCCTCTGGCGGCAGTGTAAGAAGCACTTCGCCAAGGAGAAGCCCGTCTTTAAGAACGTCCCCAAAATCTGGATTATGGAAGACGTTATGACCCCCGAGAGCAAATACGTGAGCTCACCGCTGTTGGGGTTGGACAACGACTTATCCGAGGACATACAACCCATCACCGACAAGGAACAAGAAGACTTAAACCGGTGAGTCGCTTAACTCGGAATTCGTTTCTGAATTCAAATTTAGTTTGATGTCAGGGTGTGAGTTCGCAATTAGTAACGCGGAGGCTTTCATGGAGGTCCTGGCGAGGGATCTCTCGTTGTTAGACGGTGAAAACGTCCAGTGTGTGCTTGCCAGCGAGGTGGAAAATTTAATGGAGCAATTGGAGTTTGCAATACAAGAAGCCGATCGAATCGAAAAGCGCTTGGACTCATACGATGAGATTCTGTGTCACGTGAGGGACACGATGGAGACGATGGAGAAAAAGAATTCCATGATTGCGATAGCCAACAAGAATAACTTACTCTTGCTGACGGAACTTGAGAATATAGTTGTAAGTACTTTTTATATCGGTTGCTGAAACGAATGTGCATCGCATGTGTATTCCCCCAGACTCAATTGGATCTACCTAGGAAGCACCAAACGACGTTGGAGAATGCTGATTTCACGACGGCGCAAGGCCTGAAGGCGGCCATCGAAGCCAGCACGGCACTCAAGAACGCGTTAAACTCGAATATCGAGCCAGCTTTGCTGCGTATGGCAGCTGTGCAGGAGCAGAAGAAGCGCTTCACCAAATTGAAAGAACAGTTCTCAGTGAGCCTGACGCGGCAATTGAACAACCTGTTCATTCACTACGGGAATCACAAGGGCGAGACGCTGAGGACGTCAGACGGGCTTGCCTTGCCTCAGCACAACGCCATTCATAAAGAACTTTACGGATACATGGACCTCATGCATTGGATGAAGGTATGACTCGTGACTCCTGTGTCTTGTCACGACCTACTAGATTTTAGGAGACGGAGTCTCTTATCCAGCCTGAGCGATTTTTTTATTTGAAGCAAATTTTGCTCGTTTTGGCGCTAGTTATCCAAGGTTACCAACTGTTTTCAACTGTTGAATGCACCGGTCTGCTGGGCCATCAGCTCAGCTGCTGTGGTTTGACAAAAGACATGCATCCCTGAGCTTAACACTGTCAACTGTGAGCTTGACATGAGTTCAAAGTGATGTTTCTGATATGTATCTGCTTCCGTTATTTTGGGTAAGTGGCACCAGCGAGGCAACACTTGAGTTAATAAATTGCGCAGGCCGGATAATGGCACACTGTCTCGTGAAATCTAGTAGTTCGTGGTCCTACGGATTAACTGAATCGTTTCAGGTGATGAATCGTAAAGCGTACGACCACCTTCGCAGTTTATACACAGAAGAACTGGGCAAGCTTTACGAAAGGGATCTGAAACGCTTGTTCGAAGTTGCGAAGCAGAAAATTGGGGGTGAGTTTTTGAAGGGGGAGGAAGAGGACTCGCTGTAAAAGTGATTTCGCTTCAGTTGCAGGGCCTGTGACTTCCCCCACGAGAAGCGTTGCGCTTTTAGGATTAGACAGTGATCAATGGAGTTTGGAGACGACGACCGTGGAACGTAACACTTACGAGTCCACCCTCGATCAGTTACTGACTCAGTTGGAACCCGTTTGTTTGCACGAGCAGCAATTTTGCGTCTCTTTCTTTCAGGTAGGCAATGCAGGAAGTTATTTAGATTCGGAATTAAAAAAAAAATGTTAATATTTTATCATCAGCTCTAAACCACAACTGAGGGGATTCCCCGAAATGTGCCTCTTTCCCATTCAACTCCGATGCGAGTGAAGGAGGAGGGTATTCTGTGTTAGTCGGAACGTGTGAGAAAGAGAATTCATAAAAAAAAAATGCGACGATGTAAAGGGTGTTCCAATCACAGTAGAAGTTCGTGTTGTATCTTGAAAACGTGTTACATTAAAAAGAAAATTTATTATTCAACTAATAAAAGGGGGCGTTTCCTCCTAAAATAATGGACGTTACCTCCTCCTACTCAGTTCTGATTGTCAGAAGTGAGAGAGGGTGACGCCCACTTTTAAGAAAGAAACGCCCACTTTTACTAGTTTAGGTGGTTTTTTTTCATCTCTTGAGCGTGCATTAATTTCTTTAGGAGAAATTTAATTTTTTAATAAAAGTGACTGCGTAATTTACTGAAACGATTTCAGCTCGACGTCTTAAGCCCCAGTTCAAAGAACACTCAGACTACTTTGGATGGCGTCGAAGCAGATAACGTCTTGCCCCATAAGAAGGCCGAAAAGAAAATGAACGAAGACGTCCGCAAGGTCATGAGCAGCCTCTTCTCATGCCTCGAGGAAGAACTGCTGAGCTTCATCAGTCAAATTGAAAAGCAGGACGGCTTGTGAGTTACTCTCCTCGCTCTTTCTTTAATCAGACGCAAATACGAGGGGGGGTTTTTAGTTACTGCATGTACGTTCTGGTCTGTTTGAACCAGCACGTGATGTCGGCGAAGAGCACGTTCCTAAGCAACACGTTCGCAAGTGTCTTGATCCAAGTGAAGAGATCGCTGGATCGTTTCATGCAGATGCAAATCGAATCGATACAGGAGTGCAGGGTCCCCCGGAGATCCAAGTGTGGCATCTTGCCGTACATCTCTAACCTGGAGGAGTTTTCCAGGAACGCCGATGTGTTACTGAAGAGCGACAGGCGGGCAGACCTCGAAAAGTGGTACACCCGTTTGATCGACACCATAATCGAGTGCGTGGCCATTCACTCGAATGATCACACGAAAACACCCCCGCAAGTTATCAAGATGGGTAAGGAAAGCAACTGAAGGTTTTCGATTAACCCCGAAAAGCGTTTTCATTTTAGAAAACTACCATCATTTATACTCGATGTTATCACAGATGAAAATATCCGTGTTGGACGCACAGCGTAAGGAAGCGAAACAAAAATACAACGACGCCCTCTCTGCTTACGTCACCTTGTATTTTGGAAGGCCCTTAGAGAAGTTAAACGTATGTAGCTTCGAGCTTCAACTCAAGAAGCATTTTCTATGAAGTGTTTTGCTTCAGACTTTCTTCGATGGAGTTCAAGCGAGGGTTTCGAGTGGAGTCAAGGCCTCAGAAGTCAGTTACCAGTTGGCTTTCAGCAAGCAGGAGTTGCGCAAGGTCATCAGTCAGTATCCAGGTTCGACTGTAAGTAGCCCACGCTGGAATCAGAGTGGAAAATGAATATTTTTAAAAATTAAGGTGAAGAGAGGGTTGGAGGCCTTGTATAAAAAAGTGGAGAAGCACTTATCCGAGGAGGGGAACCTCCTGCAGGTCGTCTGGAGGGCCATGCAGGAGGAGTTCATTCAACAGTACAAGACTTTGGAGGACCTCATCCAGCAGTGCTATCCCGGATCGATGATCACGCTTGAGTTTACCATTAACGATATTTTGAATTTCTTTTCAGATATAGCGCGTTCTCATTAGTGTAACTTATCGTTAAGTTTAAAAAAAATAATTATAAATAGTCATTAAAACAATATATTTTTTTTGTTTATTGGTGCTGACTCTTTCTGTGACGATATCAAAGTGCAAACTCGTCATTTTATCTTTAACTTCATACAACTGAGGCGGTTGGGAGGGAGAAAGGGGGTAACGCCCTTTTTTCCGAACTAGTAAATGTGGGTGTTACTCTTAAAAAATGGGCGTTACTTGCACACACACGCCCACTTCTCGAAACAAACGTGGACGTATACGTAAAGTGGCCGTTACCCTCTTTATTGATGAACTCTAATTTTGAGTGATAAAGAAGACAAAAATGATCGTCGCGTCTTTCTCTTTCTTTTTTTTAATTGAAGAAGGAACTTTCACCGTTTCTGTTAGACCCAAATGAATACAAAAGGGTACTTCTATTGAGAAAGAGGCTGACGCCCATTTTTCGAAAGACACCCTCGAGCTATTAAAAGTGGGCGTTACCCTCGTGGTAACGCCCACTTTTGGAAAGGAACGTCCGGCCTCAACGCCATCAAGCACAGAACCTGCATCACCATCTAACACAGAGCCAAGCTCTGAACTTATTTAATCAAATTGGGCGTTTGTTTTGAAAAATGGGCGTAACCCTCCATTTCGTTCACTGTCACCACAATTGAGTTAGAAAGAGGGTAACACCCATTTTTATAATTGGATGCGCAATTGTTTTTTTGTTTTTATGTAATTAATACTTTTACGTTTCTTTTTCTCTCTCTTTCTCTCGATCTTATACAAAATTTATTCGTCGTTCCTTGTTGGACCCGAATGAATAAAATAGAGCGTTTCTTTTTTCTATGGGCGTTACCCTTTTGTCGCTCACTTTCATTGGAATAGAGCGACACAGAGGGTAACGCCAATTTTTTTAAAGGAACGCCCACTTGTGTTAATTTGAATTCTCAAATATTCTCGCACTTTCTCTGCACCTATTTAAACGAATTGCTCTTTCTACATCTCTTTCGATCACATACGAATTAAAATTAGAATTAAAATAGGCCATCAGAGGGCGTTTCCTGTCAGGTTATCCGCAGGTCGCTCGTTTCGACTAATTAGGCGCGTCCTGGTTAGCATCCACGTTTCCTCCAGTTTAACCTGATGAGCGCCGACAAAAAGAGATTAGCGCGGGAATTACTTTGTCGGCGAAAACAATCCTCGCGAAACAATTCATCCAGGGCCGGGCTTCAACTTCTGCAAGGATTTTTAAACCGTTGGAAAGCGACTCACATGCGATCGCCGATGTCACACGTCAGTTGAAGCTGCAAAACTCACTGCTATACAGGGTGTTCCACAAGAAAAGACATTACAGTACGTCTCCAAGAATGCAAACAAGACGAGTTTGAATATTTCCTTCCCTAGTTCCGAAATAATATTGATTTTTTTGGAGAAACTAAACAATATTTTGAGAGATTGTCGAATTTGACTTGGTAGTGTACGGGAACCGTTTGAAGGCCCCCGCGTACAAGGAAAAGTTGTCCGGAAGTAACAGAACCAAGGAGGGGGAATGTTATATTCCATTGTAATATGACACCCACGTGACAAGGGGGGATTCCAGGAGGAGCAACGACCTTTTCTAATCGTGTCAAAATTGTCCGCGACGCGGCGGCCGAAATACTTGTAAATTTCGATTCTGAAAGTGAAACGTCTTCTTAATCCCCAAATACTCAAGCGTGGCACTCGGTAATTAAAAAGTGACTCTGAGAATGTTCGGAGATTAATGACGACAGGTGCAGAGAACGCGAACGGATCCAAAAATAGCGGGCCGACTGCATAGCCAGCCGTTTTATATTTAATGTAACGAACCGGCACGGTTACCAAATATTTGGCGCCGAAAAACGCATCAATCAGCCGCGGATACAATCCGATTTTAATCTAAAAAAAAGCAACGCAATTAGATTCGCAAGCTAATTGTATAGTTGCGAATGATTGGTCGGCCTAAGGGGGCAAACGCCGACGACGTCATCCAGTGACGTGTTACGCAATTCAATTTTTTTTTTAGATTTAAGGTGTCGTTGACTGAAACGCGCGCGCCCCCAATTTTAAGCGGTTGCAACACTGCGCGTAATTTCGGGCCGGTGTTTTTCCGGCGAGTTCTCACAGTGGCGTGCTAATTTTGCGACTCGAATTAATTGTTGACGCAACTAATTCGCCGATTCATTGATTGTTTACTTAATAAATAATCGCAGCAAATTGGATCACGTGCGAATTTGCGAAACTCTTTTTTTTTTAAGTGCGCCGCGAACCGGTGCGCCTACAAACTTTCTGCTGCGTTTTAGAAACTCACAGCAAATTAGAGAACGAAAAACAAGTTTACAAAACGCGTCTTGCACTTGTTTAAGGTTTCCGGCGTAAATCTGCGAGGAATTCAACGAGAAATTATTCGGAACTAACAGAATCAAGGAGGGGGCAAAGTTATACATATAGGACGCCTGCGTATCAAGGGGATAATGACCTCGTTTAGAATAATCCATGCATTGTCGGGAGTTTCCATTGTTTATCTAATCGGGCTCCAAACTCGTTCGATTATAAAAGATGTGTATACATATAGAAGATTATAAACAAATGAAGTTGTCATCTCGGTAGTTCAGTGATAGCGCCGCAGGTCTATAATAAAATCAAAGGCGAAAAAAAAATTGAAGGAAGTGCAAACAAAAATTACAGCAACGCCATCCTCTAACCATTGGTGATATTAAAAACAAATAGGAGTAAAACAAAAAACGTAAAAGCGTATTTAACTGCCGAAACAACGCTAACATTAACAACTGAAGAGACAAAAAAATCCAATATACAGGGCGTGCAAAGTATTGTGTCATTATGTGATCCATTCGGAGAAAGCAAAGTTTTCGAACACGAAGTCGCCAAGTTTCGATTAAAATCGCCCTAACGGAGATAGAACGCCAAAATTGGCAACTCTGGAGCCACTTGTAGAAGTTGACGCAGAACGAAGAAGAACAAGAAGAGTAACAGCGTTGCCACATTTTTGGAGAGCTTGTCGCAATTGTTATGGTGTTCGTCGCACAAAAAGTGCAAGAAAAATCATGAATAACAAAAAAAAGTATCAAAACAAAACGTCAAAATTAAATTGACACTTGAAATGTAACCTCAAATAATGAGTGAAAATCGGAATGCAAAGACTTTTTATCAGAAGTTTTGTGATAAATCGCACAATCTGGCAACACTGGCAATGTGACAGAAATGAAGACTGAAGAAGCAAGAGAAGAGACATAATAAGGAACAGACGATACGTGATTCATTTGTTCGTTTAATGATGATAAAAAGCAATTCCCTGAAAATGGCATTTGTTTCGGACAGTTACAAACAAAAATCGAATAAAGACATTTTCTACTTATTTTAGTCAAAGCTTTCTCCCATTCTTTCGAAATTCGTCGTAAGATTTGGCCAATTGCGCTATAAATAGAAATCCTCCTAATCGATTACAGAGTTGCCAGAGTTAAGAAAAATCCCTCAAATTTGGGATTTTCTGAGCAGTTTACTTGAAGAAGTCGTGTTCATTACAGAGTTGCCAGAGTTTAGAAAAGTTCTGGGAGAATTGCGATTTGACAATATGGATTTAGTTCCTCGTGATTCATCTGAAATGTCATGTTGACTACAGAGTTGCCAAAGTTCAAGAAAATCCCGAAAATCTGGGATTTGTCAGTTAATTCTTGATCTCAAGATCGTGTCCATTACAGAGTTGAAAGAGATCAAAAAAATTCCGGGAATCTGGGACCTACTTGAATGTCAAGCCAATTGCAGTGTTGCCAGAATTCTGAAAAATCCCGAAAATCTGGGATTTGTCAATGCGGATTCGTCGTAGTTCATCCGCATGTCATGTCGATTACAGAGTTGCCAGAGATCGAAAAAATCCCGGTAATCTGGGATTTGTAACTTACTTGAACGTCATGCCAATTACAGTGTTGCCAGAATTCAGAAAGGGATTTGTCAATTGGTGATTTATCTTAACATCATGTCCATTACAGAGTTGCCAGAGATCGAAAAAATCGCGGTAATCAGGGATTCGTAGCCTACTTAAATGTCATGCTAATACAGTGTTGCCAGAATTCTGAAAAATCCCGAAAATCTGGGATTTGTCAACGGAAATTTAATTCGAAATTTATCTGAATGGAAATTTAATTCGAAATTTATCTGAATATTAAGTCGGTCGATTACAGAGTTGTCAGAGTTCAAGAAAATTCGGGGAAGTTGAGATTTTCACTGCGGATTCATAATCCACTTGAATGTTACGTCAATTACACAATTTCCTCAGGGAACTGGGATTTTCAATGCGAATTTAATTCGTGAGTTATCTGAATGACATGTTGATTACATAGTTGCCAGAGGTTAAAAATCCCGGAAATCTGGGATGTGTCAATGCGGATTTCATTCGTCGTGGTTCATCCGCATGTCATGTCGATTATAGACTTGCCAGAGATCGATAATATGGAATTTGTAACCTATTTGGGTGTCATGCCTATTACAGTGTTGCCACAGTTAAGATAAACCCCGAAAATTTGGGACTTGTTAATTTGTAATTTTTCTCAATATAACGTCCATTAGAGAGTTGCCAAAGATCAGAAAAATTCCGAGAACTTGGGACCTGCTTGAATGTCATGCTAATTACAGTGTTGCCAGAATTCAGAAAAATCCCGAAAATCTGGGATTTTTGTCAATGCGAATTTAATTCGAAATTTATCAGGTCGATTACAGAGTTGTCAGAGTTCAAGAAAATCCCGGAAATCTGGGATTTTCATAGCGGATTCGTAATCTACTTCAACTTTACGCCAATTACACAGTTGTCACAGTTTAGGGGAATTCCCAGAGAACTGAGATGTTCAAAGCGAATTTAATTCGTCATTTATCTGAACTCACGTCAACTACATGATTGTCAGAATTCAGAAAAATCCCGAAAATCTGGGATTTGCGAGTATGTAACTTATCTCAATATCATGCCAATTACACAGTTGCCAGAGTTTAAGAAAGATCCCAGAGGACTGGGATTTTCAATGCGAATTTAGTTAATAATTTTACTTAAATGTCATGTCAATTAGAGAGTTGCCAAAGTTGAAAAATCAAATCTGGGATTTGTCAACGCGGATTTAATTCAGTATAGAGTTGCCAGAGTTCAGAAAAATCCCGGGTAACTGGGATTTTCGTTGCGGATTCGTAGATAATCGAATTCAAGTCATGTCGTCGCATCTGTTCTGGGAACACGCGATTTTAATCGTGCAATTACCATCAGTTCGCGAAAATCAAACACCGACCGGTAAAAACCACTCAAAATCATCTCTTTCAATTAACACCTACCAAATAGATACATACATGCATACATAGATCGATTACTGGCGTTCGCGCGGTTCTTGACTCATTGTCCATTAGAAAGGGATGGCAGTAATAATCTTTCGTGGCGACCTCGCAGAAGAATCGAAATAATTAAGCGAATTACCGGCGAAGAAGAAGTAACATTCGCAGAAGTTGCATCAGCATTTTAGCCGTGACCATCTGGAGAAGCCTAATTACGTGCCTTTGCCGTTCATTAGAAGTCAATTAAGTGCGTGAACGCGAGTCTGTTGTAAAACTGAACGGAGATTGCACGATGACTTTTTCAAGGGTAGCAATAACAGGAAGGACATCGAAGAAAAATACGTGAAAAATAAAGATAGAAAATAAAAGCGGATCGAAGTCTGATAGAAAAATAACTTGATCCGACACAAAATCCGCATCGATAGAGATTTTTATTGTAATTTGGCAACGCTGTGTGGCGCATTTGTTTACTTTTTGAAATATTGAAAAAATGTAAATAATGCGTTAACATTAAACCAGATTGGAAGTAAACAAGTTGTCAATCGCACTTATATTTACGGGGGCAAGCCCTTGGAGCGCCCTATACACACAAAGTAAGCTAGCTCTCGAAGCACCCTATACACGAAGTCAGTTTTACACTGAATCGTTCCTTTAATGTCATTTTTATGCTGAATAATTCTATGAATCGCCTTCTACAACACAGGAAATATATTTGCAGGTCATTTTTTATGCTCCGTCGTTCCACTAAGGTCATTTTTATGCTGAATCGTTCTGAAAAGGTCGTCCCTAAATCATTCCACGTACATATAACAGAGGAAAAATAAAAATGAACTCGATTTTAAACTTGATGAAGGGCGATGCCAACTATCCTCCCTAAATTTAAAGCTAAATTTCTGTGGAAGCTATTCTCAGGAGGAAGTTCTTTGGGTTTGTTTTAAGGAGAAGAAAAGAAAACCAAAATTAATGCATTCTTGAATCAATTTGATAATCAAACTGGGTTGCCTACCTCAGCGGTCTTATCTCTTTTATGACAGCTGTCCAGTTGACAGTTACATTTTTTTCTTTTGTATTTGCCACTGCCAATGACGATGCACCTTTCAGACCGAAACGAAAGTGATCTTTCTTTTCATGTGGTGCGCCACCACTCGAAAAATTCTTTCGGCCAATCGGGATGATGAAATCGCTTTGGGAATTGCACCAAGCCAGCACAAGAATGCACGCCTTTTCGCGTCCGCTCGAATAATTATTAGTCATCAAGAGCGAATCAGACGATGTCAGCGGGGGTCAAGAAACCAATCTATTGTCGTGCGCTTTTCCTTGAATAGGCCTTGCACTAGTGCCGTTTCGGGCTAAAAATAGCCCGGCCGCACGCATAATTTTAAAACCTGTATGACGTCAGGTTGAACGAATCCTCCGGTATTTCTACCTGATTTTTCTGCCCGCGCGAGATGCAAGAACGACCTTGCGAAGGCTGCACGATATTTTTTGTTCTTAAACCGATCGCTTTGCTGAAACAAAAAAAAAATTGCGCTGTGGTGGAATGAACGTACACCCTCGGCGCGGAAATTGTCAATTCCACCGCAGCTTATGTATGTCGTCAGATTGCGATGAAAGTTTGAACGAAACTCGAGAAAAAGTTTAAGTGCAAGTGATGTTTCGAACGCGGTTCACCAGGAAACAATTGAACCTAGTATTTGCGATCGACTTACTCGATGTTCTCCTTCCTATCATTAAAATTAGAAATAAAAAAAAACAAATGAAAAACAAAAAGCAAAAATGAAACGAAAAAATGAAAAGCAAAAGGTGAATAGAAAATGAAAAAGAAGTTCTTAACTAAAAATGAAAGCAAAAACAAAACAAAATTGAAAAAAATAAAACAAGAAATGACAGAAAAAATCAGATGAAAGGCCAAAGGAAAATGAAAAACTAAAAAGTAAAGAAATTGTTGCCAGTCGAATAAAAAAAAACACCAGGACTAGTAACGAAATCACAAAATTGGCAACATTGATCAACGTGCTGATTTCGGCAACGTTGGTAAAACACGAACCATGCAGTGTTGCCAACGAATAAATAAAGTTTTCTTGCTCCCATTAAGTACAAAAATCACTAGACTTGTCACTAAACCGATCATCAAATCACTGACTGGAAATTGTTTGAGGTTTCAACAGGAAATCGCCAGAACTAGTGACGCAATCACTAAATTGGCAACATTGATCAATGTTGCCAATACAACAAGTGAATATTTTTTACATTTCGTTGCTTTTAGAAGAAGTCTGAACTTAACTTGAAACATGAAGATTAGTGTTGAATTAAGTATGAACGTGCTGATTTCGGCAACTTTGGCAAAACACGAGCCATACAGTGTTGCCAACGAATAAATACAACATTCTTTCTCCCATCGAGTACAAAAATCACTAGACTTGTCACTATACCAATCATCAAATCACTGACTGGAAACTGTTTGAAGTTTCAACAGGAAATCGCCAGAACTAGTGACAAAATCACTAAACTGGCAACGTTGATCAATGTTGCCAATACAATAAGCTAGAAACTAACAAGTGAATATTTTTTTATATTTCGTTGTTTTAAGAAGTCTGAAAATAAATTTAAACATGAACATTACTGCTGATTTAAGCGCGAACGTGCTGATTTCGGCAATATTGGTAAAATATGAACCATGTAGTGTTGCCAATCGAATAAATAAAACTTTTCTGCTCTCATTGAGCACAAATATTACTAGATTTGTCACTAAATCGATCATAAAATCACTAAATTTTCGACATGTCTGAGTTCACTGGAAGATAATTGAAACTTCGACGGAGAATCGTCAGAACTAGTGACAAAATCACTAAATTGGTAACATTAATCAATGTTGTCAATACAACAAGCTAGAAATCAACAAGTGAATATTTTTTACATTTCGTTGCTTTAAGAAGAAGTCTGAACTTAATTTGAAACATGAAGATTGGTGTTACATTAAGTGTGAACGTGCTAATTTCGGCAACATTGGCAAAACACGAGCCATTCAGTGTTGCCAACGAATAAATACAACATTCTTGCTCCCATTGAGGGCAAAAATCACTGGATTTGTCACTAAACCAATCATCAAATCACTGACTGGAAATTGTTTGAAGTTTTAACAGGACATCACCAGAAGTAGTGACAAAATCTCTAAATTGATCAATGTTGCCAATACAACAAGCTAGAAATTAACAAGTTAATATTTTTTACATTTCGTTGCTTTAAAAAGAAGTCTGAAATGAATTTGAAATATGAACATTAGCGTTGAATTAAGTGTGAACTTGCTGATTTCGGCAACATTGGTAAAATACGAGCCATGCAGTGTAGCCAATCTAATAAATAAAACTTTTCTGCTCCCATTGAGCACCTAAACCACTAGATTTGTCACTAAATCGAGCCTAAAATCACTAAATTGTCTGATCCCACTGGAAGTTGAGTGAAATTTCAACAGGAAGTCACCCCAGAATTGGTAACAAAATCACTAAATTGGTAACATTAATCAATGCTGCCAATGCAACGAGCTAGAAACTTAGCTAGTGAATATTTTTTACATTTCGTTGCTTTAAGAAGAAGTTTGAAAATAATTTTAAACATGTACATTAGCGTGAATATGCTGATTTCGGCAACATTGGTAAGACACGAACCAAGCAGGGTTCCAAATTGAATAAAACTTTTTTGCGTAACACGACTGAAGAAGAAATGTAAACACTTTTTCATTTTTTTTTAAATATACCAAGTATGTTATATACATTGCTTTTTATAAAGTCGTTTTTGAGAACTTCGATGTTCCGAAAACTCTCCAATACGGAATTATCTCGGACATGTGGCAACAGTGGAACCACACAGGCCTATATTCACTTTGGTTATTTAGTGACACGCGAATATTTTACAGTGTCCACATCGACGCGAAACAAATTCCCCAAGAGATGAAGATATACCGAGTGTTTCGCTATTGGAAATACTCGTACAACAATTAATTACTTTAATTGAATTATGCTGATCTCAGAATGGAAATGTTTTCATACAATCTTGCACGATCATTAATTAGCTAATCCAACGGACTTGAAAACAATAACAATTTCGTAAACAAAAACATCACGTCGAGGTGAAGAAAGAAAAACATTTCTATGTAGAAATTAAATTTGCAACAAATATTGTAAACACTTTGTAAAATTATTCCTCCTGGTGAAGAAAACTATGCATAAAACAAAAAATAAATAAATTGGGATAAACTTAGGTGTATAAACGCCAAATTCTGGATCGGGGGTTTTTAATTTAGTCATTAAAATAAAAACTGGAGCAGCACGTTTATGACGCTGCATATTTCTTTGTTTACAGTTTCTTGTTGTAATTAAAACGCATTCATTTACATGCCACATTAACACATAATAAAATCTACATTTCCGAGAGGGCGCGGGGGGGGGGGGGCGAAGCAAAAAGTAGCACCCTCACGAGTGCATCGTGGACGGTATTTTTCGGAGGGGTTTCACAGGGGCGCTTTTCTTCTTTTTCTTCTTCGTTTACGTAAGCCCCCTGACGCTGCGCTTATGCAAATCGAACTTTTTTGCTGCTGCAAATTTCCACGTTACGTCACGCATATTAATTTCGATTAAAATGCGAGATTTTATGAATAAGTTTAAAAGGTGGAAGGATTTGTTGCAGACTCACTTTGAATTGTTCAGATCCTGTTTGAGGTGAAAATCGCTTCGTAATGTTCAATATTAATTGCTAATTTAAAAAAAAAAACATGCGATAACTTTTTCTTCTAGAACATAAATGTGCATAAAATGTATTAAACTTTATCTTTTTTTTATTCATGTCGTTTTCAAAATCAAAAAGATTGAAAACGAAACCATGGCAAATATAAATTAATTTAAGAATTCATAATGTAAAGGTCGTTTTTTATAAAAAAAAACAACTGTTGTTTAATTAATTTTTCAATGTTTGCTGTCAAATTTAGTAGGTTGGGAACACTGAAGAAGCCTTTTCATGAACACACAAAAATTGATGAATTTCGTTCAAAAAAATCACGAAAACTTTAACTAAACACCATTAATCAGTATTGCCAAAGGACTTCTGCAGAAAGTTTAGCTGAAATAATCACTAAAATGTCTCCAGGAGCAGACTATAAAACAAATGCCAAAAAATCAAACTTATAGGCTTGGCAACACTGGTTTCATTATTCAAAAGACCCGTTAAAATAACGAAAGAAAACTGGAGTTGACAGTTTCTGTCAAGAACACAAACAAAAGACGATCGATATTTTAACCATTTCAAGAAACTAGGAAAAAATGGTCGACGATTTGTATGTTTGAGAACCTTTGCATTAAATTAAAAAAAATATTAGAATTTCAAGAGTAAAGGTTCGAAAAGATCAAAGGTCAAGGTCAACCCCAAAAAAGACAAAAATAAAAAAAAATGGAATTTCGAGAATTTCGGTTCGAAAAGTCAATGGTCAAGCGAAAAAAATTGCAAAAATTGTAAAAAATATGGAAAACTAAAAAAGGATTACAATTTCAAGGTTTGAAAAGGTGAAAGGTCAAGGTCAACCAAAAAAAAATGGCAAAATGTGGAGGAAAATTTAAAAAAAATTGAATTTCGAGAATCGAGGTTTGAAAATGTCAAAGGTCAAGATCAATCAACCCACGGCGAAACACTTGTAAAAAATAGGGAAAAAATAAAAAAAATAGAATATCGAAAATTGACGCTTGCAAAAGGCAAAGGTCAAGGACAACCCAACACAAGCCGCAATACTTGCAAAAAATATAATAATATATAATAATACAAAAATAAATACAAATGAAAAATGTGAAAATTAATGCTTGATAACGCCAAAGGTCAAGGTCAACCCAACCCAATCCACGGCGAAATACTTGGAAGAAATAGGAAAAAAATTTAAAAAATTAGAATATTGAAAATTGACACTTGCAAATGGCAAAGGTCAAGGACAACCCAACCCGAGGCGCAATAATTGCAAAAAATATGAAAAAAATTAAAAATAAATTTAAAATGGGAAAATTAATACTTGAAAATGTTCAAGGTCAAGGTCAACCCAACCTAAGGCGAAATACTTGCAAAAATTAGGAAAAAAATTGGAAACAAATGAAAAATGTGAACATTAATGCTTGAAAATGTCAAAGGCCAAGGTCAACCCAACTCAATCCAAGGCGAAATATTTGCAAAAAATAGGAAAAAAGTTGGAAACAAATGAAAAATGCGAAAATTAATGCTTGTAAATGTCAAAGGTCAAGATCAACCCAACACAAGGCGAAATAATTGTAAGAACTAGGAGGAAAATTGGAAACAAATAAAAATGCCAAAAATGAATGCTTGAAAATGTCAAAGGTCAAGGTCAATCCAATCCAAGGGAAAAAAATTTGTAAAAAATAGGAAAAAAATTAAAAAAATAGAATATCGAATATTAACCTTCGCAGATCGGAAAGGTCAAGGTCAACTCAACCCAAGGCGAAATAATTGCAAAAAATAGAAAAAAAAACAAATTAAAAATGCGAAAATTATTGCCTGCAAATGTCAAAGGTCAAGGTCAATCCAATCCAAGGCGAAAAACTAGCAAAAAATAGGAAAAAAATTAAAAACAAATCAAAAGTGCAAAAATTAATGTTTGAAAACGTCAAAGGTCAAGGTCAACCCAACCCAAAACTGGCAAAAAATAGAGAATGAATAAAAACAATTAGAATGTCGAAAATTGACGTCCGAAAATGTCGAGGGTCAAGGTCAACTCAAAGAAATTTAAAAAAATTAGTGAAAACATTAGTAGAGGTCAAGGTCAGCCCAAAAAATCTCTACATTTGTCACTAAAATCAACAGAAAGTCGTGCAATCTATTGTCAAAAGTCACTAAATTGGCAACATTGGGTATAAAGTTTACTATACAGATTCAGTTGGTAAAGAAGAACTCAACTTATATACATGGCGAGTATCACTAATTACTTTACGTCAATAGTTACCACAAAATAAAAAAAAACTAATTCAGTTAATATTAAATGAAAAAAATCACTTGATATGTTACTAGACCGGCACAAAGTCACTAAACTTCAGGCAAGTCTGAATTCACTAAAATTTGTCTGAAACGTCAACAGAAAATCACCAGATTTAGCAACGAAATCACTAAATTGGCAACAGTGTCAGGAGTGAGGAGTGTCGAAATGAAACGAAAAGTCGCGATGTACTAGCGGATTTTCGGAAATCCTCTAGGTCGAGATTTGCTTGCAGTTGTATTTTCTTCTTACCCCAACCTGTCATGTTGGCTGTAAAAAATTAGAGTGTTACCCCTGTGCCTCTTCCCAACTGTTTCTAGCTTTACACAAATCTGACTCATCATTAACAACCCATGTGCAGACGGCCTTAATTGAAGTAGGCCCACAACACACGTGCAATTTTTTTTTGCTAATTTCGCTCGGATGTCCAATAACTAACTTTTACTTGTGTATACATCCCCCCCCCCCAAAAAAAACGGGGCGCTACTGGTCTCAACCCTTCATACGACTTCTCTAAGTTTAATCTTCAATTTCTTGCTTTTTTTTCGCAATTTATAAATCGGCAACACACGGCCATTGTATAATTTCTAACATGTCATTTTCATTTCTATACAGAGTGAGACAGAGGTGCACTGTTTGTAAATTTGTAATGAATGGAAAATTTACACCAGATTTTTGTGTGGGCTAAATATAAATATAGTACCGCTTCTGTTACGAATGGGCCGTTTGTCGCCTCCCAGAAGTATGTTTGCATGGTCAAGGACACGATGCGTTCCCGGGCGACCGGTTCATAAATTTCAAGGAGACGCCCTCCCTTGGTTTTACATAAGCAAGTCCTCACCCGCACGCAAGCTCCGGTTTTCTGATGTAACATCGAAACGAGTTGGCTTGCTCTCCAGAGGAAAAAAAAATGCACTACCTATAACAATCGAACTAATTATTATCGGCGCACACCATCGGTAAGGGGAGCAAGAGCTGTTATTATTATAATTACGGGAGGCTTTTTTCCAAGTTTAATTACAGATCGTGTAACGTAAAAGTAAAATTCACGTGTAATCACAGTTTCAAGGTTTAGCTGAGAATCGGTCATTCAGGATTTACGTGCGCAAATCAAAGCTTGTTTCCGAGTTACCGTGACAATATCTTCTTTTATTTTTGCCAAATTACGTAACAATAAGAAGAAAACAGCTGCTTTCGATGTTAACCGAAATTGAAATGCAGTGAACTTGTGCATCATTTGCGAAAAGAAAAAAAAAGAATCGATTACGTTATCAAAAGGACGAAAGCAAAAGAAAACAAACAATAAAACAAAAGAGACGATCGGCGAGAGAAAAAAAAAAGGTTTAAGAGTAAAAGGGCAGAAAACAAAAGAAAAATGTGGGAAAAAAGGAATTGACATTTTGGTTAAAAAGAAATGCAACATTTTTGACGGCACGATCGTAAAAAATAAAAGACGATCGATCTCTTGTGATCGAAAAATAGACAAAAGACGATTGTCAGTCCGAAAGACGTTCGTCTTTTGTTTTTCTTCCAAAGTAACGACGAAAAACAAAAGGCGATCGACTCTAGGAGAAAATGAAAAACAAATGGAGATGAAAGAGCGTTAAAAAAAGAGAATAATTAGAAAAACAGAAACAAAAGTTGTCAAAAAACAATTGACATTTTGTTAAAAAAAATCGAACAACAGAAAAAGAAAAGAAAAGCAAAAGATATTCGAAGGAACGTTCATGAAAATCCAAAGACGGCCGTTTCTTTTTAATTGGGAAAATGAAAGAAAACAAAAGACGATCGTCCTCTGACTTCCGCCAAAGTTGTTTTCCTCTTCTTTCGCGTTCATATATATTTTGTATTTGTTTCTAATATTATCGAATGACCGAAAACAAAAGGTGAACATTTTTGGCTGTTGGAGAAACAAAAGACAATTGGAGTACAAAGTAGAGAAAGAAAAATTTGAAAAATAGAACTGAATATTAAAAAAAAAGAAATAATATATAATCGTCTTTTGAAAAAAGTTTGTCAAAAAACAAAGACAATTGATATTTTGTTAAAAACAAAAAAAAAAATAGAAAAAAAAATGCACAGGAATGAAAAACAAAAGATATATGAAAGAACAAAAGATGACAATTTTTTTAACTGTGAAACAGAAAGAAAACAAAAGACCACTATCGGACGAAAACATGTTCGTCTTTTGTTTTCCGTCATAGTTTCTTCGAATTTCTTTTGTTTTTCTCCTCTTTTGTGTTCATATTTTGTATTCATTTGTAATTGTCGAAAGAGCGACGATGAAAAACAAAAGACGATCGACTTTCTGGCCGTAGGAGAAAATGGAAGAAACAAGTGACTATTATAGGAGATAGAGTTAAAAAAAAGAAAAATTAAAGAAAAACGGAAGTAAAAATTGAAAATTGAAAAACAAAAGACGATCGGAGAAGGAAGAGCAGAAAATAAATAAATAAAAAAATTAGAAAAACAGAAACAAAAGAAATGTAATCGCCTTTTGAAGAAAGTTGTCAAAAACAATTGATAATTTGTTCAAAAGAAAAAAATGGAAATACGTTCGTCTTTTGTTTTTTGTTACAGTTTCTGCTTTTTTTTCTCCTCTTTTGTATTTACTTCTAATTGTCGAAAAAGCGTCGATGAGAAACAAAAGACGATCAGCTTCTTGACTGCAGGACAAAATGGAAGAGCAAAAAAAAATCAGAAAAACGTAACAATTAAAAAAAGAAATATTATCATCGCCCTAGAAGAGAAAAAGGTAAAATGACAGATTTTTTAATCGAGAAAAAAAGAAAGAAAATAAAAGATGACTATCCAGGTCGACAATCCGTTCATCTTTTGTTTTCCTTTACAATTTCTTCGAATCTCTTATGTTTTTCTCCTTTTCGTGTTTTTGTTTTGTATTTACTTCTAATTGTCGAAAAAGCATCGATGAAAAACAAGAGACAATCAGCTTCTCGACTACAGGAGAAAATGGAAAAACAATAGACGACCGGAGAGGGAAGAGCAAAAAAAGAGAAAAATCAGAAAAACGTAAAAATTAAAAAAAGAAATATATAGTTTCCTTTTTTCCAGAATTATTTAATATTTCACTCCAAGACTCTATAATTAATTGATAGTCTATTGTTTTCGACGTTCACATTTTTACGAAAAAAAAAGACATCTACATCTATTAGGAGAAAAAAAGACATCGATATCTGTTAGGAGAAAAAAAAAAAGAAGAATCGATTACGTCATCAAACAATTGTTTATTAGCGCGCGAGTGGGGCAGTCACTGTTTTTTTTTAATTATTGTTCAATCTTTTAATAATAATAATAATAATAATAATTTATTAGTCATTTTGTCGTTGCTTACAGAAAAAATACAAGAAGCACGAAGGAAAAATGACAAGTCGATCAACAAATAAAGACAAAATATAAAAATCGACAAAATAATAATAACAGTATTAAAATAGATAAGGAATCGATAATCTAATAATAACAATACTAAACAATATCATTGTAACGTTAAGAATTACACTACATTACCATTTAAGAAGTCATCGACTGAGTAATAAGCAGCCGAAATCAGTGTAGCTTTTAGTTTTGCTTTGAACAATCGATCTATAGTCGGTACCTCATTACTCCATAAATACTTGATTCTATTTAAACACATTAGACTCATGAATACAGGCCCTTTTTGACCAATAGTTAATCTGTTTAAAGGAAGTCTTATATCGTCACAGTTGCGCGTTGCATAGTTATGAAAATCACAATTTTTCAGAGCCGAATGTTCAATTGAACGAGCGTATAAAATTAAACTGTATATATATAACGATGGGACCGTCATTATTCCAAATCGAATAAAGAGGTCTTTACAATGAGTCCAGTTGTGAACATTTGCCATTAAACGAATAATTTTTTTTTGAATTTTGAAGATATTTGAAGCAGCTGCAGAATTGCCCCAAAATAATATACCGTATAATAAAGACGACTGAACAAGTCCGAAATAAAGTGTTCGCAAAATATCAGAGTTCACTGTGCCGCGCAACCTGTACACTAGAAAAGTTTTCCCACTAAGATTCTTCTCCAAATGTTGAATATGATTCTTCCATGTAAGTTTACTGTCCATGTGTACACCAAGAAACTTAAAGTCATGAATACATGATATGAACGAATTACCGCACTTAACTAATGGAGAGAAATCAATGGTCGTATTTTTAGTGACAATAGGCATGGTAAAAGTTTTCGTCGTATTTAGCAGAAGACCATTGTTTTTGCACCATTGATTCATTTCAGTTAATGTCTGGTTTAGAGCCTCTATGGCATCATTCACATTATTTTTAGATATTATGAAAGTGGTGTCATCTGCGTAGATTATAGTTTTAGATGGCTTTCGACAGAAAACAGGTAAATCGTTTACGAAAAGTGAGAATAGCGCAGGCCCTAATATTGAACCTTGCGGAACGCCCGTATTGACGCCTAATTCACTCGAGAGACAATTATCATTTATGACTTGTTGTTGTCTTCTAGTAAGGTAAGATCTTATCCACTGATTGGACAAACCTCTTATGCCAAGGGATTCTAATTTCTGGCAGAGTAAGTTGTGGTTCACTGTGTCGAAAGCGCGGGTTAAATCACAAAATAATGCATAAATTTTTTTCTTGTCATTAAGTTCGCATAATAAATAGTTGTACATCGCAGTTACGGCAGATGTTGTCGATTTTCCTTTTCTGAAGCCGTTTTGTGCTTCATCATAAATGGTATGTTTGTTTATAAAGGATATTAGTCTGACATTAAATATTTCTTCAAAGACTTTTGCAAACTGGCTCTGCAATGCCACCGGTCTATAATTTTTTGCTTCAAGACGACTTCCTTTATTTTTATATATAGGTACTATTTTGGATTTTTTTAGTGCATTTGGATATTTGCCTTCAGAAAAGGATTCGTTTATTATTTCTTGTAAAGGATATGCAACAATTTCTGCCACCGATTTTAATACGATTCCAGGAACGTTGTCTAAACCTGCACTAGATTTAATGCACTTTCTACGAATGACCTTTGTTACTTCTTCGACATCAGTTGGTTGCAGAAACATGGAATCCGGTACGACAGTTTCAATGTCATTATTATTCGTAGATAATGCGCTGTTGGTGGATTGTTGAACAAAATAGTTGTTTAATAAATCGGCTACCTTCTTTTTATCAGAGATTTCATTATGGTCTTCATCCCATAAATACAAATCGCGTTTAATGTTTTCCGTTCTTTCCTCATTGATAATCCGCCAACATTCCTTATTGATATTAGAGCAAGAGGCAATTCTGTTTGAATTATGTGAAGCCAGAGTTAATTCAACTTTACTTTTGTACAGTTTTTTAAACTCTAAAAAACGTTGATGATACCAATCACTTTGAAGATATTTGTCTAGCTGTTGCATTTCAATTAGAAATTTTGATAAATGTTTGATATCATCATCCATCCACTTATTTTTCCTGTGGTGATTCTTAACTTTTGTTTTTAGAATGGGAAAGGCACAATCAAAATGATGAAGAAACGTTTTCATAAAAGCTTCGAATTTGTTGTCTGTGCCGCGGACTAAGTTCAATTCAAACCATTCCTCTCTAATCAGGTAGCTTTTAAATGTATCAATATTTTGTTGGTTGAATTGTCTTCTGTGTACATAAAGTTGAGATGAATCCTTTAATAATTTAACGGTGGCGATTTGGAAAGTGTGATCAGATAAGTGAGTGTCTTCTATATTAATTTCACAATCTACGTCGGAAAAGAAGTTATCAATACATGTAGCACCCGTTGATGTAATTCTGGTATTGTGTTTGGTTTTTAGCTGACAATTGTATTGCAACATCAGGTTTTGTAAATTTAAAGATGAAGCTGATTCTGTCAGTGTATCAATGTTAAAATCACCACAAATTATATGGTAATCTGCAGTTTTATACAATTTTAACATCTCGGTATCAAGATGATCAAAAAATTCGGCTAAGCTAGTATTTGGAGGTCTGTATATCGTAACTATCAAGCATTTTATTTTTTTCACTTGAATTACACAAGCTGTTATCTCACATAAGCATTCTCGTGTACAACAACTAATCATTGTTGCTCGCACATTATATTTTGTGAACATTGCAACTCCACCACCTCTCTGATGAGATCTATTATAGCAACTGACTAATTTATAATTGTTTAAAACTACAGTCTCCTCTGCTGACAACCAATGTTCAGTTACGCAAAATACATCTGGATTCGTAGACTCAAGAAAAACTTTTAGCTCTGCACATTTATTTCTGATACTTCGTATGTTTAAGTGTACAATTTTTAAATTCGAGGCGTCCAATTTTAAACATGAACTTTCTTCATTCATTAATTGCTATGACGCGTAATTTATTCTTTTCATGAGTGATTCTGTAATTTTTAAGTTGACTGAACAATTTGAGTCGAATATTGAATGATTTGTATTCAAATTTAGGTTTAATTTCAGATTATGTTCTACGCAATTTGTGCATTTCAGTGTTGAGCTGGTGCAGTCCTTTGTATTGTGACTAGTGGAACCACATTTGAAACATTGTGCATCGTATTTACAATCTCGAGCCTTGTGAGCCTTGTGAGCCTTGTGTTAAGTTGAGTTCTTTGCGAAAACAAAAAGAAATCGATTGGGTTTCCTGCGAGAAATTTAACTAACTGGAAATTTAAATAAAAAAAAGTTGAAAAACAATTGAATGTCAACAGGGGTCGCTGTGTTTAATCGATTAAGAAACAGCAATGTGTCCTTGGGACACCCTGTATAATTCATTCGACTGCAAATACGTAAATGCTAATATTTCGCGCTTTTTTGTTTAAAATCCTTACATTCTTATGTAATAATTTAATTTGTTTAATGTTTAGTTATGTGTCTAGAATATGCAAGTAAAGAAGGAAACTTTTAATAAATAAGCTGTGTGCGGTGGTACACCCTGTAAATCTACTCGTCGCTTTTCTTTTTTTTACTAATTTTTTACACTAAGACACTATAATTATTCGAGAGTCTATTGTTTTCGACGTTCACATTTTTACGATCAGGGGGTTGAAAATTTAATTTAATTTAATTTAATTAAAGCGCAGTTTCGTCCTGTCAGAACCGGAGGAAAAGAAATGTGGTATTTGAACGGTGATTTATTTTTTTGCACTCGTCCTTGGCTTTTCGCAAAGTTGCGCACTACCTTAACATATCCTGAATTGGACGAGCCGTGCCCGCCCCCCTTTGAATATTTTCGCATAAATAAATGACAGGCAATTTGGATTAGACCACCTCAAAAATTTGAATTAATTTTGTCGACGATATAGTAATTAAACGAAAACTTTCCATCGCGCTTCCAAAAATAAAACCCGATGACCTTAACATCTAAAAACCGCCGGTTTTTGAGATTAACATTTTTATTATTCATTCATAAGCCGGAGCCGTCCGCATAAACAACGATAAAAGTGTGGAGTTATGGCGTTTTCAACTCCCGTGACGAACGGTCACCTGCTCGAAGAATGAGCCGAATTCTTCTTCGGCCTTGACATTCTTCAACTTGCAGAGAAAGAGCGGTACTGGACGTTTTTGATGATAACCGGAGACCGGATATTTTTAGCTCGACGGGAAAGGTCGCGGTGATAAGCATCACATATGCCATCGACGAAAAAAAAACTTCTTTTCGACACAATCATTGCGTAATTATAATATTTACGGCCGAAAGTTTATTTATGGAAACGTTGTTGATAACAAATTCTTTTTGACCTAATCTTTTCGATGTGAATCTCGTGATATATGTATATGCGTAAATTGTTTGTTTCATAACAAATAGAATCAAAGATTATTGTCGTTTGAGAACTCGTCTGGAATGGGATTTCTACGTTTTCCAAGTTTGAAAGAAAAAAGTCATCTAGTAAGTCGGTCGCAGTGCAACCAACCAAACCAGCTGAGAAAATTTGAGATTAGTAAAAAGAGCAGAAGTAGAGATTAAAAACTTCATGTCGCAGGTATACATATACCGGTAGTTTCACGGAAACTTGGGGACGGCAGAAATAAAACACGCTGTATTATAATGTACAAGAATTTGTTCGATTTATGTCTGACAAGAAACCAACATATGAGACTTGTATGTGTACTTAACTTCAGTTTCTAACTTCAGTCTCTAATTAACTATGTACAATGTATGACACGAACTGTATCTTTGAGTTCAAAATAAATATTATTATTATTATTAAAAAATGAAAGATACTTATAAAATCACTTTGCCTTGTCTCCTTCGCTATTTGCATATGCTAGACACACATAACTAAACATTAAACAAATTAAATCGTCACTTAAGAAACAAAGCATTAAAAAAAGAGCGCGCGAAAATTTAGTCTTTACGCATTTGCAGTCAAATGAATTATACAGAGTGTCCCAAGGACGTCACGCTTGATTGATGACGCTTTATCGATTATTCGTAGCAACTCTTGAATTATATTCAATTGTTTTTCAATTTTTTTTTAATTAAAATTTCCAGTTATTTAAATTTCTCGCAATCGAATCGATTTCTTTTTGTTTTCGCGAAGAACTCAACTTAAAATAGATTAAATGGTAATTAAAAAAAAAAAAAACAGTACCTGCCCCACCCATGCCCTAGAAAACAATTGTTTGATGACGTAATCGATTCTTCTTTTTTTTTTCTTCTAATAGATGTAGATGTAGATGTCTTCCTTTCTTCGTAAAAATGTGAACGTCGAAAACAATGGACTATCAATTAATTGCAATGTCTTAGAGCGAAATATTAAATAATTCTAGAAAAGAGGAAACCGTCAAACAGATGTACAGGATGTCCCACCGTATACAAATCGTTTATTAAATTTTTTCTTCGTGTAAAAATTCAAAAGAAGAAATTCACAGAATCTATGACGGAAAACAAAAGACGGTCGTATTTTTTATTCTGATAGTCGTCTAAAGACGATCGTATTTTTTATTTTGATAGTCGTCTTTTGTTTTCTTTCTTTTTTTTTCGGTTAAAAAAGCTGTAATTTTGCTTTCTTCTCTTGTCACTTGTCTTTGTTTTTTGACATGTTTTCTTCAAAAGGCGATCGTCTCTTGTTTTTGCAGTACCATGACGGAAAACAAAAGATGACCATATTTTCGACTCTGATGGTCGTCTTTTATTTTCTTTCTTTTTTTTCGGTTAAAAAAATATGTCATTTTATCTTTTTCTGTTCTATTTTTCCTAATCTTTTCTTTTTAACGAGAAATCATTTGTCTTTTTATTTTTCTAATTTTCATATTTTTTACTCTTCCATCTCCGAGCGTCTTTTGTTTTTCCATGTTCTCGCGCAGCTCAGTCATATTTTGACAGATGCTGTCATGGATAATTCAATTGTTTCAAATTTCACCAATACTTCGACAGATACTGTCACCGACCTTCAACTGTTTCAAATGTCGCTTCTAATTTCAACAATGCTTTGACAGATGGTATGATCGACGTTCAATTGTTTCAAATCATACTTTGAAAGATGCTGTCATCGATAATTCAATTGTTTCAAATTTCAGCAATTCTTCGACAGATACTGTCACCGACGTTCTTATTTGTTAAGCACAATGACAAATGGGTTAGAGTATTTCAAATTGCGTTTTCCCATTGCTAAAATTCGTGGCGCCATCTACTGAAAGTTGTGGCAAACGCATGTTCCTGTCAAAAATTGTATAAACAAAAAAACTCGAGTGTGGCGCCATCTGTTGAGAGTCGTAGTAAACGCGTGTTCCTGTATAAAAAATGGTACGAACAAAAGAAGCAAGTGTGGCGTCATCTGTTGAGTTTGTTAATCAAATAAGTTTATTTGTTACGTACAAGGACAAAAGAATGTTTCAAAAATGCCATCATTATTTTTTCTATTGATATTTTTGGGACAATTTCTTTTTTTTTTTTGGCTTGTAATTGCTAAAATTAATGGCTCCATCTAATGAAAGTTGTGGTAGACGCGGGTTTCAATAAAAAAATTTATAAACAATAAAAAGCAAGTGTGGTCCTATCTCTTGAGAGTTGTGGTAAACGCGTGTTCCTGTCAAAAATTGTAAAAATAAAAAAAAAGCAAGTGTGACGCCATCTGTTGAGTGTCGTAATTTTATTTACCGAGAGTCTTAATTTTCAGTCGTTCTCAATTGATAATCAACGATCTTTTGTTTTCTGTTCATCCAAAAATTTTGAATACTGTTGGCGTTCTTTTCTTTTTCTCGTTGTTAAATTCAAATTAATTCTAATTCGACTTACGAAGAATATGGCAAAACAAAAGAATATCGACATTTCTATGAAGGAGTGAAAGAAAATAACAGTAAAACACAAAGAAACCGAAGAAAATGTTCAATATTTGTCTGCGATTATATGAAAAGAATTAAATTAAATTTTGCTTTCATCTTTGAATTTTGAAAGAACCGCCTGCGCATTGTTCGTTTACAGCTGAATGGCCATACGTCATTCGCTTGTTTCCAACTCTTGACAATTTGTTTGTGATTGGCCGAGACAACTGAAACCACGCGGATGAGAATAGTTTTATAAACAATCGTTTTTCATCCATGTTTTTCGACAATTAGAAGTAAAGGAGAGAAACAAAAGAAATTCGAAGAAACTGTAACGGAAAACAAAAGGCGATCGTACTGTCGACTCCGAAAGTCGTCTTTTACTTTCTTTTTTCTTTTTTTTTTTGTTTTAAAAATCTGTCTTTTGTTTTTCACGAAAGCTGCTTCGAAAGTCTTTTGCTTCTTTCTCTTCTATTTCTCCCAATTCTTTTCTTTTTAAAAACAATAGAATCTCAAATTGCAAATCTCGAAGATCTTCTTGATATCTGCCAATACAGCCGCGAACCTATTTCAACAAACAAAAGAACGTCGAGAATTACAGGTTGAAATTCCCGAGATTGTTCTGAAACTTGGCAACGTGGTGTGAACTTTTTCACAAAACAAAAGAACCTCGAAAAACAAGGATTTTTATCTGCACATCCAAGGATTTTTCCTGAAATTTGGCAACGCGTTTGAATATTTTTCAGACAACAATTGAATCTTGAGAAATAGAAGTAGCATCTGCATTTCTAAGAATTTCTTTAAAATTTGGCATTTTTTTTTTAATAAAATAAAAAGAATCTTGAGAAATGAGAGTTTCGGTTTGCAAATTCGAAAGATTTTTCTGAAATCTGGCAACAGAATTTGAATTTATTTCACAAAACAAAAGAATCTCAAGAAATGGAAGTTTCATTTCCTTGAAATCTGGCAACGAGGTTTGAATTTCTTTCACAAAACGGAAATGGGAATTTCGATCCACAAATCCAAAGCTTTGGCAACAAATTAGAATTTAATTCAAAAAACAAAAGAATGTCGGCAATTTGACATGTTTGAGAATTTTATTCTCAAAACAAAAGAATAGAGACATTCTGAGGATTTCAGTCTGTAATTTGGCAATGCGTTTGAATTTTATTCACGAAAACAAAAGAATATGGGGAAATGGAATTTTTTTCTGAAATTTGGCAGCGCGTTTGAATTTTATTCCCAAAACAAAAGAATTTATTTATTATTTACAAAAACAAAATGGAAATTTCGATCTTTAATCCCCAATTTGGCAACGCGTGTGAAATTGATTCAAAAAACAAACAATTTGCAAATCTCGAAGATCTTCCTGAAATCTGGCAATGCAGCCGAGAAGTTATTTCACAAAACAAAGGAACGCCGGGAATTTCGATCTGTAATTCTCAAGATTTTTCTGAAACTTGGCAACGTGGTCGTCGAACTTTTTCACAAAACAAAAGAAAAACGCAATTTTTATCTGCACTTCCAAGGACTTTTCCTGAAATTTGTCAACGCGGTTTGAATCTCTTTTCTCACAAGATAAAAGGAATCTCAGGGTATTGGATTTTCGATTTTCGTGAAATTTGCCAACACGGATTGAATTTTGTTTTTCAC
Source organism: Serrognathus titanus (assembly GCA_039766575.1). NCBI lineage: Eukaryota > Metazoa > Arthropoda > Insecta > Coleoptera > Lucanidae > Serrognathus > Serrognathus titanus. The sequence goes on along the minus strand of CM077911.1, from coordinate 17,222,239 downwards.
AGAAAGTCGACGTCGAGGAGTGGGGATTTCGAAAAAGCTGCGTTGCCAGATCTAATAAAAAATCGCAGGTAATTGGGATTTCATCCTGAAATGCCAGGAATTTTTACAACTTATATGAACTTGAGCACAAAACATTTAGTCTTAGTCCAAGGAGGATGCAAAGTCATATCTGATTCATTTTTTTTTTTTTTTAATTTATTGAAGTCAAGCTATCACGAATCGATCAATACTTAGTTAAAAAAATGGCTGATTTTCTAACTTCGTTTGACAAGGATGTATGCAATTTTGCACACGAATTTCTTTCGCCTTTACGAATTGTAACTTTAAGATAAGATTTCTCACCATTTTCGGGGCTTCCCCGAATGCAGACGCCAGAAATTTCCGAGTTCCAACAAAATCATGCGTTTATTCGATGTGATAGATTCGATCTGTGGTCGCACGGTTTCAGTTTTTAAGGTTTCATTAAAATAAGGGAAAGGCCTGAGGATTTTCGTAAACGCCCCTATTAAGCGCGCCCCTTTTTGCGAAGAGAGAGATGCCTTCAGTCTTGCGAAATCCGCAAATCTACGCGACTCATCACTTATACGTATGAATCCCCATGTGCGTGCGGCCTTAATTGATGTAGGCCGACAACACACGGGCGATTTTTTGCTTAATTCACAGTCGGCACCACACAGAATTTTTTTACTTCGTTCACATTCTAAGTTGTTAAAAGGAATTTGTTTTTAACGTGGGGGTTTCAGTAACTGGCGATTGATTTTGATTTTTATACTGCGTTTTCCGTATCAGTTTCTACTTGGCGTACAAACAACCACAATGTTATTTATTTTGGTTGTTTGTAGTGTACATAATTAAATAATAAGGGGCCAAATTTCAATCAGAAGCAGAGCAAGGAGATAACCGATAGTGAGTATCACGCACACAAGGACACCATCACGAGTTTATCTGCGTCGTTAAATTTCGTCGTTCTCATTCGAGCCTTCGCAAGCAAGTTTCTTTTTTTTCTGTTTTAATCGCCGCAGTCACATCAACTTTTAATCGACGTTTTTTATTTAGGGAGATTGCAAACAATGCACTCGGTCTTCTCTGAGGCGTGCAACAATGTTTGGCCCATCTACACACATAATAAAACGGTCCACTTGCCGAAGGCAAAAGAAAACATTGATGACCTGCGACTTCAAAAAAAAAAAACAAGTCAATTAATAGCTTCGATGTAACTTTCCACGGTGCATGCGTATAAAAAAAAAGGACCTGACCGAACAAAGACCTTCAGATCGGATTACCCAACAGAGCAAACAGACTCTGTTTGCTCTTATCAAACAAGAAACGTGACTGCCTTTGATCGAGGGGTTATCGAAAAGTTCCTTTGCCTCACGCACCCGGACGAGAACATCGTTGTCACATGCATGTGACAAGAACCTTGCGCGAATACAAAAAGAAAAAAAAATGCCACGCACTCAAGGCAGCAAAATTACTCAATCCCAGAGTGGTGTTGGTTACTTCCGCTTCCGGAGTCAAAACCGAGCGGGTTTGGGGTCGTCCTCGAACGGACTTTCAAATTTCTAAACCCCCCAACATTTCTTTTTTTGCGTTAAAAAATAAAAACCGATGTTATTTCCTCATTCCAAGCGCGCGCGTGAGAAAAAAAAAATTGTTTACGCCATCGCGTTACGATTACAATTATCTGCTGCGTTTCAATCTGAATAATGCAATAATTAAACACGTAAACAGATTGCGCTCGAATCTGTCCGTTTTCTGTAACGATTGGTAACAAGCTATTTTCAAACCATCTTTATTAAGTAATAATAGCAACAAGCAACGGGTATTAATGTTGTTATTAAATTGAAAAGTAAGCTTTAGTTTATTTATAGACATTTGGCTAGCGCCCCGTCGCTTTTTATTGAATGAAAAATAACCTCTTATTAATAAATTCGACTGTAAATAGAATTAAGGAAAAAAAATCGCCCGTGTGTTGTCGGCCTACATCAATTAAGGCCGCCCGCACATGGGGATTTATACGTATAAGTAATGAGTTGTGTAAATTTACGGATTTCGCAAGACTGAAGGCATCTCTCTCTTCGCAAAAAAGGGGCGTGCGTTTTCGAAAATCCTCAGGCCTTTCCCTTATTTTAATCTAAAAAACTGAAACCGTTCGACTACAGATCGAACTTCAATCTATCACACCGAATGAACGTATGATTTTGTTGAAACCCGGAAATTTCTGGCGCCTACATTCGGGGAACCCCTGAAAATGGTGAGAAATCTTATCTTAAAGTTACGGTTCGTAAAGGCGAAAGAAATTCGCGTGCAAAATAGCAATCATCCTTGTCAAATGAAGTTAGAAAATCAACCATTTTTTAAGTTAAGTATCGATCGATTTGTAATAGCTTGACGTCAGTAAATTAAAAAAAAAACAAATGAATCAGATATGCCTTTGCATTCTCCTTGGACTAAGATTAAATGTCTTGTGCTCAAATTCATGTAAGTTGTACGAATTCCTGGCATTTAAGGATGAAATCCCAATTGCCTGGGATTTTTTATTAGATCTGACAACGCAGCTTTTTCTAAATCCCCCACTCCTTGACGTCGTCTTCCTATGAAAACAAAATTCAATCCGTGTTGCCAAATTTCATAAAAATTGAAACTCCTATACCTTGAGATTCCTTTTATCTTGTGAGAAAAGAGATTCAAACCGCGTTGTCAAATTTCAGGGAAAGTCCTTGGAAGTGCAGATAAAAATTGCGTTTTTCTTTTGTTTTGTGAAAAAGTTCAACGACCACGTTGCCAAGTTTCAGAAAAATCTTGGAAATTACAGATCGAAATTCCCGGCGTTCCTTTGTTTTGTGAAATAACTTCTCGGCTGCATTGCCAGATTTCAGGAAGATTTGCGAATTGAAACCCCAATGTCTCAAGATTCTTTTGTTTTGTGAAATAAATTGTCAGAAGTTCTGTTTGGAAATGCAGACGAAAATCACCATTTTTCGAAATTCTTTTGTTTTGTTAAGAAAATTCAACCACGTTGCCGGATTGTAGATCGAAATCCTCATTTCTAGACGTTCTTTTGTTTTGTGAATAAAATAAATTTCATAAAAATCTTGGTAATTGCAGATCGAAATCGAAATTTCCCGACATTCTTTTGTTTTTCGAATAAAATTCAAACGCGTTTCAAAATTCAAAATCGTTATTTTTCGAGATTCTTTTGTTTTGTAAAAAAATTCTAACCACGTTGCCACGTTTCAGAAAAATCTTGAGAATTACAGATCGAAAATACCATTTCTCGACAGTCTTTTGTTTTGTGAGATAAATTCTGGGTTGCATTGCCAGATTTCGGAAAATTTTTAGAATTTGCAAATTAAAACCCCTATTTCCCGAGATTCTTTTGTTTTGCGCATTAAATATAAACCGCGTTGCCATGCAGATTTCAGGAGAAAACTTGGGGATTGCAGATCGAAATTTCCATTATCCGATATTCTTTTGTTTTTGTGAAAAAAATTCAAACACGTTGCCAAATTGCAGATCGAAACCCTCATTTCGCGATCATCTTCTTTTGATTTGAGAATGACATACAAATGCGTTGATAAATTTCAGAAAAAAACTTGGTGATTGCAGATCGAAATTTCCTTATTTCGATATTCTTTTGTTTTTGTGAAGAGAATTCAAACGCGTTGCCAAATTGTAGATCGAAATCCTCATTTCGAAACATTCCTTTGTTTTTTGAATCAATTTCACACGCGTTGCTCAATTGGGGATTAAAGATCGAAATTTCCATTTTGTTTTTGTAAATAATAAATAAATTCTTTTGTTTTGGGAACAAAATTCAAACGCGCTGCCAAATTTCAGAAAAAAATTCCATTTCCCCATATTCTTTTGTTTTCGTGAATAAAATTCAAACGCATTGCCAAATTGCAGACTGTAATCCTCAGAATGTCTCTGTTCTTTTGTTTTGAGAATAAAATTCTCAAACATGTTGCCAAATTGGCGACATTCTTTTGTTTTTTGAATTAAATTCTAATACGTTTCCAAAGCTTTGGACTTGTGAATCGAAATTCCCATTTCCGTTTTGTGAAACAAATTCAAACCTCGTTGCCAAATTTCAGGGAAAACTTCCATTTCTTGAGATTCTTTTGTTTTATGAAACTCAGTTGCCAGATTTCAGAAAAATCTTTCGGATTTGCAAACCGAAACTCTCATTTCTCAAGGTTCTTTTTATTTTATGAAAAAAAAATTCAAACCGAGTTGCCAAATTTTAAAGAAATCTTTAGAAATGCAGCTAACTTCTATTTCTCAAGATTCAATTGTTTTCTGAAAAATATTCAAACGCGTTGCCAAATTTCAGGAAAATCTTAGACATCGCAGATTGAAATTTTCATTTTTCAAAAATCTTTTGTTTTGTGAAATAAATTCAAACCGCGTTGCCAAATTTAAGGAAAATTTTTGATATTTGCAAGTCGTAGCCAACATTTTTCGAAATTCCTTCTACCTTGCGAAAAAGACGTTCAAATTTCAGAAAAATCTTTGCAATTGCATATCAAAGTTCACATTTCCCGAGATTCTTTTGTTTTGTAAATAAAATTCGAACGCGTTGCCAAATCTTGTGAATTACAGATCGAAATTTCCATTTCTCGACATTCTTTTGTTCTGTAAAATACATATATACAAACCGCGTCCTTGGGAATACAGATGGCAATTTCTATATCTTGAGATGCTTTTGTTTCATGAAAAAAAAAATGAAACGCGTTGCCAAACTTCAGAGAAATCTTGGGAATCGCAGATCGAAACCTCATTTCCCGACATTCTTTTGTTTTGTGATTAAAATTCAAACCCGTTGCCAAATTTCAGAAAAATCTCTTGAAATGCGAATGGAAAAATTTATTTTTCAAGATTCTTTTGTTTCGTGAAAAAATTCAATCCGCGTTGGCGGACTTCAAGAAAATCTTTGCGATTTGCAGACTGACACCTCCATTTCTTGAGATTTTTTTGTTTTGTGAAATAAATTCAAACCGCGTTGCCAGATTTTAGAAAGTTCTTGGGAATTGCAGATCGAAATAGTCATTTTCCGATATTCTTTTGTTTTGTAAAACAAATACGAACAAAAAAATGACGTCGCCAAAATCGAAGTCTCCAATTTACGAGATTCTTTTTGTTTTGTGAAAGAAGCAAACGATGCTGCCAAATCCCTACTTCCCGAGATTCTTTTCATTTTGTTACAAAAAATCCAAACTACGTTGCCAAATTAAAAAAAAATCTTTGGCAATACAGATCGAAATCCCAAATTCGCCAGGATTTGGAAAAATTTGGAAAAATTGGAAATTGCAAATGGAAATTCTCGAGACTTTGTTTTTGTTCTGTGGAAAGATTCAAGCCGCGTTGCCAAGTTTCAGAAAAATCTTAGGAATTGCAGATCGAAATCCCCATTTCCTTGAGATTCTCTTGCGTTGTGAATGAAGTTTAATTGTTTTTCGTTTCGCCATGCTCCATCCTCGAAATTTCTTTCTTTCCGCGCTCGAACGGGTCACCTTCGAAACCAACGCTCGCGAAACCGACGCAAATTCGCCCAGAGCGGAAGTCAGCGAGGAAAAAAAGGCGATTAATTAGTTTGGTTTCGACAAGGTCGCATCCGCCGCGATTTTTTTCAGAATCCCTCGACCGTTACTAATCACCTGCGACCTAGCAATTCGATTTCCATGCCTACCATTGTTATGCCGAATGGGGTTTACGAACGTGCTTGCTCCTGCAAAACTGTTTCGCAGTCTTCGCACGTAATCGACGGTCTGGTCGAGTCACAGCAGACCTTGACTTTCATCCGATGCAAAAGTCGGATTAGTAGAGTGTAACCAACCGGCTCCGCGTCTTTTCCATTTGGAGCCGGTTTCTACGGCGGCGACCTTTTTTTAGACCAGATTCGATCGGCACCAGAGTTTTCGGCCAAACTGCAATCGAGAATTTGGCATCGCCTTACTAAAAGTAAACATTCTAATTCGAGACTGTTAAAGTTACAATGTAAAAGTTTTGCTTTCTGGGATCAACGTCCAGAAAAATCCTGAAAAGGTGCCAGCGAGGAAACTTTCTCGACTTTGATCTAAATTTACAATTGTTACAATCTGCCATTTCTTATGAAAATAGGAAAATTCAAGTCACTTCTTCTTTTACAAAAATGGAAATTACTTTGCATCCAGAAACTGGAATTATCTGGAAAGCTTTGCACATCGTGAATTTGTTCGCCTGGAATCAAAACAAATTCAATCACATTCGCTTTGTCGAGAAACTGAAATTTTCTGGAAGGTATTTCGACGTTTGCAAAACCCAAAGCAAAAACACAGTCGATCAAAACGAAGTCTGGAAGAAACAGTAGAAAAACATGCGATTTTGTGAGGGTGGATGGGGCGAAACTGGATACCTGAGTGTACCCAAAAAGGCAGATGGTTTATGTCCATGGAAATGTTCTAGACTGAAATCACGTTCGCGTGTTCTTTGGAATAAAAAAAAACCATAGAGCATTCATTTTGCGAAACTGGATTTTTCTGGAATGCAGTAAAAAATGTTATAGCTTCTGATTTCACGGTCGTAAAATGAATCCTTTCGAGGAACTGGTCCTAATGAATACTAAAGGTCGATAGAAATGGTGCAGGAACGAGAGAGTAAGAGCGGGGGAAGAAACAATGGCGAAACTGGATTCCTGTGGTTACCTAAGAAGGCAGCTGGCTCTTGCCAATAGAAATGTCATCACATTCTTTATTGAAGTCGCGTTAATCTGTTCCCTGGAATGAAGAAAACTCGATGCTGGATTTATCTTTCGAAACTGGATTTTTCTGGAAAGCAGCAAAAAATATTGAAGCTTCAGATTTGATCTTCGTGAACTTAATTCTTTAGAGGAACTGATCCTAATGAATAGTAAAGGTCGAAAAAAACGGTGCAGGAAGACGAGAGTAAGAGGGGGGAAAGAAAACAACGGCGAAACTGGATCGCTCTGTCTAGCCAAAAAGCAACTGGCTTATATCAGTGGCAATGCCATGATATTCAAATGCCACGCGAGTGAAATTGCGTTGTATAATCTCTGTAATAAAAAAAAAATTAATATTGCATTCATTCATCTTGCGAAACTGGATTCTGGAAAACAGTAAAATTGTTGAAGCTCCAAATTTGATGTTTCTAAACTGAATCCTTTGGAGAAATTCGTGCTAAAGGTCGAAAGAAATGGTGGAGGAAGGTGAAACAAAGAGAGGGGGAAGAAAAAATGGCGAAACTGGATTCCTACGCGTACCCAAAGAGGCAGATATCACTTATCAATTGAAATGCCATTACATTTTAGATTGAAATCGCGATCTTATGTTCCTGAAATGAAGATAATTCGAGTCTGGATTATCTTGCGAAACTGGATTTTTCTGGAAAACAGTCGAAAATGTTGAAGCTTCAGACTTGACTCTCGTAAAATGAATCCTTTGGAGGAACTGGTCGTAATCAATAGTATAGGTTCAAAGAAACGGTGCAGGAAGGCGAGAGTAAGAGAGGAGAAGAAAAAAATGGCGAAACTGGATTCCTGAGAAAGACAGATACCACTTATCAATTGAAATGCCATTATATTTTAGAGTGAAATCGCGTTCTTGTGTTTCTGAAATGAAGATAATTCGATCCTGCATTCAATTTGCGAAACTGGATTTTTCTGGAAGGCAGTGAAAATGTTGAAACTTCAGATTTGACGTTCGTAAATTGAATCCTTTGGAGGAACTAGTCCTAATGAATAGTAAAGGTCAAAAGAAACGGTGCAGGAAGACGAGAGTCAGAGGGGGGAAGAAACAATGGCGAAACTGGATCTCGATGAACACTCTAAAAGGCATATTAGTAGAAATGCCTTCCTGGAATTAAAAAAAATCGATGTTGCATTCATCTTACGAAACTGGATTTTTCTGGAAAGCAGTAAAAAAATCCACCTTGAGTTTTGACGTTCGTCAACTGAAGAATAGGAACTCCTTGTGGGAACCAAAGATAATGAATAGTAAAGGTCGAACGAAACAGTGCGAGGTGAGATTTAAGTTGGGGTCGGGAGGGAGGAATGGCGAAACTGGATCTCTGTGCACACTCAAAAAGGCAGAAGGCTTATATATTCTAGATAAAAGACGCGTACTTATGCTTTCTGGAAGACAGAAAATTCAATGTTGCATTAATTTTGCGAAACTGGACTTTTCTGGAAAGCGGTTAAAAATTTCAAGCATCAGTTTTGACGTTCGTAAACCGAAAAGTAGGAACTCTTTTTAGGAACCAGATCAAATGAATAATAAAAGTCGAAAGAAGCAACGCAGGAAGGCGAGATTAAGAGAAGCGAAGAATCAATGGCGAAACTGGATCTCAGTACGCACCCCAAAAGGCCTTCATACTTTGAATTGAAAGTTCTTTTCTAATGCTCTTTGAAATAAAAGAAAATATATATTTTTTGTATTGATCTTGCGAAACTGGATTTTTCTGGAAAACGTTAAAAAAATTTCGAATTTTGACGATCGATCGTAAACTGAACAGCACTAATTCCTCGGGAGAACCAAGGCTAATGAACATTGAAGGTCGAACGAAACAGTGTGAAAAGGAGCGATTTAGAGATGGGGGGGGGGGAGGAGTAATGGCGAAGCTGGATCTCTGTACGCACCCTAAAAGAATTATTATTAGAAATGCCCCCGAATCCTAGATTAGAAACCCCTTTCAAATGTTCCCTGGAATAAAGCAAATTGAATTTTGAGAAACTGGATTTTTTTGGAAAGTTTCAAGGCGATATTCAGAGGAGGGAGGGGCGGGGAGAAACAATGGCGAAACCGGATCTCTGTGAAACCGTTAATGGATTATTAATAGAAATGCGAAACTGGATTGTCCTCTCGGAGAAAGTAAGGTTAACGAATAGTAGAAGTCGGGAAAGAGAGACTTCCAGAAGGGGAGTAGGGGGGAGGGGAAGAAACATTGGTGTAACTGGATTTGTGTGCACGCCCCCTAAAAGACAGAAAGTTGGCTCATATCAAATTGAAATGCCTTCATCGTCCATTTTGGAAACATCTTTGAAATGTTTCCCGAAATGAAGAAGATTCGAAACTGGATATTTCTGGAACACAGAGAAAAGTTTTGGGGCTTCAGTTTCGATGTTTGTAAACTCATCAAAAGGGGCCTCATGGATGACCTGAGGCCAGTGAACAGTGGAGGCGAAAGAGATAAGGCAAGAATGAGGGATTTAGAGGAGGAAAGAAACAATGGCGAAACTGGATCGCTGTTCACTGCATTCTTGATTGAAACATCTTCATGTTTTCTGAAATCTTTCGATTGTTTCTCCAAAAACTGCAATTTCTGGAAAAGGTTTTGATATTCCACTATAGCACTCATGCCATAGGTCGAAAGCCATTTACGTTCGTACTTTAAAGAGGAAGAGAAAAAAATCGATTCAACTTTCATCTGTTTTTTGATAAAATAAGATTTTCTGGAAAACCTTAGTTTTTGAAACTCCTTTAATTTTGGAAATCTATAATACATGAATCTGACATAAAATTGAACGAGGGGGGTCAGTAAAGCTACCTAATTTTGTACCAGGTTGCCATATCTTACAAAAAATCCCGGAAAATAGGGATTTCAAATTTTCCAGCTTCTTTTTCAATCGGTTGCCAATCAGAGTCGAATAAAACGTCGTTGTCCTCGTTGCCGTCGCCGAGGAGGCGCTGAAAGCGGGGAGGGTCGAGGAACCCTCGTGACCTAATCGTCGACGAGCGACGTACAACGCGTCACTGCATACCAGTAAGTAGCTAATTGGAAAAGATAACACGTGATAAAGCAGTCGTTATCGTTCGTTTCGGGCGCGCTGTACTTAAGGTAGATGCGTTTGCGCGCCAACATTCCAATCCCAGCGCAATTGAGGAGGAGTCAATAAAAACAAATTGATAAAATAAGTGACGCGTTGTCTTGTCGAATGTAACTAGAAAAAAAATTGTCCCAGTCCGAGAAATCTGAACTTTTTTATAAATGAAAAACGAAAGAAAAGTTTTTTTTTTTGTTTTGCCCAGTGATGCGGTGCCCCCGCCCTATTTTGTTGCACAAAAACGCATTGGTTAAGTAGTATTCACATTCCAAGCGCGTTGTTCCTAAGCCACGCCCTTCAGACCCACCTTAACCAATCAAATAATGAGTTGCAAACGATTCAACCAATTACAACGCTCCAAAAAATCATTCTACGTCACAACCGGCAAGTAGATGGTTTATGACGTCCTCAGTTTCCTTCAATTTAACAATCGCTACCTATCACCTTTGATGTTGGGATAAAGAGAGTGATGCAATTGGTTTATATGGGAACGCCTTTCATAACTCTTTCAGACTCAGCCTAATTTGATTGGTTGTAAGGCGTGGCCTGAAAGGATTTCCTAATTTCCAAACCAATTAAAAATTAACCAATCAAGTGTGTTTTTAATGATAGGCGGCGCGCTGTGAAATGTCATTTTCTTTCTCTCTCTGTTAAGCAAGTTTCAAATATTGTTATCTGATTACTTTCTAACGTCGTCCACTCTTGAATTGACTTAGAAACGCCCTTGATGACTGTTACGTTACAGCTTCCAGATTAAGTTTTGATCAATTACATAAAAAAAAGTTGATTCTTGCGATGAACATCGAATTGTGAGTGCCAATCCAAATCTGTATAGACGTTGAAGTATTCTGAGTGATGTGATTGGTTGGCTTTCGTAATCGTCCCGAGCGTAACAGCAACCTAATGGATTGGTTGAGCGCTTATGAAAGGCGTGGCCTGAAACAGTTCCCAAATTTCCACAATAATACATTATTAACCAATCAAGTGATTGATCTGAGTTGTTTTGGAAACGTTCCAACAGGAACTTACATTTCCACGCCACGCCTTTCATAACTGCCTAAACCAATCAAATTAGTTAAGTAGTTATTAATTCCTGCGATAATCTCGAATATTATCGCAGGATTTTATGTGGCAATTAAAATCTACGTTGGTACTGAGATAAGAAGAAGTCTTCGTTCTGAGTGATGTAATTGGTTGGCACGGTAAGGCTTTCATGATTGACTGGAGCACAACGTAATGTAATTGGTTGAGGTAATCGTGTAGGGCGTGGCCGGAAACAATTTCGATAATAAATTAGATATCTTGGAAAACCGAGAAAATCTATCATTTTCTTTCCTTCTCATCTAGGATGATAATTTCTGTCTAATATAACTCGTGTTTAATAATCTAGAGATTTTGATGCAAAAACACCTTACGTCTTCAGTTACGCCCTTCATAACTGAATCAACCAATCAAATTGCTTTGGATAGTCTCGTGAAAGGCAAAATCTGTTGTTTCTGGGTGTCGTGTTCGCATCTCTGAAACTCGATTGGCTAACGTTCCAACAACGCCACGCCCTACGCCACGCCTCTGTGATAGCATTAGCCAATCAAGTTATCTAGAGCAACCTCCATCATTAAGTTACAATCAATTAAATTAATGGGAACGTAAAAATCTGTTTTCTTTTATATTAATAGCAACGTCTTTTTTAATAGGCGTTGTGATCTATTATTTTCTTTCTTTCTCAACTGTGGCGATACCGAATAATCTTGTCTGTGTGTTTTTAATAAAATACCAAAAAGCGGCCAATAACGCCTTCTGTCTTTATGCCACGCCCTTCACAACTGTCTCAGTCAATCAAATTACCTAGAATGATCTCCGTGGTTCAGAATTAACCAATTAAGTTACCTGTAGATGTAAAAGTCTGTCGTTTCTTACAAAAATCGCAAAGTTTGTTCTGGTATTAAAAATTTATTTTGTTGTTAAACAAGGAAGAGTTTTTTTACCTCGTTTCTGAAGGATCAGGACAATTATCTGCGGAGGAGCGCTACGGTTTGATAGGTGACGCGTTCACATCCCTGAAACTCGATTGGCGAACGTTCCAACATCACCACGCCCTTTGTAACAGACTTAGCCAATCAAATTACTCCATCATTGGGTTGTAAAGGCAAAAATCTTTTGTTTTCTATAATAGTCAGCGTTGTTCTTTTAATAAAAGGTGTTGTGATCTACTATTTTCCTTCTTTCTCAACCGTCTGAGTTGTTTTTTTAATGTTGGGGTCTGAATTACCCCAGCAAAACCTTAAATCTTAATGCCACGTCCTTAATAAGCGTCTCAGCCAATCAAATTACCTAGTTCTACCTCCACGATTAATGATCATCCAATCAAATTACTGTAAACGTTAAAGTCACATTTTCTGCGGCAATCTAAATCTACTTTGTTGCTAAATGAGGAAGTGCTCGAAATAAAACAACTTTATCGCCGTTTCGCAAGGATCAGGATAATTAGCTGCGATGAAGCGCGACGGACAGAGTTCAAATCCCTGAAACTCGATCGACAAACACAAATTTTTCCGTCGATAATAATTGCGCCCGTTTACTTTTTACGTTTCGGCCGATTACGTCGTCAAGGTGCTAATTTCTTCGCCAATACCTGAACAAATCAATCCGATCGATTTTGACGTCGCTTCCAACAAACACCGGAAGTAAACCGGGGGGGAAAAATAAACTCTTTTTCTTCCTTTGAAGATCTATCTCCGAACTTACGTAACTAATTAGGCCGGCACGAGAATAGTCCGTTGTGCAATTAACCGGATTTAAACCGACGTTTTGTTACCGCCTTACGTAATCCTGACCCCGTTTCTCTACGTCGCCACCGACGTCGTCGTCGAATCACGCGCGGACGTAAGTCGGTGATTACCGAAATTGGCCCCGCCAAAATCTTCGAAAACAAATTCATTAATGGCACCGATTAAATTTAATTCTATTAAATTACAGTGACGCGGGGGCAATTCTCGAACTCCACGCTGGATTTTGATAAGTGAAAAAGTGATGATGCAATTCGCCCGAAGCGTGCATCAGCCGATTTTGACGCAGATGAAAAAAAAAAAACAACGGACGTCCCCCCTGTGCGTTTCGATCCGGAATGATTGGCTTTTCTTTGTTTTGCTTTCGGTGGGGACTTCCTTGCCGGTTTCCTTGAAAAGAATGTCGTAGAACACGATTAACCGCGAGTCATCGGGCTGTCATCTTGACAGGTTCCTAAAGCATTATGGTGTCCCCCAAAAAAAATTTTTTGGAGCCAAGTGGACCAATTGAAAGGAGCCAGACATCAACGTCGAAAATTACCCCAAAAAAATCGACTTTTTTAATTGATATTTTGGTGACGTCTCTTCACCGTCATCTGTTGTTTTTCCGTTTTAAAAACGAAAAAATTTATATATTTTTTTTAATAAACTTAATTATCTAGGTAGACCAATTGAAGGGAGTCAAACCTCAAAGCCGAAAATTGCCCCAAAATTGACTTTCTTAATTCATATTGTGGTGACATATCTTGAGCGCCATCTGTTGTTGCTATTCCGTTTTAAAAACGGAAAAAAAAATTTTTTTTCAACGAATTAATTACCCAAGTAGACAAATTGAAAGGAACCAAACCTCATCGTCGAAAATTGCCCCCAAAATAGATTTTTTTAATTCATGTTCTAGTGACGTCTCTTCATCGCCATCTGTTGTTGCTATTCCGTTTTAAAAACGGAAAAATGTATTTTTTTTTCGACGAATTAATTACCCAAGTAGACAAATTGAAAGGAGCCAAGCCTCATCGTCGAAAATTGTCACCAAAATCGATTTTTTTTAAATTCATGTTGTAGTGACGTCTCTTCAGCGCCATCTGTTGTTGCTATTCCGTTTTAAAAAACGGAAAAATGTATTTTTTTTCAACGAATTAATTACCCAAGTAGGCCAGTTGAAAGGAACCAAACCTCATCGTCGAAAATTGCTCCCCAGATTTAACTTTTTAATTCATATTGTACTGACGTGTCTTCACTGCACTCTTTTGTTGCTATTGCGTTTTAAAAACGGAAAAATATATTTTTTTAAATGAACTTAATTACCCAAGTAGACCAAGTGAAAGGGGCCAAACCTCAATGTCGAAAATTGTTCCCAAAAATCGACTTTTTTTATTCATGTTCTGGTGACGTCTCTTCAGCGCCATCTGTTGTTGCTATTCCGTTTTAAAAACGGAAAAATTTATATTTTTTTAAATAAACTTAGTAACCCAAGTAGATCAATTGAAGGGAGTCAAACCTCGAAGTCGAAAATTGGCCCAAAATTGACTTTCTTAATTCATATTGTGGTAACATGTCTTGAGCGCCATCTGTTGTTGCTATTCCGTTTTAAGAACGGAAAAATATATTTTTTTAACGAACTTAATTACCCAAGGAGACAAACTGAAAGGAGCCAAACTCCAAAGTGGAAAATTACCCCCAAAAATCGACTTTTTTAATTCATGTTCTAGTGACGTCTCTTCAGCGCCATCTGTTGTTGGAATTCCGTTTTAAAAACGGAAAAAAGTATTTTTTTTAATGAATCCAATACCCAAGTGGACAAATTGAAAGGAACCAAACCTCTTCGTCGAAAATTGCTCCCCAGCATTAATTTTTAATTCATATTGTGCTGACGTGTCTTCACTGCCATCTGTTGTTGCTATTGCGTTTTAAAAACGGAAAAATATATTTTTTTAAATTAACTTAATTACCCAAGTAGACTAAGTGAAAGGGGCCAAACCTCAATGTCGAAAATTGTTCCCAAAAATCGACTTTCTTAATTCATGTTCAGCGCCATCTGCTGGTTGCTGTTTCGTCGGAATAATTTTTTAAAATTGTTGTTGTCTTTTCTTGGAGGGGGGAGTCGCCTTTTCCAATTTACGTCTTGGTGACGTATCTGTAGTAGCACCATCTGTTGTCATTACTTTACATATGTTTAACTTTTTCCTGGAGGCACTTAATTAGTGTTTCGCTTAATATTTACTTATTTCTAGGGGGGGGGCAGGAATAACTTTTTTCAATTCATTGTTTTTAATGTCCCAACTCAATGGCGCCACCTCTTGTTGCCATTTTGCTTTTAATTGATTTTTTTCGTGAGTATTGTCAGCATGGATCATTGCTTTTGAGATTTTGTTTACTTTTTCTCGGGAGGAGGGGGGGGCGGAGGGTGTAGAATTCGATTTAAATACGTTTAAGTGCGATTTTTATTTTTTTTGCTTCGTTTAGTAACAATATTTGAACGAGTGAGACGGCTGTTTCGAAACCCGCGAAAACAAACTTTCAAATATTTAATTAAACTTGCGTCATGTGATCAGCGTTCTTTTGTTTTCATGCATCGCCCGCCCCTTATCTGATAAAATCACAATGGAATTTAAAAATAACCTGGGCGGCGCAAACCAAACAAACACTTTTTGTTGGATAAAAGTATTCCCTCTGAAACAAAAGAAAAATGACTGTGACACAAAAAATGCGTACCCTGTAGAATATTCCGTAAACAAATTAGGATCTTTAGCGCCTCATTAGGAATAGGTAGTAACATAACGGACCGTAATCGAGTGCGAACGCGGAAAATTACGCCCGCGATTAATTAATAGGCTGTTCACACTTCGGGTAACCCCCCGAAACGAGCGCGCAGCCTTGGCGGGAAATTTCATTCATGAATTTGTGCCATTGCAATTATTTACGGGTGGCGTGTGCGTAACTGTCCTGGGCCGTCGGTCGTAATAAAAATAAAGTGTGTCGTGGCTTCGGCTCGTTGTTGTTTACTTATCGGTGCAGAGTAAACAAAACCAATGTTCGTATTCGTATGCAAATGGACTTGGCAATGGGCGGCGGGTCATTGAGAGAAAGGCTAAAGAAAACCGTGGTGCTGACTGTGAGTCATTAGAATAAAATCACAGTTACTCGAAATCACCGAAAAACTTACAGTTTTTTTTTAATAATTAAAGAAAGTGAGCAGTTAAACGGCATTAATTTATCTATGACCCACCTCGATAACTTTCATTAACCAATCAGATTAATTAATGTTAATAATGCCCGCCCCCTATGTATCCACGCACAGTCTTCTATAACCAATCAAATTATCTCAATGCCGTTCATTTAATTTTCTAGCTACGTCATTGCTAAACCACGCCTTTAATGTCGATTTCAACCACTCAAATTGTTGCATCGCTTTTATTACGACAATGTCTCCGTATCGATAGAAGATACTGACCAATCATATTTCCGTTAGTTGGAAGTCATGCCTTTATTAAAATTAGTAAACGACAGCTTATCTCTGTTTGAAACTTATTGATATTTATATTTTAGTTGCTTATTTCCTAAGCCACGCCTTTGGTCCTTATTTAACCAATCGTATTCTGCGTTGGAAGTTTCATACTTTTAAGTTACACCTTTAAACATCGACTTAGCCAATCATATTATGTGATGTAAGTTTCATTACAATATTACAAATGTATTGACCGTTTTAGCTCTTTATCTTTACTTTTATAACAAACGTATTCACTCACATCTGAAGTCACGCCCTTAATAATCGACTTAACGATTTATATTTACAGAAAACCTATTGGTCGCTGATGTTCACGCCTTCCTTTCATTGTTTCTTAGCCACGCCTTCGATGATTGACTTAACCAATCATATTATCGCTTGTAAGTTTCATTACAATGTATTAGTTTATTTCTAATAAACGTATTCATTCATATTATCTTAAGCCACGCCCCTAATAACCAGATTGGTTTTTATTTATAGCAAACGCATTGGCCACTGATGTTCACATCTTATTTCCATTGTTTCTTAGTAACGCTTTTGATAATCGCCTTAACCAATCATGTTAGTTTCTTTGTAACAAACGTATTCATTCATACCTTAAACAACACCCTCAATAATCGACTTAACCAATCACATCGTTGGTTTATATTTACAGATAACGTATTGGCCGCTGATGTTCACGCCTTCTTTCCATTGTTAGCCACGCCTTTGATAATAGACTTAACCAATCACATTATCGCTTGTAAGTTTTATTGCAATTGTTTATCTTTATAACAATCGTATTCATTCATACCTTAAGCCACGACTTAACCAATTGGTTTATATTTGCAGAAAACGTATGGTTTAATTACTTCCATTGTTTTTTAGCCACGCCTTTGATAATTGACTTAACCAATCATATAGTCGGAAGAAAGTTTCATTACAACAGTTTATATTTACAGTACACTTATTGACCATTGATATTCATATCTCAGTTCAATTGTTTCTAAGCCACGCCCTTAGTAATCTAGTTAAGCAATTGGTTTATATTTACAGAAAACGTATTGGTTTAATTACTTCCATTGTTTCTTAGCCACGCCTTTGATAATCGACTCAACCAATCATACTGTCGGATGTAAGTTTCATTGTTTCATTCAAGATTATTGGCTATTAATATTCATATCTCAGTTCAACTGTTTCTAAGCCTTGGTAGTCAACTTGGCCAATCATATTATTTAACGTAACTTAGTTGGGGAGAGGGGAGGGTCTAACGGTAATCAGAATCGTCTTTTTTGAGCTAATAATAATGGAGACGTATTGGCCACTGATATTCACATCTCCCTTCCACTGTTTCTTAGCCACGCCTTTGATTATCGACTCAACCAATGATATTATCGCTTGTAAGTTTCATTACAATGGTTTATCTTTATAACAAATGTCTTAAGCCACGCCCTCAATAATCGACTTAACCAATCATATTATTCGTCTATATACACAGAAAACGTATTGGCCATGTCTTCCTTCCATTGTTTCTTAGCCACGTCTTAGATAATCGACTTAACCAATCATACCGAGAGGATGTAAGCTTCACTACAACGGTTTATATTTACAGCAACCTTATTGGTCGCTGATATTCCTATCTCAGTTCAATTGTTTCTGAGCCACGCCTTTGATAGTCAACTCGGCCAATCATATCATCTAACGTAAGTTAGTGGAGGGGGTCTAATGGTAATCAAAATCGTCTTTTTTGTGCTAATAATAAAAGAAAACGTATTGGCCACCGATGTTCACATCTTCCTTCCATTGTTTCTAAGCCACGCCTTTGGTAATCGACTTAAGCAATCGTACCGTCGGATGTAAGTTTCACTGCAACGGTTTATATTTACAGCAAACTCATTGGCTATTGATACTCATATGTCAGTTCAAGTGTTTCTGAGCCACGCCTTTGATAGTCAACTTGTCCAATCACATCATCTAACGTAAGTTAGGGGGAGGGGGTTCAAGAGTAATCAAAATCGTCCTTTTTGAACTAGTAATAAGACTTAATCGTCATAAAATAATTGGGAAATGTAAGTGGAGGGTGGGAGGGGAGGGAAGGGAGGGGGGTTAATAGCAATCAGATTTTTTCATATGTTTTTTTTGTGTTTTTGTGAGCCAATGATAAGACTCGATCGTTCAAGTATACTCAGCCCAAGGCAAACAGAGATAAGAGGTAATAAATCCGGTGAAAGCAAATTAGGTATTTCCAGTCGTTTATCGACGCCGCGCACCGGCCGGTAAATTAAAAAAAAAATTGTTTCACGCTCGGCTCTCGATCCTATCACATTCCGGACTCGAAATCGAATCGAAAACGAAGCGTCCAGAGCCGGAATGGCTCGATTTTCGTGTCGCGCGGAGATACGCGACGGAAATCGTCAGAATCCGTCGACGCCGACTAATTATAACAATCGCGGCGTACAGAAACCTTAAAGAAGTTGCTGGCGATCGTATAAGAAGGGGGATCGCGCCGTAGATATGACTGAGTTTGTTAACAGAAGCACGCAGTTCAGTTTAACAGTTCGAAAGAGAAAGGCACAGTTTTTTTTACAACAACATCAACACACGCCAGGCAATCGTGGAGTTTGAGTTGAGTTTAGAGAGTGACCATTTGGATATTACCGGAGGACGAAACACGCCGAGGTACGTGCCACATACCCAAAGTTTTTCTTCTTTCTTTTTTTTTTTGAACGCGCGCGAACTTAAGCACGCTTTCTAGTGTTGCACCGAAGCGAACGTGCCTTAAATATGCGATGCGATGGTCCATCCTTTGGTTGGAGGACCGTTGACCTCTCACGACGCGTTCACGAATTTATTTTTTTTTTTGGGCCACGCCAGTCACTTACCATCGTTTTGGGCAGGTCGTGGTTTGTTGCTTTTTTTCTTTCGTGCGTTGGTATACGACCTCGAAGAATGCGGCCGGCGCGGCGGCGTCCAAATAAAACCCCAAGGCCCGTTCGTACTTGATAGGTCGGAATAAGTTGCGCGCCCAAATTTTTTTTTTATGGTAAAGTCACATTCATACTTAGAATTTTTAACAAAATTACACGTGTAGTTCTTTTTCCTAAAAAAATTTAAAAAAAGTAATTTTTAAGGGCCATTCATACTAGGTCAGCTTCGTAAAGTATGTGTTTAAGTTTCTAAAGGACCATTCACACTAGTGTTTATTAAAAGCAAATCGCTATTAAACTCGTGACTTTTGCTAAGAAAAATATTTCAATTTTCAAGGACCATTCACACTAGATTTTATTCAAATCATAAGGTCCCGTTTAAATCAGGAAATTTTGCTAAGAAAAAAAATTTGAGGGATCATTCACACTGGGTCTTATTAATAAAGTCAAGTCTCAATGCTCAGTATGATTCGTGAAGTTTTGCAAAAAATAAAAAATTGTAGGCCTTGAAGGCCCATTCACATTCATTCCATTTTTGATTTGGATTTTTTCAAAGCTGTAAGGCCCATTCACACTTGCCAGGTTCGATTGATTCAGTTCAGTTCGAATTTGACTAACGAAAACCTGTCATTAAGTTTCCTGCAGTAAAAGACAAAAACGTCACTTGACGTACGTCGGTGATTATTGTTTAAAAAATAGTTTATTAAAAAAAAATTATTACCCGAATCGTTGTCAAAAAAGTAGTTTTTACTGCGAATGTTTTGAAACAGCGCGACCGCGTTATACTTGAACTTGAAAATGTCTGTGCGACGAAACGGCGGTTGCAATTAAAATAATAAAAAAAATATTGCAGCAATACAGAGAAAAAAAATCTTCTGCATTTAAAAAAAAAAAAAAATTTGGTAACACTGTTATTATTTGACTAGATTATGAAAGCTGAAACGTGAAATCGGATACCGTTAATTAAAATAATGCAGTTTTCAGATATTAACAAGAGATGGCGCTTTCTAAATATCGATCAAACTCGGCTCTTCGGCTTTGAAACACTCATTCTTAGGCTTTTGCGTTGGTCAAGTTGGTGTTCTCAAATATTTTAAACCAAAATACGAGCTAAAAAAAAAATTGCCGCTGTCATTCAAGAGATGGCGCCGCAAATCCTGTAACTACAGGTGCTTGCATTTGTTTTTTCTTGTTAAAAATGAAACGGTTGAACCGTGAAATAGATGCCTTTAATTAAAAAAAAACATCGCTTTCAAAACTTAAGAAAATATCAAAGATGGCGCTTCCTGAACTCTAATCAAATTATTGTTTCTTTTTTTTTAGTTTTCATTTTCAATTATTCTAATTCTCTATTTTTGTAATTTTTTAAAACAAAATACGTTGCGACAAAAGAGTTGTCGCCGTCATCCAAGAGATGGCGCTGCAGATTCTGAAACTACAAGTCGGTGCTGCACTTGTTTTTTTGTTTGTTGAAAGCGAAACAACTGAATCGTGAAGCGGATGGCTTTAATCAAAACAAAAAAAAACATCGCCTTTAAAGGTTAATAAAGAACAAAGATGGCGCTCTCTGAACTCGCATCAAATTATTGTCTATTTTTTCAGTTTCTGCGTTCAAATATTCTTAATGATTGTAATTTTTTTAACCAAAACACGGAGTCAAAAGACAAGTTATAATTATCGCCGTCATCTAAGAGATGGCGCTGCAGATACTGAAATTACAAATCAGTACTTCACTTGTTGAAGGCGAAACAATTGAACCGGGAAGTGAATGCTTTTAATTTTGAAAATCACCAATTTTAAAAGATTATTTTTTTAAATAAAACAAGTGAACAAACAATTGTTGTCACTACTCAAGAGATGTCACCACTGATATGTTACACGCTCTTGTCTTTGTTGGAGTTGGATACAAAACAATTGAAACGCGTGCCTTTAATTTAATGGACGTCGTTCTCAAAACTTAATAGAAGGTTTTCAATCAGAGATGGCGCTACCTGAACATTCATCGAAAATCACAGTTACTATTAGGTTTCCTGCATTGATGAATTTGAATCATAAAATAAATAGGAAAGTAAACAAGTTGTCGCTGCTATCCAATAGATGGCACCTCACTGAAACCACCGGCCGGGCGTGTTTGTATTTTCTGATTTCTTTTTCTTTTTCTGTTATTAATTTAAAGATTTAGATCTGTAAGAGAGGATCATCTTCAAGAATCACGAAATCGTCGAAACGTCGCTTAAAATTGAGCGCCTAAGCTAACACCTTCCGGCAAGAAACTTCCTCTGACGCCTAAGAGATGGCGCTGTAACTGAAATATGTAACCCCCACATTAACGTTGTCGCTACGTTTGAGAATTTGTTTTCGAAATTCTTTTGGGCCCCTTTCCCTAAATATTACTCAATCGTTATTGGGAAAAATGATTTGTTCTTGACCTCGACGTGAGTGGATGGACGTTATCTGTTTCACAGTATCGCAGATTTATCGCGGAGTTTTATGATAGGACGGATGAAGCGACTCGTAAACGACTTAAAAAGTGCAGATCCAGTGATTAGGTGATTCACTTAATAAGCGTTAACACGATAATTATATAACGCGAAGCCGGAGTTCACAATTTATAAAAAATAATAATAATAATAATAAATTCTGAAATAAAAGGACGCTCGAGTTTGCAATTTTATGGGGCAATCAAATGTTGCATTGTTGCATTTTGTACGTCAGTGTGCAAGAAATTTTTCGAAAAATTCATTCGATGCTTACGCAGCAAGACAAAATTAAGATTTAGAAAAAGAAAGTCTTCAAGCGCAATGACAGAAAATTTTTTTATTTCACGCGCGTACAATAAGTGTAAGTAAATATTGTCACTGATGACGATTTTTACACACGTGTTGCTGTTGAGATAGCGTTATTTTCGGAACGAACGACACGCCCCCTGACGTTGCAGGCTTTAATCGGAAAAAATCCACGTCGGCGTTTCACAGATCTCTCTCGTTAACTGCCTACTTAATCTTATAATCGCATCTCCAAAAATCGCGCTTTTTACGTTTTACTACATCGAGATTGCGGGCGTGCCAAAAGCGTACGTAGATGATTCATTGCTGGCATGTGAATGGCGCCCCCTCATTCTCGTTGCGAACGAAAATCGAAAAAGGACGACCTTTTGGACTTTGGAAGTGATTCAAGAGAATCCCATTACTCTATGTCGTGCCAGAATTTAATTTAGAAGTAACAATTTCATAATATACAGGATGTTTAATGGCGCTCCCTCATTTTTGTTAGGGGCGTAAGCCGAAAAAGGCGTGCTTTTGGACTTTGGAGGTGGTCCAAGAGAATCCTTTGCCCTATGAGGTGATTCAAGAGAATCCCTTGCCCTGCGAAGTGCCAGAATTTAATTTAAAAGTTTGAAAACTGAAAAGAAAACAATAGTTTCATAAGCGTTCAGAAAGCGCCATCTGTGGGTTTTGGTTACGTTTCGAATAAGATGATTTCCAAAATTAAATTCCGATTGAACTGTTTCATTTTAAAGAAGTAAGAAACAAGTGTAGTACTGACCTACGCTTTTAGTTTTTTACAGTGCCATCTGTTGGATGACGGCGCAATTTTTTCTTTTCATTCGGCGTTTGGAAAGCGAGTTTTTTTTTTTTCAAAAAAGAAAAGTATCCGTTTCACGGTTCAACGGTTTCAGTTTTAAAAAGTGAAAAAAAGTGATGTTCCGACTTATAGTTTCAGGATACGTAGCGCCATCTATTGGATGACGGCGAAACTTTATTTTTCACTTTTCAATTTTGAAAGTGACGTTTTTTCTTTAAGAGAGAAGCATCCATTTCATGATTCAACTGTTTTAGTTCTAAACAGTGAAAAAAGGGGCTGTTCTGACTTGTAGTTCCACGATCTATAGCACCATCTATTGGATTACGGCGTAACTTTTTTCACTCAGTGTTTTGAAAGCGACGCCTTTTTTTAAAGAAAAGCATCCGTTTCACGGTTCAACTGTTTCAGTTCTAAAAAGTAAAAAAATGTTCTGTCCTGACTTGTACTTTCACGATCTGTAGCGCCATCTATTGGATCATGCCGAAACATTGTTTTTCACTCCGTGATTTGAAAGCGACGTTTTTTTTTAAAGGAAAAGCATTCGCTTCATAGTTCAACTGTTTCAATTCTAAAAAATGAAAAAAATGTTCTAACTTGTAGTTTCAGGATCTATAGCGCCATCTCTTGGATGGCGGCGGAAAGTTTTCTTTTCTTTCGAGAATACAAATAAAACAACAGAAAAAAACCGTTATTTGTGAAACAAAAATTAATTCGCTTATAAAAAAATCAAACAAAAAAATGACGAAATACGAGAAAAAAAAAGAATTAACCAAAAACAAAAGAAAGTCGATCGTTGATTCGGTATGCGTATTGCCTGAAAATCAAGACTGATGAGAAAACAAAAGAAAGAAAGACATGATGATTTGACAGAAAAGTAAACAACGTTTATATGCGAAGTATATGGTGACCAAAAAAAAAATGAAAAACAAAAGAAGAACGACGGAATGTAAAAATAAGAAACACGAAAAATTAATGTGGCAGAGAGAAACAAATGAACAATCGATTTTTCACTTGTTCTTAACTTAACCATTCTGCTTACTGATTTCCGAGAGTCTTTTGATTTTCAATCTTCCCGTACCCGAATGAAAATCGACGATCTTCGTTTGTTTTCTGTTCATTCGATCCTGCACTTCGTTGGCGTTTGTTTCAGTTGTCTTTTGTTTTTCTTTTTCCCGAATTAATTTTCGTATTGGCGCCCCCATTTACTGTTGAATTAATTTTAAAATTCTTAAGGAAAATTACGCGCAAGCACGTACTACATTAGATTTCTTTTTTTATTTTTATTAATCACAGGAAATTCGTTCCTTTTTTGTTTTCAGGCTAATTTTTGATTAAATTTTGAAGTTATATGACGGATTTTTGTTTTTAAAGTAACCTAACCTAACAAATTTGAAAAAGAAACGCCGCGTTGCACCTGCGCCTTGTTTGCAGCCGCTCGTTATTTTCAGCGCCATCTCTTTAAACAACGGACAAGTTTCTTGCTACGTTATAAAAAGACAATTTCGTAGATCCATATTTTTAGGCGAATCAGAGAGGAGCTTTTAAGACAACGTTTGGAATTTCGTGAAACTCCTTTTTCTCAAGCGATAGTTCATCGTTCGTATTCAGAAAAGAAGAGAAGTGTTTTTTTTTTTTTGAAAAGCAACAAGAGACGAAAACAAGAACCCGACATTGACCTGGATATACAGGGTAAACGCGAACTTGTCCTGCCAAGGATGGCGTGGCTTGCAAACAGCTCGGGAATATGAAATTAAAAATTCCGTGAACGCAATACGTAATCATGGCGGGCGCAAGTTTATGGCAAAATGCGACCGTGCAACAATCGGTTTCGTGTTTATCCGCAATTTAGTATTATGCACGTAACCGGTTGTATTACGTCCTGATTATTACTGATTATATTAATAAGACAAAAAAAATAAAATAAATACGTTTTGTGTTCGTAACAAGGACATTAACATAAAACGAGTCGTTTGGAGAATCAAAACAATTTTACGACGATTCTCTGACGAATCTCTTCTTCGTCCTTTTCTTTTTCAAAACGACCTTGCAGCATTCGTTATAATTAATTATAAATCGCCCCCCGTAAGTTGTAGATTTTAAATTTGTGAATTGGACGCGTAAAAATCTAATCGAAAACTAAATCTTACTTATCTCTTTCTAATTGAAAGAATTTCTTTCACGTGTAGCCGCGCACAATCGGTCAGGTATTTTTCGTTGGGCTTTTTGATAAGCGTAAAGCAAACACTGCGGTTTCGATAACACGCGGTAGATTACGGAGCCTCCGTTCATCATTGAAAAAATTACATCAGCCATCCCGAGTTCCGTTCTTAATTCGCGTAAAAACCCGCGCGCTTTCATTTTGTTATTATTATTTTTTTCTCGTTGAGGTTTGACTTGGCCCACCGACTCTCCCAAATAAATATTACCGACAATCGTCTACTGTTACATCAGATTTTTGACGAGCGACGTGAATTCGGCTGACGTAAATCTGTATCACGTAATACGTTCGTTGAATATTCACGCGACTATTAGTTACCTTCTGAAGGCCATCATTTTTTTCCTTTTGCTTTCCAAAAAAAAAAAAAAAACCAAACATCATTGTTCGCCCAAGTATTCAACGAGGGCCTTTTGTTTTAGGCGAATCCAAAAGGTTTTTTTTTTTTGATTGGTCCTTTCTCTTGTGCAACAACAATTTTGCAATCACCACATCACCTTCGGCCTTTTTCGTTTTGCAGTTCACTGTGGAGAACAGTTATTTGTATTTACATACATAGACAAGCAGGCATTTGTTATTGGTATTGTGTAATTCATTTCTGCATTAATGGATGGATTGTTCCAGTATTGTCCTGTTAAGGACAAGAGCTGCGTGAAATTTTTATTTCGCCATCGATCGATGTAAACGTCCCATACATTACGTGTACGTATTCAAATATCGAAACTAAGAAGAAAGAGAAACAACAGAAGATCGACGATTCACCGATGGAATGTCAAAATACTAACGCAAAACAAAAGAACGTCGAAAGGATCGATGTAAACGCCTGTATACATATATACTACGAATACATATTCAAACATCGAAACTAAGAAGAAAGAGAAACAACAGAAGGTCGACGATTTACCAGTAGAATGTCAAAATACGAACGAAAAACAAAAGAGCGTCGAAAGGATTGTCTATATACATACATATTACGGATACATATTCAAACGTCGAAACTAAGAAGGAAGAGAAACAATAGAAGATCGACGATTAACTGGCGGAATACTAACGAGAAACAAAAGAGCGCCCAAAGGATCGATGTAAACGTCTATATATTACGTACACACGTTCAAACAACGAAAATATGAAGAACGAAAAACAAAAGAAGATCGACGATTCTCCGTCTATATATTACGCATACATATTCAAACATCCAAACTAAGAAGAACGAGAAACAAAAGAAGATCGACGATTCACCGGTGGAATGTCAAAATACTAACGAAAAACAAAAGAACGTCGAAAGGATCGATGTAAACGTCTATATGCATATTACGTATACGTGTTCAAACAGCGAAAATATGAAGAACGAAAAACAAAAGAAGATCGACGATTCTCCGTCTATATATTACGTATACATATTCAAACATTCAAACTAAGAAGAACGAGAAACAAAAGAAGATTGACGATTCTCTGGTGGAATGTCAAAACACTAACGGAAAACAAAAGAAGGACGCAAGGATCGATGTAAACGTCTACACATTAGGTATGGATGCTGAAATATCGAAAATATGAAGAACGAAAAACAAAAGAACATCGACGATTCTCTGGTGGAATGTCAAAATACTAACGGAAAACAAAAGAAGGCCGCAAGGATCGATGTAAACGTTTATAAAAAAAAAAAACATAAATCGACAAGCAGAAACAAATGACATGGAAGGATAAAGTGAAAGAAATGCATATTCGAATAAAAACAGTGAAATAAAAAAAAATGAATAAAAAATAAACAAAAGAAGGACTTGTGAAAAGCGTCAATGAAATAGAAGAGAGAAAAAAAACAAATCGATAAAGAGAAACAAATGAAGGCGCCATCTATGTAAATTTACTTTAACTGCATTGTTTTAGCGCCAAATTAGAAAAATCTAAATTTTTCGTTCATTTTACTTTTGGTATATCGAAGCTATTTGTTTCGACTCTCTTTTATTTTCCTTTTTTTCTTTTCTATTTTTCGTCTTAATGCGATAACTTTAGGTTTCGTCATTAAAAAATAAAAATTAAACTAAAATCTAAATTCCGTGGCGCCATCTATGAAAATTTTCTTGAGCTACATTTTTTTGGCGTCAAATTGTTTCGACTTTTTTTTGTTTTCCTTTTTTTTTATATTTTTTTAATGCGATAACTTTAGAATTCGTCATTAAAAAATAAAAAGGAAAACGAGATTCCGTGGCGCCATCTATGTAAGTCTCGTCGAACTATTGTTTCTTGGCGCCAAATTAGAAATATCTAAAATTTTCGTTTATTTTACCCTTGGTATTTTGACGCTGTTTATTTCGATTCACTTTCGTTTTCTTTTTTCTTTTCTACTTCTTGTTCGTCTAATTTTCTATTCGTCGTTGGTCTGAATTCTCTTTTGTTTCTTTCTCGAGACCAATTTCTAAATTACGAAAAATTTAAAGCGATAACTTTAGTTATCGCCATTAGAAAAAAAAATAAAATCGAAATTATATGGCGCCATCTATGTAAATTTTCTTGAACTATGTTTTTTTTTGGCGCCAAATTAGAAATATTACAATTTTTCGTTCATTTTACTCTTGGTATTTCGAGGCTGTTTGTTTCGACTCTCATTTGTTTTCCTTTTTTTTCTGCGCTTTTGTTTTATGCAATAATTTTAAGTTTCGTCATTAAAATAATATAAATGAAATCGAAATTCCGTGGTCCCATCTATGTAAATCTTGTCGAACTTCATTTTTCTGGCGCCAAATTAGAAATATCTAAATTTTTCGATACTGCTTGTTTCGATTCTCTTTTGTTTTCTTTTTTCTTTTCTATTCTGTGTTCATCTAATTTCATAGTTCTCGATGGGTTGAGTTCGCTTTTGTTTCTTTTTAAGAAATAATTTCTAAGTTACGATAAAGTTAGTTATTGGCATTATTAAAAAATGGCGCCATCTACGTAAATTTTCTTGAACTATATTTCTTTGGCGCCAAATTAGAAACTAAAATTAGTCCAAATTTTTCGTTCGTTTTACTCTTGGTATTTCGATTCCGTTTGTTTCGATTCTTTTTTGTTTCCGGTTTAGTTTTCTATTTTTTGTTCGTCTAATTTTCTTTTCGTCGTTGATCTGAGTTCTCTTTTGTTTCTTTTTTCAAACCAATTTCTAAATTACGATGATATTAAAAAGATAACTTTACTTATTGGCATTAGAAAACAAAAACGAAGTCGAAAATCCATGTTGCCATCTACGTAAATCCTCTTGAACTACATTTTTTTAGCGCCAAATTAGAAATATCTAATATTTTGTTTATTTTATTCTTGGTACTTCGAAGCTGTTCGTTTTGACTCTCTTTTGTTATTTTTTTCTCTTCCGTTTTTTGTTTTAATGCGATAACTTTAGGTTTCGCCTTAAAAAAAATTAAATGAAACCGAGCTTCCGTAGCGCCATCTATGTAAATCTTGCTGAATCACGTCTTTTTGGCGCCAAATTAGAAATATGTATATGTTTCGTTCATTTAACTGTTTGTATTTCGATGCTGTTTATTTCGATTCTCTTTTGTTTTCTTTTTTCTTCTATTAATGCGTTAACTTTAGGTTTCGTCATTAAAAAAATAAAAATAAAATCGAAATTCTGTGGCGGCATCTATCTAAATTTTCTTAAAGTATATTTTTTGGCGCCAAATTTGAAATATCCATAATTATCGGAGTTATTAAAGAATGACTAGTTTTTCTCAAAAAAAAAATAAATAATAAAATTTAACGGATTATTCTTGAAACGGGCCACTTTTCGTGACCTATCGATTTTTTTCTATTTCGTACAGAGTATAACAGAATTGGGACACCTATACGTGTACATTACTCAACGTAAAGTCCCAATAGAATCTTAAAGTCGATAAATCCTGCATTAAACATTGCGATCGAAATACCTAAAATTAAAAAAAAATAGTTAAACGGGTTTTTAACTGCGCCCTGTCATCTTAATATAAATGAATCCTTAATTAATATTGATGCACCATCTACAGTATGGTCGTTTTGTTCATATCCATACACTTGTAAAACAGTGGCAATAAATAAATCATGAACTGGTTTGATTCGTACGCGTGCACGAGCCTCTCTACAGATATACCAGCACATAAATTAATAATCTCCGGCGAATTGAATGTGTGTGTGCGTATGTGTGACATTTACACGGCCGTTAATTAATTATTTATGAGCGTCGAATAGCTGATTAATTACAGACCGCCGATTGACGTATGCATGTGCGCAGCCACATATGTTTGGTCCTATATTTTTTGGAAACACTTTTTGGGAATGAAATTCACCCTGGGCTGACTCGTCCAGAGTTGAACGACTTAATTCTTTTCGAAGTGAAAGTGCGTCACTGTCGAGTAAAATAAAACACTCCGTTGAAGTTAAAAGTTGTCGAAAAAACAAACATATTTTAAAGCGGGGGCGGTAGACGACGTTTTTCAGAAGAAAAGCCCCGGAGATTTCAACGCTAGATCAGAACGGAAACCCAGCGCGAGTTAAAGACCAACTAAATTGTAGTTCGCTTCGGATGTGGCATTTCCGTTTTACATGAAACTTCCGCCGTTTCGATAGCCTATCACTTTTTCCTATCTTTTATTTTTTCTCGATGAAACTCCTGCGTTTATTTCGAACGTCATCCAGCGCGCAGCTAAAATATTGCTTTCCCCAAGAAATAAACAATCGAGCTAAAAAAAAGGTGGAAAACAATAGGTGATAAAAGATAACAATCTCTGCGACCCAGGTCACGTTCTACCTGCGGAGATCTCTCACCATTGTTCATTTATTTATTTATGAATGAAGCCTCCCATTTTAACTTCATGGGGCCGATCGCCATGACTTCCTGCCCGCATAACTTTCCCATCCGTTTCGGCGGCGAACTGTTTGGTCACTTTGCAAAATAAATGGCGCAGGCAATTCGCGAACGAGGCTCAAAAATGGGTGTGCACCCAATATCCTTGCTCACGGCCAGTTAACGTAAGAGTTGTCACGAGTGGACGCGAACCAGTTATGCTAAAAGGCCCGATCGAATCCAGACTAATAGGAATTTTAATTGTTTGTGTGCGCGAGCTGTACGTACACCTGTAACTTACGACCTCCTGTAGACTTCGGAAAATTCTTAATTTTTTATATTGTTGCGGATTAAATTAAAACGAGCTATATTTGAAATAACGTGCCAATCTCTTCAAAGCGAATCTTCGAGGGGCGATCCAGAAGCGACTAGGATACGAGGGAGGTTTGCTGCTCCTAACAATGGGGCTTTCCCTTTTGTTTTGTTGGTTGCCTATACATCAGGATGTATCAATATGCCTCGACGTGGATTAAATTTGAAAATTTTGCAAGAAAACTCTGAACCCTTCATTTTTAAGACGTCAGCAAGATGAGAGAAATGCACATTTCTTTAATTATTTTATAGGAAAGTGAAACAGTAAGGGAAACGTTGTTTGAAAAAGTCGCAATGACTTCTCCAATTCCAAACCTGCGATAAATTATTCAATCTACAATAAATTTGGCACGCCTTATGTCATCTGAATATGACAACCTTGCCCTAGAGACACTCTTTAATTTGAAAATAACCAATCTGGCAACTCTGTCCATCAGTTACTTGTCTTTAAATCAATCCCAATTTTAATTAACTTGTAACAAAACAGCACAACTCGATCGATATTTTTAAAAAATCCCATGAATTTACGATAAATCGCCAAATTTGGCAATCTTGGCGTAAAATCCCTTTTTAATTTAAAATTATACAATCAGGCAATACTGTACAACGACTTAATTTGAAGTAGTTTGGAAATGTTCCGGATTAACACGATTTTTCCCATTGTCACTCAACATTTGTGATTTCTGACAGCAAATGTCAAATGAAACATCAAAATTTTATCAAATTCCTGGTAGATCTTGCAACTATGTTCATTGTATAGAATGACGCTCTTAATTACCGGCCAACATTTTTTTAAACGAACTACGAACCCCGAATTAAATCGTGGATTGTCAAAATGACTATGATCTGTCAAATTCCGTCCTTTCCGAATAAAATTTGGCAATGCCGCTCCCGAAAATGCGACAAATGGTGAGGTTTGGCAACTATGCTTCTTATTTAAAAGAAGATAACGCAACGACTATGTATAAGGAAGAAAAGAAGCTTGCAACAACGTAATAGCAAGAGTCGATGTTTGTGAATTAAAAAATCTCATAAATTTGGGATAAATCCTCAAATCTGGCAACCTTGACATGTAATCACTTTTTAATTTAAAATAATTCAATCTGGCAATACTGTACAACGACTCAATTTGAAGTAATTTGGAAATGTTCCGGATTAACACGATTTTTCCCATTGTCAGTAAACATTTGTTTTTAAAAACGTGATTTCTGACAGCAAACGTCAAATGAAACGTCAAAATTTTATCAAATCCCTGGCAGATCTGGCAACTATGTTCATTTTATAAAACGACGCTGCTAATTACCGGTCAACATTTTTTTAAAAATGAACTACGAACCTCGACTGACGATGATGTGTCAAATTCCATTTCTTCCAAATAAAATTTGGCAATGCCGCCTCGCGAATGCGACAAATCATGAGATTTGGCAAAGAAGCTTTTTATTTAAAAGAAGATATCGTGACTTTCTTTCCAATGGTCAGCTAATTTTTAAAAATGTCGAACGTCAAAATTGCGAAGATTCGTCAAAATTTCTGACAGATCTGTCAGATATATATATATATTCATCGGTAATTTGGCAATGTCGCTTTCGAAACGTCAGAATTGGCAATTATGTTAATAAGATAATGCAATTTCCAGTTGTCAGTGAACATTTATTTTGACAAATGTAATTTTTTTGACAGCGAACGTCAAGTTAAACGTCAAATTTGAAGAAAAAAATTGTTGAATTTCTGCCAAATCGGGCAACTTTGTTCATTCTAAAGAACGACGCTGCCAATTGGCAGTCAAAATTTATTTTAATAAATGTAAATGACAACAAACGTCAAACTTGCGAAGATTGTCAAATGCCTGCCAGATCTGGCAACTATGAAAAGCGACGCTTCCAATTACCGGTCAATCTCTTTTAAATGAGCATTAAATCATGAACTGTCAAACTTGCTTTAACATTACTTTTAATAAACGTCAATTGAAACGTCAAACTTGATTTGTCAAATTTCTGGAAAATCTGGCAACTCTGTTCACTGTAAAAACGTTGCCAATACAATTTCAACTTAATTAATGTAATTGTTTTGACAGTGAACGTCAAACTTGCAAAGATTTGTCAAATTTCTGGCAGATCTGGCAACTATGTATAAAGCGGCGCTCCCAATTAGCAGTCAATTTTTTTCAAATACTCATTAAATTTTCGTTGATATATCAGACTCTCGATGATCTGTCAAATTTCACGCTTTCCGAATAGAATTTGGCAATCCCGTTCTCGAAAAGACGTCAAATTGTCAAATTTGACAATTATACTCTTTGTTTAAAATTAGATTAACAATTGTTTTAAAAAAAACGTCAAATGAAACGTCAATCTTGATTTGTCAAATTTCTGGGGATCTGTTCAAATTCAATTTAATTATCGTAATTGTTTTGATAACTATGTGTAAAGCGACGCTCCTATTACCGGTCATTTTTTTTAAATGCTCATTAAATCATGGATTGTCAAACTAGCGATAATCTGTCAAATTTCACCCCTTCCGAATAAAATTTGGCAATGCCGTTCCCGAAAGTACGTCAAATTATATTCCTCGTTTAAAATTAGATAAAGCGAATTCTTAATTGTCAAATAACATTTGTTTTAGTAAACGTCAAACTTGATCTAGCAACTATGATCATTGAATAAGTGACACCCCCTATTACATGTCAAATTTTTTTTTTAAATACGCAGTTGTTTGACAACGAATGGAATCGTGAAATGTCAAACTTGCAATCTCTCCCCCCTTCTCCGTAACTGCGACAAATTGCCAAATTAAAATTTTTAGACAAAGCCAGATTTGGCAAAAATGTTGACAAATCAAAATGAAAAGTCTCACTATCTTCTTTTGATCAAAGAGCGTACTTGCCACATCTCACGGTTTGTCGCATTTTTGAGGGCGGCATTGCCAAATCCGTTGTTTCAAAATTGCGATGAATCGCCAGATCTGGCAACCCCGCCAGTGAACTGAATGATGTAATAATTAGGCACTTTGTGAAACGGCGCGCGTCATATATTTTACAGAAGTTATTAGCACATCATCGCGAATGTGTTAAGTTTTATTTATCGCCGAAATTTGCAGGACGATGAACTAATAGACTTAAAAATGGCATGCGGCTGAATTAATTAATATTGTCACGGTAACGCTTCATACGAAAGGAAACTGACAATAATGTACGTCACCGTCCAAATGGAATTCCAAACCTGATAGCTCAATAGCATCGTGCCCTTAAATGGAAGATGATATAAGTCCAAGACGAGTTGGTTGCTTAAGCCAAAGTTTTCATAACGTTATTTGGTTTCAGGTCCGAAACTATGTCTCCTCCAAATGGTGTCCCCCCAGGCAGCGCCGATTCATACACACCCGTCCCAACGTGTCCCCCGAACTCAAACGAAACGGAAAGTGCACAGGAAGAAAGAAAGCTGGAGTTGGAGGAGGCCGAAATGGGAGACGTAACGCGCGAGTCGGACACGTCGTCGGAAGGGCCGGAAATAGTGGTGCCGCCCGATGGTGGTTGGGGCTGGGTTGTGGTTGCGGCGTCGTTCGCCTGCAATATGGTAGTAGATGGAATAATATTTTCTTTCGGAATGTTTCTACCGCATATAATTAAAACGTTTGGCGTGACCAAAGCACACGCAGCTCTAGTCAATTCACTAATGTCAGGATTTTATTTAATGGCCGGACCATTTGCTAGCGCCATTGCGAACCGTTATGGTTTTCGTATCGTTGCTATAACCGGAAGCGTTTTGGGCGCTTTCGCATTTGTCTTGTCTTATTTTGCGACTAGCGTTCAATTCCTCTGCATTTCTTATGGACTTATAGGAGGTTAGTATTTTCTTTT
Organism: Serrognathus titanus; assembly: GCA_039766575.1. Taxonomy (NCBI): domain Eukaryota; kingdom Metazoa; phylum Arthropoda; class Insecta; order Coleoptera; family Lucanidae; genus Serrognathus; species Serrognathus titanus. The sequence continues at coordinate 17,188,402 of CM077911.1, read as the reverse complement.
TCTCTCAGTTCACCACAGAATTTTTTTTTGTTGGCTAACGCCTACCTTCCACTAATCGCTTCGTAGAACAAAAAGGCAAATCGTTTCCAATTCATTATCCCAAAACAAAACGAGGGTTTTTGAAGAAGACTCGCAAAGATATGAGCCCACTCGCAAAGATATGAGCCTTTGCTTTCTCATTATTGCCACTCTCTGGTCCAAACTACCCCTTCCCTATTCTAGCTTCATCCACCATGTTTTCAGGGCAACGCAATTGAGGTCTTCTCTCTCGTTTCAGGAATCGGCTTCGGCTTCATCTACGTTCCGGCCGTGATCACAGTTGGCTTTTATTTCGAGCGATGGCGGGCCTTAGCGACGGGAATAGGAGTTTGTGGATCCGGCATCGGGACTTTCCTCTTCGCCCCCTTATCCAGCCTGTTGATCGATAGGGTGGGGTGGAGGTACGCCCTTTTGGTTCAAGCTTGCGCCGTCATATCCTGCGCCTTCTTCGGAGCCCTCTTCAGGTGAATACACTTCCAATACCCACACCTTCTCTTTTATCCTTTCAGTAATACACCCTCATCTTCTCTTTACCACTTTCAAAATAATAATTTTCATCTCCCCATCTTTTCCGTTACAGACCAGTGAAACCGACGAAATTGAAAGACCTCAAGAAAGAGAAGCCCGAGTTGATGATGGACAGTAGCAAACTACCCCTGGAAACTCGTTTGAAAATGGAGAGGGCGCTCCAGCAAATGAAGAACAACACGGTGGCCCTTAGCCAGAGTACCATCACGCGTATTATGGGGGCGAACAACAACTCGGATTATCCGACGGTCGCCGATGTCTACCATACCATCGGAGTGCCCCAGCACGACCGCGCCAAGAGCCAAGAGAAACGGTTGAGCGTTCCGTTCATCAACGACAAAGATGGGGCTGCGCCCTTGATCACATCCAAGGTCTCCTCGCCTATTGTGATCTCCAATAGGCGTACTGGGGAGAGGAGGGTGAGGACCACGTCTGAGAGCAGTCACCCTCGGAGTCGCAAGGGGACGTTGAATGGGACGGAAGTCAATAGGCCCCTATATAGGGATGATATATTTTTCGGCGCGAGTTTAACACGCTTGCCCCAGTACACCTCGCGTACTTCCATCGAGTATAACTTGGCTGTGACGAGGATCCCCACAAAGCAGGACATCGAGGAAGAGAAGAAGAGTACCTGCAAGATTTGCCCGGAGGCTGTGAGGAGGACCTTGGCGACCATGTTGGACGTGAGCATGCTCAAATCACCTTCGTTCCTACTCCTCTCGGTGAGCGGGGCTTTCACCATGATGGGCTTCTTCGTTCCTTTTATGTACCTCACGGATATGGCGAGAGAGAGCGGGATGCAATCGGATTTGGCCATCTGGTTGGTGTCGACCATCGGCATCGCCAATACCGTCGGGAGGGTCTTATGCGGGATGCTCAGTTCCTTACCGCAAGTCAACGCGCTTTTCGTTAACAACGCCGCACTTACCATTGGTGGGATTGCGACAATTGCAAGTGGGTTATCCAACGAGGATTGGTACCTGTTTACATACTCGGTCATTTTTGGCCTTGCCATATGTAAGTTTATCTTTGTATTTCATTGGAAGGGTCACTAAGTGCGTAATTTCCAGCTTGCTTCGCATCGCTGAGATCGATCTTAGTGGTGGAACTCGTTGGGCTCGACAGGTTAACGAATGCCTTTGGTTTGTTGCTTCTTTTCCAAGGCGTGGCGGCAGCTGTCGGCTCACCAGCCGCAGGTGCCTTTAAGGACGCCACCGACAGTTACGACGCGTCGTTCTACCTCTCGGGGAGTTTGATCCTGGCGTCGGCCATCATGTGCTACCCCCTCAACGCCATAAAAAGGTGGGAGGCCAAGAAGAACAAGGAAGCCAAATCCGCGCCCGTCTGATTCCCCCCACCTCCCACCCCCCTCAGATACAACGTTCCTATTTAAATACATACTCTTAAGGGTCCTCTTGCTCTCGCCAAATTCTAAAGCTACCTCAAGCCTTCTTGAATAACCTACATATAAACCTAAATTAATTTATTTTATTTTTTTTAATGCGTAATGAATCTCTTTTGTTTCCTCCTTTTTTTACACGCAGGGCCGCACATTTCAAATCGCGTCGCCTTAACAGTAGAAAGTAGGCAACCCATTCTACCTTTGAGTGAGGCGTTGCCGCTTCCGCTTCGGAAAGTTCAGGGGTTGCGATTTAAAACGCGCGCCGACAATCCTCCTCCTCCCCATCCGTGCTTCGTTTTTTTAAAGACTGATTTTTTAATCGTGTGTAAATATTTGTTAACGCTATTATTATATTACGTTTTTGTTTAATAATTATTATTGTTTGTATAGTTGTATATAGACTCCTAAAGTGTACATAGTCCTTAACACGCGGTCACATTCCGTTTTGACTTTGTTGCTGTAGAGTAGGCCGTACCAAAATGTAGTTCGCGATAAGTGCAATTAACACATGTTATTTTTGTATATATATAAAAAAATTAAAATAAAGTTTTCGATTTTCAGTCTAATTCACTTTCGCCGAAAATTTTAGATGAGTAAGCGACAGAATCTCAGTTTTGGTTTCAAGCGATAAGCGGGCGCGAGGAAATCGTTTAGTCAAAACACCTTTCGATGCGATGTTTTGACCAAACGATTTCCTCGCTCCTGCTTATCGCTTGGGAATGTTCATCTTAAAATGGCCACTTGACTCTTGATTGTTTAGACTTGCCAAAATGAACATCCACGCGATAAAGATCAGAAGTTTGTTTTTACCGCCTGTGTGCAAAGTTTTAGTTGGCACCCCTGAGAACATCGATGACTGAAAACAACCTGCAGGATAGCCAACTTAAGTTACTCTGGTGACCGACATTTAACGGGATCGAAGAGGGACCCTCAACTAGATGGCGCCACTTCCTAGGAGAGTTGTCGAAAGAGGGGAATTTTTAATATGTAAACAGTATGGCGTTGTGGGCGAAGAAAATGTTGATGTTCATCGAGGCCATATTCTCTATCGGTTTAGATAAGAAGAAACAAAAGAGAACCGAAATAAACAACGGCGAAATGCTGAATGGACGAACGATAAACAAAAGACGATCTCACCGGATAGGAGCGACTGAAAATCAAAAACCCTTCATAAGCTGAAAATAAATGAAAACTCGAAACTTGGCGATTTCCGGCACGAAGGTTTTGAAAATCGAACCTTCATTTGTTTCTTTGCGTTTCATTGTTTCTTTTTTGTAAGCAAAAACAATTGACCATCTCCGACGCGGCGGAAAGGCGTTCGAAAATCAAATCAAACTTCCATTTGTTTCTCAATTTTTTATTAATATTCTTTCGTTTCTTTTTGTAAGCAAAAAAAATCGATGATTTCTGACGGAAATAAAAAATGAAGCTTCCATTTGTTTTCTTGATTGTTTCATCATCTTTCGCAAGAAAAAAATGACAAATGAAACGTTCACGACTTTCATTTGTTCCTTTGAATTGAATTTCTTTTCTTGTAAGCAAGAAAGGAGGTGAAAACAAATAAAAAATTGATGATTTCCGACGCGAAAATTTTGAATATCAAGCTATCATATGTTTGTTTACATTTCATTGTTTTTCTTAGTTTTTTTCGTAAGTAAGAAAAGTCGACGATCGCCGACAGGAAGCTTCCGATAATCAAATAAATCAGGCTTTCATTTGTTTCTTTATATTTCCATTATTTTTCTTACTTTCTTTTTGTAAAAAATAATCGAACTCCTTTTGAAAATCAAGCTTTCAATTGTTTCTTTTCATTTCATTTTTTACTTTGTTTGTTTTTGAAATAAAAAAATCGTCAGTGTACGGCGGAAGAGAAAAAAGCATTTGAAAATTAAATAAATCGAGTTTTTATTTGTAACAAATGAAAAATCGACTTTCATTTGTTTCTTTCCACTTCGTTATTTTTTTTTGTTTCTTTTTGTAATAAAATATCCACAATGTCCTTTGTATTTTTATCTTTTTATAAGTGAAAAATAACAAACACGAAAAATCGACGAAAAGTCTTTGAAAACCAAACAAAATCGAGCTTTCATTTGTTTTTTTTTTGTCTGTAGTTTTCATTATTTTTTTTTAAGCGAAAAATAACAAATGAAAAATCGACGATTTCCGGCGCGAAGTTTTTGAAAATCAAACTTTCGTTTGTTTGTAATAAATCAGGCTCTCATTAGTTTGTTTGTATTTCGTTATTCTTTTGTAAGCAAGAAATAACAAACGAAAAATCGACGAAGATTTTGAAAACTTTCATTTGTCTCTCTCCGTTTAATTATTTTTCCTTGTTTCTTTCGTAATAAAGAAATCGACGATTTTCGGCGGAAAACCTATGAAAATTAAATAAATTAAGTTTTCTTTTGTTTCTTTGCATTTCAAATATTGTAAGTGAAAAATAACAAATGAAAAACCGACTTTCATTTGTTTCTTTTTGTAATAAAAAAGTCGTTAATGTCCTTGGGAAAGCGTTTAAAAATCAAATATATAAATCAAGCTTTCATTTGTTTCTTTGTATACTTTTTTTTTGTAAGCGAAAAATAACAATTGAAAAATCGACAATTTCCGCCGCGAAACTTTTTAAAATTAAACTTTCGTTTGTTTTTTTAGTTTTCATTTGTTTCTTTGTATTTCATTATTTTAAACGAAAAAAACAAACGAAAAGTCGACTTTCATCTGTTTCTTTCTACTTCATTAGTTTTCTTTGTTTCTTTTTATAATAAAAAAATCGTCGATATCCTTCGGAAAAACTTTGAAAATCAAATAAATCAGCCTTCACTTGTTTCTGGATATTTAATTATTATTATTTTTTTTGTAAGCGAAAAATAACAAGCAAAATATTGACTTTCGTTTGTTTCTTTCTATTTCGTTACTTTTCTTTGTTTCTTTCTATTTCGTTACTTTTCTTTGATTCTTTCTGTAATCAAAAAATCGACGATGTCCTTCGAAAAGATTTTGAAAATCAAATAAATCAAGATTTCATTTGTTTCTTTGTATTTCATTGTTTTTTTTTTTTTTTGTAAGCGAAAAATAACAATTGAAAAATCGACTATTTTTAAAATCTTTTAAAACTTTCGTTTGTTTCCTTGCATTTTTGATTTGTTTCTTTGTATTTCATTGTCATAAGCGAAAAAACAAATGAAAGGTCGATTTTCGCTTGTTTCTTTCTACTTCGTCGTTATTCTTTGTTTCTTTTTGTAATAAAAAAATCGTCGAAAATCGAACAAATCAGCCTTCATTTGTTTCTAGGAATTTACATTTTTTTTTTGTAAGGGAAAATTGAAAAATCGACGATTTTTGGCGTTTAAAAATCAAACTTTCATTTGTTTCTTTGCATTTCATTATTTTTCTTCGTTGAGAAATCTTTGAAAATCAAATATTCATTTGTTTCTTGGTATTTCAATTCCTCTGTGTAAATGAAAAATCGACGATTTCCGACGCGAAACTTTCGAACAGTAAACTTTCATTTGTTTCTTTGAATTTAATTATTTTCTTTTTTTGTAAGAGAAAAATAACAATTGAAAAATCTACATCATAGTAAGACAAGAAAAGAAAAACAAAAACAAGATGACTTTCTCCTTGAAATGACGCAAAACAAAAGCGAACGCGCTCGATTTCACGACGAATTCGACTTCTTTTTTCAAAAAAAAAGAAAAAAATTGAAAGATCGAAACAAAAGGCGATCAAGCTTACGTCGACTTCTTGAAAATTCGAAAAACAAAACAAGAGACGATCTACATCATCATTCCTTGAGATGGCGAAAAAAAAAAACAAAAACAAACACGCTTGATTTCACGACCAATTCGACTTCTTTATTAAAAAAAAAAAAAAACAAAATTCGAAAGACCGAAACAAAAGGTGATCGAGCTTACGTCGATTTCTTGAAAATTCTAAAAACAAAGCAAGAGACGATCTACATCATAGCAAGACAAAAAAAAAACAAAAACAACACTTTTTTCTTGAGATGGCGAAAAACAAAAACAAGCGCGTTCGATTTCACGATGAAATCGACTTCTTTTTTACAAAAATGCAAATCGAAACAAAAAGCGATCGAGGAGCTTACGTCGACTTCGAGAAAATTTGTAAAACGAAACAAGAGATGATCTACATCTTCATAGGACAAGAAAAAAAAACAAAAACTAGACTTTTCTCTTGAGATGGTGAAAAACAAAAACGAACGCGCTCGATTTCACGACGAATTCGGCTTCTTTTTAAAAAAAAAAAGTCGAAAGATCGAAATAAAAGGCGATCGAGATTACATCAACTTCATGAAAATTCGAAAAATAAAACAAGAGACGATCTACATAATAATAATAGTAATAATAATATCATAGTAAGACAAGAAAAAAAAAACAAGAACAAGACAAAACAAAAACAAACGCGCTCGATTTCACGCCGAATTCGACTTCTTTTAATAACACGTGGCCGTTGGGAGTGTGGCTCCCTCTTCCGAACAAAAAACAATGGTTCTGAATTAAGATTAAGAACGGGATCATTCGTTGGTTATCTAGAAAGCTGTGATCCAATCGGCATTAGTTGCACAGTTTCTTAACAGATGCCACTGTCAATGAAAATCTTGAAAGATATAAATTTGAGTTTCAAGTACACTCTTGTTATAATTTTTTTTGAAACACTTTCAACTCTTGAAAATTAGATTTTCAAATTGCAAGACATAAAAGATGTTAGCATCCCAGTCGGCATCGTTGATTAATTAATTAATTTCCTGCCTTACCTACACTGATCGATTCGTGATGCCCTCGATGAACAGAAATTGTATTTGTAGCTAACAGAGGGCGCTGGGTATTCCCGCGCGCTACAACTTCAACTTAAAACTGCCCCACCGCCATTTTCGGCCTCTCGCAGTAAAAAAGAAAAAATCAAATTCTCCGCATTATTAACCGCGTTCATAATCTAATGATTATTTACGAATTGACATTTTTGCCCGCGCGCTATTTATAGACACACGTCTGCATAGTCACTTTAAGGTGTGTTCGGCTTAAGTTATTTGCGTGATTTATTTCAAGCATAACGCAAAAGACTTTACATATGTATTTAATAATGCAATAGCACTTACTATTTGCAGAAGGAATTAACAAGTTTCACCGTAATTTTATTTGTATAAATCGAAGGCCGAATTGTAAAGAAATGGCTTTAAGGAAAAAGGAAGTGTAACACAGAATTGAGAATTTTAGAAACGTTTCCTATTTTCGTCGTGTTCAGTAGAGGTTTCAGGCGCACTTTTCTTAAGCTGTGCGTTACGTCAACGAAGTTAATTAAATTTGCTTAAGTAAACACGGGGGGGCCCAAGCTCGAAATGAAGCGCGCAAGAGAGAAAGTGTCCCTGCTCTTTGCGGGACACTTTCACTGCGTAACGTGTCCCCTTTTGTCCGTTTGTCTTCGAGATTCACCTTCAATCTTTGTTTGTTCGCGGATCAAGTGACCTTTGGGCTTTTATTTATTCGCTGGTTCCGCGTTTGCATGCACTCTTGGATTTTATGTCTTCGGAGTTACATAAATTTCCAATTACCAAGCAGCGTTCAGGATGTGCCCACAAAGAATTTTAATTATTGTGAACGTCGCGACCGGCATTTTATTTATTAACGCGTTTTAAACTTTTCCGCAATTTCTTTAAACAAATTTCAAACTAAAATTCACGTTATAATTCGTTTGTCAAGCAAAAGATGGTGACAGTACATCAATATTATACACATTTTTACCTTTTTGTTGTATTTGTTGCATTTTATTTATTAACGCGTTTTAAACTTTTCCGCAATTTCTTTAAACAAATTTCAAACTAAAATTCACGTTATAATTCGTTTGTCAAGCAAAAGATGGTGACAGTACATCAATATTATACACATTTTTACCTTTTTGTTGTAAATAAATTCTGCGATTAACTTGGACAAGTCGGTTTGGCTTGGTTTGCAGTGGAATTCTCGAGCTACGCTTCTGTTAACGACTCCCCAAATAGGGTCTAAACAGTTGTACAGTTGTAATCGAGGAATCCATTGCAATCAAAACCAACTTGCAACAAAATTTTTGATAATAATAATCATTATAAAAAAAAGAATGTTAAGGTTTCCAATTATTCAGTCGAAACAACAAATTTCTTCGTTTAGTTTCCGGTAGATGGCGCTTAAAAACGTCATGCTTATCATAACTTATTTAAAAAAAGCGGTTCTTTAAACTTCGTTTTCCTAAAGGTTGCGCTGGTTCCTCTCTATTGTTTAACAAGATTTCATCGAAGAGAAACAATTGATAATCGTTGAAGTAAGAAAACAATTGATAATCGCGCAGGGAAAAAAGCAAAGAAATCAGAAAAATTGAAGAAAAATGAACAAAAAATTAACAAAAAATTAACTTACATCAAAGAAAGTAATTGACGATCGTCCAACAAGGAAAACAATTGACAATCGCGCATGGAAAAAAGCGAAATTATGAAACTATCGAAGAAAAAAGAAACAAAAAAATAATTTATATAAAAAGATGATAATCGTCCAAGAAGGAAAACAATTGAGAATCGTGCATTGAAAGAAACAAAGCAACGAAAAAATTGAAGGGAAAAGAATACAAAAAATTATTATTGTAGAAATCGAAGAAAAAAATTGACAAACGTGTACGGAAAAAATTAAGAAATTAAACAATAGAAGCAAAATTAACAAAAAATGAAATTATATCGAAGAAAAAACAATTGACAATCGTCCAAGAAGGAAAACAGTTGACAATCGCGCGTGGAGAAAAGCAAATCAACGAAAATATTGGAGGGAAAAAAAAAACAAAAACTTAATTTACATAAAAAATGATAGCCGTTCAAGAAGGAAAACAATTGGCAATCGTGCATTGAAAAAAGTAAAGAAACTAAAAAATTTCTAAGAAAAAAATACAAAAAATTAACTTACATCAAGAAATCGAAGAAAAACAATTGATAATCGTCCAAGAAGGAAAAAAATTGTCAATCGTGCATGGGATGAGGCAAATAAATGGAAGGAAAATTAACTTACATCGAAAAAAAAACAATCGATAATCGTCCAAGAAGGAAAACAATTCACAATCGTGTATGGAATAAAGCAAAGAAATCAAGAAATTGAAGAAAAATTAACAAAAAATTAACTTACATCGTCCAAGAAGGAAAACAATTGACAATCGTACATGGAAAAAGGTAAAGCAACGAAAAAATTGAAGAAAAAATATAAAAAATTAACTCACATCGAAGAAATCGAAGAAAAACAATTTATAATCGCCCAAGAAAGAAAACAATTGACAATCGTTCATTGAATAAACCAAAGAAATTAAAAAATTGAAGCAAATTTAACAAAAAATTAACTTACATCGTCCAAGAAGGAAAACAATTGACAATCGTACATGGAAAAAGGTAAAGCAACGAAAAAATTGAAGAAAAAATACAAAAAATTAACTCACATCGAAGAAATCGAAGAAAAACAATTGACAATCGTCCAAGAAAGGAAACAGTTGACAATCATGCATTGAATAAAGCAAAGAAATCAAAAGATTGAAACTAAATTAACAAAAAATTAACTTAACTTAACGTGTGGTAAAAAATAAAGCAACGAAAAAATTGAAAGAAAAAAATGCAAAAAATTAATTTACGTCAAAGAAATCGAAGAAAAACAATTGATAATCATGTACGGAAAAAAGCAAAGAAATTAGAAAAATGAATCAAAATTAACTTACATCGAAAAAAAAAACAATTGACAATCGTTCTTGGTAAAAAGCGGATCAACGAAAAAGTTGAAGGAAAATGGCAAGAAATAATAAAAATACGACGTACGTCAGAGAAAGACAACTGATAATCGCCCAAGAAGAGTTATCATTTTGACGAAGAACGACAATAATTGAAAAAGAATAACTCAGAATGATGAGAAATAATTGACCGTTGGTAATGAAAAAAAAAAAAAAAATTGACAATCGTTTATGAAAGAAACAAAACATAATTGGCAGTTGATCGTGAAGAAAAACAATTGATGACCGTTCTCAAAAAAATATATACAGAACAAAAGGCAGTCGTGAAATAAAAGGACAAAAGAACAATTTACGTTGACTGACGAAAAGTATTTAGAAATTGTTCATGAGAAGAACCAAAAAAACGTAAAAGATTGATTAAAAAAATTGACAGCCACTAATGAAAAAAAAAAATAATAATTGAAAATCGCTCATGAAGAAAAACAATTGATATTGTTTATGAGATAAACATGTATGAAATCAAACCAAAGCTGTGACATAAAGTTGAAGGAAAACGGCAACAACAAAGTTCGTGGAGGAAATCTTCCATGTATTATAGAATAATAACTGGAGAAGAGAAACAATTGATAACCGTTGATAAGTTTTTATTAGAGTACGGCAAAGTCAATAAATGAGAATAAGTGAGACTCGTTTTCCCAGAATAAATATATTCCTAAGAGAAACTCTGCCGGGTTCTAGTTATCACTGAATCTCAAAATCTTCGACATTGAAAAGCCTGCGCACGAATTGGAAGCTTCTACCCCCGATCCTCCTATATTTAAATTTTCGAACGTGTTATCCTACAGGGAGTGACACTCAAAAAAAGCAATAAAATAAAACTTTTGACCTAGTGACTTCCACGTGAAGACACGTTCAAGTTTGTGCTTGCTTCCGCCTTGTCCAAAACTGTTTTTTGTTTTGGATTGTACCGCTAGGACAAGACGAGGTCTGCTTGTAAATAACGCAAAAAGTCTTTGACCCTTGATGATATCATTAAAATCCAATTTATAACGTTACTCCAAAATCGTTCTCCAGTTTCTTATACGCTCGTTGGTATTCGTGGCGTATACGTACGTGTCGGGTGCGCTCGTCGGTGATGGACGAGAACGAAACTCGAATAAATCCGATTAATATGCGCGAAAGCCCGCTTCCGGTTTTCGTATATTTTCTTCGTTTCGTAACGAATTGCGCAAGCGACGCAAAACATAAATCAAACAAAACCCGCCGCAGTTTTCTTGGAAGTAAACGAGCGCGAGCTGGAATGCGCGTGTATACTTATGCACATGCTAATCGCCTTCCTTTCTTCCTCATTTTACCACTTTTCTCTCTTTTGTTCTTTCAGTGTTTTGTGGCTTACGTAACAACGTAAAAGTCAGGAAGGAAACACTAGCAGCTCGTTCTTTAGTTGCTTTGTAAATGTGCATATGTTGCCGTAAAGGTACGCAAATGTCAATCAAAATGAACCTTCACCTAATTCCTCCAGGCCTACGCTAATACCAAGTCTTCTGCCTACGGGGATGTCCCCGTGCATTCCTTCTAGCAAAGGCGCGGTCAAAAAACTGTGACAGGTTGAAACGCGCTCCGTTATCCAAACTTGGCCTTCAGGTTCAGAATAATCAACGAATGTGTGATTGAAGGTTGACTTTAACAACGTTCTTGCCTTAACCTTTGCTCGCCAAGAAAATGGTTCAAGTGTACGCGCGCCTGAAATTCGGTCATGTACAGTGACGGGCAAAGTTAATGGGACGCGTTGAAAAACCGAACTCATGCATTCGCATACCGATGATTTCGTTGAAACTTGAAAAAAGGAGGAAAACTAGTTAAGAAAAAAACGCAAATTTTCTTTTATTTTATTGGACGTAATTTAATGTCGTGTGCAGGCACTCCTTTACTTCACCAAGGTGAACTTGTAAAAGGTTGGTTCACTCATGAAAAGTAACGTGTTGCCACTTAATGTCCCGACCTTTATGATGAGCCCTGCTTCATTAGTTACCGCAATTATGGCAGACAGAAATTTCATTCTGGTTTGTTTTAATGAGTGAGTGTGACAAAGACAGATTTACGCATTGTACGCCTTCTATTTCAGAGACATATTCGTTGTGAAGTAATACAAGAAAACCATTCATCGACAACATCGCCATCTATTGATACTATCAGTAAATTAGAAAAAAAAGTATCAGGAGATTCCAAGAGGGTTCGATGCGAATATATAGATTCGATGTACTTCATGCGAAAGATGAATGACTTTCATTTGTTTAAGGCTAAGAGCGGAACTTTTTCGACCATCACAAGTAGATAAATTGAAGTGAAATTTATGATCGCCATCTATTGATAACATCTGCGAATTAAAAATAAACGTATCAGGAAATTCCAAGAGGATTAGACGCGAATATATCTGATAGGTTAAGCGAAATGTCACTTTGACATTTGAGACGTCAAAAAGCGGAAATATAAATACGCAGCTTCATAGCTCTATCGATTCACTGCTGCAAAGTACCTCAGAGTATTTCCATCTCCTACTATTACGTGATGTCAGAGCTAGACGAGAATGTTTGAGAATACTCTGGAGCAAAGAACCAGCGATAACATCGCCATCTATTGATAGTATCTGCAAATTAGAAACAAAAGCATTAGGAGATTCCAAGATGATTCGATGCGAATGTATAGATTGGAAGTTCCCCATGAAAAAGTTGAATGATTTTTATTTGTTTAAGGCTAAGAGCGGAACTTTTTCGACCATCACACGTATGTGAATTGAAGTGAAGTTAATAATCGCCATCTATTGATAATATCTGCAAATTAAAAACAAAAGTATGATGAGATTCCAAGAGGATTCGATTCGAATGTATAGACTGAATGTTTCTCTAACACAAAAGTTGAATGACTTTGTTTTCTTTTTTGAAATAATTTCAATTTGCATGTTTTCCTTTTTGTGTCTGTGTGTGTGAATTTGATCATTTCTCATTCACGATTTATTCTGGGCGTGAGTGAGTCAGGGAATCGAAATCCACTTTTTCCTTCCGCCGTTTTCGCTTCCGATTTTGTATTCGCCGCGCGTCCTCCGTTTTCTCCGGTTTTAAGAAGCGCCTTGTGTCCGTGATTTCCTCAAGGTTCGGGCTGCGCCCACCCGGTGAAATACTCCGAGTGTCCGCTAAATATTCAAATGTATTCTCGCGATTTACTTTCACTGTACACGCCCAGGCGCAGCACTGATCTCGCGAACGCCCCTGGATTCGTAATGTGGCTGGAATGCGCGAGTTTTCGAGATTTTTCCCTCTCGGAGGTACCCGAACGCATGCACGTAGAATTCGCAGAGAAAATGAAATCAATCGGACCTTACGTATTTCATGAAACAGAAATCGCAACAGAAGATTGCTGCATTTTATATTTGTGCGTAATTTAAAGAGAGTGAGTCGACCTTCCACGTATACACCTTGACTTCTAGACAAATTGCAGATCGTTTACAATAATTAATTAATATTTAGGAGAAGCAACAAGGCGCTAACTATTGTAAAAAAATGGCGACACTATAAAAACGAAGCAAATGCACACGCTTATCAATTTCAAAATTTAAAAGATAGCTCCAATGATTTTTTGTGTCGCGTTTCATGTCTTCGTTAAATTCTGTTCAGCGCCATCTATCAACGTAGTGGCAAACTAAAGAGAAATTTGTTTTAAATAGTCCACCGCCATCTATCGACACAATGGCTAATCTGGTTATTTTCCTGAAGAAGTTTTAATCGGAGCCGACTTGTTTTGTTTTTTTTTTGGAACTCCGCGCTTTTAAAGATTCTTCCTTGCATTGCGTTCAAAATTTGTTACGAGTTGTTCACCGCCATCTATCGACGCAGTAGAATATTTTTTCCTAAGAAATGTTGACCAAAACCGAGTAGTTTCTTTGAAACTCCTGGTTTTTAATGATTTTATCCTCGCGTCGCGTTCAAGATTCACTTGGAACAGTCCATCGCCATCTATCGACGCACCTGGTAGAAAGCTGAATTGAAATTTCTAGAAGGCTCCGGTACCATCTAGCACTCACTCGAGTATAGTGGAAAACTTCGGAAACAAGAACAAAGAATTAAACTGCGCTACTTGGTGAGAGATTACGCAAATAACAAATTTCCTTACTTGCTGATAGATGGTATTAGTAACAAAAAAAATTGAGGTATTTGGTGATAGATGGCGCTAGTAAATGGTTAACCTAAATCGACTTCTTTCAATTTCTTGTTTTTCTTGAGACTCCATTCCTTTAATTATTTTTTTTAAATCACATTCAAGTTCACTGTCAAGTTTTGTTTTAAATAGGCCACTGACATCTATCGATATAATAGCAAATCTGAAAAAAGTCCTTTAAAGATTTTTCCTTGTGTCGCGTTCCAAATTTCTTTCGAATCGTTCGTCGCCATCTGTCGACGCAGTGGCAATTAAAAAAAAAGAATCCAAATGAATGTTAACCAGAAATGACTTGTTTTCATGTTACGTTTTTTTTTTTTGAGACTTCTGCCATTTAATGATTTTTTTTTTGAGTTGCGTTCAAGTTCACTGTCAAGTTTTGTTTCAAATAATCCACCGCCATCTATCGACGCAATGGCAGAACTAAAAAATACTTCTCCGGCCCTTTTTTTAAAGATTTTTCTTTTGTTTGAAATTGTTCACCGCCATCTATCGACGCAGTGGCAAATCTAAAACAAAATTTCTAAACAAATGTTAACCAGAATCGACTTTTATTTTTTGTTCTTTTTTGGGACTGCAGCCTTTCAATGATTTCTTAAAAATAGAAATTTAAAGAAATACATCACACTACTTAGCAGGAAAACCAAATAAGGCAAATTAACAGAAACACGATAACCTGTGTTTAAAAATTAAAAAAAAAAAATGCCAAGACGAAATGAAAGAAACCTGAGAGTTTCCTTAAAAATTTTAAAATTAACAAAAAAAAGTTATCGAACAAATGGAGACGCCAATATAGTAAAAAAATAAGAAGAAAACAAAAGAAAACTGAAGCAAAGAACGACGGCTAGAAACGATTGTAACTCAAAAGACAAAAAAAAGAAAACGAATAAAAAATCGACGATTTTCGATACGAAACGCTTGAAAATCAAATCAAGCTATCATTTGTTTCTTTATATTTCATTTTTTCTTTTCCTTGTAAGCGAGAAAGAAGTTGAGAACAAATGCAAAATTGACGATTTTCGGTGCAAAGCTTTTAAAAATCAAGTCAAGTTTTCATTTGTCTCTTTTTGGATTTTTTTACTTTTTCTCCTTTTTCTTGTAGACAACGAAGAAGCTGAAAACAAATCGAAAATCGACGATTTCCAGCGCGAAGCTTTCAAAAATCAAAACAAGTGTTCACTTGTTTTTTTTTTGTACTTTTTCATTTGTTTTTTTTTTTTTGTATCTTTTCATTTTTCCCCTTTCTTCTTGTAAGCAAAAATGAAGCTGAGAACAGTATTGAAAAAAAAAGACGATTTTCAGCGCGAAGCTTTGAAAATGAAATCAAGTTTTCATTTTTTTTTTTGTATCTTTTCATTTTGTCTCTTTCTTCTTGTAAGTAAAAATTAAACTGAGAAAAGTATGAAAAAAAAAAGACGATTGTCAGCGTGCAGCTTTTGAAAATCAAATCAAGTTTTCATTTGTTTTTTTTTTGTATTTTTTTTTTGTATTTTTTCACTTTTTCATTTTTCCTTCTTTCTTCTTGTAAGCAAAAATGAAACTTTGAATAGTATTGAAAAAACAAGACGATTTCCAGCGCGAAGCTTTTGAAAATTAAATCAAGTTTTCTTTTGTATTTTTTGTTTTTTTTTGTATTTTCTCAGTTTTTCTCTTTCTTTTTGCAGGCAAAAATGAAGCGGAGAACAATATTGAAAAAACAAAACGACTTTCAGCGCGAAGTTTTGTGGAAATCAAATAAAGCTTTAATTTATTTTTCAAAATATTTTTTCATTTGTTTTTCTTTTGTATTTTTTTTATTTATTTTTTCCTTCTTGTAAGCAAGAACGAAGCTGAGAACAGTATTAAAAAAAAACAAGACGAATTCTAGCGCGAAAATTTTGAAAACCAAATCAAGTCCTCATTTGTTTTTTTTTTGGATTTTTTGTTTTTCTGCATTTATTGTTTTTTTTGCATTTTTCCATTTTTCCTCTTTCTTCTTGCAAGCAAAAATGAAGCTGAAAACAGTTATCGAAAAAACAAAACGATTTTCAGCACGAAGTTTTTGAAAATGAAATGAAGCTTTCGTTTGTTTTTTTTCTGTATTTTTTGTTTGTTTCTTTTTGGGTATTTTTTCATTTTTTCCTTTCTTCTTGTAAGCGAAAACGAAGCTGAGAACAGCGAAGCTTTTAAAAATCAAATCAAGCTTTCATTTGTTTTTTTTTTTGTATTTTTTCATTTATCTTTTTTTGTATTTTTTATTTTTTATTTGTATTTTTCAATTTTTTAATTTTTGCCCCTTTCTTCTTGCAAGTAAATATGAAGCTGAGAACCTGATTGAAAAAATAAGACGATTTCCAGCGTGAAGCTTTTGAAAATCGAATCAAGCTTTCATTTGTTTTTTTTTGAATCTTTTCACTTTTTCTCTTTTCTTCTTGTAAGCAAAAACGAAGCTAGCTGAGAACAGTATTGAAAAAAAAGACGATTTCCAGCGCGAAGTTTTTGAAAATCAAATCAAGCTTTCATTTGTTTTCTTTTTCGTATTTTTTATTTGTTCTTTTTTGTATTATTTCACTTTTTCTTATCGCTCTTGTTCATTTTTTTCTTCGTTCTTCGTATTGCGTCATTCATCGTTCTAGTAATTCTAGTGCTCGCATCCGTTTGGATGTTCTAGCCGTTCGTCCTCGCTACCGTCCTTCGGCGCCTAGCAAAAGCCACGACAGGCAACCATACATGCGAGTTTGATACGTCAATAGAGTATCAACTCGCAAACGCTTTAAACGTTGTGCGGAGTCCTTATATAAAATTTACATAGTCTTGTAATACATAGGTAATAAATGGGGTCAGTTCTTACATAATGGATGAACGTGCAGAGGCATATCTATTAACTATCAAAGCAATCTTTGAAACAAAAAAAAAAATACGGAAACGAGGCTAAGGTTTCCTGCTTAATCTATCATCGAAGTCTCCAAGTTTCTGGCATATTCAGGATTTTTATTATTATAGGTTTTTTTTTCTGTCAGAGTGCACCGAATTAAAAAAGATTGATTGACGCATGTTATTGGCATATTTTTTATATTTTAGAAGATAAAAAGTAATCAACGTTGGTTATTATTTAGATCCAGAACAAAACCCGTTGGTAACACATCACATTCTTCACTAAGCAAACCTCCTAAGTCGCATTTCTTGAACAACAATTAATTGTTATAATAACGACAAGCGTCAAATGTGGATCGATAAACAGCATAATATAAGACAATGCCTTCATTGTCTGTGTGTGTGTTATATCAGCGGGTTCTTGCGCAATCGTACGTTATTGTTTCGCGTTGTTTCACCTCTGGCTGGCGCAATTCCCCACGTGCTTTATTATTTCATTTATTATGCAGTTTCGGTTTCCCCATCGGGAGCGACTTTAACTCCGGATTAGGAAAAACGAACCCGGTCTTCCTTGCCGACCCAAAAAAAATAAAACGGCGCGATGCAGACGCACGTATATTTTGCAATAACAAAATCGTAGATCCGCCGAACGGTAAAAGAAGACGTCTTCGACAGTGGCCGGTGGCTATTATTAGAAATGAAAAGTCGTTCTCCTTGAAGAGATGGGCAGCGTTCGCTCTCTGGCACACTGAACTAATGCTGCGGACGGACCGGACCGGTCCCGGGCTCATCGTGGAAGGCGTGACCTTAATTCGGACGAAAAGATTTCGGACGAAAGGTGAATTAAATGTCATGCACTTATATGGACAACGGTAGCGACCTCAACGGCAGCCGAATCAATTCCAGAGAGTCGTGACGGTTTGCAATCACGACCGGACAAATTACTCCGCAGTAAAGATAAGAGATTGATGGAGGAGAAGAAGAAGAAGACAAAGTAGAAAGCGAAAGTATATTTGTTATTGTTGAATTATTATTTGAGATTTTCTTAATAAAAAATTTAAGTGTTTGGCCTGAGTACGCAAGAAACTTGGAGACTTCAATGATAGATCAGGCGAGGAACTCGTCTGTTTTGATTTTTTTTTTTTAAATATGTTTGTTGGTTTCTTGTAGTGACTGCGTTGGTAGTCGACGTGGCCTCAGAAATTCCTCTGCGCGCTCATCAACATTCAAAATGGGTGCAGTTTTCGTGCGCGCCGCATGAAAACGCATAAATTACGCCGTCTGTTATTACTCAGACATCCGTTAGTTTACTAGCGGGTGATGGTGATCACGTTCTTCTGCCGGCTGAAGGAAGTCACGGCCGCCGACGTCTTCAGCCGAAGAAATTTAATTTAACTATTCACGCTCTTATTTAAAGAACGGTGCGAATTTTTTCTAGTTTATGGGAACTCGCGCTTTTCGCAAACGCCCCGTACGCAAGAAAGCTGAAATGCCCCCGATTGTGAGAATAGATCTAATCTGCATTTACGCGTGCTAATTGGCAATTAAAAAATGGAAAAAATAATCGCGGCGCGCGCTCGAGTTCACAGCCAATTAAAAACGATAATTGCGATGATTTTTCTTAAAAGAAATTCCACAGAGAAGAAAAATATGTTGCGTGATCGATTAAGAAATTCTAACAAATGTGAGGTGCTGGCTAAAATCGGGGGAAAGAAAATTTTGCTTCTTTTCATAACTACTCTATTTGCTTCGAAATAGCATAGAATAAAATCGATCTATGCATTATTAACTGCGCGCCCTCAAGGAAACGATTTTCTCCTTCGACATTTTTCTCTTCGGTTTACGACACTCCAACCTTCGCAGCAGCGTTACATAAACGGTGTTTCTATTAATAAGAACTTTGGTTCTGCAAATTTTCGCCTGCACAGAAAAAGACGTGCTTCCGACTCGCGAAAAAATCCTGAACGCCGTTGAAACAAAACGCTTGATGGCATTGACATTTATTCAGACGCTTTGTGAACTTTAACTCGGATTTAACATTTTCTTGTGGATACTCAGGTAAATGCACGACGTTATTTTATAATTACATGACCCCGGGATAAAGCAAAATGCCATCATATCATACTCGTGCGATATTTGACACTTTCTACATTTGTTTCGTTCAAAAGCAGTTTTCGAGCAGCTTTCTAACAAATTCATTTCAGGTGTAAAGCTGCGGCCTTCTGCTTCACTCATAAACTCATCGCTCCAATGATCGCCTTTAACAAACATAAAAGTCGACTAATAACTACGGCAATATCTTTAGGTTTGCGTTAATAGAAACGACACAATTATGTCAATTATCGCGCGAGAAAAGTGGATCAAGAGCAAACAAGCCCGTCCTGTTCTTTCGTTTTCACCTCAAACGTTCGTTTCCATTAACAAACAAACAAACAAAGACTTAGGCACAACCGACCAACCGAGGGGGGCGGCAATTTTACTTTTCGTTTTGCGGTCGCCCTGGAACGGGCCTCGAATAAACAAACGACAATCCACAAACGAATTTATCGATAAGTCTCGGTCCGCACACCCGGCGATATTTTATGTGTTTCTCTGAAAAAAGGTGCAGCTTCGTTTTGTTCATTTTACTAACGCGCGGAGACTTTAACGGTTGGCCAGAACACAATACCAGCGACGAAAATATTCTCGCAGTAGAAATTGTAGAAATTAAATTGAAATCTCCTCGGTAAAATGTGGGGCGGTGACCGAGGAATGCAGATGGCGTGAAGGAATTGGATCAAGGTGGTCTGGAGTTGGTTGGGCGCGGTGTTTTCCACGCACTAGGAAATTGTCGTGTGTGCGGACGAAACAGTGTCACGGCGATATTTCGGCGGCGGCAATGAGAAACGCGATTTTTGGCCCGCTTTCCACCGCCGAAATCCTTGACGTGATACGATCGCAAACTTGGGTATATTTTTTTTTTGTTAAAATATTATTGGCAGATATTTTTTTTACATCGCTCTGCCCGTATTATATTACTAAACCATGCATCAAAATGTATAATTCCGTCACTACTTTAAAAAAAATTACATTTGTTTAAAGCTCCATTTTATAGTACTTTTGTACTACAATAAATTCATATAGAATATTTTTTTGTATACAATTCTATATCTTATGTAAAATTTACGACAACAGACCGTGAAGTAAAGATTTTATTTTCACATTTTGTTGCATAAAGTTCCACGTATTGTGCGAAACTATAATAGAATCGCAATGAAAATTTTTCTACAATTTCAAAATGATTTTATTATTAATTGATTAGAAAAAAATACCATTGAATATGTTAACATCTTACACAAATTGTTGAATAGTGTTGAAGTGGGGCGTAATCACGTAATTATTTGCTTCGTCTTATTGGTTGTTTAATGATAGAACGTCCAAGCATCTGTCCTGCTGGAAGGTGCTTCCAGAAGGACAGCTGGACAAACCTGTCTGTCTTGTCGACAGTACGCTATTTTTAAATGAGAGTTGTCCTTCCAGAAGGACGCGTGCGGATTCCAGCAGTACAGAAACATATTCCATAGGCGGGTTAGATGATATTTAAATTTTCTATTTATCCTTATTATTAATAATATTTTATTAAACATCATCTTCACTTGAAGAGGAAGATGATGAAATTTCAAATTGTTTCGATTTCGTCGATTTATTTTTACTACTTGTACTCACTTCTTGAATGCAAGATGAAACGTTTTTGTTCTTTCTGCATGTATCATCATTTTTTCTTAGCTGATTTTCTTCTGGGTCTACTAAAAATGAATGAAAAACTCCAGATTAAATTAAAATATGTATTATATACTCGTATAATAATATATATACCTAAGTAGGCATATATATGGATTCTTTTAGATAGAAAGTGAAAATCTGGTCATCTTTTAATAACTAGTGAAACCTAGTTTGTAGTTTTTAAAAATAACTGTTGGTAATGTTGACACTGTTACCCATTTCTACTAAGTTATTTTCAAAATTATGAATTATTTAAATACTTTTTTAAATGCCACACTGCATTGTCTACTTACCATGTTTTTTTAGCTTCTTCTTATTATCGAGATCCCACAGAACAGTTGCACAGACTCACTTATTTCCGTTATAGTTCCATAATACACCGCACTCAAATAATTTTCTCCAAAAAAGGACTTGCACCAATTATAATTAGGTTTCCTGTCAAAATTGGTCGCTTTTGTGCTGACTCTATCGTGAACCGATAATAATTCTGAAGAGACATATTTATATATTTAGCACGCCCCTGGAGCTGCACATACTGATGAAGAAAATACACTTCTCCTCGTATTTTTGTTACTACTAGTCCTAACAAGTTGATACTTGCACATTAGATAGGCAAAATTTTACGACGGAATCAATGGTGATTATTTCGTCCTCCTGAGAGGATGGGATCCCATTAAAAACAATGGTGTTCAAATTAGGTCCTGCTGGTAGGACAGCGCGTACTGCCGGTAGGACGCTTGGACATTCTATTATTAATGCGGATGAAGATTAGGTAGCCTACGTGACTCTGTTTGACTGTCACCTATTTATTTATAATGAATGAATTTGTGAAAAATAAACCGTCTGAACGTGAATTCATTACAGTGCTGCACAAATTATTTGAAGGTAAACACCAATGTTTCCAAATGAAATATTACTTTATCTTATTTTTCAGCGTGTATAGATGACCCAAACCGAAACTTGTCGAGCAAGTGTCAGAATGAATTCTGCCGTATTCTAGCCTGTGAATTTCTTCGCAAGATCTGCACGTTTCAAGGCAAGGTCAAACACACATCTTTAGTTGCCTGATTAAAAGTCGAAATTCGTTATCAGCGACTCCGAGCACTCGCCTGCGATCTTCTTCCTTAGAGATGTGTGGAGAATTGCTCCTTGTAATTGATCGTGAATTGTTAGTTATGAACCAGCCCTACTTGAAACTCAATAAATTGGCGTGTATCATAACCTCACTTTTCTTATTGAAGGAAATGTCATAAAGTTCAAAAAACTGCTTTTTATTAACAAATTTTATTCAAAATCCAAAGTAAAATCATAAAAGGTGATTAGAATGTCCAGACAGGTCTTGATTGTACGTAAAACTCATATTTTATTTGAAGTATGAAGTTTTACGTAGAATCCAGACCTGTCTTGTTAAAAATGATGGACATTTTGATCACTAATTATAATATGTATTTACAGACCACCTAATGCATGGAGTTTCAATGACTTTATGCACATCATGGATAAATTAGGGAATAGCCTCAAAGTTGTGATTGCAGATGACTTTAATCTGTACTTTCATTCAGGGAATACGGATGATCTTCATTTTGAGGTTCCGCTTAGGCCCTTCGATTACATTACAGCAATCAAGGTAAAACACTAGAGAAAACAAATGTATTGTTAATATTCTGATAAATAGAAATATTCATCTTCACTGCCCGTTCGACGCGAAGGTTGTTTATAACTTATAAATCTCTCGGAGCACTTACGTCAAATCATTTCTTTATATAACGAATCTTACAAAACGACGGAAATAAACAAATATTTCCGTCCGATCACTCAATCTGGTTTGTCTCATTTATATTATTTACTTGAGATTGTCAAGTGGCAGTTAATTTCGGTACTGTAGACGAGGCAGTCAATTCCTTTATATACTTGATTTCCTCTGCTTGTGCGGAAGCTTTTCCTAAATTACAAAACATCGAACCAAGTTGATTCTCTATTGAACTTCACAATGCTAGCGATATTCTTACCGTTTTCTTCGATTTTGATAAACAAGATCCGAATTTTTTACCCCCTGACTTCTTAAAGAATCTGAAATGTAATATAGGAATCCAATTGCCAGCAAAAAAGCTAAGGCTTATGAAAACCATATAAATTATGGTACCAATAAGGTTAAAACCCTTTGGAATATCGTTAAAAATCAATCAAATACGCAAAGGGTGGAATGTGATATTAGCGCTTCTGATTTTAATAATTTCTTTGTCATTACTTCAATAGTTAACGATGTACTATCCTCCAAGGTAAATGCAAAGCAGTTAGCCCCCTACAGCTGCCTTACCTCTGAACCTCCACGAAGTTTCTTTTAATGAAGTCCGTGAGATTATTGACAAAATGAAAAACAGTTCCAGTCTTGACTGTTATTATATGTGTAGCAAAAGCGTCAAATATATAAAAAATATTATTATTATTCCTCTAGCGAAATTATTTAACCGTGCCAAAAGAGAAAATATTTTTGCTACGGCCTTCAAGTTATCCCAGGTAATTTAAAAATAGAAATAGATCTGACATAGCAAACTATAGACCTATTAGCATTATTCCTGTCCTGGGAAAGATTTTCGGAAACTTACTTTACAATAAAATAATACCTCACTTTTAACTTCAGTTGTCTTCAGTATGGCTTCAGAGCAGGCAAGTCTACGACCCTTGCTCATGCCAAGGTATGTATAGATAACAGTTACTCTATTAGTATGCTTTACTGTGACCTCAGTAGCGCTTTTGATTGTGTTTCACAATTTCTCTTGATAAACTTGAAATCTACAAGTTTTCCACAAGTTTTACAAATCTCCTTGAATCATATCTTGGGGATAGATTTTAGTATGTTGTTACAACAATGAAACGTCTGATTTATGCCCAATTTTCCAGGTCTCGATATTGGGACCCCTGCTTTTCCTGATATACATTAATGAGTTTGACAACTATGTACAGAATAACGTATGCTGATGATGCAACCATAACCATTGGTGGTCCTCCTGATCTATTGCATATCTTACTTGCTACTTCTGAAGCTAAAAATAAATGTTCGGGATGGTTTCAAGCGAATCGACTGAAATTAAATCACCCTAAAACCCAACAGATGGTATTCTCGTTGTAAGTCGTTCGAAGTTGTAAACCCTACATCTACTAAATTACTAGGGATTTACTTAGAACAAACTCTCACATGGCAACAACACTGTGGTTATGTTACGAGGAAGTTATCTTCTCTTATTTATCTTTTTAGAATTCTTTCAACAAAAAGTTCATGAAGATTACATTATTTGAATCAACCCTCTTATACAGATTATTAATGTGGGGTCACGCTGCTTCCGCTAAAAGGATATTCGGCCTTCAAGGCATTTATTCGTATTATTTGCAGGAACCCAACAGACCCTTGTTCATCTCCACCGGAGTTTTGACTTTCCCTGCATTCTTTATTCTGAAGTGCCCCGAATATTTCAAGGCCCACGAGGATGATTATACCAGTATTGCTGAGCTACATAATTACAACACCACTATGCGTGCCCCCTATCACCTAATTTATAGGCCAAGAAACAGCACTAATTATTTTGCAATCATTTTCTTTAATATTCTGCTAAGGTCAGAACTCAACCTCTTCCAATACTGAAGAGGATAGTCACGATTTTTTTACTCGAAATTGCTCCTTTTGGCTTTGATGAGTACATGAACAAAGCCGGTGATGAACTCCTGTTCATAGTCCCTGACTAGGACATGGAGCTTCTACAGGGAGCGCTCTGCTACTTCTCTTTTTTTTGCCTGTGATTACTCTTATGATTTTATTGTAATTTTTTTAAAGTACTTAGGCAATCTGGATGTATATCTTATCATCTTGCCCCCCCACCCTTTTTTCTTTTTGACATTTGTAACCTCTTTTGGATTAGCACCAATAAAATATTATTATGATTTTACTTTGAATTTTGTATAAAATTTATTGTTTTTTGAACTTTATGACATTTTTGGCAATTAGTGTTGCAAACAAGGTTGTGAAAATTTCGTTACGTCTCCCTCCAATCTAAGCTGCGTTTACGCTGGCGCGCTGCCTAGACCGCCTATTGCCGCTATTCCAATTTCAGTCGAACGGAGGTGTAGCGAGCGAGGTTATGATAAACGTCAATGTATTAAGTGTCAAGCAAGGTTGGTTCGCAACTAACAATTCATAGTCAACTACGAGGAGAATTTAAAAAGAAACGACACGTTACAAAATGACAATACAAAACATACAAACAATCTGAGCAAGAACTTATTCAATCGAATAATGCTTTCATCAATTACAGACTTTAAAGCAACCAAAGTTATTTCTAGGCTTACCAACGTTGAGTCTAATTAATGTTTCCGTAATCTAAAATTTAAAGAACACTCGAGTTTAAAAATACGTTATTAAACACTCACGGAAAGAATTCTATTTTCTACTATCGAAAGCAAACTATGAGCAGATTTAATCGATTCTTTTCTCGAATAATCTTATTTGGAGAAGATTCGAGACGCGGGAAGTTCGAATAAATTCTTGCTCTGCTTTTTGTGCTTAGGCTGCGTTCACTTTGATGAAACGAAAACGTTTTCGGACAATAATCGGACTGTAATTGCCTGGTCCTATTTAAAGCATTGAAAAAACGCTCTTAAAAAAAATTAGTCGATAATGTTTTGTCCGAAAATGCTTTTATTTCATCAGTATGAACGCAGCCTAAAGCCTAAAGCAGCAGCATTTATAAACACTCTTATCAAGTCCTGCATCGTTAAGTGAGCTAAATTTGAATATTTTTGCCCCGCGCGAAGTTTCCAAGTGGAAAATAGTCAACGTCAGACGGCATATGGATGCACTTATCGTGATTTTTCCAATGCACGCACCCAAACTGAAATTCAACTCACCTCCATTTGCTGAGCACGCGATTTTTTTTACTTGTTGAAGTAAGCGGCGCCGACCGTGATAAGAACGGAAATTTTCTGCGAAATGCTATGCTTCAAGCAGGACTTCACGCGGTCTTAAGTCACGTTCTGAATTTATCAAAGTAAATATAATATTTCCGTTTTCGTTCTAAATGGAAAAATTGGTCTCTTGTTTTTGCGTCTCAATTCTTCACGTCAGAATTTTAATTTATTTTCTGACTTGAAAAAGAAAAATGTTTACAGGATTCCGGTTTGTTACACAAACAACTACTGGCGATACATTACACAACGACGTATATTAAATGGAACACAACGTTTCAGCCGAAATATTCTGCCATTCTTTTTAATGCGATTTATTGCAGCGTACAGTGTAAGATTGACAATAAAATACAGAATCTCGGGAGACTTCAACGATAGATCAGGCAAGTAACAGATTAAATTTTTTTTTTGATAAATGCTCTTTGTTGCTTTGATTTGGAATAAGACTAATAAATAAATAATTGTAATAAATAGTAAGCCAAGAGTAAAAAAAACTCAGTCGTAGTTATTGTCGATGCATTACATGTCCGTGTAAATTACGTCGTAGGCCCCCAATAGGCGGAAGCGGCATTATCATTTAATTCCTTATCCATTTTCTATTTCCATCGAAATTTCCTACGTTCCTCTTTAATTCGATTAATTACGACATATAGTATGAGATTGATAACAATATTTTCGGCGCCTGCTGTAAATACGCGAAAAAACCTGGAGACTTCAACGATAGATCAGGCGAGGTGAGTAATTTGTTTTCAGCAAATTCTCTCGATCGCGTCGAACTGAATATTATTGAACGTGGCTTTAGAAATTCTTCTGCGCGTTCATTAATGATTTAAAATTGGTGCGGTTTACGTCAATTGTAAAAACGAAGAGTTGGCTATTAGGAAAGTAAAGCGACGGAAAGCAAAGAAATCAAAGCGTTCAAGTTATCGTAACTCGTCGGATCTGTGTTCTCTGCGAAAATTAGGTGTTGTTTTTGCGCCAATATTATAATTCAGCGTAAAATCACCTTGCCGGCTTAAATCGACCTGCGGAATCGGTAATGGCGCAGCCAAGGACTTCAGTGTCGGATTGAATGCCTCGACCACGCCCGAACAAATCCGCCTTGTTTCTTCAACTATCCACAATCGACGCAGCTTCGTGTTTCACCCAATTTTTTTTTATTTGCAACGAATTTTGAGAATTCACACCGAATGCTAAAACATTTCTTTCGCTCTGTTCGTTTTTGCTTCGCCGAGGCCAAAACCTGCAGGTCCTGTCCCATTAGGATATTTTTTTTCGTCATAGATCACGTCCGGTGCTTCTTGTTTTTTTCGGCAGAACAAGAAACCTCGTTTGTTCCACGCGGAGACGGTCAGGAGGGTCCGCCGAGTATTATTCGAATTCGGCGAGGTCACCTCACAGTAAAATACTAACTTTATGTGGTATCACGGTTGGGCCTTGGAAGGGTCTCAAAAAAATACGACCTTCACGCTTCCACATGCATTCGATTGAAACAGCGACGCGCCCGCGCGCTTCGATCGGCGGATAGAATCGAAGAAACAAATTTTCGATTCGAATAGAAAGAAAACAAAAAGCGACAGCCGACCGTCTTTTGTTTGTGTTTGTGGGGAAAACTTTCTAACTACTTCTATTCGACGAGCCTTCTTTCTTTTTTTTTTTTAAAAAAAGAGGTGCCGTGAGCCACCTTTTCGGTGAGCGACTCTTTCAAAACGTTCTGCGTGGTGACCTCCCCTAATTAAATGTAAATAAATCAAGGAGCATGTGCTTCCCCCAAAAAGCCTTCCTAATTCATTCAAGAAATCTAAGATGTAGGTATAAAAATTGACATTTGTTTTGGTTCCTGCCTTTTGCAACTTGCGAAACTTCAAAGCCTCCGAATGTCACATGGTGCTAATCATCCAAGCAATTCCATCACTTTCACCGAGCACAAGCATCCTACGCCAATTACATAACGAGACAATGAATATCGTAAGCCTGCCTAGTTAATTTCTTCTTCTTCTTCTTCCTTTATTTCCTCAGCCTACTCGACGTGGCATATTATTTGAAGAACTTGCCTCACGTGAGACGGTGAGGTCCTAAAACTGTGCTGCTGCTCTCGATTGTGAGAACCATCAGAAATTTCGTCACGCACTCGACGATTCACTTCAAGCAACGTTGAAAATCATCGCCGTTACATAACGATGGTTGCGGCGGCGGCGGCATTTTCTTTTAATTAAAAGTGAATGTGTAGGATTCGCTTAAAATCTCGCATTCGTTCGAATTTCGCAAACGTCGTCGCCCGCAGTCATAAGCGAACGTGTTGCAAGTCGACTATGCTCGTTTATGAACGCTAAGTTTGGTTTTCGAAGAATACTCGTTCGGGGTTAATGTGGTTTCCTATGATCTGCTGCCGGGACCTTGAAGGTTGGAGCAAGGCTGAAAAAGTTTATTTAAATCGATTACGCGGAGCTTAAGTTAAAAACGTGAGCCAAATTTTGCAGGAAAATGATTAGTAATTAATTTAACTTGCGCTGTAGAGAAGCTGGGAGTTCCGAAGCAATAAGAGACTTCGATGCTAAGTCAGGACAGAAACAAGAAACGTTCGTCAGGAGAGTTTCCAAAAATTGGATTAAGTAATTGAAACTTGAAGAAGAAATTGCGAGATGGAGACGCGGAGGTTCAATTAAATAAATTCGTGGATACTTCAATGCTAGGTTGCGACAGACACTTTCATCCTACATAAAACAAATACAAGAAAGATTCCAACAATTCCATGAAATTGAAACTTGCCAAATAATTTTAGATAGAAAAGCATGGAGGTCCGAATAAATACAGTCTTAGAGATTTCGATGCTAGATCAGGACGGGCACAGGAGGCCTACGCCGTTGCTGTTCTGTTTTCTCCGTCGTTTTTGTCGTTTTTTGATTTTTTGAACAAACCCCCTCTATAATGGACGGAGCTGTTTTTTTAAAAATTTTTGAAACAAATAAGTTAGAAAAAAATAAACATTCTCCTGCGCTTTTCCGTTTCACCTCCGTCATTGGGTCGTTCAAAAGCGAGCGAAAATCGACGGGGTTTTTACTTTTTTTTAAACGATCTTTAAAATCGACGGGGTTTTTACTTTTTTTTAAACGATCTTTAAAAAGAAGCAAAATTTAAAGTTCAGAAAGTGAATCAAACAGGATTAAACTACGTCATGCGATTTATACATCGAGATCACGATTTACCAATTACACTAACTGCAACGCTTTGGCCGATGTGGGGGTAAAACCATGACGCCATTCATAGCTTAGGATAAATTTAGTATAAAATCTGCAGGACCCCCCCCCCAAGTGACTCATTTTAGTTATGTATCCAAGAACTAACTATTCCAGTTGCATGACACAACGTCCGCAAGAACAAGATAAAAAAAAACAACCTCATTCCAATCTGTGTACGCCGTTGAATTCGTTGTTGCAATTCGATTGCATCAAAAACCACGTCATTCATTGTTAATTTCGAAGGTCCTTGCGGCGTGCTATTACTATTATTATTATTATTTTTTAATTCTGCGTCTTCATCGATCGGTGATCAAGCGGACGAAACGGAATTCCGTTTAACTAATTGCAGGTGCAAACTTGTTCAAGGGTATTCCTGTTGGCCGAAGGCGAAGATTCTTGTTTTTTTTTTTCTACTTTTGAGCGAAGGCCATTTTAAATTACGAGTTACAAAATAGGTGATTAACATACGAGCCGTTGGGGGGATGTTATTTAACTCGTCCTGGTGTTATTACCGGTGGCGTCTTATCGCAGGTGATAATCTTCTTTGTTGGGTTTTTTCGAAAGTGAAAGTGTAAATTTGGGAATTTTTGCATTGCCCGAAACCTAAATTAAATGTTTTTGACGTAGATACATAAATATTTCGACAGCTGGTCTTCTTTCGAATACAAATGTTTTTAACCAACGAAGAAATGAAATGAATATGAAGAAAAAAGTTGAAGCTAAAGATGTTGAGAAAAAAGAAAAACGATAATTTGGACTAAACTACCATAAGCTATATGAATATACAGGCTGTTCTTTACACACGTTTCTGGGCAGTTTTTGATGTTGAACTTGAAGAAAGTCAAAATCGACTGATGAACTTCTGGTTGATTTAAGAATCATATTTTATAAAATGAAAAGAAACTTGAAGGTCAAGCACGATGTTAAAGAAGAGGACGAAAGTGAAGACGAAAATGGAGACGATATTAAGGCAGATTTGAAGATAAAGACGTAAAAGAAGACAGGCGTGCTTCCGATTGGGTTAAGAGTCACGTTTCGTAAAATGAAAAACAAGTTTGAAGGTCACCTATAACTTGAAAATGAAGTTGAAGGAAAAGACAAAGATAAAGTCGAAGCAGAGAAGGTATTAAAGGCGGAGATGAAGATTGAGACGAAACTGAAGACAGTTGGCTTAAGAGTAATGTTTTTTAAAATAGATACGAAGCTTGAAGGTAAAAAATTACTTAACCACGATGATGAAGAATAACACGAAAATGGAGACGGTATTAAAGGCAGATATGAAGATAAAGACGAAAAAGAAGACAGGCGGGGTTCCGATTGGCTTAAGAATCACGTTTAGTGAAATAAAAAAGAAGATTGAAGGTCAGATATTACTTCAAAACGAAGTTGAAGAAAAGGACAAAGATAAAGTCGAAAACAGAGACGGTATTAAAGTCTGAGGCGAAATTGAAGATAGGTCATGTTTAGTAAAGAAAAACGAAGCAACCTTGAAGGTCAAAGATCACTTCAGTACGATATTGAAGAAGAGAATGAAAGTGAAAACGAAAATGGAGGCGGTATTAAGGACATAGGAGAAGATAAAGGCGAAAATGAAGGCTTCCGATTGGCTTAAGAGTCACCAAGTTTTGTAAAAGGAGAAAGCAGCTTGAAGGTCAGAGATTACTTCAAAACGACGTTGCAGAGGACGAAAGTAGAGGCGAAAACGGAAACAGTATTAATGACGAAAATGAGTACAAACGAGCATCCGGTCACGTTCCGTTGAAGAAAAACGAAGCCTGAAGGCCAGATATTACTTCAACATAATTTTGAATGTTGAAGAAAAAGAAGACAAAAGTAAAGATAAAAATGGAGACGGTATTAAAGGCGATGGTGAAGATAAAGACAGAAATGAAGACAGATGAGCTTTCGGTTGGTTTTAGAGTCGCGTCTTGTAAAAGAAAAAAGAAGGCGAAAAATTATTTGAAGAAAAAAGCCGAAAGTACGCTGAAAACGAAGACGATTTCAAAGACAGAAATTAGAATACAAACGAAAGTGAAGGCAGGTGAGCTTCCGAATGGTTCTGCAGAAGGAAAAAGGTGTTTAAAGGTAAAACATTATTTGCAGACGATGTGGAAGAAAAGGAAGAAAGTAAAGCCGAAAACGGAGACGGTATTAAAGACAGTGATGAGGATAAAGAAGAAAATCAAATTCACGCCATTTATTGGAACCCCATAAAGTAGTCAGAATCTTTGGGGTACTTTTTTATAAACTACCACTGAATAAATTACTGGGGCGCCATCTATGGGATGGCAGAGGAATTATTTAGTTTACGATAGAACATAAACGGCGAAACTTTCTTTTGTTTTCTTGCGTCGTTATTGAAATCACGTAAAGGAATTAGAATCTTCGGAGTTTTTTTTTTAATTTATAGTAAATTCATTATGTGTCGCCATCTATCGGACGCAGAAGCGATTAAATCATTTCGTAGAATTTTTTTGACTGTGATTAAAATAAAATGGCAGAACTTTCTTTTGTTTTCCTGCATCGAATTCACGTCATAACTGGAACCACGTGAACTGGTCACAATCTTTCGGGTACTTTCTTTCTAATTGCAGCTGAATTAATTACTGCGTCGCCATCTATGGGACACTAGAGCAATTATTTAATTTACGATGGAAGATAAACGGCAAAACTTTCTTTTGTTTTTTTGTATCGAACTTGCGTCATTATTGAAATCACGTAAAGGAATTAGAATCTTTTAAGTTTTTTTTTTAATTTGTACTAAATTCATTATACGTCGCCATCTATCGGGCGCTGGAAGGAGTGATTAATTCATTTCGCAGCATTTTCTTTTCTACTGTATTTAAAATTAAAGGACAGAACTTTCTTTTGTTTTCCAGCATCGAACTCACGTCATTTACTGGAACCACTTGAACGAGTCACAATCTTTCGGGTACTTTCTTTCTAATTACTGCTGAATTAATTACCGCGTCGCCATCTATGGGATACAAGAGGAATTATTTAATTTGCGATGGAAGTTAAACGGGGAAAATTTCATTTGTTTTCTTGTAGCGAACTTGCGTCATTAAAGAAATCACGTAAAGGAGTTTTTTTTTTTAATTTATATTAAATTCATTGGGCGTCGTCATTTAACGGACGCCAGAGTAATTAATTAATTTCTTTCACTGCGATTAAAATTAAAACTTTCTTTTGTTTTTTCGTTTTCTCTTGTTTAATCGTTTGTTGCTTAAAAATATAGAATTTAATTCAGAGATCAGAGATGGCGTTCCGAAAGACGGGGCCTTCACTAACGCCTTATTATTTTTACATTGAATTTCATTTTTCACAATCTTGGTTTCCGGGTTGGGAACCGCGTCAATTCTTCGTCTTGCCGACGTTTCGTCCATCTCGCCGTGGACTTCTTCAGGACTTCGTTGGAGGGTGTAGTTGCTGATGTAGTCGCTGCTGCTGTTGTGAAGACTCTGAAGCAGCAGCAGCGACTACATCAGCAGCTACAGCCTCCAACGAAGCCCTGAAGAAGTCCACGGCGAGATGGACGAAACGTCGGCAAGACGAAGAATTGACGCGGTTCCCAACCCGGAAACCAAGATTGTGATGGACAACGGCCGCGGAAGGCTTCAAACCAATTTTATTTTTCTTTTTTCTCTTTGGAAATACTTTTGCTCAATACAGAGTGTTACTGAATTTTAGTTAGTTATTCAAAGTTCGCAAACTAAGTGCTTTGTTTGTCCCACACGAATCCTTTACGACTTCAATAGTGAATTGTTTAGTTTAGCGACACTTCGTATATATCGTAATTCGCTATTTTACGATCTACTTTTCTTGATTTTGTTTTAAAACACTTGTTTACATATATGTATCTTTTTTTTTTCATCGTGCTCGATGTATCAGGAAAAGCATTAAAATTTCTCGAATCCATCAGATACAGGGTGTTGACAAACTCGAGTCATTTAGTCGTAAGGTCGCAAAGTGCGTTCTTTGTTTGTCAAACACGTATAGTTGCGGAATTAAAAAAAAGTTTTTAGGTTATATTTTGTATTAATAGTGTAGTGTAAATCGATCTTTGTCTTATTGACATAAAAGCTGACACATAAATCATTGACAATAAGAATATAAACTTGTTTTAGTTCTCTTCTTAACGTTTCTTGGACAACATTTGAATGCCGCGTGTTAATGTCGATTTGTCACTTTGACAATTATTAACTTCAAGTAAAACCAAGTTCACAGCGTGACATTTTGCGTGTATGTTCTCTTAAATCCCGATTTATTAAACTGTACGTTCAATACATCTTCCATGACTCTCATAATGTTTAGTTACGTCCTGTATAGAGGCAGTTCACGTTTAACATTAATTTTTTTCATTTTTATTTTATAAGTGTGTCAGTCTGTGCTTGATCATCAAAATTGTTTTGTTTTTGTTCACGACGTTTCAAAATGGCGCTGTTACGTGTTTATCTTATGGATGCGCCAGTGTGTATCGGGCCTTAAATAAATTGATTTTGCAATTTTTTTTATACGCACACGTTAATGACGACCAATTCGAATACTGAATCGTCTTTAATCAGCGAGAATTCCAATTAATCGTTGTTGCTACATTAATTAAGTTTAATTATTCTCTCGCTGTCAGCCTTGTTCCTTATTAGCTTACGGTACAGATTCCGTCTTTATTAATTCTCATTCCGAGCGAGTCCTTTTTCCCGTCGGTTATTATTACTGTTATTAGCTGACCGTTATTCCCGTCAAGGAAAGAAAGCAATTATGCGCGTTCGAGCATTTTTGAAAATCGAACCGCCAGAGGTCAAATTCCTGGTCAAGAGCGCCTGGACGCTTCTCCGGGGGGGCGCGCGCGAATTTTTTTTTCCTCCCAAAGTGATTTTCGGCGGACGAAAAACGCGCGGTCGAAAATTGATGGGAAAACTCGATCAAAATTCGAAGAGCGGAGCCGGCGTAGCACGCGCGCGCGCGCTTTCAAATGGCGGCGGACTCTGGAAAGAGTCTCTTGCAGGCGGGGGGGCCCTCCCGCGGCAGGTATAAATCAAGGAGGCCGTCTGCATCTACCAGTGACACGTACTCTAGTGAAGTAAAATGAAGACCGTAGCGTGTGTTGTCGTTCTCAGTGCACTCTGCTTCTCTGCTGGTACGTACCACCCCCTGAAAAAAAAGTGAAGCTTTTGGGCTTTCGCAAAAAGGGACTGTTTTGGGGAGAACGTGAACGGACCATCTCACCCCTCGTAAAAAAAAACGATAACTGTGATTTTTTCTCTTTAAATGCGGTCCTGAAACGCGGTCGGTGAAAAGAATGTGAAAATCGTGAAACGACGGAAAAATCAAATTAAATCAATTCGGTTCCGCTTGAAATACGAGTTTAGTAGAAAGTCACGAAAAAGCTTCGCTTTGTATGTATTAGGACAGTGCGAGATAATTCAGAAAAAAAAAAACAAAAGAAAAACGCCGTCACTTCCGTCTGTATAAACGCGAGCACGAGTTGGGGGAAAACTAACAAAAAAAAACCAATTCTTTTAACACGTGAAAATTGCTCCTCGCATAATACAGCTAAAAGAAACAAAAAAGTATAAAACATTTGAAAAACTACATGAAAGAGTGATGTGGATGGGTTGAGGGCCCTGGCTTCCGAGTTTCCTGCGCCCGATCGAAAAACAAGACGAAACAAAAACGAAACGTCGGGGCGCAGATCTGTTCGAAAACAAATGAACTATTGACTCGGTCGATTAAACAAATGAATTTAACTGCGTTGTCCGCGTTCGTGGAATTCTCCTTCTCTTAATTTATTGCTTCGTTTGGCCTTCGGAAGGCAACGGAAACTGTAAGATATGAAAAACTGATTCGATAAAGTGATATGGGGCAGTGGCGTAGCAAGGCGCCGGACTTGGGAGGGGTCACTATTTCCATTCCACATTTAAATTAAATAAATTCAAATTAAACAATTTTTACCACGTTGCCTTTTTTATTTGTGTTCATTAAACTGGGGCTAAAATAAAAAATAAAATAAAACCGAGAAAACACTCGAAGCTATTTTCAAATAATTTATAAAAACAAAATTTGAATTAAAAAAAACATGTTCTTTCTCAAATTGGGCTGTTAAGGGTTAACAAGGTCTCGTTGTTCATTTTTTTTACATTAATTCGCTTCGTTTATTTTTGGAACAGTGGCGTAGTAGAGTTAAGGGTTGAGGGCCCTGGCTTCCCAGTTTCCTGCGTCCCCGCGAAAAACAAAAGGAAACAAAAACGAATAGCCGCAACCGTACGCAGCGCAAATCCGCTTGAAAACAAATGAATAATTAGCTCGGTCGATTAAACAAATGAATTTAATTGCGCTTGTGGAATTCTCTTTTTTATTTATCTCTTCGCTTTTAATCGGAGCCTTTTGACGCTTCGCTTCTTGGCCGCGGAGGGCAGCAGAATCTGTGTAACAATTGAAAAACAAATTCAATAATATATTGGTCAATGGCGTATCAAAGCGTGGGGGCGTAGGGGGCATTACTCAGATTTCGTAGACCAAATAATTTAATTCTTTAACTTTCATCGGAATTAAACCCTGGTTAATTCTATCAATCCCCCTTCCCCACCTCCACATATTGAGAAAAAATTGAAATTATTCTATGGGCTTTTTAGATTTGAGGAATATAGACGCACGTGCAATTCGAAAAGTTTGGAAAACAATTAAGCGGTGTTTTGCGAGGCATCGGCGTATCATGCCAAAAGGAAAAAGGGACTTAGGGTTTATGTCCTCTCAAATTCTTAACTCGATTCCTAAATTCATTTTTTTTATTAACTTTTGTTTAAAACTCAACCTCTTTTGTTTTTTTTTACCAGATTCGTCGTGCGGTTTTGTTTTCTTTTGTTTTTGGTTTAATCAAATTGATTTCTTCAGTGTTTTTGATTTTCTTTTGTTTTCGTTAGCCTCGTGGAACTTCGTCGATCGTCTTCTTTTTGTTTTTTTTTTCGTCGCAGTTTATTTTTCTTCTCTTTTGTCTCTTTTTTTAATGGAATTCGCTTTTCATAATTCATCCACGTTTTTGGAAAATCGAAACGAACGAAATCCGAATGACAAATCGAACAAAAAAAAACAAAAGAATGTCGAACGGCGAGAAATACATCAAACATAACGTAATTCGACTCAAAAATGAAAACAAAGGACAATCGAAACGAACGAAATGCGAACGAATAAGGTAAACAAAAAAATAAAAAAATATGAAACGTTAAAAAAACAAACGTTAAAAAAACAAAAGACAAAAATATTCTGTTGTTTTTCTTTTTAAATTACGCGGGAAAACCGTCCGTCTTTTCTCTTTTTCTTTTGCCAGATTCGTGGTGCGGTTTTGTTTTCTTTTGTTTCTGGCTTAATCAAATTAATTTCTTTTGTTTTTTTTTCGTCCCAGTTCATTTCTTTTTCCTTTTGTCTCTTTTTTAATGGAATTTTTTTGGGGGAATCGAAACAAACGAAGTGCAAATAAGCGATCTTCTTTTGTTTTTTTTCGTAATTCATCCACGTTTTTGGAGAATCGAAACGAACGAAATGCGAATAATAAATCGAACAAAAAAAAACAAAAGAACGTCGAATGTGACTCGGAACGAAATGCAAATGTAATTCGATTAAAAAATGAAAACGAACCAAATGCAGACAATAAAATAAACAAAAAAAAAAACAAAAGACGGAAACATTCTGTTGTTTCGATTTATTGGTTAGATTTTTTTTTTAATTGCACATAAGTTACATGTTTCTCTTTTTAAATTAGGCGGGAAAACAGTCCGTCCTTTGTTTTTTTTTTCTTCTGTCAGATTCGTCGTGCGGTTTTGTTTTCTTTTGTTATCGGTTTAATCAAATTGATTTCTTTAGTGTTTACGATTTTCTTTTGTTTTCGTTAGCCTCGTGAAACATCGTTGATCTTCTTTTGTTTTTTTTTACGTCGCAGTTTATTTTCTTCTCTTTTGTCTCTGTTTTAACGGAATTCACTTATTCCTAATTCATCCACGTTTTTGGAGAATCGAAACAAAGAAACGCGAATAACAAGTTGAATACAAACGAAACAAAAGAACGTCGACGATTTCTTCGGCGAAGCGTTAAAAATTGTTTCTCCTTTTCTTCTTCTCCTTCTTCTTCTTTTTCTTCCTCGCATTTAGTTGCGTTTTATTTTAGTTCTTTTAATTTTTTAGCGGCGCAGTATTGTATTGAATTTCGTTCGCGTTTCTTGTGGCCTTTGTGAATTTTTAACACAGGAATCGTCGATCTTCTTTTGTTTTTTATTCGTTTTTTTTCTTCGCGTTATACGTATGCCGCTTGTTCCAGTTCGTTTTTTATCAGATTTTTTCTTTTTGGCGTTCTGCTACCACCTCTCCCTCTATTTTCTCGTTACAGTGTGTCGGAGAATTTTCGATCTTCTGTTATTCTTTTGTTTTTCCTTCTTCCTTTTTATTTCGGTTTTCTTATTGGCGAAATATTGTGACGCATTTCGTTTGCGTTACTTCGCCAGTCTTTGGAGGGTTTCTTAAAACATAATCTCCCCTTTCCCCCAGAGAATCGTCGTCCTTCTTTTGTTTTTCATCCATCTTGTTCTTTTTTTTTGTTTTCTTTCTTGAACTGTATCGCCTTGATTTTTTGAAAGCAGTTGTTTTTTGTTTTTTTTTTTCGGCGAACTAACGTTCTGCAATTTTTCTTTCATGAATTTTTCGATTTTTTTTAAGATTCCGACAGAGAATCATTGATGGATGGATAACCTTCTTTTGTTTTTCGTTCGTCTTACGTTTTGTATTTCTTTTTACATATTTTAGACAGTCCGAGGGGGAAGGAATGCAGGAGGGGGGGGGTCGGACGTTTTTTAAACAAGTAAAAGTTTCCTTAATTACTTCGAAGAACTAATGGCAAAGGAATTAGCGCCGGCAATGCTCTGAGGCAACCGCCTCAGAATGTGGGAGCAGCGGCGAACAATTACTTTCTAGGGGCCTTGTCGCGATCGTATCTGCAATTGTTATTAGAGTTAGGATAATGATATTTTCGGGGGGGCAGGAAACAATGTCGTCACACACGTTCGAGGTGATCGGCGATTTTTCGCTATGCAAAGAATTCGCCGTTGCAGCCAATCCGTTAGAGCTCTTTCTCAATATTAACCGGTTAGAGCCCGATATATTAATAATTATTTCTGCATTCCAATCCGCGCGCAAATGTTTATTGTAACTCAAGGTTAAATCGCTCTCCTTGTGGGTATTTCCTTGATGGCATAATTAGAATTTACCGTTATTTGCAAATTGGCTCCGATTTTTCCAATTTCTGCAGGCGACCAACCACCAAGCACCACCACCAGGGGGATTCCCCGCGGCCCTCTGTTTTCAATGTCCGCACTAAGCGAGAGTATATACGATTACAAAACACGACCGTATCGATTTCCATAGAACGCGAACGCGTAATTTATATTCCGCTCGGCGTCCAGACAACTTTCAAACTCGTACAACATGTCTAAATAAGTTCTTTATTGCTTATCGATCGATCGCACGTGATTTTTTTCCGTAAAAACTCTCCAGGGGACGTTGATCTCACACCGTCTTACGTGAATCGACGAGCTAATGATTCGAGGGTGGTGATCATGAATCGAAAAACAATTTTGTTTTCGAAACATATAGTGTCGTGGAATTGATTGGATGAAATCACACTTTCTTTTTCTTTTTCAATTTACCTACGTTTCTTATAGACAAACAAATCGCCTCTGATAACAGTTTAGTTCAAATCGATCGGGAAACAAGACGTAGGAAATTCCTTTTGGAATTTTTTTAAATCCGGGCCTGTATTCCTTCGCTTGGACACCGGGGCGAAAAACGAAATCACCATCGAATTCCCCGAATTTTTTTACCATAGAGAATCCGCGGTTTTGTGCTCA
This sequence comes from Serrognathus titanus, assembly GCA_039766575.1. Classification (NCBI taxonomy): domain Eukaryota; kingdom Metazoa; phylum Arthropoda; class Insecta; order Coleoptera; family Lucanidae; genus Serrognathus; species Serrognathus titanus. The sequence goes on along the minus strand of CM077911.1, from coordinate 17,149,779 downwards.
GACGTAGTTATGGGGTCTAAAAAAATTCGTGTTTTGCTGAACTTAGCAGACATTTTTTTGGAAATTTTTTTCGACCCCTTAACCATCTCTGAACGTAAAAACACGACCTTCTTATGATAAAAAAAATTCGGAGAATTCGATAGTGATATCAGATTTTAGTTCAGATGCCCAAGTGTGAACATGATTCGAAATGCAAAGTTTGAAGTCGTCAAAACATTTTTTTTTTTTTATAAATAACAAGAGGAAAATATAATGGATTTTGAATTGTCTTTATGAATTTACACTTTTTTCTCTTTTTCAAAGTTATCTATGTTCCACGCGCAATTCTCACCGACAAACAGATCGATCCTGTTAACAGTTTCAGTTTAGTTCAAATCGATCGTGAAATGAGACGTAGGAAATTCTTTTTTGAATTTTTTTTTAATCCGGGCCTGTATTCTTCGCTCAGACACCGGGGCCAAAAACCGAAATCACCATCGAATTCCCCGAATTTTTTTATCATGGGGAATCCGCGGTTTCGTGCTCAGACGTAATTATGGGATCTAAAAAAATTTTCAAAAAAAATTCGTGTTTTGCTGAACTTAGCAGACTTTTTTTGGAAATTTTTTCCACCCCTTAACTGCGGCTGAATGTGAAAACGCGGCCTTCCTATGACAGAAAAAATTCAGGGAATTCGATGGTGATATCAGATTTTAGTTCAGATGCCCAAGTGTGATCATGAATCGAAACGCAGAGTTTGATGTCGTTGAAACAATTTTTTTTATAAACAAGAAAAAAAGTAGAGTCCTCGAATTCCTTGGATGAATTTACACTTTTTTTTCTTTTTCAAATTTATCCACGTTCTGTGTGCAATTCTTACCGATGAACAAATCGCGCCTGTTAATAGTGTAGTTCAAATCAATCGTGGAAGAAGACGTAGGAATTTTTTTTTGGATTTTTTTTTAAATCCGGGCCTGTATTCCTTCGCTCGGACAGCGGGTCGAAAAACCGAAACTACCATCGAATTCCCCGAATTTTTTTACCATAGGGAATTCGTGGTTTCGCGCTCAGACGTAGTTAAGGGGTCTAAGAAAATTCTCAAAAAAATTTCGTGTTTTCTTGAACTTAGCAGACATTTTTTTGAGAATTTTTTTCCACCCCTTTAACTGCGTTTGAATGTGAAAATGCGACCTTCTTATGGCAAAAAAAAATTCGGGGAATTCGATGGTGATTTCAGATTTTAATTCCGGCCCCCAGCAAAGGAGTACAGATCCGGATTTAAAAAATATTAAAAAAAAATTTTGCGTCTTACTTACTCACCGATCGATTTGAACTAAAGTAGAAAACTATACGTTTCTTCTCCAAACTTGAAGATTCGCTTTGTAAAACAATTGAAAGTCAGTAGTTTTTTTTATTGGTTTTGGATCCGCGTTCAAGAAAAATGACAACACGAGAAATGAGAAAAGGAGGAGACGAAGAAGTCGAAGCAGAAAAAATCGTTTCTTGTCGCATTTGATTTTCACAATCGTCTGGTGGAGAATTATCGATCTTCTTTTGTTTTTTTCTCCATCTTTTTCGTAATTTTGTTTTTTTGTATGCAGTTGTTTTTGTTTTCTTTCATGATTCTTTTGTTTTTTGTTTTTTTTCTTTAAATATTCCGCCAGTGAATCCTTGTTTTTCGTTCATCTCACGTTCTGGCTTTCGTTGCGTGTTTAAAGAAATTAAAAATCTAGCGAGAAAAGGTAAAAAGCAAACAGGAAGGGACGAGGAAGCATTTGGATAATTAAAGAAAAAAGAGAAAACACATCTTGCCAACAAGTAGTAAAAAGAGCAGGATCATGGAGAAGCAAGAAAGTAAAGAAAATGTGAGGGAAAATTAAAAGTAGTAACAATACGGAAAAAAAGAAACAGAAACTTTTCACGAACAAATGGAAAGTGCGAGACGAAAGTTAAGAAGCGAAAAGGAATAGTGGAGGATGATTTAAAGAAATTTAAAGAAGCCCGCAATTCAAGAAAAAGAAACTGAAGAATTAACAACTTTTTACGAACAAATAAAGAGAGAAAAGAAAAGACATAAAAGAGAAATGATGAAAGGTTTAAAGAAATTAAAACAAAGTGCCAAGCGGAATATATTTAGACAAGCAGAAACGTAATGAAAGTTTCAAAGAAAGAAGAAAGCGAAAGAGGAGATACATGTAATTAAAGTAAAAATGAAGAAATTAATACTTCTTACCCAGGATAGTAGAAGGAATATAGATGACAGAAAGACAAAAAGTTAAAATGAAAATTGAAGGAAATTAAAAAAAAACAAAAACTGGAAAGACTGAAAGATTAAAGAAAAATTTGAACAAATAATCACTTTTTACAACAAGTACAAAGCGCAGGATAACAAATAGACAAAAAACAAAAGAAAAATGATCGAAGATTTAAAGAAATTACATAAAAGAAACTCGAAAGAAACAATACAAGCAAGTAGCGCAGAATGTTGAAGAGATACGAAAAAAGTTGAAAAGAAAAAAAAGAAAGATGGTGAATCTTGAGATTAAAGCAAGGTGAAAGCCAGGCAGAAGAACAAAAAAGAGAAGAAGTGAGAGAAGTTTTAAAGAAATTCAAAAACTTCAAAAGGCAGAAAAAACAAAAAAACGAGAAACTTGGTAACAGCACAGGGAAAAGGGAAAGATGAGGAAATACTAATTACTTTTTAATCAATAGAAGGAGGAAAGAGGAGGAGACTAAAGAAAAAATTGAAGAACTGCAAAAAGTGACGAAAGAAATCGTTTCGTAAAACAATTGGAGGAAGGCGTTTATATCTCTTCAATTGGACTTAGAGTCACGTTCAACAAAAGTGACAATTTAAGAAACCAGAAAGAGATAGAAGAAGTTGCGTCACTATGTCATTTGTTTCAATACCTTTTTGGTGTTTCTTGATGTACCTATAATTTGAAATTTTTCTCAATTAATTCGTCTTCAAAACAATAGAAGATCGATTTTCCTTTTTAATTGGATCCACAGCTGAGTTCGAAACCTTAAGAAACGAGACAGAGGTGGACGAAGAGGTAGTGTTATGACGTCATTTGTTTCAATTTTGTTTGTTTTTGTTCCTAGTTTGACATTTTCTCAGTTAATTAAACAATAGAAAGTCGATTTTCCTTTTTAACTGGACTCACAGTCGAGTTCCAAACCGTAACAACTCAAGAAACGAGACAGAGATGGACGAAGAGGTAGTACTTTGACGTCATTTATTTCAATTTTGTTTGTTGTTGTATCTAGTTTGACATTTTCTCGATTGGCTCGCCTTTAAAACAATGGAAAGTCGATTTTCCTTTTTAGTTTGACTCACAGTCCCGTTCAAAAAGTGATACCACAAGAAAGAGATGGATGAAGACGTATTGTCATGACGTCATTTGTTTCAGTTTTGTTTGTTTTTGTTCCTAGACTGAAATTTTCTCAATTAATTCGCCTTTAAAACAATAGAAAGTCGGTTTTCTTTTTTAGTTCGACTCACAACTCGAGAAACGAGACAGAGATAGACAAAGAGGTAGTGTTACGACGTCATTTGTTTCAATTTTGTTTGTTGTTGTTCCTAGTTTGACGTTTTCTCAATTAATTCGCCTTTAAAGCGATAGAAAATCGATATTTGCCTTAACCGAGGTCAAAAACGTGACCCCTCCAGAAACGAGAAAGAGATTTGATTCAATTTTGCTTGTTGTTGTTCCTAGCCATTTCGTTTATAAAACAATTGAAAGTCGATTATTGCTTTTGATCGAATTTAAGAGCGCGGCTCTACAAATTACATTCGATAAACCGGAAAAGGACTGCGCTACGACGTCATTTGTTTTAATTTGCATGGTTGCTGCTTCTAATTCGAACGTCCGCCCCTAAAACAATTGAAACTCGATTATTGTTTTTAATTGAACTTAAAAGCGCGGCTCAACAAATGACATTCGATAAACTGGAAAAGGACAGCGTCACGACGTCATTTGTTTCAATTTGCTTGGTTGCTGCTTCCAGTTCGAACGTCCATTCTAAAAACAATTGCTTTTAATTGGATTTAAGAGCGCAGCTCAACAAATCGCATTCGATGAACGAGAAAAGAGCAGTGACACGACGTCATTTGTTTCAGTTTGCTTGACTGCTGCTTCTAATTCGAATGTCCGCCCTTAAAACAATTGATTATTGCTTTTGATCGAATTTAAGAGCGCAGCTCAACAAATTACTTCGATAAACCGAAAAAGGGAGTGTCATGACGTCATTTGTTTCAATTTGCTTGGTTGCTGCTTCTAATTAAAACAATTGAAAGTCGATTGTTTTCTTGAAACTCTTTTTCGTACGCTTTCGATCGATTAGGCCGTCCTTGTTCTGCAAATACAAGTATTATGTGGTCTTGATTTTAGTTTTTATTATTATTATTATTTTTTTTGTGGTTTGCAACGTCGATGTTGGATTAAGTTTTTAGCTTTCCTCCTAAATTCCTTCCTCTTGTCTTCACGACAATCGAATATTTCGGCGATTCGATTCACGCTCGCGCTTCAAAAGCAATTACATAAGAGCGGCAAATTTGACGACGCTTTCTTTCTTAACCGAAACGCAATTAGCTCGAACGATCACATTCTCGAGTAAGTTGCATTTGAAAGTCGATGATCGCGCGGTACCAACTGGTAGGTAACGTGGAGAATTGCTCTTTGTAATCGACGTAATCGTCGACGTACGAAACGGCCTTTGTTGACGACTTCTGGTTTTTTCTTCTGGTCCGTGCGGCAAGTGAAATGTAACATATTAGTAACGATAGTGGACAAAAAGCGCACTTTCTCCAGAATCGACGCAACACCTTTTGAGGCGAGCAGGAATTCGAAAACGCCGATGGCGTCACGTCTTAATGCGCTCGCTCTGTGTGCTTCTGGTACGATCGAAGAACAGTGGCGGCGGCCTTGAGAACGTGTCAAATTCGGTTTAGAAAGTGCGTGATCATCTTTACCGTCGGTTCACGTGTTGGCAAGGTGCATTCGAGAGCAGGGAAATCCAACTTCTTGTGTGGATGGCCTTAACCTTCAACCGAAACGTACCTTTTGTAGGCAATGATTCGGGGTACTCCCCCTTTCATATGTATACAAAACGCGTAGAATTAATTTTATTTCAAAACATTGGGAAACCGTAAATCGATGACTCAATCTTGGAAAATTAAAAGAAATCGAAGACATCTGCAATTTCCAATTGTTTTAAAGGCAGCGGATTCAAGACAAAAATCCTTTTTTGGAAGACTTGAAGATTCGAGGAGACCAAGAATGAAGAAAAGTAACGAAATCTCTCACGTCATGAAATCAAAATGACATTTTTAAAGGCGGCATCTGTGAATGGAAACGTAAATTAACGACTTCTTTTGTTTGATGCGACGCCTTCAAACCAAAATCTTAAGGAAATTACGTATCTTATTCCTAATTAAAGTAGGCTATGATTTCAATGTATCTTCTCCTGAAGGTTGGTAGCACTGACAGCTGTCATGCTAACATAACCCCCAATCCCAATACTTGGCAAACGCATTTGAAAACATGATGCGCTGGGTACGATTGTGCATTCAAGTTGAAGGACAGTGTTTCTCTGAATTTTTTTATTTTGCGTTTACTCTACACATTTTTTATGTGATGTCAAAATTAGATAATATGACACTGACAGTTCTTGACAACTGTCCACTCGCTAATAAATTGCGCGTCGCCAACTTTATAAAAAAAATCACAGGAATTCATCAATTGAATTCACGGTATAAGGTAATTACCAAAAGAAACAAATGATAAACCAAGAGCCGAAGCGTGAAAGAAACGACGCGAAGACAAGCAAATGAACGGATAGACATGAAAAATAAAAAAAAACAAATGAAAGTTAAACTAGCATAAAATTAAAAACAAAAAAAGACAAACGAAAATGAAACTAACATAAAAGTCAACCCAACCAATAAAAATCCGCCACCATACAACAAGTAATTGGTAAAAAGAAAACAAATGACGTTCTAAAAACAAAAGAAAAACTTCTGAAAAGAAGATTGGCGTTGAAATCAAACAAAGCAACGGAAAACGTAAACATTGGGAAACAATTTCAAATAAGGACCAAGCACATGGAAGCGCCATATCAGAACAAACGAAATTCTAAAGGGCATGAAAAAACAAGTGAAATTTAAAAGTCAAAAGTGAAACGACGCAATGACAAAGAATTCAAAGAGAAAGACATTAAAATCGTCAAGGAAAAGCAAGTGAAAACTAAAAAAATCGATAAAAAAAAACAATTGAAATTTGTGACAAAACTGACAAGTGACAAAAAGTACAAGTGAACAGAAAACTGTAACGGCAAGAAACAAATGCAAACAAAAAGAAGACGTAAAACTTGACAAAGATGAAACAACGAAAGTGAAAGAGATGAAAGAAAGGAAAGTAATTCATATTATGAGATAACAGCGGCATCTGTGGATAGAAACGTGAATTAACAAAACTACTTCTCTTCGAGTCAACGCAAAGGGAAAACACGAAACAAAAGAAGATCGACATTCAAAAGCTTGGACTCTGATTTTCTGAGTTTCTCACTAGCGACACCTGTTGATGAAAACGTAAATTAACAAAACAACTTCTTTTCTGTGAATCTACGGTTTTTGCGGAACAAAATCCCATCAGTTGATTGAATCCAACAAATTGCAAACAATAAACAAAAGAAACAAGAGACGAAACGGAAAGCAAAACCTGGCGACGACATGGGCGACATCTATGAATGAAAACATGAGCTAACGAAACGTCCCTTTTCTCCTTTGATCAGCCCTCTCTGTCAATCATTCATTGAATAAAAGAAAATGCACTAACGAGACAAGACGACAATCAAGAGCTTCGACTCTGATAGTTTTATCAGCGACATCTATTGATGAAAACGTAAATTAGCTAAACACCTTCTTTACCTCGAATCTACGTCTTCTATGGAACAAAATTACATCACTTGATTGAATCCGTCAAACTTCAAAGAGTAAACAAAAGGCAGAAGAGACGAAACGTAAAGCAAAACCTGGCGATCATACAGGCGATATCTGTGAATAAGAACGGGAATTAACGAAACGACTTCAGTTTACTGAATCCCACTAACTGCGAACGGGAGACAAAACGAGAACCAAAACCTAAAAGCGAAAACATGAGCGACATCGGAGGATGAGAACATGAATTAACAAAACGCCTCTTTTCTCTTTTAATCAGCGCCATCTATGGAACAATATCATGTGACACTTCTGCATGATGATTGTCGAAGCAAATGCAAATACAAAATTCATTAAACAAAAGAAGAACGCACCGACGAGACAATCAAGGACAATCAAGAGCTTGAACTGTGATAGTTTTATTAGCGACATCTGTTGGTGAAAACTAAATTAACCAAATATATTCTCTTTTTTAAATCTACGTCTTCTACGAGAAAAAATCACATCAGTTGATTGAATCCAAACACTAAACGAAAGAAAAAAAAGACGAAACAACAAACGACAACATGGGCGACATCTGGGATTAAGAACTTGAATTAAAGCTTATTGAACCCAACAAACGTAAATTCTTTTCTTTTTTTTTAAATCAACAGTCAACCGAGGAGACACAAATGAGTCACGATTTTTAAGGGCGCCATCTATGGACTGAAACGGAAATTATTTTCTTTTTTCTTTTTACTCAACACTACAAGATATGAGTCACGGTTTTGAAATAAGTGCGACGCATATGAGCGAAAACTTAAATTACTTATTTTTTTTTAATCAACGAGACAGATGTGAGTAATTGTTTTTTAAATGCGACGTCTATGAATAGAAACGTAAATTACTTAAGTTTAATGTTTAATGAACGCCATCTGTAGGTGACATATTTCCAGACTGATCTGGAAATCTCTGAAAATTGGTTTCCTTATCTAACTTTGTTTGGAAATACTCACATGGACACTTATATACGTATATTAAGAAACGTTTTCTGAACAATAAATTTTTGGATCGATCAAGTGCTGCCCTCTCTGGGTTTGGATCAGAATTTCCGGGCGTATCCTCTTTGAACTTCGCGCGAATTGAAACAGACCGGAAATATTTATGTATACGGAGTATACGTACACCTGTGCATACTTTCTTCATTTAATAAAACGTTTTCTCTGGAATTGGATTGATCAAGTGCTGCCCTCTCTGTGTTTAGATTAAAATCCATCTTCCTTCGAAATGTGTGAAAATTGAAACAAATCTGTCTCTTTATTTTTCGGACAGCCTGTACATGTCACAAAAATAATTTCGCAAGATAAAATCTCCGTTTTTAAACCACGTTAAGTGTTCTCGATTTGATTCGGAATTGCGCGAGACAATCGTTACGCAACTGACTTTCGCTCATAATATTTTCGAGCAACAAACCCACGACACCATGGAAACGCCCAGAAGGATTATCACCCATCTGAAGAAAGGAGAAGTGATCCATAATCTAAAGAGATCCATGGTCGCTTTCTACGTGTGCGTGTGTTGATTTGAAGAGGAGCAATTTCGGGTGCAAACACACACGTTGGTTTCAGCTTGAAACAACAACACACATCGGGCGCACGCTCAAGAAAGGTTTGGGTGTGGTCCCATTTGCATTGGTTGAAAGACCCCTATCTGGGGCACTTTTCAAATTCGCTTTTAACCGGAGTTTAAAAAAAAAAAACCGCCGCGGCGCGGCGAGCGCTCGCGCCATTTTCTCTCCCGCAATTACCACCTAAGGATTCCACTTTCCATTTTTTTATTGCGCGCCTTCGAAATGTCGATGGGTTCAGCTAAATATCAAGGAGCGAGCGATTAATATTCAGCAGCGCCCGCCTTTATCATAAGCTGCTGCGTGTGTTTACGTTATGTAACGCGAGACCAATTTGTAAATGACAAAAGACTTGCGACATGCACAGTGACGACCAAATGTCCTGGTCGATAATATCTTACTTTAATTTCTAAATACAATCAAAATCAGTTCTTCTTTGGGACCTTTGAGTTACTGAGATCCTCATTGACTTAAAACGCCAGCAGTTTACGTCAAGATTTCAACAAGAACGCGCACAGACACATGAAAACGGAATAGACTTGTTTTAAATTTGAATTTCCCGCTTGTAACCTCAGCATTCGGTTCTAGGTTATGTCATGTGATGTTTAGGGGTACGTTCGAAAACTATCCACATCCCATTTTTAAGCGGAATGTGAAAAATTCGCCCGCTGCCAGGAAAGGAAGTAATGTAAACATAAGACTTCTAGAAATACATTAGTGAGATGCACTCGAAGGTACAGTTTTCGAACGCACCCCCGTCGTTTCTTAAAAAAAAAGTTGATGAGGCGTTGTTTCTTTTGAATTTCTTTGAATCCTTGGTTGTGCTAAGCATTTAGAAAATAGTCTAGAATCATCAAGTATGATCCTGTCACCTTATTTCTTACGATCCATGTAATTTAAAAAAGGTTGACAAGGTCGCTTTCCCCTAAGACACGAATTAAGGGTCTTCCTGTGCATTTATGATGGTTCACCACCATCCTAACTAAGCGGCACAATGGCTTCTAATACCAATACAATGTGCAATACAATACCAATGTGCCGCTCCCTAGTTCCGATTATCCGGCTTGTTGCATTTCCTCCAAGAACGTAGCCGTCTTTTCGTTCACATTTTACGACAATAATTAATTTTTTTTAAACAAATTTATTATTAATTAAATATGCGAAACAATTGAAAATCGAGCTAACGTAAACTCGACATACTTTAAGGTTTTTCGCTCTGTCCTTTTTTTAATCCGAGAAAGTTATTTATAAAACATTGATCCATGCACCCCCCCCGTATATATATTTCTTTTTGAAAACAAATGATCAATTGAGTCGATCTTCAATTGTTTCGAAATGGCCGCTCTTTCTTCGTTTCTTTTTGTAACGAAGGCGTATGTTTTGTTTGCAGAATATTATGACATCAGTCTTGCACGTTTCTTTCGCAAATTTCATCATTATAGGGAGAGGGGGGTAGTAACCACAATCCTGATAGTCTCAATCTTCAATTGTTTGCAAACCACCACGCCTTTTTAATTTTTTTTTGTACAGCGAAGTCGTAGGTTTTGTTTAACGGATTTTAGTTTCGCACGTTTTTTTTTCGAAATTTTCATATTATGGGGGTGGAGGTGGGAGGATAAACCATAAGCCTCGATCTTCAATTGTTTCGAGATGGCCACGCCTTCTTAATAAAAAAATGCGAAGTATTTATATTTTATTTGACGGATTTTATGACGTAACAATTTCTAGCGCTTTTTTTTTCAAAATTTCTTTACCATGAGAGGGGGCGGGGGTGAGGTAAACCACAACCCTGACGACCTCGATCGTCAATTGTTTCGAAACTGCCACGCTTTTCAAATTTTTTAGCCAAGTCGTATATTGTGTTTGACGGATTTTGTGATTGCGTAACGGTTTTTCCGCGTTTTTTTCGACATTATCGTTATTGTGGGAGGGGGGGAGGAATAAATTATAAACAATCTTCAATTGTTTAAAAATGACCGTCTTGTGTGTTGCATTAAAAACGAAATGAAACGAAATGGTATGACGTAACGATTTTTCTTGCTTTTTCCCAATTTTCGTCAATGTTGGGGAGGGAAAGTGATAAACCAAGAGATTGTCAGAACTTCTTCTTTCAATTGTTTCGACTTTCAATTGTTTCAATTACCATGACTTTCCTTTTAAAACCGAATTGTAATTTGACGAATTTTATGACGCACCAGTTTCTCGCGTTATCTTTTTGAAATTTTGGTTATTGTGTGCACGGGGAGGGGGGAATAAATCACACTCTTAACAATCCTAATCTTCAATTGTTTCGAGATGGCCACGCCTTCTTGATTTTCTTAAAACCGAAGTGGTATATTTTCATGACGTAACAATTTTTCTTACTTTTTCAAAATTTTCGTCAATATTTGCGAGGGGGAGTGATAAACCGCAATTCTGACAATGTCGACTTTCAATTGTTTCAATTGTCATGGCATTCTTTTTAAAAGAGCGAAGCGTAGTTTGAAGGATTTTATGACTCAACAGTTTTTGGCGATTTATCGAAATTTGTTATATCAAACAATTGAAGGTCAGGATTGTCAGGATTGTTGTTTATCCCTGGCAGGGGGGATGAACAACAATCCTGACAATATCAACCTTCAATTGTTTCGAAATTGCCACGCCTTCTCATTTTCTTAAAAGCAAAGTGGTAACAATTTTTCTTACTTTTTCAAAATTTTCGTCACTATTGGGGATGGGGAGAGATACTTTTTTGCATGCCTAGTTATCAAAGAAAAACAAAAGGGAGCAGGAGTAACTGCTTCGAAACAAAATTAAGATCAAGAAAAACGAGTTCTCAAGATTATATCCAGGCTTACGATTTCGATCCACTTCGAAGGTAACTCTGAGGTCTCGGATTGTACATCCGCCCCCCCCCTTAATGCGTTCAAACGTGGGGGAATATCCGGTAATCATACGTGGCACGAATCCCTTCCACACTCGAAGGCATGGCCTGTACAGTCGAGGTAGTATTTAAATCAGACGTGGACCAAAATCGTAAGCCTGATTATATCCTTCAAAATTAAGTAAGCGTCACCCTGTATATGTAGGTGTGAGTTGCTAATTTCTATTCAACCCTATATCGATCAGGCACATGAATTTTTGGGGGAATAACCATTAATCTTGTTTTTCCTTCCAGTTTTTGCGCAGGATAACTTCAAATGTCCAGACGAATTTGGTTTCTACCCCCATCACATTTCCTGCGATAAATACTGGAAGTGCGACAACAATGCCGGCGAGCTGAAGACGTGCGGCAACGGCCTGGCCTTCGACGCCAGCGACCCCAAATACCTGACGGAGAACTGCGACTACATTCACAACGTTGACTGCGGTGACAGGACACAACTCGGTAAGTTTAGAAGCCCGATGATGATCGAAAGGGACTGGAGAAACGTCGTCTTGAATTCATCGAGTTCTTTCGTTTTCGATTTTATTAATTTTTTGGCCTCAATTGCTTTGAGAATTGATTCCATGTCGATGTAGAGACTTCATCTTCATTTTTCCGGAATTTAGTTTGTTTTTCCTCTCGCCCTCTTTTGTTTCCACTTACGTTCTAATTTGGAAACCTTTGCTGTTTGGGTTTCGCGTCCCAATTGCCTTGTGTCAATTTTGTATCGTCGTGTTGCCAAGTCTTAACTTCTCCAAGTCAAAATCCAAATTTCTTACTACGCACTCTTTTGTTTTTGGTTCCATTCTTAATCAGATGTTTTTTGTTTTCCGTTTTCTTTTTGTTTTGCCTCAATCGCTTTAAGACTACTTTTAACTTGTCTCACCATTCTTCTTTTGTTTCTCACCTTCTTCTGTTTGACTTATGATCATCGTTGCAACGCTCGTCTTCTTTTGTTTTATTTTCTCTTTTCTTCTTCTCTTGTGAATGGGTCCAATTTCGGCGGGGGAAACGTTGACCTTCTTTTCCTTCCGCCACAACCTTCAGCTTTCTTGGATTTAATTCCAATTCATCTTCGCTTTCCGTTTCCGAGACGATAGTGTTTTGTTTTGCTTTTTTTTCTCTTTTCTGAACAATTGAATTGCTATATCTCTTTTTTGGTGTTCATTACTTTCTCTTGCTCGAACTTTTATTTTTTGTTTTCGAGACGATCCTGTTTTGTTTTTCTTTTTCGTTTCTCCCATCTGAACAGTTGAATTTCGATGATTATCTCTTTTCAGCGCCAATTTCTTGTTTCTTTTTGCAATTGTTTCGCTTGTTTTTCATAACAGGTCTTAACAGTTGAATTTTGACGTAAGTGCTTTTTGATTTTCATCTTTCTTTTTCTCTGCCCATGTTTGTTTTGTTTTTATTTTTCGTCTGAACAGTTGAATTTAGATTACTCTATTATTTAGCGTCTATTGTTCTCTCTTTCCAAAACGTTTTCCTTTTGTCACAACAGTTGGCATTTGATGATTTTTTTTTTTCATCTTCCATTTCTCATCTCTCACATATTTTCATCTTTCTTTTGTTTTGCTTTTCTCGCCGTTGAACAGTTGAATTTCAACAGCCTTTTTTTTTTTCAACGTCAACTTTTCTCTTTTTCTCGAATGTTTATTTTTGGTTTTCCTTTTCTTCCTCCCCTGAACTGCTGAGTGTCTTTTTTTTCAATTCCCATTTCGTCTACCTCATGGATTTCAACTTCTTGAACCTTCGCCGTTTTTCTCAAGGTCTTTACCCAAAGGTTTTTCTCAAAGTTGGTTTCAATGAACAACAGTCGCGTTTTGTTTTTCTCGTTCTCGTTTCGAAACCACTTTTGGATTTTTCCTCCAACTTTCCGCCGCTTCTCGACTAACCATTTCGATTTGTGTTTCTTTTCATACTCTATCGTCTTTTGTTTCTGTTCTTCGATGCCATAAAAAAAAATTGGAACAGACGGTGAAGAAGAAAACGCTTGATTCGCAAACTGGAGCGAATCAAGAAAAGTTGAGGAAATTCGAAAGAAGAAACATTCTCCGATCTCGATTTGCTGTCGTGGTAAAAAAAAATGTGGGAAAAATCTGTTGGCTTGCATAACTCAATCGCTCACGTTTTAATTGACTGTTAATTGGAACGGCCAACGAAGAAAGCGAATGCGTTTGTCAAGCAAACACCTCCTCGTTCTTTCGCCAGGCCTTGTTTGCGTGCGGCTTTGTGACGTAACATTTCCTGTTTTAGAACCGGCGATTTCCACGCCACACTGCGAGCGTCTCTACGGCATTTTCCCCGACGATGCGAAATGCGACGTCTTCTGGAACTGCTGGAACGGGGAAGCCTCCAGGTACCAGTGCTCTCCGGGCCTGGCCTACGACAGAGAGGCTCGCGTCTGCATGTGGGCCGATCAAGTTCCCGAATGCAAAAATGATGGTAATATTTAGTTTATTTTTAGTTCTTTTATTTGCCTTTCCTTTCCCCAAATCTAAAAGTTTTCAATTTTCAGAGAAGTCCCTTCCTGTTATCAACTCACTCTTTCTCCTTACTTTGCCTTGATACATCCCTTACCTTTTGCCTTTCACCTTCCCAAACATGAGTTAATTTAAAAGTCTTCGATTTTGAAGGAGTCCTATCTCGTTACCAACTTGCTCTTGCTCCTTACTTTGCCCCCAATGACATCTCTTGGCAATCCTTTTGTCTTTCGCTTTCCCAAAGTTGAGTTAAATTAAAAGTCTGCCACTTTCTCGTGCACGACACTGTTATCAGAAGTTGCTGGAGTATTCCCTTCCTGTTACCAATTTGATCTTCCTTGTTCCTTTCTCTGGTGACATCCCTAAGAAGTCCTCTAGCTTTTTGCTCTTACGAACTTCAATTCTGGGGCTTTCTCTGATACTGGAGGATTTCCTTCCTGTGACGAACTTACTCTACCTCTTTACTTTATCCTAGTCCTTTCGCCTTTCATCTTCCCAAACATGATTTAATCCAAAAGTTTTGGATTTTATTGTTCGTATTGGGTCACCAATTTTCTTTTCCTGTTTACTCTGTCCTGGTGACATCCCTCGCTAGTCCTTTTGCCTTTCACCTTCCCAAACTTGAGTTAATTTAAAAGTCTTCGATTTTGAAGGATTTCTTTGCTGTTACCAACTTGCTCCTCCTTATTACTTTGCCCCCAATGACATCTCTTGGTAATCCTTTTGCCTTTCGTCTTCCTAAACATGAGTTAATTTAAAGCCCTCGATTTTTTCCTGTAATCAGAAGTTACTGGTGCTCTTCCTCTTTACTGTGTCCTGATCCATTTGGGTTTCGTCCTTCCAAATATGAATGAATCCAGAAGTTGTCGTTTTTCTCGTGCACAAAACTGTTTTCAGAAGTTGCTGGAGGCTTTTCCTGCCCAGCCCCAGGTGAAGTAAGCAATTCTGGTTCTTTCTCCCGCCACGCTCATCCAGATGACTGCCGCAAATACTACATCTGCCTGGAAGGCGTCGCAAGAGAATACGGCTGCCCCATCGGCACAGTCTTCAAGATTGGCGACGCCGAAGGCACGGGCAACTGCGAGGACCCCGAGGACGTTCCCGGATGGTAAGTCCTTCCCCATTTCACCCACACACGACTAAAAGAGAAAACAACTTGCGTATTTTCGCCCCAAAGCATGATCCAATCTTCGATTGGATTTCGTAAGCGGCGCAGCCAAGTTGCGTAACTGCGTGGAATTTTCTGGCGAAAAAACGCAAGTTCCTCGTGCACACATAACGGCGCTGCTGTTAATATGAATAATGCGCGCAGGCTACTTTCTCTAACGCTTGTGTTTTTTTTCACCTGCACTAAAACGGCATGTTACGCACCGCTTGTCTTTTTTCTTCCACTTACCTACTTGATTAACCGACCAGAATCCGGGAAATGAGTCCGCGCGGTTTGCAGATGACTTCCAGCGAGAGAACGAGGACGAAAGTCAACGAGCAATAAAAAACGAGGCCGGAAGCCTCCTCCTCACCCCCTGAATATTCGTAAGCAAAAACTCTTGACGATTGCTAAGGGAAACTGGAGCAAAACCAAAAAATAAATGAAAGAAATTTTGAGTCAATTCGAAAAGTGAAGTGGATCAAATTTCTCTGAGTTCTCTTCGCATGATATTTACTAATATAACCAATCGAGTGTAAAAATACGGAAAACTTTCCATCTTCATATTGCCCGGGGAAAATTGGGCAAAAATTTAATTCTTTTATTTTGAATTCCCAATTTTTTCTTCTTTCTATTCTTCTTCTTTCTTTCTATTCTCAATCCTCCAATGAATTCTGTGCCCTCTCTCTTCGCTCATTTTTCTTAATATGTGTGACGTTTTTTTCCTCCTTATTCTTCGTCTTCGTTATTTTTAATTATTTCGGAAAAAACTCCTCGAAAACCATTGATTTTTCAACTTTGATTCGCCCATCGAAATTTAAAAAAGAAATAGATAGAGCGAAATCAAAAAGCAAAGATTAAAACCGAACCAGATTACCAAAAAATAAAAGAAAAACTTGGAGTTTCTAAGATTGGAAAATTTTAGACGAAATCCTCCATTGAGGATTGCTGTCCTTTTTTACATTTTCCTGTTTTTCATTCTTACGTTTTTTTCTTGTTTTTTATTGGAAGAAAATCGATGCTATGAAAAAGAAAAGGGGATCGTTTTCAGTAAGGAGTTTGAAAATGATGAAGTTCTATCAAAATTAACAAAACTGAAAGCACGAGGAGAAGGCTTATCACTTTTTGGACGCTTTTGGGCCGAATTTGTTTTTGATTTTCTCGAATTCTTTTTGTTTTTTCTTTTTTTTTATTAAAATCCTACGTTTTTAATGTCACTCTCCATTATTATAGAAATTTTTTTGCTGTTATTAGTTTTGTTTAATTTCTTTGACTTTTTAAATTGGGATTAATTCTGGCAGTTTTCTTTAATTTCTTGGAACTTTTTTTTTGACCAATAATTCTCTTTTTTTAATTAAAAAAACAGATAATCGATTGAACCTCAAAATTTCTTTTAATATTGATTTCTCGTTTCTCTCTTTCTCGAACTTTCACTTGTTTCTTTTGGCGCGTTTAGTTTTTTTTAAGTTCGATCGTCTTTTGTTTCTTCTTGAATTTTTCTTCAGCTTTCTTTCTTCAATTTTCGAAATTTTGCTTATTGCTTCTGTTCAGTTTTTTTTTCCTTTTTCGGCTCCCGTCCAACAACTTGTGAACTTTTCGTTTTCATCACTTTCAATGACCAACCAACCAACGTTAATTTAATTTGTAAAAAAAAGACGATCGATTTTTTAATTTCGAGGCTTTTTTGCGTTTCAATTTTATTTATTGTTTCTCTCCAGTTTTTTTTCTTTTAATTTCTGTTTTCCTTTCTCGAATTTTCATTTGTTTCTCTTGGCCTTCGCTTTCTTTTTGGGCGATCGTCTTTTGTTTCTTCTTGAATTTTCCTTGGCCTTCGATTTTTTAACCTTCAAATAATTTTTACTTTTTCCTTTTCGAACTTACTCCGCGTTTTAATTTTGTTTACTGTTTCTCTCTAGTTTTTCTTTTTTAATTTCGATGCTCCACTGCCCTTTCTCCCCTTGGGCGTTTCGTTGCTTTGCTCGATCGCCTCTTGTCTCTTCTTGAATTTTAATTTTTTTCTCTTCGAAATTTTTCCGTTTCAATTTGTCATTGCTTCTCTCCATTTTCTTCCTTTAACTTAGACTTTATATTTCTCCTTTTTTCGAACTTTCATTTGCCTTTCTCTTGGCGTTTGTTTAGTTTTTCCTTGGTCGATTGCTTTTCCTTCGTCATTGAATCATTTTTACTTTTTTTTTCTGTTTTGGAACTTGTTTTTATTGTTTCTATTCATTTATCATTTTGGCCTCCTATCGCATCCAGCGATCCCAACTGTGCATTTTTCAATTGTTTCATTTCATTTTTTTTCGCCAAGTCATGTCATAACGAGCGTTAATGTAAATTACAAGTCAAAAGAAAGACGATCGATTTTTTAGCTTCGAGTCCGGATGTCGATGGAGTCCGAAACGTGAAATTTTGTCTTTTGTACTTGCACGTATGCATGGGACTCACCAATCTAAGTTTGAACACTTTTTGCATTTGTTTTTTGTTTTGATACTTTTCGTTAATTTCTGCTTTTAATTTTGTTTTGTCCTTTTACGTTTTTATAACGTTTTTTCTTCTTATAATGATGGAAGTGGTGTTAGTGTCGTTAGGTGGTGTTAGAGCTGTTAGGGCCGTTATGTAATAAAAGAAAGTTTTGAGCAGAAAGCGTACTAGAAGACCGATAGTCCTTTTAGGTCTTCCTTTTTTTTTATTTTCTTTTTTGAATGCCTTTGATTTTGGCATTTAAGAGTGCTCCCTTTGGTTCGTACTTCTTTTGTTTCCGTTCTTCTTTTGCTTCAATCCCAAGACACCCACAATTTTGACTCAAATTTTCTTTAGATCTTCGCTTCAACTTTTGAATTTTTGAATTTCCTTTCCAGCTTACTTTAATTTTTTGCTCTCGGTTGTTTTCCCGTTTCCCGAAACAAAGACCGATCGTGTTTTGTTTTTGACTAAAATCGTCGCTGGGCGCTTCACGTTTTAATCATTTTCCATGTCTTTTGTTTTGTTGCGTTTTGTTTCGGTCTTTTGTTATTTTTTCTGCCTTTTCTTCTCTTTTCTTCACGAATTGTCTTTGAATTCGAACGTTTTACATTTCATTTCCTTGTTTTTTTTTTGAGTTTTGGTTGTGTTTTATTTTCATGGGCGTTTCTTTGTTTTGCGCCTCGTTTGTTTCCGTTCTTCTTTTGTTTCGTTCATGTTTTAATCATTTTTCACGCCTTTTTTGTTTTGTTTGGTTTTGTTTCAGTGCGATTGTCTTTTATTTTTTTTCTAGTATTTCTTCCTTTTTCTTCACGAACTGTCTTTGAATTCGAACGTTTCGTTTTCCTGTTTTCTTTGCAGTTTTGGACGTGTTTTATTTTCACGAGCGTTTCTTTGTTTTGCACCTCGATTGTTTCCGTTCTTCTTTTGTTTCGTTCTGAAAGCGCCACAATTTTGGCTCAATTTTTTTTCGCTGGCTTGTTTCAATTCTCTCTCCTTTTTTCATTTTTTTTTAAATTTTCGTTTTTCAAAATAAAAACGATTTTTTTTAGTTTTCGTTTTTATTTAAATCATCGATTTCAATAATTTCTTCCGTTTTCTCTACGAAACTCTTTTTCTTTCATTTTCTTCTTTTGTTTCTGCTCAAGTTGTAATGATCCTGTTTGTTTCGTCACTTCATTTGAATGATGCGACCCTTTTTTTTGTTTTTCGATTCTGATTTTCACCGGAGTCGATTAATTAGGAAAGAAAAAGAAATTTTGGAGGTCTTGCTTCCTCTATTTTGTTCTTCATCTTCGATTCGTTAGGCTTTTGTTTCTTTTTCTTTTTTTTTCCTTTTGTTGACGATCTTCAATTTGTTAGGCTTTTGTTTCTATTACTTTTCTCTTTTGTTGATGATATTCAATTCGTTAGGCTCTTGTTTCCATTACTTTTCTCTTTTCTTGATGATATTCAATTCGTTAGGCTTTTGTTTCCATTACTTTTTCTTTTTCGTCGATTTGTGAGGTTTTTGTTTTTGATACTCCTCGTCTTTGTTCTTCATCTTCAATTCGCTAGACTTTTGTTTCTGTTACTGCTTCTCTTTTGTTTTTCATCTTCGATTCATTAGGCTTTTGTTTACGTCGTATCTTCTTTCTTGTTGATTAATCATCTTCGAATCGTTACGTGTTTGTTTGTGATACTTCTTGCCTTTGTTCTTCATCTTCAATTCGTTAGGTTTCTATTTCTTTTGTTTTTCATCTTCGATTCGTTAGGCTTCTACTTTTTTTGTTTTTCATCTTCGATTTGTTGGGCTTTTGTTTCTGTCGTATCTTCTCTCTTGCTGATTGATCATCTTCGATTCGTTAGGCTTTTGTTTCTGTCGTATCTTCTCTCTTGTTAATTGATCATCTTCGATTCGTTACGTGTTTTTTTCTGATACTTCTTGTCTTTGTTCTTCACTTACGATTCGTTAGGCTTCTATTTCTTTTGTTTTTCATCTTCTATTCGTTAGGCTTTTATTTTTGTTACTTCTTCTCTTTTGTTCTTCATTTTCGACTCGATAGGTTTTTGTTACTTCTTCTCTTTTGGTCTTCGTCTTCAATTCGATAGGTTTTTATTTTTGTTCTTTCTTCTCTTTTATTCTTCTTCTTCGATTCGATAGGTTTCTGTTTTCGTTGCTTCCTCTCTTTCGTTCTTCGTCTTCGATTCGATGGGCTTTTGTTTTCGAACAATTTTTCGATGAATTGACTTTTAGGCTTCACGTTAACTTTTATTTTTCGATTCGTTTTGGCTTTCTTCTTTGGAATCCGTACATTTTACATGCATGCCATCGTGTGTGTTTTGTTTTGCGCTAGCATGATGATTGTAAATCCCCCCTCAATACATCCCCGGATGCTTGTATGTTGTTGAATCGTATTGGGCATGTCACAGACTTTAGTTAGCTTTGCAACCCCTCAACCCCTAACTTAATCCTGGCCGTTCGCAGTGAGGATTACTATGGTGACCTGGACCTGAAGAGCATTCGCAAGAGCGAGTTGTTGGCAGGCCTGCAAAGCAGTTCGTCAAGGGCAGCGTCCAACCCCAGCCCTCCGAAGGCCGGCAAGCCCAGGCCGGCTCCAGTGTCCCGCAACGCCCCCGAACCCGCGGACAACTAAGTCCCTACCTCATCGCGCGTAAACACCCTCCGCCCCCCCCGAACCCAAAGCAGGTCGTCACTCGGACGATGTAGATGCTCGTTTGTACTTTTTAATATTTAATTATTATTGTTAGAGTTAATTTAGCGAATCGAGAGTATCTTTTTGCCCGACTGACCCTCTGTTCCTATAGTTTAATTTTAATTTTTTTTTAATTAAAACAAAAAAAAACGTAACCACCTTGTTTGTTTGTTTGTGTTTTTTTTTTATACTCTGCGGTGTACAAAACTGAGAAATTACTATAAATTTTTTTATACGTAAATAAATACCTATTTTTAAACCACACGTCTTTCTTGTTTTGTTTTTCCACGCCCCCGCCGCCCTCCACCCCCCCCCCCCAACTCTAACTTACATACGTTCTAACTGTTACTACTAAGACTCCAACGGAGGCAGATCATTTTTTATTATTAACACTATAATTCCGACGTTTCGTACTTTTCTTTTTGCACAGTTTCAACGTAACACAATCTGTCTTTTTTTTTCTACTTGTCTCAGAGGCGGAAGTAAATAATACATGTAAATAACACTAAATTACATTAAAATAAAAAAATAAAATAAAATGCGGACTTTAATTTGGGGGTGAAATGGAAAAAATGTAAAAAAAAAGGTAAGTGATGCCGCAGGCCCATCTCATCGCATCTCTCTTTTTATGCACTGCGAATTAACCTCGTTCTTTTTCTGTTCTGTTAACAGCGAGGACTACTACAAAGACGTTGACCTAAAAGCCCTGAAGAAGTTAGGCTACTAGGCCGAAACCTGAACAGGAGATAGTTTTAGTATTACTAGGCGTAGGCTGTACAGAATCATCGTCGATCGTCTCATCACCTCATCGTCTTTCCCCGCGCATTAGTCACTTGTTATTATTGTTATTTTTAACACGAGTAGGTCCTGTATTTATGCGAAGTACAAAACGGAAGAAGTTTTAAACGAATGTTTCTTTTTTCTGCGACCAATCCGAGTGCTCGAACGCCTCGTCCTCTTTCCAACTTTAGCTCTTAAGTATTGGTTGTACTTGTTGTGGATAAAATAAAATAACAAAAGAATTGCGTTTTTGTTTTGTTTTTATTGTTAATAGTTGTTGGTAATTCATTTAATGTGTTAGTCTGCTTACATTAAATCACTAAGTATGCTTTAGAGTGTAGGTACACTGAGGTAATAAAGAGACGTCTCCTCCATAAAATATAAATTTAGTTTAGAACACTATATCGAGTAAGCGGCTTTGGAGCACGTGAGTTCCTTCCATTCGATTGTCCGCTTGCTCGGTTTAGTGGTTAGCAATACTATCACATTTTATGGAGGAAACGTCTCTTTATTACCTGACTGTACGTCTAATTTATAATAATAATAATAATAATAAACTAAAATGAAAAACAAAATCACGTCGGTGAAAATTGGAATACATAAGCTAAACATATTGGTGAAGTACGCTTTGTTCGAATTAAAAAAAAATAAAATTATTAATGAAACAAAAATTATAAAAAAAACCTGTCGAATCTAAGACGAAGAATAAAAGAGAAGAAGTAACAAAAAT
The DNA here is from genome assembly GCA_039766575.1 of Serrognathus titanus. Classification (NCBI taxonomy): domain Eukaryota; kingdom Metazoa; phylum Arthropoda; class Insecta; order Coleoptera; family Lucanidae; genus Serrognathus; species Serrognathus titanus. Next base: position 17,128,050 of record CM077911.1, on the reverse strand, counting down.
CTAACGAATCGGAAATGAAGAACAAAAATAAAAGCATAACGAATCGAAGATGAAAAACAAATGAAATAGAGTTGTTACGTTTATAAAGAAAGTAAGGAATCATGAAAATGAAATGCGAGAAAACAATAAAATATAAAACACAAAAATCTAACGAGAAAGAAAAAGATAAATCAAGAAACAGGAATGAAACTTTAATTAAAAAAAAAAAAAACAGAGATGCTAAAGGCGAAGAATAATTTCATTAAAATGTTTTTTTTATGCGACAAATCCGAATGCAAAGCAAAGAAAAAATAATAAAAAAAATTGATTAGTTAGAAAACAAGTGCAAACAAAGTGTAATAAACACAAATCATAAAAAAGAAAACGAAAGTTGAACGTGAAGTTGATTTGTCTGCATTAAGCATAAGTAAAAAAAAAGAAGAAGAACGATTTAAACAATGAAAAATCAAATTCAAAAAACAAAAGCTGCGTACACAGAAAAAAGAGAATTATATAAGAAAATTTAAACAATTTAAATGAAACAAAAAAAAACAAATGTAAGTAATAAATAATTTTAATTTAATAAAAACAAAAACAGGTTATAAAGTAAAAAGCTAAATCGAGATACTGCTACAAATTTCAATAAAATAAAATGGCGAATAAAATACTAAATGAAAGACAAAAAAATTATCAAAAAAAAAAAACGAAGCGAAACTGACCAATGATAACGGGCGATTGTCATTTGTTTCGATAAGAATGCAACAAAACTTCTTTTAATTTGAAACAAAGTAACAAATAGAACGAAGTCCCAAAACTGATCAATGATAGGCGTTTGTCTTTTGTTTCGACAAATTGCTACAAAACTTCACTTTTTTTCTTATTTTGGCATAAAGAAACAAACGAAGCGAAATTCTGAAATATTCAATTTGCATTTGTTTCAACGGAAATACGACAAAGCGTGTTTAATTTGAAACAGAGGAACAAACGAAATAACATTTTAAAAGTGACTAATGATAGCCAAAGATTGAAACAAAAGCTAAAAAAATAAATAAAAAACAAAAAAATTATTAAGAAAAAAAAATGAAATGAAACTGACCATTGATAACGAGCGATTGTCACTTGTTTCGAAAAGAATGCAACAAAGTTTATTACTTTTTTAATTTGAAACAAAATAATAAACAAAATGAAACCCCAAAATTGATCAATGATAAGCGATTGTCTTTTGTTTCGACAAAATGCAACGAAAGTTCACTTTTTATTTTCAAGCAAAGAAACAAATGATGATTTGAACGCGATTTGCATTTGTTTCAAAGGAAATACGACAAAGTTAGTTTCTTTTCTTTTTTTAATTTGAGACAAAGGAACAAACGAAACAACATTGTAAGAGTGACTAATGATAGGCGAATATTGAAACAAAAGCTAAAAGTGTGATTGTTAAAAAAAATAAACAAAAAACAAAACAATTATTAAGAGAAAAAAAAGGAAACGAAACTGACCAATGATAGCCAGCGACTGTCATTTGTTTCGACAAGAATGGCACAAAGCTTCTTTTAACTTGAAACAAAGTAACAAACAAAACGTAGCCCCAAAACTGATCAATGATAGGCGTTTGTCTTTTGTTTCGACAAAATTCAACAAGAGTCTATTTTCTTTTTAATTTTGGTGCAAAGAAACAAACGAAGCGATACTCTAGTTCATGATTTGTATGCGATTTGCATTTGTTTCAATGGAAATACGACAAAGTTAGTTTCTTTTTTTTTTTTTTAATTTGAAACAAAGGAACAAACGAAACAATATTTCAGGAGTGACTCTAATGATAGGCGATCGTCATCTGTCTCAATAAGACACAATTTTAATTATCGATTTAATTTGTTTTTAGTATGAAGGAAAGAAAAACAAAAGAGAAAGCAAAATTCCAAAAAAATTGAAGATGAGCGATTGTCACCTGTTTTAATAAAACGTAAATTTTAGTTTTATTTTTATTTTAATTTTTTGTAATTTGAATCAATCAAACAAACGAAACAAAACTTAAAACTAACTAATGATTAGCAATTGTCATTTGTTTCAGTAAAAATAGAACGAGAATTTATTTTTCTCTAAATCAGGAGTAAAGAAACAGACGAAGCAAAGCTCCAAAACTAATTATTTATAAACGATTGTCATTTGTTTCAATCGAAATACGACAAAATTAATTTTTACAACAAAAGAGGCAATAAAAGTCTTTTTAATTGGAAAAAAAATTATATTTTAACTGGAGTAAAGAAACAAATTAAGAAAAACTAATTAATTCAATTAATTTTTACGTCAATAACGCGAGAATTTTTTTAATTTTGAAACGAAGTAAGTAAGTAAAATAATAAACGCATATAAAACAAAATGAACTTATCTAGAAAAAAAGTTAACTTAAAAAACAGCAATGATACAAAAATTAAAAAACAAATGCCAAACGCGAAAAACAAGAAATTCATAAAAAATATTTTTTGTGATTAATCCGAACACTCGGAGGATTTAAATTAAACAAAAAAAGGCAAATGGCGAGTAAAGCAATCAATAGAAAACAAAATAAAACAGGAATGAATTAAACAAAAATTAATAAACAATTGCTAAATTCGTAAATACCAATCCAAACACTTGAAGGATTTAAATAAAACAAAAGAAAAGCAAAATGGTAAGTAAAATAATAAATAAAAAAAAAGAAAAAAGCTAAATTAAGAAACAGGATTGGAATGACAATTAAAAAACAAAAGCTACACGCACAAATAAAAATCATTTTGTCTCTTTCTGTGACCAATCCGAATACTCGAAGGAAAAGCTCTCTTTTGTAGTTGTGCTCTAAATATTGATTGCGCATGTAATTGTCATTAAAAAAAACAAAAGAACCACGCTTCTTATTTTACTTTCATTGCATTTAAAAACAAAAGCAAAATGTAACCATAAAAAACAATACAAACATAAAGAATCGGAATAATATCAGCGATTCATTAAGAAGAAAACAATCGTAATAAAATGAAAACCAAAACAAAAACAAAAAAAGCTAATTTAAGGAACGGGATTAAAACAAGTGGTAAACAAGCAAACAATAAAACATTTGTTTCTTTCGGTAATTGCCATTGTTAAATTCGCGTATTTTATGTATGCACCTCGTAGAAAAACTACGAGGGTTGTAGGAAAAAATTTCGAAAGCAGGCAGCACGTCATACGTCGACGTATAAAAGCCAGTGTAGCAGAGAGTGTTCACGACCACCAATTAACAACTTGTGTGCAACTCATTCAACATCACGCATCCAAATCGGGATGATTCATACTTTTAAGATCATCAGTTTTCCTCCCGGTTATTGTTTGCTATGAAATCATTGTTTTCTTTTTTAATTTCCTGAAGATCTTATGCATCACGCGTTCGTCTTTAGAATGAGAGGACATTTGAATACAGGGGGGTCTTTGACCTGGACGAAGTCGTCATTCGTCACCCCACGGTGAATCATTGCCTTTCTGTACATAATGCATGCACACATAGTGGGTGTATTATTTTGTATGCACCGGGTGTTTTATTTTATGATGGCGCGGCGGAAAGAATTTTAAAGACCACTACTTACAAATCTTAAGAGGAAATTTATTTGTAAAAAGAGGAAATTTGAAGAGACTACTTTCTCCCTCCCTCTCCATTGTGGATGGTGCAAAAGGTTTTGGCCCATGGGGGGATCGAACCCACGACCTTCGCGTTATTAGCACGACGCTCTAACCAACTGAGCTAATGGGCCAGTGCATGAACAGTCGAAGGCTAAAATCATAGTGATTTTGTTGTTGCAACTTTTTAAAAAGAAACAATATAGAAAACAGAAGATGATCGAAAACTATTGAATTTAATTTCTTCGTCGAAAGCAAAAAAAATATATATATATCGAAACCAAAAGATGATCGGTTTCACAGCCTCACAAGACGAAAAACAAAAGCCCATCGCTATTTTGGGGAATTTAGTTCGTACAATCATGATTTTGTTTTTTGTAGATAAACTAACGAAAGGTGATCAAAAGCGAAAAGAAATCGAAACAAAAAACGATGACTTCTTATGCTGTTGTTTCATAAGAAAACTTTTGATTTTCGTTATCTTTGTCTCAATTGAGAAAATTGCGATTAGTTTCACGACAATCTCGACTCTGTTCTTCATAAAACAAACAGGAAAACAAAAGACGATCGTCTCGAGATGAATTTCCACCGCTTTTTACAGGACGAGGGGACAAACAGAAACAATGCATGCGACATTCTGCACATAAAAAGTCGAGAAACAAAAGACAATCGGAGTCTTACAGCTCGATTTTACATTTTTTTTTCATAAAATGAAGAACGAATTGCGTAAAACGTGGCCCATGGGGGGATCGAACCCGCGACCTTCGCGTTATTAGCACGACGTTCTAACCAGCTGAGCTAATGGGCCTGTACCTCCTTTACTTTCTGGGCCTGTACGCCCCTGCATATTTTGTAGATCATATTCAATAACAATTCCGACCCTGTTCTTCATAAAATAGGCAGGAAAACAAAAGAGAATTTCAAGCGCTTTTTCCAGAACGAGGCGACGAACAAAGACGGGGAGACAAACAGAAACGATGCGACATTCTGCACATAAAAAGTCGAGAAACAAAAGACAATCCGAGTCTTACAGCTCGATTTTACATTTTTTTCCATAAAATGAAGAACGAATTACGTAAAACGTGGCCCATGGGAGATCGAACCCACGACCTTCGCGTTATTAGCACGACGCTCTAACCAGCTGAGCTAATGGGCCTATACGTCCCTGTATTTTTTGGGCCCATACACCCCTGTATTTTTTATTGTAGATCATATTCAAGGGTGATCTTGAATTTTAAAAATTCGCGTTAAATTTAATACGTATAATTGGGTGCATGATTAAAAACGAGAAATTAGGAAGACAGTGCTAAAAACAACGTGAAACAATTAGAGTATTTATGACGGCACAAAATTTAATTATTATTAATTATGGCCACTTAAAAGTGAAGCAGAAAATTATGAAAAAAAAGGACAAAATCATATGAGTTTAAAACAATAATTAATAAATAATAATAAAACTGACGAGGGTCTTGCAGCGATAAGCTAAAATTTGTGATCAAATTCAACGTTTTTTTTTTAATCAAAATTTATTAAAAGAAAATAAAAGTAGGTGTTCGATGAGGGACCAAAAGTTCAAGCAACAATAAAAACAAAAAGCAAACCAAATTCTAGATAAAAATATTTTCTCGAATTCTCTTCGTATTTTAAAAATAAATTTTTAGTCGAAGAATAACTGACAGCTAATGAACAAAAGAAAGACGGCGTCAAAAGTAGAAGTTCGGTGAAGCCTTGTCAATTGAAGGGCGCAATATAAAAAAATAACAACAAAACATACAGATAAACAAAAGAAAGTTCTTACAAGAAACATACAGAAGTTTAGCGATTTATTTTCGATGCTCGTTCATTTGTTTATTTTTAATCCTTTTCAAATTTCGCAATTAATAATCACAATTTCTAGACGGCGAACATGTGCTAGTTGAAGAGCGCACAGTAAATAAATGAAACACGAAAACAAAATTTATAAACAAAATTGTGAAGAAAAAAGCTGAATCGAGACACAGGAATGAAAATAGAATTAAAAAAGAAACGCAAAGAAAGAAGTTCATAAAAAACAAATTTCTTTCTGCGACAAATCCGAAGGATTTAACTAAAACAAAAGAAAAAACAAAATGGTTAGTAGAATAATAAATGTGAAACGAAAAAGCCTATCAACCAAAAAGTTTAAAACGGAAGAAAGTTTAAACAAAAACCGAAAAATAAATGATAAACGCGTAAAGAGAGAAATTCATAGAAACGTTTCTTTCTACGACCAATTCGAACCATCAAAGGACTTAAATAAAACAAAAGAGAAACAAGACGAAGTAAACTAATAAACAAAACCAAAAAAGACTTATCAAGGAAAAAGGACGGAAGCAGAAATTAAAAAACAAATGATAAACGTGAGCCTAAAAAAATTATGAAAAAATTTCTTCCTGCCATCAATCTGACCACTCGAAGGAGCTGAAGAAAACAAAAAAAAAACAAAATGGCGCATAAAATAATAAATATAAAACGAACAGAATGTTGGGCGTTTGTTTTATTTTTTTTTGCTTGTTCAGTTATTTATTTTTAATTTTTTTTTTTAATTCTGTGATCAATAATCATAATTTTAAAACGTTTTTTTTTAATTTTAATTTTTTTTTAATTTGTTTGTTGTTCATACTGTTGTTGATCTCATCGGTGATACTAAAACAACAATTATGTCAGTGTTATTTTTTTTTCTGTATAAATGTTCAAAATTATTTTTTTCCAGACAGCGTTGCCACATCATTTTGATGTACTCCAATTGCGAACGATTTTTTTTTTTAATTTGACATCTAGTTGGCTGTGACTTTTAAAGAATGAAAAACAAAAGAAACAAGAACGAAACACGAAGAATAGGAAAAACGAGAAACAAAAGAAGATCGACGTTGTTAGGGAAAAAAAGTACTCCACTTACGAATGATTTGTTTTTTTTTTTTTTATTTGACATCTAGTTGGCTATGACTTTTGAAGAACGAGAAACAAAAGAAACAAGAACGAAACACGAATAACAGGAAAAACGAGAAACAAAAGAAGATCGACGCTGTTGGGAAAAAAAGTACTCCACTTACGAATGATTTGTTTTTTTTTTTTTTTTAATTTGAGATCTAGTTGGCTGTGACTTTTGAAGAACGAGAAACAAAAGAAGCAAGAACGAAATACGAAGAACAGGAAAAACGAGAAACAAAAGAAGATCGACGTTGTTGGGAAAAAAAGTACTCCACTTACGAATGATTTGTTTTTTTTTTTTTAATTTGAGATCTAGTTGGCTGTGACTTTCGAAGAACGAGAAACAAGAACGAAATACGAAGAATAAGAAGAACAAGAAACGAAAGAAGATCGACGTTGGGAAAAGAGTACTCCAATTACGCGATTAAAAAAAAAAAAAAAAGAACAGGAAAATGTAAACATGTAAGACCGAGTGATTTGCTTTGAATTTGATATCTAATTGGCTGTGATTTTTTTGACAAAATTCAAGCAAAACGTAGTGCGTAGCTTATGACAGCAGATATTGACGTTTTGACACATTTTATTTTTTTATTAAAGTTTAAGTTAAAGCAATTTTAGGAAAGTTTGATTAAATCACAGCCATAGATAATTTTAATCTTGAAAAAAAAGAGACTCATTTTTGATGACAACTGAGAGAATAAAGCAAAAGCAAGGTTATGTTGAAACTGTCAAGCATTCAATCTACGTCATACGTCCATTCCACGACACTCTAGATGCGAAATTTAAACGATCGCTGTCAAAAAAACTATTGACATCAATATCTCGTCGGTGATTAATTTTAATGTCTTTTTTAATATTTAATTCTTTTAATTTGCTTGTTGTTGTTTGGACAATTGGTCGATGTCATCAGTGACAGTTTAGCAATAATCATATCATTTCCACGGTATTAGATGACTGTAAAAAAACTGTCGATAACATCAATATCTCATTGGGAATTAATTTTAATTTTTTAAAATTTTTTAAAATTTGTTGTTTGGACTAACGTTGATATTATCGGTGGTAGCAACTTATCATTTAATTACATCAGTGTTACCTTTTTTTCTGTACAAAATGTTAAAAATTAATTTTTTAAGTTAAGACAGTGTTGCCAAATTATTTCGATACTATCGTATGAACATTAGTATAATTTTGAATATGTTCTTGTTGCAAACGAAATAGGATATGGCACCCTCGATGATAATTTATCACCTCTTTAATTAACAATGTTTTATCATATACAGGTGGTCACAAAATTATTACTGTTGCTTTGCGAGGTGTAAAAGATATTCTTTTTTACTTTCAAAAACTGTTGGCTGCTTGATTTTCAGGAAAATTAATTTTTTCTTGTTTTTTTTAAGCATTAAACAACGTTGCCTAATCTATTAGGGGCGGGCACATCAGCAAAATATTTAAACTGTGCTTGTTGTGGTGCTCCTGAACGTAGTATCCTCCTTAACGCTTATTTAATCGTCACCGTTTTATTTCATACAGGGTGATCACACCCACAGCCCTGAAGCTCAATCAATCTAATCAATTTTCAGAAAAAAAATCATAATTTTGTAATGTAGTGACGTTTAAGTTATCACCGGTGATAACTGATGTGTCCGCTTAATGATTTTTTGATTGTTTCTCTTCTTTTGTTCGACGAATTCCTCGTTGCAACCGCGAGTGCATTTAATAAGCGATTAGGTCTCCCCGAAAGCGCGCGTGTAAAGTAAATCCTAGGCAACGAGAAACTGCTCGAGGCAGGGAGGTTCATGGACGACGAGCCTCCAGTTCGGATCCGGTGAATAAGAACCAAACTCCTACCTCGCAGGCCGGACAAGTCGCCTTAGTACCTGGCCACTTTCGATATTGTTAACAGTTGACCGGTCGGGCTGTTGCTTTGGCTTGCTTCGGATATGGCTGCGCGTTTTTGAGCGTTTCGGTGCGGAAAAACTGCCCAAAAATTTCTGTTGTGAGTTCAGTGCGAGTTGCCGTCGCCTGGTTACGGGGGGGGCTTTTGTGTGGTCGCCTTTATTGAACGCCGGACGGACATGCAATAGGTGAATATTTTCTGACTTAATTCTTACGCAATTGATTCCATTTATTTACACAAAGAAAGCTAAAGGGCGAAAAAAAATCGCGTATATACTTTGGTGTGCAGGTGTGACGTAAAGAGAACTGGAATTTGTCGGATTTTTGGTTTATCACGAGATGTGTGTTAATTTGTTTGGTATTGGAATTAAGTGAAGGAGCCACGTCAGGTTTACCTTGTCGCTTCACGAGTTGACTGACGTTCGTTTGTTTTTGTTGGAGTGAAAATGGAAAAGTTTCTTCACCTCTTCGATTTACCGCTAGACGTTAACAGGACTCGAGATTTATTAAAAAAAATAGAATTTTCAGAAAAAAAATCAACATTTTCAGAGTTTCTCGCATACAACGTACAATCGTGGACAGTGAAAAGAGAACGTTAAGAGAAACCAGGCCCAATTTGGGACAGTTTTGTTGCTGCATATAGTGCCAATGGGACTTTTATAACTCCCTAGAAATTTACAAAAGTTTTTTTAAAGTCATAAAAGTTATACTCACATATCTACTGGATGATCGAAAAAATATTGTCAAAATATTGACGCTGAGGACTTATCAAAAACATTTTTCAAAAGTATCTTAAATCTAAGTCGTGTTTTTATAATGTTTATGATGTGGCACTCCCTATATAATATCAATCAAATTCTCACTGACACTTAAAATTCAATTTAAATGTCAATTAGAACGTCACTGACATTTTGCTGAACCGATAGTGAATGTCACATTCTAAACTTAAACTCTCCTGTAATTGTTAGACATTTAAAAGCAGCTCTCACATATATATCTACCAGATGATCGAAAAATAGTTTGAAAATAGTGTGATGGAGGACTTTCATAGTTATCCTACAAGATGATCGAGAAATATTGCCCAAATTTTGACTTTCATAATTCACTAGAGACTTCCAAAGAACATCAATATTTTTTTTCGAGTTTTAAAAGCGCTCTCACCTAATCTACAACATGATCCAAAAATTGTGTCAAAATCTTGACATGGAGGACTTATAAAGTCTGCTAGAATCAGTATTTTTGGTTTTTTGTTTTTCTACAAGATGACCGAAAAATATTGTAAAAATTTTGATTTTAATAATTCGTAAGGAACTTCCAAAAAACGTCAATATTTTTTGAGTTTTAAAAGCTGCTCTCATATATCTACAAGATGATCGAAAAATAGTGTACAAATCTTGACACGGGGAACTTTCATAATTCGCTAGAAGCTTTCAGTCTTAAAAGTTATCGTACAAGTTGATCGAAAAGTATTTTCAAAATTTTATCACTTATGACCAACAATTCGCTAGAAAATCGAAAGATATCAGTATATTTAGATCTGCTTTCATACATCTACGAGGCGATCGAAAAACATTGTTAAAATTTTGACTTTAATAATTCGCTAGAAGCTTCCAAAGAACATTGATGTTTTTTTGAGTTTCAAAAGCTGCCGCCACATATCTATAGAATGATCGAAAAATAGTGTCAAAATTTTGACTTTCATAATTCGCTAGAAGCTCTAAAAAATTTTTAAACGTCAATATTTTTGGAGATTTAAATACAAATTAGAAACTTCCAATAAATGTTTAGAATTTGAAAAGTTGTTTACAATGACGTTTATCTACAGCACGGCCACAAATTACATACCTTATTATTAACAATTCAATTACAAATGTCCTGAGAGCGTCAAATACAGAAACGAACGAAACGAATCAAAGGGAAAACCAAAAAATATAAAACAATAACAAAGAAATGTTTTTTATTTGGCTGAACGCAGCCTCTGCGACATTATATGACGCAGAAATTGATTGTAAAAGATCACTATGGTTGCATTCAGCTACAATTAATTCATGTCCTCTGTAAAAGACGCGGAAAATATTTGCTATCTTTAGCTGAACGCAGTCAAACGTCAAGCGTTCTTCTGCGTTGGAAAGTAATCGATATTTTTGGCTGAACGCAGCCTACACCAACGTTAAATGCCGCATAAATTTTGTTTTATATTTTTCCTGGAAGAGTGTCTTGTTTGTATTCCATCTGGTGGTCAAATGAAATAAAAACATAATGTTTAATACAAACAAGTCGTAAAACAGCGTTCAGCGACTATTACGTTAAATCTTCTCCTGAAGTAACCGCTACATTTGGCTGAACGCACCCCACGTTGACATTAAATGACGCGAGAATTTTGTTTTAAATTTTTTCCGGAAGAATTTCCTCCGTCCGCCTTCCATCTGTGCCAAATAAAATAAAAACGTAACATGTGGATTCAATTAATTGTAAAATACAATAACTTTGGTTGCGTTCAGCTACAATTAACTCCTGTCATCGCGGAAAATATTCGCTATCTTTAGCTGAACGCAGTCAAGCGCTCTTCTGCGTTGGAAAGTAATCGATATTTGTGGCTGAACGCAGCCTACACCAACGTTCAGTGACGCATGAATTTTGTTTTATATTTTTTTCCTGGAAGAGTTTCTTGTTTGTGTTCCATCTGGTTGTCAAATGAAATAAAAACGTAAAGTGTAATAGAAACAAATCATAAAACAGCGTTTAGCGACTATTACGTTAAATCTTCTCCTGAAGTAACCGCTAGATTTGGCTGAACGCAGCCCACGTTGACTTTAAATGACGCGAAAATTTTGTTTTGCATTTTTTCGGGAAGTCTTTTTGCTTTTGTTCGTTTGCGTTCTTCAAATGTTGGATCTCGGATTATTCTTTCTTGCAGTTTTGTTACTTATTATCTAAAACATAAGAAACAAGCAACGAAAGACGATCGATTGTGTAACAAACATTGTTTATACCTATAAGAAGATCGCTCTTTCCTCGTCAAGAAACAAAAGAAAAAAGGAACACACACGTAAACAAAAAGAAAACGAAAGGTTATCGACAGAACCGAAAAGGAACTATTGTTCAATTGCGTCAAACAGAAAACAAAAGATTGATCGTCTTTTGTTTCTTTGTGTTTACGTTTGTGTTTTTTTCTTTTGTTTTTAATAAAAAGACACATCAGAAAAAGATCATCGATCATTATTTATACGATTTTATGCAAAATAAAACCAAAAAACATAAAACAATAACAAAGAAATGTTTCCGTTTGGCTGAACGCAGCCCCTGCGACATTATATGACGCAGAAATTGATTGCAAAAGATAACTGTGGCTGCGTTCAGCTACAATTAACTCCTGTCCTTCGTAAAAGACCGGAAAATATTCGCTATCTTTGGCTGAACGCAGTCAAACGCCAAGCGCTCTTCTGCGGTGGAAAGTAATCGATATCTTTGGCTGAACGCAGCCTACACCAACGTTAAGTGACGCATGAATTTAGTTTTAAATTTTTTTCCTTCAATAGTTTCTTGTTTATGTTCCATCTGGTGGTCAAATGAAATAAAAACCTAATGTGTAATACAAACAAATCGTAAAACAGCATTCAGCGATAATTACGTTAAATCTTCTCCGGAAGTAACCGCTACGTTTGGCTGAACGCAGCCCACGTTGACGTTAAATGACGCGGGAATTGTGTTTTGCATTTTCTTCTGGAAGAATTTCATCCGCCTGACTTCCATGTGTGCCAAATAAAATAAAAACGTAGATTCATTTGATCGTAAAATACAATAACTGTGGTTGCGTTCAGCGCCAACTAAGTCGTCTCCTCTGTGAGAATAATAACGGTGGATTTTAAATGACGCAGAATTTTTGTTTTGCATTCCTTCTCGGAGGAATTTCCTGTTTGCGTTTCATCATCAGAATTGAGATAAAAACGTAATTTGTGATTCAACGCAATCGAAATTGGAAATTCAGATAAATTGCGGTTTAAAAAGTTAAGTAGATAAAAGCGATTTTCTCAAGTAAGTGGTCACTGGAAAAAAGAACTGACCGATTGTAATGTACATATAGACAAATAATAATGTCTTTGTTCGAAATTTGTTGAAAGCAGCTCCATCTCTTGGCTGGTACATCAAGTTATTTGCTACATTAGAATTCACGGACTGTTTTTCTTCAGCGAATTGCAAGGAATTTGTTTCGTTTTTATTTTTAAGTTCTTCATTTATTGTTATTACACGAAAAAGAAAACTTTCTGGATGAAATTAGCTTATTACTATAGTGTTAGCCGCCTGCAATTTCGGCTAAATAAACAAGTTACCAATCAAAACCAAACAAGAAGCAAGAATTTCAAGAAAATTCTAAATTTTTGCAGCGCCATCTCTCGATTAGTTAGTTACCGCACTAGATCTTGGACTTATTATTAGTTCTTTCTTGCAGTTCGTTTCCGTTTTGTTTTCAATTTGTTTCTGTCGACGCCCTTTTCTGTTTGTTTAAAAAATGCGGCCCTCTGTTTTCATTTGTTCGTTTGCGTTCTTCAACTGTTGGATGGATCTCGGACTGTTCTTTCTTGCAGTTTTGTTACATATTAAAAAGACTCTTCCTCTTCTTCTCTAAATCTTTGTGTCCTTTAAGAACGTCAGATTAACGAAGGTTTCAAAAACTTCATTAACTCTCACTCGTTCTTTCTCTCTCTCTTAATACTCCACAGCGCCATCTCTTGATTATTACAGTAAATTAGTCGTCGCACTAGATTTTCCTCAAATTTAAGCAAAATTAAGAAATTTTTTCTTGTATTTTAACTTGGAGGCTTCCGCGGTCGTTTTCCATAATTGAATTGGCTTCCGGTTGGAACCGCGTCGTGACATCTACTGCCGACGTTTCGTCCTCCTTTCGTACACCAGTTTTTCATAGAAGAAGAGCTCGAATAGATTTTGTAACTTATTTTTTTAGCAAATATAAAAGTGAAAGTCTCATCTTTGTTTTTAGAGTTGCGAATGGATGAAATCACGGCCATTTTAATTAATTCACATTTTGTTTTCGCCGAGAATAAATTTCACCGCACTTTATGCAAATATTTGCTTCCAAAGAATTTTTATGACGAGTTTCTTCAATTACCAAACAACTGGAAACGCGATTGCTCAATTTTGCAGGAACGTATTCGAAAATGTTTATTTTCTCGCTTCTCAGAATTCAAACACGCTCTTGTAAGCCTCGGGTGGGGCGTCCTTTAATCATAAAATTGGCGAGTCACATTAAGCTGATTAAATAATTTGAAATATTCTATTTTGTGTTTAACACTGTGGGAGGGGGGTCGTTTTATAGGTGCGCACCTGTCTCCCTTCTTTGTTCCGGTCGAAAGTAAATGTCGGCGTCGTTTATCTACCTACCCGCACGTCGTTGTTTGCTTTTGAAACGTGACGAATGTATTTTGATAACAATCGTGCTCGACCTATTTTACAATACGTTGAAGTAACACAAAAGCAAAGAACGCGACAATAACACAAATAACAATAATTATAAATAAATTGGGCACGACCCAATTTACATGTTTTGTTTTAATTTGCAAAAAGAAAAGTCCACAGGTGGCCGTTTAATGAACTAACGAAAATCTATTGTCTTTCGCGATTTCCTTCTTTTAATGAAAATCAAAAAAGTCGCAAGTAAAACACGTGTGCCAAAAAAAAAAAACAAACGCCAAAAGACCGACCTATACGTGCAAATGCAAAGAAAACAAAAGGTAATCGACAGAAAATTTTCGATTTTCGTTTCATTTCCAAAGCATGTTTTTTTTATAAAAGACAATGGAAACGGTTTATTCTTAAATTGCTTCAGAAAGGAAGCGAACAGTTCGTTGGAAAAGAAAGTTGACTCGTTGCAAGAGTCAAGAAAAAAGACTGACTTCTTCCACCCGTCAAAAAGAGATTTTGATTTTCGTTCAATTTTTTGAAAGAAACATTTTCAAGGGTTTAAAAGTCTTTTACATTTTTCTACAAAAAAAAAAGAGTTCAGTTTAAAAAAAAAAAATTGACGTTCTACCTGTAAACAAAAACATATGTTTTGAATTATTTTCTTTTTGGAATAGACCATTCCATTTTTGCAATCAAGAACGTAAGAAACAATTCACGATCGATTGTGTAGTTTTCATCAAGATTTCGACTTTCATAATTCGCTAGAAACTTCCAAAGAACATCAATGTTTTTTGAGTTTCAAAAGCTGCCGCCACTTATCTATAAGTTGATCGAAAAATAGTGTCAAAATTTTGACTTTCATGATTCGCTAGAACCTCCCAAAAATTTTTAAACGTCAATATTTTTGGGAATTTAAATACAAACTAGAAACTTCCAAAAATATCTGTAAAATGTTTAGAATTTGAAAAGCCTCAGAAAATTGCGTAATTTTACAATAATTCGTTTATCTATAGCGTGGCCACAAATTGCACACCTTATTATTAACAATTTAATTACAAACGTCCCGAGAGCGTCAAATACAGAAACAAACGAAACGAATCAAAGGGAAAACCAAAAAACAAAGAAATGTTCCCTTTGGCTGAACGTAGCCTTTGCGACATTATATGACGCAGAAATTGATTGTAAAAGATAACTATGGTTGCATTCAGTTGCGTTATTACGTTAAATCTTCTCTTGAGGTGACCGCTACATTTGGCTGAACGCAGCCCACGTTGACTTTAAATGATGCGGAAATTTTGTTTTGCATTTTTTATGGAAGTCTTTTTGCTTTTGTTCGTTTGCGTTCTTCAAATGTTGGATCTCGGACTGTTCTTTCTTGCAGTTTTGTTACTTATTATCTAAAACATAAGAAATAAGCAACGAAAGACGATCGATTGTGTAACAAACATTGTTTATACCAATAAGAAGATCGCTCTTTCCTCGTCAAGAAACAAAAGAAAAAAAGAACGCACACGTGAACAAAATGAAAACGAAAGGTTATCGACAGAACCGAAAAGGAACTGTTGTTCAATTGCGTCAAACAGAAACAAAAGACACTTACCTTTTGTTAAAAATTGATCGTCTTTTGTTTCTTTGTGTTTACGTTTGTGTTTTTTTTTTCTTTTGTTTTTAACAAAAAGACACATCAGAAAAAGAAAAAGTAAATGACGCATCGATCTTATGCAAAATTTTATTTTTTTTATGATTTTATGCAAAATTACTTTTTATGATTAAATTAATAAACATTTGTTTCTTCATCAAAAACAAAACAAAAAAAAAAGGAAAACAACACAAAGTCGTGCAGCAAATATCTATAACAAAAACAAATCATACACACACACACACACACACAGAAAACAAAACACAATCGACGGAAAACATTCGATTTCCGCTTCGCTTTTAAACGAACAGAATCTTTCGTGTTTTGCCCATTTTTTTCGGTTTCGAAAAAAAAATGTTAAAGAATTCGTTCTTCAATCGGTCTAAAAAGAAAACAAAAAAAAAGAGGAAAACAACACGAAGACGTACAGCAAATATTTGCAACAAAAACGAAGAACGCACATACAGGAAACAAAAGACGGTCGACAGAGAATGATCGGTTTAAAAAGAAAACAAAAGAAAAGCAAAACAACACGAAGACTTGCAGCAAATATTTGCAACAAAAACGAAGAACGCACATACAGGAAACAAAAGACAGTCGACAGAGAATGATCGGTTTAAAAAGAAAACAAAAGAAAAGCAAAACTACACGAAGACGTGCAGCAAACGTTTGTAACGAAAACGAAGAACGCACGTACAAGAAACAAAAGACAATCGACAGAATATGACAGAAAATTTTTTGGTTCCGAAAAGGAAATGTTAAAGAATTCGTCCTTTAACCGGTCTGAAAAGAAAACAAAAGGCGAATAATAAAAAAAATGTCGTTTTCTCCATCGAAAGAAAAAGAGCACATTTATGACGCTTTCGGGGGTATTTTTTTTAACGAAAAAAAAAAACAAAACACGATCGTTTAGGAGAAAACATTTGATTTCCGTCTTGCTTACAAAGAAACAAAAATTTCTCCAGAACGAAAACAAAAGGCAAACAATTTTCCAAAGACCTCAGTATTTTTTTTAATCACTATGTAGAGCGATTGTAAATTTTTTCTGGGGGAATTTAAAAGTCCACCAAAGTTGTTTTCGCTTTGGTGACCATCTATTTTTTTTTGTTTGTGTAAGAATCGTAAAATTCAAAGAAGAATCCCAGAAAGAAGGCAATAAATTTTATTTGCGAAATTCTGTGTTTGACGAGTGCAAATACGTCGACGCCGAGATGCTCGGGTACCACCAGGTACCAATGATTGTTTGTGCGAAATTTCAGCATTCTGTTGACACTTCCTCTTGTGCTGTATGCTCGATGATTAATCATTAATTATTACGAACAACGTCATCCTATTTAGAAATCAGTCTTCGGTTGTCCATTGCAAAACCAGAGCAAATGAAATCACGAGACAGACATTTTTAAACCAAAAGGCTGCGTACAACCTCGATTACATCATCGTCGAGTTGGCTTTGATCATGCTTTGAAAGTCCTCATTTGTTTTTATTCTTTTGATCTTAAGACTGCGTTCAACCAAAGACAGCGATTATTTTCCACCATTTTAATACAGGAGAGCTGTTATGAAACGCACATTACGTTTTTTTTATCGTATCTAACATTCAGACAAACATGACTGCGTTCAGCTAAATATGACTGCGTTCAACCAAAAGAGCGAAAGAGCGATCATTTTTTGTTATTTTTATTTTGTTTTTAGAGCACTTAATTGCAGCTGAACGCAGTCATAGGTCGTCATTTCGGACTTCCTCAAAATTCCTCTTCTGCGAGTGTTATCGACGAACAATGATGGGATTGCCTTTCCCCCATAGGAAACGCAGCCGCGGAAACCGGGTCAATTATACAGTTGATTTAATTGCACGGTAATAAGCCCGGCATTGTCGGGATACGACCTGATCTTTAAGTCGGCTGACCCACATTCTTCGTTTGCAAAATGTCTTCGGTTACCGCAACAGCGGATTAACATAACGCTCGAATAACACATGAATCGCGTTTGTTTGCGTGTTTAATGTTATACTGTTACGTCGAGGATGTTGATTACGCAACGCCCGCCGAGCCGATTATGACCTACTAATTAGAGTCGAAACTAAAAAGAAAAGAAAGTTTGACTATTTCGGTATACCTTCGATTGATTAAAAAAGAAGTCCTATTTTTATGGGGGGCAAGAAAAAAGTACTTTCTTGCGTCCTAGGCAATAAAAGTGACACTGTGACACAGGTGTCAGTCACTTTATTCATTAATTCGTATCATAAACAACTATAGCCTCAATGCACCCCCTTGCCTAACACTTCTCACAGTCAAGCCCTTTGCCAAGCAAGAAAAAAATTGAACAGGTCTTTGCAGCATTGAGGCAGAGAAGGAGAATCTTTCTTGGCATTCACGAATTCAAACGGCCATGAGGAGAGCTCGCTCCATTTTGAATAGGAACGCGGAACGGCCCTCGGCGAAAAACCGTTTCCTACGTGCTCCCACCGACAAATAATATCTCGGCCGCCGTTTATGGCGAACAAAGGAATTAAAATTGCTAATAAAACGGCGTCTGACCTTCGGCGTGCCGCCGCGGACGTAAATTATTAAATGTCAGGCGTAAAAGCCCCCGCGAATCGATCGTTCAAGTGGAATTTTGCGTGGGAAAAACGGACGGCAATTGCCTTCCCCCCCCCCCAACTCGTAATTCAAAGTTTCAGAGAAAAATTTAGAACAGAATTAGAACTTAATTGCTGCACTTGCGTGGGGGAAAGTTCGAAAGAATTTACGACAAAATTGGAATGACTTCGGCGGAAAATGTCAGTGAATCACCAACGAAACTTCCAAACAGAGCAAACAGCTTTGAGGAAATTGTAAAAAAAATGTTTTGTTCTATCGAGACGGTTGCTCAAAAACAATTGCAAAACAGTTCGAAGTCAATTGTCGAAAAATTCGTTTGTTCTACAGAAGACAAAAACAATAGCAAACAATTCGAATGTGATTGTAGAACATTTGTTCCAAGATGACAAAAAAATGACAACCAACAACGCAGTCAATCGTTTGTTCT
This sequence comes from Serrognathus titanus, assembly GCA_039766575.1. NCBI lineage: Eukaryota > Metazoa > Arthropoda > Insecta > Coleoptera > Lucanidae > Serrognathus > Serrognathus titanus. The sequence goes on along the minus strand of CM077911.1, from coordinate 17,109,515 downwards.
ATCGAAACAGCTGCTCAAAAACAATTGCAGAGCAGTTTGAAATCAATTGTCAAATAATTTGACAAGACAAAAACAATTACAAACAATTCGAAGTCAATTGTTTGAATAAAGATGCATTTGTTTTCAATTGTTTTCTGTATCAAACCTGTCAAAAGACGACGCTATCACTTGTAATACAATGCATCTGTCAAAGTTATTGGCATTTTATAATTTTACATTTTACTGTCGAATTATTTGATTTTAAGGCGACTTGATTTGACTGTCAAAATCGTTGAAATTTTGTAATTTTTCTCTTTCCGTAGTTTTCAATTAGTTTTTGTGCTTCAAACCTGTCAAAAGACGACGCTGTCACTTGTCACACAGTGCATGTGTGAAGGACATTCGACGCCTATCCGGTTACTTGTCAAAGTTGTTGACTATTTGGTTTACTTGTCAAAGTCAATGAAGTTTTGTCATTTTTTTTTCTCTCTCTGTAGTTTTCAATTGTTTTTGTGCATGAAACCCGTCAAAAAACGACGCTGTCACTTGTCATACAATGCTTATGTGAAAGACATTCGACGCCTATCTGTTTACCTGTCAAAGTTGCTGGCATTTACGATTTTACGCTTTACTGTCGAATTAAGGCGACTTGATTTAGCTGTCAAAGTCGATGAAATTTTGTCCTTTTTCTCTTGACTGTAGTTTTCAATTGTTTTTGGGTATTAAACCTGTCAAAAGCAGTCGCTGTCACTTGTCACACAGTGCATGTGTGAAAGACATTCGATGCCTATCCGATTACTTGTCAAAGTTGTTGACTGTTTGGTTTACCTGTCAAAGTCAATGAAGTTTTGTCATTTTTCTCTTCTCTGTAGTTTTCAATTGTTTTTGTGCATGAAACATGTCAAAAAGACGCTGTCACTTGTCACACAATGCATGTGTAAAACACCTCGACGCCTATCTGTTTATCTGTCAAAGTTGTTGGCATTTATGATTTAACATTTTACTGTCGAATTAAGGTGACTTGATTTAGCTGTCAAAGCCGATGAAATTTTATCCTTTTTCTCTTGACTGTAGTTTTCAATTGTTTTTAGGTATTAAATCTGTTAAAAGTCGACGCTGTCACTTGTCACACAATGCATGTGTAAAACACCTCGACGCCTATCTGTTTATCTGTCAAAGTTGTTGGAATTTTATATTTTACTTTGAAGTTATTTGATTTTAAAACGGCTTGATTTACGTGTCAAAGTCGATGAAATGTCGTCATTTTTCTCTTGTCCGTAGTTTTCAATTATTTTTGTGCATCAAACCTGTCAAAAGACGACGCTGTTGTCACTGGTCATATAATACATGTGTGAAAGACATCGACGTCTACCTGTCTACCTCTTAAAGTTGTTGGCACTTACAATCTTACGTTTTACTGTCGAGTTATTTGATTTTAAAGCGACTTGGTTTATTTGTCAAAATCGTTGTCATTTTGTCATCTCGCTTCGTACCTGTCAAAATAGAATCTGTCAAACATGATGACATTTGTTTTCTGTCAATCTCAGAGACTGTTATTTCTATGACTCTTATCTCACGTCTCTTTTCAGTTAAAAACGTCATTTTTCTGTCGTTTTTTCTCATTTCATTTATTTTATTGTCTGTGGTTCGTATTTATTACGTACCTGTCAAAATTGAATGTTGTTTATTTACGTTTTATTTTCACTTTTGTCTGTCAAACATTTGACTTCCACGCTATCTTCATCAGTCAATTGTGTCATTATTATTTGACGTCTATTTATGTTCTGTCAAAATTCTATCGGTTTGGATTTACAAGTTTGACGTTTTCCTTCATAGATTCTATTTGGTTTTTGTTACTCTTCCCTGTCAAAGTTCTGTCAGATTTGCGTTAATCTTTACAATCCTTTCAGACTATTAATTTTCAAGATGGCGTCGTGCAACGCCACATCCGAGAATGACCTGATCGACTTCGACATGGGCTCTCCGGAGATCCCAACGTCCCCCGTCGCCCTCTCCGCCGTGGAGTGTGAAGACAACCTCCTCGACTCCGAGCTGCCCATCCTCGAGCAAAAACTTCAGAAGGCGAAAGACTTTCCGATCACAACGAATCCCGAATTTAAATCAATTGACGTCGAAGACATTCTGATCACCATCGATGACGATGATGATGACAACGTCGTTGCTGTTCATCCTCCGAATCTCCTGGTGCCCGGAAGCAACAGTGAGATCCTTCTGGACCTGGAGCTTTGCCTTCCATCGGAAAACTTGGAGGCCTTGAACGTCCTGATGCAGTTAGACGAAGTACTGAACGAATGCGGCGAGTTTGCCCCTGAAGACGTCGTGGTCGTCGACGAGGAAAGTATCGAAGAATGCTTGATGGATCTCGACAATTACCTGCGCGCTTTTGATGTCAGCGATGAGCCGGTCAAGGAATTTGACGATGGTGAACCGAATGAAAAAAGCAGGCCCCAAATGATGGACCTTGCCGAAAATGAACTTGATGCGGTAAGTATTTCATTTTCGTTAAAACAATTGAATTTTCAATTGATAAACAAATGCACAACACACAAAACAGACCGAAACGTCATTGCCTCTGACTTATTTCTTTAAATTTGCAGACACCCCCTGAATTTCCAGAGATTATCCTCGATGACGTCAACGATGATGCAAGCAATGTCACCACCAGGTTGCACAAATCTGAAAGTCTTCACTTTCCAAAGGCTTTGTTCAAAGGAGACGATGCGTTGAAGAAGAGGTTGAGTGCGACCATGGGAGTTCATCCTCGTAGAGTTCAGGATTGGAGCTGGTTGCAGCAAGTTGCGAATCAAGAGCGTTACGCCCACGCGACCGGCGAATGTTGTACCGGAAGCGTCGTGGTTGAACCGCAGGCGAGCGGCAGCTGCTTCCCACCGGAAGAGATGGAGGTTGGCAAGGAAGATACGAGGGGGTCGTGGCTGCGCACGTCCATGCGTCGCGTCCGCCACTTTAGGCTACCCAGCGACTCGACGCCTAGTGAGACGGAGAATGCGATCGCCAACGCGTCGTCCATGGACGCTCCCGTAAACGTGCAGGTGTCGTCGTCGTCGGCGACAACGGCGACGGCGACGCTTCCCGTCGCGAGCGCCGCCCCCAGCGTGCGTCTCGTCAGTGCTCCGTCGAGGCTACCGCATGCTTCTTCCGCTCGTGCAAGATCGAGATCTTCGGAATCTCGCCGGATTAGTGTCGTGTCGCATGCCCCAGGGGGCCGTGCCCGGAGCAGTTCCGCTTCTTCACGGTCCAGAAGACACAGGAGTCTCTCTTCTAGTGAATCCAGTCTTGCTTCGAGCGTGGATAGCACTCCCAGTTGCACATCCGCACCTACACCGACCATCAACAATCAAGAACAAACGACTACTACAAATGCTAGAAGGTAAGTTAAGAAAAACGACAGGCCCGGATTAAAAAGAAATTAAAACAACTTTCCAAATCCAAAAAGACCCTCAAGACCTTGAGGGGCAAGGAGTTTAAATTAATTTTTTTAATATATAAAGCCGAAAGTGTCAATTTGTTCTGTCAAAGTTATGGGTTGATTGCGATTTATTTTTAAATCCGGCGCAATCTGTCAAACTCGACTGTCGTTTATTGTGCCTGTCAAAGTTGTTGCGTTTATTAACTATCAAAATTCAATGAACGGCTTGCTTTTATTGTTTTCCTCTGCCAGTTTTAACTAAAATTTATTTTTTACTTCGCCTGTCAAACTTGTCACTTTTTCTGTTTTTCATGCGCCACGTGATTTGCTTCCATTACTTAGAATTCATTTCCTCTTTTTCTTTAGAATTATATTTGTTTGACGACTCTTGTGTTTCTTTTTAATCTTTCTGTGTATCTCTCTAGATCCAATGTTATTCTTTACCTGTCAAAGTCATATCAAAGTCTGTCAAATTAATTTTTTGGGTCAAGAAATTAATGTCATTATTTATTTGTCAAAGTTGCAATTTTTGTTATACGTTGAAAACGTCAAGTCAATCGGTTTGACTTTCTTTTCCAATTCAAATATCTTTTGACTTTCACCTGTCACTTTTTTCATCTGTCATTTGTTTATTATTTTTTTTTAATAATTTTATTTCATTTAGTTGTTGTTTCCTTGTCCTTAAAATATATTTGAATGTCATTCTTCACTTGTCAAAGTCATAATCATTTGTTACCTGTCGGAAACGTCGATTCGTTTGACGTTTATTTCAAGCAAATTTCGTGCCTTTCACTTGTCAAATTGGTCAATCTAATTTAATGTCTTTTACTTTGCAATGTATTTCCTCCATTTGTCTTTCTATTCTCCATTAACATATTTTTCTGGATCTGTCAAAATTGAATATAATTATTTACTTGTCAGAGTCGCAGTGTTTTGTTTCTTGTCGAAAACGTAAGGGTTTCGTCAGATGAAATCAATGAAATTTCTTTTGAATTTCACCTGTCACCTGTCAAATTTGTCATTTGTTACTTTATTAACATTTTTTCCAGTGTCCGTTTGAGATAATTTATCAAACAATTTCACCGGGGAAGAAGCTACCTTCATTAACATTTTTTAAGTATCTGTCAAAACCGAATGTCACTCTTTACTTGTCAAACATATTTTCTATCGAAAGTTTGTTATTTTGTTTGGTTTTAGCTCTCGCTTTTGTTTGTGAATGCAATGAATTTCTTTTGTTTTTCGCCTGTTAGGTTTTTTGACTTTTAAATGCGTCTTTTGTTATTTTTTTTTAGCATTTTTTGACTGTCAAACTTGAAAGTCATTTTATTTGAGCGTTTGACGTTTGTTGGCTTCGTTTCTAATTTCAAATTAAATGAAATATCTTTTGTTTTACACCTGTCAAATTTGTTTCTTCTCTAGTTTGACAAATCTTTCTTTTTTTCAACGCTCAAAATTGAATATTATTCTTTGCTTGTCAAAGTTACAGTCTTTTGTTATTGAAAAAAAGCTTAAGTTGATTGGTTTGACGTTTCCTGCCGTCATTGATTTTAAAATCAACGAAATTTTTTTTGTTTTCAACCTGTCAAATTTATTATTTTTTTCTCTGACTGTCAAAATTGAATTTTATTCTTGTCAAAGTTGCAGTCTTTTATTTTTTAAATAAAGCGTAAATTAATAATTAATTAATTAATAATTTAATAACGAAATCGCCTGTCAAAATATCTTTTGTTTTTTTTAATAATTTTTTTGAGGGTCAAAATCGAATCTCGCTTTTTGCTTGTCAAAGTCGCACTGTTTTGTTTCCTAAAAAAAAATGCGAGTTAATTAGTGACGTTTACCGGATTGGTCTCCGGTTTTAAATTCAGTGATATTTCTTTTGTTTTAAACCTGTTGTCTGTCAAAATCATTTCTCGTCTTTTTCTAAATTATTTTTCTTCGGATGTCAAATTATTTGCTTGTCAAAGTTGCAGTCTTTTGTTATTTAAAGAAAACAAAAGTTGTTTGGTTTGACGTTTGTTGACATTGTCTCTAGTTTTAAATTCAACGAAATTTCTTTTGTTTTTTTTTACTTTTTCCTTTGCCTGTCAAAATTGAATCTTGATAACAAAAGACTGCGACTAAATAAGTCGCAGTCTTTTGTTATCTACATAAAGCACAAGTTGATTGGTTTGTCGTTCGCTGGCTTCATCTCTGATTTTAAATTCTATGAAATTTCTTTTGTTTTTCGCTTGTCAAATTCGTCTGACAAAATAAACGAAGCGTTTTTCTTTGCATTTTCTGCTTCACCTGTCAAATTTTCCTTTCAATCGTCAGGTGATTAATTTTTTTTTCTTCAGAATTGCAATTGTCTGATTTTTTTTATTAAAATTTTCTATTCATCTCGGGACCAAACGTTATCTTTACCTGTCAAACTCGTTGGCACCCTTTCGTCTGCTCAACGCACTACGTAGAATTGTTTGACGCTTGCTGCTTTTTTCTCTAACTTTCATTTGGTAATTCCGCGAGCATTTGAAAGAAGTTCGTTACGATTTTCACCTGTCAAATACAATAATAAATTTTTCACTTTTGAACAAAGTATCAAACGACGCCGAAACGTCGTGTTTTGTGCCAAGAACCTACTTGATTTTTTGTCGTCTGTCAAATTTACGACGTTTTTAACAGGTACAAATAATTGCAAGTAAAGGATGACACTCAATTTTGATAGACAAAGCAAAATTGTCAAAAAATATCTGTAAGTTTTCTTAACAATTTTTCTTTGCCTGTCAATGAATGTCATTCTTTACTTGTCAAAGTTGTAATTCTTGTACCTGTCAACAACGTCGAATGAGACGTTGTCTGGTTCGTTTTTCGTTTGTTAACCAATTCTGTTTATTAAGTATTTTAATGCCTTCTCTCTCTGGGTATTAATTACAAGTATTAAAAATGCAACATTGCACGGGTGTAAGGAACCGGCAGAGCTCAGCCCACGCGGATACGTAAATCACCACGAAACTTAACCAAGCGGACATCCGGTTAACGCTCGGAATATTATTCTGAATGCGAAGGACAAAGAAAGGAGAGCCGCTTACCGACCGGGCCAAATCTGAGAAAGTTTCGCCCGCCGAAATTCGCCACGCTTCACTAAATCCACTTTTATCTACCAATTCGCTATTTGTAACGCCTCTGAAGTAGTTTTATCGAGTGCCAAGTTACAGCGTCAATAATTTAAACGAGTTTCTTGTAGAATCGGGTAATCAATACCTGACTGGATTATTCAGGAACCCCCGCCGGAAAAATCCATAATACGTCCCTGTTTCTATTGATAAAGAATTTGAATTTGAAAAGGGCGAACAAAGAGTCGCGTTAATGAGGCGGATTTCACGCTTTTTCTGACCACGACCTTGTCGTCGAGAAGGTGGAATTAATCGATTCGAAGTGAATTTGCATGATATCGATTTTGCAGACACGTTTGAGTAGAATTTATTTAGCCAAGGAAACACAAAACGTACGGATTTTATTAATTATGTGAACAAAGAAAATCCGAACTATAAAATGGTGATAAGCACATACAGGTAAAACAAAAGAAAATCAAATTATGGAACGGGAATGTAATGAAGTGCGACAGGTTATGTTTAATTACGGAAATTCTAACAAAAGAAGAATCGAAGGCTATTCACGTGTCACTCCTTTGTATCTTTTAATTGTTTTAACATGTTTTCTGTCAAAATCTAATGTCATTTTTTTAGTTGTCAAAGTTGCAGTCTTTTGATAGATAGATACCTGTCAAAAATGCAAAGTTGTTTGATTTTGACTTATGTCTGGTAGAAATCAATGAAATTTCTTCTGTTTTTCATTTTGTTCTTTTCTTTAACATTTTTTCCTATGTCGTTAAAATCGAATGTCATTCTTTACTTGTCAAATTTCACCTATCTTTACTTGTCAAACTTTCAGTTTCATATTATCTGTCAAAAACGCTTGTTATTTTGTTTTTCTTTATTTATCTCTGGCGTTTGTTTGTAAATTCAATGATATTTTTGACTTCCGACTGTCAAATTTGTCACTTATTTGCATCTGTCAAAATATTTTTTGTTCTTTTCTCAGCATTTCTTCTCTGTCAAAGTTGTACGTCTTTTTTTTACTTCCAAATTAAAAAAAATCTAGGTAATCATATTTTTAATGTATAAATCGGAGGTGTGGATTTGATTTGTCAATTCCTTCTGTCAAAGTTGTGCGTTGACTTCGATTCATGTTTAATCCTGGAACTTTCACCAATCCACCATTCGAAATTCGTATCGTCACTCGTTCTTGTTCTTCATTTTGAGCGCAAATTTGGTTTTCATTTAAAGAACGTCTGTTAAAATCGACCGTCGTTTGTTGTGCCTGTCAAAGTTATTGCCGCTAAGTCAATAAAGACGACAGATCCGGATTAAAAAAAAGAAGTCAATTCAAATGTGACTCTTCCAAAAAAGAAAATCTTGAGGGGCGAGTATGAAGCAATTAATTTTTTTATGTGTAAAACGCAAAGTGTCAATTTGATCTGTCAAAATTTATTTTGACTCCTGATGCATTCGTCATTCGAAATTCGTGTCGTCACTCGTTCTTCATTTTGTCCGCAAAGTAGAAATTCATTAAATGGTTTGATGTTTCTGAGTGAAACACTCAGTTTCGACTAAAATTTGATTTCTGCTTCACCTGTCAAAGTTGTCAGTTTTTCATTCGCCAGGTGATTAAATTTATTTGCTTTCTTGTTTTCTTCTTTCGAATCGTGATTGTCTAACATCTCTGTACATCTCCCAAGATAAAATGTCATTCTTCAGATTTGCACCTGTCAAATTTGTCATTTGTTTCTTATTTCCTATTATTTCTTATTTTTTTGACAGCAAAATCGAATCTCGTTTATTTGACTGTCATTTTTTAATTGTCAGAGTTTTGTTATTTATCGAAAACGTAAAGTTGAAATTTCTTTTCGATTTCACCTGTCAAATTTTGACACTTTTCAACAATCAGTTGTTTCTCATCACACTTATTTTATTTTAATTTTATTTTGCGTTGTCTTTTCAATATATTTCTTACACATGTCCGTCTCCTAATACCTTCTTTTGTTTTTTTAATATTTTTTCCTGCGTCTGTCAAAATGAATGTCATTCTTTACTTGTCAAAGTTCGAGTTTTGTATTTTCTGTCAAAAATTTGCTATTTTGTTCGGTTTTATCTCTTGCTTTTGTTTGACACTTCTTGACTTTTTAATGCGTCAGTCAAACTGTCTTTTTACTATTTGTTTTGACTGTGAAAGTTGAAAGTAATTTTATTTGATCGTTTGACGTTTGCTGGCTTCGTTTCGAATTTCAAGTTCAACGAAATGAATTTTGCTTTTCACCTGTCAAATTTGTTTTGTTCGTCTGTCTTTTTACAATAATTTTTCTTTGCCTGTCAAAATTGAATCTTCTCTACTCGCAGTCTTTTGTTATCCACAGAATATATGCTCATGCTAAATGCTTTGCCGGCTTCACCTCTGGTTTTAAATTCAACGAAATTTCGTTTGTTTTTCACCTGCCAAATTTGACTTTTCGTCTGTTAAAATATCTTCGTGTCTTTTTAACGTTTTTCTTTGTATAACAGCTTCGTCAGGAGTGGAAAAGTTTTCACTTCTGAAGAAGTTATCAAACCATAACGAAACGTTAAGTTCTGTCCGACACTTTCTTCAACTGTCATTTTGTTGGCGCCGGGACTATCTTTCCTCATGGAGGATAGCTACATTTTTAGTAATATTTATGCCAACTTTTTATCAAAATAAATCAATTATAAAGTGTCAAAGTGACAGATTGCCTGCGATTACAAAAGAAATGGATTCGTTACCTGAACCTGTCAAGGTTTCACCTCTGATAAGGGTAAGTATAAACAATTGCTTGTGTACCAAATCAAAACGTAGCAATTTTATGATCTTATTTATTACGATGCAGTTGGCTCGATGGTCTTTCTTAATTATGGGCATCTTCTACGGAGCCACCCGCCGACAATACCTGATCCACAGGGAGGTCAAGATCAAGGAAAACGAGGCGAAGTTGAGGACGGCCAGGGATGCGCGATTGGCCGACGAAAATCAGCCGGAGTTTCCCAGGAAGCGCGATGATGACGTAGATTGCTGAACTTAATTGTTATTAAGACAAAAAAGACGAATAAAATTATTTTTCCCTCGAACATCCCCGACTGGGGCTTGACGATGTTTGGATCGCAAACGAAATGTACCGTATAAAAAATTCCGCGGGGTTTTCCTTCGTCAACTAACGCAAACTCTTTTATAATAATATCCTCTGCTTAGGTCACCGCTCTAAACGGTAACGGTGAGTGCTTCCTTCTATTGGTGAGCTCAGGTGGCAGTCTTGCGTGGACTGCACGGACGTGAACCGCAACATACTTCGAATCTCTCGAAAATGTAACCAAAGTGTTTTGCGCGCGTATGTGTGTGAGCGTGCGGACGTTTGCCTATTCGGAATCAGGACCATGCTGAAATTTGCCCGTTGTCTCAGGTCTGTTGTACATCGACTTGCCCCATTTCAAGGCACTGAAAGGCAAAGAGGTGTTTGTTCAAGGCCACAAATCGATTAACTAAAGCAACTTCCTATAATACTCACTTATTTTTCAAAAGAACCACGCGTTTTTCTTTTCAAAGAGGAGGTCTTCCAATAGATGGCGTTCGCACACTGTTACGTTTTTAAATGTGTTGAAGGTCACGATTAATTAACCCATTTAAGTTCCGTTTATTACAAAACAACGTTTCACTCGCTTATTTTTCAAAAATTCGCGCGCTTTTCTTAATATCTTCTGCGTTTCTCAATAGATGGCGGTAGTTCACTCTCACGTTTTTGAGAGTGTTGAATAGCAGTGGGTTGTTTATTCAAGGTCACGATTCAATTGAACGATCTTGCTTGCTTCAGTTCGATGTTTCTCTGGCTTATTTTTCATAAGTTCGCGCGCTTTTCTTAAAAAGACGATATTTTCTGCGTTTTCCAATAGATGGCGGTCACTCATTCTCACGTTTTTGAGAGTGTTAGTCAATTAACCGAATTAACTTCCGTTTCCTTCAGTACGACTCTCGTTTATTTTTCAAAAGTTCGCGCGTTTTTCTTTTGAAAGCTAATATTTTCTGCGTTTTCCAAGAGATGACGCTCACTCACTCTCGCTTTTGAGTGTGTAGAGTAGAGTAACAAGAAGTGTTCGTTCAAGATCACAATCAATTAACCGAATTAACTCCGCTTGCTTCAGTACGACGTCTCTCTCGCTTATTTTTCAAAAGTTCGCGCGCTTTTCCTTTCAAATATATCTTCTGCGTTTTTCTAATAGATGGCTGTCGATCACTTTCAGGTTTTTGAGAGTGTTAGACAGCATGGAGGCATTTATGCAACATGACGATTTAATTACGCTTTGAAAGAATTTGTTTTCCATGTCTTCCAATAGATGGCGTTCGCACACTCTCTCGTTTTTGAGTGTGTCGAGTAACAAGGAGTGTTCGTTCAAGGTCACGATTCAATTAACCGAATTAACTTCCGTTTCCTTCAATACAATGTTTCTCTCGCTTATTTTCAAAAATTCGCGAGTTTTTTTTTGAAAAAATATTTCCTGCATTTTCCAAGAGATGGCGCTCACTCACTGTCGCTTTTGAGTGTGTAGAGTAGAGTAACAAGGAGTGGTCACGATCACGAGTCAATTAACCGAATTAACTTCCGTTTCCTTCAGTACGACGTTTCCCTCGCTTATTTTTCAAAAGTTCGCGGGTTTTTCTTTTGGAAGCTAATATTTTCTGCGTTTTCCAAGAGATGGCGCTCACTCACTCTTGCTTTTGAGTGTGTAGAGTAGAGTAACAAGGAGTGTTTGTTCAATATCACGATTCAATTAACCGAATTAACTTCCGCTTGCTTCGGTACGACGTTTCTCTCGCTTATTTTTCAAAACTTCGCGCTTTTGTCTTAAAAAACAATCTTTTCTGCGTTTTCCGATAGATGGCGGTCGCTTACTGTCACGTTTTTGAGTTTGTTGTGGTATTGTACAAGGGTCACGATTTAATTAACCGAATAGAAGTATTTCTCGCGCGTTTAACATTAAAAAAAAAGTTTTCCGTGTTTACCATTAGATGGCGTTCGCACACTTTCACGTTTTTGAGATCGTCGAACAGCAAGGATGTATTGCTTCAAGTAAGACCAATTCGGTTCAAAATCCGTTGCTTTAAGTAACTTACTCTGCCTTCCTATAGATGGCGTCTATTATTTAGTTTCAAGTTTCAAGTTCCTTTAAGTAATTTACTAGAGTATCCAGTAGATGGCGTTTATTCTTTTTGATTCCGAGCTGAGATTTTCAACTAAATATTTTTTTTTACTAGAAAACTCATGCCTTCCTCATTTAAACGAAAATGCTTCCTATCTTTTCCCGATAGATGGTGTTCATCGGCTCTCATTTCTTCCAAAAAAAAACGACTTTTATGTTTGATTTTAGTAATCATAACTATTTTTATGTCGGCGAAGTTGGTGCCAAAAAGAAATTACGCTAAAAAAGTTAGCACAGCGTCCAGTAGGTGGCGTTTATAACAATAACAGATTATTTTATAATTCTTTTAATTCGCTCATTGCCTTTGATTTCTCGTCTTTTTGCAACAAAAACGCTGATTTTTCCGTAAATTCTTACAATTCGCTCCTCGCTTTTGATTTTAATTAAATTAAACGTTCGTCCAATAGATGGCGCTCGTCTTTTTTTTTAACAATAACGCAGACTTTTTTTTAATAATCCTCATTATTCGCTTCTTGCATTTATTTTTAATTAATTAAATTCACTTACAGGAATAAATCTACGCCGTCCAATAGATGGCGCTCGCCTTTCTCCAATAATAACATAGATTTTTTTTATAATTCTTATAATTCGGTTCTTGCCTTTGATTTTAATTAATTAAATGCACCTACGAGAAAAAACTTCACGCCGCCTAATAGATGGCGCTCGCTTTTTCCAGTAATAGCACAGATTTTTTAAAATAATTCCTAAAAATCGCTTTTTACAAAAGCTTTTCACGTCGTTCAATAGAAGGCGCTCGCCTATTTTTTTTAAACAATACCGCATATTTTTAAAATAATCCTTATAATTCGCTCCTTACATTTGTTTTTGATTGATTAATTTCACTTACAACAAAACATTCCACGTCATCCAATAGATGGCGCTCGCTTTTTCCAATAAAAACACAGATTTTTTTATAATTCTTATAATTCTTTGATTTTAATTTAATGAAATTCATTCGCAAGAAAAAATTCGCCGTGGTCTAATAGATGGCGCTCGTTTTCTTCCAATAATAACGCCGATCTTTTTTTATAATTCTTATAATTTGGCTCTCGTCTTTTATTTTAATTAATGAAACAACTGCAGGATTAAACACTATTTTCTGCGACTGTTCCTCGAAAGATTCACGCGTTTTCTACAGATGGCACAACAATAGCGCAGATTTTTTTTTGGATTCCTATCATTCGCTCATCGCTTTTGATTTTAATTAATCAAATTCACTTACAAAAAGATAAATTCCACGCCGTTCAATAGATGGCGTTCTTTCTTTACTTTAATTAAGACGAAATGAAACTCGAAGATTTCTCGTGACTTCCAACAGGTGGCGTTCATTTTTCTTATTGTTTTAACACAGAGATGGCTTCGAAATGGGAATGAAATGAGTCGAGCAGATGCAACAAGACAGAAGAGAAACAAAAATAATTTCTCAAACAACGAATGCTCAAAAAATTGATTGTTTGGTAGCCTCATCAAAATTCATAGTCGTCAGCTGTTTTTTTCGACTGTGATTTTATGAAAAAGAAATCAGGCGAGAACCGCAACTTTTAGGGAATAGAAGCAGATAGGAAATTTGGGAACCGCCGGTTTTTATTTATTTATAAATGTTCGCGTAAGTCGCCTACGCTTAAATAACAGTGGACCACCTACGTATTGTCAATGTTCTTGGGGTGACTTATGTATTTCATTCAGTTGGTCGATTGTGTACAATTACGTCATCAATTATTTTTTTTAACTTCGCTTATCACTCGAGTTATACGTTTCTTTCATGGACGATTAGAAACAATTGCCAATAAAGTTTCTGGTGCAAACCGCAAAGGTGTCGTTAGTTACGGGGGGGCGGCGATCGATATACCCCTACGTGTCACGTACGTACGTAGATGCTAATCGGTGCAGAGGCGGTCGAGGGGGGTTTTAATTTTATTCTTTTTCCGAACCCGACTTATCACGCACTCTCGCGTGTCCTATGGTCAGCTCTTACGTCAACCTAAGGGCAATTCCAAACCGAAGCCGAAGACCACCGCCATTAAATTACGACTTAAACTATTAATCGCTGCCACCGTCTTGTTTACTCATTGGTGAAGTAGCACATCGTGAGTACCTAACGTCACTCCTATGTGACCCACATTCAAAAAACAAAACAAATTGAAAATAACATCCGTCTGGCAAACGGTAATACAATGTACAGTTCCCATTGAAAACATATGTTAGATCGTTCCGTTAATCTCAGCCTCGCTGCGTGCATTTCAGATCATGTGAAAGAAGTCGTTCGAACGAAATGCCAGATTCCGAGAGCCCGCTGGGACAATGGCCGCATAGCCTCAGTTCGACCCTGGCCTGCCTGGGCTGTTCCCTGGGGCTCTTCAACATCTGCCGCTTCGCCCTCCTCTCCGTCCACTTCGGCGCCAACTTCATCTTCCAGTTTTTTCTCCTGTCGATCTTCATCGGGCTCCCCCTATTCACGCTGCAGCTTTGCCTGGGGCAGCAATTGGGGGCGGGCGTCGTCGACATGTGGAGGATTTCGCCGCTGTTTCAGGGCGTCGGCGTATCACTCCTGATCTCGCAGGCCCTCATCGGACTCTACAGTATCACAGGCGTCTCGTGGATGTTCGTCTACTTCAGGGACTCGTTCATCACGAAAATGGATCGGTATAGGTGGGCGGAACCTTTCGCCTATTACAGGAAAGGTAAGCAAGGTACCTCTTCCACGAGTCGAGCTGAAACGATTTGGTTTCAGACTACCTCCCCCCTGTAAACGGCTCGTTTAAGCTGACGGAAACGGTACCCGATTACCTGAGCGGAATCGTCTTTCAACGCACGCACTTGGTCTCCGGGAACGTGTATGGGACCATCAAGTTCCAACCCGCCTTTAATTTGGCGGTGGTCTGGATGATTGTGTTCGTGTCGCTCAGCAAGGGACTGAGGTCCTATGGTAAGGTCATCTACGTCTTCACCCTGTTGCCCGTCTTCGGGACCTTCGTTTTGTGCGTCAAAATACTAGGGATGATGCAGCCTGAGTTCGTCAACGGCGTGTTTCCCGAGACGACATGGAACGAGTTTTTCACAAATTCTAGGGTAAGGGGATGATCGTTTGGTGACACTTTTTCGAAAGTGTATGTGCTTTCAGAGTTGGGTGGCTGCCAGTCAGGAGGTGTTCTTGACTTGGGGGTTACTGGGGGCCGCAATCATGCAAATCGCGTCCCATAACAAGCACAAGCACTTGCTACAACGAGACTCTAGCCTAGTAGCCATCATAACCCTCAGTATATTGATGTTGATGGCCTTCCTGGCCAACACGTGCATTCAGATCTTGCGTTCTTACGGCTACACTTACCAACCCGATTCATTTGGTGAGTATTGGTGGTGACCCCCGTTGGTCCCATATGGAAGCAATTTGCCTTTCAGAGAATATCTCGATGTACATGTTCTTGAGGCACGTCAAGGATCCGCTCCCTCCTAGTTTAGCTTCGACCCCCGTGAGATACATGACCCACAACTCGTTTATCGTCGGGGAGAGGGTTGGACGACCCGGTATGGACTACACCTCAGAAAGTGGCTACCAGGTAAGTCGTTTGACCCCGCGGGAGTTTTCCCAAAATGTTTTGTGTTTTAGATCCTTAGATTGGCCACCGAAATAGTACCAACCACCTTCGCCGTTTTGGGGTCAGACGAAATCTCGCCATTTTGGGCCGTCCTCTTCTACTTCATCTTGATTTTGTTTGGCATAGCCCAACAGCTGGCGATCTGGCATTGCGTCATAACCGGAATCATGGCAATTAAAGCTAAGGTGCTCAAATCGTGGGAGACGACGATTACTTTCTTCAGTTGCGCCTGCGGCTTCGTGCTAGGGCTACCAATGACCACCGAAGTAACACCATAAAAGCCTCACCCTAATCCCCTCGCTCAATTAAAACTTTGATTTTAGCTTGGAATTTACGCTGTGTATTTCCTTGATGTCACCGTCGGTGGTCTCTGGTGGTTAATCCTGGTGTACCTCCTGCAAATCCTGGCCGTCTTCATGGTTCGCGGTAGACCCTACAGCGGAGACACCGTCGTCACAGCCTTGTTCTCAAACCCCAAGTACCCTTGTTTGCTGAGCTGGGCGCCCGCGTTGCTCTCGTTTACGTGGAACGTCATCCTCCCAGTTGTTTTGATGGTAATCAGCCGAGCGCGCGGCCGTTCAAGTGTGATGGTTGACGTGTGAATTGCAGGTGTTCTGCGTGAGCTTCTTCAAAAACGGGAATTTTCGGGAACTCTTCGTTTGGCACCACGCCCCGTCGCTGGAGTACTGGCCCCTGTGGGCGCGCCAGATTGGATCGATGATTCAGCTCCTGCCGGTCCTGTGCGTACCTATCGTCGCCGTCATTCAGAGCTATAGGTATCTCAACAATGGACCGTCCGACATTTTGGAGGTGAGACAACCCTGGTGTAGAGTTAATATGACTTGAATGACTTGAATTCTATTTTCATGCTTCCAAGGACTATGAAGTTTCTTCAAACTATGTTAGTACCTTGCTACTTCTTAGAGCACTGTGTGAGTGTTGTGTGGTGATTGCCGTTGAACCGTCAAAGTTTTTTGAGATTCCATTCGCGTCCCTTTGGAGGTTTCGACCCCAAATACGCTTTTTTTTAATTACGGAATCGAAGCGATAACGTCGAAAGCTCTTATGTATCTTCTCCCTTCTCCCTAAGTAAGTTTCCAAATTTAGGGAGCGTATCCAAATTCCTCATAGGGATGTTTCCTTACCCCTTATCTTTTCGTTATCGCCCAATCATGAAACGTCGGTTAAAAGCGAAATCATTGAGAGCAGACCAAGAGCTCCTCCAAAGACCTTTCACAGTGTGCTCTCAAATCTCAGCAGCAACTTCCAATTTGTTGGTTTCACGCTCCATCACATCGTCGAATCGTGGATAGCAGGAATTAAAAGCCTCGTTTTAAAACGAGATGGGTGGGAGGAGCCCCAAATCTCTCCCAATAACCTTGCGGATACTCTTGCGCTCCTCATGAACCCAGAAGCTCCCAACACCCAGTTCAGAGGTGTACAGAGGTGGACTTCCTTCTTCGAGCTTTCAAGCCTAATACGTCTTTTTACTATCATCATTACTTCTAGGTGATATCGATGGAAGGAAACCAGAAAGATTTTCGCAGTTACTCAAAACCTTTTTCAAAGCGAGAGTGATGGTAGGAGCTTTTCCCAAAGTCTCTACGGAGGGTTTAGATACTTCGAACTCTTGCGACTTTGTTTTAAAGCGAGATTTATCAGGAGACTGAGAGCTATTCCCAAAACCTCACCGGAAGCTTTTCTGTGGTTACCTCAAACTCCCAATACTGTTTTAAAACAAAACTGATGCTGGGAAACTGAGAACTCCTCCTAAAGCCTTCTCGGGGCTACCTCAAACTCCCAAACCTCGTTTTATGGTAGGAGTACGAAAGCTGTTCCCAAAACCTCTTCGTCAGCTTTTTCGTAGTTACTTCGAACTACCAGAACCTTGTTTTTAAGCGAGACCGATGTCAGGAGACTGGGAACTCTTGCCAAAACCCCTCGAGAGGCTTTTCTACAATAACCTCAAACTCCTAACACCTTGTTTTAAAATGAAATTGATAGCGGGAGACTGAGAACTCCTCCCAAAGCCTTTCCGGTGCTACCTAGAACTCCCAAGTGTGGTAGGAGTATGAAAGCTGTTCCAAAACACCTCCCGTGGTTAGTCGTTCTAATTTCCTCTTAATTTTTTCAGCGAATCCAATTACTCTACCGCCCTCCCCTAGGTGAGCACATGGATGACCTTACGATTCAAGAAGCGGCGGCTGCCGTCGCAAACACTACCTCACCGCCGGTCACCAACATTCCCCCGGAAGACCCACCGCCCAAATACACCCCACCACCCTCCTACACGACGGCGACAGGTGCAAGGATCGCCAAACTCTTCAGGCAGAGCATCAGACGTAGCGTGCGCAGATTGGCGAACGTCCTGGGCGAGAGCAGCAGCTCGCGTGAAAGGACCGCCGTCCCCTCCCCCAGGGCGAACATCGAAATCCAAGTACAACCACCCCCTCCGGATTACAACGCTGTCTTGGTGGAGATGAACCAGACCCAATCACAGCCACAGCCTCAATCGGATCAAGTCAGCGTGAGCGTCGCAGACTCATCCTGTAGGGGTAGCGAGTTGATGGCGGCGGCGGCGGCAGCGTCGAATTCATCGGGGGGATTAACGGCGGCCGACGTCGCGAGTATTTTACGCAGCAGTTTTCGAAGGAGCACGCTGAGGGCGACCGAAGCGCTGCGGAGGACAGTGGCGGGTGATTCAAACAGCGTGGAGAATCTGGTGGAGTACGCGGCCCCCATCGCCGAGACCTCACTGGTGGTGCTTGACCACCTGTCGGCCGCCCAACACGAAGACGATAACAAAAATGTGAATAACAATCTTTCATCTGTGATATAGACCTTAGGAACACCGTGCATGTAAATAAGTACGCTGACCTTGGTTACTATTATTTATGGAAAATTACTTTACGAAAAAAAAAAAAAACGCTATAAGTGACTGGTTTAATCAATACTTCAATACCAAAATAATTTAAAACGAGTGCGTGTGAATGTGTAATGAGTTAAACGACTGATGTATTTGCCCTATTTTTTTTTTTTTAATATACGATGAAACCATTTCGTTCCGAGTCGTTTTTCCCCTACTATCGGATTTTGTTTGCTTCGATCGCCACGTTAACGAGGTCGTTCCCTAGGAAGAAATCTGAGGCGACTATGTTGGCTTCCTTGGCCCACTCGTCCCGAAACCACTTGGTTAGCTGCCGGTTGGTCGCGTCCGCCAATTTGCGGTTGGTGTTCGAACCAAAAATGACGTCGACTGGTCCGATGGTTAATTCGGCCATGAGCGCCCACATGGGGTTCGAAACGGTATTGTGCGCCTTGATCGACGCCTGAAGGTAGTCTTTGAGCTCGCTGACACGTCGCTTGTCTCCCCAATACTGTTGAAGGGGGTTCCACAACCACGTGTACTCTGTAACACCAAAAGTCCTTTTGTTATTTTTTCCGCGTTGCGTTTCTTTCTTACCTTTGGCAATATGTCTTTGGCCATAGCAGATGATCAAGGTCTTATTGTGCTGCCAAATTTCGTTGAGCGTCGGTCCTTTCCCTGTTTGAAGCCCGGCAGGTTCCAGTACCAAGTGCCCGAGCTCACGGTAGATTAGCTCGACGAGTTTCCTGTGGGTGCTGTTCTCGAAGACCGTCGGATAGGGGAACCTGTGAAAATCCAGAACGACGATCTCTTTCGGGGCAAGCTCCAGGAAATGTCGTATCTCCCTCAGCAAGGGGGTTAGCTTCATTATGCGCACGAAATCATGGTTGATGTAGAACCTGCGCATATAGTTAACGTGTTTAGGGAGAAACTGGTGGGGGGCGGGGAGAAACTGCGATATACTGACCCTTCATTTTGGTAATAGCCCACTCTGAAGTCCAAGTACCTTATCCCGAAGACCAGTTGCGTCCAGATGTCTCTGTCCTGGTTGAGGATGTATTTCTCTAGGAATCTGGGCACGCCGGCGTACGCCCCTGAGTTGTGGGTGCCCGGAATGAATATCGTGCCGATACGTTGAGAACCAAGTAGGCCCCTGCAACGAAAATATTCTCGTTTTCACGTTAAAAAAAAACGCCATTTGGTTCTTTATTGTTTTTTTTTTGATTTCCGATATTGTTTTACGAGGTACCCAGCGAGTCTCAATCGATCGTCGCTTGTTATCGGAATGTTTTAAAAAAGAGAATTCGCGAGAAAACGATAAATCGTGGTTATCGGGGGTTGCTGTGTATCTAGGTCTGGGTTCGGGTCGAGTTCCGGTCGGACCACTACACGAGTTTGGTGCAATAGGTCTGTAAATCAGATTCCTGGATTTTTTTCCAATACGGATCTGCGCTCGGTCTCTGGGCTATTATAGCCAAAAAGGGCTTCCACCGTCGAATTCCTCAGACCTTCTTAGTCATGTGTCGAGGAGATTCCTGCACTCCGACAAGGTTTAGGTGCCAAAAAAGGCGATCTCTTCGCAATCGCCACCAAAAATCGTGCCAAGCATGTGTCTAGAAAGCGTGTCGGTGTTGTCAGCTGCGATCAAACACATCACAAGTTCAGTCAATTACGTAAAACGACGTTAATTGGCCACTGTGTATCAATGTCGTCATCAACAGCAAGCGACGCTCGGAAGAACGCGTCACAAACTCGACTAGTGACGTAGGACGATTCTAATTGGCCACAGCAATGACGTCACGAACCACAGTTTACGAGGTGAGATAACTCGTCATCACCCCTCATAACGAGGAGGATGGCGCTACCCACCATTGGCTACATGCAATACGACACTCGAAGTAACTACCCAACAGCCAAGACGGAATACTCCAATGACGATGGGCGCCCCTAGCGGAGGTGGGGAGGTAAAGAATATAAAAGTAGAAGACCGGAGCGCTTCCTGATTTCGAGCGCCTCTACGCTGTCAGTCACACTTACACGTACGTGGGCAAGCTCACGAAAGCGCCCCACACACATAAAGTAAGCAAGCTCCCGAAAGCGCTTACAACATACACACGGGCAAGCTCACGAAGGCGCCCACACACATACAAACATACTGACAGATTGAGCAAGTGAACGTTCAGCCACGGACAACGAACAAGGGCCGCTCCTCCACGCTGATGTACCCCCGTGAAGTACCGCATTACATCTCGTAGCTACCACCGACCCCGAAGAAGCTGCGTCAAGACCCCGTGCCATTCTGCATCTCGCCGGCTACTGCCAACCCCTTAGAGGCTGCGCCAAGACTAATCCATTCTACATCTCGCCGCTATCGAGACTCCGGGGAAGCCACGCCGTTCGACAAGCGTCCAGTATGCAACAACTGATGCAGCAATAAATCGTATTTTTGATGCAGCATTTGATTGTCACTTTAAACGTTAAAAGAAGTTTAAATTTTATTTCAACCGTTATAAGCGTAGCAACGTGAATGGAAAATACCTCCTCTTCTTCCTCTAAGATCAAAAAATCCTCTAAAAATCCTGTGGCGGATGCGCGGTGGGCGCAACTCCACTTTGTGCTCAAAAGATGGGTCTATCAACAAATGCTTTATTTACAATACATATACAGGTTGGGAGAATGACCACAACTCGACGTCACAAAGTGCGATTTCCACGCCTAGGCGGGCCAAGTAAAGCCGTGGGTCCAATGGAATCAATCGGTAAGTTGGTCGATGCGACGTTTCTAGAGTGATATTAGTTGATTCGGCTAGGATGAGTCGCTTCGCCCTGGGCGTCGTGGCGCAGTAGGCAGGCGTCATTTCCGATTTTGCGGCGGGCTAGTCTGATCCGATCCCAGTACCATAGATGCCCGCGGAAGTGACGAAGGCAATGGTGACAAAGCCCTTGTAATGTCGTTCGTCGTCCTGATCTCGCTGAATGTCTCCCGGTATAATGTCCAGCGGCAGAGATTTGATTTTCGTCGTGTGCAGCGGGCTGGTCTGATCCAATCCCACTAACATAGACGCCCGCGGAAGTGACGCCGGCAATGGTGACAAAGCTCTTGGAATCTCATACGTCGTCGTGATCTCGCTGAATGCCTCCCGGTATAATATTCAGCGGCGGCGATTTGATTTCCGTCGTGTTGGCTCCGTAGTGGAATCAGCTTCTGGAGAGACGACTGAGCCTACGGCGTTGGTGTCCGAACTCTTCCCTAGCTGGTCTCCCGGTGGCGTTGTTGGAGCGGCTGGAACTACCCTGACCTTTCGGCAGCAGTGCTAGCTCAGCTTTCATTCCGTTTGACCTTTCGTCAATAGCGTATGACAAGCTCTGGTTCAATGCCGTCCTGGCACGCTTTATATAGGACCTTAATTACCAGGCGTTCCTGGAACGCATGGCCAGGCTCCGCTTATGACGTCACGGATGGTAAATAGCACAGGCTACTATATGCATGAGCCCCGAATTTAGCGCAATCGGGATTTTTTCGAATACGGATCTGCGCTCGGTCTCTGGGCCATCATAGCCAAAAATGGCTATTACCGTCGGATTCCTGCGACCTCTCTAGTCATTGGGTTGAGGTGATTTCGCGTTCCGATGAAGTTTAGGTGCTGAAAAGTGCAAAGTACAACCCCCTCACTAATCTTCCTTCGCTGCCCACAGGCGACGGACGATCTCTTCGTGATTGCTACCAAAAATCGTCCGAAGGAGGTATCTAGAATGCGTATTTATGGATTTTGAAAATACCTTCTCTACTTCTGTTAAGATCGAAAAAATCTTTTTAGGGCGTTTTTTCCGGAGGGAGAAGCACCCCTAAGGTGAAATTAAAAAATTCGTCAAATAGAAGTCGTGTTCCCTATTGGATTTGGTGTTTTCTATTCGTCCCGCCCCATAAACTGAATAAACGCAGAACACTTTAGGGGTTAAGTGGAACCCACATGCACCAAGAAGAGAATGAAACCCACACCCCATTACTATGCAACCCCTTCTAATGTTGGCCTCTCGCTAATTAAACTTTAAGAAGAAAATGAAACCATATCCAAAACAAATTAAAACCGAGGTAATACGATGTACAAAGCGAAGGTCAAACGTCCACAATTACAACCTGCCGGGCAATTATCTAAACAAGCGATAAACACTGACGCACTGATTCATTTCAACCTTTCCGCCAGATGTTTTCTTTTTTTTTTGTTCAAAACAACAGAGTACAAATTTTTAAATACCTTTGCGATATACCTATTATCGTTCATCCAGGTGGGCTGTATCCTCAGGCAGTTGGTGTGGATGATGCGGTTCTCCTTGATCGATACTATCCAGTAGGGAAAACAATGAGGGCCGGGGATGGTTCTCGTCAGGTTCTCGTAGTAGTCCCACTCGCCGGGTAGCCAGGGTGGGTTGAATTTGACCTTGGTGACGTAGAAGCCTTCCGAGTAGAAGTGGGCGTTGACGGACGCCAAAGGGGATAGCACGCGATCCTTTGGGGCACAAGAGAAAATTCATGCCTTCTTTTGTAGGCCATCAAAGTTACAAACTTACACTGATGGAGCGTGGATCTTGATGGAAGAGCGCGATTATATCGGGGGCGTCCTCGTACCTATCGCAGTTTGTCACCCAGTTCAACTCGAGGTAAGCCTCGTCCATCGAGGATACGGTCAGGTGGACTCTACCGCATTTTCCCAACGACGGAATACCACCTGCAATTCAAATTCCAAATGATCAAATCAGTCGATTAAATTAAATATAATTGTACTAATTCGCGCTCACTTCTGCTTTTAATAACGAAGCTCTCCATGGCGAGACTATCACGGATTGTCCATGGTGATGGTGACTAGATTAATTTGAACTTAGGCAAAGTTCTGTTTCGTTATTTATGCTTTAATTGAAAGATTTTCTGGAGAGTTTGGCAACGCTGAAATAGCGACGTCTGTTTGTGAAAGTCCGAATTAAGTTTGCCATTTTTTTTGTCCGAAAGGATAGTTTTGTTTCGTGTCGAAATTGCTTCAGTTTATTTACGCGGGAATTTTCCGGAAATACGTCAACGTTGCATTAAAGATTTAATCTTCCTTCGTGACGTGTGGCAACATTGAATTTTTTTTCCGAGACGATACTGAAGACACAGAAAAACGATTTGCAAAAAAAAAAGAAATTGAGACGAATCGGCAAATCCGGAACAAACTAAACTCGAAAAATGGAAACAAAAGAAAATCGCGCAAAAATCGAAAAATTTAAAGAAAGCAAGAGAACAAAAGACGATCGGGCAAACGAGGATCGATTTGGAAGGTCAAGAAAACGAACGAATTAATTCGTGAAGTTAAAACAAACGAAATTCAACATCGAACGATGAAAACAAAAGAAAGACACAGAACAAGGATTTGAGGAAACAAAAGACGATCGATCACCTGCAGAGAGACAATTTCTACAATCTCGACGTAGAAAAGCGGAAACAAAAACAATGGAAACGTCAGGTCAAGGCGATTTTCGAAAGCACGAAAAAGATTGAAACAACTTACCACGTGAAGTTGAAACAAAAGACGAGTGACTAAAAAGAAACGACGAGAAAAAACAAAAGAAAAATAGACTGAAAACCAATTATAAACGGATAATAAACAAATGACTAAGAAGATGAAGAAATGAAAGATGGAGGTGAGAGATTAAGAAGATTTTAAAAAACAAAAAAGATTGAAACAAATCAGCACATGAAGGTAAAACAAAAGAAGAGTAACTAAGAAAAAGCGACGGAAAAATAAAAGAGTCGGAAAACAAATGATAAACGGAAAATAAACAAATGGTCAAGAAAATAAGAAATAAAAGATAGAAGATTTTAGAAAACAAAGGGAAAATTGAAATAAATTAGCATATAAAGTTAAAACAAAAGACTATCAGCTACAAAAAAAAACAACGAAAAAAAAGGACGATTTTCAAAAACAAAAGAAAAATTGCGATAAATGAGCACATGAAGTTCAAACAAAAGACGATCGGCTAAGAAAAAGTGACGGAAAAAAAGCAAAAAAAAAATATATAGACGGTAAACAAATGATAAATGGAAAATAAACAAATGACTAAGAAAATAAAGAAAAAGAAGTTGGAAGTGCGCAATCAAGACGATTTTAAAAAACAAAAAATGTGAAACAAATTAGTACATGATGTTTAAAACAAAAGACAATCGGCTAAAGAAAACGACGGGAAAAAGATAAAACAAAAGTAGATGGAAAACAAATGATAAATGGAAAATAAACAAATTCAGATAATTTACAAAAACAAGGAAAAGAAATCGAAACAAGTTGGAAAATGATGAAAGTCAAAACAAAAGACGATCGGCTAAGAAAAACAAACGATGAATAAATTGAAGTGCGATGTTAAGACGATTTAAAAAAAATTAAACAAATTAACACAAGAAGTTAAAACAAAAGACGATCGGCTAAGAAACAATGACGGAAAAAAGCAAAACAAAAATAGACGGAAAACAAATGAGAGATGGATAAATGGAAAGTGAACAAATGACTAAGAAAATAAAGAAATTGAAGATGGAAGTGCAAAATTGAGGCGATTTTCAAAAACAATGGAAAAAATGGAAACATGTTGGATAATCTTGAATTTCCGAAGTCAAAACAAAAGACGATCGACTAAGAAAAACAACCATGAGTAATGAAAACAAAAAATTGACGCAAAACATGTAACTAACGACTAAGGAAATAAAGAAATAGAAGATGAAAGCGCGAAATCGAGACGATTTTAAAAAACAAGAAAAAAATTGAAACAAATTATCACATGAAGTTAAAACAAAAGCCTATCGTCTACAAAAAAAATATAAAAAAAAGACGAAACAAAAATAAACGGAAAACAAATGACTAACAATAAGAAAATGGAAGAGCGAAATTAAGACGATTTGCAAAGGTAAATAAAAAATTAAACGCATTAACACGTGAAGTTAAAACAAAAACCGACTGGTTCGGAACAGAAAACAAAACTAAAATTGGCGAAAAACAAATGATTATTGGAAAATAAATCAATGAAAACAAAATATAGACGGAAAACGACTAAGGAAATAAGGAAATAGAAGAGCGAAGTTCGAAATTAATTCGATTTTCAAAAACAAAACAAAAATTGAAGCAAATTGGAGGAGTCGTGAGGAATTTCGGAAGTAAAAACAAAAGACGATCGTCTAACAAAAGCAACGACGAACAAAGAAAACAAAAAAAAATATACGGAAAACATGTGGTGTCGAAGTGCGGAACTGAGAGGATTTTCAAAAACAAAAAAAATTGAAACCAATGGGAGGAATTGAAAGGAATGGGGGAGGTTAAAACAAAAGACGACCGTCTAACTAAAACAACGACGAACAAAGAAAACAAAAAAAATATACATACAGAAAACATGTGTCGGCGAAGTGCGGAATTGAGTGGATTTTCAAAAACAAACAAAAAATTGAACGAATTGGAGGAACTGTGAAGAATGTGGAAGATTAAAACAAAAGACTGCTGGCTAAAAAAAAAAAAAAACAACGATGAATAAAGAAAACAAAAAACAGACGAAAAACAAGTGATTAACGGCTATGAGAAATAGAGAAATGGAAATCGGAAGTGCGATTTTACAAACAAATAGAAAACCGAAACAAATTGACGATCGGCCAAGGAAAACGACAATCAATAAAGAAAACAAAAGACGATCGATAATGGAAAACAACGATGAATAATGAAAACAAAAAGCAGACGGAAAAAAAGTGATTAACGGCTATGAGAAATAGAGAAATGGAAGTCGGAAGTGCGAGATTAAGGCGATTTTAAAAGCAAACAGAAAACTGAAACAAATTGAAGGAATCGTGACGAATTTGGAAAGTAAAAACAAAAGACGATCGTCTAAAAAAATCAATGACAAAAAGAAAACAAAAAAGACATACGGAAAACGTGTTAGCAAAGTGCGAAATTGAGATGATTTTAAAAAACAAAAAAAAATTGAAACGAATTGGAGGAATCGTGAGGAATGTGGGAGGTCAAAACAAAAGACTAAGAAAAGCTAAGCTAAGAAAAACGACGATGAATAAGGGAAACAAAGGACGATCGGCCAAGAAAGACGACGACCAATATAGAAAACAAAAGACGATCGGTCAAGAAAGACGACGACCAATAAAGAAAACAAAAGACGATGGGTTAAGAAAAACAGTGACGAATAATGAAAACAAAAAAAAACAGAAAACATACGATTCAATAGTAAGAAAATAAAGAGACAGAAGACGGAAATTAATACGAATTTAAAAGACAAAATTGAAACAAACTGAGACGTAAGAAATTTGGGAATTTAAAACAAAAGATGATAGGCTAAGAAGAATAGCGTTGAACAATGGAAACAAAAGAGAAACAAATGGTAAACAGAAAATAAACAAATGATTTGGAAAAACAAAACGAAAGCTTCCTGATAAGCACGCTTTGAAAAATGTCAAAACGGAAAACGAGGTAAATTTAATTTGGAGTTTTCACCAGCAGACGTCGCTGTTCCAGCGTTGCCAAACTTCGCAGAAAATCTTTCAATAAAAGCAAGATTGCGAATTAGATCTGTTTGGGTGTCTTAAGAGTGACGTATCTGGATTCTTTCTGAGGCGGCGGCCGAAATGCAACGAAAACAAAAGAGTAAGTCTTAAAATAGCGTGCGTAATTGGCGAGGCGAGGCGACTGCTCTAAGAATTGCAATTGGGCAATATGCACACATTAATAGAGGTCAAGGTCTGAATCAGCGCAATTTCGAAACAAACAACGTAAGCACTTGCTTCAAAAAAAAAACTATGCACTTTAATGTTGCGAAAAAAATTTGGCTTATTTGCACTTACCTTGGGCGATGGCGGCGTGATTTTCGCAACACGAAAACAGCAACAGTAAAAAGAGGGACGATGCCAAAATCATGTTTTTTTCGCCCCGCTTCGTGTGGAACTGGAAGTGAAAAACGCGCACGCGAATTTTCCGGTCGCTCCGGATTTCTCTTGCAACACGTGACCGACGGATGTCAGGTCCGGACCGAGCGCGTTGTACTTCGTCGCGTTGACATGCAGCTACTGTTGTCCAAGTGCGTGTTTCGCGTTACTCTCGCCGGATCGGCTCGCATTATCATGCAAATCGGACTAATTTATTTACATTCACGCTCATGGGAGATAATTTTTTACGCTTTGTGTTTTGTAACGGTTTCCATTTCGTTTAATCGCGCCCGAATTACGGACTTTGAAACGAAGACACTTTAAACCGTCAAAAATAAAAGTTCGCTTCATTAAAAATTCGTCAGATCAATCCGGCCCTGTCTGAAGCACACGAGAGACTGTTTTTAACAAAAAAATTGAAACAGAAATCTTCGAAGATTTTCTATCGAGTCCGGCTCTGCTTAAAATGCCCGCAGGGCTAGTTTTATCAAAGAATTGCTCTTGTCTCTTTGACCGTCTTCGCTTTTATTTATTATATAAACAAAATATACTGAAAAAGCAGGACCGGACTGAGCATGCAACAAGTTAATACTGTCATAAAGCCAAAGCCTTTTTGAAACTTTGAAAAATTCCGGTCCTGTCAAAGAAATCGGATCGTTATTTTTGTTTCATGAAATACAAGTTTACTGCTGAAGACAGAACCGGACTGGGTTAAGGGTTTGCGTCTCAAAATGCTGACCGTCTCTGGCGGGGCGGCGGTAAGAGACGAGACACAAGGAAGGCGTGAGGCGAAATGAAGATTCATCGTGTCTTGGCGTTGAAAATCGCGTAATATACAGGATGGGCCAAATTTGACACTTTTAATAGGAAACAATGATTGAAAAGAGTTTGACAAAAACTCAACTTGGGTCCTGTAGCTCGATTTTTAAGCCAAAATAAATGGTGAAGATACAATGTACCGCTTAGGAGCTAGCCCTTCCCCTAAATACCAGGGCAGGCTTAGGTTTGTGAAATCAAATTTGCTTTGACATTTTTGGTGTTCCGCCCTTGATAGAAATTGAAACTTCAATTGTTTTAAGTGCCACGCAAATATCCTTACCCCACTTTCAGACAATTCGCTACGCGACGGCGAATGTAAAATAAAGCAAGCGAACATACAGGGTGTTGCAAGGCTCTAGACTTTTGAAATAATTTTTTTGTTATTGAAGTCAGAACAACAAGCCTTTAGGAAAGTTGCCTTACGACCAAAGCGAACTAAAATGGTGATCGATTTTGCTTATACAGGGTGTTTTGGAACTCAGATCAAAAACGATCTCTTTTTCGTCAATATGGTTTTGCGATTGCATCAAGGATAATTAAAACGTCGTTTCCTTCGGGACCGCTTTATTCACCTAGAAATTAAAATACTGTTCTGGAAGGCAGGTACTCAGTCTCTCTGACATTCATCTGTTCTCCGCATCTGCAGGAGGTACACGAAAACAAGTACGAATATTGGGCTACGGTTTGTACTGTACTTAAACGCTAGACTTAGCTTACGTAACGCAAAAAAAAAAACAAACAAACAGGTAACCTACTGACTTACAAAAAAAAAACTGTACAAATGAGGTAGATAACGAATCAGTCCTACGGTCGTTAAAAGACGAGCAGATGACATTTGAGGCGTTGAGGAAAGAGGGACCTAAAGGGGCAAGAGGGATAGAAGAAATTCGTTCCTCTTTCCCTCTCATCCGCGGCCCAGCTCCTTTTCGCAGCCCAAGGTCATTTGCTCTACGGTAAACTATAAATAAACGTATAAAAATATAAACAAATAGCTCTACAATAAATAGGGATATGTACAATATACAAGTTCTCATTGGAATATCACTGGGTGAAATCACTGGTCAGGTCCGGACTCAGTTCGTCTGTTGGGTGAGGAGGTTGAGGAGGTCGGTGTGGTCCATGTTGTTGAGGGTCGCCATGTCGATTCCGAGCGCGTTCGCAACGCTCTCCATGTCCAGGCCGAAGGACTTGAGCAGCTCGATGAAGTCCATCTCTTCGCCTGTGAAGGGGTTGTGCAATCTGGGGCAGGAGCGGTTACACTGGGGCCACGTGCAACGCTCCAATCGGCGGTGAGGACAATGCGAGGAACTCGAGGAACGTTTTTGGGCACGCAGGACCGAGCGTTGAGAGCGGGACGCGTGCTCGCGACGGAACCGTTGACCTGCAATCCCACCACCGTAAATTCAGGGGAGGCACCATAGCGCGAAGCAACTTACAATTTCGCTTCCTGTTCCTCTTGTTAAGCCTCGGTCTTCGATTCCCGCGATGCTTCCTTCTCCTCCTCCTTTTACTATCTTGATCCTCACCCACTTCAGACGTCAAGTTCTTAACGTCGACGAAATCATTGGCGCTCGCCTCCAACTTGGGCAGCCTCTTGACTTGCCTCGTCACCATCTTGGGCTCATCCGCTAACATGGAGGAATTCCTGAGCCTCCTCAAATTCCTCCTAATCGACGACTGTTCCCAGCAGTGAAGCGCCTCGCCGATGGAGATCCCGTCGATCCTCACCTGTTGCCAATCCCTTTTCGTCAACACGGAATGTGAGATGCAGGACGGGGCGAATACGGCGGAAACATTCTTGAAGCTCTTCCTCAACGAATCCCCCATTTTGTGTATGTAATCCCACTGCTGTTTAGTGACAGGCGCGCCTACGTTATCAGCGTCCATCTGCGCCTCATCGAACAACCACTGGAACACGAAGAGGGGAGCTTAAACCCCCCTAAAACGTTAAGTTTGAGATTGATTGCGAAACCTAAATTACCTCTGAGCGTTGGGTACAGTCGGTAACCAAAGTAACACCTCCAGGGTTCCTCGGGGTAAGCCAGGCGGCATCTTCTGGGGACTCTCCCTTGCCAGGTGTTCATCCCTTTCCGTATGGCTTGTACGACGGGTTTTCCCGTGGGGGCGAAAGGCGCCCGGTCTAGGAACCACCCCGAATCCGTCACGCCCCGCACTGAGATGTGCTTGAGCTTCAGGGTGTCGTAGAGAAGTTCTTGAACCGGGTCCAAATTAATCATGACCCCGATACCTCCGGCACTGCTCCCCGCCAGTAACAGATCCGTACTATTTTCCAAGCCCAGGGGTACCAAATCCTTGATGACCTGTTGCACGACCAAAGATCCCATGAACTTGAACATACCCGCTTCAGTGGTTTTGGTGCCGCTCCACGCGTCGCTCGTGCAGTAAGGTACCAGGACGTGGTTCGAGTTCCACCAATATGGGTTCTCGTCTTCGATCGACGATAGAATTCCACCAACTGCAAATTTTTTTTAATTAAATCAAGGAAGCGAGGGCGAATCTTGAGGGGTTACCATCTCTGGTGTCGGGCCATTGCGATGACGTCATGTAGTGACGCTGACGCAACCATCGGTTTTGACAGCTCGAGTGATCGTAACAGTACCAACCCCCCTCCAGGAATATTATCCATTTCTTGCTTAGGAGGGACTTGCGCAGGTAGAAACTAGAAAATAAGAAAAAAATTAATTCCACACCACCCGACACCATTAAATAAATAGCGATGAGGAAGCGACTTTCCCAATCAAGGTCTCACAGGTCAAGAACTTGGCTTCAGGTTGAAGCTTTAAACTAGCATCATCACATGAAACCTCAGCTCCACCTAGCTGAAGCTGAGATCTACAGGTCTTACTGACCTATCGATTAATTATTTAGGTCTTAAGGTCTAGAAGGACTATGAAGTTTTCTCTCGTCTAACTGCCACAGCAATCTAATCTTACATCTATAAGACCCACTGCCATCATCATACTGGGTCTACTTATAAAGTGGAATCATCGACCTTACCCTCAATCACAAAGTCCAAATCAATGTGGTGCTCAATTTAAGGCTGAGACTTAAGTCAGCACTTTTTGGATCTAGGTCTTATATGAGCATTTAATATTAGTCTTTGATCTGAGGATGAGTTATATTCAAGCAAAACCAAAGACCTTCAGTTGAGATCAATGTTTAAAGTAGGATCCGACTGTCACCTTTGACCTAAACTTGAATTTCATGCGTCGAAGCAGCATCAGACTCTCGATTCAAGATCCAAGGTTTCCTGTCACCATTAAGCTATGTATATTTGAATTTCAGAGGTCGAAGCATTATCAGATGACCTGATTCAAGATCCTGGCCTGTTGTTTGCAGGTCCTAGTGTCATTATTGACTTGTCCTTTTTTTGCGGGTCCAATTCAAATTTTTGTTCTTTACTCTGAAATTCAGTATTTATCCTGAAATTTTTAGGTCCAGGTCTTGAAGTATGGGCTTCATGGACCTGGACTTTTCAATCCGTAAGTCTCAGCTCACATCTTAAAGGTCTAAGCCTCCGAGGAAGCTTCAAATCAGTCTTGTATCAAAGCAAGGTCCATTCTGGCTACCATATCATTTATCTAATCTTTATTTTGTGAGACCCAAGCCTAGGTTTTATAAGACCTTCAACTGACTATGTCCGATTATAGCTGAAACTAACTGAAGATGATGAGAAGCCTGATTTCAACAACTCCTGAGTTGGATTCGGCTAAAATCAGGTGAAAGTCTTAGGTCAGCGGGATTTTAGATTAACCTGACTTGATTGGAACCAGGAGATTTGATAAAACTCAAAGTGGTTAGGAACTGATTGGGTACCATTGTCTCAAACTCAATACGATTAGGTTAGACCCCGTTAAGTCAAGTCTGGGCTTCAAGATCGAATGAAAGTACCATTAGATGATTGGTTTTAAGATTTGAAGCGCAGTTTCAGATCAAATTTAAGTGTGAAAAGATCATAATTGACCTAACCTTTTGCTTCGTAAGTAAAATCATGTGTTAGATGAGACCTCAGGATCACTAACGCCATTTTAAATCTGTGCAAGGTCACTTAGATTAGTCTGCACGTCTCATTGATCTATTCAGGAGTTATATCGTCAGTGATCAAAGTATAAAAAGGTCATAATTGGCCTAAACTTCATTTTATAACCATAATATTCAAGACCATCGACGTCATGGGGGTTTCACTGTTAGTAATTACAGTGATCTTCATTCAACAAGTTCCGACTCAAGTATACCTTTGCTTTTCAAGAATCAGTCGAGAACTCAGGATCACTGATGTCGTTTTTAATCTGTTCAAGGTCACTCTGAGGACTTATATCAGTCTGTAAGCCTCATTGATCTAATTACGTATTTTACCGTCACTGATCTTTATTCGGAAAATTCCGACCGAAGCACGAAAAGGTCATAATTGACCTTAACTTTACATTTTAAACAAAATCTTGACTTAGCTGAGACCTCAATATATCATCTTTAATCCGTGCAAGTTTACTATGCGGTCTTAGAAGGTCTTAGATTAGCATCGATCTATTTATGGATCTTACCGTCAGCAGTTTCAACTCAAGTATGAGAAGGTCTTAATTGACGTACCCGTTACGTTTTAAGTCAAATCATGATTTAGACGAGACTTCAAGATCACCGACGTCATTTTTAATTCATGCAAGGTAACTATGAAGTCTTATGTCAATCTCAATGATCTACTTATGTCACTTACTTACTACTTACTGTCACTGATCTTTAAATAGCAAGCTCCAACTCAAGTATGAAAAGTCTTTTTGAAATTTCAGGATCACTGACGTGACGTGGTTCCTATGAGGTCTTAGATCAATCTCAATGATCTATTTATGGATTTTACCGTCAGTAATCTTTAATCAACAAGTTCCAACTCAAGGGTGATAGGGTCATAGTTGATTTTACCTTTGCTTTGAAGTAAAATCAAGATTCCATCGAAACTTCAGGATCACTGACGTGGAAGACCCTTATGAGGTCTTAAATCAATCCATTGATCCATTTATGGATTTTACCGTCAGCGATCTTTAATCAACAAGTTCTAACTCAACTACGAAAAGGTCATTATTGACCTTATCTTTACTTCTATAAGTAAGCTGAGACTTCGTGATCATTGACGTCATTTTGAATCCACGCAAGGTC
This sequence comes from Serrognathus titanus, assembly GCA_039766575.1. Lineage (NCBI taxonomy): Eukaryota > Metazoa > Arthropoda > Insecta > Coleoptera > Lucanidae > Serrognathus > Serrognathus titanus. Next base: position 17,076,407 of record CM077911.1, on the reverse strand, counting down.
GATATGAGATATTAGATCAGTCGCAATGGACTTTTTCGTTGATGATCTTCAATCAGAAATAAATTCGGTCGATATGAGATATTAGATCAGTCGCAATGGACTTTTTCGTTGATGATCTTCAATCAGAAAGGTCGTAATTGACCTTACTTTCACTTTGTAAATAAAATCAAGAATAAAATGAGACCTTTAGGTCACTGACATCATCTTTAATCGATGCAAAGTCTTAAATCAGTCTAAGTGATCTGTTTACGGATTTTATCTAGCAAGTATGAAAAAGGTCATAATTGACCTTACTTCATAAGTAACATCGGGGTTCAACAGAGACTTCAGCATCGTCTTTAATCTCTGCAGAGTTACTAATCTGGAAGGTGTCGTTGATTGAGAGGTCATTGTGTCATAAGTGGTTAAGCCGCAAACGAAATCTGATTTTGTTTTTTTGGGAGAGGGGCGAAAGGGTTAAAATATGGACAAAATGAGTTAATACCCAGCTTGTGAACCATCGTTGCAGGTGACGGACCTATTGGAGAGGAACGCCTTCTTGAGGGCTCTCGTCTCGTTGCTTGCTTTGTTGTTTTCGGTAATTTGCGGCGCGAACCTCTGGACGTTGTTGGTGCTGATGGGGTGTGCTTCGGTGGTTTCAGTGGGGAGACCGGTGCAAACGCCCAGCCACAACGTTACTATCTGAAAAACATATGCTTTTATAATAACTTTCACGACGATTTCAGTTGAAGTTTCGAAACCAACGACCTATATAGAAACAGAACGAGGCGCGCAATTTGAGTCAAGTATTTATTTTAACGCTTCGAATTCGGAATTCGTAACAATATTAAAGGTCGCATCGAGAGTTAATTGCAGAATTCAGTCGGGGTGAAAATTGCGAACGCAAGGGGCAATTATACCTGCGCAATAATAAAAGCGACGAACACCTGCGGTGGAATAAAAAGGAGCAAAACGTCGTCCCTCCTATAAAAAGCGTTCGGGTAGAGACTTTATTTATACCCAATATATCTCCCCGAGAGCGGCTCCTTTGAAGGCCCGAATAATGGCCGGCCATTTTAATAATTTATCGACAATTAAGATATAGGCATTGCGTAACAGGGACGGTTGACAAATGCCCAATCGACAGCTTTGGAGAAGGCGAAAACGATAATTGATCTTCCGCGCCCCCTCTTCTTCAAGAGAAGGCCGGCGACTTCTTCTTCTTCTCTTCGTTTATCCTCCTCCTCCTCCTCCATCGTCTCGGAACCGAATTTATTACGCGCTTTACGTTTCGCCGTAAATCGTCCCCGATATTTGATAATTACGGCCGCGTGCGCTCGTGAATCGTGCGGCCGAAACGCCGGAAAAATTCCGGACATCTCTTTGAAGTGCCGGGCACCGCGCGTCCTATTCAAATCCAACAACAATAATAAACATGTTTACGGCCGCGATGTTTTATTCATCGGGGCGCGCCATTAATTGGCCGCACGCATTACTAATTAGAAAACCTAATATTGGTTTATACCATTAATTGCGTCACGTATTAATTGCCAATTAAGATGCCAACAGGTAAATTAGATTTCGTTGAATATTCATTCGGAATCGACGGGTTTCTTTTTGGGGCCACGAGATGAAACGACCACAAATTCCAATTCTAGGAGAAAAAAAATCAAGCTGAACAGATCACCTTCACAAACACTTTCTAATTAAATCTTTGTTTATTTATAAACGTAATTGCAAATTTAATATTTTTTTCCTGAACAAATACAGGCAGTTCACTCATCAACACAAACAAATTTAAAAAGTCAAACAATAAAGGTCCCTGTAAGTCGTTTATATGGAGTTCGGTATATCCCACCGCTGCCACCAATTATGTAACGTATTAATCGTTAAAAATAAATTCTTTCAATACTCATTCACTTTTAATTGTACGCTAATTGTGATAATAATTGGCGTAGTTAAGAGAAACAATATACAGTGTGCTACAAGAAAGCACAAAGTTTCGGAACGCATTGAAATAATCACTCAAAACCAAACGAAACCATTGGGAAATAAGAACCAATTTCGTGTTTGCCTGTTCATATTATTTTGGCGGCCACTTCAAACCCACCAGTGTTTCTTAATATAGTGCATATAAAGGGTGATTCACAATGTGTTTTCTTTTTTAATTTTGAGATAGGAGGCTATAATTTCATATTTAGCTATAGCTCTTAATTCTGAACGACTTATTCTTATGACATTTTCTTGTATCTCGTAATATAAGGGCACTTTACTCTTAAACCATCCTCATTTCTCGGTGTCCACGCTGTATACCACTTAAAATAAATATCATTTGACGTTTCCCAATTTGACTTTAAGGGATGCAGAAGCGTTCTGTGTCAATAAATTTTTATAAGAATCGATAATTAAAAAAAAAACATTTGTAGCGTACTTTTTAAAAGACAGTGTATATTGTTTATAACGCTGTCTTCCTTATATTTATCGAATTTGAACGTCATACTTATTCAGGAGAAAGCATCATTCACTTCTCTTTACAACTTGAAAAATAGGTTTATCCCACCGCTACCACCAATTATGTAGCGCGTTAACTCTGAAAAAACTATTTTTTCAAACATTTATTCACTTTTAAACTCCAACTTTCTGTTGGGGGGGGGGGGTTGTTGGCGCAGTCATAAAAAGGAATAAATAACGCTGTCTTCCTGATATTCACCGAATTTGTCGTGAATGTATAAATCGCTGCGTCGCTGTCTTCAACGTCGTCTGGTCCGTCACATCCTTTTTCGGGAAAATAACAACTCTCTCTCTCTCTCTTTCCAAGTTAAAAAACCAGTGCATCCCACCACTGCCCCCAATTAAGTAGCGCATTGACTCTTTAAAGAAAAACTATTCAATTTTAAACTATATCTTTTATTTTGTGTATGACAACATCATAACGTCAAAGTTATTCAACTAAAAACACAAACAAAAGGCGATAGATTGTTGAAAAACAAACGTGATTTCTCTTTCCTAGTTCAAAAACCGGTATATTCCGCCGCTGCCACCAATTATGTGGCATATTAACTTAAAAAAACGTTTTTTTCCAACGTGCCTTCATTTTTAAACTACAACTTTTACTTCAGAAATGACAACGTCCAACTAAAAAACAAAAAAAAACAAAAGACGATCGATTGTCGTAAAACAAATGTGATTCCTCTGTCCCACCGCTGCCACCAATTATGTAGCGCAGTCAATCTTAAAAAAAAAAACATTATTTAAATTTTTTTCCTACGTGCCTTCGCTTTTAAATTGCAAGTTTTACTTCGTGTATGACAACGTCATAACGTCTGAGTCATCCAACTAAAAACAAAAACAAAAGACGATCGATTATTGCTGTAAAACAAACGTGATTTCTCTAAACTTAATGAAAAACTACTCTTTCCGAAGCGCCTTCATTTTTTAAACTACAACTTTTACTTCGTACACGATGACGTCATAACGTCAAAGTCGTCCAACTAAAAGCAGAAACAAAAGACGATCGATTAGTGTTGTAAAACAAACGTGACTTCTCCTTCCTAGATCAAAAACCGGTGATGCATCCCACCGCTGCCACCAATTATGTAGCGCATTGACTCTTTAAAGAAAAACTGTTCACTTTTAAATAATTTGTTGTGTATGACTACGTCATAACGTCAAAGTCATCGAACTAAAAACAGAAACAAAAGACGATCGTTGAAAAACAGAAACAAAAGACGATCGTTGAAAAACAAAGTAATTCCTCTTCCCTAGTTCAAAGACCGGTGGTGTATCCCACCGCTGCCACCAATTATGCAGCGTATTGACTCCTGAAAGAAAAACTATTTTTTTCAACGTGCCTTCACTTTTAAACTATAACTTTTAGTTCGTATATGACAACGTCATAGCATCAAAGTTGCCCAACTAAAGAAAAAAAAAACAAAAGACTATCGATTGTTGAAAAGCGAACGTGATTTCTCTTTCCTAGTTCAAAAACCGGTTATTCCACCGCTGCCGCCAATTACGTAGCGAATTGACACTTTAAAAAGAAACTATTTTTTTCAGCGTGCGTTCACTTTTAATCGGCAACTTTTACTTCGTATATGACAACGCCACAACGTCAAAGCCGTCAAAAAAAAAAAAACAAAGACAATCGGTTGTTGAAAATTTAATTTTTTTTAAGAAAATCGTGATTTGCTTCAATTTTTTTTGCATTTATAGCAAAAATGGTTAAAGTTAAAAAAAATCGCCATATCCCATCGCTGCCACCAATTATATAGCGAATTGACCAGGGACGTAACTACCACCATCTACGGCGCGGATAGGAAAGTTCTCAAATCTTCCGGCCAGTGGATAGATGGCGCCACTGTCACAAAAATGGAATTGTCGACGTGACGTAATATGTAATATTTTACATAATATGTACAATTTTACAAAATATATAACAGATTTTTTATTAATAGTTTTAAAATTTGTTACATTACGCTTTTATTTATTATTTATTAATAATTTTAGTTGTTTCCGTTTCGTTTTTGTTTAATAAGAGAAAATAAAACAGTAAATGTTAAGTCTTTCAGGTAAACCTCCATATGTTATGGAATTTATGAATGGCGTTGTATACAAAACAAAAACAAATCTTAAAAAAATATAATAAACGTATGAGGACGCGTAGGAAGAAAACAATCGAATATAAGTATTAAAAAAAAAATTATGAGAAACGGCAAGGCAAGTGTGCTGCGGATTTTCTTTTATTTACGTTATTTCAAATAATTAATTTTGAAAAAAGAAGCAATTAAAACGTTTTTATTTAAATAAAATTCCTGCAACAAGTTTAAATTACATTATCCCAAATGCTACATTTAATGTTAACCCCCTCCTTCTCTTCCCACCCCCTGGATATTAAATAATAAATTTGTTAACAGAAACGAAAGGTATGGATTTCTTTTTTAAATAATTAAAAGAAAGAAGTAGATTATTAAAAACACGACCGCTTTGCTTTCGATAATAATAAAAATAAGAAGCAGGTTCGTCGCTTATCACCACGTCGAAATCTCTCCGAAGATTTTCAATTTCGCAAGCAAATTCGAAACGTGTTGTTTTCTCGTGTGCACAAGAATGTGTGACGTTGTTTTTTGTTTTGTGAGATTTCCTTTTTTTCTCTCTCTCTCCCCGAGTTGTACACAAACAAGGTCGTGCGTATACACGCCGGAGCGCCATATGGGCTCATAAGTTCGTTAGTTGAGTCGGATAAAAATGCGGTAAAAACAAAGCCGTATTCGTTAGAGCAAGGAGTAAGGTCGTTACTGAACGCGGCGAACGGCCGCGGGGGGCCCGGGGGTAGGGCACCATCCTCCTGCCGACAGTAGCAGATAATAAGAGGCTTACGATTCCTTTGAAGTCGCCGCCGCTCACCTACACTGTTTTTAAATTAAATTACTCATTTCATGTTACCTCGGGTCATCCGACGTCCGCCGCAGCCGCACACGAAAACTATCCCCGCGTCGAAAACAAATCGCCGCCAACGAGCTTCACAATTATCCCGGCGCGCGTAAATTAATATTTATATGCGCGCGCGGAATCATAAAAGTCGGCGGCCGCCATAATAGAAAATTTCCGCCGTGATTACTACTTTGTGTAAGTGGCGTGCAAACGCCGGGGGCCGCCTTTACTACGTTCCGAACGGTTTCTACCAGCTGTGACTGTGATCTCCTTCTCTTTGGAATTCTTCACTTCGGACAACAACAAAAATACATAAATAAATCGACGCGGAGAAGAATTTTTTTTCTCAAATTACTTCCACAGGGTGTATCTAAAATAAAAGATTATATTTACTTTAGACTTAAACAAAAATACTCTCCTGTCAATTAAGTTCCAAATTGGGCGGCAATACAGTACAAATGATAGTCGTCTTTTGTTATGGAGTTGCAAATTCCTCGTTATTGTTTCGCCGACGTTTCTTCCTTTCTTACACAAGTGCGTCCTCGGACGTCTTTTGTTGTGGCGTTACAAATTCAAGTTTCTATTGTAATTCTTCATTTGTCGACGTTTCGTCCTTTCGTACAGAAGTACCTTCTCAACATCGTTGCTATACTTTTGCTTTCGCTCTCTTTCTCTCTAGTCTTTTTGGTCCTTATTCATACCTAGAGATTAAGCAGTGTTGCCAAATTACTGAAACGCGTTAACGAGACTATCTCTTTTCAGATCAAAAATTTTCTGTCAGCTCCAGTCACATTAATAAAAAAGGAAAAGTTCGTTAAATTGGCAACACTGTATTCGTTTTGTCTTATTTGTAGGTGGGCTCCAGTGGCGGCGCTCACAAGTTGCTAAGCGACCAACGAAGCAAGCACGTTAAGATGACAGATGACGATACACGTCAAAATGACAGATGTCACATTGTTAAATTGATAGACGTTGGAAATGTCAAAATGACAGACATCAAGAAATGTCAGATTGATAACGTTAGATGACGTCATACAAACAAAAACGAGCTAGGCGTCACGTAGAGTTTCGCGTATATATTATTACAGTGGAAAAGATCGCTTTTTCCATTTCGATCGTAAAACCTCCATCAAAAAAGGTTAAATTGGCAACACTGTATTTGTTTTGCCTTATTTGCAGGTGCAGGTGAGAGGTAATTGGGCCGCAGAGGCGCTGGCGAGGTACGACTTGACATTAACTTGTGGTCGTGGAGGTTCGCAAGTTGCTTAGCGACCAACGAAGCAAGCATGTCAAAATGACAGATGACGATACACGTCAAAATGGCAGGTGTCAGATGTCAAATTGATAGATGCTATAAATGTCAGCAAGAAACGTCAGATTGATAACGTTAGACAATCTTATATAGACCAGATGTCACATTTACGTAACACCAACGAGGATGGTTGTCGTAAAAAAACAAATTTTAGGCGAATTAAAGTGAAGCCGGATTCGTTCATGATTGGCCCGCAAATAGGATCGCATCCTCCAATTTGGTCGCTTAGACAACCTCCGGAGTAAACACAAAATGACGAATGAGATGCAACTCTGGTCATCTGTGATTCGATTACACCATTAGACCAATGAAGCAGAGTTACTTCACCCCCCCCCTTCCTACGAGAAAGTCGTATACAAACGAGAGTGCCGACCGCTCCAGCTTCAGTGCAATGTCGAAAACAAATCTACCGTGCAGACATTTCAGGAGGAACCCAAAGCCTTCTGCGCAGTCATTGTCGGAAGCACAACAAGCCTTCTGTGCAGCCATTGTCAGAAGTATCCACCATTACACACACGCATTCGTTCATGATTGACCCGCAAGTAGGATCGTATCCTCAAATTTGATCGCTAAGCCAACCTCCAGGGTAAACACAAAAAAAACTGCCCCAGGCGAATGAGATACGACTCAAGTCATCTGTGATTCGATTACACAATTAGGCCAATGAAGCAGAGTTACTTCACCCTCCCCCTCTAAGAGGAAGTCTATGCAAGTGCTCAGCTTCAGTGCATTGTCGAAAACAAGTCTACCGTGCAGACATTTCAGGAGCAACCCAAAGTCTTCTGCGCAGTCATTGTTGGAAGCTCAACAAGCCTTCTGTGCAGCCATTACCAGAAGTATCCACCACCACACACACCTCCTGTGCAGACATTGTCGAGAGATTACTCGCACTCCATACGTTCATCGACATCACCAAAGCCAGCGTTGTAGAAGAGGAGAAGAGGAACACACCAGTATTTGAATCGTCCTGAAGAGGAAACATATCGTCCTGAAGGAGATCCCACGCACTCCACACTCTTCCAATATCGTCGAAGTCCGTCGTTGAAGAGAGCAGACCGTTACTCCATCACCAAAGACATCGCCTTCCAAGAATCCAGACGAAATCCGGCTAGGAGGATAAAGTGTCATGCAATCCAATCGCCGTTCACATCGTAAATTTTTATCCACCCTTATCCTCAATTGCATATTTTTGTTGTTCCAAATTAAATAACAGTAAAACAGCCCCAGTCAGGAGGGGTAGGATATTGCCTTTCATTAGAAAAGTATTGGGTTGCCTCTGTCTATTCTTTCCATAGCTGCTTCTTCATGGAAAGCGACTGAATTGTGTTCAAACTACCCTACTTATATGTAGGTGCAGATGGAGGCATTTGGGTCGGTGGGACATGACGAGCGACCAATGAGATGTTTCCAAATGAGGGGCTTTCTCATTCGTCACGCCCCTTCGGTTCAATCATCGTCCACATCTTTAATTTCGATCCGCCTTTATCGTCAATTGCGTATTTGTTGTTCCAAATTAAATAGTAACAATTAAATAGCCCCGGTTATAAGGGGAAGGATCTTGTTTACGACTCGCCCTTCGTTAGAGAACTATTGGATTGCCTCTGTCTACTCTTTACACTGATGTTTCTTCATCGTATTAGAACTACCCTATTTATACGTAGGCGAAGGTGGAGGCCATTGGGTCTGTGGGACATGACGAACGACCAATGAGATGATTCCAAATGAGGAGTTTGCCATTCGTCACGCCCCTTCGAACCAATTATCATCCGCATCGTAGACGATGATTGGTTCGAAAGGGACTTTATCCTCAATTGCATATTTTTTTTTCCAAATTAAAAAGTAACAATAAAATAGCCCCAGTTAAAAAGGGTAGGACCTTACTTACGTCTCGCCTTTCGTTAGAAAAGTTTTGGATTACCACTGAATTGCCTACTTAGAGAAAAACGTAAGCGAGATGTTGCTAATCTCACTTAGGTTTTTCTGTTAAGTTGGCAATTCGTGCTCGTGTTGTTCATTGAACTTAAGGTGCCAATTTTTTCATAATTTTGTGTTTGTTATGGTAATACATTTTGTTTTAATTCTTCCAGCTCCTTGCATAATAGTGAGACACGGGTCGCATTTGATATGAAAGCGTGTGGGTTTTCAGGGCTTGGCCGGCTTGCTTTCTTCCTCCTCTTCGGCATGAAGAGGAAAAATGCGTTCTCAGACGACGTGCACCGGCGCCTGCTGCTTTATTTTCCAGCGCAAGTTAATTGCGCGGAAATTAAAGCGCGGAAATTGCGTAAATACCGCCGCTTACGCAACTTCATACTCGGCTGCCCTCGTGACGCACGGACTTTAATAACCACACGCCTATCGGGTAACGAAGAAATAAGAGAAAAAAAGGAAACCTCGTTTTCTCGCATTTCCATTTGCGTGTTTGTTTGATTTTTAAAACGCGCAAAAAAAGTTCCAGGAAAAAACACAACAAGCAGCGAGTTAATTTGCAATAAACAAGGATTAAACTTTTGGGGGGTGCGGGCGCGGGGGGCGGCGGGAGAAATCGGCTGCTTAATAATAACCCCCGAATAAAGCAGGCTTTAATTAAAACCCGATGAGACCTGCCCGACGATGGCCATCCGAGGGTAACCATTAAAAATTCATTATGGCCATTTCAATATATTAAGACGGGGCCCACCTGTTCCTCTTAATGGTCGGATAAACGTGAAATTTCGGGCGGGTTCTTTTTTTGGAAGAGGTTCGCGAGACGACGGCTTTAATTAGCTGCATACACGGAAGCCGAGCGCGTTCAATAAATAGGGGGTGAAATCGATTGCTGCTTCTTCTTCTTCTTCTTCTTCTTTACTTGACAACTCAATTTTTCAAAAAAAAAAAGTGTATAAGGCGACGATATCACGAAAGTCGAAGCAATTTGTGTTACGTTCGAGGTTTCTGTCGGGCCACGTCTGCTGACTGTTGATTTAGTGTGCGCGACCTGCCCCAATGTTGACAGTGTCAGTGTCCAGCTGTTGTCGAGATTTATAGCACCTGTCTTCTTCTTCTTCTTCTTCAATATAAGTGGCTCGCCTCCTGAGGTCCGCCTACGTCGTAAAACCGCTTGCACATTTCCATGCGGTGCAACAAACTCGTCCAAGTGCTTCCATCCAGAGCATTTCACATTAGAACATAACTCTTTTCTTTTTTGATCCAATAAATAGAGGGCGTTAAAGTTATTTACAATTAGTAATTCTATTTTACTTCCAAGGATGTTGGAATTTGGGTATAGCGCCCCAATTTTAAACGAGAAACATTTTATTTTACTAAAATCTTCACATGAAATCCGAATACCAAAATGTTTGCTTCGTTCTACGTAACGCGAACTCAATCCGGGACAGACTGTATACTGATAGTAAAATAAAATGAAACATATACGACACTCACCCCTGGCAATAACGTCGGTAAGAATAGAGAATTGATGCTCTGTTGATTATCTATTGTTGACATCTAGGATTAATTTGATTGACCTACTTCAACGTTTTCTGTGTTCCATATTGACTTTCTATTGTTGATTTCCGAGATTTATATACGTAGGTTCTCTCAAGCTGCATGTTCTTAAAATAGTTCTACACGTTGCTAGTTGATTCTAATTTGAGTACGCGCTGCATCAATTTCTAACTTGACACCTAAAAGCAGGTTTCCTAAAAATCAATCTTATTGACTTCTTTGTCGTGCCATTTATTCTTTACATGGTTCACTGTAGCCCAAATATCATCCAAATTTATTTAGAAAAAGCGTGTGGATTACGTTCAACGATTTAGCATCGACTTTCTATTGTTGATCTTCAAAGTCGACGCTGAGTTTCTATTGTTGACTTGGGGGATTCATTTCAAAACGCTTGCTTAAACCTCTTCCTTAAACTTCATCAATTCATTTCACTTAAAACGACTAAATTCCATTAATTGACGTTTTGTTCTACTGATCGTCTATTGTTGACATCTGGGACTAATTTCATTGACGTTTTGCATTGGTTCAAGGCGCTGTTGCGTTTTATGTTGATCTGTGAGGCTCTCGCAAGCTGTATGTTGACTTTCTCCTTCTTCAAATAGTACTACGCGTTGCTAATTGATCCTAATTTGATTTCGCGGTACGTTAATTTGACATCTAGAGCACGTACTCTAAGTATCAATCTTATTGACTTGTTTGCCGTGTCATATGTCCTTGAAATGGTTCTGTTGTCCTAATATCATCATCATCCAAGTTCGGTAGAGAAAGTGTATGGATTACACTCAACGATTTTTACAATTGACTTTCTACTGTTGATCTACAAGGGGTATTAATTTCGAATCAGCTATCGAATGGTTTTGCAATGCTGTTGATCTCTCAGAATGAAGCTGCTTATGAAATAGGCGTTTTTAAAATGGTTCCAAATCAACTAATCAGTTTGTTTAAAGTTGCGGTACTGATTTTCTATTGTTGATTTTTACGACTAACGTCCACGATCTATTGATCGACATCGCAGAGCTACTGATCTCCAAGATTGTTGTTTATAAGGCCATTGTCCAGTATATATTGATATATAATTAAGCTGATTTCTACTGATTTTCTACTACTGATCTCTGGGATTAACTCACGTCAAATTTATTGACTTATAGATCTTTTAGAATGATGCTGTTTATGAAGTAGGCGCTCTTAGAATGATTCCAAGTCAACTGATCAGTTTGTTTAAAGCTGCAGTACTGATTTTCTATTGTTGATTTTTACGGCTAACGTTCACGACCTATGCTAGCAATCGTTTATTGACGTCGCAGCACTGCTGATATCCGAGATTGTTGTTTAAAAGCCAATCGTCCCATAGATATCGATATATAATTAGGCTGGTTCCTACTGATTTTCTATTACTGATCTCTAGAATTAACTCACGTCAAGTTTATTGACATGTTGATCTTTCAGAATGACACTGCTTATGAAGTAGGCGCTCTTAGAATAATTCCAAATCAACTGATCAGTTTGTTTAAAGTTGCGTTACTGATTTTCTATTGTTGATTTTTACGATTAACGTCCACGATCTACGCTAGCAATCGTTGATCGACGGCGCAGCCCTGTTGATCTCCAAGATTATTGTTTATAAGGCAGTCATCCAATATATATTGAGATATAATTACTCTGGTTCCTACTGAATTTCTATTACTGATCTCTAGGATCAACTCACGTCAAGTTTATTGACTTGTTGATCTTTCAGAATGACGCTGCTTCTAAAGTAGGCGCTCTTAGAATGATTCCAAGTCAATAGATCAATAAATTGTACTATTGACATTCTACTGTTGATTTCTTTAGGACTAACGTCCATGACTCCTGCTAATAATCGTCGATTAATGTCAAGATGCTATTTATTTAGTGCTGATCTCCAAGGTTGCTGTTTATAAGGCAGTCGTCCAATACATATTGATACGTAATTACTCTGGTTTCTACTGATTTTCTATTACTGATCTCTAGGATTGACTTACGTCACGTTTATTGACTTATAGATCTTTTAGAATAATGCTGCTCATGAAGTAGGTGCTTTTAAAATGGTTCCAAATCAACTAATCGGTTTGTTTAAAGTTACGGTACTGATTTTCTATTGTTGATTTTTACAACTAACGTCCACGAACTATGCTAGCATTCGTTGATTGATGTCACAGCGCTGCTGTTCCAAGATTGTTGTTTCTAAGGCAATCGTCCAATACATATCGATATATAATTACGCTGGTTTTTACTGATTTTCTATTACTGATCTCTAGGATTAACTCACGTAAAGTTTATTGATTAATAGATCTTTTAAAATGACGCTACTTATGAAGTAGGCGCTCGTAGAATGATTCCAAGTCAACAGATCAGTTTGTTTAAAATTGCTCTATTGACTTTCTACTGTTGATTTCTTTAGGACTAACGTCCATGACCTCTGCTAATAATCGTCGACTGATGTCGAGATGCTGTCTATTTAGTACTGATCTCCAAGGGTTCTGTTTATAAGGCAATCGTCCAATAGATATTGATATATAATTACGCTGGTTTCTACTGATTTTCTATTACTGATCTCTAGGATTAACTCACGTCATGTTTATTGACTTATAGATCTTGTAGAATAATGCTCCTTATGAAGTAGGTGCTTTTAAAATGGTTCCAAATCAACTGATCAGTTTGTTTAAAGTTACGATACTGATTTTCTATTGTTGATTTTTATGACTAACGTCCACGACTTTCGCTAGCAATCATTGATCGACGTCGCAGCGGTGCTGATCTCAAGATAGTTGTTTATAAGGCAATCGTCCAATACATATCGATCTATAATTACGCTGGTTCCTACTGATTTTCTATTACTGATCTCTAGGATTAATTCACGTCAAGTTTATTGATTAATAGATCTTTTAGAATGACGTTGCTTATGAAGTAGGCGCTCTTAGAATGATGCCAAGTCAACAGATCAGTTTGTTTAAAATTGTACTATTGACTTTCTACAGTTGATTTCTTTATGACTAACGTCCATGACCTCTGCTAATAATCGTCGATTGATATCGAGATGCTGTCTATTTAGTGCTGATCTCCGAGATTGTTGTTTATCCAATACATATTGATATATAATTGCGCTGATTTCTACTGATTTTGTATTACTGATCTCTAGGATTAACTTACGTCATGTTTATTGACTTATAGATCTTTTAGAATAATGCTCCTTATGAAGTAGGTGCTTTTAAAATGGTTCCAAATCAACTGATCAGTTTGTTTAAAGTTGCGATACTGATTTTCTATTGTTGATTTTTACAACTAACGCCCACGATCTACGCTAGCAATCATTGATTGACGTCGCAGCACTGCTAATCTCCGAGACTGTTGTTTATAAGGCAATCGTCCAATACATATCGATCTATAATTACGCTGGTTTCTACTGATTTTCTATTACTGATCTCTAGGATTAACTCACGTCAAGTTCATTGATTAATAGATCTTTTAGTATGACGTTGTTTAAGAAGTAGGCGCTCTTAGAATGATTCCAAGTCAACAGATCAGTTTGTTTAAATGCACTATTGACTTTCTACTGTTGATTTCTTTAGGACTAACGTCCATGACTTCTGCTAATAATTGCTGACTATCCTAAATCCTACATCTCCATCAATTCTGGTTTCTCGTTGTGAGAGCTTCAATTGTTAATCTCTAAAGTGACGTTGTTGGTTGTTAGCCTTGAACAGCAACTCTATAGTCCTTCTAATGTGTTAAAATTCGTTGCGATACTGATTTTCTAACGTTGATTTTTTGTAATAATTTTCTATTATTGATCTGTAACGTCTTACTATCGTTTTCCTTATTTTCTAAATCGCTTTAAACGCTGTTAATAGATGTAACAGTGATGTTGATTTTTTTTCAAACATTTCTTCTGCCCGACGCGACGTCGAAATAAAAGAAGAAGATAATGAAGGTGAACACAAAGAAGAATCCCGGTAAACCACAAAGCAATTGACGCCCGCCGTCCTTTCTGATCACATCACAAATTGATCAATCGGCCTCTCGACGAGGAAAATAAAAGTTCGCGAAGGGGCGGAGGAGTGAGAGAGAGAGCGAGTGCCGTTTGTCGGCGGCTCTTTGTGGAATTAAAAGTCACGCATCGCGTCTCTCTCTCTGGCTCCGTTCCCATTGAATCTCGCTTTACGCGACATTGCTTCGGTCCTTTCAAAACAGACCGCAATCGGTCGTTCTCTTTGCTCGATTTGGGCCGGCGATTTGTCGAGAGGCGGAAAGGTGACGACGCTTTGATCTCGCCGACAAAACGTACGGTAGCTGTCGAGTTTTATTTTATTCCATGTTTTTTTTTTATTATTGCCAGCTCTGAAACGGGATCCGTCTCCCACGCACGCAGCAAACTCATGAAATTTCTTGAAAGCGGCGCAAATTTTTTATTTAGGGGACTCCCCCGAATCGAAACGAATTTAATTTCGTTCTTAAGCGCAAAGAATATTAAAAAAAAATAAATAAAATCAAAGCAAATTTGATTAACTATCAATATTTTAAGTTTAAAGCATAATTTATTGCTAGTAACCCTGTATAAATCACGGCCTACTCCAAAACTTCCACAAAACTCTCTCAGCTTCGAGAAAGATGGCGCAGCTTGTAGGATAACAATTCCCGGTAAGCTTTGTGAAGGGAGAATCAAATGCTGTTAATCTCGTAAGCTACCAAAATGACAAATGATACCAGAAGGTCCGGAATATTCGAAAACTTCCGAGGAACAAACAACTTGAAAATCCGGAAATTCCGGAAGTTAACTCAACACACCGAAAAGCTTCGGAAATTGCGCTTAAAGTCGTGAAAGATGAAGCAAATTTCAACTTGTTTACGTCACGTGGAAAACTAGTCGATGAGTTCGCATTAATCCGGAAACTCCGGGTGAAATCCGGCGAATGCACCCTACCTTCATCAAATCGTTTGTCCATAATAACCGAAGAATTTCGGTAAGTAAAGAGTTTGATAATTCGGAAATTCCGGATTTTAAATTAACATTTCTGTTTGGGCGTTGAAGATCCGGAAATTCCGGCTCATTTCATATGAGACAACTTTAACTGATGGCTGAAAAGAGAACTGAAACAAACAATAACGAAATGCAGAATTGGATTAATAGAAAACAAAAGAAAATCATCAGTATTTAAATGCTAAGACTCTCAGTAAACAAAAAGGAAACGGAGAAGAAACAAATGATATTCGGAGCGAAGGATTTGAAAATAAAATCTCATTATTTTATGAATGAAAAGTTTTCATTTGTTTTTTATTTTTTTGTTTCTCTTTGTAAACAAAAGAGGAGTCGAAAACAAATGAAAAATCCTAGGTTTTCGGCGCGAAGCTTTTGAAAATAAATCAAATCTTCATTTTTTTGCATTTCGTTATTTTTTTTTGTTTCTAAAACAAATGAAGAATTGAAGATTTTTTTGTTGAAGTCAAAGAAACCAAGAACGAATGAAAAATCGACGATTTCAGGCGCGAAACTTTTGAAAATAAGTCCAATTTTCATGTGTTTCTTTATAATTCCTAATTTTTTGTTCTTTTTGTTCTTTCTTCTAAGCAAAAAAGAAAAAACGAAAAATTCACGATTTTTTGCTTCTTTTTGGAAGCTAGAAAGAAGTCGAAAAAAACAAATGAAAATGAATTGAGTGCGAAGCTATCGAAAATAAATCAAATTTTGTAAAAAATGAAGAAGTTGGGAGCAAATGAAAAATCAACGATTTTCTGTTTTTAAAAATAAACCAAGTTTTTATTTAACTGTGTATTACTTCTTCTTTTGTTTTTTTTTTGTTCAGAGAAAAAAGAAGCTGTGAAGAAAAGAACAAAGAAGCTGAGAACAAATTAAAAATTAACGATTTCTTTCGTAAACAAAAAAAGAAGTCGAAAACAAATGAAAAATCGACGATTACCACTAAAGAAGTTGAGAAATTAACGATTTTTTGTTTTTCTTTTTTGTAAACAAAAGAAAAATCGTCGATTTCCAGCATGAAGTTTTTGAAAATAATTCCAATTTTCAGTGTTTCTTTGTAATTCTTTATTTTTTTGTTTTTCCTTCTAACCAAAACATAAGAAGCAAAAAATTATCGATTTTTTGTTTCTTTTTGGAATTAAAAGAGAAGTCGAAAACAAATGAAAATTCGTCGGAGCGAGGCTTTCTAAAATCAATCAAATTTTGATGTTACTTTGTGTTTCGTTGTCTTCCTTTTTTATTTCCTTTTGTAAGGAAAAAAAAAAAGCTGAGAACAAATGAAAAATTAACGATTTTTTGTTTACTTTTTTTTGTAAACAGAAAAGAAGTCGAAAACAAATAGAAAATCGACGATAACCTGCGTGAAACTCTTGAAAATAAATCAATTTTTTATTTATGTCTGTGTTATTTTTTTTGTTTTTTTTTCGCGCAGAGAAAAAAGAAGCTCAAAATAAAAGAAACATGATGTTTTTTGTTTTTGTTTTTTTTTTATAAGCCAGAAAGAAGTCGAAATCAAATGAAAAATCGATGATTACCGGCAAAGAAGCTGAGAACAAATTAAAAATTAATGATTTTCTTTTGTAAACAAAAAAGATGTCGAAAACAAATAAAAATCGACCATTACCGTCAAAATTGAAAGATAAATTTCTTTTGTTTTTTGCTTTTTTTGCTCGCAGAAAAAGGACCGAAAACAAAAGAAAAATTGAAAATAAATCCAATTTTCGTTTGTTTGTTTGTATGCGTGCAACAAGCTGAGAACGCACGAAAAATCGACGATTTCCGACGCGAAGCTTTCAAAAATAAATTCGAGCTTTCGATTGTTTCTTTGCGTTTTTGTTTTCTTGTAAACAGAAAAGAAGCCGAAAGGAAACAAATGAAAAATCGCTTATTTCCGGCGTGAAACTTTCGAAAATCGAGCTTTTTCATTTGTTTTAACACTTCTTTTGTTTTCCGTTCGCGATTTAATTTTGTTACACTTCGCCCTAGAAACGCCGACCTTCTTTTGTTTCTTTTGTTTTTTGTTCACCTTATTCTCCGTATTTCTACTCGTCAATTTTTTGCTTTTTTTATAAATCTTAAGTTTTCGAACAATCCGCCTTTGTTTTTTTTTTTTTTTTCATTATTTTTTCTTCGTATTTCGAGTTTTCTCTGGTTCCTCCGCTCCAGAATCGTCGATCTTCTTTTGTTTTTCTTTTTGTTCGCCGTACTCTTTCCAGGTTGTTTGTTTCAGGTCTTTTCGAATAGTTGTGGTTTCTTTTGTTTTCAATCGATCCTGATTTTCGAAGATCCGCTTTTACTTTCTTTTGATCTGTTCCTTCGTAGTTCGTCGTTCTTTATTCGAGTTTTCTTTAGTGATCATAAAAAAGTCACTTTTTTCAGTTGGCTTCAACCAGTCGACTTTTTTAAATTGGCTTCAACCAGTCGACCTTTTTTAGTTGACTTCAACTAGTCGGATTTTTTAAATCGATTTCAATAATAATAATAACTTTGTTGATCCTCTTGCCCACAGTGGTGGGTGGGTCATGTCAACTAATCGATTTTTTTAATTGATTCCAACTAGTCGACTTTTTAAATTGATTTCTACTAATCGACTTTTTTTACTCAGTTCCAACTAATCGACTTTTTTAAGTTGGTTTCAACTAGTCAATTTTTTAGTTAGTTTCAACTAATCAATGTTTTTAATTTAATTCCAACTAATCGACTTTTTAATTAGTCGATTTTTTACTTGATTCCAACTAATCGATTTTTTTACAAACAAATGCCTGTCAGGCTTGAATTATTTGGCAAAATTTTTAACATTGTGAAATTGAGAAGAGATTCTTTTGTCGATTGCTTAACGTAACGAAGTAGGAAGTGAAATCGAAACGTCGCTCTGCGCCACGCCGTAAAACGTAAAACTTTTACGCATAGTTTCCTATATACAGCCATAATCACCGTCACAATTATGAGTAAAATATGTAATTAAAGACGTAAACACGGCGGGCGCTTTGCCTCTCTCGTTATGGTATCACAAAAGCAGCGCGCGCGTAGTGCCGGGCGCGTACACAAAGAATTTCTCGGTAGCGGAGCAGGGCAGAGGAGGTCGTAATTTGTCGGGGGGCCCCTGTGAAGAGAGCGGAAGTGGCGGCTCAGCGACCGGTAGAGAGCGAGCGGCCTTTGTGGACGTAATGAGCGCCGCTGTGAGACGTGTCGCGATAATTGCGACATCAAACGGCGAATTCCGAGCCCGAATAACGACCTGGAGAGACGAGAACTCTCTTAATTACGTATCGGAGCGCAGGTGGTGGACTCTTTCGACCACGTGCCCAAAAGGACACTCCAAAAAACAGAAACAAAACGATCCTTATCCCTGCGAATCGATACTTTCCTTTTAAGGGCTTCACAATTCCATGCCCATAACTCGAACGAACGAAAGAAAAAAATGTGCCTGACAAAGTTGCTTTTTGCTTCACTAATGACTCCCAAAAACTAAAATGGGTCTCCTTCATTCATGAAAGGGGTTTGAAGGGGGTCTGGTTTTAATCACCTGAATCACAAAATCACAAAGAATAAATCTCAATTTGTTTCTTTCTCTAAGAAAAAAAGAATAGAAGATAATTACAAATGAAAAGTCGACGATTTCCGGCGCGAAACTTTTGAAAATCAAAGCAAGCTTTCATTTGTTTCCCCCAGTGTGTATTTCATTATTTTGTTTTGTTTCCTTCTGTAAGCAAAAAAGGAGCTTTTCATTTGTTTCTTTACATTTTGTTTTTCGCGTTAGTCTTTTGTTTTCAGTTGGCGATTTGATTTTCTCACAATCTCCGCTCTAGAAACAACTGTCTTCTTTTCTTTCTTTAAAAAATTTAATTAATTAAGTTCGGACTTAACTGGAATTCCCCGGATTTCGAAAGTCATAATCACAAGAAAAAAACAACATTTTTATCAAAACTAGTCAAATAAATACAATCGATGCCAATCTTTCCGGATCTCAACCAGAGTCTCGGTATCTTCCGGTGTAAACTTCGGGCCTTTGTTTTCTCTCCTCCTTGCGAAAGAATTTCCGTCCTTTTGCAAAAATGGGCGAAACGTCGGCAGAAATAGAAATTCAAGTTTATCTTTATCTTTATCTTTCTCTTCCTCGTTTCAGTTGATTATTTCTGACATGACCTTCAGCAAACATGAACAAGCGATTTGGTATAATTTCCAGAAGCCCGGAGTTTCAGGGCTTCCAGGAAGCCGTGAGTATTTTATTAATTTCTGATTCAACAAACACGAAGTAAACAGTCGAAGACGACACCAAAACGAAGTCTATTTAAAACTCCGGAAACTCCGGGATTTCTCCGTCAAACACGTTAAGTGCTGTATTAGAAATGAAATGAGGAGAGCCACCCGGAAATGAGGACAGATAAAGCTTTTCATTCCGAGAATTATTTATGGTCCTTAATTTGGTAGGAAAGCGAGGATTAACTCCGGTATTGTGCTGTCTTGACTTGGAAGTACGGAATCAGAAACTCCGAGTCTCTACTCCATTTACGTTGATCGCTTTGTGAGCATAATCGATTCGTTATAATTTATCCCGGAGTTTCCGGGCTTCACTGATATCGCGATGGTTTTATTAACGTTTGATCCAATAAGGAAGAAGTGAAAGGCGAAACCGACTCGAAATCGAAATCGTCCCCGCTGTGAATTGAAAACTCCGGAAACTCCGGATTTTCTACTTCAGATTATCTCTTTTTTATATGAAAGGCCTTAATACCATTGGATTCAAACGAAATGAGCAAAGTCGCCCGGATTACCGCCCTCATTTCCTTTGATTTAATTCAAACGATTTTTTACTAGTTTTTGGCCTAGCAAGAAAGTCCGGATGAACTCCGGGGGGTCAAGCTGACTTATCGCAATTTGAACTAATCGAACGTAAACAGAAACTCCTAAGAGTTTCCGGGCTTCAAAGAAATCGTGATGGTTTTATTAACGTTTGATCCAATAAGGTCGGAGTGAAAGGCGAAACTGATACGAAATCGAAAGTGTCCCGCTGTGAATTTAAAACTCCGGAAACTCCGGGTTTTCTACTTCGGACATTTTCTTTTTTATATGAAAGGCCTCAATACCGTTGGATTCAAACTAAATAAGCAAAGTCGCCCGGATTACCGCCCTCATTTCCTTCGATTTAATTCCAACGATTTTTTACTAGTTTTTGGCCTAGCAAGAAAGTCCGGATGAACTCCGGGGGGTCGAGCTAACTTATCGCAATTTGATTTAATCGAACGCAAACAGAAACTCCCAAGTCCCTACTTTATTTACGTTGGTAGTGTTGGACACGAGCTTCAAATAAATGTGAGCATAATCGATTCGTTATAATTTATCCCGGAGTTTCCGGACTTCAAAGAAATCGTGATGATTTTATTAACGTTTGAAAACCAATTATTATTATAATTATTAAAAACAGAAAAACAAAATCTTCGGCACGAAGCGTTAGAAGATCAAATCGAATCAAATTCATTTGTTTCTTTGAATTTCTTCTTTCTTTTTCTTTTGTTCATTTCTGAGGCAAGAAACAATTGCCGCTTGACGACGGAATGGCCCTGAAAATCAAGTTTTCACTTGTTTCCCAGCATTTCGCTATTTTTCTGTTTCTTTTGGTACGAAAAAAAATAAGAAATGACAAATTGTCGCCAAGCTTTTTGAAAATCAAATCAAGTTTTCATTTGCCTTTTTGTACTTTTCCCCTTTGTAAAAAAAAATTAACAAATGAAAATTCGACGATTTTCAGTGGCACGCTTTTGAAAATAAAATCAAGCTTTCGTTTGTTTCTTTGCACATCATTATTTTTTCTAGTTTCTTTCCGAAGCAAAAAAAAATCGCACTCTCCGACGGGAAGCCCCTGAAAGTTAAATGAATCGAGCTTTCTTTTGTTTCCTAATTTTTCGTTGTTTTTTTTTTTTGGTATCTTTTCGTAAGAAGAAAATAACAATGAAAAATTGGAGCGAAACTTCTGAAAATCAAACAAATCAAGCTTTCGTTTGTTCGTTTATTTGTTCGTTGTGCAATGAATACAACCCAAAAATTTTAGAACAAATCAAAATAAACAAGGAAAAGAAACAAAAGACAATCGTTACAAGAAGAACAAGAATTAAAATCCTGCGATAATAATAAAGGGATTACATAAGTTCTCGATTTCTTCCTTTTTAGAAAAACGGGAAAGGGAAATTTAGAAAAAAAGATTTTAGAACGAAAATCAACATGAAACAAAAACAAAAGACAACGACAAAGGAAGAACAAAATTGGAGATTATTAGAAATTAATGATCAAATTAGGGAGATTATAAAAAAAATGATTTTTTTCTAATAATTACAAAATAAAATGGAGTTAAAGGAACAAGGAAGACAAGACAACGTCAAGAGGAGAACAAAATTGAGGATTATTAAAAATTTTTGATTGAATTTAAATTAAATTTTCGATTTCTTTCCTTTTTAAATAAACGAAAGAGAAACTTAAAGAAAAACAATAGATTTTAAAACAGAAACCAACATAAAATGAAAAAAAAGGCAATCGTTACTTAATGACGAATCTAGTAATTTTAGAAAACAGAAGAAATGCACAAAAAACAAAAGCCGTCGATAACAAGAGAAACATAAATAAAATAGAAAATATGTATTGAAGAAGTTACAAGAAAGACATTTTTTTTATCATATTTTTATAACATTTATTTTCAAGGTCATTTTCAATTCAGTTCACGTTAACTAATTGCAATTTCATTTAATCGAACGTAACCAGAAACTCCCAAGTCCCTACTTTATTTACGTTGGTAGTGTTGGACACGAGCTTCAAATAAATGTGAGCATAATTGATTCGTTATAATTTATACCGGAGTTTCCGGGCTTCAAAGAAATCGTGATGATTTTATTAACGTTCGATCCAATAAGGTCGAAGTTAAAGGCGAAACCGATACGAAATCGAAAGCGTCCTCGCTGTGAATTTAAAACTCCGGAAACTCCGGGTTTTCTACTTCGGACTCCTTCTTTTTTATATGAAAGGCCTTAATACCCTTGTATTCAAACGAAATGAGCAAAGTCGCCCGGATTACGGACTCTATTTTCTTTAATTTAATTCCGACGATTTTTTATTAGTTTTTAGCTTAGCAAGAAAGTCCGGATGAACTCTGGGCGGGTCACGCTGACTTATCGCAATTTCATTTAATCGAACGTAACCAGAAACTCCCAAGTCCCTACTTTATTTACGTTGGTAGTGTTGGACGCGAGTTTCAAATAAATGTGAGCATAATCGATTCGTTATAATTTATCCCGGAGTTTCCGGGCTTCAAAGGAATCTGTGATGATTTTATTAACGTTTGAAATAAGGTCGAAATGAAAGGCGAAACCGATACGAAATCGAAAGCGTCCCGCTGTGAATTTAAAACTCCGGAAACTCCGGATTTTCTACTTCGGACATTTTGTTTTTTATATGAAAGGCCTTAATACCGTTGGATTCAAACTAAATAACCAAAGTCGCCCGGATTACCGCCCTTATTTCCTTCGATTTAATTCCAAAGATTTTTCACTAGTTTTTGGCCTAGCAAGAAAGTCCGGATGAACTCCGGGGGTTTGAGCTGACTTATCGCAATTTGACTTAATCGAACTTAACCAGAAACTCCCAACTCCTTACTTTAATTACGTTGGTAGTTTTTGACACGAGCTTCAAATAAATGTCAGCATATTCGATTACGTTATGGTATGCGGCCCGGAGTATCCGGGCTTCAAAAAAATCGTGATTAATGTTTGACTCAATAAGGGAGAAGTGAAAGGCGAAAAACCGACACGAAATCTAAGTCGTTTCCACCGTGGATTTACAACTCCGGAAACTCCGGGTAATCAACGTCAAACTCTTTCTTTTTTATGACGGGCGTTAATACCGTCGTACTCAAATGAAATGGGCAAATTCGCCCCCGGAAATTCGGGCCGCCGTTCCATGAATTTCATTGCGGACGCAACACTTTTTAGTTTAGTTTCCGGGCTGACTCATTTGCAAAAAAGTTTAAAAGAAATCTCGCATAAAATAATTAAAGCGAAAATTCCAGGGGAATCCCCGACACTTAGATTCCGCTAGCGAGGCGGTTCTCATCGATTGAGTATTTTATCAACCGGAAGTGCGTTAGCTGAATTGCCTGGCAACCTTGAGCCTACGTTGTCGTCGTTGTTGTTGTTATTGTTGCAAGCAGCGCAAGTAATAAAAATAACGCAAGCATAACAATAAGCGCGGGGCCTTCTGCTCATTATCATCCGGGAACAAACGGGCGGACTTTTTACGTTTGCGGGGCGACTTCGTGTGTGGCTGGCTTTTGATAAATGGCGTGCGTTCGAGCCGCAGCTTTCGGAGCTGATAAGAAACTAAAAACGTAGACAAGCATGAAACGAGCGGCGTCTTTTCATCGCCGCCGGCCCTCTCGCTCGCATGCCTCATTAATTATTTCATAATGCGCGCCCGGCCCTGCCGAAATTTGCGGCGGTATGCACCCGGCATCTTCGGTATTTCCATCATCCGCCCCCCCCCTCCCTCCCCCGCCGCTCTCCGGCCTCATAAACGAACTCTACACCAGAGATGTTAATTAATTAATTTATGCATTTGTAATGAATAACAAAAAAAAAATATTCAGTTTTTTTGGTGAATCCAGTCAAAGGGGGCGGAGGCGTGGGGGTACGAAACACATCGCGTAATTACACTCGTCCAAACAATTGCATTTTTGAAACATCACCTGAAAAAATTAAGCCCCTTCTGCAATTTATCTTGACTACGTCACTGCTCCCAAATTACTCTAATTTTTTTTCATCTATGGACTTATCTTGGGAGCGTTTGTTAACTCATTCTGCAATTTTGCCAATTTCTATGCGCCCTCAAAGTCACACAAACTTATTTAGAAAAAACAGTAAAAATACCGCAACGTCGGCCGAAAGATGGCGTTCGAATTTCGCTGGGAATTGTATGTATAGACTGACACAAGAAATTAAACATTGGCTCTTGCAGAGGTTGGCGATTAAATATATTTTAGTTTGGTAACAATGCATAATATGTCAGGTTGGTAACAGTGTATATAATATACTAATTAAAATACAGAATCAAGATTACATAAATTAACGGACCGTGTGAGATTATTTCTAATCAAAGAAACACGATACACCTCTCATTGTCGATCTGTCCTGAAACTTGAGATGAAATTGCAGCGCGATAACGTCAAGAGATGGCGCTTTAGTTTCGCCTGGCTTTAGGTTGAGGTTTTCAACTGGATTTGGCAAAAATCTGTTTTGAAATTCGATCAACATTACTTCCGTAATTTCTGCGAAAGCCTTAATCAAGTGATTTTTGTGTCGTCGCACAGAAAGCCACAAAATACCTGTGGAAATTAGTTTAACGCTCCCGAAATTCGTTACGAAATTCGACCAAAATCAATGCCGTAAGTCTTAGTGAAGAAACTCTTGTGATTGGTCAAGAGATGGCGCCGCACAAAATCCGTTTTTAAATTTTAATTATCACTTCCGTAAATTCTGCGGAAGACTTAGTGGTTGATCAAGAGATGGCGACAAATAATTTCTGATTATTACTCCCATAAGTTCTACGAAAGTCTCAGTGGACGAACTTTTGTGTTTGGTCAAGAGATGGCACCGCAATAGATAACCCCCAAAAAAATTTCGAAATTCTGATTATCGCTCCTGAAAGTTCTCCGCATGACACCGCAATAAATAACCCTCACAAAAATTTTGAAATTCTGGTTATCACACCCGAAAGTTCTGCGCAAATTTTAGTAAAGAAAGTTTGTTTTGTAATTGGTTAAGAGATGGCGCTACATAGATATCCGTTTCGAAATTCTGATCATGACTTCTGTAGGTTTTGCGAAAATGTTAGTCACGTAAAGTAAACTCTTAAAGAAGTAACTTTTGTGATTACTCAAGAGATGACGCTGGCGTCGCACAGAAAACCCCGAAATCCGTGTCAAAAATCTGTTTAACGCTCCAATCCGTTTCGAAATTCGATCCAAAAAAAAATCACTGCCGCAAGTTCTGCGAAAGCCTGAGTGAAACAACTTTTGCGATTGATCAAGAGATGGCGCTAAACAATGTGGTTGGTCAAGACATGGCACCGCAATAGGTAACCCCCAAAAAGAAATTCGAAATTCTGATTATCACTACCGAAAGTTCTGCGTAAATTTTAGTAAAAAAAGTTTCGTAATTGGTCAAGAGGTAGCACCACATAGAAATCCGTTTCGAAATTCTGATCATGACTTCCGTAGTTTCTGTGAAAATGTTAGACATATAAACTAATCTCTTAAAGAAGTAACTTTTGTGATTACTCAAGAGATGACGCTGGCGTCGCACAGAAAACCCCGAAATTCGTGTCAAAAGTCTGTTTAACGCTCCAATCCGTTTCGAAATTCGATCAAAATCACTGCCACAAGTTCTACGAAAGTCTTTCTGAAGAAACTTTTGCGATTAATCAAGAGATGGCGCCACATAATTTCTATTTATTACTCCCATAAGTTCTGCTAAAATCTTAGTAAAGAATTTTTTGTTGTAAATTTTAGTAAAAAACTTTCGTGGTTGCTTAAAAGAGATGGCGCTGTACAGTCCCGAAAATTCTCACTTCCATAAGTTCTGGGAAAGTCTTAGTAAAGAAACTTTTCTAGTTTATTAAGAGATGGCGCAGAAACAGAAAGTCCCCTCAAAACAGTTTCGAAGTTTTCATCATCAACGTAACCTCTGCGAAAGAAATTAATGGTTGCTCAAGATGGCGCTTTACTACCCCAAATTCATTCTCTTGTCCATTAACAAAAAAAAAAAAAAATAAGAGAAAATTAATCATTTCAGTTGGCATTGAATTAAAACGTTGCGATGTGGAAAAGTAATTCGTGTTGAGGGGGCAAACATCCCTTTATTTATCCCATCCGTAATTTTGAAAAATTGGAATTTGTCATTAATTTTTTGTCGTTCTGTCCACCCCCCCTTTTACTTTTCTAAGAGATAACGAGACAATGTTTCATTTGTTTAAAAAATATATAAAAGCAAGTATTTTATTTGTAATAATAGCCCCCAGCATTTTTTTTTTATTGTTCGAAGCTATTACCACCCCAAATTCATTAACAAAATAAAAAAAAACAAAAGAAAATGGATAATTTCCTTTGCAATTAAATTGAAACGTTGCGATGTGAAAAAGTAGTTCGCGTTGAGGGGGCAAACATCCCCTTAGTTATCCCATCCGTAATTTTGAAAAATTTTGAATTTGTCCGTAATTTTTTGTCGTCCTGTCCTTCCTCCCCCCCCCCTCCTCCGCCCCCTTTACTTCTCTCTAAGAGGTAGCAAGGCAATGTTTCATTTGTTTCAAAAAATCCGTAAGCGAGGCGAGGGTCTGATTTGTAATAATTTCGTAAAGCACCCCAACATTTTTTTTATTGTTCGAAGCAATTACTAACCCCTATCCATTAACAAAAAAAAAAGAAAAGAAAAGAAAATTGATAATTTCACTTGAATTAAACTGAAACGTTGCGAAGTGAAAAAGTAATTCGTGTTGAGGGGACAAACATTCCCTTACTTATCCCATCCATAATTTTGAAAAATTTTGAATTTGTCCTTAATTTTTTGTCGTCCCTCCGTTCCTCCCTCCTCCGCCTCCTTTACTTCTCTCTAAGAGGTAGTAAGGCAATGTTTCATTTGTTTCAAAAAATATGTAAGCGAGGGTCCGATTTGTAATCATTTTGTAAAGCACCCCAAACATTTTTTTTTATCGTTCGAAGCAATTACTACCCCCATTTACAAAAAAAAAACAAAAGAAAATTGATAATTTCTTTTGCACTTCAATTAAATTGAAACGTTGCGAAGTGACAAAGTAAGAGGGCAAACATCCTCTTATCCCATCCGTAATTTGAAAAGTTTGAATTTGTCATTAATTTCTGGTCGACATGCCCCCCCCCCCGTCCTTTAGTTCTCTAAGAAAGAGAGCGAGACAATGTTTCATTTGTTTAAAAAAATACGTAAGCGGGTGTCTTATTTGTAATAATTTTGTGAAGCACCCCAAACAATTTTTCTTGATTGTTCGAAGCTATTATTACCTCGACCCCCCCCCCCTTTGTATATTAACAAAAAGAGCTGCAAGAAATTCAATTTTCAAAGTGGAAAAGTTGTTTGTAAACATTTCATTACTTATCCCTTACGCAATTTTGAATTTGTCGTTATTTTTTTGTTATAATTCCCCCCCTCACACACACCTTTAGCTTTGGTAAAGATAGCGAGGCATTGATTTGTTTAAAAAAAATGTAAGCCCGTATCTTGATTATAATAATTTTATGAAGCACCCCAACTATTTCTTTCTTTGATTGGTCGAAGCTAATGCTACCCCCAATCCCCCCCCCCCTATCTATGTTTTTATTAAGCCAAATTTTCCCCTTGCCTCTTCGAAATTAAAAAAATAAATAAATAAAAATGAAAATGATTGTGAGGGCAATTCTGTCCTTACTGATCCCTTCCGTGTTTGTCCTCTACTCGTGCCCCCCCCCTTCCTTAATACTGTAAAAGATAGTAAAGTAATGTAGTATTTGTTTTAAAAAAGAACGCGTGCGCGTGTTTTGTTTGTAACAATTTTGCGAAGTGCCCCTCGATTATGCCTTAAAAAAATGAATTTTCAATAAACCCCAGCAATGACAATTGAATAAAATTCGAAACGTTGATACACTCTCAATTTATTTAACTTTTCGTCGTTTCAGTTTCGATTCGCACTCAAATAATAATTTGCGCCCCCCTCGCACTAACTCTTCAATTTTGAATAAAATGAGAATCCCTCTACTATTGCACGCAATTTTTTTCCACAATTTTCCGCAAAGCTCCCCCTTCAAATTTTGCTTATTCACTTACAAAACAAAAATTGAAATGTTTTATTTCGTGCACGTGATCGCTCGCAACTTTAAATTAAATAAGAACTTATTTACTTTCATTTTGGAAAATCAGTGTTAATAAATACGAGTGGGTGCAGGACACGTTTTGTTTCCGTCACCAAAAAGCGGAAAAAAAATCAAGTTTGCTATAAGGGATGTTTACCTGTGCGATGGCGCGCATGTCTACACGCGATCGCGTCCTCCTCCTCAAGTTCGTCCGTCCACAAGAGAACACAAGAACCACGACACGACACGAAAGCACAACTACTGACCAGCGCGCCATAATCTCTAAGCTTTATACGGGGGCCCCACCATACTCCGTGGGTGCGCGCCACTCATTATCACTTTTAATCATTGCGTTGTGCGCGCGATCCACGCGATAACCAGAGGAAGCGGCCTTCTTCCTCTGATATCCGCAAGTGATAACGATCGTGCGTAAGTACCCTCTACCTGCCTACCTGCAGGGCCGGGGGAGAAGCGACAAAGGCCCCTTTCCGAATTGGTGATAATCTCTTTGCGTTAAAGTGTTAAAGGTACTCGGATTTACAACCCCCACTTTCTCTCTGAAGGAAATACCTTAGATTACCAAGAAAACCGAAGTTTACTTAAAAATTCAATATTTAGAAATTTAAATGTCCATGTCCAAGGTCACATTTTTTTTTAAATGCGTATTTCGATCGCTCCGTTATCATCATCAATAATTTTCTCAACTGATGATGACGACACGGACATCGAAACACGCGCTCAAGTTTAAAAGAGAAAAAAATTGGTGCTAAGGAGAATATTTATTTTTTTGTTAGAAACGTAGTGACTGGAGTTTATTTCGAAAGATTCGAAAGCTAATAAGAAGATTGACGAAAGAGATCTCGAGAAATTACATTGTATTGGCAACCCTGTCGTAGAAACTAAGGAGAAACCAAAATTCAAAATTAGTCATAAAGACAACGCGATTCAAAAGGATACGCACATATCTAGCGAAAGAATGAAAATGAAAGAAACACAGATAAACAGGAAATTTATTAAACAATCTCTCAAGTTGGCAACACTATCACTATAGAAGTTTTTAAATTTAGTTAACCATGGGACGCCAAATATTTACCTATTTACGAAATGACTGCGGCAGACTAAGTTAAATCTAAGAGAAATTCTAATGTTGGCAGCACTGAATTAAGAGAAGCCACTAGTAAAAAGTAGAAAAGAAACTTAAAAAGTCACGATAGAGAAGGGTGAGGAGTATCAGGAAGAAGAAGAAGAAGTTTGGTAATGGAAGCAGATAAGTTTATCTATAAAACATTGTTGCAAGTTGGCAACACTGTTTGCTTTATACTCAATGATATACAATTTACTACACGAAAAACAAATGCCGTGCAAATATTATCTCGAGAAGCATCTACGGTAAACGTTGAAAGAAGACTACGTAAAATCTACGAGAAGCTCTAATGTTGGCAACACTAAATTGAAAAGAGTCACTGGTGAAAAAAAGCAACAAACTTAAAAATTAATTTTAATTTTAAAATAGTTGAGTTGAGTATTTAATTGAGGAAACGCCCGTGATGAACGCTGAAAGAAAACTAAATAAAATGAAGGAGAAATTCTATTGTTGGCAACACTGAACTGAAGAACAAACCTAAAAATTAGTAATGAAGACCACACGGTAGAGGACGATACTGAGTATCCGGAAAAAGGAGTAGTAATAAAAAAAAACAAAGAGAAACGTACCAGCAACGCACGAGTTTTAATGTTGGCAACATTGAACTCAGAGAAACACCAAGGTAAAGATGAATTGAAAACTAACTAACCATTAAATAAAAAAAAAAGAAAGATTTATAATTTTATTGTGTTACCAACTTACCACTGCAAAAAATTACTGAAAAAAATAGATTGGCAACACTGCAAGTCAAAAAATAAAACAACTGCAAATTTTTAACACTGCAGAGTTCCATTGTTTATTAAAAAAAATTATGGCTGAAGCGAAAACAATAAAGCAATGGTTGATCGTTTCAATTCTCCCAATATCATAAACAGAAAATCTTCTAGATTGGCAACGCTGTTTGTCAAAATATATTAGAATTAATGAACACGACGCAGACTTCTCCAAAAGTACGTGGAAATAAGCTAAAATAAAACACATAAACTTCAGAAGAAATTTTGTTGTGCTGGCAACATTGCTACTAGAAAAAAATATTGAAAAAGCGAGTTGGTAACACTGTAGGCCAAAAAATTTAAACAAAATATAGAACCAAACAGATAAAGATCGAACACTGAAGAAAACCTATTATTTGTTTGGCTGAAACGAAGCCAACTTTGTGATGGTTGGTATCGTTTCGACTCTGCCAATTGTACAAACAAAAAGTTCTTCTAAGTTGGCAACGCTATATTTCAGAATAATTAAGAATTAATAAGCAAGATTCAGATTTCTCGAACAATACATGGAAATTAACTTAAAAATCAGAGAAGAAAGACTTTTGTTGTACTAGCAACATTGCGACTAAATAAATATGACAAAATCAAGTTGGTAACACTGCTGGACAAAAAAATAAAACAAAGTAAGGAACCATGCAGAGATCAAACCGTGAAGGCTGTCGACTGTTCATTCAAAAGACAACAGTGGCTGAAACTAAGAGAGTACTGCGACTGTTGGTACCGTTTCGATTCTGCCAACTTTACAAAACAAAAAATTCTTCTAAGTTGGCAACGCTGCATTTCAGAATAGTTAAGAATTAATAAGCAAGATAGAGACTTCTCGAAAAGTACGTGGAAATAAGTTTAAACAAGACGAGAAAGACTTTTGTTGTGCCAACAAAAAAAATTATTGAAAAATTCAAATTGGCAACACTGCTGGACAAAAAATAAAACGAAGTAAAGAACCACGTAAAGTCCGGACTGTTGATTCAATATACAACAATGGCTGAAGTCAAGGCAACACTGCGATGATTGGTATCGTTTCGATTCTGCCAACTTATAAACAAAAAAATATTTTAAGCCGGCAACGCTGCATGTCAGACTAATTAAGAATTAATAAACAAGACTCAGAGTTCTGGAAAAGTATGCGGAAATAACCTTAAACAGGATACGAAAGAATTTAGTGATCCCAGCAGCATTACAACTAAAAAAATTAATAAAATGGCAAATTGGCAACACTGCTACGCAAAAAATAAACAAAGTAAGTTTATTCAAACGATAGCAATGGCAACACTGCAACTGTTGATATCGTATCGATTCTGTCAACTTTACAAACAAAAAATTCTTCTAAGTTGGCAACGCTGCATTTCAGAATAGCTTAGTATTAATAAGCAAGATGACTTATCGAAGAGTACGTGGAAACAAGCTTAAACAAGACAAGAAAGACTTTTGTTGTGTTAGCAACATTGCGACTAAATGAATCTTGAAAAAAGCAAGTTGGTAACACTGCTAGACAACAAAGTAAAGAACCACGTAAAGTCTAGGATCGTCGACGGTTGATTCAAAGTACACCTATGACTGAAACCAAGGCAACACTGCGGCTGTTGGTGTCGTATCAATTCTGCCAACTTTACAAACAAAAAGTTCTTCCAAGTTGGCAACGCTGCATTTCAGAATAGTTAAGAATTAATTAATAAACATGATTCGGACTTCTCGAAAAATACATGGAAGTAAGCTTAAACAAGACAAGAAAGACTTTTATTGTGTTAGCAACATTGTGACTAAATAGATCTTGAAAAAAGCAAGTTGGTAACACTGCTAGGCCAAAAATAAAACAAAGTAAAGAACCACATAAAGTCCGAAGATCGTCGATGATTGATTCAAAGTACAACAATGGCCAAAGGCAAGACAACACTGCGACGGTTGGTATCGTTTTGATTCTGCCAACTTTACAAACAAAAAATCCTTCTAAGTTGGCAACGCTGCATTTCAGAATAGTTAAGAATTAATGAACAATATTCAAACTACTGGAAAGGTACGTGGAAATAATCTTAAACAAGACAAGGAAGAATTTTATTGTGCTAGCAGCAATGCGACTAAAAAAATTATAGAGAAAAGCAAATTGGCAACACTGCTAGGCAAAAAATAAAACAAAGTAAAGAACCATGTAGAGGTGAAACCCTAAAGGCGATCGACTGTTTAATCGAAAAATAACAGTGGCTGAAGCCAAGGCAACACTGCGACTGTTGGTATCGTATCAATTCTGCCAACTTAACAAACAAAAGATCCTTTTAAGTTGGCAACGCTGCATTTCAGAATAGTCGAGAATTAATAATCAATACTCAGGCTACTGGAAAAGTTCGTGGAAATAATCTTAAACAAAACAAAGAAGAATTTTATTGTGCTAGCAACAATGCGACTAAAAAAATTATAGAGAAAAGCAAATTGGCAACACTGCTAGGCAAAAAATAAAACAAAGTAAAGAACCATGTAGAGGTGAAACCCTAAAGGCGGTCGACTGTTTAATCAAAAGACAACAATGGCTGAAGCCAAAACAACACCGCGACTGTTGGTATCGTTTCAATTCTGCCAACTTTACAAACGTAAAGTTGGAAACGCTGCATTTCTGAATAGATGAGAATTAATAATCAATACTCAGACTAATGGAAAGGTTCCTAAACAAGACAAGGAAGAATTTTATTGTGCTAGCAACATTCCAATTAAAAAAATTAATAAAAAAGGCAAATTGGCAACACTGCCGGCTAAAAACTAAAATAAAGTAAAAAATCATGTAAAGATGTAATCCCGAAAGAAGCAGATGAGCAACACTGCTGGGCAACAAATTAAAACAAAATAAAGAACCAAACGTGAAAAGAATAAAATGGCTGACGGTTGGTATCCTTTCAGTTCTGCCAATTTTATAAACATCCGAAAAGGCGCGTCACTCAAATCGACTAATTAATTATAGACCACGGTTTGACCTCGAAATTGTTTTTCTTCTGTGATAATTCCTTCTCGATGACGCAATTGATTAACAAGTTCTCCTTTTTCTTCTTTTTTGGCATAAACCGAGCGAGCACGTGCGCCATGTACCGTGTTAATTAGACATTTACGCCTGCATTGTCTTCTGTTTCCCGCTGATGTGAGGCCGAGTTACACAATAAATCTTTGTCGGCACGCATTTACGCCGCACAAAGACGCATTGTGCGGCGTAATGCGTCTATTTTTCGCCGGCCGCCGGCGATTACTCGGCGTTTTGTTTCTCCTCAAACCAATACCAGTTTCTTCTTGCGACACGACCGAGGAGAGAAGTATTTTCAATTTTTGGGTAACACCCTGTATAATTTTCTTTCTTATCTACGCATTAAAATCACTTGCTTAACCCATATCGCAGAGAATTAGGAATTTTAATAATTTTTGCTCTAAATTGACACGTGTTTTGCTCTTTTTGGGAAAGAATTGTTGATAGTTGCAATAAGAGAGTTTAGTTGTTCGAGAGGGCGCCCTCCTCCTCCTCCTCCTTCGTTCTCGGTCCACGCGCGCCTGTTTGTATTTAAATTAACGCAATTAGCGTAAGCAGCCGTTCTTACGCCGGTATTTTTTCAGGCGACCACCGGTACCTCATTTGCGGTGTACTTTACGACCGGTTCGGCCGAGCCGGCGACTTCAAACGTTCGCGTTGTTTACATAATAGAGGTCCTCGGCAGCCGGAAACAATATGAGGCAGGCGCAGCGCACAGATCAAAGGGCCGCCGCCACAGCTGCCCCCCCGCCGCCGCCCCTCGCACACCGTGCACCTGCACGAGTGAATTGCCCCAGTTCTGATCGTCCGACTTTAGAATACGAGCTCGCCTCGGAAAAGGGCTCGAGATTTCCGACGCATTCTTCTTTTTTTGAAGGAGGAAATGAATACCTAAAGATTTTTCAGGGATTCGAGAATTTGGGGGGGGAGAGGAGAAGAACCCCATTACGCAATTCTTTTATGACCATCGTGGCTTCGGTAATTTAACCGATCAATTCCGACGAGGTTCTTAATTGGTTCGGGCGATTAACGCTTTTCGTTTTGAAATTCCACCCCCCCCCCTTCCCCCGCCCCCTGGCAAAACAAAATCCACATATTTTTCTTTTAAATCATGATGGTGAATCCTTCAAAAATTTATGTAGGTGATAGTACAATCGCGGACAATTAAAAGCGAACGTTTATCACCGTCTATGACTGTACATCTCTTAACGAGAGTGGAAAGTGCCTCACCCGAGTGGATCAATCACAAGTAGCACATTTTTTTTTTAATTTAGTTAACAACTTAATCGTTTTATTTATTAATTATTATTGTCATACTCATTACGCTTTCGGTCGCCATATAACAAAGAGGAGATTATACCAAGAAAATAAAATATAAGTAGAATTAAAAAGAAAATTGAGTGCCTCAATTATACACAGGTGGTTTCAAAAATAGCAGGCGGACTAATCGCGTCAAAATAAAAAAAAAAACAAAAGCAAAATTTGAAATTCCCGCCTTAAGAAAGCAGGTGCCTTTTAAACTTTAAATACCTCAAATTAGGGTTTTAACAATTTGACAGCATTTTAAGGCTATGTCACTCAAATCTTTAAAATTCAAGAATTGAGTGTTTTGATGATTTTTTGTAATAATTTTTTATCAGCCTACATCACCTTACCTACTCGAAATCCCCTGCCCTGCCCTCCTCCCTGTAGAACCTGTAAAATCGTATCACTCAATTTTTTAAATTTGAATATTTAAAAAATTGAGTATTATTTTTGCTTACGTTATAGAACTTCATTAAGGAAAATAAATTGCACATTTGAAATCCCCCTTAAGGAGGCACTAGGGCCTCCTAGAGGTGGAACACTCAAAACTCTAAAATTCAAATAACCCAAAAATTTAGTATTTTAACAATTTTGATTAGTTTACGCCAGTAATATAAATTACCCACTAGAAATTTGCCCCCCCCCCCCGGCGCTCTAAAAAGGTAGGGCCTTCTAAAGCCGTAAAATTAAATTTTGATAGGTACTCCAAAAATTGAGTTTTTTGACCTTTTTTGTAATAAGAATTTTTTATATTATGTTCCAGCTTTTCATTATGGAAATAAATTACACATTTCACCCCCCCCCCTCCTTAAGGAGGTAGGGCCTTCTGAAGATGGAACATTCAAACTCTTAAAGATTCAAAAAACTCAAAAAGTTGACAATTTATTTATAATAATTTTTTATTACTTTGCATTACAGACGTCCACTATGGAAAATAAATTGCCTATTCGAAATTTCTCCCCTCCCCCTTAAATAGGAAAAGCCTCCTAAAGTCCTATGTATCACTCAATTTGAATATTCCAAAAATTGAGTATTTTTGACATTTT
Source organism: Serrognathus titanus (assembly GCA_039766575.1). Classification (NCBI taxonomy): domain Eukaryota; kingdom Metazoa; phylum Arthropoda; class Insecta; order Coleoptera; family Lucanidae; genus Serrognathus; species Serrognathus titanus. The sequence continues at coordinate 17,041,046 of CM077911.1, read as the reverse complement.
CTTTATAATAATCCTTTTGCTTACATTACAGACGTTTATTGAGGAATATAAATTACCGGCTTAAAGTCCTCCTTAAGGAGATAGGACCTCCTAAAGTTGGAACACTCAAATCTCTAAAACTTAAGGAACTCAAAAATTGAGTGTTTTAACATTTTTTGCATAATATTTTTTTTTTTGCATTAGCTTACATTACAAAGACGCATCACTAAGGAATATAAATCGCTTGAAGAGATACGGCCTCCTCACTCAAATTTTTGAAACATTAATATTTCCCAAAAATCGAATATTTTGACATTTTTTCATAATAATTTTTTAGCTTGTGTTATATTACAGACTTTCATTACGAAATATGAATTGCACATTTCAAATTCCTCCTCAAGGTGGTAAGGCCTTTCAGAGGTGTTCTAACTCAAACTTTAAAACTAAAATGACCCAAAAATTGAGTGTTTTAACTATTTTTTTATTAGCTTACATTGCAGGCTAGTGGACGCTTGTAATATAAATATAAATTGCTTACTCGAAACTCCCCTCTCTCTCTAAAAAAGGGAGGCCCTTCTAAAGTCGTATCACTCAATTTTTTTTTATTTTAATTTTCAAAAATTGAGTATTTTAATATATATTTTTTAATAATATATTTTTTTAGTTTATATTATAGCTGTTGGCTACAGATGGGAGATACCTCCCTTAAGGAGGTATCTCCTTCTAAAGTTGGAACACTCAAATCTTTAAAATTCAAATAATTCAACTAATTCAACTCAAACTGAATGTTTGGACAATTTTTTTATAGTATCTTTTATTAGCTTACATTATAGTAATTCAACTATGGAAAATAAAATATCTATTCGAAATGTTTGTCCCTCCCCTCCCTTAGAGAGGTAAGGCCTCACGAAGTAGTCACTCAAATGTTTAAAATTTGAATACTTCAAAAATTGAGTATTTAGTTGAAATTATTTTTTATATTTTCTCATTGGCTTACATCAGTGGCTATTCGAAATGCTTCTAAAAGTCGTACAATTCAACTTTAAAAAATTTTTATTACTTCAAAAATTGAGTGCTTTCACCTTTTTTTAATAATAATTTTTTAGTTTACATTGCAACCTTTCGTTATGGAAAATAAATTACACATTTCAAATCCCCCCTTTAAGAGGTAGGACCTTCTAAAGTTGGAACACTCAAAAGTCTTGAAAATTTAAATAACTCAAAAAACTGATTATTTTGACAATTTCACACAGTGCCTGTATGGAAAATAAATTGCCTGCTACTCGAAGTTCCCGCCCCTCCTCCGTTAAAGGGGCCTCATGAAGTCGTCACTCAAATTTTTAAAACTTGAATATTTCAAGAATTGAGTGTTTTGTTAGCTTTTTAATTTTTTTATTAGCTTACATTACAGGCTTATCAGAAATCTATGAAGCTGTTCCACTCAACCTTCAAAATTAAAAATTTTAGTCTTTCTTTATGGAAAATCAAATCAATCCCCCCTCCCCCAAAGAGGTAGGGACTTCTAAAGTTGAAACACTCAAAAATTGAGTATTTAGATTTTTTTTTTAATAATAATGTTTTAGTTTGCATCACAGGCGTTCACTATGGATTATAAACTGCATGCTGGAAATCACCACCCACCCCCCCCCTTTCCCCAAGAAGTGGGAGCTTCTAATATTTTTTTTTAATTGAAAATCTCAAAAACTAAGCTGATATTTTGGCAATTTTATTTTATTAGTTTACATTACGGAAACATTTCCACTGGAACTTAAGTTGTGTACTCAAAATAACCCTCCCCCCCTCCCAGGAATTAAAGAAGTAGGGCCTTCATAAGTTGCAACGCCGCTCAAATTTACAAAATTCGAATACTCAAAGGTTGAGTTTGCTTTTTTTTTATTTTTTGGGAATAATTTGTTGACTGTTTCAATTGTTTTTGTTAGTCACAGGTCTTGACTATGGAAACGTAAAAAAAACTGCAATTTTGAAAATATATTTAAAGGGTTTGGGCGAGACAAAAGAAAAGTTTTCTCTTTCGCATCTTTGATTAGTCCTTCAGACGCCCTGAACTTGATGGGGGGGGGGAACTATTGAGATTTATTGAAAAGTCATGAAAGCTACGCCACTGGATTAATTAAGCTTCTTAATTTATTCAAATTACTTTAAATTAATTAAATTAATAAACTTACCACGTCGAAGAGATTTTTAATTAGCAGCTCAAACTTTTTTAAAAATTTTAAGGATTTGAACGGGGGCATCCGAAGAGGCGTAGTCAGTAGGACCGCGAACGCGTTGAAATTTATTCTTATTTATGAAAATCGTTCCAATTCCAACCAACGAAACTGGAAGGACATATCAAACAATTTCTATTTAGTGCAAATTTTCTTTTTTTTTTTTTATTTCTTTGGATAAATTGGATGCTGATGATATGGCCTTCTTGCGGCGCCGTGCAGGCTGCTCGCAATTAATGTGTTTACCAACAAGAGCGCGCCTGACCCCCCCAATGACCTCGGCGTCCTCGGATACCTCGTCACGTTTGGGCACGTCAATTCCTCCTTCGCTAATTAACTCTCCCAGCCCGAGCCGAATTAAATAGCAAAGTGCAATCCACGCACGTGTAAAAGAAGGTCACCTGGCGAGTAAAAGCCGAAACGTTTCCGATCAAAAGGACGGCGAAGGAAGACCACTACAGGAGGTCACCCAAATATAATCGATTTTAGAAAGAGAAAGTTACCTTAAGTTTCTCTTTAAGCTTAACGCTTACTTCCTTTCGCAAAAAAATTTTCTTCGTCTTCGCCTTGATCAATTTTTTTTTTTTTTTAGTACGCTTGCTTATCTCAGCACTAATGCGTAGTAGGATAAGGTCATTTTCGTTCCCTTTAAGCTGTCCACGACTATACCTTAGGTGCTAAATAGAATATAAGAAATGAACTCATCCTGTCAGATTTTACATCCTAATGAGTCATTTTTACGAAACGTACTTTACAGAATTTCTCCGTCCAACAAAAGGACAGGATTGATCTGTCTCCGGGTGAACGAAGGTGTGCTTCAAACGCGCCGACCCCTCACCGGTCGTCGGTCGGCCCCTCTTTTATTAATTGCGATGTCTCTGGGGGCCATCGATCAGCCGTTAATCGGTGACCCGCCCTACCTCACAATATTTATATTGCGGCCGCGGCGAGCTATGAAAAATGAGAATGCCGGCCAAGTGACATGTGTCTAGGAGAGCCAAAGGGGCCGAAGACCGCCGACCGCGACACAGTCGCGGCGGATGGCCATCACTTAAGCGGCGATAGGCATCGGAACACGGACAAGAGACGATTACACACCGAGGTCCGGAGCGCAAAGGGGCACGGCGGGGCGTCCCCCGGCCCCGAGTTACAAAAGAATTGGCCGCGGCGATTCGGAGCGTTTGTGCGAGAATGGCACGGGGTTTCCTCGAAAAGTCGAAAGTAAGGAAATTTCACGAAAACTAAAAGAAACACTTTGTGGACAGGGACGGATTCAGATGATTCAGTTTCATGAAAAAGCAGGATAATTTATCATCAATAACTTCAAACATTTTCATTGTATCGATAAATATCGATATTATCGATCATACCATACCCCGTTATTATCGATGATATCGATATCGATAAATGATACCAAGAAAGGATGTGATTAAAAATGATCGATATATTGATAATTGTAGGAATTTAGATAAATATTTATAATCTAAATAAATATCAATACGTATAGATACAGGAATACATATCGATAATATAGATAAATGTCGATAACGTTAACAAATATCATTAAAATATCACTATATGGATAAATATCGATAATATAGATAAGTGTATGAATAATGAACTTAAAATGGGCAATTGGTACTCTTAAAATTTTGAAAATATCGATAATATAGATATTATGGTTAACATGGATAATATAGATAATGTAAATGACATAGATAATACACATAACGTAGACATACGGATAAAAAAATGAAGATTCTTTAATAGGGTCGTAGACAAATGATTAAATGATACTCTTTTATCCGAGTTTTCATAAAATGTTGATGAATATCGATAATAATATATATATATAAGAATAAATATTGATATTATAGATATATATGTATAGATAAATATTGAAAACATCGATTAATATGGAAAAATATCAATAGTATAGATATACAAATAAACAATAATAGAGTTATATATTGTAATGCCAATAGAAATCGATAATATAGATATGTGGATAGAGAGGTAGAGATTCTTTCATGGGGCTCTGCAAATAATACCCTTTTAAAGTTCAGCCGAAATTTTGGATGGTATGGATAAATATCGACAATATAGATAAATATAGATGTGAGAATCAATATCGATAATATAGATAAATATACTTACAAGAATAATTGTCGATTATATACAAGAATAAATGTCGATTATATACAAGAATAAATGACGATAATATAGAACATAAATGTCGTTAATATAGATATATGGATAAATGCCGGTATGGATAAATACTGATAATATAGATACATGGATAAAGAAGTGAAGATTCTTTAAGAGGGCTTTAATTAAAAAGAGCAACTGAGTTTTCGAAAAATATGGATAAATATCGGTAGATATATGAATAAATATGAGTAATACAGATACAAGCATAAGTATCGATAATATAGATAAATATTTATTATATCAAAAATGTCATTACATGGATAAATATTTGTAATATAGATAAATAACGATATATGATTAAATATCGATAACACAGAATCATGGATAATCATCGATAATATCGATAAATATCAATACATAAATAAAGATCGATAATATATGTAGATATACGAATATTCGTCGAATATCCCGATAATATTTTTCCATATCTACGTCACGTTATTGTAAGAATAGCATTATACTCAGTTTATCCGATCATTGTAAAATCGAGCCTAAGTACCGACAAATAAATGCACAGATAAACATTGATAATATCGAATGTGGTTAAAGATAGATAATATTGATATACGAATGCGTATCGATAATATATGTAGATATACTATAGAGAAAGATAAATAATATAGATATACAAGTAGGTTTGGATAATATAGATATCTGGATGAATTTTGATGATATAGACTTATAAGAATAAGTATCGAAAATGTAGATAATAAATACAGTTATAAGGATAAATGTCGATATATATGAATAAATATTGATAATATAGATAGATGGATAAAGAAGTGAAGGTTAACAGGGCTGCAGTCCAAAGGGGCAAATTCAGGCGAGTTTTCGGAAAATATGGGTAAAAATTGGTAATATAGATATATGAATACTACAAATAAATATAGATATAAGAATAAGTATCGGTAATACAATACATCGATAAATATCGATAATATAGAAACGAGGATTAATGTAGATAATATAGGTACATGGATAAATAATATCGTGATAGATAAATATCGATAATATACATAAATATATCGATAACATAGATAAATATATCATTAAACATCGAAAATATAGATACGTGAATAAATATTGATAGCAACGATACACAGATAAAGATCGATAATATAGATATACGAATAAGTATGAGTAATACGGATAAGTAATGATAATATAGATAATTATTGATAAACTAATGCGGCCCAATTTTACAAACATAGAACAAAGACAGAATAACTATTCGTAGAATATCCCGATAATATTTTTCGATATCTACGTCACGTTATTAAAAAAAAAGAATTATACTCAGTTTATCCAACGATTGTAAAATCAATAATATAGCTGCATAGATAAACATTGATAATATCGATAAATGGATAAAGGCAAATAATATTGATACACGAATAAGTATCAATACTATACATATATAGATATATATATAATTGTAAATTGTAAATATAAAAACGAACTATTGACAGTCTGTTGTTCATTTCACATCATATAAAAAATAAATCAATCAGAAGATTAAAGAAGAGGATTGATTGTTTGTTTTCTTAATTTTAATGCGATTGTAAAACTTCATTTGATTCAAACGTGTATTCTTTGTTATCGATGAATATTACTAGTCAACAGACTTCGGACATTTCGGAGCGTTGCCATGGTTACCTACGCAATACGAAAAGTGTCCGCTCATTGCGTAGCCATGGCAACGCTCCGAAATGTCAGAAGTCTGCTAATCAAATAGAAGTTAAATAAAAAAAAAATAGAAAGCAAAGTAAGTGATTATTTCTGTCGACATGATAAAGCAATTGCATGTTATTGAAATTTTCTTTTTTTTTATGTTATCAAATTTATTTAAACAAAACTGACACCAGCTTTCAAACAATTGAAAATCGGCAGTTTTTGTTTCAAAGTTTTTAGCCCCCTATGACCATACGTAAGACGTCAGAACTGTCTTTGTCGGTCGCCCTGTATACGAGGCTGGCGCAGTAAATGAAATAAGTCGCCGGAGACTCTAATTTAACGAAAAATAAAATAAAATAAAAATGGCGAAAACTGACTTCATTTGATACAAAAAAAGTCGAATTGAAAAAGAAAAAATCGATTGATGGGTAAAGACAGATATCATACATATACAAGTAGGTATCGATAATATAGATACGTGGATAAATATTGATAATATAGATAAATATACTTATAAAATTAAATACAGAAAATATAGATAATAAATGTTGTTAATATAGATAAGTGGATAAATGTAGATAATATAGATATATGGATAAATGCCGATAATACAAATATTGATAATATAGATATATGGATAAAGAAGTGTAAATTAACAAGGCTTTTTCTGAAATTTGGCAACGCATTTGAAATCATTCTCAAAACAAAAGAAGATCGCGAAATGAGGATTTCGACCTGCAATTTGGCAACGCGTTTGAATTTTCTTCACAAAAACAAAAGAATATCGGAAAATGGAAATTTAGATCTGCAATCCCCAAGTTTTCTTCCCAAATCTGGCAACGCGGTTTAAATTTAATTTACAAAACAAAAGAACCTGGAGAAATGAGGGTTTTAATTTGCAAATCCTAAAGATTTTTCTGAAATCTGGCAATGCAGCCCAGAATTTATTTCACAAAACAAAAGACTGTTGAGAAATGGAAATTTCGATCTGTAATTCCTGAAACTTGGCAACGTGGTTGAATTTTTTCACAAAACAAAAGAATCTCGAAAAATAACGATTTTTATCGACATTTTCAAGAATTTCCCTTGAAATTTGGCTACACGGTTATAATTTCTTTTCTCACAAAAAAAAAGAATCTCAAGATTTTTCTGAAATTCGGTTACGCGTTTGAATTTTATTCAAAAAACAAAAGAATCTCGAAAAATGGTGATTTCCGTTTGCATTTCCAAAGACAACTCGGCTTCATTTTTTTTATTTTCACAAAGTAAAAAAAATTTATAGAAATGGGGATTTCGATTTTCAAATTTCAAACATTTTTCTTAAATCTGACAACGCGGTTGAAATTTATTTTACAAAACAAAAGAATCTCAAGAAGTTGGGGTTTCCATTTGCAAAACACGAAGTTCTTCCTGAAATCTGGCAATGCTGCCTAGAACTTATTTCACAAAACAAAAGAACGTCGCGAATTTCGATCTGTAATTCCCAAGGTTTTTCGTGAAATTTGTCAACGCGCTTTGAATCTCTTTACGGGTATTTCGATTTGAATTTTGTTTTTCACAGAAAGTCGACGTCGAGGAGTGGCGATTTCGAAAAAGCTGCGTTGCCAGATCTAATAAAAAAATCCCAGGTAATTGGGATTTCATCCTGAAATGCCAGGAATTTTTACAACTTATATGAATTTGAGCACAAAACATTTAGTCTTAGTCCAAGGAGGACACAAAGGCATATCTGATTAATTTGTTTTTTTTTTTTAATTTACTGACGTCAAGCTATCGCGAATCGATTGATACTTAGCTAAAAAATGGTTGATTTTCTAACTTCGTTTGACAAGGATGTTTGCAATTTTGCATCCGAATTTCTTTCGCCTTTACGAGTCGTAACTTTAAGATAAGATTTATCACCGCTTCACGGGATTCCCCGAACGCAGATGCCAGAAATTTCCGAGTGCCAACAAAATCATGCGTTTATTCGGTGTATTGGAATAAAATTAAATACAGAAAATATAGATATTAAATGTTGTTAATATAGATAAGTGGATAAATGTAGATAATATAGATATATGGATAAATGCCGATAACACAAATATTGATAATATAGATATATGGATAAAGAAGTGTAGATTAACAAGGCTGCAGTCAAAAGGGGCATTTGTCCCTTATGACTCTTCGCCCCTTTTACTCTTAAAATTCATTCGAGCTTTTGGAAAATATAGATAAACATCGATAATATAGATATGCGAATAAGTTTGGATAATATAGATACATTGATAAATATCAATAATATAGATAAATATCAATATACTAATATAAACATAGAATAAGGACAGAATAACTATTCGTCGAATATTTCATGACATTTTTCCATATTTACGTCACGATATTCTAAGAATGGCATTATACTCAGTTTATCCGACGACTGTAAAATCCGACTTAAGTATCAATAATATGTAGATACATGGATAAACATTGATAATATCGATATATGGATAATAATATAGATATATGGATAAATACTGATAATATCGAATATTGGAGAAAGATAGATAATTTAGATACGTGTAAATAATATCGTTACCTAGACAAATATTGATAATATAGATAAATAACGATATATGACTAAATATCGATAACATGGGTAAATATTGGTACATAGATAAAGATCGATAATATAGATGTACCTACGAATAAGGCCCAGTTTTACAAAAACAGGATAAAGGCAGTATAAACTATTCGTCGAATTTCCATATCAATGTCACGTTTTCTAGGAATAGTATACTCAGTTTACCCGACGATTGTAAGTCGCACCTAAGTAACGATAATAAAGGGATAAAAATGATAACATCGATATACAGATAAATATCGATAATACAGATATACGAATAAGTATCGATAATATTGATACATAGATAAATATCGATATTTTGAAGTTGTCAATGATCGAAACCTAAAATGAGACCCATAGTCGACAAAGTCCAGGTAAGTTAAGGTTTTAACACGTGGACGGGGGGGGGATGGTTTCATTAAAATATTGTTTAATTAACGGACGATTTAGTTTGTGATTTTTTATTTGTTAAAAATCCTCAAAGGATTTTCTTTCAAGTTCATATTTTTTATTTGCCATCTTTTGTCTAAATCGAAAAACACTCTCACAGTTTTTTTTTTGAATAGAAGATAAACGAAGGAATTTCCAGAAACGTCACACTCTTTTTGACGCTTTTACAACGTCCCTGTAAATTACCGATAATTGAGTCGGACGTAAACCTGAAGTCTTTATACGCGCTCTTGGCATAATAAATTATCCCCGAAATGTTTTCGCCCGCACACAAAGTGTCCAGGGATGGACCGGCTACCACCCACGCCCTGCGCCGCGGGAGTCCTCGACTCACTTATCCCACTTAAAGAAGGATTAGGACGGCTAAGTAGTGACTGGAAAATCCGACACAAAGTCAAAGTCATCTCTTCACCGCCGGCTTCTTTCATCTCCGCAAAACTAGGAACAGCAATCGGGGGTCCTCCGTAAGACGTACTTCTGGCGGACGGAAACGTTCACGGCGAATTTTATTTCTTTAATGAGAGCGTCCTTGGGCCTCATCTGCAAATCGTTGGTTTGAAATTTAAAACAGGAGCGATCAGTTAAAAAAACGCACCTGGCCTTCCACGGAAACCTTCCGGACGTTCCATAGGAACTCGAAGATGGCGATCAAAAACGCGAGCGCGAGGCCCCCGGCCAAAACCACGAAGACGCCCCCCACGTTATCTATACCGAGCTCGCTGGCGGATTCCTCGGCGGAATGCTTCGTTTCCTAAACAAAAAAATTCGAAGAATTATCGACCACCAATTAAGTCGATTCTTTACGTTGCATTTCCCGCCCCCGTGCTTTTGCCTCCACCATTTATCCTTGAGCTTCTGAAGCTCGCCGTCCTCCTGCATGCGCAAGATCGCCTGGCTGAATTTCGTTCTGTACGGAGAGTCTGTAAAGCATTGATTGTTTAATTTTGGGGCCTCGATTGATCCTGCGTGGACTTACTGACGGGCAACGCGATTCCATATCCTTTACTATCCAGCCAACTTCCGACTTGCATGAGTTCGCAGTCGCGCTCCATCTCGTACTCGATGGAGGAACTCTCCATGAGGAAGGCGTACTTGCGCTTGCTGCTCTTCACCCTTTTCACGCCCTCCTTGTTGTCCTTCTCGAAGACGCTCGGCTCCGACTGCTGCATCTGCCTCCACATGCGCTGGTACGTCGAGAAGTTCGAATCGCGGAAGAACGTGGAGGTGGCGCCCCCGAGGACGCAGCCGTACTTGATGTCGGTCTGCTTGGCGAGGTCCTCGGCGCTCTCGATGGTCGGTTCCATCCTTTCCATGGTAAGGAAGGCGGCTAAGTTGGCGGTGTAAGACGCCGTCAGCGTCAGCGAGAAGAACCACCACATCGACGCTATCATTCTCGTCGATATACCTCTGCGTAGTAACAGAAAAACAAACGAATGCTGAACGACGAATGAAAGAAAGCTCCGGGTAACAAACGAGAAGAAAATCAAAGACGCTCGTGGATAACAAACAAACAAACAAAAGAAACCTGAAAGAAACGGCGACGTTCTCTTCGATACAACAAAAGAAAACTCAATCCCAACTCAATTCAATCGCATTCCCCTCCCCCCTCTTTCTCTCTCTAAACACCAAACAATATTTACTATTTATTTAATGATGATGAACAAAAGAAATCTTAAAACAGACTCCACTTTGCGGGTAAAGCTTAAACAATTGCAAACCAGACGAATTATAAACAAAAGAAATCAGAAACTCCAACTCTATCTTGTAGAGCTTAAATAATTACAAACAGAAGAAGTCTGACGAATTATAAACAAAAGAAATCTTGAAACAAACTTCATCTTGCAGGTACCGCTTAAAACAATTGCAAAACAATGCTTAAACAAAAGAAATCCTAAAACAGACTCCATCTTGCGGGTGAATCTTAAACAATTACAAACAAAATGAAGCTCAAAGAATGACAAAAAAAGAAAGCTTAAAGCAGAAGCTTTTGTTATTGTGGAGAAAAACAAAAGAAAGGTTGAAAGAAATTATCTTGTTCTCGAAATTACAATTAGTTGATAGAACAAAAGAAATTATTCCAGTTGGTGTTCCAATAAACAAAAGACAACGACAGCTCAGAAAAAATGCCACACCGCCCGGACTTCCCCTTTCTTAGACGTTGTCTCAAACAATAAACAAAACAAAACTATGCGCAGTTACCTACTTGTGAATTGTGAGCTTGGAAAAATATACAACAAATAAAACAAAAGAAAACAAGCGACTGTTCTTTTGTTCAAGCAGAACAAACAAAAGCAACAGCCATTACAGCTACGTCGAACCTCTTGAACTTTCTTTTGTTTAACATCCGGCGTCATTTATGAATATTCAATTTGTCATCTCGACTAATGTAATCTAACAACATTTTCAAGCTTTTTTTTGTTTTTGTGCTTGAAAACACATCGTCTTTTCAAGTTTGTTCTAAGAGGCAATGAACAAAAGAACTTTTAAAAAGTTTAAGAAAACAATGCACAAAAAATAAAGAAGTCTTAACGGAAGCTTAAGTACAACAAACAAAAGAAGACTTGAAAAAGATTGCGACGTTTTACTCGAACTTTCTTTTGTTTATCGTCCAGCGTCATTTATAAACATTCATTTGTTTAGTTTCTAGAATAATGTAAGTAATTGCGACGTTTGCTTTGTTTAGTTCCTACTGCTTTGAAATCCTTTTTACGGATAAAAGACAAAAGAAGATCTAAAAACGACAAACAAAAAGAAGTCCATAAACAGAAACGTAACAGCTTTCTTTTGTTTATTTTAAAATAACGCAATTGTGAAGTTCTTTCCAGTTACTTTATATTCTTGTTCACGCCACGAATTTCTTTTTGTTCATAACAAAGGAATGTTTAAAAATGACGTCGGAAGGCAAACAAAAGAAGTTCAACAGAAAATCAAGCATAAAAACAAGAGAAAACTTATTGTTTTCCTTGAAGTTTTGTTCAGTTTTCTTTTGTTAGTTTGTGTTTGTGCTTCCATTAGGTTTTCTGTCGTTTGTTTATCTGATAATAATAAACAAAGCAACGTTTAAGAATGACGTAGGTCAACAAACATAAGTAAACTTAACAGAAGCTCAGACGCTATAAACAAAAGACAGCCTGAAAGAGGCTTTGCGTATAGATTTTTCTTTTATAGTTGTGATTAAGTTTGTGTTAAGTTTTCTTTTGTTTGTCGACCTACGTCATTATTTATTGTGCTTAGGTTCCTGTTGAGTTTTCCTTTGTTCATCGATCTACGTCATCTTGTTCATTGCCTAGATGAACAAACAAAAGAAAACCTAATGCAAACTCAAGCACAACAAACGAAAGAAAATGCTTGAGATTGTATCAAGTTTCCTTCGTTTGTTGTTCTTCAGCTTCCGTTAGGTTTTCTTTTGTTTGTTGTACTTGAGCTTACGTTAGGTTCCCTTTTGTTTGTTTTTTTGAATAATAAATAAAGCAGTGCCTCTTTCAAGCTGTCTTTTGTTAGTTGCGTTTGAGCTTCGACAACCATAACGGAATTTGAGTTTCCATTAAGATTGTCGACCGATTGTTTGTTATGTTTAAGTTTGTGTTGAGTTTTCTTTTGTTTGTCGGCCTATGTCATCTTAGATGAATAAACAAAAGAAAACCTAATGGAAGCTGAACAAACAAAAGAAAACCTAAGGAAGCTCAAGCCCAACAAACGAAAGAAAGTGCTTGAGGTTGTGTCAAGGTTTCTTTGTTTATTGTACTTGAACTTCCGTTAGGTTTTCTTTTGTTCGTTGTAGTTGAGTTTCCGTTAGGTTTTTTTGTTTGTTTTTCTAAATAATAAATAAAGCAGTGCCTCTTTCAAGATGTCTTTTGTTAGTTGCGTTAGAGCTTCGACAACCGTAACGGAATTTGAGTTTCCGTTAAGGTTGTCGATCGATTATTTGTTGTGTTTAAGTTTGTGTTGAGTTTTCTTTTGTTCGTCGACCTACGTCATCTTGTTTATTACCTAGATGAATAAACAAAAGAAAACCTAGTGGAAACTCAAGCCCAACAAACGAAAGAAAATGCTTGAGGTTGTGTCCAAGCTTTCTTTTGTTTGTTGTTCTTGAGCTTCCGTTAGTTTTTCTTTTGTTTGTTGTGCTTGAGTTTCTGTTAGGTTTTATTTTGTTTGTTTTTCTGAATAATAAATAAAGCAGTGCCTTTTTCAAGCTCTCTTTTGTTAGTTGCGTTTGAGCTTCGACTACCACAACGGAATTTAAGCTTCCATTAAGGTTGTCGATGGATTATTTATTGTGTTTAAGTTTCTGTTGAGTTTTCTTTTGTTTGTCGACCTACTCATCATGTTTATTACCTAGATGAACAAACAAAAGAAAACCTAATGGAAACTCAAGCAGAACAAATGAGAGAAAGAGCTTGAGGTTCTGTCGAGCTTTCTTTTGTTTGTTATACTTGAGCTAACGTTAGGTTTTCTTTTGTTTGTTAATCTGGATAAGAAATAAAGCAATGTTTAAAAATAACGTAGGTCGACAACTAAGCTCACACAAAACAAAGCTTGCGAGTAGACCTTTCTTGTTGAGCTTTCTTTTGCCTATTGTGTCCCAGTTTCGGTTAAGTTTTCTTTTGTTTGTTAAGCTGAACTATAAGAATTCGGATGTTTAAAAATGACGCTGGACGACAAACAAATGAAAGCGTAACAACAGAAGTGCAGAACAAACGAAAAGCTGAATTAAGACAAATGTTGTCGTGCGAATTCTGTCAATTGCCAATTGTTTTCGAAGCATTCTCATGAACAACAAACAAAAAACAAAACAAAAAAGAAACGTTAGAATATTTCCTTGCGCAACTGATAGACAAAAAAAATATTTTGAAAGCAAACCAGGCGCATCCACCAAAATTTAGACGTCAAAACTAAAAACCGGCATTTTTGGGCTGTGTAAATCGTTCTCCGCTCGCCTTTTTTCCTTTTCCTTTTTTCTAAAAGCATACCTGGCGGTGAGAAACGCGAACGATATTAACGAGAGTCCGAAGTGAGAATGGCAGATTGTCATCAATATTAATACGGTGTGCGGCCTCTACGGTCGGCAGATCAAAGAGCCCTTCCAAGAAGCGCGTGCCAAGCGAACTGGCATGTGACTGGTCGTGCTCCGGTCATAGTTTACGACGTCCTGGCCGCTTCCTTGTACAGGACATGCCTCGTGTTCAAAGACGCCGCCGCGCGCGACTCATCAACACCGCCACTTTATCTACGATCACCGACTATCAAGATTTGCATTCAACGAGAAGCCAAAAAAAAGGAACCCATTAAAAAAACTATATCAAACCCAAACGTTAACAACAAAACAAAAGTAATCGCCTTGTTTAATTATGTTGTAATGGCTCATAATAAACGATCTGTACTTGTTGTAATCATAGTTTCAATATCCAAGGGAAGTACCAAACTTAATCTCAATTCATTAAAGAAAAGCTGAAGTCTCATCCAATAGCAATAGTTCAATGTAGACACATAATATATATGGCTGTAGTAGGTCTCTTTAGAATTGGTCGATTTTGCTGCTACACCAATAATGGTGTATCTACTCCTTCACTCTCAAATCCTTTCAAAAAAGAACTTACTTGGGTAAAATATCGCAACCCTGTGCCATGATGGACCCCAAATTGAGCCAAAGGCAGTTCTTCAACGTCCAAATATTCTCTAGCTCCTCCGGCTCCTGATTGCACGGATGGGGGTTCTCCCAATCGCCGGGGGCCAACCTAGAAACGCACTTGCTTCAATTAGATCCGTTCCGCAACTCCTCTAAACGACTCACCTGGCGGTTACATAGATCAAAATCGACATTATCAAATAGGCCGTGGCCATATAAAGCCAGATGTCCAACGAGAGGGGGTGCATGAAAGACAACAGCTCAGGAGGGTCCTTGACAGGCTTGCTATATAAGATGCTGATACCTGAGAGCAAGGAGAGTAGACGTGCCAAACTTGCTCACTTCTTTGCTTACCTATAGTCATGAATGGCATGGTGAAGTCGACGACCCTTCCTCTTTCGTAGGTGATGGTCAAGTCACAAATGGCAAGATCTGCGCTCTACAAGCAAAGTCACCTCGTGTCTTGGCCTACGCAAATTAGTTCATACCATATCTAGGAGTTGACGGATGAGTCCATCCCACTCTTTGGTCTCATGGTTGTAACTACCATACCGATTATCCGGGACTATCTCGAAGCGGTAGGTGAAGTTGTACTGCTCGGCTATCCCCTGGATTACGTCCAAGGCGTACCCCTCGAAGCGATCGTTCCCATCCAGGGCCTTCGAGGAGTTGCGCAGCATCAAATAGGGCGCCCCCAACCTACGCGCGGGTTCTATAATTAACCCCTATTTGGATTCGTTGGGGTTTACCTTGAGGCGACGCGGAAAACCGTCTTCTGGATTTGTTTGGAGATCTGCTTCTCGCGTTCTTGATGGGTCAGGGTGAAGTTGATGCGCTCGGGGACCAGCGAGCTCCACCTACCCGTTTCGATGAAGCCCTCTGAGGTAAACTCGATGGTTTGGAAGTTGAAGTCTGTCCTCCTTCCGAAGCGATCGAACTGGATTTTGCCCGTTAGAGGACCGGGTAGTTTACCCTTGGTGAAATTACGCTAGGGAAAAAAATTTGCGGAAAGCCCAAGGTGAGGGGCAAGGGGATAAATCTAAAACGAACGCCTCACCACTTTTATAAACTCGGCCATTCCCAGTCCGTGGTCGGAAGTCTTTTCCTCGTTGCAACTCAGCGGCTTCGCCTCCATGTTTCCGGTGTGGTGGAGAACCGCGTAAACCGTCAGGAATAAGTTGAGGGAATCGTATAAAAGGGCCGTCGCCACCTGCAACGCAAGTTGCAGACCGCAGTTTGAAACAAGGGATTCCATACATACCGGAATCTTCTCCGGAGATATTTTAATCCGGTTACCCCTGAGGGCCTCGTTGAACTCCCAGTCGAGGACAATGTTCTCCACCTCTTTGCTGTACACGTCCAGGAACCTCAGGCTCGTTATGTTACAACGAATTGGTCTGAGGCTTTCGAGGTCTAAAGTGTGAGAGTCCTGAAATATGAGGGCGTCGAATAAATAGGTTCGAAACGCTAAGATTTGTACAAACAAAAATACAATTTTTGTTTTAATTTTAATTCCCGTGCAGTCGCTTATTTTCTCTTAATTTATCAGTGCCTAAATCGAAAAACAAATGAGCTACGATTTGGAAAATAGCGCGAAATTCAATTAGAAAATTCTCAGAACGATTCCGTTTTTGTTTCAATTTGAATTCGTTTAAAACTTTTTATTCCTCGATCTTCATTTGTTTCTTGGTTTTTCTTTTATTTTTTTATTATTAATTTGCCAACGTAATGAAAAACAAATGAACTACGGCGTATAAAAACAAATTGTGCGACATTCAAGTACTCGTCAGACAATTTCCCAAAAGGTGACAAGGTAATTAATTTTTGTTTCGATTTTAATTCCCGTGTTGTCACTTGTTTCCTTTTAGTTTGTCAGTGCCTAAATCGAAAAACAAATGAACTACGATTTGGAAAATAGCGCAAAATTCAATTCGAATCTCCAAAGAGAAAATTCTCAGAACGATTCCATTTTTGTTTCAATTTGAATCCGTTTAAAACTTTTTGTTCCTCGATCTTCTTTTGTTTCTTGTTCTTTTTTTTGTTTTTTTTTTCTGTTTTAAATTTGACAACGGATTTAAAAACAAATGAACCACGCCGTATTAAAAAAAATGTACGAAATTCAATTAGTTTCCAGAAAATAAGGACAAAATAATTCATTTTTGTTTGAATTTTCATCTGCTCGAAACTATAGTCACTTGTTATCTTCGTAATTCGTCAGTAGAGCGAAAAACAAATGAACTACGACGTGTAAAATAGCGCGAAATTCAACTAAACTATTCGAATGATTTCGCAAAAGTTAACGGTTTTAAAATAATTTATTTTTAGCTCGATTTTAATTAGTTTGGAATTTAAATTTTCCAAATCGTCACTTGTTTTTTCTTAATTTGTCAGCAAATCGAGGAACAAATGACCCACGTTTTGGAAAATAGCGCTAAACTCGATTAGAACCTCCGAAAAGAAAATTCATTTTTGTTTCGATTTTAAACCACTTGAAACTTTTAATTCCCAGATCTTCATTTGTTTCTTCTTCTTCTTCTAATGAATTACAATGTCAAAATAGTATTTTTTTTGTAATTTGTCAGTAGAATGAAAAACGAATGTACTACGATTTGGAAAAAAGCGCGAAACTCGATTAGAATTTTCAAAAAGAAAATTTTGTTTCGACTTTAATCCAATTGAAATTCTTAATTCCCAGATCTTCTTTTGTTTTCTTCTTTTTGATTTGTCAGCAGAATCAAAAACAATTGAACTACGATTTTTGAAGCGCGAAAATTAATTAAAATCTGCAAGAAAATTCTCAGGAGATGGCAGCTCTAAAATAGTTCATTTTTGTTTCAATTTTAATTCGTTTGAAATCTTTAATTCCTAGATCGTCATTTGTTTTTCCTTTTTAATTTGTCGGCAGAATGAAAAACAAATGATTTTTAAAGTGCGAAAATCAATTGAAATCTGCAAGAAAATTCCTAAGAGTTGCAGCTCTAAAATAGTTCATTTTTGTTTTAATTTTAATTCCTTTGAAATTTTTAATTCCTAGATCGTCATTTGTTTTTCTCTTTTTGATTTGTCAGCAGAATGAGAAACAATTGGACTACGATTTTTGAAGTGCGAAAATTAATTAAAATCTACAAGAAAATTCTCAGGAGATGGCAGCTCTAAAATAATTCATTTTTGTTTCAATTTTAATTCGTTTGAAATTTTTAATTCCTAGTCGTCATTTGTTTTTTTTTTTTTTTGATTTGTCAATAGAATGAAAAACAAATGATCTACGATTTTGAAAGCGCGAAAATCAATTAAAATCTACAAAAAAATCCTTTAAAATAGCTCATTTTTGTTTCAATTTTAGTTTGTTTGAAATTTTTAATATCTGGATCGTCTCTTGTTTTTGTTTTTTTTTTATTCGCTAGTAGACCAATAGAGTGAACAACAAATGAACAGCTATGTGTAAAAAATAAGTCGTAATTCAACATCTACAAATTCTCCAAACTTTAGAATAATTCAGTTTAAGTTTCAATTCGAAATTTATTTGAATATTTAATACTTGGATCATCACTTGCTTCTTCTTCTTAATTAGCCAAGAGGCCAGTAGTGGAAAAAACAAATGAACTACGATGAAGAAAATGGCGGGAAATTCAACTAAAGTCACTGAAAAATTTGGCAATATTTTCAATTTTTTTTTAATTTTAATTCAATTGAAACGTTTATTTGGCGCATCCTTGGATCGTCACTGGTTTTTTTTTTTTTTTCTTTTTTTAATTTGCCGATACGCGAGAAACAAATGAACTGAAAATTAGCGCGAGATTCAACCGAACGTCTTCGCAAAACGAACGATTTTAAAATGATTCATTTTCACTTCGATTTAAATTTACTTCAACCGTTTCTTTTTTTTTACCAATATAATTTAACCACCCGCTAGATGTGCAGTACTTGCCAGAGATGTAAGTATGTAGCTGTGATAGTCCTCCATGAGCTTGACCTGCTTCGCCTGTTGTAAAATATCAAGGATCCTCTCGGTCCTACACTCCAGGATAATGTTAAACTCTGCCGACGCTTTAATCTCTTTAAGCAAGGACCTAGAAAGTTCGCCTTACCAAGCAGATAATTGAATAACGCCTCCGTTACCTCTGATCTCGTCCCGGAAGTAATTTCTTGATCGTAACCCTCGGACCCTCCGCATCGTGCAACTTAAGAACCTCCTGCAATCTTATGATGCCGTCGACGTCCTCGTAGAGGATGGTGTAGCTCTTCCAGTGCATCTCTTTGAGGAGGGTCGCCAGGGCCCTGGCCAACAGTTTAGGCTCGGGGTGAAGGTTGAAAGACTTGGTGGAGACCATCTTGGAATTCCAGAACGTTTGAAATTGGGGCAGCTCGAGGTTCTCCGCCACCGACTGGACGATCTCGTTTATTTCGCCGGAGTCCGGCCCGAAGATGGCGAGGATTCCCCGGCTTGCCATGTCGCAAACTGCAAATTAGAAAACTTAATCAGCGCTGAAATGAAACGGAGAAGTTCGAGGGGTTGTAACTTTGCGCTACGCGCGAAAGTGATTGTAAAGTTGGACGAAGTTGTAAAGTTTGGAACTGCGGGGGGAAAGAGGGTTTGAATTAAAAAGTAGGGTGAAAAACTCACCGATTTGACCTGCTTTGAAGCCGTCGAGGTTGGTGATGTCTTCAGTGTAAGCGACAATGTCAAAATTATTGAAGGATATGAACCTGTGTATGGCAGTTCTGAGCGCAATGTCCGCGAATTGCGTGCCATTGTGAATTAGAACGCCTGAAAGTAATTAAAAAAAAACAATTATAATCAAAAAGCTATGATGAAAAGAAAAAGGAAATAATACAACTAGATTTTATATTAAAAAAAAAAAAAACTTAGAAATCCGAACTAAAACAAGGTTATCTATTATATGAGGGTTTCCTTTTCAAAATATTGTTTTCGTTTTCTTTTTAATTTTTAAAGTCGGACATACACGTGATTTGTTGCAGTAACTTCTTTTTATTTCAATTTAGTTCTTTTAAAATGTTTTGTTCGTCACTTTTTTTTGACACAATTAGAAATAGGTACTGAGAAATATGACGTTTTTTTGCAAAGCCTTGGAACTAAAGATTAGCGCCATCTGGAGTTCTTTTTTTGTTTTAACTTCAATTAAAATTCAACAGATGGCGGTGTCTGAATTTGAATTCAATAGATGGCACTGTTTGAATTCCAATTCAATCTTAGAATAGAATTTTTTCTTCACTCTGTGTCAAGTAATTAAAATTTTCCGTAAATTTCAAATTAAGGCGAAAAACGCTAGATGTCTTTATTTGCATTTCACTAAAAGTGATAAGTCACACGTGACTAAAAGTTACGAATCATTCTTCATTCGCCATTACCAGCAGTGTGAAGAACAAATGAACTACGATGTACGAACCAGCTCGACAACATTTTTGTAGAAATTCATTTTTGTTTTAATTTTAATTTGTATGAAATTTTTAATTCCTAGATCCTCTCTTGTTTTTTTTTTTGAAACTCCTTAGTAAAGTAAGAAAAAACAAATGAACCACGCTATGGAAAATAGCGCGAAATTCAACTAAATAAATTCTTCAAAAAAATTCTCAGCAGGTGACATCTTTAAAATAATTTCTTTTTATTTAAATTTAATTGTTTTATTTTTTTTTTATTTCCGGATCGTCTTTTGTCTTTTCTTCTTTCGCCAGCTGAGTGAAAAACAAATGAACTCCGTTGTGCAAAATAGCTTTTGTTTTTTTTTTTTATTTTTAAATTCGAAAACACACGTGATTTGTTGGAATATTTTTTTTTTACTTTAATTTTAATTCTTTTCGAGTCTTTTGTTAAGGAGTCGTCACTTGTTTTTTGTTTATTCGCCAGCACCAACAGAATGAAAAACAAATGAACCGCGATATGCAAACTAGCTCGAAATTAAAACAAAAAAAGAACTCTCTAAAGACGACAGCATTTGCAGTAATTTTTATTTTAATTTGTGTGAAATTTTTAATTCTTAGATCCTCTCTTGTTTTTTTTTTTTTTGAAACTCCCTAGTAAAGTAAAAAAAAAACAAATGAACTACGATGTGCAAAATAGTGCGAAATTCAACTAAAATTTAAAAAAAATATATCAGCAGGTGACAACTTTAAAATAATTTCTTTTTACTTAAACTTAATTGTTTTAATTTTTTTTATTTCCGGATCGTCTTTTGTTTTTTCTTCGTTCGCTAGCTGAGTGGAAAACAAATGAACTGCGACACAAACAATCACGAAAATATTAAAAAAACAAATGGTATATTTTAAAAATGCTTTTCCCCTCCACCGCTCGTCTTTTGTTATTATTATTATTTCATACTATGGACGTTCTTGTTCTGGACTTTAGATTTCAAGCATTCTTTCTCTTTTTAATATACAGCAGGTCGCAACAAATCACGTGTGTGTTCGATTTAAAAAAAGAAACAAAAACAACGTTTCGAAAATGTTATTTCTCAAGGCGATCGTTTTTTGTTTTTATTTCATTTAGGCATGCTTGTTTCGAACTTCAAGTTTCAAGTTTTTTTTTTTTTTTAAGAACAACAAATCACATATGTATTTAATTTAATTAAAAAAAAAAAAAAAACAAATGCTACATTTTCAATTTGTACTTCTTTCGGCGATCGTCTTTTGTTATTTCATTTCGACGTCGTTGCTTTTGCATTTGTTTTGAAAATGATATTTCTCGTTTCTTTCAGCGATCGTCTATTGTTATTCTTTTTTTTTTTGAGAGTAACAAATAACGTGCGTGTCGTTAAATATTAAAAAAAACAAATGCTGTATTTTGAAAATGATATTTCTCGTGACTTGCGACGATCGTCTTTTGTTGGTATTTTGAGTAGGCGTTGTTATTTTGAATTTCAAATTTCGAGTTTACTTCTTTTTTTTTTATAGTAACAAATCACGTGCGCGTTAGGCGATCGTCTTTTGTTAATATGTCTCGTAGGCATACTCGTTTTGAATTTTTGACTTCAAATTTTTTTTATTATTTTTAAAAGCAACAAATCATGTAAACATTAAAAAAAAAAACCAAATGCTATACTTTAAAAACGTTTTTCCTTACACTACACCGATCGTCTTTTATTATTATTGTTTCACGTGGACTTTAGATTTCAAGTTTTCTTTTTCTTTTTAATATAATGCAGGTCGCAATCAAAAAGAAAAACTATTCTGAAACCGTCAGAAGAAACAAATGAAATTTCTGAAAAAATTACCGCCTATCACGTGTACGACTCGTTTAAAGCCAATTCTAATTGGCTCATCAGCGATACTCACCTGTCGAGATTCAGTTGTTTCTGTTGTTTCCAACCGGTCAATCACACGTTTAAATCACCGCTCCGGGTGCTGCAACAACGCTGCAAATCCGGGGCTTATCGAATTTCACTGGGAAAACGCCGATTTCCCGGCCGGCGAATATTTCAGTCGGCCGCAAAAAGCCGAAACGTCGGAATTACGCATTTAAATACATTAGCCCGAACACGGAGCGCCATCGATTCGCGCGCGCGGTATTTCCCCATTTTCAAAAAAGCTGATGCGAGAATTCGAGCACAATTTTTTTTTAATTTGGAAAATAGTTTACTACATTTTCATAGAACAAACGCCCAAATAATCTGTTGCCATTTTTATTTAAATGTGTGTGATTAGGGCAAAACAAAAACACAATCGATTTCTTTTCCCCCCCGCTTCCCCAAGTTAATGTCAGCTCGTTCCAGAATCTCGGAATAAATTTTCTGGCACTTGCACTCGTAAAAAATTGTTCGCTTTTCGACTTACCGATTGGAATTTTCCTGCGTCCTCCGCCCGTTTCGCCGTCGTTAAACGACACCAGCACGGCGGCGGCGAAAACCAACGACGTGCACCTCATGTTGGGGGCGGCTGGCTGAACGGACGAATTCGTGGAATTAACGACCCCGGGGGGAATGGGCGTCGTCGGCCTGAATTTTCACAAATTATCAAATTGAAACGCATTCGCCGCGTTTGCCACACACGCGAATTTTCTGCCTCTAAAAATATCGGGTCGATCGGAAACGGGGGGAGAAGGGGGGGGGCGACGTATTTTTAATGTATGTCGTTGACTCGTTCCCGTGCATCGCCGGCCACCGTCTAAAATTAATCTTCTTTTTTTCTTAATTTATATTGAAATTAATTGACCATTGAAAACATTAAAACAAAACAAATAATAAACGAAGATAATACAAGGGCGGGAGTGGGGGGGGGCATTAGATGTAACAATCAACTCGAACGAAGTAAAATAGCACCACTAGACTGGCAGTGAAACTTTGATTTGCAAGAATAAAATAATTGGAATATTATATAGGTAATCCCCCCCCCTCTGGCCGTCCGCCACCTCTACGATCCGCATTTTCATAAACGCGTGGAAATGTTTGTTTTTTTTTTGTAATTCGCGTTTATAATTTGGTTTATCAGTAAGTCAAGGTGATCTAAGGTGAAGGTCAAGGTCGTTTCTGGATTGTTTCGGTACTCTGCTGCCTTGATTTTCACAATTTTTCCAAAATTTTTCCCAAAAAATTTGGAATTGGAATTCGAAAAAATTTGAAACGTTTCGACCAACAAGAAATTCGTACGGATCTGGTAAATTTCAAAGCAAAAGGTCGAATACATTTTTTTTTGGATGCCCTAGCTTCCGAAATAATAAAAAATACGTAGAAAACAATTGCCTCACGAAACAATTTCGACGAATCCAATCGGACGTACCTACAACACCAAAAAAAAATAAATTCGTTACATTTAACCCAATTTTGATAATGAGATTCACCGAACGGTTAATAAAACACTCATTTGTTTTCTTGTGTTTGTTTATTCACTGGGAAACAAATGAACTACGAATTAAAAATCGCGCGAAATTTAAAATAGTTCATTTTTATGCCGACTTAACACTTCTTAATGCTTCAAGCGTCGGTTGTTTTTTTTTAATTTGGTAATAAATACTCCGAGAAACAAATGAATAACAATTCAGATTTATTTGTTACTAAATACTCCGAAAAACAAATGAACTACAATTTAAAAATAGCGCCAAATTCACAAAATTCCTCACACTCTCAAAGCAGTTCGTTTTTGTTCCGATTTTAATTTAAATGAAACATTTAATACTTGAATCGTCAATTGTTTTTTTTATTTGTTCAATATATCGAGAAACAAGTGATGTACGATTTAAAAGTTGCGCGAAATTTAAAACAGTTCATTTTTATATCGACTTGACACAAATCTTAATATTTCAATCGTCGGTTGTTTTTTATTAATAATAATAAATACTCCAAGAAACAAATGAATCACGTTTCATTCAAATTTATTTGGTACTAAATGCTCTGAAAAACAAGTGAACTACAATTCAAAATTCTTTAAAATTCTTTAAAACAGTTCCTTTTTGTTCCGGTTTTGATTCACTAGAAACATTAATTCCCTGCATCGTCATTTGTTTTTTTTTTCTATTAGTGAATATACAGGGAAACAAATGAAGTACGAATTAAAAATCGCGCAGAATTTAAAATAGTTCATTTTGATATCGACATTGGCATTGGCACATCTTAATACTTCAATCGTCGGTTGTTTTTTTTTATTTGGCAATAAACACTCCGAGAGACAAATGAACTACGATTAAAATTTATTTAGTACTAAATACTCCGAAAAACAAATGAACTACAATTCAAAAATAGCGCCAAATTCAAGAGCATTCTTCACACTTTTAAAACAATTCGTTTTTGTTCCGCTTTTAATTTAATTGAAACGTCTAATACTTCAATTGTTAATTGTTTTTTTATTTGTTCAATATACTGGGAAATAAATGAACTACGAAATAAAAATGGAAGAGAGTTCAGAAAATTCCTCTCGACTTAAAAATAGTTCATTTTTTTATCGGCTTTAGTTCACTTGAGACTTCGTAATACTTGAATCCTCGGTTGTTTTTCCTTTATTTGGCAATAAATGTGCCGAGAAACAAATGAACTACGATTCAAAAATAGCGCGAAATTCGAGGAGAGCTTTCCCAAAATTTCGGACTTTATTTATTCTAGTTCCGGTTTTACTTCACTAGAAACATTTAATATCCGCATTGTCATTTGTTTTTTTAACTAATAAAGTTAATATACTGAGAAACAAATGAAGTACGAATTAAAAATCGCGCGACATTTAATAATTTAAAAATTATTCATTTTTATATCTACTGGGACATCTTATTACTTGAATCTTCGGTTGTTTTTTTTTTATTTGGTAAAAAATACACCGAGGAACAAATGAAGTACGATTCACATTTATTTGGTGATGAATACTCCGAAAAACAAATGAAGTACGATTCAAAAATAGCGCGATATTCAAGAGAAGCGTTCACAAAATTCCTCACACTCTCAAAGCAGTTCGTTTTTGTTCCGGTTTTAATTTAATTGCAACATTTCACGCTTGTATTGTCAATTTTTTTTTTTTTATATTTATTAATATACTGGAAAACAAATGAGCTGCGAACTAAAAATAGGGGAGAGTTCGGTAAATTCCTCTCAGTTTTAAAGTAGTTCATTTTTATATCCGTTTTAATTCACTCGGAAACATCCTAATATGTGAATCGTCGATAGTTTTTTGTTTATTTGCGTACACTACGAGAAACAAATGAACTACGATTTAAAAATAGCGTGACATTCACGAATCGCGAATTAAAAATCGCGCGAAATTTCAAATTATTCGTTTTTATTTTCAGACTTGAAACATCTTATTGCTTGAATCTTCGGTTGTTTTTTTTTTATTGGGAAAAAATGCTCTGAGGAACAAATGAACTACGATTCAAAAATAGCGCCAAATTCGAGAAAATTTCTCACTTTTTTAAAACAATCCATTTTTGTTCCTTACTAACATTTAAGTCACATTTCGTCAATTGTTTTTTTAGAGTAGAGTGAAAAACAATTGAATAAAATTTAATTGAAATCTTAGAAATTTCGGTAGTATTCTGCCACTGATCTTATAAACTATCGCTCTCTCTATAAAGGACTCTAGTCATTGACAATTCGCCGCGCCATCTGACAACAGCAGTAAACACTGACGTGTGACGTATGAGTTACCCCCCCCCAACTTTCACAATATTTAATAATAATAATAATGTATTTGTCTACAAAAAGTAATAATAATTGATAGTTACGCTTTAGCATCCGAAACCCTACACGTAGAACTCCTGGAGTTCAAGTACCTCAGCGCCCCCTATACGTCAAAAGACGTACTTACGTCGTTATTTGGCCCCTGCTAAGAGAATCGGACTTAAAGAGGTTTGGACAATACGGAGTAATACATCCCCTGTACCAGTCAAAGGAAGACTGCAGGCATTTCCAGTTTTTTTTTTTGTGTTTTCAACAGTTTTGTTTAATTTTTTTACAATTATACCGCCCTCCCCGCCCCCCTTATTAAGCAATTCCTTATTTTTTAAAGCACGAAACATCGCCTGATTCTTGTTCGATTTGTTTGATTTCCATCAAAGAAGTTCTTCGCATTCACTTTTAACATTTCATTTCATTTGTTATTTTTAATTTCATTTTGCGCGTGTTCTTTTTTTTGTTCTACTGCCAACTTAACAGCGACTCTAAATTATGATCAACAAACAGAAAGGAAGATTCTCCTCTCGGTCCAAGACGAAGGAAAATATTTGCAGTGGATCAAGCGACGTAATGCCGAGGAACTTGATTCAATATTTTCCGACCACGCGAAGTCGCTTTAAGATTTCTTTTTCCAGATAACGACCCTAGCAAACGACGAACGAAATTGCCCGATACATTTGGGCGATAGTTTCGGGTTATTGGCGCGGCATTTGTCACACAAAAGCGACGAATTTTGCATTTCATGGCGAAACGGTGAGAAGACAACAATAAGCCGAGGGAAATTGGGGGAGGGTGGAGGACATCTGTCGCGCTCCTTGAATCGCAGATTGATTTTCTGTGTCTTTAGTTTTGCTAATTGAAAGAATAATAATAAACTCCATCAGCAACCAACAAACGAGCTTAAGAAAATCTCGAATGAAATTCTATAATTGTTGGAAATGTCATTGTTTTCGTTCAAAAGGCCTGAGCTTTCTCTCAAGTGATATTTCATTAGTCCAAAAGACTCTCTGAGGTAATTGACGTTATCAAAATCAAAGGGATGAAGTTCAATTTTAGATCGAAAGCAACCAAATTATTTTAACTATTTCGAACTTTTTAAGTGAAGTCGCTTCGTAATGTAAAAAAAAATCCGCCCCAATAAATTTTAATCCTTTTAGCGTGAAGAGCGAATTAAAACTTCCAAGTGGCGCACCGGGGCGACTTCACTTTTTAATAAAAACCGTCGAAAAACGCAGGGGCGTACGTGTTCGCTCGAAAGTCCCGTCTTCGTCCCGTTTCGGCCGGCGGCAGTTACGCTGGCTCGCCCCGCTCCCGGTTATCCTGGAAGGTCCTGTGCGCTGGCGCCGCTCCTGCGGAGGCTGGAGGACGAAATCCCGGCTGCAGTGAGGGTAGTGGGTCGGTGCGTGCAACTCAATAAGCGCCGCGTCGATATCGCCCCCCGAGTTTATGGTGTTTGTATACTCAATTTAAGTGTCCCTCTGCAGGTACGTTTTTAAACTTTACTTCTCCGGAGATGAAACATTGCGAAATCTCACTTTTTAATTTTATGTTAAAATTAAATTGAAATGACGATAAAAAAGTGAGAGGGCAAGATTTGGAGTCAATTCACCCTCAATCGCGTACCTACAAAAAAGGTCGTTTCAAATTAAATCCGATTTCGTTGTTAATTGTACAATAGTTATTATTTTTATCGATTAATAATATTAAAAAGAGCTGGGAGTCAAGTACTCACAAGTAGAGTTCCTCAAGGATCAGTGCTAGGACCAATGTTGTTTTGACTACACACCCGTGTTTTTTAAAATTGTGTAAAAACCGCACACAAACTAATTTATTTATTTAAGAACTCTATCATCTTCAGGTACTGGATGTTTGGAGCTTCCACTTACCAACACCAACACTGCCTTAAAGTTAAAGAGTTCAACAAACTTGAAGCTTTCGCATGGGTTTCGGTGAAACCCCCGACCTTATGTTCTTGTTCTGGCGACGTTTCGTTCTTCTCTACAGGCGAATCTTCTTAAAAATAGCCTCAATCATAAGAAGATCGTCTATGATGAAGAACGAAACGTCTGCAAAACAAGAGTATAGCGACGGGATCGGTGTTCTACCGGAAGCCAGCAAATAAAAGAAAACTTTCGTTTCAAATTAAAAAAAAAAACTAACCTACTGTTTAAGTTATTATTAATATGTAGGTGCTCAAAACTTTTTTTTTAATTAAGGATTTCAGAGAGTTAAGTTTCTAAATTAATATTTTTTTAGGGGTCCTCCAAGGACTCTAAAAATGGACCAACAAAACGCGACGATTGTGTTACCCGCCCCAATCCTAATAAAATTGGCTCACAACTTGGCCCCTAAAGGGTGGAAACAGTGGTGCCAACTTAAGGAATATATCCGCTTTCTAATTTTTTTAATCGTTTTTTTTTTTGTTTTTAAAACTTATTATTTATCGCGTTATTGTGAGACATTGAACAACGCCATCTGTTAAAACGCGTCAAATGTTTTTCTTTTTCGTTTATTTTTACAAGAATTGTACATGCAGTTTCTTTTTAATAATCTGTTGATCACGTGCAAGGCAAATGGTTCTTTGTTTTGTCGCTGTTCGTCTCCAAACGTTTCTATTTTTCATTTGTTTATGAGTCTACTGGATCGTGCTCTAAAATCGACCGTCATTTGTTTTTATTTGTTTGTTTTTTAATTCTCCAATTCTTTATTTTTTTGAATTTATTTGTGAGCCTACTGAATTGTGGTCTAAAATCGACCGTCTTTTGTTTTTATTTATTTAGTTTGTAATTCTCCAACTGTTCCTTTTTTTATTTTGTTTATGAGTCTACTGAATTGTGCTCTAAAATCGACCGTCTTTTATTTATACTTATTTTTTTTAAGTTTTTATTTTGTCGCCGCTTGTTTCCAATTGTTTATTTTTTATTTATAACTCCAGTGAATTGTGCTCTAAAATCTATCGTCTTTTGTTTTTATTTGTTTATTTTTGCTCTAAAATCGATCGTCTTTTTTTAATATTTATTTTTATTTTGCTCTAAAATCGATCGCATTTTGTTTTTATTTAATTTTTGCTCTAAAATCGATCGTCTTTCGCTTTTATTTATTTTTTTAAAGCATTTGCTTTGTCGCTATTTGTTTTCAATTGTTTCTTTTTTTTTTAATTTATGAAACTAGTGAACTGTGCTGTAAAATCGATCATGTTTTGTTTTTATTCATTTTTTGAAGTGTTTGTTTTGTCGCTGTTCGTCTCCAAATGTTTCTATTTTTTATTTTGTTTACGAGTCTACTGAATTGTGCTCTAAAATCGATCGTGTTTTGTTTTTATCCATTTTTTTTGAAGTCTTTGTTTTGTCGTTGTTTGTTTGCAATTGTTTCCTTTTTTTAATTTATGAATCTACCGAATTTTTCTCTAAACTCGATCGTCTTTTGTTTTTATTTACTTTTTTTTTGCTCTAAAATCGTTCGCCTTTTGTTTTTATTTGTTTCTTTAAAGTACTTTCTTTGTCGCTATTTGTTTCCAATTGTTCCTTTTTTTTTTGAATTTATGAATCTACTGAAGTGTGCTCTAAAATCTATCGTGTTTTGTTTCTATTATTTTTTTCTAAGTCTTTGTTTTGTCGCTATTTCTTTCCAATTGTTTATTTTTTTTTAAATTTATGAATCTACTGAATTGTGCTCTAAAATCGCATGTGTTTTGTTTTCCTTCATTTCTTTTAAATCTTCGTTTTGTCGCTGTTTATTTCCAACTGCTTCCTTTTTTTAATTTATGAATCTACTGAATAATGTTCTAAAATCTACCGTCTTTTGTTTTGATTTTTTTTAATTTCTCCAATTGTTTCGTTTTTTTTTTAAATTTATTTGATTCTACTGAACCGTGTCCTAAAATCGATCGTGTTTTGTTTTTATTGTTTTCTAAAGTTGTTTCCTTGTCGCTATTTGTTTCCAATTGTTTCCTGCTTTTAATTTAAGTGTCTACTGAATTGTACTCTAAAATCGATCGTCCTTTTTTCGCGTTCTTTGTTTTGACGCTGTCTGTTTGAAACAATTATTGTTTGTTTTTTTTTAATTCACGAATCTACTGAATTATGCGCCAAATTCAATCGTCTTTTGTTTTCAATTGTTATTTTTTTATTATTACATTTTTTTAAAACTTCGTTCATTTGTTTTCTTTGTTTTGTTGCCTTTCCTCCCTTTTCTTTCTTTTTTTATTTATTAATCTACCGAATTGTGTTGTAAAATCAACTGTCTTTTGTTTTTATTATTTTAATGTATTTTTTTTTAATTTCTTTTGTTTTATTTTTTTCGCTTTCTCTTCGTACTTTTTATTCATTTATTTATTATTAAACTGTTCAGATTTTTCGCTAAAATCTATTGGCAACACTGAATTTATTTATTAACACGTTGATACGGATGGAATTCGAACGTCTTTTGTTATCGCCCTTAATTTATTTTTACCGCAAACGGTTTCCTTACCATTTTTTTTTATTGTTTCTTGCATTTGTTGAACAATCGATCGTCTTTTGTTTATGTTTTCGACCAAAAAACCGTCAACGCCAGTTATCTTTTGTAATTTTAATGGCCAATGTTGCCAATGTTTATACGCTTAACTAGAATATTGAAATGTTTGATTTATTTGACAAAAATTTGCTTTTGATTTCTCTGCATTTGTTTCTTGTGAATTATTGGCAATAGTGACATTTTAGTGATTATTTAAGCTAAATGATTTTTTACGAAAGCCGATTGGCAACACTGAATTTATTTATTATTCATTTTTAAACTCCAAAGGTTTTCTTAAGTTCAAATCGTCGACCGTTTCTTACATGTGTTTAACGATCGATCGTCTTTTGTTTATGTTTTCACCAAGAAACTGTCAACTCCAGATTTCTCTTGTAATTCTAACAGTCTATTGGTACTAAGGCCAATGTTGCCAACTCTTTGCGAAAGTCTATTGGGAACACTGAATTCATTATATTAACGTTAGTACTGACTGGTTTTATGATACTAACTTCAAGCCAGTGCTTTTTTGTATGACTTTCATTTATTTACAACTCTTGATTAATCAACTATACCATTTTTTGCAACCTTTTTAGCCGTAAAGGCAATAACTATTAGTTTCATTGCGCGTAAGAACGAAATGAATGATTAACTGCAGCCAACATACTTTCTCCTCCACTTGACAAACTGTAAACAGTGAAATTACTAAATTTAACTTTACTGACCTTGAGATATAGGACAAGTTCGAATTTTACGTGCAAAAAATTCATGAAGTTTACGTTTACGTCAAAAAATTAATTAAACTGTTTGACAAAATAGGCAACCAAATGTGCAACAGGATACCTTAGTTCCCTATCTGAAATTGTTATTACGTCATGAGTCATGAAACCTACTAGCTAGTCCGACGCTTTCATTCGGCGAAAGGCCCTTTTAGTGCGCAAACCCAGAAACGTTGCGCCTTTTCAGAGCAAGTCATTCTGCATAGTTGGTGGCCTATATATCAGGCAAAACAATGTTTAACGACCACACTGATCTTTTGGATTTTATTTCTGGGTTTAATCTGCGTTTTGTGTGCCTTGCTTTTTCCTCCGTTTGAATTCAAGTAAGCCCATAGCGTTCTGGGGCGGTCGTGAAACTCACGACACAGTAAAAGTCGTTAAAGAAAACGCGCCGTTTTGCGCCGGCCTTAATAAAGCGCCGGAATATAAAATAAAATTAAAGCGGGGCCCCCGGCGTCGTTAGCCGCGATATATTTCGGAAGTGGCCGGGTCATCGTATCGTTTTCGCCCGGCCCGGAATTTATCGCCCGATAAATTTCCTCTTTCTTTCTCCTAACTGCGAGCTCGCCTTGAATCTCTTCGTCGGTGGAAATTCTTACTTGGACGAGAGAAAGCTCGCGGGTTTATGAAATCGAATCTTGAAAACTTTTTTTTTAAACAGGAAGGGCGAATTTAACTACACCTGTAATGCTTTCCCTGGAAAACTAAATTAATAATCTGTAGAAAATTAGGAACGTAGCTTTAAACGAAGCAGTTGAGTTACAGCGATTTAAAACAATGTAAGCCGTCGCGCAATTCTGAATCGCCCTGCATCGGCAAGTCAAGGAAATTCTGCTTCTTCAGCAAGTGGGGCGAATTTTCGTACAACCTGCTCGGATTTGATTTACTTTCTTCTAATTCTCTTTTGAGTTGCACCAGATAGATAAGAAAACTGCGGTTGGTTGAGGGGGTTGAAAATGGTTCCTCGCCCTGTTTAACATGGCTCACGTTATGTACTCTCGTACTCCGGCGGCTGCATGTGTGCTCAGCACAATTTATTCGGAAAGTTGGGCGGTGTTTGTTTCCGGGCGGCACCAAATTAACTCCGGTTGCATGCATACGTACCGCGCAGGAAGGTGAGAAGCGCCGAACTCGTTCACTTCCGGTGGGCGGGGGCGGGTTGGGCGGAAGGCGAGTATAGGAATGATGCTGCACGGGGATGAGAAAGGTCGAAAGGTAAACGCTCCTTCGTAAAAAAAAGAGATTTGCCCACCACGTAATAAAAAATCTTTTTATTTTCTTCAATTTATTGGATTTTGGCGCAAGTAATTTTTTTTTATTTATGCGAACAATCATGCGTGTAGGTAATTAGAGTTTTCCAATTAGCGTGAAAGGTCGAAACCCACCGAATCCAACCGAATCCTCTACAACAGATAGACCCCCATCGCCCACCCTCTTTTTTTTTTAATTTTTCGTTGCGTCATAACCAGAGGCGAGTACTTCGCCTCGTTAATTAACTCCACCCTCGTTTCACCCTCTAATTTTAGAGTTCTATCAGGTGCGGCCGCGCCGTCGATTGTTTCACGTTATAATTACATATTTTTTAACGCACAAGAAACTCGTTGGAATTAATTTTAAAAAATAAATAAATAAAGCATTCCGATCCGTTTGATCTGATTCGGTCGCGCTCTCAGACGTTTTCCTTTCGATGTGAGATCCTAATTAAAAAAGTGCTTTCTGTCCTTCCGCCCCACTCCCGCCCTCTTCCCCCCTGGAGTCCTAAGTGAAGGGCAGAGGCGAAAGAACTCCGAATAATGAGGTGATGTAGTATGTATGAGGAAGTAGACGTCGAGTAAATCAGTGTGGAAACCGCCGGCTTTCAGACTCGAGATAAATGTTCACTTGTTTTTATTTTTAAGGCCGGTCCTGTTTCTATGCAGATAATTCTATTTTAGTGAAGCAATTACGTTAGAGTACAACTCATTACTTAACAAAAAGAGATGTAAAAGCACTCCCCCCCCACAACAAATTAATTTGGCTCGCCTAAACCCATTTTAGTTACATCTTGAACGACAAAAAAGAAGAATAATTGGGCGGAGCTTATACTTTTCTTCGATAATTTGGACGAATCACTGACAATTTCACTTAAATATCATAAAACTGACGTCAGAACTGATTGCCGTTTTACTTTGTGAGCGGAGCCTATGATTACACGTCAGGTCTACAGAAAACACTTCTTAAGTAATCCTGCTGCAGTTTTATTTGATGGGCGGAGTTTACGGTTACGCCTACCAGTCTACAAAAAGCACTCGCGTTGCAATCCTGTTCAAGTTACACTATTCTCGTTACATCTTGAACGCCAAAAAATTGACAAAAGTGAAAAGGGCGGAGCTTATATTCTTTCGGAATGAAATACATATTTCATCCTTCGCCCAATTACTAACTGTTCAAATAAATAGGACGAATCACTGACGGTTTCATTTCAAACTGACGTCAGAGTAGATGGGCGGAGCTTACGGTTACACCTACCGGTCGACTGAAAACTCTCGGATTGTAATTCTATTCAAGTTATACTGTGAAGTGTACAGCGTTATAAGTAGATAGTTTGAATAATTTGGACGAGTTACTAATGCTTTCACTTGTCGATTAACACCAGAATTCACTACCGTTTCGTTTGATGGACGGAGTTTACGGTTACGCCTACCAGTCTACAGAAAACACTCAACTTGCAATCCCGTTCTAGTTTATGGCCTAATAATCAAATGATTGATGGTTTCACTTATCGATTGTCCTTAGAACGCGCCATAGCTTTATCTAATAGGCGGAGCTTATGGTTACGCCTACCAGTCTGCAGAAAACACTCGATTTGCAACCCCATTCAAATTTGCAACTTAATAGTAGATTGTTAAAACACTTTGGATGAATCACTAATGATTTCTTTTGTCGTTTGACATCAAAACTTATTGCCGTATTATTTAATGGGCGGAGTTTACGATTACGTCTACCAATCTACAGAAAATACTCTCATTGCATTCCTGTTCAAGTTAAATTGTGAAGTTTACGGCCTTGGATGGTTTCACTCGTCGATTGATGTTAGAACTCTCTGTTGATTAATTTAATGGGCGGAGCTTATGGTTACGCCTACCAATCGTCAGGAAACGCTCGATTTGTAATCCTATTGAAATTTGCAGCGTAATAGTAGATTGTTCCAATAATTTGGAAGAGTCAATAATGTTTTCTTTAGTCGATTGGCATCAGAACTCACTGCCGTTTTATTTGATGGGCGGAGCTTACGATTACGTCTGCCAATCTACAGAAAACACTTGCGGTGCAATCCTGTTCAAGTCAAATAATAGAATCATTGATGGTCTGACTTGTCGATTGACGTCATAACCCTCTATCGTTTTATTTAAGGGGCGGAGCTTATGGTTGCGCCTAGCAGTCGTCAGAAAACGCTCGATTTGTAATCCTATTGAAGTTTGCAGCATAGCAGTACATTATTCCAATAACTTGGATGATTCATTAGTGATTTCTTTAGTCGATTGACATCAGAACTCACGTTTTATTTGATGGGCGGAGCTTACGGTTATGTCTACCAATCTAGAGAAAACACTTGCGGCGCAATCCTATTCAAGTTAAATCATGAAGTTTATGGCATAATAGTAGAATTTTTGATAATTTCACTTGTCGATTGACGTCATAACTATCTGTCGTTTTATTTAATGGGAGGAGCTTATGGTTACGCCTACCAGTCTACAGAAAACACTCAATTTGCAATCCCGTTCAAGTTTACGGCTAATAATCGAATTATTGATCGTTTCACTTGATGATTGATGTCAGAATGAGCCATAGCTTTATTTAATGGGCGGAGCTTATGGTTACGCCTAGCAGTAGTCAGAAAACGCTCGACTTGTAATCCTATTAAAATTTGCAGCATAGTAGTAGATTGCCCTAATAATTTGGATGAGTCATTAATGGTTTCTTTTGTCGCTCGACATCAGAACTCACTGCCGAAATATTTAATGGGCGGAGTTTA
The DNA here is from genome assembly GCA_039766575.1 of Serrognathus titanus. NCBI lineage: Eukaryota > Metazoa > Arthropoda > Insecta > Coleoptera > Lucanidae > Serrognathus > Serrognathus titanus. The sequence continues at coordinate 17,005,886 of CM077911.1, read as the reverse complement.
CTGTTTGGTCTACCAATCTATAGAAAACACTCGCATTGCAATCCTGTTCAAGTTACACCATGAAGTTTACGTCCCAATAATAGAATCGTCTCACCGTATGGGTGGAGTTTATGGTTACGCCCACCTGTCAACAAAAAACGCTCGCTTAGAGTTCCATTGTGAAGTTTGCGGCGATAATGCAATAAAACGAGATTTCGTAAATTTATAAAATGTTTCACAGCTACGAACAATAAAATCATGACGTCACAGGCAGTCCTTGTAGGTTCAAGTGAATGGGCGGGGCTTGTATTTACTCTGTTAAATCCACCCAATGCCAGCTCAATTCACAAGCGAAACTGGCGTTGGCTTAATCAGGCTTGTCTTGACAACGAGAAGAACTTTAAATCACCAAACCTCCTTATTAATGAATTATTATTTTGAATATTAGCCGAGTTAATAGGCGTTGGTTACGTAATTACAAACATTTTCTACCCTCACTCTTCATATAAATTGCATGACTTGCTAATGTATGTGGGCAGAGCTTACGGAACTTAGATAATATAGTCTCCACTTCCTCTACGTATATGGGCGGAGCTTACGTAATTTGTATATTACAGGCAGTCTCCGCCCCACTCTCCATATAAATCGAATGATTTGCTAATGTATGTTGCGTTTTTGGGTGGAGCTTATGGAACTTACATAATATAATAATGAAGTGAGTTGTGTATGTGGGCGGGGCTTACGTAATTTATGTATCACAGTCTCCGCCCTCTCTCGGCTTATAAACTACATGATTTTTTAATGACGAGGGTAACTTTTGTATTGTAGTCTCCGCCCATGCTCGTCATATACAAATTACATGATTTGCTAATGCATGCTTATTTAATTTAATTTAACGTACAATGCACGTGCGTTTCGCCTTTTATCTCGGACATCATCGGCCTAATTTATCCCGCATCTAACGATCATCAGCCGGTGTTCCTCCACGACACTGACAAATGTTCCCTGAAAGACATCACCCCGACGAAGCGACGACGCGCCGAGCCGGATGAGTTATTGTCGCGTCGAGCGACAAAAAAAAGCGCGCCCTCTATTTGTTTCTGCACAAAGGGAATTTAATAAAAGTTAATGTCCTCGCGTCCGCCCGGGCCTTATTGAAACTCGCGGAGAGGCCGGGTAAACATCCTCATCAAAGAGATGGCAAAAAATTAATTTGCTTTGATGTTGATTCGTAAGGGAACACCAATGACGTCAAGATATTCCAATCACTAATCATTACTGATGATTAGAGGTGGGAATACTGTAAACCCACAAACCTATTCAGATTATAACGTACGTTTCTACAATCGCGTATTTTAACGAGTTTTCAAAGCTGCAGCGGCGATTTACAATTTATTGTCGCCGCCTCGGCCGCTGTCACGCTAAATTAGGTTTCGGTTTTAATAAAGCACAAAAAAGAAGAGCGGACCGAAACAAAGCCGGATTATTAACCAAACATGAACAGGACGGATCGATAAACCGGCGTTTAATTACGGGCGCAAATGCGACCGGTATTTGCATAGTTTCGATGCAAATCCGGGCCGGAAATGCAAGTTTTTTTCTGCTTCAAACGCCCGCCTAATTATGTAGGCAACACGGATGACAGAGATGCAAATCGTGTTCATTTTTTTGCCTACCTAATTATATAGGCAACACACATGACAGAGACGCAAATTGGGCGAGCTACGTTTTGATTTTTTCGCTGGGCTAATTATATAGGCAACACACATGACAGAGGCGCAAGTCAAGCGGCCTACGTTTAAAAAAAATGTTCTCGTTCTCGCGTCAGGACGCGAATCTGTTAAGTCTTGTAGAACATACTTTATCGAAAGTCCTGGACGTGTACGAGGCGATTAGTTCGCCTTCTCGGATCATCGCGAGTCAGATAATGATGATAGATGACGAAACGGGACGGTGACGGAGGCGGGGGGTGGGAGAGGAGGCTCTTCCCCGTCCATAAGCCAGGCCAACAAATTACCTCTGCGCCAGCTCTTCCGCGCGCGCGATCCATTCAAGAACTTCGCCTTTGTTTTTGGAGAACCTTGAGGGAAATCCGGAAGTAATTTACGTGCATCCGTAATTCGGGAGATTGCTCCGACTTTGTTTATTTGTTGCAGATGTCGTCGAGATGCTGCGGGAAATACTCTTGGCGTTCGTCCTCATCGTCCACTGCCCAAGACACGCGTCGTCCTTGCCAGACATCATCAGAATAGGTGAGTTATCTGTCTCACTCTTGCCTAGATTTTTACGTATCCCGTTCCTACAAAAAGAAGAAATGGCATTCTGCACATCAAACGTAGCAGATGTTAGCCTCAAATAATATGGTTCTGGATGCAAAGAGACAGACAGAGGAACTTCTGACAGGTCTCGATGACACTGAGCATCTTTGGATGGCGTAACCGGAGGATACTCTCCTACTGTCCGCTGAAGATTTGTTGAATATCCTCCGCTTAAGCCACCCAAAGATGCCATGAGGTGGAGAGGAGAATGAATTTCTTTTGCCGACGACGTCCACACACTTTCTGACTGTATGAGAGCTTTTCTCGAAAGCAACCCTCTTTTATATGGTTCAAATCGGAAATACCGATTATGAACAAAACGCTACACCCTTGCCCTTTGAGTCGTCGCGGTTTTCCTGGATTCGTCTGCTTTTGGTCATGTTTGTTTGTGCTTGCATAATGCCGGCTTCTTTTGTTTGTTATTAACTAACCTGGTTTGCAAATCCAGGGAGGGTAAATTAAATTGCCGACTAGACTATTGGAGACGGGTAGAGTCATACGTAACCCCAAATAAGGGGGCAGAATTTAAATTTAAATAAATAAACGTGTGACGACAGTGTGTCAAATCACGGTCCACTATCGGTGGGCGAGTTCGAATCCCAAACGAATAGGAGAGGACTGTGCGGATACAACAAACGTCTTCTATCGCAACACTACAAGATTCCAAAGAAGATTAGCCCCAAATAACATAGCAAATAATACAATAGGCAGGGGGGTAAGAATAAAGCCTTGCTATGGATACCTGATTTAATTGCCGAGATCAGGCTTCGAGAAGCACAGACATTGCATAAAGTTGCAGGGGGTGACAGTTTCAGAATCCGATGTAGTAATTACCAGATAGTGTGCCAAATCACGGTCCACATTGGTATTTTCCGCTGATATTGTCCACTACCGGTGGGCGAGTTCGAATCCCAAACAGACAGGGGAGGACTGTACTAATGCAACAAACGTCTTCTATCGCAACACCACAAGACTCCAAAGAAGATTGTCCCCAAAATAACACAGCAAAAAAACAGAATAGACAGGAGGGTAAGAATACACCCTTGCTATAGATACCTGATTTAATTGCCGAGATCAGGTTCCGTGCATTCATTAACTTTACTGCCGCGAATATCACTGGTTTCTACAAGGTTCGCACGCCTTGTTGATGGTGTTGGTGGACAAACAATAGAAGGGGGGAGTGGGTGAAATGGAGCATTACCGCAAAGCGTAGGTTTTCGTCTGATGAAATACAAGTAAAGTCGATTCACAAAACTCCCGTGACGTTTAAAACGTCAACTGGAAAATTTTGAGTGTACTAATTATCAATTATTTTACCTGACTGTATTTAACGGTCATTAGCGTCAAACATATTAAATAAGGTTATGTTAAGGATATCATTTTGTAAAATTTTAAGATGAATCGTAATTTTAGCAATTTGGCAAAACCAGATAAAAATGGCTTTTATTATAAAAGAATTAATGAATATCTGCAACCTGACATACAAGGAACCATTTTATTGGAAGTAATTTTGCCAGAAAATAAATACGTATATTCTGTCCTAATTATTGTAAACAATGTAAATGATAATGAAAAGAACGCCTATATGAACAGTAACCTAACATATTTACAATTACATCTGGTATTATTAATTGTCATCATCAGACTCGGTTTCGGACTCTGATTCCATTAACGAGATAACAATGGGAGGAATAACAGCAAAGGTATAATTTCCCATATGTTTCTGCCAATCAGCTTTGATTAATTTTTCACAATGTAATACACTACTTTTCCATTTTTCAGATGTAAATTGTGCAAGGGCTTGTTTCCATATTTCTTGAACTTTATTTGGCGTTGCAAGATCAGTGTTTCTAATATGCCTGTTATAAAATGTTTTGACAGATGCCCAGGCCAGTTCGATTGCATTATATTGACAATTATAAGGTGGAAGACGCAAAACATCATGTCCATGTGAATTCAACAATTCATCGATCACATATGTCTTTTTAGTTTTTACAACCAATGGTTTTATTAGAGCTATTAGAGCCCACAGATTTGCCTTGGTGGAATTTTTTGAAAAATTGATGTTTTTGTTTTCCAACCAATTCTGCATTTCACCTTTCCGGGAATTGGAATTTGGTGGTTTATTTATTGTCACCGAATGGTATGGTGCATTATCCATTATAATGACACACTTTTTTTGAATTTGACTTAACGCAGGTAGTAATTGTGTTTCAACCCAAGTTCTGAAGACATCGGCATTCATAGTTTTGTGGTAATCACGATCTTCAATCTTCGTGTCAAGTAACAAATCACAGTTCTCCAGAAATTCTCGATCACAGCCGGCATGTAATATAGTAAAACGTTTGCCTTCTTGCTTTACTCTTTTTGGATTATTGGCTTGGACAATATCTTCGTTAATCCATGTACGGACCTGTGAGCTATTTTGGTAAATCCAGGTTTCATCAAGAAAAATAAATGTGCATTCTATATCGGAGTTCAAATATTGCAAATATTTTTGAATAAATTTAAGTTGAAGAGCCTTAACATATAATTGCTGGCATAAAATCTTGTGATTGTTGTATTTTTTGTAACGATAACCCATTGATCTTATGATTTTATATAATGTTGTTCGTCCTTCACTAAATTCCAATTCTTGTGCAGCATATGCATGTAAATCACTTATCGTGAAGTGTTCATTTTTCTCCTGGTACAAATATATTTTCCTTTGCAATTGGGTTTTTAAGAAATACATATAACAGTTGTCAATTTGGTTTATACTTTTTCTACCTCCTTTTTTAGCATCTTGAAATTCTTCGCCGTTCTTAAATGCTACAAAGATATCTCGAACTTGGTTTGTACTTTCTAAGGAAGGATTATAGGATTAGGCAATTGGTTTCAAAAAATTAAAGGAGTAAATTACTGAAAATATATTTGCAGCCTTTTCAAAAACTGTCTTCAACTGGGAATTACTTTGCTGTTGCTCTAAGTAATAATTACATACGGCTTGCTTTTCTCTAGCCGAAAGAAGAATTCGTTTTCGCTTCGCATTTTCGATTATATTTTAAATTTAATAAATTCAAAAGTCAAAGTGACAAATAACAAAAGCTTTAAATTTGAATTTTAAGGGTTACCAATATTAAGTCTAGAAGTTACTGACAGCGTGATAGGAATTTTTATATTAACCAACTGAACGTCACTTTGACATGTCGGGAGTTTCCTGAACAGATTATACAGCGCGCAACGACTTTCTTAATTCCCACACAACACAAACCGTAACTGGTCTGTTTTCATGGTATTCTTTGAATGCAGTTTTATTATAAATCCCTATATCCCTGTCCGAAATTAGTAAATATCACAGTTTCCCATCCCCAAATCGAATTTCGTTTATATCACAGTTCCCTAAACCCCATGCCTAAATTCGTTTATATCATAAATCTCAATTCCCAGTCCGAAATTCATTTATATCTACATCATCTTACATCATAATCATGATGGATCCCCAGTCTGTACAATAAATTTGGGGAATTTTATTTAACTGAACAACTTCAACCTCGACCTCAGAACTTGATTTTCTTTTTCTTCTTTTTCGTCTAGAATAATTAAATTTGGGGCCACCGGCGAATTACCTGGTAATTTCACGTGTGGCCGCCTCCCTGCCCCCAACGATCTAACGCAATTATCAAAGACGCTGATGGCCAACAGTAATTAGCCTCCGGTGAAAGTGCGCCGAATGGATTCGGGCTTGCACTTCTCACAAATGAAACCGGAAGATTGGAACGCGCGCCGGGGGCGGAAATGGAGTCGTCTGCAACGAAATACATCCGGAACTCGAGCGAAAATTATTATTTTCGTCATAATGCAGTCGTCTGCAGCGGGTGGGATTAAGAGGGGCAAGGAGAAGCCCTAGTGAAACGTTTTTAAGTAGAATGGTAAAGGTCGTGGGACTCAGAGAGCGCCATCTCTTAGCAGTAACGCTCTTTTGCTCCTACAGGTTTCTACCCGAAGCACGCACCCAACTATTTTTCATGATTATGTCTTCAATTGTTGAAAGGAAGGAAATTTCGAAGACTTACAAAGAGAGGAACCTAAAGATATTAAATTGCTTCTGTAACGCTTTGAATGTATTACAAGGCAAGTAATTACTCCGGTTCGGTGGATACATCAAACGGATAGGGGGATGTTTCGCGGTTTCAACCCTTTCACGGACGCCTACATATTGTTCTGTGGATTCCGGAGTTCATTTAGGTGTGTGCGCGCGCCCGGTTAATGAAAGGGTGTATCTTGTTGCAGGTGGTCTTTTCCACCCCGCCGATGACAGACAGGAGGTGGCGTTCCGCTACGCGGTGGAGAAGATCAACAACGACAGGACCATCCTGCCCCGGTCCAAGCTGAGCGCCCAAATCGAGAAGATGTCGCCGCAGGACAGCTTCCACGCGTCGAAAAAAGGTAATGGATAGCGAGCGCCCCCTGCGGGTGTCCTTCCTGACGCCGGAAGGACGCCGATGATTTATCGCGGGCCCGCCGCAGATGGATCGCTGTTTCGGCGCGATACCACCGTAATTTATATAATATATGGCATTCAATTTTGAGTGCTTGTTGCCAAGAACGAATTGGACTAATCAGCTCACTCTTAAGCGAGGGGGGGGGAGCGATTTACGACGTTTCCGTGCGCGTAATGCAGAGAGAGAGTGCACTGGAACTTATGAAGTCCATTAAAACGACGGCACCGTCTTAAATAAAAGCGGGCGCCGGATTCTTCTGGGAATTTATCGCGCCCTTATTCACCCGGAATTAAGTTAGATATCGCCGTCATATTGCACACTCAAATCGCGACGGTCGATGCGTACTCAGAAAGATAGAGTGCATCTCTAATTCGTGTTTTCACAAATTACTAATCCCAGTCCGAAATTCGTTTCCTAAATCCCAGTTCCAAATTCGATTATATCACAATTTATTACTTTTCAATTTTATGTTACGTTCTGAAACTTCCGCACGCAAATATGGCAACACCAGACAATTTTAGGCCATTCTAGAGATCGTCGTGGCAACCTCGATCGCCCCCAAACACCTCAGCGTACGCTTGATAATATCGATCGACGAAAACATCGATGACCTTTGCGTTTATTGGATGGAGCTGACTTCATTTGCTATTTCTCAGCGTCAGGCGACATCATTCCGTTCCGTTTCGTTTTGTGGGAAGCGTCATAACTCGTTCATCGGCGGCGGTGCTGTGTCGTGTGTTACGATTTATTGAGAACTCACCTACGACTTTATGGAAATTCTTTTACCCTGTCTAAGGCTTGGATTTTATTAGAATCAAGGTATGCACGTTCTGCTACCTACCTGTCCTGGTGGTCAGCAAATTTGATGGGAGGGCAAATTAAGTTCTTCAATCACCGCCGGCTAACTCTTGGGGGAAGGTCAAGGTCATGCGGAATCCCAAAGCAAAGGGGTAGAATTTTAAAATAAAATAAAAGCAGGGTGATAGTCAATTTTATTATTGTACAGGTGATCGACAAACGTATGTGTGTAGTCCTAGCGATACCACGAGTTTTATTTACCTACTTGAACGCCATCTTTACATCCAGGTTTAATCTAGCAACAATCTATTTATGGCCCCAAATTCTTATCTCCAGCCCGAAATTCATCTATCAAACAAACTCTTATTTCTAATTCGAACTTGTGGTGTAATTTTAAATGAAATGAAATTGCATAATCAGAAATTAACAGCGAAGTTCAAAGCCTGCCCAAATCCACACCGCACATTACCCAGTCATAGATCATACAGTCTGCGTTAAATAATGAAATCCTATTAAATTCCATACGCTCACTAGCTCGCTCGTACAATGTAAAATTAACAGACGCATAAACGGTTCCATTAGGCGAATCGCCTGGGCCATTAGGAGACAGCCGAAACGGCACGGCGAACGATAAACGACGCATTAGTGCGGGCAACTATTCAAGAAGATGAGGCGGAGACGTGAATAAGCGAGGCGCCCCTCGACACATTCCGAAACAATACACGCAAACTTCCCGGATTGTATTCCTGTCGTACGTCACCTCCCCCCCTCGGGGGCCGACGCGAGCAGCCCTGGAGGAGGCTGATGCTAAGTAACCGCCAGACCGGGATAATGAGCTTGTTAGAGCACGTCAGCAGCGTATGAACTCCATTTGCATATTTATTATTCAACGCGGAACGCGAGAGGGATTTTTAAACGCCCTCCTTCCTACTCGTGTCTGCTTGACTTTAACGTAATCACCGTAAACTGCGAAAGGCAGCCTCATTATTAGAGTACACCTACAACTCATAATCTGAGCTGACGACGTTCGGTTTGGGATTTCGATTTTAACTACTTCAAACCGAGTAATTTAATTTAATTTTTTCGCAGTCAAGTTGGAAACTCTACCGAAAACGGAACTGACTCTCTTTCTCTCACGCAGCGTTAATTAAAAAAATTCTTAGCTACCTTTTTGATCACGTGGGGCAATTAAATTTTAATATTTCTGTCCCGCGCGAAGCTTCCGGATGGTGAGTAGCTACCACGAGATGGCAGATGGGTGTGGTTTTATCAACTTTAGCGTGCAACGCAAGCAAGTTACGGAGATTTTGTCTCATTTTGCAAACTAAGCAGTGGTATCGAAGTGATAAGAACGAAAATTTTCCGGCATAATTCTAATAAGTTAGCACTGCTTTTCATTAGCTGTTACCCCAGGTAGCTCGGATGGAGAAGGGCGTGATATAAGGATGTTAAAATAAAGACGCCAGGGTGAATCTACCCAGCTGAAGATGTTATTGCGAAATTAATTTCCCAATATTATTTCGCACTCGCAATAGTTCTACGTAACAACCAGGAGATTTATTTGTACTCACTAGCTGGTTTAATAGAAATACAGCATATCGAAGCAATAAACAAGTTAAAAGAAGCGTTATACACTCACTTGTATTCGGTAGGTTGGAAACTACTTACAAAGGTCCGACGTAACTGTCAAAATTGTAGAGCGAACAAGATGGAGGATACACTAGCGCCACCTTAAAACGTGTTCATTAAAATTTCCTTATATGGTCATGTAATGTCTGACTGTCTGTTCCGCGTGGTATGATCACTTGTCTCTCTTTTGCATTATTCCAGTCAATAATATAAAAAACGTAATAAATTCCAATCTCAACCCTTTCGAATATAAAATCAAAAAAAATAAGCAAAATTATTTCGCTTGGCTCAACCGTCATTTTTCGTTCGCTCGGCTCGACCGCGTCATTTTTCGTTCGCCCGTGCTCTTGTGTGTTTCGTGTGTTACTACTGATAAAAATCTGGGAAACTTGTATGGACGTCGTCGGAAATTATATAACAGCACCACTGATGTCTAGGGAAAGTCTTTTAATTAAGTTCTCCGATCACCGCCGGCTAACTCTTGCAGGAAGGTCGAAGTCATGCGGAACCCCGAACCAAAGGGGTGAAATTTTAAAGTAAAGTAAAACTCATCAGTAATGCACCCTTGTTTTTATTTATATGCAACGTTGACACTGTAAACAAAACGTACAGTATATCGGATAGACAAGAAATGTCCAAGCAACGTGTCCAAAATTAAGTTAAAGTAAAAGCAAGTACGAATCAGTTTACAATGCATCTGAAGTTTAATAAAAAAAAAAACAGATGATAAATAAAACTAATCATCCGCCCTTCTCATATCCCAAAAGCGAATGTCCATGTCTCACGTCCGTCGATGTTAGTTAGGAATCCTCAAAACGACACGCCAAACATCTGGCAGATGTTGCTCCGTTTCAACAAAAAAGCAAATACCAGCAGGGAGTCACTCTTAGTTAATCAATCAATCAATCAATCAATCAATTTATTTAGTTCCATAAACAAAATTACATTGTGCGGAACAAGTCAAACTTAAGTCTAGAGCGAGGTAAGCTTAAGAAAAGTTACCAAAGTCAATTGAACAAATGAGTCATCACTCAAAAAATTGTTTTACTGAGTAAATACATTTATCTAATAAATAACGCCTTAAAACAATTTTAAAATTTTTTACATTAGGGGCATTTTTTATTTGCACAGGCAAGGCATTAAAGGCTTTCACGCCTAAAATACTAAGTGATTTATTGGTAACAGCAAGTCTACCAAATGGTACATGATAATAGTCTTTACTTTTGGTATTGTGGTGATGAATCATGTTGTTCTTTGTAAAATTTGATTGATTTTTATACACATGAACACATATTTCTAGAATAAAGACGCTATGTACAGTTAAAATATTATACCTGTTAAATAACTCACTGCATGAAGAACTGGCAGGAACATTGGCAATTGATCTAAGAATTCTCTTCTGAGCTATAAAAACATCTCCAATTGAAGATGAGCAGCCCCAAAAATTTATCGCATATCTTAGTCTAGACTCAACGTTACCACTTTGATGGCGTTAAAGTGGTATCCTCTCTTGTTCAGGTAACCAACCCTAAGATGGCGGACCAAAACGGCTAGCATACGCCATTAACCGAGACGTTTCACAATGATGCCTCCATAGGTTTCTCTAGCTTGCCTCCGGTAAAGCATCCGGAACGTCGGCGTCGTGGGGGTGGACAGAAGGCGAAATAAGATAATGTAATATATACCAAAAAGAAAAAGAGAAAAAGAAAACCTAGATAAAGGAAAACACGGATTACGAACCAACGTGACTGCGCCGTAGAATCGACTGATGGGTTTGGAAAGGCCCGCAGAATGAAAGGCCTTGGACTCACAGAAAACAATTCACAACCGGATTATTACATCCGTTTACTTTTTCATTCCAATGAAAATTTAACCAAAAGCGAGAACAATTCTCCATGCGGTCTGATTGCCAAGCGAGCAGCCACGAACTTTTAGTCGGGCAGCTTACAATGCGCAATGTTTGGGGTGGGAAGAAGAAACACATGTTTCGGATGGGCGAATGGCAAGCCTAGAATTCTACCTGAGACAGACTCATTACAACAAAGAAGGGGTGCAAGGAGGCGGCTCCTTTGGTGGTCAAAGCTCCAGAAGGTCAAACGCTGATGCGCCCACGTTTCCGCCAATATACAGGATGACCCAAAAACTAAAAATGAATTTAGCCAAACTCTCCAATTATTTACTTCTGCTAACACCTTTCTCAAGTAATAATAAATCTTTTGAATTTGGAATGAAATTTATAACCGAATATCGTTCAGATAATTTTAAAATCCAAGTTAGAAATGCCATCGAATAATATTTAAAATTTTGAATTTCTATGAATTTTGAAAGTTTTACATTTGAATTACACGAATTACTAGTAGCTCCTCTAAATTTTCCAGTAAAATGGTTATGATCTCTTACTCTATAGAAATCATTTGTAAACTTTTTATTACAAATACAACAGTTATTAGATTCTGTCAGTTTTTCATATTTGGAATGAAATTTATATCCGAAGTTAGAAATATCATCGAAGTTTTAAATTTAAATTACATGAATTACAAGCAGCTCCTCTAAATTTTCCAGTGGAATGACTGTGATCTCTTACTTTATACAAATCATTTGTAAACTTTTTATTACAAATATAACAGTAATTAGATTTTGTACATTTTTTTCGTACTTTCTGGTGTTGATATTATTTCTTTATTAATTCTCCTAACCTCATTATATCATTCACCAAACTCAATTAGTGAATTGTTAAATAATTTCATTAATTCTTCTACGTTATCACTTCGTATTAATTTTGTTCCATCAATTGTATTCAAATAGAAACTGTTTGGAATATATTCACGAATATATTCAGATTTTTTAGCAACTTCTTTTTTAATAAGCATTCAATGTCAAGTGGATGACATAATTCAGCTTCACAAGATTTATAGGATCTAATGTTATTAATTCCAGACATCTTGACATTCTTTGATGCTACTTCGTTGCAAGGTCGTCTCGCCACCATAATGGCGATACCGGTTCGAAGATTATTTCTTTATATTAACCCTAAACGAGGAGGTCGCACGCTGGTGACGTTCTGCCGAGTATCTGTTTATGCTGTTACTGCATAAACGGACTGGGGTTTAGGGAATTATGATATAAACGGTATTCGGAATGGGGATGGGGAACTGTGATGTAAATGAATTTCGGACTGGGGTTGGGGATTTTGTGATATATGCGAATTTTATACTAGAAATAGGGACTTATTATACAGACAACCCTGGGCCACCTTATTGAGCTGCCGGCTTTCCAGATACTAGCCCCCCCCCTCCCAATAAAATTATTATCTGTGAGGGACGGGTGGTTAAAAACGATAAAACGAAAGTCCCTATTAAGACGCTATAATCTTCCAGCTATCACGACGAGAGTAGAAGTTTTCATATTATGCGATACTCTATGTCTTAACAATCACAATTTTCCACTACTTCTTAGTTTTTTACCAAAATTTTAATTAAACATAGGAGAGCCAGATAGCAACTCTTTGTTTACGCTTGCCTGGTTTAAGCTTTAGACCTTGCCTTCCACTATATATGTATCTATTAGGGTTCTTTAAAAGAGATTTAATCGAAAATAATGAGAAATTGTATATATTCGATATAAAAATCGTATATCATTAACAATTGAGGCAATTTTTAAGAAATACTTATAAATGTAATTAGTCAATCTGATATCATGCAAAGTGACGACGATATCGTACTAAAACAATTCAAATTCACGTTCAGAATAATTTTATAACAAAGGAGGAACAACATTTCTAAACGTTTAGCTAAATGGCAGACAGATTTATGTTTTGTCATCAAACCATGATACCAGATGGAAAGGAACAGACGGATTTTCGGAAATTGATCGCACACTATGACATTCTTTAACCATAATTCACACCCTCAGACTCTCGGTGGTGGTTACGACCAAACGAATATTTCTGAATGATAACTTTCGTTTTTCAATGGAAAATCCGATTACTTTACATGTAGGCCACTTTGCCTATGAGTTATTGTAATTCTCATGTTTGTTTAGGCTTGCATAAGGCCGGTTTCTTCGATGAGTTATCTTGGCAGCTGCTTGATGAAGCAATATGCAGCTGTTACCCCTCAAAAGCAATTTCACTGTAAAGGTCTTTCTGGGGAAAGACACGTTGACCGTAGATTACCAATCTACGCAGCGGTAAATCCAGCGTCATCCGTGGCCAAACAATGAAGTAAACTAAAGGTGACGATTTTTTTAAAGTAAAACTACAGCAATTAAAAAGATATTCCAAAGTTCAAAGTCGCAGTAAACTTTTCAGGATGGTCCTTTTTAATGTTCAAAACAGACGACATCAGGAGGCTAGAATGTCGCCGTCAGGGAAGTCCCGTACGTCCCTGAATTTTATTAAAATCCTCCAACATGACAGCTGTTTATTTGTTTCTGACGAAGGCGAACATTTGTCTCGGCGGTTTCTAGGGTGGCACGAGGGGGCGCGAACTCGACTCCGTGATATATAACTCCTTGCCACCACCATCCACTTAATTCCTCTTCCGCTCGCCAAACATAAATATCCGTTTTGCGTTACGTCTATTTTCTTTTTTTTTTTTTTTTGTTAATATAAAAACAATTGAGTGCACGTAATCTCATTTGCGTGCCCCCAGCACGCTCGTAAAAACTACGCGCTTCCCACCGCAAAATACGGCCGCATTAATTCTCGCCCGGAGTTTTTACTGCGGGCCCTTAATTACCGCAGAGAGACACCGGCCCTAATCCGGAATTTCAATGTTTCGGGGAGGATCAGCCGCATGCGGACTTGCAATTTCCGGGCTGATCCTTCTCCTTACGCGGACACGGACGGCGGGCTTCGCAAACCGGAAAACGTAACGAGGAAATAAATTCTTGAAAAATCCCCTCGTTTCGTCTTGATACAGATTTAATGAGACGCTCGAAAATGAGGGATTTCAAAGTAATCATAAATGTTAAGCTAGCTTTCGCTTGAAAGAATTCCATTGGTTAAGTCAGGTGTTAAAAGGCGTGGCAAGCCAATTTGCTTGGTGATTAAGTGAGAGAGCGATTGGTGGTTACGTTCAATCAATCATAAACCAATCGGACCTCCGCCTTCAAAATAAGTGAGAGTTTTTTTGTTTGTTTTCAGTTTGCCATTTGTTGAGGAGCGGCGTCGCGGCGATCTTCGGGCCTCAGTCGGCGCACACGGCCAGCCACGTCCAGTCGATATGCGACACAATGGAGATCCCTCACTTGGAGACCCGTTGGGACTATCGTCTGCGCCGGGAGAGCTGTCTCGTAAACCTTTACCCTCATCCGACTACCCTGTCGAAGGTATTATTGATTGACGACCGGCCACATTTGCTAACGGAACCTCGTAAAGGGCCTTCGTGATCCTTGAATGATCGCCTCCCGGAACAAAGCGTTTCGCCGTCGTCTTACGAAAGCGAATAATTTGTACGGATTTACAATGAGTTGAAGCCGAACGCATTGCAAAACCGTACAAATTTTTCCGTAACCGATCCTCCTTTTTCTATTTGCATAAATGTATGCGAAATTCCGGTGGAATGAAGTCCGATAATTCCGGTAAACACGCTCATGCAAATTCCGGTGGCCTCTTGAAACCCCCGTCCCGTCTAGTAATGTATGCGGATAATTAAAGTTTCCGAACGCTTAATGCATATTTACTTCCCCCGTTTTACGACTGCATCCGTTGCTCTGGAGTTTACTGGAGCCCGGAGTCTGCATGAGCTTTATTTGTGTTTGGAGTCTAGTAGATTGTTTCGCAAAAAAAAAAGTGCTTAGCACTCGCTTCGAAGCCTAATAATCAGCTTCAGACTTAAACAGTGTTATAAAGGGAGATCGATATAATGGTTAGCTTTCTTCGGCAATAAAAATCGCGCGTCTTTAAGGAAAGAGCACGTTTTGCGCCCGCATAAATATTTCACCGGATCTAACGAGGCCCCTTTGCACCTCCGTCCTTCGATGACGCGCGGCGACGTCCGCTCGACGAATTGAATTTCAAATCACCTCGACCCGTCTTTGACCGACGGGGCGCCCTTTCCGAGGTTAACGCTCAAAGGAATCGAAATTTAAAAATTTCAGCTCGGCCTCTCCCATTTCAGGCTTACGTCGACTTGGTGAAGGCGTGGGGGTGGAAGTCGTTCACCATCATTTACGAGAACAACGAGGGGTTGGTGCGGTTACAAGAGCTCTTGAAAGCCCACGGCCCCTACGAGTTTCCCATCACCGTTCGACAGCTGGGAGAGGGAACTGATTACAGGTATTCACTTGTTTCCAAATTTTTTAATCATTACATACATCAAGTAAATGGGCGTGACATAGATTTGTTCTTGACCTACCAATCGCATCAATTTAACTGGCAAGCGTAGCTCCTCCCACTTTAAACTTCTCAAACGAAAACATTTTTTCATCAACTACCAATCACGTCATCCAGCCCATGGGCGTAACATAGATATGTTCTTGAGCTGCCAATCGCATCAATTTAACTAGCAAGCGCAGCTCCACCCACTTTAAACTTCTCAAACGAAAACATTCTTTCATCAACTACCAATCACATCATTTTAACTGGTGGACGTAGCTCCGCCCATTGCGTAATTCCATCTGTACATCAACCAATGAAAGCACTCATAAATAAAATTGTTATATGAGTAGGCGTGGTCAAAGGATAAGCATGGAAATATTTCTTCCTTTTTTTTAAATCCTCCGCCGAGAAAATTGATGACACGGAAAATCCTCGATCCCTGGGGAGGGCAATTTACTCGGGAAAGATCTTCTTAATTAGCGCCCGCGCTTGAAATAATCCACCCTTAATGAAGTCACCTGACGAGAAACAGCTGAACATCGTCGTCCGATAAGGGCATAATTTAATTGGACTCGCTCGTTTTTACGGACCCCCTCATAATGAAGATGGATCTAAATTGGATTGCGGTGGCGGGGAAGGAGCAGAAGCTCCACGGGATTGCAACTGCAGGAATGGTTGCGTTTTCTCCCTAAAAATTTCTTATTCGTGTGTAACTTGCGAAACAAAGTTGGGTTCGTCGTGTAGTAAATGAATTAATGTTTTCACGTGAATTCCGGAGCTAATTCAGAGCAGTCTCGTAATTGGCGGCGCGTCTCAGAACTTCGCTTACGTACTTACCTGCTGAAAAGGAAGTGCCTTATCAAACCTTAATGAGATCTAATCTGCTTCTTGCCGTTGTGAACGTCAAGTTTTAGGCGAATAAAACATGAGGACGCGGAGCTTTGATTTCGAACCCCTCCTAAATTTCTACGAATAAATTTGAGCTTTCAGCTTTAAGCCGTCAGCGGCATCACACATCAAGAGAATTTAGAAAAAAAGGCTCAATGTGCTCACTATTGGCCCATTTTCGATATAACTTTGTGATGTTATCTGAAAATCTAAATAAGCTCCGCCCACATTGAGTTACGATTGGCGCAGGTGACTCAAACGCATCTCATTTAGAAACTGCATCTACGGTCGATATCTGTACTCGCTTTGATTATACCGTATTCTAACTTTTATTCTTTCTTTTTTTTTGATTGAAAGTAAGCTCCGCCCACCATGTAATTTCTGCAATCTTTTTTTATAGAAGGTAAGCTCAGCCCACTATGTATCTTTTCACTTTAGGTCATCCGCGGCATTAAAGGCCAGGAAATTTTTTTAAATGTTCAATACGTTCAGCATATGATACGGTAATACCTGCACCAATGCAAACAAAGCTCCTCCCATCATGAATCGAGACAACATTCCGATTGTTACAGGTGATTCAAATTCATCTGCAAAAACAAATGACTAAGTTACATCTACGACCATCTTGGTTACACTACATTCTGACTTTTAATTTTTTTAAATTGAAAGTAAGCTCCGCCCACAATGTATCTTTTCACTTTAAGTCATCAGCGGCATCACGCTTGAAGAGACTTTTTTTTAAATGAAAGTACAAAACGCTCAGCATTGACCCATCTTTAGTGCAAGATTGTAATGTTTCCGGTAAATCAAATAAGCTCCTCCCACCGTGAATTGGAACATTCCGATTGGTGCAGGTGGTTCGACGCCTTTACAAAAACAAATGACTAAATTAAAACTGCGATCGATATCTATGTCCACTCTTCTCGATTTTAATCTTCCTTTGTTTCTAATTGAAAATAAACTCCGCCCACAATGTAGTTTTCCGCTTTAAGCCATCCATTGCATCAGACACCAAAAGAAATTTTTAAAAAACAATGTTCAATGCACTCACCTTCGGCCCACCTACAGTAATGTTTTCAACAATCCAAAATAAGCTCCTCCCATCGTGAATTGAGGCGCATTCTTATTGGGGCAGGTGATTCAAACGCATCCGCAAAAACAAATGACTAACGTCGATATCTATCTTCATCTTGATTAGGTATGCCATGTTCTCGCTTTTAATAATTTCTTTTTAATCGAGAGTAAGCTCCGCCCACAGTTATTTAACTCTTTTAACTCCAAGTAAGCTCCGCCCACAGTGCATTCTGATTGATGAGGGTGATTCTAGCACACCCAATCAATAAGAAGACGTCCACCCTCATCTATATTTGCTGTCGACATTGTCCGATTAAAGTTTATTCAAGTTAAACTTAGCTACTACTTTATTAAAGTACTGAAACGACATTCTGATTTTTACTGATGATGCAAGTTATTTTCAACCAATAACGGGTGATCAATTCGAATTTTAAACCCATGTTCCATCTCGTTGACTTATAAAATCGATCATCGTCTGTTTAGTCTGATTGATTCTGGTTAATCTAAGGTATCCTGTGTTTTTATTTAACATATAACAGTTAGCTCCTCCCATAGTCTAGCTAAATCCCTCCCACTGTGTAACAGTAAGCTTCCCCATTGTGTAGCACTGAGCTCCTCCCACAGTACAACAGAAGCTCCTCCCACAGTGTAACAGAAACTCCTGCCACAGCGTAACGCGTTTTACACCAATAAAACGAGATCAATGCGATTTGAAACCACTAACAAACAGGTCAACGTCTGTGCGTTAGTAATCGTTTTTTATTTAACATGTAACAGTTAGCTCCTCCCTAAGCGTAACAAAACTAAGCTCCTCCCACAGTCTAAGCTCCTCCCATTGGTAACAGTACGCTTCCCCCACAGTGTAGCAATAAGCTCCTCCTACAGTACAATGAAACTCTTCCCACAGTCCATAGAAGCTCCTCTCACAGTGCAATAGAAGTTCCTCCCACAGTGTAAAAGTATCCTCCTACCTCAATATATTGACACAACATTTTCATAGGTGGATTATGTTTTTTTTTTAATGTTATTGTTTAGTCACGTTGCAGATTGTTTAATCGATTTTTCAATTCGAAATAAGCTCCTCCCACAGTGTCTCGGATTAATATACTGATTGGCGCTAGCGATTCAATCAACTTCCTACTATTGTTTTTTATTGTTTTCTTGCCGACTTTCGCTTGTTTATTTACTGAATCACGGGTGTGTTTAGAGTCCCACTCTTCTGCGTGTATTCGCGAGCATTCGCTCCATTATGTTGGATTCCAACGACTTCGCAGAATTCCTTGAATACATAATTAATTAAAACCGAAAAAGCGTCATGAGAGAACGGGGTGGAGGGTGAGGTCGCGGGGGCGGGGGCGAAGCAAAACGTCGCCCGTTTCTTTCCCGGCAATTAACCGAAAATTAATGAACGTTCGCCTGTTTGTCCTTTCACGCTTCGCCGTCAGCTCAGCCTCTCACCTTTTCGCATTTCGTCAACGCCGGCAATTAATCTTAATTACACCACCCCCACCCCCCTGTGAAAAATAGTCGAATATTCAATGCACGGCGATTTAAAATTTTTTTCGACTTAAAAACTGGCACTTGGGAATGGGATTTGAAAGAGATGTGGTTCATTAGGTTTGAATTCTTTCCAGGCCGCTCCTGAAGCAGATCAAGAACTCCGCGGAGTCCCACATCGTGCTTGATTGCTCCACAGAGAGGATCTACGACGTCCTCAAGCAGGCCCAACAGATCGGCATGATGAGCGACTATCACAGTTACCTCATTACGTCTCTGGTGAGTTTTTTTTTTTTTATTTAGGTTTGGTCACGTGGTTCTCAGTTTTATTTGAAGGCTCTATACAATCACATATTACTTTTATTTCTCGAATGGACTTGTTTTGATAGGAGCTGAGTGTGGAATTCGTTTTTCTTTTTTTTAGGATCTTCATGGCGTCGACTTGGAGGAGTTCAAGTACGGAGGTACCAACATTACCGCCTTTAGACTGGTCGATCCTGAAGGTCCCGACGTAAAACGGATCGTCCGCGATTGGACCATGAGCGAAGCGAGGAATAGGAAATCCGACATCACCAACTTAGTAAGGGTTTGAAACAATTCTTCTCCATTCCTCTCCAATTCGATTTCAATCACAAATTCCTCAGTTCAACTTGCTCCCAATCGGCCTTCCTCTTCCTCTTTTATTTATTGCCAATTATTTCATGACGAGAACTTAAAAATTACATGTAAATATGTATGAATATAAAAAAAGACAGGCGCATCCACTAGAATGACACATTTCGCGCGTATTTCGCGCGTTCAAGATTGACACTGAATGTGGCGGTGCTTCCCCTCTAGGGAATCAAACGAAATTCGCGCGTCACATCCTCAGAAATTCGTTTATTCCCGGCGAAATTTGTTTCTATTTCTCTGAGGGGCAATGCGGGAACGCAAGACATTTCGCGTTCTCCTCGCAATTGTCCCCCCTTAACGAGTTCTAACTTTATCTTGTTTGCCGTTGTGCTTCTGCTGCTGCCGCTCGGATTCCAGGACAACAATACCTTCGTCAAGGTGAGTACCTACGAGGAAAACTCCCACCACGCCCCTGTTTTGGGGCGACATCAAAGATATCAAATCGAACAAAGCGCGTTATTAATTAATTTCACGCGGCACAATTAAACTTCTAGTTCCTTTTTCATACAGAAAGGACGAAATATTTTTACGCTCGTTTTGAGAAAGACCTAAATAAACTAAATTTCTATAAGTTACGAGAAAGTGTTTCACGTAACGCATACAGGTGTCTTCCAACGTTTGAAGGTCAGGCGCACCGGCGCCGCGTCGATGACTTTACGACAAAATTTTAATTACTTCTAATTCAAATTAAAGCATCTTGAGCTTTTTGGTGGAAAACCGATAGAGCGAAACGTTGATAAATGAGCGTATTCAAGATTGACTTGGCGACGCCCCAACCCAGTTTTTTTTTTAATGTAAATTCGTTGCGCAATTAACATCGCATGAATATCGATCGCCTCGTCCGTAACTCCTGATGAGACAATAATGGTCGGTTGCAGGCGGAAACCGCTTTGATGTACGACGCTGTCCATTTGTTCGCCAAAGCTCTGCACGATTTGGATACCAGCCAACAAATCGACATCAAACCCCTAAGCTGCGACGCTGTGGACACATGGCCTCACGGCTATAGCCTCATCAATTACATGAAAATCGTAAGTAGACCGTTAACACCACCACCACCCCCTCCTCCGGCATTAAACTCAAAGCGAACGGAGGGGCGCATCCATTACGACGTGTTTCAGGTGGAAATGCGCGGCCTAACCGGCGTCATAAAATTCGACCACCAGGGATTCAGAAGTGACTTCGCACTCGACATCATCGAACTAAGCAGGGACGGCCTGAAGAAGATCGGGACGTGGAACTCCACGGAGGGCGTCAATTTCACCCGCACCTACGGCGAGGTCTACACCCAGATCGTCGAGATGATCCAAAACAAGACCTTCATAGTGACCACGATTTTGGTAGATAACCCCCCTCCCCCCCGCCCCATTCAATTTGCAAAATAAATCAATCACTTTTGCGCCCCATCAGAGTTCCCCGTACTGCATGAGGAAGGACTCCAGCGAGAAACTGACCGGGAACGCCCAATTTGAAGGTTACGCCATAGATCTAATCCACGAGATCTCGTGCATCCTCGGGTTCAACTACACCATCCGTTTGGCCCCCGATGGAAGATATGGCTCGTTGAATAAGGAGACGAAGGAATGGGATGGGATGATCCGGGAACTCCTCGACCAAAAAGCGGATTTGGCCATCGCGGATCTGACCATCACGTTCGATCGCGAGCAAGCCGTGGATTTCACCATGCCTTTCATGAACCTAGGGATCAGCATACTCTACAGGAAACCCATCAAGCAACCGCCGAATTTGTTCTCGTTTTTATCGCCCCTCTCCCTCGACGTCTGGATTTACATGGCCACGGCCTACCTCGGAGTTTCCGTGCTCCTCTTCATCCTTGCAAGGTACGAAGGTAAACCTTCAAGTACCTATTCAAAACGAGTCTTGCACAGATTTACACCGTACGAGTGGCAGAACCCGCACCCCTGCAACCCCAACCCGGATCACCTCGAGAACCAGTTCACCTTGTTTAACTGCATGTGGTTCGCCATAGGGTCCTTGATGCAGCAGGGCTGCGATTTTTTGCCCAAGTAAGTACCGGAAGGCGCTCGCTCAGCTGTTCGTTGCGGTTGCAGGTTCAGCCCCTACGAATGGGACAACCCGCACCCTTGCAACAGCGAACCCGACGTCTTAGAGAACCAGTTCACATTGTTGAATTCCTTGTGGTTCACCATCGGCTCGCTGATGCAGCAAGGCTCGGATCTAGCACCAAAGTAAGTAGCTTGGTGACTACCTCAAAGTCTTGCTGTACCAGTACCCCCCCCCCTAAATAAACTTGCATCTACTCCTCTCTTTAACGACTTAATTTGCGCAGGGCCGTTTCGACTCGAATGGTCGCGGGGATGTGGTGGTTCTTCACGTTGATCATGATCTCGTCGTACACCGCCAACCTCGCGGCTTTTCTCACCGTAGAAAGGATGGACTCGCCCATCGAAAGCGCCGAAGACCTTGCGAAGCAGACCAAGATTAAATACGGGGCGCTACGAGGTGGTTCGACCGCCGCTTTCTTTCGGGTAACACCGCCCCTTCATCATTTACACCAATTAGATGCACGAGGGTGACTTTACAGGACACGAACTTCTCGACTTACCAAAGGATGTGGTCGTTCATGGAGTCTGCCAGGCCTTCGGTTTTTACGGCGAGTAACATCGAGGGGGTCGAGAGGGTGGTGAAGGGGAAGGGTAGCTACGCTTTTTTGATGGAGTCGACGTCAATCGAGTATGTCATCGAGAGGAATTGCGAGCTCACCCAAATAGGGGGAATGCTCGACTCCAAGGGGTACGGAATCGCCATGCCACCGAGTAAGAGGTTACCAATGTAACAGGGAGGATTTGGGGTTGTTAAGAAAATGTCTTGCAGATTCTCCTTTCAGAACGGCGATCAGCGAAGCGATCCTAAAACTGCAAGAAATAGGGAAGCTCCACATCCTCAAGACGAAATGGTGGAAGCAAAACCGAGGTGGTGGGGCTTGCAGGGTGCGCAATTCTAAACGAGGGGGGCAAGCTTGAGGTTTTAGATTTGATTGGTTGCAGGATGAGACGACGAAAACAAGCAGCACGGCGAACGAATTGGGATTGGCGAACGTCGGAGGAGTGTTCGTGGTTTTGATGGGTGGTATGGGGGTGGCGTGCGTGATCGCGGTGTGCGAGTTCGTTTGGAAATCTCGGAAGGTAGCGGTGGAGGAAAGGGTGAGCAGCATTCTACACGACACGTAGCTATAAGGTTGCCCGTAGTTCAATAGGTAATTCACCAACCATGAGACTTGCAAGTTGTAACCTCTGAACTTTCCCATGTCTTGTATTCGGGCCACCCTGATTAATATCGCTTCGTGAAACCAAGAAGACCAAAAGAAGCAATATTGATCAGTTTCAAATCAATATAATATGGATCAAAAAAAATAATAAATCGACTGTAAATATGAGCTTCGCGTGCCCAAAATCGGGGTGCTTCAACCTCTGCATGTTTCCCTCGAATAACGAATTTACTGACAATATCGCGGTTTCAAGGACGTCTGTGTATATATTGTCATACTACATATATTGTCGTGCAGTTCTTGGTGGATAACTATCTAAGTTTTTCGACATTGTTTTGGCTCTCTTGATTTTCTGGATAAGCAGGAGGTAAGTGGGGGCAAAACCCAAATAGAAAAGAGGCGGAAGGTCGCGTTGTGAAAGCTCGACGTGTTTCAGATGCTTCACCAACGAGACCTACCGCCTTTTCCTTACAATCCATAAATTTATGCTTTTGCAATTTCCGAAAAGAATTGGGGCAATAGAATTTGGGACCTTAATAATTTCACTCTAAGATTTACGCTATGCCAAAATAATTTGGACCTTTTTGATATCAATTGGGCGCACTTTTGGTCACTCCAAAGTTATTTCAAATTTAATTTAGACTTAGATAAGTTGTTTGAGACCCCACCCATTGCCTCTGAAATGAAAAAAGCAAGACAAAACTAGATCAAAACAGTTTGGGGCCTTCCAAGACCTCAGTACGTCGTGAAGAGATCGCTTTGGGTCACAACAAATTCAGTTTGAACTAACCCAAAATTGCTTGAGGTTCTACACGACCGCAGTGATGTTTTTGTTGTTGTTGTTTCGAATTTAATTCGGACTTAGTCAAAGTTTTTGGAGCCCCACTTGGCCATAGTGATGCCTTTGGACGTCCACAAAATTAAAGAAACAATATAAAAGTAGACCAAAACAGTTTCCGGCTTTTTATAGCCTTAGTACGCCCTTTGGGCTATTGGAAATAATTCAATTTAACTTGGCCAAGACTGTTAGGGGGCTCCAATCGACTATGGTGCTATTTTTGGAACATTCCAAAGTTATTTCAAATTGAATTTAGACTTGACCAAGGTTGTTTGGAGCCCCACTTGACGGTGGTAATGTCTTCGGACGTCTGTAAGATTAAAGAAATGAAATAAAATCAGGCCAAAATAGTTTGGGTCTTTCCATGGTAACAGCACGTCCTCCAGAGGTTACTTTGAGTTAATGTAAATTCAACTTCAACTTGGCCAAAGTCCTTTGGAGCTCTTTTTGACCATAGAGACGTCTTCAGAAGTGTCTAAGATTGAAGAAACAAATTTAAACCTGACCAAAATACTTTGGGGCTTTCCATAACCCTTCAGACATCACTTTAAGATCGGTTTGAACCAAACCAAAACTGCTTGAAGCTCTAGATAACCTCTGTGATGTTTTTAGAACACTCCAAAGTCGTTACAAATTCAATTTGAGCTTGGCCAAAGCCCTTTGGAGCTCCTTTCGTCATAATGACGTCTTCAACCATTTCTAAATTTAGAGAAACAAAGTAAAATCATGCCAAGATAGTTTGGGTCTCTCTACAATAGTTCAGACATCACTTTGAGATCAGTTTGAACCAAGCCAAAATTGCTTGAAGCTCTACATAGCCACTGTGATGTTTTCAGAACATTCCAAAGTCGTTGCAAATTCAATTTGAACTGGGCCAAGATCCTTCACAGCTCCTTTTGACCACAGTGACGTTTTCAGATGTTGCTAAAATTAAAGAAACAAAATAAAACTAGGCCAAAACAGTTTGGAGCTATCCACGATCTCAGTTTGGTCTTCAGATATCACTTTGTGTTATTGCAAATTCAAAACCAAAATTCCTTGAAGCTCTAATTGACCACTGGGATGTTTTTGGAACACCCCAAAGGCGTTGCAAACTCAATTTGTACATGACCGAAGGCGTTTGTAGATCCTCTTGAGTCTCCAGACTGTTCTGGAATTAAATAAAGTCAGGCATGACCTTGACCCACTCTATTTGAACTGGGTAGAAGCAAAATTTAGAAAAACAAAAGAAACTAAGGCAGAACAGCTTTGGGGGTTGGTGAAGTCTTTGGATTGTATTCTTTCATTGCTGCAAATTTAGTCTGGACCTACACACACCTAATGACCTACACATCATCTCAAATGCAAGAAATTAATCCTTTTAGGCTTTTTTGGACTTTAATGTGGCCCAAAATTTAGGGAAATGGACCAAAAGCAATTTGAGCTACGCCAAAATTATTTTAAGCTCTTACATGACCCCAGTGAGGTCTTTCGACTGTACCAATGTTAAAGCAAAATTACACCCACGACCTTAGTGACGTCTTTAGGCCATTTCAGATTTAAGAAATTGTCTTAGTGGGTCAAAGTAGATCTCTGCAATCGTTATAAAAAGGTTTGGACTTAGAACCAACCACTGGATGACTTGTCCAAATGACTTCGGCTTACTTTTTTTGTTGTTTGATTTGATTGTTTTGGCCTAAAATTGCTGTTGTTTTCCGTAGTCGTCGCTTTGCACTGAAATGGCGACCGAACTCCGGTTCGCGCTCAAATGCCACGGCTCGACGAGACCATCCCGGAAGAAGGAGAGATCGAGCGGATCCTCTTCCGGGATTATGGACGACGGCCACTTCCATCCCCTCGGTCCGTACACCTCGTACGGCTTCGTGGGGAAAGATCCCCTGAGCTAAAGTGCTATGGTATATTTTCGGGCTCGGCTTCTACACACCAAAAAGCTTTCCTCAACATAAATCAGAATCAAAGAAGCAACAGTAAGTACAAAACGGCGGCGTATCATCACGAATGGCTTCAGAAAATAAAATATATCATATCACTTTTTATTAGGTACCTAACATTCTATTTTTTTATATTACCATACACCCTTGCTTACTATATATATACGAGGGTCGCTCGAAAAGTATAGGTCCGTAGGCAATCGATGTGTGCAACTGCCAAAACACTGTTAAAGAACTTTCTGTCTCTCTCTCTCCCTCTGTAGATCTAGTGTATACCTCCTCGACGTGTGTATTCTTTTCATCTCGTGGGACGTAGTCAAAAGGAGGCGGGGCTCAAAACCCAGGGGGTTTCTATTAGATGATGATGATGACGATGATTACTGAATGTACATACTATTTCATTGTTTGTATCTGTGTGGCATTTACATGTTAAGGGCCTTGTTGGCCTGTAATTCTCAAATAGCAAATAAATTTATTCTATTCGTTTTTCAGGCTGGTGTTTCAATAAAAACCTTTCATTCAAACGACCAATTCGTTCCTAATTAACAAACCCCTATCAAATCTCGAAACTAATAGTTTTCCTTTGTAGCTCCTAACTATCTCTGCTTTTTCATAATAATCGACAGAGTTTCAAGACGCGACCGCTTATAACAAAAAGAAGAAACTTAAAAAGCATTGGCAGTTGTCAAGAAGTAAAAGGAAAACGTAAGATCGTCGATGAAAGAAAATAAAAGACGATCGTATGTGAAAAACTGAAGACGTCGTAAATAAAAAAAAAAAACGGACAAAGAAGAGAAAGAAAAAGCAAAAAGTTATGAAAAAAAAAATACGGGATGATTAAAACAGAAAATAATATAAATCAACCGTCATTTGTTTTCCTTTGTAATACTTAATTATATCTGCCTTTTTATAATAATCGAAAAAAGAAACTTAAAAAACCAAAAATAAAAAAAAAGGAAAATCGTCGATGAAAGAAAATAAAAGACGATCTAATATGAAAAGTAGATGGCGAAAATTTAACAAAAAAAAAAAAAAAAACAATTATAGATCACGTTTTGTTTTTATTTTTTCATTTTTCCATTTGTCTGTTGTTTTATTTTGAATTTGAATCGTCTTTTCTTAATTTTTTTTTGTTTTTTGTTTTTAAAGGCGTTGACCAAGTTCTTCTTCGTGTTTCTGTTGATTTCGTTTTGCTTTTGTTCTCTTTGATCAATCGATTTCTCCTTTTCTTGTTCAACTGTCTTCTTGTTTTCCTTTGTTTGTGGGGTTCGCACGTTGCCTCATCGACCGTCATAATGCATTTTGACAGCTGTCATTTTGACGTTTTGCAGTTAGCCGTTATTATGACGGTCGCTGAGCAACGTGCATGCTCTAAAATGCAATCGCTTCTTTCAAAAAGAATAAAAATAGAAAAAAAAACTTAGAAATGACAGCTGACAAAAATAAAAAAGTAATAATATTGTCGGTGAAAGAGAACAAAAGACGGTCGAATATGTAAAGTAGATGTCGAAAATTAAAAAAACACACAAAGATAGAAAAAGCAAAAAATTATGCAGAACGATTGAAATATAAAAAAAAATATTATCAATCAACCGTCTTTTGTTTGATTTTGTCATTCTTAATTACATCTGCCTTTTTATAATCATTGATGGTGTTTTATTTTTACTTTTTCATTTGTCCGCTGTTTTCATTTTGAATTTGAGTTCTCTTTTTTTAATTTCTCGATTGCGTGTTGTTTTTTTTCTATTCTATTTTTGGAGCAACTCGATCGTCTTTTGTTTTTAAATGCGTTTGCGCTTTGAATTTGAATCGTCTCTTCTCTAATTTATCGGTTGCGTATCGTTTTGTTTTTGTAGCAACACGATCGCCTTTTGTTTTTGAAGGCGTCGATTAAGGTCTTCTTTTTCGTGTTTTTGATAAAAAAAAAGAAAGAGAACGCAAAAAAAATATATGAATAAATACAGGATGATTGAAACAAAAAAATAATACCAATCTTTTCTCATTTTTAACTATCTCTTTATATTCATCGATCGTGTTTTATTTTTATTTTTCGTTTGTCCGTTGTTTCCATTTTGAACTCGAATCCCCTTTTCTTAATTTCTCGATTACGTGTTATTTTCTTTTTCTTTTGTTTTTGTTTTTTGTTTTGGAAGGCGTTGTCTGTCTTCTGTTAGTTTCGTTTTGCTTTTGTTTTCTTTGATCAATCAATCTCTACTTTTTTGATCAATTATCTCTTTGTTTACTTTTGTAATTCTATCTCAGCTTTTTTATACTCGATCGTCTTTTGTTTTCAAAAACGTTGTCTAAGTTCCCCCTCTTCGTGTTTCTATTGATTTCGTTTTGCTTTTGTTTTTTTTTCTTTTGATTAATCGATTCCTACTTTGTTTGGTCAATTGTTTCTTTTTTATTTTCCTTTGAAATTTATCTTTGCTTTTTTATAATGCTCGGCCATGTTAAAAAAAAATAAAACACAATCGCTCATTATAAAAAGAAAAAAACATAAAAAGCAAAAACAATTGCCAAAAATTAAAAAATCAAGGAAAATTGTCGTTGAAAAAAAATAAAAGACGATCGAATATGAAAAGAAGATGTCGAACAATAAAAAAAAAATGAAGAAATGCAGGACGATTGAAACAAAAAAGTAATATCGATTAACCGTCTTTTGTTTGTCATTCTTTCATCGATCGTATTTCGTTTTTATTTTTTCGTTTGTTCGCTGTTTCATTTTGAATGCGAATCCTCTTTTCTTAATTTCTCAATTGCGTATCATTTTGTTTTTGTAGCAGCACGACCGTCTTTTGTTTTTAGTTTTTCTTCTTTGATAAAAGAGAGAAAGAAGAAGTAAAAAATTATGGAGAAACACGGGATGATCGAAATAAAAAATAATATCAATCAACCGTCTTTTGTTTAAGTATTTTTGCCTTTTTATAATCGTCGATCGTGTTTTATTTTTATTGTTTCATTTGTTTGTCGTTTCATTTTGAGTTTGGATCCTCTCGTCTTGGTTTCTCGATTGCCTTTTGTTTTCAAAGGTATTCTCTTCTGTTGATTTCGTTTTGCTTTTGTTTTCTTTGATCGAACAGTTTCTACTTTTCCTTTTCTTTCCTGTGCTGTTGGTGGAAATGCTTCGTAATTTAATCATCCTTTGTTTTACCTAAAATTCGTCATCTTTTGTTTCTTTAGGTTTTCTCACTTTTTGTATTATTTTACTATTCTTTTCTATTGTTTCTTTTGTTTTCTTTTTGTTTATTTTATTTCTTGATTTGTTTTTTTGCTTTCTCTTTGGTTAATGTCTTTTGATTTTCTTTTGTCATTTGTTTTCGTTTTGTCGCCCTCACGACTATGAAAAAAAAAACAAAGACGTAGTATTTTTTTTTGCTACAAAATATAGAGGGCTCTCGTATCTTACTTACAAACCATCAGATACTAGCAGAAGTTTGAATCGACGCATTCTTTGGACGGGCGCCTCATAAAATCCGGCGTCTACTACTAAATATACCCAACCAATCGCTTCGCACAAAAACAAAGAAAAACGGGGAAAGAGCGCTTGAAACCCACAACGATAACATGTGGAAGTGCAACGTCGTCATCCCGATCGCGTTATTTATAAACCTGCTGCTGCTTGTGCGGCCCACACGTGCGCGTCGCGAATTCAAAATCGGTAAGTATTAAATTAGGTTAATCGCCCCGCTTCTATTTCCCTAATTAATTCCAGGTGGGATATTCAGTAACGCCAGAGCCAGTGAGAGCCAACAACTCGCTTTTAAAATCGCCGTCGACCTTGTAAACCCAACAGGACAAAACACCCCCCCATTCGTTTTGACTTCCGTCACCAGCGAAGCTGACACCAACAACATCCTCAAGACATCTTGGGAAACATGTCGGCTAATGGCGGAAGGCATCCTAGGCCTAATTGGTCCGAACTCCCAGAAATCATCCCCCTATATCCAGAGCGTATGCGACAGCAAAGAAATGCCCCAAATCGAAACGCGCTGGTACCACCAGTACCAGAGGAGGAACGGATCGATCAACGTCCACCCTCACCCCCCGACTGTGCAGGAGATTTACACCGATTTAATTCGCGCATGGGGTTGGAACAGATACACCGTCATCTACGAGGATGACGATGGTCTGAAACGAATTGAGAACCTGTTGGCCTCCAATCGAGAAATCGTAACCCTAAGGCAGATCAAATTCGATCAAAACGGAAGCTGCAGGGCCATGTTGAACGCCATAAAACGCACCGGGGAGGACCACTTCGTCTTAATCTGCGCGATCGACGTCTTGGAGGAGTTCCTCAAGCAAGCCCAGCAAGTCGGATTGGTCACCGAGAAGCAACACTACATCATCTACAACCTGGATATGCACACGGCGAATTTGGAGCCCTACCAATACGGGGGAAGCAACATAACGGGGGTGAGGTTACCTCCTTCGTTTTTAAAAAACCCAAATTCTCATCCCCTTTTGGTTTTATAGATCAGGTTTTTTGATCCCGCCGATCCAGAAGTGTTGAGCGTAACACATTCCATCTACGCTCAGCAAATGAAGAGGGCGCATCCCCCACCGATGCTTACAACCGAGATGGCGCTAACCATCGACGCCGTCCGAGTATTCTACAGTATCCTGGAAGACCTGTACTTATCCAAGCATCCCCCGGAAAGACCGCTGTTTTGCGATTCGCCCGATACCAGGCATCACGGGTACAGCATCATCAATGACATGATGATGGTAAGTTCCCATCCCCTTAATAGCTTTGCTTTAGGCCTACCTTCTAAAAGTAGGTATTACCAACTCCCTCCCGTAGATGCTGGAGTGATTTCGATTAAAAAGGCGGTCATAAGGCCAAAAAGTTAGGAACTGGAGCGTACGGTATGGCAATGATAAGTACCATCAAACCACTAAACAATTTTCATCCCTCTTTGCTAGTTTTGGTCTGGGCTTAGCTTCTAAAAATAGGTATTACAAACCTCCCCCCTGTAGGCGCTAGAGAAAGATTTGGAGGACTACTATTGAAAAAGGGGTGATAATTTCAGAAAATCGTCCCTGGAATCACCGGGTCCCTAAAATTCGACGCCGAGGGATTTAGGACCGACCTAAAGGCGGACGTCTTGGAATTGGGGGTGACAGGCTTGAAGAAAGTGGGGACCTGGATCACCCAAGGTGGTCTCCAAATTCAGCGCGCGCTCGAAACTGGAGATCCGGAAGTTGGCGAGAGCATCAAGCGCCAATCGTTTATCGTGATCATCGCCTTGGTATTCGGCCCCCGAAATAAAAGAAGACGCCCCGATTCATTGGCGATTGTTTCAGACGAATCCCTACGCCATGGTCAAACAGACTACGCACCAGCTCTATGGAAACGATCGCTTCGAGGGCTTCGGCATCGACCTGATCCATGAGCTTTCGCTCATCTTGGGATTTAACTACACCTTCACCGTACAGGAGGATGGGTCTAATGGGAAGTATAATCGGATAACCAAGCAGTGGGATGGAATGATTGGGGAAGTCGTCGATGGGGTACTTTGAGTTTTGCTTCGTTTTTCCCCCCAGCACAATTTTGCTTGTTCCAGCGCGCCCATCTGGCCATCACGGATCTGACGATCACCGCCGAGCGCGAGCAGGCCGTGGATTTTACCCTCCCCTTCATGAACCTGGGGATCAGTATTTTGTACAAGAAACCCGAGCCGGTCCCCCCTAGCCTCTTCATGTTTTTATCGCCGTTTTCTGGCCAGGTCTGGATGTTGTTAGGGGGCGCTTACTTCATCGTTTCCGTGAGTCTCTTCATAATGGCGCGACTCTGCCCCAGCGAATGGATCAACCCCTATCCATGCATTGAAGAACCGGAGTTTTTGATCAACCAGTTCAGCTTGAGGAACTCGCTCTGGTTCACCATTGGTAGCCTCATGCAACAAGGCACGGAGATTGCACCCACGTAAGTCAACTATGGCGTATTGAGTTGGAAAAAAGGGTTGTTGTTTTTGACAGGGGTATTTCGACGCGCATGGTCGCTGGTGTTTGGTGGTTCTTCACCCTCATTATGGTTTCGTCGTATACAGCGAATTTGGCGGCGTTTTTGACCGTCGAAACACTGGTGACGCCCTTCAAGGACATCGATGAGTTAGCCAAGCAGACGGAGATAGCCTACGGGGCGAAAGCCGACGGGGCCACCGCCTATTTCTTCAGGGTAAGCGATGCGCACCCGTAATCCCCCAACGTTTTCTCAAAAACATCAACTTGCAGGACACCGAAAAGGAAACGTACCAGAAGGTTTGGCGTTACATGAAGAGGCACCCGGAGATGATGACGCTGGACAACGACGAAGGCGTCCGGCGCGTCAAAGAAGGAAAATATGCGTTCCTCATGGAATCCACCACGATCGAGTACGTCATCGAAAGGCATTGCACCCTGGCGCAAGTTGGTGGCTTACTGGTGGAAAAGGGGTACGGAATCGCCATGCGAAAGGGCTCGAAATACAGGGCGGAATTGAACGCGGCCATTTTAAAGCTGCAGGAGACTGGGGAGTTAACCAACTTGAAGATCAAATGGTGGAAGGAGAAAAGGGGAGGCGGAAACTGCGCGGTACGTTCCAACTATTTCGTGAAAACATGTGTAATTTTTTTTTTGGTGGTGTAGTCGAGAGCCGCTGGTGCTGCAGCGCAATCCCTGAACCTACAGAACGTCGGGGGCGTTTTCTTGGTCTTGGGCGTCGGTTCAATCTTGGCGTTCCTGGCCACCTTCATCGAGTTGGCCTTGCACACGATGAAACGCTCGTATCACCACGACGAGGTCGACTTCAAGAAAGAGATGAAGGACGAGCTGAGATTCTTCGTGAAATTCCGGGGTATGAACAAGCCCCAAAAATAAAAACGCTTCAACTCATACGTGTAATTATTATTCTTATGTAAGCAAGTAATAAAGCAATTGCCTAAGGGAGGAGTATTTTATTAAAGGGAATGGCGTCGGTAAAGAGGGCGAAAAGGTCCGTGATGATCTCCTCGATGGACTTGGAGATGTACGGGGAGAAATCGTGGTGGAGGGCCTCCCAGTTGTCGTTGACGAAGTTGTTCATTTGGTCACCTAGACAAGAATTGGGGGGGGGGGGGCGATCAAAAACTGCAACAAAAAAAATGAGCGCCGTTTACCTAGGAGTTTATCGCCGTTGAAGAGGTTGTCCAATTTGTAGTGGGCTCGCCTCAAATCATACTTGATCGTCAGGTTGTAGATTTTTGCGTATTCTTCTTCGCTTCTGGTTTCCAAGACGTAGTCAGTGTTGAATTCAACGCGTACGTCATCTGAAACGGTAACATATTGAAGTGCCTTGCAAAATAAAAAGTTTCAAGTCAAAGAAAAATTGTCCTCGATGAGCTGATTTAGAACTCCAGGCTTTTTGGGCAAGTGAAGCAAATAAGTCCTAACAACCCCCACATCCGTATACCAAAAACTTTAACATTTTTTTGTTTTTTCTTAATTTACTGACAGTATGGGAAGTCGTGGCTCCCAAACCCCCCTCCTCTGCCCAGCTAATGACATGATGCACGAGCGCCATTTTTAAGCCAAAATTCTAGGTGTTAAAACTGAATTGAATTTTAAACCAGCGCCAAAACAAACCTAAAAAGACCTACCGAAAACGACCTTCACATCACCCCGTCCATGTATAGGCAAAATCAGGATTTTCCCATCGATCGTATACTGGCCATCAAAATCCATATTAGGAAAATACACCTTCGCCCAAATATGCTTGTCCTTCAGATCCGCACTGCAACAATTAATTTCTTTTAAATGAAGCAAGAGCCTGGAGGTTTTCGCGCGTTACTTCACGTCCAAGATCTTGGCGGTTTCCAATCCGCCCACCGTCAAATTCACCAGCTGGAACCTCAGGGAATCCCCGGCGGTTAAATTCACGGTGGAAATCAAAAAGGGCGAAAGCTGCGGCACGCCGAGGGTTTCCACTCCTGAAATTACTCGGGGGATTAACCGAAACGCGATGGGGTAAACATGGGTGGTCCTCACCTTTAACTAACAGGGGAATCACCTCGACCGAGCGGTTTTTTATGCAGGCGTTCAGGTCTTCGTCGGACTGATGGCAGGGCCTGATGAAATCCGCTGGAAAACAAGTTCAAAGTCAAAATTTAGGGAAACCAAAAAAAAATTGAAATTACTCACGCAGCTCTGCGGTCCACGCCGTTAAGGGTAGGAGGGTGCACGTGAAGATAATTGTAGGTAACATCTTGTAGGAACAAACCGTTGTGTCAGACGATGATCTTATGACTAAATAAAGAGAAAGGCGCTTTTCTTATGCGGCCGTCGAGGTTTTTGCGCTATTATGCACAATGAATGCAAGAATTTTGCATAATATATAACAATAATTTTCGCACGTAATTGCGGCGAGAGAATCAAGGATATTGCCATGCCCTTGTACTTTGCCTTTGGCATTGAAGATGGAACGTCTTTTTCTTTCGATTATTTTTTTTTCTCATGTCCTTTAAGCTTTAACTTCGTGAAAGTTCTCCCATGGTATCTCTGAAAGAGATAATTGTAAAAGCAATTAATTCGTCTATATTCATCTGTTTTGGGCCTGGTTTTACTTTATTTATTTATATAATATTCAAACGCAACTGATGCACATTATAAAAAATGTTCGCCCCCACAGTATGTGCCGCGGTCGTAAAACTGGCCGGCCAAATTGGAGACAGAGTGATGAGACTGCAGTTCCCTTAGACGAGCTCTTTATTTAGGAAGTGTTCTTCCTTATTCGAAATAAAAATTACTTTGAAAGCAAAACTGTAATAACCAAATTGAATTTTTTAAAAATAAAAAATCCTGTACGTCTGTTTGCTTTATTTACGCAGTGAACGGCGAGGATTACTATCCGTTCACCTTGTAGATGTTACAGATTTTTTTTTATTTTTAATTTTTTAACATATTTTCCGACGACTCGTTATATTTTAAGGCGATTTTTAACGACGAAAATATTTCAGTAACAACAAATTCAACTTAGTAACAAAAACACTCAACAGATGGCGGTAGCTGGTTACCACGGATTTTTCTTTTTCCTTATTAAGTGAGAAGTGGTTGCAACTTTACAAGTGCTTCTTGTTACGATTTACAATAATAGAGCGACGCCAGATGAAATTAATCAAGATTTCAATTTGCGTTTCTTGATTCTTTTGTTTGTTTTTGACAAAGAAAAATAACAAATGAAGAATCGAGGATTCATTCTGTGAGAAAAAATAAAACTAAAACTAAACTAAAAGACTAACTAAATAAATCAAGCTTTCATTTGTTTCTTTATGTTTCGTTATTCTTTTGTTTCTTTTTGTCAGCAAAAAAAAAAAACAAATGAAGCAATCGACGATTTCCGGTGCGAAGTTTTTGAAAATCAAACTTTCACTTGTTTCGTTGAATGTCATTACTTTTTTCTTTCTTTCTGTGAATAAACTAAAATAAAACTAGAAGACAAAAAATAAATTAACCAAGATTTCTATTGTTTCTTTGCGTCTCTTTATTCTTTTGTTTCCTTTTGTCAGCAAAAAAAAAAATAACAAATGAAGAATTGACGATTTCCGGCACGAAGTCTTTGAGTATCAGACTTTCATTTGTTTCATTGCTTTTCATTATTTTTGTCTTTCTTTTTGTGAGAAAACTAAAATAAAATTAGAAGACAAAAGCTGAATGAATCAAGATTTCAATTGTTTCATTGCGTCTCTTTATTCTTTTGTTTCTCTTTGTTGGCAAAAAAAATAACAAATGAAGAATCGACACGATTTCCGGCACGAAGTTTCTGAAAATCAAACTTTCTTTTGTGTCGTGGAATGTCATTACTTTTTTCTTTCTTTCCGTGAGAAAACTAAAATAAAACTAAAAGAGAAAAACTAAATTAATCAAGATTTCAATTGTGTCTGCGTTTCTTTATTTTTTGTTTCTTTTTGTCAGCAAAAAAAAATAACAAATGAAGAATCGACCATTTCCGGCACGAAGTCTTTGAAAATCAAACTTTCATTTGTTTCATTGCATTTCGTTATTCTTTTCTTTCTTTCTGTGAGGAAACTAAAATAAAACTAGAAGATAAAAGCTGAATTAATCAAGATTTCTATTGTTTCTTTGCGTTTTTTTATTCTTTTGTTTCTTTTTGCAGCAGAGAAAGAATGGACGATTTCCGGCACGAAGTTTCTGAAAATCAAACTTTCATTTGTTTCATTGCTTTTCATTAATTTCTTTCTTTCTTTTTGTGTGAAAACTAAAACAAAACTAAAAAACAAAAAGTAAATTAATCAAGATTTCAATTGTTTCTTTGGATTTCTTTATTCTTTTGTGTCTTTTTGCAGCCAAAAAAAAAAGATAACAAATTTCTCTTGTCTCGTTGAATGTCATTACTTCTTTCTTTTTTCTGTGAGAAAACTAAAATAAAACTAAAAGAAAAAACTAAATTAATCAAGATTTCAATTGTTTCTTTGCGTTTCTTTATTTTTTTGTTTTGTCGGCAAAAAAAATTACAGATGAAGAATCGACGATTTCCGGTACGAAGTTTTTGAAAATCAAACTTTCACTTGTTTCTTTGAATGTCATTACTTTTTTCTTTCTTTTTGTGAGAAAATTAAAATAAAACTAGATAACTAGAAGACAAAAACTAAATTAATCTAGATCTCACTTGTTTCTTTACGTTTCTTGATTCTTTTGTTTCTTTTTGACAAAAAAAAAACAAATGAAGAATCGATTTCTGGCACGAAATTTTTGAAAATCAAACTTTCGTTTGTTTCATTGCATTTCATTACTTTTTTCTTTCTTTTTGTGAGAAAACTAAAATAAAACTAAAAGAGAAAAACTAAATTAATCAATATTTCAATTGTTTCTTTGTGTTTTTTTATTCTTTTATTTCTTTTTGACAACAAAAAAAAATAACAAATGAAGAATCGACGATTTCCGGTACGAATTTTTTGAAAATCAAACTTTCATTTGTTTCATTGCATTTCATTTTTTTTTTTTTCTGTGAGAAAACTAAAATTAAACTAGAAAAGAAAATTAAATTAATCAAGATTTCAGTTGTTATTTTGCGTTTCTTTATTCTTTTGTTTCTTTTTGACAACAAAAAAAATAAATGAGGAATCGACGATTTCCGGCATGAAGTTTTTGAATATCAAACTTTCATTTGTTTCGTTGAATGTCATTACTTTTTTTTTCTGTGAGAAAACTAGAAGACAAAAGCTAAATTAATCAAAATTTCTATTGTTTCTTTGCGTTTCTTTATTCTTTTGTTCCTTTTTGACAAGAAAAATAACAAATGAAGAATCGACGATTTCCGGCATGAAGTTTTTGAAAACCAAACTTTCATTTGTTTCCTTGAATGTCATTACTTTTTTCTTTCTTTCTGCGAGAAAACTAAAATAAAACTAAACCAAAAGACCATAACTAAATAAAATCAAGCTTTCATTTGTTTCTTCGTAGTATTTTTTTTGTTCTTTTGTTTCTTTTTGTGACCAAAAAAAAAGTAAAATAAAAAATGAATAATCGACGAACCAACTCAAAATCTCTTTAATAAATAATGAAGAAAGTTTTAAAAGTTTAGCATAATAGTCTGTCTTTTTCTATAATACCTGTCAAATGTTTCTGATGTTGGTATCTATTATATGAATGCTAAGAAATGTCAGTTCTACATTTAGTGATAAAAGCAGGGTTCCAACTGAAACCCTAGCATTTTGTCTTGACACTGGCAGGTATTAAAAAAAAAGAAACTAACTGTTTTAGATTTGCCGCCAGAAAATGGAGCCACAATGGCGGAAGTATGCGGTACTTTGATAACCTAGGGAAAAATATTCCCCCTCCCCTCAGCAGAAGGAAACACACAATTTAAAAAAAAACCTTACATTTATTTCACCTAAACATAAAACAAAACACAAAAATTAAAACCTCTGCTGAAAATTCTGTTGTTGTTGCGACGCGTTGTTGTACATCATCTGTTGCTGGTGGAAGTCCTGTTGTTGCTGCGAAATGGGAACCACCTAAACACAGAAAAATGAATTCGATTGTCTGCGACGTTAACGTAGGAAAACCTGTGGATTGACTTGTCCGGGATGCGGCGGTGCAAGTCGAACCCTCTTCGCGGGATTCCCATGACTATCACCGCCCACGGACTGCGCTTGTTGCTGCTGCTGTTGTTGCTGGGTCTGTTGGGCCTGCTGCTGTTGCTGCTGCGCTTGCCTCTTACTCTCGGCCTTGTCTTCCTGGTCATCATCGGTGAGGAACTCGCGTTTTGGGTACGGTATAGGACAACCTACACACGATTTCTACCCAAAAAAAAAAAATTCAACTTCGGTGACCTACCTACCAGCGAAGACGTCTTGTGTAGGCTTGGGGTCCTCTTGAAAGTACGCGTCTTGCATGGCCTGCTCTGAAGTTATCCTCTTGTTAGGGTCCATCAGTAGCAGTCGCTGTAATAAGTGGAACGCTTTGCTTTCCGGCTTGATCTTGTGACGGTCCATGTATTTAACCAATGAACAATTAACGTAACTAAAACAGACGGTTTTCAACTATGGTTGAGGGTCCGAGGAGGGGGTTTACTTGGACTTTTTGAAGTCTTTTAGTAAAGTTGGATGCTCCGGCATCTTCTTGATGTCCTCCCAGTCTTTGTCGTGGGGGAATCCCATAACATTGAAGATTCGATCTAGTTGGTCATGGTGGTACGGATTGCTTGTTTTGATGTCTTCTTGTCGACAATGGAAGATTGGTTCTGATGTTAGTAGTTCAGCGAAAATACAGCCGATAGCCCAGATATCTGGAATTATAATTGAAAGGACCAATGCAAAATGTCGTCCATATCACACAGTGTTACTTTAAACAATAAACTAAGAAACACAATAAAATTATTGAATTTACTTACCAATTGCCTTAGTGTAATGCCTTGCACCTAAAAGCAACTCGGGAGCTCTGTACCAAAAAGTAACGACCACCGGGTCTAAATCTGCAAGCGGTTTCAAGGGGGCATTAAATAACCGAGCGAAACCCATGTCTGCAATTTTGACCCGTCCTCTCTCGGGACCTTCCCCCATCACGAGTATATTAGCAGGCTTTAAATCTCTATGCAGCACCCAATTTGAATGCAAGTAGTGAATGCCATCCAGAATCTGATACAACAAGGACTTGACCATTCCAGTCGGCACAATCACCGGCTTCTTATTCGCTTTCGCCGCACGATGATACTTAATGATATGCCACAAATCGTGCTCGGCGAAATCAAACAACAACCAAACCTTACGGTCATTGTGCGACAGAAACACGCGAATCAAGTTGATGACGTTTGGATGCTTTAACTCGCGCAGGAGCTGCAATGATTTAGTCAATGAGCATAAGAGACGATGCGGCTCTGAAATAGTTACTGCGATTTCTCTGCAGGCCGACATGGAAAGTCCCGTGCCCTCGATCTGCTTGAGCGCGTAATCCCTGGGATCGGAGCCGTCTTTCCGACGGCCCTTGTAAACATGTCCATAGGTCCCGCGGCCCACCTTGCAGCCCTCATAATCGAACAGGTCTTCCACCTTCACTCTCTCGTTTTGAGTCTTCATTTTGAATTCGTAATCCATCATGAGCCCGGTCATATTACGGTGGTGGTCTATGGGGGGGAGTACACTTCCGGGGAAGTGTCGGGGCCTAGTTTATTCCGTCTGAAAACGCTTGTATCTGAAAGTATATAACCGATGTAAATACAAAACATGAAATGCAGTTCATTCTTTAACTTATGCGTAAATAACAGCAACACGACTCTTACTACAGATGGAACTGAAATAAATAATGAAATTAATCGAAATTATAACCTAATGACGGTAATAAATAAAAACACAAACATAACCTAACATCCAACGATTGGATAAAAACACATGATTCGGTAGATAGTGACGCTTTTGTTTAATGCGTCCTGTGATTAATAGTAAAATACTACTTTTGTTGTTGGTGAAATTAATCATTAAATAATAGAAATTAAATAAATAGCAAAATAGAGCAGCAACATAACCTACCAGAAGTAATGAACTGTGAAGTTAGCCACTCAATTACCCACGTCGAAAATGTCAAAATTAGCTTCAATTTATGATTTCAATAATTTTAAGCACCGCTAATTAGTCAATTAGTGATCAGAAACAGTTTTTACTTAATAAAAGCTGAGAATTTCAGTAATTTTCTCAAAAAATTGAGTCTAAACTTTGCTCCACAGATGGCGCTGTTCGTCTTGCTAATTTGGATTTAAAAAATTGTGTCTTCAGGAATAGCAGTTTGATGCAAACGCAAATTGCATATTTAATTTTAATTTGATTAAGGCTCTGAATTAAAAAATTTCCTTTATTGAAAAATTAAAAGTACAAGCAGAGCTTCTAGAAGGCGCTACACGTCTTACCAATTCGAACTTAAAAATTGCGCCTTTTCAGAGAATGCGATTTTATTTGCTTTTGAAACACAAACGAATTACAACATTTATCAAAAGTTTCTTTCTTGAAATGTTGAAATTACAATTTGGTACAAAAATCGGTATTGAATTGCAGGATGTCGCGATTTCCTTGAAATTACAGTCAAAGCTCCTAGATGGCGCTGTACATTCTACCAATTCAAACTTGAAAATTGTATCTTTTCTAAACGAAAACCGTCGATTTTCTTTTGTTTTCCGTTTTTGTAATTCTAAGCTCACTGTCGTTTGTTTCAGTTTTCTTTTGTATCTTCTTTTTGAATTAACCACATGACATTACATTATTCTTTTGTGTTTTCCAACAAGTAGTTTTTCTTTTGATTACTGGTACTAGTTTTTTTGCCCGTTGAAAACTGTCGATCTTCTTTTGTTTTATTTTAATTTAATTTTAACTTCATTGTTGTTTTTTTCAGTTGTCTTTTGTATTTTATTTTTGAATCAACCACATTACGTTATTCTTGTTTGTCTTGCGTTAGTCTTTTGATTTTCCAACAGTTTTCTTTTGATTGCTGGTAGTCTTTTGTTTTTCCTCTCGATGAAAACCGTCAATCTTCTTTTGTCTTCTGTTTTTTTTTTAATCCATTGTATCTTCTTTTTGAATTAAGCACATTGCATTATTCTTTTGTCTCGTGTTAGCCTTTTAATTTAATACGCGACAAACTCTTGACGGTGATTTGTGCTTTGCTTTTGTTATTTATTTTTATAATGAAACGATACATCCAAATCGTTGACCATTTTTTTTTGTTTCCTACGCGTTTGTTAAACAATTGATTGTCTCTTGTTTGGAAACGCGGTATTCTCACAAACACTTGACAGTTGATTGTATTTTATTTTTTTCATGAACAAACGAAACGTCCAAATCGTTGACCGTTTGTTGTTTTGTTTTTAATGAACAAACCAAACACTCAAATCGTCGACTATTTTTTGTTTTCTGCGCTTGCTGAACAATCGATCCTCTTTTGTTTGAAAACGCAAATATTCTCATAAACCCTTGATAGTTGATCGTGTTTTGTTATTATCTTTTTTTATGATAAAACAAAACGTCCAAATCGTTGACCGTTTTTTTTGTTTCCTACGCGTTTGTTAAACAATTGATCGTCTTTTGTTTGGAAACGCGGTTATTCTCACAAACACTTGACAGTTGATTGTGTTTTATTTTTTTCATGAACAAACGAAACGTCCAAATCGTTGACCGTTTGTTGTTTTGTTTTTAATGAACAAACGAAACACTCAAATCGTCGACTATTTTTTGTTTTCTGCGCTTGTTGAACAATCGATCCTCTTTTGTTTGAAAACGCGGATATTCTCATAAACCCTTGATAGTTGATCGTGTTTTGTTATCATCTTTTTTTATGATAAAACAAAACGTCCAAATCGTTGACCATTTTTTGTTGTTTCCTACGCGTTTGTTAAACAATTGATCGTCTTTTGTTTGGAAACGTGGTTATTCTCACAAAACTTGATAGTTGATCGTATTTTGTTATTAATTTGTTATTGTTACAAACGAAATATCCAAATTGTCACCGCTTTTTGTTTTGTTGTTGTTTTATTTTGATGAAGAAACGTCCAAATCGTCGATTATTTATTGTTTTGTTGCATTTTTTTAATAAAGGAACCAAACTCTCAAATCGTTGATCATTTTTTTGTTTCCTACGAGTTTGTTAAACAATTGATTGTCTTTTGTTTGTTATTTTCACAAACACTTGACAGTTCATTGTTTTATTTCTTTACGAACAAACAAAACGTCCAAATTTTTCTTCAAAGTACTTCAAAAAGGTGTAATTAAAAAAAAAACTAAAGCATAAAAGTTATTTTATTAATCCATCATCTACAATTTGATTTTTTTTTTACAGTCTTTCAATCGATTCGACAAACCATTTGTAAAGTGAACATTCAACGACTATACCATCTCCATCTTCTACTTCGTTAGAACATGTTAGTGGCTAATAATGTTAAGGTAATTACGGACCGCCGTCTATTTAAGGGGGGTTGGGGGGGGATTCCTCAAGTTTTTACGCCCTGCAAACGATTTGCCTACTAAATACTTAATGAGTATCAAAAAATGACTGCACGTAGAAAGCAACAAACGATATATGTATAAAAGTGAAAAAATATAGTAAAATGACGTAAGGAACAATTAATGATAAATGTTGTGCGTGAGTAAGAGATTGATTACATGGAAATTAAATCCTAGCAAGAGTGATGTGACTGTTATTCGGAGATTAATTCGGAAGAAAGAGGGAATTACAATCTAACTTTTAGATCCTCCATTCTCTGCTTTATTCTCCTCCTGGTCTCTTGAAACCTACGACAAGAATGACAGGTGAAACGCCCCGATGAAATACCTCAAAGCACCTACTTGTCTTTAACTCGCGCTACTTCTCTATCTTCTTGTGCGTGGTACTGATTGAGAATGGCGCGACACTCCGCTAAGGACAAATTTAAAAACTGCGCTACTTCACAGCTTACTTCCGGAGTAGTCTGACTATCCATGAGGAAGAGACGGGCCACGTCTTCGTGAGGACCCAGCAACACCCTCACCAGCAAAGGATATTCGTCTTCCTTCAATCTTCGCTGCTCTACAATAGTCACAAATTAAAAAGTTTTAAGCGAGATGATAATTAGGGCAGACCTCCGCTGTCTCTCACTATGAATAGGGCGAAGTTGTGAGCGACGCTGTCGACCTTGTATTTTTCCAGCATTAAATTGATGACTTCTTGAGTGTTAACCAGCGATGTCACCCACACGCTCATCTGACTACCGTGAGGCGGTGTAAAAAAGCTCGTCTCCCTATCGTAGAAGTGCCCGTTGATGGAACA
The DNA here is from genome assembly GCA_039766575.1 of Serrognathus titanus. Taxonomy (NCBI): domain Eukaryota; kingdom Metazoa; phylum Arthropoda; class Insecta; order Coleoptera; family Lucanidae; genus Serrognathus; species Serrognathus titanus. The sequence continues at coordinate 16,962,944 of CM077911.1, read as the reverse complement.
GCGCCTTTTAATTTTGGAGCGTGACAGTCGCTTGCCTGGTCTGCGCTTAATCGCGGAAGACCCGGTCTTTGCTGCGCGACGAACCACGACTTCCTGATTGTCAGTGTTGAGCACCTCGAAATTACTGACGGTGGAGCGATCGAATTCCGGTGAGGGCGGCTCTCTCAATCGTTCCAAACAATCAGGCCCCGACATTGACCTGTTCAAGTGGTTGGTGACCTCAATCCAGCCGTCGTCTTTCACATTCACCACCTGCAAATTATTCTCTTTGTCGTCACTTGCGCTTTGATCTTCTATTCCATTCAAGGTGGTGGCTTCAGACCTGCAAATCAACAAACTGGAATCGACTGCACTAACGCTGGTGCATGTAGAGCGGTACTTAGAAGCATCTTCTTTAGTTGACTCGGTGCTTGCTTGCGAAGGAAGCGCGAGTGGCATGGTCTGGTAGAGCTTCTCAGACTCTGTGACTCGCCTTTCCACTTGCAGAAGATCATCAAGCTCATCCCACTCCATATTTTTTATATCCAACTTAGGGGGAAGCGTTAAACTCTTGGGAACGTCTTGCGAAGGTGAAGGGACATCATTGGTATCCGAGCCCGATTCGATGCCCGTATCCGACTTATCAAACGAATCATCCATGTTAAGCGTGTTTGAAGAACTATTTAAATCAGAGGACGAAGTAGAAACGTCATTGTAACTACTGTCTTGCGTCAAATCCTCGTCGGAATCGAAGTCGTAATTAACGCGACAGGAATTTCGCTTGCGTACCGTAACGACTGTGCGCTGGTCGTCGTTTTCTTTCAGATGGATCACCCCCTGCACGCCCCAGTGAATTCGCAGCGAACCTTCCAAGACGAGTCTTCCATTGACTTCGCGGCTGCGTACTTCGCCGCTTCTACCATCGAAAAACTGATTGTACACCTAGAAGCATGGTAGAGTTGAAGGAAGCGTCAAATTTTAAATGAAAGTCACCTTCAATTTAGATTCTAGATGCGATCGTGGTAAAGCGGGGCCTGATCCGATCTTTGGAGATTCTTTTTGTTGGCCGAAGCTCTTGTGAGACTCAACTCTGGTTCCATGCCCGAATAACTGGGGGCCGAAGAGGGCCCCGTAGCACGGTACGTGACAGTAGGGAACCCCCTTGTGCTCCGCATGCTGGCCAGGGTTCAGTCGCTTACCACACTCTTCACATCTCAGGCACTCGGGGTGCCAGTCATACCCCAGGGATTGTTTTCGCTCAGCTGTGGGGGGTTTTCAAGTTTTAAGCTCGAATAGGCGGAAAAATCGTGACTTACCGAAGAAGACGGGTTTTCCACACTTGTGGCATTTCCACATCGTTTATTTATTTTGGTGAGTGATGAGGTTCTTGAACTTACTTCTTACATCTCAACAACAACGCAACTCCATTGTTGGAATCAGATGATTTCATCGCGAGCGCATCTCAAAAGTTTCTTCCGGTTAAACTGCACGTTGGGTTGCCTATTAATAGGCGCGAGTTTTCGCCCATATTTAAGAGAAATTGCAAAATAAATTGGAATACTGAGGAAGTATGATTGTGTTTAGTTTAAATTCTATAGCGGTTATTTTTTTGTTAGGTTTTAATAAATATTAATAGCGTTTTCGATTGACCGCACTCGAAGTATCTTCGTCTCGTATTAATGCTTAAGGTTAAAAGAGATGCAAATACACTGAAAGCAGTGTTACCAAGCGATGAATATTTAAATCACCAGATTAGCTGGCAAAAGTCATCAGTTACCAACCGAAAAGCTTAAACGATTTAAATTTTTGTGCACATATTGCGATTTATTTAAATTTTTGACATTATTATCGAAACTTTACAAATTATATGAACTATACTTGGTATAAATTTAAATTTACAGCGCAATTCAGCAGTAAGTTTAAAAAAAACAACTGGAAAAGAATGGTGACAAAACACAATAAAATAATAAAAATTGGAAAATAATCAATAACAATTCGTTTCAAGTAAATAATGAGAAGGTACTGATTAGATTACAGCCATTCTGAGGGTTTTACGCAACCTACCATATGACGTTGATAGTTCGTTTATTAATTCACAGGTGGCGAACCATATAACGTACACGTTGTGTAGAAATTATTATATATATATCCTTAGAAATAGTAAATAGCTGTTGTTGAATGAAAGATTGATAATATTTCAAATATTGTTCGGTGATCAACACAGTGTATTTTCAACAAGTTGAAAATTGCAATAGGCGATGTGTTCTCTGTCGATTTATAGATACGTCTATAGATGGCAGCACAGGCCTGAAATTATTTTCCAAGTACATAAATTAGTGATTAATATTGCTCTATTTGCTGCCCCAAATACACACGTTTTACATAAACTATGAGAATCAGTTCTAACGACAATTAAGTATTAAAATAATCACATCACAATTATCTTAAAGTCTATAGTAAAAGGTAGACGTGAGCAGAACTGTTATGTCTTGAAGCCTGTGACAGTTCACCTCATCCCCCTTCCCCTATTAATCAGTGCATTCATATATGACTGCTTTGAGAAAATAGCAGTCTTGCTCATTTCTAAATACTCGGCTATTTAACGACATAAAAAAAATCCTCTGCTAATGTACATTAAATAAATTATATAAAAGAAATTAGCTAAGTACAAATCTCGAAGTAAGTTAACAGAATGAAAAGCTTTTCATCATCCTACAATTTATTACTCGTCAGAATCACTGATAGAATTCTGAAATATCTTGAAGACTGTAACCGTGTGCGCTGCATCGTTGAACTTGCACGAGACGTTTAGGTCCGCGATCCTGAAGACGTAACAGTGAGATCCGAGACGTTCACGCAGGTACACAGACCTCGGGTCTTCTCGAAGCACATTCGTAATGATCGTCCGCTTTTCTTCGGCCTTCGGACAGTTTCAACAAATACGGATTGATAAAGAGACAGAGAAAGTAAATACCAACCTCACTTTCAAGTTGGCTGAGCTGCATTATCGCTCTCTCCTTAAACAAAACGGTTAACATCGAGCTAGGTGATTGGTCGACCCAGGGGGGAACTCGAATGTGCCCGTCTGGTGTGTTTGCGATTGGCGCGGGGCTGCTCGTCACCACTGGTTGTCTTGGGGGCTCTTCTTCTTCTCCATCGGGTGCCTCTCTTTCACCCATACGAGACGTTGATCTACAATATTTTCTTGTAATTTTATTTTAAATCAAGTTTGGTAGAACACAGACCTGGAATAAAAAGACTCCTCCAAATTCGAGCTCAAACTATTCCTGGGCACTGAAGAACTAATTCCGAGTATATTCTGATTTCTTCCCCCATTCTCCTCCCCGTCCATTATACGGTTGTTCATATCATCATACCCCGAAGCCATATCGACGTCGCTCACGTCATTCAAACTCGAAACGTTGAAGAGCGAATCCGTTGCGCTCATGTTACCCTCGTGCAAGTTCAAACCATCGACTAGGCCGTCCTCCAAAGATGCGGTAGGCGTCAACAGGGGGTTATCGTACTGAGGTATGTAAGGTTTGATGTCGAGCACCGGCGTTTGATCAACCATATCCACCCCGCTGAAATAAATTGTGTTCTCCATTATTCTATCGATCTTCACGAGGGACAAACCGATTGGACAGGGACGGTGTGGAGAACGCGTAGCAAATACTCCTGTTCTTAAGCCGTTCAGACGTGGAGGGGCCACTTTCGCTCTAATGTGCGTTGAATCATTTCTATGAAAGTGAAAGAGGATCCTAAAAAAACTTGGTTTTATGAAACGTGAACTGTAGTAGCATAGTGGTAGTCACCTACCACATGTGTGAGTATTCCTGCAAGCCTTCGAGTGCATGACTCGGGTTGGTAAAAATGTTGTTATTCAACGTAAGCTTGGCGATCATATCCGAGCAAATCGGGGGCTGACGTGGCGTGGCCCTTTTCTCGGGGAATTGCGTGTGAATCAGGCCGATGTACTGCAGGGATAAGTCGACTTGGTTCTCATTGTTCACAGAACTCCCATTGTCCCCCTGCTCTAGCTGCCTATTCCTGCACTCCAGGCAACGCCAGTTTTCCAGTTTATCCTGGATTTCCTGGCAGTCCTTCCTGTGCGCGTGCACCAAAGTCTTCAACTGCTGCCTGCAATAGAGTGAGGTTATGCTCGACTCGGGGGAGGCCAAACTGGAGACTTACCTCAGGTTGTTTATTTCGTTGCGGGCGACGTTTAGCTGGTTTTTTAAATGCTTGACGTCCTGGAAGTGCACGTCGCTCGAATTATTCGACATTTCGAGCGAAATAAGTTTCGGTTTTTGACGGATGACAAGGACGCCTCGGCAGGCTTGCCAACTTCAATCAAAAGGAACTTCATCGTTTCTGTTCTCAATATTAAGTTATCGATGCTTTTAGAATTTTACTTTTTAATTCTTTATATGGCGAATATCATCAAAAAGTTATGATTATCGGTATGTATAGTTGACAAGAGATTCAGTTTAATAACTAGATAATATTGATGAATTCATCGATGAATTTAAAAACTTGTAGAGTATTAATCAATTTTAATACATTGTAATGTTATTTAATAACAATGTATAATTAGAAGTTTACAAGCGAAAATTAATAAAAACAGTTCTCTAAACTTGAAGGGAATATAAAAAGGACGTGAACATTACGCAATTGTACCGCAGAGTAATGCATCATCCGCCATGTTTAAGACAATCAACTGCGTATTTTGTAAATTTGCAGGTTTTACGAAAGAATTGCTTAAATTTCAAAAACATATATTGTCCTGCAATATATAATACCTAACAAAAGGCGTTAATAAAAAAATTGCGTTCAGACAACTTGACTTTTAGTTATGTCAATTGTTTGAGCTGGTATTGTTCATAATAATTAATTAAATCCTCATTTCTTCTACTAATAATAGGAATAAATTGACACTCATATTTCAAAATTTCCTAAAATAATCTAAATATTTAAACTCTTTAATCATATGTATAGATCGTTCATGAATGATTGAAAGACGCGTATGAAGTATTGGACCATGTTGTCCATCAGTACATAAATAACAATAAAAGACGTCAGTAAAATTTTTACAATCAAACATCTTGACTTTTAGTTACCCCATTCATATTGCTATTGTTGTTAATTTATTAAAATTTTAATTAATTCTACCAATTGCAAGATTAAAATGATTATTTTCAAAACACCCTGTATAATCATCATTATTTAAATGAAAATTAATAAAAAATAATTTTAAACATTTACAGTTTCTCTTCACTATGCGAATGAGGCAAACGTTGATGAATTAATTTGCGTCATTAAAAAATAAAATAAATTCCATTTTTGCGTGTTGCGTCGGAATGGCGTCGGCGCAAAAAGCGTCGTGGAAATTCGCGCGTCTTTATCTCATAGCTTTTAGTTCGAAAGCGTCGTCGGCGCTTGACAGTGTGACCAAGAGCTTAAATCCAGGGCTTTCGTGTTCATATGTTTTCTTTCCAGTAAGTTGTTTTTTTTTTTTTGCTCTTGCTACTTTCATTTATTTATTGTCGTGCATGTTGTTTGGCTGTTACGAAAAAAGTTTTTTTCTTTATTTTTATTTTGTGTAATGATAATTTACGAGCTGAACGGAACATTAGGCGCGCGAACTTTGGCAAAGTTCTGCCCCGAAAGAAAGTCGCATTTCTTTGTGTTTGCGTTTAGTCCGTGTCCGCGCGCCCTCTTATTTACGACCCATAAAATTTCCTGGACAAAAAAAGCGAACGCTCGAGTACTCCCCCCCTCGGTCCAAATTTTCGCTTAGAAGTCAGGGCGGTTTCGTTTGTTTTCAAAAACAAAGAAAAAAAGTTATCCGTGTTTTGATCGTTCCTATGATTTTAATTTTCAAAAAGAAAAAACTGACGTACGCAATCTATTTGTTTTCTTTCAAAATTAGCATAATTGTTTTAGCAACCATACTGTCCCTAAATTGCTTCGAGGAGGCGAGTTAGACCAGTGGTCAAAGTACTGCCCCTAGCGGCTGCGACCGACCTACGTAATGTAGTTTTCTCCTTTGATGTCTTTTGTTTCTTATTCAAATTGAGACTTCTGTGTTTTCGTTTCGTGCGTTTGTTTGACGTCGCCTTTCGTCGAATTTCAAAAGAGCGATCGTCTTTTATTTCTTATTCGGTTTGAAATTTTTACTTTTTTCACTTCGTCACGTCGTCTTCCATTAAACTTAACTCAAAAATCGATCATCTTTTGTTTCTAATTCTATTTGAAACCTCCGTTTCTTCTTTTCGTGACGTGGCCCTTCATATGAGTTATGACGTCGTCTTTCGTCAAATTTAATTCAAAAATCGAATGTCTTTTGTTTCTCACTCAGTCTGAAAGTCATTCTTCGCTTCGTACGATTGTTTTGGGTCAGTTCCGTCAAATTTAATTAAGAAATTCATCGTCATTTGTTTCTTATTCGGTTTGAAATGTCTTTTTCTTCGTTTCGTACGATTATTTGACGTCTTTCATCGAATTTAATTCAAAAATCGATCGTCTTTTGTTTCTTATTCGGTTACAATTTTCATCGAGTTTAATTTAAAAAAGAGATCGTCTTTTGTTTCTCATTCGGTTTGAAATTTTTGTTTCTTCGTTTCGTGCGGTTTTTGACGTCTTTCATCGAATTTAATTCAGAAGCGATCGTCTTTTGTTTCTAATTCTATTTAAAACCTCTACTTCTTCGAATGTCTTTTGTTTTTCAATCTGTCTGAAGATCGTTCTTCGTTTCGTACGATTGTTTCGCGTCAGTTCCATGAAATTGAATTAAAAAATTCCGTCATTTGTTTCTCATTCGTTTTGAAATGTCTGCTTTTTCATTTCGTGCGATTATTTGACATCTCTGATCGAATTTAATTCAAAAATCGATCGTCTTTTGTTTCTCGTTCGGTTTGAAATTTCTGTTTCTTCGTTTCGGGCGATTATTTGACGTCTTTCATCGAATTTAATTAAAAAAAGCGATCGTCTTTTGTTTTTTATTCGGTTTGAAATTTTTGTCTTTTTCGCCACTGTCACGTCATCTTCCATCGAATTTTAATTCAAAAATCGGTCGTCTTTTGTTTCACGTTCGATTTGAAATTTATGTTTCTTCGTTTCGTGCAATTATTTGACGTCTTTCTTCGAATTTAATTAAAGAAAAGCGATCATCCTTTGTTTCTCATTCGGTTTGAAATGTTTGTTTTTTTTTTCGCCTCGTCACGTCGTCTTCCATCAAATTTTAATTCAAAAATCAATCTTCTTTTGTTTCTAATTCTAATCTCTCGTCAAATTTATTTCAAAAATCTAATGTCTTTTGTTTCTCATTCTTCGTTTCGTACGATTGTTTCGCGTCAATTCCGTCAAATTTAATTCAAAAATTCATCGTCTTTTGTTTCTCGTTCGCTCTAAAATGTTTGTTTCTTCATTTCGTGCGATTATTTGACATCGTCTTTCATCGAATTTAATTGAGAAAGCGATCGTCTTTTGTTTCTCATTCGCTTAGAAATATCTGTCTCTTCATTTCATGCGATTATTTGACGTCTTTCATCGAATTGAATTCAGAAAGCGATCGTCTTTGAATTTTTTTGTTTTTTTTTCGCCTCGTCACGTCTTCTTCCATCAAATTTAATTCAAAAATCGATAGTCTTTTGTTTCTAATTCTATTTGAAATCTCTGTTTCTTCTTTTCGTGATGTGGTCCTTCGTATGGGTTACGACATCGTCTTCCAACAAATTTAATTAAAAAATCGAATGTTTCTTGTTTCTCTTTCTGTCTGAAAGTCGTTCTTCGTTTCGTACGATCGTTTCGCGTCAGTTTCGTCAAATTTAATTCAAAAATTGGACCGCACTTTGTTTCTTATTGTGCTTGAAATTTCGTTTTTTTTTTAATTTCTGTATAAATGTTGAATATTTCTGCGCGCAATTTGACAGATATAAAAGAAATGACATGACGACCGTGAATGTCAAAAATGTCAAAAAAGAAAATCCGCACATTTTTTAAAACAGAAAAATGTAATTGTTATATACGAAAAACAAATACGTTCTAATTCGCACAAGTAAAAATGTTACACATTCGCACATGGTCCGCGAATTTACTTTGCAGACGTCGCCAGTATTTTTTTATGAGCAGGCAAAGTAATTCATAAATTAATTTTTTTTTTGCAACGACGTTTGCACCACGTGCTTCACGCGTGAGACAAAGACTGGGAACGAACGAACGAACAAAATTTCCAGGCCAAGTGTGCGTGCATCGTTTTTTAATCACACGGTATCTAGTCGCATTAACCACCACCGCCTCCCGCCCCAGGTGTACGAAAATAATCCATTGGCTTATCAGACGAGTTCCACAGTGAATGTAATTTTCAATTAAGCCATTAAACAACGAGACCTCATTATTATTATTATTATTATTGTTATCATCATCATTGTTCAAGTAGGCTTTGAGCCCACCGGATTTTGTACTTCACACAAACGCATTTGGTGTTGTTTTTGTTTACCGACGCGGTATAAAGAGATAGATAATGAAGTGGTGCTTCAAGTGCCCCCACTCACTGGCGAAGTAACCTGAAGTACCCCAAGTTAACAATAAAAAAATCGCATGATCAAAAAAATATATAGAGTGATCAAATTGCATAGTCTCACACACAAAGGCTTGTAATGGTGTTGCTGTTTTGTGATTTAATTGTGGAGGTAATGAGTTCTGCTCGCTGTTTTTAATTTGGGGGATGTTTTGTAACTGAAACCGAAAATCGATTCGGCGGAAAACCGACGTCGTCCTCCCCGAAAACCGCCGGTAAATTATCGCCGGGGTTTCCGGTTTCGGAAGCTCGAAATTAAATTCGAATTGGCGGTATTAATTAATGCGAGCTCAAGACGTGGCGTCCAGAAAAGAAATTTATTGGAAGTTGTGTTCGGTTTAATTCGCTTTGTCCTGTCTCTGGTTTATTCTTAAACCGTTGTTTCTCTCTTAAGTCTAGCTAGGGACCGTGCAATGTTTCAACTTCATCGATGTTCATCTTTTGGCAAACAAATGAATATGGTTGTGAAAAAAAACACAAAACAAAATTTTCTTTGTCTTGAAAAAGAAAAAAATTAATAAACGTCAGTAATAAAAAAAAGTGAAAAACTTAACGACGAAACAAACTTTTTTTTAAACGCGGAAAATCGTCGACACTCTTGTTTTTCGCTCGTTTTATTCTTCATATTTCGATGTTGTTTGTTTCAGTTTCCTTCTTTGTTTTCTTTTTGGTCAAAAAAATTAATTTTTCGCATTTACGTACTTCATTTGCAGTTCAATCATTCCACACCGAACGAGAATCGTCGATCGTACTTTGTTCAACTAATTTTGTAACTCACGTCGTCAGTTTTTTTTTGTTTCTTAGAGATTTAATTTAAATAAATGTCATAAGTGATAATTAAAAATAATTTAACAAGAAAGCGAAATTACGTAGCGCCATCTATAAATCTATGGTCGGACTATGTTTTTAAGCGCGAATTTTGAAATATATACGAGTTGCTTGTTTCTTAATGTAATCTTGTATTCCATTGCTGTCTGTTTTTCTTTTGTTTCTTCATGGCGAATTAATTTTCTAAATCTACAACAAAATGGAAGCAATGTGTTAACGATAACTTCAGCTTTAGACATTGAAGAAAATAATTTTCATTTTTCATTTCAAATTTAGCGCCTAAACACATGCTTGAAATTTGTCATTTATAAAAAGAAAATAAAAACTGAAGATTCTGCAGTCAGCGCCATCTGTATACATTTTGTCGAATCTCTCGGCGCGCTAGTTTGAAATTATCACTTCTTATGTAGTTCATTTATATTTCAATCATCTTGTACCGTAGAAAATTTGTTTCTCTAAATTAACAATAAAATTGAATTAATAATAATCTCTGTTGTTAAAAATAATAATAATCGTAACTGTGTAGCGCCATCTATGTAAATCTTGTCGAATTACGTTTTTAGGAGCGTTAATCTTTGCCGTTGAAAATAATAATAATCGCAACTCTGTAGGGCCATCTGTGTAAATCTTGTCAAACTACGGTAATTTTACGATGAAAATAATAGTAATCGGAACTGTGTGGCCCCATCTGTATAAATATTGTCGAACTACGTTTTTAGGAGCGGTAATCTTTGCCGTTGAAAATAATAATAATCTGAACTGTATGGCGCCATCTGCACAAAACTTGTCGAACTGCGTTTTTAGGAGCGGTAATATTTGCTGTTGAAAATAATAATAATAATAATAATCATCGCAACTGTGTGGCGCCATCTGTGTAAATCTTGTCGAACTACTTTATTTAGGCGCGAAATTTGAAATGATTGAAAATTGTTAAAGGCTGAGGAGAGTTTCAGAAAAACTCTAAATTTAAATTACAGTGAAGCAAATGCAGCAGCTTTAAATTATTGTATCTCTTAAAATTTTCATGCAATTTTTTTAAAAAAAAAGAAAAAGAACTGAAAAATTGAATAAATCAACGCCATCTATACAAATTTTGTTGAATTACGTTTTTAGGCGCGAAATTTAAAATATTCGAAAGTTGTTAAAAAAAAAGACAATCTAGGCTTAAACTAAAATAAAGTAAATCCACTTTTTACCTTTAAATTTACTTATTAAATATTGTGTATTATCTTCCTTTATGCAATTTTATTTATAAAAAGGAAAAGAAACTTAAAATTCAATAGTCACCGCCATCTTGTTTTCCTGAACATACAACAATCTTTACCGTTGAAAATACTAACAATCGGAACTGTGTGGCGCCATCTGTGTAGATCTTGTCGAACTACGGTTTTATGCGCGAAATTTGAAATACTTGTCATTAGAAACATAGTGTTTAAATGTATTCTTAACGTTTATTTTTTTTAATCTATTGGAGAAAGGAAAATGTAAATAGATAGAGTTGTTGTCCATAATTAGGTGCATAAGTTGATGAAGTGAAAGGAATATTTCCTAATTTGTTTTATTTTTACTTGCTACCGGTTTCGACAGTTAATAATTGTCTTCATCAGGCTGCAAATAGTCACATTAAAATTTAAACATTAAAATCATTATAACAGAAAAATTGGAATTACAAAATTACTGTGAAAGCTGAAGGCGTGTTAAAATTATAGACTATAATTTTAACACGCCTTCAGCTTTCACAGTAATTTTGTAATTCCAATTTTTCTGTTATAATGATTTTAATGTTTAAATTTTAATGTGACTATTTGCAGCCTGATGAAGACAATTATTAACTGTCGAAACCGGTAGCAAGTAAAAATAAAACAAATTAGGAAATATTCCTTTCACTTCATCAGAAAATGTAAATGTTGTCGGATTGCAGTTATATCTATAATTTAATTAATTTTTAAATTTTTTAAATCAGTTCTTGAATTTTGGGCGGTGTGTATAGGCCCTTAGTGTGCGGAATCCCTTACAACGACGCGTAAATAACTTAATCATGACGCCGATTTCGAAAAAAACAAGTTATTATCAAGTTGGCTGCGAATATTTTCGCGGGCGTTTGAAACTCGCGCATAATAATGCGACATTGACATTCCCTTGGGCTGGAAATGACGGAGGAATGAAAGAAATCTGAAAAACGTGTGCAACAGTGTCGTTAAATTAAAAAGTTGGACTTAAACAACAAAGAGAAATACACATATTAGAGAAAAAGAGAGATCTTTTTTTTTCCGTTGGAAACTTTTATATTAACTTCTGTGGCGCTCTCTGTTGACAAATTTGGTAAATCAGGATTTTATTGAGGTTTTATTTCTGTTAAAATTAGTATTAAACGTCAGAATTACTAGTGGCATTTTGTATATAAGTGCGTATTACACGTCAACAATATTAAAATGTCAAATTGAATAAACGAATTTGCGTTTTCTATTTCTCTCAGTGAATTAGAGTTCGCAGCTCCCCCTCTTGGAAAACAACGGCGCTTTTTTGCAACCGTTTTCTCGTGAACAACAATTCTTTTATTTTCATGGTGATTATGATTCTTTCTCTCAGGTGACTAGCAGCGCCCTCTTTTGGAAAGCAGCGAAAATTAAGTTTGACATTGACGTTTGCATTTTTTATTTGTCCCAGTCGATTGTTTTCAATTTCTCAAATGCATTCGTCGCATTATTTCCAAAAAGAAATTCGAAAGAACAAATTTGTATTTTGTTTTTCTCTCAAGAAATTAGAGTTCGCAGTAATTCTGATTCTTTCTCTTAGGTGACTCGCAGCGCCCTCTTTTGGAAAGCAGCGAAAATTAAGTTTGACATGTGTCGATTGTTTTAAAATATGCAGCGTCATCTTTTAGTCTATCAAGTCAACTTGACCTTCAATGTCCAACATTGCAATTTCATTCTGGAGAGTATGTTGTCCCTTTTGTCCCCTCTTCGTTCCCAATTTCTTTTGTTTGAAGACGCAAAGAGAATCGCAGTCGTTCTTAATTATTATCTGTCTTTTTCGTGTCCTGGCTTTATCAGAGGTCCAAGATCCTATTTATAATTGAATAAGTTTTACAAGACTTCTTAAGACAAAAGACGAAGCGTTTTCGAGGGGGATAACTTGATTTGCGCTTCCGACTGTGTTACTCCCGTAAACTCCGAGATTAAGTTCGAGTGTTTCCATTGACCCAGCTCGTGGGAACATCAAAGCCTGATATGCATAAATATTCCATCGCCGGCAGAAGTTTCCGACTTGCACCTTTAAATATTATTTTCGCCTGAAATAATCCGCACTCTGACATTTTACTCGACGTGAAATTCCCGCCGGTAATCGATCTGTCCCGCCCCCCGTCCACCTCCGAAAGGGTGCAAATGAAGTATTAATAATAAGCGCGCCGGAGATTTTTAGATAATTACAGTTTCGAGTAAGGGTCTCGCGTCGCATTAACTTCGCCTGTCACTGTACCTCACGTCTCCCACATTTGCCGCGCGAATTTCGCGGCGTTCTCCGTCAAGTTAATTTGCGAATTTGTGACACGCGTTTCGCGATTTATTTGAACGAAATTTCATCACGTCACGTGAATTCGTTCGATCGGAAATCGAAATCCTTTTATTGTTATTTACGCATTACAGGTAGCGGCGGCGCGTGCAGGCCCGAACGAAATCGCATTTATCATCGGGCGTTAATGATAATATCGAAATCACAAAAGCTGTTTGCATAATAACGGGTTCGCGTTAATTCATCTCGGACATTGGTGATCATTTCGGACCACAAAACAAGCGATTTTATACCAATCCGAAATTTATGATTTTGAACGAATTTCGTCGCGCTTAATTTTAGTTCAGTGGAATTAAAACGAGAGAAATAATTTAAAAAAAACGAAACTAAGCGGGAAAGTGTTTTAAAATGTGCCTAAATTTCTCAATAAGTTTTTGCTACTGTCCAATAGATGGCGGTGAATGCAATCGAAAACAATGTGATTTATATTTCTCAACGAAAAATAATAAAAAATCAAACGATATCTTGTCCACTAGAAATTCTACGTCCACCCAAGAGTGTTGCAATTTTCTCAACGAAAAACAATAAAAAAGCGCCATCAAAGCTCACTTTCGTCCGGAAGATGGCGGTGAATGCACTAAACTAAAAGGATTTATTCAATTAAGGATTCGTATTTGTATTTTTTCAAGAGAAAGACCGCTATTGTTCCAGAGATGGCGTTTGATCAAATGAAATTTAGCGAAATTCTCCACCAACAAAAAATTTCTCTTTAGTTCGACAGATGGCGGTGAATGTATTCAAACATAATGATATCTATACTTCTCAACGAAAAATAAAAAAAAATCATCCACCAGGAATTCTACGTGCACCCAAGATGAGATTGTATACGTCGTACTTTAACCTTTAGTGATCTGATCAAATCCTTCGGCTTTACACCCAGTATTAAGGAAAAACTAAAATACTTGAATTTTTTCAACGAATAACAAGTGAACAAACGCCAGAAAATATTACTATTGTCTAAGAGATGGCGCTTTGCTTTTTCATCAATCATTGCTTTCGTTCGATAGATGGCGGTGAATGCAATCGAAAACGGTGAAATGTGTACTTGTCAAAGGAAAATCAATTTTTTTATTTTTATTTTATCGAGGGAAAACAGTAAAAAAGACTGCTAGTGTTCGAGAGAGGGCGTTTCACTCTTGATCAAACTTTTGCTTTTGCCTGACAGATGGCGGTGGATGCAAACGGAGACTACCAAAACGAAAAACAAAAAATCAATTCAATCAAGTCAAGTCGTATCTTTTCAACAGAAAGTAATAATAAAAATTGTTACTGCTTTTGAGGTGGTGTTTTACTTTTGATCCAATTTTCGGTTTTGTCCAGCAGATGGCGGTGAATGTAATCGAAAATAAGGAAATTTCTACTCCTCAAGAAAAAGTAGAAGACTCTCAAATCAGTCAAAAATAGTTGCTTTTATTATTTCAAGGGAAAGCGATAAAAAGTGTTCAAGAGATGGCGTTTCTCTTTTGTTCAAACTTTTGCTTTTGCCTGACAGATGGCGGTGGATGCAAACTGGGACAGCCAAAACGAACAACAAAAAACAATCAATCGAGTCAAATCATATTTTTTCAACAGAAAGTAATAAAAAAATTGCCATTGTTTTTGAGGTGGCGTTTTACTTTTGATCGAACTTTCGGTTTTGTCCGGCAGATGGCGGTGGTTGCAATCGAAGACGACGAAATTTGTACTTCCTAAGAAAAAATAAAAGATTGAAATCAGTCAAGTTCAATCAGTTCAAGAGAAAGCAATAAGAAGATCGCTAGTATTCAAGAGATGGCGTTTCACTCTTGTTTAAACTTTTGCTTTTGTCTCACAGATGGCGTTGAATGCAATCGAGACCAAACAAAACGAAAAATTAAAAATCAATCAATCGTAAATTCGCATTTTTTTTTTTTTTAGAAAGCAATAAAAGAACTAGCTATTGATTGTCCTAGAGGTGCGTTACACTTTTGATCCAACTTTTGATTATGTCCGACAGATGGCAGTGAACGCAATTCAGAACAACGCCAACGACAAATAAAAAATCAATCAATAAAGAATTCATATTTGTATTTCTTCAAGGGAAAGTAATGAAAAGAGACGGCCATTATCAGGAGGACGTTTTATTTTTTATCTAACTTTTTCTTTGACCTGATAAATGGCGGTGATTGGTTCTCTTTTGAAATAAAACAAGTCACAAGTGTGAAGAAAAAAAAATAAATTTGTATTGTTTAACAAAAAATAAAATATACAAGAGACCCTCAATAAAAATTGAATTTTTTTAACAATTGATGCTATTACTCTTAATTGATTAACGACAATTTGCCTTCCCTTTAACT
Organism: Serrognathus titanus; assembly: GCA_039766575.1. Taxonomy (NCBI): domain Eukaryota; kingdom Metazoa; phylum Arthropoda; class Insecta; order Coleoptera; family Lucanidae; genus Serrognathus; species Serrognathus titanus. The sequence goes on along the minus strand of CM077911.1, from coordinate 16,947,668 downwards.
CTCACTTTCTACCAACATTTTGGCAAAACCATAAAAAAGAAACGTTAGTTATTAGGTAGAGCTTCTGAGCGAAATGCCTTCACTGATAGATGTCATGCAATGGTCCACTGTTCATTTGTTTCTTTTTCTTACTACTCCTATGCAGCGTTTATCGCGCTTGTGTCCAGTTGCAATCACAGCAACTTTTTTCTGTCAGAGGGGTAAAATGACATCAATGTAAAATTTCAAATTCAAAACGTTTTCATTCCGCGCAGAGCTTCTTTGATAACACACTCCTTGGTCCGTTCGTTTTTGAAAACCATTAACTGCTGATAGATACGAAATTTATTCGATAATGATCTGACGGATATGATGTCATACAATTATCCAGAACGTTTGTTTCTTTTATTACGTCTAGGCAGTGTTTATCGCACTTGCGTCCAGTTGCAATCTCAGCAACTTTTCTCTCTAAGAGGTATAAGACATCACCGTAACATTTCAAAACGTTTTCATTCCACGCAAAACTTCTGAGCGAAATGTCTTCACCGATGGATGCCATGCAATTATCTATAGCGTTTGTTTTTTCTTTCTTATTACGTTTACGCAGCGTTTATCACACTTGTGTCTAGTTGCAATCTCAGCAATTTTCCTCTGTAACCAGCCATGGTTAACAAGTCTACTAAAATCGTCTCTCTATATACTGGAAGTTCTCTAATAAAAAATAATAATTCCATGACTTTTGAACAGATGGCGCCCCTAATTTCATACTATTTAATACACTGCGATCACAAATCAGTGGATCACAGTATATACAACAATCAATTTGGACAGCTCGCTTTTGATAATTATGCTATTTTTATACCACCGTTCTCAGATTCAGTATGGCCATAATTGACAGAGTTTCGTGTTAATGCCGGTAGATGCCACTGATTGAAAAAGTGGCGCGAATAAATACGATTTAAAACAGCAAGACAAAGTTACAGAAAGGCAAAATAAAATTGCAAAGATATTTTTTGATTGAAATGAACTTTTACAGACACAAAATTAAAATTAGATAACATTCTACGTCACAATACTTTTTCACTAGCAATAACTCACTAAATTCGAAAGATATATGAAATAGAGTCCCGCCATTTCATAAGTGACCAACAAAATCAAAAGGACAGAGAATAACTTTGAGAATAACTAAATAAGTTAAACGTCAAACAAATTTGGGGATCCTAGTTGAAGCGAACGACATCTAACGGACAAATTCAAAACTTTTGAAATACAATACTTATATATAAAAGCGTGTACAAAATTTTTGATAGTCCGTTGTATTTTGAAGCGAAAATGACTTCCTGGCGGGGGTAAAACCGAATTTCCTGGTTTCCTCTCTGGTCGGAAACGCGCCAGACTCGCTCAATTACGTAAACGCGGAGTTTTTCCCCCGAATCGCTTGAATAATGAAGCACTGTTTCCTCAACCTCGTTCTCGCATAATTCGATTTATAATCCGGATCTTTTGGCCCAGATAGAGCTGCTTCTTCCTCAGGACACCAGACATAGGAAGAGAATTCACAATGTATTTAATTAATTAAGCCCCCCCGCCCCCTAATTTTTTTTCTAATATATTTTTCTTGTTACTTGTTTTTTCGGGGCACTTCAACAAAATCCTCTCTTCCAAGTAATAGGCAATCCATCAAATCCGGGGCATGTCGAGTGCTCTCATAAATCGCGACATTTTATCAGTTATTTATTTGCTGGCAACGTCATAGACAGGTCTGCTGTTTAACTGCACCCTCCGCCTCCTCACGTTGTTATCACGACTGTGCAAACAGGATAATTTGACGAGGATGATTGAGTGCGCACACGTACGTACACCTGACCCTAATGGATTATCTACAGTCCTCACATGTTTCGCCGCGCATTTTCATTATTTCCAATTTGGAAAAATCTCGCTCAAATCCAAATGTTGGTAAAGAAAAACAATTAAACATGACGTGAAAATACTTAAGCGTAAAAAACTACAATATTTTATAGGAGTAGCAGTGACTGATATCGTGCGCCATCTATTGGTGAATACCGAAAGTTTTCTCGTTAGTCTTCGCAATGGTTAAACGACTAAAGCTAATTTTAAATGGTCTTATTAAGATCGTAGTGAGATTTCGGTAAAATCAATGAAAAGTATGGTGGAGGCGCTTAAAAGTATTTTAAAAAATTTATATATATTAGGTAGATAGCAGTGATTATTGCCGTGCGCCATCTTTCGGTGAATATTGGAAGTTTTCCAGGTTAGAGCTGAGCGGGAAGAAATAAGTCAATTAATCGAGAAACGCAAACGACTGGGGATGAAAAGTTAATCAATCATAAACAGCGTTAGTCAATAAAAAAAGAAAATTATGAATATTTCATTCGGTAAGTGGAATTAATTGCACTAAAATCGTTAGGGGAATCCCGTACTTGATAAGTAATAAATTGTAAACACGTGGGGGATGTTTCCTATTCACTATGTCCCGTCCACCTGGGCGTTCTTTGAATAACCCTGTTAATTATGTAATAATCACGAGGACGAAATACTTCGTAACTATGTCACCCCCGAAGGGCGGTTTCAATAACGTCTGGCGTTAATTGATGCGTTTATTAATTAAGCCGCGGCGAGGTCGTTTTAGAAAAGTTGCAGATGCCAGTTTTTTACACGTTCACCAAAAATGCAATTACGAATTTAATAAATAAACATTCATAATTCAATGTTCATCGACGATACTTAATTAAATCGATGTTTGTTTTGAATTTGGCGCGCATAATTCAAAACATGTAGTAGTCTTTTGTTTTTATTGTTTGACATTTAACAGCGCCATCTTTTCAAACATACGATTCGAATCCTGTTTTGTCCTGTCTTTTGTTTTCGTTATCTGTTTGTTCTTAATGTAATTGTTATGTATTTTTCTAATTTACCATTCGTTTTCTTTGTTTTATCACCTTTCCTTCATTCTAGTTCTTTTTTTATTTATTAATTCACTAAATTATGTTGTAAAATAGATTGTCGTCAACAGCGCCATATATTGAAAAACAAACCGAAAGTTTTTTTTTCGTTTGTTTTAATTTTTGAATTTACTGAATTCTGCTTTGTTCTCCCTTTTGTTTTTATTATTTTTTAAAAGGTTACTGTTATATCTATGTTTTTTTTTAATTTTGTTCATTTGTTTTCTTTCTTTTGTTACCTTTTCGTACAATTTTTTTTTTAAATAAACTCTAAATCTACTAAATTGTTCTACAAAATCGATTGTCTTTTGTTTTCGTTGCTTGACTTGCGTTATTGTAAGACATTTAACAGCGCCATCTGTTGAAGCAAGTCGAAAGTTTTTTTTTTCGTTTGCTTTACGTAATGAATTTACTGATTTCTGCTTTATTGTGTCTTTTGTTTTTTATTTATTTATTTTTTTCAATATTATTGTTATATGTATGTATTTATTTAATTTTGTTCATTTGTTTTCTTTGTTTTGTTACCTTTTCCGTCCAAACGGTTTCTCTATTAATTTATTAATCTGCCAAATCGATTGTCTTTTGTTTTTATTGTTTGACTTGCATTGTTTTAAGACATTTAACAGCGCCATCTGTTGAAGCAAGCCGAAAGTTTCTTGTTCGTTTGTTTTAATTTATTAATTTACTGAATTCTGTTTAGTTCCGTTTTTTGTTTTTATTATTTTTTTAAATATTTTTAAATTCCGTTCGTTTGTTTCTTTTTCTTTCTTTCCGTCCAAACAGTTTTTTTTTTTCTTAATTTATTAATCCACTAAATTGCACTGTAAAACCGATTGTCTTTTGTTTTTATCGTTTCAGCTGCGTTATTATAAGACATTTAACAGCGCCATCTGTCGAAGCAAATCGAAAGTTTTTTTTCGTTTCTTTTAATCATTGATCTACTGAATTATACTTTATTTTGAAGGTTTTGTTTTCATTATTTTTTAAAATATTGTTATATGTATGTCCTTTTAAATTATGTTCATTTATTTTGTTACCTTTCCGTCCAAACAGTTTTTCTCTTAATTTATTAATCCACTCAATTGTTCTTTAAAATCGATTGTCTTTTGTATTTATTGTTTGACTTGCGTTATTATAAGACATTTAACAGCGCCATCTGTTGAAACGTGCCGCGAAAGCTTTCTCGTTACTTTTAATTTATAACTCTACTGAATTCTCCTTTGTTGTACCTTTTGTTTTATTTTTATTTTATTTTTTTAATATTATTCTATATGTTCTTAAAAATATTTATCTTTTTTTTGTTGCCAATCGATCGTCTTTTGTTTTTATTGTCTTTTTGTTTTAATTCTATCCTTTTTTATTTTCTCATCGTTCCTCTTATTTTATTTTATTTTTATTTTTAATCCATTAAATTCTGTTGTAAAATCGATTGCGTCTAGTTGTTATTATTGTAAGTTTTTTAAATTTTATTATTTTTGAATTTTAATGACACATTCGACACATGAACCTCGCAATAGCACTTCCTCGTGTCAACTGGCAGACTATGAGTGCTTCGACATTCCCTAAAAATTCCTCTATTTGGTCATTAAGCATGTTTTTGCGGACGCAATTTAGCTTTTCATTGGAAAGACTTTACTTTTAATTCTGACTGTACACACATCTTTTAATAAACCGTTTCATGCGAAAGCGGCCGGCCATTTGTATTGCGTCATAAATCCAAAACTCGTAAATGCACCTCGCACGGATCCGGGCTTAAAATCCGGGCGGAATTGCGCGCACGGGGTTGTTTAGATAAATCGCACGCGAAAATCGTTTCTCCGATGTTTCCCCCGGGGCATTCCCCGGTGCACGTTTCGGCCACTTAAACGACTTGTCCCGTTTCCGGCTCGACTCGCACGAAACAAACGAATTAATTATGATTTATTTAAAAGGAAATCAAGCACCAGAAAGCAGCTACTTGAATAAAAAATAAGAATTCAATTCGGAAAAGTTATTAATTAATTAATTAACCTAGCGCCATCTCTTATTCAAAATGATAATTAAATTCTTTGGTACTGCAGGGGTGCGTTCAGAAACTACATTTTGGGTTCACTCTTTAATTTTATATTTTTTTCTTTTCTTTTAAAGAGCTTTTGGACCATCCCCACCAGTTCCTAACTAATTTTAAGGGCTGGGTTTTTAACGACACCGGAATTTACAGAATACGAAATTTTTTAAAAATCCTATTTAAAAAAAATAAACTTTCTAAAGTCACCCCATCGTCTCCTCTAATTATCCAGAGCTCCAGAACAAAGGTCTTCCGGCCACCTCACTCTCTCAAAGCATCAAATTACGAACGCGTAATTAATATTAATGACTCGCGATAACCGATAACATTCTCCTCCTCCCCGCCCCCAAAAACAAAGAAAAACATGCCACCTTGATTCAGTGTATTTAAATAGAAGGTTTTTTCTTCTCGTTTCAGAATAATATAAAAATGAAGACCAATCCTCCAGCGAGACGGTGCCGAATTGAATTGTACAAGAAACAATGGGTGCGGACACCAGGGGGGTGGTCTTACTTCTGATAATGATCCTGTACGCGCACGAAGACGTCCAACCCTCGCCCGACCAGGATGAACGGACGTCGGCGTTCATAAACGGCGACTTCATCATCGGCGCTCTCTTTCCGGTCCACCACCGACCCCCCAGCAAACAAAAGAAGCCTAGCCAGAGCATCAAGTGCGGCTTGATCCGGGAGCTCTACGGTATCCAACGCATTGAGGTGGCATTCCAGACGCTCGACAAAATCAACAACGACCCCAATTTGCTACCCAACTTAACTTTGGGGATAGAAATACGCGATGATTGTTGGTACGCCCCCGTGGCGCTACAGCAAAGCATCGAATTGATAAGGGATGCGATTACACCGTCGATCCCCAGTCCGGAAAGCTGCGTTAATATTTCGAGGGCGCAGGCCAGAGAAGCACGTGGACCTTTGGTAGGCGTGGTAGGACCAGGCTCGAGTTCCGTCGCCCTGCAAGTCCAAAACCTACTTCAACTCTTTCACATACCCCAAGTTGGATACTCGACGACTTCCAAAGACCTGAGCGACAAAAGCCGATTTAATTACTTCCTGAGGGTCGTCCCTTCCGATTACTACCAGGCTCAGGTCATCCTGGACATCGTGCGCTACCACGGATGGACTTACGTTTCCGCCGTTAACACCGACGGTATGTTCTTCTGCGCGCGCGGGGTTTTATTTATTTATTTATTTATTAGGGTCTAAGTTTCCAGATGCGCCCCCAAAGCACAATCACAACTTTCTCGGCTGATCGATTGTTTCGTCCGCGACGTGATTAATAGAGCGCCCAAACGTCGATGAGCATTTGCATTTTTTCACGCGGAAAACTGGGGCGGCTGCGGCGGCCTCCGAGGAAGTTGTTTATAGCAGGAAGATGATTGATGACGAAACGTTTAACGTACCCGCTGATTCGATTTGGTAGCTCGGAGAAAACAAGCGAGAGTACGATTGTCATCGCGTTTCTTGCAACCCCCCCGGTGAAAGCTGCAAATACGTTCTCGCGGTATCAGATAATTGCATGTGAAAAAGGGGGTGAAAAATTTTTTTTATGTAAATCAAAAATTGATGGCTATTTTCATTTCCTGAAACACGCAGACTCATTTCTAATCCTACTTAAATGCAACGGAGAAAGTTTTTGTTTATCCGTCGACAGATGTCGCCGCTAACATTTCATTTGCAAATCAATTTTTGGGCAGAACTGAAAATTTTGTAAACGATCTACTAAGAGGGCTCTTGAAACGCGCAGGCTCATTTCAAGGCCTACTTAAAAGTGTCGATGATAGTTGTGTTGTCAGCCAATAGATGTCGCTGTTGATATCTCATTGCAAATCTATTTTTTTGGCAGAACTGAACGATCTAGGTACGGACTTATTTCTTGAACCGTACAGACTCATTTCAAGTTCTACTTAAATGCGCCGAAGACAGTTTTATTGTTCGCCAACAGATGTCGCTAATTGAAAATCAAATGTTTTGGCAGTACTGAAACGATCTTCTGATATTCAATTGTACTTTCCTTCCTTCAATGGAAGCTTGAAACGCGCAAGCGCTTTACAAGCTCTACTTAAATAACACGAAAATACTTGTGTTGTCTGCCAATAGATGTCGTTGTTGGCAATGTAGTGACTTTCAAGGGTATTCTTGGGTATGATTGCAAATGATTTCAAGTGTCTTCTTATGTACCTATCGAAGCACGCAGACTCATCTCAAGTCCTATTTCAATCCGACGAACGAAGTTTTCTTGTCCGCCAACAGATGTCGCTGTAAATTCTAAATCAATTTTTTTGGCAGTACTGGAAATTTTTCCAAACGATCGATCTAATGACTTCAACTTTATTCTTGTTTATTGAAGTTTGAAGTACGCAGGTTCATTTCATGCCCTCCTTAAACGCGACGAAGAGAATTTTGTTGTGCGCCAACAGATGTCGTTGATTGAAAATTAAATTTTTGGCAGTACTGAACTTTTTTGTAAACGATCCACTGACATTCACATACACATTTTCATTTATTGAAGCTTGAAGCACGCAGGCTCGTTTCATGCCCTCCGTAAACACGACGAAGAGAGTTTTGTTGTTCGGCAACAGATGTCGCTGATTGAAAATTAAATTTTCGTCAGTACTGAACATTTTTGCAAATGATCCACCGACATTCAAGTATATTCTTGTTTATTGGAGCTTGAAGTACGCAGGCTCATTTCAAGCCCTGGATAAACGCGACGAAGATGGTTGTGTTGTCCGCCAATAGATGTCGCTGCTCATGATGTAGTGGCTTTCAAGTTGTTCTTATTTCTTTCTAACCTTCAAGAGTATCGTTGATGAATATAATGAGCGCCCTCTGTTATAACAAATTTCTCACTAACTGTACGCATTATTAAAATTAAAATAATAATAATAATAACGAATACAGTTCTATTGTTCGCTAACAGATGTCGCTGTTTGCATTTTATTATAAACAATTAAATTTCTTGACAGAACTGAACATTTTAAGCGATCTTCTGACATTCTGGTATTTCTCTGCTTCTTGAAGCAAGCATGCTAATTTCAAGCCCTAATTAAACGCGAGGAAGATAGGTTTTGTTGTCCACCGACAGATGTCGCAGTTAACATTTCATTGCAGATCAAATTTTTTAACACAAACGATCTACAGACATTCAAGTGTGTTATTGACGATAACAATGAGAAATATGCAACGCCCTCTATCATAGCGAAGTAATTTCTTCGGGTGCCTTGTATGACATAAAATTGCAATGCCATCTATTGAGGATCGTTAGTATGAGGGTAATTGTTTACCAGTCGTTTTCATTCCAAGGACTTTTCAGAGTGTAAACCGGCGCATCCACCATTTCGTAGATGCGCAATCACGTTATTAAATTCCTGTGTTTGTTAAATCTCCCTTTCCACTACCCAGCCCGACGTCCCAAAACGTATTAATCAACTCGATATTTCTGTATGAAGTCCGTTTGATTGCCTTCGTCAAAGCGGATCGCCCCCCATCACCATCGGCGAAGTTTTGTTTGATTGGCGAGGGAATCGTATCGATTCGCCGAAGGCCCCCGTTTAATTAAGTTCTTCGCGCTTTTTCAGCCCATTTTCTGACCATCAGGGCCCGACGATTTTAAGCTGTTTTGTTGCGTTATTAATCGAAGGACATTAAGGAGAGGCGAAGAAGTTTATCAATTAATCAGTTTTCGTGCCGACCCGACGGTTGTCACTGATTTAATAATCCGACTTCAACGCTCGCTAATTAAGGAGCTAAAGGAAAAACGGAAGTTCCTGTTTGGGGATTAATTCGTTTATCGGTTTAAATGTGTCGCGGGAATTAAATTAAATAAGGGTGAGAGGGCCAGATGGTGCAAACTAACCGAGAATTTCTGTCCAATCAAAAAATCGTATTAATTCGGATTTTATGATCGTTGAAAACAGGGCGAGCAAACATGCGACATATGTCCGGGAATCGTAAGCGGATTACATCCCGTGTCCGTCACTGTAACGACAGGGAAATCCCCCGGTAATCTCAACCGGGACTCTGAACTTATCAGCTTTTCACTGCTGCAAATACGTCAGCGTTCTTAAATTAATTCAGACGCAAAATGAGTGTAATATGAAAGTTTAAGCAGAAGTTTGCGGTGTCTCTCAAAAGATAACACTAACCGCATAACAAGTGATCAAAAAAAAAATGAATTAAAGTTGGCGATGCAACCAAACACGCATGCGTGCATTTGGTTCCTCAAGCCCTTTTGACTTTTCTATTCCAATCTAAACCTTAATTTAAAATTTAAATATGCAAAGAGAAAAAAACGTTTTATTTTTAAAGAGTTCAAGGAAAAGTGCAACTAACGTCAAACAACATTTGACACTTTAATTATGTGGCAATTGATTGACGATTAATACAACTCCGTCTTGGTGCTATTACCACAGTGACACTTTTTAATCAAATCGGCATTCAATGGACGGCTCCTAAACACCAAGAGTATCGACTTAGAACCTTCAAGAAAAAAGCATTTGTTTGAAAGTCAGTCGACGACTCGTAAATGTCGAGTATGAATATAAATCTCCAAGAAAAAAATAGTATAGATCAGAACCGTGATACGAGACTCCATCTTTGTAATTTTTTACATTAATTTGAAGTAAATTGGAATAGCTACCTTCCCCTATTACATCTACAAACTACCTACACTCGAATTTAATGGCGCTTTCTGAAAAGTCGCAAAAAAGGAACAGTCTAAGTTTCAATCGCCTGTAAATATCGCGGTCGTGTCACTTAGAATGTGAAACACTGCCTACTTCAAAATCGACTAGTGACATTCTTGGGTTTTTTGTGTTTTTCATCTTCTAGGTAGCCCGTCTTAGTCATTTTTTACATTAATTTTTAAGTAAATTGTAGTATACCTACCTACCTACAAAAAATGGGTAACATTTAAAAAAAAAAACTGGAATTTCGAGTTGATGTTCGAGAATGTCAAAGGTGATGTCAAGCGCCTCATGAAGTGACATTTTTTTAACTGATTTTAAACAAATTGGTGCAATTTTGCTTCAGAGTCAAAGGACAACTCGTAAACACTGAGAATTTTGAGTTTGAATCTACAAGAAAAAAAAATAGCACGGAACAGAACCACCATATGTAACTCTACGTTGTCTTCTTTAACCACATTTTAAACAAATTCGTACAATTTTCTTTACAGTCAATGGACGACTCGTCAACACAAATCATTTTTAGTTTGAATCTTCAATGTAAATAATTAGCAACGGAAAAAATCAAAAACGAAAACATTTTCGATCATCGAGAAACATAATCGAAATGGAAAAGAAAAAGAAAATCCCTGAAAAATGTAAGGAAAACAACTGACGATAGTAATGAAAATTAAAACTCAAAAAAATTTTAATTAATAATAAGCCTTTAAAAATGGTAATGGTAATTCGAAATTCACAAAAAAAAAAGAAAGACAAACAAATGACAATCGCAATACTGATGAAAAAAGAAAAAAAATGAAAACTATCAGAAACAAAAAAAAAGAATAAAAAACAATGAAAGTGAAAAAAAATCCTAAAGAAAATAAAAAAAATAATTGTCGCTCGCAATAAAAAATTAAAACTCAAGAAAAATAAAATTACTAAATAAATTTTCAAAATGAAATTCACAAACAAAGAAAAGCAAAACGAGAAGAAACAAATGATAATCGCAATATTGATGGAAAGAAAGAAACAGAGAACAAAACTTATCGTGGAGAAACAGTATCGATATGGAAAAGAAAAATAAAATTACTGAAAAAAGGAAGAAAACAGTTGACGATCGTAATAAAACAAATTAAAACTCAAGAAATAATTATTATAACGAACGTTCAAAACGTAAGGGCAATTCGAAATTCACAGAAAAAAAAGAGAAAGGAAAACAAATCACAATCGCAGCATTTACGAAAAAAGAAAAACGCAAAAAATCAAAAACAAAAAAAAAACTGAAGAATCCAATCGAAAAGAAAAAAAAATTAACACTCCTGAAAAAAGTAAAAAAAACAAATGACGATCGAGAGAACGAGGGCCGCAGACAATTTTGATTTCAGTAAACACAGAAAGAAAACAAATGAAAACAAAAAGGAAGAAAACACTTTTGAGCCTTGAAAAAACATAACCGGAGTGGAAAAGAAAGAAAACGATAATTTCAAAAGGAAAAGAAGAAAAAGACAAACAAATGACGATCGTAAACTTTACGAAATGGAAAACAAAGACAGAAAAACAAATGACGATCGTAGGTGTTTATGACAGAAAACGAAATAATTTCAAGAAATATAAACAAAATAAACAAAACAAAAAAATAGATTGAAACTGCTCTTCTTTCAAATAATAACAGCAAAACGTAGATAACAAAAAAAAACTAAAAGCCAGAACACTTTTGAGTCTTGGAAATACATAATCGAAATGGAGGAGAAAGAAAACGATCACTTCAAAAGGAAAAGAAGAAAAAGAAAAACAAGTGACGATCGTAAATATTACGAACTAAAAAGGAGACAGGAAACGTAATGTGTACGAACTGAAAAGAAGAGAGAAAACGAATGACAATCGTAACGTTTACGAAAGAAAATGAAATAATTATAAGAAAATATGAACAAATAAAGAAAAAAGAAAAAAATTAATTAATTTGAAACTAGATACTGTGAAACGCTCTTTCAAACAATGACAGCAACAACAAAAAAGAAAATTTCAAAAACTGTCAGAAAAATTTGAGAGCGAATTTCATACTCGATGAACAAATGACGACTGTAAAAATAAAATCAAAAAGGATCACGAGTTGTCAGTTTCCCCTCAATTATCTCCTTAGAGTTGGCAACTCCATCCAAACATACAATCAAATTCCAACGCCAACTCTAATTCGTTTTTATTTTGATCACTGTTCATTTTGGATTTTTTATTACAAAGACATTGTTTGAAAATACCGTTAAGACATGGCGCTGCGAATTGTTCATCGAAATCCTGACACGTGTAAGATTTGTAGACGAGTTGACAGTTTCCCCTCAATTATCGCCTCAGAGTTCGCAATTCTATCCAAAACCCACACTCAAATTCCAACACCAACTCTAATTCGTTTTTTTTATCACTGTTCATTTTGAATTTTTTATTACAAAGTCTTTGCTTAAAAATATTGTCAAAAGATGGCGCTGCGAATTGTGCATCGACATCCTGACAGATGTAAGAGTTGTACACGAGTTGTCAGTTTTCTCTCAATTATCGCCTTAGAGTTGGCAACTCTATCCAAAACCCACACTCAAATTCTAACACCAACTCTAATTTGTTTTTTTATCACTGTTCATTTTGAATTTTTTATTACAAAGACTTTGTTTGAAAATATTGTCAAGAGATGGCGCTGCGAATTGTTCATCGACATCCTGACAGATGTTAGAGTTGTACACGAGTTGTCAGTTTTCTCTCAATTATCGCCTTAGAGTTGGCAACTCTATCCAAAACCCACACTCAAATTCTAACACCAACTCTAATTCGTTTTTTTTATCACTGTTCATTTTGAATTTTTTATTACAAAGACTTTGTTTGAAAATATTGTCAAGAGATGGCGCTGCGAATTATTCATCGACATCCTGACAGATGTTAGAGTTGTACACGAGTTGTCAGTTTTCTCTCAATTATTGCCTTAGAGTTGGCAACTCTATCCAAAACCTACACTCAAATTCCAACACCAACTCTAATTCGTTTTTTTATCACTGTTCATTTTGGATTTTTTATTACAAAGACCTTTTTTGAAAATATTGTCAAGAGATGGCGCTGCGAATTGTTCATCGACATCCTGATAGATGTAAGAGTTGTACACGAGTTGTCAGTTTCCCCTCGTTTGTCGTCTTAGAGTTGGCAACCCTATCCAAAACATACGGTCAAATTCCAACGCCGATCTAATTCGTTTTTATTTTGATCACTGTTCATTTTGGATTTTTTATTACAAAAATTTAAAGAAAAGTTTCACTTTTCAATCAATTGTAATTCCAATTAACGTAATAGGTAATAGCAGCGCCATCTCTGAATGGAAACTCTATTAACGTATTTTGGAGGGAAATTTGAAATTCCAATTTTGCCATAACAACAATTGTTTTCATAATTGCTACTACGGAACAAACAGAAAGTTAAATATAACTTGTGATTGATAAATTAGGCGCTTAAATTTCACAGGAAGGTCCATAAATCAATTTGTCAACGGACACAAACGGCCTACGATTTCGGCCGCGCGGAATTAAGGCATTGTATTAGTTATTGCCGGGCCTAATTCCACGAGGGCTTTGTGCGAAAGGACGAGGAGTTAGTGTATTCAGGCCGAGTCTACATAATACATTGTATATGTATACAATATGTAAATGCTTGTTGTTACTTGAAGAAAATCGATTCGTGTTCGCAGAGAACTACGGACAATCGGGCATCCAGGCATTCCGCGAGCTCGCCGAAGAAGCCGACGTTTGTATAGCACGCGAAGATTCGGTGCTCAGCAACGCTGCCAATGAGACTTTTGATAAAGTCATCCTGAACCTCAAGCAGGACCCAAACGCGCTCGTCGTCGTTTGTTTCTGCGAGGGATTGACGGTGAGGGGACTCCTCCAAGCCACTCGTAGACTCAACATGACCAATCACTTCCTATTCATCGGCAGGTATTAATGTTTTAATTTTTATTCATTATTTGTACTTCGATTGCAACGACCTCTGTGCTCTTGAGTCCGCTTCGATTTTCGTCCCGACGGGCGTGCACTACCCTTGCACAAGCAGGCCATTCCTTTCTGTTTTTCTGGTGGCCTATCCACCAGGAGGTTATTGCATTTCATTCCAGCGAACTTGCATCAAGGGGGGGGGGAGGAGAAGGCATATCGAGGGACTTAGATAACGAAACGGAATTACCACAAAGTTTGCGGCGGGGAAAACATTAATCACGAGATAAAATCGCAAAGCGCTAAATAACGAAGTTTACGTCGCTAATTGGTTGAATAACGTCGGTAAACCCCCGCCAGCAACTTTTCATTTTGAATTTAATTCCCGCGCGAATTTACTCACGTATTTTGATGGTCGCGTAAAGCACTTCATCGAACATCACATCAAACATGTAATCACGACCTATTTGAAGCGATGAAGTGCTTGGGGATGTCTTTTATCGTTATTTTATAAATAAACTCTTCTGCAAACCTCAAACGCCGCACCACCGGACGATTTTATTAACGTGTTTATAGACACCTTACGAAATTACGAAACAGGGGAAGGATTTCATCATCCCTCGCAAACAATTGTGTATTAATTTTGTGTTATAGTGATGGTTGGGCTGATCGAGGTGACGTAACCGTCGGTTACGAAACCGAAGCCTGGGGTAGCTTATCAATCCGAATCCACTCGCCTTACGTAAACGACTTCAACCCTTACTATTTCTCGCTGAAGCCGGCCAGCAACACGCGCAACCCCTGGTTTCAGGAGTTCTGGGAGGCGAGGTTCTCGTGCACGTTGGACAACGCCCCCGCGGAGCCCTACACCTTCAACTTCACCGACTGGGAGCCCGACGTTACGTTCCGCTCCAATGACAAAAAGATCTGCACCGGTGAGTCGTTAGAATGAAAAATAATTACGGCCCCGCAAACATTATGAATATGAGATTGTAGGGGCGACGGGGTGAGTGAAAGGACGCGCCCTTGTATTAGTGATGAGCGCTGCTGAAAAATGCAGGAGGTTTTTTTTTCCTGAACTCGTTCGCGCTTTGTGTTTTGGTGTTTGCGTTGCTTTAAAAATTAAAAATCCCTACGTTTCTGGATGTTATACGGAGCCTTGCCGGTGGTGAAACAAACGTGTTTGAAAAATTCGTTTAAAAACAAGAGCAAAATGAAAATATCGCGAATGAGCTTTGAATATTCGCTGTATCAATCAGCTCGCGCAATCACTATTGGATTGAAGTTCTTCAAACTTCGCCCTCACTTCTGCTTTTATAAATGGATTCCTGGGTCTAGAATGTTGGCAAGTCTATTGCCAGTGAACTGACAAGAAGTTTGCTGGAACGTAACGGACCCTTCCTCCCTGTTTTGTTGGTTGCCTATTCACCAAGCTGTTGAGGACCTTGATGCACTCACAGTGTTTAAATTACCAATAAAAATCTGCATTAATTTTTTTTAAACAATTTTTTTTGCTCACGCGGTGTTTTTAAAGAATTCATTTTCTTATTAATAGTGAAGCAGCCTTCAAGAGCGTCACGAATTCATCACGGGATTGAAAGAATTCGCCGATTAACCGGTAGAGGGCATTTGGAACCTCCTATTGCACTCGCAAGCTCATTTTCTTTATTTTTCTTTTGATAAAATGTCTTCTTTTGACTCAGATTTAATGAAAGCTGTTAGTTAAGGCCAGAAATCCCTAAATCAATCAATCGACAAGATTTTTTATTTTAGTAAAACGCGTCTTCTTTTATGAGAGATTGCACGAAAAATTTTTCTAACAGATGGCACCTCTAAAGCACACAGTCGTTTTTGTCTCAGATTTAATGAGACTTATTTGTTGGCATCAATCAATCAGTCAACAAGATTTTTTTAATTTTAATAAGAAATGAGAGATTGTAAAAAAATTGTTGTGGTTTTCTCCAACAGATGGCGCCACTAAAGTACAGTAGCTTTTGTCTCAGATCGAATACCACTTGTTTGTTACCGTCAAAAACCCCTAAATCAGTCACTCAACAAGAAATGAGAGATTGCATAACAATTGTTGTGGTTTTCTCCAACAGATGGCGCCACTAAAGTACAGTAGCTTTTGTCGCAGATTGAATCAGGTTTGTTCGTGGCCTTCAAAAATCCCTAATTCAATCACTCGACAAGATTTTTTTATTTTAGTAAGAAATGAGACATTGCATAAAAATTGTTGTTGTGGTTTCCTCCGACAGATGGCACCTCCAAAGTACAGTAACTTTTGTCTCAGATTGAGTCAGACTTGTTTGTTAGCGTCAAAAATCCTTAAATCAAAATTGTTTAATTAGCGCTGGAAATTCTTAAACGAACCTCTCGACAAGATTTTGTGAGAATCGGCAGAAATTTCACAAAATTTAGTGTACGATTAGGACGACTGATTGGGCACACAACTGTAAGAAAAAGGAATACGTAGCGCCATCTCTTGGCCGTATTTTGATCTATTATATCAACTTAAAATTTGGAGAATTTTTAATTAACTTAAATTTCTTGTAGTTGCCGAACTTTTTAATAAAAAAATCGCGTAGCGCCATCTTTTGAGGGTCAGCAGAAATTTCACAAAATTTAATTCACGATTAGGACGATTGATAGAGCGCACAACTGCCTAGAAAGAGAAATATTAGCGCCATCTCTTGACCGTATTTTGATCTATTGTATCAACTTTTTTTTTGATTAACTTAAGTTTCTTGTAGTTCCCGGATTGCAGCGCCATCTTTTGAGGTCAGCAGAAATTTCAGAAAATTTAATTCGCAATTATGACGATTGATTAACCGCACAATTGTAAGAAAAAGGAATACTAGCGCCATCTCTTGGCCGTATTTTGATCTTTTGTATCAAATTATGTTTTTTCTTGGAGAATTTTTGATTAATTAAATTTCTTGTAGTTCACGGACTTTTTAATAAAAATCGGCCATCTTTTGAGAATCAGCGGAAACTTCACAAAATGTAATTCACGATTAGGACGCACTACTGCAAGAAAGAGAAATACTAGCACCATCTCTTGACAGTATTTTGATCTATTGTATGAACTTAACTTTTTTGAAAATTTTTTAATTAATTAAATTTCTTGTAGTTTCCGGACTCTTTAATAAAAATCGCTCAGCGCCATCTTTAGAGAATTACGATTAGGACGACTGATTGAGCGCACAACTGTAAGAAATAGGAATACGTAACGCCATCTCTTGGCCGTATTTTGATCTATTGTATCAACTTAAAATCTGTTTGGAAATTTTTTGATTACCTTAAATTTCTTGTAGTTACCGGACTTCTTAATAAAAATCGCGCAGCGCCATCTTTTGAGAATCAATAGCAATTTCACAAAATTTAATTCACGATTAGGATGATTGATTGAGCGCACAACTGCAAGGAAAAGAAAAACTAGCGCCATTTCTTGACCGTATTTTGATCTATTATATCAACTTAAGTTTTTTTTTTTGAGCATTTTTGATTAACTTAAGTTTCTTATAGTTCCCGGATTACATCGCCATCTTTTGAGGTCACCAGAAATTTCAGAAAATATAATTCGCGGTTATGACGATTAATTAACCGCAAAATTGTAAGAAAAAGAAAAACTAGCGCCATCTCTTGGCCGTATTTTGATCTTTTGTATCAAATTAAGTTTTTTTTGGAGAATCTTTGATTAATTAAATTTCTTGTAGTTCCCGGACTTTTTAATAAAAATCGGCCATCAGCGGAAACTTCACAAAATGTAATTCACGATTAGGACACAAGAAAGAGAAATACTAGCACCATCTCTTGACCGTATTTTGAACTATTGTATGAACTTAATTTTTTTGGAAATTTTTTGATTAATTAAATTTCTTGTAGTTTCCGGACTCTTTAATAAAATCGCTCAATGCCTTGTTTAGAGAATCACGATTAGGACGTCTGATTGAGCGAACAACTGTAAGAAAAAGGAATGCGTAGCGCCATCTCTTGACCGTATTTTGATCTATTGTATCAACTTAAGTTTTTTGGAGAATTTTTGATTAACACAAATTTCTTGTAGTTCCCGGACTAAGCATCATCTTTTGAGGATCTGCAGAAATTTCAGAAAATTTAATTCGCGATTATGACGATTGATTGAGCGCACAACTATAAGAAAAAGAAATACGTGGCACCATCTCTGGGCTTTATTTTTATCCAATGTTTCAACTTAAGTTTTTTTAAGAATTTTTCAAACTTCGCGCTCACTTCCGCTTTTATAAATCAAGTTATTCCTCTCCCTGTTTTGCTGGCGATCTATTCACCGACAAATAATTCATTTTTTTTTTCAGTTAATACCAACATTTTTTGTTCCCCCCATGTATGTGCGCGCTTTTCAAAAATTCACTCCCTTATTAATAAGCCCCTTAGTAAGCCTCCGCCCACCCTCGTCTATTTTCTAGTTTCACGAATTCATCGCGCGTTAAAAATGCAAAAGATGGAAGGCCCTTTTAAAATTTAAGGCGCAGGACGTTTTCCGGGCCTCGGAGAACTCCCTCGGCTGGCGCGAGCGTTGCGGATTACGCATCAAAAAATAAAATTCAATAAAACAGACCCCCCCCCGCCCATCACGATTTTTATTTTAACTCGAAGATGTGGGTTATGACAAGCAACCACTCTCACAGGCGTTTGCAATTAATTTGAGTAACAGAAACACGCAACTCCGGGTAATTACGTGGCGCGAATTGGGGGGAAACACCTAAGTGATTTCATCCGGTTGTCGCTCGTGAACGCTTCGCGAACGTCTGAATTGATACTCCTCCGATTTAAGGGATTAATTTAGGAGGGTATTTAACATAAGAGAAATCGACGTGGTGCCTTAGAGATATGTGAATTGTTTTAGAGCAGAAAAAAATCGTTTTTAAATTTAAATCTTGATACACGGACATTTAGAAAAAAAGGGGTTTAGGATCAGATTAGTATAGGGAAGGGGATGCCAGGAATTTTGCTTTTATTCTGAGGATTGTGTGGTTGGGGGCGAGGGAGAATATAGGTGTTATTAATTTAGTGTTTTGCCAATAGGTGAAGAGCAGCTCTCGCAGAAATACCGTCAGGATTCGAAGCTGAGTTTCGTAATAAAGGCCATCTACAGTCTCGCCCACGGTCTGCACAACATGCAACAGGACATCTGCGGACAAGGATCCGTCGGACTGTGCGAGAAACTCCTGCCCTTCAACGGCTCCCTGTTTAAGGTAAAATCCCCGGGTTTTCTTGAAAACTCCTCCGGGTAATGTACCGGAAGAAGGTCAAAGGAAGTCGGAAATAAATTGTCTCTGCGGCGAGGAAGTGAATTAAGCGGAAAAACCTGACGCGGCGCTCGCAGATGTAAACTAATTTAATGTTTACAAGCGAGGGGTTTGATTCGTCCTCGAGGTTTTCATGTTTAACCGGAAGTGAGTGCGACAAGTCTCGCGTTTTATTTTCTCTATCCTCGAAGCAGTATTATCAACAAAAAAAAAAACAGAAACTTCACTTTGGTAACAGTTCTTTCATGTTCTAGTAATCATAATTAACTATAAGAAGAATTTTTCATTATTAGTTCTTTTTTCCGTCGACAGATGGTGCGCTTGTTTTTGAAACGTTTGATGTCAATGCAATTAATCAAATACTGAAGCTCAGTAATAAAAAGAAGTCTCGTGGTATTATTTCAATTGGAAAAAAAATATTATTATGAATAGAAAGGTTCTCGACCCGGCTTTTAGTTTATTTTACTGTCGAAGGATGACATTGCTTGTTAATTTATAATAAATCCATTCAATTGTGATTTTTCCAAATTTTTAATAATTCAATTAAAAGAAATGTTTTGTTTAAATGATTGAACAACATAAAAATCCATGAACTATCATAAAATGAAAAGAAATATTCAAAAGTTATGTTAGATTTAAAAAAAAAAGTATTATAAAATTCAGGTTTTGATTTAATTTACTGCCGACAGATGGCACTGTTTACTAATTTAAAATAAATCCATTTAAATTGTGATTCTTCGAAATTCTGAAAATTACACGAAATATTTTGTTAAAATAATTGAGCTCCATAAAATCCAGAAATATTGGAAAATTCTGTAAAATAATTTTTGAATATTAGTTCTCAGATGGCGCGGTTACTTTTTGGGACGTCCATTAAATTGCGGGACGTTTACGTAATTAATAATAAAATACTGCAGCTCAAAACTAAAATGGAATGGAAATTTCGTGGTTCTCAATCCAGAAATATTCAAAAATTCCAAAAAGTAATTTTTCAATGTCAGTTCTTTTTTCTGTCGTCAGACGGCGCACTTTTTGTGCTATTATTTCAATTTTAAAAAGTATTATAAAATAAATGGTTCTCAACCCCGCTTTTGGTTTCACTCACTCCCGGCAGATGACACTGTATATTAATCTAAAATAAACTCAAATTTTTAAAATTGAAACCAAACGAGATATTTTTTGTTTAAAAAAGAGCATCATAAAATAACAATAAAAAAATAAACAGAAATATTAAAAAATTCTTAAAAAAAATAATTCTTAAATGTTAGTATCTTTTCTGTCGATAGATGGTGCACCTTTTTTGTGATTTTCATTCAATTGAAAGACCCTTACACAATTAATAGCACAGAAATAAAATTAAATAAGAATTTCGCGCTTTTATTTCAATAGACAAAAATATTATGCATTAAAAGGTTCTCAGCTGAGCTTTTGGTTGATTTTACGGCCGACAGATGGCACTGTCTGTTAATCTAAAATAAATCTACTGAATTAAAACATTTAGTTTAAATAATTGCGTATCGTGAAATGCATTGACGCTTTTAATTTAACGGGAATGATCAAAAATTCGAAAAAATAATGTTTGAACGTTAGCTCTTTTTTCCGTCGACAGGTGGTGCACCTATTTAGGTGATGTGTCCATTAAATTGCGACACTCTTACAAATTTAAGAGCGCAAAAATAAAATTAAATGAAAATTTGGTGGTGTTACTTCAGTTAAAAATTAAAAGGTTTTATTTACGGTCGATAGATGGCACTGTTAATTAATTTAAAACAAATCCTAACGAAACCTCGTTTTTTATAAAATCGAGCATGATGAACCTTCTGAAAAATAATTCCTGAATTGCAATTGCAATTATATTTTCCGGCAACTGATGGCGCACTTTTTTTTGAGACGTCCATTAAATTGCGGTACGTTTATACAATACTCTAGCTCACAAATAAAATTAAAGAAAAATTTCGCGTTGTATTATTTTATATTAAAAAAATTAAATTCCAAAATACGACGGTTCTCAACCCAGCTTTTAGTTTAATTTACAGCCGACAGATGGCACTGTTAATTAATTTTAAGATGAAAAGGAATTGAACATCCACCGATCCAAATTTTGGCATTTCATTACGTCAGCGTCAATTTCCGAATTTACGTGTCAATTTAAGTGGTACATAGATGGCGCTAAATCAACGAAACTTACCAAACCAGAGTTAAAAATTACCAAGTTCTTTACAGGTGAGTGACTCGAGAGATTTGAAACTCAAAACATAATAGCATTGGCAACAAGTTTAGGCGCTTTGAAAGACTCAACGCCAGATATTTTAGCGCCATCTGCCGGTAGTATTAATTTCAATAACGCGAACACAGTTATTCAGGCGACGACAAACTAATTTAAGCCAAAAAAAGAGAGTTTCATGTTTGATTTTCCTAGGAAAGATTGACGTGCTTCAAATCCCGACATTCGACAGCAAAAATGAGGTCGCCATCTATCGGCTGTCATCAAAATTAATTACGCACACACAGTAATCTTAGTGACTAAAAAGAAACGAATTTAGCAAAACAAGAAAACAGACGAATAAAGATTCTTTCAGACGACCTTGAGGATGGGATAAAAGCAGAGTGAGCGCGAAGATGTATTTATAGAAGTAAAAGTGAAACCGGAAATGATGACTCTTATCTCTTAATCTATCGCAGGGCTATCTTATGAACGTTTCGTTCGAGTACGAGGAAGACCTCGTGGAGTTCGACGAAAACGGCGACCCTCCGGGCAGATATGACATCATGAACTACCAGAGGAATGAAGACGGAAGTTTCGATTACGTCCAGGTGGGAAGTTGGAGTAACAAAACACTAGCGTGGTGGTCACACCAACCCATGCAGCTAGGACCCAGGACGCACATGAAATCCGTGTGCTCGCCACCGTGTCCGGAAGGTCATTACAAGGTAAAAAAATTCACATTTCTCTAATCGCTCTACATTTTACAGCTCAGTTCTACTTTTACAATAAGATCCTTTCGCTCACGGTTCTGGTTTGCCTAATTATTTTTGTTTTTAGAACGTACAGAAGGGTGGTAAGGACAAGCGTTGTTGTTGGGTATGCGTGAGGTGTCCCCCGGATGAAATCCTCGACGTCGTCTCGGATTTCCAAGACTGCGCCAAATGCTCGCCGGGAAGTGTCCCGGACGCCACTCAGATGTGTGAGTTAATTAGATCACGCGCCCCCGTAATTCCTTTGAACCATTGATTTATTTGTGTAGATTGCACCCGCCTCCCCATCGAGTACGTGCAGTGGTTCGACACGCAGGCCATAGTCGCGATGATCTTCTCCCTCCTGGGCTTCCTCACCACGATCACCTCGTTCTGCGTCTTCTTGAAACACAACAACACCCCCGTCGTCAAATCTTCCACCAGGGAACTATCGTACATCATCCTGGCGGGGATGACACTGTCGCACGCCTCCGTCTACCCCATTATCGCAAAGCCCTCGGTGATTACTTGCGCGTTAACCCGTCTACTACCCGGATTAAGCTTCGCGATGATCTACGCCGCCTTACTGACGAAGACGAATCGGATCGCCCGGATTTTGGCCGGATCAAAAAAGAGATTCCCAACCAGGAAGAGACTGTTCATGTCTACGACGGCGCAAGTCGTCATAACCACCCTCCTCATCGGGGTTGAATCCGTCACATCGGGCTGGATGCTGTTCTATCAACCCCCCAATATCACCCATACGTACCACTCAAACAGGACCATCCTAGAATGCGATACAACAGTCGAAGGCATCATCATCCCCTTATCATACGACTTGGTCCTCATATCCCTCTGCACTTTATACGCTTTGAAGACGAGGAACGTCCCCGAGAACTTCAACGAAGCCAAGTTCATAGGCTTCGCGATGTACACCACTTGCGTTATCTGGATCGCCTTCATCCCCATTTACTTTGGAAGCGAGTCGAAAACCATCACCATGTGCATGTGCATAACGCTGAGCGCCATCGTCACGTGGGTCTTCCTTTTTATACCGAAACTTTACATCATCATCCTCAGACCGGAACGCAACATCCGGGCGTTGTTCACCACCAGCAAGAGCATAAGGTGTCACATAGGCTCGCGCGTTGCCTCGGCCGTTTCCGAAAAGAGCTCGGTGAATAGCTGGAGGGAAGATCCCCCGGATTCCAGGCCTCAGCCCCAGAGGAGGACGCTCTCGTGTCAGACGGGGGCCGAACTGATCCAGGTCTTGCTGAACCCCAAGACGCTCATCGAGACCTACTCTCCCACGCACACTTTCTTACCCAGGATCACCGAGAGGAAGTGCTGCCAGGCGGACACCTGCGAGCTGAAGAAGATCACCATTAAATTGCCGGACCACCGATTTTGATTAGAACTAGACAATCGCCAGGGAATCAAATTCTTCTTGTCAATTAGAGTTATTAGAGGGCATCAGTGAATTTGTTTTACGTTTTTGAGGAGAGTAAATATACTGTGTTATTTATTGGTTAGGAAAAGAAAAGAGTTTTATTTGCTCTTTGGGGGATTTCCCTCATCCTCCCCCCAAAGAAAGACCTTTCACTTATCAGATTTTATTTAAAAAAATAAACATCTATTATCGCCTTTAGCTGTACTCACAAAGTAGTTTGACGCTTTTATTTTTTAACGTAATATTAACATTCCCCAGGCGATAACACACGCAAGGAAATAGTCCAGGCAAAATACTGACTCTCGTTTAGATAAGTGGCCCTGGAGAGTAGGCAACTTAAATCACTCTCAGGACCTATTTGCACAGGCCCCAGAGGAAAACGCTGAAGAAGACAGCACGTCTCAACGGAAGCGTGGCTTCTTACTTTTTAAATGTAAGCAATAAGCCGTCGCGATTTCATTAGGGATTAAAAAGAAGCCTTACGATTTGGATCTCCATTGATCGGTGTTTTGGCCTATTTGAAAGTTTTCTTTTGTTTTTCAAGCTCTTTCATGCAAGTCTGAACTCTAAAGATGCAATCAAAAGTCATTGGATCATTCGTCGAACGCGGCCTATTTGGAAGTACTCTTTTGTTTCTCAAGCTCACTTATGAAAAGGTGAAGATGTAGCTTTCTTTTATTTCTCAAGCAAGAAAATGTATTGGCCTACTTTTGTTTCTAACATCTTTCTTGAAAACTTAAAATTGGTCGGGACTATCTATGAAAAATCTTGTTTTTCATTATGAAAATTCGAAAAATCGTTTTCTCATTTATCATCAACAATCATGGCCTACTTACAAACCTTCTTTTATTTCTCAAATTCTTCCAAGCAGATGTAAAGATATAGATTTTCATTCGTGTGCGACCATTTTGGTCTACTTACAGATCGTCTTTTGTTTCTCAAGCCTACTATATTGGCCACTTTCAAGTAGGCCAAAGTAGTAGATTTGAGAAACAAAAGACTACCTTTAGGTAAACTAAGCTGGCCTATCACGAATGAAAGTCTGCTTGGAAGAATTTGAGAAACAAAAGAAGGCTTTTTAGTAGGCCACGAATATCGACGATAAACGAGTTGTCACAGAAGCTCGAGAAACAAGCCTTCTTTTGTTTCTCAAGTTCTTCCAAGCAAACCTAAAGATATAGGTTTTCTTTCGTGATCAGCCAGTTTGGTCTACTTAAAATCGTCTTTTGTTTCTCAAGCCTAGTATACTACATTCACCTACTTGAAGGTATATTTTTGTTGTTGTTCAAGCCTTTACTTGAAAACTTAAAAATGTAAACTTTTATTGGTTAGTGACTGTCTTGGCCTATTTGAAGGCCTTCCTTGTTTCTCAAGCTTCTATGAAAACTCGTTTATCGTCGATAATCATGGCCTATTTAAAAGCCTTCTTTTGTTTCTGAAGATCTTCTTTCACTTTTATTCGCGATCGGCCAGCTTGGTCTGGTCTACTTAAAGATCGTCTTTTGTTTCTCAAGCCTGCTATATTGGACTACTTGAAGATCTTCTTTTTGTTGTACAAGCCTTTACTTGAAAACTTAAAAAAAGTACACTTTCATTGGCCTATTTAAAGGCCTTCCTTCTTTATCGTGATAATCACAGCCTACTTAAAAGCCTTCTTTTGTTTCTCAGATTCCTTCTAGCAAATCTACAGATATAGATTTTCATTCGCGATCGGCCAGCTTGGTCTACTTAGAGATCGTCTTTTGTTTCTCAAGCCTACTACATTGGCCTCTTGAAGGTCTTTTTGTCGTTCAAGCCTTTACTTGAAAACTTAAAATGAATACTTTGATTGGTCAGTGACACTCTTGGGGATATTGAAAAGCCTTCCCTGTTTCTCAAGCTTCTATGAAAACTCGATAAATCATTTTCTCGTTTTTCGTCGATAATCAACGCCTACTTAAAAGCCTTCTTTTGTTTTTCAAAGTATTTCAAGTAAGTCTCAAGATATTTTTTCATTCGTGGTCGACTAAGCTTGGTCTGCTTAAAAATCGTCTTTTGTTTCTCAAGCCTACTATATTGGCCTACTTGAAATTCTCTTTTTTATTGCTCAAGTCTTTCCTTGAAACTTAAAAACGAACACTTTCATTGGTCAATGACTGTCTTGCTCTATTCAAAAGCCTTCCCTGTTTCTCAAGCTTCCATGAAAACTCGAAAAATAATTTTCTCGTTTATCGTCGCTAATCATGGCCTACTTAAAAACCTTCTTTTGTTTTTCAAATGTAAAAGTCTCAAGTTATAGGTGGATTTTCATTCGTGTCATCTCCTTGAAAATCGCCTTTTGTTTCTCAAGCCTACTTTAGTGGCCTACTTGAAAGTTTACTTTGGTTTCTTACGCCTATTGTCTTGGGAGAGCTTGAAAGTTTTCCTTTATTTCTGAAATCTCTTCAAGATAGTCTGAAGTATGCATACTTATTCATCACCGACTCACTTAAAAACTCTCTTATTTCTCAAGTTGGCATCCATAGACGGCGTGCCGAAAATATAAAATCGAACTCGTTTTTGCGACTTTAGGTTCCGTTCGAAAGCTGAAACTACTAGAAGACGCAAAAAACGATAAGTTTTCCTAAGAACCATGAAATTTTTTTTCAATTTGGTCAATAGATGGCGCCATTTGTTCATAATTCCGTTAACAAAGGAATTCAAATTTTGGCGCATTTTTAAACCTACTACTACTGCAATTAAGTTTGATATGGTCGAATAACAGTGACATGGGGGGCTATTTTAGCATGTGGGGGAGGTTTTCTTCTTTGAACCTTCGAACGAGAAATGCTTTGCAATCAAAGCATTATCCCCATATCAAGGCAATCAAGTTTCGCTCCCGAATTTACCGATGCCGACGTCACCGCTCACTGTAGCGCCACCGTATCCTCCGACGCTATTGATCGAAGTCCACCGCAAGCAATAAGCGGGCATCGATTCTAGTGCGCGTAAATTCGGCATGGATAACGGTGATTACCAATATCCCGGCGTCGGGGCTGGGGCGCCCAATATTTCTTCCGGGGCGCGCCCCAAAGTAGACCCGGAAGCCCTCGGAGAAGTGGACCCCTCAAGGTAAGACGAATGTTTTGTTACGTCAATACCCGACGACATCAAAACAGCAGTCTCTGGTTTTGGGGTAACTCTGCTTTTTGCTCGCAGCTACCCCCAACCGAAAGAAGCCACGCACAAAATCCGTGGCAAATCCGACGTCCTCGAGATGATCTTCGGGGGCGTAGATCAAGAACTCCTGGTCGTCAAGAGTTTCTACTTCTGTTTCTACTCGGCCTTCGGTTCGTTGTTTCCTCTTATGGGGGTCTACTTCAAGCAAATGGGGATGAACGCCACCCAATGCGGGTTGTTGATTGGTTCTCGCCCTTTCGTCGAGTTTCTTTCGGCGCCATTCTGGGGGAGCATAGCCGATCGCTACCGCAAGGGTAAAATCCTGCTTTTGCTTTCGTTGGCTGCCTGGATCATATTTACGGTGCCCCTCGGCTCGATACAGCCCCCCGCTACCTCTTGCATGGAAGACAAAAGCAATGAGTCGATTTTGAGACCACCCGAAGTGACAGTGAGGATGTTGAATAAACGATCCATACAAAACGAGGTTTTCCTCTACACTCCCGACAAAGACAGGTAGGGATTTTTGGACTTAACCTCCCAAGTCGATTTCCCCCTTTTTTTTTCGTTCTTCAGCCACATCCGCGTGCCAAGATCAACCAAACCAATATACAGCGCCGGTCAATCACCCGTCAACGTGGATTACGCCGTCAACTACAAGAGCAAGGAGCATAACAGCTGGGTCAAACCCATCATCTCTTCCATCGTGTATCGCACGCAAGACATCGAAAAGGCCTTCTTCCTCTTGCTCTTGCTGGTGATAATCGGGGAGTTCTTCAGCGCCCCCGCGATAACCCTAGCGGATTCCGCTGTTATCACCATCCTGGGGGAAGATTCCGACCGCTACGGCCATCAAAGAATGTTTGGGTCACTCGGTTGGGGATTGGCCATGTTTTTTGTGGGCATCGCCCTCGATCACTCAACGGCTTTCCCCAATCACCCCTGCGGACCCGAAACCAAAGAGAAAAACTACACGATTTGCTTCGCAACGTTCTCAGTCTTAATGGGGGCGGCCTTCATCACGGCGACTCAAATTAATTTTAAGTATGACGACCCCCAAGAGGAAGTCCAAGCAGAAAAAGAACCTCCGCCCATGACCTACGAAGACCAGATGCAGGCGCAGCTCGCCGAACAATTGAACCTACCCTCTTTGGCCGATACGAGAGCGTCAGTCCCACAGCGTCAACCCCCAACCGAAGAAAAAGTAATATATTTGCTTTATTGGAGGATTTACTTGCTGATCTTTTTTTTTATGTATAGTCGAAGATATTCGCGCAGACCACGAGGGAAATCCCCGAATGGATCACCGTGCTTCAACAATTCAAGAATCTAAAATGCGCGTCGTTTCTCTTCGTCGCGTGGTTCATGGGCTTCGGAATCGGGTTGATCTTCACTTTCCTCTTCTGGCACCTGCAGGATTACGAGGGTTCCCCCACGCTTTTCGGCGTAGCCTCCGTCATCAATCACATCTCGGAAATCTTCGCGTACTTCTTCAGTTTCAGGTTAATCAGGCAGTTGGGGCACGTCAAGGTGCTTTGCCTCGGGCTGGTCGGGAACACGCTGAGGTTCCTGTACATTTCCTGGCTTACGAGCCCTTGGTGGGTGCTACCTTTCGAATTTATGCAGGTGAGGTCCCCTTGAGTTTTTTATTCGTTTGAGATTGATCGAGTGCGTTGCAGGGGATTACCCACGCGGCTGTTTGGGCGGCCTGTTGCTCGTACATCGCCCACAACACCCCCCAACAGCTGCGCTCGTCGGCCCAGGGCGTTTTGCAAGGAATCCACCACGGACTGGGCCGTGGCTGCGGCGCCGTCATCGGAGGGATCTTCGTTAACGCGTTCGGCTCCACGAAGACCTTTAGGGGTTACGGAATCGCGTGCGTGGTGGTCTTGGGCGCCTTCGTTTTCATCAACTTTTACCGGGTCGACCAGGGTTTCGTCTCGGACATCCCTCAAACGGAGGATCCACGACAGGTAGCTGAGGAGACGTCGCATTTAGCCCCGCACGGTGTACCCAGCAATCCCATTCCGAGGGCTCTTTCAAGCACCAAACTACACGAGCTTGCCCAGAACGATGGGTATGGGACTTATCAGACCGGAGCTGGTGGGACTTTGGACATCCCCGGAGGGGGAAGTAATCCCTTTAATCAGTCTGGAAACATTCAACAGCGATATACAGGATTTCAGGTACGGGTTCGGTTGGTTGTTTCTATACTCATATACGTACATGAGCAACTCATTAGGGGACCTCAAGTATGATTGAGGAAATGTCAAAAAATATACCTACAGCAATAGATTAGGTGTAGGAAGGTCGGGGTGAAAGCTAGAAAGGGGTGCAAGTTAACCATGCCCATGCACTTATCTAAATATTTTGACTAGGAACGCATTATCGCCTGAGAATTTGCGTTAAGTCTTAAACTGAAGTTTTTTTTTCTTTTTAGATGAACGGCGAAGCCATCAGCGCAAGATGTGGTTTCCCCTCGCCGTTTACGTCGTTGGAAGTCCAGCAACCCTTAACAACAGGCTCGGCCAGCTACGACTGGTAATTTACTAACAAGTTGCCACCACGCAGCCCCCGACGAATATTTTTTAATACAAGCCTGATTTCAACTGCAACGTAGCACTTTAATCTGATTAACGAATCAGGCATTCTAATCATTGTGTTGTTACTCATTCATCCGTTCTGAAAATGTATATTAATGTAAAAATGAATACTTTAATTGTGATGTTATGTAAGGGGTGAAGCACCTGGACGTGAAGTCCACCTTGAGAAGGGATTTCCCCTGGATTTTGCGCCAGAATTTATAATTGATACCATTAGATGGCGCTGCCTCGTGCGCGCTTTTTGCGTCCACGTTACTTTTCACCCCAATAATGCTTCGAGTAAACAAAAACGAATATGTCTAGATATTTACCTGTTAAAGTAAAAAAGGAAGTTATCAATGTACAAAAGCATCTAGGTGATAAGAGGAAACTAAATGTCCTAAACTAAATGTAGAGCGTCGTTTCCGGCGAGTTGATTTAATCGGGCGGCCTTCGTCTTCCCAGTTTTGCGTTTCGATTTTCCTTTCTGGCAACCAGACTAAATCAGGACGCGGAAAAAAAAACGCGACGGCACTTGATGTTGGTGAATCGATATTGTGTTTAATTTGATGTAGTTTTGAAAATCCGAGCATGTACTGTGACTTTTAAGTTAAGCTTCGTAGTCTTTGTTTAAGCTAGATTTCATGGGCTCATGACGAAAATTCGTTCTCTCTGACTCCTCATCATCCGCCATTGTCACTGAACCTGATAATAAACACTAACAGCAATAATACTCCTTTTTTTATTTATTTATTTATTGATTTATTGGTGCGTGGAACCCTTCAAATAAGAAAAAAAGAGTCCTTTTGTTGGAGATGACAAATTTTCGGCCCCACCTTGTACACACAGTGATACCACTAAGTGACTACCTTAGTCGATACATATCTAAAAAGAATCGAGTATTTGTTAACACGTTGAGATGCAGATTTATTATTTATGTAAGTAACGCGAGCACTGTATTTTACTCGTATGTGTTAAGAAACATATAAATATATAATATATAGATGCACTGAGACGTTACGTGGGGAGAGTTTCATTTCAAAACTTTCTTACTTTATATTAACTTCTGCTTTTCAGAGTTATTAAAAAGGTATTTATAGGGAATTTCGTTTTGAATTTCGCGCCCAAATATCATAGTTCGACAAAATATATACAGATGGCGCTAGGGTCACACGTTTTCGGCATTATCGGTTTGTTTTTTTTTAAATACTTACACCGTTCTCGATTGACTGAACCAGTGCGCACTCAGAGTATCTATCTTCGTCTCATTTCATTATGTGAGGTTAAAACAATAACAGACTAATATACTGAGTGGAACCGGTGCAGGTGAATCGAAAACGCCATTAATAAAAATGCATGGAACTTCAAATAATATAACAAACGACTTGTTGGTGACGAAATCTGAAAGTTTCAATAATTTTTAAGGCATTTTTCTTAATTTTATTATTATTTTATTTTATTTGCGGCCCTATTCCCCCTGTTGAAATTAAACTGTATTTCACAACAAAAATTTTGGTAATTTTTTACCTATTCGTAGGGAATTTCGAATTCAAAAGGTTGGTTGCCTGTTACCGAAAACTATTAACTGATTTATGTATGTTCTGACAAAACGTCAAGCTTACTACTAATAGGATAATGATGGTAGCCCGGCGCTAATTCTGAACGCACCCTCGAATTGACATTGCTTCTTCTGTCAATGTTGCCAATGTAGTCAGTGATTTTGTCACTAGTTCTGCTTCTGAAATTTCAGACAACTTCCAGTGTGTTCAGACATGTCAAAACTTTAGTGATTTCGTGAACGGTTTAGTGACAAATCTAGAGATTTCAGTTGATTCTATGATTTTGTCTAGGCACGTGATACCAACTCTTCAATGAACTTTTTTCCCAGATTTTAGTCTAAAACCCCCTAATAACCCTATTTTTCTTCAAAAATAACTTTAGGAATTAAACTCAAATGTAAATGAATGGTAAATGTGAAGATAAAAAATGTAATAAATGTATATAAAAATTATGAAACACGAAAGAAATTTCCTCCCCGTAATTGACCGCGAATTGTTAGTTGTGAACGAGCCTTGCTTGAACCTTGACAAATTGACGTATAACATAACCTCACTTTTCTTATTGAAAGAAATGTCTTAAAACTCAAAAAAAAACATTTGTATTAGCTATTTTATTAAAAGTTCGAAGTAAAATCATAATAGGTAATCAAAATGTCCATTTTTATCGAGACAGGCTTAGATTCTACATATTTCATACGTCAGGTCGATTGAGGCTGGTTCACAACTAACAATTCACGGCCAACTTGAAGGAGCTATTTTAAAGAAAGTAATAGTAACCTGATTAACTCGTCAACTGTCAACCGTCCTCAACAACCAACCGCGCAGTGTTGCCAACTACTGACAGTCGTTTTTCCCTAGCATTGGGACAAAAACTCCCTTTCATGATTGTCTTTTTCCGTCAAATTGCAATACTAAGCTATATTTCTATATTCTTGTCAAGATTTATCTTAAAATTTTCATAATTTTTTCCCTTTTCCACAAAAAATTTCCCTTTTTGCAATTTTAAGCAAAAAAATTACCACGAATCGGAAAAATTGGCACCACTGCAACTATGCATTTTAGAATGATTAAAATAAAAATATATTTAAATAAATTTGTTTGGCAGTTGTTGCGTTTAATTCTTTAAGTCGTAATCCGATTGAAAGTCGAACGTCTTTTGTTTCTATTTAACGTCTTTTATTTTATTTTTTGACGGAAAAGATCGTCGACCATTTTTGTTTTGTTTCTTAATCAATCGATCGTCTTTTGTTTCAATTTTTGACAAAAACACGTCTCTAGTTCCTCCTGTTGAAATTAAATTGTATTTCACAACAAAAATTTTAGTAATTTTTTACCTATGCGTAGGGAATTTCGAATTCAAAAGGTTGACTGCACCATTACCGAAAACTATTAACTGATTTTTGTATGCTCTGACAAAACATCGAGCGGCACAGTAAAAACGAAACGGAAGTAAAAGCGAATTGTGTCGAATTGGATAAAAACAAGACAATATTCGAAAGCTTCCTTTTCCACCAATCTTTAAATAAGTTTGTTTCGCAGTGGCTGCGTTTAATTCTTTTTTTGCGAAGAAGAAAGTCGTAATCCGATTGAAAGTCCAACGTCTCTTGTTTCTATTTAACGTCTTTTATTTTATTTTTTGGCGGAAAAGATCGTCAACCATTTTTGTTTTGTTTCTCAATCAATCGATTGTCTTTTGTTTCAGTTTTTGACAAAAACACATCTCTAGTCCCCCTTGTTGAAATTATATTGTATTTTGCAACAAAAATTTTAGTAATTTTTTACCTATTCGTAGGGAATTTCGAATTTGAAAGGTTGGCTGTATTGTTACCGAAAACTATTAACTGATTTACGTATGTTTTGACAAAACATGGTAACCCGGCGTTAATTTTGAACGCACCCTCGACGGTTTCTGCTTCTTCTGTCAATGTTGTCAACTTAGTTAGTGATTTTGTCACTAGTTCTGGTGAATTGTTTGTTTAATACAAAATGGCCGACAATTTGAACACTAATTTTTGCGCAATTTCGATTATATTAACATTTATTCGTTATAACTTCATTATATTTATCAAAAATAAACTAATATTATTCCATGGCTCATTGAATCTGTAAAAAATGTTTAGCTGTCATCAACCACAGCCTACTTGAATGCTCCGATAATCTTCAAAATTTTAATTAAAACATGAAAGCTCGATATCTCAAGAATCTTTTGAATAAAATATCGAGTGTTGTATATTTTCGTAAATAAAATTTTATGCTCGTTTAAAAAATGTAAAAATACATAGGGCGTTCCGTATAAAAAATCAAAATTCTTGCTTATATCTCAAATATTGAGCACTCTAGAAAAAAATAATTTTGAGCAATGAATTCTGCATGAAAAAGTGCCTTAAAGAAGTTTTTACAGAAATCAAAAATTTTCATAAACAAAAAAGTTATGAAGGTTTATAGAAATCGTAGAAATTTGAAAAACACCCTATAGCTCCTAAGCCGTACGAGGTATCAAAATATGGTCTTCACCATTAATTTTGTCTTTTTGTCTAATTCTTCTAAAAACAGGTGTTTCCTATTAAAGTGTCAAATTTGACCCACCTGTATGTACCTATAATTAGCAAATGACAACTTATTTGATTTTTTCGGCATTTGTTTCTAGTGAAGCTTTTCTAGTGAATTATTTTGTTTCTCTAGTCTCTTTACATGACTGGCTGTACTAAGTTATTTACTATATTGTTGGCTAATAAAGTTAGGTTAGGATAATATACGGTAGAGCTGTATAAAATATTTTAACTATCCTGTATAAAATCCCATGTTAATTTGTGTTACAGTTTAGCGTTTTCGATTCACCCGCACCGCTTGCACACAAAGTATTTGCATCTTCTTTTAACCTCATGTAATAAAACGAGATGAAAATACTCTCGCGTGCAGTCGATCGAAAACGCCACAAGATTTGCTGGGACACTGCTTCGTGGTAGATCCGTTTCGTTTTCTGTCCCATTTTTGGCCCCCAATAAAAATCAGGCGCAACACAACATACATAATCCCGTTATTTCATTCCATATTATGGATCCGACGTGATGCCGAGCGTAGCCGAGCCGGGCCGAGCGATTTTCTTTTTAAAGAGTACAAGAAATCGGCCATTTTGATCTATATAGGGAGTGAACAGTTATTAAACATCGCCTGGGAAAACTGTGTTGTTTTGGGATCGCGCACCGCACCAGGGCCCACCAAAATTAGTAAAATAGTGAACACATATGGCTTGTTTAAACACGCTCAAGCAGGAAATCAGGACATTAGAATCAATTTTCCCTAAGAACCATGAACGATTTCAGATTGTGTCCGCGAGTGTTGACGAACTGAGCTGTAGATTTATCGGCAAAAATGGGAAGAGATACGAAATTCACGCAAACATCACAGTAAGTAGAGGACCAACCCGGACGACAACAAAGGAACCTCATTTTGTGTTGTTTTTTTTTTTGACATTTCTCACAGCCTAACAGCTGAGCACACACCAGTTGTGTGTATATGTCACTTGGCTCTTAAGTTCGGTTCTTTTTGCCCGCAGGAGACCTATCCCTCGGTTCCTCCGGTGTGGTTTGCTGATTCTGAAGAGACGAGTATCACAAACGCTGTACAAATTTTAAGTAACACCGAAGGCTTAGATAACCACGTCCTGCATCAGGTAGCAATACTTTTAAGAGAGCTGTGCCGCTTACATGCCGTCCCTGAGCCCCCCGACTTAGATAGACTGACTATTCCAAATCCTCAAATGACAAACAGGTAAAGACCACAGTTTTGCAAAATATTTCGCAAGCGCTTTTTTAATTCGTTTATAATAATTGGCAATAAATTGCTCTAAATAGACTAACTCAACATTCTGGGAATGCTGACAAATCCCAATGATTAAACCTAAGCAACAATAATGATGACCAACTTTTTTTTTTTTTAAATCATTTCCTGTTGGTGACCCAATTTTCGTTTTTCGTAACACAATGTTTTTGTATTAACTTTTTGAAGCAATTGCGCCAATTTAATGTTGTAAACCCAACATTGATGTTTTTTTATTTTCAACAAAAAAAAATCCAGTAGCGCCATCTATGAACATTTTCTTGAGCTGCAGCTTTTAAGGCTAAACTAATAAAATTATTGCATCTTTTAACCATTGCAGCCCATCTGTTACCCAACTAACTTCCATTTCACTTTTCTAAATAAGAACCGGTTCAAGGACTTTATGTTTGTAGACTCAATGTCGACTTGCCGCTTGACTTTCTAGAAATAAAATTCCAGTGGCGCCATCTATACAAATTTTCTCTAATGTTGAGAATTAAAATAGCATCTTTAGAGTTGACCAGAGCCTCAGATATCAAGTTTAAAAAATACTGTTGAGGCAGTCGTTTATAAATTTTTGAAAAATAACGTTTCAGTGACGCCATCTGCAGGCATTTTCTTAAACTGCAAATTTCTTCAAATTAAATTACAATTACAGATTTGTTCGGTAAAATTCCAACTGCAAATGAAATCAAAACTTTGTTCTTGATTTTGTGAAAATACGATTTCAGTGGCGCTATCTATGAGTATTTTCTTAAGTTATAGATATTTCTTTTGTTATTTTGATTGAGAACGATTTACTTACTTAAGAAATACCGATATTGAGATTTTCATTTTTACTTTTACGAGAAGTAGTCTTAGTGGCGCCATCTGTGAGCATTTCCTCTAACTGCGGCCTTTTGTTAATGTTAAATTAATAAAATTGTAGTTTCTCTCTCTAATTGAATCTTTTCTCAAATAAGAACAGGCCAAGGACTTTATGTTTAGTCGCTTGACAGTTTTAAGAAATGCTAGTGGTATTTGTTTTTTTTTTTTTTTATTAAAATTTCGTTGTGTCGTCTATTGACATTTTTTTGAATTGCACATTTCATTAATGTTAAATAAAAGTAAAGGTTTTATGTTCTCCAGATTTCAATTGCAAAAAAACAAAAAGATGTTGAAGATGCTGATAGTAAGATTTTTGCTTCATTCTCGATTTAGTGAAAACATAATTTCATGGCGTCATCTGTACACATTTTCTCAAGTCAGTGTTGTGATTTGGAAACAAAAGTAATTCAAGAAATAGAGATCTTCTTTCGATATCAAATTTACGAAAACAAATTCTTGTGGCGCCATCTGTAGAAATTTTCTCTTATGTTGAGAATGAAGGATATCACCATCTGTAGGCACTTCCTTAAAGTTAGATTCAAGTTATACTTGATAGAATTCCAAGTACAAATAATCAAAGCTACTGATTTTGTGAAAATACTATTTCAGTGGCGTCATCTATGGAGACTTTCTTAAGTTACAGATTGTTTTTACTAGTCAGTTTCCAATTTTAAGAAATACTAGTGGTGTAGTTTTATTTTTTTACATAAAAGTTCAGTGGCGTCACCTATTGACACCTTGTTGAATTACAATTTCATTGATGTTAAAGTGATAGTTTTACTTGATTTATGTTTTCCAGGTTTCAATAATAAAAAAAAAATATTAAAAATGCTTTTGCTTCGTTCTCAATTTTGTAGAAACACTATTTCAATGGCGCCATCTGTTTTTTTTGCTACTGTTTTGATTTTGCTATTTGGAAACAAAAATAATTCAAGAAATAGAGATTTCCGTTTCGATTTTCATTTCAACAAAATAAATTTCAGTGGCGCCGTCTATGACGTCCAATTATTTTTTTAATACTTATTTTAAGGAATTGATTGTATGTATAACATTAGCTTGATTTAAGGAAAAATAATTGAACAACTACTGATAGAGTAAATTTAATTTACTTTCAATTTTATGAAAATTAAATTCCAGTGGCGCCATCTATGAGCATTTTTTCGAGATACAATTCAATGCTGAATTTATTTTTTTTTTGTTTTAATTGATTTGTGTTTAGTAAAATGTTTACCTAAAATTTTTAATTACTGATGACGTTCTATTTCATTATTAATTTTGTACATATACAACTTGAACGGCGCCATCTTTGGGTATTTTCTTTAGCCACATACATTTAAAAAATAAATACTGAATGTTATTTTATTATGTAATTGGTTTCCTCAAGCTACATTTTTTTTTACTACTGTTCCGATTAAACAAGAATTTACTTAAAAAAACACGAAATTTTTTTTTCAATTTCAATTTTACAAAAATAATTTCAGTGTCCGCCATCTATTTTTTTTAATGATTGTTATAGTCCATTTATTTCTAGTAGAGACCATTTTAATATAGGGAAAGATGTAGGTACTGATAATCGATTATAATTTTCATTTGTTTTCAATTTTGTAAGATTATATTTCAATGGCGACATCTATGAACATTTTCCTGAACTGTAAATTTTTGAATGCTAGAATAATTAATTAACTAATTAATTTTTACATTGTAAAGACTATTATTTCGATAAGTAAATTAGGAAGTACTAGTAATAAGATTTTCATTCTGTTTCTAATTTTGTGTAAATAAAATTTGACGCCTCCTATGAGCAACTTCTGGAACTGCACATAAATTTTCAAGATAGAATAAAATTGTAATTTTAATTAATTTATTTAAACTTGTAAGTAATTTACTAAATAAAATAGAATTGTGAAGTTGCTGAGGCAACTGAAGATTTAATAACTTTACAAAAAATCACAGCATGGCCACACTACAATCACAAAGAATTTCACAAGTAAAGGCCACAAAGGCCAAGCAACTGATACCTACTCATTTTTGTTTCATCTCATAATTTTTAATTGCATTCTTTTAATTACCCATTAATTACCCATTTGTTTCTTAGCGAAGATAGCCTTTAACTCGAGTGGGATCACCTTTCTTTGACACTCCTTGGCTTCCTAACGTACAAAAATCAAACGCTTTACTTCTTTTTGGCATCAAAAAAAAAAACTGGATTATGAAGTTATAGATTCTGAGAGCAAT
Organism: Serrognathus titanus; assembly: GCA_039766575.1. Lineage (NCBI taxonomy): Eukaryota > Metazoa > Arthropoda > Insecta > Coleoptera > Lucanidae > Serrognathus > Serrognathus titanus. The sequence goes on along the minus strand of CM077911.1, from coordinate 16,910,143 downwards.
TTACATGGCCGGGCGCTATTTTTAAAATCTATTTAAAGGCAAGGAATTTTAAGTGTTAAACAAACACTGCAGCAAATAAACTATGTTTTCTGGCCCCACCGAATTGCATTGAGCAAAATGAAAGGAAAACAAACTGCAATTTGAAATGCTTCAATTAACAAAGTGATCGATTATAATCTGCGACCTTGAAATAATCTCTGAGATATTTTCTTTTTTCAGACCAAGTCTAATTCACTTGATTAAATTAAAATAAATGAAATTTGCAGCTCGTGTAATTCCCATTGTTAATAATTAAGTAAATTTGCAGGCCTTAAGCAAACAATTCCAGTCGTAGTATTTCAGCAGAGACTTAATTGTTTATGACTCGGGCGGAATAAACCTCTGCAAATATTTGCTTGCTATAAGAAAAGCTATGAGTGTAGCACACATGTGCATGTTTGCACTATGCACTGCAAACATGTAAACTAAAGCTTTTGAAAGTGTGACCTCGTTATTTTGTGTCGCATTATACTCAATTTTTTTTTTTTTTTGTTGTAGGATAAGCAGTAGCGGCATGGAACAAATGGAAGATGAAGGCTTAGACAGTGAAGCAGATGGTGATCTAGTAGAGAGTGACCCCGAAGGTGAAGACAGTGATGAAGACGAGGATCTCGCAATGGAAATGGAAGACGGCCGAGCAAAAAACGACGAGATGGGGGTGGAACACCTAGCAACATTGGAACGACTTAGACAGAACCAAAGAAGAGATTACTTGAAGGTTGGTCGAATGAAGAATATTTCGTTTCGTTAAAAAAAAAAACTGTTTTGTGATAGGGTTCGGTATCTGGCTCCGTGCAAGCGACAGATAGGTTAATGAAAGAACTTAGGGACATATACAGGTCGGAAACATTTAAAAATAAAATGTATCAAATAGAGTTGGTCAATGATTCGTTGTACGAGTGGAACGTTCGCCTGTTAGCCGTTGACCCCGACAGCCCCCTCAGCCATGACCTCGCATTACTCAAAGAGAAGGAAGGGAAAGATGCCATTCTTCTTAATATGTTGTTCAAGGACACGTATCCGTTTGAACCACCGTTTGTCAGGGTTGTTCATCCAATTATATCAGGTATTTAATTTATTTTTTTTAGTTTTATTTAATTTGAGTTTGCCATGCATAGGGTGGATCAATTTTACATTATAAACTTCAAATTTGAATGGAGAAACACTGAATTGTATTCAAAGTGGTTCCTGTTGATGTAACACCATTTTTTTCCATGTCTATAAACAAACACGTGATTGGAATGTCATCAAAAGTGATCATTTTTTTAATTTTAGGGGGCTACGTGTTAGTTGGAGGGGCAATTTGCATGGAGTTACTTACAAAACAGGGCTGGTCGAGTGCGTACACCGTGGAAGCTGTCATCATGCAGATTTCGGCGACGTTAGTCAAAGGTAAAGCCCGCATTCAATTCGGGGCCCCGAAGGTCTGCTCGCAGGGACAATACAGTCTTGCTCGCGCACAACAAAGCTTCAAATCACTTGTACAGATTCACGAAAAAAATGGTAAGAAAGCCAACCGCACCATTAAGGTAAGCCCCCCCTTTTTTTTAATCCGTTTATTTGGTTTAAGGTTGGTTCACTCCTCCGAAAGAAGATGGTTAAGACTGTGCCAATTAATAAAAAAAAATAATAATAATAAAATTAATAAGAATAAGAATAATAATAAAACGATAACTACACATCAGTTGATGCCTGTCTGTTTTTTTCTTGATATTTGGTAAATCTTTAAAGTTGTATCTTAGTGCCTCAACTTGTATATTTTGATTTGATTTTCATATCTTAATCAAAGTGAAGCGACTTCATTCCAGTTTGTGTTTAAATAAATGATGATAAAATTTAGAGTCGCAAGTTAAATTAAAAAAAAAAAAACATGTGTAGTGTTGTAACAGTAAAACAAATTCAGCTCGGCGTTTCTATTGGCAAATTTAAACGACGTGTTTTGTTTCAAATTGGGTATCGACTAAGCTATAAGTAAACTGTGATCTTGATTGTGTTTTCGTTTCCTTTTTATATTGGCTCTTACATCCCCTGTATTTTTTTTTTTTTTAAGTTAATTAATCCTCATAAGGCCAGTATAAAACGTAAATTTGTTAATGGGAGATTTAGATCTGAATTGTTTTACCCTCCTACTCTCCCCCTCCCCCATCCCCCGCGATCAGTGTGCAATCACGTTGAAATTTGGACTCATTGTTGTATTATAATATCAGACAAGTGTTAAATAGTTTTTTGGACATGTTTTAGTTTCTCCTCGCTTATGTTTATATTTTGTGATGTTAATTTTTTCTTTTTTTTTTAATTTTGGAAACTCGTTCTCATGTACGTTTTTGTTGTATTATTGTCAGCATCAACGCGCGAGGTTAATTCCCATTTCTGTTGTTGTTGCGACCACGATGGATGGTAAATAACCTTAAATTTAAGTCGGTATTTCTCTAGTTTTAGAGTTATTTAGTAACTTTTGCAGCAAATGTTTTCTGTATAAATTATGTATTTGTTTGCTGCAACCATTACTTCAACACTATGTGAGTATGTGCTTTTAATTTTAAGTTCAATAAACATTTACGAAACAGGAGTCTTTTTCTCTCTTGTTGCACAACGTTTTTTTTTCTTATTAGCAAAATCTAATCTCTTATTTTTATTATACTCGAGGATTTCGACCTATTCTCTTTTGAATTCTGATTGTAAGTTTTGTATTAATTTTTTTTGTATTGTGATACGTGTGTGTGGGCAACCAAACTAACATGTATATGCTCGGATGGCTACATAAATTATTTTTGATATTTTCTGCGTATATGTGCAGGCGAACTTTAGGTTATATGTTTTATCATTTTTAAATAGAGCTTTGTGGTGAAGATTTCACAAAAAAAAATTAGTTGTCAATTTATTGAGCGAATCACAAATAAATAAAACCAGGAACTGAGAGTCTTTTGTTTCCATTGATGCTTTTCTGATTTCACTTTCACCTTTTCTTTTGTTTTCGTTCGTTTTTTATTCTTTCGGATTTAATTTTTTCTTCGCGCTTCACATTTCTCGTATGTATTTCAAAAAATCTTTTGTTTTTTTTCTGACGTTTTCTTACGATTTATGAATTAGAAGGAACGCAAATTAAAAAACAAAAGATCGACGGTCAATTGTTTTTTGACAATGGATCGACAGTCTTTTGTTTTTACTATTCTTTTTTTGTTTAATTAGATTTTGCTTCATGTTTAAGAATAAGTTTACATTTTATATGTCAATTGAGCGAATCACCAATGAAAAAAAGAATAACGGGAAATCGGCAGTCTTTTGTTTTTCCTATTTCATAATTCAAAAAAAAATTTTTTCGGCGTTTTCTTATAGTTTTAGTGAATGAGAAGGAACGCAAATTAAAAAAAAAAAACGAATCGAGAGTCATTTGTTTTTTTGACGATGGATCGACAGTCTTTTGTTTCCACTAATTTTTTTTTAATTTAATTTGACTTCATCAATGAAAAAAAAAAGAAACGGAAAATTGGCGCCTTTTGTTTTCATTTTTCATATTTCAAAAAAATTGTTTTTTGTTGACCTTTTCTTATGATTTACGAATTAGAAGGAAACAAATTAAAAAAAAAAAACGATCGACAGTCATTTGTTTTTTTGACAACGGATCGAGAGTCTTTCGTTTTTGCTGTCTTTTTTTTAAATTTGATTTTGCTTCATGTTTAAGAATAATTTTACATTTCATGATATGTCAATTGAGCGAATCATCAATAAAAAAAAAAAAAAAGAAACGGGGAATCGGCAGTCTTTTGTTTTCCATTTTTTTATATTTCAAAAGACTTTTGTTTTGGCGTTTTCTTATGATTTGCGAAAGAGAAGGAACACAAATTAAAAAAAAAAAAAACAAGAAATCGACAGGTATTTGTTTTTTTTTTTTTTGACAATGGATCAACAGTCTTTTGTTTTCACTGTTTTTTTTTTTAAACTTAATTTTGCTTCATGTTTGAAAATAATAATTTTACATTTTACAGTTGAGCGAATCGCCAATGAACAAAGAATCGGCATTCTTTTGTTTTCATTTTTCAAATTTCAAAAATTTTTTGTTTTGTTGGCGTTTTCTTATGATTTGTGAATTAGGAGGAACGCGAATTAAAAAAAAAAGAAACCGTAGATCGACGGCCATTTGTTTTTTGACGTTTTGTTATGATTCGTCAATTATAAGGCGAATCACAAATAAAAAAAGCAGCAGTCTTTTGTTTTTCTTGATATTTTTCGAATTTTTTATTTTACTTCACGTTTCGCATTTTTTAAATTTCTAAAGTCGTTTTTGCTTCTTTGAGTTATCGTTTTTGTTTTTGCTTCGAGCAAATCACAATGGTGTGTTTTTTTTTTAATAAGTCGTCTGCATTCATTAAGAGAAAAGGATGAAGAGTGCGCAGAACGAAACAAACAAATGCGAAGTGGTGAAAATGAAAAGAAAATGGCTACCATCATTGTCGTCTTTTGTTTTGCATACCTATTTGTGATTCCCCTTCTCGTGACATGAAATTAAAATACAGAAAAATATTTTTTTAATATATTTTTTCCATTCCTAATACATAATGGTTAAAATCATTTTAAATAATTTTTGGACTTGGAATCTCGATCGTCTTTAACAATTCTTAATAAATAGCCCCAGATTTGGCTAAATTGTAGGTAATAAGATTAGCCATGTGACTATCTAATAGTTGGAACCTAAAGAGAGGCGCGCAACCCCAGATATCTTTCCCCATTTATAATAAAAAAAACTCAATTTCTGTTAGAATAAGTTTTCGTTCATTTAACAAAAATATGTAACAGATCGCGACATCCTGTGGCCGACTTTTGACTTGCAACAAATTTTTGAAAATATTTACAATAAAATTATATTGAAAAGAAGTCGGTACTTTCATATAGGCAACCAAACCAACACTGTCTAGATTTAGTATTGGTTGTTTATTCACGCAATGCAAAGCTGGAGTAAAATTAGAGTGAGAGCGAAGTTGTTTTGACCCAAGTAAAAGTGAGACAAAAGTACGAAATGAATGAATGGAATTGAATAAATATACGCAGCTTTTAGACTAGGACTAGGTAGTTGTAATAAATTGGTGAGATTTTTGAAAATAAAGGAATTATTTCGACTTGCGTTAATAATAACAAGTGACGTCACCAGCACCATCTTTGAATAATTTTTGAAGCTCAACTTTCTAGAACCTTTGTTGCCTTCGTATTTAGAATTTTAATTAGGAAGGCAACGTTTTCGTAACACACGTAAAAGGCCACGTTAATTACGAAATGCGTTACATAGGGTCATCGTCGGCTCCGCGTGCGGTTGGTACGACTTCGCATTCCGCTCGTAACAAATAGAGATCAGCTGTTTGCGTGTTTTGTTTTATTTTTGAAAGTTAACGCATGACGTAAAAATGGCATAACGAAGCGGAATGAAAACGCAGTAAAATGCACCGGGAGAAGCACGGAATTACGGGGAACGCGGCGTCGGCCGAACGGACTGCGTAAATTCGGAATGTTTAGGGACTTTTGCGTCGTCAAATTTCACAGTAGTATATGAAGCGTTTTTTATGGCGAAAACTGTTGTGTATCAAGTGAAAACACATTAGCGAGATATTTTTACATATCTGTAGTATTTTTTATTAACCAAGGAGTAGATGAAGGTACGTAGATGAGGATTGTGTAATATTTTGATGCAAAAATGTTTTGTGCTTGCGTCTGTGTAGAGCAAATTATTCAGGGCTTGTCTTGTGTTGATGTCTTCTTCCTTTTAGTAATTTTTACGCCACGCTTTTGACAAGCGATAATTTTATCTTGTACGCTTGCTTTACCTAAAGTATGGTGGTTTTAATAACGCGAGCAACACGTTTGGATTGTTTACACGAGAAAACCTCGATAATTATGCATCTCGCTATTTTGACAATAACACAAAGCAAGCTGCTTGCCTTGTTTACAGGTGATCAAAAGTTTGTTGAACTTTTGCTGCCGTTGAGTCTCAGCTGAAAGAAGTTGTGTAATAAGAAGAAGCAATGTAGTCAGCTGTTAAACAAGGGCATCTGTCTGTTGTTTTTTTTTTTTTTTTACTGTCAAAATTCTAGTGTACTTTATCAAGAACAAAAAAAAAATAAATAAAAATGAACACATACTACAATCTTCTAGGATATATTATGCCCCGCACTCCCAAGGAAAACAAGTTCGAAAACAATGGATCGAATCGCAGGATGCACACGTACATGTCGCCCGAAGATCTGGCGGCTGGAAAGAAGTCACTTTGGACAGAACTGGAGATAACAGGGACTATCAGGAATTTGAGCCCGAACCTGTTCCACCTGCAGAATCTCACCGCCCTCTATCTTAAGAACAATCACCTTCAACGTCTGCCCCCGACCATCTGTCAGCTGATCAACCTTCGCACTTTAGATCTGTCACAAAACAAACTGAGATCACTGCCTGCGGAGCTCGGAGATCTAATTCACCTCAGGTGAGTCTCCAACTCCTCCAATCCCGAACAAACTAAAACCTGGAATTGTAGCGTGAACCCCATCCATCAATGTGCCAGACCTTCCTGTTATATTCCTGGTTCCCCGCACTATCCCACCACCACGGGAACCATCAGTTTTCCCTGCGTTCTTCACCCGTTTATTGTGCTATGTAAACTTCAGTGAGTTTCACTCGTTTAACATACGAGCTTTGATACTCATCGAGTTTTTTTTTGCAGGGAGTTATTGTTGAGTCATAATTATCTGAGAATTTTGCCATATGAAATCGGCAAACTGTTCAACTTGATCGTGTTGGGTTTACAAGGGAATCCCCTCAATAAGGACATCTTGGCTATCTATACCGAGCCAAATGGAACCCAGAAACTGCTGACTTACATGCTGGACAATTTACAAGGTAAGAATTGTACTTAAATAAACTTGAAGGCTTTCGTACCACACTCCTCTTGCCCAGAAGAATATGTTGATGTGGTTTTATCAGAAGCCACAGAGAAGATTTTGTTTGTGGAAATGCAAGGTTGCAACTCGAAAACAAAGTGAGTGTCAACCAATCAGGGTCACTTTGGCTATTAATTATAAAAGATCGGTTTCTGAGTACTTCAAAATAGTTGCCCACTGAAATGATGATGGGTTTTAAGTTCTATCAAGTGTGCAACTTTGACAAGTGCATGCTTTTGACGATTTTGAATTTGTCAGCAATTGCTGATGGCACAAATCAATTCAAAAAGTCTTTCTATGAATGAACAGTGATACGTAGACTTCTTTAATCCCCCGATTTTTATAGTTACATGTTTTGTTGTGCTCTCCAATGGAGAAGAAAGTTTTTAATCATAAAGGACAAGCAAAGGAAATTGAATGTTTCCTTCCTATGAGCGGGTTTATGGAGATGGTGTCACAAAAGTACTCAAGAACAAGCAAGACCCAGCAGCTTGACAATTTGACTCTGCACTCAGACTGTTAAAATGCCACTGTGAAGTGAATGCAAAATGTACCTTTTAGTTAAAAAAAAGTAATTTTCTTTGGGCAGCTTTGATTCTATAGATGCTAGAAATCTCGTTTTCTTGTTAGAAACCATTTAGTTCGTGTTGTGTTACAAATTTTTCACAAACTTAAAAATTGTGCAAAATAAAAATCATCGTCGTAAATATGTACTTGACTGGCGCTTTCAATTAAGTTGCAAAATGCAGTAAAATAAATATAAGCATAGCTCTAGCGATGTGTAAACATTTACATGAAAATCAGGTCAAGTTCTTTTAGCTTTGACTAAAAATAAATCGCGGTTCTCTCGCTTTAAATGCACCCAATGAAACGTAAGTTTTTATTTTGTTAAACAGTGACGTGATTTTAACGTGAATTGTTAATCTAAAGAGCGTTTTAACTTAAACGGTCCGTGTCTCCTTCCAGTTAAACTGATAAGATGCGTTTTCAAGTTAATTTGGTAGTTCTTAAAGAGATGATGCTTTTTAACGATCATCTTCTTCCTAGTAAAATAGATAAGATATATTCTCCAGTTAATTCGATGGTTGTTAAAGAGATGGCGCTTCTTTCTCGCTACCGTTAGTGACTTTCCTAGTAAAATTAACAAGAACCATTTTCACGTTAATTCGATAATTGTTAGAGAGATGACGCTTTTTGACGTTCATCTCCTTCCTAGTAAAATTGATGAGATGTGTTTTCTAGTTAATTTGATAGTTGTTAAAGAGATGGCGCTTTTTAATACGTTCGCTGCTGTTCGTGTGCTTTCTAGTAACACGGATTAGTTTTAAATTTTAAGTTGTTTTGGTAGTTGTTAAGGAGATGGCGCTTTTTCTCGCTACTGTTAGTGTCCTTCCCAGTAAAATTGATAAGAATCATTTTCGCATTAATTCGATAATTGTGTTTTCAAGTTAATTAGATAGTTCTTAAAGAGGTGACGTTTCTTAACACATTCGCTGCATTTCATGTCCTTCCTAGTCAAATTGATAAGATCCATTTTCCAGGTAATTCGATAGTTGTTAAAGAGAGGGCGCTTTTTAACGTGCGTCTCCTTTCAAGTGTCTTGAAGTGAATTCGATAGTTGTTAAAGAGATGGCACTTTTTTTTTACACGTTCACTGTCATTTTCAAGTGAATTCGATAATTGTTAAAGAGATGGCGCTTTTTAACGTGCGTCTTCTTGCTAGTAAAATTGATAAAATGTTTAGAAATTAATTCGATAGTTGTTAAAGAGATGGCACGCGTCTCCTTACTAGTAAAATTGATAACATATAACTTGAAGTTAATTCGATAGTTCTTAAAGAGATGGCGCTTCTTAACACATTCACTGCCGTTCGTGTCCTTCCTAGTAAAATTGATAAAATATTTAAAAGTTAGTTCTGATAGTTGTTAAAGAGATGGCGCGCGTCTCCTTCCTAGTAAAATTGGTAAAATGTGTCTGGAAGTTAATTCGATTGCTGTTAAAGATGGCGCTTTTTAACACATTTGCTGCCATTCGTGGACTTCCTAGTAAAATTGATGTCAATTTTCCAGGTAATTCGTTAGTTGTGAAAGAGATGGCGCTTTTTAACGTGAGTCTCCTTCCTAGTAAAATTGATAAGATGTATTGTCAAGTTAAATCGACAGTCGTTAAACAGATGCCGCTTTTTAACGTGCGCCTCCTTCCTATTAATATTCATAAGATGTTTAGAAGTTAATTCGGTAGTTGTTAAAGAGATGGCGCTCCATAGATAAGTTTAACACGTTCGCTGCCGTTCGTGTCCTTCCTAATAACATTGATAAGATCCATTTTCAAGTTAATTCGATAGTTGTTAAAGAGATGGCGCTTTTTAACGTGCGTTTCCTTCCTTCCTAGAAAAATTGATGAGTTTAGAAGTTAGTTCGATAGTTGTTAAAGAGATGGCGCGCTTATCTTTCCTAGTAAAATTGATAAGATGTGTTTTGAAGTTAATTCGATAGTTGTTAAAGAGATGGCGCGCATCTCCTTACTAGAAAAATTGTGTTTTCGAGTTGATTGGATAGTTGTTAAAGAGATGGCGCTCTGTTTTATTCTCAGAAATCAAATTTTCGTTGTGTTTTTTTTTTTGTTTGCGTTAGATTCAAGCGATGACTTATCATTGATTCCATTCGATCTTATCATCGGTTATCAATCGCTATAATTAGCGCAATTGATATGTAATCAATTGTTTATTTATCGCGTACTTAATGTTTCTTGTAAAATTTCCAGGACATTTTCAGTTCATAAATAAATAAATAAATAAATCGATCCGACCTGTCGTCCTTAATTAATAAATAAATGCCATCTGCGGCGTTGCCGGATCTACGAAACCTTCACCACTTCAAAAGATATTAATAATATTCGGCGTTGCCAGATTTACGCAACCTTCCCATTTTAATGGGATTAACTAATTTAGTGATCAGGAAAAGCCTCATCGCAATTAATCTGCTCATTTAATTGACGTTTCGCTTTATTGTTTGAGGACTTCTTCAGGATTTTGTTTAACGGCGTTGCCAAACGTATAAAATAACGTGTTTTGATGAGATTTTTATTTGTTATTCGATGAATCATCTAGTTACAAAAAAAAACGATTCCTCCCTAATACGGATGGCATCAAGATCGTGATTTGACGTAACCTTTTAAGTGAGACGTGAAAGGTAACGAAGCACCCAGCTTCACGAAAGAGCTCCACATCAAACCGAGCAGCGTTTTACATAAAATCAACTAACGAGACACTTTCTAAGCCTACTACCTACTTGCTTGCTTTTACATTATTATCAAACGGGTACGTTCGTTACACTAGAATACGTGGAGGCGTAAAGCACAATGGCGAACGGTAAATAACGTATGCGTGTGTGTACTTAACATAAATACGTCCGTCGGAGGAGAGACAAACGCCCCCCAAGAAAAAGAAACTCCGGAATAAAAGTTATATTAATAAATTGGTGTTTGTTTTTTTTTTTAATTATAGACACTAATTATATACTCTTGTCCAAATTTGGAATGAGATACTTAAAAAGAAGAAAAGAAAAAGAATTAACGGATACGTCCGTGTACGGTACATCTCGTCTGAATGAATTCAAACAAATAGCGGCGGCCCACATTGTTAAAAGAGATTTAATGAACGACGTGCACGGGCTTGTAAAAATGTTAATCATTTAAATAACTGGACCATTTATGCTAATCAGTTATGCTTTCTAGTACCAGCTAACAGGTACAGTTTTTTATTTGGTTTCCGTTACTGAAATTCACTAGGCCGTGCTCTTTCTCTCTCCCATCTCTTTGCTTTTACTTGGATTTTAGAAATTTTGTTCAGAAAACTTATTTATTGCTCGCAATTCATTAATTATTTAGACTTGTTTTATTTTTCTTTTAATTCTTTAATATGCCGCATTTTTTTTTCAATTGCTTCAGTGTAATGGATAATTTTATTTCTATATTTTTGAAAGCGTAATGGCCCACAATTTTTTATGTTTTTCACAACGTTATTGATCAAATTTTTTTTTTAAGTTATTGGGCAGCATTGTTGCTCACTTTTTTTTTAATGTTTGGCCACGTTTTTGTTTGTTTTTTTTTATTGTTTTTAGGCACCTTGCTCGTGTTTTATGGTTTTTACTCTTTCGACCACTTTTCCGCAATGTTATCGAGCAAACTGTTTGCCGAAAAAAAAAACAAAGGCATTTTCATTTAGGAACCTATTTAAAAACTCCTTAATTGCATTTCTTTTGACATTAAATATACAGGCTGTCCCACTACATAACTGTGAATCAGTCGAAGATTTCAAAACTTTCCGGATACGACTCAGATGGTGCTAGTTTACAATTTTTTTCCTACCGGAAAGGGTGAGGATCTGCAAGCTATTTAAATTAGTTATTATTCCAAAACCGATAAGTTGTGAATATAGCGATTAGTAGATCTTTTAAGTAATAGACATGTTATTTGTTAGACAAATGTTAAAGCTCGTTATTCTTTTGTTAAGCGACTGTGGGCGTTTTTTAAAATAAATCCGTTTGACAACACCGCTCAAAAAATCCGAGTTCTCTCGTTAATTTATGCACATCAAATCGCCGTTCAAATTGATAATAAGCAAGGCAAACAAAGACGACCATAAACGCGTTAAAACGCGATCGTTATCGCCCGAGCACGTTTCACGCCTTGCTAATTGAAGGAAACGCCGAAGAAACCTCTTCCATTGTGTGCGAAACGAGGTAGTATAGCAGCAGCTTCTCTTATTATTCGCGGAGGAGATAACTCTGTACAATCGCCTGTATGTATAATTCATGACGATAGTTTATACAATATTGGATTGAATTGATGGGGGGACGGTTTTTGGTATTTCTTTTTCGAAGATTTGGCAACGTCTTTGCAGCACTTTATCACTCGGTTGTTGTGTACACCCAGGGCGTGCACCTAACGGGCTCTAATCATCCGTCGGCTCAAATGTGGGTTTGTGCCGAACGGTAGTTTGTTGAGAGGCCAATTAAGATTTCTTTGTTCTGTATCGTTGCTTCTCTACTGCTCTTGACACGGCTTCCTCGGATCATCCGTCACTCTACGAACACGTTAAGACGATTAGCTTCATTTAACAACAATTTTTCTCCTTCACGTGTGTGGTGGCACGACTGATTTTTTATTAGCTTCGAATGTACGGGGTTTTATTGAAAGTTTTACGTTTCGTCATTTAAGGTTTCGTTGTTCATCTTCGCTGCGTTTTCGGGTAGTAACTTAATTTCTTCAAATGCGAGGTTCGAACCAAGAAAACAAAGTGCAGGTTTAAGATTTCTGTTCGTTTTGAAAATTTCTTCGGGAGTTTTTCATTAATAAGTAAAATGAACAAGTAATTGTTGAAAGACAGAAATCCGTATTCATTAAGATTTTGCTGTTCTTCCTGACCTGTTCTCAGCAGCTAACTTAGTTTTTCAGATATTGTTCAACAATTGTTTTTTGCACTTTTTTTAATTGTTCAAGATTTCTGTCCATTTTCTTTTCTTTTTTCTTCAAACAGTAAAAAGTGAAGATAGGTTAGTAATTTAGCCTTTTCACTCAGATTTCTCCCTTCGGGAACTTACTTTTTTAGGTTGGTACTAGTTAAGATGAACACGCGGTTGAAACTGTTCATTCTGATATCTTTCAGCAACTAACTACCTCAGTTCTTTACATAACGGTGAACAACTGAGGACCAACACGCAAAATTGAAGGTTTTCTTGCAGCTTTTTTATTTTTCAAGGTTTCACTGTTCATCCTCATAGTTTCTTGAAGATGTAACCCATTTCTTCGAATACTGTGAAGGTTTTTCTGTTCATTCTGAGTTATTTCAAGAACTAATTTGCTTGTTCAGATACTAAGAAGTGAATATAAGGTGAACAAGTAATTGTTAAACCACCATACACAACTTTTTGCTGTTCATTTCTTCAAAAACTAATTTGGGTGTTCATAAATGAATATTTTTGATTATTCAATACTTCTCTGTTCATTCTGGTTATTTAATTTAGACAGTTTCTTAAAACTCTAACCCATTTCCTAAGGTACTATGGAGTGAAGATGGATCGTGAACAGTCAGTTGCTAAACAGTAGAAAATCATCACAAAATTTGGAATACCCATCAAGGTTTCGCTTGTCATTTCTTCAAGAACTAATTTGGATGTTCAGAAGTGAATGTTTTTGATTATTCAGTTTTTGATCAGCAGAAAAGGCCATACAAAAATGAAAGTTTTTGTTATTCTTTAAAATCTAACAAATATCTACTGCTGCTATAAAGTGAAGATAGGTCGTGAACAGTGAGTTGCTGAACAATGAAAACCGCCTAAGGAATTGCTGTCCATTTCGCTGTTCAATTCGAAAATCTAATTTCCTTCTCCAGCACTAAGAAGTTGAGTTAAAAATTAAGGTTTTCTTGCGTTTTTTTTTAATTGTTCAGTATTTCACTGTTCACTCTGATTAGTTTATTCGCTGTTCATTTTCCAATTTCATTAAAATTGGTTGAATTTCTTCTCTTCTTCAAGTGCTTATAAAGTGAAGTTAGGTCGTGAACAGTCAATTGCTGAATAGGGGAAACCACCTAAGGAACTGCTGTTCATTTCGCTGTTCATTCCGAAGACCTAATTTCCTTCTCCAGGTACTAAGAGGTTAAGATAAAATTGGAGGTTTTCTTGCGTTTTTTAATTGTTCACTATTTCCGTGTTCACTCTGATTAGTTTATTCGACGTTCATCTTCGAATATCTTTAAAATCAATTGGATTTCTTCTTTCGAACATCATTGAAATGATATAACGACTTAGGCCATCTTCGTGTCACTCGAGCATCAAGGTTTCGGTGTTTATTCTTCAAGAACTTGGGTATTTAGAAGTGAATGCTTTTGATTATTCAATATTTCGCTGTTCATTTTTCATTTAATAGAGTTGACTCGATTTTTCAAATTAAATCTTGAACAGGTAGCTGATGCATGCAGTCATGCAAAAAACTGAGTTATCAAGCTTTGGGAAATGAAGTTAGCAGTTTTTGAACAGTAGCAAAGAGCCATGCAATAGTGAACATTTTTATTATTCAAGGTTCTAATGGTATCCTTAAGATGTAACCTATTTCTTCAGGTATAAAGATCGTGAACAGTCAGTTGCCGAGTAATTAAAACCACTATGTGTAACCTGAAGAGTTGCTGTTCATTTCGCAAAACTAATTTCCTTCTACAGGTACTAAGAAGTGAAGTACAAAGTGACAAAGTGAAGGTTTTCTTGCAGTTTTTTCTTTACTGTTTAGTATTTCACTGTTCATACTGATTGGGTTTTTCGCTGTTCATCTTCGGATATCATTAAACAAGTTTCGAAACGTTGAATTTTCTCAGTTTTCTTCTTCAATAATCTATCTGTAGAGATCTTTGAATTCTTTTTCTTCTTCTGATGTACTCTTCTACTTTTTATTGACTTTTTGAATTCTACTACTTTTCCTACGAATTAATTGTATTGTAATTGTGAACTTTGTGCCTGAACTTCTTCGATTCGTCTCTTAACAAGACCATGTAACAATGATGGTTTCATTAGTGCTTACTCACTGAAGTAAACGAAGAATCGCCCACGATAATTGAAGTAGGTCTTCTTCTTCTCGTTGGAAAAATTCGCACGAAATCGACGTTTTCTGCTTATTCATCTGAGCTAATGGTTGGATCCGTATCCCATCCATCTACTTAGTCTTCTAACGAGGAGGAAAAACAATTTCCTGAAAAAATGTTTTACTGCAACGATAGTAACTTTTATTAATAACACCATCGTCATCCATAATTCATGGTGCGTTCTCCTCGATCACGTGTGCGCTACATGAAAAAACACCTGCGGACAGATCCGTGCAAGGTTGGATCTCCAAGGCTTCTTCCGTTTGCGCTTCGTTTTGACGAGCGGCCTAGAAAGCCGGCCGAATTAATTCATAACCAGCTCTGGCCGCCGCGATGGATGATGATGATGATGATGGAGCGTGATCGTCTCCCATATGGCGAGATTAAAACCTGCGCGTTCTGAATAAGGCAGCAAAAAACCAAACTGCCCATTAACACTGTGACCTTTATTTATTCAGGTGATTTGCTTACGTCTTCTAGTCGTTGTTTTGATGAATGCCTTGCTTCCAAGAACGCATTACGTTTTAGTAAACAGGGTGAACTTGAATTTATGGAAAACTCTGAAAGTCTTTGAAAGAAAAACCGGAAGCTATAAAAACTGAGATGATGATGGGAATTAGTGTGGTTTCATTCAAGTCCCCCCCATGCCAGTGGGGGATAATGGTTTTGGGTACAATTTTTGATCTGCAGGTCGCAATTCTCTATTGGAACAATTAAAATTATAATTATAAAACTAGGCCCACTTGCTTTCTGATTTTTTTTTTGTAAATTCAACCTAATTACTGTGGACATTCTCGACGGTGATTAGCGGCGTTTTTTTTTTCGTCCGTCCCGTTACGTCAAGACGCATCGCAATTTGCAGTAAATTGACTAATACTATGCGCGCTCGGTAATAAAACAGAGCCGGCCGAGAGTGTTAATTGTTTAGAGACGAGCGTCATTAACTCTTGTCCCATTTCAGATGAACGTCCCGTACATAATTTATTACCGTAGTAATGGCCAGGTTAACTAACAAGCGCGCTGTAACGTAATTTTATAATTTACGGACGCTTTTTCAATGTTGAATGCTTGTTTGTGTGTTTGCCTCCGCGTTTGTCTAACGCACCTTGCGTTTTGTTTCGGTTCGAAGTTGAAGAATGCGATGGAATGCGAATGTTAAATATCACGGCGAACGGCTAATGCGAGGGCACACGCGGTTTTCTTGTCCGTTTAGCAGCAGTTACGCAGTTATTACTGCCATTAGAGGAGATTGAAAAAGAGTCGTGGTTAATTCACTCTGGTTTCGAGCGGCCTCGGTTTATTATTATTCGTGACTTTTTTCCTCCTATCCATCGAGTCTAATGATCCAAGTCTTCATCGAATCACTCGTTTATTTATTAACCATTGTTGGAATTCAATATAAATGAAAACTATCAAAAACTACCCACAACATTAGTACTTAAAATATTTCGCAGTTCTCTATACGCTGCACACTTATCTTTGCATGGTTTAATGCATCCCCGTGCAGTGTTGCCAGATTAGGGGATTTAACCCCCTATTTTTACGAGATTTTTTTCATGAAAATAACAATTACATTTTCACACTTGCTTTTCCATGTGAAAGTGACTTTAAAAGTCTCCTTTAAATTCGATTATGAAACTGGTCCATACTCCAAAGTGTGTCAAGTTGGTGTAAAAGGATGGGGGAATAATATTTTTTATCAAAAGTTCCATATAAATCTATGCAAAAAAAAACATTGGAGCATTTTCAAAGCAAGAGAGGTACCGAACGTAGCCAATTTCTTTAAAGGCAACGTCGCTAACTTATTCACAAAATGTCGTCAAAAGGCGACAATTTTTTTTTTCTAACGACAACTGCGAAATAAACTCCATTCACTTTTGTACTGAATAATTAATTGTGATTTTTTTTGTTCTTATGTTGTCTTACAAGAGCGATTGGTATTGGATTTAAAGTTTTGCTAATCACAGTATCACTTGTCACAATTTAGTTGTCAATTGCAGAACGCAATTTTCAAAAACGACCCGGAAATCCATCACAAAGAACCACATTTTGGGTAACGTGCGTTCAATAAAATCCGTTATCGAGAAGGCTCTGAACTTACTTTTGTTTTATGAAAGGCACGTCGTAGCTTAGTACGTATGTTGCAACCTTGAATAAGAATACGAGCTGTCAACAGCGTCACTGTCAAAGGTTTTGTTCATATCTTTGTAATAAAATTAATGTTTTATAATTGCGTTTTATTATCCACTTTGTAGAAAATCGTAATTAAAAGGACTTAAAAAGTTACGATTATGCCTATAATAACCGTTTGGTTACGACGTGACTTTGCAAAATTTGTATTTGATGTAAGCCTACTCGATAACGTTTTTTTTTTTGTTTTTTTGAACGTACTTTCAGTAAAATGTTGGAAAAGCGTGGAAAAGGTAGCCAAAGATCCACAATAACAGCACAAAGTTGAAACCAACATAACCTAAAAATCAAAGTCCCATTTACAAGATACGGGAACTAAAA
Organism: Serrognathus titanus; assembly: GCA_039766575.1. Lineage (NCBI taxonomy): Eukaryota > Metazoa > Arthropoda > Insecta > Coleoptera > Lucanidae > Serrognathus > Serrognathus titanus. The sequence goes on along the minus strand of CM077911.1, from coordinate 16,893,040 downwards.
GAAGTCGGGTTTCAAAGTTGCCAAATCGTGTAACTTTATATACACTTTTCCATATGAATTCGTACGATTCGTAAAAGAAAATGCTGCTTAAGACCGCCATTTTATTTTAATTCACCGACAGCTTTCTCAAGCTGTGGTTTTTCAAAATTGAGCTGTCAACAAACACCGAAACGTCGTAATTCTTACTTGGAAAAAATTACTGCAAACTTTCCATAATAATTACGTGCTTATTTCTTTTGTTTTTTTTATTAAACTCAAAATCTAGAATAAATTTGAAACGTCGTGATTACAAACTAATACCAACAACCATGCCCGCATATGTTCACTTTGGTCACTTTTTTAGTTAGGCGCAAATATTTTACAGTGTCGCCAATCTGCGCTAAAAAGAAGAAGCATTTAATTTGGTCACGTGGTACTCGGAAATCGTTGAAAGCACGATTAAAAAGAGAGGACTCGTTCGTAGAGTCCTACGTAAGATTACGTGGTTCGTTTAGAAAAAATTCTGACGGCCTAGAAATGCTGCCGATCTGGTTCTTCCATCTCGCCGAGAACCATTGATGAGTGTGATGCATTGACACACTGGCAGAGTGAACCCATCGAAGTGGGAGTCGCCCATCGGTGTTTCGGATCTGGGTCACTACGAGACGGCTTGACTCAGTCTGGAAGGAACTCGACTCACACGAAATAAACGATGATAAATCGCTTCCTCTTCGCCTTCCATTCCAGGTGGTTTAATAGCTTTTTTGACTTACCCCCGTAGATGAATTTTTTTACAGTTACTATGAAATATTGATTTCTTTTTCTTTTTGTTTCAGGTAAGTGTACTACTCTGTTATACATGAAATGGAAACGGAAAGCTTGGTGAGTTGAACTTAAGTTATTTCATTTTCAAAATTTCGAAAAATTTAAGGAAAAATAAACGCAAGTTTTTCTGTAAACAATGTTGCCACGTTGATAGGAAAATCGCACGTTGCACGACGTCAAATTACATGTCGCAACAAAGTTACCACTTTAGTGGAAGACTCGCATATTTTTGAGACTTGTGCCTCTCCATAAAAAATAAAAATAGATTAAACGATTAATTTAAAATTAAAAGGAAACGTCCCCTTCGTATAGTTTGCGTCTTGAAAAATTTAAAGAAGAAAAACCGTACGTTTTCGCAACTTGGCCAAAACAACGTTGCCACGTCGATAAAAAATCCGTCGCTCGTGACACTTGCACATGAATTGAATGTCGCGGCACTGTTGCCACATCGATAAAAAATTCGTATGTTTTTAAGTTTTCTACCTTTAAATTACAACAAATTAAAATTGATTTCGATTGCGAAGGTTTTTACTGAACCATCACTTTTAAACTATTAAAGGCCTGTTGCACCCAGCCCTTAAGCATGACTTAAGCAGTGTTTCTAATGTGACACTTGACATTATACAACATTGTGGAAGTCATATTATAAATGACGCTTAAAGTTAAGCAGAGCTTAAGTGGTTGGTGCGACCGGCCATAAGTTCTTTTTTGTAATTTTTGTGAACATTGAAGGAAAAAATGCGAGTTTTCACAACTTACCAGCGTTGCCACGTAGTTCTAGAAATCTTAGCAGTTTGATGACGTCTTGTTTGAAGTGTTGCCACATCGATGGGAAAGTCGCACGTTGCATGACATCAAGTTAAATGTCACAACAATGTTGGTGGATGACTTGCTTGTTAATTTAATTTAAAACTAGTAAAACCGTCACATTTTGAATAAATCGTACCTGTTTGATGACGTCATCTTTAAATGTCCCAACAGTGTTGCCACATCGTTGAAAAATTCGCATATTTTTGAGGCTTATGTCTTGCTTGACAACAAATTGTCGTGGAGCACATTTTAGACTTTCGTATAGTGTAAAACCGTCTTAATTCTTGCCTGCTTGACGTTTACGTCGTTAGTTCCTCGAAGGCAGGTAATAAAGGGGGCACAAGGGCCTTTCTAGATGCGGCCGACTTGATAAGGCGATTATCTAACGACGCAAGTAAAAATTCTCACGCTCTTCGCAGGTAACTCACAACTCATAACTTTCGTAAGTGTACACGATGAACCGTGATTTGTCGGAAATGTCATCGCGGGTCTGCGACGTGATTTACATGATTAACGAAGAAGAAGGACTCTTGTACTGTTATTCTCACGGAAAACATCTCATTTTAACGTTTCCCCTCAAAAATACAACGGGGCAATGATTAGCCTTTTTTTTTTTTGGAATTCCTTTGGATGCGTTTTCGCGCGATGTGATTATGCAAATGCGCTTGCAATACATAGTAGTTTATTCTTGTTGTTTTGAGCCGGATGAAATCTCATTGTATTGTATCTTACATGGTAAATAACACGTTGACTTAATTCTCAGGCGGACAAAAAAAGAAAACGCCAGCTATCGAGGTTGGGTAAATAGATAGCTTCCCATAGATACGACGAAGTAACTGTATAATAAGGAGCGTGGCGGCCATTTTAGAGAAAGTAACCGACCTTTCTACGCACCCAAGCGCTTATTGTGTTTTACTTGCGTGCCCCCTAAAATTCATTACAACTCGCTGAGATATTTGACGAGTTGTTGTGTTCGATGGGATGCGGTAAAAATCAATCAATCCGATCGGCAACGTAGAAATTACGCGCGTCCAAATAAGGCAAACAAAGACGGCAATTAAAACGTCGATCTGAAATAATCAGCTGCACGTTTCGTACGTAATTACCATTTGCAGCCGCAGCAATTACTTTCGTAAAAATCGGCCGTCTACAGTTACTTGATTTCAATTATTTGGAACAATGCGCCGTTCTCAACGCACGCCGGAATCTAATTAAGGCCCCTCGGAACGCATCTCCGCCTCCAGAAGAAACCCCCATTAAGTCCGAGTCCGTCCTGTTACGACTGGTTTCTAGACGGAACGAAGAACTAGACGGAGGCACCTATAACATTGACCTATTTCAAGTGCAATGGAACGAGCGACACGCACAAAGGAAGGCGATGATGATGAGTCGGAGGATTCTTTGTGTGAGCGCTCCAGACAAACTGATTAAGATACGTCAGTCGCTTCAGATTAAATTCCTTCCGTGTATAAAAGCTGAACAAGGAAAATAAACATGTTTTTAAAATGTTAATAGGCAGTATGTAGCTTGAAAGAGATGGAGGGTAATAAAGCGATAGTTAGATGAAATTGCTAAAAGGGGCCACTCTTAATCCCGGCTTTCGAGTTTTCATTAATTTTATAAATACAATCGATTTGAATGCGATTTTTAATTTATTCTTGTGCAAATGCAAAGAAAGTTTTTGCTGTTGAGCGAGAGATGGCATTGTTGTTGCCATTGTTCTAGTAGAGATGGCGCTCTGAACCTATCTCTGTAACTATAACGTAAAACAAGATACGAATCGAGGGGGACGCCGTCTGTTTGTCAAAACTGAATGTTTCCGTCTCACGTGTCAATAGGACAAAGATAGTTTGAAAATCTTCTTTTTTTAATTTTGAAGTGTTCTCGTGCTCGATCGTGAGATGGCATTGTAGTCAGTCACAATTTGGAAACGATCTCCATTAGCGAAATTTGGTGTTTTTGTTAAATTTAGGAATTCAATCAATAATGACGACGATCTCTATTTTCATTCGATTTTTAATTTATTCTTGCAAATGCAAGAGAAGTTTTTGCTTTTGACCGAGAGATGGCGTTGTTTTTGGAGCAAAATGCACGTTGTATTCATCTGAAAATACTAACTTTTACTTTTTGTAAGAAGGAATAAAATTAGATCCTAAAAAATTGTCACTGTCCCAGTAGAGATGGCGCTTTGAACCTCTCACTGTAACTATAAAGTAAAAAAAAGAAGAAGCGAATCGAGGAAGAGGAGGACGGCAAGGCGACGCGACGGCCCTTGCTTAAAATTAAAAGTTTTCATCTCAAGGTTCAATAGAGCAAAGCTGCTTTGAAAATACTTTTTTAAATATTTTGGAATGTTCTCGTTCTTGACTGTAAGATGGCGTTGTATTCGATCATAATTTGGAGAACGCCCCCTTTAGTGAAATTTTGGTTCTGTTCGTGTGAATTTTTGTTAATTTTATAAATTCGAAACTGACGACTCGATTTGAATTCGATTTCTAATTTGTTCTTCTTGGAAACGCAAGAGAAGGTTTTACCGTTGACAGAGAGATGACGTTGCAGTTAATAATGATTACGAAAAACCACCGCCTGGGTGGCCCACATAGTTTTCAATTGCGGATGAAAAGCGTGAACATGTTTGAGACGTTAAAGATCCCTACTGGGGATGGAATTCCCCTAGATTCGGCTAAATTCTGATAGGGTTGGTTATGTGACCTTAGTAGTTGGAGCCTAAAAGTACGAGGGTTGTTCCACAACCCGATACCTTGCCCTTTAAAAAAAAATTAATAATTTGAAGCACAATGCACGTTGAAATCGTCCGAAAATACGAATGTTGACTTTTTGTAAAGTGGAATAAAATTAGACCCCAAAAGAATTGCCATTGTCCTAGTAGAGATGGCGCTCTGAACCTGTCAGTGTCACTATAAAGTAAAAAGCAAGATGCGAATTGAGGAGTAGCACAAGGCGCCGTCTCTTGGTTAAAATTGAATGTTTTCGTTGCTCGTTTCAACAGAACAAATCTATTTTGACAATTTTATTTTTGAAATGTCTGCGCATTCGTTCTTGACAGTGAGATGGCGCCGTAGTCTATCATTAGCTAAATTCTCGTTCTGTTCATGTGGTTTTTGTTAATTTTATTATTCAATCAATCTCTATTTAATAAAATTTGAATTAGGTTTTTAATTTCTTCTTCGAAATGCTATGAAAGCGCAAGAGGTTTTATCGTTGATCGAGAGATGGCGTTGTTAGTTAGTGATGAATAATTTAGAGCGACATACAAGTTCAAATCGTAACTATTACATATATCTATATCAATCATTCATACAATTTGAATTCGATTTTTAATTTCTTCTTCGAAAAGCTATGAAAGGGCATTAGGTTTTGTCGTTGACCGAGAGATGGAGTTGTAGCTATTGATCAATTATTTGGAGCAACAAACAAGTTCAAATTGTAACTATTACATATGCTTCCATCAATCATTCATACAATTTGAATTCTATTTTTAATTTCTTCTTCGAAAGGCTATGAAAACGCAAGAGGTTTTGTTGTTAACCGAGAGATGGCGTTGTAGTTAAAGATCAATCATTTGGAGCAGCGTATAAAATCGTATAAAAATACAAATGTTTCCTTTTTGCAAAACGGAATAAAATTGCACCGTAAAAAAATTGCAGCTGTCTTAGTAGAGATGGCACTCAGAGCGTCTCACTGTAACTGTAAAGAAAAAACAATACTTCAACCGAGGAGGACGAGGAAGAGTAGTTTAAGACTCCGTCACTTGTTCAACATTTCATTGCATGTTTCAATAGAGTAAAACGTTTTGAAAATATTTTTATTTTTGGAAAGTTTGTCGCTTTCTTTCTTCACCGTGAGATGGCGTTATAGTCAATTATAATTTGGAAAACATGTCCATCAGGGAAAACCTGTGTTAGTGTGGTGACGTTTTGTAAATTTTCTTATTCAATCAATAATGACAACATTCTTTACTTTGATAGAATTTTAATTCTTTTATTCTTCTTGGAAAAGCGAAGAACTCGCAGGAGAAGGTTTTGCCGTTGACCGAGAGATGGCGTTGAAGTTAATAATGATCACTAATCGAAGCAGAACATCGGCTCAAATCGTCAGAAAGACATTGCCACTGTCCTAGTCGAGATGGCGTTTTGAATACATTGCTTTAAATTAAATGTAAAGTAAAAATACAGGAGCAGGTGCCATCTCTTGATCAAAATCGAATGTTTTTGTTGCACTTCTCGTTAGGACAGAGCTAAAGAGTTTTAATTTTGGAATGTTTGCGCTTTGGTATTGCGCCGCGAGAAGGCATTACAATCAACCATATTTCGCGAAACGTTTCCATTTGCATTTTGTAAAGTTACAGAAAACTAAACTCGAATTAAGAAACGCAATTCGCAACTTTTAAGTACTGGCACGTATGTCAGCTATTTTAAAGAATTTTTGACAAGACGAGCTGCGCCCTGTATAAGAACATTACTGCCAACTTTAATAGATGACACGTAGAGGCCTACTCTGTCGCACGAGTACGAAAGGTCATCTCTTGATTGCAGTTAAAAATTATTTTGATTAATTTCAAAAGTCCGTCAGAAAATGATTAATGTCGCATTTGTTTACTTTACAGTTACAAAGTTAATTTAGAGGGCAGCACCTCATTTACGAGTTTTGATTTTATTGATAACAGTCAGATTAGAAACTGCTGCAAAGCGTGTCGTTTCCCGGAAAATCATTCGTAAAAAGGGGAACTCTGCGTTGTAAAGAATACGTAACGTTATACGTAACTGTAGCGTGTAAAATACGATCGCCTTAATAACCGGCGATTGTTAGTGAGACGACAAATAATAGATGGCAGTAGAGAGAAAAAGCGGCGCACAACTGTGCAAATCAATCGACTTCACATGTAAATTAAATCCAGCCATTAATCACCGATTATATCTTAATCGATTTCTACTTCTATTTCCCTCGTCGAAGAATGTTGGCCGAAGGAAACGAACGAATCGGTTTCTCGTGTGTGTGCCACTGAACGCCTTCCGAAAAGCGCTCGTTTTAATCAGGATTGAAATGGCTAATTAATTACTTGGGAATCTTCTTTTGCTTACAATAAGAGATAAAAAGAGGACGACAGACGGGCGTCAAGTCGTAGAATATCTAAGTATAAAAAAAAACGAGGCCGTTTTCGGAAAATGAGGCCCCATCTGTTGGTTTGTCAAGAAAAGTTGTTGATTGCAATTTATTTATTTATTTCTATCACTTGTTGATCTGTCTATTTACTTTCTACCACAATTTCATTATCCTTACTTCCAAGCGACCTTGGCTTCTTTCTCAATCTTCGTCCAACCACTTCATACCATCGCAGCATTAGCTCTTGTTGTAATTTCAAGCACTGCTCTTTCTACCGTGCGATCGAAAAAAAATGACTAGAGTTGGTGATAACTTGAGAGGTGGTAATACCGAATGTGGATACCGTTAATCGAATGCATCGTCCAGAGACCTCTAGTGTTTCCTGATTGAACAGAGATTAGGGTTACGTTAAAGTACAATTTGACATTGACGTTAATTGTTGTATCTAACCACAAATACCAAAGTCGCCCTTTTCAGTTTAGTGGTTTTTGTTCTGATCTGTCAGATTAAGGACACTAATGACGTGCCAATGTTACCAACTCTGAAGTTGTACCCATAACTTGTTCTGAATCAATTTTGTTTAGTCACACTGTATTTAGCAACTTATTGAAGGCAGTCTAAGGTAAACTAAAAGTGTTTGTGTTCAAACTTTCAAAGCGTAGACCTACACTGCTGTTTGATCTTAGTTTACATACCTTGCCCTCTTTCGAAATCAAATCGAATCAAACGCGAAGCTTCCTTTTCCGAACGTATCATTAAACCGAGAGAAACTCGGAATCACTGGAGTATAAAACTTCCTTATTGGATGAAAATTAGCGGTATTGTGCGCGAGCCCCAATCCTCGAGTCCTCTTCGCCAACGATAATTATTTTAAAACCGAACACCTGCCTCAGCAAACTGATAGATAAGCGATCGATCTTCTCGGACACCTGCGTGCAAAACGGGTTAGCCAAGACTCGCGCGTATTTTTCTTTTCACGCCGATGGTAATGAATTATGTGCTCATGTTTTCCGCCCAACGAATACGTCGTCGGACCCTTTTGAGACGAGAGCTGCGGGGGCTTCCCCCTTGGACCGTGTAGAAAGCGATTTCGTCCGGTCTACTTTGCGTACGCGTGAAAATCGGGCCAATTTCACCTCGAGATCCTATGAACCGCCACACGCGATAAGAAAACGTGTCGACGACGCAGATGCGCGCTCGCCGATAAAGGCGAAGTGGGTTCACGAATAACCTCCTTAAACCGAACGCCGATCGAGATTGAGACGGCTGGTTAACATCCATTTGCCGTATTTGTACCGAGGAACTAGGTTGCAAGAAGCAAGACGAAGAGAATTGCGGAACGAAAAGATGATGCCACTTTATTATTTTAAAAGCTAAAAGCACCCTGTATACACACGTTTTATTTCTAAAATCATAATCGCCATCCAATCAATGATACACAAGTGTCCCAAAAGTCACCACTTATTGGGATTGCATTACATAACTGCGTGTGAAAGTAGTTACATCGAAGTGTCGATTAATGAAAAGGGTAGAAGATACCCTTCTCGTCGTCACTTCGACTATAATGAAGCGTGGTTTCGTGAGCGTATTCTTTGAGTTTGATGACCACCATTCAATATTATGTAATGCTTAACAATAAACGCAGTTTCGTACACAAAGAAGAATCGATTTATCGTAAGTAATCGAAACTTAATCTACCGTAACGAAGAACTGGGGTCATCATGCAAAATTCTTAGAAAAATCACCTGAGAAGTTTGATTGATTTTGCTGAAGTCATCCAGTGATAAATGAAGGATTTTTTTTTGCTGATCGATATGTATGTGTGATCTACTCACATACGGATGCTGATGTACCTACCGGAGGTGGCAGGTGACCCCGAAAGCGGCCTACTAACTATTAGGGCCACATATCGGGGTCATCGGACGCGCGCAAGATGATCTCCCGTGACGATGTCGGTGACGGGGTGCGCTTCCACGACTTCGTCCTACTCTCCGAATTGTCGGTGACCCACTTGTGTGGGTGGATCGCTCTCTTTGTTCACGATCTCGGAAGTAGGTTAGTGCAGCCGGCGGTGGGGCCCACTCCGACAACCGGCGACTCGTTAAACACAGTCGTTCCTCGCAGCTCGGTGAGTGTGCATCGCGCACCTAGACATGTAGCGGCACGCGACTTCAAGAAGAACATGAGCCCCGCTTCATCGGGCGCGCTTGAGATCGAACGGTACGTCGGTGCGTGCTTAATTTCATCCCAACAAGGCAGACACAAAATCAAGATTAACAACTTGAACCATCAACATCACCACCATGGAGGTGGCTACACTCACCACCACCGGGTACACCATCAACCGCAACAACAGCAGAGATGTAACTCCAGCGGAGATCAATGGGCCGGTGGTATGCCACTCATATCCTTCAACAACCCTCAAGGGTGGAGGCGTCAAGAAAACAATCCCCTGGCGAGGTTAGCCCAAGGCGCTCCCCTGATACTCTCCAACAGGTATAACCATCGTAGGAACAAACCGAAGCTCGTGGACAGTGCTAGTAAAAACAAACCGGAAAAGGACGGCGCAGCTGATACCGTGAGTGTTACCAGTGATGAAAGTTCCGGTTCCGCAAATTCAGAGAACTGTTTACCTCGTATCATCAAACCACGTAAGCGGCGGAAAAAAGATAGGAAACCCCCGCCGCACCTACTTCGCCCCATCAGCCAAGATGGATCATTCTCCACGGACAGCGCCAGCCCAGACCTGGACTCTCCCTTCATCACCCTCATGCCTTACTTCTCGTACATGCCCTACAAGTCTTCTTCCCCCGAGGTTTTCACAGATCCGTGCGGAGACACCCCCAATTTGCATCATTCTTTCGAAGACATCCAGGATTTCGATGTCAACGGCAACCAAACCGAAAGCTCCTGCCAGTGTAGGTATTGCGACCCCACCGGACAAATCTGGGACATAGATCGTAGCTGTTACTCCCCGTATCTTACATCCCCAACGCAAAACACATTCCAATACCCCGAATCGGCGAGCTTGCTCAGCAAGAGCTATTCCTCCTCATCCATGTCCTCTTCCCTGGCGGAAAACATGTCTTCTCTGAGTTTGGATGAGCCCAGCCCGCGTTCTTCGAGGGACCTCGAGGTATCCACGGAGATCGTGACGTCGCTGAACGGACACAGGGATCTGGAGATCAGGTTCTTCTCCAGCAAGGGGGACTCTAGTGCCGTCGATAAGGACGACGCCGAAAACTGTGCGCGGAGTGAAAAAAATAGAGTGTGTTCTGTGAACGGTTTCGTCGCAGAAGAATGAACGCCGCTGCGCCTTTCTCTTCTATTTGTTGACCATGAAAACTGCGTGATCTCAGTCATTGCAAAGCGAGAGCGGGTCGATGTTTTCAGTGATTAAGGGCAATCGAGTTTAAATTTGAGAGTAGACCATGGTTGGCGCGCTGAAATTTCGTTCTATACGGAGAGATACAAAAATATTGGATGTGACGTCTACAAAATTCCTGTATTTCGGAACTAACCTGGAATGCGGTCACGTTAATGTAAGTTGACGTTGATTTAAAAAGGTCGACAGCCTTTTTTTTTATTCGTGTAGGTACTTTAAGCAGATAACCAAAACGTCTGCCAAATTCGACGACGTTTCTAAAATCGATTTACAAACTTACGAGTATATTGGTAAAATTCTTTTAAAGTAAAGAAATCATTGAGTATGACTTCGTATTCGATTTCATCGATTCAGGAAATCACAAAAATACGTAGCACGAACCATTACAGAAGTGATGTAAAGTGCACCACGTTCAGTTGTTTATGATCTCTCCGTATATCTGCAACCCCATGGTCTCCGGGGTAACTATAATTTTTTTGGTGTTTTTTTTGCCTCACAAGTATTTATCCAGCAGCAACTTCCGTATGTATCATTTTCGAACTTTATCGCCTCTTTCTTGGTTTTTTGCAGCGCATTAAAGTTCACTGGTGCATGCGGAAACCGGTCGTCCGGAAAAGTGAAAACGCGGACGACCGCCCTCCTCCTCCTCCTCCTCCCCCTCCCCCCTCACCCCCTTAATTTATTCGCTAAGTTTAATTATGTACGTACTTCTCCTGTGTGTAATAATATTTTATTTTTTTTTTTGAATATACGAGATTTTGAAGCAGACTGTGTGTGTTTTGATGCGTTTCGCTTTCCGTTCGGGCCTGTCTTAATGAGTTGACTGAGAAATTTAGCTCAATTAATGCGGTGGCATTAATTATTCATCGCTTTCATACCGTTTCAGCGGTAATAAACGCGATGGAGAGAAAGTTGTTGACGCAAATAGTAATTACTTTTTGTCACTTGCATGGTGTTTTATTGGCGAAAAACTGATTTTGTATTTAGTTTGCGAATACATTCCCTGGCCGCAGCAAATGCCACCGCGTAATTACACGATTGCAACGAGTCACGTGTACTTGTAAACATCGGTATTTCTAAGTTGGCAAAAACGCAGCCTAATTAATTATGTATTTGTATCGGTAAACGTGCGCCATTTATTAAGTTTTTCCCAGTCTCTTTTTCTCGTTGATCCTTGGAAAGTGCCAAGGGCTTTAGTAAACGATTCGGGAAGGAGTTTCAAGTACGGTCCTGTAAATCCGCCAATTCATTGTTTTAGAAACCGCCCAAGTCTAGACATGTGTAAATTATGTAGGTAAATTGTGCTAATAAGTAATAGAAACGTAGTTAGGTATTAAAGAAAGTATAGAGAGTTGAAATAAAACGAATCAGAAATTGGAAATTACTAACATATAAAAAGTGATTCTTGAATAGACCGACAGAGTAAAAATGGTGAAAGAGTCATAGAACATTTTTGTATTTTAGTTTTCCAGAAATAATTAAGGAAAAATTATCCTCAAAATGACGATACGTTCCTGGTTAAGAAAGAACAGCAGATGAACTAAATGAATGCAGTCATAAAAGTGTTTTAATTTTATGATGACTCCAAAGTCAGCGTTGATAAAAATCACAATTAAAAAATAATCATAATTAGACATCACTGATTTAAATAAAAAAGTCGTGATTTTTTTTTTAATATCTTTTAATTAAAACAAAATATTGCATATTATTAATAACTTTTAACAAATTTAAAATTTTTCTCGATCGTTTTTTGTTTTATTTTACGTCAAAAATTGCACAATTGTCAAATGTCAAACCAATTTTGTTTACTTAGTGATTTGTAGTTTTCTTTTTTTTAATATTACAAAATTTCTTTATTTCTCTATCGTCTTTTGTTTTATTTTACGTCAATTGTCAAACCAGTTTCGTTTATTTAATGACTTTTATTTTTTTAATTTTATAAATTTTCTTCATTTATTTGTCGATCGTCTTTTGTTTTGCGTTAGAAATTGCACAATTCTCAAATGTCTTGAAATATATCTTAATTTTAGAAAGTCGATCCAGTTTTGTTTATTTAATAAGATTTCTTTTAAATGTTTATCGATCGTCTTTTGTTTTATTTTACGTCAAAAATTGCACAATTGTCAAACGTCTTAAAAAATATCTTAATTTTAGAAAATCGACGTACTTCTTGTTTATTTTTTTTTATTTTGTGAATTGCTATATTTCTCGACAGTCTTTTGTTTTATTTTACATCAAAAATTACACAATTGTCAATTGTCTTAAAATATATATTAATTTTAGAAAGTCGATCCAGTTTCGTTTATTTAGAGAGATTTTTTTTTTAAATTTTAGAAAGTCGATCCGGTTACGTTTATTTTTTTTTTTATTTTAGAAATTTTCTTTATTTCTCGATCGTCTTTTGTTTTATTTTATGTCAAATTTCTTGCAATAGATGTATTTTAAAAAGTCGAAGTAATTTTGTTTATTTAATGATTTTTTTTTATTTTTTGTTTTTTTTATTTCATAAATTTTATTCGTCGGTCGTCTTTTGTTTTACGTTAAAAAAAAGCACAATTGTTAAATGTCTCCAAATATACTTTAAATTTAAAAAATCGATCCAGTTTTGTTTTTTTAATTTTAGGGATTTTCTTTGTTTCTCGATCGTCTTTTGTTTTATTTTACGTCAAAACTTGCACAATTTTCAAATGTTTTAAAAGTTGAACATATCAATTTTGGAAAGTCTACCGAGTTTTGTTTATTTAAAGAGAATTTTTCTTATTTCTCGATGGTCTTTTCTTTTATTTTATGTCAAAAATTGCACAATTATCAAAGGTCTTAAACTATATCTTCATTTTGGAAAGTCGCCCTACTTTTGTTTATTTCATGAGAATTTTTTTTAATTTTGTAAATTTCCTATATTTCTCGATAGTCTGTTGTTTTATTTTATATTTTACATTTTAAAATTGCACGATTGTCAACTGTCTTAACAGATATCGTAATTTTAGAAAGTCGACCAATTTTTTAATTTTACAAATTTTCATGTATTTATCGATCGTCTTTTGTTTTATTTTACGTTAACGATTACACAATTGTCAAATGTCTTGTAATATATTTTCATTTTAAAAAGTCGATCAAGTTTTGTTTGTTTAATGAGAATTTTCAATGTTTATCGATCATCTTTTGTTTTATTTTATTTTGTTATTTTTGTACTTTTTTTTTATTTTACATTCTCAATCGTCTTTTGTTTTATTTTACGTCAAAAATTGTTCAGTTGTCAAATTTCTTAAAATAAAGTCTTAACTTTAAAAAGTCGACCGAGTTTTGTTTATTTAGGCAACGAGTACATATTTTTTTTAATTTTATAAATTTTCTTTTATTTCTCGATAGTCTTTTGTTTTATTTTACGTCAAAAATTGCACAATCGTCAAACGTCTTAAAATATATCTTAATTTTAGAAAATCGATCTAATTTTGTTTGTTTAGAGATTTTTTTTAATTTGATGAATTTTCTTTATTTCTCGATCGTCTTTTGTTTTATTTTACTTCAAAAATTGCGCACTTGTCAAATATCTTAGAAGATTAATGCATATGAGTGTTAATTTTAGAAAGTCGACCGAGTTTTGTTTATTTAATTTATTTATTTTTTTAATTTACAAATTTTCTTTATTTCTCGTTCGTCTTTTGTTTTATTTTACGTCAAAAATTGCGCGACTGCCACATGTCTTAAAATATACGTATCTTGATTTTAAGTCGAACCAGTTTTGTTTTTTATGAGTTTTTTTTTATTGTTTTTTTTAATTTTATAAATGTTTTTTTGTTTATTTGTCGAACGTCTTTTGTTTTACGTTAAACATTGCACAATTGTCAATGTCTTAAAATATATCTTAATTTTAGAAAGAATGATCCAGTTTTGTTTATTTAGTGAGAATTTTTTTTTAATTTTGGGAATTTTCTTTATTTCTCGATCGTCTTTTGTTTTGTTTTACGTCAAAAATTACAGAATTGTCAAATCTCTTAAAATATATCTGAATTTTAGAACGTAGAACTAGTTTTCTTTATTTAATGAGAATTTTTTTTTATTTTTGTTTTTTTTTTTCATAACTTGGTCGATCGTCTTTTGATTTTAATTATTCTCATACACTTGCACGATGCATTCATCATCATCTGTGCAACTGTATTTTATTAGTTAACGGTCAAGTTTTCCAGCTCTGATTCTATCTTGATTCAAGAATCACACTGTATATTCTATTCTATAGGGTGAGAAAAAGAAGAAAAAAGAAAATCGCATCGGTGTTTAGCGAGGCGAGTGCTAAGAAATCGTTTATAATTTCAAGACAATTTAGAAATCATTCAGTGATCTTGAGGATTCGTTTTCTGTTCTATTTAATTTCAGGTAATCGCAAAAACAATTTTTTTTAGCGAAAAGTTACACATTCTCTGGGCACATTCGACCTTCCATTTCCAAAGGTGATACAGAAAAAAAAGAACGTCAGTGTAGTAATTTTTTAAACGAAAATTAAACGCTGCAAGGCTTGCCACAATGACACACAACACGTATTCGAGTCATGTGTTACTTAACATATTCCGGCAGTTATTAGAAGAGAATTAAAAAAAAACACGCCTCTGTGATTATTATGGTCGCACTTGCGGTTTTAGCAAAGAAAATCTTTAATTTCTCGACTTGGTTATTTACGCTTGCCGGCGGCAAACTACAACCTTGTATCGCCTTAAATTTAGAATTCATTATACAAATAGCATAATAACGCGAGAAGAAGTAAGGTGCAGCTTTTTTCTTTTCTTTTTTTGAGAAATCACAGCGCGTCGAGCTCGCACGAGTTTCACCGACATAGGTGCACGTTTTCGTTCTCCTTTGGGTCCGCCAGCTTTCTAATGTCTGATTTTTTTTTGCTCTTCTTACAACAACCAGATGCCGCCAATGTGCAAAAAGACACATGATGCAAAATCGCCGGGTTCACAAATCGAAGACACGGATGAAAGGTGTTTTTCCCCACATCGGCGCTTAACCTACTTCCGCCAAAGGCACTTTCACGTCATTACTTTAATCATGTGCATTTTAACGAGATATGAAAGTTGAGGTGTTTACGCATGAATGTCGTACATATTTAAAAACTTAATGTATCCTAAATATATTCGATTGGTTTCGGGTATTTGGGTGTTCCTCGAGTGAATCTAGATTTGAGGAAAAAATTAAAATTCAGAGTTTAGGATTTATTTCGTTTTAAAATCGGTTCAAATTCGAAAGAAAAATGGAAAGTCGTTCTTTTTCCTCATGTTGCATAGAAATCGACTTAAAAAGATTTTTTTGTATGGAAAGAATGACACTGAAACAGTTGGTAACGACTCGAAGTTAGTTACGCACGAAGTCAGCTGTTAATCTCTCCAGGTGTGGCTTTAGAATGTAATTTCATTTGACATCGGTTCAAATTTGACAAAAAGTAAAAAATTTCTAAATTTTTCCAAGTTTTGCGTTCATGGTTTTCCACTTCATAGAGAGTAGTATTTGATAACAATTCGTTGACATTTACTATTGACAACTGCATGAAGCCGGCTGCTAATCGTTCAAGGTCTCACCCCTTTAAAGATCAATTCAGTTTCAAATTCGAAAAAAATAACAGACGCCATTACGTCTTGCGAAACTCTTCCAGATTTCAGGACAAAATTTTGTAGGCAACGCGTGTTCTGTTTTTCTTAGTTCAAAAATATCAAATATTAGACAACATTGCTGATGATTTAGTTCAAGCGAAACCTTTATTCGTTTCAGAAAATAAAAGTTCCTTTCGAAACTATTTTTTTTTCCTCTCCAATTTAATTAAAGAACCGATTGCGTTCACCTCGAAGAACGCCGCAGCCTTTAATTTCCCGTATACTTTTCAATACAATGCGAATGATAACATCTCGTTCTTTTTTTGTTTTTGTTTTTTTCCATAGCATTGCAGCAAAACCAATATTCACTGTTTGCAATAATAATTGGCGAATAAATAAATAACCTTCGAGGGGCGTCCCTCCGTGCGGGAAAACAACAAACAAATAAACAAACGCGTTCCATGCTTGCACAACGTTCTTTTTTTTTGCATTTAATTAAATAATTAATTAAGCGCAGCGTTCATTTTGTCCATTCCTCCGTGATATCATCTCTTGCGAAATTTATCGAGTTTTTTTTTTTTTTCAGAAATAATCGAGGGGTTATAATCATAGTAAAGCTAATTAAAAAAAAACCTTTCGGCTTTACAGCAGTAATTTTGATGGTTGGAAAATTCTGCGAACCTGTTCGTTTGTCCGCTCTCATTACGTAACGTAATTTGCGCTCGCCTCATCTTTCGCAATGCGGTAAACCGTGAATTTACATAACAACCTCAGCCCCAGGTCCGAGACGTACCGTACCGACTTAACTGTTTTTAGGAAACACACACGACCGCTGCTTCTAGCCAATCATTAACGGTTAACGAGCGATTTCCAAGGGGCTCGTGTGGGGCCCCCGGCTTACGCCCGCTGCCATTTCGCGATTATCCCGTCCCCATCTGAATGTATTCACCGTTGAGGGATCGCCGGGGAAGACGTGCATCTTCGGGGCATCACCGACGCTAAGGCGAAAGTCGCCAATTATTACTTAACGGTTGTACACCCGCAACCAAAGCTAATGTCGCTAGGAGAAATTCCAAACGTTCTTCCTATGACATTATCTTGTTTACTCGTTTGTATGAAAAACAATTGAAATAAATCAATCAATCAATCAATCGTTGATAATCTATGTATTATACTAAATGCGCGACGCACAAAATAAAATAAGAAATCAGGTGCTCTAGCGGAGCGGAATACCCTAAACTTTGGTTTTTGGCTAAAAGATGTCGCTTCGCGCCTCAAACTTTAAGGGACTCCGAAAGCATGAAGAAATTTGCCGTCAAATCGAATAGCATTGTAAAACGCTTGAAGCTATTCATTGCAAAACGCTACGGTTAACTAACTACTTGTCAAAAGTTGTTAATGAGAAGATTTTGCATCCAACCGGCAGATGTCGCCGTCAAAACCGCTGTTTTGGAACTTTGGCTTGCGCACTTTTTTGTTTACATCGCAATTTTTTTTTACTTTAAGAGTCGCCCTTGAACGAAGAAAAGCTTGAACGCTTTTTTTTGTTTTAAAATAAATTTCTTGAACCTTAAACAAGCGAACGCAATTAGAAATTAGCATTATAGAAAATGGAGCGCCATCTTTTGATCGATTCAAGGGAGTGAATAATCAACCATAGGCGGACATAGGTATTTCAGAGATGGAATACCAAAACGTACTCGAAGAATGCACAATTAACATATACGTCATTAGAAGCCTGAATTCAAAGAGAAATGCGAAATTAGATATCAACATGGCGTTAACCATAAAGGCCTATTACCGTCACATTCCAAGCTTGGTAGGATAAAAGAAATATCCAAAATTCGTCTGGCGGTATCTGAAAAGATATCGACAAAGTCGTGGATGAGTTCTTCTAATCTTTCTAGCAAAAACTCCGACAAATTCCAACACAGTACCGCCGAAGTGGAACGGGTTGTAACGCGCTTCCCAACAAAGTGAAGAAGAATGACGCTGAGGAATCGCAAATGAAGTCAGCTCCATCCAATAAACGCAACGGTCATCGATTACGCGATGCTTTCGTCGATCGATTGTTTCAAGCCTACGCCGGGATGTTCGAAGCTTCCGGGTTGCCACGATGATCTCTAAATTGGGCCAGATATTCTTCGATGTTGCCATTTTTCCATGCGAGATTTTACAACGTAACAATGTGTAGGTGGTAGAGGTGAGACGGGAGCTCTCGAACGAAGCCCTTTAAAATGTCTCTCTCATTGACATCTTTCCTGGTACGAACATATAAAGCACACATCGATTTATAAGTATTTGAAGTTTTAATTTTTTGACATACAGTACTGAAGACCTCCTTATTCATGAACTGGTTTAGTATGGCCAGGATTGACGTGATGTTGATGATCTGAATTATGATAGTCCGCACGGGCATTCCCTCCTAAAAAACACTTTCAAAGTTTTCGGCCACCAAAACCTGATGTCCTTCAATCCACCTGGAAGTAGAGGAAAAACTTCTTCATCTGCAGAAGGTTGAGTTTGGATATATGGGTCAGGGAGAACCCCCAAAGGTCGCCTAAGAAGCTAATCTCTTTGAACGCGTCTTCTTGGTGCAAAAGTAGGCTGTCGGTCATGTCCAAAGACTTGACCATGGCTGGTAGAGAGAATGTATCCGGATTGGGGTCGACCAATTTGGAGAAGATGATCTTGTAGCCTTCGGGGGTGAATTTCGGGAAAGGCACGTACAGTAAACTGCGAGGGAAAATAAGGCAAAGACATTTGGGGTTAGTCAAAGTGAAGCAGAACGTCTATTTGCCCTCCCAAAATGTCATTGTGGCTGCGCTGCATGGTGAAGAACTCAGGGCTGTGCACGCGCGCTGTATAGTAACATGATCTGGTGCCGATGAAGTATTTGATATACGGTTTGCCGGACTATACAGCACCAGCGGTAAGGTGTATGACTTGTCAGGCTATGCAGCGTTAACAAATACTGGTTTGCATTGATACGCGTTCTGCCTTTTATACCCTTATTTAGTGGCGGGGATTAAGTAATTCTGGATCACTGGTCTGTTAGCATAACCTCAACTTATTAAATGTCAGTCGTATGCTGAGGGTATACGCACACCATAACACAAAACAAATTAGATAACAAGTGCTTTCATGTAAATGTCAAATACTCAAATTACATTACTTATCTTTCAAAGGAGAGAAAAGTCGAAATTCGCTCTCTGGAAAAATGCTCCAACAAATTGCAATACATGACACAGTACCGCCGACTGGTACGGGTTATAACGCGTTTCCAACAAATTGAAGCGGAATGACGCGGAGTAATCGCAAATGAAGTCAGCTCCATCCAATAAACGCAAAGGTGTTTTCGTCGATCGTTAATTTCAAGTTGCCATGATCTCTAAGTATTTTCTATCAATAACTATCTACCTATAATTCTATCACAATACTTATTTTTTGTAAAAATATTAAAAAAATATCAGCAGAATTAGAAGAGCGCCATCTTTCGACATCAATGGAAATTTGTATTTTTCTCTTTTTAAGCCAACAAAATCTAATTTTACAAAATTTTCTTCAATATTTGAAGCTTTTTATGCATGTGTGTGTTTTTTTTATTTATCTATGAGATTTAATTTTTGTAAAACTTAGACAATAGTCTTACATGTAAATAGTAAAACAGACTTACAGCAGCACCACCTTTCGGCATCAACGGAAGCTTTACATTTTCAGGAGAAATAGAAAATCTAACGGGATGTGGACAGCAATTAAAAGGCAACTCGTTTGTTTAAAGCTCTTTACGTTTTGTTCTCATCAGGTCAACGAAACTTAATTTTTACAAAAAGGAAAAGAAACAAGTGCTCAGAGATTAGAATTCGCTGTGAAGTCCGAAATGTAAGTTGCAACAAATGGATGTGGCAGACATTGAACAACAAAACAAAACGCCATCTTTTTTTTGTCAACGATTCTCTCCTAATGGCGATGTATTCTCCTTACCTACTCTAATAAAATAAAAGTTTTTAGCTTCGTGCAAATTCTGCATGTTTCGAAACCTCCTTAGCGTCGAGGGAAACATGTTGAAAGGATGCTCTAATTTCGCTCTTTCATCATCAATTAAATGACTCGGCCATTACGTCTATATTCTCCGGAGGATCTTTAACTCGCCCATTAATTCTACTAAAAGGATATCTACTTAGCTCGTCCTTTTTTTGAATTTAAAATATCTTGTTTTCCTTTCGGAGTTTGAAATTCCAACGCTCATTTTCATTTAGTTAATTAGATTTTTACGCAAGCCGCTGCTGAATGCGAACGGAAAATATGGCGGAGCTCAAAAAAAAATAGAAATTGCACTTTCCGCCCGCGTTCAATGATGCGTGGAGCTAGTTGGTCACATGCCATCGTGACTAAGACGTGTGAAAACCAACACACGTGATTCATACGCCGCAGGAAGACGTGCTGGTTTACTTGATGATAACATCAAACATGTCGTCGAACATTTCGCGCGACTGAATTTTGGGGGTTTTTCGCGACACACTTGCGCGTTCGCAGCGTGAAACGAAATTTACGAATAATCGATTCGGACGTTTTTCGACGAGCGCCCGCGCCGGGTTTAGAAAGCGCTTAATCGGAAAAAGCGACGTTGCGGAACGTTGGCCGCAGCTTTTACGTAAATTTATTGCCAATGATGCTTATATAATTTCAGAAGGACGTGCGGATTCATTTTGTGAAGTTTCTGCCCGTTCGATTCGATCAAATTCGAACGAACAATTCCTTTGGAATAGTCGTGAAAATCTACGTTGATTGATTAGTGTGAAAAATATATGACATTACTTTTGCCTTTCGCTGTACTTTACAGCCTAAGTAAAGGGATCCTGATTCCCCGGATTTTTGTTTAGGAACCTCTGGTGTTAACTGCAATTAATTAGCATTTATTGTATGGATCCATCGCGTGCGTGGGCAAAAAACGCTCTGAACTTTACGGTAATCGAAAATCACTTCGTGAAATTGAATTTCGTCGATTATGGAAACACCTGATCGGGCGCGTATGTTAATTACGTTGAGGTACGGCTGAGGAATGCGGTTTTTTTTGCACCATCCTTTCTCCATTGTAGTCGCTTTCAAGGATCTAATGTAGGTGTCTTTTTCCTCCTATAACGGTTATAGACTTTGCGTTTCAGCCATTCCCGTCAGTCAAAACCAAACATAAATCAGTTGAGAGGATGATTTATATATTTAAAATGCAAGACCATCAACAGGATCTAATAGAATTAAGTAATCCTCTTCGTCTCTGTGGGTATTTACATACATAAAACAGTTTACGTGAACGGAATGATAAGTTACAAAAAAAATTAAAAGCAGAAAAGTAACTGGATACCGGAATCATCGTATCGTGTTACGGCTATTGTTGTGGCGTGCAAGAACGAAAAGAGACAGCGGAAACACGCCATCAAACACCAACCATCAACTTTCTAAGGCCGGCGGTGAAACCGAATCGCGCACAACGAACCGATCGGCCTCATAAAAATGCAAACAATAGGGAAATTCATAAAACGTTTGAGCGCCGAGAGCGCTCCGAGTCGTGCTGCGGAAAAGCGATTACTTTCCTCGCCTTTAGAAATTATAATCGCGCGCGAGTTTCACTTTTAAAATTTATGTGAACCTACCTCACCGGCGACTCGTTTCTGCCGGTAAGCAGGCGTTTAATAACAACTTGCTTCCGACTGCATACGTATTTATGACCTCGTAAATAAGCGCAATTAGAGGAATACAAATTGAGAAATTAATATTTCAAATGCACAAGCGATGTCTCATCGGAATTCGTCAAACGAAAGCGCCGACGTTGTTTCTTAACGCGTTCGAGTTATCAGGAAAAAAATTAATAAATCAGACGCTTTCTCTTCGCAGAACAATTTCCATTCGAAATAAGACCTAACGCCATCTGTCGCAAGTCATATTAATAATGTGCAAATTCGCCTATTAAAAAAAAGAGTCGAAAGCGCCATCTCTTAACTTGAATGTGAAAGTTACTTTGCTTAAAAAGAAAAAGAAAGAATATCAACCTACCATCGAACGCCTTTCGACCAATTTTGTACAATTCAAGTTTGAATTTTTAAAGAAATTGTAGAAATCCATAAATTATAGAACGCCATCTTCTGTACGATATAAACTCACGGCCGTCGAAGTGTCAAGAGAAAAGTTATCAAGATGGCGTCAACCGTAAATGCCTGTTACATTCCAAGCTTGGTAGGATCAAAGAAATATCCAAAATTCGTCTGGCGGTATTTGAAAAGATATCGACAAAGTCGATAATCTTTTTAGCAAAAACTCAAACAAATTCCAACACTCAACACTGTACCGCCGACATGGAACTGGTTGTAACGCGCTTCCGCCGACATGGAACTGGTTGTAATGCGCTTCCCAACAAAGCGAAGAAGAATGACGCTGAGGAATCGCATACGAAGTCAGCTCCACCCAATAAACGCAACGGTCATCGTTTACGCGATCTTTTCGTTGATCGATTTCAAGCCTACGTCGGGGTGTTCGGAGCAACCAGGTTGCCACGATGATCTCTAAATTGGCCAGATATTTTCCAATGTTGCCATTTTTCCATGCGAGATTTTAAAACGTAACAAGCTGTAGGTGGCAGAGGTGAAACGGGAGGGAGCAGTCAGCTGGGCTTCTCGAATGTCTCTGTAGTGACATCTTTCCTGGTCTCTTCTACCCAACAATGCCACAAGGAGGAGGACACAGTTTATTGACTCTTGACCTGAAGAAAACTTGTAAGCTAAAATGCAGCGCCATCTCTTATCGATCATAGATAGTATTGCAAATTTATAAAGCAATTTTTTGAATGTTTCAAACAAGAAACTACAGATGCTGCTATCTCTGATCGATCTGTGAATTTAATGACACGACTACGAACGCCATCTGGCATTCGCTACAGAAAATTTTCACAAAATCAGAGCCCCTGAATTATCGACTTTTTTCCAATCACAAAAACTTTGAAATCAAGTACTTTGTTTAAGTGGTCTTTGAAAGATTTCGCAGAATCATTGAAGTTGCCGTCTGGCGACAGAAAAGGAAGAAACAAATTATTTCGAATTGGAGACCTGCGTAACAAATTATTCGGAATTTTTAGCAGCGCCATCTTTTTTTTAATCCTACATTCACACCGATCTTCCTTATGAATTTTGTTGGAAGACGGTTTTGATTGCAATGGCATCCCCGAGCATCCTCTGTATAACTATTACAGCACTATTTGGGACCTCGCCAAAATTTTAAGTCAAAAATCGGCCGCAAGATGTCGCGACTTTAACTGCTTATCTTGTTTATGTTTCAGAGAAGCGAAACAATTAAGAATTTGCAAAAAAGAAACCTAACCAACGAGCATTGCATAAATTTAATCAAGTTTTGAAGAATTGAGAGGTCGCAGGTCGCGTTTAAAAAAAATGTCGCGTGAAAGCTCTCTTTAAAGTGGCTCCCTCTATACAATTTTAGATTGAATTTCCACAGTTGCTTCGGTTACCATGTTAAATATTGCATATGTTTAATTCGAATTCAAATTTTGTACATCTATAAATGTATAGCATTCTTGTCACGCCAAAACGATGCACTGTTTTGTAGCAATCGCATAGTGGCTCC
Source organism: Serrognathus titanus (assembly GCA_039766575.1). Taxonomy (NCBI): domain Eukaryota; kingdom Metazoa; phylum Arthropoda; class Insecta; order Coleoptera; family Lucanidae; genus Serrognathus; species Serrognathus titanus. The sequence goes on along the minus strand of CM077911.1, from coordinate 16,869,703 downwards.
CTCTTCCGAAAAGGAACATGCCTCTGAACTAAGAACGGTTCGTCATTTATTAATCTAGGAAACCATGATTTTCAAGAATTACGTAAAATCACCGCCACGTGACTAGAATTTTAACAAGAATAGAATTTCTCAATGATTTACGCATACGCCCCCATCTTTTGGCCGACGACATCGAAAACCTGGTTTTATTATTTTCAACTTGTCCAACGTCATTGAATATTCGTTAAGATTGTGTTAGGTTTCGCTTTTAATTTAACTCGAACGTATTGTCTTTCGCCGTGCGACATTTAATTAAATTAAAACCCTTCATATTATAAACGTGGGGCTTCCGTTCGTCTGCAATTCCTGCGGCTTCCCTTCTTTCGACACCCTAATTCTCTAGGATTTCATTTCCAAACGAAGGAACTTAAAGTAAGTTGAAGACAATCCTCTCCGATGAAATCTGATTCGATATTAATCTTCCACATTCTGCTAATTGCTTGGCGGTCATTGCTCGAGTGTGTTCCATCACATTAATATTTCAGCGACGAACGTCTGCAAGTAAATCGTTCGTCGCTATGATGATGGTCAAAAAGTTATTGCTCAAAATCATGGTCAACCACAAACTCAAGTGGTTCTTGTTCTCGGCCCGTTCGATCTTACCATGATGCTTACAGGGACCCGCACTTTCGTTATACTGATTGGTGTCACGTTGCGGCGCGTTAGCGGGCGTGAGCAACTGCGACTAAACGTGTTATTGCATCGAAATTGCCCGGCGTCGATTACCAACATCAAGACAACTGTATCCATCATATACGAGTGCAACACCGTCTGACCCAATCGGGTAATTGAGCGGAAAGTCTAACCGTAAAAGGCAGTTAGTTACTTGAGATGGTAACGATTTGGCGCGCGGCTTTTCAATTCCCTCGAGGATTCCCAAGAAGTTTCGATTTGCATGCTCGATTGCAAAATCAATTTCGCTTCCTTTTTTTTTCTTGGGGGGGCACGGGTACTCTTTTCGGTGGTAATTAGGATCGAACTTCAATTTAAAAGTCCTCAATTTGGATTAAAGAAAAATTTCCATTTGATTCAATCGATATCCATTTCACTTCTGAATATTGAAAAACCTTATCTCCATAATCTTTCCATCGTGCGCTTCATTAGGTCTTCACGGACCGTCGAGATGGAACGTGCTCGTTTTCTCTTATCTGTAATAATTTGCCGAGTTCATCGAGTTCTTTCGGACCGCGCAGTGTCACAACTCCAAACAAAGAGAAAGTGACTAAACTATTGCAAACGCGTGCCCTGTAATGGCGACGAACGATTTACTTCCAGACGTTCGTCGCTGAAATACTAATGCGATGGAACACACTCGAGCAATGACCACCAATCAATTAGCAGGATGTCGAAGATTAATATCGAATCATGGAGAAGATGATCTTGAATTTACTTTAAATTATTTTCTTTGGAAATGAAATCCTAGAGAATTAGGGGGTCGAAAGAAGGGAAGCCGCAGGAATTGCAGATGAACGGAAGCCCCACGTTTATAATACGAAAGGTTTCAATTTAATTAAATGTCGCGCGGCGAAAGACAATATGTTAGATTTAAATTAAAAGCGAAACCTAACAAAATCTTAACGAATATTCAATGACGTTGGACGAATTGAAAATAATAAAATTGAATCGATGTCGTTGGCCAAAAGATGGCGGCGTATACGTAAATCATTCTGTTCTATTTTACGTAATTCTTAAAACCACGGCTTCCTAGATTAATAAATGACGAACCGTTTTTAGTTCAGAGTCATGTTCCTTTTCGGAAGAGGGAGCCACTATGCGATTGCTACAAAACAGTGCATCATTTGTTCAAATCCAGCGTTTTGGCGTGTCAAGAATGCAATATATTTGTGATCTATTATTTAAATTGACTTAGATGTACAAAATTTGATTTCGAATTAAACATCAAATGCAATATTTAACATGGTAACCAAAGCAACTGTGGAAGTTCAGAGGGAGCCACTGTAAAGGCAGCTTTCATGCGACATTTTTTTTTAAACACGACCTGCCGGATAAAATCTGGTCTTTTATTAACCTAGGTGGCCGTGTTTAAAACATAAGAATTGCATCTTCTGGTCAATAGATGTCCTTTGAATCTCTCAATTCTTCAAAATAGATTAAATTTGTGCAATGCTCGTTGGTTAGGTTTCTTTTTTGCAATTTTTTTAATTGTTTCACTTCTTTGAAACATAAAATTAGAGTCGCGACATTTTTGACCTAAAATTGTGACGAGGCCCCAAATAGTGCCGTAATAGCTATACAGAGGATGTTCGGGGATTCCATTGCAATCAAAACCGTCTTACAACAAAATTCATAAGGAAGATATGATTAAAGAAAGATGGCGCTAGTAATTCTGCGAAATCATTCAAAGACCACTTAAACAAAATACTTGATCTTTGGATGGTTGATGCAATTTGGAAAAAAGTCGATAATTTAAGGGCGCTGATTTTGTGAAAACTTTCTGTACCGAATATCAGATGGCGTTCGTAGTCGTGTCATTAAATTCACAGATCGATCAGAGATAGCGGCATCTGTAGTTTCTTGTTTGAAACATTCTTGTATTGCTTTATAAATGTACAATACTATCTATGATCAATAAGAGATGGCGCTGCATTTTAGCTTACGAGTTTTTTTCTGGTCAAGAGTCAATAAACTGTGTCCTCCTTCTTGTGTCATTGTTGGGTAGAAGAGACCAGGAAAGATGTCACTACAGAGACATTTTAAAGGGCTTCGTTCGAGAAGCCCAGCTGACTGCTCCCGTCTCATCTCTACCACCTACAGCTTGTTACGGTTTAAAATCTCGCATGGAAAAATGGCAACATTGGAGAATATGTGGCCAATTTAGAGATCATCGTGGCAACCCGGTTGCTCCGAACACCCCGACGTAGGCTTGAAACCATCGATCAACAAAAAGATCGCGTAATCGATGACCGTTGCGTTTATTGGGTGGAGCTGACTTCATACGCGATTCCTCAGCGTCATTCTTCTTCGCTTTGTTGGGAAGTGCATTACAACCAGTTCCATGTCGGCGGAAGCGCGTTACAATCAGTTCCATGTCGGCGGTACAGTGTTGAGTGTTGGAATTTGTCTGAGTTTTTGCTAAAATACCAGACGTCAACCTCAGTGATTCTGCGAAATCATTCAAAGACCACTTAAACAAAGTACTTGACCTTTGGATTTCAAGAAAGTCGATAATTCAAGGGTTCTGGTTTTGTGAAAACTTTCTGTAGCGAATACTAGATGGCGTTCCTAGTCGTGACATTAAATTCACAGATCGATCGGCGATTGTGGCATCTGTAGTTTCTTGTTTGAAACTTTCTTGTATTGTTTTATAAATTTGCTATATTATCTATCATCGATAAGAGATGGCGCTGCATTTTAGCTTACGAGTTTTCAAGTCAATTGTCAATTAACTGTGTTCTCCTCTTGTTAATGACAGGAACAACCCACATTGGCTAAACAGTGGCAGAGCTCATTTTCGTTGGATTTTAATAAATTTTGTTTGCCTTGTACAAGAAAAGAATGCATTCTATAATTTAATGATTTCATTAAGCTGTTGCTTCGTTGTAAATTAAAAGTTTCATAAAAATTGTAAACTCTGATTCTGTGACAATTTACTATACTCAGTATTAGATGGCGTTGCTATAGCCGTCTCGTTATATTAATAGGCCAATAAGAGATGGCGGTGATTTTACGTAATTCTTAAAACCAAATCCAGTTCTGATTAAAATTAAAACCTAATCAAACGATCTTCAACAAACATGACATCAAACGTCTACACACATTTGAGACCTTCAAGATTCGTAATAATTTTTTTTATATATAATTAAATCGTTAAATGTCGCAATCGTGTTTTAGACAGACGAAGTATTGTTGGGCAAACGCCTTCTTAACAATGGATCACCGCCGTTGTTGTTATTGTTGTCGTTATTTCAAAACAATACGGCCCGCTTATTATTCTCTGGACGTAGGAATTATGTTTACAACAATAAGGCGTTTCGTCAGTTCATCTTAATTAAAACGTGCGTGCATTTTTCTAGCGTCGTGGTGCGGGTGGGATATTTTCTTTGAATATCGATTACCATCTCGCATACACAATGGACGAAGCCTTCTTTCTTTCGCTCTTCAACACCATTCAACCCAATTAGTGTACACAAAAGGTGGTATTAATACGTCCGTAATGAAAGAAATTTATTTATTTTTGTTCTTTTTAGTAAACCCGTTTAATTAATTCTACTCGCCGCACATAAACAAGCCCATTAATTTTGCGGCCAATTGCATAACAATGACTTATACAGGCATGTGATAATGAGGCGCATTCTAGAACTGCAGATGTGTGCAGTAACTATGCAGAATTTTACTGTCGTTTTCTTGGCTTGCAGTGCAGTGGAATCTCACGTTCTTGAAACGCTTTTTTTTTTGTCTTGGGCGCACTTTAAATAATTAATCGCAACAAAGTTTCTTGCTTTCGAAGGTTGAATAATCGACCAAAGACGAAAATGGGTATTTCACAGATGGAATACCAAAACGTACAGGAAAAATGTACTTGAAGTTGCACGAATAACGTACGCGAGCCTGAATTAAAATATAAATGACTTTAGATGGCAATACTGCTTTTCGTTGTATGCACGAATTTTCCTTTACTTCCCTTCCTTCGTCGATATTTTTTTGTCGGTCTGTTCAAGAATCACCCCGTGTAGTTTTCGATAATCCATCGATTTCTCTTCCTCGTTTGTTTCACGGAAGAAAAATGACTGCGCTGTTGCGTTTCTTAGATTTTTACGGCGGCAGAATCGTGGGAAACAATTACCAACTTTTGAACGTGACGCGATTTGCCAATCTGCCTTTTGCTCGGCGCATCGCCCGCCGATCTCCTATCCTCATTATCGACAAGACGTACAGGGGACGATTCGAAAGTCTGTCCCACATAGAGCTGTTCGATCGTTAAGGAGCGCGAGCCTCCGTTTAATTTATCTCGAATCGTTGAAAAATCGCGCGGATCTAAGGCCGTCAACATTCCCGCAATCGTAAACAATCCGTCGCTAATGCGGCTCTCACCGAGTCGATCTGACAGAGATGTAAAGTCACTCTGATTGCGTAGGTACGCACGTTTGTTTCGAAATGTCGAATTGTTTAATGCCGTGGAGAGCCTTCGGATTCATGATGATGAGGTCGTTGGCAAAAATTATTATAAATTACGACTCTGACCTTATTATAAATACTTTGGACAGTTTTTTTTTGTCACGACACAAGTTGGTACTATTCGACGATTGGCAATGAACTGAAGTTACCTCAGTTTAATGAAATCCCCAATTTCGTGATAATAAGTTGGACAAAACAGAAATCTATTCGATTCACTTTCTATTTTATCAACAGCTGTCTGCCAATAAGGAGGTTAGTTAATTAGTGAGGCGCGATAAAAAAATTCAAGCTGATTTGTGGTTTACAGTTATTTGGAGTTTCGAGCCGAATTCCTCTTCTTAATTAAATCGTATCAAATCGGGAACACGTGCAGGCCGCGCGCTTTCTTCGATTTGTTCTCCGTGAAACTAACAGTAAACCTAAATCGGTTTCATTATTGCGTCCGACCTGAACTCTGCCTGCGATCGTCTCGATACTGTGTAATCACGTCGATTCCTATTTAATAACATTGCGCTGCACGACCATACTTTTTCGTCTCCGATTTCCGTCTTCAGCGGTTCAAATAACGCCAAAAATCTAAGGCGAGGTTAACAGCTGCCAACCTAACAGGTACAACTTCATTAGAGATTAAGTTTTGAGCTCAGCTCTATCAAGCAGTGTCTCCAAATCCAAAACGTTTCTGATTTATGTGATTCAAAAAGAAATTGAGGTTAGGTTAAAACTGTCAACCTGAAGCTACAACTTCATTCTGCCAACTGTGTCATTCGTGCCAATTCTCCGAATCTAATCTAGTTATTTTGTGCAATTTTTTTGATTTGCTAAATTCCTGTTTGTTGTATGTAAATAGTTAGACCCTGTGATGGGTTACGTAAGAAAGAGCACATTATTATTCCGGGCGAATTTGTACAATTTCGTTTGACAGATGTTGTCACTTCCACTACAAGCGGAAGTCATATAAATAGTCGAATCAAATAAGGTTGTTGGCCTTCCAATGAACCCGTATAAATGGCAATTTAATTGCGCTTGTTGGAGCTGTCAATAACGATCATTGCCGTCGATGGTCCTGATGGTTCCGAACTAATTTTGCTGGATGATTTGGTTTAAAACGTTATTTAAGTTGGCATCTTCAATGAAACCACTTGGCAATAAGTTGGCATCCCATTCTATAATAATAAAACTGTGAAAATCAAAATCAGATAAAATTGAAAGTGTTGACGACGATTTTAAGTTGGCAATATCAAGATCAGCTGATATTAAAGCAACATATCGAATTTAAAAAAAGAACAGTAGACTTTTGACGTATAAAGATGATTGGTGTTCACGAGTCGTCCATTGATTGTAAAGAAAATTGTACGAGTTTGTTTAAAATGTGGTTAAAGAAGACAACGTAGAATTAGATACATATGGTGGTTCTGTTCCGTGCTATTTTTTTTTCTTGTAAATTCAAACTCGAAATTCTCAGAGTTTACGAGTTGTCCTTTGACTCTGAAGCAAAATTGCACCAATTTGTTTAAAATCAGTTAAAAAAATGTCACTTCGTGAGGCGCTTGACATCACTTTTGACATTCTCGAACATCAACTCGAAATTCCAGTTTTTTTTTTTAATGTTACCCATTTCTTGTGGGTAGGCAGGTATAGCTACTACAATTTACTTAAAAATTAATGTAAAAAATTACAAAGATGGACTACCTTTGCGATGACAAAAAACAAATAAAAAAAAACGCAAGAATGCCACAAGTCGATTTTGAACTAGGCAGTGTTTCACATTCTAAGTGACACGACCCCGATATTTACAGGCAATTGAAACTTAGACTGTTCCTTTTTTGCGACTTTTCAGAAAGCGCCTTTAAATTCGAGTGTAGGTAGTTTGTAGATGTAATAGGACTAGGTAGATACTCCAATTTACTTAAAATTAATGCAAAAAATTACAAAGATGGACGATGACGAAAAACAAACAAAAAAAAACTCAAGAATGCCACAAGTCGATTTCGAAGTAGGCAGTGTTTCACATTCTAAGTGACACGACCGCGATATTTACAGGCGATTGAAACTTAGACTGTTCCTTTTTTGCGACTTTTCAGAAAGCGCCATTAAATTCGAGCGTACGTAGTTTGTAGATGTAATGGGGCAAGGTAGCTACTCCAATTTACTTAAAATTAATGTAAAAAATTACAAAGATGAAATCTCGTATCACGGTTCTGATCCATACTATTTTTTTCTTGGAGATTCATATTCATACTCGACATTTACGAGTCGTCGACTGACTTTCAAACAAATTGCGCTTATTTGTTTAAAATGGCAAGGTGGGAATGCTTGTGGTGGTTCTGTTCCGTGCTAGTTTTTTTTTCTTGAAGGTTCTAAGTCGAAACTCTTGGTGTTTACGAGCCGTCCATTGAATGTAAAGCAAATTATGCCGATTTGATTAAAAAGGGTCACTGTGGTAATAGCAGCAAGACGGAGTTGTATATAGTGGTTCAGTTCCGTACTATTTTTTTTTTTTTTTCTCCTGGAGATTCAAACTCGCAATTTTCAGTGTTTACGAGTCGTCCATTGATTGTAAACCATTTTTCGGCGATTTGTTTAAAACGTAGTCAAAGATTGTCTCTCTGTGGATAGCAGACTTGGATGTGAAGGTTCTGTTCCATGCTAATTAATTATTAAATAGTTTTTTGTCGAAGATTCGAACTCGACATTTTAAATATTTACGAATCGTAAAGAAGTTGTTTAAAATATTGTGACGAACTAAGAGTGAGTCATGCACTCCGCCGACGGCCGACCTGACGAGCGCCTTGAAGTCTGGCCGACTCCCGAAGATTCTGCAGACCACAATTCGAGAAAAGTTCCGTCGCACTCCAGAATACGCTAGGAGTTGCTCCTCGAGTATAAATACACGCAGAGTTTAGTGATTGATTAATCGCTCGGCTTATAAAAATAAATTAGTCTTAGTCCGTTATAAATAAATTAGTGTTAAGTCTTGTGTAAATAAATTAGTTATTAGTTTCATCAAGTGTTTCATTTAAAAACAAATCAAAATAAATCTAAAAACATTACAATATGATATAAAAGAACGTTGCCTTGGGCAGCAGTATTGCGGGGCTAGATATGATGGTTCTGTTCTGTGCTAATTTTTTAAATTATTATTAATTTTTCGGGAATTCAAACTCTCGGGTGTTTATGAGCGTCCATCTAAAGAATTGACTCTGCTTATACTAATTTTATTTTATCATAAAATAATAATAATTACTTAATTTGAAGTTCATTTGAAATGTGTAGAGAAAAAAGAGCGTGGCCAACATCAATCCACCCTTCAACCTGACGCCCGTTTTCAAGCATGTACCGCCAACTATTCTAGGGCGCCAACTTTTTCCTTTTCCAATCGCACCAACTTCAATTAGAACCTTCCGTGACTCAATTAAAACGGAATTCCGTTAATTAAGAGACGCATTCCCAATCTCATTCAACGACCACAAACCATTATTACGAAATGAACGCCTCAATGGACCGGACTCGGCTCTAACGACTTGACCTCTGCGTTTCTTGCAGGTGCACTTACTTATCAAATGTTGTTGCTGAACGTTTCGTCCATTAATTGTGCGTTTGCGAAATGCAAGATCTCAGGAGGCTGTCATTTTTTATGGTGTTTAGAAAACAAATGCAAATCTAAATTCTTTTGTTTTTTTTTATTTTGAAATGAAAAACAATGGCATTCAGTCGAAAATGTTTTGTTTTCCTTAGCTAAGGGAGGGAGAATTTAAATTAAAAATCTCGCGCCGGTTGTTTTTTTTAATTTAATTTTTTTAGGAGAAGACATGTTCAGAATTTAATTAAAATGTTGATGCTCGAAGTGCTTTGCTTAGACAGGACGTTCGTCAGTTGTTATTATCATGAGAAATGAATGCGAACGTCATCCTTTTCAGAGGCGTCCGTCACCTCCACCATTTACAGTGTCGCACAATCACGTCATGTTTTGACGCGTCGCGTATTTGCGGTCCTTAAAATGGCAAACAAAATTTGATCTGCAAAGCAAAACACATCGTTCACCGCGAAAAGGAAACGGATATCTATCTCTTCACGTCTGTCTCGTTTAATCAAGTTGTCCCGACGTCAATTCAATCAGATCGCGGTGCACCTGAACAGATTGACACGTTCAGTTCCGAGTTAACTAGATTCCTTTGTGTCGTCGTCGCGCCATCGCCGTCTCCTTATCTGCATATAATGCGACGCGGCCGCCCTTTTTCCGGCGTTCAATGAACTTGAAATATCGCGGCCTTTTTCTCCAGCCCGTTCCGGCATTGTTATGCTAAACGGTCTGAAATGCAAATTTAGATAATCGCCGTGCTCGATTTCCTGTATTGCATAATTAACACCGTGGTTCGTTTCCTTGTTTTGTTCTTAGTTTGTTGGCACAGAGAAGAGGCATAATGAGAGGGGGGAGGGTCACCAACAACCCCACAAAGGCTTTACATTCAAATTTAATTAGAAATCGATGATTCAATTCTCAATGCGTCACCGGCCTTATTTCCCATTCCCATTCTCATTCTCATTCTTACCAGTTACCTTATTTAGTCCTGTCACGGAAGTAAGCGATATAATAACAAGGAGTGATGCAGCGTTTTTCTTCTGCGTGCCCCCCCGAAATGATGACAAACTGCGTTTCACACCGACACTGACATTGAAAAGCTAATAAACATCGAGATTTACATATCGAATTACAAGTGCAAACCAAAGTCGTTTGTCTAGTTTGGCAAACGTTTGCTCCGAAATTTGCATAACACAAACACTCGGCTGGGTGTTTTCGCGGTAATTATTTGAATCGTCGGCGATTTGTATGTACGTGAGCTCATAAATAATTAATTCGATCCGCGCCGAATTGAGCTCTTTTTTTTCCTTCTCTCTTCGCTTGTCCGAAAACGATGCCGTTGACCTAGAAAATTATTCCGCGGCGAAAATTAATGGTTTCGCGTGTACGATTCCGGTCGGATTATGCAACGTATAATTTGCGTCGGGGCTTTGTTCTAAGATTGACAGAAATTTCGAACTGGGACTCTTGAACCGATGTCATTGACGAGTTCAAGATCGTATTCATTTAGAATTCGTTTTTTCACTATATTTTTCTCTTAACTGCGCCACTGCTGATTTTGGCTCACAATTATGGTTTTTTTTTTTTAGATTACGTAGATTTTTTCAAATATTTTATTTCCTTACTTTGTATTTGTTTACCCAATCAAAAACAGTGGCAAACAATCAATCAAATCTAGGCATAGTTAACAACGACTTTACTGAGCCTAATGGCCGTATTACACTTAGCATTTTGATAACAATTTTGTTCCAACATGAGAGAAATAAGCTCCCACAGTGAATGTTAATTGGTTGAAATGGCACTTTTCACTCACTTCGTGACAAATTTGTTACAAGAAACATGACCGTCTGAAACGAGCTTAAGAATATCTGCATACGGTGGTTCTGTTCCGTGCTATATATATTTTTTTTATTGGAGATTCAAACCCGAAATTACCGGTGTTTACGAGTCGTCGATTGACTGTAAAGCAAATTACGCCGATTTGTTTAAAATTTGGCTTAAAAATATGTCAGCGTGCATAGCAGTAAAACGGAACTGCGGTAATGGTTCTGTTCCCTGCTATTTTTCTATCTTTCTTTGAAATTTAAACTCGAAATTGCAGATGTTTACGAGACGTCAATTGACTGTGAAGAGAATTGCGACGATTTGTCTAATTTTGATTAAAAAAATGTTACCGTGGATAGCAGCGAAACGGCACTGCGTGTAAGGGTTCTGTTCCCTGCTATTTTTCTTTCTTCCTTGGAGATTTAAACTCGAAATTTCAGGTGTTTACGAGACGTCAATTGATTGTGAAGAGAATTGCGCCGACATGTCTAATTTTGGTTAAAGAAATGTCACCGTGGACAGCAACTAAACAAAACTGCGTGTAATGGTTCTGTTCCGTGCTTTTTTCTTTCTGTCTTGGAAATTCAAACTCGAAATTGTCGTTGTTTACGAATCGTTGGTTGACTGTAAAGCAAGTCGCGCTGATTTATTTGAAATCTGATTCAAAATAATGTCACCGTGAATTGCAATAAGACGGAGCTACGTATGGTGGTTCTGTTCCGTGCTATTTCTTGGAGTTCAAACTCGAAATTCTCGGTGTTTACTAATCGTCCATTACAGTAGATAACCAAATTGCTCTGATTTGTTTAAAATATGATTAAAAAAATGTCTTCGCGAATAGCAGAAAGACTGAACTGCTGTGGTGGTTCTCTTCTGTGCTATTTTTTTTTCTCGGCAATTCAGACACTCAATTGCCGGTGTTGATGAGGCGTCCACTGACTGTAGAGACAATTGCGCCAATTTGTTTAAAATTTGGTTAAGAAATATCACCATGGATAGCAGCAAAAGGGACCTACGTGTGGTGGTTCTGTTCCGTGCTATTTTTTTCTTGAAAATTATAACTGGAAATTCTCGGTGTTTATGAATCGTTCATCGACTATAAAGCAAATTGCATCGATCTGTTCAAAATGCGATTTTAGTCACCGCGGATAGCAACAAGACGGAGCTGTGTATAGTGTTTCTGTTCCGCATTAATTATTTTTTTTTAATACAATATCGAAATTCTTGGTGTTTATTGACTGTTTGTTTAAAATTTGGTTTAATGTTTAAAATTTGGTTTAAACAAAGAAGTGGCAAAGAAGTGGTTAGCAACAAGACGGAGCTGCGTATGATGGTTCTATTCCGTGCTATTTTTTTTTTGTTGAAGATTCAAACTTAAAATTGCTATTTATAAGTAGTCTTATTGTAAAGAAAAGAAAATTGCACCGATTTGGTCTAAAAAGATGTTCCCGTACATAATAGCAAGAAGGAGCTGCGTGTAATGGTTCTGTTCCATGCTATTTTTTTTCTTAGAAATTAAAACTTGGTGTTTCCGAGATGTCATTTAACTGTGAAGAATAAAATTGCACCGATATGTTTAAAATTTGGTTAAAAATGTCACTGTAGGTAGCAGCAAAATTGAGCTGCGAATGGTGGTTCTGTTCCGTACTAATTGTTTTTTTCAAACTCGAAATTCCCAGTGTTTACGAGTAATCCAATGACTGTAAAGCAAACTATGATGGTTTGTTTAAAATTATGGAAAATAATATGACCGTGGATAGCAGCAAAACGGAGCTGCATATAATGGTTCTGTTCCGTGCTAATTATTTTTTTTGATCACTCGAAATTCTCTGTGTTTACTACGAGTCGTCCATTAACTGCAAATTGTGCCGATTTGTTTAAGATTTGGTTAAACGATGTCATTGATAGGAGCAAATCTGAGCTATCAGTTCTGATTACATGGCGTAGGTATCAGCCGATCCGGAAAAAAAAAAATGATATTTTTTTGCAAATTATTCGTTAGGAGAGCATTGCGATTGGTAATATCAGAATAGACAACCGATAGATGTACGTCAAAATTAACTAGAATAGTGAAATCGCCTTAAGTGTGATTAATTATTTTGTGTTTATTATTTTATTAGTAAACTTAAATTTTATGAATGTTCTGCAATACGGCCTTGTCATTTTTTCTTGCGTAAGCTACACTGCATTTTTTTATCTTGCTTTTTCTCCATTTTGTTTCATCGAAAGTAGTTAGTCTCCGCCAATGTGGAAGTCGCAATCTGTGACACTTAACAAAACCGTCGCCTTTTTTTTACATTTTATTTTCACAACAGAAAGAATATATAGGATTCAGGAAATACTTGATAGAAATTGCAGCAATTAGTAGAAAATGTAGGAAAGGGACCCCACGCTCTAGAAGCAGAAAATTACAAAAAAAAAAAACAAACAACAAGTATTTTCTTTTAGTATGAAAGTTAGTTCTTAGTTCTTGTATAAATGTGAAGATTGAATTTCACTTTCTTTGGGAGCATCGCGGCGAGTACAATGCCTGGTGGTAAAACCTGCTCGTTAATAACTATTACAAAACACAATTTCGCGTTAGTCACACCTACATCGCAGATTATGATGATCGGCCCGATAAGTCCGGCGGTAATCATAATTTTTCTCCAATAAACTCGGATACATTGTAGATGAACGCACGCACGATCAAATTACGCCTTTGCAAAGGTTAATTTTCTGAAAATGCGAAGAGGAAACGAACCGCATTCCGGGGGGGCCACTTTGAAGGACGGTCGGTACATAAAAGAAAGAAATACACGTGCAAGGTTTCCTGGTCTCGTCCGTCGGATTTTGGAATTTCGTTTTGTGTCATTTGCAAATTAGAAATTGAAGTACTAAATAATTTACTACGGTAATTTTAATTTTAAATTGTAAATAAATATAATTTTCAAAAAATATGTTGCAAATAAGAAAGGAAAAATTTGACTGATAAATTATCTCAAACGGACACTGGAAAATGGCACAAATGCTCGACGTTTCACTAGCGATAGTGAAACGTCGAGCATTTGTGCCATTTTCCAGTGTCCGTTTGAGATAATTTATCAAACAATTTCACCGGGCAAGAAGCTATCTTAATTATAGAAAAATTTGACATCTGACATGGAATTTAGGTGCGGAATTTATAACTTAAAAGCTACGGAAGTTGTAAAAATGAATCGAAAACGGCAGGAAATATCCTTTCAATCGCTCGTTAACATTTTTACGCAATCGAGAATTATTCCTTCGCTTTTTGCAAAGCCCGACAAAATTAATGATTTCCGCAAAACCAACAGTGACTAATAACGAGCGAGTAGTCAATAAAATGAAAACGATCGGTCAGAAGTCGCTATGTTAATTGCGCGATTTGAATTCGCCTTGAGAGCGACAAAAACATTTGTTTTTTTTTTTTCTGATCGACCGCGCAATTGTTTAATTTGATTGAAATCGGAGAATTTTAATTATGATTTGAAGCGGAAGAGGGGAGGGAATTAATTAAAGCCAACTGCGTACCATAATTTTTTCACATAAACAATTATAATAAAAATCCTAGTGCATGAATGAATTATCAAAGAATTCCTGGACATGTTTGACATAGGAATTGAATCGATTATATTAGGAAGTGTTCAAACCCTCGAAAAAATTTAAAAAAGTTTAAGATATTTTTGAACTTTCCCTCGTATATTGTAACTAACAGAGGAAGCTTCTGCGTTTTCTTTTTTTTTTTTTTTTTAATTAAAATTTGTGACACCTTAACTGCGCGAATTGTGAAACATTTTTAAATTCCATCTCGCTGGTGACAATAATTTAAATAAATATTTATCTATCACACCTTATACGCAAAGTATTTCGTAACCGGCGTTGGTACATATTTACCATTGCGATTTATTTATTTTTTTATTAAATTAGTATTGTATCTGATCACAGGCTTGTGAATTTCTTTTCACTTCTCTCTATTCTATTAAATTTATAATTTTTTTACTGATGGATTCATTTCTTTGTTTTGTATTGAAACCATAGACGAAATCAAGATTTAATTTAATATTTTTTTAATTTAATAATTTTAGATTGTCTTCACACGATTAGGTTCCATATTTCACAGTTATTTTACTATACACTATTTTTACTTCTCTTGATAAATCAATTACTTGCACTTGCTTGCAATAGATGGCGTTCAAGTATTTAAAATTGAAACACAATGAAAACGTACATAGTGAAATCGAGTTTCATTATCCCGATCGATCGTGTATCACATCCCCGTGGGGTAAAAACGCGCCGCGCTGCTGGAAAAAGCCTTTTTACCGTAAGGAAGCAAGAGATTATACAACAGTAAATATTGTAATACACGAGAATTAGTATTTTTCCGAAGCAAAGGTTACACAAGAGCATTCATTACCTACGTCAGGTTACGTAACACGTCGTGGCATTATTAACAAGCGGAGAGCGCGAGAGGGAAACGTTTCGCTGATAATCGTTTGGTCTTTATCGCGGGCCTATTGCGTCGTCCTATGTGTGTCAAATATTCAGCGGGCCAAGGACGCCCGAAGAAAGCGAATTCTCGATTGATACTATCTGTGATAGTGATAAAGATTTGTTTGCATACGGAAAAATGCTTGTACGTACAGGGCCGAACTCATATAATTCCTTAATGGGAACATGATTATAAATTGTATTGAAACGAGGTCACAAATATATTATTTCTTTGGGTAACTACCAACCACAACGTCCACAACAACAGATTGGCGTGTGTTGGTTTATACACACACACTTCCTGACTTGAACTGTACGACGTCGTAAGAAAAATTCTTCGTTACCTGTCAGAGGCACGAGATAGCATCGCCGGTTTGTTTATTTCGTCTTAAAGACGCCTATTATACTCGAAGTTCTCACGCTACTACTTGGAGGGAACGTGAGATAAAGTCAATACCTATTTCAGTCGATTAATCAAAGTTAAAAAAGAAAGATTTAAACAAAATGTGTAACGATTAAAAAAGAATAAACAAAAATAGACAATTGCAAGTGGTAGTTGCTTCGTCGGGGCGCCATTTTATTTACGGCAGAACATCTGGTGCGAAATAGAACCAATCTCGTACGTGTTATGTCTGTAACCACGCCTACTTTCGTCTTTTATGAAGTAAAGCCGCCAATCCTCGGCTAATGTGAGAGATGCAAGCCTTCATTGGTCGTGACATCACAACTATCACAGCCAATCAAAGGCATGAGACGCTTTCATATGTGCATACATTATCTAATCGCGTATAGAAATCCATACACGACATCCCTTATGAGTACTTTGAAACTTCACTCTTGAATAGATTAGATTTTTTTTAAACGACGTACTTGCATCGTGGTACCATTTTGTATTTCACAATATTTGTCAAGTGATTATGACCAATGAACTTAGCGAGAGCCAGAAACTCCGCCCATTCTTCATTTTAACGCAAAATTAAATAAGTAAACGCCACCTAGTTTTATGTAATTGATTGAAGAAAAGCTTAGGTTCGGCTTTTTTAATACAAACAGCATAAAATGATAGACGTACTATTATCGCCACTGTAGCTGCTACCCCCCACATGATTCAAAGCCAATCGTCTCCAGCCAAATCACCGTCCATTTATTACTCGTAATTGGCCACGCCTAACGGCACAGACATTGCGATTATTATTGCCAGACGTTAGACCAATCATCGCCTTGATTGTCTTGTGAGGTTTAACGTCGCTTAAATTAGTTTATGAGGATAATATTGTAATTGGAGATTGTTTTAGGCAAAGATAGATAGGGCGGGTCAACCAGTTCGGCCACGCCCATCGACACCAGCCATGATTATCCAATTAAATATGTGAATGTCGCACGTGTATTCATATTACGTCACTGACTACGCCTATTGGCTTAGCTTTGGGACCTGATTTGTGTAATCTTTTGTTACTATGTAATAGATCGAGAGTGTAGGTGTGGCGTTGTGTCGTGTGATGTCAGTGCTTAACCAATTATCGAGTAGATGGAGAGTGGCCACGCCTACCGGCACAGACACTGTGGTCATTATTGCCAGACATTAAAGCCAATCCTTGCGTTGATTGTCTTGCGAGGTTTAACATCACTTAAATTAATTAGAGAGGAAATATCATGATAATATTGTAATTGGAGATTGTTTTAGGCAAAGGTAGATGGGGCGGGTCAATCAGTTTAACCACGCCCATCGAAAGAGTACTGTTGACAGATTTAATTGACCTCGACTCTACTTTAAAGCGGAAATATAGGCGTGGCATAATTTTCTGACGTCCGTACTCGGCTAATTATTATCGAGTGCGAAGCGCGGACAAAACCCTTTCTTTGTTATATCACTGGCCAAAATTATTAGCGATTAGCCAATTAAATGTATGAATGTTGCACTTGTATTAGTCTTACGTCACTGACCACGCCTATCGGCTTAGCTTTACGACCTAATTTGTGTAATCTTATTTAATCGTTGTTACTATGTAATAGATCGAGGGTGTAGGTGTGGCGTCGTGTCGTGTCAGTGCTTAATCAATTATCGAATGGGTGTGGGAGGGATGGAGGGTGGCCACGCCTACCGGCACAGATACTGTGATTATTATTGGCAGACGTTAGGTCAATCCTCGCCTTGACCACGCCTATCGGCTGAGCTTTACACCCCGATTTGCCTAATCTTATTTAATCGTTAGCTAACATCTTTTAGAGCGAGAGTGTAAGTGTGGCGTCGTCATGCTATTTCAGTGCTTATTCAATTGAATATTAAGTGAGGGGGGGAAAGTACGATTGATTCACGTAATAGACTATGAGTGGCCAGTTATACGTAAAGTCACCAGCCATGCCCATTTGCAAACAATTAACAATAGAATAATAATCTGCTCCATATTCTCAGAATAAAATGAATCGGATTATTACAATTTACGTCAACATAATCGCAATTAACAGAAAAAGACTAAAAAAAAAACAGTTTCCGGAGTAGTACGGTACAGAACTATTCCGGGTAAATTGAAGCAAGTGCACAACGTAATAATTCCACCGATATTAGCTCTGCAAATTGCATCTTTCCACCTTTTGAAAATCGAGGAAGAGAATTCTTAAGCAACATCTGCTTCTCCCTTCGGCTGGTCTCGATTTGTAACTGTACGCGGATTATGATGAGAAAGCGAACTTTGCGCCCGGAATCGAAACCTACCCATCGTGGGGGCAGCAAACCGTGTAATTATATTGTATTACACGCCGCAGTTACGTGGCGTAACTCTTTTACTAAAACGAAAATAATTAACAGAATTTGAACGTGGGAACACGCTTTTTGCGCACGTATTTCCCTGTTGATGATCTCCGTCGTTCGGACGAAATCGATTGATGGCATTCTTTTTATTACGCGCGCAAATCATCATGGTTTGTCACCGTTCCGAACTTTCTAAAAGGTAAGTGCGCCCGTTTTCTCCGGAAACTCGCGATGGGTTTAATTAGGTTTTAATTCGCTCTTGCCTCGTCATTTTCTATTCGCGACGATTAAATTGGTTTGCAGAATGCAATTAAATTAGTATGGTTTGAAGAATTTTACAAATTTACGGGTTTCCTGTTGTTGCATTTAAGTATATACCGTGGTGGAATGGCAGAAGTCTCAAAGGGAAAAGTAATTTCCTCCACGGTTGCGATTTTTCAAAACGAAAGCGCATTCTCTCGAACGTTTCATTAAAATTGAGAAATCCTCGTCTGTTATATAATAGATTTTTCTGCAATTTCTCAAGAACAATTCCGCAAGTTTCCACGTACGAGATTTGCGGCAGGCAATTACGTTCCGCAATCGAAAGCTATTTTAATTGCTCACATTCGAAGGTGATCACTGATCACAGTGATCACTCATATATACATGTGTACATGTGACCACCTCTTCTTCTTCTTCCTATGCGTTTAGCTGGCTGACTTGGATGTTTCTCTCTTTGCAGTTACGACACCTGCACCACCGCAGAGGCCGTGGATACCTCTCACCAGACCCACGAGGAATCGCCCCACCTGTGAGTACATTTTTGCATTATTCATTTCAGCGCGCCCATGTTTCAAAAGCCATTTAAATACGAAGGAGGAGCATAAAACTAAAAGGTTTTCAAATTTCAGTCGAACGTTATCCAAAATGCCAAACTTTTTAAACAGACACAGTTTTCAATAAATAAAAAGAAAAAAGAATTCGCGTGAATTTCAACCAAAAAAGAAAAAAACGAAGGTGTTTGTGTTTTACGTTAAAAGATGGCGCTCCACGTCTTTCATTATAATAGTTGCAAGACTGACGCTGTTTTCTTTTTTTTTTTGTCGGAAGAAAGTGAAACTAACCTTTGGCATCTATGAGATATATTATCTGTAAGAGGTGTTGAATGCACTTCGTACTTGAAATGTCAAAAAAAGCGAAACAAGTTTTTGCTTTGCATCACGAGATGGCGCCCCCACATCTTTCGCTGTAATCCTTGCGAGACTGGCACTTTCTTTTCTCGGAAGAAAGTCTCGTGAGCGAACATTCGAATCTAAGACATGTTGAAAGGTACTTCGCATTTGAAATTTCAAAAAAGAAAGACAAAGAACTTCTTGCTTTACATCAATAGATGGCGTCCCACACCTTTTGTTTCAAGACCGACTCGTAAGAAAGTCTTGTTCGATGCGAAACTTCACCTTCCACAACTTGAAAGTCGTTTCGCCTTTGAAGCTCCAAGAATAAAGCCTCTGTTTCACAACAAAAGATGGCGCTCCACATCTTACATTATAGTTGTTGCAAGACTAACACTCTTCGTTTCGTCGAAGAAAAGTGAAACTAAGCATTGGTTCTATAAAAGGTGTTGAAGGCATTTCGCTATTGAAGTATCAAAATAAAGCGAAGAAGGTTTTGCTTTGCATCACGAGATGGCGCTTCACATCTTTCGCTCTAATCTTTGCGAAATTGACGATTTCTTTTGACTGGAAAAAGTCTCGTGACCGTGCGATTCGAATCTAAGAGATGTTGGCAGGCTTTCCGCTTTTGAAATTTCAAACAAAAAAAAAAGAAGGACTTTTTACTTTACATCAAAAGATGGCGCTCCGCTTTTACCGAAATTGTTTCGACACTGACACGTTTTTGTCGTGAGAAAGCCTCGCTCGATGTGAAACTTTACAATCGATATCATGAAAGTCGTTTTTTCGTCTTTGCAATTTCAAGAGAAAAGGCAAAGGAGCTTTTGTTTTATGTCAAAAGATGGCGCTCCACATCTTTCACTGTAAACGTTGTAGACTGGCGCCTTTTTTTGATCGAAAGAAAGTCGTTCAATGTAAAACTGTACGTACGTTCGGGTCTAATACTTTTTGACATGAAATTTAGGGAAGAAAGGGAAGGAGCTTTTGCTTCACGCCATAAGAGGGCGTTCCAAAAAACAGTGCCAACCATAACAAAGTTTCTTTTGATGTAGAACTACACAGTCGGATCTGAGTCGTCTTTGTAGATAGTTAGGTTAAAAAAAATGAAGGAGCTTTTACTTTACGTCCACAGATGGCGCTCTACCGCCGCTATTCTTACGTGTTGACGCTATTCTTTGTCGGAAGAAACTTAGTTCGATGCGAACCTAGCCAGTCTCACTTCACCAAAATTTGGAAAAAAAATCGAAGCTTTTGCTTCACATCAAAAGGTCGAGCTGTATTCACCGTAATTATTGTCCATTTTTTGTCAAAACATTTTCTGGACGTTTGAAGAAGATTCGGAATGAAGTTAAGGTTGCCCGTTTTTTGTCGAAAATTTTTCTGGACGTTTGACGAAGATTCGGAATGAGGTTAAGGTTGTAGTTTCCTCTTTTTTTTTGGTTTCAATCAAATGTAAACACGATCGAAAAAAATTGCTGTTGAAGACAACAGGCGTAGATGGCGCCACTAAATTTGAAGCAAATTTAAAACAAAAGAAGAACGTTTGATCTCCTCAAACGCCCACTTCTTCTTTCTAGTAAGCGTCCGCCGAGCTTTCTTTATCATGTAGAGGGCATCATGGACGTCCGCAGAGGGGAGCAAAATGAGAACTTACCCCCCTGAAATCGACTAAAAAAATTCCCTAAATTATAATTGAATGTGACTCAAAATTTATTGTTGTGCTTGTCTCCAATTTTTCGTTTCTCTGCGCACGCCCCTAACATGTAAAGAGCAATATGGACGTCCACAGAGGGGGCAAAGTAGACACTTGCCCCGGAATTCCATAGATTGTAATTGAATATGATCTGGAAAATTTATTGATGTGCTTGTCTCCAATTTTTGCAATTTCTGCGGTGCCCTGGAAACGTTATCGAAAAGGACGATATTAAATTTCAGTTGAAGACAACACCCCTAGATGGTGCTATTAAAATTTACAATATTACAAATTACGTTCTTCTTATACCCTGGTAATTTGCTTTGCGTTTTCTTTCTCGTTTTACAGACATTCCATAAATGACGTCACTTAAACACATTTCTCTACCTTACCGGCGCAGATATTTTAAATTTGGCGCTTAGACGAATCCTTCTTTTTCCAACTTCCTCGACATTTCTATAATTCCTGTTGATTTTGTATTTTTTTTTAAGTTGAAGAGCTTGTAGAAATCTATGGCTGAGGTTTCTTCTTCTTGTTCTCTTCCAGGTATATTTACTGTGATGTGCTATAACGTTTTATGTGATAAATACGCCACAAGACAAATGTACGGTTACTGCCCGAGCTGGGCGCTCAACTGGGACTACAGGAAGAAGGGCATAATGGACGAAATCCGCCACTACAGCGCCGACATAATAAACCTGCAGGAGGTCGAAATGGACCAGTTCTTCAACTTCTTCCTCCCCGAGCTGAAGGCGGACGGATACGCGGGGATCTACTCCCCTAAATCCAGGGCGAAAACCATGACGGAAAACGAGCGCAAGTACGTGGACGGCTGCGCCGTCTTCTATCGCACCTCCAAGTTCACGCTGATCAAAGAGCACCTGGTCGAATTCAACCAATTGGCGATGGCCAACGCCGAAGGATTAGATCACATGCTTAACAGGGTTATGCCGAAGGACAACATCGGTTTGGCCGCTCTGCTTCAAACCACCGAAGCAGCTTGGGAAAACGGTTCGGACCACATCCAAGCGATGACGAGTCGCTTTTTGTTTTCATGTAAATTGTTGCAGCCCCCGCTGATTCGACGATAGTCCAACAACCTCTGCTGGTTTGCACCGCCCACATACACTGGGATCCGGAATTCTGCGATGTTAAGTTGATTCAGACGATGATGTTGAGCAACGAGCTGAAGAGCATCCTGGAGGAATCCGCACTCACCTTGAGGACCAACGATTTGAACATCGAGCCGAGCAACATCCAGCTCGTGCTCTGCGGCGACTTCAACTCCCTACCCGATTCGGGCGTCATCGAGTTTTTAAGTTCGGGCCGGGTCTCGCAGGACCACAAGGATTTCAAGGACTTCAGCTACAAGTCCTGCCTGGAGAAGATCTCGAGCTGTGATAAACCCAATGAATTCACACATTCCTTCAAGCTCGCATCCGCCTACAGCGAAGACATCATGCCTTACACTAATTACACGTAAGGAAATCACCGGACGTCGGGGCTTCCCCCCGGCTACGATCTTTCTTGTTGCAGGTTCGACTTTAAAGGCATCATCGACTACGTGTTCTATTCGAAGCAGACGATGACGCCTTTAGGTTTGTTGGGGCCCCATTCCGCCGACTGGCTTAGGGAGCACAAAATCGTTGGCTGTCCTCATCCTCATATTTTTTCCGATCACTTCCCACTTTTAGTTGAGCTAGAAATGGTTCCGACCGTGTCGGCACCTATCAACGGCATCATTTCTCACAGGTCAGGAAACTTTCGAGTCTAGCTGTTGCTCGCAATGGAATCTCGTAAACTATAACGATTGTTAAAGTAAAATTTAGAAACTTCGCGCTCACTACTACTTTTATTATCTTGTATTAACAGACCCTACTGGTGGCCTATCTAGGAGGGCCTTGTTTCGGAAAAGTTTATGAGATTCCACGCCCGTTTGTCATCATATGTCTGGTATGTGAAATGTACAGGGTGTTTCTTTTTTTATGTGTACAGGTAGCAACCGGTGAAGTCTAGTAATTAACCATTGTCGCCTTGCTGTCTCCGTACCTGGCTACATCATACAAGACAGTACTCACCTTCATCTGCCATCGTAAGTCTCGAAGTCTCCGCGAATCACATCGGTTTTGGCTCACTTGGTACCTGACGTGATCAATCGTCCTGAAGCTAGCTTCATCATCAAGTAATTCACCCGCGATTTTTCGATCGTCGTGCGCGCATTTACTCTTTCCCTTGTTGTTATTTTTTCTTTCGATCAATTCGATTCGCCCCCCCCCTGCGCCCCCACGCAAGATACGCGATATCTTACTTTCGGGCGTGAAATTAAATTGTGACATGAGCAGACTGTTGCTTTCTCTTTTTTTTCCCCCAAACATCGTCATCCTCCCCTCGGACGTCTTGTCGATTGTACCCTTGATCAGATCATGAGATTTATTGTAACGTACCCCGCCAAGTACACGGTTTTTATCCCCCCTTTTTTAATGTATTATTGTTTATTGTAGTGTAGTTGTCGGTTTTATGTTATGCCCGTTGGGCCGCGCGAGGCGGAACGACGGGCATTTATTCTATATATATATTTTCTTTTTGAATAAATTTGTAACTTATTTTTGCCCTCTTTTTATCTGTGTGTTTAAAATGTTCTTGGTCTTTTGTTTATGTACATTTAATGTTGTCGATGTTTTTACTCCCGATTAAATCATTATGTTAATTGATATCTTGACCTTGATCAAGTGATCTTTTTTTTTTTTTTTAATTGCGTCTGACGTGGCTTTTGTTGAGAATTCGACCCCCTCACGGTTATTTTGTACCCGATATTTACCCAAAACCACCCGCCGCTTATTGTATCCAATAAGCCCCGAAATCAATGACCCGAAAAATATTTCACGCCCGAATCTACCCGCCAGTGAAAAATTAAACTATTTGAAAGCACACCCGCACACATCTTTACGAACTTAATTTTAGGGGATGGTAACGTTTTCGAAGCGTAATAAACAAGTGAACGTCGCGCGACAGTTACCTATTGGGTAAAATAAGACTTGAGGTTAACCGGGGGAATCACCAAGTACTCAACTACCAAAATAAGAAAACCAATTGACTTAACTGAAATGAAATAAACAATATTTTTAATTGTAAAAAACAAATGAACATCAAGCATTTCTCGAGTTGTAATAATTGAGGACTCGGTGATTCCCCGAGGAATTCTCCAACAAATTCAAATCACATTCACTAACGTTCTTAGGTAAAAAGCGTTCATTCAGAAGTTAATTGCGGCGTGGAAGTATAGTAAACAAGTGAAGGTCGCGCGATACTTATCGGGCAATAAAAGTTGAGCACCCGGTGATTCCCCGATGAATTAATCCTTTAAGTTACAGTATTCGTCACTGCCAACCTGTAAGCGTGTAGAACGACTTGTTCAAGTGTAATAAACAAATGAATGTCAAATATTTTCGGGTAGGAAAAGTAGCGGAATCGGTGATTCCCCGAGGAATTCTCCTGTTGCATCACTCCGAGTCAAGTTCTATTTATTTCAAAAGTTAATTACGGGTTGAAAAGTTGTCTAGATCCCTGAAATGTAATGAATAAACAATTGAACGTCGGTATGTACCGGGTCATAATAGTCGGTGATTCCCCGATAAACCTAGCTTTCGTTCAAATTGCGTTAATTACGACCCGTGTTTTTAATTGTTCTTAAAATAGCTGAAATATCACGAAATTGCAATT
Source organism: Serrognathus titanus (assembly GCA_039766575.1). Taxonomy (NCBI): domain Eukaryota; kingdom Metazoa; phylum Arthropoda; class Insecta; order Coleoptera; family Lucanidae; genus Serrognathus; species Serrognathus titanus. Next base: position 16,845,320 of record CM077911.1, on the reverse strand, counting down.
GTTATTGTAGGGTATTCAACGAAATTTACAATTGTTTATTGCGGGGATTCACCGCGGGTCGTGCAACTATCAGCTTCCGGTCAAAAGAACTTGTAATTCGTTGAACATTTTGCAAAGTTAAACCAAACTGTCACTTTGCTTTGGGGTAAAAATCTGATGAAATTATAATTGTTTGCCGTCGGGTATTCACCGAGTCTAATGCAACTGCCAACTTCAAATCAAGGAAACCTGATAGTTCACTAAAGTTAATCCAGATTGCATTCATCCCTGCAGTCTCAATACATACTGCAGTTAATCACTTTGAATTATGCTTGGGGTAAGATTAGCCTAAGTTCTCCGGGTTCTCGCTAGGCCACTCCTAGAACCGTCAGGAGCATGCGTACAACAAGAAATCGTGCGGTTTAATTTGTTTTGCGCACGCGCTTGACGATTCTGGACCTACCCACCGGAATTCCGAACAAGCCTATAAGGAATTCCCCCGTCTATCGACTTCCGCTCAACAGAATCCTACATTCTCAATTGTCAATTTAAGGCTGAGAAAGAAAACCAACAGGTGAAATTTCACAAAACTTGTTTTTTCTTGTCAAGCAATTGCCAAAATTGTCACTGCTTGACGTCGGGTATTCCCCGTGTGTCGACTTCCACTCAATGAAATCTGACATCCTTTCAAACTCGATCTTTTTTGACTATGTAAGCCAAGTGAAGATAGAGAGCAAAAAGCAATGGCTGAAATTTCGCATTTTTTTTCGTTCTCAAATAATTTTACGGGCATGACTACATCCCGGTGAATACCCGAAAGACCCCATTTTTTTTATCAATGACCCTAGAGCCTCAGAAGCGTACGATTTCTTTATGATGCGCATGCGTCTGACGGTTCTGGACCTGTCCTCCGAGAACCCGAACAAGCCTATAGGGAATTCCCCCGTGTATCGACTTCCGCTCAACAAAATCCGACATCCCTTCAAACTCGGTAGTTTTTGACTAACTATAAGTAAATGAGCCAACTTAAAGCAGAAAAGAAAAGCAACAGGTGAAATTTCACAAAACTTTTTTTTGTTGTCAAGTACTTGTCAAAATTGTCACTGTTTGACGTCGGGTATTCCCCGTATGTCAACTTCCGCTCAATAAAATTTGACTTCCTTTCAAACTCATTCGTTTTTGACCATGTAAGCCAACTGAAGATAAAGAGAGAAAAAAATGATTACATCTCGGTGAATACCCGATGGACCCCTTTTTGTTTTTATCAACGTCAATCAAGTCAAGCTGGTTACAGCTGAAGTATCGTGAAGTATACAATTGTTTATCAAGGAATCACTAGGGGATTTACCGGATAACAAAAAAAAATTGAATTCGACGACGTCACTTGACGCGAATGTTAATTTTTTCGTCACTTGTTTAATCATATAAATCGGGGGTAATGTAAATCGTGTCTTTCGGCCCCCATCCTCACCCTCACCCCATCATGCAGGGATATACAGCCTTTTCTTTTCATCGATGCATTGTTCGAGTTTTCAACTCGGGAGACCCCCGGTTTCTTTTTTAATGCGCACGTCAACTATTTTTTTATCAAATCAAGTTTTCTTGCCAGATGAAAATTATGAAAATTAATTAAAATTGTATAACTGGCAATATAGAAAGTGTTAGGAAAGAGTTTATACATGTATTTCGGCCTTATTGGGCTTCATCAGAACTCTGTACCTTAAAAAATTTTTCAATAAACCAAAATTTTTTAAGGTACAGAGTTCTGATGAAGCCCAATAAGGCCGAAATACATGTATAAACTCTTTCCTAACACTTTCTATATTGCCAGTTATACAATTTTAATTAATTTTCATATTTTTTTATCGTTGCTATCAAATTGTAAATGTTTTTTTTTAAATATTATTATTGTTGTAAATATTCGTATTTAGTAGCTTGGATCGCCGTGTCTCACAGAAAACGCTTTTTCATTAATTAGAGACGAGATTATAACGTTTACTATACTTTTTACTCGGCACAATCAATTGTTTTTCTCTCCGCTAATTTCGAAAGTAAAAAGTGCACACGACTTGCATGTACATAATAAAGAAGAACCTAGTTAATTGTTGATAGCTTTAATAGTATTTATTGCGACGCGCTGCGGTGAATTCATCGGGGGGGTTTGATTTGGATTTCGTCACGCCCCCGATTTAGTGCAATAAAAAAGAAAATAATAGGAAACTTATTAGAGGCCCCCTTTTCTACCGGGGCAAATCAGGGAAACCCCCGACGAATTCATCGGACGCGAGTTTTCGTAACCCTTGGGAAATTGTGATCGCTAATTTAGTTTTTTTTTTGTGTGTATTTTGTACATATGTTTATTGATAATTGCACTTCTCTGTACAAACGCCCCCTATTTTATATAGGAAATGTTATACTCTGATTTCTAATAAACGTACAAAAATAAAAACACAAAGAGAAAAATGTGAGTCACGCTTAGTAAACAACTTTGGCCAACTTTGTAATACTCATATTAATTAATTAAAAGATCGATGATGAAGTTGCGCTGCAATTCAACAAAAAATTTAAGAAAAATTAAAATAAGTGTTTTATACCTTTGTAAGTGTAGTTAGTTTTTTTTTTTGCATTCTGCGGTTAGTAATTCTCCCCCACCCCCCGCCCCCATTCCTCTCAAAAAGTCAAAAACAAGCGTGGTCCAATGGCGTGCGAGTCAGAAATAAAAAGCTCCGTGATTTTATTTATCAACGCGTGCGTGTGTGAGAGTGAAATTCTAGTCAGTTTTTTTTTCTTTATTGTGGTGCGATCTAGTTTTCTCAATTGTATTTTTTTGCCCCATCACGACATCTACGTTTCAAATGATTATATATATTTTTTTTAATTAACTTTTTCTCTTCTGACTCGCATACTATGCACGCGAGGCGGCGAATATTTTAATTAGGTGCTTTTTTTATATAAACGGCCTAAAAAGCATCGCCCTTTTTTGAGGCGATCAGCGCTCCTTCCTCCCCACCCTCCCCTTCTTTCCTTCCTTTCCTCTCCTCGTCGTTATCCGATGACGGGTACTTAATTTCGCGTTCGCAGGAAATAAGGTTTCCCCCCCCCCCAAACCGGCGGTGTATAATGTGTTTGTTCCGATCTCAAATTTTATTCATTACTTATGTTTTTAACTTCGGTAGAGCTTGTTATGGTAATGGACAATGGTTTAACAATAAGTTTAAGGATAGATGTTTAACAGATATTTATGTACTATAGGAGATAGGTAAACGAAATAAATAAATTTGGACCATTAAAGGGGGCGTGTTTTATTCGTGCGTTTCGCCAAATTTAAAATTATGTTCTGTGTTAACTTAAATCGGATTTAAGTTCAGCGTCCCCTATTAGTAGCGTAACAAAACTCTGCATAACTTGAATTCAGCGTCCTCTATTAATAGCGTAACGAAGCTCTACATAACTTGAGTTCAGCGTCCTCTATTAGTGGCGTAAGGAAACTCTATATAACCATTGGCGGCCTCCTAGATTAATAACTGTCATTTGTTGGAAACTTTGACGGGTCAGGAAATTATTACCAAACAATTGACCAGTGATGCCAACTCGGTCGCTACATTTTCCTTTAGTCTACGCTGCGGAGATCCGGCGTAGACCATCTATTGCCGCTATTCCAATTTCAGTTCAAGGGAGATGTAACGACCGAGTTGGCAACACAGCGAATTTGACACGTTTTATCTTGTTTTAATCTCATGTAATAATAGAAGATGGAAATACTCTCACAGTACTCTAGAGCAATGAATCGAGAACGCCATAAAACTAGAGAATTTGGAGAACAAGCAACCGGTTTTTTTGGCTTCTCGTGGTTGGCAACACTGCAGAAAACATGTATTTATAACATGTGATCATAAAAATGTTGACTTGATGGAAAAATTGTTGGCATTCCAGGCTCGCTTATCATTTTCAACCGGAATTTGACATTTAATGTGTCAAGGTTATGTTTCGAGGATTTCCCCCCATTTCGTAAGTAACTTTCGATAATGATTATATTCAAGGCCAAACGTTCTGTACACTTTGAATATATTAAGATTCAGTGTCTGTTGTGAGACAGGTGTTACAATTGTATTTAAAAAGGATATAACCTCTCTCAATTATAAGTCACAAAAGTTATCGATTTTTGAAACTGAAATTATATTTACAGTTATTGTGTATTAATAATTTTCAACGGGCCAGAAAAGGCTATAAGCTATTATTGGTATTGTAGAAAGTTAGTTACTAACTTCATAGTATTCACTTTTTATGTTGGCAACAATGTCGAACAAATTCGCAAGCTCAAGTTCGGATGAATGTTACGTCATCCTACGTGCGCACAGTATAATTTTTTTCGACTATTGCCAACACTGGTGCGATGTTATTCTTTTTTATGTAAATTATTTAAGGTAAACAAAGTTCGCAACACTGACGTCAATATTTTGACATCCACGAGAAACTTGTCCGTTGAAGAAATACTATTCATTATAATTTTTTGCATCCACTCGGTTTACAAACTTTTAATGTCTTCCTCTTCTTCAAATAACAGGTAAACAAAATGCAGAGTATCATATACAAGAATTTTGCTTTATATTGCATGTTAGTATTTATGTTGGTAGTGGCGTAGCCAGCTATGGTACTATCAATAAAATTACGATACCACGTAATTAATTATGGTACGTTTTCATATAATGCTAGTACTTAATGTTTTGTGTTTAAGCGCGAATTGTCAGTGCATCAAATTTTCGATCCGCGAAGCGACATCTATGGACATCATATAGAACTTCATGAACATATTTCGAATTCATAATTTACCACATACTTCATCTTCGACTGCTGTTATCAATTGTATAATCGTTAGAAATCATATTGCCATTCACTCCTCTAATTCCATGAAATATGATACGTTTACTGAAGTTACCGAAAATGAGTTGATACTTAAATTTGTGAACTATTGGCAACACTGATTGTTGGTACCTGTCATCTGTCAAATATGTTGAATGCAAATTTAATAAAATTTCCCGCGAGTGTTTACTAAACGAGAAGATTAACAAATAGTACCCCAACATACAAATCAAGAAAAGTAAGTAACACAAACATAACCTGCACGTTATGAAAGATTTATTTGCAGGAGTGTAGATAAAGTATGATTGCCAAATGGTCTTCACCATGGTGAAACCTCGATATGAAACGGTGAAAAGCAAAGTCATTAACGGAAGATGCACCATGAACGATCTGCGAAGCGAAATCAGAAAGGTATTTTGCATCGACACGACCAAAATAACCTTATAGATAAACCGGTCATGCCTTTGCTACAGGAATTCAAGGATCGAATACACACGTTCAGGAGCAGGCAAGCTGATGCACGCAGACACATTCTGGACAAGAATACAGTCTCCAACATAATCAAGGAGGGCTTTAGCGAGCTCCAGGCGAGTTTACTGACTGACAAGGAAGCTGTTGCTTTACTCGATACAGACTCTGTGTTGAAAATGTTAGGCGAGGTGCAGGATGAGTTACTGTATGAGGAATTGAAAGAGGAAGCTGAAGTTTACGAGGCGGAAATGCAGCGGGAGACGAACGCGATTGTCGAAAATCTCCTGAGCACGTGCAGCATCTGCGAAAGGTTTGTTCACGAACGGTCTGAGACCAACATTATTTGTCAGGACTGTGCCATCACTTGCTTCAACAATACAACTGTGTAATCGTGTAAAATTCTACAGTTTTAATCCTTAATACCTTTTATTTATATTATTTTTTGCAACAAATCTGCAAGAAAATATGTTATCTTGTATAAAAATATATTTATTGATCCTTAGTACGAAACTTCATAAAATTACAGAATACGAATGTATTAGAAAAGTAGTGCATTTGAAAACCCTTTATGAATTCTTTTGTGGGACGGCCACAATGACGGACTTAGCTTCGGTGTACTGATGCAGCCCGTATTCGCCCATCTCGCGCCCAAAACCGGAATCCTTGAAGCCCCCGAAAGGCGACTGAGCGCCTAGCACGTTGTAGCAATTCACCCAGACGGTTCCCGCTCGGATTCCCTGCGTTAAATAGTTGATTTTGTTGATGTCCTTGGAGAAAACGGCCGCTGCGAGGCCGTAGTTTGTGTTGTTGGCACGATCGATGATCTCCTCCAGCGATTTGAACTTAATTAACTGCTGTACTGGACCAAAAATCTGCAAGGAAAGGAAACATACTTTAATTTTACTTTTTTATTAAATAAATTTCCTGAAATATCGATTTCAGATGCGCGTTCATTATGTTTTGATTTTAATTGTTAAAACTAATGTTAATGTTTGTGGCTGTAATGTATTTGATGGTGGTAATGACAATGCACATGAAAACATCAACGTTTAAATTGATTTTAATCTTGAAGAATTCTGCAGTCACGGAACGATCCGAAACTTACTTCTTGGACTGCTATGGTGTGATGGTCCTCAACTTGTGCGAAAACCGTGGGTTGTACAAAGAATCCGCGATCACCGTGTCTATCGCCCCCAGCCATCAGCTTGGCGCCCTCTTTTACCCCCGTGCTAATCAACTGCAGGATCTTCTCCATTTGGTCCTTGTCGACCTGGGGGCCTTGCTCGGTTTGCAAGTCGAAAGGATCGCCGACGACTCTTTTTTTCGCCCTCTCCACAGACCTACAATACAATAAAAATCCACTCATTGAAAATCTTTTCACTGAATTGTCAAGTTGGGAATATCAATGGGGCAACAAAATGAAGAAAGGAATAAACGGAAGCTGGTTTCGGGGCATATTACACAAGCAATAAGTTATTAAAGAGCTTGAGCAAGTTTAGAATATGTAAATGCAGTTGAATATGTGAGAAGAAAGGAGGGAAAAGGAATGAAAAATATTCTAGAACAGGTCAAAATTAGTTTGGAGAAAAAAATGGACCACAAAGTAGTGAAGGAAATGGGAGGAGAGGATGCAATCAAAAGCAGAAAAGTTTAAAGAATAGAATGATTTGAACGTACAATAGAAAGCAAAGAGAATGAGAAATAAAACCCTTAATAAATGGAAATTAAACAGGAGATATCTAGAGCAATAGGATCCAGATGGTTGGGATGAGGAAGTATTAGAAGATCCCAGAGCAACAAGAGTGAATAATTCCTTACAATTCTTCTTCCTTTAGAAAAGCAAAAGCCAAAAGAAAGATAGCAAAGTAAAAGCAAACCCAGAGTTGTAATGGAAATTGGAGCAAAATTGATGGAGGAGCCAAGTCCCCTCTAGGACGCAATGGGCAAACGTTTCCCTATACTTTGGCCAGGTTCTTAAGAACCATTATTAATAAAAAGAATTCTCTTTTTATCCTGACAAGCTGCCAGATATTTAAACGTTTATAAAAGCTGTACATTTTCAAGGATTTGTTAATTAAAAAAGAATTACAGAAATTGATTTTACCGTTCGACGAACTCATCGTAAATTGAGGCCTCGACGAAAGTCCTGGAGCCTGCGCAACACACCTGCCCCTGATTGAAGAAGAGCCCGAAATGGGCGGCTTCGACGGCCTGGGCGATATCCACGTCTCCCAAAATTATGTTGGGGCTTTTCCCACCCAGCTCTAAGGTCGTACGTTTCAAGTTGCCCACGCCTGAAGCTTGCTGGATCAATTTGCCAACTTCAGTGGAGCCGGTGAAGGCTATTTTATCCACCTGCAATAAAAATCATTTAAAATTGAATAAACTAAACCATCAAAGGTACTATTAAGTTCACCTTGTTGTTAGCGCATAAAGCTTGACCCGCATCTCCAAATCCGGGAACGACGTTCAATACTCCTGGTGGTATCCCAGCTTCTTTCGCAAGTTGAGCCACGTAGAGGGCCGTGAGGGGAGTTTGTTCGGCGGGTTTTAGTACGACGGTGTTGCCCATGCTTAGAGCAGGCCCCACTTTCCACGCGAACATCAACAGAGGGAAGTTCCAAGGGATGATCTGCCCGCAAACCCCAACCGGTTCGTGCCTTGTATAACAGAAGTAGTTGCCGTCCAGGGGGATGGTTTTGCCGTGGTTTTTGTCGGCCCAGCCGGCCGCGTAGCGCAACGCCGCGATGCTCCCCGCGACGTCCACCGCGTAAGCAACGTGGTACGGTTTCCCATTATCCAAAGTTTCAAGACTCTGAACAAGAAACGCAATTGACAACAGGAAAACAATTTAGAATTTTGAATCCTTACGGCAATGTATGCTTGGTCTCGTTCTATGAGGTCCGCGAGCTTGAAGAGGAGCCTTCCACGTTGGGAAGCGTCCATTCGCCTCCATGGCGACCCGAACTTGAAGGCGGTGTGGGCAGCTTCGACGGCGGCATCTACGTCCGCTTTTGAGGCCTTCTGGACTTCGGTGATGACCTCACCCGAAGCGGGGTTGATGGTTTCGAATGTCTCTCCCGATTTGGATTTGTACCACTCGTTGTTTATAAAAATCTGCAATTTTTAAAACCGATAAAGAAATAATAATGACGCAGCTTTAAGGGATTACTTGTTAATCTGAAGAGCTTAAGTGATGAAATTCGTAGCGTATGTTTTCCATTACGTAAACAAGAGAAATCTGGAACGTTATCAAAGAAAAATGCCATTTGTAAACATGGCATATCGTATGCACTATGCAGTGATAACGTAATCGAAAGGTTTTTTTTTCCAGGTAATTTTTAAGTTTCCTTATCATTGATGTATTAGCTGTCATGACTCGACAACAACTGCCAAAGTTGTCCAAAACATTTCCACGATGATCAAGTTATTTTTATTATAACTTTTTTTATTGTATAGTCAAAGCATAACATTTAAATTTCCCGCGTATTAAGGCTCCATAAGAAAACAAATTAAACAGACAAAAGTTGTGACGTCGTACGTCTTTTGTTTATAATTAAAGCGGTTCTTGTCCGTTGGAAAAGTATGATGTAACAATTTTGTAACTTAGCTTTAAAATCGCTCGCTTATCGACGTTTCGCCTTTTTTTTTTTCAACCAAATGCCGATAAGCTAATTTAATTTATTTATTTTTATTGTATTTGTATTTTAACTAAATCAGATAATATTAGAAAAAATTCTAAATTACCAAATGTCGCAATGAAAATTGCGTTTCACGTTTTACTCGTTTGTCGATTGCGAAGAAGAAAACATTTGAATTTAAAAAAGTGATCGGGGGACACAATCCATAAATGCATAAAACAATTGAAGAAAAAGAAACAAATGACGTTTTACATTTGAGTTTACACTCCATTTGTTTGTCGGTTAAGAATTAACAAAAAAAAGAGACGATCAAATCGCTGAAAAATAAAAAACAATCGACGTTAAAAAAAGAGACGATCAAATCGCTCGAAAATAAAAGACAATCGACGTTACGACGTTGTGGAATTGGAAGTTCTTTTTTTTTCGGTCAACAAATCGCAAATACGTTTTTAAGAAACAAGTTGCAGGTACTTTACACAATTGACAAGAACACAAATACAAAACAAAAGACATTCGCTCAAACGAGACGACTGTTGATTCGAATGTCATTTTTTCAAGCAGTGATTTTTAAAAATTTTTTTTATCAATTCTTGCCATGGAATTTGGAGGGCATGTTTCAGCTTTACTGTAAAATAGCATCAAGGTTTGCAATGACCAAAACAAAAAAAACACAATCGCTCAAACGAGACGACTATCGATTCGAATGTCATTTTTTCAAGCAACAATTGAATAAATGTACCGAGTGATTTTTTAAATTTTTTTCTTTATCAACTCTTGCCATGCAATTTGGACGGCATGTCTCCTCAGTTTTACTGTAAAATAGCTTCAAGGAGTGCAATGACCACACTTCGGACGTTTCAGAGCGTTGCCGTGGATACACAATACGAAGACCAATGAAGAGTGCCCGTTCATTGCGTAACCATGGCAACGCTCCGAAATATTCGAAATCTAGCAATGACTTATTTTTCATCTGATGCTTGTTTTGCACAGACCAAGAAATCGTTGAATTTCGTGTCCTTGAATACATAAAACGACGATAATAAGTAACCAAATTAAAACCAGCTGTAATTCTAGTTACATTTTGTGTTATAAATGAATACCAACTTGAAGTGACTTGTGTGGTTTACCACATGCACGGTCATGTCATTTTCATCAAAAGATTTCGTTAAGCAGCTATTTTTTTTTTCTCTCGTTCTAATAAATATGCAGCTACTGGTCTCCAGTGCAAAGCCACACATTTTGGAGGTTTTCGTTGACATTTTCGTTATTACTATTTACTTGTTGACATAACATTTCAACCTTGGACAACCCTAAAACGTTGGTAGCTGGTGGTAAGCGAAGGTTCCTGTTTAACAGTTGGCATAAACTGGAAGACAACAAAAAGTTGGACAGCGTAATACAGAGTGACGTTTTCAATCAATCCAACGAATTCGCGAATAAATTTACAATTTAATCCATCGATTTCTTGGACTGTGTAAAACAAGCACAGACTAAGACATGCCGGTTCTAAGCCACTTTCTTATGGAGAATCAACATTATGTGCCAAACATATGGTTGCTTATCGTTGCTCTGATAGGCGCGCTGACGTCGAGGAGTGCGGGAGGCAGCAGCAGTTTTATCACAGGGACAATTTTTATTATTGAAAAGGGGCAGTTTTGGCAGAAATATTAAATAAATAAATATAAAAAACTGGCCCGGTTTAATAAAACTGTTTCCGCCATCGCTTCCCGCACCAAGCGCCTCTCAGAGCGACGATAGGCAACCATACATACACATTCGGTACATAATATTAATTCTCCATAAGGAAGTGCCTTACAATCCATTCTTTCTCTATTCACTATCGCAGTTTGCTGTGAAAGTCTAGTGAGAATGTGGTACTCCTGTATGTAACTGAATTTCGACAATGAATGTCTCTGAAATTGGCAACGTTGCGATATTTTCTTTCCATCGCGAAATGTATCCACGCCCCAATTTACATACGTAAGTGCACGAGCAAAAACAAAAGACGATCGATTCGCACTTCGAAAGTGCAAATGAAAATTTATTTTTCGACTGTTTTTTATACGTACAGAACAAATTTGTTTAGACGTAAAATGGAAAAGTTAAAAAAAATTTAAATAAGTTCAAATATAACAAACGAAATCGACTTCGACATTTCATTCGGTCACTATTGAAGTGCGAATCGATCGTCTTTTGTTTTTTTTTTTTTTTGTGCAATGGAGAAGTTTGCTATTTTCTATATATATATACATGTTACATCGTAGGTTTCCGCGGGTGTTTTACATTTTAATGTTCTTCCAGGTCTTCCTCCGCGTACGGTTTTTGTTTTGATGACGTTTCTTCAGAATCAAATCTGACATCTTCAGGTCTTCTCTGCTGCTTGCTTGGTTCTGCTTCTCGTCGAACTAACCTCTGTCGGCGCTGGTGGTGGTTTATATACCTAGTTGCGGTCATGCGTCGTTACGCTCGATGGTTTTCTGGCCTGGCTTCTCGTTATTGGTCGTGCAGGTGGATTGGCTCCTCCTCTTGATGGTCTCGGCTGTGTTTGTAACGCTAGCTGTTAGCATGTTGTTGGTAAACGTCGAGTATCGTCTCTAGTATCTAGATTTCTCGGACGTTTCTCTATTTCTATGGCTTCTCGCTCATATGATTCCCTTCGATAAATGCTGTACGTTGGCTATAGTTTTTTGTGTTGTCGAAATCTATCTTGTGTGTGGTGGATGTTGCGTGCTGTGCGAGTGAAGACGTTCTTTTGTTCTTCTCGACGGCATTCCGGTGTTCTTCTCTTCTCACACTTATTTTTCTGTTCGTCTGTCCTATGTCGACTCTATCACAATCTTGGCAAGGGATTTCATATACTCCTTGGCTTTCCAGTTGAATTTTCGTTTTCGGATTAGGAAGAATGCTGCCGTGTTGAATACTGTTTCGATTTTGTGCTGTGCTTCCTGAGTAACCGCTCTTAGCTATACGAAGAAGTGACGTCACAAGCGAGTCGTTCCTGCTTAAAACGTGCAACTTTAAAAGCTTATTTCTTCGTTATTTATTGATGAATTTAAAAAATGTTTGCACTTTTGGACTATATTTTATTATTATTTAAGAAAACATTCTATTTCGAAGATGAATAATTTTTTTTTTAATAGCTACACCTGACTGTAGCCTCATTTGATATTTAACAATGAAAATAATTGAATCAATACATGGAATTTGAAATGTAAATCGCCCGGAGGTGACTTATCCAAAAAAAAAAAAAAAATTGCGAGGATGAGCCAGCACATACCGAGGAGATTAACCGCAAATCACTTTATCGACGATGTTTACATTTGCCAAAAGTAGCAGTCACTGTAATAATTATTCGGTTAGATATGATAATGGCTGCGCAAACAAATTTATTCGTTCATAATTGTTTCATAACATTATCTTCTCCTTTAAACATTCACTAACGAATTTATTGTTTGGTGTGACTTGAAGGTGCTCTTCGTAAATCGACAAGACGTCGTTAAATTCGAGGTCACAGGCATTAGCGCAAATCGACCGATTAATTTGCAAATCAAATGAAAAAAAATGTGTAAAGTGAGTGGAAAACAAAGCCGATTTTTTATTGTTGTTGTTGAAAACATGCGAAATTTTGCGCGCTAATAATAGCAACCTTTAAAAAAATATATTTATAGAACGGTGAAGGTGTCGCCGTGTTCTCCGCATACCTACAATGAATTCGCATCGCGTGCAATCGTAAATAAAACACCGCGGAAGTAAATAAAATGCAGTAATTATTATCGAAGGGCAAGAGAACGTTTCAATGTCACGGTCAAAAGATGATAGCGCATGCAACAATTACACGCAGCTGCAGTGTTCGAACCCCTCCCCATAACATGCGAATTTTGCGCACTTTTTTTTGTTTAAAAATTAAATAATAAACTTACCCCGGAATACAGGATTTTCGGGTTTGGTTCCGCGGCCGGGAGTGCTTGCGCCGAAAAGCTGCGTCCGTTCAACTTTCCGGTGATGGATCGCACAATTCGCAACATCGTAGCACCGTGTTTCTGCACTACTACAGATCAAGGACAACAATGGCCAACTGAAGACGACGACAGGATCCCATTTGGGGCATTTGCGCGGAGCATGCGTGCAAACATTGGCGATTTTTTTTTGCAAATTCGAACTACATCGAACCAAAGCATCTTTAGACGTTTCCCTTTGTTTTTTTTGTTAATTTGTTAAAATCAAAATCGTCTGTGATTTAATTTGTTTAAATCAGAGAAAATGTTGCCAGATGAATGTTTCAAATTTCCCGCTAATTTCTCACGCAAATGTCAAGGTGGACGCCCTCGAGCGGTAGTCGTGGAAGTTATTCAATGGCGGGAAATTTAAATCTTCACACATTCGATTTTTTTAAACACAACTACCGCAAACGGTGATTTAAACTCGTAATTAAAGAAACGTTAAACAAAATAATTTTCTTTCGATTTCGGACTTTTCAATCGGAAAAGTAAACAAAACTCTTCGAACGGCGGCACTTTTCGCATGAATTCAGTTGAAACAAATTTTCGGGATATTTTCAAAATTGCTTTCGCTTTTGAAACTTATTTGAAGCCCCACGAGTCTTTCAATGCAGACGAGAAATATTAAGTTGGCTGCACTATTCAGCTTACTTCATGCTTGCTTGAACGCCGACAGCGCCCAAACGCGCGAGTTACTTAATGGCGGGAAAACAAACGCAATTTATTTAAATAATTAGTAATCTTTTTATTGGAATAAAAAAATATATCACCACATTCTCACACCAACGCAGCATACATTATCAAAGGAAGAACTAAGTTATCAACTTGAGTCGTCTTCGCTTCAACCACAGCCGTCACGATGACCACCGCAATCACCCTCACGATTTCACCCTGACTCAGACTTATGTAATCTAAAAGAAAAAAGCGATTTACTTTAGAAACTTCAGCAATTCGAAGACTTACGGAATTGCGTCAGCAAGAAGATCGCAACCAATTGACTAATGATAAAGGCCAGCGTGCCTTCGATCGTCTTGGGTGTTCCTGCGCAGTGAATTAATTAAATAAAGGATAACGTAGGTCGTTTTGGAGGGGCCTCACCTGTCCACTTGTGGCGGCCAATTGAACTACCCAAGAAACTTGCTGCTGTATCACCGATGCCCACCGACAAAATTCCGCTGAGCAAAGGCAAGAGGTTAAACCCCGCTGAGTCAGTCAGATCACAGGGTGCCGGGTGAATCCACAGCGGGGCAGAACACCCCGCTAATAAATAGATGGGGGTGAGGGCGATGGATCCGGCATCTTTTTCATCGCTGAAGACGAAGAATCCGTCTTGCAGGAATATCCCAAGCGGGGGCAAGTTTAAGATTCTCAAGAGCTACAATTTATGTGATTATTTAAAGTATTTCCAGTTTAAACTTTTAAAGAAACAAAAATAAGATTTTTTAGATTACTTTCTTAGAAGAGCACAGCCTTACCTCTAATGCCACGAATACTCCAAGCATGACACCACTGGCTAAATACAGCAAACAACATCTCTGAATGAGCCCCGGCAAGAAAAATGAGACAGCCAAGATGTGGAAGGTCTTCCGAATTGAGGTCGATGCTTTCCTTGCTTCCTGAACTTGCCTGCGGATGGCAAACACGGCAAGAGTGCAACAGAAACACCAGTATATCACAAGTTTCAACTGCAAGAAGCCCCATTAATTTTAAAGATTATAAAAAAACTGAGAGAGCTTACGGTGCCCATGTCGGCTAATAACATGCGCAAGATCCATAACAATGGGCTCTTCCTCAGCAGGACGTGCAGGGGAACCAACAAAATAAACACTAGCACAGCACACGTTAATAAATAAAAAGGTACAGTCTTGCGAAGCCCCTGGTATTTGTAGGGAAGGAAGCAGAGCAATCCGATGGAAAACAGCCCGAGCTGAAACACAAGATTAAATCAATAACAATTTCTCAGGCTCAGCAAACTCCGCTACGTTTTGCTTTTGGCTCAAGAAGAAACTGACAAGTTTAAAGCTTCACCTGTATCACCAAAGTGGAGATCTGGAATGGAGTTTCTGGTACTCTGTTAATCCTGTCGATTACGTTTACGACCGTAGCAAATAAATACAAAAGGAATGACTGCGTAACGACAAACGCTTCTCCGAGTGTGAAACACCGAGGGAAATGTTTTATACCCGAGGTGTACGTCTTATAAAATAATAGAGTCGAGCTGATTCCGCTGTAACAGCTGAAGAAAAAACCTGAAAGCAAAAGGACAACATTAAAAACCTAGTCTTTTCAGGCTAAATCCAAGCTGATGCTCGGCATATTCCTTTACATGCACTGAATGCATTCGGTCTCCCTCACACTTCTGCTGAGAGCATGCCCTGAGTATCACCTCCAACATGGCCTTTGTTCGAACTTCTTTTAACGTAAGGCACTTCCTGTTTACTCCAAACAAAAATTCAGTGAGGGAAGCCTGTCTCCTACTACCCCTCGAGCATCAGTCATTGAAATTGAAAATACACTACATTTACTAAGACTCTAATTTAAACAAAACTATAGTGTACCTACCTTTATTAAAATATAAATAATATACAACAGCGACTGCGATTCCTGCTAGAAAATACGGTCCCTTTGCATGGTGTATCCCACCCGATTTCCGGTAACAATCAACGAATGTCAACGCAGAAAGCAACAGGCCCAAGGCGAAGACCCCACAGAGTTTGTATAATTCCGACGACTCCAACGGATGTCTGACGGCACTGATTATGACGACAAGCGGCAGAATCACCGCCAACCATAACCCGGTGCTTGCGTGGGGTCTGCGATTTAAACCGGTGAGAAAAACTCGATTTCTTTATAGCGGGCAAGTTACCTTACGTGACAGTCGTCTGGATTCGAGTGGTTTGGCTTCGCCATGCTCTCGTTAATTCGCTGAAGACCAAATTAGCGGACGCATCTTGGACTTTGACTGGAATTTATCTGGCGACATTCGAAATTGAATGTCAAATGCGTGAGAGGTTAGGGACGCGAATTTCAGTTGGCGGCGGCTGTGAAAACAAAAGGTGAGATGCGTTCAGAAACTATACCATCTGAAGTCTCTCGCAAAAATAATTCTGCAGACTTTTTACCTCCATTGTTATGGAAAAGTGAATCACGCATGCATGATTTGAATAATAAATAAACATTTTTATCTGCCTCACGATGGGCGAGGTGAAAAACGAGAAGTTTGGGGTGCGTTTAGAAAGTTTGTGTTTGACGATTTGTTTATGCATTCATGCTACAAAGAATTGCAACGAAAGACAATAAAATCGTTCGAATTTACATCACAGAACATATCAATTAAGAGAAAGCAAATCCCTATACATTAAATGTTACCAGAAAAGCGTGGCGCCATCTGTTATACTTGGCGCTTACTAAAAATAATAGGCGCCAAATTTAAATACTTTTCAGTCATATAAACGAGTATAGAACGAGTTAGCCAAACATTGTATAACTTTGAATTCTGTTTTATTCCCATACCAACAATTATAAGGACAAGAAATAGAACCAAATTCAAAGTTGAACGATGTTTGGACACGTAAATAGTTATCGGCTAGTATATAATCAATCAAACACAACATTTAGTGTTATAAAAAGACCGTATTTTAAAATATCTTGTAACATATCGTATTTTATCATAAAATACACATAGGGCTGTACGAAATAATTAATAATAATAATTAGAATTGATCAATACAAACCACAATATGTGTAAAACCACTGAGAAAGTAGTTAGTATGAGCTTCTGGCACAATTAAATATACCTACTTGTACTTTTCTATATAAATTACAGTTAGAAGCTTTAAAATTTTCAAATTATTTGCATCCTGCAAAAGAAATCACAAATCATAAATTTTTTACACATTGAAAATTGAAAATTTTTTAAATGTGAGGTTTCTATAGTTACCTTAAATAAAATCATTTTGGCGGCTTTTTACTGCGCCATCTCTTAGACTTGGCGCTCTTTACTTGTCTAACGCGGCCTAACTCCGGTTTGACACCCCTGATTTGCATCTTATAGTAAACTTCCAATGTGCTGGGCGATCACGCTGATACAATTTAGTATTTTATTAGCTTTTTGTGAAGCTTTCTTTTTCAAGTGGCAACACTGTCACTGTTGTGAGACTGCTGCGACATCTATCGGTAGTAATCCGATTCGCACTGCACATAACCTTCCTTTGCGTCGAGAAGTGTCAAAATTTGCTCCTCGCAAAGGTATCGAGCTATAAATAGCGTTAATGGTCCGCGAAACTAAAATGCAAGTACGAGTTGGATACTCGCCGACCGACCAAACGCTCGTTTTCTTCCGGTCCATCCGCGTTTAAGAGGTTAGATCTGCCAGGCCAGGATGATGATGAACGACGCAAGAAATTCGCGATTTAAGAGCTACATTGAGGACCTAGATCTAGAAGTAAGTCAATCGCACTTATCTCTTGAATACCCCAAATGAATTTACTCTTTTTATTTTTATTACAGACTGTGCCTCTCAGCAGTGAACTGCGGACGAAACTCCTAGACGGTAAACCCTGATTTAACTAACTAACTCTTTCAGTGTGATTAATATGAAGGTGTACGTATAGGTGAAGCAGTGATTTGTGAGGCGCACAATGTCCTCATGTTCGCACCATTGACGGAGCGCAAGAAGAGTACCACGGGTGTGCTTACCATAACCAACTTTAAATTGTCGTTTGTTAGCGCGAATGAAAATGACGAGAGCACAAGCTACCAGCAGAATTTATTGCTTGGGCCCAATGAGGTTTGTCTGTCTTCCATTGATGCGATCTACCAGATCGGAGAGCGATCCAAAAAGAAACTGATTCCTGGACATAATATTTCAACGAAAGTCAAAGAGTTGCTAATCGTTTGTAAGGTAAATAAAACACCTGTGAGTGTCCAAGGCCATGAATAGGATTACACCTTTTCTTTTTATTAATTTCAGAATATGAGAGTGATGCATTTCAGCTTTAAGTATTCTGGTACGGACAGCGGGAAGAACATAACCAACGTTGTGTTGCACCACTCCATGCCTAAAAGACAATCGTTACTCTTCGCTTACGACTATAAGTAAGCCGCTGACTTTTTTATTTCAAATTTATGAGATTTTTGCACGCAGGGAACCCTATTACAAACCGATTTTGAAGGACGTCCAGATGTTTCGAACTGCGGATGACTGGCGGCGGGAGCTGGATCGTACCCGGTGTAAAAACTGGCGGGTTTGCAGTGCCAATGAAAACTTCAATATGTCGCTGAATTTACCACAAGTGCTAATCGTTCCGGACTCAACGACGGATAGCATGATACAGAATGCGGCTGCGCATTTTAAATCGAGATTTGGACCTGTTTGGGTAAATTTCTTTATTCAATACAATACAGTGTCTCTGTGGCAGAGCCGACGAAGTACAATGGATGCGTTTTTAGGTTTGGGGAACTCAACACGGTGCAGCTCTAGTCAGGATGGCAGACCTTGAAGTAACCATAACAGATAGAACTCAGGAAAACATAATGCTGGAGCACATACGGAAGAGCCACTACAAAAGAACACCACCGGAAGTTATAGATCTGACGAAAGACTGCCCGTCTGTGAAGGAATTGCAGCTGAGCTACTTAAAACTGCGCGAACTCTGTTGCGCAGACTCAATCCGACTATTCAAGTCACAAGACGGCAAGTTTTACAGCCTCCTAGAAAACACCAAGTGGCTCCAGTACGTTTCCCTGTGCCTATCAAAAGCGGTCGACGCTTCTTCCAGGTTAAACAAGGATTTAACCGTGGTCCTTCAAGATGGTAAACCGACTCACGCATCACAAATTCAACTAGTTTTAATGCTTGCCCACCATCCCCTTCATTTTTAGCTAATGGACGAGATATGAACTGCGTGATTTCAAGCTTAACGCAGTTAATACTGGATCCTCAATGGCGTTCAATACGTGGCTTCCAGTCGTTGGTCCAGAAGGAATGGGTGGTCCTCGGCCACCCTTTTAGAAACCGACTAGGTCTGATAGATGATGAAGACGCTGAGCCTGCGCCGTACTTCCTCCTCTTCCTCGACTGTGTCTGGCAGCTACTCCAACAGTACCCCTCGGCGTTCCAAATTAGCGAAATTTACCTGACCACACTGTGGGATTCGACGAGCATCACTATTTTTGATACTTTTATATTTAACTGCGAGCACGATCGCCATCTAGCACAAAAGGTACGTCTGCTTTGCTCACCTTAACCACCCGCTCACCTTAACCACCGTTTTTATTTCTCAGAATAATAAATTAATGACCTTCCGGAGCATTTGGGATTGGAGCGAGCAGTTTTCGGAACGGGACAGGAAGTACTTTTGCAATCCGTTCTACGACGATCAATTCGCAGAGCAACTAGTGCCTAACGTGGGCGTGGCGTTTCTGGAAATCTGGAGCCAGTGTTATTTTCGTTGGTGCCCCATTTTGGAAATCAGGAACGGGGGAAGGCCGCAGATAGATTTAAGTTGTAGAATAATAGCAGCTGATATATGCATGTTGCATCAGTTGAATATGCACGGTGATTTCAGCGCGAGCGTTAACAGAACCAAAGAGGAAATGCTGCAGATGTTGCAGAAAGTAAATAGCTTCTTTCCGTTCAGCCACCACAACGGGCACATGCAGAGCATACTGTCGGATAACAACGACTTGCTGTCCGTCGACGGTATAGACACGCAGTCCATACTTAATCTTACTAACGATTAACGTTCTCTTTTTAGTTTCGTTTTAACGTAAATGAATAATTTTTAAGTTTTAACAAACGTTGTTTCCAGTCAAAACCAGTTCTAGTAATTTTGCTTTAAGGTACAAAACAAAGAATGATTATATTTTTTACCGTAGCCAGAGAGAGAGAGAGAGAGAGAGTTAGTTCAAAATATTTTTAAATATTGTGGAGTGAGAATGCATTTTCGTTTACAGTATTTCCGTCTTGATGCAAAACGAGCTGTATTTTGCCGTTTATCTACCTTTACATTTCTGTCTTTCTGTTGTACAATTTGTTGAAGAAACCAAAAAGTTTGTTTTATTTATGCTTTATTTATATTATTAATAAAGTTAATTATTGAAGCGAGATCACTCTTATCTGTTCATGCTAATCAGGGCTCTGCAGTCCGCAGAGCAGACGAGGGATGATGTTGCTCTTAAGAATGCGGTACTTCTGGTCTGGCTTCAAAGGAGCTTGCTTGAGGGTGTTAAGCCATCTTGTAAGGTTGTAAAGCGATGGCTTGGAGTTGCCGGTAGAAGAAACTGTAGTCCGAGATACTTCAGCGTTCCTAGGTTGGACACGATGGGAAGCCAGGTTTGATCTATCCTGAAGACTGGCTTGGTCCGGGGAACGCTTTTCCCTCTGGAGGAGGAGAGTGCAGAGATGGAAGTGCACTTCCTAGGGTTCAGAGCCTGAAGAAAACGAGTAGTCCTCTCCAGAGCCTGCAGTCGTCAGCATATGCTAGCTATTGGTTTAGCGGAAATCTACAATTATTAGTATGTCGGTGAGAACGCGTTCGCTCACAAGTCGATCTACAGTTGTTTTAATTCTGTGGAAACACGTGCGTCCAATGATTTGAGCGCCGCTAGAAGTCGCTAATTTTAGGTGGCCGAGTAACGGAACGAACGCTGAGTATTATTGAACGTCACAGCAAGCCTGAGTCTGCCATCTGTTGATGAATTATTAAATTTAAAGCTTACTGTTTACAGATTCCTATAATATCTTCGTTGTTCGGGATTCTGTAAATAAAGTTTGAAATTGAATTAATTAGCTTGTTCAAAGATGGCAGCACTAATTTCACTATTAGAAATTAATCGAGTTTATTTTTAATTTAATTGTAAAATTAATGAAAAAAAGAGGAAAATAAAATATAAAGCAAGAAAAGTTGTTTTATTTTACGTTCTGAAGTCAAAGCTAGTACCAGGATCACATAAACGCGACGAGGTGGCGGATGACTTTGTATTAGGCGCGGAAGATTCCGGCACAATTTCTGCTTTACTTTTTGAATCTTGCTACCAGGATCACATAAACGCGAGGAGGTCGAATGAGATTTATCCGGCGCAGAAATTTTCCGTCGGAATTGTGCTGCGATTTTTGAATCTTCCTACCAGGATCACATAAACGCGAGGAGGTGGTTGGTGGCTTTGTATTAGGCGCGGAAGATTCTGGCACAATTTCTACTTTACTTTTTGAATCTTGCTATCAGGATCACATAAACGCGAGGAGGTCGAATGAGATTTATCCGGCGCAGAAATTTTCCGTCGGAATTGTGCTGCGATTTTTGAATCTTCCTATCAGGATCACATAAACGCGAGGAGGTCGAATGAGATTTATCCGGCGCACAAAGTTTCCGTCGGAATTGTGCTGCGATTTTTGAATCTTCCTACCAGGATCACATAAACGCGAGGAGGTGGCAGATGTCTTTGTACCAAGCGCGGAAAAATTCAGACGAATTTCTTTACTTTTCGAAACTTCGTACCAGGATCACATAAACGCGAGGAGGTGGCAGATGTCTTTGTATCGGGCGCGGAAATTTCCGGCACAATTTTTACTTGTTTTTAAATCCTGCTACCAGGATCACGTAAACGTGAGAAGGTATCGAATAAGTTATTACTTTTCAAACAAATAGCTTGTATCAGGATATTAAAGAAAAAACATTTATAATTTTTACGAATATCTACAATTATGGAATTCGATGGTTGCGGTGTACCTATAAATCTACAGTAATTAGTAATTCTGTGGGAACATCTGCATTCATTGATCTCAGCGACGCGAAATGGTCGCTAATTTTAGATGGCTGAGTAGGAAATAAGCACTGAAGCAAGCGTGGACTCCGATGAACGTAACTGATGACGTCACACTCCAACGTAGTTGCGCCATCTGTCGATGAAATATTAAAGCTACCGCTTGCGAACATTTACAGTTTCCTGTAACGTCATCCAGTAACTTGTACGACTAATTATGTAACCTACTCAAAAGTAGATGACAGCACTACTTTGATTTATTAATTTAATTTATGATTAATTTATAAATTACGTACAATTTATAAAAGCCCAAGAAAATTCTTAAACTGACTTTAATTTCCGCATTTTCGATTGACCGCATTCATAGTATCTCGTGTTATTACATGAAGTTGAAAGTAGATGCAAATACATTGAGTGCATGCGGTTCGGGTGAATCGGGAACGCCATTAGCAATGCTGCATTTTTGTCTTTCTATCATTAGCCATTCCACTCATTCCAGACGATCACGAAGTATATTTACCTGGGTCTAAGTCATTAAATGACTTTAGACTGCACGAATGTCCTTGGCCAGTTGTGAGATTCGAACTCACGCCAATCGAGCGACACGACGTCTACTTAACAATCGCTGAGACACTCGGCGACCCCATGTAAAACTTGATTTACTTTAACTCGACGACTAAAAGTTTTCATCTCATTAAATATACCTATATGTTGGGCATTTACGGCGATTTCATTCTGAAATGGTGATTTTCCATTTTGTAAAGTTGGTAGCCCTCCAAGTATGACAAGTGAACTGTCACTTTGACTTGATGCTATGTTCGCGTGAGTCAATACAAAATACGTTTTGCGTACGTTTTTAACAAAAAGCCGCCTTAAAGTGCCTGAAATGTCGTATTTAACGAGGAAGGAGATCGACGAGCTGAAGCCGTCGATCGACAAGGCGGTGTACAAAGTTTTAGGTGTAAGCGACTCCTCTTTGGTTAGTACCGCAGTACATTGTATAAGTTCAGGTTATGATAAAAGAAAAACTCTTGACAAACTCTCCTCTTATGTAGATAGTAAAAAGTCATCTAGGCTAGCTGAAAAGATATTCGACCTGATCGACGATGTCAGGTCGCATCACAAGTCGAAAAAGCGGTCGTATGACGACTCTAAAGACTACGAGAGGGATCGAGACCCTAAGCGCACTAAGACGGCGAGCTCCAGGCACCACGAGTCGGAGAAAGACGGTAAACAGCCGGGAGACTCGGACCGGAGCAAAATGTCGAACAACAGAATCAAAGAAATGATGGAGAGCGCGCAGAAACAAATTGAAGAACGGAAAAAGAATCTGGACAACTTACCCTCGAAAAGCGGTAACAATGTAAACATCGCCTCACTTAATATTCCACCGCCGAGTATTTACGGTATTCCAATGGGCCTACTCAACAGGGGCGACGCGGATAAGGCGCGCAAAATAGCCCAGTTGCAGGCTCAAATCAAGAGTAAATTGTCGACGGGGATTTTGGGAAACGTCGTCATACAAATGCCTGTAATTCCTGACAAACCCACCCCTTTGATATTAGACGAGGAAGGAAGGACCGTAGATAAGACAGGGAAGGCAGTACAACTCACACACGTGGCCCCCACACTAAAGGCAAACATCAGAGCGAAGAAACGCGAGCAATTTCGAGCGCAGTTAAACGACAAGACCTCGGAGGATTCCAGTGAAAATAAATTCTTTGATAATCGCATTGGAGTTAAACCGGCCGTGCGGAATAAACGGACGCTGCGTTTTCACGAACCGGGGAAGTTTCTACAGCTGGCCGAGAGGCTTCGCATGAAGGTTTGTTTGTGCGTTGGCTGGTCACGGTTAGCAGGAATTAACGACGTTTAATTGCAGGCCCAATTGGAGAAGTTGCAGAACGAGATCTCGCAGATAGCGAAGAAGACGGGGATTTCCTCTGCAACAAAGTTGGCCCTAATTGCTAAATCCGAAGGACTCATCGAGGAAATACCTTACATGGAATGGTGGGACTCGGTTATACTCGTCGATGATTTGAATACCATAAAAGACGGGAAGATAGCCATTAAGGATTCCATCATCAATAATTTGGTTGAGCATCCAACACAGATGCGGTGCCCATGTAAGTCTCGTGGGGGCTACAAAAATTTAGGCTCAATGCACATTATTTTCAGATGATCCAATCAGACCGGTTTACATGCCCGTTTTCCTCACGAAAAAGGAACGCAAGAAGCTACGCAGGCAGAACCGCAGAGAAATGTGGAAGGAAGAGCAGGAGAAAATCCGTCTGGGTTTGGAAGCACCCCCCGAGCCCAAGCTGCGTATCTCAAATCTAATGAGGGTGTTGGGGACGGAGGCCGTCCAAGACCCTACGAAAATCGAGGCGCACGTAAGGGAACAAATGGCAAAACGCCAGAAAGCACACGAGGAAGCCAACGCCGCCCGACGTCTCACAAGCGAGCAGAAGCGCGAGAAAAAAATCAAAAAGATCAAGGAAGATACGACGACGGGCGTCTACGTTGCTCTCTATCGAATCAGGGATTTGCACGATCTCGCGTCGAAAAAATTTAAAGTGGAAACGAATGCGAAACAGTTATTTATGACTGGCTGCGTTTTGCTTTACCCGGATTGTTGTGTTGTCGTTGTGGAAGGGGGCCCGAAACAACAGAAGAAATACAAAAGGTTTGTTCACCTCGATCTCATGACGTCGTTAAATTATCGTGGGATGTTTTCAGATTAATGCTGCATAGAATAAAATGGGAGGAAGACATAGTGAGAGACCCAGATGGAAACGAAGTCCCAAACAAGTGCGTGCTAGTGTGGGAAGGTACCAGCAAGCAACGTAACTTCGGGGAAGTTAAATTTAAGGTTGTACCAACAGAGAAACTGGCTCGGGAACACATGAAGAAGCACAAGGTGGAACACTATTGGGATTTGGCGTACAGCGGGGCTGTGTTGGAACCCGCAATGGAATCATGAGAACAAGGAGATTTACATCAAAGTGTATCCAACACCGTTCATGATCTGTAATGAGCAAATTATTTTAAAGTTTACATATTGTATAAACATAGTAATAAAATTTCTAATGTTAATACAGTACGTCTGCATAGAATCAATCCAAGTGGAAGTAATTCACGTGGAAACATTCGCTTTGATTGTTTGCACAAGACAAAGCAAATAAGTGATAATAGCTGTGGCACGTAGTGCACATTAAGGGTCGACATGTGTTGACACTTTGTTTTGATTGCGTTCGAACTCGAGAGGCGAAACAAAATCAGTGAGTTTTTACAATTCGACACAATTAACAGATAAGCGTGCTTTATGCCGCAACTAAAAACAAAAGAGGAATTTTGTTTTTGTTTGTTTGCCATGCATAGATTAAGTAAAAATTTGAGGGGATTTAATCACAAGTGTTTTGACATAAACAGAGTTATCATTGATTCGTTGAGCGGGGCTTAAAATAAGTCGAATTAATCAGTGCTTCCAAGGACAAGAGGAAAGTTTTTATGCCAAGAGAAAAATCCTTCGACTACATGAATGAATTATTCGTTGATTACTTCATTTCATGATTCAAAGCAAAACCCGATTACCAGAGACTTTGTCAAAGTTTCTTTCAGTAAATTTCTTTTTAATATTTATTGCGATTAGCTACCATGTTTAGGGGTTTTAAAAATAGGTAGCCAAATTGCTTTCTTTACGTAAAAGTAAAAAAAAAATTAAATATTGGAACATAATCACCATAATTTTAAAATATACTTGATGTTAGAATTGAGTGCAATACGTCATTGTTGGGGCAGTGACGTCACAGCATTGCTACAGAGCTGTCAAAAAATATAATTTGGAGGTTATTTCTGTCCAACACGGTTAATACAAATCTTCCTTTTAACGATAATGGACCTATTCAACATTTTCTTAAAGAAAACTCGAATGAAAAAAACTTGTTGAGTGTCCAGCAAGACTGGCATGACGTCATTCTGTCATCCAATGCATTCCTAATTGCGCGCCATTTTCTCAACTTTTCAAATTCAATCACCTTTCAACTAAAATAACTTAATTTTTATTTTCTTTTTTGACAATTAGAATCTTTTTTATTCAGTGAACGACCCCATTACTTTAATAAATTCCTAAAATTACGTATTTAACGGTTTATATAATAACTTCATTTATATCAAAAAATAGGTGACACACTATGACGTCACCTGACGTGACGTATTTTCCTTAGCTAATGGCTTCAACTCTATACATAAAAGTCGCTGAATTCATCTTAATATATACCAACCACAAGTGTATAAGGGGTTGCATAATCACGAACACATTTATTCAAATATGACTATTTACTTCGGTCATATCGATCGTTTCAAGTTCTCCTTGGCCTTTCGCGTCACGAAACAAACTCGTTAATTATTAATATTACCTCTTAAGTAATGAAAAACAGGCGCAAATTGATTTATTAGCCCGCAATACTCTTTTTTTTAAACAAATGGAACGTTAACTGCTATGGTAAATAAAAACATAGCAACAATAATATAAAAACGTTTATTTTATTTATTTGTTAAGCAGCAACCACCCCTCCCCCACCCCACCAAATAACAAAAGCGATTTTCTTTTGTTTTTTGTTTTTTTTTTTTATTTTAAGTCGGGCGTACTCGCCCCCAAATAGCACTTCAGATCGGATATATTCGATTTGACGAGTTTTGCCCTGATCGTGGGCAGGTTGAGCTTTTTATGAGCCGTATACCTGTGACAACCCCCAAAGCTGTAGTAGTAATTCCCGCCTTCTCTTCCGACGATCCAAAGCAGGTCCACCGGGGGCACCTCCTCGTACGTCTGGGGATTCCCCAGGGCTTCCATCAGGGAGCGTAGCTTCTCCTCTTCTATTTCCGGCGGAAAGGGCCTAATGATCGCCGACATGGGGACGTCGTGCACTTCCGTTATGTTACCCGCGTGAACGCTCGTCATCGTCCCTACAACAAAAAAAAATGGAAAATGCACTTTTCTTCGCTAGAAAACCGTCAAGTGTTACTTTGAATGATTTTCAAGCAGTCTCGCGTCAATATGATCGAAGTCATGAAGCACGCGGAACGACCTCGCGCTCAATTCTGCGGTGGAGAACTGATAAACAGCGCTCGGTTGTTGTTAATACCTCAATGCAATACAAACTCGTTAGTCATATCCATTAAAGCAACAAAAAATCTAGAAGGCGCTCATTTAATATCGCGCTAACACGCACGTCGGGGGTTAACTGAATTATTCACGAATATATCGATCGACCCTGTAATTTACTTAGTCCTAATTATTAAGACTTGAATTTATAAAAAATCAAAGCAGAAATCTCTAGTTTTTAATAATTCAATGGCGTTCAAAAATAAGTTGTTGAACGCAACCGATGACGTCACGTTCAAAATTAATTAGTAATTTCGATTTTTACAGTTGGCGTTTCTGCAGGTGCCATCTGACGTTTCGTGTTTTTTCTGTTTTGTTTTGAGGTTACATTTACTCACATTAGTTTATGTTTTTAAAATGTTCGTCGCAATTTACTATTTCTGATGTAAAACAAATAACCACATTTGTACTTAAACTTTCGTTTCAATTTTTAATAAATATTATAACTGCGCGTTTCTTTTCCATCGAAGAAAGGGAGGCGCAATGAAAACTTGTAGGTTATGTTTGTACCAAGGCGACGACAAACAGGTCCTGTCCGTGTGGGATTGTCACGTAGAAGATTTGGCAAGTAAAATTCTCAACTGCGTCTCCGTAAATGTATTTAGAAGTGATTCAGACGCGCGGCAGCCTTGGCTTAAATGTGTAGTTTGTAGATCACTAGAGACGATGAACTGCCTACATGCGCCTGCCTTTCCTGCATCCACCAGGTGACCCAGTGGGTAATGTTCAAAGAAACTTGTGAAAAATCGAATAGCATTCTCTTAAGTTCCTACTCACAGAGGGAAGTGTGCCCTGAAGATACACACTACATATACAGAGATGAGCAGAAGCTGCGCAAAAGCAGGCGCAGGAGAGCACAGCAGAAATACGAAATAGATTCGGATTCAGACGACGAAGACAAACACGATGATACTACATACTTTGAAGCTGAATACTACGTGAGTTTCACCTTCCTTCTTTGAACTGCATCACTAAATTCGTTGTTTCGTCCTTCATTACAGAAGAACTTCTTCAAGGCCATTGCTGAAGAAATTCTTGTGTAAGACTCGAAACCAGCCAAGCTGATTTACTTACTTTTGCAGGACTTTGAGTGCAAAATCGAGCTGACGGAAAGCACCTACAAGTGTAACATATGCGCGGAGGAATTCGACAATTGCTTCGACTATTTAGACCATCAGATTTTACACGATGGACAATCGGTGTTTCACTGTGATAAATGCCCCAAGATTTTCAATCGGCGGGAAGACTTGGTCGAACACGACAGGAATCACAGGCAGGCCTGCCCGCATTGCGCCAAAATGGTTCTAAAAAGCAGCATGAAACTGCATCTGATTAAACACACCGACCGCCACATGTAAGTAACAACAAAACTTTAAATCGTTTCAAATATTTTTACGTTAATTGTAGGTGCGTCCAGTGTTCCGGACGCTTCAATTCTCGTGCAGCCTTAGCCCAGCATGTAATAACCGTCCACACCGACATAAAAAATCACATCTGCGAGACTTGTGGCAAGAGATTTTCCTCGCAAACAGCGATGCGAGTTCACATGAAATCTCACAGTGACCAGCGCCTCTACTCTTGTAACCTATGTACGTATGCAGGCCGTACTGCGTCTGCTCTCTACGTACACATGTCCACGCACGCAAACGATCTCTGCGTCTGCGAAGTCTGTTCGAAAACGTTCAAGAGCAACCGTAACCTAAACGACCACCTGAGGAGGGTGCACAGCAAAGAGAAGAAGCACGAGTGCTCCTACTGTAAAAAGAAGTTCGTTGATAAGTACATGCTGCGAGTGCATGTGCGATGTCACACTGGTGTAAGGCCCTATCAGTGTAAGCACTGCGATAAGGCCTTTATAAGGTCTGACGGGTTGAAAGAGCACTTATCGACGCACGGGCAAAGAATTATGCACGACTGTAAGGAATGCGGAAAGAAATTCACTTCGAAACGGGGTGTTACAAGACACACTTGCACCTCGATTGCATAAACTAATTTTACAATCAAATTGTATTTGTAAGAAAAATAAACGCTTTTTATCTATAAATTTTTAAGAAATTACTCACTTTCTTTGGAGTAGTATCGTGCAAAGCATTTCACCATTTTGTATTGGGGAAAGTGACTTTCCAAGAGTCAGTTCTAAAGCAACTTTGATCTTATGACAGCGTTATTATTATGAAAATTGACAAGTGCTTAATATTGCAGAGTATAAAAAAAAATCAAATTACATATTAACCTCAGTCCTTCCTCCTACTCCAAAATTTCGATTTTATGTTGATTATGATCGATTCCAAAATGCAGTTCCTTTCCTTTCTGGTACGCCCAGGACATTCGTTGAGTACTGAAGGCAATCCCGATTTCCCCATTTTTACCAACAGTTATAGCCCCAGCACTATTTTTCAGTCTTTCAGTCATGTTCTGGATGCAACTCGAAGTTGCGTCCTGCGCAGACTTTCCATTTTCCATCTGCTTCATAATGGCGTGAGCCAAGCAGAATTTTGCAATGGACTCGCCATGTCCCGTCGTCGACACGGCCCCCACATCATCATCAGCGTAAGTTCCACTCCCAATCAAGGACGTGTCACTGCAACGCCCCACCATTTTGCCCTCGTAACCACCGGTTGAAGTCGCGGCAGCTACATGGCCACTTGAGTCTACGATGACAGCCCCTACGGTGCCTAACTCCGAAGACCCATCAATTAATTTCTTCTTGAGGGCTTCCAGGGTGCTTCTGCTTTTCTCAGTAACCAAAGCACCAGGTGGGAGAATCGTAAGACCTTGCTCCTTAGCGAATTTCAATGCGCCGTCTGCAGCTAAGAGGATGTGCGACGTGTTCTCCATTACCTTGCGGGCTAGAGTGATGGGGTTCTTTACGTCCTTTACGACAGTTACTGCCCCTGCACTTAAATCCTTTCCTAGCATTATACTGGCGTCCATTTCTACTTCGCCTTCGAGATTAAGTACGGATCCTTTACCTGCGTTGAAATTTTCATCGTCTTCGAGTAAACGCACCGCTGCTTCTACAGCGTCCAAAACTGACGAGGTGGAAAGGAGCACCCTGTGTCCTTCCTTCGCGGCGGACTTGACGCCCGCCAGTAGTTTCTTTGCAAAGTCTTCATCGTTTACTGTCCTTGCACCTCCGTGGACCAAGATCACCGGCTCCATTTTGTGAGACTACGTGCTGAACGTTATCTGTACGCGTATGTGTACTTAAATAACATAAATGTAGGTCAAACAATCCAATTAATTGTATTTTTAACACGTAAAAAGCACGAT
Organism: Serrognathus titanus; assembly: GCA_039766575.1. Taxonomy (NCBI): domain Eukaryota; kingdom Metazoa; phylum Arthropoda; class Insecta; order Coleoptera; family Lucanidae; genus Serrognathus; species Serrognathus titanus. The sequence goes on along the minus strand of CM077911.1, from coordinate 16,815,165 downwards.
TTGTTTGAAAAAAATTCTCTGGCTTTGTTACAGTTTACTGTATTACCGACTCCGAAATTCTTTACTTAATACATTATAAAATTTGGAAAAAATCCTCTAGCACCGAAATTTTGTAAATAAAACCACATTTATTAGTTTAATTTACTCTAAAGTAACTTGCACTGTAAAGAAAAAATGCAATCACTATATGCAGAAAGCCCAAGAGATGGCGCCACAATCGCTTGGTGAATTTTCATTTATGTTTATATTGTAAGCAAATGTGTAGTAAATCTGGAAATGATGGAATGCAAAATAATTAATCTCGTTTCATAAGCATGAAAAATTCAGTATGCTAATAGCACATGACAGGAAAAGAGGAGGAAATAGCCACTAAACGTATTGTTGAAGGCCAAAGGGGGTACCGTGTCCAAGGGTTGCCAACTTGTTCACAAAATGGCGCCAAGTTTTGTTTCCTTGGATGACTAGAGATAGAATTTGTTGAATGAAATAGCACAAATTAGCCGCCAGTCGCCAAATAAGATATTTAAGCGCCAAGTGTGTATAAAATATACCCCAAATGGCGAAATTTTGCCCAATTTGGCAACCCAAGGGTATCGCTACTTTCGTATGACCACTGACAACATTACCATTAGAGTCGTCTGTGGTATAACCAAAGCATACAGAATAAACCTTAATTTAATAAATAAATAATGAAATACAAATAAAGTTTAAATTTCCGCGCGCACAAACAGCGCCACCATCACGGTGGCAGTCAAAAATGAAATTCGCGTTCTTTTCGGACTGCGAATTTAAATTTAAACATATGCAACAATTCGAACACATCGTGTAGTTTCATTCTTATAAATAAATCAAGTAGAAATATCTTATTCATATTCCACTCACATCGTATTTACTGTGGACCTATTTTCACGTTCTCACAAACTGAACTGTACTACCGCCATCAACCGCTTCACCCGTGTTTAATGTTTCTTGTTGAAGTCAATAGATGTCACCGCATCGCCGACTGATTTCTTTTTAAAAAAGAATATTTTTAACTTTCATTATAATGCGCACCGTGTAATTTAAAATTCAAATACTTCTTCCAAAGTCCGCTCTCACATGAATACGTTACTATAATTATCTTACACAATAATTAACATAACCTTTTTTCTTTTGAAAATGCAAACTAGGTCGTCTAACTGCACAAAATGAATAGAAATGGACGGGCCTCGAATTATCCTACTCTTCAGCGGAAAACGCAAATCAGGAAAGGATTACATCTCGGAGAAATTAAACGCGACGTACGTGACCCCTTTTATTTATAAAAATAATAATTTGAAATCCATTTCAGTCTTGGAACGGACACATGTGGGATACTCCGAATATCCGAGCCACTCAAAACTCATTACGCGAAAGTAAATAATCTCAATCTAAACGAGCTCATGAGCGATCAACCTTACAAGGAAAAGTACAGGAGAGACATGATCGTGTGGAGCGATGGAATTCGAAGTAAAGAACCCGGGTATTTTTGTAAAGCCGCTTGCGAAAACGGTCAGTATTTTGCATACACACCAATACCTTTAATTACCCGATATTTCAGCTGAAATAAAACCTGTGTGGATAATAAGTGACATCAGGAGAAAGACCGACGTAATTTGGTTCAAGCAAAGATACGGCAGTAAAATAAAAACCGTTCGAATAAACGCAAGCGAGGAAGTTAGATCTGAAAGGAGGTGGACGTTTAAGCAAGGTTAGTCGAAATATTCCACCTACACATTTAATTGCGTGTGGTTTTAGGTGTGGACGATGTAGCTTCAGAATGTGACCTCGATGATTACACTGACTGGAATTTAATTATTCAAAACAACAGTGCAGAATCATTTGATGAGGGCATGCGTCAATTAATGACTCTCGTAAACATGTAGTATTATAATTATTAAAGATTACACTTTTCGATTTCGTGTTGGTTGTGATCGATCCCGAAATGAAGTTCATCCCCTTGCTGGTACGCCCAGGACATTCTGTGGGTGCTAAAGTCAACCCCGACTTCTCCATTCTTAGAAACTGTAATAGCTCCGGCTGTGTTCTTCAATCTTTCAGTCATCTTTTGAATGCAGCAAGCAGTAGCATCCTGTGTAGATTTGCCGAGTTCCATCATCTTCAAAATCGCGTGCGCCAAACAGAATTTCGCGATGGTTTCTCCATGCCCCGTCGTCGATACAGCCCCTATGTTATCATCCGCATAAGTTCCACTGCCAATGATACAAGTGTCACTGCTGCGCCCCGCAAGTTTACCAGCTCGCCCTCCTGTCGACGTTGCTGCAACCACATGTCCTTCAGAATCGACGGCAACCGCACCAACCGTTCCCAATTCAACCTGCTCCTTTTTTAATTTCTCAAGAGCCGACTTGGTTTTTTCTGTAACCAAAGCACCAGGGGGCAGAATTTCTATGCCCATGGTTTTAGCAAATTCTACTGCGCCGTGCCCTGCTAATAGCACATGAGGCGTGTTCTCCATGACTTTGCGGGCCAAAGTGATAGGGTTCTTAATGTCCTTGACCACGGTAACTGCTCCGGCATTTAGATTAGACCCCACCATAATGCTGGCGTCCATTTCGACTTCGCCTTGCAAATTTAAGACGGATCCTTTGCCTGCGTTGTAGAGTTCATCGTCCTCCAGGAAGCGTACAGCAGCTTCGACTGCATCTAGTATTGAGCTGGTGGACTGAAGGACTTTGTAGCCTTCCTGAGCGGCCAGTTTAACTCCTTGCAGGTGCCTTTCTGCCACTTTATCACTGATTGTTCCTGCACCACCGTGCACTAAAACAATCGGCTTCATATTTCCTTTGATGTTAATAAATGTTTTTAATTTATTACGTCACGAGTTCACTGCGTTTTTAAATACCAAAGAAAAGGAATTTCCTTTTTTTTTAAGTTCGAGTATCCTAGTACCTAGTGACTTTTAGTTTCAAACTTCAAGGCGAAGTTTACTGTTGGTCGCACTGCATTGTTCTGAGATTTGAAGAAAATCCTCGACGTGTAATTTTATAAATTAAATTCGTTTACAAGCTCTTAAATTTTATTTAAAAGGCTCGTAGTAAAAAAAGAAAAGGAGATGAGGTATCTCAAGAGTCCTACCCATTTGAATTTGGCGCCCAATTCACAACGCGGCTAACTTCACACGTCATTCGAAGTGTCAATGTCAATATGTCGTAGAGTTGTCGGTAGTTTAGTTTCGAGTTGTTTGATGTTCCCAAAGAAGCATTTTCAATGAAAGAAGCGTCACCCCCAGTTTCAGCCATGGCTACCCCGACAAGCAGCAGCGGAAACTTGGTCGACGAATTCGAGGAGGCGTTCCAAGTAATGTCAAGTCGGTTAACTCGCCTCTCTAAATTGTCGCAATTTCGTTTTCAGCATTGCCTAAACGTCCTGACCAAGGAGGAGGTCGTCCCCGTCACGGACAAGGACGAGATCCGCGTGGAGGTAGAACAGACCACCCTGCGCTTCATCGATTTGGCTCGTCAGATGGAGGCGTTCTTTCTTCAGAAGAGGTTTTTGTTGTCGGCTTTGAAACCCGAGATGGTAGTCAAGGAGGATATTAACGAGTTGAGGCTCGAGCTGGCGCGTAAGGAAGATTTTTTAAAGAGGCATTACGAGAAGATTGCGCTCTGGCAGAATTTGCTGGCCGATTTGCAGGGGTATGCAAAGAGCCCGGCACAGGGAACGTCCACGCCAGGTATAATGAATAATGGGAGTTCGGTGCCGCCCTCTCCGATAACTGGGATTCCTGGGAATCAAACACCGAATTCTATGGTGGCCGGAATGCAGAACGTAATGCAACAGCAGATGCAACAACAACAGTTGCAGCAAATGCAGCAGCAACAGCAGCAATTGCAGCTGCAGCAGCAACAGCAAATGCAACAACTACAACAACAGATGCAGGTAGATCGTCGTTGACCTCAAGAGCATGACTTATAGTAGAAAATATATGACGTAAAGAGAACTCTCGCGATAGTCTTACAACTGTAGTATTCCGTGTCTAATCTCAGGGTTATAATGCAATATATACAAATGATTTTCGTGATATAGATCCGATAGATTAATGTGTACATAGTAAACGCTGATCGTGTTGCTCAAATGTGCCTTGTATAGTTAATTCTCTGTATTTGTGCTGAAGACAGATTTTTGTAAGACTTATTAATCCTAAGCGTTAATTTAAATAAACGGTTCTAAACTAAACCTGGAGTTTTCTTTATTGATATATTTTGTACTAGAGTATGCTTCGAGGCCAAAAAAAAAAAAAATTACGACTTTTTGTTACAGGTGCCCCCAGGTATGGGCGGCTCTGTAGGGCCAGGCATGGTTTCCCCCCAGCAAGCGATGTTTATGCAACAGCAGGGTCTAGGCGGACCAAGAGGACCTTTTTCGCAGCAAGGACCCGGCGGTGTGCTCCAAGGGCCTTTAGCATACTTAGAGAAAACTACAAGCAATATAGGTACTTAATGGACGTTTAATAATCAGTAGATTTGAGGATGTGTGGTTTTTTTTAGGGATGACGGATGGGAGAAGGTGACGAGGACGCGGGAGGGGGCGTGGCAGAGGAAGGGGTAGAGGCAGAGGTCGTGGCCGCGGGGCTTTGCCTGATTATGTATCCCCCTAGCTCCACTCCCGCAGCCCAGCACATCTCGGATACACTCCTGCGGACCTTAATGCACTACTGACCGTATCCAACATAGATTTTAGTATTGCAGCATTTAAAGAAACCATATAACCGTTTGTAAACCGTTAGGTGATTACTATGCAAGGCCCAGAAATATTTTAAATATCAAACTACAGCCGGTTTTCTTTTAGTTCATCCTAGGCCTGTGGACGGACGGTTATAAAGGGGCCACTCCATTTGAAAGATGCTATTGATAGTACTCTCAACTTTTCTGAGAAACTATCAACAGCATCTCGGTAATGATTACTCTCAAATAGACGGGCACCTTAAATCTAAGCTTACTTTGATAAGATTCTCGTTTAATTTTGGTGTAGGTAACAGGGGCATTATTATGTACAAACAATCTCTACTTAATTAAGTCTTTCCCTTCTCTTAATCGACTGTAATTTCTTTTCCCGATCCGGATGCGAGGTGTGTTCATAAGTTTTAAGCACTCTTGAGAATGAATAAAAGATTCAGCATCTCACGTAGTTTGAAATTTAAAATATAATAAAGTCACTTCCCGACTGACCGTGAAGTGAACTGAATCTGAATCTCGACGACTTTTTAGTTCGTAAAGCCTGTGTCTTTAAAAAAAAAAAAAGTATGTAACGTTACCGAATTTCAAAATTGTGATATCCAAAATAAAGTTTTAATGCAGAAGAGGTTTGGGGGTGTGCTTGAATTAAATTTAAAAAATAAAACACTTGTATATTATCCCTAAAAAAAAATAATAATAAAAAACGAGGAAAGCTTACTTTGCATTCAGCTGCGACTCGATGAAATGTATTAGAGTTCTGGTGGGCCTTCCGGTCATTCCGCTTGTAAGATACGGGGTAGGATCATTGGGGCCCATCACTCCTGCGATGTCCAAGTGTAACCAATCAGTGTTTTCAGGTGCGAATTCCTTCAAGAACGCGGCTGCCGTGCATGATCCACCTCCACCCTTTCCTTTGCCCACGTTGTTCACATCGTACGCAGGATAATCTGTTATTAACTTCGTGTATGCCTTCCAAAGTGGCATGCGCCACACTCTGTCACCCGTCACAGATCCCGCCTTCTCCAGAACGCCATATAAAACATCCGAGTTAGTAAAAACACCCGTTGCAGTTGCACCGAGTGCCACACGCATTGCCCCGGTCAAGGTTGCAATATCCAAGACCCATCTCGGATTGAATTTCTTGCTGTAGCACAGCGCATCAGCCAAAATCAACCGTCCCTCTGCGTCGGTGTTGTCTACGCAGATGGTTTTTCCATTCATAGCGGTTATGACATCACCGGGCTTCGTGGCTGAGCCCGACGGCATGTTCTCAGCCAACGGAATCAACACTTTCAGATTGACTTGCAGTTTTAGCTCCGCGATGGCCTTCAACGTTCCAACGAGGCAAGCAGCCCCGCTCATGTCAGCCCGCATCTCATCCATCGAAGCCGCAGTTTTCAAACTAATCCCACCCGAGTCGAAGGTAACACCTTTCCCAACGAGAATAAACGGAGGGTTGTTATCGCCACGGTTATTGTAGGTTAGCTCGAGGAATTTAGCCGGCTCGTGTGAGCCCTTCGTCACAGACAGAAACGAATACATCTTCTGTGCTTCCGCCCATGCCTCATCGTGTATTTCGATTTGCACTCCGAGGTTTGCAAGCGCGTCAGCCGCGTTCCCGGCGAAAATCGTGGGGGTCATCAAATTCGATGGCGTGTCCGCAAGGTGACGGGCTAAATTTTGGGCTCGAGCCTTAGTTACACCTTTGCCCCAGGGAATTTGGATGGCCCCGAGGGTGTACGGGTTCACCACGGGGGCCTCCTCCTTTTTCGTTTTGTATTCCTGAAATTTCCAAGTCGATAGGACACTGCCTTCGGCTGCCGATTCCGGGTCACCGAAGTCTTCGACGTGGATGTCTTTGATTCCCACTTCGGCCAAAGCTTTGCATCCATCTGAAAACACGAGGGTTAATACGAGAGGCTGTAAACTCGATGCTTGTTGTGGTACTTGACGCAGCAATTCGCACCGCTTCTTTATCCTTTTCGATTCTTTCGATTGCATCGTATCCCTTGTTGGGTTTTCCTATGTTAACGACGGCAACGCCCTGGTACTCTTTGTCTAACCCCCAAAACACATAGTTTTTTCCTTCTTTTAATTCATTGCCAGCTCTGTAAATAAGAAATTGCCTTGGATGATTGATTGATTGAAAGGCGTAAAGCTGAGGGATTCGATAAAATTTATTTATTGCTAAGATTAGATCTACAACAGCGATAAACGTATAGAGATACATCAGCCGAAGAAACAGAAGACGAGAACGAACTTAATTACACATTAATTTCGAAAGTGTAACACAAACTTCCTTAACGGCTATTATTATTATTATTATTATTACATCAACAACAACAACAACAACGAATGCACGTCTTCGCGTGAAGGTAAAATCGAATAAAAAATATTTCTCCCTCGTTCAGTGAGAGGGACATACCAAGTAATTTATTCGTAACCATCGAAATCATCTAGCTTTTTTACGGACAACAATTTCTTTTTCTTTTTTTTTTTTTAGAGGGATAACATCGTCTAAAATTACTTTATACAGTCGAAATACATCACTAAAGCCTATTCACATATATACAGTAAACGTTTAACAAAATTACACTTTCTTCAATGAAAAAAATACATCTCAAAAATTTCATAAGCACGAATTTATCTCTGCATGTTTCCCAGTCTTTTAAACTTAACACCGCACGAATTTTTTTTTTCCTCTAACGGACACATTCAAGTCATTTTTTTTTTTTGGACACTTAATGATGATTGGCACACATATTGCTAGAATAAATTACCTCCTAGAATGAGCAATATTTCTGACTGGTTAGGACAAAACATCGGATTACGATGATAAAACGTTACAAACACCGACACTACTTTCCTTTTTTTTACTATCATTATCGTTACACGTGTATTAATTAATTAATTAATTAATTTAATGAATATTTGTGCGCATTATTGAACAGTTGTTTGTATTACATATGAGAGAAAATAACGACGAGGTATCACATAAAAACTCAACTCGAACTACTCTAACGCCAACGAAACACGAGGATGGCGATATAAAAAACACTCATGATTGTCCTAAATGTGAATGCACTTGAACGATGAACTTTAAATCAGTTCAAGGATGTTGATGATTCCTTGACTGTTTGCTGCGACGACCACATTAGAGTTTTGCTTCCAACAGACGGCTGAAACGAACTCGTTCGGTTCATCCTCGCGACGCTCCTGCTCTAAAATACCACGCACCGCCTCGAATTTATGACTGAACAATTTCTTGGTTAAACCCTTGTAGTAGACGTAAAGGGCGTTGTTCTCTGAACCACACGCAACATAATCACCATCCGTAGCCAACCCGACAAAGTTCTTTTCATTTATATGCCCGATGAACGATCTCAGGCAATAGGGCTTATTAATATTCCACATCTTCAATTGTGAATCCGTGGATGCCGACACAATTTCTTCGTTATTCAGGAACTTAACGTAACTCACGGCTTTCTTGTGGCCTTTAAACACAGTCACTGCCTCCTTCATGTTCCTCAAATCATAATAATGGACGCAGTGGTCGGCACTACCGAAAGCCAAGTGGTATGAACTGCGTGGATTAAACTTAACACAACAAACGTTCGCTTTCGCCTCCAAAGTCGCGATGGAGTGTTCCGCATTCAACGTGTACAACTTAACCCTCGCATCGTCGGAGCCAGACGCAATCAAACGAGTGTCAATGTCGTTGAAATCGACGCTCCAACAACGCTTTTCGTGTTCCTGAAACGTTTTGGTCCTCTGCCCGGTACTCGCATCCCATATCGTGACGGTCCCCTCGTAATCACTGGACGCCAGCATACCCTTGTGGTAGCTATTCCAAATCACGCAAGAAATCTTCGAGTTCGACAGCATTTCTATGCACGGGTAGTGTATGTCGACGGAGTCTCGAATTACAGCCCCGTAATCAAACACTTTAATGCGCTTGGTCACCCCGGCTATCGCAAAAAACTCATTGTCCTTATCAAACTCGATACTCGACACTATAGTCGAGTTATTAAACAAGTCACTCGAGTAATTTAAAGTGGCAAGCAGGTGCAGGGAGTTGTACCTCGAGAACTTGACGAGGTTCTCACGGAACTCATCCAGGCCAGAAGTCGAATCCGCAGATAATTTCCCGGCCTTGTCGATCCCGAATAAATCTTGCGAGCGTGTTGTGAAGTAACACTGAACGAAATCGTCGAAGTGAGCGTGCATTCGACGTCTCCTAGCAGCCAACGACGATAACCCCCCTTGTTTCGCAGGGGTCTCAGAACTACTCGCTTCTTCCTTTTTGTTCATCGTCGATCCTATATTATCTATGAGATCAATCATTTCTTTTTTCATGGCGGTCACAGTTGCATCGCCTTCTGATGCCGATACAGCACGCTCTACGTCTTCTAAAGTCGGGCATTTACTGTGCACTTCTTTGAGTTTGTTTTCGACTTCCTCGATGTCCCGCTCGATTAAAGCAACTTCCTTAATCACCCTGCTTTTTTGTTCCTTCTTCTGATGCAGCAAGTGCGTGAGGAACTCTAAAAGCAACTTGTTTTGTGCAGCGCATGATTCGGCTTCCAGTAGTTGCTTGCGCTGTGTTAAAATCTCCAACATCACGTTCACATCCGGCAATGTTAGGTTTTGTGATTCAGAAGCTATGAAATCCCTCAAGCCGTCTGCGGGGCCGGAAAACTCCGTCGAGCTATCGCGTGTCATCCCCAGAGCTTCCAATCCGTTCATCCTCAACTTGTGCTTCTTTATGAGATCGTTGAGTAAAAAGTTGGGGAAAATCATTTCTTCGCTTGTGATACTCGCGTTGCACTTAGGGCACCGCTTCAACGTCTCTATCGACTTGGTGATGCACGTGTAGCAGAACGTATGCCCGCACTTGGTTATGTAAGCCTCTTCGATCAAATTAAAACAGATCGGGCAGAGAAAATCCAGACTTTTATCGTCGAAGGACGCCGCACCTGTGGCAGAGCGTTGACGTTTCGGAGTGCGGATGGACGAACGATTTGTGGGGACGTTCGAGCCGCTGTGCGAGGAAGCAGAGCTGCTTCTGCCATCGCGGTTCGTCGCCATTTTTTTTTTTTAATGAATCAAACGAGTTAAAAGAAGGCGGACACTGACCTGAAACAGTTAAACACTCGTCACCATCGAGCATGCACGTCTAAACAGGCGGAGGTTAATAATCGAGCTACTTGGATGAAAAATAACTTTTCTTGTTTTGTTTGGGAACGGACATGCACAACAGTTTCAGGTCAGATGTGAAAGACAAACTTGGGGGGGAAATCGAATAAGAAGCAAAAAAAAAACAGTGACGGTCTCAATGTGCACTTACAAGTTGAGAGAATCGATGAGTTTTCCACTTGAAATTTCATTGAACTTTTCAGCCGTTGGCGTCAACTGTAGGTCTTTACCATCTGCACCGTAGACCCCCAAAACTAATCCCTTCTGCAAAGCAACACAATAATTAAAATGCAATTCAATTACTCTATGCGAAATACCTTCACTGTACTGCTATATCTTCTTGTAAGTAGGGTAGGTGTTAACCTCAATAGTTGCCCATATTTTACAGAGAACGCCATCGTACGAGTACGCGTTTCGATCGCGTGTGCGATGTCACTTTGCACTCATAAATTACATAGGAGACGCTGAAACGATGCTAACGTAATTCTTTAATACAATTTATCACTGTACGTTGCATAAAAATAAAATCTTTGAAATTGATTTCTGACAGCACCTTGAAACACTTTAAACCGATTATAGATTACTTTTTTATCGACTTATTCAACTGTCAAATGATTGGGGTACGTTCAGAAATGAAACATTCTGAGAATACATTCAGGAATCTGTACTTTCACTTAATAAATCACATAATAACGTAATTTAACGACGCTAATATAATAATTTACCTTTATACGTTGCAAATAAAAAGAGAGCCTTTAAAATTGAACACCTTTAAACCGAAGACTTCAAACCGATTGTAGATCACTTTTTTATCGACGTATTAAAAGTCAAATGATCGGAGTACGTTCAGTTATGAGCTACACTACCCAAAGAACACGTTCAGAAATTGAAATGGTTGAAGTTTGTAGTTAGAGCGTTGAGTTGCCAACTTAAGGGATTTCCCCCTAAATTTAAGGGATACTTTTTTCAAGGGATCTTTCAGGTTCTTTTTTAATGCGCATACAGATATGAATACAGGGATATTTTGTCCTTTGATATTGGGAATGACCTTATTCAAAGATATTTGAGACTTTATAACAGTATTAATTAAACTGCTTTGAACTAATAAAAGCAATTTAATTTTTTGTCTGGACTTTTCAAGATATGAATGTAATTACGTGTAGTTGTTTGTTAAAAATTAAAACAATGAAAATCAGACTTTACTCTAGTGACAGTTATTATGAATTTTTAAGATTTATCGGAACTGGTATTTCTAATAATATTCCTTGCGTCTCAACTTATTATTTTTTTATAAAGCAAAGTATAAAAAGATTTGTATAAAAATAAAGGATACACACTTTCTCAGAGAGTATTTTAAAATAATTTATGTTTCAACCGGCTAAGCTTATGCCCAATTTAAAGGCCACATCTATCACATTCTGAGGAACACTATCCTGATAGCAAATGTAAACTTCTCGAGGGTAAGGCATGTAGAAGAGCCGCCTGCAAATTACTCAAGATTGCAATCTAGTTTAATTTTTTTTAATTCGGTAACGTACCCAATGACCCAGTAAGTAATTTTAAACGGCTTCTTAACACCATCATCCTGATATTCACATTCGAATAGCGTACCGTGCTCTTTTATGGCAATCAAACTCTTATTCATCACCGATTTAGACATATCCTGTGCTGGCATATTCTACAAGCAGTATATTACACAACGCAATACATTCTATCGTTAACGGTTACTTTAAAACGCAAAGTATTCTGAAATAACTTATGAATTTTCTGGCAACAACTTCTGAAGCAATTCAATACCGAATCCAAGGTTGGGGAGTTAACACTGCATTCAGGGGGGCAGACCAGCATTCCCTCGACGCTATCAAATTGGACGTATTGAAACAACACGTTTTCGATTCCATTCGTTAAGCGCAAGGGCTGCGCTTCCTCCGACTCGTTTAGTAATGCATGACGAAAGTCTGATAAATCATAACTGCCATTGCTCATTTGACTTCCCTCCTACAACAAAAACCTATTTTTATAAACTTTGATAAATAATGCAAAGGTACCCTATAATCATCAACGTCAGATTCTTCTTCGTCGGAGTCCATGAAATTCTTTCTCTCCCTGATGGCTCGCCTCCCCAAAACAGGCTCGTCGCTAACCTCGCTTCTTTCGCTGTAACCCCCCTGACTTGTCGAGTCTTCCGAGTGCGCTTCATCATCATGAGGCAGAGAGTAAAGGGGGCCTTGATCGGAACTCCTGCGTTTTAGTATCGAAGTGACTTCCTGCTTTTTCATGATCGGACTCGGCTCCTTGTTTTGATTGGGTGAGGTGGATTTCGTAAAACCTTAAAATATAAGTTGAATAAGTCGAAGGGGTCTTCAGAAATGCTCACTTAAAAAATCTGGCTTTCGCTTTAGAACTGGAACCTCGGGTACGACGACTTGCGTTCCTGGGTTCGTCCCAATCCAACGATCAGCAATTTCAGGCACGCCCAGTTCCTGCACGTGTGCTAGAGTGGCCTGGACTTCCTCGACGTAGAACGCATCCGGCCCCATGTTTTCTTCAGCTGGCTCGGTGCAGCCGCCAGCTTCCATTATCACAGCCAGTAAGTCCTAAATGCAATTGTGAATGAATACTACGCTAGTTTTAACTGCATCTTACTTTTCTGCTTCCTATGATGAGTAAGTATCGTCTACCGAGTGGGACTTTGAAAGGTGACAGCTTGTTTTCGATACCTCTATTACACGAAAAAGGAAACACCTCTCTCCAGAGGACCAACGTCTTCAACGGTTCACTGCGAGATAGGTGGAACAGTCCTTGCTGGCGGCAGAAAGAGTGCACGTCGATTAAATCACCATGAATCAAGTGAGAGGCAAGTAGGTAGCCAGAATGGTAGAGAGCACTGCCTAAAATAGTGAACAATCGTTGGCAATCCAATGGGTCTTCGTTCTGCAAAATAAAATAAAAGTAAAATGCATGACGCTTTCCAAGGGGACTCACCCAATCTCGATAGTCGCTTGCTTCTAACTCGGTTAGGGCATCGTCGATTTGCATTTGGACGTCACTCGGAAGTGTTATGAAGTGAGCTGCGGGTAAAACACTCTCGAATTGTGAGGGCACAGCCAACATAGCTTTCGCCGGCAATTCCTGTGCTTGAACCCACGCATCATTGCTTAGTATTCGCGAGAAGACCCTCGAGAAGAAATGATCGGCATGTCGGTGGAATTCCCCGTTTTCAAAACACCTCTCAACTGATTGATATGTAAATTCCAACGTTCTTATAATCTCATTGCTTAAAAGCACAATTTCCTTTTCAGAAACTCGGTTGTCCGGCAACATAATCAGAAGTAACTTGCTCCCGGAAATATTGTAAGTAACGTGTGCAAGTCGGTTTCTACACATGAGGGAAGTGACTTGGGGTTTGGAGTGCGTCACCTCATTAAGCAGGTGGCTCAGAGTTATGAAAACGCCCCGTGAAGTGCACAGCAAATTCTTTTCGTACGGCTTAGGATAACAGTACAAGACTCCTTCGAATTCAGGCCCTGCCTCACTTAGATTCTCCATGTTTATAAAAACAACCCCCACAGGATGCTTTATCAAAACAGATGATAATACCTTCTCGTTATCCGCATTGTAATTCAGCATCTGCTGCACGAAATTCGAGTGGCTTTTAATCTCGTTGGACGGTGGGTCTTTAGTAACTTCAACTCCGGTCACCCTCTGCAGAGTAAGGATGACTTCCTCCTTCACAACGGCTTGCTCTAGAATGCCATTGACGTTGTGCACGTTTACTTCGATGGCATTGATCGCCTTGAGCCATTCGCCGATTTTTATATTGCTGTCGTTCTTTGTGTCTCCACCGGATGTAAAGCCAGAAATCATGACGCGATTCCCATCAGGGAATGAGCTGATGGTGACTCCGAGGAGCGATTCAACCAGCGAAGTCCTGCGGCCGAACTTGAAGCAGTTCTCCTGGTTCAATGGGATTATGATCTCCTTGATTTCGCCCTCCTGGTAATCCTGGAATGTCACCTTGTTCGGCTCTTGTGCAATGTCTGAATTGCGATGGAATTTTTTACTGTGTCGCTTACTGTCGTGGCGTCTCAGCAGTTTCAGGAATTTGCTGCGAGTGCTCTGTCGCATGTGGTTTTTTGCGAACGGCTGGCTAGGCTTGGTTTCGGCCTCAGGATTCGCAGTTTGATTCACGAAAGGATGGCATTCTATGTAGAGGACTTGGCCTGACGAGTCTAAAGACGATTCCCATTCAGGTACAGAGCTGCAAGGACATACGTAAAGCAGGTTCTGTTTTGATGATGTTTTAATACCTTTCACTGTCCGAATAGTATGAACTGCAACTGGAATCGTCTGACCATTCTTCTAAGGAGCTATCATGGGTGTCTTCGGCGCGTTCTTTAGCACCTAACAAGCACTGTTGCTCACTCATCGTGTGATACCTGGTTTTTCAATCAGCAAACGTTAAAGTTGCTGTGCGAGGTCGTAAAATGCAGCGATTTAATTTATTTAAAAACGTGTTTGTGTTAAAAATGAAAAACTATAAAGGTTTCTGTCATAATAAATAATTAAACGTAAAGGGGTTAAACAGAACGCAAAGGCGCCAACCTGTCACTACAGGTAAAGCGGCGTGAAACGTCATAAATCTAACGTAAAAGTAGAAATAACTTGTGCCACTTATGGATAAATTTGAAGTTATTTATATTGTTGTATATGTTTATATTACAACTAGTCTATTGTGTTATATTATTCACATAAATAAGAAATTGCCGAATGAAAATGAGATAGTGGGACATATTTGGTTGTGTTGACGTTTGCCGCCGTCAAAGTTAGAAGTTGGTCAACTTTTCGCTTTCATCGTTCATTCTGTGATTGACGTTTGAATCTTTATATTTAACTTTCATTTGAATACGGCAGCCTGGATTAATAAGCACGAGTGCTCTACCTGGCAGGTCGCGTTTGGAAAAAGCTCGTACAGCGACAGTTGTTAGTGTGACTCCCTCTGTACAGTTTTGACTTACACAGATACCGTTGCCATAGTTACTACGTCACTTTGACATTTAATTTAAATATAAATTTGTAATTCTCAATGTGAATAATAAATCATAAATACCAAAGTGTTGTATAATGAATTAATTAATTCGCCGATGCTCTTTCATTTCATTTTACCAGCCAACAATTGAAGTAGTTTTATCTGCAGCGCGCACGCAAACATATTAATTACATTTCAAACGTGGGCTCTCGGTCGACTGATTTCATTATAAAGGCATTGTCTGTTTACCTTTTTCCGTGATAATCAGGGGTCAGACACTTATATGAGAGCTTTTAGTACCTAGCAAAATCAGGTAGTAATATTTCTCCAAGCTGATGGGAGGGCGCAGCTGAAGCAATTTAAATTTGGCGCTTCAGATTTGTATTGAATGTTGACACGCGTTCTGTGGAAACAACATTACATTTTGTGATATAAAGTGTGGTTATAAAGACAAGATCTGTGTTATTTCTTTGTTACTGTATAAATTATATGAAAGCTAGCATTGTGATTTGATGGAAAATATCTGCAACTTTTCCACAGATGGATATTAATCTGTGGGAGACAAGAGTTATTGGAAAGATGTCCAGAAATCGTATGTAGGAACTGCCGTGTATATCACCAGCATTTTAAGAACACTTTTGGCAGTATTTACTGAGTATTTACCAGGTAATACTTGCATGTAATTGTACGAAGTAAATAGTTAAGGTTAATTTATGAATGTTATTTAGAACCTCTCCAAAGGACGCAGCGTCCAAAAATGACATTCAACAGTTACACCAACAATGTATCTGCAATCAAAAACTTAATTGCAGAGACTCGTGCGGTGAATTTACACAATGGAATTGAATGTTTCAGCAATACATTCACTCTAAGTGACAACGAAATTATACCTCTGTTTGATGAACCACATTTACTGAAGGGTGTCCGCAATAATCTGCTGACATTTACATTTTAAAATAGATTCACAGAAGAAGGTAATAATACTTGCCAATTTACTTACTATTTAAGATAGTTGTTTCATACAGTTAATTTTTTCAGATTGCAAAGTGGCAGCATATTTATGATTCGTATAGAATGGATCCTTGTATAGGGAATATTAGAAGTATGCCCCGTTTAATTGATTATCATGTAAATCCTGCAGCAATAAGAAAAATGAAAGTGTCCTACTGTACTCAAGTATTCAGTAACTCTGTGGCAAAAGCTATTAATTTAATGGCATTTTCTGGTATGAGGTTCACAATACATATTTAAGTCTATCAACTCCAGCGCATATACTTTGTTCTTAGGATTAGTTGTCAATATGGGAGATGAAACACTGAAACTGGAAAAATCTACTTCGGATACTCCGGAATGCTGTCAGTTTTTTGACCAATTGTTTAACAGCTTGAATGGTAGTACTGTACATACAACAAAACAATGGAGGAAAGCAGTAAGAAAGATTACTGGTCATTTTGAATTTTGGACCAACTGTATCAAAATTTTGCAGACTATGTGTTTTGTAAATGGCCTGGGAAAGAAAATGCGTACACCATCACTAGAGAATTTTATATTTACACTGAAAAATTGTAGATTACTATTTTCAAAGTTATTTAACATTGGATTTAAAACACTCACGCCACGCACTTTTAATCAAGATCCCCTCGAGAATTTCTTTGGAAAAATTCGTTAAATGGGTTATAGAAATGTGATTCCCACGTTATCTTTACACCTTTATATAAAAGTGTTATGGTCAATACGTTAACAACTAAACATTCCTTGAAAGCAAACTGTGAAGATGATGATTCATCACTCTTTTTGTCATTAAAGAAATTCGTGATGCAGGTGATTTATGTTATTTTCTACATTGTTTCTGTACCTAATAGTTGTTAAGTTCTAGAATGCATCATCAAATGTGGAAGTAGCGGCAGTGGAACCCTTCACTGTTTCACAAATAATATGCAGTACATGAAGTGAATTTATGAAGCAACTGATGGTTTCTGTCATGAAAACATGAGTGTAGAATAGTTTTCTTACATACAATCCTTCATCAACATTTCACCAATTTACACACCTCAAGGCTTTTAATATCAATTCAACATTATTTTCTGTAATATAAGTTGTGCTACTTTCTACTCGAAGTATGTGTTCTAGTTAACAGTCGTAGTTGCATTATGTAAATCAGGTAATTAAACAATACTTCACTAATTTATCATTATAGTTATAAATTACCTATCAAACTTGTAATTATTATTATTATAGTACACAGCCATATACTTTCCAGTAGAATTGTCTTTATTTGTCACTTCATTATACTTTGTTAAATAGTATTTTGTGTTTTTTTATTTTCAAACATTTAATTAATTTACATATTTCAGTAACCAACCAGTACATTCAGGTTTAGACCTAAGGTTATTTTTTCTCCAGGCCGTGCAGAGGGCGCTTTACTTGGTATTCATTCTATGCATTGAGTGTCTCATCTAGTTATCTGTTATCTATGGTGATAATCAAGTTCAACGGCAAAGCTTTAACATCACACATCACGTTACGCAGGTATAAACTCGACCACCATTCAATAGTTTCCCACGAACGATGTTCATAATATAAACAATGACGTCATGTGTTTCTCGGGAAATTGTTCATTTCTGTAACCACTCTAACAGCTAAGTTTGCAGTGACGTCATGAACATAAATGCGTAGTACGTTTATTGTGGTTCTGAAGCGACTTAGGATGTGTATTGTAATTAGCAAATTGTATTCATGTTGTTTGTGGTTGCAAATTTTGCGTTCCGAAAGTAACACATTTCTGAAAAAGTTGATATTTACAGAACACGATTATTGAAATTTGATAGTTTCAGCAGCTACCACATCCATCACTATAAAAGCATGATTTTCTCTGGTTGATGTAATTATTGCTGTTTAGAGGTTAGGTTATAAGATTGAATATATATTTCTTAAATGGAAATATACTTTTTATTATATACTTTTGGTTTTTCATTACAAATATGATAATTTATAATTACAAATTACATTTTTCCATGAGAAAATAATTATAATGCATGAAAATAATAAGTATGTAAACAATTTGCAACAATTTTGTTTTCAGTGTTCATAAATTGTATTTCATGTTAAAATAATTCTTGAAAAATAAATTGCTCGCAATTTTTTGATTAAATAAGCACCAATTTTATGATATTTCTTTTATATGAAGTATATTTAATCCCTCTCACTGTCTTCACCACTAGTGCTGGAATCATTATTTGTTGATATAATTAATGGGGGAATGTCTTCAGTGTCAAATACAACTTCTCTGTCCCACCATTTTTTAATAACATCATCAGTATGTTTAATAGTTTTCGCCCACATTTGTAGAGTCACATGGTTCAACGCCTCCTTCCACATATCCACAGCTCTTGCCTGACCATACCCAGTGCTGTTCCTAGGTGCACAATTGTGCCAAAAGAGGCACAATGCTATGTCATTATGCACGATGGCACCTCTTTAACAAAAGTGGCACAATCTGACAAATTTTATCTTAAAATAAACTCGACATAAGAAATACTTGTTGACCACGCTCGCAATCGCAAATCTCGTAAGTTCGAGTTGACGTGAGAAGTGTGAGGCAGAGCGAATGCGTTTGAATGCATGTAAGAGTGAAAAAGTATGTACGGCAGTGAAAGGGGTTAAGAGAAGCGCTCGGAGTATCAACTCGAATGCGCTCACTTCCGGAATTAAAATTTTTTTATTTTATGATCTAGCATTAACATTGTCACAGTATAAATAATTAAATTACCCAGTACCGACACTTAAACGTCAGTGTCAAAAAAAGACGCTACATTGTTTGATACATTAAATACAAATGTAATGTAATTTGCAAATCAGTAGGTATCAAACAAAATGGCAATTGTGACTGTGGTACTTGGATATCGCTGCTGGGTGAATTTTTATTAAAAATAACTTATTTATAAAGATTGTTACTTTGTAAATGAATAAAGAATTATTTTTGGTTTCTTTACTTGTTTTAAATTCCATTTAAATTCGGCACGGCTACTACCTAAAGTGGCACACTTACAGCTTAGCCAACGGCACAACTGAAAATAGTCCAGGAACAGCACTGACCATACCCATCTCCTCCAACATGTCTGTTGTAATAAGTTTTACAAATACCTCAAATGTTTTCTATTATCATTTGTCGATTAAACTGCTATGATAACTGGCATTGTCCATAATTATCAAAGAAGGTTCCTTTAAATTTTTCAGTAATTGGTTTTCAAACCATTTTAAAAAGTTATTTTCATTCATTTCACCATGATAATCAGGTTTTTTGAATTTGAAGAAAACACCAATGAAGCTCCTTCAATAAAACCATTAACATTCCCTGCATGTAGTATAATAAATCTGAAAACAATAAATGATTTATGAAAATACAAGAAATTTAATATCAATTAACTAACCTCTTGCCATCACATTTCACTTTTCTTACACTCTTATAGCTGTCATCTTGCCAAGACCGTGTTACTGTACCGTTCTCAAAAATCCATGTTTCATCTAAATATACTGGCTGCCAGGAATTTTCAGAGTTTAAATTGTGTACATACGATTTTAAAAAATCGATTCTCGTTGAAGCTCCATTAAGGCTCGACGAGGATCATCTTTCTTATATTTAAATCCAATCTTTTTCAGGATTCTACCCAATGAATCTACTGATCCATTAAAAATTTGCCGTTCCTTCAGGTGCGATAAAAGAGAATGACGTGTAACATGTTGTCCTGCAAATAAATATAACGAAACATTCTTATACTTGCACTGAATACAAAAGAACTTGCTTGATTTGTACATATCATATATTGCATTTCTTATTGCTCCCTGTTTTGCTTCACTAATGTCGCACACAGGTTTTGTCCGTAAACGTTTTTTAGGAGGGCTTTGTAACGGTGTATTCTCTTTCACGGCTTTCGATATGGAATGCACTGTTCTTAGACTAAGATTCAGTCCATCAGCAACTCTCTGTTCATAAGATTAGCATTAATTATATGTAATAAAATAACAACTATACACAAACCTCACAATGCTTAGGTTCAATAAGGGTCCACCGTTAACTTTTTCTCTTTCAAAATATTTAATCAAAGAGGCAACTAACATCCTTGGATTGGCTATGCAGTGGTTTTGGCATTTTAGTCCTAATAAGAACTGACACGAAACAAGAAGAAAGCGAATATAATTTAAGAAACTTGAACACTCAAATACCATAACCACAAATGTCAAAATCATGAAGTCGTACGAAAGGCAGATATGTAAACGTATAATCAGGGTTCCAACTCTCTAACATAATATACATCCATTTTTATTTATTTATTTCATTATTATTTAAATAAGAGTAAGTTGCTGCAGTAAATGTGAATCCGATTTAAAAACGCTATATAAATGCATTAAATTCTGTATGTTACATGCTGAAATAATTTATTGTATTTTGCTTCCATTGAATTGGTACCTAATACGTCATTAACTACGTAACTGCAAACTTAGCTGCGTTTCCGTATACTTTGGTTCGTCGCTAAGATATGCTTTGTGATCCCCATTTGGCAGGCATATTTGTGGCGGCAAAATTGAAATTTAAATCGCGGGTAACTAACTACCCTTTCACAATAGTGTTAATGTTAATGGTAACGTAATGTTATAATGGTAATAACCAGAAGATGATGTCAGACATAGAATGTTCACAATAATGTTAGCAGTGATGTTAACGTAAGATGTTGATGTTAAAGTCCAGAAATTTTCTGGTTGTTTAACATCATTAATAACATTCGCCAATGAATATGCGTCTGCGGCGCATGCGTATGTAAACTATCGCAGATAAATTATATTTTATAACCTTAACCCAAATGCAAAATACATGTTGAGCTATCAACGTGCGTTTCGGTAGTTATGTATGGTGCAAATTTATTAAAGAAATTCGCCCAATACAACATGGTTATCGAAGTAACCACATCTTTACGTTATCGTTGACTTGATAATTGACGTTACATAAAAAATAAGCTCGCATTCTCCGCCTACCTTTGGGAGGGAAATTCAAAATACATAACATCAGTAACGTTGTTGTGAACAATGCAACAACTAACATTACCATTACCTTGCTAACATTATTGTGAAAGAGCACTAGGAGGTGTAACGCAAAATTTAAAATGCATATTAATCGCACATTATAACCGTACGTCACATTATCATGTCCTGGCTCCACTTTAAACTTACTCCCCTGTTACTGTCAACAAACTGCCATATTGCAGAAACTGACCTACCGTAAAGTGGTAACTTCCGTCAAATGTAACCCCCTGTTGTAGCTTCATTCCAGAGAGATGCTTCATTCCTATTAATTCTTAACGCGTTGGTATTACTTATTGGCAGTAACATATTGAAGCCATCATAGATGGCAGTACTTGTACTTCTTTTTTAAATTTCCAAAACTAATTTTTTTGCAAACTGGTCTTAAATTATTTACAGAAGTGGAAGAAAAAGAACGATTAATTTTATAACTTTTATTACACATAAATAAGGCAAAAACTATGTTTGTTGTAACACTAAAGAGACTAACATTTTGAAAACAAAATTTCTTGGAAACGTTTTTAAATCCTCATACCAATGTGATAAATTACAATTAGCAGTCACACGCAAGACTCAAACGCACTCACATACGAAACGATAAATCTAAACTGTGATCTCATTATTGTTCGGAGGTGTACATAATAGTAGTAGGTTAAGCGTATCCATGTAGCGATCTGTGAACTATAATTACATTTACAATTACTTCTGTGCTAATATGTACTTAGAAGCGTAATTAACAGGTTCGTTCACTGTATTGGTCGTAAAAAGATTCGGGAGAAACGGAGGGGATGTTACACAATAGGAACTCTCTAGCTAAATACATTTTTTTTTTGGCGTATACTAGTTATATTTTACAGAGTAATTTAATTCACAACAGCATAGCAGTGAACAATCGTCAGGAAACTAGTTGATTTATGTTTAAATTAATAGTTTGTACTGAAGAGATTTTTGACGAAAGAATACAGAAGAAAGAGGCGCTATACATTACAGTTCTATACAGGTTACAAAAATAGAATCTTGGAAACTTTACACAAATAATTACAAAGGTGAATAGTTATCTGTGTAAACGAAGATAGAACATGATGCTAAAATTCTAACACTCAACAGTCAACTATGACACCTATTCATAAAATAAATAATCCTAATTTTAGGTTGTTAAAAGTTGTTATTATTATTATTAGTTAATAGGACAGTTATTTTTAAGACTGACTAGTTTTTATCTGAGTTTGAGGCTCACCAGCCACATTTGATGCGATTTATTTATCATAGAACAGGGGAAGCACAGGGAATGAATATAATACATACTATGTACACTCTAAGAATTTGTTATTCTAGCTAATTTCTACTTACAATGTTAACCGTAAATTTTTTTTTAAGAGGGAGAGATATGTCTTATTCTAACAACGAATGAATTTAGCCCAAGCACTCTCGCACTGTCTTGTTACAATAAAAAAACTGGAAAGCATCAAAGCGGATGGTGAGCCTCAGACCCGACGTGAACCATGAAAACCGTTGAACATATCCAGACATACACTAACGAAGCAGTGTGTTTTTAAATTAGAAAAAGAGAAGTTCAAGGCAGGAAGGCCTTCACGAAGGCTTTCACTTCCTTCCGGCACACCGGGCACTTTTTTGCATTCGAACCGCAATCGACGCACGCAATCATATGCCGGCAAGGCAAATACAAGATCGACCTCTCGTTACTGTAGCATATACCACACATTAAGGCTTCATCTTCCTTCGGCTTATCCACACTCGCCACCGGCAACTTCTCCTCCGCCCCTACCACCTCGTCTTCTTCTTCTTCCTCCTCGGTTTTCGCATCGCTGGGCTTCGTTATGTTAATATTCAAACTGGAGCACGCCTTGTTGTACTCAACGTTCGTAGCGCTAAGAACGGCCGGATTCTTCTCGGAATGATTCGCAATAAATTCCAAATCCTTCTTCAAACGTAAGTACGTACATTTCGGTGACCAAACTGCATGCTCCTCCCAGACGTCGTCTTGTTCCTGCCAGTCCTTGAGGCCGATGCCACATGAAAAGCAAATGGTTTGATCCCCCACGCCCGTATAATAAAAGCCAGCGTTGGCCAAGTCGGTAGGTTTCTGCCTTAAAGATACTGGCCAGTCCTTGAAAGACTCTAATCGCTTCTCAAACATCGAATATTTGGGGAACGACACCCCAATTTGAGGCTCCACCCCCAAATTACTAAGGAGACTGGTGCACGGCTCAATCGTATTCGGTCTTTGGTCTAAATAGCCACACATGTCGATGCCCGGGTGGACAACCGGTGCAGTACTTGAGCTGCTTTGGGATTGTAACGGGATTCGTCCTTTTAAAAACGGACAGCTAGGGCTCCATCGCTTGTGCTCCGTGTTTGGGACGTCCCCATCTTCCCAACAACCGATCTCCACGGCGCAGAAAGCGCAACGCACCACATCATCCCTTCCGGTGTAGTAAAACCCGTCCTTTGCCAAGCTCTTCTTCGTGATGAAGGGCACCCGCCAGTTACTGAAGGTACGCAGGCGTTCATCTTCTTTCTGCATCAGAGAACCGTTGTCTGTTTCTGACACCTTGTTAGATCTCAACGGTAGGCTAGACAGTTGATTCGTGGAGATTAAGGTAACCATGCTTTCGTTTTTTCACTGGTGATTTAACTGAGAATGAGGACGATCTGAAAAAAGAAAAAGAGAGGGCGCTTAGTTGATGCGGAAAACTCAAAAAAAAAACCTACGAATTAAAGAAAAACGAAACGTCGTCGTGCACTTACGTCAGAAAGCCCGTTTCACGACGTGCAAATTTTGTTTTGAAAGTCGCTTGGAACGAAAAGGAGGGGAGAAACGAAATGTCATTGCGCGATGACATACAATTTTTGACACGATAAATAGAACGTCGTAACTTGTAACGAAGAAAACTTAAATCTACCGGCAAATATCACTTAATTTTAAATTATATCTTCAAGCAAGAGAAAGTGATGTAAACATGTCAAAAAGTCCGTCTTACAAGGAGCAGATTTTATTTTTCTACTTGTAGCACACAAGCGGACACAAACGTATTTAATTATTAACGCAAGGAACTTAAAATTAAGTTGATTTTAAATTTCACTTGAAACTTAATACATATTTATTTAAAAAAAGCACTTTACATTGTGCTCTCTGTCACGGCCTACTTGACCATATTTTTATTTGGACACTCGTTACACTTAATTTCGAAATAATCAAGAAATTCCCGTATAATCATTTTCAAAAAGAAACACCGAGATTTCCCTTTGTCGATAAGGGATATCGAATTTCGAAATTCACATTTCTAAAAATTCAAATAACTGGGTTGGTCAAAACGACCAAAAAAAAAAACAAATGACAATCGACAATTTGTCAAGATTTACAAATGCAGCGACATCTACAACAGATCCTGAAAAAATAAAATACATGACTTGAAATTAAAAAAAAAAAGACAATTTAACTGCGCTGGTCAAAATTACGATAAAAAAAACAAGTGATTGAAAATCAGAAATAAGATTGGTCTCAAAAACAAACAAGTATTAAGAAAAGCAAAAGACGATCGATTGAAAAAGAAAAAGCATTCGCAATTCGATTGCCGAAATATTCGGAAGATGTAGGTTAATCTAGCGATAAAAATTGGAATTTCGTCACGAAGTCTTCAATACAACAGACAATTTTGCAGAAAAAAAAAACAACAGAAAATATGCACACCGTTAAAACTGACCTCAAATTGAAAAGGTCCGTTTTACAAGCGATAAGTAGTATTAAATAAAATTACACAGTGTAAAACTGACTTCAGTTTATTAAATCGAATTGAATGGTTGCCAAGGCAACGTTTGTTGAAGCAGTAAACTTCGATGTTTATTCAAATAATGACAGAGGTCACTGTGCGTCAAAAAAATAAATAATTTCATTTTGGAATTTTCGATGAAATTACTTATTTCAAGCAAGAAATATATATAAAATCATGACAATTTCAACAGCATTGTGTCGTTAATTAATTTATTGTAAAAATGCTCGCGGTTAAATCGTCAACTCCCTCGGGATGTGGAATTCGAAATGCATTTGCCATATGTTTTATGAGACCTCACAAATGTGGCGGTGTAAGCGGCAACGCCGCGCAGAATTTAGAAACCATTCACGACTTCAACATTCCATTCGCTGGCGCTCCCCTGGCCCCGTGGAGGTCTTAAAAGCCAGCCCTACCACATTCCACAGAGATCACATCAATGACCGAACACCGGAAACAAAAAAAAAATCCAGAGGCATGGGAGGCGTCGCGTTTGTTTTTAATAGGGCGGCACGATTTTACGCGTTTTATTTCGACGTGGAAGAGAAACTCGCCATAGTTGGGTATTTATTAGCGTGTCGCCCGCGACATATGGCGAGGAAATGCGGATTTCGGTGGAATTTCGGGGGCCCTGCGGCGCCCCGGGATGAATTGCGCGTTTTTCGAGTACTGACCTGGTTGTCGGGTGCGAAAAAGTTACGCCATCGTTGATTTTTACGTAAAAATTTCACCAGACATGCAGACCGTGAGAAACTAACACTGCACATGGTTGCCAGATCTCCGCGCTCTGGGCGGGCTGGCTTACTTATTACATTCTACCGCTGGACCGACGTATTATTTAAGTTACGTCGAATTTAACAAAAGAAAAACGATTTACGCATTAGGAAACTCGCGGATAAATAAATGAAGTCGCCGGAAAACGACGCGCAGGTAATACCACCTACGTCGCATGCACGGGAAAGGCACGATTTCGTTCAATTTCGATTATGTAAATCGAGTGCTAGAATTTCCAGGCGCTAGAAAAACGACGCAGGAGAAAAAAAAACAAAACGAAAGCTGCGTGACATTCGCGTTGTCACGTCTTTATGAATGAATGATTTTTTTCTTCTGCGCGTCATAATCACGTGTGTATTTAGGGAGTTTCAATGTCGCGCTTGGGATTATCGATAATTGGGGGCGGTCGGTTCGAATTGCAAAAGGGTACGGCCTACTTACACTTTTTTTTTCAGTTGCTTTTCGTGCGGGTTAACGCGACGGCGAAAGACACAACTAACTCAAAGCACACGTACCGAACCAGCTTTCAGCAGCTGCATTCCAGAACTGGTCCGAATCCAACAGACGACGCTTTCAGTGTACTTCCCCACCATGTTTCAATGTCACACAAGCGCACATTCATAAATACTTTTTACAGCGCGTTCAAACAATGCGAAAGTTACTTATGATTATCAACAACGTTATTATTATTATTAGTGATAACAAGAAGGGATAATTGCACCGGCTTGCACTCGTTAGAGATGAGTGCGCAAAAGTTGTTGGCGGGGCCCCCGCCGTCATGTATACATACTTGAAACAATGGAAGAAAGAAAATTATCAAATTTTACGTTGGCAAAAACAAAACAAAACAATCGGCGACCTTGACAGCAAGTGCAAATGACGAACCCGCCCACGCACACATACAGAAAAAAAAGCGAGTCGACTTTCGATTTCGTTCCCAAACAAAAATTTACAATTACGCTCCTGTATAAAGTATAAACAATATTCACCAGTAAATATTAACATTTCAAATCGTATGAGTCAGCGCTGAGATGACGACCTTTGTTATATTAAGCCGTTACAAAGTACAAAGTTTAATTTTTCTTTGAAAACATTTACTTTAATAGTCAAGAGACGACTACAGAGAAAATTCGTTTCTCCTCTTACTCGTCATGTACGAGGAAATGCATCGCAAACAAATGTCGTTCGCCTCTGTCCTGCGAATTGCATTTTTATCGACGACCTTGTATGATAACGTTAATCTGATGTAGTACCTGCTTAAGTCTCTTTGTCATTTATCTTATAAGACAATAAAGATTAGCTGGAAATTGAGGTTATTATTCAGCGTCTGTAAATTCTGATAACAAAGAGGCGCCAGATTTTATCATGAAATTGATAGCTTATCATTTCGATTTTAATTAAAAAAATTAAATAAAATGGTACTTTATTGGAATGGTCGGACTGGATTCGAGTACAGTTCGACCACTCTAATAAAACACTCGCTGCACTAATGGGAATAATTTCAAGTTAAATCGCCAAAAAGAACAAATATGATTGGTTAATGACTTAAGTTTAAATTTCATCAACGTGTTAGAGATTTATAAAAAAAAACCTCAATTATTCATAAATAAATAAATCGATCAAAAAGCGTTTTTTAATTCGTTAAGTTTATCAGTCAAGTCTGTCGAATTAAAACAATTAGAAAAACAAACGACAAACGCATAGTTTTAAATGTCACAGAACAATATAAGAGTTTTTTTTAATTGATTGGTAGAAAAAGAAAAATTAATTTCTACAAATTCAAACCGAGACTGTCAAAGAAAAAACAAATGACAATCAACACAGTGCTGCCAATTGTTCAATGAACTTCCTTCCTAAGCATTAGTTGAAAACCCCCTAAATACCCCAAATTTTCTTTTCCAAAGCCTACTTTAGGAAACAATCGAAACGTATGCGTTCAGAAAAACAAAAACATTTTAAAATAAAAAAAGAAACAATTTAATTGTGCCGGTCAAAAAAACGAGTAAAAAAAAACAAATGACAATCAGCAATATGTCAAGATATACCTACAATTACAGCGATATCTACAGTAGGTTCTAAAGAAGAAGGAAAAGAAAATCGAATCGTATGCGTTCGGAAAGGTATTAACTTAAAATAAAAAAAGAAACAATTTAAGTGAGAACATAACTTGAAATAAAAAAAACAATTTAATTGTGCCAGTCAAAACAACAAAAAGAAAAACAAATGACAATCAGCAATATATCAAGATACACCTATAAACACAGCGACATCTACAATCGATTCTGAAGAACATGAAAACAATCGAAACGTAAACAAAACAAAAACCGACAAAAAACCTGATATACAGAGAAGTTAAAATAACAAAAAAGACAAATGGTAATCAGCAATATGTCAAGATATATCTAGAAACACGGCGACATCTACAATCGATTCTGAAAAACATGAGAAACATCGAAACGTATGCGTTCAGAAAGACGAAAACAATTGACAATCAGCACAGGACTGAGTAATTTTGACAGACACTTGTCTAAACAATAGATTTAAACTTATACAAGATATACGGGGCTTCAGGAGTTGACTTCTTGATTAAAAAAAAAAAATTAAGCCAATTATTCACGATTCAGTCTACTGCGGCTGTGACCGACTTACTTTTTCTTGATATTTGTTTCATAAACCGGTCGGAAAAAAAACAAGTTTTGAGTTTTCTTATTAACCAAATCGATTGTCTTTTGTCATTACTTATTTTTTGAACTTGATTATTGTATTTATTTTTCAATTTTTATTTGTGATTTGTTTTTTTGTTTTGTCATCTGTCACCTTTCTTTTCAAATTGTTTTTTCTTTACTAATTTAATTTATCAACTTAAACTGGTGCCTTTCAGTTGGTAACTGGTGACTTTTTATAAGCTAATTTGGTGGCTTAAATTTTGATCGTTTGGCAACACTGTTATTTTATTATTCACTCGCTGCGGCTGTGAACGACTTTTCAGTATCCTTTTAATCATTCAATTCGTTCAGCGTTCTCATTGGAATGGTCAGGCTGTAGCATTTCCAAAAAAAAAAAACTTATTTTTTTACTGTATTATCAATTATCAATTTATCATTAAGTGCTGATCTGAGATATAATTAAGGAATTAAAGTGATTTTGTTATCTCTTATTTTAAATTTAATTTTAATTTTAAACAAAAGTTTATCAGACGCCTTACTTTATTATTGTCATGTCGGTTTTTATTATTAGAATGACGAACGATAACAATTTTATTGAAAAGGTCGAACTACGAATTCCAGCTCGATCATTCCAATTAAAACACGTTGACGTTTTTTTGATATTATCAGCATTTTTTTTAATATCGCTGGAAATGATTATCAAATCTTATTGTTTTATTCTGAAAAGAAAGAAGAAAAACAATTGTAATTTTTTGGTTCTTTTACGTCACTCCGATAATCTGCGCGCGCACCATAAACGCGACGAAGACTTTATTTGAATGGTCAGACTATATCGTGTATAGCTCCACCATATCAATAAAGTAAAATGGATTTACAGATTTGTTGATTGTTTTTCTGCGAAATATTACAGAAAATTTTTATTCGGCCGTGTTTAGCTTAGCCATTCTAATAAAGTTTTAACTCTTTTCAATAGACTTTACTGAATGTTATCACCAGAGTTTTCGTTTTTGATTTACGAACGAAAAATTGGGGTCGAATCGGGTACGAATTGAAGACATTGGTCGATGGCATCAGATGCTTGGCCAGCTGTTTCTAAAATCACCTGGCGTCTTCACAAAACATCTGCCGCACTAATCGACAATTTTTGGGGCGTGCGGGATGCAGATGTTACCGGAACCTATCGACAAACGACCAAGGCACGTGCCTTTTCTTACCATAACATTTCTGCACAGAAAGAATGGACACCAAGAATTTCACGTACCTTTCCACCGGCCAATCAGAGATCTCCTCACACAAGTTAAATCAACCAACTAAAGGGAAGCTCTCATTCGGAATTCGTTTAAGTAGAAAACGCCTAATCGTTATCTATATACGTTAGTACTGATAGCAAAATGTCCATCTGATTTTGATTATTTCTGGCGCACTCGTACACTTACGTTGTATGTACGTGGCGGCAATTGGTTTCGAAACTTGCGTCAGGTTTACCACCCACGTTTTTTTTTTCCGAAGGGAATTAACGACCACCTGCATGCCTTATCGCGATTGGCCCAATTACGATGTCTTATCAGCGGTAAAACTCGTTAAATATTTGCGCGAAAACAACGTGGGACGCGTTAAAAGAAAAACACGATTTTTTCGGGACTTACCCACTTGACGGTTACGTTTGGAAACCTCGAAAAATTCGTTTCAATAGTTCATCTTGAAGCACGTATGAATAATGGAAAGGGGGATCCGGCGAAGAAGAAGAAGAAAAATGAATTAATTATTTGACAGTTAAGAAAAACAAATGACGAATTAAACACAAAAAAAAGAACAAGTTACAAACGATTTTCAAAAGTGATAACTGGTAATTTCGAATAATAATATTCATAGCGGTTTAAACAGTACATACAAGAAAACAAATGACAATCAAGTCGTCAACACATACAAGAAAACAAATGACAATCAAGTAGTCAAGATAAACAAACGAACACAGCGACATCTAGTTTTGTCACAACGATTCGAAAGAAAGTTATTCTGATGAATAGTGAAAAGACGATTCGATGAAGAAGAAGAAAAAAGAAAGTCGGGAAACCTTGTTAATTATTTAAGAGGTAAGAAAAACAAATGACGAATTAAAAATGGAAAAAAAAGACAAGTTACCAACGACTTTTAAAAATGGCACCTGGTAATTTCGATGTTTTATTAAAAAAAATATTCATGGCGGTTTAAACGGTACATACAAGAAAACAAATGACAATCAAGTTGTCAGTACATACAAGAAAACAAATGACGATCAAGTTGTCAGTACATACAAGAAAACAAGTGATAAGCAAGTTGTCGGTACATGCAAGAAAACAAATGACAATCAAGTTATCAAGATAAACAAATGAGCATAGCGACATCTAGCTTCGTCACAAGTATTCGAAAGAAAATCTTTTGATGAATAATGAAAAGGGGATCCGACGAAGAAGAAGAAGTAGGAGAAAATAAAACTGGGAAACCATGCTAATTGTTTGACAGTTAAGAAAAGCAAATGACGAAAAAAAAAAACAAGTTATCAACGATTTTTAAAATGATAACTGGTAACTTCGATGCTTTATTAAAAAAAAAAAAAACAATTATGGCAGTTAAAACAGTGCACAAAAGGAAACAAGTGACGATCAAGTTGTCAAGATACACAAACGACCACGGCGACATCTAGTTCTGTCACAAGTAAACGAAAGAAAACCATTTGAAGAATAATGAAAAGGAGATCCGACGAAGAAGAAGAAAATAAAATTGGGAAACCTTGTTATTATTTGACAGTTAAAAAAAACAAATGTATAAAAAAAAATAAGCGATACATGTAAGAATTTGAGAGAATGTATTAAACCTAATGAATAACGTAACCAGGTTCGATTATGAAAAAAAAATTGAAGCATTTTTCTAAATTTTGACGTTAAAGTAAAAAAAAAACAAGAGACGATCGATAAATAGAAAGCAAAGCAAGTGACAAAATTATAAGCGTTGCCATGGTTACGCAAAGCGAGGACCAATGAAAAATTCCCATTCGTTTCGTTGCGTAATCATGGCAACACTCCGAAATGTGCGAAGTTTGTTAAACACAGATGAAATCTAATCGAAGGAAAAAATAGTGAAAAGTGTTTCCAATTTAATTTTCGAATAAAAACGAATTGAAAATCTTAAGTTGAAAACAAAAACATAACAGAGCGACCGACTTGTTTTTTGAAATGCAAAACTAGACAATAGAAAAGAAAAAAAAATGAATGACTGCCCTCCATTTTATTAAAAAAAAAAAGTGAAAACAAAACCATAATTGGAGTTAAGAATGACAATCGCGAAAGAAAAAAGCAACTGTCGAAAAATAGTGACAGTTGTTTTCTTGAAATAGTAAAACAAGGCCCTCACCCGGAGACAACTTAAGAAAAACAAAAAAATTATTGAATTACGACATTCAAAACAATTAAAGAAACAAATGACGACCAACAACAACAAATATTTCCGAGGGAAATTCTGAAAATCAATGGAAATTTGAGATCAGGGGTCAAGTGAAGATTGCTTTTAATTTTATTCAAAATTAAAAACAAATACGAAACTAAAACATATAATATCTATAGAAAAGTGACTGACATAAGTAGATGTAAGGAAAAAAAAACAAAAGACAAAACGATCTCGATTTTTCAGTTTTGCGCGCCAACTTGACTTTGATTACAAGGTGCCCCTTTTAACTTATCATTATCAATTCGATTAGTGCAAATCCTAAAGCTTCATTTAATTAAACGATTAAATAAATTGGGAAACTAAATTAATTAATTCGATTTAATCAATTACAAACCGTAATAGCCAGGCTATTAATGGAACCACTGGACTCAAGATAATTAATTAGAAATAAATAAAGTACCTAACTAAAGTATTGCAATAATTAATCCACGTCGACTTACATAACTTTAAAAAAAAAGCGCATTTATCACTTGGGTAAGTTTAGAAACTTAAAAAAAATCCCCGGAAATAAAACCAGGATGACATAAGTGGTCGGGCCAAATTTGAATATAATCTAACAAATCCGGTTTAATGATTATAAAATGTTGTAAATTTTCTGAATTAATTTTTCATTTCAAATTCATACCAATAAAAATTTAAAAAAATCTGATTTATTGAAATGGTCAGATAAGGCTTCCATTATAATTCGACCAGTGCAATAAAGTCGCTTCTTTAATATTTAAAATATGGATTTACTTGACGCTTTGAAGCAATAACAAAATGAACAACGTAAAATTTTATTTTAATCAATTTTTTGTAACTATTTCCTTTTCTAGCCCGAAAAGTAAAATCATTATAATATCTCGTAGTTTAATAAGGCGACGTTTAGTTTTTCTGTAACGGAATAATGTCGCGTAACTGTACTCCAAGCGTAACACTTAAGGAACTTACCGTTTAGAGAATGTGCAGGTAATATCCTTTTACACTGTAAACTACACAGTATTACGATTTGAAACTACACGAAATGAGTGGATCACTTATAAATCGTACACTTATACTTTGCTAACGTGTTTTTTTGAGTTATCTTATCTGTGGATAAGTAGGTAACGTAATGTTTACAAGGAACCAAAATTGAGAATCACCACTTTACAGAGTCTGCTATTCCCAAAAAGAGCAGTTTTCGTAGATTTCTGACACATAGTTATTTTCCAGGCGCAGAATTTTAGTAGTTTAGTATCAAATGCAAATTTCGCTTTTATATTCTTTTCATAAATGTGTAAATATTTGTTGGAGATTTGTCATCATGTTATTTAAAAATGTGAGGAATTTATTCTACAAATTCTGGCTGGAAATTTAATTACGTGTCGCAAAGGATCAACAGAATTAAATAAGAAGAAATCTGAGGATTAAAAAAGATAGGAAGTTGCCTTTACGTCACTTCCGATTGTTCCAGGAGATGCCTTTAATATTCTTATTTTAAACGAACGTTACATTTTTTTAATTAAATCCTCACACTTAATAAAATACAGAAGATTTAAATTTTAGAGAAATATGAAAAAAATATTTGACAGAGATTGAATTATTATGTGTGTTTTGGTGTCATACTGATTTCTTGTATTTTCCTGATTATAAGCTAAATGTCGAAGAAAAAACATCTAGTAAGTCGATCGCAGTCGACATCATGGTCAGTCGAATATGGCACCGTGACAAGTTAGAGGTTTACAAAAAAAAAGAAACTGAATTATAGTGACGAATATGAAAAATAAAACAATTTTTTATTCAAATGGCATTGAGTTTGAAAAGACAGTTCTAAGGTTGTCTGTCTTGCTGCGGCGGCGGCGGCGGATAGTCTTTAGTAGAACGTATCTTTTCAAAATATTTTGTTTTGGATAGAATTACCACATAAAAAGAGAATAATTATTTTTTTTAAGTGAACGCCATCTATAGTCGAATATCCAAATCACCAATTAATCCTTATTAAAAATATTTTTAAAACATTTAAAAAAATTTTAAAAGTGGGCGAATATCTAAATCATCGTTATTAAAAACAATCTTTTTAGAACAATTTTAAAAATTTTAAAAGTGAACGCCATCTTTGGGCGAACACCCAAATCATCGTTATTAAAACAATATTTTAGAACATTTTCTAGTCTTCAACAAAGGAAGCAATTTTAAGGAAGAATTGTTTTAAAGTTTGAATATTATTTAAGCGAAACAGAGCGCCATCTCTTAGCCTACGTGGAAATTTCGTTCGTGTAAATCTTTCCGAAATGAAATTTACTTCAAGAAACACGTGTTTAACAAAAAAATTTTTTGACGCTCCAACATTGTTTAAAAAGTTAGAGATTCAAAAGTGTTCCAAGTGAACGCCATCTATGGGCGAATGGCGAAAGCTTCTTCAAACAGTTATTATTAGGTCTTAAAGTAAGAAAGCAATTTTTAAAAGGACAAAAGCAATAAAAAAAAGCGATTTTAGGGGTGCCATCTCTTAGCCAAAGTGGAAAGTTCGGTCATCTAGATTTTTCGAAAATAATTAATATTGACGCTCCAACATTACTTAAAAAGTGAACGCCATCTGTGAGCGAATAGCAAAAATTTCTTCAAGCAGTCGTTATTAGGTCTTAAAGTAAGAAAGCAAATTTCAAAATGAATTCTAATAAATAAACTTCAAATTTGCAATTGTTTGCATTTATTGAATGAAGTAGAGCGCCATCTTTTGGCTTTTTTACATATTGAGCGCCATCTGTTGACCTCGGTTCTAACTTCCTTTACGCATTAATTTTTTTTAACGAATTTCTATTTGGCGCATAAAGAATTAAGAAACTTTAAAACTTTCAAAGTGAGCGCCATCTGGGAGCGAATAGTTGAAGTTTGGCCTACATTTAAATTTCGTTTATTTTAAATTTCTTTAAAATAAACTTCTGCTTGGCTTAATATTGCATAAACAATGAAGAGATTTGAGAATATTTCAAAGTGAATGC
The DNA here is from genome assembly GCA_039766575.1 of Serrognathus titanus. Lineage (NCBI taxonomy): Eukaryota > Metazoa > Arthropoda > Insecta > Coleoptera > Lucanidae > Serrognathus > Serrognathus titanus. Next base: position 16,780,473 of record CM077911.1, on the reverse strand, counting down.
CATCTATGTGCGAAGTTTCTGCATTGAGCGCCATCTCTTGGCCTACGTTCAAGTTTCGTTTATTTAAATTTCTTTAAAACGAAGTTCTCCTCGTTGCTTAATAATGACATGAAAAATAAGAGATTTGAAAATTTTCAAAATGAGCGCCATCTGTGAACGAATAGCAGAAGTTTCTTCTAGTCATCGTTATTAGGTCTTAAACAAAGGAAGTAATTTTTAAAGGGAATTTTAATAAATAATCTTCCAATATGCAATTGTTTAAATATGTTGAGCGCCATCTCTTGGCCTACGTTCAAATCTCGTTTATTTAAATTGCCCCTTGGCGCTTAATATCGAATAAAAAATTAGGAGAATCGAAATTTCTCAACGCGAGCGACATCTGTGGGCGAATGATGAAAGCTTCTTTGGGTCACCGTCATTAGAAAACTTATTTTGAAAATATTTTTAGAAATTAATCGAGAATTTGCAAATTCGTTGCAAATTCAAAAGTATTGTCATTTCTCACACAATTTTAAGTCAAAAATCGACCACAAGATGTCGCCACCTTAACTGTTGTTTTTAAAATTTGCATATAGAAAAAAACTGAAGATGTGGAATTTTTAAGGCGAACGCCATCTCTGAGCGAACAGTGAAAACTTCTTCGAATCTTAATTGTAATAACAATTTTTTTTTATTTATTAGGTCTCAAGCAAGAGATTTTGATAAAAAGAAGAAGCAGGAATCCAATTTTGTCCTATTGTGTGAAACAAAGCGCCACCTATCGGAAGTATATCTATTCAAATTTCAATTCTTTAAATAGGAATCACACGTTCGCGTATTATAAATTTTTTAACCCCTAATTCCAGGCTTCGTGCATCAGACTGTACGAATGGAAGCTCAACACTGTTTGTTGCGGCTGTGATCGGCTTACTTCTGTTTTCTTCGCTCAGTCAGTTAGTTTACGTAAACCTAACACCAGTACTAGCCTGTTTACGACAAACCAGCAGTTGAAAAACGAAGTTCATTTGTGCTTCGTGTACTTATGAAAGTAGAGGAAAAATAATACAACTAATTTTTTTTTTAACATCTATTGAGCAAATCGTTCAGATTAATACGAATAAACCGCAACGTATTGGTCTATACAATTCTGTAGATGGGAACACTTCGGCGACCAAATCATATGCTCCTCGAAGGCGTCGTCCTTCTCCTGCCAGTCTTTCAGCCCAACCCCACAACAAAAGCAGATGGTCCTGTCATCAACGCCGACATAATAAAATCCAGACACGGCCAAATCCAGGGGCGACTGGCTCTTGTTTTTCGGCCAGTTCCCGAAGGAGTTGACTCTGTTTTCGATGCGGTAGTATTCCCCGTAGATAATAAAGGGGCATTTCGGGCTGTACCTTCTGTGTTCTTTTTGGGGCACGTCGGTCTCTTCCCAGCAGCCGATTTCCACTTGGCAAAAGGCGCAACGAACCACGTCACCGGTGCCCGTGTAGTAGAAACCGTCCCTGACCAGACTCTGTGAGTTGATGAAGGGCACCCGCCAGCTGTTGAAGGTTCGCAAGCGTTCCCGTTCGTCGTACATGAGCCCGGTGATCGTTTCTATTTTACCAGATTCAATAAAGAAAGAAAAACTGCAAGAAGAAAACGTATAAAAAAGCCTAAGTAAGGCCGAGCGCCATCTCTTGCATAGGTAATTGTTGGCACTTCTGGTAATGTCCAAGAGATGGCGCTCGCTTTGTATTGTATTGTACTACTCGGTTTACTCAGACAACTATTTTTTTTTACAAACAATTAAATACGTTTGTAATGTTCTACCATATAAGTGTCTAATCAACTTCAATATTATTAAAAAAAAAAATTATAGCACCATCTCTTGGATAATAACAGAGTTAGTTGAGGATTTTCTTTTGATTACATCAACGTCAAGTATTAATGTATTAATCTGAGAAGTAAAAGTTGTCCGAAACAAAACATTCATACCAATCATAATGAAATCGAGCGACATCTCCTGGATAATACTAGAAGTTGATTGAAGTATTTTTGTTTATTTGAACCTTTTTTTCCATGGTTTTTGCGATTCAATGTTAGATCGATCGTTTTATGTTTTCGCTTTACTTTTGATGAAAAAAGACAACTGACCTTCCATAAGAAAAAAAAAACAAAAGACGATAGGACTCCACAATGAAGAAAAAGAAATAAACGTAAAACTCAAAGAACGTCCAAAATAAAGAAAAATCTCGTTCGTATTTCAATTTGTAACGTCGAAAGTCGACCGTCATTTTTCTTCTTTGTTACAAAAAGAAACGAGATTTTTTTCACCGTTTTTGCGATTCGTAGTTAAGTCGATTGTCTTGTGTTTTCGCTTTACTTTTGATGAAAACAGACAACTGACCTTCCATAAGAAAAAAACAAAAGACGATAGGACTCCACAATGAAGAAGAAGAAGAAGTAAACGTAAAACTCAAAGAACGTTCAAAATGAAGAAAAATCTCGTTTGATCTTTGATGAAAAAAAAAAGAAAACAAATGACGGTCGGACCTCAATGTGAATTGCGACGATTTTCTTCAATAATGATTGGAATCAAACCCGACTTGCAACAAAATCCTAAAAGTTTTTGGTTTTTCATTGCTCATTTGCTCAAAAGATAACATTCATACCAACCCCAATTACATCAATTACGTCAACGTCATTTTTATTTAATATTTTGGATTTAATTTGTTTTTTATTCGTCAAAAGCAAAAAAAAAACATTCACACCAATCCTAATTAAGTTGAGCGCCATCTCTCGGATAATACCGGAAGTTAGTTGAAATGTTTCGATTACGTCAACGTCAATGTCATATTTTATTTCATATTTTTAATTTAAGAAGCAACAGTATTTTGTTTTTTATTCGTCCTGTATTTGCCAAGAAAAGAAATGCGATTGCCTAAGTCACTGTAACTCGTGCGATAACAGATAATTTGCAACACCCATTTGTAGGTTTCACTAGAAAAGGGGTTGGGCAATCCTTATCGGCAGTGACTCGCCCAGAACGCTTTATTCCGGAAACTATTTGAAAACGTGGTTGTTTTTTTTTTTGGAGGAAACTACGCGTTACTTATTGCTTAAAAACGCACGGAGAAATCAAATATAACGAAAGTTCCATTGTGGATAATTATCCTCTGAGGTTCAATTTTGATAAAGCCCTCAGTTAAACAGCGAAACCTTGAGTGTAAAATAAGATAATAAGTAGATTTCCTTTCCTCGCATCTCTGATCTTTGATTTATCAATCGGGTATCACTTCGAAAGCCTTAGAGAAGTTAAAAAGAAGACTAGTCTTGATAACGCTCTCGTTCGTACAGCGAAATGTCAATTTAGATTTTGTGATTTTGCGCTAGAAATCTAAAAATAAATTTTCTTCTACATCAAAGATGTTTATTCAAAAAAGGTAGACTCACTGGAATAAAACAATAATAATTTTTGAAAAAACCGAAATCAAGTAGGCTTGAACAACAGAAGACAGTTGAAGGTAACCCGAAAATATTTGCACTTACCTCTTCTGAATATTCACCTCGACCACGACACACTGTTTTGCATAAATTTATGAGCGAACGCTTTCATATAGTACATAGGGCGCCGACTCGCAATTTTTTTTTCGGATATAATCTAATCAGGCTCTCATTGGCAAAACAAAAGGGAATCGATTGGAACGATAATATTGGCTTGAAAGGGGAGTCGAACGGCGGCGGATGAAACGAAAAATTCCAGGCAGGAATTCGTCCTTTCCGTTCGTGGAATTGGAGCAGGTAACCGGAGGGAAAAAGGCCCCGGACACGTTTTTGCCTTGTAATGAATGAAGACGACCGAAAGCAAATTGTCGCAGGTGAATGGCTAAGAGAAAATTAAATAAAAATTCTTCGAAAGCCCTCATTCAAAGGGGAAAAGGTCCGCTTGAGAACGAACGGGAATTGAAAAGGTTTGATGAAACTGTATAAAATAGTTCAAACAATTGTAGACTGCCATCTGTTAACGAAAAATAAAATTTATTGTACCGTTCGTGGAATCTGAGCAAGTGACACAGAGGAAAAGGTTCGAACACATTTTTGTCTCTTGTTTGAGAACAGACTGTACCTTCATAAAAATTAAAATAACGAATTTCAAATCAACAAGTTTACTAATGTAAAGTGCCATCTGTTAACGAAAAATTTGGATTACTGCGCGATCATATGAAAGAAACACCGACGTATACATGTCATTATAATTTTTAGTTAATTTATTTCTACAATCTTCGGTGAGAAGGGGGGGGGAACTTTTGCAAAACTTAAAACGAAACAAATCCACGGATATAATTCCATCTTTGTAATAGTTATTATGAATGCCATCTCGCGGTTATCTTCCAAAGCTCTTTCCAATTTTGATAAGGTTTGTGTCCAAAATAGAAAATCTCAATTTCCGACAATAAACAACAATGCTTATTAAAAAAATAATTAAACGAACGAAAACAAAAGAGAATCGACGAGTAACGGTGTAACTGAACAAAAAATAAAATAAAACTTTTTACGATTCTTGAATAATTCGAAAATTGAACAACCAAGAGAAAACAAAAGAAAACTGTAAAAAAAAACTAATGTAATAGGCATGTTGTTTTTAATAAGAAGAAACAAAAGAAAACTGAAATAAACAAAAACGAAATACGTAAACCATTTCGTGAAGCGAATGAAACAAAAGAAAGATTTTCATTCGGTGAACAGTGATCAAAAATCCAAAAATAAAAAAAAACAATCGGTACGAAAAATTAATTCGATAAAAAAGAAACAAAAGAATGAATGAACAATGAACAAAAGAAAATCGACGAACTGTGATCTAAAATCAAGACAGCATTTCAATTAAAAAAAAAACAAAAACAACATCAACATCGAAATACGAATAAAACGAACTGAACAAAAGACAGTCGGTATAAAAAATTAGTTCGATAAAAAAACAAAAAGCAACTGAAACATCGAAATACGTAGGCGACAAAGAATTCCATGAATTAAACAAAAGAAAATCGCCGATTTTCATTTGGTGAAGTGTGACTCAAAATCAAGAGTATTTTAATAATAATAAAAAAAAACAATTGAAACTCGAAATATGAAGACGACGAACTGAACAAAAGAAAGTCGACAAATGTCATTCGGTGAAGACTGATCAAAAGTCAAAAGACGATCGGTTCGAAACATTAACTCGATAAAAAACTAAAGATAATTGAAACATGGAAATATGAAGAAGACAAAGGACAAAAGAATAAACAATGGACAAATGAACAAAAGAAATCGACAAGGTGTGATCCAAAATCAAGAAAGCATTTTAATATCGAAATACGAATAAAAATTGAACAAAAGACAATCGGTACGAACAATTATTTTGATGAAAAAACAAAAAGCAATCGAAACGACAATCGACAAACGATATCGAAATATGAAGCAGACAAAGGAAAAAAGTATGAACAATAAACAAATGAACAAAAGAAAATCGACGAAGTGTGATCCAAAATCAAGAGAGCATTTTAATAAACAAAAGACGATCAACGAAATTGGAATAAAACAAACTGAACAAAAGACAATCGGTACGAACAATTAATTTGATGAAAAAACAAAAAGCAATTGAAACGACGATTTTCGTTCGGCGAAGTATATTTTAATAAAAAAAAGAAAAACAAAAGACAACTTAAACATCAAAACACGAATAAGGCGAAGTGAACAAAAGAAAATCGACGATTTTCATTCGGTGACGTGATCCAAAAACAAGAGAGTATTCTAATTAAAAAAAAAAAAAAAAACAAAAGACGATTGAAACATCGAAATACGAATAAGACGAACTGAACAAAAGACAATAATTAAAAAAAAAGAAAAAGCAAAGACGACTGAAACGTCGAAGTACAAATAAGACGAACTGAACAAAAGAAAATCAACGATCATGATTCTGTGAAGAGTGATGAAAAATAAAAGAAATGAAAGACAAAAGAAAATCGACAATTTTTATTTGGTGGGGAGGGGAGATCAAAAATCAAATGACAATCGATAACAACATTAATTCGATATGAAAACAAAAAACAATTGAAACATCGAAATATGAAGAAGACGAAGAATAAAATAATGAACAATGAACAAATGAACTAAAATACAAAAACAAGAGAGTATTTTAACTTAAAAAAAAAAAAACAAAAGACAACTGAAACATCGAAACACGAATAAGATGAACTGAACAAAAGAAAAACGACGATTTTTATTCGGTGAAACGCGATCCAAAAACAAAAGAGTATTTTAACTTAAAAAAAAGAATGTGACGAATGGAACAATAGAAAATCGACGATTCTCATCGGCAGAGATTGATAAAAATCAAAAGTCAATCGATACAAAAAATTAATTCGATAAAAAAAAACATCGAAGCATGAAACGAACAAAAAAAAATCGGCACGAAAAATTAATTTTACAAAAAAAAAAAACAATTGAAACATTGAAGTACGAAGAAAACAAGAAGTACATGAACTGGAGAAAAGAGAATCGACGATTGGGGGTGGGTTTTTTTGATTTTCTTGCACTCTGCTTTATTTTTGTTTTTTGAAGCTAAAGAGACGTTATGATAAAATCTCGAGCTTAATATAAATGGCGATAGATGGCACTCCAAACCTATCATACATATATTAATTAAGTCATCTGCGGCTTCTAAACTAGTATTAATTAAAGTTTAATTCTTTTGTCAAATAATTTTCGTAATTTCGGCTCTCAAAGATGAACGTAAATTAAATTTCGAGGATTCACACGCTCACAAAAACCGGATGGCGCGCCGCCATTATTTACGGGTGGTTTATCGGAGGTGATGATCTCGTAACCCTTTCACCTCTGCATACATGTTATTGTGGAGTTAAAAGCGAATTGAGGCTTGAATGTGTCCTCATTACCATTTCTAAAACGTCGCAGGCTCTGCAATGAGAACTGTTAAAACTTCAATTCGGAAAAAAAAATCTAAAACGCGCTAGAAAGAAATTCCCATGGCGTTACAAGCAGTTCTTTCACTGATGTGTGTGTGTGTTTGTGTCACTTCCACGTGACTAATTTAAATATTTGGTTTGCTGATAATACGTGATAAGGAACAGAAACAGGCCAACATGGCGCTTATGATTGTGAGAATAAATAAAAAAAATACATTTCCTCAGATAAAGATCCGGAAATTTGTTTAAAAAAAAGAACAGAATTGTTTATTTTTTTATGCGTGCAAGTTTGTTATAAAAACGAGATTTTGAAATGCTAAAGAAGATACTTAATATACCACGTGTGTAGCACGTGATCGCTTTGCGTCACTTGATTTCACATTGCACAACTAATTACGTTTTCCAGGAAGTAACGAATGCAAGCAATTAAGTTGTAGGTACAATGGGAAATACCATGCGCGTTTAAAATCCCACTTCCGATTCCGCTAAGTTGGCTGTGAAATAAAAACGTCACAGAAAAACTAGGAAAACAAAATAAATTTCAAAACAAATTAATATGTAAACAACAAAAAACGTGCAGTCCTAATAGGTTGGGAATTAGAAGAAATGAAAATGAAAATGGATTATATTTTCTTATAGCTGTTGAAGTGCGTGATAAACGTACAGAGACATCTATGAGAACCTGGCAACATAGGGGCTCGTCTTTCAGAGCCTCTTTAGCTCGTGAGTTCAATCCTCACAGGAGGCAAATTTATTTAAAAACTTGTTTTTTTCTTCCTTTTTTGAAGAATTTCACATCTGACTGGAATTCAACAATAAAACCAGTTTCTCGCGTAATCATGAGGCATAGGTCAACAACGACACGCACATTCTAGTTATAGTTTATCATTCCGGGAAGATTGGTACAACTGTAATAAACACACATTTAATGCGAACAATGAGCAACTCTGATTAAATTCTTGAAAGATAAGCTCATCAATAGCCAGGAAAATATTTTTTCTTTAAGAAAAGCGTAATCCGTATTTAAAAAAAAAAAAACTGACATGAGACGAAAAGTAGGGTTCGTTTATTTCTAACGTCTTTTTTAATTTCTTCTTTTGTTTGCGTGCAATAATAAGGATGGGATGATAAGTGAAGAACGGAAAAATAATCGAGTGACGCAAACTGAACCGACTATACCATGCAATCGAATTAATTTTAGGTTGAAGCCTTTTAGTTAGGCTTGAAGAGTAATTACAAAATTGGGGTCACGTGGGAACACTACCTTCGTTCCAGCAGGACAATTAAGTATCAATTGTTTCTCGCCTGACCTGATATAGTCGGTTCAGTTGTTTGCTATGACGTCATACGATTGTATTTTCCGCACCTTGGCAATAAGTACAGTGCAATTCAGTTCGTGATAAATTAGTTTAATATGTAAAAAGTCAACAAAAAAATAATAATAATAATAACTAAGCTGTATGTATACATTATGACAAGAAGGTTCTAACGGTAGCTTTGATAGAAGATCTACAAACTGGACAATCTTTGAGATTCGGCGCGCATTTGACGCAGGTAGCGAGGTGTCCGCAAGGCAAGAACACGATCCCGACCTCCGAGTCCATGCAGATCTTGCACAGCCTCGCCTCCTTCAACAACCGATTCTCCTCCTCGAGGGTCAAGTTGCTTCGGCACGTCGCCTCCGCCGCGATTTTTCGATCGACGAGGTCCACGGAGTTCTTCGCGCGGTCCTCCTCGCACAGGGCATCGTGCAGGACCGTCCTCAGCATGCTCGATACGTTCTCGGAGAGTCTCGCATCTCCATCGTCTTCTTCTTCGGCTTGGATGTTGAGCGTCGCCTCGATCAAGGCGTCGCTCGTCGAGAAACCAACGCCGGTCTGCTCAAGTTTCTCTTTTATGGCTTGTTTGACTCGGCCGACGTGAAGGCCTATGTTAAGAGCGGCGAGGGCCGGCTCTGAAGTCAGCTGGGCCACGATTTCGGTTTCGCTGATTTCTTTTCGTTGGGCGCTGGCTTCGCGCTTTCGGCAGGCATGATCCTGGAAAGCGAAAATCGAAATTTGGAACGGGGGACTAAGGTGAACATTAATGAAGGAAATGTGATGAGGACAGACGTTTACATAACATAAAGCTTATTTCAGTTTCAAAAGTTTGAGAGCGCCATCTGTTGATTAAGTAGCTAAAGAGTTCTAAGCAAAGTCGCGAACCGAAAACAAACTTAACCGCGCGACAGTTGTTCTTCAAAACAAAATTTGCGCCATCTTACAGATAGGTACATAGTTTTAAGTAAAGTTGCAAACTGGAACGTGAAGTGAGATCAAATCAAACCAATAGTTTTTCTTGAACTGTAAAGAATCGAACACGAAATCTGCGCCATCTATGGAATCAGAGCAAAGTTATGAACCTGAACGTGAACAAAACCTGAACTTAATCGATATTATTCCTTGAATTGTGAAGCCGACGTAACAGCGTAAACCGGTTTGAACCGGTAAGTGCGCGTGAAGTCAAAACAGAACCGCTTTAAGCACCGTCATATGTTTTGAATCGAATCGAACTGAAGCGTTTCTTAATTATTTTTGTTTCAAGGCGTGATAGTTCGAAAGAAAAAGCGCCACTGTTGGTGAGCAGACAGACTATTAAGAAGTGCATCTGCTGACGAATAATCAAACTATTAAGGAGCGCCATCCGTTGGTGAACAGCCTAACTATTAAATACATGTTTTGAATCGACCTTATCAAGTTCAGCCTTTCTTTCATTCTTAAAGCTTGCATTGTAGCGTATTACGTGACACAAAATCGCAATCAGATTAATTATTAATGGTAAAAGGCCTTCTAGATTACGCACATAACTATACATACGTAATCTAATCATACTTTCAAAATGTATTCATGTTCGGAGAGCGAGTTTCTTGTTTCTTCGTCGACGTCCTCGATTATGTACGCAGTGGAAGGTTGTTTACGGTTTAAACAATGTTTTGAAGAAAAAAAAATCCAAAAGCCTTTGTTCCTGCGTAATCTCCAAGGCGTCTGAGATAAGACCGTTCAGAAAAAAAAAAAACAGTTACGGTTAATAACTTTCGAGATAAACAAACGCGAGCACAGCAATTTACGCAAGCATACAAAAAGGTTTGTTCCAACAGCTGCTTCTGACTACTTCGTAACTGTCAAAGAGGTTTGTTCCAACAGTAGTTTCTCACTACTTCGGACCTGTCAAAAGCGCTATTAAAATCTTCGGAGGGCAACTGATTCTGACGGTGTCAAACTAATCAGGAATTGCTGTTGGAACAAACCTAAAATAATGATAAATAGATGGTGTTCACATTCGCACTCAAAAAAAACTTTTTAAACGAATCGTTTTCCGAAAGCAATTACGTAGTTTGGACATTGTATCGAATCTGTTGCTAATTCGTTGATTAAATTGCGCACAATCGATCTCTTCGATCTTCGAACGCAAGTCGGGCGCTAATTAGAGACGGCAGGCCGTTTAAAAATTGCTCAATTCGAGGCTTCCTCGAAGCGGAGAGCGTGTTAACGAGCAAAAAACCGACGCAGCATCCGATGCAATTAGCGGCAAAAACGCCCCGATAAATAATAATAATAAATTATTAAAAATAATAAGCCGGACGAGCCGTAAACGAACGGCCGACGAAAGAAGTTCGAAGTTGCTTTGTGACGACAGACGGAAGAGACTCTTTTGTCCGTCAGAAAATTTTAATAACGAACGATAAACGATAAAGCGAACGTATAAAAGTGACGACTTTGATAGAGGCAACCTAAAAATATCAAATTTCCGAATAATTTAGCGTTTTCACAGAGCTAGATTACTACTAACGACATCTAACGGGAGAGGAGCTAACTTGTTCAACGTTGAGTCAAAAATTAAAAACAAAAGATGAAATGAGGCAGTGCTGGAATTAAAATGACTAAGCGGAACAGTTCTCTTGGAAGAACTGAAAAAAAAAGGAAAGTAAGAAGAAGAAAAGCTAGGTTATGTAACAATCCATTTTTAAGTGAAAGGTATTCAATCAAAACCTAAAAGTTTTAAGGATCCACAGTAAATAAGTTTCACTGCGTTTGGTTCTTGCATTCCATCATTAATGACTTTCAGATGTTGGCACTGTCCAGTGTTGTCAAGTTTAGACATGATTCCTGTTAAATACTATCGTAACTTTAAAACTTGAGCAAATAAATCATATATTATTCAATAATCTCTTTTGTCAGGTATGTGCTTCAACTGTGTAGCATTAGTGATCAATACTACTCGATCAATTGTTAAATAAATCAAAATCTCCAGGTTAAAACTAGTTTAACGTTAGCGCCCTCTCTTAGTGGTTAGCGTAAGTGTAACTTAACGCAGCCAATTATTTTAAAAATATTAAACAAATTGGGGTTTCCCCGAATACAAAATGTGTAGGTCTTGCAAGTAAATCATATTTAATTTCTATTGTTACCTGTTTAACTGTACAGGGTGTTGCCAAATTTGTCACTTTTAATTGGAAACACCTGTTTTTAGAAGAATTAGACAAAAACTGACCACCTTTCGCAGCTAATTATTTTATTTGTTTAAATTATTATTATTTGTTTGCTTAAATTATTATTATTTGTTTGTTTAAATCCGGATTTTCTGATATAAAACCACGGTATTCCGACGAGCTCGGCTACACGCTGACATCAGTGGCGTCCGAGTCTAAGACAATGCGGTCCGTTTTATGCTGTCTCCCTCGCTTTTAGTTGAAATTTCGCCCCGCTTTGTGCTTTCTCTCTCGCACCTGACTACGTTCGCCTGCCATACCCGAATGCGGCGTCGGAACACCTCTACATCTTTCACCGTGGATAAAACTGGTTAACATTAACGTCTTCTCTTAATGAAAGCGGCAAGCTTAACTCCATCAATTGTTTTAAAAGAAATAAAAAAATCAAAATCTCCAGGAAAAAACTGGTTCAACGTTAACGCCCTCTGTTAAGGGTGTGACAAACCTTTGAGCGGCCTTACTAGCAATAGCGAAATAAATAAATCGGGATTTCTCAGATTAAAAACTGATTAACATTAGCGCCCTCTCTTACAGAAAGTGGCAAACTTTACTCCATCGGTTCGTTGTTTTAAAATTACTAAAGAAATCAAAATTCTGGAAAAACTGGTTCAATAGTGGCGTCCTTTATTAGTGGTGCGACAAACCTTAGGTACTCGATTTAAAAAATATTAAAGAAATCGGGATTTTCCCGAACACAAAATGCGTACTGCTAATCAATCTTATTCAATTTCTATTCTTAGCTGGTTTTTTCTCTGGCAATTTTACTATATAGCATTAGCGCCCTCTCTTGGTAGAGCAATAAAGCTCAAGCAATCACTATTAAACAAATCCGGATTTTCTCAGATAAAACGGATTAACATTAGCGCCCTCTCTTAGAGAAAGTGGCAAACGTTACTCCATCAATTAGTTAGTGGTGTGGCAAACATTACGCGCCTGATTATTTTAAACTTATTTAATAAATCGGGACTTCCCTGAATACAGTACGTATACTGCAAATAAATTATGCGTTCAATTTTATTCTTATCTATTTTTTTTTCTGTGGTATTGTAACTGTGCAGCATTAGCGCCCCCTCTTAGTGAAGACAATAAACTTTACGAAAACATTATAAACCAAAACTGGTTCACTCTTAGCACCCTCTCTTGGTGGTGTGATAAATCTTACGTGCCCGGTTATTTTAAGAATAAGAAACAAATCGGGATTTCCCCGATTACAAAATGTATAATGCAAATGAATCATACTGAATTTCTATTCTTAGCTGATATTTAACTGTACACCATTAGCGCCCTCTCTTGGCAGAGCAATAAACCTTACGCTTTAATTTTAAAACTATTAAATAAATTGGGGTTCTCTCAGATTAAGAACTGATTAACATTAGCGCCCTCTCTTAGTGAAAGTGGCAAACTTGAAATAAAAACTGACGTCGGCTAATCAGATGGGGGGAGAGATGTCGTCTTAATAGCTACCTCCACATTCCCGTAGATTTCTCGCATGTGTTCGTAGGTTCTCGTCGGCGACGAAGGTTGTAAAAGCAGAAGTGAGCGCGAAATTTAAACAAATCTTAGAAAAACGGAAAGTTAAGTTGTCATAGTGGACAAATAATATATGTTTTGAGGGGTATTAACATCAAGAAGAAGACAATCCACAGGACTTTACCATTTTTTTAACGGAAACCTAAAGAATGTCGATCGAAACCTATTCTATTTTATTGTTACGTGATTATATTAAGTATGCACGTAGGCGTAGGTCTTATCAACATGCGAGAGCTTCAGGGTGAAAAAGTTACTCCACTTGAGAATTATAAAAGTGAAAATTTCCAAGAACAACATTCCTAGGTCTCCCTCCGATCGCTTCTATCTAATCGATGCAAGGAACGCATTCCCTTTCACTCGGCAGCAGTTCATTCATTCACAAGTAGTCGGAGGCATTACGAAGTCCGTAAAAATATTGCGCCATAGCCTTCTGTCGGCGACCGGACGACCTTTACGTGCATGATTCACGCCACAGGAACAATTAAAATAACTTCCGCCAGTAATTAAGTAACCGTAACCGCACGTAGATGAGCGCAGATGATTTGGACCGAACGAAATCAATATCATCTCATCACATCATGGGTAGGTAAATGCGACGTGGCGCCGGGCCCTTATCTTTCATTCATAACGCCGATATACGTATAAATGTTTACATTTTGTTGACGTTCACGTACGAAAAACATATTTTTTCTCGGCGTGTGTGTCACATAAGTTGTTTGTTTACATTCACGCATTTTTGGGGGTCACAAATCTACTGCGCTTTATTTTGGTCTACATACGTCAAGAATATAATCACAGAACTCAAGAGACTTTAGTAAACAAATATTGTTTCTTTAATTAATCGGAGAATGAGGTCTGAAGAAGTCATGAAAGCAGTCGCATTACGTGAAGATGGACGAAACATTCGTTATATAGTCCAAACATTAAATGTGGCTCGAAACATTGTTGTCGATGCGATATAATCGGTATAATCAAACTGAACGCTATACTAGAAGAGCTGGATCAGGTCGAAGACGAGCAACAACCAGACGGGATGATCGTTTTGTTGTATGAAATCGGCGTTTTACTGCAAGAAATCAGTGAAATCGGCGTTTTACTGCAAGGAATCGGTGAAATCGGCGTTTTACTGCAAGGAATCGGTGAAATCGGCGTTTTACTGCAAGGAACGTTGCTGGTCGTTTAGCTCAAGTTAGAGAAATGATGGTTTCTACAAGTACAGTCAGTAGGAGACTTCATGAAAGTAATTTATATGCTACTGGACATGCATTAACTGCAGTCCACCGAGGAACAAGGTTACAATTTGCTCAAGAACATATCAACTGGACGGTGGACGACTGGAGCACTGTTTTGGTTACAGGCGAGTCAAGTTTCAGCTTAAAGTCACCAGATGGGCGTAAACGTATGTGGCGTAGACAAAGAGAGAAAACTGCTGAGTGTATCATATCCCCAAGGATCTCATTTGATGGACGATCATTGATCATTTGGGAGGGCATTTCATTAAATTGATCGTACAGCACTGGTGATTATGAAAAATGGCCCAATTAACGCTGATAGGTACATATCGGACTGTCTTGAAGATCATGTTATTCCTTATGCTCAAGTTGTCGGCAATCAATCCATATTAATGCATGATAACGCGAGGCTTCATGTAGCAGTTAGAGTTAGGGAGTTATATTAGACTGGCCTGCTCGAAGCCCAGACCCAAACCCAATGGAGTACCCCGAGTCCGAAACGCATTAGGTCTGGCGCGAAAAGCCCTAAATTGGCAACCCTAGCTATAAACTCCTACGAGAAAAAAAACCTACTTTAATTAGGATTTTAATTGAGCACGCGGTAGTAGTTCGCAAAGACTAAAACCACGTTTGTTACACTCTCAATTTCATGACCACCTGTGAACTCTAGGTAATTAATAATCACATTGTTACATGTTACAGGTGCAATAAACGAACAAAGCAAACAATCGAGCGTTGGCCCAGTTTTCGAAAATGATGCCCCGATTGTTATAATAACTGCAGCTGTGCCAACACCAGCGGTTAAATTACACATAGCACGATAATAGCCGTTTGATGATGATAACAGAATACAATTAATCACAGTCACGCTGACGGATGTTAATAACACTGACTAATTCGTGAGCAAACAAAATTCCCGAAGAACTGGGTCACTTCCCCGGGGAAGACTTTGAAACAGTAGTTTTCCTAACGAAATCTAAAGCAACATGGTCGGCTTAAGGCGCTTAACAAATCGCAAAATTCATGACGAACAGTGTGGCCAACTATCAACAGTGGGTTTAGGTTTGCTTTTCCCTTCAAGAGTTTCTTTAAAATTTAAGTAACTTCTTCAAAAATTGCCTTTTCCTTTAAAAAATCTCTTTGTGCAGTTTTAAGACACAAGAATTTCGTAAAAAAGGAAAATTTTGCTGATGATAAATCCTAATGTGGGCCCATAACCTAATATTTTTTGTTTTTTCCTTTCAATTTATGATCCTTTCTCCCTTGCAACGACTTCCTCCAACCATCTGGTCGTCGTTTGAATTTCAGGACTCTCCCTTCTTTTGAAGTCGTGCCGCTCAGTGGTGTAGGTTCGTATCCTACCAGGGCCATGGATGTTTGTGCTGTCTAATGACTTAGACCCAGCGTAAAACATACGAAGAAATTATCTGATCTTTTCTCCCTTACAACGACCTCCTACAACCATTGTTAATCGGCTCTCTTCTCTTTTTTTCTATCGTCCCAATCACCACAATTGTTGGACTTTTATAAGCCGCGCTGCCTACTCGTTATCTTCGATGGAACTCTCAATCTGCATACTCTCCTCTTGAGATTGCTCACGTAAATGCAGGACGATGATGATTACCAAACCTGACAAAAACGCAAAAACAATTCTACGTCTTTTGGTTTCCGAGATATAATTAATGAAAAATTGTACCAAAAACCATGAGTCTGATACGCAGAACGAAAGCCAACGCAAATCGCTGATGCGTTTAAAGTAAAGTCTCTAATCTTTCTTGATTGCATGAAGCCGCAGTGTTTACGAAGTAGAAACTACGGTTCAATTAACAGTATCTAATAATAAAATGAATTTCTACGTTCTGAAATCTTCCGTTGTTTAACAACGATAATTTTATTAGCATAACGAACGGTATTGATTTATTAATTATTAAATGTATGCTCCCCCATTCGCGATATTTACACAGAATGCCGACGGTTCCAAACACATATGTGTGTGTACATTGCGAGCCTTGTTAATTGGTTCGACAATCAATTGAAATGCGAAATGAAACTACAGTCTTTTCCGCATGAATCACGTGGACTGTGGTGTGGGGTAAACCAACCCATTGAGCCATCGAAAGTTTGTTTGAACTACCCTAAGTAGCTCTTACTACGACTTATAAGTTATCTTATAAGTTATAAGATAAGAGACTCCGGTACATGGTGTGCAACTTCGCTTATATTGTACTAAGTGGTCAAGAATAACTATTTCAGTTGGTAATACAGTTAACAGCAATTTTTTTGTTCGGCTATTTGCAACACTGCATCCGGATATATATTTCGTTGATTTATTTGACGTAACCTAAACTGCGACAGACAAAATTGTAGGTTACGTGAATAAAAAATAACGTTTTATTTTGAATTTGAAATGTCACATACACTTGTAAAGTGACAGTTAACATCAAGCCGTCAAGATGTACCATTTAAAAATAAAATTCAGCACTGCCAATTCAAACAGTGATTCCTGATCACTTTCTAGCCGTTTTAATTTGAAATTGAAGTGTCAAAGGACGCTTGTAAAGTCACGACTGTCAGTGTTAAGCCGTCAACAAACGGATGTTACTTCCTAGAGCACGTTCATAAACTGCACTCTCGGCTAATGTTGCAGTCTCTCTCGTATAAAGGAGTTTGCATATTTTCCTTCTCATTTGAGAAATATAAACAAGTGATTTCCACAGGAAGAACACATTTTCTGTGGCCTACTCAAAAGAGGGATGCGTTGTCATGGAAATAAAGTCAAACAAGACTTCTTGCAATAGCTGAGTGAGACGCAAAATTAGTTAGTCTTCGTGAGTAAGAAAGATACATTTACACACCAAACGTGTACTCGAAGGTATAGTTCTTGAACGTACTCTTGTTGTACCATTTAAAAATTAAATTCAGCGCTGCCAACTCAAACTCGATGAGCCAAGAACCAAATCTACACGCTGTTGAGATGCACAATTTTAAATACGTAGAAGAAATAATATGTTAATGAAATAGACAACAAATTAGCTTTGGCGCTCGTCTGTTTGTAGAGGGAACGCAACGTCACTTAGCGGAATAAATGCGCACTTGAAATCTCAAAAACAACATTCCTAAACATAAAGATATTTTTTCCGAATGAAAAAATATTCCACAGATTTTAAAACTTCTTATCTGAAAACGATTGCCTTAAGTACTAAATTCGATAATGCTTTTATCTGTAAGTTGTTTTTTGTCTCAGTAAAATCATACGCTGTAAATGTGTAGCCAACATAATATGTGTGATGCAAAATTTATCTTTTTTTTTGCACACTGCACCTCACTGTCGATTTCTCCGAAAAATTAAGATTAATCTTCGTTAAGCCTCCTGGCATGATCGAGATTACGAGTTGCATTTATATCGAACGCGTATACGCAGACGACAATAGTTCTTTATTTAGAGAGCAAAGTCGAAGGCGTCACAAAGCGCACATGGGTGGCGATATTTACAGAGGAATTTTAGTGTTGGGAGTTCAATAAACCGTTTTATGCTATTCATCACACTCGAAGAACAATTAACGCCATGCATTAAGACAATAAACCGAGATTACGTCGCGTCTACAATCAACAATAACCGAGTCAGCTTTCGAAATTAATTATTTTCGAACAAAAAACCGATGATAATTCACTTACTAACGCGTGTTAACGACGCAAAATATAATTAAGCAAAAAACCAGTCAAGAGGTTGAGGATGATTGCGATTATTTTTGCCAATTTGTTTAGGCAATACTGAAGCAATCAATTCGAAAGCGTTTTAACGGTGGCGCAAAGTGAAAGGGTTTAAAATGCAACAGTTTAAAGGAAGACTCCGTGCAATCACTGAGACTTCCACTAACACCTATCACATTCTATGATAATTGCATAACACCGTGCCTTGCAATTTATTAGTCACCCGGTGTAATTTTAGAATTCTATACTCGACGTTTCAAGGAAAGCCTCCAAGGAAAAACCGCGTGCTCAGAATTTGCAAAAAAAAATGGCGCCACAAAACCGAACCACAAAAAATTTAGATTCCATTGCACCTGGGGAAAAAGTCGCTAAAAAGTGTGATTATTTGAACAACTTGGCAACCATACATTGATACAATTGATAACCGCTAGATAACGCTAGCGTCTAAAATCTACAGAAACATGCGAAATTTCTGTACACATAAAAAAAACATCAATTAACAAACGAAATACAGAATTGGATAAGATAAAGGCAATAAAACAAATGAAGACACAAAATATTGAAAAATGAAATCAAGCTGTCATTTGTCTTTTTGCACTTTTTTATTTGCTTTTCTTAGTTGAAGAAATGAAGAATGGACGATTTCCGGTGCGAAGTTTTTGAAAATCCAACTTTCGTTTCTCTGCACGAAGTGTTGGAAAACAAAATCAAGCGGTCATTTGATTCTTTGCATTTTTTTAATTTTCTTTTGTTTGTTTGTTTGTAAGTAAAAGAAAACAAATGCAGAATCGACGACTTCCGGTGCGAAGCCATTGAAAATCAAACAAATCGAGCTTTCGTCATTTGTTTCTTTTTGTAAGCAAAAAAGAAAACAAGTGAAGAGTCGACGATTTCCGATGCGAAACGTTTGAAATCAAACTTTCGTTTGTTTCTTTGCATTTCATTAATCTTTTTTATTTCTTTCGTTAAGCAAAAAAAAATACCGAGTTTTTCAAAATCAAATCAAACTTTCATTTGTTTCTCTAGTTTCTTTTTGTAAACAAGTGATAATCGCCATTTTCCAACGGGAAACTTTCACTAAAAATCAAGCTTTCATTTGTTTCTTTGCATTTCAGCTTTCTTTGCTTCTTTTTGCGAGCAAAATAAAAACAAATGAAAAATCCGAGTTTAGCTTTTGAAAATGGAGCATTCGTTTGTTTTTTTCTATTTTATTATGTTTGTCTCTTTCTATAAAAAGGTTCCACGATTTCGGGAAGCTTATGAAAATCGAATCAAGCTTTCATTTGTTTCTTCGTGTTCAATTTTCTTTTTGTAAACAAACGAAAAATCGGTGCGAAGGCTTTGAAAATCGAACTTTCTTTTGTTTCTTTGCATTACATTATTTTTGGTTTCTTTTTATTAAAAGAAGATCCACGATTTCCGCCTTGGAAAATCAAATAAATCAAGTTTTCATTTGTTTCTTTGTATTTCTTTGTTTTTATAAGAAGAAAATAATAATAACAAATGAAGATTCGTCGATTTCCGATGCAAATCTTGTTGAAAATCATTTGTTTCTTTGTGTGTCATCGTTTCTTGGGACGAGAAGAACTTTCGTTTGTTTCTTCGCATTTTTTTCTTGTTTCTTTTTGTAAGCAAAAAATAACAAACGAAGGAGAATCGACGATTTCCGGTGGGAAGCTCGTTGCTAATCAAACTTATCATTTGTTTCTTTGCACTTGACCATTTATTGGTTCTTTTGTAAGAAACAATAACAAATGAAAAATCGGCGCGAAGCTTTTGAAAATCAAATTTCTATTTAATTTCTTTTTGTTTCTTTTTGCCACATTATTTTTTTGTTTTACAATTTACAACTTGCAGTTCTTTTTCTGAGTGGAGTTGACGACTTAATTTTCTCACACTCCGCCCCAGAAACGTCGATCTTCTTGTGTTTTTTTTTGTTTTGTTTTTTCGTATTTCACGTTGTCCTTTTCAGTTCTTTTTTGCTTCTTTAGTTCTATATTTTTTTATCATTCGAATTTTCTTTGTTTTCTTACAGTTCAACTCTTTTACGTTTTGATTATCTCACACTTCACCAGAGAATTGTCGGTCTTCTTTTGTTTTTTGAAATTAAAACAATCGCAATGTTGATATTTAGCGTCTGGACAGTGTACGCAACCTTTTGGAGATTTTAGCTGCTCGTCTAGATAACCGAGGGAATCTAGATAACCGAAATGCGTAGTGTCGTAGCCAAAATTATTTTTAAGAAATGAATTAGTCTGTAGTTTAAAATGCCTAATAAATATCTGTATATCAGGGGATGTTTGTTTATGTTTTGACGATAAGCTAGTCGAAGGCGTGTAAAGTATTAGGACGAAACCAAGGGCAGTCTTCGTGTGAAAGCAGAGTGAGAAACGTCTCGGGATAGGGCCTAAAGAATTGGCCTGGTGTTACGCGTTAAAACGGCGGGATGTGTTACCGAGTGTGACCTCGGGGGTGGTTGCAGAATATTGTCTTGAGGAGACGATGTTCTGGTAGAGGTAGTATCGCGGTACACCCCATTATTGGCAATGCGGGATGAGGATCGTGCAGTGGTGTGGAGTTATTCGTATAGATGAATAACGTCCTGGTGGCAGTGATCCGGGGCGTTGGCCAGGGATGTTACCGTGCACCAGTATACGATATTCGTGTGACTTGCCGCAGTGGTCAGTAACGCTGATGAAGTGCACAATATCGGCAAGACGATCAGCTGGTATTCTGTATTCATTGTGAATGGGAATTCAGCTGGTTGTGTTCCTGACCTGGTGGTAGCATTGTGCTCCAGAGAGGTCTAACATGACATGATGTTCACTGGATCGGAAAACGGAGTGTGCTGACACTTACGCGATCGGTGGCATCAATTGATCCTAAGAACGTAAGCTTAGGAGGCAAGGTATGCTAATATCCATCGGGAGGGTGGGTTTTTATATTAGCAGGTGAATGTGGGGTTAATGCATGCGAAGATAAGAAGACAACGTCCGAGGACAACTTCCGTAGTGTCAATTATCAATATGAGGGAACCGCTGCTACTAGATTCGCCGTTGGATCCCGCGGGGGCGCGCAATGCCCCCCGGTGAGTAGTATTTGATGTATTTTCGGACATCCGATGTAAGTCGCATTGTTTGTTGTATGTGTATCGTTTCTCACGACGCATCGTATGCACGCTAAGCGAGACGAGGAGAGAGAGAGAGATGACTAGAAGGGACTAACCAGCGAACGAGTGTTTATCAGAACTAGGTATGCCCTGTTTAATGTTATTATCATTTGACCCAAATAAGACAAAAAAAAAACGCTCCAACAGTAGCGACATCTACTGAGTACAAAGAAAACAAGAAAAATACAGAAAACTGCATTTTTGAATTGCGATATATTCTGCTAACGTTCAGTGACATTATTAAAAACTCATAATCATGCAAATTCTTTAATAAATTGCAATAAACTGTTCTAATAAATTATAATAATTAATTTAACTATTAGTTTACTGAAAATAAAAATTCTACAAAACTATGATTTCTTCATAAACATCTGGCAACACCGCCTGGTAACGTAACACTGATGTGAAGCAGAGTTCGCCAGTTTTATTTTAATAACACGTACCCATATTTTATTATTGTTATTGTTATTAAAGTAATAATTTTTGTTGGACGACTATTTTTAGTTGCACACGAATCAGTCTCGGCTGTTATTACAGAAACAGGTCTAGGCGCGCGTTGTCCATCGACTTATAACTTATTGATTTATTGCGTCCTGGGCCCCCGCAATCTCTGCCCCCGCGTGTAGGTCGTCGCAACATAATAATCGCTATCGCGCACACGAGAACGCCTGAATCAGCTTCGTATTTATAGACGTGACCGGTCGTTGTATAAGGGTCGGGTTACCGCTTCAAAGAAATCGAAAATATTTACATCAAAAAAAAAAAAAACAAAGCCGACTGCGATTATGCAAGAAACTTGAAACATGGGCGTTACTTTCAGCACGTATTAATTACTTTACTTACATAAAAAAATAAATTCATCAAACATATAAACATTATTTATAGAGTGACACTTTGAAACTGAAATAAACTTCTTCTTATTATTATTGTTAACATTGTGCTATCTGATAGATGATAGAATACAAATTGTTACACTGGCAAAAAGCAAATAAAAAAATGACTTACCTCAAAGTTTGAGGTGGCACAAGTTTTGATGAATTCCTTTCCTTTAACTAGCTGTACAAAAGCACAATAAGGAAACCATCGAGCATGTTGAGACCAAGGATCATCATGGGGTTCCCAATGATTAAGGCCACCATCACAATGAAAGCACCTGACTTTATCTCCGGCCCCCTCAAAATAAAACCCGGCAGTTGCTAGCTCATCAGGCTTTTGAGTCAACTCCGTAGGCCACTTGGTAAACGTCAAGTGTCTCGACTCATACGTAGCATACTTGGGATTCTTTGGAGTTTTGTGCTGCTGCACACCTAATTCCTCGAGATTATCACCACTGACCAGTTCTAAATTCGATAAAGCCGCAGTCTTGCCCGTATTTTCCCCTAATCTAGTGTTTATAACCCACTGTACAAAGTAACAACTCGGCGAGCACCTCTGATGCTCCTTGTCAGGGTCGTCGCCCGGTTCCCAGGCGACTAAAACCACATCGCAAAAAGCGCACTTTGTGAAGTCACTTTCCTTGAGAGAATAAAAACCTGCTCTGGCAAGAGATTCAGGAGTCACTACGTCAGGTTTAGGCCAGTTTGCGAAAGTCTGCAGTCGCACGTTTTCATCTTTAAGGGAATAGGAGGAGTTCGTGGGGGTTGTCGTGGGTAAAGCGACCGGTTGTGATATGTTAGGAACGTTACCTGAGGTAGATGGGTCTAGTACGAAGGGGCATTGGGGACTGAGGAGCTTGTGCTTGGCCATCACTTGGTCTCCGTAGTTCCATTCTCCAATCTGGATGTGACAGGCGAAGCATTCCACGATTAAATCTCTGTTCGTGTAAAAGAAACCTGCCTTTGCCGCTCTGGCTGATGTGATCGCTGCGTCCGTGGGCCAAGTATTAAAAGTCTGCAGCCGGTTTTCCTCTACATTCATATCTTCCTGTCAAAATGTGAGGTTATGTTACAGAGATTTTAAGTGACACGTACCGGACACGTGCATATCCGCGTTCTCGCTTGATAAAGGGCGAGAGCGTTTAAATAACATTTTATTGTTGCACTGTCACATCATTTTTGCAATAACACACTTGCGAGCACGTTTATTTCAATTCTCAAAAAAAAACGGTTCCGGCTTTCGACATAGATGGCGCTGCTCAAAATTGCAAAATGCAAGAATTAAGTATTTTCGCTTGAAAAATTAACGCAACGCTTAGAAATCACTTTAATTTAATGAATACTGAACATATTATAATCCATTAACTTAATTATTTGATTCGAATTTGATTTAAATGTGTATGGAGTAGATGGCGCTTTTTGTGAACCACCGAAATTCAACAACCACTCAGAAATGAACACGTTATTCGAGAAAACCTTCATTTCTTGCCGGAACACTTCTTGGAAAGCTTGTGGGACATCATCTGGAGCTTTATGATGTTTTCTGCCACCGTCTTGTACGCAGAATTTCTGTGTGAAATGAATTTGCGATTATTATAAGGAAAAGCAAACCAATAATGCGAACCTCGCGTCGCATTTTTCGATCGCTTCTTTGCAGTCGTTCAGGGCCAGTTTTAGTTCGTAATTGAAGCCGTCGACTTTCTGCATTACGATTTTCAAGACGTCTTTATCTTCGATGGTCGCGCTCAATTCTTCGCCGAAAATTTCGAACTTTTGTTCGATCGTATGCGCCAGTATTTCCAATTCGTCGAAAGAATAAGCAATCTGCGACATTTTTCTTTTTCAACGGGGCACTCACTTAACATAGGACTCACTAATTTTCATTAAATTTTGAGAAATTGACTTTAGGTCAAAAATTGGCCGTAAGATGTCGCGACCTAAATCGTTGGTTATCAGCAAATTTGAGTTGATCGAGTTGCGAACGTGGTTCTTTATGTTGTTTTACAATTTTATTCGATCGTAAAGGACAATACTTTCAATGCGATGAAAGAAAAGTGGTTTGCAACATCTTTTTATGGCAAAGCACTCGTAATGCTTATTGAAGCTTTAGTTGGCTAAACTGTAGCTAGTGACCCAGTGACGTCACGTGACGTCAAACCAGGTTATGTTGAGTGTTATCGCTAAATAGGTCTTTTGTGCTTATTTTAGTTACTAGTGCCCTCTTGTTGTTTACGTTTTCATAATGAAGGTTAAATAAGTTAAGTTCAAAGTCCCTTTGCAAATTTACTTTCACTTATTTTGCTTGCACTTTACTTTTTAAGGTTTGCGGACGTAAGCGCCATGGCGTCGTACAGATTCGCACAGGTAAATTAACGACGTTTTTGCGCAAATTTTTCTCACACAGAATTTTTGCACAGGCCCTGACCCTCACGAGAAAATACGCCACCGGACCTTCCTTAAACGAGGTGGTGATCATATCAGCAGCCCGAACTCCTATTGGTTCGTTTCTAGGATCACTCGCGCCGTTGTCGGCCACGCAATTGGGCTCCATTGCAATCAAAGGGGCCATCGAACATGCAGGCATTCCCAAGGAGGAAATCAAGGAAGTTTACATGGGGCAGGTCTGTCAAGGTGGAGCAGGGCAGGCTCCGACGAGGCAGGCAGTTATATTCGCTGGATTGCCAAAGTCGACGGTTTGCACAACGGTGAACAAAGTTTGTTCTTCGGGGATGAAGTCGGTCATGCTTGCGTCACAAAGCATCCAGGCAGGCCATCAAGAAGTCGTCTTGGCCGGCGGAATGGAATCCATGTCTAACGTCCCCTACTACTTAAAGCGCGGACAAACACCTTATGGTTCCGTGAACTTAATCGATGGCATCGTCGCCGATGGATTAACCGACGTTTACAATAAATTCCACATGGGAAACTGCGCTGAAAACACGGCAAAGAAACTCGGGATAAGCCGAGAGGAGCAAGACGAGTTTGCCATTTCAAGTTACAAACGGAGCGAAGCCGCTTACGCCCAGAAAGCTTTCGCTTCTGAGTTGGTTCCTGTGAATGTCCCACAGAAAAAAGGACAGCCAGATAAGGTCTTCACGGACGATGAGGAATACAAGCGGGTCAATTTTGATAAATTCAAGAAACTGTCGACTGTTTTTCAGAAAGAAAACGGCACCGTTACGGCAGGAAATGCTTCGACGATAAACGACGGGGCTGCCGCCTTGATACTGACGACTCCCCAGAACGCAGATAAATTGAAGGCAAAGCCCCTGGCTAGGGTGGTCGGATTTTTTGATGCAGAAGTCGATCCGATTGATTTCCCGATTGCACCGGCTCAGGCTATTCCTAAATTACTGGAGATTACAGGAGTTAAGAAAGACGATGTGGCCATGTGGGAGATAAATGAGGCTTTCAGCGTGGTTGTTTTGGCCAACATAAAATTGTTGGGGCTCGATCCGGCTAAAGTTAATGTTCACGGGGGCGCTGTGAGCCTCGGACATCCGATTGGGATGTCCGGCGCGAGACTTGTTATTCATCTAGTGCATTCGTTGAAGCCAGGGCAGAAAGGAGTGGCTGCGATTTGTAATGGTGGAGGAGGAGCTTCGTCCATAATGATCGAAAGGCTGTAAGTGTTTTCTTGTCGAATTTATTATGTCATTGTTTACTGAATTAATTCAGTTTTAAATCATAAGACTTAATCTGTTTACTCTGGTGCTTTTTTAATTAACATCATTAGCTAATATTAAAGAGTATATGTTATATTCTATTTTTATATAAGTTCCATAAAGAAATATAAGCATGAGAGACATGTCTTTTTTTTTTATTAAATCCTACTAGTGAAATGCAACGAGGCTTGCACCGGAAAAGATCACAGGTCAACCAGCATTATCTTCAGCAACGTGATAAATATAGAAGCAGACGCATTTAAAAGATGCACATGAATAAAACATGATGAATCGAGACAAACAAACAATTTGACCTTGATTGATTTGTGGAAATCAAACTCAGGGTCACAAAATTGCATCCTGTAGAAAAATTCCACTGATAAACAAACTTTTTCGTTCTTGATTTTCAGCCCCCAAACGCTTCCGGAGAGTGAAATACCCATGGTGACCTTGTACACGAGGGAACCCTGTCCCCTCTGTGATGTCACTAAGTTGAAATTGATCCCTTACCTGGACAGGTGCGACTTGGAGATCGTGGATATAACAAAGAAGGAGAACGTCCGGTGGTTACGCCTTTACAGATACGAAATCCCCGTTTTGTTTCTTAACGGACAGTATCTGTGCAAGCACGACTTGGACTTTGATTTGTTGGAGAAACGTTTAAATGAAATTGAAAGTTATAAGAAAGGGTAAATAGCTGTGATTGTGAAGATATATTTGTACATAACTGAAAGCAAGAAACGACAAGTTCCTAATCGTATCTTAGACTACATATTATTCTATATGATAATAATTACAATAAAAGTGTTTTACCTAATGCTATTGAGTATTTATACTTTGAATTTGGCGCCATAGCTTTTAGTGTATTTCACTAGTGTTGCCAACTTAGGGGATAAATCCCTTTTTTAAGGTATTTTCAAATTGTTTCGCTTGCCTCTCTCATGTAGTGTTGTCAATTCTTGGGAAATTTTCCGATTTTTACGCCTTAAAATTGCAAAAAGGTAAATTTTTTGAGAAAAAGCGAATTTTTGAAGACAAAATTACTTCCGCTTTAAGGCAAATCTCGATAAAAATGCATAAAATAGCTTAAAGTTGCAATTTGAGGGAAGAAACAAGCATAAAAGGGAATTTTTGTCCCAACGTGAGGGAAAAACGACTGGCTATAGTTGGCAACATTGCTCTCATGTAGTATTCGTGATTGGCTCATTCAAAACCATAGCCAATCACGAGAGCAGTAAAACGCCATCCATTTTGATTCTAAAAGAAAAAATTTTCAAGTTGAGATCCTAAAAGGAATTTACTTCTGTGTTGTGAAGTCATTTCCGATTTGATTGATGGGTTGCCTTCGCTAAAACCTTCAAATGTCGCGATTTAAAAAGGTCACCCTTTATAAAATAAATACTCTCCGCGAAGTATCTATTCAACTATGCGTTTTTGTAAGAGATTCAGTGATAATTGAAAATAATTTTATTGCGTGAAGACGCTGAATACTATTGAACTCACTTGAAGGGCTTTGTGGCTCTGACTCCGGCTGAACGCATCTGTGCGTATTTTCATATTTCGTTATCAAAACCCCCTCTTTCTAACCTTGAAATATGTAAGTATCATTGAACTTAACTATTCTTGTCGTACAGTGCTCGTAGAACTGTAATTCCAGTCGAAAATTTTTCAAAACTCAAAAATGACCAAACACGAAGGCGTCCTCGAAGAAGTCCTGCAAACCATCAACAGAGAACGCATCGCTTTGAATCCCGATGTCTGTGCGCGGAACATCAGGATTTTAAATGAAGTGCTATACACGTTAATACAAGAAATGAAACAAGGTAACCCGCTGTTTAAGCGTCTCATGAAAGGAAAATATTATGGGGGAAGTTATTTCGATAGATTACGAGTGGGTGAACCGAACGAATTTGATATAGATTTTCTCCTGTGCATCCCCCAGAAACACATCGACTCCTTGTGTACAACACATATGCCCGGCTTTGTGAAGTTGAAATGCCACCATTACGTAAAAGAGCTGTGCAATTTTAAAGGCGAACTGGTAGCTTCGAAGGTATACTCTTGGTTTAGGAGCGTCCTGACTGTTGCCATGAACGAGTGCTTTGAAGTTACAAGCCATGGCCAATACATCATGCGCTTCAATCGTCATGAGTTCAGAGCAACTCTACATTTTGACACTGGACCAGCTGCAACATTGAAATTATATGGAAAAGACGTAGATATGGACATAGATCTCGTGCCTTGCTTTCAGTTGTCGGCAGAGTACTGGCCTGGATGCGGGTTTCGTGTAAATCCATTTCCCAAAGCCACCAAAAGTTTTTTAGTCGTGCCGAAATCCCCCACGCAAAGAAAAAGGCTCCTCCGAGGCAAAGAAGACGAGCCCATGGCTTTCAACACTTACTGGCGCCTATCGTTTCAGAAGCAAGAGAGTCGCATCTTAAAATCGAGAGGCCGTCTTAAGTCAACTCTAAAATTACTGAAGAGGCTGCGTGACGTGCAGGAACACACAGTGATATCGAGTTATTACATCAAGAACATTTTGTTGTCAAAATGCACGACGTATCGTTACAAGTGGAATGGGAGTTTAGCTCAAACATTCCTCGACATGTTTAAGGAGTATTTACTGCAAATAGAACAAGATATTCCTTATTTCTGGCACAGTAGCCATCGGCTGTTGGAAATTAAGCCCGCCACTAAGGAGAACATAATGAATAGGTTGAGGAAAATTTACATGGATATTGAGAGGGATCCTTACAAAGTCTATAAGTACCTGGAACTCTAATTTTTACAGGGGATAAACATGAAAATCTTAAGAATTAAATATTAAGGATTTCTGAGACATAGTTTTTGAAGAAATTATTTTTGATACTGTAGAGTGTTGTAACTAATTAAGGATACATTTGTAAACTACATAAGAAATACAGAATTGGGGAATGCATGGGCATTTTACACAGAGGCACCGAAACTTTGGACTTAAAATATTTTTATTTATATCAGGTATTATGTACACCTTTATAAATCAACCTATACAATAATATCAAGTATGGCATCTAGTAATTATATACAAAACAATTAAATAGTTTCTAATCTGAAGAAAAAAAAAAAACTCGTTTAAAAACAACATACTTAGGCTATATACTCACAGACAATTGCATTAAATCAAAATGACGAGCACAGCGTCAACTCGACGTAGCTGAAAGTTGTTGATCGTTTGTTGACATGCGAGTCGCATTTATTGCAGGTAAACGAAAACGCTCAACATCAACGGACAGCTGTATTTAACTCAAGGAGGGGGGATTAAAAACCGAGACTTAGCAGTTCAATAATTAAATTGACTGAAAAGAACAAAGTGGGAACACATCCGCGATTTTTTAAATGAGATTAAAAAACGGGAGCAGAAACGTGAACTGTGCATTTACTCGGGAACAAAAAAAAATTTATTTGAGGTGATGTGAATGTACAGTTCAACACGATACGAAACGAATCGATTTCGTAAAGTAAGATTTTCTTTTTTTGGTAAAAACAGTAAAATAAATGATTAGATATCTACATAATTTAGACTAACTAGATTTAGATATCTATATAATTTATGCAGGTTGTAAAATATTTGGGTGAAGAATTTATATAAGAAGTTGATTGAACCAAGGCAGGTTGTCAAGTTTTACGGGGGCAGGAAGTTGTGAGGGGAAACAAAACAAATGATAGATTTCCGTTACTTTTTTTGTTTTTTAAACAAATTTTTAATGATTTTCATAATGTGAATGAGTACCGCCATCTATCAACAGGGTAGCGAACTCGAGATAGTGAGACAGAAGGGTACTAGAAATTTAGGAGAATTAGGGTTTTTAATAATAAAAAAAAATTAATAAGACGTTTCGTGCGATTTCTGTGCGTTTTGAAAGTGAGGGAGGCTTTTCCCTTATTATCTTTAGTTTGTTTTCTTTTCTTTTTAAAAAAATCCTGCCGATAAATGAATGTAACTCTGCCTTAATACCAACTTACACTAAAAAAAAAAAAAACAAAGTCTCTGCAAATTTCTTACAACCTGCAAAAAAACAATTAAATAACGTTAAATAATAATAATAATAATAATACAATATGAGGTCCAAGACCGACAAATCAAATCCTGACGGAATACAGACTAGTAAATGTATTTGAGGCATGAAAGCCACAGCAGAACACATTATATTTATATAAACGCACATCTCATACATAAATAAATTAATAAATTTTAAAGCAGTCTCGCCAACGTTTTCCTTTTTCTTTTTCTTTTTTTTTTGTGTGTTTTGTTTTATGTACACGTCGTCGATGATTGTAATACTAGCGAAATCGCGGATTTAAAGATCACTTCCCCGACGCAAAATCGACGGCGGCGTCCCCTCTAAAGCAAATCAGCAGCGCAAAAAATTTTAGTATCACAATCACGTTAAATGTTTGCGGGCCGGGGGAAGTACCGCGCTCGGCTCGCAAACGTGCAATATTACTAAGTACCCTTACGTTAACTAAATAAAATCTGTTATGACACGTCATTGTTTTGAAACAGGCGGCGCTGGGGTTCGGGGGTGTAGTGAAAGCGGGCCCTGAGGTGCTGGGGGGAGCCCGGAACCGACGAGCTTTCCGAGAGTCTTCTTGGAGGTGGAATAGGCGGTGTTGGAGAAACGTACCTGAGAATAAATTAAACTGATAGAAACAAGAAAATTCTTAATTTACTGAAAAAATTTCTTTCTAGCAATCTTTTTGGAAACTGGATTCAAATATGGTTCAGTAATTTTTGATGATGTTCAAAAGATGGCGCTGTGTTCTTCCGGAAAAGCAGTCACATGCATTTTCATTTAAAGCTTAAAATTAAAAGAAGAATTTATAATTTGCAGTCCAGGCTGTATTTAGGGCTCGAATGAATAAATAAATCTAGAAAACTCATTTGTGGATTTTCTTTTTCTTCCGGTAACAACAATTTGACTTATATCCGTAATTTTGTGGCGATTTACATCGACTCTTGATGAAATGTAGTTTAGAACTTTTTGTTGTTCAGAAGATGGCGCTCTTTTCTCTCAGAAAAGCAGATACACGTATTTTCAGTTCGGAAAAATGTTTATAGATGGAGCTACTAGTACAAAACTTAAAAATCTTAAAAATAGGTTAAAAATTTATCGCAAAAAGTTGCAATTCGGAAAGATTCTCATAGATGGTGCCATTAATACAAAGTTTAAAATTAAAAATAAATAAAATAAATCGGTTCTTAGAAATATGACGCAAAAACTTGCAATTTAAGAACATTTTCATAGATGGAGCCACTAATTTTTATGTGCGATTTTTAAGTCCCTAGGGACTTTAGTGTGATAGACGGAGGGGCAAATAGAACTTCTAATAAATGGCGCCATTAATACAGTTTAAAATTAATAAAAAATAAAATAAATCGGTTCTTAGACATTTGACGCAAAAAATTGCAATTTAAGAACATTTTCATAGATGGAGCCACTAACTTTTATGCGCGATTGACAAAGGCCCACATAGATCTTCTAATAGATGGCGCTTAAAATTAAAAATAAATCAAATAAATCGATTCTTAGTGATCTGACGCAAAGAAACTTCCAATTTAAGAACACTACCATAGATGGTGCCACTATTACAAAGTTTAAAAACAATATTATTAAACTTGTTGCTGCAAATTTGATGCAAAAATTGCAACTTAAGTAAACTCATAAACGGAGCCATTAACTTTCATGTGGCGATCGGTAGAGGCGCACATAGATGGCGCTACTAACACAAAGTTTGAGATTGATATGATTAAAGTGGTTCTTAAAAAATTGATGCAAAAAATTTGCAATTTAAGAAAAATTTCATACATGGAGCTAGTAACTTTTATGTGCGATCGACAGAGGCACACATAGATGGCGCCACTAACACAAAGTTTAAAATCAATATTATTAAATTGGTTCTTAGAATTTCAATGCAAAAATTGTAATTAAAAAGAAACTTATAATTGGAGCCACTAACTTTTATGTGCGATCGATGGAGACACAAATAGATTTTCTAATAGATGGTGCCAGTAGTAAGATTAAATCAAATCAATCAGGTCTTAGAAATTTGACGCAAAGAAAATTGCAATTTAAGAACACCTTCTTAGATGGTGCCACCAATACAAAGTTTAAAATAAAAAAAATAATAATAAATTAAGTTGGTTCTTAGAAACCTAGCGGAAAAAATTTAGATTCAAGTTATTTTCATAGATGGTGCCACTAACTTTATGTGCAATTAATAGACCTTAATTGAATTGATTAAATTAATTTAAATTTTTTTTCTTTTCACGGCTGCCTAGATTAATAAAAGATTAGATCACTCTAACTCTCGTTAATTTGGCTCCCTCTGCACAGTTTTGATGTGAACTTCCGCGTTGCCATAGTTACCATGCTAAGTATTACACATGAATTCGAATTTTGTAAATTTTATGTCAATTTAAATAAATCATACATATATTGCATTGTTATCACCCCAAAATGCTTCACTTTAACAGATTATGTGTTACTTTAAAGCAATCACTTCTCTGCAGTTAGCGCCAGGACACTCTAGTGTGGCTCCCTCTTCGACACAGAAAAGTGGCTCTGAACTAATAACGCAAGTTTGTTCTTCATTAATCTAGGAAGCCATGGTTATTTTAATATAAATTGCCCACTCTGACAAGAGATGTCACTCTTATCCAACTCATGAAACACCATCTGCACCTGTTTTTTTTGTTGTTGTTTACTTTTGTTTATTTTCTCCTCCACATTCGCATCAAATTAACAAAATTTTAATTTTCAAGCATAGAATTTTGAGACTTGTACCTTCGCGATAGACCTGGGGAACCCCCCGGTGTCGAACAGTCAATGTAATTCCGTCTCATCGCAAGAGGGCTCTGATCACCGCTCAATCCCCTGTGAAGCCTAGGCGGAGGTTCGGGGCTTTGATGTCTCGAAGATCGTCCGCTGCGTTCCCCGCTCAACTGGAGCTTGATGTACGACGCAAAACGTTTCTTGCCTTAAATAAATAAGTCGAGGGTGAAACCGCCGCTTTAAAATTGCCAGTCGACTTACCCGCATCAAACTTTCCCGTCTCCTCCGCCTCCCTCGCCTGCTGCTGTTGCTTCTGCTGGTGGTAAAACCTCTGAAGGACAATCGGACTAGTGTTTTCTAAGAACGAGGAAGGCTGCTCGTCGTTCTGACAGTGATTTCGCAGGGGCAAAGGTGATCCTAAAGGCGAAGACCACCTGCTGCTATTATCACCCGTGCTCCTTCTATCCATGAATGGTGAAGATAATCCGCTGCTGTGACCGCTGTGGCCCTCCGTGTATTTCCTCTGGAATAAGGGTGAACTGAGGGGGCTCTGCTCCAGCGAGCTGGGTGATTTCACGCCGCCGGTTTGTTCGCCGGCGTTTTTGGTAAGCAGATGGTTCTGGTACGTTTGTAAGGGCGAGTAACTCCTGATCATGCTTTGGTGTGGAAGGTGGGAATCTCTTTGGTGATTGCTGACGTCGGAATTGCGGAATGTGGATAGGCGCGAGACGTGGTTGCTGCGTCTGTTTGGCCCTTCGGGCTCCGGGTGCGTTTGATCGATTGAACTTTCGTGCCTGAGGTGGAGGAGTGGACTGTTTGAACTGCTGCCGTTGATGAACAGGGGTTGAGCTGTTTGCTGCGCTTGTGATTTGTTCGGTTGTACTATTTGTCTGGCTAATGAAGGTGATGGGGTATGTCTGAAAAAGTTAATGACATTTTAAAAAAGAAAGCAAAAACTAGAAGAGATAACGATCGAGTCTTAATCGACGGACTTTCTTGTCTTCGCTGCCTTTTTATGTAGGTTTTGCTATGAACTGTCAAAGTAATGTGTAGTGGAATGTAGATTAATACT
This sequence comes from Serrognathus titanus, assembly GCA_039766575.1. NCBI lineage: Eukaryota > Metazoa > Arthropoda > Insecta > Coleoptera > Lucanidae > Serrognathus > Serrognathus titanus. The sequence continues at coordinate 16,746,947 of CM077911.1, read as the reverse complement.
GTTACAAAAAGTCTATGGTTGAAGAAAAGTACTTAATTATGTTTTGTACATTAAATTATTAGTTGGCCCCCTTTTTTGTTGTGTAAGGCACATCTGGTATGTTTCCTGCTTTGCCTTCTAACTTTTTATAGTCTGTACATTATTGCAATTTTTTTTATTAGAAATCAGAGAAAAAAAATTAAATTTCATGCACATATCAAACTGCAAATCTCAAAATTATTGTTTAGTCTTAAAGCAAGACTGTGTGGATAAAAACAGAAGTGTAACAAAAGTGAATTCATGCACATAACAAACCTGTGAACGCCTCAACCTTAAAACAGTGCACATAAAAGATAAAATAAAAGGTGAAATAGTAATAAAAAAAAAAAACAAAAATTGAAACTAACCATGCAACATACCTCGGCGTAGACCTACTAGCCGCAACTGCATCTGCCTGCCGAATGGCATTTGCAAACCATTCATCAACGCTAACGTCAGTTTTCTCATATTTTTTTATGAACGACTCATTTTGCAACTGAAGATACTTGGGCCTTTGTTTATAGTCCTTAATCAAGCTGGAAAACACAGCGACTTTAAACTAAACCTCACCTCATCATCCAGACGAACGTACCAGGCACTGACGAACTTCTTAAACTCACTAGAAAACTCTATATCGACTGGAAGAGTTGGGGGATCCTGCCCGATAACCCTCGCCAATACCTCAAAGTCATTCTTGCAGTCCTGATACGGCAAAGCTCCCGTCGCAAGCTCCACCAACGTTATACCTAAAGACCAGACGTCAGCTCTGATATCATAATCAGAGTTGCTTAATTCTATGCGTTCAGGCTGGAAATTAAGAGTTAAAAGGTTATGGGTGCGTTGATGGTGACTTACGGCCATGTATGCGGCACAGCCTGCGCTTCGGGTTTTCGCCCTCGAATCCACAAGCCTTCCGCTTATTCCGAAGTCACAAAGCTTGACGTTTCCACGCTCATCTAATAAAATATTCGATGGTTTCACATCTCTGTGTATCACTCCGTGCTTATCCTTCAAATACGAAAGTGCTTTCACAGTCTGAAACAATGCAACTTATAAAAAAAAATGCGTGAATCTTTGAGGGGGGTACCAACCGCTACTGTTACTTTTCCTAAAACGTGCTCTGGTATCGGCTGTTGCAGTCGCTTCAGCAACTTATCGAAACACGTCGACATTAATTCCATGCAAATCCAGACTTCGGTGTTCGTTATGAAACATCCTAGGCATTGCACGATATATTTACAATCGTATGATTTGATCACAACTTCTATGTCCATGACGATTCGTTTATTTTCTTCCGTGTTTACTGACCGTCTCATTTGCTACATAGAGGAATACGCATTAAGCTTTTGGGGGAATGTAATTCTGATGTGTTTTTTACCTTGACTGCGATTATCTCTCCGCTCGGTTTGTGCCTCATCTTAACGACTTGGCCGCAAGTTCCGTGTCCCAATTCCTCGATGTATTCCATGTCTTTCATGTCGGTGTTGTACATAACGTCATTAATCTTAAGCTTGCCGCTAATTTTCATAATTTCTTTAAGCTTTCTGTCAGTCTCCAACGTGTCGGGTTGCTTTTTGCTGATCTGCAGCACGTCGGGGCGTTTCATCGAGGGTGTGCCCGGGTTGCTGAGGTTCCCCACTGAAACACACAGGGGAACGTTTAAATGGGAACCAAGCGGAAAAACTAGGGATGGTTTGAGGGGGTAAGGACTTACATGGTAAACTTGGACGACCCGTCTGCCTGGGCGGCCGATCTAAATTGTACGTTGAGCCTGGCGACTGGGGGGGCTTCGCGTTCTCTCGTTCCATTTGTATGCGCATTAATAAACAGTTAATTTTTGTTTCCGAACCAGACATTTTTAGATTCCTTGTGACAGCTTAAATAACCTGGAAAACATTTTCTCCTCTTCTTCTCCGTTTGGCAAAGTTGCTACTACTGATTACTTCAGACGTATACCAACGTAAGACACGATAACGGAGAAGGTAAATAAAATAATAAATCACACTTTTGCCGCAATGAACACGTAGTACAACGGCTTATATAAACGGGAAAATATTTAAATTCATTCGTTTTGACAATTTGCAGTTTTAGTTAATCTACAGAGGTACCAACTTAAAATATTTTATAACATTCACTTCAATAGGGTTCAGAAGTAAATAGTAAATAAAATAAAATATTACGTTAGAAGCTAGCGTAGCTTTTATTATTTGTTATTTATCTTGAATGAATTACTTTAAAAATTACATCAACGCGAGACAAATTTGCCCTACAGTTTAATGCCATAGTCAATGTTACCAACGCATAAAAAACAGAAATCCCCAAAGGTTTTAAAAAATCGCTCTTCAATATAGAAAATTTCTTAAAGCTGGATTTACATGAAGCGTTGAGCGCGTCAAAACGTCAGGCGTATTATACTCTTATTAATTGACGAGTAACGAGCCCCAACCAATAAGAATAGAGAACGTCCAACGTTGCATATAAATCCATTTTAATTTGTCACTAAATTCAGCAAACAATAATTTTAAAGAATCTTGTCAAAACAAAGAAAAGTATAAAAATTCAAAAAATAAATATTAAAGTTCCGCGCGGGAAACCGAAAGTATTTTGTGTTTGAGGTATTTACGCTTTACATGCGTTGGTAACACCAGTGTTACCAATTCGTGGGAATTTTCATTATTCGTGAAAATTTCTATGCCTTAAAATTGCAATTTCTGATTAAAAAGGAATTTTTGAAGACAAAATTACTTAAATTTTATGGCAAAACTTGACAAAAATGCATATAAATAGCTTAAAATTGCAATTTGAGGTAGAAAACAAGCACAAATGGGAATTTTTGTCCTAACCCTCGTCAATAGTTGGCAACACTGGTTGCGGCTTGTGTTGTGACAATTGAGATGAAACGTCAGCAATTTGTTTGGTTAAGTCACCGAATCATGATGATTTATTTAATTTCATTACTAAAAATATGAATAATTCCACAAGATGTTAACTACAGGAATCGTGCCGGACGTCGGGGCGTATAGTTTCAAAAGCTCTCCCGATTCCTCCATGGACGATTCGTTCATGCCCGGTGAGTTTCCGCCTCCTCCCCCAGGACTCTTAATTACACAAACCTGTTATTTTCGTTTTTGTAGATTACCTAGACTTACACTCGGATGATTTTCTTCAAACCCTATCCTCAGACTTGGACATTCCGCTTCTGTTAAATTCAAACGACGAGCTGGGTCTGTTGAATTCGTTCCTGGATCGAAGCCCCGATGAAATCCTATCGGAAGTTACGCCCCCTGGCGCGTTACTATCGAATGGTAGCCTGAGTGATTTGCAATTTGATGTTAATCAGTGGAGCCCGTCCAGTTTGAAGGCTGAGGTAAAATCCGAGCTGTTCAGTTCGGGTTCGCCTACACCCTCCCAGACTAGCACAGGGTCTCACGCGAGTGACGTGAAGGAAGAGCTAATCATAGACACACCACCGGTTTCACCGAATGACAGTTTCACTCGTTTCAAAGCGAATGTGCCTTTGCGGAAGACGGTGTCGCCTTATATAGTGCCTGTGTCGGGTAGGGGGCGGAAGTCATGTGCGGAAATTCCTTCCCCGAAAAGGCCCAAGATCTTAAAGCCCAGCAGTATAATGCCGAAAAGTACTTCGAGTGATAGCAGGCCGAGCGTAGTCGTCATAGAAACGAGCGTACCTCAGATAACCATCACGAATAATGTACCTACTTATATACCGATGCCCGTGTCAGTCGGCGTATCCGTTAACGTGGATCCGAAAGTACTGAAGCGTCAGCAACGCATGATAAAAAACCGTGAGTCGGCAAATCTATCGAGGAAGAAAAAGAAGGAGTATTTGATCTCGTTGGAAAAGCAAGTGGAGGATTTGATGTCGGAAAATAACGTGTTGAGAATTGTAAGAATCACATCGCTTTATCATATGCAGTAATTTAAATGCCATGTTCCTTTTTAGGAAAACGCTCAGTTGAAAGAAAAGTTGGCGAAAACCTGCGGCCATAAAATACCACTGTTTCCCGTTAATCTACCTTCGAAGACTGTCGCGAAGACGATGGTTCTGTGCGTGTTTTTGTTAACCATGGGCTTCAATTTAGATTACTTAAGGTTTGTGAAAAACACGTTTTTAATTGATGAAGACTTCATTTATTTGATTACAGGAGCCCCCTTTATAACAGAGAGTCATTTACGAAGTCCCCCGCGGATTCCATCTCGAAAATCTCGAATCACCACAGCAGGTCACTCTTGTGGGCTCCAGAGAACAACGAAGGCATTTCATCCGCAAACACAACAACTGAGAGTGCACAGTTACTACCCATGTGCCCCATTTACGTAAATCAAAGTGAAAACGTTAGATTAGCTGAAGAATTACACAGGTGAATTATTTTTTAATTCTAAAATTGCTTGTTTCAAAGACAAGTTTTGAGTTTGTAGGTGGATTGGAAAGCCGATTAACATGTCGGAGGAGTTCTACAAGGAAAATCCCATAACAGAGCGCCCCATCAAAATAAAAAAAACCCGCACTCGTTCTAAAGCCAGACAGAATTCCTTGGACACCCCAATTTTATCATCGGTATACCGATTGGGCAAACGAGCCCGACGAGTCGAGCTCATTTCGGACAACGAGCTTCAAGTTTACACCCCCAACATCGACCACATTTACTCCGAGTTCTTCGAAGCAATAAACAGACGAGATGATACGTTCTATGTGGTCTCATTTAGCCCCGATCACATGCTGCTTCCGGCTTTGCACTACAATAAAACCACCAGACCGAAAATGAGCTTGATTATGCCTTTTATGCTGCCAAATGGTGAGACTCATCAAATACAGATAATAAAGTATTAACAGTTGTGGAATTTCTTGCAGATTCTGCTCATTCACAATCGACTGCGATGCCCTTGATGCAAATCGACTGCGAGGTCCTCGACACCAGGCTCATCCACGTGAAGTACGGAGCGATACCCGAACACCTGCGCACCCAGGGGAATCACACGACGGAAACTTCTTATAAGCATACGGGGAGGAACGTGAGTCGTTCCGACTCGAAAAGCAGGAACATCACGAGTGAGTCTTACAAGCCGTATTTCATGCAGAAGAGGAAGGCGAAGCCTCTGCTTTACAAGAGTGAATTCGATGATAGACGTTGACGTCGTGGTTTATAGATTTAATTATTGTGAGGTTCTTCTTTTTTTGTTTTAGACTTTTGATAGAGTTGGTGTTTAGAACTTGCGCGGAAAATGTGGCTTTTTGCACTGTAAAATTTTTGTAAATAAATAAATTTAGGGATTAAGTAATTTGCTGGGTTTGATTTAAAATTTTTTCTAAATTTCCCAAGGTCACACTATACAGGGTTACTACTAACTCGTAAATTATAAGAAATACAAAAAAGTTGCGCTATTTTGGAGCCTAAAAAAAAAATTGTAAAAAATCTCTTGTATCTTTCTTTTCTAAAATATCTTTAAAAAAATTCTAAATTCTCAATTTCGAAAACCTTGAAAATCTTATTTATTCGTTAAGATAGAGACGACAAGATTCGGTCATTTTATATTAAAGTCGATGGACAATCTAATACAGTTAGAAAAAGTAGGTTAGGATTGACAGTTTGACAGATATGACTGTCAATTGTTTTTTTTTTATGGGCACTATCTTAGATATTTATACCGAGTGACTTTTTAATTTTTTTTATCAGCTCTTGTCATGGAATTTGGACGGCATGTCTTAGCTTTACTGTAAAACATCATCAAGGGGTGCAATGACGTACTTTTCAGTTAAACTAAGACATGCCGTCCAGATTTCATGGATGGAATCACAAAATACAGTAACTTTACGTTAAATTCGCAGTATAATTTAATACAATCAGAAAAAATAGGTTAGGTTTGACAGTTTGGCAGATATGATTGTCAATTATTATTTTTTTCTTATGTATTCATACCTTGTGATACAAAAATAAAATCTGAATAGGACGATATGCTTTTGTTTTAAAATTTATAAGAAATATTGAGTTTGGCAGGTGCGACTGTCAACTGTTTTTCTTTCTTTTTGGCACTATCTTAGATATTCATACCACGTGATACAAAAATGAAATCTAAATATGAGCACTGTATGTACTTATGTTTTTGTTTTAAAACAAAATATGAAATTAATAAGAAATTTTGACAGTTTGGCAGATGTGATTGTCAACTGTTTTTTTTTTCATGGACGCTATCTTAGGTATTCATGCCATGTGATACGAAAACAAAATATGAACAAATTTATGAATGTCTAATAACGCCCATAAAAAAAACAGTTGACAATCGCATCTGCCAAGCTGTCAATATCTCTTAGTAATTTCACATTTTGTTTTAAAACAAAAGCATAAGTATATTTTTGTATCACATGGTATGAATATCTGCTAAACTCAATACTTCTTAGTTTTTGTTTTGTTTTAAAACAAAAGCATAAGTACCTAGTGATTTTTAATCAACTTTTATCAACTCTTGCCATGAAATCTGGACGGCATGTCTCAGCTTAAGCGAAAAGTACATCATTGCACTCGTTGATGCTGTTTTATAGTAAAGCTAAGACGTACCCTCCAAATTCCATGGCAAGAATTGATAAAAAAATTTAAAGTCACCCAGTAAAATAGTGCCCATAAGAAAAAAAAAACAATTGACAGTCATATCTGTTGAATTGTCAAAGTTGATAACAAATAAACAAAATATTCAAGTTTTTCTAAATTGAGAATTTTCAGGTTTTTGGAGATGTTTCAGAAATGAATGAAGGTAGAAAATTTTTATAGCCACCAAAATGGCGCAACTTTCTTGTAATTTAACCGTCTTTATATTTTTTACAATTTACGAAATCCCCAAGGTGGGCCTTTAATTAGTTGTAACCCTGTATATAGAGGAAACAAATCTTTCAACATAATTGTAGAGATCTTTCATGATTTAGAGAAATTAATGGAACTTTCAATTTCCCTCAAAAAAAATCTGCTTTAAATGGATTTATTTTGCGTGAGTAAATTGCTTTAAAAATATAAGAAAAAGTTGGGAGAAAAAAATAATAAAGCAAAAATTTCTATTAAAAACGTTTATTGTATTAATCTGTAAAATATACAAGACTACAGATACAGAATCAAATAAATGTGTAAAGTAGTTTCAGACCCTGAAAAAAGTACAGTACTTTCACGCTCTCTTTCAACTCCCTCTCGTGGTCACTCTTTCTATTCAGACACACTCAAAAAGAGTTCAGTTTAGTAAGCTACATACTCACCATTCCTGTGTGGACAGATCAACGATCAACAGGAACACCAAAACAAAAATTCATATTAGTCAGTTGTTAACAAAGAAAAAACAAAATAAAATAAATGAGGCCGAAAAATTGATTCGTGAATGATTTGTACTTTTCGACAAAGTGAGAAAATTGGAAACACTAGGTATAGTTTTAAAGAGAAAATATTTTCTCACTTTGTTTAAATGGAGGTGAAAAAAAATCATGAAATGAATCACTACCTAACCCAGGTTAGCTATGAGACATAGTCCTAAACCGAAACGCAGTTATAATACCTAAACTGCATTATAACCTAATCACCGACTTTGTTGCGATAAAGAAACCTGAGCTAAACAGTTGCGACTCAACCTAAAACACTTGAATCTATACATACCTATCCTAGCCGATCCTTAAAATTCACTGAGCCCCCGACTAACACTTTAATTAAATTTTACCCTACACTCGACTCTGTCCCTATAGTAACAGCTGCTAAGTGGGATCAAACAAGATAAAGAATGTCACAATCTCTTTAATGTTTTATCCATTACATATACAGTACAATGCCTATTTCTAAAACACAAACACAGATCGCGAAACCTAACTCCTCTCTTTTGTGACTGCACGGGTCACATGTCGACGGAAATTGCTAAACTGAACATTGTAACCTTAACTAAGACAGATCGGCCCACGTGCCGAATTTTTGTGAATAAATACTATCTATCCTAAGCTATGCCCTGGGGCTAAGATATGAGACCGTTTTAATCTGCTCTGGTATGACGGTGTTCTTGATGAACTTACGTGTTTAGAAACGGCGATTCCCTCCTCCCATGTTCCCATTTTGATTACTGTAACCACCACCATATCCTCCGGCATTACCTTCAAAATATAATCAAGAATTAATTTTCTAAATCGTAGACCTTAGTATAGCATTTAACATTTTATCTTAAATAACTATTTACATTAATTGAAAGAGGGCACTGATAACTATCTAGTTCCATATTCACGTCTAAAGCTTTTACCCAGGAATCAAAAAAGTAAATTTAATTACCATATGGAGCAGGTCGATTCGATTGGAAGTTACTTCTCATAGCACCACCTCCATAACTCTGTTGATATCCTCCGCCGAAATTATCGTTCTGGCCCCAGTTGTTTCCGCCTCCACCACTTCCACTGTTATAGCCACCACCGCCGCCTTGATTCCCCCAGGCATTCTGATTCTCCCAAGGATTACCCCCGTTGCCCCATCCACTGTTATTATAACCTTGATTCTGATTATTCCAGTCTCCACTGCCACCACGGTTACCACTCCAGCCTCCTCCACTGCTACCACCACCCCCGAAATTTCCTCTTCCGCCACTACCACCACCACCACCGCCTCCTCCTCCTCCTCTACCACCTCGGGGCCCGCCCATGTTATTTCCTCCACCTCCACCACCCTGCGATCTTTCCATTTCCGCCTTACTCAGAGCCTTTTTCACATCTATATGTTTGCCTCTGATTTGATGTGATCGTAACACTAAAAACAATAACAATAATAAAAGTTTTCTCGGTGAATTTCAAAGGGCAAAACAACTTACAGACGATTTTATCAACGGGATCATAGTCTTCGAATTCAATAAACCCGAATCCTCGCTTCTTCTGCGTTTCCTTATCCGTGACGATCGTACACGATAAGATAACACCGTACTGTTTGAAATATTCACGAAGATCTTCTTCTTCGACGTCATCCTTTAAACCCCCAACGAATAATTTCTTAACGGCGGCCCCAGATTCGGGTCTGCCAATGTCTTGCCTGGGCACAGCACGTTTGGGTTCAACGACTCTGCCGTCAACACGATGTGGCCTCGCGTTTTGTGCATCATCAACCATGTGAGCCCTCGAATACGTGATGAAGCCAAAGCCACGAGAGCGCTTCGTTTTGGGGTCCTTCATGACAACCACGTCGACAATTTCGCCCCATTGCTCAAAGTGTTTCTTCAGGGAATCGTCGGTCGTTCTGTAATCCAAGCCACCAATGAACAGCTTCCTGAAGTGTTCCGGCTCGGGCTTCGAATCCTAAAACACGAATCTGCGCTTACAACAACGATAATAACAGCTTTAAAACGCCATTCTTAGACAAGGAAACGAAGAGTTGCGATGTTGCAATATGTTGGGGGTACGTACCGAATTGGATGATTCCTCTTCCCTTCGCATCTCGTAAATGCTATTTTATTAGTTTAATGATGAAATAGGCGACGTTTATGGGCTTTTCTTGATGGAAATTGGAAGCAGAAGCCACATAAACGAAAGTTGTACGCGTTTGAAGTATGCAACCAGCGCAGCTTGTCGCCAACTGTTTCCCGATAAAAATCCTGGGAGTTTTCTGTCAAAAGTGAATTAATTAAAAGAAATGCGCTTTACAAACATATTACAACCTCGAGAAAGAGAAAATGCTAGAAACTCGTTTAATTTTATGTATATCATTACAAAAGTCAAAAAAGTCGAAGTGGTTTATTGATTTAGGGAAATTTATGTTGACGTGCAATTTTTTTTTTGTGTAACTTTTACCTTCGTTAATTATGATTTAATTTACTCCTCTTACTCAATTAAGTTTTAAAGACGAATTTCATAGTTTTATTTTAGATTCACGTTAGTAAACATAAATCTATAAAAAAGAAACTGTGTCCCATGGCAGTGCTCTGACGCTAGCTTCGCGTCAATCACATAAAAACATAACCGCCATAAATAATGTCAAGAGGCAAAGCCGATGTAAATTTGTATTAATTTTTACTAGACTCCCTGAATTTTAGGTGACGGTCCAAGTTCTAAGAGAGGCAACAAAGACGGAGACGATGAACCAGAAGAGTTCTCCGTAGAGAAAGTCCTGGATAAACGCGTCACAAACGGCAGGATAGAGTACCTCTTGAAATGGAAAGGCTATTCAGAGTAAGACCCCCAGAACTCTTACAATTAGTGTTTATCGAAAGTCTCTTGCAGCGAGGATAACACATGGGAGCCAGAGGAAAATTTGGATTGCCCCGAACTAATACTTGAGTACGAGTCTACCTTAAAGATTCCTGACGAGCCAGAGAAGATGGACACCAACAAGAGGAAGAATATCACCGAGGATAACCGAGCGCGCGGATTTGACCGTGGCTTAGAGCCGGATAAAATCGTCGGAGCAACCGATGCAACTGGTGAATTGATGTTCCTGATGATGTGGCAGGGATGCGACGAGGCTGACCTCGTGCCTGCCAGGCAAGCCAACATACGCTGCCCCAATATGGTCATAAATTTCTACCAGAATAAGATGCCTTGGTACATGAAGCCCAAAAAAATGAACAAACAAATAGTTGAGGAAATCGAATTATCAGATTAATAATAAACTTGTGCTTTTTGATAACTAAATGATTTATTTACGAGTTTTCACTTTCTTTGTAATTGCATTTAGTGCAGGTGTAAAATACAGTCTGGCCTTCATCGGCTGATCTCAGTTGTAGAGTTGCGTAAGACATCTTCTCGTTTCCACACTTTTGGCATTTGCGATCCACGGTTGGCCCCTCGTCTTCATCTTTGGATTTCTTAAGTTTCTCATCCTTGGATTGCTTTGCGTAGGTCTCCGGAGAATTAAAATGAATCGTATATTCAACTCTCATACCGTGAAATACTGAAAATATTGGTTTAAATTCGTTTGAAACGCCATTACGGCGGGATTACCATGAGGCGGGTACTCTTTCGAGCATGTGAAGCAAGTTACGCCCCCCACTTCTTTGAGTAATGGCAATATTGAGCCGCAATTTGAACAAAAACCAGGAATTGTTTCGAAACATTCCGAATTTGCCATGGTTATTTTGAACTGGAAAAGAAAATACAAAAGTTAGGTTAGTTTTGCGATAGCGCCACCTAGGGATCTTCTTCCGTGTTTAAAAGATCAGTTTGCCTAAAATTAATTAAAAACGACCCCAAAATACAATACGAAACAAACAAGGAATCACATTTAGGTATAATGCATTCAATATAATAATAAATAAATGACAAAAACGAACAAAAAGAAGACTATCGAACGCCATCTATTGACTTAACGTTGAACCGCAATTTACGCTTTTCTTTGTTAATGACATTTAAGGTTATGTCTTAATTCAAGTGAACATGTCAGAATATGATAAAGTAAGAATTGGGAAGCTTGTTTTAAAAGGAGATAAACAGAAGTAATCCGTCGTTAAAGCATTAAAACGCACGAGTTAATAACGCGTCTCGTTTTCAGGGCGAAGAAGAGAAAACATAAAAGTAAAAAGACCGAAGGCGAAGAACCGATAATCGACAAAGATGCCATCGCCCACGGTAACTGGTGGAAAGTGCGCAAATTGGAAGACATAAACGGGCCAGTGGCGATCGAATTCGGCAAGCACACGTACGTTAGGGCCCTGGACAACGGCCTGTTTATGTTGGGAGCACCGCACGAAGAAGGCGAAGGACCGGCCCCCGAAGAAGTACTCACAGCTGTACCTGTGAATGAGCAAAAAATAGCACTCAAATCCGGTTATAATAAATATTTGAGAGTGGAGAAAAACGGTACCGTGACAGGCAGGTCGGATGCCATCGGAATTTTGGAACACTGGGAACCCATATTTCAAGTGAGTTACTTCGACTGGCGATCTCGTTCTTTATAATCGCATGTCGTTTCAGGACAACAAAATGGCCATACAAGGCTACAACGAATGTTTTCTGTCCATTAATGAAGACGACGACACTCTCGTTGCAGTAAGCAAGAAAGCAGATGAGGCACATTTTCTCCACTTGAGATCACAGACGGTTAAAAATGTGAATCCGCTAAAAGACGTCGCTGTGGAAGAGCAAGGCAGTCTGTCACAAATAGAGATAAACTACGTCAAGAAATTCCAGAAGTTTCAAGATAAACGATTGCGCATCAATAAAGGTGACAGTAATGAACTAGACAAAGCCAAATCAGAAGGTAAACTTCACGAAACTTTGTTAGATCGGAGGAGCAAGATGAAAGCGGATCGATACTGTAAATAAAAGTAAACCGAAAGCAATTGCATTTCTTAACATCCTCATCCCCTATTTGTTCCAAAAATATAAGAGTTAAAAAGTAATAATGTTTAGAATCAGAATTTATTTGACTAAGTGTAAAAGATCAGTGTACAGCAAGAAATACAAACTAAAACTTAACACTGCTTTTCTCGTTACATGTTTTAGTTTATAAATAAAAAATACCACAATATTCTTGGTACATGGCGAATGGTCAGTAGTAGAGATAAACAAACGGTTTGATATGTTTACCCGAAAAGAACTTAATAACTACAAGAAAGAAATTGGTAAATTGCGTCAGTCCTGGCATAAGAGATGGTTGCCACTTGGAGATTTCTTATAAAATAGGAATAAGCCTTGTTTGTAGTACAATAAATTTTTGCAGAGATACTGCTGACCATTGCGATGGCCCATTGACACTTTAATTAGTTAGACGAGTCCTTAACAACACTGGTCTGTCTCAACACTCAACTGATGTCAGTCTTTGCTCTAGTGGCCTTCAGCCACTCCACGAACTCATCCAGCATCACAGGCCCTGACAAGAAAAATATATAAACGCACCATTTTTATAATAAAACTGGTACTTACAAGCCCCATCCACATCATAATTCGAGAGGTCTATGTTGATGGTGCGTGAAAATTCAAGTATATTACACCACTGATCCTTATTAATGACCTTGTATTTCGATTGATCTAGGAACTGACTAAACTGCCCGTATAAGGGCCAGTGTTTTCCTAGCAACAACTGCAGCATGGCTTTTGCCGTCTCCATGTCCATACTGCGCTGATCCTTATCCCTGGCAAAATCGTAAGCGTATCGATAGATGGCTTTGAAAGAGTGCTGATCGTTCAGCATGCAGCGCAACTGTTCCATTCGACCCTGCAGCTTCAGTATCGAATCGCACTGCAATTCGCCTAGGCCTCGAAGCCACTCCTCCTGTGAGAAGAAACCCATCTGCCGAGCCTGCATGCGGAATGCGAGCACTAGCATCACCACGTTCTCCGGCTCGACGCCGATATCCTCGCAGAATTTTTCCATGCCCTCTGGTGCCAGCATGTCTGGTTCATCCGGGCTTGTGTACTCTCGGAACCAGGTGAGGCATCTTTTTTGGCTAAACGTCGATGGTTCTTCCACTCTGGGGAACCGCCTTGACCCACTTCAAAATACAAAAACAAAATCTGAAGTTGTATGAAGTGAAGGACGTTTAATTGCATTAAGTAGTAAAACCTACTTGATGCTTTGATAACTTATTTAAAAAAAAGACTTTATCTTTGTATTGAATTATTTATTTAGATAAAGATAAGACGTCCGTTATTGCTTTTCATTTTATTTATATTGTAAGCATTTTATATTGTGATTACGATTTTGCTGAATTTATTATATGTGGTAAATCACTTATGTATTTCTATTCATTTTTAATAATAAAATAGAGTTCCAATATATTTCTTTTTAATTCTAAAATAGATTTGAGAGTATTATTTTATGTAATAACAATGAGAAACAGATTTCTTTTTGGCCTTAAAAATGCAATGACTCTTAAAAATTAAAGAAAAAAAAGTCCACTGCATAAAATTTTATAAATTTGGCAAAGATCCTATCGAGGTTAGGATTGTGCGAATTTAAATGACTTCAATTAATTAAAATGGAGCAAACTGTCTGGCAATGAGTTAATTAAATTAAGAATGCATACAGCATAGACTTTATCACCGAAAGTCATTTAATCACTGAACTTTCACTTGCAGTTTATGCAGTGAAAAGAAAAGTGCATTAGGTTACAACTATTAACACTGATGAAATTGTTGTAATACCAGGCATGGTGTGTGCACTAACCCGTGGTCACCCATGCAGACGATTTGAAACAATTCAGCACTACACTTATAACCCTGACACTGATTTAGTAACATACTAAAATAGTGTAGCTTTAGGCTGAGCTATTAATAGTTCAGAATGACCACACATAACATAACCTAGCAAATGTCCACTCTCATTCTGTTCATCCTGAATTAATCAAGACCTTGACGGATGATGGTCATTTCAAGTCATAAATAAAAATGAAACGAGCCGAGAACAAAAAGAATTAAATATTCAAACAGTGTCTACCTGTTCGAATTCCGTATCCTCTTAGAAGCATATCTGTCATCGTCGGCAGAACTCATGTCGCTTGGTGCCCTCCGCTTGCTGCGTGGCATCGCAGACAATGCCCCTGTTTTCTCACCCCTAACTCTAAAACGAAAAAATTTTTTTTTTAATAAATCACACAAAGTATCGTAAAGGGGCGCAATGCAAAATTACACACAAAAAAAATTACCTAATGTATTTACCCTGTAGAATTACCAATCATCCCTTCCAATATGAAAACGAATTTTCACTCTGAATTTCACTCACTAATGCGCGGAACACTGCGGAACATCCGTTTCAAGTCCTGAGGGTCACGGTGGAGATTTGTCCGGCCAGAATAATTGTAACTTAATTAGAAGTTGACTCGTGCGACCGCCTCAGCTACCACTGGCATCAGCTGGGAACATCACTTGACCTTGAACCTAGGTGTTTTACAGTTTCAGGCTTGCCAACCTAGCTACCTCGCAGGATAATTAATTTACACCAAATTACTCGCTATTACATTCTGAAACCGAATTAATCAGCATTACGCGACGCTTTCGTATTCCAATAAGCGCGCTGCGATTAATTCCTAACGTGAAACTCTCAGCGTGAATGGTCATTTTATTTTTTCTACATTGTCCGTGGCTAACTTCACACGTCTAAAATTCAAAACGGATTTGTTATGCTAATCGAAGTTTTTTGTAGGTTAACTGATGCCTCATATTAAAGTAGTTTTTTTGTTAACTTACGATTATTTAAACTATCTGCGAGGATGGTTTATTTTTTACGAAGTTTAATCGTCCCATTTTGAGCGTAAGCATAAAAAATAGTTTTTTTTATTTGCTGCTTTTATTAACCTATCAAGTGTCAAATATGTTGAATAGCGTGTGCTTCTTCTTTGCATTAAAAATGTTCGTAAATCAACGTCTTTTTTTGCCGATTACGGTGATAAATGAAGACTCAGAGCTGCAACGGTTAATGCAGCGTCAGTTTAGGGGATTTACACACGTTCATCCTCGGATGCAGTGTTACCAGACGATCAAAATTTAAGTCACCAGGTTAGCTGACAAAAGTCACTAGTTACCAACCAAAAAGTACCAGTTTAAACTTTTGTGCTTCTCATTTTTGAAATTATTATTGAAGCTTCAGTAGTTAATTAAGTAACTAATAGTTAATTTAAAAAAACAATTTTCAAGGAATGGTGACTAAGGAAAACAAAACAATAAAAAGTGAAAATAATTAAGTAAAAAAAAATAATAAAAACAAAAGACAATCGATTTTACGACACAATTTAATAGTATAAACGAAAAACAGCGTCTTGGCACACGTTTATTTTTTTTATGAAAAAAAAAATATATATTGTGCGGAGATGCTGCGTTACATTTATACAAAGTGATCAAGAATCAGTGTTTGAGTTGGCAGTGCTGAATTTTATTTGTAAATCAAATAGTACCGAGTGATTAATTTTTTTTTCATCAACTATATGCTATTCAGATTTCATGGCAAGAGTTGATAAAAAATTTAGAAAATCACCCGATACTTATGCTTTTGTTTTAAAACAAAAAGTGAAATTACTAAGAAATATTGGCAGTTTAGTAGATGCGATCGTCAACTGTTTTTTCAAGGGCGTTATTTTAGATATTCGTACCATGTGTACCGAGTTACTGTAAGTCACATGGCGTCCAGATTTCATTGCAAGAGTTAATAAAAAATTAATAAAAAAAATAACCAAAATGAATGAAAAACAAACAAAATAATAAAAATTGAAAAATAAATAAAATTTAAAAAAATAATAAAAACAAACGACAACGATTTTACGACACAATTTAATAAATTAATTTTTTTAATTGAAACCATGAGAAAGCAAAATAGAATTAAAAAAAATACGAAACAGAATTAAAAAAAAAATACGAAATAATAGAATTTAAATAACAATAAAAACAAAAGACTATCGATTTTACAGCGCACAATTCAATGGATTCAATAAAAAAAGAAATACTTGGGAGTAAAGGTAAAGAAATAAAATAAAATCAATAGATGGCGCTATTCAACATCTCGCATTTGTTTGTTACCATTCAGAAATGTCAGTAGAAACTTTGCTCGATAGATGGCGGTTTTTCAATATAACTGGGTTTCCTTCCACGTGAAAGACAGTCCTTATTTTTAATAGTTTGTCCCACGTTCCGCGGAGTTTGTGCAAAGAATATTATTTTTGCCAGTTTACAGCAAACAATTAAGAGATTTTAATTGACGAACCCTCTAACCTTTAAAATGCGAAATGCAGTGTGCTCAGAAATGATTGAAGTGCGTTTGAATTCCCCGTTTGCCAAGTTACTTTTTAAAGTTGGTAACTAAATACTGTACTGTTCATTTCTACATGTTCTTGTGGCCCTTTTTCATTTTCCAATGAAAAATATTCGGCGACAAATTTTTTTGATAAATAAGAATGAGATTTGGGTCGAATTCGTCGGGAACACCAACGTTGTACGGAGAAAATTACTAATATGACAGCGCGCTAAAATCAAATGCCTTTCAAACACTTCTGAACACACCGTATAATCTGGAAATATGTATAATTTTGTTTACGTTTTTAATATTGTTCACTAAGTTTCTACAGTTTGTATAATTATATCGTTTGCTTATGATTACAGGTTATGTTAAAATGTTTCACAGTTTTCATCTTGCACGCACATTTAAAAAGACAAGACACATTCTGCCATTAACAATTAAATCTAGTTCCAACCATAAATTAAATCATATGTGCTAGGATTACCCATAATTTTTTTATTGCTTGCTGATACATTTCTACAAAAAAAATTATTCACTACCACTATCCAATCAGTACGTAAAAAAAAGAACAAATACATTCTGTTTATGATAAAAAAAATGTTAACTAACAACTAAACTATAAAAAATTGAGTAAATGAAAAAGGCTTGTAGTGATTTTTGATTTATTTCAGATCGTCGTTAGCCTTCTTAAGCGTAATTAAATTTTCCAGCTGCTTTACTCTCAACTTACTCCACACAATGTAATTAGTGAGGCCCACGATTTGCGCAGCGTTTAAAGCAGCACACTCCGGATACACCACGGTGCTGCAACCTAAACCGGATGGGACATTCAAGCTCGACCAAATATCCCTGTCAACATTATCGGCTTTAACCGGTGGGCAATTAATGACAGGTTGGCACGAATTCCCAGATATCACCGGCCCAAGACCGTTGGACCGGCCAGCCACGGCAATGAAAATAACTTTCAAAGGTAGAGATTCGTAGTATCGAACGAGTTTCAATGTGTCTTCAGTTCCTTTGTGGGCGGATGTGACCCGAAGCTCTGCATTCAATCCTAAGGCCTCGCAATGATTTTTTATGCTCGCACAGTAGGCCTTGTCAGATGGACTTCCCATTAGTATTGCGACCAGGTGGTCGTTGGGGGGTGAAAGATAATCTAATTGTTCTTTTATCCATTCGAAGTTACGCTTTACTGTGTCTAGATCTGATTGCGTAACCGACGTGAGATTTCTGTACACCTGCTTGTCCACCATCAATCTCTTATCGCCTGAGGGCCAAAGTCTCCACGAATCTGAATCGATTATATCACCCAACAATATTTCACCTGGAAAATTATGGTTGTAACGATCGTGTAATTCAAAATTTGTGGTGTGGTACCAGTTTCATCGACCCCGAATTCGATTTTCATGTCGATGAGGGCGCAGTTGCGAGTGCTCCATACTTTTTCCAAAATTTCGAAAACCAGGATGCTGATTTTCTGCATGATAGCAACCTCGGTTTTCCCTAAAAACATTTTCCTGAGTAAATAGTGCCATGTTTTCAATATTTTGCGATTCGAAAATCATAAAAATTCCAATCGAATTTAAAAAAAAAGGAATCATATCTATAATTAACTTATCTAAGTAAGCACAACAGGGTTGCTTAACATCAATCGAGTCGTGATTTTCCGCTGTGCTAGAAAATAAGTCAGTCACATGATAAGACTGACACAGTTCAACGTACCAATTGCACGGCCATTAAACTTGAACTTGGCTGATATGATCTGTTCCTCAGACCACTGGGGGTCATGATTAGCGTCGTCTTTGAAAAACGTCTCGTGTTTTGGCGGATAGAATCTGTAACCTTCTTCGACGCCTGGATGCCTCCTCAAAAATGAACCGGTCGCCAATCTGCGGGTGACCCATTCGATCGGGATCATCTCACACTTTTTTGCGACGAAGGAGTTGTCGGATGCCACTTTTACAAAAGCTGTTTTCAATCCTAAAAGGAAAAAAGAAACAAAACTTTAATCAAAACAAAACAAAACAAAACACACAGTATTAAAGGAACACACAGGAGAAGAAAATACTTTTAAACACAACAATTTTAATTATTTTTTTAATTAAAAGCGGCGTGTTTGCCCCCAATTATTTTTTTGTGCATTGTGAGAGTTAGAAAATATTGATAACCTGGGAGAGGTGGGCATAAAGAAAAATGTAAAATTAAATGAAGATTAATTACTAAGTTATCTACAACCAGACTTCGGATATTTTGGAGCGTTGCCATGGCAACGCAATGAATAAGCACTTTTCGTTGGTCTTCGTATTGCGTAACCATGGCAACGCTGCGAGATATCCGAAATCTGTCTATAACAATTAAAATCTAAAAAATTAGACATACCGGGTGAACAAAAGAAATTTGAATTCGTCGTGTTATGAATCTGGTCAGTGTTGCCACTGCTATAAAATCTAGCGTGTCGAGTTTAATCAAAAAATGTACTGAATTTTGACGTTTAATGCACTTTGTTGATCACAAACTATCTGTTAAAGAGTTGGCCACTTTCGTTAAATAAAATAAATAAATAAAAGACTGTCAAACCAGAGTGCCAAGTGCCAACCCCAAAGCATGTGTTGCCAATAGGCGTTCGAGAAAAATTTATTTATCTTAAATAATCACTAAAAAGTCCCTAAAAGCAAAGCAGAAAATAAAATAACTCTACTAGAAACAAATGAAAATTAAAAAAAAAATCAAATTGTATTAAGCACATTAGGTTTGGTAACGCTTAAAAACATAAACAAAAGACAATCGATTGTTTAAAACGTGCGAGGGAAACAAAGACGATCGACACTTTTTAACGAATACAAAGCAACAAAAGACGATCGATCGTTTAACAAAAGAAATGTAGGAAACAAAAGAAAAATGGACGACGATTTTTTTTTGCGTCAAAGAAATAATAAATTAAAAGCGATAACAAAAGACGTTCGAATTTTCTTCCTCGAATAACATAAAAAAATTAATAAATGAAGGAAGAAACAAAATACGATCGATGATAGAAAAGAAAAATTTCGATTGTTTTTTTTTTCCTTCAAAAAACAAAAGAAGAGCAGCAATCGACAGCCATTTTTATTATTTTTTGTGGTTTTGTTTCTGTATTCCACATACTTATGCACATTAGGATTGGCAACACTGGCATAAAAGACCGTTAATTACAAAAGGAAACGCGAGTTGATGATTTTTCTTAAAAACATAAACAAAAGACGATCGATTGTTTAACAAATGCAAAGAAACGAAAGACAAATGGCCGACGATTTTTTTTGCGTCAAAAAAAATTTAAAGCCATAACAAAAGGCGTTCGAATTTCTTTCCTAAAAAAATAACAAAACGCAAACAATATAAAACAAATTTACATTTAAAAATAATCGCGTTTTCTTCTTTGAATAACACAAAAAAATAAAGAAACAAACCAACAACAACAAAAGGAGAGTAGGAATCGACCGCCATTCTTATTTTTTCGTTTTCTTCTTTCTATTGCTAAAAAGCGATGTTGGTAAAGAAGAATTGTTTTTTGACAGGCATCACTACAAACTGACAGAAACAACTGAAACAATTATTTGTTTTATAGAGACTCTTAAAGATTGAGTAACAAAACACAACCAATCGTGAAACAAATTCACAATACTGTCAATATGACAAGCTAAAAACTTGAAAGTGTTTCTAATTTCTATTTATAAGAGTTGGCAATTACGTTAGCTGTTGTCTATGTTGACAGTGACGTTCGTTTTTTCGCATTATTTTTTATTGAACTGAATTCAGTAAATTCATTTAAAAAAGACATGATTTATCCGACACGAGGAATTAAAATTCCTATTTTTTGTACTTTTGAACGAAATATTTACAAAAACTAGTAGTGCCAACATAACTACATTTCATGACAATATTTTTGGTTCACCCGATATAACAACAGCAAAAGAGAGATCAATGAAGAAAGCGAAAGAAGAAAAATTGATATCTAGAAAATTTGGGGACCACAAACCAGAGACATTAACAAAAAGCAGCATTTAGTGATGACATATTTATAGAGTGAAAACCATTTTTCTAAATTGCAAGATTATTATTGTTAATACGTTTGCAAAATTTACTGCAAAAAGGAAGAAACTTTACTTTCTTTGCGTTTGTGATATAAAAATGGTGATTGTTTCAATAATATGTGTTACATACACACTATCTGTACAATCTTTTATAGACACCTTGTATATATCGATACATACCAATACTGTTGAGAATTTCGAAAACTTTTGCATTCGTTTGATTAGAAACAGCAGCCTTTCCGACCAAATCATGTGCCTTAGCTCCATCACCGGCTGTAATGCGATCTTTGCTGAGCAGAAGGACATGTCCAGGAACTGACGGTAAATCGTAAACCTGCTTCGTCTTCCCCTCGATGATTAAATCACCCAGTTTATATCCCGCCACTGAAAAAAAACGCGACAATTTAACGTAAACCCAAGTTTGTACACTCCTGGATATTGTTTACGACATAACCTATAAACCACCTGTTGAATTTCAGCGGATTTTATATCAAATTAAAGTAACTTACCGTCATTGATTTTGGCCATTGTTGAAAGTAACCGAACTTTCCGATGGGGCTATGCAGAATCAATTAAAACGCACTTAACGCTTCTTACGATTCGTAACGAATTAAGAGGTTATCTCAGCATCATCGCGCACGCGCACTTTTAGGCTGCGTTCGTAAATACGTATTGCCAAACTATTTTACATCGACAAAACAAACCAACAATAACATGTTTGTTTCAAAACTATGTCGTAAGCACTAAACGTTAATTAATAGAAAAAATTGTTGATGAGGAGAAAGTAAAAACTAGAAACACGCACGACAAGAAACAAGTCTTTTAGTGACCACGTGCTACAAAACTTTTGTGTATACAGAAATAAACACGTGGGCGGTCGCTTTGATATGAATAAAAACAGGCAAAATTATTTTATTTTTGTTGCTGGTAATTCAGAGTGACTTACGTACGACGAATTGTAGGTAAGCGGTTTTTATTAAAGATTTATTTGTAATTTAAGTTATAAGTAATGAATTGAAAGCGTTTAGGGGTGTCCAAAGTGCAACAAATACGCAATTATTTAGACAAATATTTTAAAAATAAAATAAAACTTAAAAAAGTGTAAACTTAATTGAGTGTAAAGTTTGCTTTTATTGCTGGGACTTAAAAAATCACGTAAAAGTATTACAATGTGTAAATTTCGATGAGTTTGTAACGTGTATAAAAAAAGTTTAGTTAATTTGACGCCATCTACATTTCAAAGTGACACTAAAATTGACACTTACGCAATTGTATGCTAAGATTTCGACAACAAGTTAGGTTGCGACTTCGCATGGCTGTTTCTTGACCTAAAATTGTAATTTTTTAATTTGGTTGATAGACATTTAAAATAATTCCTTTCTAAAGTAACAAAATCTAAAGCAAAATTCATAAGTTATTAATGGATTTATTTTAAATAACTAAACAGCGCCATCTGTCGATAGCAATTAAACCAAAACGTGTTTCAAAGCGCGCCATCTACCGACAGAAAATAGAATATTTTTACATTTCTGCTTATTTTATTGTTGTTAATGCTCAATTATTTAAACAAAATATTTCAATTGATTAATTTTTTTAATTTATGCAAATTTAAGAATTTATTATTATTTTCTTTTCAAATATTCATTAACCTACTGTGTACAGTAGTAGATTAATGAATTAAAAAAAAAAAACTGTTTGAAAGTGACATAGCAAATGAATTTTTTTACGTTTTCTTTTCTTTTTTAATTTATTCCTGAATTTAGTAAAAAAAATGTCGGAATTTTCTATGTTTAAAGGGGATTTTTGGATTTTTGCTTTTTAGCAGTTGGTAAGACTTGCTTCACAATGCTATGAAGAAATTCAAAGGCTACTTGATGAACTTTTCAATTGAATACTTGATATAGTTTGTTTTTTTTTAACAATACAAAATCTGTCAGTGTCAAAATTCTAGGGTTTTTGTTGGAAATCTGGTTTTATCCCTAACCTGTTATTCAGGTAACAGGTTCCAACATCAAAAATATAAGAAAAAAAAACGGACAGCAGTTTAAAATGTATGCAATAAGGTAAAACACTGGGTAAAGTGAGATATTATGCTAAGTGCCATAATCAAGATTGTGATAGCGACATCTATTACTATATGTGAAAATCTTATGTCCAACGTGAAGAGCCATCTGTTACGAAGTGAGGCAATGAATTGACCCTTCACTTAACTTATTATTAAATTTTCGTAACGTTTTCATTCCTGAGCAAAGAATTTGAATTTATTTCTGCAATTCATTAAGAAAGTAAAATGCTCGCGTTTGTACGAAAAAATTTCGAACAAATTTCCTTAACCTTGAATACATACATATTGTTGTAAGTTACGACATACGTCTCTTCTTTTCCATGGCCACCTTTGCCAAAAATTTATTTGGAAGAATCATCCTATAGGCTTCGATTTTAATTTAAAAAGTTTATTTTATTTAAAAAAAAGTTAATTTTCTTGTTAAGTGTGTTAAATATCTTAAAGTGAACAAACATTATGAAGAAATCTAGCAGTAAATTTTAATAAATAAATTTGGATGGGAAAAAAACATAAAAAACTTATTTATTCCAGCTTATCAAAGTGCGTACGATGTACAATGTAGGCCCCAGCCGTTCATTTAATCATTTCTTGTTTCTGTTTAGAATTAATAAACATTCTGATAACCTTACCCCCTACAGTCGACTGCCTTGGTGACTCTTATTTTTCTCCATTTTGTTTTCTACTGGCGAAACGAGAGCAAATATTTCATAATACGGCTGCTGCAAGGGGTCACAGGTTATCACCGACTCTTACTCAAATTCACGGGATGCAAAAAAATCTCTAAACGTATAAATAAATTGATGAGAAATTCGCTTTTACCAGAGTGGAACCGTATTATTCCAGAAAATGTCATCAAACGATGTTGCAAAAAGAACTGACGCTGCTGATTTGGAGAAGTTACGTTTGGGAAGGAGGTACAAGCGAGGTGAGGCAGAATCCGGGCTAACGCACGAATGCGGTGTGTTTGGTTGTATTGGTGTTGGAGAGTGGCCGACCACGCTCGAAATTTCACAAATTATTTGCTGGGGGCTCGTTGCTCTACAACACAGGTAAGCACCTAGACCTAGATATTTATGAAATCCAAATTAACATGTTCATTGCAGAGGGCAGGAGTCTGCAGGCATTGTCACAAGTGAAGGGAAATGTGTTAAATCGTTTAATGTTAGCAAGGGCATGGGTATGATCAATAACATATTTAATGATGAGACTATAAAGAGATTAAGAGGAAATTTGGGTATCGGGCATACAAGGTATTCAACAAGTGCGGCTTCAGAAGAAGTTAATTGTCAACCGTTCGTGGTACATACTGCCCATGGGGCACTTGCTGTTGCCCACAATGGAGAATTGGTTAACTGTGATAGTTTAAGAAAAATGGTAAGAAATCTCAATCTATTTTGTTTGCTTTGCATTACATACTTTCAATTAACTTTAACCTTCAGTTCGTTCCCTTATTTGTACAATTGTTGCTATGGCAATAACATGGAAGATAAAATTAATACACATATATATAATACAGTTTCGTTTATACAGAGCTTGCTTTAGGTATTAGGTAGAGGCGTAGGATTATCAACACATTCAGACAGTGAACTGATCACGCAGGCACTCTGCCTGAATCCCCCCGAGGGTGAAAAAAATGGCCCTGATTGGCCTGCACGCATCAAACATCTCATTGAGCTTGCGCCCCTAAGTTATTCATTAGTTATTATGTTAAGGGATCGAATTTACGCCGTTCGTGATCCATATGGAAACAGACCACTCTGCCTCGGCAAGATTCTGCCATTCAATGAACGTAAGTGCTGCATCTGCAAAACTACAATAAACAGATAACAAAATCATTATTGCTTAAATTCCGAGTCAAATAACAATAACAATATCGTTATTGTTGCAAACGCTGACGTAAATGATTGCGAAATGTTTA
This sequence comes from Serrognathus titanus, assembly GCA_039766575.1. NCBI lineage: Eukaryota > Metazoa > Arthropoda > Insecta > Coleoptera > Lucanidae > Serrognathus > Serrognathus titanus. The sequence goes on along the minus strand of CM077911.1, from coordinate 16,722,206 downwards.
CGCAGCGAATTTCATTGCTTCCATTAAAAAAAATTACATATCTGCCTTTTAGCTCTTGATGGAGATTGCGATGAAAGTCGAGAGGCAGATGGTTGGGTCGTCTCATCCGAATCCTGCGGATTTTTATCTATTGGGGCACAATATGTTCGTGAGGTGTTCCCCGGTGAAATAATAGAAATGACCAAGGATGGGATTAGAACAATAGATATAGTCGATAGACCCGAGGATAAAGCCCAAGCCTTCTGCATATTTGAATACGTGTACTTTGCAAGATCCGATAGTATGTTCGAGGGACAAATGGTATATGCTGTTAGGCTACAATGTGGCAGACAGTTGGCCATTGAACATCCTGTGGAGGCTGACATCGTAAGCTCCGTACCCGAATCAGGAACAGCGGCAGCTCACGGTTTCTCTCGACAAGTATGTTTGTAAAACCCAACCCCTTCACCGATTCATAATTTCATTATTCCAGTCCGGCATATCATTCGCTGAAGTGCTGTGCAAAAACAGGTACGTCGGAAGATCGTTTATCCAACCCAGCAATAGGCTCAGGCAATTGGCAGTCGCAAAGAAATTCGGTAACGTCAACCACTTATTTATTCATTAGTTCTTGTTGTTAAAAATAAATAAATAAATTTCAGGTGCCTTGGGGGAAAATGTAAGGGGCAAGCGGATCATACTAATCGATGACTCTATAGTCAGAGGCAATACGATAGGACCGATTATTAAGTTGCTGAAGAACGCGGGCGCCAAAGAAGTTCACATTAGGATCGCCAGTCCTCCGCTCTTATTTCCTTGTTACATGGGCATTAATATTCCCACTCGGGAGGAACTTATTGCGAATAAGTTGCAGCCGGATGAACTCGCAAAGCATGTGGGTGAGTAAGATCTTTAAAAAAACAAAAAAATTGGGTTTACAACAATTTTTTTATAAATGTTTTTGTTGTAGGTGCCGATAGTTTACAGTATTTGAGCGTTGAAGGCCTGGTACGTGCTGTGCGATGGGACCTTAAGGCCAAAAGTCCTACGAAAATAGGTCATTGCACGGCTTGTTTGACCGGTGACTATCCCGGAGGTGTTCCAATGGAATTGGAATGGTAAATACTAAAAACCACATCAAACGGAATTAAATTGAACAAATTGGGAAAATTCGAAAGTGGAGATGATTCGGGTTTAATTCTTCCAATTTTTTCATTTACAATTAACTTCATTATGACCCCAATATGAGGCCTTACTTCGATAGAATTGAATTGAACGGTACTGAAGCAATATTGACCTGCCTTAAATAACTCTTTTTAATCTAGAGTTAGTTTGTATTCTTAAGGACCAGTTTCTGAAAGAAATTTTAATCGTCCCATTAAGCTAACTGATCGAGTTAAATTAACGAATCCATTAATTCGAATCGAATTAAACGTCGGTTTAGAGAAATCTGGTTTGATTCTGAGCTAACAGTTACTCTAATGTCCGACTGATGGCGCCACAATTCTTTACAGTAATTTTAATATTTTTAAACCTAATTTAAAAAATATTAACGGACATGTTTGGTGCGTTAAATTAGAGATAATAAAGCTAGACAGAGGGCGAGGTGGCTCATCAAATGTTTTAAATTTGACAAATTTGGATTAGCATGTGTTAGCATGGAGACAGCTGACGAGATATGTGATGGCGCTAGTGTTACAACAGCAATAATCATCCGCTAAAAGTAAACGTTGTTTTGGTTACATGTGCTGAAGGAGTAGGAATGGCTATTCTTAACCAAAGATTAAATTCAATTGACTTTCGTGATTGCGACAAATGCGCCATCTAACAAAAGAGTAACCAAACTACTGGCATTCGTTACACTGTTGAAGTGAAGCCATTGCTACAAATTAATCCATAACTTGTTAAAGTATAGCATTGGGGTGATAAGAATGGAATACATTTATGATTTATGGTTGAAATTGACATAAAATGTAAAAAATTTGAATTTAAATCTAATATTTAACACGGTAACTACGGCAACGGAGGAAGTTCACTTCAGAACTGTGCAGAGGGTGCCACACTAACGAGGGTTTTCGCGAAACAAGCGCCGTGATTAGTTACCTTCAAACCTAAACCTAAAAATGCATGTCAGTTTGCATTATAACGTACCTTTTGTTTTAATTACTCCTCGTAGTTGGCCATGAATTGTTAGTTGTGAACCATGCTTGAAATTTAATAAATTGTAAAAAAAGTCAATGGAAAAATAATTTTATTAACAAATTTTATTCAAAATTCAAAATAAAATCGTTATAGGTGATCAAATTTCATCAAGGCAGCTTGGATTCCACATAAAGCTCATATTTCATGAGTCAGGTCGATTAAGGCTAGTTCACAACTAACAATTCACGGCCAACTACGAGGAGAGGTTTTAAAAGAGGCACGCTGTAAAGAATGCACTCATTTGTTAGGTACTGGATCTGGTAACCCTAGGTAAAGTACCAACTTGAAGTGAACAAGACGCCATGCACGAGTTTTTATCCAATAGAGGGCGCACATGTTTTTGTTTTAAAAATTTTGTGAACGATAGCAGAGACAAGTCAAGTGTTGTTTATTTTTTATAGTTTGATTAGAAAATCTTTGAAAATCAAAATGATAATGAAATTTATCTATGAAAATAATGCGTTATTAAACCAACGCCGACGGTGCCCCATGCGTTGTGACGTCATTCGTGTCGGTACTTCATCAATTTATAGGATTGCGTTCATAAACTACATCTTGGGCGTGTAATTGCATCTTTCTCACTCACGATTTGAAACATATTTGGCGTCTCACTCATCTGTTGATGTGGAATTAATGTAAACACAAGACGTTTTTGAAACAGATGAGCGAGACGCCAAATATGTGAATGAGGAAACACGTCCGAGTTGCTCTCGGAGGTATGGTTTATGAACGCAACCCTGGCTTTATCAATTTGAGCAAACAAGTGATTCCTATTGAGTATTTAACAAACTGTTTTTAGAGCATTCATTCGATCCTTTCTCGTCGGCCATCTTTGGTTAAATTAACTATAACAGGCAGTAAAGTGTTTCAGAAACCCACTTCCATTAAATTCGCTTTCAGAAACCGGTCCTAAATAAGTAGTTTTTTTTTGTTTTGTTGTTGTATCTGAGTCTTTTTAAGAAAATATCTCAACTCGTTAGATAAATTATTTAAGTAGGAATATGTCTCTTGTAATCAAGTTTAAAAAAAAATATTTTTACGAATATATTTGAGAAATACATAGTATAATAAATACACTCTTTTAATATAAGATCCTTTTTTATATACATGCAGTACAAAAATATATTTTTTTTATTATCTCTGCATTTGTTTTACTCAAAAGTTAAATACAAACAGTTATTTACAAATTTTTGTAACAGTCGTCTTGCTATTTAATTGTTGTTGTTAAAAAAAAAATGTAGTAAACTGATTAGTCCACTCACGTATTATGGCTGGCAATTCGTTCGATATCTGCAACAGTTTTCGGGCACTTCTTTGATAGTACTACGGGACCGTTTTCGGTGATAAGCACATCGTCTTCGATTCGAATACCTATTCCTTTAAATTCATCAGGTACTTTGTGCTTTTTATTGAAATACAATCCTAAAATAATAAAACAATTAGTAAACGAAACTAATCACCAATAAATTGCATACCAGGCTCGACGGTGATTACCATTCCAGGAACTATTTTTATGCTTCGAGGAACCGTGGGCGTATCATGCACGTCCATCCCCAAATAATGAGACACATGGTGTGGACAAAATTGATAGGCAGTCTAAACAAGTTCAAAAAAGTACAATTTGCATAAATAAACTTCATCTAGAGTACCTTTTGTAGAACATCAGTCCCCGCGCTTCTCGAAACTATACCGATATCTCGCAGTCGCTCTCCAAGAAGCACTATCATATAATCGAATAATTTATCAAGCGTAGGAAACGCCCCGCACTTTATAATAAGATCTTCCTGGACGTTTAAGACAGCTTCGTACACCGCTTGCTGAGCGGAATTAAATTTGCCATTTATCGGCCACGTACGTGTTATATCGCTGCTATATCCGTGGTACTCACAACCTGCATCATCAGTTTCATGCAAAGTAAAAATGAGAAACTAAACAAAGCACGCCGACATACCAGCATCCATTAGTACCGTATCACCATCGTAAACAACTTGGTTGTTGTTTATATAGTGAATAATAGTTGCTCTATCGCCTCCGGCAACCACCGGAGGATACGCCAACATTTCAGCTCCGTGCATTCGACATTCGTAATCCACTTGCGCGAATATTTGGTGCTCTTCGATTCCTAAGGATTTTAAAGTTTGAATCGTGCATCATTCGAATGTATCATCGAAGTTATACCTGGTTTTGAGGTAGAAATGGTTTTTGTGATCGCGTCGGACGCTATGTCGCAAGATGCTTGCATCAAAGCGACCTCCGCCGGTGATTTAATCACCCTCAGTCTGTGCACGAAAGCTTTCGGTGACTCCCACTGTTTCCTGGTGGATTCCTTGAAGAAATTCAACATTACTCTATGGACGTTTTGTTGAATGGGAGAAAGCACGTCATACCTACAAATTAGAAGCGTATTAAGTCGGCCCAAAGCCACTTTGTTTAGTTACTTACCACAATGTCGTCGATGAATTCGAATTCATAAAACAGGTGAAGAAGTTCTCTAGTTCAGTTACTGACAACGATTGGTCTACCCCAAATAACTTAGCGCCTTCCTCGGGGCCTGTCCGTGGGCCGTCCCATAGCTCGCTGTGATTATCGTTGTCTCGCATGAATAAGGTAGCGCAATGTTGACTGATTGAATCCGACGTAGTTAATATAAGACAACTATCAGGCTCAAGGCACCCACTTAGATATAAAAAATCAGAGTTTTGGCGAAACACGTACGGAATCTTATCTGACATGTACTGTTTGCTAGCCGATGGTATAACAATCTGGAAGCGATTCGCAGAGGTAACCAACAGCGTAATGCAAGTTATTAATTACCGCATGGCATGCTTACAATATGTCGATTCGATTTTTTGGAATTCTGTGATGCGTACGTCACGATTCCCTCGACTAACTTCTGCCTGCGCTCTTGAAACTCGCTGGTCCGTATTAGGGGAGTGACTTCGCCCTCTTTTAACAAGTGCGGGTGCGTCGAGTGTGTTGGCTGGCCGAGGGCTCTCTTAGGCCGCTTGCATTGAGGTTCCTCATTTAATTTAGACTTGGTCGATTTGCTGCAAAAGTATTGGAAGAAATCTGCGAAAATCAGTTCGTATCATTTTGGGGTTTGCTCCTCTTTATAGAGGACTTACCCGGTCGTCTTCGTAATTTACTGTAAAACCTATTTGTGAGTGTAAGCATTGTATCACAGCCGAATCATAGCAGAACACTACGCGACGAATTTATGAAAGTAAAAAGAAAAATTGGTTATGATTTTTAGGTTAAGTTCGAGGATGTCAAGTTAAGCGTCAGGTGGAAGGAGTACTGTCGTTTCCGCCATGTTTGGAGTTCAATTAAGCAAATGAACTTTCTGTAGTAAAATGCCAATGCTTGAAATGTACAATAAAATATGAAGTCGATAATTAAAACGAGGCAAGAGATAAATGAGTTATAATAAATTTACTACTCTACGTGATGCTTGTTTCAAATATGGCGGTTACCTCCTGTCGTAGCGCTAAGAATTATGCTCAACAGTGTTGCCAATCCACAGAAACGAAAATTTTCGAGTAAACAAGAAAATCCCTTTTCAATTACATGACTTCTTTTAATTCGAGTATCTTGCAAATAGGACTTTTATTTTCAGGTTATGTTGGTTTTAATTTTGGATCTCTGGCTTCCTTTTCCATGTTTTTATTCAATGCATTATACCTATCTAACTGTGGTTCCGTGTTTGTTTCGTATTGGATAGATGGTCATATTTGAAAATTGCATTTTGCAATTGGCTACTAAATTATGACAAACGATAATTTGATTAACAAAACCATAAATTCAATACCAATCGCTTTCGTAAGACAACATAAGAACAAGAAAATCACAATTAGTTGCTCATTACAAAAGTGAATGAAGTTTATATCCGGTATTCGTTACAGTTTTGTAAATAACCCAATAAAAAAGCCAGCTCTTGATCACTCTGTATTTTGTAAATTAATTCTCAGAATTTTTAACGTAACTCCTCTTATGTCTACTGGAATTTAATGTATGGGCCAGGAACTAAACACAAAAGTATTTAAAACGTCCATAATATTCTACTGTAGCAGAATTAAGCACAAGAAAATAACAGTCACATAAACATGTGAAATTAAAATACCTATAAATTTAATGCCTATTTAAACTATACTACATGAAACATTGCTAACTAGCCCTCACATCATTTATAGTAGAAGGCACATGTACTTCCAATCCGTCTAATTTTTCGCTTAAGATTATTTGACATCCCAAGCGTGAAGTATCAGTCAATTCGTAAGCCAAATCCAGCATATCCAATTCTTCATCGGTAGGTTTCTCAGGTAGCTGATCGTAAACCTCCTTTTTAAAAATCAAGTGACACGTCGAGCAAGTCAGAGTGCCTTCGCAAGCTCCGAAACCATCCAAGTCCACGTTATTATTAACAACAACGTCCAACAAAGACTCCCCGATTTTCCCTTTCGCCTTGATTTTCTCGCCGTTTGCTTTTATGAATGTAACTTCAACCCTAGAAGTGTCACCCAAAGATTAATCGTCGAGGAGATAACATTTAATGAAATCAACTTACTCTTTCTTGTTCAACGCCGGCGCGGTTGTGCAGAATATTTTCGTGTTGCTTAGGTTCAGTTTGTGCTTGAAATTATTCGTGGTTCCAGAGAAAAGCTTAGTTAAAAATAGACCGCCTCGTGCAATGGCATTTCCAGCCATTTTTTTACATCGACACCAAGTAATGGATGACTTCAGCAGAAGTTTGTTTGACGATGGTTCCGTCTCAAATTTCTCTGTTGTGTAATGGAGCAACTTTCTCCTTCAATAATATTTGAAACTTTCTCATTTTTATCCGACTTTGACAGTTAACCGCATGATCACAACACGTGTCGCTGGCAGTAATGCCAACTTAAATTAGAGTTCAAAAATATTATATATCAAATAAATTGTTAACTAACGAGAATCAAGAACGTTTGACTAAGTGGAGCATTGTTGTAATTTAAATATGTATAGGTTATTTACGTCGAATAAAAGTAACTACTAGTATTCTTTTAGTAGTGACATTTGAAGGATTGGCGACAATGATGCGTTGAAATGTTAAACATTTATTGATTGAATGACCAAAATATGTCGTTATTTAATGATATCGTTAGCAGTTGCAGAATAAAAAGCTAAATTGGAATACGATACAGATATTTCATATTTTGTAGAACTCTACGTGTGCAAGGTTCTAAACTTTGCTCAACAATTAATTGCAACAGTCAATAGATGTCACTGTATGTACAAATCTAAGTGGACACGTTCCGTAAATTAATTTTTTATGGTTCAGGGTCAGTTTGATTTTGTTATAAAAGTAAAAATAAATAAATAAAACACAGTCGATTAGTGAACAACTTTTTATTTTTTCTTTCGGTCTCTTTTGATGAAAAGGAAAAATAATGTAGAAAACAAAAGGCAATCGAGAACATTTGATTTTAATTTATTCGTCGAAAGCAAAAAAAACTTTATAGAACGAAAAACAAAAGCCAATCATAATTACGACGAATTTCGTTCGAATAATAATAATAAGGATAACAACGTTTCGGACCCACCTTGAACACCTATTTTGACAGATAAACAAATAAAGCACTACAATAATTAATAATTTCTGGTATTTTTCTTTAATTTTAATTATTTATCTTTTTTCCATACTCTGGGATAACGCTTCTCCTCGTGGCTTCTTTTTTTTGGCGAAACAATTGTCAGTCACCCTGTATATACTGATTTATTTTAAATTAATTTTAAAGTTTATATTAGTGGCGCCATCTATTAGAAGGTCTATGTGCAACTCTGTCGATCGCACATAAAAGTTAGTTGCTTTATCTATGATTTATTTTATTTATTTTCAATTTTCAACTTTATATTAATGGCGTCATCTATTAGAATGTCTATTTGCATCCGTCTATCGCACTAAAATCCCTAGGCTCTTTAAATCGCATATAAAAGTTAGTGGCTCCACCTATGGAAATTTTCTTAAATTGCAATTTCTTGCATCAGATTTCTAAGAACGTATTTTTAATTTTAAACTTTGTATTAATAGCACCATCTATGAGAATCTTTCCGAACTGCAAGTTTTTGTTATAAATTTCTAACCTAGTTTTTAAATTTTGAAGTCTCGTACTAGCGGCCCCATCTGTGAACATTTTTCCGAACTGAAAATACATGTGTCTGCTTTTTTGAAAGAAAAGGGCCGCCATCTTCTTAACAACAAAAATTTCTAAAAAAATCTTAATTTTGTTTTTGTACGCTTTTTTTTTAATTTTATCGATCGTCTTTTGTTTTATTTTAATTAGAATTAATTACATCTCTTAATTTTACAAACTCGAACCAGTTTTGTTTATTTGAAGAGATTCTTTTATTTTTGTTTCATGTTTTGATTTGCATAACTTTCCTTGGTGCATTTATCGATCGCCTTTTGTTTTAATTTACGTCAAAAATTTCACAGTTGTCAAATGTCTTAAAATATCTGCTCTGTTAATTCGTGGTACTTGAAATTTTGATCTCATGTATGTATAAATAGGTGGAGATGAAGTAGCCCCCAATTAAAAGTGATCCATGTATTTTGACCTTGATGACCAAAATTCATTAAAAGTAACGTATTTTCAATAAAATTTTAAATCGCGATTTAACAATAAGCACGTGTTGAATTTAATTTCACGTTTGTTTTCCTGCTTCTCTATTTAGTTGTTAGTGTAGTGGTCAGAAGAGGCCCCAATTTAATATTTACTTATAGATGAGACATTAATTTAGCTTGTCACTGTACCTACAGCAGAATTTTTTTGTTATCTACAACTTATTTTAAAAGGTGGTGTTTTAAGAAAAAAATACTTAACAAATTGTAATGAAATAACCAATTAAAGTGAAAAGCTAATACCTACTAACCGCAATAATAATTTTTCTTGGTTCCTAATTGTAAGTTCATCGTTTTTTAAAATAAAAAATAGATTTTTCACTGCCGCAAGAATAAATATTTTAAAACAATCCACAATAATAAATTTAAAAATATGAGACTTACTATTTTGGAAAAAATTACTTTTAAATTTCAGAACTAATGCAATTTCATCTATAGAGAACCGTACGTCTGCAACTACATCACTTTAAATGCGTTCAAGCAATGATTTCCCAAGCGAAGGAATGTAAACAAATCAGGAGTAGGTAACGGGCTCGACGCTGTCGTTATTGGTTGGTATATGAGGCCATGTTCTACGGTGAGGCCATCTGCATTGGTTGTCTGGTCGGTCCTCCTCCAATAGCGAGGCGGCGTTCACACCCATCCCATTTGTCTACCCCTCTACGTTTGCTAATCTGGAAACTATAGGTCCTTTTATCAAGCCTTTGGAAACTTACTTCTCCAACTTGTTTGTAGGTTGCCGAGGAGGGTAATGGGCACGAGATAGTTTATTATGAGATTAAGCGCGCGTAAAAAATTCGATTATTTTCTGCTGCATTTGTTTGCTTAGGATTATGTGCTATATGTTAGTTAGTTTGTCTTTGCCTTCGTTCCGCAGAAAAATATACCTGAGAAAATTATTACCGGGGTCGGAGCGTAAGCTGTTATCTATAGGGTGTTGTAAAAAGCTGAGGCGATGTTGTTTCAAAGATACAACTATAAATTCGCTGTTATGTTATGTAATTACATATTAAAAATATTACATAAAAATTTTAAATGCTGATTTTCAGATCATTTTTTAATTAATTTTAATTAAGCATGCAGTGGCAGTTGCTTTAGATATAAGCTGACGTAGCTACATATCGATTGTTTCACTGAAGCTTGAAATAAGGCGGGGGTTGAGACAGTCATCTGTTCTGAATATTATTTCATTGTGAACTCGATTGCCTATTTTCCCCCCTTGTTGAAAAAAAAACAATTGAAGGTTAGATACACTGCGATAAAACAATTTTTTTCTGTTCGTTCGTTTGTTTTTTCACGAAATTGGTAAAATCTTTTTTTATTCTACTACTGCCCTTGGAACAGAAAGAAAAAAGAACAAAAAAGATCATTTATCGTTAGCTACTAACAGATGTCGTACTTTCGATTGTTTTTTGTTTTCGTTGTTTGGTGAAGAAAGTCTTTTGTGAAATCTTTTGTTTCTCTTTTCTTCGTTGGAATATTTTTTCAATGCCTTTATTTGTTGTTATGGTTTCACAGCGTTTTTAAAAATCTCTATCAGTGATAAGTGACGTCTTTGGCGACCCCGATCGCTGTGCCAATGGGTGACGGCTTGACGGTTCAAGCTATGACATGCAATATTATACCGAGTTATTTAAAAAATATTTTTATCAACTCTTGCCATGGAATTTGGGCAGCATGTCTTAGCTTTACTGTAAAAGGAGTGTACATTTATAAAACGAAAAAATAAAATAAAAATAAAAAATTCTCCTGAAATAAAGAAAACTGTTTCGAGTTTCTAAAATTCAGAGATATAATTGATTCTAACTATGGTAAAACAAAAGACGGTCGATAAATACTTTAAAAAATTTATAAAATTAAAAGAAAAGCATAAAAATAAAAAATTCTCTTCAAATAAACAAAAGTGGGTCGACTTTCTAAATTAAGAGATTCTAAAATTATTTGACATTTCTGAAATTTTTGACGTAAAATAAAACAAAAGACGATCGAGAAACAAATGAAGAAAATTGACAAAATTAAAAAATATAAAAATAAAAAAAAACAATTCTCTTCAAATTAGCAAAACCGGATCGACTTTCTAAAACTAAGATATATTCTAAGACGCTTGACAATCGTGCAATTTTTGACGTAAAATAAAACAAAAGACGATCGATTAATACAAGAAAATTTATAAAATTGAAAAAATAATATCAAAATTAAAAAAGATACATTAAGTAAACAAAACTGGATCGATTTTCTAAAATTAAGATATATTTTAAGATATTTGACAATCGTGCAACTTTTGACGTACAATAAAACAAAACACAATCGATAAATACATACATACGCACACCCAAAAAATTATAAAATTAAAAAAAAATAACATAAACTAATAAAATGAAACAAAAGTGGGTCGACTTTCTAAAATTGAAAAATAATTTAAGACGTTTGACAATTGTGCAATTTTTGACGTAAAATAAAACAAAAGACGATCAACAATAAAATGTATAAAATTAAAAAAAAAACTAATAAAAATAAAAGAAATTCTCTTCGAATGAACAAAAGTGGAGCGACTTTCTAAAACTAAGATATATTTTATATTTGTATATTTTTGACATGAAATAAAACAAAAGGCGATCGACAAAAATCAAGTAAATTTGCAAAATTAAAAAATATAAAAAAGTTCTCTTCAAACGAACAAAACCTGATTGACTTTCTAAAACTAAGATACATTCTAAGACATTTGACAGTTGTGCAATTTTTGACGTAAAATAAAACAAAAAACGATCGAGAAATATGTAAGCACATCAGAAAAAATTTATAAAGTAAAAAAAAATACAAAAATTAAAAAATCCTCTTCAAACAAACAAAACTTCTAAAACTCTAAAACGAATACTTATATTTTAAGACTGACAATTGTGCAATTTTTGACGTAAAGTAAAACAAAACACGGTCGAAAAAAATCAAGAAAATTTATTAAATTAAAGAAAAAATAAAAATTTAAAAAATTCACTTCGAATAAATAAAATTTCTAAAACAAATACTTGTATGTTAAGCCATTTCACAATTGTGCAATTTTTGAAATGAAATAAAACAAAAGACGATCGAAATATAGTTATAGTTAGGTGACGTAACTATAACTATAGTTATAGGCAGAAACAAAAACCATAGTTATAGCTATGTGATGTAACTGTAACTAGAATTTCTTTTTCTTTTGACACTGACAGTTATTATAAAAAAAAACTATAGTTATAATTATGTCACATGACTATAGTTTTTTTAATAATAACTGTGAGTGTTAAAATTCTAGGATTTCTGTTTAACACTAAAGAAAAGCAAAAGCAAAAGAAAAACAAATTATAGTTACAGTTATATCACATAACTATAACTATGTTTGCTCTTGGAGTTGCGGTCGGTGATAAAGTATTTATTTTTCTGGGGGTTATCCGTTAAGCAAATGAATGCGAATGTGGTGGATACATCGAAGGATAATCGTCATTCGTCACCACAAAAAAAATTGGATTGCAGAATTTAATAGGGGAAGAACCGAGGTAAAAGCTGGAAGACCCGTTTCAATGTCCACTCCAGAAAATGTTGACATCATTTTCAAAGTTCCAACGTATAGCAGAAACATTGAACATTTTTTACAAACGTATGTGTTTAGGAATGAAAAAAAAATCTGTTAAATGGACTCCCAAATGCCTGAGTTAGAAACGAGTCCTGGGTGACAACTTCGAGGTCGCACTTTATCGTCGATTTGAAGACGATTTTTTTTTTGGATCCATCACTACAACCCAGAAACGAAAAAACAAAATGCAGACATTTAAAAAAAAAGGAAAATTTTGGAGGTTTGGCTACGGGGGATGAAGGCTTTATCAAATTAGGTATGTGTAACTTTCATAAAATTTTTCTTTTGAGGCTTTGAATTAATAAAATGTTAGCAGTATGTAATGGGGTAGGTAGGTATGGAGATAAAGCTTCCGGAGAAGGGAAGAGAGCGTGAGAGGAATACATCCGCGGGTCGTCGTCGGTCGTCCCGCCCCCGGCTTATCGGTGCGCTTTAGAGGCATGGAGGCACATGAAGCGACCAGTGCATGCCTAACTGTCGGGCGCACAGATTTCACCATATCGCGTTTAGTTTACAGTGAAGTGCCGCTTCGACCCTCCGACTTCAGCATCCCCCACTCGCTGAAACCTTTCGCTGGCACGGGCGCTAATTGGAGCCGCTTAATTCAGCGCGGCGCTCCAGCTACCCTACGGTCACGTATAAGGTAAGTTGGGATTTCTTTAGTAAATAAGTGATTTGGCACGATCTGCTGCGGCCATCGACAAGAACGCGCCGTGGTAGCTGCTAGTTTTCATTATGTCGTGATTCTGTCCGGTCGTTTTCCTCCTCTGAAAAAATAAAACGGACCGGACCATGCTTCTTCCTCTTGCACGTCGTAACGATCCGTCGTGCGTTCTTGCGTTTCGCAGAAAAAAATATTGGCCGCCGCGAATGTGTTTACTGTGCCATGGATAACCCCCGTAAACAGCATTTTGTTAAAGACTTTTTTAACAAATTATTCTTTTCAGTTTGGTAAGTACCAACTAAAAAGCAAACCCTTTGTATAAAATTGTTACTCAGAAATCAAAGAAGAATATATCGGGCCTTCAACAAAAAAGTACGTTGAGTTGGCCTTGTCTATGTCAATTTTCTATATGTCAAGAATGGGGATTAACCTCAAAACGTTCGTGCGCGGATAAGGTTTAGCTTTTAATCGTTAATTTTAGTTATTGTACGGCACCTATTCGTTGATAGAAATGGCCAACTCAAAAAGATAACTTAATTAAAATAAATTGTCTGGCTTTGGTTCCTTTGCATAACATAAGTTTCCAATTTTGACGGTTCTCGCGAGAGTACAGTTCAATCTACGATACGCGCCTACTTTTGTTTCCAAAGCTAACTCGTGTTACTTTTTTGTTGAAGACCCGATATAACATACACAGGGTTACGACTAATTAAAGACTCACCATGGGGAACTCGGAAACTGTAAGAGACACAAAGACGGGTTAAATTACAAGAAAGTTGCACTCTTTTCTGGGATTTATAAAAACGTGCATCTATTTTTATTCGTTTATGAATTAAATTTAAAATTCGGTAATTTTGTATTAAATCTGATGTGCAACCTAACACAGTCGGAAGAAATGGGTTAGGATTGACAGTTTCGCAGATACAACCGACAACTGTTTTAAAAGAAAATATTAAATTACCAAAAAATGTTGACAGTTTGGCAGATACGATTGTCAACTGTTTTTTTATGAGTGTTATCTTAGGTGTTCATACCATGTGGTCCAAAACGAAAATTTGAATACGATGATATGAGACACACTTATGCTTTTGTTTTGAAACAAAATACTGCTAGAAAATTTTCAATCGAGTAGTCGGATGCTTACAAATTTAAATCTTATTAAATTATAGTCCGGAATTGCGTATTTACATTCAAAATGTTATTTTCTGAAAATATTTCTTAGTAACGTAATGTTTAGTTTTAAAACGAAACCACAACATCGTATTCAGATTTTATTTTCGTATCACATGGAATGAATATCTAAGATAGCGCCCATAAGAAACAGTTGACAGTCCTATCTGTGAAACAGTCAATCCTAACCTATTTCTTCTGACTGTGTTAGGTATTAGATTGCCCAACGAATTACAGGGTGAGTTTTTTTCGATTTTTAGCATGGGGATGTCAGAAACTAGCAGAGCCAGAAAGACGTTTAAATGGGGAAAGACTTAGGCTGCGTTGTACAAAAGCTTTAAGCCGGGATTAAATTTAATCCTAAATTAGAATATGACAAACGTTATGACGGAGTGTCACATTCTAACTTAGGCTTAAATTTAATCCTGGTTTAAACAACGCAGCCTTACAGTTTTAGAAGCCAAGTTTGATGTAGCTTTTGTTTTTTGTTTTCTTAAAGCGCATGGCTGGCTAGATTTTTCGAAAAAATAGATTTTTTTATTAAATTCGTTAAATGCATTTGAGTTGATTATTTTTTATTTTAGGGAAAAAGTGTAAATTGCTCATGTAAGCTCCTATTTTTTGAGTTACGAGTTATGCCGTAAACAGGCCTACTGCTAGGGAGGTATCGAACGATCTTGTGCAAAACATATTTTGGGGCTCTTTTAAAATTCTGAACAAATTATTCCCTTACCATTTTACTCAAAATGTACAGGAGAGCCATTGTTTACAAACTTTTAATTGAACATGTTATTTACCTGTCCAGAAAACGAACCAACACAGTGTATACACAGGGTGACTGACTTTTGGCGAAACAATTGTCAGTCACCCTGTATATACTGATTTATCTGTTGTAGTTTTGATAAAAATTAAAGTTCACAAGCTTTTGAATAATTAATTTTAATATATCTTAATCCCGAAGCAATTAGTCTTTCCGATATGATACAACATTCGACATACGTAGTTGTTTTATTTAAAAAGCGATGAAGATACGGACGGCGGTTTTCCTTCTTCGAAAACGTTAATACGGTTGGCCGTGGAAACAAAAGTTTATTGACAAATGCAAATCAAAATATTTTGACGTTTTGTTTGCAGTTTCCATTTTACTACATTTAAAAATCATTAACATAGTTAGCTTTGGTACCAATTGCTTGTTTACTAAGAAAAATAAGTAGTTACTGTTTTTAATTATATTTTTTAATAATAATAATAATAATGTCTGAGAAATTATTTTAATTTAAAAATCTGTCTATGCACCAACGTACGACTCAAATATATATATGTATATATATATATATATATATGCTGTGTTGTTCTTCCGGGTATTCCTCCGCGTTGGGTTCTCAAAAGAACCTTTGTTGTCTTGACGACGTTTCGGCAGAATCACATCTGCCATCTTCAGGTCTTCTCGGCTGCTTTCTTCGTTCTGCTCCTCGTTGTTATGCGAGTGGAACTAACTGTAACTAACTAACTATATATATATATATATATATATATACCGAGTGATTTTTAAAATTTTTTATCAACTCTTGCCATGAAATCTGGACGGTATGTCGTAGCTTAAGTGAAAAGTACGTCATTGCGCTCCTTGATGCTAAGACATGCCGTCCAAATTCCACGGCAATCATCCGGGATTTTTTTTTTGGAACAAAGAAACATCTATAATTGTGTACATGATATACAGGATGTTCACGGGAAACCATTACAATAGACGAATTAATCACTTTGAACTATGCAGGGCGTTTCAATTTGTCTGCACGATGTGTAACTTCGTTATCTTAAATGGATTTAAATTATAAGAAAAGAGCAGTTTCTGGTCGATTCTATGGCAAAAACTGTCAGGTTTACGAGATTTTCAATTGTTTTTCAAGTGGAACATTACGTTTTTTTACCATCGCATCCCGTATAGAACGCCAAATTAACTGTATCTCTAAAATTCCATCTCCCTTCATAAATTATTTGTTAATGACGATGAGAAACAACCTAACGTGCTATTAAAATAAGTTAAAAACAATTGAACGTCTCCAAAACCTGACCGCCATTTGTTTTACCAATGTTGCCATAAAATCGAGCAGAAAGAAACCCGGAAACATTTCTAATTTAAGTCAGTCCGTAAAAATTCTAATAAAAAAGTTAGCTATTGTGACGTGAACACCCTGTACACATTGATTATTAACATTTTTTTTTAAACGTGTGAAACCAAGTAGCAGCTTCGGTTATTCACTTTTTTAATTGACGTTTCCCTGTGTACCGTTGATTGATTACATTTCTTGCGATTTGTTTTTGTATTATCACAATTTTTATTCTTATTTTTTGTTCTTTCCGTTTTTTAACGCCCCCCCCCCTCCTTTATTAAAAAATTGTGAGTTCATATGATAATCGAATTTCGAATTATAACGGGTGTTTTTTTTTTTTAATTTGGCGTCTGAGTTGGCGGTGACAAGGTGCCAATCGTGAACGCACCACAATTTTGTTTGTTTGTTGTTGTTTTCTTATTGCCTTTTTTCTTTTGTTACAACAGATCTCATTCTTATCGTCTATATACAATTGCTCACATTTTTGTGTTGTCCTATCGTACTGTTGAGTTTGAAACCTCAAAAGCAAGGTTAGGTATGGTGAGTTCAAATGTCAAAGTGACAACTGTCACGATGATGATGGTTCACAATCAAATTTTCATGGCCAACTTCGACGCCAGGTTAAAAAAAATTGTGTTGGAATATTTTTTTTATGTTTGAATTCCTCTAGAGCGCCGCTTAATTTTATGACAGTTTTAAAGCGATTGATCATGTGCGACATTAAGGCGTTAATTTGAAACCAATACGTCAGTGTGTTTGTGTGTGTGTGTCTATTTGGCGAAACGATTTTCACATTAGTGCAAATCGGTGTTGGCAAACATACTACGAAACCAGATAATAGGAATGGGACGATTCTCACATATTTCTTCTTAGGTGAACAAATACGTTTGCACAGTGTCACCTTAAGAAAGAAAAGATGTCCGCGCTCACTTTTACTTTTATTTATCTACAGATTGATTTTGAATTTATTTACGAAAAAGGCGAATACAAAAAAATCTTCGTTCCTTCTCATGCCGTGAGATCAATTCAGTTTCTAATCGGAGTAGGCCATGATTTTTATTACTGCAGAGTTGGTAATGCTGAGGCATTGTCTACCTTCGAGATTAAGTTTAAAGTTTGCAAATATTTTGGATTTACCCATTCCTTTTGTCCCTCGACATTTTCAAAGTAATTTTGGATGTTCGAAGTCAAGCATTTACGATTGTCATTTTGACAGTTAATGACTATCTTGCACCAATCACTGCCTACTCTGATTTTTAAT
The DNA here is from genome assembly GCA_039766575.1 of Serrognathus titanus. NCBI lineage: Eukaryota > Metazoa > Arthropoda > Insecta > Coleoptera > Lucanidae > Serrognathus > Serrognathus titanus. The sequence goes on along the minus strand of CM077911.1, from coordinate 16,704,554 downwards.
TAATTTGCTTGTTTAATCTCATGGTATTTGTAGGAAGAAAAAGCTTCGAACTTAAAAGATTTTTATTATTATTTATTATTTTTGTGTTTTCCAAGAAACCGCCCTGTCTTTTGGGATTATTAACGATAAACATGAGGAGCTAATAACCAGCGATAAAACCAACGAAACTGGTTGCCTCTGGATGAGTTTCGTTTAAATGTGTCAACAGTGCCCGTGTGTGACCTTGTCGTAAAATAAAAACGTCAAGTTTCGCTTTCCTTGCACCGAGCCGCGCACTTTGATATGTTCGTGAGTAACTCGTGCTTGGCCTATTAATTACATCTAATATAAACAGTACATAGTCGAGGTGTCAAAATTGTGCTAAGTGTTAATGGCTGGATGGTCAACCGATTCATCCTAGATCATGTGAAGAAGTGTTAAGAACGATTTCGTCGCTTTTCTAGAAATGATCAGGCGGATATAATCATTACCTAATCAAAACCGTCGTTCTCTCAAATTAGAGGGGCAAGATGTTACTAGTTTTTCTTCAAAAACAACTTTTTTATATGTTTGCTTATAGCTTAGACGTTTAGGTGCATGAAAGACCATCACTGTAATTTATGACCCAATAAATATTATCATTATTACTATTAAAAAACAAAAGCGAACTGAAACAAAAGAAAACGACGATTCATTCGAAAATCAAGGGGCCAACTTAAGAGAAAAAGAACGATAAGAAACACCAACATAATACAAGAAGTAATTGTACAGGAAGAAACAAAAGAGAATTAAACAGTCAACAACAGAAGTAGATGAGCAAAAACCTCTTTCATATACGGCGTGGGCCAAAAATATTTCGTTATCATCATCCATAGCCTACTTTTGAAAGCTGCAATAACCATTAAAACTTTATATCTCAAAAACTATTTGAGTAAAACATCAAGTATTTAATATTTTTGTAAATATAATTCTTTACTATTTTCAAAAACGTGAAAATATATAGGGTGTTCCATGTAAAAAATCATATTTCTTGCTGATATCTCAAATATTTGTTGTTTTTCTTTCGTCATTCTTCGCAATGATCGTCTGTCAGTTGTCTTTTGGTTATCACTAGATATTTAATTTATTTGACTTCAAATTTAATGCAATAAATAAATAAATGTAAAAAGTCTGGTCAATCAATTATTGTAAAGGAAGATAAAAGAGAAACGACAAATGATAATTTGGGACAAAGCCTTAAAGAAGTTTTCACAGAAATCTAAAATTTTTATAAACGAAAAAGTTATATTAAGGTTTTCAAAAATCGTAGGACTTTGAAAAACACCCTGTAGCTCCTAAGCGTGTCAAATTATCAAAATGCGGTCTTTACTATTAATTTTGTCTTAAAAATCGAGCTCCAGAAGCCGAGGTCAGTTTCTGTCTGATTCTTCTGAAAACAGGTGTTTGGCCTACCCTGTATAGGATGGAAATAAGACTGTACACGAAACAGATTAAAAAAAAAAAAAAACAAAACAATACTGAAACAAACGACAAAATGGATTGAAAACAAAAGGTGGACGATTTTATCCCTCGCAGAAAATGAATAAAATTCTGGAAAACTATACCTCGACAAAAAAAAAATTAAAACAAAAACAAATTGAAACGAACAACGTCGAAATATTATTAAGAATAAAATGAACTAAAAACAAATGAACGCCGACGATTCTCCCGAGGAAAAAAAAACAAAAGACGAACTGTTTCATTTGGCCTACGTTGGTATCACTTTGATTTATTTTTCGTTCCTTCAAATTTACTTTCTGCCGATTTTTCATTTTTCAAAAAGTCTCGTTTTTCGCCTTTTTTTTGTTTTCTATTGGGATTTTCTTTTGTTTTTACTTTGCCCAATTATAGAGAATGAAACAGTCAATAACTAAAAACACATTGAAACGCGCGGAAATCAAAAGAAGATCGATAAAAAGAAAAACAAATCAAAAACGAAAGAATACCGAAGCAGAATGTTGTTCAATTATTTTTGGAAAACCGAAGGCGTTTTACTTCCTGCCGTTCTTTCTTTTTTGTTATTACGCTCCATTGGAGAATCGTCGATCTTCTTTTGTTTTTGGATTATACGTATTACTCCTCGTTATTCCACGTCAACTGTTTCGTTTTTCTTTTGTTTCTTTTTATCGTATTGCTATTTCGTATTTAGTTCATTCTCTCTCTCTTTTCATGAAACAGATTTGAAGAAACAAAATAAAAACAAAAGAACATTGAAAAAACAAAAGAACACTGAAAAAAGCAACGAAATTTAGAATTAACTACATGAATTGAAAACAAAGGATCAACGGAAATGAAAAAAGAAAAAACAAAGAAAATTGAAACAAATGTCAAGAAGAATAGAATGAACAAAAAACAAATGAATGTCGATTATTTTTCGGAAGAGAAAAGAAAACAAAAGATTAACGATTTTGATTAATTGATTTTGATTTCAACGTAGGCCAAATGAAACAGTTCGTCTTTTGTTTTTTTTTCCTCGGGAGAATCGTCGGCGTTCATTTGTTTTTAGTTCATTTTATTCTTAATCATATTTCGACGTTGTTTGTTTCAACTTGTTTTTGTTTTAATTTTTTTGTCGAGGTATAGTTTTCCAGAATTTTATTAATTTTCTGCGAGGGATAAAATCGTCCACCTTTTGTTTTCAATCCATTTCGTCGTTTGTTTCAGTATTGTTTTGTTTTTTTTTTCAAATCTGTTTCGTGTTTTCATTTAACTCTGGTCATTCATATTATTTTATTCTTCAGATCTTCTTTCTACCAGTTTTTCAAAACTCTTTCATTCTTTACCTTCTATTGTTCTCTTCATTTTTGGGATATCGTAAGCGTCGGGCTCTTTTTTTGTTTTTATTTTGTCCAATTGTTTTTGGAAAAACGCAAGCGTTGAGCTTTACCTTCTGTTGTTTTTTTTTGTTAAATTTTATTGCATTCCATTGGACAATCGACGATCTTCATTTGCTTCTTGAATCACGTTTTATTGTATTTTCATGTCGATTGTTTCGCTTTTCTTTTGTTTCTTTTTGTCGTACTATTGCTCTTTTTGTAGTTTCTTCTTTGGTTTTACGTATTTTATTGTTTCTTGTCGTTTTTTTTTAGCCCACTATTGTAGCATCAATTATTTTATCGGTGTAATTTTCAACTTCATTTCTTAACGATGGGTCGTGTTTTGTTTTTGTGTTCTAGAATTAATTCAGGTAATTTCTTCAATCAAGGAGGTAAATATCAAGTAAAAAAAATTAAAGCTGTACACAAAATAGATTTGAAAAATAAAAAAAAAAAAAAACAAAAGAGTACAACAACGAAATACAGTTAACATGAATGGTAAACAAAAGATCGATGATTTTATCTCCGGCAGAAAATTCTGGAAAACTTTCAGAATTCGACATTGCAAAAAAAACACAAAACATAGAAAATTGGAACAAACGACATCGAAACATTAAGAATAGGATGAAAGAGAAAACAAAACAAAAGAAATAGAATAAACAAAAAATAGAATGGAAATAGAATAAACAAAAAATAAATGACTGTCGACTATTCTTTGGAGGAGAGAAAAAAAAATAAAAGACTAACTATTCTGTTTCACTTGGCGTCCTCTGGTAATTTTTGTTATTTTGTTATTTTTCACTTTTTCAAATTTTCTCATTTTCACAACCATCTCCCGTTGTTCTTTATTCGAATTTTTTTTTGTTTTTATTTTGCCCAATAATTTTTGGACTTTATTTTTTGTCGTTTTTTTTTTTTTTTTGGTTAAATTTTATTATCTCATTTCATTGGAGAATCGTCGATCTTCTTTCCTTTATTGGATCACGAGATAACAAAGCAACAAAAAGAAATAAAAGAAAGGCGAAACAATCATTAATTACGTGTCGATTGTTTTCGCTTTTCTTTTGTTTCTTTTTGTGGTATTATTTCTTCGTGTTTCATTAACTCTCTTTGAAGATTGACGGATTTTATATTTTGTTAAAGTTTTCATCGTTTTATCTTTGGTCCACTGATTAGTTAATTAATTATGTAATAATTTTGTCAATTTAATTTTTTTAACATCTCATCGACGGGTTTTCCTTTGTTTTCTTTGTACTCCAGAATTAATTCTAGTTTTATCAATCAAGAAAGTATCAAGTAACAAAAGAAAAGAAGAAACACAATATAAAAGCAATACATTAAGACATTTATTAATTCTTTTTATTTTGGGTTCGTGCAGGTCGAAAGGCCGAAACGCTCAAATTAACAGCGAACACTTGAAAGGCGAAACTGTGCGAAATCGATCAAGAAGTGTCGTCCGTTTCGCATGCCGTGTGTGTATGTGTGTGGGGGGTGGTGTCATGAACCCCAAATGCCAGTCACACGCTCCACGAAGCGTGACAGGCCCCAAAAATCTATTCAACAAAGCCGAACTTTTATGATCGTTCTCAGACATTGTTTTTGGATCATCAATGCAGTTTGAAAAAAATCTTCAACTCAATAACTTATCTTAAGGGCAACCAAAAAAATGAAGGTCTCCTTGAACCGTGAAGGAAGTTCTAATTAAAAAGGAAGAAATTTGTAAATTTGGTGTAGTTATATTAATAAGTATAAATACTTTCAGTATTCCGCAGCCGCTCTATTTTTGGTGTAACACGAAACGCATCTACGACCCAATTTGCTTCGATCAGCCTCAAATATTATTAAAATTCTCCGTTTTGCAAGCGCAGGGTTACAAAACGGAACTTCTTCAAGGGTACACTTTGGGGTGAACGCGGAAGGAAGATAAACATCTCAAATTAATTTCCGCGCGCATCATCGATGAGAATTGATTTTACCCAACGCTCGAAGACCCCCATGTCCCCTTATCCTTCTATTATGATGAGCGTGTAAATCTAATTGGAAGCGACTACCGGAGATCCGAATCGCTGGGGTTTTAGTAAAACTCCGGTGGAGACGGACGATGTTTGACGATGGCTGTACAAATATACTGCCTGAGCTGGTTTGGTTCCACAAAGGTTTGTGGGACAGGCGTGTTAATTAAAATAAATTATATTTGGTTTCGTTTTTAAGTAGTTGCCAGAACGAGTACAGTATGATCGAAAAAAGAACGTTATCTAGCATGCCACGAAGCTGACTTTAAATTCACAAAATATGTGTTGACAATACTGTCGCTGTTCGTTTTTTTTTTCAATCAAAATTTGACGTTTCGCGATTTAAGGTTATGTTTAATAATTTGGGTAATCAATTCGAAATTGACTAACTAATCAATCAATTATTATACACCTCTGACTGGAGTTTGGTTCTTCATTATTGAATTAGGTACGTCATGATTATTTCAGGTCACTTCTTAGCCTTGCGACTGACTCATCACTTACAAAAGGAATAAATTCTCGTGTGCAGACGGCCTTAGTTGATGTAGGCCGACAACACATGGGCTTCTTTTCTCCTTAATTTCGTTCACATTTCCAATAAGTCAAACTTATATATTTTACACCGAATTCTCCCAAAAACAGGCTCAAAAATTTCGAGAGTGTTTCTTGGGTGTTTCCCAGAAAATAATTTTCTTGAGGTTTGCCTTTAGAAGCTTTCTTCTAGTTTATTCCCTTATAATAATAGAATTGCGTGCATTACACTTTCCAACCACTTCTAGCCTTGCGATTCGTCAATGATTTAACAACAGAAATAAATCCTCGTGTGCAGACGGCCCTAATTGAAGTAGGCCGGCAACACATGGGCGTTTTTTCCTCTTAATTTTGTTCACATTTCCAATAAATCAAACTTACGTATATTACATTTAATTATTCTAAAAACAGGCGTAAGAATTTCGAGAGTGTGACTTCAGGGAATGTTGGAGAATAATTTCCTTGACGTTTAATGTTTAGAAGTTCTGATTGAAGGCTGGCCCCTTATTACTGAATCGCATGCAATACTCTTTGCAGCTGCTTCTAGCCTTGCGACTCATCGTTTGACAACAGGAGTAAACCATCATGTGCAGACGGCCTTAATTGAAGTAGGCCGAGAACACATGGCATTTCTTTCTTTTTAATTTCGTTCCCATTTCCAAGAGTCGTCGAGAGTACATCAAGGAAGCATTTTAGGTCCTCTATTATTTATAATGATTTACCAGAACCCATCTAGAACGAGTGCTGCATCATTTGAAGCCGAAGGGCAATTTTTATTCATAATTTCTTTATACTCTTCTTAATTAAGTTTTTTTCTTTAATTTCGTTTTCAGTCAGCAACTTACAACGCTAACAAAGTTATTGTTATTATTTTTGGGTTAAAATTTCCTGTACATATATGACTTAAGACAATGTTGCTTCTGATAACACAGTCGCTTATTTTTCAAAGGAGATCGGGTAATCCCTTCTTCCGTAGGGCGTACGCGAACGGTGATGAGGTTTCCAGACTGCGGGTCTAGGGCCCGTATCCGTTCCTTGGTGGTCTCCCTCATATAAAGGGCCGCAGAAATCCGATATCTTGCATAACACGCTCGTTTAGGTTTCAGTAGAAGAATAGAATGTTCAAGTTTCAATTTATTTTATTTTTAAATTGATTACCCATCTCCTGTACTGTTTAAGCCACTAAAAGAGATTGTTGTCCTAAGAGTGACGCTTGTAATAAACATTTCTTTACAGAAACGTATGCAAAATGAAAATTGTCTCGATTTTGTTTTGAATAGAAACAATCAATCTCGAGTGTTCAGACAAAACAACGATTCAGAGCTGTCGCAGCGTTCCGCACAAAACGCCCGGAGTTCTCGTCTTTAATAATCGCGTCCAGAACTGAACACTGCCATTCGACACCGCTCGTAAAGAACATGGCGTAATCGATAAACTGGCCCACTAAACCAAAACCAGTCTCTCGCAGCTTCGATCCGAAGAGTTTGTATGCACACGTCTTGCCCAGGGGACATAAAAATGTATGTAGGCACAGCTCGTAACACGCCGTAAATAAAGCTAAAGGAATTTGAATTCTTTGTTCTTCCCTTGAACTTGAAAGAGAACCTGCACGATATTTGTTGGCGTAAGTCGAAAAACGTTTGCTTCAAATCGATAGAAGAAAATAGGAAAGGACTTCTCGATTCTCCAATGGGGGTACTAAAATTTAACAAAAAAAAACAACAGAAAGTAAAGCAGACGCCTGCGTTATTCCAAAAGTAATTGGACAAAAGAAAAACAAAAGAAAATTCAATAGAACCCGAAATTCAACTTTTCGTCTCAATACAGTTTTACAAGGGGCAGGCAATAAGGAATTCTCTTAGAATTCCAAGATAATTGAATCTTACTTGCATTTGGAAATTGCATTTTGGAAGGGGTTAAAAATGAAACTGATGCAAAGAGAGTTAATGAGATACGATATTATAATATGTACAACAAAGAGGAACAAAAGAAAAGCGAAACAATCAATACGGAAATGCGAAGAATACAATCCAAAAACGAAAGAAGATCGACGTTTCTCCAATGGAGTGTAATAAAATTTAACAACAAAAAGCGAAACAACAGAAAGTAAATCTCAGCGCGTGCAAATAATTGGACAGAATAAAAACAAAAGAAAATTCAATAGAACGAACCGAAGTAAAACTTTTCGTCTCAACACAGTTATACAAGGGGCCGCAAAGAATTCTGTATAAACTATCTCAGGAATGGTAAGGAAAGAGAGACAGAATGGCAATAACAATAGAATAAAAAGAAACAAAAGAAAAGCGAAACAATCGACATGGAAATAGGAAGAGTAATATACCTAATCCAAAAACAAAAGAAGTTCGATGGTTCTCCAAATGAAAGTATTAAAATTTAACAAAAAAAAAACAACAGAAAGTAAAACGCCTACGTTATTCCAAAAATGATTGGACAAAATGAAAACAAAAGAAAATTCAAATAAAGAACAGTGGAAGGCAAAGAATGAGATGACTGAAAAAGAGAAACTGATTTAAAAAAAAAATTAAGAAATGATAAGTAACATAAATGACCAGAGGAGGCTACATGTTTTCTTTTCTCCTTCAAAAATAATCGACATTCTTTTGTTTTTTGTTTATTCTAATCTTATTAATACTTCGATGTCGTTTGTTTCAATTTTCTTTCATTTTTGTCGAACAATCATCGATCTTTTGTAGTTGATTTTAAGTTTCAGTATTCTTTCGGTTTTGTTCTGCTTTTCAAATCTGTTACATGAATAAGAGAGAGAATACGAATGAAATACGAAAGAACAATACAATAAAAAGAAACAAAAGAAAAGCGAAACAGTCGACATGGATGACGAGGTGCAATATACGTATTATTTTCAAATCTGTCTTATGAATGAGAGAGAGAACGAACGAAATACGAAATAACAACACAATAAAAATAAACAAAAGAAGCAGTGGAACGACGAAAACTAATATAATCCAAAAACAAAAGAAGATCGACAATTCTTCAACGGAGTTTAATAAAATTTAATAAAACAAAAAACCACTGAATGTACCTAAAGCCTAATGCCTGCGTTATTCCTTAAATAATCGAACAAAATAAAAACAAAAGAAAATTCAATAAACCCAAAAGTAAAACCCGTCTCAATACAGTGTTACAAGGGTCAACATTTTCTAAATAAAAAAAAAAATAATCTACTCAAGAATTAATTCTACAGTACAAAAAAAAATGAATTACGATGAAATGTTAAAAAAATTTAATTGCATAGAATTATTTCTAGAATACGAAAATCAAAGAAAAAAAAACGATGAGAAAGTTCAACAAATAATGAAATAAGTAAGTACGTAAAACAAAAGAAGAAACTGCAAAGAGCTAATGAAATGCGAAATAATAAGGCGACAAAAGAAAAGCGAAACAATCGACAATCGACGAAAATACGATCCAGAAAACAAAAGAAGATCGACAATTATTCAATGGAGTGCAACAAAATTTAACAAAAGACAAACAAGGTAAAGCCCAACACCTGCGTTATTCCGAGAGTAATTGGACGAAATGAAAACAAAAGAAAATTCAAATAAAGAACAATGTGATGGTTTTGAAAATGAAAAACTGACAGAAAGAAAACTCGAAGAAACCAAAAATATAAAAAATTACCAAAGGAGGCTAAACGAAACAGAATGGTTAGTCTTTTGTTTTGTTTTTCTCCTCCCTCCGAAGAATAATCGACATTCATTTGTTTTTTTTTGTTTATTTAGTTTCAGTACTCTTTTGTTTTTGTTTGAATTTTAGAATCTGTTTCCTTTTGTTTTGATCTTTGTTCATTTGATTTCGTTTTTAGTTTTCTGTAACCGGACAAAATAAAAACAAAAATTAAAATAAATAATAAATAAAGAACAATAGAACACAAATAATGCGATGGTTTTGAAAATGAAAGAAAATTTGAAAGTGAAAGTGAAAAATAATAAAAATCATCAGAGGAGGCTAAATGGAACCAAAATCTTTTGTTTTTTTTCTCTTTTTAAGAGTAGGTAATTGACATTCAATTGTTTTTTGTTTATTCTGTGGTTAATGTTTCGATGTTGTTTGTTGTGATTTCCTTTTGTTTTTTGTTTCTCTCTGAACCAAAATAGTTAGTATTTTGTTTTTTTCTCTTCATAAGAATAGGTAATCGAGATTCAATTGTTTTTTGTTTGTTCTATTGTTAAAGTTTCGAAGTTGTTTGCTTTATTTATTTTTTTTCTGTTTGAAAATGAAAGTGAAAAATAATAAAAATTACCAGAGGAGGCTAAATGGAACCGAAATAGTTAGTCTTTTGTTTTTTTTTCTCCGCATAAGAATAGGTTATCGACATTCAATTGTTTTTTGTTTATTCTATTGTTGATGGTTCGATGTCGCTTGTTGTAATATCCTTTTGTTTTTTGTTTCTCTCTATTTGAAAGTGAAAGTGAGAAATAATAAAGATGACCAGAGAAGGCTAAATGGAAGAGAAATAGTTAGTCTTTTGTTTTTCTCATTCTAAGAGTAGGTAATCGACATTCAATTGTTATTTGTTTATTCTATTCTCAACGTTTCAATGTCGTTCGTTGTGATTTTCTTTTGTTTTCCGTTCTCTCCGTTGAATTATTCATTCTGACTGTTTTCCAGATTCGTTGATCTTTTGTTTTCTATTCATGTTATTCTGTATTTTATTGTTTGTTTTTTTTATGTTTTGTTCTCGCTAACGATTTGACGTAAATTTTTTTATCGATTTTCATTTGATCTCTACTTGCGAATAAGTGAAAATTAATTAATTAAAAATCGTTTAAAAAAATTCATACTTTTAACAAATAATTTGAAATCGATACATACAGTGGTGTCCAATTAAATCAATACATAAAGGGTGGCCAGTATATCCGGAGGACATACTCGCTTGTGAATGCCTCCTCTTAGAGAGTCTGGTTTTATTTAATTAAAAATGTTGCTGTAGATTTTTGAAATGTTTAGGCGTAGGGCCAGTTAAATCCTAGAAAAATAGGCGATTAATGAGGAACGTGGGGGCAGGGGGGGGGTGAGCGGCGGATTAGCCTAATTTCCAGTTCCGCTCTCCCGGAACACTCGACGCCTCTTTTCGTCATCCCTCTCAGCTGTTATGCACCCCTCATCAACCATCTACAGAGTGTGTGATTGTTCATCACTTAGTCTCCGCTAATAAAAAAATAATAATGCAGGCGAAACTTTACGTCAGCGTTCACTGTTATCATTATTATTTAAATAACAAATATTTGTTTGGCGTTATTAAATTATTTATTCAAATATTTTTCGTCTGGTATTTTGATTTTGTTGTTTCCAAACATGTTCGGTTAAAAATTTGAGAAAATAGGAAAACAAAGTAGGATCAACGAAAGAAAAAGAAATTTTAATTTTTGTTTCTCTGCCCAAAAACAAGCAAAAATCGATTATTGTTGACGTTTTCTTCGGCAAACGCAATTCTTTTTCTGAGAGTATTCAAGAAAACGCTTCTTGAAAACTGCCAAAAATTGTAATTCTTCCAATTCCCTCTTAACAAGGCAATTTTCAAAAAAGTTTCCGAACAATTCTTGTTTTTTTCTTCTTTTTATTGTGGCGCGAAAGGAATCCATCGTAAAATCTCCTCTAAAAGCTCAAATGAGCCGGGATTCTTTTTTCTCGACTATTTTTATTAAACAAACCGTTAAATCTCGCCATGTTTACGGAGCTCCTCTGGGCGTTGCTTAGGGCACAGGGGCGAGCAGATTTACCGGATTCTATATTTAAACTGGCGGCGGCGTTTTCAGAAGAGGGTAACCTCCATGTTCAGGAAGGGTGCTAAAGGTGCGAATGAATAGAAGCGATCGTGATGGAATGCACAAAAGTAGACGTTATTTATCGAAGCCTCCTCTCTTCTTAAAGCTTCTCACTATTTTCGGTTCGAAAATTTACTCGATGGACATTTTTTCGCTTCCAGATGAACAAATAAATATGTACAATCAATTCCATCTGCTAATAAGAATAATAATAATAATAAGTGCATTTTATGTAGTTTCTGCAAATTTCGCCTACTTTCTTTTGGAATGAACAGATCCGACAATTGAAATCAAGCAATTTGAAAGTGCGAAGAATTAGGCGAACGAGAAACAAAAGAGAAGAAAATCAAATCACCAACAGAAAACCAGCAACTTTCTGTTAATCTATGCCTCGCTGAACAGTCAACGTCGATGTGAACGGTCAATTTTAACAAATTTCGATAGTCAATTGTTTTGCTTCATCGTTTGTAATTAATTAAAATCAGTACTACTTGTACAAAAGAAAAGAAAATCAAATTACCAATGGAAAACAAAAGAAGAAACTGTACGAAACGCCAATTCGACAAAGTTTAATGACATGAACAAGAAACAAATGAAAAATCGACTAAGTATTTAGTAATAAGGTGAACGAGAAACAAAGGAAAAAAAATCAAATTACCAATAGAAAACAAAAGAAGAAACTGTACGAAGCTCCAATTCGACAAAGAAAAGCAAAGAGTTCAATGAAATGAATAAGAAACAAATGAGAAATCGAGACTACTTAATAATAAGGTGAACGAGAAGTAAAACAAAAGAAAATCAAATTGAAACTAAAATCAACTGCAAACGAAATAAAAATATATGATGAATGGAAAATAAAAGGATTCTTTCTCATTCGACAGAAACTAATGAAAAGACAAAAGCCCATCAATAGGCAAAAAAAAAGAATTGTAATAAACAATCGAATAAGAAAACAAAAGAAAAAATTGAAAATTTCCGTTGAAGTGTCTGCCTTTTGCCATTTTGTTTTGTTTTTTTTTTTGATTTGTGAAACCAGGGCTAGTCTGGGCACTGGGCTTGTCATGCATGAGAAATCGAGACTTAATAATAAGGTGAACGAGAAGTAAAACAAAAGAAAATCAAATTACTAACAGAAACAAAAGAACAAACAGTCAATTTTTCATTTGTTTCTTATTCACTTCATTGAACTTTTTGTTTCGAATTGGCGCTGTGTTGCTTCTTCTTTTGTTTTCTGTTGGTAATTTGATTTTCTTTTCTTTTGTTTCTCTTTGTCGAACAGGAGTCTCGTACAGTTTCTTTATTTGTTTTCTGTTGGTCATTTGATTTTCTTTTCTTTTGCTTTTCGTTCACTTTATTATTAAATAGTCGATTTTTCATTTGTTTCTTATTCATTTTATTGATCTCTTTGCTTCTCTTTGTCGAATTGGCGCCTCGTACAGTTCTTCTTTTGTTTCTCGTTCACCTTATTATTAAATAGTCGATTTCTCATTTGTTTCTTATTCACTTCATTGAACTTTTTGTTTCTCTATGTCGAATTGGCGCCTGGTGCAGCTTCTTCTTTTGTTTTCTGTTGGTAATTTGATTTTCTTTTCTTTTGTTTCTCTTTGTCGAACTGGAGTCTCGTACAGTTTCTTTATTTGTTTTCTGTTGCTACTTTGATTTTCTTTTCTGTTGCTTTTCGTTCACTTTATTATTAAATACTCGATTTTTCATTTGTTTCTTATTGATTTAATTGAACTTTTTGCGCCTCGTACAATTTCTTCTTTTGTTTTTCGTTCACCTTATTACTAAATAGTTGATTTTTCATTTATTTCTCATTCAAATTACCAATAGAAACAAAAGAAGAAACTGTACGAAACGCCAATTCGACATAGAGAAACAAAAAGTTCAATGAAATGAATAAGAAACAAATTAAAAATCGACTATTTAACAATAAGGTGAACGAGAAGTAAAACAAAAGAAAATCAAATTACCAATAGAAAACAAAAGGAAAGAAAATCAAATTACCAATAGAAACAAAAGAATAAACAGTAGGAAGCGCTAATTCGTTTCTCGTTCACTTTATTATGAAACAGTCGATTTTTCATTTGTTTTTTATTTACTTCATTGAACTGTTTGTTTTTCTATGTCGAATTAGCGTCTGATGGAGCTTCTTCTTTTGTTTTCTGTTGGTAATTTGATTTTCTTTTCTTTGGTTTCTGTTTTTTCTTTTGTTTTTCGTTCACCTTATTATTAAGTAGTCGATTTTTCATTTATTTCTTATTCAAATTACCAACAGAAACAAAAGAAGAAACTATACGAAGCTCCAATCCGACATAGAGAAACAAAAAGTTCAGTGAAATGAATAAGAAACAAATGAAAAATCGACTATTTAATAATACGTAAACATGCAGTGGCATAATAAATTATTTAAAAAAAAATGCATGGCAAGCCCAATGCCCACACCAGCCCTGGTTTTACAGATAAAAAAAAGAATCAAAACAAGAAGGCAAAAGATAGACACTTCAACAGAAATTTTTAATTTTTTCTTTTGTTTTCTTATTCAATTGTTTATCACAATTCTTTTTTTTTTTGTCTTTTCATTAGTTTCTGTCGAATGAGAGAGAATTCTTTTATTTTCCATTCATCATATATTTTTATTTCGTTGCAGTTTATTTTAGCTTCAATTTGGATTCAAACTCGCAATATAATAAACTATTAATAAAAAAAAAACCTGACGGGCTCAGTGCCCAGGCCGGCCCTGGTTTTACAAATTTAAAAAAGACACAAAAGCAAAGGCAGAAATATACATTTGTATTTTTAAGAAGCGCAGTTTTTGGAAAAACACTATCCAAAAACAAAAACAAATTAAAAATTATTAAAATTTATTTTTATAACCTATAAACTTCATTTATAATTATAAGTGGAGTGAACTTTAACATGTCCGATATGGTCTAGTGGCTAGGATACCTGGCTTTCACCCAGGAGGCTCGGGTTCGATTCCCGGTATCGGAATTCTTTTGTTTTTACTGCATTATTTTATAATTTTATTATTATAAATTATTATAGAAGCAAATAATTTTGTTTCTTATTATTATCAAGTAGATTTTGAGGCAACACATTTTGCACATTGTATCGACAAGTGTGACAAAAAAACAACGCAATTTAACAGCTGTCAACCTGACAGTTCATTTAAACAAAAAAAAAGAAGTCTAACGAAAAAACAAAATAAGAAATTGTAAAAGCGAGATACGAGAAAAAAATCAGAAGAAGGAAAAGCGCAGAAAAAGAAAGCAAAGAAAACGAAACAAAAGAAAGACGAACAGTGAAGCACAAGGAATAAGGCGGACGAAAAACAAATGAAGAATCAAATGCTTCTTTTTTATCACGTTTTCGTGTCAATGCACCTTTTTATCCTGAAGTGAAGAAACTATTAAAAAATAAATTACTAAAAATATTATTATTATTCTGAATTCTGATATTCTTGGAATAACTAACTACTCGTGCATCATTCGAAAGTGCGTTCGGTGTTTACATTAGAATTCCGTTTGAAAGATCGCGGAATTTACGACTTCCAAACCAAACTAATTCGGTGCAGCGTTTTACTGTGCCCATAACTTCGTCCCATAAATCATTATTTACGTCGCGGCCGCGCTCGAAAACGAAGAAGTCAATACACTTTGAATGTGTATTGTTTTACTCCGGCCGGGAAAACAAACCCGACACCACAAGCTATAAACTCGATGGTAATTCATTATATCAAGCTTTCGTTTACGCTTGGGTTCATCGATGTTTAAAAGCCATAGAAAAATATTTTTATTTTGCGTTACAGCGACTGATTTGGCTGAAGTTACATGAATCGGTCACTAGATGCAATGATCAGGAAGTTATCCCAAATAGGGTTACATAGGGTAGTTCATTAAAACACCCAAAATTCGATTTTGTTAGGTTGGCAATAACCTCAAACCAAATAACCTTCAAATTGACAAGTTTGAAATTATTTAACCTCCAAACTGACATTTGTTATTTAAACACCAAACAATGTCACCAACCTCAAATAACAAAATAGATTTTTTCTATAAAATATTTATTTATTATTTCAAATAACTTTGCGAGTTTCTGGCGGGTAAATTTGAAATCACTTCTCCTGTTTAAAAAAGAAATTGTATGATATGTTTCTCTTTTCGTTTTTGAATCATCGCACATCACTATTGCTGACTGGTAGGTTTGTCTTTGTTGCAATGACTAATTATTTCTAGGGTTTAAACTTTAATTTCTAAAAAAAAACTTTGCGAACGTCAGCGTAATACGTTTACTTATCTCTAAGTTGTTTCCTAAGAGTAACTCAGATAAGATAACTCACGAGCAGAGCTATGTGGGTTTAAAAGTGCAACACAAGCGAAACATTTAGATTATTCATAGCCCGTTTAATTTTTATAAAATTTTTATACTTAACAACATCGTTGTTTGTAGCTTTTTAAAATCATTACTCTGAGGGTTAAACTACCTACATAATAAGGGCGGGTTCGAAGATAATATCGTAACAAAATCTTTTAGATGTTCTTGTCTTATAATCGTCTTCAAATAATTTCTTTAAAATTAATTTTAATTTTGAGAAAAACCGCGATTCCGTAGAAGCGACAGCTTCATGTGTCAGACGAAATGAATTCGATCGTAAGAAACAAAAAAGAACGAATGAAGGCGACCAAAAAGAAAAACAAAAGAAGCATGACGATCCTCCGATGAATTGCTTGGAAGTCTAACAATTGACGAATTCGAAACCATGATTAAAAAAAAAAGAGAAGCAAAAGATGGAAATGCAAAATGTGAGCTCAACCAAAAATAAAAGAAGAGAAAACTGTTAACGAAGTAAAAGAAGAAACGGTAGAAAGCACCGACGTAAACGAGAAATTAATTCCTGAAAAAGAAACAAAAGAAAAACGAGTCATGACAAAGAAGAAACAAATGAAAAATCGACGTTTTTTCGGCTGGAACTTTTTTAAAATCAAATACTGATGGAAAATAAAACGTAACTAAAAGACGTCAATGAAGCACGAAAATTTTATTCGTTCAAAAACATAAAAAAACAAAAGAGAATGAAGCTACCGCGACGATAAACAAAAACAAATGAAAATTGAGGTTACATATCCGATAGAATATTTGAACATGAGGGGCTTAACCAAAAACAAAAGGAAACTGTAACTCGATGCTGACAATCCAACCAATCCCAACCGCTTAAACGAAATGACGATTGAGGAAAAAACAACAGAAGAATGTTAAAACTATAAAAAGTGAAACAAAAGAAAGCTCAAACAAATAAGACGGAAATACGAAAAATAAGTCGAATAAAAAATAAAAGAAAAAAAAGTGAAAGGAAAGAGAAATCGACGTTTTTCCGGCAAAATTTCTTTTTAAAATCAATGCCTGATGAAGATGAAAAATAAAAAAAACAAAAGAGAAATAAGATACTGCGAAATATAAAAAACTTTGGGGTAACAAAAACAAATGAAAATAGTGGATACATATCGGATAGAAAAAAGAAACGATCAAACAAAAAAACAAAAGAGAAAAAGCTACCGTGGAATATGAAAAACAAGACGATAAAAAAGACAAATGAAGATTGAGAAATTGAAAACAAAAGAAGAACGATGATTGAACTGTTTGAAAGTCAAACGATTGACAAGAAACTATAAAAAGTGAAACAAAAGGAAACTAAAACAAAAGTAAACCGAAACAAATAAGACGCAAATACGAAGAAGAAGTTGAATGAAAAACAAAAGAAAATAAAGTGAAAAGAAAGAAAAATGTATTCCCGAAAAAGAAACAAATGAAAAATCGATGTTTCTCCGACTGAATTATTTTTTTAATCAGGAACTGATGAGAAATAAAAACGAAACAAGAGAATTAAGATATGTATTGCGAAATACAAAGAACAAGGCAATAGAAAAAAAAAAAAACAAATGAAGATAAAGGATACACATCTGATGAAAAATTGACGTTTTTTCCGCTGAATTCTTTTTAAATCAAATATTGGTGGAAAATAAAACGAAACTAGAAGTCATCAATGCAATACGAAAAGTTAATTCATCAAAAAAGAAAAAACAAAAGAGAAAGAGCTACCGCGGACTATAAAAAACAAAACGATAAAAAAGACAAGTGAAGATTGAGAAAATAAAAACAAAAGAAGAACGATGATTTTCCATTGAACTGTTTGAAAATCGAGAGATTGATAAGAAACTACACATAGAAAGTGAAACAAGAGAAAACTGAAACAAATAAGACGGAAATACGGAAAATAAGAATAAAAAATAAAAGAAAAGAAATTGAAAGGAAAGAGAAATTTATTCCTGAAAAAGAAACAAAAGAAGAACGAACGATGACATCAAAGAAGAGGATGAAGAAAGAAACAAATGAAAAATCGACGTTTCTCCGGCTGATTTTTTTTTAAATCAATGAAATACGAAAAGTTAATTCGTCAAAAAGAAAAACAAAAGAAAAAAGATGTTGGTACTTTGATTTCTGAACAATTCGTTCATTTTCTTTTGTTTTTTTTTGTTTATTTCGCATTCACACTTCGCGTATTTACGATTTTCTTTTGTTTCCGATTAGTCTTTTAATTTGCAAATACTCTACGCCTAAGTTGAATCGTCGATCTTCTTTTGTTATTCATTCATTCAACGTATTCATTGTTGCCAATTCCAATTATACAATTTTCCCTACACTTTTAAGCAAAAATTAATCTGGTGGATAATTTTTATCATTTTTTGAAAAAATTCAATTGCTTTTCTTCACAAACTTCTTCTCCTTCTAGCTTCAATCGCTACTTTATTAAACTCATCTGGGTTTCATAAAGCATCTTATTAAAGCATCCGAATTTTTATTTGATTAGGTTGGCGACAGCGTATGTAGACACTTCAAACTACAAAAATAACCTCCAAATTGACATTTGTTTGACATTACCAGCACATGTTGCCAACTCAAATTACAAACATAACCTAGAAATTGACATTTGAAATTATTTTAAGCGCCAACCAATGCCACCAACTGCCTCATAACAAAAACAAAATAATTTTCCTATATTTGAATTACAGATTTTTTACATCTAAGAATTAATTATAACATTTTTTAATAATTTTGCGGTGTACGTTTGATTAAAACTGGGGCGTACTTGTAACAACATTCTCCTGCAAGCTCTAAAACCAAGATAATAGGATAACGACGCTCAGAAGAGTGTATAAGCACACGGGCATTAACAGGCGAACAATGGAAGTGCTGAATTGTAACACGCTGTGTAATAAAAGCAATAAGTGTAAGTGCCCTCGTAACGGGGCGCGCGTACAACGTCGATAATCCCCGGAAACGTCCACTCCGGGCCGCCGCCAGATAGTATTCCGGAACCCCCCATCTCCGGCTGCACACACTACACGTAATCGCGCGGCTTAAGACCAGATATTTGCTTGAATAATGGAAATATTAGCCATGCAAATACTGACGTATGTGCCTTGGGTAAATACGAAACGTATCGCGCTAAGTAAAACTGTTTGGAATGCGTAATGCGTAGGGCAAACAGAAGTGAGGAAGTGGATGCTCGAATGTTATTACGTCGAAAGCAAATAAATCTTTATGAATTTAGTAAATGTACTTTTTCTATTTTGGTGAATGAACCACATATGTAATTACATCTATCGGATCTTTAACAAAAAAGTACTTCGAGTCAACCTTGGAAACAAAAGTTCCTTTCGTACAGGTCGTGTGAACTGTCAAAATTGGAAGTTTAGGTTATGCGAAGGAAGTCAGGCAATTTATTTCAATATTTCTTTTTAGGAATACTTTCAAGATATCTTTTTGTGTTGGCCACTTCCACCAACGAATATGTGTCGTGCAACAACTGAAATTAATGGTTAAAAGCTAGGCCCTGTCCACCTACGAACACTTTGAGGTTAAGCAAATGTTTATCAATTTTTGACATACATGTAAGTACGACGTTGTTTTTTTTCTTTCCAAGGCCAACTCGAGGCGTTTTTTTTTTGTTGAGGACCCGATATATTCGAGTGAAAGTAAAATATTGTTCAAAATTACTTTGCTAAATTAAGACAAACAAAATTTACTAAATTTCCTCAGAATTCCCCCCAGTTATTTGATTTAATTAATTTAATAGATTAATACAATTTTCTTTGAGAAAATAAAAAGGACGATGAAAAAGAAAAGAAAATGAAACAATAGAATTAAAAAACAAACGAAAATAAAAACAAAAGAATCTATTTTACAGCAGCATTCGTTAGGTTGACAATCAATTTGGAAACAAAACAATCCGAAACAGATGAAACAAAATAGTGCATATTCAAAAATAATCGAAAACAGCAGAAAAAACAAAAGACAATCGATTTTACAACACAATTAAATAGTTTTTAAAAAAATACGCACTAGCGAAATTTAAAACAATAACAATAAAAACGAAAGAAAATCGATTTAACAGTACAATCTAGTTGATTAACAAACGATTTTGAAACAAAACAATTTGAACAAAAGAACGATGACTAACAAATGAAGCAAAGTGTCAAAAATTCAAAAATATTCGAATTTGAACGAATAATAGATAGTAAAAACAAAAGACAATCGATTTTACGACACAACTTAACGGATTGGTAATTTCTTTAAGAAAATAAAAAGGACGACGGGAAAGCAAAGAAAAGGAACTAATAGAATTAAAAAAAATGCGAAATGACATTTAAAAAGACAAAAGACGATCGATTTTACAGTACAATTCAGTAGATTAATCAATTAAAAAAAAGAAACTTTGAAAGGAAAGCTGACATTAAAAAAAACAAAATATAAAAGGCGCAACCAAACAAAATTCAGTAAAGTAAAACCATTCAATTAATTAAAACAAACGAAAACAATTTTAGGCATGTTTCAACAGGTGGCGCTGTTGAATATCGTATTTACATAAATAAATTTTATTGGATAGTTATTGGTATGATTCGTCAATAACCTCATAGAAACAAACGAAAAAAAGACTACGGCAAGTCTCAACAGATGGAGAAACAGAGATAGAAAAAAAGACGACAAATACTAAACAAAACAAGCAAGAAAGGCGAAGAGATGAATACGTATAGGAAAAGGGAAAACTTTGCAAAGCGAAGGAAGAGAAAGAAAAAACAAGCGAAAGCAAAAAGGAGGAGAACAAGTAAAAGGCAGGCAAAGAAAAAACGGAAAAAGTTTCAAAGGCTGACAACAAAAGATGAAAACTTTACATATGTCATTGTTGCGGGGAAAAAAGAAAAATCCAGCGGAAAGAAAGAAATGAGAGAGAAGGAAAACAAACACTAAACCTAAAACTTGAAGAGGGGAAAACTGCGGAAGAAGAGAAAAAAATGCAAAGCGCAAAAACAAATGAATAGAAGAAAAAGCAAATACTAGAGAAGAAGAGTGGAAAAACAAAAGAGAGGCGAAAGGAAAACAAGAAAGAAGGGGGGCAGAAATGGGTTTGAAACGCTAAAAACAAAAGAAGGAAAGGTGACAAAACAAAGAAAACAAAATTTTTCAAAGATATTAAAAACAAATAAATAAAAACAAAGGAAACGACAAAGCAGAATTCAATAAATTAAAGCACTTCTATTAATTAAAAAAAACGAAAACAATTTTAGGCTTGTTTCAAGAGATGGCGCTGTTGAATGTCTTCTTTATAACAGTGCACGTTATTGGATAGTTTTCAATAACCACCCTGTAGAAATAAATGAGCAAGTTTCAATAGATGGCATATGTTACAGAAACAGAGATGGAAAGAAAAGACAACAGATACTAAACGCTTCAAAACTGACAACAAAAGAAGAACATTTTACATCTGACATTGTTCCGAGGAAAAAAGAAAAAACCAACGGAATACATGAGAAAGAGTGAGAGAAAAAAAAGCAAAGACTAAACCATAAAAGTGAAGAGGGGGAAACTGCTGGAGAAGAGACAAAATTGAAAAAACGCGAAGACAAATGAAGAGAGAAAAAATAAACGCCAGAAAAGAAGAACAACAAACAAAATAAACAAGTAACGGAAATAAAGGAAACAAAGGTAGGAAATGAAGGAAACAAACAAAGGGAATAAATGAAACAAAGGAAACAAAGTTCAAAATAAAGAAAACAAATGAAAAATTAAAAAAAAATAACGAAAGCAAAAGATACAACAAAACAAAATTCAATAAATCAAAACGCTTCAATTAATTAAAACAAACGAAAACAATTTTAGTCTTGTTTCAACAGATGGCGCTGTTGAATGTCTTCTTTATAACAATGCATGTTATTGGATAGTTTTCAATAACCACTTTGTAGAAACAAATGAAAAGAAGACCACGGCAAGTTTCAGCAGATGACGTGAGTTACGGAAACAGAGATGGAAAGAAAGAGTGAAGAAACAAAAGAGAGGCGGAAGAAGAACATAAAAGGGAAGGCATGAAAAAGGCTTAAATTCCTAAAAACAAAAGACGGACCTAAATATTGATATAATCCTTCTTGAAAAGTAGTTTTTTTCCCAAACAATCTTTATTGATCGCATTGTATTTAAAACTGATTTCATGATTTTTTTTAAGTACGACCCTGCCTTCTTATATTTGTTTAATAACTAAACCAAGTGTCTCTGAACTTTATTAATTAAATAAACAAACGACGAAAGTCGGGGAGGGTGGGTATTTGAAACTCTAAATTGTTTTATATTTTGGTTTTGTTTTTCTTTTTCGTCAAAATCGCTGCGTCTTGTGTGAGTTCTTACGTTACCTACCAACAAGGATTAAAATACCATAGAATAGTAGAAATACGTGGAACAAATTCAAGGTGGTACAAAGTCAGCATGTCAAGTCCAAATGTTTAAAACAAACATTAATAACAATATTATAACAAGGCCGTTGGTAATATCGGCCCGCGTCAGCACACAACACACAACCATGGGAACGCCACAGCTCCCAGACAGTTTGTTCTGTATCTCGGCTGACACATGTAAAGTGAGCTCTTGCAGGGAACATGCTGACGGTGTCACTACCAGGTATTCCTAGATGCTAAGTTCTTTCTCGGCGCGTTTCATTTTCGCTTTAATTGCGAAGCTTATTGTATACCTAGAGTTCGTTCCTCAATGAAGCTTTTATGATGTCGTATAACAGTACTAAAACCGATAGACTAAGAATAAGTTTTATTGATACGACATAAAGGCGAACAATTACTGGGATGAAAATAGAAACTATTAAAAGGACGCGACGACATTCGTACGGTGAAGACATTTTTTTTTCTCTAATTCTAGACGGGAGTTTAAAAAAGTTGTTATGGCTTGTGATTCTCTGAACTAAACCGTTCTTTCTATTTTCTTTAAATGGTTACTGATCTGGTTTCAAAATTAGCTCTCATTAAACTATTCAGAATTTTATTTTATTAGGTTGGCGATAGCACATTTGTTGACATCTCAATAACCTCCACGTTGACGTTTGTCTGACATTACCTGCGCGTTCGCTGTCATCTCAAATTATAAACATAACCTCCAAGTTGACATTTGTTTGAAATTATTTTCAGCGCCTCCAACTATCGCATAACAAAGTTTCTTTTTACGTTAAGCTCTAAACTCTTGTTAAAAAAATATTTTTTATTATCGCATTCAATTATTTGACTAATAAACTTCCAAATCTAATTAAAAATCGATTAACGAAACGCATAAAATCGTAGCGAAAGCATTCGGTCTGCGTGTGAAGTCAACCTTAATTACGTAACGTATTCGCTTTAACACAGACGTAACCGTAAAGGACATTAAAGCGCACTTAAAAGAAGAAATCCCTCTTTTTACGACGAACCGCACAAGAATTAAAACAATCGAAGCGTTTATTGAAATGTAAATATTGTGGTGGAGCAGTTCCGTAGAAATGCCGGAGCGAATTGATTACTCATGTAAAACAGTCATCGAGGAGGAGTCGACGTCTTACGTAACGAAACGTTGCACAGTTTACGACCACGTAATTATTTTGTCAAAAGTCACTGAAAAGTTTCATGCATCGACGCTTTAAATTTGGAAAAAAAAACAAATGTTTAAATTTTCGAACATGACCACGATCATGCGTCTATGTGTGTTTGTGTGGGGAAGAGTTGCTCTATAGCAGCCAAATATTTATTTATATGATGTTAATCATTCAGTCAGAATTACAAATGTCCCAAAGAAGCATTTGCTATTGAGTGTGTTGTTTTTTTTTCTGGATGCTCGTATGTAACCAAACGAAGAAAAAATCTGCTTGCTCGACGCATTTTACCGTCGTGTACACCACCGTGTATATTATTTTGTCAAGATAAAACTGCCATAACTCAGATATGCAGTTGATAACATCATAGATTTAAGATTCAAACCCCGAAGAGAATTCATGTCGTTTTCAAGCAAGTCGTGCTGAAACGCTTTGAATTATTTTCGAAGAAAATTCAGATCTCTTTTGTTTTGAGTTTTCTTCTTCTTCTTAGTCTGGACCTCTTTACTCAGTCCAAAATTCTTCCTCGTATATTTCAAGCGCCTGAATATGACCTATAAAAATACTTTCCCATTTTTCTGTTTTGTTCTAATGCGTTTAATTTGTTTTTAATAAATTAATTCGTTTATGTTACACATTTTTTTTTTATAGTACAGAGTGTCCCAAACCTCCGAAGTAGTCCCTTTTGTATAGGTTGCATTCTCGAGCAACATCTCGATAACTATAGAAGATACAAAAAAAAATTCAACGCGTTTCTTGTTTTAACTTTAGAGGTCTACAACAAAAAATTATTTTCATCTATACAGAGTGAATCAAAACAGTGGTGCTGGTTACAACTTTTTTATTTCAAGCGGCACAGCCTATATATGAAATCAAATTTGTATTGCCTATACATTTTCTGTAGACCTTTGTCTAAACCTAAACCCAAACGTACAAAATTGCTCACTGCGGCTGCGAGAGACTTAGTAGTTGTTTTCCTTCGGTATTCGTCTCACAAATTGGGGAAACGCAGAAAACCCAGTTCGAATGAGCCGATATGAACCCGAAACACAAATCGATTGTTCACATTTGAATCCAAATACACCAGGAGGGGATTCGAACCCACACCTATAGTTACCCGGACTAACCGCGAAGCCTGTTTTCAGCGAACCCAACCAACTCGGCTATGCTACAGAAATAATTCATGAAAAATAAAAATGTCTTCACAACTTCACAACTAATTTGTTCATTTGTTAGCTGGTTTTTCACGACAAGCTTAGACAATTACTTGTTTTAAAATAAATAATTCAAATAATTTTGAAAATATCGAAAAATATCGCAGATAGGTATATGAAATACTTAAGAAAAATGAAAGTACTTTATTAAACGAAGAATTTCTGATATTTTGTTTATTATCAAGACCACCCTGTAACGATAAACGTACATTTAATAGTGGCTTATTATAAGTTTATGTATCAACTACATGCGTACCAAAAATCTTTATCTTAGAGTTAAAAATAAATGAAATACGAATAAATAAAATTGTGGATGACATCAGTTAGGTCTGTTACTTTTAAATGAACCACCCTGTATAGTTGAAAATACGTACACGGCCTTTATTACGAAATTTTTTGACAAAATGTACATAAAAGTGCATTTTTGGACT
Source organism: Serrognathus titanus (assembly GCA_039766575.1). Classification (NCBI taxonomy): domain Eukaryota; kingdom Metazoa; phylum Arthropoda; class Insecta; order Coleoptera; family Lucanidae; genus Serrognathus; species Serrognathus titanus. The sequence goes on along the minus strand of CM077911.1, from coordinate 16,679,766 downwards.
GTTTCAGAGGTTGGGACACGCTGTACAATCAGATAACGTTTTCTACGACGTGATCAATAATGACTGTTCATAAAGACTACATTAGATCAGATTTATTTTAAATTACGAAATATGTATATATAAAAAATATCGTTAGTGAAAGTCGATGGTTTAAGGTAAACAAAATTCCCTAAATTCTAACGTCAGGTTGTAGTTTTTTACAGACGATCTTTATTGATCGCACTGTATTTAAAATTGATGACATGATTGTTTTTAATGTATAGTTTAAAGAAAGTTGAAAGGGAGGAAAACAGAAAACAGTACACGAAGTAAAAAGAAGAAAAAATTGTAGAAAGCGCGGACGTAAACGAAAAATTCATTCCTGAAAAAGAAGCAAATGAAAAACGAATCTTGACATGCAAGAATATAAGTACCTATGAGGCGGACGAAAAAGAAACAAAAGAAAAACGAATCGTGACATGACAAGACGGATGAAAGCAAATAAAAGATCGGCTGATTTTTTTTTGTTTAAATCAAATACTGATTAAAAATAAAACCAATCTCGAATTATTAAGACAACGACAAAAAAACTCAGAAAAAAGCAATGAAATACGTAGCTGAACAAAAAAAAACAAAAGAAGAAAGACGATCGCCCGGTGAATTGTTTGAAAATCAAAAGATTGACAAGAAATTATAAAAAGTGAAACAAGAGAAAACTGAAACAAACAAGGTGGAAATACGCAGACTAAAGAAAAATAAAAGAAAGAGAAAAAACAGAAGACTGTAAGCGAAGTAAAAGAAGACGCAACGAAAAAATTATTATTCCTCGAAAAGAAATAAAAGAAAAACATATGATGACATGTAAGAATAAGATGGAAAAGAAAAACAAATGAAAAATCGAAACTAGATGACGTCAATGAAATAAGAAAACTTATTCGGACGAAAAGAAACAAAAGAGGAATGAGCTACTGCGGAATACAAAGAACAAGAAAATCAAAAAAAGAACAAATGAAGATTGACGATACATATCCGATAGAATATTCGCAAATGAGGGGAACATATAAAAAACAAAAGAAAATTGTAAACAATTCTAACTCGACTGAAAGTTAATTTGTTAAAAAGAAAAAAACAAAAGAAAAGTGAAATAAATAGCAACCAATAAGGCTTCAGAGAAAATTAAACAAAATTTGTCCAGTCTTTTGTTTTATTTTAGTTTTTTAGTACTTCACTGGAGAAATGTTGATTGGTTTTTTGTTTTTCGTTTACTCTCCAATTAATACGAACTTCTCACATGTGAAAAGAAGACGGATAAAAAAAAACAATTGAAGAATCGATGTTTCTCCGGCTTAAAAGAGATTTGTTGAGTCTTTTGTTTTATTTTTCTTTGTTAGTGCTTCACTGGAAAAATGTCGATTGTTTTTTTTATTTTTCACTTACTTTCCAATTAATACGAATTACGCACATGTGAAAACAAGATGGAGAAAAACAAAAAACAAATGAAGAATCCAGGTTTCTCCGGCTGACTTTTTTGTTTTCAATTAAATACTGATGGAAAATAAAACGAAACTAGAATACGTCAATGAAGCGCGAAAAATTATTTATTAAAAAAAAACAAACAAATGAAGATTGGAGATACATATCCGGTACAGAAACGTACAGAAAAATAAAAGAAAATTCTAAACAATTCGAACTTGATACTGAAAATTAATTTGTTAAAAAAAAACAAAAGAAAGCTGAAATACATGACAACCAATAAAATTGTCAACAATTCAGAGGAAATTATTGAATCTTTTGTTTTTGTTTTATTATTTTTTGGTACTTCACTGGAGAAATGTCGATTGTTTTTTGTTTTCCGTTTATTTTCTAATTAATACGAATTATTCACATGTGAATACAAGATGGAGGAAAAAAGACAAATGAAGAATCGATGTTTCTCCGACTGTTTTTTTTTTTATTTTTAATCAAAACTGATGGAAAATAAGACGAAACTAGAAGCCATCAATAATTAAGGCAAAAGAAAATTATTAAAAAGAAAAACAAAAGACGGTTTAAAACATTTGTAGAAGGTGTTTGTATAATGCGGGCTGTCCAGGTTTACGTACAGGCTTACGCGTACGCAAAATTTTTACTTGCATAATTAAGGGGCTTTGTAGTGTAACGTTCGTACATAACCTCATTTTTTACTTACTCATCAACATAGGCCCACATAAGTGGGTTCCCTTATACAGAAAAGAGCAGGTTTACGCTGTCTAGGGCATCGCTTAATCCCTAAGCATTTGATAAGGGTATTTATCCTCTAAGTTGGCAACACCACACCTATTCTGTCGGCATGTCAAATTATAGACATAACCTCCAAATTGACAATTGTATGAAATTATTTTAAACGACAACCAATACCACCAACCACCATGTAACAAAACGAAATTTCCCTACTTTTACATTGCGATGTAAAAATATGTTCTTCTGAACCTCGTTTTTTTTTTTAATATACTATTGAGAGTGCAGTTTCTTACTTTCTTACGTAATAAATGCGCAATAAAACTCAACGCGTTTAATTAAAAATGTACCAATGTAGACAGAAACAACAAGACGGGGGATCTCCAAGAATCGTCGAAACAAATACATTGACACAGATAATCATTTTCGTGTTGCAGACTTGAAAGTCGTAAAGTGCAGTCGCATAATATTACCGCGACGGGGATTTCTTTCAGAAGGCGATTAGACGAGGTTCGTAAAGCATTCTTTATCGGGAAAGTTTAATTACGGAAAGAATGATTTGCGGGACGCTTTTACAATCGAACCCGGTGCACACATGTGTGCGCGCGTGTGCATTTCGGGGAATCAAGTCAAACAAAAACGTCTTCTTAATTGCCCCACATTGTTTTCGCGTCCGCCGAGGCCCGAGTGGGTAGGCGTTCGGGTTTCAATGGGTTTTAATTGTTTCTGCGACGCGACGCTGAATAACTAAACGAAACGCGAACAAAATACGTAATTAGCGACGGTGCGGCATTGTTTCAAAATAAGAAAGCAGCAACACGTTTATGAGTTCGGCGAGGTGCGTTTAAAAACTTGGCCGATTCGATTCGGTCGTACGGTATAAGCGTAGCAGCACACCTAAAACCTATACAACCTATACAAGTGAAACTCGCCCGCTGCAATAAATACAGGGGGGGAACGTGAAGGACTGAATGGTTATTGCGATCGGAAATACGTTGCTCTGCATACGTATGTAAGGATTAATTTTTGTTCCACCCTCTTGATACAGACTCCTGAACTATACAATTGTTCATTTTACATGTCATTTGTTTGACTAATGGCTGATAATAACATCAGCAGGGTTTATATCCTTTTCAATCACGCCAACGCGTATTACAAATTAAAATAGCGTTCAGGCTTCTAAAACGTGTATTTTATACATAAAAAATCACTAAACAAAATGGAATCGATAGGTAAAAAAAGAATCGGCATTGGCTAGAAGAATGACTTCGTTGGCGTAATAAGGGCTTTAATATAGTGTGCTTAATTTTATTGGACTGAAGTGTACTTTAGTTTTAGAAAAATCTAAAATTATATCCAAAACGACGATAAGAAAGAGCAGCAAATAAACAACATAAGGGAGATCGAAATTGATTGTCCTGATTCTGCACTGCTTTCCACGAGCTTGATATCGATATTTACATCTAATTATTAAAATGAAGTTAGCAACATAGGGAGATCTGGGGAAGTTACTAAGTACCCCAAGATTATGTTGACAGTTCATTGATCAAAATCAAAAATATTTATTTCATTGTCTTAGTAATCTGATTAAACAATAATGATGTTCTTTATTAATTAGGTTAGGTTTGGATGTAAGTTTCATGAATGTTCTATGCACGTCACTGCTTTTCATTCTAACCTTCAAGAGATAGATGTAAGTGTTCATATCAAGCTCACGGAAAGTAGTGTAGGATCAGGACAATCACTTTTGATCTCCCTGTAAATACAGCCATAAAAGTGTTTTATAGTTTGATGATTGTTACGGTGTTGCGCGTTAACTTGACCATTTAAATGAATTTGATGTGATCAGCTCGAAAATATTTACGAAATTATTCACTAAAGCATGCGAATCACCTGAAATAAATTATTCAAAACAAATTGTGGAAAATAAGGATAACAACGGCTCGGCCCACCTCGAACACCTGCTTTGACAGGTAAACAAATAAAGCACTACAACACGAAAATAATGCAAATCTCCGTGTTAGCAATTTCTAGTATTTTTCTTTAATTTTAATTTAAATTGTATTGCAAATACTCTACACAGATTGGCGTAACATACTTTTTGGGTAAATTTTTAATTAATTACAAACTATTCCGTAGAATTCATTCTGTTGTGCGCTTTTTTTCTTGTATGGCGGAATAATTGTCAGTCACCCTGTATGTATACTGTGCTGATTCGTTTTCTGTTTAGGAAAATAACAAGTACAATTAAATGTTTATAAATAGTGACTCTCCTGTACATTTTGAGTAAAATGGTAGAGAAATATATATTTTGTTCACAATTATAAAAGGGTGTACAGTCAGAATTAAAAATAATGTCTCCCCAGTGCGTGATCTCATCAGTTGTAAACACCATAAGAAGAAGGCGGCCAAGCAAACAAACAAAAGTTGCTAGAAATAACAAGGACTTTGCTTTGTTTTCGATTTTAAACAGTGTTTCTTTTGTTTGAAACGTTTTTAAAATTGACGCCAAATTTATCCCGTTTTACGATGATTTTGTTTTTAAAGATATCATTTATTTTATTTCCTAAAATTTTCGGACAGAATTAAGTACATTTCGTGACCATTGAAAAGAACACTGGCCGCTTTCTTTTTCCTTCTTTTCTTTTTTCTTCGTCGGAAGAAGGCGGAAGGCGAAGAAAAATTAAACAAAAGACAATCGAATGATTTCACTTTCGGTTTTCTTTTTGAGAAGAGAATACAAACAAACGAAAGTCGAAAGTTATCCTTTTTTTTTCCTGCGAAGACGAGGAGGAAAGAAACAAAAGACGATCGAATGATTTCGCTGTTGGTTTTCTTCCAAAGAAAAAATTCGGAACTCGATAGTCATTCGTTTTCCTTACGAAACTTAATCGTCTTTAATTTTTTTCTTTTTAATCAAAGGTGAAAGAAAAAACAAAAGACGACCAAAAGCTACTGAGCACTTTTCTTTTTTTCGTCGGAAGAAGACGAGAGGCGAAGAAAAATTTAAACAAAAAACGATCGAATGATTGTTCTTGGTTTTCTCCTTAAGAAAAAAAATCAAATGAAAGTCAATCGTTATTCTCTTTTCGACAAAGGCGAGGAGGAAAGAAACAAAAGACGATCGAATGATATCATGGTAGATTTTCTTTTAAAGAAAAAACAATCGGAAGTCGATAGTCATTCGTTTTCCTTACGAAACTTAATCGTATTTAATTTTTTTTTAATCAACGAAGAAAGAAAAAACAAAAGACGACCAAATGATACTGAGCACTTTTCTTTTCTTCTTTTCTTTTCTTCTTTTCTTCTTTTCTTTTCTTCTTTTCTTTTCTTCTTTTCTTTTCTTCTTTTCTTTTCTTCTTTTCTTTTCTTCTTTTCTTTTCTTCTTTTCTTTTCTTCTTTTCTTTTCTTCTTTTCTTTTCTTCTTTTCTTTTCTTCGTCGAAAGACGACGAGAGGCGAAGAAAAATTAAACAAAAGACGATCGAATGATTTTATGATTTTATGATTTTATGATTTATGATTTATTGCAGTTTGAAACACCCAAGTGTATCACTGACGTCACAAAAGTTGTAATACATACAATGAAGCAATAATAGAGTAATACAAGCAATAAATCGAGATAGTAATACAAAATAAAACCTAATATGTGTTATATAACATGAACTCAATCTATCACAACATTAAAGTCTAAGAATTCTTGTACAGAGTAAAAACACTGTTGTTCTAAAAACGTTTTGACAGTTCTTTTAAATGCACTTAACTTCAAGTTTCGGATTTTTTTCGGTAGTTTATTGTACATTCTGTAAGACCAATATCTGGAACCTGTTTCTCCCATCTTTAATTTAATAGCTGGTAGGTACAAATTTTCTTTGATTCTAACGTTGTACTTGTGTATATCCTCATTCGTTGGCAAAGTTGTTGCATTCGTTTGAATCCGTACTAAGTTCTGCAGGATGTAAACACACGGCAAAGTCAGGATTTTTAACTTAATAAAGGACGGCTTACAGTGTTCTCGCATTCCCACCTGAGTTATGGCACGAACTGCTTTTTTCTGCAATTTAAATATTTGGTCAGCGAAAGGCGAACTTCCCCATATTTCTAGGCCGTATTGCATTATACTGTAGAATAGACCGAAGTACACTGTACGACTAGTGGACTCATCTGTTAGCTGCCTCACTCTTCGGATTGCGTAAATAGCTTTTGCTAAGGTTTTGCCGAGACATTCGATATGGACATTCCATCGTAACGTGTAGTCCAAATGAAAACCCAGCAAAAGTACATTTTCTTGATCATTATCACGAGTACGGGACGGCTTTCGGCTATAGAAAGTAATATTTTGATTTTTTGTTTCATTCATTTTCAAGTAATTTGCATTAAACCATTCCTCAGCTTTTTTTATTATCTCTTGTTGTAGGTCATGATCTGCGTTTTTTAGTAGGAATGTAGTGTCATCAGCAAATTGCAGGGTCTCTACAGGTATATTTAACGGTAAATCATTCATATATATCAAGAACAATAAGGGTCCCAAAATACTACCCTGAGGTACTCCTGTAGGGATCAGCTGTAGACTAGATTCCGTCGTCAGTACACAAGTTTTTTGTCTTCTATTGTCTAAGTAACTTTCAAAAAGTTTTAGAGGAATCCCCCTAATGCCATAGTGAAATAACTTGTTTAAGAGAATTCCATGGTTGACGCTGTCGAAAGCCTTTGACATATCACACATTATAGCATGAGGTGTACTCCCTAGATCTAAATTCTCTAATAGGAAATTTACCATGTCAATGACAGCAGATGAAGTCGAGCATTTACTTCTGAAACCGTGCTGATTTTTTAATAATATATTTCTTTCTTCTAAAAAATTTATAAGTCGTTCTTTCATAAGCCATTCGTAGATTTTTGAAAAAATAGGCAAAATTGATATTGGTCTGTAGTTATTCGGATCTTCCTCGTTGCCCTTTTTAAAAACAGGTACAACTTTGGCAACTTTTAACTTATCTGGATATTCTCCTTCCAAAAATGCTTTATTGATCAGTAAAGCTAATGGTTTAGCTAATGCCTTTGCACAATGCTTTAAAATGTGTACCGATGATCCATATACATCTTCTGTAGAACTATTTTTTAATTGATAGATAACGCGTATTATTTCGTCTTCATCCGTTGGTCTCCAGAAAAGAGATGATTTGGAATGCGGTGCATCCTCCAGATAATTGTTGGCTGAATCTAGGTTGACAGTGGAATTTATCTTGTTTTGTATTTTTTGTCCCATGGTAACAAAGTGATCGTTTAGGTCATTTACAGAGATTTTGCTTATTATCGAAGGTTTCTTACTTCTAGCTACTTCATTTATAATATTCCAAGTGGTTTTACATACATTATCCGAATTTTGTATTTTTTGTTTAAAATACTGTTGTTTAGCTTTTTGCACTTCGTGTTTGTAATAATTACGATACATTTTATATTCATTTGCTACTTCAATGGATGGGTTTCTTATTTGGACTTCATTTATGAAAAGTAGAGTTTCTCTTATATTCCTCAGTTCGCTGGAAAACCATACATTTTTTGTCCTAGTATTGTTCTTGGTTTTCTCCTTAAGAAAAAAAAATCCAATGAAAGTCAATTGTTATTCTCTTTTCGACAAAGGCGAGGAGGGAAGAAACAAAAGACGATCGAATGATATCACGGTAGATTTTCTTTTAAAGAAAAAACAATCGGAAGTCGATAGTCATTCGTTTTCCTTACGAAATTTAATGGGGATGGGACGTTTCGCCGCAGCCGTTTCGCCGCGGCCACTTCGCCGAGGGCGTTTCGCCGCTAAACCATTTCGCCGCTGACTTTTTCGCCGCTGGGACATTTCGCCACCGGTTATAAATATTTGGGAAAAATGTAAATCTAGTTTCACAACAGCTGATGCGGTAAAGACACGAATTAAAATAGCTATGAAAAGCTTCGCAACAATTTGTAGTTTTATCAACTAAACAATCTGAATATTTAATAACTCTGCTATCATTAGAAATAATAAAATAAAAATCCTGTACGAAATAATCTACAACTTCGTCGAACTATTGAAGGGAAAAGCCCCTTTATTTGGAATCGAAGGAATTTTGTGAAACTCGAAAATACCTTCAGGTAGGTATTTTGTTTTTTAATTATCCACGCACAGAACAATTGCGCTGCATCGCCGCAGAGGGATAATGATACCTATTTACACTCAGAATTTGTTAATCGGGGAACATTAATCCGATTACGCTGATTGTTTAGAAACGGATTATTGATGGAACGTTATATCCTTTATATACAGATTTTGATAATTATTATAAACCCGTTTACGCTGATTCTTTGGAAACGGCTTTACCTTTTACTATTTAAGACCATGTATTTGCAATTTCAAATTTAGTTGTTTTCTGTACTTATTACGAAAGGGTGTATTTTTGTGAAAATGGAATATCAAATATTAAGTAAGCGTGGTTGTGAAAAATTTTCGCACGATGGATTTGTGTACGTTTTTGATAAAATTAGTGCCAAAGATGACAACTTGAAATTCTGGCGCTGTGAAGAAAGGGGTCGGTGCAAAGCTCGAATCCATACTTTCAATGGAGAAGTTATTAAAAAATTAAATGTTCACTCTCATGACGCATCAGCGGCTAACGTCGAGGTAAAGTCGGTTCTAACCAAAATAAAAATTCGATCAGAGGAAACTGTTGAACCTACCAACCAAGTGATTAATGAGTGCATAAGTGCTATGACGCAAGCCTCTCAAGCTACATTACCGAATAATGCAGCTTTGAGAAAAATAATTAGGAGAAAACGCAGGCAAATAAACGCTGTCCAAGCTGACCCTGCAAACCTTCAAGAACTTGATATACCACAGTCATATCAACAATATGTGCCTCAAGCTGATGTCACAATAAACTTCTTGCTTTGTGATTCGGGTCGTAGACCCGACAGAATTTTAATTTTTGGAAGAGAGGATTGGCTACAGCATTTATACACTGCAGATACCTGGTATGTAGATGGTACTTTCAAAATATCTCCAAACCTATTCAGCCAAGTCTATGTTATTATGGCGAAGAAATTCAGCGGAGTACACCCAGTAGTTTATGCGTTGCTTCCGAACAAACAGGGGGCTACTTACCGACAAATGTTTTCAATGATTAAGGATAAGCTGCCAAATTTAGCACCATCAGTTGTAAATTGTGACTTCGAACAAGCTGTTATATCAGCCATTACAGAATGCTTTCCTAATACTTCAATAAGAGGATGTTTTTTTCACTTATCTCAAAATATGAGGAAGCATTTAGCCCATTCAGGATTGCTGCGCGAATACAACAATAACCCTGAGTTTTCTCTCAAAGCAAAAATGGTAAGATATACGTTATACAAATACAGAAACCCGTATTTTTCTATGTCATTATATTACAGATAATTGCGTTAGCTTTTGTCCCGATTCCTAGTCTGGACGAAGTTCTCGATGCTTTAGCGGAACATTTACCCAACAACCTTGTACCTCTGCTGGACTGGTTCGAGGATAATTATGTAGGAAGACCGAACCGTCGGGGAAATGGGAGACGGAATCCATTGTTTCCACCCAATCTATGGAATGTTTATGAACGCACCCTAATTGCAGAAGACCGCACAAATAATCATGCGGAAGCTGCGCATCGTCGTCTTCAAACAGAATTGGGTGTAGACCATCCATCTATTTGGAAATTCATCGATGGATTAAAAAAAGTTCAAAAGGGTCGCGACGTTTATATGGAACAATTAATGGCTGGTCAACTTCCTCCTCAAAAACTAAAAAAATTTCGTGACGCCGACGACAGAATTTTAAAAATAGTGCGTGATTTTGGCGTTAGAACTAATATAGAGTATTTGCGTTCAATAGCACACAATTATCAGTTTTACCAATAAAAAATTATCTCAGATTCAAATGTATTTCTTTCCGGCGGCGAACAGGGCTAGCGGCGAACTTGCCCAGAGGCGAAACGGCTGGCGGCGAAACGGCCGCGGCGAAATGGCTGCGGCGGAACGTCATAGACCCAAATTTAATCGTCTTTAATTTTTTTTTTTAATCAAAGGCGAAAGAAAAAACAAAAGACGACCAAATGATACTGAGCACTTTTCTTTTCTTCGTCGGAAGACAACGAGAGGCGAAGAGAAATTAAACAAAAGACGATCGAATGATTGTTCTTGGTTTTCTCCTTAGGAAAAAAAATCAAATGAAAGTCAATCGTTATTCTCTTTTCGACAAAGGCGAGGAAGGAAGAAACAAAAGACGATCGAATGATATCATGGTAGATTTTCTTTTAAAGAAAAAACATTCGGAAGTCGATAGTCATTCTTTTTCCTTATGAAAGTTAATCGTCTTTAATTTTTTTTTTCATCAACGAAGAAAGAAAAAACAAAAGACGACCAAATGATACTGAGCACTGGCCGTAACTCTCTTTTCTTGTATCCCTTTCTTCGTCGGAAGACAACGAGAGGCGAAAAAAATTAAACAAAAGGCGATCTTCACAGCAGCAGCAGAGACTACATCAGCAGCTGCAGCCTCCAACGAAGCCCTGAAGAAGTCCACGGCGAGATGGACGAAACGTCGGCAAGACGAAGAATTGACGCGATTCCCAACCCGGAAACCAAGATTGTGGCGATCGAATGATTGTTCTTGGTTTTCTCCTTGAGAAAAAAAAATCAAATGAAAGTCAACCGTTATTCTCTTTTCGACAAAGGCGAGGAGGAAAGAAACAAAAGACGATCGAATGATATCATGGTAGATTTTCTCTTAAAGAAAAAACAATCGGAAGTCGATAGTCATTCTTTTTCCTATGAAAGTTAATCGTCTTTAATTTTTTTTTTAATCAACGAAGAAAAAAAAAACAAAAGACGACCAAATGATACTGAACACTGGCCGTCCTACTCTCTTTACTTGTATTCTTTTCTTCGTCGGAAGACAACGAGAGACGAAGAAAAATTTAAACAAAAGATCGATCGAATGTTGTTCTTTGTTTTCTCCTTAAAAAAATCAAATGAAGTCAATCGTTATTCTTTTTTCGCCAAAGGCGAGGAGCAAAATTTTCGCACAAAATTAAGTACATTTAAAAAAAAAACTATATTCTTCTTGAGACTGGCCACGAAACAAATAAATGATACTTCAGGTTTAAATCCTAAAGCCACGGCGACAGTTAAGGTAATTCACTGGAAATAAATTATTTTATGTTCTTAAGTATAATTTAATTATTACATAAAGTAATATGTTTTGGGTCAATTTTTTATTAATTATAAACTATTCCATAGAATTTTTAAACAATTTTCCCGTAATCTGTGCCATTCATTCTGTTATACGACTTTTTTGTTTGGCAGAACAATCATCAGTCACCCTGTATGTGTTGATTCGTTTTCCGCAGGAAAATAGCGTATAGAGATGGATATGTACGATGTTTTGTAAGCGTCATGAATTATGATCACGACTGTACAATTAAATGTTTATAAATATCGGTCCTCCTGTAGATTTTGACGAAATTGGTCAAGGAATACATAATTTGTTCGGAATTTTGTATAAAGGCCCGGCGTCCACAAATGTTGCAAATGTTGTCTCGGTGTTAACCTTACCGATTTTTAATTAATTAATTTTGCTTTAGTTTTCGTATGAGTCACCCTGTAGTTAATAATTTTTTTGTTTAAGAAATGATGAAAGGTTTTAACAAAAAAAATTCTACTTCAAATTTAACAATTTCCGACTTTTAATTATTCGAGCGTAATATCAATTTTGATTTCCCACAGCTAGAACATTAAAAAAATTTGGAAATTTAGCGAGCAACGTGTTGTAATAAATTATAGATACGCCGGACGTGCACCTTCAACATTTTTATCGTAACAACGCTTTTTTATGTTAAAACAAACCGGAACGTGCCAATTACAACGCATAACAGAACATTATTTAGACGACGATGCAACATTGTTGCTATCGTTACAGCCACACATCACGAACTGTTGAGATTTGAGCCTCGCTTTTACAGCCATTGTTAAACAAACACGCAAATTTGTTGCTAATTGCTTTGTAAATTTACACTCGTTACTACTGGTGTAAGTATACACATCCTTAACTTGTATGCACAAATAGCTCTTCTTATTAACTAATTTAAAATAACTCGCAGAAAAAAAAAAGGAAGAATTCTCGAAATACTTTCTGTTATTACTTATTATACTACATCGGAGAACCGTCGCCCCACGGCGACGAAATCCAAAACAGGTGAGTAATATAGACATCTGGCAACAATCAGACCTGTCCCAAGTATTCCACCGGACCTGAGAAAAATTTAAATTTTATCATTTTGAGAGAGAGATGCGCGCCCAGTTCTCACACTTTCGCAAACGGCACTACTAATAACAAGCCGTAAAATTCATTGAAGACGCTAAATGACGGGCGGCCCCCCTGTCTTAAACCAACAACACCTGAAGAAAAGCTGCTGGAAAATGCGCCACCTTACGGGCCTTGCGTCCGCGTCCGAGATGGACAATGGAATTTGCACTTTTGCAGCAGACCTGCGGAATTCTGGCCAAGGCGCAGTCATAGATTCGGATAACAGGACGAGTCTTGGCCTGGTTGGGTTTCATAGTAAATCGTAAAGGGCTGGGGGTACCACTTAGTAAATCACTTACCTACATATATATATAAGAAAAAAGAACTGACAGATCTTGTCAGATGCGTGGTAGATTGTGGAGACGTGCAGTGCTTGAATCAAGATGATATTAAACGAGAAAAGAGCGCGGTTGTTAAGAACTCGCCAAATGAAGAAGATGTTGTCCTTGACGAATAGGTTTGGTGGTATGCTTATTTTTTTAAATTTTATTTAAATTATTTTAAGACAATAAATTAAAATAAAAAAGTCGAAATTCGATCGCCTTTTGTCATCCCCTCGTCGCTAAAAACAAAAGTTTCTTTTCTTACATCTAAATTGTCGTCCAAAAACTTTTGTTTCTTGCATCTGTTAAACTATCGATCGTCTTTTGTTTTGTAATTTTTTTGATGACGAAGAAAGTAAGAATTCGATTAAAATTCGTACGTCTTTGGTCACCGCTCGTAATTTATTGTCCGATTCAAAAGTACGAATTTTCTTTTTTCTTACGTTCAAATCGTCGACGAAAACTTTTGTTTCTAGCGTTTGTTTTCAACTATCGATCGTCTTTTGTTTTATTGTTTTATGAAGAAGGAAGTCGAAATTCGATTGGAATTCGTACGTCTTTTGCCATCACCTCATCACTCTCAATTTATTTTCCGACGCAAAAGTGAAAACCAATTTTTTTTAATGTCTAAATCGTCGACTAAAATTTTTGTTTCTTGCGTTTGTTCGATCGTCTTTTGTTTTGTAATTTTTTTGTGAAGAAGAAAGTTACAATTTGATTGAAATTCGAATGTCTTTTGTCATCGCTCTTAATTTATTGTCCAACTCAAAAGTAAAAAAGAAGAAATTTTTTTTTGTTTTCATCCAAGTCGTCAACGAAAACTTTTGTTTCTGGCATTTGTTAAACTATCGATCATGTTTTATTTTCTTTTTTTATGAAGAAGACAGTCGAAATTCGATTGGAATTCGGTCGTCTTTTGTCTTCTCTCTTGGTTTATTGTCCAATTCAAAAGTAAAAACGAATTTTCTTTTTTTTTTACATTCAAATCGTCGACGAAAACTTTTGTTTCTAGCATTTGTTTTAAACTATCGATCGTCTTTTGTTTTATTATTTTATGAAGAAGGAAATCGAAATTCGATTGGAATTCGAACGTCTTTTGCCATCCCCTCCCCACTCTCAATTTATTTTCCGACGCAAAAGTGAAAACGAATTATTTTTTATTTAATTTTAATCGATGACCAAAATTTTTATTACTTGCATTTGTTCGATCGTCCTTTGTTTTGTAATTTCTTTATGAAGAAGAAAGTTAGAATTTTATTGGAATTCGAACGTCTCTTGTCATCGCTCTTAATTTATTGTCCGACTTAAAAGTTTACTTCCAAATCGTCGACGAAAACTTTTGTTTCTTGCATTTGTTATACAATCGATCGCCTTTTGTTTTGTTATTTTCTTACGCAAAAGAAAGTCAAAATTCGATTGAAATTCGAACGTCTTTTGTCATCGTCTCAGCACTCACAATTTATTTTCCGACGCAAAAGTGGAAATATTTTTTTTTTAATATCTAAATCATCGTCCAAAATTTTTGTTTCTTGCATTTGTTCGATCGTCGTTTGTTTTGTATTTTTTTTTTATGAAGAAGAAAGTAAGAATGCGATTGAAATTCGAACGTCTTTTCATCGCTCTTAATTTATTGTCCGATTCAAAAGTAAAACGAATTTTCTTTTTTTTTACATTCAAATCGCCGACGAAAACTTTTGTTTCTAGCACTTGTTTTAAACTGTCGATCATCTTTTGTTTGTTTGGAAATCGAAATTCGATTGGAGTTGTGCAAGAAAATTAAAAAAAAAACATTAGAGAAAGCACAAGAAATATGCATTTATTTTTCGTTCATTTTATTCTTAGTATTCCAATGTTGTTTTAATTTTGTTTTATGTTTTTATAATAACGAGAACGAGATGTCCAAAAAAAAATTTTCAATTTTGAATTTTTTTTTTCTAAATATGAACGTGAATATACCTCGTGATGAAAAGAAAACATTACAACATTGCCTAATTTGCCTAATTAAAATCTAAATCGACATGACATTCACTGTCAAAATTTAGTTGCATACATGAGTACCATTGTCGCATACTGTGATAACAAATAGTTGAATGTGCGTGAGTAAGTAAATATAAAGTAAATGCACAAGATTCAGTAAAAATAAGGTTACGGTTCAACAAAAACAAACAAAAGAGAACTGAAACAAACACGAACAGAAAAAAAAACAAACGAAATTCAGGATTAGCATAAAACAAAAGAAGATTAACAATTCTTGTTCGATAAGGTGCGCTTATGGTTTTGGTTAGGTTTTACCGAAAGTCATCCGCTCTCTGGTTATTAAAAGCTACTGACAATAAAAAAATATATAAATCATTGTGTCAAAGTAAAGCTTTGCTCATTAAAGAAGCTCCATTTGCTCCTTCCACTTTCATCGTTCGTTCTTTCGCGAAATTTCCTGAATTTGTTCAAGCGGAGCACGCGCTCAAGTTGTTTACGATTTAAAATATGCGACACTCGAGAAGGAACGAAATGGCGACTCGAAAAGTGAAGTGGCTCGTTTGTGGGACAGAAATGAACTCGTTATGTTTGCATGTTGTTATGTTCGCGAGTGCAATCTCATTCTATGCAAATACCCTCAGCTGTACGCGTACAGGACGTAAAGTCGGATGTTATACAAAAATGCATTTAGTCTTCAGAGTTACAAAAAGTAATTGCACTTTTCAATTTGTCAATCCATAATATGACGTTAACATTGTTTCTGTCAAAACACTTTAAATGTCAAATTTAACAAACTGAAAGCAGCAACTCTTCTTTCTGTCCAAACTTCACCTGCCGAAATCAAATCTCTTGGTTTTCGAGTGGAATTTCAATGAGGCATTTTTTTAAATACATTAAATATTCTACTTACGCGTATTTAGAATTGGCAACACTGGCTTAAGCATAAAATTGCGAAAAAAAACCTGTGAGTTGATGGTTTTGTTAAAGACATAAACAAAAGATGATCGATTGTTAAAACAAATGCAAGAAACGAAACAAAAATGGCCGACGATTTGGATATTAAAAAAAAAAGTTTTGGTTTTTGATATCTGCGTCAGAATGCAAATCTTACGCGATGACAAAAGACGCTCGAATTCCAATCGAATTTCGATTTTCTCCTTCTTCATAAAAAATAAAACAAAAGACGGTCGAAATTTTACAAATGCAAGGAACAAAAGTTTTTGGACGACGAATTGGATGTAAGAAAAGAACCTTTCGTTTTTAGTGATGAGGGGACGACAAAAGACGATCGATTTCAACTTTTTTCTTCATAAAAATATAACAAAACAAAAGACGATCGAACAAATGCAAGAAACGAAACTTTTGATTGACGATTTAGATTCCTATTTAAAAAAAAAGACCTTTGCGTCCGAAAATAAATTAAAGTGGAGGCTATGGCGTGGGTCGTTCGAATTCCAATCGAATTTCGATTTAATGACAATTCCAGCCGAATTTTGATTTACTTCTTCATAAAACAATAAAACAAAATACGATCGGATAGTTTAAAACGAACGCTAGAAACAAAAGTTTTCGTCGACGATTTGAATGTAAAAAAAATCGTTTTTACTTTTAAGTCGGACATTAAATTAAGAGCGATGACAAAAGACGTTCGAATTCCAATCGAATTCTAACTTTCTTCTGCATAAAAAAAATTACAAAACAAAAGAGGATCGAACAAATGCAAGAAACAAAAATTTTGATCAACGATTTAGATATAAAAAGAATTTTTCGTTTTTACTTTTGCGTCAGAAAATTGAAAAATTTTCTTTTTAGACATCTTGTTCGCGTTATTTCTATTCGTTAAAGAAAACATAAAACAAAATTGAAACAACATTGGAATACTAAAATGAACGAAAAAGAAATGAATATTTCTTATGCTTTCTCCAATGTTTTTTTTTTTTAATTTTCTTGCACTCCGCTCTAAAATCGTCGATCTTCTTTTGTTTTTCAGATTATCTTGTTCTTGTTACTCCTACTGGTTAATAAAAAATAAAACAATAAATGAAACAACATCAAACCGCTAAGCACAACATGAACGAAAAAGGAATGAATAACTTAGGAGTTTCTTATTCTTTTTTTAATTTTCTTGAACTTCACTCTAAAATCGTCGACCTTCTTTTGTTTTTTGAATCATTTTATTCTTGCTACTCCTCGCCTCGATTGTTTTTTTTTGTTCTCGTTAGTCTTATTTGTTAATAAACACCGAAACGACAAAGAACGACATGAAGTAAAAAAACAAACGAATATTCGTAGGTGTTTCTTGTGGTTTCTCTATTGTTTTTTTTTACTTGCGTCTGCTCTAAAATCGTCGATCTTCTCTTGTTTTTGGATCACCTCGTTCTTGTTATTCTTATTTGTTAAAAAAAAACTGAAACAACAAAGACGACATGAATGGAAAACGAATGTCGTTTCTCTATTTTTTTTTAATTTGCTTGCGCTTCACTCTAAAATCATCGAACTTCTTTTGTTTTTCGCATCATCTTCTTCTTGTCACTGCTTTTGGTTAATAAATAAAACAAAATTGAAACAACAACGTCGAAACACTAAGAAGAACAGCGTGAACGAGAAACAAATGAATAACGATGTGGTTTTTCTATTGTTTTTTTTTTTAGTTTTCTTGCACTTCACTCTAAAATCGTCGATCTTCTTTTGTTTCTGAATTAACGTCTTTGTGCGTCAATAAAAAATAAATTTCAGCTGTTATAACACTGCAACGTTTTTGGCTCTGCCTTGAGTTTTATTTGTAGAAAGTCGCTTTAATTTTCTGTATATTTTTTACAGCATTTATATCTTTACTTTTGTTGTTAAATCAAATTATATTACGTAGAATTGATACAACAACAGCAAAACACTAAGAACAAAATGAACGAGAAGCCAACGAATAACGTAGGTGTTTCCTGTTTTTTTTTGTTTTAATGTTGTGGTAACAATTTGACAAGTAATGACGTCAAATTAAGTTTGTTTAAAATTTAACACGACAGCCAACCTATTAACGTAAAATCACGGCCTACCACGATAACACAGATAACGAAAGAATGAATAATATGACTGCATATATTTTTTTTTGAATAAATAGAAACCAGTATGTAATTTAAGTTCAGAAGACAAATAGGAAAGAAAATATCAATTTTTGTTTCACGATGTGTTCGATAAGATAACGCAGGAACAATTAACAGGCGCCTTTGTCTCCGGGGGGTTTGGAAAACCCCAAAATCCTTTCCCCTATAAATATTCTCTACCTGTGCCGCCCTGTGTTTAAAACAGATTACGATGTTTGGTTTATAACGTCTTTGAAGTTTATGTGAAACGGCAAATAATTCTGTTACTAATGTGTATTTTTCTATATGTAGTATTCAACTTTTAATTAAACGAAACCAAAGTATTTCTTTTTGAAAAGCTAGAAGTGAGAACTATATGCTTGTAGATAAATCTTTTTAGAACATTCTCAAAACTAATGCATTATTAAATGAGAAATAATTTATGTAAAATCATATTCTCCAAAGTCCACAATTTTTTTTGTTTGCAGAAATTGAGGATGATTGAGAGGTGTTTACCTAATAGAGCGTAATTCTCGTTAAACTCTAAGGAGCTTAACCCCCAGTAGGAAGTTGGAAACTCCAAAATACCTACATTATGCTTGTTTTAACCCTGCTGTTAAATCCTATGTTATTTGGTTAAGCTGCTTACACCGAATAGCAATAAACAATTCATTATCATTTCGTTGCTTGTTAATATCGTTTTAATTTAACCTTGTTCTTCTAACATGGTTTAGATTTTTTTCTCATTTGATTTTATTTTATTAAAAAAAACCTAAAAACCAAACGAGAAAATTGTTTAAATAAAAACGACAAACAAATTTTTGTTACAGTGCTGTCGTTGGAGGTACACGCCATGAAGGAGAAGAGCAAAAACGCAGCGAGATCACGAAGAGAAAAAGAAAACGCCGAATTTTTGGAGCTCTCCAAGTTGTTGCCCCTGCCCGCTGCCATCACGTTACAGCTCGATAAGGCCTCTGTCATACGACTTACGACCTCTTATCTCAAGATGAGGCAGGTTTTTCCTGATGGTAAGCAATGCCAATTCAAATATTGTATGTGTACATACAGTGAAACCTTTATCATTCATGATCGCTTGAATCTATTCTCCCTTAGATAATCAAAAACTTGGATACTATGAAATAAACACACACACACATATATAAGTTAAACTTGACCACATCACAATTGCTAAAGCAGAAACAAAAAAGTAAAATATAATAGTGAGTTGGTAATCGAGGTTCTACTGTATTCAACACATTTACACCCGAAAGAAATTAATATAAAATTATTGTTTGACTTCTCTTTTTGCGTCGTAAGACGTATTCATAGGTGTTAGAGGAAAATTAAAATATGTATGTGCGCGTTTAGAATTTGAATAGTTTCCTAACGGGCGATAAAATCTCCTAACTGCCGCTCACACTAAAAACTAATTAATTCAAAACGCGCTTTGATTATATCTGGACGCCCTTTCAACGCACAATGTGGTGGTCCTCCCTGTGGATGCTTGCAGTTTCTTTTGATTGCATTTTTCGATCGGAGGAAGAATCTTGATAAAATTGTCATTTAAATCGACGCAAGTTATTTATTGTGTTGTTGACAATGAAGGCGAACAGCTTACGTAATTCTATTTAGTCGACGAAAACCAAGACTTATGTGGAGAATAGGGCACATGAAAATATGAACAAAAACAAAAAACGAACAGGAAACAAAAGATGGGTGGTGAGACCTGAAGAAATATGCGACATATTAATTTGATGAAAATAATAAAAGAAAACCTACGTATAATTTAAAAATCTAACAAATAGAAACAAAACAAAAAAAATTGTAAAAAGAACAGTATAATGCGAGAATTAATTCCAAACAAAATAGTAGAATTGGATGCAGAATTAGGCCAACAATAGAAGTCAACAATTCTTTTCTGGCAGCAGGACTGCCGCTCTGGCCATTGTGCAGATCAATGCACAAAGTCTCCTGATCAAGGGGACGTCAAATTGAAAGTCATTTTTGGAAGGTAACGAAAAAAATGACTTGCGTTGTCATAAGACATTCAACAACGCCATCTGTTAAGACATGACGAAAGCTTTTTTTTTCATTTGATTTTACTGCGGTGGTCCACCAGCTATTCCCCGCAATGCGCAAGATCAATACAAAAACGTCACTTGTCACTTGTCAGTTGTCAGTAAACAAAGTATGAATTGTATTTACAATTTCCTTTTTTAATAATAATAATAATTTGTTGATCATATCGAAGGCAAAATTATTTTTTTTGCCCTTGTTTGTTCCCGTTTGTTTCTTTTTTTTTAATTATGAATCCACTTAATTGTGCTCTGAAATCGATTGCCTTTTGTTTTTATTTATTTATTTGTCAACGTTTTAGTTATGTATTGTTTAAAATGTTGTTCATTTGTTTCCTCTTCTTTGCCAGTTTTCCTCTCAAAATCTGTAAAATCGATCGTCTTTCGTTTTTGTTATTTCAAGAATCTAAAAAAAAAATTCTATTTGTTTCTCGCAGTTCTTTTCGCTTAAAAAAATATTAATCTATTAAATTGTGACGCAGAAATCTATCGTCTTTTGTTTTTATTATATTTTTTTTTGTTTAATTTTTTAAATCTCTCTTATTTGTTTTCTTTATTTTGTCACCGTTTTCTTCAAATTGTCTTTTTTTTAATTAATATATTATTAATCAATTGAATTGCCCGATTGGCTTTTGTTTTCATTTATTTTTTTTTTTCATTGTTCTCTTCTTTGTCACCTGTATTCCCAAACAGTTACTAACTGTAAAATCGATCGTCTTTTGTATTTATTTCTTTTTTCTTTCAATATTATGTTTGCTTTCTCGCAGTTCTTTTCACTTAAAAAAAAAAAATTAATCTATTAAATTGCGATGGAAAATCAATCGTCTTTTGTTTTTATTGTAATATTTTTTTTTGTTTCATTTTTCGAATCTCTCTTATTTTGTTTTCTTTCTTTTGTCACCGTTCTTTTCAAACTGTCTTTTCTCTTTTATTTACAAATTATTAACCAATTGAATTGCCTGCTTGTCTTTTGTTTTGCGTTATTCGTTTTTTTCGTTCATGTTCTTAGTGTTTCGATTTTGTTTTAATTTTTTATTAAGACACAAGAACAAGATGATCTAAAAACAAAAGAAGATCAACGATTTTAGGGCAGAGAGAGAGAAAAAAAAATTTAAAAATTGAGAAACTGCCTACGTTATTCATTTGTTTTCGTTCATGTCTTCTTAGTGTTTCGATGTTGTTGTTTCAATTTTGTTTTGTTTTTTACTAACGAATAGAAGTAACAAGAACCAGATGATCTAAAAAAAAAGAAGATCGATGATTTTAAAGCAGAAATAGAGAAAAATTTAAGAAAAAATGGAGAAACCACCTACGTTATTCATTTATTTTTCGTTCGTGTTGTTCGATGGTGTTGTTTCGATTTTGTTTTAATTTTTATTAACAAATAGGAGTAACAAGAACAAGATGATCTTAAAACAAAAGAAGATCGACGATTTTAGAGCAGAGAGAGAGAAAGAAAGAGAGGAAAAAAAATTTTTAATTGAGAAACTGCCTACGTTATTCATTTGTTTTTCGTTCATTTCTTCTTAGTGTTTCGATGTTGATGTTTCAATTTTGTTTTATTTTTTATTAACGAATAGGAGTAACAAGAACAAGATAATCTAAAAACAAAAGAAGATCGACGATTTAAAATGCAGAAATAGAGAAAAATTAAAAAAAAAATTGAGAAACCACCTGCGATATTCATTTGTTTTTCGTTCATGTTCTCTTCCATGTTGTTGTTTCAATTTTGTTTTAATTTTTATTAACAAATAAGAGTAACAAGAACAGGATGATCTAAAGACAAAAGAAGATAGACGATTTTAAATAGAAATAGAGAAAAATTTTTAAAAAATGGAGAAACCACCTGCGTTATTCATTTGTTTTTGTTCATGTAGTCTTCCATGTTGTTGTTTCAATTTTGTTTTAATTTTTATTAACAAATAGGAGTAACAAGAACAAGATGATCTAGAAACAAAAGAAGATCGACGATTTTAAAGCGGAGAGAAAGAAATTTAAAAAAAAAAATGGAGGAGCCACTTACGTTACTCTTTTGTTTTGCGTTCATGTTTTCTTGTTTTTTCGAAGTTATTATCTCAATTTTTTTATTAACAAATAGAAATAATAAGAACAAGGTGATCTAACAACAAAAGAAAATCAACGATTTTAGAGCAGAAAGAAAAATGTTTAAGAAAAATGGAGAAACCACCTACGTTATTCATTTTTTTTCGTTCGTGTTGTTCGATGTTGTTTCGATTTTGTTTTATTTTTTATTAACCAATAGGAGTAACAAGAACAAGATTATCGAAAAACAAAAAAAGACCGACGATTTTCGGGCAGAGCGCAAGAAAAATTAAAAAAAAAAACAATGGAGAAGCCATCACAGTGTGTTTGAAATAAAAAAAAACAACGAAAGAAGAAATGGAGGCTTATTATTTGAAGCACAGGAGAGAGGAAGATCCTAGGATCGCGTTCAGTCATTAGATTGATTTGACCTCGTTTACGTTCACAAGAAATACAGAGTGGCTTTAATAGTTCTGTCAAACTTCAAACCTGTAATATATCACCATAAATGGTAAGGCTTGAGCTAACATGCCCTCAACTAAGAGTTAATAGCTTTCGAGAAAATTGTAACCAAAATCATGGAATGGCACTGGCGGTTACGTTGAAGGAAAGTTATGTTGAGTGAAAAATATCGATATGATACTTCAGGACCAGCTGATAATTACGTCACATAATTTTTCATTCATTTTAATTTATTTGGAATATTTTTGAAACTTGCTCGGCGTGACCTCTTAGAGGTTCTATTGAGGTCTTTGTGTATTTTGAACTGATTTTGCATGCGACCTCTTTTGTTATTTTGTTTGCAGGATTAGGAGACGCATGGGGAGCTACACCACCACCGACGAACCCCAGGGAAACCCCAATTAAAGAGCTGGGCTCATATCTCCTGCAAACACTGGACGGTTTCATCTTCGTCGTGGCCCCGGACGGAAAGATCATGTACATATCAGAGACGGCTTCCGTACATTTAGGTTTATCCCAGGTAGTTTTGTTCGTCGAGACCGTGGCGGCGTCCTGCATGTGTATTGATTTCCTTTTAGGTAGAACTAACAGGCAATAGCATATACGAGTACATCCACCCCGCCGATCACGACGAAATGACGGCTGTATTGACGCCCACGATGCCACCGCCAGAAACGCCCGCTCAGCAGGACTACGAAAGCGAACGCGCTTTTTTCCTGCGCATGAAGTGTGTATTGGCCAAACGAAACGCCGGATTAACGAACGGTGGATACAAGGTATTCAAATTAGTTTACAAAATTTACAAAAAAAAAATCAATACCTTACTTACACCTCGATGATTAAAATTATTTTGCATCGTGTTGTTGATGTTGGTGATCAAAGTTGCAATTTGCATTTCTGATGCATTAATAGGTAATTCTTAACGATGTGGTTTGGTCTCTCTCTATACTCTTGTTACTCCCTAATTGCACCATGCTTGAACCTCACGAGTAAACCCACATGTGAGGATCGCACATACGCATATGCGATGTTAATTACATCCCTTTGAGTTGCAAAGTAGCCCTCCACCAATACACCAAGCATCTCCAGTTAATTAATTAATTAATTCAGCTGCCTAGTATAATTTAACACGACAAAGCAAATCCAAAGAGGTTTCCCATCAAATAAATAAGTGCAATAATTGATGATGTTTTAAGTCGTCGAAACGTGACCAGCACAACATTTTTCAGTGCCATAAACACAGGGTGGCTCAGGTGCAATGTCGTACCTATAGCGCGTATAATCTGCGTAATGTATGCGGGGGTTGACTTCACAAACACGTGACCGTACAAAGGGAAGCACGAAAGGTGAAATTCTTCCGGTCGTGTATTTTGGCGTTCTCAAGGTGGGCCATTTGTTTTCTTTCTTTTTCTACTTTCGAGACTGCCTGGCTCCGTCGAAGATATTTATTACAGGTGGCTTTACTTAAACGTTTAAATAGACAGTTGAGCGTAAAAATAATATTTGGGATGGGGGGGCCCACTACTACACGGAATTGTGAGTAAGCAAGCACTAGACTTGGGAGTTCTTGATCTATTGGACTTTGATGCGCTGATGACTTTCAAAACACGACGCCTGAATAGACTCATTAGTGACTATACTTAAGAATTTCTAAAATGTTTAATGAAGCTTTTAATGTTCAATGTTTTAAAGTCCAACAACAAACAAAATTTTAAAGAACTATTTTTATATGTTAATAATAAAAATTTAAATGAAAAAAGCAATTAATTAGAAATTAATTAAAAAAAATCTAATCATTCACATTATTATTTTTTATTTTTTTGTTTTTATTGCGTTGAGTTCATAAGTTTCATTTAAATATAATCTTCTTTTAATCGTTGTTCATTTGTTTTCTTTTCTTTGTCACTTTTCCTCCCAAAACAGTTAAACAAGATTTTCTTTTAAAGTAAAAAATAAAACAATCGGAAGCAGAAACAAAAAACGATCGATTTTGTGTAACAAATTTCGACTTTTTTTCGCAAAAAGATGAGCATGAACAAAAGACGAAACAGAAACAAAAACGATTGACTCTGTGTGACGAATTTCGATTTTCTTTTTTTACATAAAAAGACGAAGAACAAGAACAAAAGATGACTGAGTACAAGGGGGACGCTTTTCATAAAAAACGAAAAACAAACGAGGAGGTGATGTACTCGCGACAATTTTGATTTGCTTCGTGACAAGAGTCGAAAAACAAAAGAGAGTCGATTTCACAACAAATTTCGACTTCTTTTTAACAAACTACGAAAAACACGACAAACAAAAACAAGAAACGATCGACTTTAAGAGATGACATTCTTATTTCAAAAAAAAATAAATAAATAAACGAAAAGCAGAAATAAAGACAAAGAACAAGAACAATAGATGACTACATGAAGGGGGAGGGTTTTTTCTTAAATAAAAAGCGAAAAACAAAAGAGAGTCGATATCATGACAAAAGAGAGTCGATATCATGATTCGACTTCTTTGAAACAAAAAACGAAAAAGACGATAAACAAAAACAAAAAACGATCGACTTTAAGAGATGACATTCTTATTTAAAAAAAAAAACGAAAAGCAGAAAAAAAGATGACTGACTCTATTGACGAATTTCGACTTTCTTTCCTAAAAAGACAAAGAACAAGACTTTTGTTTCTGCTTTTCGTTTTTTTTGTTTTAATAAGAATGTCATCTCTTGAAGTCGATCGTCTTTTGTTTTCGTTTTTCGTTTCTTGTTTGCTAGAAGTCGAAATTTGTTGTGAAACTGATTCTCTTTTGTTTTTCGCTTTTTATTAAAAAAAATCCTCCTCCTCCATGATGACTACGAAAACAAAAGACGATCGACTTCAAGAGATGACATTCTTATTAAAACAAAAAAAAACGAAAAACAGAAACAAAAGACGACTGTCTGTTGACGAATTTCGACTTTTTTTTTATAAAAAATAAAGAACAAAAACAATACATGACCACATGGAGGGGGAAGAGTTTTTTTAATAAAAATCCAAAAACAAAAGAGAGTCGATTTCACAGAAAAATTCGACTTTCAAACAGCAAATGAAAAAGACGAAAAACTAAAACAAAAGACGATCGACTTTAAAAGATGACATTCTTATTAAAAAAAACGAAAAGCAGAAACAAAAGACGATTGACTCTGTTGACGAATTTCGACTTTTTTTCATAAAAAGACGAAGAAGAAAAACAAAAGACGACTACAAAGGGCGACATTTTTCATAAAAACCAAACGAAAACAAAAAACGGTAATTTTGATTGACTTGCTTCCCGATAACAAATGAACATCAAAAGAAAGTCGATTTTACAACAAATTTTGACTTCTTAAGAGCAATAAAAAAACGATTGGTGTCTTGTTTCTACGTAAAAAAACGAAAAACAAAAGCAAAAGACGATCGATTTTAAGAGAAGATATTCTTATTAAAAAAAAAACCGAAAAGCAAAAACAAAACACGACTGACTGTTGACGAATTTCGACTTTTTGTTTCTTGAAAAGGCGAAGAACTGTAAAATCGATCGACTTTTGTTTTTTATTGTGTTTTATTTTTTGAATTGCCTGATTCTCTTTTATTTTTATTATTATTTATTTATTTTAATACTATTGTTACTTATTTTTTAAAATGTAAGAATCTACTGAATCGTGATCGAAAATCGATTGTTTTTTATTTTTATTTATTTATTCGTCAATATTATTGTTATATATTTCTTAAAATGTTCATTTGTTTTCTTTTCTTTGTTACCATTCCTCCCAAAGAGCTATTATCTATAAAATCGATCGTCTTTTGTTTTTATTATTTTTTTTTGTTTACTTTTTCGGATTTCTATTATTTTGTTTTGTTTGTTTTGTCACCATCTTTTTAAATTGTCTTTTTTTTATTCACATATTACTGAATTTCCCGATTGTCTCTTGTTTTTATTTATATCGTTTTTTCAGTATTGTTCTTATATATTTTTTAAAATGCGGTTCATTTGTTTTCTCTTCTTTGTCACCTTTCCTCCCAAAACAGTAATTAATGTAAAATCGATCGTCTTTTGTTTTTTTTATCGTTTATTTTTGTTTTATTTTTTGAATTGTCTTTAATTGTGCTCTAAAATCGAATGTCTTTTTATTTTCAATATTATTGTTAAGAGTATATATATTTTTTAAATATAAGATAAGATAAGCTTTCATTTGAGATACCATATGGTGGGTCGTTCCTTTAAAAAATTGGGGGGATATTCGTGGGGGCGTGGGGGTAAACGTCAAAAGTGTGATTCATAGGTCAAAACATGTCCCCCTAGATTAAAAGCTGAAATGTTTTATTTTCATATTTGAAATATTTCAAGTGGATCGTTTTCAATAAATCACCCTGTAGATTCCGGGTAATTTTTGCGCGTTAACAATTTTACCGGGATTGAACCCCCACCCGGTACCGGGAGGTTAGGCACAGCCTAAAAGAAAGAAATATATATGGAACCTTTAATCTTATGAGGATAATGGGAAGTGATAGAGCGGGAAACAGTAAACGGCTCGGGCTTGCGGCACTCCTCTTTTCAATTTTGTTATTTTTTTAATTAATTTCTTTCTACCCCCCCTGCTAGGTGATTCACTGCTCGGGCTACCTCAAAGTCAAACAGTTTTCCGCCGCATCTTCCCCCTACGAGGGCTGCTACCAGAACATGGGCCTGGTGGCCGTGGGGCACTCGCTCCCCCCGAGCGCGATCACCGAAATAAAGCTGCACACGAACATGTTCATGTTCCGTGCCAGCCTCGACATGAAACTGATTTTTTTGGACGCCAGGTGAGTCGACGAGGAGAATGTGAAACGCCAGCAAGCGCAACCGTGTGGGCACGTGCAGCGCTTCACAGAACTCTCTCGCATTTTGGAAATCCGATACTGCTCGTAAAAAGTGCTGGCGTCGCCGCTAAAACAAAACAAAGCCGGTATAGCGTTTCATGTTGCTCCTGTTTGTTGCAGGGTGGCTCAATTGACAGGGTACGAACCGCAGGATCTCATAGAAAAAACACTATATCATTATATACATGGGATTGATATCTTTCCGATGAAGTTTTCACATCACCAATGTAAGTATGAATTATACAAAAACGAAAATGCTTCTTTTACAGGGGGTTATGAATAAAGTAAACGCCCTGTTATTATCGTATATAATAATTGGAACTTTTTACAAATGTACAACACCCTTTATAGTTGGCAAACTCTGTAGTGGTTTATAGATATCGGTTTCGGCGGCGTTAAATGATTCCCTTATCCTTGTTTGCGCAGCTTTGTTTGCCCTCATCCCCCTAAATCACTGCGAAGTATATAAACCTTGGCAGATTTTTATTTTGCATTCGTTGAATCAATGAGTAGGTGGATGATTCAGAACGTCTCATTTACTCACTTACTTTTCAGTGCTCTGCAAAGGCCAAGTGACGACAAAGTACTACCGATTTCTTTGTAAGGGCGGGGGATGGGTTTGGATGCAGAGTTACGCGACGATCGTTCACAATTCAAGATCTTCCAGACCACACTGTATAGTATCCGTGAATTACGTATTAAGGTAAGTTTCTAAATCCTTTTTTATCCTGACCATCATGCGAATTACAAACCAACTTCCAAATTATATTTATTTAAGGTAATAGCGTGTGTATTTTCCAGTGATTTAGAAGCAAAGGATTTAATTCTGAACCTCGTGCAAGGCTCGCCCCGTGAAGAGTTACCCAATTCTCATTCCCCCCAACAAAGGCATTCACCGTTGCAAGCAACGACGAGGCCTGTACACCAAGCGAAGTATCAACAACCCCGCCCTGTACTACAATCGGCCATCATAACACCACCGTCGTCTTCAGCCCCCGACGATGATTTCAGCGACTCCAGCGGTGCAGCCTCGTATCCCCCTCCTGATTACCCAATCTTCCTGCCTAACTTCAGCGAGGAACCTTATTATCCACACCAGGAAATTTTCTACCAGTACTCAGACCCAGAACTTACAATCCATCCCTTGAATCAAACCCAACAGCAAAGGCCGTACAGTGCGTCCTCCAGTAGCTGCAGCAGTACGGAAAGTGAACATACACAGGGGGGGTTTCACCTGCAGACTTTGAGTGGTAACCCGTACTGTTCGGATACCATGCACGGCCAGCACTTCAGCATCAATTGTTTCAATAATAATCAGTCGCACGCGCCAACGCAATCTCATTTGTACGGACATGATTTTAAGCCCTTGCCGCACGCCCAGTCGTCAGCGGGGTACACTAGTGTTATAGTGGAGGCGCAGCAATACCAATTAACAAACGAATACGTACACTAGCATTAAATGAGTTTAATTTAGCTCGCTGCTAAGAGTGGTCCGTGTGTTTCGACCCTTAATCCACATCACTTTCATTTTAACCAAGTATACTTTTGATTATTTTCTTAAATTTTACGAAAGAGTGTGACTTTTTTTTTGCTTTAAAATTATTGTTTTAGTTTTTCGTTTCAGTGTAGGTGAACACTGATTCATATCCCGAGTGCAAGTGCCATAATTACTTTTTTTTTCCCTTGTAATATTTAACGTATTTTATCTTTGCATATCTGAGCTTGTTTCGTTTAGATTGTTTTACTTACTTATATGTAGATGTGTGCGACAATAATTTAAGACTGTGAAACTTTGTATATAGATATAATATATATGTAAAATATTTATATAAGTATTAACCTATTTAATTACGTATAGCCCACCAAATGTGAGTAATAAAATTGCTGTTATTTTTAAAAAAAGGCGCTTTTTGTTCTTGTTTTCTCTCCGATTGAATTTCTCCTGGTCTTCAAACGACCCCCAAACAACAAGGACCCGTAAAAACTACGTATTTAAAAGTATATATAATTAAAAAACACTGCTGCGTCGCTATTGACTTGAAAATGTCGCCATTTGAGCGACAAATCGCTACAGTTGGCAACACTGATTGCAATTATAAATAATAAATAAATAAAAATAAATTCGCCTGACGATCAAAAGATGGCGCACATAAGAGCAAATATAGAAAACTAAAAGTTCCTTACGTTTTGAATAATTTCGGCCCAGATTTAGCTCAAATTCGGCAAATCTGCTAAGCTAAGTTAAGGATATGATTGGAAACCAACTCAACCTGCATTTATTTAAACTAAAATGACAAATTATTAAAATGATTAAAATTAAAATGACAAATGATAAAGTATCTCCTTAAGACCAGCCATGAGAAAGTGAAACCGACATACGAGTATTTACGTCAAAAAGTTCTTTTTTGATAGCTTTTTTTTTTGTTGTCAATCTATTATATTCGTAAAATACATCGTCTTTTGTTTTTCTTTACTGCGATGTATTTTTGAATTTTTATTATTTTGTTTTCGTTGGTTTGTTACTTTTCTTTTCAAATTGTCTTTTTTTTAAATTTATTATAAATTATAATCTACTGAATTGCACCGTAAAATCGACCGTCTTTTGTTTCTGTTTTTTTTTTTTTTTTAAATATACTTTTAATGAGTTTTTGCGTTTCTCAAATTTATTTTCAGTTTTCTAATTCATTTCAAAGAGATTCGCAAAGGTCGCCACTTTTGGTTCAAAAAGTTGAATTGCGTCGTAAAATCGACCGTCTTTTGTTTCTATTTTCTTTGTTTTTATGCAATTTAATGAGTTTTTTGAATTCATTTTTAGTTTTTTTAATTAATTTCAAAGAGATTCGTAAGAGTCGCCATTTTAGATTCCCTTCTCGGCGGACGCCGCTTCGTCGCTATTGGCTTAAAAATTTCGCTATCTTAGCGACAAATCGCTATAGTTGGTAACACTGATTGCAATAATAAATAAATAAAAATAAATTCGTTCTGACGATCAAAAGATGGCACACATAAGAGCAAATATAGAAAACTGCAATTTCCTTACGCTTTGAATAATTTCGGCCCAGATTTAGCCCAAATTCGGCAAATCTGCTAAGCTAAGTTATTAATTTTTTTTATAAACTAAAATGCGCCATAAAATCGACCGTCTTTTGTTTCTATTTTCTTTATCTTTATGCATTTCAATGAGTTTTTTTTTAAATTTATTTTTAGTTTTTTTAATTAATTTCAAAGAGATTCGTAAAAGTCGCCATTTTAGATTCCTTTCTCGGCGGACGCCGCTTCGTCGCTATTGGCTTAAAAATTTCGCTATCTCAGCTACAAATCGCTACAGTTGGCAACACTGGTTGTACTAATAAATAAATAAATTTATGCTGACGGCCAAAAGATGACGCACATGAGAGTAAATACAGAAAACTGCAATTTCCTTACGTTTTGAATAATTTCGGCCCAAATTTACAGCAAATTCGACAAATCCGGTAAGCTAAGTTAGGTTTTCGTTTTATGAGGACACGATCGAAAACCGTATCATCCTGCATTTATTTAAATTAATTAAAACGATACAAAATTTTCTCCTTAAAACCGGCTATGAGAAAGTGAATCCGACAAACGAGTATTCACGTCAAAAAGTTGAATTTGCACCATAAAATCGACCGTCTTTTGTTTCTGTTTTCTTTATCTTTATGTATTTCAATGAATTTTTTTTAAATTTATTTTCAGTTTTTAATTCATTTCAAAGGGATTCGTAAAGGTCGGCACTTTTGGTTCATTTCTCAGCGGACAAATTAGCGACAAATTAGTAACTTCCCCGGATCTCCCTATATTGCTAACTTCATTTTAATAATTTCATGTAAATATCGATGTCAAGCTCGTGGAAAGCAATGTAGATTTAGGACAATCAATTTCGATCTCTCTGTATGTCGTTTACCTGCTGCTCTTTCTTAACCGGGAACATATCGTCGTTTTGGATATAATTTTAGATTAATTATTTTTCGAAAACTAAAGTACACATCTGTGCAATAAAATTGAGCACACTGAAATATTCCAGTTTAACGCGGACGTAAATAACAAACGTAAATTTCTTAGAATAAAATCCAAGGTAGAATCAAATGAAGACCTTAAAAGCGCTCTAAAAATTGCACCCAACGGAACCTTGTCTTACAAGTTGACAGGAATATTATTTTTGAAATGCATGAATCATAAATAATTACTGCGCTTGATTTTATTGCACACAAGTGTACATAGACTTCTTTTGCCGTTTTTCCCATACTCCGGAATATCGCTTCTCTTCGTGTTTTCTTTTTTGGCGAAATAATTGTCAGTCCCCCTGTATATACTGATTTTTTTGTTGCACTTTGATAAAAATTAATTCTGTTGAAATAAAGTTCATTTTTAGTTGAATCTATTTAAATAATTCCTTATAATTTATTGTCCCTCCCATACGCAAAATAAAAGAATAGAGAATCCTTTAATTTATTGCTAGATTCAGGAATAAATTTTAAAAAAACGTAGAGTTAATAAAAAATATATAAAGAAAGAAAAGAAACAAAAGAAAAGAATGGTGACAAAGCAAAGAAAACAAAATGTTAAAAATTCTAAAAATAAAAAATGAAACACTTAAGTTCGAGAGCGTGAATTAAATGTGCAAGGGCGCAACTGTCCCGAGTCGCACTTCGGATTTCTTAAATACCTCCTTTTTCGTTCAATTTTTTTTTTAATGAAATAAAACAAAGAAATATTTAATTACTTTAAATTACTCGAATGCATATGTCTTTCTTAATTTCAAACTGTATAGTCCGTTACTTACGTCACGAACGGACAGAAACCAGCAATTGAGATTAAAAATTATCCACCTGTTCAGTGTTACCAACGTCTGAAAAGCAAAAATCCCTCGAGTTGTCAAAAAAATCCCTTTTCAACACAGAAAATCTCTCAATTTGTTACTAGATTCAGGAATAAATTTAAAAGAAAAACGTAAAAAATTCATTAAAAACTCAGCAAGTTAAAGAAAACAAACAAAAGATGGCCTGCGTGGTTTCTTTTTTGGCGAAACAATTGTCAGTCACTCTGTGAATACTGTTTTATCTATAGCACTTTGATAAAAATAATTCTGTTGAAATAGAGATTATTTTTGTTATGTTTTAACCCCGAAACAGTTCATTTCTAGTTGAATCTATTTAAATAATTTCATACAATTTGGCGCCCCTCTGATCAGACGCCCTTGTGCGTTGCACAATCTGCACAACGGGCAGCGACAAGCCAGGCGCAGAGAAGGAAAATTTCCATTTTCGTGAAGGACTGCTTCGACAGACTTTCTTTATTGCTTCTTGTAGCCACCTTACATCAGAAAATTTTATGATCACACTGTATGACAAAAAACAAAAAAAGATTGCTATAATCTTTAGAACTAACAATTATTTCACATGTAGGAAGCGCTTGCTATAATTCTTGTATTTTCGAAGATTCCATTAAAATTGTATTTCTTGAAAATCCGGTCCATGTATAGTATGATTTTTAATAACCGAGCATGATTCGAATTTGCTGTTACTACGTTGGCAACGGCCGGTTCTGTCAATCATCTTTACTTTTGATCTAAGAATAGTAGCAGTACAATAAAAAAAAGTAAAAAGTTTCGACTTTGAAATTTAACATCGAATAAGCAATGTTTGTTCAGCGTAGCCACATGTAAAACGTGACGTGCACTAAAATCTGTGGCGCCAAATTCAAAATATCTTCAATCATTAACAATTATACAGCAGCGTTGCCAATTCGTGGGAACTTTCCCGATTCATGGAGATATTTAACTTAATGAATTTTTGAAGACAAAATTACTCGAATTTTAATGCAAATCTTGACAGAAATTACAATTTAAGGTAAAAAGCAAACATAAATGAAAGGGAATTTTTGTACCAATGTGAGGGAAAAACGACTGTCAATAATTGTCAACACTGCCACACAGTACAGTGTGAGCGAGAATGGTTGAATTTCCCTCGTCTCTAGCTAGTGATTTTTCTCCTTAATTAATGACGCATTACATCTTATTATTCACATAACTATTGAACTTAATTGATCATTATTACATTGCTAATGTTACCCATATCCAACTTTACAAAAAAAAGATGAAAGGCGGGAAGTTTAAACTGTTCTCGGTCATACTGTTCCTTTTGTTTTCGTTAAATTCTTAACTTGTTGAGTTTTGTTCTTCCTTCGTTTATTTCAAGACAATTAAATCTCGTGTTCGATTTTGAAAAAGACTTTGATCTCCGTTCTCGTCGGCACGCTTACGTCGGACGTGCGGGCACACGTTTTTCTTGTGATCACATGCCATTTGACGTGATAATTGAAGCCTCCTAGTAAAACAGGACGTGCGCCACTCCGCAGGAGATCACATTAATAGGAGCTTAACAAAAACGGCATTGTTAACTTTACACCACGTTCCTGGTGTTGTTAGCGGGGGGGAGGAGATCATCGCTCCCTTCCGAACAACTAAACTAAACCAATTATTTTGGCTCCCTTTTGAGTGACTAAGAAAAGTTTGACTTTTCAATCGGGGGACTGCTCTCCTCGATTACACACACAAATAGAGAATTTGTATTTTTTTGTGTGTGTGTGATTTAATTGCAGTGTGGGCGGTTGGATTTGAGGGAGGTAGGTGGGTGCGTGCAAAACGATAGGTAATGAGTATTAAGAGGGATTAGAATGCATTGTTTCGAGTCGATGTTTTATCTGATGCCTGCATTTGCTTGCGTGAGCCACGTGAGAGGACCACCATCCTGTCTGCGGTAGTCAAGGTAACGTCACATCCGCGTTTCAATTTTGCGCGAGGCCCATTCATCTGATATGTTTGTGCAGAGATTGTCTGCCAATTATGTGCAGGGTTTCGCGAAGCGCCCTTTTTAACTTGAGGGCCCTCAGAAGCGGAAAAGTATCGGTACTTAACGCAAATTAATCTTTGGGAAAACTGCCGAGTAAGATCTCACCAGAGTTTTATTACGATGATGACGTCGAAAAAATAAGAATCTTTTGGGGATTCACCGTACATCATTTAATTCTACATAATACTAGACTAATAAATAAATATTCATAAGTACTACATATATCATTATTTACCTTTTAAATGCCTATTGTTATTAATACATGTAGGTAGCTTCGTAGTATATTTTAGTCACACCTTAGGAAAATACCCAGATTAGATTTAGTTATCGGAAATTCTTACGTCAGCTTAAATTACTCAATAATCCGGAATTTTGCACAAACGCAACGCACACAATAAAATCCTGCACCTAGAGCTTAACGTTATCGTAGCATTCGCGTTCTTCAGATAAAAACAAAGATTGATAAAAACAAAATGAGAAAATTGCTATTTACGTTGTTTGTTTGTTTGTTTGTTTGTTTGTTTGTTTGTTTGTTTGTTTGTTTGTCTCTCCCTAAAAAGACTCTGGCCCGTATTCTCATGTCATGATTAATTTAATAACGCGTTTGTTTCCATAAGATGAGAATACGGGCTTCTGATTGAAAATGACAATAATGTCCAAGTTAGTATCAGTAGAAGAAATTTTTGTTTTCCAAGTTATGAACGTGGCTCGTCGGAGGGCGCGGTTGATGGTGAGCTGGAGTCGTCGGCCAAGATGGTGGAGGTTCCGGTTTTGGCGGAGGCGTCGGAGGTTTGCGGTAATTACTAAATAAAAAAAACTATAAAAGAGGAAGCAACACGCGAGAAAAGGGCTTACGCTTGTTTCATTTCCCTTCTTATTTCGTTGATTACGGCGGAGTTTCGTTCGAAATTGTTGACGTTTTGATTTGCGAGGGGGTTCTTGTTCACTCGGTTTTGGGCCGCGGGGTCTTCGCCGTACATATTCGGACCTGGGAACCGAGAGCGATCGCTGTTTGCGGTGTTTCTGACTTGAGGCCTCCTGTAAATACGAATAAAAACCATAATTCAATTTTACAGTTTTCTATTTGTGGTTTTTGGTGTGTGCGTGTATAGAGGACGCTGATGCAATTGAGCTTTGTAAACCCGGCTTTCCACCTTGTGGTTTACGTCACACCCTCGTCACTAAATGGCGGCGAATTTAAATTTATCAAAACTGATCGCTTTGATTTAATTTGTTCGGTGTTATAACTGCGAGCGAACTGATTTTTAAATTCATCAAACTGACAAATCCAGCGTTGCCAGGTCATTATATAAAAATTTCC
This sequence comes from Serrognathus titanus, assembly GCA_039766575.1. Classification (NCBI taxonomy): domain Eukaryota; kingdom Metazoa; phylum Arthropoda; class Insecta; order Coleoptera; family Lucanidae; genus Serrognathus; species Serrognathus titanus. Next base: position 16,644,203 of record CM077911.1, on the reverse strand, counting down.
TGCCACTGTACGTCGAATTTCCCGCTTTTACGCTCAATTTCCCACATCAACAGTTCATGCCTGACTTGACAGTTCGTTTAAATTAATATCTAACCTAAAAGCTTAAGTGCAACTTAGATTTAATTTCCTACACACCTTGAAACTTCCCGCTAAACCACAACACTAGACAAATCTGACAATTCATCCACCGTGAAGTTGTCTCACCAATCGCTGCGCATGAATTTTCAGGCGGGAATTTTAAAACAAATTAAAAAGTCGTTTGGAGCTGTGTAGACAGCGTTCATTACTCAATGGCTTGATATTGCCGTCAGGTTTTGATTGACAATTATTCCCTGGTTTCAATTAATCCAGATTAATTTATTAGTTAATGAATTTAGGCTTTCCATCAGCTTGTAATGATAGAAGGTTTACATTGTATTAAACGTGTAATTTATCTCGAGTGTGTTTATTCTATTTATGAGTGACGTACCCTTTATTGAAATCTTCATATTTATCGAACGTTCCATGCTGTCGTTGTTGCTTCAGTTGCCTGCGGATTGAAAGGACGTAAACGAAGAGGACCAAAACGACGAGGATGGTAATCAAAAGGACTGCGCCTAAGACCCCCACCGCAATGTAAAAATCCGTGTCCGTCTGCAAAAAATAATAAAATTGTATTTGGAATGGCGATTGTAAAAAAAATAAAATATTTGAACTTTAAAAAAAATCGAGCAGCTTATGTGGCGACATCTTGCAGCGAGGTCTTGATTCATTGTAATCAATGCAGAGACTTGCACCAAATTTCAAAGAAAAATCAAAGTTATTTATTAAGCTTTATAGGCATTTCTTTTAAATACTAACATAAACGTTTGACTGTAAATGTTCTAAAATGTAGTGCTTTTATTTGAACAAAAGAAACGAAGCTTAAAAAAAATTCAACAGTTTAGGTGGTACTTCTAATCCATTCCAATCAAAGCAATCAAATTTCAAACAGATCAGAGTTATTTAAAAAAATGAAGAGACTTTTTTCTTAAACTAACAAACATTTAATTAAAAATGTAGTGTTTCTATTTAAACGAAAGAAATAAAACTTTTAAAAATCAAGCAGTTTAGGTGGCGACATCTAGCGGCCAATTCTTAATCCATCGCAATCAAATCAGAGTTTGATTTCAAGAAAATCAAAGCAATTCATTAAAATTTGCAGACATTCTTTTTTAAATACGAACATAAAGATTTAATTAGAAATGTTTCAAAAAGTAGTGCTTTTATTTGATCAAACTTTTAAAAATCAAACAGCTAAGGTCGCGACATCTTGCGGACAATTTCCATTACAATCAAAGTCGACTTACAACGAATTTCAAGGAAATCGAAGTTATTTATGAAACTTGTAGAATTTTTTTTAAGTAAAAATATTTTAAAATGTGCTTTTATTTAAACAAAAGAAATAAAATACAAATGAAACAGTTTAGGTGGCGACATCTTGCGACAAATTTAGTTCCACTGCAATCAAAATTGGCTTGCAACTAACTTCAAGAAAATCAAAATTAAATAACAAGATTCATAGACATATTTTTTTCTAAATACAAACATGAACTTTTAATTAAAAATGTTTGAAGATGTGCTTTTATTTGAACAAAAGAAATAAAACTTAAAAAATAAACAAACAGTTAAGGTGGCGACATCTTGGGGCCAACTTTTGTTCTATTGCAATCAAGCCAGGGATTTACAACAAATTTCAAAATAATCGAAGTTATTTAATAAAATTCAAGGACGTTACTTTTTTAAATACAAACATAAACATTTAGTTAAATATATTTTAAAATGTAGTGTTTCTATTTGAACTAAGAAATTAAACCTTAAAAAAATGAAACAGTTTAGGTGGCGACATCTTGCGGTCAATTTTTGATCCATTGCAATCAAAACCGACTTGCAACAAATTTCAAGAAAATCAAAATGATTTAATAAAATTTACAGATATTTCTTCCTTTAAATAACAACATAAACATTTAATTAAGAATGATTGAGAATGTAGTGTTTTTGTTCAAATAAAAGAAAGAAAACTTAAAGAAAATCAAACACTTTAAGTGGCGACACCTTACGACCAATTTTTATTCCATCAACTTGCAACGAACTTCACAAAAATCAAAATTACTTAATAAAATTCGAGGGCATTATTTTCTTTTAATGCCAACATAAACATTTAATTGAAATGCTTTACAATGTAGTATTTTCGCTTAAACAAAAGAAAGAAAACTTTTTAAAGAAATCAAACAGTTTAGCTGGTGACATCTCGCGGCCAATTTCTTTTGCAGCAAACTTCAAAAAGAATTAAAATTATTAATATCTGAAGACTTTTTTTAATACTAATATAAATATTTAATGAAAAATGTTTTCAAATGTAACAAATTTCAAGAAAATTGTTGTTATTTAAGTAAAATTTACAAAAATAAAATAGTTAAGAATCGCTGTTTAAGTTGGCAGTGCTGAGTTTTATTTTTAAATGGTACAATCGGAGTAACCAGTTGCTGACAGCTTGACACTGACAGCCGTCACTTTACAAGCATCATTTGACATTTCAAATTCAAATTAAAACGCTAACAACAAAACAACAAGCCATGCATTCAGTTGCAGTGTTGCAACTAGCCGAATAAAAAAACGCTCTTAATTGTATTGCCAACTCAAACAGTTATTCTTGATCGCTTTGTATTTCTCGCGAGAGTTAAGGAGGGGGCAAGATAATTGAAACGCCATTTCCAAACGTCAAAGTAAAATGGAAATTATTTCAAATTTAAAACAACAAAGCAAACAAAAGAGAAAATAATTATTTAATAAAAAATAAGTTCTAGATAAAGAAGAATAAAAACGCAATATGTAAACAGAAAACAAAAATAAGTTGTTTTTGTTTCAGAAAGAGAGCAAACTTGCCCCAAATTAAAAACAAAAACACGATAGTAAAATAGCGCAAATATTTTTTACAGCCGTCACTAAACAATTCAGATTAATTGTATGAATAAGATCGATAATGTTAACTATTTATAGCAATCGAATTCACTTCATCCGTCCCTATCGACGGACGGCATCTCCTTTGAGAGCGGATTATCCAGAGGAAGTACACTCACGACCAACTTAAACGAAGCGAAATCTACAAAATCCATCTACAATCTATCATAGACTAAAACAAAACTATAAATACGTAGTCTTAAATTAAAATTTAAGATTAATTGCTTTATATTTAACAACGGCTTGTATGTAGGTATTAAGATAACAGCGCGATAAGCTGAATGCTTCAGTAATTAATTGAAATCAAATTCGACTGCTATCTGCTGCAGCTCTGGAAATTGTTTAGCAATAATCAAGAATAACTCGAAGTGTTTATTTAAATCGAAAGTTATTTGTCACTTCCTCTCTTTATCGAATATAAGAATTAAGAAAGTGAAATTTGATTGATCGCTAGGCGGACGGACGTCATACTTGTGTTTTTACAATTTTACTTTGACATGCGATAAATGTAGATATTTTACAGTCAAATTGCTGATAAGATCTGTTAATAACGTTTCCCTGTTATACCAAAGTGCGCCGATTTTTTTTTTTTGAAAGCTTCAGACGTGAAAAGAAAACGCCGAATATCAATTCAGACACTGAAACTGATTCTACGAATTTCATGAACGCCTACTTTCAACCGGAACCACAAACAAATGAATTAAAGATTTAAAAAAAATCAATTTGCCACTGAATTGTTTAATTTACTGTACAGATACAGTGTGATTTTGAATGATTGAAGGTGCTTTGAATTTGGCGCCAAAGTTCTTAGTGTTTTTGACGTTTTAAGTGTGGCTACGACAAACAAATATTGATTAAGTATTTAGTGTTAAACTTCAGAGTCGATACGTTATTTCGTTTGTTTTTTTGCAGGTGTTTTTATTTTACTGTTAGGTACTATTCTTAGGTACATTGGAAGAAAAATGACAACGGGACAGAACCGTATGTTGCCAACGTAATAACAATTTGGCATGGCGGGAAATTCAAATTATCTTCACGTCATTAAGAATCACACTATACATTTCAGTTTTATTACTTCAGATAATAAATTAATGGCAGTTATTATTACCAATTTATAATACATAGTTTGAGCTTTCCTGTAAATAATTGTATGTGAGAACCCTTTTATTATTTAACATTTTTTTAAACAATTTATTATTGATTACTTTCTTGCTTTGGAACACATTAAGTGACAACTAAATCGTTAATCGAATTTGCATTACTTAATTAATTATTAAATTCTTGTAAATTTCAAGCTAGTTTCAAAAGAGTGAAAATATATTTTAAGTGAAAGCAAAGTAATTAAATTTTGTAAAGCAAAGTAAACAAATCTCACCACAAGAACCATGGTACAAGAGGTCCCTCGTACATTTACATGCACTATGTTTTTTTCGGTTAATAATTTAAGTATGTACAGGTAGAGGTGGTTAACACAAAACTGAGAAACAATAATGAGCCAGCCTAACACTTGATAGCCAAGTAAGATAAAGCGATTACACACGCCGATAAAAGTTTATCAATTCTCACTGTAGTTTTAATCTATTTGTTGAACAACGTTATACCAATTACCTCATGATTTGGTTAATCTACTAAACCTATAATTTTCTATTGCTGCCAAAAAAAAAATACGAAGATATCAAAAGAATCGTAAATAAATACCGTATTTTTTTATTTTTGTTAATATACCGACTGCTTTAAGTTTCTTTTCGAATGGCAGTCCTAATTTGTGTTGAGTTGACCTTCACCTTTGACCTTTCCGCATCATTGCCCTTGGGTTGAGTTGAGCTTGACCTTTTTTTTTATAAATTAGACCCAACCCAACCCAAGGTGGAAAGAATAAGGAAAATTGTTGAAAACTTTTTAATTTCAAGAGCAAAGGTGCGCATAGATCAAAGGTCAAGGTCAATAGAACACAATTTGGGATTGTCATTTGAAAGAGCAAAGGTTCGACATGGTCAAGGTTAACCCAAACCAAGGGAAAAGACAAAAAAATTGGGAAAATGTAAAAAAAAATAATTTCTAGAGCGAAGGTTGGAAAAGGTCAAGGTTAATCCAACTCTAGGTAACGAAATTTGGAAAATATCTTTAAAAATTAAAATTTTAAGAGACTAAGTACAAGAAAGGCAAATCTCAATCCAAATCAAGGCAGAAAAATTGAGAAAATCTTCAAAACATTAGAATTTCAAGAGACATGATTAAAAAAGAAATCAAGGTCAACGCAATCCAAGGCAGAAAAAATAGGAAAAATTGTTTAAAACTTTTAAATTTCAAGAACAAAGATGTGAATAGGTCAAAGGTCAAGGTCAACCCAACACAATTAGGATTGTCATTTGAAAAAAAACTTAAATGATGTCACAGAGGAAAAACAAACGCCAATCGAGAAACAATTCTTGCGCTGAAATGTGTGTGACATTAAATAAATTATGAACTTGGTGCGGGATTTTATCGCCACTCTGTATATCTTGTTTAACATGAGTTTTATTTGCATTAGAAAAGAAAACACAAATTTCAAGACAAATATAAATTTCTCGTTTATTAAAAAAAAAAATGTAAAAATTTTACGGATAAATTGAGGTTGGTTTAAGGATTTTCTCGTCGCTGATGTTGGCAACACTGCCTTAAATAAACGATGACAAAACTAACAACTAAACTTTACATTAGCGCCAGCATGTAAGTTATAGCTATTTATCTTATGATAATAACTTATATGTTTATTAAATTAAGGACTAATTAATTTTTAAATTTTTTTATCAACTCTTGGCATGGAATTTTATCTTAGCTTTACTATAAAACAGTATCAAGGAGTGCAATGACGTACTTTTCACTTAAGCTAAGACATGCCATCCACGTTTCATGGCAACAGTTGATAAAAAATTTTAAAATTCACCCGGTATAATAGTTAGTTATGCAACCAACCTCACATGTCTGTATGCAATTATGTAGACTACAAACATTGAGTCACTATCAGCGTATTTCGATTATGACTAGAAATGAAAGAAAAATATTCAGATTTAATCAAAACGTAACATTTAAACTTAAACATTTATTTGTTACGCACTTTCTGAAAGAGAAAGTTAAATTAAAGGCGACCAGTTATAGTTAAATTTAATTTTTGGTCACTGCCATAATTTTTAAATAGTCACCACATGAAGCATGAAATACCTAACGTCCACGTTTAAGAAATGTACATATTTACTACTATTTACATGAAAACAATAAAAAAAACTATCACAATCACTTCTTGATAAATTACGTAAAGGTCTTCCTTAGTCATACGTCAATCCTCAACCCATGTGAAGCGTCCATTCTTAAAACGCCAGCGATAAATGTAACAAAATATGGAATGCCAACTATAATAATCAGATACAAAACGTATGGAATAGGTGGAGTAGACCCGAAAGGAAACAACCAGTATCCCCTTCGAGTTGCATCCCTCGTGTGGTGACTCGCAAATGCGGTGAACACAATCAAACACAACTTCTGAATCTGATTTAACTGCAAGATGTACGCATACATTAAAAAAGTAACCATAACAAGCAAAGGCACACTCGAACAGTGAAGGAACGGTCGACCTTGCAAATTTGTGGCATCCTAAAATAACAAAAGCGTTAGTTTCTTCTATGCAGAAAGCTTCACTTACTTTTAGCTGAAGTGATTTGGCTGCGATGAAGTGATCCAGATCGATTAACGAGGACAGAATGGTGCAAATGAAAACCTCCAGCAAGGTACTGTAGGTCAAATGTGTTTTGTGGTACATGCGTACTATAAGCCAAGAGATTCCACCGATCATTGCGTGTGTGGTATTATCGAATATGGCTTTAGCAGAGTGCACCGCAGTGTGAGACACAGTGAAGTCTCCTAGCACAGCCACGAGTACCAGTAAACATATTAAGTAACTTTGAATGACGAATCCATAATTCAAAAACATTTAAACTAGTTTGGTTACATGCCTACAACACATGGAAGTTATATTTACAAGTCCCTTCACTGTTGCAATGATCTAAGTATATTGATAGGCGAAAGTGAAGCAGATTGAAGAGCAATCCATCAAACAAGTATGGGCAGTCTTTCCAACTCTCGATTTAATTTATTTACGACTCTCTTGCAATGCAATTGAGTATATATTTAGGCAAATACAACTAATCCGTGCGTTAAATTGTTACGCACATTGCTTATGTCTATCACTGTATGCAGAGTAAAGCCCTTTTTTTGCTTGAAGTCAATAGATGGCGCTGTTGTCAAAAGAGTTGGTTCTAATTTAAAAAGCATTAAAAATTAATTCCAAAGCAGTTTTTTGGCATTAATTAATGAATGTTTATATGAGAACGCAAGCAATTATAAATTTTCAGTTAAAATATTAAGTAATTTAGGCTCTTTAATTTGTTGAAATTGGCATTCCTGAAGTTCTTGATTAGTGAGGTTATGTTATTATAATTTAATAATAAAGTAAAAATGACCGCGGCTATTCAGAGTTTACGCTCGTTCCTCGGCTCTGCGCTTAAATTGAAACCAGCTGCTGTAATTTACTGTAAGTACCGCGGCGTAAGCTCATTACACGCGTTATAACTTTTTTAGGTTATACCAATCAGGCACTCGAGTTACAAAAGTTCGCCTTTCTTGTGCGACTTGGAAGACGTGAAAGTGAAATATGAAACCACAAATTCCCCCGAGGATTGGAAATACGTGGAACGCATACTCCCCCCCGTGACGGTGCCGAATCCACTTCCGAAAAGCGAATACCCTTCCGAGTGGAAGCCTCAAGGTGAGAACCTGGATCACCTGCCTTATTTCATACCTCGAAACAAGAACCACATGATGCCGGTGTATTTGAGGACGTCGTACAGGGGCATGAAGAAATTGACGTACGTGAAAAGAGTGCACGGCGATATCTGGCTGTTGGAACAGGAATTGCGAGAGTTCTTACAGAAGGATCAGGTGCGTCCGGTTAGGTCTCAAGTTAACGAATTGGTTCAGTTTATTTGTTTCCACGGTGATTACGTTAACGCAATTAAGTACTGGTTAGCAAAGAGGAATTTGTGAATTTTGTAGGGTGATGGTGTAAACAGATTTAAAAAATCTTGTCGTTTTAAAAATGGGGTGCATTTTATTTAAACTAAACCTTTCCAGATTGTATGCTGTCTTACAAATATGAGGCAGGTATTCCTTTATAATTGAAAAGTACAAAAATATTGCGCCTTTCGAACAAAAACAAAAATTAATGCATGTTTAAAAAGCCAGTAATCCAAAAATGCATAATTTTATAGTTTGATTTCATATGAAATGGTTCAATGCCTTTCTTGAGACAAGTTAAAAATTTTTTTAGAAACAAAATGCTCTATACTTAGACTCAATCTATACAGAGGCGCAGTTGTCTGTTATATTACAAAGTTTCTGTGCATTTTTCTTAATCACATCTTTACACTAATTCGTTTTAATTTTCATAATACAAAACAACGTTTTATTTTTAGTACTGAAAGCAATCATATTGAAGCACTTGGTTTGCAAGCGATTCCTTTATGAATTTCGAATGAAATTCATTTTAATCGTCTCATGAAAACTAAACAGACGGACCTTTTAAATCAAAGTATATTTGAAAACTGAAACAAATTATAATACTTCCTACTTTATACATAATATTAAACCTGTGTTTATGGTATAAACATTTTTTTAATCATTAACTGACGGATGTGAAAATAAAAATTAATTACGCACGTTGAATTAATATATTTGATAGAACTACATACGCATAGACAGTTTTTAATGAAAACCTTCGTAACACATACAAGTACTTGAAGAAAACATTATATTACATGATTTGTGTCCCTCGTCACAATAACTATAGCAAATAAGAAAAAGAAAACATAGTTTAAGCAACTAGTATTAATGGACCTACTTATATAGCGTTTATAAATCTTCGTTCATAAGTCTTGTACATATCAAATTATGTACAACCGTGATATACAAACATAACGTAAATATAATTATGGTTTACTTTGTAAAATAGAATCTGATGGTACTTTGCTGCAAACATGTACAGGTTATAAATAAATAAAAGAACTGTACCTTGCACCAGTCACTCCGTTTGAGTGCTGGCACTGGATCCTCCATGATGCGCAGTAGTGTGAACACAGATGGACCTACCTTTCGAAGCCATCTTCCATTCTAATACAGACATGATGACATGTGTGCAAAGATATAAATATGAAATATACAAATATAATTTGGTCACTTGTTGCAGCAAGTTTAAATAAATACTCAAAGTTATGTCGTAAAAATTAATAAAATTATTTTATTGACCATTATTAAATGTATAAAAATCATGGTGTGATTTATTTTCCATATCGGTCACCTGTGTTCACTACACTATCACAGCCTAGAGTTATTGTAGTCAACATATTTGCAACACATCTTATGCCTAGTAAAAATATTACGAACGTACTTCTCACGTCTGTGCACAGTTTCAAGCTTCTTCTTTCCCTTGCTCAGCCTCCTGTTGTTCGTTTTCACCTTGTACACCGCCCTCGAGATTTTCATCACGATTGTCCTTCACCTCATTATTTTCTTCAACCGGGTTTTCATCATGTAATGGAGTTGTATTGCCTTCTTGTCCACCTGATTCAATTTGATTTTGTTCCTCGGTTTTCTCTGTAAAGCCATCCGCGTTCTCAGAGAATTTCTGCTCGGCGTTCTCCGTGAAATTCTTTTGATTCTCGGAGAAATTTTGTTCCGTTTGTGATTCATCATAGTCATTTTCATGTGATTCGGGCTGGAACTCGAAATGATGCTCTTCACCTCCGGGAGACGAATTTCCCCATCTGCTTCTTCTCTCGGGGCGTTCATGATGGTCTACCATCGCTCCAAACTCTTCATGGCCGTGTTCGATTTTATCAAAACGCCGTCTATCATCAAACCTTCGAAGTCGAGGATGGTTTTCATCGAAATGTTGCGGTGGCCCTCTAAACCCACGAGGTCCATCAAATCTCGGTGGGAAATTAGGTCTCATTCCTCCATCCATCCACGGGGGTCCTAATAAACGTTTCAGGAAAAAAAAACCCAGTAAAGATATAAATAGGATTGGATTTGATAAAAGAGGACTTACCTGGCCTTGGCCCTCGCATATTGTGTTGGGGTCCTCTAGGATGAAACATTGGCTGCCGAACCATCATGCCTCTTGGTACGAAGCCATCTGGTCTAGGTCCTCTCATCATAGGGGGCCCTCTTGGAGGTCCAAAATTATCCCTAGGTCCATAAAAGTCCGGTCTTGGGCCATGTGGTGGACCGCGCATCATCGGCGGCTCAAAATCGTCGATCATTCTTCTATCATCTCCGCCAAATCTGTCCCTTCTGGGAAATCTTTCTTCCATAATGGGCTCATGCAACATCGGTGGCCCATCAAATTCAGCGGGGCCTTCCATCCTATGATCAAACTCAGGCATTTCCATCATCGGAGGGCCAAAATTATCCATGGGGCCTCGCATTCGGTGATCGAAATTATCATCCATCGGGCCCCGTCTACCATCAGGAGGGGGTCCCCGTCTGTCATCCGGAGGTCCATGTCTGTCATCAAGAGGACCTCTTCTCATATCGGGAGGGGGACCCCTTCTATCGTCAGGTGGGCCATGTCTGTCATCAAACGGACCTCTTCGATCATCAGGAGGGCCACGTATAAATCTATCATCGAGATCATGATCCATCATATCGGGTGGACATTCCATATCTATATCACCCAAGTTGTTAAATGAAGGTGGAGGAAAAACAGGTCTATCTAAGAGAGGTGGACGTCCTTCAGGCTCTTCGTTTCTGTCTCTGTTAGAATAAGAGCCGTCGTTAGCCATTTCACGCAATCTGTCATTAAGTGCCTTCTCACGTTCCCTTCTCTCATCCCGATCACGATCACGGTGATCTCTATCGCTCCAACGATTTGGTCGTTCTCTTCGATCGTTTCGTTCGTCCCTTCTTTCACCTCTGCTGTTATCTCTTTCCCTATTTCTGTCGTGACTGTTTCTACCTCCTCTGTCCCGATTGCGATCTCTGTCTCTACTTCGATTTCGAGCCCTATCATCTCGTTTGTCTCTTCTATCATCACTACTTTGACTGTCACTTCCCAAGCCGCCGGGATTTGGCCGGTGATTTACAACAGCATGCAACCTGTTCACCGCAGCAGTCAAATTGTCAGTACCAAAGGTATTCAAGGACGCTAAGAGCTGGTCACTAAGTGGGGGCGGATGTCTTTCGCCTTTTTCTGCGTCTTCCATTTCAACGTCCATATTTTCGTCGTGAGAATGTTGAGCGGGGACAGAAATCGGAGGTTGTGGTGGTACCACAGGGAACGTCTGTGGTAAACCCAAAAGAGGGGTCCTTATAGTACTGTCACTTGAATTGTCTTGATTTTTGTCGGACCCTGCCAGTGGTATTGGGGGTAGGGCTTGTTGTAATAAGCTTGGTGGCGCTTGGCCAAACGGTGATCCAATACCTAGCAATTGATTCGTCATTAAAGGCCCAGACAAGTTCGGTGGGGGCACTCCAATAGGCACGTTTGGCCAAGCATTACCCGGTGGCAAATTCATACCAACAGGCCCAAGCAATCCTCTGTTTAATTGGTATGGTGGAACTAGAGGTAATGTTAACGGAGGAGGTTGAAGAAGTCCACCACCGGGAGGTATCGGTGGGGGTTGACTAGTATCCACGGCACTTGTAGATATAACAGGAGGAGGTATATTGACTTCAATAGTTTCTGATATGGGAGTGCTCTTCGGAGCAATTTGTGATATTTTAGCTTTCAGCCAAGCGGGCATTGTTTCTTCATCAATTACGCCACCATCTTCCAGCAGGTCCATTTCCATATCAGGTTTTAGTTTTAAGAATGGTATGTAAGACACTCCCAGATCGCCTTCCCAATAATCCTTTAAATCTTTTCCTTTTACACCTTTGCCGGGTGCCCATGCCAACTAAATTAAAAAAGACTGTTTAGGCAGATTGTGATTGTCAATGGAATTGAAACTTACCGTAAGTGCTTTTCCATGCAATTTGTGATTTTTTAATTTAGTAAGACATCTGGCAGCGTCTTGACGTCGGTCCATCACGATAAAAGCGCAACCTCTTGGTATTATAAGGTCGATGCTAACAATTTCCCCAAATTCCCCAAACGTGTCAGACAAATCTTCTTGATGCACTAATTTTGAAAGGTGTCCAACCCACAAAGTTGTGCTGCACACTATGAAAAAATTTTATTAAGTTAGGAGAATGTTATGCGTTATGAGAATGTTAATTACCGCTTAGGTGGTCTTTTTTAATAGGCGGTAGACCTCGTTTCTTCCGTTCTTTATCCTTCTCCCGTTCCTTCTCACGTTCTCGTTCTTTCTCTCTATCCCTCTCCCTCGATCGAGACCGATGTCGCCTAGACCTCGATCTAGATCTAGAACGAGATGACCTGCGAGATCTCCTGTCTCGAGTTCGCTCTCTTGACCTTTCACGGGACCTACTCCTTCTACGACGATTATACCTATCATCCCTTGGTGAAGGACTGTGCGAATCACCATGGTCTAATGTGATGACCTGAAAAGACCTTCTGTTAAAACGAACGCTCCAAGAAGTGACTCGATCATAATCAAAACATCCTACCCTTACATTTAAACTTCTCACCTCAACATCATCATTCCCACTCACAAATTCAACTTCGGATTCCATGGTTCCTTCTTCTTGTGAGGGTTGAATGTCGTAAGATTGATTTGTTTTGTAGCCGGGAGGTGGCTGACTCAAATCAGCACCGACCGGTAAGAAATAGCCAGGTAATACCACCGGTGAATTTGTGTTGGGTTTGAACTCGCATTCAGCAGCGAACGGTAGGTTCTGAAAAATGTAATTACGTGCGGGTAATAAAGATGTTTGTGTTTAATTTACCGGCACGGTTTGAGCAAGGTGTTTGTCGAATTCTTCTTCCTGTTGCTTCATCTCCTGTAGCTTTCGTAACTTCTCCAAATCGATTTCCGAATGTGTGCCTTGCTGCATTATGGAATTCTGCAGGGTCTGTAACTGCCTGAGCACTTCCGGATTTGCAAGCAATCTACAGAAATATTATTAATTAGAAATGTATACAGTAAAAGGTCTTATAAGACATTGTCCACTTGTGGGGGGTTATAAGAAAGCTTAATATCCAAAATTTTGGTTTCAGGAAAACTGTCTGTTCATGAGAGACGTCTGCTTATAAAAGCTGTCCGTATGGAGAGCTTTCACTGTATATCTAAACTATAGATGAAGGACTTACGATCCAACTGATTCGATGGCGGAATACGGTTGATTCTGTGCATTTGCAAACTTCGGGGATATATTTGTGGTGTCTTCTTCTTCGTCACTACCATAATCGAAGTCCAAAAGCTTTCGATCGAAATGCACGGGCTGTCCTTCGGCCTTTGCGGCACTGTCACCGCCTTGCCGTATTAACAATTTGTGTAGCTGCTGAAGTTGAGCCAGCGTGTTTTGATCTAGTGTTGCCTGAAAATAAAATAATGGTTAATAAGGCTACTTACTAAGTAATGAACACTAAAAGTTAATGCTATGCTACACATTTATATATAAATAAAGATTATTATGTAATTAATTGTTATTTAAATTAAGTGTGATATTTATTTTGGTAAATGTTTGAGAATTTATTTACATTTTGGAGGAGGGTGAGGGGGGAGACGAGTCCATTTTTATTAATATTACACTGAAATTTCTTTATCCTTATATCTTGGTTTCTTGTTTGCGTTTTATTTATCTAAAGCTGAATACTTAACTAAACTGATTCTGAGACGTTAGTTGATTTCCAAAAATGTAGCTTTTTTCTTAGAAAAATTTAAAAGTAATTTGTAATTACAAAACAGGAACTGGCAACACATTAACTTTTTTTTCAAATTTCCTTTTTAGAAGCTGAAATTTACATAGAATTTGATTTATACGTGCTATTGTAAGTTATAAGTACAGATTAGATAAAGGGAAAATGCAACACAAAAGTATTTATTGTGATTTCCACTTACGTCTACTTAATAATCTATCAGAACATGAAATGAAGTGGCAAAATGCAAACTTGAATAAGTGCCTTTCTAAGTCATAAAGACCATAATAAATCAATAAGGCAAATTACATAATTATAATTCAACTACAAGCAAACTTGTACTTAAAGCAAAACGTATCAGAATCATGTGAAGTAGTTTAAATTGAATTAACTATGACGTTATAGTCTTCATCATTAATTAAATCTGAACAATATATTTTAATTTACAAATCTCTCCTATAAATTCCTTGCTCTCCATCATTAAATCGAATTTAAATTTATGTTTAAACTTAGAAATGGTGAAGTAACTGCTTTTTAATGCATCGCTATTACTTGTTTTCCTATTAGAATTGAAAATAGTTCTTATTTTAGCAATTCGCTCCCATGCCTTTAAATTCCCATCTTCGTTTCATGCATTTTCAACATGTGTAAATCTGTACATGTCAAATCCATTGTAATCTGATGACTCTTATCGCAATATAAATCCCTAAATGTCCGTCAAAGTATAGTGGCCTTGAAGACCTTTGGTTTTTATGCCCACCCCATTCTCTATGTTTCGGGCTTCGTCTAACTGTAAGTTAGGCCTGATGTTTTACTTCCTAATTGCACATGGTGTTCATTTAAGAACTCGAAAAAGCCCGGCTTTGCATTATTCTTAGGTATGTTCTTCATATTTCTATTCGCTTTCCATTTAACTAAAGTATTCTACATCTCATCTCCTAGTTCTCATTTACAGCTTATCATGAATTTTATTTTTAATAAATCAAAATTTCATGTCGCAATTCTAATTGAATTTTGGAACGAGATATGTACCGGAGTGTTATTTCCATGCTGAGACACATTGGATGTGTCAGATGTGCCTTGTGGAGGAACCTTTGTCGGAGTCTTCTGCAGTGCGGGCGAACCTAATATGAAGAACTTATTTAGACAAGTACCTAAATTAACGTAGTATGCCAAAAAGTGAAACAATTTTATAATTTAGCAAAGAAAAAAATCATCGACTGCTAATTTCATCCCTACTAATATCCTTCTCAATTTAGATGTATTAAAGAAGCTTTCGATTGTACAATGACATCAACTGAATTATTATAATTTTTTATTCAAATAATCAGAAATTCACAAAAAAGAACGTTCATGTTCAGTAATACGTATTTTGAATAAAAAATAAATAACTTTCAACATGCATCGAATCCGACGATCAAATATAAAATGAAATTGCTGGAGACAACATTTCTAATAAAACTTTGGCATACTGCGTGTTTGAATTAAAGAGAAAAGTACAAAACTCAACATAATACACACCTTTGGTCGCAGCGTTCGATGTGTTTGCGTTTCCGAGTCCATTGCTCTGCGTAGCAGCGTTTAACTCCTTGTGAATTGGATGGTTAGGATCTGCTAGATCAAACAGCGGTTGTATATCGTCCGGAGGAAAAACTTGGTTTTTCTGCCAGAGGTTCAGTACTCGGATGATTTTACTCTGAAATTAAAGCAAAACATACGTGCTTCCTCTACATTATATGCTAACTTTACCTTATCTTCTGGAGGGCATTTAAATAAATTGAGAAACGTCTGTTGCATATTTTTGCTAAACCTCGGAGCGAACACGTCTTTGTCAGCACCAAACTGATGCCTAGACTGACGAACTATCGAATCAATCACATAGAGGCCAGGCACTTTGTATTCCGGTTTGCACTTCAAGATAAACTTCTCTACACTTTGTACAACATGCTTGTAGAATTTGATTGCTTTTATAGCACCACGGGTGATGGAAGTCATTTTAGCTTTGGATATCGGAGGTTTCACTTCGTACAAAGAAGATAGCTGCAACAGAAAGCCGTGAACGCCTCCGGTTTATGAATTTCGTAGCGCACGTTGCATCAGGAACGCAATGCTCCCAGGGCTCAATGTCATCATCAACGCACAAACAGCGAAGCTGTGGGCGCACTTACCTCTGCATTAAATGCTTTAACGGCATCCATTTTGCTTATGTATTATTGCTAATCACTTCACTATACTAAAACACTGAAAACAGTTTATTTTCAATTATCTTTTTAACATAACGCCATAACATTTTCTTTTACGGCCGCCATTTTACTTAAGTGGCATCCTCTTGCATGACGTAATTGCAAGCGCGTGCCACCAAATTCCCAATAGATGGCAGCACTGTATTTATCCAAATTTAATCATTTTACTAATTTATACGTTTATAAAAGAAACAGGAATTTCGTAAAATATCGAGAAATATTATTTATTTAGAAAAAGCACAACATTTGAAGCCCCGAAAAGAAACAATAATACTGCCAACTGCAGGTTAGCCAACCTAAATCAATCTGGAGGTAAAAATTTCGTTTCTTTTAACGTTAATTTAAATACGTTGTTGAATTTAAATAAATTTAAATGAAATAATAAGATATTAAATTTATTGATTTATAGTAAAGCATTTTCTTTTACGGTCGCCGTTTTACTTAAGTGGCGTCTCTTTGCACGACGTAATTGCATTCCCGCGTCAACAAATTTCCAATAAATGGCAGCGCTATATTAAACATTAAAATACAGTGAATACAGTATTGAAATTGAAAAATTTGTTTGCTAATCGTTAACTGTTTAAATCTGACAGTGTTCTGGAGGTTTTGAAAGTGTTCGGTTTAGGAATTTCTCCTGCAGGCGTCGGCAACACTGATTGTTAATTTTATGGCATTTTCGATTGTAACTGTCACGTTTGCCGCTTTCTTTGGTATTTACTGATTTGCAAATTACATTACAAATGCACATAGGTATCATATTAAAAACTGACTGAAGTGTCGCTACTGGCTAATTACTTTTGGCGTTTTCGATTCACCCGCACCGATTGCGCTCAGTGTATTCGCATCTTCTTTTAACCTCATGTATTAGCACGAGATGAAGATACTGTGAGTGTGCACTAATGCGGCCAGTCGAAAACGCTATTGAATAAATTAAAGTGAAATAGTAAGAAATTTTATTCATTGACTTGACGTTAAGCCTTTCGTTTGACCAATCGGTTGCCAACTTAAAATGTTCCGGGTAAAATCGCTTTCCGGGTGACGATAATTCCGGGGGCCTCCGTTTTAATTTAATTTAATTATTAAATGAAACGCATCAATGTAGAAATGATTCAAAATTAAACACAAAGCGACATTTCATCGAACTGATAGAATCGGTTAATTCAAATTGAATTAATTCACTGCAGCCTGCAGTAATTTGAAAGTAAATAAAATGACTGTACGTGTGCGTTGGTTTATAATCACATTTAAAAGGTACTACGTGCTGTGTTTTTTAATCGTAGCAGCTTTTTCGCTTTTAATCAGTTACACCCTTGTAACAACGTATGTGTCTTCGACAAACCTGCAAAGACATCCCAGCAGTACACTTCCAACATATCTCCAGTACCCCACATCGAAGTACACGGAGAACGAAATTATTTCACCGAACGACATGAGCAGCGATGGTGAACTGCGGGCTAATTTACTGAAGCAAAAAGTGGAACGCCTATCGAGGAAAATTAAAAAGACGAGGTCGATAATATTCAACAGCAAATTCTCTTTGCGACCAAACTATAACATTCACATCTTTTACTATGCGTGGTACACAAATAGGAAGCACGACGGACAATACAAACACTGGAACCACAAGTATTTACCGAACTGGAAACGTGATGACCACAAAGTGTACCCCACGGGGTACCACGAGCCACCCGAAGACATCGGCTCTAACTACTACCCGGTTTTAGGATGCTACAGTTCTTCAGATCCGAACGTTATCGACTTACACATGAGGCAACTGAAAGAAACCAACGTGGGAGTGATTGTGCTTTCGTGGTACCCTCCAGGCTTCCCGGATTCACCTGTCAACCTCCTTCCTAGGCTTTTCGAAACCGCCTCTAAATACAAAATCAAAATTGCGTTACACATAGAGCCGTACGCAGGGCGAAACCCGATTAACTTGCGAGATCATTTAAAAATCTTTTTTCAAGAATATGGGAACCACACGGCACTCTATAGGATAAAGAAACCCCTAACTACTAAGGAGGTACCGCTCATTTATGTTTATGATTCGTATTTAACGCCTGCGGTTGCTTGGAAGGAGTTGTTAAGCAACAAGGGGAACTTGAGTGTTAGGGATACGGAGCTCGATGCGATTTACATCGGGTTGTTGGTGGACATACAACATCGTTACCACATTAAAAAATCACAATTCGATGGATTTTACACGTACTTTGCTTCTAACAGTTTCACTTATGGAAGTACGTGGAAGAACTGGAGGAATTTAGCGAGGTTTGCCTTGCAGAACGGTTTGATCTTTATTCCGTCGGTTGGCCCCGGATACATCGACACGCAGATTCGGCCCTGGAATTCCATGAACACGAGGCATCGAAGGCACGGGCAATATTACGACGTGGCCTGGCGCAGTGCTATAAACAATCACGTTAATTACGTTTCTATTACGAGCTTCAACGAGTGGCACGAAGGCACACAGATAGAACCTGCTCAAGCGAAGCTGGTTTCGGATTTCGCTTACTTGGACTACGAACCTGAAGGACCAGATTTTTATTTGAATTTAACGAGGTGGTGGATCAAACAGTTTGAAAAAAGTTTAATGGCATGAGTGAGTCACTACACCATTTAAAATCTATGCACAGATTATAGCACATTCTGTCATTGTACCGGGGGTCGTCAATAAAGAAAGTACCTGGAGTTAACCTTGGAAAAAAAAGAACGTATGTCGTAGCTTGCATGATCATTTCCAGCGTTGCCAGGTTGGGCGGAATTCCTACATAATTAACATTCAACTGAATTCAGATCTCTAGTCATCCAAGGAAACAAAAGTATACTACCGACCAAAAATTTGAAATCATCTTTGTTTGATTTGTTTTTCATTAATTGTGTATGTCTAGGATTTTTGTTTATATTTTGAGTGGTAGCTGCCCATTTTATTGTTAATCAAAAAATGTGAAATACAAAAGGCTCAGGGATTCACCTGGACCGTCAGAATTTACTAAAAAAATTAAACAAATGACGATCGGAGACCTACTATAACAAATTTGTTATGAGTATCAACTAATGAGTATCAGTTTTAAATGGAAGACTCAGTATATTTCCACGAATTAAGAAAAATATTTTTTCCTAATTGTTCTATTCAGTTTATCATTTGCCTATCGTTTTTCATTTTTTCATTGCATTTTTTGGTTTTGTTTTGTTTTTTTTTTTTTTTATTTTTTTTCCTTCCTTTCAGTGTCTGTCCCCAGCTTCGGTGCAACTGTTAACTCGCCATTTTATATTTTCAAAAACGTCACTTTGACAATTAAAACTCAAATTAAGTTGTCAACACCTAGTGTTGCCAATCTAATTCAAGAGTAATAGACCAATTACAAACTTAAATGATCGCGTGGTATATTTTCTTTAGTTCAATTTTTAAGAAAATGTACCGAAAACAATTGTTAAAAATACCGAGAACTTTTAATAATCGAACATTAGTACCAGTGTTGCCAATCGCTTGAAGTGAAATATCACTACAATTAAAAACAAAAGTCGCTGGTCATTTCTTTGTTGTTTTTAATTTTTTGTCCTTGCTTTCCAGTCGTGCCTCTTTTCACTTACTATTTGCTTTTTGTTTTTCATTTGTTTTTCTTTTTCATTTTTGTTTTTTCCTTGTTTTTCACTTATTTTGGTTTTTGATTTCTTTCTTCAATTTTGTTTTCCTTTCTATTTTTAATTACTTCATTTTTCTTTTGTTTTTTTCCCAATTTTTGTGCCTATCTTAAAATACAAAGGAAAATTACTTTTTTATTTTCACAACTAACGGTATGTAATAAAATGTAACGTGCGTTCAAAAAAATTCGTCATCCAGAAGGCTCTGAACTTGCTTTTGATGGCACAGTAGCGGACAATAAAACCCGGACACATCAATTGCACAATGTAAAGTAAACCTCACTGTAATATTTTTGACGTTTAAGGCATATACAAAATGTCACCGGTAATTTTGACGTTTAATACAAATTTTATTTATTTATTTTGACAAAGATTTAACCTCAATAAAAGCCTGATTTACCAAATTTGTCCAAAATACGTACGACATGTCAAATTTATTGTCCGCTACTGTATGTCGTAGCTTAGTACACACGTCGAATAACTACGATCTGTCAAAAGTCAAAGGTTTTGTTTACATCTTCGAGATATTTGTATTAAAATAATAGTTTTATTTCATTAATTACGTTTTATTATCCACTCTGTAGAAGATTGTAATTAAATGGACTTAAAAAGTTAGGTTATGTTTGTAATAAGCATACGGTTACGACGTGACTGCAGAATTTGCATTTGACATAAGCCTACTTGATTTTCGCCCTTTATTTTGTTGTGAATCGATCGAGTTTATTTTTGATTTCGATTTTATCGTTAGAAAAAAAATGTGAACGTGAAGTTGACGACATTGCCTACAAAAAATCTGGCAACTCTGATAATTTCTTATATGTCAAAAATTAATACACATATGCTTAACCTCAAAATGTTCGCGTGTGGACAAGATTCAGCTTATAATCGTTAATTTTAGTTGTTGGACAACACATATTCGTTGGAGGAAGTGGCCAACGCAAAGAGAAAGTACTCTTAAAAGAAACATTAAAATACATTGAGTGACTTTGGTTCCTTCGCATAACCTAAACTTCCAATTTTGACAGTTCTTGCGATAATCACGACACCCGTGCAGTTCAATCTATGACGCGTAACTTTTATTTCCAAGGCTGACTCGAATAAAGAAATTTTTGTTAAAGGTAGGCCAAGGAAGTGTAAACGTATGTCGTGACCTACAACACAAAGCAGTTTTAGGGGTCAAAGACCTGTTAATCAATTAAATTTCGATTTTACTTAACTACCCAAGAACTAAACAATATTTTAATGTAAATAATAAATTAGAATTTAATATCAGAAAGATAGATTAATTGCGATGAGACAGCAAGTTGTTAATTCGTAAATTGCTGTAATAATCTGAGACAAACGTTTTGTCTTCCATAGCCTACGTGGTATATAAATTTATTTCTGCATGTGCATTAAGAATTATTAAATTGTGGTGTGGAATGAAATTGTATTTAATTCGTTGTCCAAATATGTATATAGAATTTATTTCTGTTCTTGGTCACAGTTCATTGACAAAACATGTTTGGCACAGATTGTATATTTTTTCTTTTTATATCTGTGATACTTATACATTTAATGTAAAAGATTCAACTCCTGCATATGTAAATATTTAAAAATTGAAAATAAAATGTAGTAGATTAATTGTACTGCAAAAATGAATCTCTCATTGTTTAATTAATACTTTATTACAAAGATCAATTATATAAAAATAGTATATATTTTATATACGACTTAATCATCTGAAACTGAAACACTTAAAATCTCAACTGCCTGTAAAAGAATGTTAAAACTATTCGTCAATGAACTAACAAACATTGCAATAGAGGCCTTTCTTACTTGCAATACACACTGAAACATAAAGATACTTTGGCACATAAAATATTAAATAATTTCATCGATTAACACAACTGCTTCAAGTCGCTTTGAAAATAAGAATTTTGTTTGGTTTGATAAAAATTGCAAGATTTGAAGATATTCTCAGCCTGCTGCCCTAAAACTGTAACAAATTTAAAAAACTTAATCTACAATAAATAAATTACTTTACAAGCAAAAATCCATGTACATTAGCTATGAACTTATCGAAGTTGTCTCTAAATTTTAGCCGCGGTTGCCTCTCACAGTTGAGGGGGACATTGTTCATTAACTGGGTGAAAGCGGCTGCCAAGCGTTCTGCAATTAAAGCATCTGATTGCATGTGTATCAAATTCTGCACCAACATCTGATACTGATCGCTGTAGCAACAAATTAGAGAGTAAATGCACGTGCTCGCTGTGCTAATCATATCCGAGTTAATCTGGTGAGACAAAGTCAAATCCATGAGGAGCTTCATGAAAGGCATTAGAGTCCGATAGATCTTAGAGTTTTGCAAATTGTGGCGAAAGATATAAGTGGATAGTCCTTGGAGGAAATCCAAGCACGCTTGAACTATGTCGGAGCCGAATTGAGTTAGTCCCAGCTCGACGGATCTCAATAATTTATCTAATAGATCATCGGGTAAATGGCATACCTTCTCGGGGTAGATGTCGTTGATTAAAACGATAAGCCTGTAATACTGAGCGCAGAGTGATGGGTATTTAAGTAAATCAACGGTCATCAAAGGCATAACGAAGTTGAGTCCGAAAAGAGAAACGTCGGCTGCAGTTACGGTGACCTCTTCAGTCCCACTCAACGGGCTTATATCTAAACAATCTTTAGATAAAATATACGTCAGTAAATCCATTACCAAAGATAAATCTTGATAGCTGGTTTCTTCCGAGCCGATTTCCGAGCTTAATCTATTAGTATTGCACTTCGCATAGGTTTGCACTGTGGCCAAGGTGCTTTCGTACAGCCTCTTACTATCTAGTTGACTTAAATAACACAACATACATTTAGCGCACTGTCCGAACAGTTCCAGAATTAACTGGACTATTATCTGGTAATTGCTGTATAAATTAACAAAAACGGGCAGTTCTGATAAAATAGGCGCCAAGAAATCAAATAAAACTTGAACGGTGGTCATCTGCGAACCCTTCGCTACACCTATTAAGCACTCGAGGATATCGATAATCTCCTTCTTGACTTGCTCCTCTTGGTAGATTCGATTGAAATTTTCTTGGCACAGCAAGTTTTTGAAGCGCTGTTGTATGGGCTTCAAAATCTGTTCGTAGTAGTTGTTTATCTGTTGGGGCTCCGATAGTGGCCCGCCTGCTAAGACAAAGCCCTTATAGAGGCCTCTCCGGACGTTCTGGGGTAACGCCCCGGCTTCCAACTTCGCTTGCAAGTTCACCAAATTCCACAGACCCTCTGTTTTCAACACGTAAGCCGACCTGCGTGAAATCATTTGAGAAAAATAAAACCAAATGCGAATGAGGCTTACTTATGTCTGACGCAAACAATGTCAGCGAATAGATCGACCGTGTCCTGGAGTAGTATAGGTTCGGAGCTGAAATGGCAAATGTTGGATTGTATCTTCGCGAAAACAAAGTTGATAACAAAGGTAGCTCCTTCCGTGTCTTTACCTAAGGCACCGATTAATGTTGGACTTATCTGGTGTGAAATGCCAAGTTATTTTACTATGTAATTAAGAACCGGTTTGATACTTACTTCCTCGTAGAAGCTTTCTATTGGTAATAAGTATGAAAGGCACCATCGTTTTAAAAACCACATAATTGTACAACCGACTTCGGGGCTCATGAAATGTCCAAGTTTAACTTCGGCTGCCGAAGTCTCAACAAAACATAACTTTAACACGTCTGAGAATATTCTAATAGCTTGATCGCATTGATCCACGCAATCTACGTCGACGCCGAGCTGTTGTACGCCTGCCATGAATTTCAAAGTTGCTTCTAAGTTCGTCAGCGATTTAGAGCACTGCTGAATAGAATATTGCATAATTTCCGATGGTATCAAGGGGGTTTCACCCTCACTATCCATGCATAGGACGTGTCCGGCAATCAAGACAATCCAATGGATATCCTCGAATAAATTATCTAGAGCAGTCGATTCAGCTATGGACATAGCTTGCGACTGCATCGTGTGAAGGTGACTCTTAAGTTTATTTGTCCTATCTTCCAGTAAACTAAAATTTGATTAAATATAATCATTCGTTACTTAACATAAATTAATTTACCGATATATAATGGGTAAGGTATACTCTAACACAACCCTACCGAACATGCCGATCGTTTGCAATTGATCTCTGAATTTAATTCGATCGTTATCTTCGTTATCTTCGATTTCTTCGACTTCCTCGTCGTTAATCCTTCTAGAACCATCCGGTGGTGACAGGTGACATTGTAGGTACGTGTTGAATATACGAGAAGCCGACTGTAGCAAGAAATCGTTGGAAACGTCCTGAAATTCTCGCAATATCGTTGTCCAAGCTTCCAACATATTATCAAAAGATTCCAGATAATACTTATCTTCCAAAAGTTGCTACAGCAAAAATTAATCCACAGTTTTTGAAAAACAATTACAAATAAATCATACAGAAACAACAGCATGAGAGAGTCAGGAAAACCTGAGAACCATTCTAACAAACAAAAAAAAAGTACAGCTTGATTGCTAAAAACAAAATAATAATTTGTAAATTGTACTACTCACAGAATCCTCAACAGCTGCACCTTCTGCAAAGCAACAAGTTAATCTAGTAATATCATCCAAGTATGATTCTTGCAAAGCTTGTGGCAGCTTTGTTAAATCACTTGCAAAAAACAATTGTAACTTCCTAACAATATTAGATATCCCTAACGACTCTTTATTTTTTATGTTAACACTAGAAAAACCATGAAATTCGAATTTGACACTGGGACAAACGAATCTTAAATGAATAGCGTTTTCGATTCGGTGCTCTAGACCAGTGATGGCGAACCCAAGACACGCTAGCATATTTATAGTGACCCCGTAGATAATTATAAAATGAATAAAAATTTCGATTTTGTAGAAATTATTTCGATATGGCTACGACCTACTAGATTTCACGAGACAGTGTGTCTACGCAATTTATTGGTTCAGTGTTTTTCCCGGTGGTGCCACTGTCCCAAAAAAATTGAAAGCGAACTATATCAGCAACGTCGTTTCAAGAGCACGTTTTTTTCTTATTCTTTTGTTATTGTGTTTACGTAAATAAAGGCCATTACTATTATTATCATCTTATTCTCCATTATTTCTTTGTTTTATTTCGCTTTTGTTTCTTTAACGAATTCTTGCGTTTTTCTTTTGTTTTCTTCTTGTCAGTTTTTGAACCTTCAAAAAAAGCCTATCGTCTCGGAGAATCGTCGATTTTCTTGGTTCATTTGTTTTAATTTCCTGTTTCTTTTTTATTTAAGCGTGCTTTCGTTTGTTTGCGGGGATATGATGAAGATCAAAACGATCGTCAATCTTCTTTTGTTTTTCATTCGTCTTATTCCTCGTTATTTCGTTGTCGATTGTTTTCTTTCGCTTTTGTTTCTTGCTCTATAATGATTTTTTTTTTGCATTTTATTGATTTCTTGCGTTTTTCTTTTGTTTTTTCTATCAGTTTTTGAATCATCAAAGGCCTTCTTAATTGTTTTGTTTTAATTCCCTATTTTTTTTATTTAAGCGTGCTTTTATTTGTTTGTTTGTTTTCTTTTGTTTTTCGTTCATTTTATTCTCCATTATTCCGTTGTTGATTGTTTTATTTCGCTTTTGTTTCTTTAACGATTTCTTGCGTTTGTCTTTAGTTTTTTTCTTGAGAATCGTCGATTTTCTTGATTCATTTGTTTTAATTTTCTGTTTTTTTTTTTGCTCTCGTTTGTTTGTGGGGGTTATGATGATCAAAACGAGGAATATCGTCAATCTTCTTTTGTTTTTTACTCATCTTATTCCTCGTTAATTCGTTATCGATTGTTTTCTTTCGCTTTTGTTTCTTACTCTATAATGATTTTTTTCGCACTTTATTGATTTCCTGCGTTTTTCTTTTGTTTTTTTCTTTGTTAGTTTTTGAACCTTCAAAAGCCCTCGGAGAATCGTCGATTTTTTTGGTTGTTTTGTTTCAGTTTGTTTCAGTGCTTTCATTTGTTTGTTTGTTTTCTTTTGTTTTTCGTTCATTTATTCCCCGTTATTCCATTGTTGATTGGTTTATGTCGCTCTTGTTTCTTTAACGATTTCTTGCGTTTTTCTTTTGTTTTTCTCTTGTCAATTTTTGAACCTTCAAAAGCCTACCGTTGGAGAATCGTCGACTTTCTTGGTTCATTTGTTTTAATTTCCCATTTTTTTATTTAAATATGCTTTCGTTTGTTTGCGGGAAGATGCTGAAAGTCAAAAAGAGGAATACCGTCAATTTTCTTTTGTTTTTCATTCATCTTATTCCCCGTTATTTCGTTGTTGATTGTTTTATTATTCGCTTTTGTTTTTTTAACGATTTTTTCGTAATTTATTGATTTCTGGCGTTTTTCTTTTGTTTTTTTCTGTCAGTTTTTGAACCTTCAAAAGCCTTCCGTCGGAGAATCGTCGATTTTCTTGATGCTTTTGTTTTTAATTCTTGTCTCTTTTTATTTAAGCGTGCTTTCCTTTGTTTGTTTTCTTTTGTTTTTCGTCACTTTATTCGCCGTTATGTTGCTGTTGATTGTTTTATTTCGCTTTTGTTTCTTTAACGATTTCTTGCGTTTGACTTTTTTTTTCTTGTCAGTTTTTAAACCTTCAAAAACTTTCCGTCGATTTTCTTGGTTCATTTGTTTTAATTTCCTATTTTTTCATTATTTAAACGTGCTTTAGTTTGTTTTCGGAGATATGATGAAGATCAAAACGAGGAATATCGTCAATCTTCTTTTATTTTTCATTCATCTTATTCCTCGTTAATTCGTTGTCGATTGTTTTATTTCGCTTTTGTTTCTTTAATGAATTTTTTTTCGAATTTTATTGATTTCTTGCATTATTCTTTTGTTTTCGTTGTTGTCAGTTTTTGAACCTTCAAAAGCCTTTCGTCGGAGAATCGTCGATTTTCTTGGTTCTTTTGTTTGTTAATTTGTTTTCTTTGTTTTGTCACATTTCTTCACTATAGGTTTTCTTTCTCCTAATTATTAATCTGCTGAATTGCGCAGTAAAATCGATCGTCTTTTGTTTCTATTATTATTTAAATTCCATTATTTCGTTTTCTTTAAAAATTCCATTATTTCTTTTGCTTTGTTATCAATTTAATTAAATTGTGTCGTAAAATCGATAATAAAATAAAATCGATAATTAAATAAATAATAAATAAATTAAATAAATTAAATAAATAAATAAAATAATTGCCCTTTAATCGAAATTTTATGAATTTCCAGCAATGGAAAGCAGGTAAAATGAAGTGTTTTACACTTTCGGAAGAAATTGACACACCTGACCCAAGGCCCACATTACTACAAAATCTTTTACTTAAATTTGCCCCTTTGATAAAAAAGGTTTGCCTTCCCTGCTCTAGACCTCAGGAGCACTCTCAAAGTATCTCCGTCCTGTATTATTAAGTGGGGTTAAAACAAGAACGCTCCTGAACAACGAATCGAAAACGCTACAAATAAAATTAAGCATCAAATGCTTACCTACTAATTAGTTTAAGGAAATTCTCCATGTATGAACTAAGATACTGCAGCCTAGCATCATCGCTGTTCATAACACCACCGTTTAACGTCGCCAACTGTACAAGACACGTCAAGGCATGATGCGCCAGCTGATCGTGTTCACGTACTTTCCAATACACTTGAAACATTAAAGGCAGAAGTTGCGGGGCAAACATGACATCCCTCCACAATGCGCCCAATCTTAACGCTGGAGCTTGGTCTGCTTCATACACAGACTCATACACGCCTATTAATTTTTTAGGAAGTATACCTAAGTTAAGGAATAACCTACTTTAAAGTTGAATTCAGTAGTTTTTGTTTAATTAAAAGGATATGCATCGGTGATATGTAGCCCCATGTTAAAATATGTTCAGTAATCATAAGCAAATGTTCGATTAAATTGGACATATTGGAGGTGTGCGACGTTTCCGTTTTAACGATTTCAGATAAAACCTGCACGCAAAATTGAAATATACGTTTTAAGTCGGTCGCTTCAAATTGCTTCTTAGCTTTAAAATGGACTTCCCAAGGCAAACCCACGTCCGTAGACCTAACCGTGCTCGCATATTCTTGCATGAGGTTCAGGATTACCTTACAACCTAATATTTGCTGGAATTCATTTCGGATTAACAAAAAAAAAATCTGGGAATAATAACTTACTTTCGATGAATCGGCATTGATAATTAAATTTTCAACTTCGTTCAGTATATTCGAGCGTTCTTGTCCGAAATCTTCTACGCTACCCCTTTTGACCATAATAGCAATGACTTGGAGTAAACGTTCCTGCACGAACGAAGGCAATTCACGGCTTGTAATATAATGAAGCAGGTACTGACGCAAGGAGACAATGTCGGATTCTTGTAAGAACGACCACTCTCGTATCAAGGAACTCTTAAGTACTTCGGCTGCCTCAAAAAGCACGTACTCAGCCCTTGAATTTTCGAGGATTTCCCTGCAAATTGCGTATGGTGATTTGGACTTGCGGAAGTTCAGGAAAATTGCCTCGGCGTTGTGCCGCTGCTCGTTGGTCACCATATTCGGTGGTGCCTGAGAAAAGAAAAATGTTTGTAAGACGCGATCACAAGAAGGGGTCGGTGATGCGTTACCATGATGATGTTCGCGGCGCTTTCCAGCTCGGTTATCAGTTGCTTGTTCATTTTGGATTTTATTCGATTTAAATCAAAAGTAAACCTTTGTTTACATTTAGAATTCACAAAAAAAACTTAACTTCATATAGGTTAGGATTCAGGTTATATACATACTTCTTGTTCAGTGCTGCCAATCGACCAAGTGTACGTTTCGGGAGATAGTTGAGGAAAATTTCGGTAGATGTCTTTGAATTTGTCCCAAATTTGTAAAATATGTGAAGAACTATTTACATTGACAATTTATTCATTAATTAATTCGTGAAGTTTTTCATGAATTTCTTCGTGAATTTATTCATGAACATATTAGTGAAGAAATTGATGAATTTCTTTTATCCTAATGGCCGTTACTAACATACGTTGAATTGAATTGTTTACTTACGTTTTCTTGTTTAAATTTATCCCTGATTTTAGTAATTTTAGGGATTTTCTATGTCAAAGAGGTCTTCAGTGAGGGGTTCCTATTTTTTGCGGGTTGGTAACTCTGATTATCACCTCACAACCGGCAACGCTGCCGTATGTATTTTAATTAGTGACAAAATTAGGGGGAGGGAAAGAACGTATTGAATTTGATTTTTAAAAATTTTCTGCGTTTTCGCGGAATCGTAGATTATAGGCAAACATGACACTTTAAATTTTGGCGCCAAATTAATTTGATTGTACTACCAACATTAACACGGAAAGTATCTAATCGTGTAAATTTCATTTCAAAATGAAATAAATAGGTAATTTGCACTTGATTTTCAAAAATAATTAATACATTTTGATTTATTAGTTACAACAAGAAAATAGCACTTTTCCCCCGTAAGAGGGCGTGCAATTTTGAGCTTTATATACGTTGACGTAAAGCTCAATTTCGAGAAACTAATTAATTCACGTTTAGTGCGGTGTGCATCAACTATTTTACGTCGCATCCTTGAGGTTTGAAGTTTGGTAACGTCGGCCGCAAGTAGTGATTTCTCGAAAGAATTTGTGCAGAGTCACTTCGATTTCCAATAATCGCCATGGCCACTAAAGCAGTCTGCGTATTAAACGGGGAAATCGTCAAAGGCACGGTTTATTTCGGCCAGGAGGTAAATATAAATCGTCGAGAGAAACGCCGGTGGTGTTTTTATTATGTCATAATAATTACAGAATGAAAAAGCGCCGGTCATTGTAACAGGCGAGATATCAGGTTTAGAGAAGGGTCTCCACGGTTTTCACATACACGAATTTGGAGATAATACAAACGGCTGCATCTCTGCCGGGGCACATCTCAACCCCTACAATAAGGAACATGGAGGTCCGGATGCTGAAGTACGTCACGTAGGTGACTTAGGCAACATCGAAGCCGGAGCAGATGGTAATGCCAAGGTTAACATTTGTGATAATGTTATTTCCTTGCAAGGGGCTCACAGTATCATCGGTCGCACTTTGGTAGTGCACGCTGATCCCGATGATCTGGGCTTAGGTGGCCACGAACTCAGCAAAACAACTGGAAACGCCGGAGCTCGCTTGGCTTGCGGTGTCGTTGGAATTGCCAAGCTTTAAATATCATCATTCCGAATAAAATGTTTACTATATAGGAACATAATGTGTAGGCTCGTTTCCCTTATTTTTTTTTTTTCATTTCTGAAGGGTGTAATAGTTTCCTTTTGTTACAAAATAAAATGGTTTCAAAATTCCTGTTTCTTTTTCTAATTGAATGGGCGCGTTATGTAGAAGGAATATTTGGTTTTTAGTAATCAAAAATCGATAATCTATTTTTAGATTTGTGGCCGTGAAGTGTTGATATAATTAGAACTCAAGAGTATCCGTACTCAGAAGTTTGCAAACAAGTTGTTTACATAAAACTGTTAACGATGATAACAATAACCACATCGGTTATTTTTTTTTAAAAACAAAATTCCTTAAATTTTGTGGTTTCTAACGAATGAATAATTCGAGGAAAATATGAAACCTCAATAAGAGTAATCGCTTTTTTTCAAAGGAGCGCCTTTTAATCTTTCATGGTCACAGAAGATGGCGCATGCGTCTTAAAAGGAAACCAATCGCCAGTGTTGCTAGACGATCAAAATTTAAGTCACCAGATTAACTGATGAAAAATTACCTGTTACCAACCGTATTCTCATCTAATGATTAACTTAATAACGTATTCAATTTCAAAAAAAATCGCTTCCTTGTATAATTTGCAAAAGAATTTCATATTTTTATCATTAATTCCTGTTCTTGTGTTTTGAGATTTTAGAAATTCAAAAAAGGGGTAAGTTTTTCTAA
The DNA here is from genome assembly GCA_039766575.1 of Serrognathus titanus. Taxonomy (NCBI): domain Eukaryota; kingdom Metazoa; phylum Arthropoda; class Insecta; order Coleoptera; family Lucanidae; genus Serrognathus; species Serrognathus titanus. Next base: position 16,613,566 of record CM077911.1, on the reverse strand, counting down.
ATTTTTCAATAAACCAAAATTTTTTAAGGTACAGAGTTCTGATGAAGCCCAATAAGGCCGAAATACATGTATAAACTCTTTCCTAACACTTTCTATACTGCCAGTTACACAATTTTAATTAATTTTCGTATTTAATTTCCATGGCAACGCAGATCTGTCACTCTCTTACACATTAAATTGACATATGGCTACGTCGTTTCTTTGACTTTAGTTAAACATGACTTTAATCATAAGATCAGAATACGGACCAATTTGTTTAAATTCTTTACATTATTATTGAAACTTTAAAAACTTACAGCGCAATTCAGCGGATTTGTAATAAATAATTTTTAAAAAAATTGAGAAGTATTATGACAAAACAAAGAAAACAAAATATTAGAAATTCAAAAATAAAAAATAACAAACACAAACTTTTTCACGACACAATTAATTAAAAAAAAAATTAAATAGCGATGAGAAAGTAAAAGAAATAATGGAATTTTTAAAAAGTACGAAATAATAACGTTTAAGTAATAATAGAAACAAAAGACGATCGATTTTACGACACGATTTAATAGATTTAAAAAATTTCGAAAAACAATTTTTGAGACGAATGGTGACGAAATAAAGAAAACAAAACAATAAAAATTAAAAATAACCAATTAAAAAAATAATAATAAAAACAAAAGACAACACAATTTAATTGTATGTTGATTAATAAATTTAAATAAAACAATTTTAAAAAGATGGTCACCTAACAAAGGAAGCAATTGAAAAATAATCAAGTTTAAAAATATGTAATCAAATTTTAAAAAATTTTTAAATAGTCAAATTTTAAAAAAATTTAAATAATTGATTTTTTACAAATGATAAAAACAAAAGACAATCGATTTTACAACACAATTATTATGTATGTAAATTAACAAATTCAAAAAAAAATTAAAGAACGATGACAAAACAAAAGAAACAAAACAATAAAAAATTAAAAATACATAATCATAATAAAATATAATAAAAATAAAAAAATTATCAAATAAATTAAAAATAATAGAAACAAGAAACAATCGACTTTTACACAATTTAATATGTAGATTAACAAATTAAAAAAAAAGAATAATTTTAAAAGAATGGTGACAAAACAAAGGAAACAAATTAATAAAAAAAAGACAATCAATTTTCCTGCAACACAATTTAATAGATTTAATCGTTTTCAAGACACAATTTTTGAAAAAAATGGTGACAATACAGAATACAAAATAATAAAAATTCAAAAATAATAATATTTAACAGTAACAATAAAATTTTAATAAAATTAAAACAAAAGACAATCGATTTTAGTACACAATTTACTAGATTAATAAATTTAAAGAAAAAATTTAAATGAATGGTGACAAAATAAAGAAGACGCAATAATAAAAGCTCAAAACCAATCAAAGAAAACACAAAACCAAAGAATAATAGAGAAAAACTAAAAATTTTAAAATGTTTTGTGCTCGTCCATGTGTAATTTCCTAAATTCTCGGAGATTGCTCACGTTCCTGATGATGATATGTTAACCGAAACTGGTTGAGTTTTTTTTTTTTATAAAATATTCTGTGTAGAATAAAAGGATTCCAATTCTTCAAAATTATATTTTTAAAAATATATGAATTTTATATTAATATATAAAACAGTCTAGAATTTACAAGATAAAAATAAATAGAAGTTACTAAATTAGTAATTTTTTTATTATTATCTAGATTTCGCGAGAAAGTTCCAGAAAATCCCCATTTTTTTTAAATTATCACCAGCAACAAAAATCACTAGATCTGGTGATAAACAACTGCCGATTGCCAACGTTAAATACCCAAAAATTAGTTGACATGTGCACCTAACCTAGAAAAATGCTTCCTGTAAGTGCCGGTTTTTTTTAAAGTTTAAATATGTAAATATCATTTCAAGAGAACCACGATGTATTGCCCTTCGTGTCAAGCAAATAGAGTCCACAATAAGCTGAAACTGCGACAAATTAGTTTAACCTCTGCAGTATACTTATGCGAAGATAAAAATTGTCCGTACCCCAAAGGTTACGATTGGATTGAAGTGAAGAGGTCTTTAGATGAACTGCTGTACGAAAAGCAACACTCAACGAGCGATTCTGATTTAGATAATTGGTTAGAAGAAACGTTCGAAAAAGAAATGAGCAACGTCGACGTCGCATGCAATAATGTTACTAACACTAACGGCGACAATTTCTTGGCTGAAATCTTTAAAGAAATGGAGAGTGGTACGGGTAACATTGAACAAGAAAGTGTGAATTTGCCATGCATAGAAAATGTACCACCAATAACTAATCAAGTTATTGTAAATATGGAAGAAAAAACGAATAAGTCTTCGTGTGATTATTTAGAAAGTATGTTTGATTTTGATGAGAATTTTGTCTTAAATTACAAGAATAGTTGATAAATTCCTCAATAATTTATTGTACTTTGCTTTATTAAACTAATTAGTGTTTGTACTTGTCTCTAATTCAATTATATACAAAAGTTTAGGTCTTCCTGGTTAAAGATTCTGTATCTCTTGACGCAGATTTATAGAAGTTCAACAAAAACTGGCTTTAATAAATTAAATATATTAAATCTATATTACAAAATGAATTAACAACTGAAAAGTTCAAAAATCTACTCATTTGGTTTTAATTTCACCAAACGATTTCTGATCTTTTATATCTGTTGTTGAACGTAGAGTGTATACTCTTGTCTTTTCCCTCGATTCCCTTCACGTCTGCAATTCCAGGGCTGGTGTTCCGAATCTCGGAGTTTATTACAGATTTTGCACTTCTCACGACATCATCGTTTCCAAAACTTGGTCCTCTAAACGCACACAACGTTTGTGAAAGTTTTGAATCACTCAGTAACCCCCCAGTAGAACAACACTGACTATCCTTCTGTTCTTCAAGTTTAGTCTTTTTGCTGAAGGTGGCGTCTACATCTTCCGGAGTAGATTCAGTTCTGTTTGTATCCGTGATAGCCAGCTCAGGTTCCTTCTTCATAATTTTTAAATTAAAATACCTTATCTCTTGATGCTCGGGTACTTCACGGTCAAATATTTTCAGTTTCTTAAAAAATCGTCTCTTAGCCGCCCTCTCCCTGTCCGCTTTTAGCCTGACTTCCCTCTGTTCGGGGGTTTCCACGCTGCGCCTTCTTGCAGCTCGAAGAACATCAATCATTTTCCTCTGAGCCCTCTGCTCAGGGGTTTCGTTCCTTCTCCTAATGGCAGCCCGCACAGCGTCGTTGTACTTTCTTATTTTTGACTGAAGTTCTGTTTCTTCTCGCCGCCGCCTCGCTGACCTAAGCAGATCTTTCCTTTTCCTCTCCGCTCTCTGTTCAGGGGTTTCTATGCTTCGTCTGTAAGCGGCTCTCAATGCATTCTTCAAGCGCCGTTCTCGAGTTTGCTCTTCCGTCTCTAAACTCCGTTTCAAAGCTGCACGAACGGCACTTTTATATAACCTAGAAACGATTTGCACAGGCATTTATTAAATAGAATGTAATAAAGTCGTTACCCATCTTTCCTTTCATGTGTGTGTTTTATTCGGCTGGTTTCTTCATCCCTATCGAAGATTTCTTTTAATTACACGTTTAATAAAAATTGGAAATGCGAATACCTCCTCTCTGGTCTTCTTTCTTCTTGAGTGTGATTCGGGTTTTTATACATAGCTGTTTTGTTGGCAGCTCTTGTTTCCACATTTTCCAAAGCTTGCGACCAAGTTAATCTAAACGTATCATGCGATAGTGATTTCTTTTTCCAAATCAATTTTTGCCTTGCGATTACTAAGAGTGGCAACATTGGATTATTAAATTCGTTAGAATCTTGGCCTGGAAGCAATCGACTTTAATTTAATAAAAATTTATTGTGTTTTACGTATACGTTACTGCTGAGGTAATCGTGGTCGTTAAGGAAATCATTGTTATCTTGGTAAGGCTCCGCTTTTATATGCGTCTCTTCGAACTCGGTGGAGTCTTCATCGAAATGTCCCTCCAGGTCTACCAACATAACAACTTTCTTGTCTAATAAAATTCATATTGATATACTTAGTAATTTTACCCGCATCAAAAACTTCTTTTTTAATTACGATATCCGACCCAGTAAAGCATCCGATGGGAATTACTTCATGCTTCAACCTGAAACCTAACTGACGAATTTCTATTGAAAACTACCCTGCTGAAGAGTTTACCCCAGCGACTTGTTATTTGGGTTGATGAAATCGGTGGTTTCAAAATGCCTGGAGCAAACCGTCCGTTCGATGAAAGGCAATCTACCACCGTAAGCGAAATCTTCAAAGTACTCTGCCTTGCCACATGCTTGCACCCACCGCATGCACCTGCAGAAACCGGGTAGTACACAAAATTAAGGTTAGGTATTTAACTTACAGATCGAAATCAGTGGGGAATGGATAAAACGTTTCTTCGGAATTTTCGTGCGTACTCTCACATCCTGATACGGAACAAGCGAGCATTTCAATTCGGGTTGAAATATTGATCGAATGACACTTTTGACCTTGACGCTGATGGATGGACGGACAGTACAAATCAATGTTGCCACCACCATAAAATTTACTACCAATTGGTACTTAAATACATACTTAAATTAAGTGCGAACGTATTGATCTTGGCGACATTGCATCTAAATTCTGATTGGTGCAATTTATTTAGAAATTTTAAATTGAAGATTTAATTGGGCTCCATAAATACTGAATATACAGAGCGATCAATAGTTTCGTTTTCCCTGTGACTTTAAAAGAAATTAAAAATGTACCTAATCGTCTGTTTTTATTAAATTAAATAAATAAATTATGCAGAAACAAAAAAAGAAATTTCAAACGTCAAGAAACAGTGCCTGTCAATTAATTATCTACTTGACAATACATACCTTTCAAAAAATTTATTTAAAAACTGACATACCGTCAGTGTTGCCAACCATTGAGAATGGTTTCTCCCTCACATTGGGATAAACATTACCTTATGTGGTTGCTTTTTCCCTCAAATTGTAATTTTACGCTATTTTTATGCATTTTTGCCTTAAAATTTAAATTATTTTGTCTTCAGAAATTCCCTCTTCTTTAAAAGAATCACTTTTTTCAGTTTTAACGCATAAAAATTCCCACAAAAAGAAAATTCTCACGAGTTAAATAATTCTAACCTATTTTTAATAAAACATTTTCACACTATGAAAATATTGAAATAAATACGTGCCAGTTTTTGTCGACATTTCCCGTTTTTATTGATTTCAGCTGTAAAGGAAATGAAGCACTAGAAAACCAATTTTAATGATAATCATAGCAAATGATCAAAGTGTCATTTGGAAGGGTCACTTTGACAATTCAAACTCAAACTAACCTGTCAACGGTTAGTGCTGCCAATTTAATTCAAAATTCATAGCCTACTCTAATTATAAATTTAAATATAGACAAATTTTTACATATTTTTTTGGAATTAGAAAGAGAATATCTTTCTTAATTTCAGAAAATATACTGAGCGTTCGATTTAAAATAAGAAAGTTGATACTCATTTGTTAGGTTTTCGATCTTCATTTGTTTGACCCTAAAACTTTTATATTTAACATTTTTTGGTATGTGTTGGTACTTCATTTTTTTAATAATTTGTTTTTATAATTTTTTTTTTAATTTCCTTTTCTACTCACTATTTACTTTCATTTGTTTCAGTTTCTATTTTAAAATTCGTTTGTCTTTTGTTTTTTCTTTAAAATTTTACATTCCTGTCAGTTGCCTTTTGTTTTTCATTTTTTCACAAGCTTCATTTTTGGTTTTTGATTTTCTTTTGTTTGTTTTTTAATTCTTTCCTTTCCGTTCAGTTTTTCATTTGCTGTCGGCCTTTCTTTTAATTTCATTTCGTTGATATTTAAATAGGAGGTGGTCATTTGTTTAATTTTTTGTTTTCTTTTCAGTTTAACTTTCAATTTTTTTTTTTTTGCTTTTTATCATGAAATAAATTTCGTTAATAATTGAACGTCGTTCGTCTCTACTCACTTTAATTTTAGCAATCCATTTTTCATTTGTTTTCCTCGAACGGAATAGAAAAATTAATACCTGCAATAAGCTACGCCCTACGTTTTGCTTGAACTTGCCTTGTCAAAGAAGTCAGAGTCTCGGCTAACTAGATGTGAAATTTAAAAAATCGCTCAGTAGGATAAAACACATTGTTTTATTGCAAACTGCGTATTTATGATTTAATAAATTTAAACTTGAATGTAAATAAATTATTAAACTTTATTATTCACGTTGTGGTTAATTTATTTTTAATTTGCATCAAAATACTTTGTAAATTTAACTTTCTTTAACGATGATTCCTGTGCTAAGGTTTTCTTTCGAATTCTGCTTAACATTTTAGTTGCCGGAAATGAACGTGTTTTCTAATTTATTCTTCACATTAAAAAAAAGGTGTAGGCAATTAATTAATAGATTCTATTTGTAGGCATCGAACCGAAAAAAAGAGCTTCAAAAACCGTGCATTCCTCGACTGAAAACGAGAAAGAAAAACTCAAGTGCCCGGCCAACAAAAGAAGAAAGCACGCGCCGGTCACTGTTTAGCTGCTCAGAGAGCGTTTGAAAAGTAAAATGATCAAAGTGGTTCAAGAAACGGTAAGTGGAGCGGCTTGGGTGATTCCGAGCGCGCAGACTTTCGCCCAATGTCAAAAATCTGATCAGTTCCACCACCTTGGCCGTGATGCCGTTCTTTTAGATTGTCTACCACATATAAAAGCCCATCGGCGAAGGTGAGGAGCATCAGTTTTGCGATTGTAACTAAGCTTGCGTTAACAATGTTCAAGGTAAGTTTTGAGGCAAAAAAAGCGAAAGGAAGAGAGAAACAAAAAGACTCCACGGTGTTTTCTTTTTTACAGTTCGTTTTAGTCAGTACTTTGCTTGTTTCCGCCGTTAAACAGGCCCATTGTGGAACAATTTCTTTGGGTGGTAAGTTATATTTTATTTACATACGTTCTTAATTATTATACTTAAATATCTAAGTAGTAAGTGCGGAGTAATTGGAACGTAGAAGTTCATGTCCCAAAACATTTGCATGACGCTGTACAATAAGATCTGTCTGAAAACTTTTGTACGTAGCTGTACATTAAATTGATTTAATATTTGTTTTAAAATCGCGGAAGTTCTTGTAAAATGCTTAAGTTAGAGTTAAGCACCTACTTAGTTTGCAAGGAAATATACGTTTGCATATATCGGGTGTTCAGTTTGAAACGTTCACAAAATCATAGCAGTTACGTTGAATTATTTGAACTGTCCAATTTGACGTGGGTTATAATGATATCAAATTAATTTGCCTAACTAACATGATAGCCAACCTACTAACTCAAAATCACGGCCTACTGCGACATTAAGTAGTGAAGGAATTGGTAATATATAACGTGTTCAATTTCTAACGATCGCCATTGCTAACGTTTTTATTTTTGAAAATAGAAATTCGGGTAATAATTTTCATGCTGATTATGAATCTCTAATCAAAAAAACAATTGCTCTGCTAGTTGTCAAAATATTTGCACGACCTTACTTTCTTTAAATAGCAATGCTGTAATTTTTGTAAGCCACCCGGTAGAGATTTTCTTTCTCTTTACAGCGACACCAAAATTTCTCAAATCGGCTTACAAAGTAACGAAATATTTGAAGAAAATCAGTCTCGAAAGAGTAGGCCATGTTCGTGCATTGAATCAAGTTGCCTAGGTAACTGACAAATGATATCGATCAAATGCGCATCTAAACAAGAAATAAACAAAAGAAAGCGTCGCCGCTAGCAATTTGTTTGTTGTTTACGCGCATAGAGATGTCATTTGTCAATTGTTTCGACTTCCGACAACTTGATTTTATACGTGAACGTGGCCTACTCATGTGGAACTGTTTTTTTTTAATTATGCTATTATTTTGTAAACAAATTCAAGTAATTTTGGTACTTATTCATTCTAATTAAAACAAATTCAAAGGAAATTAATAACGATGATGCTTTCTTTCATTCATTTATTATTTATCGTTAGTCAATTGTTTAGGCAACTTGATTTTATACATGAACGTGGCCTACTTATTCGAAATTGATTTTCTTGAGTTATCTCGTAATTTCGTAAGGAGATTTCAAAAATTTTGGTACCACCATAAAGAGAAAAAAATCCCTACTGAATGGATTACAAAAACTACTAGTTTGCTATTAAAAAACATACGGTTGCACAAATATTTCGACAATACTGCAATTGCTTTTTTGATTAGATTCAGGATCAGCATAAAAATTAGATAATCTTTGCTGGTTTAACCGAATTTCTATTTTTTTTTAATAAAGAAGCTGGTAATGTTGAACAGTTCAAATTGGACAGCTGTATGGGGTGATAAAATTATTAAATTCGTTGTCGATTTATTTTTTGCAAAAAATAAGCGCTTATAAAAATTACAGATTCCTGTAATGAATTAATGAATTACAGGTTTCTGTAAAATTGTTAAAAGCGCTTTGGCGTTAGATTTGAATTTTGTGAGTTTTTTAATATGTTTAGGAAGACTTACTTTTATCCCCCCCCCTTTAACTATAATCTATTTAAAGAAGCTCAAACCAAAACTTGAACAATTATAGAAATTTGTAAACGTGAAGGTTTGACCGACTTGTTTTTTTTGCATAAAAAATTAGAATGGCTGTCGCTTTAAAGGAATTAATCTCTGCCTTCCGTAAATGTAAAAAAAAAATGATATGAGTAGAAAGTACACGCCTGTTTATCCACCAGACCGAAACAAATTGGTAAAAGGATTTTTACATCTCTCGCTCACGCTCTTCTTTGAAATTCATTTCCGCTTTTAGACCATGCCCTCTACATTCCGTTTATTTAAAAACAAATTAAAAACGCAAAAAATAAAATAAAAGTAAAACGTCTTGATTAACAAAAGAAAAAAACTTTCCAAGCCACTTCTTCTCGAGCATAAATTGAAACGAAATTGAAATTCGTTGAGTTGTGCCCCCGGGCGGTAATTAATGTCATCATCATCACCATCATCAAAAAGAAACGACCGCGAATAACTTTCACTGTCGTTTCTCTCTGAGGAGAATCAAGTTCGACGCAGGCGATTAATAAAATTAGAAATTTAAGAAAAAACTTGCTTTTCCTTAACTTTTAAACTTTCAAGTCGTTTTGATTTTAATTGTTATTGTTAGGCGGTGGTTTGCCTGGTTTGTCAGGTCATGGCCTAGGCGGTTTATCCTTAGGAGGCGGTGACTATGGGGGCGCAAGCTTCGGCGGCGGTCTGAGTGCGCATGGCGCTTCCGCGGCGACGTTTGCTGCCTTGGGGGCCCTCGACGGTGGCGGCGCAGGATTGCAGCAGAGTGGAGGATCCGGAAGTGGAGATTATCACGGAGGTGTTAGCGTCGTTGGAGGAGGATCCTCACAACAAGGGCAATCGTTTGATTTAACCGACCAAGGTATTATAAAATCATTCTAAATTTCCCTTACAAAATTGATTTATGATTGTTTCTAGGTGGACATCAGCATCACGGTTTATTCGGGGGTAGTTTCATTTCGGCCAGCCAAAGCGGAAAATCTGGCAGTTACGCCTCCCCCGGTGGAGATGAGGGTGGATACGAGGGTGGTTATGGTGGTCACGACGGTGGTCTTAGCTCGTATTCCGGCCTTTCTAGCTACGATGTGGGACACGATGGAGGAAGCAGCGGGGAAATCAGCGGCGTCCTGGCATCCAGCTACAAAGGCGGAGACATTTCCGGAGGAATTTTCTCCGGCGGACATTCTCTGGGCGGCTACCACTGATCACTAGCAAAGAAAACTCCACTTCCGCGAGAAAATAGCTAAACATGTTGACGCTGTTTTCGCTTGTAAATATTTATTTTGTTGTTGTTGACTCCTTTCATTGTTGTTGTTCTTTGTTTTTTAATTTTTTTTTTAATAAATCCTTTCCATAAAAATATTTCTAACACTTTTTTTAAAGAATAGTTCGAATCGCGACATCCCGCGATCACTTTTTGACACAACATTGTATTAGGAAGTCTCGAGCTACGCTTCTGCTGACGAGGCCCCGAATAGGACAGAAACAGCTCTACAGAAGATTTGCGATAAACTTTTTTTTTGTTATTTTTATTTATGCGTGACATTTCAGTTACATTGGACAATATAAAGAAAGAAACATAATTATTAAGGTGTCCTGGTTACCTTCGGACGGGATTGGAAGACCAAGTTGTAACACTCACAATGAACTGTACAATTAGCTTCGCTCGTACAGTATTCTGAAAATATTGAAATTATTAAAGTTTCACTTTAAAGGGGCTATTAAAAAATCGCCCAAAATCTGGACATGGGCTTCGTAAGAGAAAGCAGAAATTATTGAAAGGCGTTTGAACTTCCCGCGCGCTAGATTATTTTTAAAAGTTGGTACTACGTTTTGTACTGTAGGTAGTTACGAAATTCTCTTTTTTTATAATAATAACAATAACAATAATCATAATAAAATAAGGAAATCAAAAAGCAAACAACTATAGCATGGTACTAAAGAACAGGGTTGCCAATAGACTTTCGCAAAATTCTACTCAACCTCAAGGTGAGGTGCATCAGTTTTACGATTGTTACTAATCTTGCGCTAACAACGTTCAAGGTAAGTTTTGAGGCAAAAAAAGCGGTGTTTTCTTTTCTACAGTTCGTTTTAGTCAGTACTTTGCTTGTTTCCGCCGCTAAACAGGCCCATTGTGGAACAATTTCTTTGGGCGGTAAGTTATATTTTATTTACATACGTTCTTAATTATTATACTTAAATATCTAAGTAGTAAACGCGGAGTAATTGGAATGTAGAAGTTCATGCCCCAAAACATTTGCATGACGCTGTACAATAAGATGTGTCTGAAAACTTTTGTACGTAGCTGTACATTAAATTGATTTAATATTTGTTTTAAAATCGCGGAAGTTCTTGTAAAATGCTTAAGTTAGAGTTAAGCACCTACTTAGTTTGCAAGGAAATATACGTTTGCATATATCGGGTGTTCAGTTTGAAACGTTCACAAAATCATAGCAGTTACGTTGAATTATTTGAGTTAAGTTAGAGTTAAGCACTTACTTAGATTGTAAGGAAATATATATACAGTGACCGCCAAAAAGTTCGCACCATATAGGGAAATTTTTTATTTTTGATTTTTTTCAAAAACTTTTTACGCCAAAAATTTGTGCACGTTCGACAACCTAAAATAAGCAAAACAGATCTGGTGAGCAGTTTTTATTGTGGCCAAAAATGGCGCCTATTGAAAACACGAAAACTGAAAAATTGTTATAATTTTGAATTACTGCATATGTGAGAGGAATTTTTAGCAGGGCCTGATGGGCTTTTTCAAAATGTATCGTTCAGTATTCAAACAACATTTCCAACACCATAATATTTTGAAAAATAGAAGATTTTCCATTTTTTAAGTTTTCTTCGAGATTTGAAACTGTGAATGAGCATTCGGATATTTAACCCCTACGAATAGTCAGCTTATTAATTTTTTATCATAAAAATTATCTAAAATATTCTAATTTGTTGTAGGGTTCTAAAGTACAGCACGAATAAGAAAATATGAGACGGTTTTTCAGGTTTTTGGTGCAATGCCTTTTTCGCACGAAATTTTCTATTATCCTTTTTTATTCCGACATGGTACATTTCTAATAAACCCATTTTAACATAAATACACAAAAAATTCCAAGAATTACATGAAATATTTGCTGTGACTTCATTTAAAATGGTTAATACAAAATCGATATTTTTATGCCGTTTTTTGAGGTGGCCATGAAATATTTATTGTCAGAAAATTAAAAAAAACGTTATGTTACAACGTTGTTTACTTCTTACATTTATTAAAATGGGCTACAAATGCAATAAACAAATACATAATTATTAATAAATGAATTTGAAATTATCAACTCAAAAAAAAGATTTAAATTATTTTAACAGTCGACAATAGTGAGTACTGTGAATAATGTCCGATTATAAAAAAAAAAACATTACAATTCAACAAAACCGCCTTCCTGTTCTATGCACAAGACAGTTCTAACATACAACTCCCTGGCCACATTTCTCAAAAAAATGGATGAAATTTGTCTTGCACATCTTCTTATGGTTTCTTCCAGCTGATCAATGTTCCTAAATGGACGATGCTTGTAAACTTCATTTTTCAAATATCTCCAAAGGAAAAAATCCAGTGAGCGTGGTGGCCATGGAATATTTGAAAATCATCCTTTCCATCTGTCAGGAAACAATTGATCTAAGAAGTTCGGAACATCAAGTGTGCTATGAGCAGGGGCACCATCCAATTGAAAGAACATATTCCTTCGTACTCTTAACGGTACATTTTCAATCTCATCAAAAAATTCATTTTCCAAAAAATTTAAAAATCTCTCAGAGTTAAGGTTTTCTCTAAAAAAATATGGTCCAATGATCTGATTATTCAAAATGCCGCACCAAACATTGATCTTGAAAGAATATTGGTCTTGTGCTTGCACTGTAAAATGCGGATTTTCATCTGCCCACCACCGACAATTTTGTGAGCTTGCAATACCGTTAGAAGAAAAAGTGGATTCGTCACTAAAAAAGTACATGTTTGACGAAGGATGTTTGCTCTTCCAATTGACCTTGAAACCAAAAACTAAAGAAAAAACGTACATTAAAGTCTCGTTCCTTCAACGTGTGTGTGAATAAATTTTGGTTTATACGGTTTGAATTTGTTTTTTTTTTTTTTTATTTTTCTTGTAGACGTCTTTAAACGTTACAGTTGCGTGCTATATTCGATACAGAAATTCTGGGAGTTTCAATAACGTTTTGTATGACTTCAATCTGTGTGTCTTCATTAGTAATCCAGTTGCTATGTGGCTTTTTATAGGAATTTTCAACAGATCCTGAATCTTTAAACTTTGTTAAAATTCTTCCAACTGTAGTAGGCGAAATATGTTTGTTAGGATGTGCTTGACTAAAAATTTCAGCTGCTTCTCTATGCAATTTATAATTATCGCCGACAATCAAAACAATTTCAATTTTTTCTTGAGTTTTTAATGAGGCAGGTATATTTTATAAGTGAGGATGTCTCAGATGTAAACAAAACTTGACAATTATTAAGAACTATGCAATTGTTTTTTTAATTTACTGACAGTAAATATTTCATGGCCACCTCAAAAAAACGGCATAAAAATGTCGATTTTGTATTAACCGTTTTAAATGAAGTCACAGCAAATATTTCGTGTAATTCTTGGAATTTTTTGTGTATTTATGTTAAATTGGGTTTATTAGAAATGTACCATGTCGGAATAAAAAAGGATAACAGAAAATTTCGTGCGAAAAAGGCATTGCACCAAAAACCTGAAAAACCGTCTCATATTTTCTTATTCGTGCTGCACTTTAGAACCCTACAACAAATTAGATTCTTTTAGATAATTTTTATGATAAAAAATTAATAAGCTGACTATTCGTAGGGGTTAAATATCCGAATGCTCATTCACAGTTTCAAATCTCGAAGAAAACTTAAAAAATGGAAAATCTTCTATTTTTCAAAATATTATGGTGTTGGAAATGTTGTTTGAATACTGAACGATACATTTTGAAAAAGCCCATCAGGCCCTACTAAAAATTCCTTTCACATATGCAGTAATTCAAAATAACAATTTTTCAGTTTTCGTGTTTTCAATAGGCGCCATTTTTGGCCACAATAAAAACTGCTCACCAGATCTGTTTTGCTTACTTTAGGTTGTCGAACGTGCACAAATTTTTGGCATAAAAAGTTTTTGAAAAAAATCAAAAATAAAAAATTTCCTCATATGGTGCGAACTTTTTGGCGGTCACTGTATATGCTTATATCGGGTGTTCAATTTGAAACGTTTATAAAATCATAGCAGTTACGTTGAATGATTTGAATTGTCACAATTTGACGAAGGTTAAAATGACATCAAATTAAATTTGTCTAGTTTAACATACTCAAAATCACGGCCTACTGCGACATTAAGTAGTGTAGGAATCGGCAATATATAGCGTGTTCAATTTGAAATGATCGCCATTGCTAACGTTTTTATTTTTGAACATAGAAATTCGGGTCATAATTTTCATGCTGATTATGAATCTCTAATCAAAAAAACAATTGCTCTGATAGTTGTCAAAATATTTGCACTACCTTACTTTTTTTAAACAGCAATGCTGTAATTTTTACAAGCCATCCGGTAGAGATTTTCTTTCTCTTTACAGCGACATCAAAATTTCTCAAATCGGCTTACAAAGTAACGAAATATTTGAAGAAAATCAGTCTCAAATGAGTAGGCCATGTTTGTGCATTGAATCAAGTTGCCTAGGTAACTGACAGATGATATCTGTCAAATGTGCATCTAAACAAGAAAAAAACAAAAGAAAGCGTCGCTGCCAGTAATTTCCTTTGAATTTATATTAATTAGAATGAACAGTCTTCCAACTCATGGCTTATGCTGTACGTGCTATGTTCATTGAAAGACACCAAAGCGTATTCCACCAAATAAATATTAATAGGGAATTAGTTTAATTGGTTATATTCAATCCGCCAGAAACGTAGCCTAATTTTTAATCCGCATCATTTTATTTAATAATAAAACACTTCAATTTAATAATTAATAATTTGAAAAAAAAATTGCTAATGACAATGCGTTTTTTCGTTTGTTTGTTGTTTACGTACATAGGTAGACATCATTTGTCAATTGTTTCGACTTCAGACAACTTGATTTTATACGTGAACATGGCCTACTCGCTACTGATTTTTTTAATTATGCTATTATTTCGTAAACAAATTCAAATACTTATTCATTCTAATTAAAATAAATTCAAAGGAAATTAATAACGATGATGTTTTCTTTAATTTATTTATTGTTTACGTACACATTAGCTGTATATTGTTAGTCAATTGTTTAGCCAACTTGATTTTATATATATGAACATGGCCTACTTATTCGAAACTGATTTTCTTGAGTTATCTCGATATCTCGTAAGCAGATTTAAGAAATTTTGGTATTCCCGGAAAAAGAAAGAAAATCCCTACCAAATGGATTACAAAAATTATACATTACTATTTAAAACAAAATACGGCTGCACAAACATTTTGACGGCTAGGAGTACAATTGTTTTTTTTTTTAATTAAATTCAGGATCAGCATAAAAATTAGATAATTTTTGCTAATTTAACCGAATTTCTATCTTTTTAAAATAAAGAAGTTGGCAATAGTGAATGGTTCAAATTGAACAGTCTCTATAGGGTGATAAAATTCGACGTCGATTTTTTTTGCACAAAACAAGCGCATAATTACAGATTCCTGTAAACATTGCAGTTACAATTTTAAACGTGAAGGTTTGTTTAATTAATCGTTCTCTGTTTCGTTTGTTTTTGCACGACGTGTTTCAAATATGTAATTTTTTTTCATATTATTATTATTTGAATATCCTTATTTATCGTTGTGTTTTCTTTGTTTCGCCTTCATTCTTTTCAGATTGTTTTTTTTTTAAATTTATTATTAATCAACTGTAAAATCGACCATCTTTTGTTTGTTTTTCTTCCAACTTTATGTATTTTTAATTAATTTTTCACTTTTTTTTTATTCAATCCTGAATCTAGTAACGAATTGGGGGATTATCTATGTTGAAAAGGTATTTCTGCTTTTTGCGTGTTAGTAACACTTATTGCAGGCCAATAAGAGCGAGGTTAGCTTGCAGTAGTAGCCATTTTAGTGGCCACTGGTGTACATACTTACCAGTTACACAGAGGTTTCGACGCAGAGAATGTAACAGTTCATTGTAGGATGGTTGAACATTAACAGGCGTTTCTGGTTCTTCTAGTTTGGCGGCGAGACCAGAAGACAAACTGAAATTTAAAAAAAAAAAAAACAAACTAGACAGTTTCGCGCAGGGAAATCCCAAACTATCTTTACCACATACATCGATTTTCATCCAAACCAAAGAAGAAGCTTACTTGAAACTGTGAAAATAAATAAAACCCTATTAAATCGACTGCTACGTAAAGTGCACTGCAACAGCTACGATCAACAAACAAAAAATACAAACACTTTACTTTGGTTTATTTCGACAGCAACTGTTGCATTGTTGTTTATCTGTTTCCAGCTGGTCGATGAGCGTTTTCATTTCCTCGAAACAATCGCACCTGTATCGGTTTTGAAACTGGTGAGATTGGTTCGTTTGCGTCGTACAACTGGAAAAACTTGGAAGATCATTGTTGTAACATATCTTGTAATTCTTATAGAAAACGCACGGGTTGAACGCCTTGGCTTGATCGGCTCGAAAACCCCTCCTGTCCTGTATGTTTATGCACTGTCTTGTGTAGGAGCATGGAAAGTCTTCTGTAAAATGCTTGCGCTGAAAGTAAATCGAGCTCAGCTCCGCTGCATTCAACTCAGTCCTCCCCTTGAACTTCGCAGGCTTCGGGGAACTCCTTCTGAACGTCTTTGATTGCCTGGCACTGCTCGCTCCTTTGGCTGCGAGCAGATAATTAAGCTCCGAATCCATTTTGCTTTCTTGATGGATGGGTCTATCCGTCTTGTATAAAGTATCCACGGTTTTATTATTAGCCTTCGTTTTTTTCGGATGAGGCCCAGAGGTTTTCTGCTTTGATTCCTTTTTCTTGTTTTCTTCAACCCGGTCTTCAACTTCGGCTTCTTCTTCTAGCGGTTCGTCCACGTAATAATTTCTGCAAGTAGTGCTGAAGCTAATCTTTTGCAGCGGAGTTACAGGACGTCGAAAGCAATCCAATTTATAAACGCCAAGGACTAGAAAAAGAAATTGAATAGGCGAAGTTTGGGGGCGAAACAAGAAAGAGGCACCTTTGTAGTAATCGCATTTTTTGAACTGCTCCAGAACGAGATCGCTGTTGGGATCGGTTAAGTCATATGCGTCCAGTTCGGGTTCCAGGTGTTCAACTTCTTCATCTTGGTCTAAACAATCGCAATCCGAACAGTAGCTTTCCGATGGGTCCAAGTTCAAAATGTTCTGAATGATTTCCATCTGTTGCCTCACATCTTCTGATTTGCCCTGGTGGAAAAGTTAATGACGCCAGATGGGTTTAACGTGAACCCCCCACATACGTACTTTTATTTTTTCCTCGATTTTCACAACGAGTTTTCGTGTGATGGCCACCGCACGAATTTTTGGTTCGATAAAGACGCTGTACATGGCACCGTTCAAGTATGGCAGGCACTCATCGTGATCGGAATCGAGGAACGCAAATATAAGGTCGATCACCTTATCAGGTATGAGTTTCAGTTGATCCCTGGCCTCTACATGAAGACATAGATTCATAAAGAGCGCGGTTGTATACTCCAGACAGTACTGAGATAACTCGTTGTGCTTGGCCAGTAAGAACGATACAGTATAACCAGGAACGCCTGTTAACACAAAGAAATGCAATTTGAAGATGTGGCCTAAACTGAAAGGACCCACCAGCAAAAATCATGGTTTTCCTCATTTGGTTTCGCAAGCTTAATTTCTGCAACGTAACCAA
Organism: Serrognathus titanus; assembly: GCA_039766575.1. Taxonomy (NCBI): domain Eukaryota; kingdom Metazoa; phylum Arthropoda; class Insecta; order Coleoptera; family Lucanidae; genus Serrognathus; species Serrognathus titanus. The sequence goes on along the minus strand of CM077911.1, from coordinate 16,596,072 downwards.
AAGGTGGCAACGGGTTACGTCGTTTAAGGAACACTTTTGGCCATCTTGCAGTAAAAGAGGGATTAAAACGTTCGCAAGGAAATGATCCCCTTTGCACAGATATTCCCTGCCTAACGTTAGGGAGGCCATAGTATTGACAAACCTTGCCATTCCTTCCTGAAGACAAGGAACATCAGCAAACATAATTACCAAATCGTCTCTTAATATCACCTGTAAGTGATGATGATGTGACTTCTCTTTCTCCGGGCAAAGAAACTCCTCAGCTATACTTCGTGATCCCCCGTGCAATCCCAGCACGTCACTTTTGCTATACTCTTTCATAATGACGTTTCTGGCTTTCGGCTTTGCAGAAGTCAACCTCTGCAAATTACTTACACAATTCGTATTTCTCTGCAATGCTTTTAATAGTATTACCCAGCGGAGGGCTCGCAGTAATTTTCTGTTGATTTCGGGATCCCCCTCTTGCAGGTGTTTCTTCAATTTCGGGTAGTCCAGGCACAGAAAGTCGGTTTCTCTTTTGGGCGGTGCTTCCTTAAACGGAGGAGGAGGTTGCTCTTTTCCACCTCCATCGATTAATGGTGATTTTAAGAGAGATTCCGTTGGCGAAGTGGAATATGCTCGTGGTTTAATCGGGGCGTGTTCCTCAACTATTTCGCGGGATTCACCTAAATAAAATTAACGTTTCGATAAGGAATTTACCCAAGCGTGTGGTGGGAAGTACCGAGTACTCACTAAAAACACGATTTTCTATTGTTCTTAAGATTTCTTCAACTGTATTCTTGGGGCTTAAAGTTTCCCCTTCACGTCCCCCCAATTCTTTTAATTCGACAGTTTCGATGGAGCGATGGCCTACCGATGTCTCGTCTGTTTGAGTAAAACTCTGTCGCTTATCTGAAGTTTCGATGGAACGGGGGAGTGTCTCCACGCTCTTTCTGGAACCTTGTCGCAGATCAGATTGTCCTCTTTTGATACCATCAACTGAGAAACTCCCCTTGGAACTTCGTTGGATTCCACTGGAAAGAGTGGAACCTTGTTGCACATCAGAATCGCCCCTTTTACTTCCATTAGCAGAAAGACTTCCCCTAGAACTTCGTTGGACTTCACCAAAACCACGTCGCACGTCAGAATCGCTTTTCTTGATTCCACCAGCAGAAAGACTCCCCTTGGAACTTCGTTGGACTTCACTGGGAAGAGACTGAACCAATTCTGTTGCTTCCAGCGGTGTGATGACATCGGAAATTTCCTCAGGGCGTTCGTGAATGATTTCGATCGGAACTAAATCCGTTCCTTGATCGCTTTCAGTGTCAATTGAGTGTTTTTCAGAGCAGGGCCCAACGCAAGAATAAGGGCAGCCCTGCTGAATAATAACATATTCATGTGCACGATTCAGTAAGATACAATCCTCGGAGCCCATTTCGGAACATACTCCGGTGCAAGATGCATGACAAATACTGTTTCCACCTTCAGTTGGCTCCTCTGCTGTTCTCTCTTCTAAATCGCCCTCAGTGGGTCGTTCCTTTCCATTTGTCGGTTTGTCGATTGAGTCTTCCTGAGTTATTTTCTTAATTGAATCACCTTTAGTTGGTCTCCTGGGTACGTCATCCTCTTTTGAACAGAGACATGCTTGAAGGTGTAGGGTTGGAGCTGAGACAGTACGAACCTTTCCATCTTCAAAATTAGCGCGACACTTGCTTTCGGTAATGAAGAGCGAAACGTGTTTGGTTGAAGGGTGGGTTTCCGGCATCGTGTAGACGGAACCTTCTAGTACACACGATTTATCGGAATTGCTGATGGGAAAGTCGGTTTGGACTTGGCTGTCGGCGTCGGGGATTTTTGGATCCGCGTGGGCTATCCTCACGATTTCGGTGAAAGAGGGCCTCAAAACTACGAGCCTGGCCTGCGCCTCCTTTATGTGGGGAATTAGCTTGCCCCGGCTTTCCCTGATTAACATGCCGCATGTTTCCGTGAATTTTTGATTTTCTAAAAACTAATACTGATGATAAATTACTTCAAGAGCCAAAGGGTATCTTAAAAGTAACGAAGTTACATACCAAAAAGATAGTTTTCAAAATTCCTGCGAGTGATTCTGGATTTCTACAACGACAAAAAAGAATACCCAATAGTAATGGATAAAAAAGAATTTTCTTTTTAGGTCTAGTACTTACGAAGAAGCAATCCCACCGTCCATGGCATATTTTATGGTGTTTTCAATTTACATTTCCTCGAGACACGTGCACCTTTCGTGATGGACGAGGGATCCGTTAAAACTGGCGCGGCAAACCAGAATTTGACATCCGCAATCAATAGGAAACGTCATATTTGCATGTTGCGTGCGAGCCCGGCCCACTTCGTAACAAATTCCATGATTTATTCGCCCCGATACGGCCCTAGAACGAACCGCGGAAACGTGTTTGAAACTCGGCGAATTAGCTTATCGCTTTTTACGCTTATTATACGCAATTTCCTTCCTCCCCCCCCTCCGGAAACTAGACTTTAAAACAAACATAGCTAATCTTCGTGTTTAACTACAATTTAACATCGCGGTCATTAAAATACAATTATTAAGAAGTGAGGGAAATGAGGCTTTCAAATGAGAGTACAACGTACACACTTAAAAAAAAAATCTAATTATTTAATTTATTTAATTTTGTTCCGAGTTATATTTGTGGGAAATAAAAAAAAAGAATAATAAAGATTGTTTGCGTGTCTTACGAAATGAGAAACTCCGGATGGAATTGCCTCAACTACAACCTACTTTATTTATTGATGTCACAAAGTAAGTCGGGAACGCGCTCGTGAATTTCATATTTATAGAAAAGTCGATATTTTCCAGATGTTTCGCTAAAAAATTAATAATTTTCCTTGTTCGAATCATAAAATTACGTTTTTGTGTATAAAAATTATTTAAATAGCGGTGTACTTGTGCCAAACATGCCCCAAACTCTCTGTGAGCTTGTTAGGCAGGTGCGATCGACTTACTAGATGTTTTCCTTCGCCATTCGTCTTACAAAGTAGACCCAGTTTGATATGAATTCGAAACATAATCCGATACATAAGTTCTCCATCTCTCACGTTTGGACTCATATACACCGTGAGGCGATTCGAACCCACACCTATAGTTGCCCAGAGAAGCGCTAAGCCTATTTATAGTGAACCCAACCAACTCGACTATGCAACCATTTAATACAGAAATAATTCATTATATTTAAAAATGTCTTAACAAGTTCACAACCAAAAGTTCAGGACAGTCTAACACTTTGAAAAGTAATCATTAATGTCAACCGGTTCGTTTGTTTATTGGTTTTTCACGGCCAGCTTAGACAATTAGTCAATTAAAAGAAATAATTCAAATAAATCTTTGTCTTAGAGTCAAAAATAAATAAAATATGAATAAATAAAATTGTGGCTAAAAATGTCATTGTACAGAGGATGCTCGAAGAATCAAAACCGACTTGCAACAAAATTTTTAATAAATTTTGGCATTGATCGACATACAACGGAGTGTCCTGCTTCTCAGAATTATAGAAAGAATCAAACCAAATAAAAAATTCCACTAATTTCACTTAAAATCGCATAACTTTTTGAATAGACCTTGTATGTTGCGGTGCAATTCAAATTCAAATATTCCCGCCAGGATGCGCTCGCGTCGTTCATCCGTCACTTCCTGTACAGCGTCCTTTCCTATTCTCGGTCGATTTTCGTTCGGCCGTAAACTTATGTGCGTAAAAGAAAACTAATTTGTTCAGACCATCCGCTGAACTTACCCTTTGAAAATGGTGCAGAAAAAGGTACGTGCAACATATTTTAACTAAACACCAGTATTTTTTTTACGCGGGGCTTGTTTTACGTGTAAAATTTCACATGGTTCGATTGACCCAAAACATTAAGGTTATTACCTCTCTCAAGCAATCCAGCAATATTTGTTGCAATTCAAGCCTAATTTCAACGATCCGTAAAAAACTATAATCAAAAACGCGTTTTCTTTATAATACAATATTTTGAGGTTATGTTATAAAAATTGTTTTCAGTAGTTTTTTTTATACATTGAGGTTATTCCTTTTCTAAGCATAATACATCAACAATCAGCAGAGTTTGTTGCAATTCAAGCCTAATTTCAACGATTCGTTAGAAATTATGGTCAAAAACGCATTTTTTTGGAACACGCAATTTTGACTTTTGAGGTTATGTTTACAAAATTTGTCTTCAAGATGATACAGTATTTGCTATCTGATAGTAAATGTAGAAAAATCCTAACTACCACACAATTAATTCTGATTACTTTAATACCGAATCAAAATTCAGCCCGTTTTGTAGTGCTTTTATCATTAATCCATTTTATATTTCAGCCGAAGAAGAAGGTTGGTAAGAAAGTAGCAGCGCCCCCTCTCGCTGTGAAGAAAGTCGAGCAGAAAAAGGAGGTAAATCCGTTATTTGAAAAGCGACCTCGTAATTTCGGAATCGGTGAGTTGTATCTACCCGCGTGCTTTCGTTTTCATCAATTCATGCAAATGATGACACCATTTAATGCAGATATTTATAATGTTGAGACAGAAAATCGAGCTTTTTAATTCTGATTGCGCATGCGAACATCGCACGCAAATGCTTTTGATGAGTGGGTCCTTGAATGTAATGTTATTTACAGGCCAGGACATCCAACCACCACGGGATTTGTCTAGATTCGTGAGATGGCCCAAATACATTCGCATACAAAGACAGAAGGCTGTCCTGCAGAAGAGATTGAAGGTCCCTCCTCCAATTAATCAATTTACACAGACTTTAGATAAGCAAACAGGTTAGTTAGTTTTATGCCCGTAACAGTAAAAACCTCTCTTAGACAGACACCCACCATAACAAGCAAATTGTCCTATGAACAATTTGGAGAATTAAAAACTAACCATACAAAACATCTAAGAAACGTGTCCCCCTAAGAGAGACTCCTTGAGGGTCCCTTATTAAAGGAAGTACTATGATACGGCCATTAATAAGCCTAGATATTGAAAATCTAATTTACATGATGATTTAAGTATTTGCTATCCAAGTTGTTGTGTGGAAACCCAAATTACTACCACAATTTTTTTATGTCTGAAGTTCCATCATTTTTTTAAAATTGGTTATTGATTAATTGAAACCACGGCTAAAGAACACTGTTTTGTTTTAGCCACCCAACTTTTTAAAGTGTTGGAAAAATACAGACCGGAGACGCCTCTACAAAAGAAAAATCGTTTAAAAGCGCGTGCCGAGGCTAAAGTCGCAAAAAAAGAAGAGCCCCCGACTAAACGCCCCAATACGTTACGAGCTGGTTCAAACACTGTGACAAAACTTGTCGAGCAGAAGAAGGCGCAGCTTGTTGTATTGGCTCATGATGTTGATCCAATTGAGGTACAATACTTTGATGATCTCTTGTACTTAAGGTTTATTTAATCACTTACATGATGTAATGAATTTCTTCACCTGAGCAATTGCAATGTTTGCAATTATGTAATGAAGTCGTTTGACTTCTGATATTAAAAGATCTTATTAATTTTTCTTTTTGTATGTGCTGATTTAATTGATCGTTGAAATCTTGTTGCAGCTCGTGCTGTTCCTCCCAGCGCTTTGCAGGAAAATGGGCGTACCTTACTGCATTGTCAAGGGGAAAGCTCGTTTAGGTCTGCTTGTGAGGCGCAAGACTTGCGCGGCTGTCGCTTTGACTCAAGTCGACTCTGGCGATAGGGCCAACTTCAGCAAGATAGTTGAAGTAATCAAGACGAATTTCAATGACCGCGCTGATGAAATCAGGAGACACTGGGGTGGTGGCATTCTTGGATCTAAGTCTGCCGCTCGCATTACGAAACTTGAAAAGGCTAAGGCCAAGGAATTGGCACAGAAACAAGGTTAAATCTGGCAGTACTTGTAATTGTTTTATTTGTATTGACGGAAATAAAAAAGTAATAATTATTTTTTTGCACCTCTTTTAATCGCTTGTGTCTTTAAATGGGTTTTAAGTTTTACCAAGACGTACACAAAAATATAATTTTTAAAGGTATTCGTAAGCTTGGTTCTAATTATAGAAAAAAATGGAAAGTTGGTAACATTAACAGAGGATTTTTACTTGCGAATGTTGGCAATCGTGAATCAATCACAGTATAATGGCGTTTTCGATCTATGTTTTCGATTACCGCACTCTGAATATCTCTTGCTATTACATGAGATTAAAAGAAAATGCAAATATACTGAGTATAACTGATGCAGGTGATTTGCGAACGCATAAGTAATTACCCAGTAGCGACATTTCAACGTCAGTGTCAAATTTGACCGCCATACTGCTTTTAGTTCGCGCATCTTGTAAATGGGAGTTTTATTTTTAGGTTATGTTGGATTCAATTTTGTGGTTTAATTTTGGATCGTTGGCTTCCTTTCCATGCTTTTCCAACGTTTTATTAAATGCATTGTACTTGAATGTGATTCTTTGTTTGTTTCGTAATGAATTTCCGGGTAATTTTTGAAAATTGCGCCTTGCAATTGACAACTAAATTATGACAAACAATAATTTGATCAACAAAACTTTAAATACAGTACCAATCACTTTTATAAGGCGACATAAGAACAAAAAAATCACAATTAGTTTTTCATTACAAAAGTGAATGGAGCCCTAATCACTATACTAAAAGTAAATACGCTGTTAAATACCGACCTCCATACGTCGTTACTGACAGATTCAGATTCAATATTTAATTTCAATCGTGGTGAGTGTGTCACGACTGGAATGATCGAATTATTGATACAAAAGATTCGATCTTTTTAGGTATCAATAAAATGAACGAATGACACGTATCTAATGCGAATTCTCCTTCTAACTTCAGCCCTTGACAATTTTTGCAAATTAATAAGGTTACATGTCGCTTATCAAAAAAAAACATGAATATAGAAAGACACAGTGACTGGGACCCAACCAAGGACAACGAAAAAGATGGCCTAACATCCACTGCGATCAACCGCATAAAAAGGCAAGACGAACCGACAGAGGCACACACACGATCTTTTACTGTTTTGATTCCGCAGGGATTTGATGAACCTCTACACTGAACCACCGCCGGGAATATTCGTTGTTGGAGACGAATCAAATCTGAAGTTCATTTATGTGCTGATCATAGGGCCGATGGGCACGCCGTATGAAGGTGGTTTTTTTTATTTCATCTTGAAATGCCCCAATAACTACCCCATTGAACCGCCCCGTGTTAAACTGTTGACAACCGATGGGGGAAAGGTTCGTTTTAATCCAAATTTGTATCGCAATGGCAAAGTTTGCGTTAGTATATTAGGGTAAGTTGCCTCTCTGCCTATAATTAAGAGCATGTAATAAAAAGATATTGGGAGGACTTGGACGGGGCCTGCGTGGAGTCCAGCGCAGCAACTATCGAGCTTATTAGTGACGATCCAAAGTCTGCTGACGGAAAAACCGTATTTCAACGAGCCAGGATTTGACACGGTAACTCATCTTGAATAAAAAGTGTTTAATTCGTACGAGTGAATTTTAGGAAACGGTACCTGGGGATTCACAACGCTATAACGAGCTGATCACTCATGAAACGTTGCGCGTTGCTGTCTGTGGGATGGCGGAAAATGAATGCAAATTGACCATACCCGAACAACTACAGAATGTGATAGCACAATCGTTTCATAATTTTTATGAGCAATACCTGGATATTGTCGAGAAGAATTCACAAATGACTGGCAAGTCTGTGGTAGTAAGTGTGCACAATGTTTTTAATCTGTGAATGATGGAATGTTTATTTTAGAATCCCTTCTCTGGAGAAACTGTCATCCTTAACTACGGTAAGATCTCTGAAAGGTTAAAAGCTATACATGCAAGGCTACAAACTTCAAAGTGATGTACCTGCAACGCATACCTATTTTATTTCAATGCGACCATAAAGTTTCTTTTTTATTCTTTATTTAGAATAGATTAAAATATGTTTTAATTTTCTTTTTGTTGTGCATTCATACAATTTCAATACATGCATAACGTTTGTTGGTAAATCTGTAATTATATTGTTTATTTCAATATTTATGTCAGTCGTTTCTTAAGTATCTACAACTTGTTATTGTATAGAGATGTTTTTATATAAATATACATTAAGAAATTAGTTTTTAATAATACTGGTTTTAATTAAAGTTGATTGTGTTCAAAAGTAGCGCGGCAAATATAGTTCCACATGTCACCACTTAATTCGACGCTAGCGCTAGTGTAAAAATGAAGAAAATTTAAATAAACTTTGTAATTTTTTAAATAATAATAATATCCTCTATTGTTAAATACTTTTCAATTAACAAGAAATACTAGGAGATAAGTTGTAACAAGAAATTATGGTTAGTATAACTATTTAACAGTTGGTATTACTTCATAACGTTGCTATATTCACTTGACGTTTAGCACTTTTGACAGCTAGTAAATTTTTTCCATGTTTATTTAGCAACGTAATCCCTTTACTCTCTCACTTAAATAAATACAATCCATGGCCGTTCGAGCGAGACGTACAACGCAGCCGCACCAAACCTGCCATGGTGTCGGAAATTTCATTGAAGTTTTATAAGTGAAAGGACCCAATATCCAACAACGGATTCAACCTGTTATGCTTTCCCGTACAAGAACTAGATCGTGCAGTGGGCTCTCAGATCTACTCTGAAGCGAAATCTCTGCAAACATATTCTTTTCCAGAAACGCAAAGTATTAGCACAACATCTGTGTCTTCCAATAGTAAGGTTAGTTGCAAAGAATTTTTATGTAATATCTTGGTATTGATTGATAACTTGGCTGAAGATAATATGAGAATTTGTATTTTTAAGTTAAGAGAGACTATGCCCTTAGATTATTATAATAATCAAATTGGATTGTTCCTGTAACTCGCTCGTATTAAGTTAACTGGGGCCCTCATAAATTTGCTTTGTTATTGTTGGTGTGGCTGTTACACGTAGATTTGAGTTTCACATGAAATTGCAGAAAATTTTGAAATCGAGTCAATTTAATTATCCAAGTTGATTTGCTGTCATTAAAGAGAATGCATGGCAAGCCAATCCGTAGTCATTGAGGTATTTATTGTAGGTACTACAAATTATTTAAAGAACAAGTAACATAACTTAGAGGTCACCAAAGGTGATAATTATCACAATAGAATATTGTTATATAATTGAGTTGTAGGTGAACAAATCAGAGTCACCCTACAAGTATGCTTAGGATTCATTTTCTACGAAAGCAAAAAGGGTTATCCTTATCCAGGATCTACTTGGCGCAATTTTATTACGTAATCCAATTTCTTTTTCCTTTCGATTTCATTTTAAGTGCGCTTTCTTCTTTGTTAAATCTTAAATAAGGTACCTAACGAGATAAACCGATCTATTTTGGTCTGTTTCTGTTGTTTTGGTCAAGTTTATTTGGTTTCATGTGCTCGAATTAAAGCAAATAATCTACACAACTTTATCTACCACAACAGGGCACGATGGGCAGATGAGAATGGTGAGAGAAAAGGAAGTGTTTTGCATTTGATTTATGTTGTTTTATGTGGTGTAATAAACACTATTATTAACCATAGAAAAACTTAACGTTTTATGGCTTCTTTGCAATAGTTGTGGTTTAAAGAAGCCAATTTATTTTTTCTGTTTCTAGTTCCCACAAGTTGCTTTTCTAGTAAAAGTTCTCTTGCCTGCTTCCCCTTCCCCCCAGAAGCAATAACTACGTACATTATAGATTGCACATTAACAATGTCGAAGAGAAATTACATATTACGATAAATTATTTTTTGGAAAATATTATTTTGGTTTTGAAAGTGCTTCAAGCATTTGTTTGCAGCATTCGATATAATTAGAGTTGATTTCCATTTATCGTTGAAATTTTACACGTTTTCCACTGCGCAAAAATTTCCTTGGTGTGTACGTGACTACTGGCGATTCGTAAACAGACAGATATTTCGTAATCAAATACGTTCCTAGGTATCACATTTTTATATTTGTTTTCTTTTTGCAGCAATAAAATGCAGGCCGCGTTTATTAACATCCTGATGGAATACAATTTTGTTTTAAATTTCGTAACAGACTGATTACTTTTATTTTTGAACTGTCGCAATAATACAAGGTGGTCAAGAATAACTGTTTGAGTTGGTAGTGCTGGTATAACCGGAGTAACTTCCGGTTGTTGACGGCTTGACGCTGACAGTTGTCACTTTACAAGCGTCATTTGTTTTATTCACATAACCTACAATCTTGTCTGTTGCTGTTCAGGTTATGTCAGATCAACGAAACATATATCCAGTTACAGTGTTGCAAATAGCCAAATAAAAAAAGCTCTTAATTGTATTGCCAACCCAAACAGTTGTTCTTGGCCACTTTGTACATTTATTACTCTGTCTCTAGATTCATAATTACAAATGGTACACAACTAAGACATGTTTTTAAATTCGATTTAAAGCAGCTGAGTCAGTTTCATCAGGTCAAGTGACTTTAATTAATTGTTTTCATTGTCTCTGATTCCATAAATTAAGATTGGTTTATCGTGTAATAGAAATTATTCATTTAATCATTAACAAATTGCTGCCTCGTTTCATTTCTCCGCATTTGAAATAATTGTTGAAAAAACGAAATTATATCCAAAGGATACATCTTCATTAAAAAAAATATGTCTCCATCATTAAATTATAATTATTTTTCTTATTTCTTTTCTTCGTGACATGTAAAACTGTTCCTCGACTGTACCTTTGTGTCTTGTACGTAATACGGTTTGGAGATTGGAGGTAAAAATCGTAAACTCGACTTCTTTTATCCCTCGCAATTAGAAAGCTTCAAAGAACCCATTATTATTTGATCCGGCTTGAAGTAGCTACCATGACAAGGAACTAATTTGTCGCAGTTTTTTCTTCTCTAGTCGTTCGTTCGTTCGTTAACAGAATGCCATGTCATCATTTTTTAATTAAACGAAAACTTCGAAGCTAATTACTAAGGTATAGTTATGATTCGCTATGCCTTGATCATCGCAGACGTTAAAAAAAATGTGGATTTACCTCTTGGGTAACATTTTAGAGTTTTTTTTCCTTACGAATAATAAATTTAATATACAAAGTGGTCAAGAATAACAGTTTGAGTTGGCAAGACAATCAAGAGCTATTTGCAACACTGCAACCAGATACAAATGACGCTTGTCAAGTGACGACTGTCAGTGTCAAGCCATTAACAGTCAGAAGCTACCCCAGTAGTACTTTTTAGAAATAAAAATTCAGCACTGCCAACTCAAGCAGTGCGTCTTGACCACTATGTACAAATATATTTAAAAAATACACTAACTAGTTTCATATTGATGATGTTTTCTGTATCCACTTGTATTAAATTCTTCAAATCTATGCTGTCCTACTGCTAATGCCAATGCTATTATCGTATTAATAAATTTATTACTATTTAATAAAACTTGATTCGTTATTACGAAATTGCTAAAATTTTGGTTAATTCAGTGCCATCTATTATTCAAAAAAGCACCCAAATTTTAAAATTGACACTGTCAAAAAGTTGGTTGGTAACACCTGCAATAAGGGAAAAAAAGAAGAATTGTATGATATTCTCTTGACAAGATAAAATGCAATGTTATAACCAGGACTGTGATGGCGACATCTGTTAACTATAACGTGAAAAACTGAAAAACCATCTATTGCGAAGCTTATGTTTTTTTTTCTTGACATCACTGGTGCTTAATATGTATTTATTTTATAATATAGGCGTTTTCGTCATATTTTTTCAAGAATCAATGAAACAATCGGTATTTGCTTCATCCTATTGATTTTTTTGTACTTAAAAAAGTTTTAAAAAAATGTGCTCATTTTATGATATGTTTTCATAGATGGCGCTCTAGTGTGGCGCACTATTTAACACTCTACTTATCTCAGGGGGTTAGAGTATTGAGTAATTATGTGACCATAAACAGTTTGATCCAAATGCCATTGCCGATAAATTGCTTTTTAATCCCAAAGAGTTCCATCTTCCTTTATGATGTACTTTTATTGGGGTTGTAAACAATTCCTAAGCCTCGTATATAAAACATAAGCTTTTCTGGAAATCGCAACGTAGATTATTTGCATTAGGAATAAATGGCCTCATCGTGAAAGAGGAGAGGCTTTATGATTCTGTGATATCTAAAGACAAAGGTAGGAATTGAGGGCTTATAATTGTCCCCCCCTTAAATATGTGGGGTACCCAATGGTGCTTATATTAAGACCATTACGTACCCACGTTCAGTATTAATTTATTTTGTTTTGTGTAAATAATCGTATAGACATTAGTAAACGTACAAAACAAACAAGAACGATTCACTGGAAAGATCCTATCATTAATTAGATTCTATTTTTAATATTGGCAAGATATGCTAAACCAATCTGATATGTTGTTGACTAAGATAAGGGTGTCCAATTAAAAAGATACACATTTAATCATCGATGGGATTTTATTAATGAAAAATACGAAATTTCCTTTCAAACTTACAACTTTTCTTTTAGTGAATAACTTGGTTCGAATTAATACATCATCAGTTAGCAAAATGCAATAAGCAGGGCATCGGACATTTCGGGGCGTTGCCATGGTTACGCAATACGAGGGCCAATGAAGTGCCCATTCGTTGCGTAGCTATGGCAACGCTCCTAAATGTCTGATGATAAATAGAAATTGTCGGTGAGCAACTCTTCTGAACTACATAGTCCTGTTTTATTCTCTTCTTGACTTTATGTTCATTGTTTCTTTTGTATAATATTCCTTCGTTAATCTCCTCAATCTTCAAAACGAATAAATGCACGCGTTGAGCTTTTCTTTCTTCACTTTTCTACATCATGGGTTAAATTACAATATATTTAATACAATGAGATATCATAGTACAGGGAGATCGAAATTGATTGTCCTGATCCTGCACTGCTTTCCATGAGCTTGATATCGATATTTACATCTAATTATTATAATGAAGTTAGCAACATAGGGAGATATAGGGAAGTTACTAGGATATCCTAAGCTTTTGTTGACAGTTCATTGGCGTTTATTCATCAAAAATTGCTTATTTCATTGTAATGACAATCTGATTAAACAATAATTATTAATTAGGTTAGGTTTGGATGTAAGTTTTATGAAAGTTTCATGCACGTCACTACTTCTTGTTCCAATCTTCACGTGATAGATGTAAATGTTGATATCAAGCTCACGGAAAGTAGTGTAGGATCAGGACAATCACTTTGGAACTGCCTGTACCTAACATAATCATGTAAGACATATTTCTTAAATACAACTCCACCAATGTATCCAGGAGAGTCCAAAACCTGAGGGAACGTTCTTAAATTACTAATAGCGTTTTCGAGTGACTGGTCCAGAGGACTCTGCGAGTGTCCCTTGTTATTACATGAAGTTAAAACAAGATGAAGATACTCTGAGAGTGCTCTGGAGCTGCAAATTTCCTGCTATAATTAGACACTCTGCGAGTACCTCCATCCCTTGTAATAACAAGGAAGCACTCTTAGAGTATGTATCTTCATCTTGTTATTACACTCTCAGAGTATCTCCATCTTGTTATTACAGATGGAGATAATCTGGGAGTGCTCTGGAGCTGTAAGTTTCCTGCTATAGTGAGATACTCCATTACATGAAGTTAAAACTAAATGGAGAGAGTGCTCTGGAGCTGTAAGTTTCCTGCTATAGTCAGACACTCTGTGAATGCCTCCATCCCTTGTTATTACATGAGGTTAAAACAAGATGGAGATACTCTGAGAGTGCTCTGAGCTGTAAGTTACCTGCTGTAGTTAGACTATTCTGAATACGATTGATAATTGGAAGACCTGCATAATTTATATGAATTATTTTAATTGTAACTTAACGAGGATTGCAATTAAAACACTTTCTTGTTTGTTGTAAATTATTACAAAGTTTGTAAATGTCATTTATCGGACACTTGTAAATTCTGTTGAAAAGTCGTCGTTTTGCTGTAAGTTGATAGCTTCTTCTTTCAGCCTTAATAATAATCACCCTGAAGAAGCTGTCTGTTAATGTTTGTAAAACGAATTGAATTTACGACTGTCTGACAAATTATATTTAGAAAGTGTTCCAGCAATTAACAAGTTTCTTAATTTTGTTACAAGTATAAATAATACTAGTTTCTAATTTATTTTTCCTTCTATAACTACTTCAAAGACACTTATTTACCAACATTACACAGTCAATAATATTCAAGGTTATTAAATTTAACAATACGTACATAATTAACAAAATAAATTTCTTGTGCAAGTTTTATAGCATTGTTTTGATATTGAATCTCGACTTGAAAGTAATTAGCGTCGCGTAATTTTAGAACAATTTGACCTTCAACTTATGGTTACATTGCATTCCACCATAGTCTGGGTTTCCCGACAGCGAAGTTTTCTTATCGATTTCAAATCAGTTGAATAAATCAATCGTTCTCATTTTTAACAACAAATTTTCATATGGAAGTGTGTAACCATAGTTTCTGTCGTCCAAACCCTATAGCTTGCGGTTCTACGATTTCCTGCTTTCCAAAAAAAAAAAAAGTAACCGCACAGTGTTTTCGATGACGTGTCTAAATTAGACCTTATCTAACACCACATCACTTATGTATTAAAAACATTTCAATCGAACAATACCTATAAACTGATAAATGTAATCTTGGTTGCTAAGGTAGTTTGGAAAGCTTTTTGCGCACGGCACGAATTTCCGCACGACTCGCCATTGTTTCGTGGTGCCGCGTGCAAACTTGGCTTGGCCGTGCGATTTTGAGCCATCTACATTGGTCGATAAGAAACAATATCGAATCAATGCGAATTGGACGAGGCGAAGGTGCCGTGCGCAAAACTTTTCGCCGCCCGTCAATCAATCGCTTAAATTCCTGTTCCGATTTTAGTCTAGAGTAAATTGGTTTTTTCTTGGAGAGCGGCCAACCGAAACGACTAACTACTTCTTTTACTATAATAGAGCAATAACCTTTTTTTGTTTGCGGCATTGTAATTCGTCCAATCTCAGAAGCACGTTTTCAATTTATCTTGACCTAGAGTTTTTTTTTTTTTTGTACACTCACATTGCAGATTATAGTTAATCTCGCATACCGCAATTAATGCTCATGTCTACCTTAACAATTTGTAAATATGATAGTCAAGCTACATGCGCTCCTATTAATTAAACAATAATGATAAAAGCTTATCGAAAAAAAACGTTCTTGTATTTGTGTGCTTACGGGTTATTCATTTTTATCATAGCGCAGCTTTTTTCACAAAAAATCGCCTTTACACCAAGTAAGTCGGTTTTGTTTTTAATTATGTATTGTGGTTAATATTACCCATTTAATAAAGTGAAATTAAAATGTTTGAATCGCATACAAACGTGTGGAGAGGGGTGTTTAGTGCAAATCGAACACCCCCTCTCCACGCGTTTCCATGAAAACAATGTAGAGATCTCGCAATGAGAGAAGAACCTGTGGGCGGGGCTTACCTCCTTATATTGCCTATGTAGCGCAAGTCACGTGATAGGTTCTTCTCAAGTTGCGAGATCTCTACTTCCACTGCATTAACATTGCTGATATTATTTATTAATGTATTTAAGTTTATTTTCCAGCCAGCCACTCGTATTTTATTATCATTTTACAAGTCTCTTTTTTTCATTTAAAATATTTCTGGTAATAAAAACAAATGCTTTTGCTGTTTTAAAAATTTGTAATTGCTGTAATACACCTACTACATTCCTATGAAGTTTTTTTCAGGTAAAAGAATTGTTTCGCAAGAAAAATTTAGTAAATCGATAAAATAACATACTTTACATATTTTTCTGACACTTAAAAAAAAGTTAAACTTCCTTATCTTTGGCTTTTGCGATATACAGTGTGTTCAGAAATGATTGAAAGGCGCCCGGTGGATTATTTTTAGAAGTTGGCACTAAATAGACTCCTCAATTGGTTCCGTCACAAGCGTTCCGTCCAATTGGAACGCAGTGCCATAGCCTACCACACAAACTACTTCACATATTAATGGTAAAAATCATTTGTTTGGAACGCATTACCATAGCAACGCAGTCCCCTACCACAAATACCTACGTCACACTTGATGAGTCTATTCTGCATTGTTTTACCTTGGGATATTTTTCGTTTCTATTTATGTAAAATAAAATTCGGCAATGCCAACCGAAACAGTGATTCTTGTCCGCATTGTAGTAAACGTAGACAATAGTTTAGTCGCGACATCTTGCGGCTGATTTTTGACCTGACACTGTGTGAGAATTGAAAATTCCGACGAAATGTCATTAAAGTAAAAGCTGCTTTTCCTGCTTTGGCGAGTTGGAGATTAAAGAGGGGGGTACGAAGGAGATATGTTTGACGTCTAATTTATATTAACCTTAAAAACAACAAATCAGCTACAAATGTCCTTGCAGAAACAGCTGATTGAGTTAATGAGAAACGCGGTTGCATCTTCAAATTGCCCAAGAAAACACTTGAACATACTTTTTGGAGCACTCCCCAAATACCTAATTCTCCAAATCTCCAAACCAGAGAAAAGCAACTTTAGAACATAGCATTGGAAAGGATAGGGCGACTTGTGATTGGTTGAAAACGACTTTCAATCATTTCTGAACATACTGTAGATTATGATATAACAGTAATGTTCATTATTTACAAACCGGATGAAACGAACTTTCGGTTATAAAGGACCAATTTGAAAATGCTTGGTAACCATAAAGACCTACCACTTATAACGAACCTGTTTTGGCAGTTCCTCGAAGTTCGTTATACACGAACGTGACTTTTTATGTATTTGTGTTGGCCATCTCGTCCTACTTTTGTTTTCCCCTTGAACTGAAATTTAGAATAGCTTTACTTCATTCTATTCACAGTCATTCTACGTTTAGACTCATTCCGACTTCTTTTTGACATTCCTCAGAGATTTTAATTTTAATTACACGTAAAGTGTCTTGCTTTGTTTTACTGAAACATTTTGGAAAGTTCTACAGTATGATTTTTAATGACTGAGGACGATTTGAATTTACCGCCACTTTAAATTGGTATTACGTTGGCAATACCCGACTCTGCCACCAGTGTTGCCAGAGGTGGTGATTTATCATCAGATTTAGTGATTTTTTTCAAGTTTATTGATTTATGATTTTGTGTTTTAAAATCGATTTGTCTTTTGTTTTGTTTTCATTTTTTAATTTGATTATTTTTCAATTTTTTTTCTTTTTCTTGTCACCATTCTTTTAAAATTGTTTTTTTTTTTATTTATATATTAATCTACTAAATTGTGTTGTAAAATCGTTTTCCTTTGTTTTTATTTATTTATTTTTTCAATTGTGTTATTTTATTTTTCCCATTCTTGTCAAATTGTTTTTATTTATTAATCTACTAAATTAAATTAATAAATAAACAAAATAAAGAAAAAAATAATAAAATTGAAAAAAATAAATAAAAACGAATTTTCTTTTTTTCTAATTTATTGACCAACTAAATTGTGTTGTAAAATCGATTGTCCTTTGTTTTTACTAGTTTTGTTGAATTTGATTATTTTTAGTGATTTTTTAATATTTTGTTTTATTTTTTTTTGTCACCATTCTTTTCAAATTGTTTTTTTTTAATTTGTTAATCTGTTCAATTGTGTTGTAAAATCGATTGTCTTTTGTTTTGATTATATGTTTTCAATTTTTATTATTTTGTTTTCTTTATTATTTAGCCATCATTCTTTTAAAATTGTTTTTTTTAAATATTCTGTTGAAACTTCAATAATATCAAAAATTTAAACACAAGTCCTAATAAGCAATAAAATTTAAATTGGTGCTTTTCGGTTGGTAACTGGTGACTTTTTGTCAACTAATCTGGTGACTTAAATTTTGATCGTATGGCAACACTGTCTGTCACTCACCTTTGTCACTTCATTTCTGATAAATAAATACCCATTTTTTTTTGTTGGCACAATATTTTTTTATAAAAAAATAAATAAATAAAAATACATTAAATTTATTTTTTTTTACTTTCGAAATCAAATTAAAAACTGAAAAATGTTTTAGGGATAAAAGAGAAATGAATACAAAAAATATAAAACGGTTCTGCAAAAATGTAAATAAAAAAATACCCCTAAATTTAGAGGAAAATCTTTAGGTTGGCAACACTGCATTGCGGCCATGTTTAAAAAATGAGAACTTTGGCGCCAAATTCAAAGCATTGATTGCTGACTGAAAAAGATTTCTTTGTGTAACTGCAGGTAATTGTATGTGTCAATTTCTTTAATGGATTGATTCATGCATAAATTCAATTAAAATATAAATATAATAAAAACAAACGAATTATTAATTCCCAGCTCATAAAATTTGTAAATATAATTTAACGGGCAGTTGTAAATTTAATTTAAAAGTCGACGTTTCGCGATACCTTCACAATTTCTTCAGGAAAAATGGACAAGAAAATTAAATTAAAACTAATTTTGAATATTATTTAACAGGCTTTTTAAATCACGCTTACAATTGTCCACTAAAAAGTGATTTTATGATAATTTTTTATTACTTTTAATAATTTTTCAAGCATGTTTTAGTTTTAAAAATATTACAGATCGTTTACTTTTTTTATTATGTGAGTCTGCAGAATGAAAATGATTTTTTTTACTTATACAAAGTGATTTAACGAACGATTTTTTCGTGCAGAAAAGAATAAAAATAATAATAACGCAACGCATGTGCGGTATTTATCAAATATTGTTTTCTCTTTCTCATGCTGCTTTATCCCGACCACAAGATAATCAACTGGGGAAGCCTTCAGCAAATCAGTGAAATAGCCCAGTCCACTGTCTTACCTTTAAGCGTACAAGGTATTAGATAAAAATTATTTGCACTCTTTATTCAACTTAATAAACTCAATTTTTTTTTCTTTGTGAACGTACAGGAAATTAATTGCAGGTATTTATTTGATACAATTTTAATTAATTTAGTATTAAAATATTTAATTTTTTTTGTGGATATTCCGATTTGTTTTAAATGTAGCTAAGAAATGTTAATATTTAATTTTTTAAACATTTTATTAAGTTCCTTCGTTTATAATTTCTATAACAATATGAACCTTTGTGTCTTTTTTTTTTTCCTGATATTTGATCCTAATCATAATCCAATATTTAAACTTGTCTTTTAGTTGGATTTAGCAAAAGCTGTGCCGCTGAGCAACTGAAAATAAAACCTCCAGCCCCTTTCAGGACACGACTTTTATTTACTCTGAGTTTCTTTTTGTTTGTAAATTCAGAAATGGACCATCACGATCACCACACTATGCATGACCACGGTGGTCACGGAGAAGAAACCACGACATCTCCTCACGAGGGACACGGTATGAGCATGGCAGTAAGTAACCGGACACATCACCACCTTCCGTAATTATTCACATCTTTGCAGTTTCATTTTAGCTCAACAGCGACGGTGCTGTTTGAAAGTTGGGCCTTCACAACGGCCGGAGGCCTCATTGGATCTATGGTAGGAATATTTTTCATGGCGACATTATACGAAGGCCTCAAATATTATAGGTAAAAATTAATCAAATCAGCATTCAAGCAAATAAAGCGAAAATTTTAGGGAATATCTTTTTTGGAAAACGTACAATGCCCTGCAGTACAGAGCCGTCAGTCTTCCCGCTGAGAAAGGTGTGGTTTCCGAGGATAATCAAGTAGTTCAGTGAGTATTTTTTTGTTTTTATTTTTGGTGGAATTAAAATTCATAATTCTTAATGGTTGTTTTATTTTATGCAGTGTGGTTGGCGAAGTCATCCATAAACAACCGTAAGTTCGATGGCATTTGCATGCAACACTTTTCTTGATCATTCGATTTCTTCTTAACATTCTCTTCTGATGAATTAATTGCACTGTATGTACTCTGATCTATATAGAGTTGTATGTTGCTGTGAACCTGCAATGTAAAGTAAATAGATTACTAGTGGCGGAACCTTAAAGAGTGGTCTTTGCCTTTTGAGTGAGTAACAGTTTTTTCTTTGCAGACCTACGATGTTAAGTTTAATGCACTTCTACCAAACCTTCCTGCATATAATACAAGTAGTGCTATCGTACTTCCTTATGCTGATCTTCATGACGTATAACGTATGGCTGTGTATAGCGGTGGTGGCAGGAGCTGCGACCGGTTATTTCCTGTTCGGGTGGAAGAAATCGGTTATTGTGGACGTAACTGAACACTGTCACTAGCATATTTTAAGTTGTATCCTAGACAATAATAAGAACTATCTATTCGCACATGTAACGCTGTGCTTTTTATTACTTTTTATGAATTTAGTGACTTTTATCGAACCTTAGTTTTTAAGTGAAATATTTTGTATTATACATGAAGTTTGTAATTGTACGAGGGGTGTTTACATTGGAAACGTATATATTTTTTTGTATGAATTACAAATTTCTATACAATTGTGTATATAGTAAGAATAACTGCATCATTGTGTACCGAACTGGTATCTAATGTTTATTGTGTTAATTGCTCTCTTATTTTTTACAGAATTGAATAAAAGTCTATAAAAACACATATCACGTTGAGCTGGAAATACTGTTACATCGAACAATTCACAATAAAACGTTAGTTACATTCGTGCACAGAAGTTACGAAATGAGATTACTAAGTATAGGTGATTATATTTGTAAATTCAACTTAATTTTGTTTTATCTAAATCTCTTTGTTAGTATTGTTTGATTTTCCAAATAGATTTTATTTAATTACAAAATGTGTTTATTGCAGTTAATTTAATTGCTTTCGCAATGAATTAAATGGAAGAAAATGTTTGCTACTTGCATTTTACCTTACCTATTTTTACCATACCATGGTCTACCCCATAAATTTTCCATGTGGATTTCGTTTGAATCTTCTTTCCAAAGGCGTGTCCTCTATTTAGTTGTTTTGTGTCTCGTAATAGCAAACTCCTGGTTGATGCATTTGGTGGGGTTTTTACCCCGGGATTTGAGTTAAAAGGATTTAGGATTCAAGGATGGGAAAGGAAGATTAAAAAATTTGGTGTAAAATGGGATTTTATTGGAAAGGTATCACAGATTTAGGATGGAGATGAATGTATAAAACTGATAAGTGTAGAATTTTGCATCGCGTTTTCAAACATGCAGAGTGAAAACATGAAATAAAATTGTCTTTTTTTAAGACGACAAAACACGTCGTCGCTATCAAAAAAACGCATTGAGATCTGAATGTGAACATGATTAAAAACTAAACTCTTACAAATAAACATTAGAAATCCTGCTGTGCTCAATTTCGAATGCCGTTGAGAAACGGAAAAAATCCAAGTCTTTTCTTTCCTGAAAACTAAAGTCGCATAAAATTAAAACAAAATCATCAATTTTAATTCGCAGCAGGATTTTTAATGGATTTTCCGAATTAATCGCATGCGGATAAATAAAAAGTTAAATTTTGAAGTATTGCACATCACCACAAATTCGCTGATAGGCATCTATTGGAAGACGCGCTTATTCAAATGCCTTATTAGAATTATTTATGAATGATGACAATTCCTTATAAAGCACGTATACAATTCATGAAACATAAAAAAACAAAACCAATAGACCAGCTGATTTAAAAAAACGTAAAAACTCAATTGAATCGCTTAATTTGAATATTTCACTGGATATAAATGAACTGTATACCCACTTGCTCATAATAAATGCTTTTCTTACTCTAAATACTTAATATGTACTCGTGATTATACATTTGTACTTCATTTAACAAAAATACACGTCTCTAGCGACGTTTCATTTATATTATCATAATTTTTGTATTATCGAATACAAGTTGCAAATTAGCACTTAAAATCATTTACGTATTAAACCCGAAATAAAAAAATTTTGATATGAGTTAACTCCTCGAACACAACAAACGAATTTTGAGCATTGCACATATTTTTTTTCTGTCGGTAACTGCCTCTGCTCCAACTGAGATCAGTGCTTGCTGGATGCCAGCGATTACAGACGCAGAAGCGGCAACGTGGCAGTGTTTTCTTGATATATTTTTTTTCCGTTTTAGTTTTAATCTGCAAGAAACTCGAATTTAAGTGCTAGCTTGTCAGTTTGTCAAAACGTAAAGCACTGCTCCGTTCGCAGCTCTTTAAAAATTACAAACTCAAATTATACTCTTAAATTTTAACAGTTAAACAAAATCACATTTAGAAATAGACTTAATTAGAATTTAAAAACTACGTCTAGAATCTAAGAGCGGCCCACAGACTTGCTTGGGTCCGCATTATCACAGTGCGGCTGAACAGGACAATCACTTACCGAAATACCATACCACGTCCTACGTTTATACGAATAAAAAATAAATTTATTTGTATTGTCGTGTTCACTCGCTACCCAACAGACTTACTATTAGTATAGAGTTCTGGTTAGTTTCATCACACTTTGTATAAGTACGTTCGGTGCTTGTAACATGTGGCCCCCTGAGTCAGGCCTGCACCTTGAGCAGCACTTTCAACTGATGCGAGATGTCTAATAGCTGCTCGGGTTTCTCTGCAGCGAAGGTATGCACTGATCCACGCGGAGGTTGCATCCAGTGTTGAGGTGGCGGTGGCAGTGCAGATGGTAAAGGAGGTTCAGTGAATTTGCATCCTGCATAGTGCCTCGCGAGTAAACCAGGTGACGTTCTTGGACTGGTGGTAGCTTGATTACAGCCTGACGAAGACACTCTAACCGGACTCAATCTCGGTGGCGTATTAACTGAATTCTCATCCTTCGTAGGAGCTGGTGATATAGCTTTAAAATATTTGCCGCTTGAGCTCCGCACGGATCGAGGTTTGGCATTCGTTCCTCTTCCGGAATCAAGATTCTTCTTTGCCATCTTCCCTTCAATCTTCAATTAGTGAAACACAGTAAGTTTATGTACAGAATCGCTGCAGCAGAAGACTCGCATGGAACTCACATATATTTTTATTTTTTTTTTTATATAACTGGTCCTTTGTATACGACGAAATATTAAAGTAGGGTATAAAACACAAAACGTTCGCGACTATCACAGATCCAAAAGAATTTTGCGTTGAAAAACTAGTGTTCATCACTCGAGAGCACTGCGGCGGCGAGAATTTTATTTTCACACAAAATGGACGCGTCTGATTACCAACAAAAGAGCCCTGTCAACAGCCGACTTCACCATATGCGCTTGCTTTTTCCAGCACTCGACTGATTCAATCGGCGAGCAGACAAACACCCGTCGTCCACAAATAATGTAGTCGCCAAGCTGTGTAACTTTTGAACGCAAAATTCCATCAAACTTCGATTTCGAGGATGAAATTTGAAGGACCTTGTTGACACCAATCTATCTCCTTCCTTTCACACACAAAAACAACATACGTTATTTCGCTGCTGCTGCGTCACAAGCCTGCGTCAATCGATATTTCCCCCCACGTCAAAGCCGTTTACCTACTTACGAATAAGAAGTGAGCGGGCGAGTGTAGCGTTGTCTTTTTCTAATCGGTGTTGATTTACAAAAATCCTTTTATTAAAATAGGTATTCGTCATCGCCTTGAATTTCTATAGAAATTAGTGAGCGATAAGGTAATTCCTTCCTGCCAAAATTCCACTAAGCGATTTTGGTTTTCAAAAATACACCAAATGCTGAATTCAAGCACTAATGAATAATATATTCATTTTTAATTTCTTTAACACGTTATTAATGACTCATGTACATATGGGGGCCCCAAACAAATAAAATTAAAATAATTACAATTAAGACTGAAGGTTATAGCTTGTTATTTGTTAATAAATTCAAGAGATGTCGCTCACCTTCGTTAAGTTGAAAATACGAATTCACGCGTTGCTTCCGGCTTCCTTTCATATTAATTAATTTTTTTATTTCATTGAGCAATTGTACACCTAAAAATGTACTAATAAATATCAGTACTTTGTCGGTAACGAAAACGGTAATATTAATTAATATTATTCTCGAGCTACGCTTCTGCTGACGAGGCCCCAAATAGGGCCGAAACAGCTGTACAGAGGATGCTCGAGGAATGAAAACCGACTAGCAATAAAAATTTTAAAAACTATATTTTGACAGCACGCTTAGCCGCCTTTTTTCTTCACATTTTTTTTTATTTTTCTCCAAAAATTTTATACTTCTACCGTAAATTTGCCTTCCGTTTATGTTTTATTTATTTTTTGTAATTAAAAATTCTTTCTCAGGCTTCGTTTACTTTTCAACGGACATTTCCCCTTTTTTTCTCTTTGAGTTTCATTTTGAAATTGCTGATCGTCTTTTGTTTCCTTAACTGAAATGTCTTTTGTAACTCTATTCTTCGTTGGAAATTCAATATACACAGATCGTCTTTTGTTTTCTATTTGGAAATTCCTTTTTTTTATTTGTTTTTTTTTGTATTCAAATTTTTTCCACATTTTTCCTTTCTTAGCTTCTCACTCAATTGGCTTATCGCCTTTTGTTTTTGTTTGTTGTCTTTATTACAACGTCTTCCCTTATCTATTTCTTCTTTTCCTTCAATTTTGACATTTTCGTCTTTTGTTTTTTTTTTGTTTAATTATAAAATTATTCATTTTTTTTTTTTAATTTTGAAACTTCTTACAATTTGTTATTTTCCTTCGTGACTGAAATGATTTTTTCCTTGTTTTTCCATTTGATTTGTTGTCCATCTGTAAGTATCTATTTTAATTTAAAATTCAAACAAATAAAGGCATATCATTGTCCGTCAAAATTTATCACAGATTGTAAAAAATTAGCCTTTGTTCTTCTCTCTGAATTTTATTTTAAAATTGCCGATCGTCTTTTGTTTCCTTAACTGAAATGTCTTTGGTTTCTCAATTCTTCATTGGAAATTCAATGTACAGGTCGTCTTTTGTTTTCTGTTGGAAATTCCTTTTTCTTAATTTTTTTCTGTCTTTTGTTTTTATTTCCGGAAATGTTTTAAATTATATCAACAGTCTTTCATTTGTACTATTTTTTACAAATTTAAAAACCAGATGTTTAAAATTTTCTGAAATTTGGTTTTATTTCTTTTTTTACGACAACAACTGCTAAAATAGTCGAAAATAATCGAACGTCTAAATGAAAATTTAAAACTTTTTCCCTTATGTTGGCAACGCAGGTAACATTCAAAAATTGGCGGTTACCGTACCGGTAACATTGAAAATTTACCGTAACGTAACGTGATAAAATTACCGACTCATATCAATAATTAAATATGAAACGAACGCATTTCCATATTTTTAAATAAATTAAGGTTATGGTGCCTGCTTTCTACGCAGTGTTTCAACACGTTTCCATGGTAACACAAACGAAAGAGAGGCAAGTACAATCTAAGTATTTCCTTTCCCTACGGTCTAAAATTCCCTAACACTCGGCGCAGGTACTTTTTGTATAGAGATACATTTCGGCCTTTTTATTTTCATTTTGTTAACAAACAAGATGGCATTGCGTTTTCTCAAGTGTGCATTGTCCTTTCGCTCTCTTCACATCAGTTGAAACAGCTGTCAAAATCCGTTCGAAATTTCACTGTTATATTTACGATTTTCGTCGGTGCGAGCGTAAGCAAGTTATTTCGTTGCGTTGTGTAATTCGCATTTTTTTAATTTAAGGTTACGTTTTAAAAATTCCGCTCACGCATGATCACTAATCACTTGAAGTCGGCGCGGCGGTCGAAGATTATTGCGGAGGTAGATGGCGCCCCGTCTGCTTATTTGTAAATACGTTCATCGTAATCGTAAATAAAAGTGTTTAATTTGAGGTGATAAAGCGAGTTTGACGGGCGTTCGGGTCTTATTTCGTTTTCGTGTTGATTTTTAGGTGCGGGCCGTCTGTTAAACACACAATGATTTCGATATAACGGGATTTCCTGACAACGAAGTATCCCTACCATTCGCCTTTTGTGTTTGTGTTAGTGTGTAAGGAGGAGGGTGTACGCTGCTGATTTCACAATACAAAAGGAAAAGTGCTATTGTGATAATTTTCTGTTAATTTCTTCCGAAACGGCGATAGATTCGGCGAAGAATTCGTACGTGCAGAGAAGTCGTTTTTTGTTCAATGATTTGTGATTTCTTTAGTTGTTTTTGTTTTGTGAGTGTGCAATGCACCTATTGGATCAATAGTGTACTACACAAATATAAAATTACTCATACTTCTTGCTAAATAGTGACTGTGTGCATGTCACAAGGTTGTATAGCTGTTATTTGTAACGTTGTGTTATAAATTCACTTGTAGGTGTCTTAATCATGAATCCAAATAATCATGGCCAATCTCGAAGAAACTCTTCTAACTTCAGTAGACATGGAAATAATCACAGCGGACGTCCTAATCACGCTCATCAAAGGTGGCCCAACCGATATCCCAAGGATTACGGAAGGGAATACGAGAATGGATTTAACAGAGGGTAAGTTCACTGTACTCTGTAAAATACGATTACATAATGACAAGTATGTCTTCAGGGAATGCCCAGTCGGTAACAGTAACAGCCCCAAGGAAGCAAACTACGTTCATGGCTATCCAAAATCATCTCAGTTGAGTCCTGTCTTGAGGGCCAACCACAATCACATTCACTATGCTAATGAAGCTGCAGGTATAGAATTTCGTCGTACAAAGTAATCATGATATACACATTAGAATTCGTAGGTCTTCAACATCAGGAACGACGTCACATGAACATTCAAAATCCGGTAGAGAGGCGACAAATTAATCAAAATTATCCCGACCGCAGACATATGAATAATCTGGCCGATCGTCGCCACATTTCTCCCCCTTTGCACATAAGCATTTGTGATAATCCCACTTCTATTCTTGGCTCACCTCAACCCGAAAACATGCATCAAAGAACACTCATGGATTTTCCGCAGCGAAGAAACGGAAGAGGTCAGTCCTTTAACGTTCTTTTAAACCATTTTTTTTTTTTTGCTGTTTAAAATTCTTAGAGGTGCGTGTAAGTCCCGTCCATTTCCAACAACATTCTCCGCAATTTTATCGCCAAACCAGCGATGAAAGCATCAAAAGTGAAAGTCCGTCCAGGAAGCGCAGACGTCTCTCTCGTTCTGGCCACATTGAACTCAACTCTCAGCCTGCGTCGCCCCCGAGGAGATCACCGCGCCAACACCCTCCTTCAACATCACATCACCCCATGCAGGTCTGTACCAACATACAAGTTCTCTCAACATGTTTGTATAATTCGTGAAATATCACAGGGAAGCCCTCCTTTGAGAAGACCTCGTTATCGTGACAGAAATGAATTCACGCACACTCACCACCAACCCTTTCTACCAAGCTCTCCACCAGTTGCTCACGCTCATCCACATCAGTCTACTGTAATGATGGATATTAATCAAGTAATTATTGATTTTCTTACACTTATTATAATTCTTTTACTTATGGTTTCTTAAATATTTAACAAATAGTTTCAGTTGAAGCAAAATAATTGTAGTTTGTGCAAGTTTATTTTGTATAAAGTTGTTTACGTTGTATTGTAGGTACCAGTTACGATTCCCATGAACCATGAGGCCATATGGAACTACACTCCACACATTTCTCTGTGCTCTGCCCCTCCAGGAGCACCGCCGCATATGCATACTTGTCACGTGCACAACATGTACCCTCCTCAGATTATGCCTCAACAGTTTCCCGGATGTTTGCCTCATCAAGGTTACGGGGGATTTCCTAGTGCTCCGAGTGCTTTATCCGTTTCAAGCCAACACTATCCGCATCCACACCAACATATACAAGCACAGGTAATCGCTATTTATATCCTGAGCTTTAATTCAATGATTAGCAAGAATTTTTTGGTATCTAAAGTAACTCCCAAACAGTCTTCATAACCGTTATGCTAATTAATCAAGTACATGATAAATATATATACATTGTTGTTGTTATACAAAGTACAATTGTAATTTATAAAAGATACAATGGACAGTTAAAGATTGTATTTTTTTTTTGCAGCGACCTGATGGTATAGAATTAGAGTTATTAAATGAACACCATTCACATCCACACACAACTATCCATGGGGCGCCTCCGCTACACGTTTCTCCTCTTCAAGTCTCTTCGCCAGCATCTCTATTTTTATCAGCGGAGCCTCGCGGCAACCAGTTGGAACTGTTGCACGCACGAACACGGCAACACCGTAATGCAAGACTACCCCCTCCGAGGACTCGTTGGCACCATAACGGTACGCTAGTGCCCGCTGCCCAATATCCCGGATTTCTCTTACACTTCCTAGCCATGTTTTCGAACCCGCCCATGTCACCCTTCAGTCAAACAGATTTGAGCAGCACGGATTCGACAGAAACGGAAAATTATGAGGCGCTGCTTAATTTGGCGGAGAGACTGGGAGAGGCTAAGCCACGAGGTCTCGCCAAGCTTGAAATTGAACAACTGCTGAGTTATAAATTCAACGCGGATACCCATCAAGGAGACCAGACTTCTTGCGTCGTCTGCATGTGTGATTTCGAGGCTCGCCAGCTCCTTCGTGTACTCCCTTGCTCACATGAATTTCATGCCAAATGCGTTGATAAGTGGCTGCGGGTAAGTATTTTTTATTGTAGTAGTAGTTTAGGAGTGTGGAATATGTTTTGTGTTTTGCTTACAGTCCAATAGAACTTGTCCGATTTGTCGTGGAAATGCTTCAGAATACTTTACTAGCAGTGATTAGAAGAAGGTGGACCATTCTTGTCATAGTAACAAACCTCACCACAGTGTTACTGATTTTGCCAGTGCCATTGATTAGCTGCCGCCAGTATCATAGGTTAAATCAATAATAAACTTCATGTGTATACATTTCTCTTTTACTCAATATTAGTTATGTAGTAGTACGGCTTCCCGTTAATGTTCCCCGTTGGATGGGTGTTTACAACTACCTCTGGCTCGTGACCATTCAACTTGTTTAAAGGCCATTTAATTTTTTTGCTTCTGTAGCCGTTAATTTTTTAATGAATTATTAAATAGGATGATGCTATTAAATCTTTCTTCCACCGATACAACTATTTCACTCTTTATAATCTATCTTCTAAACTCTTCCTCTATCTTTCCTAGGGTAAGTTTATTATAATTTTAATTATGTACATTTATGCTTAATATACTTTTTTTTTGTACTTATTCAACTTAAATTTTCATATATTAATTAGTGAATGTAATTTCTTTCCGAAGCTTTTAATGTAACATAAAAAAAAATCTAAAACATGTCTACAACTTTAATAAGTGTACAGATTTAATTACATAACTTTAAATTGAATGTAATAGGTGTGCCTTTATATTGTACAATTCATCATCTACATTTGAGTTTTAGGTTGCGTTTGTGTGCGAATGAATGGACGTTTTTTAAATTCCGTAAGAAACACCATTCGAGCGAAACAACTATTGAAGTGCCCCCCATTTTGCTCTAGATTGCATTACATTTGCAAAGCACAAACACTTATGTGATTTTGTTGGTGAAAATTATTTCTTTCGTAATATAGTAATCACATTGTTGTTTGATTGTCTGTTTTCCATCAGTTTATTTTGATGTAAAAATTGTTTATTTTTTTGCACGTGATTTTTGGGAAATGTCTTGTTTAAAAAACGTAAAAAAAGAGCACCCCTTTGGCTTATCGATTTTTAATTATATGTATTTTTAATCCCAGTTTTCGTAAAGGAGAGAAGCAGAGCCATTTAAAATTTGTCTTCAAATTCGAGGGCCCCACTGCAAGGGGTAAAAATACAGATAATTAAATATTTTTCGTAAATTTTCGATGTGATATAAATTTCTTGTTGTTTTTCTTTTTTGTTGTTACAATGCTCTTTTGTTATTGATTTTGTGTGATTACTGCTAACGTAACTTTAATAGTGGCAACAACAAACAACGCAATTTTTGTATCAACATTTGTTGGTAACATCAGAAATCAGTTTCCGATGGCTTTCTTTTAAAAACACATTTTCTTTTCGTGATTAAGATCTAATCTGTTTGTTGTTGTCGTTGTTGATACAATATCACACAATAATAAAGTGATTGTCAGAAGATTGTTATTACAAATTAGATGTTTAATTTAGGACCATATTGCAGCAATAAGACAAAATATTAGCAGCTGGCTAATACCTGTCTTCATAGATGTATAGCTTTAGATGTGACAAAAAAAAAACTGATCAAGTTAAATATCAATTCGTTAGTGGCATTTTATTTTCGTCTTGATAATTATGTAATTATTGTTTACTAGAGTATTAGTGATCCGATAACAAAGCAATAGTACAAAAATTAATTGATTGGCAAATATTTGGGAAAGTAAGTTACTTGTTTCATCATTTCCACTAATTACCTTCTCTAATTGCTTTACACAGCCAATCTAAAGGCACATAAAGGATTCGGCAATTATAAAGAAAATAACGTACTTTCTCAAATATATTAAAACTAAAATAATACTTAAATTCCCTCTGCCACTTTTACTTCAATTAAAAATTCGTTTTGTTTTATTAGTTTTATAGTCCTCGCTCAGTTTCAAAATTATTTCTTCGACGTGGTTAGTTACTTTCAGTTGAAACAAATGTTTAGGATGTTATGTGAAATTAGTTGTTGCAATTGGTTGTTGTTTATTGAGTGCATTTGTTAATGTTTGTACACATATCTCTGTCACAAGTGCAATATGCGCGCATCATGTAACTAGCAATATTACTGTATTATGATTACTATTACAATTAAACGAGTACATATAAACGTAAGTCTAGGAATTCACTTCTTAGAGATCACAGCAGCGTATTAATCAAACTAGAGAATTGTATTTTTGTGAATGTGAATACCTAAGTGATACTATTGCTTTTAGTGGATTTTCATATTTATGTATACCTAGGAGCTTATAGTGCTACAATACCATTCTAATTTCAATAAAACGTTTAACATACACTAGAAAAATGTCGGTTCTTTATGTTGTTTATTTTAGAAATCACACAATTGTAACAATTCAAGACGAAGTTGCCTTCTCGGGGGTGACCGTATACAAGTTATCGGCCATCTCTAGTATCTCCTTAGCAAACTCGCAGTGTTTTCGCAGGTTTTCACTGATGCGTTCTTCTCCGTAGTGAGCCCCGGCCAAGGCGCCTGCCATCGTCGCTATTGTGTCGGTGTCACCTCCCAAAGATATGGCAAACTGAATGGCTCTTCTGTACTCGTTCTGTGTCTTAACAAAACCTTATTAAGCATCAAACGTTTCTTAAGCTTAATCATACAGCAAATTGTCTACTTAACAGAGATATAAAAGCGCCATACTGTGCAATACTTACATTTATTCCAGGTATATCCGCTTGTGCTCGCAGATAACAGAATATTGCCGTCGGCACTGAGTGTAACGCGGCGATGCTGTTTCCCAATTGTGCAACGACTTGGTCTTCAGAGACAAGTTCTGGCTTGGAAAGTAACTCCCGGATGACTTTCAACTGAGTTTGATACGGTGTCGGGTCATCTAAATCTAACCTGAGGCAATTGACTTGTTTTTTATGTACCAAGCAATGTAAGCGTAGCCCAACTTACATCTCATCATCGTTTGCCTCGACTTCCTTCATCTTATCCAACAGTTTAGTTATGTAAGTGAAACTGTCCGCCTTCTCGGACGGATCTAGCTGTAAGCTCTCGCTAATTGCGATGCACTGTAACAAAGCCCCGTGCAAACCTAGTCGATGTGTGTGCGTCAATAACGTTGCGTTTGTGCCGGCGTTGATCATAGCTTGGTAGTCATTGTAAAAGTACAAGGCAACGGGGGCTATCCTCATGGCACCGCCATTACCGTAAGAACCTGTACCAGAGAACTGGTCCCTAGCAGGTTTGTATATGTCTTCGAATTTACTTCCACGGAGTTTGTGGAAAACCTCGACGACGTTCTGGCCGTACCCCCTTCTTGGGTCTGTGAAGTACTCTTTTACAAAGAGTTTGGCCAGAAATTTAAAGTCCATCGCTGGTTTGTCTATTAAACATTTCGCCACCGATTTCATCATTGCCGTGTCGTCAGTGTATTGCTTCACTGGAGCTAATTTTTTTTTTTTCGTTTAAGTGAAGTCATGATACTATTTGTACTTACTTTTAAAATAGGAGCCATCTAGTTTCTCAAAATAGTTTTGCACCACCACTTTACTCCCGGGATCACCTTCAAATGGGGCGCCTAAACAATCACCAATAAGGGCACCCAACATGCAGCCCCTAAATTTACTTTTTAGGACGATGTTATCCAAAATTGCCATTGTTAGGTTGATTCACTGGAATTTAATAGTAATTAATTGCCTTTGTTTAAAACTGAAGTGGTTAAGCAAATTAAAATAAATAGGAAACTGTGAAATCACCATCCAAACAGTTCTCTAACCAAAGGTGTCCTGCTAACAACTACACTAGGGATTTCTTGTTCTTGCGTTCCATCATGACCTTCTACGTTTTGCGTTGCAGACTAAAATAGTTTTGTTATTATTAATTCGTTGTAATTATTAATTGATTGCCGATCTCTGATTACGCAAACACTAAAAAATTTTAAAAATACTAGCCTGGCACGTTTGCGTTTTGTAGGTTGGCGAAACTGTGTGTGACGTAAATTCTAACCTATTTTCAACATCGGCATTGTTCAAAGTTCTAAATGTTAACATGTCTTTAATAAACGCAAGAACTCTATTAAAATGTGGGCAGTTAGTAATAAACGAAGCCGTTTTAAAAAACGTTAGGTAAGTCAGAGAGTTACGAAAATAATGTTACGAAATTTTATTCAATCAATACTGAAATAGATACGTGGGTATTCCAAAGTTACGAACTGTGAGCACGACCACGGATGAAGCCAAACAAACTGCAGAAGGTGCCCCTCCTCCACCGATTAACGAAGCCACTGACTCCAACATAGAAAAATTAAACAAAGAGATTGCCGAACTCACCACGAAGAATAGCGAATTGCTTGTAAGTACGCGTTCGTTTCCACCCGAGTTTCTATTCTTTTTAATTGTGCTCTTTAGGATAAGTATAAGCGAGCGCTAGCCGATGGGGAGAACCTACGAAATCGTCTCACGAAACAAATATCCGAAGCGAAAGTCTTTGGAATTCAAAGCTTCTGTAAGGATCTACTGGACGTTGCGGATGTTTTAAGCAAGGCCACCGAAACCATACCAAAAGAAGAAGTCAGCGATAAGAACCCACATTTAAAAACGCTGTACGAAGGTCTGTTGATAACGGAGGCCCAGCTGCAAACTGTTTTTAAACGCCATGGATTAGAGCAGGTGAATCCCAACAACGAGAAGTTCAACCCAAATTATCACGAGGCATTATTCCAACAAGTAATCAATTCAGTAAATGATTGAAAGCCTCCGACTTATTCGTGTTTTGTTTTTAGGAAGTTGCAGGTAAAGAGTCTGGTACAGTCGTTGTGGTTTCGAAGATCGGGTACAAGTTACATGACCGAGTTATAAGACCTGCTCTAGTAGGGGTTGCAAAGTGATGCGTTGGATCTTAGTAGAAGTTTCTCATGTTTATATACGACTGTAAGTTTTGTATAATACATTTTTTTTTTGATTTGTATGCCTGGGACCTGCTGTGTTAATTTATTAGGTTTGTGTCCGGGGGGGCTTTAGTCTTAATTGAATTTTGTTAGATGTATGTTTTTTAATTACATGAAATTAAGAATAAAATATTCATCATTCTATTGCACTAGAAGATTACATTTTGCCATTCCAAATTATTAAGAATTCATTTAAAATGCAATCGTGTTATATTTTGAGGTTATGTCAGCAGTTTTAAATTGAGATTGAAGGTAGAAGTTCCAGATGGACCTTTTAAAGAGTTGAAATAAGTTTTTTTTTGTTATTTTGAATTTAGCACCTTTTCAAGTAGTGTGTGAATGCCAACTTTAAATAACTTATTCGATTTTAATTGTACGACTTTGTAATAAACGTCGATATTTCAAAAGTTCTAAGTTTCCGAAAGAGTAATTACAAATTTATTTGATTTATTTTAACAGACAAAAAGTATTTTATTTATTAAATTGGATTTTGAGATTAAATTATGGTCATTAATTTTTGAATTTAGCGCCTTTTACAATTTTTCATGGATGCCAATATAAAATATCGAATAATTTGATTTTCATCGAGCGACTTTTTAATAAACATCGATATTTCAATCATTCTAAAAGCTATCGGAAGAATAATTACGTATTTATTTCACAAATTTAATGGACAAGAAAATATTTTATGAAATGGACTTTAACGTTTCTAACGGTGTTGTGGCAACATTGATTTTTAGGTTATGTCGGTGCAGTAATAATTTCGCTGTAATATGAATAATTCAGGCTGAATTATTCCGCTGAAAAACTAATAACCATAAAGTTAAAACACCCGACCCCTCCCTTTTCGAGAAGTGGTTAAATTTTTGTTATTTTAAATTCAATGCCGTTTCAAATAATATGTGAAAGCGAAGAACTTAAAATAACGAATAATTAAATTTTGATCGAACGACTTTTTATACTAAGCGTCGACGTTTCAAGCGATTTAGAAACTTACGGAAAAATAGTGACGAGTTTATTTGATAAATGGAAGAAAATATTTCAGAAAATTGTATTTTGAGGTAAATCATTAATTTTTGAATTTAGCGCCTTTTATATTTTTGCAAGGATGCCAATCTAAAAGTAAGCAATTTCTTTAGCGTTGTATTTTGAGGTTATGTTTAATAGTTTTGAATCGGTGCCGCAATAATTTCGCCGCAAAATGAATAATCCAGCCGAAAAACGAATAACCATGAAGCTAAAACACCCGAACCCCCTTTTCGAGAAGTGGTTAATCGAGTGGAGGGATTCCGCCAAGGAGCACGAGTCAAAAATGCAATACGCTTTCTCGAAGGCCCTGGAGTCTTTACGAAAGTATCCCCTGCCTTTACAAAGTGGAAAGGACTGCAAAATCCTACAGGGTTTCGGAGATAAACTATGCCAGATGTTAGACAAGAAACTACAAGAATATAAAGGCGCTGGAAGTGACCTTGAACGCCCCGAGTTAATCGAGCATGTAAGTCCTGAGCCTAAGGTGAAATCGAAACGATCTGAGAACGTGAAGGTTATACCTAAATCAAGTCCTGATGTCAAGAAGAAAAAGAAAGAGTACACTCCAGCATATCGATCTGGAGGGTACGCAATATTGGTGACTCTGTACAAAAGTAGTTTGCAACCTGATTACCTCGGTTTTATGACTAAGGATGATTTAATGAAGCAAGCCCAGTGTTTATGTGATAAATCGTTTGTAAATCCGGACCTTGGTTCACACTATACTTCTTGGTCTTCGATGAAAACTTTAATCGACAAAAATTTAGTTGAGAAACAAAGTCAGCCCGCAAAGTATTTTTTAACCGATGAAGGATTAATTCTGGCTCATAAGCTTTATAGAACGAGTTTAGCGGATGAGGTGGTGAACAATCAAGTGGAAAGTAGAGTTCAAAGAAATATTCTTTCCCAAGAGACTTGTTTTACTTCAAATAATAGAAATCAATTTGAAGAAGGTTTAGATGCAGTAGAAGTTATTAGCGACTCGGAGAGTGATGTAGTTATTCGTAATGAACCATCAAGTCAATCATCTGCTGCATCGTCTTCAGGTGTAGAAGAAGAAACTGTTATTTTAGCACCGAATACCTTCGATGTGTTCTTGGCAGTCGACAACAAAGAAACCTCCGGGTAAGTCTTTTCAACATCAAAATCCCTGCAGTCACCATTCTTTACATTTTAGGAGTAGCAAAGACGTTAACGAGGACGCTATTTTAGCCGAGTTAACGTACAGAAAGGTGAACTTCGAAGTGAGGCATTTAAAAGTCGGGGATTACGTCTGGCTGTGTCGAGATAGGGTTTCACAGTTGGAATTGGTGCTTCCGTATATCGTGGAGCGCAAACGCATGGACGATTTCGGGTCGAGTATAAAAGATAGGAGGTACCACGAACAGAAATTTCGCCTGAAACAATGCAGAATGCAAAACGTTACATATTTGGTTGAGAGTTACGGCGATAACACACACACGGGTTTACCACTATCGACGTTGATGCAAGCTGCGACTAACACGTTGGTCCATGATAATTTTCACCTGAAATTCACGAGCGATATAAAAGAAACCGCCCTGTATTTATGCTGCATGACCAAGTTATTGCAGAATATTTTTTTGGTAATTTAATTACTGCTTAGGTTTTGGATGATAAAAGTACAGTTTTTACTTGCAGCCGAAAACTGTTATGAGTTGCAGAAAAATAAACCTGGAGAATTGTAAAGTAGAAGACGATCTAGTCCCACTGTTGACCTTCAAAGAATTCAACCAGATTGGATCTATGCATAAAGTAAGATTATTTTGTTGTAAAATAATGCCTTCTGAATTCCTGCCGCTTTTTCATAGAAATTTACAGCACGTCAGTTATTCATAAGACAGTTGATACAATTGAAGGGGGTCTCTGTCGAGAAGGCTTTAGCTATAGCCGACAAGTTCCCGTGCCCTAAATTACTGAAGCTGGCGTTTGAGGAAAATTCAGGAGATAAAAGTGAGAAACTTCTGGCAGCTATAAAATTTGGTAAAAATAATAAAAATATAGGCCCCGTTATCAGTAGAACTTTGCATCAGCTTTATAAATAATTTGGAGTTAATGAAGTGGTTGCAATTTAACGTTTATTTTATTTTTTTATAATGATGCTGTGCAGTTTTTAAATAAACTAAGTTTATTAAGAAATAGCGATGAGCAATTTTAAAGATTTTCATACAGTGGCCTCTTATGATTTACATGTGCAGTGTTGCCACCAGTTGTTTAAAAAGCGTACTAAACGAAATCGTAAAATTGTACTACAATTGATTCAATTGTGCCAACTGTATCAAGTAACCAAGAAAACAACACAATGTGCCAACGTTTACCTTTCATTTGTTATTCTAATTTTAAATGTTTGCTTGCCATTAAGCCGTGATGACGTCATTTCTGTAAAAATTACCAGCGCCATCTATGAGATTTCTTTAAAAAAGTTTAGGTACGTTTAACATTTTTCCGTTATTCTAATTTTTGATACCGTGTACGTTATAGTAAGCTGTGTTTTTCTTTTTATAAAGTTGGCGACGCTCAATACAAGAATGGGGACAGTTGTCAATAACTGTTAGAGTCATATTATCTAATCATGACATCACACAAAAAAATGTGTAAACTCAAAATTCAAAGGAACACATGGAACAACATTAACGCTTAAAACAGACTCTGAAAATATTGTGCTTCATCTTGAATGCATAAACGCTTTTGTCAAGTGTTGGGAGGTTATGTTAGCACAAACAATTAATTATACAGTGTTACTAACCTTTCGGAGAAAAAACACTGAAGTCATGCCTGCTTTAATTAGGAATTTAATTGAATGTATTTGTCTCTGAATTTAACGGATAAGAAGAAATTTTGTTATAAATTGGAATTTGAGGTTATGCCATTTTCCTTAATTTTTCAATTTAGGCGGCTTTTGTTTTCTTTCATGGATGCCAATGCAGGAATAAGAAATTTCTTTTGCTATCGTACAGTGTTGCCAGAGATTGTGATTTATCACCAGATTTTAATGATTTTTGTTGTTGAATTATTACCTGGTGATTGCATAAAAACAAAATGTGTTTTTTTCAAATTGTTTTTTTTTTTTTTAATTTTCTTTAAATTTGATTATTTTTAATTTATATTATTTTTTTTGTCTTGTCACCGTTCTTTTCAAATTGCTTTTTTAAAAATTTATTAATCTTTTGAAATGTGTTGCATTAAAATCGATTGTCTTTTGTTTTTATTATTTTTTAAAATTAGATTATTTTTCAACTTATTTTGTTTTCTTTATTTTGTCAGCATTTTTTCAAATTTTTAAAAAAAAATTATTAATCTATTAAACTGTGTTGCAGTACAGTCGATTGTCTTTTGTTTTTATTATTATTTTTCGATTTTCATTATTTGTTTTTTTTTTGTTTTGTCTTTTGTTTTTATTATCTCTGTTAAATTTGATTGTTTTTCAATTTTTAGTCAAAATTAATTGATTCATGAATTAATCAAATTGTGTTGCAGTAAAGTCGATTGTCTTTGGTTTTTATTTGATTATTTTTTTGACTTAAGTTTTAGTCGTCTGGCAACACTGGTATCATGTTTTGAGGTTATGTTTAATAATTTTTGATCAGTACCTGTATTAATAAATTCATTATTTTGTTTTCTTTGTTTCGTCACAATTCTTTTATTTTTTTTTTAATTAATCAAAATTAATTAATTAATTAATTAATCAAATTGTGTTGCAGTAAAATCGATTGCCTTTTGTTTTTATTATTTATTATTTTTCAATTTTCGTTATTTTGTTTTCTTTGTTTATTTATTAAATTGTGTTGTAATATCGCTTGGCTTTTGATTTTATTATTTCTGTTAAATTTTATCATTTTTCAATTTTTATTATTGTTTCTTTATTTGTTTTGCCATCATTCTTTTCAAATTGTGCGTTTTTTTGTTAATTATTATTAACCTACTGAATTGCGCTGTAAATTTAAATTTGTACCTAAATATTTAACATAATTTGTAAAGCTTCAATAATAATGTCAAAAATTGAAAATAAATCACGAGCACAAAATTTTAAACTGATGCTTTTGGGTTGGTAGCAATTGACTTTGTAAGCTAATCTGGTGACTTAAGTTTTAGTCGACTGGCAACATTGGTATTGTGTTTTTAGGTTATGTTTCACGATTTTGAGTCAGTGTGTTAGTAATTTCACTGTAATGTGAACAATCCAGCTGAAAAACGGATAAAATTTGGTAAGAATAACAAAATCATAAGCCCCATTATTATTAGAACTTTGCATCAGCTGATAAATAATTTTTTAATGAAATAGTTGCAACTTCAACGTTCGTTGCTTTTTTTTTATAATGAAATACAGTTTCATAATAAATTAAGTTTATTAAAAAAAACATTGAAAAAATCAATTAAGGATCAATTTTGAAAAGAACAGTACTTGTAACGGATTTTAATCGTCTGGTAAAAGCAATAAAAACGTAGCTCGCATTACCTTACATATTATTTTAATACAATGGTTACAACTTAATAATAGCAAGAGGCATTAAAACTAGCTTAAATAAATAAACTTTTTTTTTAGAAAAATACTGTTGCAATTCATTAAAGATTTTCAAACAGGTCAACTCTGCGCACGGTATTCCCTTTTCTGATCTGCGCCAACGTTTTGTATTTGTCTCTTCCCGCACTCACGTTCTCCCTGTGGATTTTATCTAAATTCGTGTCTTTTGATTCGTCCCGGGAATGTTCAAGTTTCTCTTGAAGAATCTGGAAGGGAATTTTTTTGTATTAACTTGAGGATTCAATTCTGTTTTTGATAACTTACTCTTAATTGCTCTTTCAGCTGTTCGTTTACAAGTGCCAGTTCTGGCAAGTCGTCTTTGGCATTCTCCGGTAAAGATTCGAGTTCCTTTTCTTCTTCCCTTCTGGCAGCGTCTGCGAGCTGTTGGGCTCGCAGCTCCTCTTCGATGCGATGTGCTTCGGCCACCTC
The DNA here is from genome assembly GCA_039766575.1 of Serrognathus titanus. Classification (NCBI taxonomy): domain Eukaryota; kingdom Metazoa; phylum Arthropoda; class Insecta; order Coleoptera; family Lucanidae; genus Serrognathus; species Serrognathus titanus. Next base: position 16,556,598 of record CM077911.1, on the reverse strand, counting down.
CTCTTGCAGCTTAGAGGTCTGTTGGTTTTTAATTTCGACTTCCTCTTGAATGCGCAGCACTTCGTTTTGTTTCTCACGTATTTCGTCTTCTAGTTTTTGCCGTTCCTCAGCTTCCAGGTTCTTGCTTTCTTCCAGTCGTTTAGTTAACTCCTGGAGTTCACCTCGTTGCTTTTCAAGCTCGTCTTTGGCAAGCTGTAATTCTTGCAGTTGTTCTTTTAATTTTTCGATGACGCATTGGGCCTCGATTAGATTCTTCTTGTTGTTTTCCATTTCTTCTTTGAGCGCCCTGATTTGATCTTGGTATTGCTTTTCACGCCTTTCGGCTTCTTCCCTCGCTGTTATTTCATGCTGGAGTTTATTCCTTTAATACAAACCGATTGATTAATTTTGTTTTTATGATGTGTGATAAAGACCTTTGTTCCAGCAGGACTTTTCTCTGTTCCAGAGCTTTGGTTTTCATCTGAGTCACTTCTAAAGTTGGGGGTTTTCGCCTTCTGACGTAGAGGTAGTGGTTCCCGACGCCCAAAGTTAATATCCGTTTGTTGGTTCGTGCATCGGAGGAGAAGAAAATGAAATCGGCTGATTTCTTGTCGACACTCCTGATGGAGAATTTCACATCTCGATAGTTGATGTTTTTAATCTCGGACCAGGGGAACATTACGGTCGGATTCATCCTAAAATCAAACTCATTCGTGCCATGGTTATTAATTGAAATGAGGACTCACCTGTCTTCGGCTGTGTAAACGCTTAGGCCTATGGCATGCACCCCGAGGACTAACTGCGTTCCCTTTTTGTTTGTTATATCGAAATAGGTAACGCCGTACATATCCAGATTCTGTGCTAGCTTCAAGTACTCCATCATCGCATCTTCTTTAATCATACCTCGGTGTTTAATCCACATGTTCAAGATTGTTTCATTAAATTCCTCGGGTTTCATCTTATGCTGATCGTATATTCTGGAATTTCAAGTGAATTACTTCGCGTGACGTTTTAATTTAGATCACTAACTTCTGCGGCAATAGTTTCTGTTTGTTGAGGAATTCGACGTTGTGTTTGTTGCTGTCGTAGTCACCGTGTCGTGCTTGCAGAGCGTACGAGGCCAGGAGCACCGACGTATCCGGGGGGCAGTAGATTTTCTCCGACATGATTCCTGCCCGTACTTGCAGGAAGAAATATTTTATCGTGTTGTCTTCGATTAGCTCGTCTCCTATGTCTTCCGGGAAGTATTTAACACGGTAGTGCAATTTCTGTATGTGGTTTTTTAAGTCTTTCATCGCCTGTAAGCAGAAAATGTATTTAATTTGTGTGGCAGTGAGTGTCCTTCTGATAAAAAAAATTAATTAATTATGCGTACGGTTGTTATGAATGTGATGTGATATATTTGATTTACACACATGAGAAGGACATCAGATAAAACCTCCTGGTTATTTTTAGCAATGACAACAATATGAAAACTAGAGAAAATTTGTTTTTTTAATTGGAAATGCCCCTAGGGGGGCGAGCTCGTTCGCCTCATGTTGTTTTTTTTGTTTGATTTTAAGGAGGTCGAAAGTTATTAAGTGAATTGCGACAAGATCGTTTATTTTAGTAATTAATGGGCACCTATCAGTCATATGAATGACAGTAGCGCATTGCTGATGTCTTGATATAGATTATCAATTAGTTTAAAAGATATTTCTGCGTTCGAGATAAACTTTTATTTCCTCATGTAATACCAAAGTATTTATGTCCTCAGACGTGTACGATTTTTTTTTGTTTAATAATTAGTCTTGATGACTTACTTTTTTAGAGTTATCGATCCAGACTTCTTCGGAGTTTTCGTCCAGGTACATTATACCAAAGAACCAAATCTCGTGCAGGCCTAGGGTCTTACTGACTTGCACGAACAGGTCTTTGCCTGTCGTTTTGGCCAAAATTTCGAACTCCAGTTCAGTATCCATCGTCATAATTTTCACTTTTAATTTCTGAAAACCACAACAAATATTTCTATGTAATAGTTATATAGTGTACAACAACACACCTCAGACAAACAATTTATTGAGTAAATTCTATTGGATAGTTTCGTTTTGTAAATTGCCACAACTCTCAACAATTCAACATTTAAGTGATATTTAATTTTGTAATTTGTATTCGTTGTATGCCCTAGTTGTTTCGAACGGTACTCATCGATCTAATCTGTTGTGAACATCGAAAGAAAAATCCTCCAGATAAGTTTTTAGAAATGAATGTACTCTGTGGCTGACATCATTTTTAAGCTTCTGGTAATTTCAGAAAGCATAGAAAATCTAGCTTCGAACTTCACTTTTGATAATCTAGTTTACATCATCGACATTTTTAAAATCACAAGCGGATTATATTTACTTAGCACGTGTGAAATACCTTTATTCACATTATCAGTGAAGTTTATAACTTAAAAGCAAATAAAATTTTATTGACAATACATACATTACGTAGGTGTATGTACGTGGGTAATCTTTTTAGTTCAGGCAAGTCTGAACGACATAAAAATATTAATTTTTAATCAAGTTTAAGCGTGAGATAAAACAATAATTAAATGGTTGTAATGTTACTCAGTTAATTGAAAACAAAAAAAAAAAAGAAAATAAATAGACACAGTGACACAGAGGATATGCGGTTCTTGGATGGTTTGATTAAATATACTAGGTTGCAACGAAATAACTTTTTTGTGTCATATTTATCAATAAATTCGATAATCCTTTGAATAAATATAACACATAATATTTCTTTTATATTCACACTGATAATTTCAGTTCTTAGAATCCACCACATCAAAGATACTGGCGATTTATTGCATACTTTCACATAGGAGTGTAATTCTAGATTATAGTAATATATATTATAAAAAAATTCGAACTTACGCTCATGTTTGTTGTTGTAATAAGCAAACTTCTTTACTAAATCAAAGAAACACTATAACACCAAGCGTCGTCATTCACCGACGGAAATCGATGTGCAGGTACGCTGTAAACGTTTACGGCGGTTATCTAATAAGCTTTTTCTGGCCGTTTCCTAGATAAGATAAGAAATTTAAATTTTTTAACTAGCTCGAATACGTGAACACTTGCATAATGCTTAAAAATATAAAGCAACTACGCCCTCCTGTTCATAGGTTTCTCGTTTGGCGTTATTTTTTTTTGCTTTACTACTGATAAGTATGAGTAACCAAATGCATAATAACGTGGGGGGTTTATCAGTTTATATCTAATTCCCAGCGTATTCAATACGGGTTTATTTACTGATACTTCTTGCGAAATGTAATTTTGATTTATTGTTACTCAAACTACTCGGAAACTAATCGAGGCTTGTGATACTTTGGAATTTATCAGTTTGTGCTAATGCAATGAATTGGACTTTATTTGCTGCGAAATTTCAGCGAAATCACGATCGTGGGGGCTGAAGAAGACAGAGGGGAAACTTTGCAAACTTTACTTAGGGCTAAGAACAAGCTGAAGAGGATTGCAAAATTCAAATGAAACAAGAAACTTCCACAACCAAGAATGAAGAACACCTGCGAGAATGTTACAAGGCACGTTACTATTTCTTTATTTCTTTTACTTTTTACTGCAAGGATTAGGGAAAAAGTCGTTGAAAGACGTGAAATTAAATTTGGCCCTTTGCATATGAATGGACAGAAATAATAGTTATAAGTAACTTCTAATTAAAACGTTTTCTTTTCTGTTGAAATTTATCAAGAAATATGTAATTATAATTATTATATAATAAATTTATTATTTGTTCATTATTTATAGTGAAGCTGTCAACGTGAAGCGAAACGTTCAATTTCAATGGCTTCAAAGAAATGTTTCAATTAAAGTTACGTTGGGGTTTATAAGTATGCATTATTTCTATCTATTTATGTGAAATGTGGACATTTAATTCGATTTTGCAAATTATTCTAGTGAATTATAAATTTAGTAACAATTTTCAATATAGAAGTTTCCTAGCAACATAAAATAAATTACAGAAATCTTCGTAGGAGATGAATTACAGGAATCTGCAAGGTGGATTGATTACAGGAATCTGTAAAGTGGATTGATTATAGGAATCGGTAAGATCAATAAAAAATAATGTAATTGGTAACGTTGCGCGCCACATGTTGAAACGAATATTAGGTTTGTTTGTCATCCTGCGCTGGTGTGAACTTGCGGTCAATAAAACTTTCTTTTGTATTGTAAATTGGCTTTCGATCTGTCAAAGTATTAAACTTTTGAAGCTGTCATATTGTGTCAAATTTTATTTGTAACATATGTCCTGTAAAACTGCAAGGTTGATACACAGTATGTAAATATAATCAAAACGTCATTAAATGTCAATGTGATGGGCCATTTTTTTTTACCGCAAATTTACACTTTTTTTTAAATTGATTCTAAATTTTTCGATAATGTGTCAGTGTGAATGAGTATAAACATTTCAAGTTGTACTGAAATATATTCTGTGGAAAAGTATGCATTGGTGTACATCAGTGCTCTTACTCTATTAACAATTACATAGGTGCAAAATTCATTAATGACTTCTCTAATTCATTAATTAAGTAATGATTCAAGTTATTATTAGATTAATTTGATGCAGATAGGACATTGAAGCCGTTTTCGCCATCGATTAAACAGAAGCAGATGGGACACTGAAGCCATTGAGATCATAGATTAAGCAGGGGCAGATAGGACACTGAAGCTGTTTCCGTCATGAATTAAGTAGAAGAAGATAGGACACTGAAGCTAATTTCGCCATAGATTAAACAGAATCAGATGGGACTCCGAAGTCAACCTTGTCGTAGAGTAGTTTCACGCAGATAGGACGCTGAAGCCAATTTGTTTCATAGGAGAAGATCAGCAACTGCCAAGTGGCGCTTTTTTATGTTAAAAATCAATTAAACACGTCAATGAAATCGGGAATACATTCCATTTGGATCGTGTTTACGTTACAGCCAGTACGATAAATCTGGTTGGATGGTAAATATATATATTAACCGTACTGTTGTGTTCATGTGATTAATAACATTATAGTTTGTTTTTAAACTAGGAAAAGTAATTTGAATTTTACCCGCAAAAGCCCGCGACGTTATTGGCTGTTTGATAGCCAGTTTTACAAGCCTTCAATTTAAACCTAGAAATTAACATCTTTCATAATTCATGTGACAATTTGAATCAGTTTTAAACTAGTAAGTAAATCTGGTTATTTGTAAACAGCAAATTAATTTCTGATTTAGTATTACAGTGTCACTCCACCTACAACAGGCCGACAACTGTTATTCCTTCTAGTTTAAACACAAACTATAATATTTTATTATAATCCGTTTACTTGACATCTGCACCGTCAAGCTGTTGGTATGTTGGCCTCACTGCATATATTTCCTATTTCATTCAACAGTATTTTAGAATTATTCATAATAATTGAGCACATTTTAGACAGGCGTTGTTAATTTTGAGAGCAAACAAACATTTTCTAACATTACCATTTTAGTACTGGGTTTTACAAAAGTCAATTAAACTTAATCATTGTTTAAGAATAATCATTCCTATACCTTCAGCACATGTAACCATAGCAACGTTTACTTTTAATCCATGATTAAATTTTTAGTAACGTTTGTGAAATCCACCACTAATCTGGCATTTATCCATTGTAATTAAATGCACAAGTAACTCAAAATCATGATTTTTGTTCAAATTTGTGCAGATGTCAAGTAAATGGATTATATATATTTTATTCTGCCAAATTTATATTTGTTCTTTATGTCCACTTTAAACTTTAATATTTTAATGTGATTGATTTGATTGTACAGAAGCGTACTGGTCATGTTTAGTTATTTATTTTCACCAAATTGTTGCACCAGAGGTCAGCCACTTTACTGATTTTCTAAAGTCCTTAGATAATAAAAGTACCGTCATTCATTAAGCCTGTATAATGGCGGATTAAAATTTTGAAAAAGCAAAGGTTAAGGGTGACGACTTACAGTCAAGAAGTTTCTGAGGGGTTAAAGGGTGAGGGGACGGTAAAGTCAGTAGGCGTGTCGGTGATGAACCCCTACCAACAATTTTTGCGGAGATTACAGTGAGTGACAAAAGCAAGTGCATGTGTCTGTCTTTGTTGAAGTTTACCACGTGTATTTTAATTATTACGTTGCGAGAAAGCACGATTTTACGTAAAATTTATATATAAAAAAAGTGAAAATTAATTTATTTTTTGTCCGCTTCTAATGAAGTAATTATCCAATAGATATGAGTGTTAAAAACTCAGGACGAATACATCTTTTATCTATTTGTTTTCTTTTTATAAAATTAATTTATTTTGCGCTAGATTTGAAGTTTTTTTTTAATTATTCAAAATTGAAATTTCAAATGACATTGTCACTAATCGTTATATTTTAAACAACCTAAATCGCAAATTAATATTCTTCATTTTTTTAATAAAGAAAGCACAAAATAGAAAATAAATCATGCATTACATTAAATTCACAAGCCTTATTGTTGCGCTTGTTCCTCAGCGAAGTCTTATAAAAGTAATAATTCGAATAAGAAGACCTTGAGCAAAAAAAATCCCGTATATTGAAACACATAAAACATTTTATGAAATAACAATTTGAGTCAACTAGTTTTTTTTATTTTTCTGGAATAGCAAAAAATTGAGCATTTCTTATTGGTAGATTTCGAGGGTGACGAGCATCTACTATTTCTGGCAATAAACAATTGAAATAAAATTGCCTGAGTTGATTACTCATTTTGTGTTGCCAGAAATCATCATCTCGGAGAATCTGAAAAAAGTAGTATTATTAGAGCTATACGAAGTCATTAAAATTAGCAAAAAAGAACTATTTTAGAATTACAGTGGTGGTATGAAAAATATAATATAATAGTAATAGTATGGCAAAACTTTGATCATCCTATATAATCATATTTACCTTTTGGACAAGCATCCCCAGGGGAGTCCAGAAAATAAAAAAACATTGTTTTCTTTTTGTTATATGTAATTGCCCTTGTACTTGATAATGGTAATTGTGATTAACTTTTAATTTAAATTCTCCTTTGTCATAAGTTGCAAAAGTTACTTTCTTTTGAATAATAGCGTCTTCTGGATGCATTTTTGACGCCACCGCTGGACATTTCACTTCAATAATGCCTTCTTCTCCTACTAACCCGTCAGGACTCGCAGCTAAGTAAAATTCTTCGTAGTCCACAAATAATCCACAACTTCTTACTTGATGGTTGAAGTCTTTTTCAAATTGACTTATTGCAAATGGTTCTTTTTCGATACCGTAGTTTGTAGCATTATTTCCGTAAAAACTTCCATACAACAAAGATTTTACAGTAGTAGTGCAGTTAGTTGTTCTTCGCATTTTACATATTTTTCCGAAATTGGAGGCTGTAATTCTTTTCAACCTTTCTGTTTGCCATAGTACATTTGAATTTTGTCCTAGCGTCTTGCGTTCTAGAACTGCAATTTCACTCTCCGTTTTAGAAAGATTTTTTAAGAAATCCTTTTTTGCATTATTATAGACTGCTGGCGGCATATCAGGAGTTTCTATTGATTCTGCTGCACGGGGTCCATAATGTTCATCAGCAGGTGCTGGCATTTGAAGTTGTCGACGAGCTTTACTTACTACTTTCCTATTTCTGTCCTTTTGTCTCACGGTGAGAAATTTTTTTGTGTGTTGACCGGGACTATGTTTCGTAATAGATATGTGAACGTAGTCATGTATGCGTCCTTTCGAATTATAGGATAAAACTGCTGCATTACATCGTAAGTTATAGGAAAATCGGCGAGAATAGTTTATCCGTTTAGCACCAATAAATTTTGCCACAACGGAATTATATGACTCTGCAGCATTAGTCGTCATATTTTGGAGCAAACTTTTTGCATGGTATACTAATCTATTGGTACAGGATAAAATATCTTGATACAGACCGCACTCCTTCATTTTTTCTACTGCTATATTGTGGTTTTTATTTTCAGTACAGAAATAGCCGATTTCCACGCAATTGTTGTGTTCACCAAATACATGACTAGGACCATTTATTAAATCTTTTTTTAAGTCACCAATTGCAGCCAAAAAATTATCTGAATTTTTTCGTCTGTATTTTGAAGCACAATCTGCAGCAACTCTAAGCCTTTTAATATTATTACATAAAATGTTTCTCAGGGTCGCATCTACAGGTTTTCCCAAGGAACTAAATCGCTTTTGCGCCACTTCTTTGAGCTTTACACAGTAATTGCGAAGAAGATGATTACAACACTCGACCTTTTCAACAATTAAATCGTTTCCATACGGGCGAGCATCTAATAATTTCCTATGTACACTCGAATCTCCATCGCCAATCAGCTTCGCATATTTTATTCCATGCATTTCCATACTGCACCTAAAACCTTCTACAATTATTTCACTTTCCATGGCCGTTGATGGACCGTCATGATTTTTAAAGCAAATATGAGTCGGACATTCAATGGATAGTGAAGCTGCTCTTGCACAAATACAACAGTATTTATTGCGAATTCCGATGTATACAATTTTCTTAGTTCTCTGACCTATTATACAACCCTAAAAAATTATAATTATATATAGTGTCTTTCAAAAAGTGGGCTACAAGGAAACACATAGTTGCGGAACGCATTGAAATAATCACTCAGAACCAAATGAAATAATTGAGAAATAAGAACGAATTTTGTGTTTTCCTGTTGACAATTTGGTTATAAGCATAACGATCGAGTTTATAACGTAACGGTGTGATGCCCGGTAACATAAAGGATACTTACCAATTAGTCAGAGGTAATCAATGGGTAACAGCAAAAATCAGTAACATACCTAAAGGTTTTTGTACAAGATAATCATTTGTTAAATCGTTTGCTATAACTTAATCAACGCTGTTTCCTTAGTTACATATTTGTTAAGATTTACCCAAGGACGAAATGCCGATGCCTTTTAACAAATGATTAGGTTTATGTTACTCAACGTTTTTTAAGCACTTGATCAGTGCTAATAAATGAGTTAATCACTTGGTTATGTTACCGGGCATGAATCTGCAAAGTTTGTATTTATATTTACCACTCCCGATAATGCGTTATAGTTTGCACGATAGGATCTCTTTGACCATGCACCGTCGGCAATTACAGTTATCAGAGGAGTTCCCTCTTTATCTACTTCTTCGTTTTCCTTAGCTAACTGAGCTTCTTCTCTTCCTGCTTCTTGTATAGAATGCCAAGTGATATCTGTAATGCTTTTAAAAAGTTCTGTCTGACATTTCCCAAACATATCTTTGGACATCGCTGGTATATCCAAGACACCAACAACTTCTGATAATTGTCCCCAACCACCACCGGTAGAAACAAATGCAGAAACTGCTGCCATATTTATATCTAATTTTTCTGTGCTTATTCCATCGGTATCCAAATGCAGAATAACTTTGCACATGTCACATTCTAATGTAAATACAGATCGCAGTCCAAGCCTTGTTTCTTTAATAATTTTCATGTTTACAAACGAACAACTGAAAAGGTCTGAATGTTTATGGTTCATTAATGTCTTGAACCAATGAGCAATATCAATAATTCTTCGCCCAGTAGGAAAAAAATCGGCAACATTTTCAGTTAATTGTCTGTAGGGGATTAAATATTACTTTACGCGTACTGTCTCTAATTATTGTACATTGTACTTACGGTTGTTTCAGTGCTTCTTCAAGTTCGTTTGTATTCCGTCTAAAATAATTTTGAAATAAGTACACTACATTACAAATTCTTAAATGAAGACAAATATGTTATAGTGTTATAAATTGAAATGAATATTTGTATAAAAATACCGCTTTTGTTACTCACTCAGAGTTTTTGTGGAGTTCTGTTTCTGTTTCAGATGCATTTGCATTTCTATTTAATGAATTGCACTCTGTATTCTCCAAGTCTTTTCTAATAAACCTGAAATACATATAAAATTATTTGTATGTATATGTGAATTGAACTCAACATTAGTTATAAAAAATCTTTCAAAAATGCAAATTCTTCAAATTCAAAGAAAGAGGTTTCTATTTATTTTATTTGCCCGCGGTTTCTACTTATTTAACTGGTATTTTTTAAGTTAATCAATTTACTACATATCTAGGTACTTACGTAGAGGTCGAGGCCAAATTTATGTGCTCTTGATCTGCATTATTTTCATTTACTACACTTTTCACTGACAATTTCTTGCTATAAATTATTAAAAATTATTATTTGTTAATGCTAATCTCTATGGATATGACAACTGCACTTTTCCACTTGCACATTTTTAAAAATAAAAAATTAAAGATTAACATTACATACCCCAAGCTAATTGCTCGCATACGCGATTTATTAAATCCTTTTCTTTTTTTTTGACAAAACGGGATAGCGAAGTTTATCTCTATTTCCCCTTGCCATTTTATATAAATTATTACAAATCACAATCAGCAATTGTAGATTTTAATTTATTTCGTTAGCAATTAGATAAGTAAATAATAAGTAATAATAAGTAAGTAATATATTTCAAATGTTGCCCGCACTAATTGCTCTATAACGAGAACTGGAAAGGAAGGAACGAAGATGTCGTTTGTATGGAACGAATATGTGGAACACATGTTTGATTTTCTTTGTTTAACACATGATTTCTTACAGAACGAAATAAAAGAGACAAAAAATTGCAGGCATTGAAAAGCGATCGCATTTTAGGGTGTGTGGGGGTAAAATCGCTTTGGGCGGCAGAATACAGTTTCGGAGGACATCTATGTTTCAGTTTGAGAGTCAAGATTCATAAAAATCATAACTTGCGAATATTTCGTTTAGATTTAATATTTTATAGTTTTTTTTTTTTGGGAAAAATGTAAATTCATTGTAAAAGGATTATACAACACGGGGCTGTCGTCATCATTTGTAAAAAAGTTCAAATTTATTTAGAAAAACAAGGTTGAATTCCTGTAAATTTTGCTATAAATATACGTTTTAGAATTAAAATTATTAATTTTGAAACTATTATTTTCAATGTTTTAGCTGCAGCCCCGTGTAGAATATGATGTTTACTACACGCAGTAAAAATTCTGAATTAATATAATGAATATTCAATCTGTTATATTGATTATTTATTGGGTATGTTTTAGGCGTATATCGAGAACGAAGTCGTGAGCCTTAATCGCAGTACTTTAATATCTAGAGACTATTAGCGTTTTCGACTGATTGCTCTAGAACATTCTCAAATTATTTCCATTTTGTTTTAACCTCGTGTAATAAACATAGGATAAAGATACTCTCAGAGTGCTCTGAAGCAGTCAGTCGAAGACGCTATAAGATTTTCACTTATAAATTAAATAAATTTCAGAAATATGTGAAGTGCATGAATTACAGGAACCTGTACAGTGGAAGGATTACAGAAACCTGTAAGGTGGATAGATTACAGAAACCTGTAAAATGGATTACAGGAACCTGTAAGGAGGATAAATTACAGGAATCTGTAAAGTGAATAGATTACAGGAATCTGTAAAGTAAATAGATTACAGGAATCTGTAAATCAAAAAATTGTATGTATTGTTTCATTACTTTCACTCTGTTAAAAATTAGGTGCTAAACTTATTTATAACTTCGTTAATTCATTAATTAAATAATTGTTATTTAGGTTATTATTAGATTAATTTCATGTAGGGCTATTTTCTCCATAGGTTAAACAGAAGCAGATAGGACACTGAAGCCAATTTCGTCATAGATCAAACAGAAGCAGATGAGACACCGAAGCCAACAGTGTCACAGAGTAGTTTCACGCAGATAGGACGCCAGGTTCGTTCATAGACGAAGTACGACGAGATAGGGCACGGATTTGAGTCGCACATTCAAGAAATATTTAAATATTATTTATATGTACTTATTATTTGGAAATTATTATGTAATTAAAGCAAAATCTATGAATAACAATTTTTTTTGTATATTTGAAATAAAAATCACTTTTCTCTACTTCAGTGTGTATCATTATTATAAGATTTATAAATTTATTGGACTTACTACCAGGATCACATAAGCGCGAGGAGGTGGCAGATGTTTTTGTACCAAGCGCGGAAAAATTCGGACCAATTTCTACTTTACTTTTCGAAACTTCGTATCTGGATCACATAAACACGAGGAGGTGGCGGATGACTTTGTATCTGCTTTACTTTTTGAATCTTGCTACCAGGATCACATAAACGCGAGGAGGTCGAATGAGATTTATCCGGCGCAGAAATTTTCCGTCGGACTTTTGCTGCGATTTTTGAAACTTCCTACCAGGATCACATAAACGCGAGGAGGTGGCTGGTGGCTTTGTATTAGGCGCGGAAGATTCCGGCACAATTTTTACTTTACTTTTTGAATCTTCTTACCAGGATCACATAAACGCGAGGAGGTGGCAGATGACTTTGTATTAGGCGCGAAGATTCCGGCACAATTTCTACTTTACTTTTTGAATCTTGCTACCAGGATCACATAAACGCGAGGAGGTCGAATGAGATTTATCCGGCGCAGAAATTTTCCGTCGGAATTTTGCAGCGATTTTTGAATCCTCCTACCAGGATCACATAAATGCGAGGAGGTGGTTGGTGGCTTTGTATTAGGCACGGAAGATTCCGGCACAATTTTTACTTTACTTTTTGAATCTTGCTACCAGGATCACATAAACGCGAGGAGGTCGAATGAGATTTACCCGACGCAGAAATTTTCCGTCGGACTTTTGCAGCGATTTTTGAATCTTCCTACCAGGATCACATAAACGCGAGGAGGTGGCTGGTGGCTTTGTATTAGACGCGGAAGATTCCGGCACAATTTTTACATTACTTTTTGAATCTTCTTACCAGGATCACACAAACGCGAGGAGGTGGCAGATGACTTTGTATTAGGCGCGGAAGATTCCGGCACAATTTCTACTTTACTTTTTGAATCTTGCTACCAGGATCACATAAACGCGAGGAGGTCGAATGAGATTTATCCGACGCAGAAATTTTCCGTCGGAATTTTGCAGCGATTTTTGAATCCTCCTACTAGGATCACATAAATGCGAGGAGGTGGTTGGTGGCTTTGTATTAGGCGCGGAAGATTCCGGCACAATTTCTACTTTACTTTTTGAATCTTGCTACCAGGATCACATAAACGCGAGGAGGTCGAATGAGATTTATCCGGCGCAGAAATTTTCCGTCGGAATTGTGCAGCGATTTTTGAATCTTCCTACCAGGATCACATAAACGCGAGGAGGTGGCGGATGACTGTATCAGGCGCGGGAGATCCTGGCACAATTTTTACTTTACTTTTTGAACTTTCCTCCAACTTTTTTTCAATAACAATTTCTCGTATTTACATTTCTGTAGAATTTTCTCGATTTAAGAGTGGGAGCTAGGGAAAGTAAAACGCACAGCTTAATCCAAATATACTTTATTAATTAACCCTAAAAGTACATAATAACTGAAACTAATTCTCTGAATAAAAGTACTAAGTAGTTGTTTCTAGGAGAGTAATATACAAATGGTTACAGTTAGGTATATAAAACTATATAAAATCAATTCACGCTGAAAAAAGATTTTGATTATATCATACCGTGAACATTATTGTTTTGTACACCATTTGCACCAGAGCTTCGTTCTTAATTATTTTTGTTTTTTTTTTGCTTCAACAATACCACATCCGTTAAATACATTATTATATAAATTGGAACTCGTTATGTGTAAATATCATCAAAAAAAACCTGTTGAAAGGCAACTCGGGTGATATATACAGCAGTAGAAAATATCTCCGGGAGATTTCAATTATCATAATCAAAATACCATATTTACATATTATGGAAGCACCTGCTAGTTGGTTTCTCTTTTTTTTCTTTTTTAAATCAACGAAAACAACAAGAAAAATACACAAGTCCTGCAATGATTGGGCAGAAACAAACGCTAAAGAGAAAATGGCACTACCTACTGTTAGAAAATATTTAAAGAAAGAGAGAAAATGGAATGCCTCGACACCAACAGTGCTAAATGATCTAGAACAAAAAAAAAGTAGCACATTTTTTTAAATCTAAGAAAATTAAAACAACAGATCTTCTAGACTCCCACCAATTTTTAATTAGATATCACAATATCGTTTCATAAGGAAGATACCAATCAGTTTATTAAAGTGAGTGATGTTCAATGTTATCAGCGTTGCATTCTATAATATAAATTAAAAGAACCACTCACTCTCAGAATTCATAATTTCCAAAATAATAATAATAATAAATATGATTTTTGTACTACATTTATCGACGCTAAAGTTATTATGTACGCATGAAAGGTAAAGGCAGTGTTTTTTTTTTTGTTTTAATTTCAAAGTTAACATTGAACGATCCCCACGTTGTTTATGTTGGAGGGGTTGAGAGAGAGGGGGTGGGGCAGTATTAAACGAAAGGAAAGCATCAAGTTGTTCTCTTAAGCGGTGAAAAGCAACTAAGTAAATAAAATGCAAACAATTACACTTAAACTAACGATTATTATAAAGTAACCAAAAAATGTAAAAATAAAATGATTAAGGTCACTTTTTTTTTTTTCTTGGAGGCACAAGCTCGATATCTTACAGCGTTAAATATAATACTTAATACGTAGTAAATTAAGTAAACTCCACAAATTAACGTATAAATAATTCTGGTGTTGAGCATGAGTGAGTGTGTGTGTGGTGGTGCAGCCATGAAAAGAAGAGATATGTATACATGAGCAGGGTTTTACATATTCTCGAATTGATCAACACGGCGTTTGGTGTTACCCTTACGAATTTCACGTAACGTTTTGTATTTATCGCGTCCTTGGCGAACGTTTTCTCTGTGTATTTTATCCATAGCTGTTTCCTTAGTTTCATCTCTAGATTGAGCTAAGTCTTGTTTCAAAGCCTGCAATTAAAAAATAACTTTGTATAATATACTTTGTTAATTCGAAACTTATTTACCAATAGCTGATCTTGTAGGCGTTCATTGCGTTCAGCTAAAGTACGTCTGTCTTCGACCGGATCAACAATATTCTCATCAGTATCCAAATCCTTGCTGATGTCTCCGTTAACAATTTCATCGTCTTCATCGTGTTGGTTCTCTTCGAGATGACCCTTAGTTGCATTGGCAAGTTGTTGTACCCTAAGCTCTTCTTCTTTGCGGCGGGCGGCCTCCACCTCTTCTTGCAGACGCTTGGTCTCGTTATCTTTCAATTCGACTTCTTGTTGGATACGCATAACCTCCTGCTGTTTGGCCTGAATCTCATCCTCAAGCTTCTGGCGTTCAACCGCTTCCATATTCTTGGTCTCTTCGAGACGGATCATCATATCCTGAAGCTCATTCTGCTTCTTCTCGAGCTCCTCCTTGGCGGCCTGGAGTAATTTGAGTTGCTCCTCCAATCGCCTGATCATCTCCTGAGCCTCCTGGAGACTCGCCTGGCTTCGCTCCATCTCTTCCTGCATCGACTTGATTCTATCCTCGTATTCTTGCTGTTTCTTCTCCGCTCTTTCACGAGCTGCTATTTCGAGTTGTAGTTTTTCACTGAAATCACCCATTTTTAACCAACCACGCGTGTTTAATTAATTAATCAATTAACTTACCGTTGTTGTTGCTTGGCCAGCTTTTCATCTCTGGCCTGCGCTTTCATTTGTTGGACATCGATGGTATCAGGTTTGCGTCTTCGCATGTACAGCTCATGGTTGCCCATGCACAGCGCAAGGATCCGCTTATTGATACGAACTCGAGGGGCAAAGAACACAAAATCCGGAGCCTTCTTATCGATGGGTTTAATGATGAACTTGCGATCGTTGAACGAGATGTTACGAATTTCCGACCAGGGGAAGCCAATTTTGGGAGTTAACCTGAAGCATTTCATAAGCGCACTGCCTTTCGAGGTGGTGGTGCTGGAGACTTACCGGTCATCTTTTTCGTAGATGTTGAGTCCCAGTGCGTCCACACCCAAAAATAATTCGGTGCCTTTTTTGTTGCGAATATCGAAATAATTGACTCCGTACATTTCTAGATCTTGAGCGATTTTGAGGTATTCCATCATGGCGTCCTCTCGAAGCATACCCCTGTGCTCGTGCCACCAGGTCATGATGCTTTGTTCCCACTCTGTTTTGGACATCTTGTGTTGATCCAAAACTCTAAAAACAAAAAGCTTTTTTAAATAAATCCACGAAGGATTAAAATCATTAAAAACAGGATGGTGATAATGAAGAACAAAATTTGAATAATTTTTTGATCTGTTGACCGGCCATCATACCTCTTGGGAAGTAATCTGTCTTCCTCAAGAAATCCAGATGCGTGTACGGATTTATTGTAGTCGCCATAACGAGCCTGGACGGCGTAAGATGCCAATAAGACGGACGTCTCTGGGGGGCAGTAAATTTCGTCGCCTACGATGGCGTTTTTCACTTGCAAATAAAATAATCGGAGGGTGATGTCCTGGATCAATTCCTCGGCGACGTCTTCAGGGTAGAATTTGGCACGGAACTTGAACTGGAGTGGGTTCTCTTTCTTTACGTCCTGGTTTACGACCTGCAATATTAAATCAGAGTTTCAATTGAACTGCTTCCACCGTGGAAGTGGGAAACAAAAACCGACTTGCAAAAGGGAGGTGAAGAAACGACAACGAAAGAAAACTCAAAAGTTTGTCCTCGTGTTGCGAGCTTTGCTTTTCTTTTTTAGTAAAGTTTGGCTTGCAACACAAAACCCGACTTTTTTCTTTTCGTTTTGTAAAGACCTTACACATAGCTAATATCACACTGACATCTTCATGTTATGTTCAATTTGCATGCGAAATTCGACTAAAGACATTAAGAAAACTTACCCACATTGAAAAAGGCATGGATCCACTCTAATCCATTCAGTAAGCATAAAGAAAAAAAAGTATTTACATGAGAATTGTTTTTAGTTAAAAACACAAGTCATCGGAGACGAGGAATTAATTTTATTTGTTGTTCTTTTTGGTTGCTTTTGTTAATTATTGAGATTAAAAATTGCTTGCAGTTTCCATTTGTATATTGGTTGTAGGTGTAACTTATGATAATTTATGCTAAATTTGAAGTCGTCTCATTTTTATTGCTTTTATCTTCTTTCGTTTTCAATTACTATTGCGATTCCTGCGTCTTAGTTTTTTCTTTAAATATAATTACCCACGTTTTATATAGGGTGACTGACAATTGTTTCCCCTTCCCACAAAAAAAAAACAATAGAAGCGATATTCACTCCCACGAGAAACGTGTCCAACATTAATCTTTAATCACTTTTCTTTATTTTGTTCACGTTCGGTTCAATAACATACATGTCGCTTTTTCAATTTTTTGGCAGAACAATTGTCAGTCACCCTATGTAAGACTTAAGTTCGCTTAGGTGTTACACAGGGCGACTGGCAATTATTCCGTCTCAAAAAAAAAACCTAAAAGAAACTACATTTATTCCCACGAGCAACGTATCCACCGTTTCACTTTAATCAGTTTTCTCTATTTTGTGTAAAAATTTAGTTTGATAGTTAATAATAGACTTCGCTAATAACATAAATATCGCTTCTTTTATTTTTTTGTTTAATTTTTTGCCGGAAGAACTCTCAGTCATATATTAAATATTGCACTTTCATCAGTTTTCCTTATTTAGTAAAATTTTTTATATGAAATTATGTCTATACAGGGTGACTGACAAAAAAAAAAAACACTAAAAGAAGTGATATTTATTTTCATGCGAAACATGTAGAATTTTTTATTTCGTAAAAATTCCTAAGTAAACTTCGGTTTATACAGGGTGACTGACAATAGTCCCACAAAAAAAAAAACGAAAAGAACGATATTAATTCTGTACAAGCAACGTGTCTGCCATCATCGTACTTTAATCAGTTTTCTTTATTTTATTCGCTAACAGTATAAATATCGTTTAATTTTTTTCCTTTTCGTGGAATAATTGTCAGCGACCATATGTAAGGTCAAACTTCACTTAGGTGACCGGTAAGCCTATACAGGGTGACTGACAATTGTTGTGCAAAAAGAAACACCAAGAGAAGCGATATTTATTTCCACGTGCAACGTGTCCATCATTACACTTTGATCAATTCTTTATTTCGTAAAAATTCTTAAGTGGATGTAGATCTTATACAGGGCGACAGACCAAAAAACCACACACTAATAGAAGCGATATTTATGCCGCACGAGGAATGTGTCTGCCTATCATTGCACTTTAATCCGTTTTCAATATTTCGTAAAAATTCGTTTCAATAACGACAGACTTCGCTAATAACAAAAATATCGCATCTTCTATTTTTTATTTTATTTCTTTTTGCGGGACAATTGTCAGTCACCCTATATAAGGCCTAACTTCACTTAGGTGACCGGTAATTATTGTTCCGTCAAAAAATACTAAATGAAGCGATACTTATTCTCACGAACAACGTGTCCAACATTGCACTTCTTTATTTAATAACAATTCCTAAGTGAACTTAGGTCTATACAGGGTGACTGACCATTGTTCCGCAAAAAAAGCGATATTTATTTCCACGCGCAACGTGCGCACTTTAATCAAATTTTTATTTCGTAAAAAAATCCTAATTGAACTTCGGTTTATACAGAGTGACTGACAATTGTTCCGCAAAAAAGAAACTCAAAGAAGCGAAATATATTCCCACGAGTAACGTGTCCAACATTCACCTTTATCCAATTTTTTTTATTTTGTGAAAGTTTGGTTCAATATTTTAATAATAATAGACTTCGGTCTAATAACATACATGTCGCTTTTTATTTTTTTGGCGGAGCAATTATCAGTCACCTTATATAAGGCGTAAGTTCACTTAGGTCTTACACAGGGTGACTGACAATTATTCAGCTTCAAAAAAAAAAAAAAAACACTAAAAGAACGATACTCATCCCCACGAACAATATATTCATCATTTTACTTTAGTCAGTTTTTTTATTTCGTAAAAATTCGGTTCGATGTTTTAATAATAACAGACTTCACTACTAACATAAATATTGCTTTTTTTATTTTCCATTTTTTTGTGCAACAATTGTCAATCACCCTATATCCACCTAGGTCCTATACAGGGTGACTGACAATTGTCCCACTAAAAAAAAAAAAAAAAACAAAAGCGATTTTTTTATTCAAGCAACATGTCTATCTCATCATTTTACTTTAATCAATTTCTTTTATTTCGAAATTTTAATTTTGATCTAAACACATGCCGTATTTTCCAAATTATTTAATTCCTTTATTATTATTACCTGTCTTGTTGGTTCTTTTTTCTTTTCTGTTTTGATTTTAGAGCAGTTTCTGTTCATGATGTTGTAATACGGAAAAGAAAACAACTTTAGATCACACAAATAAATATTATAGTAACTACTTTAATATACAGTGTGGTTTTTAAATTTGTTTTTTTCTTCCATATTAATTAATACTCTTTATGAATACAGATGTGATTTAATTTTAATTTTAATTAATGATTGATTGGCTTTAATTAATAATTTTTGTATTGCTTCATCTAATTACTTATATAGAGCTGACCCTGGGTCGTCAAGCCTGTAGGGTTAATGACGAAGGAAAGTAACAACATTAAATGAACATTTTTCAATTTTATTAATAAAGAAAAATTATTGTTATTTGCTTCAATACCAACATTTAAAAAGAAAAACAATTAACTATTTGTTACTGTACACAGGTACTGCCAAAAGAAAATTTAAATTCAAAGTGCCACACGTGCACGCCGTTTAATTATTAATTACTCGTGACACATTACGCTTAAACAAAAGCAAAACGAAAGCAATATTCCGAATAGTTACATTTAAAACAGCATGTTAATTTTTAATGGCTATTCAACTTATACGACGCCGAAGGTAAAACGTGAATGACATTTAAAATTTGTTACTATCAAAAAGGGAAAAAAAAAGAATGAAGCCACGTGGTTTCCCGGTAAGTATTTCAATAATTTATAAATGACGTCAGGCGTAATAAAACAATAGTAACGCAATTCATTGGTGTTCAAGAATTTCCTCTTTTTTTTTAATTTCAATAAAAGAATGTTCGAGTTCGGGGGTTTTATCAAAGAATAGTACGACTCTGATCAGCTGCATTAATGATACCACACAGCGGAAACAGCGGATGACTAAATATCCGGAACGACTGGATTCGTTCATTGTTCATGGACGACGGAAAACATGCAATCCTGCCCAAAAAAAAACAACTACATTTAAAATAGCCTTATTAATGTTCACTTGTTTTTAATTAAGCTTAAGAGTGCTTTTATAATGATGATGCATTTGAAGAACCAGTTCGGAATCTTTGGTCTTGGTATGGTCTGGTGGCTTGCAACTCTTTTTAAATATTTATTTCGTTCATCTTATCGCGGTTTGTAAAGAAAAATGTGAAAATTATTATAAAGGACTTCAGTTCAACGAATTGGTAAAAATGGAAGCCAATAGATGGCGCCACTTTTCTCTTAAATAAATCCATTTGGCGACACTAGGTGTCAGTTGGTTCATTTGCGATCGTACATAACGTTAAAAAAAGGGGCTACCCGCAACACCGGGCGGGGGGGGCGGGGTGATTTACATCGAAAGCTGGCCCCAAAAGTCCTGTTTCAAAATTTTGAATTAGGTTCCAAAAATTATGGTGAATAATTTAGTTGGTTACATGGATTGACATGTTTTGTTTTTGGCTTCTCATGAGGCACTTATAGATTTGTCATTTGTTTTTTTTTTTTTAAATAGATTTGTCATTGTTTTTATTTCAATATATTTTGGGCTTTTAAGCACTCCACCGCAAAACTGGTTATTTCAGTTCTCTTTTGTTTCTGTTTCGAATTATTTTGCGTAGTTTTTTTGTTTCTTTAGTTGATTCCTTGATTTTTTAATTTTTTCTTTCTCTTATTCCTTGTATCTCGTTATTTATGTTATTTTTAAAATTCTCTTTAATCGATTGTTTTTCCTTTCGAATTTAATTTAAAACTATTAAAGATTTGTCTTTTGTTTCTTTTTGTTTGTAGACTTTTCTTTGTTTTTATTTCAATATATTTTGGTTTCCGTGCACTCCACCGCAGTCATCTATCGTCTTTTGTTCTTTTTTACATTGTCTTTTGTCACATTCACTTCGTATTTCTACCTTGGTTATTTCAGTTCTCTTTTGTTTTTGTTTGTCGAATTATTTTGCGTAGTTTTTTGTTTCTTTGTTAGTTCCTTAATTTAAAATTTTTTCTCTTATTTTTTGTATCTCATTGTTCATGTTATTTTTAAAATTTTCTTTAATCAACTCTTTTCGAATTCACTTTTGTTTTCGCTTTCAAATGTTTTCCAGCCGAGAATTATTAAAAGATTTGTCATTTGTTTTTTTTTTTTTTTTTGGTAGATTTTTCATTCATCTTCTTGTGTTTGTTTGTTTTTTTACGTTCACCTTATACTCCGTATTTCCACGTTGGTTATTTCAGTTCACTTTTGTTCCCGTTTGACGAATTACGTTGCGTAGTTTTTTGTTTCTTTGGTAACAACTGAAATAACAGTTCTCTTTTGTTTCTGTTTCGAACTAAGTTGTGTAGTTGTTTGTTTCCCTGATAGTTCCTTCATTTTTAAATTTTTTTGTTTATCTTATTTTTTGTATTTCGTTGTTGTTTCCTTTTGTTCTTGTCATTTTTAAAATTTTCTTTCATCGATTTCTTTTCCTTTTCGAATTTACTTTAGTTTTCGCTTTCAAATGTTTTCCAGCGGAGAACTATTAAAGATTTATCATTTGTTTTTTTTTTTTTGTAGATTTTTCATTATTCTTTAATTCAATAAATTTTTGGTTTTCATGCACTCCACCGCAGAGTCATCTATCGTCTTTTGTTTCTTTTTTTTACATTCATCTTATACTTCGTATTTCCACGTTGGCTAGTTACTTCAGTTCTCTTTTGTTTCTCTTTGACGAATTATTTTGCGCAGTTTTTTGTTTCTTTGTTAGTTCCTTAATTTAAAAATTTTTTGTTCATCTTATCTTTTAATTTCAATTTGTATAAATCGATTTGCAGACAAGTCGCAGGCGCATTTTGAGTTGTAAATCGATTTATACCCTTCTCAGTTTAAAGCCAGTAAAACTTGACACAATTTTGGAAAATCAAGTTTTATAAATACGAACAAAAAATAAAATCATTACAATACATAAAGTGAATTGTTGTTTTCAATCGAATGTGTCTATTGTGCGCGAAACTATGACGTTTCTAGATGTATGCATGCGCAAGTAGTACTCTGACGTCTTTTCAGATGTTCAAGAGACACACTGTAGATAAGGAGTGAATAAATAAAGATAAGCATAAAAAACAAAATGAATAGCAATCGCACGTCTCTCCCATTATCACTTTTGCATTTCCTGCTGTTCCGATAATAGTTCTGCAACGATCACCATGGAAAGTTCAGTAAACTCGCTGGTCTAATTTAAGAACCAGCGTGAGAGTGTTTAATTCGCGCAGTAAAATGACGACTTTTTGACTATCTAACTTGTTTCACCACCACGTAGTTATTTGCTACCTACGTACGTAAATATAATACGTGGATTGAACACACAAATTCAAGTTAATTTATTAATAGTTGTTAGTTGTTAATTATTTTACTGTTAATTATTTCGTAATGTTAAAGCATGGAAGATCCGCCAATGTTTATAAAAATCTGCTTGCATTAGGACGTACAATGTGATCAATAATGACAGCTGCTGTCACCCCCAACAATATGCCACCTTCTAAAAATGGAGGATCGCACTAGGGTCAGATGTATTTGAAATTACGAAATATGCTTTTAATGTAAAGCAATCTTTAAAACATCTGGTGGATTTAAAATAACTTTGTACAGCAAAAAAGTAAATAAACAAATATCGCTAGCGAACGCCAATGAACAGAAAGCGATTAATTCCCCCAGAATTCCCCTTGTTACTAACTTCAGGTTATACAGTTGAAGTATCTCGGACCTAAATATTGATATAATCCTTCTTGGAAAGTGTTCTTTTTCAGGCAATCTTTGTTGATCACGTTGTACATTTGTTGAAATAAATTTAAACCAATGCGATTGAGGTGCTCAGAAAACTTTCTTAATTTGGTCAGTTCTGAAACCAGTTTTCCAAATTAAAAACGAAATTTATTAATTTAATGGGAACGGACCATAATTTAAATTATGAAATCAAATTCATTACAGTTATGACCAATCGGAATTTGTAATGCAAGCAATAAATAAGCGAATTTATGTTTTTCCCAAAAATCATTTCGTCACTAAACACATGTGTTTAAAGAATGTACAACACGTATCTCGTATAGGTCATTTAAATTAACGAGATTTCTTGTGTAAATTAGGTCTAATTAAAAAACGTGACGAAATATATTTTATTTTTTTTGTAAATTAAAATATCACCTTCTTCTCTGTAATTAGAAGCTTATAGTACTCATTGTCTTTCGTTAGCACATAGTAATGTTAATTGACACAGAAAAAGGAATCAGATTTTTATTTAACTTATTTAACTAAATCAGTGGTTCCCAAACTTTCTCAAAGCGGGACTCTATTTTGGCAAGACTTTCGTTAGTGACTCCCTTCCCCTCTTGGCTTCATTTGTAATAACATCCCTTCAGTGTTGCCGCTGGTAAAATAGCCAAATATCCGTAACTGATGTCGATAATACTCGACTTTACCCGCAGTTGCTTTAATACATTCAGTGTTGCCAACTTAATCCCTTTTTTGCGCGCGTTGGTAACATTGAACTTATAACACATTATAAAGCAAAGAAAAGCAGACGTATTTTCAATACAAGAGAGTGAGAGCCACTATTTGATCTTGTGTTAGCGCGAATTGATTCTGGATTCAAGAAACATCGATCGACAACAGAAGGCGACAGTTACAAAATTAAAATAATTATGAATTTTATTAAAAAGAAAAAAATAGACTATTAGGGAAGCTCCAGTTTCGTAGGTAATTACCCGCTGCATCTGTTACCAAGTAGCTCAAATGGATCGTTTGGCGATGGCGCCATCTATCGCCTAGTAACTGAAGCCTTTCTTTGTTCCTATCATCGAGTACTGAAATTTGTTATTTGCGCCATCCCTCGCCAAATAGCGAATTTCTTTCTTTGCTCTTCTTTGTTTTATTCCAGCAACCGGCATATAATCACCTTCTTTAAGCCGTTAATGTCGAAAAAAGTTAAATAATATGTAGTAATTGTAAACATTGGAGAAGAAAATAACGTATTTTTTCATTGCAATGGCCGAGAGAATTTTTTTCCGATCAACAATCACATTAGCGGCTTGGAGAAGGTGATATCTGCACAGAAATCGATCCCTAGAATAAAACAATTAAGTCATTAGGAAGTGCCTTCTTTTATTAAATTAATTTTGACCTAATTATGGACTCCATTCAACAAAAATAAATTTATTTACTTTGCGGGATGCCCCATACCACGACAAATCTAAAACGCGCGCAATTGTAATATTTCTGCATAAATACGTGCAAGAATATTATAATTGCGCGCGTTTTTGATTCTTCGATAGACCATGAGAAAATTAAATACGAACAGAAAGACAAAAAAACCCTAAAAAAGTCTTTTTTTGTTTCCAAGAAATTAAAACCGTTACATTTGCGTTGCTATTTTCAATTGTACAATCGATTGTTTCTATAAAAGAAGCAATACATTTATTTCAATTATGCGGGATGCCTCATATCACGACAAATCTAAAACGCGCGTAATTTTAATATTACTGCATAAATACGTGAGCTTATTCGTGCGGGAATATTAAAATTGGGTGCGTTTTAGATTTTTAAAAAGCATTTCTCTTAGATTTCTATTAGTTTCCAATAAAAGAAAACTCTTTTCATTTTCAATTTTTGGTTACGCAGCCGATTTACTTTTATCGAAAAAAAAATTATTTAATCGATGCGGGATGCCTCATACCACGATAAACCTAAAACGTGCGCCATTTTAGTATTTCTGCATAGAAACGTGAAGTTTCACGCCTTTAGATATTTCGATGGTACATCAGTTGTAAATTTAACTTGTAACTAATTTTTGATTCTTCGACAGACGATAAAAATATCAAATAACGACAGAAAGTATAAAAAAGTATACAAAAATTTCTATTAGTTTCCAAAAAATGTAAACTCCTTCATTTTCGTTGCTATTTCTGATTGCACAGTTGATTGCTCCTATAAAAAATAATTTATTTAAATTACGCGGGATGCCTCAAATCACGACTAATCTAAAATGCTTGCGATTTTAATATGTCTTTATAAATATGTTGGCTTTTCATACGGAAATATGAAGTTTAAGGTACGTTCTTCCTGTTTCCGAAACTTTCCACCAAATTCGAGAGTGTGTTAGATGGTGCTGAGCCTTTTAGAAATAGCTTTATACCGGGCATAACTCTGGTCCAATTTGATTAAGCGAAAAATCACATAAAATGGGCTCCAGAAATTCTACCAATCGTTAAGAGTGGCACTTTGTTTTAGTGCCAACTGTTAGCAATAATATCACATTTAATGGGGGAGACGTCTCTTTATTACCAGACTGTGCAGGGTGTGGCAAAATGATAACTTTTGTCGTTAAGAAATTCACTACGACAAACAGCAGACAGTTTCTTTAATTTTTTTTTTGTAGCTCAAAAAAGTAATAAAAATTTAAGATTTTTGACATGAATATGACCTTCAATATTTCGAAAAAATAATATATTAATGAATTCGCAAAATAAGAGAAAACATCCCGCCGGATGTGCCGGTCGGATTTAGTTGTCAAACGAAAGGAATAATAATTGTGTCTTGCGGTTAACGTCATGAGAAATTGAAGGAAGGCAGTGTTTTGGTTTTGGACAATCTTTAATGATCTCTCGGTATTATGACATACATTTATTTAGGCTCATTTCACATGCAATTGTTGAAATCGATTTCTTCACGTGAGATGCGTACAGCAACGGACAATAAAATCAGGGCAAGAATTTGACATGTCACGTGTATTTATACAACTTTGGGTAAACGAGGCTTTCGTTGAGGTTATGTTTCTGTCAAATGTAAAAAGAAGGTTTGAAATGCCAACTTAATAAACAGAATTTTTGCAACAACCGTTTTTTATGCCCGAACTTCACCTGGCAAAGTCTTTTTTGAGCAGAATTTAAATAAAGCATTAAATAAATTAAATAAACACGAACTATTATCAAAAAAATTTGTATTAAACTTCAGATACTTTGTATACATACTAAACGTCAAAATTAGTAAAGTAGGGTTTACAACAATGTAGAAATGACATGCCCGGATTTTATTGTCCGCTACTGTACAATCAGTAAACGTATTCTCATTATTATTACCGATCGTCAGGACCGGACGTACCGTTGAATTTAATTTAGACAATAATTGTGGCTTGTGGCTAACGTCATAAGAAATTGAAGACAGTTTTTTTTTTGACAAACTTTAATGATCTCTCGGTATTATGACCCGCACTTATTTAGGCCCGCTTCACACGCAACAGACAATCAGATCTGATGTATGGGGGCTATTGTTTAAATTCACGTGAGACACGGTGTCATATGCCTAATTCCAAAATTGCTCTGATATTGAAGAGCCAACAATAAAGGTAAATTAAATTTTATTTAACCCTTGCAAAGTACAGGGGTAGTCAAATAATGATCCTCACTGAAGTGTCTTGAAGTCCAACGCTAAACTGAAATAAAACTAAAGGAATAAGTCATTATTTAGGAAAGAAAAATCTATGTAAATCAAGATTATGTATCAATAAACTCAACCAGTTTGGCCTGGGATTTTTTTAACCACAAGTATCACCGCTACTGGAGGAATTGTGTAAGTCACTCACTTATCGTGTGTTTTCCACGTATTCCCACATATTCATGAAACCCCGTCATAGTTTAATCGAATCTGATAAAACAACATACAAAGTCATTATATTATTCAACAGATTGTAATTAAAATGAAGGAAGAGCTAAATTCGCAAGGTATTAAAAAAAAACGCAGCAATGTGTTGAATTGAGGTCGATGTAATAAATTCTCTACCTCGATGCTTAACACACATATCCTGTGCACATGAATAGGCTCGATTTAAACTCTGCACGTAAGTCTTTGTCTTGGATGCACGTGGGAAAAGCAGAGGCAGTGATTTACGGCCGTTTAGAAAGTCGCAGAATAAATGTTTGTCATTCAATTCAATTCATCTCGTACAGCAAAGATTTACTTGGGCTGGTTGGTCACAGTGATTTGATTGGTTTTCCTTTGGTTTGATTGGGGCCACCCGCGTCGAGTTTATTAATCTTTTATGGCCGGAAGGAAAACCCTTTGTGTGCTTAATTGGATGGGCCTTAATAATACTGCATAATGTTTGAAGAAAGTTGATGAAATTGAACGGAGATGCTCCTCGTTTTTTTTTTTTGTTATACGCTCAGGGTTTTTTTTGTTATACGCAGCAACCCACTACTTAAAAACAAGTACAAAAGTGTTCCTATTTGTCGGTTACTATTTCCAAAAAAAAGGAAAACAATTCCTTTCTTCAAATTGTAGCATTTAAATTTTTGAACGGAAAGCTCCGTGATTGTTTATAGGCGAGCATTAACGTTCGTTTCCGAACGCACCTTTTAATTTTAAAAACTGACTCCTCGCTTTTCTTTTCGCGGCTACATCCGCTTCAAGCATGTTATTTCTGTTACAGTACTGACGTATGTATGTGTGTGTGTGTGTCTGTGTGCACAAACATCTTAAATATTCATCGTGCAATCGTAAAGTTCGTGCATGATGTGGCACCTGTGCAAGGTCAAACTAATGTCGGACTGTTCTCATAGTATTAGTGGGTCATGATGAAGAGGAGGAGATTGCTCGTGGTGGAAAAGCAAGAAGCCCGACCATTTACATTCGAGTTTACGAAATGATGATGGCCTTATCTGCAACGCGTCTCACAAAATTTAAGTGGCCATTCACTTCTTCAGTTCTTTGCCAACTTTAATGCATTTTAATAAAAAAATGGAAAGAAACTATTGCTACTGAAAGTCTTACCAAGTCATCGTCGCTTTCTTCGTCTGATTCTTCCTTGTATCTTTTTTTCAATTTTTTAATGTAGTTTATGCTCTTCGTCACAACAGTTTCCGGCTAAATTAAACAAATATATTTATTTGTATAGCTATTGGTATTAAACTACAAAGGACCAAGCACTAGCAATAAATAGAAACGCAGGGCTTCACTATCAAAGCTCTGATAGATTTGTGAATAGCTAAATACACACGTGTTTCAAGTTTTAAACAATTGAGCGCTAAATTCTATTGAAAACTACTAATATTTATTGAAACTAGAAAATATTTATATTATCAAACCACGGATTAAAAAGTACTGTCGCAGCTACGTCCGCTTAAGGGAGGCTCGCTCCGATTGAAGTATAATCTTTGGCAGCTTTTTCAGAAGCAAATGTCCTTTAGTTAAAGCTTCTTCACTTAACCTATTTTGTTTGTTTTAAAAAATTGTCAAACAATCTTTTTGAAGACGTTTTGCTATACTTCGATGTCATTAGAAGTATTGGAATACCATAAAAACTCTCTTGGTTTAAAAATGGAAGTGCCAACGTAAACGCGATTAGGATTATTGACGACTGACAGTACAATGCAACACACAAAAATCTCTCAAGTTGGCAACTCTGGTTGAAAGTCGATTATCAGATTTATGTTGTATCTGGCTTTTATTTAAAACAATTACTAATACTTCATGCTGCCACCGTCAAAAATTAAAATTGCACCAAATATAGTTTCATAATAACCAGATTTGGAATATTTTTTTAATAGAAAGTCGATCGCCTTCTGTACTTTTTTTTCGTACGTCTTTTTCGTTGAAAGAGAGAAAAAATAAAACAAAAGACGATCGATTGTATAACGAACGGCAACTGTTTTGAAAAAGTTCACGCTCGCTTTTGTTTCTTTCTTTTTTCAACAGAAAACGTAAAAAACAAAAGACGATGCATTCTACTTTTCTTTTTTGAAAAAGTCGATCTTTTTTTATACATTATTCGTAGCTTTTTCGTCCAAAGCAAAACAAAATACAATCGACTGTGAAAAAGTTAAAAGGAAAGACGATCGATCATGAAACAAATAGGAATCTTTTTCTCTCGTTCTTTTTTGATTGATGAATGCGAAAACGATGAAAAAGGATCAATTAGTCTCAGCTTTTTTTTGTTTTAGAGAAACACAATCGTGTTTCTCTTTTCGTCAAAAGTAAAGGAAAGAGAAAAACAAAACAAAAGACGAAAGTCGATCTTGTTGCACATTATTCATAGCTTTTTCGTCCAAAGCAAAACAAATTACGATCGACCGCGAAAAAGTAAAACAAAAGACGATTGATTGTGAAACAAATGCGAATTTTTTCTCTCGTTATTTTCTGATTGATGAACGTGAAAACGTTTTTTTTTTTTTTAAGAGAAAGACGATCGTGTTTCTCTTTTCGTCAAAAGTAAAGGAAAGAAAAAAAAAAGACGAACGATTTCTACTTTTCTTTTTTTGAGAAAATCGATCTTGTTTTACATTATTCGTAGCTTTTTCGTCCAAAGCAAAACAAAATACAATCGACTGTGAAAAAGTAAAACAAAAGACGATCGATTGTGAAACAAATGCGAATCTTTTTCTCTCATGCTTTTTTGAATGAACGCGAAAACGATTGATTATATAACAACTCTCAGCTATTTTTTTTTTTTTTTTTAGAGAAAGACGAACGTGTTTCTATTTTCATCAAAAGTAAAGAAGAGAGAGAGAAAAAAACAAAAACAAAAGACAAACGACTTTGGCTACGCAATAAATGGGCATTTTTCGTTGGTCTTCGTATTGCGTAACCATGACAACGCTCTGAAATATTCGAAGTCTGATAATAACATAACAATTTTGATATCACAATCAGTTCTTTCAAAAGGCAAAGAATTTTTGACAGTTCGGAAAAAGCACGAAGCAGAATTTGCTTCAGCAAATCATCTCGTTTTATATCGGCCAGTAACAAAACTAATAAAAAATTCTAATGATAAAATCAAACGTAATTTAGGTGTCAAGCAGTTGGATTAATTTTTTTTTCTGCGCGAAAGCCTGATTATATTCGCCCCACATTTCGCATTGTTCTCTTCTCCGTCATTTCTAATTTGATTCAAAACCAACCTTCACAACTACAATACCAACTCACAAAAAAATTAGGCAATTATTAATATTTAAATAAATTCGAGGGAATCCCCGAAATTACGAAAGCGAATTCAATTCGTTTCGCATTCGCATTTCGTAAATTTTAAACAGCAATCAAGTCTCAGAGAAATAATGTGAAAGCTTTAGGCGATTAAATTAGTATGTAAGAGTTAATTCGTAACTACGCAGAAACGAAATTTCCTATGGAAAGTGAAAACATGCTACTTAGAAAATGGGCGAGGGTACAATGGCAAGAATTTGATGCCCACGGCGTTCCTAAATAGCTTTCTATTTGAAAGAATCTGAAAACTGCAAGGACGTCAGTCCTTACATGAAGATGTCTAAATACCTTTGCAAATTTCGCGTTTAATTTTGCCTTAAAATATAATTTCAATTAATTTTCGAGTTTATTTTACGACAAATAAAAAATCTGTACGTGCTTGCGTAACTACTTCAGGCATGTAAGTATGACGCAATCTCGATATAAAAAATTTAATTTTCTTACTCATACATTAAACAATATGATAACGGTTTATTGTAAGTTTGTTACAATGCCGACTGCACCGAACAAACAAGCAACCTTGACACAAATACAATCGCCAGGCTTTGCAAGCAGAAGAATCTAAAAATACCTGCGGCAACAGGTGGTTCGTGTAAATAAAAATTCCGGCATTCCGGTGATTATTACCGCGCGCTCGCTAAGACGAGCCCAAACCTTTTGTAAAAACAATCAGTTTCACGTGCGGTTATTGATTAAAACATAAGTACATACTCCTTGTAGACACATGTATGTCAATGCAGCTCTGGGGGGAATCTGGTTTTGCAAGTTTGAAATTGCATAATTAAATGACCTTTAGCTGTTCAGGATTTTTGAACGAGAAATAAATATGTTTGCATAATTTACGATATTTGTAATTCAAACATAGGAAAATTATGTTTTGTTTTGGTGGCAGTTGGTTGGCGTTTAAAATGATTTCAAACAAACGTCAATTTGAAGGTTATGTTTGAAATTTGTGAAGCCAACACATACGCGGGTAACGTCGAACGAATGTCAATTTGGAGGTTATTTTCGTAATCTTTGAAGTGTCGCCAACCTAATAAAATAAAACATCGGACGCTTTAAAGCACTAAATTTAAATATGTTCAAGCTCGTAAGTTTTAATTAAAAAAATAAAACCAACAAAAAAAATAAATATTGAAGAGGAGTATGAAGTGGTGGAATCGTCCAGCCATGCACACGCAATCTGAATACGTACTTCTTTTTCTGCGAATGCGTAATTTGCAAATTCTGGACGTATGTAATAATGACCGAGCAAATAATAAAAATGGCCGATTCGTCTACGTTTACATTTATTTATAAATAACACAAGCACGGTTTACCTTGAACGTTATGCAATGGCGAATACACGTGACGGTAATATTCACTTTCGTGGAATGGCAATGCAATACGTCTGTGTACCTTTTATTAATTATTTCATTATTAACAGAATTTACTAATGAAAAACGCTTATATTTGCGTTCTTTGTTAGTAAATCGAATTTGATTTCAAAAATTAGGTAATCTATCGACCCACTTTATGTAGCTTTTAATCAAAAGCGTTTGCAAAAAATCAAGAAGAAATATACAAGATCGCAATGTTTAGAAAAGTGGGCAAGATGTAAAAAAAAAGCTTAAGAATCTGTGTCGTTTTGTAATTCACAGTTGGTCACTTTGGTTTTCGCTTTAAATAATTTCAAGCAGTGTTGCCAATTTAGGGGTAAACTTTTATTAAAAAATTTTTTAGGGAGAATTGTTTAAGGTTATTTATAGGGGAAATCAAAATTAAAAATTAATATAATCTTGTCATTCTGACATTTCTTACGTCTGTTTTTTTGACGTCTGTCATTTTGACGTTTCTTGACGTCTGTCACCTTGACTTCTGTCACCATTACATTTGCTGTTATTTATCACCGTCATATGTTTTGTTTGTCACTAAGCAAAGCTTTTCTCTTCGTCTGTCATTCAGACGTTTCTTACGTCTGTTATTTTGACGATACAAAAAAAATTGTTGGTTGCCTGCCTTGCTGGCTTTACTTGAATTTTTTGACAGTTAATGAGATAACCAGCCGACTTTAATAAAAATTTATTTTCTTTTATGCATATACATTCAATCCTCTTTTATCTATATCTAAAAAAATTCTCTGTCCAAAACCAGCAAAACAAAATCAAATCGAAAAACAGAAATAAATGACGTTCGAATACAAAAAAAAAAAAAACAAACGAACAAAAAAAAACAGACGAAACGTGCACAAGAAAAAAAAACTTAATTTGCATTTATGTTTGACAGCAGAAAATGGTGGAGAGCATCGAAACGACGAAGAAGCAAGTGATTTAAAAAATGTAAAACTAAATCAAATTTAAAATCAGAAACAAATGACAATCGACCGTAGAAGAGAATCGAAGCAAAAGTCGATTCGTTTTCATAGCAATGAAAATGCAAACTAAATCCAAAGAAAAAAACAAATGACGATCGCTACTAAGGAAAAACAAAGGTTTGAATTTAGAAAAATTAAAAAAAACAAGTGAAAATCGCAACTTTCTATAAAGATAATGTCAAAATTGACAAAAAAATGTCAAACAAAATTGAATCGACTGAACATGAACAAATGACGACCGATCTTGAATCTACAGGAGCATAATTAAAATTTAAAAAATTAATAAAATACAAATATAACTGATAAAAGAAACAAATGGTAATTAGGAAAAAAAAAGAAAGAAATGGCGATTAGGAAAAAAAAGAAAGAAATGGCGATTAGGAAAAAAAAAAATAAAGAAATGGCGATTAGGAAAAAAAATTGGCGATTAGGAAAAAAAATAAAGAAATGGCGATTAGAAAAAAAAAAAAGAAATGGCGATTAGGAAAAAAAAAAGAAACAAATGCGATGAGGAAAAAAAAGAAACAAATGCGATGAGGAAAAAAAGAAAAGTGCGATGAGGAAAAAAGAAACGATTGCGATTAGGAAAAAATAAAAACAAATGCGATTAGGAAAAAAAAAGGAAACAATTGAGAAGTGACATTTGCGGCCAGAAAAGTGAAATGTATTGGAAGCAAAAAAATATAGAGAAATGAAGCTATGTGAAAGAGAAAAAGTGAAAAATCGGCTCTGCTTTAATACCGAGCGATTTTTAAATTTTTTTATCAACTCTTGCCATGGAATTTGGACGGCATGTCTTAGCTTTATCGTAAAACAGCATCAAAGTGTGCAATGACGTACTTTGCACTTAAGTTAAGACATGCTGTCAAGATTTCATGGCAAGAGTTGATAAAAAATTTTAAAAATCGCTCTTGAACTTGATTTTTAAAGTAGGTTTTGGAAAAGAAAATTAAGGGTATTTAGTTTTAGTACGAATTTAGGGGGATTTCAACTAATATCTAGAGAGAAAGTTTATCAAAGTGTTGGGGGTTATATTTATAATTTGAAATGTCAAACAAATGTCAGTTTGGAGGTTACTTTTGGAATTGGTAGTGTCCAACGACATAGTAATACTTAGACCCGCCGTGCCCTATGCTTCCTGCATTCTCGATTGATATCAGCATGTGAGTGATATGGTGAATTTCTGTGAGTAACTTTAGCTCATGTATGCGACAAGGTTGTCAAAGTCTAGATCACGTGATTTAGGCTTAGATGCAACGGTGGTCATATGTGTGTGTGTAACCCCTCACTCTTAGGTTGATATCAAATTCCTTTTCGTCTACAGCGAGTCTACTATTTAACACGTCATTGGAAGTGTCAGCATTAGTTGTCACCAACAATTTTCGTATAAATTAAATAAATCTACATAATTTTAATGTATTTTAACACAAAATATCATAATTTCATGCATTTGGTGCATTAGATGTTGGCAACACTGAGTGAAGGAGAACTCAATGACGTGTTAAGTATGTAGACTCGCTGTAGACAAAGAGGATTTGACATCAACATAAGAGTGATATATGACCACCCAAGCATGTAAGCCTAAATCACGTGATCTAGGTTTGACCTCCTTGTCGCATACATGAAATATTCGCCACTTCACTCAAATACTGATATTAATCGAGAATGCACGAAGAATATGGCACGGCAGGTCTACCGATTACCACGTCGTTGGGAGAACCACAAACAAAGATCTCCAACTTGAAGCAGCTTTCCCCTTAAAACGAAATGCTCGAAGAAAACAATGATTTCATTCTTCCACACCTAAGCGAAAATTTATTGCCTTGTCAAAACTGCAACGACTTATTTATTTATAGGAGTTACGTTTTGACCACCTGTAAGTAGGTGGAAGGTCGCGTCCTCGCAAAATGACCAATTCGGAGCTACGTGAGAACTGAATCATCAGTATCAGCAGTTTGCTGAGGAATAAAAGCCGCGTAGGCATTCGCTCAATGCCAGGCCGATGTGAAATTTAATCATCGCGCGTTCTGGAAACCTATAATTCCACTATCGAGATTATTCCATACTTATGCATGCGACACGAATTGGTTGCGTTGCTTACGTGCCTCGTTTTCGCTTAGAAAGTTTCGGGATAAGAACATTTTTCAGGAGTTGTTTTGCATTATGCATGTAGCACAGGTGCAATCCGAAAGTCTTTACGCTTTAAATGCACATTCTGATCTGGTTTCTTTTAGAAAAGTTACTGTTTGAGTTGGCAGTGCTGAATTTCATTTTTAAATGGTACCTACACGGGGAGTAACTTCCGGTTGTCGACAGCTTGACAATTGACAGTACAGTGCAGCATACAGAGTTGGTTTGACAGTAATACTATATTGTGCCTACTTTAATTTTTAGTGCCTACTCAAAAAAAAAAAAATAATAATTCAGTTACACTAATATAAAAATCCCCTGTTTTATAGTACAAATGAAAAAAAAAACCTTTTCTCCCAAAGTTGGCAACACTGTTAGTTGTAAGTAGTGTTGCCAACCTGTAAATGTGAAAAACTCCATACGTTGTGACAATGTCGATGAAAATCCCTCTCTAGGTTGACCAATTGCAATAAATAAATAATCACTTACTGAAGCAAGCATTAAATCATAAAATAAAACAAAAAAAAACTCAACATCTTTTATGCTTCATTATACAAAGTGGTCTAGAATCACTGTTTGAGTTGGCGGTGCTGAATTTTATTCTTAAATGGTACAACTGGAGTAACGGCTCGACAGTAACAGCAGTCGTCACTTTACAAGCGTCATTTGACATTTCAAAATAAAACGCTAATTTTTATTCACATAACCTACAATCTTCTCGCTGTCCAGGTTACGTTAAACACTCTGATTGTAAGTTGATAATCACATTTATATTGTCTATATGAAGTTGGAAAATTAAAATTCATAATTATAAGAACATTTTATACATATTTTATTCTTTTTTTTTATTATTAATTATGTATAGTCTATTTTTAAACTAGGAGGAGTAATTTGAATTTCGCCCGCCAAAAACTGACAATATTATTGGGTGTTTGACAGCCGGTTTTACACAGACCTTCAATTTAAACGGAAAAATGAATTTTTTTCATAATTCATGTGACATTGTCAGTTAGTTTTGAACTTGTAAGCAAATCTGTTGATAAAATTGATTATTTGAAGAATTTGCAAACCTCCTAAGCAAGTCAAATTAATTTCTAATTTAGTATTACAGTGTCAATCTACCTACGACAGGCCGACAACTGTTATTCCTCCTAGTTTAAAAATAGACTATAGGTATGTAAAAATTGAGTTAAAAATGTTCGAAGTGGTCAAGAATGAGTTGGCAATAAAATGAAGAGCATTTTTTTATTCGGCTATTTGCAACACTGCAACCGGATAAATGTTTTGTTGGTTCATTTGACGTAAAAAATCCTTAAGTTGGCAATACTATTAGTTCTAAGTAGTGTTGCCAACCTGAAAAAGTGAAAAATCCCTTATGTTTAATCTTTATCTATGAAAATCCCTCTCTACCTTGACAAATTGCAATAAAAAATAATCACTTACTGAAGCAAGCACTAAATTATAAAATAAAACAAAAAAAACTCGACATCTTTTATGCTTCATTATCAAAATGATCAAGTATCACTGTTTGAGTTGGCGGTGGTGAATTTTATTCTTAAATGGTACAATTGGAGTAACGGCTTGCCACTGACAGCCGTCACTTTACAAGCGTCATTTGACATTTGAAATTAAAGCGCTAATTTTGATTCACATAACCAACAATCTTGTCGCTGTCCAGGTTACGTCAAATAACCCAACAAAACATATTTCGGTTGCAGTGTTACAAATAGCCGAATAAAAAAATGCTCTTAATTGTATTGCCAACTCAAACAATTATTCTTCACCACTTTGTACATTTATTTCATTTGAAATGTGAACCAAGTTTCTCATACAAAATTATGACGTTAACTACATATCAGAGACACCTTTTTTATTTTTTAATTATTGTGTCATAAAAAAAAAAACGAAAAAGAGTAAAACCGTCCGATCTTGCAACGCTAGTCATGAGAAACAAAGTCACAGTGCTGCAGTGTTGCCACCTCTTCAATTAATTTTCCCCCTAAACATTAATTTATTTATGTATATTTTATGCTATAATGGAAATTATAGTCAACAGTCATAACACTACTGTCAACTGTCAACGACCAACTGGTTAGCTGTCAAGCACTCTGATAGAGTCGGTAAGGCAACGAACTACGTATTTCAAAGTGACTAAAGAGAAACTTAAACGTTAAAAGGTTTTATTGCAAAAAATAATTTGTTATGTTAATCTTTAATTTCGATTTTCGTTTTTCCCCTAAAAGTAATTTCTTTCTAAAACAAAAAAAAAACATTAATAAAAACATAACCCTAAATTTAGGGAGAAACTCCCTAAGTTGGCAACACTGCAATGTAGAAAAACATTAGTGATTTTTTTATAGAAGGCGTGCGCTGAAAACTTGTCGGAAACTGTTTTACCGATAATTCGATGTAAAATAACAAAGATAGATCTGATCATTGTCTCATTTGCAGTACAAAAGAGAAATTCAAAGAGCCCTTTGGGTGTAAAAAAATCTCCAAAGTGGGAAAAATCTCTCAAGTTGGCAACTCTGATTGTAAGTTGATAATCACATTTATATTATCTACATGAAGTTGGAAACATAAAATTCATAATTATAAGAACGTTTTATACATATTTTATTTTTTTTATTATTATTAATTATGTAGGTATGTAAAAATTGAGTTAAAAATGTTCGAAGTGGTCAAGAATAACTGTTTGAGTTGGCAATATACTTCAGAGCATTTTTTTATTCGGCTATTTGCAACCCTGCAACCGGATATATGTTGTTGGTTTATTTGACGTAAAAAAAATCCGTAAGTTGGCAACACTGTTAATTGTGAGTAGTGTTGCCAACCTGTAAAAATGAAGCATCTCTTATGTTGAGACAAATGGTCCAACTGGTATAACTTCCGGTTGTTTACAGCTTGACACTAACAGCCGTCACTTTGCAAGCATCATTTGACATTTCAATTTCAAATTAAAACGATAATTTTTATTTACATAACCTACAATCTTGTCGCTGTTCAGCTTGCGTCAAATAAATCAACAAAACATTCATCCGGTTGCAGTGTTGCAAACAGTCGAATTAAAAAAAAAATGCTCTTAATTGTATTGCCAACTCAAACAGTCATTCTTGTACACAACTTTATATATATTTTTAAAATTTGTCTTATGGTGATGTCATCTGCCTACAGATTCTGTTAATGACATCATTGTTAATTTCCTGCGATTATTAGTAATGTCAACAACAGATCGTCGTGTAGGTTCAAATTTAGAAAACTCAAGTTTCTCTTCTCGCCTTTCGTTTTCGCAAGTGCTAAAAAAGCAAAAGGAAACCGAGATCCCGAGGGCAGAAAAAAAAAGAAAAGAACCACCCGGTCGTGTTTAAATCGAGACACACGATCGTTTCTCAGACTTGTATGCATGTATAGAGTTCACTGTCGGTTCTGGTTCTTATGCGGGTGCAGCAGACGGTGACTCAGCCGAAGGAGTTCAAGGACTTGCGATGTCCCTGTCAAGCAACGCGTTTTCAACAAGAGAACAACAGATAGCCTCCTGATAAATAAAGAGAACGCTCAAGCGCACTAAATTGGTCCAAGAGTTTTTCCAAAAAAAAAAAACAAAAATGTGTGGGTCGAGTTTGAAATTAGTGAATGGGCTCAAGTTCATTATTAGAATCGTTACATCATCGGCGGCGCGTTAACGGATGTATAAGAGCGGTTTTGCTTGCATCAGAGCTAATCGTAAATTAACAAACACCATGTGGTAGGGAATGACGTAAATCTAACGACTCTGACATCGCGTGATTCACCTTCTTCCAAGAAGAAAATTAAGCAACAACCGAGATTAACGCATATCAAGAGTTGATTGGGGACACCGAGGGGGTGCTTCTAGCAGAGCGCATGGGTTTCTAGAAAAACGAAAGGGAAACGTTGTCGACGTACCTTTTTGTAGAGCTTGATCCAGGTGAGATCACCTTTGGAATCTGTGTATTGCAGGCCGAAAAACCAGACTTCCCTAAGGCCGATGGTCTTGACGACTTGGTCGAAGAGTTGTTTACCAGTGGTCGTCTGCTGGATCGCGAACTCCAGCTCCGCGTCCATCGTTGTCACCCGCACGTTCATCTGGAACAAAAAAAAAATTAGGGTCTTGTTCTCACACGATGGCTTTGGTTGCTATAAGTAACTGCCAATCACACTTTCTTCATTTGCCAAAAAGTTCAAAATCATTTGTTCTAATGTCCTTGCTTCCTTCAATGAGGGATCCTTTAGGATGGGTATTATCAAAGTGCAACTGCCTTACTATACTCCTATTCTAAGAGGCCCCTCATTGAAGGAACAACCACATACTCCTATTCTAAGGGGCCCCTCATTAAAGGAACAACCACAGACATAAATCGATTGACATAAGAACTCCTACTTTGAGTTTTTTTTTATTGGGTTGACCTTAGTTCTTGAAAATGCAGCAGCCGAGTCCTGTTGTAAGGAAGAACGAAACGTCGGCAAAAAAAGAAGTACAAGCCAAAAGAAGAACTTAGGGGCAATCTCAGTATGGCCACTTGAAGTAGTCGTTGAGATGCATGCAATTAAGTGGGCAAAAAAACACAGAGAAAGAGCAAACAAAGAGAAAAGAATTTCTTGTTCTTTCTTAAGCTTAACGTTATTTATAATAAATAAAAAAAAAGGATTAGTTGATTGATTTGTTCCTCAAGGCAGCACCTTTACACCTCTTCGTTTATTAATCTTCCAATGAACTTAAATTGCATTGCGCTTTAAGAAAAAAACCTAAGAGAATGTTTAAAATACCTACAGGAAAGTCATGCACGCTCGAATTTTGGGGAAAAAGCATTTATTTTGACTTTTATCTAAAAACAATCACCGGTGAGAAGTTAGCAACAGACCTCCAGCAAGAAAATGTCAAAATTTAATTTAGCTGTTAAAGCCGTCCAAATTATCGCCGAACTATAATTTGAACAGCACAAATCAATAGATTTGGATGTGCTGCTTCATATTTTGACAGAATTTCATTTGTGCAACACTAGCACAAAAAGTTTCGTGCTTTTGTATTTGGCGTCCTGTCAGTGCGTGCCATTAACTACTTTCAATCGATCAGTAATCAATAAAATCGATGGGGCAAAACTTACTGGTGGTAGCTTTCGACGTATTTGATCATTTGTCATCGAGTTACGTGAAAGCTTTAATTGTAAATACTTTATACCGAGTGATTTCTTAAAATTTTTATCAAGTCTTGCCATGGAATTTGGATGGCACGTCTTAGCCGTACTGTATTAAGGACGTACTGCTAATAATTTGGATTTGTGATACATCAGGAATAAACTACAGTTAATGATCTTCACAATGCCGTTGAAATTATAATCCTGTGAGAATTAGGACGGCTTTGGCAGCTTTAATTTAAATTTCGACGTTTTGTAGCCAACTTCTCACCGGTAAAAAATAATCGACTTCTGCAACTAACCCCAAAAGTTTCTTATCTAACGGAAGCTCATTAATAATAATTTCATCCGCATCATTTGATTATATCATCGATGCTTAAAATATATGGAGATAAAAACAGCCATAAATTATTTATCAATGATAACACTTTGAATAACATCTAAATTACATACGTTACGCGCGAAATCATTTTCAATTTTGCATCGCCATGAATATTTACGAAAAGTAACGTGATTTTCTTCACGTTTAAGTTATTTCGAAACGCGACCTTCCACTAATTAATAGCGAATTAAAAAACGTACACCACAAGATACAAATTCAAACGTAGGAAATTTTCGTTTTGTTATGTGGCGGTTGGTGACATTGGTCGTCGCTTAAAAAAATTCAAACAAACGTCAACTTGGAGGTTACGTTTACAATTTGGAGATGTTAAACAAACGTCAACTTGGAGGTTACGTTCATAATTTGAGATGTCAAACAAACGTCAGTTTGGAAGTTACGTTTATAGCTTGAGACGTCAAACAAACGTCTGTTTCAGTAATTTTAAGTGTTGTCAACCTAATAAAATAAAATTTCGGATGCTTTAATGAGCTAACCCGAATGAGTTTCATAACGTACTCATTAAAACACCAAAATTAAAAAAAAAAAAACAATAAATCACCGAGAGGGTTACATAAGAAAAATGCGCTCCGAGGAGACTTGACAATGGAAGCATGCGTAATGACAACTTCCAGTTTCCTGTTGCATTTTAATAACTCCGTCGGGAGTTGTTAATTACTTGAAGATGGTAATTGCGTTTCGTAACTCGGCAAGGGCGATAATTTGATTCATTATGGGACGCGGGAGCCTTGGCGCAAAATTCAGACGCTAATTATTCATTATGCAAACGTTACACTTGGTTAGTCACTGCTTCTTCGAACCTGGTTGTTAGTGTTAAATTATGATATTTGGAAACACGAGGCGTTTTGCTTGCGCTTAATTGAGTTATTTGCATTGTTTGCACGTACGCACATCGGGGCGAGAACATACTTCAATCGAGTACACCCTTTATAGGGTTCCAATTTGATGAGAAGAAATCAACGAAAAGAGACATGGAAACTTCATTTTTGAGAGGAACCCTGGCGAGATAGAAACTGAGAGGATTTTCTCCACATTGTAGATATTGTTCGTTGTAAATCTAGATAAATACAACTGTCAAATTTGTCACTGTTTACTTAGGAAATAATTTTGTTACACGTCGTGACCTTGCGAAGTCATTGTTGCAAAACCAATGATTACTTAAAAATAACGTGTGTACCTTTTACTGCCAGAAACATAACACAACATCTCAAAAGTACAATAAGATAACACGACAGTAGAAATTTGATGTTTGAGTATTTTTGGGGGAAAAGGGGAAACCTGCTTCAGACTTTCTGGAACGTAGACACAAAACCAAATTCATGTCAGATAGATCAGTTCTTATTGGAATTTAATAAGCTTCCATGACGGGGGGGGGGAACTCCAACTCCAGATTGTGGTAAAAAGGCAAGTTGTAATCGAGGAGATAAACCAAGGAGTGTTGCCTTTTGCTCCAGGTTTGCTCCAACTTATTTTGGAAGCTCTTTACCTCCTAACATGCCGAATACTCTAAAATAAATTCCACGATGGTAATGCCAGAAGCACTTGCCCCCATAAGATGACGGCAAATCAAAGAATTGTTACGAATAAAAATCTAAATTGGTACGATGATGTCAGCGTTCTTATAAAGCGAACAATCGTTTTGTTAGTTGCTGGTAAACACAGCATAATTACACATGTAAACGCTATTTTAATTGTACTTGGGTTACAAAAGAAATAAATGGAAACTTTTTCAAACGTCCTCAATGTCTGCGAGCTAATTTTATCCTCCAATAATTAAAACTTCATGAACTGATGGAAGACAAAACTGAATGGCCAGTGTCCACAAAATGGTTGATCTGATAACCTCAGCGGTCATTAATTGAAGACCGAAGCATCAACGCTAATTCTGCGACCAATTGAAAACCAAAGGGGTTACGACCCACACCCATTAAACTAGATGTAGATCATTGAAGTGATTTATAAACCGCTGAGGAGAAAAGATGGCGGAATTAAGACCTCACCGGAATAACAACGCCATATTGTCTTTGCATGAACGGGGCACAGTTTTTTACATCGCGTTATTGAAACCAAAGCAGTAATTACCATGGCGTTGCCTTCCGGCTTTACACTGATGTCATTCTAAACTCGTGCGTCCCCATTAAAATAAAAAAAAAAAACCTAAGTTTTATCTGCGGCAGGAATTTTTGGGATTAGATACTTAATGCAAAAGATTGATAAAATTGTAGCTATTTTTACAGTGAGGCTATTCACATGTAACATTTACAAAAAAAAAATATTAGTATTAAGTTAATTAAGGTTTTTCTTCTTTAAAAAGAAAAACCTATAACGTGGCATCATACCGTTTTGCTGGACACCATTTTGCTCAAGTCTATCCGCACGAAGGATAACTATCACAAAATTACAATTCTAAAGTCTCTAGGTAGCACTGTGAGCACTTGGGGCACCGTTAATACCGAACTAGTGTCTCGCCCGACGTACAAATGACCGCAAGAGCCAACGTATTCCCGTCACAAAGGAGCAACGGTTAAAACGACCGGCCTGTGACGACCGGTTGGCGACCAATGCGCACTGCTGATTCAAACGGAATCGCCCAATCGTGACCGGAGCAACAAGTGCGGCTGCTAGCCGGCGCCACCTGTTACATGACCAAGGAGCAAATCGTTTTCTAATTACATAGTCCAAGTTCCTTTGGTTTATACATTTACATGTAACAATCATCCATATCCATTGGGTTCCTTGGCCAAACCTACTTGGTGCACTTTGTAATTTTCTTCCAAAAATCGCTAAAAATAAGGAATCAGTGGTCTGGTTCAAAGTGAATCATAAAAAAAATTGGTTTTGTTGCTTACAACAAACCATAACGACCTTTATTTGAGGATTACTGTCATTGGTTTTCGTCGATCATGTGATCACTTTCCCTACTGGCGTGGGAGCCATTGGTAAAATCTCCAAAAATGATGTTCAACTGTTTTCAACTTGGCCAATCATTAGCTTAATCAGCTGTTTCTGTTCGTGTTGAGGTTTTTAAGGTTAATTTAAACAACAATTTACGTCAAACACATGTACTTCGTACCCCCCTCTTTGATCGCCAATTCTTCAAATCTCCAAAAGCAGCTTTGCCCGGTTACAGCCTATTTCTACGGGGGCATCTTCAACTTTATTGCTCAGGCCTAGATGGGGCTGGTAGAGTTAATTCTCAGTTCTCTGATTTTCTCGCTTTTATTTCGTATTTTCAACATTCTTTATCGTTGCCTTCCTCTTTCAATTCCTCATGTCAAGCTTCGGTATCAATCCGTTTCGGTGTTACACATGATCTCTAGCTTTTCTACAGTCTCTATACGCACTAGGCTACGACGTGCCGTCATAAAATAAAAGCAGGAAGTTCAGAGCCTTCTCGATGACGGATTTTATTGAGCGCACGTTATATACCGACTGATTTTAAAAAAAAATTATCAACTCTTGCCATGAAATTTGGACGGCATGTCTTAGCTCTGTTGACAGCTAATGAGCTAACCAGCCGACTTCAATAAAAACAAATTCAAATCGAAAAGCAGAAACAAATGACGTTCGAACACAAAAAAAAGATTAATTTGCATTTATATTTAACAGCAGATGATGGAGAAGAGCTTTGAAACGACGAACGAAAGAAGTTATTATCGTCCATAAAATATCAATTTCTTTGTCGAAATTAACCAGAAAACGTACAGCAAAATCAAATTGAAAAACGCAGAAACAAATGACAATCGACCGCTGAAAACAATCGATGCAAACGGAAAGTCGATTTAATAGCAGTAGAAAATGCAAAAGTAAATACTAAGGAAGAAACAAATGACGATCGCTAAGGAAAACAGACGTACGAACTTATAAAAATACAAAAAAGTGAAAATCACAACTTGTTATAAAGAAAATGTCAAAATTAACGGAAAAAAATGTCAAACAAAATCAAGTCGACTGAACATAAACAAATGACGACCGATCTTGAAGCTACAGGAGCATAACTGAAATTAAAAAAAAATAATAAAATACAAATATAACTCGGAAACTGATAAAAGAAACAAATGGCGATTAGGAAAAAAAACTAAACAAATGGCGATTAGAAAGAAAAATTGAAAAATGTCACTTGCGGCCAGAAAAGTGAAATGTTACTGTTGGCAGTAGGAAAATGTAGAAAAATGAAGCTATGTGAAAGAAAAAAAGAAAAAAATCGGCTTTTCTTGAATACCAAGCGATTTTTAAATCTTTTTATCAACTCTTGCCATGGAATTTGGACGGCATGTCTTAGCTTTACTGTAAAACAGCATCAAGGAGTGCAATGACTTCTTTTCGTGGCAAGAGTTGATAAAAAAAAATATTTAAAAATCACCCGGTATATAATGGCACTTAGAAAAATTAAAAAAAAATTAGAGCACAATTCAGCAGATTAGAAAAAGAAGCTATTTGAAACAAGCAGTGACAAAACAAAAAATAATTTAACGTGAAGGCTTCCGCGGCCGTCGTCCATTGTTGAATTCTTGGCTTCCGGTTGGAACCGCGTGTCTCGGATTTCTTCACTGCCGACGTTTCGTTCTTCGTTGCAGAAGAACTTCCTCAGGGCTGCTGCTGGTGGTGATGCTGCTACTGCTGCTGCTGTTGGTCTTGCTGCTGCTTCGCGTTAGTCGTTAATCGTTGAGTTAGTCTCAACGACTAACGCGAAGC
This sequence comes from Serrognathus titanus, assembly GCA_039766575.1. NCBI lineage: Eukaryota > Metazoa > Arthropoda > Insecta > Coleoptera > Lucanidae > Serrognathus > Serrognathus titanus. The sequence continues at coordinate 16,511,690 of CM077911.1, read as the reverse complement.
AGCAGCAAGACCAACAGCAGCAGCAGTAGCAGCATCACCACCAGCAGCAGCCTTGAGGAAGTTCTTCTGCAACAAAGAACGAAACGTCGGCAGTGAAGAAATCCGAGACACGCGGTTCCAACCGGAAGCCAAGAATTCAACAAAACAAAAAATAATTTGCCTTCCACATATGCCCAACAGATTATTAAAGAAAAACTGCAATAGATGGCGCTGTTCAATATGTCACTCAAATACAATTCGTTTCGTCTTTCACTGATGACAAGTGACATTTTTTTATTGTTCTTCCGCATCCAAGGAACTAGCTAATGAACCGCCTCCATAAAAACAAACAAAAACCAAACTTTTGTTAAATGGCTTACAACAACGTAAGTAATTTTCTTTGTCATCATTCAGAAATGACTGTCAATAGATGGTGGTTTTTCCGGTATATGTAGGTTTCCCTCTACATAAAGCTTCCAGATCTTTTACGAAAAAAAAAACTCCCTTAAACTCCAACGATTTGGAAAAAATCTCTTAAGTTGGCAACACTGCGCCTATGTTCAATTGATAGCGTTTTCGATTCACCTACACCGATTGCACTCGGTGTATTTGCCTCATGTAATAATAAGAGATGAAGATAATTTAATCGAAAACGCTATTAGTTACTTTTTTCTTTTACTGACTTATATCTTACAGTGTCGCCAATCTGCGGGAAATAAATTTCCCTAGAAAGACGTTTAGTTAATTTGAGTCGTCCTCCATCTATATTCTACTTCAGCCAAGATCAAATAGATTTGATTTTGAGCTGAACTGATTTTTTTTTTAAGTGAACAAAGAGATTCTTGAAGGAATGGACGTTTTGAAACTAAAATTAACATAACCTCAAAACACGTATCAAATCACATGTAACTGATAACTAATTTCAAAGCCTCCTCTTCACTGATCACCAGTTGAATAACTGTAAATGGAACGTAATAAAGTGACTAGAGATTCTTAAAGGAATGACTAAAATTAACATAACCTCAAAACACGTATAGGATAGGTTGTACCATAAATGGACAACGGCTTTGGCCACGAGGGAACGTATTTCTACCCAACTCATCATTTCTTTTTATATTTCTCGACTTTTACATGTGTTACCTTATTTTTAATGTATTTTAATTTGTTTTTCGTTGATTGGCGAATTGATATTTAAATTGCGGACAATTACAAAAGAAACTTGCTGACGTGTTTCAATTTTAACGGTACACGCAGATAAAGACTGGGGCACTTAAAAAATAATCGTTCTTAAATCAATGAATCACAGACAAAAAATCTCAAACTTGCAACTGAGCAATTGTATTGTCATTTAAATCAAGCGGAAAGTTTTGCATACAGGTTAAACTTGCGGTTTTGCAAGTGTCGTTAGATTAAATCTTTCCTTTAAAACTAACTGACTTTAATGAGTGAAATTAGAAATAACTGGAATGACCAGCAAAGTTTGAGGTGATATTATGTAAGCACCACATGTTTACTTGATCGTATCTCATGAAAACTATCAATCAAATTACCTAATTGCTTTTTATTTAAACACACAATTTGATTGTTTTTTAACGTTAGAATTTTATTGGCTTATCCTTTATCATTCAAAATTGTGTCTTTCCAATTTTCCTGTCAAACTCTAAAACAAAAAATTAGATGGCGTTAGTACCGCCCTTCTGTTTTAGATTTACGACGTTTTCGATTCACCTGCACTAATGTGAACCCAGTGCAGGTGAATCGAAAACGTTGCCAGTTGGAGGACGAGCACTACAAACAACAACAGTAATAATTAAATTTTCCAAAAGCTTTAATAAACGGATAACATTCGCTTTATCTGCTCAGGTTTGTGTGTTTTTTTAATACCAAAGTTATGAAACAGAATAAGCACGCTGAATATAAGTTTACGACGCGAGTTATCTTATCGCTTAGCAGGAAAAAAGAAACAAATAAAATAACAATGTAACAACATACAGATATCGGGTATGGTGTTGTATGGCATTGTATCTACGAATGCCTTCGTGTTAAATCATGCCGTTTATTGTTCTAACTTCTAAATAAGCAAGTTACTAATAAGGTGGCAATAGAGCACGTATTTTATTTATTTTTTTACTTTGCGGAACGCTGAGGTATTTAAATATTATGTCATGGTTTTAGCAGACTTACTTATTTTAGGAATGAGTAACACGAGAATGACAATTAAATTCATACTTTTTGTCTAGTAGGTATAAATATTTTAGGAAAACAACCTGCACAGGTGTACGTGATTTTATTTTGCATCTAAACTCAATTAAAAAAAAAAAAAAACTACCTTTGTTCACAAAGATAGAGAATAAAAATAATACTTACTGATTTCGGCATGGCTGCAATGTATTAGAACTAATCCACCTGCAAAAAGTAGATAACGAAAAATTAATAATAAGAAATAATGCACAGATGCATGAATAATAAATAACATTCGATTTGTTCTGCGAGCTTCGATATCTTTACGTAGGTTCGTTCGTGAGTCACCACCGTATTACTCATTGGCAATAATAAAATGTTAAACAATATAAAAGATTTTAGCACACAAACTATATACATAAACTCAGAACTTTGATTACGATTTTCAAAAATTACAACACACGTGTAATGAGGAACGTAAATTGGGGGGAAATTTCCGTTGTCCGGACAACTTTCCCTTCGAGGGCGAACACTGATGAGAGATTGCAGTTCAGTTTAAAAGTAATTACACTCTCACTTTTACCCAATCAGTGTTAAACTTTCCAGTAAAATTAATTATTAATGGGTGTGATTTAAAAAGAAAACAAACAAACGAGTTCTGTCTTAAACAAACATCATAAAATGGTTCTATTAATAAACATGTCTTGTATGTGCAACATAGGAATACGTATTAAAATACAATTTTATATTTTGCTTCATACATTCATTTATGCATACTTACAATTTTTTGAGTTTACCTTTTTATAGAACTGATTTTGCTGGTACAGTTTTCTTTGATATCACCAAATGGCTACACGAACTTTTCGGTTTAAATTTTAAATGAAGAACACTTTTTTTAATCCTACGCATATACCATGTGTTCCAAAAAGTAACGACCTAAGGCTTGGGCATTGAAAACAAAAGCTGCCTGCGTTAGAATTCATTAACTATCACCACTGGTGTTGTCATATATTTATAGCTATAATTACAATAGAACACAGCTTAGTGTGGACAAGCCTTATGTACGTAATTACTTTTTGAACTCCCGATATCTTTCTAATTTTCTGGAAGTATTTATTAGATACTTTATAAAAAACGTTCAATGAGTCAAGATTACTATCGTATCATTCACAATTAGCAATTATCTTTCAGATATAAATGCATTACTGTGTCGTACAGTGGTGAGCATAAAAAACGGGACACTATTTTTTTTTCCTAGATAGTTTCCAGCTTTAAATGACATTAAAGAGTGACTTTTCAAGTCTGGCGTCGAAGTTGGCCATGGAAATTTAATTGTGAACTATCATCATCATGACAGTTGTCAATTTGACATTTGAACTTGCCATTCCTAACCTTGCTTTCGAAGTTTCGAACTCAACAGTACGAAAAAACGACACAAGAATGTGATCTACCTAAGATAATAGGAGAATAAGATTTACAACAAATAAACAAAATTGTGATATGTTCACGGCCAAATTCGACGCCAAATTGAAAAGAACGCCCGATACTTATACGTTTGACAACTTTTGATAAGCAACTGCACTTCAAAGGTCATAGCCAGTGTTGCCAACAGTTGAAAAAGGTTTTCACTAAAACGACGTCAGAAACCACTAATCACTAAACAAGAAAAAAGGTAGGCATGCTGCTACAAGTTGTAATGAAGCACGTTAAAAAAAAAATAAGACCAACATACGGGAAAAACGGAAACTGCGAGCTGGAAAATTGACAATGGACACAAATTAAACTACAGAAATAATACCAACACAAAATTTTATAACAAAAAGAAACTAAAACCTGCTTCAGTGTTCAGCACTGTTTAAAAAAAAACTCTGATTCCTACAATAAATCACAAGATTTCACGGTTTTATAAAAAAAAAAAAAAAAATACCAAAAGCAACATTACTTAAACACTAAATTAAAAAAAATCATAAACCACTAAGTTTAGTGTAAAAACCACGAAGTTGGCAACACTGGTTATAGCGGCGGTTGTGGCGGCGTTCATACCGATCATAAAATAATGACATTCAATATTACCAAAGTGTAAAAGGCAAAAATAAAAACGAAAGACAATTGACTTTACGATATTAATTTAATATACATTTAATATTAAAAAATAATTTAATAAATTAATAATAAAAACAAAATGAAAGGGAACATGAGGAAACAAAAGAAGCAATAGAATTTAAATAATAATAAAAACAAAAGACAATCGATTTTACAACGCAATAAAAAGGCTGCCAGTTTCTTTTACGAAATGAAAATCCCAAAAGTCCTGTCCCCATCAAAAAAAAAAAAAATCTTAAGCTGGCAACACTGATGACATTTTAAGGATAATTAGCTTCATGTAATCAAAATGTACGATCATATAGCTCGATTTTGAGCATTTTAGCTAGTTGGTCCATGCTCACCACTGCACCAATATTAACAATCTAAATACAAAAGAAAAAATCTGCAGTCAGTGTTGCCAATGTTGGAATATATTACAGCGTCTCTCCAAACTCAAATTTTCCCTTTTTTTCCTACAATTAATTGTTTATTTTAATAGCAGACATAACTATTTTGTTGAGATTATTAGAATAAATAAGATTGTATATTATTTACACCTATAACTTTTATAGATAGCCATGAAATAAAAAATTATATACAGGAGTTACTTTCAAAATGACTCTCTTATTTTGACAGTTAGAGCAAAGCGTTTAAGAAAAGTCGCATTGAGTACTAAGGGCTGCCAACTTCAATGACCTCGATCTTCAATTGTTTCGAAGTGGCACGCACGCCTTCTTCGATTTTTTACGAAAACAGCATTCAATTGTTTAAACGGTATTTTTTATGTCGGATTTTAATAGAACTTCTCGAAATTTTTGTTATCCATGGAGTTATACTTTCTGAACGCAGATTTCAAATGTCTAGTAAAATTCGCCATAAAAAGTAGGCTGTGCTATTTAAAAAAATCGAAGAAGGCGTGGTCGTTGCGAAACAGTTGAAGATCGAGGTCATAAAAGTTCTTCGGGTTTGTGACGTTTAACATTCAATGCAGCTTTTTGCTGTATCTTTCAAAATAAGAAAATACAAATCTGTGACTGACCCTGTATATAACAAGTATTACAAAAAAAAAGCAACAGCAGTACCAACCTTTAATAACACATCAGACATTCACATTTCATTTGAGACAGATTTTTTGCACAAGAGTATGACGACCTATTATCAATTTTTTTTATTATTATTATTTTTTTATTATTATTATTATTTTATTATGATTTCACCTAAAAGCGTGCCTGTTCGTAAGAACTACTATCATAAAAAAGCGAAAAATTTGGCAACATTGCCAAAAATGCACTTAAACCTCCCATGCAAATAATTGAGTTAACCTCAATTTATTAGTTGTCAATTTGACAATCTCAAATGTCATTCAGTTTTAAACAGTGCTACCACACCAACCCTTTCGATTTTTTTTACACACAAAAATTTTTTTCTTCAACAATTTTCGAAAAAAAAACGAACGCAATTAAATACCGCAAGAATTAAAACGCTCAAGATCGCAGCCATATTGAAGAGTACCGACGTCAGTCATGGAAGTTAATTATTCCATTGCTCTCAATACAAATACAACTCTATTAAAAACGAGAGTCTGCTTTTACCTTTACTTTTCCAACTTGGAAGTTAACCGCTTTAACCTTGAGCCGCAAAAGCGTATGAAATGAGCATAATAACGTGATACGTTAACAATGCCCGTCGTTAAAGTTCCCCCGGCTTTAATACACATGTCCTAATTAAATTAAGCAAACAGGCGTATGTGCGATTGCTGCTATTAAATTCATGCTCATACTTGGATAGTACCTGTCTGTCAATTAATTAGTGTTTAATCTGAACGATGTAATCGCGAGAGATAAAGTAGTAAACGTCAAAATTCCGCCAGTCCGTGCAGATTACATTGCCGTTCGTTCTCCTTGTCTCGACGCAGCAAGGATGACCGACGATAGCCGGTAACTCTTAACGGGTATCATGGCGTTGCGATGCCAACTGTTATAACGAGTGACGTACTCACCTGTGAAACGCTATCAAGCATGCAACGCCTTTATCCACCACATCAAGTAGCACTTGCGCTGTATTTGTTTAATGGGAGCACACCCTCCTCAACACACGCGGGACAGTGAAGTCGAACTTGCCAAACCCTCACAACATCAGCGAATTCGTCACTGACACTAGCAATACTCGTCTGTCTTGGAAGAATTTTTCGCGGGTTTTCGAAGATCCACGCGACATCTTACAACTATTTCGCGAACTATCACCGAAGTAGCGCCATCTTTGAGCGTAAACCCAAAATGATTATTTAATTAATCGGATAGAGTTATTAATAATAACTGATAACTTATTATCAGTTATTTAGAACGCAATAATTCGCAGCTGTTTATTGTAAGTGACGAAGGATGCTATTTAAAGCAGAAAACACAAAGTAATGCTATCAATGTTTATTAATGAAAAGTTAGAGAGATGCAATTAAAACTAGAATTAAAATTAAAAAAATGCTTAAAATTTACTTCTTTCCATTTTTATATAACAAGTTTGATGGAATATTAAAGTAACCAAAACAGACTTTTCAAAATCATAACAAAATTATGTGTATAATTAAAAAAAATATGATTACAAAGGCCAATGCGACAACTAAAACGTAACCAGTTCGAATTCCTTGCAATATATATTTCAATTAACATAATTTTACTATTAGAGAGCACCCTACAAATGTACATAAAAGAAAAAGCTTAACATAAGCATAACGCATTCTAGGTATTTATTTATTAATCACTTAACATTAGTATTCCTGAAGATTTTCAAATAAATTAAAAACGTTATCAATCAGCCTCGTGCATGTTTTGCGAACGCTACCACATAAAAATCACAATTTGTTTTAACGTTTGAACTTTAAAACGGAGAGCTTAATTAAATAATAAATATTTTCTGCTACACTCGAATGTGTAAATAAGACTTGAATTACGAAGTTGAGTTTGTCCCGTCTTAATTTCACAGCACTAAAACAGATTATTGAATATTTCTCCTTGCACGAAAAATATTGGAAAATACTTTAATGTAGACGAGACGAATGCAACTCCAGTAAAAATTAGAGCTATGTATATTAGAAATAGTTTTGCCTTCCTTACGTTGAAAAGTAGAAAAGATTCTGTCTAAAAATATTTGAAGATCATTCCCGATTTATCTATAAATCATCACAGAAACTGTTACAAATATCAACAAGAAAGCAATAATTAATTACTATTTTCAACCAGTATAAATGAACACATGTGCTGTTAGTATTACCGTGAAGATTTCAATCCAGCATAGTATGTTGTTGTTAATGTATTTTTTGGAGTATTAAGCTTGGCTCACTAAAAAAGATCTCTGATGTACGCTTCGATTATTTTCGGCACATCCTTGTCAAAACCGCACATGTCTAGCCAATTCGGTGTACCTCCACCCACAACCAAATTGTGCATACCCAAACAATATGTAATTACTCTAAAATCATAAACTGGTGTAACTTACTCGTTTACTTTTCAGTAAAAATAAATACAGGCTGCACCATTGGTACGGATTTCTCTAATAGCTCCTTAACTATTGAGTTTAAAGGAAAGTATTTTGCCGACTATAATCATTAATGTGTAAATAACTTTTGTGCAAAATATTACCTTCTATAATTATTAGTTAAGGAAAGAACTATTGAAGAAACACATACCCCATATAACCAGAGTAATATAATTACCTTGCATGTGGTAAATTAAATTTCTTCTTGTAGGTATTAAACGACTCTTTCAGTTTCTCTCCTCTCAGATTGTCTTTGGTCAAAGAGGAAATGTTGAAGAAGATATTTATAAAAACATCGATCGGTTTGTTCTTAGTTGTGGCCCATTCGAACGGTGCAGACAAAGTTACCGTATCGCTTTTATACTCCTTCAGCTTCTTGATGGCCTGATTCAACGTAGCACCTGTCAAACGAGCCAGCCAATTCATTAATATAATCGCAATCTTAGAAAGGCTTACTTTTTTCCAGTGAAAGTGTATTAACACTGGCGCCATTGAATACGGCCAAAACCAAATTCTTTTCCACTTTAAGCTGACTTAAAGCAACTAATGCTGCAGCTTCTAGCGCACTGACGCTCCTAGTCGTCAGACAAGGTTCGGACATCTTCGAGCTGACTTCGACGGTTACCATCATTCGCTTGCCGGTGGTACGCAGATTGACGTAGGAAGCGTTCAGCGCTTTATGAAGAGCACTGAAGATCGACGGGCACTTCGCCGGCTCCTGATGAGCAAAGTCAGGCTTTTTATACTCGGGGTCCGCTGATTTAATCTCGACCTCCTCTTTACTTTCCAAATACTTGATGAGTTTAGGGTCTTTAGGCCTGAAACAACCAACTTAAGCCGCGCTTACTATTTCCGAGCCAAACCTTACTTCCCGCCCTTCTCTAACGTGCGCAAGCCAATGAATACTTCCGCTGGATGAATCTTCGAGGTTTTAACGCGTTCGCCGTCCGTCAGTATTTCGATTACTTTCGAGTGAATATTGGAACTCTGCTTTAGAAAACTGAGCTTGTAAAGTTTGGGCAGGCAAATTATTAATTCGGTTAATGGCAGCTGTGGAATTAAGGCTTCCCAAATCTAACGAACACGTATTGTAGAAGATGTGGAAGTTCTGTGCGCATAACTTACTAGTTGGGATTTATTAAGGCTGGAAGGAATTTGTGATACGTGAGAGACTTTCAGCTCTGAGAGCAATTGAGCAACCTTTTGTTCATCGCGAGACGTCTTAAACTCTCTCACCTTGCTAACGTAATTCAGTGCTTTGATGGCCTCTTCATTATCATTCGCGACGCTTCTAGCCTTCTCCATTCCATGAAGAATATATAATAAAATAGCTTCCATAACTAAAAGGAGCACACTTTAATTTAACTAAAAATTCAATACTAATTAACACTAATAGGCCTCATAGTACACATACACACCAATATTATCCATTTTACAATGCGATAATTTTATTATATCTTTGTGTTTCCATCCGTGGTGGCTGTTAACCAGCGAAATACTCCTTGCCAACTCCAACGGTTCCCTCTTGAAATAGTAAGCCGTGATAATCTTATTCAAGCCGGTGGGAAAAGACTTCCTCTGTTTGGTGCAAAACTTCACGAAACTGAAGAAGTCTTCGTCGCTCTTGCAGAGGTTCAAAACCAAAGTGTAAATCTCATGCCTGACTTCGTTGGTTATATTTTCGGACGTAACACAAAGCGCGAGGGCGAAAAAAATCGGCGCTCGCCTCGTCAGCAACTTATCGTTGTTTACGAATTCGAAAATATTTTTAATCACGGTCAAGTCGTTCTTGCTCGCTTTCAGTAGGTCATCGCACGAAGGCAACTTGCTTCTCTCGAAGCAACCGTGCATTTCTGGATCGCCTGAAATATACAGCGGCTCTTCCCTGCTCAAATACAAGAACCTCTTCAGCAACGCCTCCGGAAGTGCTTTGATGTTCATCGTTCGCTGAAATTACGAGTTAAAGCAGGAATCACCAGCAGCTAAATGTGACTGCAGTTAAGAAGGAAATATCTGCGAAGTAACGTCAAGACATTACATGACAATTAACTGGATTTTGATTTGGTTCATTAATTATATGAATAAACGTTCCTGGACTTACCCAACTCTTTTTAATTGAATATTTAACGTAAAATCAACAACACCAGCATGAGCCTAACGTACTGTATAAAAAAAGAAACAGGTTGACCAACCGTAAATTCTGCAAAAGGAACAAGAAAAAAGTTGCGCTGTTTTTGTTATCTCTCATTTTTTAATACAAAGTTTATTTATATATCGTTTATAAATAATGTTGCATTCTTTGTTCATTTAAATATGCGACATAAGTTTGGCAACATTCGAACGATTCTATTCAGTGTTGCCCTACGATCAAAATTTAAGTCACTAGATTACCAGGCAAAAGTCACCAACTACCAACCGAAAAGAACCAGTTCAAATTTTTGCGCTCGTTTTGATTTATTTAAATTTTTGACATTATTATTGAAGCTTCCAAAATTTAAATTTATTAGATTTATAAAAATTTTTTAAAGAATTTAATGGTGACAAAACTACAAAATAAAATAATAAAAATTCAAAAATAATCAAATTGAAAAAATAAAAACAAATGACAATCGATTTTACGACACAATTTAATAGATTAATAAATTCAAAAAAACAAAACAATTTGAAATAATGATAACAAAACAAAGAAAACGAAAGACAATCGATTTTACAACACAATTTAAAAGATTAATAAATTAAAAAAAAAAAAACAATTGAAAAGAACGGTGACAAAACTAGAAAATACAATAATAAAAATTCAAAAGTAATCAAATTAAAAAAATGATAATAATAAAAACAAATGACAATCTATTTTACGACACAATTTAACAGATTAATAAATTCAAAAAACAAAACAATTTGAAAATAATGATAAGAAAACAAAAAAAAAAACAAAAGACAATCGATTTTAGAACACAATTTAATAGATTGATAAATTAAAAAAAAAAAGCAATTTCAAAAGGATGGTGACAAAACTAGAAAATAAAATTTAAAAAATTCAAAAAAAATTAAATTTAAACAGAAGTAATAAAAACAAAAGACGATCGATTTTACAACACAGTTTAATAGAATATTAATAATAATAATAATAATAAAAAGAATGGTGATGAAACAACGAAAACAAAATAGTAAAAATTCAAAAATAAAAAAAACAAAAGACGATCGATTTTATAACACAACTTAATAGATTAATAAATGTTGAAAAAATATAATTCGAAAAGAATGAAGAAACGAAGAAAACAAAATAATAAAAATTCAAAATCAATAAAATTTAAAAAATAATAAAAACGAAAAACAATCAATTTTACAACACGATTTAATACTTCTATACATTTTTTGAAAGAATAAAAAAAAATACGAAATAATAATTAAGTAAATAAAATTTAAAAATTATTAAAAACAAAAGACGATCAATTTTACACTACAATTTAATAGATTAATAAATTTAAAAAAAAAACAATTTTAAAAGAATAGTAACAAAAGACTTATTTTTTTTACTTCAATTTTTATGTTTTTGTTTTTATTTCTTTTTTCATAATTTTCCTTTTTCTTTTTTAGTTCTTCATTTGTCTTTGATTTTTCATTTGATTTTTTCGTTCTAATTTTTTCCCTTTTATAATAATAATTATTATTTTCAATAAAAACAATCACATGCATCAACGTTAAAAATTGAAAGAGTCACTTGTGTTTCACTTGTCTCCCATTTCATTTTTTTTTGCTTCAACCTTGTTTCTCGGTTTTCGTATTCCATTATCACTCATTATTTACTTTCATTTTTCATTTGTTTTATTCTAGTTTCTATGGAAAAAAGTCAAATTCCCAAAGTAAGTGCGAAAAACAAATGACGATAATAATAAAAAATTAAAACTCAAGAAAATAATTAATAAATTGGGTGTGTTCAGCGGAGACAACTGTCGAGTATATTGACTTGATTGGTACGCTGAACGGTTAATGGTTACTTGTGTTGACTGCCAACAGTTGTCGAATTTACTCACCAGAACTAATTTAATTTTACTATATTATCTAAAAGAACTTAACTTGAAGGCTTCCGCGGCCGTCGTCCATTGTTGAATTCTTGGTTTCCGGTTGGAACCGCGTGTCTCGGATTTCTTCACTGCCGACGTTTCGTTCTTCGTTGCAGAAGAACTTCCTCAGGGCTGCTGCTGGTGGTGATGCTGCTACTGCTGCTGCTGTTGGTGTTGTTGCTGCTTCGCGTTAGTCGTTGAGACTAACTAACAACGACTAACAGCAGCAGCAGTAGCAGCATCACCACCAGCAGCAGCCCTGAGGAAGTTTTTCTGCAACGAAGAACGAAACGTCGGCAGTGAAGAAATCCGAGACACCGGTTCCAACCGGAAGCCAAGAATTCAACAATTATCTAAAAGAATTATTTATAATAATAATGTCACTCACTCCATAAGTCAAATATTGATTGATAAATAACATTAAGTTGTTATAGCGTTCAACTACTACAACTTGTTTAAACGCAACCTAAATGACACACGTTTTTGGTTTTAGTCAACCGCTGCGTACGCTGAACGTGCCTATTAACCGTTCAGCATACCAAACAAGTCAACATACTTAACAGTTGTGTCCGCTGAACGCACCCAATAACAGGTTCGCCAACTGAATGAACAAATGAAGATTTCAAACTGTGTAAATTCTTAATTATTTCCATTAAACACAAATCGAAGATACTAGCGTTCGTATTTAGATAAACATCCCTTTTATTCTAATAATTATATTAAAAGGCAAATAATATCTTCGGATCTCGGTAACAAGGAGATCTGCGCGCGCAGCACGAATCCTAGACGCTCCGCCGCGCCGCGTTGATGGCCGATAAACGATAAAGTAGCGAGCGTCTACTTTTTACCGTTGCACAAGCAAAATAGGTAACTGATTTATCAATAATTCTACCAACAATATGAAAACATACAGTCGCAAAAAGACAGGGGAAGCTCAGGAAGTGATAATAGAACTCAACGAACTATGTCGGCTGTGTATGGCTAAGGAGGACGAACTCGTGCCCATTTTTAACAATGACGACCCCATACCGCTCACGCTTAGAATTATGGCGTGCGTTGCATTGGAGGTGAGTTAATTACTTTCGTCGATCGCCAAGCTTACACAAATATTTTGAAGGTATTCGAAGGTGATGGTCTTCCCGATAAAATTTGCCACCCCTGTCGATTTCAGTTGGAGAAATCTTACACCTTCCGTAAAAAATGCGAAAGCTCCGACCTGAAACTTCGCCAGCATCTGAAGGCCCTGCAAGAAAGGTTAGGTGATGAAGTAGTAGAAAACTGCGAAGAAACTACCGTGCAGAAAGAAGTGGACAAATTAGAATCCCCGATGGACGCAGAGATGACGCCGGAGCCCAGCACCGAAGAAGATCTGGTAGGCGTAACACAAGTCGCTTACATACAACCCGACCCGGAGCCGGAAGATCCGGAAACCATAACGCTATCGCCTGAAGTCGAACAAGCGAATAAGAACGCGTGCACTTTGAATACGATTCAATTAAAAAAGGAATCGGCCGAACCTGAACAGGAAGACGGTGATGAAAACATATTCATTGTGACGGATCAGGAGCAAATTTTGGAAGACGACCAAGTCATTGAAGACCAAGACCTGGAAGCTATCGCGGAAGCTGTGAAAAGCACCCTGGCGACGCATCCCAGCTTAAACCTCACAGGAGAATTGCAAATGAAGGTAAAAACTTTTTTTTGAATAGCCCTTGAATAACCTAAAGTAAAATTTCTTGTTTACAGGTTGATCAACAACCAGGGAAACCGACTCAAGTTCAGGTAACAACAGAAGATGGGTCCGTAATTATAATGGAACTCATGACCGAGGACGATTCCGAAGTGATTCCCAACATGCAAGAGTCAGAACATGAGTTTAATGAAGATGGCGAATTAAAAGTATTTCAATGTCCGGACTGTCCCAAGTCATTTGCAAGAAGAATACAGCTGCGAAGACACGCCTCCGTCCACATGCAACAGAGAGGCTTCAGTTGTGGCATTTGTGAAAAATGGTTCCCGACTCGGTCGGCGCTGATCCGGCACGAACGGATTCACACGGGCGAAAGGCCTTTTCAGTGCGAGGTGTGCCAGAAGAGCTTCGCGCAGAAGGAAATACTCTTCAGACATCTCATGACTCACACGGGACAGAAGCCCTATAATTGTCCGCATTGCCCGAAAGGATTCACGCAGAAAGAACCGCTCAGGGTGCACTTAAGAACGCACTTGAACCCTAATCCGTCTGATATTCAGCTGCATTATTGTACCCTCTGTCCCAAGGTGTTTTGTCACGCGTCCGGGTTGAGTAGGCACTTGGTTACTCACACGGGGAAGACCTTCAAGTGCAGGGATTGTGATAAATCATTCACTGACAAGTCTTCTTTGCGCAGACACCACCGGCAGACGATGCATCAACCATAGCATCAAATCGAGATGACTTGCGTCATAATTAATTCAGATTAGTTTTATAGATTTTAGCATTTTATGATTAACCTGGTTGTTTGTAAGGAGAAATTGCGTCTTATTTTTTAGTATGTTCTTTATAATGTTTGTCTTGTACATAAGATTATGTTCTTTTCTCTTTTATTCTTATAATAAAGTCACAAAAAAATGTAATCATTAGTAAATAGAGGTAGATCTTTTTCCTCCGTTGTTTCCTTAGGATGTAAGGTAAAAGAAAGGAGATAATTAGAAGAATTGCTATTTTTATTTTTAAAGAAGACAAAGTAATTTTCGATGAATATCCACCTAATAAATTGATTCTGTTGTTGCTAAGATTATACATATATTAGTAAATTGGGAAAATTACTTTTACAACATGTAACAAATATGTATTTTAAATTCAATTAAACTATTTTGTAATCATTGAAAGAAATTCAGCTCGAGGAAATAAGAAAAAGAAGTGTTGCCAACCGTTGGGAGTAAAATATCGCTGCAATCTGCAATGTCCAACCTCCCAATAGAAATTTTGTTTTGACAGTGTTTTTGTGATGTTTTTACCATCATTTATATATGCAATGCCGTCTGTGTCATATCACAGATTTGCAGTTATAAAAGCAGCTATGAATATATTGGTATTGAAATCATTTTCTGCATAGCAATTTTTATACCTACTTATCAATCATTGTTTATCCAAGTTTTAAACCCAAGTTGTTGTTTTCATTAACACGCGATGCGAGTGCTTCTAGTCGTAATTTCAATCCGATTGCAGAGACGACCAGTCAATAGTAAAATTCTATTTGCTCAACTAAATTGGTCCACTATAAAATGAAAGTGAATGCAGAGGGCGTTCAAAGCAACGAAGCGCGAAAATTTGAATGTTCTTATTAATTTTTTATTTTAAAATTTATTTAAACTATAAAATGTTTAAAAAATACATACATATATTTTTTATTTACATTACTTGTATATATGACAATGTGTTAATAATATATTGGATGAGATGAGTATGTTGGACGTCGCATGGCATCTCAGAATATTTCCTCCGTCAGTCGGTTGTGTTACACGACTGCCACAGACACTATCGAATACATCAAAACAAGCAATTAACACATAAAATAATGCTGTATATACTTCTTATTTACCCAGAAAGTAATTAACAAAAAAACAACAAAGAAATAAGAAGCACGTGGTGACCAGGCACGTGCGCGCATTTTTTCTTGACTCCAATCAACAGCAAACTGAAATCCTAAAATCACCCCTAAAATTGACCAAGGCCGCAAAGATGCTACAACTGCGCCATCTACTTCACCTTTCGTTTTGTAAGACAAGAACAACGCATACTGCAGAGGTATGTAATAGACAGCAGGGCTAGCGCACTTGAATAGAAATATTGGTTCCAATACTAAAAGGAGATAGAAGATATAGTTCCGGATCGGAAAATCGGTGCGCTACAATCGTTATTGGTACAGGTTCCTGTAATCGCTTGGATTTTACAGAAATAATACATGAGCGTAACATTCTTAAACTTAATGACACCTGTGGTAAATATTATTTCAAACAAACAAATATATTCATATATTGTTATGCATGAAAATAATTATAATAAACTTGCATTATACAAAAATATTGTTTTTTTGATTCAATTGAATGAAGTAAATGTTAAACTAAACAATCAAATTACTTTTGCCACAGGCGCGCTACTGATCCCACTAAAACTGATTTGCGCAGTAGTAAATAAATTTGAAGCAAACGAAGCTGCATTTTGTTTGTTTGTAAATATTCATTTTTTAAGTTTGAAGTGGTTTGAAGTGTCATTATATAAGTGAAATAATTTCCTGTGAAATTTCTGAAGTAAGTATTTTGATGTGTTCAATTTTTTCTTCCTAAAAATTATGAGATTATATTAAATATAATTACATCATTACTACATTAAAATTTTGTTTTACAGTAATTATGGATCTAACTTCTGTTCTGCGACCAGGGATTCACAGTTGTTGCATATGTGGTAGAAAAGTGTCTCCTTCTTTTCAATTTCCAAATCCGAATCGATACATGGACAGATTCATAAAATGGAGAGAAGTTGCTAATAATGCTAGGCATGCCACATTAACATATCAAGAGATTTTTCGGCGTAGTTTTGTTTGCATACAACACTTTACACTTGAAGATTTTGAGAATGACAGTTTAAGATACCATCTCAAAATCTGTTGGGTAAGTCACCTTTTACATTAGGTACCTTTAGGACCAGTACTTTCATCACTGATTAACTTTAATCTTTGGTTTTTTCTATAGAAACAATTATCTTTACAATTGTAGACATGGAAATAAACCGAAGATTAAAGTTAATCAGTAATGAAAGTACTGGCCCTTACAGTGTTAGTCATTATTACCAATTTGACTATTTTTTAAAAGTTTTGTTCTAAATTTTTTAGTTTTCCTTCTTTTTCAGTAACATTTTGCATTTATTAGAGTTGTAATATAGTTATTCTTAGTTATATACCTAAAATTATTTATTGAAGGCAAAGATATTGTACAATTTAGCATCGTAATTAATCTCAAGAATGCTAACAAGTGAGTGCCTTTTCTATAAATTTTTCAACTGACACAAAGAAATTTGTTAATAGGTGAAGTTCCACATGAAAGCATTGATTTACCAACATCGGTCAGCTCACCGAAATTATTAAAAAAAAATTTCTTAACAACTATAAATGAGTTTTTCCTTCTGAGAGCCTCCAAGATAGTTCAAGAAAAGTGAGTCCCAGAAAAAATAGTTCAGTTGCAAAAGGTGAATTTGTTTGAAGTTTGGTCATAAGTTCGTTCATTACTTCATTACATCTTTGTAGGTGATAACATCGTCAACACCTGTACTGCACCCATCTATTCTGACAACCCTGAATGTGAGTATAATAGTAATTGAATAAAGGAAACTACTCTTACATTTTTAGGTGTGTCTTCTGGAATGAACCTCGGAATTACTCTGCTAATATGGGAGATACAAAGTGAAAAAGGTAATTTGCGTTGTATTTGTATAAATATAATTTCATATATTACTAAAAAAAATTGTAGACTAGGCTTTCACGGTTGTCGTTGAAGGCTGCTCTTTGGTTCTCAGATTCTCTGTCGAGTAGAAACTTTGTTTACATAACTATAATAAGTTAGACTCTTTGTAGAAGTTCTACAAACATTCTACACAGAATGCCATTACTAAAAAATTATACTGATTATATTTTGCTGTGATTGTCTGCATTAGTTATATTACTATCTGCAATCTATGTAATCATGTTTTTTTTATGTTATACATTTTGTACGTTTATTACTACGAAACATAATAAATAACTTTCTGTTTTCAGAATATGAAGCAGTTATGGAACCTCAACCCTCAACTTCAAGACAAGATGAAACATATCCTTATTCAGCAGTCACAACAGAAGGTAAAAACCCTCTTTCAAAAATTCTGAGGGTTCTAAGGGTGCTATTAAGAAAATTAGAAATATTTGTTATACATTACATAATTTGAAAACAAGAATTTAAATTCTACCATTTGTAACAGCAATAGTATTAGTTTTGTAAATTTTTTTATAAACATTCGTGTGCTACAATTGGGAATAATAAATGTAATAGTTAATTCATATGTATATTTCATTCATATTACTATTAATTCTATAACTAATGTATTTGTTGGAGATTTTTTGAATATATTGATATTTGTGTAGAATTTTAAATGACTGGAAAATATTCTACACAAAATTCAATATATTTAAAAATAATTCAATGGATGCCTTTCATATTGAGGTAATCATAATTCCCGCCAATTTTGCTGCAGGTGCTAAGGATTCCGATCCCGAGGGATGGCGCCACCAATATTTTTTAGGAACTTGCGTTTTACCAGGGACTTATCGTTCTAGAGAGAGGGTATTCTATGATAGACAGAGATAGAGCACAGCTGGCAAAAGCGAATAAATTTTCAATGAGTTGGACGTCTCATGGTTGTCTCTGCCGATTGGGATAACTTTAATAGTCAACGCAGACGACGGTTTGATATTCATTGTCCTACTAAATTAATATTAGAACAAATTAGAGATTTGTTAAACAAATTAAATCAAATACGTATCATACTAACAGTAAGTATATTAATATGGCCTGTTAATTTAATACTGAATAAAGAAATTTTTGAAATTAATAACATATGCAACACAATTGAACAGGTCACATTTTAGGTTTCGAACTGACATTCTGTGTCACACTTTCAGCACTCTCTGTTTATGTGCCTTTAATAGTTGCACTGGTTGATAAAGAAAAATATGGTCAAAGGTACGTATACAACTAATAAACTTAAGTTGTAAAAAAAGCAAAAAATGTGTACTTTTTATTTTTAGATAAGATCGACATGTTGTTGAGAAAATGGGAAGAAAAATTGCAGTTGAACCAGAATCTTATCACGATGAAGGTTAAAGATGCAAGTGTGGTTTATAGAAATGAAGAGTTCTATGCGACAATTAAAATTACTCAAAACTTGATTGTAATAATACCCAAGGACAAGAAGAGGGATGTGACGACTTTCACAGAGTCACGCCTGAATGGCGCACGGGGGCTTGCCTCCCCGGATAATCCGTCTTCAACAACAATAATATTAAATCCAAAATTGCCTAATAAACCAATATGTGAAATCACATTTAAAACACCAAAACAACGGGACCGGGCATTAACGGCAATTAGTGTTCTCATGAGGTAAGGAAACATTCTAATCCATTTTTAATAATTACTTCGAGTAGTAAACTGCTAAGGAATTTTGGTACACTGGCATAGATACATTGGATATACAGCCTGTGGCATTTAACCAGGTTTCTTCAATAATGCTATTCCTGTTTAATATAAGAAAAAAAGTTTTATACAGTATCATCCTTTAATGCTACGCTTAACTTAAAATTATTTTCAAATATACAATTTCGTTGTACAATGTGTAACTTCGTTATTTTAAATGACACCCTATATTTTATAGCGAATTTGAATAACAGGTATTTTTTTGGGTAAGTTTCATGAGGGGTACCAGTACCTATGTCTTATGGATTTTAAGATATTAGGCTTTATTTATGGTTTTATGTTTATTGTCTCATTAACCACAAAAGCTAGAGAGCAGATATGGTGCTGTTACAAGCTAAGTGGAAGGTATTTACCACAATAACAAAATTTACTCTTCACCAAACAGGGATACAGTAAAACTATTTCCGTTTCAATAACAATTGAAAGTCAATAACTTGTTTTTTTTAAATGGAAAGGTATTAGTTAGTTGCTTCTTAATGTTATCTTTCAATTGGCTATACACTTTTCTATACCAATTATTGAAGGTTGAGGAAATATTTAATATTTTTTCATAACATTAGAAGCTGTTATTGATTCTTTTGGGTGCAAACGCAATGTTTTGCAGTTTATTGTGTAATTAATAATTGTATTTTTTTTTTGCAGTACTTCAACTACAGAAGAAAGTAGCGAGGAGGAAGACATCGCCGCCAACTAGAAAACTTTGACTAAATAATATGCTAATTAAAGACCGTTTTTCTGAAGGTGAATTTTTTTTAACCGAAACCGAATTTTATATTCCCTAAAAATTGGGCAGAATCAGAATTCAAAAAAATCCGTTATCAGGAAGGCTCTGGACTTGCTTTTATTTTATTTTATGACGGCACGTCGTAGCTTACTACGTATATTGAAACTTTGAATTACTGCATGCTATCAACAGCGTCAACTGTCAAAGATTTTGTTTACATCTTCGAGGTATTTGTAATAAAATAAATGTTTTGTTTCATTAATTGTGTTTTCTTATTTATGCATCGTAATTAAATGGATATAAAAAGTAAGGTTATGTTTATAATAATCGTATAGTTACGACGTGACTTTTCAAAATTTGCATTTGACATAAGCCAACTTGATAACGGTTTGTGTTACCGTTCAACTTGTTTTCATTTTCAGTTATATCCTTTTTATTAGCCCCCCCTAATTTATGTATCTGTCTTAAAATACGTACATAAGAAAAGTATTTTTTTTTAATTTTTGAAAACGGGCCGCTGATTGGCTTGGCGGTCAGCCTAGCCGACGTCGGAAGTCGCGTTGCTCGGTGGTGTAGGTTTGTAATCTACCAGGGCCATGGATGTTTGTGCTGTCTAATAACCAGATCTGAGACATTTCGAAGCGTTGCCATGGTTATGCAATACTAGAGTCATTAATGTTGATTGCTATTAGACAATGAGGCAGCAGAGTGAAAGCACGGAAAGCTTTCTTTTCTTCAAAATTATTTTCACAACTTACGGTATGGAAGCACACTTCGGAATGTGTTAAAGCATTTTAATAAGGTCCAACTTCGCCGTTTTTATTGCGAATCGGACGAATTAATTTTGTAAAAAGTATACACTATTTCTTCTTCTTCTACTCTTCGATTGATTGGCACAAAACTTTCAAAAATCACTTGTCCAACTTGCCACACGTATTTTTTCACAACCGTTTTATCGTAAAGTTCGTAATTTGTACTGTCCCTGATTTTTGCTTGCTACCCTAATTTAACTTTTTAAATCTATTGAGTGTTAAAGAATAATAGAGGATCTGGAAGGGTGGGAGACTCTTCTTGCTGCAGGGCCCTTTGCAGCATCACAGAAATGGGCCACGGAAGGTAAACACAATGCTGTAAAAGAGAGAAGAGAAGTTCATGAATTATTGCCTTCATTTCCTATGCTACATGCAATTTTTACCAAGCCAGAGCCTACCAGGAAAACTACTGCTTTATAGTTTTAAGTCAGAAGCATGTATAAACTGGCCTATTACTGTCCCTAAACCTAGGGACAGGGTTTTCTACTAGGTTCCTGACATTCAGTGGTGAAGAGCATCCCATTCCAATTAGCTTATTATAGGGGATATCACAATTTCTTCTGTTATTAGGGCCATTGAATATAATATGATTGATGTCGCCAAATTCTCCACAAGAGCAGTTTGGAGTCTCAAGTATCCCTATTCTATGTAAATGTTCAAACTGAATTCTTGTCACAGTCGAAGACATTTGTCTCAGTATTCCCAACTTCGTAAACCATGGCTTACTGGGGATAATCGGACATAAACTATAAAAGGCCTTCCCTTTGGATCTCGCGAATTCCCTCCATTTGAATTGCCAGTCAACCCGGACTCTCTTCCTCACTGCTGGTAAGAAGTCACTTGGTGAAGTCAGGTTGTGAGTAGTTCTCCTATTACTTAGGGAGGCTCTTTTGGCCAAACGGTCTGCAAATTCGTTACCAGATATCCCCTTGTGGGACGGGATCCATATAAAGCATATGTCAAAGCCAGAATTTGAAATAAAGATTCTTTATCTTTAAAATGATGAAGTCAGCTTTCACCGAATATGCAGTAGACTTAAGTGTCATTAGGAAATGAGTGAGTCAGAGCATATAAGTGCTTGCTACAAGATTTAGTGCTTCTAACAGAGCATAGGCTTCTGCCCGGCATATATTTGTTTCAGGTAATAATTTCTCTTGGGTGAAATCCTGGACCAAAAACTGCAAATCCAACACCTCTGGGGTTGTTCGCAACCGATGCATCCGTGAATATCTTGATGTGGTTAGGCCACCTTGCCCTTGTCACTCTTTGGAAAACTTTCTCCGTTAGCATGGAAGGGATCGATTTAAATCCATATTTTTGTCCAAATGAAGTTTCTACTTGAAGTGTTCTGTATTGAATTTCTAAGTTGAAGTGAAAGCATGCTAATAGGTTAGTGGATAAAACTTTACCCTGTATTTCCTTGAGTTCTATAAACGTCTGCATAGGGGAAGATCTCCCCCGGCTCTGAATCGCTCATTTTAGTTTATTACAATGCAGTTTAATTTGGAAAGCACGTGCAATAAATAGGTTAATAAATGGCGGGCGGCAAGCAATAAGCAAAATAGAAATATGGGTCTTTACTCACTTGTGAGATTAATTAGGAAACTGATTAAATTCACAATAACACTTGAGGATCTCTACTCAAAAACAGCCGAATCAAGGCTTATATCGTGCACAACGATCTTCTCGATCCTCAAATCTCGTCAAATAAAAAAATCGACCTGTGCACTATTTATTTCACACTTTTATTTCGTTTGAAAAAAAAAACTGGCGACATTATCTGAATAAGTTGGCGACATTGTTTACAAGAAAATCTGGCAACCCTGCTTGTTTCCAGCTTACGTTTACATTGTCATCACTGACAATGCAAATACCCCGCTTTCTATTGGTCGTTCGAGTTGTACGTGATTAACAATCAAACGTCATAGTTAACATTTATTTACAGCTATTTTATTGTTGCGATTTGTTAAAGCAGCATCGCACATTTTAAACGTTTATTTCCTTTATTAGTATTTTGATTGCCCAGGAAATTCACTTAGAAAGAAATTGACGACCTCCTTCGCCATATGGCAAAGTGAGAACATGTTTTCTGCACTAAAGAGATTTACAAGCAAAGGAGATGGCCCCATTAGCTCGACGCCCATGCCGGGAAGGCCCCCCGGACATCAGGCCATGTCTACCACGCTACAACGGAAATTCGCACGCGGAGTTCAATATAACAGTGAGAATGAGAGCTTTGGTCAGGCGAGAAACTCGAAACTAAAACTAAAACGTTTTAATTTGCAGTGAAAATAATAATAAAGGGTGACAGAAACGTGGGGAAAACTTGCCTGTTTCACAGGTTGCAAGGGAAGAAATTCTTTGAGGAATACATACCCACAGAGGAAATTCAAGTTGCTTCGATACAGTGGAGTTACAAAGCGACTGATGATGTGGTGAAGGTTGAAGTGTGGGACGTAGTCGATAGGGGGAAAAAGAAAAAGCGGTTCGACGGATTGAAGTTAGATAATTCTCAATTAGAGCTACCCGAAGAAACTGCCTTAGACGCAGAGTTTTTGGATGTATACAAGGGCACAAATGGAGTTATCTTAGTTATGGATCTAACGAAAAGCTGGTGAGTTGAATAAGGAGTTTAAATCAAATCAAAGTGTTACATCTAGGGATTAAATCATTTAGGACTTTTGAATACATTCAACGTGAAATGCCCAAGATTCCCAATCACATTCCAGTCATTATTTTGGCAAATCATTGTGATATGGCCCATCATCGAACTGTAACATCAGATCACATACTTTATTATATTGAATCATTGTCTGGGTAATTAATATTTTACCATCACTTCGATTACATGAATGAAAATTAAATTTTGTAGGATTCGCACTGCTCAAGTGCGTTACACCGAATCCTCCATGAGGAATGGTTTTGGTCTGAAATTCCTACACAAATTCTTCAACCTACCCTTCCTGCAATTACAAAAAGAGACTCTCTTGAAGCAACTAGAACGCAATGAATCTGAAACGATTACGACCGTACAAGAATTAGATTTATTTTGTGAATCCGACGAGGCTAACTACACGAAATTCTTGGATAATCTAACAAAAAAGCGCAGGGAAATTGCCGATTCAAATGCGAATATCCCACCCCCGATTTCAATACCCATGTCGGCCTCTACTCAACAAATCAGCACCCAGAATCCGTACGTTACCGACATAAAGAGATCTCAGAGCGCTTCTATTATAATTGGGGCGGGGAAGCCAATACCGTTTGGGACCACCGTGGCCACATTCAATAAAAACCCACCCAGTTCGAGTACGCAGTCTTCCAAGAGTTCTAGTCTTAGTTCAGGATTTAAAGATGGGTTACCGGACGTACGAAGACTGGAGGTTAGTCCGATAATGTCCGTAGAAGAATTTTGTCCTGATGGAGGTCAAATTGACAGAAGTTTTTTGGATGACTTACAACAATCTAGTCCCCAAAGTAATAACGTCAACGACATCGACGATTCAGACAGGTACCTCATTAAGTAATTAACCACGAAGTAGAAGATATTTCCTTGCTTGTCCTTTCAGTGATCAAGACACTGGTAACCCCCTGGTCTCCGAGTTCCAAGATGATTTCGAAGGCGAAGAAGCAGCATCGAATTTATCAAAACAAAACAAAACGACCGCAGAGCGTCGTCCATCGGCCGTAGTCGGAAGCAGCGAGCTAGAAAATGATCGTAGTATTCCCGAGGACATGGACATGCGGCAAACCAACGACGAACTCGACTCCACCATCAACTCAGAAATATCAGAAATCACCTCGGAAGCTTTCGATACTTGGATGGGGGCAGATACAAAATGGAGACGTTCACCTGAAGGTCGGTCGTTTAATTTCGTCTATCCGAAGATTACTTACTATTTATTCCAGGAGGTGAAGACGTGTCTGCCGTAAGTCAGACTTTAGATTACAGCGGAAGCACGATCTACGACGATAGTACCAGCGTAACGTCGTCGAACGTTCACATGGAACTATTAAGTTCGAAGCACAGTCGGAGTTCTGCTAACGTCAGCGTGAACAGTGATAACGAAAGCGCGAAGGCTTCAGTCAAAAAAGAAAAAAAGAAGAAAGACAAGGAGAAGGTGAAATCGTTAGTTATCGGTTCACCCAGGATTTTGCGTTTGTTTGGTTTCAGGGTGAAAGGAAACATAGGCACAAGAAATCGAAAGACGTAGAGAAAGAGTGTGCGAAGGTCGAAAGAAAACATAAGAGACGGTCTCGGGATGAAACTAGTTCTAGGCGTGACGAATTGGAAGAGTTTTTGAACGGATCTGCTAGTCCTAGTATGGATGCTGCGTACGAGGCTATTTAGCACCTGCCTGCCTTCGTCAGTTACAAGTACATTGAAGCTTAATTGGGTGCGCAGCATTTTATAACATAATTTTTGTTTAAACAGCTTTAAACTGCGGGGGGAAACATCTCGTCACTACTTAATTATTTTAGTCATTCTCATTCTCTATTAATCTCTCTCTGTAATTTTAAGTTTATGTTACAATGTAAAAGTAATGTAATTTCCGGTGTTGAAGTACAGTCGGTGTGATTAGAACATAAATGGAAAGTACCTTCGTTTAAATAATATGCTAAAGAGCATGTGGTGTGAGTAATTTGTAGAAAATTTATTGCATTTGTTATATGTATGGTCTCTCTCTGTATTAGATGCTCTCCTTATACGTAGCCGTTTTAAAAAGTCTTAAATGTTGTTATCAAATTTTTTACTTGTTTACAAACTGCTCATTCTAACTACTTAATTTCTGTGACGTGAAAGGTCGCATATATTCTCGAAGCTGTTGCATCTCTCTTTGTAAAATTCTTAAAATTTATTTAACTCTACATGAAATAATATATATTGTATATTATGAAGTAAATGTGCCACAAGAGCTTTCATTTGTTGCATTTAAAATTTTGCTGTGACTGTTATATGATTTATTAATTTATATAACGTTTTTACTTATATATACATTGTTGTTGTAAGCAAATAAAGTTATTTAACAGACATAGCTTTAAAACAATTATAAATTTTCCAACATGGAAATTCGCTGTTGCGTTAGAATTCCCACATCGATCATAGCTTCCGGTATAAGCAACTCTGCTACAGAGTACTTCAGCGACTCTTCATAAGCATATAAAATACTCGTATCGTAAATCATCATTTTGCACTGGGTTAACGCCAGTATGCAATTTCTCAACCTACAAATTACCTCACGATCTGACCTCGGTATTACCTGCTCTAAATTCTGAACGAAACCCCCGACACTATTTTCATCATTGTTGGTAGTCAAACTTATCCATATGAATCCGTTATTTCCTATAATAATGCTCGCACCAACGGCTAAATTATAAAAGCGAGTCTTGCTTCGTTTGATCAACGATGGAAATACTTTAATTAAGACGCCTTGAGACAACTGCGAATATAAAATAAGCAAAAAAGATTTTAATAAAACTAAATGGCTTACTTTTCCATATTTTAAGCTTCTCGTGTGCAAGGAGAGTGCCCCATCCGTAAATACGTTTTGTACCTCGGCGCTTATAAGGTCTCCTTCCTGCAAGTATTTACGCATCATATGTTCGTCCTCTGCAGAACGACGCCTCTACAATTAACGCGCGAAAATCACAATGAAATGATGCGAGGGTTCTTTACTTTACCAACTCTCCTCCAGGGAGGTTCACCGCTGATAACAACAGCACCGAATCCAAGCGTGAGTTAGTATCGACCTTCCAACGCTTCTGGTGTACTTCTGTTATGCGACCTACGATGACGTCCCCGATTTCTCCGTTGTATCGGCTTTTTAAGGGGCGAATTGAAATCAGTTTGTTGACTTCTTCTTTAATGCCTGCCACTGATGCTTTCAAGTAGCCGTCGTGTTCGTAGGTCCCATGTCCTCTGTAATCAACCGTGTAAGCAATAGCACGAATATAAAAGATTTGCAGTTTATTTACCGCATGAATTCATTTTGCTCTGTTATTATTTGTCCTGGTGTAAAAATCCTCGGAATTCGCTGGTTTGGTGCTACGGTAAAATTAACGCGATCACTTGCGAGACGAATATGTATTTTATTTGACATTTTTTTTGAAACACATTTGCTAACCTCACTTTTAGAGAGAAAAAAAAAAACAAACTTCAAACACCGCAGCCAACTAATTCTAAATTCTAGGCAGTGTTACCAACCAGAAAAAATCGAAAGCACCAGATTTATAGAGATAAGCTTAAAAGAAAAAGAGTCACAGAAGCTTTGGCACTCTCTCTAAATTCAAGCGGTTTTACTTCTTTTACTTGAAAATATAAAGAAGATTTAAATAAAAAATATTCTTATAACATGCATATTATTATTTTATTTATTACATGTCTTTAAATCTTTTTTCATTCTTAAACTAACCTTGTGTCAGAGGAACAATTTCGTTTTACATCTTTCATATTATAATATAGCCTAAATAAAAAAATAATAAAATAAAATAAAAACAATAGACACTCGATTTTACAATATAACTTAATATATAGATTAATAAATAACAAAAAAGAAATAATTTGAAAAGAATGATGATGAAACAAAGAAAACGGAATAATTACAATTGAAAAGTAATCACAAATGTGAAAAAATATAATAAAAACAATAAACAAAATTTAATAGACTTTTGAAAAAGATGGCGATGAAACAAGAAAACAAAATAATAAAAAACTAAAAAATAATAAAACAAAAGACAATCGATTTTACAACACGATTTAATAGTTTAATAAAAAAAAAAAAAGAATTTGTAAGAGATAAAACAATCAAATTAAAAAAAAGCAAATAAAAACAAAAGACAATCGATACAACACCATTCAATGAATTAATAAACTAAAAAAAAAAAAAACAATTTCAAAAGAATGGCGACGAAACAAAGAAAACAAAATAATAAAAATTAAAAAAATAATCAAATTAAAAAAAATAAATAAAAACAAAAAAGATAATCGATTTTATAACACAATTTAATTGATTAAAAATTTTATTTTGAAAACGAATGTAAAGAATGGCAACGAAACAAAGGAAACAAAATAATAAAAATTTAAAAAATAATCAAATTTAAAAAAAATAAAAACAAAAGACAATCGATTTTATAATACAATTTAATTGATCAATAATTTTATTTTGAAAACGAATGTAAAGAATGGCAACGAAGAAACAAAAAGAAGTAATAAAAATTGAAAAATAATCAAATAAAAAAAAAGAAATAAAACAAAAGACAATCGATTTTACAACACAATTTAATAGATTAATAAATAATAATTTAAAAAAAAAGAATTTGTAAAGAACGGCGACGAAACGAAGGAAACGAAATAATAAAAATCGAAAAATAATCAAATTAAAAAAGAAATAGAAACAAAAGACAATCGTTTTACAACACGATTTAATAGATCAATAAATTTAATAAATTAAAAAAAAAAAAAACGATTAAAAACAAAAACCCCGTAATGTTTTTACTAACAAAAGTGTAATAGAAACCCATAAATCGCTACCACTGGCAACACTGAATTACTTAGGTCGCGACATCTTGCGGCCGATGTTTGACCTTTTCTGTTGCGACAAATCTTTAATTTTAATAATTATGTGCTCCTTATCACTATTACTTCACGTTTAATAAATAAATTATTATCATTTTCAATGAATTACATTGCGGATTTGAGTTTCGTTTTACTCTCACTGAAATTACTTTCTGGTGTGATTATTTAGTTTACGTTGGCTGCACTTTTGAATTTGCTTTTAACGACATTCCTCGTGCAAAGCGGACGTTTTTATACTCATGGAAATTTTCGATTTTAATTAAGCTTATTATTGCTATTTTCGTGTATTTGCTGTTGTTGAGTGTCGTTTTAAAGATGAACAGTGAAGACGAAAGAGCTACACAGGAAAAAACCGAACAACCCATAAATGTTTACGTGAGAATAAGGCACGAATTTACTTACTTTCTTTTATGCTATAAAAATTCTTCGTCCTCATTACTTACTTACTTATAAGCAATTTTAATTCGTCTTAAGATGTTGAGCGTAAATGATTATCTGTTGTAGACCGTTCAATGAGGAAGAAACCGAGAAGAAGTGTACCAGCTGTATCGAAGTAATAAATAAGACAGAAATCAAAATTCGCCAACTTTATTCGAGGGAGTCTTTTCGTTTCGAAAGGGTTTTCGATGCCTTCACCTCACAGAAAGAAGTTTTCGATAAGACGGCAAATCCGTTGGTACTCGAGGTTTTAAAAGGATATAATTGTACGGTTTTCGCATATGGTCGAACAGGCAGTGGTAAGACGCACACGGTTATCGGTGGGGAAGGGGAAATAAGCTCGCTCTTTAAAGACTGCATACGTAAAATAACTACAGCCAAATAAAATCGAGAGTAACATCCGTGTCTCTTTCCTCGAGTTATATAACGAAGAGTTATTTGATTTGTTGTTGACGGAAAATTCGAAAACCATCCGGTAAGTATGCACTAGAGAAATAAAATAAATTAAATTATTCGTGTTTTAAAATAGGCTCTACGATGATAAAAAATGCAAGGGCTCGGTCATTGTGCAAGGTCTAGAAGAAATGACGGTGAATACTGAGGATGAAATTTACCGTTACCTGGAAATGGGCTATGAAAGAAGGCAAACCGCCGCGACTCTCATGAATTCCCAGTCAAGTCGTTCTCATTGCATATTCACCATCATAGTTCACATGCGCGAACTTTCTCTCACTGGGGAGGATCTAGTCAAGACGGGGAAGTTAAATCTGGTTGATTTGGCCGGAAGTGAAAATATCGGGCGGTCGGGGTCACTGGAGAAGAGGGCTCGAGAGGCAGGAAATATAAATCAGTCCTTGCTGACTCTAGGACGTGTTATTAGAGCCCTGACTGAAAAATCTTGCCATATACCATACAGGTGTGCACATATTAATTTTTAGTTCCTTGTCAAATTAGGTTTTTAATAACTTTTTATCTTTTAGGGAATCTAAGTTAACAAGAATTTTGAGAGACAGCTTAGGAGGTTCTGCGAAAACATCCCTTATTGCAACAATCTCTTCGGCAAACATCAACGCTGAAGAAACGGCAAGCACTCTCGAGTATGCTATGAGAGTAAGAAATATTCAAAACAGACCTGAAATTAATCACAACTTCTCGAGGAGTTCCTTAATCCATCAGTACAAGCAGGAAATTGAAAGACTAAAGAAAGACCTAAACGCGTGTCGCAAGGGAACCGGCATCTGCTTGAACAAAGAGAACTACTTGCAAATGATGAACGAGCAGGAATATCTTAAGAGTGATTTGAATGTAAAAACGCCTTACGTCCTTGGAACAGGAGTTGAAAGAAGTCACCGCCAAATTGGATATTTTACAGAAGAGTTGGGCAGACGCTGCCAACAATATCGATACTTTAACGCAGCAGCAAAGAATTTTGGAAGAAAATTTGGTGCTATGTAAAGAGGAAAAAGATAAACAGAAGGAAGAATTAGAAAACGTTAAAACGAAACACGACCAACTCACGACCGATTTGGAAAAGTTAGCCTCGGTGGTCGAAGTTCAGTACAAAAACGAAGAAATCTTGCACAGGAAGCTTTCTTCTCTGTATGACGTCTCCCACCGCAATAAAATATCTGCCAGAGACTTCTGTGATTCGTATAATAAGTTGTGTCAAGCGATGAAATCCGAATTAGATTCATGTGTCAATTACATACTCAACGTTATGAATTTAGGATCAGAAAGTGGCATTGCTTTGAAAACAATGCTAAGCGAAACCTATTCCGCTTTAAAACAATTAATGATGAGTTTAATACTGAGCTGGAATGCGCTGGAAAGAAACAAAGACGAATATTTTGATATGAAAGACGCATTGTTAAGTGAAGTCTCCGCTTTCATTGAAAAATTGGAGCAAATTATTGAAGCAACTTTTACTGCTATATCAAAGGTTGTAAGGAAAATCATTCATGAAAGCCTAGGCAGCACTGAGAACACTGTTCAGGCCGTAAATGAAAATCACAAACGCTATTATAATACGTTAGTCGATTCTGTAAGTATATTTTCTTTTCTTTTTATTAAATTTAATTATTTTTCTTACAGTTAAACAATATCACAGCCAGCATAACGCAATCTTCAAATCAAGTGACAGATTTATTAGGGCAAACACAACGAAATGCAATCTCGAAATTTGAAATCATGAAAGGACTTAACCAGGAGATCTTGAGTAATATTAATTCGCAAGCATCGCGTGCCAGAGAAGCGAAAGAGGTAAGGCATGTGTCAGTAATTAATTAAGAAATGCGGCTTTTATCTATTTTTTGTTGTTGTAGGATATAAGTGCTGCCTTCTCTGCCATTAGAAGCCAAATACTTGCGCTCAAAGAAAAACACTCCAAATCTGTGGCGCAAACGAAGAAGTACTCCGAAGAATTTGTTAATCTACATACAAGGAGACAACAGAAGAGTGACAATTTACAAACATACCTAAATGAGTCCATCAATAAAATAAGGGATGAAACAAACCGGTATTCAAATCAATTAAAAGCTTCGGTTAATGAACAAATGGAAACCGTGAAAAACATAGAAGAAAAGGTAATTTAAAATTAGATAATTAATTGATTTGTACTTAATTTTGTTTTGTTTGTTAGGGAATCTCTGTGTGAGAAGGTAAAGAAGGAAATTGATGCCACCACTGCCAAGTTAAGTGAACAAAAGGAACAGAGTAACATATTGCTGAACAACTTCAAACAATCGTTTGCTACATTCGGGTCGGGCTTAAGTGATTGCAATCAGAAGTATGATAGTTACATGACTACGCTAACCGTAAGTACTAAAAATTACTGACTGTTTTGAATTTCAAGAAATTAATTTTAGGAACTGTGTCAGTCCACAATTGAAAATGCCAACGCATCGGCAAAACTGGTCGACGACATGCACCAGAAAATTTCCAACATTAATTCGCGAGTTCTAAAAGATTTGGGCGATGCTAATTCAAAAGTGTCCCGCACTAATGAGTACCTTCAAGAAAATTACGGCCAAATGAGGAAAATGATTCATGAATTGTCAGATGTTAAATTGAAGTGCCCCACACATGGTGGTGACACTCCCCAACGTTCTCAAGATGACTTAAACTTAATCTCCAATTTAAATATTAATACACCATGAAGGAACAAAAAAAAAACCCATGTATTTATGAGAAGTCATCGAAAGGATAAATTTTAATGTGTATACTAATACTTAATTGTTTATTTATAGTCTGTCTAATACTTGTTTAAAATATATATTGATTAAGCACTCGATGCACTTAAAAAAATTAAGCTACGCTGTAAAAACTTACTTTATTTTATTCCTTAGTCACGTCCAGCATGTCTATCTCTATGCTCGTGATATCTAAATTATCATTATTCGTATTTGTAGGAATTAAATAGCTGATGTCTTCCGATGTTTGCGTCGAATTCTCCGATATCATCTCCTTCGAGAAACTAGGCACATTATTCGGGGCACCCGGATACGGAGACTCGTCTTCCGACAGGTGTTCCAGAACATAATTCAACATCGTAGTACTAAACGTGTCGTCTCTCTTCAATCCAAGCGCCTTGTGGAACCAATTAACAGCTTCCCCCAAATTCCCGAGCAACGAATAAACATAAGCTATACAAGAATATGTGTTGGCGGCTTGCGGGCACAGCACCAACGCCTCCTGGTGACATTTAAGGGCCTCCTCGTACTTCTTCTGCTTTCTCAAAGTGTGGCCCAGATTGTTTAACAGCGGGGCCCATCGCTCTGGCAGCAGGGTGTGATAGTTGTTTCCCTTCACTATTTTCAAAGCGTCCCGGAAATGTTTTTCGGCGACGTCGTAATTCGATGTTTGGAACGTAATCACGCCCATTTCCTGCAAGACGAACGGATCTCGGGGCGCTAACTTGATCGCTTGGTAGAAGAATTTCCCGGCGAGGACGACATTGTTCGTCAGGCCACACTCCAAACCGATGTAGAGAAGAGGAAGGTGGCACCCCCTCATCAACTGTGATGCCTTGAAATACGCAGCCATTGCCTGGTCGTGTTCGTTTTCGACTGCGAAGGAATGTCCGTAGGCCAACCAAGCGGGTCCAAAAAGTCTGTCTAAAGTGGTCGCTTTTGCTAGGTAACGTCTGGCAGAATCGCTTTTTCCAATTATGTAATAGTAGCAGCCGACTGCGTACCATGATATTGCTAGGTTCGGGTAGAGGTCGACTAAATTGTGCGCTAAAGTGAATAATTTGTTGCTCTGCATCAATTCAACCTGGCAACTTATGTAAATCGGCAAACACGTGCTGTGGTACGGATCCTGTTTTAAAATCAATTCCGTCAGTAAATTGCACCTTTGGTAATCACAGTTGTAATATAAGGTTTCTGCCTCGGCCACCGCCATATCCAAGCTAGTCAGTAACTCTTTCACTAACGGGACCAATGACATTTGAATTTGCAATACTCTCCTTTCGTTATTCGACTCGTCTCTGCTCTTCGCTTTATTGCCATCTTTCACGTGGACTACGTTGGGTGTGCTTAGAGTTACAGGAATCTTGTTGAAAAGGTATACAGATTGGCATGGCGTACTATTCTGCATTTCCATGCCTTTATATTTTAAAACGTTCATTTCGGATGGAACGTGATACTTCTTGAGCTTACTTCTGTAAAGCATCAGTAGAATATCTGCCTCTTCTGGACTGCATTGTTGAGATAGCGGCAGCGAATTTAGGAGCTCCTCTTCTTCGTCCGCCGTTAGCATGTGGTGTTGTATCAGCGATTCAAATGCTTCGTAGCAATGAACGTCGCACTGTATTGCTTGCCTGTAGCAATCAGAAGCCAATCCTCGATTATCCATTGCTTCGAGTACTTTACCTTTCAGAAGTAAAACCGACGATTGCACTTGATGCTGTGGGGTCTCGTCAAAAATGTCTGCGGCGTTAGCCTCGTTCAAACTGTTCTGCAAGAAAACGTCCAAGTCTATGGAATTCAACACTTTCAACGCTTCGTTCAACTCGTTCGCTTCTAGTAAGCATCGCACGGTTAAAGTGTTACACAAAATGTAGGTCTTGTCGAGGTTCTTTGATCTGAGTAAATGGGCTGCTCTGTGATATTGCTTTAATAAGTACATGCACTGCGCTAGCTTGTACACATCTTTCGGATTGTTGGAGGTTAACACGACGACTTTATCAGCCCAGAATAATGCGGCTTGGTAGATGTGTAAGCCGATGTATGTTTGCACCAGTTTTCTATAATTGTCTATTATATCGAAACTCTTCGCTTGACTATTTTTAACTTCGGAATCTGAAGCCATCGTTTATTTTTATTATTTTTTTCTCATTTGAATGTCATTTGACAGGAAAGGACACTTTCAAACCTGTTACCAAACGCGTAACTGAAGCGGTGAGATCAGTGTTGCCAACTTTTAAAAACAAAATTGCCATCCGTTTTCTTCACAAATTATTTTGTGAAATTAACTTTTTCGTTGAAATTTCAAAATCACTATAGTTAATTTTTAAACTGGGAGAAGTAATTTGAATTTTGCCCGCCAAGAACTTGCAAAATTATGGACCGTTTGACAGCCGGTTTTACGCAAGCCTCCAATTTAAATCTAAAAATTAATATCTTTCATAATCCATGTGACAATTTCAATCAGTTTTAAACTTACAAGCAAATTTGTTGTTAAAACTGGTTATTTGAAGAATTTGCAAACCTCCTAAGCAAGTCAAATTAATTTCTGATTTAGTATTGCAGTGTCAATCTACCTTACAACAGGGGTGCGTTCGAGAACAACACTTTTCTGTAAGTCTTACAGAAATAGCCGTTCAATATGATTTCTTGGCGTTCTATAAGTAGAGTAATAAAGCGTCCGAAAACTTTAAAAGTGTCGCTTTGAAAGTAACAAAGCGTTACGTAGGTAGCAATGGGAGCGCTCAGCGGACTCCACAGTTGACTAAAATCAGAAACGTGTTTCATTTATGTTTTGTTTAAACAAGTTGGAGCAGCTGAACGCTAAAACAACTTACCGCTATTTATCAATCAATATTTGACACCTGAAGTGAGGTTAGGTTTTCATACGTTATGATTATAAATAATTACTCTAGATTTTATAGTAAAAAATTAATTGTAGGTTATACTTCTTACAACATTACAGTATTACTCATCTTAATTATTATAAATATTGAGAAGTCGGAAATTCGAAAGATGTTAGAATTTAACATTTGTGGATAGAAAAAACAAATGACTCACGTAAATTATTTGTGGTGAGTAAATGCGACAACTGTTGGCAGTCAACACAAGTAACCATTAACCGTTTAATCAACATAGTCAACAGTTGTGTCCGCTGAACGCACCCAATATCACGTAACCAACACAAATTTCAATTAGAGTGCGTTCATTTATAAAACTGTTAACTGAATGTTGCCACGGAAGAATTTAAATGGCGGCCTTTAAGGTCGTTTGAACTCACGTCTTAGCTGCTTTCCATTTACACATCTAAGCTGTCACGGAGCTGCTCCGAACTGGCCATTTGTGTAAATGGAAGACGCCTCTTGATTGGCTAACCTACGTCATAATCAGACTTCGGATTTTTCGGAGCTTTGCCTTGGGCGTCTGATCATAATTGTTCCGAGAAATAGAATACGAGTTCCGGAAATTAATTTCAATTTCTTTTATAACTCTTTAAATATGTCTTCTGCTTTAATTCTCGACAACTTTTAGAACATGTTGCTCTCTTTAAAATCAAAATTAGAATAATTCAGAGAATTATTCAGTTTTGTTTTTCTTTCTTAAAGTGAAAGGGGAGTTTAAGCTTTCAGGGATTTCACAGAAATTAATTTATTTAATAAAAGCTTCAACTTTTTTGTTCTCGATTAATTTCGTTGTTGTAACATTTCGTGGCAACTTCTCGCAATCGTGCGCTCATCGTCGCTCCGGTTTGCGCCACCATTTTATAAAAATATCCCTCCTCGTTTTGCAACAGCACAAAGGGATGGTCAAACTCCATTACGCCTCCAGCTTCCATGACCAGGACTTTATCGGAATCCATGATCGTATTTAGTCGATGGGCGATCGTCAAGACCGTGCATCCAGAAAACTTCTTCCTAATCGTATCTTGAATCAACGAATCCGTTCTGAAGAGAGAAATCGACCTCAGTTCCATTAGGAATGACAATGTGCAGTCTATTTATACCTGTGATCAACATTTGCGGTAGCCTCGTCCAAAACCAAAATTTTATTGTTTCTCAAAATAGCCCTCGCGAGGCAAATCAACTGGCGCTGCCCCACGCTGAAATTCGAACCACCTTCATCGATTTCGAAATTCAATGACGGAACAGATTGTTTCAATTCCACCTGCAACATTTCCTGCTATTAGCAATTTGCGCAAGTTACAACACGAACACGTACGACTTCAAGAGCGCCCCAAAGCGCTTCGTCCTCAAAGTCATCGAAAGGATCCAAGTTGAACCTCATGGTCGCCGAGAACAAAACGGGCTCTTGCGGTATGATCGAGATTTTACAACGCAGGTCTTTAAGGGGCAGCATTTTCGTGTCCACCCCGTCTATGTAGACGTTGCCTTCGGTTAAAGCCAAGCGGAAGAGCGCCGAGATGATCGAGGATTTTCCTGCGCCAGTTCTGCCTACAATTCCAACCTATTTACATACATCGGATATTTTTAACAGGTCCATCCAATTTACTCACCTTCTCTCCTGACTGAATTATAAAATTGAGATCTTTTAATACAGAGGGGTCGACTTCCGAGTACGACAACGAAAGATCGACGAATTGGATTCTTCCATGTTCAGGCCAAACGTCTGCAGGTTGCTTAACTAAAAAGATAACTTTGTAATTCTCGAGGGTGATTGCAAGGGGGGCGTGGGCGTTTAACTGGTTTTTATTTCTTCAGGTTTTTCCTCTGATGGCAGTTGGGTGTATTCCAAAACTCTCTCGACGCAAGTCATTTGACTGACGACCTCCGCAGTCTGCTTCATACCAAATTGGAGCATCCCCGTGAGGATTAAGCCTTGAGATAAGGCCAAGCCGACGTAACTCCCGTTCACCTCCGAATCTAAAACGAGTGGGTCATTCGAGCAACGAAATTGGGCTTCAAGTGCTTACACTCGCTCATTACAACGAAGGTGAACGTGATGCAGCCGATGAAGACCAGGCAAATCAAATCCAGCCAAATGCCGAAAGCAGCGACGCACGCGATCGTTAAGTACCAAGCTGACGTGTGGAGGTTCTGAAATGGTTTTGGTGTAACTGCGATGTCTTTGTGAACCCCCTGTGTGTACCTGATGCGTGTCGAATTCCGATTTCAAAGCAGCTTGCGAATTGGTGGCCCGAATCGTCAGTATTCCTTGAAGGGACGCGTTCAAATGCGAAAATAAAGGACTTTTAGCTGGAATTGATTAAAAACTCGTCTAAAATTCCAAATTGGAAATTGAAGTCACTCACTAATCCCCTCCAGGTGTTTAATATCTTTGGCAGCTTTGATGTACCACTCACGCATTTTATAGAACAGCGCCCCTAGGATCACCCCTGCGATGACCATGTAGAAATTTGCGATGGCGATCATCACCAAAATGCCTGTCATCACCAGTAAGATCTGCAAAAGACGAGTGGTGTTTCACTCCCGGGAATTCAAGGTTAGGGGCGGTAAGGACCTGGAGCGCATCCATGCTAACCCTGGGGAGTATTTCGTCTATCGCCCCCATGTCCCTGGAGAAGCGATTCAGTATCCTTCCGCTGGGGTTTGTATCAAAAAATCTCATGGGCGCCTTCAGCAAAGCGTGGAACATTTTATTGTGAAGGTTTTTGGATGCGCGCATACACAGTTTGAAGAAAAACAAAGACCTGAAAGTCGTGAAGACGATGCAAGCTGTGATAAGTCCTATGTAGACGTACATGTTGAAATAGTCGTTCTGAGTTGGGGTGTTTTGCTCGGACGTCGTCCTGAAATATGAAGACGTTATCAAACAAGCCGTTCCCAAATTTTGCGCAACACCAAAAAGTCAGCCAAAAATCGCCCATACTAGTCGCGAGCTGTCCTAACAGCAACAGAAGCAGTAATACCAATAAAACCAGCCAGTTTCCACTGGATTTTATGTAAGAAAGCAATGCTGCACCCCCTTGAGATAAGACGGTCTCATCGGGAGAATTTGTTTCTGGATGTGGTTCTGACTGAGTAACGTTAGTCTAAAATTAAGATTAAAAGAAAGCTGATATTTTGATTCACAAACAATTAGTACTTTGATTGAAGTTGCAGAAAAAGTTCTGCTTCTCTTCTTCTTTTCCTGCGCTTCAACTTCTTCGTCTGTGGCGCTAAATAATTTGGTAAAGTCCCGTTCGTCACAGCGCGATAACTCCTCGAAAGTCCCAGTGGCTTCGATCTTCCCCTAAAATTTCATACTGTAGGTGCTTCCCCCCAAATCCACCAAAGAACCC
Source organism: Serrognathus titanus (assembly GCA_039766575.1). Taxonomy (NCBI): domain Eukaryota; kingdom Metazoa; phylum Arthropoda; class Insecta; order Coleoptera; family Lucanidae; genus Serrognathus; species Serrognathus titanus. The sequence goes on along the minus strand of CM077911.1, from coordinate 16,473,596 downwards.
CCTACCTCGTTCAAAACAATTATGTAATCAACTTTTTTTAGGAACTGCAACTGATGAGTAACCAAAATCCTCGTTTTTCCTTTCAGGTAATCAACTATGCACTCCTCGAATAAATGCTTGGCCACGTGAGTATCCACCGCCGATAACGGATCATCCAGCAAGTAAATATCGGCGTCCCTGTATATGGCCCTCGCCAAGTTAATCCTTGCCCTTTGCCCGCCGCTTAAAGACACCCCTCTCTCGCCTACTAAAGTCCGTTCACCTGAAAACTGCGTTTTTTTCTTAAGGTGTTTAGAAGGGTGGAACTTTGAGACCTTCTGGGAACAACTCGAAGTCTCTTTCAAGAGCGCAAATCTCCACGACCTTCTGGTACCGGTCTTTGTCGAAGTCTTTCCCGAAAAGTATGTTACGCCTGACGGTCGCCACGAACAGCCACGGTTCTTGCGAGGCGTAAGAGATGGTACCCCCAAGCTCCACGCTTCCGTAGTCAGGTCGAAGCTCGCCCAGCAAGAGCTGCAACAACGAGGATTTGCCCGAGCCCACGGGCCCAACAACCGCACACAAACAGCCCGCGGGTATTTTAAAATTTAACTTATCCAGGACTGCCACTTCTGAAGACCAGGTTGCTTTCACGTCCTCTAGATTCACGGCAACCCCAGCTGGTGCCGTGCGTACCACAGAAGATTCGGTTTTCTCTTCCAAATTCAAAATCTCCTCCAGCCGTTTGATTGAGACCAAAGACTCAGCGCCAAGTGCGACGGCCAAGGGGAAGAAGATGGCCATGCTTAGTTGGAGGATGTTGAAGAACTGCGCCATCGAGAAAACGCGGTCCGCGGTAATTTGATTGCCCAGTAGGTAATAACATATGACCGAGAGGAACAGGGTGGTTCGTTCTGTGAAAACGGCGAAGCTCGAGTAGACCCCCCTCAGGTATGACGTCAGCGTTAAAAATTTGATTTCCTGGCTGCGCGCGATCCTAACCATTTTTTCGAAGGGCTGCTCCCAAGTGTACATTTTAATCACTTGGACCCCCGAGATGATTTCGTTCATGAGTTTCACGCGATAGTCGGTTCTTTTGGCGACCCTCATGCGGAGAACTGACGCCAGCTTGCCCATGTAACCTGCAGAGGATGTTTAAGTACTTGGTTGGGTGAACATCGGGGGGGCGTTTACCTTGGACGGGGATCGTCATTAAAATCATGGCCACGACCCCGGCGAATGCTGCGATTTTAACTTGCTCCCAAATGAAGTAGGTGATGATACCAGCTTGGATCGGCATTATCCAAAAGAAATGCAAAACTGGGACCACAAAATCAAAACGTTGGACGTCGTTGGACAACAAGTTAACGATTTGGCCAGAGGCTACCTGCCCAAGAGATTTCTTACTTAACTTTAACATCTGAAAACTAAAATGCTTAGAGTCTACTTGGATTGGCCCCAACTTCTTACCTTCCTGTAAATTAGGGAACAACAAGCAATCCTGATTCTCATTCCAATCCTGGAGAGTTCCAAAAACACGTGGTGACTGATAAATATTAGAAATCCCGTTAAAACTATTAAAATGGCCCCATACAAATACTTATTGAACCTCCAGGCACTTTCCTCCGGTATTTCGTCTGAAAATAGTTGGATAAATAGGGCGAGCGTGACTGGCTGAAACGGCCTGAAATAAAACTGCGCTTCAATTCAAACCAACCACGTGAATTTCGACAAACCTAAGTACGGCGTACTGGATGAAAAGAAGGAAGCCATAAAACGAAAAGTTGCACAAGAAAGTGTTCCACAACGCTCTTAATAAACTGGGGCTCGAGTGTTTCCTCTGGGCCCTTTCGACCTCTTCCAGCCACTTCCTCTCGAGTTTGTCGGCCAAAACCGCCGACTCATCCGAGGGCATTACCTCATAGAGATCGCTCACTTTGAGATTGCGTTTCGTGCCTCTGTAGATTAATTTGATAAGCCATCTGGAAGAGTTGGGGGTTACACAGAGGTGACGATGGTCGTTCAAGAAATGGGTACTCACACGAAAGTGAGTTTGGAATAGAGCCTCGCCGATTTTTTCGGGCTTTCTTTGGCGCGTCTGCTTCCCGAATTCATTTTGCGCAAACTAAATTTAGGCCGTGACTTTGGCTGTGTTATAAAAAAGTAATCAGTGTGTGTATGTTTTTTAATTTCTTAAATTTAATCGCTGGGTAAACATTTTCTGTCTCGTTTTAGCTAATACCTAAATGGCATTTCACAATTGTTTGCAATTATTTACTTTTGGACGAAATTAACTCTCGCCCGATTGTGTAATAATAACAGTAGTAACGCATTGTTCGGTGATGAAAACATGAAATGCAAGAATGCATATTGTGCAATGGTAATATGAACATAGGCAATATTTTTTGTGAAAGATAAAAAGACGATGTTGTTCTAGCCTTGATAATAAGTTCAAATGTGAGTAGATCTTAACAGCGTGTAACAATCGAAGCAACAAAATGTTTTCTTTTTTTTTCTGTAGTAATTATTGAGACTCACATTTTACCAGCAGTGCGCAAAGAATATCGATATTTAGATATATCAACGTACCGTTGTTTTAAAAACCATTAAACATCGGTGGTGAAATTGAAATATCAATCGAAATAAAAAAAAAACAATCACAATTCTGAATAAATTATTATTTTACTATTATGCTCTAAAATGAGCAGGAGAGTCAATATTTGCTAACATTTAATTGTACACGCTATTTCCTTGTCTGAAAAAAGAATCAATGCAATGTATACAGCACGGGGATTCTTCCTAAGGTCAGCAAGTCATTAGTCGACCGCACACGAACAATCTTACCACGCCGAGTTGTAGGCGATTCTCGAAAATGCTAACATAGTTGGTTTATACTCGACAGGTTTGCCACTATGGTGTATTTGCCCCAGATTTAGCGCTTTTTTCACTCAGTCAGTGTCAAAATTTTATCGCTTAGTGCCAGGTGCATTTCCTAGTGCTTTTTTAATCCCGCTTTGGCGCTTCTTAAGAATATCAACTACTTTCGTTTACAACTGCTTTTGTCAAGAAGCTCGACGAGAAGCTTTTTGGCAGTGAAAATTAAAAGAATCATGAAACAGATATTAATTAGATAGAACAAACAAAAGAGAACTGAGACAAACAACGACGACAAATAGAATTACACGAAAAGAAAAAGAAGGATCGACGATTTAAACTGGCGGCGGAGATTGAATGAAAATTAAAAAAAAAGAGAATCGAAACAAACGACATCGAAATATTAAGAGTAAAATTAAAGAAAAACAAATGAGTGTCAACTGTTCTTCGGTGGAATATTAAAAGCAAAACAAAAGACTAACACTGACAGACACTTATCCAATAGTTCTTTTCATTTTCAAAAACTTCAGCCAGAAGGCCCATCATTATTTGCCTTCTTTTGAAATTTTGTTTTGTTTTTATTTTGTCGAATAATTTTTTGACGTTTCGTGCGTAGGTACTTTCTGTTGCTTCTTTTTATTTTACTTGTACTCCCGCTTCTTTTGTTTTTGATTTTTCTTCGAGTGTTCTTTTCATTTCCGAAGGTTTTTCGCCGGAAATTCGTTTCGTTTCTTGCCTTCCATAATTTTTTTATTTGAATGTTCTTTTGTTTTTATTTTATGGAATTTTTTCGACCACTCAACTTTCGTGTTGGTTTTTTGATCTTTTTTACACTCCGTCGGAGAATCGTTGATCTTCTTTTGTTGTTGATCCACCTTATTTTCAGATCTCCATGTTTTTTTTCGCTTTTCTTTTGTTTCTTTTTCTCGAATTATTTTTTCACACGTATTTCATCGACTCTTTTTATAGTTTTTTCTTTTGTTTTCTTGCTAACTTTTTATCGTTGATCTTCTTTCGTTTTCGGATCATTTAATTTTTTTACAATTTCGTGTTGCTTGTTTCGTTCTCCTTTTGTTTCTTATTAGTTTAGAATTAGTTTTTCGTATTTCATCGGCTCTTTTTATAGTTTTTTCTTTTGTTTTTTTGCCAACTTTATTTAGTCGATCTTCTTTTGTTTTCGGATCGCTTCAAACTTTACATATTCATGTTATTTATTTCGTTTTTCTTTTTTTTTTTTGTATTTTGTTGACGTTGTAATTTCTTCTTTTGTTTTCTTGCCAACTTTATTTAGTCGATCTTCTTTTGTTTTAGGATCGCTTCGCTCTTTACGTATTCATGTTATTTATTTCGTTTTTCTTTTTTTTTTCGTATTTTGTTGACGTTGTAATTTCTTCTTTTGTTTTCTTGCCAACTTTATTGAGTCGATCTTCTTTTGTTTTAGGATCGCTTCACTCTTTACATATTCGTGTTATTTGTTTCGTTTTTCTTCTGTTTCTTTTTTTCGTATTTCGTTGACTGTTTTTGTAATTTCTTCTTTTGTTTTCTTGCCAACTTTTTATCGTTTTGTTTTCGAATTACTACATTTTTGCGTTATTTGTTTCGTTTTTCTTTTGTTTCTTTTTGCTGAATTAGCTTTTCGTATTTTATCGGCTCGATCTTCTTTTGCTTTCGGATCTCTTCATTCTTTAAATATTCATGTTATTTGTTTCGTTTTTCTTTTGTTTCTTTTTCGTGTTTCGTTGACTATTTTTGTAATTTTTTTTTGAATTCTTTGTTTCGCTTTCCTTTTGTTTCTTTTTGTTGAATTATTTTTCGCCTTTCATTGGCTTTTTTGAGTCGCGTTTGATTGACTCAAAAAAAAAGTCAAACACGAAACATGAGAATAAAAAAAACGGTACAATAGGAGTCTCTTCTTTTGCTTCCTCATCAACCTTTAATCGTCGATCTTCTTATGTTTTCGGATTGCGTCATTCTTTACATTTTCATGTTATTGGTCTCGCTTTTCTTTTGTTTCTTTTTCGCATTTCGTTGACTTGTTTTACAGTTACTTCTTTCGCTTTCCTGTCAACTTTGTATCGTCGATCTTCTTTCGTTTTCACTTCACTTCATTTTCTTTACATTTTCGTGTTACTTGTTTCGTTTTTCTTTTGTTTCTTGAATTACTTTTTTTTCGAGCTTCATTGACTTTTGTTGAGTCGTGTTTCATCGACTTTTGTTTTTTTTTTTCGTATTTTGTTTTCTGTTGAACTGTTTTAACATTTCGTCGTTATTCATTTTTTTTGAACTGCAGAATTAATTCCAGAGTAAGCTATGTTTTTCTTTTTTTAATTTAGAAAATGGCGTCCCGTATCGAGGCGAAATGTTTTATTTTGGGTTTATTGAATTCTCTTTCGTTTTTATTTCGTCCAATTATATTATATTCGGTTGTTTTTTTCTTCTTTTGTCAACATTCGTTAAACCCCATGCCGAATCGTCGCTCTTCTTTTGTTTTTGGATTAAACGTGTTACTTCTCGTCGTGCCATGTCGACTGTTTCGCTTTTCTTTTGTTTGTTTTTATTGTGTTGTTGTTTCGTATTTCGATCAATCTCTCTCTTTCTCAATAAAATCAAGGGAAAAATAAAAGAATACTGAAACAATAGAATAGAAAATAAAGGATAGATGATTATGTTTGTCGCAGGAAATGAATAAAATTCTGGAAAACTGTTATAATGAATAATTTGACAGAAATGAAAAAAGAAAGAAAAGAAAATTGAAACAAATGTTAGCAAGAATAGAATGAACAAAAAATAAATGAATGTCGATGGTTTTTCGGAGGAGAAAAGAAAACAAAAGACTAACTATTTTGTTTCATTTAGCGGCATATTTTGTTTTTTTTACGTCATTTTCATTATATCTCAATGTTTTTTTTCTTTGTGCATCCTTTGGTCCATCACTATAAGATTTAAAGCTATTTCTTTCTTCAATATCGTTTGTTAATTTCGCCGGGGCGGCGAATCGTCATTTTTTTTTGTTTTCTTGAATTCCTTAGCCTTCTTGTTATGCCTTTTGTTGTTTGTTTTGCTGTTCTTTTGTTTGTTTTGTCAGCTTCACATCATCTGACTTATTTTCTTTTGTTCGCTTTTCTCTTCGCACGTCATTGTTTTATTTTTCTCCAAATTTCGTTTCTATTTTTTTTTTGGGGGGCTACAAATTTTTCCTTTTTTTTTAAATTTAAGTTGTTTTAAGTTACGAACTTTCTATCAGGTAACTCATTTTTTATTTCTTCTTGAATTCTTGAGACGTTCAGTTTTAAAGTGTGGAAGGAGCTTTGAATAAATAAACAAACGATAAAATACAAGTTTATATTTCTGAATTGTCGTGAACATTACTCAGTGAATGTAATAAAAAAATAGATAAATAAATAGTTTTGATATATACAAAATTAAAATTAAAATAAATATTACACTTAAGAAGGCACTGAGAGACGAAGAGGATGCGTCTAGTTTCTCACTGCTGCAAAACGCATCATTCTAGGAACAAAACGGCTTTTGGCGTGTTGAACACTCACTCAATTATCACGTAGAGATCAATATGAAATTTCTCGTTGTTTTGCAGCAGTGAAAATTCAGAACTTTCAAGTAGTAAGTAACAGGCCATCACCAGAGCTACCACCAACCCGAAGATACGTGACTAACTAAAGTAATCATTAAAATTATTGGCAATTAGTCGATAATACGAGGGGCGATGTCTCTTATTGAGTTGACCTTGTAAGCGAAAACTCAACAGAAAGATCATTTAGTTTTTTTTTTGTACAGGTTGTTAATTATTCGATTACTTAAGGCAAATGCTTACTGGGACTGAGCCATTTTTTCATGTAGTAACAGAATATGGTGCTAATGTATAATAAAACTAACAAGGCGCATGTCACACCCAGAGCTAAAACCGACGATTTTGTTGGGCAGGGTTCGATTATCGTCACCATATTATCTGCAAAAACAAATAATTAGAAAAATCGAAGGTTTAGATTAATTACAAAAAAAAAAACCTTTGCTGAACTCTGCGCTCGTTGGGTCCATCCTTGAAAAATCAAATTGTTTCTCATCACCAAAATCAAGCACCAGAATCTCTTGGCTCAAGGTCATATCTTCTTCTTTCTCTTCGTCCGTAGCGTTCACGGGCAACGATCTCTTCTTCCTGCCCCAGGATTCTAGAGAGTCGTGTCCCCATTCGCAGACGGCAGGCTCGCAAGGTCCAAGGCAATACTTGACATTACACTGGAATATGACACCATAAGATTCGGTGAATCGGAACGCTTCGTACACGGATTGGAGGGCGTTTCCATCGGGAATGAACGCGGGGAAAATGCTGGGATCAACGGGGCATCCCTCGTCGTCGATTATCTGGAAAGTACTCTTCGAATCCTTGGCCATAGCAACGCAGCTACGAGCAAATATTCCATAGGGAGCTGGAAGGCAAAAAATTAAACTCGAGGAATTCTTTTTTGGCAGAAAACTTACTGTCTTCGGGAATTTCGATTCTGAAGGTGAGTTTATCTCCAATACGCACGGTTTCCACCTCGCGTAAGCGACTGTCCAAAATGCGGATCCTCGGTGGAGGAGCCTCAGGTGCTGAAGTGATGCTGATCATTTCAGGATCTCTGAGGAGGAGAAAGTTTTGGGTGCCGTTAGTTTTAGTGGGGGGTGTCGAAGGAAGGTGTTTACCTGATGGGCATCATGCCGAAGGTGATGTTTTTCGAGGACATGTCGTACGTGCACTTCACTTTGTAAATTTTATCTGCTTTCGTCATTACTACGCTGTGGTGTTGCAAAACGACCGTGTTACTGTAGATGCCAGTCTAGAAATAAAATGAGCAATGCAATTTAAACACGTAACGAAAAGGCATTTAATTTCTGTAGTTGAACAGTCAGACGGTTTGGTCTAAATGTGTTGCTTGCGTTTCCCCAATTTGTAAGATGAAAACCGAAAGAAAACACATCTAGTAAGTCGGGTGCAGTCTGAGTACACCTTTCCGATAAACTTCTTGAAGGCTTATGTAGACAAAAAATAAAAACTATATTGTGTAGGAATTTATTCAACAATATGTCGATATGCATTTATCTGAAAAAAATACATAATACCTAATACAGGGTGCTATTATAACTGGAATAATTAAAAATGACTCTAAACTTTTATTTCCAGAACAAGCAATTTTTTTAAGTTGCATCCAAAAACTAAATCACTGACAGCGCGCTCAAAACAAATAATTATTTCGCACTTTGCAACTATATTCGTAGGTGTTTCTTTTCTAAAATATTTAAGTCGAATTAGTTTTCAAATTTCAAACGAAACGTAGATTTGAAAAACTTAAAAGTTCATATTTTTTCATGTTTTCATAATTTTTTCAAATGGCGTGGTTGAAAACACCAAATCTGAAATGGACAGCTTCGATTCCACCAAAACGCACTTTCTTTCGAGTTAACAATGAAGGAATAAACGAATTTCTTTTTTTAACTTTGATCGATTCGTCGATTTTCTTGTCTAGTTACAAATTGATTTTTTTTTCTTCAATTTTCGCTTCGTTAATTTGCTATTGTTTCTGCATTTTATTTTCTAATTTGTTTCTATGTAAACAACGTTACAAAAAAAAACAAAATTTCTGCAACTTTGAATTGTTGTATCGTTGATCTTCTTTTGTTTTTAACACTTTTTCAAGTTTTCTTTTCATTTTCACAAGTCCTCCGGCGGAAAGCAGTCTAGTTCTTGGCCTTTATTTATTTTTTATTTGAATTTTTTGTTGTTTTTATTTATTATTAATTATTTCTTGACTTTTTTTTATTTTGTTAAACTCCGTCGGAGAATCGATTATCTTTTCTTCTTGACACTAATTCAAATTTTCTTTACATTTTCAAAAGTCACATAATTTTGAATTTTCTTTTGTTTTCAATTTGTCGGATTATTTTTTGGCGTTTCGTGACTATTTTCTGTTGTTTTTTTTTTATTTGCTTACACTCCGTTGATCTTTTTTTGTTTTTGACACTGAGTCAAGTTTTCTTTTCAATTTCAAAAGCTTCAGCCAGGAAACCACGTCATTTTTTGCCTTTATTTGAATTTTCTTTTGTTTTTATTCTGTCAGATTATTTTTTGGCGTTTCGTGGTTACTTTCTGTTGTTTCTTTTTCCTATTTATTTACACCCTGTTGGTGTTTTTTTTTTGTTTTTGACATTTCTTCCAGTTTTCTTTTCAATTTCAAAAGCTTTAGTCAGGAATCGACATCATTCTTTGCCTTTATTTAAATTTTCTTTTGTTTTTATTTTGTCGAATTAATTTTTGACGTTTTGTGCCTATTTTGATGTTTTTTTGATTTTCTTAACTTCCGCTGCTGTTTCGATTTTCTTTTGTTTTTTTTTCGCCGAGTTATTTATTCGTATTTCATCGACTCTCTTTATATTTTCTTCTTTAGTTTTCTCGTCAACTTTGCATCGTCGATCTTCTTTTGTTTTCGGACAATTCATTTTTTTATTATTGTTATTGGTTTCATTATTTTTGGGTTTCTCTTCTTTGAATTACTTTTTGGTATTTCATCGCCTTTCTTCTTTTCCTTTCTCATCGACGTTGTATCATCGATCTTCATTTGTTTTCGGCTTACTTCGTTGTTTACATTTTCGCTTTCTTTCGTTACTTTTTCGTGCTTCACTGGTTCTTTTTATATTGTCAGTCTTCTTTTGTTTTCGGTTCACTTTGTTCTGTATGTTTTCGTGTTACTTATTTCATTTTTCTTTTGTTTCTTTTTTATTTTGTTCCGTTTAGTTGAATTATTTTTCGTACTTCATTGAATTTCTTTTATTGTTTCTGCTTTCCCTTTCTTATTGATCTTCTTTTGTTTTCGGCTCACTTCGTTCTTTGCATTTTGATGTTATTTGTTTCGTTTTTCTTTTGTTTCTTTTTCGTATTTACTGTCTCTTTTTATAGTCTCTCTTCTTCTGCTTTTTCGTCAACTTTGTATCGTCGATTTTCTTTTGTTTTCTGTATTCCGTACGTTTTCGTGTATTTCGTTCCGTTTTTGTTTTCTTCCTTCCCATACAATTGTTTTTCGTATTTTAAGCTTTTTCGTCGGCCCAGTATCATCGATTTTCTTTTGTTTTCGGCTCACTTCATTATTTAGATTTTCGCGTCATATTTTTCGTTTTTCTTTTATTTTTTTTTCATATTTCATTGATTCTTTTTATATTTTCTTCTTTTGCTTCTTGCCAACTTTGTATGGCCGATCTTCTTTTGTTTCCGGCTCACTTCATTCCGTTCGTTTTTTTGTTACGTATTTCCCTTTTCTTTTGTTCCTTTTCGGTGAATTATTTTTCATATTTCATTGCAGTTCTATCGGCAATCTTCTTTTGTTTTCAGCTCACTTCATTCTTTAGGTTTTCGTGTTATTCGTTTCGTTTTTGTTTTATTCCTTTTTGTGTTTAATTAACTTTTGTTTTAAGGTTTTTTTCTTTTGCTTTCTTGTTGGTCTTGTATCGTCGATCTTCTTTTGTTTTTGGCTCACTTCATTCTGTATGTTTCCGTGATATTCGTTTCGTTTTTGTTTTGTTGCTAAATTATTTTTCGTATTTCATTGACATTTGTTTTGTGGTTCCTTCTTTTGCTTTCTTGTTGGCCTTGTATCATCGATCTTCATTTGTTTTCGGCTCACGTCGTTCTTTACAGATTCGTATTATTTGTTTCGTTGTTCTTTTGTTTTCTTTTTTGTATTTCATTGGCTCTTTTTATAATTTCATCTTTCGTTTTCTCGTCAACTTTATGTCGTCGGTCTTCTTTTGTTCTCTGTGATCTGCACGTTTTCGTGATATGCATTTCGTTTTTCTTTGGATTCTTTTTTTTTGAATTATTTTTCGTATTTAAATGAACTTTGTTTCGTCGATCTTCTTTTGTTTTCGGTTCATTTCATTCTATACGTTTTCGAGCTATTCGTTTCGTTTTTGTTTTGCTCCTTTTCTTTGTTTATCATATTTCGTTGAATTTTGTTTCGTCGATCTTCTCTTGTTTTCGGCTTTCTGTGTTCTTTACGTTTTGTGTTATTCGTTTCGTTTTTCTTTTGTTCTTTTTGGTTGAATTATTTTTCGTATTTCATTGAAGTTTGTATCGTCGATCTTCTTTTGTTTTCGCCTCACTTCAATCTGTACGTTATCGTGTTATTCGTTTCGTTTTTGTTTTGCTCCTTTTCGTTGAATTGGTTTTCGTACTTCTATGAACTTTTTTTCGTCGATCTTCTTTTGTTTTCGGCTCACTTTATTCTGTACGTTTTTGTGTTATTCGTTTCGTTTTTCTTTTGTTCCTTTCTGTGGAATTACTTTTCGTATTTCATTGACTTTTGTTTTATAGTTTTCTTTTGGTTTTTTGTTGACCTTGCAGCACGGATCTTCTTTTGTCTTCGGCTCACTTCGTCCTTCACATTTTCTTGATACTTGTTTCGTTTTTCTTTTGTTTCTTTTTCGTGCTTCACTGGCATCGTTACTATGGGAATTAATCGCCAGATAAAGTTAATTGGAGATGAAACAACCAGGGCCTTACGTTACATAAGATAAGGTTCTTATATTTTCCCAGTAAATATTTACTGTTATTGCACATTGTCTCCGCTTCTTCCCCTCCACGGTTGCGACATAATAAACTTCTTTTGTCCCAACACAGAATGCTCTGCGCCACTTTCCGGCAATCTGATGTAAACCAGCTCACGGTTTAATCTACGTGCAGATCGCACTTTTTTGCCCTTGCGTTTACATCAGGCTTTGACGAGAGGACATGCTCGACTTGACCCTCGTCGTCGGTTTCGATGAATCTGCGGCATTCGCGATAAACCCAGAGAAAGCCCAAGAACATGGTCTGCCCCGTTTGCCTATCCATGCGCGAAGTTCTTATTTAGCGGGGAATCTTTTAACCTCCTTTACACTTTTTCTTCTTCGCCTCGCTCAGTAATTACACGATGCTGGGAAGTGCAACCGTAGGCATGCGAGATATAAACAACTAATTTCTACGAAATGGAAACTTTGTAAATTGCGTAGGCAGGTGTTGACGCGTGAATAACATGATAAGCGAATTAAATTATTTTTGTTTAACACCGTGGTGGAAAAACACGGGTTCTTAAGTGGGAAACCCCAATTCCACCGAAGTTCCAAATTGATTTTAGGACCGAACTTACCACTGACTGCGTGTTACAATCTTGTCCGTTCATTGTTAAATCAAGCCTGAAGAGGTCGCTATTGATGACGTCCACGTTGCACGTTTCGGATCTTCCGAGCGCGTATATCCTTCCGTTGAACGGCTTATTGGTCCTGACCTGAACGGCGATTTTCGTGTCCTTGCAGTTAACCGAAACTGGGGAAAAAAATTGCCGCGTATACAAAAAAAATTGCCATTGTCTCTCACTTCCAAAATTAATTACCATCATAGCACGTGCCCGTCTTGTCACAGTTGACGTCGCTGCGCGTCAAATTGTTCAAATTCGGGTCTTCCGTTGCCTCGAAGACTACCGGAAGCGAATTCTCGGATGGGGAACCGGAAACACCACCACCAGGCTCTAAAATAAAACCACAAAATATGTGAAGGGTTTGTTTTTGGTTTAAGAACGAAAGGGGGCTTACTTTCGCAGACGTTTTCAAAGTAGGTCCCTATGCGTTCGCCGTTATCGATGAGGGGTCTTTCGGCGTTTAGGTATGTGCTGGGGCCGTCGGGGAGGGTCTTGTGATCCAAGTGGAAGAGTTGGCAGTTGTACTGGGAGCCTTGGGGTGGCCCCTTGTACAAAAACGAGCGGCAGAGGAACTCGTTTTCTATTTCGCAGGCTAACCTACAGGCAGCTTCGCTGGTCACCTGCAGTTCTTTGTCGGTGTAATAATTCAACGCCGCGTATTGGGCAACCTTATCTTCGGCAACCCCGGTTTTCGGCAATTGGAAAATCCGGTTGCCTTTACAAGCTTGACTGGGTTTCAGGCAGAGGTTCTCAAAATAATCCACACCCTGTGCATCTATGAATTGCACGTACTGCCCAGTTGTACGACGATCGGAATCGCTGAGTTGACAATGAAGACTTGCGTAATTATACTCAACTGAGCGACACGTAAAACGATGCTGAAAATAATAATGAAGAAGTTAAAAAGACTCAAGAGTGTACAAGTGTTTCGTTTTTCTCAGAAGACTTCTTTGAAAGGTATTAATTTTTAATTCAAAAAAATTATTTGCACCTCATTTAAACAAGCTGACAAACACGCTTCCTTGGTAGACGTGTAGATAAGCGCGTTATCTAAACCCCGGATCATTTTATTGGGCACTCGTTCGAAGGTCCAAGGTCTCAGGCAAACGTTCTCTGACCTCAACTGCATCTTGGTCATGTAGTACATGTTCACGGACTTCTGCGGTACTGCCGATGGGTTGTTGGTCGAGGTTTCATTCTGCAATTGACAGAGGGTCTCCTGTTTGGGGATCAGGGGGTTGAGGACAAAGCTGAAGGCCGCCGCTTGGCAATCGGGTTCTTCTCTGCACCACCCTTGGCATTCGTACAGAGAAAGGTTCTTTACCGTGTAGTAGGTGTTACCCTTGTAGTCGAAATCCGTTAGTTTCTCGAATGCTATCCTCGCTGAAATTCGTTTCAAATCAAAATTAGTAAGTACATATTTCAGCTATTAAATCGTCATCTTCATGGCCATTATTTTAAATGATTTGCACTAAACACGTGCACTCTTGATTAAACCAAACTTCAATAACAAAGCACGAAAGAGAATTATGGAATTACCAACTCTTGTCTATGATTTATAAATTCCTCTCGTATTGTTATTTAATTCGGGCAATACAGGGTGATTCAATTCTAAAACTTAACCGTGAACTAATCACACCTTAATTAAAATCAATTACGTTTGCAAAGGTGTACAAAAGTACTTACATCGATCGATGGCAAACAAATTAATAAACCAAAATCTAAAGGGGACGTTAAAAAAACAAGACATTTTCAGCTTGAAATAAAAAAAAGCAAGATTGTTGGTCCATAGATGGCGCTCAAGATGGATTTCAGGAAAACAATTCGCGCCGAAATACATAGAGCAAAATCCACTAGTCATTTAGAATAGGAAACTATGACGATATTTCAGTTTCCTCGTAGTTTGATCGAAGAATTAAATAAATAGAAAACAAAAGAAGCTCAAAGATTCTCTAGTGGTGTTAAAGATCAAAAGATTGAAACAAAAGAAGACCGCCAGAAGCGCGAATGGAGTACGAAAAGAAAAGATCGAAGATGGCAAGTAAAAAACAAAAGAAAAAATTAAAGACAGAAAAAAAGAACAAACAAACAAACAACAAAAACAAAAGGCGATCGCTGATTTTTCGACGGAGTAACGGATTAAATTGAAATAGAAATAAACAATATGAAATCATGAAGAAAGACGATGTTAAAGAATTAAAGAATTAAAACAAAAGCGAACGCAAATGAAATACAAAAGTTATTTTGTCAGAGGACAACAAATTACGAAGAAAGGTTAACAAAAAAAATGAACTCTGCGAACAATCAACAAAAATACAAAAAAACGCCAATGAAATATGAAGCAATATGACAATCAGAAACAAAAGAAAATTCAAATATATAACGTAGAAGTACTAAGAATAAAGAAAAAAAAAACAAAAGAAAGTCGATAATTCTTCAGAACGATGTGATTAAGAAAAGACTGAGGTGAAGTGAAAGAAAAATTCGATAAAAAAACAAAAAAAAAATAAAAAAAAAATATGAAAAGTATAAACAAAACAAAAGAAACTCGACAATTTTCTGGCATTGTTAAAAAAAAACAAAAGAAATATGAAGTGATATGACAATCAAAAACAAAAGAGAATTGAAACTATTAACATGGAAGTACTAAGAATTAGGAAAAAAGAAAAGAAAAACAAACGAAAGTCGACAATTATTCAGCGTGACGTGATTAATAAAAGACTGAAGTGAAGCGAAAGAAAAAATCGATACAAAAAAAAAAGAAAAACAAAATTAAAAAAAAACAAATTTCAAAAGTAACGAACAAAACACAAGAAACTCGACAATTCTCTGGCGTAGTTAAAAAAACAAAAGAAATATGAAGTGATATGACAATCAGAAACAAAAGAGATTTGAAACAAATAACGTGGAAGTGCTAAGAATAAAAAAAAGAATAAAAAACAAAAGAAAGTCGACAATTCTTCAGCGCCACGTGATTAAGAAAAGACTGAGGTGAAACGAAAGAAAAATTCGATAAAAAAAAACAAAAAATAAAATAAAAAAACGAAATATCAAAAGCAATGAACAAAACAAAAGAAAGTCGACAATTTTCTGGCGTTGTTAAAAAAAAACAAGACTAAAAGACGAAAGGAGACGGAAACGCAAACGAAAGATTATTTACAATAAGAAATAGAAGATAACTCAAATAAATAACAAAGATAACAAAATCATAAAAAAAAACAAAAGAATTTCGACGATTCCCCAGCAGATAAGTCTATTTAAGCAGCATAGAAACAGACGAACGCCTAAACAATAAAAAAACAACAAACGATAATAAAGCAGCGTTGGTAAAAAAAAACAAATGAATATCGTTCGAAACGAGCAAACAAACTTAAGAAAACAAATGAAATTCGATTTAATTAAAAATCGACGAACGCCTTCAACAAATAAAAGAAAAACGATAAAAACACACGAATGGCAATAAAACAGCGTCGGCAAAGAGAAACAAATGAATATCGTTTGAAATGATTTAATTAAAAATTGACTAATGCCTTCCACAAGAAAAAGACAAGCGACAACACACGATCGACTTTGATAAGAGAAAAAAAAACGACAATTTAATGCAAAACGACAAATCCTTAAAAAAGGAAAACGAAAAGAAAAATGATTGACGAGGGAAGAAGAAGAAGAAAAAACAAGTGACGATCGATTTAGGCAGCACAGAATCGACGAACGCCTTCAACAAATAAAAGAAAAACGACAAAAGCACGCGAACGGTAATAAAGCAGCGATGACAAACACAAACAAAAGAATATCGTTTGAAATGAGCAAGAGAAAACAAACGACACTCGATTTAATCAAAAATTGACGAATACCTTCAACAAGATAAAGTCAAAAGACAAACGTCAAAACACGACCGACTTTGACAAGGAAACGAAACTGACTACAATTTAATGAAAAACAACAACTATTTATAGAAGGGAAACGAAAAAACGATTGACGAGGAACGGTGCGAAGAAGAAAAAACCAAAAGACGGTCGATTTAGGGAGTACAGAAACTGACGAACGCCTTCCAATAAATAAAAGAAAAGCGATGAAAAACAAACGAATAGTAATAAAGCAGCATCGGTAAAGAGAAACAAATGAATATCGTTTGAAATGCCAAGAAAGAAAACAAATGACATTCGATTTAACTAAAAACTGACGAAAGGAAACAAAAGAAATTCGGCAATTCTTTGGTGTTGTTAAAAAGAAAACAGAAGACTAAAACAAAAGTAGGCGGCAAGAAAGGCAAACGAAATGTGAAAAATTATTTACAACAACAAACCGAAGATGACTCAAATAAACAACAAAGATAACAAAAGAAAAACAAAACAAAAAACGACCGACGATTCCCTAGATGACTTTCTGAAAATCAAAAAAAAACTAACAAGACAGGAGAAAACTCACGATAATGCGCCAACGCAATATCAAAGAAGAAGAAGTTAACAAAAGAGAACCGAAACAAATAGCATGGAAATGCGAAGAATTAAGACGAGTGAAAAATAAAAGAAAGTCGTCGAAGGCACGGCGGTGATTGAAAAACTGACATGAAGCAAAAGAAAAAAAAAATTAATTTAACATTTGATGTTAGTTTAGATTGATTAATTAGTCCAAACAGTTGTGGAACGCCGAAGATGACATCTTAGATGTAGAAATATGTATACGACTTGCATTTTTTAATTTAAGAGATTCTTAATAGCGTGCGTTCAATAAAATCCGTTATCGTGAAAGTTTTTATGTTATGACGTCGGCATGTCGCAGCTTAGTGCATATGCTGAATAATAAAGGCCGCCGCACACCATGCATCTCTATTGCTGCAATGTTGTTGATGCAATGCAATTGCAGCCTCGTCAGAAGCTTGCCGCGGCAAAGATGCACCAGATTAGAACATGTTCTATTTTCAGTGCAAAAATCGAAATCGCTTACTACCAACCTTTCATATTGGTAGTAAGCTATTACAACGGTTGGATAAAACAAAAAGCACTAAAAAATCGACAAACGTATTAAATGAATTATGCAATTGTGTTGCTGCATCAAAACTGCAAGCTGTAAATGAACGTTGCGTGCATCACAATCGCAGCAATAGAGATGTATGGTGTGCTGCGGACTTTACTGCGAGCTGTCAACGGTGTCAACTGTCAAATGTTTTGTTTACATTTCCGAGATGTGTGTTGCTGCTTTAATTCCATGCAAAAAGCAGTTCTCCTAAGAACTAAATTTCCGAAAAATATTTTACTTACAATTGCGTTTTATTTTCCATCTTGTAGAAAATCATAATTAAATGGGCGTAAAAAGTTAGGTTATGTTCATTATATTCGGATGGTTTAAGTTACGACGTGACTTTGCAAAATAAGCCTACTTGATGACGGTTTTTCTAACGCACTTAAGATTTATGCTTAGTCATGGTTTCATGAAAACGTAACTGATTGATAAGTTGTCATCTACGATGATACGTAACTACTTGGAACAGAGTTGTTTAATTGATCGATGTCTTCCAGGCCCAAGGCTGTTTATATACCCGTTTTTTTTGATCGATCCTCGTAATTAATTAGTCGATTAAAGCGACTGTAAATCTTACATTAAATAGCACGGGCTAAGGCATCATTAATTATAATTATTTTTAGAATCATCTCATCCAATGACGATGTCTAGCTAAGCTTGCAAATTACGCGCAAGTAAAGAAATAATTAATTTTGCAAAAACGAAGTCATTCGGATTCAAATCACCTCTATTTTTTTTTGAAATCAAATCCGTAACAGTAAAAATAAGACTGAGAAAAGCAACTGCACATAAATTGATGGAGGAGAAGCAAAAGTAAATGAAAATATCACATTTGTTTGGTTTTCTTTGGCATTTACACATGGTTAAGTCGGGCTTAACAATTTTTTCAAAGCCTTTAGATGTCGATACAGGAAACGGAAAGCTCGTCAGGCCGCAGTAAATAATGGCGTTCGTTTCTCACTCTCCATTATGTCACATTCTATCGACGCTATTTTTACGTGGACCTAATTTCCTTCGCATCAAATAGGATAAAAGGCAAACAAGCATGACTGAGGGATTTTATAAATCTTCGGCTTACACACAAGTTCGTGCTTCCTGTTTAAGTACGTCTTAATAGTATGCACATAAATTTGTTCTAATCACCAAGCAAATCGGATCATTTTAATAAGAAAAAGCACAAAATAGCATTTCCTTGCTGTATATTTATTGTTAAAAGTAACTTACCAATAATACTAGGAAGGCTAGCAAGTACAATTACACTAGCAAGTAGGTACAACCTCATCTGAAAAGAAAAAGAAAAAGCAAATTAATAAATTGCGCCTTATTGCTAGTTTTCGATTTAGCATTTCGAAAGGAACGCATTCGTTGTCACGCAGCGACTTCATCGCAGTCGACGAATGTTATTAACGGGAAGTTTAAAAGCACCACATGGTTAATTGATCGATCGGAATTAATTCCATGCGAAGATCACTTCTCGTAGCTATACATGCGAAAGAAGTGAACTGCATAATCATTTGAGGTAAAAAGATGCGCGGTATAAAACGCGCGATAAAACGAATGACTTCCTCAATTCAGCGTGTGTCGTTGAACGCATTATCAGGACGAGCCGGCTCCGGAATGTAAATTAAACCTGTCGAACGCAGCTCCTGAAGTATCGAATTCGACATCACGTATCCGCCCGGTCGAATTCGAATTTGTCATGGGAAATTGTCACGAAGTTTCTTTCGATGGAGTTCTTTCGCGGCCGCCTCGTGCAATCTAATTGACCATGACATTCGGAGAATATTGTATTAATATAACAGCTCGTAGAACGTAATAACGCAATATGGTTACGTTTTTTTTTTGAAATTTTAATGGAAACTTGAGAATATTATTTTCTTTGGAATAAAACAGAATTCCTGTTACTCTTACTATTTTTGAGTAATTAATTATTTATTACAAAAGCCCGTTTTGTTTTCGACAGTCTTCTGATCGAATAAACAATTCAATAAAAGCTGCTTTATTACTCATGAACTATCGCTTCTTACTCACCTGACATCAAGTTTGAGATAAAGTGGAATTATTCAATTAATTAACAAACAGGAAACACGTCACTGTCGCTTGACTAACGAGTTAATTATCACCAATAACCGCCACAATTTGAATTAAACTTAATTAAGCTTTACTTGCGCTTAAGTGTGTAATACCGTTAAGTTGAATGGGGTCACATTTAAGAAGAAATGATTACTATACAAGATCAATTTATTAGTTGCTTTAATAAATCATATTTTCTTAACTTATAAGCAATCCACATATTCACAAACGAAACAAACAAAATCGTTTGAAGCGAGGAAAAGATGTAGAAGAACAAAAACAAACGACGATCGCCTGGCTAAAGCAAATTAATGAAATACAAAAAAAAGACAAAAAGCGATTGACAAAGAACGAGACGAAGAAGAAACATCAAATGATGGTTGATTTTGGAAGAACAGAAATCGACTAACGTCTCTAATAAAAAAAGCGATAATAAGGTAGCGTCGGTAAAGAAAAACAAATGAATAACGCTTGAAACGAGAAAAAGACACACACAAGAACAAGAAAACAAATGACAATCAACGTAATAAAAAAATCAAACGAAACAAAAACGACAGTCGAAAAAGGAAGAAGAGAAACAAACTCCAGACAAAACACGACCGACTTTGACAAAAAAAACAAAACAAACTACAATTAAAAGAAATCTTCAAAAAAGTAAAACGAAGAAAGCGATTGATAAGGAATGAGAAGAAGAAGAAGAAAAACAAATGAGGGTCGATTTAGGACGCACAGAAATCGACGAACGCCTTCAATAAATAAAAGAAAAACGATAACGGGGTGGCGTCGGCAAAGAAAAACAAATGAATAACGCTTGAAACGAGAAAATGACATACAAGAACAAAAAACAAATGACGATCCACGTAATAAAGAATCAAATGAAATAAAAACGACAGTCAAAACAAGAAGAAGAGAAACAAACTCCAGACAAAACACGACCGACTTTGACAAAAAAAAAACAAAACAAACTATAATCAGATGAAATCTTTAAAAAAGAAAAACGAAGAAAGCGATTAACAAGGAACGAGAAGAAGTAGAAAAAACAAGTGAGAGTCGATTTAGAATGCACAGAAATCGACGAACGCCTTCAATAAATAAAAAAAACGATAATAGGGTGGCGTCGAAAAAGAAAAACAAATGAATAACACTAGAAACGAGAAAATGACATACAAGAACAAAAAACGATCTACGTAATAAAAAATAAAATAGAATAAAAATGACAGTCGAAAAAGGAAGAAGAGAAACAAACTCCTGACAAAACACGACCGACTTTGACAAAAAAAAAAAAACAAAACAAACCACAATTAAATGGAATCTTTAAAAAATAAAAACGAAGAAAGCGATTGACAAGGAACGAGAAAAAGAAGAAACAAGCAAGCGATAATAAGCTAGCGTCGGGAAAGAAGAACAAATGAACATCGTTTAAATCAGCGAGAAACAAACAAAAAACAAATGACGATCGCCTGCC
The DNA here is from genome assembly GCA_039766575.1 of Serrognathus titanus. NCBI lineage: Eukaryota > Metazoa > Arthropoda > Insecta > Coleoptera > Lucanidae > Serrognathus > Serrognathus titanus. Next base: position 16,452,962 of record CM077911.1, on the reverse strand, counting down.
CAAATCTCCAGGGACTCAGTCGACGACAAGAACGAAAATTCAAGAAACTACGCAATAAAAAAAAATGAAATAAAAACGGCGGTCAAAAAATGAAGAAACAAACAAAATTTTTGACAACACGACAAGTCCTAATTGAAAAACGACAAAACACGACCTACTTTGACAAAAAAAAACAAAACAAACTACAATTAAACGAAATCTTTAAAAAAGAAAAATAAAGAAAACGATTGACAAGGAACGAGAAGAAGAAGAAGAAGAAGAAAAAACAAATGAAGATCGATTTAGGACGCACAGAAATCTACGAACGCCCCCAATAAAGAAAAACAATAAAAAACGCAAGCGATAATAAGGTAGCGTCAGCAAAGAAGAAGAACAAATGAATATCGTTTGAAGAAATGAGAGAAATAGATGTAGAAGATCAAAAAACAAACGACGATCGCCTGCCTAAAGCTCTAAACGAAATGCTGAAATAACATCCAAGAAGAAAAAAAAACGAACTTCAGACATAAACACGACAAATACTATTAAAAAAAGACAAAGCACGATCGACTTTGACAAGAAAACAAAACAAATGACATTCGATTTAATTAAAAATTGACGAATACCTTCATCAAGCTCAAGACAAGCGACAAAATGCGATCGACTTTGACAAGAAAACAAAACAGGTTACAATTCAATGAAAAAGGGAAAGAAGAAAAAACAAATGACGATCGATTTAGGAAGCACAAGTATTGCCGAACGCTTCCAATAAATAAAAGAAAAGAGACAAAAACACGAATGATAATAAAGCTGCCTCGGCAAAGAAAAACAAGTGAATATTATTTGAAATCAGCAAACAAACTTAAGAAAACATTCGACAAAAAAAAGACGTTGGACGTTTATAAGTTGCGAAGAAAAAACAAATTAATAACACAAAAACAAACGACGTTTAAAAGAGGCGAAAAACAAATTGCGAATAATGACAAAACACGATCGACGTTGACAAGACAAATAATAGGAACCAGATATAAACAACCAAACAAATGACGTTCTATTAAAAACAGAAGCAAGTGAGCTTTTAAAATGACAAAACACAGCAAACTACAATTTAATGAAAAACAAAACATCTTCAAAAGAAAAACAAAATCTAAAAAGAATCGTTTTTTTTTAGGTAATAGAAAAATTTCTTTGATTTTCTTCAGTTATCGTAACTTAACTCATTTTATTTAATAATCACTTTAATGATGCATAAGAAAGAACATGAAATTCATTTAAGTGATGTTTAGTTCAAGGTCGTATTGTATTCAAACGCGAATTTTACCATTTTTTTGGCCGCCCATTAAATTAACAACATCCTGAAGAAAGCTTCTAAACAGTTTCCTGTTTTTTGTTGTCGTGAGTTACGAGTTGAAGAAGCTATTAATTTAGCAACGAAACATCAAGTAAAAATAACAGCATTCACTTTTTTTTTTTTTTAATATAACAACGTATAATCAAAGCGTTGGAATTTGTTTTAAAAAGTGAGCGTTGATCATAAAAGAATAATTTTTATATTTTTCATTAAAAAATCGATTATGTAGGTAATGTAAGATGTATAGGTAATAAAGTTGAACGTGCAATAAAATTTCGTTTTTGAAATTGAAGTCCTGCAGATATTATTAAAGAAAGGAAGTGTAACTATTGTAAGCTAACCGATTTTACGACGACGTAAAACACTTTGTAGCTGTCAACAACACCGACATGTTAACTAACTACCAGAATCTGCACATACCGTTACAAATTTGCGAACGTGTAAAAGAGGCAAACATTCCTCTTTGTGATTAGCATGTGGCGCTTTACACCTACAGCAATATCAAGAATTGCGTGCACCGCTAGCTACCTGTCGTGTTTGTCAGCAAAAAAAAAAAATCGGTCGTCATGCATGTCAAGTAGCGCGATTTTTGCTTAAGTAACTTGTCGCATTCTTTATTATATAACATCGCGTAGTGCATACGCGTATGTTATGCGTTCTCTTCCTGGTGCAGCAGGAGATTTTTCGCAAATCACGATGCGCTCATCTTTCGCCGGCCTTAATTTATACACGCACATTAATTTGAAATTTGTTACACGCAACTATGAAAATAGCAGGAAGATTATTTTCAAACAGTAAACCGCGCTGACATTGATTACTGTTATATATACCGTTGATACAACGGTTATCTTTGGATGATGCCTAAGCACAAAAAGCATCTGTAGCATTATGAACTGCAACAGCGATGACAACAGTAGCTCTTTTATTGTTCACTCAATCTGCAAGATGGAAACTTATCCTGTTGAATAAAAACGAATTAGCTCCGTATCTTCGGAGATTTCAACGCAGGCGTAAGCTACAAATCCGACCTCAACTTCGCATTTCTTAAAATCAGCTTAAAATATTATGTAGCAACTAAATTAAATAGTTTAAATACTTATTTTGGCGCCCTTTTAAAATTCTGAACAAATTATTCCTTTACTATTTCACTCAAAAATGTACTACAGGATATGAAAACTTTTAATTGTACACGGCTTAGCAAACGAATAAACTCGAACACTTATAGTTTCTTCGGAGATTTCAACGCAGGCGTAAGCTACAAACTTCGCATTTATTAAAATCAGCTTAAAATTTCATTGCAATTGCAATTAAATTAACTGGAATTTAAATACTTGGGAATGCAGAAAGATTCACATGTAATTGCAACGTATAAAATAAAAAGATCTGAAACGGATACACCTAGTTACATGTATAGTTAAGCATGTGATTACTATAACAGAGATGAAAGTAAATAAAAGCAATTTATTTGTGTTACTCTTTGCATACAGCGGGTTAATCTGAAGCCGGTTACCAGGCAAAGCAAAAATTAATAATTCTTTGAGGAAACGTTCAAGTGATAAGAACAGGCCCCGCTGTTTGGGTGTCGACCGTTCTTGTGCCTTTTTAAAATTCCGAACAAATTATTCCTGTACTATTTCGCCCAAAAATGTACAGGATATGCAAACTTTTAATTGAGCACGGCCTGAGAAACGAATAAATACAGTGTATACAGCACGCGAACGCTTCCTAAGGTCAGTAAGCGGTTAGCTGACCGCACACGAATTATCTTACCGCGGCGAGTTGTAGGCGATAAAATAAATATAATTTTAATTCATGAGAGCGTTGCACGAGTATGTCTATCAAGAAATTGTGAACACCCTTCCGGAAAGTGGGATGCTTTCACTTGCCGAATTAGGTGAGCTGAAATTGTTGGAAAGAGTCGTCAAAGAATCTTTGAAGATATACCCTAGCCTCGGCACAATAAACAGGAAAATAGTCAGTGATGTTGATCTTGGTATGTCTCCGATTTTATATAAATAGACTTTTGTGTGAGCTTGAGTTGAAGAAGTGAGGGTCTAGCGTTGAACTAGACATTTATTTCAGGTGATTACATAATTCCTGCGGGTTGCGGTGTAACAATCAACATTTTCGAAGTGCACAGGAATCCGAAATACTTTCCGGAACCCGAGAAGTTCGATCCGGACAGGTTTTTGCCAGAAAACATTAATAATCGTCACCCGTATGCTTTTATACCTTTCAGCGCCGGGCCAAGAAACTGCATTGGTAGGTGAACGCGAATTCATTCCAGAATGTTCATTAATGTTTTGATATTTCAGGGCAACAATTCACGTTGTTTGAAGAAAAGACTGTGGTCGCGAGTATTTTGAAGAAGTTCAAAGTTAAATCCGTGCAGACGCCTGAAACCGTTCAGCCTGTCCTGGAGTTGATCCTGAGGCCTTTCAAAGGACTGCTGATCACACTGGAACCGAGGAAATAATTTCGCTAATTTTAAAAGATAGTGTGCCCCCTTTTTAACAAAAAAATCAAAACAGTTGCAGGATTATTACGAGTTTTCTTTTTTTAAATAAATTTGAAAAAGCGCTTTTTCCTGTCTGTTTAACACCAATTAGAAGAATTTAAATAAAAAGTACAGGAGAAGTAATTTAAAAGAATTTTGGACGAAGTTAAATTATTGTTGGCTTTTATTAATATAAATGAACGATCTTTCATAAAATAAAGAAATAGGTAGTTATAATAACTAGACTTCGGACATATCGGAGCGTTGCCATGGCTACGCAATGAATGGTCACTTTCATTGGTTCTCGTATTGCGTAACCATGGCAACGCTCTGAAATGTCCGAAAAATGATAATAGCCTTCCTGGTAATGCGCGTACAGTCAGATTTAAAAGTAATGTCTTCCCAATAAGAAGTTAAAGTGCGGCCTAATCCCTTCAGACCGCTATAACGAGTAGGCGGGTGCAGATAGAATATTGTTGATGTTTGCTTAGGCGCCTGCTTGTTATAGTGATCAGGACGGATAAGACAACGCATTTATGAACATCATATTAAGGAGACATTACCTTTACGTCTGATTATACATGACAACTAAAAGTTGGTATTTTCCAAAAATAAATGTTTTCCGGTTATCTTCCATTAATATTTTTACTTTCACATTTAATCCATAACATCTACAGAAATTTGTCGACGTTTTATTTTATTTTATTTTTTACAGAGTTCTCACCTTATTTTAATTAATTAAAAATATGTAACATACAATATTTTGAAGCAATTATTGTTCAAAACGAAAAGAATGATTTTGTAAAAGAAATTATTTACAAAGAAACGGGGGGGGGGGTGGACAGGCCCGCTGCTAGGGTGTTGGAGCGTTCTTGTGTAGAACATACTTTGGCGCCCTTTTAAAATTCTGAACAAATTATTACTTTACTATTTCGCTCAAAAATGTACAGGAGAGTCAATATTTTCAAATTTTTACGTGCACAGGCTATTTCCCTGTCTGAAAAACGAATCAACGTAACGTATACAGCACGGGGACGCTTCCTAAAGTCAGTAAGCGATCAGCCGACCGTACACGAACAATGTTATCACGGCGAGTTGTAGGCAATCCGCGAAAATGCGAACATAGTTAACCTATATCCGACAGGGTTGGCAATGTAGCGCAGTTGGCACCAGATCTACTGCTTTTTGGATTCTTTCTCTTAGTGCCTGGTGCATTTCCTAGTGCCTTTTTAATCCCGCTCTGGCGCTTTTCAAGAATATCAACTTCCTTGGTAGATGTATTGATTATTGAAATGACAGTTATAAAAGCAATTGGCAGTAACCAGTGTTGCCAGCACTGTTGCAGTAGTAATAGTTCTCTCACTTTCTTTTATTAGTAATCACGCTATTACGCAATATACGCCTCTAAAAAATCTACTGGATTTTCAAACTTAAATGGATATTTTCATTACAAAAAAAAATAGGACGTTTAATTGTTATCTCTTTCACAGTGCGTCAGATTAATAAGTTGTGGTTGTTACAATATATGAATGTTTTAAAATCATCTTTAAATCAGAAGCAGAATGGATGCGGTCTTAATACACCGCCGGAACTCTCAACTGTCAAACAAATTACAATTGCACAAAACATGGTCGGTAATAGAGACTGCACACAATAGCACTTACTAACGTGTTATGTTTTGTGAATTCGTTTGACAGGTGACAACATCTGTGAAGCATTTAGACCATTCAGAGTGCGTCGTCCATTTACACCATTCTGTGCCCACCCTAAGAGAGACAAACAACTACTTGTTCGTTAAAAGAGTGATTGGCAAAAAGTTCCTGAATTCCTGAAAGAGTGGCTGCTCTCATAGAATAAATAAAGACAAATGAATGCGCTTTTTCAATCAAGCAATTCCTTTATTTTTATTTTAATGTTCGCATAAGAAACAACCAGCTTTCTACTGGTTTTTAAGACTAAATCTGGTGCTCTCAATTTTACTCTAGTTGACAACTCTGATACTCGATGGGGTGCTTCTATAAGCTGCCCCTCTTCTTCCGCATTACAGGACGAAGCATAGGCATGACTCTAGCAGACATACGCGTGCTGTATACCTATTTATCTACATTACTTTAAAGAATACTGATTCTGCTGAAATAAAGGCTACAAAGAAGGTGCTTTTGAATGATTATTTTTACTATGTTTTTGTCTCAAAAGCATATCTATTTAAGTACAGTTGCGCCCTTGTACGTTGCACAATCTGCACATCGGGCAGCGCCCAGGCCTGGGTAAGAAGCATTTTAAAGACAACTCACTTCATGACCACAGGAAACTTTTTTGTGAACTTCATTATCGAGAGTAGCTTTTCCTTTTAAGCCAGTCGATTTCTTTTGAACACCTCCCATTAGGAGAAGGCGAAATGAAAGTCAAAGCCCGGAGATAATTTAAAATTAGGCTAACTACGTTTATAATCCCGTTGCTTCGCGCCTGATTTGACCAATTTTGTTTCGATTGAGAGAAAATTGGTGGAGGCGAGTAGTGAGTAGGTACATTGTATGAAGTGGTAACGGTTTATTTAATTTTTTGGATTGATTTATTATCAGAATGTTGTAGTAAGTAATTATATCTGATCTAGAGCGCGCGTGGTACTTTTGTTGACTTTGTTAAATAACATCGTGACACAGTTACCGCGCGGAATTCAGTCTTATAAAGATTAACCTGAATACATAGTCAGTTATGCGGTTCCTACATCCATACAGGTGATTTGGTGCAGTGACCTGTCAGGGCTTATAACGGCATGACACAATTGCCGCATTTAAGCAGTCGTCCCACACGTTTGCCTGCAGAGTGAATTTATGTACGGTCAGGCATATAGCGTTGAACTCGTGATCCCGCGAATAATTTAACGCACCTGGCTTTTCTTTCGGAGCACTTCCCCCCAAAAAAAAAGAAAAAAACAACGAAAGCACCGTTTTAAGTACCTTTTTAATAATGCATGTGCCATTTCTGTGAACTGAGACGTTTCGTAATTAGAGACCCACACAATGAACATTGTTACACATATCCAGAGATTCACATCATCATGTTAAACACGTACGAAATGAATTCGTTTCGAAACCAAAGTCGCTCGAAAAATTATATATACTTAATTATGTTCATCACGTAGTTCAAAACAAAAACCTCAACATTAATAATTAAACACCGTATTGAAAGTAATTAAAAAAAGAAGTGTAATGTCTTATAAATAAAATATTATCAAATACCAATAAATTATAAAATAATAATACAGTAAGAGCCGATAAAATTTGTATCCATCAAGGATTAATGCCTAGGCTAAAGCTTGAGGTAATGTTTTCTAGTTATACTCTTCAAAATCAATTGGAAAGATAAGCGTGCGTCGTAAACTTAACCGTCTTCATTTACATTCCTAATTACAGCCGCACACTGCACGTACAAAAATCCCCGGAGATTAATTACACGATTCATCTACGGGGGCACTCCGAGGGGCCTAACAGTAGTAATTACACCGACTCTTTTATCTTGAAGAATTAAAAGCGAATTAATTTGATCGTTCTGGTTTAAAGACGTTAAAGTGGTGGCGATAAATATGACGTGAAATTAAAAAGAAAAATGTAGTGTGAATATTTCAAATACTAATTAAATATACAGGGTATCATCTATTTTGAGAAATCTTTTTCTATAGAACGACGTTTAAATAAGTCACGAACGAATAAAAAAAATTAATAAAGAACAGATATTAATTTGATGGAACAAACAAAAGAGAACTGAGGCAAATAGAATTACACGAAAAGAAAAAAAAGATAGGCGATTTGAACGGGCCGCGGAGATCGAATGAAAATTTAAAAAAAAAAAAAAAACTCGACGAGAGTAGTTTATAGAGTGTCGACTATAGTGTAAAAAAAAACAAAAGACTAACACTGACACTTTTTAAATAATTCTTTTCGTTTTCAAAAGCTTCAGCCAGAAGGCCCCTCATTATTTACCTTCATTGTTTTTGTTTTTATTTTGTCGAATAATTTTTTGACGTTTCGTTCCTGCTTTCTGTTGTTTTTTTTTATTTACTTACATAATTACACATTCTTGGATAAATACTCAATACTTGCAAAAAATCAACACGGTTTTCGACATGATCATTCAACTGAAACTGCTACCATTGATATCTTTCAATACATACAGAATAATTTAGATTCAAACTTATATGTAGTAGGTATCTTTTTTGATTTGTCTAAGGCTTTTGATACCGTTAGACTTGACTTCATATCACAAAAGCTTTTTGCCCTTGGTCTGAGAGAACCAATAAATGATTGGTTAATATCATTTCTCTCACATCGTAGTTATCAAGTAAAAACCGATGGTTCCTACTCAGACCCTTATTATCTCGATTATGGTACACCACAGGGTAGTGTCCTCGGCCCTCTTATTTTTCTATTGTTTATTAATGACTTGCCACATTATATTACTGGTGGCAAAGTTTTTATGTATGCCGATGACACTTCAATTGTGGTTACCGATCAAAACTGGAACTGTACAGTGGAAAAAGTGAAAATTGTCATTGAAGAATTTAGATCATGGTGTCATAAAAATTGTCTTATTATAAACATCGAGAAAACTGTTTGTGTAGAATTTCATTCTAAACATAAAGCATCAAACACAACTTGTTTTAATTTTGATGACATTACCATAAAGTGTTGTAATCAAGTCACTTTTCTTGGAGTAATAGCCGACAAACACTTAGCTTGGGATTATCACACAGACAATCTATGTAAAAAACTCAATAAATTTTATTACGCTATCATACATCTGAAAAAGTCTCTAAATATCTCTTCACTATTGAATGTGTATTATGCTGTCGTATATTCTGCCTTGAATTATAATATAATTATATGGGGACAAGCATCCTCCATTGATAGAGTTTTCATAATACAAAAAAGAATTATCCGATTAATTTTCAATTTGTCACCGCGTACCTCATGCAGAGAAACCTTCACTAAATATAAAATACTCCCACTGGCTTCAATTTATTTATTAAAATTATTAACATTCACGCATAAAAATATACATGAATTTCCGACGTTTGCTAACATTCATAAATACGAAACTAGGAATAAAAATTCCATAGTAAGCATTAAACATGTACATACTTTTTTTGAAAAATCACCTAAATATGCTGGTTCTCATTTTTACAATCTATTGCCAAACAACTTGAAAACAATTAGAGATAATAACATATTTAAGAGGAAATTAAAATCATTTCTGTCTAATAAATCATTTTATTCGATACAAGAGTTTTCGTTCGGGCTGGCATATGGTAACACCTGACCGCGGGTTCATTTCTCCGATTTCATTTTTCATTCTACTGGATTTTGTTATTGTATTTGTATTTTGTTACGCATGTTATTTTTTACTATATTCTATTGTTATTTACATTATTTAATTGTTGTTTTTGTCTTTGACATTTGACTATTTGACGTATTTTGTTACGCATGTTATTTTTTACTACGTTCTATTGTTATTTACATTATTTAATTGTTGTTTTTGTCTTTGATATTTGACTATCCACATGTACTACTTGTACCTGACGTGGTAAAAATAAATACAATACAATAACCCACTTCTTTTGTTTTTGACTTTTCTTCAAGTTTTCTTTTTATTTCCGCAAGTTTTCCATCGTTTCGTTTCTTGCCTTTCATAATTTCTTTATTTGAATTTTCTTTTGATTTTATTTTATGGAATTGTTACAACCAACCAACTTTCGTGTTGGTTTTTTGATCTTGTTTACACTCCGTCGGAGAATCGTTGATCTTCTTTTGTTGTTGGACCACCTTATTTTCAGGTCTCCATGTAATTGTTTTGGCTTCTCTTTTGTTTCTTTTTCTCGAATTATTTTTTCGCACGTATTTCATCGACTCTTTTTATAGTTTCTTCTTTTGTTTTCTTGCCAACTTTATTTAGTCGATCTTCTTTTGTTTTCGGATCGCTTCAATCTTTACATATTCATGTTATTTATTTCGTTTTTCTTTTTTTTTCGTACTTCGTTGACGTAATTTCTTCTTTTGTTTTAGGATAGTTTCATTCTTTACATATTCATGTTATTTGTTTCGTTTTTCTTCTGTTTTTTTTTCGTATTTCGTTGACTGTTTTTGTAATTTCTTGCCAACTCTGTATCGTCGGTCTTCTTTTGTTTTCGGATCGCTTAATTTTTTATGTTTTCGTGTTATTTGTTTCATTTTTTTGTTTGTTTTTGTTGAATGAGTCAGTTTCTTCTTTTGATGAATTAAAATAATTGATGAATTAAAATTAAAAAAAAAAACTATCGGAAAGAATAATTCGATAAAACAAAGCAAAAGTGAATCGAAACAGGCAATATCGAAATACTGAGAGTAAAGTCAACGAGAAACAAATGAATGTCGAGTGTTATTTTCACTTCTGCCTTTCTTTTGTTCGGTTCGTTTTTATTATTGACGCTTCTTCAATTTTTCTTTCCATTTTCAAGAGCTTCCACCAGGAAGCCACCTCATCTTTGCCTTTATTTGAATTTTCTTTTGTTTTTATTTTGTCGAATTATTTTTAGACGTTTCGTGCCTATTGTTGTTTTTTTTTCAATTTACTTATATTCCGTTGGAGAATCTTTGATTTTCTTTTGTTTTCGATACGTTTTCTCTCCATTTTCACCGAAAAGTCGTCTAATTTTTTGCCTTTCCTTGTCTTTTATTTGAAATTTCTTTTGTTTTTATTTCATGAAATTGTTTCAACTAAACCTGTTGATTTTTTCATTTTTTTTTACTTCTTCGGAGAATCTTGATTTTCTTTTACTTTTGGCTCGCCTTAGTCTTCAAGTTTTGTTGTTGTTTGTTTCGCCTTTCTTTTGGTTCTTTTTGCCGAATTAGCTTTTCGTATTTCATCAACTTTTTTTATAGTTTCTTCTTTTGTTTTCGGATCGCTTCGTTCTTCACGCTTTCGTGTCATTTGTTTCGTTTTTCTTTTGTTTCTTTTTCGTATTTCGTTGACTGTTTTTGTAATTTCTTCTTTTGCTTTCTTGCCAACTTTTTATGGTCGATCTTCTTTCGTTTTCGGATCATTTCATTTTTACATTTTCGATGTATTTGTTTCGCCTTTCTTTTGATTCTTTTTGCCGAAATAGCTTTTCGAATTTCGTCAACTCTTTTTATAGTTTCGTCTTTTGTTTTCGGATCGCTTCGTTCTCTACATTTTCATGTTATTTGTTTAGTTTTTCTTTTGTTTCTTTTCGTATTTCGTTGACTGCTTTTGTGGTAATTTCTTCTTTTTTTTCTTGCCAACTTTATTGAGTCGATCTTCTTTTGTATTAGGATCGCTTCGCTCTTTACATATTCATGTTGTTTGTTTCGTTTTTCGTTTGTTTCTTTACATATTCATGTTATTTGTGTCGTTTTTCTTTTTTTTTTTCGTATTACTGTTTTTGTAATTTCTTCTTTTGTTTTCTTCCCAACTTTATTGAGTCGATCTTCTTTTGTTTTAGGATCGCTTCGCTCTTTACTTATTCTTATTGTTAGTTTCGTTTTTCTTTTGTTTCTTTTTCGTGTTTCGTTGACTGTTTTTATAATTTCTTTTTTTGCTTTCTTACCAACTTTTTACCGTCGATCTTCTTTCGTTTTCGAATCATTTCATTTTTTACATTTTCGATTTATTTGCTTTGCCTTTCTTTTGTTTCTTTTTGTCGAAATAGCTTTTCGTATTTCGCCATCTCTTTTTATAGTTTCGTCTTTTGTTTTCGAGTCGCTTCGTTCTCTACATTTTCATGTTATTTGTTTGGTTTTTCTTTTGTTTCTTTTCGTATTTTGTTGACTGCTTTTGTGGTAATTTCTTCTTTTGTTTTCTTGCTAACTTTTGATCGTTTTCGTTTTAGTTTTTGGATCACTTCATTTTTTACATTTTCGTGTTACTTGTTTCGTTTTCCTTTTGTTTCTTTTTGCTGAATCAGTTTTTCGTACTTTATCGGCCCTTTTTATAGTTTCATCTTTTGTTTTCTTGCCAACTTTATTTAGTCGATCTTCTTTTGTTTTCGGATCGCTTCAATCTTTACATATTCATGTTATTTATTTCGTTTTTCTTTTTTTTTTTCGTACTTCGTTGACGTTGTAATTTCTTCTTTTGTTTTCTTGCCAACTTTATTGAGTCGATCTACTTTTGTTTTAGGATCGCTTCGCTCTTTACATGTTCATATTGTTTGTTTCGTTTTTCGTTTGTTTCTTTTTCGTGTTTCGTTGACTGTTTTTGAAATTTCTTCTTTTGTTTTCTTGCCAATTTTTTATGGTCGATCTTCTTTCGTTTTCGGATCATTTCATTTTTTACATTTTCGATTTATTTGCTTCGCCTTTCTTTTGTTTCTCTTTGCCTTAATAGCTTTTCGTATTTCGTCAACTCTTTTTATAGTTTCGTCTTTTGTTTTCAGATCGCTTCGTTCTCTACAGTTTCATGTTATTTGTTTCGTTTTTCTTTTGTTTTTTTTTGTCGAATTAGTAAGTTTCTTCTTTTAAAATTAAAAAAAAGACCGTCACGGAACTGAATATTCTCATGTGTAAAAAAGTGTTTACGAAGCAGGTGCTACTCTTGGAAAATGTTATCAGTGTATGACCCTGCCATTCTGCCAAATGTTTTCGGATGCATACTGTAGTGTTCAGAGGATTCCATGGCGTTCATATTACAAACCCCCACAAGTTAGAACGACTGTAAAGATTGGCTAATAGTAAATCAAGATGTTGAAAGAATTCTTCCAAATTACCATCAGGAGGTCTGTAGGTAAATTTAATCTCGTATTGTGGCCTAAATAATTTATGTAGCTATAAGTAGAATAGCAATTAAATAAGATGATTTAAAGTTCGTTATCTCAAGAAAAACGGTACTACTAATTAATAAACTCCTACGACGTTCCCCATGAACTCGACGATCCTCTATCAAAGTGCAGTCGTGTTATCTATCTCTTTAGGTCAACGGACCAACTTTTGCCCTTTAAACCAGCTCCTCTCTACAGTTTTTTTTCCGGATGTTCTTTCAATTTAAGAAAAAAATGAAATTGATTTAGGCATTCACTAATCGGCATTTGGTACGGTGATGACGCATCCCGCATCCAAACAACCGTTTCCTGCGGTGATTAATGGTGGGCGAAATGTGGGCCGCAAAAAGAAGCCAAATCGAACGTGTTAATACGCATCTCCCTTCTGAGGAAGGATTTTTCTGAAGATCATTGTTGGGACAACGGTACCAACACCAGCTGACGTGTTCGTGACCTCACTCGCGAACGTTAAATATAGCGATACCGTTTTTCATGGACGTACTTTACGAGGATAATTTGCTCTTCAAGCGGCATTAACATATTCACGTCGATGATTTCAATAAAGTAAAAAAAAACCGGCAGCGTATTATACGCTCCGACTGCGTTCTCCATGTGTTTCCGGCCAAGAAACCGCGGCATGTTAACTTCACAACGATAATTCTCCGCAGAAGATAAACTATGATTAACGGTTCTTTTTTATTAGCAATGCATTTTGTAATTACGTGCAACTTTCTTTTTGAAAAAAACTTTTTCTGCCTTTTGTTTGGGAAACAACAGAGGAACGCGGAAACTCCGGTTTATAAGCAATTCACTACAAACCTCCCACAAACATTTTCGCAGATTTCAATAAAGTCCAAAAGATTCCAATTTAATAATTACAGATTCAATTAATTAATAAATTTAATGATATTCACGAGGGTGCACTAACGATCTGCATTTGAACGACTTCGTGAGCGAAACAAACAACTCCGGTAGATCACGTTTGCTTCATTTGGCTCTTAATTAAGTGACCTTTCAAGTCTTATAAAACTGCCTTAACTAGCAAAAGCGAATATGGAGTATTTAATTATGATAATTTACAGTTCCACCATAACGTGGTTTTTTCACCAGGAAAGTGAAGACCTTATGGTAATGGATCAGTTAAAGAAAACTCCAAACATCCCGTTGTATAGTTGGATTAAGCACGAGGCTAGACTTTTCTTTTAGTAATATAACAGAATTACTTTTTCTCCCCCCCCCCGTGAATTTTCTTCTGCATGCAAGCACGTCGTGGTCAGGGTCGGCTGATTTGCAACTGGATTGTTTAAGAGCTTGTGTTTCTTAATAGTACGCGCGTTTTAATTAATTGCTGTTTTCAAGAGTTTTCGCCGAGTCCATCTGCTCTAGAAAATCCAAGCAATTATGTTATTGTGTTAGTAATAAAACCTCCATTCAATTTAATTGTTAATTACTTGCGAGTCGTTCGTTAATACATTCTGCAATACCCGCTTAAAATAGTTTTTGTTTCATATGCGAGCGTTGAAATTTCTTCATAAATTTTCAGATAAAAGTACCCCGAACAGCTTGCTGTGAAAAGTTCGAAAGTATAGGAAAGTTTCTTTTCGTTTCCAAGAAGTCTGTTCCATCTATGAAAGAAAACTAAATTTATTTAGACTACTCGGGATGTCTCGTATCACGACAAGTCTAAAACGCACGCAATTTTAATATCGGGTGCTCTTTTAAATTTGGCGTCGAAGTTGGCCGTGACAAGGTGCTTATCGTGAAGAAATCACGAAAATTCCTTACTATCTTTTTTCGTTTGTTACAATAAACCCCATTCTTAATGTCTTTTTTCGTTTATTACAATAGATCACATTCTTATGTCACCTTATCGTACTGTTAAGTTCGAAACCTCGAAAGCAAGGTTAGGAATAGCAAATTTAAATGTCAAATTGTCAACTGTCATGATGCTGATGATTCATAATTAAATTTTCACTGCCAATTTCGAAGCCAAATTAAAAAAAAAGCTCTTTAGAGTTAGATTCTTCGATGGACCATGAGAAAATCAGATACCAATAGACATTTCATTTGCTATTTTTGATTACTGGCTGATTGGTTCTGTAAAAGGAAAATAATTTATTTGAACTACGCGGGATGCCTCATACCACGACAAATCTAAAACGCGCGCAATTTTAATATTCCTGCAAAAGTACGTGTGCTTTTTGTCCTTTGTCAGATCACGATTGCATCTTTGGTGATATTATTATCGAACCGGAATGTTCAAATCCAGTATTTCGTTTGTGCCGTAATTATAAAAACATCAATATAGACGACTTTGACAAAGATCTATATCTGTTACCACTGCATTTAATTTTTAGAATTGATGATGTCGAGCAAAAAGTTAATTTCTTGAGCAATTGCATCTTAGATCTCTTCAACCGCCATGCACCGCTAAAAATTTGCAAACTTGCTAAACCATATACACCATGGCTGACTGATAACTTAAAATTACTCATGTCATTGAGGGACAAAGCAAAAGCCAGGTACAGAAGAACCAAACTTCAGCAGCATTGGAATTACTATAAATCTTTAAGGAATCTAACCACATTTACATTTAATAAAGAGCGAAAAGCATACTTTGATTACATTTCCAAACACTTTAGCAGCAAATTCCTGTGGAAAGAACTTAACCATATAAAGGTAAAAAAAAATAAAGAAGATTTGATACCAGATCATCTTATGAATGTAGATGCAATTAATGACTTTTATGTTAATAGCTCTTCTCAGAATAGCTCTCAATGTAGGACCAATCGATATAAAAATCAAACAAAAAATTCAAGCGTTCTTTTTCATTTTCATCTCGTAGATACTCTTACAATAACTAAAATACTAAACAGTTTCAAGTCTAATGCTGCTGGAGGTGATGGGATAGATATTAGAATGATTAAACTTTGCTCTCCTTACATAATTCCACACATAACACATATAGTCAATTCTTGTATCATTGAAGGTACTTTTCCTTTTTCATGGAAGCAAGCTGTAGTGCGGCCGTTACCTAAAGTAAAACTACCACAACAGTATAAAGATTTACGGCCAATAAGCTTCCTTCCTGTTCTCTCGAAGATATTGGAAAAGGTTCTGAATAATCAATTGAAAAAATTTATGGATGACAATCATATTCTTCCTGATATTCAGTCGGGATTTAGATCTGGTTTTAGCTGCACAACTGCGCTTCTAAACGTTACTGACGACTTGCTAACCAACTGTGATCGAGGAAACGTCACTGCACTTATATTACTTGATTACAGCAAGGCCTTTGATACTGTTAATCATGAGACACTTATTTCATTACTATCATATCTTGGCCTTTCCTCTAGTGCACTTACTTTAATGCAGAGTTATTTGCGGGATCGTACACAGGTGGTCAAGTTAGATACATCTATTTCAAGTTCTCTGTCTGTTTCGCAAGGAGTCCCTCAAGGATCCATTCTTGCCCCTACACTCTTTTCAATTTACACTTCAAATTTTCCTGCTGTCCTTAAATATTGTCAAGCACACGTTTATGCTGATGATACTCAGCTGTATATTAGTTTTCATCCTTCTGCTTGGCAACAAGCCGTATCTAATATTAATGCCGATTTAAGTTGTATAGCTGATATTTCACGTGAACATTCTCTTAATATAAATCCGGATAAATCCAAAGTTATCCTGCTCGGTAATACGGAGATATGTAGAACTTTGGGGAACCTTATTAATTTAAAAATCAATAACACTAAAATTCCCATTGTCTCCGATTCTAAAAATCTTGGTCTAATGTTAGACAATTCTTTCAGATATAGACAACATATTACAAAATGTATTAGTAATGCATATCTCAGTCTCAAGAGTTTATTCCCACATAGATCATATCTTAATATTGATTTAAAAAAGAAACTTTGTGAGGCTTTTGTTATGTCCCAATTTACATTCTGTGCTCCAGTCTATCATGCTGCTATTGACAAATTAACAAGCTATCGTATTCAAAAAATACAAAACTCGTGTTTGAGGTTCATATATGGTATAAGAAAATATCAGCACATATCACATAAACTTGCTGAAGCAGGCTGGCTGACAATGTACAACAGAAGAGAATTACAAACTATATGTCTATATCACAAAATATTAATATATCGTTCTCCGCCTTATTTATATAATAAAATTAGATTTCGTTCGGATGTTCACAATATTACAACCAGATTCAGAGGATTAATTTCACCCCCCCATCACACAACTACACTTTTTGAAAGGTCTTTTTCTTATCAAATATACAGTAAATATAATGAATTATCTGATGAAATCAAGTCTCTTAAACTGACCCTTTTTAAAATAAAGCTCCGTTCAAGATTATTTAATAAACAATGTGTGGCATTAGAGTAAACGAAATATATTATCCCTCAGAGCATTTGTAAACATGCAATCTACTTTATGTTCTATGTATGTATATCGCAGAATATTAGTTAAGTTTTTTTTTTTAGGCAATTTAGTACTTGTATTACGTTTATATATTTCAAGGCTTAGGTGGTAGAACAGGCTATAGGGCAACCTATATACTGAACCTCACCTTGTGGTTGCAAACAAACATTTAGTTAAAAAATTATAGTTTTTCAGTATTCATGTAAATGACCTTTGTTATGCAATAAAGACAATTTATTATTATTATTATTATATTAAAATTGTACGCGTTTTAGATTCTTCGATTGATTATGAGAATACCAACAAGAAGCATAAAAAAGTATAAAAAGTATAAGTATAAAAAATATTTAATTGCACAGCTGATTGCTTCTATAAAAAAGAAATAAATTTATTTAAACTGTACGAGATGCCTCATACCACGACAAATCCAAAAGGCGCGCAATTTTAATATTCTTGCCAGATACCTAAGCTTTTCGGGCGCATACTAGCATAAAATAAATCATAAGAAGTACCAACTTCCATTTCAACAAAAATAATATAGCTCAAGTAAAGAACGGGATGGAATGAAAAATGTAAAAAAAATAATTTCTTTAAATTATGCGGAATGCCTCATATCACGACAAACCCAAAACGCGCGCGATTTAATATAAAAAAATCAAATACCAACAAACAATAAACTGTAAGAAGCACCTACTTCCAATTAAAAAACAATAATGAAGCTCAAGTAAAGAACCGGTTGGATATGACAAAAAAAATCTAAAAAAAAATTTAATTATGCGGGATGTCTCATATCACGACAAATCCAAAACGCGCGCGATTTTAATATATCTTCGAAACTATGTTAACAAAAAATAAACTATAAGAAGTACGAATAAAACTAAGAAAGATCAAGTAAGCTCAGTTTTCTTGTGTACCTTCTTTTTGAAAACCGACGATCTTCTTTTGTTTTCTGTTTTTTTAAACATAATTCTAACCTCACCGTTGTTTGTTTCAGCTTTCTTTTGTATCTTTTTTTTTGGATTAACCACTTTATTCTTTTGCTTTGCGTTAGTTTTTTGTTTTTTCAACAATTCATTCTTCTTTTGATTACTTGGGTCTTTTGTTTTCCGTCCAAGGAAAACCGTCGATCTTCTTTTGTGTTCTGTTCTTTTAACCTCACCTAACCTCATTGTTTGTTTCCGCTTTCTTTTGTTTTTTTTTTTTTAATTAATTGCATTATTCTTTTGTCTCGTGTTAGACTTTTGTCCGACAATTCGCTATTCGTTTGATTACTGGTAGTCTTTTGTTTCTCCCTCCGTTAAAAATCGTAGATCTTCTTTTGTTTTCTGTTTCGTCTTTAATCTAATTCTAACCTCATTGTAGTTCGTTTCAGTTTTCTTTTATGTATTCTTTTTAAATTAACCACCACATTATTCTTTTACCTTGTCTTAGTCTTTTGGTTTTCCAACGATTCCTTCTTCTTTCGATTACTGGTAGTCTCTTGTTTTTCCGCTCGACGAAAATCGTCGATCTTCTTTTGTTTTCTGTTTTCCTTTTAAATCTAATTCTAACCTCGTTGTTGTTTGTCTCAGTTTTCTTTTGTATCTTCTTTTTGATACAAAAGAATTACATTACTACATTAAGTTATTATTTTGAGTTTTGTGTTAGTCTTTTGATTTTCCAACAATTCATTCTTCTTTTGATTACTGATGGTCTTTTGTTTTTTCGCTCGACGAAAACCGTCGATCTTCTTTTGTTTTCTGTTTTTATAATTTTAAGCTCACTGTCTTTTGTTTCTTCTTTTTGAATTAACCACATTACATTACTTTATTCTTTTATGTCTTGTGTTGGTCTTTTGATTTTTCAACTATTCGATTTTTCTTTTGATTACTGCTGCGATTTTAATATATCTGCGTAAATATGTGAGCTTTTCATACCGGAATATTAAAATTGCGAGCGTTTTACATTCTTCGATGGAGAATCCAAAAATTAAATACCGACAAATAATAAACTGTGAGAGGTACTAACTTACACTAACAAACCTCAAGTGAAGAACTCGAAGGATATCATAAAATTAAAAATCTAAAACGGATAAATTTATTTAAAATATGCGGGATGCCTCATATCACGACAAATCCAAAACGCGTGCGATTTTAATATATCTTCATAAATATGTTAGCACGAGAAAATCAAATACTAACAAAAAATTAACTGTAAGAGGTACAAACAAAACTAGCAAAGCTCAAGTAAAAAACCGATGGATGGATAAAAAATTAAATTATGCGGGATGCCTCATATCACGACAAATCCAAAACCCGCACGATTTTAATATATCTTCATAAGTAGGTTAGCTTTTCATACAGTAATATTAAAATTGCACGCCCTTTGGATTCTTCGATGGAGCACCAGAGAAATACCAACCAAAATTAAACTATAAAACTATGAAATCACTGAAGAAAATAAAACCTCAAAAAATAATAAGAGGAAATCGTTGAAAAAACAAAAAAAATCAATTAGTATCCTTATGTACAATTTATAATTATTAAGAGGAGCATCTGTTATGGGTATCTTTATTAAAAGCCGGAAAAAGGAAATTAAAAATTACAGGCGACGGTGTTACACACAAAAAGAGAAAAAAGAAATTGTTGCCTGCCATAAAGTGAATTTGAAAGGCAATGACCGACATGAAAAAATCACACCAGCATATTGTGTGAGATCTATTAAAAGATAACACATAAATCTATTAACAAATGACTTTCATCATCCGGCTCACTAGCAAGAAAACATAAAAAAAGCAGGAATTTAACTATGCAAGGTTTTATCATTATTTTCTATACGGTACATCAGTCGTAAATTTAACTTGTAACTAGTTTGATAACTTGTAGATATCTTTGGGTTAATTGCCCGAACGCTTCCTCCTCGCAGTGCATAAAATTAATAATTTCTCAGCGAGCTCCAGTTCATTTCATGCATACTCTAAATGGGCAAGCATTTTTAGCAACCGTGGGAAGACGTGATTTAAACGTATGCACATAATTGTGCATTCTGAGCACACACAAAAGATTGCGCAGAGGAATGCGAACTGATTTTTTCGAAACCGGCCCAGAAAACATCTCACTTCGCTTAGGAAATGCTTAGAATGTATTTAAACTCTTTTAATTTGTTTCCAGTCAACAACCGGCTGTAATTAAAACGATTTAATTTGAAATCATGAAATTATTAATATAGTACAGGAGACCAGGTCTATATGTAGATATATATTTTTTTCTTAATTAACCGAACTAGCACTATCTTTTGGGTGAAAGCAGAACTTCTTTAATCGAGTTTCATTTGTTTGAAATTCAGTTTTTTCAAGGAGAAACGAAAACTTTTTTTGAATTATTTGGAACCTTTGATTAACATTGATTGCCCAGCTCAATCTATAAACATAAAATGTAAGTTTCCTGTTGTAATGTTATTATAATAAAAACTTACGGTTTTTTTTAATGATATGCTCAGTCAGCATACATAATGTCCCCACAAAAAAAAAACTGTATGTATAAATGAGTTGCCATAATCTTCGCAATTTCGCCATTCAAAAATGCGGAACTGATTCCTACCGATCTCATTTAAACGTGATGAGGTTATTGCCGCCTCAACGATATCATTCGTTCTCTTCGCAACGATAATTATTTTCTAACTGTTATATTTTACGCGGCGAGGAAAACGGGACGTTGCAAAATTTATAGATTTTCTTCTGCTTAATTTTCGAATAAATCTTGCATTTATGAAATGCGTACGTACGTGTTAATTCTGGAATTTGTTGGGAGTTGTAATTAGCAAGGAATTATGGTCAGGTAGGTAGTTACTTATGAACCAGGTTTTGTTATTTATGATGAGAATTGCGCTAATGTGGCCTGGCTCTTCGAGTCAGACCAGAAGTACTTTGTATGTGCGAGAAGTCGTCGAATGAATATTCTGCAACGTTAAGTAGTCGTAATATATAAACTCAGATCTTTAATTAACACATTAATATTTTATGTATAAATATATTAATGTCTTCAGTCTTGGTCTATACAAGTAACATACAATTCAAGGCAACAACTTCACACGATTAAAAAAAATACATACAAACGAAATCAAAGAATAACTTCAGTTTTCTTGCGTTTTTCGTTCATCTTTTGTTTCATTTTCTTACTAATTTCGTTTATAGTTTCTTCTCTTGATGGTTGGTAGCGTTTTGTTTTTCCGCTCGATAACTTCTTTTGCTTTCTGTTTTTCCAAACCTAATTCTAACCTCACTGTTGTTTGTTTCAGTGTACTTTGTTCTTCTTTTGGATTAATCACACAACGTTATGTCTTATGTTGGTCTTTTGATTTTCCCCCACAATTCGTTCTTCTTTTGATTGCTGGTAGTCTGTTGTTTTCTGCCCGATGAAAATTGTCGACCTTCTTTTGTTTTCTGTTTTTCTAAATCTGATTCTAAATCTGATTCTCGTTGTTGTTTGTTTCAGTTTACTTTTGTGTCTTTTTTTTATGAATCACATTGTATCTTGTGTCAGTCTTTTGATTTTCCAACTATTTTTTAATTTTGTTATTCGCATTTCGGCTCTCTTTTGTTTATTTCCGTCGATTTCTTTTGCACTTGCAGCTTTTCTCTTTTCATATTTGATGAGTTCCCAATTAGAGTCTCATTCTTCCATTCCTGCGTTTCTCGTTCATATTTCGTTCTTCGATGTTGTTTGTTTAATTTAATTTTTTTTTTGGGAATAAGATTTTTGTTTTAACTTTACCTTCAGTTTCTTCTTTTCATTTTGTTTTTCTACCCGCTGAAAACCGTCGATTTTCTTTTGTTTTCTGCTTTTTTGAAACCTAATTCTAACCTCATCGTTGTTTGCTTGTTTTGCTAACCACTTTACATTTACATTATTCTTTTGTTTTGTGTTAGTCCTTTGATTTTCCAACAATTCGTTCTTCTTTTGGTTACTGATAGTCTTTTGTTTTTTCGTTTGACGGAAACCGTTGATCTTCTTTTGTTTTCTGTTTTTGTTTTATTTTAAGTTCACTGTCGCTTGTTTCAGTTTTCTTTTGTATCTTCTTTTGTTTGAAAAAGCAGATACTCTCACAAACACTTGACAGTTGATTGAGTTTTATATTTTTATGAACAAACGAAACGTATTTCAATTCCTGTTTTCTGAATTTATTAAACAATTGATCGTCTTTTGTTTGAAAACGAGGTTATTCTCATAAACGCTTGCTTTTATTATTTTTTTACGAACAAACAAGACGTCCAACGACTAACTTTCAAATCGTTGACCATTTTCTTTTATTTCCTACGAGTTTGTTAAACAGTTGATTGTCTTTTGTTTGTTATCCTCACAAACACTTGACAGTTGATTGAGTTTTGTTTTTTTATGAACAAACGAAACGTCTGACTGTTTTTTTTAATTTTGTTGTTGTTGAATTTTTTTAATGAAGAAACGAAACATCCAAATCGTCGACCATTTCTTGTTTCCTACACATGCTGAACAATGCTGAACAATCGATCGTTTTTTGTTTGAAAACGAGGTTATTCTCATAAACACTTGATAGTTGATAGTGTTTTATTATTAAATTTTTAACAAAGAAACAAAATGTTCAAAACGTATTTCATTTTTTGTTTCCTGCATTTGTTAAATAATTGATCGTCTTTTGTTTGAAAAGGCAGATACTCTCACAAACACTTGACAGTTGATTGTGTTTTATTTTTATTTTTTTGAACAAACGAAACATCCAAATCGTTGACCGTTTTTTGTTTTGTTGTTGTTCGAATTTTTTAATGAAAAAACGAAACATCGTTTTAACATCGACCATTTTTTGTTTCCTGTACAACATGCTGAAGAATCGATCGTCTCTTGTTTGAAAACGACATTGCATTGGTTAAACAAACGATCATCGTTTGTGTGAAAACGCGATTATTCTCACAAACATTTCATTGTTGATCGTATTTTGTTATTATTATCTTTCTTTCTATGAACAAACGAAACGTTCAAATCGTCAAACCGTTTTTTGTTTTGTTGTTGTTTTTTTCTTAAAGAAGAAACGTCCAAATCGTCGATCATTTCTTGTTTTGTTGCTTTTTTTTTAATGAAGGAACCAAACTTTCAAATTGTTGACCATTTTTTTGTTTCCTACGACTTTCTTAAACTGTCTTTTGTTTATTATTTTCACAAACACTTGACAGTTGATCAGACCATTTTGTTTTTTACAATTGATTGTCTTTTGTTTGGAAATACGTTTATTCGTACAAACACTTTGATTGTGTTTTGTTTTTCTTATGAACAAACGAAACGCGGTTAATCACTTGATTAGTTGATTGTGTTTTATTTCTTTTTATGAAGAAATCGTTGACCGGTTTTTGTTTTGTTGTTTTCTTTTTTTAATGAAGAAACGTCCACATTGTCGATCATTTCTTGTTTTGTTGTTTTTCTTAATGTAGGAACCTAACTTTCAAATTACTGACCATTTTTTTTTGTTTCCAACGAGTTTATTAAACAACTGATTGTCTTTTGTTCGTTATTCTCACAAACACTTGACAGTTGATTGTTTATGTTTTTGGTGTTGTTTTGTTTTGTTGTTTTTTTTTAATGAACAAACGAAACATCCAAACCGTCGTCAGTTTTTTGTTGCTGAACAATCGATCGTCTTTTGTTTGAAAACGCAGTTATTCTCACAAACACTTGACAATTGATCGTGTTTTGTTATTATTATCTTTCTTTTTATGAACAAATGAAACGTCGAAATCGTCGACCATTTTTTGTTTTGTTGTTTTTTCTTTTTATTGAAGAAACGTCTAAATCGTCGATCATTTCTTCTTTTGTTGGGTTTTTCAAACCACCGACCGTTTTTTTACATATTTACAGTTTTATTGCGCCTTTGCTTTGTTTTTGTGTTTTTTTTTTTTTTTGAATTCCGAATTACCAAACTAATTTTACCCAGAAATGTCATTTTTACATTTATAATCCCCTTGTAATGAGCATCTTCTCTTCTGTAGCGTCTTCTTTTCTTGTTTATTTCTTCATGTCTTGACCCTTACATATTATATACAGTGTGATTTTTAATGACTGAGTATCTATTCAATTTACTGCCATATTTATGTTGGTAACACTCATGTTTGTCGTTTTTCTTCTGATGTAGGGGATGTAATAGTAAAACGAAAACAAGTAAAACCAAACAAAATTTAACGTTTAATAATCAATAATTGTTCATCGCAGCCACACTTAAAACGTGAAGTACACTAAAAACTATGGCGCCAAATTCAAAGGTACACCATTCGCACAAATATTTATTTAAAAGGATCGATCCTTATAAGGGACTAGGTGTTCTCAATTGCGAGCGTGGGTGTTTACATGAAATTCTTATTATGCATCGGGATCTAAGAGGTTAGAGAGTCCGCGGCGGTCAACCTAGTGCAGTGAACTTTCTTCATTGTCATGCTACTTACTACCAGCCTAATAGACATGTGGGATAAATCTGCTGTGCAAATATTAATAATACGGATCGATCAAAACTGCTTTTTCATGCACCCCTGACTAATTAGTAATTTGTTGGGGGGAGAAAAAAAATTAATGAACATGATGGTGGAACGGTTTCATTATCATCGAAATATAATCGTTATTCCCGCAACGTTAAACATGAAAGTAAGACTTGCGAGATCTCAAACTTGATAACTGATTAATAAATACCTAACAATGGAGCTGATATACATACACATTCACATTCACATTCAGAAAACTGATTGTGTGAGCAACAGCGAAAGTGCTTCCTCATTACTTGATCACTTGAAAAATCTGCGCGCAGAATTTGTTTTTATGGTGGAGTTATCAGGCGATCTCATGGATAAAATTGAACCAGAGGAAAACGCGCGGTAATATAAATGGAAAATTGTAGTTGCGTTGTGATTACTGATGTTATCTGCTACGTTGAGATTAATCATTATGAAACTTGTCTGTATACATTTTGAAAACGGGGGGAAGGAGTTGACTTGTCAATCATACCTGACGTATGCATCCAACGTTGGAGGAAATTACTTTTACCCGATACGAAATTACGTTTTCCACCACGGCATTCTTTCGAAATAACAAAAGAGTAAATTATAGAAATATTTTAATTCATAGAGAAATGAGATGATATAAACTGAAGCCTTTTATACTCGAGCGAATGCCCTGCGGGAAAATAAAATCTAAACCAGAGTAATTGACGCATTTTATCTTAAGTACACTTGCAAACAGAGAGAGGAAAAAAAGTTCACGCTTATTAAAAAGTGAATCGTTGAATATTAATTTCGCACGAGAAGATGGTCGGCCTACCCATCAAGGCCGTTCGCAATACTTCTTTTTAACTACCGCTCTTCGGGCAATAGTAGTTAGTTTCGCTAATTCCGACCACTGCGTGTTATAATAACAGGGAGCGACGCGACGCAACGAAACCGATATTGTCGGGACGGGTTTTTGTTGCCCCAGTAAAAGAGATAAATGGTGGTCATTTTTGCAGCAACCAAGCTCTCATCGTTAACATTCATCCTCCGGCTGTTGTTGATCCTCCTTTGGCAAGGTTTCATTCAGCCATGCTAATTTTAGAACGTAATGACTTTTCAGAGTTAATTATAACGTACGTGATTTAATTTACGACGGGAACGAATTGCTTTTCTATTGTTGAAACGGTAAAAGTAGTCATTTTTTCGTGAATATTCACAAAATTCTAGAACAGTCCTAGAACCATCAGGAGTATGCGCATAACAAAAAGACCGCACACTCCTGATGGCTCTAGAATGGTTCTCCTAGCACAGTCCTTGCGAGATTCCAGCGTCACATGTACCCAAACGTTTTTAAAATCTTAGGGGTTGTGATGGTCCAACAATATTTTGGTGTTAGTTGTACACTTGTCCTTCCCCTGCCTTGCACACTGAAAAAATGAGAGTAGTAAATTTAACAAAATAGTTAGTATTGACTTTTTTGCATTGTTTCAATAAAAATATAATTCACCGAATGAAAAATACCTTTAACTGAATTCTAATGAAATGTTAAATGAAATAATATGTGAAGCAAGACATTATTGCGTTGGGACGAAATTGTCATATTAGTGAAAGAAAAATAATATCGCATTAAAGAGACAAAATCTTTTTCGCTAATTCAAATCAAATATCGTATTCATTCAATCGAAAATGCATTAAGTGAAAACAAAAATTGCTTGTCTCAATTGTATTGACTATTAAGTCAAAACTTAAAAGAATTGGATGTTGTGCTCTCAATTCGTTTGAAATAATCATCTTTCTTGTAGAACGAAATAATGTGATGATTGACGCAAATTATTATTATGCCTTGATTCAATCGTAACGACATGGGAATCACCGCTCGTTTGTCACGTAATGCGCAGTTGCGTACGCACTTAACGTTGTTTCGGCAGTTATGGTGCAAGTCTGAAGCAAAGTTTTATAAAGTAAGAAAAGTGATAGGTAAGATAATTAAGTAGTTTACATTAAAAATATTTCATATAAAAACAATATGATTTTATGTAATCTTATAGAAATGGACAATAGTGTTAGCGTAGCCAGTTTATTAGAAACGTGGGGCTTTAGCAACTATGTCGCCATTTTTCAAGGTAATTATAAATATTTTATTTGCATCATACAGTGTACAAATCTAAAATTTAAGTGACCTGTATTTAGTATACAGTCATAGTTTATTAATGACTTTTCAATGAAATGTAATGCTTATATTGAGTGCAAAATTTCGCTTTTTAATATTCTAGCGAAGTGATTCAGAATTATTTTATATGTATATTTTAATAAATTATTTGGCGAAATTAGTTTTACATCTTCAGGAACAAAAAGATAAGAAGCAATATGTTTATTATGGATGAATACACATAAAAATTGTTGAGTAAATAAATTAAATAATTACTCTGTGAAACATTGTATGAAAATATATCTCAATATAATTTATTAAAACTCTTTAAATTATTGAAGAAAATGAAATTGATCTTGAAGCGTTGTTGGAACTAGAATATGAAGGACTAAAGGATTTAATAAATAAAGTTGGCCCTAGAACTAAATTTTATACAAAGCTCAAGGAATTTCAAAGTTTGCAAAAGGCACCAATTGTGGTAGCATCAGATACATCATCGACAGATGACAGCGTAAGTTTATTTGTATAATACATAATTGTAAGTTATATTTGTATGTTTCTAATTTTTCCAGTTCTTACTGTCACCTAAACCTAATAGATTGGAAGAACAAATAAATGTTTTATGTGCTGAAAATGCAGAATCTTCATATTCTGGCGCAGATTCATTAAATTTGCAACAGGAGGCAAGTATTAATGTTGCATTTAAAACTGCTACTGCTAGGCAATATGCCTTTTGTGGAGCAGAAGGTTTAGAAAAGGCAATGCGTGATTCCTACCATTTAAATTTGGAGACATTTTTAAATTTAAATACCCAAGGAAAATATGTTTTACATCAATATAAAAAGAATAAAAATTTAACTACAAAATCAAGAAACATTTTAGTAGATTTATTGGTAAATGGAATCTTATCTGAAGATAGGTGAGTTTTGAAAAGGTTTATTTAACTACACATTTCATAATTGAAAAATGCAATAGTATGGACAAGGCTCATTTAGTATACAAAACAGATTCTGCCTACAAGTTAGAAATTCCAATAAATCTATTTTATCTCTTTCAGAAGTGTAATTTCATTAGATTTTCAAATATTAGCAGAAAAAATTTGTACTTTTTTTGAAAATGAAAAAAAAGAGACTTACTACATCCCAAGAGTAACATATGAAGATGGTTACACAAGAAAAACATCTTGTGCCAAAGGCAAATTGATTGATAAATATCGGAATCTCAAACGACTTTATAACACTGTAATAAAACATACAGAAGTACTTGATGGAAAAGAGAATACAACATCCACAGTTACAGGTAATATTTTACAGAATGTAAATCTATATATAGGTATTTAAACTTTAAATAAAAGTTTGTCAATAATTGTGGAAGTAGCAAGAGAAGAATTTAAAAATTAAAGTTTTTTTCCAATCGTTTACCCTGGAGTACCCTGGAGTATACTACAGGGTGATTGGTTAGCCTCTTTACAAATTTTGGCAAATGAAAGTAGATATAATTTTATTCTATCAACTCAACATAGGTCCGATTAAGTAATTAATAAAGCACGATGTCATAACAACTTTTGTTTTTAATGTTTTGTTAAATACTGGCTGTCAATTTTTTTTTGTTTTGAAATACCTTTAAATCGCTAAAACTTCTAAACAAAACTAAATCGGGCCTATGTTGATAGGGATGTCTTTTTCATAAAATTAGATGTACTTTAATTTACCAAAGTTTGTAAAGAAGCTAATGAATCATTCGGTACATTAAATATTAATCAATTAAGTCTTCTAGCTGATATGGAACTCAGTGCAACGTGGTTATTGCACAATTTTGAACCATGGGATATAGTAATACAACATTGGCAAAATACGTTCGAAATTCGACGAAATACTGACACCAGTACTATACAATTGTTTTTCTTAAAATGGCCAGTAATGAAACAAAAAAAAGCATTAACTCTGGTAAAATTTACTTTCATTGAATTTAATTTATATTTGAAAAAAAAAATCATTTATAGATTGAACTGGACTTCATGAAAATGTATCCAAATAAATCCATGAATTTATACATAAATTGGGAAAAATTTTTTACAACGCTTCTATCTAAAAAGACTAAAAACGACAAACGAACTGATGAACTTATTGCCTATTTATCGATGGATATATCAGAAAGTAGGTAATGTCATATTTTATTATTCTTATAATATTTTTGTTCTTAGACAGCAGACGAGCTATTGAAATCATGCTTTTGTCCACATTATTTCCGCCAAGGGGAAGAGTAAAAAAAAGGTCCGACGAAAATAAATATTGGAAACCCAGTATTGCTGAGTGTCAAGCCAGCATTATAAATCATGTATTAGTAAGCACGTTATTTTTCTATAAAATTATTAATATTTTGCACAGTTATTTTTTTCCTTCATATTGTTTCTTTGATATTATATATATACATACACACCACGTGATTTTTTAAACTTTTTATCAACTCTTGCCAAGAAATATGGACGGCATGTCTTATGTTTACTGTAAAACAGTATCAAGTAGTGCAATGATTCATATTTCATGGGCAAGACTTAATAAAAAATTTTAAAAATCACGTGATATATGTATACATATACGTGTGCGTGTCCATACATAAACATGTTCATCTGGTATCTTGTTACATGATATCTTTTAAACTAAGCTCTTAAAATTGATTTGCATTGTGAGATAAATTTTTTAGAGTAATTTTTAAATATTTTTGTCAACTGCTGCCATGGAATTCGGATGGCATCTCTTAGCTTTACTGCAAAATAGCTTAAAGGAGTGCAATGACTTACTTATCACCTTAGCTAAGAAAGCCGTCCAGATTTTATGGCAAGAATTGATAAAAAAAAATTAAAATCACTAAGTATAAACTAGAACGTATTTTTTTGCAGGTTCCTGGTGATATAGAAATTTTTATAGAAAATAATATAAAAAAACTTGAAAGATTAAAGGCAGCAGCTCATCCTTATATTTTAGTAGTGGGCTCTCAAATAACGGATATTCAGGAAATATATGTTATTATACATGAAAATATTTATCCAGCCACTTCTGTAAACCAAGCTTTGGACATTATGTTTAAAACATATCATGTTGTCCGCATGGATTACCCAAGTGAATCCCAACATATTTGGATGCTGTTACAACGCGTGGTATACGAACTTGTAACAAAATGGGACAAATTAATTCCTTATGTATTAACGGAAGTTGGTGAATTTAAAACAGGAAATTTATAAGTGATAGATTTTGCTTGATACATATACATACAATTGCTTCTTTTGATCACTAAATATGATTTTCTGCCCCTTCTGTAGTGTAAGTTGCAGTTCCTTAAAATTATTGTCTGCACATTATAAATTAAAACATAATTTGAATTCTCAAAAAATTGCCTGTAAGCAAAAGAGTTGCTACAGAACGTTCCACACTTTCTTTTCATACAAAAAGCATTTAGCAACAAAACATCAGAATGATATTTTACAAGATAATAGAATAAGTATTAGTAACTCAAGTTCACAAATACATGAAGTTACTTTAAGTGATGACAATTCAGGTAAACGTGAAAAGATTGAAGATGTAAATGATACTTTAAATTTGAATTTTAAAAGAGCGTTGAAAGATTCAACTGTATCATTTATATCTCAATTATATAGTAATTATTCTCTGCCTCGGTCAGTTATTCAAAATATTATCACAGATGTAACGAATTTAATTTCCGGATTAGTTAACATTTTAGAGCAAAAAATAATTCCTTACATTTCTGAAACTAATTCTGAGATATCAGAAATATTGTTATTACTTAAAAACCCTTTCCAAGATTTACATTCTGAACATCTACGATTAAAGTATTTTGAAACATGTAAAACTTTCATACCTGTCAAAAATATTAAAATTGGACAAAGAACAAACGATACAAAGAAAAACAATACAACTATGTTAGAAGTGGTAGACTGTTATGTACAGCATATTCCTTTAAGTGAAACATTAAAACCATTTCTAGAAATACCTTCGGTTTATGAAACTATTGAATCATATGTAACTTGTAATTTAAAATCTGATAGTGAAATAATATCAAATGTAATGCAAAGTCAAATATGGACAGATACAAAAAAAGACTTTAATAAAAAAATAATATACCCACTCTACTTATATTTTGACGATTTTGAGGTTGCAAATCCGTTAGGAAGTCATGCTGGCTATTATAAAGTAGGTGTTGTTTATTTTACCTTAGCTTGTTTACCACCGGAATGTGCATCCCAAGTTAATAACATATTTTTGGGAAATATTCACTACTCCGAAGATCGTAAAATATTTGGAAATTCTTTGATTTTTAGAAAATTGATAGACGATTGCATTGAACTCTATGAAAACGGTGTTACTATTAAGACAAAAAGCGGTACAAAACAAGTTCATTTTGTCGTCGTACATGTGTTAGGCGATAATCTTGGACTAAATTCCATTCTGGGATTTACTGAAAGTTTTTCAAGTAATTATTTCTGTAGATTTTGTACATGTAATAAAGTCATCACACAAAGTCAAGTTGCAGAAAAAGAAGTTTCAATTAGAACAATTCATAATTATAATGAAAATCTGTTAGATTTTTCCAATGGCATTAAAGAAAACTCAGTTTTTAATTCTCTTCCCACATATCATGTAATTGCAAATGCTACGTGTGACATAATGCATGATATTTATGAAGGGGTGTGTCGTTACGATTTAGGGAATATATTGTATCAACTTATTTGTGTAGATAAATATTTTGATCTTAAAACTCTTAATAGCAGATTAAGATATTTTCATTTTGACACATCAGAAAATAAACCACCACTCATTAAAAATACCCACATACAGAAAAAATATATTATTATGTCGTGTTCTGAAATGAAAAATTTAACAAAATATTTAGGGATTATTATTGGTGACTTTGTACCTGAAAGTTGTAATTATTGGAAAATTTACTTATTGCTATGTAAAATTATAAACATAATTGAAAGCAGTGAAGTATTACTTCAATATTGTAATTTACTGGAATCGTTTATTCAAGAGCATCATGAATTATATATCCAATATTTCGGCACTCTGAAACCAAAACATCACATTATGGTTCATTATCCCAGACTTCTTAAACGAGTAGGACCTTTGAAAAACATTACTAGTATTAGATATGAAGCTCGTCATAAAAATTTGAAGTCGGTCGCTAATAATGTAACTTCCAGAAGAAATATTACTTATACATTAGCTGTAAAAAATCAAATGGTTTTCTGTAGCAGAATTTTATCTGGTGTGGGTATACTTCATGAAAAGGAATTTGGTCCAGAAAATAATTTGTTTTTCAGAAATTCTTTGGCATACAATATTTTTGTCAAGCAATACACTGCAGAAGTAGCAGAAAATTGTTGTGCTCCTAGTTGGGTAAAAATACATGGAAGTAAATTTTCTCTTGGATCATTACTTATTTTAAATTTTAATGACATCTTTCCATGTTTTGGGGAACTTGACTTAATTTTAATTTATAAGAAAAATGTATATTTTTCAATAAACTAAAATTTTTTAAGGTACAGAGTTCTGATGAAGCCCAATAAGGCCGAAATACATGTATAAACTCTTTCCTAGCACTTTCTATACTGCCAGTTACACAATTTTAATTAATTTTCGTATATTTTGTAGTTAAGGAGAAACAAACTTTATGTTTATTAGAGCATTTGCAAGCATATGAAATTGCTGATACTGATAATATTAACAGTTTCCTTTATAATGATTTATATTCATATAAACCTGTTAATATGCATGTCATCTCTGATGGAAGGAAAGTGGTAGTGGCATAATATTGTGTAAAAATGTATTTTATAAGTTAAGAAATGTTTTCTACATTCTACTTATATTTATTTTAAGACTGGCACTATTGACTACAACAGCTAATATATTAACAAATATATATATTTATATTTCTAAATGTGTAGTGTTTTTTTTTCATAATTCATTTGAACCCTTTAAAAATAAGAGCCAAAGTTATTTGTACACAAAATTTAAACTTATTATTCTTTATATAAGGAAAAAGAAGGTGTTGAATTTACATTTTTTTCAATTAAATTATTTATTTATAAATAAATAAAACAATTTAGAATTGAAAATGAACTTGTTTAAGGCCAGGTTTCATAAATACACCTATGAAACGGGCCTAAGTTAAATAAATTATTTTTCAATCAAAAATATATATATTTCGTTCAAATAAATAAAGTCGTTTGTTATATTTATCAAGAATTCAATCCATTTATTTTCTCCAAAGCGGTTCATTATTCCAACAGCATCATGTCATTCAATTTACACATTAAATAATATTGCTTGAATCATAACAAAGTTTTGATTAAAAAAAAATTACATGTTCCGTGAATTCTAATAACGTTTAGTTCAATGTTAACAAATCATTAATTCAAAACTCCAAAATTTGTTGGATGAGTAAAGAATTAATTTTCAAGGTAACATTTAATAATGCGAACTCAAAACTTAAAAATGTTGGTATAATAGTCGCTGTATGTGTTAATCCAATGCACGTGTGGTTTGCAACAAGCAAGTAATATTTTCATTGAACGTCGTTAATGCATTCATTCAACGTAAATTTTCAACATTTTCAACATTTTTGAATTAACAATACAAGTGCATTCGCCATATTTAACCACGAAAAGTGATTCAGTCAACCAAATTTTGGTTGACTGAACTATTTTCTTTTTTCAGTGCATGCTTTGGCAGTTATTTTCTGTTATTATCGAAATTATATTCCACTTAATGATAACAATTTGCGTGTGTAAATAGACTCATTGTTATTTATGCAGCAAGTATAGGTCTGCATACATAACATACCTAAGTCCAGTCTGCGTGAATACATCATAAAAGAAATCTACTCACGCAAGACCTTGCTTGTGCAGTTGGTAACGAACCCAAAGAAGAACGTGCACCAAATAAAAAAAAAGATAAACTGCAGCTTTAATCTCAGTTTATGGTTGTTAAAGCTTTATTGCTAATAAAATATTTATGAGCGCGTTTTCGGTTTGGTTGGGTAATTGCCGAGGCAAAATTGTACGAGGCATGGGAATTTATGGGGTTCTAAGGTCTAGCGCGCGACTCAAAAAATCGTAGCACGTCCTCGACGGTCGCTAATTGCACTCCGTGCAAAGGGACAAAAAATTTTGAGCAAATAGATCGTTGCGCAAAAAAAAAACAGTAAAAGCGCAGAACCAGTTATTGTCATTGCTCTTAAGCAAGTCCGTCAACCGAATAAAGTGAAGCAGTTCTTTTATGTCCTTAAAGAAGTGATTACGAGATAGTTTTGTGGCACGTTCAAGTAACAAACGCATTAAGCCGCACGTCTTTTGGATAAACCAATAAAATCAACAACAAAAATCATAAATAAAGAATTAAATTCCTTTAAGTTAAATATAAATTCTCTTTAGTTTCAGTTCATTTGTGCCAACGTGCTCCAAATCAAACGCAAAGAGTTTTCTTTCTCTTTTCTCTTATACTTGAGTTCGAATTTCTGATCCTCTTTCTTTTCCAGTGTTGTCAATTTAGTGAGTTTGACAGGCACTAGATTTGGTGGCTTCCTGTTGAAATTCAGACAACTTCTAGCGAGTCGAAAACCGAGTGATTTCTTGACCGAAATCTAGTGACTTCATTTGAAAATGATTGTAAGTAAACCAAACAGTTTGTATGAAATTGTATAATTTTATGGTGACAGCTGTCATCAAGTAATTAGCGATGATTACTTTACTAAAGTAGTAAAGTAGAGTCTTGTCCAGCAGCGTTAGGGAAATATTCCTAGTATTGGCAATCCTGTGCTCCTAAATTTCTCCCTAATAAAGAAAAAAATCCCCAAATTTAGGGAGAAAAATCCCGAGTTGGCACCACAATACTGGCCAAACATCAAAATGGAGTTCTTTTTTACCAACAACCTCGCAACTTCATTTTGCAAAGACATCGTTTTTGGCAATTCGCGGAAGAGATTTTGGAAGAAAAAAATAAATGACGATCGGTTTTTGTTTATTTTTTAGACTATAGAAACAATAGTTGGAAGTTTTCTTGTCAACCATCGACGTATTCTGTCTGAATTTCTCACAAACACTTTGTAAATTTGTTTCTCAGTTGATCGTGCTTTATTGTTTTATTTTATTTCTCGAAGAAACAATCGAGCGTCTTTTGTTCCAAAAACGTGGTTATTCTCATTTGTTTTTACTATTTCTTTTTATGAAGAAAGGAAACATCCAAATCGTTGAGCACGTTTTTGTTTTCTGCGCGTTTGTTTAAACAATCGATCGTCTCTTGTCTGCAAACTCGGTTATTCTTATAAAAACTTGGCAGTTGTTTGTGTTTTGCTTTTATTATTTTTTTTATGGACAAACAAAACGTCCAACGACCGTTTTTTGTTTTGTTATTTTTTTTAATTAAAAAATGAAACGTCCAAGTCGTTGGTTTAACTATGCATTGGTTTAACAATCGATCATCTTTTGTTTGAAAACGGGATTATTCTCATAAACACTTGACAGTTGATTGTGTTTTGTTGTTATCTTTTTTGATGAACAAACGAAACGTCCAAATCGTCGACCGCTTTTTGTTTCTTGCGTTGGTGAAACAAACGATCGTCTTTTGTTTGAAAACGCGGTTATTCTTACAAACACTTGACAGTTGTTTGTGTTTTGCTTTTATTATTTTTTCATGAACACACAAAACGTCCAAATCGTCGACCGTTTTTTGTTTTGTTTTTTTTTTTTTAATTCACAAACGAAACGTCCAAATCGTCGGCCATTTCTTGTTTACTGAGTCGGTTAAACCATCTATCGTCTTTTGTTTAAAAATGGGATTATTCTCATAAACACTTGACAGTTGATAGTGTTTTGTTGTTATCTTTTTATCTCTTTTGATGAATAAACGAAACGTCCATTTTTTGCTTCTTGCATTGTTAAACAAACGATCGTCTTTTGTTTGAAAACGCGGTTATTTTCACAAACACTTGTCAGTTGAGCGTGTTTTGTTATTATCTTTTTTTTATGAAGAAACGACACGTTCAAATCGTCGACCGTTTTTTGTTTCCTGCATTTGTTGAACAATTGATGGCCTTTTGTTATTCTTTTAAATTTGTTTCACAGTTGATTGTGTTTTGTTCTTTTTCAAGAAACGTGAAAATCTTCACCTATTTTTCATTTCCTGCATTGGGTAAACAGTCGATCGTCTTTGTTTGGAAACACGATTATTCTTCTAAATTTGTTTCACAATTGATTGTGTTTTATTAGTTTTTTTTTTGTGAAGAAAGAAAACTGCAAATCGTCGGCCATTTTCCTTTGTTTCGGGGATCGGTTTAGACGATCGATCGCCTTTTGTTTGGAAACGTTCAAAATATCGGTCGTTTTTTGTTGTTTCCTGCATTTGTCGGAAATCGATCGTCTTTTGTTTCAAAACGGCGATCATTTTTTTAAATCTGCGTATTTTTTTAATTATTATTTCTTTTTTTACGAAGAAACGAGACTTCAAATCGTCGACCATTTTGTTTCTTGCCTCCATTGTTTTATATTATTTGTTTTAATGAAGAATCCGATACGTTCAAATCGTCTGTCGATCGTATTTTGTTTGTTTGTTATGTTTGGAAACGCAGTTGTTCTCACATATACTTGACAGTTGATTGTGTTTTGTTATTACAATTTTTTTTTATGAAGAAACGAAACGTCCAAAATGGTTGATCGCTTTTTGTTTTGCTTTCGTTTTTGATAGTCTTTTGTTTGAAAATGCGGTTAGTCTCACAGATATTTGATTGTGTTTTGTTATTATTGTTATTTTAATGATGAAGCGAAACCCCAACTCGTCAGCCATTTTCTTTTGTTTCGAGGGTTTGGTTAAGCGTTCGATCGTCTTTTGTTTGAAAACGCGGTTTGATAGTCGATGTGTTTTGTTATTATTTTCTGTAGAAACACTAAATGTAGGACACCCTATGCGAGAATAAAAATTAAATGAATTAAAAAAAATAAAATGTATAAATTTTCTATACAGGATGTTTAAGTAATTACGTGAATAATGTAATTTCTTGTTTTTTTTTTATTTGTGAAAGCAAACACGTAGTTCTGTGCAATAAATACGACCAAAGAAATAAAACAGAAACTCATAATTAATTAAATAAATAAAATGATTTGACGTGTACAAGAGAAACGGCCTATGAAGACCACTTTCGTATGAAAATGCGAAGTGCTCTGAGCCAAACGAGAAAACGGTTTTTAATCTCACATGCAACGAGGCAGATTACAAGTAACTGCAAAATTATATTTACAGTGGATTTAACAGTTAGGAATGCGTACCGATCGATCGATAGATCGATGAACAGCAAGCAACCTTGCCCCAGTTCAAAAACGTTCCACTATGAAATTCCACGAAAATGCAAACAATTCTTTCGATTACGCCCAATGATCACGGTGGAAGAGTTCTTACTCTACCATTAAAGAATCAGTTACAGATAGGAATATTGTACGTTCGAAACGGGGCTAATGACAGTGCGCAGGTGAACTTTGCTATAATAGTTCGAATGGAAAACAAGAAAGTCACCAGATGCTCTCGGTAATTAATACAAAATAATTTCAATAGCTGAATTGTTTGTCAATCAAAAGTAGGCAGCTGTACTTACTTAGTGCATACAGAGATGGGCAACAGGAATTTTGCTTGTGATGAAAACGGGAACGGGTTATAACTGTATCCATTCGTTCTTGAATAAGCTAAATCTTTCCAATTATAACCGTAAGGCGACCTCCTCTTTTACATTATTTACTGATTGTGAGTTATTAAAAAAGAAATGATAAAGATATTTTTCATTTGGGGCTCTATGATTATCCAGTTTGCGAGTGTTTAAACCGGAACGCCCTGTACTTTGTGAAATGATCCACGCAGATGAAATTCCTGAAAACCTTTTTCCATCTCCCGGTTTCGTATTGGTATGTTAATAAATACCTGGGTTCGTTCTAGAATGCAGCAGTAGCATAGGCTCTCCACGTTTCTAAATCAGGCGCAAGCACGCGAGATTCTGTTAATAAAGAAAGCGCGTCTCTCTATTTTTGTTGTGTGGTTTTATGTAAATTGCGCATAAATTATTTATTCCTATTTCGAGGCGACACGATACAAGCGAGCGGGTATATTTACATCGCCCGGTAAATTATACGTGTGGTAATAAATCTCTTCGTTTTTCCTCATGGTCGGGGACTTGCCTCGGACGTGACAATTGCAGAGGAAATTTTAATTATTCTCATTATGCACTCCTTTCAGAAAAAAAAAGAAGGTCTGACAGGCCTGGGATTTTAATCACGTTAAATTAAAAACAAGTAATTTTACTTCTTAATCTACAGGATGTCCTTTTGTACACATTTAATATATTTCAACCAATTATTATCTAAAACAAAAATAACGTTTTCGAAAAAGAAATTATTTACTGAAGAGACAGGGCCGCTGCTAGGGTGTTAAGCGTTCTCATGTAGAATATATTTTCGCGCCCTTTTAGAATTCTGAACAAATTATTCCTTTACTATTTCACTTAAAAATGTACAGGATATACAAACTTGTGTACAATTAACACGGCTTGGGAAACGAATACGTATAGTTTCTACGGAGATTTCAACGCAGGCGTAAGCTACAAACCCGACCTCAACTTCGCATTTATTAAAATCAGCTTAAAATATTATGTAGCAATTAAATTAACAAGAGTTTAAATACTTGGGAATGTAAAAAGATTCACGTGTAACTGCAACGTATAAAATAAAAAGATCTGAAACGGATACACCTAGTTACATGTATAAGTTAAGCATGTGATTATTATAACTGAGATGAAAGTAAATAAAAGCAATTTATTTGTGTTACTCTTTGTATACAGCGGAGTAATCTGAAGCCGGTTACCAGGCAAAGCAAAAATTAATAATTCTTTGAGGAAACGTTCAAGTGATAAGAGCAGGCCCCGCTGTTTGGGTGTCGAGTGCTCTTGTGCTTTTTTAAAATTCCGAACAAATTATTCCTGTACTATTTCGCTCAAAAATGTACAGGATATGCAAACTTTTAATTGTGCACGTCCTGAGAAACGAATAAATACAGTGTATACAGCACGCGGACGCTTCCTAAGGTCAGTAAGCGATTAGCTGACCGCACACGAACTATCTTACCGCGGCGAGTTGTAGGCGATAAAATAAATATCATTTTAATTGTGAACACCCTTCCGGAAAGTGGGATGCTTTCATTTGCCGAATTAGGTGAGCTGAAATTATTGGAAAGAGTCGTGAAAGTATCTTTGAGGTTATACCCTAGCCTCGGCACAATAAACAGGAAAATAGTCAGTGATGTTGATCTTGGTATGTCTTCGATTTTATATAAATAGTCTTTTGTGTGAGCTTGAGTTGAAGAAGTGAGGGTCTAGCGTTGAACTAGACATTTATTTCAGGTGATTACATAATTCCTGCGGGTTGCGGTGTAACAATCAACATTTTCGAAGTGCACAGGAATCCGAAATACTTTCCGGAACCCGAGAAGTTTGATCCGGACAGGTTTTTGCCCGAGAACATTAATAATCGTCACCCGTATGCTTTCATACCTTTCAGCGCCGGGCCAAGAAACTGCATCGGTAGGTGAACGCGAATTCATTCCAGAATGTTCATTAATGTTTTGATATTTCAGGGCAACGATTCGCGTTGTTCGAAGCAAAGACTGTGCTCGCGAGTATTTTGAAGAAGTTCAAAGTTAAATCCGTGCAGACGCCCGAAACCGTTCAGCCTGTCCTGGAGTTGATCTTGAGGCCTTTCAAAGGACTGCTGATCACACTGGAACCGAGGAAATAATTTCACTAATTTTAAAAGATAGTGTACCCCCCTTTTTAGCAAAAAATAAAAACAGTTGCAGGACAGTTTTTATTAAATTTTAAAAAGCGCTTTTTCCTGTCTGTTTAACACCTATTAAAAGAATTTAAATAAAATGTACAGGAGAAGTAATTTAAAAGAATTTTTGAACGAAGTTAAAATATTGTTGGCTTTTATTAATAAATGAACGATCTTTCATAAAATTAAAAAAAAATAGGTGGTTATAATAACTAGACTTCGGACATATCGGAGCGTTCCCATGGCTACGCAATGAATAGTGACTTTCATTGGTCCTCGTATTGCGTAACCATGGCAACGCTCCGAAATGTCAGAAATCTGATAATAGCCTTTCTGATAAGGCATGTACAGTCAGATTTAAAAGAAATGTCTCCCCAATAACAAGTAAAATTGTGACCTAATCACTTCAGATCGCTATAACGAGTAGGCGGGTGTACGTAGAATTATTGTCGATGTTTGCTTAATTAACCGCCTGCTTGTTATAGTGATCAGGACGAATAAGCCCACGTATTTATGTACGTCTTATTGAGCAGACGTTACCTTCATTTCTGATTGTACATGAAAACTAAAAGTTGTATTTTCCAAAAATAAATGGTTTCCGGTTATCTTCTGTTGAGGATATATTTACTTCAGGCTGGACTGCACCAAGAATCCAGTAGCCCTGTGTATGTAGTTCATAAGTTACAGTTATTCAGTTGTTATAAATAGTTATAATAATAAGGTATTGTCACATTCTTCCTCTAAATATAATTTACCAGAAGTACCAGACGCGCAGAGGAAAACCAGACACATCAAAAGTTAGAATGGCTGCATCAAGTGTTGTTCGAATTGAATCTCTCTCTAAATACAATTTTGATACGTGGAAAATCCACATGAAGGCTCTTTTGGTCAGAAATCGTACGTGGGGTTACGTGGCTGGAACTAAAGTCAAACCCGAAATTGTTGCGGGGGATACCGCATCAGTAGCCGCTGCTGCAGAATGGGAAGAACGAGATAATGAAGCAATGTCTGACATTATTTTGACGATTCAACCCTCCGAATTAAAGCAAATCAAAGATTGTACTACTTCGCGCGAATTATGGTAGAAATTAGAGTCGATCTATCAATCGAAGGGACCAGCGCGTAAAGCTACACTTTTGAAGCAAATCGTACTTCAACGAATGAATAAAGGCGAGGATGTGCGTAATCATCTGCGAAAATTTTTTGATGATGTCGATAAATTGAACGATATGGAAGTGACGATTAACGACGACTTGCTGTCAATATTATTATTATATAGTTTGCCTGTCAGTTTCGAATACTTCAGGTGTGCTATCGAATCGAGGGACGATTTGCCGAAGCCTGACGTACTGCGTATAAAAATCGTGGAGGAAAGCGATGCAAGAAGCTGTGACAGACGTAATGCAGTTCAAAATGCTATGACTGCTGAGAAGAAACATTGGGTCAAGAGCAAGTCCAAAAGTGAACGAAATTTTCCCAACAAATCAGAGAAAGGGGAAAAGGATACGCAATTTATGTTCAGGTGCTATCGATGTAAGAAGATGGGACATAAAGCAAACAATTGTCCGATGAATTGTAAGAAGAGTCAAGATAAGACTAACAAGGTCGAAGAAAACGGTTCTTTGTACATAACGACAGAGTCAGCTTCATGTGAATTCACGCATGCAGCGTATCAGGGTAGTGATAAGTGGTGCCTTGATAGCGGTTGTACATCGCATATGTGCAAAAACTTTGACGTGTTTTCAACCGCGGGATCTGACATATCTGACACTTTAAAATTAGCGAACAATTCTACGACACAAATATGTGCAAAAGGTGTTGTGAAGATCACCACGAAGGCCAATGGTCGTGACAGAACATTCAATCTACGTGATACTTTGTACGTGCCTGACTTGCGAACCAATCTTCTATCTGTCAGTAAGATTGTAGATAAGGGTTACCGCGTAGTGTTCGATAAAACTTCAGCACGAGTTTTGGACACAAATGGTAAGGCGGTAGTTGTAGCAAAACGAGTAGATGGACTGTATTATGTAAAAGAATCGCTTACTTCTGAAGAAAGAAACAATGCTCGCACCGTAAATAACCGCAAAGGATCCATCATGGACTGGCATATCCGATTAGGATATTTAAGTTTCAAGGATCTTCGCGAAGCTTTGAAGAAAGGAGCTGTACGAGGAATCGAAATTACTAATCCTGACGTGGAAGTTGAATGCGAAATTTGTCTTCAAGGAAAAATGACACGAACCCCCTTCCCAAAAAGGTCGGATAGGAAAACGAAGCCCGGAGAACTGATCCACACCGACGTCTGCGGTCCTATGAGAGTCTGTTCAAATGGAAATGCGCGTTATTTTGTCACATTTATTGACGATGCAAGTAGATGGTGCGAAGTACGATTCATCCATCGAAAAAACGATATTATTAAGGAATTCCAACATTTCAAGAAACTTGTGGAAGCACAGAAGGTCAGAGTAAAATTCTTACAATCTGATAATGGCACAGAATATATAAATTCACAATTCGATGCCTTGCTAAAGGATGCTGGTATTCAGCGTCGTCTGACGGTTCCGAATAACCCGGAGCAAAATGGGGTAGCGGAACGAATGAATCGAACTCTCGTCGAGATGGCTAGATGTCTTATGTTACAATCACATCTTCCATCTTCTTTTTGGGCAGAGGCTGTATCTACAGCGAATTATATCAGAAATCGTTGTCCGACAAGCAAATTGAATGGACGAACCCCTTACGAAGCCTGGCTTGGAAGTGTTCCTGATATCAGCGAATTCGAAGAATTCGGATGCAGAGTTTACTGTTTGAACCGATCAAAAAATGCAGGAAAATTCGACCCCCGTGGTAAGGAAGGAATTTTTCTTGGTTATGCACAACACTCTAAAGGGTTCAGAGTGTGGATACCTAAGGAACGAAAAGTAGAAATCTCTCGTGATGTTAGATTTCTGAAGTCAGATCGAAAAGTAGAAGAGCATGATTATGAAGATTTTTGCCCAAGTTACCCAAACGAAGAAACAGAGAGAACCATCGACATCGATGTGATTCAGAAGACAGTGGACGATGAAAACGTGGAAGAAAATGAAGAAGAGTCCAAAGAACGACATCCTAGGCGTTATCCAGGCAGACCTCGAATCATTCGTACAGGATTACAAGGTAGGCCGCGAAAAGTGTATCAAGAGCATGCAGAAAAGGCTGATTTTGCTTTGATGGCAGAAATTCCTGTCAAATCAGCATTTTCGGGACCAAATAGAGAAGAATGGATAGCTGCTATTGCAGATGAGTTTGTTTCCATTCTGAAAAACAAAACACTGGGAATGCCTGATAAATCTAGGTGTCACTAGATTAGAAAAGTAAATTACTTCGAACCCATCCATCCTTCGAGAGGGGGTGTTGAGGATATATTTACTTCAGGCTGGACTGCACCAAGAATCCAGTAGTCCTGTGTATGTAGTTCATAAGTTACAGTTATTCAGTTGTTATAAATAGTTATAATAATAAGGTATTGTCACATTCTTCCTCTAAATATAATTTATAACACTTTATACTGCGTTTGGCGATCCCTCACCTCTGAACATCTTCCATGAATATTTTTACTTTCACATTTAATCCGTCCAAACCACTTTAGTCTTTGTGTTTTAATTACCTCTACTATGTCTTCCCCTTTCGTTTTCTTCGCAATTTCATGGTTCATACGTCTTCTATATTCTCCTTCTTCGGTCTCCTTTTCCTGGTTTCATCCATGTTATTTTGTGTTCTTTGCAGTGCTTAATTAATTAATTAATTTCAAAAACCCCTACACATACAGAAAAGGTAAAAGTATAACTAGCGTGCGACTGTTAACGAATGCGAGTAAAATGCACTACGATTTTATAGATGTAGAACAGAGATCGATATTACAGCCTCGTTGTCGCAGCTCTTCCCCTTCTATTTCCGTTCTACACCTAGAAAACCCCAGTGCATTTTACTCGCACTCGTTAAGACCTTCACGCCAGTTTTGCTTTTACCTTTTCTGTATGCGTAAGTAAATTCAGTGGACCGTTAATCCAACTCGAACGGTTAACACGCGAAAAATGCTGAGGCGACCACCTGGTGCGCCTTATCAAGAGTTTCTCAACTTCCAATCAAATTTACTCGCCGATGCAAATGTAGGCATTTTAGTGCCCCCCTTAATGAAGCAATTCGTTGCCTACCATTAAAACTCCGGAGTTAATTCGCGTTTAATAAGAAAGAAGCGTCGGCATTGTGTCCTTGGCGACCAAGACCTCTCAACATTCCTCATTTTTGATCGATTAATCTACATACTAAGATGTTGCTTGCGTGCGCATTATTAATCACCGGACGAGTAGTACAATTACGCAAATGTTAACGCCATGTCATCCTCGATGATGTATGATTAATACGTGACTTCTTCTTCTCGGTCAATTTAACTAACTCTTAAAAATCAAGGCGCTTCGTCAGTAATGGGCTTCTTACAACTCCGGTGTGATTAAGTTAACTCCACGCTAAATTATTCTTCTGCGTTTACGTTTATGACTTGCATTAGTAGCAATTCGATCGTGTATTAAAAAAAAAACATAGAAAAAGAGAAACTAATTGAAGTAATTGCGCGTAGTAATGAAAGTAGTCGCTTCTATTTCGATTCAAAAATTCAATAGGAGGAAGCGTATGATTTTACAAATTTAAAATAACGTGTAGAACTTCCGGTTCTCCCATGTTACTAAAGTTTATTAAGATGATTCTGTAAAAAAGCGAAGAACAGTAAACTTTCCTGTTTTTTCGCAGTCAGACAAAGCAATTTCCTCAGGTAATTAAACGAACGGTGTGGCATCCTACATAATATAAAACTCGCAGCCATTGTTGTTGCAAAATCG
Source organism: Serrognathus titanus (assembly GCA_039766575.1). Classification (NCBI taxonomy): domain Eukaryota; kingdom Metazoa; phylum Arthropoda; class Insecta; order Coleoptera; family Lucanidae; genus Serrognathus; species Serrognathus titanus. Next base: position 16,408,512 of record CM077911.1, on the reverse strand, counting down.
GTTTTTATTTAATCTAGATCTGCACATGATGACCTTTTGGGCCAGACGTTTCCCAAACGAGCACATGCGTACGCACGTACATTATCCGAGGCAATTAGGGTGATACACTTACAAAACTGCCTTTATATTCTTGGGAATTAATTTAATCTTCCTCCATCGGCGCTCATCTTTATTGTGAATAATAATATTGCACGTTTCTTTTTTGTTTGGTTCTCGTTCTCGTTCTCATTCTCAACGGTTGATTTTTTTTTTAATTTTCAAGCGAACAGGAGGTGATGCGAATGAGAAAAAGGCAAGCGTTCAGTTCGAGCGAAATTAACAATTAGTTACCGGACGTTTTGTGTGTAACATAATTGTGTACTTCATAAAGCAACAATTGAGTTAATTTTGTAATAAAAAAAAAGTGGGCAAACAGAAAATATCATGAGAAATAATTTTCGATTATTCTTTCGGAAATTGCAACGTTTTTACAACGCTTGAATTATAAAATAAATTGCAATGAATTTTATTCAAGTTACTTGTAATACGGGGGCGTATTTATATGTATATGTTAAGTGCCGAACCATGAAGAAAAAATCATGTTTCACATTAACAATCCCTTATTTTTTTGCGTAATTCCCTTCAAAACTTACTCCATTTTTTCTCATATTCTCAAATTGCAATTTTAAGCTAGTTTTATGCATTTTTGTTACGATTTGCCTTAAAATTTAAAAATTCCCTTTTCAAATTTAGAGCATAAAATTCCCTATATCAGGGAATTTTCAATCCAGTTGGCAACACTGTCGTAATCACTTCTCTGAAGATAGCGTGGCTCCCTCTGCGGATTAGAAAAACGTCCCTGAACTAGGAACGCGACGGCCTGATCCATCTATTAATCTAGGAGGTCGTGATTTTAAGAAATCCAGTATTACCAACGTGTAAAAAATAAATCCCTCATCAAGAATTACGCGAAGAACTTAGAAAATCCCCAAAACTTGTCATTAAAAACAGTAACAACAGACAGTCGATTTCACAGCGCAATTCAATAGATTAATAGAAATTTAAAAAAAAAACAATTTGAAAAGAATTATGACGAAACAAAGAAAACAAAATAATAAAAATTCAAAAATAAATAATCAAATCAGAAAAACAATAATGAAAACAAAAGACAATCGATTTTACAATACAATTTAATAATTTTTTTTCTCTAAAAGAATAAATAAATAAAAAGACGATGAATACGGAAAATAAATAACATTTAAAAAACAATAAAAACAAAAGACAATCGATTTAACAGCACAATTCAATTAGTGAATTAAAAAAAAAGTGACAAAACAAAGAAAATAAATATTAAAAAAAATATATAACAATATTTAAAAAAAATAAAAACAAAAGATACAACAAATCAGAATTCTGTGGATTTATAAATTAAAACAAACCTAAAAAAAAAACTGTCGATAAGTTTCAACAGATGGTGCTGTCAACGTTACAACAACGCGCAAGTAATTTTTGGTGACAGTCTAAAAATGACACTGACTCAGTGTTACCAACGTGAAAAAAAAACAGAAATGCCTCTTCAACGAAGAAAGTCCCTAAAATTTGTTACTAAATTCAGGAGTATATTTTAAATAAAAACGTAAAAAAATCAATAAAAACAGAAACAAAAGGCGGTCGACCTCACAGCGCAATTCAGTAGTTGTAGTAGCAGTAGTCTTTTGTTTTTATTGTTTTATAAATTTTATTATGAATTTTTTAAATTTTATTGCTTCATTTTCATCGCACGTTTTTTTTTTTCAAAAAACGAAAAGAATAAACAACGAAAACGAAATAAAATAATAGAATTTAAAAAACGTTAAAATTTTTAGAAAAAAAAACAATAAAAACAAAAGATAATTGATTTTACAGCACAATTCAGTAGATCAATAAATCAAAAGAAAAGTGTTTGTAAGGAAGAGGAAGAAACAAAGAAAACAAGTGAACAATTTAAAAAAATATATAACAAAAAACAAACAAAAGAGATCAGTGGTTTCATAAAGAAAAATAAATTAAAAACAAACGTTCGACATGTTAACAGATGGCGCTGTTGAATGTCTTATAACAACGCAAGTCATTTTCTATGACCGTCCAGAAATGAATGGGGGTTTGTCCTAACCCTTGTAGAAACAAATGAAAATAAGACTACTGGCAAGTTTCAACAGATGGAGTTATTGAATATCCTACAATAACGCAACAAAGACCAAATTAATAAATTAATCAAAAGCTGTCTGGGGGCTTTCAGTTTTTTTTTACTGAAAGATTCTTGAAAATATCCCTAATGATTCAAGAAAACCTTGAAAAGGGATTTATTCCTTAAGTTGGCAGCACTGCACTGACCCATCAAATTTAAATAAAAATCAAAAACATTTGCTTTGAAACGTAAAATGCTGAGAGACAAGAAAAGAAGTTTTCTCGTCGCCATTTATTTGGAGCGAAACACAAATTTAATCCGTGAATCTAACCTCGAACGTGACGTACTGTCAAATTCATAATTTGTCTCTCAGTGTTGCCAACTCGATTTGAAAGTGAACAAATTTTGCTTGATCTGTTGAATTAGTTATCTGTCACTCTTTAATTGCATCAGTATAATGTTTTTGTTACCACCCTGTATAATTTGGTCTGAAAACAAAATTCAAATTAAAATTTAAACAGAATCACCTGAGCTACTTAGTAGATTACCTAGCAAATGTAATTTACGATCGATCATGCTTAAAAGCTTCCCTTTTCTCTGCACACGCAACTAACTGACATATCCGTCCTCTTTATGTAATAAATTACTTTCTAATTGAATTCACTTAAATCTTCTCCTCGTGTACTTTTCTATCACTAAGCTAGCTTGAGGCATCCCGCCACCTTTAAAGGCTTCTGGAACTGGTTTCAATCAATTCTCAGGAGTTTGAAACTGAACGTCTTTTTTGGATTATGAAAGTAAGCGCAAATGAAAAACCAACTCAGATTTTGGAGAAACCACGATCTTTGAATCGATACGGCTTGATTTGTATGAAAAGCACAAGTTCGAATTTCATTCGAGAAACGTGAATACGTGGAGTTCATTAAACACGCTGTAATTTAAGTAATCAAGTTCGAAATTACTTCTGCATCATTACCGGCTAATATCTTAGTCATGACATTTAAGATTCCGTTTCGTATTATAATTGCCAATGATCTTACGACAGAAGTTTGAATCTTGCAGCGCAGATAAAGAAATCAAAAGGAGTTGGCTAATAAAGCTCGCATTGCATCCACCATCTATGTGTGCCTTGCAACGTGTTGTTGTAATAAGTTCTTTTGTCGAGAGAGGCGAACAAAAGATCTCCTCTTCAGCGCCTTTCTTTGTGGAGGTGTCTTCGACGCTGTGTACATTTTCTAAAATGAGGCATATTATGACAAATTGCATCATGGGTGAAATAGATTAAAGCCAGCAAACCAGTTTGAGTTTGTAGCTGGCGTATTCATTACGATGGTACTGCGGTTCTATTAATATCTGCCTTAGACGACCTTGAAAGTTCATCGTAGGTTAGTAACATGCACCCTGTACAAGAACGCCAGTAGTTTTCTTTCCAGGTTTTCTCGGACGATGAAAGAAGGATAATTTGATTACCACGAACGCATTTGCGATTTTATTTACGTTGCAGCATCGATCAAGCAAAGAGCAAGAGTAAAAAGCGCACCATCTAATTATTGTTCGCAGTCAGCTTGGGATGCAATTAATCATTGCATTCCGAGAGGCTATAGCTGAGCGCACATCTAAAATAAATTACGTTGGTTTTTGAAGTGAGGTGCGCTAAGAAAACATTTTTAGGTAACGCACCTGTCGTCGGTCTTCTTTCTAACTTCGTGTTTTTTTTTTTAAACAAATATTAACATGTTTAGGTCACTAACACGTTCCTAAAAGAAGTCGTTTTGGAAGGACTTTCTTCGCGTTTCAGGATATTCCTGTTTTTTTATTGTTGTTCTTTAGATGTAAGAACTAGATTTTACATTTTATTTTGTTTAATGAAGGCGTTGACTACTTTATTAAAAAGCTCATCATATAAGAAATATATTTCATTATGTCCAACGGACTCCATGCTTTTAGCTTTATTAAAAGATGAATTTTTAATCAAACTTTAATGTACAGGATGTCGGGATGTGAGTGCGCTTTAAAGCACGAAGCTGTGTTAGATGAGGAGAAGCTTCATGACATTTCGCTGAAGACTTGACGAATTTCTCAACAATCCTCAAACAACGGTGCACCTGTTTAAATTGTCAATAAATTTTTTTTATTGACACTTCAATTCACAAGGACACACACATACATACAGTTCGTACATTAAAGAGATCGTTCACCTCTAAAGAATTTGTCTAAGTTTGGAATCCATTCTTGCTTCCCCATATTTCTTCTTTTTCTTTATATTATACAGGGTTTACTTTTTCTTTTCATTTCACTTAATATAATTTACTTTTATTATTAATGACGTTTATAGTGACTTAGTTTTCCAATTTTATTTCACTTTTATGTACAATGATGTCAACCCACGTGACCAATTTGAATTAGGTTTTGTTTTCTTAGAAGTGGCAACACTGAGAAAAGTAAGGTGGCGTATAAGCATTTTTGAATTGATGTTCGCGACATCCTCCAACGATTTAACGCAAAGCTACCAACAGAGCGAGGTCACGTGGGTTCAAATCATTTCTAATATCCCTGTATAACATCCACTTTACAGAGAATAAAGAATAGTTTCTTTTGAAAACAAAACAAATAAGGTAAAACCCAAGTTTGTTGCCTTTGTTGTTCAATTCATAGGAACAAAGATTTTAAAAAATGGGAAAAAGAAAACAATAACAGGAATGCGTTACAAAGAGAGACAACGTAAGGGAAGTATAAAGAAACAATTGAATAAATCATACAAATACGTACTGGAAAAGTTTTAGAAAAGAAAAGATCGAGAACCGATTGAAAGACAACGAAAGGCAAGACCAAGAAAACGATGGCGAAACAAGCCTGAAAGTGGACAGGGAAGAACGACTAAAAGACTGATCAAAACGATAGGAAAGAAAGAAAATGACGAAGGCAGTTAACAAATTGAGAAAGTAAATCCAAGGCGGAAATTTGTCGCTTTTGATTGTAATGGTCATCCTCTGAACAGCCGTTTCGTCTCTATTTCAAGCCTCTTCAGGAGAACTCCTGTACAATCAAATCGATCTCTCGTAGTTATCTCGGAATCGATGGTTTAGGTGGCGACATCTTGCGGCCGATTTTTGACCTAAACTATTGATTATAAAGTGAAGATTGAAGAATACAAAAAAATATTGATTTGGAGCTTGAATAGACTAAGACGAAAGCAAAAGGAAACAAAGAAAAGAGACCCATGATGTTTGGACGACTAGCCAACATGGTTTAGCAATAAGACACTCAGGAATAACGAAGAAGGAAGTGAAGATGAAAGAAAAGTTGGCGGTGGTGCTGCAAAAGTCAGAGATCAAAGACGGAAGACTTAAAGGAACTTGAAATCAAATCAACGATACGAAAGGAAAAGCAAGAGCACGGAAAAATATAATCTTTAACATCAGCAACTGAGATACAAAGGGAATAGAATTGGAAAGGAGAGACAGACACGTACGTACGAAAACGAAGTGAAACGAAAGGAAAGATGAATATTAACAACTAGAATGCAAAGAAAAGAGAACTAGAAAGAACTGACGAACAATGAAAGGCAAAGGTTTCGGAAAACCAGCGATTAACATAAAGAAGAAACCGAAAGCAAAAATGAAAGACGTCCTGCAAGAATAAGAGGCAGAAAACGATGGTATGACCGACGATGGAAGACTTAAAGGCACTTGAAATCAAATCAAAGACATAAAAGGGAAAGCAACAGCATGAAAAAATATAATCTTTAACATCAGCAACTGGGATAGAAAGGAAATAGAATTGGAAAGGAAAGACCGACAATGAAAGGCAAAGAGGCAGGCTCCAATTGGTACGCACGAAAACGAAGTGAAACGAAAGGAACGATGAACTTTAACAACTAGAATTTAGAGAAAAGAGAACTAGAAAGAATCTACAAATAATGAAAGGCAAAGGTTTTGGAAAACCAGTAATTGGTACAGAGAAGAAAACGAAAACAAAAATGAAAGAAGTTCTGCGGGAATAAGAGGCAGAAAACGATGGTATGACCAACGATGGAAGCCCCAAAGGCACTTGAAATCAAATAAAAGATATGAAAGGAGAAACAAGAGCATGAAAAAAATGTAATCTTTAACATCAGCAACTGGGATACAAAAGAAATAGTATTGGAAAGGAGAGACCGACGATGAAAGGCAAAGGGGCAGGCAGTAAATGGTACATACGAAAACGAAATGAAAACGAAAGGAGAGACGAATTTTAACAACTGAAATGCAAAGAAAGGAGAACCAGAAAGAATCGCCAAACAATGAGAAGCAAAGGTTTTGGAAAATCGGCAATTGGCACAGAGAAGAAAACGAAAACAAAAATGAAAGAAGTTCTGCAGGAATAAGAGGCGGAAAACGATGGTATGACCAACGATGGAAGCCTCAAAGGCACTTGAAATAAATCAAAGATATGAAAGGAGAAGCAAGAGCACGAAAAAATATAATCTTTAACATCAGCAACTGGAATACGAAGAAAATAGTATTGGAAAGGAATGACCGACAAGATAAAAGGGCAGGCAACAATTGATACGTACGAAAATAAAGTGAAAACTAAAGGAGAGATGAATATTAACAACTGAAATGTAAAGAAAGGAGAACTATAAAGAATTTACAAGCAGTGAGAAGCAAAGGTTCTGGAAAACCAACAATTAGCACAAAGAAGAAAACGAAAGAAAAAATTAAAGAAGTCCTGCAAGAATAAGAGGCAGAAAACGATGGTGTGATAAACGACTGAAGACTTTAAGGAACAGGGAAAGCAAGAACAAGAAAAAAAAATCTTTAACATCAGCAACTGGAATACAAAGGAAATAGAATTGGAAAGCAAAGACCGAGAATGAAAGGCAAAGGGGCAGGCAGTAATTGGTACGTACGAAAGCGAAGGGAAACGAAAGGAAAGATGAATTTTAACAACTGGAATGCAAAAAAAAGAGAATTCGAAAGAATCTACAAATAAGGAAAGGCAAAGGTTTTGGAAAACCAGCAATTGGCACAGAGAAAAACTGAAAGAAGTCCTGCAAGAACAGGAGGTGGAAAACCGATGATGGAAGACTTAAATGCACTTGAAATCAAATCAAAGATATGAAAGGGAAAGTAAGAGCACGAAAAAAATGTAGTCTGCAATATCAGCAACTGGGATACAAAGAAAATAGAATTAGGAAGGAAAGACCGGCAATGAAAGGCAAAGGCGCAGTGATTGGTACACACGGAAACGAAGTAAAAACGAAAAGAATGCAAAGAAACGAGATCTGGAAAGGATGGAAAAATGATGTAAGACAAAGGTTTTGAAAAACCAGAGAAGGAAAAATGAAAGAGGTTCTACAAAATAAAAGGCACGATGGGAGACTTAAAGGAACTTGAAATCAAAAACATGAAAGGAAAATCAAGAGCTCCCATCAGCTTGAAAAAATAAAGCAATTAAGATACAAAGGAAATTACTTCTTTTAACAAACAATGAAAGACAAACTTAAGTAAATGTTAGATGATTAAAAAAAATAGAAATAAAAAATTAGAATGAAGACGTGGGAAGCAATAAAAGGCAATAAAAGAATATTGTAGATGGATTCATGTTCCTGTTCTTTTTTTTTAATGTAATGCCAAACACGGCGCACTTAATTTAGAATCATGTCATGGCTGCATTTAATAAACTAAACGAAGAAAAAACGAAGCAACAAGTTTGTAATCTCCAAATAAACAACGAACACAAGAAATAACCGACGTTTCGCTGCGGTTACAGCGACTGCAAGTTTATTTAATCTTTTCGTCGAGATCTCGAGAAAGCTGTCGCTTATGTTAAAGAATTATTAAAAATGAAATTAATTGTGAATAAATTATTCGAGCTGCTGAATATTTTTTTAAAAACGAAGCAGTTCGATTAATTATTTCTTGTTACCGGCGAACGTGCGGTTATTTTAGCTACCGCTGGGATTAGGATCATCCCTCACTCATTACAACAGTTTCACGTGGCATCCAGGACAACGCAAATACCTCAAGGCAAGAACATTAATCTGATAATTAATTGGCCGTTAATTAACACGACGTTTCGCGATCAGTTATAATTAACGCTCGTGTGTTAGCGAAATTGGTTTAAAAAAAAATTACGTCTATTAAAAATTATGGTCATCACGGAAAGTGACATAGTAGCTTTCACAATGCTATAATAATACGTTTGAAAAAACTCACATTCTTCGCTGAGTGTAATTATAACACTTAAAGGATTTCGAAAGATCTGAATTTTCGGTTTGCTTCCTTTTTTGACGTGTCTCCGAAAGTGTCGAGAAAATTTTGGTTTGGTTTCGTTGGATTACATTTATGGGCCTGGGACGTAAAAAGCACGAAACGTTTCCTGGTAGAAATAAATTAATCTGTTAACTGTTCTTCGTGATCTTGCCAAGCATGTCTGACCATCGATGAACGTCGCATCGTCGTGTTCAAATTATGCAAGTTAAGTTCCAACCGAAGACTTGAATGAAAAATGCGCAAAAAAATTATTTAACATTCCAGTGATTCAATTGATTAAATTTTTTGGCGCGTGCACTTGTGTGAACCCCCAAAAACCTAAGCTGTAAGACCATTTTTGAAAAGCAATAAAAAATATTAGAATCTGAAAGCTGCTTCAAGTTTCTTCAACAATTTTTTCCAAAGACTTAGAAGAAGCGGTTTTTTCTTTTTATTACTGATTTTGTTACGGCAGACATAAACGTGAGGCTCGTGAGTCTCATAAATTCAACATCGAGAGATTTATTCGCGACGTTTCTTCGGTATCAGGACGTCGATGATCCTTTAATGTTAGGCGCCGAGGCTTTCCGCGAAAGCTCGCGCCGAACAAAGAGATTCTCTTGAGTAAATCAAAATCTTACCTTTAATAACGAAGGTCTTTGTTGTAAATTGCAGCTCGTATAAGAAGTCACTACACCGCACTTCAACCGCACAATCGAGTTCAAGTTCACTGTTGCAGCAAAGCCTCTGCGACCTCAATGTCTTCGGCAGGCCGTGCGCGACTTTAACACGGCCTCAAATGAACGAAATGTACAGGTGTCTAATCTTATACTTCTGCCTAGGCAGCTCCGCTGGTATGCCTATTGGTTGGGAAGAAGATTCTTACTCAGCCATTGGTTCTTATTTAACTTTTTCCACGGTTAACGAGTTCGCGTAACTGTTAGGCTCGTGAATTACAGTTGTATTAACAAAAATAAATGACGCCTTAACGATTTTTGCAGTTTTAAGTACATTGTGAAATACATTCCCCGATGCGAACGTAACACATACATATGTTATATAGTATGTATAAAATATGAAATAACTCCTTCCTTGATTAAGGAAGTACAAAAGCGGTCGTTGGCATGACCTTGTGAAGGTTTTCCGATAGTGCGTTAATGTGTGCATCTAATTTAATAGTAACAAAACGTAAAGCGCTATCGTTTTGTCATAAATTTCAGCTGCACGCTGGCGACGAGCTTTAATCGGGAATAAAAAAAATAATTGCATTCTTCATTTGATAATCGGAACATCTGCGTACCGCTTCTGCTTTGTAATTTATCGTTGTCAAGCTCGCTCTTAATTATTATCGAGTTTTTTAATTATCGACGATGCCGAGCGTGAAAAAGAACGCCGGAGATGTAATCTCAGAAAAACGCAGTTAATGGGAAATTAAGCGCTGAATGTAAACGAACTCTAGGCGAATCGTTTCACAGTCTCACACAGATTTATTTGCACACATAAAATAAAATAATAGGGAAAAACTGGCTTAGCCATGGTGGTTCGAAGCTACTTTCTTAAGGAGAATTAACATTATGTGCCAAATGTGTACATATGGTTGCCTGTCATCGCCAGTGCAGGAGTCGCGAAGACGAGATCAAATAGAGAGCCAGTTTCTATTAAATAGACCAGCGGTACCGTTTAATAGAAACTGCATCCTCACGTCTACTCAAGCATTCCTCCTGCACTGGGGTGCTGTGAAGACTCAGAGTCTTCACAGCAGCAGCAGCGACTACAGCCTCCAACGAAGCCCTGAAGAAGTCCACGGCAAAATGGACGAAACGTCGGCAAAACGAAGAATTGACGCGGTTCCCCAAGATTGTGATTAATTTTTATTCTCCATAAGAAAGTGGCTTCGAATCTCCACAGCTACTCTACTGCAAACAAAGAATAAGAAAGTTAAGACAAAGCAAGGAGAGAGCCATAAAAATCTGCTTACCAACGTAGAAGATGAGGCAGACGAAGAAAAGAACAGAGTTGGGAAGATTGGAACGAAATCGAGACAGAAAAAGATGCAGAAGAAAATTTACTAAGATTTTCTTCTCCATCTTTTTCTGTCTTGATTTCGTTCCAATCTTCCCAACTCTGTTCTTTCCTTCTTTAATACTAATTAAACAAGCGTAATCCGGTTATTATATTCGACTTACATCTGAGAAAGCAGGGGGGCCTTAGTTCGAAGTGAATAAAGATGGAGTACTTAAAAAAATTCAATTAGAAACTATGACGTAAAGAGATGAACCGATATGTCGTAGAAGTAGCACAAGAACCTTGAAGAATCATAATAAGTTTATTTAAATTACAAGAAGGAGTACAATATCACTATTTTAAAATTAAAACGTCTTTTAATCAGCACTGGCGGAACGAAAAAGGGACACCCTGTACTTAAATAGATATAACTAAAAATGAATTGCTTTTGAGACTAAACCATAGTAAAAATAATTATTCTAAATCACCTTCTTTGTAGATTTTATTCCAGCAGAAGCAGTTTTTATTAAAAAAATGTAGATAAATAAATATACAGTACGCGTATGTCTGCTAAGGTCATACCTGTGCTTCGTCCTGCGGTAAGGAAGAGGGACGGGTTATATAACGCACCTCAAGGAGTGTTACCAACTAAAGTGAAATCAAAGGCACTAGATTTAGTCTTAAATAGTAGCAGAAAGCACTAATGGCTGTTTCTTATGTAAACATTAAAATGAAAATAAAAGAATTGCTTGATTGAAGAAACGCATTCATTTGTCTTTATTTATTCTATGAGAGCAGCCACTCTTTCAGGAATTCGGGATTTTTTTAAGGTGGACACAGAATGGAGTAAATGGACGACGCACTCTGGACAGTCAAAATGTTCCGCAGATGTTGTCAACTGTCAAACGAATGTACAAAACAGTAACGCAGTCTCTATTACCGACACAGTTTGGGGCTTTCCAATGCCTCAATACATCCTTGAGAGATCGATTTGGGTCATAGCAAATTTAGTTTGAACTAAATCAATATAGCTTGAGTTCTTGGTATACTCCAAAGTAATTTAAATTTTGAATTAGACTTAGCCAAAGTTGTTTGGGGGCCCCACTTGACCAGAGCGATCATTAAAATGAAAGAAGGGAACTAAGACTAGGCCTAAACAGTTTCGGGCATACCAAGGCCTCAGAGATCACTTTGGGTCACAGCAAATTCAGTTTGAACTAAGCCAAACTTGCTTGAGGTTCTACACAATGGCAGTGATGGTTTTGGAACACTTCAAAGTTGTTTCGAATTTAATTTGGACTTAGTCAAAGTTTTTGGAACCCCATTTGGTCATAATGATGTCTTTGGATTCAAAAGATAAATTAAAACAAGTCTAAAATAGTGTGGGGCTTTCCATGACCTCAGAACGTCCTTCAGAAGTTACTTTCGGTTATTGCAAGTTCAGTTTGAGCTAAGCCAAAAATGATTGAGGCTTTATATGACCACACTGATGTTTTTAGAACACTTCAAAGTTATTGTAAATTCAATTTGAACTTAGCCAAAGCCCTTTAGAGCCCCTTTTGACCATAGTGAGATCTTCAGACTGTTCTAAAATTAAAGAAAGAAATAAAACCAGGCAGAAATAGTTTTGGAGATTTCCTTGAGCTCAGGTCATTTTGGGTTATAGCGGATCGAGTTTGAACTAAGCCAAAATTGCTTGAAACTTTATTTGACCACAGTGATGCTTTTAGAACACTCCAGAATTATTCTAAATTCAATTTGAACTTGACCGAAGCGCTTTGCGTGAAGCTCTACCTAACCACTATGATGTTTTAAAACCCTCCAAAGTCGTTACAAATTAAATTTGAAATTTAGACGTTTCTAAGGTTAAAGAAACAAAATAAAACTAGGCCAAATAGTTTGGGGCTCTCCGTAACAGTTCAGACGTCATTTTGAGATCCGGTTTGAACTAAACCAAAATTGCTTCAAGCTCTACATGACCACTGTGATGTTTTTAGAACGCCTAAAAGTCCTTACAGGTTTAATTTGAACTTAGCCAAAGTCCGGCTAAGCAAACATCGACAATAATTCTATGTACACCCGCCTACTCGTTATAGCGGTCTGAAGTGATTAGGCCGCAATTTAACTTCTTATTGGGGAGACATAACTTTTAAATCTGACTGTACGTGCATTATCAGGAAGGTTATTATCAGATTTCGGAGATTTCGGAGCGCAATACGAGGACCAATGAAAGTTACTATTCATTGCGTAGCCATGTCCGAAGTCTAGTTATTATAACCGCCTATTCTTCTTTTTAATTTTATGAAAGATCGTTAATTTATTAATAAAAACCAACAATATTTTAACTTCGTTCAAAAATTACTTCTCCTGTACTTTTTATTTAAATTCTTCTAATTGGTGTTAAACAGACAGGAAAAAGCGTTTTTTAAATTTTAATAAAAAAAAGAACACTCATAATAATCCTGCAACTGTTTTTATTTTTTATTAAAAAGGGAGGTACACTATCTTTTAAAATCAGTGAAATTATTTCCTCGGTTCCAGTGTGATCAGCAGTCCTTTGAAAGGCCTCAGGATCAACTCCAGGACAGGCTGAACGGTTTCAGGCGTCTGCACGGATTTAACTTTGAACTTCTTCAAAATACTCGCGAGCACAGTCTTTTCTTCAAACAACGCGAATCGTTGCCCTGAAATACCAAAACATTAATGAACATTCTGGAATTAATTCGCGTTCACCTACCGATGCAGTTTCTTGGCCCGGCGCTGAAAGGTATAAAAGCATACGGGTGACGATTATTAATGTTTTCTGGCAAAAACCTGTCCGGATCGAACTTCTCGGGTTCCGGAAAGTATTTCGGATTCCTGTGCACTTCGAAAATGTTGATTGTTACACCGCAACCCGCAGGAATTATATAATCACCTAAAACAAATGTCTAGTTCAACGATAGACCCTCACTTCTTCAACTTAAGCTCACACAAAAGACTATTTATATAAAATCGAAGACGTACCAAGATCAACATCACTGACTATTTTCCTACTTATTGTGCCGACGCTGGGGTAAATCCTCAAAGATTCTTTCACGACTCTTTCCAACAATTTCAGCTCGCCTAATTCGGCAAGTGAAGGCACCACGCTTTCCGGAAGGGTATTCACAATTTCTTGATAGACATCCTCCTGCAATGCTCTCATAAAACAAAAAAAAAACAACTTGACGAGTTTAACATACCTGGATATTCTGGTGAAGCCCTAACAGGAACAAGGTCCAGCAAATCCCAGCCGTGGTCGTGTCGTGGCCCTTCAAGCATAGGTTCGTTGGCTTTTGGTTTCGGGGATAACGTGCGACTTACCTCGAATAAAAACGTGTCCACTTCTTCCCGGATTTGCTCCTGCGTTAAAAGGTTGCCTTCCTGGGACGCCTCCAAGAGGAGGTCCAAGAAGGCGACGCGACGCTTCGCGCCTATCACTTCGTCGTCTTTTGCCGTCTCTGAGGTGGTTTTTTTGTTTTGGAGGATTTGTTTGCGTTCTTTAATTACCTGGGATTCAAAAACAAAAGTATTATTGATTGATAGGCCATAAAATTTCGTATATTTAAATAGCACTTTGGTTTTTTTTTTTGGGTATGAAGGAACGTCGATTGGCAGGATCGTTGGCCCCCAAACTGGAAGTAAAAGTTCAATTGCCTACAGATGGTAGTTACAAGCAAGAGGAGATAACGCACATGAGATGGTGCAAGGAAGATAACAAAACAGTGAAGAAGGATTTGTTAAAAAAAAAATCAACAGTCCTAACAAGGGAGAAGAGAGTCCGATCGAACCTATCCACAGTACAGACTTGAGGAATAGAAAAAAAAGATAAAAGTTTTGAAAATTCCGAATAATTGTCTTCAAAAGTTACGCTTTTGTTAAGAAACAAATTTCGATTACTCCTTTTTCATTTGTAAACAGGATAGATATCCTTTGTTTCTCTGAGATAGACAGCTTTGTCTTTTTGAGATAGACAGCTTTTGTTTCTTTGAGATAGATAGCTTTTGATTCTCTGAGAGCTATGGCTGCTGCGAAACGTGATAAGCTCCAAAAAACTATCATTTTTTTTCAAAAATTCAAATAATTCTCCAAATTTTGTTTTCGTATTTTTTTTTTTAATTATTAACGTGACCCAAAGCTCTTGTTTTCGACGACGCCTTTTACATTCACGAACAATGATCGATGGCTCTTGTTTTTCTGAGCTTGTACTTAATTGAATGCGATCGATAGCGTTTGTTTTTCGAAACTATACAAAATATAAAATAAAAGTATAAATTTCACAAGTTCCAAAAAATTCTTGTTGGTTTTCAAAAATTCAAATAATAATAAGTTAAAAATAACAAACATCTGTGTGTCCTTTTTTTAGTTATTAATGTAATCGATAACTTTCGTTTCTGTGAACTTGTGTAAGTTATCGAAAACGAGCTAAAACCAACGTGACCGAGAGCTTTTTTTTTGAAGTTTTAACATCAAGAAACAAAAAATGATAAAAGTTTAAAAGTTCCCAATAATTATTGTCTTCAAAAGTTATTTAAAAAATTAGATAGCTGTTGTTTCTCTGAGCTATAGCCACTGCGATCGATGTGTATAATTTTTTTAGAGCTATACGTACGTATAAGAAGAAATGTCATGTCAAGTTCAAGAAAATTCAAATTTTTTTTGCAAAAATTCAAATGAATCCTCAAATTTTGTTTTCGTAAAAAATTTTTGTGTCTCCTTTTTTTAATTAGGAACGTGTTCGATGGTTTTTGTTTCTGTGAACTTGTAATGTATCGGAAACAAGCTAAAACAAATGCGATCGGAAGCTTTTGTTACTTTGGAACTTTTAACTTGGCCACTAGTTAACTTTAATCTTTGGTTTATTCCAACTTACAAACAGTTTACAATTTTAGACTTGGAAATAAACTTAAAGGTTAAAGTTAATGAGTGACTGAAGCGTTAATGAGAAAAAGAAAGAGAAAAAAATTGTCCAAAAATTCCAAAAAAGTTACAAAGATTACGAAAAAAAATTTCCAAGTTTTGCTTTTGTAAAGAAGCAGTTTTCAGCGATTCTCTTTACAATCGTGAACAATGTTCGATAGCTTTTGTTTTTCTTAGCTCGTGATTAATTGAAAAAGACCTAATGCCAATGCGATCGGTAGCATTTGCTTTTCGGGGCCAAACAAAATATAAAATTCTCATTGCTGTTTCAAAAATTCTAAATAGTTCCCGAACAAACTTCTGGGCGCCCTTTTTTCAGTTGTTAGTGTGATCGATAGCTTTTGTTTTTTTTTTGTTGGGAACTTTTAACATATTAAGAAATAGAAAAGATAAAAGTTTCCCTCAAAAGTTATTAAAAAAAATTGCTTTCGCGAAGAAACGATTTTCGATTTTGTGGACAGGATAGATAGCTTTTGTTTCTCTGAGCTATGACTACTGCGATCGATATGAACTATACATATAAGAAGAAATGTCAAATTCTAATTTTTTTTTCAGAAATTCAAGTTTTGTTTTCGTAAAAATTTTAATTATGAACGTGATCGATAGCTTTCGTTTCTGTGAACTTGTAATGTGTCGAAAACATGCTAAAACAAATGCGATCGGGAGCTTTTGTTAACTAGTTAACTTCAATGTGGTCGACAGGTTTTGTTTCTATGAACTTCTATAAGCTATCGAAAACGAGTTGAAACCAACGCGATCGTTCAAAATATAAACAAAAACAGTTCAGTTGCAGTTTAACTTTGTCATTTGTTAGATTTCCGATCGTAATTTGTTTTTATTTTTCAGGAAATTCTGGCGTTTCAGGTAAATCCCCAAAACTTTTTATATTTTATCATTATTTTATGTGTGGAAGAAGTCCCGTTCAAAATATTTAAAAAAAAACAGTTCAGTTGCAGTTTAATTTTGTCTTCGTATTGCGTAACCATGGCAACGCTCCGAAATGTCCGAAGTTTAGTCATTTGTTAGGTTTCCGATCATCATTTTTTTTTTCAGTAAATTCTTGCGTTTCAGGTAAATCCCCAAAACTTTATATATTTTATCAACATTTTATGTGTGGAAGAAGTCCCGTTCAAAATATAAACAAAAACAGTTCAGTTGCAGTTTCATTTTGTCCTCGTATTGCGTAACCATGGCAACGCTCCTAAATGTCCGAAGTCTAGACTTTTGTTAGGTCTCCGATCGTCATTCGCTTTTGTTTTTCAGTAAATTCTGGCATTTCAGGTAAATCCCCAAAACTTTTTATACTTTAACATTAACAAAAACAATCAGTTTCAGTTTAAGTTTGTCCTCGTATTGCGTAACCATGGCAACGCTCCGAAATATCCAAAGTCTAGTCATTTGTTAGGTTTCCGATCGTCATTTGTTTTTTCTTTTTATTTCAGTAAATTTAGGCGTTTTAGGTAAATCCCCCAAAAGTTTTTATATTTTAATATTATTTTATGTGTGGAAGAAATCCCGTTCAAAATATAAACAAAAACAGTTCGATTGTAGTTTAACTTTGTTATTTGTTAGATTTTCCATCGTAATTTGTTTTTCTTTTCAGTAAATTCTGGCGTTTCAGGTAAATCCCCAAAACTTTATATATTTTATCATTATTTTATGTGTGGAAGAAGTCCCGTTCATGATATAAACAAAAACAGTTTAGTTGCAGTTTAATTTTGTTCTAGTATTGCATAACCATGGCAACGCTCCGAAAAGTCCGAAGTCTAGTTAATTTATTAGATTTGCGATTGTCATTTATTTTTTTTTTTAGTAAATTCTGACGTTTTATATTTTAACATTATTATTATTATTATTTTATTTCAGGAAGAAGTGGCGTTTCAAATATAAATCAAAACAATTCACTTGCACTTAACTTGAAGGCTTCCGCGGCCGTCGTCCAATGTTGAATTCTTGGCTTCCGGTTGGAACCGCGTGTCTCGGATTTTTTCACTGCCGGCAGTGAAGAAATCCGAGACACGCGGTTCCAACCGGAAGCCAAGAATTCAACAATTCACTTGCACTTTAACTTTGTCCTCGTATTATGTAACCATGACAACGCTCCGAAACGTCCGAAGTCTAGTCAATTTGTTATGTTTTCGATCGTCATTTGTTTTTTTTTTTTTCAGTAAATTTTAGGGTTTCAGGAAAATCCCCAAATCTTTTGTATTTTTACATTATTATTATTATTTTATGTGTGGAAGAAATCCCGTTCAAAAGCAGTTCAGTCGCTGATTAACTTTGTTCCCAAGGGAACATCTGTTTTTATAATTGTTACTATGGGGATAAAGTTAAACTGTGTCTGAAATACAGGGTCTAGGATGTGAAAAAATGTGAAACACTGATTAAGTGATTAGTATTCATCAAAAATATTATTGTGTTGTTGTAAGGAAGAAGGTAATAGAAACACAGTTCGAGAACGAAGAGAATAGAAGAACAGGAAAATAAGAAAAGAACATAAAGAGGTTAACAAAAGAATATGGGAGGTAATGGTTCAAATAAGAGGAGTGTCACGAGGATGTATCTCATGGTGTTTTGGACCAAAGGTGTCAAATAGTATGAAGAAGCAATACCTTATTTGTCGTATCATGAAGAATTTGAAGATATTTCTTGTACCTCCTACCATGTTCGGTTTTGTAGAAAATAAAGTCAGAGTGAAGCCAGGGCTTATTGGACTTCTGAACGACTTCCTCACACATACTGCAAACACATGTTAATTTTTTTTTAATTCGTTTTAAAGTCGCTTCGTTTTTTTACCCGTAAACTGCATTTACGTATTCGTTATCTTGATTGGCGGCCATGGCGTTTACCTCAATACCCATTGCAGTTTCTGAAACGTTTTTGATTTGACAATGATTTTGGTTGTTGGTGTTTGGGGCTTACTGGATATAATATCGAGGGCACAGCGTGTTATGAAGGGAAAGACATCGAAGACCGTCCGGCCATCGGCTTTTTTGGCCAGCTGTTGAGTCAGTATTTCGCTTTTTTCCACGAAAATATCCACGAACTGTTCCAAAATTTTGAAGTGAAAAGCCGGCGTCAACAACTTCCTGTGTCGATGCCATTTTGAACCTGCAATTAGGCCAAGCCCCAACCTAGAAAAGCTTGGGGGAATCTTTTATTTTCTCACCTGTACTGGTGAGTAGCCCATCTCCCAACCAAGGGCGGATGTTATTGTAAGTGTAACCCTTTTCTATATTTACAGAACTTTTCAGTACGAGCTGCAATTATGTGTATTTAGATCCTTTGTGGAAATTATAAAAGTGAAGTGGATAGGTACCTCGATATGTTCCGCCGTTAGTAAATGAATGACGGGGATGGACCCCATCCACGTCCGAAAAACTGGGGCGTAAGTCTTGCAACGTTTCCTCAATAAGGCGAAAATTTCTAAATAAAAAACAAAACAAAGAGGAATTGAGTATGTTTTGGACGATTGTTAACCTACCTTCCCTCTTCACGAATAACAGTTCGAAGTTTGAGCCAAAAAACGGATAACTCTTCGGTCCTGGTAATTTATTGACCATTGAGGCGATCCTAGAACCGCCGGCGTTCTGCTGATTTAATAGATAAATTGCAGTCAAGATTATGAAAACCGCAACGAACACCAACATTATTAGATCCATTATTCTGTTGCTCTCGGAGAGCGCGCAGAAAGAAATGAAAATTTATCCGAACGAGTACGCCGGCGATGGTATCGCACTTTTTCTACGTATACTGCTCTTCTGCATCAGTAAGAACCAACTGAACTATCACATTTTACAGAACAACTTATGTTTATTTAGCAGTCCGGCCTTGCCAGCGGTTCCAAATCGACATTCGTGCGCTTAACACTCAAGCAACAGCAACAACCATAAGAGTATTAATCGATTTTAGTACGTCTTAAGGAGAAGGTTAATAACCTACTCAAATTCCGCATAGAATCACTGATGTGATTAGCAATGGGTTCTCTGCCGTGTAGAAAACTTGACGTTTCGATCGTCTTGTCGCGGTCTTCTTCAGAGGTGAAGTGAAGTCTTCACGACAGCCGCGAAAACCTCAAGACTACATTAATCAATGAGACTTGTATAATTCTTGAGTTTAGGCCTTCTGGTATACCTACCTTCCCTGGATTTAAGTATAATTGCGTTTTCGAGCCAAGGCTGCCCCAGCTATGTAATTTATTTCTCGTTATATAATAATTATTGTTTACTACCACCGTACTGTAGATGTACGTACTTCGAAAAGACGAACAGAAAACAGACAAAAGAAGTGTGTGTCCTTGACACTGCTTTTAATCGAAATGCCATTAAGTTTTGCGAAATAAAAGCAAATAGTCTCGACGTTTCCAAAATAGAACTAATGGGGGAGACTTTAATTTGAAATCAGTTTATGAGAATACGAAAACTAAGATAATTTTTAATTTAAAGCAACGGCCTTAAGATGTTAAATACTCCTTGGCTGAAAAGTCATTTTCAACGACTGTTGTAAGAATGTGAGTTACAGTAACGTGTAAATTTCTAATAAAGTGATAATTTGAAAGCCGTCGGGCTATTACAGTTGCCTGCTGTCTTTTTAAATAAAAAGAGTCGTAAAATTTGTAGTTCTTAATTAATTGGAAAAATCGCAATTTAAAAAAGATCAAAAATCGACGATTTTTAAATAAATAGACAAAATGTAGTTTAACTTTGTTCGTTTAATGAGAATTTTCTTTTCTTAATAAATTTTCTTTATTACTCAATCGTCTTTTGTTTTACTTTACGTCAAAAAATTGCGTAACTGTCAAATGTCTTAAATTATATCTTAATTATTGAAAGTCAACCCAGTTTTGTTTATTTAATAAAAAAATATATTTTTATTTGATTTTATTTTATTTATTTTTGTTTCTCGATCGTTTTTTGTTTTACTTTACGTCAAAAAAATTACATAACTGTCAAATGTCTTAAAATATATCTTAATTAACCCAGTTTTCTTTATATAATAAAAATATTTTATTTATTTATTTATAAAATTTATTTTTATTCGATTTTATAAATTTTCTTTATTTCTCGATCGTCTTTTGTTTTAGTTTATGGCAAAAAAATTGCACGATCGCACGGTTTTGTTTATTTGAAGAGAATTTTTAATTTTTGTTATTTTTTTTATCTATAAATTTTCTCAATGATGTATTTGTCGATCGTCTTTTGTTTTATTTTACGTCAAAAATCGCATAACTTTCAAATGTTTTAAGTTATATCTTAATTATAAAAAGTCAAACCAGTTTTGTCTATTTAATAAAAAAAAAATTGTTTTTGTTTGATTTTATACACTTTTTTATTTCTCGATCGTCTTTTGTTTTACTTCACATCAAAAAATTGCTCACTTGTCATATGTCTTTATAAAATAAAAAAAAATAAAATACATAAAAACAAAACAAAAACCTAATTAAATAAACAAAACTGAGTCGATTTTAATATTTTAGCTCATTTAACAATTAATGCGGCTTTCTGACGTAAAATAAAACAAAAGACGACAGATAAATAAAGAAAATTTATATAATTAACAAAAAATAACATGAAAACAAAAAAGAAATCTCTTTAAATAAACAAAACTAAGTCCACTTTCTAAAACTGAGACATATTTGAAGACGTTTGACAATTGTTTAATTTTTGCCGTAAAATAAACAAAAGAATAAATAAAGAAAATTTATAAATTGAAAAAAATACTTAAAAACAAAAAAAAATCTCATTAAATAAACAAATTAACACATTTGGCAATTGCGTAATTTCTGACGCAAAGTAAAACAAAAAACGTTCGACAAATAAATCAAGAAAATTTATAAAAATAAAAAATAACACGAAAAGGAAAAAAATTCTCTTCTAATAAACAAAACCGGTTCGATTTTCTAAAATTAAGATCTTATATTTCAAGACATTTGACAATTGTGCAACTGGTGACGTAAAATAAAACAAACGACAATCGACAAATAAGTGAAGAAAATTTACAAAATTAAAAAATTATATATATAACATAAAATTTAAAAATTCTCAATATGTAAAAAAAAACTGAGTCGATTTTCTAAAATTAAGATATATTTGAACATATTTGACAATCGTGCAATTTTTTGACGTAAAATGAAACAAAAGACGATCGACAAATAAAGAAAATTTATAAAATTAACAAAAAACTGCATTAAAAACAAAAAAAAGTCTCATAAATTAAACAAAACTGAGTCCACTTTCTGAAACAGTCCACTTTCTAAAACATTTGTGTTATCTTTGACATAAAATCAAGCAAAAGACGGTCGACAAGTAAATGAAGCAAATTTATAAAATGAAAAAATAATATGAAAATTAAAAAAAAAATCTCTTCAAACGAACAAGACTGGTTCGATTTCCTGATGTATTTGAAGACATTCGACAATTGTGCAATCGTTGACTTAAAATAAAACAAAAGACAATCGACAAACAAATAAAAAAATATATAAAATTTTTAAAAAATACGTAACAAAAATAAAAAAATTCCTATTAAGTGAACAAACTCAGTCGAATTCCATAATTAAGATAACTTTTAACATATTTGACAGTTACGTAATTTTTGACGTAAAGTAAAACAAAAGACGATCGACAAATAAACGAAGAAAATTTACAAAATTAAAAAATAATATAAAAAGAAAAAAATTCCTTCAAATAAACAAAACTGCTTCGATTTTCTAAAATTAAGAGATATTTGAAGACATTTGACAATTGTACAATTGCTGACGTAAAATAAAACAAACGACAATCGACAAATAAATAAAGTTTTTAAAACTAAAAACAAATGTGTAACGTAAAACAAAAGAAAACAAATAAAAATGGACAAAACTGAATTGACTTTCTAAAACTAAGATATATTTTGGCACATCTGACAATTGTGCAATTTTTGACGTAAAATGAAACAACTAGAGACAATCGACGAATAAAAAATTTAAAAAAATATATATAACAAAAGCAAGAAAGATCTCTTTAAGTAAACAAAATTGAGTCGATTTCTAAAGTTAAGATACGTTTTAACACATTTTACAATTACGCAGTTTTTGACGTGAATTAAAACAAAAGGCGATCAAGAAATAAACAATAAAAGTTTATAACACTGAAAAAAATAACGTAAAAACTAAAAAAAAATCTCATTGAATTAATAAACTGGTTTGACTTTCTAAAATTAATAAGTATATGTATATTTTAAAGTGACGTTTAAAATCACGGATTTCAATCAAAAATATAAAAATAAATCAATTTTTTTTTTTATTAAAATCGACGATTTTTTATTTTATTTGATGAAAAATCTTGATTTTCATCAACACTGTAATAAAGTGAAATATTTTTTTCTTTTTCGTTTTTAATATTTCCACATATATAGGGTGACTGACAAGTGACGAAAAAGGAAGACACGAATAGAAGCGATATCCGAGAAAATGGAAAAAACCTAAAATCATATTATATGTTATCTTATTTTTTAATTTAATAAATTTTCTCGATTTATTTATCGATCGTCTTTTCTTATATTTTATGTCAAAAATTGCATAATAATCAAACATGTTGATACAAATCTGAATTGTAGGAAGTCGCCTCACCTTTTGTTTATTTAATGTATGTAAATAACATGAAGTTAATTATATACTTAGCACAAATTATATAAAATAAGGCCCCTCGTTTACATAACTAAATAAAAGCGCGCTTTAGAATCGCTGATTGAAATGACTTTCGATAATGCGCGGATATTATTAGTAACAATCAATTCGCTCAATAAATACTATATGAATTATAAATATGCACAGTCATGATTAATTAGTTCATTTATTCTTATTGTATTATATTTTAGAATAAAAATAAAGCCCTTTTCAATACATTTAGGTAGCACATTACAGTCGTTCAAATAACTTTTTGATTTATGCGCAGCCAAATTCTGAAAATCAGATAAGCTAAAAAAAGAGAATTTTCTCTTATTTTTTTAAACATTTTTTATTGTAAGTGTAAAATGTACTTTGATCAAGGTCGTGTACTTTAACCATTTCGATGAAGCGTTCATTTTGAAACATCAGCGTGATAAACAAGAAAATAAAATCGAGATGCACTTTGGAATCGCTGGCCTTTATTTTCACAATTACATACAGACTTAGATCGTTGATTATGCTGTGGTTAAAAACCCAATCTTTTTTCCCCGATGAAAACGCATTGATTTGAAAATTGAAAATGGCCAATTAAATCGGTTCTTGCATCGTATGGAGCATGTGCATGCATACAATCAACATTGTGCATTCTAACGGCATTCTACATACAATCGAGACACGATGCATTTGAATAATCTCGTATTTATGCAGCAACTTACTTACATATTTGATCAGATAAATTTTGCTCATCATCATCGTTAATTAGCTTTGGCTTAAACAAAGTCGATTGTTCGATGCATAAAATAATTTAGTTTGTCCCTTCTGTGCTGCTGCTCTGTGTTAAGACAACCGTAAAATAAATTCTTGCGATCGCTTTTATTGATTTATCTGCATAATTATAAGACTCTCTTTTGGCTACCTTTAAAGTAACGTGCATTTTCTTTTCTATGGGCAATTAACTTGTTGCAAAAATAAAAAGCTCAGCTTTCTTCCGGATCCGTTATAATTAAAAGTATATAAAGTTCATAAATAATTATAATTTCATGCATCTGGTTCGGTATGTGGAGGAATTGAACGTTATTAAATCCCCAGGCGGTTATCGTCCTATTTCGCAATGCCTAAAAAGTTGAATGAAACCAGAATGACAATAATTTATTAATACTGCATGGTCGCCGAGTTCCGGTCTTGCGTAACGAAAATTAAGAGCGTGCTTTCCATTCGCCGAAATTAATTCTCTTTGTTATCCTACGATTATTTTCCACGAATCTAATAACATAAAATGGCACTTCTGATCCACACTTACATTAGCATAACAGTTATATGTAAATACACATGCGAAATTTTAAGTGACTTGTAAAACAACCGTAAATGCGAAAGAATGTTTGGGGGACGTACGTAATCAACTATTTTAAAAGAGGAGATTCTCATCAACAGATCAATTAGAAATATTCTTAAATTAAAGTCAGGTGAAATGAAGTTAAAAAATCGTGTGAAGACCTTACAAATTAAAAAAAAAAATATGCCCAAGTCTCTTTAAGAATAATTGTGGAGTGTTAGCTGAGAAATTGAGCAAGAAAATAAATACACAGTAAAAGTTAAGGGAAAATAAACCAGTAGAATAATTTTCTACCAAACGTCCGGAACCATCTAGCATCTAAGTCATTGGAATAATCAAAAAATGGTATGAGCTGCCGGGTTCGGACGCAGCAGTCTCTATTTAAAAATTGTCGTTTAATTTAAAAAGAAAAGAATTATAAGCCTTGTCTAATATATAACGCTTCTTCTTCGCTATGTAATTACGGAATAATAACTCATTCAAATTTCCCGCCTGGTAGTGGAGATCCTTTAATTCTCGAACTTTCTAACAAACGTCTGGAACCATCTAGCATTCGACTCGAAACTTACTGAAATAATCGGCAAAAGAACTATTTGAACTTATTACTTACATATTTTTAAAGGAGAATATTTTTACCGTATTATTTAATTTTAAATTTCCCGCCTAAGTTTTGATAAGGTAGAAAATAAGGAAAATTAGATAAAAATGTTTTAAACTTCGAGTAAAGGTTCGAAAATGTCAAGGTCAACCCAAGCCAAGGCATTAAAATAGGAAAAAATCTTTAAAAAATTAAAATTCCAAAAAAACAAGATTCAAGAAGTTCAAAGGTCAAGGTCATATTTGAAAAAATGGGGGGAAATGTTTAAACATTTTAAAGCTCGAGCAAAGGTTAGAAAAGGTCAAGGTCAACCCAAGTCAAGGCACTACAATAGAAAAAAATCATAAAAAACATTAGGATTCCAAGAGACGAGGTTCAAAAAGTTCAAAGTTCAAGGTCAACCCAATCCAAGAAAACTCGAAAAAATCTTTAAAAAATTAGAATTTCAAGAGACATGTTCAAAATTATCAAAGATAAAGACGAAATTGGCTTTCTTCAATTTGATCGCTTAAAGAAGATTCCACGAATTTAATGAATAGAGGTGAATATCTGATTTTTTGTACATAATTCAGCGCCATCTATCCACAGAACCCAAAATTAAAGGTTTTCGGGAAAATCTGCGCCATACATAGTCAAAGCCGAGTTTTAAAATTTCTTCTGTAATTCAGCGCCATCTATTGATATAACTGAATGTTAAAGACTTTTCTGTTATTAAGCGCGATCTAACGGCAAAGTCAAGCATTAAAGTGTTTGTAATTCAATAATTCTGTAACTCGTCAGATTCGACCGCCATCTTTCGGCAGAACCGAATATTAAAGGGTTTCTGTAATCAGTGCCATCTACCGCCAGATCCGAGCATTAAACTTTTTTCTGTAATTCGCAGTTTTAAATAAATTCCTCTTTTTCCAAGATTAAGACGATATTGGCTTTCTTGAGTTTGATTGAAGAAAATTCTCGACTTCCACGAATTTGATGGAGAAAAGTGAATGCTTGATTTGTCTGTAATTCAGCGCTATCTATCGAGATAAGCTAATATTAAAGGGTTTTCTATGAATTTAGCGCAATACATCTAAAATTTCAAATTTCCTTTTTGTAATTTAGCGTCATCTATTGATAGAACTCCAAATGTTGAAGGTTTATCTGTAATTAAGCGCCATCTATCGACAGAGTCCAGCACTAAAGTGTGTTTTCTGTAATTCAGCGCAATCGTCAGAATCAATCACCATCTATTGACAGAACAGAGTATTGAAGGTTAATGGTAATGCAGTGCCATCTATCGTCAGATCCGAGTATTAAAGTTTTTTTTTTTAATTCAGTATTAAACGACTTATTCCTCTTTTTCCAAGATTAAGACAATATTGACTTTCTTCAGTTTGATAGATTGAAGAAAATTCTCTGATAAACAGAGGCGAATGTTTGATTTTTTTGTAATTCAGCGCCATCTATCTACATAACCCAAAGTAAAGGTTTTGCTTGTAATCCAGTGCCATACATCGCCAGAGGCGAGCTTTTCAGTTTTTTCTATAATTCAGCGCCAACTACTGATAGACCTGAATGTTAAAATATTTTCTATAATTAAGCGCCATCTATCGCCGTAAACGAGTATTAAAGGTTTTTCTGTAATTCAGCGCTATCTATCGTGATAACCTAATATTAAAAGTTTTTCTATGAATTTAGCGCAATACATCGGTCAGAGACGAGTTTTCAAGTTTCTTTTTTGTAATTTAGCGTCATCTATTGATAGAACTCCAAATGTTGAAGGTTTTTTCTGTAATTAAGCGTCATCTATCGACAGAGTCGCGCATGAAAGAGTTTTTTCTGTAATTCAGCGCCATCGCCAGCATCGATCGCCATTTGAAATCGAAAGGGCTTCTTTTAATCGATTGAGAAAATTCTCAATTTTTTTATAATTCAAGAAGAATGCCTCTTTACAAAAAGTTATAATTAAGTTCCCCTTGTGATTATAATTTAAGATTTTCGGCATTCCTTTTAAGTAAAGGATAATTTGAACAATGTCGAAAGGTAGGCTTAAAATTCTTGCTAAATGTAAACGAAATATTCAACATTGTAATGCATAATTATGTGCACGTGTTTTTAAAAGAGAATAAACGTTTTATTTTCAGCATCGCATTATTCGGTTTTAAATTTCCCGCCTAGATTTTGGATTCGCACAGATTCGTAATTGCACTGGCGACATCTAACTAAGTTACAATGAACTCTTGTACGTTAACAATGAAATACTAATTGAAATTGTTTATAATATATTGAAAACTATCGATTTAAATGAAATTACTTGATCAATTTTCACGATTTTCCTATGAATTATGAAATTGTAGATTTCATGCACTGTCACCAGCGCCACCTGCACAAATTATTTTACACCCTTTGACGTTTGATATAACCCTCGTCAGGTAAAAGGCGTGTAAATTAATTTTATCAATTATGGAAAGTTACGACGTTATTGTTAATCAGCCGGTTGTGATAGATAACGTAAGTTCTAAATGAATAAACCCGAAAAGCTGCACTTTCCTTTCTTTACAAAACCGCATCCACTCTTGACACCATGACTAATAATGTTTTTATGTTGTAACTGTAATATTTCAGGGTTCCGGCGTAATCAAGGCAGGTTTCGCCGGTGATCAAATACCAAAATGCAGATTCCCAAATTAGTGAGTACTTTACATCCCTCTTTTCATTAATGAAGTCTTCAACTTGCAGTATCGGAATACCGAAACATATTCGAGTGATGGCCGGTGGTTTAGAGGGTGACGTATTTATAGGACCGACGGCCGAAGAACACAGGGGTTTGCTGAGTATAAAATACCCGATGGAGCACGGCATCGTCACAAACTGGAACGACATGGAGAAAATTTGGACTTATATTTACAGTAAAGAGCAGCTTTGCACGTTTGCAGAAGAACACCCCGTTTTACTCACCGAAGCACCGCTAAATCCCAGACCGAACAGAGAGAAATCTGCTGAAATATTATTCGAGTCCTTCAATGTGCCGGCACTATTTATATCCATGCAGGCTGTACTTAGTTTGTAAGCATCATAAAATTGACGTAATCTTTAATAGTTATCAATCTATTACGATTTAGATATTCAACTGGCCGAACCACCGGCGTAGTTCTGGATTCAGGTGACGGTGTAACTCATGCAGTGCCTATATATGAAGGATTCGCAATGCCACATAGTATAATGAGGATAGACATTGCTGGACGTGATGTAACGAGATATCTCAAGTGGGTAGTTACAGCTTGCTTTTGAACATTTCTTTCATTTCTGTGTTTTTATTTTTGTTTGTAGGGCTCTATTAAGAAAAGAAGGAATAAATTTCCGAACGACCGCCGAATTTGAAACGGTCCGAACAATTAAAGAGAAAGCGTGTTACTTAGCAAATCACCCCATCAAAGAAGAGTCGGTAGAAACCGAGCACATCAACTACTTACTTCCGGACGGCAACACCATACAAATAGGCCCGGCGAGATTTAGGGCACCCGAAGTTCTATTCCGGCCTTTCTTGATCGGCGACGAGTGCGAAGGCCTGCACGAAGTCCTCATGTATTCAATTCAAAAATCAGACTTGGATCTAAGAAAAGTACTCTTTAAGAATATCGTTTTATCAGGCGGATCAACTTTGTTTAAAGTAACTTTTCAGAGAAGCGCGAATTTATTTTATGTGTAATTTTTTTGGATGTGTTTCAGGGTTTTGGTGACCGATTGTTGTCCGAAATTAAGAAAATATCTCCGAAAGATGTACAAATTAAAGTATGTAACTAATTTGTTTTAATGAATAAAACTAATATGTGCTTTTAGATTTCGGCGCCTCAAGAAAGGCTGTATTCGACTTGGATCGGTGGCTCTATACTGGCCGCGCTCGACACATTCAAGAAAATGTGGGTCTCCAAAAGAGAGTACGACGAAGAAGGGCAGCGTGCAGTACATAGGAAAACATTTTAGTTTCACGTTAACGCAATTTAATGTATGAATCTGCACGTTGCGATTTTTATAAATTATTTTCGATCTAAGCTGTTGCTTCCACGTGTGTGTGTATCTCATGTGCTTAACCTGACAGATTCATGTATTAAATTCGATTTTAGATTAGCTATAAAATAATTTATACTATGCGATAATACTTTATTTATATTTCTTATTAATAGCGTTAAGGAAAAAGTAAAACGTTATTGAAAATAATTTTTAGTTAAGCATCCTTCTTTTTATTATGCACAATAATATTTCCTTGCAGCTTTAAATGAATAACAAACATTTTCTAAAATAAAATATTTTAAAGTTTAGTTGCCCGTTTTATATTTTTTTTTTTGAAAAAAAATTTGTAAGTAGTATGAATTAAAACACAAATGTTAAAAACTGATTAAATTGTTTAAGCAAAGCAATAATACACCCTTCATCCCCCCCCCAATTTTCTTGTTCACTCGAAAAAAATTTAAAAAACCACTTGTTGAATTTTGAAATGGAAAACAAAAATCACAATCGCGACGTTTACGAAAGAAGAAAGACGCAAAAAATTGAAAATAATTTTTTTATTTAATTTCTGAAATACGATAAACAATTAAAAACGAAGAAAACTAAGAATTTTCTTGACTTTTGAGAAATAGAGTCAAAATGGAAAAACAATAAAAAGTAAGGAAAACAAATGACGATCGTAATATTCGCGAAAGAACGAGGAATGCAGAAAATTTCATTTAACATAAATCACAATTGAAGACACAAAAGAAAAACATTTTTGATTATTGGAAAAATGTTATCGGCATAGAAAAAAAGAAAACGATAACTTCAAAAGAAAAACAAATGACGATCGTAAATTTTACGAAAGAAAATAGACAGAAAAACAAATGACGATCGTAATGTTTAGAAATGTATTTTAAATTTTGTTTGTCATTTGTTTCTCTCTTGTTTCTTCAAAATTTTTCCTTTCCATTCAGTTTTTCATTTTGCTTGTTTTTTTTACGAAAACAAAAAAGAAAAACATTTGATTTTTAGAAAAATATTATCGGCACAGAAAAGAAAGAAAGCGATAACTTGAAAAGAAAAACAAATGACGATCGTAAATTTTACGAAAGAAAATAAATAAAAAAACAAATGACGATCGTTTTTTTTTTTAATTTTTCCTTTCCATTCGATTTTCCATTAGTTTTTGGTCTTTTATTTTAATTTTCTCCTTGTTTTTCTATTAAAAACAAAAAAGAAAAACATTTTTGATTTTTGGAAAAATGTTATCGACATTGAAAATAAAGAAAACAATAACTTTAAAAGAAAAACAAACGACGATCGTGAATTTTACGAAAGAAAATAAACAGAAAAACAAATGACGATCATAGTGTTTAGAAATGTATGTATTTAAAATTTTGTTTGTCATTTATTTTTCATTTAATTTTTGTTTTTCTCTGTTTTTAAAATTTTTCCTTTTCATTCGGTTTTTCATTAGACTTTTGTCTTTAATTTTCATTTTCTTCTTGTTTCTCGCTTGTATCTTTTTTCATTTGATGTTTCCTTTTTGTTTTTTTTTTGTTTCTAATTTTCTTTTGATTTTAATTTTTTATTTTATTTCCATCTAGTCTTACGTTTGATTTATTTTCTCATTTGTTTTTCACTTGTCTTGTTTCATTTTCTATTTGCTTTTTGTTTTGGTTTTTGATTTCTTCAATATTGCTTTCCTTTTGAATTTGTTTCAATTTTCATTATTTATTCGCCTTTTGCTTTTCATCTTTTTTCATTTCATATTTTTCATTTATTTCTTTTTTTAATTTTCGGGTGTCCGTCTTAAAATACCTAGGAAATTAACTATTTTTTTATACTACTCCGTTTGAGTTGGCAGTGCTGAATTTTCTATTTAAATCGTATAACTGGAGTAACTTCCGGTTGGTGACGGCTTGACAATGACAGCCGTCACTTTACAAACGTCATTTGACATTTCAAGTTCAAATTAAAACGCTTACGATCTACTAGATTTCACGAGACAACGTGTCTTTATCCGGCCCGCGCAATTTGTTATTCAAGTGTTTCTCCGTTGGCGCCGCTGTTCTATTCTCAGATATTTTGGTTGGTACTTCAAATTGTCATGTAATTTATGCTCGTCAATTCACATTAACACTTCATTTGCCTAAAATCTTATAAAATTTCACAATTCAAATTTTCTTCCCCCTATATTTGACACTTGCAAATACATTCAACAGCATTGCCAACTGTATCTACCTACGAGGTAAATTGTAATTACAGGAAACTGTATATTTAATATCGATGTTTTAGTAATTCGAACATTTGATTTTATTTAATTTATCGTAAAGAGAACGACTGAGAAAGTAATAAAAAATTTAAACACTTGGTTTGTTTATCCAAATTAAGTGCTGCCAACTGAAGAAATTTGACACCTGTCAAATGTGTAAGTGCCACTAAACGACCAAAGAAAAATGTTTTGTTGTAGTAATAGGTGTAAGTGAAGGAAATAAAATTGTTAGTTTAAAAATAGTACAATGGAAGAGAATGAAGAAGTTGAAAGCACGCATAAAATAGAACCTGGGATATGCAACATCGATTATTGCACAAGCCATAAGGGAACAGGAATGGGGGCGAATGATAGTGAAACCGAAACTACAAACTGTAACTCCACTTGCTCTATAGTGAACGGTGAAGAGGTGGCTGCTTTGAATATACGTACAGACTCGGTTACTCCCAGTGCTTCAGAAGAGAGCAACGTCAGCGATTCAAAGTCGGAATCTGATCTGGACACGCACAGTGAGCTTCCCAATTCACCAAAACCCGAAAGCATTTACACATCAGAATCTGATGACAGTCTGAGCATCTGCGTTAAGTGTGTGGAACGCGAGAAGCAACTGCAAGAAATCGGTGAAAACAATGACTTGCTCAAGGAGAAATGTGGAAATCTACTTAAGAAATGTGAGGATTATCAAATCAAGCTGGAAAACGTAAGTTACTTCTTTTTAAGTTCAATAATTCTGGTGAGAATTCATTTTTTCGTTAATAGTTAATGAGAGAAAGGGATTTCGCTGTTAAAGACAAGGAAGCGATGGTCATGCGATACGCAGTTAGTGAGAAGAATGGATTGGAGCAGAAGTCTTCTAAGGACGTTTTGGAGAGGAAATATAAGGAAACTGTTCGCGAGAATGAAATAATGCAGCATAAAGTGAATCAGATGGGTAATGAAAAGGCACGAATTGCTCAGATGTTAGATAATAAGGTATTTTTATATGCTGTACTTTATTCTGTGTTATGAAAAGACTTTCATTAGTTAAATCAACTTTTGTGATCTCGTCCAGTCGTCCTTAGTGGGCCATTTATTTTGAGTGACCAGCATTAAAATCCACATATTATTTCAGTGTCACGATCTTAAACAATGCCAGCAGGAACTGGATCACACTAAGGCTGATTTAAATGCCCTGGAAACAAAAATGAAATGGTTACAAAACAACTTAAAAGCAGAAATAGAAGTACGCAAGGTAACCCTCCAAAAAGAAACTCCGTTTTCCTTAGATTACATAATTTTCTTCCCAAAGGACAATGAATTGAAACTGGAAACGTTGAACGCCAGACTACAAGAATCTCTAAGTCACTTGGAACAAACCAAAAAGGAAGCTCAGGAGAACATTAGAACGTTTCAGACGTCGCAGGAAAACCGCGCTTACGTTCTAGGTGAGTTCGTCTCTCGATTGAACAACGGATGAAAGCAAACGCGGATTTTCCAGATCAACAGCTAAAAGAACAACAGGCGATACTTATTATGTTGAAGCACGAGAAGACCGACAAGGATCAACAGATGAAGGCGCTCCAGAGTGACATGGAAAGGCTTCAGAGCAAACAAAAGGAGACGTTGCAGGAGAACAATGAATTATCAATTAAGGTGCAACAACTGGAACGCGATCGCTTGGACGCAGAGCAGAAATTAAGCGACCTAAGGGGTTATGCTGACCAACAGAAGCAGGACGCTGCTGATTTAGTTTCGAAAAACGTGCAGCTCGAACAAATTAAGCTCCAGTTGAAGAAGTAAGTTGGCTAATTACAATTATTTCCATGGGAATAAACCAGAGATTAGAATTAACCAGTGAGTTTTGTAATTCCAGTGAACAGGAGCAGTTATTTGTAAGCAATGAACAAATCAGTTTATTAAAGCATCGCAATTCTGAATTGGAGTTAGACATGGAATCGTGCAGGATAAAAGAAGCCGAGCTCCTTTTATTTACCCAACAGCTCACGGATAAAAATGTGAGATTGCAATCCGAATTCACCGCAATGGAAACGAAAGTATAAACTCATCCGATTCACTTACGAATCCTTAAACTCCATCGTTCTGTGTGTTGCAGGTTCAGCAACTAACTTGCGAACAAACCCTATTAAAAAGAGCAGTCAAAGAACAAGAAACGAAGGCAAGTATGTTGGCAACCCAACTGGCGGGGGATCGCAAGAAATACCTAGAAGAAAACGAGAAGATTTCGCAGGCATTAGCAGAGAAAACCAAAATCTGCGAATGCTTGACTCAGGAAGTCGCCGACCAAAAAGGAGAGAACGTCGTTATTAAGAGAAAACTCGAATTATCACTAAGGGTAAGTACGGAGTCTTCGACGAGGATCTACCTCGAGTTAGCCTTGGAAACAAAAGTAAGATTATCGCAAGAACTGTCAAAATATGAAATTGAGGTTATGCTAAGGTTATGCAATCCCTGTGACATACGATTTTTTTTTCTAAGGCTAACCTAGGTGCTTTTTTTTTGTTGAAGACCCAATATGTGGCACTGAAAAAAAAAACAAAGTAAATGTGATCTCCTTAGGAAGTGAATAAGGAATTAAACCAGTACAGGAAGAAATTAGAGCACTACGAAAACATAAACACGAGCAGCAGTAGTTCAAGTACTTCTTTAAACGGTGCGACCAATGGGGAATCGTCCCCGATGTCGCTGATCGATCAAGTCAAAGTAACTCGTTCAAGTTTTGAAACGAGGCGAACGAAAATGAAGGCGTTTTATGTTTTTAGGTGGTCCAGCCCGAACGTGTCTTGGACAAACAGGCCCTAATTGAACACATAGTTAAGTTGCAAAGGGCGAGTGCCCGGAAGTCTGAGAAAATTGACTTCCTGGAGGAGCACGTGAACACGTTGATCGCGGAATTGCAAAAGAAGTCTCGCCTACTTCACAGCTACATCTTACGAGAACAATCCGGAGCATTATCATCAAATTCCATGGACAGTAATAAGGTTTGTAAACACCCTGTGTTGTATGCTCTAAGCGAATTCTGACTAAAAAATGCAAGGCATACATTGTGATTGCTTTTTTCTTTTTGTTCCAACAGTCTTCCAAATTTTGGTAAGTACTGCCCTTTTCTGTTCTTAGAGTGTTGGTTTCTTTTATTAATTTTTGCTTCGTCCCCTCGAGTAGCTGTGAATCTAATTCAATTTTTATTTCGTTTTTCAGGCGAACTTAGCAAAATTCCACGGAGTAATGGCTTCTATGTACAGTTCACGTGTGACCGACAACAACTTAACCCTTGAATTATCCTTGGATATAAACCGCAAGTTACAGGCTGTACTAGAAGATGCACTGCTTGAAAATATTACGCTAAAGGTATTCGTATTAATTCGAAATATAAAAAGAAACGGGCGTTTATTTTGGTTTTAGGAAAACGTCGATACCTTGGGTGCTGAAATCGATAAATT
Organism: Serrognathus titanus; assembly: GCA_039766575.1. Classification (NCBI taxonomy): domain Eukaryota; kingdom Metazoa; phylum Arthropoda; class Insecta; order Coleoptera; family Lucanidae; genus Serrognathus; species Serrognathus titanus. The sequence continues at coordinate 16,373,925 of CM077911.1, read as the reverse complement.
AAATAAAATGCTGAAGACCTAGACGTGTTGTTTGTTACTCGAAGGTGTTGAGAGTAAGAACAAGGTAAATTTCGAATAATTATTGATGTATTTTTTGCAAACAAAACGATCTCTTACTGCATTACGAAGATGATAATAGTATTACATCAAGTACTTAGATTTTATATCCCAGTTATGCAAAGTTCATGTTGTATTCTTTATTGAAGTGTATTGTTAATTGTACTTATTATGAAACTGAGAAAAAATAAAAAATCAGTTCCAAACGACAGAAGAAAAAAATTGCAGCACTATAGATTTATTATAAAACAAAATGACGGTGGAACAACATTTAAAAACAAGATAAAGATTGTATTTCCCAAAGTGTATAAGTGCGGTGTTACATATCAGACATTTTGTCGTCATCGTAATCACAGCCTTCGGATGACACCTCTTCGTAATCTCTTTCCAGAGCGGCTAAGTCTTCTCTCGCTTCTTGGAACTCCCCTTCCTCCATGCCTTCTCCGGTGTACCAGTGAACGAAGGCTCTCTTTGCAAACATCAAATCGAACTTTCTATTCAATTTATTCCAGGCTGATGCGATTGCAGTCGTATTCGAAAGCATGCAAACGGCTCTCTGGACTCTTGCAAGGTCACCACCTGGCACCACAGTCGGTGGCTGATAGTTAATTCCCACTTTGAAACCCGTGGGACACCAGTCGACGAATCTTACGTTACTTTTTGCTTTCATCTGAGCAATTGCAGCGTTCACATCCTTCGGGACCACATCTCCCCTATACAATAAACAACAGGCCATGTACTTTCCTTGCCTTGGATCACACTTCACCATCTGGTTGGACGGCTCAAATAACTCGGCTGTAATTTCTGACACCGACATGCCCTCGTGGAATGCTTTGTCAGAGGACACGACTGGTGCGTAGGACGCTAAAGGGAAATGTATTCGGGGATAGGGGACCAAGTTCGTTTGGAACTCTGTTAGGTCCACGTTTAAAGCACCGTCGAATCTCAGAGAGGCTGTGATCGACGACACCACCTGACTGATCAGTCGGTTCAGGTTCGTATAGTCAGGCCTTTCGATTCCTAGTTTTCTCCGACAAATGTCATAGATGGCCTCGTTGTCGACCATGAATGCACAGTCGGAGTGGTTTAGGGTCGTGTGTGTTGTTAAAATTGAATTGTAGGGTTCCACAACAGCAGTGCATACCTGTATTTAGCAAAAAATTAATACGGCCAGTAGGTTGCTTTTTACAGTAAAATTTATTACCTGTGGTGCAGGATAAACGACAAATTCGAGTTTGCTTTTCTTGCCGAAATCTTGGGAGAGCTTTTGCATGAGGAGGGAAGTGAAGCCAGATCCTGTGCCCCCACCGAATGAATGAAATACAAAGAATCCTTGTAATCCACAGCATTGCTCTGCCAACTTGTACAGACGCTCCATGACAACGTCAATCATTTCTTTTCCTATGCTGTAATGACCGCGGGCGTAATTATTAGCAGCGTCTTCCTTGCCTGTAATAAGCTGCTCTGGATGGTACAGTTGCTTGTACTTCCCCGTTCGGACTTCGTCTGTAAATCCCCTCAGTAATTTAGGCCCAGACATACAACGCCAGTTTAAATTTAAGCAGAAATTTAAAGTTAATTAAAAAGAAATGAAACTTACCGACTACAGTTGGTTCCAGGTCAACCATTATAGCCCGAGGGACCATTTTACCGTTTTCCACCTCCGAAAAGAACGTTCCGTAGCAGTTATCGGTGGTGTTGAGTGAGGGCTTTCCGTCGACTTCTATGCCATGTTCTAGGCAGTAAAGTTCCCATGTCGCATTTCCTATTTGTACTCCCGCCTGTCCAATGTGCACAGATATGCATTCCCTCTAAAATAATGCCACATTTAAAAGGAACACGCCAAGCGCGGAGGCCTCATAGTTACCATTTTGCTCGCGAACATGAAATTTGGGTCAAAATTTCACAAAAAATTCCACATACACAAAATTTTGATGGAAACGAGAATTACCTCATTAAAATTTTGATTTCATTTTGTTTATTATTTGGTTGTTTTGCTATGGATACTCGAAACCAGAGCAATCTGGTCGTTTTTAAATTTGCTTTGAGAATTCAAATTTCCTGCGCGGAAATTTTTGACGAACGCAAAGCAACTGCCAACTTACGCTTCTGGTTGGTAACACAGATAACGTTTTCGATTCATCTGCACCGTTTGCCCTCGATGTATTTACATCTTCACATAATAAAATCATATATCTGCAAAGGTTGAAAATTATTCTAAAAACCTGAACAGTTCTAAAATTATTAGCCGTTTTGGGCGATTTCTGTTCTATTCCAGTTTTACTATAACGCGACATCTAACTTCCAATATGACAACCCTGTTCCTCCTGAAATATTTTCAGTTTGAAATAATTTCATCGCCACCTTTAAAGCCCCCCCCCACTCGTAGCATTATTACAATTGTTTTTTAAACGATTTATTTTTAAATTCACAACGTAAATTTGTGCCAAATACTTTGACAAACGCAAATCAATTGCGTAGTTGGCAACACTGAATAACAGAGAGATATAACCTCAATTAATTCCTCCTACATAATTGAGATATTTATTTTCAATTTGATATGGAATCACCGCCACCTTTGAAGCCTCCCAGGGGGATAAAGCCTGTAAAAGAAACGGTAATTACAATCGTAGCAGTAAGAATTTGTTTTAATGTTTGACTCTGCAGAGTGGTTTACTGATGTCTGTAATACGAACTCTTTCTGCAAGCGAAACCAACGAGCAAAGAGAAAGAGAAAAGGCCAAACTGGAAGCTGATTATAAGGCATGCGACAGGAAACTGGATGAACTTGTCTCACGTCACGAAGATGATCTCACACAGGTAATTCCCATTGTACTAGTAGTATTCCTTTCAAGAGCTCTGAACAGCATGCACATTGAACTATCCTATTCTGAAAGGACAAAAAATTCAAGTCACATCGACATAACTTCACAAGACGTCGAGTCAAACACCACCTCACAGGATAAGGTATAAGGGGTGAGAGGAATCTTGCACTTCCATCTACACTAGCGAATGGATTAAGGGCTTGGTGCACTTGTGCTGTTCAGAACTGTTCTAGTTTATGAAAGGAATGCTACTCTGTTCCGATCGCATTTTGAGAAGCTCCAAGTATCTCGTGTGTGCAATTGGAAAGCGCTTATTGCTCTAAGCATACATGACTGATGACGTGTGAGTTTAGGTCATGACAATATTCAGCACGTTCTCACAGCAAGTCAACGAATCTCGAGATAAAATACACAAAATCAAAGAAAACCTTAAGGCATGTAAGTCTCTGCTGTACTGCCGAAGGGACGAATTAAAAAAGTTGTGGATGGAAGGTTTAGAGTACAAGTACATGCTGCAGTTCTTGGAAGAAATGTAGGTGTCTGCATCCTATCAAGGTCACCCTAATCTAAAACAGGCATTTTCTAGTGAAAAAATGCAAGATGTGCCCAATCGAGTTCAAACTCACTTGGTACGTAAGGAATACCTGCACGCGACGCAGTTATTAGTCGAGGCCGTGTCACTCGGGAAAGATAATTTAGAAGGCGTTGAAGGGATTAAGGAAATAAGAAGTGAATTAGAGCAGAAGAAAGACGTAACATTTTACTGAGTCGATCAATTCGGATGTGAGAAGATTTAATTTTGTTCTAGGAGCTGCATTACCACTTGCTGAACGAATTGAAGCACCAAATCTACTTTAAAACGTCCCAGCAAGTACTAGCTTTGCCAAGGCAGGGTTCGGGGAGGGACAATTTTATGAACTTGCCTTTGAGAAGGAGCATAGAAACACGGGTGTCGTCTAAACAACGAAACGCAGCCCGAAAAATATTTCCCGATAACATCCAGAAGTAAGAAACCTTCTAATTTTAAATGGCTTGCGCGAAAGTGACTTGTTCAAGGTATCAAGACATGTTCGACGGTTTCGAGGTGGAAGAGGACCTGTACGTTTTGAACCAAGAGGATGACCTTACTCATTTCATGGCGATTTTAGTTAAATGTCTGGCCCTCCTGGGTCACATTCCTTTCGCTGTTAATGTAATAATTAATTGTGTCGATGCCTCCAGGGTTATTGTCGAATTGTTGCAGGATATTACTTGCTGTATACGAGGTGAATTGGATAAAATTGTCCGCAGGACGACCATCTACATTAACGACTACAATGCGTTGCATGATGGAGAGAAAGCGAAGCAAACGGCTCTCTTGGAATTCACGCAGATTTTATTCGAACAGTTCAAGCAAGTAGCCCAAGCGCATACGGTTTTGCTAAAGTATTTTTCTCGAGCATGTAAGGCACATAAAGTCGATGTGAAATTGTATGATATTGCCTTATATTGGGTACAAGTCCAGTCTGTCGTGAGTTATTCACACTATGCACATCATCTGGCATTTAAAGTCGTTTTGTTTTACAGTTAAAAGACGAGTTGAAAGAATACTTGGATATACAAAACCTATCCACAGAAAATCAAGTGAATGATACCTTCACTGATTCAAACGACATCTCGTGTTACTTCTCTCGACGAAAGTACCAAAAGTGAGGCTTCACACCACCCCTGGTTTTGGTTTAATCTGTGATATTTCAGCAAGAAGCTATCGCTGTTTAAATTCGACGGATCGTCCAGCGCTTTAACCATGAACAGTGCTCTAAAAGAGGTCTCGTCAAAGCAAGACAAGATATTAATATGCACGCCCGATCCCAACAACATCTTATACATTTTCATCCCATTTATGTGCTTCGTTGAGGAGATCGAAGACGCCATGGGGTTGCAACACGGGTACGCATTGATGCCTTCGATCTAAAACGAAGCAAACGAGTTTAATTTTGAAGGGCCATCTGCGCTCTGCACCAGTTTCTATCGGAGTATGTAACGGAAACATTCCTGAAACGAAAATCGGCTGAAACGCAAACGCAAATCGATAACGCACTGCAGGCTAAAGACGCTTGGAAAGCAACCGTGCTACTCGATGTAACCACCGATTACAAACCGCTGTTGATGGTTGGTAAACACCATGCAACTTAAACTCTCTCATTGTTTTTTGTTTTTAGAGCACCGTCACGGTTGAGAAGTCGGTTAGGGATTGGAAATCTATGCTTCATTCTCTCCCGATATATGGGGAATACATTGTGAAGTACGCATGCGATGCCCTCAAAGATTACAGGGACACTTGCCACGCAGCGTACCGAGGAATCGTGCAGCCTCACCCGGAAGACAGAAGAATCTGCAGCGCTACTTGGTTGAAGGACGAAGATATCAGCAGATTCTTAAAGTAAATTTTTTAGCTTGAATTAACCCAAGTGATTTACAATCGCTGGTACGTACAGGTCATTACCGAACTGGTTAAATTTGAAAGCCCAGCAGGAGTACCAAGCACGAAATGAGCGCAGGCGAGTTTTGAGGAGAGAGTACACGCTCGAGGAGGAAAGCCCGGAAGATATAAGGCAACGCAATAGGAGAGAGGCGGAGATTTTGGCGAGTAATTTGGGAGAAGGCGGTGTTGCAGCCGGTGAGATTATTTCAGACATGTCGCTATTAAAACAACTAGCCCAGTTACAAGAGAGCATGGTAAATCAACTTAAACCCCAAAAAAACCAACCCTTCGTTAATCATTTTGTTTTAGGAATGGTTTTCTGTTCGGATGTTACAATTCGCAAGCGAATTCCGGCATGAACCGTCTTCAACACCGTCAGTCATTTTGCCAGTCGAGGCTCCACCGGTCTCACCATCGATTTTACAACAGCTGACAAGCATTGCGCAAGATTTCGATGAACTGGCCAACACTTGCTTGCTCTTGCTTCATTTAGAGGTTAGGGTACAGTGTTTTCATTATTTACTCGCGGAGGATGATTTTAATAAAGAGAGACACGAACCAGATCCGAAGGTGCTCGAGCTCAGCAAAGTGCTTGCGAACGTAGATGAAGCAATGACGTCGAGTTTGCACCCACGAAAATGCAGGGTATGTTAGAGAACCGGGGGTTGGCCCTTTCAAATTCATTTCGGCCTCTTTGTTTCAGTACATATTCGAAGGTTTGGGTCATTTGATTGCAAAAATCTTGATCAGCTCTTCGCAGAATATGAAAGTAATCGACGAGGGGGGAATACAGAGGATGTGTAGGAACGTGTTCGCCTTGCAGCAGACCTTGACGAATATAACCATGACGAGAGAGGTGGCACTCGATTATGCTCGGCATTACTTCGAGTTGTTCTTCCTAACGCCTGAGGTGAGGAGGGGAAAAGTTCGTACGCCCTTATTTTATGATGATTAATTGTGTTGCAGGATATTTTAAATAATATCGTCGAGAAAGGACCCGAGTTCTCAGAGCTGGAATACATGAATGCGTTCCAATTATTGAATCGAAGTCGCTCTGGAAACGTAGCCGGGGCTGTTAACATACACTTGGAGAGACTTTCGGATATACTCGGTGAAGTAGGAATTACTGTTTAAAATTAATTTAACAAATCAAGTGCAATCAAATTAATTATTTTACAACTTTTACATCTTTGAAGTAAAATCAGGTACGGTTTTTTTGGGTCGTTTTAAGGTTTCTATTTGATTCTGCCTCGTATCTTATTCTTTGTTCTTTACGTCTGTTTTAAACCGTAATAGCTCGAGTGTGATTAATTTTATTGCACAGAAGTACGTACAACAAAAAGTTGTAAATAATCCCTTCTCTTACATATTAAAAATAAACAAAAATGTTTATTTAATATCAAATTGTGTAATAGATTTCATCCACCCGTTGGTAAATTATGTCCTTGCTCTTGGGAAAGAATTTCAGCAAATGTTCCCAGTCACTCAATCTCAAAATAACAATGTCAGTGATGGTCAGAGCACGGAAAGAAAAATGATGGGGTATTTCCTTGAACAAACCCTGCACGATTCCAAAGACTTCCATCGCATGGAGAACCTCGTGTACGGTCTCGGTCAAATTCGGATTGACCGACAATATTTCTACCTGCAATATAAGAAGTAAATCCACCGCCGTTTTTAATTCGCCCCAAACTTACATCTCCCCTGTGAATAAAATACATGCAGGTGTCAACTGTACCGTCCCTTACAATGTAATTACCGGGGAAGTACGTGTGAAGCTTCACCACGGGCGTTAATTGCCTTATGAAATCCTTTTCCGTTTGACTGAATATGTATGATTCTTTAAGGAGCGCCCCGTACACAGAATTCAAGACCTCAATTTTGAGGGTTTTCGGTAATTCCATGATCAATTCCGGAATCTGGATGATAACGTCATTAACGTCGTATTTATTAATTCATTTCAAACAACCGACCTGGAAACCTTGCCTGCGCTTCCACAGAGAGCAGAGGTAATTCCATGCGTCACTCAGCTGTCGCCTCCTCACCCCCATGTTTAGAAAATAGTTTTTCACTTCGTAGACCATCGCTTCGTATTTAATCAAAAACAGATTGCCACACCTCAGGATTGCCACAAACTGTGCTATTAGGTAACCTGTGAAAGTCCAGGTGAAGAAAGCTTGAAGACGGTGGAAGTAACGTACCCAAACAGATTTTGGATCCGATCAAGGCCACAATGACGAAAGCTGTTTGCAGTTGGGTTTCCGGCACGATATCTCCTGGACCTGTTCCACTAAATACACTTATTATAAAGTAGAGGGACGTTAAGTATAGGGCGTGAGGTTCCTCCAATTGTGCATCGGCCTTCCATGGTAACTTGTTGCATTTTTTGAAGGGGCAAGCCGCAAGGTACCACAAACAAGCGCAGAGATGGCAGATCAAAGTGAAACAAACACAGAAAACGCTGAAATCCAAAAAGTGCAAAAAGTTTCTTTTAAATTAAAGCAAGCACAAAACCGACCTGAATTCAAGGTAGAACCTATTCAGCATCAGCCTGTTTTTATACGTGTGCAGGAAACGGATGATGTAGTAAACCCGTAGCAGAGTAGTGCAGCGCCATATCGAGAAATAAAAGTTAGCTCGGCTGCTTGAAATGAAAGGCAGAAACAGCAAGGAGTAACTGAAGGGAAGGTTCGCAAGAAAATCCAACGTCCTATTCCATTTTCGATGCAGACACCTCTCCCAAAACCCTGCGTAAACCTGCGTCCTGTAGGATGGCTTGTTTATCTCCAGGATGAATTTCAGCAGGAATATGACGTCGATGAAGATCGCCACGATAAGGAGTTGACTGTTGAACTGTTGGAAGCAGAACTGGTACGTTGTTAAAATACAGTTGCAATAGGCCGAGAATAAAACCGTACAGCCTAAAACGATTCAAATTAAAATTAAATAAGCGAGTGGCCATCAAACTTACTGACGATGTTTGAAATGTACGACTTCTGAGTGAAGGATGCTCTGCAACTGCCTATAAAAGACTTCTTGCTGGTGACGCTCAAAGCATGACGGTCTATCCAGTAATTATTCTGAAACTTGCAAGTTAGGAGGGGAGGGGGAAATCAAGTTGTTGCTACCTCACTTTTTTACTGAAGTAACTCTCGTCTTCGTTGACGAAAGTGTTCGGTACAGCAAAGTTCTTGTGCACTTGATTTTTACTGGACATAGCTATTTTCTTCTGTATGAAAGGATGTTCCTAAAATGCAAGCGTAAAGACCCTCAAGCCTACGAGTTCATGATTACTTTAATAATCCGCCTGAAAGTCTCCACCCGTAAGCACAACACATCCAAATCTTTCATGGCCCGCACGGTTATGCCACACAAAGAAATCTCAGTCTCGAAGACATTTCCGAAGACCCCACCTCTTCCAATGGTGATGGGGATTACGTTATGCGGCGATAGTATCTCCACCTGTAAAACGATTGAATAAATTGAGGGTGAAGTTGGGGGGGGGGGGCGAAATAAATTCCTACCATTCCTTTATGAACGATGAATATATCCTCGGCTATGTCGTTCACTTTAATCACCATTTGATGTTGAAGGAAATACTGCTCTCGCAAGCCTTTCCCAAGCACCCTGAAGAACGACTGATCCACGTTTTCAAACATAGGAACGTGCCTCAGAGTATCCTCATAAAAATGCAGGAGGGCTTCCTCGTGCAAACTACTGTACATTTTAGTTAACATCGCATGGATCTGTGAACCGCAAGGATTAATAATACTGCTTCGTTAAAGCGAGCTTAAAGTAGAGTTACTTCGACGCCCCTTGTTTTGGTCCAGCTGTAATTCACGTACTCTCGGACTTTATTTTGGAAATCACAGTCGATTCTCTCCTGCTTCATATAATTGATGAGTCTTAGTAATTTTTCTTCGTATTCGAAAAGTATTCGTCTGGTTACAATCGCGTGGCTTACGATTCTTGCGAGGATGTACCTGATGATGATGAATCATTTATTAAGAAATAGTCGTCGTCCCCCACCAGATTAAAGCGAGTTACCCAAAGTAGAGTATTCCGCTTAAAGAGATGAGCATAGACACGATGAGTTCTTCTTCGTTCTGGGCGTGGATGTCACCGAAACCCATGCCCACCATGTTACTTGCTGTCCAATAAGCAGCGGTTCCGTACACATCCATAAAATTGCTGTAGTTCCTATGTGAGGACCTAAAGTACGAAAATATGAGCAAAATTTCATTCGGTTGGCTTGAACTGATCTTACGCAGCAATCCAAGAGTGTTCCTCGCAGTATAGTTGGTAGGTGTTTACTTCGACCGGAATCAACCCGGATTTCAAATCCGAAGTTAAATCCGTTGCGTGCAGGTACTTGCAGGTTCTTGAAATGATAAACGTGGACCACCAGTGCACGTACAGGAGTACGTAAAGTATGTATTTAAGGACGTTAATGAACGAGCACTGTAATTCAGAATGAATGAAAAAAATATGCCATCAGTCACCGATTAATTTTAACTGTTGGTTTATTCCCCTGACTACAAGTATAAAGGTCTATGGGAATATACCCAAGATATATATAAAGGCAACTTGACTTTAACTCCAGATGTATTGTCATAGCAACAATTGTTTTATTTTTTAATTTTGATGAATTTTAATTTTTGTTTTGTTTTTTTTTTTCTTTAATAATTAATGCGTTATTTTCCTCCAAAGTTTTTTGTTTATTTTCAATCATATCAAGTGCTCTATTTTCTAATTCTATTGCGTCGAAGTTATTTTGTATTTACATTTACTTTTATGTATTTTTGTTTCATTCAATTGTCCTTGGGGGCCTGCGAGTATGAAGGTTGTTAAATCTGTAACGTGTAAATTTGAAAGAAAAATATTTTTTGCAATGTTTATTTCTTCTTCCTCGAGTTGGTTTCGAAATTGAAATTTTTTTAAAGAATTCTTCCTATTTTTTCATCTTCTTTGCTTTGTTGGGGGTTGACTTGACCTTGGACCTTTCCAAAACTTCGCTCTCGAAATTTTTTAAATATTTATCCTATTTCTTCATTTTTTATCCTTTCGTGGGTTGACCTTGACCTTTGACCTTTTAATTTTTCTATTTTCCCCCCTTCCTTTAGCCCCCGACTATACAAGCGCCAACCTTGCTCTTAAAATTTCATTTTTAAAAATATTTTCCCGTCTTTTTTCCCATTTATTTGAATTGAGCTTGACTTTTGACCTATACGAAATTTCGCTCTTGAAATTATAAATTTTTTAAATATTTTTTTCTATTTTTTTTTTTCATTTTTTGCCCATTCTTGGGTTTACCTTGACCCTTGGTCTTTTTAATTTTTCGATTTTTCCCTCTCTTAGCCCCCACAGCGACAGGCACCGACCTTGCTCTTGAAACTTAAATTTTTTTAAATATTTTCCACTCTTCCATTTTTTGGGGTTGACTTTGACCTGTCCGAACCTTCGCTCTCGAAATAGTAATTAAAAAAAATCCCTATTTCTTCCAACTTTTTGTTTATCTGGGGGGTCACCTTGACCTTTGATCTTTCCGCAATTTCGATTCGAAATTGTAATTTTTAAATTTTTTTCCTATTTTTTTTCATTTCTTGGGTTGAGCTTGACCTTTGACCTTTTTAATTTTCCGATTTTTTTCCCTCTTTAACCCCCCCCTCATCCACAGCGACTGGCGCCAACAGCTCTTGAAACTTAATTTTTTAAAAATATTTTCCCCTCTTTTTTCCATTTTTTGGGTTGACCTTGACCTTTGACCTGTCCAAATCTTCGCTCTCGAAGTAACTTTAAAAAAACCTTTTCTATCTTGTTTGTTTATTTGGGGGAGTTAACCTTTCCGAAACTTCGGCCTCAAAATTGTACATTTTAAAAATATTTTTCCTATATTTTTTTTTTTTCATTTCTTGCCCTTTCTTGGGTTGAGCGTGACATTTGATCGTTTTAATTTTTCGAATTTTTTCCCTCCCTCACCCCTTCTCACAGCGACGAGCGCCAGCCTTGCTCCTGAAACTTCAATTTTTTTTAATATTTTACCCTTTTTTCCATTTTTTGGGTTGATCTTGACCTTTGACCTGTCCAACCTTCGCTCTCGAAATAGTAAATTAAAAAAAGATCCAATTTCTTCCATCTTTTTTGTTTATTTGGGGGGTTGACCTTGACGTTCGACCATTCCGAAACCTCGCTCTCAAAATTGTAACTTTTCATTTCTTGCTTTCTTGGATTAACCTTGACCTTTTTAATTTTTCAATTTTTTTTCTCCCTTAGCCCTCAATGACGGCGATCGCCTTTTGCTCTTGAAGCTTCAAATTTTTAAATATTTTCCTATTTTTTTTCAATTTTTTTGGGTTGACCTTGAGCTTTGACCTGTCCGAACCTTCACTCTCGAGATCGTAATTTTTTTAAATATTCTTTTCGTTTCTTGCCCTTTCTTGGATTGACCTTGACCTTTGCCCATTTTAATTTTTTTTCCTCCCATACCCCCCAGCAGGGACAGGCCATCAAGAAGGGCCCTTGCTCTTGAAACTTAAAATTTTGAAATATTTTCCCGTTTTTCTCGTCTTTTTGAGGTTGACCTTGACCTTTGACCTGTCCGAATCTTCACTCTCCAAATTGTAATTTTCTAAAAGAATTTCTCCTACTTTTTTTTACATATTTTTTGTGCGTTGACCTTGACCTTTGGCCTTTACGAACTTTCGCTCTTGAAATAGTAAATTAAAAAAATCTTTATTCCATATTTTTTGTTTATTTCGGCCTTTCCGAAACTTCGTTCTCGAAATTGTAGATTTTTTAAATATTCTTTTTATTTCTTGCCCTTTCTTAGGTTGACCTTGACCTTTGACCTTTTAATTATTCGATTTTTTTCCTCCCTTAGCTCCCTATCAGCAAACAAGTCGGCAGTCTTTTATTTGAAGGTCTTAATAATAATTTCTCTATTTTTTTTTTTTTTAATTGACGGGACTTCCTGTCTCATAATATGACAATTGTTTTCCCGAGAGTAAACCGATAGTTAAAGTTAACTTGGCTTCATAAAACTGGATCTAAAGTTAACCAGTGACTAAAGTAATTCAACTTACGTGTTTCATGTAATTAAAAGCAAGCGGCAGCCTGTACACATCGAGGACCCGAATTAAAAGCACCGAGCAGTGGAACACGTGTGGGCTTAAGCTGTGTGCGAAGGTGCTGTGCCCTTCCGTGTGCGACCTGTTTAGCAACTGTATGCAAGCCGATAAGGGGAACCAGATTACCAAGTCGATGATGAAGGGGCCTTTCAAGTAGTGCTCCGCTGTTTTCCACGGGTGCAAAACAAGCTGGTTCATCTCACCATAATAACCCACATGTAGCTTCAAGTACATGTCGATGTATGCATACAAATCAATTACAAACAGGACGTAATGCAACTCGAGCCGGTATGGTGCGAGGATGTACTGTATGGGAACACCGAAGGCGACCGTGAGTGTGGTTAACAACCGGATGGTGGTCCATATTTTTAAGAAGTGTCCGTAAGGTAATATACAAATGGGCATTAGGAGGTACTTCAAAAAGCAGATGCGGCTAGTCCTATTCGAGAGGTGGCTGTAACTCTCCCCCGTATACAGACAGTACCTATACGTGTTAATAAACGAACCTGGAATTTCTGTTATTAGGCCCCGGGGAAAACGTATGCGGGGGAAGTACGCACTTTTTTTATTCTTTTCGATGAGCTTCTTGTGCTTCAGCTTTATCTTCTTCCTTCCGAATTGGGGGCTTTCGATTATTTTCACTTCGAAGCTCGCCTGGAATTTCTTGACGATCCACTGACGACATTGGTAGACTTCCCTGTGAAGGCCGGGCACACTCATGAGGGCACGGTTGAAAATTTTAACGTTTATGTGTATGAGTATGCAATCCGTGAGGGTCACCAGGTTGTGCAACGATGGTAAGCCGAATAATAAAGAGGGAAACCCGATGGCTTTCTTGGGGCCTAAGGTTTTATACTCGTTGCTTTCTGTAAAATAAAAAAAAAATACAATGACAGTGGCGACGAGGTCTAAGAAGAACTTACCAGATTGCATCAAGCAATACCCCCTCAGGATCACGTACATTTCTCTGCTGATGCACCCGAAATTTTTGAAATTCTCATTCGGGGCCAAAACAACAATATCCGAGTGGAGTACAAGGTAGTTTAAAAAAGTCTCACCCAGGTCAGTGAAGGCCTGGATTTTTTTTAAAACATCAAGCCGCTCTTGGCTCCGAATTTCGTACTGCAGTAATCTGGGTACGCCACAGAGCAAATTGGTTTCGCTTAAGAACTCATACGCCCTATCATAATGCCATTGGCTGTTGAGGTAACTCACAATGCGAGTTTCTAACTTATCACCAAGCATTCTATCCTTCATATAGAATTTTAGGAGCGCAATCTTCTCCTTGAAACAGCAAATCGATGTAAGGCCGAGTTGCAAGTGGCACGTCAACTCAGAGACGCAGTACCCAAAAATTAACGAACCTAAAAACACACTTCAAGCTTAACTCGGCTGGCCCAGAACTTACCTAAGAGCAACCCGGTTAAGATGAAGCTCAAATCTTGAAAGCTCGAAGACAGAATATCACCGATGCCAATCCCAAGCGAACAAGACGAGCCGAAGTACAAAGACAGCAGCACTTTTCCTTTGACCGTCGCAGTCAGGATCCTCGACTGGACATCCCCGATGATCTCCTTGATGAACCACCCCGAGTTCAAGCACGAGTCGTAGTAGCACGTTTGAAAGTAAAGTGCAATCGAAGACCAGTACACCAGCAACAGCACGTAGATGAGATACTTGGCCAAAGCAATGCCGACTGAGTTAATCATTAATATATTCTGCAAGCGATTGCACAACGTCGCAACACGATACACCTTCAACAGCCTGTTTAGTTTGAACAAATAATAAAAGCGATCCACGTCTTCCAATAAATAAGAGAAGGCTTCGACGTAGAATGCAGCGAAAACGTCCAAGTGGAAACCAACCGTATCCATGCGTTCACTTAAAATTTCCTTGAAGGTATTCAACGTGTATCCTCTCTTAACTATCGATGTCGTCACCAACACATACACATCAACGACGAATAGCACGTAAATAAAATCCGAGACTATTTCGAACCATATGGGAAACGTGTGGTCATACGCTATGTAATAAGGGAAAGTAATTGCAAGGAACAAAGCGCAAGCCACCACGAGGAACTCCCACATTACCACCAGCTTTGATTCTCCGTTGAAAACGTATGGGAATTTATTAAACCACGAAGTGCCTCGCTTGCTCTTCAAGTTATCGTGGTATTGATAGAGTGACAGTGTCTGTAAGCTATCGTAGTCAGAGATGACTATTTCGGAGGTCCTGGTTAGTAACGTTTGCTTCAATTCCTTGAGGGCGTAGCTGCCTTTCCTTTTGCTCACCGACAGGTTCTGTATTCGCTTCAGTAATGTCTTTCGGATGTTGTAGAAAAAATCCGGGTAATTCGATGCGATGCCATAAAAGTCTTTTGCATACAACACCTGCATAAACAAAAGTAAGTGTTTATTGGGAATAGTCGTGGAGTGACTATATAGTTTTTATTTTTTAAGTTCCTATGGTTAGGTGTTTAATTCTAACCTGCACGTCAGCGTAAGTTGCAGCCCTTAGTGTAATAACGGCAGGTAGACATAACACCAAAGAAATTTCTCCGAGGCAAGTTCCTGGTCCGAATGAAATGATGGGGGTTACATGGTCTTCCTCCGAGAGAATGTCGACGGTCCCTGTTCTAACAAAGACCTGCGAAACAAAATTACTCTGGAAACGAAAGAAAAATTCATTACACAACCATTTTGTGCTTGGTTTCCTTTTCCGAGTAGATATTTTCACCGGGCAAATAAAACTCGTGCTTCATCAACGAAGAGATTTTCCTGAGGAATTCGTCCGGCTTGTCCCTGAATACAATCGAGTGCCTCAGCAGAGTACCGTTCACGTCATAATTAACTTTATTGTTAATTTCCTGTGGCAATAAAGCCAGGCCTTCGGAGTGAAGGATCCCCAGTTTTTTGCTCCAAAATATTCTGAAGTACTTCAGCACTCGTTTAGTTAAATCGTCATGGTGCAGCTGCCTCAAAATCGTTCTGACTTGTCTTTCCAACTTGTACTTTTGAGAATTGGAGCTCAGGAATAATAAAATCAAAGAACTGATGTACAGGCTTGAAAATAAAATACCAAAGCACATGCCTACAACTACAATAATCATTATTACAACGTTAGCTTGATGTAAATGAAAATTACCTGAAAGTATTTTTTCGTAGGAGTTTGCAGGTAATATATCACCGAAGCCACATTTCATGAGCCCCGAAAGTACTGCGTAATTACTCAAAAAATACCATTGCTCAATGGCTTTCGGTTGATAAATAGTAACGATGTGTTCTGTCCAGTTTGTTGAAACTATTTTGGAGTTGATTGGCCGAGCGAGCAAATACCAAAAGTAGGCCAACCCGTGT
This sequence comes from Serrognathus titanus, assembly GCA_039766575.1. NCBI lineage: Eukaryota > Metazoa > Arthropoda > Insecta > Coleoptera > Lucanidae > Serrognathus > Serrognathus titanus. The sequence goes on along the minus strand of CM077911.1, from coordinate 16,358,096 downwards.
TGCACGAGGAACACGTAACAGAAATACTTCACATAAAACACGAAGTGCCTGCAGCGACACACAGACTTTTCACATTTTCGAAACAGCACGCACAACCGATAGAGTCTGGCGAAAGCAACACTGCGCAAGCAAATGTAAACCACCGATTGCACATCGGAGTCAGCCCCCAAATAAACATAAGAGTAAGGCAGTGAAAGCAAGCAATCAAAAATTAACATGAAGATGCTCCTGGATTTTTCAGTCTCCGTCATGCGCTTGCTTGTTTTCTTAACATAAATAATGACTGCGAGAATCACATCCAACATGAAGACCACATCACAAGCAATCGATGCATGAAACTGCCACGTCATGTTTAATTGGGGGCGGATAAAGAAATAGGTGTAGCTGATTATGATGTAATTCAAGTATATTGAGGCGGCTGTAAGGATTTGCCAAAGGAGAGTGTGCAAGCTTAAATATGAGGTGACTCTGTGCAGGGAACTCTGGCTTCTAGGTTTTTGTATCACCAAGTAGTCGATGTTGTAGCCGCTGCCGCTTGCGTGGCTTTCGTTCTTCAGCGAAACCCAACTGGTGGAGTTGTGTGATGAATTGAAAGCAACCGGAAAGAGTTTCATATCGCTGATTTTCTTCCTGGTAATTCCTTTATCCATTGTCGAAACTCTTCCCAATTACTAAGTTGACATTTAATAAATTATTTATTTATAATACTGTCAATTGTTTAATAAATATTCTTGATTTTCTGTTTGTTTCCCAATCCCTCAGAATATCGCCCTTGAACCTTTGAAAAAGTCCAATTGTTTACAACAAGATAAATACATGTCTGCGTAGGGAAATATGAATTGAAAAGACATTTCGTTTTAGTAAATTTTTTATCTAACACCTTTACCAATTGCTTCCGTTACACTAGAGTAATTATTCGCTGTTAAAATTTCCACTAATTCTTTCTTAATTTTCTCTACAACAGGAGGCCCTTCGTACACTAGACTCGTGTATACTTGCACAGCACATGCACCGGCTTTAATTTTTTCATAAGCGTCCTCTCCTGATGAAACTCCCCCGACTCCTGGAACCCCACAATTACTTAAACAATCCAGAAAAGCTTTCCGGACTTACCGATAATGGTCATCCCACCAGTTAACTTATACATATCAGTTATCATCTTCGTCGACATGTCCTTGAGTGGTTTGCCGCTTAAGCCGCCGCTCTCATTTTTCTGTTGGCTCTCTAACTCCGGGGGCCTTTGGACGGTGGTATTACTTATAATGAGGCCGTCTACTCTGCACTGTGGACTTTTTAAAACATCGGCGATGTCTTGAAGTTCTGCCTGCGTTAAGTCCGGGGCCAGCTTTAGAAGTAAGGGGGTCTTCTGTTTCAATTCATTTTTCGCCTTCATAACACTCGTCAGTAAAGCTTTTAATGATGACTTCAGTTGGAGATTTCTTAATCCTGGAGTGTTTGGACTAAAAATTAAATTATACTTTAGTAAGTTACTCCAGAAACAGGTCACTATGGATTCATAATGACCTTGACATATTAAATTAAAGAATTGATGTAAAAGAAAATCTTACCTGCTGACGTTTATGACTAAATAATCAGCGACTGGTCCAAATTTTTTTATTCCTAGAATGTAGTCCTCTATGACGTCTTTGGAGTCCTTGTTCGCCCCCAAATTGACGCCAAGAACTCTTTGAAAACTACCATCAGATTTTAAGCCTTCCAAACGGTTTAATACTGTATCATGTCCATCACTATTAAAACCATACCTACGAATAATTTTATTTAAATACTATTTTAGGCAAATACTGTAACAAGTAGCTTCCTACCTATTTATTACTGCTTCATCATTGATTAATCTAAACACTCTGGGTCGTTCATTTCCTAACTGCGGTCTTGGTGTGACCGAACCGACTTCTACGAAACCAAACCCCAAGTCTTGTAGCCCCAATGCAGCTTCTCCATGCTTATCAAAGCCTGCGGCTATTCCGATTGGATTCGAAAAGCGCTTACCAAATATTTCCACATTCTGGTGGCGAAAAAAACCCTTTGTGTAATCGATACAATTAATAACTTCATGTCTTACCAATTCGTTTGGGTCAACATAGCTGCTTTTGGGGATCAAACGGTGCTTACTTACAAACACGGCCAATCTATGAGCACTCTCGGGCTCTAATAAGTGAACAACTGGCATAACATAGTTCTTATAGAATTTGGGATTTCCTTTGTAGTACTCGAGGGCCCCGAAACAGCCAAAGCCACTCACCGTAACTATTACAAAGGACCTCAGCTTTTCCTAAAGTAAAAAAATGGGGGCGTTTTAATTGAATACTCGTAAATAATAAAATAAACGTTAATACTCGGGTTGTTAATGGTCGCATGTTTCTTTAAATGAAGACGTTTTGACTTTGAGGTTATGTTTACAACTCATGCCATCTGTTGCATGAAATAAATAATTTCTTTTAGTTTATCTCGAGAATATTTTTAAAAAAAGGGAAATAAAATTAAATATTTTATGTAATATACAAATAACATATTATGATGATCGACTCAAAATCATAATTTTTATTTTTTTTAGATTAACTCCCTGATTTATATCAGTGTTGCCAACCATTGAAAGTCGCTTTTCCCCCATATTGGGACAATAATTCCCCTTGATGGCTGCTTTTTCCCTCAAATTGCGATTTTAAGCTATTTTTGAGTATTTTTATCAAGAATTGCCTTAAAATTTAAGTAATTTGGTCTTTAAAGACCCTTTTTGCAATTTTAAGGTTTAAAAATTTCCACGAAAAGACAAAATTCCCACGAATTGGCAACGCTGATTAACATTTGCGATCATGGTTGCCAGATTTTTTTATAAGCGACTTATTCACAAAAAAAGCGGCAATTATTTTCTAAAGATAAATAAATATAAAATAAATACCTATACTCTTTTAAAATTAAAAGAAACCAAAAACCAAAACAGAAACCAAATAAAGAACGAGACAAGTTAAAAACAAGGAAAAAGATGAAATGAAAGACTAGAGGGAAATGAAAAATTAAAAGTGAAAGAAAGATTAAAAAAAAAACAAATGAAAAACGAAAAGCAAAATATTATACGAAAAGAGAGAAGTGAAAAACCAGAAGGAAATTAAAATTAAAAAAATTAAACGAAAGACCAAAGCCAAACTGAAAGGGAAGACAATTTTGGAAAAACAAAAACAAAACCAAAAGTGAAATGCGAAAAATGGAAAGCCAAAGACAAATAAAAAGTGAAAACGAAGTAACTTAAAATGAAAGCAACTTGAAAAGAACAAAATTGAAGAAAAGAAATCAAAAACCAAACCAGACGAGTGAAAAACAAGGAAATCCATGGAAGAAAAAATCAAGTGAAAAATCGAAAGGAAATGAATAATCAAAAACAAAGGAAAAATCAGAAAAGAGAAAAGCAAAAAGGAAAAGAGTGACAAGTGAAAAACGAAGAGAAAATTAAAATGAAAAAATCAAATGAAAGACTAGAAACAAATGAAAAACTCGTTGGAAAAAAACAAAAACTAAAAATGAAAAACAAATGGCGGAATTTCGCCCAATCAGGTAGCCGTATTTGTGATTGAATTGCGCGGGAAACTTAAAATAGTAACTCCACAATGATTTAAGAAAACACTTTATTAGAATAATAATACATTAGCTTAATATGCAACAATAAAATATTGAAATACAAGAAAAAAATTGGTAACTGAAATATTTCTTCATTTTTTCATTCTCATAGATTCTAAGATTCGAGTTAAAAACAAAACGAATGAAGACGAGCATTATTGTATATAATAAATTGTAAACTAAGCGTCTACGGGGCGTTGATTCAAATAATTAGATGCCTCTGCGTATGACATGTTGTGCTCCTCCATGAATATCTTCAAACACACTTCCGGCAAGAGTACTTTAAAATAGTAGTGGCCATCAAGAGACGACTTGCCGAATTTCTTGTACAACAAATTTGCCAGAATCTGCTTCTGTTCGCCGGTGAACACAATCATGCTGGTGTTGTAATTTAACTCACCGCCATTGCAAGACTTGCTTCGCAAGTATAAATTGTGCCTCTCCGAATAACGTTGCCCGCTGCATATTTCCTGCAGGTAGTAGAAATTTCGACGGAAAGCCGATCTTATTTTCCTCTTTGTCATATACTTGCAGTCTAGTAGGTTTTCTTTAGATTCGGGTTCGTCTTCAGTCACTTGAGGCAAACACAGTGAAGTATCTATAGGGGTCAAATCCTCCAAACACTTTTTATATTTAGTACAATCTTTCATATCCTTTAGTATATCCTCAAATGATTGGATGTGCATTCCGTACTTAGTGAATGAACTGCTGGTTAACTTCTTTTGCGCCTGAGTTGTTTTGTTATCCCATTTAGACTCAGCTGTGTTCCATAGCCAAGTTATGTCAGTTAATTTGGGACTGATATCATCAGAGATGTTAATGTCAGTTACTTTAGGACTACTATAATTGTGCGATTTACTTATTCTTGATGTACCACCCCATTTCAGTTTTCCATAAGTTTTTGGGCTATCAGTTTTAAAGACTAGTAAGTTTTCTTTAGGTTCGGGTTCGTTATCAGTCACTGGAGGCAAACACAGAGAAGTATCCTTCGGGGTCGGGTTTTCCAAACACTTTTTATAATTGTTACACTCTTGCATTTCCTTTTGTATTTCTTCAAATGATTGGATGTGCATCCCATTCTTAGTTAATGAATTGCTGCTTAGTTCCTCCTTTTTCACCTGAGCTGCTTCGTTATCACATTTAGACTTGTCTGTGTTCCGTAGCCAGGTCACGTTGGTTAATTTAGGACTGCTATCATTGTGCGATTTACTTATTCTTGATGTACCACCCCTTTTCAGTTTTCCATAAGTTTTTGGGCTATCAGTTTTAAAGACTAGTAAGTTTTCTTTAGGTTCGGGTTCGTTATCAGTCACTGGAGGCAAACACAGTGAAGTATCCATCGGGGTCGGGTTCTCCAAACAATTTTTATTATTGTTACACTCTTGCATTTCCTTTTGTATTTCTTCAAATGATTGGATGTGCATTCCATTCTTAGTTAATGAATTGCTGCATAGTTCCTCCTTTTTCACCTGAGCTGCTTTGTTATCACATTTAGTCTTGGCTGTGTTCCGTAGCCAGGTCATGTCAGTTAATTTAGGACTGCTATCATTGTGCGATTTACTTATTCTTGATGCCCCACCCCTTTTCAGTTTTCCAATAGTTTTGGGGCTATTGGTTTTTCTGACTGTCTTACTACGAGATTTCACTTTCTTCTTCATATTATTTGCTGTCTTGCTGGGAGAAGTCAGGTATGTAGATATAGATGCTTGTTTGTAGTTTCTGGCGTTGTTAAATATGCTTCCTTGCAATAACAATTCCAAGGATTTCTTATCAGTATTATCAAACTTTGAAGGTACTGATAACACAGGTGTGGATTTATTGTTGCCATTGTTGCCAAATTGGTCACTTTCATTGAGTGGTGATTTGTAATCCATTTTTTCTTTTCCATTTGATAATTTAGCTTCAGAGATTTTGAATATTACAGCTCCTAACCTCACTTTACATTTATCTCATGAACTTGCTACCTTCAACTTGATTTATTAAATTAACTTTTTTAAACTATTTTAGATGCTCACTATTCATTTCAGGATGAATTTTAAACTATTTCCTTTTGTATTTTAATAACTTTAGCAGAAATCCCTCGTAAATTAAAAATTTAAAAAATCACTCAGTGTTACCAACGGAATCACCAAATTGATTTAAATTAATTTCTTGTTAATAACGAGCATCGTAAAGATATTTTGTATGTTAATTTAATTTAACCATTCATAAATTCTGATGATTTCAATTATTTAACATTTATTTATAAGTAGATACGTATTTGTAATTCAAAGTCGTCCGTGACATAACCAACGTAAATCAGTGCGCGCCAACCAATCAAGTAATCGACTTTTGGCGCGTAACTCAAAAATGTTTAGGGAAAAGGAATGTCATTTTTTAATAATTCTGTCATTTCATTTTCTTTGTTTTCTCGTCGTACTATTCATTTAATATTTTCAGATTTATTAATCTATTAAATTGCATCGTAAAATCGATTGTCTTTTTTTTTAATTTTGACTATTTAGTACTTTTTTAAGTTTCGTTTTAAAATTTAACACTAATCTAACTGAAATACGCTGTGAAATCGATCGTCTTTTGTTTCTCTTTTCTTTAACTTCTAGTATTTTTTTATTGTTTTCTTTAATCATGATTTCTTTCAATTAAAAAAATATTAATTAATAATTAATTATGCTGAAAAGTTAAATTGTCTTTTGTTTCTATTATTTTTCTTTTTAATTATCCACTTCGTATTTTTTTCATAATTTTGACATTTCATTTTCTTTGCTTTCTCTTCGTATTATTTATTTAATATTTCTAAATTTATTAATCTATTAAATTGTGTCGTAAAGTCGATCGTCTTTTGTTTCCAATATTTTTTTTTATTTGGTTATTTTAAAATTTTGGATACTGAGTTTTTTTAAATTTTATTTCAAAATTTATTATTAATCTACTGAATTGCGATGTAAAATCGACAGTCTTTTGTTTCTGTTTTCTTTATTTTAATGATATTTTTAGATTTCTTTTAAATTATTATTATTTTTTGTATTAAGAAAAATATATTAATGTACCAAATCGTGGTGAACTATTAATCGTCTTTTGTTTTTATCGTTTTTTTAAAATTATTTCGTGTTTTTAATAATTCTATCGTTTAATGATCTTTAGCTCTCTCGTCGTACATTTTATTTAATTTTATAATGTTTATTAATCTATTAAATTGTGTTCTAAAATCGATTGTCTTTTGTTTTCATTTCTTTTTCTGTAAAACCGTTCGTCTTTTGTTCTCGTTTTCTTTAATCATTAAAAAAATTAATAAATTATTCCTGATTTTAGTAATAAATCTTCGGGTTCTTTCTATGTTGAAAAGGATTTCTTTGCTTTTCACGCGTTGATAATACTGAGTGTGACGTTTGTTTCACATTACCAATGTTGCCAGACGGGACGGTTTTACCCTTTCTCGTTCTTTTTTTTACGTCGCGAAGGGTAAAAGCGGGTACGCTTTTAGCGAGTACTTTATAATTAAATGAATTTTGTTTGGTGGCAGTTTTTTTTAATTTTATAATTTAGTTGTTTACTTCAATGAATAATTTTTACAGCATTTTTTAATGAAGAAAGGGATTTCGTCGCAACAAAAGGAATTTTTCAATTTCACAGATTGGCAACACTGAATGCGCATTCAAACACGAAACTACTGAAATATATACCGAGTGATCTTTTAAATTTTTAACCAACTTTTGCCATGAAATCTGGAGAAGTTTTAGCTTAAGTTAAAAGTATGTCATTGCATTCCTTGATGCTACTTTACAGTAACATCAAGACTTGGCTTCCAAATTAATCTTCCATGGCGGAAAGAGATGATAAAAAAAAATTAAAAACTTGGTATTTCGTCATTCGAAAATTAAAAAAAAATAAAACGAAATAATTCGATTTATAAACAACTTTAATGAATAATTATCAAAATACACAGCCGCTCTGCGAAAAGGAAAAACAGCTAAAAACCTTACAGAATGAAAATATACAAAAGGAAATAAGTTACATCCTACACTTAACAGTTAAAGTGCTACTTCTAACTACGTAACAAAACAAAATTTAACTTTACAGTATACAAAATAAAAAAAACAGAAATTCACTAATACAAGTTTAGATTCTTCAGACGAGTGGGTAACTAGCTTGAGTTGCAATACCGCAATTATTATCTCTATTTCTGGACATTTTCAAGTATCCCTGATCTCCCCAGGTTGTGCCCCATGAGTTCTTGACGATCCAATAGTCTTGCCCATTCTCATCAGTGCCGTAACCCACCGCGAGAACACCGTGATCCAATTCCTCAGAGCTGCACTGAGGTTCGTAGTAAATTCCTTCCGAATAGAACTGGAATGATTCATGACTGGCATCGATGGCTACTGAAACAGGGCCAACGGTTGCAACCGCCGACTTCAAGTCTTCTTCACTTCCGGATTTGATGTCAGAGTATCCCCGGTCTGTCGCACCTGAATTCTTAGGATTGTACCTGCACTTGTCGTCTTCCGCTTCATAAGGATACGACTTCTCAGTGTCTAAACCGTGATTGGCTTTGATGTATCTAAAGGCGTTGTCCATGAGACCACCATTGCAGCCATTGTTTCCGTATTTTGTGGAACAATCGACTAAGTTTTGCTCGCTGAGAGAAACCATTTTGCCACTTTTACGGAAATGTTGGCCTTCTAATGCACCAGTCTTTGGATTATAAACAAAAAACGCTTATAATTTGTATTAAAAATGAGCGCGATGACTTACAGCACTGAAACTCCAGCATGAACCGCAGTGGCCTTGATCCTTGACTTCGGTGACCGCCCCTTTTTCTCTCCAATCGACACTCTCGGGCAACTCGACGTTTGCTGGTGGTAAGAAAGTAACACCGACTTCGTTTTCGTCGGCGTACATGGCACTTTGGACTCCGTTTGTGCGATTGAAGCCGTTGACGGTGTGGACGAATTCATGGTGGAGCATATCCGCCCATTTGTTCAGCTTCAGTTTGTAGGACACGATTCCCTGTTCGTACAGTTGGTTGTGTTTGGCTACCTTGTGAGAGTTTTCCATGAAAATTTTCATCCGGAACTTTTCTTCTATGTCGCTTTTGTACTCCTTGTTGTGAGTCAACTGTAAAAAAAAATTTTGTTTATCTTGTAATTTTAATAACGTCGGTGAATCACCCCCCAATCACGCAACAGTAAACAAAATAACTGCTTAAAATAACAACCGAATTCATAATATTTATTATCTTTTGCAAAAGCAAAGCAAAGCAAAATATGTGATATATTGAAAATAACAATCAAAGTTTATTAAAAACGAATTAGGTTCTTCCCCAATTTCTCACCAATCATATAATAACAAAACAAAAGAACGTGCTTAAAATAACAATTGAATTTACTTACAATATTTGCATTCGCACTAATAAATGAGGTTTTTCTCCAATTATCTTTTGTTTAAGGAAAATTTTAGGCGAATTTTTAGATGTTTTGATATTAATAAAAATAAATAACAAAAAAAATATAATGAAGCCTAATAAGGCCGAAATACATGTATAAACTATTTCCTAACACTTTCTATATTGCCAGTTACACAATTTTAATTAATTTTCAAAAAAAAAATTATTTGAACAAGCTATATTTGACAATTAATAACATATTGTTGGAATCACACGAAACAATTAGGTTCTTCCCCTGTTACTCACGAATCATATGACAGCAAACCGGAGCTGTCATACTCCCTCAAGGAGTGCTGCGAATTCATTAAATTTCGAATTCTCTGCTAAAAGCTCAATAAGTACCAACGAGAATTGTCTTTAATTAAAAAAAAAAAATGTTTCGGACCTTTTCATAATACTAAAAATGAACGTCGTTTAATGAATGCAAATTCACTATTTTCTTTTCAGAAGGCGCCATCTATGGGCATTTTTTAGAAGCTCACAAAATGACGAAAACTGCTAGAATTTCGGTTTATATTAATTTTTTTAAATATATTATTGTTACATATTTTTTAAATTTTGTTCATTTGTTTTCTTTTCTTCGTCCGTCACCTTTCCTGCCAAAGAGTTTTCCTTTTTTTATTTAATAACCTACTGAATTGTGCTGTAAAATCGATTGTCTTTTGTTCGATTAGTTTAATTAAATAAGGTCTTTTGTTTTTATTATTTTTCAATTTTTATTATTTTGTTTCAAAACTTATTATTAAGTTACTGAATTGTGCCTTAAAATCGATCGTCTTTTGTTTACATTTATTAATTCTTTTACATATTTTTTTAAATTTTGTTCATTTGTTTTGTCACCTTTTCTCCCAATCATTTTTTTTTAGTTTATCAACTTACTCAACCGTGCTCTAAAATCGATTGTATTTTGTTTTTATTTTATTTATTATTGTCATGAGTAAATTTTTTTAAATTTTGTTCATTTGTTTGCTTTGTCTGTTCCTTTTCTCTAAAAAAGTTTTTCTTTTTAATAATTAATTAAATTATTTATTGAAATTATTAATTTACTGAATTAATTTAAAATCGATGGTCTCTTGTTTATATTTATTCATTTTTTACATATTTTTAAAGATTTTGTTCATTTGTTTCGTTAGCCTTTTCTCCCAAACCTTTTTTTTTTTAATTTGTCAATCTACTCAACCATGCTCCAAAATCGATTGTATTTTGTTTTTATTTTATTTATTATTCTCATATGTACATTTCTTTAAATTTTGTTCATTTGTTTTCTTTCCTTTGTCCGTCACCTTTCTCCCAGTTTTTCTTTTTTTATTTAATAATCTACTGAATTGTGCTGCAAAATCGATTGTCTTTGGTTTTTATTATTATTTCGAATTTATTAAAAATTCTATTATTTCTCTTTTGTTTTCTCATGCTTCCTTTCATTAAAAAAAAAATATTAATTTAATTAAATGTGGTCTTTTGTTTTTATTATTTTTGAATTTTTATTATTTTCTTTCAGATTGTTTTGTTTTAAAATTTATTATTAATTAACTGAATTTTGTTTTAAAATCGACAGTCTTTTGTTTATATATTTTTTTTTAAATATTATTACATATTTTTAAAAATTTTGTTCATTTGTTTTCTTTGCTTTATCTGTCACCTTTCCTCCCAGAGTTCTTTTTTTTTTTTTTTTAAATTTAACAATCGACTGAATTGTGCTATAAAGTCGATTGTCTTTTGTTTGAATTGTTATTTAAATTTTATTATTTCGAATTTATTAAAAATTCTATTATTTCTTTTGGTGGTTCCCCTGACTTTATTTTGTTTCAGATTCTTTTGTTTTAAAATTTATTATTAATTTACTGAACTGCGCTGTAAAATCGACCGTCTTTTGTTTGTTTTCTTTAGGTGCGTGTTTTTAATGAATTTGTTTTGTCATCATTAATTTCAAATTTTTTATTAATCAAACTGAATTGAGTGATAAAATCGACCGTTTCTTATTTGTTTTCTTTATGTATTTTTAACGAATTTTTTGCGTTTTTCTTTTCAGATTTATTCCTGAATCTGGTACTAAATTAAAGGGAGATTTTTTGACAACTCCTTGAGGGATGGTAACACTGGATAAAGACCTGCAGTTGGCAGCACCATCCCCAAGTGTGTAAAAAAAAAACATAAAACAGATTGAAAAAAAAACCTCAACTAATCTTATCTCCCAAATGGAAAAAAAAACTCTAAAAATAGGGAAAAAAAATCCCCTAATCATAAAACAGATAAAAAAAAAACTTCGATCAATTTTATCTCCCAAATGAAACAAGTACTTCTAAAAATAGAAAAAAATCACCCAATCTGGCAACCCTGTAGCAAACAAATTAATACGCTTCAAGAATTAGTCAAATAAAAAAACATCTGCAATCGCACACATATTTTTGATCGCTTTATATTTAATAATAAAAAAAAAAGTTTGGACGACGAAGTACGCAAGTAATTTTTTTTTGTAAATTTAACTTTTATTTAATTAATTAATAAAACGTTGATCGTATTTAAACATTTTAAAAAAATTGTTTTTTATGGCTGTAGTTGTCATCTTGTAAACACCACAATCTTGAAGCTTCCAGGTTCAATATTTATTCAAATGCGTCGACTAATATTTACCGGCGATGAATCATCAATCCCGTGACAGTAAACAAAGAAAGTACACAACTCAAAGAACAACAAATGAATCTCAAATATTTTTGCAAACACCCAAGAAAAACAAAATACCTACATAGGTTCTTCCCCATCCTCACGTCTTTGATCGTCTTATGTTTTTTTTTATTCGGCGCAAATTCCGACCAATAAAAACGTGCCAAATTTAATAACGCGGATGTTATTGTTAGCAACCAAAAAGAAAAAAAAACAACATTTTTGTTCACTTATATTTAATCAACGTACCTTGAAGCTGATCCATTGTTCTCTTACAAGGTCGAAAAAGGAAACTCCATGTGCGCCAATCGCTAGGAACGCTAACACCAACAACACCTTCATTTTTTTTCTGCCTAAAACAAAAGAGGAATATACGTCCCAATGATGTGAAACAATTGAACGAGATAAAGGGTATTACGTACTTGATTTAATGCGGTTTAACACAGTGCTGAAAATCAACTTTCTCCAAACAGCCGAACTTGATGACTAGCAGGAAGCCGAGCAATAATATTTATGCCAATATCTGTTGGTCATATGATTTTCCCCACCATGAAAACGACTTGGCAACCATGTATCAGCACGCCCATACACGTACAGATAGGCCAAAATTTAATAATTAAAAATTTTATTTCAAAATTAATTTTTAACCATCTCTTTAATCTTTAAAGTAATCCTTGTAAATATTTATGAAATATAAATTAAAGTTAAGCAAACGTTATTGGATTTCAAGTTAACGTATTACGTAAAATAACATAGGAGGCAAGGCTTTTAGTCTCTGGGCCCATTTGCATGTGTTTCGATGAAATATGTCTTCACGTATTTCGGCGGGGTCGTTACATTTTTAACGGCCACCTGTGACATAAGCGTGTGACGTGTGGACAAGTTCAGTGTGTTAAAAAATGGCGGAGCAATTCGACTTGACTGAGGAACAGCGCAAAAGTCTAATAGAAAAGGCCAAGAGACGGGAAATTCTGCGTAACGAGTTCCTGAAGCAAGCGTCCAATCCTTTTCGCCATGCAACCGGGGAAGGCGGCGCAGTGGTGAGTTCAATTGTTTTCGATTTTCTTCTGTTCTTGTTGGACATAACCTCTAACCTACGATGGTCGTAACACGTTGCCATATCTCTCATAATTGCGGTGCTATCGGATTTATTTCTTTAATTCTGCTTAGTATGATGCAATGGCCTTACTAATGGCTTTTTAAGAATTCTCTGACTGATGTAATTAGTGGTGGCGTTTCTGCATTCGTTGGACATATTTAAATTCATTTGTTTCGTTAATTTTAGCAAGTTCTAAACAAATCTTACGATTTTACGAGAGAGACGAAATTTAATTAAACAAAGGAACTTCGAAGTTAAGAAGAAACAAAAGTGTTACAAACTTTTCCAAATTTTCAATTTTAATTATAAAAAGTCAGCAATGATAAGTTAGGATTTCCATCAGATATATGTATAAAAAAAAACAAATCCTACGTCTAATCAGTTTTGCCAACCTTAGCAAACAAAGGATTGCCGAAACTATTGTAAAAAATGGCCAAGAGTAACTGTTTGAGTTGGCAATGCAATTAAAAGCTTTTTTTTTATTCGGCTATTTGCAACACTGTAATGGGATTTGGTTTATTTGAGGTAACCTGAACGGCGACAAGTTTGTAGGTTATGTGAATTAATAATTTCTAAACAAATCTTACGATCGTCAAATGTTTCGTGTGATTTAGTAACCAATTGGAATCATTTTAGTAGAAAGCAATCGATATTTAATTAATTCAAAGGAACTTCGAAATAAAGAAGAAACAAATGTGTAACAAGCTTTTCCAAATTTTTAATTTTTATTATAAAAAAAAGATCTACAACGATAAGTTAGGATTTTCATCAGAAATATTAAATAAAAAACAAATAAATCCTACGTCTAATCAGTTTTGCCAACCTCGGGAAGCAAAGGATTGCCGAAACTATTATAAAAAGTGGCCAAGCGTTACTGTTTGAGTTGGCAATGCAATTAAAAACATTTTTTACTCGGCTATTTGCAACACTACAATGGGATTTTTGATTTATTTGACGTAACCTGAACAGTGACAAGATTGTAGGTTATGTGAATGAAAGTTAGTCAAGTTAGTCAAGTAGTCAATAACCGGAAGTTGAGAATACGTGTGTTCATGTGATTAACCAGACTTTACCCTAGTATATCTTAGGGGGAAATAAATAATCAATGTTGCCAATGCCGAGTCAACACAAAACTATGTGTTTAAGTAAGAGTGTAATGAAAATGTGTGTATTTTGCAAAAAAAAAAAAAAAAACTAGTTATTTAGAGGTGATGTTTTTAAATAACAAAATAAATTTCTTTTAATACTTTTAACATCAAAACAATACAGTCAGAGTTACCAACTTGAAGAAAAAAATGAAAACTGCATCAGAAGCTTTCACTTTTCTTTCCTGCATTTTTTAAACGAAATATGAAATGTCTTTGTTTTTTTTACATATTTTCTTCAAAAGGCGATTGTATTTCTTTTTTTTTCTTAATTTGTACTTGTGTTATTCTATTTTTTCTTTTATTTTTAACTTTCCTATCCATCTCCTATCGTCTTTTGTTTCTTCCGTTTCCTCCTACAACCAAAAAGCTGATCGCTTTTTATTTTTCATCGGCGCTTTTTCGACAATTACAAGTATACCAGTCAAGAAAAAAAGCAAAAGAAATTCGAAGAAACTGTGACTACAAACAAAAGACGAACGTATTTTCAAACTGATATTTGTTTTCTTTTCTTTTATCAGTTAAAAAGAATATCGGTCCTATTTTTAATTTAATTTGTTTCTTAATTTTTCTTCTGTTTTTCTAATTTTTGTTTTTTTCTATCTTTTCTACCTACCTCGGTAGTCGTCTTTTATTTTTTATTCTATTTTCTCGTACAGACAAAAAGTTGATCGTCTTTTGTTTTTCATCGTCACTTTTTCGACAATTAGAAAAAAAAATACTAAATATAAATATCAAATATTAAGAGAGGAGAAAGATTCAATGAAATTACGACGGTTAAAAAAAATCGGTTATCTTTTGCTTTTCGAAAATGTTTTGGTTTTATTTTCTGTTACATATTTTCTATTTTTTTTTTATTCAATAGTTTGTGCTAAAATGGAAAATCGATTGTCTTTTCAGACCGTTTCTTTTTTAATTTAAGCGTTAAATTGCCTAATAAAATCGACTGTCTTTTGTTTTATTTGTTTTTTTTTTTAATATTCTGTTTTCGTTTTTTGAACTTCTTTTTTTTAAATTTACTATTAATCTATTGAATTGTTGTTTTGATTATTTTCTTTTGTTTTGTCAGCATTCTTTTCAGACCGTTTCTTTTTTAATTTAAGCGTTAAATTGCCTAATAAAATCGACTGTCTTTTGTTTTATTTGTTTTTTTTTTTTTTAATATTCTGTTTTCGTTTTTTGAATTTTTTTTCACAAATTTATTATTAATCTATTGAATTGTTGTTTTGATTATTTTCTTTTGCTTTATCACCATTCTTTTCAAATCGTTTGCTTTTTAATTTAACTGTTAAACTGCGTAATGAAATCGATTGTCTTTTGTTTTTATTTATGTTTTTTTTTTTTTTTTAATTTGATTATTTGTCAAATTTATTATCAATCTACTGAATTGCGCCGCTATAAACTTAATTTTGTATCTAAACATTTAAAATAATAAGTTTAAATAAAAAATAACGTCAAAAATTAAAATAAATCGCAAGGAGCACAAATATTTAATTAAGCTGGTGCTTTTCGGTTGGCGACTTGGTGACTTTTTTTTTACCAGCTAATCTGGTTCCAAAGCAACGAAAAAAATGCGCTTTAAAATAGAATAAGAAGCAGACAGATCTGCTGATTGTCTCATTGGCAATAGAAAAAAGGATCCAAAATTTCTCAAAATAATCATTTTTAATAAAAGAAGAAAATGCCTTTGTCCCTTGCGAGCAATTAAAAAGGAGCTAGCTCCCTCAAGTTGGCAACTCTGGTTGTAGTCCTAAAAATGTACACTGTAAAATTAATTGAAAATTAATTTGACCTGTTTGCGCAGTTTAGATGTTTTCAGACTAAGTAATTCTAGTAACTGATTCGTTTACGTTTTATGAAATTGGCGAAACTGTAGGCGCTTTTCAAGTAAGCGTCAGAGTAGCTCTAAGCTACACCGGTGTAGAGTAGCTCTAAGTTACTCCAGACTAGCTCAAAGCTACTCCGACGCTAACCTGGAAAGCGTCTTGTCATGGTGAAGCACCCAATCACTTTGCGAGTTTTTGGCGGGCAAAATTCAAATTACCCCTCCTGGTTTAAAAGCAAACCATAACTACTCACAACGCATAGAATAAACGGAACAAATAAAATATTTAAAGAACGGGGGAATCCCAAGTTCTCTTTATTAAATTAAACAAATGGTTACGCAAATCCCGCACTATTTTTGCTCATTTTTACAAGTGTCTGCGGGTAATTTCTTCCATAATTTTTTTATTTGTAAGTACAAGCGCGATTATTTCAAATCTTAACAAGAAATTGTTTTGCAGAATAAAATGAAGTCTTTAGCTGCATAAAGGGAAAAGGTAGACAACAACAACCCTGTTGCTATTTTATATAGTCGTCGTGCTCAATGATGCTTTTAAGTGCAAGATCAACATAGAAGGAGGAAATTTATGAACACATTCAATTAGACTGCACTTTCAAATAAATAAAAATCGATGATTATAAGAACTTTATCTAATTTGGGCGTTACAAAATGTAACAATTATAAAAATGATTAAATCATCACAGGGATGTTAGCTTCAAGTATTTCGCGAAGAACTTTAAACCACAGGGTAAAAAGCGGCCGTCGCAATACCACAATGATTGCCCTTATCCTTCGCGATTTTGACATATCCTTTATCACCCCAGTCAGGTCCGTACGAGTTCTTCACGATCCAATACTTCTTGCCATCTGCTTCTTCTCCATACCCCACCACTAGAACGGCATGATTTACGTCATCTGATGTATTCTTGCATTCTTTGTCGAAGTAGACACCATCATGGTACTGACTGAATGATAGCAAGCTAGCGTAAATTGCTACAGAGACAGGTCCTTTGTTCGCCACGGCGGCAGCCAGTGCTTTTTCATCACCACTTGGAATTATCCCGAATCCTGAAATAATCTTCTGATCAAAAGAAGACTTGAATTAAAGTAAAGAAAATACCTGTGACATTCGCAGCGGCCTTTTCTTTATTGAACCGGCAATCACCACTTTTAGATTCGTAGGGGTAATCAGAGTATTTATTAACCCCCAGATTCTTCTTGACGTATTCGAAGGACGCATCCACGAAACCGCCGGAGCAACCTAGATTCTGGTATTCGTCACTCTGCGTGCAGTCGATTAGGTTCTGTTGACTCAATTCGAGAAGCTCACCGGTTTTTCGGAAATAATGACCTTCTACGGCTGCGATCTGAAACAAATAACATTTATGATAATTACTAAAAAAAAATCAAGAAAATAATGGATGATGCTAATTAGGCATGCTAATTAGATAATTACGTCTGGTGTAACCTTTTTATGATGCAAATGAGGTAATAAAATAAATCTCACCGCGCTAAAGGCAAAACAAGAGGCACATTGTAGCTGATTTCTGATGGGCGTAACGGCGCCTTCCTTTCTCCAATCCACGCTTTTGGGTAAAGTCTGGGGGCTCGTGGGTAAATCAAATGGCTCGGCTTTGGACTTGAATTTGTCGCCTCCCGATTTTGATTTTCCATAGCCGTTAAGTAACTTATTGAATTCCTCGATCGTCAAATCAGCAAGCCAATTTAGTTTGACGGTGAAGCCGGCCACCGCCGAGTTGAAACCTTGTACGAAGTCGTTGGTTGCCTTGAAGATGTTCTTGCGCAGGAGCGTTTCTTCGGCAGTGGCGTAGGTCTTCTTCAGTTGCGACTGAAAACCGACGGGAGATTTTCAGAGTTGTTCAAAATTGACTTTGCCCTGCATACCTGGAAACCGTCGAACAACGCGTCTGTATCTCCGGCGGGTATCGACGATAAATCCAGGGCCGTACTGGTCAAATCAGTTACGCCGGGGATTTTGAAAGGCGCAGCAGCTTCGGTTGCTTTGTTTAAAATATTCTTCGGGGCGTTGAATAAACCTTGACCAAAACCTCCTCCGCCACCGAAAGGTAGCTGACGACGATCGCGAACATGGGGATGGCAAACTGCCAGGGTTAGTAGAATGGCGAATGCTATCAGTCGCATTTTTTCTGTGAAACAAGAATTATTAAAGCAAAGAGAAGAATAGCCCCCTTAGCTCTGCTTGCACACAGGTCTTGTTACGCCTCTGATGATTAAAGACAGATTTGGTAATTAAAAAAAAGCAACTTTACTGTTAGTAAGCTTACCACAACTTGTTCACCTCACTTGTTTATAAACTTTCAGACTTGTTAGCTGCTAGAATAATAGCTACTAAGATGTTGATTTGAAATGTGGAAAATAATTACCTGTTTGATCTTTTAATAAGTCCCCTCCTTCGGATGACGTAACCACTGAACATCCTTCAGGCCTATTTTTTTAAGTAGATTCATAATGAACTTTAACGATTGCCGAGAGGTGATAATTACCCTTCAGAATGGGAATGTCATGAGAACTTTGTGAGGGGATGGGGGATCATTTACATACTAGCTAATTTGAAATTAATCGCCTGACCCCGTAAAGAACAAGCATAGATTTCCACTTGAATAAATAATTATCCATGTAAATGAAGCACATTTTTATGTGGAAAAAGAAACGCCTGCGGACTTAAGAATATTTTTAATTTGTCGCTCGTCTCCAAGTCAATCTCGCGGCTTTCAAGGCCGCAATATGCAGAACTCAAATTATACTTAACGATGATAATAGGAACTTGATTAAAAACACATCAATTAAATCGTTCTGGCAATTAAATAGGATGTAAATATATACAGGGTGAGCAAATCTGACTGATATGTGTGAAGTTTACTTGTTTACTTCCGAGAATTGTTGTACATTGTTGCTTTTGTTCAAGTATAATGCGAGCAAAGCTGACTGAAATGTGTGAAGTTGCAGCTCAGTTAACTCATACCCAAAAATATAATCTACTTGCAAGAATTGTCAAAGTCAATGTTATACAACATGTCAATGTTATACAACATGGACTTTGACAATTCTTGCAAGAAGTTTATACTTTTGGGTATGAGTTAACTGAGCTGCAACTTCAGACGTATCAGTCAGCTTTGCTCGCATTACATTTGAACTGCTCTGTAACACAAAAGAGAAATAATCCAACACACGAGTGTATATCTAAATGCTGCAGATTGCATATACTCTAGGACCTGCGAATTTTTGGTTTTGTAGAAATTGTACAATGTGATCAATAAAGACTGCCTGAAAAAAACTACTTTCCAAGAAGGATTATGTCAATGTTTAGGTCCAACTTACTTAATTCCCCGACGTTAAAACTTCTGGGGAATACTGTATAATAGTACATGATATTGTATAATAGTATATCACTGTATGGTACATGACTTTGTAGCGTATCTAAAATCGAAAACAATCAATGAAATAACCAAAGTTGGTTTTCCTTTATCAATCCTACACGTCTAGGGGCACACTTTGCACTGCACAGTACATGATATTGTATAATAGTACATGATACTGCATAATAGTACATGATATTGTATAATAGTACATGATACTGTATGATAGTACATCATATTGTATGCACTGAATGGTACATGATACTGTAGCGTGTCTAAAATCGAAAACGATCAATGAAACAACAAAAATTGGTTTTCTTTTATCGATCCTCCACGTTTGGGGGCGGCATACTTTGAACTGTATATTACATGATACTGTATAATAGTACATGATACTGTATGCACTGTATATTTGCTGACAGCTAAAGTACAAGAGCTACAGGTGCTTGCTAATGCTATTAACTTATGTCTTTAAAAGATGCTGCATGTATCAACCAGATCGGAGTTTCTCTTTTGGTTACAAATGGAGTTTCATACATACTTTCATCTCCCTAGTCACCCATTGATGTACTGGAGGTATCTAAATTTGGATTTCTTGATGGTTTCAATGTTAGCCAAGTTTAAAATTTACGTAACAAAGAGTAATGAAGTATCAAATAAATTTAGGTCCAACTTACTTAATTCCCCGAAGTTAAAACTTCTGGAGAAATTTCGATCGTTTTAATTCACTTTTTGATCATTTGTTTATTTACTTCGTTGCCGTATAAAGAAGTTATTTTAAACCAATCAGCTGATTTAAAGACATAATACAGTTCTCCATTGCTATCTACAAATTAGACAGTCATTATTGATCACGTTGTATTAAATTGTAATGGGAATTTAATATCACGTGCTCTACGGCCTGAGAGTAACTTACGCAGCGAAACGTTGATTACAAAAGTGTATTGATATCAATTACACAACATAACTTTGTATTTTTAGCACGACCGCCACTTCCTCCCAGCAAAAACAAGTTATACGTGACATTTCAAAACTTTTTCATGTGTTTCGTGCAGCTCATATAAAATTATGATTTTTAACAAAAAAAAGTCAAGTATTTAGCATTTTTATTTAGCATTTATTAATTTTGCTTGGTTCTCTTTCATAAAAAAAGGAATACCAACGTTCTAAAATACATAAGTGCACTTATGTAAAAAAATACATATTAGTATTTAGAATAATGGAGATTAAAAGAAAAAATTAATAAAATATACAAAATGGAACTGCATTCTCTTTTCTACAAGAATAAACAAATAAATAAAAATGTGGAAAGGACTTGAATTGATAAAATCGATAAAAATTTGAAATTGAATAAAATTAGGCGACGTGTTTTCGCTCTTGTTAAATAAACAAACTTGAACGTGGCGTTATTTTGGTACAAATAAAAAAAATGTTTGGAAAAAGTAGAACTGAGCTTCGAGGAAACCAGGGAAAGAACTTGTAAAATTCGGATTCAGAGGCGGTGAACGCGAAAAACACGGAAAAATTCGAAATTGAAAAAAAAAGAAACAAATGGAACGAAAAACAGAAACGCAAAACAAAAGAAAAAAATGAAATTCGAAACAAAAATCCCCATCTGACAGAGAGAGAGATGGTGAACGTGAAACCTTAAGTTATGTGGACATGGGAGTATGGGGAGGACTAAATGACAGAAAAATTCGAAATAACGAAAATGAACTTAAAAGGCATCAATATTGAAACGAAATTCGTTCGACAAAGGAAAAAACTAGGACAAAACAAAAGACGATCGATTGAAAAAGAAGAGGGAGAAACCTCGAAGAAGCAGGAAAAAAAAAACAAAACATTGCCGATTTGTGAACGAGAAAGTCCGGAGAACAAAGCACGAAGTTAGGCTTTTGCAATTAATCTCGAAGACTAACAAAATTGGGAAAAGAAATTTTTCGATGAAAAACAACAAAAGACGATCGACTTAAGAAGGAAAACGAGGAAGAAATCTTGAAAAAGAAGAAAGAAGCAAGAAAGCACAGTCGATTCGAGGACGAAAACGTCCACAATAAAATCAAGCTCTTCGAATTCATCTCGAAACTCGCAAAAATTGAAATTTGTTATCACAAGATGTCGCGACCTAAGCTAATGATCACTAAAAAGAGTATGCAACATAACACGTCCTAACCCTCGTAGAAATAAATGAAAATAAAACTACCGGCAAGTTTCAACAGATGGCGGCACTGACTATCTTACTAGGGGTTTTCAAGTTCCTCTTACGACATATCTTTTTTAGAACAAAAATTCCTTAGTCCCTGATGATTTGAAAGAAAAAAATCTTAAAAGCGATTTAACTCTTAAGTTGGCAACACTGCACTGACCCATCAAATTTAACTAAATTTCAAAATCATTTGCTTTGAAACATAAAATTCGGAGAGACGAAAAAATACTGAAAAAAAATGTTGACGGCGCCATTTATTTGGACCAAACCACTGATCTAATCACAGATAAACCGTGCATATAACCTCAAACGAGACGTACTGTCAAATTAGTAATTGGTCCCTCGGTCAGTGTTGCCAACTGTTCGACGAACTTTCTCCTAGACATTAGTTGAAAACCCCCTAAATTGATACTAAATACCTCTAGTATTCTTTTGCAATACCTATAGGTATACATAATGTATACATTAGGAATCAAATTTAAAACTGAGGAATAATTTAAAGATAAAAATAATTTATACAAAAAAAGTCCTTTTTCATAAAAATTTACCCCTAAATTTAAAGTGAAACTTTCTAATTTGGCAGCACTGACCTCAGTGTTGCCAACTTTGCTGGTTTGAAACTGATAAAATTCAGCTAGTCGTATTTTGCTTGGTCTGTTGAATCAGTCTCTTTAATTGCGTTAGTATTTTGTTTCCACCCTGTATAATTTACTTTGAAAACAAAATCTCGAAAAAAAAGAAAGAAGCAGCAAAACACTGTCGATTCGAGGACGAAAACCTCCAGAATAAAATCAAGCTCTTCGAATTCATCTCGAAACTCGCAAAAATTGAAATTTGTTATCACAAGATGTCGCGACCTAAACTAGTGATCACTAAAAGAGTATGTAGTAAGAAATTTGGGGAAAACAAAAGATAGATAGACAGACAGAAAAGGAACACCAGGCAAGACAAAAACCGATCGATTTAAAAAGAATTTACAAGCGCCATTTCTTGGCAGTCACTGTATCTGTTTGCTATCTTTTGTTAGACATTCGATTCTTGACATTTTCTTTTTCTTAGTAATTCGATTTTTGACGCTTTTCTTTTTGTTTTTCGTCATAATTTGACTGTCAGCTTTCATTCATTGTTTGTAAAAAAATTAATAAGAATTGAAGGACGATTAAGAAACAATTGCTAGTTTATAAGCCATCAACGTAATAATCTTCGTCAAAATTTGACATCCGATTCTTGACATTTTCTTTTCTTTAGTAATTCGATTTTTGACGCTTTCCTTGTTGTTTTTCGTCATAATTTGACTGTCAGCTTTCATTCATTGTTTGTAAAAAAATTAATAAAAATTGAAGGACGATTAAGAAACAATTGCTAGTTTACAAGCCATCAACGTCATAATCTTCGCCAAAGTTTGACATCCGATTCTTGACATTTTATTTTCTTTAGTGATTCGATTTTTGACGCTTTCCTTTTTGTTTTTCGTCATAATTTGACTGTCAGCTTTCATTCATTGTTTGTAAAAAATTAATAAAAATTGAAGGACGATTAAGAAACAATTGCTAGTTTACAAGCCATCAACGTAATAATCTTCGCCAAAATTTGACATCCGATTCTTGACATTTTCTTTTCTTTAGTAATTCGATTTGTGACGCTTTCCTTTTTGTTTATACAAACACGTGAAAAAAAAAGGAAATTCAAAAACTATCAAACGATTATATTTACAAGCGCCGTCTCGTGGGCGTCACTATAATTATTTGCTATTTTTCGTCGTAATTTGACTGTCAGCTTTCATTCGTTGTTTGTATAATTGTAATGTCAAAAAAAATAAAAATTGAAGAACGATTAAGAAATAATTGCTAGTTTACAAGCCACCAACGTAATTTTTTACTGAATTTGTTTTTCGACATTGGTCGACTTTTAACGCTTTCAGCGCCCTCTCTAGGCCATCGGTGTAATTTGTTGCGGGTTTGTCTTTCGCCGTAATTAATTTTTTTGACGCTTTCTTTTAGTGTTTACAGAAACACGTGAGACAAAGAAAATTCAAGAATAAACAGAAATCATTACACTTTACAAGCGCCATCTTTTGGCAGTCACTGCAGTTGCTTGCTCCCTTTTGTTTTCCTTCAAAATTTGAGAGTTTTCTTTTATAATACGAAAAAAGCGATGAGTGTGCATCTAGCGATTAGTAGAAAGTTTAATTTATCCCAAGTAGATCCTGGAAAGGAATTAAAAATTTTAACTCTACAACATTTGTTAAGAACAAATTAACTCGGAGAAGGTCACCATAATTTTACGCTCTTTGTTTTCCACTTTATTTGACTTTTATTTACAAACGATGAAAAAAGACTAATTACAAAAACGTCACATCGCATTCCTACACTGTCTTTTCGAATTGTCTCCTTGTGGACACTTCCTCTTGGAACAAAACTGTCACATCCTCACACGAGTTTGATCACAAAGTTTATTTAAGTCGTCTACACTAGGGGATAAAAAGCAGATGATGCGATGCCACAGTGATTATTGACGTCCTTTGCCATTTTGATGTACCCCCCCAAACCCCAATCAGGGCCATACGAGTTCTTCACCAGCCAATACCTTCGATTATCGGCTTCCTCTCCGTACCCCACGACGAGGACGGCGTGGTTCACATTTTCGGCATTGTTTTTGCAATTCGGGTCGAAATAAATCCCCTCCGAGTAAAACTGGAATGTGTCGTGAGCTGCGTCTATAGCTACAGATACAGGTCCTTGAGTGGCCACCGCCATGGCCAAGGCTAACTCATCATTTTCCGGAATTGCAACAAATCCTAAAGAAAAAGGGGCCACTTTAACCAAATTGGGTGGTATTAAGTTAGGGTCGGACCTGTTACGTTTGCACCGACGTCGCCGTGGTCAAATCGACATTGCGCAGTTTGGGCTTCAAATGGGTAAACGGGTTCTTTGTTGATTCCTGGATTATCCTTGACGTACTTGAAGCAATCATCGACGTAACCACCACCACATCCTTGGTTGCTATAATCATCCGTATTTGTACAGTCTATGAGGTTTTGTGGACTCAAGTCGATGAGCATTCCAGTTTTTCGATAGTGCTGGCCTTCTATAGCGCCAGACTAAAATACAAACCTTAAATTATTCATCATTACAGACCTTAACAAACTGCAATGGGGGGATGGGTATTTATTCCACAAATAAACATTCTTGTTATATTAAAAAAATTACAGACCTAACATTGTCAAAAGTCTTCATTATGAAGCCAAAATTGTTTGGGGAAGTATTTTTTTTTTTACTTTTTGAGAGTGATTTAGCAAATACCTACTGCACTAAAGGCGAAGCAACCGGCGCATTGCAGTTGGGTCTTCACAGACGTAACTGCACCTTCCTGCCTCCAATCTACGGTACGAGGAAAGGCGGGTATATTCGAAGGTTTAAGGAAAGTAGAAGCTCTAGGTGCGTCAGCCGCATCTCTAGCTGCGCCCCCACGCCTTCTCGATTTACCATACCCGTTCAATAAATTATCGAATTCGTGCGTTAGTAAATCAGCGAGTGGATTCAGCTTGAGGAAGAAAGTCGTCCTACCAAAGGCGTAATCCCGGTTGTGACGGGTCACTTTCTTTCGATTTTCTATGAAGATTTCCCTCCGCCTCCTCGCCTCCTCGTTGGTAGGATACACTTTGCCGAATTGCGCCTGAAAGCTTACTTTTAGTGCGGGTTAAAGTAATTAAGCGAATCTACCTGAAAAGTAATCCATTCGTCTTCTATTAAATTCTCTTCCTCGGCGGGGGTTCGCCCTCTAAAACCGACGTGAATACCTTGAGGGACGACCACCTGAGGTACGAAGCCGGTTAGGTTGATTATTGGGGATTGTTTTTGTGCTTGGGGGATAATCCCACCGTTTCTGGTGTCTTCGCCCAAGTCGCCTAATCTACCTTGGATTCTGGTAAGGAGAGGACGTCGTCTAATCTCTAAATGTGACTGGCCCCTCGTAAGGGATAGTAACGCAGCAATGAATATTATGTGCATGTTGTTCTGATTAAAAAAGAAAAATCCGCGTTTGTTTTATGTCGTCTCCGCAAGGGTTACTCGTTGATTTGTTTGTCACGTGCCATAATCTGTGGAAAACGAATTTTTGTTAATTAAAGAATCGGTTGTTTCATTGAAACTTAAAAGAAGGCGGAGACTAAACGGTTTTCTCACTAAGCCACGCCCTTATGCACTCACTGAGATGAATGAACGAGGGCGTGGCTTAGTGAGAAAATCGTGCGCATGTTTCCAAGTAAAAACGAAACATGTGGTATATCATCAAATAAAGTTCTTTTATTTGTTTCCAAATTAAAAAAGAAACTGCACAGTTTTCAAAAAATAAGACGTCATGGAATAGATTTATTAAATTTTTTGAAGAGCGTTAGCCTAAAATTGTGCCACCGATTAAAAAACATGTTTATCAAAATTAATTACGTGTGCTAATCTTTAAAAATTATTTTGCAAGTCGACTGCGTCTCTACGCTAATCACAATCACAACAACACGGTTCAAGCGTGATGCCGGTGGCACGTTGACATTTAAGAACCGTTTTAAGGTCTAGGTTGGCGTGAATGAAATCGATTGTTACATGATTTGTTTTTGATAATGGAAATTTCGAGTAGCTCTTCGTGTCAATTAGTTGTCGATGTAATAGGTCAAGAAACCGTACGAAAGCAATTAATTAAAATAGAAAATAATTTTTCGATTTGTAGAACGTATCATCTTATGTAATGTAATATATCATCTGCCGTGGTGTAAAAGTGTGTGAATGTCAAAATGTCAGCCGTACGTTGCGATTGAGCAACAGAGCGAAACAGAAAAAAAATGCTTTTGAAAGTTCAATCTGAAACTGCAGTGATTAGATGCATTCTTTGAATTGTAACATCAATTTTGAGCTGCCTAGAGCCTAAAAATTATATAACCTAAATTTGACAGTTGTCAAATTTATTACTTAACAATATTTTAGTAATGATTAGGTATTTTTCTTTTATTTGAAGAACGCTGTTTATGATGATGACCAACCAAAACTTGACAACTGTCAAACTAACAACTAATTCAACAATTTTTTTAGTAATGGTCGCACGTTCTATGTACTTTAACTTGAAAAGTCAATTTAGAAACGCCCCGACTCGAGACGCTTTATAAAAACTATTTTTACATCAACATTTAGCAACTGTCAAACTTTTTTTTGTTAATCACGGGGTCTGCTTTTATTTGAAAAATCAACTTGATCCAAGGACCACTAGATCTTATAAAAAAAGCGATTTTGGGCCAGCACTTAGTGGCTGTCAAACTATCAATTATGAACTTCCTAGAGCCTAAATTATTTTTTCACTGACATTTAACACCTGTCAAACTGACTTTATAAAACATCAGTTTTCGCGTTTAAAATCACTGATTTTTATTGTTAAAAATCACAATCAAAAAACGAAACAAAAAAATTCTCATTAAATAAACAAAACTGGGTCCAAATTTCTAAAATTGAGATGCAATTTAAGACATCTATCTGACAGTTGTGCAATTTTTGACGTAAAGTGAAACAAAAGACGATCGATAAATAAATGAAGAAAATTTTTGTAAAATTAAAAATAAATTATTTAAATGATGTAAACAAGTAATAATAAAACATATTCCCTTCGAATAAACAAAACTGGCTCGACCTTCTGTAATTGAGACATATTTTGGGGCATCTGACAATCGTGCGGCAATTTTCGACGTAACATAAAACAAAAGACGATCGAGAGATGTAGAAAATTTATAAATCTAGAAAGAAATAACGAAAATGAAAAATTTCTCGTTAAGGAAACAAAACTGGGTCGACTTTCCATTTTAAAACGTCTGACAATTGCGCAATTTTTGACGTAAAGTAAAAAAAAATAGTACAAAAATAAAAAATTAGGCAATTTTTTACGTGAAGCAAAACAAAAGACGATCGAACAATAAAAATAATTAGGCATTTGACAATTGCGCAATTTTTGACGTAAAGTAAAACAAAAGACGACCGAACAATAAAAATAATTTTTAAATTAAAAAAAAATAACACAGAAATAAAAAATTAGACAATTTTTGACGTGAAGCAAAACAAAAGACGATCGAACAATAAAAATAATTAGGCATTTGACAATTGCGCAATTTTTTGACGTAAAATAAAACAAAAGACGATCGAGGAATAAAGAAAATTGTAAAAAAGTAAAAAGAAATTGACGGAAAAATTAAAAAAAATCTCATTAAATAAACAAAACTGGGTCGACTTTCTAAAATCAAGATATAAAATAAAAGACGATCGAAAAATAAAGATAATTTTTAATTAAAAAAAAAAAAGAAAAATAAGAAAATTTATGAATAAAAAAAAAAATAACAAAAAATTTAAAAAATCTTCTTAAATAAACAAAACTGCTTGACTTTCTGTTTTAAAACATTTGACGATTGTGCAACGTTTGACGTAAAGTAAAACAAAAGACGATCGTGCAATAAAAAAATTAGGCATTTGACAATTGCGCAATTTTTACGTAAAAGTAAAATAAAAGACGATCGAGGAATAAAGAAAATTTATAAATTAAAACAAATAACAAAGATTAGAAAAAATCTCCTTCATTAAACAAAAAACTGGTTTGACTTTCTTTGACAATTTTAAAACATCTGACAATTGTGCAATTTTTAACGTAAAAGTAAATTTTTTTCATAACGATCATTCACTCTAATTTTGCTTGAAAGATCAAATTGGTGTTGCCCGGGTCACGGCGTATTTGAAAAACAATTTTTGCACCTAAATTTCACAGCTGTCAAATTGATAATTTATTTAACAATATTGCAATAATGATTAGGCATTTTTCTTTTATTTGAAAGAACAATATGACGCTGTTTCTGATTATGATGAATCAATACTTGACAACTGTCAAACTAACAACTAATTCAACAATTTGTTTTTAGTAATGATTCCGCGTTCTATGTACTTTTCCTCGAAAAATCAACATTTAACAACTGTCACACTTTTTTTGTAATAATCACGTGCTCTGTTTTTATTTGAAAACACAGATTAGCTTATAGGCCACAACATCTTATAAAAACGATTTTAGACCTGCTCTTAGTGGCTTTCAAACTGTCAAAATTTATTTAACAGTGTCTTGGCAATAATTAGGCGCATTCTTTGTATTTGTAATATCAATTTTGAACTTCCTAGAGGCTAAAAATAATTTTTTTATTTAACAATTTTTTGATAGCGATCACGCACTCTCATTTTATTTAAAAGATCAAATTGGTATTGCTCGCGTCACGGCGTATTTGAAAAACAATTTTTGCACTTAAATTTGACAGATGTCAAATTGATAATTTACTTAACAATATTTTAGTACTGAATAGGTATTTTTTTTATTTGAAAGAATAGTATGACGCTGTTTATGATTATGAAGCACCAATACTTGACAACTGTCAAACTAACAACTAATTCAACAATTTTTTTTTAGTAATGATCGCGTGTTCTGTGTACTTTTACTCGAAAAATCAACATTTGACAACTGTCAAAGTTTTTTCTTTTTCCTCACGCGCTCTGTTTTTATTTAAAAACAGAGTTTAGGCCATATGCCATTTTATAGACATCTTATAAAAACGATTTTAGGCTGTCAAACTGTCAAAATTTATTTGACAGTTCCCTGGCAATGATAAGACGCATTATTTTTATTTGTAACGTAAGTTTTGAGCTGCCTTGAGCCTAAAAAATATTTTTTCACCGGAATTTGAACTGCTGTCAAACTGATTTTTTATTTAACAATTTTTGAAACCGATCACACACTCTCACTTTGCTTGAAATATCAAATTGGTGCTGCCTGGATCATGGCGCACTATTTTTGCACCTAAATTGGACAACTGTCGAATTGATAATTTTACTCGAAATAATTTTTACTCGAAAAATCAATATTTGACAACTGTCAAACTTTTTTCTTTTTCCTCACGCGCTCTGTTTTTATTTAAAAACACAGTTTAGGCCATATGCCATTATATAGACATCTTATAAAAACGATTTTAGGCTGTCAAACTGTCAAAATTTATTTGACAGTTCCCTGGCAATGATAAGACGCATTATTTCTATTTGTAACGTAAGTTTTGAGCTGCCTAGAGCCTAAAAAATATTTTTTTCACCGAAATTTGAACAGCTGTCAAACTGATTTTTTATTTAACAATTTTTGATAGCGATCACACACTCTCACTTTGCTTGAAATATCAAATTGGTGCTGCCTGGATCATGGCGCACTATTTTTGCACCTAAATTTGACAACTGTCGAATTGATAATTTTATTTAACAATTTTTTAGCAGTGATTAATTTATTTGAAAGATCATCAGTATGGAGCTGCTGAAGTTCACAGCGCTTTTTAAAACTATTTCTGCAAGGACACTTGACGGCTGTCAAATTGCCGTTTTACTTGCAAAGTCAATTTGCGAGTAAGTACCTGGAGGGCTCAACTATCAAATGGATAATATACAAACAATTGCTTTAGTAGAGATTAATTTGAAGTTACTATTACGAGTTACTAGTTTCGCACAAGTACTTGACAGCTGTCAAAGCTATTTATTTAATTGTGTTTTGGTAATGATTAGGTGCCGTCCTTGTATTTCAAACGTCAGTTTTGAAGTGCCCAGAGTCACGACGCTTTCCAAGAACCACTTTTGCACTAGCTGTTGACAGCTGTCAAACTGACAATCTCTTTAACAGTTTTTTTTTGTAATGATTAGGTGCCGTCCTGTTATTTGAAACATCAGGAACACCCCAGGAAGCATGTTTGCATTAGCCCATCATAATAACTGTCAAGCTGGCACTTTATTTAACAACCTTTTGGTGATGATTAGACGTTGTCATCAACTTTTGACAGCTGTCAAACTGACAATTTATTTCAGATCTCCTTTGTTTTGATTAAGTGCTTTCATTTTATTGGAAAAGTCGAGGATTCAACCTCGTACAAAACATGTTTCCATCCATCAGATGATAATTGGAAGATACAATTTAAAATAAAAAAAAAGTAAATGGGAATTTTTTTTCTAAATATAAAAAGAAGTAATTTAAAGATTGATGTTCTATTAAATATCTAAAAAGATAAAATTTCTTTCTAATTATGAAACACGAAGGAAAACACAACTAATTATAGGGGATTTACAAAAATATAAAAAAGAGGTAAACCAACACATCAATTTCTTTTTTTTAAGCGATGATGTAAGAATGTTACCGATTTAAAATAACGTCTTGGAAGTTCAGTGTTACTAGAAAACCCTGAGCGTGTAACCTTCGATTCGTGCGGAATTCCGTTCATTGAAAGCACATCTTAAAGGAAATAAATCAATCAAAACCTGTTGCATAAAAATTAAAAAAAAAACTAAATAGAACAATAGGATATTTTGACTAACAGAAAAAAAGTTAATTCGGAGAGTCCATGAAATCAATTTAAAATCCACGTTTCGCTTGCTTCAGGATAAATAATAATAATTTTGTGATTAATTTCAACGTGCTTACAAGAAAGTGCTCTGTTTATTTTTATTAACATAATATCTTATGTGTTAAAAATGTAATTTGTAATTATTATTCTGCGGACACTTTTAAAGTCGACGTTTCGCTGTGCATTATCTTCACACTTGAAAACAAAACAATATTTCATTTGCATTCTTTTGCGTACATAAGTGTGTAAGATTAAAAAAGCTATTGAATTAATTTTTAGGTTGTTACGTCTTGTTGCGTTGAAAAAAATAAAACACACACACGTAACATAAATGGAATCACTTTCGAAACGCATTTGACTTTTCGATCGAAAGTAACTATTTGATAATCGGGCTGTGAGAACTTGCGAAACATTGCGTTTTGTATTTTCTCTGCCATACTCGACATAATAGCGCGAGATTAATTTATTCGCCTTGGCCGTAAAAGAATCTCGTGTGTACACATTTGGAAAGTTTGTTTTCTTTTCGAAGGTGCTGGCATCAGGTTTCAAGTATACAGGCTGATTTTAAATGATCGGGGACACTTTGAATTTGGCGCCCTAGTTTATGATCAATGTTGCCAACTTGAGGGGTAAATCCATTTTTTTTTGTAATAATTACGCGCTCTGCTTTTATTATACTGTTGAATAATCAGCTTGACTCAAGGACCACGACATCTTATAAAAAAGGGATTTTGGGCCAGCACTTAGTGGCTCTCAAACTGTCAAAATTTATTTAACAGTCTCTTGGCAATGATTAGGTGCATTCTTTGTATTTGTAACATCAGTTTTGAGCTGCCTAGAGCCTGAAAATTATTTTTTCATCGACATTTGACACCTGTCAAACTGACTTTTTATTTAACAATTTTCTGATAGCGATCACGCATTCTCATTTTGCTTGAAGGATCAAAATTGGTGTTGCCCAGGTCATGGCGTATTTGAAAAACTAAATTTGACAGATGTCAAATTGATAATTTATTTAACAATATTTTAGTACTGGTTAGGTATTTTTCTTTTATTTAACATTTTTTTTTGTAACGATCACTTTGCTTGTTAATATCGAATTGTTACTACTTGAGTCATGGCGCATTTTAAAAACTACGATCAGAGTTGCCAACTTGAGGGATACATCCCTTTTTAAGGAAATTTTTCAAATCGTTAGTGATTAAGGGATTTTTTTCTTCCTAAAAAAAGAGATTTTCAAATTTCATTTCGGAAAAGACAGGAGAATATATTGAAAAACCGCCATCTATTGAGCAAACTTTCAACTGACTGTCATTTCTGGACGGTAACGAGAAAGAGCGCCATCTATTGCAGTTTTCTGTTGACTCTGTGGAAGGCAAACGATCCTTTGTTTTGTCTGCATTTGTTTCAAGTCGTTTCTTTTTTTAATTTGTGAATTCACTGAACCGTGCTCTAAAGTCGATTGTCTTTTGTTTTTAATTATTTTAAGTATTATTGTTATATATTTTTAAAAACTTTGTTCATTTGTTTCTTTTGCTTTCTCGACTTTTTTTAAAAAATTATTAATCTACGAAATTGTGTTCTGCAAAAGCGATTGTCTTTTGTTTTTATAATTATTTGATTTCTATTGTTTCTGATTTTTTTAAAATTCTATTTGTTTCGTGGTTCGTGGTTCCTTCTTTCATTCTCTTAAAAATCTATTAAATTGTGTCGTAAAATCGAATTCGTTTGTTTTTGTTATTATTATTATTTTTCTAAATTTGACTATTTTTATTATTTTGTTTCAACTCGTTTCGTTTTAAATTTCATTACGCATTGACTCACTGAATTGTGCTGCAAAATCGTCTGTCTTTTGTTTCTGTTTACTTTAACTGCGTACTTTTGATGATTTATTGTTTTGTTTTCTTTGTTTTGTCATGGTTTTTGTTATTTATTTATTTTTTTAATTTATTATTGATCACCTACTTTGTACGGTAAAATCGACCGTCTCTATCTCTTGTTTGTCTTCTTTGACTTTTCGTTTGTTTGTTTTTTTAAACTTTTTAAAGAAAACAAACAAGAGACGGTCGATTTCGCCACTCAATTTAGGTGATTAATAATAAATTGTAAAAAATAAAATAAAAAAAAATGATGACAAAACAAAGAAAACAAATCATTAAAAATACCAATAGTTTTAAAGAAAGCAGAAACAAAAAACTTTACGGTGCAATTTAGTAAATTAACAAAAAAAATTTGAAACAAAAGAATTTGAAACAAAATAATAAAAATTCAAAGATTATCAAATAATAAAAACAAAAGACGATCGATTTTACAGCACAATTCATAAATAAGTATTTTTTAATGAACTTTTTACGTTTTTTTTTTTAATTTATTCCTGAATCTAGTAACGAATTGAGGGATTTTCCAAGTTGAAATGTTTTTTTTTGGTAATTCTGCTTTTTGCGCATTGGTAACACTGCCTACGATGAACAAACTTGATTAATTAGAGTCGACAAGTTGCTTTGTTTTGCTTTTTGCAGTCGCATTTTTCCTGTTTCACTTGTTTTTATTTTACTGTAACAATTCTTGCATCGGAAGAAAAACGTCAAAGATGAGTGATGAAGCGAGTGTTACCAACGTAACAACAATTTAGTATGGCGGTAAATTCAATCATTAAAAATCACATTGTCCTATTACTTAAACCGAGAACATAAGATTATTTTAAATTAGATCAGATTTATAATTTTTTAAAAATTTTGAATAGTGTGCAGATTGAGTCATCAAAAAAATTGAATTAAATTTTGTTTTGATTTTAATAAGCAAAAAAAAAAAAATAGCAAGTGATCATAAGTCGCATCAACATTTTTGTTTATCCTATTGTAATGTGTAGGGTGAATTATCAAATTTGGAATGGTCGTCGTATTGCGTAACCATGGCAACGGTCCGAGAAGTTCGAAGTCTGATTATATCACAAGCTTTTATGTTTTAAATCAAAATTTAATAATAAATGAATAAAATTAAGAAGTGACGCTGTAGTAAATGCAATAATAAGTTAATTTAGAAAAAAAGTTTATTATCATTGAATGATGAGTATGCAGTCTTTTTTATTAAGATGAATACAAATGAGCCATATGCATATTTAATAACTTAATTGTTTATAACTCATTTTAATTGATTATAAATATTTATGGTCATGCATATGCATTCATTATAACCGTCAAGAAAAAAAAATGTATCGATTTTATCGACACCATGCTACATCGCATCACAACATCACAGATCACTGAATTAATAAATAAACATTATAGTATGACAATATCTTTATGCAAACTGGATTAGTTGAAAAGTCGTTTGACTACTTTCGATTGTGAATAAATGAATGAAGAATTCAACAATTTGTCCTTCAAGACAATTCAAGATGATATTGCAAAATATGAAATTCAAAGTCCACAAAACAATTTTGTGTGGTATGCAACAAGAAGTCACACACGCTTTTTTTCTTACAAAATATTCTATTACATAACAAAAACCTGTTAATTATTAACTGCATTTAAAGTTTCATCGTCACTCTCGAATCTATTGATTGACCCTCGTAACTTTAATTAATGATTAAAGAGTTTCTTACCGGTAGTAGTTATCGCACACCTGGATGTAAATAAACTGTATAAAATCCTTCCCCGCCTGGTCTTTTAAAAATTCCCTCCCCGGAGATGACTGTGACCTAATGATGTAACAAGCTCTTCGGTGAATACCTACCTTCAGGTTTTTTTTTTTGCCGACGAATTTAATCACTTTCTTCTTCTATTGATGACCAAGACACTTCTCATTTGAAGTGTTTACTTCGACGAGAGACACTACGGCGATTGGACCACTTTAAACTGAATAATTTATCCGAAACAGGTACACCATATTTCCTGCAGGATTTTTTCTACGCACTTATGTAATCACTGCTATGGGTTAGGTTTGTATTTTCGTCCCCCATACTAACGACGAAAGAAAAATTCTTTCTGAACGAAAAGATAATATTGCGTGCCTTAAGAAGTGAGACCCCCTTCAAAACAGGAGGCGTTTTACGTCCGTTGCCGTTGCAGAAAACGCTCGTGCGACCCTAGCCTTAACGTCGTTAATGTGAAAGGGCTCTAAAGATCAAGGATTTTAATTCAGATCGCATTGTGCTTTCGTTTGGTTTTACCTAGGATGACATTTATTGGATTTTTTTGCGTTCGTGGTTAAAGCTAATTATGTTGAGGTGTGTATTACATACCAAACCTGTCAAAGAACTTTTGGTATTCGATTCTGTTATTGTACACAAACAATTGAACAGAGCCACTAAAATGAAAATATTATTTAGATAATGAAGCCACTACAAGAAAATAAAGTGTTCGTGAATTCTTGTGTAATGAACAGGGCGCAACAAGTATATAAATTAAATCAACGTTATTACAAGGACATTGTAGTAATAAGGAGAGTCGATCACGAAAGAGGTTCATCTATATACATAAGGACAAGAAAGATACATATTATACATAAAATAGATTAAGGAGAAACTCGGAACGAAGGACCCAATCAAACAGGGTAGACTCAAAGAATAATCAGGAAATAAAGAAAATCTTTCAAAAAGTTTCTTAATAAGACGTCTAGGGGAAAATGCCCTTGTCTTGTCCTGCTTTTGTTTTAATAAACTCAGTAGATGACCTTATTAGTTCACAGTAACAATGAGAAATTGAAGAACTTTGAACGACTCACTCAAAAGGAAGAGACTCACATTCACCAATCTTGACCCTGTATAAGTTGCTTCGATGCTAAAATTTTACATGGAAATATCCCCAGCTTAGTGGAGACGGGGTGGGCTACAAATTGATTGTCTGTAACTCGAAGCCTGGATGAATAAGGGGCGCCATCCAGAATCGAATACCAAAAGTTCGTCTCGTCGCTAGGACTAGACGCGTAGTTGAAAACTTCCGAAATTCCCACATGTTTAAACCCGCGCACATATACCATTGACAGTCACCCTGTATAGTACTACAATGAACACTCACCCTGTATCGTAATAAAATGAAATCGACAAAACACAAAATAAGGTGGTACGGTCCTTTATTTACACACTAAAGAAAACGAAGAACACAAACATTAACAGATGACATCCGGGCGACTAGGATTCGTCGTGACGTTTCATTTGATATGCGACATGACATGTTTATCATTTACGTGGCGTTTTTCGATCACGACGCCCCCCATCCAAGATGGCGTCGTTATGACAGTCGATTTCCTCTTGTCGATACCTTCGATTAGACATGTGACTTGACACGTTTATCTTTGACGCGTAGATTCTCGATCAAAGCGCCGCCATCTTGAAACTGATGATGATCGAGTGACGATCGAAATCGGTCGTACGAAAGAGAAACACGTCGTGTCGCCTATCAAATGAAGTCTCGCCGAGAATCGAATCGAAGATGGCGGCGCTACGATCGAAAATCTGCGCAAAAATAAACGTGTCAAGACGTATCATTAACAGATGGCGTCTGGGTGACTTGGATTCGTCGTGACGTTTCATTTGATATGCGACACGACATGTTCATCATTGTTCATCATTACCGTGGGGCGTTTTTTTTTGATCATAACGCCCCCCATCTTTGATTTCAAAATGGCGTCGTTATGACAGTCGATTTCCTCTTATCCATATCTTTGATTAGATATGCGACTCGACACGTTTATGTTTGACGCCTAGATTTCCGATCAAAGCGCCGCCATCTTGAAACTGAAAATGATCGAATTACGATCGAAATCGGTTGCACGAAAGAGAAACACATCATGTGGCATATCAAATGAAAGGCTTCGCCTAGACGAACTCGACCGTCGGGACGACGTCACCTTGGAATCGAAGATGGCGGCGCTACGATCGAAAGTCTGCGCATCGAAGATAAACGTGTCGAGCCGTATCATTAACAGATGGCGTCCGGGAGTCTAGGATTCGTAGTGATATGCGATACGACATGTTTATAATTAACATGGGGCGTTTTTCGATCATAAGCCCCCCCCCCATCTTTGATTCCAAGATGGCGTCGTTATGACAGTCGATTTCCTCTTGTCGATACCTTTGATTAGATTTGGGACTCGACACGTTATTCTTTGACGCGTAGATTCTCGATCAAAGCGCCGCCATCTTGAAACTGAAGATGATCGAATGACGATCGAAATCGGTCGCACGAAAGAGAAACACGTCGTGTCGCATATCAAATGAAAGGTCTCGCCGAGACGAACTCGATCATCGTGACGACGCCATCTTGGAATGAAAGATGACGGCGCTACGATCGAAAATCTA
Source organism: Serrognathus titanus (assembly GCA_039766575.1). NCBI lineage: Eukaryota > Metazoa > Arthropoda > Insecta > Coleoptera > Lucanidae > Serrognathus > Serrognathus titanus. The sequence continues at coordinate 16,320,955 of CM077911.1, read as the reverse complement.
CGCGTCAAAGATAAACGTGTCAAGATGTATCATTAACAGATGGCGTCTGGGTGACTTGGATTCGTCATGACGTTTCATTTGATATGCGACACGACATGTTCATCATTAACGTGGGGCGTTTTTCGATCATAACGCCCCCCCATCTTTGATTCCAAGATGGCGATCTTGTCGATACCTTTGATTAGACATGCGACTCGACATGTTATTCTTTGACGCACAGATGTTTGATCAAAACGCCGCCATCTTGAAACTGAAAATGATCGAGTTACGATCGAAATCGGTCGCACGAAAGAGAAACACGTCGTGTCGCATATCAAATGAAAGGTCTCGTCGAGATGAATTCGACCGTCGTGACAACGCCACGTGACGACGCCATCTTGGAATCAATGACGACAGCGTTACGATCGAAAATCTGGGCGTCAGAGATAAACGTGTCGAGTCGCATATCTAATCAAAGGTATTGACAAGACAAAATCGAATTAAAAGTACAATTATAAGTGAAATACAATGAAGAGAGAGAAGCTGCTAAATCGAACGAAACTCGCCCCAACAAGCAATCTATAAGATGGACGCCTAGACTTGCAAACTGCGAAAAGATGGAGGCCACGCACCTCCGCTATCGTTTCAGTGTTCCCAACTGTTACGGAAAGGAACCAAAAACAACTTTATAACAAAATAAAAACGAAAAATCCTAGAGTTTATACCAAATAGAGCGGACGCTGAAAACGAAAATAGATTCATTCGTTCAGAAAGTTGGTAGATCGAATCTGAAACGTGGCAAGAAACAATCCTCGAAGAAAGATTAAATTTATTTACTGGTGGAAAATGACTTGGATAAAACCCACTCTAAAATAAAATCATTAAAATCAGTCCCATAAAACGTGTGGGTGTGGTAAACGGCCGCCCAGTGCTTAGAACTTGGCCCCTCTACAATCATATCCTGGGCCCACAACTTAGGAGCGCCTGAGCCTAATCTTAAATCTTAACTATAACGAAGTTGGTTTTAAAATTAAATGCAAGAGAAAGAGTAAAGTAAAGAGGAGGACGAGCAAGACAACTTGAAAGTAAAAAAGATATCATAAGTCACGGTCGCTCAATAATTCTTCTTTTGAATTTTGTAAAAAATTTCCTTTTACTTTTCTATGTACTTAGCAAGATTGAATATTCAATTTGCATACGTTAAAATAATTGAACATTAATCATTAAAAAAAAAAAACTTGATTAATTCTTACACACATTCTACTCATCATTTATTCGAACGTGATGCAATTGAAGTGCTGTTGGAGTGAACGATGTGATGATTTTTTTTTTTTATTGTTCTTATTAATTTCAAGTTAATAACGCTTTTAAAATTAACTCGGACTGTTCTTATCAAAACGTGCAGAACGCTTTGTTTAAACACCGTTAATTTTTTTTATGTATGCATTTATTAAATATTAAAATCCAACAAATTTATCTCTGAGTCAACAAAACAAAGTAATCTCTCTAGGTGATTCATTTATGGTTGTTTTGATCACCGGAAAATAACAAAATAACAAATTCATCGCATTTTGTGTGGTTTCAGTTCGACCCTGCCATACAAAGATTCATGTCGATGCGAGTGACCACCTATGACCACTTCAAACCCACCTGGACACGCGTCCGACAGGGCATCTTGTACTTGGCACCCTTCTTCATATTTGGTTACATCGTAAAGACCACCCGCGACGCACAGGAGGCCAAATTTCGAAGTGGCGAGGTGGCCTACAAAGATCGAAGATTCAAATTCATCTAACCGCAAAGAGATTTCGTTGAGTGTAGTTAAAGTAACTAATTGCAAGCAGAAAGCCGAACTGCATGTACATAATTCAACGCGAATAAATTAATTAATTGTGGAAGGGTTGGTTTCTTTAATCCTGAAAATAGTTTTGCCAAGGGAAGTTTGCGAAAGTAAAGATTTAAAGAAGTGCATTGCAGTTGATGTCCTCATCAACTTCGACGTTCACAAGAGAAACCTGTCACAGGCAGTATTTTTTTATGTTAGAAACAGCATATTGCAGGTTCCATTCATATTAAAATTGGCCATCGTTTCATTAGTATCGATTATTATTATAATTATTATTAAATAACCTTAGCAGATTTACTATTTAATGTAATTAACAACAGATAAGTCGCACTTTATTGAAGGTGCGTACAATCTTACATTCTAGGCAGTAAAAGAAATAAATACATTTAACAATACACTATATTTTAGTTAAGAATTAAATTAATAATACAAAGATGCTTGCAAAATAAACTGTGAACGATAGTTTTATTTAATACACAAGCGTTATTGTAGATCTACGATCTAAGTACAGAACTACACTATATTCGATTACTTCATCGCTCTTCTAATTGCTTATCTCTAGTAATGACCGAGTCCTCGAATTTCACCATGTACGTCGTTCCTTTGTGCCAGTGGGCAGTTACCTTTGCAGGCTGTAACAATGCACACTTAATTTAGTATCGTCCATTATAGTTATTATCTGGGTGACTTTACACAATGGCTTATCAGGCCTGCGATAAAGTTCTTAAGCTCGTGATGTGTCCATTGTCTTATCAACGAGGAAAACGTCGCAAGGTTAAGAAAACGCGCAATTCTGATTGCTTCCAGTAACTTGTTGAAGCATGTAATTAATGTTTATATTGCGTGTTAGTCTAACTTTATCAAAACTGGGAGAATTTTTGAGTAATTACGCACTAGCCGTCAGCATTGCTCTAAATAATCTTCTAGCCTTTGAACTTAGCTGATGGCCTTATCTAAATAATTTCACATGATCTTGTGTACCAGAATTTCTATCACGAGGATGATATAGGTTTTTACAGATGCTATGTTTTTCTTGTCCTTGCATTAAGAACAGATTCTATGAAAAGATAAATCAAATTAATTAATTAATTTAAATGCAATTTGTTACTAAATAGAATGCAATTTGTTACTAAATAGAACGAAAGGAGATTGCAGAACAATTTCTGTAATACTTATTTATTTATTTAATCATAATTAAATTTGGCAAGCACATGATTTTCGCAAACTATAAATATTATTGAAATATTAAAGCACTCAAATATGTAAGTCTGCACTTGTTTAACAAATTAGGCGAACCGTAATTTATGTATTTATGTATGTTTTCAAAACATGCACTGTTATCTATTTATATTTGATATCGAAACCGCCCCTTAAATGCATATTTATTTTGTTGAAGTGATTCATAAGCATGTGCCTTTCACTGATTAAGTCATAATGTTATTATGAGAATACCGTTTTTTCAGAATTTGGTGTAGACCGATATCTCTTATCAAGTCTTAACTGCAATAAACAGTATACAATACAAATGGGGGATTCACAACACGCTACATAAATTATTAAAAATAAAATACATTGAATGCTTTTTTTTTTGGTATTTTTTTTTTATTCTTATTTTTTTTTTTTAATTTTTAACTGTCGAAATTTGTATTAGTTTGGAATTTAATTTGACATTTATACGCTCTTCAACAAAAAAGTCCATCGAGTCAGCCTTGGAAACAAAAGCGTGTAGGTATCGTAGATTGTGATTGTCGCAAGAACTGTCAAAATTAGAAATTGAGGTTATGCAAAGGAAGTGATGTCAGACAATTTATTTTAAGAACGAAAGTATTACTTTCAAAATATCTTTTTTGCGTTGGCCACTTCTTCCAACAAATGTCGTCGAACAACCTAAATCAACGATTAAAGCTAGATCTTGTCCGCATACGAACATTTTGAGGTTAATCAAACGTTTATAATTATTTAGACGATTTTTTTCCAAGGCTAACTCGAAGTAACGTGTGTTGAAAAAAGTCCGTCATCGAGAAGGCTCTGAACTTGCTTTTGTTTTCGGACGGCGCGTCGTAACTTAGTACGCAGCGACGGCGTCAACTGTCAAAGGGTATTTTAAGCAACTTTTGCAATCAAATAAATGTTTTATTTCTTTAATTGCGATTTATTATCCATTTAGGTTATATTTATAATAATGGGATGGTTCAAGTTACGACGTGACTTTACAAAATTTGCATTTGACATAAGCCTACTTGATAACGTTTGTTTGTTTTTTTTTGAACGCACGTTTTTTTTTTTTTTTATTATAATATTAACGTATCTAGACCAAAGTGTGGTCATTATCATTGGAAGTTTAATTTAGCGATTGTCTTTTGTTTTCATCTCTTTACCATAAATTTGTCTTCCGTTTATTTTCATTTTTACTTTTTTTATTAAAACGATTTTGTTTCGTTTTCGTTTGTTTTTCATATAGTTGATGTTTCTTTGCCACGTTTCGCTTATTTTTCGTCGGAAATCTTCTTCTTTTCTTCTCTCGATTGAAATAATTGTCGATCGCCTTTTGTTTTCTTAACTGAAATGCTTTCTCGTTCCTCCGTTCTTCATCGGAAGTTCAATGCATCGATTGTCTTTTGTTTCTATCTCTCTCTTTGTAATTGTAATCTTAATTTTTTTCGTTACAAATGCGTACTTAATAATAAATTATTAATTGTTTTTGTTGTTAGTACCGCGCCTTCAAATGAATTTCTCATTAAAGTAAGCCGTGATTTCTTTTTATAAAGTTGGCGACGCTCGATACAAGAATGAGGGATAGTTGTCAATAACTGTCAGTGTCATATTATCTAATTATGACTTCACATACAAAATGTGTAAACTCAAAATTCAAAGAAAACTTAATTACTTCAATTCAAAACAACATTAACGCTGAAAATGTTGTCCTTCATCTTGAATGCACAAATTCGTTTGCCAAGTGTTGGGAGGTTATGTTGGCACAAACAATTAATTAGAGAGCTGTCAGTGTTACTAACTTTTAGGAGAAAAAACACTGAAGTCTTGGCCTACTTTAATTAGGAATTTAATTGAATGCACGGTATTTGTAGCAACGGCGTCAAGTGTCAAAGGTCTCCAACGTATTTGTAAGCACGTCTTCTGATAAAATAAACGTTTTATTTCTTTAATTGCGATTTATTATCCATTTTGTAAAAAATCGTAATTAAATGTGGGTATAAAAAAAGTTATGGATGGTTCAAGTTACGACGTGACTTGCATTTGACATAAGCCTACTTGATGACGTTTGTTCTTTTTTTTTGAACGCACGTTAATTTTTCTTGTTTTTATTGAAGTTTTTTCAGCTTTGCCTTTTTTCTTTGTTCTAGGTTTGACTTCCTTCTATTTTTCTTATTTCTTTACCCCCTTCTTTGCACACACTATCTTATCGCTACTTTGTTGGTTCAGAATTCGTTTTGTGAAACAGCTCTTAATTTTATTTTCATTAATAGTTTTTCCAATTTTAGTTTTGATACACGAATTGTGGTAATTTTCTTTATTGTTTGCGATTCCTCAGTTGTAATTTTAATTGTTTAATATGCTGTCTCTTATATTCTTTTAGTTTGAAGTAAATTTTAATTTTTAATTCACTCCTGAAGAAGCTATCAAGCGATAGTGAAACGTCGAGCATTTGTGCCATTTTCCAGTGTCCGTTTGAGATAATTTATCAAACAATTTCACCGGGCAAGAATGTACCTTAATTGTAAATTTTACCGTAATGTCTTTTTCCTTCCCTTCTCATTTCTTACTGTTTGAGTCATACTATCTGCAGGAGATACATCCGACCAACTCTGTTAAGCTGTTATCCTTGCTCCTCTCTCCTTTCCTTTAAAAGATGTGTTCTTTTCTTGGTATAAAGTTATTATGTAGATGCTATCTCACCAATATTTATTGTGTTTTGTAACATCCTTGTGAAATTCTTTACTTTATTTAATTGACAGTATTAATTCAGATTTTTTATATGTTTAACTACTTTCGAGTTTTTACAAAACTTACATTAGGTACATAACATTACAGACAAATATGTGCAGTTAATGATACTTCAGGTAATGTGGTTCAATTTACATAAAAAAATGTTCAGGTTTCAAATAAGAATAATTTTAAATTTACACGAAGTATGATCAAAGTGAAAAATAAAGAAATTCTTGAGAATAAGAACTGAGCTAATTGTAGTTAAAAAAAAAAAAACAAAAATTGTCCAATTTTTGATTTTAGAAAGTAGGTATAAGAGTGAAAGTCGTAACTCAATGGAAACTCAAAATGGGCAAAGAAATTTTCTATTCGAATACTTACAAAGCCAGTTCCCGTTAACACAGCCTCTATAATACCAGCAACGAACACCGCACAGTTAAGGCTCCCCTTATCTCGCGGAACCGAAATAAAACGATTGACCAACGGTTCCTTCTCCATCAAATAGTAAGTGCTCTCGTCATCATTTGAATGTTCCAATTTATCAGCCTCTCTTCCAAACAAGGCCTAAAACCAAACTCACTCCAAAAACCCCCTTTTACAAAGCCAGAGTGTCGCTCACCTTCCAGAAAGTAGACTTTATGAAGAGCAAGATGTTCAGCAGCTTTATCTCACGTTTGCTGTTGCGTTCTCGCACAAAATACAAGTCGATGAGTTTGGAACCGACGTTGCCCCCTAAATTATGAAGCCTGCAATATTGTGGCATTAATCGTTACGAAACGTAAGTAATGTGATTGAGGTGGTGGGATTACTTCGTCTGAAGTTCAGGCACCGTGTGTGATTTATTTTGGCAGTATTGGACCACTTCGGAAAACAGCAATGCGAAGCAACTCAGTGAAACTTCTCCTTTTCCACGGCTCAGTGGCTTGTCCAAGATGCTCGTTCGATTGCGGTTAGTTAAACTCATTCTTTCTGTTTCTTGCTATGAAATGTATTGCTGTATAAGTGTCGAAAGCGTTTCAAACAAATTATTTCAGTGCTTTTATTATTAGAACCTGTAGTATTTAATACTTTATGTTCAAAAATATTATTAACGTAACCTAACTTTTCAATTTACTTATTTATTGATTATGTTCATGCATAGATGGCGCCAGGGTCTGTCAGATGTTGCAAGCTATGGCGTTTTCGATTCATCTGCATTTGTTGTACTTAAAGTACTTGCGTTTTGTTTTAACCTCATATACAGCTAGTCAAAAAAAATAACAAGTTATTTTTTTATTAAATTTTTTATTTAAAAAGTTGATTACGTTTCTGAACTCCCCAAAAAATCAATTGTTTTTGTTTTTTTTGTGAACGTAGAAACAGAAAAGCTTCCGATTCTCGTTATTTCAGTGTGATTTAAATACTTTTTTTTTTAATCATTTTGAATTAACGATCACTGTTTTTCCTTTTGTTTCTCAGTTATTCGATAGTTTTCTTTGAATTATTTAATTTTCTAATGGAAAAGTTGACGATGTTTCTGAACAGTCCGGCGAAATCGATCGTCTTTTGTTTTGTTTTTGTTTTTTTTTTAATGGGACTGTAAAAACGGAAGCTTTCGATTCCTGTTATTTCTGTGTGATTTTTTTTCAATTTTAGATTATTTCAAATCCGTTCACGAAATAATCAACAGTCTCTTGTTTTCCTTTTTGCTTCTCACTTGGTTCATCGTTTTATTTATTTATTTAATTTTCGACCGACGAAATCAATCAATGTTTTTTCTTTTTTTTTTTAGAAACAGAAGCTTTCGATTCTTGTTATTTCGATGTGATTGTTTTTTTTTTTAAGTTTACAACACTTCAAATTCGTTCACCAAATAATCAATAGTTTTTTTTGTTTTTCCTTTTGTTCGTCAGTTCTTTGATTTTTTTCATTTAGGAGTAATTTTTTATCGAGAAAGTTGATTACATCCGGCGTAATCGATCGTCTTTTGTTTTTCATTTTCTTTTTCTTGTCATTGTAGAAACAGAAGCTTTCTATTCTTTTTATTTCGGTGACTTTTTCAATTTTTAATCGTTTTATTCTCACCGAAAAGAATTGCTGTGACAAGTGACGCATAATATTCTAATTTATTTCTGAACTGTCCGGCGAAATCGATCGTCTTTTGTTTTGTTTTTGTTGTTTTTATGGGATGTAAAAACGGAAGCTTTTGATTCTTGTCATTTCGGTGATTTTTTTTCAATTTTTTTGTCGTTTTATTCTCAATTTTTTTGTCGTTTTATTCTCACAGAAAAGTGACAAGTGACATTTAGCGCCAACTAAGAATCACTTAATTCTATTAATTACTTAACGTTTGGAGAAAAGGTCTGCAGCCCAATAATCGCAATTCAAAACCCGAGATCGTCGCCCATCGCGAAGTCGAAGAAATCATCGCAACTGAAGAACCTGAGCAGCCCAATTTGCGATAAATCGCGGCATCTGGCAACCCTGTATGACGTTGTAGAATCAATGGCCGCGTTCAGGTAACCGCAGCGCTGTAACGCTTTAATAAAGTGTAAGCTTCCACGAGACACATGCGACGTTTTTTTTTACAGCATTGTCTTTGAGCGGCTATCTCTGGACGAGTTCAAACAGAAAATTAGTTGTAACACTGGAAATTAACGCTTTATTAAAGCACTTTGTTTACCTGAACGCGGCCATTATCTAATTGTGACGTCATCGCTTTGTCAAAATCAAAGGTAGGCCGTGAGATCCCGCAAGTTACACCGAACGTAAATTATTTAAATTTACACATTTTTAATGAGAATTATATTTAATTATAGTCAAATTGATTGAATAAATCAAAGAAAACTTAAAAATCCCTCTGCCTAATCACATCGCTCATTCAAAACGAAAGACATGATTATTTTGTGACTTTTTAAATATTTTCTTTAGTTGTTAATTTTCGTTTAAACAACAAAATTACTTCACAGTTATGGCCCTTTAAGTTAAATCTGCACGGGAATTTCTAAAATATTTATTAAAAATTGTGTGGAGAAGTGAAATGAAAATAAAAGTAATACTGCAATCACTGAAGTTTGGCAAGATAATTAACAAAGTAATGAAGCAATAAAATAAAACATGAGGAACTTAAGACATGTAGTTTTTAACGGGGTAGTGTTCTTGATATTTTTTCACGTGATCCTTCATTTCATTTAGTTGCCTCCTAAAAACAAATGTTACGTTACGTTTATTAACTACTATACTTTAATGAACTTACGTTAGATGTTGGGGCATGTCTTTGTAGACGTCTCTAAACATTTCATGCCAATTTGGTTTAGGCCTTTTCTCTGCGTCAGCGAATGCCTTCAAAATATCTTTCTTTGCCGTTTCAATCCACTTCTTCTCTTTCTCTTCATTCCACAACCCATTACTTTCCATGTACATCCTTAATTTGTCGATAGGAGAATCAGATTGTCTCCAGGATTCGACTTCGTCTTTCGATCTGTACGCAGTGCTGTCATCCGAAGTTGAATGGTGACCTACTCTACATAGAAGACACGTTTCAGGCTAGAAACAAATTAATTCCAGCACATTCTACCTGTAAGTTAAAGCCTCTATCAGAACGGGCTTGTTTTCTTTCAATGCGTACTCCTTCGCTCTCTTCGTTCCGTTATAAACAGCGAAAACGTCATTTCCATCGATTCGTAACGTGTTCATACCATAGCCGGGGCCCCTAGCAGCTATTCCATCTCCTCTGTATTGATCTTTTGTAGGAGTTGAAATGGCATATCCGTTATTACGGCAGAAAAATATAACAGGGCACTCTAAGGTGGCAGCGAAATTTAATGCGGCGTGTGCATCCCCTTCGGAAGCTGCGCCTTCCCCGAAATAACAAATAACGACTTTATTTGTGCCTTTTAACGCGTAAGCTGCGCCTGCCGCTTGCGGAATCTGCGTACTCAACGGGCTGGATATCGTGATGAAATTTATTCGTTTCGAGCCGTAATGCACGGGCATCTGTCGCCCCTTGCCTAGGTCATCGACGTTACCATAACACTGATTCATAAATTCCTGCAAGGTGTAACCTCGCCAGACTAAAACTCCTGCTTCGCGGTACTGCCCGTACACCAGATCCTCGATGGCCAACGCAGCTGCGCTACCTATGTGAGTTGCTTCTTCCCCATAATTGGTCATGTAGAACGAAATTCTGCCCTGCCTTTGAGATTCGTATAGGATTTTATCCATCGTGTTCAGGAGCATCATGTCCTTATACATTTTCTCGATGAATTCATTGGTTAGCTTGGGGTTTTCAGATTCGCTGATGATTTTACCTTGGCGGTCCATCACGCGATACACAGGAATCGGTGCGTAGGAATGCTGGCCGGTGAATTCCAGCTTTTCCGTCCATGTTGTTCTTGCACCAGGGAACAACGGTGCATCCGACGAATAGTTCTAAGTAAATTCAATTAACATGTGAAATCTGGTAAGTTTGAAATTGATAAGTAAGTCCTGTCAACTCTGGTATCAAAATAGCCTTTGAACCTTCTTTGACTTTATCGAGTTAATTCGAATGTAATTAATCAAAAAACCAGTTGTTTGAAGGACAGCTAGGCACAACGTTTGGCACGAAATAATTTAATGCTACTTACTCTGATTGTAATTTTATTTTTCAACAGCTGCTTACAAATAGTGCTGATGAATTTACTGGATGCCATTTTTGGAACTTGCTAATTGAGGCTGATAACATATTTGTCCCTTTGCGTGACCTCTCTCATTACGCACGAAAGTGAAACGTAAACACGTTTCTAAAAATAAATAAATAAACAATGGAAATTAATTTGGAATTTGAACGTTGGTAACACTGAGTGTCTCAAATAAAGCAGCGTTTTGTACAGCTCACGTGTATTATACTGAATTTTATTCTAATAACTTTATTAAACAACACTAATAAATACCTGAAACACAGCTAGTATTAATTTAAAGGTGTATTATACGCGTTTTAAAACAACTTTACGATTTAGTATTGTTGGCCAGTGTTGCCAACTATTGGCTGTCGTTTTCCCCTCATACTGGGATAAAAAAATCGGTTTTATGTATGTTTTTCCAACGAATTGCAATTGGAAACTATTTTTACTCATTTTTGTCAAGATTTGCTTTAAAATTTAAGTAATTCTGTTTAAAGAAATCCCTTTTGTCAAAAATTTTTCCTTTTTGCAATTTTAAGGCATAAAAATTCCCAAGAAACGGAAAAATTCCCACGAATTGACAACACTGCTGTTGGGTAATAAAGCTGGGTTAGAATAAAACACGGTATAATGTAATAAATATTTTATAATATGTTATTATAGTTATAATGAGTCAGTAATTTATATTATTACTGTAGCCATAGTAACATATTATAGCTTTACAGTGAATTTTAAAACGCAGCAACGTCCACCGGTGCAGTTACCGGTGACTTCTGTTAATTAACAGTAGTAAATAACTTAAATGCAGCTAGTAATAAATAAGAAAGTATTAAATATTTAAAAAAAACGTATTTTTACATCCCTAGATGCATTGGACAGTGCTAATTGGCTTCAGTGTCCTCTCTGCTTCTATTTAATCTACGACAAAACGTGTCCTATCTGAATAAAATTAATCTAATACTAATTCAAGCACGCCAAACAACTAAATTATACGAGTAGACGACGTCCAACATGAAATCACGCATTATTTAATCCATTATTTAATAAATTCACTCGTTACATGTCAATTATAATTAGGAGTGACGAGGATATAAAGAAAATATAACACCAATTTTATGCAGTGTTACCAACTTCGGCTTGTTTATTGATTTTACAGATTCCTGCTTAGCGAATTTCTGTAGTTTGGCTATAATACAGCTCAAGAATTTGGTTTGAAACGAAATGGTTTCTTCATTTGGTGGCCATCTGATAAAGCGAACAAACCATTTCATTTGAAACTAAGTTTTAGAGTCGTATGATAAACAGATTCCTGTAAGTTATCTGCTTTGCAGACTTATGTAATCTATTTATCACACAGATCTAAACTTGGGTTTGAAATAAAATGGACTGTTCGATTTAATACTCTTGATAAAGCCAACATGATCATTTAATTTCAAAGTAATACTTTGATTTATATGATAAACACATTGCAGAAATCTGTAAAACAAATAAAATTGCTGAACAAGGGGAAGTAATGCATTTTTGTTTGATCTAAAATTACTTTCTTTTCCATATTTATAGCATTTTTGATTGACTGCTTTAGAACACTTTCAGAATATCTCCATCATTTATTATTACAAGAGTTTAAAAGAAAATGAGAATACTCTGAAGGTGCTCTAGAGCAGTCAGTCGAAAACGCAAAGTATTAGATTTAAGACTTGGAATGAAAATTGGCCGGAATTTTCTTACGCCTGTTACAACTCATTCGATACCTCCTCGCGTTTATATGATCCTGGTAGCAGGATTTAAAAACGAGTAAAAATTGTGTCGGAATCTTCTCGCGCCTAATACATCTCATCCGACACCTCCTCGGGTGTAGGTGATTCTCATAGGAGAATTTAAAAACAAGTAAGAATTGTGCTTTAATCCTTCCCTGATACATTTCATCCCACTACCTCCTCGCCCCTATGTGATCCTGATATTAAATAATATTAATAAAACAAGTGACTCATCTATATTCCAATTTTTAATTTTTTTTTAAATAATTAGTTAAATTCTGCGGTCGGTTTTATTTTATTCTATTTCTTGTTTGTTAATTGAGTTCCATTTTTTCACTAATTTACAGAAAAAGGAACGGCATATATATTTATTTAAAAATAAATTAATCTGTGGCAAGTTATTTGTTTTGTTTTTAAGTACGAAAGCTTATTTATTTTATATCTCGAGTTTAACTTTTTATATGAAACATTCTATTCTTTGATCGTTTTTTTTTTATTTTCAACAAACTTTTTATTTCTGTGATGTCTACCCTCTTAAATCAACAACTGCTTGCCGAAACATAGATAGAAAGTCTCCTGCAATTACTTTGTTAATAATGAAGAAAAAAAAACATAAAATATATACACTATGAGCATAAATGATTGAGGACAAGTTGAATTTCCCGCCTTTCAATATTTTTCTTAAGTTGGTCAAATGTGTAGGCGTGCACTGAGATGCAATGTGGATAACGAGATTATTATTCAATAATATAGTCTGGTAATTAACTATGACTTAATTTGGTCATTTCAAATACCTAATTGCAATATATATGCAAACGATGGCTCTGAAAAGATCCGACAGTGAACAAAAATTAATTTATTTTCAGGATGGCCAAACACAAGGAGTAAAAATCACTAGATAGAGACGCGGGAAATTCAACTTGTCCCCAATCATACTGTATATGGTGTTTATTACTAAAATTAGGTATTTTTGACATATCCACTTGTAAATTCTAGATCTGTTGGATTTATTATTGTAGTGTATTACGCTTTAAGTACACAGCAGAGTATTTATTTGGTAAATCGTTTACCTTTTGGTATTAAAACTGCACGTGCAATTTTTCAAAGGTGTATGGAAGAAGTTCTACAAGGAATTAAAGGCGTTGTAATATATTTAGATGATACTGTGGTTACGGGAAAGACTGATGAAGAACGTTTAAAGAGTTTAAGAGAAACATTTCATCGTTAAAAGAGGCGAGATTTTATTAGAAAGAGGTAAAGTACCTGAAAAAGTAGAAGGTATTCCCAAGGCCCAGAAGCCCAAAGGCGAAAAGTCAATTCGTGCTTTCTTGGGTATAGTTAATTCTTATGGGAAATTCGTGAAGGATTTGTCAACAATCCTGGAACCTCTGTATTATTTATTGAGAAGAGGAACTGCGGAATGGTGGACCAAGCACCAAGACAAAGCTTTTGAAGAAGCAATGTCTTCAGATGAAATATTAGTCCATTATGGCCAACACTTACCAATCAAGCTGTATACTGATGCTTCTGAGTATGGTATAGAAGTGTTGTTGGTGCATATTTTAGATCGAAATGTTGCGAAACCCATTCATTTTGCATCTAGAACTATTTTCAAGTCGGAGAGAAGTTATTCAATTATCCACAGAGAAGCTTTAGGGTGTACAAAAATTTCACCAGTATTTAATGGGGCGATAGTTTGTGATGATAGCGCTCTTTGGGGGAGAAGAAAGGCATACCTGTAAGGGCAGTTGGAAGACTACAACGTTGGGCTGTTTATCTCTCAAGTTTCGATTATGACATCAAGTATATTAGCGGAGGACAAAACGTAAAAGAGTTCCTGTTAGGAAAGAAATTCCAGATCACTATGAATTCGACTAAATTCAGTTAACAGTGGATTTCAGGCAAATCAGGTCAGCTACTCGTTGTGATCCCATTTTAGTTAAAGTTAGCAGACGCCTACATTGCCCTTGGTTGGCAGAATAATGTAGATGAGGAGCTTAAATCATACTCAAGGATAAAAAATGAGCTCAGTGATTGTGTGGGGGTTCCGAAGTAGTTACAAAATGGATTACTCAGAGAATTACACAATGGGCATTGTGGAAATGAAAAGTTGGACCAGGTCTGAGTTAGATACTGATATTGAAAATCAAGTACTTCCTTGTGTTGCTTGTCTGAGTTGTAGACAAGAACCACCCAAAGGCTAATCTTATACCTTTTGAAGGAATCCCTCGATCTTCCCACTTGGAACATAAAACGTTCATTGTTGAAACCCATTTCAGGAAAGCTGAATAACCACCCACTCTGAATAATTTTATTTTTGATGATGTGTTTTTGAGAGTGTGGTTTTATGTTGTTTCCGGTTCAATTAATCGTTTAGTTTCTAATGATGACTGCATTTCAAATCATGCAAGCGTCGATAATCAAAACGTACTTGATTAGAGAGAAATTTTCTTTTTTGAACTGATTAGATAGCGACAAACACCATCGATACCACATTCGTTCACAAAATGCCCCAAAAGCGAGGATAAGGAAACACCAGAACGGATTTTCGTACACGGTGAATACTTGCTGCACTTTTTTTTAAACAACTTAATTCAGAAAACAAATATTTCAGGTGAAATGCACGGACGTATTTGCCACCTAACATCAGCCATTATAATTTTGCCAACGATGATATGGTTCGTGTATGAATTCTTGCCATCAGAGCCAACGTATTCCTTCGTCACTCTTACGCCGGCGACGGTTATCTCCGATGAAGTTGATTATGCCAGGCTTGTAAACCTCACCGACTTCAAGTTCGAAATCTTCGAAGACATCTGCGAAGATTCCTCCCCGTTTCTCCTGGTCCTCGTCGTGTCTTCTTTCGACCACTTCCAGCAGAGGAAGATTATTCGCGAAACGTGGGGTCGAAACACCGACAGAGTCAGAACGGCCTTCCTTCTGGCCTCCAATCACTCGGAGGATTTCGACCTGGAAAGGCGAGTGATTTTGGAAAACGCCCGACACAGAGACCTGCTTCAGGGAAACTTCGTAGACGCGTACAGGAATTTGACTTACAAACACGTGATGGCCCTCAAGTACGTGACCTATCACTGCCCGATGGTCAAGTACGTCCTGAAGACCGACGATGACGTCTTCGTCAACACCCAAGGCCTAACCGATCTTCTTGATCGCGAATTTTCCACCGAGGAAAATCTCATCTTTTGCAAAACGAAGAACACGTCGAGGGTGGTCAGGTCGAGCAAATTAAAATGGGCGGTCACGGTCGAGGAATACCCAGGTAGGTTTTTCCCGCCGTATTGTTGGGGATTCGCGGTCGTCTACACCCCCGACGCCATCTCTAAATTGTACAAGACGGCGCAGTGGACCCAGTTTTTTTGGATTGAAGACATTTTCGTAACTGGAATTGCGGCACGCGTGAGTAACTTAACACACACCGACGCATCGCCGTACGTGCTCAAGAAAAGGGAGCTCCAGACAGTTAAGAAAGGGGCTAAAGTGTGGAGGAGGTTTCTGTTTGCATTCAACTTATCGGAGCGACTGATTCAACAGTTGTGGAAGGACAGTCAGCACTAAACTGTCGAAATACCTGTGCGTTTTAAGTGGAAAGAATGTAGGAGCTGTGACTAAATATATGAATATAAAAGGAGTGAAACGTAATTTTTGTCCCAAAGATCTTGTAAAAAGAAAATAATATTAATTAACTAATTAATTAATTAAGTTTCAGAGATAAAAACGAATAAATTAAAAAAAGAACTAATGGGCGTTGATTTCCCTGTATTTCGAGGAAAAAATGCAGCTTTTTGCGAAATACCCAAATCAATTATCTGTATCGCATCTAGCAACGTTTCGCCTTCCCTACTTCACTATCGCATTTTTTTTTTCGCACGGAGATAGCTTATCGACCAACCGAACAGTCAACGAAATAGCCGCAGAGGAAGATCAGCGATCAACAAGTTTCGACGATGTTGAAAAAAGTAAGTAACTAAAACGAGCAAAAATTTGCGTTTGCGGAATCAGTGAAATCAAAACGGTGAACATAATACGGTATTGTAGAGGTACCAGTTCAGATTATAACGGAACATCCTGTATGCTGTTGCATTTTGGAATTTTCGTGTAGTGTGATTCGAACGTGATTCTTGAGTTTTAAGTTTACTATCAACTCGGCTCTTCGTAAACATTTTTTATACAGGTGACTAAAAAATGGTGCCTATGCTCTCCAGTGCGTTATTTTATTCGTTTATGTATGTATTCGTTTAAGAGAGTACCAGAAAAATTTATTATTTGTTTCACACAAAATTCAAGAAGAAACTCATTAAATTATGAGCTTAAATAAAAATGAAATGGTGAGCTTAAATAACTATCGATTTTTTTAATGTTCTATGGTCACCTTTTTTGAATCACCTATATTTATTTACACTTAAGATTGATTGACTTGATAACGGTGTCACATGGTGTAATACACGTGTAATAGCAGAGTTCATGTGCCATTTTTTAAGCGTTACGACACAATCGCCATTCCTATCTACTTTTTAATTCTTTCCAGAAAATGACTAAGTTTTATTACCTATAAATCGCACATGCTATTGTACAGGGTGTGTCCTGGCGTTTGTGTTATAAGTAATACAGAAAATTCCTCGTGGAAAAATATGCCAATGAATCCTGAAGGTTCGTTCAGAAATGCACCGTCGTTGTGAATACAGGATGTTCACTTTACCTCAAATATTTTCTTTGCCTTTATTATCCTCAGAATACGTGAACGAATTAATACTAAATTTGCTAGCAATTTTTAAAAATTTTCATTACTTATTTGCAAAACGATTTTGTGTTGCCCTAATGCTTATTCATAAAAAGTGAACTTTGTTTCAGCGAAAATAAAAAAAAAATGGTCGGCTAATCGGCAAACAGTAAAATACTTTATATTATTATTTTTGAATTAGAGATTGCCGTATGGTTGGATTCGATATTCAAACCGTGTTTCTGTGGATATTAAGTAAATTAAACATCATTTTGCCAGAATTAAAAATAGTTAACCCTTTTCAATTTTCAGACGTGACCCCTAAAGATTTTAAAATAGGCAATCCATCAATCAGAAACAACTTCGTTTTTCACGGAAGTAGAATGTGTTGCCTATTTTAACAAGTTTTAAGGGGTCATGAATTGAAGTGGGCATCCTGTATAAAGCAGTTGCCTTCGAATCTCACTAGGTGGCAGAGTAGGTTTTATTGGTTTTAAGGGGTAACGAATTGAAATGGGGACCCTGCATGAAGCTGATACCTTTGAATCTCTCTAGGTGGCAGAGTAGGTTTTATTGGTTACCCTTTAAGGGCAACAAATTGAAATGGGCATCCTGTATAAAGCAAATGTCTTCAAATCTCTCTAGTTGGCAGCGTAGGTTTTATTAGTTTTAAGGGGCCACGAATTGAAATGAGCAAATACAACAAATTGAATAATTAATGATTGAAAAAATAAAAACAATGTATGCTTGACGCCTCTACTCTCTTAGTCGGATATCGTTTGGATTCTTGGAGGGCTATGTCCATGGTATGTATTAGAGTAACGGTCTGCTCTCTTCGACGACGGATTTCGATGAATGTGGAATGCGTGAGAACTCTTTCAGGTCGATATATTTCCTATGGTGTTCCTCTTCTTCAATGTCAGGAGTGCGTGGGAATTCTTCAGGACGATTCGAATACCTGGCGTGTATCTCTTCTCTTTTTCTATAACAGCTGGCTTCGATGATGCCGTTGAATGTGTGGGAGTATGAGTGATCTCTCCACAATGTCTGCACAAGAGATGTATGGCGGTGGATGCTTCCGACAATGACTGCACAGAAGGCTTATGTGTGCTTTCGACAATGACTGCACTGAAGGGTTTGGGTTGCTCCTGACATTGTCTGCACGAGAGGAACTCTTCAGGATGATTCGAATATCTGGTGTGTTCCTTTTCTCTTCTTCTATAACGGCTGGCTTCGATGATGCTGTTGAATGTGTGGAAGTATGAGTGATCTCTCGACAATGTGTGCACAAGAGGTGTCTGGCGGTGGATGCTTCCGACAATGACTGCACAGAAGGCTTATGTGTGCTTTCGACAATGACTGCACCGAAGGGTTTGGGTTGCTCCTGACAATGTCTACACGGGAGGAATTCTTCAGGACGATTCGATACCTGGTGTGTTCCTCTTCTCTTCTTCTACAATAGTTGGCTTTGAAGATGCCGTTGAATGTGTGGGAGTGTGAGTGATCTCTCAACAATGTCTGCACAAGAAGTGTGTGGCGGTAGATGCTCTCGACAATTTCCGACAATAACTGCACAGAAGGCTTGTGTGTGCTTTCGACAATGACTGCACAGAAGGGTTTGGGTTACTCCTGACAATGTTCATATGGGAGGAACTCTTCAGGACAATTCGAATACCTCGTGTGTTCCTCTTCTCTTCTTCTACAACAGCTAGCTCTGATGATGCCGTTGAATGTGTGGGAGTATGAGTGATCTCTCAACAACGTATGCACAAGAGATGTGTGGCGGTGGATGCTTCCGATAATAACTGCACAGAAAGCTTGTGTGTGCTCTGCACAGAAGGGCTTGGGTTGGTTCTGACAATGTCTACACGGGAGGTTTAGCGAGAGTTTTCGACAATACCTGGACGGAACTCATCAAGACTGGAGGGATTAGCTCTCGTTTTTATAGAACTTTTTCATGACGGGGGTGAAGTAGCTCTCCGTCATAGGTCTAGATCTGTAATCTAATCACAGATGACCAGAGCTATATCTCATTCGTTAGGGCTGTTTAAACGAGGAAAGAAAAAATCGATAGTCAAATTACGGCGAAAAACAAAATATAGCAAATAATTGTAGTGAAAGCTGAGAGGTGGCGCTTGTAAAACTCGCAATTGTTTCTAATCGTTCGACAATTTTTCCCTTTTCTTATCACAACTGTTTAAACAATGAGAGATGGCGCTTGTAAAACGTAACAGTTTCTGATCGTTCTCGTATTTTCCTTGTCTCACGTGTTTGTATAAATAATAAAAAGAAATCGAATAACGGCGAAAAATAAACGTAATAAGAAATTCTGTCGATTGCCAAGAGATGGCGCTTGCTTTTAAATTCGCAACTGTTTCTAATCATTCGTAAGGAAACGTTAAAAATCGTTGACCGTCGATTTTGAACGTTTATGACGAAAAACAAAAGAAAACGAATAATTACAGTGAAGGTCGAGAAATGGCGCTGTAAATTCGCAGTTGTTTTCCTTTTTCGTACTATAATTGTATAAACAATGAAAGAAAACGTTAAAAACAAAAGGCAGTCTACAAACTATAAGCGATTAAAAAAGAACTAAAAAAACAAGAGCCCAATGATGATGAAAAACAAAAGCAAAATTGCGTCGATGGCAAGAGATGGCGCTAGCAATCGTTTGTAATCGTTCTTCTTCATTTCTTCTTCCTGTGCGAAAGACAATAACAGAAAACGTTAAAAATCGACAGTCAAATTATGACGAAAAACAAAAGATAGCAAAGATTTACAGTGAAGGCCGAAAAATGGCGCTTGTAAAATCACAATTGTTTCTAATCGTTCATCAATTTTGCTATTGTTTCTAATCGTTCGTTAATTTTTCCGTTTTCTTACAACTACTCTATATTTTTGCATTACGAATAAAATCTTAAAAACAAAAGGAAACAAATAATCATAGGGAGGGTCGTGAGATGGCGTTTGTAAAATGCAACTGCTTCTGATCGTTTAATTTTAATTTTTTTTTTAAAGGTCGAGAGATGGCGCTTGTAACGTGTAAGCGTTAAGGTTATAGTATTCAGAAGATAGCGAAAACTTTCTATGTCTTTTAATTTGGGGTTACATTCATTCATAAACTCCGTAGGAACAGTAACTTGTTATGTCCACATCTATTATTCTTCTTCTTCTTCTTAGCGTTTTATCGCGCGTCCTTTTTAATTTGGGGGACGAGAACAGCGGAACCTTCTAAATACCTTAGCAGCAGTTTCTTGAATTACCCCATTTTTTGTAAGCGCGTAAATTGTGAACAATTAAAAAGTGCTAAAAAATGACAGCAAAAATTGCGCCGATCGCCAAGAGATGGTGTGCGCAAACGTTATTAAACGATCTTCGATTTTGCTGCTTTCGCGTAGCGTATGTTAGCTTTCGTTTAAAAAATAAAACCTTTTCGTGGCTGGGGTGAAGTAACTCTCCTTCATTGGTCTAAATCTGTAATCAAATCACAGATGACCAGAGCTGTATCTCATTCGTCAGGGGCAGTCTTCTTGTGTTTACTCCGGAGGTTGTCTTTCAAATCAAATTTGAGGATGCGATACTGTTTGCGAGCCAATCATGAGTGAAGCTTAAAGTTAAACTCATGAAATATCGGGGCTTCAGTGACATTGTCAATCTGACGTTTCTTGATGTCTGTTATTTTGATGTTTCTGATATCTAACAATCGATTAAAAAAAGAAGAGGGAGAAACCTCGAAGAAGCAGGAAAAAGAAGCAAAACATTGTCGATTTGCGAGCGAGGAAGTCCGGAGAACAAAGCACGAAGTTAGGCTTTTGCAATTAATCTCGAAGACTAATAAAATTGGAAAAAGAAATTTTTCAATGAAAAACCACAAAAGACGATCGAAAATGAGGAAGAAATCTTGAAAAAGAAGAAAGAAGCAACGAAACACCGTCGATTCGAGGACGAAAACGTCCAGAATAAAATCAAGCTCTTCGAATTCATCTCGAGACCAGAAAAAAAAAATTGAAATTTGTTACCACAAGATGTCGCCACCTAAACTAATGATCGCTAAAAAGAGTGTGCAATATAGCACGTCCTAAGACTACCGGCAAGTTTAAACAGATGGGGTCACTGAATATCTTACTAGGGGCTTTCAATTTCCTTTTACGAAATATCTTTTTTAGAACAAAAAACCCTTAGTCCCTAATGTTTAAAAAAAAAAATCTTAAAAAGTGATTTAGCCTTAAGTTGGCAACATTGCACCCACCCATCAAATTTAAATAAATTTCGAAATCATTTGCTTTGAAACATAAAATTCGGAAAGACAAAAAGTACTGAAAAAAAATGTTCGCGGCGCCATTTATTTGGACCAAACCAGTAATCTAATCACAGATAAACCGTGAATATAACCTCAAACGAGACGTACTGTCAAATTCTTAATTTGTCCCTCGGTCAGTGTTGCCAACTGTTCGACGAACTTTCCCCTAGATATTAGTTGGTACTAAATGCCTCTAGTGTTCTTTTGCAATACCTACTTTAGAAATCAAATTTAAAACTGAGGAATAATTTAAAGATAAAAAGAATTTATACAAAAAAAGTTTATTGTTATGGAACAAAAATGTAAATATTTTTTATTAAAGTCGTCTGAACAATTATAATGGATTTTTTTGTTTGTATCATGCACAGGATTATATTAATTTTTAATTTAGATTTCATTCTCCCCCTTACAAATAACCCTAAAAGAATTTCCCCCTAAAAAAATCCTTTTCATAAAAATTTAGAGAGAAAAGCCCTAATTTGGCAGCACTGCCCTCAATGTTGCCAACTTTGGTCGTTTGAAAGTGAGCAAATTCAGCTAGTCGTATTTTACTTGGTCTGTTGAATCAGTTTTCTATCTCTTTTTAATTGTATTAGCACAAAGTTTTTGTTTCCACCCTGTATAATTTGCTTTGAAATCTCGAAAAAGAAGAAAGAAGCAGCAAAACACTGTTGATTCGAGGACGAAAACGTCCAGAATAAAATCAAGCTCTTCGAATTCATCTCGAAACTAAAAAATTATCGCAAGATGTCGCGACTTAAACTTATAATCACTAAAAGAGTATGTAGTGAGAAATTTGGGGAAAACAAAAGATAGATATATAGACAGAAAAGGAACACCAGACAAGACAAAAACCGGTCGATTTAAAAAGAATTTACAAGCGCCATCTCTTGGCAGTCACTGTATCTGTTTGCTAACTTTTGTTAGACATTCGATTCTTGACATTTTCTTTTCTTTAGTAATTCGATTTTTGACGCTCTTCTTTTTGTTTCTCGTCATAATTTGACTGTCAGCTTTCATTCATTGTTTGTAAAAAAATTAATAAAAATTGAAGGACGATTAAGAAACAATTGCTAGTTTACAAGCCATCAACGTAATAATCTTCGCCAAAATTTGACATCCGATTCTTGACATTTTCTTTTCCTTAGTAATTCGATTTCCTTTTTGTTTTTCGTCATTTTGACGTTTGTTAATTTGACATTTGCATTTAAAAAGAAACAATATTTTTTTAAATTTATTTATCCGGTTGGACACATAATTTCAAAGTCACTTTACACCCAAGCGCATATATCAAAAACGACACAATTTAACATGGACATAACTCACCGCCAGTCCAAGGAAAATCAACGCTTAAAGTATTGACATGTGAATTAATTTATTTATATCATTTTTAGGTATACAGTCAAACCAAGCAGAACCTCAGCACAGTGGTGCTGCCACAATTAACGCGATTTCGAGTTTACTGTCTAACATTAGCGGCCATCGCGTTACCATTGATGATATGGCATACCTATACATACTCCCCGCACTACTACGAAGACGAACAGGTGATGGACAATCATCTAACCGATTACAATTACGCCCAGCTATTAAAGTTCCAAATTTTCGAAGACGCCTGCAGGAATTCGAGCCCTCTCCTCTTAATTCTGGTCCACTCTGCGCCCGACCACTTCCTCAAGAGGAAAACCATCCGGGAGACCTGGGGCCGTAACTCAAACGATGTAAAAACCATCTTCCTCCTGGGATTAACCCAGCCTCCCCAAACAAGCTCTTTGATTTTAGAAAACGCGCAGCACAGAGATATCGTGCAGGGAAACTTCATCGACACGTACAGGAACCTGACGTACAAGCACTTGTTGGCCCTTAAGTACGTAACCTATTACTGTCCGAAGACCAAGTACGTTTTGAAGGCCGACGACGACGTCTTCGTCAACATCCAAGACCTTGTCGCTTTCTTGACTGAGAAATTCTCACCACCAGGCGATTTGATTTTTTGCAAAACAAAGGAAGCTTCGACGGTGAACCGAAACCCGAATTATAAGTGGGGGGTGACCGTCGAGGAATACCCCGGGGAAAATTTCCCGCGTTATTGCTGGGGGTTCGTGGTGATTTATTCGGCTGGTGCCATGTCAAAGTTATACTCGGCGGCCTTGGAGACCGAGTTCTTTTGGGTTGACGACATACACGTGACGGGAACCCTGGCGAAACTTAAGGGGTTGAATCAGACCGATGCCACAGAGTACGTTATGGGTTTTAACGAAGTTGCGAACGTTCTGCGGGGTTCCGAAGTGAACAGGCGGTTGTTGTTTGGGTTTAATTTGGCCGAGGAGACTGTTCAACTCTTGTGGAAGTCTTATGCGTGATTTTTTATTCCTCCTTCCAGACTTTATTGTTACTAGGCGTTTTCGAAAATTGTACCAATCTTACATGCATTACATGCATTCGTTTTAACTCAATTTTCTACCTCGATCCATGCACGGTTCCAATTTTCGAAAACACCTACAGAGATGGTACCGGGTAAGCTGGAAATACTGTCGCCCATTTGAATACGTATTCATAATACAAAATGTATTTACAATTTACAGTAAATTATGCATAGTGTATATGTTAGGGTCAGCTTTTCAGATTCAGCCACAGCGCCCCCAACTGTGATTTAAGCTATTAGGGTTTGCCGTGACAATTGAGGTCAAAGCGATCAATTAAATGATGATAATTGCTTATGTTTAACGCCATTTGCAGAAAAGTACATAGAGTGAATTGTAAACGAATTGTTTGTTGAGTAATATGAGAAAGAAGAAGCGACTATACTGGTTCAAGTGTAAAACAAAAATTAACAAAAACAATTTTTGGGGGGCGATGAGAGTGTTTATAATGAACCGCAACTTAACAAGTAAACAGAGTAATAATTAAATAAACATTCGGTGTATTGTAAATTATAAAATAAGTTTAATAAAATTCGTTTGTTTATAATAAAAATCTATCTTTACACTGCGAGTTGACCTCTATTGCCATGGCGCCCACTTGTCATAATTTTGAAGCGTCTTACAACGACCTCTGTTGAGCCATTCAAGTCAACTGGACTGACTTTTCCTCCAGCGCCATCTTTTCGATGTTTTAAATAACCAATAACATTGGCCAGGTGCATTCGTCCAATTTTGGATTCCGATCCAATTTAGAATGTTTAGAAATTCGAATTGTGCGACACAATACCGAAGGGTTGAAAAGTACAAATCATCTCCTACAGAGGGCGCGGCCAAATAAAATACTGTTTGCGGGAAAGCAAATATTTTAACGTCAATCCTTCTAATGAATGGCCTTTCACCCAGCGCCGTCTCATTAATGTTGTTGTAAGTAATCATTGGCATCCATTTGGAAGCCGATTCAATTCAAAATTGCTTATTTATTCAAATTACACGACACAATGAACGCTGACGAGATGGTGCCGAGCAAACCGCCTCATAACTATATTAGGAATTTATCAGAAAGTTAACTCGAATCTATTGGCGAGCATGGAAATTACAGCGACATCTCTTGGCCGATGTAGAAATCATCTCCTAGTAATGATGTTTGAATTTTTTTGTCGTTATTCAGACGAAAAAAAGAAGATGAAATTGCAGGAGCGGTCAAAACCCAGTGATTTTGGGCCCCATCTGTCACTCAAAGTCGAAAATATCTTTCAAGAAGTTTGGTTGAAGTAGTATAAGTGACGCAACTGATTAATTGAAATACAATCGAAATTAAATGAAATGATTTTCCTCAAGGTCGTTTTGTGGGATTTTTAGACAAATCTTTGGGCAAACATTCGAATCAAAGCACCATCTATTGGTGAACGTAAAGATCAGAGCACCATCTCTCGTTCAACTTGGAAATCGAAGCCATTGAATTGAGCTATTAACGATCGCTTATTGTCGTGGGAATTCGTTATGTGGCAAAAGCCGCTTTTGGCTGAACGCAGCCTATGTTTATGTTTATATTACATCGGAAGTCTTTTGTTTATGTAATTATGTTAAAGATTTAAATTTAAAGTTATTCTTGCAAGAGCGTCTTGTGTTATTTGTAATAAAACGAACAATGAACAAACTTGGGAATCAGTGTGCTATCTATTGGTGAACGGAAACATTAGAGCACCATCTCTCGGTCAGCCAAGCAATCGCCTTCCTTTTTTTTCCTGTTTTATGTTTTGTTATACCGGAAGTCTCCTTTTTGCAATGAAAAAGAAAAGTAAAAGTTTATCTTCTTCTGTTTTTCTGCTTTACTGATAATTATAATAAAATCAAGTTTTCTTGCCAGAAATACATGTATAAACTCTTTCCTAACACTTTCTATACTGCCAGTTACACAATTTTAATTAATTTTGATAATTATAATGATTATTATCTATGATACGTTTGCATATGTACACTATCAGTACCAACGAAGGTAGGGTATAATTTCAAACACGAAAACTATGCAAGCAAAAATGTTTAAGGTTGCACAATAGCGATTCGCGTGCTGAGAAACACACAAGTTTAGTTTCTGAATGTAAAGCGAGGTAAGTGATAAGTCCATTTAACTTACGATTTTTTTGTTTGTTTTGTAAAGAAAAAATTAGTTTACGTGCCATACAATAAATGCTTGAAACCCCCAAACTTGAAGATTCTCTCCTTTCAAACAGATTTGATCTAATTGGGAAACTTAATAAAGAAAATGTATTTACGATGTTTTATGGGTTTTCCTTTTTCCATCTTGTTTTTGGTCTAACTTTCCATAATTGTTCTTGCTAATACTAAATTTGACGAACTATTTTTTGGCTTTCTCTATAAACGTGTTCACGAAGTTTTGCTCTGTAGATACGTAAACATTCTTTGCACAATTTCTTATTTCTTTAATCGTTCTTTGCATTCATATATCATTTCTTTACTTTCCGATAAAATTTAAATATTTTCTATTCGTTTTGGTCCGTGTACACGGATATCTAAAAAAGAAATCGTTTAATCTTGGCGCTCACTTCTGCTTTTATCGAAGTATAATCTGATTGCTATAAATTCTCCACGATGATATAAGTAATCAAAGTCTTAAAATTCCTTTGGGGAAACAAACATAAAAAGTCTTTTGTTGTTATTTATTTTTTGTCACCAATACATAATTGGTAAATAAAATAAAATAATAATAAAATTTTCCTTGATTAAGGAAACGTTCCAGCCGTGTCTAATTCTTTTTAACACGACAGTACACTAGCTGCAGTAAATACCAATTAAAACACGAATTCCTCGTGAAACAATAAATTTCACAATCTCGCCACGATTTGTTATCACTAAACCGTCATGCATTTGTTTCGTAAGTGCACAAATTAATTCCAGTTATCAGATTTTTCTAGCGAATAACTAATACTCCAAGGCAGGGGTTCCCACATTTTTTTAAGAATCGACCCCCTACAAACTTCACTACAAATACTTGAATAGAATGACTTTAGGCCATAGGAAATTTCATCGATAACCAAAATTTATAAAATCAAATAAATCGCTTTCAGGAACCCCCCGCCCAAAGATGTTCGCCTCCAACGGACAACTGGGCTTCTTCTGTTTCCTCCTCACGATGATCGTCTTCACGTTCACCTTATGGCAAATGTATGTGCCCTTGCAGTCATACCGTACGCACATAATTCAAGCGATCATGTCCAGGATAGTAAAAGATCAAACAGACTACGCCAGATTAATAAACCTGGCCGACTTCAAGTTTCGAATCTTTGAGAACGTCTGCAGAGACTTGGATCCGTTCCTGCTTGTGATGGTGGTCACGAGTCCTGACCATTTCGACAGGAGGAGGGTTATCCGGGAAACTTGGGGGCAGAACGTAAGTCGCGTGAGGATGGTTTTTCTTTTGGGCGCTGTCGACGACGAGGTGGAGCTAGAAAGGGAATTGATTTTGGAAAATGTCAAGCACAGGGATTTATTGCAGGGAAACTTCCTTGACTCGTACAAGAACCTCACCTACAAGCACGTGATGGGGTTAAAATACATGACGTACCACTGCTCGAAAGCCAAATACGTTTTAAAAGTGGACGACGATGTTTTCGTCAATACGTATGCCCTATTGGATTTTTTGGGTGGACGTTTTCCCCCTGACTTGATGTTCTGCTCCAAAATGACGTATTCCCCCGCGTTAAGAGACCCGAAATCAAAGTGGTATGTGTCTTATGAGGAATTCCCCGACAAGTTCTATCCACCTTACTGTTCTGGTTACGCAACGCTTTATTCTGCGAATGTCGTATCTAAATTGTATAAAACGGCACAGCGTACCAAATATTTTTGGATTGAGGACGCGCACGTCACTGGGGTTTTGGCGAAGATGAATAATTTGACTCAGACGGACGCGTCCCAGTATGTTATGAACCCGAACGACGTCGTCAAAATTACAAATGGCACTCCAGTAGGGAAAAAATTCTTTTTCAGTTTTAATTTGTCGGCGAAAAAAATCGAAAAGTTGTGGAAATATATCTGTTGTTGAAATAGAATGTTTTTTAAATTATTTAATTAAATTGTTATTTACGAATTTGCTTTTTATTACAAAATTATGGCCGAAGCAGTCTTGCTTTGGCCTAGATTGAAACCACTGAGCGACTAAGCATTTCCTTTTGACAAATGATTGTTCAAATGTCATATTTCCAGTAACATAGTAAATGTGCTTGAAGCGATGACTTTTTATACATTTTTAAAACGCACTCCACTAGAATGTATCAATAAGGTTATCATTAAATTAACTTTTCTTGACCTGAAAACGCACTCCACTAGAATGTATCACGTTATTATTGAGTTAACTTTTCTTGACCTGAACGTCCATTAATTATACCACGTCCACTTGATCCTTCGAAAGGAACGTATGACGTTTAAAAGATTCGGCTGCAAATGCATTATCAAACACCATAAAACAATCAACAACTTTATGGTGTCTAAAGAAAATATTCTTTAATCACATTTTGTGTATTTATGTCTTATGCTTCAATATTCTTTTACATTTGTAGGTGATAATGTTTTATTAACGTTAGAAATTTGGAAATAATCTATTTTAGGTACCTTTAGGTCAGTAATGTCTTATGCAATAGTTTTTTGAAGACCCAAAAATGGTCATTTTTTCGAATATGGACCTGCGCGTGGTTCTTTGAGAACCGCGTCTAAAAACGGCCATCATCGTCGGATTCCTTAGTGCTTTTCAACTAGCACCTACAACGTCGGAACAATTTGGGCGACGAACTTTAAATGTCAAAGAAAATCGATATTCTATCACAGATAATAGATCTCTCAAGTTAGCCAACGAGATAGGAACGACTGGACGCTCTAAAAATAGTTTGTTAAATACTCGATAGATGTCACTTGCCTGCACAAATCCGAAAACTGAACATTTGTTACAAACTATTTGTTAATTGCAAAGCTCACTTGGCTTATTTACCGTGAGATGTCTCTTTTAAGTAACAGAGAAGTAAGTTTAAAGTGGAACCAGGACACGATAATGTGACTTTCGGTTATAATATGTTGTTAATTCTCTTTGTAAACTTTGCATCACACCACTTAGTGATAGAATTTGTACAAATTTTACTTATATTTACAGGTTTAGGTTTTCTACTATGCTATTGTAACAGTAGTGCCGCCACATATTTGATGAGCTGTCTCCAAACTAACGCCGAGTTTGTCTTCAATTTGGGGCGTCAATTTAAAACATTTGATGAGTCATCTGTCTTGTTCTATTATGTGTGATTCTATGCGAGCTCGTCGCACTATGGTGCTAAATCCTAGTGAATTTTGTCAAAAACCTGTAACTTCGCCATTTATTGATATTTTTTAATCAAATTTTGTATTCTTAATGAAAAAGCAATTTTTATTCGGAAGTGTATGACAGCATTGCAAGAGAAATTACCAGAAGCCGTCTGTGAAGGACTAACAGTTTGTTAATTTTGTAATATTCAGAGAAACTGATTGTATAATTAGAAGGGAAGAAGAACTGCTATCAACAGTGTTCGAGAAATAATTGCTAAACAAACCCACCACATCAATCCATAGGTTAACATGGTAAACAGATCTCTCCTATGGAACATACCATAACATTTTTAGAAACGATCTACATATGCTGTGTATCGTTTACCTGCACTACAAGAGCTATCAAATTTCAAATAATCTTCGTATACTGCAAACAATTTGCTTTGACACAAGTAATGATAGAAATTTTTAAAATATAATTCTTCAGTTAATTGTAATTGAAATTAAGCCTCAAACTAGAAAAGTCCGTGAAAAACAATATAGAAAAGGAAGGACCTTAAGTCGATACCACGACGAGAACTTGCCTCGAAAGAAAAAATTATACTTGTATGTTGGAAATACAGACACTTTTCGAACGCACCTCGTATATTATACATATAATATAAGAACAATGAAGGACTTTAATCGAGACTGTTCTAATTTATTATTGTAATTCCCGAACTTTTTGGACATACCACGTACATTACATATAAGGTACAAACCAAAAGTAAATTATCCCATTATCCAAAGCAAATGGAGTTTTGTCGTTGGTTACGCAAAACTTGGCTTTTTACCTACGTATATTTTTTAACTTAAAGAAATTATAAGGTATAAATTAACGAATAGTTTAAATCGCGACATCCTGCGATCACTTTTTGACCCAGCATTTCCTCAGAATGTGTCGCTTCTGGTATTGTATGATCATTCCACAGAATACAAGAAGCGATTTTATTTGCACATGTGCAGGTTTCGGTGGATTTTCTGTCAACCTCAAAACTTTTCACGTGATTAATGTCATTCCTTGATGAAATTTGTGTACGGTTTGTAAAGCTGAAAGCTTTATTCATTTGTATTGCTCTAACTGCTTCAAGATTCTTTCTTTCGATGCTTACCAAATCAAATTTCACGCATTCTTTTGACGTTTAATCCACCAAAACAATGGCGTCAAGGACAAAAAATCGGGACTCAAAAACATCGAAGGTTCCGACACAAGTGTCGCTTCTGCTATTCTGGTCACATATCTCAGTAATTTGTTTTTTTTGATGTGATGTATATAAAGGCTTATTACTAGGATTCCATTTTCTTTCATTTATGATAATAAAATACAGGATGTTCCATTTGAAGAAAGTTTGTAACAGAAGATATCTCGAGAACTTCTCATTCAATTGTTTTTCTGTTTTCATATTTGTAATCAGCGGGAAAATTCAAGTAAATCTGCTAATTTGATCGACTCTGTAGCTTCATTAATAAGAAAGTTAGCAATGGTGCGGACTTACTTTGAAACAGCCTGTATAAGGGGTTGGCAACATTGGTTTTGGTAGATTTCTTTTTTGTACCGTTCATGAAACAATCAGCATAGAGTGTTATTATCGTCGCCAGGAAAGATGAGCCCTGCGTCATTGGTTACCGACAATATCACAGACCAATATTTGATATTCACCGTCTTCTATGTCACACATGTAAAACAAAGAAAGAAATATACATTATACGTCTTCTAAGTTCAAGACCTATCCACTAGAAAATAAAAAGAGCAGAACTTATATCATAGAGAGAGCTAGTCATAGGTACATCTTTCTTAGACAGTTTTGTTCCATTACGATGTTGTTGATTTGACTCACGGTGCACTTTGTTTACATTAGTTCGCAAGTTTTAAGTGTCACTGTGCTGTGTTTGGAATTTTAATTTTTTGTTTCGTATGTTTATTAATCTCTAACCGTCTTTTTAAAGACAATTAGGACGTTTAATAAAACTCAGTAACCCCCAGAAAAGTGTTGACGTACAACACGGTAGCCAGCTTGTGGAACGTACTTGCGTACATAACCTTAATCTTAATCGATCTGTCAAGTTGCTTGTCATTTTGACGTTTACTTTTTTAATTGTCATAAACCGGAAGTACATTTCGTAAGAATGCAAGTGTTGATTTGACTTCGGCGTGTTGACTAACATCGGACACGTAAATTTCATGACGCAAAGCTCATCTTTCCTGGCGACGATAATATTGCCAAGATTTGACTTAAATAATGTAAGTTATTTTATACCGAGTGACTTTTAATGATTGAGGCAAATGTAGTATGTTGGGAACATTGAGGAATTGGCAGTATTTGTTAAGTTCGTTAATTTTGCGTGGTTGCGTAGTTATAGGTTAGAATTGATGTTTACAGTGATGTTGAAGATTGTTCTAACAGATTATTATTATTATTCAGGAACTAAAAATATTGGCTCCCTTTGCGTAAGCAGCACTGAACCCTTTGAGATAAGTTATTGAAGACATTATTAAAGTTTCAGGTGGTCCCATATTTGCAATTGTCTGCTGCAATTCTTCCAAATTGTTTAATACATGTTCTGAACACCACATTATTTAAATAAGGAAATAAGAAGTTCAGGTTTAATAGAATATTACAGCAAACGTTCAAAATGTTGGCCTCCTTCACGTAAGCAGCACTGAATCCCTTGTGATAAATTATTGAATACATTAATTAACGTTTCAGGTCTGATATTTACAATTGCTTGCTCAATTGCGTGCTGTAATTCTTCCAAATTGTTAAGATGATTACGGAACACCACATTTTTTAAATGCAGAAATGAAAAGAAATCCAGGGTTGTCAAATCGGGTGATCTAGTAGGCCACAAACCAGCACTAATTAAATGCCATGGGAAAAACTCCTCTAAATAATTTATTATGGTTCGTGCTGTGTGGGCAGTGGCCGAATCTTGTTGAAAGCAGTATCGTCTAATTGGTTTATAATCTGTGGGCATTAATTGTTTCCTGGAAGAGTATTGATCCAACGATTCTTCTCCGAGGCATTGCCACCCAAACGCCAATTTTAAGTGGATGTAAAGGCTCTTCAATCATATTATGAAGATTATTAATTTTGTGAATTGATAAACCCAGAGAGATGAAACCAGGCTTCGTCAGAGAAGAAAGTAATATCCGTGAATAAATCCAATTACCATTTTCATTTTGTGGTCCGCTTCGAAAATAAGCCATTACTAAAAATGTATTTTGTTCTATGATCAAAACCATTTGGATAATAAACTGTGATATTTAAAAATCTGATTTATTTGGTTTTTTATTTGACAATAGACGAATTTGAATTTGACAATCTAGTGTCAAATTTTGAATTTGAAAATCCAGTACACCAACATAAACATTGAAAAGTGTTGCCAATTTAATAAAATAATTTTCAATCATTAAAAGTCACTCGGTACTTAGTACAGAATGGTCAGTAAGTGAATGAACCTTTCTAGTAGAAATCTTCCGGCCGGTGTTCAGTAGAACTGTGGAAATGCGTTTCTGTTCACAGGCAACACTGGTTACATTTTCTGTCAGCAGTGTTACCAGAGGTGGTGATCTAGAGATTTTTTTTTGTTGAATTATTACCTATAGTCTATTTTTAAACTAGGAGGAGTAACAGTTGTCGGCCTGTCGTAGGTAGATTGACATGTAATACTAAATCAGAAATTAATTTAGCTTGCTTAGGAGGTTTACAAATTCTTGAAATAAGCATTTTCATCAACAGATTTGCTTACAAGTTTAAAACTAACTGAAATTGTTACATGAATTGTGAAAAACGTTAATTTTTCCGTTTAAATTGAAGGCTTGTGTAAAACCGACTGTCAAACACTCAATAACTTCGTCAGTTTTTGGCGGGCGAAATTCAAATTACTCATCCTAGTTTAAAAATAGACTATAGAAACTATTTTTATAAAATTGAAATTTCCTGGTCCTTTTTTGTAAAATCTAGATAATGAGAAAAATTGAGGCCCAAATTCAGAAATCTCACTTGAATAGACAGAGCACTCATACTATATTTCAAATAATATTATTTGAAATTGAAATTTCTTCTTCTTCTTCTTCGCTTTGCGCTTTATTGTCTTACCATTCCAGACAATTTCTTCGTATGTATTAAGCTGGGTCTAAGTCATTAGACAACACAACATCCATGGCTAATGGTAGGATTCGAACCTACGCCGCCCAGCAACACGATTTCCAAAGTTGGCTATGCTAACTGATCTAAATTGAAATTTGCGACCCAAATTGAAATTTGCTTTTATATTTAGTCGTATAATCAATCACAATCTTGGTTTCCGGGTTGGGAACCGCGTCTTGCCGACGTTTCGTCTATTTCGCCGTGGACTTCTTCAGGGCTTCGTTGGAGGCTGTAGCTGCTGATGTAGTTGCTGCTGCTGCTGTGAAGACTCTGAGTCAGAGTCTTCACAGATGGACGAAACGTCGGCAATACGAAGAATTGACGCGGTTCCCAACCCGGAAACCAAGATTGTAATGGACAACGGCCGCGGAAGTCTTCAAACCAACCTCGTATAATCAAGTTTATAATCAGTAATTTACGATAGAGAGATGAAAAAATCATTAAAATGAAAATTAAAGCTTTTCTGAATTTTAAATTAACATCGAACTTTCCATTTGAGTGAGTGAAGTTTTGTAAATTTAGGCCTTAAACTCGGTTGGACGCTGGTGACTTTTGTAATCTGATCTGGTGACTTAAATTTCGATCGACTGGCAACACTGACTGTCAGTCGCAGTCATCGATTTTCTTCGAACCTAACCTGAAATTTTACTGCCGATAAGTATTATTTTACGGGAAATCTTAGGCCTTTCTCTTCCGAAACATGTCGCAAGATGTAGAGAGATTTCAAGTCGTTCGCGAAAAACGTTTAATTCTACTTTTTCTTGTAGGCCCAAAAAAGAGTCGTACCTCCCTTTCTGAGGAAAATACTGGACTTGGATGAGCTGTACACGCAGAAATTCGTGACGTGGGCCACCAAGTACCTACCGTTTCACGAACTGCAGTTTCATTATAAAGCTTTAGAGGTAAGCGAAGTTCCTAAAGAGGTTGCGTTGCAAGACGTGAAGGTCATGCGTGAGAAACTCATTTGTGCTTAAAACGCAAAATTCAGAGCTGACAGGAATGTTTCATCAATCTTTTTATTTCAGATTACATGTCATGGAATCCCGTGGATTGGGTTTTGGTTGGCATTCTCGTGGCTTTTCAATGATGAGTCGCTGGTCTCGATGCAAGTGAACATGCTTTTAGGTGAGGCCCCCCCCTTACATGATCAACCAGAGATTGGTATAGTTGTGCTATTACGCTCGTTTTATTCATAAAATGTTGATTCTGTAAAGTGATATTCAGGCATTTATACTAAATTATAATCTTTTTTTATTACCAACAAAAGTGGGTTGTTTTTAATGGTATCCAAATAATAAATTTGATAATTTTCAGGCCTCTTTTTGGATATCATCTTCGTGGCCGTCATCAAAGCGTACGTCCGTAGAAAGCGCCCCAAGGCCAACAAGAAAGACGCCATCGCTGAGATGGGCCCTGACGTTTTCAGCTTCCCTTCGGGCCACGCAAGCCGGGCTACATTCGCGGCCTTTTTCTTCATAATACTGCACCCCTTGCACTTCATATTCTACATGCCGTTGATTTCGTGGGCGGGGTCGGTTTGCCTCAGTCGGGTCTTGCAGAACAGGCATCACATCTTGGATGTTGTGGGCGGCATTGTGTTGGGCCTCTGCGAAGGAGTGCTGCTGGGGTTGCTGTGGCTCGGAGACGACACAGCAAAGTGGCTATTGAATTACTTATCGGATGAAAAGCGCGATGGTGGTGAATATCATGTATAGTTATTTTTTTTTGTTTTGTTTTTTTTCCCCCAAAGATGATAATATGTGTATGACATAACAAAGGCTGCATAGAAGTGATATTTAATATTGTGAAGTAATTAAATAGAGTTTTATTATTAAAATGGAACACAAGTTAGGATTGAATTTTCTTAAACCCATTTAATTTATCGTCGTCATTTTGTTGGGGATGAATATAATGGATGGGAAAGGATAATAATAAGACCCGCTTGTTTTTTTTTCTTGATCTGTATTTGGTTATACGTAATGCACATTTACATTTGCAAGAAATAACACAAACTGAGCGACGTTGAACCACGCAGGTAACGTTCGAGGGAACGCTCACGCTGTTAATGAATCAAGAAATTGTCAATGTAGATGTTTTGATAAAAAATGCTGGAAAGAAAACGAGAATGATAACATAAAATAACTTCCAGGTGATGCTGCTTCTGAGTTATAACAATTTTGATCGACTAAGTTTGTATTAATCTAAAATTACTTGTGTTTTGATTGGTTTGTATTCAACGCTACTCGCTCTAGATTGTACACCTAATAACGCCAACGCTAAGTTCTGAACTAAACAACATTAAAGCTACCAGCTGCGCGAGAGAACTTATCCACGACGATAACAAGAATAAATAAATCACTAACCGAGTGGTAACATCGCCTAATAAGAAACGAACTAAACTACAAATTGCTCTAACGATATAAACATCCATTATTTAATTAGTAAAAGTAATTACAATAATAATAAATAAATTATAAGTGCTGTACGTACAATAAATAATAAAAATATATAAGATTCTGGTCGCTTACGATTATTGTATCAAACAGCTCAACTGCGTTACGTGTATATAAAAACCCTTCTTTTCGTGTATATTAAAAGTAAGGTACCGAAAATCACATTTAGTACATACATACGCAGATAAATTGTAAATTGCGCGCGCAGACTGTCCTCAAAAAAAAAAATGTAGCGCATTTTTCGAGTACACCCTGTATCTTAATATATCCAACGGATCACGTAAAATCA
The DNA here is from genome assembly GCA_039766575.1 of Serrognathus titanus. Lineage (NCBI taxonomy): Eukaryota > Metazoa > Arthropoda > Insecta > Coleoptera > Lucanidae > Serrognathus > Serrognathus titanus. The sequence goes on along the minus strand of CM077911.1, from coordinate 16,285,085 downwards.
ACTCTAAGCTTGCCATTTAATTACTGTTAACGTGGAGGCACGGGGAGGGAATTTGTAGTTTAAAAATTGTCCAAATTACTTCGTCTTCTTTCTTCTATAAAAAAAAAAAAATTGATTCAGTAGTCGTTTTCGAGTAAATGCTTTATTTTGAAAAAAAATTGCAAAATTGTTAAATTTTGTGAGGGAGGGGGCTTGCTGTAAATTAAATTAAAATTTATTACATGTCAAACCCTCTCGTGGTTTGACAGAGGTAAGTCTCTGAAGAGGGATTGGTAAATCCAAAACGCTTCCTCCTGAAACGATCTGATAAAGAAACCTTGACCCTTCTTCTCAATATTTAATGATGATTTGGAGGTGATGATGGTTTGGATGAGGTGAGTCCTTGAAGTTGATTGGTAGACCCAAAACACTCTTCCTGATAAGTTTTAACGAAACCAAAGTTTCTTGGATCTTTCCCTCAATATTTGATGTGCGATTTGAATGAGAAAGTGAATCGTCGAAGTGGTGCCTGAGATAAGTCCCTGAATTTGATCGGTAAATCCAAAATTTGGAAGGGCCAAGATTTCTGAACCTTTTTCCAATATCTGATGGTGATCTTGGGGGTAAGTCCTCGAAGTAGTTTGATCTAACTTGGTTTGAGGTAAGTCCAGAAGTCCCAAGATGCTTTCCCTGAAAAGCTACTACGATTTTTTGCCCTTTTTTTAATATTTGATGATGAATTGGAGGTAAGAAGATGAATCCTTGCAGTGGTTTGATTTAAGGTAAGTCCTCAAAGATGTTTGGTAAATCAGAAATCCGTGGATAAGGCCAAGGTTTTTAGGACTTCTCCCAACATTCGAAGATGATTTGGAGCTGGAGGTAAACATGTGAACTGGTTTCATATGCCTGATGTTTTCCCAATATTTGATGGCGATCTCAAGGCGAATCATCTTGCCTGAGATAAAAGTCTGTGAAGTTGATTAGTCCCTGAATTTGATTGGTAAATCCAAAATTTGGAAGGGCCAAGATTTCTGGACCTTTTTCCAATATCTGAGTCCTCGAAGTAGTTTGATATAAATTGGTCTGAGGTAAGTCCAGAAGTCCCAAGATGCTTTTCCTGAAAAGCTATCAAGATTTTGTTTTCCCTTTTTCTCAATATTTGATGATGAATTGGAGGTGAGAAGATGAATCCTTGCAGTGGTTTGATATAAGGTAAGTCGTCAAAGATGTTTGGTAAATCAGAAATCCTGAAAAACTTGACAAGGCCAAGGTTTTTTGGACCTCTCCCAACGTTAGAAGATGATTTGGAGTTGGAGGTAAATAAGTGAACTGGTTTCATATGCCTGAAGGTGTCTTTGGATGTTTTCCCAATATTTGATAGCGATCTCAAAGTAAATCATCTTGCCTGGAGTTGATTAGTAACGCAAAACACTATTCCTGCAAACACTCGGTAGGCCTAAGGGTTTAAACCTTTCCCCAATATTTGGTGATGATTTAGATATGAGGTGTGGTTTGCTAAAGCCAAAAGTGCCATCTTAAGGAATACCCAACATTTGATGATGTGATATGTTGTGGCCAAAATGCTTGTTTTTGTGCCACCTTAAGGAATACCCAATATTTGATGATGATTTGATTTGGCCCTTAAAGCGGCCCAAATGCAAATAAGGTTTGGTTTTCCTACTTTTAAACACTTTTCAAGTTTTTTTCTTTACGGATGGAAATAGGTCCTTCCAGAGATTTTCTTTAATTATTTTTACCGACGTTTCCCTTGATCAAGACCTGACACGAGCAGTAATTGCCCAGTGTCTTTCTAGGTAGGTCTTCCAAACATTCCTGCACGAAGTTTAGGAAGGCGCAAAGGTTCTATTACGAAGGCCATAAGAGCTGATTGGAGGTCTTATGTAATTCGGTGTAAGTCTACGAGGATATGCCTCGAAAATTTGACATCCTTACCAAAGGCTGGATTCCCCCCCAGCAAGACGTGCTACATAAGTAAAAATGTTCGTCTACGAAATCTTCCTTTTTTCATTCCAATAGTAGCCCAACCCCAAGTTATTAGTAAGTCCCGGGGGAAGAATATAGTCACTCTAGGCTTTCGCGTGGCCCTTCCCCCTCTTCATTCGGTATTCTGCTAGTGAAAAATAAAGGCTTCGGAAGTCCACAGCTCAAAAAAGAAGGAGAAAACATCAAGACGGTGAAGGAACTCATCAACCAAGTAAAGACTTGCAGAAAAAATTAGCGGAGATTAGCCCCTGTTGGTTCATTTTGTTAGTAAACAACTTGTTTCGGACAATCCAAAAAGACACCAGTAGTTGTGGTCCAATTATTCCCCTCCCCGTGTTTTTGGAATGTAAATTATTTATTCAAAGCTAACGGTGAACTCGTTGCTACTCGACTGCAACCCCTAACTAAAGGCAGTAGATTCCAGACACGCCCCCCGCCTACCCCCGCAAAAAAAAAACCCACCCAATCAACGAGTTTCCGCCGCACCCGACTATAACACTTAAGCTATAACATAAGCTAATAGGTATGTACGTATAAAAAGAGTTACCACAGTTTATTATGATAAAACTTGAGATCAAAGAAGCCCTGTTCGGTCAAGTGACTGGGCGTCTTGCGAGCTTCGGCCCCCTTCGCCGCGTCGTCGTTCTTGACCGAAGCAGGGGCGTCGCCGTCGCCGCCCGCGTCTCCGGCGGCGAGCTTGATTTTCTCGACGCCGTTCTCGAGATCGTGCGTCGCCGGTGACGACGGTACCTTACTTTCAATAACATCGCCTACTTTTCCGCCGTCGGGGTCGTCGGCGATGTCCTCGCTTTGTTGGAGCGACAGTGACTGGGGGCGCTCTAGTTTGGGCGGGGGCGGAGGAGCCGGTTCGGTCTCCTGCTCCTCCTCTGCTCTCGGGCTGGACTCACTGGAATATTTCGAGTTGTTTTTGCTTTTTTTTTTTGGTCGCTTTTCCTAAACCTATATGCTTTTATTGGGAGTAAATTTGGGGCCTGTCGGAGAGAGACAAATAAAGCAAACGTTAAAAAATAAACAAAATCAACGAACGAAACAAAAAAAAAATGAAAGTAAAAAAGAATACACAAAAAAATTAAGAAAAATTAATTATAATTTGGAGGGGACTGAACAATTAACAATGAGTTTATGAGGAGAATCCACTAGTCTAGTAACTCCCTCGACGTTTTGCCCCCTTACAAATTTAGGAAGAAACTATGTTTCAAAACAAGCACAAAAAATGGATAAGATTATTCTCGAATAAATTTTTTGGGTCAATGAAAGCTACGAATTTATTTATTCAGTTTTCTAGATAAGAATGTATTCGAATAGTGTTGCCAGATTTGACTGAGTAAAGTTGCACAAAATGGCGTTAAACCGATACATCTGGCCTACACTGCTTTTGAAAAGCATACTTTTATCAGCGCCATTTCCTTGAAAATATCTTACAAAGGGGTGACAAATAATAGTGTCACCTTAAACAATTGAGGACGCTTAAAGCTCACTGAAAAATCGTCCATTGATGCTCTTCTGTTTTTTAGTCGGCTTGGTTTTTTTTGAATTGAAATAGAAAACGAAATAGGAAGAAAAAAACGAACAAATAGAAAAGGCTGATGAAGCGATGTTTTTTCCAGACCGCTTAAACTTTAGGGAAAAAAATCAACAATTAAAAACAAAAGCGAATCGCGAATTAAAGGCAAAAGAGGATCGGCGATTTTCTAGTCGAACGTGAGAAAATAAAAGACGACTAGTGCAAAGCAAAAGAAAAAAGTTCACACCAAGTGCCGGTGCATTTTTTTTCCTTTTGATTTGTTTTAGTCATTTTATTTTCCAACGCTCGCCGAAAAATCGTCGGTCGATCCGCTTTTGCTTTTTATTCGGTTCGCTTTTGTTTTCTTTTCTTTTGAATTGAAATAAAAAAAAACAACGAAGGAAAAACGAACGAAAAACAGAAAAGACTGACAATTCTTCCGGAGATTGTTTAAACTCTAATAATAAAAAAATAGCAAATAAAGACAAAAGCGAACTGTGAATGAAAAACAAAAGAAGATCGACGATTTTTCAGTGAAGCGTGAGAAAATAAAACGTGGCCAACGCAAAGCAAAAGAAAACAATTACACGAAGCGGTAGAATAATTTTATTTTGCTTTGCTTTAGTCTTTTTAAATCTAAAGCTCACTGAAAAATCGTCGATCGTCTTTTGTTTTTAAAAAGAAAATTTAAAAAAAAAACAACGAAATACGAGGAAAAAGACGAACAGAAGACTGACGATTCTTTCAGAGACTCCACAAAACAAAATAGCAAAAAAAACGAAACGAATGAAAAATAAAAGAGGACCGATGATTTTTCAATGGAGCGGCGTGAGAAAATAAAGAAGACTAACGCAAAGCAAAAGAAAATATTACACGAAATGTCGGTGCATTTCTTTTTGCTTTGCTTTGGTCTTTTTATTTTTTAAAGTTCACTGAAAAATCGTCGACCGACTTTTGTTTTTCATTCGGTTCGTTTTTGTTTTCTTTTTTTCTTTAATTGAACAAAAAAAGCAACGAAATATAAAGAAAAACAAAAGAAGACCGACGATTTTTCAATGGAGCGTCAGAAAATTAAAAAAAAGACTAACGCAAAACAAAAAAAAATACACGAAGTGCCCGAGTAATTTTTCTTGCTTCATTTTTTTTAGTCTTCTAAAGCTCATTGAAAAATCGTCGATCGTCTTTTGTTTTTCATTCGGTTCGCTTTTGTTTTTGTTTTTTTTTTAATTGAACAAAGAAAGCAACGAAATATAAAGAAAAACAAAAGAGGATCGACGATTTTTCAGTGGAGCGCGAGAAAATAAAGACTAACGCAAAGAAAAAAAAATTGATGAAGTGCCTGAGTAATTTTTTTGCTTCATTTTTTCTAAAGCTCATTGAAAAATCGTCGACTGTCTTTTGTTTTTCATTCGGTTCGCTTTTGTTTTTGTTTTTTTTTCGGATTCAAATAAAAAAAAGCAATGAAAAGGGAAAAAAAGAAACGAACAAGAAACAGAAAAAACTGAGGACTTTTCCGGAGATTGTTTAAACTCTAAGAAAAAAAAAACAACAAACAAAAACAAAAACGAAACGAATGAAAAACAAAAGAGGATCGACGGTTTTTGACTTGAGCGTGTCGTGCATTTTTTCTTTTGCTTTGCTTTTGTCATTTTATTTTCTAAAGTTCACTAAAAAATCGTCGACCGACGTTTGCTTTTCATTCGGTTCGCTTTTGTTTCTTTTTTGGATTCAATTTAAAAAAAAAAACAACGAAGTACGAAGAATAAGAGGAACAAGAAACAGAAGACCGACGATTCTTCCGGAGATTCTAAGAAAAGAACAACAAACAAAAACAAAAACGGAACGATTGGCAAACAGAAGAGGCTCGACGATTTTTCAGGCGGTCGAGCGTGAGAAAGCAAAAAAAAGACTAACGCGAAACAAAAGAAAAAATTACACGAAGTGCCGGCGTTATTTATTTTTTTTAATTAAACCTCATACAAGCCACAAACTCTGGATGAGTTTGTCGGGAAGGCGTTAGGCTTGTCGTTCTTGTATTGCCTGATGCGACTGCGACTGACTTGCCAGGTGTTTTTTGCCTTCGGCATTCACCTCGCAACTCGGCTGAAACCGAGTGTTCGGCGTGATAGCTTCTTTTAGACGATTGATAAATCCCAAATGGTCATTACAAACAAAGACTTAATAAAGCTAAGGTTTGTTGAACCTTTCCCCTAATTTTTTATGATTTTTGTTCGACCTTTCTCCTAATATTTGATGATAATTGGGAGGTAAAGAGGTTAATTGAATTCATACGACTTTGTCTAGGGACGGTAAGTCCCTGAAGATGATTGGTAAACCTAAAACATTCTTCCTGAGAAGATTTGATAAGACCACGGTCTTTTTGGATCTTTTCACTGTACTTAATGAAATGCAAAATATGGCTTGTTTTTGTGCCATTGAGGTCGTTTCTGCGCCATTTCCTTGAAAATATCTTACATAGGGGTGGCAAATAATAGTGTCGCCTTAGAGAATTGAGGACGCCGAGTCCGGTCTCGGCGTAATAGCTTCTTTTAGACGATTGAGAAATTCCAAATGGTCATTAAAATAAGGCTAAGGTTTGTTGAACCTTTCCCCTAATTTTTGATGATGATTTGGAGGCAAAGAGGTTGAATTGATTCATATGATTTTGCTAAAGATAAGGCCCTAAGAAGGTGATGGGTAAATCCAAAACATTCTTCCTGAAAGCTTCCTCTAGTTTTTGATGATGATTTGGAGGCAAAGAAGTTGAATTGGTTCATGTGACTTTAATAAAGATAAGGCCCTAAGGTGATGGGTAAATACAAAACATTCTTCCTGAAAGAATTTGATAAGGCCGCGGATTTTCTGGGTTTTTTTCTAATATTTGATTGGCGATCTTGAGGTGAGTTCTTCAAAATTGAAAAAAATCTTCTAGAAAGTGTCCAGACTCTGCACCATTGAGCTGGTGCTTCTTATTTAGAAAAAAATGTAGCGTACTAATTAAAAAAAAGTCCTTACTCAAAAACGGATTTAAATTTCGGCTAAGAATTCGTCTACAAATATTTGAAAGGCAAGCCATAAAAAAATGGAGAAGATTAAAGACATACTAGCTTATGACCTTCAACTAAAATAATTTTATACTAAATATGATTAGGACTCAGCGTCCTCAATTCCCTAAGATGGCACTGTTCTTATTTGCCGCTCCCAGTTTAACTTTGTGCACCCCCTCTGGTATGTTTTAGGCATTGTAGGACAACTATTGAGGGTAAGCTTAAAACGATCAGAGAAATCTATATTTTTGAAATCAAAAATTTATGCTGTCAGATGTTTTTTTTCTCACATTACTCTCACGTGTTGAAAATCGAGGACAGTTGTATGGTAACCTCGTTGTTGCACTAGTCAAGTGTTTGTTTTACATGGTTCAAGGTCACATTAATCACCAGCAGGTGACTGGGTTCCCATCTCCGGCGCACGCAAATTACACCGGAAATTAATTATGCAGATGATAACTGGCGCATCATTGTTAATGAACGAGTCTGCTTCAACAACGGTTATTACCCAATCCAAATTTTCTCATTGTTAATTGTTCTGACCCCCCAAATCTATTTTGGAAAACTAAAGAGCAAATTAATTAGTAAAGAGGGTTGAAGGGGAAGGAATTGTTCCAAGAGCTTCTTTGACTTACCGTAAATTCGTTGGACTGTCGGCTTTATCTCTTGCTTTGACTTTCGGAAAGCGATGAAGGAGTTGACACTGGGAAGGAAAAGAAGGGTGAGTAAGGGCGGGGGGAACATCAAGGTTTGTATGCAAAGCAAACAACGCCACTTACTTTGACCATCCGCCGAAAATCCAAAGCAAAAAGAAAGAGATGGCCTTACATTTAAATTCTATGTATCATTTCATGGGAGAAACAACCCTTACTTTTCGCTGCCATGAAGAAGTATACTATGCAAATAATTTTGATTTAGAACTTCATTTCATCCCTTTTCTGGTCATTTACTTAATGGATTAAATGAGCGCTTCCTCACCGATGAAAAAAGAGAGCGAAATGGGGGAGACGTCTCAAATGAACTACGACATGTTGCTAGCTTTCTCCTAAACACTGAACGAAGAATTTCAGATTGAATTGGCTAAGGTCGACCTATGGTGGAGGCGTCGCAAACATTTGAATTAGATGAGGTTGATCAGCGTTGCAGAAACTCTTTCTCAAGTGATTAAAAAAAACGATTGAAGACGACACTGTATATTTCTCACATAAAAAAATACAAAACATCCGAGGATTCTATTCTTGTTTGATCACCTACGTTACTAAGGGTTGTATATCTCTGTGAACAACACGGGATAATTAGTTTCGGCTTTTACGATTCGAAGAAACACCCCCTCACCCACTCGCGTTTGGCACGAAGGCGCCCGGAGTCACCGACTGGTGGACTTGGAGATGGGGATGCTTCACGTTTGGGCCTTCGGCGTGGCTCTGCATAGTTTCGGGGCGACTGCAAAGCGGAGCGGGTGGGTAATTTGGGGCCAGCTATGGCGCGTCCTAAATAACCCTTGGCATTCAAAATGGTACTTGCAGAATTCGGGAATTAAAACCAGGAACCGGCAAGCACCACTTTAATAGAAGGCGAGTTATTTCGAACGAAACCCTGCGTTGCGTTACCTGTTGTGGTATTGATTTTGATTCGCTTGCTGTGAATGGGGCATCGTTTTAGGGTGATCTACAGAAAAGGCCGTGCTCGGTTGGTATTCACGCGGGGCTGATTTGATTGTGTGGATTAGCTCGGTCTGGGCTGGAATTGGGGGTGTTGGCTGGGCATATTGGATACCTTGAGGGTGAGAAGCCAAATTCGCGATGTTATTGTCGCCAAGCATATTTCCAGATGGGGTTCGGGCTTCACCATCTCCATCAGCTAGTTGGGTTTGAGCTGCTTGCGCGTATGGTTGATCAGGAGGAGGTGCAAATTGGACGGATTTCTTAACATGTGGTGTAACTGAGCGAATTTCTGAGTAGTGATCATCAGCAGGGGGTTGTTGGTAAGCCGAATGAGGATAACCTATTGGCTGGACTTCGTTTTGATTAATTTCAGGTTGGGAATGACCAGAATACATTTGACTGCTTTGAGGTGGTAAGGGCACTTGAGCACTGTGTTGTTGGTTTGAATACACGTGAGCGTTTTCGGTTGGTAAGACCGTTGGAGCTTGTTGGACAACTCCAGTGAACTGACGAGGATATCCAGAATATTCATCATAGTTTAAAGTGGAGGAGGTTGCTTGAATCTGATTTCCCTCGATTTGTCCACCAGCTCGAGCAATTGCCTTCATCATCAGGTAGTTGCGCAGATCTGATCTCTCTTCATCGTCCTGCAGGCCGTTTTGTATATGTTTTGCGCTGCCCAATCTCAAGAGGTAATTGCTTTGCAGTTGTAGAACTTCCTGTTTCGAATTGGTCACTTGTCTTCCAATATTTTCGCTTTGCGGTGCTTGGGGTGATATTTGAACAGTATTCTGCGTTTTTGATTGGGCGTTGTAAGTATAAGATTGGGGCGAAGTGCTTTGTTGGGTTGGGGCGTTAGCGATTGAGATATTTCCTTGGAGAGGCTGAGAAGTTTGAAAGTATGATTGTTGGGGTTGGGGTATGTTGGTGTACATTTGTTGAGGTACTTGATTTGCCTGTGTGTTATAAAATTGTGTTTGCTGCGCTTCAGCTAATGCAATTTGTTGTTGAGGTGAAACTATTTGTTGTTGGGGCGAGAACACTTGCTCTGGCTGAAATGGAACGATTTGCTGCTTGCTGGGGAAGACTTGTTCTTGATTTGAAACGATGAGCTGCTGGCTTGGAATGATTTGTGGTTGATTTGGAACGATTTGGTGCTGACTTGGGACGATTTGCTGTTGATTTGGAAAGACTTGCTGATTTGGAACGACTTGTTGGTTCATATTGATTGGAATGATTTGCTGCTGATCTGGAACGATTTGTTGCTGGCTTGGAATAATTTGTGGTTGATTTGGAACGATTTGTTGCTGACCTGGAGTGATTTGCTGTTGATTCGAAAATACTTGGTGCTGATTTGGAACGACTTGATGATTCATGTAAATAGGGATGATTTGTTGTTGATCTGGAACGATTTTCTGTTGGCTTGGAACGATTTGTGGTTGATTTGGAACAATTTGTTGCTGATTTGGAGCAATTTGTTGCTGATTTGGAACAATTTGTGGTTGATTTGGAGCAATATGTTGCTGATTTGGAACAATTTGTTGCTGATTTGGAACGATTTGCTGTTGATTCGAATATACTTGTTGCTGATTTGGAACAACTTGTTGATTTATGCTAATTGGGGCGATTTGTTGTTGATTTGGAACGATTTGCTGGTGGCTTGGAATGATTTGTGGTAGAGTTGGAACGACGTGTTGCTGACTTGGAACGATTTGGTAGTGAGATGGGGTAATTTGTTGTTGAGATGTTGTAAATGTAGACTGTTGAGGTGAACCTGTATGATATTGGATTTGCTCCTGAGATAGGGCCATTTGTTGAGGTGAGACCATCTGATGTTGATGTGAAGCCATCTGATGTGGAATTGAGACGTCTTGCTGTTGGGGAAAGGCCATTTGGTATTGACTAAAGTCGATCTGTTGTTGAGGTGAAATTTGAGTCGGAATAATTTGTTGTTGGGGTGAAATCATTTGGTGATGGATTGGAACAATTTGTTGTTGAGGTGAAGCTCTTTGATGCTGGGTTATTTGTTGAGGTGAGGTCATCTGTTCAGATGATTGTTGATAATTCTGCGCTTGTTGATTGTAGGGGATTTGCATCGCGTTATTGGTTTGACGTGTCAATGAAACTTGAGGGTTGCTTAGGGAATAGACTTGTGCGGTATCTCCACCTTGTCCGACTTGCGTTTGATCAGAGCTGAAGACAACGTCATACATACCTCATGCCACAAAAATAGAAAACTTTTTTCAGTACTTACCTAGACAGCTGTCGCAAATAGTGCTTCGCACCCGCCTTAACGTTCAAACTGTTTCTAATCATGCAAAGCATTATTTACAAACATGCAACCGAGATGATAAAACTTAGCTTACCCCGTCGGTTCCTGGGGCTGTTGAGCTAGGGGCGATTGGTTATGTATTATCTAAAAATCAAAAAGAAAAGGGATTAGCTACGAGTTGAAGTTTTGGGCGCAGAAGATTTCGTTTGGGTGAAGAATTACCTGTCCCATGCTACAGGGTGGCCTCGGCGCTCCGTACCGTCCGTACGCCATCGCGAAACCACTCTGCAAGCCATTGGCCGTCTGTTTCCTCGTCGGCGTACTGTTAGTGAAATCATTTAGGTACGAATTAGTTCCTTACACCGCATGAGTTACACGTGTAGTGTTATTGGCGTTTTTAGGGCGATCGAGTCGAGTGATTGTGTGTGTTTTGGGGCCGTTTTACTCACGTATTATCCTCGTTTTCAGGGGGTGGGGGTGCTGGCTTGCCATTAGTTTCTGGGAAAAATCCATCGAAGACGACGTAGTTGTTCATCTGCTTGATGGGCGCCTGCAGGTTGTAGTGCTTGTTGAGGAAGGCGAGGAATTTATCGCTTGGTCTATCGATTGCCATTTTTACTGGTTCGATGTCTTCTTTCTGGAAATCACGAAAGGGGATAGGATTACCAAAAAGGACCAAAGAGGTCCAAATTAAAAGATCATAAAGGATCCAAGTTAGAGATCACACCTTAGAGGGTGGTACTATAAGGCGAAAGATTTTGGAGAATCCAAGAGAGTAGAAGGTTATGGAGAATATAAGATCGAGGACAGCAGAAGATAAAAGTTTAATTACGATTGTTTTGAGGAGGCTTTCTCTCGTCCGGTAGTAAAAGAAGTTTCGCTGTATACATGAAACTCAATTAAGAAAATGCTAATGCTCTCGTATTTCCAGGAAAAACGCTCTCGCACTTTCACCGGAGCTCACGTTTCCGGCCCGGATTCCGCACGCAAGAGGAAACCGTTCCCGTGTTCCACATTTACGACTTATCTCCGTCGCTCGACGGCGAATAATGAACTCGATGGCGGTTTTATCGCTAACTGTACCGTGTTTTACAACGAATACGAATTCAAACGCCCGATGAATGTTAAACGGGAAAGGAATTTTGCTGGGGCGTGCTCGCGGAAAAGGTCGCTTACTTAGAATACTGACCACGTGTAAGGCGTGCTCTGCCAAGAAAATAACTCACCTCCAACATGTGCTCGAAAAGCTTTTTGCCCAGCCCAGTTCTCTGGCGGGTTTCGTGGATGTAGAAGTCCAAAACGCAGGGTGGGGTCACTTGAAAATGATGGCCATCCCTGTCGAACACGTACAGTCCTTTCCTGCCCACTTTCAGCATACCAGTAACAATGCCTTTACCACTGGAACGAGAAAAAAAGTGACTTTATCAATTTCAGTCGGCGACGCTGGGTGTTAAGTGGATAATTGTATTGGATTCGAGCGCTGTTCAAACAATGACGAACCATTTTCTTTCAACGTTTCACCTTCTATTTCCGTGTAAAAACTCGAGTGCTTTATTCGTAGAGCAAACACACTTTCGCGTAATACAAGACAGACGTGTTTACCTCGTTTCGTTCGATGGAAAACGAGCAATAGCAAATAACGTCGCTCATCGAAAGTGGTTTGCAATGTTTATGGATTCGAGGAAACGTCCAAATAAATTTGTTTCTTGTCAAAATAACCTTGAATATTATATTTAAGATAAAATAGAACAATTCTAAGAGACCAATTTGATATGAACATTGAAGCAGTTGTAAATTCCAGCTTACTTTTAAGCCAAGGTTTCACAACAATTGTTGAAATAATTTACTGCTCTGGACCACAACTCTCGGAGTATTCTTAGCTTGTTGTTACCTTATGTAGTAATAAGAGGTGGACATATTTTGGGAGAGCTCCAGAAGGATATTAATTTCTTGGGGTAAAAATACTTGTTACTTTCAGGCAATTGTGTATTTCAATCAATAAATAAATAGTTGAAAGGGGTCAATGTCCATTTCTTGCTTTTCCACCAAATCAATCAATAATAATATAATAGTAACATTTCTCCGAATGTCAAAAACTGAATTCTACTACGTCGGTGAAGAAAAACAATTGGCAGTTGCAGATGAAGAAAACAATTAACAATCGTTTGTGAAGAAAACTAATTAATAGTCGTTCGTAAAGGAAAACGACTATCAATAACCGTTCATGAAAAAAAAATAATTGGCAGTCATTGGTGAAGAAAAACAATTGACAATTGCTCGTGAAGAAAAAACAATTGATAGTCATTCATAAAAAAAATCAATTAACCGAAGAAGAAAAATAATTGACGGTTGTCGATGAAGAAAAACAATTGGCAGTTGTAAATGAAGAAAAACAACTGATAGTTGTCGATAAAGGAAAACAATATAATAATCAATAACCGTTCATGAAAAAAAAAATAATTGACAGGCTTTGGTGAAGAAAAACAATTGACAACTCTTCGTGAAGAAAAACAATTGATAGTCATTCATAAAAAAAATCAATTAATAACCGAAGAAGAAAAATAATTGACGGTTGTAAATGAAGAAAAACAACTGATAGTTGTCGATAAAGGAAAACAATTGACAATCGTTTGTGAAGAAAACTAATTGATAGTCGTTCGTAAAGGAAAACGACTATCGATAACCGTTCATGAAAAAAAATAATTGACAGTCTTCGGTGAAGAAAAACAATTGACAACTCTTCGTGAAGAAAAACAATTGATAGTCATTCATAAAAAAAATCAATTAATAACCGAAGAAGAAAAATAATTGACGGTTGTCGATGAAGAAAAACAATTGGCAGTTGTAAATGAAGAAAAACAACTGATAGTTGTCGATAAAGGAAAACAATTGACAATCGTTTGTGAAGAAAACTAATTGATAGCCGTTCGTAAAGGAAAACGACTATCAATAACCGTTCATGAAAAAAAAAATAATTGACAGTCATTGGTGAAGAAAAACAATTGACAACTCTTCGTGAAGAAAAACAATTGATAGTCATTCATAAAAAAAATCAATTAATAACCGAAGAAGAAAAATAATTGACGGTTGTCGATGAAGAAAAACAATTGGCAGTTGTAAATGAAGAAAAACAACTGATAGTTGTCGATAAAGGAAAACAATTGACAATCGTTTGTGAAGAAAACTAATTGATAGCCGTTCGTAAAGGAAAACGACTATCAATAACCGTTCATGAAAAAAAAAATAATTGACAGTCATTGGTGAAGAAAAACAATTGACAACTCTTCGTGAAGAAAAACAATTGATAGTCATTCATAAAAAAAATCAATTAATAACCGAAGAAGAAAAATAATTGACGGTTGTCGATGAAGAAAAACAATTGGCAGTTGTAAATGAAGAAAAACAACTGATAGTTGTCGATAAAGGAAAACAATTGACAATCGTTTGTGAAGAAAACTAATTGATAGTCGTTCGTAAAGGAAAACGACTATCAATAACCGTTCATGAAAAAAAAAAAATAATTGGCAGTCATTGGTGAAGAATAATTGACAATTGCTCGTGAAGAAAAACAATTGATAGTCATTCATAAAAAAAATCAATTAATAACCGAAGAAGAAAAATAATTGACGGTTGTCGATGAAGAAAAACAATTGACAGTTGTTGTTCGGTGAAGAAACACAATTGACAATCGTTCGCGAAGAAAACTAATTGATAGCTGTTGATGAAGAAAAACAATTGGCAGTTGTCGACGAAGAAAAACAATTGACAATCGTCCGTGAAAAAACGTTCATGAAAAAAAAAATGACTGGGGAAGATAGACAATTAAAAAATTGATAAAAATAATGTGTAAAACAATTTATTTGTAACTTGCCAACGGACAAATTAAGCTTTGCACAAAGTCGAACGTTTCGTCATCGTTGTGACAGTCCGTCAGGAGCGAAACGTTTAAATTTATGCAAGTTTTAAGTTGTAATAAGCAAGTAATAAATAAATAGTTTTATTTATTCTCATGAGGCTCAAGAATCTAATTGAAATAAAATAATGCGATCATCAAAACCGGCAACAAGACAGGTATGAAACGCCTATCAACTATTATTCAATATACATGCTTCATATACAGGGTGACTGTGAAAGTTGTGCAAAGCTTGAAACCTGTAGTATATCACTATAAATAGTAACGATTGAACTCATATATCCTTAACAAAAAGTTAATAGTTTTCTAGAAAATCGCAGTTGGAAATTTTTCCGAAACTGTTTGAGAACTACTGGCCTTCTATCATACAACGTTAAAAGAAAAAAAATTTTCGGGGAGGTTGGAGGGGATTTCTTTTTTTTAACGTTGTATGTTAGTAAGGCCAGTGGTTCTCAAACAGTTTCGGGAAAATTTTCAACTGCAAGTTTCTCGAAAACTATTAATTTTTCTGAATAGTTTGAATTGTGATATCCTGCGATCATTTTTCGACACAACTTTGCATAAGGAATAACAAATTGCAGCCAGTTTGTTACTGTAATAAGTCATCCCATGCAAGGCGGCCAAGCGCGCTGTCAAAGCATATTGAAAGTTTTAAAATTTTTATCGCAAATCGCAATTATAGTGACGTTTGAAGCTTTGCACAACTACGACAGTCACCCTGTATGCACCATTAGAAGAATTTTATGTTCATAACGAAATTAAAATTAAATTGTCCGATGAAATTTATTTTAATGGACACTGAAAATTCGCAGAAATGCTCAAAGTTTCACTATAGTTAGCTTCGTCAGGAAGAGCTATCAAAACCCATTTGAATGGAAAACTAGGGAAGAGTAGAATGGTGAAGATGATATTGGTGTAAGTATGAAAGGAGCAACAACGTCAATCGCCCAATAAGTAAAAATCTGGGAGAACTGAATTTTCAGGAATAAAATCTTCAACAAAGAAAAAAGAGAGAAAGGGGAAGATAAATAAGAGACAAAAAAAAGAAAACGCAGACATAGAATGAAAATGGAGACGAGACTTATAAGAAGCTGTTCGCATCGTCGATATTCATTAGGAAAGAATAAATTTTAATCTTTCACGTGAAAGTGAAGATATGAAAAGGGAGAGATGGGTAGGAGAGACGAAATTATTTAGATGCAAGCATTAAAAGGAGCAAAAAATAATGTCGTCGCTCTGATAAATAAAAAAAAGGCGATTTAAATATAGACAAATACGAAGGAGAAGAAGAAAGAGAGCGAAGAAAGAACAAAGAGAAGAAAGAAATTGAAAACGCAAACTCAGAAAAGAGATGCAGACAAAGATGAAGAAGAAGAAATAAAACCACGAATCGCTTCTGACAGCTGACAGCTCTCACCGCCCCTTTTCTGCTGTGCCACGTTCACCTTCTGTCACTTTTTTCCATGCGGATACTGCCGTGCCTCTATCTCACATTCCAATCGTCTTCCATTTTAATGCCTGTTTTCTCATATCGCCATTGTCTTTTTTCGACGTGTGACCAATCCAGTTCCATTTCCTTTTTTTCTAATTTGTTCCTGTCCGTAGTTCCCTGTTGTTAATGATTTTGAGCTTGAATTTTCGGAGGCCCTTGTTAATGAGGGTTCGGATTTCTGGCGATTTTTTTCCAGTTATGGTCGAAGTTTCGCTATCATACGACAGCATTGCTGTCAAATATTCTTATTTTTGTCTCTTGGCCCCATGATATTGTTCAAGATTCCAAAGGCTTGTTGTGCTCTTTTCAATCTTTGGTGGGCGTCTTCTTTCTTCTATTCCACCAGTGATATTAATTATTCTATCTGACTGTTGTATCTATATTATTTCTTCTTCTTCTTCTACAAGCAATTTTTCTTGTTTATCATTCTTATTTCTGCTGTTTTTTGGCATTGATTTTGGAGTCTTTTCTTTTTTCGTTAAACAGAAATGGAGGTAGTAAGCATCCTTGTCTTACTTCCTTCTCTATACCTATTTTTCGTTTTAGGATTTTTTATAAACCGTTCAAAGGCTTTACGACTTCGTTTTGACCACGATATTTTGGTCATTGGACCTTATGTAATTTACTCTATTTTTTTAATTAATATCCCTCCAAGGTAGGGTTTAGTTTTACGACCATTCTTACCATCTGCTTGTTTTCGTTATTGTAGTCGCCGTAGAAAATGATTAATCTCGAGCATTTTTATTCATCAGTCATAAGATTTTAGAAAAAGGGAGAACATTTAATATCTTTAAAGTAGGATGGGCTGGTCATATTTAAAAGAAATGGAGAGGATCACTTGAAGTATTTGCGAATCTTAAAACGTATCCACTTTTTAGGAACTTACCACCGTATCCAACCACAGGTTTCAGTTCTAGAAGAAGTGAAGAAGTCATAAAGTCCAATTAATTGCTTATGAATGACTCAAAATTAGTGCTAGATTGATCCTGCACACGACATGGATGTCAGTCCTACCAGAAGTGTTATCACAGAGGCCACCAATCAAACGATGGAACTTTCCTGGGGTTCTCTTAATGTGTAAATCACCATTTTTTTAATAGTCATTTCGAATTAATTAATTGTTTTGAAAGACTGACTGTAATTGGAACGAACGTCGCAGATCTTCATGGGCATCACCAAAAATTTCAAGCAAAAGCTCTTTAATCAAATTGGTTGGTATTTCATTTTCGCTTAACGACTTCTGAAATCAATTAACGAAGAAGTTAACTTTCACCGACTTTTAAATCTCGCGTAACTTTCCTTAAAAAAACGAAACATGAAGAACTAGCTTTTGTAGGAGGAGTCTTGTGAAAAAAAAAGTACCTAAGGCCTCGTTCGTATGGAAAAAGAAGGTCCAATTCGATTGTGGAAAGCGCGGTAAGAAAGGAAAGGAGGAAAATGAAGAAGAAATGAGGAAAAAAGAAAATGAAGAAGAAAAGTCATAACCACAACCGTCCCAAATAAACTAAAATAAGGAATTTGCAAAGATCAGCAACAGGATAATACAAAGCGGAAACTTTTGGATGGATACAAATAGAGGAAGAGGTCCATAATATCCAGCACTGGAACAAACTAAGAGGCAATGGTAGTAACTTTTAAAATATAATTGAAATGGAACTATTCAGAAAGATAATTAGAGGATTAAATCATTAATTTTTTTAATCTAAAACAAAGCAATGATTCGTTGGTTTCCTTCCTGATAATTCTGATTGTTTAGATCAAATCACAGCAGGTTAGATACGCACTGCGGTGCAAAGGGCAGATAACGTTTTTGTGCAAACAAACCGCTAATCTCATCCCGTTCGAGCGGTGGAGACGTGAGCGGTGAGGGCAATCACGCATTGCATGTCGAGATTAGGTTCTCCTCTCCTTGTTCTTGTCGACCCGTTACAATGGGTACGCACGCTATGCACCTGTTCGAGACGAGGCCATCGCATGTGCCATTGCCATTGTTGATTCCGCTAATTTGTACAACCACACACGATAAAATTACCAGTTTCTAATTAAACTTTCCAGGTGAATTATTTTCGTCAATGTAGAACAAAGTGGAACGCTCGGTATACGTATAATATTGCAAAAGTTAGGCTTCAAGTGTATATTATTATTTTTTAATTTCAGTAAAACTTCCATGTCCAATACGTTAATTCTTCATCCCTAGAATAGAGGGTGTACTTTTAACTCTTGCACGCAACTTTATACTTGGTGTTAGAAACTTGCGGTGAACAAGGGAAAGTTTCTTTTTCTTTCTCTGCTCCAGATTTGATTAGCTGGTGTTTTACATGGTCGAAGACAATAGGAGAAAAGCCTTCGCCGTGTAATTACCACGTTTTTAGGTGATTGTAACACGGTCATTGCGTTCGTGAAATCGTCGCCCGGATTATCGTAACGGAACGACCCTCAAGCAACCACACTCGAGTGGTCCAAACTAATCTAAACATTTGTAAAAGCAAAATTTTGGTTTTCTGTAGAAGCTAGGTAATTCAAACGTTACTTAGAGAATAACAGTAACACAGTTAGTATTTCGCTTTAACCTTCTTTTCTTGTCCATCTGACGACGTTTGCACAATTTTCCTCCATCAAGTTAGATTGCCGAATAGTTTCATTTTAACTATTTTGTGTCTCAAACGTTTCCAGTCTAGGATTTATGTATTTTGCACTGTTGTCTTCATATTTTTATTTGATTTTGAAGATATCTGCTTCCTTGAGTACGTTGAGCCTTTTGTTGTTCCTTAATCCATCTTTCAGTTTTCGATATATGAAGGTCTCTTATAAGTCTCTGGTTTGTACTATTTTAGTATTGCCAAAACGTCTTTCTGTTGAATGGTAATGTAATTTCTCTCCATTTATTGCGCTATTTTCTTCTAACGTCGTTTTCGATTGACTGCTTTTACATGAGGTTAAACCAAGATGAGAAGTTTCTAAGAGTACCTAATTCAAGGGTAGTGAATGAAAAATGTTGTAAAGGAGACATGGCGGTCCACCTCACCTACGTTAAAAACAAAAATAAAAGTCTTCATATCGATCGTGTGGAACCAGTTCTGTTATAGGGTTCGAACCACCAAGCACAATGTAAATCACTTTACAGAAAGTGTGGACATGAACAGAAGAAGAAGAAGAAGTAGATAGGCCACACCGCACCTTAAGAAAAGACAAGAAGGGAGTTCTCAAGAGAGTTCTGCAATGCATCCACAGGGTATGACGACTGAACCAATCCTGAAACATCAAGCACAATCCAAGTCTTCTTTAATAAGATGCTTAGGGAATCTGGTAGCATAAAAAATCACTTTACGGAAACTGTGGACATGAACAGAAGAAGAAGAAGAAGCAGATAGGCCACGCCGCACCTTAAGAAAAGACAAGAAGGGAGTTCTCAAGAGGGTGCTGCAATGCATCCACAGGGTATGGCGCTGAACCAATCATGAAACATCAAGCACAATCCAAGTCTTCTTTAATAAGACGCTTAGGGAATCTGGTAGCATAAAAAATCACTTTACGGAAATTGTGGACATGAACAGAAGAAGAAGAAGTAGATAGGCCACACCACACCTTACGAAAAAACCAGAAGGGAGTTCTCAAGAGAATGGCATTCACAGGGTACGGCGACTGAATTAATCACGAACCATCAAGCACAATCCAAGTATTCATTAGTAGATGCTTAAGGAATCTTGTAGCATAGAAAAATCACTTTCGGAGATTGTGGACATGAACAGAAGAAGAAGAAGCAGAAAGGCCACACTACACTTTACGAAAAAACGAGAAGGGAGAGAATGCTGCAATGGCATCCATGGGGTATGGCGACTGAACGAATCATGAACCAACATAAAGGTAGAGATGAACGTGCTAGTATATAGCCAAAGACAAACAAAATTGTTGCAATGGTAACCACAGGGGTTTATTTTAGAAACTGAACCAGACTTTGGACCATAAAGAGGGTAGTACGAGGTGTGATCAAAAACTACGGTGAATAATTTTATTATAAGTAAAATAATAGGTTTACATGAAAACGGAATTAATCTCCTTCAAAGTACTCTCCTTGGCGAAAAATGCACTTGTCCCAACGTTGAATCCATGACTGGAAACATTTCTGGAACGCTTCTTTCGAAAGGGCTTTCAGCTGCTCTTTCGTGGCTATCTGAATGTCGGGAATGGTATCGAAACGTTTTCCTTTTAGCAGAGTTTTAATTTTTGGGAAGAGCCAGAAATCGCATGGTGCCAAATCTGGTGAGTAAGGCGGATGTGGACACACGGGAAGATTTTTCTTGGCCAAAAACTCGGGAACCAGAAGCGACGTGTGACACGGTGCATTATCGTGGTGTAGAAGGAAGCCATTGGCCCATTTTTCTGGTCTCTTTCTTCGAATATCGTTTCTCAAACGTTGCAGTAGGCCTTTGTAAAATTCAGGGTTTACGGTTGTTCCCCTTGGAACGAACTCTGACCGCACTATGCCCTCACTATCGAAAAAAACAATGAGCATTGTCTTGATTTGCGATTTTGATTGACGTGCCTTTTTAGGGCGAGGGGAGTCAGGGGTTTTCCATTGGGAGCTCTGCATTTTTGTCTCAGGGTTATAGCCATAGACCCAAGTTTCATCCCCAGTTACAATTTTGGCTATAAAGTCCGGATCTGCTTGAAGACGATCCTTCAATTCCGTGCAAACTGAAACTTCTGTTCGTTAGTCAAAAGTCGGGGAACAAATTTGGCACTCACTCGTCTCATGTGCAAATTATCAGTTAAAATACTTTGCACAGACCCGTAAGAGATGTTAAGTTCTTCAGCAAGCTCTCGAATAGTGATTCTTCTGTTTGCACGAACAATTTGTGCCACATTTTGCACGTTTTCGTGTGTTTTTGAGGTCGATGGACGTCCCGATCGTTGCTCGTCTTCAACCGACTCATGTCCGTTTTTAAATCGCTCATACCATTTGTAAACAGTCTTCAGAGTCACCACTTTATCTCCATACACCGACTTTAACATTTCATGAGCCTCTTTGGCAGGTTTTTTCAACTTAAAGCAAAATTTAATGTTAACGCGTTGTTCGAAATCCATGATAAGCGACAAGACGATAAACACGGTCTCACTCTATCGACTCTGGATACTGACTGACAAGTTAGATCGAGTTCAAACTCAACACGGTCTGTCACAACGGATCAGGCTATCGCACATTTGACATGAAATGGATATAACATCAGCAGTTTCGGCTCTAAAAATTCATTCACCGTAGTTTTTGATCATACCTCGTATAGTCTCTTATCTGGTTAAGCTTGATTCCAGTTTGTTTCCTTATATTTCTCAACGTTCTTTAAACCATTTTTTCTTCCAAATTCGCTCCATGAATTCTTGTCCTTTAATCTTTGTTTTGCCATACATTTGGTGGGTTCTGTTAATTTTTCCAAAATTGCCTTTCTTAGTTGTTTAAAAAGGCCTGCGAATGAAAATCTTTCAATTTATGCAATTACCACTTTGATAAAGACTTTGTTCCCCATTTGTTCGCTCTAGTTTTAATTCAACGCCATGGTGCTTCGACAAAATATAATTTTTCTGCCTCAAATCGCTCAGTAAATAAAGAAAAATGAAATTTCATGAATGTTGGTCGTCAGTGTAGTACAACGATTATATTAAAAAGAAAATTGAAAGTGTGCCGCCTCTGACATTGAACACAACTGGTGTGGTGCACCATATATCGCTTCTTAACTTTCACTCCGACGTGCCTTTTTTTTCTTCTTCTTCTTCCTCCTCCTCCTTCAAGTTACGTAAGCCAAAACGAGCGCAACAACGAGATTAACGATTGAATAATTTAAGTAAGTGTATACAGCTGACGCACGTGATTGATTCGAGGTGTGCGCCAGGTTCGCGAGTCTTCAAGGCCGTGCGAGGAGTGCAAGGAGCCGTTTTTCTCCGCATTTGCTGCGGTTGAAAGGCTGAAGTGTGTTAAGGGCACCCTCAAAATAAATGAGTACAAATTGAATTTGATTCTTATCTGGTAGGCCTTCTGGTTGGTAATTAGCTGATAATTTGATGGTTTCACCATCAAGTCGTTTCAGATTTGATCGTAATTTAATTACTTCGCAATTAAGAAAAATGAACGAGAGAGAGTTAAACGCAGCAATCAAAGAGAAAATCGTCAGCCAAATGATTTAATTACTTTGTTTCTGAAAATAACGATTTGAAAAAATTGATTTAGGATACTTCTTAATTGGTTTAATCAACGCGAAATCACGTTAGGTGCTTTATTTTAACCTTTCGCCAGGAAAGTTAATTATTTTGTGCGCGCAATCATGAATTAAAGTAAAACGCAAATGTGATTAGATAAAAAGTCCTTGCTTTGAATAAAATTAATTACTTGAATCGATTTCCAACTCTACAATTTAAATTTAGTGAGCCTCAGAACTTCTAGAAATGTAAACAGATGGCGACAGAGGATCTCGAGCCACGTAGCAGCGGAAAAATGGCGAATTTAAATTCTGAATTTATATCACCAAACTTATTTGGTAACTTCAATCACACGGACAATAATAAACTGTTGAACCTTAAATTGGAAAAGTACAATTTACCAACTTTCATTAAATTTGGTATGAAAAAAGTATAAGTTTTATTTTAAATTTTGCATTAACAAAAAATGATTGTTAAAAAAATACCAGAATAATCTTTCACATCGCATCACCGCAAAATTATTTCAGTAATTAACAAAAATACAAAGTACAAAATTGATCAGTAAGCTCTGGTGAATTGGCTTCTTATTTTTGGAATGGCCTGTAGATACTCTCCAAAAGCATCTAAATTTTCTTTACCTAGAGACGTAACGTAACATACAACATAGGCAGATACCTAAACTGCATTTGTAAATTAACTAAATAAATAAATGTTATGTTTAGTTAAGAAAAAAATAATAATTCATAAAAAAAATCTGTGAAATACTTAAATTAACACCAAACTTCATGTTAATGTTACACAGTATGGCAACAAATGCAACAAAGGCTTCCTTGCAATTACACAGTCGTTGCATTAACAAAAAAATAATAATGAAACTAGAGGCGGGCAAGTCGTTAGAAAGTGATCAAGAAGGCATTAAACTTTGACTTGCTTTTGCTGCGACGTGTGGGCCATGGTACGCCAGATCCTAGATGGTTTCGTTGTAACCACATTGACAATTATTTATGATGGAGTTGTGGTCAAAACATTTTGAGAATTTATTTATTTATCTCTTCCTTATATGAATATGTACACTGAGAAAAAAATATTGCCGATGAGAGTGCTTTAAGAAAAAAATATTTACATTCTTGTTATTTTGTAGTAATGTCTTTAATCAGGCAAACTGTTGGTAACAATTACATCTACTTTATAGTAGATGAAACTGCTGACAGTTGTGGACGTTATATTGCTCATGTATTAATTGGAGTATTGAGTGAAACTGAAAAGGGAAAGTCTTTTAATTTCTTCAAAAGAACTTGAGAAACCAACTACTTGATTATAACGCGCTTTATTCAGACTGCTCTAATTTTTATTTGCCAGAAGCTATACCAATTGCAAATGTCTTTACTAATGATATCTGATGCTGAATCTATATGTTGAAGGCAGGGCAAAATTTAAAAGTTTTTTATCCGAATTTACTTCATATAACTTGTATGGTGGTACATGGTCTAAATCGTGTAGCAGAAGAAATTAGAAACAAATTTGCTTTAACAAACGACTTAATTAATAAATATAAAAAAAAGCTTTCTTAAAGCCCCTTTGAGAGTAGCTGTTTATAATGAGAGGCTTCCTAAGACTCCTCTTCCTCCTGCGCCAGTTGTAACCCGATGGGGGACGTGGTTGGAAGCAGCTATTTTCTATGCTAATAATTTTGAGAACATTAAAAGCGTAGTTTTGGAATTTCCTGAAAGTACTATTGCAACTGAAAATTGTAAAAACACATTTAAATCTTAAAAATTTTTCCAAGAACTAGCATTTATTAAAGGAAATTATACATTCGTTTCGAAATCACTGTTGCAGTTAGAGACGTAGGGAATGACACTTAATGAATCTTTAGAATTAATTAAAAATTTTGAGACGTCATTCAAAAATGTAAAGGGCCAAGCAGGTTACCAAGCAAGTTACCTATAACCAGACTTCGTATATTATGGAGCGTTGCCATGGCTACGCAATGAATAGGCACTTTTCATTGATTCTCGCATTACGTAAGATATGAATTCGTCGTGTTATGAATCTGGTCAGTGTTGCCACTGCTGAAAAGTCTAGTGTTTCGAGTTCGATCAAAAAATACTCCGAATTTTGACGTTTAACGTACATACTTCGCTGATCACGAATTGTCCGTTACAGAATTGGCTATTTTTGTTTATTTTCCTTTATTTCATTTAAATAAATAAATAAATAAAAGACTGCCAAAGCAGAGTACCAAGTGCCAACCCCAACGCATGTGTTGCCAAAGGCGTTCGAAAAAAATTTATTTATCTTAAATAATACCTAGAAGCAGAGCAGAAAATAAAATAACTTTAAAAATTTCACTAGAAACAAATGCAAATTAAAAAAAAATCAAATTGTATTTTCACTTTATTGATTAAAAATATATAAGTATTCTACACATACTTAAGCTCATTGGCAACGCTTAAAAACATAAACAAAAGACGATCGATTGTTTAAAGCGTGCGAGGGAGACAGAAGACGATCGACACTTTTTAACGAATGCAAAGAAACAAAAGACGATCGATCGTTTAACAAAATAAATGTAAGAAACAAAAGAAAAATAGTCGACGATTTTTTGCATGCAAGAAATAATAAATTAAAAGCGCCAATAAAAGACGTTCGAATTTCGATCGAATTTAATAATTTAATAATCGCGTTTTCTTCTCCGAATGATACAAAAAAAAGTAAAGAAAGATAGAAAGAAACAAAATCTGATCGACGATAGAAAAGAAAACTTTCGTTTGTTTTTTTGTTCAAAAAAACAAAAGAAAAGTAGCAATCGACGGCCGTTCTTATTTTTTCTTTGTTTTCTTTCTGTATTCCACATACTTATGCACATTAGGATTGGCAACACTGGCATAAAAGACCGTTAATTACAAAAGCAAACGCGAGTTAATGATTTCTCTTAATAACACAAATAAAAGAGATCGTCTATTGTTTAATAAATGTAAAGAAACAAGACGATCGATTGCTTAACAAATGCAAAGAAACAAAAGAAGAATGGTCGACAATTTGATGCGTAAAAAAAGGAATAAATTAAAAGCGAAAACAAAAGACGTCCGAATATTCTTCATAAAAAAAAAATAACAACACAATCAACTGAGAAACAAATTTACATTTACGAATAATTGCGATTTCTTCCTTGCATAACACAAAAAATAGATAAATGAAGAAAGAAACAAAATACGATCGATGGTAAAAAAGAAAACTTTCGAATATTCTTTTTCTTGTCCGAAAAACAAAAACAAGAAAAGTAAAAATCGACCGCCATACTTATTTTTTCGTTTTGTTCTCTCTGTATTCTACATACTTAAGCACATTAGGATTGGCAACGCTGGCTGGCATGAAAGACCGTCAAAATGATAAAAGAAAACGTGAGTTGATGATTTGTATTGAAAACATAAGCAAAAGACGATCGATTGTTTTTAACAAATGCGAAGAAACAAAAGAAAAATGGTCGACGATTTATTGCGTTAAAAAAAAAAATTAAAAACGATAACAAAAGACGTTCGAAATTGTTTCATAAAAAAATAAAACAAAATCAATTGTAAAATAAATTTACATTGAAAAATAATCGCGTTTTCTTCTTTGAACAACATTTTTAGAATTGGCAAAATATGATCGATGGTAGAAAAGAAAACTGTCGAATATTGTTTTTTTTTTTTGGCCAAAAAAACAAAAGAAGAGTAGGAATCGATCGTCATTCTTATTAAAAATTTAATACAGTCATGAAGAAAAACCTGGTTATGCTAGATTAAATAGTATTAGCTGCGTTTTAAAGGGGGAATATGTCGAAGTCCTGGATGTAGCTCTTAATATTTTTGCAAAATTTCTAAATGCTCCTCGTACATCTGTAGATGTTGAAAGATCATTTTCCATATTTAAGCACATGTTCCCAGATAGAAGACATAAGTTTCTTCTCAACAATTTTGAACAGCATTTAGTTGTTAAGTGCTTTTGTAACGGTAACTGATTATTTCTTTTCCCTATTTTCTGTTGTTGAATTATTACTATGCAAAGCAAATTATTGTAAGAATTATTAAAATCTGTAAAATAAAGCATTAAGCATCTTACGTTCTCTTTATTTTAAATTTTAGATTTATGATTATTCGACTATTAACGGAAAAGATATCAATCTGTATATAATAAACGAGATGGCATATGAATAGCATATTTTATGCATATTAAAAAAAGAGTGCATATATATGCGGATATTTGTGTAATAATTGGCTCTATATATTCCATTCTCTACTTATAACACTGGTCAAAAGGGATTGGGATCAGGCTACAATTTAACATTCACAGGGGAGACATTACTTTTCTTTGTCAGTGTACATTTGGAAAAAAATTATTATTTAATTTGCCAGTACAGTTTCCTTAATATATGAACAACACAGTTTGTTACAAAAATATTTAAAAAAAACGAAAAGGAAGATGATTTGCCTGGTCAAGTAATTCGTACATATTTTATAAATAAAACGTAAATAAAAGTACACGCAATTTATTTACTAATTTGATTACTTAGAAATTTAAAAAGTGTTACAACAAATAAATATTAATTGAACCAACCCTCTATATTTTAGCGCCAAAAGATTTGCCAAAATTTTTTTTCTTATAAATTTTAAACAAACTGAAACATAAATCACATTTTTTTATTTTAGCATCATGGATTTGCTTAATATTTTAACTCAAAAATTGATGTATTTAAACAAATTTCCTGTCGCTTCAGAGAATTTTAAATGTAAAATCCAGGCTGAGGTAGTTGGCATGGAAACTTACTCGTGCATGTATTCTTTGTGTTATGTATTTGACAAAAACGCATCCTTGATAAATCTCTTACGTTTTTTTTACGCAGAAAAGTACAAAAGCTGATTGGTTTTTGCCTCAAGCAAAATCACTCAGTCGTTGACCGGGCGGGTCACTTACTGTTTTAGGTGCGAGGCGTTACAGTGTAATTAATTTTTGCGTTTTAAAGTGATTAATTTGCACAAATTAATTAAATAATTAGGTAAGAGGATTCAACAATTTCATAACGCCTTACAGATCGACTTTTGAAGTCGATCACAAATGTCCTTATGGGATTACAGATTTTATTATGCAACTTTTTTTTTTCAGTGATGTGTTATCTAGTGATTGGTGATTTCTCCCTCGATTGCTGTGGCAGGGTGGTTTCAGCAAGTAGATTTGCACGCTGCGTATCACGGTAGGGTACGTATCAATTTTTTTTGTTTCATTTTGTTTTTTGTTGAAACAAATTTTCTGGACAGGTTTTATAGTTTTATATCTAAAGCCCGTTTTAGATATTTCACATTTCTTGTACTTAAAAAATTAAACCATTGGAAGCTTTTCTCTCTCACTTTGTAATCAAATTTGTCAAGTGTAATACGTCCACCATTACATTTGGGTGTGGCCTTAATGGACCGTAAATTTTGCCCGGAAAATATAATTAAATTACAAATTTTTTCAAGTCAAATTCTTTTTTTTTTTAGTTCCACTTCAGGTTGCAGAGGGGTTGCAGATCCGGTGAGTGCTTACATTTTTTCTCGTAAACATCAAGTAATTTTCTTAATTCATGGGGGTGGGGAGAAAGTGTTAGTTTGAATTAGGTGATGGGGGGGGGGTCACTGAGTTCTGACTCTTATCTATCTTTATTTGTGCTTTTCTCACAGTTTTAATTTTAACTGTAAATTTCCCAATCCTAGAAGAATACTTTAAAACAATTTAGTAATAATTTAAAAATAATTGATTTTATTTCTTATACTTTTTAGTTTAGAAATTCAAAATTGAAGTTTAAAGATTTAAATAAAATAAACCAAGCAGAAATATCTATTCTATTTTCTGAGAAAAAAGTACAAGTTGATGCAAAAAGCAGAAATCAGAGTACCCCTTAACGCTTAACTTATTTTTAGAAATTTTCCACCGAGTTAACTTAACCATATCAAACCACAGTTAGTCAAGTAATGACGCAATGAGTTATCTTTTTTTTTTTTGGCTGGATTGGACCACTTTCGTAATAGTGAAAACCAGCTTTTAAGGCCCGTTTTCATGATAGTACTCTCATGGAAGTACTTTGACGAAAGTGAGTGTGAAAGTTAAAGACCTGTTTTCATGATGATGGTTTCTATGATAGTGGCTTTCATGACATCATCGTGCAAATAACTTGATAGTTGTTTCCGTGCAGATAGTTCACTCTGACTTAATCGAGACTATCACACATACTTTCGCAATAGTACTGCCAAGTTATCTACACGATGATGTCATGAAAGCGACCATCACAGAAACTATCATCGTGAAAACTTTTACTGGAACTATCACACTCACTTTCGTGATAGTACTTTCATGAAGGTACTATCATCATGAAGTCGGGCCCTAAAGACTGGTTTTCATAATGATAGTACCCTGATGAAAATACTTTCACGAAAGTGAGTGTGATGGATCAGATAAGAGTTACAGACCTGTTTTCACGATGATAGTTTCTGTGATAGCTGCTCTCATGACATCATCGTGCAAATAACTTGACAGTTGTTTCCGTGCAGACAGTTCACTCTGACTTAATCGGTACTATCACACCCACTTTCGTAATAGTACTCTCATGAGAGGATTATTATCATGAAAGCCAGCCTTTAAGGCCTGTCTTCATGATGATGATAGTACTCTCATTGAAGTACTTTCATGAAAGTGAGTGTGATAGTTCCGGTAAGACTTAAAGACCTGTTTTCACGATGATACTTTCTGTGATAGTTACTTTCATGACATCATCGTGTAATTAACTTGACAGTTGTTTCCGTGCAGATAGTACACTCTGACTTAATCGGTACTATCACACCCACTTTCGTAATAGTACTCTAATGAGTAAATTATCATCGTGAAGGCCAGCCTTTAAGGCCCGTCTTCATGATGATAGTACTCTCATGAAAGTACTTTGACGAAAGTGAGTGTGATAGTTCCGGTAAGAGTTGTTTTCATGATGATAGTTTCTGTGATAGTTACTTTCATGACAACACCGTGTAAGTAACGTCAGTTTGTTTCCGTGCAGATAGTTCACTCCGATTTAATCGGGACTATCCATCCACTTTCGTAATAGTACTTTCATGAGAGGATTATCATCGCGAGAAGCACCCTTTAAGGCCTGAGGCCTATTTTCATGATGATAGTGCTCTCATGAAAGTACTTTCACGAAAGCGAATGTGATAAGAGTTAAAGACCAGTTTTCAAGATAGTTGACGTCATGAAAGCAACTATCATAGTGCAAATAACTTGACAGTTCGGAACTGTCACCTCACTTTCGTGATAGTCCTTTCATGAGTACTATCAACGTGGAAACGGGCCTTAAGAAGTGGACTAAGAGATGAAAAATATAATTAATGATTAAACCCATTAAATATTATCCTTTTTTGTACCCAATTTTGTACCACGTCTTTGGGGAGTACGAAAAGTAGAAGTAAAAGAAAATGAACCAGTATTTTTTCGTCCAATTACGAAAATAATTAATTCGAAAATCATAGTATATGTCAAACGTTTGAATAAATAAAATGGTTGAAAAGTGTGACGGGAAAAATTGATAGCGGTATGGCGGAATTGAGGGTATAACGAAACTCCTTCGTGAGAAGAATCTCACGGCCACATATCATATTTTTGCATCTTACGAATACACGCACGTTCGTTATAACGTAATCATAAATACCATAGCGTAACTTTAGATGCAAGCATGCGAAATCCTAATTTATTTAACATTAACCACCTTCGTTAATCAAGAACGTTGCAGCAAAGGGTTTTATTGGGTCAAGTATTCACACTTCTTTTTCTTTAAGCTACAAACCTACTTCCAATTCTCAACAATGCAAAATTTCTTATTTTCCTTCCTTCGTTGATGCCTTTATACCCTTTAGACTAGTGTGTCAGATGCATTTTTTTTCTCTGTTCAACTCTCGATCTATTGATCTTTTAGTTACTCACCCACAAAGTTTAATTTTTTTTTTTCATTTGTCGCGTTTGGAATCTACCCTTACGAGCGCGTCCTAAAGCACATCGATTCACAGCTTACAATGTTGCACGTCGTCATCATAAAAACGCATCACGTTGCACCTTTCCACGCAACGAGCAACTTTCCGCGCATAAATAAATAAATCAGCGGGCTCGCATGACTCACGCCCTGATTAGAATTTAAAATGGCGAAAACTCTGGCATTTTCCGCCGCTCTTGACGTAAGCAAGGCGCGAATTAATTGCGGGTTTTAATTGCGACTGGCGATTCCGGAGCCGGACCGGAACTCCGGTCACTTCACGCCGGTCAAAGTCATGCGGCGTGAATAATCATCGACGTAGACATACATGGACTTGTATGTGTACGTTTGGGTGAGTGCGTGGGAAATGAAAGCCGGTTTTTGGTCTTTGTCTTTCTTGCGTGCTTATCGCCCAGAAAGGCGCATTCGGCGACGGACACTTCGACGCCAATAGGATAGGGGGGAAAAACGTCTGGCACTTTTCACTGTATAAACCACAAGAAAAAAGAAATATACTTTTGTGAATCTAGAGCGTGTTCCACAAAAATGATTGATTCAAAAAAGTTGGAAAAAGTAAACGTCTTTTTATTAATTCATATTTTCCAGTTTCTTTTTTTAATTGCACAATTACCTCATTACCTGCAGGAAGGTCGTAATTACACTTACGATATCTTCATAAAAACAATTTGACTTTCACAATATAATAATAATTTTTATGATGACCTACCAGGGAAACAACGAAATGAAATAAAATGAAACGCTGACGAATTAAAGCAACACTTCAATCAAACTAACAATAAGTTTCAATCCTGCTTGGTGTGCAGAAAGAAAGAGGTGCTTGCAAAATTGTAATGCGCAACTATAACCAATGGTTTAGTGACGTTTTCTGTGTTTACAAGCAAATCTCTATACTTGTGAATTCGATAGGAATCACATATTTTGACGTCATCAATTTCTTTATTTGAAAAGACATACTATTAATGTACTTTGAGTCTCCACCTCATTTTTGGTTTGATCTGGGGGGGTCTTGACCTTCAGATTGGTTTACGTGAGTTTTTCGTAATGCATCATGACAACATTGATGACGTCTGACAACATGGATGACGTCTGACGACATTGATGACGTCCTCCCGATCTTTAGTGATAATGATGAGCTGCAGCATAAAGTACGGTCACAATATTACTTACCTTTTGGCGTCTTTATCAACGAGAAGGTAGATCTTGTGCTCAGAATTTCTTAGCTTGTCGGATGTAGTGATGGGCTTTGTTAACCCTTGGGCGGCCGCAGAGGCTTCACCCATTTTGTTTATCACTTCTGATACTTTCGTGACTCCATCCCTGCAAAAAGAATTCATTTCAAACAAATTGTAACTTTTTTCTTTCTTACTTCCTTTCTTAAGTATTATGTAATATTTAATGGAGACAAAATAAGCTGAACAGCCTACCCCTCCC
Source organism: Serrognathus titanus (assembly GCA_039766575.1). Classification (NCBI taxonomy): domain Eukaryota; kingdom Metazoa; phylum Arthropoda; class Insecta; order Coleoptera; family Lucanidae; genus Serrognathus; species Serrognathus titanus. Next base: position 16,253,516 of record CM077911.1, on the reverse strand, counting down.
CCCGACCCTTCTTTCAACTAGTTTTTCATTTTTTTCCTTCAGATTTATTTTTTCGATTTGTTCTTCTTTCTCCTTGTCGCAACAAGTTTTATTTCGTTTTCTTTCTGATCACTCTTTTGTTTGTTTATTTTATTTTATTTTGTTTTGTCAAACAAATTTGTAATTATTGTTCTTTGTTTCCCGGAGAATAATAATAAACATATTTGCGATTATGCAAACAACAGTAATTAATAATTAATTTTTTTTTATTATTTATAACTTAGAAGCAAAGAAAGTTTTTCTAAAGTCTTGTAGTAACATGTGTACAAAATTTTTCCCATCTAGTATGTTGCTCTCATTTCTTCGCATGTTTTCGCTTTTGACATACCGGTTGGAATGTATAATAACTGCTAACAACCAGTGATCAATATAAAAATGAATTAGGCTAGACGTTGGATTTTAATTGCATGCCTTGGATAACGTTATATTAATACTAATTGTCAATTAATTATGACATAAATAACATATATAATGATCACTCACGCAGTTATTCATTAAAAGTATCTTGATGCAGCAGGCAGTGGTCATGTTACGCATCTCTTTTAAGTTTTTGTAAATAAAATTATGTAGAAACGTCAGAGTGATTGAAGGAAAGTTCGATGCACTAAATACACACCTGCGTGTTTAATTGCCTCGCCAACTCTAATTCATTTTTCATTTGATCACTTCTTATTTCAAGCACCTACTTCGAAAGTGAAGTACTTACTACATTAGCGTAGTATTTCTATTCCCATCCAGTAGATACTACTAAGTATGTGTAAGAGTACTACTTCGCAATAGAAATTTTCTAGTATCTGCTTCAAAAGCCTCAAATTTCGGATGCCACGTTTTTTTTGCACCCTATCTGGATTTATTTTAGGTTTAATTTTAGGATCTTTAGGAAAATTTTAAATACAAAATGTGGGTAACTTTTGACATATCGGACGGTACATATAAAATATAGTAACGTATGTACAGGGTGGGCCAAATTCGACACTTTTAATAGGAAACTCCTATTTTTAGACGAATTAGACAAAAACTGACCTCGGTCCCTGGAGCTCGATTTTTAAGACAAAATTAACGGTGAAGACCCCGTTTCGATATCTTGTACCGTTTAGGAGCTACAGGGTGTTTTTCAAAATTCTACGATTTTGAAAAACCTTCATAACTTTTTTATTTATGGAAATTTTTGATTTCTGTAAAGACTTCTTTAAGGCACTTTTTCATGTAGAATTCATTGCTCTAAGTTATTTTTTTCCAAAGTGCTCAATATTTGAGATATTAGCTAGAACTTTGATTTTTTATATGGAACACCCTATATATTTTTACATTTCTGAAGAGAGCATAAAATTCTATTTACAAAAATATAAAATACTTGATATTTTATTCAAAAGATCTTTGAGCTGTAGAGCTTTCGTGTTTTAATTAAAATTTTGATGGTTATTGAGCATTCAAGTAGGCTGTGGATGATGATAACTAAATATTTTTTGAAGATTCAATGAGCCATAATAAATGTTACTTTATTTTTAATAAATATAACGAAGTTATAACGAATAAATACTAATGTAATCGAAATTGGGCAAAAATTACATAAAGTATTAAATTGTCGGCCATTTTGTACTAAACATAAACGATTCCATTTTGTTATGGTTTGAGCAGACATCACCAATTCAAGGACTGGTTGTGATGCATTTTTCTTATTCAATAAGGTCAGAATCTTTATTTCTTTAAAATTCGTATTGCAGAAATTCTTGCTAAGATGTTTGCTCCAACTGGCGTCGGTCATTTTTAATTTCTCCCAAAATTATGACCTCCTCTAATTCTTTATTTCTGTTTTGAGACTCATAATTTTTAGTTTTTATCAGTTTAAATGACGAAAAATTTATTAAATTGTTTTTAAATCTCAAAAATATATCTCTGAAGGATTGTCATCTTTCAGGATACCGCTCATGGTAAAGATTAATCGCTGCTTCTGAATTTTCGCCAATTTCTATAAAACGCTTTAACATTTAATATTAGTAAAGAAGACGGTGGTTTAGAAATAACAAATCAAAAAAATAAATATAAATCAAAAAAGTTTATATCCTTAAATATAAATCAAAATAGATTGTATCCATAGACACGTATTTCGGCAGTTACGCTGTCGTCTTCAGTACACACATACACGTACAAGTTAAAGGCACTTCATGAAGTCTTGAGTTGGTGTAAATATTATAACATGTCGTATTTCTCGTAGTTTTCGTACAAGTTTAATTATCTCCCTAAGTCTATTTTATAGAGACAGTAAAATTCAAGAAAAATGCAAGTACTGTAAGAGATTGTGTCAGATTTTGACAGCGGGCTACCAGGAAGTTACAAAAACTTAAATCGCTTAGTTATCGTCATCCATAGCCTACTTCACTGCTGTAAAAACAATTAAGTTTTTGATTAAAACTTTGAAGCTCTATATTTCACAAACTGTTTGAATAAAATATCAAGTGTTTTATATTTATATGAATGAAATTTTATACTCCTTTCAAAAACTTAAAAATATATATAATTTCCGTTCTTATTTGACGGGTCGATTTCAGCGGGTGAAAATTGGAAACCATCTATCTGAACGACTCTATCTGACTAGTGGTGTAGCTCAAGGAAGTATTTGCGGACCTCTTCTCTACATTATTTACACATTTAAGTTCTATAAAGTTCTACAAAGTTGTAAAATGTTTACTTATGCTGATGATACACAATTGCTGCACACTTTTCATCCCTTGCATGTAAACGAGGCAATCCGTCAAATAGATTCAGACTTAAATAATCTCTCAGATCTGTCAGAAAAGCACGGACTTAAACTCAACCCTTCCAAGTCATCTGCGATGCTATTTGGGCACAAAGCACAGCGCGATATAATTAAGCAAAGTTTTAATGTAACTTTACAGAATAACCCTCTTATTTTTGTTGATTCATCCAAATCGCTTGGGCTAATACTTGATACCGATCTTCGCTTTAAGCAACATATTAATCATCTACTTCAAAAAGCATATACCAGGTTAAAAATTTTGTACTCTAACCGTCAAGTCTTATCACCCCAATTAAAGCTTTACCTTTGCAATTCTTTAATTCTATCATTATTTAATCATTTGATGTGGTTTATGGTCCTTGTTTAGACGTCATGGACAAATACAGAATTCAGAAGCTTCAAAATTCTTGTCTCCGTTTTGTCTACGGCATAAAGAGACGGGAACGAATTTCTCACAAATTAGACGATGCAAGATGGTTAAATATGAACAAACGTAGGTTTCTTAATTCCGCTAATTTTTACCACAAGCTAGTAATTTGTAAAGCACCTCAGTATCTATTTAACAAAATCACATTCCGTACCGATGTACATCACATTAACATCCGACGTAAAAATGTAATTACAATACCTAGTCACACAACAGCAATATTTTGCCGCTCATTTTCGTATAACATTTCTTTAATTTGGAATTCTATACCCAACAGCTTCAAATTATTACCACTTCCAGTTTTTAAACGTCGCTTACGGAGTGCACTTTTGGGTGGGCAAATTGAAGCTCCTTGGTAATATTTTCTATTTGCGCTGCACAATTATCATGAAAGGCATATGTGATGCGCAGGTCCAGGTAGAATAGCAGCACGCGCGTTTGCGTAAGCTGAACCTGCACCTTTTGGCTGCACTGTATGTATAAACTATGCTGCTGTATAGTTTAGTTCATTTAATTGTACACTATTTTCTGTGGAGCAGTCAATAAAGATTATTATTATTATTATTATTATTATTATTATGTAGGGTGTTCCATATAAAAAAAGTTCTTGCTAATATCTCAAATATTGAGCAGTTTAGAAAAAAATAATTTAGAGCAATGAATTCTGCATGAAAAAGTGCCTTAAAGAAGTTTGTACAGAAATCAAAAATTTTCATAAACAAAAAAGTTATGAAGGTTTTTAGAAATCGTAGAATTTTGAGAAACGCCCTGTAGCTCCTAAGCGGTACAAGATATCGAAATGCGGTTTTCACCATTAATTTTGTCTTAAAAATCGAGCTCCAGGGACCGAGGTCAGTTTTTGTCTAACTCTTCTAAAAATAAGTGTTTCCTATTAAAAGTGTCGAAATTGGCCCACCCTGTACAGTTGAAAAAAAAAAACTCGCAGCAATCCATGGAAAATTAACGTGTGTCTTAACTTGATTGTTAGATAAATGTAATGAAATAAATGCAAACCCAGTCATGTTGCAGAACGTCATGAATGGTTTAAAACGTAGAGTTTTAAAATGTATTGAACGGGGTGGAGGGCATTTTCAACCCTTTTTATAAATTAAAAATAAAATTTTAATTAGTAACATTGCACTTTCAATGATATAAAATTGAGATTATTTTCTGACAGTTGTAAATAAAATAAGAGTACTAAGACATACCTTCATTGTCATTTCAAAGCATGCTAGAGTTTTTTTTTTCAACTGTACCTACGTTACATGCTAATAACTAGGGATTAATATAAAAATGAATTAGGGTAGGCGTTGGAATTTAATTGCATGTCTTGGATAACACAGTAGATGAGAAAACTTTTTGTACATGTTAGTTCTTTCTATTTTTCAGTGTTAATTTTTACCTTTTATTTAATTTTTGATAATTCATCTTCCTTTTGTTATTATTTTTTTTTTTCGCCTTTCTATTTTATATTGTTAGTCTTTTCTCTTTCCTTGTAGCAAATTTTGTGCATATCTCTATATTGATGTTTTCATTCTTTGATGTTCGTTTGTTTCTTTAAAGTGTTCTTGTAACTGTACGTTTCGCGACTCTTCTTTTATCTACACTAATTTTTCCGCTTCTGTTTTTTTTTAATTATTTTATTTTGTTACGTTTGTTTGGTTTAAAACGACTTTTTGTTATGACTTTCATTCTTCAGTTCAATTCAGCGACTGTTTCCTCTTTAATCTGCACTGTATTTTCCTGCTATATTTTTTCTTATTTAATTTCTTGTTAATTTTTTACGTGTCTTCGTTTTCAAAATGTTGATTTTTCGTTTTCTCTCTCAAAACAAATTTTCGTTTTATTTTTTTGCTTTCACTCCTGAGTTTGCAGTATTGAAGTTATTTACCATTTTTTTTCCTTTCCGTTTCTAGTTTACTTTTCGGCAGCAATTTATTATAATAATGAAAAACACACTCGGAACTCATAACAGAAGAATACGCGTTCTTTCGTTCGGAATCTTTGTTACCACCCTCTAAAAACACCAAAACTTTATTCTACTGTGTGGGCGAAAATGATTGAGGACAGATTAAATTTTTCGCCTTTCATTTCTTTTGTTTTGTAAGGTTGGTGAAATGCATAATCGCACACCGGGCCGCAAATGTAGGTAACGAGATTAATGCAATAATGATTCAATGAAGTTCGATAATAATAAGTAATAATAGTAATTATATTGGTTATCATTATTTTTCATTCAAGCCACCTACAAATAATAAAAATCACCAGATAGTGATGCTGGAAATTCAAACTGTTACAATCTTTTTCGTTCATACTGTATTTATTATTGAAGTTTGTAATAATTTAGCTTTTTACTTGCATAACTTTCCATTTACGATCTAAAACGTTTGAGGCGGTATTTGATGAATAATATTCGAAGAAAATGATTTGACGTTTATTGCAATGCTTAAGTTGACAAACACGTCATCATTCCCTAGGCTTTTTAAAAATACAAAACATGACATCATTCATTCAAAATGATCTATGTATATTGCTCACCGGAATTGCTCATTCAAGCCCCTTCCCCTCATTTCACAGGTGTTGCCCCAATTAATTTCAAATAATATACACGTAACACCCTGGCGTGAACCAACACCTATTCTACAAAATTTAATTAAATTATAAATAAAGCTTCGCATAACCACGAAACTATTTTGGGTTTCGGCCCCGAACCTTTCGAGAAAAATTCTCGCGTATCATCGCCATTAATCCACGTCGTTCGCTATTGAATTAGCAAATTAGGAGCTCAAGGTCGACCTGGCATACTCCGTTTAACAACAAGCGACTCATTAAAACACACATACATATTTAGAGATTGCATCGCACTACTTTGTCGGCGGCACGACATTGTCGAAAAGGCCCCACATAATAATTAATTCGACTATAAGGAGAGATACGTGGTTTACGTATTCTACAGGGTGCTCATAAACGATCGTAAATAAATTATGCAGGCAATATCAATGCAAATGGTTAAATACAAATTTTTCAAAGTAGCTGCTTTTGTATTTACAATTCGTATTCAACGCATATTTAATGTAATCTCATCAATTATTACTTAATGGTAGTACATGTTTACATGATAAATAAATTCGTAAATGATTAAGATCGAGATTAACGTGATACAAGTGGGACAACAGGGTCGTGACATGTACTGTATACTTGCTTGCTCGCCTACTTCTAATAGTGGTTAGAAGAGATGAGATCGCAAGATTTTTGCTTTTCACTGTACATTTTAATGGCATATTTGTAAATATTCAGTGAGAGGTCTACTTTTTCCAATTTTTTTAGAATCGTTAGAATATGTATATAAACAAAGATCTTAGACACTTGAGAAATAATAGTGATTAGGCACAAAAATTCCACCTAATTTCAAACTTGCAAATTTAGAAAATTGAATGGATATACTGTGTGTTTCCTTAATTATGTCTTGACGTTACTTGAAATGCTGTAGCAACTTTAGCATTTAAATGACTTTTGTCGGACATTTACGACGATAGTAATGAACACGTCGAATAATTTATGTGCACGATTGTAACTGTGTAAGCAGGCTTTAATAGGCAGGCGATGTTGCGAAGAAACACTTGTCGCATAGGTGTGATATGAATAAGTAACTGGTTTGGCGTTATCTTCGTATCCGCCACATGTTCGGCGGCGTAGCAGCTGACGCTGTTTATTATTGATTGGCCCGATAAAAACGCCGCGTAAACATTTACGTTGCGCTTACATCAGCTGATTAGATTAGATCAGGTCGAGACGAAACGAGCACCTCCTAATTTGGAACTGGCGTGCCTCTCAAATTTCGCCTTCGTCGCCGGAGAGCTTTAAAAGTCCAAAACGGGAACGAGGTGCAAAAAAAAAGAATCGCGTTAACCATGACATAATAATACTCTTCTTTTGCCTGCAGACGTAATTAGTAACCCAACCGCTAATGAAAGTCAATTAGCAACATTCCGTAGTGATCATATTTTCTATAATGTCTTATCTACGATTTATTTAGAGTTTAGACTTTAGACGATCGAAAAATCGGTTTTTGTTTTGGTTGTTCCGTTCTTTGATTATAGGTCGACACAGACACAGTGTGAGTATAAAGTTCGAAATAATCAGTAAATTGATTTTTAAGAAAATTCCAAAAGCAGGTCAATTTTTGAATTAAATTGCGCATTGCACCTGAATGTACAGAGTGTTACGGGTAAGAGTGATGGCGCCACTGACTTTTTTTTAAGAAACGACGAAGAACTATCGTTGAATTCGTAAAAGAAACGTTTATAATTTAGATCTTGGTTTCTCTAAATTCATCTCCATGATAAACATTGACCATTTGCCATACATGCATCGAGCAATTGAGGAAAAGGTTACATGAGCAAAAGACAGCTCTTCATTTTGGAAAACCTGCAAAAAAAAATCTTGTTGCCGTCACTTAATTTGCAAAGTTGTTGGTTGATTCAGAATTCGAAAACAATATGCCGCAGATTGGGGAAAAATATGACTGGGACTTTCAAGCAGTTACCAAAGATCTTTTGAGTACACCACAAAAGTTCAGGTTTTTAAAAATTTTTATTAACTCTTGCCATGGAATTTGGACGGCATGGCCTGCATCATGGAGTGCAATGACGTACTTTTTACTTAAGCGAAGACGCCGTCCCGTTTTCAAGGCAAGAGTTTATAAAAATCACTCGGTAGAAGATATTCTGCAAAAATTTAAGAACACGAGCCTAAAAATTCATTTCCTGTTTTCTCATTTGGACTATTTCCCAGAAAATCTTGCGGCGAGTGAGGAAGAAAGGTTCCTCCATCAAAATATAGAAAACAAAACAATATCAAGGTCGCCAAATATGAATTTAATTGGTCCTACTATGAAAGCAGCCTTAAGTCAATTAAATTTATGGTTCTGGTTCGCTTTTGAAAATAGCTTCATGATCAAAACCCAAAATAAACAAAAAAAAAATTAATACAAAGGTTTTGATATATTTTTTTAATTGTTAGTTTTGATCTTCGCATTGAAAAGGTAGGAGAGCTGAAGTGCTTTCGTAAATTGCTGCAATATCTTTAGCAAAGGTGTCGGAATCCTTTAATGGATATCTGGCAGACTTTAATAGAAATGTTTTGGTCCTTCAGAACTTTAGGAAAGATCCCTTTAATTGATATGTAAAATTTTGAGGTACTTTAAAAAACGATCAAATCCCTTAACCCCTTACCTAATAGAAAATTAAAATTCTATAAAAGGCAAAGAAGAATTATTAAATTACTCCATATTTTGAAAACGAATTGTTTTTTTTTTTTGGCAAAATGAGTTTACTATGCTAATATTCAATCGTGGCCATTAACATCGTTACCCTTGCATGCTAACCTCGTCCTGCAATGGAAACAATGGCTATCGTACTTTATCGTACGGCTATCGTCTCTCCAATCATATTGCCACTAAGGGTTACGTGTCCTTCGAACCGTAACGATTTACTTGGGCACCTCCGGGACACTGGTTTATTGTTTTCGAAATATTTTCGCACTTGTTTTCCATAGCGAAATAATCATAATTAAGAAAGTATAATTCTGTCAAACTCCTCTGTCTTCAATGAAATATTTTCGCACTTGCTTTCCATAGTGAAATAATCATAATTAAGAAAATATAATTCTGTCAAACTCCTCTGCCTTCAATATTTTCGCACTTGCTTTCCATAGTGAAATAATCATAATTAAGAAAGTATAATTCTGTCAAACTCCTCTGTCTTCTATGACTGCCAATAGGCAATTGTTCAAACCAGCAAACTGGACATCACCACTGACATTATTAAAGTCGGAATATTTTGAATTAATATTGTAAGCGATTGATTTCAATTTTTTATGCAGAATGTTATACTAATAACTAGCGATCAATATAAAAATGAATTAGAGTAGACGTTGGAATTTAATTGTATGCCTTGGATAACGTTATATTAAGGTCCGGTTTTTCATCTCCAGTTAACTTTATATGACGATTTATTCTCATAGTAACAATTATGATCACAATCATTGCTATGGGAATTAATCGCCAGATAAAGTTAATTCGAGATGAAAAAACTAGGCCTAATACTAATTGTCAATCAATTATGACATAAATAACTTGTATAACGTTACTCACACAGCTATTCATTGAGTTCAAAAGTATCTTGATGCAGCAGGCAGTGGTCATGTTATGCATGTCATTAAAAATTTTTAAAATAAAACTATGTAGAAACGTCAGTGATTGAAGGAAAGTTCGATGCACTAAATACACACATGCGTGTTTAGTTGCCTCGCCAACTCTAATTCATTTTTCATTTGATCACTCCTTACTTCAAGCACCTACTTCGAAAGTGAAAAAAGGTAATCGCATAAAAATGAATCCATTTCGTTCAAAATTAGGTGAACTGTTAGAAAAATATTTTGAAACTTCTTTTAATCCTGTCCACGAATAGTGGCATAACTACGAGAAGTAGGTTGTACTTGAGCGCATGCCTGGGCCCAGTACTCGTGAAGTTCTGGGGTTATATTAAATTTCCGCAGTCTGTAGAATAAAGAGGCGCCACATTCCAGTGATAAAGAGCAAGTAACCTCCAATATCGTTAAATAACAACAACGTTAAGTGAAATATTTTGACCAATCAGAACTTAGATACAGCGCAATATTATGTACTGATTAGTCAAAATTTGTTACTTAACGATTGTCGTTATTTAAGGATGTCGTTACGGAGTAAAGGCGTAATACTTTTTTTTTCAATAATGCTGTAGTAGTGATGTTCCTCTGCAATGAAATTAAAACGTCTACTCTAATTCATTTTTATGTTGATCGCTGGTTATTAGCATGTACTTTGCTTTATACATACCGTCCGGTGTGTCAAAAGCTGCACATTTTGTATATAAAGCTTCCTAAAGGTTCTAAAATTAAACCTAAAATAAAACCGGATAGGATGCAAAATATTTAAAAAAAAAAAACGTGGCTACGTGGCAACTGAAATTTGAGGTTTTCGAAGCAGATAATAGAAAATTTCTAGTAGGTGCTTCTATGGCGAAGTAGAAACTTCTATGTACTCTTGTACATACTTAATAGTATCTATAGGATGGGGATAGAAATACTATGCTAGTGTAGTAAGTATTTCACTTTCGAAGTAGGTGCTTGAAGTAAGGAGTGATCAAAGGAAAAATGAATTAGAGTTGGCGAGGCAACTAAACACGCATGTGTTTTAAGTGCATCGAACTTTCCTTCAATCACTCTGACGTTACTACATAGTTTTATTAAAAAAAAAATAAATAAATAAAGGAGATGCGTAACATGACCACTACCTGCTGCATCAAGATACTTTTGAACTCAATGAATAACTGCGTGAGTAACATTATACATGTTATAATTGATTGACAATTAGTATTAATATAACGTTATACAAGGCGCGCAATTAAATTCCAACGTCTAGCCTAATTCATTTTTATATTGATCGCTGGTTATTAGCATTTACTATGTTTTATACATACCATCCGGTGTGTCACAAGCTACACACATTTTGTATTTAAAGTTTTCCTAAAGGTCCTAAAATTAAACCTAAAATAAAACCAGATAGGCTGCAAAATATTAAGAAAAAAAAACAAATTTCTGAGCCGTTTTATTCAACTTTTTAAATCGCGTAAAACCTTGCATAAATATTACTTTACGATTATTTATTATTATTATTTATATTTATTAGAAGTAAAAGTTTTCAAGATCGCAATAAAAAAAATCGTAATATAATGTATAGGTCGATTCACCCTTTCAATCTCTTTTCAATTTATTTTGTAAAATTTTTTGACAACTGTTTGTTATATACTTCCACTGAACTAAGCCCTGACTCGGTGTTTACTAAGTAGTTGAATTAAAAACAAAGTCGATTTCTATTTTTCTGCTAAATAAATATGCGCTTTTCATATTGATGACTGATGAACGCGCACCCTTACGGAACGGACCGTGGCTACGCCATTGAAAAAAATGACAAACACATTAACTTATTGAACCGTCTTTTGCATAAAAAATTAAAATCAATCGCTTACAGTGTTGATTCAAAATATTCCAACTTTAATAATTGAATGGTGATTTCCAGTTTGCTTATTCGAACATTTTTTTTTCTTATACTTAAACTCCCACTACTGGTTCGCCCATTTTCGAAACACCCGATATATCCCAAGCTAAAAAAAAATATTTATTGTGTTTTTACTTTTGAGTAGGGTGTGCTGGGAGGAAATCGATATTAAATAAATAAAACAAAAATGGAATGCAACAAATGCCCAAACAAATTAACTTAATCCTTAAGGACAATCAAGTTCATGAGAAATATGTAAGGTTTTAGTTAAAAGAAATTTTTATTATACAGGAAATAAATTTGCCGTCCCCCCCCCCTGTCTAAATCAAAAAGCATTGGCTTAATACGAATAACCTTAATGGTATTTCGATTACATAAAAATTAGCGGAGAGGTGTAACCAAAATCTAGTCTTAAAGATCGTTTTTTTAGTGAAAGTCCCGTAACAAAACAAATATTTTAATGACGGGAAACTTGTCTTTGTTATGTTTGTTATTTATGTAACGAAAACCGGCAGTTTTTGGGTCGGACCGTTTGCCCATCTGTTTCATTTCGTCTCCTAAGCCGTTAATCGACCGTGAATCTAATAATTCGCTTTTTTCTAATCCAGCAGGCTCAGTGAAATCAGTGCACGTCATTTCTACTTGTCTCTATCAATTAATTACTTATTTAATCTGCAAATTAAACTTTTTGATGATATCAAAAACGAAACGCACTCTCAACTTCATTAGGCTCCAGCAATTAAAATTAATTTTTTTTTGGTATTCTTTAAAGACCACGCACACTGCAGATTTTTGATTGGCTGATAGTTTTTATACTGGATCTGTACGTTACGTTATTCAGCTATAATCGAGATGAAAAAATCTGTAGTGTGTGTGGGCGTCAATTTTTTTCCCTTTTTTTAATTTTGGAAAGGCTCCGCCGCAGACGTCGCGTCGCGGCGATGCGTAATTCGATGTCGTAACTCGGCGTCGCTTCTTACCACAGAGCTCGCCTGTCGGGGGCGCAGAATCCGGGGGGTATTAGATTGGCGTTGATCTCGACGATGTTCTGCTTGAACATGTCGTTCACGTCAAATCGAAATTCCATTTCGACTCGAAAACGGCGCGCACACGTCACTGGCGTCGCAAAATCACTCTTTCGGCATAATAGTCGCGCTTCAGGGGGAGAGAAATCGAGGGGGTTCGCGGAGGCGTGAAAAGAACGGGACAACTCACACGGTGTTTGACACAACACTGGCGTGTTTTGTTTTCGCCGTCGTCGTGGCCGTCGTCTACTTGGCGGCGAGCGTGACGCTTCTCCGTTAGCGTTTGAGAGAGGAAACTCGCTCGCGCTCGGTGGGCTGTGAAGACATGGGCGGCGGTATGGGAGGGTTAGTCGCACGAAATCACACTTTCACTTTATGGGCTAGGAGTTGTGAAAGACCCACATACAATATTATTGATTTATTCAATCCCGTTAGACTCTTTTCGTACTCTCTTGATTGCCGGTCTCATTTTTACGTGTATCGAAACAGCGTGATGATGACATAACACTGTTCTAGGCTCAGTACGAAACAAATATTCGAACATGCTTTTGGTTACATCGGCAGGGACTGTCACGAATTCAGAAACTCCCACGTTTGAAGTTGACGTTGATGCGCTTTGATCACAACTAAAGAACGGATTTTATGCAAATTGCATGTTCTATAATTGACGCATATATTAGGATATGATTAAAAATATGGACGAATTGAAACTTTTTCAGTTAATTGGCATTAATTAATTAATTAATTAATAAAAAATAAATGCAAGCAGGTGCAATGTCTTTTCTATGCCTCGATTGTACTTAATACTTTGAACTATATCTAACATAAGATAAACATTCTCATGATTATCAATACTCATCATATTTTTATGTTTTCTACAGCGGAGCAAAACAAACTCTGGTTCGCTGAAATTATAAACAACTCACACAGTTGCATTACATCATAGATTAAATTAATCCGAGCTATGCAACGCAAAAGTTGCATTTGCTCAACGATTTTATACTTTCACTTTTTTGTTATTAATGAGTTTTATTTACGTATTTAATTATTTTTTATTTAAATCCTCTCGTCTTCTTATATTATCAAAAGGAGTTTCTCAAGAATTGAATGAGTTGTTGTGATTGACGGTGACGGTACGCCACTGGTTAGTGTTCTATTGATCGTTCCAATTGGTCGGGGGAGTCCGGACCTGCGCCGTGATTGCCCGCACACATGTTCGGGATGTGGGTTCAGCAGAACCACTGACCATTAAGCATTAAATCATTCCATTCACCTTACCTTATTAATAACGCTTGCAATGGTGATTAAGTGCTGTACGGAGGATTTGTTTCGATTACATATCATGTTACGTCGCTGACTTGCCTTAAGGTCCAAAGCAATCGTCGCCATCGATATTTTAATCGAGGTCTTTTTGCTTTCTACTGTTTCCAGTAAAGTGATTTATAAAAACGACAATCCACTACGAAATATTTTTGGAAAAATCTTTAAGTTTGTTTCATCTGTATGAAGCATGACAAAAAATCTTTGGTGGAGAGGGAGGGTAGGCTTTTGTCAGTAGAAGGTCGTTGGATACCTTTAGATCTTCAAACCTTTAAAACTCTGATAAATAGATCTTTGGTGGAAATGGTTGGGTGTAAGAGAGGGTCGAGGGGATGAAAGATGAAGTCTTTCCCGTAATCAACCCTTCTTACTGGGGTAGCGGACTTTTAATATAAAATGAGGAAAATGATATTGCAAATTAATTACTCTGTCACCACCGATGGTTAAAAGGGCACCGAACCCTTATGCCTTTACTAACGTTAAACCTCATTTAATTATTTTGTAATTTTTATTTCGGAAGGCATGCGGATTCTTGGACTCAGAAGCTGTTTAAAGCAAAGAGAAGAAAAAGGAATAGAAAACGTGAAAATCTACTTTAAATAAAAAAAAGCTATATTAGGGACTACAATTAATTTATTGGTCTCGACAAATTATCATACCAGCTATTGGTGAACGAAAGGAGGACTCAGCAGCAGAGGACCTCGTAGATTTCCCTATGAGGGGGTTCTCGGGGATGACGTCCCAATAAGGGTTCTCTTCACTCTACCCCTTTACGGGAATACTCGGGGATTTCACAAATTTCACTAAATTTTCGGGGCTCATGCACAAACTTAATTTTGATTAATATTTTAGTTAATTTGAACGTTCGTCTACTTCGAAGGAAAAAGAAACGACCGAACTTTATGAAAGTTAGACGAGCATTAATTAATTTTCGAAATCCCTTTCTTCCGCGAGATCGTTTATGTAAACAAGCCCCTCCCGAGAGGTGTCTTGAGTTGCCTACATCAAGGTGCAAGTTGATCCAATTTCGACCGTTCTTGTACGTGTGGGCATCAACTCCGTTTTCACGCGTGAGATTTGCTGACGAAAGATTCATTTATTTTAGCGATATCTAAATGGCTCTTAAGAGGATGTTTAGACTAACTCGCCTGGGAACTTGTTTACGTTAAGAATAAGTTGAAAATTCCTTTGTACAACAAGTAATTTAATTTAATTGGATTTAGGACGAAAATTTTCGGCTGCTTACATGGGCTTGTAAGTAGCCAAACCAAAAGCGAGAATAATCATCCATGCGGTCTATTTGTCAAGCAAGCAGCAAAAATTCCTTTGTTCAATTAGAACAACAAGTAATTTAATTTAATTGGATTTAGGACAAGAATTTTCGGCTGCTTACATGGGCTTGTAAGTAGCCAAACCAAAAGCGAGAATAATCATCTATGCGGTCTATTTGCCAAGCGAGCAGCAACAAGACTGCCAAGAACTTTTAGTCGGGCCGCTTACAGTGCGTAAAGTTTTGGGGTGGGAAGATGAATCACATGTATTGGAAAGGTGGCGAATAGTAGGCCTAGAATTCAAACGAGTGTCTACCCGGGACAGACTCAGTACAACATAGAAGAGGTGTACGGAGGCGACTCCTTTGGTGGTCAAATATTAAAAATGAATTTAACATTGGAAAACTATAGCGCACTGTGTTAAATCCTTAAGAAAAGTCCTTGAATGGATTGTTGGTGATCTCTAAAAATATTTGAAAACAGTGTTAGGCTCTGTTTGGAATTCTAGTAGAAATGTTATCCATTAATAGATTGTGACTTTTAGAAGATTCTGCAACAGAGTGTTCGAGACCTTCAATAAAAATGTTGTGTTTTTCAGCAGACTCTTTAATAGAAGCGTTGATGTTCTTTAATAGATTGTTGCGGATCTTTAGTAAAAACGTTAAACATATTGGAAAACTTTAGTAAACAATGTTAGGCCCTTTAAGAGACTGGTGAGATTTTTTAATAGAAACTCTGTCCATGAATAGAGTGTGGCTTTTAGCAGATCTTTAAGAAAAATGTTGGTGTCCTTTAGTGGATTGTTTAATTTATCAGCAGCAGATATAAAAGTTGATGTTTTCCAAAAGATATGTTGTAAATCTTTAATGGAAATTTCACCGAAAAAATTCTCTCTTAACTGAAACCTTGAATCTCTTGACGCTTGTTTAATATATTTGTTTTTTTTAAATCACTTTCTTGTCACATATTCTTATAATTTCTGATTTTGTTTTTAAGTTTTTTGTATCTACTTGTAATTTTCAGAAATTCGCCAGATTCTTTTTGAAATAAATTCTATTACGATCAAGAAATTTTTGAAACAAGATTCTAAGTTGTCATCGTGTTTGTTTTTTTTTTCTTAATTTTTATAAAATCATAGTTCTTCAACTTACCGCCCTGCGATTTCGTGCTTTTTCTCACAACCAAAAAGCAATTTAACGATTTCTGTTTTGACTTTTGACAGCTTAAATGCTTTGGGTTAAAGCAATGCAGTAAAAGTGATTATTTTAAGGATAATATCAAACAAGAAATAGCATTCCTTCAGCTTAAATGCCATTTTTTTTTGATCGTCCATCGTATGTGCGATTTTTTTTTAAATTACTGTAAGGTGTACATGGTGTTCTATTTTAATAACATCAATTTCGGCTTTTTCCTTAAATTAAATTTTTTAAATTGAATTTTCACGCTTCAACTTAACGCTACTTGATAAAAAAATTTCTAGTCGCAATTAATATTAACATTTTTATAAAATTTCCGTTATTATTATTACTAAATTTAAAAAAAAAAACGTTGTTGGTTAAGTGAGAGACTTATTACTTAAAGAACTTAAAAATTAAAGTTATTTCAACATGATCCTGACGTCTGCAGGATGCTTGCAGTGTTACCCATTAGGAGGGTGTAGGCTTCTAGACTTTAAAACAGATTGTTGTATTCAACTGTTTATGTATGTAGATTCCTGAATTACGTCCCTTACGTTTAACACGAAGTAGGTAGCAATTTTAGTTTAAAAAAATCAATGACTGTACTTGTTAACTGTGACTCGGCTACTAGTTGTTAGGTGGGGCAGTCAGTATCGTCTTTGACTTTCCCTTCAAACGTTCCAATAAAATCTTTACACAAACAATAAATTAGTCCCAGGACAATTAGTTTTGTATTATTGTCATTCGGTTCACTTAAGCAGGGTGGCCCAAAGAAAACGAAACAGACTGAATATCCCCGAAAAAAATTTTTGTTTAAAAAAAGCAAAAACAGGTCGACTTATAATTCAAGGGGGACACTTTTTTATTCTGTATCCAACTATCATACGTCATCCCCCTCCCTTTTAGCTCTCTAACCAATAGAATTTAATTAGGGACTATACTGTGAGTGGCATATCATTGAAATGGTAATTTTGATATCTTAGCAGATATACAGTCTGTTTCGATTTCGTTGGGCCAGCCTGTATGTATTTATTTTTACTTTTCTTTCGTTCTTCATAACTAGCGGTGCGGAAATTTAAAATTAATTTGTTATTTGGAAAAAGGTAGATATTAATTTTCTCCTGCTAGGAAATGCTCAAGACATTAAAAGAAAAGTTCAATGAAAAGAGAAAATTTTATTTAAAAAAATTATTAATACAAATCTAAATAATGACTAAAATGAAATCACCTCCTTTGATTCCAATTCCAATTCCATTTTTCTAAGTCTGGTTAATTCCAAATGTTTTTAGTTTTCTTCAGAATCAGGGTGGGTATATCCAAAAAATGTTTCCTAATTAGGGAGTAAGACACTAAAGCAGACAGTAGTTTATAAATAATGATCTCTTACCACAATGAGTTTATATCCGTTGAAATACGTATTTCGACAGCTGCGGTGCCATCTTCAGCACACACATAAGTTCACAAGTTAAAAGCACTTCGTGAAATCTTTACTTGGTGTAAACCAGAGGATATTCTTCTCCCAAAATTTCCGTATTCCCACTGGAAATTTGGTGAGCCAAATTCATGTGAGTGAAATTTCAGCCTTCTTTTTTTTGTGAGCTTTCTAAACCTACTACAGTTAAGAATACCTTTGTTATTATATTAAACTCCATTAACTAACCCAAAGCATAGATTGCATAAAATATCAAAGCTACGATTAAATTTAAGCCGCAGTTTAAATATGACGCACAATGTACGTTATAACATTTATCATTCTAACTTAATTTGAATCCAGGTATAAATGTTTTGTGCAATCCAAACAAAATCATTTTTTAGTTAATTTTCTTAATTATTGACCCTGTCGTAGTTCTTTTGCTTTGAGGTTTTAAAATAATGACGTTATAGGTAATAAATTTATTGACGTTAAATTTAGTAACCCGTGATTTATATAAAACAAATGAATTCCGAATTCTTTTGTTTTTAAAAAGATTGGAAAATAGTAAAGACTACTTATACTGGTTATTTTGGAAAATAATTTCAATGAACCATACTCCTATATTTTTTAAAAGCTGAGAAATGTATTTAATAGTTTATGACACGACTTTAATTAATTAATTAAACAAATTATTTAATTGATAAAAATAAACCTTTTTTATATTACAATTAAAGTAGATTCTTGTTAAAAGCAATGTTCCTGTTTTAATTGATAAAAATGACTATTTTTTAAAAGTTCAAACCACGCTATTTGATAATAATATATACGTAGAATTAAATAATGATCCCACTGAAAATTTTCAGCGTAAAACTTTCAAAATTTTTAATAAGTTAGAAAAATCTATTGAAATTAGTAATAATATTGCTAAATCTCTTAAAGTACAGCATCCCACCTTTCCTAAATTATACTGCGTTCCAAAAATTCACAAATCTAACACACCTCTTCGTCCAATAGTTTCTACTATTGGTTCTCCTCTATATTTTTTATCAAAATTTGTTTCAAAAATTATTACTCAAGTTACTAGTAAATCAGAATATTTTATAAAAAATTATTTTGAATTTGTAAAAAAATTCAGGAACATAGATATACCAAATAACTGCATTATAATTTCCTTAGATGTTGTTTCTTTATTTACTAACGCTCCAAAAGAGTTAGCTTTAAAAAGCACTAATAATAGGTGGATAGAAATTAAAGATCTTGCAGACATTTTCAAAGATAATTTTTTAGAAATTGTTACTTTCTTATTTTGCGTTCAATGAAAAATTTTAGAGACAGATTTTCGGTACAGCAATGTGTTCTCCTTTATCTCCTTCTTTGTTATGCGCGAACTAGAAAAAGCTGTCATTAACTCTTTACTTTTCAATTTAACTTTATATTTTCGTTACGTAGATGAATGATATTTTATTGATTTTACATCCAGATCAAGTAGATTTAGTTTTAAGTAAATTTAACTCTTTCCATAATAGATTGCAATTTTCTGTAGAAAAAGAAATTAACAATTCACTAAGTTTCCTCGCTGTAAATTAATAACTAATTGGTCAGGTAGATATTGTAATGTTTTTAGGGTTCGTTTGTGATTTATTTTTAAAATAAAATACTTGGTAAGACTAATAACTAATTTATTAACGACACTTAACACTAATTTATTTATAACGCACTAAGACTAATTTATTTTTTACAAGCCGAGCGATTAAGCAGTAACTAAACTCTGCATCGAACTGACTAGTCTCAGACTTCGTACGCGTATTTATATGGAAGCATATTTTCCAGTAAGTTCGGTTCTGGAATATGTCGGAACGTTGGCGAATCGTGAGTCATGCATGACGCGTCGCTGAGTGCATCACACGTCGCAATTCGTTCGTCACAATATATTAATTTTCACTCGTATACATCCAAAAATTATAAATTTGCAACAATTATTTCCTTAACAGATGGAGCTATTTTACTTTCAGATAAACTTTTCATTTACGACAATTTAAATTTAATTAAGAAAACTCTTGTTCAAAATTCTTATCCAATAAATCTCATAAATAAAGCCAACAAAGAATGCATTACCTTACATTGAACCGCTATATAACACATCCAAACACATTTTCAAAAAACATAACTTAATTTTAGCTAGCAAATTTGTAAATAATTTAAGTAATATATTCTCAATTTTAAAAATCAAAACACCAAAATTAAAACAACCTTATCTGGTTTATGAAATTAAATGTTTACATTGTAATTCATGTTACAACGTTAAAAACACTCAACGCTTGTAGAACATTCTTTAGAAAGTAACCATAATTTAGATTTTGAAAATACTAATATTTTATATTGTGAGTCTAATATTTTCAAAAGACGTTTTATAGAAATGTGTAAAATTAAAATGTCATAGAACTCTGTTGATAAACGTACGGATTTTGCTAATTTAAATGACATATTTTGTAGCTTTCTAGACTCGTTAAGCAGGATATAGATCTGTCAATTTTAATATTAATTAAAACAAAGAAAAAACCAAAAAATAAAAATGATCGTTTTACTGTTTAGTTTGTTTATTTATTTTCACTCCTGACGAAGCTATCGATCGATAGTGAAACGTAGAGTGATAGTACCAATTTTAAGTGTCCGCTAAAATAATTTATTATACTTTCTTACATTATTTGAATTATTTAAATAAAAATTCAATTTCGGGTTAAAAAACTTCTGCTTTAATAAAACAGTCTCACAAATTTGCGTTTCACAAAATAACCAACAAAATCATAAACAATATATTTCTACACACTTTAATAATGCAAAGCAAAATTTTTTACGTGCACTTAAAAGTATTATGTTAGTGCAAAGAATGTTAAAAAAATTTCTATAAGGAATGGTTAATTTTATTGTATCGTATCGGCTTATCACAAAATGTATTATTAGATGAAAAATGATACTGTCCTTTTTTTTAACTTCACATAGGTAAACAAATAAAATGCAGAGTTAGATTTAACAAAATTTTCCCTCTTTTTGGTAGATGGTACGTTTACGCAAGTATTGTATTGTATTTATTCCTCTCAAAGACATTATATTACAATGTATGAGAAATGTCATAAAGAAATACAGCTGGTATGTAGAGACATATAAATGTAGACACTACATGTAGGCACTCCCTCTGTTTACAAAAAATGTGTAATTATTTCTCGGAGTTAAAATACTCACTGACAGTGTAGAAACTTTTATTTATGAGAAAAACTTTATGAGTTGATTTAAATTTCCTAAAAATCGGAATCTCTTTAATATAGGCCGGTAATTCATTAAAAATTTTTAAGCTTGTGTAAGTCAAGAAACTCTTGGCAATTTCAGTATGTGGTTTGACTAAATGAAAATGATCGTTAGATCTGGAATTGTGATTATGCAATGAATTATTGGTTAAGAAATTACTTTTGTTTTGATAAATAAAGGAGCACACCTCCAAGATATATACACATACAAGAGTTAACAAATTTAAATTTTTAAAAACATCGTGGCAGGATTGTGTGTGGGAAGTACCAGCAATTTTTTGTGTTATAAAAACACGATTATCAGAAGATAGTCCCCATAGGATTATTCCATAAGTTATTCTTGAGTGAAAACTGGCATAGTAAATCGTGAGAAGTTGCTGTGTTGTGAGAAATCTAATTTGAATTCCAGATAAGAGTTTAGGTTGGAACAATGAGTATTCCAGGACAAAGTTTCTTCAAGATAAATTCCTAAAAATTTAATTTCTTTTTCATGCTTTAAGGATATATTGTTAAAATTTATATTTAGATCGGATAGGATTCTATTTTGCTTATTATGAAACTGTACCTAGATAACAAGTTTTAGAAATGTTTAAATATAACTGATTTGAGTAAAACCATTCCATTATTTTTTTTAGTAGAGCATTGAATTTACTTTCTATGGGGATTTCTTGTATAAGAACGGAGGTGTCGTCTGCATATATAGTCACTTCATAATTTGAAAGAAATTGTGGTAAATGTTTGTAAACAAGATCAACAAAACCGGTCCAAGTATTGAGCCCTGAAGTACTCCAAAGTTGTTTAACATTTTTTTCGATCTAAGTCTGCTTTGTGTTCCATTCTTATCGGAATGAATTACTTCGACAAACTGTTTCCTATTACACAGAAAAGAAGAAAACCAGTCGGCTACAGCACCCCTTATGCCAATGTTGTTTAATTTTTCAATAAGAATATAATGATGGACACAATCAAATGCCCGACTGAGGTCACAAAAAATCCCAACCGGGCACCCCCCTGCGTCCAGACACTCTATGATTCTGTTACAAAAGGAATACGTTGCAATACAAGTAGATTTTGCCCGAAAGCTATGTTGGTTCTCATCGAGAATGTTATATTTATTTAGATAAGATATGAGTCTATTTAGCATAGCATATGCAAAGATTTTTGAGAAAACTGAAGTAAGGGATAGAGGTTGGTAATTATCCGTTAAATTAGCATCAAGTTTTTTTATGAATAGGACAGACCTGGTCTTTTTTGATGCTGAACAGAATTCCTTTCGAGTTCAAATTCCTCATACCATCGATAAATTGTAGCCAAGGAAGGTGCTTGTTCACTAAAAGCAGAATCTAAACTCGTTTTGCACTCATAAGCGCTTAAAATCATAATAAATTATGATTCGAAAATGCTCTCTAGTTAATTCCATTTTTTTACTTGTAGTAATACTTTAAAAAATTAGTAACTTGGGTTCTAACGAATGTAACTTCAACAACTAAACTTCAAATGAGAGATAAAGAGTTGCTCTAAATAACACTGTATGTTTTGTTTTTCACGGGCTATTAGATTTTCTTATTCTCAATAAATTTGGTTTTACCCTCGTATTAAGCGATTTCATTCTGAAATACTGACGACTTCCTGTTTAACGTTTGACAAAGTTGGTAACCCAGTGAGAGCTTCGCTCCCGGATAAATAAGCACGGACGATGTTCTGGAGTTTTTCCTTCATCTAATTCCGTATTTCATTTGTTTTAGTTCGAATTAATTCTTGAATTGCACTGCGCGATAAATTTTTTTCGCCGACTCAATTCTTAAATTCCTGCAATTTTTGCAGCTTGTTTTCCCCTCATATTACATTAGATTTTTATTTTTATTTCATTTAATTATTTTTCTAAATTCATTTATATTTCTCTCAATTTTTGCGTTTAAAGTAATAATATCTTGCAGATTATTGTAAAAAAGGTAAAAAAAATCCTTTTCATTAGTGATTCATCTTGAACTCTTCTTATGATTAGCAAGGAAGCAAATTTTAATTAATCAGCTCGGACTTGTAGGCGAGGTTCCGGTGCATATTCATGAGCGTAGTTTCGGGGCGGCGTTTACACGGACCACTATCTAAAAGCGTCCGGTCTGACAAAGCAAACCGCGAAGGAGAGCAGCACCGCGAAATGACCGATGGCCTCCGGTTGTCCGTCGGCGGTCACACAAATCATGCAAGCAGCACCATCTGTACACATCGCCCGGAACCCGGAAACCATACATCTGCATTTCAAACAGGACCACCCCCGGACCCACCGCCCCTGTTTCCTACACCACGCTGCACCACCGTAAATCTCCGGGCGCGAGGAAAAAAAATGTTCAAACAAATTCCAATTTGCTTTCGATTTTTCTTTGTTTAATTTGCTGAAAATCAAAACGACGCAACGCGACGTGGTAGATGGCGCAGTACCCTAACGTCTATCCTCATTATAATTTATGTTTGTGCATGATATTTCTTCAAATATTACGCGGTGCTTATGTTTAAATATTTATTGTCGCGGGAGAAATGGCCGGTCCTTTTCGCCTCCGGTCGCACAAAATGTAAATATGGGACGAAGCTTGTGGCCGACCTTACGATTTTTGTTTCAAGTTCAAATTCTCTTGCTAAAACTATTTGTATTTATGCAGTAAATAAAAATTGCAACAGGACCAAAAAAAAAAAAAGAAATAATTTAATAAAGAACTGAAACAAATAACGTGAATGCAGAAAGAATAAGAATAAGAATAAGAATTTTTGCACACATGTTACTTTGAGAGTGCTCCAGAGTAGTGAATCGAAAACGCTATAAAACTTGTTTTATTTTAGAATTCGATTTTTTTCTAATAAATAATCACGGTGATCCCAATTTTTTTTTGGATCCACCAGAACCGTTTCTAAAAAATCAATTATTAAAAGCTCTCTTCTGGCTTCTTCACCAGTGACACACTCGCCCTTTTTTTTCTCTCTTCTGAAAAGCAACACGTTAGTGATGAATAATTCGAACGATGCAAAATACGCAGGTCGAACGGAGAAAACTTGGGGCTCGGTAAATTTCTCCGGCGAGAGGCGTATTTCCGGGGAGTAGGCCCCGGACTTGATGAAGCCGTCGGAAGATTTGTGTGCCAGTCAAGTGTGCTGACGCGGGTCGGACGGCTGAATTATACAGAGGGCGGCGTGCATACTGCATGAGCGCCTAAACGCCACGGTTAACTTGACTTACCTTCGGCCCAGGTGACCACCGAGGCACCAGGTCCTAAGTCAACGGGGTTTCACCGACGCGCCCGGATTGTCGCAGGATTTCCCTCTTTTTTTCGTGCCTCGCGCGCTGATTACAAGCCGCGCGGCCAACTGAATAATGAAGAGAAAACACAATCAGGATACGCTATAATTTTTGCTCGGAGACGTTTCATGTTTTGAGCAGCGGAGAAATGTAAATTATGGACGGTTGGCATGTCGATTTGACGGATAAATACACGAATTACGTTCCCGTTCTCGTCAATTCTTAATAAGTCCTTCTGCGTTTTGTAACGGAGACTTTTGAGGGGCCGCTCGTTGACCGCCGGCCGTCACGAATCCCATCGTTTCCTGCGCCTTTGATGGACGGCAAATTATATGCGCCCCAGACGCTTTATTGTAAACCGCCGTAAATATGCATTTACTATACCGCGATTACCATGAACAAATAAGTTAAAAATAGGTTAAAACATAAAATTACACGCACACAGTGCACACTTTAAATCCTGGCGCCTTACAAAATTAATAAATTAGGCAACCAATTCTGCTTTTGAAATTCAGCTACGATCTTGTATGTATAAGTTAGATTTGGGTTCTAGGCAGACACAAAATTTGAAGATTTCCAATTTTTCTCACTAGACTCTACTTTTATTTATAGTTTACTTACTTTACTTACAATAATTCTCGCCTACAAATTGCACGTATGCTTGTAGTTTAGTGCGCGATGGTAAATCTGACGTGTGTTGGGATAAAATCGGAAGGGAGGAATCGTGCGGCGCGCCCTGAATTTCCAGATCAAATTCATCCCATTTCGGCAAACAGAACCGGCAGCACGCATGTAAATACATCAGCGCGAGCATTAAGCTCTGTTTAAGCTCCATCCAAACACTAGAGAGCAAAGCTCATAAGCTGAGCGGCTTAGCCGACCGAAAGCTAATCATAATCATGCTGTAATTAGTGCTGTTTCAGCATCGACTTACTAAAAACAACGCGGCGGCCGCTTTGCCGACGAACATCTCACCGCTTTGTACTTCCCCTCTCCACCGAGAAACAATGGCGTTAATTAAAAAAAAAATCATCGGTTTCTTCGATTTATGTTTGAAGTCGGAAATTAAAACGAGGCAAGTTATAAAGACGACGTTAATCATTAAAGTTGAAACAAAGTTTTCCTTGAAAATGGTTTTGTTTTTTTCTTAATGTTACACGTCCCTTAGGGGATTATTATTGAGAGTCGCATCCCTTGTAGAAAAACCTAAGGTCTTTGGTACTTTGGATATTGTACTTAAAATGCCATGAGGAAAGCGTAGAAGTAGAAAGGGAAAACCTACTTCTACCTGACCATCTTGGTACCCTAGTTATTATCTACTTGGTCAGTTTTTACACGAATTGATTTAGGCTGCAACATGACAACTTCAAACAAACTTCTGTCATCATGACTTTATCACTTTCTAATTTCAAGTCGCAATACCATAGCTGAGCGATATTCAAAAAGCTATCATTCAAACGAGACTGCACGATGATTCTTCGTAAATAAAATTTTCAATATATCAACACGCTCTATCGATATTACAGTTAAGACGTAAACCCTCACTAGTTACATCACTGAAGTTTTCAAAAGATTCGGTTTTTTCACTGTTTTAGTTTTCTATGTAGCCGAAGTTATTATCTGCAAGATTTACAACTACGTCAATATTTACAATTTTCTGATGAAACTACGTCATTAGTGATTTTGAGTATTACCAGTGTGGAGGCTCACGTTGCTTAGTGACCAGTAGAAACACGTCACGATGACAGACGACAAGAAACATCGCAATAACAAACGCCAAGAAACGTCACGCAAAGGCAGATAACAACAAACAGGATCGCAAACCTCATTTTGGGCGCTAAGACAACCACGGAACCAAACACAAAAAGTCTACTCCATAGATGAAAGATGAATTAGATGTCAAAGCCAACGTTGTATATGTGGAGCAACAAACTGCGCCTCACGCGGCCTGGGGGGAATTAAAATCAAAAATGGCGCGTAATTTGAAACTAATTCTACGGTAACTAAATTACATATGTTTTGTTCAAGAAATTAAATAATTTAGTACTTGAGCAACATTCTTGTATGCCTAAGATACTAAATAGTTTAGTTTCCTGAAATAAATATATTTACATGACGAACATTTTTATATATTCAAAAATAAGATAATTTAATGTCTTCAGCAATAAAATATTAAAGATATAGTTAAAATTATCTATATTTAATTATTTACAAATACAAGACAAATCATTACAAGATTCGGAAAAAAGTATACACATTTATCCTGGGCCCGATTTTCTAAGTTATAAATTTTTCCTTCTATTTCAACAGAATGACCTATAAAAACGATTTAAAAGTAAAGTATTCTAAAACTTACAATCATTTGAAAATATACCGGTAGTGGCCATAGTATTTATAGCAACTGCAGAAGTTCTGCTTATCGCTTGCGTGGATAAGGAAACCTTCATCTTCTTACTCGCTGATGGTTTAATATGATCGTCTCTCAAACTTGGAAGCAATCTTAACCTCCCATTTGATACGCCATATCCAAATCAGACCATTTTGCAGTTTTTTTAATTCCGTCAGTATAATATATCAAATTCTTTTCTAACAAATTGTTTCTTATGCCTTTGATTAAATGAGGTGGGTCAAATAAAGGTATAACTGTTTGCCCATCAACTTCAAAATAAAATTCTGAAATGTCCATTTCCAGGTTATTTTTTAATTTTTAACTTCTTGTCCTCATTAAAACCTGGTTTGATAGGTACCCTATTGGAAAATTTGATTAGAAGGTAATACAAAAACGTTGGATATGAATCGACAGGTAGCACCACTCTGTTTATACAATGCCAATGCAAGAGTTTTATCTGCATTTGTAAATGTTCGTCCTTTTGGTTTCTTGTTTCTATTTTCAATTTGGCATTCGAAAAATCTTTTATGTAAATTTTGAAAAGAATTTGTAGCGAGCAATTTCTCAGCCTTCTTTAGCCTCTGTTGAAAAGTCATCTTTGATTTTCGTAATTTATAATTATAAGCTTCTTTCCTGAGGTTTACAGTTTGACGATACATAACGTGTTTTCTTGGCGACAAACATTTCTTAGTTGTACATCCAATTGAAGCGAATAATTTAGATCTCGGTAATGGATCTGTAAAAATAAATGAATAAATTTTTAAAATTTAAACTGTATTTGCCCAACTTTTTTGGAAGATCATTTAATCTCATTATTATTTTTCTTAATTAAATTGTTTGATTTTTCGAAGGGAATCTATGTATTAAAATATGTACATAACGATTTATTTTTACTTACTTTTAGAAGAACAACTTGGTGAAACTAGAATATTGGAAGAGGTACCAGAGTATATCACTGGATGATGCTGCGCATATTTCAGGTGAAACACAAATACATTTACTTCCAAATGTTCGACATTTGTAGGCTTAATTGCTGAATAAGTGGACGAACTCGGTTTGATCTTTTCAACAACTACTCTTTGGAGATCTAAAAAATAATAAATATTAAAAAAAAATATTTATTGGAAATTTGTTTCCTTCACTTTTCAATAATCATATGTAGTAGGTCCAAGTATTGATTTGACGAGTGGAAATTATTTTTTAATATCTATTTTTAAAAATTATTCTTTACAAAAAAATCAGTCTTAAAAAACTTCATAAGCAATGCTTGAATTTAAATTTTGAACTAGTCTGATTAAAAAATTCAAATTTCTTAATTTTATGTTGCAGAATCAAATGAATATGTATATTATTGATTTTAGGCAAAAAATAAATTACTGTTCGAACAACTTCAGACACCACATATAATTCAAGTTTTTTGACTATATGGTATCCGATATATTCAAATTAAATTGAAATCAAGAGCAAATTTTTTTGATAAAAAAAAGAGTTTCGATAAAATTAACAATAAAAAGTTTCTTTGTTTGAAAAAGTTGTTGCTTTGTTTTCTACAACATTAAATTCAAAAACATGAAATTTTTAGAGACTCTATTTTTCATTACTTAAATTTGAATATGGTTTCTAATATTTTTCGAAAAGACGAATGTTTTTATACAGAATGCAATTGCGTAAAATCAATAATAAAAAGCTTCTTTGGTTGTTACTACAAATTCAGAAATTTGAATATCTCACACCCCTGTAGTCAAAAAACTTATTAACATAATAATTTCAATTTATAAAAATTTACATAAACTTTTGACATCAATTAAAAATATTATCTAAAATATCTATTTTATAATTTTATATATCTATTATATAATTATTAGAAGTTAATTTGAAAATCCCATATTAGGCGAAACCAAAGCCAAGATAAAGAAAACTTTAAAGTAAAACAAATTTGAACATAATGTAGGATTACCGCCAAAAAAAATCGGTACAAGGCTTAAAATTCATGAAATGTAACCCATGAAATTTTATATTTTCAAATGGATCATTCAGGTTTTGTGTAACTATTCGAAAATTAATTGTTTTCTAATTTATTTAAATGAGGTAGCATATGTCTCTTTCTACACATTATTGAAAACTAAAGAAAATACTATTACATTACAAATTTGTTGTATTGGTGTTTTGGGCGACAACGGTGCACTGCTGAAAGTGGTAGTAAAATTACATCATTTTTACATCAAAGTTCATGTTATTTTACTATTATTAAGTAATCATACATATAATTCTTTATAATATTAAAAATTCATTAAAAATAATATCGAATTTTAATGTAAAAATGATGTAATGTTACTACCATTTTTATCAGTGTACATACTTACAATAACTCATACAAAATTAAAGCTTACCTGGGATATGCTGTAATTTTTAAGAACTCTATTTGGACCAAAGTATATACTTTGTCGGGGATCATATTGATAAGTAATTATTAGCGCATAATTCAATCCATTTTTTAAAAAGAAACATGTTTTTCTTGGGACTGGGAAAACGACCCCCAACAAGTAACCACTGCACATTCAGAACCACCCATCTAAAAAATTATTTACATTTTTCGTTTTAAATGATATCACAAAGCTACAAGCTTGATAATGATATGCAAAAGAAATGTGCTGCTAGGAAATTTATTTCTTTAATACATTTGCAGGTCCTATGTTGAATTGATCCAGTAAATTTGGTAAAAAACTATGTAAAATCATACCTATAATCACTTGTCAAAAATTGCGTGTAGCTTTGTGTAACAATGCCCATATATTTTTTAGAGAAGAAATCTTACCTTGTAATCCAGACAAATAAAACGCTGTACACAACAGAAAAGCTGAAACGTTTTTCAAAAACATAAAATCATAAGCTCTGAAATTTCTCTTTCAACTCACAAATCAACAGAAACTTAGTAATCAAGAAAACAGAAAAATTAAATAGAGTAAGTGAACACAAATCCGCACATCAATTAATAATAAATTCAAGGAAAAACTGAATTGACAGTTTCACTTCTGACTGCCGCTTTAAATAAAAATTTGAATAAAAAAGTAACCATAGCAAATTACAAAACGTGCAAGCATTACAGATTACTTTAAGTTTCTAATATAGTGTCATCTAACGGCCTGGGGTGAATTATAAATGCGTTTGAAACCATGGCATCTTAACATAAACATCTATGTATACTCTTTAATCTATGGTCTACTCTCTGACAAATAGGACGAAACTTTGAACAACGCTAATTCGAGAAGCAAAGAAACCCATAACACAGATTTATCTAACCCTCCCCCCACAAAATAAGGGTATAAAAGGCAAAATGCGTGTCGTTCAAGTCGGTATTTACTAGTGCTGTAATAGTCTGGTGGTACTCATCCATTGGTGCTGCAATAGTCTGGCATACACTAGGCACACAGAAGCGTTTTCGATTCGCTTTGCATTCAGTGTATTTGTATATTCTTTTAACCTTATTTAAACACAAGTTGAAGAGACTCTGAGTACGATCACTCGAAAATGCTATAACTACGTCTACATTACGAAACGTTTTAGAAAATGTGCCCAACTTTATGCAAAAAATAACAGTACAAGACGAGTAGAGATGGAGACGCTCCATGTCCAAGGAGGGAATAATGTGGGATTACTACCACTACTCCTACTAAAGTTAGGAGACATCTTTAACAATCTAGAAAGTAGATGAAATGTTAGTCACACATATGCATTTGTACATGTTTAAATGTCATGTGTCCATTGTAGTATTTTGTAAAGCGTCTTCGTCTACCTTCCTCCGAATGTGTTGTGGGTGTGTTTTCGTTTATATAATTTTATTTAATATTATAACTTTTAACAATAAAATAGATAAATGAATGAACAATATAAAAATTGATAAATAGCTTTGTGTGCGACACTCTTCTCCCTTGGCCACTTATGGTCTGGGCTACTGGAGGTCCAAGTCTCGTGGTAACGGATTTTGAACACGGAGTTGACGTAGAAAATCTTGTAAGGAGGGTCTTACTCGGTTTCAGGGAAAAGAAGTTAAAATAAAAATAAAAACTGATAAAAATTTCAATGTTACTGCCAAATTTCAGGATGACATCAACTTTCTTTTTCCCACCCTTCTTACTGGGGTAGCGTGAATAGTAGGAGTTAAGTAAGCATATTATAAATTTTGTACTTGATAACTGAATTTACAGAAAACCTTTAGGGTAGTCAATTTCGCTGCCACCACCGAATTTTTAAGGGAAATTCGGGCCCTTATTTGCTTACTTAACTCGTATCAGGCCGTTACTATTCTTCGGAGTTTCTTAGGTTCTTCCAGGCTGGAACTGTGCAAGACGCCACATATCGCAATAAATAAAAAAGAACTACTGTGTACTCAGAATAGGATATATTGAGTTTTGGCATATAATAGAATTTACAAAATTCCCTACCTTATCTGGAGAGAGATGAGAAGGACTGCAGCAGTAGAGAGCCTCTTCGAACTTTCAAGGGGGCCGTGATTTATTCCTTCCGGGATCTAGGGCACTCACTCACGGGCGATTTATTTATTTATTTATTTCATTATTTAAGAACAAGGAAAAAACACTAATTTCTAAGTAGATCAAAAATGGAAAGAAGCACGAACGTCCGCCTTCGCTCGGGGCTAAGCGAACATTAATTAATTTAAGGTTTGCATTTTCACTCGGCCTTATCTATCCCAAGACCAAAATCAACAGTTCTCACACTGGTAATTTGAGCCGCTGGCAGATATGATTCTTTTAACTCTTATCTTATGCCATTTATAGGGATGTTTTGGCTACGCGCCTGGGAACTGTTTACGTTACGGCCGAGTTTGAATTCCTTTCGTTGCGTTTCTTTGCAGTTTAATTTAATTTTGATTAATTTAAAAAACGGAAAAAACTGCAAATTTTCCGGGTGTTTACAATCTTAGGATATCTTGCTTCTGCTTGAGTTCACCTTCTTCTCTTGCTTTGACGACTTCTATGGTGGTGCGTAGTTTAGTCTCAGGATATCTTGCTTCTGCTTGGGTTCACCTTCTTCTCTTGTTCACCAGTAGGTTTTGACGACTTCTATGGTTGTGCGTAGTTTGATATTGTTTGTACTAGATAGGAGACGTGTGTAGATACTATCGACAATGAGTTCACAAGTAATGCACGGGAGTCTTGTGGTAACAGATGTTGAACACGGGGTCGACGTAGAAAAAATCTCAGGATATCTTGCTTCTGTTTGAGTTCATCTTCTTCTCTTGCTCAGCGGTAGGCTTTGATGACTTCTATGGTTTGCCTAGTTTGATATTGCTTGCTCACGATAGGAGGTGTGTGTAGATGCTACCGACAATGAGTTGACAAGTAAAGCACAGGAGTCTTGTGGTAACGGATGTTGAACACGGCGTTGACGTAGAGAAAATCTCAGGATATCTTGCTTCTGCTTGGGTTCACCTTCTTCTCTTGCTCACCGGTAGGCTTTAATGACTTCTATGGTTGTACGTAGTGTGATATTGCTTGCCCTCGATAGGAGGTATGTGTAGATGCTACCGGCAATGAGTTACAGGTAATGCACGGGAGTCTTGTGGTAACGGATGTTGAACACGGGGTTGACGTAGAGAAAATCTCAGGATATCTTGCTTCTGTTTGAGTTCATCTTCTTTTCTTGCTCAGTAGTAGGCTTTGATGACTTCTATGGTTTGTATTGCTTACTCACGATAGGAGGTGTTTGTAGATGCTACCGACAATGAGTTTACAAGTAAAGCACAGGAGTCTTGTGGTAACGGATGTTGAACACGGCGTTGACGTAGAGAAAATCTCAGGATACCTTGCTTCTGCTTGGGTTCACCTTCTTCTCTTGCTCACCGGTAGGTTTTGATGTCTATGGTTGTGCGTAGTCTGATATTGCTTGCCCATAATGGGAGGTGTGTGTAGATGTTCCCGACAATAAGTTCACAAGTAATACACGATGGTTTGAATGTGCTTCCGACACTTCAGTGTACGGAAGAGCGTGTGCGCGGTTCCAGACAATTATTTGCAACGGGAGGCTTCGGATGTGCTTCCGACAGTTCGGTGCATGGAAAGGTTATATGAGAAGTAATGCACGGGAGGTTTTGGTGAGTGTTCCTGACACTTGCGTGCGCGGTATCAACTGAAGCTAAAACGGTCCGTGCTCTCGTTTTGTAGGGCTTTTTCCGTAGCAGGAATAATGTAACTCTGCTTCATTGGTGTAAGGGTGCAAACGAATCATAGCATTTCATTCGTCGGGGGCAGTCTTTTTGTGTTGCTTATTTGCGGGCCTAAAATTTGTTTATTTGCGTCGATCGTTGCTTTGTTAAAAAATGTCTACGCCCGTTTTTGACTTTCTCTCACTGTCTGACGTTGTCAATCTGACGTTTCTCGTTGCCTCTCAAATTGATGTTTCTGACATTTGGACAGTTTGCAGCGTAAAGAAATTCAAGAAGAATATGCTGCTGGGATTACAACAACCTGGGCTCAGGGTGAACACCATGAAAAAATCTGCCGCCATCAGTGACATTGGCTGTGAAAACCAATGACTTCCAAGAGTGAAGCTTGTCATATACATACAGTCTTCTACCTTTTTATACCTTTTCGCACAGTGACCTTTCTTGTTGCTAATTTCATTATTGTACTAGTACCACCAATACTTCTCATTAGTAATCCATCTATATACATTTTCTTCCTTCTACTTTTCATGCAGAGATTTTTTTTGTGGAAATACCCACATTTCCACAAGGGCTTTCGATAATTTAACTTGTTATCCTTAATCCTTCCTTTTCTATTACAATCTCAACAACACTTCTTATTCCTTAACCTAACAAAGTGTGATGATTTTTACACAAAACTTCTGACCCGATTGTAATTTTTATATCTTCATTACAGGGAGTATATTTTCTCGGTTTCCAGTTGTTTAATCTCCTTAACACTTAAGTTTGCCCAAGCTCCTTAACATTCTAAGAATTTTGGCATTTAAGTTTGTGTAAACTGCAATTAAAAATTATTAAAATGATGTTGGCTGTA
Organism: Serrognathus titanus; assembly: GCA_039766575.1. Taxonomy (NCBI): domain Eukaryota; kingdom Metazoa; phylum Arthropoda; class Insecta; order Coleoptera; family Lucanidae; genus Serrognathus; species Serrognathus titanus. The sequence continues at coordinate 16,219,969 of CM077911.1, read as the reverse complement.
ATATAGAGAAACAAATAAAATAGATGATATTCGAAATTATACGAAGCCTCTGTAAGTCCTACATGCCTACAAATGGAAGACCAAAAGCAATAAAAGACGCAATGAACATCCTTTATAAGCGGCGCGCAATAACAATATAAATTCTTGGGGGCCGACAATTTGTTATTAAATTAAAAATTGAATGTTATAGTGCGCTGAAAAATTAACGCGGCAAAATAAAAATAATTTAGTGCAGTTGAAAAGCAGGACTTGGGCTTCTTGCGGGGTAATATAGCAAGGCAGTAACATCAATATTCAAGGAGGAGCCGGCAGCGGGCATCAAATTTATGGGGCCATGTTTATAGACTCGCGGGACAACTGCCGTGGCCATTCCTTTCTTTCATTCCGGCCTAGCTTTATGTTTCCGCCGGACGTGCCGAAGGAAAGGGGAAGAGCGAGCGCTCTTGAGGAAATGGACTTTTATTCACCTCCTTTCGCGTTTTAACACTTTATTGCGCGCCCGCCGACGACGCCAAAACGCTAACGTTCGTGTCAAGAATTGCATTCCAGCGTTGTCGAACATTAATTCTTTCAGGAGATGCAGTACTGAACAAAAGGAGTCGCTGCTGGTTAAAAAAAAGTTGTTCAAATTAGCCTGGCGTGAAAGCCCATTAAGAAAATTTAATAAATTTTCACGCCTGCTTCAATTAGTTTTTGCGATTTTTTAATGTTCTTAAAAGCTTCTTAACTTATGCTTCCTATCCTATATTGTTGTCATTTACTTTTTTCGATTTCAATTCCTCACTCTTGTTGATTTCATTCGTGTCTTGGTCTTTTATTATCGTTAAAAAAGGTGTTACGGTTACGTTCTATGTTGGTTCAAAATGGCGTACTCCTGAAGACTTCCTCCGGTAAACGCGCCGACGAACAATAACACTTATACTGCAAATTGGAAGCTATTGAAAAATCTCATTTGGCCCCGTAGATACGTAGGTCGCCGATGAAGTCGGAATTGGCGGGGCGGCGAGCGCGTCATTTCCGGAAACTGCAAATAGTTCCGGCGGCGAGTTGTGCGCATTGCATTGTGGTCGAGCTCCAGGGAAATCAACGCTGCTGCCGTCTGCCGAACGAATCTTCACTTGTTACTGCAGAGGCCGACCCTGGCTGTTTATATCTCCCGGCCGGGGTGGCCCCGGCTAAGACGGCTTGTCTGTCTTAGGATAACGATTTTAGAAAAAGAAAACAGAAGTCTGCTGAACGCATTTTTATAGTAAACGCAGTTTGAATATGGAAGAAAGTGCTAGGAGTGATTTGCAACAAAAAAAAAACAAAGTTTAGAAACGAACTATGTTACCTTGTTAATTAAAATTGCAAAACTATTTGCTAGAATCCTGGAGGAGAAAATAAGACAAAACTTTGCAAAATACAGAATTTATTCCAAGACTAATTGCGAAAAGGACCTTAGAAGAAGAAAGAGAAGAAAGAAAGGATGATATTTGTAAAAATATCGAAGAAGTAATGAATACCAATAAATTTAATGGAAGAAACGCCAGGAATTTGTTAGAACGAACTGCGATTTCTCCAGAAACGTCCGCAACGACGAAAGGAGTAAAACTAGGATGCATATTAAATCCAATTGTGTTCGAGGAAACAAAAGAGATGAAACAAAACACAAAATACAACATTGGAAGAGAGATTCGAAAAATTGCTCAAACCCTCCCCACGTCTTACATCAGTGAAGGGAGGCAGGGGTTAGCAATACATAGATAGTTTACTATATAGTTTACTGGAATGGCTAGCTTCCTAGGCAGTCGGTCATCTTGGCCAGCTGTTTAGTTGTTTCAATTAAGTCCTCCACTTAGTCCCTCAGAACTGTTCTTAGCCAATTTTATCATCTAGATTTATTTGGAAGTTCCAAGTATGTAGATATATTAAAAATTTTGTTGCAAATCGATTTTGATTGCAGTGGATCCCTCGAGTATCCTCTGTACAGCTGTTTTGGCCCTATTTCGGCCCTATTTGGGGCCTCATTATGTAGGTATAGTTGCTTAACTAATTGATATGTCTGTTTAATAAAAACTATTATTTATTATTAGAGAGATGCCAGTTAGCTAGGCAACCATACTTACACATTTGAAACGTCTAACATGAGGAAATTTATAAAAAAATTGTTTATCAATCTGGATTGTTGATCAATGTTCCTTTGACCTTTCCTATTTTCATACGTTTTATCAGATTACCATTTTGTATTTTGAAACTGACAAGCATGTTGTTTCTTCTTACATTTTTAGTTATTTTTATTTTTCTTTATTTCCTTGCTTTCTAAAAGCTTGTTTTGCAATTATTATTCGGTTTAGGTTTTTTCCCCAATTGTGAGTTTTGACGATGATGTTAGATTTCTGTGTGCTTGACCCACCGCTTTCAAACTTTGAAGAACTTTTTCAGTTTTCTGAAATTGACTCTAGATAGCGGAGCCACAATACCCAATCACACAAAACAAAAAACAAATTCAAAATTATTTTATACAGAGAGGAAACGGCATTCTGTACAATAATTAGAGTAGTTGGTAGTTACTAACAACTATTTGGCGATTAAATTGGTTTTGCTTGCCGAATTATCATTAATACTGGATACAGGAAGAGAAATAGAAACGTTGGAACTTTATCAAGATCACACTATGGCATCATTCGAATGCCAATTCTGCCAATGCGTTAACATAAGATTGTATGCTAATAGAAGTTTACAAGTTGAATCAGGATGTATGTATATCACAGATGTGTTCCTAAACGAATACAATTGTTTTCCGGTCACGGAAACTAATTCCGCGCGATCGCTTTTCAACAAAGATTTGTTTGTAATTTGTAATTTGGAACACACTTTATATCGCATCGTAGGTTTCCGCGGGTGTTGTATGTTTTTCCGGGTCTTCCTCCGCGTAGGGTTCTCAAACGAAACGTCGTCAAGACAAAACGGTTAATATCCTCATTTCATTACCCATGACTGACTATGTATGACTATGACTATGACTATGCCGGAATATATATATTTTTACTTTTGTGGTCTTTGACATTTCTAAAAATGTTTGTTTTAATAATTTCATCCATCACCAGGAGATATAGTAGGGGACTGAGCACACCGACTTGCTTGACTCTCTTTCCAGTGACAAACTCTTCTGTGCATTCACTGTCAAGTTCGATAATATTACGTGTCGTTCTGTAGATGCTTTCAATGGCTGGAATTAGGTTTCAGCTGACTTTCTTTTTCGTTAGAACGTTCCAAATTAATTTCATCGGCAGCCTGTCAAAATCTTTTTTGTAAATCTGATCTTCAGTGCTTCTACCGCTACAGGGTATGCTCTGTTTCTAGTCTAAGTCGTTTTTTCAATGAAGCAATGAAATGCCTCGGTAATTTTTGCATTCTTTTTTATCGCCCTTCTTATGAATAGGCACTATGGTAGCAATTTCCCAGTCCTCTGGTACCTTTTTGTGCTGCCAGGCCAAGTAGCCTATTTTTGCGTTTTTCGTTTAAATGTTTTACCATTTCCGGGCTCAGCATATCTATTCCTCCAGCTTTACCGACTTTTACTGAAGTCATTGCTTCATCAAGCTCCGTTGCTGTGATCGTGTCCGCTTGCTCATCAGCTTTATGTACGTTCTGTTTTCCTTTGATACTCCCAGAAGTTCTTCAAAATATTCCCTCCAGCGATTTTTTATCTTAATTTTGTCTGTCAAAATAACGCCATCTTTCGCTTTGATGTGTTTTAAATTTGTTTATTCTGGATAAGGCATACTCCTTAGATTTTTTACTACTTTGTAGAGTGCAACCTATTTTAGGCAATAAGTCGTGGGTTGTTTAATGAGCGCCACCAATTTTGTAAAATAAAAAAAATATATATATATCCAACCCAAAATGGGAAATGATTGGAAATAATAATAATTGTTGAAGTTGCAAAAAAAAATATCAAAGTAGTTCTGTATTAAATAAAACAAATATTGTAGTGAAGATAACATGAAGAGCAATACCAATTAAAATTAAAAAAAATCAAAACTATATTTGATTTAAAAAAAAAATATCCTCAGTAAAGCTTTACCTCGGCTAACAAGCCAGAATTCCCAAATTATTTTAAAGGTTAATAAAAATAAAATTTGACAGTATTAAAAAAAATTACTTAAACCACTAACAATTCACAGAGAAAATATCAAAAACTGAAATTATTGATATAATAAAGCACGTATAATTAAATGTAAGTATATAGGCAATTGATTGAATAAAATAAAAAAACTTCAACGAAGATCCGGACTGATACTGCATATTATTAATTATTATCCTCATTGATGTTGATGCTTAGGAGCACCAAAAAAAAATAATAACAAAAAAAAAGGAATGGACACCTCACCGTTGAACTAGCTGAGTATATCTGGTGTATTTCTTCTTTTTTTTTTCTTTTAACCATCGACTAAGTATTCACGGTTCCATTTCTTCTTCGATAGAAGGACCTCAGGCGAAATATTTACGGCCCGTGATTGAAATTTGAAACCGTCAAACGAGAGGAAAAATGAATTCGCCTTCAAGTATACAAAAAAAAAAAACGTGTTGCTCCAAGAACACGTGCAGGTATCGGTATTTAGTGCCAATAAGAACTAGCCTCCGTTAAAAGACTCTAATTAAAAGAAAATCAAGTGAATACTTAAACAAAATAAAAAAGAAATTCTTACCCTGAAAATTTCCAGGAGTCTCCGAAAACACAAACGAAAATTAAATTCTGACTGACCAGAACACCTGACGGCCAGCCCCGAAAAAGACCGGACTTGCTCTCCGCGTTCGAAACTACTTTTTTCGAGAAATGATTGTGGGAAGATGACACAAAGAATGTGCCACAAAGATTGCCTAGCTAAGGGGCGTTTGATTTTCTTCAGAGAATTAGAAAATGGTAATTTTTAAATGTTACAAGAATAGCTTCCGGTTCCTGTTTTCCTTGTCTATCATTTTCCCATGCTTGGCTTTTAGCATGTTTTACCATTTATTTAACTTCACACCTCAGTTTCTTACAAGTGTCCTAATTTGCTTGTTTATAAGTAGTGTCGTTGAGATAAGTTTTCCATGCTTTCTTCTTCTCTGCCACTTTAATTTTAATGTCTTCCGACCACCACACCGTCTGCTTTCTGTTTGGATCAGTTTTTCTTTTCCAAACACAAATTCAACTGCTCCTCTTAGCGCATGTTTAAATTCTTCTCAGGCACATTGACTACTGTTTTTGTCCACACCTACTGAAGGTTTCCTTTTTTGCTGTTGGTAGAGTTTTCTTATAGCTTTTAATTTTTTTCTAAAACTGCTCTAGTCTCTAATTTTTTAGGATTGTCACCTGTTCCTAAATTTTTTGTATAAGCTGCCAGAAGATAGTCGCTATTAATCTCACTACCTTTCTTCACACGCACATCACAAAAGTTGTCTTGGTTTACAATAATTGATAGTTCGTTTCTACTTTCTTCCACTCTCGTAAATTTATGAATGTTCTTGTGCTTGAACATTGTGTTGGAAATTTATTGATCATGCACAGTTCAAGTAATCTTTTTCCATTTCTGCTTTCTGTTGTTTCGCCATGTTTGCCCATCACTTTGTTGTAGCTAACCAGATTGTTGCCCACTTTAGCATTGAGATCACTTAGTAATACAGTGTTCTCTACAGGTGTTCCTATCTCTATTCGGGGATGTTCATAAAACTTGTTTATGTCTAGTAGTTTTTCATTTTCGTTTGGGGCGTAGACTACAATAATGCGGAATTTGTGTCCAACTTAATTTTTTATGTTTAATGTTAGTATTCTTTCAGATACGTAGCTCCAATGTTTATGCATTAACAATGCTACGTCTGCTTTGGCTCTTTCTTTTAAATCAACTCCATTGTAGAAAAGACTGTCCGTTTCCTAGGACGGTAGTACCTTGTTCTTTCTTTTTGGTCTCCGTTAGTGCTAAAAAAATTTTCTTTCTTCAAATTCAACTCAAATTTCCATTTTTTTGCCCGTAATCCCCCGTACGTTCCACGTTCCAAATGATAACCTACTCTTGTCCTTGTTCGTTGCTATGTCAGTTTTATTCTTGGTTTTTGGTGTGATTGTTAGTTTTTTGACGATAAGTTCATTTGATTGTTTATTACAAGGTTATCTTGTAATGAATTATCTCAAACGGACACTGAAAACTGGCACAAATGCTCAACGTTTCACTATCACTGACGAAGCTATCAAGCGATAGTGAAACGTTGAGCATTTGTGCCATTTTTCAGTGTCCGTTCGAGATAATTCATTACATAATTTCACCGTTCACGGTTGTTTCGTTCCAAACTCAAGATGACACCATTGATCGTGAGCTTCTGATAGCTGATTTTTGTTACACTTCCTTTCTGCATTTCTTGCCTTGATCTGGCTCGAATGAGAGCTTGTATGCGGCGATCTTCTTGTGTTAAATCATCATCAATAAATATTTTCGTGCCTTTTAGCTTTGTTTTAGTTGTCATCACTTTTTAGGCAGTTCCAGTGTTAGTTCGCGAGCTGTTAGGTAGTGCGCCGCGAAACCTGACACGAGTTAGTGCGGGAGTGAAAAGGGCAATCAGTCGAAAGTGTGTGAAAAAGAGACCCGAATAGAAATAGTAGTTCTAATGTAAATGTCATCTCATGCATTACAATTTTCCTAAATCGGGATCCATTTGTCTAAAGAAATGCATGAGGTAACATCATAGTTTGTTTTGTTTATTTTCCTTGTCTTGGTAGAAAAAGTTGACTGTTCGTCAACTTTTTCTTTTAGTAAGGGGAAAGGGATGTAAGGACCCGGAAAAATGCTTAGAGAATTTATAAAATTAATTTATCTCTCATTTTATTTTAATCATTTCATTATCAGCTCTGGTTGTTCTTAGAAAGAAGCCGGATGCTCGTATCGCTTTTATGAGCTTCGGATGCGATTTCAAATCAATCTTATCAGGTTTGATTCAGCAAAAGGTAAATCACGCCACAAAGCGTCTCTGCCCTTGAATGAGCGACATGGGTAAAAATCAGTAAAAACGAGACGTTTACGCCATCTCGTATTGAATAAGTTCCGCTTAGAAGCTACTGTGGGGACCGTCTGAATTTAAATTCTTGCTGATCTCACAGAATTTCCCTCCTCAATTTTTCATAATAGTTCCAACAAGAAGTTGGAGGAGAAAGATCCAACAAACCCAAAATAAGTAAGTCTGAGGGTAAAAAGGTCCAAAATTCAAATCAAGTCGAAATAGAGCGGGAAGAACGATTGCTGGCTAACTTTTGGCTAAGACTGGAAACGCTACTAACAAAGCAGTCGCTTCTTGTGTCTCGATTTGGTTTGGAAAAGTTTTGGTTAAAAGGGTGGTAAAGTTTAAGAAAGGGAGTTCAGAGAAGTCAGAATTTGAGACTTCCAATCTCTTTTAATTTTCACTGTAAAAGATTTCTATTTTAGAAATCTCGTGTTCTGGTTGAGAACTGTTTTGACCTCAAAATATAATCCACCCCTTTCTCCCATACTGATCAGGTTCTTACAGTTTGTCTTCGCAATTTTCCAATTTTCTTTTAGTATGGGTCCTTGTTTCCTTGCTTCAATATAATCAACTCGTTTTAGATTTACATTTACTGCTAATTTTTGATTTAACAGATCATTTTGCTTTGCATTTTCCTTGTTGCAGCTTAGGTCCTTAACTATAATGTTCTTTTTCCTTTTTTGTTTTTCTAGACGTTCTAATACCTTTTCCTCGAGCACTTTAATTTTGATGTGCAGATTATTATTTTCTTCTTTTAGAGTTCTGACTTAATCTAGTTTATTTTTCATGTCCTTGAAGTCATTTGTTATTGTATTTGATTGTCTTATCATTGCGTTTGTCTGTGTTATCAGGTTAGATATCATTTTCTTCAGTTCGACAAAGTCGTTATCTGGTTCAGCCTGGAGAATGGATGGTTTTCTTACTTCTCATAAACCCAGTTTGGTCATCACCGATTCTCCTTCTTTTACCATCATTCCAGGAAGAGTCGCTCTCGCAATCTTCGTGAGCTTCCGACGTATTCACTTTCGTTATTTACATTTATCTTGTACGTGTACGCAGGACTAGATTTATATAGTCTTTGTAACCCAAGAGCTCCGATTAGTTGCAACAAAAAGTTAACAAGCTAAATCAGGTTGTACGTATCGCGCACGTGTTCCTAAACGGATACAGGCGTTTTCCAATCACGGGAAGATCTGTCGAACTGCGCCGCGCGATCGCTTTGCGACAGCGATTTGTTTTTCATTTCTTTTCTATTTAAAATAAACAAATTCCTATATAGAATACTGGACTGGATTCTTACATTAACAAGAGATTAACCGGCATATCATTTCATAAGAGAGGACACAATAGACATGATTCTTATTCTCCTTTTTTAAATGTTTATATTTAGTATCTATCTTTTATTAAGTTTATTAAATAATAGCGTTGGATTTATAGAGTCATTATTGCACACATGTTCTCGAAGGGTTACAGGTGTTTTCCGGTTACCAGAGGGCGAACTGACTCCGAAATTGATCATTGTGTCGTTTCTTATAGATTTCCGGTCAAAATAGATTAAAAACTTCCCGTCTCTGATCGTCAGTTATCTCCTTGCATTGCCTTTTGTCTTTAGAAGTGTCACATTTTTGGAGTCTAGGGCGCTGGGTTAGTGTCTCACATTAATTTCCACTTTTTTTCCTTCCTTTGTATTTTTTTTCCTACATTCCACTTGCTTGGATCTCTCATTCGATTTTCTTTTTGCCTTTCCTTCTGATTTTCTTAGCAACTTTGATAGTACTTTCGAGGGGTGAACTTTAAATGTAATTTTTCAAAAATTATTATTCAATTAAAACAATGACCGCCTTGTTACATACAAGGCGGACGCAATGTTCTTCATCCGTCCGTTCATATTTTACCCGGTTTTCTTTTCGCATCGCCGCCATGAATGTTTAACGAGGGCGTCATGAAATTGCACGCGTTTCAGGCAATTCCGGCAGGATGAGTGGTCAAGCGCCCTGAAACCGTAATATCTCGAGCCGGCCGTAAACAAGCTCGCCTTTATAACGCCCTTAATTTAACGATACCACTTCAAATTATTGTTATTATATTTTATGTGTCTACTCCGGACCACACATAAAATATATTCCGCTTGGTGGCGCCGGCGGCGTTATGTACGTCCATCCGTTTTAACTACCGGCCGAGCCGAGTTTCGCCCCCCATTAATATTAACAGTTTTTTTTTTTTCGTTTTTTTAATTCATCGCCCGCCGCTAATTTCTGAAATGAGATAATGGGGGGGTTGCTTCTATTGAGATGACGGATTATTAGCGAATCCCCATGCACCGCCGAGCGGAGTGCATTATCGGGCTTAGATCATTGTACGGGTATTAAACACCCGTTATTATGAATGCGCCTTTGAGCCTTTCGCATTGTGTCATCCTCGCCCTATTCTGATTTTGTACGAGCACTCTGTACGTACGCCCTGTCTGTCTGCACGTATAGTTTTTTACACGAGCAGGTAACAATTGTTTGGCGTAGTCAGGTCGAATTCAAGTCTTTTTTAATAGAACAAACGTTGACAGTCGATAGAAGATGATGAAAAACTATAGAACTGTAATTACAATGCGCTATAATAAGAACAATCGAATTTTTTTGCCTTTAATCCGCCCTGTGTTGGTTACTCATCGTCAATTGTTAAATTGTTTGTGTCTGCACTTTACTACTCATGGATGAATGTCTCCTGGAGAAACTATTCTGATTTATCGAAAAAAGAATGATTACCTCGATGCCTACTTACGGAAGCATTCGATGGTCAAGTCTAACGTGGAAATTAATTACGCTTAAGTATTTATGAAGGCACAGAATCAAATATCATAACATTTGTGGTCTCGTCTTGCCGGAAATAGTTCGGCGAACTGTAAAGTTCGCTTCCGGTTCCGGGAAGAAAGCTCGACGATGTTGTGTGGAAAACACGCGAACTCGTACACGTATTTTTCTTCAAAAAAAAAAAAAAAAAACGCGCTACTTCTGCTCTAAGTCTAATAAAAAGGGAGAGAAAACGAGATCTACGAGTAAGCCGAATAAATCTCGTAAAACAGACGACTGTAATCTAATACAGCAAAGCTCATAACCCATGAATAGGAATAACATTGATCCAAAAACGATTACAGCTGCCAGAAATGAGCATCAATGGAGCCCCGTGGGGGCCTCGCTCCTGGGGGGCGGGCACCCCTCCTCGAAACAAGACGGACGCAAAGATGAGCATTTTTCGCTGGCGGAATTAGGAACGCTTCGCAGCTCACAGAATCAAATATGGATGGCCGTAACGGCGCTCTCCGGACGCTTGTCAATAACCGTGGAATATTCACGTCCTCTTAATAAAATTGCATGCGAGGCTCGGGCTGTTTATAGGCTGTTTAATAGTGGAGTAAAACAGTTGCATTTGACGGGCGGCATTCGCTTCTTGCGACTGTTGCGAACGACTGCGTTTGTTTCTGACAACATCAATCAAAGGTGAGGGGGCTAAATTACGGTTAGAATTTCAAAGTATGAATTTTGCACGAGTCGGTTTTAGAAAGAGAGGAACACGACGTCTCACTTATTGAAAACATTATCTAAACCTTACGTTCAACTAAAGTCACACTTTAATTAGAAAAATCTTATATATTATCTATTAGAAAAATCTATCATTAGATATTTATTAATTTTAATATTAATAATAAACTCAGAAGTTAGAATTTAAACAAATTAAAACTGAGGCTAGGGAGTTATAAAATTGAACCTGTGATCGTCGGGCAAATTTATTAAAAAATAATTGAAGCATCCAACTTTAATTACTATCAAAAGTATTGGCAATTATTAAGTAATTACTAAGTTAGTTCCATGCATAGATTGGCAACAATTAAAAAGAGTAGTACTCATTATAATTGCTTTGCTATGGTTTCTCAATTAAACAGAAAATGTAAATTTTTCGTTAACTTTGTTTTTGATTAAAGCCACCACTGTATTTTTCACAAAGAGGAAGAAGGTAGAATTGCGTCACTAATTCGTCTTTAGTCGACGTTTCGTCTTTTTCGTTACTGAAGAACTTCTTCAGGGCCGCCTCCTTTATCCAAATGACTAATTCCCTCGTCTTATAGTGTAAGTTGGTTGTCATCTCAGTGTTTATCTTTGCCGGTGTTAATTTGTATGCTTTGGCACGTTCTTGTTCCTTCTCTTGTATTTTTAATAGCCGTTCTTACACAATAAATAGCAACGGGCTCAGTCTGCCCCCTGTTTCATCTCTCTTTTTATGTTGAAAGCACAAAAAAATCGACGAGGCAATCGACAATTCTCTAACGAAGTTTGAGATAATGAAATCGCTAACGGAAAAAATCTGTATGAAGGGTCGTAATATCAATTGAATTACAAGAAGTCGAAGAAAGCTCGAATCATTAACTACAAAGTACGACAAAAGAGATTACCAAATATACAAAAAGCAGATAATAAAGACTAACAAGAAAACAAAAGAATAAACCATAATTTTTCGACAATGTAGAACTAAAAAAAAAAAAAAAATCAGCGTAAAAATAGAAGTATGCGATGAACAAGGAAAGTGGACTAGCGCTTTTGGGCAAATCGTTAGAAAATCAATCGTAAACAAAAATCGAAAACATAAACAAGCAAAAACAGAAACCACACGAAATGTTTAAGTTTGGAACCGGAAATCATCGCTTGTCTTCAGCTTCCTTTTTGTTTACAAAAAGAAAGAAGAAATGGTTGAGGTACGAAGAAACAAATGAAATACTGATTTGTTTGATTTTCGCCGATTTTTTAACTTACAAAAAGAAACAAAAGAAAGCAAGAGTTGATTTTTATAGATTTCCCGTCGGAAACCGTCAATGGAAACAATCAAATGAAGGATTGATTTATTTAATTTTTAAAAGGAAATTCGTCGATTTATTTTGCTTACAAAAAAGAGAAACAAAAAATAATGACGAAAAACGAAGGAACAAAGGAAAACGCGATTTGATTTTTAAAAGCTTCCCGCCGGAAACGTCAATTTTTACTTGCAATAGGAAGGAACAAAGAAAAACTTTTCGAAGACGTCCCGTGGAAAATCACCAACAAGTAATAATGAACGAAACAAAAGAAAGCTCAACTCGATTTTCAAAAGCTTCCCGTCGGAAATCCTCGTCTCTCTTACTAGCTTGCGAAAAGAAACAAGAAATAACAATGAAATAGAAAGAAATAAATGAAAGCTTGGTTTATTTGATTTTGAAACGCTTTCAAAAAGAAACAAAAACAAATGAAATACAAAGAAACAAATGAAAGTATGACTTATTTAATTTTCAAAGGCAACCCCTTGGAAAAACGCCGATTTTATTGCTTACAACAAGAAACAAAAAAATAATGAAATTAATAAAAACAAATGAAAGCTTGATTTATTTGATTTTCAAAATTCTTGAAACAATGTCGATGTTTTTAGCTTACAAAAAGAAACAAGAAAGTAATAATAAAACACAAAGAAACAAAAGAAAGCTTTACTTGATTTTCAAAGGATTCCCGTTGAGATATTTTTGCTCATGATGGAAACAAACAAATGAAAGTTTCATTTAATAATGAAATAGAAAGAAACAAAAGGAAGCTCAGCTTGATTTTTAAAAGTTTTCCGTCGAAAATCGTCGATCTTTGTGTTTTCAAAAAATAACAAAAAAAATCACAAGAGAACTAAATGGCGCCATCTAAGTACATTGTCAGCAACTGAAATCTTTTAAGCGCCATCTAAGTACATTGTCAGCAACTGAAATCATTTAAGCGCCATCTAAGTACATTCTCCGCAACTGAAATCATTTAAGCGCCAAATTTAAAATTTCCGCGCAATTAAGAAAAAATCTCATTGAATACCCTCACTCAAGGTCAACAAAAAAAATGGGGAAACATTTAAAAAAAATTGGAATTTTGAGAATCGAAATTCGAGAATGTCAAAGTCAAGATCAACCCAACCCAAGGCGAAAAATTTTGAAAAAAATGTCGAAACTCAAGGTCAACTCAAAAACATTGAAAAAAAATAGGGAAAATATTTAAAATTTTACAATATAGAGGCCGACGGCTCGGGAAGGTCAAAAGTCAATGTCAACGTAAAAAAAATGAAAAAATTGGGGAAAACATTTATGAATAAATTTAGAAAAGGTCAAAGACCAAGGTCAACCCAAAGCAAATTGCAATAAATGGAGAATAATTAAAAGAATATATAAAAATTCGAGATTCGAGGTTTAAAAATATCAAGTATCAAGGCGAAAATATGTAAAAAAATTATAAATTTTTAAAAAATAGAATTTTGAAAGGAAGATTTCGAAAAGGTCACAGGTCAAGGTCAACGCAAAATTTTTTTAAATGAGAAAATATTTTTAAAAGGTATAATTTCGAGAGCAACGTTTCGACAACGTCAAAGGCCAAGGTAAAAAAAAATTGCAAAAAATGGGGAGAAATAAAAAAATGTATGGAATTTCGCGATTCGAGGTTCGAAAATTTCAAATTTCAAGCAAAAAAAATCCATAACAGTTGTAAATATAAAAAAAAAATTAAAAAAAATTTTGAAAAGAAGTCAAAGGTCAATATCAACCAAAAAAAATTTTTTTTAAAACGTCCAATTTCGAGAGCAACATTTCGAATCAAATCAATCAAAAAAAAATGCAAAAATGGGGGGAAATTAAAACAATATATAGAATTCCGTGATTCGAGGTTCGAAAATTTTGAATTTCAAGCAAGAAAGTCCATAAGAATTGTAAACATAAGAAAAAAATTGAGAACAAGTAGAATTTCGTAAGCAAGAGTTCCAAAAAGGTCAAAGGTCAAGGTCAACAAAAAAAAATACAGCAAAAAATAGGGGTAAATTAAGAAAAAATAAATAGAATTTCGCGATTCGAGATCAGAGAATTTCAAATTTCAAACCAAGAAAATCTTAAAGAAATGTAAATGTGAGAAAAAAAAAAATAGAATTTCGAGAGCAAGAGTTGAAAATGGTCAAAGGTCAAGGTCAACCCAAAAAAATATACACGAAAAAACAAATGAGAGCTTGATTTTCAAAATCTTCGGGACGAAAATCGTCTGTTTTTTCATTTGTTCTCAGCTTCTCTTTTATTTACACAGATTCTTCCTATTTCGATGTCTCCCAGCAAACAACAGTCTTTTGTTTTTTGTTCACGCAATCTCTGCATTTCGTCGTTATTCTTTTGTTTCTTCTTAACTGATTTATTTTTTTGTTATTGTACTGGCGTCTCTATTTATTTAAGTTTAAATTAAAAATTTATGAGGAAATTGTTTTCATGTCATTTCTTTAAAATATTTGTCAAGTTAATATTTGTCAGTTATTTTTTTTTATACCAAATAACTTATTTTTATTGATTATCAGTTAATTTGTTGTGAAGAGATTAGTTTTAAAATTATTTGCTGCATTTGCCTGATAGCGTTTTCGATTGATTGCTTCAGAGAACTTTCAGAAATCTCCATCCAGTATTATTACGTGAAGTCAAAATAAGATGAGAATACTCCGAGGGTGTTCTAGAGCAGTCAATCGAAAACTATATCAATTTTAATTTCTTTTGAGCACTGAAGTTTGAAAGCAGCGCCGACACTCAACGCCTGCGCGTTGTTTGCAGCTCTTTCAAGGGTTCGAACGAACTAACTGGTCTCTTTCCTTCAATTAGTGTTATTCCTTTCACCACATTGCCATGTATTTTTTTTTGGATTTTTTATTTCTCCAAATTTCACGTTTTAAACAGGAACGATTTGCTTGTGACATCACTTATACGCACAACTGAGCGCGGCTATTCGTTACACAGCTACGTAAAGTTTAACTTTCATTCAATTTGACACGTTTTACATTGTTTGTTGATTATCCGTGTATTTACATTATAATCGAAGTAGGATTTGTGAAGGGTCAAAGTGATAATTTACCGAATAGGAGAAATGACGTCACGCCGCTCGGAAACTATTGTCACAAACGCAACTCTGAACTGTTATAATTTAGCGTTTTTTAAAGATATTTTAATAAGTCTCTCACAGTTTTACATCAGCTTGCTTTATTTTCTTTCTAAACAAAAAATAGTAGACTTCTCCTTTCCGGAAAACCGGAAGTCACCCCCAGAATAGGAGTTCGTTGAAATTGATTCATTAGTGTTGATCATCCGCAAAGGAGAAATGTTGATGATATAGTAAATAAAAGCATGCAGATTACGAGGTTGAATTATCAAAAGCTGGTGCTTCACATTCTAACAGATCGCCGCACCGCCCACCGGATGATGTCCTAAACGAGCCGACATGCTCCCGAAATGGTTTTTCGATGCTCCGGTGTGATTAGTTTGTCCGCCATGACACTGACAGCACACCCGTCCATCATTCAACCGGACGCGCTCCATTTCTGCGAAAAAAGCGCGCGCGGAATTGGCCCGGGCGTTTTCGAACTGTCACTCAAAAAGCAAAATTTTTAAAGCCTGAAATAGAACGGGAAAAATAGAAAATTTGCGTTCATCGCTGTTGCGCAGAAACAGACTTCAGATGCGAATTCAGCGTCTTCGATTCCTCGATTTCTTGTTAATGCCGTCGAAATTTCCTTTTTCAAACTAAAAAGAAATTTTTTTAATGCCAGAAATAGTTGGGCAACGAAAAGGGGGAGTCGCTTGCTTGAAAGTTTAATGCGCCAAAGCCAAGCAGAACAAAGTCAGTCGCGACTTAATAAGGCCGAAATTCATCAGCATTGCTTAATCCTAGATCACGGCGGCGTTTAGTCCGGATTAGCGAGCTGGATCAGGCGCGCTCCTTCGTTCGGCGCGCCGTTATTATTATTATTATTATTATTACTTGGGCGAGGCGCGCCCCGAATTTCCGCGCCCGAAATTCGATTTACGTATTCACTTAGCGGTTGCGTTCGTTGTTATGTCGTTATTATTATTTGTAAGCGGTGGAGATTAGCGTGAATAAAAGATGGGCCTTTGAAAACGAAATTTTCAAGGAAGAGGAACGTTTTGAATTATTTTGAATTCGACCGGGCTCGATAATTTTCGGCGGTGAATAATTGATGGGCCGTCACGGGCTTGGCGGAGCTCGTTGTTTTTATGCGCCCGATGCGAATTTTGCAAAACAAAATCCGGCTGACATAAAAGCTCGCCGGCGTCCACTTGGCGTGTGACAGCTTGACGTGCCGAGGCCAGAGCCGGGCCCCATACATTATGCATTTGCGGAGTTCGAGTCAATCACGGACCGCTGACGGACGCCCCGATAGACTGTGAATTCGTAGAGTTTCGCCCTCACCCTCCCTGCAACCTTCCAGAAGACGCAGAGCGTCTCGACAAACAATTAACAACTACCGAAGAAGTCATTCATCGATGATTGGATGGAGAAAACTTTGCAGACTGAGCTATCATCCATCACATCTTGTTTAAGAACATCGAAGAAACAAGCACAGATAAAAAATCGAGTGAGTATAGAAACGGATTTATCGCTGCACATTTGTAAAGGCCCGAACAAGTGATCAATACAATTAGAAGTTCAATTCGAAGGGAGAAGAAACGGCATTCTGTACCATACTTAAGTTTTTGTTCATTTTTGAATTCTAAGTGAAAACTTAACTTATAGTCTCCTTCCGGGGTGGGTGTTCCCTAATTATCTCGCGTCGATAGCTATTAATGCCGCCAAATATTTAACTTAATGGCCACTTGACTGTTTGGTCTGACTGATTTCCTTCGCACCAGCTTATCGCTTGGGAATGTTTATTTAAATTTTTCTTTCTTTTCGTGCGAAATTCGATAAGACTTGATGAGTTGTTACTACAGTTGTAAATGATAGTAAGTTGAGAATTCGTGTACCTATTCTTGGTTTTCAGAAAACGTAAAGACGGTCCTGAAATCGAAACCTATCAGTGCATGTTTCCCCATGAATAAATAAGCAACAAAATCAGAGGAAGGCGTAATTAAAGCGAGCAACCAAAAAAAAAAAGGGGGGCGGCGGTCGAAAACGAGTGCAGCGGAGGTGATTCGAAAAGCGAGAGAAAAAAAATTGAACCGAAGGCGAAGCACATGACATTTCACGAACTGCTTTCGCCGCCGCCTGACTTTCCGCCTTAATCTAGAATGCATGATTCCCGGCTGAGCCGGGCCGTGAATAAGTAACGCCACAATAAACCATGCAAGTGGGAATACGTTAATTTCTTAATTTACTAGTTAAGTTGTTCGCCGCCATGAATAACAAACGAGCAAAGAAATATTGCTTTATGAATTGCGCGCTGAACGCGTTTCAAATTTGATTAAGTTTTTTAGGGCGCCGTTCTTGCGCGATCGTTAGAATTTAATTACGCGTCCGCGTCCGCGAGAACGAATTAAAAATATTCGTTCTTTTGCGTCGAGGGGGCCGTGGGGGGCGGTGGAACGTCTTCGTAAAGGTATTTTTCTTTTTTTTTGCCGCCGAGAATATTAATTAAGAAAGGGGGCGGAATGAAACAGTTTCAGGCGAGTTTCAGTATTGCAACATTTAATTTTTCTGCATACTTAAAATTGGAGAGAGAACAGAATCATGTTTAGGGGGTGAATTGCCTAGGGTCATTGTAAAAACTCTAATACAATGCGATCAATAAAGGCAAGAAGATTTTAGGTCCAAGTTACGTCAATCGTATAACCCGAAGTTGTTCATTAGTATTCTTTTTATATTTATGTATTTACTTCGTTCTTATACAAAGTGATTTTAAATCAATCAACTTCACTTTGTGTAGTGAGAGATGCCTTTAAATTAATTTAGGATTGTTTGTAGCAGCAAGTTTCAAATGTCGATTAAGACTTCCGTGGTCGGTGAACTTGTAATTTCGAAAACCTGAACAATCCGTCCGTCCAAAAGCTGGCAAACGAATGCCGGTAAAATCAGAGCGGGTCCTCGTGAATACTGCATTAAACTAACAGAACTAGATGTAACTCGCAGCGAAACTGAAACATTTCGTAACAAGTTCCATTCTGCGGTGCGTTGAGGGAATTCCCGTTATTACGGCCCCGCATAATCTATAGACCCTGTCGGAAGGGTTGTAGCTCCGCGTTATGATTGCCACCGTTAATATTTAATCGAGTAATTAATGCAAGAAATTACCTATTATATGTATGATTCGAGCGGCTCGAATTATTGTGAAATATGACTGCCGGTTACCGGAGGAGAGAAACGCCGTAGTTATCGTTCGTATGCATTATGTAACCCCTTTCGAATTAGAGACAGGGCCAGGGGGGCGGGGCGGGCGGAAGGAGGGTTTCACGAAAAACGTCTTTCCAATTATAATAATCTTGAGCGAAAACGCAATCACTGTAATACCTGGGTTTACCATTAAAAAGAAAAATTATAAATTAGTGAAAAAGGAAAGCTAATCAAATAGCTGCTGTAAAATCACTTGTTAGCTGAAAGAAACAGCAATAACCAACTAGTTAACTAATTTTATTTTTTCTTGCAAATAAGCTATTAATTTAGCAGAGAAATAAACCCTGTAATATACAGAAAGTTTCAGCTTCTTATCACTAGGGGGAGATGGAGGTGAATTCTACAACAAGCTTCAACTACTTGCCGTCAGTTGAAGTGCTAAGCTAAGCTTTTAGCGAAGAAATTAACCACATAATGTATGGTAACTTTTAGCTACTCGTCACCAGGTGGAATACATGATTTCCTTAATAATGAAAGGTGCTATATTAAAAGGAATCGTACTCCTGATGAGGAAGTTCTAATAAGATGGGGAAGGACGTGACTTGCTACAATGATCAAACTAGTAGACTAGTAAAGTTTACTTTGCAACAGGGTTGGCAGAACTGATATAATATCTAGCGAATTGCCTCGTTCCCATTTGAATCCATAGTTTGAACATTTCCACTCATTTAAGATCACTCACGACATCGTATGCCACTTTCTTCCGCAACAGAGTGAGTTATAATTTGCTTCATGAAGATGAATCTATTGTCGCGAAGGGGACAGCTGTATATAATATATTGTAATTATTGCCCGGCGCCTCCACCACTGTAGCGCCTGTTCTTGAAGGTAGCGGCGATGCCTTTAAAAAGGCTCAGCGGTATAGACATTAACAGGACCAAAGAGACGAGAAGAAAAGGAAGAAGAGTCGAACTTTCCGTTCTCCGGAGTCTGCATGGAATCCATTTAGAGGTCCTGTCAACGATTTAATGTCAAAAACCTGGTGAATACGCTCAATGGCGATCTTGTTACGTAATGTGACTTTACCTTCTATACACAAATCAGCTTTATCAACCTTGCTTTTCGGTTAATAATTCTGGATGTAGCAAAGAAACAAACCATGCAACATATATAAAGTCTCGTTTACTCTCCACTAGAGCGCAAGCTTCGAGTATTCGCCATCAGATGACATTCTGTTTATTTTCACACTGAATAAGTTAAACTTCTAGCGAAAAAACGTCACGAAGGTTGTTATTAAGGAGATAGCTGCATATAATATATTGTAATTATTGCTCAGCGCCTCCACCACTGTAACGCCCGCTCCTGAAGGTAGCGGCGATGCCTTTAAAAAGATGAGAGGTAGCTCAGCGGTATGGACGCCGTTTACATTAACAGGATCAAAGAGACGAGAAGAAAAGGAAGAAGAGTCGAACTTACTGGTCTCTGGTGTCTTCAAGGAATCCATTTAGAGGTTCTGTCAACGATTTAATGTCAAAAACCTGGTGAATACGCTCAATGGATCTTGTTACGTAATGTGACTTTACCTTCTCTACACAAATCAGCCTTATCAACCATGTTTTTCAGTTAACAATTCTGGTTGTAGCAAAGAAACGAGCCATGCAACATATATAAAGTCTCGTTTACTCTCCACTAGGGCGCAAGCTTCGAATATTCGCCATCAGATGACATTCTGTTTATTTTCACATTAAACAAGTTAAGCTTCTAGCAAAGAAACTAACCATGCAATATAAAGTGAGTTTCAGTTAATCGCGGCATAATTTGTTTACCATGACTTACTAAGTTTAAAGGTTACACATTATGGCCTAATTAATGGGCCACTATGAGATAATTTTAACTATTTTGATCCGTTTTTCTACTTAAACCCATTTGAAATAATCACAGCTGCGTAGATCAATAAAGGGCTAGCGGCTAATCACGTTCTTAATTCAAAGACATTTCTCCTTGTTGAAGATGGAGCCACGTTACCATCTTCAGAGAAGTGGTTGTTATGAAACAGCGCGTAGTCTGTTCAAGAGTAGAATCTTATACAAGAGTACAACATATTTAGAAATTATTATTCAAAATGTACTAAATTCGAATAACACGGTAACTATGGCAGCGACGGAAGTTCAATGCAAAAGTGTACAGAAGGAACCACCCTAATTACAAATTTCGTAGAACAGGCTTTCTTCAAATGCGATCGGCCGGATGAAGTGCTAATCCTTTATTAATCTAGGCGGCCGTGGAAATAATATATCATCTGCAAACTTGTTGCAGGAGATGGGGCCAGGAGGTTGCTCCATCTTAACGAAAGAGAAAAATAACTGGTGTGGGTTAAGAACGAAAAGAGAAAATTAAGAACGAAAAGAGAAAAATAACTGGTGTGGGTTCAAACTACTATTACAATTTGAGGAGTGTAGTTTACCTTCCCACAAATAAGTCATTCATTTAGTATAGGAACACACCATGCAATATACATATAGAAAGTTTTAGCTACTCTCTACTAGGGGGCTGGCTTATACAGCAAGCTTCAGCTACTCGTCACCAGATTGAATACATAACTTGTTTAACAGAGAAATATGTTATACTGTATGTAATCAAGCACGTGGAAACGAAGCACCGATAAGAGGGAAAAGAACTTACCTGCTGTTAGAAGAGCAATTGGTTTGAGTGAAACTACTATTACAACTTGGGGGAGCGCAATTTACTTATTTACAAACAAGTCATTCACTTAGTTTAGAAACAAACCATGTAATATATACATAGAGTTACAGCTACTCTCCACTAGGGGACTGACTTATACAGCAAGCTTCAGCTACTCGTTGCTAGATGTAATACTTGTTTAACAGAGAAATATGCTATAATGTATGTAAACAAGCATGTGGAAGCGAAGCACTAAGAAGAGGGGAAAGAATGTTTAAAAATCACTCACCCGATGTTCGAAGAGCAATTGGTTTATAATTTGGGGGAGCACAGTTTACTTTTCTATAAATAAGTCATTCACTTAGTATAGAAACAAACCATGTAATTATACATATAGAAAGTTTCAACTACTCTCTACTAGGGGGCTGTCTTATATAGCAAGCTTCAGCTACTCGCCACCAATTGAAATGCGGTTTATTTCCAGGCTAAATGAATTAAGCATAGAAACTAACGATGCAATGTGTAGTAGGTTTTAGCTACTCCTTACCAGATGGAATACGTAATTTGTTTAATATAATGGAGAAATCTACTATGTCAAGCACCTGGAAACGAAGCACCGATAAAAGGGAAAACACTGTGTTTGCAATTTTGAAGTAAAACAACTTTATCGCTATAATTTTCTTGTGGTATTGCGTATTAAAGTGATTTTTATAGACGTTCAGTTGTTTATTAACAAACAGCACGGTAGGTCACAAGTTATTGCATGAAAGTCCTTCACGATGTATTTTTTCTACTGTTTATTCTGCAAACAAATTATAAAATACACAGTAGCTAAAGTTGGTGAAGTAATCGATAAATATGAAAAAGGTGGCATAGAAGACAAAGACTTAATCTACTTCCCAAAATCATACCTGTGTCAAAGAGTTAGAGGTTTTGATTTAGAGTTCGTATGGTGGAAACTGCCAGAAAGTTATAAAAAAGACGAAGTTTTACAAAATTATCGAATATGTCAAGAGCATTGGAGTCCAACCGGTTATAACGTGGATGAAATAGATGGTCCTCCTCCACGCAAGAAGAACTGCCGGATGTGTATGTATATGTCTTAAATTTTATATTTCATCTGTTAAACAATAAAATTTAATATTAAGGAAGTAGTTGATTTATTGGTTTAATAAAAAAAAGCAGAAGCGCACATTTTTATAATCGGAAGATAATCTCGAAACAAATTTCAAGCGATTTGTTGACAAAAAAGATTAAGGGCCGTTTGACAAATTCATCCGAAGAGAGTAAGTAGTCATCAATAGCTGGGGCCAGAAGAAGAACGAGATTTAAAATGTCAAGAGACCAAAACTTTGTACGGAAAATTGCAAAATGGAGTGGGATGCTAACTTTAACAACTGAATCCAACAAGAGAGGGTATGATAGAGACGCATACTATGTCGTATACAATCAAGTTCCGGCTCTCGAAGTGGTGATAACAGGGTAAAGGATTTCTGAAAATTACTCGGCAGATCAGCGATTGATTTTTCTGGTAATTGACAGTTACAGTAAATTTTTTAAATTGCCCCTCACGTTGGATAGTCATTTATGAAGTGATATCCCAAAATGCTGGAATGTTACAACCAATCCTCTGGCATCCCAGCATCATCGGTGCTGGTTTTGACTTGAAATATGAAGGACGTTTTCTTCTTATTGCTGCGTATGCATTTACTACGGTTGGTGAAAATTAAACTTTGGACCCTCACCACAGAAATATGTTGCGATGTTAACAACCAGATAGTATTGACAATCAGAACCAATCAGGACGAGCTTCTAGAGAGAGAGAGCGATTAAATTTCAGCTACTCTTTACTGGTGGGGCTGCAACTGCTCAGCAACAGGTGTATTTCTATGCTAAACATATTCTAGCAAATAAACCAACCAGTAAAGTTCAGCTGTTCTTCACTAGGGAGAATGTATGTGATGTTAACTGTTAACTAGAGAAACATATAGCAGCTGCAATATCTTGATCTATTAGATATAAGAGGTATCCAAAGAAATAATCTAAATCTAGTTTGTTTTTCCAACTCTAACCGATACTAGAATGTCATAGAAACAATTCTGATGCTGACGAATAGATGACGCTGAGATATCCTGCAATATCCCACGCTCTCGCAATAGATGGCGTTTTTAAAAATGCGTTGGAATGGAGGCTATTACTTTTGATTCTTGTCTCAAACGCTACTGCTCTAATTTGATGTTGCTTAACTTAAGTTAACTTCAAGCTCGCTGCTGATTAACAGATGGCAGTTCTCACTGCAATTGTGATGGTGTATTTTCTTAATTAAATAAGAGGCTCGTTGACTTTTCACTTATTCCGATTCATTAATCTTACACGGACGGAACGAACGAGTACTTCCTCGCGGCGCAGGCGGACCATTGTATCCGCAAGCGAGCGAGGAATCCGGAGGCAAACACAAGTGGACCCTTTTAAAAGTATTCATGCGTGCGATATACATATGGTTGTTTAAACACGAGAGGCAGGCTCTCATTGTAGCCGGAGTCTCGCAGCGCCGTCTGTCACATTGAAAGCGATACGTGGGGGAATCGCTTTTATATGGACAAATTATATACAAATATGAACTGCTGATTAGAGTCGCGATGCGAAGGGAGGCCATTGTATCCGCCCGGCAAGATCAAAACGGTCGTTACTTTCTTTGTTGGAGGCCCTTTGTAAGATGATTGAAATTGGCCGCGCGGCGCCGTTCTTTTCAGACCGTAATTGGAAACATTTTGCCCGAATTTGTGTTTTCGTGTTTACATTAGCCGAGGAACGGGTTCGCCTTTCATTTATTAAATCAACGTCATCCGTAATGATGTATTTCCCAAAAATAAAAAATTTCAAACTTTAATTGTAACACGAAAGTGCAGAGTGACTACAGTAATTAGAGGTCCATCACAGTCCATTAGTACTGCCACTATTACAGCCTACGAACACCAGAAGATTGAGTAGACGTTGTCCTCTCGATCTACAAAATTGAAGTCACATTGTTGGATGTTACTTCATCACGCCAAACGTTGCTCACAGATTGATAAGTTGAGAAAAAAATATTCATCAATAAGTCAGCATCTTGAATGGTTTAAGTATGGTCGTGTAAGAACGTTTTGGACTTTTATTCATTCTAATGATGATCCCCAAGACGTACATTCCTTTGCAAATTATTTTCAGAGTCTTTTGCCACCCTTCGACTATCGGTCATGATAATTCAACACCTCACTTACTTTTTTTCCAGCTATTTCTCTAGCGTTGCTTAATGAAAATGATGCCCAAAGGGCTATCAGTAAGTTCCCAAATAAACGGACTTCCGATCCAGATGGTCTTCCAAATTTTCTTATGGAAGATTATTCCAGATTTTCAATTTATGTTTAAGCTCATATGTCTTTCCTAATCGATGGAAAACTTCGAAAATTTCTCCAAGAGGCTAACGAGAGGCATTCGCATTAAACTGCCAACCATTGAAACCCATGGTCCTTCACTGATCTTTCGGAATTCATTCAGGAATTCATCGCTGACCACAAAGAAAAATAATATCGCCCTCAATTACGTACGAATCAATTAAACATCGGCCGCCATCATTTCCACCGCCGATAGTCCGAGGGCAGAAAAAAGCGGAAGTAAACGATCGCCGCGCCGTGCGGCGGTGCATTGCGAATTGGAAACACATTTTCCAATAATTTAAACATAACAATTTTCGTCGTGAAAACGCTGAGGGAGCGGAGGAGAAAAAAAAACAGTGCGTGTAATTGCTGAGCAATGTGATCGATTTCTTCGTCATTGCCCTCACAAATTGATATATGTAGGCTATGCTATCAATCAAGTGCGCCGTGACGTGCGTACGCCTTCGTTCATTTGTTTTAATAGAGGTTGCTTTGTTGATTCTGTGCGTTACGAATAATTCTAATGCGTTTCGAGTTTTACCTTCGGTTCGCCCCTAATTCGGCGCGACGTGGCTGTAAAGACGAGCTTCCAATTATGAGGACGAAAATTGCCGGGCGCTTTTAAGCAAAGGGTGTTGCGGCGTGACACAGGATAATGGCGATAATATGGCCGAAAGATGATCAAGGACAACTTTGAGCAACCAACTTCGGTTAACTCCAACGTTAATCTTCGCCGTTAAGGACGGGGGATTAACCGGAAATTACGCGAACGGTGGCGCTGAGAAACGCGCTTCAGAGGAACTTGGGGGGGAGGGCGAAAATTTTTGGTCTTTTATATTTATTAATTCGTTTCCATGACTTAGTTCTTAGTGCCGCATTTTCCGGGGGCGTGCAGGATTTTGTCTCCGGGCGAGTCCGGTGTCGAATATAATAACCGAAGTAAGACGAGGGCATAAGTTAAAATTATTTTCTTAGTTAAGATTTAGTTCAGCGTCTCTAGCCTAACTAAGTAATAATTAAGCAGCGAGCCACTGTATTATGTATGGCGAAGGCGACAAGACGTCCTCGGGGGCGCAACGAGTCGACTCAACCCCATCTTAACACGTACTAACTTTATGTCTCCGAATAAGAATTCTAAAAAGAGTTCTCGAACTCTGCGCCCCGTCCCCTGCCGCCCCCGAGGCCTCGACCTCTTCCACCACCTCCTCCTCTCCGGCGTTTTACTTTGTCATTGCGTTCGAATTCATATTCATGCGGCACAATAACGTATACATACTCCGCATTGGAACAGGGCACGGTTTACTGAATAAGTTAAGCTGCGTGTACTGCACACGTGTGTGTGTGTGAGTGTGAGTGTGAGTGGGAGCCCTGCCTCTCGTTAATAAATAACGCGCAAATAGTTACTTTTACACTTATTATGAAAGCGCAAAGTTAAACATGGAACTGTGAAGCGTAATACTTTTAATTACTAGGTCAGCATTATGGTTGATGAATTTTTTAACGTGAAACCTGCGAAATAGAAGCGGTTTTATTGCGGAATTACGATTCACCCTCTCTGTCCCATAATACGACATCGGATTTAGGTAACGACCATTTCTTTTGTGTTATAGATACTCAAATAACAAAGAGTTATATAAAAATAACTTACTCGGGTGAACAGATCTGATGAACTGGTGTCAGGACAGACACGCTCACGCACACTTCGTTACATTTTCGTACCTAAGTTTCAATATGTATACCTGTAAGTTATCAGTTAAAATAATTTAGATAAAAAGAAGAAGAATTTACATTTTTTTTTTAGAATCCTCAAGGAAAAACTTTTATTTATAATCATAATCATGATTACGTGTTTGATGTGTGTAGCTATCTTCATTTATATGTGCATAAAAGTGAGAGTGTATTTAGCCACACGTGTAAGGGACGCCCATAGATTTCCATACATTAGTGTTTACATGTTTATACGATGCTCATCGAGGGGGGGCGACAGGACAGGGGTTGCGATGATGTAGCGGCAAGGGTTGTCCGCTGTTGTACTTGTCGGAGCGCTTCACGCTTTCAAGTGGATGGGGTTGGATGCGCAAGGGATGCGATTTTCTAGTCAATTTTGCAATGAATAAAACCCCGCTAATCCTCTTTCAAACGGGCGTACTGTTTTCAGGATTGCTTTCAGTGCATTTACGGCGGCGATTCATAAACCCACCCACCCTACACAAATTTGAACGACGCACCAAAAGTAATTTTCATTTTATACGCAAAAGTAAAAGCAAAGTTTTATTATTTATCATTTGTTTTTCTACATTTTTTTTAATGTTGCTAATAATAGAAAAACACTATAATACAACTCTCCCGGAAAATATTTAATAATTGGTTTTTTTCCAAGAATTTCAAAATCATGCGACATAAAAACTTTCCCCCTTTTGATTAGCCGGCGGGTAAAATTCGGACGCGCTTAATTAGAACGATCCGGAACGGCGCTTTTTACGGTCCGAAAAATTGCGAATCCGGAGGCCCGTCCGCTCCGGGCGCGCATGAATATAAATTCCGATGGTGGTGACGTGCAGTTGTAACCATGACACGATGTAATTTACAATGGTAATCAGTTGACTGGACGATGATTAAGTGTATGAATAGCAGATTCGCTGCGAAATTGCTTATTTGCATCCCTCATTTCACTGCGGGGATAATCCGCCAGATTTCTCTGCGCGCTGCTGGTATTGCATCAAATTACCCTCGTGTTCGGCCGGTGGTTGCATGTGTGCGTTCCGGAAATAGCTGATTTATGCATGCTGATGCGATATCCGGCGTTAACCTGTCCAATTAACCGAAAAGAAAAACGGTTGCCCTTATTCTTCTAAAGCACCCGAAAGAATTATCATAAATGTCATCAAAATGTCTTTTGGCACTGACTAGCAAGGGTTGGGATTCTTAAAATCACAGTAAGAAAGAGTGAAATGAAATAAGATCACACAAATACTGTATATTCAAATTATTTTTGCTACTTTCAATTTATGTGCAAATATTCTATGATGTAGGCAACTTTTTACAATACCTATTAAGGGGTGGCAACAGATTTATGTGACGTAGCTATTTTCAAGTTGGTTAATATGAAGCGAAAGGGTAGTAAAGTTTGCAATAGCTATTTTGTCATTAGAATACTGTAACACGCCCGGACGTGCCACCTTGTTCGTTGACTTTACGAACAACCAAATAATTAATAAACAAACAAAAACAAACTAAAAATTATTGACAAATTAATTTATTAAATGGACCGACGTTGACTAAATTCAATGAAGCAATAAATGCCTCTTTACCGCGGCTTTTGGCCAGTTTCCGGAAGAGCCGGGAATACTATTAACAGCTCATGCGGTTTCTAAAGATATTTCTAAAGAGGGTCACTACCTGCTACGGTTATGGTTTACAAGTGGCGCTAAGACTAATTTTCTACCTATAACTACCCCGGCGCTTTTGAAACCTCCAAAATTAAAACTGGATCTGGATCGTCTAATTAAATAAAAAACGGGCCCTACGTCATTGCAACTGGATTCTATTTCTGGTGAGACGGTGTATAAATCTGAGAGATGAAAGGAACTAAATACTTATCAATAAAATGCCAGGTGTGAGATTTAATTAATTATTTATTGTAAAAGAAAAAAAAAACGGTAAAACTCCTGCTACGAGGGGTGAATCATCTCTCGGAGCTTGAGTGTAATAAATATACGATTCCAAAGAAGTACAATAAACTTTGGTTAATGTATTTAACGCCGAATATCGGAGCGATCTAATTTATTTCAATTCTCACAGTTGGTGGCTTGTTGCACACGCAATTAGGCCGTGTCAACTTTGTAACTTAATTTAGATCAACAATTAATTTCTGTCTTTATTCAAAATAGCTTGGTCTTGGTACTCGTGTTTGCCACTTTAGCTAGTACTCGAAGACGCTATGAATAATCAACCAGCGCACAGTGTGACAGTGTATATACAGTGTACTTTGTTACTGGAACTTATTAATTGATCAATCCTATGTTCGGAGATGTATGTGGCCGTTCCGGCGATCAATTTGCAAGATAATCAACAGCAACAGCCGTTAGTTTTTCACGGGGTCTTTTCAGAGGTGATGGGAGAGCTAACCTAGCGGGTCACGGACAAGGATCTTTCGTCTACTACGTTCTCGTGCCCTTCGAGGATCTGTTTGCAGATCCCTAATTTGTTTGCGCAAGGACCCAACTAACTGTTTTCGACACTCCACGATGGGTGGTTATGGTCCATTCAGTCGCTCGATGGCATTGCCTTCAATTAATCTGCAAATCTTCCACCAAAGATAACACACACGCAGGGTGTGAGAAAGTTCTGTGAAGAAGATGTCTATTGATAGGTGGTTCAAATTGTTGGCCTCGTAATTCTACGGAATTCGTAACGAGTATTAAATTTGCCTTGATTTCTGAGCTAGACTGTGCTGGTCGCACTGTGTTCGTTGGCAGATATAACTTGCCTGACCAGAGGCTTTAGTTGCAGATACCCCTGTACAAGTCGGAATAACTCTGATAGCGTGTCTCCGAACTGCCGAGGATATCGCAAAAAAGTTAGAACTAAATTGAAAAAAAAGAATACACAAAAGATTTTAGGTGTAGTTAATTTACTCTGGTTGATTAAATCACAGATCGCGCAAACTATTGAATTTATTGAGTTTTAATTTGATTCAACAGCAACCGCAAGTACCAAAATAAACCAAAAGATTGCCTAAGCAATGCAAAGATGGAACTTTACAGAAATTCCAAGCCACTGATTGATAAGCCAATTAAAATAATTCTTACACAAATTTATGCCACCAAGTATGTGAAAAGAAATAGAAAAATTCAGTAATTATACCTATTCCGTTCCGCGACGTACCACTTCACTAATTCACACGCGCACTCGCTTTTTATTCGCGTCGCGATCGCGCCCTCCCGGTTATTTATTTGATTGCCCTTTTGAATTCACTAGAATTTTAACGCCCCGAAATGATGTGATTTTAATTCTAATTATGCAAGCTAGATGAAATCAATTGTAAAGCACTCAAAAATAAACTTCTCGAGTTAAATTAATAATGCAGCTTTCCGTTCGGACGATCAAAGCTTTCTGTCCCAAGTTTTTGATTTTGACTTTCCGCGAGCGACAAATTTTGACTCCTCCCCCATCCCCCGAAGCCTTTAAAAAAACGGTTGCCCAATAAACGCTTTTTCATTCAGAAAGAAGCAGACGCTTCTCTCTCGTTTCTTTTCCATAACGTCAATTTCTGACCGGCCCTTGACTTCCCGGTGGCCTGCACATGTTTTTAACTTTCTAAATTCCTCAAACCAGCGACGCATTACAAGTGTCGGTTGACATATTTATTATTCTCCGAACTCGTTGTACGATTTTGAAAAGAAAAGCCCAGTTCTTTCCTACTGGCGATGCAACGTCATACTTTCTAAATTTTCCAAAATTCTTTCAAAGTCTCTAACGCGTACAATGACAACCCTTGACAGGCAGCTCTGATTTATAATATGCTGCAACTATGCTTCAAGTGCAGTTTACGAACTCGGTATTCTAAAAGACCATAAATTTGACCCGAGTCGTCTTCCTGTGACAAGCTGCAACTCGTAAATTTCTCTTTGTTAACAAGCAATCAAATAAACAAACGCGACAAATTCGCGACCGTTTCAATACTTCTTTATCATGATCATTGTTAAACTGCTACATCACAGAAATCGTTTGAGAGTGTAACATTTTCTTTTTTAGTTTTCAACTTACACTAAGTATTTTCTTAGCTTTTCTTGTTGATATGCTGGAGCACATTTTCTTTTTGTGCTTTCCATTCGTGTTCTTATTTTATGCACATTCTCTTAAACGAGGTCATGAAAAGGATTTACTTCTGTTTCCCCTTATACTCGTACGTTCTGACCGTTTAATAAAGACAAATCCCTCCTGCAAAGAACCTACGTACATACATTTCCTTTGTGACGGCGGAGGCGGTTTATATTTTTGAGATTTAAACCTCGCGGACGGTCCAGCTAGCGAGCGAGCCATCCCTTTGCGGACTTAGCGCCCCCTTCTACCGCCCCGTGAAAAAAATTCAGAGTATATCTAATGGCCCCGGAGCGAGTAATCTTTATGGCCCGGACTTGAGGAAATTAAGCGAGATTTATTCCGAATTAGGCGGAATTGGGGCTCGCATTAGCCGGCGACAGATCAGAGGAGGCGGCGAAGGCAGACAATCGCGCGTCCATTTACCGTTCGTTAATCGGATCAGTGCAGTGCGTTTTATCCGGTGCTCTTCCCCCAGGACTCTACGCAAGATGCTCCGGAGGAAGAAGTTTTCCATTATTAAAGCTCTAAGCAAAATATTTTTTCGATTCTACTTAAAGGGGTGCCATTCAAACTTGATGCATAATTATCTGAATTAATGGGTATCTGTTACAAGGATTCGCGTCTTTTTTTTTTTAAAAAAGGGAAATCTACTTTTGTGAGGGCGTAGTTTAATTCCACGAGAATATATTAGCTCGGCTTTCGTCTTCTCGCAACTTCCGAAGAGCAAAGTACTTTAAAATAATTACCGCAGTGATTGGCGGGAGTTTTTCGCCGATGCCCGGGGGAAAACGTTTTCCTCGTAACTGTCACGACCCCTCGTTACTCGCCTCCCGATCAAACTTCCAACTTCCAGTTGTTAGCGATGGCCCTCAACCGCTTCCAGCACCGTGACAAGGTAAATTAAGGAAACGGAAGCGTCGAGGACGGGAAATCGAACGCGTATTTGCCGATCGGAAAGTTTTTGTTTCAAGAATAAACCCTATCGCGGGAGCAAACAAATAAGGGCTAATGCCGGTGCCGTCGTCCCCTTGGCGTAAGGGGATGATCTGTGTACAGTATCATGTGCATAAAATGCGGGGTTCATTGAAAACAGATTAACAGAGGCCATGGGGCGGGTGGTGGTAATTTGATAATGCACTGGCATCCCCCGGGGTACTCCGACCCCGTCTCCGGGGACGCCCCCGGTGCCCTTTGATTTACACTAATTTTAAACATACCATCTGATCTTTACTTGTTAAAAATTAATCAGCAAATAGTAGAGTGCATGCAATTACGTAGCGGATTAAGCTTATGTCGATAAAAAAATATCGTACCGAACAATAAAGAATTAATTTTTAAAAATTAAAAACAAAAAAACTAAATTTTATTTTTTCGTTAGTCAACAAAAATTAACAACATAAAATACATAAAAATAAAATAAATAACATAAAAAGGACTAGGGATACCGTTACCCGATAATTTTATTACCCGTATATTCATCGGGTAATACCCGGTATGTACCCTATACCCGATAACTAGCTGGATAGCTACTCGATAAGTATCTTATAACAATTTGAAGATCTATCATAGAATTATTATGATACCTAATTTAAATTAAAAAAAAAACGTCACTCAGTAATGGGGTAATTATCGGGTACTCGGGTACTTATCGGGTAACGGGTATTCATAAAGAGGAACCGGTTCCATTTAAATAAACGGGTACCCGGGTATCCGTCGTCATCCCTAAAAAGGACCAAAAAGTTTACAATTTTAAGGATTTCGTCGATTGTTTTAATTAGTGGTTTGCAGATGGCGCTAAAACTCATGTTTTCTTAATATTTTCAAAATTTACGCGCTTTCTAGGTTATCGTCGGAGTAGCTCAGAAATTCCATTACTTCGGTGAAGAACCTCGTCCTTCTTTTTTCTTTGTTACACGCAACAACAAACGTCAGGAAGCAGCAGATATTTAATACGAAAAGACAAAGGATGGAAGGAAGAGGTACCAGCAAGAATGACATCGTGCTTGCACTACCACCGAAGATTCTAATAACTCTGAGCTAGTCTGGAGTAACTTAGAGCTACTCTGGTGTAGCTTAGAGTTATCTCGACGCTAACCTGGAAAGCGCTTTTCAGGTCCTCGAAAATTGAATACTTTTTTCATTATTCAACTAATACTGAATTTATTAACAGAATTTAATTTCTTGTCCTTGATTTATATATCTTTCAACATGGCCATTGGGAAAATAAATTGAAGTGTCGAAGTCAGTATTCCAAACCGTCAAGAGGTAGCGCTTTATTTTGAAAAAAATAAATATGAAAATCAAATCTAGAATAATGAAGTAACATGGAAATGTAAGAAGTAATTTAAATGAACATACAAGAAAATGAAATGTTGCCTAAAAGGACTAAAGGCCCACAACTTTAAGAGTTTCGTTGATTGTTTCGATTAGTGATTCACAGATGGCGCTAAAAATCATATTTGCTATATTTCATGTCTTCGAAAATCAAATAAGTTTTTTATTATTCAACTATTACTGTGTTTATTGACAGAATTTAAATTCTTTTCACTTCATTTGCATAATTTTTTCAACATTGCGTTTGGGAAAATAAATAAGTGTCAATATTATTGTTAAGGACCGTCAGCAGATGGCGCTTGATTTTGAAAAATCAAATTTAGGGTAATGAAGTAATATAAAAAAAAAAAAAAATTGGAAAACTAAATTTAGGATAATGAAGTAATATTTTTAAAAAATCACTTAAATAACTATAAAATAAAAAATAGCCTAAAATGACACAACTTTAATGGCGTCGTTGATTATTTTGATTTGTGGTCTACAGATGGCGCTGAAAAATCATAGCTACATTCATGTTTTTATAAAAATTGAATAATATTAGTGCTCAAAACCGTCAACAGATAGCGCTTTATTTTGAACAAAATATGAAGGTATGCGGAAACGAAAAAATTACTTTACATCAATATAAAAATAAATTTCAAATAAAATAAGAAATAACTTAAAAGGGACCAAAACTCCACAACTTTAATGGTTTAGATGATTGTTTTGTTTTGCGATTCACAGATGGCGCTGAAAAATCATAATTATGTTCATCTCTTAACTGATACTCAATCGCATTAAATATTCCGTTTCACTTTATCGCTAAGAGATGGCGTTTCTCAACCATCCACCGTAACAATAGCCAAATGAATTTATTTTCTTCTTTTTACTTAGTGTTTGTATTTTGTGTTATGCTGCTTTTTCTCTTTCAAGTTGTAATTGTTGGTTAACGCACAATTAAAATCCGACAACAACCAAACAACAGCAATCGAGAGAAGCTGTTGTTCTTTTAATGCAGACAAAACTTTTTCTTTTAAAGGCCGAATTTTTTCTAAGTTTCAATCTAATTTCGGACCACTTTCAAACCTTGAACCTGAAGATGCAATTTGACAAAACGAAATCGTACATAAAATCTATACCGGGTGGAGCATTTAACTTGACTACGTGAGATCTTAAAACAGCTTTTTCTACAGCGCTTTCTCGTTAAGTAGTTAATTGACTTTAAGGGGGAAACAAAACTGTATCATTTGAAAGGTACTGTCAAGGTCATTTGAGAGCCAATCTATTTTTTTGAGTGAAAACCTTATTCGTTGTATTTTATTTTTATTCCCCGTGCAAAAATAAACAAATTTCCTTTGTTGTTTATCATTTATTGAGTGATTTTTAAACCATCCTATGTGAAAGACAAAAAAATCGAAAACTATTAGAATACTTAAAAAATTCATATACCCGTGAGTACTTCAATTTTTTGAGATATTTCATATTGCCAATTTAAATGGTCCACCCGGTATAAGAACCTCAAAGTTTGAAGCAGCGGCTGCGATCGTGTTATACGATGTTCTTCGCTTTTGGTGTTTACTTTCCATTTGATGATTTTATGCAAATCTGTTGTAAATTTGAATTGTAAAGAAATTAGGAAACTAAGTAATTTATTCACTAAATTAATTTGTAAATATTATTAGAATATCGCACATCAAAGCGTGTCTTCGAAACAAATTACATTTCGTAGACGTTACACTCCACAACTTCGATGGTTTCATCGATTGTTTTGATTTGTGATTCACAGATGGTGCTGAAAAATTATAATTACATTCATCTCTTCAAAAATTGAATAATTCTTTTTTTATTTAACTGAAACTCAATTCATTGAGCTGTGTATTATCTTTTCGAGAGAATTAAATTTTCCGTCGTTTTATTTTCGCAGTTACATATTTTTTCAATATTGCCTTTGGAAAAGTAAATTGACTTGTCAATATTGGTGTTCAAAACAGCCAACAGATAACGCTTTATTCTGAAAGAAAAATAAAAACGAAATAGAGGAAATGAAGTAATAAGGAAATTAAAAAGGAAAATCAAAATAAACAAAAATGAATTCAAAATGAAAAATAACCTAAAAGTCCAAAATTCTGCAACTTTAATGGTTTCTTTGATTGTTCTCGTTAATATGTGGTTCACAGATGGCGCTGAAAATCACAGCTACATTCACGTCTTCTAAAATTGATTAATTCTTTTGTAATTTAATTGTTACTAAACACACGAGCTGTGTTTTCGACAGAATTTATTTCTTATCGCTTCATTTACATATTTTTCCAACATTTTGCCGTTGACATAAGTGTGAGCAGATATCGCTTCATTAAAAAAAATGAAAACGAAATTGAGATTAATTTATTAATGAAGTAATGCGAAAATAAAAATAAATTAAAAGAAAATGCCAGAGAAGGACAAAAAGCGTCACAATCTTAATGGTTTCTTCGTTGATTGATTTAATTTGTGATTCACAGATGGTGCTGAAAAATCGTAGCAATGATAATCTACAAAATTTAATAATTGTTTTGTTATTCAAGTAATTAAGTTGTGTATTATTTTTTCTACAGAATTTTATTTCTGCCTTTGCATTTTATATTATCGTTGCTACTGGGAAAGTTTATCGAAGCGTCGAAATTAGCGTTTAAAATCGCCAATAGACAGCGCTTTTTTAAGATCCTAGTTAACTTGACTGGTGGTTCACAGATGGCGTTAAAATAGGCTTGCTGTTACATTTCTTCTTTTGTTATATAGAATATTTTTTCCTCTTTATTTACATATCTATATTTAATGATTGCTACTGGGAAAATTAATGTTCAAGACCGCCACTAGATAGCACGACTTTGCAGTCATTCTCAAGGTTTACATTGAAGCCTCAACCTGCCTACCCTTTAGCGGCTACCTTATTTTAAGATTTTGTTTAATGTTAAGCAAATTAAAATAAAATATCACCCATTGTATGGATTCAAATAAATACACACAGCATATGTATGACGTTCATTAAGTTTCAGGATGTGCCTCCGTTTTAAAACTTACGACGTTTCGACCTTCAAATTATGTTCACAAGGAAGAAACGCGATGCTGATTTAATGATTAATGTTATTTAGTTCTCTGTGTCCTAAAGCTTAAATCATTTTGAAATGTATAATTTAAGTGTTAATATTTTGAGAACTTCTGGGTTGGCAAAATTTCGGTCACGGGACGAGACCTGACGAACGGCGAAGTCACGTCACTCTTTGGCCGGATGAAACTTTTATCAGATCTGCTCATTACGGGTTTTCAGGCTGCAAGTTTCATGAGCAGCTTGAATTTGACCACTGCCGGCCGGCGCTGCGTCTACGACTTCCACTCGCCTTCTCTCCGTCCGTCTCTTTCTCTCTTTCTCTTTGCATCCGTTTTCTCACCACCCGTGCATTTTTCATGAGGCAAATAGTACCTACTCATACGTCGTCCGCTCGCTTCCTTCGCCGAAGTGAACTAGTTTTTGAAGTGAACCACTCTGCACTCTTCAGTTAATTGACATCGAGAAGAATTTGGACCAGGTCTCATTCGTTCCGAAATATTTAAATTCGTTCATGTCCGGCGAGCATAATTTGTGATAATTTCGTTTTTCGTACACTCATTGATATTCAAAAGGAAAATTGAATGAATTCGATTTAGTAAAAAAAATTAAATCTCTTTTGATTACACGTGGGATTGCATTAGTTCATAGATTGTCAAATTCAGACGTACGGTCTTCAAGTTATTATTTTTATTTAAACTAGACTCTTGTCCCAAAACTATTTCTTCTCACAGACACAGGCCCGCTGCTAATGCCCATGTGCAAAACATATTTTGGTACCCTTTTAAAATTCTTATTCCATTACTATTTGCCTCAAAATGTACAGAAGAGTTAATAATTGCTAGCATTTAATTGTATACAGTATACGAGGGTTAAGCTGAATTTATTGAGATTAAAAACACGGTTAACATTTTCTAGGATTTTATTTTAAATGTGCTCGAAGTAATAATCGAATGGTGGATAATTCTGAAAAAAAGGGAAAAGAAAGAAAGCCGAATCAATTTCCAATTAAGCAAAAATATACTATCGGTCGTTTAATGCATCTTTAACCAGGCCGTCCGTCCGCCCGTCCGTCCATCCGTCCGGAGTAGCGTGATCTTTGTCTGCTCTTTTTAAATTTCGTGGAACAGGTCCGGCGCCCCGCATAAATATTAAGTGCGCGCTTTTTTTTAATTAATCGAATCCGGAACTTGTGAATTATTAACGAACCTCGTTAACCGCGGTTTAACATGTGTTCCGTCCACGTAATTAATGAACTTAATGCCTTTCTGTCGTGCGAAAGCTCCGGAATTTTTCATGGGATTCAAAAAAAAAGAAACAACAATACAGTTGCACTTTATTAATTAATACTTTCACAATGATAAAGTCTCCAAATGTAATCAATTATTTAAATTTTGGAAATCAGCGCGGTAGATTTATTAGGGGCACCCAGATGCTCATGCACGGTCGTGAACATGTATGCGGAGCCACAAAATATACCCAAGTCGAACTTTTTTAAATTCTTAAGTAGGAAAGCGACATTTATGTGTGCATATAGAGAATATACATAAGTATAAAAACAAAGACGAACGAACATTTTTTAATTACTTTCTAATATTATCACTGCTAGACATGGATGTTGTACGAGCATGCTTGCAAACCTATACGATCGTCTGGATGTACCTACGCGCATCTTTGTGTTTGTAATCGAGTGACGTTTTATCGTCCCTATCGTTACGTCGATCTTATGAATTCTTCGAAAAAAAAAAATAAAAGATTTTGATTAACAACAACTGAAGATTACGTAAACCAAACGATTTTTTTTAAATTCAACCAATAGGAAACAATTATTCAGTGATGATCTCGTACTTTTTTGAAAGACGATCTCTGTTCACCCTCCAAAAAAAAAAAACAAATTGTGATTATCTGATAACAAGCCGCAATAAAACGCGCGCTAATAAACCGGGCGTTAGTCGTGATATGCTCGCATGCATAAACAAACGCCAGCAGAAACGGCGAAGGATCAGAGGTGGACGGACGGACGGACGGACGGTTCCGGGGGCGGCAGGCAGCGCCATGAATAATAAATGGGGCGGGTTCTAACAATGACGTAACTACAATCGCGCTACTCCGGGCACAGATTGGCGCGGATATGCGGCCCTACGCAAGCGCCCCCTTCCAAAGAATAAGGGACGAGACCTTTTACTTGAACGAGGAGTCCGCGAAAGATCGGACACGAGCAGCGCCGCGACACCGTCGCTTCCGTGACGGCGCCCAATTAAGTCCTGAAATGCGGTCGCGATTGACGATTGCGTGTAATTGACGGACATGGAAGGCGCTTCGGTAATTAAAGCGTTTTCAATATTGTGGACGAGATCGCGACCGAAAGTTCGTTCGAAGTACATAATTATAATTGCGTTTGAAATCGGAAACGCACGCGACGGAAAATCAAAATTAGAAAGAGCGACACTTGCATTTAACCAAATGACAAATGAAGCTGAGGAAAAAGAAAAAGCTTAGCTCCTTTTGAAATCAAAGACACATGCAATAGGGAATCGTAAAAAAGAAAATTTCTTGTTCAATAAGTGCTACATAAAAGTAAAAAGGAAAAAAAAATTAAGCAATCAAAGAATTGTTTGCATTGGCACAGTCTCTTTAAGTATTGAGTAGTAGTCAGTGTATATTAAGCAACGTTTACGGGTCCATAATAATCTCGTTAAAAGTTATTTTACTTTACAAAAACTGTTTGAGCGGTACTGGATGCGATTTAAGTGTCTCTCTCACCTGGGCGAAGTTTACAATTTTTTTCTTGTCATTCACGAACAGATACTTTAACCATTTGTCTATTATTATTGTGTGTATTTATTTATTGAATTGAATAACTACATTAATTAGAAAAAACAATCTATGTGGTGAACTGGATTGCTCGCTTGCGTCAACGAAAGCAGGTTGTCACGGAAGGTCTTTGAAATAATATAGTTTTGATTATAGATGTTGTACGTTTCAATAATGGCGAACAGCATTTTGAACATTTATTATAAAATCATAAGTCACCTGCACAGTGGTGGCCATTAAAATCGTTATCCTTGCACGCCAACCTCGCCCTTATTGGCTTGCAAAGGAAGCAACGGCTATCACCTACCCAACTCAAAGGTTGCAACTCTCTGCCAGCCTTAAGGGTGGTTGCAGGACTAAATCGAAGTCTAAGCTAGAATGTGACACTCATCATGACGTACAGCGTGTTGTGTGTCACATTTTAACGTAGGCTTAAATTTAATCTTGGCTTAAACCTTCTTTGCAACCCAATCTAAGTGCATCACATTCTAATTTAGGCGTAAATTTAAACCTTTTCTGCAACTCAACCTAAAGGCTTACGTCATGATCTGACGAAGCTTTTACTCTAGCCCAACCTAAATGCTTACGTCATAACGTGTCACATACCAACATTGGATTAAATTTGCCTAATCCTGGCTCATCCTCGAATTGAAAACCTTCTCGACTAAATTGGGCTTTTCTCTAAAGTCTTCACGTTTTTGGCCATAGCCTGTTTCTTTGGCGAGCAGAAGAAAAGTTAAAAGAAAATTACGTGGCTTTCGAGTCGTAACGATTTACTTGTCCACGAGTGTACATACTTATACTACACAGTCCGCGAGTATAAATGTTCAATTGAAAAGTTTAACAATTTTTTTATTCAAAGCAATGCCTTCGTAAGTTGATCGCAGTGACAGTTGTCAAACAGTTTATTTATAAGTTGTTAATAATTCTTTGTGTCTAATATCAGTGCTACCAACTATTTTATTCATTTTGGCGTTTCCGGAGTGGAATTAATTGACTAGGCTAGGATGACTCGCTTCGGTCTTGGGTGTCGTGGCGCGGTAGGCGGGCATCGTTTCTGATTTTGCAGCTCGTCTGATCAGGTCCGATCCAGATACTGTCCTGATCTCGTTGAATGCCTCCCGGTATAATACCCAGCGATGGCGACTTGATTTCCATCGTGTTGGCTCCATGGTGGAATCCGCTTCTGGAGAGACGACTGGGCCTACGGTGTCCGGTGCCCGTACTCTTCCCTGGCCGGTCTCCCGGTGGCGATGTTAGAGTGACTGGAACTACCCTGATCTTTCGGTAGTAGCACTGACAAAGCTCTTGGAACATCGTGCACCGTCCTGATCTCGTTGAATGCCTCCCGGTATAATGCCCAGCGATGGCGACTTCATTTCCGTCGTGTTGGCTCCATGGTGGAATCAGCTTCTGGAGAGGCGATTGGGTATACGGTGTGCGGTGCCTGTACTCTTCCCTGGCCAGTCTTCCGGTGGCGACGTCAGAGCGACTGGAACCACCCTGACCTTTCGGTAATAGCACTGACAAAGCTCTTGGAATATCGTGGACCGTTCTGATCTCGTTGAATGCGTCCCGGTACAATGCCCGGCGACGGCGACTTGATTTCCGTCATGTTGTCTCCGTTGTGGAATCCGCTTTTGGAGAGACGACTAGACCTACGGTGTGCGGTGCCCGTACTCTTCCTTGGCCGGTCTCCCAGTGGCGATGTTAGAGCGACTGGAACTACCCTGACCTTTCGGTAATAGCACTGACAAAGCTCTTGGAATATCGTGCACCGTCCTGATCTCGTTGAATGTCTCCCGGTATAATGCCCAGCGACGGCAATTTCATTTCTGTCGTGTTGGCTCTGTGATGGAATCCGCTTCTGGAGAGACGATTGGGCCTACGGTGTCTGGTGCCCGTACTTTTCCCTGCCCGGTCTTCCGGTGGAGATGTTAGAGCGACTGAAACTATCCTGATCTTTCGGCAGTAGCGCTAGCTCAGCTTTCGTTCAGTTTGACCTTTCGGCAACAGCGTTGGATGAGCTCTGGTTCAGTGCCGTCCTGGCACGCTTTATTTAGGACCTTAATTACCCGGCGTTCCTAGAACGCAGGGCCGGGCTCCGCTTCTGACGACAGGGGTTTAATGACGCGCATATGTTTAATGACGCGCATGTGTTTAATGATACGCACGCGCTTCTCATCTTGCCTTAGAACAAAAGCTAAAGGCATGTGTTCTTCTCAAATCGGTAAATCCGTGGGCCTCGTGTCAATGAGTTGTTTTGCACGTTAGGGTGAAATTCTTCTGAATTCGGCTAAATTCTGCAATATTTGGCACCTCGCCCATTAAATAAGAAAGAAAATTTGACTTGTCATATCGACATATCGTGCTTGTTGCCAATTTGTTGGGTTTTATTTAGTAATAAATATTTACATTTAATTTTCTTTCTAAAACCTATGGGAACTATGCAAATTATAACTTTTTATCTACTACTTACCTAAGAAAGTTTTTAAATTTCTTGTTTGAGTTAATTTTTAATTAAAACATCACCCAAATAAGGCTTGATGAGAGGAAGCGAACGTCGAAGTCTTTCTTCTCGAATGGTTTTTTTTTTTTTTTGGAAAACAACTTCCTCCAAAGAAAACAAATTAGTTTTATTGAAAAAGGCATAAGAGAGACACTTCATAAGCTCTATGTTTCCATAAGATTTCCAGATACTTATAAATACTTCTCACAATATTAATACCGTGGGGCACAAATTCGTTTCGCAGGACATTTCCTTAGGAGCTT
Organism: Serrognathus titanus; assembly: GCA_039766575.1. Classification (NCBI taxonomy): domain Eukaryota; kingdom Metazoa; phylum Arthropoda; class Insecta; order Coleoptera; family Lucanidae; genus Serrognathus; species Serrognathus titanus. Next base: position 16,178,918 of record CM077911.1, on the reverse strand, counting down.
CGTACTTCCTTTGCCTGAAAAGGCAGATTTTTAGTAAGCCATAAAAAAACAACGTCTGCCATACTACCATTAAATTGTCACGGAATTATCTTAGAATTTGGCGAGAAAGAGAGTAAGCAAGAGAATTAATCCGAACAGAAATAGGTTCTTCCATTCTAGAACACCATGATAAAAAATGATTTTTTTTTTACTTTTCTCCTAATGAAAGTAGACATCTAATCTAATCACGTGCTCAAGTAAATTTAAAAAGAGATAAACATAAAGGACCAAACAAATTAATTTTCCATGGCAAATTAACAGAGCGAGCAGAAATGTTAATTTCAGAATCAATTACGTTTTATCGCCGGCGAATGTTTTCCATCGGGCACGCGTTTATGGCAGCTTTTCTTAAAGAAGCACCAGAAGGCCTGTTCCGAGCGCGCACTACATATGTAAATTCGAACTCGAGAGGATAATATTGTGGGGGGTGAATACGCAGTTAGGGTGTAGTTTGATGTATGGCGTGTTTGCGCAAGAGGGGGACACCTGTGTTGCCGCTTCCTGCCCGGAAGTACGTCCGGAAACTCCGGCAGCCTGTTTACCGGAGGAAGTATTACCTTGTTATACCTTCTAATTACAGCTGCTGTGTTTTATTACCGTTCGCTGCGCGACGATGTCGCACCGGATCGTTAATAATTCCGGCGCTGAATTAAATCTTGAGAATCCGGAAGAGCTGGAGAAAGTATTATCGGCGAGACTGTTTGTATTTATTTTTTTATTCCCCGCGTTCCTGAAAATATCTAAATGCGTATATTTGAAAGAAATTGTTTAATTTTTACCATTGATTATCTTATGTAAGAGTTAAGGTCGCTTTGGAGAAAAAAGGAAGTGGCGCACTTATACCGATAGTCATTAATTCTTCAAGAATGGGATTTCGACATTGTATACAGAAAAGGAGAGAATAATGTCATGGCAGTTGCACTAAGTCGATGCCATAACAAGATAAAACTGGCAAATGAATTCGAAATTAATAATTACAGTAGCAGAGATGAAATAAAAAATTCACCAGCACTTCAACAAATCAAGGAAATAGTACAGCAACCATACAAGAGATTTTCATTTGAAGATGGATTATTGATAGGAAGAGAGAAATTAATTGTGTTAGATGTAGAACATGCGAGGAGAATCATAAAGAATTTGCACGAGAGATATGGTCACAATGGAATTAGGAGGACGTGGATGATATTCCGCGAAGTTTTCTAGACAAATAGAGATTTGACAGTGGTTAAAGACTACGTAAATTCTTGCAATTTATGTCACCTTGGAAAATATCGAAATTACACGCCAGAAAACATAAGAAAAAGCATAATTGTAGAGAATCTATTAGATTTGATAGCGATAGATTTCTTAGGAAAGCAATTTTGGACAGAAAAATATTCTTGTCATACAAGATGTCTTCACAAAACATGTTAAATTGCATCCAACAAGTATATACGATATGGAAACAACTATTGATAAAGTAGCAAGATATGAGGAGGAAGTTGGAAAACCAAAAGGAATTTTAGCAGACGATGCATCATACTTTAACAACCAGAGATTCATATAGGCGGTGAGAGACCAAGAAATTAAAGTAAATTTCTGTAGTGCCAGACATCCACAAGGAAATCCATGCGAGAGATTTATACAAGAAGTGATCAAATATCTCAGAATGTTAACACACAAAAAGTGGGCAAGACATTTAACAAAAATAGAAAATTACATAAATAATACACCAAGCATTATTACGGGATATCCGCCAATAATATTATTGAAGCGAACTGAACCTGAGAGACCTTGGACAGAAGAAGGAGAAGAGATAGAATTAGAACAAGCCTTGGAAAAAGCAAGAAGAAGATTCAGACAAAAGAAACAAAAGTATGTAGCAAAGGAGAATGAGAATGGGAGATTTGGTATTAGTGAAAAACTACAGACTAGGAAGGAGAAGTGAAGAAAATGTGCAAAACTACAATTGCCATACAACAAGAATCTTTAACGACACGACATACGAGCTGAAGAATCCGGAGGAGACGGAAGTAAAAGGGCGTTACCACATCAACGCAGTAGTTACAGAACAATTAATGCTGATAGGTACATAGCGGACTATCTTGAAGACCATGTTATCCCCTATGCTTAAGTTATCAGCAATCAATTCATATTAATGCGTGATACTGCGAGGCCTCATGCAGCAGTTAGAGGTAGGAAGTACTTAGGAGATGCTGCAATTGTTACCTTAGACTGGCTTACATGAAGCCTAGACCTTAACCCAATAGAGCACCTCTGGAATATTCTAAGCCGACGCTTTCGACAGCATTTCGCAGTACCAGAAGTTCTTTAAGAACTCCTGGAAGCACTAGAAGCGGAGTATCTACAAATTATCTAAGAAACGATTGCAAACTTGGTGCGAATGATAGAGCTGATATGAGCTCATGGTGGCAACACTTGTTTCGCATTGCATAAGAGGGAAGAGCAGGACGGGTTTGCTTTGAAACAATTGAAATTGGACATTAGATTATATTTAAAATAAAACAGACAGACCTTAGAGCACTTATGTCCGTATTCATAATGCTTCCTTGAGGCTTCCTTCAATAAGGGACCCCTTAGAATGGGTACTGTCATAATGCACCTGCCTAACTACAATCCCATTCTAAGTTTAATGTCCGTATTCATGGTGCTTCCTCGAGGGTTCCCACATTGAAGGGAACCTCACTATGAATACAAACATTAAACTTAATAGACATGTATAGTCTCTCCCCTTTCTCGGCAGGAGTGGGAGTTGTTTGTTTGTTTACTCTGATGACAAACCCGACCGAGTTCGAATACGTTTTGTAAACGAAACAATAAATTGTTGACTGAGGTTCACGTTCTTTATTGCAACCACATGTATATATGATGACAAAAAGTGCTCTATTTATAAAATTCACAAAACGACTAAGATCAAAATTAACGCGATACGTAAGTGGGGCGGCGGCGGAAGATCATGATATTGAGTGTGCGACAATAGAATCGTGACACGTTCTGTATATATTAGCCGAGTTAGAAATATTGCCGTATGTTTAAATTTCCCACAAAATCGATAAATTAGTGATGTTGGTACTAATATCAGTAAGGATTCAAAAGTAGGGAAAATGGGAATTTTAAATTCTTAGTGTTCAGTTCAGAAACAAACTGATTTGAGATATGTAAAGGGTGTCTCAATAAGAACTTGAATTTTAAATAAGAAAAAAAGACAGTATTTAAATGAAAATCTACGAAATTTTTCTTAATTCATAAAGACGAAACCTTAAACATGAAATAAAATATCAGTCAAATGGTTACTGTTTCTCCGCCTGGCAGATTTGTACCCGTTCGACGAAATTTTGGATTGCCTTTTGGAGTAAAAGCAGATGAATTTCGCCTTCGATTTCTTCTTTGAGTTGTCGAATCGTCTCATGGTGGTTCGCATAGACATTTCAAGGAACCCCAGGGGAAGAAGTCCAAAGGGGTTAAATCGCAACTTCTTGGCGGTCAGTTTTGATTTCCAAAACAAGAGATGACACGACCTGGGAACTTCGTTTGTAATAACGTCATTGTTTCACGTGCAGTTTGGCAGGTCGCGCCATCCTGTTGAACCACCAGTCATTCATGTAAGCTCATCCAATTCCCGCCAAAAAAAATTGTCAACATAGTACGATAGCGAACGCCATTGGCGATAGTCCCGGAAGCACCTTCATTGCTTTCAAAAAAGTACAGTCCGATCGATGATCCCTCCTGCCCACTTGCCATACCAAACTGTTTCTTGTATGGCATGTGGATTCTCTGCTCCTCGGATTCGAGAATTCTGCTTATTGACGTAACCGTTTAAGAAGAAGTGTGTCTCATCACTGAAGATGATTTTTTTATGGAATTCATGGTGGTCAACTTGCCGTTGTTCCAAGAGCCAATTGCTGAAGTTTCAGCGCTTTCCATGATTGTCCGCTTTCAGTTTTTGGGTCAACTGGCTTTTGTAGGCATGAAAGTTTAAATCTTTCCTGAGAGGACTGCGATTGATGTTTAATTTCTGGGCGCGATGCCAAATGGAAATGTTAGGTTGTTCTGTGACAATGGCGGCGATGTTTTCGGCCGATCTTCCTGAGCGATGGCGCGTAAGGCTTCTTTAATGAAAACGTTCTTTCAAATTTCTTTATTAAATTTTCAATAGCGGGCCGTGACGGACAATTATGCACGCCAAAATGATTACGTAACTTGCGAATTGTCACCGTAAAATTCTCTCCATTTTTGTAACGAGTCTTTACAATGTTTTTTTACAGTCTGAAGTGTAACGCGGCATTTTCGTAAATACATTTGACAGGCGGAAATGGCGCGCGATTCAAAATTCAAGTTCTTATTGAGACACCCCATATTTACACAATGTATAAAACTAAAATGAAAAGCGAAGGCAAGTGAAAGAAAGATGAACGAAACTCAACATTTAACAAGAACTACTAATCACACCGTTGCCAATTAGTTTTAATAAAAAATACTAATCCCAGTGCGCCCCAAATTCAAATGACTCAAATCATAGTGAACATCTATAAGATTATAAAAAATTTAAACGAGCTAGGGTTATGTGCACTCTCTTCTTAACGTGAATAATTATTCGGATACATTTTTCTTATTTTATGCAAAGAAACAACCTGTATATACAATGTGCAAGGAGCCTAAATTTTCTTCGCATTTCATACTCCTACCCTTGACCCTGCGAACTGTTCAAGGCAGATTTAAATTTTCTTCATTTTACATCAATTTAGTTAGTCATTGCATGTGTATTATATTCTCGTTAGATGTCGCCCTTATTATTATTGTTCGAACCAACCGCTGACTCATGATGATTTTGCTGTTTCGAATTAGTTAACTTTTCCATTAACTATTTTTTTTTGATCATACTGTATTATTCTAGCTCGTTCGCTAACGGAGGTTAGATGTCATCTCTTCAGTGGATTTCCGTCATTATCGTTATCATTATCATTATAATAAGGCACACTGGAAGCTACCGCATTATACTATTAGGGGTGGCTAGATAATAGCATGACCAGCTGACAGGTGCACTCGTGAGCCGCGTTCACAACTCATTTAGGGCGCGAACACTTCATACTTATTAGTGGGGAATTTACTGGTCCGTTAATCACCGCCGTAGATATGATTTCCCGGCCGAGGCCATTAATTATATTCCGTCGGTCTTCATTTGGATCGATGAAGTAGTTTGTTACATTTCTAATTTTATTTTATAATTCACTTTGATATTGTTTTTGATATTTTGTCAATCAAAATGGGAGAAAGGGGGCACTGCAGAATAACAAAAAATCAAAGACTGAAATTAATAGTAACACCAAGATTTATTCGACTGTATTTTATTACATGACTCAACTAGAGAATGGTTTACAATATACAATAGGACCATTGAAGTTTAATCTTTCTGTGTCGTTATTTAATTGTTTTTCTTTTTCTTTGTTTGTAATAAAGATGAGGTGTTGACATGATTAGATCGAACGAAGCAAATTGAGCAGATCAGTGATATATACAATACACACATAAACTGAGCAGCAGGTACACATACAACCTAAAAATAAACATAATCACAGGTCAGTTGTTTTCTTTTTTGTTTGTCGTTTTGCGCAACTTAAAAATAATTACAATAATAAATGAACAAGTAGGTACACGTATAACTGGCAATTGATTAGTTTTATGTTTATAAGAAAAGGAAAAAAAAAGTAATTAAATTATATTTTTAAACAACTCAAAAATATCCCAAATGTAATGATGCTTTTAACTAAATTATTTTTTAACATTCAATAATCACTTTACTTTCTTGCTTTAAGATTTCAAGCTTTTTTTGCATAACTTGAATAATTAAGCTAAAGGGTGTCTCAATAAGAACTTGAATTTTGAATCGCGCGCCATTTCCGCCTGTCAAATGTATAGGCAGCCATATTTGATTGCATTTACTTGAAAATATTGACATTTACGAAAATGTCGCGTTATACTTTAGACGAACGTTTGTTAATTGTGAAGACTCGTTATAAAAATGGAGAGAATTTTACGGTGACAATTCGCAAGTTACGTAATCATTTTGGCGTACTTAATTGTCCGTCACGGCCCGCTATTGAAAATTTAATAAAGAAACTGAAAGAACGTTTTCATTAAAAGACGAGAGAGCCTTACGCGTCATCGTCCAGGAAGGTCGGCCGAAAACATCGTCGCCAGTGTCACAGAACAACCTAACACCTCCATTTGGCATCGCGCCCAGGAATTAAACATCAATCGCAGTCCTCTCCAATGAATTTTAAGAAAAGATTTGAACTTTCATGCCTCCAAAATCCAATTGACCCAAGAACTGAAACCGGCCAGCCACGGACAGCGCAGAAACTTCTCAGCAATTGGCTCTTGGAACAACAGCAAGTTGACGACGCATTCCATGAAAAAATCATCTTCAGTGATGAGGCACATTTTCTCTTGAATGGAATTTGCAGATCTGGGGAGCAGAGAATCCACATGCCATGCAAGAACATCTAATGGACCTTGAAAAAGTAACAGTTTGGTGTGGCATGTGGGCAGGAGGGATTGTCGATCGGACTGTACTTTTTTTGAAAGCAATGAAGGTGCTTCTGGGACTGTCGTCAATGGCCTTCGTTACCGTACCATGTTGATAATTTCTTTTGGCGGGAATTGGATGGGCTGGATGTGAATGAGTGGTGGTTTCAACAGGATAGCGCGACCTGTCACACTGCACGCGAAACAATGACGTTATTGCAAACGAAGTTCCCAGGTCGTGTCATCTCTCGTTTTGGAAATCAAAACTGGCTGCCAAGAAGTTGCGATTTAACCTCTTTGGACTTCTTCCTCTGGGGTTCCTTGAAAAGTAAGGTCTATACGAATAGGATGCAATTAATGCAGGTCCAGGAGCGGTTCTTTTGGACTTTCATGAAATCTTCTACTGATTGTACTTGTAGAAACCATCAGTTCTCTAACTTAAGCTAATCACCAGCAATGTTTCTAGCAGTAAAACGCCGATTTCATCGATTTCTTACAGTAAAACGCCGATTTGATACTATAAAACGATCATCCCGTCTGGTTGTTGCTCGTTTTCGATCTGATCCACGCTGAGACGATTCGACAACTTAAAGAAGGATTCGAAGGAACATTCGCGAAATTCGGCCGCTGTTACTCCAAAAGGTATTCCAAAATTTTGTCGAACGGGTACAAATCTACCAGCGGAGCCGCGGTAGCCATTTGACTGATATTTTATTTCACGTTTAATGTCAAGGTTTCGTCTTTATGGATTAAGAAAAAATTCAAAGATTATCATTTAAATACTGTCTTTTTTCTCATTTCTCAAGTTCTTATTGAAACACCCTTTATAATCAGCTGTATTTTCTAATCTAAGTAGTTAAGCTTGCTTTATTATTTTAATTATTAAATATGTATATTATTAGTTTAGGTTTTTGTTTTGTTAATTTGTAATTAGATGTTTAACTGTTGGAAATAAATTGATTGATTGATTGATCAAATTACAATGGCCAACAACTTCAAATTATGTCCCCCCTTTTAAACTAATCATTTGCCAGAAATACGTGAAATTAAGAATCCTAAATTCTATTTCTCTTTTAATACAGCTATTTCATATTTAATACGAAATGCGAGGATATGTGACGAAAAATTTGTTTTGTAAATCTTTATTAATTTTACAAAATTTACAAAAAAATAAAAAATAATCAAAGTAGAACATATTCCAAACGAAAGGTTCTGCGGTTTAAAGTGGAAAAGAAAACAAAATTAAAAAAAAAAATTTACAATATATTTACGAGATACAGAGTGTGCTCCTGGAAGGTGCTGCAATAACTTTTTTATTTTAGTCATTTGTTTGATATTTCATAACCTGACAGATGTCATGATTTTTTCTAGCCTAGTTGAGTTTCTTGTGGATATTGTAGCCATTTCTTGTGTTTGTTTTAACAGTCGAAGTGGCAATACAAATTGCGCTAAGAAATAGGAACCTTTTTAACAAAAAAAAAGAAGGGATAAAAAGCTTTCATTTTCTCTTTTTTTCTTCTCTGTTATTCCAATTTCTAATTATTCCTTTCTTTGTTTGTTTTGATAGTAATCAACGTGGAAGTAACAAAAAAGAAAACAAGCTATAAGAAGCTAAAATAAAGAAAGGATGTAACCAATATAAACAACTTCTCGTTTTCTTTCATATTCCTCTTTTAGCCTTCACTCCGATTTTTTCTTGTTTGTTTTGATAATCAAGTAAATGGCGCTGAGCAAGAAACATTTTTAACGAAAAAGAAAAAGCGACAAGGAGCTAAAACAAAAGAAAAAGCGACAAGGAGCTAAAACAAAAGAAAAAGAATGTGACCAATAAGAGCAATTTTTTCATTTACTTTTTTCACTGTCATGACTCTCCGTCATTCCAAATTTTTATTATTCTCTCTTGTTTGTTTTGGCGGTGAAAGAGAGAAAACAAGAAATGGAAATCTTTTTAACCAAAAAAAAGTTTTTCTCCTCGACTGTTCCTGTTCTCTCTCTTTCTCTTAGTTTCTGTTCACCATCGTGTGGCAGTCTTTCTTTACTTGGTCATTCTTTCTCTCAATTCTCGTTCGCTATGGTTTCTCATTTTCTCTTCACTTGACCAATCTTTATTTTTGGTTCATTTTCACTTCATTCTGTTAATCTCATTTTCTTTTGTATCTTTCTCTTTCTAAATACTTGCCCATTGTGATCCTATCGTACTCACTGATTTTGCCTCATTTTCTATTACTTTCGATTCTTGTTTCTCACTTGAGCTTTTGTTTTCTTTTCACTTTGCCACTTTTATTTGTCATCTTAATCTACCTTTTGTTTTCTTTTCGTTCTGTCATTCTTAATTTTCATCTTAATCTCGTTTTTCCTGTGCCTTTCTTTTTCTAAATATTTTTTTATCGTACCATCTGTCTTTCTCTTCTCTGCTTTTGATTATCGCTCACTGTTTTTGTTCAGTTTCTCTTCACTCTGTCAATCTGTCACAAATACACTTTCTGTGTATGGCGACTTGTTCTCTTTCTCTTTTTTTTTTATTGTCGTTTTTTCTGTATCTTTCTCTTTTTAAATATAACTTTGATGTGTAATTAAAAAAAAAACGACTACGACGTAAACAAGTCAAATCACATTCACTCTCTTTTTTTTTCACTTTTTTTTTTGACGTAAGCAGTCCCAAATTATGATTACAATGAGAGTATTAAATTGAAGCTAAGCAAAACAGATCACCAAATTAAAAAAAGTAAATGAGATACAGAGAAATGGGCAAGAAAAATGAAATTTGATGTACAGGGTGAGTCAAGAAGAGAGTCATGTTTTTAGAAACATTTTTTTTGTTATGAATCGGACACTGCATTTCGAAATAGTTCCCTCACCCTGTACATCGTCAAAAAACGATTCCAAAATGCCCAGTTACGGATGACCTCACACACAAGTATATGCAATTGTCCAGAAAACAATAGGCAGCATGGAATTTGAATTTGTCGAAACAATTTCGTCACATTTGACTTACCCCCCTTCAATAAAAACAAAAAAGTATGAAACCCTTCAAAATTAAATAACTATATTGAATTGGCCAAAGTTTTTCGATGATTGACGATAAATTGAGGCCGACAGGAGCTAAAGATTTTGGACATTTCAAATCGGATACCTAAAGCAACAACAATAACAGAAAATCTGGTTCGACCCACCCTCCAACATTTAAGAGGTGAAACCAGGAGCAACTCACTCTTCAAATGAAACAAAAAAGAATGCATTTAAGGCTTGTTAAATTACTCAATGCCTAATGTGGTGATAATTTTCATACGAGTTCATGTAAGTTAAAAAAATTAAATTAGTTCGCTCTTGGTGGGCAAACTTTCGATGTTAAGTTCTGAGGTTGAGTTTCGAGCGAATTTAAAATTCATACACTTGGCAAACAGTGATTAGATAACGCATTTCATAAATAGTTACATTTTCAAACGTATTTTTCTAGAGTAACGTGTCCAAGCCTAAATTAAATCCTTTGGATTTCTTCTTTTGGAATGTCATTAAGGAAAGACAATATTTCGAAAGCTGCCGTTGATGGCGAAGATGTTCACATACTCATGTATCACTGTTATAATTCATTTTGTTATAAATAAAAATTAATTTAGTTCTTTCTTCTTTCGTAATAACTCATTAACGAAGCAAGAGCATTGCATTTGAGACACCCTGTATATCCTGCCTTTATTATCCAGTCCATCCCTTATTTGAAACTTTCTGAAAATGGTGTACTCTCCACTCTGTGTATCTTGAACTTAAAAATTAATCATGTAATAAAAAATAATAAATTGAAATCGAATTAACAGCGTCAATTTTCTTGGGGTTTCAAATTTTCCATCACATTCCTCCAGCGCGATTAAATAAAAATATGAATACAAAGGCGAAGTAAATAAGTAAGTACATTAATCACGAGACGATACGTTTCGTCCTTATGTTTGAAGAGGTATCGTTTATGTACACTTCCTATATACAAGATCTGTAAGCGGCTTCGAAATTGATATGTCTACATAATTAGGTGATATGTTTGTCTTACCCTGTCCGAAAAACGATGCGAAACTGAGCTTCCGTTTCTGTAATTAGAATTTATTGCTTTGAACTCTTCGCCGTCGACGACGACGACGTGATAGCAAAATAACGCGTACACACATACATGTTGCCTAAAATATAAATATATATTGCACTTTGAAAATCAATTTTGTAAACGAATATCACTTGAAATACTGACGATTTCCTCTTATTTATTTATTTATTTATTTAATTATTAAGTTGTATCTTCTTCTTCAAATTTAATACTGACGTGCATGGTCCATATATACTATACAAGTATCTATGTAATTATTATTTATAATGACTAGAGTTATTTACAGTTAACGTTGTACATTGCTTAACTTGAAGTGATGTGAATAAATTTGTATAAAAATTGTACTAACTTTAGTATTTTTTTTTTATTTTACAAGTTCTCTCTGCCTATGTACTGATGACCTACATTAGAAACGTCGTAGGTACAGTGGCTTACTACGTTTAATATGTACAAGTGCGCCTCATCTTTGACTTAAACTAGCTGAAACAATTGAAGGTAGAAGTCTTTTTCGGAGAAGTCCCCTCTCCCCTCCCTCTCGAGATTAACCGTGATATCTTTAGGTACAACTTTTTTTTATAACCAAAGAACTGTCACGGTCATATTTATTATCACAAATCTTTCTGCTTTTTTTCTTTCTTTTGAGTCGTCAACGCGAACCATTCCATTTCAAATGTGGTAACTCGAACTTCAAATCGATCGAATTTTTGTGTTACCTGGGACGTCCCCCTGTATATTTGAAACGTAAGGGCTTGATTTGCGCGCCGATTTGTATAGTACTCGAGCAACAATTTTTAGGTTATAAAAGTGAAACTTTGAAGGTCCTCGCGAACTAATTCACCGGAAATCCAAAGTTGATATCCGGTCAGTGTTGCGCCGCGAACTTCATACGCTTCTGCTTCTGTCGCTGGTTGCAGAACCAGACGCGCACGACGTTCTTCTTCAGGTCGAGCTTTTCGGCGATGGCGGCGATTTTCTCTCCGGAAGGCCGGGGTTGCACCGCGAAGTACGCCTCGAGGCTGCGTTTCTCCGGCGCGGCTATCGACGTCCGCTTCCGCTTCTTCTCGCCGGCGGGTAGGACGCTGGGCGCGTCCGGATCTCTCCTTTTGTTCTTCGCTTGCGCCTCCGCCTCTTCCAACCAGGCTTGGAGAATCGGTTTCAGGGCTATCATGTTGTTGTGGGAGAGGGTGAGTGATTCGAACCGACAGATGGTCGATTGTGAGAGCGCCCCGACGCCTGGTAGCTTTAAGTTCGCCAGGGCTTTCCCGACGTCGGCCTGGGTGACGCCGAGCTTTATCCGACGCTGCTTGAACCGCTCGGCGAAGGCTTCGAGTTCTCGGGGATCCGTATCTGCGTCGGGGTGAAGACCGGCGACGGCGGCTGCGGCGGCCGCCGCTGCCATCGCCGGGTGATGCGCCCCTGGGTGTCCTCCATGATGACCGGGGTGGTGACCTGGGGCGCTGTGTCCTGACAAAGGACCGCCATGGTGGTGGTGGTTCATAACGTGATTCATTCCATAGGAATGCATGTGGGAGGGGGTTTCCGACATCGGCGTTAGCGTCGTCATAGACGACGTGGAAATCGGATCTAACATTTCTAAGCCATCCATGTGCCCCATCTGAAAAGAAAAAGAACAAATATGAAGATGTTTCTTGCCGACATACAGCGTGACACAAATTTATAGGATTTTATGTACCGAATCAATCACTCCAATTCTTTTTTCAAAATTGTAAGATAATCGGAAATGAATTCCAGTAGATTAAGCGGAAGTAGGCGTAGCAAATCAACTTAGAAATTTTAAATGAAGACATACCGTATGTTTCGTTTTACGTTGAAAATGTAATAGCATCTCCTGACCGCACGCCCAGAAAGAATAGTGACGTAGGTGTGGCTTAACGAGCATACAAACGCTTACACTTTGCATCATTTATTGTTCTCTCCCTTTTTCGGCCTTTTTTCAATGATTAGTGAAACAATCGGTAGCTTAACTTCAAAGCATTGTACATAGCAAGATTAAGGAATTACCCACGATCTCACTGTATATGAATCGCACAATTAAAAGAAAAAGTCTCCTGACTAATATCTTCGACTAATCCGCTATTATCGAGCTCATTGTATAAGATTTTAAAATGGGACATCCTGTATAAGCTATTGATGTACTTGAATGTTAAAAAAATATGTTGTACATGAACGCAGAAGCTAAAAAAAAAAAGTGTCGCTTTGAGTAAACACAGCATCTAATCTAAGTCCATTATCGCGTCCCCGAAAGCGCAAAACAAAAGCGAACGACGCACAATGGCGCCGGGACGGCAAAACAAATACTCGAAAAACAAATGCCAGGCCGTGTGCGCGCATAACGTTTGACAAACGGCCCTGTGTAGTTTGCAAACACGGTACAAGAGCGGCCCCCAGGTCACATATAACATTTCCCCGGGGGGTCGTGACCCGCGCCCCCGACGCCAACCCCCCTCGTGTTGTACACGTCAAATGACCACTTTACACCAATGTGAGGTCTAATGATGAAATATTTCGCCGTGGGGACGCGTTGAATCATTGGAATCCTCTACCGCACGCGATGGATCTCTGTTCCTCCTGCCGCCTCCTTTCCCAATTTCTACGTTTATTATCCATCGCGTTTCTTACGTGGTTGCTTCTCGTCTCTATTAGACCGACTTCGATTATCCTGTGGCATAGTAATCGTTTGAATCTGCCGTTTGTGATTGGATCGTAAAGCAAACAATCGAAGAACGACGTCACCACTCGTACAAAACAAAAAAAAAAACGAATGTCCGAGCACGACAAAAGCGAAAGACAAACAGAAGCATCGCGTTTATTGCTTCGCCTCACGCTGATACCGCCGCGATAGTCACGATTGCGATTGCCGTAATTCGAATCGTGCATGCAAGAGCGCGCTAATGTTTGTTTTTATTTTGCTTTGTTTACACGCTCGTGTCCCTTTTGATTGCCTTTTTCTTCATGCATTGCATTTAAAACAAGTATTCATATTCCAGCACTAAGAATAATCTGCTCCGAGGAACCATCAATTTGGTAACATTCGAAGCTAGAAATATGTAATAAGTAATAGTCAGAAGTGGGATAAATTCTATCTCGTGAAACTAAATTTAGATAAAGGGTCTTTCGTTAAGAGTGATAGGATTTTAATTTTAAATAAAACAAAGACGGTTTGACGTATCAATTTAGATTTTGCTTTATTTTGAAGCTTGGACAGTGCAGTTATGATCGAAACAAGATATCGATAAAATGTCCACCACAGCTTTGTTTACACTGACGCACCCGATCGTCCCGATTTTTGATCACCCTGTCCAATATTTGCGGCTGTGCGCCGGCGATAGCTTGACAAATTTTGGCTTCCAAATGATCCAAAGTCTGTGGATTGTCTTGGGCTTTGAAAATAATCTAGTGGTGTCAAGTTACATGACCGCAGCGGCCAATTTACTAAACCTCGTCGTGAGATGATCCAATCACCAAACTTATTCTTCAGCAAATCGAGCGTAGCATTAGCTGCATGGCACGTAGCGCCGTCTTGTTGGAACCATCAATGTTCTCAAGTTCTGGCCACATAAATTCGAGTAACATAGCTGTATAGCGTTCGCACTTTTGACGATTACAGCTCTTCCCTCCTTATTTCGGAAGAAATAAGATCTGATGACGTCGCCATACCATAAACCGCACCACACAGTGAGTTTTTCGGGATGCAACGGCATTTCATGTAACATTTGTGGGTAGCTCTCGCACCAATAACAGCAATTTTGTTTGTTGACAAAGCCATTCACCCAAAAATGCACTTCGTCTGAGAAGATGATTTTTTGGCCGCTCTTCCAAGTGCTGAAGGGCCCAATCAGCAAACTCCCGACGCAATCTGTGATCGTTTGGTTTCAGCTCTTTAATCAATAAGACTTCGTAAGGATGTAGCCCCAAATCCTTACGCAAAATTCTCCAAGTTGGCGTTTGAGTAAGCCCCAATTGTTGCGATCGTCGTGAAATCAACAAATTTGGCTCATCGACTGCAGCTGCGATATTCTCCTCACTTTGCGCTTTTCGTTACCTTGTTGGTGGCTTATTTTCCTGTAAAGTGAACTTGCGCTCAAATTTTTCCGCAGAGTAATGGCGACGGCGACCCAATTCTCTCTGGTGATGACCATCCACAACTGACCTCGAATATTTTTTAATAATTTCTAAACTGTTGGGAAGCGTCAAACGCTGCGTGATGAAACTGCAAACTATCAGGTAACCAAAAAAGTTCGTGCGGTTTCCTTTTTTATATAGATTGCCATGAATATTTCTTAAGTTGTTTATCGATAGCATTTGTTTATATATTGTCACCTATTTCAGTATTAATCCGTCTTTCACTTAATGCATACAAATTTGACGACAATTGTTTAATTCATGTTTTAAAATAATTTCAAATGGCAACGAATAAGACTTTAATTCGAGGTTGTTTACTCTATGAGTACAAACTCGGCACTAAAGCTGCTGAGGCGGCACGCAAAATATGTATTGCATTCGGAGATGATGCTGTAAGTGATCGAACAGCACAGAAGTGGTTCAAGAAATTTCCTTCGGGAAATTTCAGCTTGACCGATGAAGCACGCTCTGGGAGACCGAAGATCATTAACAACGAGGATATTAAAGACGTTGTGGAGGCAAATTCCAGTACAACGTGCTTAGAGTTAGCAGAAAGATTCAATGTGAGCGACGAAACCATTCACCAGCTAGGAAAGTCGTGGAAGTTAAGCAAATGGGTCCCACATGAATTGTCAACTGATAACAAATCAAGTCGTCTTACCATTTGTTTGGCAAATCTTTCACGCAATGAAAATGAACCTTATCTTGATCGGTTGTTAACTTGCGACGAAAAGTGGATACTGTACTCCAATTCTAAGCGTTCTTACCATTGGTTGTCGCTAACTGACCCGATACCACACACTCCAAAGGCTTCCTTGCACCCGAAAAAGATTTTATTGTGTGTTTGGTGGACAGCAGCCGGAATTGTTCATTATGAATTTTTGGAAACAGGCCAAACCATCACTGCTGTGTTCTATTATGAACAGCTTCAGAGAGTACAAGCAGCACTCATCCAGAAGCAGCCTTCTTTGATCAATCGAAAGAAAGTGCTATTCTTACAGGACAACGCTAGACCTCATACCGCAAAAGTGACCCGGGAAAAAATTTCTGAACTTGGCTGGGAAACGTTACCTCACCCTCCTTATTCGCCTGACATTTCGCCAAGTGATTATCACCTTTTCTTGTCTCTTGACAATTATATGAGGCATAAGCAGTTTAAAACCCATTAATTTTTTGATTCAAAATTCGTGGATTTCTATAATACCGGAATACAAAAATTGGTGTCACGTTGGCAAAAGATCATTGAGTGTGATGGTAATTACTTCGATGAATAATAGTGTCTTACTGGTTTGTAATAAATTTTTATATTTTACCATCAAAAACCGCACGAACTTATTTGGTTACCTGATATACTGAATATTTTGACACCCGAAAGTAAAACAAAATATATCACGAACTGAGTGATCTGTCTTGAAAAATCCATCATCCCTATTGAAACACGCTTTATTTATTAAGTTGTAGTTTTGTTTCATTTATACGAGGTGTAATTGAAAAGTATCGGTAAATCGGAATGCGAGTAACAAAGCCACAAGCCGGTTGGACAGAGATTGATCTTGTAAACCCTTGCTACTTACACAGTTATTTGCTTGTAGAGGTTATTTGCTTTATTTACGTCGTTTTAACATGTCGGAAAAAAAGGATTAACGAATTTGCATCCGATTTTATGACATTCCACTAGTTTTTATTTACCAGATATCCTTTCCGTCTGCTTATTTCTCGAGCAAAATATGACGAGGCAGACAAAGTATGTGACGTCACTTCATGATTTGCCCAATAGTAAACTTATACAGTGTGTAACAAATTATACAATATGTATTTGAATCAACTTGATAATTTTAATATCAATTTTACGCAAAAAATATTTCAGAATGTGAATGACACACAACTAAATACTTGTTGCTCACGAGCAGTGAGCAGTATTATTGTTCACTCAGTCTTTGAGTTTCGTTCCTTTTGTGGTTTATTTTTCTATAATTTTACATTTACATATTTTCTTCTTCATTCCGCTATGGGGTGCGGAATGCAAATAACTTATGTATACTCTGGATTTTTTGAGAATGCTTTTGAAATCGAGCAGCAAAGATATACGAGGGTACAAGATCAATAGTTCGTAACTCAGCAGCCTAAACAGATTTCAAATTTGCATGAATTTAAAAGTCGCATCAAGCAATTTTAGTATGATGGCCCATCGAAGTTGACAACGTGCGAATTTTTTTCTCAACAGAACAAACAGCGCATTTATAAAATATTTTAATTAAAGATTATCACCAACGTGACTTATTTTAACTAAAAATTCTGAAAATGTAGATATGTAGATATTATTAAAAATTTTGCTCGTACCAGAAAGTGCAGAAATGAAAAGTGTTGTGTACATGCGTTAGTTTTTAGTTTAAATTTTGTTAGTAGTAATAAAATGGGGCTAAAATCCCTAAGCTCGAGAACTGTGCAGCATGAAAAACCGCTGACAATCTAGTGCATGTGATTTTGAAAGTTAAGTAAGTACACTTTGCCTAGTTTACCAAAAATGAAAACCGCCGTTCTTCTGAGCTAAGCGCAAAATCACAGGCAGCTTTATTTCACGACACAAATTGAAATTCTGTTTTATTGCGAATGATATTCCCTTATTTATGACTCTCGTAGTTGTGTATTTTGACGAGCCAATCATATTTTGTGAAGGGCATCATCGACCTTGCAAAGTTTTGATTTTTTCTTTCGATCTCCAGCGACGTCAAGTAAACGGTCCCTCCTCCATAGCCATGCATTCCATCTGAAAATACTTGCACAAGGCAGCACTTTGTATGCATCAGAGGCCGCCTCAGGACCCCCCGAACTCAAAAAGTCCCCGTTCGATCAAGTGAGGGCAAGTGATGGGGATGAAACTTTCTAAAAAGTTCGACAAGTGATATGGTATGGTTTGCTAAAACCAAATCATAAAAAAAATGAAGATAATATTGAGAAAATCAAGTCTACCTTGGAGCCGCCGAAATTCTTAAAACGTATTGTGGGCAGTCAAAGCAACGTCTTTCCGGAAAGATGAAAATCCGTATACATGGGACTTTAGATACTGGACAATAGAGAAATGAAATCTCTAATTCGACATAATATGGGGGAGTGATGATAGTTATAGTGGTGTGAACATGTGAAGCATCCTTCGTTAGGAAATCTTGTTTTGAGTTAATTTTTATAGAAAACTCAAACTATGAGGTACAAGTTTTTGGGTTCATTGTTTTGTTAGGTCAAGATAAAAACATAAATAAATATCGTTCAGAAAAAAAAACAATATGATTCTTATCACCCCATACATATGTGCCATGACAGGCACTAAAAACGAAATGAAAAGTTATAAAATGAATTTTATTGGTATGTATGATATATATGAATCGTGCAAGATACGGCTATGGCCTTGATAGTGCGTTTCGTTTGTAGTGCCGGTGATGGTACGTAGCTGCAATATGATAGTGTCCCTTCACTTTAAGCGGCGTCGAAGGCAGTGGAAGTCTCATAGTTCAAAACCATTTGGAAGCTCGAATAGATAAAACATCGTTTGGAAACATTGATATACCTAACTTCTATGAAAACTGTTAATTCAGATTCGACTTCTGATCTATATGATAAAGGTTACAGCTGTACGTAAGATCTAATGATATCATCATAAATAACTCAATATATATGTATATATATTATATTTTGCTGTGATCCCTACTTCAGAAAAGAAAAATAAAAAAGAAAATTACATTTTTCGGTTTTGGAAATATTTCAAAAATTACAAATCGTAGAAGATTATTGTTCAGCACCAAAACACGTCCTAATTTAGTCGACTTCGTATCTCTTGCCGTTTTCAAGATTCCAACAGTGAGCTTTTTGATTTGTAACAACCTGTATATCTGAATTTCTTCAATTTTAGTTTAACAAGATTTTCAATAGATACTTTTTTTTAAAAAAAGATTAAGGTCCGGTTTTTCCATCTCTTGCTAAACTAACTGACGGATAACAACCATGGAAACAATTCATAGAAATCAATCAACCATTCATAAAAATCAAGTTATTCGCTGGATAACTTTAATAGTAATAATAATAGTAATAGTTTATTTGGTCTCAAATTCACAGTCATAATTGATATGAACAAGATGTGATTGGACAAGTCAATTTAGAATACAATAACAAAATCCTACTATTATTATGAATATGTATTGATACATTAGTCGAGCTTAAAAGTAAAGTTCAAAACATGTACATAATGTTAGTTCATATTACTAGTACACAGATTCATAAATTCTTCAACTGTATACAGTGTTTTATTGAGAAGAAAAGTTTTTAGATTGCCCTTAAAAATATCTACATTTGAGCAGGTTTTAATATGAACGGGTAACAAGTTAAAATATTCCAAACGCATGTAATTAGGAGAATTCCGAACCACATTAAATTTGCTGAAAGGAGGCCGAAATTTTTCATTGTTTCGTACGTCCCTGGAATGGACGTCTTTCGTTCTAATAAACTTTGTTTTATTTTGAAAAATATATACGCACAATTTAAATACATATAAGGATGTAATCGTCATGATTTGAAGATTTTTGAATAGTTCACGTTAAGAAGAAAAATTGGAAACACTTGATTATCGCTTTTTGTATCACAAATACGTCTTTGATCAGCATTGATCTGCCCCAAAAGCGCACTCCGTATCTCTGACTAGCCTCAACTTGCTCGAAATAAAGACATCTAAGTTGATCCATGTTTAGGATTGATCTCAGATTACGGAATAGAAATGTTAAGGAATTAAGTTTGGTAACTAGTTTTTGACAGTGGTTGTTCCATTTAATGTATTCGTCAATAATCAATCCCAGAAAGGGCGTTTCGCTGACTGTCACAGCATTGCTATAGTTTACATTTATAGTAAGCTTAGGCACATTACGCCGACGATTGTGAAAAACAATAAAATCTGTTTTTTCACTATTGAGAAATAAATTATTACTCGAAAACCAGGCATTTAATTCCTGCAGAATGCATTCAAAAGAAGACTGTGCAAGAGAATTGTCTGATACGATTATCGAGGTATCATCGGCATATATTGTAAAATGTACGGAGTTATTAATTAATGGTAAGTCGTTAATATATAATAGGAATAAAACTGGGCCTAGTATGGAACCCTGAGGAACCCCTAAGGACACTTTAGTGGGCAGATGGAAAGACCGGGCCTACTATATGATTTTTTTTAGAAACCCAATGACAATCCATACAAGCTTTTATTATTTTTTTTAATGGTAAACGAAATTTACAGTGAAAAAGTTAATACGAGCACAACTGAAAACTAAATAAGTAAAAATAAAAACGTGTTAAACGAGAATGGCTAGAAACAATAAGCCTTTTACTCTTTGTTGCAGACGAACTTTACAGCAAAAAAGTAAATGTAGCAAGCAACTATTAAAAATTAAAATCATATTGAGCACCTAAAAAATCGAAATGAAACAAACAAACAAAAATCTTTAGAGAAACAAATGACAATCGATGAAAGCTTTACTTTCTGCGGTAGACGAAATGTACAACAAAAGTAACAAGAAACTATAAAAAAAACTGAAAATATTTTTAATTGAATTGGCTTTCGGTTGGAACCACATCACCACTGCTTCTCCTGCGGACGTTTCGTCCTCCACCTCCAGCAGCAGCAGCAGCCCTGAGGAAGTTCTTCTGCAATGGAGAACGAAACGTCGGCAGTTCCAATCGTAAGCAATTATGGATAACGGCCGCATAAGTCTTCAAGTATTTTTTTTTTAATTAGAAACAATCTGACACGCCCACTAAACAAAAATTGTCTCAAGCATAAGCAAAAATTGGTGGAAACAAATGACAATCGACCAGATGAGACTTATTTTATATGAGAAACAAAATTTACACAATAGAAAAGTAAATGTTAGAATAGCAGAAAACATGTAAACAATTTATAATATACTGAGAAGTGGGTAAATAATAACAATAGATTAGAAATAATCAGACGCCCTTGCAAAAAAATCATCTCACGCTTTAACGAAAATCGTTAGAAACAAGTGATAATCGATGAAAGCTCTTAGGCGAAACGAAAAGTAAATGTCAAGATAACGGAAAACTTGAAAATATTTTGAGATCCACAAAAAAAGATATGCGCCTGGCCCAGGAAGATGGGCCAATAATATTCAACTTTGCAATCTTAGATGAAGCTCATTTTTAACCTTTTAAAAAATTGCAGTTAAATATGACTTAGACTCAGTTGTATATTGTCAGTTCAAATTTAAGCTGAAGCTTAAACCTGTGATGATGATTATGTCAACAATTGTTGTTAAGGGTTTAAGCTCTGGTTGAAAGTTAAGCTGGAATTGTACAACCAGTCTTTAGTTGTAAATTTTTAAAATGGCATCAACCCAATAGTAATAAACTGATTTATCACAGGACGGTTCAGTATTCAATTAAAGGACGATTTCTTAATAGGAGCTTAAATTTATAGGTACTTTTAAAGGTTTTAAAGAACAAAAAATTCGTTTGTTTTCATAACTTTAAATGAAAGTTTCTTTTAGTCCTGTTATCACAACGATCCTTAGTAACCTAACAAGTAGTTGAAGTAATCGCTATAAAAATGGAATATACGAGGGTCAAGCTGAATTTATTGAGAATAAAAAACGCGGTTAATATTTTCTAGGATTTAATTTTAAATATGCTCGAGGTAATTCCCTTCAGCGATGACACACTTGACCATTCTTTCTTTCCACTGTTCAAAAGCTTCCAATCAAACACCTTTCGGAATTCCTTCAAAATAAGCGTGAACTTCGGCATCGGTCTCTTCTTCTGATGAAAACCTTCTACCCTGCAAATTCTTTTTAAGCCCAAAAATAGCCAAAAGTCGCACATTGCTAAATCAGGTGAATACGACAAATCTAAACTCTTTTTGCATCCATAAGCGCTTAAATCTTCTTTAAAATCATAATAAATCATGATTCGAAAATGCTCTCTGGATAATTCCATTTCTTTACTTGTATTAAAAAAATTAGTAACTTGGGTTCTAACGAACGTAACTTCAACAACTTAATTTCTAATGACAGATTAAAGAGTTGCTCTAAATGTTTTTCAGGGCCTAGTAGATTTTCTTATTTTTAATAAATTCGGCTTTACCCTCGTATACTGCATATACAGGAAGAGAACCAGCCACGATGAAAAATTTATTACTTGTTTTAAATCATAATCCTCCCCCTGCCTAATCAGAATGACCGGTAATTAAGAGGGGGTTGTTATTTTACGTACCCGCGCGTTAACGAAAAAAAAAAGCGTGAAAACGGCCCCGGTTAATACGCACACAGTAAACGCCCCAACGGTTTAATATTGCAACCGATGACTTTTTGTCATAATCCGGGAATTTCACGGCCTAATTTAGTGCACCGTCGAGGATTGGGGTAGAACGCGCGCTCCAAACATGTGCGAACCTTTTAACCCCCGAATTACATTCATGAGCTTTACTTTAAATGACGCCTTTGTTAATTCGACGGGCTATATTTCAGGGAAAGTTGTGGGAAATGCGTTTTCGGAAATGGGTACCTACTTGGTGTGGTCGTGTGACGGGAGGTGGTGCCCCCATACTGTGGTGGTACATCATGTCATGCTTGAGCTGCGGAAGACCTCCAGGTCCTCCCGTGCTTTGGTGCTTGATATCTACGGCTGCCAACGCTTCGGCTCGACTTATTAAGCCGTCGTTGAGACCGGAAAATAAATCGCCCTGCAAAGAAAAATTATCCTCAATTATTTTTATGTTGTAAGTATTATCTTGTTATAAATTAGATATTATTATCATTGACGTATGCAATCGAAACTTCAAAGCTGAAACCGCTGCGTTGTCGTAACAATATTAAACGATTTCGTTTCGTGGCGAATTAATTTATGGCTGTTGGGACGAAATGCAAAGATTAACGGATCCGCGGACGCCGAATTAAAAGAATTATTAATAAAAAAGCATCACATGCTCGGAGAAATACAAGTAAATATTGAATTAAGTCGGGCTTCGCGGCGACGGCGGCGGGTGGCGAGCGCGCGCCCGCCTCTCTACACCTACTATAAAATTTATGCGCTGAAATTATGATAAAATGATACGTTAAATTATTTATGATTTTTTCACTAACTTTTACGGCGTGCCGTAATTATTGTTTATATTGAGTTGCGGCGCCGCGGCTCTATTTGTCGTGCACATTAGCGCGCTTTCGCTTTTCCGGATTTCCTCCTCGTTCCACGGACCGTGAAGAGCAATTAATTTTAATCAGGTGTTAACGTATTGTAATGAACTGTCATAAATTACACAATGCAGAGCAAATTATTACGAGAAAGCCAAAGGATTTCAAGCTAAATTAAAATTTAAATACACCGTACATTAAAAAAAAAAAATACAGGTCTAGTTCATTATTCTAACTTCTTATTCATTCTTAAATCTTCTTGTAAAATTTTTAATACTGTGGCTTCTAATATCTTCTGCTATCTGCTATCTATAATAGCAGCAAACATTGAAACCTTTATTCTTCGATCTGCTGAAACCAGTTCCCAACTTTCTTGATGTTTACTTTGTTTCTTGCTTCAAGAGGTCTTCTCCGTCTTGGGTCTTCTTGAACTGATTTTCCTATCCCATTGCTTAGGCCAAAATTTTACACTAAAGTATAAAGGGTGCTTTTCCCTGTAAAAAGTTAATCATTCTCTAATGAATACCCTTGGGCCCACATGCTTCTGCATTCCAGTTGGATTTCACTCATTTCTTCTTAGGTAAGACTTTGTTAAAGCAACTTATTCTTTAGAGGAGCTGTTTTTTTTCAATAAATGCAGAAACACTTTTCTAACTCGTTAGGGCTGAGAGTCCTAAAGGAGGCAGGAAGAGAATTGTACACAAGCGAGATTTGATATCGAAAAGAACGTTCGAATAAAGCGCTTTTATGAATGGGAGATGTGATGGTCCATTTAAATCTAATATTTCTATAGAGATAATAATAATTCCTGTAGAGACAGAGTAGTGTGCGATCAACAAAGTGAGGCGGTTATTCAACCCACCTACATCTTTATTTCTTTATACATAATACGATCAAAATTGCGAATGCCGTAGATAAGCCTTAAGCATGAATTTTGAACTCTCTGAATTCCAGTGTTTAGGCAAGGTCCATAGGTTTCGGAGCAGAAGTTAAATTCAGAAAGGATTAAAACCATCACAGCTACAAATAGATAACTAATGTCTGTGGGGGTGTATGAGTTTTAGATCATAATAAGCTTTTTTTAATAGAATTACTAACACAAACAAAAATCTGAAAGAGTTACCAATAGTCAAGCCCAAATTTTGAGCAAGGTTAAGTGAGGGAATTTGATCGCCATTAATGCTTAAATATAAACTCTCTTGAAGTAAGATACAATCAGAGGATTTTCTGAATAAAGCAGTAAAACAGACTTTTAATTAAAAGGGATGTGCAAGCTAAAGAAGTAAGATCTGACTGGATATCAGCTAATGCACGCCGATGATCAAGCAAGTAAAGATGTTAAGGTGGCCACTGACGCGTCAATTTTCAGACGATCTTTACAATCCGTAAACATGATCTTTAAACGGGATTTGTGCAAGTAAGAGGAAGGGGGCGGGATGATTTCGCGTGACACATTGGCACGATGTCGCAGGAATAATCGCTGTTTATTTCCGTTGTACATCTGCGGGATTACGGGAAATTTCATCCTGCAAGCTCGTGCTGCATCGAACATTCAACTGTAAAAGGCGAAACCTGTGCTATTTTTCTGTGTTTAAACCCCAGTTTCACGTGCTGATAATCTTAGAGGTTTGGTATTATAAATGCAGGTGAACTTTAACCCCCAGTTTATGGCTGTACGAGGGTCAAGCAGAATTTATTGAGAATCCTACTAGATTCTCAATAAATTCAGTTTTACCCTCGTAAAAGCGATGTACAGCAGAGGCCCGAGTATAGAGCCTGTGGTACCGCCAATCTTCGATCAGAGACTTCAGATAATAATCGGAACTGTTGGGTTTTTCCAATCAAATAAGATTTGAAGAAACTTACAGCGCTTATACTGAAATCAATATGTAGTAAAATTGATAGAAGGATGACATGGTTCGTAGTATCAAAAGGCTTTGCTATATTCAAGTAAGGCAACAGTGGAGATTTGATCCAGATCTTTGGTAGCTATTAAATCATACGTGATATTTAAAAGGACCGCAGTACAACTGTATCCCGAGAGAAAGCCAGACTGATATCCTGGAAGAATATCGTTTAGCAACAGATACTCTCGCAACTGACCATTAATAATTTTTTCCAAGATTTTGAACATGACTGGTTGGATGAAGATCCATAAATTCAGAAGGTGAGGAAGTTTTGGGAACCGAAATGATAATTGCATCCTTCTAGCAATTAGAAAAAACACTGGATAGCAAACAAGATTTGATGATGTAAGTTAGAAAAGGAACTATATGTGGACAAGACTAGCGAATCATCTTCCGATTATTCTTTTGTCTGTATCTCCACCTCCTTCATTTATTCTTTTTGATAAAAGTTTCTTATTTCGTTGCTCCCAAAACTTATTTTTAGTGACCAATTTTCTTTCTGTTTTCTGACCAATTATGTTTGCTTTGTCTCTGATTCGCTTGTTGTATTTCCTTCTTTTTTTTGTAGGTTCTTTCGTATTCTCTGCTTTAAAGTACTCTCCTCGTGTGGTTATTTTTCTCTCTTCGTTTGCTTTTAACTGTTTCGCCTTCTCTCTTTAGTGACTGTTTTTCTTGAAGACACTGTTTTTTTTTACTTCTTGATAAAAATTTCTACTTTCCTCGCTCTTAAAATTCTCTTCTACTGCCACTATTAGTCTATTTATTCTCATTTTCTATTCCTCTGGTTTGGTTGTAATCAACCTTCTTGATTGTTGTTGTTTTTTATGTTTAGTTTAGTTTACTAATGTCTCCTAAAGACAATGAATATGTATAGAGTGTGTCAGATACATATAGTAATGACTAGAAGCTAGAACTAAGAATAATGATAACATTATCATAAGGAAAAAAAAATATATTTTTGCTTTGAGGCCCAGTTGTACAATGTCATTTTAAAGTTGAAGCTTAAAGTCATAACAACGAATATTTCAACAATCTTCTTGTTGTTAAGGGTTTAAGCTTTTGTTTAAAGTTAAATTGGAATTGTACGACTTGGCTTTAGTATTTTAGCTCAAATTTCTGTATTGTGCGGTTTTCGAGAGCACAAATAGAATATGACGCTTTATTAGTTCCTCACCATGTATTCCTTAGGCCTGGTATTTCAGTCACAGATTAACTTTAAGCTTCTTTTCATTCCCATAGTAATGCTTGCAAAGACAATTGTTGCCATAGAAATAAAACGAAGCTTAAAGTTAAACTCCGAATGAAATATTAGACTTTCAATTTGTTCACAAATCAGAATATGATTTTAATTTTAAAGTCTCTTATATATATTATTATGAAAGTCTCTCAGTGAAACTCATTGTATGAGAAAAAGTGGTCAATTTTAATTAATCGTTATTATTTAACAAAATAAAAACAAAACCCTTTGGTTTAATGTCGGTTTGAGAAAAATTTCGTTTGATTCAATACAAAAAATGTCTCAGAAAGAAACTATTGGCGATAATTCCGAGCAAAAGTAAAAAAATTGTGTACATTTCATGCATATATAGATTCTTTTTTCTTACTCTGACTGAAAGTCGCTTATTGGAAAAATATTTTAGATTTACATTCACTTGTTATACAAATGCACATATGAAGAAAAAAAAAATTCAATTTAGCCGCTGTATATTACAACTACAGGTACAGGTGAATCAACAGGAGGAGGAGGAAAGATTTTATGAAATGATAACAAACAGTAAAGTGCACCAAAGATTAGATAGAATATAAAATGTCTTGTTCCAAATTTATCATAGAAACAAAATGAAATCTTCGACAAAAAATAGAATAGTCTGAAACGACCTTGAGGCAACAAAATTCGAACAACTGCTTCTTTTCTTTTTTTTCCATATTATAAAAGATATTTATTTCTATTATAATTTGCCATCGAGAAAGTCTACGCTTCCCCCAATGTCGTCGCCTCCGCCATCGTCGATACAATATATTAACTAAGAACCACGTCAGGCGCGTGCTATTGCCTCTAAAAATAGAAATATCGACGTTTTGTCCGAGAGTTTTTTTCTAACTGCTGGAAATACGACTGTAAAATTAAGTGTTCGAGAAGCGGTCGCTTTCGTGTCGATAAGTTTGGCGATGATGATTCATTTGATAAATCATAAAAACCGTCAACCACAGATTTTTAACACTTTTAACAGAATTATGTGTTCTTCTG
This sequence comes from Serrognathus titanus, assembly GCA_039766575.1. Taxonomy (NCBI): domain Eukaryota; kingdom Metazoa; phylum Arthropoda; class Insecta; order Coleoptera; family Lucanidae; genus Serrognathus; species Serrognathus titanus. The sequence continues at coordinate 16,151,789 of CM077911.1, read as the reverse complement.
ACGTTAATCTTTGTGTGCTCTGCCTTATTCAGTATCCACTAATCAATTTGCAAATAATTTTAGAGAGTTTTCTAATAACAATTCTCACTTAATTCACTTTTTGTTTTTCCCATATTATTTGACGTTTGACAATCAAATTACTGGATTCCATGGGTTGTATATTGTGCCCTCTTTTAGTTTGAAGTCAAATAAAGCTCGGCGCGGCTATAGATTCGTTTCTAAGCTAAATTTGGGGTATATTCAGCTGTGATGCAAACCACACACCCTCTCGTGGATAACAGTTCAAGTTTGTGGCAAGAAAAGACCTCTGACGGATAAAAAACGAAACTCTTTGTTTATGACTAGGTTCCTCCTGCATTAAGTCATTCCTGGTGAATGTTTATCTCTTTTCTCTATTATTTGGCATTTGACAATCAAATGAGAGTGGACCCCAATGGGTTTATACATTATACCCTTGGTTATTCTGAAGTCAAATAAAGCTCGGCGTTATAGGTTGCTTTCTAAGCTAAATTTGGGGTATGTTCAGCGGTGATGCAAACCACACGCCCTCTCGTAGATAACAGTTCAAGTTTGTTGCAAAAAAGAGGCCTCTGGAGGATAAAAAATGAATATCTTTGTTTAAGATTAGGTTCGCCCAGCGTTAAGTCATTTGGTGGAATATTTGAAGCCTTGTTATCTATTGACAATCAAATGACACTGCATTATATAAAGGCTCTGCATTGCATGAGTTGCACATTATGCCCTCTTTTAATCTGAAGTCAAAAGAACGTCGAGATGAGTTTAGATTCATTTCTAGGCTAAACATACAGCGGCGACTCAAACCACACGCCCTCTCGTGGATAACAGTTCAAGTCTATTACGAGATGAGGGCCTCTGACGGATGGAAAAGTAATTATTTTCTTTATGATTCTGTTCGTCCATCGTTAAGTCATTTGGTGAAATAATTGAAGCCTTGTTGTTTGAAAAGCAGCGTTTATTTTTCTTATTATTTAACGTTTGACAATCAAATGACACTGCATTGCATTAAGCTCTACACTACTTGGGTTGCACATTGTGCCCTCTTTTAACCCTAAGTCAAATGAACGTCAAGGTGGGTTTAGATTCATTTCTAGGCTAAACATACAGCGATGACTCAAACCACTCGTGGATAATAAGTCAAGTCTATTACATGATAAGGTCCTTCGATGAACAGAAAGTGAGCAATTTGATTAAGTAATCGTAGCCTTCTTAACTGGAGAGTGTCGCTGGTAGGCAACATTCGAAGTTTTTTGTGGTTATGACTTCTTTAGACGAGAACAGAACCCGGTTTGCATCTCGGATAAACAAATTAACCACATATTGTGGAGTGAAATAAATCAGTCGGTGATACTTGGTGACACCAATTAATTAATAATTCAAGTTTGTTGTGTGAAAAGGGTCTTTAACGGACAGAAAATTAATCTTTGGTGAATAATTACTGAGTTATTTTATGGTTCGCTTATCGGCTAAATTAATGTATTCTCTAGACGAGAAACAAACCACGAAACTTCAGCTATTGCCCACCAGGGAAATTCGTTTGGTCTCGACTAAACAAATCCACCACATATTGAGCAGTGTCTAATATTACAGAATGCATTAATATACAGGGTATTCCCGTAAAAAAACTGAACTTTCGTTCGAGTAAATATTTTCAGGCTCAAGTAAACTCATGCACAAAAAATAAAGAACTAGAAAGAGAGGAATCGACATCCAGTTGCATTCAAAAGCGGCTACTTACTCGTCTAACAGTGAGAGGCGCATTCCAAAAGCCAAGGCCACCATCGAAACAACTGAAGGAGTTGCTCCGATCGGGGCGAAAATGATTCGGGGAGAATCGCTTTCGCGTGCGGGCAAGGCAACAGAGCTAGAGGCCAGCAAAAAACAAGAGAAGAGCGGAGAAACTGCCGGAGCAATGCTTTTCACTTACTCCGAAATAGTTGCTCCCTTTTGGAATCGCATTTAGGACGTCGCACTTGGGGGTCACCGTCCCCGAGTAGTTGGTGTAACCGATCCGATGCTTTTGGATTGCGCCTTCGTTGGAATAGGGCTATAATAACAATAATATACATAATAATCATCATCATCATTATTATTTCCATTGTAACTATACATATACTAAATTCGAATGAGGTGGACGCTTTTGTTTTAGGTAAGAATCGTTTGGAGATACGTGGAACGATGATTGGAGGGCATGTGACCTCTTATTCATTCATATGTTATTTTACAGCATGTGCACAAAAAGTTTTCCCATCTAGTGTGTCTTTTTGGCATGTTCACGTATGTTCCTTACGTAATCAGTAAACGCCAAATTGCAGATGACTAAGAAACAACGTGACCAACTCAACTAATGTCATTCCCTTATTGTACATGTAAATATTTTCGATTTGTTTTGGGAAGCGATTTGTCTGGTTATTAGCTACATCAAAGTATTTGAAACAGTTGAAATTTTGTACATATTACATAACATAAGAAGTTATCAGTTTTTTTTTAGTGTTTTCCAAACTATGATTTCCACATTTGACTTGGTTTCAGGATGTTTTCTTTGGTTACTAAGTAAGGATGTCGATATCTGAAAGACTATGCTTTAGACTGGGTACATTCTATATTGATTTTCCCCTCTCCAATATAATTTTTGTTTTTAAATGTACAGGGTGTTATTATACAAGGTGAACGATTTCTCAGAGGGCCAAGTTTCAGAGCCACACATCTAATTAACGGGAGTGTCGCCGTTTTATTCACAAAGATCCAATCAAAACGTGCGCCGTTCTCCAGAGGGCGCAGTTCTCGCGCGCGAGATGACTAACTGGCTCGTTAATGTAATGCTCGTAAGTTAGCAAAATGAGATAATTTGTAACCGGGCCAAGACGGATGGGGACCTAACCTCTAAATGAGCCGGCGGCAGCCATGATAAATACGCGGCGCAACCCCAACAGAACAAACGAGCAACGGCAATGAAATTAGGGCGATTATCACTTGTCTGTGCGGCTATAACTCTTCATTTGTTATTTCGGATGAAGATGCTCGCACGAGCTTCCTAAGTTAAGGCCCGAATGGACTTGCACTTAGGTACAAATTTCGCTCGCATAAAGTTCAAATTGCACAAAATGAAAATTGCGATGTTGAGTTTAAATTAAATCATTAATTACCCACTAGAGTGCACTTTCATAGCGTCACTGCAATTTTACTAAAAACAAAGAATAATAATTCAATCTGCTTATTATACAGGACTTTTTGTTCAACAGATTTTCAACGAACAAGAATCTATTCTAACTACAACTTTTGAACAGTTCTTATAACTCATATAAAATACTCATTAGAGGGCGTTCTCTTTCTTCCTTTTTTGTTTTTCATTGTAAGCCTACGCAGTTTTGATTTTCACGACGAAAAAGTGATGTTATCGGAACTCGTCGCGAGCAGCACAAAGCGGAATCTCGAACACAAACAAAACAAAAAGCGAAGCTCGGTCTTCTTTCTTGCGTTTTGAAAAATAGATGAGCGCACAAAGGAATCGGGTGTACAAGCGATTTCAATTATCCATTCAAATCTAGAATCAATTAAGGGGCATAACCCGTCACTTAATAAACGCTAGCCGGAAGTGGCAGTATTGTACCGGAAACTGTAGCGGAAGGGGCGAAAGCAGCTCTAACAAGTAGGGCCGCCCTGAATTATAAATGAGCAGTAAGAAGTAACTTCCAGCCCCTGCTGTTTTTATACCACCCTCTACCCTAGGCGAATTTTCAAATTTTAAGCTTTATATCTGATGGTAATACGCACAGCATGTAAGTAACCGAGGGGCGGGTGGTTGCGTCATTTTAAAACCTACATTTCCTCGCTAATATCTATTATAATCATTAGGCGCCCGAAAACATCTCCCATTTAAGGCGATTATAATTATGTAACATCTCCATAAGAACTTATTACTTTCGATCTTTACCTAATAGAAGTTTGCTTTCGCCCTTGGGATTTAGGTATTCTTCTCGTCGTTTTGTCATCTTCAAATTAATTTCGATTGGAAAAAAATGGGTTCGTCCGAGTGTATTTTAAAAAGGTACGCAAGAATTGTGCTTGCAGTAGGTCTTTCTTGCCTCTGAATATTTTACACTGCAGCCGGCCGATTTTGTCATTTCGCTAATCTATTATTTATGAACTCCGCCGTTGCCTTCGACGCGTTCTTCCGCTCTTAATTTTCAGCACAAAAATTCCTGTCGATGAACGCACGTAAGATTTCACTTTTGTTTTTATTATCTCACATATTCTTCTTGCAGTACTCGAGGAATCATTCGTGCCTGGGCCTAAAGTTAATAAAAAATACATACCTATAGCCAGATTTTTTTTTACAAAAACCGTTTAAGCGACACTGAAATATATCAAAATTATCAACGCAAATTCACTTTCTTAGTGAAAATAAAATCGTAGAAGTTTGCATTAATGTCAGTAAGTAATGCTGAAATTGTAAATTGTTCTGAGATGGGCAATTTGAAAGTAATCTGCCGGAAACTCACAAAGTTATTGGCTGTTTGACATCCAAACTCAACTAGCATAGCCTCCAATTCGAGTTCGAAATTACGTCCATCATATTTATAAAAGTTTTTGTAAATTTGAAAATCTTAAACAAGGCAGACAACGAGAAGATGCATGAGGAAACGAATAGATGGCACTAAAAAGTGCAGAATTTCTAGCGAAAGCACTAACTTCCAAATCTGTATCAAGAAAAGTAAAAGAAAGAATATCGACTATTCTCCAGTGGATTAAAAAAAATAAAAAAAACTAAAGCTGGTTTTGCATGGAGAGTTGAGTCCGTTAAAATGGACGCACTGTGCTTTCATTGGTAACGAGCACCAACTAAGTATAGAACGCTCGACGTTTCGACGCATCAACGCTCCATGTAAATGCAGCTTAATGATTCTTTTTCATTTACTTCATTTTTTCTCTTTTTTGCACCCTATTTGAATTTTCTTTTGTTTTTATTTTGTCGAATTAACTTTTGAAATAAAATTGACATTTTTCTTGATATTTCTATCGTCGATCTCTTCCTGTTTTTGGTTCATGTTTTCGCGTTGTTTTTGTTGCTACTCTTGTTTCATTTTGTGGAATTTATTTTTTTATATACATTCCGTTGGCACTATTTAATAGTTTCTTCTTTTTACTTGCTTGTCAGCCATTTTGTAGAATTATTTTTGGAGTTTCTTGAATCTTTAATCGACTTTCTCTGTCTGTCTTTGGATCACCTCATTCTTCTTATTTCCGTGCCTTTTGTTTCGCTTTTCTTTAATTTCTTTTTGTGGAATCGGATTTCATTTTCACTTTTTTTATAGCTTCTTCTTTTACTTTATTTTACTTTCTTATGTTTTTTGATCTTCATTGTCGTCGAATTATTTTTTAGAATAAAACTGACGTCTTGTGCAGTTTGTCCGTTGATTTTCAATCGATGATTTTCTTCTGTCTTCGAATCACCTCATTCTTCATATTTCCGTGTGTCTTTTGTTTCATTTCCTGGAATTGTTTTTTCTTAATATACTTTCCATTGGCACTTTTTAACAGTTTCTTCTTTTTACTTAGTTGTCAGTCGTGCGATCTTCATTTTGGGAAATTATTTTTTGAAATAAAATAGACATTCTTCGCTTTTCTTTAATTTCTTTTTGTGGAATCGTTTTTCGGATTTAATTTTCCCTTTTTTTATAGCTTCTTCTTTTACTTTATTTTACTTTCTTATGTCTTTTGATCTTCATTGTCGTCAAATTATTTTTTAGAATAAAACTGACGTCTTGTACAGTTTCCGTCCGGTGATTTTCAATCGATGATTTTCTTCTGTCTTCGAATTACCTTATTCTTCTTATTTCCGTGTGTCTTTTGTTTCATTTCTCTTTTGTTTCATTTCGTGGAATTGTTTTTTTTTTAATATACATTCATTCCATTGGCACTCTTTAACAGTTTTTTCTTTTTACTTAGTTGTCAGTCGTGCGATCTTCATTTTGGGGAATTATTTTTTGGAATAAAATAGACATTCTTCTGATTTCCGTGTCTTTTGTTTCGCTTTTCTTTAATTTCTTTTTTTGAAATCGTTTTTCGGATTCAATTTTCCCTTTTTTTATAACTCCTTCTTTTACTTTATGTTACTTTCTTATGTATTTTGATCTTCATTGTCGTCAAATTATTTTTTAGAATAAAACTGACGTCTTGTTGATTTTTAATCGATGATTTTCTTCTGTCTTCGAATCACCTCATTCTTCTTATTTCCATGTGTCTTTTGTTTCATTTCCTGGAATTGTTTTTTCTTAATATACTTTCCACTGGCACTCTTTAACAGTTTCTTCCTTTTACTTAGTTGTCAGTCGTGCGATCTTCATTTTGGGAAATTATTTTCTGAAATAAAATAGACATTCTTCTGATTTCCGAGTCTTTTGTTTCGCTTTTCTTTAATTTCTTTTTGTGGAATCGTTTTTCGGATTTAATTTTCACTTTTTTTTATAGCTTCTTCTTTTACTTTATTTTACTTTCTTATGTTTTTTGATCTTCATTGTCGTCGAATTATTTTTTAGAATAAAACTGACGTCTTGTTGTTTTTTAATCGATGATTTTCTTCTGTCTTCGAATCACCTCATTCTTCTTATTTCCGTGCGACTTTTGTTTCGCTTCTCTTTTGTTTGTTTTTGTGGAATCGTTTTGCATCGCATTTTTTATTGATCCTTTTTTATTTTATTTTTTATTGTTTCTTCTTTTACTTTATTTTATTCTCTTGTCTGTCTTTCGATCTTCGTTTTGTCAAGTTTTTGTCTGCAATAAAATCTCTATTGATTTTTTAATCGACGATCTTCTTTTATCCCGTGATCAACTTATTCTTCATATTTCCTGTTCTTTGCTTCATTTCTCTTTTGTTTCATTTCGTGGAATTGTTTTTTTTTAATATACATTCCATTGGCATTCTTTAGCAGATTCTTCTTTTTACTTGGTTGTCAGTCGTGGGATCTTCATTTTAAGGAATTATTTTTTGGAGCAAAATAGACTCTTTAATCGACTTTCTTCGTCTACCTTTGGACCACCTCGTTCTTTTTATTGCCGTGTCTTTTGTTTCGCTTTCCTTTAATTTCTTTTTGTGGAATCGCTTTTCGCGTTTAATTTTCCCTTTTCTTTACTGTTTCTTCTTTTACTTCTTTTGATCTTCATTTTCGTTGAATTATATTTTAGAATACAGCTTCTGTTGATTTTTTTATACGACGATTTTCTTCTGTCTTCGGATCACCTCGATCTTCTTATTTCAGTGTGTTTTTTGTTTCGCTTCTCTTTTGTTTCTTTTTGTGGCATCGTTTTGCATCGCATTTTTCATTGACCCTTTTTTGTTGTTTCTTCTTTTACTTTATTTTCTTGCCTGTCTTTCGATCTTCGTTTTGTCAAGTTTTTTTTTTTTCTCTGGAATAAAATTTCTATTGACTTTTTAATCGACGATCTTCTTTTGTCCAGTAAACAACTTATTCTTCATATTTCCTGCTGTTTGTTTAATTTTTCTTTTGTTTTTTTTTAAATATACATTCCAGTTGTGGAATCTTCGTTTTGAGGAATTATTTTTAGAGTAAAATAGAGGTTTCTTGACTCTTTAATCGGCTTTCTTCGTCTACCTTTGGATCACCTCGTTCTTCTTATTGCCGCGTCTTTTGTTTCGCTTTTCTTTAATTTCTTTTTGTGGAATCGCTTTTCGCGTTTAATTTTTCCTTTTTTTATTGTTTCTTCTTTTACTTTATTTTACTTTCTTATCTGTGTTTCGATTTTCATTTTCCACGAAATATTTCTTGAAATAAAACTGACGTCTTGTACACTTTCTTTTGTTTTTTTAACCGACGTTTTGCATCGCATTTTACATTGATCCTTTTTTATTGTTTCTTCTTTTACTTTATTTTATTTTCTTATCTGTTGTTTTTAGATCTTCGTTTTGTCAGTTTTTTTTTTCTGGAACAAAATTTGTATTGACTTTTTAATCGACGATCTTCTTTTGTTCTGTGATCAACTTATTTTTCATATTTCCTATTGTTTGTTTTACTTCTTTTTTGTTTTATTTTGTGGAGCTGTTTCCTCATATTTCTTCGACTCTCTTTACAGTTTCTTCTTTTGCAGAACTTTACATTCTTGTCGTCAGTCTTCCCATCTTCATTTTGTCGATTTTTTTCTCGAACAAGATCGACGTTTTTCTCAGTTTCTCTTGACTTTTTAATGAGCAATTTTCTCCTACAATTGGATCAATTTATTCTTCATATTTTCTGTTGTTTGTTACGTTTCTCTTTTGTTTTATTTTGTGTAATTGTTATTTCTAATTCCAATGGCACTTTTTATAGTTTCCTCCTTTTATTCCGTTGTCGGTTTTCCGATCTTCATTTCGTCGAATAACTTTTTGAAATGAAATCAACGTTTTAGATCACCTTATTCACGATATTGTATCGCTTCTCTTTTGTTTCTTTTTTTTTAATAGTTTTTCGAGATCATTGAACCATTTTTTGGCTTCTTCTATTACTTTAGCTTATTTTCTTGTCAGTCCTTCGATCTTCATTTTGTCATTTTTTTTATAGAATAGTATTGAAGCTTCATGCAATTTCCCTTGACTTTTTAATCATTGGTCTTCTTCCTCCCTTGTTTAACTTGTATTAGCTCTTTTTGTTGTTTCTTCTTTTTACTCTGTTGTAAGTCTTTCGATCTTCATTCGATGAATTATTTATAAAATTTGCGCTTCTGTTGACTATTTAATTGACGATCTTCTTCCGTCATTCTTCAAATCGCTTCTGTTTTATTTCTTTTTCTGGAAGAGCCTTTTCTTCATTTCATAAACCAATTTTATTTCTTCTTTTCCTTTAGTTTTTTGTTTCAATCTTCATTTTGTTGTTTTTTTTTCTAGAATATAAAAGATATTTCGCACATCGTTTAATTCATCGAATTTCTTCTGTTTTTCGATCACCTCACTCTTCGTGTTTATGTAGTGTATTGTTCGGTGTCGTACTCTATTATTCTTTTTTTTTTGTAGAACTATCTTCATTGACTCTCTTTGTAGTTTCTTCTTTTGGTTTCTTGTCAGGTTCTGGCTCTTTTTTGGTATAAAATTGACTTTTGCGCTCCAACTTATTCTTCATATTTTCCATTGTTTGTTTCGCCTTTCTTTTATTTCGTTTTGTCGAATTGTTGTTTTGAATTTTCATTGGCACTTTCTATAGGTTCTTTTTATTCTGTTGTCTTCAATCTTCATTTAGTCGAATTATTATATGTTTCGAATTATTATATGTTTCGCGCCGTCTCTGTTGACTTTTAAGCAGCGATCTTCTTCTGTCTTTGGATCACCTTAATCTTCATGTTTTCTGTTGTTTGTTTCTCTACGTTTTTGTTTCATCTCTTGCAATTGTTTTCGATCTTTATTATTATTTTTTTTTTAATGAAACTGACATTTCGTCCAGTTTTTATTGACTTTTTAATCGTAGATTTTATTTCTTTCTTCTTTTGCTTTCTCGTCGGTTTGTCGATTTTCAAACATCCATCGCATTTTCTTTCTGTTTACTTTTTAATCGTAAGTTACCGCTTTTCTTTGAAAATTCGATCTTAGAAAGAAGAAGCATCGAAAGCTTTATTCGAAAGGTTGCAAACAGGCAGACCTGTTTACTTCTCACTACGCCACTGTCTGCCACATTATTATAATCTAATAATAACTCATTAATTTGGATCGTGCTGTATTTTTAAAGTAACTTTTGATGTTATTTCTTTAAACAAAACCAACAAACATTGGGAGGTAGGTTTCGACGATCCCCACACTTTTAAAAGTGCTCCCCTTGGCTTAATAACGTAACGCAAGAAGATGATTCTTGCTGTAGCTTTAAATTACTGCCAAAATATAATACAGGTTGACAAAACTAATCCCACTACTTTTAGTATAAATAGGCAACTCGCAAGCCGGAATGGAATGACCTGTTTATAATCACCGCTACTTATCGATTGAATCGTCATAATAACAGCATTCAACAAAAATAATATTAATTTATATTGGATACTAATTAACTTGCAATTCTAATGATTTTCTCTTGTGACTTTTCACCGTCCTTGGAAAAAAAAAGGGGGAAAAAATTAAAGCAGGAGTCCTCGCCTAATTCGTTTTGTTAGTAACCAACCAAATCGATCGATTTATTAGTGTATGTACATGTGTGTGTGTATGTGTATTTTAATTTCCATGTTGCGCCCCGGGGTCAATATCTCCTCATCTACACATGTCCGCCGTTTATTTCCGTTCTGTTTACCTAATGGCATTAAGTGATCGGATCTGTTGGTGATGATAACAACTTACGTTGTGCCTCGGCGACCACGAGTTGCACATTATCGACGCATCCTCCAGTATCCGACTCTGCAAAAGAAAAGAAAAAGTTAAACAATAAACAGAAAAATTGTCTACAGATTTTAAAAATTTAAAAAAATCTCTAGACATCACAGATTCTTGGCTTGCAGGGCCTTGATATTCTAAATCAAGTAGCTAAACCCTTACAATGTTTCTCAAAAAAAAATTTGGGACTCAATTATTAATTAATGATTTTGGGGTGGTTATAAGTGAACTACCTACGCACTGCACTGACTTCTCTGATGATGAGCAATAACACCAAAACGCTGAATTTTTCCTCGTTCCTTTTTTTTGGAAAATAGGTTTTTCTTTTCGAACGAAAACAAAGCGAGCGAGAATTATTATTCCTAACGAAATTACAACCAATTAGGTAATAAAAATGGCCGTGCACTAAAAGTAAAGGGAATACCTAAGTACACTACACTCCGGCGTTTCATCACAGGGCCCTTATGCCTCTAATTGAGCGCATGAATCAGTAATTCGTTTCTCACGATATTTTTAGCGCAATCCTGCCGCCTCCTTATTTATTCTACACTTGCTCACTCGCTTGCTTCGACGACTTTAAGATCGGCGACGGCGGCGGCGGCGGCGACGGACGTGTGCAAATTTTATTCCGGCGTTAATTCTTAATGGCGTCGATCTTTGTTTGATGGCTCCGGGCCTCACTCCGGCTCCGGATTAATAATACGCGCACGTTTGTGTTTGTTTTAATTGCCGCCTTCCGGAGTGTCAAAGTATTATTCGATTTAAGGCAGCGCAAGCAAACAATCGATTCAATTTCTTAAATCTACTTATCTTAATGAACGAAAACAATTATAAGTTTAATTTCAAATATATAAATTTGACAGTTAAATATAAATGTCAAACGATTAACAAGACAAAGTAAGCACGCAAACAATTAAATTGCATTTCAATAAATTTAACGAAAATATTTTTTTATTGACAGGAAGCAATTGTATATATGACAATTCTGTGTCAATAATTTTCGAAAGAAGTTTGACAATTGAGTCAACATGAAACAGTAGCCAATTTAATTTGTTTGACGGCTACATTAAAATGAATTGACAATAGTCAATTCAGAAACATCGCTTTGTTTCTTTTTAGCGCATTTTCTTTTGTTTAATGACAAAGAACGATTGTTATAAGTTTGACAGTTTGTGACATTTTGAGTGGATCGATTGCTAAACAAGTTTGACAGTTAACTATACAAATGTGCATCAAATGATCAACAAAACTATGTAAGGATTTAATTAATTAAGTTCAAATTCACTGAAATAATTTGAACTCTCATTTAGTGACAAAACAAATTTACTAATCAACTTTGACAACTACTTTATAATGAAATTACAATAGTCTAATCGAATCAAAAAAACTGTTTTGTTTCGTTTTAATATATCTTGTTCTGTTTAATGACAAAGAACGATCATTATAAGTTTGACAGTTTGTGACATTTTGCGTAAATCGATTGCTAAACAACTTTGACAGTTAACTATACAAATGTAGCATCAAATGATTAACAAAAATAATGAAATTAAACGCACTAATATTTATTGAAATCATTTGAACCCTCATTATTGTGACAAAATGAATTTACTGAACAACTTTGACAACTGTCAAAAATGAAATGACAATAATCGAATCAGGAAAACTGTTTTGTTTCATTTTAAAGCGTTTTGTTTTGTTTAATGACAAAGAACGATTATTATAAATTTGACATATTGAGTTAACAATTGTTAAAAAACTTTGACAGTTACATATAAAAATTTGCTACTAACCATTTACTAACCATTTAATTAATTAAATTAAAATTCATTAATACTTACTAAAATAAATTTACAAATTAGTAGTGTGACAACCACGTAAAAATGAAACATTTTGACAGTTCTGTATTTAGTGTCATTTAACTTTTGTAGCAATAACTTGATGAACAGTTTTAGGTTTGACAATTTTGTTTATAATAATGGAAGTAGTATTCTAAAGCTAATTGCCTGTTTATCATTCGGCATTCATTTAACTGTCAAATGATATTTTTTTTAATTTTTAATTAATTCTAATGTTATTTTTAAGAAAACGAAACTCAATTATACGACAAGCTTGTGTTTTGCGTTTAATTTTGACAGTTATTCACATTATTCTTATTTTGACAGTTTCGAATATTTTGGCAGTTCTTAATTAATAATGCAGCTTAATTCAACGTAGGAGAAATAACTTGAATACCCAAAATATTGATAGTCCGATGATTTTGCTTCTTAAAATTTTAATTTTAACTTTGACAGTTAAGCATAAGTTGACATTTATTTAATCTTCAAACAATCTCCGCGTTTTTATTTCCTCGGGTTAATATATTGTCTAAGACGTTTAGTAAAATTGAAATTATGTTTAACTTTGACAGTTGTAGTGTTTGAAATTAGTGTAGAAAAGTTCAAAATGTTTTCCTATCATCCAAACTTTTATACTTTGACACCTAAGTGGAGTTTCGCCTTAATTTTTTTATACTTTTTATACTCTGACACCTAAGTGGAGTTTCGCTTTAATTTTTTTTAGTAGATATTGTCAAAAGGTGTGACACCTGTCAAAGCCTCTCTAGCTTTCCTTAAACATTAACTTTATAGAATTCGATCTGCCAACTCGGGTTTATTTGTCAATTTCATTTGTCTCAGTAGGAACGTTACGTTGTGCTTTGTGATTGTTTACTTGTATTGCCGGGTGCGGCTGAGACCGCCTTGCTATTGTAATTTTTCCTTCAACATTCGCTTGCCAGACAAAACAAAAAATAAAAGTATGTTTGATAAATGAATCATTTTATTTTCTATGTGCATCAGCATATAAACTGTCAAGTGTCACATACAATAATGAATTGAAAACAATTGAAGAAACTCAGGTTTTCTTCTTTTAATAAACATTGACATATTTATTTATAATTCCAAATCTCTGCCATCCAAACGTCGCGGCGTTTCATTTTTGTTTCGGCGCACATCCAACGAAACAATTGAACAAAATCGGTTCTTTTTCGCCGCTCGGCGTCGTCATTGATTAAAAACAAAAAAAAAGTCGTCTGTATTTGTGTCGCGATTAGCGAGAGTGCGTGCGCGTCCGACATGTTTCCAGTTGTTATATCAGATACGCTGATGAGTGGACACTCCATGCCGGCGGTGCGCCCCTCGCGCCCTCAAATAACCGCCACGTGTCGTGTAATCTCTCGGCTCACGCGATTTCATACTACAACGCTCGAATCTAATGCACGCTGACCATGATTGCGCATTAAGCTTAATTCGTGCCGCATCTTTTTTTTTTCGATTAAATCAACATGTCTATTGTGCGTCTGCTGTGAGCTTTGATGAAGAACTGCTTTTGCAGACGTCAAACTGACATTCGTTATTTATCAAATTGTGGTATACAAATGACACTTGTCAAATTGTTATTAGTCGAACTTGTATGTATGTGTATGTGCATTGTATGTGACAGTTTTAGTAGACTTAACAATCAATTGAAAAATGTAAACATTCACAGGTAATGGACAGACTGTATATGGAATTTTTGTTTTGTTTGATGTAAAAAAATCTAGAAAGTTCATTTGAAGACGGACTGAAGTATGCAATTGGAACAACAATAACAGTGGTATGATTACATCAATTTTGTTCACCCTGTATATTGAATGAATTTGGAAATCATTTTTTCTTTGTTATCTTCCGCTTTATTACTTATCTGATAAAATTATGTATGTGCTTTCAATTGTTTTTTAAAAACTAACGTTGCAATTTAAAAAAAATCGATATACAGGGTGAATCAAATTAATGTAATTATACGACTGCCTTTCATCTCGATTTTGTTCGCGATTTTTCGTTTCAAATTTGATTTGTATCCAATCGTATTGGATCACGCACCAAACTCCCAAATTCCTCCGCCGACGTCAGCAACGTAAGTGGGGCGCGCGTTGAGGAAAGAAAAAAAAATCAAAGAAGACGATTTATAAGAGCGTCGATATTCACCTGTTTTCAGGGACAAAAAACCCTCAATCTGTATAAACATCTACATTGTGCAGATGCACGGCGTCGGTGGCGGTGGCGGCGGCGGCGTCGGCGGCGGGAGGTGGAGGGGACGGAGCTTTCGCGGCGGCGGTGGGGGTAAAATGGCGGCCGATGTAGGTGAGGAAGTGACGTGGCGATCGATAAGGCTCGGATCGCGATTGGTCAGAGCGCGGGGGCGGGCGTGGCGAGCTTTTGTACTAGGGAATTTTACTACGCGTGATTTCGGCCACCTCATCGGCAATTTTTCGCGAAGATCCGACGGTTATTTGGCGCTGCGTTCGGTGGGCGAAAGTTCGCGGCTTTTTCGCACACTTTCAAAAAGCTACAGCAACTTTTAGAAAATGCAAAAAGAGTGAAAACGAAGTGCAGTTTTTTTTTACCTCAACGTTTCCAAATAAAGTCATTATTAAACCGTGTTAATTTTGTTTCCCTTGCCGACGTTTCACCCAAGACATCTTCGGAGTTGATATTGATAATTATTTTGTGTGTAATTCGACCGCTCGACCGCTAAAGAAGTTTGACAACTGTGTTGACATAAGACAACAATAATAATCGATACTGCAAGTGTTTTGTTTAATGAATAATAATTATTATAAGCTAAAATGAACTGTCAAACGATTAACAGGACTATGTAAATTAAATTTAATTAGATTTTACTAAAATAATTTGACACTTAATTTATTCACAGAAAGTGATTGTAGCGTAATGGATTTGTTAAACGAGTTTGACAGTTAAAATAGAAATGAACAGTTAAACGATTTTTAGGACAATCTGCGCGTACTGTCAAATGATTAATATTATAGTGTTTTTGTTTAAATCTAGCGTCAAACTTGGCTATGAAAATTTAATTGCCATCGTCATCATGACGGTTGTTATTTGAAATTTAAACTTGCTATACCTATCTTTGCTTTCGAGGTTTAGTTAATAAATCAAAAAAGTCAATAAGAATGAGATCTGTTGTAACAAATGGAAAAAGATAATAAACAAAGCATTTAAATAATTAAAATTCATTCATTCATTCATGTATTGAAATAATTTGATCTCTCATTTTATTGACAGAAAATAAATTTGCTAAACAAGTTTGACAACTACGTCAAAACGAAATGACAATAGTCGACCGATGAAAACTGCTTTGTCTCATATTAGTGCATTTACTTTTGTTTAATTATTGTAAGTTTGGCAGTTTGTGACTTTTTGTGTAATCGATTGCTAAACAAGTTTGACAGTTGAATATAAAAAGTAGTACTATCAAATAATTGACAAGACTATGTAAGCATTGAATTAGTTAAATTAAAATTCACAAATGTTTACTGAAATAATTTGATCTCCTATGTGACAAGTTTGACAACTGCGTTAAATAGTCGAGTCACAAACCTATTTGGTGTGGTTTGACATTTGTTTTTTTCGTTTAATATCTTATCGAGTTTTTAATTAATTTATTTAACACCTTAGTCATCATTGAAACCGCTTCTTACGAAAATATCTGTACCTATCAAAACATTGAGAGCAAAGAGTTTGAATTTTGACTTAGTTTTTTCTTTTTTAAGAAAAACGTTTCGCACTCTTTCTTTCTTATAAGATAAAAGAAAGAGAGAAACAAAAGACAATTGAAATTTCTAATAATTTTTGACGGCATCAAATAAAAAAGAAACAAATGACAGTCGATTTGATCATCTTTTGTATTTTTTTTTGTTTGCTTTACTATTCTTATTCTCATTAATAATAATAAAACAATAAAAACGAAAGTCGAAATATTTATTTCTAAAAAAAAGAACAAACACGCATTTCTTTGTTTTTCTTTTTCGTCAAGAACCAAGAAGAAACAAATGACGCACGATTACTAAACATTTTTTTTTATTTCTCTATTCAAGAAAGAAGAGGAAAAATATCATTCAAATAAAATTAAAATTAATTTTTAAAAGTTAACAAAAAATTTACCAATTTTCTTCTTCAGTCAAAGACCGAAGAGCAAACAAAAGCCATCGAAAGTACGGCAAATTCCGAACGTTTCTATTTACTTATTCTTTTTGGGGGAAACGTTTCGCACCGTTTGTTCTTCAAAAGATAAAGAAAAAGAGAGAAACAAAAGGCCACTGAAATTTTTTAATTAACTTTTAACTAAAAGAAGAAAAAGAGAAACAAATGAAAGTCGATCGCCTTTTGTATTTTTTGTTTTGTTTTACTACTCCCATTCTTAATTCTATGTATTAATAATTTTTTTTCTCCCCAAACGCAGTCGGGGAGGGTGTTGGCGACTGCGACCGACTTATAATGATAAAATAACAAAAACAGAAATATTTGTTCTAAAAAACAAATAAACGTGAATTTCTTTTTTTTTAACAAAGTAAAAGAAACAAATGACAAACGACGTTAAACATTTTCTTCTTTGTTTATTCAGTAAAATTCAAACGTGAATTAAAAATATAATTAAAACATGAATTAAAAAAAGCGATGAAAATTAATCTTTTTTTTTCAATTTTCTTCGTCCTATCGCTGAAAAGCAAACAAAAGCCATCGAAAGTGCGGCAAGTTTTGATCGTTTTTATTTAGATTTTTGAAGAAAAAAGTTTCGCGCTCTTTCTTCCTCAAAAGATTTAAAAAAAAAGAGGGAAACAAAAGACCAATTTTTTATAAATCTTCACAGCACCTGAAAATTAATCTTTTTTTTTCAATTTTCTTCGTCCTATCGCTGAAAAGCAAACAAAAGCCATCGAAAGTGCGGCAAGTTTTGATCGTTTTTATTTAGATTTTTGAAGAAAAAAGTTTCGCGCTCTTTCTTCCTCAAAAGATTTTAAAAAAAAGAGGGAAACAAAAGACCAATTTTTTATAAATCTTCACAGCACCAATTAAAAAAAAAAAAAGAAACAAATGAAAGTCGATGGTTTTTCTACTTATTTTAATTCATTAATGATAATAATAAAAACGAAAGTCGAAATATTTCTCATAAAAAAAAAGCAAATGAAAGTTAATTTTCTCTTTTCTTGCAGAAACAAGAGAAATAAATGAGAATCGTCAATAGAAAGAGAAAGAGTGAATTAGGAAAAAAGAACAAAAGTCCGGTTTTTGATTTTTGTTCTTTTTCATCAATAATCAAAAAGTAAACAAATGCTTTTCGCGCTGTTTCTTCTTCTTCTTCAAAAAAAAGAGGAAAACAAAATTGAATTTTTCACAAATTTTTACAGCATCAATTGAAATAAAAAAAGAAACAAATGAAGCTCGATTATTTTTTGTATTTTTTCTTGTTTTACTTTACATACACATACGTTCTCGTTTTAATTTATTAATGAAAAAAATAACAAAAACGAAAGTCGAAATATTTTTCCAAAAACCAAAAACAAACGAAAGTCGATTTTCTCTTTTCTTACGGAAACAAAAAAAAATAAGTAAATGAGAATCGACCGCGTAATAAAATTATAATTTCTTGAGTCTTGATCTCGTGCATTAGGAGAAAAAAACAAAAGTCAGGCTTTTGATTTCTTTTTCGTTTTCCATCAATAAGTAATCGAAAAGAAAACAAAAGCCAGTGCGGTAAGTTTTGGCAGTTTTGTTATTTATTTCTTTCTCTGAATAAATGAATAACAACAATTTATTTTACACTACACAAAAGGAATAAACAAATTAAAAAGCTAAAAACAAAGGACCACTGAAATTTTGACAAGTTTTGACAGAACCAAGGAAGAACAAATGAAAGTCGCTTTTCTTTCTCAAAAAAAAAAACAAGAGACGAACGACTATCAAACAAATCCTTGGATATTCTAAAAAAAAAGGAGAGAAAACAAAATTCTGCGCGATTCTAAAAGGAAACAAAAAAATTAAAGATGGAGGAATCGTGCCCCCCAAAAAAAGTGTCGACGTTCGTTTTTGCGTATGGCCTGCATCGGAACCCCCTGTATTTTCCTGAATCTCACGAAATTTTCAATCTGAGAGATTCGATTCGCCCAACCAATGCCCTACGTGCCTTTCAGCGCAGATTTAAAAATCCTTTGGACATTTCTTTACTGTTACTTAATCCGTTAGTTTGCAGCGAGCTGTCAACAAATTAACTGTCAAACAATATCGCATATACTTCATTCTCAGTAAAACGTTGCTAAACGGTGACTGTGTTGCTTTGTTAAGTTTTGACTGTTATTTTGAAATATTTTGACAGTTCTGCGTTTAATGTCGTTTGATTTTTGTAGAAGTTACTTAATATGGACATTAACTGTTTTACATTTGACAATTTTGTTTCTAACAACGGTAATTGTCAATTCATCATTTATTATTTATTTAATTGTTGTTTAATTTCTATGTTTTTAACATTTTTCATTGCTTATGGTAATTCCAGTGCTATTTTTAACAAAGAAACTCAATTATTTTGTCCAATTTTAACGGTTCTTCACGTTATCGTTATTTTGACAGTTGCAAGTATTTTGACAGTTCTCCAATTAATAATGCAGCTTAATTGAATACAGCAGAAATTATTTTAACACTCATATCAATAACAGTTCGAGAGTTTTGCTTCTTGACATTTTACTTATTGTTATTTATAGATTATCAACTTTGACAGTTAAGCCTAAGTTATCTAATTGACATTTATTTAATCATCAAACAGTCTTCGCGTTTTTATTTCCTCGGGTTAATGTATTGCCTAAGACGTTTAGTTAAATGGAAATTGTGTTTAACTTTGACAGTTGTAGTGTTTGAAATTAGGCAAACATTTTTAAATATTCTACAACTAAACGTTTACACTTTGACACCTAAGTGGACTTTCGCCTTCATATCTTTTAGGTTGGTATTGTCAAAAGGTGTGACACCTGTCAAAGTCTCTCTAGTTTTCCTCAAACATTAATTTTATTGAATTCGATCTGCTAACTCGGTTATTGAATGTTAATTAAGCGTAAGCTGATATTTATAGATATAAAGTACGACATTTTTTAATAAAGTAGTTTTTGTTCTGCAACCTCGTTCATTTGTTTCCTGTGCCGACGTTTCATTTTCGATCACACGGAACATCTCCAAAGTTGGTAGCTTGATTTTCTCGACAGATAAAATATTATAGCTTTCGATAGTCGTTTTCGTTTTCCATACTCTAAATAAGCTTTTCCATAATTACTGTGAATGTTGATACGCCCTGTATACAGCAATTCTCGGTTTCACGCGCTGCAATAATTTTTATTCGAGTTTTCGGGGCAGTGGGAACTTCCAAACGCGGAACGATGTGAAATTAAATGCAATTTTTATATACCGGAGAAGCAATGACCTTAATCGTGATAATTTCATTCATCAGGAACAAAATATACTCAAATGTACTCAAATTTCTGATTGTGTAACGTTTTAGTTTCTCTTGGTTTTACCACTCTGTATAGTGAATATTGAAAGAGAGAACATCTAGTAATCCGATCACAACCGCCCGTGATATCTTTCTGAACACATTTAGCTTTTATATGCACTTAATGCAAAGGCAGACAAATTAAAATTAGGGTGAGACTGAAGCAATGATCTCTTGAATTGATAAAATTAATAATTTCGTTCAACAATCAAAAACAAATACGAAACTTGCAGCAAACCAGATTTTTTGATGATTGCAGACTCAATTCCTGTCTAGCGAGAAATAAAATTATTGTGCCTCAGAGCAAATTGCGAAATAATAGAGACAAGTTTTGAAACGAAGAACCTCTAGTAATTCGATCGCAGACGCAATGCGCAATACAAATATCTAATTATATTGTCATAACCTCGCAGTTTAGCTAAACCTACTACGCTCATAATAATATTTAACGATCTTTTCACATCTCCTAAATAAACCAATTAACAACAACAAAAAAAAAACAAAAGAAGTGACAGCGAGACTTTTCTGTTTTTACACGTTAAAAAAAAAACTAATTTGTCATAACAATACTACTCGTCTGCCTACTTGTAGGGGTTGAAAGGGATTAGATCGCAATTTAACTTTTTATTGGATGGGCAATACTTTCGCTTTTCACTGTACATATCACTTACAGGGTGACTGAGAATTATCCCGACAAATAAGAAGCCCCAGGGAATGGATTTCACAAATTACGGAAAGAATGTTTAAAAAATGCTATAAAAAAATTCATGCTTGTTCAGAAATTTACGCCGGTGGACGCGAAATTGGAAACTCTAAGTACGTTACGAACGTTTTTTGATTTCACAAAGCAGTAAAACACTGTAAAAAAAACTTAACCGTGGCACTTAATAGATGTAACGCCGTTACGTTGCTAACCAGCTGGTGGAAAAGCGATGCAATACTCGTACGAATAATAAATGATTTAAAGTCACTTATGTTATTTAAAATCGTAAAATTAACGCTTATTGTGAAACGAGGAACGATTTACAACCTGTGCACTAAAAAACAGGATAAGAAGTTTGAATGTTGTTCAAGTTTTAATAGATTTGTAAAATTTAAATACTTGCAACTTTAATTACAATACAATTTATATTAAAATTGAAAAAAAAACACTTTAATATAGTGATTTTAAATCAAGGTGTGAGAACCTTAAGGATCTGAGTGCTTTTTTTTGTGAATTCATGTGTTAAAAGGGGAGATGAAATACTAATTACTTTGATGACGTAACAAAAAATTAAATTATATGAATTTGAATTATATGTTTTAGCGCCAAAAAGGAGTAAACCGTTATATCACTTCATGGTTTATGTTGTAGTGCTTTATTTGTTTACTTGTCAATAACAGGCAAAAGTAGTTACTGATCAGTTGAGGTAGCCTTCTCTGTTTGTGGAACGAAGACTAACAGATGAACAAAAGCAAAAGAAGTCGAAACACGAAGAGAGCGAAAAAATTTAAAGGCGGTTGAGACTCTCGCTCAGATTGGCCAAAAATTAAGAAAACAAAGGAAGAAAGAATCGCGAAATGAGAAGAGAAAATTCGACAAAAGCACAACTTTCCAAAACGATTTTCTGAGGACTAATAGAAACAAGAAAAGAAAGGAAATTCAATTCGACAAAGAGAAACAAAAGAAATTCAATTCGACAAAGAGAAACAAAAGAAAAGAAAAACAAAAAAAAAACTCAACGAGAAAACAATAAAATCCAAAGAAATGAGACAGACAAGGGATTAATTTTCGGCGAACTACTCTTTTGAAAATGAAAGACTGACAGAAAGAAAACGGATATTGTAAATAAAGACAATGAAACGCGACGGAAAAAGTAAAACAAAAGAGAAGCGAAACAAACAACTTCGAATACGAAGAATGTGACGAACGAAAAACAAATGCAGACGAATGACGTTCATCCGGGACGAAAACTAACGAAAAATAAAGAGAACTGTAGTAAGAAAGCAAACGTGATTCAAAAAATAAATTTAATTTAAAAAGAAAAACAATAGAAAACTAAATTAAATGCCAGTACAGATAATTTATGGGCGTCCCACGAAAAGTTTAAGAGACACTGGGTATAAGAGACAAAACAAAATCTCGATGAAACGTCTATAATCCAAAAACAAAAATGAAAGAAAACAAAACGAAACAATGGAATTCGAACTGGCAGACGAATCGTCGATAGTCTTTTGTTTCTTGAGTTTGAAAGTCATAAGACTGACAGAAAAAACAAAAGAAAACTTGAAAATGTGCGAATAATCTAAAAAAAAAAAAGAAAACTAAATGAAACAACGGAATTCGACATTTTAACTTTCCGCTGACGAGTCGTCGGTATTCTTTTGTTTTTTGAGTTTGAAAGTCATAAGATTGATAGAAAACAAAAGAAAAACTTGAAAATACGTCAATAATCCAAGAGAAAAAAGAAGAAAACGAAAGAAAACTAAACGAAACAACGGAATGCGAATTTTTAACTTTCAGTTGAGCTATCGTCAATAGTCTTTTGTTTCTTGAGTTTGAAAGTCATAAAACTTACAAAACAAAAGAAAATTATTCATTACGCATTATCAAGTTTTCTTTTGTTTTCTGTCAGTCTCATCATTTTCAAACTCAAGAAACAAAAGGATATCGACGATAGATCAGCTGAAAGTTAAAATGTCGAAGTTTCGTTTAGTTTTTCTTTCTTTTTTTTTTTTGATCATTGACGTATCTTCAAGTTTTCTTTTGTTTTTTTTATGATTTTCAAACTCGGCAAACAAAAGAATATCGACGGTAGGTCAGCGGAAAATTAAAATCTCGAATTCTGTTGTTTAATTTAGTTTTCTTTCGTTTTTTTCTTTTTTTTTATTATTGGTACATCTTTAAGTTTTCTTTTGTTTTCTGTCAGTCTCATGACTTTCAACTCAAGAAACAAAAGAATATCGACGATAGGTCAGCTGAAAGTTAAAAATTTCGAAATCTGTTGTTTCGTTTAGTTCTTTTTTTCGTTTTCTTCTTTTTTCTTTAGAATTATTGACGCATTTCAAGGTTTCTTTTGTTTTCTGTTATTCGACGATAGGTCAGCGGAAAGTTAAAATCTCGAATTCTGTTGTTTAATTTAGTTTTCTTTTGTTTTTTTTTTCTTTTTTTATTATTGGTACATCTTTAACTTTTCTTTTGTTTTCTGTCAGTCTCATGACTTTCAAACTCAAGAAACAAGAGAATATCGACGATAGGTCAGCGGAAAGTTAAAAATTTCGAAATCTGTTGTTTCGTTTAGTTCTTTTTTTCGTTTTCTTCTTTTTTCTTTTGAATTATTGACGCATTTCAAGTTTTCTTTTGTTTTCTGTTATTCGACGATAGGTCAGCGGAAAGTTAAAATCTCGAATTCTGTTGTTTAATTTAGTTTTCTTTTGTTTTTTTCTTTTTTTTTGTTATTGGTACATCTTTAACTTTTCTTTTGTTTTCTGTCAGTCTCATGACTTTAAAACTCAAGAAACAAAAGAACAAAAGCAACTGAGAAAAAAAAATGAGAGCAACACATTAGATGGAAAAACTTTTTGTACACGTTACGTATCTACTGATACAAACTAATTGTGGTTACGAGATCATTTTTGATTCATTATAAAGTAGGATATCGCTGTTTTTAATAGTTTCATGTTAATTAACAGTCACCCTGTATTAAAATGGTCCGCCTGAAACTAAAACAATGTTTTACAAAATAATTGTCTCCAAATCGATTGAAATTGAAAATGGGAAGTTTCACTCTCTTCGTGATGATTATATTGCTAAACAAATACCATTATAATATATTTTATCATTCAGTTCGAGTACTATCTCCACGTAATTTAGCGTCACCTGTATATCAGTTCGGGCATTATTTCAAGAAAACATAGGATATTTCGAATTTTTCGTTTAGCACGGCAGTATAACGTTAAATTTTTTTGCATCAGACTTATCTGCATGTACACGTGTCTATGTTGGAAATAAAATAAATTTAAGGTTGACCAAGCACGATAACTTTTTAAATAGGTTTTGTGTAGGTTAGGGAAAAAAACCAACAACGAAACAAGAAAAAAAAAGACCTTGTATAAAAGCCACGCTACTGTGCTCGGACCCCCGACAGAAATACCCACACATATGATTTGTGTGGAGCGGAACATCTGCTCGCATTAAAAATTAATTCGCAATAAGAACAAAACCGAAATCGATCGCTTCGTCCGTCCGTCCGTCGCAAGGATACGCACGCTGTTTAAATCCGAGAATCCGCAGCACGGTTTTACCGACATGCCCCCGGTATCGTGTCATCGCCGTACAGGATTATTAACATATGACCATTATTGTATTAGGACTAATTACTTGATATTTCATTAGCGTGCGTGCCGCGCTCCCTTTCTCTCCACCGCTGGCGCTTTTCTTTCTCTCTCTCGAAGCAGCACGCAATCCTGAACGGCACGTTTATTGAGCGGTCCATATTTTTCTGACCAAGTTATTTACTCTTGTGTGTCGTTTTCACCGACCTTGATTTTCATACGCACCACAGCAAGGCAGATAAAAATAGAAACACATTGTATTCAAATTAGAGGATGAAAAGCGAAAACGTAAAACTTAATCATAGTATTTAAAAACAGAAGAAATCATAATGTATAAAGTGGGTACAATAGAACTACATCTAGTGAGATTTTTGGAATTTTTTTGCACGTAAATTTTTATTTGCCGTTTTGCTTCTTTACTGAATAGTAATACTTTGAATTTAGATAACACAATCGACATATCTCTAAGTTAGGATTTGCATCAAAGCGCATATAAATTAACTAATAAATGAAGTTGTCGAGTTGGTTGGGTTGGGTTGGGTTGGGTTTCAATGAGAGGAAAGACTTGCTTTTACTATAGCTTCACAAACCTACTCACTCAATGCTGTTTTTTTTTTTTAATATTAAATCCTATATGTAATTTTTTTATGTAAAATTCACTAGGACGAAGCAAAGAGACAAAGGGCACATAGAGTTCTGGGTAAACGAGTTTGCTGAAGCGTGGCACGCGCTGACATATGGCATCACCAACACCACCCAGATTTCTATCATCCCCCGGCAGGCATATGGCCAAAAGCTGGGCAAACACCTGTACGCTTTCTACCTGCACGCCGCAAGGGGGACAAGAACCCTCGATACCACCCTCCAAGTGCTTTAAACCAAATTTAAGGATAATCAACGCGATTTAATTCGATTTTGTTATTATTTATTGTAACAACGAGCGGAATTGTACGCGTGCAAATAAAAATAATTTTTTTTCGGTGTTTGCTTGTTCATGCGAGCAAAGATGTGAGTCACAATGTAGGTGAGTTTAATTGAAACGGCATTATTTTTCCCGACGACAAATAACGCGCGCGTATATATCAATCAAACGCCCTCCCCCCCAGCCCCCGCACCGCCGCCCCTCTCTGGGGCCCAGCCGAACTGAAAAATGAGTAATTGAAAATCGATGGCGGACGAGTTGTCCGAGAAGGTGTCATTATACGAACCGTTCAAACAATATTACCCGGAGAGCCGTAATAACAACCTTACGAGTTCCAGCTCAGATAAAATTCGAAAAGTTGGCCGCCGCGACGCTCGTAACGTTCGTGAAACGGAAAATATTTTTCCAGTTCGAGACACAAAGTACCAATTAGAATATCGGCCTCATGATTTATGCAGGGCGGCGCAACTTTCATTGTCGAACTTCGAATTTTAAACGATTCCGAGTTCAATCTTTTTCCTGTGTTCCTTTTTTGCTTTTAATTTGGGGCGGTCTGGAAGTTTCCTTTGTTTTTCTTTTTTTCTTTTTTTGCTTGCGTTTCTAGGGGTTTGAAAAGTGTAAACAGAATTTGCTTTACGTCGCTTATATCTTGTTATTACTTTTAGTTTCCAGAATTTCATTTTTTTGCAATTCTTTTTATGACCTTTATGAATACTTGGACGAGACTTGTGATATTGATATTTTATCTAACTTTATTAATAAACTTTCATTTTCAAATTTAGATGACGGACAGAAAAGAATTGACATCGTTTTAGAGACATTTAGTTCGAGCTTATTCGTCTGAAGCCAATGATGAGTATTGAGGAAGAGAACCAGAACTATTGGTAATAAGCTGCGGCTTGCTAGTAGAAGAATTTAAGATTGTGCAATCATCTGCATACATACATCGTTAATATAGACTAAGAACAGCAGAGGGCCTAACACGGATCCTTGAGGCACTCCTGAATTAGTAATACGTTCTTCAGATAGAACTCCATCAACCAAAACCTTCTGGACTCTATTAGATAGAAAGTTTTTAATGAAGTTAAGAGCAGGGCATCTGATTCCGTTTGCAAGAAGCTTTCGTAGTGATTGACGAATCAAAGGCTTTAGTTAAGTCCATAAAAGTAGCCAAAATTATGTTACCTGCATCTAATTAGTCCTGTATTGGTTGAAAATCCTTTGCAGAAACCGTGCTGACAAGTAGTAAAACGATCAAACTGATTAAGAAAATTGTATAATCTTTTACAAAATAATTTTTCAAATATTTTTGATATGTATGAAGAAATTGCAATTGGACGATAATTTGTCATTTCATTCTCACAGCCTTTCTTAGAAATAGGAATTACTTTTGAATATTTCAGGATTTTTTGGAAAATGACCAGATTTAAACGATTCGTTAATTGAATACGCAAGAGGATTAGAAATGAGAAAAGCAATCTGTGTCAATAGCTTGATCGGAAAGCCATAACAATCTGGGGAACTATTATTTTTAAAACTGTAAATTACATTTAATACCTCGTTTTTAGTTACGGGAAAAAAGAAAATTGATTGATTACTTCAGTTAATTTCTTTAGTGGATATTAAGTTAAGCAATACATCTCCATTTCTAGAAGTTTTTTGAGGAATGTTTACAAAGAAATCATTAAATAAGGTTGCAACAGCGAAGGGATCAGAGAATTTTGTGTTATCAATAACTAGTTCAGGAGTCTTCCTTGCAGTTTGTGGTAAACCTGCACCAGGCAGTTTTTGAGATATTATCGGATGCTGATAGAATTTTCTGATGATATAAACTTTAACTTTTCGCTGCTTTGATAACTTTTTTATAAATGCATTTGTATTTCTTATAATAGTCAATAACAAGAGCATTGCAAGATTTAGTTAATTTGAACAATAACTTGAGTTTTTGAGAAGATGAGATTTAAAGATTTCAGATCCAATTACATCATTGAAACTTTGTACACTGTTGTTGTTCAAACATTAAACTTCATAAAGATTTCTTTCAATCTTCGACATTCGTTTCATTCTGCACAGAAACGTTTCTATGTCGCCTAGCGTTTAGCTTAGTTGACTTTGGATGTGTGTTCAAATCCCATCAAAAGCAATGGATGTTTGTGCTGTAGGTACTGACTTAGATCCAGCTACAAACACATCTGTAAATTTACTAGAATGTTAACGCCGAAAAGACAGTGAGTGTTTTGCGCAAAGCAAGGCTTTACTTTCACTCTTCGATATTCACGGCGTTCTTCGTAAAAACGCTTCTACGAAGCAACAGCAGCGACAGCTAAAAGAAAAACAGCAATCGTGGGGAAGTCCCTTTGTAATAAAAAACGAAACGTTGGCAAAAGAAAAATAACGTGCCCTTTAGGATGTGTCAATAACGTCATCACTAAGTTAGATTTCCCTGCTCCGGTGGATCCGCTATGACGTGATGATTTTAATTTCAAGTACATCATCGAAATTTTGTAAATTTTGTAAACACTGTCATTGAAACTTCAAACTACGTAAAGAAAATTCCGTTCTTCATCACAGGCGATGTACTTCGTACAAACAGTTTTGTATGAAGTAGCAGCGACGCGATATCAACAGGGACAGCAACAAGAAGACCGATAGGCTTGAGGATGGCCCTCTTCAACAAAGAACGATATGTCAACGGGGCCATTTGTAACGTGTACAACAAGATTTCCCATCTAGTTTGTTGCTCTCAACAAACATAACTTAAAAAAATTGTCTTATTGATTTGATTTTACAATGGTTTTCATGTTGAAAGAAAAATGTTTTATGGTTGAATCCAACTTTCGAAACGCCCAAAAAATCAATGGCGAATGGACCTATTCTACGTACATTCCTGATTGTATTGCAGAATTTCAGGAAAAATTTCCCGAAACTATTTCTGCACCACAAATTTGTTAATCAATTTCAGTGTACTCTTTGGACTATTCAGAGAAACTGGCAGTGTGGCTAGAAAACAGGTATCAGACAGGCCTAAAGTAAGAACTGATGAAGTAGTTGAAAATGCGAGACAAATTATGACTGATGCTCCTCGCACTTCCATCCGTCACTTGTCACAACAAGTTGATCTTTCTATCAGGACCTGAAGGACTATTCCAAGAAAGGACTTGCAAATGTTCCCTTATCGTTTGACTGGCGTGCATAACTTGCTTCCAGTAGATTTAGAAACAAGGCGAAGAGACTGTCATTGGTTTTTAAACAATATTGACAATGACGATTTGTTGGACAAAACTTTCTTTTCCGATGAGGCCCAGTTCCATTTAACAGGATACATTAATTTCCAAAATATGAGGATCTGGAGTGCAGAAAACCCTCATATTGTCATTGAAGCCCCACTCCATCCAGAAAAAATTGGTGTTTGGATAGGTTTAAGCCGGAGAAGATTGATAAGTCCAATATTTTTTAATGGCACACTAACAGCGCTTGGATATCGGGAACTGCATGATGACGAGTTGCAATTTGGATATTTCCAGCAGGATGGTGCAACGGCCCATGCTGCTGGAGATATTTTTAATTTCCTTCAAGAGTTTTTTGGAGATCGGATAATTCGTAGAGACATATGTCCTTCGCGATCCTGCGATCTACTCCTTTGGATTTCTTTGTTTGGCCCTACTTGAAAAAATCCATTTTTAAAACGCCCGTTAATGATTTACAGGAACTTACCCAAAGAATCATCGGAAAGTGTAATGAAATAAACAATTCTCTCCACAATTTGCAAAGTGTTATTAATGAATGTCGGGTTAGAAGAAGACGGAGGCCATTTTCAACATCTGTTGTGAATTCACGTTCAATAATAATTTTAAAACGGACACTAAAATTGGCACTAACGCTCTCCGTTTCACTATCGTTTGATAGCTTCGTCAGGAGTGAAAGTAAATTAGTTAATTACTTTCAGTAAATTAGTAAATTACTTTCGCTCCTGACGAAGCTATCAAACGATAGTGCAACGTAGAGCGTTGGTGCCAATTTCAGTGTCCGTTTTAAAATAATTTATTACGAATTTTCACCGGACAAGAATCTATCATCGTCTTATTTTGTTCAGTTTCAAATTGTGATTTTCTGCTGACGTTATGTCAATTTGGCGTTTACTGATCAAGTAAGGAACATACGTGAACATGCGAAAAATTGAGAACGACACAGTATATGAGAAAACTTTTTGTACACATGTTACAATACCCGTTTAAATCTAAGCTGAAGCTTAAACCCATGGCGACGTTTGTTTCAACAATTGTTGTTAAGGATTTAAGCTTTGGCTTAAAATTAAATATGATGTGTCACTAACGTCATCATTAAATTGAATTTTCTTGTTTCGGTGGATCCGTTAACGATACCACATACCTCGATCCCTGAAAAGAACGTTATGACATTTGATATGAAATCTTTGTGCAGATAATTATGAAAAACTTTCAAAATTCAAACTTCGGGAAAAAACTTTCACTCTTCATCATATGCGACATTCTTGATAGAAACTATACTCGCAGTATAAGGTTATAGAGAACCCCAATGGAACACAGTTCCTTTGTAATAAAGGAAGAAACGTCGACAGGACAAAAATTAAAGGACACGGTGTCACTTGTTTGCAATTTGTTTAAGGGAATTTAGAATTGTTTTCTGTAGGCATCTTTGAAAGCGTTCGGCCATCTTCAAAGTCGCCCACTTATCAACGATTGACATTTTCTTTTTTCAATTGCGAAACGTCGATAAACGAGTGTCGGCAGAAACAATTTACAAATGCGTTAGATGATGAATCGTCAGGGGACTGGAAATTATTTTAATTAAAGAAATGGTACGACGACACGTGCGACCGCGGTTAATGGGGCGAAAAAGTGAATTCATCGTGGAAAACGAAGAAAGACTTTTCCGGAAAACGATGTAAATGATATAGATGTTTAACGTGTAAAGCTGTGCTGTAAGCAGCGCTAACTAGATCTGGTAAGTAATGCATGAGGCTGCGATCGCGCGCTCAGGTGGCCCATCAATGATGCATCGCACCCGCCGCGCTGTTGACAAACAAGCCGCACTCTCGGCACACAACCATCCGCCCCCCCCCTCACACACACATCACCTAATATCACTTTTCTATTACATTTTTACCAAATTTGTTTTTTTTTTGATTAGCTTTCATTTAAAAAGTCACGCAGCACCAAATATATTTTGACTAATTATTTTTTTGGTTTGTTTGGCGAATTAATATTACATAATAAATAAATAGAAAGTAACATCTTAGTATAATAAATACGAAAGATTAGGGCCTCATCGCGATAATTCCCGATGTTTACGGCCCGTGCTCGAACTTATTAATGCCCCACTAAGTGCGTGCCGCCCTTCGCTTTCCCACGTTGCCCCCCTCGGCTCCGGCAGACACCTGATTACAATAGGGGCATTATTTCAAGTGGAATTAAATTGTAAATTTTAACTTTTTAAGTGTTCCAAAGTATTTTATTGCCTCGTCGTCGAGATAAATTATTTACGCGCGCCGTAACGCTTTTAGGAGAGAGAGATGTTAAGCTGAAATGAAATTCGCTTTTCTCTTTTTGCATTAAATTAGTTCCCGAAGTTCTCAGGAGATGGCGAAAAAAAATTTCAACCAACCCGTACTATTTTCAGCGAATAACTCTGAAAGTACTTGCTTTTTTCTAGTTTTTATAAAGTTCTTGGGCAGTTCTTTAAAAACTGCATTGATGGGATATTTTCACTTAAGCGAATGTAACGAAGTGTCGCTGTGCACATACACGCGGGCGTCCTTTGTTTTAGACTCGTTACGCAATCAATTTCATCCGGCGGAAAAAAAAGCCCCAACCGCGAACAAACAAAAAATTATAATGCAATTACGTGCGGACAAAGCCGTATAATTAGAAATTAACCATAACCGGTACGTACACATTAATTACCGAAAATAAAATAGCCGCTTTCAAGGCAAATACCCTAATAGAGGCAGATGAAATAACTACGTAGGATAAGTAATTATTGTCCGTTAACAGTATATTAATAATAGCCCGGTAATACGGGAGCAGTGTGGGAAATCCGCAAATGGCGCCACCTGATTATACGTCAGTTAAACCCTCCACACGGCCTACCGCCATCGAAGCCTCGCTCACGCTACCACCGCCGCCGACCGCTTCGTCGGGATAATTTCATAACGCATGAAACACTGCTTCAGAATTTCCTATTCTATCGATTCCGGGGGCCGAAGACACTTTACAATCACGAAGGCGAAAAAGCCCGGTTCAAAATCACCACCAACTCAAGAATTAGCCAGTGTATTACAATGAATAAATCAATTTACCAAAATTCAATCACCCTATATTAGACAACAATGATATGTACGGGGTGGGCTAAATTCGACACTTTTAATAGGAAACTCCTATTTTTAGACGAGTTAGACAAAAACTGACCTCGGTCTCAGGAGCTCGATTTTTAAGACAAAATTAATGGTGAAGACTGCGTTTCGATATCTTGTACCCTTTAGGAGTTACAGGGCGTTTTTCAAAATTCTACTATTTCTAAAAACCTTCATAAATTTTTTGTTAATGAAAATTTTTGATTTCTGTAAAGACTTTTCATGCAGAATTCATAGCTCCAAGTAATTTTTTTCCAAAGTGCTCAATATTTGAGAAATTAGCTAGAATTTTGATTTTTTATATGGAACACCCTATATATTTTTACATTTCTGAAAAGAGCATAAAATTCTATTTACAAAAATATAAAACACTTGATATTTTATTCAAAAGATTTTTGAGTTGTAGAGCTTTCATGTTTAAATTAAAATTTTGATGGTTATTGCAGCATTCAAGTAGGCTGTGGATGATGATAGCTAAATATTTTTTGAAGATTCAATGAGCCATAAAAAATGTTACTTTATTTTTAATAAATATAACGAAGTTTTAACGAATAAATACTAATGTAATCGAAATTGAGCAAAAATTACATAAAGTATCAAATTGTCGGCCATTTTGTACTAAACATAAATGGTTCCATTTTGTTATGGTTTGAGCTGACATCACCAATTCAAGGACTGGTAGTGATGCAATTTTCTTATTCATTAAGATCAGAATCTTTGTTTCTTTAAAATTCGTATTGCAGAAGTTTTTTCTAAGATGTTTGCTCCAAGTGGCGTCGGTCATTTTCAATTTCTCCCAAAACTATGATCTCTAATTCTTTATTTCCGTTTTGAGATTGATAATTTTTAGTTTTTATCGGTTTAAATGACTAAAAATTTATTAAATTGTTTTTAAATCTCCAGAATATATCTCTGAAGAATTGTCATCTTTCAGGATACCACTCATGGTAAAGATTAATCGCTGCTTCTAAATTTTCGCCAATTTCTATAAAACACTTTAACATTTAATATTAGTAAAGAAGACAGTGGTTTAGAAATAACAAATCAAAAAAGTAAATATAATCAAAAAAGTTTATATCCTTAAATATAAATCAAAATAGATTGTATCCGTAGATACGTATTTCGGCAGCTACGCTGTCATCTTCAGTACACACATACACTTACAAGTTAAAGGCACTTCATGAAGTCTTGAGTTGGTATAAATATTATAACATGTCGAATTTCTCGTAGTTTTCGTACATGTTTAATTATCTCCCTAAGTCTATTTTATAGAGATAGTAAAATTCAAGAGAAATGCAAGTACTGTAAGAGATAGTGTCAAATTATGACAGCGGCCTACCAAGCAGTTACAAAAACTTAAATCGCTTAGTTATCGTGATCCATAGCCTACTTCAATGCTGTAAAAACAATTAAATTTTTGATTAAAATTTTGAAACTCTATATTACACAAACTGTTTGAATAAAATATCAAGTGTTTTATATTTATATGAATAAAATTTTATACTCCTTTCAAAAACTTAAAAATATGTAGGGTGTTCCAT
The DNA here is from genome assembly GCA_039766575.1 of Serrognathus titanus. Lineage (NCBI taxonomy): Eukaryota > Metazoa > Arthropoda > Insecta > Coleoptera > Lucanidae > Serrognathus > Serrognathus titanus. The sequence goes on along the minus strand of CM077911.1, from coordinate 16,118,913 downwards.
ATAAAAAATCAAAGTTCTTGCTAATATCTCAAATATTGAGCAGTTTAGAAAAAAATAATTTGGAGCAATGAATTCTGCATGAAAAAGTGCCTTAAAGAAGTTTTTACAAAAATCAAAAATTTTCATAAACAAGTAAGTTATGAAGGTTTTTAGAAATCGTAGAATTTTGAGAAACGTCCTGTAGCTCCTAAGCGGTACAAGGTATCGAAATGCGGTTTTCACCGTTAACTTTGTCTTAAAAATCGAGCTCCAGGGACCGATATCAGTTTTTGTCTAACTCTTCTAAAAGTAGGTGTTTCCTATTAAAAGTGTCGAATTTGGCCCACCCTGTACACTTGCCTTTGAAATATATACAAATTTCAACTAATTAAAGAAATGTAACATTTTCGATATATAATAAATCGTACTTACAAAACTTAACGCAGCATCCTGTTTTTATTACATTTCTGAATACGAGGGTAAAGCTGAATTTATTGAGAATACGAAAATCTAGTAGGCTGTGAAAAACAAAACATACAGTGTTATTTAGAGCAACTCTTTATCTGTCATTTGATGTTACGTTCGTTAGAACACGAGTTACTAATTTTTTAAAAGTAAATAAATGGAATTAACCAGAGAGCATTTTCGAATCATGATTTATTATGATTTTAAAAAAGGTTTAAGCTCTTATGAGTGCAAAAAGAGTTTGGATTCGGCTTTTAGTGAACAACCACCTTCCTTGGCTACAATTTACAATGGTATAAGAAATTTGAACGCGAAAGGAATTTTGTTCAGCATCAAAAAGAAGCAGGGCGTCTTCCTACGGCTGTTGCCGACAAAAACATTGCAGCTATTAAGAAATTAATTGAAAAGGACAATAAAGTCACTTATGCAGTAATAAAGCATCAACTCAAGATTGGATCCTCAGCTGTTAGAGCAATCATGCACGATCACCTGCATTTAAAAAAAGTGGTTAGTCGTTTTGTGCCGCATCACCTTTCTGACTTCCAAAAAGCAAAGCGTGTAAGAATTTGCCATGAAACTTTAAATTTCTTAAATAATGGCGGACACCAATATTTTTCCAAAATATTGACAGGTGATGAAACTTACATTCCCTTTTTCGACGTACCTACCCCCCCAAGAGAGACGTGTATGGATTCACGAAAATAAGGAAACTTCAACAATAGCAGCGAGCTATGAAAAAAGTTATGTATGCGGTATTCTTCAGAAGTACGGGCCCAGTGAAGACAATTAAGCTAGATGGATAAAAGACAGTTATAGCTAAATGGTGCACTGAAAAACGTTTGCCTGAAGTGTTCAGTAGAGTTCCAAACAAAGGAATTATGCTGCACCATGATAATGCATCGTCCCATACGGCAGCTTTAACTCTCCAGTTTTTAACCGAAAAAAATATAAAAGTAATAAAACATCCGCCGCATTCACCTGATTTAGTAATGTGCGACTTTTGGCTATTTTTTGGGCTTAAAAGGAATTTGCGGGATAGAAGGTTTTCGTCAGAAAATGATGCCGCAGCTCACGCTTATTTTGAAGGAATTCTGAAAGATGATTGGTTGAGAGCTTTTGAATAGTGGAAAGAAACAATGGTCAAGTGTATCATTGCTGACGGGAATAACTTCGAGCATATTTAAAATAAAATCCCAGAAAATATTAACCGTGTTTTTTATTCTCAATGAATTCAGCCTGATCCTCGTATATTACTTTGTAGAAAATCGCTGTGTGATTTCTCTAGGCCCCTAACTCACTACGTGTCACTTAATGGCCTGCATTCTGATCATATGATTAAAGTCGTGCTGGTTAAGTTAAATGTGAAATGAAAAAAACTTTTATCAATTAAATGTGTAAGAAAGTGACAGAAGAGGTATTAAATTAATCATAGGATGAGAAACGGAACAATATTAGCGTAAATCGCATCAAAATAAGCCATTAATTTTGACACTAATTTAAGGATTAGGAGCGTACGATGTGTAAATTAGATAGTTGCGCAATTATCATAGTATTCCTCATATGAAATGGATATATTGCTTGGACAATTACAAGAGAAAGGGAAACAACAAAACTACGCCAAATTTCGCTAGACAAATTTCTTAACAACTTCGCATAGTGAATATGAATCAAATTATGAACTTTGAATCCCGGTGCAAGATTCGAGTATGAATACTTTTCACCTCGAGTGCTTTTTGTGTTATTTTTGTTCATTCCTTAAACTTCCGTTTATGTATTTACTTTGCATTCGTGTACTGACCATAATCATCCTTGATGATGTCTATAAATTGCTTTTACTATTTTGATTACTTAACGAATCCATTATGAAACTCGTTTAGATTTCATAAAGTAGCTGATTAAAGGACGTAATTTGATTTTGTTATGTTGGCGACAACAATTGTCATGTTATTCGTTTGCTGGTTTGTAAACGGGTTGAATTTTATAACTAGGTGGATAGAAGTAAATTCGGACGAAGTCGTGTAGGAGTAGAGGGGGTTCTTGCGCTAGCGTGTATCAGTTCTCGCCTCCAGTTCGAAGCATCCAAGTTGTTTTTGAGTTACAAATATATTTTTTTTATATATTTATTATTTCTTGACCAGAATTACTTTAAGTTTATTTTATTTTTGCCTTCATTCTATAAAATCTTTCATTCAATTTGAGAAATCGTTTTTCTGTTACAAGAGAATCTTTTATTATGTGTGTATATTATCGTTGTGAATTCTTTTTAATTTAACCATTATCAGAGAAAATTTTTCATTTATTAATTTCTGTAAGTTTATGGAAGTATTGTTTAATTACAAACAATAATAATTGCGTTATGTAAATGTATTGCGGCAATTATCACAATATTGTAATAAGAATTATTGAAATCCTAGTTAAAATAAAATTATTAAATACGCGCTTTCCAATGCGAGACAAGGCCGTTCGCCTCGAATACATCCGAGGCACGCCTCGCCAATCTACTTGCTTCACTCAAGCTGTATGTACTAGCTCAGCCTGTCACTTTGGAAGCCAAAAATTGTCGTTGGTCTCTTTAGTGGGGCACCAAAGATGACTGTGTGTTATTGATCATTTTGAAAATTTTAGATTTTCTTAAAATTTTTTCATTCACATGATAAAAATTGCTCCTGTCTCTCTCTTTCTTTTATTTAATTTTGTGTTTTGTTTAAATGAGTACCAGATCGCACACTTTCGCTCCCACCCTGATAAATAAAGTCACGCGTTTGCACAGCAATGACCTTCCATTTTCATTTGATTTGGTTTCATTTAAGTGATGAGAGAGTGTAACCAAGATTGTTCTGGCGCGTTTGCCCAGCAACCAGCCCCAATTATTAGTTATTTTTTAATGAATTATTTTAAAAATTAATATTTATTTTAAGTGGATTTGTATTGTGAATAGTAGTAAATAAATAATGCAGGATTCCATTTGTTTTTCTTCACTTTAATTTCTTTCATTGTTTACACTCGTTACAATTTAATTTATTGATGGAAACTTTAACGTTTTAAAGAGCACGGGATAAAAAAAGTTTCGCGTTTAAAGTCGAACTGAGAAGCGTGGTGGATGTGCTTTGCACCGGTATTTATACGAAAAAGCAATTGAATCTGCTATTTGGTTTTGTTAGCTCTAAAGATGCGAGTCCAAGTTTGTAGCTATCGAGATGCTGTCGATAGTACTCGAGTACTATCAACGGCATCTAGTGGGCTACTCGCTAATATTTATGACTGGAATTTTTATATTAATCAGTTCAATGTCATTTTGACACGTTGGGAGTTTTCCAAGTGGATTTATAAACTTTAATCAAACAAGACGCATAAAACATCCCTAAATGCGTAATATGAATTCGCGCACGCAAACAATTTTCTCGACCCTTCTGTATATCTTTAAATTTTTATTTTGATTTCTGAAACTAATAACAAATGAAGAATTTTTTGTTTTACTTATTTTGGTAAAACTGGCTGCATTATTGAACGCTGTGGTATAGTAAGTACAGAGTGAGCAATGTCAACTGACTTCACGTGACACAGAATTTTAAATTGGGAACACTGCAATGTCGATACTAAATTAATAAGCATAACTCCTGTATATTTGGCGATTACGCAATTAAATCTTTAAAAAGTTGGATGTGATTGAAAACATAAATGTAAATCAAACTTAACCAGGCAAGCAAATTTTCTTCCATCTAGAGTCATTTCGGATACCAACCACAATCAGTTAAATCTGCTCACACTGTATAAGCATCTTATGGTCACTCGTTAAACTGTCGTAAGACGTCTTCATTAATCCGCAGTACAGATAATATATCAATATACTGTGCGATCCAAAATTATTTAGTCAGAGGGCGGCTATAAAAAAATAAAATCGCAATATTAACTTGATTCAAAACTTTAGTTTGGCTTTTGTTTTCTGTCTCCTGTCAAATCTGTTAATTGTTTAAACGTTCTCCAACGCTATAGTCATTGATCAGGAAGCATCCCGCGTCATTTGAAGTTGATCGTTATCATATCACTCTGATTTTATTTTTCATAACTTCCCCTTATCTAAATCATTTTGGATCGCTCAGTATAACGTAAGAAGTGCATTCATTCAAATAAATAAAATTCAATAACTGCATTTAACACAAAAATTTTTCTAGGTGCACTCAGATATCAGATCCAGAAATCGTGAATCCCCGTTTCTTTGACAACACTTAAAAATTAGGTCAGTTTCTGTCAAAATTCTAATGCTCGGTTGTTTCTTTTTGACTTTAATTTTGTATTTGACATCTACTGTGTAATTTCAGAGGTCAGGTTGGAAGCTTTTAACGTCACATTAAATGGAGATTACAAAAAAAAATTGATAAGACAAAATGCCCTTCGAAACTTTCCGAATAAATTAAACGCCGCGCCAAATTACGTCTTCAGCGGACGACGCTAATTTTTTGCAATTAATTCCGTCGCGGCGCTCTCGTGCTTTCTCTCTCCATCTCTCGCGCGCGCGTCGCGAAATTAAGGGCTGTTTTTCTTCTGATAACCACCGAGTCGGCGATGACCGCGCTCGGACGTCTAGTGGCCGTAAATTCATTTAACAACTTTACCAGGTCTTGCGACCACAATTTAGGGCGCCCCTGGGAGCCGGACGTAAATTTACTTCCGGAACGAATTTCTATGTCATGATGTGGCTTCCGCACTTTTTACCTATCGCCGCTGACTGAGCTTTTTAAATATTTAGCCGCTTGCGCTTGCTTTTAATTTTATTAGTATAACGAAACGCTTTAAATAATAAATTTTGATAGTTGCAACTTATAAAAGAGAAACGAATGACATCTTCATACTTAATTAAAAATCAGACGTCTTATCAAACATGGAAACAAGCATCTCGAGAGCCTGTGCATTTTCTTTTTTTGAAAAACACATACGAATGATCTTTATATTTGTTCGTGGATCTCCTAAGGCAAAATAACATCAATTTTATTTACATTAAATCGTTTTAATAAAATAGTTTCCACGAAGCGATTCCGTAAGTGAAATGAATTATTGCGTCCTATACCCGGAAAGTTCTTTCCAAACACATCGTAATTATAAATATATTTTTTTTAATTGGCACGTATGGCGCATATTTTTTTAATTGCATCGTAAAAGAATTGGCCGCAGAGTAAACGGAAAACTCGGGAAAACTCGGGAAAACTCTTCCTTATTCGAAACGTGTGTTAATAAACATCGTAATTATAAAACGTTATGTATGTGGACTCTTTTTTTTTAATTGGCACGTATCGCTCATATTTTTTTTAATTGCATCAGAAATGAACTGGCCGCAGAGAAAAGGCCTCATGAAATATGAACGCAAAGCGCGGGCAGAGTTTTTCAGTTCGGTAATTACGGCCGTTCCCTCTTTTTTTTACACTTGCTTATTTCAGATTACATTATACATGCATGTACAAGTGTCAATATTCCGTAATTTGTAAACACCCCGTCTGAATAATGCACGCCGTCCGCGCGCGTTTAAAAAACCTCGTCCATTATTCAGGGGGCGCGCGTTCATATTTTTATTGTCGTTCGCTTCCAATTATAAAATTTCACGGTGCTTGTCAAAAGCGCAAATTTGACGGGTCGACGACGTGAATTTTTCAACGGGATGATTAAAAATTGCGTTTTTCTCTAACGCGTGGAAACGTCGAATTCGATGAATTCCGCTACGATTTTCATCAGAAAATTCTTTTGCCCACGTCAAGAGACGTACTTTTTTTTGGCTGCTGATTATTTATGTACTACACGATTCACGAGGACGAAGTTTATGGTTATTTCTCCAATTTAATTAGTACTCAATATCCCAATTACCTAAAATGTGTGATGTCTTCAAGATTCTAATATTATTTCTTTTAACCGTCCCCGACTATACATATTTACTTATTTTGAAGTTTAAATGGTAATATATTTTGAACTCGACGTACTATTAATATGGAATGGTATGTTTCTTGGAAGACACTTTCATAACTCTGAAGTATTTGTTTCTTTTCTATCTCGAATGAAATGGAATTCTTTGAGCCGAAGCAAAATTAATTTTTGGCGGCGGCGCAGGGGTGGCATAAAATCCAATCGCGTCACACGGACATAAAAGCGGTCGTCGTCGCCGGGATGGAGCGACAATAAAAATAAAACGAAGTGCGTTCGTTCGATCGTCCCGACCGGCGATTCCGGCTTTATTGAGTCGATCTGCGGTCTGAAAGCTCGCTGTGAAAGCCCCCGCTTCAGGAGAGCTTACGCCGCGTTACAAGCTGACGCGTTACATTACGTCCGCGGAGTAACCTTTTTCACTTTATGTCGGATCGTTTGACGTGCACTTTGGCCGGTTTTTCTTCTTCTTCTTCTCGTTCGCCCCCCCTCGAATCCCGCCTCCCCCTGCTTGCTTCGAGACGATCTTTCGGATGTGATCGCGCGGTCGAATTACATTTTTCAGGTGTCTGTTACGGCTTGTGCAACTTGACATCTTCTTAAAGGGGAGTGTGAAATTTGAAGAATTTTCGAACGATAAATTAACGAAAGAAAAAAATATATTCAATCTCTTAGCGGAATAAAATGCATTTTTGATATGTAAATTGTAAATTTCGTGTGCCGCTCTAATTAATTCAATTAGCTAGTTCAGAAATATCATAAATCAGACCATTATTACAATTTATTGAATTGAATTAACAAGCGATTAAAATCGAAACGCTTTCATTATTGAAGCTTAGTTCTGATCTGATCCCCAACATGGGGAACGGCAATATTTCATTATTTAATGACTTTGAGTTTCCAAACAAAATTGTTGAAAAAACTACCTTGCACCAACACGTTCACCAAATCGTCAAAATATTCCACAGAACGGGAAGCGTGATGAAGGGGAAATCCCCTGGAAGGCTGCAAACTGACCAAAATATCGTTGAACAAATAGAAGAGCTCATTGCAGAAAATCCGCTTTTCTCAACACATCGTACTTCTGCTCAAACGAATGTGTCCCGCACCGTTAGGATAATTCTGAGGCATCATTTACTCATACATCCAAACAAAGTATCTGTATTCCAAGAAATCTTGCCAAGATCTCACAATAGTCGAATGCAACTTTTCCCAAGAAAACTTAGACAACGACGACGTTCTCGACCTAAATTTTTTTACGAATTAAGTTTGGTTCCATTTAGATGGCCATGCAAACAAACAAAATTACTAAACGTAGTATATTGTTAATCCCCACAGTGTCCTTGAGGCTCCTTTACATCCTGTTAAGATAGGAGCAAGGTTAACTCTAAGCTCCAGGTTATGCAAACAAACAAAATTACTGAACATGGTCTGTTGTTAATCCTCACAATGTCCTTGAGGACTCCTTTACTTCCTGTTAAGATAGGAGCAAGGTTAACTCTAAGCTCAAGGTTATGCAAACAAACAAAATTACTGAACATGGTCTGTTGTTAATCCTCACAATGTCCTTGAGGACTCCTTTACTTCCTGTTAAGATAGGAGCAAGGTTAACTCTAAGCTCAAGGTTATGCAAACAAACAAAATTACTGAACATGGTCTGTTGTTAATCCTCACAATGTCCTTGAGCACTCCTTTACTTCCGGTTGAGATAGGAATAAGGTCAGCTCTATCCCGCCGTAGAATCATAGGGCCAGTATTCTTCCACGATACAATTAATGGTCAACGTTATGGGAAATCGTTGACACCACTTTGAGCAAGAGATGGAGCAACGGCTCAAAAAAATTTAGAATTTCTGGAAGAGTTTTTCCCTGGCCGAGTTGTAAGCAGGGGAACTTGGCCACCAAGATCACCAGACCTCTCACCCCGTTAGACTTCTCCATATTTTGCTTTCTTAAAAACGAGGTTTACAAAGGAAAAATTAATCATTTTGCAAGAAGTGATGAAATGTCGTGTAGGTATATGCACGTAGCAATGATTGCTAGGACTCACATCCCTTGGATTACTTTTCAATTTCAATCTCAATCTCAATTTTTCCCTCATAGGGTAAGTCAACCAGTAAGTTAACAAAACCCAGTGATTGAACACAGAGAAAGATATAAGTAGTATAGCTGGCGGGATCCTGGGAAACTTCGATGGCATGTCCATCCGAAGTGACCACCGTTGAGGGTCGTCCCCGTGTTTGGGGATAGTTTTAGTTGCTGAAGAAGTAATTTCGTGCAGACGAGGTAACCCTTTGGTTCTTATAGTCGAAGAGTTGTCGACAATGACGTAATTTGTCCAGAAGAGGTTGCTGAAGAATTTTTAGATAATGGAGGGTGTTGTATTTTTCGTGCAGGCAGGCGAAGAGTTGTCGACAATGACGCAATTTGTCCAGAGGAGGTTGCAGAAAAATTTTAATGTAATGGAGGGTGTTGTTTTTTTCGTGAAGACGAAGTAACCCCTTTGGTTCTTGTGGTCGAAGAAGAGAAGTTGTCGACAATGACGTAATTTTACCGGAGGAGGTCGTAGAAGGATTCTTTTTCTTGTGTGTGTGTGAGTGATGAGATGCAATTTTGCAAGAAGTATGCGTGGGCGCGGGCAAAGAGAGTCGAGGTGAAATTTATTCAGGTGAAGAGGTGTGCGGGCTCCCCTGGGCTACTCTTGGCCGAGGTAAAAAAAAGCTTACCTGTTTAAACGAGTGAATTGTATTGTGGATGGTAAATATATTTTTTTGTGATAAACAAGGAAAGCTAAGTGAATCCAATGTAACTGGGTCCTTGCCTTATTTGTTCCTTTACTGGTGCCATGACCCTATCAACCCTTCGCATTTTGAATTTTGATATACATTTTGTTATTAGAGTATTGCCTTCCTTATTTTCGTAGAATGGTTCGTATTTTTACAGGGGTTAACCAGATAATAAATATTTTGTTCCACACTGTACTATTACATTGTTTTTTTTTTTAATTTTCTACTTCTACATAATAAGTGAGAACGGCTGCTTTTGGAACATTAGGAGTTTTGTATTCGGCGTAATTAATTAATTAGTTCTTATTGTGACTAACTTCGCAAAAATACTTCGCACCTGCAAACCAGTGCCGGCCTTAGCCTCTAGGCGCCCCGGTGCGACTTCCTAAAGAGCGCCCTTAAAAATTACAAAAAATTTAAAAAAAACCATATGGGGTAAAATTTAGGTTTATTAATCATGTATAACTTAACATGGCCATGAGCTGTGGGCGGGTATTGGGTATTTAACTTTTTTTTAAGTAATAATTTTGTAATATTACTATTTTGACTATTTGCTTGTTTTTATTCAGACGATTTATTTTTCTCTTTTCGACTCGGGTCTGCGGCGCCCTATTGCCTCGCCGTCCTGGTATGGTGCACACCTTAACGCCACCCTAAGGCCGGCACTGCTGCAAACCTTGAGAATGCTGATGTCGACAAGTAGATGGACGCCTGCATTCGACTTGCCTAGGCATGCCAAGAAAAATAGACAACCGTTCGTCATCTGGTGACAGTTTCTGCCCCTTCGTAAGCCAAGTATGGAATTTTGGGATTTTATATGTTTTTAAACGTTTATAGTTTTACGTGAAATTTTTTCAAACAATCAAAAACAATACAATACTGTTTACATTGTGACAATTACACTACCCTACTTTTAAACTTTTTTCTTATAACGGCAGTAAAACCACATAGTTTGAAGTAATTGTGAAGTGCTAAATTCAAAACCATTAGCAGGTTTATTGCATCACGTCTAGATTCTGATTTAGGTACACTCAGAGTATAACTGTATTTGTATCGAAACAATACAACTCTTGATTTGTTTGTTTGATTGTTGCATTAGGAGTTTGGGAAGACGCAGGAACTTTCATAAAGAATAAATTTTTCTGAGAAATTTTCTGCCTATCCAAAACACGTGCCGTGATAGAGCTTGGAAATATTCGTTTACGTATTTTTAAAAATAGGAATCATAAAGTCAAATTCAAAAGAGTAACGCTTGACGGTGACACATGTAGACACCCACAAGTCTTACAATTATAATTGACTATGAACTGCGAAACGCATTTTGCAATTATGTCGCACCTCCAGTTTCCATTTTCCATTTCCAAAGCATATCCGTTAAGAAAATAAATTTCAAGTTCTTGTATAAACACTATTTATAAATTATGATTAATTGAGTAATATAGGGTTAACGCTTTGTCTTGTAGAATATTCAACGGATTTACCTCGAGATTTACATAAAATATTGTAGGACTTGTTTACCGATTATAGGCTCTTAAATTACAAGACTTTTGAGATAACGAGTATCTAAATAAAAATCTGGTCAAGTAAGTTGTCGAAAATTTGTTCGTTGCATGCATGTCGTTTCTAAATTCAACGGCTAACCTTTCAAGTGTAACGTCAAAGTGATTTTGCATTAAAAATAGTTTTTCTTTTCACAAACTACTAAAAAATGCCCTTTTCAATTGAAGAAAAGACATTTATGATTCAAAGTTACTTTCGAAGCGGTCGCAAAATTAACGGTGTCTGGTCCTATTCAATTCAAGACTGTTTGGAGGAATTCCTTGTCCAGTTCCCAGAAATTGTTTTTGATTATAAACAATTTCTAGAGTGTCTAAATCGAAGTGTTGCATTATTTCGACAAACTGGATCTTTAACAAGAAAAAAAGGAAGCGAAAGGCAAAAGAAACGTACTCTGGAAGTTATCAATGAAGTCAATCGGATAATGGAAGATGCACCTCGAACCTCTCTTCGTCACCTATCTCAACAAGTGCAGTTCTCTGTGGAAACGTGCCGTACAGTATTAAAAAAGGATTTACATCTTTATCCTTACCGGATAACTGTGCTTCCTGAATTGTTACAAACTGACTTTCCACAAAGACTTCAGTTTTGTCACTGGTTTTTAGAAGTGTTACAAAATGATGACGCAACTTTAAATAGAACATTCTTCACCGATGAGGCCTGGTTTTATAGAAATGGGTACGTCAATTCACAAAACATGCGAATATGGAGCTCCGAAAATCCACATGCATTTGCAGAAACATCTTTACATTCTGAAAAAATTGGTGTGTGGGTAGCCTTTAGTGGTAGGAGATTAATAGGACCAATTTTCTTTGAAGGTGGCCTTAATTAATCGCTTTTAAGTTAGGTTTTTTTTTTAAATTCTGCCGTTTAATTTCAGGTAACATAAACTCATGAAATTTTACTACCATTCTTCCAACAATTACATGATGACGAATTACAAGGAGGATATTTTCAACAAGATGGTGCAACACCTCACTGTACTAGGGAGACTGTAGCACTAATACGAGAATTTTACGATAATCGTATTAATAGTCGGAATACGGAAATTTCCTGGCCCCCACGTTCCTGTGATTTAACTCATTGTGACTTTTTTCTATGCCCCCACATCAAAAATAACATTTACTCAACACCTATAAATAATTTGAAGGATCTTAGAGAACGTATATTTGATAAGTGTCAAGAAATCAACAACTCTCCGGATTTACTGCAAAATGTTGTTAATGGAATTAAAAACAGAATTATTAAATGTTACCAAAAAGGGGGTGGGCATATTCAGCATATTTTATAATAAACGTTTTTAAATTTCACGTTTTCACGTCTTTTACGGCAAAATCACTTTTAACAAGGAAATGATAATTCAGTATCAATTTTGACGTTACACTTGAAAGGTTAGCCGTTGAACTTAGAAGCGACATATGTACATGCAGTGGATAAATTCTCGACCACAACCTACTTGACCAGATTTTTATTTAGACACTCGTTACTTAAGCAACTTCAATGGTACACGTACAGTACGATGTAGCGTGTTTGTCCTAATCAAAGCGTGCTTCAAAAATGATTAGCGAAACGTTGTAAAGTTGGTTGACTTAATGGATTTATACTAGTAGGAGCTTTAAGTGACGTGGAATATTACGTCTTATAAAAAGTACTTAAAAAGAATTAAGTAAACGTCATACTTCTGCAAAGCAACTGAACATCTTGTGAGGATGAGGAAGTTTACACCCATCAAATCTCCAGATACGAATCCAATGGACTTAGATGCGTTTAGTTCTTAAAACAACACCTTTTTAAAGGCCACTTTACCAGGAGGACTCTGGAAAATGTTAAAAGAAGGGTGACCAAATGCCCAACGCAAGTAATGTATTGCAAAGTGACAAGTTTTTCCATCTAGTGTGTTGCTCTCATTTTCTCGCATGTTCCTTACTTGATCAGTAAACGCCAAATTGACATTTAACCTTGACATAACGTCAACAGAAAATCATAACCAATAATTACGATTTATTACGTATTTGAAACCAAACAAAATAAAACATTGAAGATAACGTTGAACGTGAATTCATAACAGATGTTGAAAATGGCCTCCGCCTTCTTCGAGGCATTTCCTAACTCTTCTGCGACATCCATTAATAACATTTTGCAAAATGTGGGGAGAATTGTTTATTTCATCACACTTTTCGATGATTCTTTGGGTAAATTCCTGTGAATCATTAACGGGCGTTTTAAAAAATGCAATTTTTCCAGTATGGCCAAACAAAAAAATCCAAAGGAGTTAGATCGCAAGACCGCGGAGGCCATATGTTTGCCATATTTCTGCTGATTATCCGATCTCCAAAAAACTCTTGAAGGAAATTTTAAGTATTTCCAGCAGCTTGGGCCGTTGCACCATCCTGCTGGAAATATCCAAATTGCAACTCGTCATCATGCAGTTGATTAATAAATGGATGCAAAATCTCTTCTTGATATCTAGGTGCTGTTAGTGCGCCTTTAAAAACGATTGGACCTATCAATCTTCTCCGAGTTAAACCAATCCAAATACCAATTTTTTGTGGATCGAGTGGGGCTTTAATGAAAATATTTCTGTATTCCAGATCCTCATATTTTGGGAGTTAATGTATCCTGTTAAATGGAACCAGGCCTCATCGAAAAAGAAAGTTTTGTTCAACACATCGTCTTTGTCAATATTGTTTAAAAACCAATGACAGTATCTTCGCCTTGGTTCAAAATCTACTGGAAGCAATTCATGTGCGGCAATCAAACGATAATGGAGCATTTGCAAGTCTTTTCTTAGAATAGTTCTGCAGATCCCGACAGAAAGATCAACTTGTTGTGACAGGTGAGGGATGGAAGTGCGAGGGGCATCAGTCATAATTTGTCTCACATTTTCAACTACCTCATCAGTTCTTACTTTAGGCCTACCTAATACCTGTTTTCTAGCCACACTGCCAGTTTCTCTGAATAGTCCTGCAGAGTACTGAAGTTGATTAACAAATTTGTGGTACAGAAATAGTTTCGGGAAATTTTTCCTGAAATTCTGCAATACAATCAGGAATATACGTAGAATAGGTCCATTCGTCATTGATTTTTTAGACGTTTCGAAAGTAGGCTTCAACCACAAAAGATTTTTCTTCCAATTTGAAAACCATTGTAAAATCAAATCAATAAACCAATTTGTTTTAAGTTATGTTTGTTTACTTGTCTGTTTAGGGTACGGATCAAGTAAGGAACATACGTGAACATGCGAAAAATGAGAGCAACACACTAGAAGGGAACTTTTTGTACACATGTTACTTGATACATGGAAAAATGATGTCAGGCAGTAATAAGTAAATTTCATGGAGAACGTACGCACAAAAAAAAATTTTCAAGATGCGAAGCATGTATAATTAATTTAGGAGATGTATTGTAGTAAAATCCAAGTATAAAGAGAAGCATTGTTGAAGGCACTTCAAAGTAAACTGAATGAAGAAAGGCGTTTTCTTAAAAAGAAAAACACGTATTTGTTTTTCTGAAAGCAACGCAGAGAGGAAACTAGTTTTTCTATTACTTGATTAGATTTTAAAAAATATTTCTTTTTTTTAACTTATGCTTTAAGTGTCGAGTATCTTTGTATTTTGCTTTCTATCAAGAAAGAAAGAGTTGCGTAGAATTTTTGGGACAACTCGCAGCTTGGAAAATAAAAACTCCTCCATAATTCTTGTGGTTACATTTGTACAAGCACACGAATATCAGGATGTGATGCAAAAAAAGAACATGGAAGTATTTAATCTACAGAATATAAATAAAAAGAGGAAGAACTATGAACTAAATGCTACACTACACACTGAGTAAGATTGTGATGTTGTTTGGGATAATTGTAACCATTAATTCGTTTAGTTAATATTGAATAAAAATTTGTAAAAAGCAAACTTTCTGCCACATAATCTCAAATATGTTTATTGAGATTCTCGCCATTAAAGCACTTAAGTTAAAAAAGATGAAGACGTTTAAAAAATCGGGGCACTTATATTTCTAACATAAAGTTGATGACTAAGTTCATCGGATTGCACTTACCCCAACTTATCTTCCAACAAAAGAAGGAGGTTACTTACATACGTATAAACGTGTGCATATTTTAAAGTAACCAAGCCCATAGTAATAAAATATTTTTCTAAAAGCAACGGGTGATTAGTTAAAGAATGAAAGTAATAAAGCAGTTGGCGAAACGTGGAAGAAAAGAGCACATCGAAACGAATTTAAAAACGGCGAGTGAAGAGATAAAGGCAACACAAAATAAGAGGCAAAAAAGTAAATAAATGAAAGAGTAGAAGAAAAACTACAAAAAATAAAAGAAGAAGAAAGTTGAAGTAATAATAAGGTACGATTTGAGACAAAACGAAAGAAAAACGCTTTCTAAATTGGACAGAGGCAATGGTCTCTCAATTTTTGAAATTTTTGGTTATTATTTTTGGAATTTTCATTTGATATTTTAAAAAATTTATTATTTATTTTTGCACACCAAACAAAAGCGAAAATCTCCTCCCATAAATCTGACCTAATTTAGATTCAATTAATTTGCTATTTTGTTGAGAATGAGAGTATCGAATTTGCCCCAGTAAGCAAATTCACTCACTCTTCGTTTCCAACTAATATTTTAAATAAATCTTTTCGATAAATAATCTCTTAAACAATAGCTCTTATAAGTGTAGTTCGTTCTCTTCACTATCTGTATTAATTTTTGCGCCTGAAGTGCCTTTGGCATTGGTATTGAATTGCGTCGATGAAAATTCAAAACGTTGTTTGTAAATTGGTGAGGATGGCATTCGGTAATTTTTGATTCTTGGATGCAGAGTTACCAAATCCACAGAATTTTACTATGCATCCTTAAATATATTTCTTCTTTTTCAATTCTTTTTTAATTGTGATCGTTTATTGACGTTCAATTTTTGTTAATTCTTTAGAATTGTCTTGCTTTTACGTTTGTATCACTTACCGACGGATTTGGCATACATCTCCTAGCCATGGGTTCGGGGCTCCGGTACGTCGGCGAGTATCTTCCCGGAAAGCATCCTCCGGACGACGTAATCGGACCGTGCAAGCCCGTCGGCCCCTTCGAGCCCATCATTTTGTCGGGGGAGTACATCACAGCCGTTCTTCAAAACAAACAACACGCACCAGTCATCTCAGTCCGCAGGTTCACAACAGCGCTTTTTTACTGACGAGACGAATTCCGACGAAACTGACCACGCACCCATCGACTTTCCGGGCCCATTTCCGGCGGAAGAAAATTCGGAACGTCCGTCTCGTGCCCTCCTGGCATGCCTCCTTCGATTACTTATTCACGCAATCGTCGCCGCTATTATTACTATGAATATTTCGTGCGATAAGAGGGGGCCCTTTATGTCTATGGGCAGTGCAGCGTTGTGTGTTATCGTCGGAGCACCCCTGCGTTTCGGAGGGTTAAAATGCAAACTGAGCGTCTACCATTGGACTCCGGACCGAGAGCTAGGGGCTGTGTTCGGTGCGCAGACGTCGGCGTCGCGGCGCCCGCCCTCCGTATCCTATACGAGTCCGCATTCGCCTTCAACAAATTAGTGGACTTTTGATGGTGTATAGATTTTTGAATTGCAATCACTGTATTAGGAAATTCTATCGATTGTCGTTGGCCCTTTTTTTTCCCTCCTTAATTCCATCCATTCCAAACATTTGAAATTCTACTAGACGAAAGCTGAGGATGAGGAATTAATCTGTGATCATTTTAGCACTAATCAATATTAAAAAAAAAATAAGTAAACATAAGTGGTTTATGAAATTTAAAATAGCTTCTTATAGTTTACAATTAAATCTTCATTTCCCGTTTGAAGAGATATAAACTTCAAAATAAATTAAAGTCTTATTGTGTTGACAACAAGCACTTGCAGGTGGCACAATCTTACTGAAATTGCAGCTCTGATTATTTTGAACTTGAATACTAAGGTAGCTTTGATTTCTTTAATAGTAATTAAATGTGGTCGTAGATAAAATATAGTACAAAACTCGAGCTGTAAAGCAATTACGCAATTGTGGAATTACTTGCAACTTTTCCACGCGTGCGTGACATGCTATTTACAGTTCTCGTTATGTAATATACTATTATGGGTTAGCATAAATGTACATCTAAAATATCTGATGTCAAAAACTAACAACAACGACAGAAGAGGATGAAGAGGTGGCTGATTTAAATGAGTGTTTGTCTTGTTCAACTTGATGCGTTAAGTTTAATCGGCTTGGTATTGTTGGCACTGTGCATTGTTTAATTTAATTTAAGAAAAGCTATCACTTTAGTTTTGATAATAATGATATAAAAAATGATTACGAATCGTCCGTGATAACAACCCCTCTATGTGTTCACCCGCACAAACACACACGACGGAATTAATAAGCAATATAAATTTAGCCGGTCACAGAATCACTGCATTAATCAAAACAAAAACCATGAGGGGTGACAACCAAATAAAGGCCATGAATTTTTAAAACGGCATTAATAGGATGGGAGGTCACTCCGGAGTTCGGAGGGCGCGTTCGCCCGCCTAAATCACGTCGATTCCGCACACGATATTGCAAAATTAAAACAAAAGCAGAAGGCAGAAGGAGAATTTTTATTGGCACGCTACACCTGAGGCGAAAGGATGGAAAGGCCACGGCGTTATTTGACGGGGTGGGTGGTGGTGTTGTAGGCCAGTCTCTGCCCGATCGTCCTAATAATTTCTAAGTGCCTCGGCACCATCTCCTGTACCACAATCTTCCTCCAGGTCGGCATTGCAAGCAGGACAGTCACAACCACGAAGAACGGCCACAAAATTGAGAAGACAATCTACAAACAGAAAAAAATAATAATTCAATAATAGCTACGGGGCGCTGAAAATTGTCGCGCCTACTCTGTCATAAGAAAGAGTTTTCTTCATTTTATTAAGCAACAAAATTGAAAATTTACACTTTGTATAAACGTGGCTTTAAAATTAAATTAAATTCATGGAGAATTCCGGCGCTGCTACGTTTTAAGCAACTTCTTCATCCTGCAGTCGAACTTGGCCGTACGACTAGCCACTGCCAGCGCCTAGCAAATGTCACGATAGGCAACCAGACATACAAGTTTGATATGTCCATGTAAAAACTCCATAAGAGTACATGCAAACGTAGCTGTGATATACTAGATGATACTGGTACTAAAGGGTTTTCCAATTAGCGCGTCAGAACTTTAAAATGAGACACAATAATAACTACAAGTGATAATCCTTTAATCTTTATTTTATTTTGAAGAACAATCGATGTCATTATGTTTTAAGAATAATATCGTTTAAATGTCCTCCTCGACCCTTCAACAATAACAGCAACACGATTTCCATCACCGTCTTCAAAGGAATAAGATCCTTTCACGCCGTGATCCCAAAAACCGCACCAAACGGTGACCTTCTCAGGATAAAGAGGCGATTCATGAATCACTCGAGGATTGGCATCAATGCAAACTCTGCAATTATGCTTGTTTACAAACCCATTGAGCCAGAAATGGGCTTTATCGGAAAACAATATATTTTTTGCAAAATGTGGATCAGCTTCCAACTACTCAAGAGCCCAGTTTGCGAAATTTCGACGCGAACGATGATCATTTGGCTTCAGGTCTTGAGTGATTTGAAGTTTATAAGCCTTCAGATGGAGATCTGCATGCAAAATTCTCCAAGTAGGGGAGACCGGGGGAATAACGCCCTTTGTGGTAAAGACGCCCACCCCTTTATCTGGTATATAAATTAAGTTTTTGCGATGTAAACTGTGTCATCACCTACTGGTACGTTATATTAGTTAATTTCTGCAGTTTCCCGTATTGGAAACAAGTATTAAGAAATTTGGCGGAAGATTTGTGTGACGTAGGTATATTATTATAATTGTTGCTCAACTTATGAGGTAAGCTACGCATTTAATAATCCGTTATTTATTTTTAAATTCTGCTCAACTACGCATTGATGACATATAACCAACACTGTCTGTTTAATTTTGCTGAATTTAAGGGAATTTTAAAGTTTAAAATTCAAATGTTACATTTGCCAATTGGGGTTATGGAACCATGATTACCTGGGTAATAAAGCCCGGGTGGGCTCCATTACTCACAAACTGCTTGTATTAAACAATTTTTTTTATTTTTTGTAATAACAGATGCCGCGAAATTATATTAGAAAGACTGAGCGTGCAACTTGAACTCAAGAAACACTGCAGAGCATCAGGTTTCATTTGAGGATATTTCTCCGTTACCAATTCCATCAACTTCAAAAACTGTTGGAAGTAAAATAAATAAACAACACTCTACAGTGTTAACGTCCACTCCTATGAAAAGCATTTTTAAAGCAAAGGATGATAGACAGAAAAGAAAATTAAATTTGGAGGAACAGAAGAAGGACAAAAGACAGAAAAGAAAATTAAATTTGGAGGAACAGAAGAAGAACAAAACGTTACAAAAGAGAAAGAAGCAGGTGAAGAGAAATGTCTTTGAATCGTCATCCTCTGATTCAGACATCAATGAACAAAATTTTTGTGATGATGAGGGTTTGGTAGATCATGAAAGCATCGATGGAGACGATATTTGTAAACTCTGCGGAGTGTTTGGACAAAACAATGAGCTGTGGTTTAGATGTGTAAATTGCTCCGGTTGGGTTCATAAGGAATGCAGCGGCTAGAACACAGCTGAAAACTACATCTGCGATTTTTGTATTGTGTAATTGTTTATTTTGTAATAAGTTTCCGTTATTTTGTTACTTTATACAATATAAAATAATACAGAATTACGTTGAAATATGAGTTGTTAATTGTAAGAGGTGATAGAGCCCACCTGGGCCCTATTACCCAAAATTTGTGGGTAATAACGCCTATGTAACACCTTAGGTTTTTACTACGCTGTACCTGATAAAGTGTAACACCATGTATTTTGGCTATGCTAACTTGTAAGTAAAAGTATAATACTTTTACCAGAATTTACTCAGATTTTTAAAAATAAATACAAAATTGTTATTAATGCTTTTATCTTACGTGGGCGTCATTTCCCCGGTCTCCCCTACTCGTCTGAGAAAGGCCGAGTTCTTGAGAACGAAGTGGCATAGAGAGGTTCGGATCATCTCTTACACTTTGACTTACAGCAGCAATATTGGCCTCCGATCGGGCACTCTGATGACGTACTGATGTTGACGTATCTGCAACTGAGCCAGTTTGTTCAAACTTTTGAATTAAACGATAAAGGGATCGTTCAGTTGGTCGATTATGATGACCATAAACTTCTCGCAACGCGCGAAATGTCCGACAAACAGAACACGCATTTTGATTGTAAATACGAATAATTTCCAAGCGTCGTTGAATCGTTAATCTTTCCATATTAATTTGACACAATGTACTGAACTCATTTGTTATCAAGATTTGCCATTTACATTCCAAAGCGATCTTGTTTTTGGCATTAAAGTTCTGACGCATTAATTGGAAAACCCTTTATAACAGCGTTTATCCAACATCAGGTACAAGAGTGTTATAACTAAAGCTAGGATGAAAAAGTACCGTCGCAACGACTCTCTTCGCATAATCCTATTTCGATCTATCATCTATGCTACCATCTAGTTAATGTAGTACCACAGCTCCATTGTGTACGTACCCTTTGAAAGTGAACTCGAAACAGTTACACTAATAAGAGACACGGGAGAATTTTAATATTAGGACTATTTTGTGGAGAAACCTTAACTTTTTTTAATTTTAGGCCATATGAGCTTTGAAATTGTAACTATAAATCTATCTAACAATATTTCTCTAATATCTAAACTTAACTATGCAGTGGATGGATGTCCAGTGACGTATTCCACATTGTTCATTAGTGCCATTTCTAGGTACCTTCACTGTCACTACACTAATTCGAACGATTTTAGACTCTTTAACCGTCGATCAGATCCGTTGAGGTCGAGTAGCGATAAGACCTTAATATTTTCGTGGCTTTCTAGCCTCTTCTGGTGTTTGCCTGCCAACCCCTTCATCTTCAACCATGGACACCTTCAGGTCGCGATTTATGTCTTCATTACGAATATCCAAACTTAACTGTGTAGTAGATGGATATCCAGTGACGTATTCCACATTGTTCATGTGACAGGTTTACGTTTAATGCCAATTCTAGGCTAATTCGAACAGTTTTAGACCCTTTAGCCGTCGATCAGATTCGTTGTTGTCGAGTAGCGATAAGACCTTAACATTTTCGTGGTTTTCTAGCCTCTTCTGGTGTTTGCCTGCCAACCCCTTCATCTTCAATCATGGACACCTTTAGGTCGCGATGTATGTCTTCATTACGAAAATGTAAACTTAACTGTGTAGTAGATCGATGTCCAATAACGTATTCCACACTGTTCATGTGATAGGTTTATGTTTAGTGCCATTTCTAGGCACCTTCACTGTCACTAGACTAATTCGAACAGTTTTAGACTCTTTAGCCTTCGATCAGGTCCGTTGTTGTCGAGTAGCCATAAGACCTTAATATTTTTGTGGTTTTCTTTAGCCTCTTCTGGTGTTTGCCTGCAAACCTCTTCATCTTCAACCATGGGCACCTTTAGGTCGCGATTTGTCTTCAATATGAATGGCACATTAACGATGCTGCGTAGTACTTTGTTATGAAGCGTCTGAACGACTTTAATGTTTGATTGGAGCATCCCCATACTGAATGTCGTAAGTCCACACAGAATTTGGTTGTAAAGAAACATTGTACATTGATGGAATTTGAGTCCCAGCTGCTCACGTTTCTTCTTCACATATGTTGTCTGTAGTGTTGGATGCTTATTTGACAAAATCCAAGAAAATCAGGATACAGTTTTATTCTATTCAAAAGCTTTTTTCCAATAATAAATAACAAGACTCAAACCACATCCCTATATAACGTGTTCGCTACACTTCTCTCCCTTTACTTCTAGTAGCGTTGAACTGGACGTCTATTTCATGTCGAACGTCTTCGTATTACTTCTGCAGTATCTTTACAAACTGGTTCTTCATTCTTGTGTAATTCTGAAGTGGTTCCCAATACATGTTCTTGTAACATTAAAGACAAATCTTGATCTTTGGTTGGAGTTAGAATAGGTTTCGATTCTGGAAATTCGTCAACAGCTCCTGCGCGATTTTGTAGTTGATCTGTAGGTTTTCTTTTAGTTTCTCCAGCTACACTCACTTCATATGACAAGTGTCCTGTTATTCTGGTGACTGTACCTGACTTCCATCCATGTTCTCTTTCGTTCCTGACGACAACTTGGGACCCTAAATCAAAGATCCTCGTTTTGGCTTCCTGTCATAGCAATTTTTCTGCTTCCAAATTTCTCTCTCCATTTTCCTCTTCGTATCTGGTTTGAGATGGTCCATAAACGTTGGGCCAAAAGCAATTCTAAAGGAGATTTTGCCGTTGTCTTAAGAAGTGTGTTTCTATATATGTCAATAAAAGTCTTCGTGACCCATTCGTTTTTGAATGTTGTCCGAATGTACTGAAAACCGTTCCTCTTACAAAATACACTAAATTCTTGAGAGGTGAATCGTGGTCCATTCTCTGACACCAAACTGAGCACACAGCTTCTATTTCTACCAACTTTGAATAAGCATCCATTAAGACCAACCATAAAATGCTCCAGAAAAATCAACGTGTGCCCGTTCCTACGGTTTTTCAGGAATGTTCCTTTTCACCGAAAATTCTTTTGTTATACCAAAAATGGGGCTTAACGTTTCTCTATCGGTAGGGGCATACAATCTTTCTGTTTCTGTTAATTTCCTTGAATCAGGTCGTTCATCGCCATTGGACATTTGATTCGTCACATGCTAATATGTATAATTAGCAAACTTTCATCATAATGCATGCGTGTACTTGATATTGGAATGTATTTTCTTCTCACATCTCTCATGTTCACTAAATTTTCCATTGCAGCTTGACATCTAGAGTCATGCCCAGATACTTGACTTCGTTGGCATGTGAAATTGTTTTCTCCTTGACTATTACTGGAAAGTATTCATATTGGTGAAATTGACATGGGTCGACTTGACACACACTTATTATGCGACAGTAAAACACTAGCACAAAAAAAGCACTATAATCAGACACCAGACAGTCCGAAATTCCTGATGCAGTGCTGAACGGCGGATTCCAGGAATTAGTAGCTGGAAGAGATGATAAGGAGTTTAGTTGGTAGGTGATCTTGTCAAGGACCTAAGAAATAGAGATAAAGACGAGGCGAATCCAACACATCTAATACTGGATTCCGTTGATAATGTCTTCTGAAGATTCTCCAAACCTTTATAAAAAAAAGCTTGACACACCAATGCTTTATCCGGTTGGTACTTTGTTGATTGTTGTTTGTAGTTTATTTGTATCTGACTGGACGTCTTGATCAGTATCGTCGGAAAATGTTACCGTGACTACTTTGTAGTTGTAGTAGCAGATAGAGAACATATTTTAAGAACGCTAACCTATCGAACACCGGCACATTTCTTTTAAGGTCGGAGTATTTTTATCATGCTTGACTTTAAAATGAGTAAGAGAAGAAATTTGGATCATGGCAAATACTTCTCTAATGTATATTCCAGGAGCTGGTGCCATATTCGGTCAAGTGCTTGACCCACCCAGCCACGCCGAGGAATATCGTTGCGCAGATATTTTTCTCTTCCAAAGATCTCTGAGGCATCACATTTTCTAAAATAGATGTGAATTAAAGTCACGATTGTATTGGAACATGCTATATACGATCAAATTTTAAATTGATCCGCTAGACTGTCTAAATTTGATCGAATAAAGGATGTTCCAATAAAATCGTGACTTTAATTCTTATTTATCATAGAAAAGATGATGCTCTTAATTGGTGATTCATATAATTATGAATGAAGATTTAATTAATTCCAAGGTCTTTAAGGCACAACAAAAAACGATTTGTTTTCCGAAATAATAGGGTTTATTCAGAAGGGTTTCAAGTCGGTTGTGTATACGTGATACATGATGAAGGTGACGCACATCACTGTGTTTAAACGAGCGTGATTTCTCAGGTTTAGCATTAGAGGACGAAGCACCTGGAACAATAAAGATTATTAACGTTTTCCAGGTGCTCGTCTCCCTTTTCACGTCAAAAAAGAAACATTGTAGTTATACAAGAATTATATTTTAGTAATTTGAAGATGTGTGTTAGTAATTCACGAGAAAATCAAATCACCAACGCAAATTAGCAGAAATGTTTTTGGTTAAAGCGTTTGGCATGTAACCAGAGGACTCGAGTTCGAACCTCGATTGTGGCGGAAAATTTTGCTGCTAATTTGTGTTGGTGATTTGATTTTCTCGTTAATTATACAGGGATATTCAGAGTGAGTGTTTAAATAATACAAAATCAACCATGGCATACTTCCGGTTCTACTGAGAGTCAATACTAACTTCCTCATTTTAAACGGAACCCCTGTATATTATTACATTTTTAAATTCCCCGTTCAATACTACTACAACTCTTGTATTTTGTATTTTATATCAGAGCTAAAATGTATTGTTTTGATAATACTCAATTATTTTTTGCAAAAATATTGACAATTACAGTGATTATAATTAGAATATTTCAAAATTAAAAAAAGTAGAGTAAAAATAAAGCAATACTTTTATCAAATGACACTGAACAAAGTCAGTGGTTGCAAAAAAGTCAAGTTATTCATTGTTGCCAATATACTTTCTCGTAAAAAGCTTAAATAAGCTTTGGCAACACTGGCCTCAGTGCAAAAAACTATTACAATTATTACAAAAGAAAACTCGAGTTGACAGTTTCTCGGTGAAAACATAAACAAAAGACGATCGATTGTTTAACACCTGTAAGAAACAAATGGTCGACGATTTGAATGTAAGGAAACCTTCGGCGTTAAAAAATGAATTAAAAGCGATAACAAGAAGCGTTCAAATTCCGTCCGTACCAACGTCAATAAACAAATTCAGTGTTGCCATTTAGCTTTCGCAAGAGATCATTTAGCATAAATAATAACTAAAATGTCACTATTGTCATTGACAATAATTCACAAGAAACAAATGCAGAGAAATCAAAATCAAATTTTTGTCGAATAAATTAAATATTTCAATATTCTAGTTAAGCGTACTAAGATTGGCAACACTGGCCATTAAAATTACAAAAGATAACTCGCGTCGACAGTTTTTTGTCGAAAACATATACAAAAGACGATCGATCGATTGATTTTACAACACAATTCAGTAGATTAATAAATAATAATAAAAAAATCATTGGGGAGGAAAGGTGACAAAACAAATGAACAAATAATATATTAAAAAAAATTAATTAAAAACAAAAAACGATCGAATTTAGCCCATAATTCACTAGATTCATAAATTCAAAAAACAAACAATAATTGTCTCAAACAGACTGTGTCGAAAAACAGGAAAAAAGGACGATCAATTTTAGAACACAATTCAATAATCTGAAACAAATAGCAACAAAACAAAGACTTAAGAAATGAATAAAAACAAAAGACGATCGATTTTAGAGCAAAAAGTAAATAAATAAAACAAAAGACAGTCGACTTTAGACCATAATACAGTATACTCATGAACAAATAAAAAAAAGAAAGAACTGGAGAATTAAAAAAAATTCTGGGGTTCTCCTCCGTAAGCACTATGTAAAGTGTACGATTTATCTTTCAACGGAAAAGTATTCTTTATTTTTGTGATCAAACAGTGAAAAGTATAATTCTCTAAGTTTTTTTAGTTTTTGAAACACTCCAATTTATTGTAATAATTGTAAACGCTAAAATTTTTAGAAAAGAATGAATATCATCAAAGAAATATATACGTAGGTGTTCCATAAATAATAATTAAAAACGTATCGACAGCATAAAGTAAGAGTAAATTACACTGGGCTAATTTTCGTGGAAGAGACGATAACGTCATTGAGTTTTAAAACGCACTGTATACTAATTGCAAGTGAGATGTGCTGAAAATCATAAACGAGAGAAAGCAAGCAAAATCTTTTTGGTTTCTTACAACTTACAAAGATATTGCTTTGGAAACGTCTCAAAATGCAAGACGGAAACGGAAAAGGTAACTTGTGACAAAAGAGAAAAGGACCTCCGTTTTCTTTTTCTTTCTCTCCTAATCCAAATAGCTCAGAAAGGACAAGTTTCCGCAAAATTATCTCAAATTTTTACATAATTATGTAGTCGACTGCTTTTTCTTCATGTTTATTAAAAAAAATATATCACAGTTTGGCAGTTTTCGGAAAATATTCGAAATTTTTGACCGTGTTTAACAAGCCACGATCATATTATTTCTTCTTCAAAATCAAACTGGTAATTTTGATTAAAAAAAAGAGAATTTCAACGCATAAAAATGTCTAAGAAGCAAGAAAAAAATAATTAAATAAGAAAAAAGGAAGAAATGAATCTGTTGTTTCAAGAAGTACAATCGCAAACAGATAACTGCAATCACTTGTGAAATCTATAAAATTCACTGCAATGCTAATTGTTTTGTACAGAGACTTAGATGCCGCATCAAGTCACAAACCAATAACAAGAGACAAAAGCACACGGAAATGCAAAAATTATTTTTTTGTATCGGAGAACACAAAGACAGGTAGTTTTGAGTCGAAGAAAGAGAAAAGTTTCAATGCGCAAATATATATGATTGGGTGTTAGTAACGAAGAAGCAATAAAGAAAAACCAAAAAAAAAAGGAGAACATGAATCAGTACAAAGGCAAACAAACATCTTAATAAGTATTCAACAAAATTCATTTTTTGAAATCGGTGAAATATACTTAACACCGACATGACGTTTTGAACGGAGACTTCATGTACTGAAGATGGGAGCTTTGCTGCCGAAATACGTATCTATGGATATAAAAATTATTGTGGACGGAGTTTCATTTTGAACTATTTCTTAAATCGCAGTCTCCTTTACTATTTTTTAGTCTAAACTCCAATAATAGACACTTTTTCAGTTTATCATGAAATGTGATACATTCCAGTCGTATTCAAGTTTAATGGTACTGAAATAAAGAACACCGGGTTTTCAACAATTTCCGGGTTCCACATGACCAAATGAACTACTTTTGTTAGAGAATTTGTTTCGCGCGGATTGGCGACACAACATAAACTTTAAATTTGAAAATCCAGCACACCAACATAAACTTTGAAAAGTGCTGCCAATTTAATAAAATAAATCTCGATCATTTATAGTTATAGGTTTTTAGCTTATGGCGTGTTGGTCAATTTTTGTTTGGTTCTGTCACTAATGCTGGTGACTTTCTGTCGAAATTTTAGACAACTTTTAGTGAGGTCGAAAATTCAGTGATTTCCTAACCACTTTAGTGACAAATCTGAAAATCGTTTCAGGAAGCACAAAGGAAAATGAACATCTTAAGAAGTATTCAACAAAATTCATTTTTTGAAATCGATGAAACATACTTTACTTAACACCGACGTGACATTTCGAACGGAGACTTCGATGCTGGGTCAAGTCACATGTGAGAGAGAAACGACATTTTTTTGTGTAGAGAATTACTCATTGCAGAACAGTTTACGTTGCATATACAGAGTGCCAGGAACTCGAATGCAATAATTTTGTATTAAGTGCATTAATAACAAAGACTGCATATCCCAAACATTTGTTGTTGCAGACTTTGCTTTTACCATGTTCGTATTCGTATTGACAATCGTACAAATGACTATGTTGCATAAATCTCTTTGCAGATGATACAGAAATCCAATAAATAGAAGAAGTAAGGAGAAGCCACGAAAAAGGTCGTGTGAAAATGTACAAGATGTAGTATGGTGCGATGGGACACATTCCCATCATTTGCTTTTTTTTTAATGGTTCAGGGACGTCGATTACTAAGGCCACTAATCCCTTCATTACATTACAATCTTTATCTTTACCACGTTTACTCTAATATGTTCCCTCCTTTGTATTAACAATCGTGCAAATGACAATGTTACTTAAACTTCTTTACAGGTGATGCAGAAGCCCAATAAATAGAAGAAGAAAGAAGAAGCGAGGAAAAAGAAGTACGAAGTTAGAGATTTGATGGGAAAGGCAACAAGTAGAGAAGTAGAGAGAAGAGAATGGGGTCACACATCTTTATATGTGTCAGCCTTTGTCTTTATCACGTCTACTCTAATGCATTTCTTCATTTGTACTGACCATTGTGCAAATGACTATGTTATAAAAACCTCTTTACAGGTGTTGTAGAAGCCCAAGAGGCAGATGAAGAACACGGAAGCCAAGGAAAAAGTGGCTACAAGATGTAAAAGGTATGAAGATCGATTTTTGACAGGAAAAGCAATAAAAAAATGGGAAAAGAGAGAAGAAAATGGGGTCACACACCATCATCATTTATTGCTGCAGCCTTTGTCTTCATCACGTTTACCCTAATGTACTTCTTCCTTCGTATTGACAATCGTACAAATGGCTATGTTGCATAAATCTCTTTGCAGATGATACAGAAATTCAATAAATAGAAGAAGTAAGGAGAAGCCACGAAAAAGGTTGCGTGAAAATGTGCAAGATGTAGTATGGCACGATGGGACACACACACATTTGCTTTTTTTTAATGGTTCAAGGACGTCGATTACTAAGGCCATTAATCCCTTCTCTGCATTACAATCTTTATCTTTACCACGTTTACTCTAATATGTTCCCTCCTTTGTAATGACAATCGTGCAAATGACTATGTTACTTAAACCTCTTTACGGGTGATGCAGAAGCCCAGTAGATAGAAGAAGCGAGGAAAAAGGTGGTAACAAAATCTACAAAATATAAGAAGTATGAAGATAGAGATTTGATGGGAAAGGCAACAAGTAGAGAAGTAGAGAGAAGAGAATGGGGTCACACATCTTTATATGTGTCAGTTACTCTAATGAACTTCTTCGTTTGTACTGACCATCGTGCAAATGACTTTGTTATAAAAATCTCTTTAGAGGCGGTATAGAAGCTCAAGAGGCAGAAGAAGAACAAGAAAGCCAAGGAAAGTGGTAGCTTGGATCAAAACAATTAAAAAATGTTATATAACATGGTATCCTAAATGTAACCGTTTTCGGTTTTTTACAGTAAATTGGCGCATACAACTTATCAGGGTCAATATCACCATCAAAAAAAAACATATTTTGCGTTAATTCTTAAACATTTCGTAACAATTAGTTTGGTCAAGAGCTATCGATATAGTTAGAAGTAGTTCAAGACAGTTCATAACTAATAATTAATTATTGCGATAAATTAAATTTGTTTAGTGTTTAATTTTAGAAAACTCATACTTATACTCCTCGACAAGTTTCTGTATTTAATTAAACGGTTCGTGACACGTCATTGTTTCCTTTGCTATTAATGTAGTAAGAAAAATAATTTCGCGAATTTTCAATGCGTTAAATTTAATCTTGAAATTAAAATTAAAAAACTATAAATAAAGTTGAAGCCTTGCCTCTACTTTAACAAATTAGAACGAACTGTCATCATAAGAGATTGAAGACAATTCCAGTTGCGGGGGGGCCGCTGATACTGTCCTCTCATTCTTGTATTACGTATCGCCAACTTTAAAATCGCAACTTAGCTTAATCAGGAATGCTCTAAAAATTAAGAGCGCCATCTATTCTAAGAGTAACGAAACTGTTTTCCACCGTAAATGTGTTTTATTTTTCTTAATTACTCACGAACTTAGTCATCTTTATTGTATTTTCTGACATAATGCATGTCTTTCCACCAATTTTTGAAAATGAAAAATTATTTCAAAGTGGTTGAACCATAGCAAATCCAACATTGATTTTAATGCTGGGTCAAACCACGAATTCGAATCACCACTTCCCAAAAACCCGTTTTAAAACGAAGCTGCAAACGATCCTTAAAAGCAAAAGAGAAAACTACTGGAAAAGTTACCGTGTAATACCTGCAGAAGCCACGTGACGAAAACCCAAATCCCGACGCAGGTGCACCCCACCAAGAACAGCGCCTGTATCTCCGAGTTGTACACCCACTCCGTCAGCATCCCGAAGTCATTGGCGTCCCCCATGATGACTGTGCAGCAAAAAATTTCGGCCCTGGAAAACCGTCAGTTTTTGACAGACGGGCCCGACATCAAACAACTCAAATCAAGGCCCGCTGCTCCGTGTGTTGTTGTTGTTGGGCCCGATTGAATTATTAAGGGCTCGTTCGATGGGGGCGTGCGTGACGTCATGGAACGAATTTCGTTCGATGTAATTAATTTGTCCGGCGGTGCAAGTCATGCGAGCTGAAATCGCGGTTATGTTTTGATTCGACCATATGCTTTTTGTTTTCTGGTATCTAAAAGGGGATTTCATTTTTCCTATTGGATTCGATAATAAATTATTTTCAGGTGGTCTGAATTCTTTTCTATTTATTTTAAATACGTTTGCACACTTTTAATATTTCGATTTCAATAATTTCTTGACTAAAGTAGGCAAAAAATAATTATTGCTTAAATTAAAAGTTAAACTGAAATGTTTATGACGGACACGTTGCTTTTGAGAATAAACTTTATTTAAATTCAAATTGGTAAGAACGATGTTAGGAGTATCATGTAGCTACTACACGTATTTACTGAAACACGTTTTTCTCATCCCCAGATACATTTAGCAGAACTGAAAACTTAGTGCCGTTACTTACGACTCGTAAGGGTGGATAATGACGTTCATTACGTCGGCACGATAACAAGTACCGTTTTGCAGCGCATCGTAAAACAAGGAGTTACCGTCGTGCAAGCGAGGGATAAGTGGCGTTGCATGTACGAAGGCAATCAGACAAGGTAATTTCTCGCTCGTGGAGCTGATGTGCGAGTCCATTGCTGGCGACCATCGCATGACATCTTCACGTTGTCCACTTACTGTCACGAATCTTCAGTGGATATAAAAGAGCGGTGGTCACGTGCAAATTTATTTTGCATTCGAGTTTGAATTTGAAAGAGCGAAATCTGGGGGGTTCACCTAAGCATTCCTGTTCGCAAGGTGCTTCATGTTTTCCCGAAACTGTGAAGCCTGAAGTCATCAGTTAAATCACGTTTCAAACTAAAATTGAAATATCCCAGGATTTTGGATTACGAAAAGAAAAGCTTTACATTTTGTACAGAGTGCCGTTTCTTCTCTCTTCGAATTAATGAACAAACTCTGGATATTCGAAAATATTACTCTTCGTACTCATTTTTTCTTTTATGTGTCGGTCGACTAATTTAAGCCATTTTCTACGTACAAGAAATGTTTATGAATTGTCGAAGAATATCTTTAAACAAACAGAAAAATAAGAATGGTGTTCGGGAACGCGCTATAGTGCAGAAGGGTGGATTAGAGAGAATATTCAGAGCGTCCTGGGGGTCCGTTTCCTGGCGGTACTCCCGGAGGTGGCGTGCTGGCGCTACGTGTGCGCGCAATCGCCCACACTAGCTTTAACTTTTCAACAATGCACGAGCCTTATATCGTTTGATGTCACCCTTAACCGCTCTAAGTATGCCGGAAATATTTTATGAGGATTTCATCGCGGAATTTCCACCGCCTTTCTGCGATTCCGGCGATATCGCTTCGCGCAATCAACGTAAAACGCGACTTATCATTATTGTTGCTTGTGCGGGACTTCCCCCCTACCATCAATTATATAATACATTCGGCAATCTCCTCGTAAGCATCACAACAAAATAAATAGTTACGTATTCCCAATTTCCTATTAAGTACGGAAAATTTTCACGAAAACTAAACGAATATTGTTTTCAAGCTTTTCCGTCGAACTCGTCGCGTCGTCGTCAGCTTGAGTGTTTGAAGGGTGTATTGTGCAAAGACAATTAGTCGAATGAGGATTGTCAATAAAACAAACTGTAACGAGGGCTTTCATTCACGCGATGATTTCTTTGAGGGTCTCGACGTGCAGTAATAGCTTGCGGTAAACATTATTACAGTTTCCGGTTCACGTTAATGTCAAGAACATGATGACTGCGAGCGTCCCTTCTACCAGCGAAGCTAAAAATGTTTTCCCTCGCTCGGCTCCCTCGCTTATAAACTTGCTCCCGTATTAATACGAAGAATTGTTTAGTTAAGTAACTAACAAATTTAAAAAAATACTGTTACTAATAATTATTTTGTAAAGTAAAAAGCTTCGTAGGTAATAGATCCGAGGGTAAAATTGAAAACTCCGAAATATTTAATTCACCTTCGTGATGTTCGAGGCTTCAGTCAGATAGAGGGATGTTCAAATTTCAACCAAAGTTTCAAATTTACTTACTAGTAAAAGAATTTTTTGGACGTACTATACCTAAACTCCAATAATTCAAAATTAAATTCCGCCCACAATAATTTTTATACCCGTCGATACGTATTTCGGCAGCTAAGCTACCATCTTCAGTCATCATCTTCATGTACTGAAGATTGCAGCTTAAAGGAGACGACATTTTATGTGTAGAGAACTACTCATTGCAGAGCAGTTAACGTTGCATATACTGGGTGCCAGGAACTCGAATGCAATAATTTCACAGGGTGGTCATAACTTTTATATCCGTAGATACGTGTTTCGGCAGCCATCTCCAGTCTTCATCTTCATGTACTGAAGATGGCTGCTTAGCTGCCGGAATACGTATCTATGGATCTATGAATCTTTGCTCTTTTTTAGTCTAAACTCCAATAATAGACTCTTTTTCAGTTTATCATGAAATGTAGTTGTCATTCCAGTCGTATTCGAATTAAATGGTACTGAAATAAATAGCACCGGGTTTTCAAAAATTTCCGGATTCCCCGTGACCACTACTTTTGTTGGAAAATTTGGTTCGCCCAGGTTGGCGACACAGCATAAACTTTGAATTTGAAAACCCAATACACCAACATAAACTCTGAAAAGGGCTGCCAATTATTTAATAAAATAAATCTCGAACATTTGTGGTCACTCGGTAGTTTTTAGCTTATAGGAGTGTTGGTCAAATTGCAGCAAATTGATGATAGTTTTCAAAATGTTATTGCAAGGCGGTTTTGATTGCAGTGGATTCTTCGAGCATCCTCTGTACAGCTGTTTCGGCCCTATTTGGGACCTCGTCAGGATAAACGTAGCTCGAGAATTGGTTTGCAGTGGAAATCTGTTTATTTGCTTAATTTAAGATCCCGACAATCTTATAATACTTCGGTTCTTTCTTACGTAAATTGCTATCGATCCTTCCCGGAAACAATTTCATTTAAACTCATTTTTTCTTAACCTTAAACCCGTTTGACGACTATGCGAAGACGGACCACACTGTACTTTTCCGTTAATCTTTTGTTTTTCATTCTTCCGTCTAGTTTTCTTTTGTTTTCTTTCTTGGCGAATACATTTTTTTGTATATTATTATTTTTGTCGGATTATTATTATTTTTTGACAGTTTTCCTTCCGGTAGCCTTTTGTTTTCCATTCTCCGTCGGAAGTGATACGTCGATCTTCTCGTGCTTTCTGAAGAATTAATTTTTTTTGTACATATTTAAGTTTTTTATGTTATTTTCTATTAGTCTTTTGTTTTTTATCGAATTTATACTTTATTATTATTTATTTATTTATTTATTTATACTTTGTATTTACCGTTTTCTTTTTCATTTGTCTTTTGTTTTCCATTCTGCGTTGGAGGTGATACATCGATCTCCTTTTCTTTTTTAACGAATTCATGTTTTTGTACATATTTGAGCTTTTTTATTATTTTCTATTAGTCTTTTGTTTTTTTTTTTATCGAATTATTATTATACTTTGTATTTACTGTTTTCTTTTCCATTTGACTTTTATTTTCCATTCTCCGTGGTCGAAGGTGATATGTCGATCTTCTTTTGTTTCTTGACGAATTAATTTTTTTTTGTAAATATTTAAGGTTTTTTTGTTATTTTCTATTAGTCTTTTGTTTTTTTTTTTTATCGAATTATTATTATGCTTTGTATTTGCTGTTTTCTTTTCCATTTGCCTTTCCATCGGAGCTGATACGTCGATCTTGTTTTGTTTTTTTTTTGTTTATTTGTTTCTTAGTATTTCCTCGTTAACATAAATTCAGTTTTCTTTTGTTTTTATGTTGGTCAAATCGTTTTTTTTTGTACTTAAAGTTTTGAATGAAGTTTCTTGACGAATCGTTATTTTTTTAGTACTTACAGTTTTCTTTTGTTTTGCGTTAGCGCTTTGTTTCCGTTCTTCCGTTTCGTGTTTTGTTTATTTTGTTCTTAGTACTTCTCTGTTAACGTGTATTTCAATTTTCTTTAGTTTTCTTTGTTGATTATCATTTTTTTTTGTATTTATAGTTTTCTGTTGTTTTCCATTAGTCTTTTGTTTCTTGACGAGTTATTATTTTTCAGTATTTACCTTCTTTTTCATTTGTTTTTCGTTCTTCGTCGGAGATGATCTTTTGTTTTTTTTTGTATGTATATTTTATTCTCAGTATTTCTTTGATAACGTACGTTTCAGTTTTATTTTGTTTCTTGGTCGTTTTTTCGTGTGTGTTTATTATCCCGTTAATTTCTGGGAGTACAGTTTTTTTTTCGTATTCGCAGTTTTCTGTTTTTGTCGATCTTCCTTTGTTTTTTCACGAATTATTTTTTTTGTATATATTTAAGATTTTTCTTGTTATTTTCTATTAGTCTTTTGTTTTTTTTTATCAAATCATTATCATACTTTGTATTTACTGTTTTCTTTTCCATTTGCTTTTTGTTTTCCATTCTCCGTCGGAGCTGATACGTCGATCTTGTTTTGTTTTTTTTTCATGTGTTTCTTAATATTGGCAACACAACATAAGCTTTGAATTTGAAAATCCAGTACACCAACATAAACTCTGAATAGTGCTGCCAATTTAATAAAATAGATCTCGATCATTTATAGTCACTCGGTAGTTTTTAGCTTATGGCAGTGTTGGTCAACTCTTGTTTGATTCTGTCACTAGTTCTGGCGACTTTTCTGTTGAAGTTTTAGACAACTTATAGTGAGGTCGAGAATTTAGTGATTTCCCAACCGATTCTAGTAAAAAATCTGAAAATCGTTTCAAGAAGTATAAAGGAAAATAACATACCGACATGACATTTCGAACGGAGACTTCGATGCTAGGTCAAGTCACATGTGAGAGAGAAACGACATTTTTTGTGTAGAGAACTACTTATTGCGAAGAACAATTTACGTTGCAAATACAGGGTACCAGGAACTCGAATGCAATAATTTCAGAGGGTGGTAGACTTGGATCAAAACAATTAAAAAATGTTATATAACATGGTGTCCTAAATGTAACCGTTTTCGCTCTCTTAGAGTAAATTGGCGCATGCAGCTTGTCAGGTTCAATGTCACCATCAAAAAAAAATTTGCATTCATTCTTAAACATTTCGTAACAATTAGTTTGGTCAAGAGCTATCGAAATAGTTAGAAGAAGTTCAAGACTATTCGTAACTAATAATTAACTATTGCGACAAATTAAATCTGTTTAGTGTTTAATTGCGAACGATTTTAGAAAATTTATACTTATACCAACAAAACTTTGAAAAGTACTGCCAATTTAATAAAATAAATCTCGATTATTTATAGTTACTCGATGGATTTTATGGCAGTGTTGGTCAAATTTTGTTTGATTCTGTCACTAGTTCTGGTGACTTTCTATTAAAATTTTAGACAACTTTTAGTGAATTCAGAGATGTCGAGAATTTATTTATTTATTATTTATTTATTTTATTCTATTTTCATCTAGTAATATCAGTCATAAAATAATTAATTACCGAACTTCGTTAAGCATAAATACCGAGTTCTTTTTACCAACAATGGAACCCCTAAAAGAATTTTTTTTAGCTTATTGCAGAAAAGTCATTTTTAATAATATGCGGAAAGAAGGAAACGTAAAAATAAAAGACGATCGATTCCTGTCTATTTCTTTTTTTTTTGGCACTCGAAACTTTTTCTTTTTTTACCAAAGATCGTATTTTATTTCTTTATTTTTTATTTTCTTGTGTTTTTCGAGGAAGAAAATGCGTTACCCTTATTCTTATAAACGTTGTAATTTTTTTTTTCACAGTTGATTCCGTTTTGTTTATTTTTATGAAGAAAAATGTCGAAATTCGATTAAAATTCGGACTAAAACGGCATTTCTTCTCAGAATTCTATCAATTTACTCTTTTGGTTTTCGATTGTCTTTTTCTCTCATCGTAAATCAAAATTATCTAAAATTTCAATTGTTTTTTCTTCTCAATTGTTTTGATTTTTCTGTTCTTATTGTAATCTTTGTGCTAAAGATTTTTTCAAGTTTTCCCAATCGTCTTTTGTTTTCTCACGACAAATTAGTTATCTGAAAGTTCTAAAGCCGCATGTTTTCTCAAAATTTTATCAGCTTACTTTTTTGGCTTTAGATCGTCTTTCTTTCTCGTCGTAAATCAAAATTATTTGAAAGATCTCAGCTTTATATTCTCAAGGTGTTTGGCTTTTCTGATTTCATTTTTATTTTGGTCCTAATGGTCGTTTTCTTCAAATTTTCCGATCACCTTTTGTCTTGTAGTTGTCGCACAATATTTTTTTTCGTGGAAAATCACAGTTGTCTGAAACATTCTGCACAAGTTCAAATTTTTCTTTTGATATTCGATCGTCTTTTGTTTCCTCGCAGCAAGTCATCTATAAATGTTGTAAGATTTCAGTTGTTTGATTTTTCTGTTAATAATAATATTTATTGAGCTCAAGGATCAGCAATCAGCAACGTAATTTGAGAGTGCGATCTTATTTGCATGCCGAATGCAATTTCACTATAATTCGTTAAGGGGCGGTCTAAATTTTCTTTATTTGTCTCGATCGTCATCATTGCTTAGTTATACAATCTCTGACATTGTCAATCTGGCGTTTCTCGTTGCCTGTCAATTTGACATTTCTGACAACTGTCAGTTTCACGCTTTTGATATTCTGTGTGACGTTTTGTGGCCATCTGTCTGTATGACGATCACTGGGCAACATGTGTGGGTCCTCCTCACAGAGGAATTTTTTGCTTCTAGTGATTTTTAGTGATTATTTAAGCTAAGGCTGCGTTGTATAAAAGATTTAAGCCAGGATTGACTTTAATTCTAAGTTCGAATGTGACAAACATTATGACGTACAGTCACATGTATGTCACATTCTAACTTAGGCTTCAATTTAATCCTGGTTTAAACCTTTTATACAACGCAGCTTAAATGTTCGGACTTTTTGCAAACACCCTTTGATAACACGACTTTGACATTGCAACACCTGTGCTTTGACATTTGAGAGTTTTATTTTTTGTTTTTATCAAAAGATTTCTACAAATTCATAATTCAATTTTATTTTCGGAGTTATAAATAAATTGTCACCTCGCAAAACAATCGAGTACAAAGAAAAAAATTTACAAAAGGTTTCAAGAAGCTGTCGCAACGAGTTTATGTTCCATGAATTTCTTTGTAGTACAAACACAAAAGCAACTTATATACATATATATAGGGTGATTGAAACAGGGACGATTTTGTTTAATTGAAGGTAAAGTTCTTCAATGAATTATGAGATGAAAGAAAGTAAATAAATTTAAATTTAATGACAAATGACAAAAGCTAGGCGAGCTTACGTTTTGTATGCGTATAAGCAGAGTTGTCATATAACAATAAATACGTTAGCATTCCCTGCAATCGACAAATTTATATTCATAATTGTCACGCCATCTATGAAATACCCGATGATTTGAGAAGTTTCGACGCGCAACTCTAGATGGTACTGGGATCGTATTATAAAGTTGCGAAAAGAGAACCTCTGTAGAAGCAGAACCGGGCGAGGAATTTAAATAAGTTTCTACTTAGAGAGGAAAATGTGCGATTAATAGCGATTCATACAACGATAAATAATAAATATATTAGTTGATTACAAGGTTTCGACTATTTTCTTACTGAAAACGTGAAAAATAAATATGCATTTTTTTAAGTTTTCGGTTTCGTAACCTGCAGTTGTAAGCCGTGCACGAGTTGGCTAAATAAAAAAACTGGACTGCACTAAATTATGCGAATAGTTGTTTTACATTAAGCGCGCCGGAATTAGTAAAACGTTCGGGGAGTTGCAGAGATGTAGAGCAACGGGGTACGGCGTGACAGTGATGATGATGAGTGGCGGGTCCCGGGGGCTTCCTAATCAATCCGGCGGCCAGGTGTCAAGTCCTCGTTTACAGAAGCTAAGGTTCTGAATAAAAGAAGAGCCGCTTGCCGTGTTAAAAGCCGCGCGGCTCAATTATTAACCCGCTGCTTGACCCGGCTGAAACACCTGCTCAAATATTTAATTGTTCCGCCACTCACCACTCTCTGATTTGTTATGTCAAACCCTTATTTATATTATGCTCTTTCTTCATAAGTTATTCCCCGGATCTCGACCTTGCACGAAAGAAAACCAAAGAGTCAAAGTCATTTGACAATTTACACTCGAATAGCAATAATAATAATAATACAGGGTCTTCATCAAATTGGACCTGATGGTTAGTTACTAATATTTTTGATTGTAGCTTGTATTGGGCGTGTTTATTTTCGTAGCAAATTAATAAGCGAATCCCGATCCTGTTTTGAAATTTGTTTCGAATAACATTTTGTGTTGTTTCGAACAACATTTTCGAATGTGGCAGGGTGGGTTGAGTGCTTGCTTACCTCCTGACGCACGGTAAACATTTCGGCCGAGAATTAAGTCGGTTGGCGGCGCGCGTGTTTGCCGTAATTCCGGGCCACGGAACCGGAGCACAAATCAAACACGTATCAGTCAGATTTAAATCAGCCACATCTGTGATTAGCAAACACAACAGTGCGCTAACATAGCTAATGACAAACATTGCTGCGGGCTGGCTCTCTTAATCAGCGAACCTCTCGCGTTCCGGGCGCGCGCCACCCCCCTCAGCCCCGGGGCGACATCGATACAAGCCGCGGCTGAAAAAGGCCTCCCCGTTTTAAAAAAAGTTGCCGTGCCCCGTTAATTTTAGATACTGTTTGTTTTCCTGTTTTTTTTTTTTTTTTGATCTACCTTTTTAATTTTTCCTGCATATTATAGCGTATTTGGTTTTGTTAATTTCGCCCGCCCTTATGTTAATAACACCGCACCGCCGCCGCCGGCGCCGGTCGACTCTTTCATGATGATGATGATCAACCGGGAGGGAAAAGAATTTAGCAGGGGAAAATTTAATTTGTCGCTAGAAAACAGACAAATTCGCTCTAATAAAATATGTTCGTGTAAAGGTCGGAACGGGGCTGCAAAGACGATGATCCAAGAGATGATTGTTTGACAACGGTCCCTTTGATGACGTTGATTCAGATTCACAGACTCAAAACCTTTGAATTTTATTGTTGCAATTTATTTTCAAATTTCGAAATAGTTAAT
Organism: Serrognathus titanus; assembly: GCA_039766575.1. NCBI lineage: Eukaryota > Metazoa > Arthropoda > Insecta > Coleoptera > Lucanidae > Serrognathus > Serrognathus titanus. The sequence goes on along the minus strand of CM077911.1, from coordinate 16,079,901 downwards.
TCCTTGTACAGAATTCCTGTTAGTTAAAGTTATGGATGGCATTCCTACTTTTCCACGAGCACATGTTATTGCTTTAATCAGAACTGGATTAAATCAGCGTTATATGAGCGTTGTACTAGTGTGAGCTTATATTACTAAACGAAGTGTAAATATACTTATTGGCTTTTAGTGCGACAATCGAAACATTCCAATTTCAATTTAAATACTTAATTCCTCTATTTCAACACTCTATCTGAATTTAATTACTTTAATCACAAACTGATTGTGATTTTGTGTGTCGTATGATCTATTTCAAGTTGTGACCAAAGGAAAGCTTAACCAGAATGTTATCCGTTTGGTTTAGAATCGAGGACAACGAGGACGTATTTTTATGTTATCCACTTAGCCATGACAAAGAAACAACCCTTTATTCTTTTACGTAACTTCCTTCAGCACTTACACCCTCAGAAAAAAATTCAACTCAAACAATCATATTGCTCAACGGCATCTTTGATTGCTTCATCAAATGAAAACGCTTTCTCCTGAGTTAATTTTTGACTAAAAAGAAGTCTAACGAAGCTAGAAGATGGAAGTCTTAATTCTATGAACCCACCGTCATTGATTAATTATCCCACAGAACTTCGTTTGCCTTGTTAACCTGCAGCAACAAGTTTTCTTGCGAATAAGAATGTGGGAGTTTTTTCCTCTAGAGTAGTTTTTAAATTTTCAAGTTCGTTCCTATAGGTCTCTCCGTTTATGTTAGATCCATCGACCCCTCGGCATATAAGCAATAAACAGGACTCGTTCAACACCTCAGAAAACTGCTGCCATCGGTTTTTTTTTTCGAGATTTTTTTGGGGTCGACCCTCTGCATGAATTAGTGTTCACTGGGAGGGTCTCGATTTGCGTTAAAAATGTAGTAAGTTGAGTTAATCATAGGTGACTCCGGCCGAGAGAAGTTAGTTGCAAGTTGCAATGTAAGAATTAAAAAGAAACTCTCAAAGCGAATAAAACTCAACAAAACTTAAGCGGTTGAACTATTTTAAAATTCGCGGTAAAAAATAGAGTAAGTTGGACTAATCATAGATGGCGTTAGTCGAAAGAGAAGGAGAAGGTAGCTGCGAAGGTGGTATTGTAGAAATTAAAAAAAAAAAAAACAGGAAAACAAGACTAAACAAAACGTAAATGGTTGAGATTATTTAAAATTCGCGATAAAAAAATCCGTAAGTTAAGTTAATCATATAGATGGCGCTAGTCGAGATAAGTTAGCTGCGAAGTTGCCAATGCATGAATTAAAAAGAAGGCTATGAAAGCAAATAAAATTTAACAAAACGTAAGTAGTCGAGCTATTTTAAAACTCGTGGTAAAAAATATGGTAAGTTGACTTAGTCATAGATGGCGCTAGTCGAGAGTCAGGATAATTTAGCTGCGAAATTGCCAGTGTAGAAATTAAAAAGAGAAACCGTGAAAACCAAACAAAAGGTAAATGGTTGAGCTATTTTAAAATTCGCGGTAAAAATATAGTTCACTGAGCTAATCATAGATGGCGCTTTTAGAGAAAGGAAAGAAGTTAGCTGCGAACATGCCGTTGTAGGAATTTCGAGGAAACCATGAAAACAAAAAAAAAAACAAACGTAAATAGTTGAGCTGTTTTAAAATTTGCGTTAAAAATGCAGTAAGTTGAGTTAATCATAGGTGGCTTGGTCGAGAGAAATTAGCTGCAATGCAGGAATTTAAAAAAAAAACTGTGAAAGCGAATAAAACTCAACAAAACTTAAGTGGTTGAATTATTTTAAAACTCGCGGGAAAAAATAAAGTAAGTTGGGCTAATCATAGATGGCGCTAGTCGAGAGGGAGAAGAAGTTAGCTTCGATGTTGCAAACACGAGGAATTACAAAACGAAAGCTATGAAAGCAAATAAAACTTAACAAAATGCAAGTTATTTAAAAATTCACGGTAAAATAAATATAGTAACTTGGGCTAATCATAGATGGCACTAGTAGAGAGGGAGGAGAAGTTAGCTTCGTTGTTGAAAACACGAATGAATTCCAAAAAGAAAGCAATGAAAGCAAATAAAACTTGACAAAACGTAAATGATCGATTTATTTTAAAATTCGCGGTAAAAAAATAAAGTAAGTTGGGCTGATCATAGATAGCGCTAGTCGAGACGGAGGAGAAATTAGCTTCGATGTTCCAAACACGAAGTAATTACAAAAAAAGCTATGAAAACAAATGAAACTTGAAAAAACGTAAGTGGTTGAGTTATTTTAAAATTCGTGATAAAAAAATAGACTAAGTTGGGCTAATAATAGATGGGGTTGGTCGATAGGGAGGAGAAGTTAGCTTCAATATTGAAAGCACGAAGGAATTACAATAAAAAGCTATGAGGCAACGTAATTGGCTGAGTTATTTTAAAATTCGCAGTAAGAAAATAGAGTAAGTTGGACTAATGATAGATGGCGCTAGTCGAGAGGGACGAGAAGTTAGCTTTGAAGTTGAAAGCACGAAGGAATTACAAGAAAAAGCTATGAAAACAAATAAAACTTGACAGAACGTAAGTGGTTGAGCTATTTTAAAATTCGCGATAAGAAAATAGAGTAAATTGGGTTAATCATAGATGGCGCTGGTTGAGAGGGAGAGTAAGTTAGCTTCGATGTTGAAAGCCGAAGGAATTACAAAACGAAAGCTGTGACACCAAATAAAACTTGACAAGCATAAGTGGTTGAGCTATTTTAAAATTCGCGGTAAAAAAATAGGGTAAGTTGGACTAATCATAGATGGCGCTAATCGAGAGGGAAAAGAAGTTTGCTTCGATGTTGAAAGCACGAAGGAATTACAAAAAGAAGGCTATGAAAGCAAATAAAACTTGACAAAACATAAGCGTTGAGCTAATTTAAAATTCACGGTAAAAAAATGTAAGTTCAGCTAATCATAGATGGCGCTCATGGAAAGATAGGAATAAGGTTGCTGTATTTAGAAGGTACCGCCATTCATTTCCGCGGCTTGCGTCTCCCAAATTAAAAAAGGACGCGATGTAACCATAGATGAAACGCTAAAAGGAAAAAGGTTAGATACGTAACAAGTAACTGTTGCTACGGTGGTTATGAATGAATTGAACCCCAAATTACAAGAGATAGAAGAGAGTGAGATAGAAAGTTGGCGCTAGCTAGAGAAGAAGTTAGCTACGATGTTGAGAATGTAGAAATTACAAGAAGAAACTATGAAAGCAGAACTTAACAAAACGTAAATAGTTAAAATTCGTTGTAAAAAATATAGCAAGCCGAGGTAATCATAGATGGCGCTAGTGGAGAAAGAGGAGAAGTTAGCTGCGGAATTACCAATATAGGAATTAAAAAGAAACTATTATTTTTTTGGGGTCGACCCTCTGCATGAATTAGTGAACTTGAACTTCAACAACTAAACTTCAAATGACAGAAAAAGAGTTGCTCCAAACAACACTCCATGTTTAGTCCTAATACTCAACATAGTTTAGTTATTATTATTTTAAATTCGAACTTAAAGGATTCGAAAATTTGATTTGATTTGAGGATTTAGTTAAGTAGCAGCCAACTGTTTCTTTTTTTTTTAATATAATTGAGACAGAAATGACGAAATGAATATCATGCAGGGGGTGAGGGAGGTAATGGAATGAATTTTCATATAGGGAAGCCGTCATAACTTTGCTTGCCCCGCTCAAAATGAACAATTCGCATTCAAGTTGGCTCGCGTCTCCGTAGTCACGTATTGAAAAAAGTACGTCCGTCCGTCTGTCGTTCCGACCGACGCCGCCGCCGTCTCCGTATAAACAAAAGCCATTCATGTATAAAAGAAGCAAGGAGGCAGAAGAAAGGAGCAAAATCATCCGGAGGCCGCCGCTATATTGCAACGGTGAGTGAGGCATGTTCGGGGGTAACTCACGTGCCTCTCCCCCATGGGACCACTAACACGCCAGCGCCATCGCGGCCGCCTCCCGAACTAAGAATAATAAACTCGACTTATGGCGCGCAATTACACAAAATATATTCACGGTTTTTTATGGCTCCTTGCGGCCAAAGAATCGCTCCATTCTTTTATTGTTCCGAGGAGACGCCCCGAATTGATATGTAATTGTTTTTCGGTTGTGGATATTACCCCGGCTGCAATTTTCTAAAACGAAGGCGTCGCTGCCGCCGCCGCCGCCGCCGCCGTTCGCGATCCGGAGTTTTCATTTGTTCCGCTTCCGCTTCTCTTATACATTTTGTATGCAGCCGATCAAATGAACGCCCGGCGAAATGAAACTGCGCGGCCCTCAAGAACTTTCGTTCTCCATTTCTAATTGAGACGACGGTTGAATTGTGAAGCGTTTCATAAATTACTTCGCTTAGAATCATATTAAACTTAAATTTAAACAAACTTGTGGATCTTATACTTAAGAAGTTAAATCGCATATTCTTAAAGATCTCAAATCACTGAGAAATTTGACCAAAAATCTTAAGGATTTCGAAGCTACCACGCAAGTATATATACAGTGAACGTAAATGGGAAAACGATGATTGATCGACTATACTTAAAACGTCAACATATTAGGACGTTCTGCCGTAAGCATAGTTTCTAATTTTATTTCTGTAAATCGGGTGATCAATGAATAAAAGTAAACTCAATTTAAACGCTGCTAAACAGGAATTGATGACTAATATTATGAAGAAACTCTACCTTTTAAGAACAAAATCATGCGCAAACAGATCCACGGCAACCATAACTACGTGACATTATAGACTATTTATTTTAACGCTCGATTCTTCGCTCCTCTATGCACGAACTCTAACTATATAGAACAAATCACAAGTTATGGATAAGCGGAGTAAGCGTAAACTGTGTTTAAAAGTAGGGATATTTAGTGCCAATTTAGGGGGTTTTCAACTGGCATTTAGGGGGAATTACCTTGAAGAGTTGGCAACACTGTAAAAGGGTTACACTTGGAATTGCGCAGACAAAAAGCAAGCACAACTTTAGTTTGGAAAATACTTTTCTGGGCAACAGCTCGAACAGAGAACGAAGAAATGCAAAAATATATCAAACTTTAGCAAAAGATGAAATCATTAAATGCACGTCATTGACATTTGAAATTGACAGTTGACAGAAAACAAGTACTAACTACTAGTTATTGTATTAGTATGAACAAGGCGGCACATTAAAAGTTGATTTCGACGACTCTAATTCATTATTTTATCTTCTCTGTTTTCTTCTTCTTCCTGTTGTCTTTTGTTTTGCACTTTTCTGTTGTTCTGTTTACTGTTGATCGATTTGCACTTTTCTTACTTCAGTTTCAGTCACTTGGTTGTTCTAATATTTCGATTCGATCGATTAGAACAATAGTTTGGATTCTTGAAGTTTCCTTACTTTTACTTTTGTTGTTCATTTTTTTTAATTCTCTTGTAGCTTGTTCCTTCATTCTTATTTCTATTTTGTTATCCGTCTTTTAAATGTTCGCTGAAATTTCTTTCCATGTCCTTCTGTTCTTCAAATTTTGTTTTGTTTACATTGTTGTTTCTTCTTTTAATCGTGTTAGGTCTCGTTTCATTGTTGTTTTTTATTTTATTATCTAGTTTCGGCGAAATTTCCTTTTTTTTCTTTTGTTCTTCACATATATTTTTAATCCTCTTGTGTTAGGTCGCATTTCTTATTAGTTTTTATTTCATTTTCTATCTTTAAAGTATTCGGTGAAACTTCTTCACTTTTTCTTTTGTTTTTTTTTTTTTTTTGGTCAAAGTTCCTTCTTTTGCTTTTCTGTACCCTCGTCGATCTTCTTTTGTTTTTGGATGATCTTGTTCTTCAAATTTCCTTGTCCCTGGTTTCGCTTTATTTTTGTTTTTTTTTTTGTCGAATTGTTATTTCCAATTTTGTTGACTCTTCCTAGTTTCGTTTGTTTTTTTTTTACACCCCGTTGGTGAATTGTCGATCTTCATTTATTTCTAGATAACCGCATCAGTTGTTTGTAAATGGTTGAGCAGTTTTAAAATTTCAAAATTCACGGTAAAAAATACAGTTCGCTGAGTTAATCATAGAAGGCGCTAGTAGACAGAAGGAAGAAGTTAGCTGTGAAGATGAACTTCGAAGAAACTATGAAAAGGCAACAAAACGTAAATGTAGTAAATGTAGATCATAGATGGCTCCGGTCGAGTGAAGTTAGCTGCGAAGTTACAATGTAGGAATTTCAAAAAAAAAACTATGAAAGCGAATAAAACTCAACAAAACTTAAGTGGATGAACTATTTTAAAATTCGCAGTAAAAGGATAGAGTAAATTGGGCTAATCATAGATGGCGCTAGTGGAGAAGGAGGAGAAGCTAGCTTCGATGTTGAACACAAGGAATTACAAGAAGAAAGCTCTGAAAGCAAATAAAACTGAACAAAACGCAAGTTATTTTAAAATTCGCGGTAAAATAAATATAGTAAGTTGGATTAATCATAGATGGCGCTAGTCGAGAGGAAGGAGAAGTTAGCTTTGATGTTGTAAACGCGAAATAATTACAAGAAAAAGCTATGAAAGCAAATCAAACTTGACGAAGCGTAAATGGTTGAGCTATTTTAAAATTCGCGGTAAAAAATAGAGTAAGTTGGACTAATCACGGATGGCGCTAGTCGAGAAGGAGGAGAAGTTAGCTTCGATGTTGAAAACACGAAGGAATTACAAGAAGAAAGCTATAAAAGCAAATAAAACTGAACAAAACGCAAGTTATTTTAAAATTCGCGATAAAATAAATATAGTAAGTTGGACTAATCATAGGTGGCGCTAGTCGAGAGGGAGGAGAAGTTAGCTTCGATGTTTAAAACGCGAAGGAATTACAATAAGAAAGCTATGAAAGCAAATAAAACTTGACGAAACATAAGTGGTTGAGCTATTTTAAAATTCGTGAGCTAATCATAGATGGCGCTAGTCGAGAGGGCGAAGAAGGTAGCATCGATGTTGAAAACATGAAGGAATTACAAAGAGAAGACAGCAAATAAAACTTGACAAAACGTAAATGACTGAGCTATTTTCTTTTGTGTCGAATTATTATTTCAAATTTTCTCTTCCTAGTTTCGTTTGTTTTTTTTTGTTTTTTTTACACCCCGTTGGTGAATTGTCGATCTTCATTTATTTCTAGATAACCACATCAGTTGTTTGTTTCACTTTTCTTTTGTTAGCCCTCCGTAGTTTCTTGTTTCGCTTTCTTTGGTTTTCTCACGTTTCATTGAAGAATCATAGTCGGTTTGGATTTGGGATTTTTCTTCATATTTGGATGTCGCTTGTTTCGATTTTTATTTTTTGCCTTTCTATTTTTAAAATTTAGTATGATTTCTTCGTTTTCATTTTCTTACAAGTAGTTGTAAATCTAGATAAACCGTTTATACAATTTTTTTTTTTCAATGACTTATTTTTTCCTTTTTATTTTTGTTTTTGCATTTTACTTGGAAAACTTCTTTCATTTTGCCGTCACTTTTTGTAATTCGTTTTGGTTTTGTTTCTTGTTGTTCATTTTGTTTGTTAATCATTTTTTGTTTTTATCTTGTTACTTAAAAGTCAAATATGCTCTCTTTTGACCATCCCTTCTATTTACCTTATTTATTTCTCGAGCCTTCTTTTTTTTATCTTGCATTAACTCTTATTTGTATTGTTTCATTGAACATTTTTTATTCACCTTATAGGTTTCTATTTTGTTTCTGGATCGTCATTTGTTTCTATTTTGTTTTTCGAAAAAAAATTATTAAAAGATGTACAATCATTTGTTTCCGCTTTCTTTCTCGAATACCAATTGTTTGTCTTTACTTGGTCTTCAACCGTTTTTAAATTTTTTATTTTGTTCATCGATCGTCACTTATTCGTCGATCGTCACTTGTTCTTGTTTTGTTTGCTTCATTGGCTTCTTTATTTGTTTCTGCTCGTTTTTCGAATTTCAATCGTTTCTTCGTCTTTACTTATTTTTTAACTGTTTTTAAAATGTTTGTCTTATTCATTGATCGATCGTCATTTGTTTCTTGTGTATCAATTGTTCCAGTTGTAAGTCATTTGTCTTTACTCATTTCGTTAATTATTTTTTCTTAATTTCATTTCGTTCATTGATCGTCGTTTGTTTTTATTTTGCTACTTAGTAAACTTCTTTCATTTTTTTTGTTTTGTTTCTTAATTATCCATCGTGTATTTTGATCTTCAAGAAACTAAACAAAAACAAATGTTTTTATTTTGTGTCTGGACCGTTTTGTATTTGCAAAAGGATTGCTGATAATTTTGAAAATTGTGTTCTTTAGAAATTATTTTATTTTTTCAGTGTCAGGATATATGGTGTCCGCCCGAATTCCCATAATAACATTTCCTCTAGTCTTTTTTTTTATTTAATTTATTTTGTTTTATTTAATTGAGTACCAGATTACATACAAACTTCAAAGCGACACCTTGTCACTTCTACTCTCGTCTGTTTATAATCTGATAATCTTCCCGTTTTTATTTAATAGTGAGAGTCTCATTTATTTTTTAAATATCCAGGAACCATGCCCAAATATTAATTTTTGAAATAAATTATTTTGTAAAGACGAAGATTAACTTAATTGCGCAACAACACTTTAAAACCGCACAGCACACTTCACCGAGCACTTATTTCACTTCCTGCGGACTCCGTGTTGGTACCTCGTTATAGCTGAATGTCTTTTAAAGATAGGAGAACATGTTGAGGGCAAAAGACATAAGAATGTGCTCAAATCAAAACGATGTTTACTGAAGAAACGGGTGAGCATCACGCGTAACAGCACGTGAAACGAAACCATGTCTCTCTCTAAGAAACAGCCTGTGGATATAATGACATCGAATTTCGGATTTCAACTGTATCTTATCGTAACAAGCAACACCCCTCTTTTCTTTTCTTTTTTAGAAATTGGCAAAAAATAGAATTGTATTTTGAAAATTGTTTTTGATTTTGTAATTTAACATTGCAACAGGTTACAGGAATTTCTATTTAAAAAAAAATTCTGTTCTATTGTTAATTGTTTCTTTTTTTCGTGAAATTATAAACTTTAGAATTCTTAATCTAAATTTAAGAAAGGGGCTGTAAATTTAATGATACTTCCTATGCCTAACTTCCTAATTTTCGTTGCTATTTTTTCGGATTACAACTCCCCGAATTAGTCAGAGTGGTGGTTTTTATTAATGCCCGGGGCGAATTGGTCGTAAAATGTTTTTCTTATATATGTCCGGAGTCGGTGTGAGGAACATCAGGAAGCGTTCTGCAGCGAACCGCCAGCAAGATTGCCCGGCTTCTGTCAACCTAAATGTGGATTTATTCGCCCTGTATTAGATTAAATATACCCCGAGTTGCCCGAGCAGCCCAATAAATAAACAGGATCTTCAATTAGGATTTTTCCTGCTCGGAAGCCGTGCGCGCCCGAAACTGCCTACCTACCTACCTACCTACCTACTCCAACAAGCCGCAGACCAAACATCTTGGAATTAGATTTAAAAAAAAAAATCTTCTCACTATAGTGTTTAACAAAGATGTCTACGGGACGAAACAAATCAATCCTAAGCGAATTACGCAACGAACGGAAAGGACAAAAGCCGCAGAAGGAACCGTCAGCTTGCGTGCGGCTTGCACGTGTCGTGGCACCCACCACCTCTACCTCCCCCTCCCCGGGCGAATCATACGTATCCAATTGCATCCCCTGTAATCACTTGATAAAATTAATGCGCCACTTGAACGGCACGCGCCGACGTTATGTGCCACTAATGTGCGGTGTCTTATTTGCACCGCCTCAGGTTGCCAGGGGCTTTGTTTGAGGACTGCTCGTTTAATCCTTGCTCTGCGTTTCAAACTGATTAAACGGCGCGAATTAGTTCTCAGTTGGTGCAACGGAAAAATGCCATTTAAAATTAGCAAAACTAAAAAAATTAATCAAAATTCTTTATAAATTAACGAAAAATGGCAACGATTTTGTCTTCCGATTCAGTAATGTATCAGGCGGTTCGATAAATTTGCATTCTAGATTGGCTGTGGAAAAGAAAGTCCTGTCTTTGATTATACCTAAATTATATGTAAATGACTTGTGAGCGGATTAACCAATTCGCTGCGAACGTTCAAATTCCATACGTCGAGCTAATCATAGATGGGGCTAGTCGAGAGAGAGAGAGAAGTTAGCTGCGAAGTTTGCAATGTAGGAATTTCGAAAGAAAAACTGTGAAAGCGAATAAAACTTAACAAAACATAAGTGGCTGAACTACTTTAAAATTCGCGGTAAAAAATATAGTACACTGGGCTAATCATAGATGGCGTTAGTCGAGAGAGAGAAAAACTACGAAGTTGGTATTGTAGGAATTAAAAAAAAAGTATGAAAACAAGACCAAACGAAACGTAAATGATATTTAATTTTAAATAAAATTTAAAATTCGCGGTAAAAGAAATCGTAAGCTAAGCTAATCATAGATGGCGCTAATTGAGATAGGTTAGCTGCGAAGTTGCCATTTTTTAAATTAAACAATAAAATTTAACAAAACGTCGAGTTATTTTAAAATTCGTGGTAAAGAATATAGTCAGTTGACCTATTCATAGATGGCGCTAGTCGAGAGTGAGGACAATTTAGCTGCGAAATTGCCAGTATAGGAATTAAAAAGAAAAACTATGAAAACCAAACAAAACGTAAATGGTCAAGCTATTTTAAAATTCGCGGTAAAAAAAATATAGTTCACTGACCTAATCATAGATGGCGCTTGCAGAGAAAGAAAAGAAGTTAGCTGCGAAGATCCCGTTGAAGGATCTTCGAAAAAACTATGAAAAGAAAGCAAAACGTAAATAGTTGAGCTGTTTTAAAATTTACGTTAAAAATGTAGTAAGTTGAGTTAATCATAGATGGCTCTGGTCGAGAGAAGTTAGCTGCGAAGTTGCAATGTAGGAATTTCAAAAAAAAAAAAACTGCGAAAGCGAAGAAAACTCAAAAAACTTAAGTGGTTGAACTATTTTAAAATTCGCGGTAAAAAATAAAGCAAATTGGGCTAATCATAGATGATAGTCGAAAGAGAAGGAGAAGATAGCTGCGAAGGTGGTATTGTAGGAATTAAAAAAAAAACAGGAAAATAAGACTAAACAAAACGTAAATGGTTGAGATTATTTAAAATTCGCGGTAAAAAAATCCTTAAGTTAAGTTAATCATATAGATGGCGCTAGTCGAGATAAGTTAGCTGCGAAGTTGCCAATGCATGAATTAAAAAGAAGACTATGAAAGCAAATAAAATTTAACAAAACGTAAGTAGTCGAGCTATTTTAAAACTCGTGGTAAAAAATATGGTAAGTTGACCTAGTCATAGATGGCGCTAGTCGAGAGTGAGGATAATTTAGCTGCGAAATTGCCAGTAGGAATTAAAAAGAGAAACCATGAAAACCAAACAAAAGGTAAATGGTTGAGCTATTTTAAAATTCGATAGTTCATTGAGCTAATCATAGATGGCGCTTTTAGAGAAAGGAAAGAAGTTAGCTGCGAACACGCCGTTGTAGGAGTTTCGAGGAAACCATGAAAACAAAAAAAAAATAAACGTAAATAGTTGAGCTGTTTTAAAATTTGCGTTAAAAATGCAGTAAGTTGGGCTAATCATAGATGGCGCTAGTCGAGAGGGAGAAGAAGTTAGCTTCAATGTTGCAAACACGAGGAATTACAAAACGAAAGCTATGAAAGCAAATAAAACTTAACAAAACGCAAGTTATTTAAAAATTCACGGTAAAATAAACATAGTAACTTGGGCTAATCATAGATGGCACTAATAGAGAGGGAGGAGAAGTTAGCTTCGTTGTTGAAAACACGAAGAAATTACAAAAAGAAAGCTATGAAAGCAAATAAAACTTGACAAAACGTAAATAATCGATTTATTTTAAAATTCGCGGTAAAAAAATAGCGTAAGTTGGGCTGATCATAGATGGCGCTAGTCGAGACGGAGGAGAAATTAGCTTCGATGTTGAAAACACGAAGTAATTACAAAAAAAAGCTATGAAAGCAAATGAAACTTGAAAAAACGTAAGTGGTTGAGTTATTTTAAAACTCGTGATAAAAAATAGACTAAGTTGGGCTAATAATAGATGGCGTTAGTCGATAGGGAGGAGAAGTTATCTTCAATATTGAAAGCACGAAGCAATTACAATAAAAAGCTATGAAAGCAAATAAAACTTGAGGAAACGTAATTGGTTGAGTTATTTTAAAATTCGCAGTAAGAAAATAGAGTAAGTTGGACTAATGATAGATGGCGCTAGTCAAGAGGGACGAGAAATTAGCTTTGAAGTTGAAAATACGAAGGAATTACAAGAAAAAGCTATGAAAGCAAATAAAACTTGACAGAACGTAAGTGGTTGAGCTATTTTAAAATTCGCGGTAAGAAAATAGAGTAAGTTGGGCTAATCATAGGTGGCGCTAGTCGAAAGGGAGGGTAAGTTAGCTTCTACGTTGAAAGCACGAAGGAATTACAAAACGAAAGCTGTGACAGCAAATAAAACTTGACGAAACGTAAGTCGTTGAGCTATTTTAAAATTCGCGGTAAAAAAAATAGAGTAAATTGGGCTAATCATAGATGGCGCTGGTCGAGAGAGAGGAGAAGTTAACTTCATTGTTGAAAATGCGAAGGAATTACAGAGAGAAAGCTGTGAAAACAAATGAAACTTGACAAAACGTAAGTGGTTGAGCTATTTTAAAATTTGCAGTAAAAAAATAGAGTAAGTTGGACTAAGCATAGATGGCGCTAGTCAAGAAGGAAAAGAAGTTAGCTTCGATGTTGAAAGCACGAAGGATTTACAAAAAGAAAGCTATGAAAGCAAATAAAACTTGACAAAACGTAAGCGTTGAGCTAATTTAAAATTCACGGTAAAAAATATAAGTTCAGCTAATCATAGATGGCGCTCATGGGGCGGTAGGAATAAGGTTGCTGTATTTAGAAGGTACCGCCATTCATTTCCGCGGCTTGCGTCTCCCAAATTAAAAAAGGACGCGATGAAACCATAGATGAAACGTTAAAAGGAAAAAGGTTAGATACGTAACAGGTAACAGTTGCTACGGTGGTTATGAATGAATTGAACCCCAAATTACAAGAAATAGAAGAGAGTGAGATAGAAAGTTGGCGCTAGCTAGAGAAGAAGTTAGCTACGATGTTGAGAATGTAGAAATTACAAGAAGAAACTATAAAAGCAGAACTTAACAAAACGTACATAGTTAAAATTCGTTGTAAAAAATACAGCAAGCCGAGGTAATCATAGATGGCGCTGTAGAAAGAGGAGAAGTTAGCTGCGGAATTACCAATATAGGAATTAAAAAGAAACTATGAAGACAAAATACGTAGTAATGAAAAATATGTTAGGAAAACACATTTAATTAATTTCTGTGATTTTTTTATCCTAGGACTTTTGGCACGAATTCGTGGATGGATTTCGACAACCTTCTCCACTCTCTTACAGACAAAATATTTAATAGAGAAAATAAAGAAATTACGTCCTACTACTTCCGCGATCAAATTATTATTTATTAAATTTTAATTATATTTATTTGTAACATCACCGATGTATTAAATAGTAATCGATATTAATGTGTGTACACAATACAGGCGTGAATTATGCAACGAACTGAATATGTTTAGACCGCGCCGGAGTTAAATATTGAGCCGGATGAATAGTTAAAGACATATTATGTAATCACTATTTGATAGCCGGAGCGAACGCGATAGATTCGAATCTCTGCCAATTACAAATTGATTGTTAATTTACACATCAACGTGCGCAAATTGCAAATATGTTGCACTAAGTTTACACCATTAATATTCAGGGCAAATGTAAAATTCACGCGCCCGGTACCGTCGACGCGACGACGTTTCTTCCGGCGCTCTTCAGAGACGACGAATTTTCAAAATTAAAAAAAAAAATGTCATTCATTCAGGGTAAATCTGTTTAAATTTCGACGTTCTCGTATGCATGCAAAGGTTCATGTAAAATCTCGGAGGACGAAACCGGCGAACTGCGCTAATTGAAATAGTGAAACAATTACTGACGTCACGGGCTGCGCCAATTAGGCAGAGGCGTGTTGTCACGTGACTACGGTGCCCTGCGGCGCAGCCTGCATTATCCTGTCACTTAGCCCTATTTCCCTGAAGGATATCCGACTAATATAATTATTTTCCGTGCAGTACAACTTGTAACACTTCGGGTAACATGTTATCGTTAGTGGAGCTCATCTTCCCCGATTGTGTAACTAAATCAACTTTAATGCAACAATCATGTTAATAACACTCTCAATTATCAAAGCGTTTGGTTTTCTATCATAGTTTTCGACTCCTAAATGAAGGAGTTACATCAAGGAGTTACAAGAAAAATCGACTTGCAGGACGAAGTTACAATTTACAGTGGTCTTTCACTTTCCTGTTCAAGGACGTAAATTAAAAAACTGCTCTAATACATCGAATTCATTTCCTTGTATTTAATGTTACTATTACAGTTTCAAAGTAAGCTAGATTCGCAGAGTAATTAAAAAAAAGCACAACGAAACAACGCAAAATAATTTATACAAGTGAAATATGTTCCGATGGGTGTTTTACGGCCGGCAATTAAAAAATACTGCCGCCGCTGCATTATTAACGAAACAGTAATAACATAAACATCAGTTATAGTATTGGGGTAGTAAAGCGGGGCGGCTGCGTTTAAGTTATGGCCGCAGCTCCTTGGGCTTATTAAGGCGTGTATTACAAAAGCTCGCGCTGCTGCGTCGTAAAGCATCTTTCTTTATGGTCAGCGCCCGGCTCCGCATACAATAACGGGGGCGACCGGAACGCCTCAAGCAAGCAAATTACAAATGCTAGATGTTGTGCAACATTAAATTTTTCCACTTCCTCGGAACGTATCGTTTTCGTTTCCAGAAGAGTGAAGAGGAATGCCAAACAACAATCGGACAATCCCACAACGCAACTGTCCTAGTCAATTTTAATTGAAAATGCAATGAAACGTAAAGCAATTTAGGTTTACGTCTCGATAATGCAATGCCTGATTATTTTCCTTGCATAATAAGAACTTAATCGACGCCTTTATGAAATAGTAATTCGTTAACGATCTCGCATGATGATAATACATAATTGCGAGCTCACTTACGACGCGGTATGCAAAGTTAATGTCGCCGCCTGTAATTCTAAATTTTTAAGGTGGCTGCGCCAGGAAGTCGGACGCGCCACATCCCTGGACGTGCCGTTTGTGTTCCAGCTGTAAACCAGCGCATGAAAGATGCAGCAGCAGAAGTAGCGGCTGATTGCATCTGATATACGACTTTTCGATATGAGTTATGGGCCTCCAGCGACCGCGGCGACGACTTGCCAAAGATCGCCATCAAATATGCAGGCCATGTATATGTATGCCCTGAGTGGAGCTCGGCTTACATCAGCTCCTGCAGGACCACTACGAAGGAAGGACTGCGGTGAAATCGTTGCGGGAATATCGATGGGAGCCGACCAACTATGTATCTCTATATTCAAAACAAGCTGATAAATTACTTTGCTACATTTGTATGTTTTACAAGAAAAAAATTTTTTTTTGTTTGTACAGGGTGGGCCAAATTCGACACTTTTAATAGGAAACACCTATTTTTAGAAGAGTTAGATAAAAACTGACCTCGGTCCCTGGATCTCGATTTTTAAGACAAAGTTAATGGTGAAAACCGCATTTCGATATCTTGTACCGTTTAGGAGCTACAGGGCGTTTTTCAAAATTCTACGATTTTTAAAAACCTTCATAACTTTTTTGTTTATGAAAATTGTTGATTTCTGTGAAGACTTCTTTAAGGCACTTTTTCATGCAGAATTCATTGCTCTAAGTTATTTTTTTCCAGTGCCCAGTATTTGAGATATTAGCTAGAACTTTGATTTTTTATATGGGACACCCTATATATTTTTACATTTTTGAAAAGAGGATAAAATTCTATTTACAAAAATATAAAACACTTGATATTTTATTCAAAATATTTTTGAGTTGTAGAGCTTTCATGTTTTAATTAAAATTTTGATGGTTATTGCAGCATTCAAGTAGGCTGTGGATGATGATAGTTAAATATTTTTTGAAGATTCAATGAGCCATAAAAATATTACTTTATTTTTAATAAATATAATGAAGTTATAACGAATAAATACTAATGTAATCGAAATTGCCCAAAAATTACGTAAAGTATCAAATTGTCGGCCATTTTGTACTAAACATAAACGATTCCGTTTTGTTATGGTTTGAGCTGACATCACCAATTCAAGGACTGGTTGTGATGCATTTTTCTATTCAATAAGGTCAGAATTTTTGTTTCTTTAAAATTCGTATTGCAGAAGTTCTTGCTAAGATGTTTACTCCAACTGGCGTCGGTCATTTTCAGTTTCTCCCAAAACTATGGTCTCCTCTAATTCTTTATTTCCGTTTTGAGATTCATAATTTTTTATTTTTATCAGTTTAAATGACTAAAAATTTACTAAATTGTTTTTTAATCTCAAGAATATATCTCTGAAAGATTGTCATCTTTCAGGATACCACTCATGGTAAAGATTAATCGTTGCTTCTGAATTTTCGCCAATTTTTATAACATTTAATATTAGTAAAGAAGACAGTGGACATATGGAACCCCCTATAAATTTAAAATTCGCAAAATATGACATTTTAGCTAATTGATGCGTTGAAATGGTTTTTAGGCGGCGTATACAATACACATACGATGTTAATTTCTTACACATTTCATTTACATGTTCTATCCAACATAGATTGTTATCAACTAATAAACCGAGAAACTTTAATGTTTGTTTTTGTTATGTATGATCAAAAATCCAGTAAAATTTCCATGTTCGAATGTAAAATTTTTATTTATTATTATGACAGATACATAAACAAACATGGCATCCTAGTTTTCTGAGTACAAATCAAGAGTGCATGTAAATAATATTTAAAGCTATTTAAATACATATATCCTTTTAATTGACAATACACAACACCTCTCCCCTTAAGCATACATTAACGCTACATAAATCAATTACCAATAAATAAGTATCAATTTACAGGAAACTGGAATCGTTCGGGGGCCTTCAGCTTACTACGAGGTCTCAAAGTTCGACTATCAGTGTTACGGTCTGAAGGACCCGAAACGGTTTCATCAACATCAAATTCTTCACCAATTTGTTTTTCTAAATCTGATCTTGGAATGATCGAAACGGAAACTCTTTCTTTATTTAATTTAATTTGATTAATATGACGTTTCCAAACAATTCCAGAATCAAGTTTAACTAAATAAGTTCTCCGACCAAGGACCTTATGAATTTGACCTTTAATCCAAATGCAACCACCAACTTTATAATTTCTCGCCCAAACGTTATCTCCTTCACACAAACTTAAAGCATTTTTATGTTTATAATATTTTTGTTGAGCCTTTTGTTTTTTAACTACAACATTTTCAGTAGAAGGTAATAACAGTTCAAACTTACAACGAAGCGGTCTACCTATTAACAGTTTTGCAGGCGTCTCATTCGTTGTAGAATGAGGGGTATTCCTATATTGAAATAAGAACCTATTAATTATCAAATTAATATCCTGTAACCCTTCATCTCTCCCTTTTAAAATGGCCTTTTTCATAATTTTGACCGCGCTTTCAGTTTGACCGTTGGTTTCCGGGTTATAAGGTGCCCCAGTTTTATGTTTAATCCCATTAGATTTTAAAAAATTTTGAAACTCTTCTGAGCAAAAAGCTGTTGCATTATCCGTACACAATTCTCTTGGTAACCCGTATCTAGCAAAAAGAGATCTAAAAGCTCTGATAGCGATGCTAGAAATCAGATTATTCACTTCAAAACATTCCAGCCATTTCGAAGTTGCATCAACTATTACCAAGAAATATTTTCCTAGACATGGACCAAAGAAATCTGCATGAAGGCGAGTCCAAGGTTCTTTTGGCCAATCCCACGCAATTAAGGGCGCTCTGGCTGGTCGACTGCTAAATTTAGCACAAATATTACAATTTGATACTATTTGTTCAATATCTTTATCAAATTCCGGCCACCAGATATAGATATAGGAATGGCCCAAAGCTTTCATCTTTACCACTCCTACGTGCGCAGCATGCAACTTGAAATTTTTTAGGTATAATCAAACGATAACCCCAAAGCACACAATTTTGCTCAATGTTTAACTCGTTTTTTCTAATAAAAAATGGCATAAATTCTGGAGATGGACATTTTGACGGCCATCCATTACGTACATAAAAGTAAACCTTACTTAATAATTGATCTTTAGCCACTTCTTTTTTTATATTTGCAAAATCAGTAGGGATTTTTGTTTCCTGAATATAATTTAAATAAGCATAATTTGATACCGTATTTAAATAATTCCATTTTGATATTGGGTCAAACTGATCTGGGAAAGGCAGTCTTGATAAAAAAATCAGCGTTATTCTTTTCAGATGACACAAAATGTATTTCGTAATCAAAAGCTGATAGGATATGCGCCCATCTTTGGAGCCTATTTGCTGCAAAAACAGGAATTCCTTTACTAGGTGAAAAAATAGTTAGCAAAGGTTTATGATCCGTGTAAAGCAAAAACTTTTTACCGTAAAGGTACTGAAAAAATTTCTTAAGACCAAAAATAATAGCACAAGCCTCTTTTTCTATTTGGCTATATTTACTTTCAGCGGAATTTAGTAAACGACTTGCAAAAGCCATGGGTTTTTCTGACTTATTCGGATAAACATGGCTGATCACTGCACCTAAACCAACCTGGGAAGCGTCTACAGTAAGCTTTACTATCTGATCTGGATCATAATGAACCAGAACTGAAGACGAAGCTAAAACATTCTTTACTTTTTCAAAACTTTGTTTACAAGAATCTGACCACTTCCAGGACTTACCCTTTTTAAGTAAATTATAAAGAGGTTGAAGAAGTGTCGACGCATTTGAAATAAATTTACAATAAAAGTTTACTGATCCCAAAAACGACTTTAACTCACTTAGGTACAGGAATATTTTTAATTGCTAAAATTTTATCATCAGCCGTATGCAAACCAAAGCTGTCAATTCTATGGCCTAAATATTTGACTGATTCTTGAAAAATTGAACATTTCTCGCGCTTTACTTTTAAACCACATTCATGTAATCGTTTCAATACTTCTTCAAGCCGAAACATATGTTCATCATCGGACCTTCCTGTCATCAGAATATCATCCATGCAACATACTACACCAGGCATACCATTGAACAGTTTTTCCATGATATTTTGGAAAATCATAGGTCCACTAGTGATACCATATGGTAGTCTGGTATAAGAAAATAACCCTTTATGGGTAGAGATGGTTACCAACTTCCTAGAATCATTCGAAAGTAAAACTTGCTGATAGGCATCCGATAAATCAATTTTAGAGAACTTCTGACTACCATGTAGTTGACTGAATAAATATTCTATCCTAGGCAATTGTTGAACTACCAAGTGTGGGTTTAATGTTATTTTAAAATCACCGCAAATCCTAACACTACCATTAGGTTTAAGTATTGGTACAATAGGTGTAGCCCATTCAGAAAAATTTACTGGAACTAATACACCATTGTTACACCAATTTCGACCTCTATTTTAGGCTTCAATGCAAAAGGAACTGGCCTCGCCTTACAAAATTTAGGAACGGTTCCTTTTTTTACATTCAAATCAATTTCAGATTTGTTAAACGTACCAAGACCATTATCAAAAAGCTCCTTATATTTACCCACTAATGTCTTTAGGTCATTGGTCAAAGAATTTATATATCGGATTTTACCGATACCTAAATTTAACGAATCTAAACCGTTTCGACCAATCAAAGGTGGACCTCCATTTTTAATTACGTAGACTTTCAAAATTGTTTTAATATTTTGATCATAAACAACACATAATTCAAGAAAACCTAGAGGTTTGAAAGTGAGGCCAATATAATCTTGAAGTGATAAATCGTTTTCAAAAAGTTTTTTATTTTTAAAATGTTTTAAATATAATTTCTCCGAAATTGCAGAATGAGCAAAACCGGAATCTGCTTCAAAATTCATCGTCACATTTTCTACCATCAAACTAACATACGTAGGTTTAACATTACCTTTAACATCTAAGTCATATGATTTCAAACTAAAAATATTTTCACAATTATCAGAAAAATTTTCGGACATATAATTTTGCGAATTAGAATAATTTCTTCGACGTTTACAAACGGTAGCTAAATGTCCTTTTTCTCCACACTTGTGGCAACAATTATTGCGATACAAACATTCACTTGACCGGTGATTACGTCTACCGCTCACATTACATCTAGGGCAAACCTGAATACTGCTAGAAGGCTGTTGTAGTCCGGACTGGAGCTGACTCTGCTTAAATTGTCTATTTATACCCGCTGATGCCGGCCCTGCAGCTGCAGAACGTTGAAATGAGCTCTGAACATCTCGACCACCCGCTTGACGATTTGCTGGAGTGCGCCTATTACGGCTAAAGTGCACAGGTTCGGACTTCACACTTACCTTCAGCGAATCGTGCTTTTCCACCATTGCTGCTTCTTTAATTTGGGAAATTTTTAAGATCTTGGCAAAAGTGGTGCTTGGCAGAATGGGATCTTCCTCGAAACATCTATCGTGGATGGCATTTTGGCCTAATCCGATCGTGAAAACATCACGCAAAACAATGTCCAGTTGTCCTGCCTCAAAACTGCAATTTGCTACAAGACTTTTGAGCCGGGCTGACCACTCTAAAACGGTCTCGGACTCCAATTTTACAGCGTGGTAAAACTTTAAACGTTCAGAAAAAATGGACTTTACCGGCGAAAAAAAATCCGTTAATATTTTGATTAACTCCAGATAAGTTTTCGATGCAGGTGCGCACAAATTACGGAGCAGTTTATAAGTCTCTTCATTTAACGAAGATAATAAAATAGCGCGTTTACGCCCCACGTCCATCACATTATTAACAATTAACACTTGTTCCAATCTTTCTTTGAACATGATAAAATCGGATGTGTTATAATTAAATTTTTCCACATTGGAAAATGAATACACTGCTTGCTCATCCATTATGTTAGATTCCTACACGTATAACTGCAAACCACTCAAATTCGGGATTTTCCTCGTCGCCAATATGTTATGTATGATCAAAAATCCAGTAAAATTTCCATGTTCGAATATAAAATTTTTATTTATTATTATGACAGATACATGAACAAACATGGCATCCTAGTTTTCTTAGTACAAATCAAGAGTGCATGTAAATATTATTTAAAGCTATTTAAATACATATATCCTTTTAATTGACAATACACAACAGTTTTTCTGTTGTTTTACTTATTATTATCTTCTGGGTTTTATCTCTGTTTAAATTTAATGAATTGGATCTCATCCACGCAGACGCATCTTCTAATATTTTTTGTGACACTTGCTCCAATTCGGACATACTTTTGGCTTTATTTATAAACGTCGTATCGTCGGCAAACAAGCATGTGCTGGCTGCATTTACATTATATGTTAAGTCATTGATGTAGATTAGGAAAAGTAGGGGTCGTAGTATCGAACCTTGAGGGACTCCATTTTCAATTTTTTCTTAACTTGATAAATTATTTTTCCAATACACAACCTGGGTACGACTTTCAAACGACAAAATCTGATGCTGTAGGCCTTTTATCCCATAGTATTGTAGTGTCGAAGGCTTTTGTCAAATCACAGCGTGTGATTTCTACTATTTCCTGGTTATCCAAAGCATTAGCTACTGCTGTAAAGACATCAACCATTGCAGTTGTGACTGATTTACCTTTACGATATCAAGATAAGCAAGATAATCTCGTTTTTATGATACTTTCATAAATTTTAGAAATGACTGGTACGACCGATATTGGTCTATAGTTGTTACAATTATTTGCGTTTCCTTTTTTGAATATTGGCACTATTTTTGCTACTTTTAGTTGATCTGGAAAAACTCCTTCTTCGATACACTTGTTAAATATTATTGCAAGTAGATAGGAAATTTCATAATTAATTTCTTTAAGCAGGCGTACTGAGAAGCCATAGATGTCAACTGAGGATTTATCTTTTAGTTTCTGCACTATCGTTAGAATTTCGTTTTCTTCGACCGGTTGAAAATATAAAGACTTTGATACATTGGCCCTTGTTTTTTATTAAATAGTCTTCTGAAGATAAGGTGTTAACATTCATTTTTCTACCATCTAATATACTTTTTCCTATTGCGGCAAAGAAATCACTAAACTCTCCTGATGTTAGTACGTTTTCTTCTCTACATTTTTTCTTGTTTGGTTTTCCGGATTTTATATTTATGACGTCCCACATTGCCTTTTGGATATTACATGATGATTTAATGTACTGTTCGTAATATTTCTGTTTTTCCCTTTCTATTTCTTTATGAAAGTGCATTTTGTATTGTTTGCAATAATCATATATCAACTGTTCTTTTGTGCAATTTGCTACGGTCCACAGTGCATTTAGTAATTTTTAGTACAGTTGACTTATACTTAATTTTCTGTTTATTTTTCCCACTTGTAGCCACGAACTTCCTTTTTAAAGGAAAAGCTTCATTGAATAGTTTTTGAAGTGTTTCATGGAAGTAATTGAATGCATCAGTAGCATTCCTAGTTAAAAGAATCTCCCAACTACGTAATTGCATCAAATGTGTAAAGTGTAATACATTTTCATTGCTCATTTACGGTACAAGATATCGAAACGGGGTCTTCACCATTAATTTTGTCTTAAAAATCGAGCTCCAGGGACCGAGGTCAGGACGTCTATAAATAGGAGTTTCCTATTAAAAGTGTCGAATATGGCCCATCCTGTACACACAAATAATGAAGTAACTTATATGGCTATGTTGTATTTTTATACCTCATTTTTGAAATTAGAAAAAATTTATACAGTTTTTTTAAAAGACGCTTAAGTTCTATATATCCAGAAAAGTGAAAACTACGTCTCGTCAGGGTAAAGAGTAAATCCAACAAGTTATCGTCCTTATCGAAATCCTTAACTATTTTCCTCCATTTCCTCCTATATCTCAACTTTATTTGCACCTGGTCCCTTTATATCTTGTTCTTTCTTTAACGCATGGAAATAACTGGACACTTTGATGGAGAACGAACGGGATGGTTGTCAATGCTTTGTTTCTCTTCTGTCTCCAACCGAACGAACGACTGTTCAATAATTTTTTTTCACGGACAGGGTTGCAAAGAAATGATCCAAAAAAGTAGATCAAAGAAATCTATACTCTTTAACTAGTACTCGTTGATGCAACTTTTTCTTCTAGAGGCCGCAACGAAAGTGAGAAAGAGATTTATACGCTGACTTTAATTACGAAACTTTACAAAAATTTTACGCACAATGAACAACCCTTTTTTTCTTCTTCTTCCTCGCCATTTTTCCAAAAAAATAAAGAATTTGTAAAACCGTACGAGTCCCGGATTGAAATTCTTTTGCTTATAGTGTCAGTAGCCAGTATTCTGTAGAAAATTGTTTATTTTAAATAGAATGCAATTATAAATAAAATAAGCGCTCGAATCTGTAGTGAAGACGCGATGACATTAAAACCCCTGCATCTGTTTTGGCACACTATGTATTGAATTACAACCTGATGCCACCTGCAGGTTTTAATCGTAATTAATCGGAGTTTCTCGGTCTAATAACTAAATAAAAGACGACTAATGTCGAAAATTGACATCACATAATCAGAAGGATTCGGTAACATCTGATTTAATTGATCTACAGAATACCGTTTCTTCTCTTTTGAAATTTCTTCTATTTTATGTTTTATAATAACGCTTTGAATTAATCTTCAATTATATTTAAGTTTTACATTTGTGGGAATAATTTTTGTTATAACAATTTGTCTAAACTTGTTTCCTTCTTATAAAAACTTTCCCTAATTGAATGCTAATTAAAGATAGATCAGAAAACATTCGCTCGGTGTCGGGACCGTGCAGTTTTAATGCCGATTTGAATTTTGTTTTATGCAGAATTTCTTATCCTAATTTGTAATTGTTTTTTTTATTTTTATAATTTACTTATTTATACCGAAAAATATATAGAGTGATTTAATCACAGCGTCGGTGTGAAAGGTAGAATCAAATGATTACTTATATGTCCATAATCTGTAGGGGCAAAAATCCCCTATTTTCATCCCAATACCGACGCTAATATAATGAATACCGAAAAATATACAGGGTGGTTTTAAAATTGACCGACAAACTTTAATCACAAAAAGTGATCGCCGGATGTCGATTCAAACTATTGATTTTTTTGGCTAAAAAAAAATAGAATATTCACCGTATCCACCTGATTTAGCAAAGTGCGAGTTTTGGTAATTTTTTGGGCTTAAAAGGAATTTGTGGGCTAGAAGGTTTTTGTCAGAAGAAGAGACTTAAATACGCTCGAAGTAACTTCCTTCAGCAATGATATACACTTGACTATTCTTTCTTTCCACTGTTCAGAAGCTCCCAACCAATCATCTTTCAGAATACCTTCAAAATAAGCCTGAACTGCGGCATCAATCTCTTCTTCTGAATCCTAACCGTGTTTTTTAATCTCAATAAATTCTGGTTGACCCTCGTATAGCCATAAACTAGGTGTTAAAGTTCACTTGCATTTACCGAACCTAAGATTATCAGCACGTGAAAATGGTGTTTAAAAACGCAAGAAAGTTCACAGGTTTTGGCCTTTTACAGTTTAATGCTCGATGCACGAGCTTGCAGGATGAAATTTCCCGTAATCCCGCAGATGTACAACGAAAATAAACAGCGATTATTGTACTACTGTAGCATCGTGCCAATGTATCAACCCCAACATTAAAGATTATGTTTACGAATTGTAAAGGTGGCCAGACTAGTCCGTCTGAAAATCGACGCGTCAGTGGCCACCTTAACAATCGACCAAGAATTTTTACACTTGCTTCGCTGCTTTTTCTTATCAGGGGCGTAGCGTTGTGATTAATTAGTTCTCGAAAAGTAAATTAGAAATTACATTTTTCTCATAACCTCGGATATCGATTTTTTTATTGCCTATTTCCCAGTCGCGCGAGCGTTTCCTGGCTACCCAGAAAAGTGAAAGCGAGCGATTTCTGGCTACTTAAAACTCAAACCAGAAACGTATAAAGGAATTGCGACTTTTTTATGATTTGGCAAAAGCTTGAGGAGAAGAGATCGAAGTAGTTTTTTTCTATGTACTTTGAATTAAGCTAGAGATTTTGGGCGTCTCTTTCTTACTCTCGTCATAGTATCTAGGGGAGCATACAGTCTCGACGAGGCTTTGTAAAAAGATAACTTGAAAAGTGTTGGATATTTCTACATATTATCTTTTAATCCCCATCCCTTACAATAGGTTCTGGTTTAAGTTAAAACTGAACTAGTCCAAGTGCTTATTTATTCTCTATTTTTATATAACAGTTTCAAGAGGAATAAATTCATAAAAATAACGTAGCTTATAAATTTTCATACAATGAGTTGTTTACAACTTACTCAAGTTAATTTAAAAAACCAAAAACCTCTCTTTCCTACCGAATGTAAACTATACGGCAAATTGATTAATTTATCACGAAATCGCGTTGAAAATTAAACACGCTTTAAAATTGGGTTTGGAAATTATCCTGACAGGACCTCTTCGACGGAAACTGAATTCTTTTTCGTGATCGCAGTATTTAAATAATCTGTCCGGCATCGCCAAGAGGGAAAAAACGACATCACCCGAATCATTTTTATCGAATTATTTTTTATTTTTATTAGCAGAGGGTGTGCGATTATTCATTCCTTATGTTTATTGATACGCTTAGTAGTTAGTTACTGGGTCAGCATTTCTTTTCTCAAGGTTTGCAACTGCGATTATTCTACGAATTATATTAGTCCTGATAAGAACCAACATTTTCGGTGAATTATTTACGACGACGACAAGGCTAGATTGCTTCCAGTTATATTTTCAATTCATTGCGCAATATGACATGTTTTATTTTAACTTCATCTATTTTGTTTACGCTTATTCAGACTCATAGTTTCAATTTTATTGTTGAATTGATGTAATAATAGAAGGAAGCGCCCTCTTTTATTACTTATTAGTCTTATTACATATTTAAATTTTATGGATGCAATATGTAATTTCTTTCCGAATTTTAAATATTTTTTTGTACAAAATTCCAGTTTCTTACACCTCTAGCTATTCAGTTTTCTTCTATCTGTTCTATTTTTCTGTTTATTTACTTTCATAAATTATAGTTGGTCATAAAGGTTCGGTATAAACTTGCGAATTTGAAGATGTACCCAGAGCTTATTGTTTTTATTCTGCCACCTACTCCTTTTACAAGGACTTGTTAAATATGGTCTTTATCTTTCTAGAAGACTCGACGAGATCGATACTTTATTAAATGATTGATTCAATAATTGAATTTTATTTTTAATTCGGCAGTGAAACCAATACTCTAGTTTTCGTTTGCATTTCTTTGCGATTTTAAAACATTCATCGGAAATTTATCGGCAGCGGCGGTGTTTTATTAGGAAAGATCAGGGAGTAAACCGAAAAAGTTTAGGTCCATTTACAGGGTGCTAACTACGCCATTTATCTCAACTAAGGCGGACAGTTAACAAATTGGCCGCTGCGAGCGCGGCGAGCGCCGTTTACTTACACTTCCGGCCGCCAGATCCGCTTACTGCGACCGGCCGTCTTATTAACAAGATTGATTCCGGCAATTTGCCCGCCTTAATTCATTGCATTCCGCCGGCGGGGGCGCAATTATTGCCGTAATTATGAGAGCTTCGACATTTGCTCGGGACGACGTGGCTCGAGTTCGTGAACTATTAATTCGAGAATTACAGCCATTACAATTACGTAGAGTTTACTTCCGCTCTAATCTCTGCTTCATTTACAAAATTAAACAAAAGATTATCAATGAAAGGCGATTAGAAAAATCTCACCTAACAACACGTAAACCAAAATTAGGGTTTTTTCTTTTTGGTGAAACACGCTGTATAGTATTACGAGGGTGAAATTAGACTTAATGCGAGCCACTCTCATTTTCCATTCAGTCGACTTGCGTTAACGTGTCATCTTGTTGTGCGACACTGTAAGAAACTGGCATTTTTTACAGAAGTAAATCATTAAGTTCATTACGCAAGTTAAGACAAGACCCGGTACGCAGCGAATATTCGTCTCTAAACAACAACATTTATAAATATATCGCATAAGTCTAAATCAAGTAATTAATTTTAATTTTGCTAAATAATTAGAACTCTTTTAGAACGCTAGGAAACATGTCGGTTATTTTTTCTCGTTAAATAAAAAATATCCACTGTGTTTATCGAAATAGTGCTCCGTTTAACTCTGCAGCGATCGTTGGCAAGAAATTAGGCGGGCTAAAGTGACTATTAAAAAGTTCTTAAGTCAAAGAGATGAACGACAGACTGAAAGACGGCATGTAATATGCATGGCGCTCCACCTCCGGGGGCCGCATACCGATGCGACCGCCTGCATTATTCACCGAATACTCGATCCCGATTCTTTCAACTTATATCTCCTATATTTGCAAACGCTCAATGACAGATTTACATCCGAGCGATCCCTCTTAACGGCTTCGATTTCATTTCTTTCAGCTGCAGAACAAGGCGAAGTGCGCCCATATCTCTTCCTGCTCTCGGTGCGCTCCGGGGCAAACCTGATTTGCGCCGGAAAGAGGAAAACAATTACGCGATCTGGAAAGCAAGAGCAACAATGCATTAGAGATGAGCGCAATCAATTGGAAATGGAGGTTGCGGAACCAACCTTATTTAAATATTACTTAATACCTCAAAATATTTAGACCATTTGCTTTGCTTATCTTAGGAATACGAGGATCAAGCCGAATTTATTGAGAATTCGGATTTTAGTTTAAATATGTTCGAAGTAATTCCCTTCAGCTTGACCATTCTTGCTTTACACTGTTCAAAAGCTCCTAACCAATCGCATTTCAGAATATCTTCAAAATAAGCGTGAGCTACGGCATCAATCTCTTCTTCTGACGAAAACCTTCTACCCCGCAAATTTCTTTTAAGCACAAAAAATAGCCAAAAGTCGCATATTGTTAAATCAGGTGAATACGGCGGATGTTCTATTACTTTTCATAATTTTTTCAGCCAAAAACTGGAGAGTTAAAGCTGCCGTATGGGACGATGCATTATCACGGTGCAGCATAATTCGCTTGTCTGGAACTATACTGAATACTTCAGGCAAACGTTTTTCAGTGTACCATTTAGCTGTAACTGTCTTTTATCCATCTAGCTTAATTGCCTTTACTAGGCCTGTACTTCTGAAGAGTACCGCATACATAACTTTTTTCATAGCTCACTGCTTCTTGGTCATTGTTGGAGTTTCCTCATCTTCGTGAATCCATACACGACTCTCTTGGGGGGTAGGTACGTCGAAAAAGGGAATGTAAGTTTCGTTACCTGTCACTATTTTGGAAAAAATTCGGTGTCCGCCATTATTTAAGAAATCTAAAGTTTCATGGCAAATTCTTACACGCTCTGCTTTTTGGAAGTCAGAAAGATGATGCGGCACAAAACGACTAACCACTTTTTTTAAATGCAGGTGATCGAGTATGATTGTTCTAACAGCTGAGGATCCAATCTTGAGTTGATGTTCTATTACTGCATAAGTGGCTTTATTGTCCTTTTCAATTAATTTTTTAACAGCAGCAATGTTTTTGTCGGTAACAGCCGTAGGAGGACGTCCTGCTCCCTTTTGATGCTGCTCCCTTTTGATGCTGAAGAAGGAAGGTGCTTGTTCACTAAAAGCCGAATCTAAACTCTTTTTGCACTCATAAGCGCTTAAATCTTTTTTAAAATCATAATAAATCATGATTCGAAAGTGCTCTTTGGTTAATTCCATTCTTTTACTTGCAATATCACTAAAAAGTTAGTAACTTGGGTTCTAACGAACGTAACTTCAACAACTAAACTTCAAATGACAGATAAAGAGTTGCTCTAAATAACCCTTTATGTTTTCTAGGATTTTCTTATTCTCAATAAATTCAGCTTTACCCTCGTATGAAGGATTCACGGGCTGATTTTCTTCAAATTTCAAAACTCAAGTAAGTAAAATCAATGATCAAGAAATCGCAGCTGTGACTACACAACTTAAATTATTCAACGATCTTAGCTCTCTGAATTATTCACATCTTTCTTATTATTGGTCATTCAAAACTTCAATATTTATGCGCGCTGGACAATTATATAATCTGCCAATTTTATTGGTCGAATGAATTATTTCTGTTAATCTCCGAGGAAGCTCGAATAAAACCTAATTATGTCATGTAATTTTGACGAGCTTAATCCAAGTTAAAATTATTTGGTAAAATCTAAAATCGCCCGCGAGTACTCATTTTGAAGAAGTGAAATAAAAAAGGGTAATTATAGTGAAACCAACATCCTGTAATTATCACTTTAAAATATCGTTTATTATTTTAGAATCGCGTTCTATTCTGTGCCTCGTTTGAACACGCCACGTTTGTATGTTTAGGAAAGTAATCGCCCTCTATGTGCTACGGAGGCAGACGATAAAAGCATCGTCTTCAGGTGAAAGTTTTCTTCATTAAATTTAGTGTTATTACTAGAGAACGGAATATATGCAGCCTATTATTACACATTACATTGCATGAAATATGCAAAAGAATATTAAAAATATGCTATCTCGTTTATTACATGCAGAATTGATATCGTTTGTGTTAGTCGAATAATCATAAATTTAAAATTTAAAATAAAGACAACGTAAGATGCTGCTTAATACTTTATTTTACAGATTTTAATAATTCTTACAATAATTTGCTTTACATAATAATAATTCAACAAAAGAAAATAGAGAAAAGAAATAATCAGTCACCGTTAAAAAAACACTTAACAACTAAATGCTGTTCAAAATTGTTGAGAAAAAACTTACGTCTTCTATCTGAGAACATGTGCTTAAATACGGAAAATGATCTTTCAACATCTACAGATGTACGAGGAGCATTTAGAAATTTTGCAAGAATATTAGGAGCTACATCCAGGTCTTCGACAAATTCCCCTTTTAAAACGCAGCTAATACTATTTAATCTAGCATAACCAGGTTTTTCTTCATGACTGTATTAAATTTTTAATAAGAATGACGGTCGATTCCTACTCTTATTTTGTTTTTTTTTGACAAAAAAAAACAATATTCGACAGTTTTTTTTTCTACCATCGATCATATTTTGCCAATCCTAATTGGACAAAAAAACAAAGGAAAATTTTCTACCGTCGATCGGATTTTGTTTCTTTCTTTCTTTATTTTTTATGTTATTCAAAGAAGAAAACGCGATTATTTTTCAATGTAAATTTATTTTACAATTGATTGCGTTTTGTTATTTTTTTATGAAACAATTTCGAACGTCTTTTGTTATCGTTTTTAATTTTTTTTTTTTTTTTGACGCAATAAATCGTGGACCATTTTTCTTTTGTTTCTTCGCATTTGTTAAAAACAATCGATCGTCTTTTGTTTATGTTTTTAATACAAATCATCAACTCACGTTTTCTTTTATAATTTTGACGGTCTTTCATGCCAGTCAGCGTTGCCAATCCTAATGTGCTTAAGTATGTAGAATACAGAGAGAAGAAAACGAAAAAATAAATATGGCGATCGATTTTTACTTTTTTTGTTTTTGTTTTTCGGACAAGAAAAAGAATATTCGAAAGTTTTCTTTTTTACCAACGATCGTATTTTGTTTCTTTCTTCATTTATCTATTTTTTTGTGTTAGCAAGGAAGAAATCGCGATTATTCGTAAATGTAAATTTGTTTCTCAGTTGATTGTGTTATTATTTTTTTTTATGAAGAAAATTCGAGCGTCTTTTGTTTTCGCTTTTAATTGATTCCTTTTTTTACGCATCAAATTGTCGACCATACTTCTTTTGTTTCTTTGCATTTGTTAAGCGATCGATCGTCTTGTTTCTTTACATTTATTAAACAATCGATCGTCTCTTTTATTTATGTTATTAAGAAAAATCATTAACTCGCGTTTGCTTTTGTAATTAACGGTCTTTTATGCCAGTGTTGCCAATCCTAATGTGCATAAGTATGTGGAATACAGAAAGAAAACAACGAAAAAATAAGAACGGCCGTCGATTGCTACTTTTCTTTTGTTTTTTTGAACAAAAAAACAAACCAAAGTTTTCTTTTCTATCCTCGATCAGATTTTGTTTCTTTCTATCTTTCTTTACTTTTTTTTGTGTCATTCAGAGAAGAAAACGCGATTATTAAATTATTAAATTCGATCGAAATTTTTGTTACCGCTTTTAATTTATTATTTCTTGCATGCAAAAAATCGTCGTCCATTTTTCTTTTGTTTCTTACATTTATTTTGTTAAACGATCGATCGTCTCTTGTTTCTTTGCATTCGTTGAAAAGTGTCGATCGTCTTTTGTCTCCCTCGCACGCTTTAAACAATCGATCGTCTTTTGTTTATGTTTTTAAGCGTTGCCAATGAGCCTAAGTATGTGTAGAATGCTTGAATATTTTTAATCAATAAAGTGAAAATACAATTTGATTTTTTTTAATTTTCATTTGTTTCTAGTAAAATTTTTAGAGTTATTTTATTTTCTGCTCTGCTTCTAGGTATTATTTAAGATAAATAAATTTTTCTCGAACGCCTATTGGCATGCGTTGGGGTTGGCACTTGGTACTCTGCTTTGGCAGTCTTTTATTTATTTATTTAAATAAAATAAAGGAAAATAAACAAAAATAGCCAATTCTGTAACGGACAATTCGTGATCAGCGAAGTACGTTAAACGTCAAAATTCGGTATATTTTTTGATCGAACTCGATCGATACACTAGACTTTTCAGCAGTGGCAACGCTGACCAGATTCATAACACGACGAATTCAAATCTTTTGTTCGCCCTGTATGTCTGATTTTTTAGATTTTATTTATTTTATTTGACAGTCTTCGGATATCTCGCAGCGTTGCCATGGTTACGCAATGCGTGGACCAATGAAAAGTGCTTATTCATTGCGTAGCCATGGCAACGCTCCAAAATATACGAAGTCTGGTTATAGGTAACCTGCTTGGCCCTTTACATTTTTGAATGACATCTCAAAATTTTTATGAAAATTAATTAAAATTGTGTAACTGGCAGTATAGAAAATGTTAGGAAAGAGTTTATACATGTATTTCGGCCTTATTGGGCTTCATCAGAACTCTGTACCTTAAAAAATTTTTTCAAAATTTTTAATTAATTCTAAAGATTCATTAAGCGTCATTGCCTACGTTTTAACTGCGACAGTGATTTCGAAACGAATGTATAATTTCCTTTAATAAATGCTAGTTCTTGGGAAATTTTTTGAGATTTAAATATCTTTTTACAATTTTCAGATGCAATAGTACTTTCAGGAAATTCCAAAACTACGCTTTTAATGTTCTCAAAATTATTAGCATAGAAAATAGCTGCTTCCAACCACTTCCCCATCGGGTTACAACTGGCGCAGGAGGAAGAGGAGTCTTAGGAAGCCTTTCTTTATAAACAACTACTACTTTCAAAGGGGCTTTAAGAAAGATTTTTTTTAATATTATTAATTAAGAAGTTTGTTGAAGCAGATTTGTTTCTAATTTCTTCTGCTACCCGATTTAGACCATGTACCACCATACAAGTTATATGAAGTAAATTCGGATAAAAAAACTTTTAAATTTTGCCCTGCCTTCAACATATAAGGTGCAGCATCAGATATCATTAGTAAAGACATTTTCAATTGGCATAGCTTTTGACAAATAGAAAGTAGATAGAGCAGTTATAATCAAGTGGTTGGTTCTTCAAGTTCTTTTGAAAAAATCAAAAATGACTTTTCCTTTTCAGTTTCACTCAATACTCCAATTAATCAATGAGCAATATAACGTCCACAACTGTCAGTAGTTTCATCTACTATAAGATAGATGTAATTGTTACCAACAGTTTGCCTGATTAAAGACATTACTTCAAAATAACAAGGATGTAAATATTTTTTTCTAAAAGTACTCTCATCGGCAATATTGAATTTACAATATTTTTGAAGGAATTTTTTAAAATTGTCATATTAAATTCATCTTGTTGATTTTTAGGATGACTACTAGTAATGCTCTGCCTCATAGATTGCTGAGAAACTGTTGATTTTTTCAGTTTTTCATTTTTCCCAATGTGTGCGAGTGTTTCTACTTGTTGATCCACGAGGAATTCTCTTTCACAGGATATCTGTATAGATAAATTGTGTATTAAAAAAGATACATGTACGAAAGAAGAAAAATTGAAAAATTTTAATAAAGCAAAGCTCGACAAAATATTTTATTTCCGGCAAAAACTAATTCCAGGCATATTGCTGCTCTGCCTCAAGACATTGTCTTGCTGGATAGGTGCAAACCACGGTATTAGAAACAAATCACGACCATAGTTTCTTAAAAAAACAAGTCTCCAGCACCTATACACTATCAACAAGTAGGGTTTAGCGTTGTGCTGAGGTTCCGGAAGTGGAATCTTCGCATCGATGGCCCCAACTAACACTAATTGTGATTTGTTCCAAAATCGGAAGTAACATACGCTGTTCAATATGTACAGTTTTTTAATTACACCTAAGCAAAATTAGCACTGGGTCGGTAAAGATTGATTGCGACGAAGATTGAGTGAAGACTGAATGTAATATTTTTATGAAAATTAATTAAAATTGTGTAACTGGCAGTATAGAAAGTGATAGGAAAGAGTTTATACATGTATTTCGGCCTTATTGGGCTTCATCAGAACTCTGTACCTTAAAAACATTTTTGTTTATTGAAAAATTTAGAAAAACTTACCCCTTTTTTGAATTTCTAAAATCCCAAAACACAAGAACAGTAATTAATGATAAAAATATGAAATTCTTTTGCAAATTATACAAGGAAACGATTGCATTCTCTAGTAAAACCACAAAAGTGACATTTTTAAAAAATTTGTTTGATGTTACTAAGACAACAAATTGACAATTATAAAATCAAGTTTTCTTGCCAGATGAAAATTATGAAAATTAATTAAAATTGTGTAACTGGCAGTATAGAAAGTGATAGGAAAGAGTTTATACATGTATTTCGGCCTTATTGGGCTTCATTTTTCAATAAACAAAAATTTTTTTAAGGTACAGAGTTCTGATGAAGCCCAATAAGGCCGAAATACATGTATAAACTCTTTCCTATCACTTTCTATACTGCCAGTTACACAATTTTAATTAATTTTCATAATTTTCATCTGGCAAGAAAACTTGATTTTATAATTGTCAATTTGTTGTCTTAGTAACATCAAACAAATTTTTTAAAAATGTCACTTTTGTGGTTTTACTAGAGAATGCAATCGCTTCCTTGTATAATTTGCAAAAGAATTTCATATTTTTATCATTAATTACTGTTCTTGTGTTTTGGGATTTTAAAAATTCAAAAAAGGGGTAAGTTTTTCTAAATTTTTCAATAAACAAAAATTTTTTTAAGGTACAGAGTTCTGATGAAGCCCAATAAGGCCGAAATACATGTATAAACTCTTTCCTATCACTTTCTATACTGCCAGTTACACAATTTTAATTAATTTTCATAATTTTCATCTGGCAAGAAAACTTGATTTTATAATTGTCAATTTGTTGTCTTAGTAACATCAAACAAATTTTTTAAAAATGTCACTTTTGTGGTTTTACTAGAGAATGCAATCGCTTCCTTGTATAATTTGCAAAAGAATTTCATATTTTTATCATTAATTACTGTTCTTGTGTTTTGGGATTTTAAAAATTCAAAAAAGGGGTAAGTTTTTCTAAATTTTTCAATAAACAAAAATTTTTTTAAGGTACAGAGTTCTGATGAAGCCCAATAAGGCCGAAATACATGTATAAACTCTTTCCTATCACTTTCTATACTGCCAGTTACACAATTTTAATTAATTTTCATAATTTTCATCTGGCAAGAAAACTTGATTTTGTAATATTTTTAAGTTTGAAGAAAGTAGTGTCGAAAGTAATTTGAATCAGTGGAGAGGGCGAGGAAAGCGATTGGTGGATCAAATGAAACAAGATGCTAATTGGCTGACGGATAAATTAAGTGACATGTGCAACAAGGTGAATAACTGCACGCCTTGGTGAAACCCAAGATCTAGAAATGCCTGAAATTGTAGGTGTGAAGAATTATTAGCTCATTAAGGGTAGGTCTGGAGAAACCCCCGATTGCCGAGCCAAGCATATTGCGAAGATTCGATGAATTGTTATATTTTACATTTACGAATGCTATATAACATTGGTCGAAAAATACGCTGTGATATGCAGATAGTTGTTACAACATGCAGAAAATGCTTAAAAAGCAAAATATGGATTAATTAATTAATGCCAATTAACTGAAAAAGCTTCAATTCGTGCATATTTTTAATCACATCTAATACAGGGTGTTAGGTTATTGCTTGGACAAATTAAAACTGTAAATGAAGGGTGTCGTATGGGATCAGAAAGTACTCAAACATGCCGGATTTTCGGTACATTTTGAAAAAATGCAAAAAGAGCGAACTATTGAGAACCGCTGATAGTACTTACGGAGCCAGCGCCGATTAAAGAAGATGTTCGAAATTCATGCTGTCAGCTCATGCATCAACAAGACGCTGTAAAACTGCCCGCACACGGCGATATCTACGCTCTGCAGCACGTGCATTGCACCTACATTCGCCATACGTCAGAATAATATCAACAAGTTCGTAATTTGTGTATGCATTCATTTTGTCCCCGACCTGCACACTCCGAAATATGTTAAGACACTGAACGTGCGTTATTTGCTTGTCGTAAAACAATAAACCATCTGGGAATTTATGGCAAGGGGATCGCCCGCCCGGATGGCGTTCGGCACATGGGTGTAACAGTAAATAAGACAATCAGTGGTTTCGAAACAATTTTTATCGATTTTTGTTTGAATTTTTTCCGGGAAAACGAAAGCCAGAACACCCTCGAATGTAAAGGCTTTTTTACTGTACAGAGTGTTCTCCATACGTGATTTGCAGGTGTCCAGTCTATTACCTAACACCCTGTATATGCCTAAATTATAGAACATGCAATTTGCATAAAATCCGTTCCCTACTCATTACAAGTGATTGTAGTAAATGGTTAAGAATTTTCTCATGCTGATGTTGGCAACTCTGCAGTATATTGGAAATACGAATGAGTGACACCATGCAAGTTTATTGTCAGTTTCATTGTATTTGTAGGGTAAAAAGACTTTTTTTAATATAATTTCTTTCTTTATTTACCAATTTAATATAATTTCTTTCTTTATTTATCAATTTATCGCAGAAATTATTTAAGGAAAGACGTTGAATGAACTCACTCCTTAATTAACAAAACAGAACGTACCCAACTGATGTTTTGAACTTCAACGACAGATAGCAGCACCACCTGTGACTATCGTCTATTACTTATAGAACAGTTTCCTGTTACTTTTGAATTGTTATAAATATTAAGTGTTTTTATGTAAATTCTCCAGCAAACGTGAGTACAAATTTATGTTCTCTTGTAACTCGCTCATTTTTCGTTTTCTCCAGTTTTGACGGAGGTTGTATAGGTTATGTTATGAGTGGGGGGGTTAATGCGATTCACGTATCATACACTCATCGCGCAACAATGGGTGTCGAGTTTTTGCGAACGTTGCGTTTTGAAATTCGAGTAGTGTCGTAAGAAAATCGCAATACAAACAATAAAAGAATGCAATCATCAGTGAATTGTGCGTGAAATTGCACGGCGACATGTTGAGGAGCCAGCAAGTGAGCGGCGGCGAAGCCGAGAACCCCATCTTCGTGCGGGTCGCCTCCGCCTTATTCTACGGCCTGTCTTCGTTTATGATCACCGTCATCAATAAGACAGTGCTGACTTACTTCGGTTTCCCGTCGTTCGAAGTCCTCGGCCTGGGGCAGATGATTTCAACCGTCTTGGTCCTGTTAATTGCTAAGAAACTGAGGTACATCACATTTCCGGATTTCGAACGGACTACATTTGGTAAAATCTGGCCCCTTCCTTTGATCTACGTAGGCAATATGTTGTTTGGATTGGGTGGAACGAAAGAGTTGAGCCTGCCGATGTTTACTGCGCTGAGGAGGTTCTCGATTCTCATGACTATGATCGCAGAATTCTATATTTTAGGCATCAGGCCTAGTTTCAGCGTGCAGTTCAGTGTGTACACCATGATCATAGGGGCGATGGTGGCAGCCAGTAATGATTTGGCTTTCAACCTGCACGGGTACGTCTTTGTACTCCTGAACGACTTCTTCACGGCCGCCAATGGGGTGTATATGAAGAAGAAGCTCGATTCGAAGGAACTAGGAAAATACGGACTGTTGTATTATAATTCGTTGTTTATGTTGGTCCCTGCGACTTTCTTCGCGTACTACACGGGCGATATCGAAGCCGCCTACTACTTTGAAGGATACAGCAATTTTTGGTTCACCCTATCGTTCTTGCTGTCGTGCTTCATGGGATTCATCCTGTCTTACAGTGTCGTCTTATGCACGTACTATAATTCTGCATTAACGACTACGATCATAGGTTGTTTAAAAAACATTTGCGTGACTTATTTAGGTATGGTCGTTTGGGGTGACTACATTTTTTCCTGGATTAACTTCCACGGCTTGAATATCAGTGTTGTTGGTAGTCTGATTTATACTTACGTTACGTTTAAGAGGAGAGACAGCCCTCCTGCATATGTGCCATTGCCCTCTGACAAGTCCAGTAAGCTGGACGTTGTATAGTATAAATTATTTTAGTTAGAACTAGTTTGTGTCAGGGTAAGCAATATGATTACACTTTTTAAGTAGTGATTAAGAATGTGTTTGAGATGTGCCATATCAAGTACGAATTGTACTGGGCACTCGTTTTATACTTTGTAAGAGGTAACGCCTTTTCTGGTGCTTAATCTGAGCCGGGATTGATTAAATTATTAAATAAATTATGGGAATCTCAATGAATTGCATTTAATGCATGGAAAGGTTGTCTTCATTATAGGACTAGAGGCATAGGTGTAATAGAATGGATATCATGGACGCTAGCCTGAAATCAGCTGCTTAATCAATTTAAAGCATTTACATGGATGGAAACTTTGCTAGAAGTCGTGGTTATATTTCCCTTTCTTTATTTTCTCTGGGTGATTGTATTAAGTTATCTCTTCTGAACGTTGAAGTCATTCGTTTTCTATGCAGTTGCATTGCCACACGATATCCATTCTATTAAATCTGTGACTAAAGGAGACTTCGATTTAAAGTTACTTTAAGAATAAAAATGAAGTCTTATTATGAAAAGAACTCTGAATAAATAATCCACGTGTGTTTTGGCTTATCTCAGATTAAATGTTTTATCAGCAATTGCGATATTCTCTTCCAAACCAAAGCGTAGCAGATCTGAGGGGTCTCTGTCTTAGAAAAATTGTAGCGTTGTAATTTATGATTATCGCTTTCGACAATTAGGTTTAACTCTTGTATTGTCTCTATTACCAAATGTATGTACTGTTAGACTGTTGTGTACTTCTCTGTACTTCTGTGATTTTATTGCAAAAAAAAAAAGAACAAGCAAAACGGTAATAATAAAATAAGGTATATCGATATACTAGTTTCATTGTCAATTTCTACCCTTATTTTTTTGAGAGTTATCTCTCTAGACACCTCCAAAATTGCTCACTTATTGACGCTTCACTATACAGGGTTATTCATGTAAACCATTCATTAAAAGTTTTTGAGAAAGAAATTAAGATAAAGTCGACTTCTAGTCACTTTCGGTTACACCCAAAAGTGTTACCAATTCGATTATTTTTAAGGACTTACTATTTCTTGCTGCATTTTTGAATTCTATACTATCATGAAAATAAGAAAAATTACAATACATTTCCGTTCC
This sequence comes from Serrognathus titanus, assembly GCA_039766575.1. Lineage (NCBI taxonomy): Eukaryota > Metazoa > Arthropoda > Insecta > Coleoptera > Lucanidae > Serrognathus > Serrognathus titanus. The sequence continues at coordinate 16,041,048 of CM077911.1, read as the reverse complement.
CTAAATCGGAGACAAGTGTACCAGAGCGCACCTGCTTGAAGGGCTACCTGGGCCCAGTACACGTTAAATTTAGCGCCATATTGTGCTTCTGCGTTCTGTATAATACGGTAAGAGGGCGCTACAGTTCAACAACAAAGACCAAGTTATATTTCTGCTCATAAGTGCAAAGCTAATCGAACAAGAACGAATACATTTCGTTCAAAACGAACTGAAATGCCGTAGAAACAATTTTATATATTTTTTTGAAACTTTTTTAAGGCTCAGTTTTATAAAAGTAAGTTTATTCGCATGGTAACAATTGTGAAGGCAATTGTTATGGCAATAAACAGGGAGTTAAAGTTAACAAGTTTATAAAATCGAGCCTTAATTTTAGCGTTACTACAAGAAGTAGTTTGTATTTAAGGGCGTGCATGGGCCCAGTACTCGTTAAGTTTGACGTCATATCTAGTCTTGTGTGTAGGACAAAAAGAAAAGAGCGCTACAGCGTACCACAAAAACAAACAAATTTACTAGGTTGGAAACACTGAGGAATTGGCAATACTCATCCTTATTTTCATAAAGCGTTCTCGATTGACCACACCAGTGCGCATTCAGGGTATTTTCATCTCGTGTTATTACGTGATGTTAAAAGAAGATGCAAATACAGGAGTGCAACCGGTGCAGGCGAATCGAAAACGATATTTTCATATGATTGTTTGGTTATTTTTTTAGGTTAGAGTTGGCAGTTTTTATAAAAACTATTCAATATCGTAAATATTTGTAAAAATAACTTCAGAATCTGAAGTTATCTGAAGTTTAGATAAAATAATAAAGCGTGATAATTACAACTTCATTTTTTTTATGTGACAATAGATGAATTTATTTGAAGTTGACAGTCCAAGAAATTTTGAATTCGAGAATCCGGTGTACCAACATAAACTTTCAAAAGTGCTGCCAATCTAATAAAATAAATCTCAATAATCTATACTCTGTATTAAATAAATTGTGAGAGTTTTATTTGGCTGCGGTTATTTTGTGAGTATTTTTATACAATAAGTTAATTAATTCCAAGAAATGCACCAAAACAGGTCCTCTCCATACTTTTTTAAACACTTCTAAAGACCGAACACGTGTTTCATTCGTAATACGGACATCACCAGCGCCACACTGACATACAGAGTGTAACACTGATTTATTTCTTTTTTAAGTATTCAACTTAACATGAATAATTTTATTTATGGATACAGCTTTTTTTTTATTAAGATTCACCAGAATTTTGTGTGAATTAGAAAAAAATCGGTGAAAAGATACGGAGTTTTTGGGGAGAAGATAGGAAAAGTACGTTGGCAACACTGCCAATAACGAGTGCACTATTATAAAAATCATCGAAATTAGAACTGACAAATATTTCAATATTATTTCCTCCTCAATGAAAGAAAGTATTAACGTTAAAGGTGCATGATTAAAAAAAAATTTTAAATCAGGCATTATACATTCATTTACACATTGTATTTTAAAATTTTAAAAATTAGGCAATTATACATTCCTTTACACATTATATTTTATAGATGTTGATCTTATTACGACCCCTGCGTACCCTAAACGCGACCTTGAACAATTCCAATCCAATTTCATTTATTTCCGCGAGAAAATTGAGTGACATCACCAACGATTTCGAGCACGAATTCCACAAGCACTTCATCCCCACGACGTTCTTCCAGAAAGTTCTGCTTGGCCTGGGTTCCGCCACCATCTCGATTTTCGACCCGACGAGGCCTGAAATGATCGCCTGCCTCGCCGAAGCCACAGGTGGACCACGTCCACTCCTTCGTGACCTTCCCAAACTCAATTTTTTTGACGAAATTTTAGGCTACCAGGCCACGAAGTACATTTTGGGGGAAATGGAGAACTCGATGGAGGGCTCCGAAATTTTGAGAAACCGGCCCAGGATAAATTCGAGGACCGTCGATTTGGAGAAGTTGAGAACGTACCCCGAGGGAACTCTAGGGAAGATTTATGTGAATTTCTTGGAGACGAATGTAAGAGTTAAAGCATCAGTATGGATAGAATAATTAAAATATAATTTGTGTGAATATAGTGGAAAATGAAATGCCAATCTGACTACTAGATTAATTTTATTTGATTTGCAATGACAGTTGGTAACTAGCGCACTTGGCGATGTATTCCAACTCTGTATTGCCAAGGCGAGGGAATTTTTTCTATTTAGAGATTTTTTTGATGTCATCTGAGATAAAAGAAATATTTATTCCTCGAAGAGAACTTATTTATTTCATTAATAATATTGATTTCGTCGATCCCCTCAAGAAATGACTTAAATTTACACTTAAATATTTACTTTCCACTATTTTCAGCCTACTTTTCAAGTACTTTCGACTACTTGTGGCCACGCTGTAATCTTTTGACGTCATCAATGACGTGCAATATGTAACTAATGGCTTCAAGTATACGAGGGTAAAGCTGAATTTATTGAGAATAAGAAAATCTAGTAGGCCATGAAAAACAAAACATGCAGTGTTATTTAGAGCAACTCTTTATCTGTCATTTGAAGTTTAGTTGTTGAAGTTACGTTCGTTAGAACCCAGTTACTAATTTTTTTTCTTCGTCAAAATGATAACTCCTGTTTCATACAAATATTTTTCTTCATGAACGATTGTCAATTGTTTTTCTTCTGGGGCGATTCTCAGTTGTCTTTGTCTGATGCACGTTGTATTTTTTTATTTTTTGTCATTTTCCTTCAATTTTTTCGTTGATCTGCTTTTTACCACGTGCGATTGTCATTTTGTTCATTCTTGGACGATTGTCAATTGTTTTCTTCGATGTAAGTCAACTTTTTGTTAATTTCGCTTCAACTTTTTGATTTCTTTGCTTTATTCAATGGACGACCGTCAATTGCTTTTTTTTTTTTGGATGATTATCAATTGTTTTTGTTCAATTCCCTCGATGTAAGTTAATTTTTTGTATTTTTTTCCTTCAATTTTTTCGTTACTTTACTTTTTCCATGCGCGATTGCCAATTGTTTTCCTTCTTGGACGATGTAAGTTAATTTTTTGTTAATTTTTCTTCAGTTTTTTTTAGTTTCTTCGCTTTTTTCCATACACGATTGTCAATTTTTTTTCCTTCTCGCACGATTATCAATTGTGTTTTTTTCGATGTAAGTTAATTTTTCTTCAATTTTTTCGTTGATCTGCTTTTTATCACGCGCGATTGTCAATTATTTATTAGACGATTTATCTCTATAAAGTAGGCTTAGGAAGATAATTAAACATGTACGAAAACTACGAGAAATATGACATGTTATAATTTTTATACCAATCGAAGACTTCATGAAGTAAGTGCCTTTAACTTATAAGTGTGTGTGTGTGTACTGAAGATGGAGCGTATCTGTCGAAATACGTATCTACGTATACGAGGGTAAAGCTGAATTTATTGAGAATAAGAAGATCTAGTAGGACGTGAAAAGCAAAACATACAGTGTTATTTAGAGCAACTCCTTATCTGTCATTTGAAGTTACGTTCGTTAGAACCCAAATTACTAATTTTTTAAAGTGATATTACAAGTATAAAAAATGAAATTAACCAGAGAGCACGTTCGAATCATGATTTATTTTGATTTTAAAAACGGTTTAAGCGCTTATGAGTGCAAAAAGAGTTTAGTTTCGGCTTTAAGTGAACAAGCACCTTCCTTGGCTACAATTTACCGATGGTATAAGCAATTTGAATCCGAAAGGAATTCTGTTCAGCCTCAAAAAGGAGCAGGGCGTCCTCCTACGGCTGTTACCGACAAAAACGTTGCTGCTGTTAAAAAATTAACTGAAGAGGACAAAAAAGTCACTCATGCAGGAATAGAGCATCAACTCAAGATTGGATCCTCAGCTGTTAGAACAATCATACACGATCACCTGCATTTAAAAAAAAGTGGTTAGTCGTTTTGTGCCGCATCACCTTTCTGGCTTCCAAAAAGCAGAGCGTGTAAGAATTTGTCATGAAACTTTAAATTTCTTAAATAATGGCGGACGCCAATTTTTTACCAAAATAGTGACAGGTGACGAAACTTACGTTCCCTTTTTCGACGTACCCGCCAAGAGAGTCGTATATAAATTCACGAAGATGAAGAAACTCCAACAATGACCAAGAAGCGGCGAGCTATGGAAAAAGTTATGTATGCGATAGTCTTCAGAAGTAGGGGCCTAGTAAAGGCAATTAAGCCTGATGGACAAAAGACAGTTTCAGCTAAATGATATACTAAAAAACGTTTGCCTGAAGTGTTCAGGCAAGTTCCAGACAAGGGAATTATGCTGCACCATGATAATGCATCGTCCCATACGGCAGCTTTAACTCTCCAGTTTTTGGCTGAAAAAAATATAAAAGTAATAGAACGCCGTATTCACCTCATTTCGCAATCTGCGACTTTTGGCTATTTTTTGGGCTTAAAAGGCGAGGTAGAAGGTTTTCGTCAGAAGAAAAGATTGATGCCGATTGAAGATATTCTTAAAGATGATTGGTTGGGAGTTTTTGAACAGTGGAAAAAAGCAATGGTCAAGTGCATCATTACTGAAGGAAATCACTTCGAGCATATTTAAATTAAAATCCTAGAAAATATTAACCGTGTTTTTTATTCTCAATAAATTCAGCTTGACCCTCGTACCATAGCAATACTTTCGGTTTGAAATAATCTTGAAATTTGTTTTTTTTTTCAAATATATTTTTAGAACGTTACCCCGGATTCGAGGACAGCCGTCCAGTTCGTCGAAGACGTGAATTTGGCATATGTCATGCAGAGATATCGCGAGGTACACGACTTGGTCCATGCAGTTTTGCAAATGCCTACGAACATGATCGGTAAGACATGTTTTCGTGAACACTTGATCAGAAGCAAAAAAAAGCAATAAAACACGAATTGAGAGAGATCAGTTAGAAGTTAGATTAATTAATATGATTCTTATATTTTTGAGTAGGCAGTTTGTTGGTTTATTTTTGAACATGCAAGAAATACAGTCAGTAATATGGCATAATTTTTTAGGAATTTCTGTCCTTTTAAAAAAAGGTAATCAAAAATTGAGTTATTAGTCGAATTTAATTCTAAACTAAATTGATAAAAAAAATTAATTGAAGGAGAGATAAAGTTATGTTAACATGCTTCTTATCTTTCTGAATAGGAAGCTTGTAGGTAGGAGCGTTTATGATTGCACGAAATACAATCGATGATATTCCCTATTTTTTTTTTTTAGAAATGTCTATTACTTTATAAAAGGAAATCAGAATAAAATATTCGAATTGATTTCCAAAGTAACTTGCAGACTAAAATGTGTCTGGTACGCCTCAAACAAACATCTATTTTCGCATCGCTTTGTTTATTTACACGAATTTAAACATTGCATAACACTGCGGCCTTGAATCGGCGAGGAGTGACAAACTCTGGCTACTTTTAACTGATTTATTGCTTGGGAAGCCGTACATGATTTATTTTGCACTTGAAAAATTCGTCACGTATTTATAAAATAATCATTTTTTAACTTAATATAATAGTTTTAAAAATTTTGTAGCAAATCGCTTTTGATTCCTCAAAAGAAAATAAAGTCTGCCAGTGTCTTGTTGGGTATAATCATTTGCTTTGTACAGGGTGGGCCAAATTCGACACTTTTAGTAGGAAACTTCTATTTTTAGACGAGTTAGACAAAAACTGACCTCGGTCCCTGGAGCTCGATTTTTAAGACAAAATTAATGGTGAAGACCGTGTTTCGATATCCTGTACCGTTTAGGACCTACAGGGCGTTTCTCAAAATTCTACGATTTTTAAAAACCTTCATAATTTTCTTGTTTATGAAAATTTTTGATTTCTGTAAAGACTTCTTTAAGGCACTTTTTCATGCAGAATTCATTGCTCCAAATTATTGTTTTCCAAAGTGCTCAATATTTGAGATATTAGCTAGAACTTTGATTTTTTATATGGAATACCCTATATATTTTTACATTTCTGAAAAGAACATAAAATTCTATTTACAAAAATATAAAACACTTGATATTTTATTCAAAAGATTTTTGAGTTGTGGAGCTTTCATGTTTTAATTAAAATTTTGATGGTTATTGCAGCATTCTAGTAGGCTGTGGATGATGATAGCTAAATATTTTTTGAAGATTCAATGAGCCATAAAAAATAATACTTTATTTTTAATAAATATAACGAAGTTCTAATGAATAAATACTAATGTAATCGAAATTGCACAAAAATTACATAAAATATCAAATTGTCGGCCATTTTGTATTAAACTTAAACGATTCCGTTTTGTTATGGTTTGAGCTGACATCACCAATTCAAGGACTGGTAGTGGTGCATATTTTTAAATCTCAAGAATATATCTCTGAAGGATTGTCATCATTCAGGATACCACTCCTGGTAAAGATTAATCGCTGCTTCTGAATTTTCGCCAATTTCTATAAAACACTTTAATATTTAATATTAGTAAAGAATACAGTGGTTTAGAAATAACAAATCAAAAAAATAAATATAAATCAAAAAGTTTATATCCTTAAATATAAATCAAAATAGATTGTATCAGTAGATACGTATTTCGGCAGCTACGCTGTCATCTTCAGTACACACATACACTTACAAGTTAAAGGCACTTCATGAAGTCTTGAGTTGGTATAAATATTATAACATATCGTATTTCTCCTAGTTTTCGTACATGTTTAATTACCTCCCTAAGTCTATTTTATAGAGATAGTAAAATTCAAGAGAAATGCAAGTACTGTAAGAGATTGTGTCAAATTTTGACAGCGGCCTATCAGGAAGTTACAAAAACTTAAATCGCTTAGTTATCGCCATCCATAGCCTACTTCAATGCTGTAAAAACAATTAAATTTTTGATTAAAACTTTGAAACTCTATATTTCACAAACTGTTTGAATAAAATATCAAATGTTTTATATTTATATGAATGAAATTTTATATTCCTTTCAAAAACTTAAAAATATATAGGGCGTTCTATATAAAAAATCAAAGTTCTTGCAAATATCTTAAATATTGAGCAGTTTAGAAAAAAATAATTTGAAGCAATGAATTCTGCATGTAAAAGTGCCTTAAAGAAGTTTTTACAGAAATCAAAAATTTTCATAAACAAAAAAGTTATGAAGATGTTGAATTCTTGGCTTCCGGTTGGAACCGCGTGTCTCGGATTTCTTTACTGCCGACGTTTCGTTCTTCGTTGCAGAAGAACTTCCTCAGGGCTGCTGCTGCTGGTGATGCTGCTACTGCTGCTGCTGTTGGTCTTGTTGCTGCTTCGCGTTAGTCGTTGAGACTCAGTGACTAACGCGGTTCCAACCGGAAGCCAAGAATTCAACAATGGACGACGGCCGCGGAAGCCTTCAAGTTAAATTAAAGTTATGAAGATTTTTAGAAATCGTAGAATTTTGAGAAACGCCCTTTAGCTCCTAAGCGGTACAAGATATCGAAATGCGGTTTTCACCATTAACTTTGTCTTAAAAATCGAGCTCCAGGGACCGATGTCGGTTTTTGTCTAACTCTTCTAAAAATAGGTGTTTCCTATTAAAAGTGTCTAATTTGGCCCTGTACAAAGGCTGAGATCAGGCGTTAAACTTATTAATGAATTTGATTCTTTTACCAGCTTTATAGTCAAAAATGATACCAAATTGCAAGTTTGGTGGTGAATTTTTTCCAAAGGCCTAAAATTAAATTGTAATGGCATCCTCCGTACACCTGTTTCGGCCCTATTTGGGGCCTTGTCGGCAGAAGTAAGACAATGCTTGGTCAAAGAGTAATCGCACGATGTCGCGATTTTAACTTTTCATTAAAATAATAGTTTGGTTACGAATAGGACAGATTCTTAAAACTATTTGTTGAGGAAGGGGGGATATACCGATTTTTTAAATCGAAATTGGTACAATTTTTACTTGATTGATTAATATCAAAAGTATCAAAACCTAGTATTTTTATTGAAAAGCAACAAAACTTCTAATATTTTTAGGAGAAATCACTGTGAAATGGGTGGAAGCCATCCAAACTAAATTGCCCATGTGCGTTGGCGCGGCCGTTTTCGGCCCCCTACGCCTTAAACCTAAGTACGTGCTTTTTAAGTTGCTTTTCATTTGCCAAATACCACTTGTATTTCTTTTTTCAGGAACAGGCAAACCTATACCAGGTACTACCTACCTTGGGCGATCCGTACTGGAAAGGAAGCTGAGTTTTTACTGAACATATACTATGAGAAGCGATGGGAACAACCACTGACGGAATTATATAAAGAACTAAACGTTAAACCGCTGGTTTTCCCCGAGAAACAATAACCAATGTGTAAATAGTATTTTTATTATGTTTTAAGTCCTAAGTTAGGTGATTGAAACAAATCGAATTGATTTATTTTAAAACAAAAAACGATTTATTAACTATAAACGAAATTGTTCAGTGTGAATGCCTGGAATTGGGCCAAGCTGTTCCAAACGCACCAGCACCTGCAGGACAAACAAAGATGATTTATTAAACCAAAAAACAAAACTGCGGGACCTTTCCACGCTTACCTGGTGAAAAATTAAATTGCAAATTCCTATCCAAATTATCTCCGAAGGGTGTTTGCTGGGAAGGTGACCCTAAGTTCGCGCACGCGTTTTTTCCTTTCAAACTCAAAATTTGGCGCTTGTAGTTATCTAACTGCAACTGAATTTATTTAACTGGACAATGTTCTGGTCGAAGGTACCCAGCAATACGAAAAAGTTAACCTCAATAGCTTTTCTTTTGAATGAATTGAAAAAAAAGGAAAGAAGTACAGATGAGGTGTCAAGAAGCATTGAACAACTTCAGGTAAAAATTAATTAAACTAATTGTAAGATTTATACAGACTGTTTTAAAGTAAGTCGACTTTCTTTTTTTAATCTCTTAATTTTAAAATCACTCAACCTTTCGTTATCGGTTGATAGCTTCGTCAGGAGTCAGGGGGTATCCACCGATAGTGAAACTGTTAGCAATTGAGAGATTTTTTTAAGTGATTCTCTTTTGGGACAGAAACAATGTTTACATCTCTTCAATTATTTGGTCTTTTAAAGTTACTCCCTCGTTTAAACCACACCTGTATAAAATAAATGATGTGTTACCTGGAGCCTTTTGTTTATCCTGGAACAATTGGCTATATATTCGCGTTGCTTTTCGGTTTCCTTGATTTTCTCTTCCAGTTCTGTCCTCAGGGCTTCAAGTAAATTAAAAAATTAGTACTGGTGCGCCTACGCAAAAATTATACAGTCTTCAAATAAAAGTAAGAACCACGTGACTTTAGCGCGGATTCATTTGGTGTTTTTATACTTTTACGCATTGCTACCCTAACTGGCTCACTATAAATGTTGCCAGCTATTTGTCAATCTACCAGAAACGTTCATTTGAGTATTATGTTTTTGTTGCTGCTTACTTTCTTGTGAAATTTTAATTTAATGAAAGTATATCCATAGTTTTCGTGGACTTTTATAGCGTTTTCGATTTACCTGCACTGATTGCACTAGTGTATTTGCATCTTCTTTTAACCTCATGTATTAACACGAGATGAAGATAGTCTGAGTGTGCACTAATTCGGTCAATCGAAAACGCTCTAAATTCTTGTCTAGAATTCAACGAGTTAAGAATTAACAGGAGGGAACCTACGACAGCGGGAGAATGCAAGTTACCACTTTGCGTTAGGTTAATTTCTGCAACATGGCGATTTATTGACATTCGTGGTGGAAAAATAATTGTCGGATTTTGTATTTGTATCTGAGCGTAGTACGAATTTAAGTGATACAATAGTACATGCAAACGATATACATTCATAGGTTATAATAGACTTCAGTTATAAAGTGAATGAATTTTAGGTTAGTTTTGAAACTTTGACCTTCAATTTATTTCCATAGTAACAATTATTTGTTCAATTGTTACTATGGCAATAAATCGGAAGATAAAGTTAGTTGAAAGTGAATAAACCAGGCCTTAATATATTATAAATAATAATGAACTGTGTGGTTTGTGGTCGTTCTAGAATTTTGTGTGCACGCCTATGACATACAGCGCCCATATTTAGTAACCACTTTGGACAAGAAAGTACTGTTTATTTTTTTACTCATGTATAGAATTGGAATCAAATAGCATCTTGGATTTACTTACTTTGTGCAGATTTCTTGAGTTTTTCGACTTCCGCTTTATAATTTGTGGCCATCGTATTGCAGTAACTTTGCATCTCCTCCTTTTCCTCCACGCCTTTCTTTATCGCCTGCTCCTTCATCTCACTTTCCTGACTGATCTGGTAAGTGTAGAAACTTATAGATCTGGAGGCGATTTCCAAAATTTGTTCGGGATTAAGGCCATTAAGCAGGATCTTAGCCAGAAAGTCGTTGAAGATTGCGAACATTGGGAAATCATGCTGGTGAGCGTTACTTACCGACTTGTATTGATCCGTGGGCTGTAAATTGTTGACCGCGTAATCGAATTTGCTCTTGCACTTTGTCCCGCAGGCCAAGCAGCTTTTGCTTCTGATTACTTCTTGACCGTGTTCCGCGCAGAAGATGTGGGAGCATGACGTCGCCAATGCCTCGTCTTCCAGTTTTTTGCGACAAATTTGCACGTTGCATCTTAGCAAGGCTTCTGCCATTGTGAAATTGAATTGTCAAATTCACCGCCGGCGCCGTCAAATTTGAACTGAATGACCATTACCTGTAATACAGGCATCTGACTTACCTCAAGTTTTAATGATAATTGTAATGTTTAATTTAAGTACACGATGCACAACATAATTGTAATATGATGTACTCACCAGGACTTGCTATGTTAAGTTTAAAACTTTATGACTGGAAGTTAGCTTATTAATTATTCTTACCGTCGATAAAGTAGGAAGTTTATTTTGAAAATTTTTAATTTTGTTATTTTGTAAGCAAATTTGAGAAATTTAGATATCGCTGTAAACAGAAGGAAAACTCTACCGAATGAGTTAATAAAATTACTACATTGCCATTATGGTTGTGAAATATTTTGGCAACATCAGTGCAATTGTTTTAGAATCGGCATGAAAATCAAAGAATCTTTGCCAGTTTAACCGAATTGTTATGTTAAACGGTTCAAATTGAACTCTTTGGTGCTGGTAATGGTTTCTAGTGACTTTTAATATTTCAGATTATTTTTATGTTTTCAACTATTGACAACTCTGATGTTATCGGTGCAATGATGCTAATTCCACCGATTATTTGGTAGATCTACCGATTTTGAAGTCAATCTACCGAATTCAAATAAATTCTACCGAAATTTCTAGAAAAGGCAAAACGACTTTTTTTGACTAATTTTTTAGTTTTAGTTCAGTTAATTTTTTGCGCCAATATAAAGTAGTTACTACTGCAGTATCTAGCCTTAACTCAAGGTGTTTTTTTTTTGTTGAACACTTGTTATTTAAAGCATTTTAATGATCTGTCGAAATTCAGGGACATCTACCGAGATTTACCAGAACTATCTTCCGAAATGTAAACGTACGCTCGATCGGTTGGCAGCACTGTAGTAATGTTTTGATTTTAATTCGCGTGGCAACTTCTTTAAATTTTCTTTTCTTTTTTAATTTTGTTGGCCGGAAACGATGGCGAACTCATTCACCGGCTTTAGCGAGGACGACATACGCAAAGTGCAAAACGGATTGGTGCCGAACAAAGCCAGCGATAATGGTAAGGTAAATAAGGTTAAAAACGGCCCAGCCCACCATGTGTCCCTGACGACCCGCTGTTTCAGAACCTAGACAGATAAAGAGCTCCCTCAAAAGTTCCAAGAAACCATCCCCGAAGACCAACGAAGCTAAGACAAAGAAAGTCATCTTCAGCAAACTGCTCTCCCCTGGGGATGATACTCCTCCGATTCCAGAGGAAGCCAAGCTCAGTCTTGCATCACACACCGAAGACGATGGCAAAGCCAAGCCTGAAGAACAAAAGCAAAATATTGAACAACTAAAGCAAAATATTGAACAAGAAAAGCAAGAGATTGAACAAAAAAAGCAAAAGATTGAACAACAAAAGCAAAAGATTGAACAACGAATGCAAACAATTGAGCAAGAAAAGCAAAAGATTGAACAAGAAGCAGAGCTACCGGAAAAGAAATTTAACGATCTGGAGAAATTCGAGGCCCGGCGAAAATTAATTGAAGAGCAAAATCGAAGGCGAAAGGAATTGCTAGCCAAGGCCTTGGCGGACAGGACGAAACAAACACAGGAGGAAGCCCTTCGGCTGAATGAAATTAAGAATGAATTCAGACAATTGGATGCCATGTTATCAAATGACGTAAAAATACTTCGGGGGCAAATAGAGGCTGCCAGTGTTGAATATATGATGGCACAGTAAGTATCATTTCAAACTTCATTTATATCCACCCACATATACAGGGTGAGTGAAAAGGAAAGGACATCAATAATAGAGCCTTTATTATAAGTTTAAAAAAAAAAAAATTCAAACAAAAGTTAAATTGGTAGTGTAAACTCGTAAAACACTATGATGGTCATAATGATTGCGTTGTATTAGAAAAATTTCAGTAGAAAGAGTGACTACTAAGTGGAGCACTTTCAATGAATAACTAAAGACCGTGTTTTTCTCATTTAATTTTAGAATAGGTAGAGGACTAAAAGTAAAGCTTATAATATATCTTCCATATTATTGTCTAGAACATATAAAATAACTGTGAATATGTTAATTGGAAGCTCTTATTGTATTTAAGGAAGAGATATCACAAAGTGGAGAAAGAGTTTTTGGATGCAAAACTTGCCCTGCAACAGAAACTGGAGAAGAAGGAAATGCTGACGGAACATTTGTGTACAATCATCGAACAGAACGAAGAAAGAAAGGGAAGGAAATTAACCGAGCTGCTGGAAAAGTTGGAGTTGAAAGGTGATGTGTCCAATGGGCATGAAAACGATGTCAATAAAATTGGTGCTGATGTACAGGAATTAGAGATAACTTCTACTGATACCGTTGTTCCTAATTTATGAGAATATTTCTGCCCTTCATGTTTTTAAATACATTGTATATTATTAATCTGTGTTATTATAACTATAGCTATTATAAATAATTTATTTTTATGTTCATTACGTAACTAAGTATGTACTAATTATTGTATTGTAATAATGAACATTCTTTTCATATCTACGTAGGTTTTAATCATTTTATACCTATATTGAACGGATTTTAAAAGTTTGATTGTAAATAAATAAAGCAGTGCTGCCTTATAAAAGATCATTGAAAACTGAACGAACTCTACGTACATACAATTTGGACTTGTATGCTCAAAAATATTAAAAATTAAATTCCTAGCTCTTTATATTAAAGCAGTTGATTAAATTTATGTTTTAAATTCGTACATTGTCTTTCAAAAACCGTGCTACAAACTTTTTACCAATTTTTATAAAAATTTATTGACGCAGAACGTTCTGCATCCCTTAAAGACAAATTGGGAAATGGGAGATGAACTTTATCTTGAATGGACGCCGAGAAATGAAGGTGGATTAAGAGTAAAGTACCCTTATTTTATAAAATACAAAAAAATATTATAATTAAAATCTGTAAAATAAAGCATTAAGTATCTTATGTTCTCTTTGTTTAAAATTTTAGATTTATGATTATTCTACTATTAACGGAAACGATATTAATTCTTCATATAATAAATGAGAGGCATCTAATATAAGCTGCTTTCGTTCAAACCAATCATAGAATCAATGATTAGGTGAACAGAATCCTGTGATTACCTAATACTGATCAAAACAAATTAAGTCAGTAATGTTTCTATGCTATGTTTTTGTGATCAAATCATACAAAATCACACATAAGTTGTGATTATGAAAATTGTAATCATGATCGCTTAATCGAGGGTGGGGGAGAAAGTAATCACAGAGAACGAACATGCAGAATTGTGATCATGATTACATGATTAGTAATCACGGGTATAAACGAAAGCACCTATAAATGTCTGCATTTACAGCTTCACCCCTAACTCGCCCAATATAGGGTCCTCCGAAATGGCGCTTTTTTCTTATATCGTACATCATTAGGTATGTCCTCAATGTTGACTGTATAAAAGCCTTCGTTTCCTTTTATTTCGGAGTTAGATCATGTAAAATATTTTTCGTCGTCCAAAATTATCGTGGCATTGTGTCTGAAATGTACTTGTCCTAAATTTCTGCAGCACCTTGGAATCCTCCCTAACTGAGCAGCCGTGTATTTTGGACCCTTTCTAAATTTCAAATGATTTCCCTCTTGATTTTCACATGAGATACGAGAAATCTTCGGCCTAATCTCGTTGAAACTCCTCCTCTATGGTTTTGCAGATTCAATCAAGTTCTGAAGCCTTGGATGATTCAAAACTCGAGGGCGGCCCATCTCGGGAAGATTCATGCACGGCAAACTTTCCTCACATTCGTTAATGACTCGATAAATTGTTGTCTTAGAAATATTTTGGTTTCTATAAATGACGACGATATCACCTTTGGGTATTTGGCCAACCAAGTTGTGAATACCTTTCCGCATTTCTAGCCTGTAAGACATTTTGTATAACTTTGTGTACAAATGTATAGAGGAAACTTGACAGATTCTCCATATCCAATGGTTTACTTTGCAATAGGAAAAAATAATACGAAAAATTTTCCCAAAACTTTTGATACATACGTTATTCTACCAGGCGAGACTTTTCGAACATGGTTTGACTTGATTCTTTCAAAAAACAGGGTTTTCATTATCTTCATTGCTTTCAAAATTATTAAAAGGAGGACATAGATAATATCATTACAGATTTTTTTAATTAATTTTATTAGGCACAGTCATGGACAATTAAAAGAGAACGTTCGGAAATTAGCTTCGCTTATTGGCACGTTTCTGTTGTTTTTCGTTTTATTTTAACTCTCCACGACTATATACACAGTCACTTTCATAAATGCAGATTTCTTAATTATAATTATAGCACCATTGGCTTTTCAATGATGATTTCAAACGTACGGGATTTCCGCTCGGACTCAACTAATTAATTAACATAATGCAGAGCATTTTCTCTATTAAAACAACATTTAGCGGTATCAGCACGACTCGCAGGTAGGTCGTATTTACATACAGTTACAGTCGCTGCACGGATGATGATGGTGATGATGATAATCGCACGCGTCGTGTAAACAACCGGCGAAAAGAACTCCGAGTGAATGAATACATATATTTCAATTAATTAAGGCATTATACCAGCTGTATGATCATCAATATTCTATGTCAGTGTTTCTCAAAATTTTATCTCCCGAGCTGATGTCTTTCAATGAATCATCCGCTTTGAGCAAGTAAAAATTTGACGATACGTTCCTGATTAAGGAAAAGCAGCAGATGAAGAATTTAACACGTCAGGTCAATTCCGTTTAAAGGTCAAGCAAGACGCCGCGCCGTACCAATCATGAAACTATAGAACAGTTATTTATTTCGTTCATCTGGTGCTTTTTTTAACCAGGGGCGTCGCGTCGATTTGAGAATAACTTTCCATTATTATTTCTGGAAAACTAAAAAAACATTTTTCAACATTGTATGTATGTATGCAAAAAAAAAACAGTTTGAGAAGCACTTTTACTAATTATCCTTACAAAGTCGTGTATGCATTTAACTGGCGAAACTAATCAATGTGATCCAGCGCATTTGCAGCGTAACAAACTCAACTTAATAGCACGTTCCGAACTATAGCACGTAGTATTTTAATAAGATGATCGATGGGTAATTAGAGGCTCGCTTCTAGTAGCTTCGGCATGCATAATTCAAAGCACGCGACCGCCGGTAACTGTGCTGTAATCTCGCGGCGTGATACTTAATCGGGTCGGAAAACGCAGTTATTTTTCGCGTTCCGCGGTTAATCTGCTTCTTCGCTGAATTATTTTTATTTCGTCGTCGTTCCCGCGTAGCGGACATGTTTTATTCAACGGACGTTCGAGGACGCGCGCGCTCCTGATCTAGTAGGAATTTCAAAAAATGTTTTCATTTAAATCAAATTCAAGAAATTAACACACTGTACTTAAACCGAAAGACCAAAAGTTTGTTGTTACTACCAATCGAAAACAGTAGCTTGTTTAATTAATTGTCACACCATCTAGTATCTTCGCGGAGATTCTCGAATATACGACGCGATTATTCTTAGTCGGTTCTGGAATATTTCACAATAGGGGAGGGCTTTGGAGAGTAAAGAATTATGAATGAACCTGCGAAACAATTTGCAATTGATAATTTCAGAGAATTTCATCACCCGCAATCAGAAAAAGATTATAAAAACGTACAGGATAATACAATGATGCAAAATAATAGGGTCACGGACGGCGAGCAACTTACGCAAAAAGCCCGATCATTAAAGAAAGCAAAACGTTCCAGTTTCCGCAGAGTGCGTACTACAGAAGTCGGCAAGAACTGTTATGTAAATTTCCAGTTGACAGAAGATTGCGCACGTAAACTGTATAATCGCAATCATATTAATTTCTTGCTCTGCGTAACTGTATTTATAACGACGGTATAAATTTATATTCAGAATAAATAACAGTTGCCAGGAATGAAGGCAACTATGTATCTTATGATGGCTCGACGACAAACTATGTATTATTTATGTTTTACGTTATGCATTCAGTTATCCTAGATTGAGGATATTTTACATTTAAGGTCCTTAAAATTGGCCAAATCCTTAAAATTGACAAATTTTCATATATAGGGTGACTGGCAATTGTCCCGCCAAACAAAAAACGAGTAAGAGAACGAACGTTATAGATTATAGAAAAAATGTTTAAACTCTTTACCCTGAAACGGTCGCGAATTTGATTTGGAAACAAATCGCGTTTGTTTATTTGATTGCTTGTTAACAAAGAGAAATTTACGAGTCGCAGCTTGTCACAGGAAGACGACGCGGGTCAAATTTACGATCTTTTAGAACATCGAGTTCGTAAATGGCACTTGAAGCAGCCATAAATTAATCCGTTTTAAAAGTTGTCTTGTACGGTATTGGGATTTTTGAAAGCACTTGTCTCGCAAGGGTTTGAGTCATTGTGAAATTTCAAAGGGGCTCGTGTTGCATCGCTAGTAGAAGGGAACTTGGCTTTTGTTTTGAGAAAAATCGACGAGCTCTGGATATAATAAATCTGACGTTATGACGTGGTCATACGCAACATATAGTTTAAAAGTGAATAGTTTTTCTTTAAAGAGTCAATGCGTTACATAATTGGTGGCAGCGGTTGGATACAACACCAGTCTTTGAACTAGGAAAGAAGAATCACGTTTGTTCTTCAACGATCGTCTTTTGTTTCTGTTTTTAGTTAGATGACTTTGACGTTATGACGTAGTCATACACAACATATAGTTTAAAAGTGAATATTTTTCTTCAAAGAGTAAATGCGCTACATTATTAGTGGCAGCGGTGGGATACACCGCCAGTTTTTGAACTAGGAAAGAGAAATCACGTTTGTTTTTCAACAATCGATCGTCTTTTGTTTCTGTTTTTTGTTGGATAACTTTGATGTTATGACGTGTCACATACGAAGTAAAAGATGTAGTTTAAAAATGAAGGCACTTTGGAAAAAATAGTTTTTTTTTAAGTTCAGAGAAATCACGTTTGTTTTACAACAATAATCGATCGTCATTTGCTTTTGTTTTTAGTTGCATGACTTTGACGTTATGACGTTGTCATATACGAAGTAAAACTTTCAGTTTAAAAATGAAGGCAAGTTGGAAAAAATTAAAAAAAATTTTTTTTTTTTAGATTGACTATGCTACATAATTGGTGGCAGCGGTGGGACAGAGGAATCATATTTGTTTTACAACAATCGATCGTCTTTTGTTTTTTTGTTTTTTTTTTAGTTGGACGTTGTCATCTGTGAAGTAAAAGTTGTAGTTTAAAAATGAAGGCATGCTGGAAATTTTTTTTTGAAGTTAACATGCCACATAATTGGTGGCAGCGGTGGGATACAACGGTTTTCGAACTAGCAAAGAGAAATCACGTTGGTTTTTCAACAATCGATCGTCTTTTGTTTCTGTTTTTAGTTGGATGACTTTGACGTTATGACGTCGTCATGTACGAAGTAAAAGTTGTAGTTTAAAAATGAGGGCACTCTGGAAAGAATAGTTTTTTTTAAGTTTAGAGAAATCACGTTCGTTTTACAACAATAATCGATCGTCATTTGCTTTTGTTTTTAGTTGCATGACTTTGACGTTATGACGTTGTCATATACGAAGTAAAACTTTCAGTTTAAAAATGAAGGCAAGTTGGAAAAAATTAAAAAAAATTTTTTTTTTTTAGATTGACTATGCTACATAATTGGTGGCAGCGTGGGACAGAGGAATCATATTTGTTTTACAACAATCGATCGTCTTTTGTTTTTTTGTTTTTTTTTTAGTTGGACGTTGTCATCTGTGAAGTAAAAGTTGTAGTTTAAAAATGAAGGCATGCTGGAAATTTTTTTTTGAAGTTAACATGCCACATAATTGGTGGCAGCGGTGGGATACAACGGTTTTCGAACTAGCAAAGAGAAATCACGTTGGTTTTTCAACAATCGATCGTCTTTTGTTTCTGTTTTTAGTTGGATGACTTTGACGTTATGACGTCGTCATGTACGAAGTAAAAGTTGTAGTTTAAAAATGAGGGCACTCTGGAAAGAATAGTTTTTTTTAAGTTTAGAGAAATCACGTTCGTTTTACAACAATAATCGATCGTCTATTGTTTTTGTTTTCAGTTGGATGACTCTGACGTTATGACCTTGTCATAAACGAAGTAAAACTTGCAGTTTAAAAGTGAAGGCACGTTGGAAAAAATTTAAAATAATGTTTTTTTTAAGATTGACTACGCTACATAATTGGTGGCAGCGGTGGGACGGAGGAATCACATTTGTTTTACGACAATCGATCGTCTTTTGTTTTTGTTGTTTTTTTTTTTTTAGTTGGACGTCGTCATCTGTGAAGTAAAAGTTGTAGTTTAAAAGTGAAGTCACGTTGGAAAAAATATTTTTTTTAAGTTACACATCACATAATTGGTGGTAGCGGCGGGATGTACCGGTTTTTGAACTAGGAAAGAGAAATCACGTTTGTTTTTCAACAATCGATCGTCTTTCGTTTCTGTTTTTAGTTCGATGACTTTGACGTTATGACGTTGTCGTATACAACATATAGTTTAAAAGTGAATAGTTTTTCTTTAAAGAGTCAATATGCTACATAATTGGTGGCAGCGGTGGAATACGCCGGTTTTTTAGAGAGAGTGTTCCTACTTTTCCGAAAAAGTATGTGACGGACCAGATGGCGTTGAAGACAGCGACGCGGCGTTTTATACATATACGAGAAGTTCGGTAAATATCAGGAAGACAGCTTTATAAACAATTTATTCCTTTTTTGGCTGCGCCAACTACCTCCTCCCCCCCCCCCCAACATAGCGTACAACAGAAAGTTGGAGTTTAAAAGTAAATAAATGTTAAAAAAATAGTTTTTTCAAAGAGTTAACGCGCTACATAATTGGTGGTAGCGGTGGGATAAACCGATTTTTGAAGTTGTAAATAGAAGTGAATGTTGCTGTCTTCCTGAATAAGTATGACGTTCAACGCGAAGGACATGCGATGATTTAAACAAGAGAAATTTAATAAATGTCAATGGACACTTGCTAATTTTGGAAAAGAATTTAGAAAGTTAAGAACATGTGCAGCGTCCGACAATCTGTCAGGAATGTAAAGGGAACGAGAGAGAGAAGCGTGTGCTTCTTTCTGAACGAAAAGCGGTTATTGGCCAACGGGTTTTTTTAGTTACTTCAGGGGATGGGGGAGGAGTAAAAATTTTTCGCTCGCGGAAACTCAAAATAAAAAACTTGGGACAGAAAGCTTCTGATCGTCCGAACGGAAAGCTGCATTTTTAATTTAACTCGAGAAGTTTATTTTTGAGTGCTTTGCAGTTGATTTGATCTAGCTTGCATAATTAGAGTTAAATCACATCATTTCGGGGCGTTAAAATTATAGTGAATTCAAAAGGGCAATCAAACAAATAACCGCGACGCGAATAAAAAGCGAGTGCGCGTGTGAATTAGTGAAGTGGTACGTCGCGGAACGGAATAGGTGTAATTGCATGAATTTTTTTCTTTAGTAAGTTAGATATACAAGAAAATTGCTCAACTAAATTGGTTTCATAATGCAATATAATTCAGGCAAAAGTTAAACGAAATCTTTTCAAATTGCGCGCTTTTCTGATTTTAGTTTTTTATTTCCTATAAATCAGAATGATTCAAAACGACATTGCCGACCTCATAACGCCCTTGATACCTTAATAAGTATTTTACGTTAGCTTGTCGAAAATAATTTCTGTTGAATAAAAATTTCGAATAAACGAAGAAATGATACTACCGCACATTGTCGAAAGTTTTTTGTACTGTAAAATTCCGCGCATACATCTTGTCAGAGTCAGGGTCAGGGGATTAGTATCACCGTCATAAAAAGATCATGTTTTGTCTTCATTTATAAACATCTCTTAACTATTAGTAGAAGACAGTCTACGGATAATTTAATTTGTTAATGTTTAGTTATGTGAGTTTTTATGAAATTCGCACTCCATTGCAACCTGTAAGTTTTTACATTTATTAAAACTCAATCTCCGTTTGCTCCGGGGGGGGGGGATCACTTCGTATCTGTAATTCTTCTATCACTTTGTATCTTTTATTGCGAAGCATGATCCAAGCTACTACCGTACGAAATGATTACACTCGAATTCGAGCCACCCTATATGTGTTCATCTGAAATAATGCATTGAAAAGAAAAATGGGAAGACAAATCCATACGAACAAATATTTGAATAAATTTAGGGCAATTTTTGTAATCTAAAGGCACGTTTGGAAGGTGAGAAAACTTTTTCGATTTCGGACGGTGATACCCACTTTGCAATCACAAATTAAAGCCTAATTAAACAATGGAGCAAATTAGCCCACGCTTTTTCTCCTGGTCATTGGAACTTCTGCAAGATGTTTGTCACGCAAGGCTGCACTCCAATTGCCGACTCACTCTGCACCATCGGCGACCGAAATCTAGAATTTTCCGGTTAAATTCCGGCAAGCGACAGTGCACTAAATTAAGTTACCTCGTTTTCGACCCAGCGGCGAAGATAACTGGTGCATGTAAGCGGTTTCTTGTTGACGTTTTTGATTCTTATCGATTCACATTGTTTACTCATCCATCCTACCTTTGCTTATATTATTGATATACCGGGTGTTTCACTTATTGTAAATACAATAAGGCAAAGTCAGTAACTTATACATATCGTGGATAAAATTTAAAAAAATATTTAGCTTATTCGTAAGAACGATTACCAACCACATAATCAATCTATTGTTTTGACTATGAGTTAAAATTAGTTGCCCTCTTCATATGCGTTGAGATTAGATAAATAAATTTGACCTTCCTCCAAAGCAGTCCAGTGTTGTTGTGATCATGTATAAGGTTGCAGTGCTGGGTGCGGGTGTGATAGGACTTACCACAGCAGTTAGATTACAAGAAGAACTAGGTTCTGGTGTTAGGGTAACCATCTTCACCAGCGAGCTCAGCCCCAACACCACCGGAGACATCTCCGCCGGACTTTGGTCGCCATACTTACTCCAAAACACACCCGACGATAAGATATTGTAAAACAAGTCTGCACCAAACAAAAAAAAAAAAACCTAATCTCGTCCATTTTTCAAGAAAATGGTCCAAGGGCAGCCAAGACTATTTCCTCAAACTGTGGAAAGAGGGTTTCGCCTCGGAAGCAGGCGTATGCCTTCAGCCCATGCTGAGGCTGACCACCGAAGATTTTAAAATGCCCAGCTGGACGGGGATCATGATGGGATGCAAGGAATTAACGCCTGAACAGTTGGAGGCGTGCAGGAAAGAATACAAGCGTAACTTCACGTAAGGAAATCGGGCGTTTTCCTCTGTTTCGCTAAATCCGTTCGTTCCAGGGGGGGTTATCGCTTCGTCTCTTTCACTTGCGAACCATCGAAATTCCTGCCGTTCCTTCAGAGGAAATTCATCGAAAACGGGGGCGTGTTGATAAGAAAAAAAATTGAAAATTTCAGCCAGGTCGGTGGCGAGTACGACGTCATTGTTAATTGTACAGGGTTGTACTCGAAAGTTTTGGTGGGCGATGAGAGGGTGAAGGCAATGAGGGGGCAAGTCTCTAGGGTAAGATCCGTTGCTTTTATTGCCTTGGCAATTCCTTGGGTGGTTTCAGGTGATCGCGCCTTGGCAGTTTCACACTCTACTAGACGACAGCGATGATGGTAATTACATAATACCCAAGTAAGTTTTTGCGGAATCAATCAATCAAAATCAGGTTTAAGATTTGGGCTTCGCTTTTCAGTTCAGAATGCGTTGTCCTTGGAGGGACTCATCAACTTGACGACGTCGACCTGCGCGTACGAGATTCAGACACCGAAATGATAATAGAAGGTTGTTCCAAATTCATTCCAAGTTTGAAGGTAATCCACGCAATCGTACACAAATTAATAAACCATAAAATTCTAGAGAGTAAAAACAAAATAAAATAAAAAAAGGTGGGCCAAGGCTCAAGTTTGGGTCCTCTGTCTTTTGTGTTTTCATGTTTTGATGTTTCAGAGGGCGAAACTCTTCAAGCACATGGTTGGGCTGCGACCTGGTCGCGATGAGGTCAGATTAGAGCTCGAAATCAAGGAAATCGATGGCAAACTGATGAAAATCGTCCACAGTTACGGACACGGTGGCAGCGGCGTCACGCTCTCCTACGGATGCGCCGTCGATGCCGTCGGTCTAATAAGAAAAGCACTGAATCCCAACAAGCTGTGACAACAATAAAGTAAAGCAAATTGCTTGTAAGGCTCTTCCTCTTTCCTGCACATTCCTTGCGTGCCAATAATAGAGTCGATTAGCTGCGCGAATCGAGAACAATAACGTTCGGGAGTGTTTGCACGGACCTGCACAGAGTAACCTACATGACCACGACTCCGAAATTCGTTCTGTTTGTTCCACCAAACAAAAACTCAATTGGTTTTGATATTTTCACCATCATCTAGGCACTAAACCAACTCTATCTACAACAAGTCTATAATCAATAGCTTTTAACAGCGTGTGGGTTTCCCCTCTTGATTGGTAACAATTAAAAGCGCCGCTTACCTTTTGTTTCATCCAAGCTTCTCTTGTAAAGTTCGTGCGGCGCGACCGCTTAATTAACGCAGTGTTGCGTTTAATTACGCCGGAGAACCGCTAAACAGCGTAATTTGTTCGCTTCAGAATCATAATTATTGTTTGTCGTGTGTACAGAGGTCAACAACGCAAGAATGAATTATGGGAGCCATTCACGCTCGGATCGTCTGCACGCAAAGAAGCAGTAAAGGAGGTGGCGTTGATTTTTTCGTTGTAAACCCTGCTAGATCCGTTAGGTCTCAATGGGCGAGTCTTTAGCAAGGTTAAACAAAGGAATTAAATCATCAAGAATGAGTTCTTCTAACAGAGAAGCATCTGGAATCCCTTAGCAGCACTGTAAAGGGGGTCTTCTTCTTAGTACAGCCAATCTCAACGAAGGTATATTCGTATCGCAGGTTTACTGGGGGTGTGGGTGAAGCTTTTCGGCGCCTTTTCTTTTGAGGAGGTGTTCGGTTTGCCGGACTATACAGCACTGGCGGTGAGGTGTATGGTTTGCCGGATTATTCAGCACTAGCGGTCAAGTGTGTGGATTACCGGACTATACAGCACCAGCGGTGAAATGTAAAGTATTTGGTGGAGTATTGCCAACGAGTGTGATTTGACAGAGTATACAACGCTATCAGGTGAATATTGCGAGACTATATAGCACAAACAAATCTGGTTTTAGCTGATGCGCGTTCTGCCTCTTATGTCCGTATTCATAGTGCTTCCTTGAGGTTCCCTTCAATGTGGGAACCCTTAGAATAGGATTGTAGTAAGGCAGGTGCATTATGACAGTACCCATTCTAAGGGGGTCCCTTATTGAAGGAAGCCTCAAGGATGCTTCTATTGATCTGTTTGCTTATTCGAACCAGTGATGAACAGAGTTGCGTCCTATTTGTCGGAAGGCACTCCTTTTGAGTTTGGTTCGGTGGTTTTCTTAGCGACCAAAATAAGGTTGCAATCCTGTTTTTTGGTCAATCAGAAGCGAATGCGGTTGGGACGTCCTTAATTTGTTTATCCCGACGATAGTCATTAGGCGTTTTCGTTTCATAAGTGATCCGCATCTGATCTGAACTTGAAATTATCCTGAACTGATCAAAATCGATTCGATCCCAAGCTGGTATGAATAGAACGCTTTCTGTACGGATCTGATACAGAGTTCTACTCAATGCTACTCCACTCGTTGAAACGAAAACAGCTATCATGACCCTGTTATTTAACGCCAACGTGAAGCTTCGCCCGCATCTGTCAACGTGACGTTGCTTGACGTTTGTCATTCTGACATTCCTTGACGTCTGTCATTTCGATGTTTGCTATTGTCGCTAAGCAACGTATTAGCCCCCATAAAGGGCATTATATTAGGCGCTTTCCAATTACACGTTTGTGCTACTCGGGACTAGTCCGGAGATGATCCGAAGCGTTCCAATTGTAAAAGCGTGAAGCACCTGAACTAATCAGTTTTGATTTCCCTCTTCCCCTCGAGCACCTGTCATATCGTTTGCGTTTCGAGCACCAAAAGGGTGGGGAAAGGGAATACATGTGGCGCGCACAAGGTCAGTTTGACATATTCGTCACAACTGACGCTTGCTAGCGTTCCCATTACGATTTCTAAAGTGTAGCTCGGATCAGATCAGTTCAGGTGCTAGAGTTCATAATTGGAAAGCGCCTAATAATTCGTATTTTCACCTTACATTCGGTTTCTTTCTTTTTATTTGGAGGAAAACTGACTTATTTCAACCCGATCTGTTATTATATTGTAACGTAACTTGTGTTCAATAAAAAAACAAATGGTCTAGTAGGCTGAGACACCTCAAAAACGTACGTTGGTGATTAACTTCGTTTCCTCCAACTTTCTAATTTGATTTTGAATACATTCTTTAGTTGGGGGATTCCCCGAATTACAATTAACGGCACCGTTTTACGATTTATTGTAAGGGCCGTAATCAGTGCGAAACTCGCATTAATTCGCAATTGTTCCGCGCCGTTCACCTCGTCCCCGGATTTTACCGGTGCGCGCTCCAGTCGAGCCGGAGAGTGAATGAAGAAGAAAGCACCGGCCGGTGGTAGGTAAATGGTTCTAAAAATGACGATCGGAAGCCCCACAAACGTAACAGTACCATCGAGTTCGGTTCTTGTAGCGTAGCGGGACGGAACAGCGTGCGTCTCGACTCAGTTCCTCTACGAGAAGTCGCGGCGGTGGTACTTCCGTTTCGGATGTTTACAGGCGAACCTCCTGCATAACATGCGCCGATTTTTTTTCGAAATCAATTCGTTTAATTGTGCGCGCGGATTTTGTGTGTACGAAATGTGTGGCGAACGATTTGGGATAATTGTTCTTCTCGTAGTATTATTTATACAAACGGTAAGTCTTTAATTCATTTCACGCATATATACCGAGAGTTTCATGGTAACTTGAGACAGCACGAAATGGCTACACTAAAAACGAAAGATGTAAATCAATGCTTGCTAATTCTCGCTTGTCTCGCTATACTTTCTAGGCAGGTAGTTAGTGGTGAATTTAAGACAAATGCAAAGAATTGCGTGTACGTTTCCAGCTCACAATGAAACATTTGGTATGTGTTTAATGTAAACAACCGTACTACTAAAGAGTAAAAGTCGAAGATTTTAGTTTTTGATCATCTGGTATATTCGTTGCCCTGAAATTTTTTCTCACTTGTATACCGTTGAAAATCCTTTATCATCGAGTAATTAGAACGTCAATCAGTGATTATTATGTACGGTATTACTGTATTTTATTAAAGCATATCAAAGTTATTAAATTACACGTAACTACAAGGTGAACGCCGCGATGATTATAACTTGGTAATTTATTATCATTCGTTTATTAGGTAAGAACAGTAGGCCGTGGATAGGTAATTATCGCGGGCAGTTCGTGATGGGTTTTAAGTACGATGGGTGCTTCGAATATGCCTGGTGAAAGGCAATTGCAGAGTGTCCGACGTTTGATTTATGGTTAAGGGGAGAGAACTTTATGTCGACACAAAATAATAAATTATTCGATGTCAAGGAATCGAGATGTAAGTAAGTAAGTCTTTTTAATTGAGTGCGAAAATAATAGCACGAGATGAAAAGAATAGGTTTACTCACGTGTTATACTAGGGTCAAGCTGAATTTATTGAGAATAAAAAGCACGGTTAATATTTTCCGGGTTTTATTTTAAATATGCAGTGATACACTTGGCCATTCTTTCTTTCCATTATTCAAAAGCTCCCAACCAATCGTCTTGCAGAATAGCTTCAAAATAAGCGTGAGCTACGGCATCAGTCTCTTCTTCTGACGAAAAGCTTCTATGCCGCAAATTTCTTTTAAGCCCAAAAAATAGCCAAAAGTCACACATTGCTAAATCAGGTGAATACGGCGGATGTTCTATTAGTTTTATATTTTTTTCAGCCGAAAACTGGAGAGTTTAAAGCTGTCGTATAGGGCGATGCATTGTCATGGTGGAGTATAATTCCCTTGCCTGGAACTCTACTGAACACTTCAGGCAAACATTTTTCGTGTACCATTTAGCTGTAACTGTCTTTCGTCTATCTAGCTTAATTGCCTTTACTAGGCCCGTACTTCTGAAGAATCCTGCATACATAACTTTTTTCATAGCTCGCTGCTTCTTGGTCCTTGTTGGAGTTTCCTCATCTTAGTGAATCCATACACGACTCTCTTGGCGGGTAGGTACGTCGAAAAAGGGAATGTAAGTTTCGTCACCTGTCACTATTTTGGAAAAACTTTGGTGTCCGCCATTATTTCAGAAATTTAATGTTTCATGGCAAATTCTTACACGCTCTGCATTTTGGAAGTCAGAAAGGTGATGCGGCACAAAACGACTCAACACTTCTTTTAAATGCAGGTGATCGTGTATGATTGTTCTAACAGCTGAGGATCCAATCTTGAGTTGATGCTCTATTACTGCATTAGTGGATTTATTGTCCTCTTCAATTAATTTTTTTAACAGCAGCAATGTTTTTGTCGGTAACAGCCGTAGGAGGACGCCCTGCTCCTTTTTGATGCTGAACAGAGGTCCTTTCGCGTTCAAATTCCTTATACCATCGGTAAATTGTAGCCAAGGAAGGTGCTTGTTCACTAAAAGCCGAATCTAAACTCTTTTTGCACTCATAAGCGCTTAAAACCTTTTTTAAAATCATAATAAATCATGATTCGAAAATGGCCACGTGCTAAAGTTTGTAAATCTTTTTTTTAAACCGAAACATGTCATCTACTATATAGAATTTGAGATAAACATAAGCCAAAAACTAGGGAAGTCCTTCTGGTCAATCCCTATCAAAATTTTGATCTCCAAATATGTACAGAGCGTTCATAAATGATTGAAATTTGGCGCGCAGTCGAGTTGGTAATTTCCTTCTCATAGCGTTGGTACTTCTACCGCGCATGAAACGTTTGACCCAGTGATGCCAATTTAGTAGTTTTGGTTGAAATTTCAGCTGAGTTTTGGTGAATTTAGATATGTCAAAAATTTCATGATTTCATAATCGGTTCTTTGGAAAAATGAACTGTATATGCACCGAAACGAATAGGATGACCCAAGAGGGGCAAACTAAATGGAAATTATTTATAATCATTAGAAGTTGATGTTCGTTTAAACAACGGTGAGTGAAAGGTTTAAAAGAGAAGGTAGATTGAACGTAAAAATCGTTTCAAAATTAAAAAAATGGCTGAAAATGAAACGAAAATTAATTTTAATGAAATCGTTCTCCTACTCTATCACAGATGCCGCTGCTTCTCGTTTACCATAACCAGAAAACTTTCAAAATAAAATGCTGAGTGAAAAAGAAATGGAAAACGGAACAGATATGAATTATGGAGAATTATTTGCATTCTTGTTCGACGCTATTTTGTTACCATGCTCGTAAAAAATTTAAGACAAGAGAAAATTAATTATCTTGATGCTGTACTTTCTCTGCCTCTTACCAGATGTCGCTGCTTATTCATTCATTATAGGAAGTGATCAAATGAAAAATGAATTAGGGTTGAGGATGCAACTAAACACGCAAGTGTGCACTTAGTTCATCCATCGAACGTTGCTTCAGTCACTTTGACGTTTCTACTAAGCAAGAAAACCGTTCTATTTAAAAAAAACTAAAGCAAATGCATAAAATGATCACTGCCTGTTGCATCAAGACACTCTTGAACTTATGAGTAACTGAGTGAATATCGTTAAACATTTCCGGCGTATGTCATTTATGTCAGAAGTGACTGACAGTTGTTATTAATTTAACGAATAGATTGAATTGCGACATCCTGCGATCACTTTTTGACACAACATTGTATAGGAAATGACAAATTGCTGCCAGTTTGCTGGCGACGCTATTTTGTTACCGTGCTCGTAAAAAATTTAAGAAAAAAGAGAAAATTAATTATTTTGATGCTGTACTTTCTCTGCCTCTTAACAGATGTCGCTGCTCATTCATTCCTATTCATTCATTACAAGAAGTGATCAAATGAAAAATGAATTAGGGTTGACGATGCAACTAAACACGCATGTGTGCATTTAGTTCATCCATCGAACGTTGCTTCAGTCACTTTGACGTTTCTACTAAGCAAGAAAACCGTTCTATTTAAAAAAAAACTAAAGCAAATACATAAAATGATCACTGCCTGTTGCATCAAGACACTTTTGAACTTATGAGTAACTGAGTGAGTAACGTTAAACATTTCCGGCGTATGTCATTTATGTCAGAAGTGACTGACAAATTGCTGCCAGTTTGCTGGCGACGCTATTTTGCTACCGTGCTCGTAAAAAATTGAAGAAAAAAGAGAAAATTAATTATTTTGATGCTGTACTTTCTCTGCCTCTTAACAGATGTCGCTGCTCATTCATTCCTATTCATTCATTACAAGAAGTGATCAAATGAAAAATGAATTAGGGTTGAGGATGCAACTAAACACGCATGCGTGCACTTAGTTCATCCATCGAACGTTGCTTCAGTCACTTTGACGTTTCTACTAAGCAAGAAAACCGTTTTATTAAAATAAATGCATAAAATGACCAGTGCCTGTTGCATCAAGACACTCTTGAACTTATGAGTAACTGAGTGAGTAGCGTTAAACATTTCCGGCGTCACAAGTGACTGACAGTTGCTATTAATTTAACGAATAGTTTGAATTGCGACATCCTGCGATCACTTTTTGACACAACATTGTAAAGGAAATAACAAATAGCAGCCAGTTTGCTACTTAATAAAAAAATGATCGCAGGATATCGCGATTCAAACTATCCATTAGTGTTACATCACAATTGCGAAAAACCTTGGACAGGTCGGTTTGGTTTGCATTGGAAGTCTCGAGCTACGCTTCTGCTGACGAAAACCCAAATAGGATCCGAAACAGCTGTATGGAGGATGCAATCAAAATCGATTTGCAACAAAATTTTTAAAACTATCCAAAACATTCATTTAAATTCCAACGCCTACCCTAATTCATTTTTATATTGATCGCTGGTTATCTTTCTTTACTGCAATCTATAATTTGACAAACTTAAAAGAAAAAAATTCTGAAATGACGATGACGTGGCGGAAAAGTTGGAATTAATTTTAGTTTGGAACTTCAGGGATACATATACAGGGTGACACGCTTAAACAGGGCATTCCATTAAGGAAAATCATGCCTCCACGATTTTAGGGAACAACTTGTATATGACAGAAATGAAAAAATCGTTTAATAGGTGGCGTTGCTAATTATTACGAACAAGTGCAAAATTCGAAACTTCTCGTTACTAAACGACGAAGAGAAAAGATATAAAATAAGAACTTTCAACTGAAATTCCTGAACCAAGAAAAGGAAAATAAAAATAACTCCAGGAAAATAATTCTTAAGGAGAAAGCGTTCACTATCAAAAAAATTAAAACCTTCACTGTGTAACAGATGGCGCTTTATTGAAAATTATAATACTTTTTTATTGACTGGTCAACTTGTTTGATTTATCTCACTGTTCCATGACCGCAATATTTTCGTCTAATTTTAGCTTTCATTTTTGGAGGGGCGTAGCTCTTTAACGTGGTGTTTTCGGGCATACCTTCATCGGATGTATTTTCTTATTTCGAGGTCCTAAATTCGGATTTTAAGCCTGAAACACCTGTATATCATCGACGGTGAATTTAATTTAACGTGCTGTGATATTGAAGAAACAAAACACTGATTTAGAACTGATTTGGAAAAGAAATAGTCCCGATATTTGCTTTTCCTTTTATTTCATTTTAATTACAACAGAACAACGGATTAGGAGGCGACATCGCGCGGCCATTTGTTGACCTAACGTTGTAAGATTACAGTTACGTTCTCGAGCTACCTTTCTGCCGATGAGACTCCAAATAGGGCTGAAGCAGCTGTCAAAACAAATTTGTAACGAATTTTTAAATATTTAAATAATTCAGAACATTGTTTCGTCGTTATTTTTAGCCAAATTGCAGATAAACGAGCAACATATGCATTTCTTTTTATTGCAAATTGAAAATTATCTCCAAAATTGTTTAAATGTCTTAGAGCATGCAGAAAACAACTTTAATTTCTGTGTAATATCGACTGCTACTAACAGTACGTAAGCTTATATCTGGTAAAAATCCTCTTTTAAATAAAAACAAATAAATTCATGAATGTCGTTGAAATGAAGAAAAGATTGGACATTTGTACCCAAATTTCTATCGGTCGATGGCCGAATAATTAAGTAATTAAGGCCACTGGGCTGTTCCACAGTAACCATTACTTTCAAATATAATTGGAGTGATGTGATTTTTGCTGCTCCTCTTTATAATACAACTTTCGCACGCCATGATCGAATTTAAAGGTAAAAGATAAACAAAAAGGATAAAAACAAACATAAATAAATGTGATAGGAAATTAAGCTAACAATTAAAAACTAGTCCAATTATCCGAGAAGCTGTGTTTTCCGAACAGTTAGTTAGTCTTTCATTTTTCTTCAGCTGAACGCATCGCTGGCCTGGGAAGAACGAGTAATGACTAGTTATATCAAATTTTAATAATAACTGGAATTAACGTTGTACTGTTACAAATTTGTCGGCACACCACGGTTGTAAACGTTTCCAAATTTGCTCTTATACAGGGAGTGATCTGCCGATTGAGTGTGAGTTGTATCGATCTTTATCGGGCGTTAAAGAATAGTTAAATGCTTGTATCTAACACCGAAGTCGTAATGTTCACTGGATTTATGTATGTGATCGACAGTTAAAAGAGAACTAAAGGCCACTTATTCTGTAAGTCATAACGACATCGTTACAAGGAATCAGTTTCTTCCAAAACCATAAAGCAACTTTAATTTTCCGCATTCCCCCTTCAAGTAGATCTTAAAATTCAATAATAAAAAAAAAATATTTGTAAATAGTTTTGAAAGCATTACAAGCACGTGCGCTTGACACACTTCAAATCAAGCAGCGAAACCAGCAATGTAATTGCAGGACGTTTAATCGAGCAAGTACAGGATGTTGGTTAAATCTAGTGCATTAGGCCAGCTCCGCATTTTTACCGGGTGTTCCCCCTAAGGCAGTCGTTCGTCCGTATGCAAATCTTGCAGGAAATGGAGCGATGCATCTTTTATCTAGGCGGCGGAAGGAATTCAGTCGAATAAAACAGAAAAGCAGCACAATTTGCAAACGAAGGCCGAAAACAAAATCATGATTTATGATTATGACCCACAACTGCCTGACCCCCCAAAGCAAGATCAAGATATAATAAAGACGATGTGCAACGGCAAAAAAAAAATTAATCACTCATCGACAAACAATGCCGTTCGTTTACACACACACACTATTCAGGTCGAAGATAAAGCCCGCGCAACAAAGGACGTTATTTAAAAACGTGGCATACCTAACTGTCGCGCTATCATACGTTCATCTATAAATAATATGGATTTTTAGTTCGCTCTCCGAGGCAAGCGGACAACCATCAATTCCAGTTATTAATGTGAAGTAACAGTTATTATCGTAAGTAATGACAGACGATGCTTTATCTGGTACGAAAAATGCGCGCGCCTTTATGACTGACTGACTGACTGAAGATTTGTATTGGTTTTAACAGTAAATACGTTGGCGTGAGCTTCAATGCCCCTTGATAATTACTGCCCGCATAGAAGAGGAAATGAGGTAATGAGTGTGCTCCTGCATCAATATCTAGCAAACCCTCACTAAGGCCGGCCGCACATTGAGCCGCCTGCTTTGTGAAAGGAACATAGTTTTCCTTGACCTGTATCTAAACGTACATGTAGGTTTTAAATTATTTGCTGCATATGCATATATCTTTTGGAAATACACTCGTGATCCGAAAACAAAAGAAGATCGACGTTTCTTCAAGTGTAAGAAAGTTAAAAAGCACAAATTCGACATAAAGACAAACAAATGAAAGCGAAACAAACGACACGGGAATATGAAGAATAAGGAGCGATCGATCCAAAAGCAAAAGAAGATCGACGATTCTCCAACGAATTGTAAGAAAACTGAACAAAACCTAAATTCGACAAAAAGAAAAAACGAAACAAGCGACGTAGAAACGTAAAAATAAGAATAAGTCGTGCACGAAGTGCAAGAAAATTAGAGAAAATCCAAATTCGACAGAGGAAAACAAAAGAAAACGTAATAAACGGCGTGGAAATATAAGAGAATTTCGTGATCCGAAAACAAGAGAAGATCGACGTTTCTTCAACCAAGCGTAAAAAAAATAAATTTGCCAAAGAAAAACAAAAGAAATGTGAAAAACGAGGTGATCCAAAAAACAAAAGAAGATCGACGACTCTCGAACGAAGCCTAAGAAAGTTAAAAAGCACAAATTCGACATAAAGACAAACAAAAGAAAGCGAAACAAACGACACGGGAATATGAAGAATAATGGGTGATCGATCCAAAAACAAAAGAAGGTCGACGATCCTCCAACGAATTGCAAGAAAATTGAACAAAACCTAAATTCGACAAAAAGAAAAAAACAAAGGAAAACGAACAAGCGACGTAGAAACGTAAAGAGAAGAATAAGTCGTGCACGAAGTGCAAGAAAATTACAGAAAATCCAAATTCGACAGAGGAAAACAAAAGAAAACGTAATAAACGGCGTGGAAATATAAGAGAATTTCGTGATCCGAAAACAAAAGAAGATCGACGTTTCTTGAACGAAGCGTAAAGAAAAACGAATTTGCCAAAGAAAAACAAAAGAAATACGAAAAACGAGGTGATCCAAAAAACAAAAGAAGATCGACGATTCTCGGACGAAGCGTAAAAAAATTAAAAAGCACAAATTCGACATAAAGACAAACAAAAGAAAGCGAAACAAACGACACGGGAATATGAAGAATAAGGAGCGATCGACCCAAAAGCAAAAGAAGATCGACGATTCTCCGACGAATTGTAAGAAAATTGAACAAACCTAAATTCGACAAAAAGAAAAAAACAAAGGAAAAAGAAACAAGCGACGCAGAAACGTAAAGATAAGAATAAGTCGTGCACGAAGTGCAAGAAAATTAAAGACAATCCAAATTCGACAGAGGAAAACAAAAGAAAACGTAATAAACGGCGTCGACGTTTCTTGAACGAAGCGTAAAAAGAAAACAAATTTGCCAAAGAAAAACAAAAGAAATATGAAAAATGAGGTGATCCAAAAACAAAAGAAGATCGACGACTCTCGGCCGAAGCGTAAGAAAGTTAAAAACCACAAATTCGACACAGAGAAACAAAAGAAAGAGAAACAAACGACACGGGAATATGAAGAACAATGGATAATCGATCTAAAAACAAAAGAAGGTCGACGATTCTCCGACAAATTGTAAAAAAACTGAACAAAACCTAAATTCGACTCAAAAAAAAAACAAAGGAAACGAAACAAGCGGCATATAAACGTGAAGAGAAGAATAAGGTTAACGAAAAACAAAAGTAGATCGGCGCTTCTCTAATGAAATGTAAAAAAACTTAACAAAAACCGAAAAAATCTAGGAAAAAAGAAGACGATTCTAAAGCGAAGCGCAACAATTTTTTTTTAACCAAATTCCAACAAAAAGAAACAAAAGAAAACGAATCAAATGGCATGGAAGTATGAAGAATATCTAAAAACAAAAGAATGAGTCTCCAACGAACAGTAAGAAAATTTAAAACCCAAATTCGGTAAAAAGAAATAAAAATACAGTACAAATCAGAATCATAAAAAGTTAGGTTATCCAAAAACAAAAGAAAATCGACGATTTTCTAACGAAGTATGTGTAAGAAAGTTAGAAAGCACAAATTCAACAAAGAGAAAGAAAAGAAAGCGAAACAAATGGCATAGGAATATCTGGAACGAATTCTAACAAAATTAAGACACCTAAATTCGATAAAGAAAAGCAAAAGAAAACGGAACAAAAGAAAGCGAATCAAACAACATAAGAATATGAAGAATAAGGTGACCTATAAACAAAAGAAGATGAACGATTCTCCAACAAACTGTAAGGAAGTTAAAAAAAACAAATTCGAGTAAAAGAAACAGAAGAAAGCAAAACGTGGAAACGTAAAATATATCCAAAAACAAAAGAAGATCGGCGTTCCTACAACGAAATATAAGAAAATTAAAAAAAAACAATCGACAAAGCAAGACAAAAAAAAATTTAAACACCAAACTCGACAAAGAAAAACAAAAAAAGCAAAACGAACGACAAATACAACGATTTGAAAACAAAAGAAGATCGACGATTCTCTAACAAAAATTGAAAGAAAGAACTAAAATTAACAAAGGAAAACAAAAGAAAGCAAAAGAAAAGACGAATAAAGTTTTCCAAGAGCAAAAGAAGATCGACGATTTTCTAACGAAGCGTAAGGAAAATTAAAAAGAAACCAAAATCGTCAAATAAAAACGAAAGGAAGCAAAACATGTGACGAATAAGGTTATCCAAAAACAAAAGAAGATCGACGATTTTCTATCGAAGCGCGAGAAAATTTGAAAACCCCAAAATCGATAAAGAAAAACAATAGACGAATATCTTAATACAGGAATAGTTTCCCTATGCTGCATTATGCTATCCTGTACAGCATTCAATGTGCGGTCGGCCTTAGACGCCGCCCTACTTTCGGTCCAATTTATTTATGAACCGTTGATATTTAGGGTCCATTTAGTTTTGGGCTTTGCTTAATAAACACTAGGTAAAGGTATCTTTCCTAATTTTCAAAATGTTTCATCCACAAGTCAAAGCGATATTTCAGAAGTGGTACAGAACAATAGCTTTCAAATTTTGAAAATTCTACAACCCTTATCACCGGAGTAAAGAAGAAAAGAAATTGCGAGACGACTTGAACGAGAAATGTCTGGCCATTTCTGGAAAGATTGGTTTTCAGAATCCCAAAAAAAGTAAACTAATAGAAAAATGGAGAAAGTCAACACAACAGGTGACAGAACTGAGGGAAGAAATGAAAGTAAAGCAAATTGAATGTTCCATTAAAACAGGCAATAGAACAAGAGGACGATTGAAAGTTGTGACCAGCAAGTCGATGATAAAATTCATGTTAATCAAAAGTGAGAATTTTCAGAATTGCCAAATTGAAAGCAAAAATGCCAGAAGACTTGAACGAGGAAAATCTAGACATTTCTGGAAAGAAGAAGACGACTAACACAATTGCAAACATACAGGAAATTAGAGAAAGCCAACCCAAGAAATGAGAGAAATTAAGTAAATCCAATGGATATTCTAACTAGAAAACAGGAATAAGGTAAGAGAACAAATTTCTAGTCAGCAAACCGATGATAAATGACGACCATAAAGACCACCCATATTGATGACAAAACAGAAGAATTAAAAATTCAGTTTAATGGAGAAAGTTGATGACAGAAATGAAATTTTGAGACAACAACAAGAATTTATGACCAAATTGAAAAATTGGCTCCGACATGCAAGTCTTCGAATTAGAAATTGAAACCACCTAAATTTGAAGGACATCTTCTTCTGGCTTCCGGTTGTACCGCGTCACAATTCCTCTTCCTTGCCGACGTTTCGTCCTTTGCTTCGAGCCTCGAAGCAGCGACACCAAAAATAACATCAGCAGCGACAAAAAGAACAACCCTAAGGTAATCCTTCTGTAAAAAAGGAGGAAATGTCCATAAGGAAGAGAACACAGTACAACCAGAAACCTGGAAAAGACGGAAGCCTTCAAGTTAACCTTTCATCACTACTACCAACCAACGGTTGGAATGATCAGCAGCACAAGGTCGGCGTTTTCGAACAGACTGAAAACAGTTTTGCCTTACACTTGCGGTTTGGTGAAGCAACTCCATTTTGTTCTACCAAAAACACGGACGGTGATAACAAGAGTTTAATATGAACGGAATACGATAGCTTCCTACTTGAATTTGGATCCTTTCCATTAGCCCATCCAAGCAATCAATCAAGATATTAAAAATCAAGAAACTTGACTGATTATAAAAAACTTCTCCAAGTGTAGAGAGGACCATTACCGAAGGTTTTTGGGCAACCAAAAAATCCTTCAGAAGCCTGGTAAAGCGAAAAAAGTGACATTTCAGGAAAGGAGAAAAAGGATCTACTAGTAACATCAAGTAAATAATTCTCTACTTGTTAGGATTGAAACCAGCAGTCATTCATAATTAGAATTTTTTATAATTGGACACCGTCCAGGACCTGAGGGTTGCTGGCAGCGTTCTAGAATAGAACGGAAAGAAAGAGATTATAAAACGAGGACAACAAAATATAAAAGTACGGAACATAAACAACTTGGACTGAAATATTAGGCACAAGCTCAATTTTCAAGTGTCATCGTACCTCATGGTCATGGTCATGATCCCCTAAAGTTGAAGATAATGAACGAGAGTGAAATCATCTGATGGAAGCGAAATCCAATTCGTTTTCCAGAAAATAAGAACTGCCAAGGACTTGGAGGAAACACAAGGAGCTATGTTAGGTGGACTTTTGGGCATCAACAAAATAACACAGAAACGATTACATCACGGAAAGCTTCTCCCAGAGGTTCACTCGGATTAGGAGATTGGTGTATACGTATATCGAGCAGTTCTAAAACCAGGCATTCTTTAAAATTCATTTTAAACACTGGGGTGTCCTTTAAATTTCACCTTCTACTCAACGTGCAAGAAAAGTAAGTAATGACGGAAGCCAAAAAACGTTCGTTTACTTTTGACTTCGGCAATTAACCGCGAAACTAGTTTGCATTCTGCGTCTTTCCGTTCTTTTAACGGTGCTCTCTTTGTTTCAGAACTTGATGACTACAACGCGGGCCCAAGATTACGAAGGTAAGTGACTTGTTCGTGGTCGCGTGCAAACCGTTGCGTAATGCACTTTTGATGTTCGCTCGCAATTTGCGCCGTGCGATAGAATATGGGTTAACCGGCGGCGCAAAAACTCGCGATCACGACCGTTTTTTTTTTTTTTTATCAGTTGGAACTCGTTCCAGTCTCGGACGGTGATGTTGGACACCTGGACTTTAAAATGAAATACCGTATGACTAACGTTACGAGATTATGCGTTTCTTAAGGCAGAGACACAGTTCTTTCGCAGTAAATTTTCGAAAACGCAGTTTTTCAACTTCACGCCAAAATATTGCGACACATACAAGTGAAATAAACTGTATTTTTGTGATCAAGAGATTCCCGCTGGATATTTTTACCCAAAAATAATCTCAGTCTTACCCTCTAGTTATTTTTAAACCAAACCATCTATACATTGCGTTAAAATTTAACGACCAGCTTTAATACAGGCTTGAAGGAGGTAGCTCTTAACCCTCTTTTTTTAATTTCCCCCAAAAATCAAAAAAGAGGTCAGTTGGATTGGATTACTACCACCTGCAGATAATCTAAAATCTAAAAGGAGATGACTTGTGTTCTATTACTTACTTGAACAGGTGCTTAACACTCTGGAGGAGACAGCTCTTAACCCCTTGCTTTGAATTGCTCTCTAAAGTTTAGCAAGAGATGGCTTGGGTTGGGTACTTTGCATTGTGCAGATGTTTAAAGCTTGGAGGAGGTAGTTCGTAACCCCTCAATCTTCAAGTTTCCTCCAAATTCGGAAAAGAGATGAGCTGGGTTGGGTTACTATCGTTGTGCAACTATTTAAAGCCTTAGAGAAGATGTTCTTAACCCCTCGTTCTTTAATTGACCTTGAAATATTAGGTTTCGCAGATGTTTAGCAGCCTGGAAGAGGTAGTTCTTAATCCTTCGAGCTTTAATTGCGCCCCAAACTTAAAAAAAAAGGTGGATGAGGTTGAACGAGGGGTATTCTCCAAATACTCTCGAAAATCTAAAAGAATAGAGTTGGGCTGGGATACTTCCATCATTCAGGTGTTTAACAGCTTGGAAGAGGTATCTCTTAACATCTCAGTGTTTAGTTGCCCTCCAAAATCGAAAAATATATACGTAAGTTGAGTTGGGTTACTTCCCCGTGCAAATGTTTAACAGCCCGGAGGAGTTAGTTCTTAACCTTTCATTTTTTAAATGCCCCCAAACTCTCTGAACAGAGATGAGTTCCACTGTGCAGGTGCTTAATAGCTTGGAGGAGATTGTTCTAACCCTTCGTTTTTAATTTCCCCCTAAAGAGGTATTGAGTGGGTTTGCTTCCACTGTGCAGACATTTAGCAGCTCTTAATCAGCCGTTCTTCAAATAATCTCCAAAATCAGAAGACAGATTAATTGGGTTGGGTTACTACCAAAGGTCAGATGTTCAACTGCTTGGAGGAGGTAATTCTTAACCTCTCGTTCTTTATTGATCTTCAAATACCAGGAAGAGCTAAGTTAAGTTGGGTTGCTTCAACTGCACAGATGTTTAACAGCTTGGAGCTCTTAGCTCCTCGTCCTTTAATTGTCTTCCAAGGATATGGATTATGTCCAAATCTATGAAAACTAAGTGTGTATGGTTGGGTGCTTCCACTACGCAGATGTTCAACAGCTTAGGGGTGGTAGCTCTTAGCTCCCCATTCTTTAATTATCTTCCAAGGCTTAGGCTTTACCCAAATGTGTTTTCAGGTCGTAGCAGAAAATAGTATCTAGTTTGAAAACCTCTGATCGTCGGCTGACCCCATTTTATCCCACAATGAGCAGAAAAACCTCCAAAAATTCCCCAATTCGACAACATCGCTTTCAATCTGATTTTGTGACGCGCGAAATTTGAAATTGGTACCTAACAGTTTTTTTTTATAGTTGCAGAAATACAGTGCACGTTCGCCAGCAGCAACAGCATGAGCACCCGCGATTCCATAGTGGCAACCCTGAGGAAACCTGACGGATTCAAGGGGAATCCCCTATTCGCCGACGAACGAGATGTAGATCCGGAAGTGGATAAGGCCTGTCAAATCAAGCGAAACTTCAGCGATCCATCTGGACTTAGGTACAACCTCAGGATATCAGATTTTAGTAGATGCGGCGTCCTGAAGAGAAATGTAAGCGTCACAAAGACAATCGCAAGACCAGTTTCCACTTTGAAACATTCTAGGGTTTCGTTCACGTACGAATTTGGTTCCCCCAATTCCCCGGAGTGGTCATGCAATCCGACCAAGAACTGATAATCATGTGTAAACCCCCCGAGCCGACCATAATTGAAAACAAAGCCGCCGGATTCGCCGGAAGTTTTCCGCACGGCGCGCGCGTTTCCGGCGTCGTCGAAGAAACCCCCGGCCGATTGGAGTATGAGGTCGCCTTATACAAGGAGGCGCCCGCCATGCGCATCAATAATACAGGCGGCAGCGAACTCCCCGTTGACCAAGCCGTACCCATCGGCACCAAACTTCAATTGAGAGCTCGCATAAGCCCGGATTCCGCTTGGAAGTACGTCAAACTGATGGAGGTCACAGTCAGTCCGGATCCGGATGACCCACATATGACCGGAAGTGTAGCACTCGTTAAAGAGGGGTAAGATTTGAAACTTGAAACCCGATCCAAGTCTGTCTTCCCAGTCTTCCTTATTCTTTCTGAACGAGGTCTCCAGTTTATTATTGTTTTGGAAATTCTCTGCATGTGGCCGCATCCCCATAATTGTTTCCGTATGAAATAGTATTTTTTTGTTAGTTGTAGAAATAGGGATTTCGCTTCGATAATCCCTCATCAGCCCGCACGTTACCGCGAACGTCACAACGAAGTTTTCCTGGATTTCGAAGCGTTCCTCCTCAGCACGATGAAGGAAAGATCGACGCTCTGGATTCACTCCCAAATCAAAGCGTGCATGGACGCCAGCGACTGCCAACCGGATTTCTGCCTGGATCTCTTCGAACCGTCGGGACACGGACGTAGAAGACGTCGCCGCCATTTAGATGACGCCATCCGGATAGTCGACGCCCCCCATTCGCAGCCCCTCACGAAAGAAAATAACGATACCACGCAGTACACCAAGTTTAAAGGAAACATCGAGTACACGGTCCTCATGCCCGGCGAGTTTTACCACAAGTCGGCAATCCTCGAGAGTTCCTGTAGTACGTTCCTGGTGATCGCCACTATCTTGGGGTGTTTGCTTTTTATGAGCGCGTTTACCATGTGCTGGCTGGCATCGCGACTACATTCTGCTTTAGTCGGGGCGAATAAAAACATCGATCAGTTAGTGAGGGATTCCAGGCATTATTCTGATTCGGGCTACACCGGAAGGGCCACGACACAATGACACATTCCTTAACCCAACCCAATCCAAACCCAACAAAATGTCAACTTCCTGAAGGACTAAAGTTTATTCCCTCAAACGACAAAAGAAATTATGCATGGGAAGCACTACTGATGTTATTTATTAATTTATTTATTTAGATTAGAGTTAAGAAACGTAGCTCCGACGCGAAGCTAATTAGTGATGAGTTCGGAGCTGCGTTTTTCCAATTTAATTCGATAAGTGGAGAGAGATGCTTTAATTTCGCACCGAAAACTCACTCTTGAGAAAAAAAAAGTGTAAAATTAAAGCCTTTTCGTTACAGCCTGTAAATAAATGTTTATGTTCGGTGCTACCATTAGTGTTAACTAGTTTTAGTTTTAGATGAAGCGTGGTAGGTGTTTCAATTGATGGTGA
This sequence comes from Serrognathus titanus, assembly GCA_039766575.1. Lineage (NCBI taxonomy): Eukaryota > Metazoa > Arthropoda > Insecta > Coleoptera > Lucanidae > Serrognathus > Serrognathus titanus. The sequence goes on along the minus strand of CM077911.1, from coordinate 15,999,919 downwards.
ACTTTACTAAAAAGTTTTAAAAAAGCAGATTAATTAATTTCCGAAAGAAAAAATAATAAAACAAAATTAAGTCTATGTGAATCACATGATGATAACCAATCCAGTGGCGCCAAACAAATACGTCGTGAATAAATGACAGGACCGGCTTTACTCTTTTAGGCGATCTGGCAATTCGACAGCCTTTTTTGGAACATCCTGCATGTAACAATATTTAAGAGCCCCTAAACTTTGTTTTCGATATTCTCACGCCGGCCCTAGCAATTAATGGCTTTTACATATTACAAAAGGACTGCTAAACAGAAGGGAAGACATAAACCATAGATTTTTATGTTTGCAACGAACTATTCATTTTATTACAAGTACCTATAAATCACATCGTAAACAACGCCTTTGAAAACCAGACAAAACGGTTAAAAAAATAAAATAAAATCTAGACTTAGGACTAGCAACAACAATAAAACGACCAAAATTTTTCTAAAACATTTGCAACAAAACAAACCCGCTCCTCCACGAAGGGGGAGCGTTTCTTTTTCTTACTAAAGATAAAATTTTATTTAACGCCTTGGGACACTTTGTACTTCATTAACTAAACGTGTCGTAATTAGTACACAAAGACGGAGATTACCGACGAAAGATTCGACGAATAAAAAGAAGCAAAAAAATTCGTACAATTCAAGCGCTTGTAAAACACACGTGAAAAGCATTTAATTAAAACTTTTGAGTGCCACGAAGTCATCCTTCTTACAAAACGAGTAGAAATGATAGAAAGTCACGTGAGCACTCGAAGAGTATCTCCATCCTGTGTTATTACATGAAGTTAAAACAAGACGAGAATACTCTGAGAGTGCTGTAGAACGGTGATATGTTTGAAAGTCACGTCGGCTCGTCCATATTAGGGCAAAAGGGCACGTGATTTTCAATTTTGCTATTACACAACAGAGAAAACTTCGTGGAGATAATTCCTGCAACCTCCTGCAAAACCGCCATCTACACTAAGATGACTACAGTAGAAAAGTAGGAAAAACTGACTAGCGATACCTGAAGCCTACGCATGACACATCGATTTTGCACTATTTATTTCTCGACGTTTCGATCCGTCACTATAAATGCCACCTTCAGTCTCTCTTTTGTGAAACACGCAACATCCGCGCATTCATTCCGCAATCGTACACCAGCGGATCAATCAGAAGCGAAAACAATTGAGATCCTGTTAGATTATTACTAAAAAAAAAAAAAGAGAAGTCTCGTTCATCCAACATTCTCACAAACGAACGCTCACTTAAAAATAATGAATCAACAATGTGAGGGAGTGAGAGGGGTATTTTAAGCAAGAATGAGACAGAATAACTTACAGCTTAATTTACATCAGATTACAGCTTTATGATGTACAGCCACAACCAAAGGTAATGTCATAGATAGATTCTACAATGAAATATCATCTTACAATCACATAGCCACGTTTGGCTGAATCCACTTCCAATAGACATGGTACTTAGGGTTCGATTCCCTCCTCCTTATGAGTTCGTACCGGCGCTTCCTGCACTGAGAAAGAAATTACAATAGTAAGTCGGTTCCAGTAGCCAATTATAAACACGTTGGCTTATCTTAAAAAAAAAACTGGGACAATAAAAGCTATACTTCACTGCAGTCTCTTTCCCTTTTTCTTAACTTCAAATTCCATTTTAAAGTTTTTAGATAAGACGTTATACCCAATAGCTTAGCTTGCTTTGTAGTTGTAGATTCATGTACGCCAAGTGACAACTACACGTCTTGATAACTCGACTTGCTTTTGTCACTTTGCTCTAACTGTAGGTTTGTTCCGACAGTACTTCCTGACTAGTCCGGTACTGTCAAAAGCAAACATTCAATCAAATTTGCACGCTTGATGGCGCTGTTAATCTCAATCAATATTTTGGTGGGGAAATGATTTTGAACTAATCAGAAACTGCTGTGGAAACAAAATGAATGCCCTAATCTCAATCATTCACACACAAAAAATAAAAGAAAATACAATCCTCTGCTCAATAGTCACTTAAATTTTTTTTTCGTTTTGAAAATTTTAACACTGAGGTAGTCAGCACTTGCAAAACGCGGAATGAAACGGAGCAATCCTGTAAAGCGTCTATTGACCGCCGTCGCCATTCATGATCTTGAGGAGCTCCAGCTCCTTCTTTTCCTTCTTCTTATTCCTGGTCTCGTACTCCAAGCGATTCCTGATTATTCTCTCGACTATCTTCTCTGTTGTCATGGTGTTTCCCGAATCAACTTTCAAAAATTTCCCCAATCTTTTGGGCAGAGCGAACGGGTCTTCCCCGCCTTCGTCCTCCATCACCGGCGTGTTCCCGTGAATCACTATGTCGACCTTGAAGTGATCCATGAGGTCCTTGCTCACCTTATAAGGCGCGCCTATGACTACTTCAGACACGTACTTGCACGCCAGCACGCTCAGAACTCTCTCGTGCAGATTCATGATGGGGTAATTCGAACCTTTGTAACGGTTTACCACGGGGTCCGTGTGAAGGCCGACGATTAGGTAATCACCGTGTTGTCTGGCCTTGCCCAGGAAGTCCAGGTGACCCACGTGGAACAAATCAAAGGCGCCGGCTACGTAGACGACCTTGTCCGTGGGTGCGGGGGGTTTCCCATCGGAAAACTGAATTATTTTCTGAGTGGTGGGCAGGAATTGAGAACAGCCCGTGTAAGGAGAGCGGGCAGTTGAGTCTTGGCCCATCGTCGATGAGTGTTCTTTGGCTACGTCATATTCGAACTGGCCTTGTCGAAAGTGCTGCCTTGTCAAGAGTAACATACGGCCGACGAGGTCCGTCGTTGAAACACCCGCAGTTCTTTGTACTTCCCTAAGAGAGAAAAAAAAATAGTTGTTTTTTATTGAGTAGGCAATACATGAATTACAATAATTAGCAACGACTCATCATAAATTAAGAACAAGACTCAAAGTTGTACATTTAATTTAAAAGTTAAAGTTGATAACTTCTCCAGGGAAAGAAGAAGAAGAAGATATCAACGTCGACTTTTAAAAATTTCTACCTAGATACATTTTAAATATTAAAAAAATTACAAATATTCTAAGATAATTCATTTAAATAATGTTCTGTCCTCGTATTTTGAAAAAATTCATCTCAGAGACAAAACAAGTTTTATCTATCTCTCTGCAACAGCCGGAAGTGAAGATAAATGGAACGTCCTTCTGGACCGAAGAGCGACAGACTCGCATAATTTGTTTATCGCACGCGAGAGCAATGCCAGATCCCTATAATTATGACGCAAAACAGAATAACGTGATCAAATCACAACCAATCAAACTCATCCAGCCAATCAATTCGGATTCACTATCTCCTGTTTGTACTACATGATTTTTAAGTCGTTTCTTTTTTACAATTGCCTCCGATTATTCCATTATTAAACGGAATAACGAGATTAAACGCCAAAAAGGGGGAAAAAAACGTATTTCGAAACTACAATAAAATGATCACGTGTTTTTGAAATTACATTTAGCAATTACGATACAATATGTACAGGATGGTTCGTGAATAGACTGCCAAAAAATAAGAGACTTCCCAGAATATGGAAAAATGTTTTAAAAAATCTGCACAGCATTTATAAGTAAATTTACCCGAAGTGCACGTTACGCCCATGGTTAGGTAAGACGAGAGCCAAAAGTTTGCTTCTTTAAAAAGTGCAATAAATAATGGTGATACGCAGAGAAACTAATAAAACACACTTGCACAGGTGATTAAGAATGCATCGTATTAATAACTGTTATGAAATGAATTAAAATCAATGACGTTTTCAAAGGTGTATAAAATTTGTGTTAATAATTCGCATTTTATATTAATAGAATTAGTTTCTCATTAATCGGCACACACAAAACGAAATTATAATAATTAAAAAACCAAATAGGTTACGAATGTACTGATTGTAATGCTTTAAATTCTGATTATCAACATTTCTTTGCTATTGGCAATGTCTGTTATTCAAATATCAGCAACAAACCGAATAAACGACATAAGGAAACTGATTAAAATGTATGCAAGTGAAGCACAACGCATTAATGAGCCGAAATGTTTATGACGAGCACGTTACTTGTGGGAATAAAGTTTATTAACAATAGAATTTAAATTAAAAATTGTTTTCGTGTTATAGTGATTTATTTGTTTACCTATCAAAGCAGGGATTCAAAGTTGTGTACGGAATAATTCACTTCAGGTGATTTGCATGCATTTCTTTCACCTGCTGCTGTTTTTTTAACCAGGGACATAACGTCATTTTTGGGACAATTTTTCATTAACTATTTCTGGATTATATAATATATAAAGGCTGGTTTGCAATAAAAGATTTAAGCCAGGATTAAATTTAAGTCAACTTTAGAATGTGACACACATGTGCTGTACATACGTCACGAAGAATTTTTTCTTTGTCTGTCCAAGAATCATCCTGTATTTATAATTTTTTCCCCATACATATGTATTTGACAATTTTAGTCGACTGTGGCCAGAACATCGATAAAACGAATTAACTGAAGGTCCAATTATTTGCCTTCGTTTTAACTAGTTCAAGGCTAAAACCGGACGATCGATTTTGAAACAATTTATTTCTCAAGGGCGTCGTAAATAAGAAAAGCAGACCATCGGATGGAACGATAAAGATAAAAACACGAAAGACTGTGTAAATTAACGCTCTTGTAGAAATATTTATAAAGTAAGTGATAACAATCAAGGGAAGAGCAAGAAGGAAATAAAAGATGCAAGTCAAATCTTGCAGGAAATATTTATAAAGTAAGTGATAACAATCAAGGGAAGAGCAAGAAGGAAATAAAAGATGCAAGTCAAATCTTGCAGGCAATTAAAATTTTGCGAGCTGTATCCGGTTGTTAACGAAAGGGAAAATAAAAGAAATTAAAGGAAAAAAAGTGCTCTAAAATAAAATAATTTGAAATACACAATGCACTGTTTTTTTTTTTAATAAAAACAGGTTTCAAAACGAATATTATCAGTATGCTATCTTCGTTTATAAAGAGGTCTTTTTAAATCTGGCGGCATCGAAGCTGGCCATGTGAACCGTCATCATGACAACTGTCAATTTGACATTTGAACTTACCATTCCTAACCTTGCTTTCGAGGTTTCGAACTCAACAGTACGATTAAGACGACACAAAAATGTGATCTACAGTAATAAACGAAAAAGGGCACTAAGAATGGGATCGATTGTAACAAACGACAAAAGTTAATAAGAAAATAAGATTTACAACAAATAATCAAAATTGTGGTACGTTCACACTAAGAACCTTGCCAAGGCCAACTTCGACGCCAAATTTAAAAGAACACCCGATATTAGATTTCAACTTGTCAAACTCCATCTTTTTATGACCAGTGATGCGTAAAATAGTAAACAAAAATGAAGCTCTACTCAATTATACAGTACCTCAAAAACCATAAATCTACTTTTTTTTTAATTACTCTTTTATTTTAATTGTTTATACTGTATTAATCTAGAATCTAGACCTTCTAGACCAGTGGTTTCCAAACTTTATGTTTCTACGGCCCCCTTTAAAAAAATCTTATCTTGGCGCCTCCCCTCTTTATTTTGCAAAATAATTAACACAAAGCCTCCCAGTTTGGAAATCGCTGTTCTAGACTAAACTTTTTGACACAGAAAAGGAAAACATCAGGACCATCCGAGAATGATCAGGGAGCAAATGCTGCTCTCTTTGAGCTTTTGTCACTGTTGCAATATCAATGATAGTTTTTCTGTTCAAATAAATCTCCAAAATGTGTAATGTATTATATACAGAGTGTCGCTAAATTACGTGAACATGGCTTAATCACAGATTCCTGGGCTCAAAATAAGACGATTGAACTCAACATATCTACATCCAAAAGTGCTTCGTTAAGCCAGTATACTGCTTCAATATTCTTGAAAAAGAAAAGTTATTTTTCTAATAACAAAAGAACACTTCCACCAATTTGGATGATATTGTAATGTTTTTAGATTTATTTTGATTTGTTTTTAAATGAAACACTTGATGAAACTAATAACTAATTTATTTACACACGACTTAACACTAATTTATTTATAACGGACTAAGACTAATTTATTTTTACAAGCCGAGCAATTACACAGTAAGTAACTCTACGTTGAACTGGCTAAGACTGCCTCTCTGAATTTCGTACGCATATTTATATCGTAGTAGCTTTTCCAGCAGCCTCTGTCTGCAGAACATTCGCGTATCCTCTCGACACTTCCGCAGCGGTCGCCGGCGCAGGCGAGTGCATGATTCACCGTCGCCCGTTCGTCACAATATTTAGTATGAGAATCCAGAGGAAGGAAAGTCACCTTTCCAGATGGTTTTAGTCATTTGAAATGAGCAGCTAGTGTGAAATACAGGGTTACCACAATACAAAATTTGGAATAACTTTTTTTGAGGTTAAGAAAATAGCTATATTTAATAATTTTAGAAAGGAGTATTCATTAGGAAATTTTTTCATGCCTTTGTAGTTCTTGAAGTACTAAAACCATCTGGAAAGGTGACTTGCTTTCCTCTAGGTCCCCATACCAAATATTATCCAAATTGGTTCATGCTTTCTTCTGTTATTAGAAAAATTCCTTTTTTTTTTCGAGAATTTTGAAGCAGAATACTGGCTTAACCAAGCACTTTTGGATATAGAGATATGCTGAGTTCAATCGTCTTATTTTGAGGCCAGGAATCCGTGGTAAGGCATATCCACGTAATTTGGGGACAACCTGAATATGTATTCGATAATACACTGTAATTAAGTCGATTCACTATTTAAATAAATTAAAAATAGATATGTAATAATCGTATTAAACCTGTGTAGAAAACTAATCAATCCAGGAAGTGGTTTGTTTAATCTCCGTATTTGGCAAGTCATTTGAGGTATTTTAGAAAGCAATAGGAATTTCACAAACGAAAAACTCACGACGAGCAACGTTTTAGATTTTTATTTATCTTAACAATGAGTCATCTTTGCCAATTGAAATAAATAGTAGTAATAATTTTACTAATAATAATTCATGGATTTTTGTTATTGCATATCATAACTCATTCAAGTTCTACATCTTTTTAAATATTTGATAGGAAAAAGGAATCATCAATATGCTTTTTTGGAAATTAACTTTTTCACTTGAACATACTCAGGAGGTCAGCCTGTATTATTTTTGGTTTGAATGTTCGTCCTTCTTGTTTCATAACTTTTCATTCATTTTAATTTTGCTGTCATTTCAAAGAATTTTCAATTCTAAAATCACAAAGTACAGGGTGGGCCAAATTCGACTTTAACTTGTAAGTGTATGTGTGCACTGAAGACGACAGCGTAGCTGCCGAAATACGTATCTACGGACACAATCTATTTTGATTTATATTTAAGGATATAAACTTTTTTGATTTATATTTACTTTTTTGATTTGTTATTTCTAAACCACTGTCTTCTTTACTAATATTAAATCTTGAAGTGTTTTATAGAAATTGGCGAAAATTCAGAAGCAGCGATTAATTTTTACCATGAGTGATATCCTGAAAGATGACAATCCTTCAGAGATATATTCTTGAGATTTAAAAACAATTTAATAAATTTTTAGTCATTTAAACTGATAAAAATAAAAAATTATGAATCTCAAAACGGAAATAAAGAATTAGAGGGGACCATAGTTTTGGGAAAAATTGAAAATGATCGACGCCAGTTGGAGCAAACATCTTAACAAGAACGTCTGCAATACGAATTTTAAAGAAATAAAGATTCTGACCTTATTGAATAAGAAAAATGCATCACAACCAGTCCTTGAATTGGTGATGTCAGCTCAAACCATAACAAAAGGGAATCGTTTATGTTTAGTACAAAATGGCCGACAATTTGATATCTTTATGTAATTTTTGCGCAATTTCGATTGCTTTAGTATTTATTCGTTATAACTTCGTTATATTTATTGAAAATAAAGTAATATTTTTTATGGCTCATTGAATCCTCAAAAAATATTTAGCTATCATCATCCACAGCCTCCTTGAATGCTGCAATAACCATCAAAATTTTAATTAAAACATGAAAGCTCCACAACTCAAAAATATTTTGAATAAAATATCAAGTGTTTTATATTTTTGTAAATAGAATTTTATGCTCTTTTCAGAAATGTAAAAATATATAGGGTGTTCCGTATAAAAAATCAAAGTTCTAATTATTATCTCAAATATTGAGCGCTTTGGAAAAAAATAATTTGGAGCAATGAATTCTACATGAAAAAGTGCCTTAAAGAAGTCTTTACAGAAATCAAAAATTTTCATAAACAAAAAAGTTATGAAGGTTTTTGCAAATCGCAGAATTTTGAAAAACGCCCTGTAGCTCCTAAACGGTACAAGATATCGAAACGCGGTCTTTACCATTAATTTTGTCTTAAAAATCGAGCTCCAGGGACCGAGGTCAGTTTTTGTCTAACTCGTCTAAAAATAGTAGTTTCCTATTAAAAGTGTCGAATTTGGCCCATCCTGTACATGAATTAACTGAAAAATAGCAGACCAGTATGCTTTTGTTTTTTTTAAATTTTTTTTACAAAGATCTTGAACGTGATTTAACGTCACAAAGATTATTTTTCTGTGGCTTATTAATGTACAGGGTGGGCCAAATTCGACACTTTTAATAGGAAACTCCTATTTTTAGACGAGTTAGACAAAAACTGACCTCGGTCCCTGGAGCTTGATTTTTAAGACAAAATTAATGGTGAAAACCGCGTTTCGATATCTTGTACCGTTTAGGAGCTACAGGGCGTTTTTCAAAAATCTACGATTTTTAAAAACTTTCATAACTTTTTTGTTTATGAGAATTTTTGATTTCTGTAAAGACTTCTTTAAGGCACTTTTCCATGCAGAATTCATTGCTCTAAATTATTTTTTTCCAAAGTGCTCAATATTTGAGATATTAGCTAGAACTTTGATTTTTTATATGGAACATCCTATATGTTTTTACATTTCTAAAAAGAGCATAAAATTCTATTTACAAAAATATAAAACACTTGATATTTTATTCAAAAGATTTTTGAGTTGTAGAGCTTTTATGTTTTAATTGAAATTTTGATGGTTCAGCATTCAAGTAGGCTGTGGATAATGATAGCTAAATATTTTTTGAAGATTCAATGAGCCATAAAAAATATTACTTTATTTTTAATAAATATAACGAAGTTATAACGAATAAATACTAATGTAATTGAAATTGCGCAAAAATTACATAAAGTATCAAATTGTCGGCCATTTTGTACTAAAATAAACGATTCCGTTTTGTTATGGTTTGAGCTGGCATCACCAATTCAAAGACTGGTAGTCAGAATTTTTGTTTCTTTAAAATTCGTATTGCAGAAGTTCTTGTTAAGATGTTTGCTCCAACTGGCGTCGGTCATTTTCAATTTCTCCCAAATTATGATCAACTCTAATTCTTTATTTCCGTTTTGAGAGTCATAATTTTTAGTTTTTATCAGTTTCAATGACTAAAAATTTATTAAATTGTTTTTAAATCTCAAGAATATATCTCCGAAGGATTGTCATCTTTCAGGATACTACTCATGGTAACAATTAATAGCTGCTTCTGAATTTTGGCCAATTTCTATAAAACACTTTAACATTTAATATTAGTAAAGAAGACAGTTGTTTAGAAATAACAAATCAAGAAAGTAAATATAAATCAAAAAAGTTTATATCCTTAAATATAAATAATAATAGATTGTATCCGTAGACACGTATTTCGGCAGCTACGCTGTCATCTTCAGTACACACATACACTTACAAGTTAAAGGCACTTCATGAAGTCTTGAGTTGGTATAAATATTATAACATGTCATATTTCTCGTAGTTTTCGTACATGTTTAATTATCTCCCTAAGTCTACTTTATAGAGATAGTAAAATTCAAGAGAAATGCAAATACCGTAAGAGATTGTGTCAAATTTTGACAGCGGCCTACCAGGGAGTTACAAAAACCTAAATCGTTTAGTTATCATCATCCATAGCCTACTTCAATGCTGTAAAAACAATTAAATTTTTGATTAAAACTTTGAAACTCTATATTTCACAAACTGTTTGAATAAAATATCAAGTGTTTTATATTTATAGGAATAAAATTTTATACTCCTTTCAAAAACTTAAAAATATATAGGGTGTTCCATATAAAAAATCAAAGTTCTTGCTAATATCTCAATTATTAAGCAGTTTAGAAAAAAATAATTTGGAGTAATGAATTCTGCATGAAAAAGTGCCTTAAAGAAGTTTTTACAGAAATCAAAAATTTTCATAAACAAGAAAGTTATGAAGGTTTTTAGAAATTGTAGAATTTTGAGAAACGCCCTGTAGCTCCTAAGGGTTACGAGATATCGAAATGCGGTCTTCACCCTTAATTTTGTCTTAAAAATCAAGCTCCAGGGATCGAGGTCAGTTTTTGTCTAACTCTTCTAAAAATAGGTGTTTCCTATTAAAAGTGTCGAATTTGGCCCACCCTGTACACTGTTGGGGTCAAGTAAATCGTTATGACTCGAAGGACACTTAATCGATGTTGTCAAACTTCCCGTTTTGTGTGAATTTTAAAAAGAGTTAATAAAAACATGATTGCAACTTCTTTCTACTTATTTCCCAATTTAGAACAGTTTTATGTCCATAGCAGAAAAAATCATTGTAGGAATTTGGCAACACTGCCCGTAACCGTTAACGGCAGTGTTCTCAAGCATACGGGAAATTCCCGTTTTGGCAGGAAATTTTAATTGTGGAAAATTATTTCTAAGTTGAAGGAGAAATGGCATTAAGTTTCTTATGTATTTGGACTGTTGATGTGGGGAACCAATTACAATTGCAACGATGGCCGTTGTTTCAAAACCGATTTTAATAAGCCATAGTGTACATTACCTCATCGCCTATACTATAAAATGCAAAATACTAACAGTGAGTTGGGAATTAGAAACAGTTTAAGTGTCTATTATTTCAAAGCTATTTCAAATTTTAATGAACATAATTAATCAACTTTTTTTTCATACGCACCGGTGCACACAATAAAAACAACTCCTTCTATTAAAAAGGAATTGCAACTTCATGTTATGACAAATCAAAATTTAAAGCAAGGTTTATTTGAATATAAAGAAAGCGGCTGAAGTCAAAAGGCAGAGTATTTTTACACGAAAACAGGATGATTTCAATATAATAGAATATTTTAGAAGTTTTTCATGCAAGTCATGTAATAGTGATTCCTCTACACTCATCGAGAAACTAAATCATGAATTAGTGGTAAACATAATTAGTGTAAAATAAAAAAATGTACTTAAACTTAATTGCAAATTAATTGCTTATATGAAGCAATAATAAGAATAGTTTGATTCGTAAACACTTAAATCAACCTTTTAACTGCAAAATTCTTTAAAAGCCCATGCAAGCATACAGTGCAAAAAAAATTAATATACAGGTGTCCATGTATTACAAGAATTTATTAAAACTGCTTTCACATCGTAAAACTATTTTAATACCAATTTGGTGCAACTGATTTAACAAGGGACCTTTCAGGGACACCCCATATATAATTTTAGGTACATTCAACAATACACAATTCGGTTAATTGCTGTCCTGTATAGGAATCGCTAACTTTCATGCTTTCTTTTAAAATGAAATCAAAAACATTCATTCTACAAACATGAAAAAAAAGGTGTGATGACAACACTCCTTCTATGAATCACATCGCATTCACCTTTAAGATTTTAAAAACGAACAACATGCAAATTAAACTCACTTATATCTCCCTGCGGCTTTGACAAGATGATATGTGTCAACCCCATCAGCCGTCATCGTAATATCATCCCCGTGTACACAAAAATCACAGTCGTATTTGTCAAGGGTTTCGAGCGTCGTCACGTAAGGCGCACCCTCGACCACTTCATCCACCCACTTGATTCCACGCACCATTTTGTACCGCTCCTCCTCTGTGAAGACCGGGGGCCCCTTGTGCTTGGTAATCTCTTCATCGGTGTGTATGCCGACCACCAGCCAATCTCCTAGGGCCTTGGCCTGACGTAGCGAGTTGGCATGTCCGAAATGCACCATGTCGTAGCTGCGGCGAAAATGATTTCATAAATCACCCCCCTCGACGTCAACCCCCAAAATTTCGGGTAGTACTCACCAACCGTCGCACCACACGCGGACTTCCTGCTTGGTACCGTTTTGCTTGACCGTTTCAGGCATTTTTAATGGCCTGTTAATTGATTAATCAGCTGCAATTAACTTAATTGTTTGCCGGCGACGTGTGACGTCCGACTCACCATCAAATAGATTGCGCCCACCACTTCACAAACAACGTTAATATACGGGCGAGAGTGACATCACACGGAGCTGTCAATGTCAAGTCAACGTCACCACAAATGATAAAACAAAATTATTGATAATTTGATAAATAATTGAAATTGTTCGAAGCAGCAATTTAAGAAGATCGATTTTATAAATTCTAAAAGCCGTTTTACTGAGTAACAGTGTTATCAACCCTTTGAATTTTGAAACGCTTTTCCACTAGAGACTAACACCTTTCTTTGCGTAAGTCGCGTTCAGAGGGCTTCGTCATGACGCTGTGACCCCGAATTCAACCAATGGCATTGCAAATGCAAATGGAAAACAATTTTTTAACGGAACGCTATTGGTTGATTTCGAAAACTAATGCAACCATAGAGTACTAAAGCTCTAGAGTAATAAACTTGTAGAGGTGACACAACCGCTTACAGTTATCCATCTATTTTTTATCATTGTTGTCAAAATCTTTTCTTTTGATTGATTGTTATATTCACACTTTCAACTTAAGTCTAGCGTAAACATAAACTAATAAATATTTAATGTACAACATCGTCGATTCCACCGATAGTTATGACGAACTTAGCTTCTGCTTCTGCCTGATCGGGACTGTCAAGCAAGCGAGCCAATCTTACTGGGCCTTCCCCTTTGTTAAGTTCGATTCTGGTGGTGGACGCGTGGGCCAAAATGTTGCCGCCGATGGGGCGCGTCGCGTTTTGCAAATTTTGAAAATCAGAGGAAATTTGATTGGTGATGAAAACGGCGATGTTGTACTCCTCGCTGATTTTCTGCAGGCGAGACATCATCAGCGCCAACTTGTGCTGGCGGTCGAAGATTTCTCCACGGCCACTGAAGTCCACTCGGAATAGGGCCATGATGGAATCGACGATGAGCAACTTGAAGACGCCGGCGTCTTCGTGCAGTTTGGCGGAGACGCTGTTGAGTAATTCGAATTGGTGTTCTGAGTTGTAAGCTCGGGCGTAGAGGACGTTGTCCAAAACGGCGTTTTGGTCAAGATTGAACCTCTCGGCTATGGAACGGAGACGGTCTGGACGACTAAGATAACGTTAAGTACTGATATTGCACCCAATTTTTTTTTTAATGAAGCCAAACTAGTAGGCACATAAAATCTCTCTTTTGGACCAGGGCCAACCAGTTAAAATACTTCAAAATATCCCATTTTTGGACACCCCAAAGAGAACTTAAGAAATATAGGTCATTGAGTACAATAGTTAAAAATTTGTAAACACCCTAAATGTGTTCGATATTTGGTGGTCTGCAGTTCTTAAGATATTTTTGGGGTGTCTAATGGAATATTTTAAACAATTATTTTTTATGTTTTCAGTTACCTTGGTCCTGAAGTAACATTTCATAGTGAATCTTTCTTGTTTATCATCGAAATGTGAAGGATACAAAGTATGTTCTGTATCTATATAGATGACTTTTCCGCCAACGTAACCATTTGGACCTGGCATTTGAGTGGTTACGCAAAGCGTGTGAGAAATTTGAGTCTTTCCAGTTCGAAACTCGCCGAAAACTTCTGTTATCGACATTGCCTCGACTCCTCCTCCAAGAAGTTTACTAAAACAATACAAATGCATGCTATTTCTTTTGGTGAAGGCCAACTTTAGGCAAATTTAGGGAATTTTAAGCTGCTTCAGGGACAAAGGGAATTTTTATTAAATCTAAGGAAATTTAGGTATATCTGATAAAAAGAAGCAGCCTCTTAGGCTGCGTTTAGTGCCACTGGTTTGAGCCTCTCCTTGGGTCTGTTGGCAGTACTTTATTCCTCACGTTGGGACTTTTGATCTTGTTTTTTTTTTTCTCAAATTGCTATTTTTATACATTTTTGTCAGGGATTGCCTTAAAATTCAAGTAAAGATTCCCTTTTCCTCAAAAAGCTTCCCTTTTTGCAATTTAAGGCATTAAAAATTCCCGCGAATCTGGGAAATTCCCACGAGTTGGCAACACTGCTTACAGATTATTTGAATTTAAATCTAAGTATAATATTTTTTATTAATCTACTTACTCCAATGCTTTACTTCCAGTGCTTAATTTAAAAATCTGCTTTCTTTGAAAACTCAATTCCGAAGCAGTCACGAAAGCATTGGCCAACGTAATGCCGCAGCAGATGGCTTTGATTTTATCGATCTTGACCCCGTCGAAGTCGCTTAGCCCCAGCAGCTTCTTCCGAATTGCCATCTGCACGCCCTTGAGCGTGTTAATGCCGGCCTTTTTCAGGCATAGAATGTCTTCACTGGAGACGCCATGCTCCGAAAGTACTTCGATGTCCTGAAAACATGCATCCTCTTCTTCCGCGACTTCTTCACTTTCTGTGACAACGCTTTCGGATTCGGCTGCTTCTTCAATTTCAATTTCGTGCATTCTTGGTTCTTCCACAGCTTTGCTTGCCATTTTAATTGAAGAAACGCACTGAAAAAATCACGGTTATAAAAGATGCTTCGAAAATGTCGGAGGAGGAAAAACAAATGTCGCGCGTGACGTCGTACCGTTGCTGCCAACCTAATTTTGTTTTTGCTGACGGCTTCAGTGAACTATAATTTAGAGAAGAACGTAAACGTTGCTTTTGGAGAATTGGTAAAAGCAGGAAAGTAAGTTGAAATCAAATTAAACATTTTATTCCTAACTCACATATATAGTACACATATGTATTTAACAATTATTTTTTATTTACTTGTAGATTTTTAGAAGCTTATTTTTATTTTAGAAATAATGTCGGGACTTGTTTAGATTTAATTAATTTATTAATGAATTTGGAAATTAAAAAGACAGACAATGTTGCCACGTTCGGCAAATGCGATGCAGCGCGCTTGTTCTTCTTCTTACTACGTGCAGGGGTTCGTTGACCGATGAGACACATGGTGAATTCGTGATCTTGCGTTTCGGAGTTGGCCATGCATCGGTCACGTGACAAAATTTGACAAATGTAATGTAAAACGCGACTCGGTTCCCCGAAAACCATCATTACCGGAAAATCGTGTCAAATTAAAGTGTGAAAGCTCAAAACCGGCGGAAAGATGGAAACCAGGAAGCTGATCGACCTGCTGAGGGCGACCATAGACCCGAACCAGCGCCAGCAGGCCGAGGAACAGCTCGCTCAGGTTGGGGAAACATGTGCTTGTGGCGTGTGTTTGCCAGATTTAAAGTCTGCCTGCTTTTCAGATACACAAGATCATCGGATTTGCGCCCTCGTTGCTGCAGGTTGTCATGATGAACGAGTGTGAGATGCCTGTTCGACAAGCGGGGGCTATTTACCTTAAAAACTTGATATCTCAAAACTGGCATGACAGAGAGACAGAAGCCGGGCAGCCAATGCCTTTTTCCTTACACGAACAAGACCGCTCGCTTATTCGTGAGAGCATCGTGGATGCCGTAGTTCACGCTCCAGAACTCATTCGACTCCAGCTGTGTACGTGCGTTAATATCATGGTAAAGCACGACTTTCCAGGACGTTGGACTCAGATTGTAGACAAGGTAAGTTAATTCAGGTACTCTATCAATCGATAGCTCATAAATACAGCGGTGCAGTCATGTGTAATTTTAGTTCTTCTTTGTATATTTAAAATAGATGAGTCATCTCAAGAATCTGTGTTTACTGCCATTAAGTTGGCAGTAAGTTTGATCAAGCGTATAATCAGTTTGGTTTATAGTTTGCTATTTGAGTCATTTAAACTTTGAACAATCACTGTAGTAATGACATTTTAATCACTTCTTTGGTCTTAACTTTTATGTACGCAGATGTTATCAAACAATGTTAATTCTTACATACCATTGAAATGCAAAAAAAATAAACGTACAGGAGCTCAGAGATCCGATTAATTGTCCTTGAAACGATAGTGAAGTTAGCTTTAAGTTGGACATAAAAATTTTTGTACGTTTTAATCTTATGACTTTAATTTGTAATTGCTAATGAAGCTATTAACTAATTGTTGTTTACTAAACTCTGATCCCGCAGTTTAAGCAAGTACAGTTTGTTAAGTGGATCTTTTTATGCACGTCATTGATTTTATTCGAATGAAACACATCAATACTTTCAAGCCAAGTAATAAATTGTAAATTTTACTTTACAGACATTCGTATAAAGACATTCCTTTTTCAATCTGAACGAATCATGTACGTAGTTACAACAGCTGTATATGAATTTGGTTTTACTAGTGCAGGGTTGCTAGATTTCTTGTACCGTTTTCCCCAAATGACATGTGAAAATCCCCTAACTCAATGTGGCTGAATTTATCTTACGAGGGCCATTTGATATCTAAGGTCCTCGACTGTGAAGGGGACCATGGAATCTAAAACTTTTTTTTTTGTTTATAGTTTGAAGTTTGCGCCAACTCTCATTCACATAGCTTAGGTTAAAAGTTTTTAAAACTATTGATCCATGATCAATAGATAAAATCGAACATCGAGCAGTAATTAAATTTCTCACAAAATAAGCAAATACATGATAGGATGTCTGGGTTTACAGTGAAGCTTCTCCATCGTATAAAAACTGTAAAGTTTTGGTCTAAACAATCTAAATGGGCTAGGGAATCTTCAGAAGAAGAGCCTTGCAGCATCACAACACCAAAAAACAACCACGAAACCGAGAAATTAATTCTTGAAAATCATCATCAGGTAGCTGAGATTTTAAACATTAATGGGGAAAGAATTTTCAGCATAATTTATGAATGTTTAGGGATGTTAAAAGTCAGTGCAAGATGGGTGCCCCCCAATGCTCACTTCCTTCGACAAACAAGGGAGAGTTGAAATTTCATAGCAACTTCTGGCTGCCTGTGAAAGGATAAGAAAAGAATTTGATTGAGAAAATTGTGACAGGGGATGAATCATGAATCTCCGTCACTTTGACCTTGAGAATAAACAAGAATCAATGCATCGGAAGCACATTCATTCTCTACCCCTCAAACAAATTTAAACTTCAACCATCGGCTGGCAAAGTGATGGATGGCTATGATTTTTTGAGTTTCCAAGAGAATTTTGCTGATAGATTATCTTCCCCACAAAACTGTGGTAAAAGGGACTTGCCATAGTAATCTTTTAAGAAAACTGCGTGAGTCTATCAAATTATATCGGCCTGAAAAAACAGGGCAAGAACTTTTAATTTTGCATGACATTGCTTATGTGCGCATCCTCCCTGTGATTACTTTCTGTTTCGCTATTTGAAAAAATTACTTTGTAGATAAAGATTTCCAGATTATGAAGATTTACAATTGGAAACAGTTAAAAAATTGGTTATTTCTTTAATTTCTTTTTTGCAGGAAAAAAAATGTTTTTCATTTCATCCCTTTGATAGTCAGGTACTTTAGATATCAAATGGCCCTCGTGAAACAAAAAAATAATGCAAAATAATTAAACAATATATTTAAAAAAAAAATGGATGGGTTGGTGGAGAAAGCTTCATGTTGTATAGATGCTGCCTTGTTGTTTTTAAGTCAACAAAGCCATTTTAATTTTTCTACTTGTAAAAAATTGTAAAAATTTGACAATTACAGTTCTTGTCCTTCCCTTAACCACCACCCCTTAGAAAAATTATTACTGAACGAAAAAAATTCTTTGAAAGATGGGGAAAGTTTTCTGCAATAAGGCAATCCTGTGGGCATGCGGCCAAGTCTGTCGATTTAATCAGTTTTAGGTCTGTTTTCATAATGGGACTAAAATAAAAAAAAAAAAACGTTGGTTCTCGTGCCTCAAAATGACTTTAAATGAAAGTCTCTTTAATCCTATTATGAGTCTGCCCTTACATTTTTAATAAGCGTTCAGTGCTGCCAGGTTTATTGCAAATAAAAACTCATAAATACATTTTGAAGGCCAATAAAATGCATGCCAGTTTATAGAGAGTAAAAAAAAGAAGTTTATTCAGATAATGAAATAAAGATTTATTGTTGGGAGTCCTGTAACTACAATAACTATTAGATACTCTTAAAAAAAATAAGCCAAAGGTTAAAGTTAATCAGTGACTGAAGAACCGGGGCCTTTAAAATAATAAAAAAAAGTTAAAGTTTTTAATTTCCACGGTCCCACTGCCAATAAATAGCCAAATTTGGCTTGCACGGAATTTTGAAGATGTCGAAAAGTCAACATTAGCGACTACAGAATTCTGCTATACCGACAATTTTATTCAAACAAGAAATCGCACATTTCTGAGTAAATTCCAGTTGCAATTAAGGCGATTATAGAAACAATTGTTCCTATGGGAATAAAATAAAGCTTAAAGTTAAACTGTGACTGAAATACCGGGCCTAATTGTAGTCATAGGAATAAACCAAAGGTTAAAATTAATCAGTGACTGAAGTACCGAGGCTTTAAAATAATAAAAAAAAGTTAAAGTTTTTAATTTCCACGGCCCCACTACCAATAAATAGCCAAATTTGGCTTGCATAGAATTTTTAAGATGTAGAAAAATCAACATTAGCGACTACAGAATTCTGCTATACCGACAATTTTATTCAAACAAGAAATCGCACATTTCTGAGTAAATTCCAGTTGCAATTAAGGCGATTATAGAAACAATTGTTACTAAGGGAATAAACTACAGCTTAAAGTTAAACTGTGACTGAAATACCGGCCCTAATTGTAATCGTAGGAATAAACCAAAGGTTAAAGTTAAAGTGACTGAAGTACCGAGGCCTTTAAAATAATAAAAAAAAGTTAAAGTTTTTAATTTCCGCGGCTCCACTACCAATAAATAAATTTGGCTTGTACAGAATTTTTAAGATGTAGAAAAGTCAACATTATTAGCAATTACAGAATTCTGCTTTACAGACAATCTTATTCAAAGAGATCACTAGTAGGCAGGGAACAATACGTATGAAAGATTAAAATAATGACAAACGACGACTTGTAATGCACACCTTATCATGAGCTACGACATAAGGGTAGTGTTGCATGCATTCATTTTTAATTTATAGAAATAATAACATTAATAATAAAACAGCTGAAAACGTTACATTTACCTTCACAAATAATCATACAGATGGCGTCAGTGTAGGTACTACATACAAAATAAAAACGTCAGTTAATGACATTATTAATCATTAATGATTAATGAAAGCATTAGATTAACTAAAACTACAATCGAGAAAGACCACTTTTATATGACAGCTTCAATGACTTCTTACGATCCAAAACCCTTTATAAAATAGTTGAAAGTATAATTTAATTTTTCCAGATTCAGTGCAAGTATTTAGTGTCCGTTTTTTTACACAGATTAGCATATACCTTTCGAATCCAGAGGCCACCGGTTGGCACGGAGCAATTCTCTGTCTGTATCAACTCGTAAAGAATTTCGAATACAAAAAGGCTGAAGACAGAGGCCCCCTGCACGAGGCCATGAACTTATTACTCCCGCAGCTGCACCAGCTCGTGGTCAGGCTCCTGCCTGACGCCTCAGAACAAGCGGTCCAACTGCAAAAGGAATCACTGAAAGTATACTTCGCCCTCACTCAGTACACCCTGCCCCTGGATTTAATCTCTAGAGATGCCTTCACGCAGTGGATGGAGGTGTGCAGGCAGGTGGTGGAACGCCCCGTGCCTCCGGGGGCTATGCAGCCCGACGAAGACGAGCGCCCCGATTTGTCGTGGTGGAAATGCAAGAAGTGGGCCCTCCACATTCTCTACAGGATGTTCGAGCGTTACGGCTCGCCGGGAAACGTGACAAAAGAATACTCAGAATTCGCCGAGTGGTACCTCAAGACATTTAGTGGCGGCATTTTAGAGGTACTTCTGAGATTGTTGGATGCCTACCGCGGCGGATCATGGCTGCCGCCGCGCGTCTTGCAGCAATCACTGAATTACGTCAATCAAGCTGTGTCACACGCTCACACTTGGAGGTTGCTCAAACCACATATGTGTGCCATTATCCAAGACGTCCTCTTTCCACTGATGAGTTACTCGGCTGAAGACGAGGAGCTTTGGTCGGTGGACCCCCACGAATACATCAGGGTGAAATTCGACGTGTTCGAAGACTTTGTTTCTCCTGTGACAGCGGCGCAGACTTTGTTGCATTCTGCTTGCAAAAAACGCAAGGACATGCTGCAGAAAACCATGGGGTTCTTAACGCAAGTCCTAAACGATCCGAACACTGAGCCATCACGTAAAGATGGTGCCCTGCATATGGTGGGGACACTCGCTGATGTGCTTCTCAAAAAGAAGATCTACAGAGATCAGTTGGATCAGTTGTTTTTGAAGTATGTGTTTCCAGAGTTTTCGAGTCCCAGGGGGCACATGCGAGCCCGTGCTTGTTGGGTCTTGCATTATTTCAGCGAATTTCCTTTCCATCAGGAAGCCGTGCTGGCCGAAGCTGTTAGATTGACTGTTAATGCCCTCTTGGAAGATAAAGAGTTGCCCGTACGTGTGGAAGCTGCTATTGCGCTGCAGTCGCTTTTAAATTATCAGGACCGCTCGCATAAATTTGTGGAGCCCCAGGTGAAGCAGGTTGCCCTGGAGCTCTTGGCGATCATCCGTGAGACTGAGAACGAAGATGTTACGGGAGTGATGCAGAAACTAGTGTGCGTTTTCACGTTGCAGTTGGCCCCCATCGCTGTGGAAATCTGCCAGCATTTAGCTACGACTTTCAGCCAGGTTCTGGATACCGATGAGGGCTCTGATGAGAAAGCAATCACCGCAATGGGGTTGCTAAACACGATAGAGACCTTACTTACGGTCATGGAGGAACGCCCCGAAGTCCTGCGTTTATTAGAACCGACCGTCCTCCAAGTTATAGTTCATGTATTGCAGCATGAAGTCCAAGAGTTCTACGAAGAAATACTCTCGCTTGTTTATGATTGCACCAGCCGGCATATCTCGTTGGATATGTGGCGTGTGCTCGAGTTATTATACCAAGTGTTTATGAAAGGTGGAGCAGATCACTTCACCGATATGATGCCTGCTTTGCATAATTACATTACGGTAGATGTCGATGCTTTCCTATCGGATGAACAACGACTGTTAGCCATTTACAACATCTGCAAGGAAGTGCTTTCGAGGGAATTAGGGGAAGACCCCGAGGCACACGCCGCTAAATTACTGGAAGTTGTTCTGCTGCAGTGTCGAGGGAGAATAGATGGTGCAGCCCCCTTGTTGGTGGAATTAGCAGCGGGACGGTTGCTTCGTGAAGTCCGCACTAGTGAATTGCGTACCATGCTTTTGCAAGTTCTGATTGCTGCGCTTTACTACAACCCGACCTTATTGTTTAGCGTGCTGGAGAAAATGCCCAATTTCACAACGCACTTCATCAAGCAGTGGATTCATGATGCGGACTGCTTTTTGGGAGTGCACGACCGTAAACTCTGCGTCTTAGGCTTGTGCACCTTGATTAGTTTACCTCAGAGACCTCCTGTTTTGCTGGAGCTTGCCCCCAAGGTAATGCCTGCCCTCATCCTGCTTTTTGACGGACTTAAGCGGGCTTACGCAGCGCGAGCCCAAGATCAGGGCGAGGAGGAGGAGAGTGAAAGTGAGGACGATGATGTGGAGGAGGTTCTGAGCTCAGATGAGGATGAAATTGATGAGCAGGGGCAGGAGTACTTGGAGAGTTTGTCGAGGCGCGCTTTGAATTCGGGGGCAGCTGCAGGGGTACAGGTTTCAGCTACAATAGCCGACGTACTCGATGCTTCGGATGATTCTGATTCCGACTACGAAGCCGATGAAGAAATGGCGTTGGAAACATACACAACGCCAATTGACGATGAAGATTGCGATATAGACGAATATGTAGTTTTCAAAGAAATTATGGGTAGACTTGAGAATACCGAGGCCGAGTGGTACAATGCATTGACTCTGTCTCTCACCGAGGAGCAAAAGAAAACGCTCATGGAAATTAGCACGTTAGCAGATCAGAGAAGGGCCGCTAAAGAAAGTAAAAGAATAGAGCAGCAAGGAGGTAGGTACCGTTTAAATTTGATTAATTGCATCAAGTTTTTAACTGTTTGTTTTAATTAGGATATACTTTTACTCAGCAAGCTGTGCCCACCTCATTTAATTTCGGAAATGCGTCCCTGGGTTCCTGAACCACCCGTACATGATCTGACCCATCATCAAACGTTTATTAAACAAAGAGCAACACCTGTGACTGAATTTGAGAGACTTTCGAGCAGTGAAGTGATCTTTAATTTTACAATGATTTCATGTGTATTGTACAGTTAACACTCACAATATTATTTGTGTGTACCATTTTCTTTGTAAGTAGTTTGATTACTTATATAAGTGCCTTTTTTAATTACTTGATTATTATTCTATTTAAATTAATTAAATTACAGTAAATAAAAAGATAGCTTTTAAAAACTCAGGTGTTTAACTTTGCTCTTGTACTTTGTCAAGTTCTAGTAAAGGGCATTTGTTATCTTCGATTTTTTTTTGTATTTTGTAACATTTTACTTCTCACACTTGGTATTTACTGAATTCAAAAGACAATTTTATAAAACTAAATTTATTAAAGAACATTAATACATTAGCACCTGCATTAATACATTACAGAGAACACATAAATAAATAATGGTAAATAAGTGTAAATATAAAATTAAAAAAAGAGTTGAAGAATATTTCATTTGATTTTTTTTTCTTATGAGAAGAGATTAAAGCATTGTACACGTATCCAATCCAACTAGTCCTACACAAAAGGCAATAGTCAAAGGCACTTAAATCAATTAATAAATAATCATGTATTTAATAAAATTAAAACTTAGAACTAGGCTAAAGGTATTGAACACATCAACGTTGCATTTTGTCGAGGATTGGCACCACCATGTCGAAAGTCGGTCTCTTTCCGGGGTCTTCATTCATGCAGATCTTGATTAACTTTGAGAGGTGGGAGGAAATGCCTGGCTTGATCGTAATCCTCAAGCCTTCCAGGGCAATTTTCATTCCGACCTCCATTGGAGATTGATCAGCAAAAGGTACTTCCCTCGTCGCGAGCTCCCACAGGAGGATTGCGAAGCTCCACATATCCGAGGCCTCCCAGTTGCGATCGCTGATCTTTTTCTGCAGGGCCTCGGGCGACATCCAAGCAGGGTAATAGACGCGACCTTTTTCCTGGAAAGAAAACTTGGCATCCGCCATATTTATGCGAGCAGTTAAATCCTCGTCGATCATCACGTGGCGACTACTCAGGAAGTACTCGGGGATGATTCGCTCGAGGCTATGCAAAAATGCCATGCCACGTGCCACATCCAAGGCGAACTTTAAAGCCTGGGTGTTATCAACGACGACGTTGGTGCTTTCATGCAGCACCCGAAACAAAGACCCAATCTGCATGTACTGGTTTA
This sequence comes from Serrognathus titanus, assembly GCA_039766575.1. NCBI lineage: Eukaryota > Metazoa > Arthropoda > Insecta > Coleoptera > Lucanidae > Serrognathus > Serrognathus titanus. Next base: position 15,976,320 of record CM077911.1, on the reverse strand, counting down.
TCACAACCAACCGCGGAGGCGCATTGCAACATCCGATGACAGGCAAAATATTAGGGTGCGAAAATATTCGTAATTTGGGAAACTCCTCGTTGAAATCCCTGGAAATCCTGGTGGTGCACTGCCTTATGTTTAAAATCTTCGCAATGACGTCGTTCTTCTGCCAAATCGCCCGAAAGGAATCGCCGCTCGGAGTCGAAGTGATCTTCTCTCGTAAAATCAGATCTTTGATGTTAATGCCTTTGTATCTCGAGAGGGTAGCATCCCTCGACCTCGTCTTCAACCCCAGCCAGCTCTGGTCTTTGAATTTGATTTTTTTCAAATCTTGTCCGGCTTCGACCGCAATATCGTGTAGTACTTTCGCAAGGTTTCCCTTGGCTTTGTCTAAGGGGGTATCCCCAAAGCGATTGGCTATGGAAACGATTGCTCCGTGATGGACGAGGTCCTCGGCTATGTCGGTGTAACCCCAAAAGCAGGCGTAGTGTAAGGGTGAATTTCCATGCTCGTTTGTGAAGTTTACATCAGCCCTTTGTCGCAGAAGCTGCAAAAATGAATCACATTTAAAGCACGCAGAGAAAATCTGGTTAAATTAATTTACTTAATTGAATTAAAACTACTTTACTCTCAATTCAAAATAGACTTATTAGCAAGTCTCTTTTTGTATTTGTTGAATTTAAAAATAAATATTGTTCATTAATATAAACAAAATGGTAAATTCAATGCAATTATTTTTCTCCATGTGTAAATTTATAATTTTTACTAACCATAAGAACAATATCTCTATGACCATGTGCAGCTGCTAAATGCAAAGGGGTATCGTCACCCCTATTGGTGGCATTGACTCTTGCACCCCTCAACAATAACATCTCAACAATTTTGCTGTTGCCCTTCTTGGAAGCCCAATGCAAAGGACTGAATCCATGATCATCTCTACAGAAAACGTAACAACAAAGTTGCAAATATCCTTATAAGGTAATGTTGACAGAAGTTAACCTACCCCTGGTTCATGTCATGCTCAGTATCGTCCAGCCAGACCCTCACTTGCATGGCATTTCCTTCCCTGCACCAGTGAAATATATCCTCCATGTCGAATCAATGTTTACTTACTAATTTCTATAAATAATAATGGGCGTGTTGCAGTTCTTCGTATTTTGCGAAACTTCACCGACCTTCACGGCTACGTCCCCGAGAGATGACACCGATTTAAACGATCGAATTCCCGCTTCGGAAAATAAACTTTTTAAACGCGAACTTACAAATTTGAAAAGAAAATGTGCCTCGGAAGTACGTGCACGACGATTATGTCATTTTAATTTCGACATTTTGCTTCTGATGTGCAGAGTCCGATAATACCGATTCGACAGGTAGATTGAAGTTCCCAGCATTGCCAACTGTATAACTTGACCTCCTTCATTAACGTAATACTTTGGCAGCACTTTGAGAGCGAAATAAGAATTTTTCAGTAAATTGGCTGACAGTTTGTGTTATTTTTAATTTTTTTATTTTTCTCACATTTAACCTTAAATTAAGAGGCAAAATTCTAGCACGTTAATCTTGTTCCAATATAAATTTAATTTTAATATGCACGTGTTAATAAACCATCATAAAATATTCTGTGAAACTGTGAGAAGCAGTCTTCCCAATGTTATGCATTTGTTATACTGTGACTCTATTCAGGTTGGTAACACTGGTCAGAAGCCATATTGTATGCAATAGGTAACTGACAGGTGCTTGTGTAGTATGCGTTCGAGGAGAATTTTGCAGAAAAGTTTGTGTCTGCGAATTAAACATCGATTTAGTAAGTTACTTATACACTTGGACCCGTGATTTAAGTGCGACACATGCATTTAATGTATAATTGAGCGTCTCAGACATTTGTGTTTGTTATGTAAGTGGCTGTCGTTGCTTCTTGTGTTTGTTATGTAAGTGGCTGTCGTTGCTTCTTGTGTTTGTTTTGTGCTTAAGCGCCGTTCTTACCATCTTTCTGTTAAATTTATCCGGCGAATAACTTGATTTTTACGAATGGTTCATTGATTTTTATAAACGGTGGTTATCCGTCAGTTAATCAAGACGGGGTAAGGCCGGTCCTGTGCAATACCAACACATTAAGGAGCTGGTAACTACAAAGGTTTGTCTGCTTTTCATGGTAAACAAGCACTTGCAATCATTTCACGAAAATTAAATTAATATTGCACTAGGGTTGCCACCCGTCTCAGATTCACCGGGATTATTCCTGTCTAGGCAAGAAAATATGCAACTCTGGAGCCAGGATTCAGGAATCAGCTTTAAATCTTAAAGAGATGAATCTGCTAGTTAGAGTATGCAACTACTCTTCCATGTAGATTGAGGAAAACTTTTGGCAAATGCTGAAATGTGCTAACCCCTAGCTTTATTCTTTACTACTTTTTAGAATCGGATGCACCCTAATGCAATGAAATTCTTTTTGGTTTAGTGTTTTAAAGCTTGAAGAAGATTTGAGTGGTTTGTCATATTTGTCATAGAAAGTTCAGGGGTGTCCGGAGATGACACTTTAAAAGGTGGCAACCCTACATTGTGCTAGCTTGACACTGTTGCCAATTTTCATTGAAATTTTCACACTTATTTCACTACAATCCAAGCCAATACAGTTCTTGTAAACATCCAGCCAACTTTCGTCATTCATATTTATGACGTAATGCTACAACAACGTTGGCAAGTATTATCGTCGCCAGGAAAGATGAGCTTTGCGTCATGAAATTTACGTGACCGACGTTAGTCAACACGCCGAAGTCAAATCAACACTTGCATTCTTACGAAATGTATTTCCGGTTTATGACAATTAAAAAAGTAAACGTCAAAATGACAAACAACTTGACAGATCAATTAAGATTAAGGTTATGTATGCAAGTACGTTCCACAAGCTCCAGCATGGCTGGCTACCGTGTTGTACGTCAGCACTTTTCTGGGAGTTACCGAGTTTTTTATTAAACGTCCTAATTGTCTTTAAAAAGACGGTCAAAGATTAATTAATAAATATACGAAATAAAAAATAAAAACTCCAAACACAACTAGAAATTAGCACAGTGACACTTAAAACTTGCGACAGAAGACTAATGTAAACAAAGTGCACCGTGAGTCAAATCAACAACATCCTAACGGAATAAAACTATCTAAGAAAGAAATCTGGGTAATCTGACGAATTTGTAATCTTAATTGCAAATAATAAAACGAACTATGAACTATGAACTATTTTATTATACCTTTATTTCATTTTTTGAAAGAGCATCAAATAATTTCCTAAAGATTAATTATGAATAAGATAAATATTTTCATTAATAATATTTAGAATGCATAATACTTCTTGCTAATAAGAAGTTCATTGATGTCGGCCAATTACATTTAATAATTACGTATCGTAATATTAGCAGTGCCTGCAGTTGAGGGTAGGTAGATATTTCTAAGAAATTTCAACGGGCGGAGCTACGGCGTTTATCTCTCGGTCGGGCGAAGTCGGGTGCCCGCTTACCCTTTCCAGACTTTCATTACTTTACGCTGGAATAGTACATATGACTAGCTCTCTCTATGATATAAGTTCTGCTCTTTTTATTTTCTAGTGGATAGGTCTTGAACTTAGAAGACGTATAATGTATGTTTCTATCTTTGTTTTACATGTGTGACATAGAAGACGGTGAATATCAAATATTGGTCTGTGATATTGTCGGTAACCAATGACGCAGGGCTCATCTTTCCTGGCGACGATAATATTAAAGTGTTTACATATAACCGGTGATTGACGGTATTTAGGTTATGTACGTGTTCTATTTGTTGTACGTACTTAATTTTCATATTTCTTTATAACATCCGACTTTTAATCAAACACTTATGATTTAAATTACAAAGAACATATTACTTAATACGTAACTTCAGAAACAGAATGGTAAAAATTCGTAACTTACAATTTATATAACCATGTGACGTTAGTGATAATTGAAGTGGCAACACTGTCATTTTAAAAAACTTGTAGTAACAAAATGTTACTGAATTTCAACGAATACATCGTACGTAACATCTTGAGTTCAGTTGGTACTGATTTAACGTCATTAGTGACGAAAATCGGTTGGTTGTTTACAAGAACTGTAGTTAAGAATTAGTTCACCAAATTATCTGACCGGTATGAAGTTAGCAATAAAAAAAAATCTAAAATAATACCAAAACAGAGTCCATATTTATATGTTAGTGTAACAATCTAATAATTAAGTAATAGTCAATAATTTAAAATGCATATTTTTGGAAATTGATTAGGAATTGACCTATTAAGTAATGTTGCACAAGGCGTTCTCAACTTCTTCAAAAATAACAGCGTTGTCTTATATTTAAATCAAATATTTTTAGATGAAAATAATCTATTAATTACGGGCTTTTGATGGTGTAAAAACAAAAAGGGACATATTTTTTTGTTTGGCCACAATTAAATCTCAAACTTTAGTTCCACACGCTCCAGGACGCGCGCTTCGTTTTTCTCAAAAATGACAGCGTTGTCTTATTTTTAAATCAAATGTTTTTAGACGAAAATAATCTATAAATTACGGGCTTTCGACGGTGTAAAAACAAAAAGGGACATATTTTTTGTTTGGCCACAATTAAATCTCAAATTGGAATTCCATTTCAAAGTTAACGAATCCAAAACAGTACCTCAAATGTCTAAGGTAATTTAGAAACCTGTTCAAAATAAATATGTAATTGAAAATAAAAAGACACACAATGTTTTTTTACATTAAATGCCTCTTATTGACTTATTTGATTTAAAAAGAAGACAACGTTGTCGTTTTTGAGAAAAAAGAAGCGCGCATCCTGGAGCGTGCGGAACTAAGTTTGAGATTTAATTGTGACCAAATAAAAAATATGTCCCCTTTTGTTTTTACACCATCGAAAGCCCGTAATTAATAGATTATTTTCGTCTAAAAATTTTTGATATTAATTTAAAACAACGCTGTTATTTTTGAAGAAGTTGAGAACGCCTTGCGCAACATTACTTAATAGGTCAATTCCTAATCAATTTCCAAAAATATGCATTTTAAATTATTGACTATTACTTAATTATTAGATTGTTACACTAACGTATAAGTACGGAAACTGTTTTGGTATTATTTTAGATTTTTTTTATTGCTGAAAGTTATTGCTAACTTCGTACCGGTAATTATCTGGGGGTTTTCAATGCTCGCTGGCAACTATTTTGTCAATACACAGGTGTACATTATCTAAGAAAGCTTCTCCAATACACTCAATAAGATAATTTTTTTACTCAAATATTTGTATGTCTTCTGGGTTCCAACCAAAAAACTATAATAGTAAACCATAGAACAGCGAATACATTCGCGCCCCCAACTGTGATTTAGGCCCAGTTGTACAATTCTAGCTTAACTTTAAGATAAAGCTTAAACCCTTAGCAACCATAAATGAAATCATAGTGGCTAAGGGTTTAAGCTTTAGCTTAAAGTTAAGCTGGAATTGTACAACTGGGTCTTAAGGTATTAGGATTTGTCATGAAAGTAGAGGTCAAAGCGACCAGTTCAATGATAATTGCTTATGTTTAACGTTATTTCCTGATAAGTACATAGATTAATCTGCAGACTGAATTGTAAACGAATCATTTGTTGAGTAATTTCTACAAACAGGAAATGCTCCCTGCTTGTTTGGCTACAAATTGCAGCAATAGAAGAAAAAAAGACTCGAATATATCTTATTACAAGTAAGGATACTGGTTCAGGCGTAAAACGTGTTTCATTTCTGTTTACTGTATAATAAATTTAATTTAATTTAACAAGTAAATGCAGTAATATTGAAATAAACATTCGGTGTATTGTAAATGACTGATAATAATAATGAAAATTAATTAAAATTATGTAACTGGCAATATAGAAAGTGTTAGGAAAGAGTTTATACATGTATTTCGGCCTTATTGGGCCTCATCAGAACTCTGTACCTTAAAAAAATTTGAGGTCCAATAAGGCCGAAATACATGTATAAACTCTTTCCTAACACTTTTTATATTGCCAGTTACACAATTTTAATTAATTTTCATAATTTTCATCCGGCAAGAAAACTTGATTTGATAATAATAATAATAAAATAATAAAATTTGTTTATAAACCTATAAATCTTGCAGTGCGAGTTGACCTCAACTATCATGGCGCTCACTTGTCAGTCTTGAAGCATCTGTCAGATATCTACGAGGGTAAAGCTGAGTTTATTGAGACTAAGAAAATCTAGTAGGTGGTCATGAAAAACAAAATAGACAGCAATTCTTTATCTGTCATCCGTCATGAAGCAGCTGTCAAATGGCGAAACGTCGAGACGAGAATTGTACGATTTTTAAGCTATTCGAAAAGGGTCTTTCGAAATTATTAAATTAATTCCTTTGTTTTGGTTTTAGTTTCCAGAGACCAGGGTCGACAAGAGACCGATCCTACTAGACCATTCAGCCAGGAGCAGATTTAAATACAGGGTTGCGTTCATAAATTATAGCTCCGAGGCGTGTAATCGCATCTTTCTCACTCACGATTTTTAATATATTTTGCGTCTCGCTCGGTATTGTGGTGACGTCTTGTGTTTACATAATTTCCATGACAACGGGCGTATTTTTTACGCTCTACTTAAGAGTGGGTTGTAAACACACGACGTCTCGACACATACTGAGCGAGACGCAAAATATGTTAAAAATCGTGAATGAGAAAGATTTCCCCAACAGCGCCCAAGTCGCTGTCGGGGGAATAGTTTACGAACGCAATCCAGTGTGTCCCTGGATTGAGTTCGTGTTGCAGCAAAAATTTTGGAATTCAGATTTCACTCTTTGCAGTGTAGGTCTGCCTAGCGCGAAAAGAATTTGTGCCAAATTTAACCTCGAAGGCCTTCAAGAGGGTGAAATTTATGCAAGAAGAAGTAAATTTGTGTAAGTAAGGTAAAGTGGTCTTCTCTTTTAAATTTAGGAGAAAATTTTAGGAAGATTAAATGTTTCTTAAATTCTCTTTTTCCGCCAAGGACGTTCGAAATTGATACATCTCACCAATTTTCAATGAGAAACATTTAATCTTCCTAAAATTTTTCTCCTAAATTTAAAAGAGAGACCACTTTACTTTGCTACTTCTTGCATTAATTCCACCCCCTTGAAGTCCTTCGAGGTCAAATTTGACACAAATTCTTAACGCGCCAAGCAGATCTAAGCCGCAAAGCGTGAAATCTGAATTTGAAAAATTTTTGCAAACCCAATTCGGGGAGACGCTGTAGATCTTCTGCAGGAGGAAGCAAACAGTTCTTTTTAGAACGCTTAAATTAAACGACTGGGATTTCGTTACTCTTAGACACACGATCAAAACTATATGCTATACTTTAATTTTTAATTTAATGCTTTTTAAATCATGTTGAAACTCACCAGCGCCATCTGATGGGCGGTAGCTCAACACTTAGCGAGTTTACAGAAATCTGTAACATTTGTTTTCCAGGTGCCAGAATTTTCGTTTTGCATCAAAAATAAGTTTCACGTTTCATTCAGCAGCGCCATCTAGTAGTCAGTAGCTCAATGTCAAATTACAGAAATCTGTAAAGCTGCTAATGCGTAGTAAGTATAGATCGATTTTTGTTTAAAATAAAAATCAGAAAATTATTATTCCCAAAGGGATATCTTTCCCCGGGGGTACTTCCCTCCCCCTTCACTCTTAAAGAATGTTAAACCAAAACTATCATTATCAATATTTGTAAGGTGTAGTTGAATGATTATATGTGCCGTCCACCTCCTCCACCCAACCTCCCATGTGCTTGTCGGCCTTATATAGCCCTCCAGTGTCAGAGTTGTAATGAGAGGTATGACGTCAGACATGCATATTTGTTGCAAATTTGCATTTTCTTGTTCTTGGGGTACTGGAACTTTCCTTCTGGCTGCCACTATTGAAGAACGTCAACTTAAGCGTTACGTAATAGTTTTTACTTTTATGAATGTGAAATCTATTCTTGCCTCATTGTTTTCGCCCGCATTGAAAATGATTTTTTTTTAAATAATTATAAATCAAGAAGGGTTCGAACCAGGGTCCCCCAGATGCTAAGCCGACGCCCAACAACCTTGGCTTATTGCCACTCTTATGCTTAATGTTTCTTTTAATCTATAAGAGAATCTATAATTTCAAGAGAATTTTTATTTTCAGAAGTTAAAGTACACCAAAAAATTTAACAATGTTTTAAAAATAACTCCTGCTTATACTCAATAAATTTAAGCATTTTGCTAATTACGATTTTTAGCGTCACACGTTATTTATTGTAGATTGATTGATTATACCATTCAAGATGTTTTATTTTACAATCAATCCAACCAGATGGTATAATCAGTTTTATTTCTTTTGAGGGCACAAAGAAAATGTTATACAAAACAATGCAATCATTATAAATAGAGCCTATACTTTTCATCTTCTCTAAACCAATCGGAATACTCCAGCAATTTCTTTGCCCACAAATCAATTTGCTGGGAGATTTCCCCATCATTCCCCCCATACTCCACCGGCAACACATCTTTACCAACAACACAATGCAGAGATTCAAACCCGGAAAAATGCACTGAAACCCTCCCCTTGAGCTTCTCACTCATGAAACTCTTGAAAATATTCAGCACGACGTTGATGTAGGTGGGCGCGTTGATAAATTCGAGTTGCTTCGGCCTGCAGTGGTAATTCTGCCAGGCGTGCACCGCCTTTTTTATCCTGCTGGGAGGCAGTTGCCTCGCGTGCCCCAGGGAAATATTTTTCATGTCAAAAATCGCGATCACGTCGTATATTTGCAATCGCTCGTTTTCCAAGGCGAGCACGTCCAGAATCATCTTCCCAGTTTTGAAAACGTCGTCTTGGCTGTGCCTTTTGGGGTCGTGGGCGGCGGTCCTGATCACCACGACCTGTTTGTTATCGTGGGGCTTCCTCAGGGGGACGAAAACTCCTAGCTTGAGTAACTCTTGGATTTCCGGCGAAGAGGGATCTCTGTTTTTGAACCACTCGGGCACCTCGCTTTTCATCTTGTAGTAGTTGGTCATTTTGGTTTTCGTCCTTTCCAAGTCGAACTTGCAGCCTCGCAGGAACGCCAGCAAGGATAAGTCGTCCTGTTTCGCTTTGAGTTTCGGAGTTTCACTCAGCCATTTTCGGATTTCTCCCAACGACGACGCCCTGGTTTCATCGGTTTCGTTGAGGAATTTTTCTGCGAATTCTCTTGCTTCATCGTTTAGAGCGAACGTGTAGCTGGACATCTTCCACTAAACTGGTGAGAAACACGTTTGAAATGCGTGAAGGTTACATGGTGGACGCAGTAATGAACTGGCGGCGGGTTAGAGCTGGAACAGATAAGATAAAAACGTGAGTGCATGTGTTTGGGAGAGAGGAAGAGATTTAATTGCGTTGTATTGATTCGAAGCGGCCTTTGGTGTTTTTAGTTATTAAGTGAGCAACAGTCAAGGTTTTCGCGTTCGGATTTTGTCGTGTTGCTTTCGATGGGTTATTAATAGAAATGTTGAATACCAAGAGTAGGGGGCAATCTGAAATTAAAAAGAAAATATAAAAAGTCAACTATATTTTTTTGACTCACCTGAACGTCCCTTCACTTCTTTCTCCTAAAATTACCGAGTAATAGGGATGAATGTAAATGAAACTGCGACATTTAAAGCACATAGTTTAATAATTTTTTTTAATGTTATACACATTTCTTGAATTATATTTACAAGTCCTGTTAGCGAGACCAGCTATATAAATACAAACTGCAATAAATAACAAAAATCATACTGATAAATTAATCTATCTAAAGTTCGCACCGAGTTGTCATCAGTAAAGTGCGAAATCAGGTGCAACAAGGTGTAGAGAGCTATTCAATCTAATTTCGCTTGGTGATTCTACCCAAAAAGGATTGCGCTTGCACATCACTCGAAGACTGTTTGACAGTCATAACCGCTGATATGTCTTAGCCAAAAAAATAACTTGCGTTATTTACAGTAAACAATTTCGGAATTAAAAAATATAATCTTACGCCTATGTTGTTTGTGTCTCTTGCGTGCCATGCCAATAAAAAATAACGAAGAAGTAGAAGAAGAATAATGCGAAATGATCTCACTTACAGAATCAGACAGATAAGTGCTATGAATTTTTATTTCTCTTTTTTCACAAGTATAACAAATGGGCACTGTCTGCTAATCATAGTCTATAAGTTAAAATAATTGAACATATTATCACTTTGTAACAACAAAAAACTAAAGTAATATATTCACATAATGTCTACAGTTGCTTTTATAGTAAAGTTGCAGTTACAAAATATAAAAAAAAAGAATAAAATAAAATGGATGAAAATATCACAGCAAACGATTTTTTTTTATTTGTATACATATTCCAAAAGACAGCAGCTTTCCAACTTCCAACCGACCTATTAATCCCGAACGTTTTTTCTAAAATATTAAGTACATAGATACTACTTGATAAAAAGCAACTTGAAGGACTGGTTTTTTATTTCGTTTTTAAGATTAAGAAATGTATACTTTACTTCTTACATAAACAACGCTTGTCATAACGCGTTAAATTAAAAAAAATAAGTGCATGAGGTTGTCGCGCACCTAACGTTACTATAAAAGCAAAATCGAAAACTGTGAGAAAATTCACAGCTCAAAAAATACATGTAAATCAACAGCAGCAGAGCGCGGCTGTCCTCTCAGACCTATACACAAAAACGCTTATTTTTAGAAAACAACTGCCGAACAAGTGGAGAGCATGATTTACACCGCCTTAAAGTTATCAATATAAATATAATTTATGTCTATCTTAGGAGAGGTGGTTTTTTATTTTCTAAAAATAAGAATAATCTGCTTGGAAACTAATTTATAAATAAGCTAGAGATGTTATGATAGTGCTCGACTATTTCTTAGTAGGAGTCCCTCTCTGCGTTAGACCTTCGAATCTTTTGAACGTGTAATTTATGAACACCCAGTCTTTGTATGTTACCTCACCGTCTTGTGGCATTGGTGCTGATGCTATAAAAACAAAAACAAAACAATTCGCACACGTTTACTTTAGATACAAAGTTTCATGCAAATTAAGCGTTATTATTAAAGTGTTATTCAAAACTAAGAACTGAAAAAATTCTATAAACACAGTCATTCCATTAGGCAGCACCTTCAATAGATGGCGTGGATTTTTTTCCTTTTTTAAGTCAACCGGATGTCGTTTATCAAATATTGTCAGCAAAGCTTTTTGTTGCAATTATAATAAATACGACCTACTAGATTTCACGAGATAGTGCGTTCACAGAACATATCAATTAAGAGAAAGCAAATCCCTATACACTAAATGTTACCAGAAAAGCGTGGCGCCATCTGTTATACTTGGCGCTTACTAAAAATAATAGGCGCCAAATTTAAATACTTTTCAGTCATATAAACGAGTATAGAACGAGTTAGCCAAACATTGTATAACTTTGAATTCTGTTTTATTCCCACACCAACAATTATAAGGACAAGAAATAGAACCAAATTCAAAGTTGAACGATGTTTGGACACGTAAATAGTTATCGGCTAGTATATAATCAATCAAACACAATATTTAGTGTTATAAAAAGACCGTATTTTAAAATATCTTGTAACATACCGTATTTTATCATAAAATACACGTAGGGCTGTACGAAATAATTAATAATAATAATTAGAATTGATCAATACAAACCACAATATGTGTAAAACCACTGAGAAAGTAGTTAGTACGGGCTTCTGGCACAATTAAATATACCTACTTGTACTTTTCTATATAAATTACAGTTAGAAGTTTTAAAATTTTCAAATTATTTGCATCCTGCAAAAGAAATCACAAATCATAAATTTTTGACACAATGAAAATTGAAAATTTTTTAAATGTGAGGTTTCTATAGTTACCTTAAATAAAATCATTTTGGCGGCTTTTTACTGCGCCATCTCTTAGACTTGGCGCTCTTTACTTGTCTAACGCGGCCTAACTCCGGTTTGACACCCCTGAGTGCGTCTTAAATTAAATTAAACCCCGAACGTCGTTTTTAATTAATGCCAAGTTCGCTCGGTTTATAGTAAATACAGTTGCAGTTTCCTGTTTGGGTAAATAGACCCAAAACGGGAGGAAAATTTGCATTAAATAAAATATCCGGATATAAGACCTCTGTCTCGTCAAATCTAGTAGGTTGTAGGTGAAAGTATGCAATAAGAGAAAAAAATACTCTATTGACAAAGAGCACACTATGATTATGAAGGCGCCATCTAGCCGTCGTATTCTTGATTTCTTCTTTCAGGTTTAGTTCTGACCACAGACCATTAAACATAGAAAGACGTTTCAAGTCCATTAAACGAACGCGGAACACTATTCGACCGTGGCGCTCCACGCGCAGCTGGACGAACTTCTTGAGCTTCAGTAGAGGTTGACGTTTGACGAAAGTCTATGAATATTAGGTTAAATGAATTTTCGTTGGTTATACTGAGTGGCTGTTAATGTCCGAACGCGGTTTATGTTGGCAGCCTGTAGTTTTATCAACTTGTAGTGGCAATCATGTCGATTGTGTCAATTTTGACAGTGCACATTGGCGTATCGTTATTTGGGTGTCTCGTTGGTGTTATAAAGGTTCTTTGGTGTGGTTTTTTGATATTTATTGCTTTATTTTCAGTCAGTTCTTATTAGAGCTCATTAATTAACGTTGTGAGTTGCATGTAAGTAATAATTTAATGTGAATTTCAAATTACATTCCAATATATTCTTATTCTTTTCAGTATTCACAGTGTTTATCAAAAATGTTTACACGAACAGGATGCGTACATTCTTATGGCACACTTTCAAAGTGCAACTCGAAATCTCGATGGAACATGGGCATATAATTTTGCGCTCTTGCTTTGAACAGTTCGTGGAAACATTTCCTGATGAAAATGGAAACTACGAAGTTTTTAGTCATCACAAACGTGAAGTTGTGAAGAGATTTGAGAGAAAAAATTGTATTTGCAAAGGTAAATCAACTGGGCGACCTACAGTTTTAACTGAACCTGTTGTCAACGATCTTCAAGGTCGAATGGATCAAAGCCCGAATAAATCACTAAGAAAGTCAGGTATGTGAACCGCAGCAATGAAAATAATGCAAGTCCTTAATTACGTACTTTTTGCAGGCATTAGTAGGGCTAGTTGTTCAAAAGCTCTGCATAAGAATCTGCATATGCATCCGTACCGTGTCTCTGTTGTTCAGCAGCTGTACCCACATGATTTTCAAAATAGAGTGATGTACTGTCAATGGTTTAATGAGCAATTAAACAACGATGATTTGCTTGATTTAACTTTTTTTACTGACGAAGCATGGTTTCATTTATCTGGTTACGTAAATAGCCAGAATTACAGGACATGGGCAACAGAAAACCCTCATAATTTTGTTGAAACAAATTTACATCCAATAAAAGTTGGAATTTGGGTAGCAATATCAAGACGAAGAATAATAGGACCAATATTCTTTAACGAAAAAGTCAATGCAGAAAGATACCAAACTATCATTTTGACAGAATTTATTAATCAGCTGCATGATGATGAATTAACAAGGGGCTATTTCCAGCAAGACGGAGCTACTGCTCATACTGTACGTGCCACCATAAATTATTTACAACAGTTTTATGGAAATCGAATTATAAGCTAAGGTTTGTGACCACCAAGAAGTCCAGATTTGACACCACCAGATTATTTCCTCTTTGGACGCATGAAGAATAATGTGTACAAAAACCGCTTGCATGACTTAGATGAACTTCAACAAGCAATTACGCATGAAATTCAAAATATAACACAGGAAGAACTCTGCCGTGTATTCGAAAATATGAAACGACGAGTGAACTTGTGCTTACAGAATAATGGGGAACATTTTCAACAATTATTATAAAAATAAAAGTTATTTTTTAGTCATCAATGTTTTATTATGCCAAGTAGCAAACATTTGTTACATGTTCAATGGACATGTAACAAATGCCTTGCTACCTGGCATGTAGCCTTGCTAATTTGACAATGTTCAATACACATAACCTTGCTGTTTGTCATTTTTCATATTTTCACATCAAAACTTCATACCACGCCACTGTACCACACCAACAGTAGAAAAATAAATTCAATAGTGCCAACACGTTCGGACATTAACAGACACTCTGTATATCACATGTACTGTGCGGAGATTTTTGCCACATTTCATCAAATTCTCTTCCATATCTTTGTTTTAATTTCAATATATGCGATTGCTGCAGTGGAAAAGTCTACGTGTATAAATAGTGATATGTGTAGGTTTTACTGGTTCTAAGTTATATTTTATTGCTAACAAATATTTTTCCAGGTTTTTCGCATTAACTTCCAGTTGTACGAGTATACTTCATTCTAGCCATTATTTATTATTATTTACTTTATGTGTGTGTATTAATTTTGATAATTAATTCAAATACCTTTTTTCAATGAAAGAAATTCAACTTTAAACTGAATTATTGTTTTAGAATTATTTGTGGGCTTGAGAAAAGACTGAAGAAATCACCAGAAAGTAATAATGGGGAAGTTGAAGTACAGGGTGGGCCAAATTCGACACTTTTAATAAGAAACTCCTATTTTTAGACAAGTTAGACAAAAACTGACCTCGGTCCCTGGAGCTCAATTTTTAAGACAAAATTAATGTTAAAATGTTTTATAGAAATTGGCGAAAATTCAGAAGCAGCGATTAATCTTTACCATGAGTGGTACCTGAAAGATGACAATCCTTCAGAGATATATTCTTGAGATTTAAAAACAATTTAATAAATTTTTAGTCATTTGAACAGATAAAAACTAAAAATTATGAATCTCAAAACGGAAGTAAAGAATTAGAGATCATAGTTTTGGGAGAAATTGAAAATGACAGACGCCAGTTGAAGCAAACATCTTAGCAAAAACTTCTGCAATACGAATTTTAAAGAAACAAAGATTCTGATCTTATTGAATAAGAAAAATGCATCACTACCAGTCCTTGAATCGGTGATGTCAGTTCAAACCATAACAAAACCAAATCGTTTATGTTTAGTACAAAATGGCCGACAATTTGATACTTTATGTAATTTTTGCGCAATTTCAATTACATTAGTATTTATTCGTTATAACTTCGTTATATTTATTGAAAATAAAGTAATATTTTTTATGGGTCATTGAATCTTCAAAAAATATTTAGCTATCATCATCCACAGCCTACTTGAATTCTGCAATAACCATTAAAATTTTAATTAAAACATGAAAGCTCTACAACTCAAAAATCTTTTGAATAAAATATCAAGTGTTTTATATTTTTGTAAATAGAATTTTATGCTCTTTTTAGAAATGTAAAAATATATAGGGTGTTCCATATAAAAAATCAAAGTTCTAGCTAATATCTCAAATAATGAGCACTTTGGAAAAAAATAACTTGGAGCAATGAATTCTGCATGAAAAAGTGCCTTAAAGAAGTCTGTACAGAAATCAAGAATTTTCATAAACAAAAAAGTTATGAAGGTTTTTAAAAATCGTAGAATTTTGAAAAACGCCCTGTAGCTACTAAACGGTACAAGATATCGAAACGCGGTCTTCACCATTAATTTTGTCTTAAAAATCGAGCTCCAGGGACCGAGGGCAGTTTTTGTCTAACTCGTCTAAAAATAGAAGTTTCCTATTAAAAGTGTCGAATTTGGCCCACCCTGTACAGATCTAAAGTACCTCATTGCAAATCAGGTGGATCAAATAAACATTTTTTTTGTTTCCCAAAGTCGGACACTCAAAAACTATTATGGTTACGTGCCACAGTAAGCAATATTGTTCTTACATCAAAAACTTACGTTTGTGAAGATCATTTTAATAGCAATTCATTTACCAGTACTGAACGTTCTAGATTACATAAATATGCTGTACCTTCCATTTTTATTAGTAACTATAGTCAGGAAATTTCTGACCATGATTATTGTGGTAACTATGTTCAAGATCTTTATCATACAGGAAATGTTTTTCATAGTATGATTGATAAATATAAGAACATAGAAAATGGTGTGAAAGTGAATTTACATACTAGTCGGAAAATTAATTGTGATGGTTTTATAAACGAAAATCTGGAGACCTTGGATAGTTCGAATTCAACTTCATTTACTACAAGAATTCATTCAGCACAAAAAAGAAAACGAACTTCTTTATCACCTGACCTTAACAACAAACGTGCAAAGAGCAATTTTTTCCGTTTTCGTTTTCTGTGTAGATTATAACAATTATTTTGTCATAAATGATTCTCTTACTTATTGCTATTATAATTTTTAAGTCAAGAAAATTGTCAAATTGTTAAATACTAGTAAACTGTAATAAATAGTATGTAATGTAAATTACTTTAGTGTAAATTTTGTTTATTATTACTGTAATCTGTATGAATTCCTTCTTACTTTTCAATATATGTATTAGTTTGAACTATTTTTTTATTAATTGGACTGTATAATTACACCGACTGATTTTAAAATTATTTTTACCAATTCTTGCCATAAAATTTGAATTGCATGTCTTAGGTTTACTATAAAATAACCTTAAAGGCCGGTCTTTCCATCTTCCCGTTAAAGACATCTGTTGAATAACTTAATTTTTAGGATTTGTTTCCACGGTAGTCATCCATCCATTAGTTTATCGAGAGATGAGAAGACCGGTCCTAAAAAGTGTCAATGACTTATTTTTAGTTAAGCTGAGGCAGGCCGTCCAAATTCATAATAAAAAAATTAAAAATCACTCAATAGAAAAATTTTCACGCTTTATGTCAGGTTTAAATCAACCGTTTTACGAATTTAGTTCGTCCAGCTGCTAGAGGAGCGCTATGAACATGTTTCCAAATATTTGCGATCTTTGATACGTCTTTCTATGTTTAATAGTCTGTGGTTCTGACACTGTTACAATAAATAAGATTGCAATAATGATATAAAACGATACTGTCCACATCTATTGGTGACAAACGTACTACTTGTATAAAAAAAGAATCACGCCATCTATTGATTTGTTTTCCAATTACCTTCTTGCTTGATTATTATGCGCGTATTATAACAAAATTGTGAAACAAAACTTACGAATTTCTAATTTAACATCTGGGAAGTCGTCAAAATTCGAAGTGTCATCGATGGACCTAACCTCGACAGGAATAGCTGCGGGTCTTTCCCTTATGTGCTCCCAGTCGACACCCCGGAAGAAAGGGATCAACTTCAACTCCTCGATACCCTTTTGAGAACCCAACCTTCTTTCTGATTCACAGCAAAACCTAAATCATTTATCCAATTAAGTTTAAGTATTTCTTCTTCGAGAAAGAAAGTGAAAAATGACTACCTGACGATAGTATCTTTGGCTTCTTCAGAGATCGGAACTTCAGCAGGAAAAATGAGCGTCTCCCTCCAATTCATGACCTTCCTGTACGTATCTTGGGGATTCTCCGAACAAAACGGTGGATACCCTATCAACATCTCGTACATGATGACACCCAACGACCACCAATCACAAGCAGGTCCGTATCCTGTTTGAAGGAAGACTTCCGGCGCGATGTAATCCGGTGTTCCCACGGTGCTGTACGCTAAAGCTCTTCGGTTTTTCTTCCAACTTTCCGCTCGTCTCTTACTGTCCATAGGACTAGATGTAATAACTGCAATAATTTCGTAAAAATTAAAGTGATGGGGGGCGAATTACTAAACAACTCACTAAAATCTGAAGGCTTCGCTTGACTCAGATCTCTATAAAAATCGGTTCGATGGGATTTCTTCAAACCAGTGCACAGCCCGAAATCAGACAACTTTAAATGACCTTTAGCATCCAATAGTAAATTGTCTGGTTTAATGTCTCTATGTATAAAGCCAAGTTTGTGTATGGAGTCGATTGCCAAAGCGGTCTCTGCTATGTAGAACTGAGTACACTCTTCGGATAAAGTGTCCTTTTTCATAAGAAGCGTCATCATATCTCCGCCGGGCAAAAACTCCATGATTAAATACAAATTAATTGGGTCTTGAAAACTATAGTACATCTTCACCACCCACTGGTGATCGGCCTCGACGAGGATATCTCTTTCGGCCCTCACGTGGGCGACTTGCTCTTTCTCTAACATATCAGCTTTTCGCAGGATCTTCATCGCGTACACGTGGCCGGTGTCTTTCTTCTGGACCAGCCTGACTTCACCGAAAGCGCCTCTCCCGATTACCTTCAGGGGCTCGAAGTCTTCGACGCCCAAGCGGGATCGCTTTAACCTCAGAAACTCGGTTTCCTTCTGCGCGTGTTGTTGTCTTTTTTCATTTTTTTGTTCTTCGGATAGGCTTTCGTCTTTTAATGATTCTTCTAATTTCGCTAATCTAAATGGACAGAGAAAATTTTTCTCAACTATATATTCGATTTGTTAAAAGAAAAAGGACACACTTATGCTATGAATTTATTGATGCTCACCTTTGTTTTCGTTCGACGTGCTGGGCTATTAAATTAGAATAATAGTTTTCTAAGGTTACTTTTGCTTTGGTAGCTTTGTCCAGGGTGTGGACACTGAAACGGATGGTGTTCTCCGTGGCAGCCATGTCCAGGACCCCTAAAATTAAAAACAATTAATCAGGGTATTAATTAACTGACTTGTAGAGTTGATTAAATTAAGGCGACTTTAATTTAAAGTAACTTTAACGCCTAGTTTTACAAACATAGGATAAGGGTAGGTATTCGCCGAATATCTTTTAACCTTCTCCCTAATCTACGCCACTGTTATACCACAAGAATACTATTACAGTCAGTTTATAATACTCAGTCATACACTAAAAAGACAAAGTTATTAAATGACCAGCTCGATTTTTTAAATGTACTGGCCATTATACAGGTTGCTTCAAACATTCACGTCGTCAACCAACTTCGTTTTTTTTTCATTGGCATTTTAACCGGATCTTAGGCAGTGCCTTATTAATTGGACACGATGTATTTATTCTATTTCTTAAAACCTCTGCGACGTTCTGGACCTAAATCGATTTCCATTTAAAAACAAATTGTGTCAACTTTGATTAGTTCAGAGGAAGCATCGCGTTTGCGAATTGTGTAACCAAGACGTCCCGTTGTCATTGTTAAGTTTCCAATGCCTCGGCCATTAAGTAGGTTACGGCAAGCCCGGAGCGTGAAATTCTGTTACACTTTACTGAAACCGAACAATAAGAGCGTTCTTGATTTTTGTAACTTCCACTCGGCCCGTCCCCCGAGCGTAAAATCCACGTTTCTGCCGCGCACATTCGTTTGCATCACACTCTCCATTTCGAATATTTAACGTCACGTCGATGGGTTTGTTGTTGACGCAAGTGATTATCGTGTCATTAAGTCGTGCTTGCGCAAGAGACGGTTTATGACAC
Organism: Serrognathus titanus; assembly: GCA_039766575.1. Taxonomy (NCBI): domain Eukaryota; kingdom Metazoa; phylum Arthropoda; class Insecta; order Coleoptera; family Lucanidae; genus Serrognathus; species Serrognathus titanus. Next base: position 15,956,945 of record CM077911.1, on the reverse strand, counting down.
TGTTTAGTTTTATTTTCGATAAATTGTGTCTAAAACTATCGGTAATAGTATTAAAGCTTGTCCCAAAAATATTGGTTTTGATGAAAAGCCCTATTTTAAATTTTAACTAAGGTTAATCCAAGTTTCCCGCTCAGTATTTGCGTTGATCTTTGTATAGCATCACCTGTACAGGCTGGCCCAACGATACGTATCTCATTTTTTTTTAAATGGAACGGTCTACTTTTTATTTTAGAAATGGATAGAACTTAAATGCAGCTTTCTGATGATATAAAGTTATATACCTTTATTTTTAATAGTTTCGTCACTAGAATTTTTTTTCACAAGTACTTGAATGGCCGCCTTTTTAAACTACACACATCTGCACGTCTGATGTCGCCACCAGTCGGAATACGTATTTTTGCTACAAATTTAAAATTTACGTCTGTTAATTAAGTTTACTGTTTAAAAAAAAAATAAAAAATTCCGAAAGTTCGGTAACAAATATTAAGTTTCAATTGTTATTTCCTAAAATTATCACCTTAAGTAAGAGCCAGTTTCATAATGGAATCTAAAGGAGGCTTTAAAATTAAAGGCACATTCAGATATGTAAACAAATGTGTTTTCATATTCGTTTTTAAACTACGAACAATATTAGGATATCCGTTTGCATTATACCGAGCGATCTGTACTTACGAAACATTCGGAATCTCATTTTTATAATGGAACGGCTTACTTTTTATTTCAGAAATGGATAGCAGTTAAATATAGCTTTCTGCTGATATAAGGTTACATACCTTTATTTTTTAATTATATTTTTAATTTAAAGGAGGCTTTAAAATTAAAGTTAGGTTCAAACGTGTAAACAAACGTGTTTTCAAATTTGTTTTTACATCAGAAAGTAATTTTAAATTTAAAATCTCCTTTAAATTCCATTATGAAACTGGTCCTTAGTAAAATATATTTTAAAAAATATGTAATGAAAATAAAATTTTAAAAATTTAACAAATGTAATTCTTGACTGCGTTCGAAAGTTATAGTTATAGTTATAAGAAGGTATGTTTCTTATGATTTACATATTAAGAAGATGTAATACAAATTGTCTTCTTGTCTCCAGAATTTATAGTGAAAGATATCCAGACCGTCGCTCTATTCAAGTAAAATGTTTCAGAAGCTTCAAGAGACGTTTTGAACCAAACGATAGTGTTCATTACAAGAAGAAAATCGTTAATCATCCAAACACAACACATGAGGATAATCAGTTTACAGTTCTGGTAACAATAACAGAAAATCCAAATATAAGTTCGCGCGAAATAAGCAAGATAACAGATATCAGTAAGACCAGTGTCCAAAGAATTATAAAAAAACATAAATATTACCCATACTATATTTCTTTACATCAAGATTTACATGGCGACGACCAACCAAATTTTTTTCGAAGGACAGATATCGCTCGGTATAATGCAAAAAAATATCTTAATATTGTTCGTATTTTAAAAACGAATATGAAAACACATTTGTTTAAACATCTGAATGTGCCTTTAATTTTAAAGCCTCCTTTAGATTCCATTATGAAACTGGCTCTTACTTAAGGCGATAATTTTAGGAAATTTTAATCGAAACTTAATATTTGTTAACGAACTTTCGGAATTTTTTATTTTATTTTTTAACAGTAGACTTAATTAACAGACGTAAATTTTAAATTTGTAGCAAAAATACATATTCCGACTGGTGGCGACATCAGACGTGCAGATGTGTGTAGTTTAAAAAGGCGACCATTCAAATACTTGTGAAAAAATTCTAGTGACGAAACTATTAAAAATAAAGGTATATGACCTTATATCATCAGAAAGCTGCATTTGAGTGCTATCCATTTCTAAAATAAAAAGTAGGCCGTTCCATAAAAAAAAAATGAGATACCGAATGTTTCGTAAGTATCGATCGCTCGGTATAATGCAGAAAGATATCTTAATTTTGTTTACATTTTCATATAGGCCGAAGTCCTAAAAATATCGCATTAAATATTCGTTGATCTGTGTTATCTCAGTAATCAGAAATTCATATCCAAACTAACTGAATTTTTGAAGAATTTTTTAAGAAAAAAAATTATTACGAAAATAGTTCAATAAAATCTATATATATTTATGCCATTGTAATCAGTTCTCTGTGGCGCATCCAAATATCTAAAAATATATAGGGTGTTCTATTAAAAAAAAAATGGTTTCCACGAACTGCCATTTTTCTGATCACTCTGTATAATTGAAAATAATTTTGCAATATGCCGCGTATTATCAAGTATAAATTTCTTTATTGATTTTTTTCTTAATTGTTGTGCCCTAGGCCTTATAGAAGAAATACGCATCGTTGGGCCACCCTGTACATGCGCTGTCAATGCGTAAGTCGGACTGAGTTTGGGGTGGAGTGCTCGAGCTACTCTTCTTTCGAAGAAGTCCCAATTAGGGATGTATAAAGAAGATGAACGAGAGCACCATTCAGGCCGATCTAGACGACTTACAGTAAACTTTAAAATTATATGTGGTTTTGCTTATACTAATCAATTTCTCGCGTAAGGATTAGTTCGCAGGTTCGGCCAAAAAAAAAATGGTATGTTATGCAGTCTCAACGGGACAATAGTGGTTCTTTAAGACCCTCGCTAATACAGCATTTCTACCATATTTGTATCATGAAACATCTTGGAAAATGATTGCCGCAATGTCGTTCCCAATACGTTTATGTAAGTGTGGGAGTTCATTCGACCTTCACAAACAAACATTTCGCCTACACAGTCGACTGTCACACAACCCTAGATCATTATACTGCCTCCGCCGTGTTTCACTGTTGGTACCACGCATTCCGGAAGGTATTCTTCACCGATTCTCCGCCTCACGTAAGCTACACCAAGAGTTCCAAATACCTTACAATTAATTTTAAAAAAACGTAGATTTTAAACACACCATATAACTTTTTACTAGCGAAGTGTAGAAGATGCAAACGAATTCAAAATTACAAGTGATATAAAGCAAATATTATCTCAAAATTTGATTCGTCGGACCACACAACATTTGCCCAATCCTTCTCTGTAAAGCGTTGGTACTTTATAGCCCATTCCAAGCGAGACTTTTTATTTTTTTCTGAAAGCCAAGGTTTCTTTCTGGCTTTACAGCCTATCAAGCCAGTTTCCTTAAGTCTTCTTCTGGTCATTCTGGCACTGATCGATCTCCCGATTTCCTCGAATAAACTGGCAGCGAGCTCGGAGAAAGTTTTCTTTCGATTTTTAAGTGATTCTCGAATTAAATTTCGATCCTCACGGTCCGAAGTTATCCGTTTTCTACCTGTTCTTGTTCGGTTCGCATGTGACCCAGTATCCGCGTAACGTTTCATTGGTAGATTGCACCGCACAACGCGAACGTTTAATACTTTTGGCTATTTCTGTCTGCGTGTTGCCTTGTTCGTGCAAGAACTGAATTCGTTAACGTAAATGCTCACTAAGTTCGTTCTTTTTAGGCATTTTTGCAGCAAAAATGACGATATTCAAAATTATAATGAAATAAACATTATACTGGAAAGATCGTTCTCACTACAAGCGCTTATACAAGACTTACTACTAATTCACGGAACCACAATTGCGAACTATCATCTGCCACATGTTTTAGAACCGTTGTAAAGTACTGTGCATTATTTAAATTATCGTTTATTGTTGCCGACTATATGATAATAAAATTCTAAAGATTTCCAAGTAGTACTTTCGGAGATAAATTAAAAAATTAAGCGTGCCCAATACTTTCGGCCAAGGCTGTACATTCTCGTACTTTTAAAGTGACTGTAAATAAAAGTTCTCATTAGTCCTATTATGAAAACAGCACTTACTTCTTAATTATCAGCAAGAGTTGGACGTAAATTAATTAGATAATTAATTACAGAAAAACTTAAATTCTAACAGAACGTGGATATAAACGCTATTAATAACGTGCTAACACGAGAAAGGACATTGTTTTGATACATGCAAATGCGCGGTTATATGAACGCCAACAGGAAATGACTCGGTTGCATAGAAAATGGCAGAAATAAATAAAATTCCTCAAAGAGTTAATTATGATCGGGATTCGCGTTTAATTTTCAACTAAATTTCTTGGACACTCAAAAATGGATTAATTAATGTAACGATGATTTGTTATTTCATAATAGTCCTTGTTAATAACAAAGAGATAATGATGACAACCAGAATTTAAAACGTTATAATCTCTAAACACAATCATATGGCTTGTTAATTATTATAATTTCGATTTGTGTGCGCCGTTCAACGAGAAATAAATTCTGTTACCAAAAAAGTCGAGTACGAATTGGTACACACGCTTTTGAAAATGTAAATTTTTAATTAATTATATGTAGATTGCTGTTTAAAACTTGTTAAATATTTTCCCCATGTTCTGTTCGTCAGTACTTTTTTTTCGGTTTATTCAAGAATCAGCCTGTATACGTATGTGTCAGGAATGGTAATCGTCGAAAGCCATTAAAATTCGAACAGAAAAATAAGAAATAGTAAGTTTTTGTTTGATCACGCGGTTTAATAAGAGAAATAAAACCATTCATAGCATACCTTAGCACATTTAAATGTCGACCCTGGATGAGTGTGGATCGCGCATCCTTATTTATAATATTTTAATTTAAATTGATTTTGATTTGCGTCAGAAAAAAAATTAGACATGACCTAAGACACACGTTCTTGTGTCTCGGGATCGAATGTTTTCGGACACTCACTGCAAGGATCTAAGTTTTTATCGTGATTATCCCAATGTTTTTGATTATTCAGTGTAACAAGAGAAATAAAACCAGTCACAGCATACCTAATACATCTGATCTCGAGAGAGTACTTTCACAAGCAACAGCATGAAGTTACACAACCCATAAATATCGAAACCATCCTGGCCTCAATATGCGCGCTAGGGATTGACCTACACCTGGTTTCACTGATACACAAACGAAAAGAACCAGTTTCTTTGTTTTGAACCGTTCGCGTAAATCGCAACGCGACGTAAACCGCCGTACCTACTGGTCTCTGACGCACACGCTAAATCTGGCACGGGTATAACATTTAAAAGTAACCAACCGACGACGGTGGCTGGCGCTGACATGACATTTATTTCGAAAAGCACTAATTTAATATTTAAACTCGACGGACTTTCACGCGGCTTATCTATTGCACAAACAAAACTAAACAAACACACACATACACACAGGAAGGAGAACCGCTTCAATTGGACGAGACTTAATAATATGGTTCACTACACCATATACACACACACACCTAAATCCTCCTCGACACGCATGAATCATATAATAATCGATGATGACTACCGGTGAAAGTTCACACTCTTGAACTTTTCAACCGGAAAAAGTACTTCTCTTGTGATAGCTTCGGGCAGAAAAAAAAGTGCACGAAATCCAAGCTCGAATTTAAATTCTTTTCGGAAACACAATGGTGCGGTGTTAATGACCGGAGATAACATGTTCATAAATTAAAGAGTATAAAAAATCTGATAAAAAAAGAATTTACGATTACGTACTTGATGGTTTCTTATATCTATTAGGCGTTCATTGGGTAGCCTCTGACTTTCTCATTGTGAAGCAAGTCTTGGATTAGATCCGCGCAAAATGTCATTTTATTATCAGTTTCATAAGAAATGAGCTCTGCGTCATAAATTGGCGTTAAACTAAAAGACATATACAGCCTAGGCTAATAGTATTAGGCACCCTTAATTTATCTCCGAAAATATTACTCGGAAGTCTTTAGAATTTTATTATCATATAGTCGGCAACAATAAACGATCATTTAAATAATGCACAGTGCTTTACAGCGGTTGTAAAACATGTGGCAGATGATAGTTCGCAATTGTGGTTCCGTGAATAGGTAGTCAGTCTTGTATAAGCGCTTGTAGTAAGAACGATCTTTCCAGTATAATGTTTATTTCATTATAATTTTGAATATCGTAATTTTTGCTGTAAAAAATTGCCTAAAAAGAACAAACTAGTGAGCATTTACGTTTACGAATTCAGTTCTTGCATGAACAAGGCAACACACAGACAGAAATAGCCAAAAGTATTAACCGTTCGCGTTGTGCGGTGCAATCTGCCTTGAAACGTTACGCGGATACTGGATCACATGCGAACCGAACAAGATCAGGTAGAAAAGGATAACTTCGGACCGTGAGAATCAAAATTTAATTCGAGTCACTTAAAAATCGAAAGAAAACTTCCTTCGAGCTCGCTACCAGTTTATCCGAGGAAATCGGAAGACCGATCACTGCCAGAACGACCCGAAGAAGACTTAATGAAGCTGGCTTGAAAGGCTGTAAAGCAAGAAAGGAGCCTTGGCTTTCAGAAAAAAATAAAAAGTCTCGTTTGGAATGGGCAATAAAGTACCAACACTTTACAGAGCAGGATTGGGCAAATGTTGTGTGGTCCGACGAATCAAATTTTGAGGTAATCTTTGCTTTGTATTACTTGTAATTTTGAATTTGTCTGCATCTTCTACGCTTCGCCAGTAAAAAGTTATATGGTGTGTTTAAAATCTACGTTTTTTTAATTAATTGTAAGGTATTTGGAACTCCTGGTGTAGCTTACGTGAGGCGGAGAATCGGTGAAGAATACCTTCCGGAATGCGTGGTACCAACAGTGAAACACGGGGGGAGGCAGTGTAATGATCTGGGGTTGTACGACAGTTGACGGTGTAGGTGAAATGTTTGCTTGTGAAGGTTGAATGAACTCCCACACTTACATAAACGTATTGGAAACGACATTGCGGCAATCATTTTCCAAGAAGTTTGGCGATACAAATAAGGAAGAAATGCTGTATCAACAAGATAATGCACTCTGCTACAAATCTGCAGTTACCATGAAGTGGTTTCAAGAAAATAATATTAACCTTTTGGATTGGCCTACACAATCCCCAGACCTAAATCCCATAGAAAATTTGTGGGGGATTCTAAAGCGTAACATTAGAAAACATCCAATTACATCTACCCCCACATATATATTGCCATTGACTAAAACGTCGTCAGCAAGTAGAATAAAAGGTCGTTCATTTTTATAATTTCTTCATTTCTCCACACTTTTTTTAAAAACTTTTGAAAATCTCAACGCCAAGTTTTTAAAAATATGTGTCCCATTTTTAATATTTATAATCGTAAAAACTTTACGCACTACCTCGAGCATAAACTAATAAAAACACTCGATCGTTATCTTTCTAGTTATCTGGTAGTTAAGTAGCTTCTATCAACAAATACAAGCGTGTTAAAAAATATGTCTGTTTGTAATAAAAAAAAGCAATTAATGTATATCATTTCAGCGTGTTATGTATTTGTGTAACCGCCAGGTACTATTACCTATGATTTATCGTCGCCTATACGACGCTGACAATAGAAAAAAGAACAGAAAACAGAAAATCCGGACACGAGACACGTATTCCTGCGACGATCTATCATGTAATTTCGACGTAAATCTTTGTCCGAAATTCATATAAAATTTCTGTACATAGAGGACAAATAATAATGAATAATTTAAATGCTTTCAGCCAACACGGTGAAGTGAGTACCACAGAAATAAATAAACGTTGTTTAACTAAAAGCTTACTCTCGTTCGCTATTTTGGATATTCTTAGTAATACCTAGGCATGCATAATCAATGAAGGTATTAACAGGAATCGACCTTGCACGCTTTGTTGACATCCATGTAATTTAAAAATAATGGGGCGACTAGACTTTCGTACAAGTTTGCGAACGCGTACGCAGCTCTAACTAATTTATTTCGTGATACAATTCATTGCATAAATTAAATTGTACGAGAAATTGAACCAAATCTTGTACAAGAAATAGTGTAGGTTTCAAAAAAGGTTTCGCCTGCGAACGTGTGCGAGGGTCTGGATAAACCCTAAAAGGAATATCTTAGGCGATTAGCAACACATTAATTTATTGAAAGATAGAAAATGAATAACAAATAAATTCTAAACAACAAACGGAAAAGTGAAAACGTAATTACAACAACGAAATTTAATTACCTGCTTGTATAAAAGCTTAGCGTTTAAAGTAACATCAAATTATTTCTTAAATTGGTGTTATGTTGAAATGCAGTTCCCTGAAAGGTCTTGATAGGGAACGTTAATCAAAGAGAACCAACAGGGGAGTAATTATGCGAATATTAAAAGGTTTCAAACTCTTTAAATATTTAAAACAATAGTTATTTTATGAACAAGTGCAAAAAGGGTTTGATTTTTACTTTTTTTTATGTACTAGTACAAAAAGAACACTTTTCGAAACAGTAAAAGAAAAACGTTCAGCCTTGGCCAAAAATATTACTCAGAAATCTTTAGAATTTTATTATCATACAGTTGTCAACAATAAAAGATAATTTAAATAATGCACAGTACTTTACAGCGGTTGTAAAACATGTGGCAGATGATAGTTCGCAATTGTGGTTCCGTGAATAGGTAGTCAGTCTTGTATAAGCGCTTGTAGTAAGAACGATCTTTCCAGTATAATGTTTATTTCATTATAATCTTGAATATCGTCATTTTTGTTGTAAAAAAATGCCTAAAAAGAACGAACTTAGTGAGCATTTACGTTTACGAATTTAGTTCTTGCACGAACAAGGCAACACACAGACGGAAATAGCCAAAGGTATTAAACGTTCGCGTTGTGCGGTGCAATCTGCCTTGAAACGTTACGCGGATACTAGATCACAAGCGAACCGAACAAGATCAGGTAGAAAACGGATAAGTTCGGACCGTGAGGATCGAAACATAATTCGAGAGTGACTTAAAAATCGAAAGGAAACTTCCTCCAAGCTCGCTGCCAGTTTATTCGAGGAAATCGGAGACCGATCAGTGCCAGAATGACCAGAAGAAGACTTAATGAAGCTGGCTTGAAAGGCTGTAAAGCAAGAAAGAAGCCTTGGCTTTCAGAAAAAAATAAAAAGTCTCGTTTGGAATGGGCTATAAGTACGAACACTTTACAGAGAAGGATTGGGCAAATGTTGTGTGGTCCGACGAATCAAATTTTGAGGTAATCTTGTAATTCCGAATTCGTTTGCATCTTCTACACTTCGCCAGTAAAAAGTTATACGGTGTGTTTAAAATCTACGTTTTTTTAATTAAGAGTAAGGTATTTGGAACTCCTGGTGTAGCTTACGTGAGGCGGAGAATCGGTGAAGAATACCTTCCGGAATGCGTGGTACCAACAGTGAAACACGGGGGAGGCACTGTAATGATCTGGGGTTGTATGACAGCCGACAGTATAGGCGAAATGTTTGTTTGTGAAGGTCGAATGAACTCCCACACTTACATAAACGTATTGGAAACGACATTGCGGCAATCATTTTCCAAGATGTTTGGTGATAGAAATATGGAAGAAATGCTGTATCAACAAGATAATCCACCCTGCCAAAAATCTGCAGTTACCATGAAGTGGTTTCAAGAAAACAATATTAACCTCCTGGATTGGCCTGCACAATCCCCAGACCTAAATCCCATAGAACATTTGTCGGTGATTCTAAAGCGTAAATTAGAAAGCATCCACTTATACATCTAAAGCAATTTTAAAAAACGTGTTATTGAAAGAATGGAATAATATTATCGCAGAGGAATGTCATAAACTTATAAGTACTCTGCCGAAAAAAATAGCTGCAGTGACAAGGCTGTATTTTTCTCCATGTTGTGGAGGAATAATGAATGGAAGTCTTTTTCTTGAATAATAATAAACATGCTGTTGCGTGAGTGAAAACCAAAACAATTAATTACGAAGTTGAACGAATAAAACCACCGATCATCTCGAGAGACAATTAAAATGTCCGTTGGCTGTATAATTAAATTTCCTGCGCTGTTGCACTGTGTCCGCTGCTAATTAAGCCGGCCGGCAAGGCCGTTTTTTTGCAATTGCACGTCTCTTGCTAATGAATTAATTGCAGGTATTAAGTTTCACTTTGCTTTGATGTAGGTACACGGCCGAGAAAAAGTCATGCACAACTCTCAAATTCCGAGTACTTAGCAGACCATACCGGAGAGGACTCGTCGAAGTCGGCCGCCTTCTTTGTGAAGATTCACTTCTTATTCCGAGTTAATGCTCTAATGAATTCATACAGTCTGCGCGATCTAATTATCAGCACGATCGAATTTTCAGTAATGAGTGCATGGTGTTCTTCTTAATCGCACGAACACACGTGTTTCTCTTTAACAATTAAGAACCACAGAAATAAACGATAAAAATGAGTAATCTAAAAGGTTCCTGCTAGATAAAAATTAATAAACAACTTTGGACCACTTCAACTATAATCAAAAAATGACACTGCAAGTATGAAAGCCGAAATATATTACGAGCTTCAAACACATTCAATAATTTACATACGAAAATTCCTGATTTATTCAAAGTGCTACAATTTGTTTGGTTTAAAAGTACCGCTTCAAAGACACCGGCACTGAATTTGCGGCCGTTAAAGCAAATGGACGGATTTATTTCCCTTGGATAAGCTATCATTAAAAATTGAGGATCATCAAGTTCAATGGCAGGCGACGAAGTCATGCGTGCAAACTAGAATTAAATTCAATTAAACTTTGCATACGAACTCGTTCAAATGTGCTTGCGCGAAATCTCACGCGAATATTGAAGGAAACGCCAATACATGAATGTGATTTCTGTGTAATGTAGGTACACTCGTGGCCAAGTAAATCAATAAGAACGATTTTATTGGCCACGACTGTACGTACGCATTTCTCGCGACTTTCAATAAGAAACTATGAAGTCACACAAGAACGATTTAAATAATTACATATTTCCTTAGAATTTCCTATTAACACACGTCGTTGTAATTAAATGTTTAGCATGGAAGATTTAATACTGAAGTTTTTATTTATATAAATTTTTACGAACGATTTTATACATGGCATGTTCAAAACCTGCCAGGTGTTCAATTGAAAAGTTCCACAACTAAGCCCTTGAATTTCATATAACATTGTGAAGCAGTTTTTAATTAGATTAACGTGAAATGTCTCTTTAGGTTATGGCACGTTAGGATTATAAGCAAACTAATTCACAATTGTCATTTATTTAAATGCCAATCGGTTTAGGAAGAAGACACCCCCTTCTCGCCCCTTTCTTTTTTTTATTAAAAAATCAAAACCAACTTTGCAATTCAACACTCATTTTGTCGACGTCTATACTTTATTTAAAATCACACAACTAATGCCAAGGTCTCGAGTGTCTTCACAAATAATTCCAACTAACACTAACAAATAGTGTAAATTCAATTTTTTTTAAGTAACATTGCACACGAAATTACAAAAATTAAAAACAATATTCATTAAAAAAAATTACATGAAAGAAACTGAACATGAAGCTTTTTATTTTTGTAAACTTTGTAATCACATTTTCATATACAGGGTATCTCTAAAATGTGTGGACATGGCTTAACCACAAACTCCTGGGCTCAAAACTAAAACGATTTTAACCAACTTCTCCGTCTCCAAACACTACTTTTGGAGAGACTTATGTTCTCTAGCTTTTCCCTAAAATCGCAAGAGGTATCAAAAGTTACAGACTACTACAAATATTTCGTCGCCAATGTCTCTTTCTGGAAATAATTTAGTTAAAGTTATTTATCCAATCTTTAAATATTTACTTTTAGAGACATGCGTTTTGATATGTTTTTCATATTAATGGTCTATTGAAAATAAATGACAAAAATCATTTACTTTCCTTTAGATTCTTACATCAAGCATCATCCATTCTTTTGTTATAAGTAGGGAATGGAATTCTATATTTTGATGGATGTATTTCGAAGAAGGCGGCACGAGTCTGTGTACGTACATTGATGTCGGTATTCATAATGCTTCCTTGAGAGTTCCTTCAATAAGGGACCCATTAGAATGGGTACTGTCATAATGCACCTGCCTTACTACAATCCCATTCTAAGGGTCTCTACATTGAAGAGAACCTCAAGGAAGCACTATGAATACGGACATAACTCTTTGCTGTCATTTTTTTGTATTTCATTGAACAAAATATAAGGAGCATCGATGTCTCCTTACGCATAGGTACACTGTATCGATACGCCTTTCCAATTGTATCGATAATTTCGAATATTGATACACAATTTATTGTATCGCCCAGCCCTAATTATAAGCAAAGATAACTTCTTTTCAAAAACTAGTTCACGCACTTTAGGGATACTCTGTATAATACACTACTTCGTTTCTCCATGAGTGAGGAACGAATATCGAAGATGCCAATACAGAATGACTTTACCATATTATTTCTACTGATATTTGTTGTCGTTATTAATTAGAACTGTACTAACTGTACAATTGTATATAAATAATGGCAGGAAAAGAATTGACCTCAAAGAGTTCTTGATTTGATTTCGCCTTCTGTATACGTTCCGATCGTAAAGTAGTCCCAGAATTCTATCGGTTTTATGGCACGTGGTAGTAATACTGAATCATGTGAGGCAATAAAGATAAGCGATTTGCAAAGAGATCGCCCACACGTTTAGGGGGTCATTTTAATCGAATTTGCAATTTTGCTTCCTTAGTAACTCATAAGAAGCTGTAATCTCGGCAATGTTCGGTAGTAGCAGGATACAACCTTGTGCAGCCTCGGTAATTCTCGGCAGTAAGAACTCACAACCTTGTGCAGCCTCGGTAATTCTTGGCAGTAAGAACTCATCCAAGTTGTAACTTGCAACTCTGATTAGAATGACCCACTTAGTTTACGAGGGTGTACAAAAAAGGGCAACCTTTATGTTTGCCTTTTGATTTCGCTTTCTGTATACGTTCCAATCATAAAGTAGTCCCAGAATTCCATCGGTTATATAGCAGGTAATAGTAATACTGAGTCACGTGAGGAAATAAAGATTTGGTTTACAAAGAGATCGCCCTCACGCTTAGGAGGTCATTTTAATCGGATTTGCGACCTAGTAACGGTGGTACCTCCTTAGCAACTCATAAGAAGCTGTAATCTCGGCAATGTTCGGTAGTAACAGGATACAGCCTTGTGCAGTCTCGCTAATTCTCGGCAGTAAGAACACACTCAAGTTGTAACTTGCAACTCTGATGAGAATGGCCCTCTTCGTTTAGGGGGGTGTACAGAAACGCAAACTTTATATTTGCCTTTTGATTTCGCTTTCTGTATACGTTCCAATCATAAAGTAGTCCCAGAATTCTATCGGTTTTGTGGCAGGTAGTAGTAATACTGAGTCAGGTGAGGCAATGAAGATAAGCGGTTTGCAAAGAGATCGCCCTCACGCTTAGAGGGTCATTTTAATCGAATTTGCAACTTAGCAACGGTGGTGCCTCCTTTAACAACTCATAAGAAGCTATAATCTCGGTAATATTCGGTAGTAAAAGGATACAACCTTGTGCAGTCTCGGTAATTCTCGGTAGTAAGAACACACCCAAGTTGTAACTTGCAACTCTGATTAGAATAACCCCCTTAGTTTACGGGGGTGTCCAGAAAAAGGCCTGTATCATGGGAAATGCAAACATAAATGCCAGCCACCGTGAAGAAATTTTTATATATGAACCAAAATGTTAATTGTTTTAAAAGTCTAAGGTGGGATATCTTGCGATCGGTTTTTGACCCAATATTGCATGAAAATTGACAAATTGCAGACAGTTTGCTACTTAATAAGCCATATAAGGCGGTCAAACGTGCTGTCAAAGCATATTGAAAGTTTTTTAAAATTTTGTTGCTACTCGGTTTTGATTGCAGTGGATTCCTCGAGTACCTCTGTACAGCGTAGCTTGAGAATTCCACTGCAAACCAAACCAACCTTTCTAGATTTTTAATTACTATTACATCTCAATTGCGAATAACTATGACAGGTCGGTTTGGTTAGAAGTGGAATTCTTGAGCTACGCTTCTGCTAACAAGGCCCAGCTGTACAGAGGATGTTCGAGGAATCCACTGTAATCAAAACCGCCTAGTAACAAAATTGTTAATTTTTTTATAGAAATATGATGTTATATTATTATTTACCTAATTTGTATTCTTTAGTCTCAGTTTCCTACGCACTTTAAATAAATACCGATCTTGAAGAAGTATTTTTGTACATCCCTGTGAACTTGCAGAGTCAAACAATATTTATTTCAAAAAACAAAAACAGCATTGCGGTCTGCTTGAGCCTTGACCATAAAAGCGATACAATTCTGGGACTACTTCACAAAAAGAGAGCATATCGCGAAATTCAAATTTTTTTAATTTTATCCTATATTTGTAACTAATGACTTGATAACGTACTTTCTATTTATTTTACTATAGTTTCTTTTTTTTTTGGTCTACGTATGTGTTATTCCATTTTTAATAAATTAAACTTTATTACACCATCACATAATGATTAAAAAATTCTTTTAAATTATGTTCAAGATTTTTTTAATTTATTTCCATTGTTTAAAATACTCGACAAATATTCTTAATACCCATCAGAATGGGGGATTTGGAAATTGATTTGACGACCCTCTAATGCTAGGTGCATTTCCCCGCATAAATAACATAAGGTCTTGACTCCTCCTCCCTTCCTTCACATTTCTTCTTACAAACGGATCTTTCACAGATGAAATGTACTAAAGGAGTATTTTGTGCGTCTTCTATTTTCAACTTAACTTCGCAGTTAAAATGCTCAATATAAAATAACCTTAAATTATTAAACTTTTTGTTATTGAAATCTATTTAAAGAAGCATGTTGAATACTTCCAGTATAACGAAGAAATTCTTGGGTCTGAGTCATAAGGATTTTCCGTGTTATGAGTCCCCACAGAATAGAATCAGTTAAGCTCATGTGCTTGTGCTAAAATTATACTAAACGCTCGTCCTTTATTATTACGACAAAATCGATCGTTTAAAATGTTGTTTGTTTGCCAATTTCAAGAAACCATAACTATGCGAAAAAGGAAGAAGGTCTTTTCATTATTTTAAAATTGAAAAAGAAAAATGAATGATGTTCAGAATTTGGACGAAAAACCTCCATAAATCATAAACTTCGGTTCCCCACAAGGAAACATTCGTGTTTAAGCAGTGAAGTTAAAAAGTAGAGGAGGAAACCTCTCCAGTGAGTCTAGCGCATTGCAGCAAATTATTCGGCGTTTCGTAAGTTGCACCACAACAGCACATTCATCATCATACAACTCGTGCCGGCTGTTGAAAGGTCAAGGTTCAACCTTTTAGCGAAATGAAAAACTCAAAACGTGTTGTAATACGCTCGCAGGCACGTGTGGTAATACCGGATTTTGTGTAGGTATGCCCGAAAAAACTACACACGAAAGCTCTGACGTTAATGAAATGTGCTTGCCCAGGATAAATAAATAGAGCTACGACGATGACTCGTCCTGAAATTTCAGGCACGAACTAAAAATCTGTGATTGGCCGAAGTCATGTGTGACGTGAATCATTCGATCGATAAATTACGCTTGTAATTACAAATTAATTAAATATTGTGAAATGAATCCCGATTCGTAATTTATTGCATGCTAAAGAAAATTCTATTTAAACGTAAGAGGTTTTTCCGTCATGTTTACTTAATTAAAATATACAAAGCATTAAGAAAAAGAATTGAAAGTTTAGTTTTATTTAAATTTAAACAAACCTATTTCAGTTTGTTAATAAATCATCTTACCTCACCGGATTGTAAAAGTCAAGTTCAAAATGAAATTTGACTTTTTTTCACGAAATATGCATGTTGCCTTAAAACTGACTATTCCTGGCCAAACTCTGTGCGGCCTTTAAAAAAATCGCTTATCGACGTCGGCGTTCAGCACAAATGACCGAAATTGCGTCGCTGCCGTCACGTTATCACCTTTCACGCAATTAAAGCGAGGCTCGCCCGCTTTATCGCGAAACAAAGAGACCGGCGGCGCTTCCGCAATATCCGCGCATTAATTAAACGCTCCCGTGGATCGCGATCGCTGCGGACACAGATTTTGGTTAATCACGGCACGGTGGCTGCACGGACTTAAAACGCCGCCTAAACATCTTAATAACGTGTCAGTTATCTCGACCACGAGGGCGGAAGTATGAAATCTCGTCGACCCAAAAATTTACCCGGCGGAAATGCAAATACTTAAAAAATCAATGCTCTTTCTCACCCTATTTTTGCCTTTCAGCTACAATTTCATACGTCTTGTCGCATCCTTAGACACCATAATTTTTGTCCGAATTAACGTGTTTAATACACAGAGAGAAATGACAATGCGAGATTTTACATAATATTGTGAAAAATGGAGGTTGAGAAATTAATAACACAGTTGAAAATTTAAAAAAAAATCAGATATATTTTCACCTCTTCCTTAAAAAAGTTTGCGTTTGTTTGTAACAACATTATTGCTCAACTTAGGAGTAAAAAGTTCCATACGAACCTGACTTTTGTAAAGGGTTTTCCAATTAATGCGTCAGAACTTTAATGCCAAAAACAAGATCGCTTTGGAATGTAAATGGCAAATCTTGATAACAAATGAGTTCAATACAATGTGTTAAATTAATATGGACAGATTAACGATTCAACGACGCTTGGAAATTATTCGTATTTACAATCAAAATGCGTGTTCTGTTTGTCGGACATTTCGCGCGTTGCGAGAAGTTTATGGTCATCATAATCGACCAACTGAACGATCCCTTTATCGTTTAATTCAAAAGTTTGAACAAACTGGCTCAGTTGCAGATACGTCAACATCAGTACGTCATCAGAGTGCCCGATCAGCTGCCGTAAGTCAAAGTGTAAGAGATGATTCGAACCTCTCTATTCCACGTCGTTCTCAAGAACTCGGCCTTTCTCAGACGAGTACTTGGAGAATTTTGCATGCAGATCTTTATCTGAAGGCTTATAAACTTCAAATCACTCAAGACCTGAAGCCAAATGATCATCGTTCGCGTCGAAATTTCGCGAACTGGGCTCTTGAGCAGTTGGAAGCTGATCCACATTTTGCAGAAAAGATATTGTTTTCCAATAAAGCCCATTTCTAGCTCAATGGGTTTGTAAACGAGCATAATTGCAGAGTTTGGACTGATGACAATCCTCGAGTGATTCATGAATCGCCTCTTTATCCTGAGAAGGTCACCGTTTGGTGCGGTTTTTGGGCTCACGGCGTGATCGGATCTTATTTCTTTGAAGACGGTGATGGAAATCGTGTTACTGTTAATGTTGAAGGGTCGAGGAGGACATTTAAACGATATTATTCTTAAAACATAATGACATCGATTGTTCTTCAAAATAAAATAAATAAAAATAAAGATTAAAGGATTATCACTTGTAGTTATTATTGTGTCTCATTTTAAAGTTCTGACGCGCTAATTGGAAAACCCTTTATTAGAATAAATTATCGTAAGTGTGAAGATAGAGTCTGAACACCTTGTTGTATAAAATTCTACATCTTATGTAAAAATTTACTACCACAGACGTTTATTTTCACATTGAATGACTTATTTTTTTGTTAAGCTAAGGTAGGCCGTCTAAATTTGAAGGCAAGAAGTGATAAAAATTTTAAAACATCACCCGGTATTAAGAGTTTGCACTGGTTGTACGTAAATTATTCCTCGTTTCACCGTAAGCATTATTTTTTTGACTTTAAATAATTTGTTCGACTCTGAATTACATTTTAAATTAACTATACACGGTCTGTAACATTCATTCTTTTACACGTTTTTCTTTTAGCGAAACAATCGTCAGTCACCCTGTATGCATGCGAAAAATGTTACATACTTGCAATTACCCTACCGAATCATCTCATGTGAGTTTTTTGTTCCATTTTTATTAGCTTTTTCCTCTATTACATATATTTACAAAATTTCGACAAGAAAATATGGTTTTGTAATTAAAAAAAATCATTGATGACGTCATATCCGTTATTTCACAAATGGCTGCCATCTATGCCATTTATTATTATTTAGCAGGGTTGATAAAAATCACTATTTTTTTTAAACACAAAAATTACGATTTTTTCTTAAACAATCACGATTTCTTCGATTTTTATTGATTTTTTTATATCTTTTTACATAGAAAATGCAATAATTGACATTAACAATAACGAATAATTGAAAATAACAATAACGACTATGATACGTCTTGTTCAAACTTGCAAATGAAATAACTTATGTGCAACGTTGCAGTAAATAAGGTTGCATCACCTTGCACTTTCATATAAACAAAAGAAATTCTTGTCAAAACTTGAAAATTCGGCTGTCTTTGTAATGCGGGGATGACGCGAGTTGTCCTATTTTCTAGTCTACGTCGCTGCGTAACGATAACGAGTAATAAAGTGTGTAATACTTCATAACAGTGTATAAAAGTCCATCGATATTGATGTCTTCTCATAGAAGTGGTAGGAAAAAAGATTCTATTTGGCAACATTTTATTGAAAAGTCGTGTAAATCTGCTGAAAAAAGAGGAAGTAAAGCTACTTGTAAAAAATTCAAGGTAGAAATGCAAGAGCTTGTGGAACGTATGAAAAACCACTGGGAAAAATGTGCTTCAAGTAATATAGAAAAAGAAACAAAAACAGATAATGGAAGTGCTTCTGCAGGAATAGTGGCAAATGTACAATCGAACACGTTAGAAGAGGACAGTTTGGATAGCGCCCCATTGCTCATAGTTTCTACTTCATCAATTAAAAAAAGAAAGGCATCTAATTCTACTTCTGGGTCTTTATCTTCTTTTGTCTTTTGTTTCTTTACAAGTAACAGTCGTTCCTACTTTCTTTTCACTATTTTTGTTAACCCTGGAAAAGCAGACCCTATAAGTTTCCGATTTTGTTTTACGAGAGTCGACAGTCGTTTATTTTCCATATTCATTTTTTTCCAAGATTTATGTTTTTGTTTTCTTCCTCTTCAGCATTGATAGTCATTTGTTTTTTTACTTTCAATATTTTCTGTTAATCCTAATTCTCATTTTCTTTTCACTATTTCTTGTGAATTCCAAAAAAATGGACGCTTGTCTTCGGTTTTGTTTTACGAGAATCTAATGTCGTTTATTTTCCATAATCCTATTTTCTTTTTCACTTGAAGGAAAACAAGATGTAGCCTTATTGTTTCTTGAGGGTTGAAAGTCGTTTGATTTTTGCTTTCAGTATTTTCTTCTGTTAATCCTAAGACTGTTTCTTGCTAATTTCACGTTCAACATTTCTTTATCGTTTTAGATACGTGCTTGCTGTTCCGTGTTTGCTTTACTCTATGTATTTATTTCTCTAACATCGACAGTTTCTTGTTTTCTACTTTCGTAGTTTCTTTCAACTCGAGAAAAAATAAAGAATTTCGTTTCATACCTTTCTTTACAGGTGACAATCGATGGTTCTTTTGAAATTATTATTATTTTCTGTTCATCTTCAAGAATATATTGCTTTTGTCGTGCGTGTTTTGTTTTTTTTAAGAGTCGACAGTCGTTTATCTTTTACATTCATCTGGCGTTGTCTTATGTGTTTCGTTTTTTAAGAGTCGACAGTCGTTCTTCTTTTACGTTCATTTTTTCTTACTTGTTTCTAGGAAAGTAAATTATGCTTTTGAATTTTATTTCTTGAGAGTTGATAGTCATTTGTTTCTTTACTTCATTTTTTTTTGTTATTCCTAGAACAATAGGTTGTGTGATAAATATTAGTTTTGTTTCCTGAAATTGGACATTTATTTGTTCATTATAAGTTTATTTTTTTCTTTTCATTTTAGATTCGCTTTTCAAGTGTCGATAGTCATTTGTTTTTTTTTTTTCTTTTACTGTTATTCCTCCCGTCTCTGTTTTGTTTTGCGTGCTGTTTCATTATTATTCCAAAATCGATCGCTTTCTCTTCTCACATTGAATATATTTTTTTTAATCGCAAGAAAGCAAGGGTCCGTTTTTGTGTTTTGCTTTCGTTTTTGTGTTGTGTTTCTAGAAAGTTGTCGTCATTTGTTTTCCAATTTGAGCACTTACGTTTAAATCTAGAAAAAACGGGATTGGGTGATTTGGTTTTGTATCTTAAGAGTAATGCGGCAAAATAGCAAATTAAACACTTTTTTGTTCATACTGCACATATTTCCATTCTACACCCTCTATGTATATTTGACTGTATTCAATTTTCACTACTTTCTCCTTTGTTCTTTTTAATGATTGCTCTTTTGTATTATTCATTCCTTTGAAGTGAGGTCTCACAATCTATGAAAGCAGTTTTGGATTTTACATCGCGTAATTGTTCTTATTTCTTAAAGTTTCAATTTTATCTTGTCGAAATAATGTTTCACGAAGAAATTCTTAAAAGCACAAGTCCTTTGGAATGGTGGAAATCTCAACAGAATATTGAGGTTATTGATAAGTTATTCCCGATTATCAAACAATTATTAACTGCTGCAGCTTCTTCAGCCTCCGTTGAAAGGATATTTTCAGCATTTGGTTTAGTTCATTCTAAAATTAGAAATCGCTTAGGGACTGAAAAAGCTGCTAAATTAGTTTTTCTTTATAAACACTAATTAAAAAATTAACTTAAAATGTCTCTTTTTAAGTACCTGAACCATGCTTTATTTTCTTTTTAAATTTAAGTTTAGTTTACCTACATATTCTTTTTAAGCAGGTAGTTTTAGATATGTAGATAATCTAACATTAAATAAATAGTTCTTTTTATTTGAATTTTTTGAAGTTTGATTTATTTAGATTATCAGTTTTTTACACGATTTGATTTAAATCATGACTTAAATCAACTGATTTAAATTAAATCAACTGATTTAAATCGTCGCATTCCTGTTATTTAGCATTAAAAATACAGAAAATTCAATTTAAAAGGGACTACAATTAAATGTGCCAGTGTACAAGTTTAGATTGGTGACCTAATTTCAAATTAATATAAACATGTCCCTAGTTATGAGCTTTATAAGTAAAGATCGGCACCACATATTTTGGCGTCATCAAGAAACAGACTAGAATCGGTGTTTTGTTTATGAAAATGGGACAAAATTATGTTATTTCTTCATTGAACATGACGTCGTCGAAATATGTGATTCCGGTCTGTAGTTATAATAAGATCAGACTTCGAACACAAATAAATATTTTAGAAAAAATTTATTTTCGCTTCTCTTGGAATAAACTCGTTTAACGTCTATGCAAGTCGTAATCTCTTCGTGTAAATCAGAGCAAAGATGTAACTTTTAACTCTTATCAAGAGTGATATATTTGCTCAATGAATGAATCACATGTTACCGTTCAAATATTAGGAGAACCTTGAATAACTAGCTGTTTACTCATCCTTTACTCTAAAAATATCGAGGCGATAGTAATTTATTTAATTTGATTGTTTTTTTATCTAAGCTAAGGTTTAAGTGGAGTTCGGAGTGAATCGACGAAGAAAAATCCTACATATTTGCCATCAAATTGAAATGAAACTTTTAGAAAACATGATTGAAAAAGGGATTTTATAATATATTAGAAGTATATCTTCCAACCTGTTTAATTTCATCAACGAGAAAAAAATTTGGACATTTTCCAAATTGTAATTAATTTCACTCGCAGGAAAAAAATAATTATAATTTGGAGACTTTCCAAAATGTAGGTTTAATTAAGGACGAAACGTGATACGTTGAGGAAAAGGACCAATGTTAGAACGAATTTGTTAGCAGCGATATGTTTCAAACTTTTTATTTAGAAAATTGTTGCTTCTCTTTGAGAATTTTTTATTTGGCCGAATATTAACTTATTAGGGCTTACATTTTATTGGTTTAGAAAAACTTAAAAGACTTACATTCACGTTGCACAATAAAACTTCAAGCTTACCTGAAACAAAAATTGATAATTAGATTGAGGTAGCATCAAAATTACAAAAAACAAATTTTAATAGTAATTAATAAGTACAATTTCAATTCTGTTTTGTCTATTGATTTCTGTACTTAGACATCAGAAATATACTGCAGAAAACAGGTCCTCTCTTTACAACTTTGTAAACACTTTTTAAAGAACGAACGCGTGTTTCGTCCACGTTGTGGCATTTTCGGCGCCATTCTGAAAGTGAGTCAAGGTTCAGGAGGCACTTTCAATAAGAACAAAGAAGTAAAACTTTTACATCCCAATTTAATTAAAAAAATTAATTACTTTAAAGCGCTTTTAGGAGCAAATCTTTTTCAGAAAACGTACTCATTCACCATTCACTGAAAAGTTCTTACTTTTAAAACTTGTTAAATAAAAATTTCTAATTTATAATAAAAATGGGTACGTAAATATATGGTGGATTCGTACAACTTCCACTATTGTTAATTCGTTTTAATTCTTATTAGCAAAGAAGTGCAAAACGAAAGGACCTTGTTTTTCTATTTATCCTTCCAATTCTAACCCAATCGGAGTTCAACATATCAGGCTACTAAAATTACAATTGCACAAACACGTCTTATATAATAAGTTTAATTATAATGTTTACCATGTTTTAACGAATCAAATACGTAAGAGTCGCGTGTTTTTTTGGGGCAAGTGATTTTTTTTTTGTTTGAGAAAAATGAAGCCTACCTTAACATTTTCGACATTGCGTAAGACACAGACCAGTGGCAGCTCCAAATTATATTCCACAGGAATTTCTAAATTCTAAATTTAGATCGAAAGTGCTCATAATTTGGGATCGCAGCGGGCAGTAGTTTTAATATCATTCTTGGGCGTAACGAGCAATGGAATCTTACCAAATTTCACGAGTTCGCTTTCTTTTCAAACGATGCTAATTTCAAACCCGTCCCTCCTAAAAAAAAAAAACGAAGAGTCGAGGAGCCCGAGGTAATTTTAAGATTTCCACGACCGCAACGCATGAAGGAGCTTGCATGAAAGACCGTCTAATTATCGGTGTATCACAAAAAAGGAGTCATTTCGTTGTCGCACAGAGAAAGGACGAGGAGAAAGTAGCAGGAATTTTTTTACAGTCTGGTGTTTTCAGATCGATGTACAAATGACAAAATTAAAGAATGTGAAACTTGCACTTAGAAAGTATACCGGTGGTTAAATCAAACTGAGATCATAGAAATTCATTAAGAACAAATAAAGCAAATAATTGAAGATTGAAATCCATAAAGTGCGAATGGGATAGCATTAGGTTAAGCGCCACGTCTTCGCAAGAGACTAGAGCATCCAAATGCTTCTCTGCCTATTCTATTGCCTACGTTCTCACTTTACGACGACGACCGGTATGTGACACCGTGTTAATTTCTGTGTAAAATTTGTTACAAACTAATCAACTAATAACTATTCAATGAGGGTAGCTTGTTTCACTCAGTCGTATGATTAAGAACATTGTGGATTTCTATATATCATTATTCTTTCTTTTCAAGTATTACTTCCCAAACTTTAGTAATTTTTTGATCTCTTTAATTCTGCTTCGCCAAGTATCCAAAACTCTTCCAAACTTCTCCTTTCAGGCTGTTTTTCCTTGCAATACCCTTCTCTGTTATTTACGATTTGTACAAAACAAATTATTTATAAAAGAATACTAAACAAAGAGCCAGAAAAAATTACAACGGTAACATCTTGTACCACATTTATGAATTTTTTTTGAAGATCGTGATATTTTGTTTGAAGACATTCCATGTGGTAAGTAAATAAAAGCGGTGAAAGCGGCGTTTAGAAATCACGTCCCTCGTTCGCATTAATTGAAATACCGTAGAATCTAATTCGTTCCGGACCTGTTCGTATGCAAACATATTTTAGGAAATATGATAAAAGAAGCAGCGTCTCTCTCTTTCTCCGTTGCTTCGTTAGAAACTAGGTGGCAATTCTACGTGGGTGTACCCTGCATAAATGCAGTTAATAATTTCTGCATGCATGAGTGCCCCAGAAAATTATCTCGCAGCTCATTTCCATATCGAAATGCATTCGATCGCGCATACATACATTTTGAGCTTCTGTGGGTTTCCATTTATTAATTGTTGAAACGAAACGCGAATAATCACGGGGCGACGAGGTTATTGTTTAATGTCGAATGTACTTCGTTAATAAAGCTCGCGTCTCGTTGTTGCAGTATTATTTATTTTTTCTGGTCGAAATAGATTCTCTATATGATTTATAAAAATAGAATTCTTTTAGAAACGTTTGAAATCATCGAAAACCAACTCTTCATTTCTGGTACTTAGGTTATTTGATAACAATAAATAATCAACTGAATTTATGATTGAAGTAGGCTGTGATATTTGCTGTTAAGTTGGTATTACTCACCATATTCTGCCTTCGAAATCAAGTTCATACGTTGTAAGTATTTTTTTAAAATAATTTGTCAGTTATTTATACTTGGGTCACCAACTACGTTGTAACAATAATCATAGCCTAGTTCAATTATAAATTCATTATACAGCCTTGGCCAAAAGTATTAGGCACCCTTAATTTTCTAATTTATCTCCGAAAATATTACTCAGAAATCTTTAGAATTTTATTATCATATAGTCGGCAACAATAAGCGATAATTTAAATAATGCACAGTACTTTACAGCGATTGTAAAACTTGTTGCAGATGATAGTTCGCAATTGTGGTTCCGTGGATAGGTAGTCAGTCTTGTATAAGCGCTTGTACAGTGTCTACCAATAAGAACTTTGTTTTTAAATTTCAAAAGAAACACACATTTTGTAGGAAAATTCTGTAATTCTTTATCGAAATATGTTGTAGAGACTTTACCATTTATGAATGAAAAACAATATCAGGCAAATGTCCACCACGACTACGTTTGCAGACGTCGATCCTCTTAACAAAATTTTCGAGCACATTTCTGCATAATTGTGGTTCTATTTCATGGATGACGTCTTCGATATTGGTTTTGAGCTCTTGAATTGTTTGCGGATTATTCTCGTAAACATTATCTTTCACATAGCCTCACAAGAAGAAGTCCAGTGGCGTTAAATCACAGCTTCGTGGTGGCCAGTTGACATCACCTCTTCGCGAAATTAGACGTCCATTAAATTTGGTTTTCAATAAATCGATTGTTTCTTGGGCTGTGTGACACGTAGCTCCGTCCTGTTGAAACCACAAATCATCCAAAATAGGCCATAAAAAATTGATTAACATGTCTCCATAGCGCACTCCATTGACAGTAACGGTAGCACCAGCCTCATTTTCGAAAAAATATGGACCAATGATGCCTTCTACCCATAAAGCGCACCATACAGTGACACGAGATGAATGTAATGGTTGTTCAATAGGTGTTCTTGGATTTTCAGAAGCCCAAATCCGACAATTTTGCTTGTTGACATACCCATTTAAGTGAAAATAAGCTTCGTCCGAAAAGATTATTTTTTCAGAAAAACCAGCACCATGTTCAATGATCCAATCAGCAAATGCACGACGTTGAAAATGATCTGCTGGCTTTAATTCTTGCACCAGTTGGACCTTATAAGGCTTTAGAGCCAAATATTTTCTCAAAATTCGCCATGTGGTCATTGTGGATAGGCCCAATTGTTGACTGCGTCGTGAAACTGATAAATTTGGGTCCTCTGCACCACTGTCACTTACTGCAGCAATATTTTCGGTTGAGCGGCCTGCACGAGCTCGTGTTGTTGTGGTTACGTTTGCTACTGAACCGGTGGACTCAAATTTTCGCACTAAATTCGCAATTGCAGTCTCAGAAGGACGATCAGTACGACCAAAAATATCGCGAATTTTACGAAATGTGATTTTCACGGATCCACCATTTTTATAATAGATTTGAATTATTTTAATGCGATTTTCGAGCGAAATTGAAGCCATTATAACAAATGGTAAACCTTCTGCTGTACATATGTCAAAAAACTGAATGACAGAACTCTCAACATAACCTATTTCAAACCTATTAGAAAACAAAGTTCTTATTGGTAGACCCGTTAGTAAGAACGGTCTTTCCAGTATAATGTTTCATTATAATTTTGAATATCGACATTTTTGCTGTAAAAATGCCTAAAAAGAACGAACTTAATGAGCATTTACGTTAACGAATTCAGTTCTTGTACGAACAAGGCAACACACAAACAGAAATAGCCGAAAGTATTAAACGTTCGCGTTGTGCGGTGCAATCTGCCTTGAAACGTTACGCGGATACTGGATCACATGCGAACCGAACAAGATCAGGTAGAAAACGGATAACTTCGGACCGTGAGGATCGAAATTGAATTCGAGAGTCACTTAAAAATCGAAAGAAAACTTCCTCCGAGCTCGCTGCCAGTTTATCCGAGGAAATCGGGAGACCGATCAGTGCCAGAACGACCAGAAGAAGACAATGAAGCTGGCTTGAAAGGCTGTAAAGCAAGAAAGAGCCTTGGGTTTCAGAAAAAAATAAAAAGCCTCATTTAGAATGGGCTATAAGTACCAACACTTTACAGAGATTGAATTGGGCAAATGTTGTGTGGTCCGACGAATCAAATTTTGAAGTAATATTTGCTTTATATGACTTGTAATTTTGAATTCGTTTGCATCTTCTACACTTCGCCAGTAAGAAGTTATTCGGAGTATTTAAAATCTACGTTTTTTAATTAATTGTAAGGTATTTGGAACTCCTGGTGTAGCTTATGTGAGGCGGAGAATCGGTGAAGAATACCTTCCGGAATGCGTGGTACCAACAGTGAAACATGGGGGAGGCAGTGTGATGATCTGGGGTTGTACGACAGCTGACAGTGTAGGCGAAATGTTTGTTTGTGAAGGTTGAATGAACTCCCACACTTACATAAACGTACTGGAAACGACATTGCGGCAATCATTTTCCAAGAAGTTTGGCGATACAAATATGGAAGAAATGCTGAACCAACAAGATAATGCACCCTGCCACAAATCTGCAGTTACCATGAAGTGGTTTCAAGAAAACAATATTAACCTCCTGGATTGGCCTGCACAATCCCTAGACCTAAATCCCATAGAACATTTCTGGGGGATTCTAAAGCGTAATATTAGAAAGCATCCAATTACATCTAAAGCAATTAAAAAAAAAACGTGTTATTGAAAGAATGGAACAATATTATCGCAGAGGAATATCATAAACTTATAAGTACTCTGCAGAAAAGAATAGCTGCAGTGATTAAGGCTAGAGATGGCCCAACAAAATACTAATTACTTTAATAAATTGTTATTATTTTGTACCTAGGACCCCACTCCAACAGATTTTTATGATATAGGAGTTAATGTAAGGTGCCTAGTACTTTTGGCCAAGGCTGTATTTTCCATAGTAATAATTTAATTAAAAAAAAACAGAAAAATCAAAGATATACTATGTAATAATTTTAGATCGTGGCATACTAAGTAAACTAGGTAAACACCATTACTTTGCAATAATACGCGATACATATGCATGTATACAGTTCTAATTTTCAGCTGTACACACGATCAAAGTGTTTTGCTTTAGTTTAGATCATTGCAGTACCCTCATGGCGATGCAATAAAAGCACGAACTATTATTAGTTTTGCGCAAAAGCGAATAAATAAATCTATGTGTAACCCGATTCCATCGCTCCAAGTTAAATAGAGAGCACTTTAATAACCGTGGAAATCTATAAATATTTAATAACAAGAATCGTACCGTTACGGCGGCTGCCAGGCGTTAAAACATCTGTTAGCACAGAAACGTGCATTTTGCAAAATGTTTACGTAATTCGGAGCGCGGGCACTTCGTGTGGTTGGTTACTTTCCTATCATCGAAACTTGTAATTAACAGGAAGTGCTTTTTCAGGATTTAATTAGAAAAGAACCAATTTTGCAATGACTACACGTTATGTAATTATTTGTTTAAACAGTGTAGTAGTCAACAAAGTGTAAAATTTTTTCCACGTTTACAATATTTGTTTAATTACGAATGTTTGTGTTTGTTTCCACAAGACGCTCAATATTCAAAATTACCAATTTTTTTCTTTTACAAACCTTAATATTTAAAATAAAATAAAACAACAGTCTACGAAACGAACAAAAATTTGAAAAATAAATTTAATTAAATCTCATGAGTTTTCATTAAAGTCAGGCTATTGTCGTCTGTACAACGCACTCGCCCAGACTGAATTTTTTCAAAAACTATTATTCAGCACTTCGTCTTTCATTCTAACCCCCTTCCTAATGTAAGCATCAGTGAATTTATGACAGCATGGTAGTAATACTAAAAAAAACAATAAAGTACGAGGAACGAAACTGAGCCAGCTGAATTTTATTTTATGGCAGTGCAATTGTAACCAATAAATCGCTAAGGCGAATGTAGGTAAACGTTTCCGAAAATTGCGAATTATTTTAAACCAGAATCAGATTTTCATGACGAAAACTAATTGAGCCACTCGTTCCTTGGATTTAATTAATATTTATCAACATTTTTAGTAAACATTTATTTTCGTCTTATTAATGAACATAAACATAACATTTTGCAGTTTACAGTGTTAAGGTCGATGTACTGTCATGAAATGAAACAAACAAAACCGAAGTGCTACGAATTCAGTTTGCTTTTAAATTTTACTTTGAATAAATAAGCATAAATAAAGTAGCAATAAGTAATTGCAATTGTCGTAGGAAACCTCCAGGCAGCGCGCGTGAAGACGTTTTTATTTAAAATCCTGGCGAAGGACAAACATGACATAGCCCAACAGACACATCTCAGCGTTTATTCGTTTAACAAATCATAAACATTGCCAACAGTTTCTTTTCAAATTAAAAAATAAAATTGATAACAATTAATGAATAAATCAGGTAGAAAAAAATTGAACAAAAGAAGTTTGTAAGTGAAACGTGAAATTATGTTCAAATACAAGAACAAACTAATCCGAGAATCATTCACAAGAATTTACTGAAGAAGAAAGGAATTTATCAGCCGAAACAGCGGGACGTAAATTACGAGGAAAATCTAAATTCGCCACATAATAGAAGTAATATATTTCGAGAAAAGGAGAAGCCTAAAATCCGGAATAATTCTCGACGTCACGGAAATAAATCCTTCAAGTAATTGCAAATTAATATCCGCGGTTGCGAAAATCAATACGAGTTAAACGTGAGGGTTGAAATAGCACCATCTGGTAGATTACGTATCAAAAAAAAAAAGAAGGAAAATCCATAACTGGGATCATGCCATGAAACCAACCGACCGCAACGGCCAGCTGTGCACCTGAGTGAAACTACGCATAACTCCACCAATTTTATCACGATAAAGGTGGAGAAAGAGAGATGGGGTGTATCAACCGCAAAATAAAATCAAGCAAACATAGGCACTTGGGGGTATCTGGGCTGCTGTTACATTTTGGCACGGGTCCACGTGCCTATGTTGCGCTCGTGAGTGGTGTTACCGGTAAATCAATTCCGGCGACCTATAATGTAGGTCAAGATTAAATCCCAGTGGCACGATTCCTATTGAAACTCCTCTCTCCTGGCGGAGAGCGTAAAGTTAACTTATTCGCCGTTATTAATAGAATTATAAAGCACGCCTGGATGTAATAAGAAATTCGATATTTATGAGAGGAGACGTTGCGGTACTTAAACACGACGTCGCAAACTTCAGAACTTAATTCACATTTACACGCAGGAGCGTATTTGCATTTTAGCCCAGATAAGAGATAGGCAGAGGCAGAGGAGGAGGCACGAGTTTAATTTTTCTCCAACAAAGAATCATTAATACTAATCCATAAAGCTTTGAAATCTTTGGAAAGAATAAAATAAGGCAACCTGGATAAAGCTGAATTTGTTGAGAATAAGAAAATCTAGTAGGCCGTGAAAAGCAACACATACAGTGTTATTTAGAGCAACTCTTTATCTGCCATTTGAAGTTCAGTTGTTGAAGTTACGTTCGTCAGAACCCAAGTTACTAATTTTTTTAAAGTGATATTACAAATAGAAGAATGGAATTAACCAGAGAGCATTTTCCAATCATGATTTATTATGATTTGGAAAAAGGTTTAAGGGCTTATGAGTGCAAAAAAGAGCTTAGATTCGGTTTTCAGTGAACAAGCACGTTCGATAGTCAATTCTTTTCCTTCTTTGACGTTTGTCGATTGTTTGTCTTCCATGTAAATTAACTTTTTGTTAATTTTGCTTCTATTTTTTGATTTCTTTGCTTTATTCAATGCACGACCGTCAATTGTTTTCTTTCTTGGACGATTATCAGTTGCTTTTGTTCGATTTCTTCGATGCAAGTTAATTTTTTCGTTGCTTTACTTTTTTCTATACACGATTGCCAATTGTTTTCCTTCTTGAGTAAATTTTTTGTTAATTTTTCTTCAATTTTTTTAGTTTCTTTGGCTTTTTCACGATTGTCACGATTGTCAATTATTTTCCTTTTTTGACGGTTATCAATTGTTTTTTTTTCGATGAAAGTTAATTTTTTTTTATTAATTTTTCTTCAATTTTTTCGTTGATCTGCTTTTTATCACGTGCGATTGTCAATTGTTTTCCTTCTTGGACGATTTTCAATTGTTTTTCTTCTTAGACAATTATCAATTGTTTTTCCTTTCGATGTAAGTTAATTTTTTGTTAATTTTCCTTCAATTTTTTTCATTTCTTTACAAAAAATTCCATGCTCGATTGTCAATTGTTTTCCTTCTTGAACGATGTAGTTAATTTTTTTTCCTGCAAATTTTTTTGGTTGCTTTGCTTTTTTCCATGCACGATTGCCAATTGTTTTCCTTCTTGGACAGTTATAACTTTTTTATGTAAATTTTTTTTGTTTTTTTTTCCTTTAATATTTTCGGTGTTTTTCTTTTTTCGATTGTCAATTGTTTTCCATATTGGACGATTATCAATTGTTTTTCTTCGATATAAGTTAATTTTTTGTTAATTTTGCTTCAATTTTTTAATTTCTTTGTTTTTTCCATACACGTTCATCAATTGTTTTCATACTTCAACGATTATCAATTATTTTTCTTCGATTACTTCGTTGTCAGTTAATTGTTTGTATTTTTTCGTTGCGCGATTGTCAATTGTTTTCCTTCTTGAACGATGTATGATAATTTTTCTTCAATTTTTTTAGTTTATTCGCTTTTCTCCATACACGATTGCCAATTATTTTCTTTCTTGGACAATTATCAATTGTTTTTCTTCGATTTCTTATCTCAGATCAACGAAAAAATTGAAGTTAATTTTTTTTCCTGGAAATTTTTTGGTTGCTTTGCTTTTTTCCCTGCACGATTGCCAATTGTTTTCTTTCTTGGACAGTTATAACTTTTTTATGTAAATTTTTTTTGTTTTTTTTTCCTTTAATATTTTCGGTGTTTTCTTTTCTCGATTGTCAATTGTTTTCCATATTGGACGATTATCAATTGTTTTTCTTCGATATAAGTTAATTTTTTGTTAATTTTGCTTCAATTTTTTAATTTCTTTGCTTTTTCCATACACGTTCGTCAATTGTTTTCATACTTCAACGATTATCAATTATTTTTCTTCGATTACTTCGTTGTCTGTTAATTGTTTGTATTTTTTCGTTGCGCGATTATCAATTGTTTTTCTTCTTGGACGTTCATCAGTTGTTTCTCTTCGATGAAAGTTAACATTCCTTCAATTTTTTCGTTGTTTTGCTTTTTTCCATGCGCGATTATCAATTGTTTTCCTCCTTGGACGATTGTAAATTGTTTCCTTGGGATTATCAATTGTGTAATAAAAAAAATGGAATTAACCAGTATGGGCCTAGTAAAGGCTAGATGGACAAAATACAGTTACAGTTAAATGGTACACTGAAAAATGTTTGCCTGAAGTGTTTAGTAGAGTTCCAGACAAGGGAATTATGCTTTAACTCTCCAGTTTTTGGCTTTAAAAAATATAAAAGTAATAGAACATCCGCCGTCTTCACCTGATTAGCAATGTGCGACTTTTGGCCATCTTTTGGGCTTAAAAGGAATTTGCGGGGTAGAAGGTTTTCGTCAGAAGAAGAGATTGATGCCGCATTTCACGCTTATTTTGAAGGTATTCTGAAAGATGATTGCTTCGGAGCTTTTGAACAGTGGAAAGAAAGGAATGGCCAAGTGTATCATTGCTGAAGCGAATTACTCCGAGCATATTTAAAATAAAATCCCAGAAAATATTAACCGTGTTTTTGATTCTCAATAAACCTAGCTTGACCCTTAGCATTCATTTTTACTTTTAGAATTTTCAGAATTAAGATCAAATGAACAAACCATTGGGATGCCAAATTAAATTAATTGATTACGTGCTATGCCTATCGTCATTTCTGAAACCAATAAGTTCGAAAACCGTGTGATATCTTTTAAAAATCTGCTCCCATCACGTTTATTACCGAACACTTTAATAACACAGCCCATTCATTAAAAGCTGATTTATTTCCTCTATAAACGCGCACATATTATCAACGGTAGAAACTAATTAACCTTATCTGACGACTTCATAATAATTCAAGAGCGACTGTGTGAGCATTCATACATAAATACGTTTAATGATACATCGGAACAGATGTTTGATATAAAAAAAACATTATACTATAGGTGCTACCGTAATCATCTATAAGTAAGTAACTGTAATCCTCAGAACAGAAAATGAATGGTGAATACAGAGAGGTCAATTAAAATATTCCTCTCAGTACGTTTCTAAATTAATTGATTTCAACAAAGGTGATGTTCAACGTCTCTCCTTTGTTTGAAAAAAAAAAGCACGCATTAACATACTCCATTTCGTTTTCGTATTCATGGTCATGTCGTAAAAAAAACCTGATCGCCTTGAGTGTTAACGCAACACCTAATCTTTATTATCGATTAAACGCTAAAGTATCAGGTATCCCTTTTATGGAGCGATAAAATTTCTGTACCATCGCTTGTTTACAAATCGTCTACAAATTCACTATTTTTAATTTTATTTGAATAGACATGAAAAACAGGGTGATTCATAAATGAGGTGACTTGAGTTATCATTTTAATTTATTGAAGTTACAAAAGACGATGATAACACACTTAAAATAATCCGGGCAGACGTGATTAAAAGCTTGATCTGATGTTTGATGACATGTTTGGTATAGTTCATGAGTAATTTGTTTGTCGATATTCAATGTGATTTGTCTGACGCGAAATTTCTTTTCTGAAAACTCAGTGATCTGAGTGTGCAGGTCATTCAAGGCTTGTAATGCAAACTAACTAATAATACCATTCATATATTTTTTCAATCATGTGACATATTAAATCGCATAGTGGGTTTTTTTGTTTACAAAATATGGAATACCATGATGTAATTATTGTCGATTACCTATCTAATGAAACAGATGGCCGAAGATTACAATATTTACTTTGTTTTATTAATCTAAATTGATACACTTTTATGAGCAGCAGTTATAAACTACATTAATTACACGTAAAAATTGGCTTACAATTAATTAATTAATTAACGCGAGTGGATATGTAGAAGTTTCAGGCGTTATCAAATTGCTTATGGGCGACATTGACCGAGTGACTGTGAATTTTGCTTTATGTTGCGTTTATCCCACGAAGGAGCAGAGGTTTTCAAACAAAAAACGCCCTTGTGGTAGGTAATTTTTTTAATTTTTGAGCTACATCTTTGATATTTGTAGAAATCATTTTTTTATGTGAAAAAGAACTTACAACATTAACAAGTGAAACTTAATCGAATACATCCTGTACAAATCCTTGAAAAGGAATGCTTTACCGTGTCTACTTTGGGCGAAAGTTGTGTATTACTCAATATTAAACATTAAAGCTCAAAATTGATGTCTTTCAGTCATCCGAACTGACTAATATTACATCTTTCTTAAGTTTTAATTATACGCATTTACATAATTAAACGATTGTTGCAAGAAATTAATATTTCCTCTTTTGAAATTAATTATCTGAGCAATTCTTAAGAAAAAAAAACAATGAATATTGCGTATTTCTACTTGCTATGTACAGTGAAATGCAAAAGTAATGTCTTCCCAAGAAAATGTTAAATTAGGGTCTAAGCATTGCATTGTCCCGAGTGTTTGGTTGGTTATCCCCCAATTCGCAATAGCGGTCAGAAGGAATTGGTCATTTAGTTGGGGCGACATTACTTTTGCTTTTCTCTGTACATACATACCTGAAGAAAGTAAATCTAATATTAGCGGATGACCGACACTGTAATTTTATTATCAACACACCTGACATACTAACCACGTAGGCCAGTCGCCGATATGTTTTTTTTTAACGATGTGCAAACTCATTAAATGTGTTTTATGTGCGGCAATTAATAACCAACCGTCATGGCCTCGTGTAAGTAAACCAAAGGCGTAAAATCGAACGGTATTCGATGATTCGACAGCCTAATATTCCAAACTACGTCACTCCAAACATGATCGATAGTATTAAATTCGAGGATGGCCGAAGAAGTTGGGGCAGCGGTAGCCTACTTAACTACTTTCGGTTTTTTCTCTAAACGAGCAGAAAAACTATGAAACGTTAAAATGGGGCTAAAACCTGAGGCTAATTCGTATGCAGGATCGTGTCGTCAAGGTTCCTCACGCAAAGGAATTAATGGTTGAGTGTGTTTTTAGAGAATGCGTTGTTACACAACGGAAGTTAATTAACACTGTGTCAATGACGAAGTTTATTTCCTAACGTATGGTGTGACCCAATTGTAAGAAAATAAGAAAAAAATTCCATAACATTTAAACAAAAGCCAACTATCGATTGTAAAAGTGGCATAAAAATAATAATAAAGGATGGAAAAAACTGGTCGGTTGATCTGTCTTCTTTATTTAAGCTGAACGCCATTGTTGTTTTACTGATGGTTTTTAAATTGTGTATCAAAATAATGCAGTCAAAAGACAGGAGAAGGAAAGGGAAAATGCACGGTCCAGGCTATTTGGAGAAAACCTTATCTATTCGAGAGGTGTTAAAAAAATTGGGAGTATCAATACCCACGTGCAAAAAATGTAGGTTTACAGTCGTAATGTACAGTCGGAACCTTAATTCATGACATAACCTTTACAGAGAAACTCATCGTGGACATTTTATCTGTGGTTTCCAAGCAAAAATAAGTTACGACATCTCGGATTCTCTTTTAAGTAGTAAGATTTGGATGCATTCGACGTTCATAATTTTGAAAGAGATGGGTACGATGGTCTGTAAGCTTACAATAAACGTCATGAATTATGATTCCGACTGTACATACGCCCTCTCCAAATCGAGATGAACAAGAAAAACGCAAACTTACGGTGCGCAGGAAATGCCTGATCAAGAATATCACGTGGTTAAACGTGCGGGGGTGTTACTCAAGAAAAAAAGAAGAAAAAAGCTGTTGTAATTTCCAAAACGGAATTAGATTTGACAAACCATTTGTTTCTGTAGAATGTTGACCGTTGCCTTTAATCCAATACTGCTGCTACTTCTCATTAGTTGATAACACTGAGAAGCAGCAGCCCTGAGGAAGTTCATCTACAATGGAGAACGAAACGTCGACAGTAGAAGCAGTCGTGACACGGTTCCAACCGGAAGCCAAACGTCAAACGGTTTTGGAAGTCATGTCTTTTTCCTTCTCTCATCAAAAAATCAAAACCAACTTGAAGAACTTTCAATTGAACATATATATAAACATTCTCTCCCTTGCTTGCTTTGGCGCTCTCAGTTTAGATTTCACAACGTTTTCAAAATATTTTCTTGGTCTGAAGCTCTAATTAAAATTTATCAGAAAAAACTAAATACATTGAACGTTGTTTATAACTGTGCAGGAGATTAATTCTTTTCAACTATCTAACGTTGGTATTTACAATCTTCACATCTTAATGGTGTCCATTTACTTCAAAATAAAAATGTCTTTTCATAACAGATTGTATAAGTATTATTTGCAAAACAGCATTAGCATTAAAACGTAATTTGTATTTTCTTGTATAACAGCACGTTTAACAATTATCAGCAAACATTTTACAGACAGACTAATTTCTGATAAGAAATAAATGTATGCAATCTAAGTTTGTAAATAAAAAGAAATTATCGACTGTCAACATTTGAAAGCAATTAACAGTTGACAAATCCATTGCAGTAAGAAAGCTCCTAAAGAACAGCAAAAGCAAAATTTAATAATTATGTACTATAACCGACTTTTTTAATTTATGATTTTAGAAAGCATTAAATATTTTTTGGTTAAAACAATCTCGAAAATATGCTAAAATTAGTATTTTAATAGCTTTGTTTCTGTATTCACCTGATTTAGCAATGTGCGACTGTTGTTTATTTTTTGGGCTTAAAAAGAATTTGCGGGGTAGAATTTTTTCGTCAGAAGAAGAGAATGATGCCGCAGTTCACGCTTGTTTTGAAGGTATTCTGAAATATGATTGGTTGGGAGCTTTTGAACAGTGGAAAGAAAGGAATGGTCAAATGCATTATTACTGAAGAGAATTACTTCGAACATACAGTACTGGCCAAAAGTATGGAAACTTTAATAAAATGTTTATCAAATCTATTCAACTATGAACATTTACAAAAAAAATATTATATTTAATCGTATTAACAATATTTATCATAAACAAAAATACATTAAGAAAATCAACACTTGAAATAACTATAAGAAATAATAATATTATTTGCGGACAAAAGTATGGAAACCATGGAAACTTAATTTGTATGATTGAGAAACATCAGCTAGTTAATATTTTGTTGGAAATCCCTTTGACTGTAATACAGTTCTGCATCGGTTTGTCATGGAATCGACTAACTTAGAACAAAAATCCACCGGAATTCTTTGCCATTTGCTCAAGAGCTTGCAATAGATCCTTCTTATTTGAAAAATTGATTGTTTTAATTTTCAATTCAATATAATGCCAAAGGTGCTCAATTGGATTGAGGTCTGGTGATTGAGACGGCCATTCCAGCAATTCGATATGATTCTCCATAAACCAATCCTTTACCAACTTTGAAGAATGTTTGGGATCGTTGTCTTGTTGAAATATCCATCGCAATGGCATTTCTTCTTCCGCATATGGCAGCATATAATTTGTTAATATGTCTCTGTATATATAACGATCCATAATACCCTCTATTCTTACTATTGGACCAGGACCAGAACGCGAGAAACATCCTCACACCATTACATTGCCTCCACCAAATTTTACAATAGCAACTTGATATTTGGAATTGTATCTTTCGCACTTTGGTCGCCTTACATAACGTTTGCCGTCAGAGTTAAATAGACAAAATTTGCTTTCATCGCTCCATAAAACTGTATTCCACTTTTCTGGTGACCAGTTAATATGATTACGTGCAAACTGGATTCTAACTCTTTTGTTACGTTTTGATATTAGCGGTTTTTTTAGCAGGAGATCTACCAAATAAATTTAATTGATTCAGACGACGCCGTACAGTTCTGCATGACACATCAGCCAAATCTGTTATTTCGTTTTTGATTTCTCTCGCTGTTTTTTGAGGATCTTGTACAGACAAATTCTTGATTTTTCTATCGATTCTAAGTGTTGTCTTACGTGGTCTTCCAGTTTTAACTCCGCATTCCACACTATTTCTCTCCTTAAAATTTCTAATTATCTTCGAAACTATTCCTTTAAGGATAGACAATTGTTTCGACTGTCGCTTGCCTTCTTTATACTGCTGGATTATTTTATTTTTTAAATCTAACGAATAATACTTAACTTTAGGCATTTTAAACACACAATTTGAAGAGATTACAATGAAGCTTCCACTGACAGCGACATTCAATAAATTAAATGACACTTGCAGGCCTTACATTGTTTTCCATGGCTAGGGGCGATATGTTTAATATGTAAAACTCAGGTTTCCATACTTTTGTCCACCGGATAATCATTATATTTCATATAACTATAGCAAGTAAGGTTTTTTTAAATTAATTTTTGATGAGAATAAATATTACAACTAAGATTAATTTAATTTCATGAAACTTTTTATATTATTTATTATTAAACATTTCTTAACTTGTGTCCTATGAAAGTTTCCATACTTTTGGCCAGTACTGTATTTAACATAAAATTAAAAGTATTAACCGTGTTTATTATTCTCAATAATTTCAACTTGACCCTCGTATTCGCTCGTCAGATTAACCACCGCTCGCAACAGCTGCGTTAAATGTGAAACTTTGATCGGCGCATGCTTCTGACAATTTCGAACCAGTCAGGGACTGTTGCAAAAACAAACCCAATGTATAGTTTTGGCAAATTAAAAAAAAATTTAGAAGTTGAGAGTATTGATTAAAACGTAAAATTTTGTCAGAAATGAGAATAATAAAAATTACGTAACGATAGGACAACTAAACTCCATTAATTCGAAAAAAATTGTATAACATTTAGAAATGTTACTCTAATAATAACCCACATTCTCCGAGAATTGTATTCTTAATACAAAATACTAAGGGTCCTGAATTTTACTTAAAAAAAGTTATTATCAAATTTGACATTAAAGTCTGCTCCAATTCATCAAATATAATTTAATTAATTATTTTCTTTCTTTCACACTATTATTATAAAAGCTCAAGAAATTTTCATTGCATATTATTTCCTATATTGTAGTAACAAGAGTTAGGAATGAGAATGAGTGATTTGTTTTTTTGAAAAAGACACTAAATTATTTCTTATATCGTTCTCATTGTAGAATGAATCCTTTCTGGAATATACTATATTCTAGTATGACGTGTGCATGCTGCAAGTGTAGTCTTAAGCACTGAATAAATAAGTAAGTAAGTAAGTAAATACTCTGGGTAACACTCTGACTTTCAAACTGGGTTCCACAACAAATTCAAATCAGGATTAAATTTAAGCCTAAGTTAGAATGTGACACACAATTGCTTGTATGTCGTAATGTGTCACTTTCCAACTTAGGCTTAAATTTGATCCTGGCTTAAATCTTTCGTAGAACCCAGCCTTATGGTGCTATTCTGACCTAACATTTAAGGAAATTTAAGCCTCTTTAAAAATTTAAGTCTTAAATGTCAAGCAATTAAAGAGTTAAACAAAAATTGCTATTCTGAGCCTTCTTTAAAACTTAAATTTCTTAAATTTGTCTTTAAATCTGACATCGACAAAAATATCGCCATAAATGCTTAAAAAGTTTGACGATAAGTGCGTTTAAATAAATTATTATGAATAATAGGCGATATATTGGAGTTTTTGCTGCTTGGGTATTAGAGGAAGATCACAGAAGGTAATTATTTGTATAAATATAAAAATCCTTTAATTAAGAAAAAAATCTACAGGAATTACTTTTGAACTGTCTGATGTCAGTTTTATTTCTAATTTTCGACTAACAAAGGAATTAACTCGTCAATTGATTGATAGACTACACTGTAATCTTCCTTTAATTCGAAGTACGAAAGTAAGGTTTTTTTTTTACTTTTTTTGACATATGTTAAATATTATTATGTTTAGATATTGGCTACGCTTTATTTCTTAGCTAACGGCTCCTATCAGAATGCTATTGGCAATAGCATGTTACATAATTTAAGTCAGGCATCTATTAGCAGACCCGTTAATACTCTTTTAAATAATTTATTTCCATCTTACCTTTCTTCAAAACATGAGACTTCCTAACCTATGCACTGATATATATATATACTTCTTCTATTTGAACGAAGTTAGCTGCATTTTACGTTCCCGGAAATACCCGGAATTTAAAGAATATTTTAAAGAGATTGTTTCAGAATACCTATTTCGTCATAATCTTTAAGCGCTTGTTTTAAAGAGGCTTTAGGTTAAATAGTTAAATACTTAAAGAATAAGAGTAAAATATCAGAATAGCCCCAATAGTGTCATAAACTGCACCGCTCACGTGGTGACGTCGAAATATCTGATTCCGATCTCTGATAATAACAGTAACAATAATAATAATAATAGCAGTTATGAAATAAAATTTACGTCTTAGTTAATATTTATGATTTGCTGTTGACAAAGTGTTTTGAAATGTGCTCATAAAAAAATAGGTTTCAAAATGCCTTGAAATGAATGGTGAACACTTTCAATATTTGCTGTAAATCGATGGTACGAGGGTCAAGCTGAATTTATTGAGAATAAAAAACACGGTTAATATTTTCTGGGTTTTATTTTAAATATGCAGTGATACACTTGGCCATTCTTTCTTTCCACTGTTCAAAAGCTCCCAACCAATCATCTTTCAGAATACCTTCAAAATAAGCGTGAAATGCGGCATCAATCTCTTCTTCTGACGAAAACCTTCTACCCCGCAAATTCCTTTTAAGCCGAAAATATAGCCAAAAGTCGCACATTGCTAAATCAGGTGAATACGGTGGATGTTCTATTACTTTTATATTTTTTTCAGCTAAAAACTGGAGAGTTAAAGCTGTCGTATGGGACGATGCATTATCATGGTGCAGCATAATTCCCTTGTCTGGAACTTTACTGAATACTTCAGGCAAACATTTTTCAGTGTACCATTTAGCTGTAACTGTCTTTTGTCCATCTAGCTTAATTGCGTTTGCTAGGCCCGTACTTCTGAAGAATATCGCATACATAACTTTTTTCATAGCTTGCTGTTTCTTGGTCATTGTTGGAGTTTCCTCACCTTCGTGAATCCATTCACGACTCTCTTGGCGGGTAAGTACGTCGAAAAAGGGAATGTAAGTTTCGTCACCTGTCACTATTTTGGAAAAAAATTGGTGTCCGGCATTATCTAAGAAATTTAAAGTTTCATGGCAAATTCTTACACGCTCTGCTTTTTGGAAGCCAGAAAGGTGATGCGGCACAAAACGACTAACCACTTTTTTTAAATGCAGGTGATCGTGTATGATTGTTCTAACAGCTGAGGATCCAATCTTGAGTTGATGCTCTATTACTGTATAAGTAGCTTTATTGTCTTCTTCAATTAATTTTTTAATAGCAGCAATGTTTTTGTCGGTA
The DNA here is from genome assembly GCA_039766575.1 of Serrognathus titanus. Lineage (NCBI taxonomy): Eukaryota > Metazoa > Arthropoda > Insecta > Coleoptera > Lucanidae > Serrognathus > Serrognathus titanus. The sequence continues at coordinate 15,916,266 of CM077911.1, read as the reverse complement.
ACAGCCGTAGGAGGATGCCCTGCTCCTTTTTGACGCCGAATAGAATTTCTTTCGCGTTCAAATTCCTTATATCATCGGTAAATTGTAGCCAAGGAAGGTGCTTGTTCACTAAAAGCCGAATCTAAACTCTTCTTGCACTCATAAACACTTAAATCTTTTTTAAAATCATAATAAATCATGATTCGAAAATGTTCTCTGGTTAATTCCATTCTTTTACTTGTAATATCACTCGTAACTTGGGTTCTAACGAACATAACTTCAACAACTAAACTTCAAATGACGGATAAAGAGTTGCTTTAAATAACACTGTTTTGATTTTCACGGCCTACTAGATTTTCTTTTTCTCAATAAATTCAGCTTTACCCTCGTATTATAAATTAAAGATTTTAATGACTTTTTTGTGTGCACGTGTTATTTTGGCAAAGGCATTACTTATTTTAATAAATCGCGTCTGTCATAAGCTAACATAGACGTTCTTTTCTTTTCCACCTCATACGAGATTTGAAATTTACTGAAATTAAATCTCAGCATTGTACAATTGTCTTAAAATTTCGTAAACAATTATCTCCGGGCCAACTAAATCTTGTTTTTCGTGAAACGGGTCATGAATAAAATTAAACAAAATTAAATCGTTATTTATGGTTTATCATAAATTTAAACGAAAACGTCGTCGCTCAGAAACAAATAAATAAAATACGTGCCCTAGATTTTCTGATTTGCGGCACAAAGCAGCGGCGCCGCTTTTTTCATATTTGTCTACTTTCACTGCACCACAAACAACAACACAAATAAATTCCTTGATCTTTTAACCTTTGTATGATTCCATTGTCTATACAGGGTCGCGAGTCAGCAGGTACCGACGCAATCATTTTGCCTGGATAATTGCAGGACAAACAAATTGCAACACACATCATCGTTACTGTTACTCTAATTAAAACAACTGAACTAGGTATACGTATTTAAAATTGTGGTTTTCATTTGTAATTCTTTGTCGCTGAAAATAATTACTTTTGATCAGTAAGTAATGTGACATATACATATCTAGTTCTTCAGAGGGAAAGGTCCTAGCGACTCCTTAAAACGAATTTGTCAAGCAGTTTCACATGATTGAACCGAGGTTTTGAAATCATAATGCCAAATATGGTACAGCAGCGGTTCATTTTGTGAATTTGAATCATAATTACATTAAAATCTCATACCTTTGTGCGCAGACTAAAAAAAGAGCTTGTTTTGTGCTCTCTTACATTATTAATTCCTCCAGCACATTACCCCCGACAAAACATGAATCATTCCGGTCCATGACTCCCCTTATGAATTATTTCAGTACCTCCTCCATTATTACACCGACAGAATCGCAACAAGTAATCATTTTTACGGATTGATTCATCACCGCAATTTTGGTTCGATGAAGATACGGAGTTGATGAACTCCAGTTATCAAACTTATCATTAAAATGTAGTTAGCTTAAGTAAATTGATATACAAAACACTGTGGCCGTTCAAAAATTATAAGCATACTTCATATCACAACCATGGTGGTATTCACCTCAACCTCCATTACAGTTAACGCCGTAATAAATAGAATTGAATGTGAAACATGAAGAGGTGATTGCAACTCGGCAATTAACTTAATTGCGCCTCTCATTAAAGGAAAACGAAAACAATGAAACGCGGTTACGACGTCAGACAATGCGAAAGGCAATTTTACAAAAGTTTGATCCGCAACAGTTACGCAAGGTTCAGGGCTTGAATGCGAAATTGCGGCTCATAAATAAAAAAATTAAATACATTAATGTACGCGCTATTGTTGCAAAATTTCGGACTTTTCTGGTTACGGTGGCGTTGTTTTGCATTGTAAAAACGCACGGAGCGTACAGCAACGTGTAAACCAAACACGGGAATTAATGGCTGTGCGGAAATTTTTACACGCGAGTGTATTCACATGGTGTTAAAATGGAAATATGTCAACGATCTCTATTGTTGTCGATGTGAAGTTTTCATGTTTATTAGAAGCAAATTAAAAAAGAAGATTAAAGCAAAAATTAAAATATTTCAATCTCGTCCACCCCCCAAAAAAAAAACCTCAAATAATACATCCGCATTCTCAGGTAAATGGTGGTATATATCATCTGTTCGAAAACACTGCATAAACTTGGAAATATCGATTGAATTTATACTCGCGACAGCTGATCAAAAACCTGATCAATATGCAAGCATGAGAAAATACATGAATGCAAATTACATAATTTATTTCCTCGGAATATCTTGTGCTCATAAATTTAACTTCAGCCTCTGAATGGAAAATCTTCGCTGTATGACAAAGAGCTGACGAAATCTATTAAATAACATGTTAGCTGAGCAATTAAAATCAAAATTCCTGGTAACACATTAATTAAAATAAGGCACAAATGCTGCTGACGTTGACGTCACACGTGGAGTGTATTTATTTAAGATAAAGTTCAAGCGCAAATATAAATAGCCCGGACTCGTGCAATAATATTTAAACGCTCCTAAGTTAAACAGTTGGATCAAATTTTAAATTGAATTTGTACGTGTGTGTGTGTGTGTGTAGCCTGATTTTTTTTTATTATAGAAGTGAATTCTGCCACGTCGATTTAATACAAAATAAAATTTTCCAATTTATTTCAACTTTCAACATATTTCTTTTTCGATTCATTTTTTATTTATTCAGCGATAAGTCTATTTCCTCCGCAAATAACTCGGTGTGCACAAATTTAAAATCAAAGTTCATCAATTTATCATTATGCAACGCATGTTTTTTTTTTTGTATTACGATTTTGCGTAAAAAACTGCCATGAAATTTTAAGGTAGAGATAAAAGCTTAAATAATTCAATTCGTTTTGCAAGTAGGTTGGAAATAAGTCAAGTCAAGATAAATAGGACTTCCTCAGTCTCAATTTTATCAAATCGATTGATAAGATTAATAATCAAAATCCGTTCTTATGTACAAACGAAATTAAATTTGCACAGAATGCAAAGACTTAAGACAAAAATCAACTAATCATTTTCCTTCAAAAAAAAAAAAAAAAAATCGAGTTTTAGAAGGCCCGACATCCAATTTAATGTCATCTCCTGAAGGGTCATGGAAATTCAAAATCATGTTTTAAGTAGATGATGGACGAATCAGTTCACAGATATTCTCTTAAATAAAACAGACTGAAATCTATATTCAATGACAAAACTAAAGAAGAAGATAAATAGTTTGCAAGCGCTTTACAAAAATACAGGGTGTTTTTGTGACTGGTAATGCAAATAAAAAGTAAAAGTTTTAGAAATTACTTTTATGAGATACGTAGTACATTCACGATCTTTTAGACTCTAGAGGGATATGCCTTTTTTCGTTAGGTTACGTGCGTGTATTTTGATGGAAGTCAAAATCTGACATGAAAAAGATAATGACAGTGTCACAGTGTTGCCAATTCGTAAATAACGTGAGCTACAGTAGCATGATTAAAGTAAAAAGTAACTTAAAACAAATACACCTTTCATTTATAATCATGGCAAAATGCCAAAAATCATAAGCGGAGGAACTAAGCGCTCAATAGGCAAGGCGTTTAATTATTACAAAAAGGATCGCCCACGAACAAATTCTTACAGTTTCAAAATTCTAGTGAAAATAAAATATTTGTGTACGTAGACGAAATCTGGATCTACCAAAATGGGTCCGCGGTTCGTCGATGGATACACGAAACAGATTTGAAACGTCGGAGAATAAATAGCAGCCCCAGATGGAACGAAAAATAGCTTAGAGTGCGGATCAGTGTTGGGACCGACCTTATGGAACGTCCTGTATAATAAGGTCGTGGAGGCCAATGTAGGAGCCGGGTTGAACATAATGGCCTACGCGGACGACCTCGCGGTAGTCGTCTGTGCAAAAACGGCGAGTCCCTTGGAAGAAAGGGCCATGTATGCTATAGAGAAGATTAGAAAACGTTGAAGAACATGGAGCTCAGTCTGACCGGAGGTTGCAATCCTGACGGGGAAGAGGCACTTGGAGAGAGTGGTCATCAGCGTGGGAGATAATAAAATAGCGTACATGAGGGAGATAAGGTATTTACGTGTATACCTGGACAGAGAATTAAAGATGACGGCCCACATCAGGGAAATTGCAATAAGAGCCCAAAAAGCGCACACGGCACTGGCAAGGATTATACCGAACGTAAGAGGACCTGGTCCTAAGAAAAGGAAGCTGCTGCCAGCAGTAGTTTCCTCAATTATCCTCTATGCCGCCCCTATTTGGGAGGGAGCAATGAGATATAGGCATCATGAGAAGGCACTAGAAAGGGTAACCAGGCTGGCCGCAATTAGAGTGGCGTCTGCGTATAGGATGGTATCGACCGTTGCCGTCCTAATGAAATCCCCCCCCCCCCCTCCCCATCAAACTTGAGATACAAGAGCGAGTCAAAATCTACAGAGAGGGTCACCAAGCGAGGACTTTGGCCAGAGAGCTGCTACACCAGCCCCAATGGGAGAGATATGGAGGCTGAGCCAAAGTCTTCATCAGGAGTGTGAAGGAATGGTGCAATTGATCCGGGGAGGACATAGACATAGATTACTACATAACGCAAGCGCTCACAGGACACTTCCAAACATATCTGAGGGAAATAAAGCGAATTGAGTCCGCGGAATGCCGGTATTGTGGCGAAGAGGAAGATGACCCAGAACATACAATCTTTACCTGCCCCCGTAGATGGGAGGAGTTTCGGTTAAGGGCAGACATGGAAATTGGCTGCGTGATAAACAAAGAGAACATTGCCGAACTATTGATACAGGACAAGCGAAAGTGGAACGCAATAGCAAGCATGCTGACATCCATCATGAGTGTTCAGACGAGGGGACAGGAGCAGGCGAGGAGTAGAGAAAGAGTGGAGAAAGTGGTGAAGGGACCGAAGAGGAAGGAAGAGGAGAAAGGGGGCGAAGACAGCCAAAATTAAAAGTGAAGGGAAACATTTTACAATTTTCCATGCGAGAACAAAACTTGGCTTTTTGGAAGGTGAGATTTGTTACTTGACTTGATCAACAATGTTAGAGACTCCCACAAAAACATGAAAGCAGAAATTTTTCAAAATTGGGTGGTTAATCAAGTTATTCCTGCACTAGGCAAGTTGCAACGAATATGTGTGGTGGTGATGGACAATGCACAGTGTCACTCGGTGCAGTTGGATAAACCATCCACTTTTTCCTGTAAAAAAAGTCAAATGCAGGAGTGGTTGGTTAAACACTATGTCGAAATTGAGGGCAAAATTACAAAACAACAATTATGGGAATTAATTAAGCCTTTTAGAACTGACGGAACGACAAAACGATACGCGATTGACAAAATTTTGAAGGAGCATGGCTATGAAGTTCTTAGATTACCCCCATACCATTTCCAATACAATCCTATTGAGATGGCATGGGGCAATGCAAAGGCTTTTACAATAAGTACATAAATTCGCAACCATTATCGAATGATAGGGTTGCAAATTTATGGCGTGAGGCTCTTTCAAAATGTACCCCCGACATATGGCAAATTTTTTGTAATCACTGTGAAAAATTAATTTCGGAAGACTAGACGAAACATATGGGAAATTTTTCGTTTGAAAATATTCCCCCTTTCATTATTGCATTAGGAGAATCTGATTCATCATCAATTTCTGATTCTGAATCAATGGAAGAGGAAAGGGAACATTTAATTTGGCATTAAAATAATTATAGTGTAGAATATACCATGTATATCTATAAAACTTATATGCAAACTGGGGCGATTCTTTCAGCAATCCAAACTAATACCAAATATAAGCAGATTTGAAGAACTCTGGTATTAGCAGAAGAGTATGAAGGTGTGCGTATTGGAGGGGTTGGAGAAAGTAGACAGAATTCTAAATGAGTTTCAGTGCATGGTTTGGTCGGGGCAAAAACACAGCAAGAAGATCCTGTTATTTAAATACCTGCATGCAATACTTTCTAATGAAAAAATAAATAATTATCAATTGTTCCGGAATGCTTCAGTCTTGCTTCAGTCGAACTGGCAACATTGGCAGTGGTAGTTTTCAAAAATATAACCAAAAAATTAAAAATGAACGTCAATCAATTTTCTGACAAATGTATTTTTAATGATACCAACAAAAATGTCGCCCTAACTTGGCCTACCAGACTTTAAAAAGATCGTGAACGGATATTACAAGTCTTGTATTAATAAAGGCAACTAGATGTGTCTGGTTGTCTTATTTATTTTGCGTGATATATCCAACACGACATCGACTTACAATTATTCTAGAAACAAGTATAGCTGCGCCTAAAAGAAAACCAATAGAAAAACTAAGGGAAAACCTTCCGAAAGTGAAATTGGGTCTTGTGCCTGTGGAAACCTTGAAGAAATTTGAAGTACTGTCATCTCCGATTAAGTCTGTCGCTGGAGAGATGTTAGAAACCGTAGAAAGTGTAGACGCCTTGAAGATTCTTAAGGAGACCATCGACACGTTGTCTTTTAATGAAGTGGAGGGAGAACCTCTCGATTTGATAATCGAACCTCTTCGAGCACTCTCGGAGGAGATAGCACAAATTTTAAATAATTTGACTACGAAAGCGGTCGTTCAAAAACTAAAAGGACATCTCCAATTGATACATAAATTGACCTTTGCAAAGGGCCTTGAAGAATTACTTATACCTTTTAGAAAAAAACACTATACTAACCGTAGAAGACGTGCAAAAATTAGTTGCCTTGAATGAAGCATTAACAGAAGTACTTTCAAAAACTGAGGAAGGAAAAGAAAATCTGCTACTTCCCTCGTCTCTGGGGGCCCTAAAAGAGGCCATACGTACTTTGGAATTTACTGAGAAAGAAAGGGAGAAGTTACTGCCTATAATAGAACCATTACAAGCTGTAGTTCTCGCAATTTTAAGTATCCAAAACAAGATAGCGAAAGAGCAAAAAATCAGTGAGTCTGTGGATGCCCTTCAAAATAGTTGCAATGAGTTGTTGACAGCCAAAAAGCAAGAAACTAAAACAAGTGAGCAGGAGGCGCTGGCTTCTTTCGCCCAGGAGCTACCGACACCTCTGAGCCTACTCAAAACGAACGTTTCGCTTTCACTTGAAGGACAACTTGATAAGCTTACGGTATTAGAAGAACCACCCAACAAGAACTCGATCATCTTGATTAATATAGCGGATAATTTCCAATTATTTGAAGACCAAAAACAGGAAGTAATTTCTAATTTGGAGCTATAGAATTTGACGAGTCCGAAAAGATGGAGCCACTACTTGCCATTGCTGCCATAATTACGCAATTTATTACGAAGTTGAAAGTACTTGAGGTTAGTACCCAAGAAATGAAGGCCAAGCTCGAGGAAGTGAAAGATTATGAACAACCTAAACGTATCTTTAGTTTTTTTTGTTTTGGCGAAGAATTGGTCAGGGACACCTTGGAAAAAACTACCGTAACAGAAGAACCAATAAAGGCATCCTCAGCCGCTAATACTTCGACAGTCCATGTCTTGCAAGCTCCTGAATTGACTGAAACCCAACAGAAACCTGCGGCTCTTGAAGGCCTCGCAGTAATTGAGTGCATTAAGTCAAGTGTGGAAGTCTTAAATGCCATGGTTGAAACCATGGAGGCTACAACCGAAGATTATAAGGCACATGGGCAACAAGCTTTGCTTTCCATCATGGACCTATCTCTACCATTGGAGGTATTGAAGGAAACTATGTGTACAGTTGAAGATTTAGGTGAAACTACAGACTTGCCTGAAAATATTTTAGATAAACTCGCTGTCCTTAACGAGCCCATTAAAGCGCTAGTAGCCACCAGCGTACGTGCTATACAACAACTGAGAAACTGGTCATTTCTATGAATCAGTTTAGACAGATGTTTTCTTAAAAAAAATGCAGAGAACCTATGTTTTACAATCAGAATGTTAAAGCTAAATGCTTAAATGTGCAGGTGGCCTTATAAATAAATACATTTTTTCGAACCCGAATTCCACAAGGCTCTCAAATCCTTCATATAAGAATATTAAAAAAGAAAGAAAAAAAACAGACATCTACTTAAGCCAATCCTAAATTTTTTCGAACTCCAATCCCATAAGGTTCTCGACTCCTTCACACAAGAACATTAAAAGAGAAAGAACAAAAACAGATATCTACTTAAAATTAAAAGTTTTAAATGAATCAAAATTTGAAATCCGTGCTTCGTGAAAAACAAATGAAAGAACACAGTTTTCAAAAAGTATATCCATATTTCATAAGAAAATAGAAACATTTCGATTCTCTCAACATAGTTTGATAAAAAAAATATTTGGGTAATGTTTCACATTTTAACATATTTTTTTCTCAATAACAAAAGTTCAAAAACTTTTTAAATTAAAGCTCGTGTAGACGGGGAAGGATTATTTCAAGACTTAATGAAAATAAAATATCGGGTCTTCAACAAAAAAAAAAAAAACACCTTGAGTCAGCTTTGGAAAGTACATGTCGTGGATTGAACTGTGAATTGCGCTGTGATTATCGCAACAACTGTCAAAATTGTAAATTTAGGTTACGCGAAGTTAAACAAGACAGAGTTAACAACTAATTAAAGGTCCAACATGGGAATCTCGTAAACTGTAAGAGATTTTGGATTCTGGATTTGGTTAGGGGGTGAAGAAGAATTCACATGCACTTATATCACAATTGGGCCCATTGTACTACCCCCAGGTTGTAAGAGATACAAAGACGGTTAAATTACAAGAAAGTTGCGCTATTTTGGGGTCTATAAAAATGTGCATCTTCCATTTTTCTTCATTTGTGAACTAAGTTCAAAGAACTGAAAATTCTCGTTTTCAAACATCTTAAATATCTTGCTTGTTTATGAAGATAAAATCACAAAATTCGGTAATTTTATATTAAATTCGATGGGCAATCTAATACAGTCGGAAGAAATAGGTTAGGATTGACTGTTTTGCAGATACGACTGATAACTATTTTTTTATGGACGCTATCTTATACCATGTGATACAAAAAGAAAATCTGAGTACGATGATGTGACACACGGTTGAAGATACTAATCTTTACTCTATTGTAAAACATTTCTAATCACACACTGATGAAAGAGAAACGTTTTAGGACAAAAGGTTTTACTGCATTATACAGTATGTGATTCAAAAGGGTTGCACTACATAGGCGATTATAGACAACGTCAATAGGAGCACAAATATACTTTTAGAATATTTTTACGGCGCGTTGTTTAAAGTTATCATAAATAGGCAACGCTGCACCTTGTAGATTCACTTACTAATTTGAAGCCATTGATCACAGGTAGCCTCATTTTTGTTGACGTCTGAATAAATTAATTTATCTTAAAATGTATTAAAAATGGACAAACCGATTTAATATTTCCCTACGCGACCCTCATGAACTGAATTTAATTTTTACGACCTGATTAAATCATTCAATATACGTAACATATCGATGTTACGTATATTTCGTTTAATTTTAAACTGTATTATTCAGCTTTTTTTCGTAAAAAAATCTTGTAGCTTTTAAGGAATTTCCCTAGGTCTGATGATGACAAAGCAAACCATTTTTTTTTTGGAACGACGTAACATTTTCGTTACATGTTAAAACTCATTCAATTGGTAAAAAAATTTTAAACAAAAACATGCAACTGTTACAACATGCTTTAAACTGTTTTCTGTTTTGATATGTCACTGTGTACCTGGTCCTATTTAAAGCAATGAAAAGGCGCTTTCTAATAAAGTTAGTCAAAAACGATCCAGTAAATTTAGAAAATTATTCTTGCTTGCTTCATCAGTGTGTTGAGCGTAAGAGAAACTTGTGGTAGAGCAAGTAAAGAAAAATGACCTATCACAACTTCCTCATTGTGAAATGCAAGAAGCTCCTTATTTATTATCACAACAAACTCATCCTTGTAACCAAACATTTTTTTTTACCGTAGAGCACACAGTTTTGAAGGATACTTCACTTCGTATAGGTATAAGTTTAATTCTTGGTATATTTTAGTTTAGAATACACAATTATTGTATGTATAAATTTACCTGGGTCCTTTTGCCCAACTGTCTGGAGAAAAATTTTGCAAGGATACCACATTTTCATGCTAACAAACCACTTAAAAAGCTCGCACACATTCACAAGTGACCACTGTGCTAACGCATTTGACAATAAAATGTAAATAATAAAAGGACGTGGACTGAGTCTGAACGATTGTCCTCACATATTTCCAACGGTACTACACACATAAGCGGTGAGTAATTTTTACGGAGCGCATAATTCGCGCTGTCACTGCAGAGGCGACTATCCGACAACTGAAATCACTTATTATCGCAAGCCCATGTTAACGAATCACGCGTTAATAACTATTAGCAACAGGTGTGTCCAATATCGCGCGTAGATACGCTATCGACGAAAGCCAAATTTGTGGAAAAGGGCCGTAAGCAAATACGAACGCCGCTCAACGGTAACGCAAACTAATCGTACTTTGCAGTATCACTTAAAAAAAGCGCGCTCTGTAGATAAGATTGTTGTACCGCCTTTGTTGAAACGTCATTTTATTATTTATTATCTAAGTGAGATTATTCTTGTTTTCGTTTTCTAAACACCAACAATATATAAACTTAGTAACACTTATTTTGTAAATTTGTCAGTACATACTTTGAAGATTCAACTGACTTCGTGATAGTTATAGCAAGTTTTTATATTCTATCACTAAAGCTAGGATTTCAATGCGTTTTTAGGTCATGAGTAATCTTTTTAGACAGGTGGAGTGACGATTCATTACCTAAAAATGCATTTAAACCCTTGCTTTTCTTATCGGCGGTTGTTTCACTGAAACTTAGAAAACGGTAGAGACAGGACGGGCTATACGAGGGTAAAGCCAAATTTATTGAGAATAAGAAAATCTAGTAGGCCGTAGAAAACAAAACATTGAGCAACTCTTTATCTGTCATTTGAAGTTTAGTTGTTGAAGTTACGTTCGTTAGAACCCAAGTTACTAATTTTTTTAAAGTGATATTACAAGTAAAAAAACCAAATCAAAATTAAAAACCAAACGTTGCTGGTATTCTTCTGGTACATCTGAATTTTATGTACCAGAAAAAAAAGCAATTTCTCGAGGAATGCGCTGGCCTTTTAGTTGAAGGAAAAAAAAATCGCCGGTGTGCACGAATGAATGTGAGAAATCTGAAAATTGTTAGACAAACAATATTTACATACGAATGTATGCAAATGCATAGGTAAAATATTCAAAACAAATTAAATACCGGAACCTTTACAAAGAGCGTCTTTTTTCAGCAAACAAGTATGTCATTTTTTGAATAGTTTCACGCTTAAACCTTCCAGAAAAATGTACAGGATGATTCTTGAACAAACTGACAAAGTAAAAAAAATAAACTGAACATGGGAAGAATTTTTTGTTGGTCTGAGAATCAACCTGTATGTAGAAGACATTAGTTATAGTTCTCAATTCCTATTTCATTTTTACGACAGGACGTAGTATATAAAAATTAATTCGGTTTATAAGGAGCAAATGATTGTTAAGTATGTAATAAGAATAACCGAAAACTAAATCAAATAGACAAGATAATTTATAGCAGGCATCGATAATTTCTATTACAAGGCCATAAAAACGAAATAGGGATTAGGAACCATACTTTTGTTATTTTATTAATCTTCCATCTATGAGGACAAGAAAATTATAAATAGAACAGAGATACTATAACGCTCGCCATTACATTACCTAAACGGATTTTAAATTCTAAAAATACATTGTTTCGACCCTGATATTTTATTACACCACGAAATCCTGCGTTAACAGAATAAAGGTGAAATAATAAACAGTTTTAATCAAGAAATTAACGACCTCGACGGCCTCGATTCTTACGAATCTTCGCCCACCATAACGATAAACCAAATTTTAATTCACACAGACTTTTTTACTTCCTTATTAAAGTTTTTACGTATTTTTTAAATTTATTAAATCACAAGAAAGAGAAGGGAAAATTTATTATGTAGTATAAGTATGGACTAAATTGTTAGACTAAATTAGGGCAGGCAAGTATTTGAACATTTTTCAGCTTTCAGCAACATATTCTGCTATCAGTTAATGAAATCGTAAGGCGACTTCATTGAACGTCTCAAACTATTAAGTTTCTGTAAAACGCGAATAAATTATAATAAATTACAATAATAAGCTTCTGATAAACATATCGCAAAAGTGAAAGGCGGCCAGCGAATTCAATAAGAACACGAAAACTGTACGGTACTCTCTGCACACAACTAAAGCTAATATTAACCATAAAAGACTGATGCCGATGCCTGCAACTGTTAGATCTAACTGGAAAAGAAACGGTCACATCATTTACCCAATAACCAGTTGGAAATGCAGTGCTAGAATCAAGTTTTATTAGTTTGAAGAACGTGCCTGATTTTATAATAATATCCTGCAATCGTCGTTTGTATGACGAACTGGGTATTTTAGTTGTCATGATCTGATTATATTATATTATGAAATAAATTTGCTATAAAGGAAATAAATAATAAAAACACTATAACAGGACAATTTTATCTGAGTTATATTCTTTTTTATAATAGTATGTAATAAAGTAAGTGTTGTTCAATTTTACCTCAGTTAATCGAGCTTCTACTGTACATGCATTTTTTATAATTTCATTTAAAATTAATTTTTATTTAATCATAAAATATTCAAATGTAATTTCTCTAACAAATGAAACCTAAACTCTTTCAATTTTATCTGAAATTATTGTTCATACAAGCGAATTCTATGATGTCTTTCCTTAATCCTTTGAGGACAAGTGGTTAGTATTGTAAACCAGCTATTTAAAATTCAATCCTTATTTTTCTAGTGGCTACTCATATAAACCATGTTGTGTTGAACTTTTACTGAAAACATGTTACATACCCTGCGTCTTTAAAATTTGGTTTAGTTGGTAAATTTTGAGTGCGAAAAGTAGGTGTGAGTAGGGTACATAACACAAAAGACGAGTTTCTTTGCAGTTTTCAAACAAATTTGTGTAGAAATGTCCCGTAAGTAATTGTTATACATACTCTAGTTTCTGTAGAAAGGTCTAGTATCGTAGTATTACATTGTGAGACAGTTTTATTCTGCGTCAAATGTTATGGTTATCATTTATAACCACTAGGCCTATTTGTATGCAATGCTTGTAATTCATAAATACTTTACTAGAAGGGTCAAATTAACTGGAAGTTATTGTTGTATTTTAGAAGCCAAGAAATTATGGAGCTTGAGGGAGTTAGAAAGTGTGAGTAAGAATGACATTGAAACACTATTAGATGAAATACCTAGTGATGTTGAGTCTATAGAATCTGATGTAGGCAGCATTATGGGGGGATGAGATAAACGTTGAAAATGAAACCTTGCAAGAACTATTTGATATAGAAAACATGAAAATTGTTTTTGAGGATTCATCCGGCGGGCAAACAGGTATAAATGAATTATATGAAAAGTGGGATGAACTAACTTTAGCTGAAATACGTAAAATAGAACTGAGAAAGCAAAATATTCTGTGGACAAACAATACTGCATATACTACTTCGGTAATTTCGTTCCAGAGAGAAGCAGGTCCTAATGTTCCAAATAACTTGGAAACACCAACAGATATGCATTTGTTTCCTGAAAGGCTCATTCTTGATATCGTGTTTCAAACAAATCTTTATGCATTGCAAGAAAATGGTGGAAGTAAAAATTTTGTGCCAACTTCATTTGATGAAATCAAAGCATTTTTAGGTCTAAACTTACTGATGAGTCTAAAAAAAATGCCAAGCTACCGAGATTACTGGTCGTCTAGGGAAGAGATGCGGGATGCATTCATTAGTTCCGTTATGCCACGTGACAGATTTTCATGAGTGTTGAGTAATTTACATGTAAATGATAATTCATTACAACCACAGAAGAACAAACAGAATTATGATAATAATAATGATAATAATAATAATAATAATAATCTTTATTTCAGAGCGGTTTTGCAACAATTAATTACAAGCGGCCTGAAAACGTCAGACAAACAAAATAATAAAAATAAATTAATAAATTACAAACAAAATTAAATTTCAGAGTTAAACTAAAACAAAATGAAGATAGAAAGTGCAAAATAAGAAATAGTGGAAAATTGAATGAAAAGTACAATTTCGAGGTTAGCCCAACCAAAATTAAAGTTAATATAAAATAAATCAAGGACAACCCAGACCAACTGAAACTCAACCAAGCGAAATCAATCAATTTTAGCTTTTCCAAGTTTAGAATTAATGCGAGATATAAATTAATACAGAAAAATTTATATAATAACTGAATAAACTTAACAAAGAAAACTAACAACTAATTTAAAAAATCATTCACAGAATAGTAAGCTGCAGATATTAAGGTTTGCTTTAATTTATATTTAAATGAATTATAATTATCAGGTATGTTACCATTCCACAGTGATCTGATACGGTTTAACAGTAAAAAACCCATGAATATTGGCCCGCTCTGCCCTACAGCTAGTCTATTAAAAGGCAAACGTATGTTTTCACGATACCTAGTGTCGTAATCGTGAAAATCGTAATGACGGTCTGCATTATGTTCAACAGAAAGGGCGTATAAAATTGTAACAAATATATATAAAGACGGAACAGTCAGAATATTAAATCGGGTAAAAAGATTTCTACAGTTAGTCCTAGAGTGAACATCAGCCATTAGACGAATAGTTTTCTTCTGGATGCTAAAAATATTTATCGCAGAAGCACTGCATCCCCAGAAAAGAATACCGTAAGAAATCCTCGAATGAATCAGACTAAAGTACATTGTACGCAGTTCTGCAGGACTAACCGTGTGTCGCAACCTGTATATTAGAAAAACATGACCGCTTAATTTTTCTTCCAAGAACTCAATATGATTCTTCCATGAAGACACCAAGAAATTTGAAAGAGGTAACACAAGCAATTGATTTGTTGTCACATTTAATCAACGGGGAAAAGTTCACAGTTGTGTTTTTTGTCACCAAGGGCATTGCTTGAGTTTTGGTTGTATTTAACACTAAACTGTTAGAAGAATACCATTGTTTTAGTTCTTCAATAGTATTGTTCATTTTACACATGGAATCCTCAATGTCCTTAGCAGAGATGATAAAGCTGGTGTCATCCGCATAGATAATGGTCTGAGTCGGTGATGGACAGCGTTCAGGCAGATCATTAATAAAAAGAAGAAACAGCAAAGGGCCCAGGATAGATCCTTGGGGGACTCCGCAGTTCGTATCCAACTCAGGTGAAAAATGATTACGAATAGTTACGACTTGTCTTCTTCCAATAAGATAACACCTTATCCAGTTACCAGCTGTTCCTCTAACTCCAACCATCTCCAGTTTATGACATAATAACTCATGGTTAACGCTATCAAAAGCGCGACTCAGATCGCAGAACAGCGCAAATAGTTTATTTTTATGATTAAGTTCATCCAAGATGTAATTATAGGCGTCTGTTATAGCAGTGATAGTAGATTTTCCTTCTCTAAAGCCATTTTGTGTTTCGGATAATATGTGATGTTTCTCAATGAAAGACAACAACCGTTGACGAAAAATTTCTTCAAATATCTTGGCGAATTGGCAATGAACTGCAACTGGTCTATAATTGACTTCATTCAGTCGACTTCCTTTATTTTTGAAAATGGGAACCACTTTGGAGATTTTTAATGCTTCAGGACACTGACCGTTGCGAAGCGACTCTTCAATTAAAGTGCTGAGAGGAATTGCGACCAGGTCTGAAACAGCTCTTAAAAAATTACCCGGTATATTGTCGATACCAACACTATTCTTGGTTATTCTTGTTAATAATAGTTCTAACTTCATTGGCTGATGCCATAGACATAAAGTATTTTTCGACAATTATTTTAATTCTGTAGATTTGCAAAGAGATCTGTTAGAATATACTCATGTGGAACTACAAGAAAAGGAAGAATAAATTATCCTGAGTTGGCGACAGATAAATCTTCGAAGAGAGGAGAAGCTGATTGGAGAGTATCTACTGAAGGACTGATAGCTTTGAAGTGGATGGATCGTCGAAGTGTGTTGTTTTTAGGCAACTTTCATGACCCTTCCGATTTGAAAACTGCTGATAGAAAAAGAAAAGACGGTTCCATCGAACATATAGAATGTACGGTAATGATAAAAGAATATAACACCCACATGGGCTATGTAGATAGGTTTGATATGTAAAAAGTATCTACGAAGTTAACCGAAAATCACACAAATGGTGGCATCGCATTTTCTTTTATTTTCTTGACGCAAGTGCAGTAAACGCTTTTATTTTATTTGATCTGCGCTCAAAATCAAGGGGATTAAATCTCAAAAATTTTCGCTTGACAGTAGCACGAGGACTTATAGGGGCATTTGGCAGTTCAAAAAGGGGTGCCAAAAGAACCCAGCCAACAAGTTCAAAAAAATTGTTCCCCTTGAAATAAGGCACGACAAATGCTTACATATGCCTGTACGATGTGGTTCACTTAGATGTGCACACTGTAGCACTGTCAAAGATGTTCACAGGGCCATATGGAAATGTTCCACTTGCGATGTCGGTTTATGCTTGAATAAGGAAAGGAATTGTTTCACTCAATTTCACAAAAAATAAATATTTATTAGTTCATCCTATAATAATGTTCCTACTGGTTAACACCGGTAACCACATCCTACAGGACTATGCAGGACAATAAAATTTGTCAACAAGTCTTTTTGTATTACAATATATTATAATAAACTTTTCTGAGCCATTACTTTTTTATTATCTTTAAAAAATATTATTTAGGCCTCAAAGGGTTAAATTTAAAAAAAAATACATATTTTAAGCTAAAAATTAAAAAAATATTTGTATTAATGTAGGCGTAGTTATTGTTTCCAACGACATACCTCAATTAGAAGTTCAGCGAAACCAAAAACCATTTGCAGAAGAATAACGAATACGTTAAAACAGTAATTGTAAAGCGAAATTCGTTCATTTTTACTTACAATCCAAAGAATTAAGTACGAACTAAGAATTAAAAAAAATATCTACAGCCCACTTAGAGCGTATTGTTCTTAACGACTTATCGTAGTGAGAAAGCTTTCCAAAATAGAATTGTAAAAATGGTCGAAAGGAACAGAAATGAAGACAAAAATAAGGAACAAGAAATTCAACCAATTCTAAAGTTCAACACACCAAGAACGATTTTAATTGCAAAAGGATAACGGATAGATGACGAAGAAGGGTGCAAGATGAAGATCAAGGAAAGATTGAAAATACTTGTTTCCAAAAATGTGCCGCAGACAGAAGGTTTCTACAACTAAGATATCAGAACTTTGACTAATTCTAAAGTTCATCGAACCAAAAACGATTTGGTTTTACTTGCAGAAGAATAATAATCAATATATGATCAATACTTTCAGCAATGATACACTTGACCATTCTTTCTTTCCAGTGTTCAAAAAAAGATCATTATTGGAGTTTCCTCAATCTTCGTGAATCCATACATGACTCTCTTGGCGGGTAGCTACGTCGAAAAAGGGAACATAAGTTCCGTCACCTGTCATTATTTTGGGAAAAATTTGGTGTCCGCCATTATTTAAGAAATTTAAAGTTTCATGGCCAATTCTTACACGCTCTGCTTTTTGGAAGTCAAAAAAGTGATGCGGCACAAAACGACTAACCACTTTTTTTAAATGCGGGTGATCGTGTATGATTGTTCTAACAGCTGAGGATCCAATCTTGAGTTGATGCTCTATTACTGCATAAGTGGCTTTATTGTCCTCTTCAATTAATTTTTTAACAACAGCAATGTTTTTGTCGGTAACAGCCGCAGGAGGACGTCCTGCTCCTTTTTGATGCCGAACAGAATTCCTTTCGTGTTCAAATTCCTAATACCATCGGCAAATTGTAGCCAAGGAAGGTGCTTGTTCACTAAAGGCCGAATCTAAACTACTCTTTTTGCACTCATAAGCGCTTAAACCTTTCTTAAAATCATAATAAAACATGATTCGAAAATGTTCTCTGGTTAATTCCATTCTTTTACTTGCACTGTCACTTTAAAAGATTTGTAACTTGGTTTCTAACGAACATAACTTCAACAACTTGACTTCAAATGCCAGACGACCTCCTAGATATTCTTATTCAAATAAATTTAGCTTTACCCTCGTAGGAGGATGAAAGATGAAAAAGACCATGGGGAAAATTAAGTGAAACAATTGTGAAAGAACAAAAGAAACCTAGACATTTGTTTAACAATAACAACAACAAAATCGGTAAGGAGTTACCCTACCCTCATGGCAAAAGTGGAGTCGTTTACATTTAAAAAATAACACATAATTTTGCATTCCCTGACAAAACTCATATTCATTTTCATCCAACCTGCTGAGACGTCCATTACACGAAATTCTTTCAAAATTCTCTTCCCAAGCATAAAATCTACCCTTATGAGAGCAATAAATCCTCCCTCCTCTCCGGAGATAATACTAATCCATCGGGATGATTTATTCGACGAAACAAAAAAAAATCCACGCGGCGATAATTCTTTATTTAATGCCCAAAAGCGTGCGGCGTGAATACGAACTCTAAAAAAACGTTCGTCTTTCTTAAAACGAAGAAAAGATTAAGACCATCATTAAATCAATCAAAACAGTTCGTTTTGATTCAAATTTCGAGCCTTGTCTTCGCTCGACGATACAATTTGCATGAAGTTCTTGCGTCAGATTCTGCGCTCGTTTTCGAAACGTGCGTACGGTTTTCTAGAAGGTCGAATTAATTATGGTAATTTTTCTGTTGTTCCGATTAGGCAATTCGTTAAGATGTTTTTAATTATGAGGTAAGGCAAAAAAAAATATCAACGCCCACCTGCGTGTTGTTTATTCATGAAGGTTGTCTCCCGCGTAAATCAATAACGTGTGTACCGCTGATACATCGGGAATTACAAAGACTTCTTGTAATTAGGTGGAAATTCACGTCTGGATAGTTTGCGCTTAAATTTCAAATTTAATTAAAACGAAAATGTAATAACCAGTCACTTTTAGTTTCCAAGTTGTTTATTCTCGTACAATTTCTGCAACAATATCTCTCGACAAATATTTTTAGGATGCTCTTGTTTGAAAATAGAACACGTTCGATTTGTTCAGGCAGCAACTTTTGATTCGGCCTAATTTTCTTTTAATACACAAATCGAATTGCTTATGAAATAGAACTAGGGTAGTCTTTTAATATTAAAATAAATGAATTCATTTTTAAAGGAATAAAGTGTTTCATGTTATTTTATGCATCGTTAAGAATAAATTAAAATAAAGCAACGTTGCGTTGTAGGCGTTCAAATGTCGCACAGTTGATGCTTTTTTATTGCCGATTTAAAACAAAATGGCTTCTAGAATGAAAACTGCATGCAAACGCAATTAAATACCGCAAGTACGTGCTGACCCGTTATGTAATCAGGGCCAGATTCATGTGTATGTGTGTGTGTATAGCATATGTTGTTGCACGCAATGGCACACTTTGTTTTCCTTACATTTAAAACCTTTTGTCAAGAAAAACTGTTTTTCATCAACCGTGTCTAAAGTAGACACTTTAAAGATTAATTTCACTATGTAAATTAAAACCAGTGCATGAAAAGTTCTAGGGTGTAAAGTAAAATGTGTATTAATGTTTTCAAAGCATTTTATAATCTAAATGTAGATTTAAGTAAACTAAAAAACCAGAAAGAACGTAATTTATTTATTTTTTCTTCGTTGGGAGAGATCTTTTCTGCAAGTGTTTTAAAAAATTGTTACTCGAAGGTTTGGGGAAAAACCTAAAAAATCCTAAGTTTGCGCAAAGAAATTTTAAACCCTGAGTAAATTGCTACTTACATGATTAGTTTTGACACTAAACCAGTCATGAAATCACTAGATTTATGACTCAGTGAAGGAAAGAAATTTCAATAGAAGTCACCAAATGTAGTGACAAAATTACTATTCAAAATCGTTGCCTTTGACTCTCAGGATCGGAACAGACAGACTTTTCAGCAACTCGGCCTTGTAGAATGTTTCAAAATAGGGCCAATGCTGCTCTTAACCATTCTGTATTATTGCAAATGATGTCTCGTGTAATCGAAGACGACATGTCTGAAGAAGAGAAGAATCAACGTCTTTCCAATACGGAAACTTAATTCCAACTGGGAATTCCCAAGAAGTATCCACAGGAAGAAGAATAAAGAAAGAAATTATTAACAAAACTGATTGGAGTGATTGGCAGATTAACATTGCTGGACTCATGTCCAACAACTCAGGAAACTTCTGAAGGAAAACTTCTGCAACTTGGAATATCCACACTTCATGCCTGGATCAGAATGTTTGAGTGTTTATTACATATTGCTTACCCTTTACCAATTAAAAAATGGCAAGTAAGAAAACATAAAATGTGTTTAATCCAAGAGAAAAAGAAGAAAATTCAGGAAGAGTTCAGAAAACGTTTAGGATTGCTAGTGGATGTACCCAGGCAAGGAAGTGGAACGAGCGATGATGGCAATACAGCTCGAACTTTTTTTTAGAAATTCAGCTGTATCTGCAGACATTACAGGAATTTCTAAGGAAATTATATTCAAATTTTCTGTTATTTTACGTGTAATTTCTTCAGGCGAAAAAATAAATATCGAACAATTTAAAAATTATGGCATAGAAGTTGCAAAATTATTTGTTGCTGAATATGGTTGGTATTATATGCCAGTAACGGTACATAAAATTTTAATTCATGGCCACTTGATTATTTCTTCAGCAGTACTCCCTATTGGACAGTTGTCAGAAGAGGCACAGGAAGCGAGGAATAAAGATTTAAGAAAATATAGAGAACGCTTTACTAGGAAGTCATCAAGAATAAAAAACAATCAAGAACTTTTTAATAGATTATTAGTATCATCTGATCCATTGATAACTTCTTTAGCAAAGCAGAAAGATAGAAAGAAAGCTGATTTTCCTTCAGAAGTTTTAAAACTTCTTGATATGGAACCTCAAAAAACAGAAAATGAAGAAGAAGAAAGCGAAGAGAAAGAAGGAGAAGTAATAGAAGAAGCGGAAGAAGAAGAAAGAGAACAGCAACTAGTAGAAGAAGAAGCAGAAGAAGAGGAAGAGGAAGAGGAGGAGGGGGAAGAAGAATATGAACAAGAAGCATATGACACCTTCTAATATTTTCTAAGCTGTTGAACAGCATTTTGTAGTGAAATGCTCTTACTTTTAAAATGTCTGTTTGATGTGTATTGATTTCTGTGTAAAGCATAATGTATATAATAATAAAATAATTAATTATCGTGTAGAAATTAATAGATAATGTATGTATAATGATACATTTTCTATCAGTTTTGAGAAAATTAGATTTATGGCCAAGGATTTAAAATTTTGGACCACTGTGAGTTGGATGGATAGATAAAGTGGAATGACAACTTCAGGGCCAACGCTACTCTTAACCATTCTGTTACTTCTGTATTATTGCAAATGATGTCTCGTGTAATTGAAGACGACATGTCTGCAGAAGGAAAGAATTGTACTAGTGGAACTTTGTAATAAAAACCATAGTTACAATTTATAATATATTTCTCTTAACTACAAAAAAAAAAAAAAAACAAAACTATCAATAGAAGTAATTTTTCCACTTCCTGGTGAGCAATTACACTCTGAACGGACATGTTTCTTTCTTCAATATAATTTGTATTATATAGCAAATAAAATTCTATATAACTACAATTGGTGCACCCGACGTGATCATCCCCAGCTGAAGTATTTTCCTTTGACACATCCCTTTGAGCGAAATATTTTCCCTGACACCACGAGACAATTTTTGCAATTGAAGCACTCTTTTGGATACGAAAATGTCGACCCCTACTACTACAAATAACCAAACTTCGGTAGACTCGATGAATTTGCAAGAGACCACAGAACGTCCACAAGTCGTAGCAGCACACTTCACTTTACCACCCTGCTGGACAAATAAAATAGAACTTTGGTTCGCTATGGTGGAAGCCAAATTTAATTTAGTAACCCCAAGAATTACTCGCGAAGAAACAAAATTTAGTTATATTCTGTCAGTATTACCATCGGAGATTGCAAGTGAGGTGTCGGATGTCATTATTAGGCCTGATCCGTCAGTTCCTTACACGAAATTAAAAAATGAAATTATAAAACGAACAAGCCTGACAGAAACACAGAGACTGAAACAACTACTTTCCGGACAAGAATTAGGTTCACGAAAGCCATCACAGTTGTTAAGGCATATGCGAGGTCTAGTTGGCACAACTCAATATGTCAATGAACAAGTTCTGCAAGAATTGTTTCTTCAACAGATGCCTTCCCCTATCCAGCCAATTCTTCTGTCACTAACAAACGTAGGGTTAGAGAAGATGGCAGAAGTTGCAGACAAAATTATGGAATCCTCACCCGCAGCTTCTATTGCAAGTAGTTCGACAAAATCCATAGAACGTGTAGAGACCGGTCCTGCAGAAATTACACCAATAAGTACAATCATGCGAAGATTAGAAAACATGGAACTGGAGATAAAGAAATTGAGTCAAAGAAGTCGTTCTCAGGTTTGCAACACAAAAGGATTTTCAAGAAGGCGCAGTCAGAGTCATAGTCGCAGTCACAGCCAAAACCGTCAAGAAACCAGTAACGGAGGTGCCTGTTGGTATCACAGAACCTTTGGCAATCAAGCCAAGAAATGTAGTATGCCCTGTGAATATTCAAAAAACGAACTCCAAGGGCAGGAGTGAATGCAACTTCTGCCCAACACACGCTGAATCGCAGATTGTACATAGTAGATAAGAGATCAAAAATTCATTTCTTAATTGACACTGGTGCAGACCTAAGTGTACTTCCAGCAAAGTTCAAAGACAATTTACAATATTACAAACAACGATTTAGCTTGCAGTCTGCCAGTGGGTCAACAATAAAAGTGTTTGGAGAACGAACATTGACTGTAAATTTAGGTTTAAGACGTGACTTTCAGTGGACATTTTTAGTAGCAAGTGTTACAGACGCGATTTTGGGAGCAGACTTTTTGCACAGTTATAAGCTAATCGTAGATATTCATGGACAACAAGTTTTAGACCCTTTGACATCAATTACTGTGAAGTGTCCTGCGAAAATTGCAAAAGAAGTTGGCATTCAAGCAGTGTTTGAAGACACCGACAATCGAATACAAGAGCTATTGCGGAAATACCCAAATGTTTTGAGACCATCAAACAAGCTACAAGATCCGAAACACAATATGGTACATCATATAGAAACTAAAGGTCCTCCTGTTCACTATAAGCCCCGCAGACTAGCACCCGACAAATTCAAAGTAGCCAAGAAAGAATTTCAAGAACTTCAAGCAGCAGGTGTCATAAAACCTTCATCTTCACCTTGGGCGAGTCCCCTGCATATGGTTCAAAAAAGGGATAAAACCTGGAGAGCATGTGGAGACTTCCGAAGTCTCAATAGCAGAACAATTCCAGACAGGTACCCAATTCCACATATTCAAGATTTTAGTCATCAACTGCATGGCAAAACAATTTTTTCAACTATTGATTTAGTGAAGGCATACTATCAAATTCCTGTGCATCCTGATGATCAACCTAAAACAGCACCTTTTGGACTTTATGAATTTGTGAGAACACCGTTTGGTCTCCGCAATGCAGCACAAACCTTCCAAAGGTTTGTAGATCAAGTCCTACAAGGTTTGGAGTTTACTTATGCCTACATCGATGACATATTAATTGCATCATCGTCACCAGAGGAACATTGGAGGCATTTAGTATAATGTTTCGTAGGCTTAATAATTCTATATAACTACAGAATCAACGTGTTTCCAATATGGAAACTTAATTCCAAATTAAAATTGCTGGACTCATGTTCAACAACTCGGGAAAGAAGAACTCAACCCAAGTCGGCGGGCGTGAACCTAACCCAAGTCGGCGGGCGTGAACCTAACCCAAGTCGGCGGGCGTGAACCTAACCCAAGTCGACAGGCGTGAACTTAACCCAAGTCGACGGATTTTATCTCAACCCAAGTCGACGGATTTTATCTCAACTCAAGTCGACAGATTCTATCCCAACCCAAGTCGGCGTGTCCATCCTAATTAATAAATAAATTTTATTTTGAACAGAATTATTTTGTGCAAAATTCAGTTTCTCTTTTCTGAAGTTCTTTTAATTAATTTTTTTACAAAATGTCTCTGCATTGTTGCGCCATATATTTTGACATAATCATTGTACTACATCAAAACCTTTCCTTACATACAGGGTGTGTGCAAGCTGTAAGTGCTTCTTTCTATCATAGTAACAGAAACTTAAATTTCCCAAAACATTTTCCAATCTAAATACCCCCCTCCCTCTTTCCCAAAATTTTATTCTTCGCTTTGCTCTTAACCATGGAAAACGCGGCACCCAATCTGCAAGAAATTATAAACTTTTATGACCCGAACATTAAAAGCTGTTATCTTCTCCGCAATGATCAAAATAATCACTTCATTTGTTGATTGAATTAATTAAGTTAAAAGGAGAGTTGATTTTGCTTTAAAACCGCGCTCATTCGTAAAACTCTCCTTAAACACTTAAAATTATTAAACGGCCCCAATTAAGCGCAGGAGCGATTCTGAACGGCCATCAATGTTTAATTTTCCGTCGCCTTTATAAATGATGTCGCCGGTCTGTGTCAACATAGTTGCTTACTTGGCGAAATTAAAACGGCACTTAAGGCTGACCCCGTTCTGATTGAAGAAATAGACTTCAATTGAAGATTGGTTTGTAGTTTATACGTTCGTCGTGATGTTTAAAATACACATTCGAAATATAATATATATATATATTTAATTTACAACCGGCGGACGCCAAATTTTTATTGCTTTGATTTCGCGCGGGAGTTATGGCTTATGGCTCAACGATAATAAACTGCTTACGGTTAATTATGTTTTTCTTTTCTAGATTTTGAGCGTGAGGTCACTCTGTATGTAAATATTTACGTCCGTTCCATTCGCATACGAAAGGTAAAGTTTATTTGAAGTGTGTACGTTTGTACCAGATGAATACATTTCGCCCTGGCAAAGTTTTCCTGTTACATTTAACTACGGACGTGATCATTAACGTGTGTGAGTCCGGAAAATATTTAGGAACGAACTTGAAACACCTAAGGTCGTTCTAGCTCCCAAGTTGAGAGCAAGTTCCCATATCCATTTGCTGAAAGCGTCTGGCTTCGTGCCCACAATGTCACCCGCAAATGTACGACTAATTTCCTCTGAATATCTTCGTAGCTTGTATTTAGGAAACCGCAGGATTAACCTCATTAGATGAAGAAAAAGAAGGAACTAGTTCCCAACTTCACAGGAAACTAGTGTGCATTAATTTGAAAACATTCTGTAAATTATAGTTACACATTCCAAATGATTTTGGAAGTGATGGATGTACATGAATGAACCCAAAGTGTCTAGTAAAATCAAATGAAGATTACAAGATGAAAAAAAGCAAACTGAAACCTCGAGCGTTTAAATGATTGAAATATATCGTTTTATACTAGATTGAGCCGTTAGTCGCACGTTAGTCCACTTTTATATTCTGCACTCGTAAACTCCGTTACATTCGCCGTGCGTGATGGTACACGGCCTTCCCTCTTCCTCATGACTTGGATTGTAAAGCACACGTCACCTCAAAGACGACACACGACATCTTTGCAACACACAAAGCAAACACTTCATTCCACACATTGGTCATCAACCGTAATAGTTAAAGTAAACGAAAACATGACTCCCAATCAACAGTCCATCAAGTCAGAAGCACTTGAGGATCCTGCAAGCGGATATGGCACATAAACAGCGGTAAGTACGGGTGGAGTCAAAATAAATTCACGAAAGAGCTAGGTGCGAAGAGAAATGAGAATGTTTATGTTGCTCGCTTTACCCGGCGCGAGATTAAAGATGTTGGTGTTTACAATCTCAAGAGAACGATTCCCGTGAAGTGGCCCTACGTCTCGGAAAATCTTGCTTCATATAAAATGTATAAATTCGAAATGGGAACGAAAGAGAAAAATTAACTGGGCTATAAAAGTCAAACCGAGCGTAAGTTACTACGGGCGTATTAACTAATGACCGTGCACAAACTCTCCGTTATATACAGGATGTTCTGCTACTATTTGTGAAAATCTACCTCCTGTACCTTGTTTAATTTCTCTTAAAAAAAGTATTATATAAACTTCTATTTTCCTTATTTTATTATTTATTTCGCTGCCTTACTCGTCATCTTATTCAATTTTATTGTTGCTAGGTTTTGGAGCTTCTCACATGTCTTATGTTTTGCTCCTCTTCCAAAGTATTTTATTTGCTCTCGTGGCTTCTTTTTTCTGCGTAATTTATGTTCGTATTGATTTTCTTCAGTTTTTCGTTTAGTACGTTCATAAATCGTTGCAAATTATTTTCTCGGTTGGTACAACCATGCCATCAATAAACAATAATTCTTGAGTTTTATACTTTCTAGCTTTCAGCATACCAGTTTGGTCTCACTTTATATTTTTTTTGTTTTAATTGCTTCGTCCAATACATATGAAACTAGTAGTGGACTCAACTTCAAAGTCAGGATTGCCAACGGAATTGTAATGAAGCCCTTGCTTAAAGCAATTTATTTTCTCCTTGTTTTTCCAATATGTTAAATGCTGTCACATAAATCGATTTACATAGTGTATAAGAAGATTGAAATGTTTCTTTTTCTCTCCAACGAACCATACTGACGCAACTTTATATTTTTTTTTCTTCGGAACGCACACAAATAATTTCTCGTTTTGTAACTGAGAGTCCGTTGAAGCACTGCCAAAAACGCAGTGAAATGAAACAAAGCCCACGCGAGCAAATCACAATTTCACAAGGAACAATCTCTTACGACACGTGAGCGGAATTAATCGGTTAATTTAAAGTTTTGTGCAGTTTATTTCAGGAAAATACAATTCAGTATTGAATAAATTGAAAAAATTAACTTGAAAGTTTTTCGGAAACTTAGTTACTATCACTCTATCACTTTTTTTTTAACGCACTTGATTTCTTACACAAAGAGGCGCGTCTTTTCAATTTTTAACACTCCCACTCGACTCTTTGGTTGCTGAGAGTTCCATAGCTGTGTTCGAAAAACTTCAAATTTTTCTTTTGGAAGAGCTTTGGTAAAAATATCCGCCAACTGTTCAGTAGTTGAAATATAAGAAATTATAATTTTTCTAGTTTTTACATGTTCCCTTACACAGTGATATTTCGTCTCTATATGTTTAGTGCGACGATGAAAGACTGGATTCGATATCTGCCGTATTATCACAATATATTATTGTAGGTTCTTTTTGCTTATAACTGATGTCCTCCAGTAATCGACAACTTCTCGAGTTGCATCGTGAATTGCAACATATTCTGCGTATGTGGTAGAATCAGCAATTACTCCTTGTTTGCATGACAACCATGATACAGGTCCTCCATTCAGGATGATCACAGCACCACTGATACTTCGTCTAGTGTCTTGGCATGATGCATGATCAGCATCGGAATATGCTACTAATTTATTTGTAGTTTCACAACCATATGTAATTTCAATGTCTGCAGTACCCACTAGGTAACGCAGAACGCGTTTACCAGCTTCCCAATGCTGTTGAGTTGGTGTATCTAAGTATTTGTATAACTGTGCAACTGAATATGCCAAGTCAGGTCCTGTAGCTACTGCCAAATACATTAGAGACCCAACAAGTTGTCTGTAAGGAACATCAACTCTCTTTCCTTCTGTAACTAACGTTATTCCAGGTACTGAGGGTGTTGCAACTGAATGTGCTTCAGACATACCAAACTTCTCAAGTATATGCATTCTGTACAAGTCGAATTGTTTTATTCTGGCGATTTCGAATGCCAAAACAAAATGTTGCTTCACCTTGTGATTTCAAATTCCTCACGCATGGTGTCAATCAATTATTGAATGTCTTCTTTTGATTCACCAACGATTAATCCATCGTCAACATACAATCCCACCATCAGCTTTCCTTCTTTCGATGCATAAATACAAGGATCAGCTTTCGTCGATGCTAAGCCAAATTTTTGCATAAATGCATCGATTTTTGAATTCCACTGTCGAGGAGCTTGCTTAAGACCATAAAGACTCTTATTCAAGCGACATATCCGACCTGTGTCATCACTAAAACCTTCAGGCAGTTCCATATAAATTATTTCATCAAAATCACCATAAAGGAAGAAACATCTAATTGAAAAATTTCATAATCCTTTACGGCTGCCACTGCTAACAATGTTCGAACTGAATCAAACCTTGCAACAGGCGAAAACGTTTCAGAATAGTCAACTCCGAACTTCTGAGAACATCCCTTGACGACTAATCGTGCCTTATATCGGTCAATCGTACCATCACGTTTCATTTTAAGACGAAACACCCATTTATTACGAATAATATTCCGGTTTTTCGGACGATCCACCAATGTCCAGGTGTTATTACAAGCAAGTGATTTCATCTCGTCTTCCATGGCATAGGGTAAGTCCGGGATAGATGGCCATAGTTTTTTTACTGCTTGAAAAAACAACTACAGTAAAATATTTTTCAAAATATTTATTGCTCAATCAATGGTTTAAGTACACTTGTACAACACAGTGGAAGCAAATCTGAGAACAAAAACAAAATATGAACGTAATATAAGATCCTTTACAATGAAGTGTATGGCCATCTATCCCACGTCTTCAGGGAGTGATGGCCATGGGTGTCTGGGACAGATGACCAGAGAAACTTATTATTTTTTCTTGCCTTTTTTTGGCTTGTTATCAAGTTTCCCACATTTCTGACAGAAGTCGCCATAAGACGTACAGCTTTCATGCAACCACAGCAGGCAATTAACACATTTAATCCAGTCAACTCGTTTTTTCGTGTGTCTGTAGTCTTCGCCACATCCTACGCAAAAATTTTCATCAAAATCTTCGCTTCCGCTTTCGTTACTTTCTAGATTCATTTCTATATCTTCTTCGCTGTTTGAAGAGTCCATTTTTCTTTTATTTTTATTCTTTTCCTTTTCTTTGATTTTCTTACTTTGAATCTTGTTTTCCTTTTCTTTCGCTTTTTTCTCTTTCTCTTTTCATAATTTCACATGTTCCGGTGAAGTTAAAACAGTTGCTACTTGCTTGGCGCGTCTTTTAACAGCAGTTAGTTTCTCTGGAATAGGAGGCGACAAATCAGATAGTATTTTTGAAGGAGTAACATTATCTACTACTTTCCTAGAAGACGATGAGTCTGCTTCTATGCGATTAGTAGGCTCTGTTGCAGAAGTCGTTTGTTTTTGAGTTGATGTGTGTGCTATTTCATCAGAGGAGGTTGCGTCAGCGCTAAAGGCGTAATCAGGTATGATATCAGAGTTGAAAGGTACGATTCCAGTGGCTCTAAACCCTGATGAACCGTTTTGTGTTGTAGCAGCCAAGTCCCAGCTTCTACTCACTAGCTCACCAAATTGATACCTGGTGATGCGTCGCCCAGGATTATTTCTAAGCCACAAACGACATGTCTCATAATAATATGATTTCAACGACTTGAAAAAACTTCTATCTAGCGGTTGAAAATAGTGCGTAGTATGGCTGGGCAAACACAAAATGATGATATCATTTGACTCTGCAAATTCCAACATTTCAACAGAATTGATGTGAGACGCATGTCCGTCAAGTATCAACAGGACTTTTCCTAATGGTTTTCTAGGAACAAAATGTTCACGCATCCATTGAAGAAAAATACTTGCGGTTATGTACGCGGACTTTTGTGACATGAATAACATTGACCCTGGTGGCAAATCATCCTCCCACTCTTTTTTTTATTTGTACCTTTCATTATTACAGCAGGCGGTAAGAAATTACCTTCTGCATTGCAGCAAAGTACCAACGTAATTGTTTCTCCTCTTTCTGTGGATGTTACTGTTGAAACGACTTTTGATCCTCTTTTTGCAAGTACTTCGCCTGGTCTACTGTTCCGTTGGAGACCCGTTTCATCAATATTTAAAATGTTTGCAGGCTTGTCAAATAAAAAGTTTTCTTCCATGGTTTTTTCCAGCAAACTAAAATATTCTTCTACTTCTTTTCTATTCATTGCCGTTGTTCTAGCTATGGAAACGCCTTCCGATTTACGAATACTAATTTCAGGTTGTCGGCTTAAAAACAAACTAAGCCAGTCGTATCCAACTTTTTCAGTCTGATTGTTGAACCTATGTTTTATATTTAATTGTTGAGCAAAATGATAAGCAATAGTTCTGAGGTCGTCTCTAGTTAATGGAAATCCACGTTTTTGCATGGTCAAAATATGTCCTGCTAGACGCTTTTCATTTTCTTTTCCAAAGACGCAGCTAGGCCCCATGTTTCCCTTTTCAGAGTTTCCGGTTTTACATCGCCGCTCCAAGGTTTTACGTGGTATCTTAAATTCAGCAGAAGCTTGATGAACAGACATATTTTCATGAAGAACGCATCTCATTGCATTTGCTAAATCTTCTTCTGACCAGTTACCACGTGAAAGTGTAGCTTTTCTTGTGTATTTGTTTGGCATCTGCAAATAAGCGCATATTTATGAGCTGGCCCTACATCATGTAAATATTTACCTAATTTAAACTATGGCCATCACTCCCAGAAAAATTTGGGCCATCTCTCCAGACTGTCCGGGAGAGATAGCCCACCCATGCATTCAGCCTTTCGACTGGAATTTTTATTTGAGGTTATGTTGAATCCTATGACATGATAGTAACTGTTTTCACCCAAAACCTCGAGAAGAAAACATTGCAAATGCAAAAATGAAAGACCAAACTTACTTGCCGCAAAATATTCATCGAAGTAAAAACTAACAAAATCAATTTACTTACCTTGTTTGCAATTTTGCGTCCGGTATAGCTAACAAACGCATACAAATGACTTTTCAACACAGTCTACTACACAGCCGGTACTAACAATATGACACAAATAGAAATTATTCCGTATGGCCATCTCCCCCGTATGGCCATCTATCCCGGAATTACCCTACTCCCACTGATTAGCATCGTCGGAAGTTCTTGCCTCTTGAACTGTCGTTGGAATAGTAACATTAGCAATAAATGAACTACCATTGCTGTTTTGATCTCGTTCGTTGAGCAATACAATCAGTAGATTTAGCTTCTTCTGAATTTTTATTTCGCAAATCATCTTGAGACTCATTCACAACGATATCAGAAGAATCAGTTTTGTCATCACTGCTAATTTCTTTAGAAGCCTTATCATCCATCAGATTTTTCACTGCTTCATTACTAGAAGTGACAATTCTGACCATTCTCTATGGTATTGATTCTTGAATTACAACATTTCTACTTATTACAAAACGTCCTGTATGCGGTTGCCATAATCTGTAGCCAGCACCGTCGTAGCCAACAACAACAACAAATTTTTCAGACTTCGGTTCAAATTTATGGCGTTTTGAACTATCAACAAGAACAAATGCTTTGCTCCCATAAATTCTTAAGTGTCTGAGATCCGGCTTATTTCCATAAAACATCTCATATGGAGTTCGATCATTGAGTCTTTTTAATGGTGCTGCTGTTGAACAAGCTTCTGCCCATAAACCTCGAGGCAAATTAGCTCCTTCCAGCATCGCTGTGGCCATTTCCACAATTGTTCGATTCTGTCCTCCACTCGACCCATTTGTTGAGGTGTATATGGTGCACTGAACTCATGCTTGATCATATTTCTCCGCATAAGTTCAACCATTGCAGCAGATTTAAATTCTTTTGCATTATCTGAACGAAGGTGAAGAATTTCGTGAGCTGCTGACTTATACTCCGTAATGACGTCATGGACACCTTCCAGAATTTGTGATTTTAGCTTCAGTGGTTTAACATGCAACATTCCAGAATAATCATCAGCAAAGACTACCATTACTCTAGCACCTCCGAATGATTCCACTTTCATTGGACCGCAAATTGTAGTGGACCAATTCTCCAGATTTTCATTCTTGTTAAAAGATGACTGTGACATTTTTGCACGAATACCAACAATTATCAGTTTCACCACTCAATTGCTTGACAACATTCATTCCAGTAACTGTTGTTCCTTTTGCCAATTCACGTACCGAACGATGATTCACATGTCCAAGACGTTCATGCCATGTTTGTAAAGTTAATTCAGAAGTAACATTACTTGCATATTCACTGCTGTCATTATTCTTTACAAAATCCATCTCATAAAGATTATTTGACTGTCTTTGACCTTTTGCAATTTTCCTACCATTCTGGAACATCGTCAGCGAATTCTTTACAAATTTAATTTCGATATTCTTCGAAGTTGCGGAGCCTAGTGACAATAAATTTCGACTCAACTTCGGAACGAAAAGAACATCTGTCAGATCCTCCAGATAACGAATGGACTTTTACAATATCTCGACCTCTTGCATAAATCGTGTCCTCAGTGCAGACAGTAATCGGAGAAGTGCCGTCTTCAATTTCATCCACTGACAAAAATAAAGAACGATCAAATGTCATGTGATGTGTCGCACCACTGTCACCAATCCAAACGTTTTTGTCACAACAAACTGACAAGCTTTTTTCACTTGCAAACATCAACGAGCTACCTGTGTCTTGGCTTTGATTTTTCACGTCGATCCTTTTTCTTTGGACAATCACGACTGAAGTGGCCAAGTTCGTCACAGTTGCAGCAGCGAGAATTTCTTTTAGAATTTGATTTCTTTGTTTGACCGCCTTTTGCCCTAGTGTACAGCACATTATCCTTCTTCACATCATCTTCGGTCGTATTATTACGCGAAGCTTCCAACAATAGCAATTGCTCCCGTAAATCATTGAATTTGAACGTTGCTGCTTGGGCTGCTCACGAAACGAATTGAATTTTGATGGTAGATCTGTTATGAGCTTTGATACAAGTAGTGTATCTGTGATCTTTTCACCAGCTGTCTTCAGACGTTCAATAATAACCGTGAGCTCAGCACAGTAACTTGACACTGACTGACCATCATTAAATTTCAAAGAGTGTAAAGCTTGTGCTAATACATACTTGTTCGCTTCACTTTTGGGTTCATAAAGTGATTTTATTTTTAACCAAATTTCATTTGAAGCCAAACAATCACGAATGCTTGCGTGATCATTATCGTTAAGACCCCCTGACAGTACGCGCTTTGCTTTTGCATCTAACTTTCGCCATGCTTTAAATTCTTCTTTCTTTATCTTTTCTGGACATAATTCTTCTCCCGACACAACCTCGTAGACTCCAACGCTTTCCAAACAAGCAGTCACTTGAAATTTCCATCTAGGATAATTTGACTTTGTCAATAGAGGAACACGGAATTCTTCATGTGTTGTCATCTCTGACTAAACTTGATTCAGAGCAAACACAAACAACAACCAGAACAAGACGTCGCGTCGTAGACTTTTAGTTTTTCACAAAATTTATTCAATACTCCTTAGAATCACGCTAGAACTGGGCCCATAACCTTTTGTGCAGTTTATTTCAGTAAAAGTTAGTATTGAATAAATTGAAAAAATTAACTTGAAAGTTTTTCGGAAACTTATTTACTGTCACTCTATCACTTTTTTTTTAACGCACTTGATTTCTTACATAAAGAGGCGCATCTTTTCAATTTTTAAGATAAAGCAAAAGCGAACAATAAAAACGCTCGAAGGGCAGCCGCATATTTTTTCCTTTTTTGTTGGAAAAACACGATGCACTTAAGTAATTTATTTACAGGAAATTAAATTGAAAGACGCACGCGTGCATGGAAATTCCACTTATGGCTGACGAGTGTATTTGGCTGACATCTGATCGCAAAGTGGATATTTCAATACGTAATGAATTACTGCGGAAGGTATTTACGTCAGAAGGTAAATATGTGTGTACGTTCGTCCACACATGAATATGTAGGATTTTAGCGGTTTAAACAGGTCGTCAACGAAACAACACAGTTAGTTTATTAACGTCGTCTGATTCAATAGCGTATTTCCAACAAATGTTTCTTTTTTCGTTACGTATTTTTCCTAAGCGTGTTCCGGTGAAATCAAAATTAACGTTTTCGTTTACCGTCATGCAAAGGTAAATGTAGAACGGATGAGAAAATCGAATTTCTGTTGCAGCTGTAATTATCTCGTGTGAGATGAATTTACTGTATTATCTACGAAATTTCTCTATGATAAATCCTGAAGTGAAATGAAAGTGTTCCACTTTTCTAAATCCACAAATTTTTTCGGACGCAAATTTTTTGTTTCGCTACTTTGATCTAAAAAAGGAAAACCTCATTAGAAACTTGTTAATTAAAAACTGTTCACGAAATTACTTTAATTACCCCCGGTATAATTGCACGTTCATTTTTAATTAAGAACGCGACCCACGCGACACAAACGTAATCCTGCTTGCATTCAAGGCGCGTTTGAACCGATCTCGGTTTCAATTCAATTTTCTTTGTGACTAAAACCAAACCCTTTCAGCGTAAGCTAATCAAATGCATGATTCCTTTAGATTACGTTAATGAGAGTACACATTCTCAGGTCGGGTTTTATGCAATGAGACTGAATGTTAACTACTGACCTTAAAACCAACCGCACAATCGCACGTATTATAAATGCGGTAATAACAGTCCTCCACATTAACAATTTGAAAACTGAAAGAATGTTGCACTACTAATTGCGTAAAACCTTATGAAACTGATGATATAACGTGACCTTTGCTCTCGCGATTTACTTTCTAATCAATTACGATATCACGTAAAATTATCTTATTACTTTTCATTAAGCATGCTTCCAGCGTAGCATAGTTTTGTGCAATATCCACCTCCTAGACATGCTAAACGTGGGGAAGTTGTAAAACTGCTGTTTGGATGGGAAGTTAGTGCTCGAATTGCTGAACCGGCTGAATTTGAAGGGTTGCAACGTGCTTGCTTCAAAGTTTAGTTCCGGGGCGACTGGTTTCCTGCACTTTCTTTGTCGCTGACTTAATATCCATGGAATAAATTCAATACTTTAATTACAACCTGTCTATGAAATAAATCGTATGGAAATATGTAACTGAATTGTCATGGTTGTCAAAATTATTTAGACAATATTTAGAGGTATTTAGAAAAAGAATATCAACTTAAAAATCGAGACTTTCTAAAAGAACAATTTCTATATACCTAAAGTAGTAGCTTTTGCTGGTTTTTCATTTATTTTCATTTTATTTATTTTTCATTTTTTCAATACGAAAAAGCAGCTCTTTGCTAAATATTTACATATTTCACACAGTTATTATTTTGTAACATAAGATTAGTACTGTTCCCTAAGATTAATCTGAAGCCTGCCTGTAAATTTAGGCCATGGCAATTAATATCATACGAAACTACCAATTAAAACGGAGCCAATATTATAAACCGCTTTGTGCAGAGTTCTTTGGACATCACACCGCATTAACCTGCATAGTGGCGTAGAAAAACACGCCGGAGTCTTTCAGGTTAACTTCCGTCTTGGCGCGCTTAAAGATAATTTCGTTTTAATACGCTATTTCCATTCACCGTGGAACGGTCGCATTATACCGCTATTAATATAATTTATTATTCCCGGCTGCTACTGCTTATACAGCACGGTTACAGAGTTTTTATGCAACATTGCTGACGCGTTTTAATAAAATCGCTTTAAGACCAGTGAATGAGTGAGTGAGTGATCATCGAAGTGATTTATGTCTTGATTGGAGCTCTTGAAACACAAGCCAGGCATTCATTTTCAATATGTGTGTTCCTTTCGTAATGACACAATTCGAATTTAAGAGGTCAACAAATCAGCGATTATTTGTAAATTTCATAACGGAAATAATTATGGCGGTTCAACTACGAAACACGCCATTTGAATTTACTTGCACACGTAATATGTAGAAAAGGGTATATGCGCAATCGTTTGTCCTAGTTTTACAATTGCCTGTAATTTATCCGGAATGTATCTGCTGACGGGTAGAGAAAAGTACAATATGCAGGTAAACCGGAAGCGCACTGTTATTAACCTTGTTTCGCATACGCATTATGACCGCAAGTCATCGTGAACCTATATTTTTACTAAACCAAACAGTAAATCAAGTAAAATCGTTTTAGAACAACACAAAGCGTCCAACTTAAGAGACAGACTGTCACCGAATGACTTAGCGACGTATTGTACTCTTCAAATTAATGATACGCACCGCCATTTTGAGAATAATTCGATCTTTTCAGGAATCACCTACATATACAGTTGGGTTTTCATACATTTATAAGTAACCCACGAGTGCATTTCAAGATATTAAATAAAAGTATACACACCTGACCCCCCCTCCCCTCCTCAGATTTTGCATGTAGAAATTTACTCACCTGAAACAAAAAATATTTAGTTCAATTTGAATGCAACAACAAAGAGAAAACAAAACCATTTTTTTTATGAAACATATTGAGCAACCAATTCCGGACGATCGTTTCACAATTACTGCAGAGCGGGACTTTCTTTTTTTTTTTTAATTAACAGGCAATAATTATAAATGCGTTCGTCGCGAAGAAAAATGTACGCGGAAGTGGTTTTTACATAATCATTGGAAGTAGGCTATGTTTATTGTTGCGTTGTGTGTGTTTTCGCTGCGTGCGTTTATTAATAAATGTAATATTGAGAAACCTGTTTTCACGGCAACAATATTTACAGGCAGGAAGATTTTGCACCGGGCACGTCAAGAAATTGCGCAGGCGTGTTTAGCAACAGGTGTAACAACTTTTTACAATTACCCCTCTGCTGTGGAAAATGATAATTAAAATGTTTATTAGTAGAGAGCGCAAATTAAGTTTAAAGTTTAATTTTCCTCTCTACTTGAGCAAAGTATCTAAATTTGTTGTAATTAAGTTCAGAATTAAAAAGTAATTTTTAAATTTCGAAAATGAATAACATAAAAACTGATTAAAAATTAATAATCAAAAATTACTTTTCTTCCAAGAGTGTAGCCGGTTTTTTTTTAAATATACAAATTACCTGAAATAAAAGAGAAAGGCTTTTTATTTTAATTAAAGAAGCAGTAAATTAAACAAAACTCTAATTAAAACTTCGAGTATTGCTTAAAAAAAAAATTAAGTCAGGGCAGGCGCAAGGAAATATTTAGCCTGTATATGTTGTACAGGCTGATTCTCAATTAACTCCTGATTTTTATGTGTATGTGTGTGTATAGCAATTTGGCCTCATATTTTTTGAAACATCCAATATAAAGGATTGCCATAAATAACAGCCACTTCATGAGGAGAATATCCTCCGAATCATACCTAAAGATACGATGAAGTGTTTTTCTTTGCTTGTGAGTGTGTGAACGAACTGAACAATAATATAATAATCAAAATGAAGAATTGCAATATAAAATCTATTGACTTTCACTTTTTTAACTGCAGTAAACATCTTTAATATTAAATCATTAAGTCTTTTATTAGCAGTTTGCAATAAACCAGCCTTGCCCAAAAGTATTAGGCACCCTTAAGTTTCTAATTTATCTCCGAAAATATTACTTAGAAATCTTTAGAATTTTATTATCATATAGTAAGCAACGATAAACGATAATTTAAATAATGCACGACTTTACAGCGGTTCTAAAACATGTGGCAGATGATAGTCCGCAATTGTGGTTCCGTGAATAGGTAGTCAGTCTTGTATAAGCGCTTGTAGTAAGAACGATCTTTCCAGTATAATGTTTATTTCATTATAATTTTGAATATCGTCATTTTTGCTGTAAAAAATGCCTAAAAAGAACGAACTTAGTGAGCATTTACGTTTACGAATTCAGTTCTTGCACAAACAAGGCAACACACAGACAGAAATTGCCAAAAGTATTAAACGTTCGCGTTGTGCGGTGTAATCTGCCTTGAAACGTTACGCGGATACTGGATCACATGCGAACCGAACAAGATCAGGTAGAAAACGGATAACTTCGGACCGTGAGGATCGAAATTTAATTCGAGAGTCACTTAAAAATCGAAAGAAAACTTCCACCGAGCTCGCTGCCAGTTTATCCGAGGAAATCGGGAGATCGATCAGTGCCAAAACGACCAGAAGAAGACTTAATGACTGGCTTGAAAGGCTGTAAAGCAAGAAAGAAGCTTGGCTTTCAGAAAAAAATAAAAAGTCTCGTTTGGAATTACAGAGAAGGATTGGGCAAATTGCTTTATATCACTTGTAATTTTGAATTCGTTTGCATCTTCTACACTTCCCCAGTAAAAAGTTATACGGTGTGTTTAAAATCTACGTTTTTTTAATTAATTGTAAGGTATTTGGAATTCCTGGTGTAGCTTACGTGAGGCGGAGAATCGGTGAAGAATACCTTCCGGAATGCGTGGTACCAACAGTGAAACACGGCGGAGACAGTGTAATGATCTGGGGTTGTATGACAGCCGACAGTGTAGGCGAAATGTTTGTTTGTGAAGGTCGAATGAACTCCCACACTTACATAAACGTATTGGAAACGACATTGCGGCAATCATTTTCCAAGAAGTTTGGCGATACAAATATGGAAGAAATGCTAAACCAACAAGATAATGCACCCTGCCACAAATCTGCAGTTACCATGAAGTGGTTTCAAGAAAACAATATTAACCTCCTGGATTGGCCTGCACAAACCCCAGACCTAAATCCCATAGAACATTTGTGGGGGATTCTAAAGCGTAACATTAGAAAGCATCCAATTACATCTAAAGCAATTTTAAGAAACGTGTTATTGAAAGAATGGAATAATATTATCGCAGAGGAATGTCATAAACTTAAAAGTACTCTGGCGAAAAGAATAGCTGCAGTGATTAAGGCTAGAGGTGGCCCAACAAAATACTAATTACTTTAATAAATTGTTATTATTTTGTACCTAGGACCCCACTCCAACAGATTGTCATGATATAGGAGTTAATGTAAGGTGCCTAATACTTTTGGCCAAGGCTGTATATCTCCCCTTTTGTTTTTCAAACTATAATTTTTCATTTCGTAAGCTTGCTTGCCCAACTCTATGCAATTTAAAATTTCCATTGATTCATTAAAAAAAAACTTTCTCTAATTTCGTATCTGGCGAAATTATCCCCACCTTATTTATCTTTTTAAATATAAAAATGCAAAACAAAGACTATAATCTTCTAAGAGCGACTTCTGAAACACGAGGAAAGTAGTCGCTTTTCCTGGAAAACATCTTACGGGTGGTCTTACAATTACGTACTTCCTTTGCAGTAATTTCATACAAACTTAATTGAAAACTAGATTTAAAATAAATTAGTGTTATTTCAAAACGCAATAACCCAAAAACGTTTGCTTAGAATCTGGTTACAAAGTAATAATTCGAGACATTATTTAAAATTAATGGCTCCATGTAAAACCACGACTACTTGGCGTCGCGCAGATAAAATCCAAGATTGATTCACCTAAAACGATGTCGGGGTATAAAGATCGAGCTCAAACGCGGAAGTTTCTTAAAATGTAGGTTAAATACATCATCCATCAATCACAATGAGCAGACAAATTAAAGGACCACGTCTATTGATTACGCATTGTTAGATCCTGGCGAGCATACATCATTATTCAGCGCGTCAAAAGACTTAATATGCCGGCGCAGCTCGAAATAGTCTACATTAAATTTCACTTAAATTTTATTTTCGGCGGTCGAAAACGCCATAAATTACCGGGAGATCTAAAATTCGTCACGAACACGAAAGGCGTACATAAAACTCCGCCGAAAAGAAGCCATAAAAGTGCAAGAGAGACTGACACGGTGCTTCCTAGTTCGTGTGGAAAGCAATAAAATTCGTTTAAAAACTGTTAAATTACGTGGATACCACCCTGGCCAAGACGAAGCGATTGATGCACAGATACGGAGTATTTAGACCGAAAAAAGAAAAACGACGTGATGGGCCGATTGTGAGGAGTTTGTTCAACTCCGGCGAGCTGTTGTTATGTAAATTTGTGTGAATTTCAGCAGGGCGGTCCATCCTTAGGTAATTCGAGGGCAGTATCCAAAAAAAAAAGATTTGGCCGAGCAGTCACATCCAGAATAATAAATATAATACATACAGTATGTTGCGATTTTAGTTAGAAACGTATGCAAAACATAAAAATACAATTTATTTAAGTAATAGAAATGCACAAAATAATCAGGAATGTTAATCATAAATCATAAAATATTATATTAATTTAGCAGAGGTGACATTCTAAAAGTATTATTGGAAAAAAGAACGAGATATTTAAAATTTTCTTCAATCATCGAATTGCATATGAGCCACATTAACCAAGCGACTTGTAAGTTAAACATTGGCAAGCTGATATGATTGAATTGAAAATGCAAGCATTAAACGTTCCTCACAAATTAGAGCTTGCAAACACTATCATCCATACTTGACTTGACTTCAAATCTAAATCGAACAAATTCCCTAATTTTAAAGATACAAATACTTTCGTATGTGAACTGGTATGAAGTTAGCTAATTTGCCACGCGTGATGAATCTCAAAAACAAATACTTCAATGTATTTATAGAAAGGCTTTTGTACGTGCGACGAGTACCAACTTTGCAATTTCATCACATTTTTGATGAGCCATGCCCAAATACTTCAATAATAAATCACAGGGCGACCAAAAAAATTAAATTACAAATTTGGCAAGTGAAACTTGTTTCCATTTGACTAATACAAACCGCCGCCATAAGATTCATTCGCTTGCATTGCTCAACTGTACATTTCCTCTTTAAATACCAAACGATTTAATTGCAGCAAATCAGATGACGAAGCAAGGCGAGCACTTCGGATTAGTCATTCTAAAACACGTGTTTAATTAATAATTAGCAGCGACAGGACACAATTGGCCTCAGCTCGAATTCGCATAGTGATTATAAAATACCAATCCTGTTTAATCGTCGAAATGTGGAACGGCTAATGGAGAGCCTGATGACAGAAAACCGGGCAGCTAATCGCCGCACCTAAATAATAGCAGAAAACGGTACAGCGACAGTAATTAGCAGTCAATCTGCGGACGGATACATTGTACATAATGATTCAAAACCGGGTTAATTGGTGTGGAGTTTATTTTTACAGCTCATTCGTCTTAAATGGATTTGTAATTATATTTGAATATAAAAGAACTATGCAAATACCTGTACAGCCTAGGCACTCTTAATTTTCTTATTTAACTCCGAAAATATTACTCAGAAATCTTTAGAATTTTATTATCGTATAGTCGGCAACAATAAACGATCATTTAAATAATGCACAGTACTTTACAGCGGTTGTAAAACATGTGGCAAATGATAGTTCGCAATTGTGGTTCCGTGAATAGGTAGTCAGTCTTGTATAAGCGCTTGTAGTAAGAACGATCTTTCCAGTATAATGTTTATTTCATTATAATTTTGAATATCGTCATTTTTGCTGTAAAAAATGCCTACAAAGAACGAACTTAGTGGGTATTTACGTTTAAGAATTCAGTTCTTGCACGA
Source organism: Serrognathus titanus (assembly GCA_039766575.1). Lineage (NCBI taxonomy): Eukaryota > Metazoa > Arthropoda > Insecta > Coleoptera > Lucanidae > Serrognathus > Serrognathus titanus. The sequence continues at coordinate 15,874,822 of CM077911.1, read as the reverse complement.
ACAAGACAATACACAGACAGAAATAGCCAAATGTATTAAACGTTCGCGTTGTGCGGTGCAATCTGCCTTGAAATGTTACGCGGATACTGGATCACATGCGAACCGAACAAGATCAGGTAGAAAACGGATAACTTCGGACCGTGAGGACCGAAATTTAATTCGAGAGTCACTTAAAAATCGAAAGAAAACTTCCTTCGAGCTCGCTGCCATTTTATCCGAGGAAATCGGGAGACCGATCAGTCCAGAACGACCAGAAGAGGACTTAATGAAGCTGGCTTGAAAGCCTGTAAAGCAAGAAAGAAGCCTTGGCTTTCAGAAAAAAATAAAAAGTCTTCGTTTGGAATGGGCTATAAAGTACCAACACTTTACAGAGAAGGATTGGGTAAATGTCATGTGGTCCGACGAATCAAATTTTGAAGTAATATTTGCTTTATATCTTTATTCTACACTTCGCCAGTAAAAAGTTATACGGTGTGTTTAAAATCTACGATTTTTTAATTAATTGTAAGGTATTTGGAACTCCTGGTGTAGCTTACGTGAGGCGGAGAATCGGTGAAGAATACCTTCCGGAATGCGTGGTACCAACAGTGAAACACGGCGGAGACAGTGTAATGATCTGGGGTTGTACGACAGCTGACAGTGTAGGCGAAATGTTTGTTTGTGAAGGTCGAATGAACTCCCACACTTACATAAACGTATTGGAAACGACATTGCGGCAATCATTTTCCAAGATGTTTGATGATACAAATATGGAAGAAATGCTGCATCAACAAGATAATGCACCCTGCCACAAATCTGCAGTTACCATGAAGTGGTTTCAAGAAAACAATATTAACCTCCTGGATTGGCCTGCACAATCCCCGGACCTAAATCCCATAGAATATTTGTGGGGGATTCTAAAGCGTGTCATTAGAAAGCATCCAATTACATCTAAAGCAATCTTAAAAAACGTGTTATTGAAAGAATAGAATAATATTATCGCAGAGGAATGTCATAAAGTTATAAGTACTCTGCCGAAAAGAATGGCTGCAGTGATTAAGGCTAGAGTGACCCAACAAAATACTAGTTACTTTAATAAATTGTTATTATTTTGTACCTAGGAAATTTTATTTTACCCCACTCCAACAGATTTTCATGGTATAGGAGTTAATGTAAGGTGCCTAATACTTTTGGCCAAGGCTGTATATATAAAAGGATTAGAAAAAACAATACAGCAAGTCTATGGCCAATGACTGAGAAAAATCATGTAATTAATTGAGCAAAAACTTTTCAATTTTATCATGTATTGGGCCCTTTTCGTTACAAGATTTATTATACAGTGAGAGTCTCTAACTTGGAATAAATTCGGTAAAGCAAAGACAGGTTTTTTTTCGGAAATATGCTCGGACATGTCGATTAGTATTTTAAATTGAACATTTTATACAGCGTGTCCCAAATTTGAGATATGACGTCATCGACTATTTTTTTAAATGGCAATCCTATTTTTCTATAACTATTCTTAAAGTGTAATATCAAATTATACATGCTTACCCAATTCCAAATTTTTATTCCTTGTCATTTGAAAGATATTTGACATATATTAACTAATCTTTTGTCAAACTGGGTTGACGTCTTATCACAATGTTATAAAAGCATTTGAATTATTAAGAGCAAGTAAAAAAAGCAGCATTGCATTCGACTCGTGTAGAGTGAGGAGACTATTAGTTTGTCGTCTCGTGATAAAAACCGTTTGTTGAAAAATCGGCTAAAATGCCTTACTTAACTGAAACCCACAAGATTGAAATTTTAATGATGATTGGTTACGGCGACAGGACAAGAACACAAAATGAAGTTATTCACTTATTCAGAGAGAAATATCCTGATTTAACAGCCATATCGCAAAGTACCGTAAGCAAGATTGAAAAACAGTTTTGGGAAAACGGGCATTAAAGAAAAACCAATAATCATCGTCAGAGTGCGCTCAGTGAGGAGGTCAAACTTAATGTACTTCTCTCTGTTCAAGAAAATTGTCATGTCTCTACTAGGCAGATAGCTAGGGAAGTCGAAATAGCCAGGCAAGAATTTTTAAAGCGCAAAAATTGCATCCTTATAAAATGGCAATCCTCCAGGAACTCACCGAAGATGATCCGGATAGAAGACTCCAGTTTTGCGAACAAATGATGGATCTACTAAACAGAAATTTTCTAAACATAGAAAACGTCCTGTTTTCTGATGAATCAACGTTTATGTTAAATAGTCAGGTAAATCGTCAAAATTGTCGTTATTGGGGAGACAACAACCAACACTGGATGAGGGAAGGCCACACTCAATTTCCAGAAAAAGTCAATGTTTGGGCAGGGATTGTTGGTGATCGAATAATAGGACCAATTTTCTTCCAGGAAAATCTCAATGAAGCGAGAAATTTAAAATTTTTACAGGAAGAACTGGTTCCGAATTTGGCTACTCTGTTTCCTGATCCGGTTGAAGCTGATGTCCCAAATAGAAACATCTGGTTTCAACAAGATGGTACTCCTCCTCAATTTGCAAGACCTGTCCGTGAGTATCGGGATGATGTATTTCCAGGCAGATGGATTGGTAGAAGAGGACCCTTCGAATGGCCACCCAGGTCTCCGGATTTAACACCTCTTGACTATTTCTTATGGGGGTACTTGAAAACCAAAGTTTTTAAGACCAAACCAGAAAATATTGAGGTGTTGAAAGAACGAATAAGACAGGAGTGTACGCTAATTTCCGCCGAAGTAATTAGAAGTGTTCAAGAGGAGTTTAAGTTCCGTTTAGGGTATTGTCAATTAGTACATGGACAACATTTTGAGCATTTAGTGAAGTGAATTTATGACTATTGAGTTTCAGATTTCTTCATTTTTTGAATTAGCTAATGTATGTTAAATATCTTTCAAATGACAAGGAATAAAAATTTGAAATTTGGTAAGCATGTATAACTTGATAGTACACTTTAAGAATAGTCATAGAAAAATAGGATTGCCATTTAAAAAAATAGTCGATGACGTCATATCTCAAATTTTGGACACGCTGTATAAAATGTTCTTACATGAGAAAGAGCGCAATTTAAAATACTAATCGACGTGTCCGAGCATATTTCCGAAAAAAAACCTGTCTTTGCTTTACCGAATTTATTCCAAGTTAGAGACTCTCACTGTATATTAATAACTATCGTATATAGTCTTTTTTAAGATATCATCCTATTGCTACTAATTACAATTTTGTAATTTTGTAAATCAGTTTTCCTAAAAAGTGTTTGTTTCTAATAATTTAATGAATCTATTCTTACGAATAGAATGTATGTAATTTAATCAAACGTCTTCCACTGCTAAACAGTTTTAGACACCATCTTGTTTCTAGAGGGAATGAAGTTCGAACTTCGAACAAATACAAGAGGAAATCATTAAAAGGCTTAAGAAATGCGTACTAGTGCTCTTACTTTCACACCAGAAAGAAAATTGCATACTGCGTGCACATTCATTAATTAAGGCACACTTTTTTCGGTTTACGGATTCAAACTCGAAGGCATATTTGCCGCAATCACTTTCTTTCCGAATTATCATCCGACTTTCTAATACCACGAAAAAATCTATTGTGGACACAGCAAACTCAACGTCATTAAATCCTCCTCACGGAGTCATTAAAACTGATAATTTTCCACGCTTAGAAGACCGTAACTTACGCAATTGCCGAATACTTTCACTGTTGATGTCGATTAGGATGGGCCAAGTCTAGTGCGCGAAGAGTTTACGTAGAAATTAGAATCCGTCCATTCAAAATTCCTCTGAATCGCATTAGATTGCCATTAATTTATACTATCCGGCCACTACCTTATTTAAATGCTAATAAACTAGATCCGCCTTAAAATTTTGCTTTTCTCATTATGGCTCAGCAATCAATTTAAATGATCCACGGTTAAATGTCAGAAGGCAAAATTATAAATGTGAAATTCAAAAGAACGCACGCAGATAACGTCATTATTATAATCTTATCGGTGCTATTAATAATTTGAATTTTTACAGACAGAAATGTGTGAATTGAAAACTCGTAGATATCATTAGTATCAAAGGTTTATGTAAAAAAAATTAAAATACAGAAAAAATGTCCTAGAGAGTCGAAATACAATTCTTTTTTAAATCTATAAATACAGAGGTGAACGAACACGAAATCAAAGAAAGACGAAAGAAGGATTTCATTGGCGCGACAAAATAGCTTTCGCTGGCATAACAATTTTCATTTGATAAATAATTTACGCACACCATGCCATCAATGACTGTAAACACCATTATCAAGCGTCGTTACGAAAATTGTTGTACTGTACAGTAAATGAGGCTTTCCATGTTATTATTTGGGTCGTTAAAGAGGAAGCAGAAACGTCAGTGCGTTTTATTAGAAGCAAAATATGATAATTCGGACGAAAACAAATACTGTAATTTCCCTGCGATTAATATTAATGCCTTATTAATCATCACAGTAGCTCATAAATCTATAATCAGTAATAGATATTTAATTTTAATGCGCTTTAACAAGATAGATATCCGTTTAAAATAAAAAAAAAGAAAATAAATTATACTAATAATAATAATAACTCATTGTCGTTTTCCACAAGTCAAGTTTTTATTTATTTATTTATTTATTTTTCACTTGTTCGACACGTCCCTTGCTCGACGGCCGTCCGCTGCCTAGTCATCACTCCACAACGCGCATGCCAAAACCAATAACAAAAACTACTAATAACAAAATACTAGCCTTTAGAATTTAGTACCCACGGCACTCGACAGATGATACCATCTGAATTAAAAGATAAAACGAAATTGAGATGGTACGTGATTAATGGAAGACCGTCCTCTGAGATGAAGGACGAACTTGGCGATTCTAAATATAACGTGCCGTCCAATTTCAGTGTCTCTCAACCGTAGACGTAATAAAACAGGATCATATCGGGTAATTTCCATAAAATAAAACGTCTGTGCTTCTATGGTACACTGAGAATCCAATGAGTCACGGTCACCTAGCCATTTGGACGCATCGCATAAAGAGGGCTTTAAATATAAATATAGCGACGCCGTGCTCACTCACGCAAGTAAATTGAAGAACATAAAGGCGTTTATTTAATATTAGTTTCAACCGACTGATAACCGGCGGAAAAACCATAGCCGACGCTAATGTACTTTAGTGTACTAATAAACTTTGGCGATATCTAGATGTGGACTGGCGGTGAAGTTAATTTAGCATGTAAAACAATAAATTTTCAAATTTCTTAAGTTTCTTATGTTCACGATGTATATAATGAGAGAGATTAAGCTTTAAAACTGTTTCTGGATTAAAAAAAAACGAAATCGTCTCTCTCAATTGCACAGTCATAATAGATCCGGCTCGAAGGACCAAAACAACATTCTATATTCTAATTTACTCTTGGAAATTTGATTAGACTAGAATTCACCCATCACTATGTCAAGAAAAATGTCTAACTAAATACGTGCTTGAATGTTACATTGATTTTGTTTGTGATTGTACCGAGTGATCGTCGAAAATCTATGGCAAGAATTGATGAATTGAAAAAAATCACCCGGTAGATTCTTGCACGCCGTTAAGTGGTAATCAATGCCATTTCTTTTTTTCTCTCCAGTAAATTGTAACCTGATGAGCGTATTCTTATCAAAGAAACTGTAACGCCTGAAAGCAAACTAGGGCAACACTTTGCTTTTCGCAATTTCAGCAACAAAGTTGTAAACAGAAAGCTCAACTTACCCCAGCGTATACGGCCAGTTCGTTTTAATGGCTATCGGTTTTCACGGGTCGGTCTCATTGTTTGCGCAGCTAAAAGTCGTTCTCCTTAGTCGACGTTTTAACACGAAATTTCGTAGACGCTGACCATTAATTTATAAATATGATATATGGATCGCTGATTACGAAAAATACGACGTTAAACCGGTTGGGGGCGCATTAAGCCGATGCGTGGGTGCAATTTTTCCACTTGGTCAATCAATCACATGCACGTATTTAAGGCTCAATGCACAAGTACACGTGCACACGACATGTATTCTATTAGCTACTCTTCAACACACCTACTAGTAACAAGTAGAACATATTCTCGACGTACATACGTCAAGGAAAGGTCGAAGTGGTGCGAAATTATGTTTGCCAAAATATCGCTAACTTCAACGAGTGTCCAGGTCACCGCCACCCTCGACGGTTCCTACACTCCGCCAAATCAAGTTCTAAATCTACTGAGCTATCTCTATCAACATACTGCCATCTCAAGGCCGATATTCCACAGCAAACACTTATCAAAATCAAGCATGGACTACATTTTATTAATAACACTAGTGAGCCCCAATTAGTTCCAATTAAATTAAATTAGTTCCAATTAAATTTTAATGTAGGTTAGGAAATGTATCGAAGCGCAATGTGCGAGGGTGCAACTGTCCCGACACCCTCTATGTAGATATAACTATAAACAAGAAACTTATTACTAATACACACACAAATTAGTAGAGAAGCAACAGTGAATTTTTCACATCATTAAAAATTCATGCTAAAAAAGTCTCCTGAAAATTAGCATTGACGTATCTACTAACGACTAAGGTGACTTGTTTATTTACACCTATATTATGCATGGCATGCACGTTTAAAATACTTAAGTTTAAAATAAATACAAGTTTAAAATAAATACACTCAAAAATAAATAAAAAAAAAAGCTGCACTGAATTAAGTGTGCCAAAGTTTATTTACAGCAACTGCCTTAGCGCTTAAAAAATTCTAAACAACAAACAACAAAATTCCTTTGTTTATTTTTGTGATTATTTAACTAAAATAGTAATAAAATGAAAAATAAATTGCTACGACCCGTATCGCGTTTTTGCAAATCGGTTTTGATTGCAGTGGATCCCCGATTCCACTGCAAACCAAACTCTTCTTCGATGTTAGGTCAAAAAGCGATTGCAAGATGTCACGCCTTAAACATATCATTACACACATTGCGAATAACTAGTACAGGTCGGTGTTTGCAATTTGGTTTGAGTTTGAATCCACTACAATCGACTAGCAACTAAATAATAATAATTTCTGTTGGAACTTGAAAATATTTTTGGAAACCATTCAAATTTAAAGATGGTAAAGCCAGAGTTTAAAATATTTTTAGATTTAATAATGGAATCCGGAACAGTTGCAGACCTGCAACTTTGCGAACTCGTGATAAAGAAAAATAAAAATAAAATCCACAAGCTTACAAGCAAATACCAGAAATTACATGGATCAAGCGAATTTATTGAGAATAAAAAACACGGTTAATATTTTCTAGAACATTACGTAGTGGAGTTTGTGTTCTTGGTTTAATGAATAGATAGCAAAAATGAGACTTACTGAAGCCGAAAGAATCGAAATTTTAATGATGATGGGGTTTGAAGAAACTCACCCAATATTGTAATCGAATTGAGAACAAATATCGCAATCTTGGACATAGACAAAGAAAACATTAAATATTACAGCTGAAATTTTAAAAATAAATCAGCCACAAGAAACGCCCCCCCCCCATTTTACTGTAAAACAAAAAAAAATTTTTTGTAGATCAAACAAACCCATAAGTAATTGCCGGCAAGAAAATGCATCATGTCAAACTCGGAATCGAACGTTTATCGCGGCACAAGTAATTGCTCGTTTCCCATTTGATAAATGGTTGTGTTGCCGGCAATATATCAATTTGCAATATAATTCAGCGCATTCCGCTACCGTTTCGTTCCGATGTCTGTTTGTTCGATATTTCAGTTTCACTATTTCAGTTATGCAATGGCGTCACTTCGATGCCAGAAATATTCGTTCCTGCAGACTAGGACCCCCGCACTGCTTTACTTACAAAACCGCACGTATATTCTTTTTATTTTGAAATTGAAAAAATTCTAACCAAAATTAAAAGTCCTTCTACACTTTTTTTTAACTGTCCACCATAAGAAAAAGAAAATTCCCCTTATTGAGAAAATTGCATTTAATAAAGATAGAATCCTAATTCTTTTTTTTTTCAATAAAATTAACTACAGACTCTAATTTTTGCTTTTTGAAATTCTTTGCGTCATTCTGTATTTAACGTTCTTCATCAGCGCATTCCCTGTATTGGGGTATTAAACGTTATTTGGTAATGTTAATTTATATAAAAAGAAGGGCACAAAAAGAAAGAAAACATGCATTAATTAATGTAATAATTATTATGTAACGTCTTGAAAAATATAATAAAATGTAGAAATGTAATATGGCAACACTTGAAGATTTAGCAGCAGCAGGAGAAAACTTCAATTACACACACACATTAAAAACACTTACGATTTATTACAAAACGCGGCGGACACCTTTCGCAATCCTTGAACAATCGTCTAATTAAAGTTGGACGTGTACCATTGGGTAGGTACAGTCAGCATAATCAATTAACACATGCTCTCAAGAATGTAAACACACGCTCACGTATTTAGCAATAACAGCACCGAAACGTACATAATCAGCAATGGTAGTACGAACGTGTAAATATGTGTATAGAGATATGGTTAAAACCTCTGGGTAAACAGGAGGAGATAAATTACGTAATATGTGTGTCAGTGATAAAGTACTGTCGCATATTGTAATTTGTAAAATAAACAGAAATAAAAATGCAACGACTTCCTTTAAACATTATACTCCCCACCTTTGTTCTCATTTTTTTTTAATAATGCAAACTAGTTTCTTGTGTAATGATAATTTGTTTAATAATTTAGAAATGATTTCTCATAAAATTTTCAACGTTTCGTTGTCGAGAGTGAAACATTGAGACTTGTAATACTACGTACAGCCTTGGCTAATAGTATTAGGCACCCTTATTTTTCTAATTTATCTCCGAAAATGTTACTCAGAAATCTTTAGAATTTTATTATTATATAGTCGGCAACAATAAACGATAATTTAAATAATGCACAGTACTTTACAGCGGTTGTAAAACATGTGGTAGATGATAGTTCGCAATTGTGGTTCCGTCAATGAAAAAGTCAGTCTTGTATAAGCGCTTGTTGTAAGAATAATCTTTCCAGTATAATGTTTATTTCATTATAATTTTGAATATCGTCATTTTTGCTGCAAAAAATGCCTAAAAAGAACGAACTTAGTGAGCATTTACGTTTACGAATTCAGTTCTTACACGAACAAGGCAACACACAGACAGAAATAGACAAAAGTATTAAACGTTCGCGTTGTGCGGTGCAATCTGCCTTGAAACGTTACGCGGATACTGGATCACATGCGAACCGAACAAGAACAGGTAGAAAACGGATAACTTCGGACCGTGAGGATCGAAATTTAATTCGAGAGTCACTTAAAATCGAAAGAAAACTTACTCCGAGCTCGCTGCCAGTTTATCCGAGGAAATCGGGAGACCAATCAGTGCCAGAACGACCAGAAGGAGACTTAATGAAGCTGGCTTGAAAGGCTGTGAAGCAAGAAAGACGCCTTGGCTTTCAGAAAAAAATAAAAAGTCTCGTTTAGGATGGGCTATAAAGTACCAACACTTTACAGAGAAGGATTGGGCAAATGTTGTGTGGTCCGACGAATCAAATTTTGAGGTAATATATGCTTCATATCACTTGTAATTTTGAATTCATTTGCATCTTCTACACTTCGCCAGTAAAAAGTTATACGGTGTTGAAAATCTACGTTTTTTTAATTAATTGTAAGGTATTTGGAACTCCTGGTGTAGCTTACGTGAGGCGGAGAATCGGTGAAGAATACCTTCCGGAATGCGTGGTACCAACAGTGAAATACAGGGGAGGCAGTGTAATGGTCTGGGGTTGTATGAGAGCCGACAGTTTAGGCGAAATGTTTGTTTGTGAAGGTCAACAACATTGCGGTAATCATTTTCCAAGATGTTTGGTGATACAAATATGGAAGAAATGTTGCATCAATGCACCCTGCCACAAATCTGCAGTTACCATGAAGTGGTTTTAAGAAAACAATGTTAACTTCCTGGATTGGCCTGCACAATCCCTAGACCTAAATCTCATAGAGCATTTGTGGGGGATTCTAAAGCGAAACACTAGAGAGCATCCAAATACATCTAAAAACGTGTTATTGAAAGAATATTATCGCAGAGGAATGTCCTAAACTTATAAGTACTCTGCCAAAAAGAATAGCTGCGGTGATTAACACGTAAAGTGCCACCGTTATAAAAAGTCTAGCAATACTTTATGGCCGAACTGTTTTTTTTACTCTTTTTTGAATAAAATCATAATTTCTTGACAACAGTAAATGTACTTTAAATTATTATTTTTTCTTTTTGCCAAAAAACGAAAAATTTGTTGAATTCTTGGCTTCCGGTTGGAACCGCGTGTCTCGGATTTTTTCACTGCCGACGTTTCGTTCTTCGTTGCAGAAGAACTTCCTCAGGGCTGCTGCTGGTGGTGATGCTGCTACTGCTGCTGCTGTTGGTCTTGTTGCTGCTTCGCGTTAGTCGTTGATACTGAGTAGATAAGTCCGTTGTCGTGGTATTTATAGGAGCCGGTGGGAGCAGCGGGGTGGAACGGTGGGCGGGGCGGAACGGTATGTCGGTGCGTGACGGATCGTTAATGAGATGTTTCCAAATATTGTGAAGGTAGAAGCCAAATTTCTATGGATTCACGGATTTTACGGTTAAAGAAATGAGATGAGCGGGCTAGGAGTTTTGTTTCAGAAAACTGGATTTGGTGGCCGGTTTCTAGTTTATGTTCAGCTAAGGCGGAACCAGTTGTTTGTAGTAGTCTGGTGCAGCGTTCATGTTCAGAAACACGAGTACTGACAGATCGTTTAGTTTCACCGATGTATACACGCCCACAGGAACACGGAATACGATATACTCCTTCGGATTATAAGGGAATGTGGTCTTTCGTGGAGGGTAGGTAGTTTGCGAGTTTTGTCATGGGTAAATAAATGGATTTGATGTTTTGTCGTTTGAGGATTTTGAGGATTTTGCCTATTCGGTCCGTTATGGTGTGGATGTAAGGTAGGTAAGCCGTAGGAACTGGCGGTTCAGGTTCAGGGCGCGGTGGAATGGGGGTCCGATGACGAGCAATGGATCTTTGGATGTCGTGTTTGTTATAATTGTTGTTGAGAAGGACTTTTGTTATATGGTTTAGTTCAGTTTGGAGTGAAGAGGACTCTGATAGGGTAAAGGCACGATCAACTAGTGAGTTGATGACCGATTGTTTTTGAGAAGGATGATGGTGGGAATGTGCGTTCAGATAGCGATCAGTATGAGTTGGTTTGCGATACACAGAATGTCCTAATCTACCGTCCGGGAGGCGACTTACTAGGATATCAAGGAAAGGTAAGTGATCGTCCTTTTCGTATTCCAAAGTGAAACGAATGTCCGGATGTTGGGAATTAAGGTGTTCAAAGAAGTTGTCCAAGGATTCCTTACCATGTGGCCAAATTGCAAAAATATCATCAACATATCTGAACCAACATTTGGGTTTGAGAGGGAAAGAAGTAAGGGCTTGTTGTTCGAAAGCCTCCATAAAGATGTTCGCTACTATTGGGGATAAAGGGGAACCCATGGCTGTTCCTGACACTTGTTCGTAATATTGGCAGTGAAGAAATCCGAGATACGCGGTTCCAACCGGAAGCCAAGAATTCAACAATGGACGACGGCCGCGGAAGCCTTCAAGTTAAATTAAACGAAAAATTTGTTGGTGGGTAACGTTGATCCACCGCGGCCATTAATATTGTTAGGCCATGGTGGGTATATCTTGGCTAATTCCTGTTGAATCTTGTTGGTTTCTGTCAAGCATTGCGTATTCGTGCTGCACTTGTAATTTGTCTACGGCGGAAAAGTTCAGTTGTGCGTGAAAAATGACTTACGAGAAAGATCAAGCTAATCTCAGGAGATTGTGGGATGAAATGCTATCCGATGAATCCGATTATTCTCCACATGTGTCTGAGTATGAACCTACCACAAAAGATTCCGATTCATCAGATAATTTACCTGCACCAAAAAAAATTAAGAAAATATTTACTGAAGGTAATGTTAGAAATAAGAAAAGAACTAGGAAGAATATCTGTGATAATTCAACAGATGTTCCATTAACCAGTGCTGAATGCCCGATGGAAAGTACGGAAAATTTTTCTAACCTCGATAATATTATTGATGATGTAATAAAACAAAATATTTATAATAATTTATAAGAAGAAGAAGACGAAGATATTGTACAAGCTATTGTTTGGGGTGTTGTTACAGGAGACAATAAAAAAAATTTCTATTTATTGAACAAGCACTAGGAATAAGGCCGTATATGTATGAAAATTACAGTATGATTTCTACAAAATGATGATAATGTAGTGTATGTTATAAAGAAAACGTTGAAAAATTAGGAAGGAAAGCAGCAAAAAATAAAACATCTAAAAGCAAAACTAAATGCAGAGATGGTTCGAAATATCTGTGTTTGAAATGATTTTTCTCCTCACACAACGCATACCGAAAAATATAACTTAGTCTCTTATAATTTCTATAACTAATAAAACTCAAAAAATAAAAATAAAACATCAATAACGTTACATTTAGTCTATAACTATTTTTATTTGGGTGTGGTGGGTTACGTGAACCCATCAGATATAGACCAAAGGCAGTCCACACATTCTAATACATCTAAGAATACGTCTCTGTAAGCAAAACATTGACTTACTGGATCAACCTGACCCAACGCAGCCAAAACTTCAAAAATTAATGGTGGGTTTGAGTAATCCACCGCGGCAAGTAATGATGGTTAGTTTCTTAAAAAACGATGGGTTACCCACTTTACGTGTTAAGGCTAGAGGTGGCCCAACAAAATACTAATTACTTTAATAAATTCTTATTATTTTGTGCCTAATACTTTTGGCCAAGGCTGTATTACGAAATTGTAATATATATTATCGAAATAGAAAATTTATTTCTACAAGTTTCACAAAGGAGAGTGAAAATTCTTGTATGACACCCTGTATAAACACAAACCAAAAAGTATTGTTGTCTGGCTTCCAATCCTTACGAAAATCGAACGGCACATTTTCATAATTAATTATGAATACAACTTAACGGAGTAGGAAGCACCTTAATTCGCCTCTTTCAGAAAAACTCCATCACACTTATGAGCCCCATAATGAAACCGAAACAATGAGAATGAAGCTGGTTCGGATGTGTGGTCCCGTTACTTTAACCTCTCCTTATCTTCCGCGAAACAATGAACAGAGCGCTTCTTGCAGCACGTTAAGTTGATTTAAGTCGAGTAAGGACGCATTCATCAAATGCATCATCCTGGAGAATAGACAAGTAACGTTAACTGAAACCGGTAGCCAATAACGCAATAGAATTGCCGTAAAGAGAACGACGATACGAAAACGTAACAGGACAATTAAAAAAAAAAAAGAAGCAAAATAAAGTATTTAAGAAACACGTATACTTAAGTCGCAAAGTTTACGAATTGAATTTCACGTAAGCGGATTTGGTGCGAATAAAATCGCAAGACACGATCGGAACGGGTTCATAATTTCGCCGTTTTAAATATCTGTGAATGAAAATATTTTATTTTCGTTTGGCAGCATTTCCTGGCAAGCGAAGGCCTATTTATTTATAAGCGTTCGAGATATGTAGGTATACCCATTCCGAGATGCTTTAAAAATAGAACACATTCTGCATACGTCGCTTGTCCCGACGTTTACCTGATGATAACAGCCGTTTGTAAACACACGGGTAATATTAGTAATTATGAATGCACACACACATCTGTGACAGACAACTCAGAAAAAAAAAAAAAACTTAAAAGCAGTTTCTTTGTTGTTACTGACAACAACAAGCACCTGGAATAGATGTTCCAACACGAAATAAATGTGTGCAGTCCTCGCACATGGCAACAGCATCATCAGTATCCTAAAAGGTTTACTAAGGACCTCAACATTAAAACAATTACTTCTCATTTTTCGTTAGATGAACTGCAAAAACGTAGTAATTTACCGACACGAAACTACTTTGATAAAGAAAGCCTAATTAAGCCGGCGTTGTCTTGTTAGTAATAAAAGTAACGTTGGCGTTTCCTAACGTTTTTACGTGTGTAGTTCTGCAATCGATCAAACTAGTCGCACAAACTTATAAGGAATGCAAAAAATCAATTTTCTATGCGTAACAAAAATGTAACGTAAACCAGTTTCCAGCGGCAAAAACCGTAGTTCATTACAACCGAACCTTACGTAAGCGAATAGAACGTACATTTCTGAAACACTTCTTGCAGCATTATTCTATTTAATTAGAATTCTTTCTGCTCGTGCTGAGGAATGATAACAGTTCTGCTTGCGCGATGGAAATCGATGAAGGCAATCTCAACGTCACCTCCTCGCGAACGGGCAGGAGAACACACAAACATTTGTTTTGTTTTAAAATTATTTTTGTTTAATCGTAATTTTGAGTTTTATTTCACGTCGAAAGGAATGCCGTAATCGGATCTTATTTTTACATGACGCAGACACGTTTAAGTTAACGAGTGCTTATCCAACATTTATTAGTAACTCGAGAACTGCAGAATTGCAAAACATAAATGTAATTAAATTCAAATGCAATTTTGTTTGGGTTACTTTTTTTGCGAATTTATATTTTCGTTTTTTAAAATAATTTTATTCAGTAAAGAAACTGGTGGTCAGTAAAACTACCCAGGCAAGGGACTTTACACTTCATCAAGTCAAGGTCGAAGTACTGCGAAGCTGTTTTTGCCTAAAAATCGTCAACTTCAACGAGTGCCCAGGTCACCGCCACTTCCTACACTTCGTCAGGTCAACTCTACCACATACTGTCATCTCAAAGCCACAGTAAATTCTTATCAAATGTTAAATTCTAAACTTCCCAACTGCAACATGTCAATTTATTTATTTTACCAATCGATATGATATTATGGTATGTAAATACGGTGATTTTTTCCATTGTGTTCCACATCTACTTATTGTTAGTCATTCCCTTGATACGCACATATTTAATTTGCAACGTCATTCCATTCTCCTACGACTCGAAATGTAAACTATTACAAACCACTTACGTGATTCTAACAGTTTTTTTTTAAACCAAACAAATTAAATGTATGTACTGTTAATCCAATGCCTTCACCAACCAATGACTCATCAGCTATTTCTGTACGTCTTTTTCTGTAAAATTTTTGAAGGATCTCAATTTAAGTGAAACGCTCGATCAGGTAACCATTTAACATTCAATTACACATTAAAGGAAAACTCTAAGCCCTTCTGAGAGACGGGAAAGCCGTCCAGAAAACGATCCTCTGCGCTTTTCAGATTAAACAAACAAATCTGCCAATTACCGCCGCCAACGGCAGGCCAAATCGGTGTCATTAGCGGAAATTTTATTCCCGTCCGACGCAAAGCCGCTTTTGTTGAAACAAACAGGAGATTTCGCGTTTACTGTTCGGCGGAGCGGGCACGTCTATTGATTTTAGTGCGCGATATTTTTAGCGCGTGCCGGACGATTTGCATAAACTTGCGATACGAGGATACATTAAAAAAATTGCGGTTGCGAAAGCGCAGGTTTGACGAAGCCGGCGAAATGACCGCATCTGCATTTCTATTATTAGTAATTGCGCGGTGAAATGATGGCAAAACGATCGTACCACATGTAAATTATTATTTTTGAGGTTCTGAACTTATTTGCATGACATTTATCTACAAACGTCATACAATCTTAAATTATTTTAGAAAGCTTGTTCATCGATCGAGTCAGTGGGCCAACATTTTTCGAGCGCGTAATAAAATTAATGCACGTTTTATAAGGATTACTGTGGAATTTCGGCAATATCTTGATAGATAGTTTCATGACTTAGCGTAGATGTAGGGGCCGTCAGGGTGGCGGTGACCTGAACACTCGTTGAAGTCGGTCTTGAGATGGCAATATTTTTGCAAAAATTGCTTCGTAGTACCACAGATAATAGATCTCTCCAGATAGCCAACGAGATAGGAACGAACGGACGCTCTAAAAATAGTTTGTTAAATGCACGATAGATGTCACTTGTATGCACAAATTCGAAAATCGAGCATTTGTTACAAACCATTTGCTAATTCCAAATCTCAATTGACTCACCTATCGCTAGATGTCTCTTTGAAGTAACAGAGAAATACTTTTAAAATGGGGCCAAGTCACTATAATGTGACGTACGATTATAATATGCTGTTAATTCTCCTTTTAAACTTTGCATCACACCTCTTAGTTATAGAGTTTGTTTAAATATTACTTATATTTACAGGTTTCGGTTTTGCACTCTGCTATTGTAATAGTAGCGCCACCACATATTTGGTGCGCTGTCTCCAAACTAACACCGAGTTTGTCTCCAAATTGGAGCGTCAAATTTAAAGCATTTGATGAGCCATCTGTCTAGTTCTATTATCTGTGGTAGTACTTCAACCACGACTTGGAAAAGTGTAAATGTTATCGACTGGTGGTAAATTGGGGACTTGTCGAGGTTGGTGTTGTACTGTCTCCAACAATATGACATCGGCAGGGAATAGGTATCAGTGCAGCAATAGTGAAAAACATCTGAATATCTGACCCGGTGGATTTCATTCCCGAACAATCTTTTTCTTTTCGGATTTTTATATTTTATGCTTTACGTTGTCCAGTCGTGTCATTCACTTCAGATTTGTACCTCAATGTGTTATAACTTCATAGAGAAAAAAGAAATGATGTTTCACACGAATAACAAATGAGTAGATAAGGCGTGCGCTGCTGCTGATGTGATGACGTCAAAATATGTTATTCCGATTTCCATACGTGGAATTATGTTCTACAATTGTCGAGAAGTACTGACTTAAATAAACCGCTAATGTTTTGCTTACGTCTCTTTCCTGGAAGTTTACAAAGAAAAAAGAAAACTGTTTGATAAACAGAAAGAGCTAAGATGGCAGCAGGAATGAAGCAAAAATATCAAGTATCAAAAATACTAAAAAAAGACTAGGAAAAAAATATTTCTAATAATCAAAGATATAGAGCCCTGAGCAATATAGTACAAGTACAAATATATAGTACAAGTACAAGAGAAACGTTCAATTCCACAAAATGAAAAAATAACAAAATATGAAACATTATACGAGGATCAAGCTGAATTTATTGGGAATAAAAAACACGGATAATATTTTCTAGGATTTTATTTTAAATATGCCCAAAGTCTTTGTCATTTCATGGCACACTGCGAGAAGTTTTTTTTTTTTATAGAAAACACGTTATAAAGTAATGATCACAGTTCGGAATCATGTATTTTGAAGTCATCGATAAGAGAACAAGCGATTTGTTCATGAAAAAAAATTAGTTTCAAATCGATTTCATTGCGCTTTTTGGAAACAGTGCCCGGACTTCCATTTTGTTTCGTGCACGTTCTTCATAGACGACATAGACAGACAGATGGCGTTGCTTACACGATGACGTGATTCCGATCTCTGATCATGATAAAAAGACAAGCACCAATTTTTTTTTAAATAAGTTCTTTAATTATAATGGCATTCAAAGAAAGGAGAACGTGGAATTACAATATTTTGGGGGGAAAAGATTTATAAATCAAAAGGAATAAATTAATTAATAGTGCCGGAGGTGGTTTGTATAGGTGAGATCAAAAGTGCACAAAGCAAAAATTACAACAAATAGGAAAAGTAGAAGGTACGCAAAATTATGGAAAGAAGAAGTAAGAAAGGCAATAGCGAAGAATATGAATTACAAGCAAACCATACAAGGCAGGAGAAAATTGAAGGTAATGTAGAATAGAGCCCAGAAGAAGAAAAATACAGTATCCGTAGGAACAACAAAAAGCATACCAATCTAAAACTACAATAAAGAAGATTTCTCTATAGAAAATTATGGATAGTATAAGAAAAAAAGGCAAGGAGAAGACGAAATTGTAGGCAGAAAGAGATGGAAAATAACGCAGAAAAAACCCGAAAGGGCAAAACTACAACATGGATTAATTAATTAAGCAAGTACAATAGCGAAAATAAGAAGTACATCAAAGAGAATACATGGAA
Source organism: Serrognathus titanus (assembly GCA_039766575.1). Lineage (NCBI taxonomy): Eukaryota > Metazoa > Arthropoda > Insecta > Coleoptera > Lucanidae > Serrognathus > Serrognathus titanus. The sequence goes on along the minus strand of CM077911.1, from coordinate 15,856,804 downwards.
AATTCTGGATAGAGAACTAAGAAAACAAAAGGAGACAAAAATTGCAAACGTAAAGGCAAAACTACAGTACGAACCAATAAGCAAAATGGAAGAGTAAACGTTTTCCTGAGATTAAAAATCATTTTTTTATTAATACTTCAAACTAAAAGGAAAAATTCAGTTTGTTTTAATTTTTTTCTTTTAAACTTGTTGACCTAATTCATTTATAACTTCCACACTAGTGGTTGGCTTCGGAAAAAGAAACCTGAATCATCTCTAAAATTATCCCGGAAATTTTTGTTTCGCGAAATTTTCACCGTTTCCGTTTTCGAATCCCTCACTCATTCGCAGAAAGTCTTTGTTTATTTATACATGTTTCAGCCTGTGGTTTGAGATTAAAGCAAATAAGAAATGCCACATGCTTGCGATTCACGTAAACAATCGCCGCGAATTGAACCTGCGTTTATGTTTAGAATTAAAACGGTACATCCCAGAAAATGCCTAAGTATGTGTTTATAGCAGCAGAGTTTTCAGGAAATTACCAGAGCTACAGAGTTTTCAGGAGGAAATTCCAGTGCAGATAAGTTTTAAATTTAAAAGTCCGTCACCACTGGGTATGTGCTTGCCTTTTTGATTGATGGGATATTGATGAAATGATGAACTAGCAATTTCAGGATATCTGAAAATCGTACTGGTGCATCGTGTTTCCAATACGACCTGTCAGCTCAATACATTTTAATTTCAAAGTACATAGCAGATTTGAAACGACATTTCATTTACTTCGTTCTTTTGATGATAGGCATCAAACTAATAAACGAAAACGAATTGGGAACCTGTTTTATGATTTACAAAAAAAGAGATTGGATTTTTTTATTTGGGAAAAGTCTCATTTTTTGTTCATTCTACACGTAAGGTTTATTGCCAAATAAATTCACATATTTTATTTGGATTTTATACCAAATATTAAAGTTAATAAAAAAATTAATTTCAATGACCTTAACAGTTTCAAGTGCAGGGTTTTGTATTTGCAGCAAACATGACAAATTTTCAAAATTTTTGGCAACATTCAAGACTTAAAAGTGAATTTGTGAAGCAAAGTCTTTGTCAATCGGTATTTGGCAGTTGACCAAAATTTTGAAAATGCTACGTCGAAATATTTTGACTCACCTAAAGTCTGTTTGTTAACAGGCTGAGGGCTGAGCTTCGCGAACCACCTTAAAAACCGACAAGCCGTGGTAGATCCGTTAGGGCGACATCCTGGCGAAGTCTGGAGCACAGCCAGACCATCGGAACCCGGCAGAGGCCGGTACCGACTGTAGGGTGACATCAAAACAACCACCAACCATCACATCACTAAATCACATGCTACGAATACTCCCAGAGAATTAAATCGATCACTGAACTAGTAAGCAGATATAAAAACAATAATATGAAAAGTTACGATCACTTTTTTTCACGATTTATTTGGGGGGCAAATTAATAACAAAGAAAAATAGCACCGGGTGTGTTTTGCGATAGGGATCTATCCCGCAATAAACTTTTGCAGGTTGGGAACACGACGGCGATGATCACCTGTTGCACGGTGTTAACAAAGCACGGACACTGTACTAGTACGAAACGACTGTTCACAGTGGTTGGCTAGCTGCGAACAGCACCGTGTTCCTGTCTCCACCACGAGTATGTACAAATCACGCAAGCGCAACTTGCAACTTTCCATTCTGAATGGGTTTATACACAATGATCCTGCATATTTCTGAAATCCACGCAAAACTCAGATCCTTCCTACAAAAACCAGGAATAGAACTGAAAACGAACAGAGACCGGAACACGTCTTATCAAAACAATAAATCAATATTAAAATGGGGAATAATTGCGTAAAACGAGGTTTCGTCCAGCAAAATAAGGCCAACGTCAGGGGAATGCCGCTTATCGAAACGATAAATCAATTAATTAAATATTAACGAGTGGAATAAAAGCGCGAAGTGCTGTTCCTTCCGTTAACGTCAGGATTAGGTGCAATAAAAATTAAAAAAAACTTGTTTCATAAAGGTTAACTGATTGTCATATGAATATTTTTCTTTAAAACTAGTATGAAAAGAAGTGAAATACTTTAAATAATTCTGTACTATATAATCTTTTTAAATATAAATGTCAAATAATTTAGATTCTGGGCAGTGTAAGATCGACAGAAGAAAACTGTTTTGTATTTTTAATTATTTTATGTCCTCTTCCATAACTATTTAAAACGAAATCATTTCATTTTGACTTAACATACAGGAGGTTAATGAAAATATGGTAAAAGCACGGCGCAAATTCTTTTCCAAAGAGGCTGCAAATCTCTGTCGTCTATAAATGCAATGTTTGTTACAAAGTACAGGGTGGCCCAACGATGCGTATTTCTTCTATAAAACCTAGGGCAAAAAAATTAAGAAAAAAATCGATAAAGAAATTTATACTAGATAATACGCGGCATATTGTAAAATTATTTTCAATTATACAGTGATCAGAAAAACGCCAGTTCGTGGAAACCATTTTTTTTTAAATAGAACACCCTATATATTTTTAGATATTTGGATGCGCCACAGGGAGCTGATTACAATGGCATAAATATATATAGATTTTATTGAACTATTTTCGTAAAATAATTTTTTTTCTTCAAAAATTCAGTTAGTTTGGATATGAATTTCTGATTACTGAGATAATACAGATCAACGAAAATTTAATGCGATATTTTTAGGATTTTGTCCTATATGAAAATGTGAACAAAATTAAGATATCTTTCTGCATTATACCGAGCGATCGATACTTACGAAACATTCGGTATCTCATTTTTTTTTTTTAATGGAACGGCCTACTTTTTATTTTAGAAATGGATAGCACTTAAATGCAGCTTTCTGATGATGTAAAGTTGTATACCTTTATTTTTAATAGTTTCGTCACTAGAATTTTTTTTCACAAGTATTTGAATAGTCGCCTTTTTAAACTACACACATCTGCACGTCTGATGTCGCTACCAGTCGGAATATGTATTTTTGCTACAAATTTAAAATTTACGTCTGTTAATTAATTACTGTTTAAAAAAAAAATAAAAAAATCCGAAAGTTCGGTAACAAATATTAAGTTTCGACTAAAATTTCCTAAAATTATCGCCTTAAGTAAGAGCCAGTTTCATAATGAAATCTCAAGGAGGCTTTAAAATTAAAGGCACATTCAGATCTGTAAACAAATGTGTTTTCATATACGTTTTTAAAATTCGAACAATATTAGAATATCTGTTTGCATTATACTAAGCGATCTGTACTTACGAAACATTCGGAATCTCATTTTTATAATGGAACGGCTTACTTTTTATTTCAGAAATAGATAGCAGTTAAATATAGCTTTCTGCTGACACAAGGTTACATACCTTTATTTTTTAATTATATTTTTAATTTAAAGGAGGCTTTAAAATTAAAGTTAGATTCAGACGTGTAAACAAATGTGTTTTCATATTTGTTTTTACATCAGAAAGTAATTTTAAATTTAAAATCTCCTTTAAATTCCATTATGAAACTGGTCCTTAGTAAAATATATTTTAAAAAGTATGCAATGAAAATAAAATTTTAAAAATTTAACAAATGTAATTCTTGACTGCGTTCGAAACTTATAGTTATAGTTATAAGAAGGTATATTTCTTATGATTTACATATTAAGAAGATGTAATACAAATTGTCTTCTTGTCTCCAGAATTTATAGTGAAAGAAATCCAGACCGTCGCTCTATTCAAGTAAAATGTTTCAGAAGCCTCAAGAGACATTTTGAACCAAACGATAGTGTTCATTACAAGAAGAAAATCGTTAATCATTCAAACACAACACATGAGGATAATCAGTTTACACAGAAAATCCAAATATAAGTTCGCGCGAAATAAGCAAGTTAACAGATATCAGTAAGACCAGTGTCCAAAGAATTATAAAAAAAAAACATAAATATTACCCATACTATATTTCTTTACATCAAGATTTACATGGCGACGACCAACCAAATTTTTTTCGAAGGACAGAGATCGCTCGGTATAATGCAAAAAATATCTTAATATTGTTCGTATTTTAAAAACGAATATGAAAACACATTTGTTTAAACATCTGAATGTGCCTTTAATTTTAAAGCCTCCTTTAGATGCCATTATGAAACTGGCTCTTACTTAAGGCGATAATTTCAGGAAATTTTAATCGAAACTTAATATTTGTTACCGAACTTTCGGAATTTCTTATTTTTTTTTAAAATAATAGACTTAATTAACAGACGTAAATTTTAAATTTGTATCAAAAATACATATTCCGACTGGTGGCGACATCAGACGTGCAGATGTGTGTAGTTTAAAAAGGCGACCATTCAAATACTTGTGAAAAAAAAATTCTAGTGACGAGACTATTAAAAATAAAGGTATACAACCTTATATCATCAGAAAGCTGCATTTGAGTGCTATCCATTTCTAAAATAAAAAGTAGGCCCTTCCATTTAAAAAAAATGAGATATCGATTGTTTCGTAATTATCGATCGCTCGGTATAATGCAGAAAGATATCTTAATTTTGTTCACATTTTCATATAGGCCAAAGTCCTAAAAATATCGCATTAAATTTTCGTTGATCTGTGTTATCTAAGTAATCAGAAATTCATATCCAAACTGAATTTTTGAAGAAAAAAAATTAGTTTACGAAAGTAGTTCAATAAAATCTATATATATTTATGCCAATGTAATCAGCTCACTGCGGCCCATCCAAATATCTAAAAATATATAGGGTGTTCCATTTAAAAAAAATTGGTTTCCACGAACTGCCATTTTTCTGATCATTCTGTATAATTGAAAATAATTTTACAATATGCCGCGTATTGTCTAGTATAAATTTCTTTATAGATTTTTTTCTTAATTTTTTTGCCCTAGGCTTTGTAGAAGAAATACGCATCGTTGGGCCTTGGGCCACCCTGTACAGTCAGAAATTATTATTGTTTTGTTATCTTTTTATTAATTTATTTTAAATTATATTTTAATTTGTCTTAGTTGTTAACGTCTTGTCTTCTAATTATAATTAACACTTGTCGCACATAATAAAATTTTTATTAATCAAAGTAAATTTATCTTTGTTTAATTCGATTTTTATTTCAAACTTAAGTGTTTAAAAAAATATGAAACCAAATATAGACAATTTAAACTTAATTTATTTTTAGGTGACTAAAAATTTAAAATTAAATAAAAGAGAAAGTCTTCAGCCAAAAATGTATTCAAAGAGGAGAATAGACAAGACATTTTTTTAATTATTATTATCATTAAACTAATCGTTTCGAACCGATTGTTTACCAACGGAAAAAGTAATGCGAATTAAAATTATATATTTTTAAATCATTTAAACTACAATGGCAAATGAAAATTGAATAAATTTGTCAACTTTTCTATTTTTAACAATTTATGTATTTTCGTTATTTGTTTATTACAAGCGTATTTTCATTGAATGATTCGTCGTTGACTGGAGATATGACAAAAAAGTGTTTTCTTCAATCAACAGCTTTTAATTAATTTTTTGTAGACGTTTTGTGTTCATCTTTGAAGGTCGATCATCGAGAAACATTTTTAGTTTGTTTAATTTTTGCTTTTTATATTCAGTAATTAATAAGTTGCTATTCAGGCTAAGTGGTCTGCCTTAGATTAGATTAGATTAAATTAAAATTAAAATATGCATACCGGGTATGTGAACTGAAGGAAATTGAAATGGAATTTCATATATTGTTGATTTTTCAGCCGCCTAGTTCTCGAACGAATACAACTTACGTAATGTTTGAAATTTTTAAGCTTATGTCATAATTATTTAAATAATTCGAGAAAAAGATTTTGAAAACACTTGTTTTATTTTTTATTCTATTTTTACATCTCATTCACAAGCAAATCAGCCAAATTGCAAATAGTCTCCCGGTTTCCGTCCGAGGTCGAATCCCAAAACGTTTTCTTTTTCTGCTATCACCGTTTTAATCATCCACATTGTTATTTTATTACAGAAATTATGACTTTTAAAGTGTAAGCGATTAAAAATTTTAATTGTTCGAATACTATCGCCTTTCTATTATTATTACAAGCCCTGGGTAATTCCCTGTTCCGACTCAACGCGATGCCCGATAAATAATTTGAAATTTTCTTGATCAACAAAAAAAATATGTTAATACGAGGGTCAAGCTGAATTTATTGAGAATTAAAACACAGTTAATGTTTTCTAGGATTTTATTTTAAATATGCTCGAAGTAATTCCCTGAAAAATCAACAATATATGAAATTCTAATTTAATTTCCTTCAGCAATGATACGCTTGACCATTCTTTCTTTCCATTGTTCAAAAGCTCCCAACCAATCATCTTTCAGAATACCTTCAAAATAAACGTGAACTGCGGTATTAATATCTTCTTCTGACGAAAATGAAATCAAAAAAATTGAAGCAAAATTAATAAAAAAAATTAATTTACATCGAAGAAAACAATTGACAATCGTCTAAGAATTAACAAAAAGAAATTAACTTATTTCGAGGAAAAACAATTGATAATCGCACAAGAAGGAAAACAATTGACATTCGTGCATTGAAAAAAACAAGGCAACGAAAAAATTGAAGGGAAAAAATACAAAAAATTAACTTACAACGAAGCAATCGAAGAAAAACAATTGATAATCGTTGAAGTAAGAAAACAATTGTCAAACGTGTACCGGAAAAAGCAAAGAAATTAAAAAATTGAAGCAAAATTAACAAAAAAATTAACTTATATCGAAGAAAAACAAATGATAATCATCCAAGAAGGAAAACAATTAACAATCACGCGTGAAGAAAAGCAAAACAACGAAACTATTGAAGAAAAAAAAAACAAAAAAGCAAAGCAACCTAAAAATTTGAAAGAAAATATACAAAAAAATAATTTTTTTGCCATTTTCCTTCATTTTTTTCGTTAATCTGAGATGAGAAATCGAAGAAAAACAATTGATAATCGTCCAAGAAAGAAAACAATTGACAATCGTGCATTGAATAAAGCAAAGAAATCAAAGAATTGAAGCAAAATTAACAAAAAAATAATTGACATTGAAGAAAAAAATAATTGACATCGAAGAAAACAAGAAGAAAAAAACTGACAATCCTGCATGGAATAAGGCAAAGAAATGAAAAAATTGAAGGAAAATTAACAAAAAATTAACTTACATCGAAAGGAAAAACAGTAGATAATCGTCCAAGAAGGAAAACAATTGACAATCGTCCAATAAATAATTGACAATCGCACGTGATAAAAAGCAGATCAACGAAAAAATTGAAAAAAAATTAACAAAAAATTAACTTGCATCGTCCAAGAAGGAAAACAATTGGCAATCGTGCATGGAAGAAGCAACGAAAAAATTAAAAGAAAAAATACAAAAAATAAGTTAAATCGAGGAAATTGAACAAAAACAATTGATAATCGTCCAAGAAAAAAAAACAATTGTCGGTCGTCCATTGAATAAAGCAAAGAAATCAGAAGTTGAAGCAAAATTAACAAAAAGTTGACTTACATCGAAGAAAACAATTGACAATCGTCCAAGAATGAACAAAATGACAATCGCTCGTGGTAAAAAGCAGATCAACGAAAAAATGGAAGGAAAATGACAAAAAAAAATAACAAAAATACAACATGCATCAGTCAAAGACAACTGAAAATCGCCCTAGAAGAAAAACAATTGACAATCGTTCATGAAGAAAAATATTTGTATGACACAAGAGTTATTACTTTGACGAAGAAAAAAAATCAGTAACACGGGTTCTAACGAACGTAACTTCAACAACTGACAGATAAAGAGTTGCTCTAAATAACACTGTATGTTTTGTTTTTCACGGTGTACGACATTTTCTTATTCACAATAAATTTAGCTTTACCCTCGTATTAAAAAAAAAAATAGTAAATGTGCTTTACTTTTGGTTTTGTATTTTATTCGTAATCAAAACATAATTGTATAACAAATTATTTTAATGGACACTTAAAATTCGCGCTATCACTCTAGTTTCACTATCGACTGTTCGATTGATAGCTTCATCGCTCAAGAATTTACTTTAAATAGTATAATTGTTACAAAAAGTTTCATTTCAACTTATCTAAAGATTTTAAAATTTTTAATTTACACTTGAAGCTATCGGGGGGGGCCAACTTAATTTGACCTCACAGTTGATCATGAGTATGACTCGAAAACGTATGTCCTAAAATATGAAGTTGCTTCTGTTTTGACAATTAGGTTATTGGCATTGTGTTGTATTGTGATGATGTAAATTTTGGCACATAAAATTAATTAAAATGGCATTTATTGAAGTTCACAAAGCTTCAATATTTAAAACTTACTTTTGAAACGGACGGAAAATAAATGATGTTTGGATATATTCGATTCGTGATTGGATGGCCTAATTGCAATTACTCTAACGTAATAATTTGGCAAAAACTCTAAAATACCAATTTTGAAAAGCAGGAACACCGTAGACGTAATAATTATACATCCAAGTTGATTATAGAGAGCAAACTTAATTTTACTATGTAAACCACCAGTGCCTTCTTGAATATAAGAATATCTTTTCTGTTTCTCAATTTCAATGAAACAATCGGTATATTTCAACCATAATAACTCTTTTTAATTTGAATTACGTACGATTTGGAATTTCATAAAACTAAAAACGACAAGCTTCCACAAATCCATTGTATTTATCCCAGCCATCTGGAAAGTTTACAAAAGAATCGAACGCCAGTCGTAAAGTTACAAATTGCACCAGCACTCGTCAAAAGCCAGAGGTTTCTTAAGTCCCGTTGTGCCGTTGGCGGCTAGACGATTTAAAGTGATTTTTACGTAGAGAACGCTCGCTCAGGTGCTCGTCTTCCAAATAATAATACGGAGGAGAAGCACATCTGCAGCGGCAACAAACGAGGAGTATCACAAAGCGTCTTGCACTTTTCCCCGAAATGACTGAAAGGGTCTCGACGATAATGACCCTAGCTGAGGCCAAGGCCCGCATTGCCAATAATTTGTCTGCTCGGTAAACCCACCGACGACGTGCCTTGCTCTCCTGCTTTCATCGGTGTAAAACTGCAGTTTTACGACGTCTGCATGTTAAAATTGTAATTGTTAATGTGAATGTAATGAACGGAAATGATTAGTAATGTACTTGTGCAAATTGTTCTCGCCACAGTTTATCATCGTTTCTTGCATATTTCCTTTGTAGATTTCGAAAATGTTCAAGGTCATAATATTTATTTGCACTGAGTCATTAATTAAGCAAATCAAACTTAATTGGAGAAACAAAAAATTTTGATTTAGATTAAACGTGGTTTTATGAAGGTGACGGAAAAATGATTTCCAAAAATACTAAGCACAGACAAAATCATTCTTATTTACATACGTAACTAAAGCAATATACGTGTTTACATACCGGGTGTCCCAGCCATCTCAGCTATAGGGAATTAACATGGGTTTCTACGTACTGTCGATTTTTATCTTCCCAAGATAAAGTACGGCAAAAATTCACGGCGTTTGCTAATCAACTTGTTTGAAAATACATATGAAGAATTATACCACAATTTCTTTTTTCTTTTTCATTTTAAATCTAAACTGAATCTGCAAAACTTTCTAGACCAAAGCTGGCGACGTCCAACAAACAAAGAACAATGCGTTTATACACGGGAAAAGAAACCGCAAACTTTACGGGCCGCAGATTTCAGCTCTCCGCTTTCGTGAGGAAACTCCTTATATAATTATATTTGGTTGCGAAAGCCGGATTTTTGCTTTATTCACCTCGACGTTGCCTTTAATTTTGGGCTGCCAGTTAACTCGATTGTAAAAGATTGCGTATTACTTAAATTACAAACTAAAACTATTGGTGAAATGCAAGAGCTAGATCAGAATGAGCGAAATAATAATTTTTTATGGCCGCTTTACGTGTTAGAATTCAAACACGAGCAGATGGTTGATTGTGAAATGCCAGGTGTACAGTGATATGATTGATAATAATAACTCGATACACAATTTTATCAGTTTACAAGAATTAATAAATTAATAAAACAGTTGTTCGATATTACAAAAAAAAATAATTACATGAATTAAATAACAATTACGAAGGAAAAAACCAAAACCTTAAAGTACATACATATGTGAACTCCGGCAAAAGGAAAATTCCGAAATATTTCTGCAATGATATTTTTTTTATAAACGGCGAGGTGTGTACCACTGGAGTCAAAAATAAAATGAAACGAAGCGTCTTTGATTTAAAAAAAAGTTTTAGAACCACTCGACGACAAAACAGAATAAATATTAATTTTTGGTGTTTGAGGTATCTCGGAAGAGGTTTCAAATACTTGGTTCTTAATTTATTTAATGGTTCACATGATGACAATATTCAAATTGAACTCTTAAAGTCATTTTCTAAATTAAAGTTGCTTATTACTACACACCCACATTTAGCAAGGCCACAGGGAAACCTTAATTTATCTAACCATTAAATAACGAGGGAACGTAATCGGTAACTTAATAAAACTTGTAATTTGCGAGTTGTTAAAAAACACGGCTACCTTTTACTTTTCAATCGCTGGACATAAATGACTATTAAAAAAAATTGAGTCTCTTTAAATAGAACAACTAAAATAAATCTTTTCTAGTTTAATGTTGAATTCATTTTGATTAAATCAGCGCTATTATGCACAAAAATTATATGAAAACAGACGAAGGTAATTGAAATTTATGGATTTACAGAAACAGGTTTACTCACCTTGAAGAAGTTATAGCCCTTTTTTGCAGTCAGTGTAACCTATAAACCAGTCCGGCTATGGTTATACAGTTAAGTTTAGATGTAACTACATTTGTAAGCGAGGCTGTGCTAAAGGACATTTTGAAATGCAAAATAATACACTGGTTGAGACTCGAGAGTACAAGATTTTAAAAATTTTAAACAAAACCCAAACAATTATTAAAATTCTTGAAAATTCCCATGAAACTTTTATAATAAAAGCTCGAAACTTCACGTCTTCGATTTGCTCACTTACCAAGTGAGGCACAAGATGATACCAACTCTAATTTAGTAACCTGAAAACGGCCGCAGCATTAACGAGAAATTAATTTATGAATGAAAGTTTCGGCCGAAGTTTATAATGAGCGTTAAAGTATGTCGAATAAACTTCGTATATACTGCAGGGAAGTTAATGATCGTTGCGAAAAAAAAAAATGCAATTAGAGATTTGTTTGTTTCTCGAAAAATTAGATAATTTAAGGTTTTCGCAGTTTATGTAAAATCAGTAGAAGTTATTTGTAAAGGCAAAAGTAATTTGTTGTCCATAATAATGAAGTCAGAAATTAATCAAATTTATAAATTGATGTATAATGTAATCAGTAGAAGTCAATGCATATAAAATTGAAGAGATAAGAGAAAGTATAATTTATTTTTACAAAGTTTTTATATACGAAGGTCAAGCTGTCCAAAAGCTCCCAACCAATAATCTTTCAGAATACCTTCAAAATAAGCGTAAATCTCTTTTTCTGACGAAAACCTTCTACCTCGCAAATTCCTTTTAAGCCCAAAAAATAGCCAAAAGTCGCACATTGCTAAATCAGGTGAATATGGCGGATGTTTTATTACTTTTATATTTTTTTCAACCAAAAACTGGAAAGTTAAAGCATAATTTCCTTGTCTGAAACTTTACTGAACACTTCGGGCAAAGATTTTTCAGTGTACCATTTAGCTGTAATTGTCTTTTGTCCATCTAACTTAATTACCTTTACTGGGCCCATACTGGTTAATTCCATTTTTTTATTAAACAATTGATAATCCCAAGAAAACAATTTACAATTGTCCAAAGAGGAAAACAATTGATAATCGCGCATGGAAGAAAGCAAAATAACGAAAAAATTGAAGGAACATTAACTTTCATCGAAGAGAAGCAACTGATAAGCGTCCAAGAAGGGAAACAAAGAAACTAGAAAAATTGAGGAAAAATTAACAAAAAAATAATTTACATCGAAGAAAACAGTTGACAATCGTCTAAGAATTAACAAAAAAATTAACTTACATCGAGAAATAAAATAATTTATAATTGTCGAAGAAGGAAAACAATTAACAATCGTCCAAAAGAGAAAACAATTGACAATCATGCGTGGAAAAAAGCAAAGAAACTAAAAAAATTGACGGAAAATTAACAAAAAATTAACTTACATCGCCCTAGAAGGAAAACAAGTGACAATCGTACATTGAAAAAAAGCAAGGCAACGAACAAATTGGAGGGAAAAATACAAAAAATTAACTTACATCGAAGCAATCGAAGAAAAACAATTGATAATCGTTGAAGTAAGAAAACAATTGACAAACGTGTATGGAAAAAAGCAAAGAAATTAAAAAAATCGAACAAAATTAACAAAAAAAATAACTTACAACGAAGAAAAACAATTGATAATCGTCCAAAAAGGAAAACAATTGACAATCATGAGTGGAAAAAAAGCAAAGAAAGTAAAAAAATTGAAGGAAAATTAACAAAAAAATTAATTTACATCGCCCAAGAAGGAAAACAAGTGACAATCGTACATTGAAAAAAACAAGGCAACGAAAAAATTGAAGGGAAAAGTACAAAAAATTAACTTACATCGAAGCAATCCAAGAAAAACATTTGATAATCGTTGAAGTAAGAAAACAATTAACAAACGTGTACGGAAAAAAGCAAAGAAATTAAAAAATTGAAGCAAAATTACCAAAAAAATTAATTTAAAAAATTAACTTATATCGAAGAAAAACAAATGATAATCATCCAAGAAGGAAAACAAAAATTGAGGGGAAAAATACAAAAAAACTAACTTACATCGAAGCAATCGAAGAAAAACAATTAATTGATAATCGTTGAAGTAAGAAAACAATTGACAAACGTGTACGGGAAAAAGCAAAGAAATTAAAAAAATCAAAGCAAAATTAACAAAAAAATTAACTTATATCGAAGAAAAACAAATGATAATCGTCCAAGAAGGAAAACGATTGACAATCACGCCTGGAGAAAATAAAACGAAACTATTGAAGAAAAAAAAACAAAAATTAATTTACATAAAAAATGATAACTGTCCAAGAAGGAAAACAATTGGCAATCGTGCATAGAAAAAATCAAAGCAACCAAAAAATTTGAAGGAAAAAAATACAAAAATTAACTTATATTTTTTTGTCACTTCTCTTCAATTTTTTTCGTTGATCTAAGACGAGAAATCGAAGAAAAACAATTGATAATCGTCCAAGAAAGAAAACAATTGATAGTCGTGCATTGAATAAAGCAAAGAAATCAAAAAAATTGAAGCCAAATTAACAAAAAATTAATTGGCATCGAAGAAAACAATTGACAATCGTCCAAGAAGGAAAAAATTGACAATCGTGCATGGAATGAGGCAAAGAAATCAAAACATCGAAGGAAAATTAAAAAAAAATTAATTAACGTCGAAAAAAGCAATTGATAATCATCCAAAAAGAAAAACAATTGACAGTCGTGTATATGGAAAAAAGCAAAGAAACTAAAAATATTGAAGAAAAATTAACAAAAAATTAACATACATCGTCCAAGAAGGAAAACAATTGACAATCGTGCATGGAAAAAGGCAACGAAATGAAAACATTGAAGGAAAATTAACAAAAAATTAACTTACATCGAAAGAAAAAACAATTGATAATCGTCCAAGAAGGAAAACAATTGACAATTGTCCAAGAAAGAAGATAATTGACAATCGTCCAAGAAAGAAGATAATTGACAATCGTCCAAAAAAGAAGATAATTGACAATCGTCCAAGAAAGAAGATAATTGACAATCGCACGTGATAGAAAGCAGATCAACGAAAAAATTGAAGAAAAATTAACAGAAAATTAACTTACATCGAAAAAAAAATTGATAATCGTGCAAGACGGAAAAAATTGACAATCATGTATGGAAAAAAGCGAAGAAACTAAAAAAAATTGAAAAAAAATTTACAAAAAATTAACTTACATCGAAAAAAAAAAAACAATTGATAATCGTCCAAAATGGAAAATAATTGACAATCGTGTATGGAAAAAAGCAAAGAAACTAAAAAAATTGAAGAAAAATTAAAAAAAAAACTCACGTCGTCCAAGAAAGAAAATAATTGGCAATCGTGCATGGAAAAAAGCAACGAAAAAAACGAAGGAAAAAAAATACAAAAATTAACTTACAACAACGAACAAAAACAATTGATAATCGTCCAAGAAAGAAAACAATTGACGGTCGTGCATTCAATAAAGCAAAGAAATCAAAAAATTGAAATAAAATTAACAAAAAGTTAACTTACATCGAAGAAAAACAATCGGCAAACGTCAAAGAAGGAAAAGAATTGGCAATCGCACGTGGTAAAAAGCAGATCAACGAAAAAATTGAAGGAAATTGACATACAGTAACATACAATATGCATCAGAGAGAGACAACTGAGAATCGCCCTAGATGAAAAACAATTGATAATCGTTCATGAAGAAAAATATTTGTATGAAACAAGAGTTATCACTTTGACGAAGAAAAAAAAATTAGTAACTTGGGTTCTAACGAACGTAACTTCAACAACTGACAGATAAAGAGTTGCTCTAAATAACACTGTATGTTGTTTTTCACGGCCTACTAGGTTTTCTTATTCACAATAAATTCAGCTTTACCCTCGTATAACGTCAATTTAATTTATCAGATAAGCAACCCCTCCAGCTCCGGTTCTAAAATATTTTAAAATTATAGTCAAGAAAGTAAAACAGACAACTACCACTAAGTACATGAAACTATAATCTCAGCAAGATGTCTGTATTAAAAAAAAATATGTATAATTAAATTCGGTAAGTGACTTCAGACAGTAAAAACCATTTTAAAAATTGATTACTATGAACATCAGTTTCGTCCACGTTAAACAGCTGTTACGAATTAAAGCACCGCAGTAATTACTTAGAACGAGATAATTAATTAATAAAATGCTTCAAAGATCTAAAATATTTTTGCTCTATCTAAACTGAAACGAAATAACCGTTCTTCCAATAGCAGCGGCGATCATCTTCTCATTTTCATTAATAATAAACTCACACACTACGAAAATATTGATCCCAACATGGCTTGAATGATAAGATTGGGGTCTCCGAAACGACCAATAAAGCGTCCTCTGCCGACAATAACGATCATGGCAAATATAATGGGCCAAAAAACGAGGACCATTAACTCTCTTATGCTGAAAACCGTAAAGCGGCAGCGCCGATAAATCGGAGGGGGGCCTCTTAAATTCGATTAAAATTTTATAATTAAAAACAGCGAAGAATTTTTGTTATTAAAAAGAAACTGTTTCACGAATTATCTATTGTTTGAATCTGTCCGGGATAAAGGGAAATATCGTCATCGCAAAGCAGGAGCAGCCGAACGTTGACCCCTGATAATGATATTCAATTTTGGTTTGTTGTCATAAAACGATGCATTCACTTCAAGTTACATTTGCATGACTGCATGCATATTGAGTGGGTATAAAAAAATGTCCAAAGTAAATAGAATGTAAATTCAAAAAATTGCTCGATCAATTCATAACATCACGTATTTTGCGAAAATTCTCGAATAGAGAGAGAAGTTTTTAATAATATTTTTTTACTTATTTCAAAACGAAAAAAAAAAACAGATCTTATTTAATACAGTCGGCCTTAAATAGGAAAAAAGAGAACTGGAAAAGAAAAGAGAAGAAATTATAAGAAATTTTCACTAATGTACAGTTTGAGCGGAAAGAAATGAAAGTCTGGAAAGCGCAAGCGACCACCCGACTTCGCCCGACCGAGAGATAAACGCCGTAGCTCCGCCCGTTGAAATTTCTTCGAAATATCTACCTACCCTCAACTGCAGGCATTGCTAATATTACGATACGTAATTATTAAATGTAATTGGCCGACATCAATGAATTTCTTATTAGCAAGAAGTATTATGCATTCTAAATATTATTAATGAAAATATTTATCTTATTCATAATTAATCTTTAGGAAATTATTTGATGCTCTTTCAAAAAACGAAATAAAGGTATAATAAAATAGTTCATAGTTCATAGTTCGTTTTATTATTTGCAATTAAGATTACAAATTCGTCAGATTACCCAGATTACATTAAATCTGTAACATTTAAATAAACATATTACATTAAATACCTATTTGGTAAATAACATTTTTGGTAAAAATAAATACATATTTAACAAACAAGACAGTACGAAATATAATAGTTATTGCGGAACAAAATTATTAATCTAACTGACGCAGAAAGAAAAGACTTTTAATAAACAAATATTGTAATTACAAATTAAAACAGAAAACAATAATCCAATTATATTGAAGGCGTCCCGTGTCCATCGTCTATTGTTGGAATAAAACTCAAACAGAAAATAAAAATGCTAAATGTTCTTTTAATACGAAATCGGAATAATTAAATCCGATTTATAATTAAACGGAATGTGATTACAATTTAGTCCAATTTCATTTGAATCCCATTAAAGAACACGTGTTTCTTTATATTCTTAATATTCTGCTAATGTGAACTTCAGAGCTATATAAACTTCGATTGTTTAAACATTGATTATTTGCCTTTGTGCCTCACCAAGGAAAGTTGAACGAGCAGCAAGTGAGTTTTAGTCAGTTTTATTTTTTATTTTCTGTTCGAGTTGTATTGCAATAGTTTTTATTATTATTATTGTTTTTATTTAAACTTTGCTTAAGTTTTTGTTTTAATATTGTTAATTAATTACTTTTCTTTCAGCAAAGTATACTTTTCTGTTGTGGTCTTTTTTGTGATTTTTTTTTATTTTACCATTTATTTGTTTTTTGTTTTTAACAATTTTTTTTCTTCTTTCAGCAAATAATCATTTATTTTTCAGAATTTAAATACTTCTTTCAGTATGTTTAATTTTCTGTTTGGATTTTATTGTAATAGTTTTTAATATTTTCATCTTTTATTTAAGCTTTGATTTAATTTTTGTTTTAATATTGTTTTGAGCAAATTAATTTTTATTGGGGTTTAATTTTCATATTTTTTTATATATTTTGTTTAATTTTTATCAACTAAATATAGTAATTTTTATGTTAGCATTTTTAATTTTTATATTAGCATTGTTTCTTTTTTGTTTTAATATTTTTTTTTTCAGTAATTAATTACTTTTCTTTCAGCAAATTATAATTTTTGTTAAGGTCTTATTTTCATATTTTTTATGTAATTTTTATTTTAGAATTTATTTAATTTTCTTTCGCCATTTATATTTTTTGTTCTCAATTTTTTAAAGGTCTTGTCGTCTGTGATTAGTTCTCCTTGTAGGAATCACAACTTTTTTGTTAGCAAAATGGGAAGAAGAATGGGGCAACGAGAATCATCCATAGCTACAAGAGGATATATTTGCGGTTTAGCAGAAGCAGGAATGTCCATAAGAAACATATCTCAGCAAGTTGAATGTCAGAAAGTCAAATTCGAAGATGGATCAATAGAAGACAAGAAGACGCTTCCCTAAGAACAGCACCGAAATCAGGTCGTCCCAGAGTAACAACTAATAACGAAGACCAGGCAATAGTTGCCACTGTCGAAGCTAATCCGTTTACAACTTCAGTAAGGATCAGGGAACAACTAAATTTGCATTGCTCTTTTACGACAGTAAGGGAAAGGTTAAGGAGTGCAGGTATTCACAGCAGAAAACCAGCCAAGAAAATTTTGCTTTCACCCGAGAACGCTGCTGCAAGATTGCGTTTCTGTGAGGAAAATATGAATCGCAATTGGGAAAATGTGATATTTACAGACGAGAAAACATTTTCTACATCGCAGGATTCCCCAGTCGTGTTATGGAGAAGGAAAAATACACGGTATAATGTGGAAAACGTAAGACCAAATGCAACAAGTGGACGCATATCAGCTGGATATTGGGGTTGGATTTCGAGTGCAGGTCCCGGTGCATTAGTTCCCGTTTCACCCCCAAGGTTTACATCTGCAAGGTATATAGAAATTTTGGAAGAAGTGATGCTGCCATCAGTAAGATTAGTATATCCCGAGGACGAGGTGGAAATAATAACCATTGTGCAAGACAACAGCCCCATTCACAAAGCTGCCAATGTAACAGCCTGGTTTACAGATCGCAACGATATTGAGGTATTACCGTGGCCTGCAAGATCTCCAGACCTCAATCCAATAGAAAATATGTGGGGAGCGATGGTAAGGAATTGGGAGGATATCGCTGGACACGGTGTTCGTGAAAGAACCGTTGAACAACTAACGCAACATGTTTTCCGAGTTTGGGAAACATTTAGAGGCACAAATTTTTGTGAAAATTTGATAAATTCAATGCCAAACAGGTTAAGAGAATGTGTTGAAAGTAACGGGTATTACACAAAGTATTAACATGTTATCTTCGCTTTTTTCGTTCTTTCAGCAACTAATCATTTATTTTTCAGAAATTAATTACCTTTTCTTTTGGCATTTTTATTTTCTGTTTGAATTTTATTCTAAGAGTTTTTAATAATTTTTCTTTTTCAGCAACTAATCATTTATTTTTCAGAAATTAATTACTTTTTCTTTTGGCATTTTTATTTTCTGTTTGAATTTTATTCTAAGAGTTTTTAATAATTTTTTCTTTTTCAGCAACTAATCATTTATTTTTCAGAAATTAATTACTTTTTCTTTTGGCATTTTTATTTTCTGTTTGAATTTTATTCTAAGAGTTTTTAATAATTTTTTCTTTTTCAGCAACTAATCATTTATTTTTCAGAAATTAATTACTTTTTCTTTTAGCATTTTTATTTTCTGTTTGAATTTTATTCTAAGAGTTTTTAATAATTTTTCTTTTTCAGCAACTAATCATTTATTTTTCAGAAATTAATTACTTTTTCTTTTGGCATTTTTATTTTCTGTTTGAATTTTATTCTAAGAGTTTTTAATAATTTTTTCCTTTTCAGCAACTAATCATTTATTTCAGCTTTTTGTTTCGTATATTTTAGGTTTTCGGTTGACCACGTCGTTGTGTAATGGTTGATCCATCACGCGCTCAACCGAAGGCCAACAATAGACGATGGACACGGGACGCCTTCAATATAATTGGATTATTGTTTTCTGTTTTAATTTGTAATTACAATATTTGTTTATTAAAAGTCTTTTCTTCCTGCGTCAGTTAGATTAATAATTTTGTTCCGCAATAACTATTATATTTCGTACTGTCTTGTTTGTTAAATATGTATTTATTTTTACCAAAAATGTTATTTACCAAATAGGTATTTAATATAATATGTTTATTTAAATGTTATAGATTTAATGTAATCTGGGTAATCTGACGAATTTGTAATCTTAATTGCAAATAATAAAACGAACTATGAACTATGAACTATTTTATTATACCTTTATTTCGTTTTTTGAAAGAGCATCAAATAATTTCCTAAAGATTAATTATGAATAAGATAAATATTTTCATTAATAATATTTAGAATGCATAATACTTCTTGCTAATAAGAAGTTCATTGATGTTGGCCAATTACATTTAATAATTACGTATCGTAATATTAGCAATGTCTGCAGTTGAGGGTAGGTAGATATTTCTAAGAAATTTCAACGGGCGGAGCTACGGCGTTTATCTCTCGGTCGTGCGAAGTCGGTTGGCCGCTTACCCTTTCCAGAGTTTCATTACTTTGCGCTGGGATAGTACGTCACGGAAATTATTTTTATAAAACCAAATGTATTTAACTTAAATTTATAAAGCACCCAATTTATATTATTTTGTAAAAACTGTAAATTAACAGAAACTCCATAAAATTTAACGGCAGCAGAATCTCCCGTTTTTGTTGTTAATTAAACATCCTTAAACCGCGACCACTGATGTTGCTGTCACTAAAACTTTTATTATAAGTATTAAAATGACATTTGAGAAAAAAACCGGCAATCTGCAAATTACAATAAACAAACAGAAAAGACCGTTATCCAATCACTTCCATATTAAAATAAATCCATTAACGGTGGTTGCAATTACGTGGACACGCTTTTTCTCTTCGGCTTCAGAAACAAAAACCGAGGAAAACAGAATATTACGACGACGACATTTTTCTCTTATATTACGCAAGAAATGTTTATTAATTATGATACAATACTACGGATAGTTAATGCTTCCGCATTGCTTAATTTGAATGTAATTATGTGTATCAACGCCGATCTAATTAAAATGTGTTCCTACTCATTGCTTTAATGCCTGATTTTTTTAATGAGATTGTTGTAATCTGGATAATGATTTCCTTTGGGAACAAATAATAAAGCAGTTAAGAGTAGAGGAAATCGCCTGATTTAATATTGCAACCGCGATATGTTGAAAGTAAGAACAATAATCGAAAACTGAGGTCACGAATTTATAATTTACATGCGAACCGAACGAGAACAAGTAGAAAACGGATAACTTTGGACCGTGAAGATCGAAATTTAATTCGAGAGTCACTTAAAAATCGAAAGAAAACTTCCTCCGAGCTCGCTGCCAGTTTATCCGAGGAAATCGGGAGACCGATCAGTGCCAGAACGACCAGAAGAAGACTTAATGAAGCTGGCTTGAAAGGCTGTAAAGCAAGAAAGAAGCCTTGGCTTTCAGAAAAAAATAAAAAGTCTCGTTTGGAAAGGGGTATAAAGTATCAACACTTTACAGAGAATGATTGGGCAAATGTTGTGTGGGCCGACGAATCAAATTTTGAGGTAATATTTGCTTTATATCACTTGTAATTTTGAATTCGTTTGCATCTTCTACACTTCGCCAGTAAAAAGTTATATGGTGTGTTTAAATCTACGTTTTTTTAATTAATTGTAAGGTATTTGGAAGTCCTGGTGTAACTTACATGAGGCGGAGAATCACTGAAGAATACCTTCCGGAATGTGGGTACCAACAGTGAAACATGTCGGAGGCAGTGTAATGATCTGGGGTTGTATGACAGCCGACAGTGTAGGCGAAATGTTTGTTTGTGAACATCGAATGAACTCCCACACTTACATAAACGTATTTGAAACGACATTGCGGCAATCATTTTCCAAGATGTTTGGTGATACAAATATGGAAGAAATGCTGTATCAACTAGATAATCCTGCCACAAATCTGCAGTTACCATGAAGTGGTTTCAAGAAAACAATATTAACCTCCTGGATTGGCCTGCACAATCCCCAGACCTAAATCCCATAGAACATTTGTGGGGGATTCTAAAGCGTAACATTAGAAAGCATCCAATTACATATAAAGCAATTGCTTTAAAAAAACGTGTTATTGAAAGAATGGAATAATATTATCGCAGAGGAATGTCATAAACTTATAAGTACTCTGCCGAAAAGAATAGCTGCAGTGATTAAGGCTAGAGGTGGCTCAACAAAATACTAATTACTTTAATAAATTGTTATTATTTTGTACCTAAGATCCCACTCCAACAGATTTTCATGATATAGTTAATGTAAGGTGCCTAATACTTTTGGCCGAGGCTGTATTCTATTCCTGATTGTATTGCAGAATTTCAGGAAGTTTCCAGAAACTGTATTTCTATACCACAAATTTGTTAATCAACTTCAGTACTCTGTGGAACTACTCAAATAAACTGGCAGTGTGAGTGGAAGACAGGTATCAGGTAGGCCTAAAGTAAGAACTGATGAGGTAGTTGAAAATGTGAGACAAATTATGACTAATGCCCCTCGCACTTCCATGTGTCACCTGTCACAACAAGATCAGGATCTGCAGAACTATTCTAAAAACTTCCTTAAATAAAGAACTTAATATCAAATTAAACTGAATCAAACAGTTAACTTTTTAATTTAAATAAAATGTTTCCCCTATTGATAAAATCCTTATTATTAAACCAAGCTGACTTCATGTTGAAAGAGCAATAATTTTTTTCAAGAAAGGACTTTAATTTTATTATCGGAAATTTCGAATTGTTTTTTAATAATCCACCAGAGGATCGTCGTTTTTCTTTTGTTTTTCGTTCAATGACTTTTTTCATGGTTTCTTCTTTTTTGCTTTCTTGTTAGCTTTGTAACATCCGACGCATTTTGTTTTCGCTAGTCGCGTCTCGTTTTTTCTTTTTGTTTTTCGTTCAGTGACCTTTTCATAGTTTCTTCTTTTTTGCTTTCTTGTTAGCTTTGTAACATCTGACGTATTTTATCTTTCGCTTGTCTTTTTTTATCGTATTTTAATTTTTTTCTCTGTGTACTCTTTTTCATCATATTTTGATGTTCTTACTTTGTGTACTCTTTAATTCTATTATCGGAAATTTCAAATTATTTTTTAATAATCCACCGGAGGATCGTCGTTTTTTTTTGTTTTTCGTTCGTTGACTTTTTCCATGGTTTCTTCTTTTTGCTTTCTTGTTAACTTTGTAACATCCGATGTATTTTGTTTCTCGCTAGTCATCGCCTTGTTTTTTTCTTTTGTTTTTCGTTCTTTGGCCTTTTCCATGGTTTCTTTTTTTTTGTTTTCTTGTTGTCTTTGTAACATCTGATGTATTTTATCTTTCGCTTGCTTTTTTAACGTATTTTATTTTTTTTTCTACATGTACTCTTCAGTCCATTATCGTAGAATTAATTTTATTTATTTTATCAATTTTATTTTTTTAACAGTCCATTGTAGAGTCGTCTTTTTTTTTGTCTTTTCAATGACCATTTTCGTATTTCTTCTTTTACTTTATTCTTGTCAGCCTCGTATCATCTGACGTATTTTGTTTTTTGCTTATCTTTGTTATCATATTTTGATGTTCTTATTTTGTGTACTCTTTAATCCTGTTATCGGAAATTTTAAATTCTTTTTTAATAAATGAAAAACGGAGTATTTTAGTCAAAGTTTCATCTACACAGCAAAAATGGTTTCTTCTTTTTGCTTTTTTGTCGGCTTTGTCACATCCGACGTATTTTGTTTCCCGCCAGTCATCGTTTTGTTTGTTTTCTTTCGTTTTTCGTTCATTGACTATTCATAGTTTTTTCTTTTTTAATAATCCACCGAAGGATCGTCGTTTTTCTTTTATTTTTCGTTCATTGACATTCATAGTTTCTTTTTCTTTTTTGTTGGCTTTGTCACATCTTACGTATTTTGTTTCTCGCTAGTCATCGTCTAGTTTTTTTCTGTTGACAGCCGTGCATGAATTGCTTCCAGTAGATTTAGAACCAAGACGAAGATACTGTCATTGGTTTTTAAACAATATTGACAATGACGATTTGTTGGACAAAACTTTCTTTTCGATGAGGCCTTGTTCCATTTAACACGAGACATTAATTCGCAAAATATGAGGATCTGGAGTATAGAAAACCCTAATATTTTCATTGAAGCCCCACTCCATCCACAAAAAATTGGTGTTTGGATAGGTTTAAGTCGAAGAAGATCGATAGGTACAATATTTTTTAATGGCACACTTAGATATCAGGAAGAGATTTGCATCCAATTAGTAATCAACTGCATGCTGATGAGTTGCAATTTGGATACCTCCAGCAGGATGGTGCAACGGCCCATGCTGCTGGAGTATTTAAATTTCTTTCAAGAGTTTTTTGGAGATCGGATAATTAGCAGAAATATAGCAAACCTATGGCCTCCGCGATCTTGCGATCTAATTCCTTTAGATTTCTTTGTTTGGCCCTTCTTGAAAAATTCCATTTTTAAAACGCCCGCTAATGATTTACATTGAAAAGTGTGATGAAATAAACAATTCTCCCCACATTTTGCAAAATGTTATTAATGGATGTCGCAGAAGAATTAGAAAATCCCTCGAAGAAGACGGAGGCCATTTTGAACATCTGTTGTGAATTCACGTTCAACGTCATTTTCAATGTTTTATTTTGTTTGGTTTCAAATACGTAATAAATCGCAATTATTAGTTATGATTTTCTGTTGACGTTATATCAAGGTTAAATGTCAATTTGGGCGATTACTGATGAAGTAAGGAACATACGTGAACAAGCGAAAAAATGAGAGCAACACACCAGATAGGAAAACTTTTTGTACACATGTTAAAAGCACTGAGGCTGAGATAAAATATTTAAAAACCTAGTTATACCATAAGTAACAAAATAGAAAAATATATTATTTAAATAATTTCCTTCTAATTAGGCCTTTTGAACGTAAGAGCAGTTCCTACAAAAACAGAGAATAGATCGAAGGACAAAGAAAACAACGAAGAATTAAAATCATAAAGAGAAAATCTTTAATAGAATTAATATTTTATGCAAGTGATCAAAGCGAGGATAAGGTATAAGGATAATCATCTGAAAATCCTATTTTATTGAGTCCCAGTTTAATCAATAGCGAAAGGGGTTATAATCCCTTTAATTACTTCGTTTCGCAAGGGGTCGCCCAAAATAATTTTGAATCCTTATTTCTAATTGAAATATAATTTCACACTTGAGAGGTTGCTTCTTTATCCATAGAGAATTTGTTAGAGGCTATAAAAATTCCTTGCAAACGTAACATTAAATAATGCATTACCGAAATAACTGCAACGGTAATAAAATACATAAATGCATTAGGCGTCAGCTGACTTCGTTAGTATTGCAATGATACAAGTTAAATGTTGTAAATTAAGGTTAAGTGCCGTCTAAAAAGTTATTAATAGCGTTCAGGACTTGACCGGTTGGTTCTCCGGGTGCGAATTAGAACGCCCAAAGGTCAATAAAATGAGTGGACATTCGGGGCCGTTACGCAAAAGTAAAAAACTATAAAATTGTCAATTTGTGCGGAGTACCGGTTTCTGCTTTTAGCTGCATTTCCTGCTCCGCCGGAGTTGCACGCCTAAGTGCTCGGTTTCGATGGCTAATTGATTTCTTTTAGCATTCGACGCCTGGAGCCTTAATCGCTAATGTTTATTGCAACGCTGGAATATACCTACAGCAGACATTGTAATGAAATGCATTAGGAGATTGTTGTTCTTTTGCGTTCATCTTTAAAATGTAATGATGATTACAGGCTGAAGATTGTGGGTAATTTGTTCAGATTTATTTCCTTTACTTGTTCAAAAATTCCACTAAACTTATTTTATTATATAACAACATTTGTAGCGGCCAGTTTGTAATTCTTAAGCATGATTGCTTCATAATTCTAAAAAGTGAAAAAAAAATGCTTAGAATATCTAAATAAAATAGAACTTGCATCGTTGCTATACGTATTTACTTCATTCTATGAAACATTGTGTAAACAAGGCTGGGAATCGTATTCAAATAATTCGAATCGTCGAATATTCGAATCACGGTGTTTCGGCACCGCATTCGGGTACGGAAAGTGAACGTAAGAGTCAGTGTGCGAGAGAGAAAGCACAAAGCGTGGCGAGATTTTAATTAAAAGCGAGAGAGACAGCATAAAACTGACTGAGAATTCAAGTACTCGCATTGTCTTGCACTCGAACGCCACCGATCTTAGCGCGTAGCCGGGTTCGTCGGAATACCTGTCTTATTATCTATCGTTATTCGAATATTCGAATATTATCGCAATATTCGAATATGCATTAGAAATGGTTCGAATTCGAACACTCGAAAGACATTCGAACCTTTGGCAAATATTGGCGTTACATTCTGTTTGAGCCTTTATAATGTACTTAACCATTTCTGTCGTGTCTCCGGCTTTTTTCAAGTTCCAACGAAACAATCAGTATGTAAATTATTAAAATTTACTTTACACGCGCTTCATAAATGTAACAGAAGGTGAGATTTCAAAACAAACCATCATGCACATGTATAATCGTGAATGGGTCACAGTCAAACGAGCACGAATAGTATGGCCTAGATTTGAAACGCATTTGGTAATAGGCACACAGACTCCTACTAAATTATGATTAGGGTACGTAACTGATGATTATGTCTATTAAGCATGACACATATGACGATGACACGAGTGTCTCTACTACGCTTCAAAGTAATTAGTGTAATTTTACACGAGCATTAACCGTTGTGTACGTTAAGTGGACACTTGAATAACAATTTTAAAATGCATGTTTGATGCAATTAGATAATTGTGAGGTACACACTCTGCCACTTTGTATGTATTACAAACTGAGAATGACATGCGTAGTATATCTAAAACGTACAAAATTGTATTACATACAAGATTTTTTTAAAAAAGCTTAACAAACGATGTGTTTTTATTACAAATATCTACGTGAACCAAAAAACTAAGAATATTCTCTTTACAAAAACAGGACTGATGAAAAATCGTATCCAAATTCATTAATTATATGTATAAGCTATACTTAACTATTTTATTTTTTGACCAGAGTATAAGTTCAGAAAATTTTGGGTTATATCGCGTATTTAAAACACGACATTTGTCGTTTATGACAAGCAAACATGAGCAATATTATTGATTTGATTTTAATGAATGTTGGTCTGAGTTTACAAAAAACAAAATGTCCGCTTTTCCTTTCAAGGATATGTTGTTGTCCCCGTCACGAAATCGAAGTTGCCAGAAATTACGAGCCGGTTCATTTTTAATCATTTAATCAATACCTCTTCCGCGTTTAACAGGGCAACTTTTTCATTAATACTCGATTCGTACGCCAACAAAAGGGTTGTACGTGAAAAGGTTAATGTATAAGGCGGTGAAGGACGATCAAAGCGGAATATGTTAACAATAAAAAATTATTTATGTGTTCACTTCCTGGTTTATACTTTTTTTTTGAACAAAAGGTTCTAAGTAATTTCTTTTTTTTTACACATATAATCACAACTAAAATATTCGTGAGGGCGACTTTCTGATGATTCAAAGTTAGACTCAATATGAATAAAACAAAGTATTCACAAATTATTTTAAAAAGGAGTAAGCAAAACATTGTAATGGTCTCCAACGTGATAGATTTGTTACAATTGTAATAAAACTGGCAACGTCGAGTGCAACTTTGACCTGGATCCGACGTTCACCAAAGAAGAATAAAACCATGAAAGAGCAAGGTTACTGAAATAAGATTTATTCGAGTACAGTTTAAAATGGAAAAGTAAATGTAAAGTGTGTATTAACTGTTAAGAGAATGGTTTCTGTGCTGCTAACAAAAGCTGACGCCCACGTTGATTTTAATTTAATGGCAAACAAAGAGCTGCAACAATTTTAATTTAATTAAAAAAATAGGAGTAATATAATATAACGTGTAGATAAATATGTTAATCATTTTTATTAAAAAAATATGTGATTATAGAATCAAAAATAATTGATTCCTTCCCTCAAAAAAAGCTGAAAATTGAAGATGCAATTTTAATTAATTTATTTAATAAGTTGATAAACCTGTCATTAATATCTGTGTTTAATTTTTTTTTTTTTTAATACACAAAATTCTGTTTCCATTTATGAATTCTCCTGGCACACCCCCAAAATATTGCGTCATATTATATCGGAACGATTAAACGACATTATTTGGAACATTAAACAAGAGTAAGATTGCATCATCATTCCTGTAATGACGATGGCGAGGCACATCACGACAAAAGAATGCGAGTGAAACAAAAGGACGACATGCTCTTGGGGCACAAGGTGCTCTATGAGATCGTTAACTCCTTTCGTACGTGCGTCAAACAGAATCTCATCACATCCACCGAGAGGAAGGCGGAGGACGACATCATCAGACATGAGAAAATATTTCAATAAAAAGCCGGAAAATATTCTGCTTCCTTATTTATTCCACTGATAAAATGAACCAAATTATATCCAGTAAAACTATTATTTAATATAACTTGTTTTTTTAAATAAGAGGAGTAACAGTTTACTACTGTTGTATGCAGATTGAAGCTACTGCTAATACCAATCCCTTTAGAGTTCCAATACAAAGCAAGATCAGAAAGAAATTCATTTGGCTTGCTTCAGGAAATGATCAAGAAGAATGTTTCAATCCAAAAACCGAATACTGAATAATAAATAAAATAATTACGAGTTCTGAACGGAAAAAAATTAAATTATTTTTCTTAGTTAAAAACAACCCAGAAAGTGAAATAGTAATAAATGAAACTCTTAAAAATAAAACTAGTTTTCGAATAATTTCTCTTTTTTTTCCTAAAGTCTTTACAAATTGGGAAACTAGAAATTCATCACACAACTAAATAGTTAAGACATTTCAAACATGTCATTTCTGAGTCAAGAAACTTCGTTTCACAAGTTTCCTTCCAGGTTAAGTCTGAATTCGGAAGGCAATACAAATTAGCTAGCTTATTTTGCTAACAGATTGAAAAAATGCTATTAGGCTGACTTGCACTGACGTCATTGTTAACTAATCCTAGATTAAACATAGGACTTCATTCAGTTTAATTCGAGATTAACTTTAATCGATGTCGATGCAACTCAATGATAATGTTACTGCCAACTCAAACAATTACTCTTGACCACTTGACTATACGCTAAAAATCTGCTTTCTGAGTTGTTTATGTTAGTAATTACATTCTTTCTGATTTTTTACTTTATTTTAATTTATATTTAGGTTACAAACTGCTTTGAAACTATAAACATTAATATTAATATTAATGTTTATAGTCCTACCACTTCGTGTAACATAGAGTCTTACCACAAGGTTTTAGTAGCGTTGTTATTTAAATTGTAATTAAAAACTCTTAAAAAATCAAGTTTTCATGCCAGAGGAGGCCCAATAAGACTGAAATACATGTATAAACTCTTTCCTAACACTTTCTATATTGCCAGTTACACAGTTTTAATTAATTTTAAAAATTCTTAGTATTTATAGTCGAGGAGAAATTATAGTCCACGACTATAATTATAATGGGTATTATTACCTCGGATAATTGCAAAACCTGCTCGACACGCTCGTTCGTGTTGCAAGGATCCTAAGTAATAATAGCATTAATTATAGGATCGTGCATAATATACTATTACGCACTGCTTTTTAAAAAGTGACACTTTACAAACTAAAATTAATCTTTAAAGTATCTACTTTAGACACAGTTGTAAAAAATAAACAAATAAACTTGATTAAAAATTTTCAGTTGGGGAGTAAATTATTAAAACGATGGAAGCTAAAAGAATCCCCATTAGGGAAGAAAGAAAGAGCCAAACGCGTTTTTATTATTCATCAATTGTACAGATTGATTCAAAATTGTCTTGCGAATTTCAGAGTGAATAGAACGTCAAGAAATAAGGCTCCCTTCTTATAATTAATTTTTTCCAAAAGTGAAAAACAATTATAATCACCTGAGAGAAGGGTGAAACGTATTGTTTCTTCTGGATACTTTAAGTTATCACACTAATCTTTGAAACTCAGGTATAAGGCACCTAACTGGGTATTTATATGCATTTTTCAGATCCTCCCTTCTTTTTAAAGGATAATTCGAGAGAGCCTTTTTATGCGTCAAATCATCTAATTTACTAATTTTTGATGAAATCTTTGAAATTAGGGCTAAAATACTGAAAAATCAACTCCTTAAACTACCCTACCCTACCCTACCCTAATCTTTTTGCAGAAAAACAGGCAATTATTCACGAATTTTGAAAATAAGAATATTAACAAATATAATACACGGCACATCGACTGCTTTTTATATCCTCCACATATCTTAACAAAATTCGAGAATAGTGCCCTCTATAGCTGTATGAAGCTATACAATAAACTGCCCAGAAATATTAGAACTATAAAATATCCTACGGAATTTAAACGAAACGTTTTCAACCTGTTAATAAATATTGAGCCTTATATGATATCGGATTATTACAATGCTTAAAAATTCTTTTGCTATTTCTGTACTGCTGAACACTGAACTGACGTTTCCAAACCTGTACTTTAGTCTAAGTTTAATTATTGTACAGTTTGTTTAGAAATATAATAAACTTTACTTTACTTTACTTTTCTATAAAAGGTAGGAGCGAGGATCTAATAAATACGAGGCAAATGCGTATTTAGATGCCTTCTATCTGAGTTTAAAATATTAATTCGAAAACTTAAAAGGACCCAAAAGATTTTACGAAAAAAAAAATATTTTTCAACTCTCTCGCAGGGTTTACTAGTAACTCCCTCGTTATTCCCTTTTTATATAAAAAAAAGGTGAATTTATTTCTTGATATTCTATTTACTTTAAGTATGCAGTACTGGCCAAAAGTATGGAAACTTTCATAGGACACAAGTTAAGAAATGTTTAATAATAAATAATATAAAAAGCTTAATGAAATTAAATTAATCTTAGTTGTAATATTTATTCTCAACAAAAATTAATTTAAAAAAACTTTAAAAAAACCTTACTTGCTATAGTTATATGAAATATAATGATTATCCGGTGGACAAAAGTATGGAAACCCGAGTTTTACATATTAAACATATCGCCCCTAGCCATGGAAAACAAGACCTACAAGTGTCATTTAATTTATTGAATGTCGCTGTCAGTGGAAGCTTCATTGTAATCTTTTCAATTTTGTGTTTAAAATGCCTAAAGTTAAGTATTATTCGTTAGATTTAAAAAATAAAATAATCCAGCTGTATAAAAAAGGGAAGCGACAGTCGAAACAATTGTCTATCCTTAAAGGAACAGTTTCGAAGATAATTAGAAATTTTAAGGAGAGAAATAGTGTGGAATGCGGAGTTAAAACTGGAAGACCACGTAAGACAACACTTAGAATCGATAGAAAAATCAAGAATATGTCTGTACAAGATCCTCAAAAAAACAGCGAGAGAAATCAAAAACGAAATAACAGATATGGCTGAGGTGTCATGCAGAACTGTACGGCGTCGTCTGAATCAATTAAATTTATTTGGTAGATCTCCTGCTAAAAAAACCGCTAATATCAAAACGTAACAAAAGAGTCAGAATCCAGTTTGCACGTAATCATATTAACTGGTCACCAGAAAAGTGGAATACAGTTTTATGGAGCGATGAAAGCAAAATTTGTCTATTTAACTCTGAAGGCAAACGTTATGTAAGGCGACCAAAGTGCGAAAGATTCAATCCCAAATATCAAGTTCCTACTGTAAAATTTGGTGGAGGCAATGTAATGGTGTGGGGATGTTTCTCGCGTTCTGGTCCTGGTCCAATAGTAAGAATAGAGGGTATTATGGATCGTTACATATTAACAAATTATATGCTGCCATATGCGGAAGAAGAAATGCCATTGCGATGGATATTTCAATAAGACAACGATCCCAAACATTCTTCAAGGTTGGTAAAGGATTGGTTTATGGAGAATCATATCGAATTGCTGGAATGGCCGTCTCAACCACCAATTGAGCACCTTTGGCATTATATTGAATTGAAAATTAAAACAATCAATTTTTCAAATAAGAAGGATCTATGGCAAGCTCTTGAGCGTGAATGGCAAAGAATTCCGGTGGATTTTTGTTCTAAGTTAGTCGATTCCATGACAAACCGATGCAGTACTGTATTACAGTCAAAAGGATTTCCTACAAAATATTAACTAGCTGATGTTTCTCAATCATACAAATTAAGTTTCCATGGCTTCCATACTTTTGTCCGCAAATAATATTATTATTTCTTATAGTTATTTCAAGTGTTGATTTTCTTAACGTATTTTTGTTTATGATAAATATTGTTAATACGATTTAATTAATTATAATTTTTTTTTGTAAATGTTCATAGTTGAATAGATTTAATAAACATTTTATTAAAGTTTCCATACTTTTGGCCAGTACTGTATGTACTGGGAGACAATTTTGAATCACCATGTATATGCCATTTAGCAAATTGTTTTCTTCCTTTTAATGACTTTAAAGAGTTTGGATTCGGCTTTTAGTGAACAAGGTATTTCTTTTATTGAAAATAAAAAACACAGTTGATATTTTCTAGGATTTTATTTTAAATATGCTCAGAGTAATTCCATTCAGCAATGATACACTTGACCATCTTTCTTTCTATTGGTGCGTAAGTTGTTTTATTGTCTTCTTCAATTAATTTTTTAACAACAGCAATGTTTTTGTCGGTAACAGGCGTAGGAGGATGCCCTGCTCCTTTTTGATGCTGAACAGGATTCCTTTCGCGTTCAAATTCCTTACACCATCGGTAGGGCTTGTTCACCAAAAGCCGAATCCAAACTCTTTTTGCACCCATAAGCGCTTAAACCTTTTTTAAAATCATAATAAATCAATTCGAAAATGCTCTCTGGTTAATTCCATTTTTTTACTTGTAATATCACCTTAAGAAATTAGTAACTTGGGTTCTAACGAACGTAACTTCAAATGACAGATAAAGAGTTGCTCTAAATAAAACTGTATGTTTTGTTTTTCATGGCCTACTAGATCTTCTTATTCTCAATAAATTCAGCTTTACCCTCGTATCCGTAGATACGTATTTCGACAGATACACTCCATCTTCAGTACACACACACACTTACAAGTTAAAGGCACTTACTTCATGAAGTCTTGGATTGGTATAAATATTATAACATGTCGTATTTCTCGTAGTTTTCGTACATGTTTAATTATCTCCATAAACCTACTTTATAGAGATACTAAAATTTAAGAGAAACGCAAATACTGTAAGAGACTGTGTCAAATTTTGACAGAAAGTTACAAAAACTTAAATTGTTTAGTTATCGTCATCCATAGCCTACTTCAATGCTGTAAAAATAATTAAATTTTTAATTAAAACTTTGAAGCTCTGTATCTCAAAGACAGTTTGAATAAAATATCAAGTGTATTATATTTATTTGAATGGAATTTTATGCTCTTTTCAAAAACTTTAAAATATATAGGGTGTTCCATATAAAAAATCAAAGTTCTTGCTTATATCTCAAATGGTGATCACTCTAGAAAAAAATAACTTAAAGCAATGAATTCTGCATTAAAAAGTGTCTTAAGGAAGTTTTTACAGAAATCAAGAATTTTCATAAACAAAAAAGTTATAAAGGCTTTTAGAAATTGTAGAATTTTGAGAAAACACCCTGTAGCTCCTAAACGGTACAAAATATCAAAATGCGGTCTTCACCATTAATTTTGTCTTAAAAAACGAGCTCCAGGAGCCGAGGTCAGTTTTTGTCTAACTCTTCTAAAAATAGTTGTTACCTATTAAATGTGTCCACCCTGTACATATTGTTAGGTAGTATTCTGGCTACATGATGCTTCGTTCAATTATACCTAATTGTGTTTATTGTAACTTTGTGACCAATCTACGATGGCAAAATGCGTTTGCTATAATAATTACAAAAAAAAAAGTTGTTCGTAGGGCCCCCACAATCGCCTCTTGGATTTGCTGCACCCTCGATTGAGACAAAACAAAAAAAGTTCGCTGGGACAAAATTTTTAAAAATAATGACGTATTTAATCAAGGTCTTTCAGCGCATGTAACCGAAGCAGAAGAAAAAAGTGTCCCTCATTAATTCGCCAAGCAAACAAAAACCTGGATGTGGACAAAAACACAAAAAAAAAGTATTCGAAGCCCCTGGCTCTTTGTTTGCAGAAAGGATTTTAATTAAACGCACTCACCTTCTGAATTTAGCGGGGTAATGGTTGTAGAAGTTGGAGCCAGTGCAGTAAAAAGGGGGCAGAAGCCCCATCCAACGCAGGCAGCCCTAGGTCACTCGCTAGCACACCTACCAACAAAATACACATTTTTAATCCAAATACAACGAACCGCGACGCCAGGGAAAGAACATAACGGTGATTAACGCACTCAGACGTAAATACAATCCCACACAGTCTTCAGTTTTTCTTTATTATTTAATTTATTTGTCCAGAACAATAAAATTGCTATTTCTAAAATGTGCACATGTCAGTGACTTAGCGGACTGAATTAAGCGAACTCATCGGAAATAATTAGCTTCGCTTTCTGATGAGGTTACTTCTAAATCGGACTCTGGCATCAGCTGGTCTTTAACTGGACAATATGACCACCCGTACTGTACTATGACCGCAGGCAGCAACATCGTGTAAATTACAAGACCTTCAACTTACCTTTTTAAAAAAGGTCGATCTTACTTCGTTCTTGGGACCTTTAGTGAAGCATCGCCTTGAAATCAACCACGTATTTTTACAGCTAATTACAAAAATACGATTTTGAATTAATTTTGTACACAACACTAGCGAAACGGACTTCGACGGTGGTAAACTGCTTAATTATTAAGGAATCTCTGGTTTCATAAGGTTTTGCGGTATCACAAATTTGTTATCACTTACTTATGCGCGCGCTAAACGGTCTGTTCATGATTTTCGTAGCTTTTGTGTCATTTTAGCTTGTAATAAACAGAATTATTGTCAAAAGTATGAACGTGATATATTGACTAAAACGCGACACTAGCGCCGCCGTCGTCCCTCCTAAATACTATCGCGCCAGTAGTTGCACAACTGATTTCAAGAGAGCATTGCTGGATATTATTTTTCAATCGAGAAAGAAATTCCAGGTAAATACTTAACACATAGGTAATTCAATTCGTTATTACTAATAACAAAAACATTTTAAGGTTTACTCTTGCGTTAAACACATATTACATTCATGAAACTACAGAAAACAGCAGGCGATTGGCAGCACTGCATAAACAACGCGAGGCGCGAGAATTCAAATCATGGACGGTATCCTCGACAAAACCGTAATTGAAGATTCGGCGAACGTGAGGGCGTTAGAACAATTAAAATACGACTTAACGAGTGCAAATTCCGATTCTGATGTAGGAGACGATGATGAAGACTCCCGTGAAGCAGCCTTAGCAATCGAAGAAAACATTTTGAAGTACGATGAATCTCATATAAAACACGATGTAAAAATTGAACCCACATCGACGGAAATTATTCTGCCACAAGTCTCTCAGAATGTCATAACCAAAGAGAAGAAGAAGGAAGTGAAAAGCAAGAAAGAAATAGAGGAGGAGGAAAGAGAGAAAATGCAGTAGGTTTTATTAAGTGCGTCTTTCCTTGTGAGTTCTAGTTCTTCCGTGGTTTTCAGAGTGCTGGTTTCAAATTTCACAGAAGACCAATTGGATCGATATGAGATGTACAGGCGAGCTGCTTTTCCCAAGGCTGCTATCAAGAGATTGATGCAGACAATAACCGGCTGTTCTGTCTCTCAGAATGTCGTTATTGCTATGGCTGGAATCGCAAAGGTTTTCGTTGGGGAAGTTGTTGAAGAAGGTACTGAATCTTTGAAAAATAAATAAATCCTCCAAGAAGAGGACAGGATTTCAGGAGGCGACACTTCTCCTGGTGAACGTAGTTTTCAAAATCTCTTAGATTTAATCGCTTGAGTTTTCTTATTTATTTTAATATTAAGCATCACCTCCTGAAGACCTACACTTATGAAACACCTATATACTAAGTAGCTAACGTCACAAGTCGTTTTGTTTTATTTATTTATTTTTTTAATTTATGTCACGACCTACTAGATTTCGAAGACAGATCTCTTATTGGACCTGGGGCCCGGTTCTCGAATCGTGTGAAAATGACGCAATTTTCGAACCATTTGTAGAATTTTGTACGAGAGTCTTCGTCATTTTCGCATGGTTCGAAAATCAGGGCTCTGAGCAACATTTTATTTAATGCAAATTTTCACCAATATTGGCGTTAGTTGTCTAAACAAGAAGCACCACGAATAATGAAAGAAAGAATCAGTGAGTTAAGTGAACGGTTAAACTGCACAAAATCGCTATGGTCTGAACAATAAACCACCTGACCAATCAGTAATTGGGAAATTGCTCATGTGATTTAGTCTGATCAGTTTGGCAGTTTACTTATCATAGCCAAAAATAGAGTAAGAAATAATGCTGGTGCTTGATACTTGATATAAATCGCGCCAATTTGACTATTTGACCTTAATTGAAAATGGTGTGCTGAATAGAATCCGCTTCCGATTTTTTGGGTAAATGGTGCCCCCATAAAACTTCAAATCAAAAAAAGAAGAAAGATCTATAACGGAGGCCATCAGGAAAAAAAGTGCAGCGAAAAGCAAGCTATACGCGTCCTGGCAAGTGCAATGGAATAACTACTCTTGGCTGGGCGAGAAACGTGAAAAAATGGGCGAAGAGAAAGTGGGGAAATGTAGATTATTATATTACCCAGGCACTGACCGGCCACGGGATGTTTGGGAAATATCTCAAGGAAATCAGAAAGACTAACACTGTAAGATGCCCAAACTGCGACGCAGAGGAAGACTCTGCGAAGCACACAATATCCACATGTCCGAGATGGTACGGCCAAAGAATCCGAATGTAGCTGCAAACAGGCTCCAGCTAAACAAAGGAAATACCGCCGAAGAGAATGATAAAGAGCGAAACGCAATGGAACGCAATAATCGAGATTTTAAGAGAAATCATAAAAACCAAATGTGAGGGTGAATCGAAAACCGAAAGAGGGGAACGAGCAGTAGAACTGTAAATATGAGAGAGAGAGAGAAAAACAGGAAAGAAAAGAAAGGAAAGGAGAGAAGGGGAGTAAGAGGACAGGAGTGAAGAAAGAGGGCAGGAAAGAAGGGGACAGAAATGGGAGAAGAGGATGGGAAAGAAACGGAAGAAGAGGACAGAAATAAGAGGATGGGAAAGAAGAGAATAGGATAAGAGGATATGTATTGGAGAGAAGAGAGTACATGCGCCGAGCTATCAAACAGTGACATATATATATATACTGGAGCGCGTTCATAACTACACTCTAGAGTTACCCTCAGTCTCTCTCGTATAAAAGAGTTTATAATTCTTAGGTGAAATGGAAAATATATAAACAAATTAATTTAGTATTACAGTGTCAATTTCTATACAACAGGCCGACATCTGTTACTCTTCCTAGTTTAAAAACAAACACATCTCTGCGTTCAGCACCGCCTGGCGCGATTTGTGGATTTGTGTTATGAAAACTTTGTGGCTCATTGCATGGACATACCTTATGACAATTTACGATTGTAGTACATAATAGTTGACCTTCCTGGTATTGAAATTCATTAGAACATTCAAGTTAAAATGAAAACAATTCGTATTTTCATAACACTAATGTACAGGGTGGGCCAAATTCGACACTTTTAATAGGAAACTCCTATTTTTAGTCGAGTTAGACAAAAACTGACCTCGATTTTTAAGACAAAATTAATGGTGAGGTCCGCGTTTCGATATCTTGTACCGTTTAGGAGCTACAGGGCGTTTTTCAAAAGTCTACAATTTCTAAAAACCTTCATAACTTTTTTGTTTATGAAAATTTCTGATTTCTGTAAAAAATTTTTTAAAGCACTTTTTCATACAGAATTCATTCCTTCAAATATTTTTTTTCTAAACTGCTCAATATTTGAGATATTAGCAAGAACTTTGATTTTTTATATGGAACAGCCTGTATATTTTTAAGTTTTTGAAAGGAGTATAAAATTTCATTCACATAAATATAAAACACTTGATATTTTATTCAAACAGTTTGTGAAATATAGAGTTTCAAAGTTTTAATCAAAAATTTAATTGTTTTTACAGCATTGAAGTAGGCTATGGATGACGATAACTAAGCGATTTAAGTTTTTGTAACTTCCTGGTAGGCCGCTGTCAAAATTTGACACAATCCTTACAGTACTTGCATTTCTCTTGAATTTTACTATCTCTATAAAATAGACTTAGGGAGATAATTAAACTTGTACGAAAACTACGAGAAATACGACATGTTATCATGTTTATACCAACTCAAGATTTCATGAAGTGCCTTTAACTTGTATGTGTACTGAAGATGACAGCGTGTCTGCCGAAATAGGTATCTACAGATACAATCTATTTTGATTTATATTTAAGGATATAAACTTTTTTGATTTATAATTACTTTTTTGATTTGTTATTTCTAAACCACTGACTTCTTTACTAATATTAAATGTTAAAGTGTTTTATAGAAATTGGCGAAAATTCAGAAGCAGCGATTAATCTTCACCATGAGTGGTATCCTGAAAGATGACAGTCCTTCAGAGATATATTCTTGAGATTAAAAACAATTTAATAAATTTTTAGTCATTTAAACTGATAAAAACTAAAAATTATGAATCTCAAAACGGAAATAAAGAATTAGAGGAGATCATAGTTTTGGGAGAAATTGAAAATGACCGACGGCAGTTGGAGCAAATACCTTAGCAAGAACTTCTGCAGTACGAATTTTAAAGAAACAAAGATTCTGACCTTATTGAATAAGAAAAATGCATCACTACCAGTCCTTGAATTGGTGATGTCAGCTCAAACCATAACAAAACGGAATCGTTTATGTTTAGTACAAAGTGACCGACAATTTGATACTTTATGTAATTTTTGCGCAATTTCGATTACATTAGTATTTATTCGTTATAACTTCGTTATATTTATTAAAAATAAAGTAAATTTTTTTATGGTTCCTTGAATCTAAAAAAAATATTTAGCTATCATCATCCACGGCCTACTTGAATGCTCAATAATCATCAAAATTTTAAGACGAAAGCTCTACAGCTCACAAATCTTTTGAATAAAATATCAAGTGTTTTATATTTTTGTAAATAGAATTTTATGCTCTTTTCAGAAATGTAAAAATATATAGGTGTCCCATATAAAAAATCAAAGTTCTAGCTAATATCTCAAAAATTGAGCACTTCGGAAAAAAAATAACTTGGAGCAATGAATTCTGCATGAAAAAGTACCATAAAGAAGTCTTTACAGAAATCAAAAATTTTCATAAACAAAAAAGTTATGAAGGTTTTTAGAAATTGTAGAATTTTGAAAAACGTCCTGTAGCTCCTAAACGGTATAAGATATCGAAATGCGGTCTTCACCATTAATTTTGTCTTAAAAATCGAGCTCCAGGGACCGAGGTCAGTTTTTGTCTAACTCGTCTAAAAATAGGAGTTTCCTATTAAAAGTGTCGAATTTGGCCCACCCTGTACAATATGCCCAATGTTGACGCTGCCCTCACATGTGCATGGCCCCTATAGACTGCGTTAAAGTAGATGTGATGTATCAGGCGTTCAAAAACATCAACGTTTGGAGTTGGATATGATTTGAGACAGCAAGAAACACGGTGTCTTTGATTATAAAAAGTGAGCAACAAAAAAATCAGATTAGAATATGCGGTGTAAAGAAAATGCATGTTTGTGATTAACTGAATTGATTAATCTAATACATTCATGAACTGTGAGATCAGTCTGACGCCACGATAATCGCAGACATACATTTTCTTTGCACCCCCTGCTCTAATCTGATTTTTTGTTGCACACGTTATTAAAACGTCGAATAAAATAACTAAGATCAGATGATTATGACTACAGTATCGACACACGTTTACCAAACCAACACCACCTCCAAACGTGAGAGTTTCTGAACGCATAATATAATGCAAATTGTACCACGTGATTTTGTTTTTAAATCCAAAAAGAGTGGTTGTGGAAAATAAAAGTCATGTCTTAGCGTCATTCATGTATTTTCAAAACTTTAAAGTGTCAGGTTTGACGTTTGTTGCTGTACATATTTGAAGAATACCTACTTTCATCGTTGATTCAAATTTATTTATTAAAAATCAAAGTTTCTAACATTAAGTAACTGTTAATTACGCCATAATTCATCAGTTTTAAGTTTTTAGGTTAAATTCGTTAAATGTCAAAAAATGTGCAAGCTACGACATGAATTTTATTTTCCGTAGCCGCCCCTTACGACATTTAAAAAAAGACACATGGCACCATTTTTTAGTTATTCATGATGCCGCGTTCATCAACATTAAAGAACATTGAATTTACTTATCTTTTAAATTAAATGATAAAAAAAAAACAACATAATTATCTCCTCCCGACGAAGAAAAATCTCCAAATTTAGGGAAAAAATACTCAGGTTGGCAAGACTTGATTTAATACAAGTGCGCGTAAGATATATTTTCAAATCAAAACGAAACATACCATATGTAATTCTTGAAACAAAAGATATCAGTCAGTTTTGACCATCATGATTATAAACTTTTTTTTATCCGTTTTATTATTGAACTAATCAAATAATCAAATTCACTAAAAAGTGCAAGTTGATTTATTTTCTGCACTTTCTAGAGTTACAAATCTAATTCGTAATAAAATAATTTCTAATAAAAGCTCTCTGCCAAGGACGTGTGTTTTATATAAATTGATATTTTGAATTAGTCTACTAGGCGACACCATCTATTGATTAGAAAAACATATTTTTAATAAGTTTAATTACTTATAAGCACTATACTCTATTTTTCCAAATTAAAAGCTATTTTATAAAATTTATTTCTAGCTCTGGATGTAATGGAAGAACAAAGCGACAGCGGCCCCTTACAACCCAAACACCTGCGGGAAGCAGTAAGGCGCATGAGACTACAAGGTGGAATTCCGAACGGAAGGGCGTCCCATAGATCACACTTCCGACTGTAATAAAACGCAAATAAACTTCCTCGTCTGTGTAAATTTGATTGCACCGAATAAATAAGTTTTTTTTTTTTATTAAGTATGATTATTATTTTATATATAGTAGCGTGCGTAGCTTTGTTTATAATTATAACACAAGTCGCTCTTCGGTATCGCTTAAGCAGTAAATCTAAACACTATTATCAGCGGCATATTTTAAGAGTGGGAACAAAGGGCAACGACTTCATTATCTCTACAGATGCAACCACCGTTCTTACATATTGAACACTCTTGTGGCGTTGTGGATGTTCGTATTTGACGATGAAGGCTCTCGAGCCGTTCTTTAACTCTAGAAACATGAACGCCTCGTTTTTCCTTGTTTTATTACTAGGTAAGCAAATCATACTTCCTTTTTTCTTTTTTTTAGTAACGCGGGTGTTAGATTTCTTACTGTTAATTAGAAAAAAAAATGTTATTTGATTTAGTTGTATTTCAGCAAAAAAAATTCCCTGATTGCAAAATTCATATTAAAAATTCATGCAGAGGGTTATCATATTTTAATTAACAGCGTCTGCTGATAACAATTCAAAATATTGAGGAGATTTATGTAATCCATAAATTAATAGAATATAAACAGATAATAAAAAATTATTTAGAAATTTGTGTTATTGATACAATGATCGCCAAAAAGTCGGCATCAAATGGACTTTTATTTTTGGTTTTTTAGAAAGAGCTTTATGGTAATAATTTGTGTGTGTCAGAAAACCAGTTTAACCCCTGTCTAACGAAGTAAAAAACACTTGGTATATCTGACAGGGTCTACACAGGTTTTCAGTTAAACACAAATTATTGCCATAGTATTTTTTTCAATCTAATAAAAATTTTCCCATTTGATGCCGACTTTCTGGCGATCACTGTATAGGCTAAGCCCAGGTTTGATTCAGTTTTCAAATACAAGAGATTAAAATTCCTTTTAATTTAATTTTGTATAACCAGCAACTCTTCACTTCCCTGTTCCATGATTTGCTCAATTGTGTAATACAATCGCTCATGAGAACAGGATGATGAACAGCACTAAAAATAAAGAGAGAAGAATTAATAAGCAGAACTACAAACGCTGACTAAAATAAAAATAATACTTAGAATGTGATAATCCAACGTCAACAAGTACTAAGAATTAAATTCAAGGCTTACCAACAACAAACAGTATTGCTTGCAGGTTTGGATGTATAAAATCACATGCACTTGATCTTTGCACGTGTATGCATCTGCAAAACCATAATCCTAATAAAAAGAACCAAATTTTCTATGGTTTTAAGCTTCAAGTTTACCAGCATTTTCGATTGACTGCTCTGGATCACTCTCTTATTCTCACCTGGGGGTTAAAATAAGATGAGAATACTCTGAGAGTGCTCTAGAGCAGCCAATTGAAAACGCTATTAATTTAAAAGGCCCTTTTTTTCTTGTTACATAGTAACGCAAGCGTGCAGTAACTGTGAAACAGGAGTACGACGATTAGGATGTCGAATACAAAACAGGAGGTGCTCCTGCGATGACTTCGGATGCAACTCGGAGTACAGATACAACTCTTTCGAAGATTGCCAAAAAGCTTTAAGAGGTTTCCCTCGATAAACCAATCAGAAAGCAAACCCTTCACGAATTTGTTTTCAGGAAAGCGCAGCGATAGCTGTCACCCCAACCCTTGCCTGCACGGTGGTTCATGCATTCAGATCTCACAACAGCCCGGGTTTAAATGTCGATGTGAAGGAACTGGGTTTTTTGGAGTACGATGTAATCGAGGTAATGATAACCTTTGTAGTGTTAGAAATTGCGAAATATAACAAAGATAAGTGAAGGCCAATTTCAAAATGGACTGAGCTGAGAATTGGTTGTATAAATGGCCGTTATTACTAGAAGTTGTGTTAATTTAAAAATAACTTAAGAACTGATAAGAGGGTGGTATCATATGTTGCAAATGCATTATCTTTTACAAACATAAACAAGTTACACTAAAAATTCGTGTAATTTTTTTTTTACAGAATGTCCGAAAGCTGGAATCGCCCCATATGGAGATGTGGTATTCCCCTACGAATGCATAGTGATATAAAACACCAAATATTTTCATCAATAATTCACTGTATTTCGTGTTCATAATAAATCAATTGTTTAATAGTATTACTTAATATATTTATTTTTCTTGAAATTAAAACAATTTACAAATAGAAAGATAATCCACATGTAATATTGTAGTTAATTTTCAAAACTGCATCACAGTACCCACATCAACTGTATCACTAAATAAATACTAAATAAAAAAAATCAACAGAAAACAGAAATGAGCAAAAAGATTTTCATTTGTTGCAAGTTAACAGACACAAGATTACAAAAACGTATGAAACACATGATTAGATTCGTCGTGAAAATTGTAGCTTAACAGTTTTGGCGGCGCTTTGTTGCTTTATCACAGAAAGGATCAAAATCACAGGGAGTGTTAAGGTCTATTTACCAAGGTGTTGCGGGTACTGCACAGACGTAAACTAACATTACACCTAAATGGGCACTAAACAAAACTTACAAAAAGGTCTTATAATGTAGAGTTCACTTATCGATGCAGTCTTTATCTAGAATCAATATTTTCTAATACCTACAATTGTTAGACGAATTTACTACACCATTTACTGTTGATACCATTAATAATACAAATCAATTATATCATAACAAAAAAAAATCAATTTCCTGCAGCGTGTAATTCTTTACAATCTTGCTTTAAATTAAAGCCCATTACTTGTACTCCATCTATCACAAAATTGTATAATTAGACGTATATACAATGATGAAAACGTTTCTGATTACCTTTTCAAAATAAACTTACATAATAAAGCCACATTTTGTTGAAATTGAAAAAGTACGAATAATGGCACACCTCACACCCTGCAAATTAATCAAAATAAATAATAAAGCCAACATTCCTGTACGTCAGCAACATCTTATTTATGTACTTTAACATCAAATTCAAATTAAATTTCAGCTTACATGTCATGCTTAACACTTCGATGAAAATAGCACATGATAGTATGTACACACGTCATTTAATAATGAACCGACAAATGATGCTTCTTCCAAATCATTACAAGCACATCCAGATGATACACTTATTTTACTTAACTTACAACATAATTACAGCTAGTCTTAAAAGTGCGTGAATGCGAAAAGCTTTTTACGTTTAAGAACATTTAAACATTATATTTACTTTGAGATTCCACAAAGTTCTAATTACACAATTTGGAAATCTTTAATTACTCAACAGTAAAATTAATTTAAACAATAATAAATTAAATGGAAACAGAAATCAATTCCACTAGTATCAACGGTAAATGAGGCAGTGAAGGCGTCTGCATATCCTAATAATAAATTCATTGTATTCATATTTGTCAATGGATTATCATTTTTGGTTTTGTAAGCAGTGTTTTTTTTTTTGTTTTTTAAGCACAGCAATAACTGCGAACGGCTTGTTCAATTCAACATGTATAAACATTATCTACGACTAATATTGGTGTGTATAACCAAAGATATTCCTCGCCCTAGTTTATTCTTTTATTTTATAATGTTTAACAACGTCGCAATTTCTCATTAATAATTTATATTGTTCAATCGATAGGTAATAGACTTATAAAATACAGTATATAGTTCCAACTCCACTGCTAAGACAATAGTAGTTAGTTGCTAATGACAATGATAAATGACTTAATGCACTGAAAAGAGTGCACGTGGTTCTCTTGCTTAATCAATGACTACAGTGTTACTCAGGCATGCAACCCGATAGACGACGTGACCTCGTTTCTAATGAAAAACCTTTCGAACCGTCTGGACCTTTCGGTTGACGAATAACTAAGAGTCTAGGTCCTGTTTCGTCCAGAGATATTGTACGTAGTCTACTAATTAATCGTTCTGGTCGAGCTTGTACATCACTAAAACCATAAATCACACCATTAAAACAAGTTAACCACGCCCTCAAGAGCGTACCTGACTTTAACAACATTACAAGCAGAAGATTTTCCACTTCGTTGATTAGTGACAAGAACAAATTCAACTTGATCACCAACTTGTAGATCAACCTTATCTTTAACCTCTGACATATGGAAAAACAATTTCTTACCCTCTTCCACCTCATAAGCCAGAAAACCAAACTGATTCTTGATCGCATCTACAGTGGCTCGAAG
The DNA here is from genome assembly GCA_039766575.1 of Serrognathus titanus. Classification (NCBI taxonomy): domain Eukaryota; kingdom Metazoa; phylum Arthropoda; class Insecta; order Coleoptera; family Lucanidae; genus Serrognathus; species Serrognathus titanus. The sequence continues at coordinate 15,812,384 of CM077911.1, read as the reverse complement.
CTTCTTCCTCACGGCCACGATATTCGCAGCTCTACCAGTCGAGTCAATCTGCAGCTGAACGGGATCATTAACTTGCAGCAATTCCCTCTTGTTAACCAATCCCATTATTCCAAACTCATACTCCTGAGGCTTCTCATCGGAATTATCGGTTTTAATTCGAATTAACCCCGAATACTCATTCTGATCCGGATTCACAGACCTCAACGGCCTCACCACGTAACCATCCAAAACCTCCCCGGAAATCGTCGGCAAATTAATCGTCCCCTTTGGTATTATCTTTACATTCTCTGCTGAGGAACAACTCCCCGAGTTACCTCTACTACCCAAATTGTATTCTACTTCTAAACCCAGCTCTAAATTATTTACATCACCATCAAAATTACTAAAATCAAAATTATTAGAACCACACTTAACGAAGTGGCACCAAATTTACTACCTGAAATGAAAGAATACTTCACGATCGTGATCTACCGTTTCGATAAATCCAAAGCCGTCTTTTAAAGCTGCTATAAAGCCCTGATGAATTTGTGAAGTACGGTTGTTTTGTTTCGAAATTCCATTAGTCTGAGATGCACATTGTATAACTTGAATATCAACTGCTACATACTCTTTGTTACGTTTTATTTGATTTATGTTAAATTGTACCTAAAATATACGTTTCGAAATTAAAAAAATTTGTCACTTGCAAAAACATATAATTGAGATTAATAAGTGAACATAGAAAGTGTAACTCACTTTATCTCCAAGTCTTGGAAAAAGTTTACCTTCGCAATCTTTGGAATAGAAAGGAACCGTCTTTTTAATACCATTCAGTTGATAGGAAATTAAACCAGATTCGGAAATGTGATCGCCATTGTGCCCGTTCTGATTCTTAGTGGGACTTCGACTTGCCCAATTACTAGGAATATCTTTGCAGATGTTGCCGGTAAGATTACTTTCGGTTAAAGTTTCAAACTGAACCGTCCCAGCGGGCAATCTTTTCATCCTTATTGCGCTCTGTCGATTATTGCCAAACGTGCTGGCCTGATCTTGAACCACAGTGAACTCGAATTCATCGCCCACTTGTACCTCATGATCGACGTCCAGCACTTCGTTGAAGTGAAAAAATAACCTCGGCTCACGTTCAGCACACTTCAGAAAACCAAAGCCATCTTTTAATGACGCTACGATGCCCTGCTCTCGGCGCTCACCAGAAACCACAAAGCTTTCATCCAACAGCGAAATTTGTGTGGCCCTATTCAATTGGTCTCGTCGATCCGTTGCAATCTTAAACTGTACCCAATCTCCATGGCGGAGAGTAAAGTCTCCTCTTTGATCTTTATCACCAAAAGCAATTTCGACTTCGGAATGATCGGGTGCCCTATACCTTATGCGTCCAGGTAACGCATCGGTTTGATGCCTTGCGTTTGTCCCTCGATCCAAAGGCTTCAGAACTTGTCCTTTTATAATTTCAGGTTTTAGATCTTCGAATATGACGGTGCCAGGTGGCAGGCGCGTTATGTTACATGCAACTTCTTTACCCTAAACAATTATCGAAGTGAATTTGAAGTTGCTTGCGAATCGCAAAACTTACATTGCGAGTTTGAATTATAAACTCTATGTCATCTCCTAACCGGAGTTCCTCTTTAGTTTTGGCTTCGGAAAAATGAAAAAATATTTCTTTAACGACGTCAGCCCGTTCGATGAAGCCGAAGCTCTCTTTCATTGAACAAACTACTCCTTGATACTTGACAGGATGAGCAGGATTTTCCAATCTTACGTGGCATGCTCCCAAGTTTCCACTGTAAACGAGGTTAACACAGATGAAAATTGAAATTAACCACGGGCTATTATTAAGTACCGATTGTTTGTGGCAATCTGGAAACTGACTTTGTCTCCTGACCGGAGTGTTACATTGCCCTCGACATCGTCTTTGGTGTACGGTAAGAAGAAACACTCTCCCCGATTTTCGTAGCTAATTCTGCCCTGAGTGTCTCCACTGGAACCTTCGCCTCTTAATTCTGTTGTCACCGTTCCTGTCACCCTTTCTTCACTCATCACCTAATTAATTCGGAGACATTTACTACTTAAAACTGTAAAATATTTGTATACACTCTTTAAGAAAATGCAATGTTTTCAACTTACCAATTATTCAAGGCTTTATTATTAAAAAAAAAAAAGTACAAGAGCATATACATTTACTTGAAATCTTTTCTGTGTAGTGAAATAATGTTACTCTCAAGTATTACTTGCAAATGATGAAATTCTTGCATTTTGTTTAATACTTACTACTTCGGGAGCAATTTTCGTGACTGCACTAGCAATGGGTTTGCCTGTACGTCGATCGTAAGTCATTTCAAACTCAACGGGATCACCAATTTTCAAATGTTCAATGTTGCCACTAAACTGGCTGAAGTGGAAAAATAGCCTCGCTTGTCTTTCACAGCACTGAATAAAACCATAAGAATGCTAGAAATAAATTCAGAATGACTTCCATTACAAAATCGTATGGCGAAAAGCTCACTAATAATTTTTCTATAATTCCAGTCTCACGAGTTCCAAGATTGGCCGAATTAGAATCATTGTAGCTGCTGCTGCTGCTGTTATTTCCATTGGAGAAGACGCTGTTGCTAAGAGAGTCTCCGCTGCTGTTGTATACATTGTTTGAGTCAAGTGAGAAGGTGCCGATTGGGAAACGGCCTGATGCATTAGTTGCACTTGAAGATCCGTACAGACTGTTGAAAGATGACGAAGACTTATCCTGTAGTAAGGGAAAGTCTGACCCGAACCGTGAACTTGAAGTGGAACGATTGTTGAAATTAAATGCTTGCGATTTTCCTAAAAAAAAACCTAATTATCACAAATTATTATCAAAATACTTAAAATACTTACCGTTACTGGTCATAGGTTTAAAATCGATGATGGCAGAGTCTTGATTCATGGCTTCGGGCGGCTGGAAGGATTTCCACTGAGGATTGGTGGACATAGTCTATCGGCACAATGATTTATCTTCACTTCGTATCGTTTCTTAAGTGTAGTGAATATCACAGAATGGTTAATGGTACTCAAATACCCCACAGTGTCAAATATGGCAGCCGATACCGTAATTTCACTGATTTTGAATTGAAAAACAATTCACAATGCAATGATTCAACCAGTTCACAAGTGTTCAAAAAACAATTTATTATTATTATTATTATGTATATTATTAAAAATAAAAAACTCCTACAACAATCCACAGTCACTCAAAATTTAATGAAAACTGAAAAGTTGAACTAAAAATCCTCAGATGTCTTCAATGCGTGCTGGGTGCGGATTGTGCTATATGCTCATAATTTTCTTTTATTACAAGGCCAGTGGTTGCGCTGATACTCAGGTTACTTTGAATTTTCTAATCTAAATTTTGAGTTACTTAGTTACACAAGCTGAAAATAAAGAAACACTGTGTTATTAAAAATGGTTCCACTCTGTTTCCACACTAAACAAATTTACACGGTTTTAAAATGATAGCGAACAGTACATGCAATTTATTTAATTATTCAGATATATGTCAGATTCTAAAACCGTTTAAATAAATTATCGTAATTACAAATTACTTTTAGTTTCCAGAGAATGAAAAACAGAAGTACGATTAACAAATGGTAAGATTATAAAAGAAAATATCTTTCAAAAAAAATAAGAATTTCACAAAATTAAACATTAGTAAAAAGCAGAAACGAATTTCAATTTGCATAATGAAAAAGAAATATAGATCAGAATTAAAAAAAAAAATAGAAAACCAATGAATTGTAAAAATGTTACTCATAAAAAAAAAAGAAGAAACCACCCCTTGCACTTCAGAAAAGCGCCCACGTACGTTTTCATTAATAAATTTGAAAAAATACAAAGAAACGCCAATCAATAAATTACTTTTCCGTTTACTTGACTATGGAACAGCGTGTAAGCGAAACTGTTGAGTAACGATTCTTGGATGGAGGAGGCGCAGGTTGAGGATAAAGGAGGATCCGATTATTTGCTTATCAGAAGGGAAGAAGAAATGAAGGCGAAGAAGGAATTTGTTGAGTCGTAAATCCGTTGGGTAATATTATTAGTAAAAGGAGGAGAAAGTTGGAGATAAAGAACGTTTCAATTATTTATCAAAAGGAAAAATAAGAAGGCGAAGAAGGAATTTGAAGTATTCCCGTGAGAAAGGAATCCCATCTCAGTTTTTCTACATTTTATTTAACAAAATTCATTTGGAATTTAACTTACAATCCAATAATGCATTAATATATAGGGCGTTCCATTAAAAAAAAAAACACAATTTTAGTTCATACTATAGTATGTGTAACTTAAATTATCAAAAGTGTGTGTCCGGCTATCGCTCTCGCATGTTGCTAACGCTTTTGACAATGTACTTAATCATACTTATGATGTATCATGGTTGTTAATCCTAACATTCAACAGTTATGTTATCTTAACTGCACTTGGATGACACCTCATTTAAATGCAACGACGATTTTTAGTGGTCAGTGGTTTAATGTCGTTCAAATCGGTTCACAAATAACACCAATTGAGCATAACATATTACTACTAAATAACTGCACAAGTTATGTTTATGATGATACATCACGTCAATTTCTGACAGCGAGAGCAGTTACACGGATAATAATCATCCTTAACACCAACGATACATCGTATTATGCTTGAATATTAATGTTATTCAATCTGTGAATTTCATGCACGCCATCGATTTTACGACGTATGTACAACAGATTTGTTTAAAACTGACAGAAATTGTCACATGAATTACGAAAGATGTTGATTTTTAGGTTTAAATTAAAGGCTGGTGAAAAATCGTCTGTCAATAACCAGGCGAAATTCAAATTACTTCTCCTGGTTTAAAAGCAAACTATACATAGTGTGGAAAATTATGCGATAAAAAAAAGGAAATATGAGTAACCAAGGTGAAAATATTTATCTAGCGACTTGGCAACGCTGGATGTATATACAGGTGACTCTTGAATAAACCGCAAAAAAAACCTGTGAAAGGAATTAAATCATAGATTATAAGAAAAATTCTTTAGGAAAATTTATAATTAATTAAAAATGACCCCACAAAGCAAGTTACGCCAATGTGTTTGGAGTTCGTCGCAATCATAAGTTGTATGGTATTGTGTTTTCGCACGTTTTATTGTGTTTATTATCCAGAGCAATAAAACTGTAAAAGTTAACCGTGAAACTTATTTAGTAGAGGGAACGCCGCTGTAATGACCTGCCTCAAACATCTAAATTCATTTATTAATTTATTAACACCAAGATGATGACCTGCGAACGTCACTCCGCTGGGACATTTAAATCAGATCCGACTAGAGTCAGTTTCAACAAAAGACAGTACCACCGTAACAGTTAAAAGCATGAAACACCCTGTATTACACTCGTAATGCTGGGAGTTTTATGCTTTAAATTGTGGTTGTCGTACTATGAGATAAATAAAAGATAATTGTGATAAATAATTAAAAAATTCCGGTTTTACCCCTCAAATCAGATGCTCAAACTGAAGACCATTGTTATCAATGCAAGCCAGAGCCCCTTTTCTCAAGTTTTCCCTTACACGTTCGAAAACATCAGGTGTATTTCAAATCACTTCAGCAGCATGTTCGATGCGTTCATGCAATTCCTGTACAGTATGCACTGGAGTACAATAGACAAGCTGTTTCATCCACCCCCACAAAAAAAATCACAGGGATTTAATTCTGGAGATCGCGGGGGCCAAAGTACTGGACTATAGCCTCCAATCCACCTATTATTGTAATTAGTGTTCAACTACTCTCAACTACTACAACATGAGCTGCATGAGGGGGTGGTCCATCGTGTAAATACCACATATTGCAGCGTGCAGCTAAGGACACATAATCTAAGAGTAGCTCAAGGTCATTATTTAAAAATTCTAAATAATTTATGGCATTCAAATGCTGCGGTAAAATGTAAGGACCGCTCAAACAATTGAAGAGTGGAAATTTCAAAGGTGCTAAGTGCCAAAAACACGAAACAAAGATATTTAGGAAAAACTTTATTGAACAAAAATTATCAAACATACACCAGAGTTTAATCGCTGGGAGATTATTTATATTACTCTGAATAAAATTCTCAAAAAATACGAGCAAATACTGAAAAATGTATGATATAACAATTATTTGGAAAAAAAAATTGGAAACGTGCTAAGTGCCGAACAGAGAACCTTAGTGCTAAGTGTCTATTGGCAATTTTGCAATAACTTTCTGTAGAAGTTCTTGAGTTGTAAGAAGTTCTTCAAGTCTTATGTTTTTCACATACTGCAGCGTTTTACCATTTTTTTTTTTAAATAGGGATTCTAAGAAACTCTGCTGATTTAGTAAAACTGTCTTTGCACACAAGTACTCCAGGGTATTTGGAGTCAACTATGGTATGGACAGTTTTACTTATTTGTACTTCCTTCATGTTCAGAACTGAATCAGTGGCAGCTTGAATGTTAAAAAATTTATTCAAATTTACATGTAAACTAAAAATACACTCTACTTATTACAAGCAAGACATTATACAGGTGATCCCTAAGATGAGTAAAATTTTTAATAGCGTGTAGAACTCTTTAAAGGAAAAAGAAAATTTAAATAGAAAGCTTATTACGTTATTTTTGTAAATAAAATTATTCAGGTAATTTTGATTTTACTTGTTTACTCTTGGGTAAGTTATGTCCAACTTTGTATGAATCAGAATGGCAATCACTTTTCGACGTTGTGTATCCATTTTTATCAAAATTATGATCACAACACCTGTTTTTTTTTGTGTACTAAATGGCTAAATGGCACTTAGCACGCGGGAAATGAAACATGGACATAACTCCAATGTCATCTTTGCATCTGGATACATTTATTATACATACATTATTTCTCATTCTGGCACTTAGACCGTTTCATGAGACATTGGCGATGGCACATAGATCGCATTAAAGAGAAAAAGTGAAAACAAAAAAAAGGCACTTAGCACCTTTGAAACTTCCACTCTTCAATTAGCAACTATGACAGCCCAAACATTTGCCGAAAATTGCTGCTGATGATGGAATTTCGCTGTAGCGTGTGGGTTTTCGTCACTCCATACGTGTGTGTCATGAGAGTTTCGAACACCATCCTGAGTCAAATGAGCTTCATCGGTGAACAATACCACGTTCAAAAATTCTTTGTTTTGGTGAACTTGATTTAATATCCACTGACAAAACCTAACACGACGATTTGCATCTCCCAGCTGTGATGTTTGTATTTTTTGTACACGGTTTGGATGCAGTCCCTGTTGACGGAAAATTCTCCAAACCGTCGACTGGGACACTCCAGCTCTATACGCCAATCTTCTAGTACTCTTGCTGGGTTCTTCGTCGACAACATTTAAAATATTTATCTCAGCATTCAACACTCGTGGAGTTGTCTTTGGGCCACGACCATTTCCAGGACGAAAATGTCCGTGATCACGCAAATGCTGCACCACCGAAACAAAAGTGCTCCTATGCGGCACTTGTAAAGGAAATTTTTCGATCCACAAACGACGTGCATTTCCTAATGCTTCGCTGTTGACAAAACCATTTCTCTGTCTGATTGTATGTAACTACTAAACTTCACAAGAACAAGGCCACTAAACGATGCTTAGGGGTGGAGGTACCATAAAACCATAAATTATAAAAATCTGCGGCCATAATTGTAAAGCCATCCGTTTGTTTGCACATTTATTAATCTCATTTAAAAGCGAGTGAAATTTATTTATTTTTGCAAAAACTAACAGCCTATTTGAGACAAACAATTTTTCGGACGCAAACGGGCAAACTTAACGAGAAACAAAGTTTGTAGTATAGGGAGAGCAAAAATGGCTGACGTGTGCCGTTCCATACCAATAGGGTATTTGCCGCATACTATGTATTTACATTAACCATAAGTTCTTCTTCAGTGGCGTTCTTAAAAATTTTTACGTCATCTTTTGACTTGTGATTTGTCAAAACGACCAAATTCAATGAATAAAGTGGAATTAAATTAAAATTAATATTGTTATTAATTGAAAATGTCTATGAATTCCTTATTGCATTTAAATGAAATCAAAGTTCCAGATTTATTTCGCAAAAAATTGTGTACATGCTTTCTTTCGTGCTTTCAATTCTATTTCTTAAAATAATACACTCAAAAAAACTATGTATTAAAGACACTGTTTAAGGAATTACAACATAATAAAATCAATCAAGTAATAAAAAATACATACGTAAATCAATATAAAGTTGAAAATATTGCACATTAATTTGTAGACATAAAGAGCAGCACAATTTACCCATGCAAAAATATTTAGTAGAAACACTATTTAAACAACACTAAAAATAAACCACATACTTGAAATGCACTTACTCAGAAACACATTTATTAATACTATTACAAAAAATGTTGAAAGTGTTCCCCATTAAACTCTAAGCACAAATTAATCCTAGTTTTCATATTGTTAAAAACATTTTGAAGAATTTGTGGTGTTATTGAATTTATTTCATTATTCAAAGCTTGCTCCAGTTCTTCTACAGTATGTATACGATTTCTAAATATTCTGTTTTTTAAATAACCAAACATAAAATAGTCTAATGGTGTTAAGTCTGGTGATCTTGGTGCTAATTATGCGATTATCAAAAAATTCACGTAAATATTCCAACGTAGCACCTGCTGTATGGGCTGTTGCACTATCTTTCGTGAAGTTCATGTGGATTTCTGTTGCCCATACACGATAATTCTGAGAATTAATGTAACCATCCAAATGTCACCATGCCTCGTCACTAAAGAACGTTAAATCAAGAATATTGTCATCATTTAAATGTCTGTTGAACCAGTTGCAATAATTCACTCTCTTCTGAAAATCTGGAGGCAAAAGTTCTTGTACAACGCTTACTTTATATGGCTTCATATGTAAGTCTTTCTTCAAAGCAGTGCGACAAGAGCCATAAGATAAGACAGTTTTCGTATGGGTTTTTTAGGACTGGCTAACATTCTTTGCCTGATGTCTTCTACAACTTCTTCTGTTAGTACTTTAGGTCTACCAGAGGATTTTCCTTTACATACACTGCCTGTCTCACGGAACCGATCTACAATACGGTGAGCATGTTGACGGAGTAATATCTTCATCATGATAAGCTTCTTGAAACTGATGAAAGCAAGACATGAATGAATACTGCCAATTACCATCCTGATCCCTTTCACCAGACCGAAAATACGCTTCTAAGATAAACTTATTATGTTCTTCAGTAAACATTTTAAACTAAAAATAAAGCACATATAAGATTTTTTTCTACTTTGTTTATAACAGTTTTACGTACCAGATTAGTTAGACAACTAAAACAGAGCCTTAAGAAAGACTTTGTTATTACAAAAGAAAACACAAAATGACTAAAACCAGGGAGAACTTGTATGTACGTATGTGCGCTACTGAAAGGTCAATGACACTTACGTTTGACAGCGTTTGACATGCATGGAAGTAAATATTGGTACAATATTGATAAGTGGAACACATTTTCGATATAAGGTTGGAACAACTGCAACTTCACACGTGTCAATCATTGTTGCTCTCATTGTACTAGTGGGAATAACCTTGGTGATCAAATTGCAAACCTCTGTTATCCTCATTTTATAAAATTTGCACTAAATAATTTACTACAGGTGGTTTGCATTTGCATGCCTTTAACGATATTGTGGTAAATATTTTAAAGCTCTTCTTTCGGTTGGTTACATTGAATTCCGTTGAAGGTCAAGTTCGCCCGATTTCACGCCGCAACAGCCATAAAACCATAAAACATTTATGACTGTATTTCCTTTAGCTGCTGGTTCTTAACCAGTGAAGTATCGTGTATTTGCGTAAAATTTTTGATTAATTATTTTTCGAGAACTAAAGAACGCAATATTTTTTAACCAGTTTAACTATAATCTGTGATTTCTATTCTTGTACGGATTATTATTTGGCGGTCTATTGAAGAATCACCCTGTATATGTATTCCAAGCTCTCAATAATATGGACAATACGCAAAAATAGTCGAACAGGTTGAATATTGATAGATTGATCCATATACTGACGGGTGTTGTCAATTAATTAATTAATTAGGGTAGAGACGTTACGAAACGACACAGACGATAACAACCTGAGGCCAAATTAATAAACTAAATGCAAATACTTCGATGCTGGCATTAAACAAGCAAAATCCACCGCTTACAAAATAAATTCTTCAGTTCAACAACCGCAATTTCAAAACAAGTTAGTGACACTGAAATGTTCAGTCGCTTTCAATGCCTGAACAGAATACAAATTTAACTGCGGGGTACATTTAAATAATCGACCATCAAGTATTGTACCTACTTCGCACTGGAGTTTTATTAGAAAGAATTTAAGTGATTTTTATGCATGCATGCAGTAGTTTTCAAACATAACGCAGATACTATTTATAGCGCGGAATGAATTGTTTTTTTTTTTTTACAAGAGGAGTTGCAGCGAATTACTTGTAATATGATTGTGTATACATACACGCTTGTCGATGATAATTATCGATCTGTTTGTGTGTTTGTTTATATATTTATAGCACACGAACTTATCTGTTCTTAAGAACGGACTGACATAACCTTTAGTGTGATTTTTTGGTACAATTTAATGCATGCGACATTCGACTGTTTCTCCAAACGTAAACCAATCAGCCTCTTTTTTGACTGTCCTGGGATTTAAACCGTGCCTCATAAATAATGCAGCGTGATGGTGGTTCGTTTATAATAGGCCGAAAAGTCGTCGGGAAAAAAAAAAGGCGAAAGAAGTGGAATATTACTGGACGTGGAAACATGTGCACTTGGCGCAAGGGGTAAAACAGCGGAATTATTGATTTGTATCGGAACGACGAAAACATATTTGCAGTTTCGTAAGCGAAATTAAACCGACGGGCTGCTTTAGTTACCCCGATTTTAACGTCGGAGCGCCTTTTTTATTTGTACAAAACAAAGAATAACTGCGTAGGAACGATGGCACAAAAGATGTTAGTAAGGGTTAGAGGTTTACGAATCGACGTCAAAATCTACAGCTACAAGCGATTTCGGGTGGACACTCGAGTTTCCTTGTACGCAACGATACTTCATAAATACGATTACATACTTTTTCAGACTTAAATGGTGCTATTTTTACATAAATTTAATAATATACTGACTCACCACGACACAGCACAGCACTGACGACATGCCGCCATGTTGAATGTCAACATGCTGGAGAAAAACAAAACTGAACCTAAAAATTCGGCGACTCTCATTGGCTACTTCGGCATAATACCGAGGATTTTTCAACGATGGCTCGGAAACGTCAAATTTATTTACGCATTAGAACCTAAAACCAAGCAAAAAGAGAACCAAAAACAGGTATTTACGAAATTTTGAATTTATCAGTGCTAAAAATAAAATCTCTCAAACGCACACAAATAACATGAAGTTATTACTTTTTCCAGCTTGAAATTTTGACGTGCAAATCACTCTTGCTAGTTCACATGATTTTTTCGCCCCCAAGTGAGTATAATAACAATATTTTATGCGAATTCCTAACTAAAAATGGACGCAATATTCCACGAGAAGGTAAAACCAACTCCTCGCACCAATTATTTATTCATCAACTTCTATTGCAGCAAGAAGGCTCGCTATGCGCCCAGCACTGCTTAAACTCGCTCCTACAAGGCCCCTATTTCACCCCCGTCGACTTGAGTTCGCTGGCACAAAAGATGGACGAGGCTGAAAGACTTCGGATGGCAGAATGCGGCGAAGAAAGCGAAGAATACAGGCGGTTCCTACAACAACCCTCGGGCAACATGGACGATAGTGGTTACTTTTCTGTGCAAGTAATAAGTAGTGCTTTAGAGGTATGGGGTTTAGAATTAGTGCCTTATTCTAGTACGGATGAAAGAGTAAAACATGCATTTGCGGATCCCAGTAAAATGAACGCTTTCATCTGCAATTACCGGGATCACTGGTTTACGATAAGGCAGTTGGGAAACCAATGGTTCAACTTGAATTCACTATTACCCCGACCTGAGCTCATCTCTGACACGTATTTGTCACTATTTTTAGCCCAATTGAAAAACGATGGCTATTCTATTTTTATTGTTTTTGGTGAACTGCCAGACTGTGATGCTGACCACCTTCTAAGGCTTAAGCCTGCTGTACCTGTTCTTAAACCTAAAATACAGAATAGTGTCTCATGCGAGGAGGACCCCGATTTGCAGGCGGCTCTCCAGCTGAGTTTAACCGAAGAAAACCACGTAACCATAGACGATAATGAATTACAAGAGGCTCTGAGATTGAGCATGCAACAGAACAGTATAGAAGAAGAAGATGATGAGGCACTTCTAAGAAAAGCTATACACATGAGTTTGGAATGCTAGTACTAAGTTTCCTAGATAATTTTTTTTTAATTTTATAAGCATTTATAAACGGAAATTCGATTAAAATTACGGCCAAATATAACAAATCTTTTATAAATATTTGTCCATTGAAAACATTAATTTTATGCGCATAAAAATGTATCATGTACAATTTATTAAGAACATCACATTTGTTTGGTAATCCTAAGATTGTGTACTTATAATTTGATTAATTTATTTATTATTATTTTTTTTTGTTATATTAAGCAAACTGTTTTTGCTAACACAATATTTAAGTTTTTTTTTTTTAATATCGCGTGTGCTTGTTAATTTTGTTTGTTTCTAAGTACAATTACACAGATATATTCCGCCTTTTTATATACTTATATTTTTTATTTTATTAACTTTAGGTTTATTGCAAATTGTGTCCTAATATATATATTATGCAAAATTTTGCGTGATTTTAACTTTGTTTAAATAAATCTGCAAGTACATTTTGATTTTTAAATTGTTTAAAAACTCACTTACATTATTTTGAGATTGACCAAAAATGTATAACAAACCTCTGATTTAAACAATTTAGACTAAGAGAAAATACTCAAAGTTTTGCTTACCACCACACACGTTATTATGTAGTTATGTTTACTACTGCTCAAAAGTCTGAATACACTAATAATAATTTATTATACAAATTTCACCGGACAAAAACCTACTTTAATAATCAAAATTTAGTTCAGCTTGCAACTTGGAAATTATTAACATTGTTACATTAAGCTAAACACTAAAGCATTGGTTTTGAGAAAGGTGTAAACACATTTTTGAGCTGTTCTACAGTTGTCTGTTAATTTAAAACATGCTTGCCAGTATTACCTACATGTTTACTTGTATTATGTTAAGTACATGTACATTATTTAAAATAAAAACTAAGATAAAACCCAGCAATAAAACAAATAACTTCAGGTAATACAAACGAAATATTTTCTATTGCCAAAGAAATCACACGTAATCTAGAAGTTAACGATCCAAGTAGTTTGTAAACTTTGACTTTTTCAGATGTTTGGCAGATTGTGGTTTAATAATAATTAAAATTAAGGTGCAGCTAAAATAGTGTAAGTGTAATTTTCTGTAAACGAACAAATCAAATCTGGAAATTATTGACCACAATTTCTTTGAGACAATATTATATTGTATTTGTTATTCACTTGTCTACTAATAATAAATTCATTTTGTTAAGTATGCTTTATTATTTCAAGTTCTTACTTTGTGAATGATGAAATAAACTATTTGAAAAGTTACAGTAATTAACAAAAGAACAAATATAATTACGTGCATCTTGTGAATAACCGAATTCAACTTTTGTAGGAATTTTGAATTAGAAAGGATGGCAACACTGCTTATTATTTTAAAACAGGGTACGGGATCCCAGTTAAGCAATAAGCAATTTAAAAGGCACAGTAAATATTTAATAAAAAGGCAAGCACAAGATTTTTTTTAATGCTAAAATTGACTGCCAATATGATGAGGAAACAAGTATTTTTATTTAATTAAATTAATAGGGAACACTAAAATACACTTGAAAGTAGGCGATGCATTGTAATGTAAAAAAAAAATTGAAAGTCTAAACGTAGGGGAGTATGAAGTTCAGCTGAAACGTAATAGATGCATTACTAGGATTGGCAACACTGCCATGGATGTAAAAAATAAGTTTGAGGTTATATTTGTCTTAACTTAGTATTTTATAAATAACACTTTAAATTATACAGTTCTTATTTATAAAAAATTTTCACATTTTTCAATCAATTTGAGTTTAACGTTTATTTAATACAAGTAAGACCAAATTCTGAGGCCTCATTTGAGTGGTGGGAGCACTCCACTCATCCTCAAACTGTTATTTGAAATTGAAATTTGCTTTTATATTTACTCGTATAATCAAGTTTGCACAGTATAGGCACTTTGATCATCATTGATTTACGACAGAAAGATAAAAAATCATTAAAATGAAAATTAAAGCTTTCCTGAATTTCAAATTAACATTTGAGTGTGAGTGTTGTTTCTGAATTTGAGCCTAAATTACCCCCTTATTCTGTAACTCAAAACGATTTCGTTAATTGACATATTTTGACCAATCGGTGCATAGAAAGCCATTGAATCTAAGTAGTGGTTGGTCAAAATACGAGGTGCGTAAATTAAGTAATGGGACTGCTTTACTCAATTTGTTTTATTTGAGTGTTATCTCCCTCAAAATAACTTCCTTGGGAAGGTAAACAGCGCTGGAGACGGTTCTTCCAATCCTCATAACAGTGCTGGAACTCAGATACTCGAAAAGCCTTCAGCTGGTGGGTTACAGCTGTTTGAATATTTTCGAGTGTACCAAAATGAGTTCATTTGAGGTGATTTTTCAATCTCGGGAAGAGGAAAAAGTCACAAGGACTCAAGTCAGGCGAATAAGGAGGATGAGGAGCCACAGGAATGTTTTTACTGGCCAAGAACTCGTTTATTGAAAAATGCCTCATAGCAGCGCTGGAAGAACTCGGATACTGGAATAGCCTTCAGCTGGTCGGTTGCAGCCGTTTGATTGTTTTCGAGTGTCCCAAAATGAGTTCCCTTGAGGTGATTTTTCAATCTCGGGAAGAGGAAAAAGTCACAAGGACTCAAGCCAGGCGAATAAGGAGGATGAGGAGTCACAGGAATGTTTTTACTGGCCAAGAATTTGTCTATTGAAAAATGCCTTTAACCACCGAAAAACCTGGAATCTTGACAAAACACACTCTCCATAGGCCTGCTGAAGTTTTGCTAAAGGGTCCGTTACACTGTGCCCAAGTCTGAAGCACAACGTTATGTAAGCAGCCGAAAATTTTCGTCCTAAATCTAATTAAATTAAATTACTTCTTGTTCGAATTGAACAAAGGAATTTTCAACTTATTCTTAATGTAAACAAGTTCCCAGGCGAGTTAGTCTAAACATCCTGTTAAGAGCCATTTAGATATCGCTAAAATAAATAAATGTTTGGTCAGCAAAATCCCGAGCTTGAAAACGGAGCTTACTCCCACGCCGAAAAATAGTAAGAACTGTCGAAATTGGACCAATTTGCACCTTGATGTAGGCAACTTAAGACACCTCTCGGGAGGGGCTTGTTTACATAAACGATCCCGCGGGAGAAAGGGATTTCGAAAATTCTTCAATGTTCGTCTGACTTTCAAAAAAAGCGGATGTCCTTTTCCCTTTTTGAGCCAACGAGCATTCATCTAGATTTCATGCATTTTCATTTTAAAAATTAATTCGAAATAAGTCGTGCACGGTACCCGAGTTTAGTGGTAATTTGGTGAAACCCGAGCATTCCCGTAAAGGGGTAGTGTGAAGGAACCCTAAGAGGGACGTCATCCCCCGAAAATCCCCTCATAGGGAAATCCACGAGGTCCTCTGCTGCTGAGTTCTCCCTCCGTTTTCTGGTATGTAATGTTGAAGTGTTAATATGTCAAGATCAATATATTATTTGTAGTCCCTAATTTAGTTTTTTTAATTATGTAAAGTAGAATTTTCACGTTTTCTATTTCTTTTTCTTCTCTTTGCTTTAAACAGCTTCTGAGTCAAGAATCCGCACGCCTCCCGAAATAAGAAATTAAAGAGACAAAATAATTAAATGAGGTTTACGTTAATAGAGGCATAAGGGTCCGGTGCCCTTTTAATCATCGGTGGTGGCAGCGTAATTAATTTATATCATTTTCCTCATTTTATTTTAAAAGTCCGCTACCCAAGTAAGAAGGGTTGATTGCGGGGAAGACTTCATCTTTCACCCCCTCGACCCTCGCTTACAGTTACACGAAATTGATGTCTCTCATTTTTAGAACGCACTAGAAAAAAATGTTTCACGAAAAATTCGCTACTTTAGCGAGTTCAATCTCGTACTGAAGGCGTATCACATGTTCACCTGGTGCCCCTCCAAGTTCCGTGTCCCAAGTGTTGCCCGTCACATTACTTAATTTACACACCTCGTATGTCACTTAACTACGTCGTTCGTTATTCCCGTTATCAATGTTGCCAAGCTATAAAATTGAAAAATCCGTTTTATTGTGTAGATGAAAATCCCTTTCTAGATTGAAAAAATGTAGTAAAATTTTTTTATTGATTATAAAGTACAGTGAAACCTCTTTAATCCGAGCACACAAGTTGGTGTAAGTTACTCCTATACTGCTTTAGAATATGGAATGAAAAATAAATACGTCAAGGATAAATAAGTAAACATTCATCCGGCAATTTCTTGTTTATGTGAATAATACAATATGTAATACACCAGTTGTTACGTATACAAGATATTTTTATTTTTAGGTTAGATTGATGACGTTCCACGCCGCTTTATCTGTGCATGCCCCTTGAACTGACAGGTTGGTGCGTAACGGCGTTGCATTCTGTTCAACCCTTAACTCGAATTGATACGATCGCCATATAATAAAAAAATGAACTGTACAGGCTGGGCCAAATTCGACACTTTTAATAGGAAACACCTATTTTTAGAAGAGTTAGACAAAAACTGATCTCGGTCCCTGGAGCTCGATATTTAAGACAAAGTTAATGGTGAAAACCGCATTTCGATATCTTGTACCGCTTAGGAGCTGCAGGGCGTTTCTCAAAATTCTACGATTTCTAAAAACCTTCATAACTTTTTTGTTAATGAAAATTTTTGATTTCTGTAAAAACTTCTTTAAGGCACTTTTTCATGTAGAATTCATTGCTCTAAATTATTTTTTTCTAGAGTGCTCAATATTTGAAATATTAGCAAGAACTTTGATTTTTTATATGGAACACCCTATATATTTTTAAGTTTTTGAAAGGAGTATAAAATTTCATTCACATAAATATAAAACACTTGATATTTTATTCGAACAGTTTGTGAAATATAGAGTTTCAAAGTCTTAATCAAAAATTAAATTGTTTTTACAGCATTGAAGTAGGCTATGGATGACGATAACTAAGCGATTTAAGTTTTTGTAACTTCCTGGTAGGCCGTTGTCAAAATTTGACACAATCTCTTACAGCACTTCCATTTCTCTTGAATTTTACTATCTCTATGAAATAGACTTAGGGAGATAATTAAACTTGTACGAAAACTACGAGAAATACGACATGTTATAATATTTATACCAACTCAAGACTTCATGAAGTGCCTTTAACTTGTAAGTGTATGTGTGTACTGAAGATGACAGCGTAGCTGCCGAAATACGTATCTATGGATATAATCTATTTCGATTTATATTTAAGGATATAAACTTTTTTGATTTATATTTACTTTTTTGATTTGTTATTTCTAAACCACTGTCTTCTTTACTAATATTAAATATTAAAGTGTTTTATAGAAATTGGCGAAAATTCAGAAGCAGCGATTAATCTTTACCATGAGTGGTATCCTGAAAGATGACAATCCTTCAGAGATATATTCTTGAAATTTAAAAACAATTTAATAAATTTTTAGTCATTTAAACTGATAAAAACTAAAAATTATGAATTTCAAAACGAAAATAAAGAATTAGAGGAGATCATAGTTTTGGGAGAAATCGAAAATGTCTGACGCCAGTTGGAGCAAACATCTTAGCAAGAACTTCTGCAACACGAATTTTAAAGAAACAAAAATTCTGACCTTATTGAATAAGAAAAATGCATCACAGCCAGTCCTTGAATTGGTGATGTCAGCTCAAACCATAACAAAAGGGAATCGTTACAAAATGGCCGACAATTTGATATCTTTATGTAATTTTTGCGCAATTTCGATTGCTTTAGTATTTATTCGTTATAACTTCGTTATATTTATTGAAAATAAAGTAATATTTTTTATGGCCCATTAAATCTTCAAAAAATATTTAGCTATCATCATCCACAGCCTACTTGAATGCTGCAATAACCATCAAAATTTTAATTAAAACATGAAAGCTCTACAACTCAAAAATCTTTTGTATAAAATATCAAGTGTTTTATATTTTTGTAAATAGAATTTTATGCTCTTTTCATAAATGTAAAAATATATAGGGTGTTCCATATAAAAAATCAAAGTTCTAGCTAATATCTCAAATATTAAGCACTTTGGAAAAAAATAACTTAGAGCAATGAATTCTGCATGAAAAAGTACCTTTACAGAAATCAAAAATTTTCATAAACAAGAAAGTTATGAAGGTTTTTAAAAATCGTAGAATTTTGAAAAACGCCCTGTAGCTCCTAAACGATACAAGATATCGAAACGCGGTCTTCACCATTAATTTTGTCTTAAAAATCGAGCTCCAGGCACCGAGGTCAGTTTTTGTCTAACTCGTCTAAAAATAGGAGTTTCCTATTAAAAGTGTCGAATTTGGCCCACACTGTACATGCATGAAATGCACTCCAGTGTAGTTTCTGAGCGTACCCCTTATAGCCTTTTCGATTGATTGCATTAGTGCGCACTCAGAGTAACTTTATCTCATTTTATTACATGAGGTTAAAAGAAAACCTAAATACACTGCAGGTGAATCGAAAACACTATTAATCTATTAATTAATTCAATGTTGCCAACCAGAAATTCTTATAATTTGATGGTCAAAGCAATTATTGGTGTTGTTAAATTGTAACTTTTGAAATACGCCTTACTGATAAAAACCGTAAATTTTCAAGCCTACTCACTGCTTGGAAGTCGGTGAAAGATAACGCAAATTTATGGCCCTTACTTATTGATTATAAATTACTTAAGCATTAAGCCCGCTTTATGTTTAAACCTTCTTAATCAAGGACGTATTTAGTTTTTTCATTATCAAAATTAACAAGTATCTTTTGCACGGAATTAATAAATTTCTGGCACGTTCACACTGCGTTTTGCATTACTTTCCCATTGCGTCACAACTATACAAAGAAGATAGATGAATTAAATTTTAATGAAACGAACAAGGATGGGATCGGTTGGTGAGTAAGCTGTCACTTTGACGTTGGAATATATTCGGCAAGCTTACAGAACACACGCAGTCTAATTAAACATTTGCATCTGTATCAATTGTATTATGACTGCTATATTGTCGAGCCTTATCATTAGTACGTACACACACACACTAATCCATAATATTTAAGTCGGTGTTGACGTGTATATCGGCATTCACCGTTCATAACCTATGCGTGCCAGTTGTTTGTAAGTGTAACCATGAGGATGACCGCCGGTGCTTTTAAACTTTTAAACATTCATATTATTCTTGTATTAATTTTTGGCGTGCAATTTTCAAATCATGCTTCGTTAAGTGCAAACGAACAAAAAAAATATAAGAGCCTAATAGAAGGTCAAGGACTCTACACCAAAGACGACGACGTAGAAATCTTGACCATCAACAATTTCAAAAGTGAAGTGTACGGACAAAAACATGGTTGGATCATCGAGTTCTACAACAGCTGGTGCGGTTTTTGTCAGAGGTTCGCCCCTTCTTGGAAGGCCCTCGCAAGTGACATTCGCGGTTGGAAGGATTTAGTAGCCGTCGGGGCGATTGATTGCACGAACGAAGACAATGCCCCTCTCTGTCGGGAATACGAGATAATGAGTTACCCCACCCTGAGGTATTTCTACGAAAACTACCAGGAAGACCCTAAGAATTTAGGTGAAAATATTAAAAAGGGTGAAGACATAATTGCCCACCGGCGACTCCTCATAGAACATTTGATACAAGAACAAAATAATGGCAGAGGTAAAATTTACCCAAATCTCATACCCTATGTATACCCAAACCTCAATCACTTATATGACAACGTGCCGGGTGGCACGAAATTTGTTTTTTTGATATTCGAAAAAGAAAACACAACCATAGGCCCAGAAGTTGCGATGGATTTACATTCCGTTCCCAGCATCGTAATTAGATACACGTACCACAACAACACCCAACTCATAAATTCCTTGCAAATCACTAAATTGCCCTTTATGGTCGTCGTTTCCGACACGAGGGAATCCCAGCAATTTGCGGATGGTTTAAAATCCAGGGAGAGCATGAGGATGGCGATAAAGCAGTTCTTAAAACCCAAAGAAATCTTCGTGCCTGATCAGGAAACGCAGACGGAAAATACTGAAAAGTGGGCGGAAGCAAACGTTCCTGATATGTCTTCGCTAATCGAAGCCCGCGAGAAGAAAGTCCTCAAGGATAAAATCAAGAAAATGGGGGACGTCACCTTCCAAATGGATTTGGAGACGGCCTTGAGATTATCTTTGAAGCGCGAAGTATCTCGCGTCAAAACAATCTCGGGGGAAAGACTTGACGCCCTCGTTGCTTACCTTAACGTCCTTATAAAGTATTTTCCGTTGGGATCACATGGAGAGCAATTTTTGATAGAGCTGAGAGACAAAGTGGTGACGGCGTCTCCCTCGATCAATGGTAAAGAAATATCAAACTTTATTAAGTCGACGGAGGAATCGGATGAAAAACTATTTTCCTCGCCGGAAAAATGGCTGGCGTGCGACGGTAGTTCCCCTGCGCATCGCGGATATCCCTGTGGTCTTTGGAAAATGTTCCATTATTTAACTGTGAGTGCGGCGGAGAAAAACGTCGACAATAAAAATGCAAACCCCCTCGAGGTTCTTAGCGCTATGGAGGGGTATATCCGGAATTTCTTTGGGTGTGCTGATTGTGCTGAGCATTTCTTGGATATGGTAAAAAAGAAGGATATGAAGAGCGTGGAGTCTTTGGATTCTGCGATTTTGTGGCTTTGGATGGCGCACAATACGGCGAATAAAAGACTGGCAGGTGATGCAACCGAGGACCCGGAATACCCAAAAATCCAATTTCCTTCGGCGGAAAGCTGTCCGATTTGCAGACAAAGCGATGGAACTTGGAACTTGCTGGAGGTGTTGAAGTACCTAAAGCACGTATACAGCAGCATCAACGTACGCTATATAGGATCGGACACCAGGGTCCTCCATTCCGGCTTGGAAGGCATTCCAGCAAATTCCAGCAGCAGTATATTTAGGAAGTTGGATACGAGTATGTGTTTTATTTTATACGTTGCATCTTTCATATTAATAATCTTATTAATACGTATGTTTTTAAAGCGCGGCTACCGGAAAAAGCTGTACGTACACGACCTGTTGGGAAAAGTATGAAATAACCGGAAGTTTCTGTTTGGACTGATTAGGAAATTTTCAAACAACGAAGTTCTTTTTTAATTTAATTTTCGATTGTCTCTTTTGACTTTTCATAACATCACAAATACACGATGATTACATGTTCTCTTTATCAGCTGGAACGATTCCATTATGTTTTTTTTTTTTTATAACCGGTTGACCGAACACAATAGTAATGATTTACGTGTAGGTTTATCATTGTTTAAAAAAAATGTCGACTTGTAAGTAAATTGAAAACAATCAGGTGATTTTATGTGAAGTTTTATTTCTTTTCATTGTTTTATAATGAATGGCAAATAACTTTTAATAATTGAAAACATCACCAGTTGAAATTGAGACCATAAATAAAATTATAGCTTAACGAAGGACACACGTAACTACAACATACTTACTTGTGATATGTTAATGACGTTACATTTCTTGGAAGATATTCTAAAGCTCATTAACTCACATTAATTAGCCTGAAACCTAATGTAATGGAATATTTTAAAATTTCCCTGATGTCTAAGTTAGATATTTTAAACTCACGACGAAGCTATGTATAAATATTCTGTGCACTAAAACTACTCTTTTTATTTCCTTATTTGGTTTCACAGTTACTATTTTTGTTAAATTACCATCATACAAATGAAATGCAATGGGTAGGGCAACGTTTAAGCGAGTAATTCAAAATTTGGTTTCAATTAATAAGAAAAACTTAAAAATTTCATCCTTGCGTAAATTTATATCGAGCATTCATTTAATCTTGTATTCCACGTGACTTATGACGTATATAACCATCCACCTTACAGTTGGTTAAAATATCAGGCGTAGTTACGTCTTCGTTCTGAAAATACGATATATTTTCTAAACTGCATTGTTTTAAATGTGAATAAATTTTATTATTATATGATTCTAGAGATTTATGTCCTGTAACATAAACAGTTTAACATTTTAATCGATTAATGCTACAGTAACTAAATTTAGTGAGGTACAATCAATAACGAAGACCCTGTACATGAATTCGATTTCGTTCTTTTTTATATTTGAGTACTCTCTCCGAGTTTTGAAAAGGCTGTACGTAGGACGACTTTTAAATTGAATTTACAACAACATACTCGACAAATGACATTTAGAAATTTTGTGAAAATTTTCGACAGACAAGAAAGCACTTTATTTATAAGTACCGTGAAGAAAAATATCTGTAAATCGGGTAACATCTCTTGTATGGTATGCGAGGGTGCCTGAAACATTTGCTATTGTGTGGCTGGAGTACTCTATGAATCTAACTTAAGTAAAACGTAGCGGCTCGATGCAACCGATATCTTACACCGAAATTTAAAACTACAACTTTTATAAATTATATAAATGAACAATATTCAATATAAAAAAATGATTAATACTCTGCTTATTTCTGATGATCCAAACGACTTCCTTAACATAATGCAGATGACAAACGGTTAGAAAATACCACTGCTAGAAAAACAATAGTGATGATGTAATTGTTAAGCTATTTAAGTACACGTAACGTATCTTGTTAATTTTTTCCTTTGAAGTAGCAATTTTTCCTGTCGTTAATGTTTAATTAATTTTTCACAATTGAACGGTAAAAACAAATAAAAAACGTTGTTATCGACACCACAATAAAAACCCAGTGAATTTTAGTAGACCGTCAGTAAATTATTGCAATCTTAATTTAAGTGTGAATTTAAAAAAGTAATACGAGGGTGGATCAAGGAAAAACAGAAATTTATGTATAAAATTAACGTCATACGGCTTCGTGGATTGACAGACAAATTTCTATAATATCTTAACATTAATACAAGTTATAAATCTAAGCAGAATTTTCTAGTTACACGTAGTGTGACCTTCAAAAGACCTAGCAAACGACGTTACTTTTATAAGTAAATTATCGTTATTACTTATCCGACCCTCCGATTTTTATATTCAACTAATATAGTCTAATTCAGCACATTGAATGATTTGATTCTAAACGACTATGTAAATGTTAGTGCACCACCGCACCGTCTAAATTAAAAAGAAAACCTTGGCTGTGATTTTCGGCAAATGCAGTTGCAGTTCCTATTTAAAAATTAGCGCCTTAGTTACGAGTAGATAGAAACTGACTTATGTATATATTTTTCATTATTACAGTTGTTTTATTAACAGCGTTAACATTATCAACGCCAGCTGTAATTTGACAAGACCGATCCCGACCTGCCTTTTAATTTTCCGACAATATGGAAACTTCTACAACTTCGAGGACTTTAATCAGGTTACTGCGGCAGTTTTTGTAACTAACACTTGCATGCTTTTTCTTTCAATATTCCATTCATAACTTAACTGGAGTTTATTTCACTTCCTTATTTTAGGAAAACTTCAAAGTCGCTATTAACAATTACAGGGTGAACAAAGAAGTTTTTCTACTATATTTAACATTTATCTGCGCTTACATTCCACTAATCTAACAAATTCCAAATGATCCATCAAATACGTTTATGTGCTTCAGGGAAATCTTGCACTTTCGCGGAATTTCTTTTAAAATTATTTAATAGCTTCGAGAGGATAATTAGTGTATTGCACATTAATCGCTCGTGCAATAGTTATTTAATTGTCCTTGACTGATGTTTTGGTAATCGATTTACTAGTATATAATCCAGGTATTTTGGCTAATCGCGTCACAAAAAGGAAAATTAAACTTGAGATAAAAGTCAAGTTATTGCGAGTGGATATCTTTATCTGTATTCCGTGTCTGACACAATAATTTACGTGATAATCTAGATTTATTTTAGTTTTAAAAACATTCTAAATAAGAAAAGTAGAAAACGAACAAATTTCTATTAATACACATGCGAATACAATAATAAGAACATCGAAATAATTTTAGTGAAGAACAAAAATGATTTGTTTTGCAATTGCTGTGATTACTACGATTTTATTACTTAATTTTTTTTCTATTAATTTGCAATAAATTTTAAATATTTACTTAATAACTAAAATTTAACAATTACGTATACTCTTTAATTTTGTTAAATAACTTTTAATTACTACGAACAATTTTGTTGAAAGAAATAAGTGATTTGTTGATTATTGTTTCTGACACCTTTCAACTTGCTTTGAAATTTTAAAATTTACTTTTACTCTCTCTAGTGCCAAATGTTTTGAAAAATATTAAATAAATAGGCCTTATGGACAAACTATTTTTAAGAAGCAAACAAACAAAGACTAAGAACAATTCCGTATTAAAAAAAAGTGCCACTAATTCCTTTTACTTTTAAAATCTTTTATTACTGAAAGAATGAAATCTTCGACAAACATCGCAAAGATTGTTGGTACATTATACTCGCAATTCGTAACACTTATCAACGCTTTTAGTGCAATTATTGTAATTAATAATAACACCAATAATTACGATCAATAGAGTAACATTTTTTTTGTTTCGCAATTATTTTAGATTAAATATTTAGAAATTCTACTACAGTAAATTCAATATAGTTTAAAAAGACGAGTACAAAAAATATACTTTGCACTAACGATTAGAAATATATATATATTCATAGATAAAATATCATCTGCTTTGGTTGGTAATAACATGTTTTGCATTAAACTTTGTAATTCGCTTTGAACCTGTACTGGCACATTGAAGAAGAATATCTGGAAACGTTTTCAAAATGCGTTGCAGTTTCTCCGCTGTTTTTCTTTGAATTACGCGGCGTGCACAGACTGAAACAACAAAACTTAATACTCCTCTAGACATTGGTTTCACTTACTTTAACAATATCCACTCCGGTCATGGTTTTAACAAGATCTGGGACTTTGTTGACGATGTTGAAGACTTCCCCGGCGAGCTTAGCTGCACCAATTTCACCCTGACCGCTCGAAACCATCGTGATTTTCTTGGTTTGCGAAAGAGGAGCAGCCACTTCAGCAGCAACCTAAACACAATTCACTCTTGCTTCTATTAACCACCCAAAATATTAAACAACCGGACCTTTGGTAGGACAGCCAGCAACATATCTACCATGGCGGCTTCTCTATACTCCTTCCAGGCGTCAGCTTTCTTGGCCATCTGCTCAGCCTCAGCCTTCGCTTTTGCTTCGATCGCAAAGGCTTCGGCTTCTCCTTTTAATCTTATAGCTTCCGCCTCAGCTTCCGCTTCTAAAAGGACCCTTTTATTATTGGCTTCCGCAATCTTTTCTAGTCGATATTTTTCTGCTTCGGCCGGTCGGCGAACCGTTGCTTCTAACTCGCGTTCCCTTCTCGCCATTTCCTGTTCTTGCACGGCAATCTCCTGCGTTCTTTCTACAACTTTAATCTGCATCTCTTCCTCTTTGATTCTTTGCTTGATCTTAGCGGCTTGCAACTCGTAAGCCATTTCGGCCTCGGCGTTTTTGGTTTGGACCTCAACATCATAAGCAGCTTGCTTCAATTTAAAATCTCGACGTGCTTTGGCGATCTCCGTGTTGTTCAAGAAAACGGCTGCCATTCTCTGTTCTTCGGCGATGGCTTCCTTTATCTGAGCTTCACATCTCGCCTCCGCTTCACCAATCCTTGCGTCTCTCTTAACTTCCGCCGTCCTCGCCATACCCAAACTCCTCAAATAGCCCTGCGATATTACTAATTACGTGTCAAGCATTTTAAATTGTTTCGTAAGCGCAACATAAATCATGAAGAAGCATGTGCCAAAGTGACTAATAATTGCAACAAAACGCGAGCTACAAATTCTAGTTTATAGCCGTGCACATCACTGTTACTAACAAATTAAAATAGTAAACATACCTTAGGACCCTTGTAGCAAATAATGAGACATGTTTGTCAAGTTTTTAAATAAAATGTTAGCAACTAATTGGGAATAAATTTTATTGTGTATATTTTTCGGTGAATGCCGTGTTTTTTTTTTTTTTTACTTATCCTCACTTCTTCATCCCGGATGTCTTTCAGCGTGTACGAAACGACCGTTATGCCCATGTTGACCAAGTCAGAGGAAGCCACCTCGAAGACTTGTTTGCTAAACTTCTTGCGGTCTTTATAGATTTCTTCCACCGTCATAGATCCCATGATTGCTCTTTGATGACCTTCCAGAGTCACCAGGGCTATGTGTTGGATTTCGGAATCTTTTTTTCCTAGGAATTGCTCGCAAGCTGCGAGGAGCATTTCTTCGTTTTGACCTTGGACTTTTACCTGGAAGTCAAAAGGTAAGTTGGAGGTTTAAACGATGAAAGCGTTAGGTTTAAGGTACCTGTGCAATTCCCGTTACTGAAATTGGGACCCCTTGGCTTGTGTAGACCTTGGGGCTGTCAACCTGGAGAGTCATTGTGTTTAGGGAAATTCTGAAAGGAAAAGCAACATCTTGATGCCAATGAAAAGTATGCCGACGACACTTGATAATACCATTTTCTTGCAAGTTTTCATTTGCAACATTCATTTATTGTTACAATGTTTATCTCAGAGTTTAGTTTCTTTGTTTGTTCAAGGAAATTATATTCTTGGCGATTTAAAAAAAAAAACTCACTGGGGTTTATAGAGGATTCAAAGATAAGATATTCAAATGGAGATTAAAACGAACATAAAATGCAAATATTTATCAGACAGGATAACGCGTTAATACAGAATCATTTCCGGTTAAATCTGCTTCATAAGAGGGTATTATAATTCCAACTTTCTAATTTAAAATAAAATATTTTATATTCACACTTAAACCTTATTTTATATCTATATAATATCATAAGTGTCTAGAAAGTTTGTCGAACTTGACGTTTCGATCGTCTTGTTGTGATTTTCAGAAGTGAAGTGACTAGTTTGTCTTGTTGCGGAGTTTATATAGGGTTGTGTGCGTTTTGGGGCGTGGCCGTCTCACTCTGTTGGGGTGTAACCGTTAATATTCGAGGTTTGAAGAATGCTTTCCAGATACTTGGTAACTGTAATCCGTCTTCTCTGGTGATGTTGTTCAGATTATTGTGTATTTCAATAGTTTCCCTATACAGCCTTCTTTAGTAATGTCGTTCAGTTGCTAGTTTCTCACATTTGTCAAAGTTGATTCCATGTTTTGTGTAGGTTGAATGTTCTGCTACTGCTGAGTTTTCGTGTCTTGTATCTCCTTTATGTTCTTTTAACCTGGTCTTTATATTTCTGCCTGTTTGTCTGATGTACATCTTCGACCAACACGAAACATGGAATCAACTTTGACAAATGTAAAAAACTAACCACTGAACTACATTACTGGAGAATACTGTACAAGAAAGCTATTGAAGTACAGAAGAATCCGAACATCAACAGGCAATATGGATTACAGTTACCAAGTATCTGGAAAGCATTCTTCAAACCTCAACGAAGATTAACATTACGCCCCAACAGAGTGAAATGGCTACGCCCCAAAGCGTACACAATCCTATATAAACTCAGCAACAAGACAAACTAGTCGCTTCACTTTTGAAGATCACAACAAGATGATCGAAACGTCAAGTTCTACAAACTTTCTACACGGCAGAGAATCCGAGAGCCAAAGAGCAGCCAGCAACGACGGCCATGAAAGCCTGAAGACTACCTCATAACATCGAGCTTGGTTGCCTAACTTCAGTGAAATTCAGGGGTAGTTGAAAACATGGTAATTGAAAATATAAGACTCATAGTAATACCTACGAGCTTAATATCTTAGATCAAGATATTAGCCTGATCCTCTTTATTTGCTAATAACTTGATGTAAAATATCAACCTCCTGGTATCTATGATTTTTGGGATATTTTGATTATTCCATACTTTTGACTCAGTCTGTATACATGCTATAAAGAGTGCTATAAGAACTTACACAGTCTGTTATTTGGTAATGAGAAAATAATTACATCATTTAGAATACCTCGCTAATCAGTGGATTATTTCAACATGTTATTTTTATACTCATTTCTGAGTATTGACGTCATCAAACGAAAAAAATTGTGAACGCGATATTTTTTTCCTAATTGCAGAATTCTAAAATGATTCTGTACAAACATTTCAAACCTAATACTGGTGAATTTTCTTTTCATCTTAAAATTTAAGAATGGTGAGAAGATAAACATTCGTATTAGGAAAAATATTATTCGGTTATTTGAACCACAGGAAGCAATGACCTCATGACCTAGATTACAACACCACTTGAATCACTTATTTATTTTTGAATTTGTTAAAAGGCAACACTTCCTTGCCCATTCTTTAAAATAAACAAACTAAAAATCTGAATTAGAATAATGATAATCGAATGGGGAGGGCGATTACTACAAAATTTTTTGGATGATAATACTAATAGATCAATGGTAGTAGTATTATGATTTAATACCGGATTGAATACTGTTTATTTAGATTAAATCTAATCGAATTTACTTCTCAAATATTGGGGGATCAACCCCCACCAAGTTAAATCAAAGTGCCACGTTCAAACATTATAGATTAAAATTTGGCCATGTGAGCAAAAATTACTTATTTTTATTACCTCCGTGATCTCTGAAATGCCGGCCATACAAACGCTCGTCCTCCAGGAACCAAAAGTGGCTTGCTGTAGCCAAAACCTACAGACACAAATCATTTTAAATATAGCGCCATAGCTGCGCGTGCTATTTTATGTTTAGACACATAGTAAACGCTACGGGTGCGTCAACATCGGCATATAAATTAACATAGGAAATTGATTTGGTTTGCACATTTATTTACCTGATATAACCAGTGCTTCGTTTGGTCCACACGTGACGAAACCCCAAGCCATTTTGAGAGCCCCTCGTAATATTTATTTAAAACACTGAGTTTTTACGTACAGGCTGCGCAGATACTGGTGTTATGGCGGTAGGATGGGAATAACACTGAAGGAACGGTCATGCGCACGATTTCGGGTCGTAATTGATCTCTTTTGAATGTGGCCTGTATTGTTAACTATATTTATACGACAATTTTTTGGATAAATTCTTACAGTATTTTGTTCTTTGGTATTACGCTATAGAACGTATTTGTTGCTATTGGTTCAACTCGCATTAGTCTTTCCCGATGCTAATTTTTAATTATAGATAGATAGATGTTTATTTTTGTTACGTACAATAAATGTATGGAACACGTCAATATAATAATAGAAAATAAATAAATAAATACAATGTCACATTTACTATGCTACAGTGTTAATATCACAAGAAAAGAAATCATATGTACTATAAAATGCATTCTTTAATAAAAAGTCTTTTGAGACAATTTTGAAGCGTTTTAGTGGTAGTGTCTTAATATTAGCGGGCAGAAAATTGTATATTCGTATTTATATATGTTTTTGCACTTTTTTGTACTTTAGTTTTCCTGGTTTTTGGAGGGCACCTATTCTTACTGCTTCATACATTTCTCGTTTTTGTTTAAATTTCTTGCTAAATTCCTTTGTTATCCATTTTCGTTTTTTGTTTGATCTATCTGTTTGTAACTCTTTCGGGCTTACTTCATTGATTATATTTAAAACTATTCATTCCTAAGAAATTATCATATGTCTTGTTCACTTCTTTTTCTACCAGTATATGTATCCACTTTATTTTCTCTAATTTGTCATTAATTTTTCGCAGGTTCTTTTTTGAAAAATTACGCTTCTTTATTTTCCCAGGATTATTTCCAGGATGGGAAGATGGTGCAATCTCCAAAGTAACCATTTGTGCTGTATGATCTGCCAAATCAGTACAGATAACCTTGCTCCTATAATCAGAGGTATTGGTGCATATATTGTCAATCAACGTCGCACTGTGCTTGGATATTCTTGGTTTATCAATACTTGGGTTTAGATTGTATTATGTTAATATATCTAAAACTTGTTTAGTAACAGTATTTTCTCGTTGTAGGAGATCTCTATTAAAATCACCACATAATAATATTTTGTGTGTGTTATTTCTGAATACTGTATCAAGAATATCGGTGAGAGCGTAAAAGAATTCTTGTACATTATTCAAAGGAGGTCTATATATACAAATTATTACAACCTGGAGTTTTTGTATTAATACTGCGCTGCGTTCTATTACTTTTTCAATGCTTCTTGTTTTCAAGGTGTCAATATTTTCAGCGTTATGATTTTCGTTTACGAAGATGCAGGATCCCCCATGTCTACCATTAGAACGCACAAAAGAAGATATTAGCCGAAAGTTTCTAATTTCTGTAAAATCTTCTTCACCAGGATTTAACCAATGTTCCGTAATAGCTAAGGCATCTATTTCATCCAGAAATAATTCAATATTATTTATTTTGTTTTTTATGCATTGTATGTTCTGATGTACGGATATGAACTTCATTGGAATGTAGAACTAGAATTCCCCTTATCATAGTTAGCGTTTATAAAAATAACGTGGCAAATTACCTTGGCAATGTCGACTCCGGTCATCGATTTGACTAGTTCCGGTACTCTATTAACTATGCTTAGTACCTCTCCCGCAATCTTGGCGGCGCCAACTTCTCCGTTTCCTGTGGAAACCATTGTGATTTTCCTAGTTTCTGACAAAGGCACAGAAACCTCAGCAACCACCTATGAATAATAAAATTTTCCAATTGTAATATATTTAATTTTTCTGGTACGTTCGGCTTTTAAAATATAAGTCTCTACGTACTTTTGGTAGAACTTCCATTAGCATATCGATAGTAGCAGCTTGCTTATACTCATTCCAAGCCTCAGCCTTTTTGGCCATCACTTCTGCTTCGGCCTTTGCTTTTTCTTGAATCGCAAACGCCTTACCTTCACCTTGTATTTTAATCGATTCAGCTTCCGCCTCAGCTTCCAAAGTAACTTTCTTTTTATTAGCTTGAGCTATTCTCTCCATTCTGTATTTCTCTGCTTCTGCAGGACGACGCACAGTAGCATCCAACTGGCGTTCTGTACAGATCATTTCTTGTTCAGCGACTGCGATTTGCTGCTTTCTTTCAATAACCTGGACCTCAATATTCTCGCGCGTTATGTTCTGGTTGATTTTGGCGGTCTGCAAGTCGAAAGCCATTTCCGCCTCAGCATTTTGAGTTTGCACCACAACATCATACGCAGCTTTCTTCAGCTCATAATCACGACGAGCTTTGGCGATTTGAGTTTGGTTTAACAATTCAGCCTGCTTTTGTTGCTCCTCGGCCAAAGATTTCTTGCTGAACTTTTTGCGATCCTTGTAAATCTCTTCGACGGTCATGGAGCCCATGATCGCTCTTTGATGACCTCCGAGGGTCGCCAAGGCGACATCACGGACTTGGTCTTCGGACTTCCCCAAAAATTGCTCGCACACGGTCAGCAACATATCTTTATTTTGAGCTTGGATTCTCACCTGTAAACCAAGAGTTATTGTGCTGGGGTTTTATGGGGGACGAAAGCGACTCACCTGTGCTATCCCTGTTACGGAAATGGGAACTCCATGTTTGGTATATACCCTTGGACTCTCAATTTGTAGAGTCATGGTATTTAAGGAAATCCTATTAAATAGTAAACGTTTGTCATTGGAAGTTGCGATAAAGTTTGGATGAAAATCATTAAAATATAAAACGTAAACTGAAGATCGATAATAAGTTCGCTTTTTCTTTTTGGCCTTTGAGAAATGATTTGGGATAAATATAAAAATGCGGTATCACGAAAATAGTGTGTAACAAAACATTTGGGAGTTGTTTTATTAACAGCGTTAACATTATCAACGCCAGCTGTAATTTGACAAGACCGATCCCGACCTGCCTTTTAATTTTCCGACAATGTGGAAACTTCTACAACTTCGAGGACTTTAATCAGGTTACTGCGGCAGTTTTTGTAACTAACACTTGCATGCTTTTTCTTTCAATATTCCATTCATAACTTAACTGGAGTTTATTTCACTTCCTTATTTTAGGAAAACTTCAAAGTCGCTATTGACAATTACAGGGTGAGCAAAGAAGTTTTTCTACTATATTTAACATTTATCTGCGCTTACATTCCACTAATCTAACAAATTCCAAATGATCCATCAAATACGTTTATTTGCTTCAGGGAAATCTTGCACTTTCGCGGAATTTCTTTTAAAATTATTTAATAGCTTCGAGAGGATAATTAGTGTATTGCACATTAATCGCTCGTGCAATAGTTATTTAATTACCCTTGAGTGATGTTTTGGTAATCGATTTACTAGTATATAATCCAGGTATTTTGGCTAATCCCGCCACAAAAAGGAAAATTAAAGTTCAGATAAAAGTCAAATTATTGCGAGTGGATATCTTTATGTATATTCCGTGTCTGACACAATTATTTACGTGATAATCTAGATTTATTTTAGTTTTAAAAACATTCTAAATAAGTAGAAAACGAATAAATATCTATTAACACATATGCGAATCCAATAATAAAAACAAATAAATAATTTTAGTGAACAAAAATTATTTGTTTTGCAATTGCTGTGATTACTACGATTTTATTACTTAGTTTTTCTTTTTCCATTAATTTGCAATAAATTTGAAATATTTACTTAACTGAAATTTACGTATATTCTTTAATTTTGTTAAATATCTTTTAATTACTACGAACAATTTTGTTAAAAGAAATAAGTGATTTGTGAATTATTGTTTCTGGCCCCATTTAACTTGCTTTGAAATATTTAAATTTACTTTTACTCTCTCTAGTGCCAAATGTGTCTAAAAATATTAAATAAATAGGCCCTAATGACAAACTGTAGTGTATAACGTTACAAAGGGGCTCTAAACTTATATTTTTAACTATTTTTAGGGAGCAAACAAACAAAGACTAAGAACAATTCCGTATTAAAAAAAAGTGCCACTAATTCCTTTTACTTTTAAAATCTTTTATTACTGAAAGAATGAAATCTTCAACAAACATCGCAAAGATTGTTGGTACATTATACTCGCAATCCGTAACACTTATCAATGCTTTTAGTGCAATTATTGTAATTAATAATAACACCAATAATATACGATCAATAGAGTAACATTTTTTGTTTCGCAATTATTTTAGATTAAATATTTAGAAATTCTACTACAGTAAATTCAATATAGTTTAAAAAGATGAGTACAAAAAATATACATTGCACTAACGGTTAGAAATATATATTCATAGATAAAATATCATCTGCTTTGGTTGGTAATATCATGTTTTGCATTGAACTTTGTAATCCGCTTTGAACCTGTACTGGCACATTGAAGAAGAATATCTGAAAACGTTTTCAAAATGCGTTGCAGTTTCTCCGCTGTTTTTCTTTGAATTACGCGGCGTGCACAGACTGAAACAACAAAACTTAATACCCCTCTAGACATTGGATTCACTTACTTTAACAATATCCACTCCGGTCATGGTTTTAACAAGATCTGGGACTTTGTTGACGATGTTGAAGACTTCCCCGGTGAGTTTAGCTGCACCAATTTCACCCTGTCCGCTGGAAACCATCGTAATTTTCTTGGTTTGCGAAAGAGGAGCAGCCACTTCAGCAGCAACCTAAACACAATTCACTCTTGCTTGTATCAACCACCCAAAATATTAAACAACCAGACCTTTGGTAGGACAGCCAACAACATATCTACCATGGCGGCTTCTCTATACTCCTTCCAGGCGTCAGCTTTCTTGGCCATCTGCTCAGCCTCAGCCTTCGCTTTTGCTTCGATCGCAAAGGCTTCGGCTTCTCCTTTTAATCTTATAGCTTCCGCCTCAGCTTCCGCTTCTAAAAGCACCCTTTTATTATTGGCTTCCGCAATCTTTTCTAGTCGATATTTTTCTGCTTCCGCCGGTCGGCGAACCGTTGCTTCCAACTCGCGTTCCCTTCTCGCCATTTCTTGTTCTTGCACGGCAATCTCCTGCGTTCTTTCTACAACCTTAATCTGCATCTGTTCCTCTTTGATTCTTTGCTTGGTCTTAGCGGCTTGCAACTCGTAAGCCATTTCGGCCTCGGCGTTTTTGGTTTGGACTTCAACATCGTATGCAGCTTTCTTCAATTCAAAATCACGACGTGCTTTGGCGATCTCCGTGTCGTTTAAGAAAACGGAAGCCATCCTCTGTTCTTCGGCGATGGCTTCCTTTATCTGAGCTTCACATCTCGCCTCCGCTTCACCAATCCTTGCGTCTCTCTTAACTTCCGCCGTCCTCGCCATACCCAAACTCCTCAAATAGCCCTGCGATATTACTAATTACGTGTCAAGCATTTTAAATTGTTTCGTAAGCGCAACATAAATCAAGAAGAAGCATGTGCCAAAGTGACTAATAATTGCAACAAAACGCGAGTCACAAATCCTAGTTTATAGCCGTGCACATCACTGTTACTAACAAATTAAAATAGTAAACATACCTTAGCACCCTTGTAGCAAATAATGAGAAATGTTTGTCAAGTTTTTAAATAAAATGTTAGCAACTAATTGGGAATAAATTTTATTGTGTATTATGTTTTTTTTTTACTTATCCTCACCTCTTCATCCCGGATGTCTTTCAGCGTGTACGAAACGACCGTTATGCCCATGTTGACCAAGTCAGAGGAAGCCACCTCGAAGACTTGTTTGCTAAACTTCTTGCGGTCTTTATAGATTTCTTCCACCGTCATAGATCCCATGATTGCTCTTTGATGACCTTCCAGAGTCACCAGGGCTATGTGTTGGATTTCGGAATCTCTTTTTCCTAGGAATTGCTCGCAAGCTGCTAGGAGCATTTCCTCGTTTTGACCTTGGATTTTTACCTGGAAGTCAAAAGGTAAGTTGGAGGTTTAAACGATGAAGGCGTTAGGTTTAAGGTACCTGTGCAATTCCTGTTACTGAAATTGGGACGCCTTGGCTTGTGTAGACCGTGGGGCTGTCAACCTGGAGAGTCATTGTGTTTAGGGAAATTCTGAAAGGAAAAGCAACATCTTGATGCCAATGAAAAGTATGCCGACGACACTTGATAATACCATTTTCTTGCAAGTTTTCATTTGCAAAATTCATTTATTGTTACAATGTTTATCTCAGAATTTAGTTTCTTTGTTTGTTCAAGGAAATTATATTCTTGGCGATTTAGAAAAAAAAAACTCACTGGGGTTTATAGAGGATTCAAAGATAAGATATTCAAATGGAGATTAAAACGAACATAAAATGCAAATATTTATCAGACAGGATAACGCGTTAATATAGAATCATTTCCGATTATATCTGCTTCATAAGAGAGTATTATAATTCCAACTTTCTAATTTAAAATAAAATATTTTATATTCACCCTTAAACCTTATTTTATATCTATATAATATCATAAGTGTCTAGAAAGTTTGTCGAACTTGACGTTTCAATCATCTAGTCGTGATCTTCATAAGTGAAGTGACTAGTTTGTCTTGTTGCTGGGTTTATATAGGGTTGGGTGCGTTTTGGGGCGTGGCCGTCTCACTCTGTTGGGGTGTAACCGTTAATATTCGTTGAAGTTTGAAGAATGTTTCCCAGAGACTTGATAACTGTGATTCGTCTTCAGCCAACAACGACGGGCATGAAAGCTTGAAGACTACCTCATAAGTGTGAGCTTGGTTGCCTAACTTGAGTGAAATTCGGGAGTAGTTGAAAACATGGTAATTGAAAATATACAGACTCATAGTAATAACTACGAGCTTAATATCTTAGATTAAGATATTAGCCTGATCCTCTTTATTTGCTAATAACTTGATGCAAAATATCAACCTCGTGGTATCTATGATTTTTGGGATATTTTGATTATTCCATACTCTTGACTCAGTCTGTATACATGCTATAAAGAGTGCTATAAGAACTTACATAGTCTGTTATTTGATAATGAGAAAATAATTACATAATTTAGAATATCTCGGTAATCAGTGGATTATTTCAACATACTATTTTTATACCCACATCTGAGTATTGACGTTATTAAACGAAAAAAGTTGTAATGCGATATTTTTTTCTTAATTGCAGAATTCTAAAATAATTCTGTATATAAACATTTCAAACATAATACTGGTGAATTCTCTTTTCATCTTAAAATTTAAGATAAACATTCGTATTAGGAAAAATATTATTTGACTATTTGAACCACAGGAAGCAATGACCTCATGACCTAGATTACACCACTTGAATCACTTATTTATTTTTGAATTTGTTAAAAGGCAACACTTCCTTCACCAATTTTTAAAATAAACAAACTAAAAATCTGAATTAGAATAATGATAATCGAATGGAGGGAAGGCGATTACTACTACTACTACATTTATTACTACATTACTACATTTTTGTGTGATAATACTAATAGATCAATGGTAGTAGTATTATGATTTAATCCCGGATTGAATACTGTTTATTTAGATTAAATCTAATCGCATTTACTTCTCAAATATTGGGGGATCAACTCCCCTCAAGTTAAATCAAAGTGCCAGGTTCAAACATTATAGATTAAAATTTGGCCATGTGAGCAAAAATTATTTATTTTTATTACCTCTGTATTCTCTGAACTGCCGGCCATATAAACGCTCGTCCTCCAGGAACCAAAAGTGGCTTGTTGTAGCAACAACCTACAGACACAAATCATTTTAAATATAGCGCCATAGTTACGCGTGCTATTTTATGTTTACACGCATAGTAAACGCTACGGGAGCGTCAACATCAGTATATAAATGAACATAGGAAATTGATTTGGTTTGCACATTTATTTACCTGATATAACCAATGCTTCATTTGGTCCACACGTGACGAAACCCCAAGTCATTTTGAGAGCCCCTCGTAATATTTATTTAAAACACTGAGTTTTTACGTACAGGCTGCGCTGATACTGGTGTTATGGCGGCAGGATGGGAATAACACTGAAGGAACGGTCATGCGCACGATTTCGGGTCATAATTGATCTCTTTTGAATGGGGACCCATTGGCGCCTGTATTGTTAACTATATTTAGGCTAGTGGTGATCTTGAAGTATTGATTATTAAGTTGTAGCCACACGACAATTTTGTGGATAAATTCTTACAGTATTTTGTTCTTTGGTATTACGCTATAGAACGTATTTGAATATTGTTGCTATTGGTCAACTCGCAAGTGTCTTTCCCGATGCTAATTTTTAATTATTTTAAATTTTTAAGTACCAGTGCATTCTTGAATAAAAGCAAAGCTAATTCAGTTTGTTCCTGCCGATTATCAAAGTAAACTTCAATAAGTTTGCTATTGTATTTATGAAAGAGAAGATTAACATATAATATATTAAATGCATAGAAGAATTCTTTTCTTAAAAGGGTTCGCTATTTGTTCAAGAAATCCCAAAAAGTCTTTATCATCACTCTCGTCTTTGCTTTGAACATATACAGGATGACTGTTATTCCGCCAAAGAAAAACTGCAATAAGAAGCAAATTCTCAGAGTATGAGAAAAATGTTAAAAAAATGCTACATGCAGCTTTCCAAAAATAATTAATTAGAAATTGTCCCTCAAACAACGATACGCCCCTGATTAAAAAAATAGAAGCAGGTGAACGAAATAAATATAGTCGTACAGTTTTATAGATTTATGAGTGGTAAAGCGTGGCGTTAGACGTGACCTTTAAACAATTAAGTAAGAGCATTGACAAATTCATACAAATTACTTGAAGTAAATTATACCCTAAAAAGGATAACAACAACCCATTTTGAACATCTGCTTTGGCAGGTAAACAAATAAATCACTACAACACGAAAACAATTCAAATCTCCGTGTTAACAATTCCTAACAT
Source organism: Serrognathus titanus (assembly GCA_039766575.1). Classification (NCBI taxonomy): domain Eukaryota; kingdom Metazoa; phylum Arthropoda; class Insecta; order Coleoptera; family Lucanidae; genus Serrognathus; species Serrognathus titanus. Next base: position 15,774,285 of record CM077911.1, on the reverse strand, counting down.
TTTCTTTAATTTTAATTTCAATTTTCATAAAGTTTATTCTCACAAGCATAAACATTTGACAATCAGAATTTAAAACATTATAATCAGTGAACACATTCATAATGTGCTTCGTTTGTTAATTATTATAATTTCGTTTCGTGTGTGCCGTTCAATGAGAAACAAATTCTATTATAAAAGAAGAATTATTATGAACACAAAGCTGTTAAAAGTTTAACAAATTCAAGACACGTTTGCTGTGTAAACACTAATTTTGTGACTAATTTGTTCGAGTTTGTATAACATAAGTGATTCATAGTTTATCGTACGAGTATCGCATTGCTATTTCATTAGCTGCTATTGTGTCAGGTTAAAGTTTCATAAGCTTTGTTCTCTGAGAAAATATCATAAAATGTTTATGTAAATTTAACGTTTTACTTTAAACATGCCTACTCTTTTTAAGAAACGTATAATTAATTTTGTTTTATATATTTTTTCGCGATCTGTAATATTCATTCACGTTTAAAACTCGTGCATTCTAGAGCTGTATCTAATAAAGTTTTATTGTATTACGTCTCCGTGCGACATCAGTATGAAAGCTTTTACAATTAGTTGCCCGATTGTCAGATTTTTTATACAGTGTCTTTCAAAAACGTGCTACAAGAAAGAACAATGTTTCGGAACGCTTTGAAATAATCACTCAGAACCAAATGAAATAATTGAGAAATAAGAACAAATTTCCTATTCATATTATTTTGGCGGATACTTTAATTCCACCAGTATTTTCCAATCTAGTGTGTATAAATCTTCATTTCTTGGTGTCCCCGCTGTATACCATTCAAAATATATGTCATCTGACATTTCCCAGTTTGACCTTAATTACACCAATAACTGAGTCTGACATTACGGGCATTAGCTCCCACTATCACCAGATTTAAATCCTCGCTACTTTTGAGATGGATTACAGCGTGTGTTGATAATAATAATTACATTTTGATAAGACAGCCATAAGTGACTTGTCAATTCGTTACTATTTAGCTCTTATTGTATAGGCAATTCCAGTTATTCTAGAAATTACTGATAATTATATCGCTTAAAAGAAACAACTAGCACGAAATTATGTGTCAAGTGCATGGTTTGTAGTCAATAAAGTAATAATCATAAAACATGGCGTTGCATTTCGTATGCAGTAGGTTTTTATTTAATTATAAATTGTTTCGCAGAATATTTTTCCTGTAATTATAATTGAATGATTTAAATCACGATATCCTGGGATCAAAACCGATTTGCAATAAAATTTGTAATTATAACGTTCACTTTCTTCCTTTTTTTTGATGGAACTATCGTCAGTCACTCTGTATACGAAAATCTTCTGCAATTTTTAACTTTGTTCTTATATTCTCCTGTTAGAGTGTATATGCTGCATCGTATCACTAATCAGTTATAAACTCTTACGTCTGCACAAATCAAATTCCTTATACAAACTAAATTAGAGGAACTAAGGTAATGAGTACGAGTTGTCACCCTTCCGCATTATAAAACGAAATATGGGCAGCAATTCGCAAGCTGTATATTAAAAGTATTTTCCTTTTCGTTAAATAACATTTAATCGAATATTAGTAAAAAATATTTAGCCAAAAATTAAAACGTATTACATATTATATTTAACAAGCTTTAGTTTAGGTCCATCAGCGAACGTTAGTTAAAGGGAATATCAGACGAAATAGTCAAGAATCAAGAATCTACAGCAAACTTCAACAGTTTTCACCTTTCACTAGGAAACTTTTTATAGGTATAATAACCTTTAGCTACCCGCCACCAGAGCAAATTTTGCTTGTTTATCTACTAATCGAGCATATAGTTATCAAACTCAGTCACTTTTTCTTTCCCAACTTTTGAAACATTATTAATCACCTTATGATTAAGTTCGAAAATGTAACGACCACGTTAACAAAAAAGTGTGCGAGATTTTAAAAGCATATAATAAATAATTACTAAGAACAGTTTGCAATTTCCATAGTTTATTGTTTGTTGATAAGTAAATTTATTTACTCTTCTTACATATAAGTATTTTCATTATAGAATTAACAATAACTATTTATTTATTTTTAAAATAGCTTCGTCTTCACCTTAAAATATGATCCCAATTTACAAATTTGAATTAGTTTTTTTTTGTTTATTTAATTGTGCGTGTTTCATGATGTATGGTCTGTAAAAAAAGTAGGAATTACATTAGCGTTTATAAAAATAACGTCGCAAATTACCTTGGCAATGTCGACTCCGGTCATCGATTTGACTAATTCCGGTACTCTATTAACTATGCTTAGTACCTCTCCCGTAATCTTGGCGGCGCCAACTTCTCCGTTTCCTGTGGAAACCATTGTGATTTTCTTAGTTTCTGACAAAGGCGCAGAAACTTCAGCAACCATCTATGAATAATAAAATTTTCCAATTATAATATATTTAATTTTTCTGGTACGTTCAGCTTTTAAAATATAAGTCTCTACGTACTTTTGGTAGAACTTCCATTAGCATATCGATAGTAGCAGCTTGCTTATACTCATTCCAAGCCTCAGCCTTTTTGGCCATCACTTCTGCTTCGGCCTTTGCTTTTTCTTGAATCGCAAACGCCTTACCTTCACCTTGAATTTTAATCGATTCAGCTTCCGCCTCCGCTTCCAAAGTAACTTTCTTTTTATTAGCTTGAGCTATTCTCTCCATTCTGTATTTCTCTGCTTCTGCAGGACGACGCACAGTAGCATCCAACTGGCGTTCTGTACGGATCATTTCTTGTTCAGCAACTGCGATTTGCTGCTTTCTTTCAATAACCTGTACCTCAATATTCTCGCGCGTTATGTTCTGGTTGATTTTGGCGGCCTGCAAGTCGAAAGCCATTTCCGCCTCAGCATTTTGAGTTTGCACCTCAACATCATACGTAGCTTTCTTGAGCTCGTAATCACGACGAGCTTTGGCGATTTGAGTTTGGTTTAACAATTCAGCCTGCTTTTGTTGCTCCTCGGCCAAAGATTTCTTCATGTCTGCGTCTCGTTTCGCTTCAGCTTCGCCGATTAAGGCATCGCGTTTAACTTCCGCAGTACGAGCCATGCCTAAACTTTTCAAATAGTCCTAAAATATTTTGCGATTTTTTTTAAATAAAACTGAAGAAGCTGGAAGTAATATTTCATACTTGATCATCCCATATGTCTTTTAACGTATAGGAAACGATTGTCATCCCCATATTAACTAAGTCTTTGGAGGCGACTTCAAATACTTCCTTGCTGAACTTTTTGCGATCCTTGTAAATCTCCTCGACGGTCATGGAGCCCATGATCGCTCTTTGATGACCTTCGAGGGTCGCCAGGGCGACATCACGGACTTGGTCTTCGGACTTCCCCAAAAATTGCTCGCACGCGGTCAGCAACATATCTTTATTTTGAGCTTGGATTCTCACCTGTAAGCGAAGAGTTATTGTGCTGGGGTTTTATGGGGGACGTAAGCGACTGACCTGTGCTATCCCTGTTACGGAAATGGGAACTCCATGTTTGGTATATACCCTTGGACTCTCAATTTGTAGAGTCATGGTATTTAAGGAAATCCTATTAAATAGTGAAAGTTTGTCATCGGAAGTTGCGATAAAGTTTGGATGAAAACGATTAAAATATAAAACATAAACTGAAGATCGATAATAATGTTCTCTTTTTCTTTTTGGTATTTGAGAGATGATTTGGGGTAAATATAAAAAAATAGTACGTAACAAAACATTTTGGAGTTGTTTTTATAATTGCTACCATGGGAACTAGCTCATGTTTAAAGTTAAACTGTAATTGAAATACCGGGCCTTGTGTTATTAATTAACTCCGGAAATTGGATAATATTGAAGCACAAGTTCAAGCAAACGTACTCACTTTTGGACTTCCTGAAACGAGGTCCATACGAAAGCTCTTCCGCCAGGAACCAAACGCGGCTTGCTGTGACAACATCCTGAAAGTTTAAAGCGCGATTACCGTAAATTCGAGAGCGAGCTTTGCAGAGATAGCAGCTCACAGTTTAAATATTCAGATGTTATATGATGGGCTGAGCATTTGTTTTTTTTTATGAAAATAAAAACATTTTATATTTTTTTTTGTGCGAATACAGAGTTTTCCTGATAATCCAGCAGGATAAATATTTTGTCCATAAACGACAAATAATTTTAACAATTTCATTAGCATTTTTGAAAATTCATTTAATTTAATTAAAATGTATTTTTTCACACAAGCATGTAATTTTTTTTGTGAATATGGCTCGTGAAACATTTACTAAAGTAATTATTCTAATTGATCGAGGCCAGGCTCAATTAACTAATTAACGTTCTAATTGCGTTCTTTCAGTGAGTTTTCTCGATAAATTTAATTTTTAATCTGCGGAATACGCGTCGTGTATTATCTGAAATGCTTAGAATGGAGCGGTTCATTAGTTTTAATGATGCATAATCTGTTGCTCTTGTTGTTTTGTTTGAGTCTATCACGTCTCCATAAAAGAAAGAGGACGAAATTAAAGAGAACGTTATGCTACTGAAACAAATTGTTTTAATTAAAATTATTGGTTACGTCAAGACCGTCAAGTTCTTTCTTCTTGCTCATGAGTATACATAACGAATTTATTGAATCACTCGATATCTAATGCCGTAAAAATGTTGACGTTGTACAGAGAAATTTTGATTTATTCTCAGATAAGATTGCAAACTTATTTTGATAATTTTTTGAAGTACTTCGCGTTAGTCACTGGTAGAAAATGTTAGAAAAACATATTCGCGAAAAAATAACTCTTGAAAATCACTAAAGGACGGACTTGAAACAGATGGGTATTAATAGAAATAAAGAAATAATAAATTAAAGATCTAAGGTTGAATAGATTAATTCAATGGATAACTTTGAAAGACAAGATAAAGACGAATAAGTTAAAACAATCTCGAAATAAAATCTAAGTTGGAAACACTACATCATGTTGGCTATTTGGATTGTGAAGAATATTTGCGAGATGGGGATGCAAAGCACAATCAGTAGAAGACCCAAGTGACCCAAGACCCAAGTGACGTTGCAATAGCTTTTACTGAAATAGATTTGATTAGGTGGCGGTAAAGGAAGAGATCAGAAAAAGGGTGGAACGGAAGAAATTTCACAGAAGTTTTATTAGTGACTTTCTTCACCAACAATACAAATTCGCTCAATAAGAATTAAGACTTTTTAAAACAGCGTTCAGTATTACGATTGTTTTCCTACATATATTAATAATTCCTGAGTCAGTTGGAGCAGATAATTAAAATTTATAAAGATTTAAATAGATCATGATTAAAGATTGGAATTACATATTTTGACGTCATCACGTTAGTGACGCGGGCTAGTAATTACTCATCTCATATTCGTATTTTTTTATCTATGTCCCATGTCTACGTCTGTGATACTGCAATGGTATCAGAAATCTGAAAGGAATGGTATAATTAATCCATTTGAAGCATAAAATATAAAAATCCGATCTCTAATCATGAGTATTATCTTATAAGAGATCGATATAACAATATGGTGGCTGTGCTGAATGTAACACTGACATTATTTCCTTAAATTTCACATGGGGTGAAATGATATCTCACTAGAATGAACAACAAAATGGAGCCATGTCATACATATCGAGAAAACAGTTTTTTTCTTACTCTCTACCCTCTCTGAGGGGGTCGTTTTCAACTTTTCAAACTAAAAATACAAAAGCCGTACGTAATATATTAAACCTGAAAATAGCTATTTATAAAATTTCATTCATATTTATAACAATTTTCTGATATTTCTGATACCCACTATCCTGGTGGGTTTCCATACCTCAGGGTATGGGGCTTCCGGGACCCTATTCATCGTTTTAAATCAACCATCAATCACGAATAGGGTCCCGGATTCCGCATGCCGTATGATGAATGCCATGCCGGAGGTGTGGAAACCCACCATGAGATTTTTCCAGTAAAGTTTCATTCGACCTAACATGTCATTGAGAAAAAAGTATGGCATCTAACCACCTTGCTGCTTTTTTTATGATAACATTGTCAACTCCAGAAGGTAATAACCAGTGAAGTTTTAATTTTCTATCCAATTTTGTTCAAAAGTTAGCGAAGGAATGCAGGAGATAAAACCATAACTATATTTAATGCAATGATTCATATATAAATAAATGTTGGGTCTATTTTTACAACATTAGGATAAAGTTATGAAACTAATGTAATGTTTTAATCAAAATTTTACTTGCCTGATACAACCAGTGCCTCGTTGGGACCGCAGGTAACGAACCCGAAAACCATTACCTTTTTTTAGTGAAATCAAAGTCACTCTACTGGTAGAGTGCGCAAACTGTTCCATTATTATCCTCATTTTATCAACGTGATACTGAGATAAGATTACTTGCACGTATTTTATTCGAAATTCAATTATCATATCACTTGTTGTGACACTAGAATATATTTTCTTGTAAGATCATTACGTGGGTTTACCATTAACAGGAAGAATTGTGCGTGAATCCAAATCGTAATAACGTTAACCGATATGAATCGATTCGATTTCACAATTAGCACATTTTTTTAAGAGTTATCTAGTCTAGTCTATGTATAAACACACGCTCTTATGACTTTGTGGTGGTTTATTAGTTTAATTACACATACGTGCTTGAGCATTACAATATTACGATTTTTCTTAATGAAATAATCGAGAAAGCTATTCAACTCTCCGTTTCTAATGGACGTATCGTTCCTGTGAAGCACGAGCAACAATCAAAACGACGTGCTCGGAATTAATCATGGCGGTGAAACTGCGCTTCAAAAATATTTTAGCGGCCATTAGAATTCGAAAAATCGGAATCACGGTGACGTATTGGTTTCTGGTTTGATTAATTGCGGTTGCAAAGGCATGCAAGAGCGGATTCAGTTTGTTACTTAATGGAATTTCACATTCTTCGGTTAATAATAGCTTAGGCTTCGAGAAGTAAAAGGGAGGGCTATTTATTTGTAATTTCTCCTCATCTGCTTTGCAAAATATGTAAATATCTGTTTACAGAAGCGTTTATAATGAAGTGAATCTGTTTTATGTAATAAAGATGAAAAAGATACGTATAACAAAGCAAATAAACAAAAATTACCATTTTAAAACGAAAGGCAAATTTTTAAAAAGTGGTAAAAATGTTAAAAGCATAAAGATTTGTTTTGCTTCAACTAAACCATATTTCCAAGTCTTTTAAAAAGAAATTGAAAGGAGTAAAGCGAAGGAATTTTGGAATCAACGAAGACATGCGATACAGTAAACCAGTATTTCAGTAACCAGATCTTGTTTGAAATAATAAACTTCAAGGAAAATATATAAAAATTTCCTGGTCTTAGGACAAAATGAGGTAATATCTCCTCGTACTTTCGTAAAAAAATTATTCGTAACTTTGTTAGCATACTGTCGTTACAAATAAAATTTATCCTATTTGATAAATAAATAAAAATGTATTTGTTTACGCAGATATAAACTCGGTAGTACAAACAATGAAAGAAAAACGTGATACACCTACACGAAACTCAAAATATACAACTACCAAGCAGCAACAGAGAGATAAACATAAATTCTACCTGCGTTTACTTATCTAATGTTTGCATTGCTTCGCTTGTTCGCTACCGTCGGCTCTTCGGAAACGCCATTCTATCTCATTTATTATTAATTTAAAATGCTATCGTTTCCATCAAAAGTAAAATGCCCACGTTTCTGTCACAGACGATCATGAGTAAGTGCTCTCCTACGAGCTTTTAAAATTAATTTTTGTTTACCTTTTTAAACTTCTTTTGGTGAGATTTAACATTAATTGTTAGTTGTTTTTGATATATTATTAATAATTACAAAAATCCAATTTAATTTATTTTCAAAAGCCTTCTGCTTTTTATCAATCCCTTCACTTCATCCTGTGCTCTGCTCTTTTTCGTCAACCTAACACTTTTAAACGTAAATTTATCGAAATGTGTAAGAAATGGTCTAATAATGCAATTAATAAACGAACAGACTTTGTAAATTTAAATAAAACATTTTGCAGTTTAAATGAAATACAATAATCGAAAACATAATTGTTTATATTATAAATAATTAGTTTACATTTAATTTATTAATTATTTTTTATGTTTTTATAATGTTTATTATTAGAATTGTTGTAATTATTTAAATTATAATTACAATAATTACACTACATACTGTAGTTAGGTTTTGTAAGGATTTCCCTAACTCTTGCAGCAAGTACTGGAGTTCTGTTAAGACGCATTGGTACTTGTTATTTGATGTATTTTTTAACACTCTCTTCACAAAAACTTAAAAAAATTAGTAGGCTACTGTTATAATGTTAATCACTTTGAAAAAACAAATTATACTCATCTCATTTCTTTATATTTGTTGAATTAATTTAAATAGTAATTCATAAATTACTTTACCTAACGTATTCTAGTTAAATGTATCGAGGGGGTAAATATGTAGGGGTGCAACTGTTCCCAACACCTTAGATTTAATAACCTAATAAAAAATGAAGTAATTGACTGGTAATGTCGAAATTTACATGACTTTCTATTCTACTTGATTTCTATTTCAGAATATTAATATGTACCTAAGAGCTAATCTGAGAAATTTACGTCGTCATTCCAAGCAGGTACTAGAGCTAAAAGCATCGCTTTTAATCCGTCGATTTTACGCAGGTATGATTAAATTTGATACGCCCCCGGGGTACATAACGACTGCCGTATGTACCCGGCGGGCACAAGAAGCATTAAATTAAATTAAGATTAAATACTAGTATTCGATATGAGAACATCGGTGTCCATGTACTTGCGCAATTATTGCCGCTTTAATAACGTTTATTAATTTAATTAGCTTTTAACTAATAAGCATTATTACGTCAGGATTCGCCTGAGTATAATAATTTAAGCTGTCAGCGTTATGATCAATATCAAAAGCCGACGATAAGCGATGGGAATGTGGTCTTGCAAAAAAATCGTTCAACAAATAAATGCAAATGTGAAGCTTAAAGTAAATATTGAGTTAATTAATGTCCGGGTTAGCAAGGCATTAGTACAATTAGTCAGTCACATTATACATGCAAATATTACTTTCTCCGGGGTTACATAAATTACTGGAGTGTGTAAATAAACGTGAGTCTCGAAATTTTAATACGATAGCATAAATACATATTTGGTATTGTTGTTTTAAAATTGTTTTGATGTCCTCTGATGTAGCAAAATAGTAATTTGTAAATAATAACAACTTTCATCAACGTGATTATGCATTATAAACATAATTTGCTGCATGGGAATTCAAGTAATTTTTACTTGCTGTACACGAACTTAAACAAAATAAATAATTATACAGGTTTTTGATAAAATGATACATAAATTTGTGCAGCTTATGTACAATGTGACGAGCATTGTTGTATTAAATTAAACTTAACAGATCGTAATATAAGAAATGAAACTGTAGGTCTATGGTTAGCAATATGCGAAATAAAAAAAATTTATAGTACAACACAACGTGTTGTCATGCCTGTGCATTCATTATGACCATAGAATTTTAGTATAGTTCACTTCTTGTTCTTGGCACTGATATTTGTAATTACAATAAATGTTGGAAATGTTGTCCTGCGATATTAATACATAATTCGGCACGTCGTATCCAGTTATTTGTTACTATTGGAAAATTATTTCGAAGTTATGTACACGAAGTTATGTACACGAATTAAACTATCACAAAACAAACTACACGCTACGTAAATTTGATAAATATACTAAGCCTATTAATGTTTTTAAAAATTTAATTTAACCTCAGTCTTTTGTAAAATACAAACGCACTTGCTCGGACTGAATTTTCTCTAAAACTATTATTCAGAACTTCATCTTTCATTGTAACCCCCTCCCTAAGGTAAGCATCAGTGAATTTATGACAGCATGATAATAATAATAAAAACAAACAATAAAGTACGAGGAACGAAACTGAGCCAGCTGAATTTTATTTTATGGCAGTGTAATTACTACCAATAAATCGCCACGGCGAATGTAGGTAAACGTTTCTGAAAATTCCGAATTATTTTAAACCAGAATCAAATTTGCATCACGAAAACTAATTGTGCCACTCATTTCTTGGATTTAATTAATCTTTATCAACATTTTTAGTAAACATTTATTTTCGTCTTATTAATGAACATAAACATAACATTTTGCAGTTTCCAGTATGAAGGTCGATGTACAGGGTGGGCCAAATTCGACACTTTTAATAGGAAACTCCTATTTTTAAACGAGTTAGATAAAAACTGACCTCGGTACCTGGAGCTCGATTTTTAAGACAAAATTAATGGTAAAGACCGCATTTAGGTATCTTGTATCGTTTAGGAGCTACAGGGAGTTTTTCAAAATTCTACGATTTTTAAAAACCTTCATAACTTTTTTGTTTATGAAAATTTTTGATTTCTGTAAAGACTTCTTTTAGGCACTTTTTCATGCAGAATTCATTGCTCCAAGTTATTTTTTTCCAAAGTCCTCAATATTTGAGATATTAGCTAGAACTTTGATTTTTTATATGGGACACCCTATATATTTTTACATTTCTGAAAAGAGCATAAAATTCTATTTACAAAAATATAAAACACTTGATATTTTATTTAAAAGATTTGTGAGTTGTAGAGTTTTTATGTTTTAATTAAAATTTTGATGGTTATTGCAACATTCACGTAGGGTGTGGATGATGGCAGCTAAATATTTTTTGAAGATTCAATTAGCCATAAAAAATATTACTTTATTTTTAATAAATATAACGAACTTATAACGAATAAATACTAATGTAATAGAGATTGCCCAAGAATTACATAAAGTATCAAATTGTCGACCATTTTGTACTAAATATAAACGATTTCGTTTTGTTATGGTTTAAGCTGACATCACCAATTCAAGGACTGGTAGTGATGCATTTTTCTTATTCAATAAGATCAGAATTTTTGTTTCTTTAAAATTCGTATTGCAGAAGTTCTTGCTAGGATGTTTGCTCCAACTGGCGTCGGTCATTTTCAATTTCTCCCAAAACTATGATCTCTTCTAATTCTTTATTTCCGTTTTGAGATTCATAATTTTTATCAGTTTAAATGACTAAAAATTTATTAAATTGTTTTTAAATCTCAAAAATATATCTCTGAAGGATTGTTATCTTTCAGGATACCCCTTATGATAAAGATTAATCGCTGCTTCTGAATTTTCGCCAATTTTTATAAAACACTTTAACATTTAATATTAGTAAAGAAGACAGTGGTTTAGAAATAACAAATCAAAAAAGTAAATATAAATCAAAAAAGTTTATATCCTTAAATATAAATCAAAATAGATTGTATCCGTAGATACGTATTTCGGCAGATACGCTGTCATCTTCAGTACACACATACACTTACAAGTTAAAGGCACTTCATGAAGTCTTGAGTTGGTATAAATATTATAACATGTCGTATTTCTCATAGTTTTCGTACAAGTTTAATTATCTCCCTAAGTCTATTTTATAGAGATAGTAAAATTCAAGAGAAATGCAAGTACTGTAAGAGATTGTGTCAAATTTTGACAGCGGCCTACCAGGAAGTTACAAAAACTTAAATCGCTTAGTTATCATCATCCATAGCCTATTTCAATCCAATAAAAACAATTAAATTTTTGATTAAAACTTTGAAACTCTATATTTCACAAACTGTTTGAATAAAATATTATATTTATGTGAATGAAATTTTATACTCCTTTCAAAAACTTAAAAATATATAGGGTGTTCCATATAAAAAATCAAAGTTCTTGCTAATATCTCAAATATTGAGCACGAAATGCGGTTTTCACTATTAACTTTGTCTTAAAAATTGAACTCCAGGGACCGAGGTCAGTTTTTGTCTAACTCTTCTAAAAATATTTGTTTCCTATTAAAAGTGTCGAATTTGGCCCACCCCGTACTGTTAGGAAAATGAAACAAATAAAATTGAAGTGCATAATTGTGCTACGAATTCAATTTGTTTTTAAATTTTACTTTGAGTAAGTAAGCATAAATAAAGTAGTAATAAGTAATTGCAATTGTCGTAGGAAACCTCTCGGCAGCGCGCGTGAAGACGTTTTTATTTAAAATCCTGGCGAATTTTTTTTGACCTATCCCAACAGACACATCTCGGCGCTTAATCGTTTATGGCCACAAAAAACATCAATTCTGCACAGCCGAGACATTTAAATCCTTTTAAATCGCCAACCAGCGTTACTAAAACAATTTCTTAAAAAACGAAAACTGATTTTTACCGGAGTTAAAACTGTTGAGTTGACTACTATCTGTGGTTTCAATTAAAGACATAGGTTTTGAGACACCCAGTATATTTACGATCCATGTGCTACACCTAGCTAATTTTCAACTTATTGTTAGTCACATAAAACAAAATACATACTCGTACATGCCTTCACTTCCTTTATACGCATTAACTCTAGCAAGACACAATTTGTTCACTGTTCAGAGGTTAATGAATATTTTTGTGTTCACTACAGTGGATAGTTCACTGTGTGGTATATTCACTATATCGAGACACTACTGTAAATTGTGGTTTTTTATATTTGAGATAGGAGCTAGTTTCGCCCGGATTTCTGCAGACACCTGTAGTACATAAAAACTCTTTCCTGAAAAGGGCAAAAATTAAATTAAATTAACGGGTCCGAGAGTTTTTAAAAACAGTCGTCCAAAATAACGAATTAATTCGTTTGTTTTATATCAACCCTATTTGAATAAATAAATAAATTAAATTAAAGTAATTCGACTATAGAAATAGCGAAATGCCACTTTGTTGACTCATAATAACTGTATAAATTTTACGTTTTCTTTAATATGTACCTGGAAGTTAAACCTTCTATTTTAAAGAATTCTGGTAGTATGAAGTACCTGCTTGTTGGATTTTATGTACACTCACGTACAGTACCTAATATTTGTAAGATTAGTGCGAAACAGAAGGATTTAAGCGAACATCTGTATAGTCTTACGTGTAATTAAAAAAAATTTACAAAATTAAAGTTGTTAGCTGCGCATTTTATAGAAATATGTTGAATGAATTCTACTGTATCTCATTATTTGTAAATAATCACTGTAGGCATCTGTACAATGATGACTTGCTTGTCTGAACTGAAATGTTCAAAAAAACTATTTTAAAAGTACTAAAAGTCGAAGAAGAGTTTTCTTGATTTCTTCTGCTTCTCTGCAATTAAAAGTTAATGCAGGTAGGGTGTTACTGAAACAATATTTACTATACTTTAGTGGCAGGCCGCAAATGAGGTCACATTGTTAATGCGACGTGACATTAAGTTAAACAAGTCAGGTATACGATCAATAAAAAAAATACAGTGTGGTGTCTTTAAAATGTGCGGACATAACTTAACCCTAGATTACTGGGTTCAAAAAAAAAACCATTTAACTGAACTTGCCTAATACAAAAGTGATTCCTTAAGCCAACATTTAAAGTTCTTTAAGCTTTAAAGTTCGTGAAACATTTTCTTTTTGCTTCTAACAAAGGAGCGCTCGAATCAACTTATTTTTAGAAATAAGAAATAATAATATTTATAATTTGCACGATCGTCAGAGTCTGCTGCTAATACATATACCTTTCTAATAAATGTTGTTGATAGGATATTTTACTGTAGATTTTAATACTGATGGATTCTTAATACAAAGTGTTATTAGGTTATATTTTCATAAACACACTGTATTTTGGTTGTCATTCAGCTAATAATTGACGATAATATTTAATCGATTTAAGGAAAACGAACGGCCAAACCAAAAAATGCAATTAATAATCTTGATGACCAACACATTTTTACATCTGCCGAGATAATGAAATATTTTATGTGCGAATTCCAATTAACTCGGCATGATTGATGATTATACACATATAAAATGATGACGCTTTTTGTGAATGAGCGTGTAAACTCGAAAAACTAATCGACCGCACAATTCGAAACACGAGGTCGATAATGCCCTACATTTGAAGATTTAACTTGACCTAGGGCACGGTACGCACGAAACCACGGTCGCAGGTGCGCGACGGTCGTTTTCGGAGCCGGAGGAACGCGGGTGGCGTTACGCAAGAGAAAAAGGAAGAAGGACCTCTGATCATTCGGCATGCGACATTTCACGTGAACGCGGACAACATCCTCGCGGAACACGTTAATATTTACAGGGAGATCCGAGGTCCAGTTCATTGGATCGATATGGAGCAGTAGCGCAGTGTTATCCACTCTACTTCTACTTACCGGCATATTCTCGCCGCAGTTGGCTCTGAAACCGCGTGCCGTGTTGAACGAATCTTCGAAACTGTTTGCAGCATGTAGTTGTGAACAGGATTTTTTTTCTTTGGAAGCCGACGGCGAAACCTTGTGATACTTTAAATTGTACGACAATTTTGGATAAGTGTGTCTATAGGTTACTTAATCTGCGTCTAGGTTTGTTTGGTGTTTCTGCTTTTAATCCTTGTACACACACGCAAAACGAAAATTCTTGTGAGTGTTAAAGTTTTTCCGAGGATGTCGGCCGTTTCCATTGCACTTCTTCGATTTTGAACGATTCAGGTAATTTATTCATTTTTTAATTATTTATTTGTTACATTGTACTGATTTTTTTTTAAATGACTACTTTATTTTACTTCTCAATATTTTTATGATTGTGGATCGTTTCCTTCATTCAAAGTAATTTAGTGCTAATTTTAGATAATTTATTATTTATTTTTTATATTCATTGATTTGGAAACTGTTGTTTTTAGTTTTGTTCCTTATTCAAAATACAATTTATGTAATTTATGCACGATATTATATCGACCTCTTCGTTTATTAATTTTTAAAATAATCAATTTTCACTTCTTGTTTTTTTTTTAAATATTTTTTGTATGTTTTCTTTTCCACATATTTAATTTAAGTGATTATTTGATTTTGTTGGTTGGTTCATGTTTACTCGCGCAAGATTCTTTTTTGTGTAAACTCATTTTTAATGTCTTGTCTTTGATTTTATGTCTAATGCTACGCCAGGTTTTTAGAGGCCCTCGTCGTAATTTCTTTTATACATATATATTGTGTTGCACTTTGTATGAAGACGCCCAAATAATTGTCACAGAGATAAGAGACCAAATCTAGCCAACTATGATTAAAATAAAAACTATCGTTTCAAGTTACCAGAAATTTAAGAGAAAAATACAGAAATGTTGAAAAAAAAACTATTTTATAAAATAGTCATTTCAAAATAGTTTCACTAAATAGTACAACTAATTATAGTTTTCTTATTTACTTAATTTGATAAACTTAATGTTAGTTCTAAATTTCGATTAAAGAAATGATAATTAAATTACTTAAAAAGAAAATTATTAAATTTATATCTGCCAGTTCACTTAATTTATAAAAAGCTTCACAAATTTCATTAATAAATTATTAATTTTTTTGCTAAAATGTAAATTACACATTTGCAAATATAAGTTAAGTAGAAAATAACAAAAATTCAAGCTCAAAGGTATGTTTTAAATAAGATGCCTTCGTTTTTAAATTTTGGATCGTGTTGGCCAATGTAATTCTAAATTTTATAAGAAATCTAAGTGTAAATTATGACAATTAAAAAATAGTAAAAATAACAAAAAAAAATTATCGCATTGATTGTCCATAATTAGGTAAAATTGTTAAAATTAATAAGAAGAGCACTTCCTAACTTTAATAGTTTAATTTAGTAAATCGAAACCGGTTGCTAGATTAAACTATCAAAATTAGGAAGTACTCTTCTTAATAACTAAAAAAAGTTAATTTAAACCTGAATAAAATTGAATAGAATTTTATTTTTTTTACTTAAAATTACTATGATAAGAAAATCGTTCCCGTTTTCAAATTTTTAAATAGAAAGCTTTCGTTTGCAATTGAATAAATTTATTGTTTCCGTTTTGCTTTTCATGTAAAGATTCATCTTCAAACCAAATGACTTCCAAAAAGAAAGATAAGACCTTCCAAAACAGTTCTCAAATTTGATACTTTTTCCCACAACAATAAAAATTGGAAACGTATATTTCCACTTGGATGATATAAGATTGATTTCGTCAACTTTTTACTTTGCTGTTGTGGTGGGAAAAAGAACACGAACATTTTGCACGTAACCGTTCGGTAATTGAATAGGAACAATAAAAGTAAATAATAGCTAACTGTAAAAGGCAGAACCAGGCCAATAATAAAACCAACGATTACCACCGTCACCTTAACATTAACATTTCATTTCAAAAACGAATAGGCACAAAACATAATGCAATTTCCAAGATTTTTAGTTTTTACAACTTCCTATTCTGTGCTCAAGATGAGAAAGATTTCCGCATTTAACGCAAATAGGAGAAAATTGCTGCTGCTGCTGTGCATGATTTTTAAATGAAGTTAATCGACGACTCATTTTACATTCGATGTATGTAGAAAGTTCCTGTGACAGGATCGATCCGAGAAAGAAAACTGCGAGTTTGCGGAACCAACAAAAGCCACTTTCGCTTATTCCTGCTTCGTGTGACAGGCGCTTTATGGAAACAGAAAAACTTCTGGAAATTAGCCGCACGCAAAGAAATTTTTCCTTTCCTAATTTAGTCCAAGTTTTCATTTCCTAATAATTTTTTTAACGAAGAAGTTATGAACAGTATGAACCTCGAAATTCATTTAAAAAAAAATGTAAAGGATTCGACTGGAATTCTCGTGTTCCTTTGACGAGCCAAGTATGAAACGATGTATGCACATTTGCTTATGTGATACGTTTGCAGGTATTCATCGTTTGAAATCGTAAATTTATTTACACATTAATTTTCTCTTCGTTTGTCTAGAAATGTAACTGAAAAATGAATTTTTCTCAAACCATATGCTAGGAATTTGTAATTAAACAAGCGTTATTTAATAACACATCAATTTTAAATTGTTAAAATTCGTGAGCATTTAATGAGGTAACGAAAGAAAAAAAAATAAAAGATAAATACTATAATATCAGCGAAAGCATTAATCATTCCATTCACTTATCACAGATTCATTATGATTTTTTTTAATTTCAACTTCCATCAATTTAATTTTTTGCGGCACGTTATTTAACCAACAGGAAATAATTTGAACTTTGCGATTATTATTGTTGGAATTTGTTGTTCTGCCAAATCGACAGTTTCAGCGCAGCATAATCGATCGTTTACTTCTTTCAAAGTAATTAATTAACGTCAACTTTCAAACGAGCATTAATATGTTCTTGTACAATAATTATGGAACGTGCAAAATCGTTGGCTTCGCTATGAAGTTATCGGATTAATTTGCTTACGTAAACTACCTGTCGATTAAATTACCACTGCAATTCCCTCGCCTCGTTTAGATCAAAGTTACCTTTACTTTGTTTTAGTTCAACTAACACAGAACTTTTACATTTGGACGATTCACACAGTTAGAAACTCGATTATAGTAGAATACTTCGGTTTACACTTTCATACACTATCAATTTCATAAAAAAAAACATGGATCTTTATAGTTTATTGCAGGCCCTTGCTTTTGCGTTTCTTCAAAATAGGCTCAAGAACAGTCCAGTACATGATAGATTGTTTATATTTTTTTATGCTGCTCAGTTTTTATCGGTGATTAACGGCTAATTTTAACGAAAAACAGACGCGATTGTTTGTAAACACGCTCGTGTTTAACATTGCGCCACAGAAGCTCGTTTAAAAATAATTAATCTCATTTAATAATAATTTCGAATTTACGGTATTTCCGGGAACGAGCTTTTTTGAATATAAGCGAAGTTCTCCGTCGTCACGTCGAGCTTGCAAGGGTTCGATTTTTGTTCTAATTTCCGCCATCTCGTCTGCACGGTCGAGACTCGAATCGGACTGACATATTTATACATATTAGATGAGTTTGTAACTTGAAATCGTTTCAGTTCGTTTTGTAATCTCCTCTGAAATGTTCCGGGTGATGAAATGTCTTTATGGTGATTACAATTTTTAGTAGCGTAATTTAAACTAATTGAAAACATCGATCGTTTATGCAGTCAAGGACATGTCATTTCATACATAATTAATACCATTTAGGAAAAAAATATTTGAAAATGATATTGGTTATTTCAATTTGAAATTCTG
Organism: Serrognathus titanus; assembly: GCA_039766575.1. NCBI lineage: Eukaryota > Metazoa > Arthropoda > Insecta > Coleoptera > Lucanidae > Serrognathus > Serrognathus titanus. The sequence continues at coordinate 15,756,141 of CM077911.1, read as the reverse complement.
GCAATTAGTTCAGCGTAAATAGGATTCAGGAGTTTAATTTAATTTAATTCAACAATTTAATAATTTCAGTGATTGGCTCCCACTGTGATTAATTAACCGAGTTTCAATTATGTACCAGGTTTCGGTGATGAAGGTGCATCAACCGGATTTGGGATAACATCGTACTATTGTTTCTGCTTTGTGAGAAAAAAAAATCTGATTGCATGTGCTCTAGAATTCTAATTTCTTCAAGGACGTTCAGTCCAGTTCATTTGGAGTTTACATCATTATTTTAAAATTGCCACTCCGATTAAAACCACCATTAAACTTGACAGTAGCTTCACGACTTTTTTTTAAATAAATGACGTAATAGATCGAGAATTTTCATTAGCATCATACAATTAAAATTGAATGGAAATGAATACTACAATTGTTATGTCTAGTTAATGTTAATTTACTTTTATTATGAGTACTTTGCTGCTAATGTTGTTATGACTTTTATGATTAATTTGTCGCCAAAGGAAAGCTAAATATTAAACCTAGAATGATATTAACAAATTTTCTCTGCAAATAATTCTCGACTATTTTGCAACAGATGCAATTGCACTTAGCAGTTTCACACTTCAATCCACGTGACTGTCAAGTTTTTACTTTCTACTTGCCATAATTGAATAAATTCTTTCTGCAAACACACACACTTAAAGTAAGTGCTCACAGCGTTTTGTCATTCCCTGATTTATCTCTTCAATGCTTTTATGACCTGGTAGCACAAGCAGGCATGGCTTAAACCCAGAAAAAACTTCGGCCGTAAATTAAATTAAATTCTTGATTGATGCAAGAAACGGCGATTTGAAATATTGTCCTGTGATGTGATTAATGGATCGTTAATGAAAATTTATGTGCGATTAAGATTTGCCTGCGAATCGAATGCTGGATTCGGTTGAACGATGGATGCGCGTAGATGAATTTAAATGAATTACTTTTACTGTTAGCGATTGAAGTAAAGTTATGTGGAAATGTTTCCGATTTATTGCTTGTAAATATTAAGACGAAATTCCACAGACGACACCCAATAGCACTTCGAATCCCTGAAAACTGTTGTTTTTTTTTTTTACTTTGGAATCGGGATAGAGCTCACGTTGATCCAAATTAAATCCAAAGCACACTTGCATATGCTGCAAGTTGCATTTGTGTAATCCCGTCTTAGATGTACAATATTAAGTTTACTAAATAAAATACATTTTCTTGTTCATACACGGAATTCTGAAATTAAATTTTCTTTTGAGTTGAAAATGCAAATGTGATTTCATTCTTTCCTTCAATTAATATCGCCGTTTGGGAATTTCTCAGCAAAATTTACGTCGAAAATAGTTTAACAATAATCCATTATTATACACAGAGTAGAACAAAACTGAAAACCTATAATTCTGAATTCAGTTTTTAATAAAACTCCGTACTGAGTTGTTTCGTTTGAATTTTATCTTTCTTTTGCATTCGAACGACGGTTAATTAAAAGTGCCTGTTCACAGGACTCGGTGACAATAAGCTCATTTCAACGTTTGAACACGTACACGTGTACAAGGTCGATACAATTAGAAAAGTTTCCGATGTTTTTCTGCACGATTTTATTGTGTATTCCGTGAAACAATTAACGTATTGATCCGTTTGAATGTTTTCTAAATCCAAGGGAAATTACGAATACTTTCTAATCGAAAAAATTTAGAGAACTGTACACATATAATAAAACTAAAATTAAAATATCATAAACGAAATACAAAGGAGAAAAAATGACGATTCCTATTTTCAACCGAGCGCGAACTTGAATCGCCTCATTGTTGTTTAATCGCGCTTTGAATAACAAAAATGCGATGTCCTTATTTAAAGCAAAATTACTTTGCTTTAAGGACCCATTGTTTGGTAAGAGTCGCTGATTAAGTGCTGCTATAAATAAAAACGTTGTTTCTTTTTGGTAACGTCTCGATAACCCACTTGCAACAGAACATGTTTACTTTTCATTTCCTGGAGGATTTTTATTCAGGATTTCTGGAATAAATTTAAATGCAAGAAAGTTACGAACACTTGGCATGCGAATCGAAATGAATATTCAAGTGGATAATCGTTTCATAACCCTGACATGTATTCTTGAGGACAAACAAGTGCTATTAATAATTAAAAACATCAAAAGCCTTTAACAAGGTTCGAAAGGTCTCCAACATTTATATACGTGGTAGAGTTAAGAAGATTTCGACTTAATCGCAGTAAAGTTTTTGTATGAATCATTCATATTGAAATGACGTCATTATATTGAACTTTTCTTGTCAAATTTGACTTGCTTCGCATCACGTAGTAGTCATTTTGACGTTAATACATAAAATTTTCGCCAGTTTCCCTCTTTTGATGCGTCAAATGGAACAAATATCGAAGCTTTTTCTCTTTAGAATGATCCTGCAGCTAAATCTTTTTTCGCTTCCCTAAATTTATTTCGTTCCCGAAATTCAACGCACAAACTTTTAGAATGCCGTCAAATTCGGAAGTGAAAATACACATCTGGATTCTCTCTTTCCCGCTTGCTACACAGTCGGAGAAAATCTCGCGTATCTAACTCACATACATCGCGGAAAACTCGGGGTAATTCAATTAGGCTCACGTGAGGAAGTTGAGCTCTGCATTGTGATGAAGTTTCCCAGGAACTCTGGCTCTAGTACTTAGATAATGAGATATCCGCATAAAAAAAACGTAAAACGAAAAGTTTTCGAGTAATTTTAGATTTATTTAGTTTCGTGTTTTTAATTCACTTGATTGTACGTTTTATATTACATTTTTTCAAAATCAATTTTTTTAAAATAAAGACCTTCTGAATTGTTGAAAAAGTTTTGACGACTATCCTTTGCAACGACCTTATTCTTACGAAAGAGAATACCTTTCTTTCATTATACCCGTAAATAAGGCATACTTTTCTTGATTTGGTTCAATAAGGTTACAAAAAAATTAAAGAGGTGACATTAATTACTTGAAGAGTTAAAAGAAAAACAAGTCTAGACTATAACAGTCTTGACTTTGACTCTGTTGTTTCCCCATCTTTAGATTGATCTTCTATGAAAGTAGTCGGTTTACTACCGAAGAAATCGTAACGAACGATGATGGGGAACCATTACGTAAGATAATTGCCATTTAAACGTTGCAGTTTCCAAGAAGCAACTCACAAATCGAGTTCTTTTTCATCGTCGCCGTCGCAAACTCGGCAATTACTCGGCCGACACCTGCTGAACTAATTACCGAGGTATGTGCCTTTTTGCGTAACCGGCACGTTACGAAATGTCCACCGAATCAATTTATTTCTGAACGCGTGCAAGCGCGCCGAGGTGAAAATTATTAATACCGAAGTGAATAATGAGGAGATCCACGTCTGAAAATCTTGATAATTACGCGGGGATGTGAGATGGAATTTTAAATTACGTCCACTTCCTACACACGTGCACCGTGCAACGTCAGATTACTTAAAGGATGCCCGAATGAATTACCATTTGTCAGAATTATGCGCGAAACGCTACGAGTTATATCATTTAAACTTATTAATAAATGCACGTTTTAATTAATAGTTAATTACGTTAGAGCGGTGCTATATTTTTAGTTGGAAGAACCAGATTTAAAACAAAAAGATTTAAATTACCATCAACTTCAGAGACAACGTTGATCGTGATAACAAAATGAAAAAAGACTTGAGAAACGCTTCTTGAAAATCCAATTCCTCGTAATGTAAAGTAAAGTTCTTTCCTCAATGAGGAAATCACAAATGCTATGCAAGAGTGCTTATAGCATGCGATTTCTTCCAGGAATTAATTGAAAAACTCGTGCCATGGAACGATAAATGTATCAATAAATATGGCGACTATGTCGAAATGTAGCATTCCGACCTTTATGTTTAATCTTGTCTTTTGGTGCAAGTGCCACTAACTTCTTGGTTCACTCTTGCCTTCTCGAAAAACTTAGTATGTTTCAGATTCATCCGATTAACGAAGTTTAGCAAGAACACCACAACAGTAGATCAATTGAAATGCTCTACCAACAAGTAGCCTCAGTTGTACATCTCCACACCTAAAAGATTGTGACTGTTCTTCTCCTTCAAATTTCGATAGATGATTGGTAGGATGGCAAAATATGAAACTTTGGGACAGAAAACCTTTACGATAATCCAATGATACTTGAAATTCACTTTCTCGAAGATAAACTGAAACTTAGCTACTGTAAAAGGAAAGAAAAAAAAAGAGGAAGAAGAAAATCGTTTCGCAAATCTCTTCATTATCTACTTATCCCAACGTCTTCCAATATTCTTTTCCTTTCTATTTATTATTCATTTCAACCAGCTCGTCCTTGATCTTTCTTCCGTTTTTCGTTTGGCATTGGTGAGCTTGATATGCTTTCAAATATCTATCTTTATCAGCTGAAAACTCAGCGATTGTATAAGAGAATGAGAAAAAGAAAGTCGTGTTGTAGTAATTTGACATAACATGGAGTTACCACTCCCTCGATCTTCCAAGAAATCTCTCATTCTCCTTCTTGCTCTAACAATACTCATTTTTTCTTATTCTTTTCAGTCAGCTCGTTCTGGACCTTCTTTTCTTGTCTTTCATTCGACATCCGTTGTAATGAAGTTCCTGATAATCTTTTCCTGTCAATTTTCTTTAGTTTCCTATCTAATGTTTCTCCTTTTCTTCGAAACTTGGTGGCTAAAGAACAGCAAAATGTTGTCAGAAAACTTTTACGGTTATCCAGTGATTTTGAATTTCATTTTTGGAGATAACACTCAAAACTCAGCTATTGTTAAGGCACTGAAGAAAAAACCAAATAAGAAGTTTTTCTAATTTCAAAAAAACGCATCCAAATAGAACTAATTTAAGGAAGGCTTACAGGGAATTAGGTGTTGTTGTAAAGAGTAAGGTCGGAAGGTATTTGAGAGCTAGAAGTTTCTGAATTCAAACCGATGCAAAGGATTTGGGAAAGTCCTTTTCCTCATCTACAAATTGGAACATCAAACAAAACTGATTCTTGAAGTCAAACGAAACATGACAACAAAGGACAATGCACAAGGGCAACTGCCAGGGTTGCAACTCAAGACTCTGCTTTATTTATGGAGTTAGTTAAATAAGCTTCGTCTTTGTCCATGGAACTCATTAGCAAAATCATTAATGGGAATCTGAGAATTCCTGTGAGCAAGTGAAAATTTCACATCGCATGTGAGCACGTAAGATTTCTTCGTGATGCGAAGGCGAAACACAATTCACACAGAAAACCAGCCGATGTTTGCATGCTGAAAGGAGGCAAAAGGAGTAAGAGGAACGCGATAATGCCGAATAATACCAAAGTGTATTGCGATAGTGAAGTCACGACGTTAGATAATCCGCCTCGGCTGGTAAGCAGAAAAACTCCTGACACACATTACAGGTTCGAGCTGAAAAAACCGCCGTAATACGTTTTCACTTGTGATGTGGCAGGTTGCTGATAATTATAATGAGGTATACACGGAGGCGAGATAAAAATGCGGCTTGATCGTCGGCGTAATAATCTCGTCTTGTTCTGTTACCTGTAATCAATCACTTCGCTGACAAATCGTAAACAAAATCGAAAGTATTTGCTCATGCAAATGCCGTCCGCCACTTATCCGTTTATACATGCAATTTAAACTGATATTTACTTCGAGGTTTGTATAAAGGAGGTGCCTTGACAAGATTTATTTGAAGCGTTTGAATACCATGTTGTTATAAAGTAGCTTGTAATCTTCAATACTTCTTATCCGTTTGATATTTCTGTTAATCATAAATTTATGACTCGTATTGTTATTATTACGGAAGTAAATATGTGACGTGAAATATTTTGCCTAGGGGATTTGAATGGTGATTCTTATTAAACCCGACAGACTACAACGAGTGAGACAATCAATATCGCAGATTATGAGGAATGTAAATGTAGTTATCGAGATATAAAACTACGATCATTCACATTTCACACTCAAACATCTATTTGTTTTTTAAATCGAATGCAATAAATTATTTAAAAAAAGTATAAAATCAATCAATAGTTTCCCTAAGGCAATCAACATTTTTTTTTGGATGTAACGATGTCGGGTAATAACCGTTGACGTAATGGACAAAATAAACACCATCAGGGAAATTGAGGACAAATTAGTATAATTGTGACATTTAATATATGTATAAATAAATAAATAGAAGACCTGTACCTCGTCGATTACGATGATGAAATTCATTTGTGCGGTCAACTTTCTTGATTTTATGTAATAACCACGTCCAGGTTATTGCCCTGTAAAAACCGCCATGCATGCGTATTGACTTCTGAAATTTTTATTATTTATGTCGCGACGCCGTTACATGATACCTTCATGTAATGCGTATTTAAGCTTTCTATAATTGCGCGTGGCCATCTTCTCAGATGACGATAATTTAAATCTTATTAATCCCGCTCGGACCGCAATCAGTCTTTCCCGGAAATCTCGTCGAAAAAAGTAATCGTTCCCGGGAATTATCATCGCCATTATTATTTAAACTGTTTATTTACGTAATGGCAGGAATGCGCAGTATTTTAGTTACGGATAAATAACAACGAAGTCGTTCTTGTGTAACTTCGACGTAGTAAAGCACTAAACGCCGGCGATCACAAAAAGCTTTTGTTGGACGACTTTTATACTGCTTTTCCTTCGGACCAGTGAAGTATAAAATATCTACAAGTATTATTTTATTATACTTTTATGAGAAAATTTATGCATTTTTCACATAAAAAACAACAATATTAAATATACTGGACACAATTGTTTTAATATCGAAAATGTTATGGAAAACATGAAAAAGGATTGGTTCCAGGATAGTTGCGGACCAGCTCATAGAAGTGACTGTGAATTAGAGAAAGAGAAGCAAATTCTATGATATTATTAAGTTACTTCTTTCATATATAGTTCTTAGGAGTTTGATAATTTATTCAATCTCTTCTTGCTTTGGTATCTTCCATCTCCTTTTTCAATGTACTATATTCCTTGTTCCTTTTCCGGCGATTTTCTTTTGGAATTCATTCTAATTCTTTGCTATATTCTTGCGTTTGTCCGTCTCAAGTGTCTTCTTTCCCATTAGTTCATGTGTATACGTATATGTATACGTATACGTCTTCGTTACCTACGTAAGTAAGTAACTCCTGATCATGTGCGTAAATGTGTAGGGGCGCAACTATCCCAACACCAAAGGATTTATATAACTAAGCCACTTTTCGATTGAATCGAAAATAGCCACAATTATTGTTTATTGCATTCGTGAATTCATTAAAAGGCTATCTGTATTCTCTCAATCCGACGATATTATTGATTTAACTTTCCATGAATTTGACTTTCTGAAAGATGATATCAGATACTCAATTAGAGAAAGAGAAGCAATTTCTATGTTATTATTAAGTTACTTCTTTCATATAGTTCTTAGGAGTTACCTTCCATTTGATAATCTATTCAATCTCTTCTTGCTTTGGTATCTTCCATCTCCTTTTTCAATCTACTATGTTTCTTCTTCCTTTTCCGGCGATTTTCTTTTGGAATTCATTCTAATTCTTTGCTATATTCTTGCGTTTGTCCGTCTCAAGTGTCTTCTTTCCTATTAGTTCATCAAACTCTTCTTGACCATGTGTATACGTATACGTCTTCGTTACCTACGTAATTAGTAACTCCTTTCTGCAGAATTATGACGCTTTCGTCTTCGAAATACAGATTCATGTTATTCCACATTTTCTGTAGGCACACATTTTTCAAGGATTCAGCCACGTGGCACTTTTATTAGCTTTCAAATTCATGCCAAATATAAGCAATGTCAAAACATTTCTCTAAGTGCTGCTTTCCATTTTAACAACTCAACAACTCAACAGAAATATCCATTTCGTCAGTTATGGAGCATTGTCAACAGATTTCAAATTAATGGCCAGAAAATGTTAAAAAACAAAAATTTTCTTCATATGGTGAACGTCATCAAAAAGTGTTACTTAAAGAACGTTTTAGGTGTGTTTGGTTATTAGCGACGGTGTAGAACAGGTGCAGATATGCCGGCGAAAAGCAGCACGAACTGATTCCAAATTCCTGATTACTACAGTACGAACTTTGTAATATCCTCGCATTCGCTCTCTCGCCGGTATTTGCATAAATCGCGCGTTTGCTTTCTAAAAACCTCCGCCAGATGCATGCAAATCGTAAAACAGATCCTTGCACTTAATGCAAGTGCCACGATCGTAACCGTTCGGAATGATGCTTCTCAGATAAAATTCGGAAGTTCACGTCAACGAAAAAAAAATGTGCAATACTGAACGGACTAAAAGATTTTTGTACGTAATCCTCTCTAGGATTGTGTCCAAGTCATCTGTCTCTGTTGTAGAGATTACAGAAAGATTACATCTACTGTTGGCCAAACAGTAGCATTTCGTTTCTTGAACATTTTTTAGTTAGTTTTTTATGTAGACTTGTCAGGTTTGGCAGATTGTCTCAGTAAGAATAACAATCGGGGCAGTATTATCCAAATCCTCGGGATAATAGATATTCTCCATCCCTCGTAGTTATCTCGTGGCGTGTAATTTCTTTTGGGGGAAGTCAACACGCCCGTTATAAATATTTACTCGGTCGGGTTTCTGTAGGATATGAGATTCTTAAAATTAATTGCGTCCGGAATTAAGGCGCACTGATTAAGATAAGAAGCGTTATCTAAGGAATTTATTACACCCCGCTGGAAGTGGAATGCAAGGTTGCACCTCTGGAAATATTAACTTCAAATATTTTAGGGCGCTTTTCGTCAGTCGTAAAATCGCATGACTGACGTTCAAAGTTCAAAATAATGAATTATAAATGTGTTCTATTATTATTACAATAAAATTCATTCGGTGGACGAGATTTAATCCTGATTTATGCAGAGCGAGTCTAACATACCTAATGCTTTTAAGGGCATACTCGTCGGCATAAAAGGAGCAAAGCGCGATAGAACTTTATTGATTAGGTGCAATATACGAGTGGAATCGACCCCTAAGGGCGCTCAAACTTGCAAGTTTTGTACTCCATTCTTCTTCCTTCTCGTTCGTACCGCGATATAATTTATTTGTGGATTAATAACCCGCACAATGAAATTTAAAAAAAAATAAATAAAAATAAGAAGCGACGCAAATATGGAGTGGCTTTAAAAACATGTTTCGTATATCAGAATGCGAAGGACGGAGTGCGGTAATCTATCAATTTTGCATTTGCCAGGCTGCTTAGGAATGCATTAGGTGAGAAAATATTGAATCGCGAAAGGAAATGAGGGAGCAGCGCGAAAACATGCACGTGGAACGGTGTGGGTGAGAAATAACAGCGGTGAATGTTTAAACGGGCACACACGTAATAAATTATTAGTCAATTGATTTTTCTTTAAATGTCTAATATTCTAATGCTCAAAACGTTATTTTTAAATCATAAATTGTTCTATTAAAAACTAAATTGACAACTGGTAAGGCAAATATGATATGCCCACATAGATAAGTATGTACAATATACAGATACATAATTTATAAAAGAGGGATTTGTAAGAGGGTCTAAACTAATACCGTATTAAACATACAACCTAATACAATTAATACAATGGTTGCTAACAAAACAATAGGAGTAGGTCCTGATACAATCTCGCACCCTCTAGCAAACGCTGAGTAAGCACGCAACAATTCGAACGATCATAAACGTACGCCAGCGTAACAAATAAATAATAATGCCCATTTAGTCACGAACCGACGGCGTTATTAAACAATACTGGGAAAACAAGGTTAATCAACGGTAAAGTATGACGAACGATTTCATACATACCAAGCCGCATTTTTTAGATCTTGTGGCGTCAAAATATCACTTTGCCTTCCTTCCTCGTACACCTGCCATGCTATTTTTGAAATATTTGATTATAACAAGGGTGGGTGGTGGAGGAAGGATCTGTGTTACGTCGAGGGTGAATTTGAATGGAGCGATTGATAAGAAGCAGTATGGTAATTTTATTTCGAATAATTCAATGAGTTTTGACCAAAAGCTTTACTTTATTTTTCATTATTACGCGTATTATTAATTTTGTTCAGTAGTTATTAATGTTGTCAAGTAGAAAGGTGAGTAAAATTGCTATTATTTCAGCAATGTAACAGGTTTATCTTTTTGCTAAATACTTAAAATCAAAAAGTATTTTGGTTTTAATAAAACTAATAAATAAATTATTATTTTTGACAACAGTTTAGATCGCGACATCGTGCTGTCAATTTTTTACTTCCAATTGTGTAAGAACAGCAACCATATTGTTGGCCTAATAAGCCATCCCATACAAAGCGACCGAATAACGCTATTTCAGTGAGATTTGAGATTGTAGAAATAAAAAAAATTGTGCCTTCTGAAAAGGACCTAAATTGGACCGAAATAAATCTCCAGAAGATGCTCAAGGATTCCATAGCAATCAAAACCGATTTGCAACAAAAACATATTTAAGTTTCTGTTATTTTAGAATTCCTGAAGAAAGAACTGAAAATTGTTTGCTTAAGATAGAAAAGAATTATAATTTAGAAACCGGATACTTCATTTAGGTATTCGTGTCATTCCAATTAAACAATAAACGCCTGAAACACAGCCGATTAAATAAACCAACGAATTAAGTTTACATCTTTTTTATTACTAATAAAATAACGCTTGAAATGCAAGTGATGACTTGGAAAACTCTAATTAATTGCAAAAAAATGAACACCTACTAATTTAAGGAAGCGCTGAGTGACTGGTGAGCGATGATTTTTACCGTTGTGTCATAAAATAATATAATTAAAATTCGCTGCGGGAGAAAATCGATATTTTAAATTGCCAGAACACGTTCGGGTGAAGAAATTATTGAATATTTTATTTATTTATTTTGTAATGACTATACAAAATGCGTCCGTATAGTTAACTATTTCTTTTATAGGTTCGTCAGTTTTCATTAAAATTTTTATTACTATTGTAAACATTAAAAAAAATGTTCATCATTAGAAAATAATTGGAGAACTATTTTCTAATGATAAGTCAAAAATCACTTTGAGCTTCTGGAAACTTTCTAATCTCGAAATCCTTGATGTTTTCCTAAGGGATACTTTAATGGGGAGTCAATAGAAATTCCACAAATTGTAAATATTTTCTAAATCCGTTACGAGATTTCTTTATCTCAGATTTCGAGAGTTTCATGAGAAAAGGGTGAGTTTTCGAAAGCGAAACTTCGAGGTATCGATACTTTTGACTATTTCATCTCCAATGCCGTCCTACGTAATTTATTTTATAAAAATATTTAAAGTTTCCGCGTATTAATTTTGTTTGCTTAGAAAATAATCAAAGCATCTCTTGAATTTTTATTACCATGGCTTTTTAAGGAAAGTTTTTCTTTTGTAAATGTTTTCAACTGTAAAAAGAAACTTTTTTATTATTTTCAATTGTCACCTGTATAGTTAAAATAGATTTTGTTTTAAATTCAAATCGTATACTTTATAGAACAATTATTTTCATATTATTCATTTTGAATGAGTTGAAGCCTAAGAGTTTTGAAATAAGCTCAGCTTAATGTCGACTAAAATGATAAGAAAATTGAATTTTACGGGACAACAAAACAAATTTTACCAAACATTTACTCAACGACAAGTCAAGTTACTCTAAACCTCAGCTTTCCGTTAATTAATTAATTAACTTTATAGTAAACTGAATTATACGGTAAATTATTAAAGCAAATGATTAAGCAACATTTAATAACAAGTTTTAGAAATTCTCTTCGGCAATTCTTGACCTTAAAAGGAGCTATATTATCGAACAAACTGATCGCAGATAAATAATACTTGCTCTTTCCTGCCCATTATTATGGACAAATCTTTTTCGGCGCAAATTGCTTGCTTGCCTTAAACGAATTCTATACGTAATTATGTAATTATTCCGCCGAATTTGCCTAAACGCGTAGCACTGGGCTTAATACGTAGGTTTACGCATTCTTTACTAAATTGTCTAATTATTTACGGTTTAATTAACTGCGTTCGAGTTCGAAAATGTGCGTTGTTGATATATTACATCCTGCCTTTGATATAATAGGTGCACAGTTACGTAACTACGTTTATTGTTATTGAAAGTGAATGTATCAGAAGATTCTTTCCTAAGGAATCTACAGACGTTATTAAATGCTTGAGGACTTGTTCGATATAATCTATATTAACGTTTGCAAAAAACAAACAAATAATTGCATTATTTTATTGTTAAACAATTCGTTATAGTTTTTTGCAGAAGACTTATCCTTAAACATGGTACATACAGACTTCTCTTGAATCATTATTATTCGCCTTGCGTTTCAAGTCATTTCTAACTTTCCAACATTTCAACCAACGTTAATAACGGTTGGCGAACGAGCGTTTTGATTTGTTGCAGAAATTTCTAATTCCGTAATTATAATTCGGTTGTTAGTACCGGACCGAACGATTTCTCTGCAAACCATTTCCTAGAGATGTAACATTCGCCGGAGCAGAAATTTATTATCGTTAAGCATTCCGGGCTCTACATAAAGGCTAATTATTGCCGGTCACCGGCGATTCTTCTTCTTTTTCGTGTTGGACGATTTTCTGCCTAATGAAAACGATGTACGTAATAAATTTCCTCCGCAATATTTTAATTAATTTTAATTGAAGCGTGCTTTCGTTTTCTTTCAGTAATTAGGCTGAAATAATAACCGTTTCGTAACGTTCGTACGCGGATTGATTCGCTTTCAATTATTTTAATTTTCTTGGCAATTCCCTCGTTAGAGGAGGAGAAAGGAAGGTTGTTGATCCGGCGGGAATAAAAACAAAGACATATCCGGATACAAGGATTAAAAACAAGCGCAAAATCATAAATTAATTAATTAGTTTAATGTAAGCAATTATTTCTAAGAAAGGAATAAAAATAAAATAGTTTTTCAGTGAAATTTTTTAATGAATTTTAAATGTGGTAGCCCAGACAAATGCCATTACTTCAAGAAGAAGCGAAGCGAAGTTTCGGAACTTCATGAGTTAATTTAAGGAGTTTGGAAACGACAAACTCGTTATCGTTTAAGCAGAAAACTGAAAGGCCGCAGAAAAAAAAATTTAAGTTTAATTTATGTATAACTTGACGTTTTTCCAACTCGTAGTCAGTGAAGGAAGAAATACGTACAATCTGTTATACCTATCGTTTCGGATCCAATATGTGAACCAATAGATTATGAAAAGCATTGTCGTCGAAACCATCCTCATAAATGTGATTGCTGTTTCAGGACGAACGCAATTCATAACAAACGTCGTTGTTATGAGAAGAGGATCAGCATGGAAATAGATTGGCATGAAATATCTGAGCAGTGATTACAAGAAAAGGTACGCCTTCGTCTTTTATGGGGAAAAAAGATGAAAACCAATCAATTTTCTGTTGATTGAAAACGATATCTACATTATTGCATCACAGTGAAAAATCACGTTTACGAGCAAGCAGATTTATTCATAAAAGCAGCGAAATACTAAATCTGTCAAAATAAAAATTATGAAACTATTTCTCTTCTTCTGATTGATTGAAATGTCTATTTTGATGATTGATGCCAATCTAAATAACTGGTAATTTAAATGATACAAAGGTATTCTAATAGCTTTGTCATAACTGGAATGTGTTAAAGTTTTACAAATTTGTAATTCAAAACCGGATTAAAACAGCAAGTAATGCAAATGCTGTCTCGTTTACGCGCCACCAACAAACGGCTTAATGTAATAGTAATTTTCTAGGAGGAATAAATTTGCAAGGGGGCGGAGGGCGTCCGTTTCACCACCACCAGGTTCTGCACAAAAAACTTCCCCGCTAATTAAGCGGAATTTCATTTTTCGCGTTACGCAATTCATTTATTACAAACAGAAAATAATTTAGAAAGTGCTACGCTAAATTAGGCGCTAATGCGTTCCTGATTTTTTCTTTCATTTTTTTTCCGCGCTCTAAATTGTTGTTGTATCATCGGGCAGATGTCAGTCGCATCGATGGAAAAAATTAATGTTCTGCCAAGTCGCTCGTGTTAAACGATCTCCGGGGATGAATTTAATGGAAGTAGATAAAGTATAACTGACACTGTTTCGCCCCCACCCGAGTTTCTTTTAAATTCGATTTGGTGAAGTATCGGGAAATACGTCGTTTAGTATTGTATGAGGAAGTCTTCAGTTTTAGGCCTACAATTGTTGTGTTTTATTTTAAATATATTCGCATTTTTGTGTCTCAAAACTTTTGTCTACCACTATACTTAACAGGGAAATTCATTTCGAAAACGTAAAAGTTGGGTAAAAGTTTATGATTGTGAAAAAATAGGACGCCTACTAAAGCAAATGGATTGTAAACAAAAACTGCTCCAATTTATTTGCAGAAAGAAAATGTAAGAGGAAGAAGTAAAGTAGAAAGTCCCTTTACTAATCGAATAAAGAAATAGTGTAATTGCAAATTTGCTGAGTAACCTAATTATCGATCTTTTCTAGAGCGATTCTATACCAAATCGAAATAAACAAAAAGATACATGAATAAATAAATTTACAAGGGTGAATCAAATTCAAGTTTCTCTAAACCGTGACGACGAGGTCCGCTCGCACTAATAAATCGATCTGCTAATGAACTTGTTAAATGAGACACTAGTTTAGTTGGAAATAAGACGCTGATTCATTTAGAGCCAGCGCACTAATTAACAGTTGCAAAGAACACTGGGATAATTAAATTATATGACCTCATCAGCTTTTATCGTGTGTTTTCTAAATGGTTTTCACATAATTTAATTATTGCCGGTTTTAAATAGGTATGATCGCCGCCACGTCTCATTATTTCACTCCAGAGAAAATCATATAGGAAGAAAAACCAACAAGTTTTTAAAATATTTCATTAATTTTTTTTTTAATTAGAGTTTTGCTGTAATGTTATGAAAATAGTCTGACAACTTTTAAACGATTGTTAATAAAGTACATTGGATAAAAACTTTTATAAAGTGCCATCCACATTGACGAACATGTTCGCAGCCATATTCGTGATGATATAAAATTATTTCGCGGACACGCCCTCGAACTTGTACGTACGTGTGGATGATGTCTCTTAATAAATTTGCTTTGGAAAATAATAATCACAAATTTCAACATAAAAGAAACAATGTTTATAACAATTTATAAATAAAGACCAGAAACACAGTTTCTTAATTTTTTACTCATCCTAAGACAAGATAAGAAAAGAAACTTTGTTTTTTTCATTTTCCAATGAAATTCAAACTGAATCAATCTCTTGTATGGAATTACCCGAGTATAAAACCCATAAAATTTAACGTCGCCACCGTAAAACTAAGCCAGCCAAAACCCAGATTCTTCTTGTTTATCGATTCGAAAGCGCGCGAACTTAAACCTTCACGGAAGCTTTATTACAAAAGTTTCGCGTAACTAAAATCGGCCCTCTCCGTTTTCCCTTCCCGCCCGAAATAATTGAATTTTTTAACGGCGGTGGCCCCCGACTGGCCGCTGTCTTAAAAGAAATGAAAAGAAAGGATACGGGTCACGTATCTGGTGAGGGGGCAAATTGGTTTTGAAGGCAGTCAAAGCGAGGAAATTATTTCCAATTAAATGATGCAGAAAAGAGTAAAAATTCAGGGCTGCTGCTGTGTAAGTGCGGCGGAAATGAAACGTTTCAGATAAAACGAGGCGAGCTCTTTCTACCGATGTAGGTTTTTATTACCTTCATTGGGTATTCCTTTTAACGCAGGACTGAAGGATAGCGTGTATAAATGCAAATGTTATAAATTGGTTATTTTAGAGGAGCTTTGAAAAATTTCCTTTTTGGTTAACAAAATACCATTAAAAAAATAATTAGGTAATATAAAAACTAGTTTTCATTTCTAACAAATGTCTACGCATCTATAGGTCGAATGGAAATTTGGCGTAAAGATTTAGAAATTTGAAAATGTGTACTTCGTTTAGCTTACTCCTCTATTGTTTTTTGGTTAAAATATAGATGTAGATGAGGTCACTCAAGCTTATCTAAAAATGTACATAGCAAAATAAATTTACTCAAATTCCAGAGCTCAATAGAGCAAGGTTAACAGGGTTCAGTAAATTTGTAATTATCTATGACGCCAATGATAGTTTAAATTATGAGAACGTTTGGAAGATTTTAAACATTACACTGCACTCATCTTATTTATTTCAAGTAATATTTTAACACTAGGTAAATAAAACTTATTTAACTCAAAATTTATTACCGAAAGTACTCTCCAAACGCGGCATCTCTCCTGTATTTACTACCGTAATAAAATTGCGAACAAATAAAGTGTCGATTGAAAAGGCAATCAATCAATCATAATAATAAGGCAAGAAGAAAAATTAAAAAAAAACATATAATGTAAATATGCGGAAAAAAATGAAGAAAAATAAAAAAATTGACAGAAATAAGCTCTTGATTTTTATAGGATCAGACAAGTGAAGAAAGCAAAGAAATATCGAATAACTCAAAAACGGCAACACTATCAATTTAAAAAAGAAACGAAGAAAACAGAAAGGTTGTTAACTAATAAACAAATGAAGAAAACAAAGAGAAAAGTATAGAGTGAGTCGAAAAAGCAACACAATCAATTTACAAAAGAAACGAAGAAAAACAAGGTAGATGACCAATAAACAAGTGAAGAAAACAATGAAACAAAAATTATCGAAAGAGTCAAAACACGCGAAGAAAACAAAGAAACATAATTCGAACAAAACGCAAACAATTTATGGAAAAGGAAACTGAAATAAACAAAAGATAAATGACCAACAAAAATGGAGGAGAAACAAAAACAAAAAACAAAAGAAAACAAATAAGTAAGAACAAGAAAGTCGAGTAATAAAAAAAACACAATACAAAGAACTTATGAAAAAAAAACCTAAGAAAAACAAAAGGTAGGTTACTGACAAAAGTAGCGAGACTTTAGATTTTTATTTGATTATGATCGTGATCAGAGAAGCGAAAACAAAACAAGAAAAACAACTTAGAGAAAAAAGCAAAAGAAAATTAACTGAGAAGAAAAGAAGGAAATGAAGGAATCTCAAACAAAAAAGTTTGACTAAAAGAGTAACCAAAAAAAAAAAAATGAAACTAACAACTTATATTTTGAATAAACTAAAGAAAATAAAAGATAATTGATTGAGATAAAAACAAAGATACAAACGGAAATTCAAACAAAAAGTTTAATTAAAAGAGTGACAAAAAAAGCAACGCGAACAACTTACAGAAAAAAAATCAAAGAAAATTAAACAAAATACATAAAAAAATATGAAAATTAAACCAGAACAAAAAATTAATTTGCTCAAAACAATATTAAAACAAAAATTAAATCAAAGCTTAAATAAAAGATGAAAATATTAAAAACTATTACAATAAAATCCAAACAGAAAACTAAACATATTGAAAGAAGTATTTAAATTCTGAAAAATAAATGATTATTTGCTGAAAGAAGAAAAAAAAATTGTTAAAAACAAAAAACAAATAAATGGTAAAATAAAAAAAATCACAAATAAGACCACAACAGAAAAGTATAATTTGCCGAAAGAAAAGTAATTAATTAACAATATTAAAGCAAAAACTTAAGCAAAGTTTAAATAAAAAACAATAATAATAATAATAATAACTATTGCATTACAACTCAAACAGAAAATCAAAAATAAAACTGACTAAAACTCATTTGCTGCTCGTTCAACTTTCCTTGGTGAGGCACAAAGTCAAATAATCAATGTTTAAACAATCGAAGTTTATATAGCTCTGAAGTTCAGATTAGCAGAATACTGAGAATATAAAGAAACACGTGTTCTTTAATGCGATTCAAATAAAATTGGACTAAATCTTTCACTATAATTTTGTTTGCTGTAATCACATTCCGTCTAATTATAAATCGGATTTAATTATTCCGATTTCGTATTAGAAGAACATTTAGCATTTTTATTTTTTGTTCGAGTTTTATTCCAACAATAGACGATGGACACCGAGACGCCTTCAATATAATTGGATTATTGTTTTCTGTTTTAATTTGTAATTACAATATTTGTTTATTAAAAGTCTTTTCTTTCTGCGTTAGATTTAATAATTTTGTTCCGCAATAACTATTTTATTTTATTATTCCTTTATTTCGTTTTATGAAAGAGCATCAAATAATTATTATTTCCTAAAGATTAATTATGAATAAGAGAAATATTTTCATTAATAATATTTAGAATGCATAATACTTCTTGCTAATAAGAAGTTCATTGATGTCGGCCAATTACATTTAATAATTACGTATCGTAATATTAGCAATGCCTGCAGTTGAGGGTTTCCAAGAAATTTCAACGGGCGGAGCTACGGCATTTATCTCTCGGTCGGGCGAAGTCGGGTGGGCGTTTACCCTTTCCAGACTTTCATTTCTTTCCGCTGCAACTGTACAAGTTTTAAAAAAAAATATTTTGCTGACAACCTAGGGGCTTCATTTTGCAACTCTTGTTTTTTTTTAATTTTGTGTTATTTTCAAAAAATAATTGCCCGACTCATCAGCACTGTTTAGGGCTAGTTAGTCCGCCAGTGTTTATAAAGAAACTTAATTCTAAAATCAATAAAATAGTAATTACTGTCTTCTTTGTTTCTATGCATTATATTGTTTTTTTAACAGTTAACATTAAGAAATATGTTTTTAAATTTCCCATTTAGCGTCTGCAATAGAATTCCACGTAAAAGTATGTCATTTCAGCCACATCCTGCATTATCTCACAATATTTCAAACACGCCTAAACCATCATTTATACTTATTGCGCAAATACAGCGTTTAATCAAATAAATATCGAAATGAAATTACTTAAATTTTTCACGGAACACCTGCCCAAAACTCGCATTGGGTATAACAGTAACTTACCAATCGAAACGTAGATTTTATCTACCAGATTTTGACGTGGTTGCGAAAGATTTTTCGGCGCTTTTTTAATTGCCTAACAACTCGAATGCAAGAATAAATCAATAAAGCGGCAATGCATACCGTAAAAGTTTTTTTTAATTTTAATTAAGCATTAAAAGTAATCATGTTCTCATTCTCATTCCTTCAATAAGATTCTTTTTTACAATTAATAATTACGGAGGTTTACCAATCGCCCTGGTTAAAGAGTAATGCAGCGTCTTCCGTTGTAATAAAACGAATTATGAAAGGTTAAGTAACACAGTTGTAAGAAATTTGTTTGACCGTAAGGCACACGGGGAATGGTTTTGTAGGCCAACCGTTTCTCATAAGCTCGTAACATAACACCTTTGATGACTTTCGTTCATGAAGATAAAAAAATACGCTTTTCTTAGCAGAGACACGCAAAGGATATATGAAGAGGTTCCATCAAGGATATGTTGGGGCTTTTATACATATTTAGAAATTCTGTAATTGTTCTATCTATTAAAAAAAATTACGTTACGATAAGTTGAATACTTTTCAAATCATTTATTTAAGATCGAAGTCTTCTTTAACAATTCCAATGATTTTAAAAGAAATAAAGTTGTGAAAAATTCATAAACCCATAAACATACAGATCTTCAAGTCAAGCGGTTCTACAATTGTTCTATTTTTATTAAGATAAGACAAAACGTTCTAAAATTCACGAATTTTAATTCATTTAAAATCTGTCGTCTGCTCCAATAAATTTAAGGGAAATAAAGTTGGAAAAAGTTCGCAAACCGCAAAATTAAACAGTTCATTTCTTGCTTGGTGAAGTAATCGCCAATAAAATGAACATAATCAAAACTTTCGCTTGTCTTAATTAAATAAAAATCAAAAATATTTCTTTCACTTTTTCCCGATTTCATATTACTTCTTATAAATTGCTTTAATTCTCTGAAACTCAACTTCAATAGTGTGATAGTAGATGCTTCATTAAAGTCTTAACATAATCAATTATTTTAACTTAAACGAATGTACGGTTGCCGCTTAAAAAAGCTGGTACAACAAATTTGTAATGTAAAAGTATTTAGTAGAAAGAGAGACAGTTAAATAAATTAGAAAACAATTAATTGCTGAATGGTTAACAGAAAACCTGAATGATCCACTGAAAATTTAAAATTTCATGGATTATATTTTATGAATTTTAAAGCGTTTTTTCGGCGTACATCCTAATTTTTGTATTTTTAAGTTAGCCACCGGTTTCGGTTTTAGATAAAACCTTCTTCTAAAATCGAAACCGGTAGCTAATTTAAAAATCCAAAAAAAAAAATAGGTTGTACATTCATTTTACTTAAATCATTACCTAATTCTGGACCAAAGATGAATCAATTAGTTCAATCCCTGTAGAAATTTATGAAATTAAAATATCATCAAATTCTAATAATAATTTGAATGATACGTTTTGTAATTTTAAATAAAATCAACTAAGAATAGTAAACGAGGCAGTGGTTTTAGAAATAATTAAAAAATGGTACTGGAAATTTCGTGAGGAGAACATTTTCTAAGATTTCATGAAATGCTTTTAACTTGTGTGTGTACATGTGTACTGAAGATGGCAACGTAGCTGCTGAAATACGTTTCTATGGATATTATTTTTCGATTTTTTAGATAAAATATAAATCTTTTAATATTTCGTGCCAATTTTTAATTGATTAATTAAATGTTAATTAAAGTTTTTTTTTTTTGGTGCGACCTCGATCCTTAAGAGACATGAAATCTATGGCGTCATTGAAGGGCACTTTTTTGTGATAGAAATAAATCAAATTATACTAAAATCACTTGTACTTACTATGGCACACATATGACTAATGAATATGACCTGGCCACAAATAGTCTAAAAGCAAAAAAATCTACGTCGGAACATATATTTTATAAAATCAGGTTTTCTTGCCAGATGAAAATTATGAAAATTAATTAAAATTGTGTAACTGGCAATATAGAAAGTGTTAGGAAAGAGTTTATGTATGTATTTCGGCCTTATTGGGCCTCATCAGAACTCTGTACCTTAAAAAAATTTGGTTTATTGAAAAATTTAGAACAACTTACCCCTTTTTTGAATTTCTAAAATCCCAAACCACAAGAACAGGAATTAATGATAAAAATATGAAAATCTTTCGCAAATTATACAAGGAATCGATTGCCGAAATACATGTATAAACTCTTTCCTAACACTTTCTATATTGCCAGTTACACAATTTTAATTAATTTTCATATATTTTATAAGTATAACCAGTATAAGTCACTAGAGGCGGAAAATATTCACAAAAAATTTCACTCAAAACAAATGCCAAGAAAATCAAATTACGTTTTTTTGAATACATTAGCAGAAGAAAATGTAAGTTGATGATTTTTGTTAAAAACATAAACAAAAGACGATCGATCGTCAACAAGGAAGAAAAAACTGATAAGACGATTTGGATTAAAAAAATAATTTCGTAAAAAAAAATTTAGCTTGATGATAAAAGACTGAAGTTTGAATTCCAATAGAATTTCAACTTTGTTCTCCATAAAAAAAATAAAACAAAAGACGATCAATAGTTTAACAAATGCAAGAAACAAAATTTTGATCCACGATTTGGATGTGAAAAAAAACTTTCGTCTTTTGCTTTTAAGTCAGTAATTAAATTAAGAGTGATGATCGCACTTCGGATATTTCGGAGCGTTGCCATGGTTATACAACTACGAGGACTGATTAGAAGTTCATTGCGTAGTCATGGCAACGCTCCGAAATGCCCGAAGTCTGGTGATAATAACAAAACACATTCAACCATGTAATATATTTAGAATAATTACGTTTTCTACATCGAAAGTACACAAAAACTATAAAGAAACAAAATTATTCAATGATAAGAAAAGTTCTTTTTTTGCCAAAAAAATGGCAGGAATCCGATCGTCATTCATTTATTTTCCTCAAATTAACAAAAACAAACTATGCCCTTATACAGGGGCTTCCCTTGATCCCCCGATTATTACGTCACTTGCTAGACATTCCGATTTGTTGATGATGATTTTTTTAAAAATTTATTGCAACAAACATTGCGATTTTGAAGCCTTCCAAAATTAATATAAAAGAGATTTGATGATAAATCTATTGAAATTAAAGTAATGGATTTTATTAAAATAATAATACGATTGTGCAAGTAAATGTGAATCTGTCAAATTAACACAAACTTCCTATTTGTTATTATTTTGTCACTTACGTGAAAATTAAATTACCTCGGCTTTCTCCAACTTGCTGCTTTCAAAAAAATTGCTTTCACCGTTACTTAAATGCAAAACAAATTCCGGTACGAATTTTTCACATTTTTGTGGTTATTACATAACAGCGAGGCTGTAATTCCTTCAAGGTTCTCCTCACCTTCAAGGGTGAACGAGAACGGTTCGTCTCCTCGCACAAAAATCGACTTAAATTAATTTTTGAATACATTTTTGTAGATATTACAATGCATCAACGGCAAACTTTATTTCCGCTGGGACTTTCTCAAGGTTCTCACCTTCAAGGGTGAACGAGAACGATTCATCAGCTCGCAAGACGGAACATGGCGATTAATCGTCCGTAAATAACACGGGTAATTTTTTTTATGTATTATACATCAGCACGTGTTTGGAATTCTAATCCGTATTAACAATTTTGCTCGTCCCTTCGTAAATGTTTTGTATTTTAGAGAAAACTTTTAGAATTAGAAACGACAAATGTAGAAAATGCTGTAGAATTTTTAGAACTCGCTGGGAGGTCATGCTCGATTAATTTGCTTTAAATTATCGACGTCTTTAATGTCGTTTGTTTGCCTAGTTATTTCTGCTTGTCATCCAAATATGAATAAAATATCAGGCTGAGGCCAATGAATGTCCAACTGACCTATATTTAAGGTTTCATAAATAGAAACGATGTGTCGTTGTACTGCGATGATCGCGTCATGTTTTCCAATTCTAGGAATTACTTAGAATTATGGGAGTCGTTTGAGTATCCCCTTCTGCACGTAATACCCTGAAAGGATTCATTTAGAGTGAGATGCTCGTTTCTCTTTTAATCAATTTAACTAATTTGGTACACCAAGTGCACATGAATAAATTAATAGAATAATTGCATAAGTTTTTAAGTCTAAAAGTGTTTATATTTACACTAAACTACACGCGTATAAAAATCGCATAGTTCTAAACTATTTCTCAAGTATGGGATGTACAGTTGGGCAATAAAAAGATGTCTCTCCTTCCATTCGATTGTCCATCCGTTCGGTATAGTGCTTTCCCACTTCAGGGGGGAGATCCTTTTTATTACCTGGCTGTACTTTGTATCGCACACGTGCGAAAAACAATGACTTTCATAAGTGCGAGTAGAGAAAATTTCCTAGACAAAGTATAGGTAAGTATAACATAGCCATATAAATAATAAAAAGTACATATTCAAGGTGATCAATAATTTCAGGCAATTACGAACGTAATTAAGTAATACAGCGTGGCCAATAAATAAACGTCACCATATAACATGTTTATTTCTCGGCATTACTTGCTACTACGTTTTAATAACTTATTTACCATCATCGGCGATTTAATTTAACGATAGCGCAATATATACAATGCATTTTTGCCACGGCGTAAACTTCACCCCATTAGGCAGGCCGATGGGGAACGAGTTCCGCGACAAAAATCGCACTCACACTGTGTTGTATGCTAATGCACTTCATTAAATTTTAATTAAACACTTTAATTTGTTGGGAGTTTATTTATAACGCGCCACCGTACAAATTGTATCGACGAAATTAAAAATCATTAATTCCCTTGCTTATCTTTTAATTGTTGCGAAAATAAAAAGAAACCTGGAATATGAGAAGGCACGGCGATTTTATCATGTCGCGGACTGATTAAATCATTTTCAATTTAGTCTTTCGAAAGTTTAGAACAGTGTATTGAAGGCGGCGAGTGAGTCAAACGCTCCGGAAAACTTTCGTAATTGGATTTAATTATGCAGGTTAGTTTCCAACAGCGAGTAGCAAGTTAGAAAAACTAATTTAACTCGAATTTGAGTGAGTGCATTTCTTTCATTCCAAGAGCATGACTTAGGAGTAAAAATTACAACTTTAAAAATAAAGTTGAATTTGAGTTTGGAGTTCAGGCAGAAAAACAAAGTTTACTCTCTCCATCACAACTGCCAATATTTTCTCCTCTTTTCTTTGGGAATAAAATTGCATTGAAGTTAAAAACTTAAAGTAATTACTTTCCCTAACTTTATACGTTATTTGAAAAAGGGTGAGGGACAAAGTATCAATGCGAGTTAATACTCAGGTGCATTTTGATATATTATTTTAATAAAGGAAATTAATTACTTCCATACATATTCATGACTGTTTCAATCGTGTGAAATGAATGAAATTTTAATGAACTCTCTAAACCAGTCCTCTGGAATCTTTAAACGTCGTCTTAGTCACCAGGTGGATCTAAATTACTATTTCATTCTGGATTTACTATTACTAGACTCCTCTGCTTCAGGGTTAAATGAGATCCAAGATCAACAAAGGTCAATTAACTCGATTTAATGTGGCGTCCTTGTGAATATTACACTTATTATCTGCGCCGTCATAACTCACTGTGGCAAGAAGGAAGGTTTTTGTTTATCAACTTTCTGATAAGAGATCGATAAACGTTTTAACTTCCAGCCTGATGAATTCCGCTAATGTCATTCTTGGTCTTTGTTTTATTGCCGAGATTGAAAATCTATATCGCGGCTTTCTAAATGACTTCGGCGGGACAAATAAAACGCGATGTCGTTATATTTCGCCAGGATCCATCATTGCCTTCTTTATGTCTTCGTTGTTATCGCGGGCGGATTTATTTGATCCTTTAAAAGCTTCGGATTTTATTTCTGCTTTCGCAACGTTCATTTCGAAAACATATCATTTTGTTTCATTATAATTTTATTAATAAGGATTCTATGGATCTACGGATTTCGATTATTTTTGTGTATCAATAAATTAATGTTAGAAAGAAACTCAAACATATAATCAAAATAGAAAGTACGCTACAGAGATATTTGTTGAAATAAGAGAGCTTTCCTATCAATGATTTGTGAATTATTTTCCATAAACTAATAATTACAGTTCTGTAACAAAATAAATCAAAATCTTGCGAGTGTTAAATACAGAATTCTTTTTGAACGCTACTACATCGCATGCGAAATAACTTTAGGGAAAATCAATTCAGAATTCTAACACAATAATTCTTATTTAACAATCTCTGGCTTCGTAGATATTACAAACGTTGCATTACGAAAATCGCTTATAGATCAAACGAGTTAAAACATTTGTAATACAAATATAAGCTGGCAGTTCTATTGTGCAGAACAGTACGTATATATGTGAATGTACACATGAAAGCTCAGGAGCGCCAGAGCTTTTACTTCGAAGCATCGCCGCGAGGTCTTTGTGTAAGCGATTTCATCTTAGAGCTTCGGGGACGCGAAGTTGCGAGAAATAAAACTTCCTGCCATTCCAAAGCGCCGCAAAAATGTGTTTGTAGTTGTTTGGAAAATAAGCGATTTCTTTGTCCGTGATTTACAGAAAAATTTCATGTAAAGCAAACGAAATCTTTGAAATCAGTTTATGTTATCCACCTCCATCAATCCCACGTTGAATGAGAAATTCGACATAATGAGGTATTTATTAACAATTAAACACATCGAGATTTAGGGGGTTTGATTCAGTATCCTCCATCAACTGCCAGATTATGAATTAACGTCGGGCGAGCGTAGGCCTCATTTTTCCGAAAAGTTTTATTAATTTAACACTCCGAGGGTTCGAACGGGGCGGTTTTAATTCTGTTTGTTAATTTATGTAATG
Source organism: Serrognathus titanus (assembly GCA_039766575.1). Classification (NCBI taxonomy): domain Eukaryota; kingdom Metazoa; phylum Arthropoda; class Insecta; order Coleoptera; family Lucanidae; genus Serrognathus; species Serrognathus titanus. The sequence goes on along the minus strand of CM077911.1, from coordinate 15,730,325 downwards.
AACTCATCACTTAACTTCGTTAACAGGGCGGATTATCGCGTGGGCTTTGTTTAAAGGTTTTATACGAATTTAATTATTGATTTTCCCATTTTACTGCATTGTTCTGCATAAATGAATTTTGACCTTTCGCTGCAGTGCGTTTCAAATAATTCAGATAAAAAGTTTCACGTTCTCTCGCCACGAAGATTAATTAAGCAAACATCGGGCTTGTTTATTTCAACTATGAGCTCTCTATCTCAACCGAAAACAAATAACAAGAAGTTCAATGTTGCCATATTAAACATAATTTCCAGTGAGTCATGTTCTGAGGACTCTGCGATGAATTTCAATTAGCACACTCCGGAAATCAAACCGCCTAATTGGAGATAGACAATACGAGCGGTTTGTTCAATTAGTTCTTTAGTTCGCGAATGCTCATCCATTCATAAAATTTGTTGTAATAGTATTTGTCATTGTGATTACTAAAGTTTGTTTTAGTTGATGATTTAATGCGAGTTAAATGTTTCTCCTTTGTACAATTTAGAGTTTCTGTAAAGTTCGAATTGTTTGCGTTTCGTCTTGATTGATGTTATCAACTTTTTTGTTTGTTGTATCCCGACCGGTTTCGTTTTCGCCATTTTCAAGAGATATGTTTGTATTAATTGGGGGGTAAGTTTAATTTTAATTTAATTTAATCATGTGGTACAGACAAAACATACTAAATATTTTCTTTGATTTAAAATAGAAAAAAAGTCTATCTAATGAGTGTCCGATAATTATTGTAGTCCTGGGTGGCAAACATTTATAACTAATTATTGTTTCTAATTGCGTAAACAAGAATTTATCTGTTGTTTGACAATCAATTTGAGACGTGAATGCAATAATGCGAAGTTCAAGTTTGATTCCACTATTCCACAGCCACCTAGGACTACAATAATTGTCGAGCGCATGTTATTAATTCGTCGTAAATAAGATTTTTATTTGGCATGCCCAGCTTACGATGGTAGGTAATTAATATGTTAAATTGACTCTTAAATTATTTAAATTTTTTTACTTGTTCTTACATGACAGACCAATTTGTTAAATTCCGCCTGTTCGACTTGTGTTGACAGTGATTTGCGGAGACACGTTCGAAATTTGCCACGGAATGCAGTCTCATTTGAGATGATGCTACGTGCATTTATTTCTGAATTTTTTTCTTGCACAGAACAATGTACACTCGTTGTTTATAAAAGCCGGGGAACATCCGAAACGTCGTCATTGATAATCGTTGGTCATAAGTTTGTCTGACTAATATGAATGAGTCGTTAAGTTTATTTACTTTTTTGTTGTTGCTGTAAGTGCAGTAATTTTTTTCTGATTTAGTAAAATTTAATGATTTCCTGAAATAAGTAATGTTTATGTGATGATGTGATTTGTTGAGGCGTGATTTTTATATTCTACGGAAACTTGTTTGTGTAAATTCAAATATTTTTTTTTTAATTTATTTCTAAGAATCACTTCTATAAAAATTAAATATGTAAATAAAATATATCAAAAAAAAAATCAAAAATAGTGAATATGGATTGCGTTCAAAAACTATCTCAAGTGCATCTTGGGCGTATATTGTATCATTCTCACTCACGATATTTAACGTGTTTTGCATCTCACTCATCTATTTCAAGACGTTTTGTATCATGTTGTTACCATGATTTTCACATCCTATTTATAAATAGGATGTGAAAAGTGCGTCCGTTGTCAAGGAAATAATGTAAATACAAGAATTCTTGAAACAGATGAGCGAGATGCAAAGTATGTTACAAATGGTGGGTGAGAGAGATGGGATTACATGTACGGAGCATTTGAAGACTAGTTTCTCGTTTCTGAAAATGAGTACGAATCCGTTTAAGGATTATGTGTAATTTTATGAAAAGTAATAAACTGTAATTATTCTTCCTTTTTTCCTATAGAAATACGTACACTTATAGTTGGGTTTTCAATTAATTTATTATTAAAAGCTCATGTTTAACGAGTTATGTCGTTATGCAAGACCATTAAGCAATAACGTTAAGAGCGGAAGAGAAAAACAAAAACACATCCCAACAGATCCGTCACAGGGCATTTACGGCGCAATTATTTTTCATTCCAGAGAGATTTATAAAAGTCTCAAGGAAAATGTAAACGATGAGAACCGCCGACTCTTCCGCGGCGAAGACAACAAGGTCGTTTGCGCGCATTCTTATTCATACATTTCCTTAATTTAACGAGAGTATATTTACATAACTGTTTAATAAGCCGCCTCTAACCTCAGGCATTGCAAAATAATTTGCGGGAATTTATAAGGCGATGGAAAATTCTTGTCAAAATGATATAAACAAGATTTGATTATTTTTTTACTTTCTGATATTAAGAAAGTCGACCTGTGCCTTTATCACCGCTTCACGATTCCTTGCAGATTCTTTTCGATTTTTGGAGGTGCATGCCCATCTCTTTTACCGTTAATTTTTCTTCAATTTTTTTAAATTAATTTTTCCGCAATTTTACCTAATGGAGCAAATTTGTTTTCCTTTCTCTTGATCTGTTTCCCAATTGTTATCTTAGGAGACCCCAATTTCCATTAACTTTCTTTTAATTTCCGTGTAACCGCTTATAATTCTTTCCTTATTTCGTTTTTCCATACGTCTTAACCAACTCCTTTCATCGTGCATTTACTACTTCCATGCCACCAACAACGAGAAAATTGGAGTGGAGGTCCTTTAAAGCTTCTTGGGCAATTTTGTTTTCCTCTTTGATGACCTTTTTTTGCAATTTTTTAACAGGGATTTTGGAAAGTTTGGAAGGTCCGTCTCTCGCCAACCTTCCATTACTATTTTGTATTTTCCACATGTGCCCATTTTCTCATCGATTTTAAACCTTTACGATAATGCATCTCTTTTAATTTAATTTTTTATAGAGTGGTGAATGTAGATCTTTTTTTGTTCAAAGCAATTTTCGTAATTGCACACCTAACGCGTTTAATCTCACACACACGAGCAAATAGAGCGCGAGCGAAACAAGTCGAGATGTCGAAATGATCGCAAGGTACGCATTTCGTCGACTTAATTTACGACTTCTACATCTGTGCATGTATAATTTCCAATCACAGAAATGTGTGGTACGCGGCCACCTGCGCAATCTGCCTTATCATAAATATTATTTACAATGAGATGCGGTACGTGATTCCCCAATAATTACCCCTAATTGCATAGCCCGCTCGATAATGTACCTTTTATTGCGTGAAATTAAGCCGCAATTATCGAAAAAAACTGCGCGCATTCTCCCCGCCCAAGGACAAGGTTATTTGTTTCTCACGTGTTCAATTAGCTCAATTTACTTTCGATGCCGGAGCCATTGTGATTACGGAGATCTTATTTCATCAAATTATTCGCATCAGGATGGACATGCGAATGACCGCAATTACCTTTGCCAAAATTAGGTACCTCGAAGAAGTTATAAGCGAACGTAACGTCGATTTGAGTTTAGATAAGAAGACGGGCATTAAAAAAGAACTTCAAATAATTTCCAGCCTTTTTTTTAACGGTTCTTAATTATATATTGCGTTCGACAAACATTCTAAATTTGCATGCAATAGTTTTGAGAATCTACGTTATGTAATAACGAAAAAATAGGATTATTTACAAAAAATGTATGTATTAGCTCAAAGTTAACTTAAGTTTAGATCTTTTTAGCTGAAAACGTGTTTCGAATTAATAACACCAATGTGCATAGTTGCATTATTGTTTACTTATTTACGTAAATAATTTATTTTGTTTTGAGCATTAATCATCGAGCTAGATATAGTTACGTGTGAAAAAATCTTCCTGATGTATTAAGTCTTATTATAATTTTTAATAAAAGTTTATTATGGTGGATGCGCCGGACTAAATTTGTTTTAATGGGGTTTTGTAAAAATTCATGTACACTGATTGGCTTAATAAGACCAAAACAAAATTAAAAAGAAGTAGAGATTTCAGATTCTAAGAAAGACAAGTAATTTTCCCAGAAGAAATCGTGTTGGTGTGCTTAAAAGTCTCAGATAATGAAATACACATACAAAAGAACATCAAAATAAAAAATAACATATTTTACAAAAGTAAACATCTCTCAGATGCTAGCGTTTACCTTGGAAACGCAAACGCTGCATATTTTACAAGTTCTGAAATAGCTTCCCAACCCCTAAGTCGGAATAATTCCACGCATCCTGAAATATTCAAGTATCGACCGAAGTGCTTCTATACTCAGGTGCGGTTTGAACCAGCGCGATTAAAATTGACGATTTTATTGTACAACGCTCGCAATTAACGGAAAATTGGAGAATTTTTATTTGCAGCCGTGTACCTAATCCGGGCGTTGTTACAGATTCAGCTCTGAATTGCAAATTTCCAGAGGCTTCGTTTAAAATCGAATCAGTTCGAGAAAGTATTTTTCGTCGTCTAATCATAATTCCATTCTTTTTATCATTTTGTGTAACTTAAACTTTAATTAAAGAATTGAATAAATTACGTAACCAAGTTCTTGTAACACAATACAAGATTAATTAGATCGCATTCTAACATCAAAGAAACACCTTAAAAGTACAAGAAAGTGCGCTTACTTCATGACCTCTTCGTATGTTTTCACTTTTAACAGTCGTGCATCTGGTTTAATCAATTAACAGAGTCATGTACTCCTAGAATGAAGCTTTCATGTTAGTTCGATTTGCATAAAGTATAATTTTCTTATACTTAGTTCTAAATTCATTTCTTGCACGCACTAGTCTCTCATCTCCCAGCTGCGTGTCCAGATAGTAAGTGAACACTTGGGTTTGGAATATGGGCATGTCCCTCACCTTTTCCAAATTTCAATAATACAATCGGTTTGTCCAGAGCTTCTATATATTACGTTGACAATTGTTGAAGATTAAGGTAGTTATATTAACTGTATTAACTACTACAACTATTTTGTTCCATAACTTCCTGTTTCCTGCCTTTGCCATCCAGGATTTATCTCCAATCTCACTTAAATCCTCCTTCGTAGCTCTCAGCTTCCAATCATCCTTTCTTCGGTCTTCCTCTTCGCCTTTTCTTTCCATTAATATTCATGTAGCGTGCCTAGTATTGACATCCTCAAACATTCTCTGTTGTTTCATTTTTGTGTGACACATTCAATTTCTTTTTTTTTAGACATATAGTGTAAATAATGTTATGCCGCTAATTCTAGCAACTAAATCGGAAGATCTCAGCATGATGTAATCTGAAAATATTGATTTAGATTCCCATCTGCGCCCATTAATTAATAGTAAGCACTCTCACACATGTAACTTTTTCTACGAGTTGCTAAATCCTTAGCATTTTGAAAGCAGGTTAATCGTCGTTATTAATACGCACTCGTTATGTATCGCATTGGTCGAGCATCTTGCTGCTAGCCAGAAGGTGCCCAACCCAAAAATACCAATTTCTTCCCATCGTGTTATATGGCGATCGATGCACGATTTGATCTTTGCTGTTAATGCTTGTTTCAACAAGAACAACTATTGTTTTGCAGGGCGTGATGTGCCCGGGTTGTGAACGCATATGGTCAGTCCTGCACGTGCTATGGAGCGCTATCTACGTGTCCTGCGGCGCGGCTCAACTCGTCGCAGGAATATTCTTCCTCATCTGCATTCCATCCCTTCATCTCAGCTCGAACCTTTGGGCAGGAACTTGGGTAAGTTACCAATAAAACTAAAAAGGATTTTTTTTTGCCAACGACTCAAATAAGTAAGCACATATTACAGAAACAAAGTATTTTGCGTTTAGCAATAATCCTCTTTCTATTGTAAACATCTCGTCCTCATTCTCATACAACCTTATGCAACGCAAATACGTAAACTCATGAGCACGCAATTATGTTAATACCGCGTAGAAAAATTTAATTACTTGCAAATTAACTGCGCACATACCGATAAATTATGCATGTGCGACTTAAATAATATTCAGCTCGGCGCGAGCAAATTAAAAATCGTTAATGGAAACGATTGTGAGTCAAACACGTTTCTCCCCGAGAAAAAAAGACGCGTTTCCTCTAATGAATTATTCCTGCATCCGACCGACACACGTGTGTGTGTACTCGCCGTGTTTAATTAAGCACGGTTTTTACTCGCCCTTACGCAAGGGTGTGTACGTTTCGCATTCAAGACAGGTTGCACTTGCTCGGCGCCGTGAAATAAAAATCGCGTTGAGCAATAGTGGCTTGGCTTTCATGGTGTGCAAATTAATTATTGTGATGGAAAGTAGAAAAAAATCTGGCGTTTCGTAATTATAAAACATAAATGGCAGTGAACAGTGCCTTTCATCCACATTATTTATTATATCCGCTTATCTGATCTATTAAAAAAAAAGATTGCCACTCACAATTGTAAGAGCGGCCGAAAAATTATAATTAATTGAAGAGAACTAAAGCGATAAGAAATAATTAGTAATTTAAATCTGATTCAAAAATCTGTAGGCGTATCGTAGTTCGTAAACCACGTGAGAATTTGATAGTCAATTACATTGAACGGTGAACAGATGTTGCCTTCTTAGAAAGTCAATTGAATTTCCTATGATATTTCATTTCACTTATTAACAATTTAAAATAATTGATTGAGGAGCTTTCTACATATTTTCGCAGCTGTTTATTCATGATGAGTCTTTGACATTAATGTTTTTGTTTTAGATTCATATAACGTCGTGTTATACTTCATAGCTGCTTTACGTTAATTATTCCATCCCTTTGGGTTATTCCATTTTATTGTTATTAAGTTGGATTTGTGATTGGTCTTCACTTTTTTTCTTAAATTCGTCCGGTTTTTTGTTTTTACCATCTTCTTGCTGGTTTCTTATTGCTTCGTATTTCAATTTATATTTACCATCTCCGGAATCGAAATCTTTTCGAATTCTGTTTTATCTTCCGCTTTAAACCACCAAAGAGAATTTAAATGACAAAATGCATGAGCGTTTTAATAAAAATGTGAGTTTTCCATAAAAGAATCAAAGTTAAAAGACCAGTGCACTTTCAGCTAAATAGGTCATCATGTCGCAGTCACTTATCGATAATACAAACTGTTCTTCCTCCACAACCCCCTAAGAAATCAATACGGTTTCATTAATTAAAGCGAGACGTCCTCATCAAGAATTCTGACAAATGTGATTTAAACCTTGTCGTCATTAGTTGAGAATCTACCGGGCAACAACTATTGATCGAGTCATTAGCCGCCTCCACGCAAATTGAATTAAACCGGCGTCTCGTTCTGTGTTTTTCCCCGGAAATTCGGTGAGACAAATTTTTAGACGACGCCAGGCCATTCATTCTCTGACACACAAACCGAATTTGCTTCGTTTCGAACTTAATCATCTGTTGTTTAATCTTCCTAGGAACAATGCCTGTGTTTACGAACACAATAGTCAGGTAACACAGATATTAATGAGTGGAACGAGAGATAAGAGTGTTTGTTTAATTCCTTGCATTTAGAGATACACATACACATTAGCAGATATTAATAGCCAAGGGTTTTAATTAATTAATTATATATTTAGTGAGTCCAAATGATCTACGAGTATATTATATTGAGGATACGCCAATAGGCAAGTTGGTTAAATACGAAATTTCGTGACTCCTTCCATAAACGTGCGGCAAAAATCGCGCTGAGAATATGCAAAAAAATGAACGAAGATTATACAATCGAGATTAAAAATAATTGAGGTTATAGGTCGCAAAATCTAAATTCACTTGCATCCACCATTCCGTCTAGTTGGAGCATTGGTCGAGATGGACGGATAGCACTGGGTCTGCAAAAAAAGTTAATAGTTTCTAAGTGAGTGCCCGTGAGATTGAAGAGCGTTTAATAAATATTAAATTATACTTATTACAGGTTTAGGATAATTATATAGCCTGTTGGTACACGCAGACCTGCAAAAAAAGCCCAGAAAAAAATTATTAATTTAAGTTTTGGTAATTTCATTGCAACTTGCTCCCCCCATTACAATTTCAGCCCTTCCAATTAACTTTCCAAGTTGATAAAATTAAAACGAATTTTATTTTTTACCAGACAAAAAGTGATTAAGGATGATCTTTCTGTTTTCACTTCCTTTTAAAAATAGTTTCAGTTGGCAGTTTTAGTATTAGTTAAAAAAAAATTGAATGCTTCTTTCTGACGACTCAATTCTTATTTGCAGAATATTTTCATAGGAATTGGAGAAGGGATGCTCGCTTGCTTTGGTCAATTATCAGCCCGTCGTCAAGAGATGTTACTCTACATGACAATTTCGATCCTGACCGTGAACGCTGTGAACGCCGTATTAAGCGAGTGGGGTTACTACATTGCTGACATGCCGAAGTTACTAACAACCCACCAGTACCACGCACTCATCAACTATGGTAAAGAGATGTAATTAAAGTCTTAAATAAAGAATGGTCATTAAGATCTGCATTTCAGCGTGTCTTGCAACTCGGATAGCCTCCGCGATTGTAATTATCATATCGTTCCTGGACAGTCAGCTAGCGTTCTGCTCGATGCAGACGACGTCAAAGCAGGGCAAGAAGAAACTGCGCGGTTCGCACGAACAGGTTTCAGATATTGAATACATAATTCCCAGGGTAAGTGCATGCGTAACGAGGTTGCAAAATGCGGCGTGAAGTAGCACATCCATTGAAATCAATCTTTTATAGAGGAAGTCTTCGAAGTCGCACTCAGTTTACAACGCTTACTCCCAAAGCTGGGTGTACGACGCGGACACCGCCGGTAGCTCAAACCACACGGAGTCTTCACCTTATCTTCAACTACCTCCCGAAGATACGCCGAAGAGTCAAGGACGCAGGTTAGAAAACGGCGTAATCAACGATACGGCGCATTTGATAGACAACCCGGTCGTACATATCGAGGAAGCCTCCGATGACAGCAACAGTAACAGCGATAGAAAATTGTGCTACATGAAGAGCTTCTCCAGGTCCGCGTCTCCGGTCGTCCTCTCAGCCAGCTCGTCGCAATTAAGTCTGAACATAAACAACCCCCCGATATACGAATGCTTACAAAAGTTAACCGACCCGGAAATTTATCGCTCGAGGCTTAACAGCGCCCTCAGCAATAAATCGGAAGAAGAACCTCATTACCAAGCGCCCCAGCCAGTAATGGTGAGGCGAATAGATTCAACTAGTCCTAATGTAGAAAAAGTGCAGTACGCTTCGCTTATGAAAGAATTACAAAAAGCCATAATCGGCAAGAAAGAACCAAGTCCGACGTCTCCTCCAAGCAATAGTGAAAGTGCTACCGCTTCAGAGAAGACTCAGACTAACTCAACGAAAAGCAGCAGCAGACACGAATCGTCTCGCTCAGATGCCAAAAACAGCGACGCGGAATTCTCTAAAGAGCTGGAAGCCGCTTTGCAATTAATCCAAGACTTAGAAAGCCCAAATACTATAGAAACTCCTTCCGATCCGAAATTATTCGGTGAAAAAGACGAGCGTCCCTTAGCCGTGTGGCGAAACAGTGATGCTAGTGAAAGTGAAAAAACTCTTAGCGCCGTAGGCTCGTTAGCGGAAATAACCTCGCCTCTGAACGAGTGCCAACCGGAATTAAGCACATTCAAGCCCTCACTAAACGGTAAGAGCGCGTGTGTGGCAGTTCAGTACAGCGACTCCCAAAGTACGTCAGGTTACAGTTCACCAACTCATAAAAGCAACATTCACACACCCAATTGGTCTACGACCTCTTCCGTTAACAGCAGCAATCACGACTTAGGCAAACCCATGTCGTACACAATACACAACACCAAATCAACCGCTGTCATCTCCCTGTACGCTGAAGATCCTAACCACTCGAAAGCCAAAAACGTTACCCTAGTCAGTATCTCCGGCAACACAGACCCCGTCATTGAACCGGTCCAGAGCTCCACTTTCCTTTCAGAGCACAATTTCCAAAACGATAATCACGAACGCGTAGCAATCGATAAAAGCCCCGAATTAAAATCGACGCCGCAGAGAAGGTTGTCGATTGGTGCGACGAATCTTTGGAACGTTAAGTCGCTCCTGCGCAAGAAGAAGGGCGTGCCCAAACTGTGCCCAGAATTAGAGGGTGCTATCATTAAGTCCGAGAGCTTAGCGTATCTCTCCGAGCTCGAATTACTTGCTCGGCACCAGCGGAATAAAGACATACAAAGGGTAAGATTTAAAAGCTGGTGCTGGTTGATACGGGTTGCAACTAATTGGTGGAGGCTTACTAATTGTTCACTGTCTGTTTTGTCTTTGTGTCTTTTACTAACATTGAAAGAACGAACGAAAAACTTTCTTATAACTTGAAGTTCTATAGCAAAATATAGCTCAAACGTTTCACTATTTGATCCCCACATCTTTGTCAAAAGAAAATGTCAAAACTATAAAAATAGGTACTTGTAATAGACCAATTGGTTTATGAACTGTTCAATCCACTTAAAGTATTTAAAAAAATTGATGTTGATTATCCGTAATTAGGCTTACAGGAATCTAGACCATCTAGTAATCCTTTTCAACAAACTTGTTGTTGTTAGAATAAACAAGTATTAAAATTGATTACTGTAATTTTGTTAGAATAAACAAGTTTTAAATTTGATTACATGCTGAGATGATAAAAGCGTGCGTTCGTTATTTGTTCTGCAAACACACGCGTATTGCAGTGTAATTAAAATCCGAGGTAATTCCTTTTGGGCTGCGCAGAATGAAGTTATGCCATTCCTTTGAATATGCATAAAATTCTCATGCGAAGGCAGAAATTACTGCTCATGCCCCCATAAAAACTACGTTAATCTGATTTATGACCACAATACTCAGTTCATACGAAATTACCCTGAATTCTCGCGTTTTAAACTGGAATTTCAGCAATACGTTTCGGCTGATAACATAGGGCAGTTTTATGATGAGCTTTAAAATTAAAATTAATTTTCTCTTATCCTTAACGCAGATGCTGCGAAACTTAATCGAATTAGAAGAGCTTTTATTTATTCTGCCTACCCTCATTATTTGGTGTTTAGATAGATTAAATTACTTGAGGACGACACCTCAATTTATTGTCTTGATTTACTCTTTCTTCTTCTTCTTCTTCTCAAAGCAAAGGTACTTTGGCCACTGCAGATCGCACTCGTTTAAAAAAGTTATTTATTTAAATGGCTTGTTCTGTTTACAGCAAATAGAGCAACGAGTCCTCCGACAGCTGGGCACTCCAAGGACTGAATCTAATTGCTAATGTTAGAATCCTCTCAATAAAATGCTGCAGGTCAGCTACGTCCAATTCGTGACCTACCTACTCAATTAATTTATTCGTATATTTTTGATGTGTTTAATACTCTTGTATATATTGTTGTTATAGATTAATATAGTTTATAATATTATTATTCTATTGTATATAATAAAGTCATTCATTTTTCTGCTTTGTTTTTTTTTTTTTTTTGAAAATGGCAAGTACTAAAAGCTTGTAAACAATAATATAACAAAATCAACTTTTCTTGCCAGATGAAAATTATGAAAATTAATTAAAATTGTGTAACTGGCAATATAGAGTTCTGATGAGGCCCAATAAGGCCGAAATACAGGTATAAACTCTTTCCTAACACTTTCTATATTGCCAGTTACACAATTTTAATTAATTTTAATAATATAACAATTGTTCAATTGAAAAGTTCCACAAGTAGCCTTTGAATTTTTTCATAACACTATGAAGTAGCCTTGAATTAGATCAATGCGAAACGTCACATTAGGTTATAACTAAAACACTATAACTATTGAACAAATGTCATCCACTTTCTTCTTTCGTCAAAAAATCAAAACCAACTTGATGGATAAAATGATAATGTAATAAATTATGAAAATTAATTAAAATTGTGTAACTGGCAGTATAGAAAGTGTTAGGAAAGAGTTTATACATGTATTTCGGCCTTATTGGGCTTCATCAGAACTCTGTACCTTAAACAAATTTTGGTTTATTGAAAAATTTTGAAAAACTTACCCCTTTTTTGAAATTCTAAAATCCCAAACCACAAGAACAGGAATTAATGATAAAAATATGAAAATCTTTTGCAAATTATACAAGGAAGCGATTGCATTCTCTAGTAAAACCACAAAAGTGACATTTTTAAAATATTTGATTGATGTTACTGAGAGAACAAATTGATTTTGTAATAAATTATGTTTAAATTATCAAACTTTATCCGAGAAAATGAACATTCTGTATAATGTGAAGAAACTTCAAGCGCTATGCTTTAAATAAGAGGTTTGAATTTGAATTTTTTATAGCTATCAATGAAAATTAACAATATTGTTCAATAGTTCATACTAGAGACCTCTTACCAACAATAGTGATGTTATAAAGCTGCTGCAACCTGCAAGAACGGTTTTACGATATTAAAACAGTTCACTATTTTACGTAGTTTTAATCAAATTTAAATACGAAATCCTGCGCTCTTGCAAAACTATTAGAATTCGTTTTGACTGTAATCAAATTGATTATGATTCTTCTTGTATAATTTGAAAATCAAATTGCAATTAAGTCATATGAAGTATAGATTCCCTTCCTCTTCTTCTTCTTCTCAAATACAAAAAAAATTTCTTTGATCAAGGGATTCCAATGGGGTCCATGACAGGTTCATCGACCAGAAGGTTCTTTTGGGGGTGGTTTAAATAAGATCTATATTGTATTATTCTATTAAGTTTTTTAAATGCATTATAGAGCGATAATACTCCTTTCGAAATTCCCTTTTGCTTTTGTTGAAGATAATTAGACATTAAAAAGTAAAAATAATTTTTATGGAGGTTAAAAAAACTGAGAATTCTACTCGTACATAGATTGCTCCTCAATCTGAACAAAATTTAAATTAAACTCAGCTTCTAATCTACATAAATTTAGTAATTAACTTTGAAAGGGGGTCGATTTTAAGGGTTTCATCAGGTTGGGAACCCCTAAGTCAAGAAATCGGATCTAAGGACTTATTTTAAACTACATACTAAACAAAATAACAATAAATATTTTAAATTACTTGGATTTCGCCTTCGTCAGCAAATCTTTTATAAAAGTTCCTCAAAATCAGCATTCTTTGAGGAAAAATTGAATAAATTCAGAGTTTTAATCCCCTTTGCCCCTTTCTTATGGTTTTAAAGATTTTTGCGACTTCAATTGTAAAGTGACAAGGACTTAACCAGGTATTAAAAATGTTCTTCTTTTCCAAAAGGAAATTCAAACTGATGTAAATCAGGTTCGGAAAAATGTGAAAAGTAAGTTTGTTTCCTTTGTATATGGGTATTAACACGTTAATTACCAGTTGCCACAATGCAACAAAAGAATTTCATAGTTAGTGGTAGGTGTAAACCAGGTCGCGTAAAAGTCTTAACTTATAAGGATGCTGTCTCATAGTATTCAAACCAAGTTTGCCGCCAGTGAGACAAGGTCGCGGAAGGTATACAGTTACTCCAGCAGATACCTGCGTTTGCTTATATACCTGGCCACGTTAGTTCCATCGCAGGTTAAACAATCAGAGTTCGCGAGTGCAGTGTCTCGGTGCAGGTGTCATTGTGCTGTGTTTACATCATGACGTCACCGTCATCAACCCTCGACGGACTACCCAAACAATTCGTGACGGCGATGCGCACCCTCTTCGACATAATGGACGATAAGCGCACGGGGCACGTGAACTTTGCAGACATAGAAAACAGATGGCAAGACGACGGCTCAAAAGGACTCCCTAAGGGCGTAATAGAAAGTTTGCGCAAAGTAACACCCCCAAATGGCTTGCTGACCTTCGAGCGTTTCTGTGCGGGTTTGAAAATTTGTCTGTTGAGGAACCAAGTTGAACAACGTAATCAAAGTCCGTTAAAGCAGCGCTCGCCCGACGTGGGCGTTCAACAGAATCGTCCTCCTTCCGCGCCTTTATTAGACATTGATTGCCCACCGACGAAACCCACCTGGAATAATACGGCCGCGATTCGTCCCAATAATGTAATTTCCCAACAAAGGACGTTAAGTATGCCACAATTACTTCCAGAGCGAAAAGAAAATCAACAAACAGAAACCGTTGACATACACACCTTCGACAAACCTGTTCCAAACATAAACAAACCCACGCTATACGGTCCTCCCAAACCCCCTCGCACGGCGTTGGTCTTGGAAAGAGGAGTCATGCCCTCCGGCAACATCGACAGAGCCGAGATAAGAAACGCCCTGCAAAACTGGCAGATGGGACTGATGATGAACGACCAAGATAATAACAAAACGGAAAAACGACCTGCGCAATACAACGGCGGGCTTTTGAGGACCGGTGGTAGAAGCTTGGGGGATGGAAAAGCGGCCGCACAGAACGATCCCCCAACGGGGATTTATCAGAAGAAACCGAACGTACGGAGAAGAGAACCCAGGCGACATACGTTACAAAACGGTATAGATTATAATATGTTGAAACGAATGAAACAGATCGAGCAGGAAAAGGATGTTTTAATGCAGGGGTTGGGGGCTATAGAGAAGGCGAGAGATTGGTATTTGAAACAAATTGCTTCGGTGCAGGAAAAAATGAAATACCTGGGCAGGATGGGACATGTGGTAAATATTTTTATGGAATTACATATTCCTGTTTATTTAAAGTTAAACATCTAGGCTTAGATTTCATAAAATTTTCCAAAATCCAATTTTCGTTTAAGAAAGAAATATAATTTACATTGTAGAGAGAATTTAAATAAAAAAATGTATTTAATTTTAAAGACTAAAAATTATCTACTCTAAGTGCGTTACGAAAATGTGTGAAAATTCTGGTTCTGGATTAATTTAAAATAATTATGTAGCAATTCTTACAATTTGCTCAGAATGTGCAGAATTTCGATGTAAATGAAAATATCACGTGTGGGAAAAGACAATTTTGTACAAAAATAAATGTTTCAGGTTTTCAGGAATTTGTTATGATGTCAACTCAAGGAAACGTTAAAATCGAAACTCCCAACTGGTTTTCTCACCTTTGAATTTTAAAATATGTGTAGATAATTTACTTAATTCTTTGTTATAAACTTTAAGTTGAAGTCTTTGACTAAAGATATTAAAAAAAGCAATTTTAATATTAAAATATTACTTTGTTATTAACATTTGTTGTTTCATAACAAAAAAATATTGATTTGTGGAATTTTAACAGTTATCAAACTAACGCAAAGTTTTGCTTAGATTTTTCGAAAGATAGTTCAAGCTTCTTTCTCTAATTAAACTGAATTAAACTAATTAATTAAGTTACGGTCTACTTCAACATTCCACGTCGGAAGCTCCATTGTTCTATTTGTTTAATGGCTGGTGTCTGTAATGACTGTACAGAATCACCTTACAGCGAGCGATAGATCTGTTTGGTGAAGCATGATAAGTTATATAAAAAAGTTGATAAAAGAAATCTAGTGGAATAGTAACAAATAAATAAAATAATTTTTGCCATAGAAAATTAAATCAATCAAGTGCCGCATATTTTAACGGTATTCCAGACATATTTAAGCTCGGGACACCCTTAAGAACGTAATTGAGGATTTCGTAAAAAAAAACAATAATCCCTGAATCGGTTCAAAATCCCCAATGCAGTATTTACTTAAAACTGAAAAGTATTTAACAAGATTTTCACTTGGTGACCAAAGAATACTTCCTCAGCTTAAATTAATTAGAAAATATTTTTCTTTTGGACGATTTTGTCATAGAAAAAAACATTTTGAATTTTGATTCTGATGAAGGGAGTACCTATATTTTTAATCCAACAATTATTATGATTTGAATTTGAAACACAGTTACATGTAACATTTCTATGCAGGTTCTTTCACAGAAATTTCGCAACGCAGATGATGGTGTAATCTTAAAAGTATGCAATGCATCAATAGATTTCTTGCGTTTAAAACAACCTAATAAGCCGTGAAATTATTAAGTTGTTATTCTGGGTAACGTTTACGTCAAAGAAATTGCCGCAACATTCTCGACTGATGCAACGTCGAATGAATCACATTTACACAGTTTTAAATGCCACCTCGCATACATGCAAATGAATATGCTCAAGAGAATAAAAGTGTTTGTCTTTTGTTGATCAATAAAGTCACCGTTACGTAATTCAATTTACTCTCAACAATAGAAACGTTGGGAAAACAACTGCGTACAAAAGCCACACGCTCTGCATTGCAGAATGTTGTGGTAATTCGTTTTATGAGAGCGTGAAATCTGATTTCAATGTTCATAATAAACGTGAGAACAATTTTATGGTAATATCTTTACGTGTATGTGGGTTAATGGGGTAATAGTTGGTGACATATTGCGGCATTTTCTAACGCAACTTTCCTTTTCATAAAACTAAAACATTAGTAGGTAACACAAAAGAAAGTTTTAAGTCCTCATACTTTTATAGGAGCATTGGTCAGAAGCGCAACAGGAAAGACTGGAATTGCAGAGGGCTCGAGTTCTGGAGGTCAATAGGCATCTCGCTGCTTTGACCGATAGCTGGGAGAGGGGCGGTTTGCCTCTTCACATGAATCTGGCGGTCCATCACTACCCTCAACCACAGGATTTGACCGCGAGAATAAAACAGCAAAACCATCTTCTTACGGAGGTAAAAATGAGTTAATACGGAAAAATTTTATTGCTATGAATTACTTTTACAGGAAGTCAGCAAGAAGAGCGAAAGGATAACCGTCCTAGAACGAGAAAAGGCCAGTTTAATTAGAGAACTCATACAAATGAGGTCGCCACCGAACAGGAACGGTCAAGAGGAGGCGGTTTTTTAAAGACGAACGATTTCATGTACTATTTTGCAGTGTATTAGGGTAATTTAAGTTTTGTGATTAAAGAGACGGCATATTGGATACTTGATTTGTTACCGTACTGTATATGGTCTATTTAAATAATTAAAGCAATACCTTTTATACGTAAATATATATAAGATCTAAGAAATAAAGATTTCTTTTGCAAAGAAACTTTCTTTAGTTATCAAATTTTCTCTTCAATTAAGTAAAAAAAACCGGAAGTAAATGTTATAGAAAATATAAAAGTAATTGAAATACTCCTATCCGATGAAAAATTGTATAACAAATTCTTCTTCGTCTTTTAACAGACACTAAAAAAGCGCATAATCGTTCAACGTTTCTCTATGGGCTAATAGCTCTACTAGATTGACTCTACTATACAGATTTCTATGTATTTCGAATCATAATATTGTTCAATTATTTAAATTTAAGATAAACAAATAGTGGATGGACTTATGGATTTATGGAAGCGTACTATTAACGAATTTATTTTGAAATATTTACATTTACTTATAACTAATAATAAACTAACAAAATTAAGTCTTGCAAATACAATGCTCTATTCCACTTTAGATGAGCGCCCTTCAAAAAATTCCTGACCATCATGTGGCAAAGGACTTAAGATAAAAGCAGATATCCAAGTTAAAAACCACTTCTCTCCAAGGACTTCCTTGACATTAGCCAACATTCCCAAGTCATACTCATTAATTTTATTCTTCTTCTGTTGATGTGTCACCATTCCCTTCAGCATCAAATTCACATGGTGATACAAAAGAATCCCCGTAAACACACATCCAATCAAAATAATTAATGTAAGGAACAAGTACAGTTGCTTGGCGTTAAAATCAAAAACTAACATTGCCAGAGGAAACACAAGCTTGAACAACGACATCCATGATAGAAACTCCACGTTGTTCCAAATGAAATACAGATTAAAATAACACGAGTAGAAAGTTGCTATGAAAATGTAAAACACGAAGTAGATGAAGTACCTTAAATTATTATGCCCAACACAACAACCACTGAATACACAATGGTGGTCCCGTTTTAAGATGCAGACGTTACAAACGTTACAGTGCCAAGATCGCGGAGGAACCATGGTTTCACACACCGCACACAAACTCCACTTATCCTTAGGTTGTAATATAAGTCCCTTAATACTGGTGTCAACTGCTATTAGGCCAACGTAATTCGAAACCACGTTTAACATAATTAAATTACCTAAGACGAAATGAATGAAATACCAAAGCTCATTTTCATCATAAAACTCGGGCAGTACAATCCATAATTCAAACCAATAAACAACAGGTATTATAACTGCGACAAATAAGGTTACCATTTTATCATAGTATGTTTTAGGTATCACGTTACTTCGCAATCTTATTTGACTTTTTACTAAGGATTCGGTGTCCATGATTGTTGGTTATATTTTCTAGAATAAATGTTTTAGAAATTGCGAAGAGTAAACTTTATTATACATACCATTAAATACGTTTCAAGAAATCATTACTGGTTTTTAATTATTCACAAAACAATTAGGATAATTCAATAATACAAGCTTTGGTAAAAGTAAGGTTAAGTATCTCATCGACATTAACAAATATAGTCCTGGTCAGTGTTGCCAACCGACTTACGAGAAAATTAACTCGAAAAGTCATTTTAGTCATAATTAATTGTTAGAAACCTCCTTGAAGAGTTTCAACGGATAAAGAACTAATTTAAAATTGAAAAACCTTAAGAGATAGGCACTAAATTTGAAAACACGTTCCGAACTGATTGTGGTCTATATTATTAAAAGTTCATGACGACGGAATACTATTGACCAAATTTGCTTAATATTTTATTTCAATTTTAGCTAAGAATAGTAAATTCTATATTCGTACCTTATTAAAATTTTATTTAATAGTGCAAATTAATATTATTAATTTATTTTCATTGCCTTTAAATACCTGGTGCCATCTGTGAATGAATTATAGAATTTCACTAGATTTACCATATGTTCAACTGTCAAGTGTCAGTTCACTGTCAGACAGCGATATATGTGTGTCTGTTAAAGTGTTTTGTGTCAATATGTGAATTGAAAATGCAATAAACGTCGTCAAGGTGTGTTTCCTTCTTCCTACGCTTCTAAATATGGATTAGTCAACATATATTCGTGCGAAATATGGGATCTAGAGTTAGGTGAGTAACGTTTATCCTTGAGCAACACGAAACCGTTCATGCGGGGGCAGAGCCATTAACCTTTATCTCCCCGATTTTAAATAAAAATGCCATCGAAAACGGCCCGGAAGTGCAGTAATTAAGACGCACGGTTTGACCTTTGGTTTTATTTATAGGGTGAATGTCCAGCACTTTTTTGAATGTTTTTGCGAAGTCGTTCCTCCCACTGAAAACAAGGAAGCATGGATAATTCAGCAGTATCCGTACACTTATAAGGATGAGGAAGTGCTTAAGACTGTATCTAAATTTGCATATCCCTGTTCTTTTGAAAAGTTTGTATTCCCTTCGTTATTTATCTTGCGTTTTTCTAATTTGCCTTTTTAAATTTTAGTAATGTAATACAGCACTACTCTTTCGTGTTAACTGATATCGAGTCTAAGTGGACATTCGGATTTTGTAGGCACGATCCACGTTCTGAGACTGCAATCGTAGTATTAAGCTACCTCTCATGGCACCAGGCATTTTACAAGTAGGTCTTAAAAAACAGTTTTTAAATGAAAAACTTATTCAGATTATCAGAGGGTTACAAAAAATGGACCCACCAAATAAGAGATTTTTTTGTTTACTATGTGACACATGTGAGTGGAAACATAAATAATAATGGTAAATGAACAATTAATTAATTGACTCACACATTATGTATGCATATCCTTATTTAAATTGCCTTAACCCACTTTTATTGTTTTATTTAATTTGATATACATATTTCAATTTGTGCTGACCTTAACTGTAATCTCCAGATAAAATCGTGGATACTTTTCGTTTAAAGTTGTTGATTATTATTGCATGTATAAAACTAAGATTGCGATCAGATTATTTCTGTGTAAATTTACTTTAAAAGTAAGTTTTTGTGCTAAATTTTGTGAGTCAGAAATGATGAAGATTAAACAGCTTATCTATCTAAACATATAGAAGCTATAAGTTATCATGTGCTATAATTCTACTTTTACCACATACATAAACGTTGTGTTTATTTTTTGATAAAAAAATTGCCTTTTAGTTTGTGGCTATACGAAACGCGAAAATGAAATACGTTTTATTTAGACTCGAACAAGTTAATTTGTAGCAACGTTTCTGAGAAAATCTAAGATAAAACTAACAAAGTTCGTCGCGGTAGCAAAGTACACGAAATTGCATTATTCTTCAGAACAATAGTTTAATACAAAGTTGTTACATGCAAATATTTCGCAGTATGTTATTTTTTCGAATGAGACTGTAGAGAAAAACACGAAATTAAAATTTAATTAAGTTTTTAGTTGGTCACAAAATACAATTCCAAGATACTCTTGGTCATCAATTTCTTTTTTTTTTAATTCAATTGCTTTAATCTGGGATATACATATTAAAGTCTCCGTAATATTTTATGGAGACTGTGTAACATATCTCCAAATGTAACATAATCTGTTTTCGCTTCTGTGTGACGCTGAACACTTTAATCAATTATGTTAATAAAATACAAAAATAATAAAAACATCGCGGCATACTATTTTTTCTTGGTTTGATAACTGGTTATGAAATATTTATGTATTTTGAAGCATTATCAACAGTTTTAAAATATTCATTGAAGTTGCCAATGTAATTATGTATTAATCAGTCTGCAAAACACATAAATAACCATACATATCGTAAAACGTAATGCAGAATTTCATTAATAAATTCTGCTTGCATAATTTCAAACGAAACTTCTTTAATACAACTTGTGATGAACTCGTTAACTTATTCTGTGCGGTTTTCATAGCTAAAAAATTAATGTCGCAAACAAGATCGAAATTTATTTCCCCAAAGAAAACAGGCAGTGATCTCCTATTTTCTTTCTATAAAGTTCTAAGCAGAGTTTTAATTAAATATCACTCCTGGCCCCGAGTGAAGTAAACTTGATGTAAGATTAGTTAAACAGAAATGAACGAGCAAATATTTAAAATATTAATAGCTATATTTACTTTTAGTTAAATATGCCATAAGTCGCCTAATTTTATTAATATACCCAGTGATCAAAATTTGTGTGTTTTTGTTGAGTCAAACAGAAATGGACGAGTAAACAAACCAAAAATGTCTAAATATAGATTTATTTTTAGTCAAATATACAATGAATCGCCTAATTGTATTACTAATATACCAAGTGATCAAAAAGAAATATAAGGGTAATCCTATTTACATTTCTTTGTTTTTTTCTAAAGAAGTTACCAGCGCCGGAATTATCACGGCAGAAAAGAGTTCTTTGTAATAATTACAACACTATTACGTCATGAAAGGCCTCTACAAAGCCTGTGAAGGAACACGCTCCTTACAATTTGAATGCGTTCGTGATTACAAGAGCTTTAGAATATGTCATTTGCTTGTAGCGGTGAATTTGCACGCAACGTAGACGAAAGACAAAACCGTTAAGTAATTAACGTAGTCTAATGAAAAGACAGATGACTGCCTGTCTGTTTATTGAGGAAACGTGCTTTTTTCCTCTAGAGTCTAATTCACGGTGTTCTTTGTCAGTTTCGTATTAAAGTCTGGAAAGGAAGTCGGTAATTACCGGATCGTTAAATATCTCGTACGAGATGCAAATGTATGATGTGGTTGTGCGGATGTTAGATGTATGAAGTGGAAGTACAAATCTTGGTTTTAGAATTGAAAAGATTCTTGACCTCAAAATTATCAGGTTTAGTTAAATAGTTACTTGAAAAATTATTATCAGGCTATATAGTTACGGTCACTATATTGCTTGCTTGCGTATTCAGTTTACCAAATTTAACGATTTGATAAGTATTAACTCTTTTTTTTATACAAATAAAAAAATATAAACGTTAACGGTACTTAAGACTGGAAGTTAATTAATTATCATTTAGTACATGTCTTTAGTATGCTATGTTAAAAAGTAACTTTAAAATCTATTAAAATCCCAAATTCAATTAACTTTACCAGAACAACGCAATAATATAAATGCCGTTTAATAGTTGTTTACAGAAAAAATTCTTTTTACGTCAGTACATTAGACGATTGCACAATTTATAGCTGGTAATTGACTTAAGAAATTTCGTTTTGCAGGTTTTTAGTTTTGGAAGCAATGAGATGCAAATTCTTAAATTAAAAAATGAAATTGAATTTTTGCCAGTTCTATTCTGGTTTTGTAAGAAAATATTTTATTTTTTCTTTGAATTTGTACAGTGCCAAATACAACATACTAATTCTTTTCCATCATCACACTTCATTTATCTGTACTTTGTTTAATTTTTAGATGCAAAGAAATAAATGAAATCTAAAATTACTTCAAGTTCAAAGTCTCTCGAACTTACCCCCTTATTTTGTAACTAATAACGACAATCGCTAAGTGACCAATCAATACAACGCATTTCTATGTATTGATTGGTCAAAATATGTCGTTATGAGTTACAGAATAAGGGGGTTAATCTATCCGGAATTGGTAAACGAATGGCAAACTTGTGTGTGAGGAGGGTCTAACATCGAACTAGCTACTCGGCCTAAACGGTCTAGACAATTATTATTATATTTCTGATATCTGAATAAATTTTTTAAACTTCCCCAAATAATTTGAGGATTCTTCTTTATGATTTCATCAGATTTTTAGATAACATCGCCGTATTAATGCACAGTAGAGACACGGAATGCCTGAACGAGTTTCTATCCAGCGTCTACAAGACCAAACTGCCGGACCCAGGCAAGAAATTCGTCATTCAATTTAACAGGGGAGAAAGTGTACGTTGTCGCATAGCACTTGAATTACTAATCGCCACCTCGACGATGACTAATTACTTCTTGTATTCCAGACTTTCTCTGTGGAGCGTCCTTCTCAATTTCAGCTCCCGAGTATACCTGAAAACGTAAGTGCTCGCTGCATTAAGTCTGAAATATTCAAATGTGTCGTGCCCACCTAACCCATTTAGTTTCACGTTTATGGATTTCCAATAAAATGCCACGAAAGTTTTATTGTGGGACACTTGGCATTGATGTTTCTTATAAAATTAATAAGCCAAGATTGTAATATAATTTCTGCAAATATTCCAATACTTAAACACAATTTTATACTGGTCCTGTTTTATTTTGAGAATTAAAAAACTCGACATGTATTAATAAAAAATTTGATGGAAGTACGTCACTAAAGTGTATTTGGCTATTAAGATGACATTTTAAAACCGAAGTGATTTATTCTCGTTATGCAATGAAAATAACTTAAGAGAGTACTATTTACATAAGCTATTTAAAGACCTGCGAAGACCAACCACAACGTGTGACAGGCACACCTCGAAGGCCATTTTTCTACGCCATTAAATATTTTTACCAGGAATACATTAAATTAAATAAAAAAAAAAAACAAAAGTCTGTTCGAAAGTAGTTTCGTGTCGAGTTAAAACAGAAGAGTTGAATAATATTTTAAATAATAACCATTTGCAGAAAGTTATTCTTATAATGAAACTCTTGGAAAACACGCCAACAAATTTCTAAGAAGTTTTAATGTTTGCACCAAACAATAATGAATGGAAAGTTCGACATAAATCGGTTCGCAAAGGTGAGCGTGAGTTACTGAGTTTTCCTGAAATTAATTTCAAACACAAATTGAGTTACCGTGGAATTTATTTGCAGCAGACTGCCAATAGACACTGAAAAAATTTGTAAATCATAGAAACGAAAAGATCCAAGTGTTGATAAATGTTTAGGACTGTAACGAACGCATTAGAAGCCCTAAAAATAGACGCAGGCAATTCGATCCATCATAAAAGCATCGCTTGGTATAAAATTGTACTTCAAAGATCATGCCAACAGTTCAAAAACTATTTACTCTTAAGCATTTAGTGTGCCTAGCTAATTTAAAAATAAATCGAATTACAATGACACAGATTCACTAATCATAAGTTGTCGATTACTTAACTGGCGATATTCAAAGAAAGGATGACAAAAATGATTATTTACAAATAGGTTCCGGGCAGTCGTTTATCAGAAAGATAACGACTTCTAATATAAATGAATAATTTCCTTTGGAAAATTTTTAAATACGAAAACTATAATACACTCCAACCAAAGTGATTGATAAGTGGAAAAATGCTTGGAGGCGGCAAGTTACGACCAGTTCCAAGACATACTTTGAAGAGAGAAATGACGATAAACGTACGCACGTTATAAATAAAAAATATTAAAAGTACCATATACAGGTAATTGTTTGAAAACGAGAACATAGGCAATGTAACGTTCGTACGCCCTGGCGGAGTGTGGAGTTCCCCTAATCAGTACCTAATGCTAATGCATTTAATAAACTTTGATCTCCAATTTTCTGTGCTCTTTCCTCAAGTGTACACTTAAGTACAAGACACTTTCTTAGAGACTAAAACATTTTTCTATGAATTACAGAGAAATCTCACCGAATACTACAACGCAGTAGACTCCAACAACATGATGATAATTTTTGCGTCAATGTTATACGAAAGGCGGATCATCTTCACGTCAAAAAAATTAACACGTTTGAGTGCCTGCGTTCAGTCAGCTAATGACGTCCTCTATCCAATGATCTGGCAGCACATTTTCATACCAGTCATGCCCATGGCCTTCATTGACTACCTATTAGCACCCATGCCATTCCTGATAGGAGTCCCCGACGAAGTACTCAAGGTAATCATGTTCGAAACGTCCTGACGATGTGATAATCGCCCGTTTTTTCGCGCAGAAAGTGAACAAGAACGACATTGGAGACGTAGTGATCCTAGACGCAGACGTTAATAAAGTGGAAACACCGTTCGACGATCTTAACAACTTGCCAACGGAAGTCGTAAGTTTACCGGCTTTGATTGAACGATTTAACTTGATTATATTCGCACGTCTAGGTCAGTGCGTTGAAGAAACAGCTCAAGAATAGATCTGCTCTTCTGGGGGATGGAGTTTCAAGGGCTTTCCTTCGCGCTCTTGTCCAGTTAATCGGTGGCTACAGGGACGCCCTTTATTTTGATCAGAAACCCACTTTCGACGAGAAGAAATTCATCGAGACGAGACCTCCTTCGTTGCAGCCTTTCCTCAAGGAAATGTTGCACTTACAAATTTTTCAACAGGTGAGTGTAATCAATCTTAAAGTTCTTGAGTGCGCTTCCACAGCACGTGCATCTATCCTCAGCAATGTAAAACACGATGTGCTCTCATGCAACGATCTCATTTGATTAAATTAGGCGTACGTGGCAGGAATCAAGTTATAATGTAATTAGAGCGACGATACGCATTAAATAATTTAGGGATGAGGCGGCCCTGTTTTACAACTGTAATCCAGACAAAGTGGAAGGTTTCACGGTTAATATAGGTGGATCATAAAAATTACAGGACTCGACAGGGGTTGAAAATTGACCTGGCGCGCTTGATTTCAGGGCCATCGCAGGACGCATCGAGCGCTCTTTTATGCGTCCTTCGGGAATTTTATATTTTTTAGTTTATGGTTTAGCTTTGGCGCCTTGCCAACCCACCAGAAATTATTTATTAGATACGTGAAACAACCTACCCTATCTGAAATTCCGCTAAATTTCAATCGCATTTCTGGTTAATTTAATTTATTTACTTAATTAAAGATAATAATTTGTGCTTACAGTTCATAGAAGAGCGACTGCAGATTCTAGGCAGAGGTGATGGCATCTCCGATGAATTCGAGATGGAGGTGTCCGCTTATTCTGAGAAGGTATCGAGTTCGAAATTCAAGCAGCAGTACAAAGAATGGTCCATGAACATGAAGAAGGAGGGGACCGCGTTTTTCAAAAATGTTAAAGACAAGGTAGGGCCCCAAAACCGACCCAACTCACGCCAGGGTGACAATGTTTCTTCTTTTTTGCAGACGAACCCTGCTGTTAAATCAGCAGTAAAAACGGTATGTCACATTTCCAGTACACTTGAGAGTTTGTTGCTTCTGTAATGCATGGTTAACTGCATGCACGAAATTTGCTGCTGTTTTTATCGCTTTGGATGCATACTGATTTTGACCGTTCAATACAAAATAAATTTTATTTTCGATTATTGTTTGTAATTGTATTGATTATTTTATTTTATTTTTCTACTCTTCATTCCAAATTTTGACTTCAAGTCGTTTGAATCAAAACAATAACTATAGAGATGGTCATTGTACAGTTTCTTTCTTTATATGAAACGAGTTTAAGAAAAGTAAATTAGAGAAAATGTAAGCAAAAATAACTTACCCCCTCACATTATGTTATTTCATGTCTTACTTACCCTACACAATATCACACAACTAACACATTTAACATTAACATTAAAAAAAAAATTAATAATATGTACAGGGTGGGCCAAATTCGACACTTTTAATAGGAAACTCCTATTTTTAGACGAGTTAGACAAAAACTGACCTCGGTCCCTGGAGCTCGATTTTTAAGACAAAATTAATGGTGTAAACCGCGTTTCGATATCTTGTACCGTTTAGGAGCTACAGGGCGTTTTTGAAAATTCTACCATTTTTAAAAACCTTCATAACTTTTTTGTTTATGAAAATTTTTGATTTCTGTAAAGACTTTTTTAAGGCACTTTTTCATGCAGAATTCATTGCTCCAAGTTATTTTTTTCCAAAGTGCTCAATATTTGAGATATTGGCAAGAACTTTGATTTTTTATATGGAACACCCTATATATTTTTACATATCTGAAAAGAGCATAAAATTCTATTTATAAAAATATAAAACACTTGATATTTTATTCAAAAGATTCTTGAGCAGTAGAGCTTTCATGTTTTAATTAAAATTTTGATGGTTATTGCAGCATTCAAGTAGGCTGTGGATGATGGTAGCTAAATATTTTTTAAAGATTTATTGTGCCATGAAAAAATATTACTTTATTTTTAATAAATATAACGAAGTTATAATGAATAAATACTAATGTAATCGAAATTGCACAAAAATTACATAAAGTATCAAATTGTCGGCCATTTTGTACTGAACATAAATCATTTCGTTTTGTTATGGTTTGAGCTGACATCACCAATTCAAGGACTGGTAGTGATGCATTTTTCTTATTCAATAAGGTCAGAATCTTTGTTTCTTTAAAATTCGTAATGCAGAACTTCTTGCTAAGATGTTTGCTCCAACTTGCGTCGGTCATTTTCAATTTCTCCCAAAACTATGATCTCCTCTAATTCTTTATTTCCGTTTTGAGATTCATAATTTTTAGTTTTTATCAGTTTAAATGATTAAAAATTTATTAAATTGTTTTTAAATCTCAAGAATATATCTCTGAAGGATCGTCATCTTTCAGGATACACTCATGGTAAAAATTAATCGCTGCTTCTGAATTTTCACCAATTTCTATAAAACACTTTAACATTTAATATTAGTAAAGAAGACAGTGGTTTAGAAATAACAAAGAAAGTAAATATAAATCAAAAAAGTTTATATCCTTAAATATAAATCAAAATAGATTGTATCCGTAGATACGTATTTCAGCAGCTATGCTGTCATCGTCAGTACAAACATACACTTACAAGTTAAAGGCACTTCATGAAGTCTTGAGTTGATATAAATATTATAACATGTCGTATTTCTCGTAGTTTTCGTAAAAGTTTAATTATCTCCTTAAGTCTATTTTATAGAGATAGTAAAATTCAAGAGAAAAGTAAGTACTGTAAAAGATTGTGTCAAATTTTGATAGCGACCTACCAGGAAGTTACAAACACTTAAATCGCTTACTTATCGTCATCCATAGCCTACTTTAATGTTGTAAAAATAATTAAATTTTTGATTAAAACTTTGAAACTCTATATTTCACAAACTGTTTGAATAAAATATCAAGTGTTTTATATTTTTATAAATAGAATTTTATGCTCTTTTCAGAAATGTAAAAATATATAGGGTGTTCCATATAAAAAATCAAATTTCTAGCTAATATCTCAAATATTGAGCACTTTGGAAAAAAATAACTTGGAGCAATGAATTCTGCATGAAAAAGTGCTTTAAAGAAGTCTTTACAGAAATCAAAAATTTTCATAAACAAAAAAGTTATGAAGATTTTTAGAAATCGTAGAATTTTGAAAAACGCCCTGTAGCTCCTAAACGGTACAAGATATCGAAACGCGGTCTTCACCATTAATTTTGTCTTAAAAATCGAGCTCCAGGGACCGAGGTCAGTTTTTGTCTAACTCTTCTAAAAATAGGAGTTTCCTATTAAAAGTGTCGAATTTGGCCCACCCTGTACTGTCAGAGCTTTGATAAATAAAATAAAGAAATAGTGCACTAACTTTTATGGTATTTGTTCATAAATACCGTTCTTCTCAAGATCGAGGTTTCATGGGTCTCCTCTTTTCGTTTCTGCTGAAGGGCAGATGTTAGTTTCTCTCATTTATGGGAACAGGAAAGATATAGTGCTTCCTTTTTAAACTGGATGTTCAAACTTGCATTTTTATCTTCTGTATTCAGAGGTTCATCCTCCATGACCATGACCACTTTGTATAAATATGAAATAAAAACTTGTCACTCTAAAATAAAGAGGCAATCTTTACATTTTTCAATGCGACAGTGCATTGAAAAGTAACTCTTGAAATTGCATTCATGATTTCATATCGCTTCAAAACTGAAACTTCACCTAAGTTAAAATTATTTTATTTTGAAGGTTTCTACTTACCTGGTCTCAATGAAATTAAATAAAAACATTATAACTCAGTCTATCGACTGTCATTAACCGACCCAATTTTCCCACCCCAAAATTATAAATCAGAGCTCTGACAGTAAGTTAAAACAGGTTTAGAGACTTACCCTGTCGCAGCCCCAACAGCAAACTGAAGTGGAACTGAAATTAAAGCAAAGCTTTTTAATTCGAAAATCTTTTAGAAAAGAAGCTTTCGTATACTTACCCTACCTTATTTCGCAGCATATGGACCTCTTAAGTCCAAATTCAGGTCCATGAGCACTTTCACTAAACACATCACTGAAACAAGAAGAAAAAAATTAAGTTTTATTGAATTTTAATCATTAAGATTAAGAACAGTCTGTATTTGTACACAAACACGTTGGTATTACAGAAATCTGTAAAAATAGTCAACATGGCTGCTGCTTCGGTGACGTCAGGGGCGACCAATGAAAAACGAAACCTGCAGGAAAATCATTTTCTTAATCTTTAACGTTAATATAAGGCCCGTTATTATAAATGCAAGTTAACTTTAACCCCCAATTTCTTGCCATTACAACAATTATGTTCACAATTGTTACCATAGCAATAAACCGATGGTTAAAGCTAACTTGCCTTTATAAAACCGAACCTAAATTGCATTAAAATATAAGAAATATTTATAAAAATGTGTACAAATAAGCGTGTTTCAGTATGTGTGTTTTGCATCGTCTCTCGTCACATGAATTTTGAGAATGTGGTTATAAAAATTGACTGACTTACCCTGTAGCATTAGTTCCTGGACTCTTCTTATGTAACAAACACTTTGCTTTTCCTCTGATTTAATAATAATAATAATAAAGTCTTCGTTTAACACAATTCCTGCTTTCAAGCGGCGAAAAGTTCGTAAAACTATCAACATGGCTGCAGGCAACGCTTAGAACAGACCTATGAGAGCGCGAAGTTTCGGTGACGTCAGAGACGACCAATGAAATTGCGGAAAACCGAAAGCGTTTGATTTTGATAATGGCAGCAATTTTAAATTATTTTATTATTTATACTTTTGCTATCTAACCTGGAGGAAGGTTATTTTCTGAATCTTTAGCGTTAGGCCCGGTATTATAAACGCAAGTTAATTAAAACTCCCAGTTTATTGCCATAACAACAATTGTGTTCACAGTTGTTACGATAGCAATAAACTAACTTGTCTTTATAATACCGCACCTAAGTTGCATTAAAATATAAGAAATATTTATGAAAATGTGTACAAATAAACGTGTTCCAGCGTGTGTGATTTGCATCGCCTCTTGCCACATGATTTTTGAGAATGTGGTTATAAAAATTGATTGACTTACCCTTAGCGTTAGTTCCTGGACGCTTCTTATGTAACAAACACTTTGCTTTTCCTTTCATTTAATAATAATACTAATAATAACCTTCGTCAAACACAATACTTGCATTCAAGCGGCGAAAAGTTCGTAAAATTATCAACATGGCTGCACGTAACGCTTAGCGCGGACCTATGAGAGCGCGGAGTTTCGGTGACGTCAGTGGCGACCAATGAAATTGCGGAAAAACCCAAACGTTTGAAATTATTAATGGCGGCAATTTTAAATTATTTCATTATTTTTATTTTTGCTATCTAACCTGCAGGAAAGTTATTTTCTCAAACTTCAGCGTTAATATGAGTTGCATTAAAATATAAGAAATATTTTTTTTAGCGTAACTTTATATTTCTTTTTTGATTTAATGTCCAACTTTTTTTTTTAAGTATACAGGGTACATCATTGCTATGAATTTCATCAAAATTCCTTAACTATTAACCCTTAAGGAAAATATCTTATACAAAATTTTTTGATTGTAATGAGTTCTATATTATATTAATAAATAATCCTCACATATACAGCATGTTTCATAAGTGAGTTATACACAAGGCATCTACAGAAGAAATATCTACCAATTAGTCAGTATCTTTTTTGTTTTTTGAAAAAAAAAAAAATTCTAAGATAAGGGTTTCATTTAATATATTCACATGTTAATTAATTTATTTCTCGCACAAATAAATCTACTAACAATCGCTATTACTTTTTTCTTTATGTTGTACATACATCGGTTGTTTATGATCTTATTTTTTGGTTGTGTATTCTGTGATTAGGTGAAGGATGGTGGTAAAGGCATGAAAAGTGCATACAGAGGCCTCAGGTCGAAGCTTAAGGATAATCAAACTCCTCGTCAATTCGAGAATGGACTCAATTCGTCACTGGAAAAGCCGAGATCTGCTCCTAACTCTCCTACAGGAAAGCGACGCCCTCTGGGCTTCAGCGTCCCGACGACGACCTACAGGAAGGATAACACTTCACTTTCGTTTAAGAACTCAGGAATTGAAAGGTCAGTAAACACCTCCGACTATAAACTTTAGGAGTTGAAATAGAATTCACTTGATTACTCCCAATAAAACTGCTTTGAAAACATTCGATTTTCAGAAAAAAATAAGAAAAGCGCTGTGAGCCAAGAGAAAGGAAATTTATTTTTAGAACTAAATATGCGGAACGAACTAAATAAATGTTAATTTAGTGAATTACTCGACTCTTACGATGCGCAATTTGTAGCTCTGTGATAATTTAATTTATGCCTCGCGTTATACAATGTCTTTATTAAACAAGAAACTCTTTTTCGCTTAAAATTTGCAGTTGTTATAAATCTTTGGATTTCACTAATAAAAAATTGAGAAACAAATCCCGTTTTATTGCAGACCTTATAGTCCTCTCGCCCCAAATTCCCAGTCGATGTCTCCGGACACGCCGGACAAGTCCCATTCCGGTTCTCCCAGTCTGGAAATCCCCAGGATAGATCTCATGGACGAGATGAAGGATTTGTTAAAACTCCGTTTGGATACACCACCAGTAGATAGATCTGTAAGTATGTCCAAACCTTCTGCTTGCTGGCTTGATTGGTTATGCTAAGAAAAGAATTAAAAAAATCAAAAGTCAGACTCTTTTTTTTTTGTATAATTCAGATATACGGCTTGAAATTTCGCACAGTTTGTTTTGGGCACTCAATGTTTTAGTAATTTAGTTTAGTGGCTTGTGTGTTAAAACTAATCTCTTTCAGCTGAAACCTGTTCGAAGTTTAGAGAACTTCAAAAACTCCTCTCCCATGTTAAGCCCGGAGCGCTGGGTCTTCCCCGCACGCACAAGCGTACCCCCGATGACCTCTCCTCCCAATCGCCTTTTCCTTCCCAATCAGAAATCTCAGGAAACCCAGAATCTCCTTCAGTCTCCCGACGACGTCTTCTCCTCTCCGCCCGTGCCACCGCGACCGACTAAGGTCCGCGACATTTTTGGTACCGCACCGTTTGTTATTGGTGGAGGGCATAGCGAGAACGGCCATCCCGTTTTCCTTGTTGCAAATCAGCATAGTGTCGATGTTGTTAGGCTGTCACCGCCTGTTTGTTCGCCTAGGCGAAAGGTAAACATTTTCTTCGTGTTAGCGTGTGCTTTTTTCTCTCACATCCTTGCTTTCAACACTTAAGTTGAAGTCCAAATTCGGTCCATATTCACTTTTTGTGTTTCTGTAGAAAGACGAGGACACTCAGGACCTTATACGCCTGGATTCGTCGTCGGACATCGATGATTTCGATCCTTTAAAATCGAGCACGTCTAGATCTCTTCCAAACAGCACGTTCCTACAGAATTTGAGTTGCTACAACATACCGACCTCCCAAAGCCAAATCCCTATGAGCATCACCAACCCGCTTTATAACTATGAGAACCACAGCTTAGACCAAAATGGAAGTGTGCCTAACAAATCGACGGTCAGAACCAGTCACGGCTCCGACAGAGAGACCGTGGATCTCCTGCAGGAGTACGGCCTAGATTTCTCCAGCTTTCAAAATTCCAATTTCAACTTTGATCCTTTCGCGAATGCCAAGGATAACGCGGGTAGGGTTAAGCCGCAAAACCAGTGGACTAAGTTCGAATAGTGAAATCACTCGTAGCCCGGATATATTAATTGTTAACGTAGCGAATTTTATTTATGCATAAATTAGTCGTTTTGTAACTGTTTTTGACGTCAGTCCTAACTTGAGGCATACATATCTCGAAATAATTTATTAGCAGAAACTCCAAAAAATAAAATAAACCGAAAACTTCTCATTGTTTAAGACGTTTCAAAACAGTTACAAAGATCGACCGATTGTTTTTAGTTAAACAATGTAATAGACAATTTGATTCATCACTTCGTCATTTGTATACTTCCACTATATCATATTTTTAAATAATTTTTAAGTATTATTTGTATATAACGTGTAATATTTAGGTACAAATTTATATACTGCGTACAGATGAGAACGTGAGAGTAATTTTTTTAATTATAGAATTAGCTGTGATATATGAGAATGAAATTAAGAAGTGTGCGTCAATTTTGAGAAATTTATTTGCGTTATCATGCACAATATTATATTAATAAAATAATAAACAAAAAAAACTAATTCTTTTATTTCTCACAAACAAAAAAACAGAAAAGATTAAAAAGATTCTAAGTTTGATAATGTAATGAGTATTTTCCAAACGCACTCTTGAGGAGGCAAGTGATTTCAAGTTACGTACTCATTACTTTTAGTCCGAAAAGTTAATTGACCAAAACCGATTGAAAGTGGAACTTTTCCTTGGACAATCAACTAACATTGAAAGTGCAGACGAAATCACTCGCTTCTGCATATCAAAATTGACAACAATCCTTAACTTTGAAAGCAGAACCAAATGTTCATAAATTTTGGTCAGTACTGCATGTCATTGTTATGTTCAACTCACCAAATAAATTCCTTATCTTCAAGTTTAGTACTTCTAAGATAATATTTACATTGTCAAATCTTGACCTGAATGTTTGAAGAGTTTACGATCTGCCTTTACAAATTAGTTATGTTCGCAACTTAAAAGGGAGAACAGTATACATATATCAAGAAGATACAGTAGTGTACGTAAGTAAACATCGATTAATACATTCAGAGAATAACTATCTAAAAATAAATAAAAGACATTTCTTAATCACTTACTTTTGAACATACGAGGGCGAGACAAAAATATACTCTCGTATACAGATGTCCAAGATAACATTTCTAACATGGGCATCTGGTTATAAAATATACAGATTTGTTATTAAATCGACGTACTTTTAAAGACAGAATGCATCTACGTATAACCAAATATTTTTCCCTTCAGTTCTGACCATGAGTTAACATCGTTTTGATTATTTTTTTCTTTGGTCTGAAGTAGGGCAATATTGTAAACAAATTGTCCTGCTAATAGTATGCATTTTTGTGCAGATTATAACGTGTTGTTTACCGCGCCAATAATGTCAAGGAAGAGTTTCTTATCTCGCCGACTTTAATAATTAAAGCTATGTGGGAAAACAGTGAATAACTTCAAATCACAACAGAGAATTGCATCGATAAAATGTCGGAAGACTTTGTAATCCACGGCCCACAGTTGCTTGAACCCACCCCAAGGGTTTCTGTGGGCAAACTGATTTATAAACATCTTCGTGAGAACGCAGGACAAGAAGACGCAATAGCATACGTAAGTAACTATTTATTTAATGAAATAATCTTAAAAGTTCTAATGTCCCAAAAAAAAAAATAATAAAAATGAAACTCGTCATGTCTGTATTTGCAAAAGAAATAAAAAATTTGATTGTTAGATGTGCTCGTCCTGAGGGCTGCAATTTACTCTTTACGGAGACCCTAAACGCAATTACGTTACGAGGCCCCTAAAGACCAGATCTCCCAGAGTCTTAAGCAGGTTGTAGTAAATCCGACGTTTTTGTTGAGTACTTTATTAAGGGCTGTAAAAAAAATTAGGTTTATTCAGCGTCAGTTGTTTTGTACTTGACATTTCTAAATAAAAGTGCCGATTTCTTTTTTTTTTCGGCTCAAAATTCAGTTTCAAACGTCCTTTCATCAAATGCCGTTTTGTTGTTGTTGAGATTGAAAGTTTAAAATTACCGCGAAATTGAAAATGACACCTATTTTTGGAAAACCCTATACATGTATAGTACAGAATAAAAACAGACAAAAGATTTCTAATATAATTAATTAATTGTTTTTAAAAGTGTTAAGCAAGAGTATATTTATCAAAAAAAATTAATAAGTAACTAAAAGTTAATATAATTTTAAATTAAATAAATCTATTCGAATTACAAAAAAAAATTAAGTAGAGAGGGAACAGAAGTGTTTCTTCGAGAAGATCGACTGTGTCAAAAAAAATCAAATTTAAATTTTGTTGCTCCAAGAAATTTGGTTGTTTTTGGACTTTTCTTTCTGTGGGTGTCAGTTTTATAATAACTGAACCTAAGAGTCTTATAATTTGGCCTTGATGAGTACAATTAAAAACAACTGCTATAATTTTGCTTTTGTTATTTTGCACTCTTACATATGTAAATGTTTATCACATCAACAGTTCAAAGTGTAACGTCCCAGTTTTATTTATTTATTTATTGACATTAGGTCAATTTAAAATATTTGCTAATAAGTGTTTTTGTTGATCGATTTTCCATTAGGAAATTTTCTGCAATTTGTTATCACCTGCAAAATTTTGGCTGCCATTCGGCTGGATTGCAATGGGACCCTCGAGCACCCTCTTTATAGCTATTTCGGCCCTAATTGGGGCATCATCAGCAAAAGAGTAGTTTGAGAACTACATCGCAATCCCGACGATCAACAAGACATATGCAAAGATGGCATTTCTGTCCACTAAATTAGAGTAGTTTATATTTCTTTGAATTCTCGATTTACCAAATTCAGCTTTATTATTCGTCTCTTTTTTTGTTTTGTTGATTTTTGTTTTTATCTTATATTAAAAGCTTCCAAATT
This sequence comes from Serrognathus titanus, assembly GCA_039766575.1. Taxonomy (NCBI): domain Eukaryota; kingdom Metazoa; phylum Arthropoda; class Insecta; order Coleoptera; family Lucanidae; genus Serrognathus; species Serrognathus titanus. Next base: position 15,694,907 of record CM077911.1, on the reverse strand, counting down.
TTCTTTTCTTTATTTATCTTCCACTGCCTTTGTGGATGGATAGTGACTATGACGCACTTTTAAAAAGTCTTTTTATTTTTCACTATATTTACCAGATCCTTATCATAATTCGATATCGTTAGATAATTGGATCTTATGATCAAAGCTTCCAAGTGCTTTATTTTTGTATTTTCTGCCTTGTTTATCTTCGTCTACCGTCGTTTTGAACGTTGGCATTTTTAAAAGGTTTTTATCTTTACTTTATTTACTAAATTTCAAATGATGAGCCCAAAGTAAGTAGTCCTTGAGAACTTGTAACTAGTTTTCTGTCCTGTCTTTAAGCGTATTTATTTTTTTAATGTATATTCTTGTTTATCACTGCGTGAATTCCGGATCCTTTCGTAGGCCTATAATTTGTTAACTGCGTTTATGCTATTTCTTCACTCTTAAAAAAATTATTTTAGCAACGCTTTCTGCTGTTTTGTTCAACAGACTCGTCTTTTTAGAATTGTTTTTATTAATCAGGAAAATTTAGGCACTGATTTTTATAAGCAAATAACAAACAAAAATTGTTAAAAATTATTTCAGATAGATGCAGTAACCGAAAACAAATTATCTTACAACGACCTCCTCTATTGGACATGTCGTCTAGCTCAAAGCCTCCAAAAATGCGGATACAACACCAACGACGTGATTTGCGTTTGCTGCGAAAGCAACTTTCATTATTTCATACCCGTCGTAGCGGCCCTTTACCTGGGAATACCCGTGGCCCCCTTGTGTTACACTTACAGCGAAGGTACACACACATACCTTTTTCTCCATGCCTCCACATTTACCATGAGCACATTTAGGTGAACTTCTACACGCTTTGAACATCACCAAGCCCAAAGTAATTTTCTGTTCTGGGAAAACGCTGGCTGTGTTTTTGAAGCTGAAGAAGGCACTCACCTTCATTGAAGAGATAATCTTGCTACGGCCTGAAGTAACGGCTAACATAAGCGATTTACAAGAATTTACGAAAGAACACTGCGAGGAGGGATTTAGAGTTGAGGACTTCGAGCCTGTTGATGTCGATCCTGTCAATACCACGGCTGTCATCCTTTGTTCTTCCGGAACCACCGGATTGCCGAAAGGAGTCATGATTTCTCATGATAATGTGATAATGTGTTTTCAGCATTTCAAGTGAGTGTTATCTTAAGATAGGTACAAAGAATCCTATTAATAATTTTCAGCGATCCTATTGCCTACATGGTATCTAACGACATCATCTTAAACGTCCTGCCACTATTCCACGCGGCCGGATTTTACATCTGCCTTGCAGCACTGATAAAAAAATTCAAGGTCGTCATAATACCCCGATTTGAGGAACACTTGTTATTAAGTTGCCTAGAAAAATATAAAATACCTCAGCTACTACTGGTGCCCCCTCTGATAACTTTCCTAGCAGAAAGCCCCCTGGTACCAAAATATGACTTATCAAATTTAGTCGAACTAATCAGCGTGGCTACGCCACTGCCAAAGCCACTTCAAACCAAGGTGAAGGCGAGGTAACCACGACGAGTTTTATCCGCTTACAAAAAAAATTGGCAAATTAGTTTTTAGATTACCCAATATCAAGAGGGTGAGACAGGCGTATGGACTGACGGAATGCACTTACGTCATAGTGTTAACCCCACCGGGTGAAGAATCGACTGGTTCCTTGGGAAAACTTATGCCTGGAATGTTCTGCTTTGTGCGAGATCCCGAAACAGGCAAAGCCCTGGGGCCGAACCAATTGGGGGAATTATGTTTCAAGGGCCGCATGATCATGCGGGGTTATTTCCAAAACCCCGAAGCCACGGAAGCCACTTTCACGAGCGATGGATGGCTACTTTCTGGTGATTTAGGATTTTACGACGACGAGGAATACCTGCACGTCGTAGGTCGCCTGAAAGAGATAATCAAGTACAAGGGCTTCCAAGTACCACCGGCTGAGTTGGAAGCTCTCTTGGTGGCACACCCAAAAATAAAAGACGCAGGCGTCATTGGTGTACCCGACGGGACAGATGGTGAATTGGCTTTGGCCTTTATCGTCAAAGAACGTGATGCAGTGTTAACTGAAGATGAAATTAAGCATTTCGTTGCTGGTAAGATTTTAAAGAGTCGAGGAATTTCTTTGATCTTGGGTTGCCTTGCAGGTAAAATTTCCAAGGTGAAACATCTGCACGGAGGGGTGAGGTTCGTGGAGGACATTCCCAGAACTGCTTCTGGAAAGATTTCAAGAAATGAATTGAAGAAGCTTCTTGGACGTTAAATTAATACGAAATCGAAAACGAATCTAGTCTGCAGATGATTTAATTAATTGTAGTAATTACTATTTCATTGTTTAATTATAAAATATTTACGTAATATTATATACAGCTGGCTATAAATAATACAGCATTATGTAAATATTAAAAGGTTTTTGCTGATGTTTCGCTTTTTGTTACAGAGGAAGTTCAGGGCTGCTGAACTTGTTGCTACTGTTCTTCTCATTGCTGTCATTGAAAAGAACAGAATTCTAGTTTCTATTATTTTTTTTTGTTTGAAATATTTAGGAGGTTATCTCTTCGAAGTAAAAAATTCACGCTTGTTGACTTACTCGCAGTTAACTTTAAGAAAATTTACAACCGGCATTTTTAGTGCAAATAGAGGATGAATTAATGTACTGAATGTTTGCGTCACAAAATCTATAGTGCTAGTTAAAAGTAACGGGGCACTTACTTAGCGCACATGTCTTTTAATATACAGAGCGAGCAGCAACGAGGAAAAGTCACAAATGGACTAATTTGCTCGATCCTATCTGTATTTAAATTATTAAAAAAATAATTTACAAAAAGGCTCGTATCGCATTGGTATGTCTAGAGCTGTACATTCTAGCAATCTTGGGAATATGATTAAGGGTAAAGGTTAAATGTAGTCACACAAATACTTAACATCAAAAACATTATTAACGACATTATCTGCAAATTGTTGCACTTTGTGTTTACTATTTGCCACTGAGGTTCACACTTTTTGAACTCTTTTGCAATACAACCAACACACCGTTCCATATTGTTTTCAAATTCATTTCAATACGTTATGCAAATTGCGCCATTTAAAATGGAAAAAGGTTCATAATTCACGGAATTCATTTCCAGAGGTGTCACTTGGAAAACAGATCAACGAAAGCTTTCTAGACACCACAGACGAAGATATAGCATTTGTAAGTACCATCACACTCAGCTTACTCAATATTATAAGAAAAATTTTGCATTAATTGATAGACTTCACAACGGGAGAAGAAAAATCTTATAATAAACAATTGCAACAAGTTGCTTAAAAGGCAAATGAAGCAAAATATTTTTTTCTTCTCTACACACTCGCACCTGTGCCTCCTTGAATCAGCCGCCACTGATATAATATAAAATCCAGACCAGTTTTGATTTCTACGGGTGTTCCTCAAGGATCTACACTTGATCCTGTGTGATATGTAAAATTCGTTAAATCGTTTTTGTCTTATTTACAAAATTAAGTTTGTTTTAGATTTAGAACTTTGTTTTAGATTTAGAAATTATTTCATTTTTCTATATAGAATCACGAATATGAGGTGATAAAAGTTGGCCAGGACTTCACGTCATGTCACGAAATATTGACAAACTATTTAGGTTATTTCAGATTTATATTACATTACTTTACATTACTTTACATTATGTAAAATCCAAATTGAAACTAATTTCTATAGTAAATAACAAACAAATATTTACATTAAAAAGTTTCGCTAAACAATTCCTTTCAAAAAAAAAAACAGGAATGTAACTTAATGTAATGCGATAAAGTGTAACAGGTTTTTGTCAGTGTTGTTTTTCCCCCGAGAATGGTTTAATCAGACGTATATACTATTGAGATTATTATTATGTTACATTAAACAAAATTGACTTCCATAATGTAAAGTAATGTATCGCAACGTAATTGAATGTATTGGAATGTAATATTATCATCATCAGTTTGTTTCCTAATAGAAAATTAAATTCTCTAACAATTAGAAATATTTTAAAATAAAAATGTCTAACGTAAGACCAGAAACGATGCAATGTAAAGAAAAGTTCCGACTTAAAGTAATTCATTTCTATATCAAAATTGTCTATGCTGATCAATTGCTTACAAAATATTGAAAAAATTGAATTCTTAACTTTTCGTTTACAAATCTTGACAAACTGTTTAGGTTATTTCGGATTAATATTACATTACTCTACATTATGTAAAAGCCAAATTGAAACTAATTTCGTTTACTAAATAACAAACAAGGAAGTGATTTAACATTAAATTACATAACAGTACATACGGAGAGGTCAATTGCTAGTAAAAAATTAATATTACATTAACTTACATTAATTTACATTTACGTTAAATAATTTTACCAAAAAAGTCTGAAAATGACTAATCATAATACCTTGCGTTACATGATAATGCATTTCATCCTAATTTTTTTTGAATTACATTGTGTAAAAATTAGAAATCTTTTTAAATTGGAAAATTTTAATGAAAGTCTATAAACGTACAATGTAAACAAAGCTCTGACGTAAAGTGTATTAAAATTATCTATGCTGATCAATTGGTTTCAAAAAGTATTGAAATAAAACGGAACCTTAACATTTCGTCGTGTAATGTAACTTAATGTAATAAGAACATATTGCAATGTTAACGTTTTTACTTCATAGGGACATCTTCAGAATTAGCTTTTAAGTTATAAGTAACCATTTTTATTTCACATAAATTTTCAGTTTAAGTTTAAAGTTAATGTAATTAATGTAATTAGAAATAATGCCTTTTATAAATATTATTTCACAACGAGAGGAGTTCGTGCTGCCACAATTAATTTTTGACAAGTTCCAAGTTGTCGTATTGACACCAACCACAATGTAATTTAATGTAAAGCCATTTTCCTGCTCGTTTAAAAGCGAAATGTGTTTAGTTTGGAAATGTTCACAATGTAAAGTGATGTAATGTTATTTTTTAAAATAAAAACTTCTTTAATGGGAAAAACTTAAATCAGTTTTTATATTACATTTTAAGCTATTATTTTAATCTACACTCTAACGTAATTTAATGTAATCTTGAGTTTCTAAACGAAATTTCTTCTATTTTCAATTTGCTGATTTGCTACAACGGATTCATTTTTTTTTTCTAAAAATACCTTCACTAATAAATAATTGAATTGTAAACTCATAATGTATAGTAATGTAAAGTATGCAATTTCAAAAAAAAAATTAAAACTAATTCGTTTAGTAAATAACAAACAAGGAAGTGATTTTGCATTAAATTACATAACAGTACATACGGAGAGGTCTATTGCTAGTAAAAAAATTAATATTACATTAACTTACATTAATTTACATTTACAGTAAATTAATAATTTTATCGAAAAAAATCTGAAAATGAGTAGTCACAATACCTTGCGTTACATGACAATGTATTTCGTCATAATTTTTACTTTGCCTGAAATATTTTCAATGTATGTTAATGTTATTAATGTAAATTAGTGGAGAATGTAGTTAGAAATGATGTCTTTTGTAAATATTCCTTTACAATGAGAAAGTTCGTGCAGCCACAATTACTTTCTGATATGTTTCAAGTAGTTACATTGACACCTACTACAACTAATCTCAAAATAATAGTCGTTCCTTTTATATCGATTCTAAGATTATCTCACCTCACTTCCCTTCCTTACTTAAATTTTAGATACTTCAAAGTGAGGTATTGAGGATACTGCTTCCTCTCTCACCGATCGAAATCCGCAAACTCTTCATCAGTAGCAAGTGTTGGCTCCTCAGTTGGAGTGAGGGAAATGATGAATTACTTTCGGCGATTAACTTGATTTTTCTGAATGGTTGTTTGATTGTTAAGAATTATTTTCGTGGTGGTTATTCATCGAATAACTATTGGTCAGCTTATTAAGGTGCTACGTGTAGATTTAAATTTACTTTAAAGTGTTTTGGATTGTTACGGGTCACCTGTATATGCTAGCACCTAAGGAATTTTTGCTAAGTTTTGTACGCAGTCTTTGGTTTTGCATGAGGCCGGACTTTCCACCTCTTGATAAACTAATTGACGGATGGATTATTATCATGGAAATAATTCATAAAAATCAATCAACTGGTCATAAAAGTCAATTTATTCGCCGGATAACTTTAAAGGGAAGATGGAAAGACCGGCCCTAAGGGACGGAAAAACCAGGCTTAAGTACTCGCTAAAAACTATTTCGTTTAGGCCCGATCTTTCCACCGCCTGATAAATTTATTCGACGAATAACTTTAGAATCACCACGGAAACCATTCACAAACGTTATCGGGAACTTTATCAGGAGGTTTTCATTGGTTGGAACCAGTTACAAGGAGTACGTGGTTTTAAGTAATTTGTTTAATTAGTTTTCAAATTATGGTTAGGCATATCAGAATTTAAATATAAAAAAGGAAAAATCGGGATTTCGTTTCGTTAATTTTCAAAGACATTCAAAATTAAAAGGTATTAGGATAAGAGACGGTAAAATTTTGTAAGTATAATGGAAGATGCCAATTGTGTATTTGACACTTTCAGGACGTAATGGTTGTCCGATTTAAGCAAAGAATTCTTGAAGAGTGATACTGAAAATAATCTTTTTAGAGACTAAATTTCTGAAAACGTTAACGATTTTTCATTTAAAGTCGTCAAATTTCATCAATTAATCCAAATTATCACAAGGTTGAGGAAACAGCTAGGTATTTTACATGCAATTTTCATGAATAAGATTTTTCAGTATGAACTCAATCTTTGAAAACAAATCAGTAAGCAAACGTGCACTGGTAAAAGCATTGCAATGAGAAATTTGAATTATCTTTTGAAATTAATTATATAATATTACATTACTTGTAATTTTTGAATAAACCACAAAAAAAAAACTAAGAAAGCTACTTGGCAACACTGGATGTATATACAGGCTGATTCTTGAATAAATCGCAAAAAAACCTGTGAAAGGAATTAAATCATAGATTATGAGAAAAATGTTAAAGAAATTCTTTGGGAAAATTTATAATTAATTTAAAATGACCCCAAAAAATACGTTACGCCAATGTGTATGGAGTTCGTCGCGATCGTAAGTTTTATGATATCGTGTTTTCCTACGTTTTATTGTGTTTATTATTATTATTTATTATCTATTATTGTAATTAGTGTTTAACATCGTGTAAATATTACATATCGAGTCGTACAGCTAAGGACACATCATTTAATAGTAGCTCGAGATCTTTATTTAAAAATTCTAAATAATTCATGGCATTTAAATGCTGCGGTAAAATGTAAGGACCGATCAAACAATTAGCAACAATACCAGCCCAAACATTTGCCGAAAATTGCTGCTGATGATGGAATTCCGCTGTAGCGTATGGATTTTCGTCACTCCATACGTGTGTGTTATGAGAGTTTCGAACACTATCCCGAGTAAAATGAGCTTCATCGGTGAACAATACCACGTTTAAAAATTCGTTATTTTGGTGAACTTGATTTAATATCCACTGAAGAATCACCCCGTATACATTTACTTTCAATAGAATCAATGACATCCAATCGTTAGAATTGTTTTATTTTTGTTTCGATGGAAAAAAATAAAAGTTCCAAAGAAAATAAGAAAAACAAATGACGATCACAATAAAAAATTGAGAACTCAAGAAAATAATTAATAAACCTAATAGTAATTCAAATTCGCAAAGAAAATAAAAAGTGAATGGGAAACAAATCACAATCGCAACCATTGAAATTGAAATTCCTGAAGAAAATAAGAAAAACAAATGATGATCATAATCATACAAAAATAAAAACTCAAATGTTTTTAAAAAATAATAAATATTCAAGACATAGTAGTAATTCAAAATTTTCAAAAAACAAAAAAAAAAGGAAAACAAATAATAGTAGTTACGAAAGGAAAAGAAGCTCAAAAATTTAAAATAAAATCAACAGTCAAAATCAAGAAAAAATGAAGAATGTTTTCGACAGCTTCAAAAACCCAATAGAAATGAAAATCAAAATTTTAATTTCTGAAGAATCGCAGAAAATTTCTGACCGTTTAATATCAGTGAGCATAGATAACAAATAAAAACAAAAAAAAAAAGAAAAACATTTTCGACTGCTGGGAAAATGTAATCGGCACAGAAAAAAAAACGAAAGTAAGAAAAACAAATGATGATCATAATAAAAGAAAAATAAAAACTAATTGTATATTTAAAATGCCTTTAAAAAATACACTTATACATAGTATGTAATTCAAAATTCTCGAAAAAACCAAAAAAAGGAAAACAAATGTAAGTAAGTAAACATAGATAACAAATAAAAACAAAAAAGAAAAACATTTTTCATTATTAGAAAAATGTAATTGGGATAGAAAAGAAAGAAAACTTCAAAAGAAAAACAAATGACAATCGTAAATTTTACTCATGGAAAAAGACGGAAAAACAAATGACGATAATGATGTTTATAACGACTTTAGTTTTTCATTTGTTTTATTGACAATCGTAAATTTTACTCATGAAAAAGGACAGAAAAACAAATGACGATAGTAATGTTTATAACAACTTTAATTTTTCATTTGTTTTATTTTCTACTTTATATTTTGTTTGCCTTTTGTTTTCCATTTTTTCATTTAATTTTTGTTTGTTTTTTCAAATTTTTCCTTTCCATTCGGTTTTTCATTTTCCTTTGGCCTTCATTTTTATTTTCCCCTTATTTTTCACTTGTCTCTCTTTCCTTTTAATATTTGCACCTAGTTTTTCATTTCATTTTTTGTTTTTTGGTTTTCATTTTATTTCTCTTCTAATTTTTTCTTTACTTTTAGTTTTTCATTTTCCCTTGGTCTTTCATTTGATTTTTTCTTTTATTTTAATTTTTTCCACGTTTTTTACTTCTCTAGTTTCATTGTTTATTCGCTTTCTGTTTTCATTTTCGATTGATTTTCTTCAATTTTGTTTCTCCTTTCGTTTTAATTTCATTTTTGATTTGTCTTCCATTCGTTTTTTTTTTTTTAATTTTTCCTTTACTTTTAGTTTTTCCTTTTATGTTGGCCTTTCAATTGATTTTTTCTTGCATTTAAATTTTTTACATGCTTTTTCACTTATCTCGTTTCATTCTTTATTCGTTTTCTGTTTTGATTTTCGATTTCTTTTCTTCAGATTCGTTTTTCTTTCCAATTAGATTTTATTTTCAGTACTTCATTTTAATTTCATTTGTTTTTTTCAATTTTTATTTTTAGTTTTTCCTTTTCTCTTGGTCTTTCATTTGATTTTTTCTTGGATTTTAATTTTTTCCACGTTTTTCACTTTCTCTCGTTTCATTCTTTATTTGCTTCTGATTTGATTTTCGATTTCTTTTCCTCAGTTTTGTTTTTCCTTTCAATTAGCTTTCTTACTTCTTCATTATAAATTCAATTTTTTAAATAATTCGTTTCATCCATTTGTCGTTAATAAATCAAGAACGACAGAAGAAAAAATTTAAAAAATGATTTTTGATATTGGATCCACATGGCTCAACTCTTATCTAACTATTATGTAGGAACTCTAGCTAAATTAAAGCCGTTTCAACTTCTTTAAGTGATTTGTAGTTGATTATTTGCAAATTTGATTTTGAACTTTTTTTTACTTAACATCTTGACGTAAGAACTTCATAATTAGTTGTTCCATTAAGGCAAATTTTTTCCAGTGTTTTATAAGGTGAACCACGCACCTCACCTAAGTCGAATCTCCTTCCTGAAAGAATATTCAACATTGTCAAATTTTGACCTGAATATCTGAAGAGTTTTTGATGATATTGATGTAAAACTAGTTTATGTTCGTATCAAGAAGATTACAGTAGCATACGTAAGTAAACATTGACTGATATGTTCAGAGGATGTTTAAAAATGATTTAAAGAAATTTCCTAAATATAATGTTGATTATAATCAATTAATAAAATAGAAAATAATTCTACAGATTCTTTTCTTAATATTATAGACGTTTGGAAATAGGGGCTCATGTCTATTGCCTGGCAAGAAGTTTTCGAAAATCTGTCGAATTATTTTCAGTTTATTCTCAATCTCTTGTGATATTACTACTGACAATCAAATTAGAATTAGAACCAGGTAAATAAAACTAGAAATAAAAATACCTTTTAAAAATGTGATCATCAGTATCCACAAAGGCAATGGAAGATCACAAATAAGAGAGAAAATAGAGAAACAATTCAAAGAGATAAAAACTAGCCTATTTAGTGGAGAGGAACTTATTAAATTATAAGAGAATAAAACAGTAAAAGACAAGAAACAATAAGGATAATAAACTGCAGGAAACAAATAGTGAATAAATACATAAGACGTGGGGGAAAAATTAATGCTAGGAAAATTAAAAAGTATGCTAAAAAAGATCTTTTATCATAAAATAAAAACTATTCTAAATCAAAAGTAGAATAATAATAATATTTTTTAAACTCGAGCGATTATAAAGAAACAAGTAGCCAATTAAATAAAATAGTAGACAGTAAATTAAGAAAATAATAAGAATCTAATCTAAGGCAAAATAATATCAAACCAGATTAAACAAAGAACGTGCAGAGGTGATAACAAATTACGGAAAATTTCCTAATAGAAATTTCTCGCTTCCATAGAGAAGAAAATTTTAGTATTTGAAAGCTTCTGAAGGCTTCTCCAATTAACATTTATTTCTTCTTAAACATTCTAATTAATGATCCATTACTCTTTGCTTAAACTTATTTATTGAGTCGTAAATTATTTTGACTTTGTTACTTATTAAATAATAATTTTTTAGTAATTATATCCACTCTTGTTTATCACATTTAATGAACATATAATTAGTTATACTTTTTGCCTGTTTTTAATGTGTTCTGTAAATATTAGAGGTATAAACACCATATATTCAATGAACTATTACAAAGATTGCGCGAAAATATAATTTTGCATAGCTACTTATACGAAATAAAAACAGAACACGAAACAAAAACGAAAGACGATCGCAGTAAATAAGTGACGGTCAATTAAAAACAAAAGGAAATGATTTAACGAGAATTACAAAAATCGTCTTTGCTTAAATTAGTTTATTTTATTTAAATAAATGGAACGAAAACAAAACACGAAACAAAAACGAAAATTAAATGAAAATAAAAGACGATCGCCATAAATAAATGACAGTTAATTAATAACAAAAATTAATTTAACGAGAAGTACGAAAATCGTCTTTCCTTAGATCCTTTAAATAAAATAAAAAACAATGAAATGAATACTGAAGACGAAACGAAAACCAAAATTAAATAAAAACAAATGAATGACAGTTAAATAAAAACAAAAATTAATTTAAGGAGAAGTACGAAAACCGTGTCTTCTTAAATCCTTTAAGTAAAATTTTAAAAAATCAACGAAATAAAAACAGAACACGAAACGAAAACAAAATTTAAATGGAAACAAAAGACGATCGCAATGAATAAAATGACAGTTAAGTAAAAAATAATAATAATTTAACGAGAAGTACAAAAATCGTCTTTCCTTAAATCGGTTTGTTTTCTTCAAATAAAATAAAAAACAATGAAATAGAAGCAGAACACGGAAAAAAAAGCAAGAATTAAGTAAAAACAAAAGACGATCGCAATAAATAAATGACAATTAAAAACAAAAATTAATTTAACGAGAAGTACGAAAATCGTCTTTCCTTAGATCCTTTAAATAAAATAAAAAACAATGAAATAAAAACTGAAGACGAAACGAAAACAAAAATTAAATAAAAACAAAAGATGATCGCAGTAAATGAATGACAGTTAATTAAAAACAAAAATTATTTTAACGAGAAGTACGAAAAGCGGCTCTTCTTAAATACTTTAAATAAAATTTTAAAAAATCAACGAAATAAAAACAGAACACGAAACAAACACAAAAATTAAATGAAAACAAAAGACGATCGCAATGAATAAATAACAGTTAATTAAAAAAAAAATTATAATTTGGCGAGAAGTATGAAAATCGTATTTCCTTAAATCGATTTGTTTTCTGTGAATAAAATTTAAAAAACCAATTAAATAAAAACTGAACACAAAATAACAACATAAAAACAAAAGACGATCACATTAAATAAATTACAGTTAATTAGAAAATAATAATAATTTGACGAGAATCACAAAGTCGTCTTTCCTTAAGTCGGTTTGTTTTCTTTAAATAAAAAGAAAAACAATGAAACAGAAACAGAACACGAAGCAAAAACAAAAATTAAGTAAAAACAAAAGACGATCGCAGTAAATGAATGACAATTAATTAAAAACAAAAATTAAATAGAAACAAAAGAATATCGCAGTAAATAAATGACAGTTAATTAAAAACAAAAGAAAATGATTTAACGAGAATTACAAAAATCGTCTTTCCCTAAATGGGTTTGTTTTCTTTAAATAAAATGAAATGAAAACGCAACACGAAACAAAAACAAAATTTAAATGAAAACAAAAGGCAATCCTAATGAATAAATGATGGTTAATTAAAAAATAATAATAATTTAACGAGAAGTACAAAAATCGGGTTTCCTTAAATCGGTTTGTTTTCTTTAAAGAAAATTTTGAAAAAATAATGAAATAAAAACAGACGACAAAACGAAAACAAGAATGAAATAAAAACAAAAGACGATCGCAATGAATAAATGACAGTTAATTAAATAAATAATAATTTAACGAGAAGTACGAAAAATGTCTTTTTTCAAATCGGTTTGTTTTCTGCGAATAAAATTAAAAGACAATAAGATAAAAACAGTGCACGAAATAAAAACAAAAATTAAATAAAAACAAAAGACTGTGGCAATAAATATATGATAGTTAATTAAAAAAAAATCACGATTTAACGAGGAACACGAAAATCATCATTGCTTAAATTAGTTTATTTTATTTAGTCGAAATAAAAACAGAACTTGAAAACAAAAGTTGATTAAAAACAAATTTGCTTAGATTGGTTTCTTTTCTTCGAATAAAATTAAAAAAAAAAAACAATGAAACAAAAACAGAACGCGAAACAGAAACAAAAATTCAATAAAAACAAAAGACGATCGCAACAAACGAATGACAGTTAAATAAAAAATAATAATGATTTAGCGAAGACCACGAAAACGTCTTTGCTTAAATTGTTTCGTTTTCTTTAAGTAAAACGAGAAAATAATCAAATAAAAGACAAAAAATGAGATAAAAACAAAAAAATAAATAAATAAAAAACGAAATACGAAAACAAGCGAACAAAATATAAACAAAAGACGATTGCCAAATTAAAAACAAATTTTCTGAGTATGGTTCATTTTTTTTTAGAAGTAAAATAAAAAGTAATGCAATAAAAATCAGGACAGGAAACAGAAAACGAAAATGAAATGAAAACAAAAGACGATCGCAGTAAGTGAGCAATTTCAATCCGGAACGAAGTAAAGTGCTGAACTAGAACCACGCGTTTTACGTAAGACAGACGGTATATATACATACCGTCTGTCTTATATGCATATATAAATAAAATATATTATTTATTCATTGTTATATTGTCATTCATTGTCATTCAAGTTATATTCATTCTATACCGCTCAATAAATCGTAAGCAATTACAAATTCGTGAGTGTATTATTAATGAATACGCATAGATCTGCATAACACTTTACGGACCTGAGAAAAAGTTGACACCCATTACTCAGAAACGGTATCAGCTGAGTTGGTGCAAATTTTTAATGCGTATACCTTAGAATCATTTCTCATTTGAATTTCAGCGTAATTACTTGTTTCTTGACACTTTCCTTTTTTTGGTCGTAAATTCTGAAAGCACTTTGGATGAAAAGTCGTACTAATAAATATTTATAATTGTTTTATTTCAATAGATAGAAAACAATATTTTAAAATCCACGTCAGTTCGTTGTCGAGTAATTTAAAATGGAAAAGAAATTCATAAGTCACGGCCCGAAATTGTGGAATCCAATTTCAGAGGTGTCACTTGGAAAGCAGATCTACGAAAGCTTGCTAGACAGCACAGATGAAGAAATAGCATTTGTAAGTACCTGCACACCCAACCCTCAATATTAAAAAAATCTTGCATTAATAGATAGACTCCAAAAACGGAGAAGAAATGTCTTATAAACAATTGTTTAACATTACCTGTCGTCTAGCATTAAGCATCAACAACTGTGGATGTAACAGGGATGATGTGATTTCCGTCTGCTTGGAAAATAACAGCAATTTTTTCCTCCCCGTGGTAGCAGGACTTTACCTGGGAATCCCAGTCGCCTTAATAAATCACAACTATAGCGATGGTATGTAAGAGATACACAGCGACAGCTGCATTCAAATCTTCCTTCCAGGTGAACTTGAGCATGCTTTAAATATTGCCAAACCCAAAATGGTGTTTTGTTCCAAGAAACTCGCGGAAACATTTTTGAAACTGAAGGAAACTTTCCAGTGGATAGAGACGATCATTGTGTTGGAAACTGATGCTTCAGTTCCTCACTTGCAGAACATTGTGGAATTTACTGATGAGAATTGTAAACCAAATTTCAACGCTTTACATTTCAGGCCAGTAAATTTAAATCCTTTTGAATCAGTCGCCGTTATTCTTTATTCTTCTGGAACGACGGGCCTGTCGAAAGGCGTAATGATTACCCACGATAATATAGCGACGCGAATCAATCATCAATTGTGAGTATTTTTTGGTTTTTCCTAATTTTTTGTTTAATATTCGGAGCCAGTAAATATAATAGTAGGGGTCATAGGTAGGAAGGGGATAATTAAAGTTTCAATAAGGAAGCATTGAGTGGAGATCTTACATACACTTGACTTAACATCTCAATCTCTTAACTTCTATTCTGTGTAGTTTGCTGATTGGAAAATCTGGTCATACTAGTCGAAGACTCAAAGCAAATCTTAAAAGCTTGTTACTTCTTATAAGTCGCCCTGTAGGTATATAGAATGTAACAACTCGTAATATTATATTTTGAGGGATCCACGAATAACATATCAAAAACATGAAGTATGTATAGGATTGTTACCATTCTTCCACACTTTTGGTTTTTCGACAACCATAGGAGCGTTTATAAAAAGAAACACGACGGTTCTACTGCCAAAATTCGAAGAACACCTCTTCTTAAGTTGTATAGAAAATTACAAGGTCTCACTGCTATGGCTTGTACCACCCTTAATGATTTTCTTGGCGAAGAGCCCCCTCATTTCCAAATATGACCTGTCCAGCTTGAATGAACTGTTTTACGGGGCGGCGCCTTCGAGCGCTAAAATAGAAGCGGAAGTACGCAAGAGGTGCTTATTTTTTTCTCCTATAAATGCTTTAACCTAAAAATAATTCTGTTTTAGATTGCCCCACATAAAAACTATAAGGCAAGCGTATGGTCTTACAGAAGCGACCATGGTTGTGACGTTGGTGCCACTTGGAGAAGACAAAATTGGTTCCACAGGGAAAATTCTGCCGGGAATGTCCTGTTTTGTACGAGATACTGAAACGGGCGAAGCTCTAGGGCCGTATCAAGTCGGCGAGCTTTGCTTTAAAGGGCGAATGGTCATGAAGGGTTATTATCGGAATCCGGAAGCCACCAAAGGCACTTTCACGAGTGATGGGTGGCTGCTCACTGGTGATCTGGGATATTACGACGAGGAGAAACACTTTTTCATCGTCGATCGACTGAAAGAACTGATCAAGTACAAGGCCTTTCAGGTACCTCCAGCGGAATTAGAAGCTGTCTTGCTTACACACCCAAACATCCAAGATGCTGCTGTTATTGGCATCCCTGATGAGGTAGCTGGTGAAGTAGCTATGGCGTTCGTTGTAACTAAAGCAGGAGCGAAACTTAGTGAAGATGAAGTTAAAGATTTCGTTGCCAGTAAGACGTCAGAAAAATTGATACTAACTTCAACTGCTTTCTGTTTATATTATAGGTCAAGTTTCGAAAGTAAAACATCTGCATGGTGGAGTCAGGTTCGTAACGGAAATTCCTAAAACTCCCAGCGGCAAAATTTTGAGGAGAGACTTGAGGGAACTGTTCAGGAAACAGAAGAGTAAATTATGAACTTAGTACGCCTAAAATAAAATCAAAGCCGATAGATAGCAATAGATTATAATAATAACTTATAATTCAAACTGCTTTTCTGTTTGTTGTATTGTAGAGAGAATCAGGAAAGT
This sequence comes from Serrognathus titanus, assembly GCA_039766575.1. Lineage (NCBI taxonomy): Eukaryota > Metazoa > Arthropoda > Insecta > Coleoptera > Lucanidae > Serrognathus > Serrognathus titanus. Next base: position 15,678,735 of record CM077911.1, on the reverse strand, counting down.
AAGTTATGATAGGATTATGAAACAAAAAACAAAAACTTCAAGTGAATCAAATAACACAGGTTAATTTAGGGGTATTAAAATATACTTAAAAAAGGAGACTATTTTAATTTATAATTTTGCGTACATAAAAGTTAATACTCGTCAAATAGCTTCAAATTGGGGAATAAGTTTTCGTTTTCGTGAAACTTGATGTTTTGCCAAAATCGACGATGCCTGTCGATGTTATCTGCGTCCTCCATGTACATTTCATTGGGCGATTTTATGTGAAGTTGAAGCAGAGGTTTGCTTAAATTTTTGGTCACCGGAATCCACCTAACACCAGGTACCGTAGGTTTACTGAAAAAATGTGCAATACTTTATTACTTTCATTAAGTCACAGATTAAAGTAATTCTCGAAAGCGTTTTACTAAATTTTTTTGTTAACCTCTTGCAGACATTCCTCCTTGTTCTTTCACCAACAAATATTTGAAGTCCACTTACTTCGTTTTGACATACGACATCCACATGTTTATTAAAATTTCCTGCATTTTCTCATCGACGTCCGTCAGTTTACTGATGGGTTTATGCGGATTTGAAAAGATGTACATCATGTCATCGCCGTGGCACACGCCTAAAAACCAAATCCTCCAGCAAAAAGCAAAATCAAACTTCACCTTGCCTACCATCATTTTGATTCCGGCGAGCAAAGTGCACCGTCAGGCTATCCATTTTATCTCCGATGAAGTTGAAGTGGCAAAAATAGACAGGCGATTTAGAAACGTGGGAATGAAGCTTGCCCGCTTGCTCTGACGGAATTGAAAACAACCGATCGGTCATCAACTAAAAAATGTATCTGAGATTAAATGGAATAAATTGGGAAAATGTAGTCATGATCACCACAACCTAAGGAATAAAATGGCCAAGACACGAATTCATGAAAGAGAGGGAATTGATAATTAGGAAAATTATTGAAGATGGACTTAAAAAGATTAGGTCTTCAAAGACATGGAAAGTATAAATTGAAAGGCAAAACTAAAGAGTAGACTTCAGTGAAGAAAACCCAAAATTCACGCTAAGACTTCAGCCACAACTCACGCCAAAAGTTAGGTAGACCTTAGAAAATACAAAGCTATCGGAGGGTTGAAGAAAACCTTAGTTCGGAGCTCCTTTCTTTAAAAAGGAATAACCTACGTGCAGTGCTTGTAATCGCAAGAGGAATGCAACGCCTGATCTTCCTCAAGCAGTTACTTACATCGATGAGTTCCTTGTAGGTATCCTTGGATATAGGTTTCCTCTTGAAATATTCGTCTCTGAGTCTTAAGGAGACCTCGATTTTTTTCTCGTTGGAAAGGGTGTAATTGTAGTCCAAAACGTGAGGCGCCAATTTCACCCATTTATTGTTAAGCTCCTCCAGGTAGTTATTCTTAATGACGTAGTCTGAAAATTAAACGAAATCTTCAACCAAATTCAGTTTTCTTCCACGCATTACCTGCAGCGGGATAAAGTCCTTCCTCCGAAGATAACGAAACTATCCACGGCACGTCGTATATTTTCCCTTTCACTAACATCGAGTAAGGATGCTCAGGTAAAAACGGCCTCTCACCAGTCCTCTCAACGACCAATCCTAGAGGCGAGAACGGATTGAAAAGCCAAGGCCTAAACAACCTGGTGGCTTCGACTAATTCCTTCGCTGGCACCTTCTTCAAGCACTTCACTAATTCCCAGGTGTTTTTCTTCGGGCAACTAAAGTGAGAAGCTATGAGTCTAGCTTTTCCCAGAGGTTTTTCTTGTATCGACCATGGGACTAGGGCGGTTCCACTCACTGAAATCCCTCTGTGAAATAGTCCTAGCAAACAAGGGCTTTTAAATTTGGAATTGCTTGATGTTTTGAGGCAAACCTCGCGATAAGGGTGAGAGGTAATGGTAATGAACGCTGGCTCCTCCTGCTGACAGGCCAGTTAGTGTTATGCTGCTGGAGTTTCCTCCGAAGTATTTTATATTGTCGTTAATCCACTTTAGGGCGGCGACTTGGTCTTTCATGCCGATGTTGCCTGGGAGTGCCTCATCTTCTGTGCTTAAGAAACCTTTTGGAAGAGAAAATTCAAATTGAAGAAGAGAAAAGGGGATTTTAAATTACCGAAAATTCCTACGCGGTAGTTGAAAGTTATAAGAACGACATCCTTATCCATGAGGTACTTTGGGCCTATATACCCGATTCCAGATCCGAACATAAACGCTCCTCCGTGAATGTGGACTATTACGTCAAGGAGGTCACCTTTCTGCGGCCTTATCCTTGGAATAAAGATGTTGAGGTAGAGGCAGTCTTCATCACCTAAACGCACAAATTGTTTATTCATTAATTCTGGGTTATAAATCTTCTTCAGACTTCTGGAACCACCGCGTTGCAATCTCCTCTTTTTTGGCAGGCAGAAGAATTTGTAATTCGGCACAGCCATGGGCACCTAAAAAATGCTTCAAGTATGTCAAGTTCTAGCGCTTAAACTCCGCCAGAAGGAGATGGTCAATGGTTGCGGCAGCCTTCAAGTTTTTTTTTGAATTAGAAATATGAATTCTTCATCAACGAATTGTGGTGTTCATTTATTGGTAAGAAGAGGCTGTGCACCAATAGTCAAAACGAAGTCAAAAGATGAAAGAACATGCGATTGCGTATTGCGAATCAGGAAGAAGTAGAAGAAAAAGCCTTAATCTACTATACCAAGATGCAATGCTAAATTTTGAAAGTAAAATGGAGCTGAAGTGATTGACCATTTAAAGAAGGAGAAAGGTATATGAGGCACACCAAAAGAGGAAGACTTTGGCATCTTATTTCAAAATCTCCCGATAAGAACGAGCAAAGATGAAGAACACCACCTGCAAGTGAAGGTATAGAAACAATATTCAAGGATAATCAAGTGAATGACGTGAAATTAAACACTTATTAACCCCGAAAGTTCTATAGACTTTACTAGAGTTGATGTATACTTCAGAAAAGGCAAACTAAATACACATTGATTAAAGCTTAAAGAAAGAGGTTCCCATGGGGATGATTTTAGGAAAAGACAATCATCGATGAGTAAGATTAAAAGAGATAGATCAACGTGGATGGTCTGTGCTTAAATGTAAATACTTTAGTTGTCTGTTTTTGTCGGTATGAAGAATTTCTGTGCTCATTACCAGCAAAGACGCCCCCTTCCGGCTCAGGTGCATGACGAATTTGCACGCATCGAATCTTCGTGTTGGCTCTCCAGCTTCCTGACCATGGTTTGATAGGTCGTGGTTCCTAGAAACAAAGGCGTCACGTGCAAGTACATTAATACTAATAAATAATAATAACAAAAATGTGATAGTTCATAGAGGAAAGTTCACATTTAATATGCCATTAAAGCCCTTTAACCCCTGACGTCGGTAACCTTATCATAATGTAACCATTGAGACTTGATAAATGCTAAATATATCGCGCAAGCAAAGTGGTAGTTAAATACCGAGTGAACTGGTTGTATAATGTTCAAGCAAAAACTAGTTAATTAAAAAAAATAAACCATTTTATCTTATCGTTAGTAATTGTTTTCTATTTACAAAGTCATGTTCGTATCCATAAAATCGTTTTCATTCGTTCAAAAGTGCCAATAGCTAAGTTAATGAGATGGGAGAAAACCATATAATACACGGATTAGAGTTCTGGAGTCCCGTGCCAGAAATTTCGCTGGGAAAGCAGCTTTACGAAAGTTTTCTGGCTAGTACAGCTGAAGATGTAGCATTCGTGAGTATCTTCCTTTTTAACCAAATTGTTTATTCACCTTATCTTGCGCTCGTTATTAAGAGGATTATGGAGCACGTGATCAACTATTCGCTTCAATCAGTCTGAAAATACTCGATTCTTATCATATACTAAGTTCAGTACGATTCAGTAATGGAATGACAGAGATAACAATATCTGTACATGTCTTGTATAAGTTCACACACATTCATCGTATCTAATATTAAATGTCTATTCTTATATTCTGATAAGAGCGATAACGTTTTCGATTGACTGTACTAGTGTGCACTCAGAATATCTTCATCTCGAATAATTATATGATATTAAAACCAGATACAAATACTTTGAGTGCAACCAGTGCAGGTGACTCAAAAATGCTATTTTTCGAGTCACCTGCACTGGTTGCACTCAAAGTAAACTATTCATTACGCATCTGCGAATAACTAGGTCAGGCCGTTGTGATTGCAGTGGAGTTCTCGAGCTTCGCTTCTGCTGACAAGGTCCCAGAAAGGTCTGAAACAGAGGATGCTCGAGGAATTCATTACAATCAAAACTGATTTGTAACAAAATTGTAATCCAAAAGTATAAGATTTAAAACCAATGTTTTATTGATTTCATTTTACAAACGTTTTCACATTGGAGTTTGCATACTCGATCTGTTCCATCTTCATACGTCCATTACCTCGTCGTCCTTTGATGAGTAGGTTAGACCAAGTGTCAAAATAAAAATGTTTTAGGTGGACATCGTAACCGGCAAGAAATTATTCTACCACCAATTTTTCAACATCGCCCGCCGCCTTGCTTTAAGCCTAAAGAACTGCAAATACGATGAAAACAACATTTCCATCTGCTCGGAAAACCACAGCTACTTCTTCGCCCCCGTCGTGGCCGCGCTTTTCCTGGGGATCCCCATAGCACCCTTAAACCACACGTACAGCGAAGGTCCGTTCCACCACATCCCTCAAATCAACGCCCTCAATTTCTTTTTTTTACAGGTGAATTTGTGCACGCCCTGAACATTTCAAAACCGAAAGTAATCTTCTGCTCGAGAAAAGTCGTGCACACGTTCCTAAAATTGAAGAACACCCTTCCGTTCATAGAACGAATTATTTTGGTAGAATCGGATGCGCCCAAGATCGATAACTTAGATAACATTGAGGAGTTTATAAGTAAAAATTGCAAGAAGGATGTTGATGACTTCCGGCCGGTTGAGGTGAACCCCTTTGAAGCTATTGCCGTCATTCTTTGTTCTTCTGGAACGACGGGGCTCCCTAAAGGTGTTATGCTCACTCACGATAACATATCAATGAGGATCAATCAGATATCGTAAGCTAGAGTTTAGAGTAGCAGAGTCTTTTTTATTGTGTTCGTTCTTCCTCTCAGTGATCCGCGTTTGACGCGACCAACCCACGAGATAATTTTAGGGATCCTACCGTTTTTCCATGCTTATGGCTTCATGACGACCGTGGAAGCTCTAACGTCGAGGAACACCACAATCGTAGTGCCCAAATTTGAAGAACACATCTTCTTAAGCTGCATAGAAAAATATAAGATCTCGCAGTTGTATCTTGTACCTCCTTTAGTAATTTTCCTGGCGAAGAATCCAATTGTCACCAAGTACGATCTCTCGAGCGTGATCGAACTGGTTTCTGGGGCGGCGCCCTTAAGCGGGAAAATAGAAATGCAAGTTCGTAAAAGGTACCTGTCCAGTCCATCTGAATATATTCTTATAAACACTAATTAAATTTGATTAATTTAGATTACCCAATCTAAAAACTATAAGACAAGGATATGGACTCACGGAAGCTACTTTGGCGGTGTTGATAGTGCCTATTACTGAACCTAAAAGTGGTTCGTCGGGGAAAGTTGTGCCTGGAATGTCCTGCTTTGTAAGGGACACTGAAACGGGGAAGCCCTTAGGCCCGAATCAAGTCGGCGAGCTCTGCTTTAAAGGTCGATTGATCATGAAGGGCTACTACCAGAATCCGGAAGCCACCAAGAACACCATCACAAGCGATGGGTGGTTGTACACAGGCGATTTGGGGTATTACGATGAGGAGAAATACTTCTTCATCGTCGATCGGTTGAAAGAATTGATCAAATACAAGGGCTTCCAAGTACCTCCAGCGGAGCTAGAAGCTCTCTTGCTTACGCACCCAAAAATTAAAGACACCGCTGTTATCGGTGTACCTGATGATGAGGCTGGCGAGCTAGCCATGGCATTTGTTGTGCCTGAACCACACGCGAAGCTGAATGAAGATGAAGTTAAAGATTTCGTTGCCAGTAAGGCATTAAAAAAGCTGACAGAAATTTAAACTGATTTCTGTTTGCGTTTCAGGTCGAGTTTCAAAAGTAAAACATCTGCATGGAGGAGTCAGGTTCGTAACGGAGATTCCCAAAAATCCCAGCGGCAAGATTTTGAGGAGGTATTTGAGGGAACTGATCAGGAAACAGAAGAGTAAATTATGAAATTAGTACACCTAAGATTAAATCAAAGTAGGTAGTAATTGATTCATAAGCTGAGAAGGATACGTTTAGGTATCTTTCAGCAATTCACAAATCCTTTTGTTTCTTTTTTTTCTGAGAAAAGAAAAGTGGATGATATTTACTAATCCGAATTTAATGTGGTTATGGTTAAAACAAAATAAACATGAAAGTTAAATGTAGAATAAATAAAGTAATTTGTAACGATGTTTTGTATCTGTGGTGTGAAATTAATTAGGAGAAGAAATGAAGATAAGTTGTTATCTGGCCTAATTATATGTACCTGCATAATGTTCTGATGCTCATTCGTTCTCTCACGGACCATCTCTCCAGTAGCTCTTGCTTTTAAACTTTTAAAGTTTGGTATTTCTTCCCGAACAATTACTGTATTTTCTTGATCACTCTATATTCTTCTTGGAACTGAATCTCTCCTCTTCCGAATTAATTTCCTTGGGTCTTCTCCCATCCATTTATTTTTTCTATTTCTTTTAATTCTTCTACCATTAAAAGACCCTTTTGCGTCCTCAATTGAAAGAATTGATCAGGGAAAAGGAGATCAAATTATAATATAAAATGTTCAGTCTGACAATTTAATATTAACAAACATTTTTCCTTGTCATAGTTTTCCTCTGCTCTTTTCGTGGAGAAATTATATTTGCTTTGTTCCTGGGTATTTCTTTCGTTTCTTCTTAACGTCTAATTTGTTTTAATTTATTGTTTATAATTAATTAAAGAAATTACGTGCAAGGATTGGGGCCTCAAAGAGGTAGAGGTAGAGGTATTAATAGAGTTAATGAAAATAACTTCTTCGATGACTTTGTGAAATCATTTCAACCAGAGCACGAGGAGATAAAAGGACGTTCGGAAAGTGCGATTTCAAAAAAAAACTTGATGTACTTTTGTCTTTGGTGAAAATGATGCAATAATTTCGTAATTGAATCATGCAAAAGGCCGATGTATTAAAAATTAACTTTGTAACCATTTCGTAATCCTACTGCGTTTCGGATAAAGAAAAGTGAAAGTCTCGATGATATAATTTGAGAATTTTGTTTTAAAGAGAAATTTCACACATACGACGCTAATCTAAGGAAAAATGGAAAAATGAGCAAAATGTTGATCAGACATGTTTTGACTACCGAATTCGCTGATTTGATAAAGGCTAGAAATTCTTTAGTGAATCAAAAAGCAGAAACCAAATATTTGTCTTTGAATGAAAATATATATAAAAAAATAACGAAAGGTTGAAAGATCTAAGGAGCAGGAGACTTTCAAAATAAAAATAAAGTGTAGAATTGCAGCAGAAATGTACAAAAAAGAAAGAAAAGCAGGGAAGAAACGTTTCAGTTTGAATAAAAATAAAAAGTAAAAGACTTACGAAGCAAAAACCTCTCAGAATTAAAAGAAATCTAAAAATGCAGAATCATATAAGAACAGACAATTAGAGAAATGAAAGAAAAATAAATCAAATGTTACTTTCGGAATAAAAATCTACTTGCTTTCCTAGCTTCTGCTGCTACCTTGAAGATTTTGAAGGACGAAACGACTGCAAAAAGAGGATACAATAACGCAGTAGTAGTAAACGGCAGCGGAAGTTTCAAGTTAAAGTAAGTATAGGAAGAGATATAAGAAACAACAAAACAAAAATGAAAGAAAAGCAGACAGTAAATATTTCTCTTCTTTAAATTAAAAAAAATACCTAAAATGTGGAAAAATATACAAGAGAATGAAAAGGTTGTGAGAAAATTGGAAGAAAATTATAAAACAAGTGAATACTCGGAAAATAATCAATAAGTGAAAAGAGGAAATCAAATTTAAAAAGATAAAAAGAAGTTTTAGAAATAAAGGCGTATTTTCAATATTTTTTTCAAAGTATTACGTTGTAGATGAAAATAAAGATAGTTGAAAAACTGTAACAGAAAATAATAAGAATCAAATAAATAGTTTTCCTCGTTCCGGTCGCTTCGTAGTGACCGAAGGATAAAACGTCGACAAAAAACATTTCTCTTAAAATAAAATAAAAAACTTGAAGTGTATAAAACTATAGAAGAGTCTTCTGCATGGGTTTACTGTATTTTTCTTTTGCCTTCTCGTCCTCTTTGCTGAGCCTCTTCTCCTTCTTGCTGTCGGTGCTGGTTTTCTAGCTGCTGCTGATGCTTTTTGTTAGAGACAAGGACGAAACGTCAGCAAACAGACTACAACTCTAGCGGAAGCACGTATAAGAAGCAGAAAAGGGAAAAAATGAAAGAAAAGAAAAAAATAGAAGAAAAACCAAAAAAGCCAAATGTTTTAGAGTGAAAAAATGAATTAGAAAAGTGTACAGGAGGAATAAGAAAAGTATAAGAATAAAAACGAAGGAAAACTAGAAAAGTAGACAACAAATGTTTCATTAAAATTAAAAAGATTTTTTTTAAAGATGTACTTAAGACATAAAAAGCAGAAATAAGTAAAAAAATTAAAGTATTAAAATATGTAGACAGATAAGACATGTGTAAAGGTGCAAGTCCAATTGAGAGTAAATATTATAGCTCTCGAGATGTTATTAATAGAGGTATGTTCATTCACTATGAATACGTCTGAGAGTATTATCAACTGTATCTCGAGAGCTAATAGCCAATATGTACTCTCAAATGAACTAGCACTTTTATACATCTCTTATTTATCTACATATTTTAATATTTTAATTTTTAATCAGCTATCTGTAACCGTTTTCGTGGTACAGAAAATGAAAGAAAAACGATACATATTTCAAATTCAAATAACTTTTTTGCTTCTGAAGTTAACAAAAAATATTAAAGACATTTTTTATAGTTTGCACAACGTAGATCATGTTTTTCTAGTCAAGCAATTTGGAAACTAACCGAGCTATAGATCAAACATACATGCATACATTCTTTTAAACAGAAGTCTTGGTTGGCTTTCCCACTATTAAAAAGAGCGTCTTTATAGTTTTTTGGGTAGACTATTGAAACGAGCTTTAAATTATGCTTATTTAGTGTTTTTCTATTTTCATTATTAATTGAGATATCATCATAGATATAAAATACCATCCAATTTGGGTCATCCTGTACATGACAACAAAAAGTGAGAAACTTTTAATAAGAATCCGTAAGGATCAAATATTTCAGAAAAAAATATAGGGGTATCTAAATAAATGCAGAATTTTAAAAGTTAAGAGTAAAATTTGAAATAAATTTAAAATGCGTGAAAGGATTGTAAAAATCATCGTTGTAAACAAAACAAAATATTTATTTCAAATATTCCCAGCGCACCCAAATTAATTAAAATAATTATTAATGGGGTATATTTTAAACATAATAATTTGATTACCTCAAATCTTAAATCCCCTACTGGAGGTTCGGCGTACGGAACCCCATAAAACGCAGAAAACTCCTTGCCTTTATACGACAGGTCGTAGGCCCCGCTGATTTTCCCAAACCTCGTGGTAACAATGGGAACTTTCTTACCACTCGCGCAGAACACCCCCAATACAAACAGACAAATAATATTTCTCATCGTGAGTGTTTTGTGAGCGATCACTTTCGCGGTTCTAGCAAATAAAATATGCACGCCTTCCGTTTATAATAATCGGCGATTTTTTGCAGACTTATTTTCAAAGAGCGTAAAAAACATTGTTACTATCTGTAGAAATAAAAAAAAATGCCAAATCGTTATCAGTTTCACGGAAGAATGTATCTGTTACATGTATTGAGGTCACTGTCAAGATCATGGATCATTTGATGGTCCATTTAATTCGATGACTCTGACTAACGCAGTCAGATAATAAAATAATATCCAATTTTAACGAAATTTACGAATTTCCAATTTGAATTGCCGTTTGCAATTGGAAGAGCCCGGAAGTTGGAAATAATAAGTTTAAACTGTAACTGCTAAATATGAAATAGCAAATCAAATGGGAAACTTCTAATTCATGGGTTGTCTGAATCACTCTGCTTACATAAAATCAGTTTACTTTCATAAAAGAAATTACAGAAGAATATAAAAAAAAATTGAGGGGGCTTATAATTCGTCGCGTTTCAGATCAGGAAACAAATTCTCGTTTTCCTCTAGTTTTATCTTCTTCCATAGTTCGCGATGCCTGTCGACGTTATCTGCTTTTTCCATGAACATTTCGCTTGGGGATTTAATTTGGAGCTGCTCGAGAGGTTCCTTCAAGTTTTTGGAGACTGGAATCCACTCAACTCCGGATACAGTCGGTGTTCTGAAACGTTCAAAAGAAAGTCAATATTTTTATTAAAGAAGAAAGCATTGATGAGTATAAATTAAAAAAAATATATAGAAGGTTTGGGGGAAGTGCACATGTCAGCTAAGTTACTTTTTGTTAAATTTAGAAATTCCCTTTACAACTCCATTTAGTCCTGAGCTTCTTGGGTGGTAAGGTTTAGCTTATATTACTCCTACAGGTATTTTCTTCTTTTTCGATATTCACCTTACAAACTTGAGAAGCGCGAAAACAAAATATAAATCAAAGCAACACCTGCCCCACCTCCTCTATATAAAACTAGTTTTGCGTTTACCCCGTTTTCGCATACGAAATCCACATATCAAGCAAAATTTTCTGCATTCTTCCATCAATTTCCGTCAGTTTATTTTCAGGCTTGTTCGGATTTGAAAATATATACATCACATCATCACCATGACACACGCCTGCAAATCTACTTTAAGTTTCTTTTAAATCGACAGCAAAATTTCGATACCATCGTTTTGATCTTGACGTGCAAAGTGGACCGAAAAGCTCTCCAGCTTATCCCCCATGAAGGTAAAGTAGTAAAAGTAAACGGGCCACTTGGAGACGTGCGAATGAATTTTGACAGCCTCTTCAGCGGGAATCGAAAACAAGCGATCGCCCATCATCTGGAACAGAAGGAGTCAAACAATGTGTGGAATAGTGATTTTACCTATACATGAATGAGCTTTTTGTAAGTCTTCCTGGAAATTGGCTCTTTTTTTATGTACTCTTGCCTTATCTGCAGAGACGCGTGAACCTGTTTTTGCTCGGGTAGGGTGTAGTTATAGTCCAGAAGGTGAGGGGCCAATTCGGTCCACCTCTTGTTTAAGTTATCCAGGTAATGGTCCTTCACGACAAAATCTGAAAATGTTACTCGTTTTCCTCAAAAATTAATTTCTTCGATATTTCTTATTACCTGCTGCTGGGTATAATCCTTCCTCGGAGGTTAACGAAGTTATCCACGGCACGTCATATATTTTCCCTTTCGTCAGTAAAATATACGGGTGTTCCGCCAAAAATGGATTATTGCCCGTTTTCTCAACGACTATTCCAAGGGGCGAATAGGGATTGAACAACCACGGACGAAGAAGCCTGGTTACTTCAACAATTTGGCGCGCAGGTCTCTCCTTCAAGCATTTAACTAATTTCTTGGTGCTTTCTTGGTTGCACCCGAGTTGAGAGCCTATGAAGCGAGCTTTTTGCAAGGGGTTTTCCTGCAACGACCACGGTACCAATGCGGAACCGCTGACCGATATGCCTCTAGTGAAAAGTCCTATGGAAAAGTCCTATTCGTTTTGGGTTTCAATTACCAAAGTGCGGAAGGTAAACCTACCTTGAGATAAGGGTGATAAATAATGGTAATGCACACTGGCACCGCCGGCTGATAAACCCGTTAAAGTAATGCTGTTGGGGTTTCCCCCGAAGTACTTTATATTATCTTTAACCCATTTCAGGGCGGCGCTTTGGTCTTTCATGCCGAGGTTGCCGGGTAAGACATCGTCTTCTGTACTTAAGAAGCCTGAAATTTACAACTTTTTTTTACAATACGCCACAAGGTAATAATTAATCATACCGAGTATTCCCAAACGATAGTTAAATGTGACCAGTATCACATCCCTGTCCATGAGGAATTTCGGCCCGGTATATCCAGCGCCTGAACCAAACATGAACGCGCCCCCATGGATGTGTATAATTACGTCGAGGGAGTCTCCTTGCGCCGGACTTTTTCTAGGGATGAATACGTTAAGGTATAAGCAATCCTCTTCACCTAATTAATTGAAAATGTTTGAGTGTGGTTCTTAGGGGAGGAGGAAGTGTTACCCAAAAATTCGCCTCCTTCTGGTTCGGGCGCGTGGTCTATTTGGATGCAGCTGACGGTTAAGTTAGCCCTCCAAATTCCTGTCCAAGACTTTAAGGGTTGTGGTTCCTAAGAACAAGCTATTTAGAGGCTGAAATAATTTCATTAATGTATCACAAATAAAGCAATAATTTTTTCTTTAAAATATCGGAAAAAAATTGTTCCTGCAAAAAGATTTCCTTGGAGCTACTTCTGCCGCTGATGTTGCTTTTTGCCGTTGTCGTCTGCTGTTTTTGCTGCTGCTGATCAGTGAAATCAGTTTCTATAATTCTAAAGGCAAAAGAAGATGAACGACGATGGTGGAAGTAGTCAAGTTTATATACCAACAGCTGTGACAATGGAGGACCAGAATATCCAATAGATTGAAAGACAAAGAAAAATGAAAGGGTTTAATTAAGAGAAAATTTATGAAGGAGCAAAATAAAAGCCAGTGTAAAAAGCGAGAGAAAGAACAACCTTTACAACTCAGGAAAAATTACTGAGTATTTTAAGTAGGGATGGGATTTCAAGGAAGGATTTTAAAATTGAAAATGCAGCGAGTAGTTGAAGGTCAAAACGGTGGAACAATCGTACAACAAAGCCAAATGAAGTAGTCACATATCAAGATCAAGAAAATAAAAACAAAATAGTATAAGATCTTTGATTTGAGAGAGGTGAGTAAAATTGGGAAGAGCTAGAAACGTAATAGGCAGTGGATAGTTTAAGATCAAAGTGGTGGAGCTAACTAAAACCAGAAATAGATGAGATGGCTAGGATTTAAATGAATCCGAATGATGAAAAGTGGGAAGAAAAAGGGAAAAAGAAAAAGGGGAGCTACCAAGGCAAAATGAAAAAAGAAAAAGAAAAGGAATAGAGATCGATGAAGCAACAAAGATAAATGAGGCGGCATACCCCCAACGGATGATAATAAAACGGTCCAAAAATCTGCTAATTGAAAGGTGTGGGGAAAAAAGTAAAAGCCAAGGAAGAAAAGGGAAATGAAGGAATCTAATGAAATGAATTCGTGGAAGGTCTAGTTCTAAAAATAGAAAAAATGAAATTTAAAAAGTTACAAACGTAGAGACAGTAGGAGAGGAAAAAAAAACAGAAGCAGAAGGAATTAAATAGGATGAAGCCAAGTAAGACTAAACGAGAAATGATTTAGAAAATGGCGATGAAGATGGAACGATAGAACGACAAAAATAAATTATATGGTTGATCATGGAACAATGGAAGAAAATAAATTGCTCTAAATTGGAAAGTCTAGTAATCGAGTGGCATGGGGAAAAGCAAAACGAAGAAGACTAAGAATGTGGAAGGAAGTGGCAAAGCCTGATGAATTTAATGATTAAAATGACATAGATTCTTAAGAGGCTTCTTCCGCTTTCTTGCACTTCAACCCTCAATTTTAAATTAACCCCCTAGAGATTAAGTTTAAATTAAATTCTAAAACTGAAACAAACTTGGACGAGTTACCTAAAACCAACCTTTTTTTTAACCGGCACATAAAGGAACAATAAAAATCGTTTTGATTGTCATAAATATAATAAAACTTAACTTGAAATTGCTTGCAGCTGCGTCTGATTTGTTGTTATTTATTGTTACCTTGAATCTTAATTGTCCTATGGGTGCCTGCGCGTATGGAATACCATAAAACGCAGAATATTGCCTCCTCTGGTAAGACAGGTCGTAAATTCCGCTGACTTTTCCGAATTCCGTGGAAACGATCGGTACATCTTTTCCGTACACTCCAAAAATGTAGGCGCAGAGAAATAAGATCAAACTCGATGACATAATTGTTTTAGAAGAACTGCAACTATACGCGAGCTTGTTACTGTGTAAAATTTCGTTATCGTGTACTCCTCTAATAATTTTTGTTGCAGGCGAAGAACTGATAAAAAAAGGAAAGCAAAGTCCAATGCGAAAGGACAAATCAAAAGCAACAATTTAATTTTTAGAATTTGTTGGGAGACGAAGGTCCTTGAATGAAACTTGAAGAAGTAATTAAGTAAGAACTGAAGGACTACACTTTATTAGAGAAAAAAAAAATCAGCTCTTCACGTTTCAGAAATTTTATTTTGGCCTTTGTTGTTGAACTAAATTAGTGGCAAACAAATTCTCCTAGATTTAACTCTTTTTAAACCATTAAAAAATACCTTACACAGCTCTAGTAGTTAACAAAAGCAAAAAAAATCTTGTTTGTGACTTAATATATCCGAGGTTATCGGTGACGATGACCCGTCTGTACATGAATATAATAGCATAACGAATAATATTATGTAAAAGTAAATAACAAAACGTCTTTTTCCCAGTTTATGAGGCGTTCAAAATAAAACTGTGCGTGTGAATGTGGTCACGTTTACGCTTTCTTTTGGGGGCGACTACTTAAATATCTGGAGTATAACGTCCCAGAAATCTACTTCTTGGAGTAAACTGAAGAATAATAAGAAGGCTATCAAAAAATTTTAAAAAATGTTGTAGAATTCTTTTTCGTTTTTAAATGACAAGTACAAACTGCAAATTATTTTTAATATTTTTGATCTTTTAAATGAAACCACAAATTTCTAAAATAATAGAAGATAATTTAAAATTTAAATCACATGTATAGTCATGTTTATAACGAACTTCAAGGGACGATCAAAACAAGTTCGTTATAACTGATGGGCCATTATAGTCACTATGTTTTAGTTCGTACTTTCAAACTGGTTCGTTATAACCGGATTCGTAATAAGCGAACATTACTGTATTATCAAAGTTCTTTTTATTAGAACTGCAATGACATGACCTTACAAGTAAGTAATGCATTTGCAATGATGTTTCGTGCAGTTAATTGCGTAATTACGAGTAGTTATTGTTTCCAACTGCCCGACTTTCCGACTTTGCATTTGGTTTATTAAAAAGATCGTGTACCATAATTATTTCCTTCATTTTACAGACACTTAAGACAGATAGTATTATCTTAAATGTAAACATAAATTTACATGTACAAAATAAAAAATCAAATAATTCAATTAATGAACATGAACAATACTATTTTTATTCACTTAGCAAAAAGATTATAGAAAAAATATAAAAATTATGCATAAACAATTTATGAAAATAATAAATAATTAAAAGAATACATACAAATTACATATTACATTTTTAAATACAATTTCTTATTGTTTCTTTCCCTTTCTTTATTATTATTATTATTTTGCTTTTGTGAAGAAGCTTAATTCCAATTATACAAAAAAATATATGTATAATGTGGCATTTTATGTAGGTATGTATAAATCACCAGCAAATAAATTTCTGTAAACGTAAAAATCGTTTTTTTTTTTAATAGGAAAATAAGACTTGCGGATTACAATGAGCCAATTCCTTTAGTTGTTTTCAATTAGATGGTTATGTGCAAGTCATATTTCTACGTTTAGGTTCTAAGAAAAATTGCTGCTCAGTTTTTTTTTTTAATTCTGTAATTATCTTTCATACAGCTGAAGACTTTCAAAGACGAATCCGCTCCCTTTTTATTCAATAAGTCGTTTAGATTGCACATTCCGACATTTCATACACTTTTACGAGCGATTTAATGTTTGAGTTATCTATTTATTAATTGAACAAAAATGTTAGCGCGCAATTAATTAAACCAACCAATTTCGAACGAACATAAATGGTGAGAAACTGCAACTTTGTAGTCCTTGGAAGAAAGGCTAGCCTGTTACTATCAATATCGATTATCACGCATATTAATATTATCGGATAGGTCAATCGGTACCTGGCTCTTGAGAGTCGCAAAAAATAGACGAATACCGAACGAACAAAATATTTTGTTATAGGGTGATATGTATAAGTAGCTTAAAGTACTCTCAGAGTATTCTCATCTTATTTTAACTTCATGTAACAATAAGGCATAGAGATATACTGAGAGTGCTCTAGAGCAGCCAATCGAAAACGCTGTTAGAAACAATTACCTTAATTTTCTTTGGTTTAATATCGAAGCAATTTAGAATTATTTTTTTTTATCTACTGTACTGGCCCCAAGCGTCTTACATTTATTTATTTTATATTATACTGTACAAATACAAAGATGTTATGTAGTAGATACGTATTTCAACAACTAAGCTGTCATCCTCAGAGACTCCACTTCATGGAATGTTTGAGTGACAAAGCCGGCGGACATTCTCTTCACAAAATCTCAAGTGGAAGGGGAGGTTTGGTGAGGAATAAAAAGAAAATTTGTCAATAAAAAAATAATGCTAGTGTTGCTTTTGTCTCGTTCCTGTATCATCTATACCATCGCGTAATGTCACGTGTTTTCATCTCGAATTATTCCTCTTGTTTTCTATTGTAACACTGCCTTATTCCCTTCATTGCTTTTTTCTCCTTTCCATTCCTCAAACTTTATCAACTGTTTACATATTTTCTCCTTCGTATTCCTCAGATCCTTCGCCGTCTTTCACTCGTTGCCCTTTTTTCTTTTTCATTCAGCAGTCTTTACCTACTGCATATATAAAACGACTTCGGTTACGCAGGCTCACTTCCGCAAAAAACACACGTAAGAGAGCGGACGTCAAAAATTACGGAACACTTTATATTTAATTAAAATCTATAAAAAAAAAAACAAATGAATGTCATGATTAAAACGTAAAACAAAAATATTTAATAGAGTTTTAGGCTGCGTTGTACAAAAGATTTATAAACCGGGATTAAACTTAAGCCTAAGTTAGAACGTGAGATACAAAATACTGTACGTCATAATGTTTGTCACACTCTAACTTAGGATTAAAGTCAATCCTGGCTTAAATCTTTCATACAACGCAGCCTTATTATATCTAATATCCAACTACTGGGTGATTGTTTAAAATTTGCAATGGACAGAGTTTGACAGTAAAGGAGATTTCCAAGAATGATTAAAAAATATTCTCAAAATTCTATGGAATAGTTTAGACTTAATTAAAAACTTATCCCCTCCCCCCTTCTCTAAAAAAAAAAAACAAACAACAAAAACAAACAAGTGAATACGAACGTACAGAAAAGAAAACAAAAGACGATCGAACGATTTGGAGAAATGAAAAAAAGGCGAATCCAAACAACAACACGTCGGAAACAAAGTTCGAAAAACAATTGAAAAAAAAAAAATAAATGTCGAACGGAAGACGATTTGAAGAAAATGGAAAAGGACTCTACGAAAATGGAAAAAGAAAAGAAAGGACAGAAGTTGACTTGAAAAAACAAATAAAAACAAACAGACACAACAAAGGGAAAAACAAGAGGACGAACAGCAAAACAAACAAGAAAAAAAAAAGACGATTGAAAACGAACGTGTAGAGAAAAAAGCAAAAGACGATTGGACGATTTGGAGAAACGGAGAAAGGCGATCGGAACGAACACAGACGAATCTGAACAACAAAACGAAAAAACGTCGGCGAGAATTTCAAAAAATTAACAGAAGACGATCGCAAGTTGATTTGAAAAACAAACACAAACAACAAAAAACGATCGGAAGAAAATGGAAAAGAAAGAAAAAGCAAAAGACAGTCCTACGAGGATTTGAAGCAACGAAAATGGCGAATATAAACAACGCGAAACAAAAGACGATCGCATAAAACAAAATACGAAAATGAAATTAAAAAAAAAGACAAAAGGCGATCGGAAGATCAGTTGAAGAAGCGAACAAAGGCGAATGTGAACAACAAAACGAAAAGACAACGACAAAGCTACGAACTACGCAAAAAAAATCAACCAAACAGAAGAGGATGGTAAGGTGATTTGGAAAAACAAATAAAAACCAAAACAAACAACAAGAAACGATCGGAAAAGTAAAACAAAACAAAAGACGGTCGTAAGGCGATTCGAAACAACAAAAATATCGAATACAAACAGCGTGAAACAAACGACGATCGGAAGAAATAAAATACGAGAATGAAATAGAAGAATTCTGTCTCAAATCTTTCGCTGTCTTCTTCTTCCATTCGTTGCTGTTTGTTCCTTTCTTTATCAAATATTTTCTTCTTCCTCCTTTCTTCTTGTTGCATTCATTGATGTTTTGTACTTTTCATTTAGCGATAGCGATATTCATTCCAACTTTCAGCTTCAATCTGTGTGTTTGACTCATCTTTATGAATTGCTTAAATATTTTCCTCTTTGTTTTCAGGCATAGCTTTTTGGATGGACGCTTTTTTAGTCTTTAAAATATCAACACCATCAGATACCCATAATAGTCAGGATCGATATCTTTCATCATTTAAGCACGTGCCTTCCTAAGAGACGGAATAGTGCCCAGCTCAAATAATTCTCGGACACCTGGCATTTCTTTTGCTGCTTCAAAATATTTCCTGAGAATGGATGGTAAGGTGATTTGGAAAAACAAATAAAAACCAAAACAAACAACAAGAAACGATCGGAAAAGTAAAACAAAACAAAAGACGGTCGTAAGGCGATTCGAAACAACAAAAATATCCAATACAAACAGCGTGAAACAAACGACGATCGGAAGAAATAAAATACGAGAATGAAATAGAAGAATTCTATCTCAAATCTTTCGCTGTCTTCTTCTTCCATTCGTTGCTGTTTGTTCCTTTCTTTATCAAATATTTTCTTCTTCCTCCTTTCTTCTTGTTGCATTCATTGATGTTTTGTACTTTCCATTTAGCGATAGCGATATTCATTCCAACTTTCAGCTTCAATCTGTGTGTTTGACTCATCTTTATGAATTGCTTAAATATTTTCCTCTTTGTTTTCAGGCATAGCTTTTTGGATGGACGCTTTTTTAGTCTTTAAAATATCAACACCATCAGATACCCATAATAGTCAGGATCGATATCTTTCATCATTTAAGCACGTGCCTTCCTAAGAGACGGAATAGTGCCCAGCTCAAATAATTCTCGGACACCTGGCATTTCTTTTGCTGCTTCAAAATATTTCCTGAGAAACTTTTTTTACTTCACGATCCAATTCTCTTCAGGCTTCAAGATACCAACACCATCAGGCACCCATAACAGATCAATATCTTTCATCATTTGACCATATGTCTTCCTAGGAGGCGGAATAATGTCCTGCTCAAATAATTCTCGAACACCTGGCATTTCTTTTACTGCTTCAGAATTGTAAGCAGCCGAAAATATTCATCCTAAATCCAATCAAATTAAATTACTTACTGCTCGAATTGAACAAAGGAATTTTCAACTTAATCTTAACGTAAACAACTTCCCAGCGAGTTAGTCTAAACATCCTCTTAAGAGCCATTTAGATATCGCTAAAATAAATAAATCTTTGGTCAGCAAATCTCACGCTTCAAAACGGAGTTGACGCCCATGCAGAAAAAAATAAGGACGGTCGAAATTGGACCAATTTGCACCTTGATGTAGGCAACTAAAGACATCTCTCGGGAGGTTAATTAAAAATTTCATATTTTTCTACTGTGTCCATTCTCGTTTCAAAATTTAAATCGTGCCCTTTGTTTTTTATTATTCTTTTAAACTTGCTCCGCGACTATATTTTTAAAATTACCTGGTGAAGGTGAAAGTTGTGAAGAAGACCCTCCTTTTAAGCAGACAAAACCCCAAGAAGGCTGAAGCGAGGTCCTCTGCTGCTGAGTCCTCCCATCAAACTACCCTGACCGGTAGGTGATTGAATTATTTTTATAGTTGTAAAGTTTTTTTCTTAGTCAAATATTGTCCCTTTTTCAATCTTTTATTTTGGGTATAGTTTTGCATCCTGAATTTACTTTAAACAGCTCCTGAGTCCAAGTACCCACACGCCTCCAGGGAAATTAAATTTTTAAATAAATAAATGAGGCTTAGCTTTAGGACCCGGTGTCCCTTAAAACTCCGGCGGTGGCAGCGTAAATAAGTAGAATTTGATAGTTTATCAAATTTTAATAACATCTAAAAACCCTCACTTATTTAAAGTAAGGCCGACTCTACACAGTAAGAAGGGTTCATTAACAGACCCTTCCTACAAAATGGTACGAGTGGTGGGATAATTCGATTTCAATTCTTACAGAATGTTTCCTAACACTTTTTTTCCTTCACGATCCAATTCTCTTAGGTAATTTAAAATGCCTTTGTGCTGCTCAAGACCTCTTCTCTTGTACTTCCCACGTGTACACAAACTTTTATATTCCGACGTTGAATTCTGTACTCCTTTTTATCTGTCAATCAGATATTAAAATTACATATGGTTCCTCTCAAAATTCTTCCTTTAGGAATTTTGCTTTTCTAGTACAATTTTAACGGTTTTAAAAAAATGACCGAGTTCATAGATTGGACATATCACTAAAAGGAATAGAAAACGTAAATATTTTTAAAGCAAGCCTCAAAAAACATATATTATTCTGAACAGGAATACCTGAGAGGATAAATTTGGGAGCCTCATGTAACATACCAATTTTGTCAATGCGTTACTGTAAATGTGATGTATTGTTGACCTATCCTATACTGTTATAGTCTTTAGACCATAAATATTATATTATCATTTCTTGTGCGATTAATAATATTTTGCTTAATCCGTCCTCACTTACCTTACACTGAGAGGTGCTAAAGAAGAACTTCGTTCATATCTTTCGGTTGCTTCCCACCTTTCTCCCTGTCTCCAGCTTTTATATATTTTTTGAAGTGTTCTTCCTATTTCACCGTTTCATGTTTTTTTCGGTCTTCCTTCTATAGGTTTTTTTTATCAACATTTGGTTTTCCTTTCTTCGTTCATCATCATCCACACCATGTGACCAAACCATTCTAATTGCCTTGTCTAATTTTACCTTCCCATTTCTTTAACTTTTAATGGCCTCTTGGTCTTTTCGTAAGTTAATTCAGCTTTCACATTTCGCTTCTAATTCTTGGTTGTCTTGCAGGCGTATCAGCTATTAAGATTTGGGTATAGCATTCCTTTATTCTTCTCCTTGTTTGTGTTTGAATAGCTAACACATTACATTCCGGGTCTTTTCAATATTTCACTTTCTTCGTTTTACCTTTTTACAATCAATAATTTGATATTTCCTTTATTATCATTTACACATATAATGTAAATCCAAAAACCTTTCATTGTAATCTCTTAGACTTTTTAACTTTTGTCTTCTGTTCTTTATACCTATCTTTTGTATTGCTAGTTATTATATTACTTTCAAATTTTTTTCGTTTGCAAATTGCATTCTGGTAAAAAGAAATTTTAGTAACAGTGCAATTATTAAAAAGAATCTTAAGAATTAGGTAAGCCAGTTATTTCCAAATAAGGGCGCTCGTTGTCTCCAACAAATACCGCTCATTACAGAAACAGCGTTTCAAGATAAATACATGTTGTTACATGGGGAAGTCAACAATCACGATGAGTTTTATTGTTAGTGCAGTGATTACACATTTTCAGTAGGAATTATTGTTTACGAGAACCGCAGAGGAAGGCGCATGCTCTCTTTTTAAATTTAATAAGGGCAACACACGTCTTTTCCCACAATTGATTCAGTTTTATACTTACACTCTTCACTCAATATGGATGGTATGTAATTTTTACTAACAAGTTGCTTAACCCTTTGGGATTTTTTTAAGTTGCTTAATTTTTCTAGATATAGAACTTCCTGACCAAGGCGATCATGTTATTAGGATGCCGGATTTAAATTATAAACCAAATCCCAGAGGTATTGGATATGAATGCTTTTTGATGATGAAGAAAAACAAAAGTAGAATTGCGCAGGTATTTAATTAATTAATTATAAAAGTAGTACTTGTAAATTCAGTTTAAATATCAACGTTTCGCTCTGTCTTGGCAGTTTCTTCAGAATATTTTTTATTCATTTTAATTATTTTTTTGTTATTGAACCTAAAGATTTATTGTACACACTGTACAATGTAATTTTTAATGATTATTACAATTTCGTTTTATTTCTATTTGTTGGTAACTTGGTAGATTTCATTGTTTTTGTTAATCGAAGAAATTATAATTCAAAAATTTTATAAGTATACTTACTTAAATTTTTCTTGCCATTTTTTATTATTTCCTGCTCGATTTGTTTTAAATCTCTAAATTGAATTACCTAGAATTAAAAAAACTTTTTGTTCGTGAATCTTACTCTTGTTTGTAATTTTGAATTACTTATTGAATTCTTTTTTTAATCAATTTTAATTTTCAAGCAAAATCAAGCGTGCCTAAAAATAAAATAATTCAAACGAATTTATCAAGAAAAGAAATTTCAAAAATAGAAAAAAAAACAGAATAAATAAAACCTATTTACATCCCAGATGTTTACAGAGATACATTGTTTTTCGGCGTGACTAAGCAATTTATTTATTTATTTCATTCCGCTTGTGATAGACGTAGTATATAGGACTGTCTAAATAAATATGTAATTTTCCTCCTTGTAATATTTACAAGTCATTTAACTAGTCATCTAACTTGATAAGACTTCTGGGATCAACACGCACCAATGGACAGATTTTAATTGCAACAGGAAATGGGGGAGGAAGTTATACTAGTGCCGGCATTTTGGCGAAGTAAATTAGAAAAGGAAAAACCAACACAATATTGTAATATTTTGAAAATAAATTAATAATTTTTTTTGTCACATACGAGGGGAAGACAAAAAGTCAGCGGTTTCCTCTGTCTGTAAGGTGGTAACACTTTTTTTTTAATATAGATTGATGCTTCGTCTGGTAAACGCGAAACTTTCGGTGCAGTTTTACAACGATGCATCCGCACCGCCTTAGAAATGAAAGCCCGAGGGATACAACCCAACGACGTCGTTTGCTTGTGCACCTACAACCACATGAACAGCTGCGTTCCGTACATTGCGTCCTTCCTCGTAGGTTCCGTAGTGGCTGCCTTGGATCCCACACTGTCGTTTAATGATAAGGCCTTTTTGCTAAAACAAGTCAAGCCCAGGATGGTCTTCGTTTTGCCAGAATGCGTCAGAGATATTAGCGATGCGTTAAAGGAGACGTCGGTGGACGCCGAAATTGTGGTTTTCGGCGAGACGACCGAGCATGTGCCTTTCGATGATTTTCTTCGGTCTTCCGATGGGGAAGAGAATTTTCTGCCGTTTCCGATCGGGGATGTTTTTGAAACCGGGGCGATTTTTTTCAGCAGTGGCACCACAGGGTTGCCAAAAGGAATTTGTTTAAATCATTATGCCCTATTAAGTCAAGCGGCAAATTTTACGTAAGTAAATTACGACTAATCGCATTGAAAAGAATGAGCCAAAATAGGAAAAGTTATGCAGTTGCAACTAAAAAACCAACTAATCAACCAATAATTTCGTTAGCTTATTAGGTTTCGACTCTGAGGTGGCGTTAGCTTTCTCCTCGTTGTACTGGATCTCATCCGTACTCTTCCTTTTCCAAAGCATCCTGTCAGGCACAGCCAGGATCGTCGCTCCCAAATTTGATGCTCTTAAGACTTGGCACTACATCGACAAATACGGGGTACAACCGCCTCCAGAAAATAGAAAACGCCGTTGCTTCTAACAAACCCAATTTTCAGGCAACCATCATGTTCTTAGCCCCAAGCCAGGCTATTGCGATGATGAAACTTGGCCGTCCCGAAAACATCAACACCACCAGCCTCTTGGACGTCGCCGTGGGTGGTGGCCCTACCTCCCAAGAAAATTTGCTTGCGTTCAGGGACTTGCTTCCTGGAACGAACGTGTTCCAGGGATACGGACAAACTGAAGTAGCCGGCGTCATCACAGTGTTTAAACCTAGCTTGAGGAAAGACGTGATACTCTTGCATAACAAACCGGGGTCTTGTGGAAGACCAATTGTGGGAGTGTGGTATAAGGTAAACAACTCTCTTATTCATATATTGGTCATCAACGTTCTTTTATTGGAGGTCGTCGATTTGGAAACTGAAGAAAACTTAGGTCCAAACCAACAAGGTGAAATAAGAGTCAAATGCAAATTCCAAATGAATGGTTATTACAAGCAGGATTCATCAGACGCCTGGGATTCCGATGGTTGGTTAAGAACTGGCGACGTTGGTTACTACGACGAAGACCATTGTTTCTATATAGTCGACAGAATAAAGGAGATGTTGAAGTTTCAGTCTTGGCACGTCCCTCCGGCCCTAATCGAAGGTATCCTGTTGGAACATACCGCGGTTCGGACGGCGGTTGTCATAGGAATACCACACGACGAAGATGGGGATCATCCTTTGGGATTGGTCGTTTTATCGGGTGCTGCTGAAGGCGTAACACCTGAAGAACTCGAGAAGTTCGTGGCTGAAAGGGTGGATGATAGGAAGAGGCTTCGAGCTGGTGTTAGATTTATTGCGGCTGAAGACATTCCGTATACACCAACGGGGAAGATTAAGAGGAGGGTCTTACGTGACAAAATTATTGCAAACATGCTTTGAATTAGTATTAGGCCAGGTTTTATGTAAAAATCAATAAAGTTGCTACTTGTTTTAATTCATCATACAGCCAAAGTCTTTAAAAGAACAATCAAATCCTGCGACATTAAAGTTTCTTGCTTTGATTACCTTTGTGTTTCGGTTTTCCTCATTTTACCTGCATGTCCATCTTTCTTTATTCTGTGGTAATTTAGGCACGCCTTGAGGAGTTGCAGAGATATTTTGATGAATTAAGAATTTGGGCGTCGCTAAATATTTCAGTTGGATTTGATCCAGAAATACTGATGATTCCTTGCGAGGAATTCTGAGGAGGTTTGTTTACATCTTTCTTCATTCCAATGATTCAATAAAGACATTCAAATTCCATATCACTTTATATATTTAGTTCCAGTCTTCTAATCAAATCCAACATCGATGAGTTTGGTGCATCCTCTCCTGGTATTAAGGACCTCGTAAATTTATTTGATTTATGGCGAGTGTTAGAGAGAGGCCTTTCTTTACTTTTGTTTCTTTTTTTAATTTTGATTATCGTCGGCCTAATGTCAGTTGGTTTATCGTCGAGGCGCAGATTTGTCAGTTTCGGTTTCTTGTATTGTATTTCCTTATCCACGACGCTTTTGTGCCGTTTTATTACAACTCGATCGTAATTTGAATAGTCCTTTAAAGTCCTCCGTGTATTTCTCTTTACTGTGGATGTAACCGATGGAATTTGGGCGAAGAAAATTTGGTGAGTCAGTTCATGGCTGGGGGGGAGAGAGTTCCTACTTGGGATGTAGATGTTTCCGGCTTCTTTAGGCAAATTGGGGATTGTTTCGTGGTTGTATGGGCCTTCGTTGGTTTGACACGTTCCATCAGTAGTTATTTTCTTTTTTGGATCGGCACTCTGGTTCTTGCTTTTGCGTCTCTTCTTCTCCTCACGCGATTCTGGTAATGACAAGCCGGTTTCTGGTGCGGATTTCAAAGTCGCCTTCGTTTTTTTCTTTTTTGGATCAGGACTTTGGTTTTTGCTTCTGCGTTTTTCTCTTCTGCCTTTCTTTTTTTTCTCGCACGATTCTGGCAATGGTAAACCGTTGTTGACTCTTTTTAAGAAGACGAGTATTTTCAGGTCTAGAAGACTGTAACCAAACGAAGTTTTTGATTTGTTTTTTGAATCCACCTTGAATTTTTCTTGAGGGTTTTGAGCGAAATGGTGACACTGACATAATTTTGACGTTACTGGTATTTGTGTTTGAAGTTAAATTTGTTCAAAGTGGGGCCTCAAGCATGATTTTGTTTACTCTACTCATAACTCGTTCCCCTTTTTTTTTAAATGAATTTAATATATTTTGGTAAAAAATGTATGTAGAGCTGTTCCTTAGTAAATGATGTAACATTGCGCTCGTGCTTGCTTGTCATTATTCGCGAGGCCTGTCACTAATTGCATAAATTACTTCGACTGTCTGTTGACAGAGCGCAGATATGATAATTTGGAAATTAAAAAAAACACACGTCCATGAGATGTCGTTGCGTTTCACTGGCGAATAAATAAAGTTGTTACTTGGCTTCCTGAGTTGAATTCGTAAATAAATTTGCTGCGATTGCAAGCTGACAGGTGAAGAGGATGTTTGAAGTAAGTCACTTTCGTATAACTATATGGAATTTACTGCATTTAATTTTATTAGCTGATCAGAACACACAGAAGATAACAAGAAGTTGCAAAAAGCCCCAATTTTATTTTCAACTGGAAACAACACTTTCATTTATGTACAACTCAAATACAATAATTGCTTCTGAATAATAAATTTACAGTAATATAATTGGTCTTGCCCCACGCAAACAGACGATAGTAATTGCAATTAAAGCTTCAATGTAAGTGAACTGAGTGATGGCAAAATAATATATTTACTTATTTCAGGTTTTGCCTCAAAGCACTCTCGGCAGGTTGAAATCTGTAATTACCGCAATAATTCCGTAAAAGTGTGCAGGCGTAATTAAGCATTTTTGCAGATTGTCTTGTTTTAATTGAAAAAACCTTCGAGCAAACTCTCTCATCATAGGAAGGACAAGCGGCTGGTTATTAAAATCAGTGCAGATTTAATTATTTCCAGGGAACGTCGAAAGGACTTGAGATTTGCATTTGAGATTGTGGCGGAAGTGTGTGTGCCGTAAATTGTTTATTAAGAAAATCATTAACATTACGCTGGGAAGTTCAAAAATTATAAACCAAACCATGAAGAAGAAGAACATTATTTTTCAATGCAGGCTGTTTCATTGAAGATGTATCAAACTTGAGGGACACGTTTCTGATATTATTTCAAACAAAATTTTAATCGGAGCAAGTTGAAATTTGGAATCGATGTTTTTTGAAATACTGTAGCGCACGAAATCGTGAAACAAAACCGGTGATCTAAATTGCATTTATGAATGGCACACAGCTACAGCGCGGTAATAAATCCATAAACAGCGAAGAAATTTTGCCCTTGACCGAAAGCTCGGTGTATTGAACTTTGCCACACGTCGAATGCAGCAGCGATGTGAAATCGCGTGGATATTTAAACTTATTTAATTTAATAATGAATTACAAATGTGGGGCTATGCAAAAATATGCATTTAGTGAAGAGGATGTTTGAAGTAAGTATGCTGTCGCACATTCTAGAGGCCATTAACCAATAAACCGATTTCGTATGTGAATGAGTAACAATCCATTCATTCTCATTAAAGTCCATCCTAAAAATATGCGATTTTGCTTTCTCTTCGATTTTATAAAGAAACTTTCTTTCTTTTCCCGACATCTACCCGCATAGCAAGTTTGATGCATCTTCAACGAAACTCCATACTTGTGCACTTTTTTCAAGATGTTCTAACCCACTTGAGAAAAAATCTCTTGCAAGCTCTGCAAACAAATTATCGTTTGGATTCTGATCTCAAGAAAATCGCCTTCCTCGCAGGCTCTCTTTAAGTTGACGAAATAGTTGGCGGGGTCAGATCTGGACTATATGGAGAATGCTCCAGTTCAATAAGGCGAAAATTTATTTCCAAATTGACACAAGCTTTCATAGTAATGATTTAGAGCAACGGTTGAAGAAATTGATATCTACCGACAGAACCATCAATCTAAAATTGGGCAACCAAGGATGAACTTTTCAAGACGGGGGCTGGATTCCAGAAGTCTGGTGCTAACGGCAATACACATAAATGAATCCAGAAATTACAAAAGTTGGTCACTAATCAACGATAATTAGGCACAAGACTAAGATGGTTTCCCTCACCAACAATACCATGCAATGTTAACTTAAACTGGGCGAAGTTCTTAAAGAAATGATCCTTACTGACATCGCCCATTTTTGATCGGATAGTGTCGGCTTTGCCCTAATTAAACCGGACCAAATCCACAAATTAACTATTTCTGCGGACTTTGCCAAGCAGCGGCGTGCAATGTCGACATTTCTCGGATAATGCTGACTCTGTACACCCTGCGGACATACACACCATTTGTCTTATTTTATTTGTATACTAATTGTTTTGTATTTGCTTATGCATTATTTGTCTATATTGCATACTTATAGTATTCTATTTTATGCATATAACCGAAAACAAAAAATCCAGAATAAATAAAAGATAATCGCAGTTTGAACCGAAGAAATGCGTAACAAAAAAAAAACCGACGACAACATAATCGACAACTAAAACAAAAGAAAATCGAAGGTAAAAAGCAAATGTTGATGATCGGGTATTGTGTCAAAACGGAAATCAAGAAAGAAAATAAAAGAGAAACACTTTTGGAAACAAAAGATACCTAATCGAAAGTTAAGACTAAAAGATTATCGGAAACAAAAGATCAAGAATAAAACAAAAGGTAATCGAAAGCTTAAAGCAAAGGTTTAAGACAAGAGATGATCGAAAACAAAAAATCGAGAAGAAACAAACGATAATCGAAGCTTTAACCAAAGAAATGCGTAACAAAAACAAACTAGCGACAACTAGAGCAAAAGATAATCGAAAATAAAAAAAAATGTTGAGGGTCAGACATTGTAACACAACAGATCTCAAGGAAGAAAAACAAAAAGGAATCACTTTTCGAAACCAAAAAAGTAATCGAAAACAAAAGATCAAGAATAAACAAAAGATAATCGAAAGCTTAAACTGAAGGTTTAAGACAAGAAATAATCGAAAATAAAAAATCGAGAACAAACAAATGTGTAACAAAAAAAAATATGACGAATTAATTGACAACTAAAACAAAAGATAATCGAAAATTTTTTAAAAAATGTTGAGGGTTGTCAAAACAGAAATCAAGAAAGAAAAACAAAAGAGAATCACTTCTGGAAATTAAGACAGAAACAAAAGATATCTAATACGGAAGCTAAGACTAAAAAATAATTGAAACAAAAGCTCAAGAATAAACAAGAGATAATCGAAAGCTTACACCAAAGGTTTAAGACAAAAAATAATCGAATCATAGAAATGTGTAACAAAAAAAAAAAACTAACGACGGCATTGCGACAAAACGAAAATCAAAGAAGAAAAATAAAAAAGAATCACTTTTCGAAATTAAGAGAAAAACAAAAGGTACCTAATCGGAAACTAAGACCAAGAAAAAGACGAAAACAAAAGAACAAGAATAAATAAAAGATAATCGAAGCTTAAATTAAAAAAAAAAAAACTAACGACAAAATAATCGACAACTAAAACAAAAGATAATCGAAAATAAAAAAAATGCTGAGGGTCAGGCATTGTGACTAAATAGAAATCAAGGAAGAAAAGCAAAAAAGAATCAAAAGAATCACTTTCCGAAACTAAGAGAAAAACAAAAGATATCTAATCGGAAGCTAAAACTAAGAAATATTCGAAAACAAAAGAACAAGAACAAACAAAACATAAACCGAATGTTTAAGTCAAAAATAATCGAAAACAAAAAATAGAGAACAAAGAAAAAGTAATCGAAGTTTAAATGGGCAACAAAAAAAAACAGTTGAAAGTCGATTTTTTGTGTCAAAATAGTAAAGGAAGGAAGGCGAAAACAAAAGAGAATCATTTTGCAAAAATAAAAAAGAAAAATTAAGAACAAAAGAGGTTTAGATTCAAATCATTGTCTGAAAACAGAAAACGCAAAAGCGAAAGAGAATAAGTAAGTATACAAAACGAAGGGAAATGAAAATAAACTAACGACAAAATAATCGACGACTAAAACAAAAGATAATCGAAAATAAAAAAAATTGTTGCGGGTCGGACATTATGTCAAGACAAAAGAAACAAAAGAAAATCACTTTTGGAAACTAAGAGAAAAACAAAAGATATCTAATCGGCAGCTAAGACCAAAAAGAAATAATCGAAAACAAAAGATTTACCTTCAGAGTCTATTTTATTTACTATTAGTATTTCTTAACACCCTGTAGTTATTGATCTAATTAAAATATAAAAAAAAGAGATACAGTTAATTGGAATTTAGACGAGGCGCAGGCCGAGGAGTAGAGGACACAATTTTCATAATAAGACGGAAAAAGATAGAAACTTGCGCTTATGTTTTGTAGATTTTGAAAAGGTTTTGACAAAATAAATAAAAAGGAAGATAGCATACAAAGTGCGAGGAATAAAGGAAGTTATGCTAAGAGCTATACAGAAAATTGTATGCATATTAAGCCCTTGCAGTAGTAACGAATGAAGTAATGAGGAAGACGAAAAGATAAGTGATAGAATATGAGGAAATACATAGAAAACCGCTAGAAGGACACGAAAAATTCCATCGATAAAACAAAAACAATGATCGCAGCAAGAAATAGTACAAAGAAGAAGTACAAAGAGGAAATACGGAACAGGAACATGTGGAAAAATTTAAGTAGGTACTCGAGAGTGTTAGTAATATATGAAGGCTAGACGAAGAAATAAGAGAGAGTAAAACATCATCTCGAGGGGTCTAGTCCAATGCCATAAAAACACTTTGGAAAGGAATTCCGAAGTAAACAAGAATCGAAATTCTTAAAAGAATTCCATATTTGGTTCGGAATCATGGGCCAGAAAAGAAAAATTGAAATGATGGAGATGATATCTTAGAAGACGTCACCCGGATGGACAAGACTGGAACTAGATACGAAAGCAAGTGGCGAAGTAATTTAAACAAGTAAAGAGAATGAAGGAGGAGCCATTATTATTATAATACAGTTTAGAAGTATGATCCTTCCAGCGTATGAAAATCATTTGCTATAAGCACAAGAGGTAAAGGGGCCACCGAAAAGGCGAAGAAAGTTTGGAAATAAACTACTACAGTCATCCCCAAAGGAAGAGTTGGAAGGAATTTTGGAAGACTCCATTACCCTCACTCACGTCCTTAAGAGTTGAAGAAGCTAAAATATTTTTAAAAACATAATTCAATTTGAATTGATAATACGTGACCTTAACATGAATATTTTGTCGCATTAATTATGCGAAAGAGTTCCTAGAAAAAAAAAAACAATTCACCTCATTTTAGTAAACTTAATCTAGTTATGCAGGAACCCTTGAATTATGTTCCAGGAAGGAAGTAGTAGAAAAAAAAACTCCTTGGTTGCGGTTAAGAGAGTGTGCCTTAATTTGCATTAACCACCTCATTTATTAAAGGATACTCGGATTTTTTTTAAGGTTGCACGGCTTTCACGAATCAGTGTCACAAAAATCTTGGCCGGCAAGTATTCGCATCATCGGCGAACGACCTCGAGAGGCACCTGGACACTTGTAGCAGGTAGGTAGGCGGTAACAGATTGGCTATTGAAATTATTATGAGTATTAGTGTTTATTTATGTCGGCGATCAATAACACCTGTCAGGTTTTGTTATACTTTTTCTAGATATTCAGAGTGGCCGCGATTGCTTCGCCGCTGGTTAATTCTATTAAGCAAGATGTGTCTATCTGAGGTATTCGAACACACTCACACACACACACATACAAGTCTTTTGGCAATGCAAATTATGCGGCCTTCGAGAGAAGAAGATAACTTACGTATAAATAGAATGTCTTTTGAATACTGGATAGCGCCGTATTATATGTGCAGTAGCTTTCCAAAAACTGTTCCTATGTTAGCACTGCAACAGTTTAATAGGGTTGCTCTTACTTAATCCAATAATTTAAATAAATTTACTAAAAAAAACGCCTTTTGTAATCTTGTTTTATTAGACACGATATGGTCCATCAAAAGAAATCCGGGACATCTAATATATAAAACATACAAAACCCTAAGAATGCGAAGGTAGATAAGTTTCTCCCTCTCAAACAAAGAACTATTAAGTTTCCAGTATAACCGTGACATTTTCAACAAACTCACTGAAGAATAAAAGGATGAAATAATATTATCCAAAAAAAAAAAAGGTTAAAACAATGATTTGCTGTCAAATGCTCCTATTATTATTTGTTATTGTAAAGGGGCTCCACTGGGTTTAACAGTTCGTTGAATTTAAAGCAAAAACTCGATTTATGTTCTTTCCACGCTCTGAACATAACTTCAATCCTTCTTTTTCATCTACATCTATGTGGATACTTGCTTTTAACTTCGTAAGGAGCATTCCCTACGTAAATCAGAAACTTTATGAATCACTTTATCTCTGCAGCGCGTTTCATAATCAAACGACGGTGTTTTTGTGTGTGTGCACCACAAGTTTGTTCAATGATACAGCTTCTGCGTCAGCTCAAAAAACAGTGCTGCAATACTTCGTGTGTCTCTGACGTCTGTGAAGGAATGGGTTGTCCAGTTTCGATGGAAGGGAATTCCCGAGACCGCCTACAATTTATAACGGTGGCAGGCACAATCACTTTACTCTTCCGGAGTAGGTAGAAGGACAACGCGACCCACCGGAAATTATATGTGTATCATAGTCACAATTCCTATGTAATTAAGTATTTGTTAATGTCATGCTGTGATTTCAGGCGAAATCTTTTGGGGGTTTTCTTATTCCATTGCCTAATTAAGATAATTTCTTATACAATTCTTATAGTTTTACTTGTTTTCCTTTTTTCTCCTTATCATCTTGATTAAAATCAAATAAACAGGTCTTTATTACAAAAGTGTCATCGCTTTGCAATTTTCCATCTTTCTAATTAAACGAATAATTTTACGATATTGTTGTAGTGACCAGTGAACAATGTAGTGACTCCAGAAGAAATGATGAGTAAGGATTTCGGATTTCACGACTCACTATTAAAAACAAAAACATGAATTTCTTAATTAATTTTGAAATTATACATATTATGTGGAGCAATGCTCAGTTGCTTACAGTGTTAACCAGAAGATACTTCAGAGGATGTGAAACGTCGAGGAAAATAAAGTTTAAAGACCCGTTGGCTTCTAGAGGATTATCCTTATAAGCTGTGAAGTCTACCGAAACCACTCTTCTGGAAGCATAAGAAAGCTCCATAAACAATGACTGGATTTCTAATCGGCATTTAGACAGATCGACTTCCAAGGAAATTAATAGTAACTATTAAGTTTTCGAGAGATAAACGAATATTTTTTAGTAATCTTCTAGGTATGAGTGAGGTAAAGACAACTGTGTCGCCAACACAATCAAGGTAGATACCACCACATCCTCGAAGACTCTCCACCATCGTCATCAAGAAATAGAGATTTATCAGCAAGATTCATGATGACTTGATAATCTAAAGTACACATTACCAAGGGGATCCAAGGCGACCATTTATCAACGATAAATAAGAGACTACAAAGAAATTGACATCCTAAAGAGCAGCAAATTCTGGGTATCATGTTGTTTAGGCAAGTAAACGAGAAGCAAGAATGACAGTTAAATAAAGTAGAAGGAGACAGTCACTATTTCTATTACCCCATCGGAGTAAGGCAAATCGTCAGAAAAGGAAGCGCTCAATTCTTCGAACAGCAACCTTTGGTCTTCGAGTGGATGAACAAAAAGTAAGAAGGATAGGCTGATGAAGTAGGATAAGCAGTTTCAAAGATCCAGATTTCTTGGTAACCTAAAGTACACATTATCATTTGGTACCCAGAACTACTATTTATCAGCGACAAAGAATAAGCTATATAAGAAAATGACATCCCAAGCAGCTGCTATTTCTAGGTTTCTTGTTCAAGCGAGTAAACACGAGGCACGAAGGAGATAGTCACTATTTCTATTGCTCCATCGGAGTAAGGCAAATGGTCACAAAAGGAAAGGTTGTTGGAGAACTCTGGGGTAATGCTTTATCATTCAGAAACATAGCATCACAGTATCTTTCTAGAATTTAGAACGGAGAAAATACTACGCAATAGAACAGCGTTCAATTTTTCAAGCAGCTACTTTTGGCCATCATGAAGCAGGAGGAGCAGTTCCGAAGATCAAGTTCCTTTCCAAGCAAATGACGTGGTAATCTAGGGTACTTGGTAATCTAAACTACACATATTACCATTTGGTATCCAAGGCCAACTTTTATCAGCGACCAAGAATAAACTATAAAAGAAAATGGCATCCCAAACAGCTGCTACTTTTGGGTATTTGTTGTTCAAGCGAGTAAACACAAAGCCCGAATGGTAGAAGGAGGTAGTCACCATTTCGATTGCCTCATCTGAGTAGGGAAATCGTTTGAAAATGAAAGGCCATTGGAGAACTCTGGAGATCTCGCTCCCGAAGACTTATCCTCTCTTTATCATCATTCAGAAACATTGCAACACAGTATTTTCTAGAATAAAGGAAACGTTATGCAAGAGAAAAGCGCCCAACTCTTCAAACAAGAACTTATTAAGCAGAAGGAGCAGTTCCAAAAATTCATTCCAAGCTCATGACGTGATAATCTAGGTCAGAAAAGGAAAGGTCATTGGAGAACTCTGGAGATATCGCTCCCGAAGACTTATCCTCTCTTTGTAATCATTCAGAAACATTGCAACACAGTATTTTTCTAGAATAAAGGAAACGTTATGCGAGAGAAAAGCACCCAACTCTTCAAACAACAACTTTATGAAGCAGAAGGGGCACTTCCAAAGATCCATTCCAAGCTGATGACGTGATAATCTAGGTCAGTCTGCAACACAACTGATTATTGGAGCTGCCACCATGGAAGACACGATCTCAGCATTTTCCAAAAACAAACAAAATAAAAAACATGCCCAATTTACGTACAACAGAAATTTCTATTTGTCTTTTGGTGCGAGAGCATTATCAGCTGAAGCAGAAGAAATAATCTATTATAATTCAAAATAAACATTTACAATTGGCCTTCATCTAAAATAATTTTCCATAGAGTGCCAAAAGGTAGTATCTTCTAGATTAAAGAAACATGGAACTTTCCGGCAACAACAGCAATTTTTGGGTATCATCCAGTTCAAGCGAGTGAACGAGAAGTAAGGAGAAGAAGTCTTATGAACGAGGGGAGTCCCGAGAGTCCAGCTCTGTTACAAACTGATGATGTTTCACGTTTCTGACACAACATGCACAACCGCGGAGGGTATTTTCAAAAAGCAAAGAAGAAGATTAAAGAAAAATTTCAAACTTATCTACACCAGTTACTTGTGGAGGTCTTATGGCTCAAGTGAGCGAATGATTAACAAGCAGAAGGCGTGATCTTGAGAACCCAATTCCAGTCATCTAATGACATACAGGACTTACCAATCTCTAAACCATGGAAGCCGAAAAAAAACGACTTTCGAAAATTTGTTACAATTCAATACAAAGACGCTCAAGTATTTTGTTCACAATGAAGGCAGAAATTCTTGAAGGCAACAGTTCAAGACGTCATTGTCTTGAAGAAATGAGCAACAAGCTTTAATTTGGACTGAAGATATTAGCACACTTTAATGCCAATCGTTCCCTGATAAAATATAATTAATTATTTTTTTTTATGAGAATGCTTTGGGGTTCATATTACACGTTCACATTGATTTATTACGTGATTACTGGAGCTATGTCACCCATTTAATATTTAATTACACTCTGAATACCGTCTTTTTTAAATGACCTTGCAATTTCAAGGATTTATTAATTAATTTTTTAAGTCAAACAACAATGAAAAATTCGTTTAAAATTCATTGCCATTATTAGGTATGTACTTTCAAATTTTTCATTAAAACAAACTCTACGACACAGTTACCATAAATTATTAAATTTATTGAATGTGATTAAACAAAGTCGTCCAATGAGAGTACAGAAAAAATACCATTTCTAAACTGAGTATCGAAAAGTTGACTTTTCGAGACGGTAACATAAAAAGCTTCGTAAACAAGAATCTGGAAAGTTTGTTTTAGTTTTCCTGAACATACTTAATGCCTTAGTATACAGTACTTAGATGTTACAAAATCGAAATTACCACCACGTTAAAGGCCAACCGTCCAGCGTGTGAATAAATTTCTTTGTACGTTAATTAAAATGGCTCAGGCATAAAAACTCACATCCAAGGAAAACTGCACCTTCTAAAGAATCAAAAATGCGAAAAAAACCGAAATTGTAATGAAACAGAATCTCACCTTGAGCGCGCGTCAAACGGAAAAAATCCGTAAATAATTGATATGGTGAATTATTTTTCAACATTGTAATAACGATTGCGAGCGAAATTCAATGAAAATAAAAGGATTTTAATTATATCACCAGGCGATTTGTAATATCTTAATAATATCGCATGTCTGTGTGATTTTCCTTGCCACGTTCCTTCGGTTAATTAGTCTCCCGTTGTGAGCGCAATTCCCTTTAAAATTTACGCAAATCTTCGTGTAGAAAGAAACCTAAAAGAAACCGAGCAATTATTTCACTGTGCTCCATTTAACTTGAGTGTGCAATCTGAATAAACACAAAGAAATAAAATATACAAGTAACACGAAAATTTTACTCTTTTTACAAACACAGACTCTCTTGTTTACTTAAAACTATTGTAGATAAATTTAAATGATATATAAAAACGTATTGTAAAACAAATTCTTCACTCCAATTCCTGCATCCTAAATAGTGGTGGATCACTAAACTCAGAAGAAGATGATTATCGAGATTACACTGTATGTGAAAAAAGTTACTATGGATTCAAGCTGGTAGCAAGCTCAGACTTTACCAGAATATGAATGTCATCTCTAAATCAAGAGAGTTTAAGGTTCAAAAAATAATTTGGGGAAATTGGTAACGTATCAAAACAAAAAATAAAAAAATTGTTTATTGAAATTTAAGCAATGTTTCTCAGACTTGTTATTAGTATAATTGGGCTGTTGAATTTGACAAAATTACTTAATTTAATTTCACGTCTTAATTCCATGTAATTAAAACCAAACCATTGTTAAGTGAGCTAACGTAATTTAATTCATTACGTAATTGAATCTTATTTTCATAGATTTGGAAATGATTTCAAGGTCGCAATTTGTATTCCCTTTTTTTTCCTACTGCGTGTTGTTAATTAAGAGAGCAGCGCCGGTAATCGCTATTAACCACAATATTTTTGCCACTAATTGCATTAATTATGTGGATCCCACGTTTTTGAATTAACCAGCGCAATAAAGACTACAAATTCAAATGGTAATTTAGCAATTACTTCATTTGCTTATCAAGCAGGTGAATTTCACAGTCAATTGTTTACGACTGAGGTCATTGTATTTGTTAATTTACTTCTTGCGGTTTGCTGACGACCGACGACTCTCTTTGTTACGGGTAAAAAGGTGACATTTTTTTCTGGTACAAGGTTACCGATATTTGATAAATTAAAAGTGTTTTTTTAGCGCGTTTTTTCTTGTTTATGCTACATCGGTGGGTACAGCCTTGCGGACATGAAACCAATGCGGTTCCTGAACGGCATCCACGTAAAAAATTCGCGTTTTTGATTATTTACTTATTAGTCTCAGTGCAAAAATCCCCTCGGGTTACTCAAGTTTCTATTGAAATAGCGAATAGTTTAACTACCTGCGAGCTACGCTATGAACAACCTTGATTCTTTCAGAAGCCTGCAGGTTTTCTTTATTCTTATTCGATTCAATCACACATCATCTGTGATCCTGCGGTAATATTAAGTGTCCTTGCGAAATAGTTGTTACAAGACAAGTTGCTATTCCAATTATTTAAAAATCTGCTTTCTCTCACTGACGCATTTTGAGTTCCAGTTTGCAAATATCTAAAAGTTTCTTTTACGTATTTGAAAGGTCACACCTTACGTTAGTATAGATACATATAGATTGGAAAGAAAGGCTAAAGCTTTAAATAAGAACTTGCGCCTTTTAATGTCACACCCAGTACATCATATTTTTTATAATATTAAACAATTTTGTTTGTGGTTCTTTTATTATCACAGTCCAATTGAATTTCTTGTTATGCGTATTGTGGATGGTTTAGAGTGACAGTTGTAATTCAAGATAAACATTTACATGCAGAAAGACTGGCCTTCGTCCGAATCAAAAATACATTATTTCCATCTGGTATGAACCGGTGGCAACGTGAAAGCATTTTTTCCGCAATTTACAGCAAGTTAATTAATTGAAAATACCCGCGACTGTTACGTTACAACCTTGTTTGGGTTTCGTAATTTCGCAGCACTTTTCATCTCGGGGGGAAAATGAATTTCTACTAATTCGCTACAAATCCGAACACGGCGTTAACGGCGAATAAAATGAATATTGCATTCGATGCATTTGCATACCGCGGAATGCATAATATCTCATGTAGGTAAACTCGCTCGGTTGCCCAGCGAGGAGAGATTTCAAGTCAAAATTGCATTATTTCGCCGTTAGTCATTATTAAAATTAAATTAAATACGATAACAAATGATTCATTTTACTTTGGTGTTTCACGGTTGCTAATGAACAATTGATTTTCCACACGGTTAATCTCGCCGAAGTTGTTTACAAACATAATGCAACAAATTTAATTTTGAAGTTGACTGCACCTTATAAAAAGCAACTATATTTTTTTTTTTACAAATTATCTTCGTGGAAGAAGGCATTCGGTGAACACAAACGAGATTTTCTAAACGTCGAAATAATAGTAGTGAGCAGAATCAGGGGTTGTTGCGCCTCAAGGATCTACTTCAGGGCCCTTATTCTTTTCCATTTAAGTAAAGTTTAAAACTGTCGTTCTCATTTGTATGCTAATGATATTTGGTCATGGTAAGATGTCTTTCCAAATGATTTATTCATAGTTAGTCAAATTAACTGTGAGCTCCAGTGCCTCATTAAAACATACACTACTCTTAGCACAAGATTTTTTATTGCTTGTGTGCTATTATTAATTATTCTTACTTACTGACTTAAAATCTAGATGACTACGAGCATTCGTCCACTATATCTTCAACTACAATGCTTAAATATTGATAAGTGATAATAAAAAACATTGCAAAGGACAATTCTAGATTTAATGTCAATGAACATAGAAAAGAATGACTCATGAAGTACAGAGAATACGAGAACATAACGGTTCGGAGGTCAAACGCAATATATAATGAGTACTTGTATTTGTATTTGTATACAGAGTGATTCAAGGTTAACATTGGTAACGTCAAAAATCGATTGAACTTCTTTTTAATAATCTATGACTCACGTCCATTAAACTGAAATCACCCTGTATATCTTGATGTTTTTGATGTTATCAATTATTGCTATTCTGTTTTCAAATGCTAAATCAATATTGGCGGTGAAGTGCTTTACTAAAAATGACACTTTAGAATGGAAGGCGTCAAAATTCGGCAGATGCGGATAGTTTAAGCAATTAATCAATAATGAGGAAAGCAATCATATTTCAATACTCTCAACTTTTCAGCTTTGATTGCTTTCGAATTCACGAACCTCCTCTGGATAATTACTTCGACTGCAACTGTAGCCTCATCAGCAAAGGTGTTGCTTGAAAACTCCATCGAATTTCGCTTTCAAATATTAATTGTGTTCGTACTGACTGCTTTGTGTATAATAACTAATAGCTTGTGAGTGGCAGGAGAGACATAGTTGCTATTTGTCATTGTTATGACACAGTTTAGTTGTGATTATATCATTATATTACGATGATCCTTCTAAAATATAACAATCATTCGCTTTAAGTAAAAATCTCATAATTTTCCTTTATTTTTCATTTACTCTGCATGTACACAATTTGCAGGACATCTTAAGGACATTCACTGTCTCATCAAACATTTCGTCAAACAAGGCATCGTACATCGCAACACGTTCGTAGACTTCTTAACAAAGAACTTCCGAGCTCGATGTTCTGAATTTGACAGTTCAATTTATTAGGGTGTTTGTGATTTGTAAAAAAAATTGTATAAGGTTTGGCTTAATTTCTTAATAAAAATTTAGAACAAGTAATGAAGTTACGGTAAGATGAGATAAATAGTAAATTTCGAGTACCGTTGACGTATGGGATTTCTCAAGTAACCGTTTCAACTGTTATTTTTATTTTAAAAAAATTTTGTTGCAAGTCGGTTTTGATTGCAGTGAATCCTTCGAGCATCCTCTGTACAGCCGTTTCGACCCTATTTGGGGCCTCGTCAGCAGAAGCGTAGCTCGAGGCTTCCACTGCAAACCAAACCGACCTGTCCAAGATTATTCGCAAACTTTTTGACACAACTTTGTACACGATATGACAAATTGCATACAAGGCGATCAATCTTGCTGTCAAAGCATATCGAAAGATTTACAAAATCTTGTTGCAAATTGGTTTAGATTGCCTCGAGCATCTTCTGTATAATTTGTCATTTCCTGCACAAAGTTGTGTCAAAAAGTGTTCGCAGGATGTCGCGATTCAAACTATTGGTTATTTTTATTGTTATTATTCTATTCTATTGTTGCCTCTTATGATATTGCTTTGGCTTAAATTTGCTGAGTTTAATTTTAATATCCAATCGTAGATAAGCCAACGTGGATACTACAATTTATGTCTGACCCTGTATACATAAAGGACAAAAGAAAATAATTTTCTTGAAGGTTCCCGAAGATGTAAAAAAATTCCAAATCGCGATGTCTGTAAAACATTCAATGTAATTTAAAAAGTTGCTATTGTTTTTTTTTGGGAAGTGTTTGAAGCAGAAATTCTTTTTACAACACCCCTTTATAAGTGAACGGAGTGAAGGTGGGGACCGCAAGTAAGAAAACTGTCATTTTAGAGAATCGAAGACGCTGAATTCGAATTTTAAGGATTTTTTTTAGGCGAGAGGCGTAATTTTTGGACCGCGTTTCTTTGCAGCCACATTTTAAGCTATTTTATCGAACTAGGCAATACGAGCCCAACAGCGCAGCGGATAAGGCTAGTACTCAGTGCCTACTAGGAGGAAGACACTGGATCGAATGCCTATCCTATCAATTTTATTTTATTTGAAAAAGAAAGAACAATTTTGTCTCTTATAGTGAGAAAGGAAAATTAAGAATACAAACACCATATCATATGAAATAAAATTATGTTTGTAATTAAAAGTCATTCTTCACAAGAAGTACAAAAGAAAAAAGTCTCGGGATTGGAATGGATGCTCCTATTACGTACGAAAAACAATTTACTAATAATGGTTCTTATTTTCCCCGTTTTCTTTTTTCTCTAATTTTATTTTATTGTTCTTTTTGTTACTAGTTTCATATATTATTAGTTCCAGAAGGTGGAACGTAATGGGTCAACACAATTAAAAGCCATTCAAAGAGGATAACATAAACAAAAATCTCAACTTTAAGCGTCGAGTAAAGAAGACAACTAAAGACAAGTCAACGGAAGAAGATAGAAATCTGCACAATTTTTGATATTATAGATTAATGTAAAGAAGATGCAACATTTTCCAGCACGAAATAAAATAGAGACTAAAATACAGCTCTGGTCCTTACTTCGCGTTAATTAATAACTGTGGCTCTTCCTCCATTCTCACATTCTTGATGCTTTAACTTCGATTTACGTAGGCTACATATAATTTTCCTTCCTACTTCTTATTAGTTTTCTTCTTCACTTTTGAGAACAGTTACTTCAGATTTGGACTCAGCGACCTTGACTTCCTAAGATGGTACTATTCTCATTTGTCACGTCCGTGTATCCTACTTGTTAGTTTGAAAAATTGCAGCTAAGTGGTATTATTTCTTCCATCTGGTTATTTTAATTTTTATTCTTTATGGAATGGAAAGCAGACTTATGAAGCAATTCGGCAAAAATGGTTTGAATATTTAATAATAATAATAACTTGAAAAAAAAAACTCTTGAAACAGCAGCCAATTTGTTTTAATTTTTTCTTTTTTTTGTTGTAAAATTACATTAACGTTTTCAGCACATTTTTGTGCCGCCTTCAGATGTTGTAACTACAAGATAACAAGAACAAATTACACAAAGTAACAATTTGTGAAAGATAACTTACAATGCGAGTCAAACTTATGTGCCTAATTTGGCCACTGGCGAACGTTGACTGGGATTAAACAGCGTTAAATTATTTCAACTTGTCCAAAGTCCGCGGTCCCCAGTATGGCCAATACTATAATTTATCAATA
Organism: Serrognathus titanus; assembly: GCA_039766575.1. Taxonomy (NCBI): domain Eukaryota; kingdom Metazoa; phylum Arthropoda; class Insecta; order Coleoptera; family Lucanidae; genus Serrognathus; species Serrognathus titanus. The sequence continues at coordinate 15,636,767 of CM077911.1, read as the reverse complement.
ACAGCTAAATATCTACTACTGAGGAAATTGCAATCAGATCTATGGTTTACACTGTTTTTATTTTTAGTTATATAAATCATTTCCAACACATTGCGTTTAAACTGGTGGGATTCTTTATGGAGAATGTTGACATTTTCAAAATCCGGTTTGTGGCCGTTAGTTATGACATGATTTGATAAAGCAGTATTTTCAGAATTTAATTTGTTAATATTGTAACTATGGCTATACAGGGTGCCCGTTTTTCGAGCCTAACCATGGGGATCTCAGTTATTTGAAGAGATACGAAGTCGGTTAAATTGGGGCAAAGTTGCGTATATTTATGCTGATTAATAAGCTGAAAAGAAAATTCATATACCTTATACGGTTTTCAAGATATTTGAAGAAAACGAAAAATCGTGATTTTCGTTTTCAATTTTTTTAACAAAAACCGTTAAAGATATGTATTTTTAAGTTCGACATTATTAAGGCACTTTTTTACAAGGAATTTAATTCTGTCATCGCCTTTATCATTGCAACAAAATTTGCAGGAAAACGATATTCAACTTTTTTTTTTCTTATGGGCGCCATCTTAGATTTTTATATTTTTAAATAATGTTTTTCTTTCTGATTACAATGATGTAGCACACTTGATGATTTATAGTTGCAATTTGGATAGAACACCAATGACGACTTTTTGCAAAGAGTGCTTTGGAAAACTTCCAAGCTAGTGGGTCAACGTCGTGAAATTGCCGGGAGCAAAGAGGCGCAACATAGGCGGCAAACGTAACTTATAGAAGAAAATAAAAATGAGAATAAATTTTATGTGCATGAAATTTGTTTTGGTTTAAACAATATTGAAAAAAAAAGCTATAACCCAATGGAAAAAGAAAAAACACGGAATTACAACATATGCTCAAATTGTTCACCATCCACCTCTAAGCAGAGTTCTAAACGTCTTCTTAGATTAGAAATTGCCCTTCTGACATCCCTTCTTCGCATGTGTTGTAAAGTAGTAACAATTCTTCTGCGCAGGTCATTAATGTCTGTAGGCTTCGTTTTAAAAATTTTTGTTTTCACAGTACCCCACAAAAAATAATCTAATAGGTTTGGAGATCGTGCAGGCCAGCACACATTACCATTATTTGCAATTAATTTGTTGGGAAACATTTCTGCGAAACTTTCCTTTACCCTTCTAGCAAGAAGACGGCGCGTTCCAACAAGACGGCGCGCCGTCTTGTTGGAACCATAAGTTTCTCAATCTATTAAGGTTAATGTTATTATCAATGTAATCTGCGAGAAACGTTCTTATAAAATTTAAGTATCCATTGGCCGTTAATGTTTCTTCGTAGATGTATGGACCAATAATTTTATCATCCAATAAACCAACCCACGCATTTAGTCCAAAGCGTACTTGAGGTCTCCTTTCGTCATGCTGTCGCGGATTTTCAATAGACCAAATATGCTGATTATGGCGATTAAACATCCCTGAATTTGTGAATTTACATTCATCAGTCCATATCACATTACTTAAGAAATTTTGGTTTTCCTGCATCTTTGTCATTACATAAACGTAAGCGTATCTCCAAAGTGAAGAGTGTGCGTTATGTGAATTTTATATGGCCGAAATTTATGATTTTTAAGTATCCTCCATATCTTTTGATCTGGTATGTTTAGCTGCTGCGCAACTTCTCTGGTGGAAGTTGAAGGATTTTCCTGAAACTATTAGATTATTTAACATAAATTGTTTCCTACAATCAATATTATGAAAATATGTTTGACCACTTGCAAAATTTCGTCTTCATTTTCAGCTGGTCTGTTGCCATATTTTCCTCTAGGCTTAATAAAAGAACCATATTCGCCTAAGTTTCTATGAAGAGAAAGGAAATACCCCAAATTTGGCTGCCGTCTTTTTGGGAAACGTTGCAGATACATTTCTGAACAAATTTGAGCATTGCGATGAGAGGCATAATAAATTTCTAGCATATCCCGCTTTTCTTCACTGGAAAATGACATTTTGTTACAACAATAAGCAGCAATATGAACGGTGTTTAGGGCAAGTTGAATTGTAATGTCAAAAATTTTTAAGAAACAAAATTATTGTTTTATTTTTCAAGGCGCTCTTTGCAAAAAGACGTCTTTGGTATTCTATCCAAATTACAACTATAAATCATCAAGTGTGCTACATCATTGTAATCAGAAAGAAAAACATTATTTAAAAATATAAAAATCTAAGATGGCGCCCATAAGAAAAAAAAAAGTTGAATGTCGTTTTCCTGCAAATTTTGTTGCAATGATAAAGGCGATGACAGAATTAAATTCCTTGTAAAAAAGTGCCTTAATAATGTCGAACTTAGAAATACATATCTTTAACGGTTTTTGTTAAAAAAATTGGAAACGAAAATCACGATTTTTCGTTTTCTTCAAATATTTTGAAAACTGTAAAAGATATGTGAATTTTCTTTTTAGCTCATTAATCGGCATAAAAGTACGCAACTTTGCCCTAATTTAACCGACTTCGTATCTCTTCAAATAACTGAGATTCCCATGGTTAGGGTCGAAAAACGGGCACCCTGTATATTCGAGTTTTTAAATGATTTTTAGTTTGCCCCACATAACACTTTTCACAGTCTTTGCAATTTATTTTGTAGATTAAATTGGAATTTTTATTTTGTAGATTAAATTGGAATTTTTATTTTTAGGAATTTTATCTTTTGTATTTTTGAAAAAATTTTTTAATCCTAAGTTTATATTGTGAGGTTTTAAAATCCTGTTTATCGCATCCGAGAATTTAGGAATATAAGTGAAACCGAAATGTTTTTTATTGGTATCTTCATTGATTTTTGTTTTTTTCTTTTCTGTTGAAATGATTTGTTTATAACGTCTGTTAATTACAGTATTAATTAAATTAATAGGGTAGTTGTTAGACAACAACGTTTTTTTTACTAGTTCTAAATTACTATGATGAAAATGTGTTTCTGCAAGTAGTATTGCCCTATCAACTAAATTGTTTATTACACTAATTTTGTGTTGTTTTGGATGATTAGATTCATAATTAAGGTATCTGCCTGACCATGTTTCCTTCCTGTACCAATTCGTATTCAGTTTTCCACAGTTTGTTCTTGTAATCTCCACGTCTAAGAAATTTAGTTTATTGTTTTGTTCCAGTTCACAGGTAAATTGCAAGCGAGAATGAAAATTGTTGAACAATTTTAGTAAATCTTGTACGTCATCTTTATCCATAATCAATACAATATCATCAACATACCTCTTGTAAAACAAAATATCCATATTTGTTCGTGACATTATGTCTTTTTCCAAATGTTCAATTACTAAATTTGCTACGATTGGACTAATGGGTGAACCCATAGGTAAACCATACTTTTGGTTGTAAAACTCATTATTATATTGAAAAGTCGTGTTATCAAATAACATTTTTAAACCTTTAAAAAATTGATCTTTATGTAACTTCGTGTACTGTTTTATAAATTCCCATTTACCTTCAATGATACTTAAGGCTAATTCAGTCGGAACATTGGTAAATAATGAAATAATATCAAACGATGCTAAAATATGGTTGTCATTTAATGTTACAGATTTTAAGATTTCAACCAGTTGGAACGAATCTTTGATAAACGAATCAATTTGGTAGGTTAGAGGTTTTAAAATATCTGCAAAAAATTTAGCTAAATTATAAGTAGGACTTTGAAAAGAAGCTAACGAGTAGAATAATAGGCTAATAGGAAAGCAATAAAACAGCAGTAAATATCGAACATTAAAGTTCCCCAGTTTTTCAATATTGGTTTAAACTACAGTTTAGTTAAACGAAAAACTGAAGTTTAATCTGCAGTTTAAATTTGTGTGTTTTTCAATTGAAGTTTTAGTTCAGTTTAAGTTTTGGGGGTTGGCAGCAATACAATCACGATTATGGGATTCACCATGTGATTGCTAGTGTTGTCGGATTCTTCTAATAAAATAAACTCTAATTTTGAAAGAAATTATTTTAATTTTATACATATATAAAATTCGTAAATATTATCGATTTAACGAATACGAATAAAAATAGAAACATTTCTGTAGCAAAATGTCGTAAGGGTTGTATATGTGGCATCTATGGAAGCAGGAGATTTTTGTATACTTGGTTCATAAAGTGCAAGGTGACTTGTTTGCATCATGGCATCAAGTAACAAAAACTTTATAAAGCAGGGAGATGCAGTTTTTATACGTTTATATTACTTGAATAATGATTATAAAATTAAGTAATTCTGCTTTGTCTAGGATTTATCCGCACAGAATAAACGGGCTCCTAATTTTACATTCTCGGTCGTATAGATGGTTTAAATAGTCTTCGTTATTGCTAAGTAATTCTATAATGTCTGCCATTAGGGCTATCCTCTGTTTATACAATTTAATTTAAGAATCTGTCATTCTGCACGTTTTTTTAGCTTAGTTTATTTGCAACTACCGTTTAAACTGTGGATGTCCTACCGTTTAAACTTGATCTTTAGTTTATGTGTTAACCAGACATTGAAAAACTCAAAGCAAACATAAACTGCAGTTTAAACTTGAGTTTGAGTTTAAACTGTGATGGTAAAACCGGGCCTAAGTAGTGCCCTACTTAAGTTTACGTTTAAAAACCTGAGGTGGTTAATGTTTTCAAATCAGCATCAATATTATTTAAACATTGAGGAGTAGCCAATGTAAAACTCCTTTTGAACACAGATATATGACGCAAAGGAATCCTTGCGTCGAACATTAATATTGTTAACACCATTCCTATGTCTAAATTTAGCAAAAACGACACACAGAACAAATTTGGACACACCATTTTTATTTTTCTTTTGATTTTAGAAAAACTTATAATTTCCAATGAATTGAGTTTGACTTAAATAAACTTAAATAAATACAATAAAGCATTAGCACTTTTTTTAAAAAAAAAAAGGAGATTGCATCATTGATTCTGAATCGCTAGTCTAATTCGTTAGTAAGTTCGAATTCCTTATAAATGAAGTGAAAACTGACGGGTTTGAAATTTTCCAGAACTATTTCCACTTATCAGTGCTTTTAACAGCTAAATAAGTAGCGCTAATATGAGAAAAATAAGTAAGTAATTGCGATCATTAACTTGTCGCATTAACACATCGCAAATTACAAAAATGAATTAGGTATATATTTCTAAGTATACGTGTGAATTCGTGCAATGATTTATCGAACCGCTTCGAATAACACCAACACAAGAAGCGAGCGATTAGAATGCGATTTGTACTTGTACTTGCACACGCATGTAATGTATGTGCGAACAGGTTCGCGTACGCATACCAACTGCAGGCACAGGCAGATCCTATTTCCATACTAATTAGTTCTTAAATTCGCTGGTCTGTGCTGTAGAAAGCCAGACGCAAATAATAAATAAAATCATCGGCCGGGCGCGTTGGGGAAGGGAATTCCAAGGCAAGATGTAGTCTTTGCTATATCGTATAAAAACACTGCGAACTTTGATTGCAAGTTTAGTTTAACCCAGCCATCAGCGGTTAGGAATTGCCGATCTCAAGCGGCTAGCCTAACCCAGCTACGAATTGTAGTGCAAATTATTTACGGTGCGTGAAATCAGTGACTTTAGAGAGGAAAAAAAATGCCTCCTCAAGAAAAATTATCGCAGCCGCACTCCGAAACGCCGAACGTAGGAAACGATTTGGAAATGATTCCTCCTTTGATGAATGGCTACACGAATAAGGCGTTCGCTGGTGAGCCGCGCGATAACAACCAAAACCAGATGCACACCTGCCAGAAAAACGGGACGGAGGCGTTCGAATTCGATGACCTGCTTCCTCATATAGGAGAGTTCGGGAATTACCAGAAAATTTTATTTTTATTGATGATTCCGTTCGCCTTTTTCGTCGCTTGGGTCTATTTCACGCAGATATTTGTTACTATAGTTCCTGAACAGCATTGGTGTTGGGTTCCTGAATTGGCTAATCTATCAAAAGAAGAAAGGTAAGCGACACAGTCAATCCTTCTACATTATTTTTCGAACTTAAAAAAAAAGTAATCACGCTTTTTGGATATAGAAGTCGTGAATCAAAGCGAGAAGTAATTAAAAGTTAATCAAAACCAAAATAGATTGATGTATTTAAACTTGTAAAGAAGAGAATGTTTAGAAAGAACGCCCTGTATAAAATTTTTACACACTCAAAGCATATAATTTCCTGAGAGTAATAACTTAGCAAGTCTTAGCGTTTAAAATCAATTTTTCGTCCATTTCACACAAAATATTTATGTGGGAGCGAAATTGGAGTATGCAACTTTCTACCACCTGGTCTACCCTTAGGTGCTCGCAGACCTAGAAATGTCGGAACTCATCATAAAACAAGCAGGACTTTCAAATCGCAACGTGACACACAAAAAAATAAGACTCTACTATACATACATAAAAATATACGGGCGAATTTTAAACGAAGCTTTAGCTTCGAGAGTTTGAGTCTCACAAAAAGAAACAGGCAGAGTTTTAAATGCTTCTTGGGAATCTGTCTAGAAGTTCGAAATATTTGCGTTGCTTTCATAAGAGTTTCGTTTAATTTGATTTTCTTTCTCGTTTTCTTTCAATCGTCGACTCCGTCAACGCTGGAAACAATTACGGAATATACTAGGGCCATTTGATATCTAAGGTGTCTGACTATGAAGACTTTCTTTTGGTCTATAGTTTTAAGCGTCAAAAGATTTTGTGCCAAATCTCGTTCGCATAGTTAGTATACTAATGAAGTTACATTTTTTTTTAATTACTGGTGCGTGGTAAATTACGAATATGGACAAAATCGAATAAAATAAAAGAAGGGAATACCTAATAAGATATCTGCGGTTTACAATCAAGCTTCTCCATCTTTCAAAACTGTAAAATTTTATGAAAATTAATTAAAATTGTGTAACTGGCAGTATAGAAAGTGTTAGGAAAGAGTTTATACATGTATTTCGGCCTTATTGGGCTTCATCAGAACTCTGTACCTTAAAAAATTTTGGTTTATTGAAAAATTTAGAAAAACTTACCCCTTTTTTGAATTTCTAAAATCCCAAAACACAAGAACAGGAATTAATGATAAAAAAAAAAAATAAGGCCGAAATACATGTATAAACTCTTTCCTAACACTTTCTATACTGCCAGTTACACAATTTTAATTAATTTTCATAATTTTCATCTGGCAAGAAAACTTGATTTTGTAAAATTTTAGTCTAAATAATTTAAATTGGGTAGGGAGCCTTTAGGTTACGACCATCGTAGTCGACGACAATACTAGAGAGCATTCAAAGCTTCGAGAAATTAATTCTAAAGGTCGATGAATTCATGAGATCGCTGAGATTTTAAACGTCAGCGGGGAAATGATTTTCCATTTATAATCCATGAACATCTAGGGATATCAAAGATGGATACCCTAATGTCCAGTTCCTTCGAGAAATAACGGAGAATTGTAATTTGGCAGCAGCTTTTGATTGCCTGTGAAGGCCAAGAAGAGAACTTTATTGATAAAATTTTGACAGGAAAAGAAAAGTGGATCCATGACTCTGACCCCCTGAAAGGAAACAAGAAGCAAAGCAATGGAAGCATACGCATTTTCCAACGTCAAAAGTTTAAGGTTCAACCAAAGGCTGGCAAAGTTATGGCTACGATTTGTTTTTTTTTGGGATTCCAAAAGAATCTTGCTGATAGATTATCTTCTCCACGAAACTATGACAAAATGGGCTTATTGTAGTAACTGTCAAAAAAATCGGCTTGAATAACCAAGAGCCAAAGCTTTTGATTTTGCACGACAACGCTCCTGTGCCATAAGGCCGCCATTGTTCGTGATTTTATGAAGGTTTCAGATTTACACCAGAATTAGTTGAAAATAGAAACTTTTTTGACTGTTTATTTTCTTTGATTTCGAAATGTAGGAAAGTGCATTGAGGTCGCAGGATTATATTGAAACATAAATAAAAATCATTAACTTTCCCCTTCATAGTCAGTTACCTCAGATATACCAAAGGGCCCTCGTGCCACCAATTTACTGAAGAGATCTTCATTTCTTTCCTATTCTTATATTTATCTTTAACTGATATCAAAGGACCCTCGTGCCATTAATTTACTGAAGAGATCTTCATTTCTTTCTTTTTCTTATATTTCTCTTTAACTGTTTTCCTTTCAATTGAATTTATTTTTTTAACTGAATTCATTAAAAAAAAAACCTGATTTATATGGTTTGGCCAGAGATGCATAAAATGAATTTTGGACTCAATTATAAAGCAATTTGAAATTTGATAATATACTATCATTGTTTTGAATTGTTTTCTATTGATTTTAACTTCCTAAATCGATTCGACTTATGGAAAGAAAAGTAAAATACATTTTAAACAACAACAGAAAAATTGGTTGTTTTTCGATACTTAAAACAAATTTTCTGGAACGAACAAAACTTACTTTCAAAGCTTGATTTCTTTAATTACAAAATCATTTTAAATTAATTAAAAAATTGCAGTTTATTAAGTAGTATGGTCGTCTCTTATATTATTCTTGAGACATGTCCGAACAAGCTGATTTGTTTCGTCAGTTAAGCCCTCATCAGGTTGCTTATATCAAATTATAAATAAATTGATAATAACCATTGAAGTGAAGAGAGAAAGAAATACTAGTAATTATAAAGAACTACAGACAGTACCCTTCGATACCACAGTTCATTATATTTTTCTTCTTCTCTTCAAATTATTATCATAATTTATCATTTCACGTTAGCAGCGTGATGAAGAGGCTTAACAGTCGAAACCCGTAACAGCAAAATACAAATATTATTAAAAAAACATACGAGTGTATTAATTTACGAAGTTGTTTTGTAAAACGCACAAAGAAAAGAACCTGTTTGATGCCTGCCTGACTCGACGATTGCATAAAATATGCACCGTGAGATAGAACGCGAATATATTTTGCAGAAACACGTGATAACATGCGTCTTGTTTGCACAATCGAAATTTTATTTTAAAGCCATTTTAGACTATCTCCTCGTAAATACAAGATTTGGTTCAATTTCTACAACAAAAATTTAGAACAAGAAGTTCTTGGGCTGTAAATTCGATTGGCAGACAGAACATGTTATGTTTTTAATTCAATTTAAATTTTGAAATAGAACCAAATTTCGCACAAAACATAAGATACTAAAAAACGGCCTTTAGTTTCCATTATAAACACAATAGGCTCTTAATATATTTCGATGAATTACGACAATAATTTTATTTTTCTTAGAGAGCTTTACATTTTTATCCTGTACAATTATTAACTTACATTTACTTTTTTTATAGCGAACGTTAAAATGTGCTTTGTCCAACTCAAAACGGACTTTTAACAGCAAAGGTAGATAAAGTAACACTTTAACAGCAAGTACTTTAATTTTGTTATTTGAATTAATAAATATTATAACTTAACCATAGCAACAACCCACACTAGTTACTGGGATCATGACCATACAACGCGATTTTGACACATGATTGCTCTTTTTATTTTTCTGCGAAATTGTTTAAATTTTGCCTTTAACGTTCGCTATAAAAAAATAGAATGTTACACACGTCGGTAAAATTTAATTATCGACTCGTGAAAATTAAAACGTTTTCACTCATCGATAAAAATCAATTTTTCCGTCTTATATAACAAATGACTATTAATACTGTTGCCCAAAAATAAACATTACAGATTTGTTTCGTTGAATTCATTACGTCATAGAAATATAAACCCAGAAGCATCTCTGTAATTATATAGACAAATCGCACATAAAAATATAAATCAAACAATTTCTGTAATTAAATTTCAATTACTAATTCTGCGAAGGTATTATTCTTTACGATGTTGTGATAATTAGAGAGCGGATTTCTAGCTTTTATGCTTTTTCTGAGGGATAACAGGAACATTAAACTTTGCATAGTCAATAACTAATTCAAAATTTGATGTTATTAGACGTATAGTTTTTTTTTTCAATTCTGAGCTTATTGTGCACTTTATTGTTCATTGTTTATTGTTCAATTTAATTTTTATTAATTTTTAAAACAAAATTAAACGAGTGACGAATTTAAATCGTATTTTTATTTTTGGAAAAACCTTTATTTTTTTATTTGCATTTGGGAGGGAATTATATTTATTTCGCGACCCAGCTGTTTAGGTGTCAATAAAGATTTGCTTTAAATTATTTAAAACAATTTAATAAAAATTACAGAATCTATTATGATTTCTTACTAGAAACAAATTCATAAAAGAGAGGGAAGGAAAAAAAAAGTTTCAGCAATTTTAGAGCACAATAATTAAATCTAGAGAACAATACATATAAACAAAAGACAATCGAGTTTTCAGCTCAATTTCGTAGATAAATAAATTTTTTAAAAAATACTCTTATGAAAGAAAGGTGACAAAACAAGGAAAACAAATTAACAACATTAAAAAAAAAACGGAACCAATAATATTAAAGAAAGAACTGCGTTTACCAAATCAACGCCAACTCCAAATGAGGGATTTTTTTTTTAATAAAAAGAGAGCAAACAAAAGACAATCGATTTTACACCACAGTTAGTAGATAAGTAAATAAATAAACAGAAGAAAACGTCTTGGAAACAAACGCAACAACACAAAGAAAACAAGTGAACAAAATTTAAAAAACACAACAGTGTTAAAAAATAAATAAAATGAAAACAAAAGACAATCGATTTTACAACACAGTTTAGTAGATAAATATAAAAGGAAAAAAGATTTTGGAAACAAAAGTGTCAAAGCAAAGAGAACAAAAGATGATCGATTTTAGAGCACAATAATTAAATCTAGAGAACAATACATATAAACAAAAGACAATCGATTTTTTAGCTCAATTCCGTAGATAAATACATTTTTAAAAAATACTCTTATGAAAGAAAGGTGACAAAACAAGGAAAACAAATTAATAACATTAAAAAAAAAACGAAACCAATAATATTAAAAAAAGAATGCGTTTACCAAACCAACGCCAACTCCAAACGTGGGAATTTTTTTTAATAAAAAGAGCAAACAAAAGACGATCAATTTTACACCAGAGTTAGTAGATAAATAAATAAATAAATAAACAAAAGAAAACTTTTTGGAAACAAACGCGACAAAACAAAGAAAACAAGCGAACAAAATTTTTAAAAAACACAACAATATTAAAAAATTAAATAAAATGAAAACAAAAGACAATCGATTTTAGAGCACAATAATTAAATCTATAAAGCACTATACGTATAAACAAAAGACAATCGATTTTACAACACAGTTTAGTAGATAAATAAAAAAAAGAAAAAAGATTTTGGAAACAAGAGTGTCAAAGCAAAGAGAACAAAAGATGATCGATTTTAGAACTGCGTTTACCAAATCCAAATGTGGGATTTTTTTTTAATAAAAAGAGAGCAAACAAAAGACAATCGATTTTACACCAGAGTTAGTAGATAAATAAATAAACAAAAGAAAACTTTTTGGAAACAAAAAACAAGTGAACAAAATTTTTAAAAAACACAACAATATTAAAAAATAAATAAAATGAAAACAAAAGACAATCGATTTTAGAGCACACTAATTAAATCTATAAAGCACTATATGTATAAACAAAAGACAATCGATTTTACAACACAGTTTAGTAGATAAATAAAAAAAAGAAAAAAGATTTTGGAAACAGGAGCGTCAAAGTAAAGAAAACAAAAGATGATCGATTTTAGTTAAAAAGATTCGAATTTTCTTTTTGTTTTTTAATGTTCCTATTCTATCGCATTTTTTTTAATAAAAAGAATGGGAGTCAATTACAAGGACTCTCCAACATTAAAAAGAAAATACAGTAACAAAAATTTTACAAATTTCAAGTCTGCTTTTTTCTTCTATCCTGAAACGATTCAATATATTTCTCATAACAAAAAAGAAAACTTTAAAGTGCACAACAAGAAAAGATAAATAAACAATTTATGTATTTTGCATATGAATATAAACAGGAAAACAAATTATATTAAAATTCTACATATTTAGCAGAAATGTTTTCGCAAATAGATATTCTAATCGGTTCCTGATTACCACAAACAGGAAATTTAAGGAAATCTGTCAGCTTCCGCGTTTATATCAACTCAATTTTTGCGATTTATGGCTGCGTACGAAAACACATTTTTAAAATGTTTACATTATTACTATTACATTAGCACACATTATCAAAACGTACATTTTAGATGTGCAAGAGCTTTAAAAAAAATATATATAGAGGTTTATTTCGTTAAAAGCATTTTTTTTTAATTATCCATTAAGTAGACGTGTACGTTTTATTTATTCACAAAGTTATGATAAGGATATCATTGACATTTCATCACTCGATAATTAAACTGTCGTAATCCAGAAACGCCTTCTGCAAAATTTATTTTTTACTATAGACTCAAACTCCACCAGAAGTAATAATTATTTCATACGACATGTTTACTATCCTTGGCAGCCGTACAAATCAAAATTTATTAACGGCGGTTGAGTTTTTGCTTGAAACGGCCCCGCAGGATTATGCAGGATTATGATTTTATTAACCCAACCTAGTCGTGGTCTTTGACGTGGTACAAGCGCGCTCATAAAATGGAACTGGATAAATTCACTTAATAGTGTTTCATGGTGCGATCGTTCGAGTAGAACGATCGAAGGCTAGTTTTATGTCAGAAGGAGGCCATAAAACTATAACAGGAATTTATAATTCAAACAATTTTTTTTTGGAACGAACAGATTAATACTGATTCAGAAAGTTTCTATCAAATTTAAAACAAAATCGACCAAAAATTAAAGTGCGGTGGGACGACGAGTATGAGATGAAGATGAAGCACGAGAACACGATAAAGGAAGTGCGTGAGGAACTGGACGAGATCAGCTAACTGATTAAATACAATGAAGAAATTGACGTCTACAACAAGCAGATTAAAGTAATTAAAGCAAAAAGGAGAAACATAATATGCAAGTAACATTAAAAAAAAATTAATCTTTCGTTCGTAAAAAACGAACAAGCGAGAATTACTAATCGTCCTTAATATGTTATAATTATGCACGATTACGTTAGTATTTAATGCACATTAATATTCAATTGGCTTTCAGTAAGCAATAATATTGAATAAATTGACCGACCGTGCGTTATTCAATTAACACGCCGTTATTTTTTAATTTTTACGCAGGAGTCTCTGAGGTAGCGACCAAGAAGTTGCTTCTACACAGCTTCGAACAGGCGAACCTCAAGAACAGGTATATTATGTGATCTGGCTCCAAGAACGTGACGCAAGATAAAATCTGTGGCCTCGTAGCTGGAAGTGAGAGAGTGCAAATAATTTCAATGAGCGCAGCTCGTCGCTTTGTTTTCTACAAAAAAAAATTAAAAATTACCTTTTCCACTCGGAGATGTTTTGACTCAACTTTAAAAACTCTCGCTTACAATGAGCGTAATCGGAAATGTTGTACGTACGTGTTAAGTCGACGTAATCAGCGGGATGTTGCAAGTGTTGGTCATGACCGTAATTGTTTACAACACTTGGGAGTGAAACTGTTATGTTCGTAATTGGAAACTCTTTGGCTTTATGTAAAATCACTTGTGCTATTTAACCACAGATTTGCATAAACAAATTGAAATTCGCATAAATAATAAGGCGCCTTGTTTTTGTTTTGATTGCCTGTAGACACGGTGAACCTCAACGACGGAACGGAAAGTCCGGATTATTGGAACCTCTTTATAATTTGTACACGATACGGAGAAAACAATAAACACACCATCCTTCAAATTAATGATCTCTTTAATCTTTAAAGAATAACGCGTGGACAATGGTGCAACGGCCCATGCTGCTGGAGATACTTTAAATTTCCTTCAAGAGTTTTTTGGAGATCGGATAATTAGCAGAGATATAGCAAACATATGGCCTCCGCGATCCTTTGGATTTCTTTGTTTGGCGCTACTTGAAAAATTTCATTTTTAAAACGCCCGTTAATGATTTACAGGAACTTACTCAAAGATCATCGAAAAATGTGATGAAATAAACGATTCTCCCCACATTTGGCAAAATGTTATTAATGGATGTCGCAGAAGAGTTAGAAAATGCCTCGAAGAAGACGGAGGCTATCAACATCTGTTGTGAATTCACGTTCAACGTTATCTTCAATGTTTTATTTTGTTTGATTTGAAATACGTAATGAATCGTAATTATTGGTTGGTTGACGTTATGTCAAGGTTAAATGTCAATTTGGGGTTTACTGATCAAGTAAGGAACATACGTAAACATGCGAAAAAAATTAATTAGTAGGCTCAAGATCAGCGAGGAAAGACGACAAGAAGAGGAAAAATGAAGAAGAAAAGCAGGATGAAGAGAAAATCTTTAGAAAAAGATCTAGATCACCACAGAAAAAATTTGAGGAAAAAATGGATAAATTGATGAAGATGATGGAAACGATGGAGACTACAATAGGTAATTTGACCAAAGAAATAAAAGAAATGAGAGCAGAACAGCAGGAGAGCAAGGAGATAATAAAGGAATTAATGAAAGAAAATGAAACAGTTAAAAAGGAAAACCTGCACTTGAAGGACAAATAAGATACATAAATTCCAGACTGGAGAGATTAGAACAGGAGAAGAGGAAGAACAATGTGGTCATACAGAGATTACTAATAGAGACGGGAAACCAAAAAGAACTGAAAAAAAGGATGGAGAAATTTTTCGAAAAGGAGCTACAAATAAAGGTTAACATAGAAGAGGCTATTAAACTAAAAGATGTGCTTGATTAAACTTGAAAATGGAGAAGAAAAGATGAAAGTTTTGCAAAATAAAAATAAGCTCAAAAACAGAGAAGGAGAACGGATATATATTTTAACAACGATATGTCGAAGGAGGAGAGGGAAATCCAAAGACAGATTAGAATAAAGATAGCGGAAATAGGAAATAAAGATAAAATAACTAAAATAGCATACAGGAGGGTGTACATAGGAGATGAAGAATGGAAATGGCATAAAGGGGAAGAAAGACTGATTCAAGTACCAAAAAACTAATAGAATCACCCCAAGATAGATATCAGAAGACGAAAAAGGCAATAGAAAAGGAAAAGAATAAGGAAAATAAAAATAGGAAAAGAGGAGTAAACAAAGTACAATTGGGAAGTGAAAAGACAAATACAAACAAAGGAAAATTGAAGCATATAACGAAACAAATAAAACAAAATAACTATGATATAGTCGCCGTACAAGAAACTAAACTACTAGGCCAGGAAATGATGGAAATTGAGGGATGTATATTCTTTAACAGTGGGGGAGAAAAGAGGATTCTAGGAACAGGATTCACAGTAAGAGAATAGCTTAAGAGGGCAATAATAGAATTTAAACCGATGTTGTAAAGAATATGTGTGTTAAGGATAAGAGGAATATATCAAAAAATTACGATCATTAATATACATGCACCGAGCGAAGGAAAGGACTTGGAAATAAAGGAAGAATTTTACGGAAAACTAGATAGAACATATGAAGAAATACCGAAATATGACTTAAAAATTGTATGGAAGTATGGAAGGAAATACGAATAGCAATGGAAGAAACGGGCAAAAGATGTAATAAAAAGGTAAAAGAAACAACTGGTTTGATAAAGAATGTAAAGAAGAACTGAAAAAAAGAAAAGAGAATGGAGAGAATCACAAATCAATCAGAGGAAACAAATAGAAAATATGAAGAACAAAGAAGAAAAACAAAAAGGATTTTTAGGGAAAAAAAGCGTAGACATAATGAAAAACTGTTAAATAACATAGAAGAAGATTACAAAAATAATTAAATAAGGAATTTGTGTAAAGGAATTAAACAACAGAAAAGCGGGTATAAACCAAGAACAATATTCTTCAAAAATAAAGAAGGAGAATTGATAGGAGGGGAGGATGACATTCTGAGCGAATGGAGGAAATATTTCGAAGGTTTACTAAACGCAGGTACCCATCAGGAGTAAGAGAAAGAAGCTACGGTGCAGAGAATAAAACAAAACGGACAAAGTAACCAACCACCCAATGAAAAGGAAATAAAAGAAATAGTTCACTCTCTTAAAAATGATAAATCTCCAGGAGGTGACAATATAACTGTGGAAATGTTTAAATACGGAGGAGATGGATTAATCAAAGGAATGCAGAAACTACTGGAGGAAATATGGAATCAAGAAAAAATACCGGAAGAGTGGAGGGAGGCAATACTGTACCCAATCTATAAGAAGGGAGATAGATCGAAATGCCAAAACTATAGAGGGATAGCTCTGCTCAATGTAGCTTACAAAATATTAACAAAATATATTAAAGCTTGTTTAAGTAAAGAGTTGGAAAGTTTATTGGGTGAATACCAATGTGGATTCAGGCAAGGCAGGAGTACAATGGATCAGATATTCACACTGCAAGAAAGCTATGAATATAAAAAGGACACTTTGGTACTGTACATAGACTTTAAACAGGCCTACGACAGGATAAAGAGAAAGGAGATGTATACAGCCCCAGAAGACTTGGGAATTAGTCAAAAATTAATTAATATGATAACGTTAACACAAACGGAAAATAGAGTTAAATTTAAAAGTAAAACATCGGAGAAGTTTGAAGTAAGGGAGGGGATAAGGCAAGGAGACCCGTTGTCGCCGGTATTGTTTAATTTGGTTTTAGAGGTAGTTATGAGGAGGGCAAATGTTAATAGAAAAGGATTACTTTACAATAGAAGACATCAGTGCTTGGCATTTGCGGACGACATTACAATTCTAGCAAGAAGTAAACAAGAGCTACAGGAAACGGTAAGGAAATTGGAAGAGCAAGCAAGGAAAATGGGATTATATATAAATGAATCAAAAATGAAATACATGACTTGGTCGGATAGGGAGTATAGAAAAGGCCAGCATCTAAAGATAATAACAACGGAAGAAAAGGAATATAAATTTGAAGAGGTGGACAGATTTACTTACCTAGGAAGAATGTTCACAAGGAAACCGGAAATTAAAGAGGAGATACGGGCAAGAATAATGAATGGGAATCGAAGTGTCTATACATTGAACAGGCTGTTGAAAAATAAAAGTATATCTAGAGGGGCTAGGATAAGGGTATATAAAACGGTAGTACGGCCAATAGTCGAATATGGAGGTGAGACGTGGGTGCTAAGTAAGGCGGAAGAGGAAATGCTTATGGTATGGGAAAGGAAAATACTGAGGAAGATTCTAGGCGGAAAAAAATAGGGAATATATGGATGAGAAGAACAAACCAAGAGATAGAAGATCTATACAAAGAACCGAGTATAGTGGCGAGAATTAAAGCACAAAGACTTAGGTGGCTCGGACATATGGAAAGGATGCAGGAAAGTAGGATTCCTAGAAAACTATTAAGAAGTGACATAGGAGTTAAAAGAAGAAGTGTAAGACCGAAATAAGATGGAAGAAGGAAGTAGAAAAGGATTTAAAACAATTAAAGATTGTCAACTGGAAAGAAAATGCGAAGAACAAGAAAGAATGGAGAAAAATAGCAAACCAAGCCATGGGCCTGCTAGGCTCGAAGTGCTATTTTCAGTTTTATTATTAATTTCATTTTGGTTCGGTTCTGTATAATTACTTACTCTCCTGTTAATCTATTTCTAATTTAGTGTCTGCAAATACAATCATTACTGCATGCTGCAACTGACTATAGTTTCAAGAAAAAAATGCGGTAAATGAACAAAATAAAAAACTAATTGAAAATATTCATTAACTGGAAAACGTAACAAATTTTTGAAAGTAGTTCGTGACACGCAAGGTTCTTGATACCTCCTTTGAGATAAAGAGATTAAAACTTCCTGCATGCCACATTTTCTGCATTATAACATTTATCTTGCAAATTACCGCAAGAGAACCTTCATACGTGAACTCGAGATAATTTCAACCATTTCTATCCGATTGCGTAACGTGAAATGTCTTTAGAAAAGCAAGGAGAACAGAGGAATGCGACTTGATAGGATATCGAAAAGAATGCGTCCCATGTCTTTTCAATAAGTTCTTCAAAATTTCGTTGAAATTTTAATTGATTAGACGAAGTCGCAAATCATTAACTACATAATTAATTAATTTAACCGTTGCAGCGCTGAACTATCGAGGTCTTATTTATCAGATTAAATAAATCAGAAAATGTTTAATTAGTTTAGTCAGAAAAAATCCGGCGCTTGACAGATGTTGATACAACTCTGATAAGAATTGAATTATATTCAACAGCAATTCACTTAATTACAATCGGAATGTTCGGAATGAAAACAGATTCGTTTTTATTTGAGAATAATTAGTTTCTTTTT
Source organism: Serrognathus titanus (assembly GCA_039766575.1). NCBI lineage: Eukaryota > Metazoa > Arthropoda > Insecta > Coleoptera > Lucanidae > Serrognathus > Serrognathus titanus. The sequence goes on along the minus strand of CM077911.1, from coordinate 15,618,481 downwards.
CGTGAAATTTTAACAAATTTAATTATAAACTACATTAAGAGCCAAAGATCTGCGTGTAGATTGTCCTCGTTCCTGTAGTGTGTAAGAAAGGAGGCAATGCCACGCATGAATGCCCACAAATAGAAATAGGATATCACATTTAAATAAAGTAAGATTTATCAACAAACTGAATAACACCCAATAAGCAAGCCGTATGATAATTTAAAAACGTGCACGTGATTTATTATTTTTTTTAGCAAAGGGAAATGTTAATTCGTAAAGCTTGGTTAGACGAGTTTAAAATCCGTTGGCGCGCAACCTTCACACGAATTTGTTAATAATTATTAACATCGCATATTTTCCCCACAAATTTATGCTTACCACACTTCTACATCGAAATCAATTAAAAAGCGATAACTTGTGAAACCTTTCGCAAATTAATTTCACTTATTATACCAGAGCGAATTAGTTTTCTAAATTGTAAATAATTCCGAATTGGTAATTAATCTTTAGGTTGTTTTTTGTGTCTGGTTTACACTGTATGCACTGCCTTTCAAATAAAGCACTAAAATAAAAAATAATCACTAAAACAATTAAGTACATCCTTCAAGACTGTCAAAAATAAATACAATTTATATTAGTGAATGAAAAAAAAATCTATAATTAATTTTAATTACGTTAAATTGTTTGTAATAAATAAATAAATTAAATATCAGTTTCATAATAACAAACTCCAGAAGCAGCAAGAGTTACAGCAACAAATTGCTTGGAGGTGATTATCAAAGCATTGAAAATATACTACAAGGAGTAATTAATTTTGATGAATTGTTACGACATTGCTTCATGAACATTATTACTTCATTACTATTTAAATTTACGTACAAATTGCATCTTGTATAACATTATCTTTTAAATTACGCATAAAATAGTAGACCTTGATTTTTTTAACAATTGCTGCATTAATTAAAGCTCACGTTTCTTTCACTCCTAATTCATAAAAGTACAGTTGTTAGGAAAGACCACCGGAATAAATTTATGACAAAAGGAAAAGGTTACATAATATAAGACAGAATCCGACAATCTTTGTATTAGATTCAGTTGAATGCTATTTCTATTCTTTTGTTGTGTTCTCTTAAAATTTAACATCGATATGTGTAACACAAATTAAATCTCAAGTAAATGAAACAAGAAAGAAGTTACTGAAACATAATTTGTTTGTTTACCGAGAGACATTTCAATTAGTTAAGATCGAGTCGATTAGGTCGCTTACACGTAGGGTTTTTATCGACTTATCCATTAAGCCAAACGCTTAAAGCAACGAACCTAACGAAGCGACAAATTCGAAAGTATGACGATATTAATAATAACAACACGTTTACATTGAATTGGAAACGCAGTGGTGCGTACTGTGCTGGTGGCATGTATTCACACACACCCACGATGTTGCCCTTCTAATGTCACTGTTGTGTTATTTTTGTCACGGAGTTCTTAAGAATTAGTTAAGGCCAGGAGTTAACAAGGGCAGCAATGTAAAGTAATGACCTAAAAAGATTAAAATCCTTTCATCAGTATGCTTAAAAATATTCACAAGAGTTATAGAAAGAAGACCCGAAGAGAGAGAGGAGAGTGTGCAAAATAAATTGCAGGAGTAGCTTTCAGAGCGGGATATCAAATTTCAGATAACATACGTAATCAGGAACATAACAGAAAGAATAATAGAATCGGGGCCACTCTAGGTATAAGATCAGGATACGACGAAACAGAAAGGAAGAAGACGTGGAAGTGTCTAAAGGCCCTAAAGATATTAAAATTATAAAGAATTATAAAGAAGCTATATGACAACTAAAGAAAGATTAAAAAAAGGATTAAAACAAGGAGATCATAAAAAACAAGCAACGTGAGGTCTTCTTCCTTTTTCAAGAAGACAATAATCATGGCGCTCAAATCGGGGCTATTCTTCTTCAACATAAAATGGCGCCCAACGTAGGACCTTCTTCGCTCTTCAAGAAGACAGTGACAACTAAATGGATATCTGGTTAGTATCGTGTCTAATGACGGGAAAATGAATGGAGAAATAAAAGAATAAACAAGAGAAACAGGGAAAAACCAAATATAAAAAACGTACAACCAAGTAACGCTGTCCATAATAACATAAGAAAGCAAAACCTGAACAGTTTGGATAAAACCATAACACTAGTATCGTCGTGAAAGAACTGAAATCCCTAAGAAAGATTAAAAAAGACAAAAGAAGATTTGAGAAAAAAATAAAACTAGGAAGAAATTATAAAAAAAAACACTGCACAACCAGGACAGACCAGCCAGAATAATTTATGACGATAGAAGTGGAAGAAAAAGCAAAAGATGACGACGATAAAACATGGATGAACGAAATGAAGGAAATACGGGGAAAAGAGGGAAAATATTGACTGATATGAGCAGGTTAGTAATGAACAGAAGGATTGGAAATCATGGGTAGAAGAGACGAGAGTCGAACTATAAAACCTCAAAGGCGACGCCCAACAGAGCTAAGAGGAGAAGTGAAGAAGAAGGATTGGAAATCATGGGTAGAAAAGATGAGACTCGAACTGTAAAACCCCAACAGAGCTAAGAGGAGAAGTGAAGAAGAAGGATTGGAAATCATGGTTAGAAGAGACGAGAGTCGAACTGTAAAACCCCAAAGGCGACGCCCAACAGAGCTAAGAGGAAAAGTGAAGAAGAAGCATTGAAAATCATGGGTAGAAGAGACGAGAGTTGGACTGTAAAACCCCAAAGGCGATGCCCAACAGAGCTAAGAGGAGAAGTGAAGAAGAAGGATTGGAAATCATGGGTAGAAGAGACGAGAGTCGGACTGTAAAACCCCAAAGGCGATGCCCAACAGAGCTAAGAGGAGAAGTGAAGAAGAAGTATTGGAAATCATGGGTAGAAGAGACGAGAGTCGGACTGTAAAACCCCAAAGGTGACGCCCAACAGAGTTAAGAAGAGAAGTGAAGAAGAAGGATTGGAAATCATGGGTAGAGGAGACGAGAGTCGAACTGTAAAACCCCAAAGGCGACGCCCAATAGAGCTAAGAGGAAAAGTGAAGAAGAAGACTAAAAAAATATTATAATTATGAACATGTTTGTACATAATTTTTCAAAAACATATAATAAAATATTAAGGAAAACATTTCCTGTATTCTTAACTCTACTTAATCAGACCTTTGGATGATTAAATCAATTCGAAATTACTTTCCGGGCAGCAAAAGGAGTAGCCTGAGGAAGACCTTTTGTAAAAAAAGAATGAAACGTCGACGAGAAAAAAGAATTGTGGTGCTATACAACTGGAAATTAGAAGAAAACCTAGGACTTTATAATTATCCAGTCCTTTTTATTCTACTTATCTCTTGTATGTTTTTTTTCTTATGAGATTTTCTGTGCGTTCTTTTTTATTATTTTTGTATACTTCTTGCCATGTAAATTTGGACGGTAACCATTAACATAGGTCACTTGTGTTACCTCAAGCTCTCCAACATCTAACTCCAGCCTTATCCAGTCTAAACAGGTCATTTCTAGCAGCACCAATCCCCAAGCGAAGGTGCTCGTTACTCACAACAGTAAAACACAGAGTAACATCTTGATGTCCACTCCGGTCTTCAGGCAGAATTCCTTAAATCCCAAAACGTCGGTCACTCCGTCGCAGGTCAGTCCTATTTCTATGCATAATCCTTCGAAGATCCATGACAGTTTACTATCAAACTCCAACGTTCAAACTACAAAACCTAAGAACAATATTAGAGTTATGCCTTACCGTTCATATCTTCTACTGTATCCATCACATCATCAACAGATGCTTCAACTGCAAGAGCTTACTCCGATCTTAACCGATTTAAAGACAGACCTGGACTATTTGCTGCCGAGCTTGGACCAAGACTTAGTCAGGAGCCCCCCTGAGAAGAACTGACGACCGTGAGGGGCAGACCAACGTACCTTATCAATCCCTTAACGGGAGAATTGGAGCATCAGTCTTGCAACGAAAGCGAGGAAGACGAACCCGAGATGTTTTTCGAGGGCTTCCATCACCCACCGCCATGGGCCTATCTTATTCCTTTGTGCCTTTCCCTTTACTTTAAAAAATACATATTTGATTTCTCCTGCATTCACTTTTATTCTTCTTGTATATTTCTGACCATGTAACTTTGGACCATTATAGGTTCGTAAATGCATTATATTCGTTCCCTTTCATTTAAGCCAGCAAATGAAATTCTTTTTTAAGTTAATCTTGCGGCCAAAAGTTGCAGTTTCGTCGTATGATTTCTTTTTTGGATTTTTAATATTTTAGTATATTAGTATCCTGTTAGTAAAATCTATATTAACGAAAAAAATTCCAAAAAAAATTGTCGCAAATCGGTTTTGATTGCAGTGAATCCCTCGAGCATCCTTTGTACAGCTGTTTCGGTCCTATTTGGGGCTTCGTCAGTAGAAGCGTATCTCGAGACTTCCACTGCAACCAAACCAACCTGTCGAAGGTTATTCGTGTCAAAAAGTGATCGCAGGATGTCGCGATTCAAACTATCGAAAAAAAATCCCTAAAGCACACGAACTTGTTCGATCATACCTGAGGAGGATTAAATTAAATTAACGACGAAATTGTGCAAATTCACCTTCGCAACTACATTTGTTTACAAATGTAATATAGGCTGCAAATAATCAGATACTGTTTTTACGAGCTCATTATTGTATACCAAGAAGAGTACAGGTCCCGGAATAGAACTTTGGGGAACGTGGTGAAAGCTTATTGTCTCTGAGTTGTTCAGCTCGATTATCTATTATCTACGACCACAGCAGTAGGTAATTGTATCTCTTTAATTCTTTAGTAGATTTTCTATTGCTTTATGTTTATCTATAGTTATCAAATTCACGTTGGTTTGTACTTATTAAGTTTTTTTCTGGATATCTGATAAATAATCATTTCCATCATAACAGATTTGTAAACCTTTGACTTTGCCTGATACTGACCTATACCTGTTGCGTTTACTTTCGGAACCTCTTTTTTAGAGGAGAGAAAAATATAATCTTTCTTCCAGTTTACCATAAATGAATTACCATATTAATTGAAATATTTTTTATGCAATGAAAGATAGTTTAAATCGAATGTATTAAACTTAATGACCGTATATCATCAATGTATGTAATTAATGATCGTGTAGGATTCATTTGTAAAGCCGAATGGTCGTCGTTTTATCTTCTGGTACCACTTATTCATGCGCAGGTGTGCTGAAATGAATATCTGACGGCATATCTATCATGTCCTGTTTGCAATGAACTGCAAATATGTGGACAAGTTACTCAACTCGCATGCTGTTAATATGTAAGATCGTGTTTGTGTTTCACTTATTGTAATATTAAGTACTGGTGGACTCGTAGAGTTATGTACTTGTTACTGCTACTAAATTTTAATTTTTTCTTCTCCCTTCTTTACATACAAGTATTTCATTAGTTTAATGCTGCAAACAGATCAGAATGCTTTAATTCAAAAATCCTGCTACATCCTGATACTACTTCTCCAGAAATATGGAGAGAGGACGCGATATCGAAACGATCACTTTTAAAGAAGTTGTATACTTCTTGAACACACCTTCTACATAAAACATTCCGGATTAGTTTCAATTAATTTAATTGAGTGTCCTGCAATGACATAAAAGTGATTTGCTAGACATTGATATTTGCACCTTTTCATATTATAATCGTTTGTGGTTTACCTCAATTCACTTCGTTTTTATGAGTAGACTTCACGGGTCAATATTCTATCCGCATTCTCATTTTTGACATTGATATAATTCGGAACTCTGAACGGATTAGAGGTCGCGATTGTGCTCGAAGAATAAAATAATTTGGAAACTACTTTTACCTCCCGATGAAAAAAGCCGGCCGGCCGTGAGGTCGTGCATTGTGCTGTTCCATTTAATTGACGATTGTTTATTCACACGTTTAACAAAAGCAAGGACGACGGAATTAACGGGCGGTACGTGTAATTCCTGTCGCGTAATTTAATTCCGTTTCTAGAAAATAAAATGAACACTGTGGATAAACATGTTCTATTGGTCTAAGAAATTAAATAAATATAGAATTTACTGACAGGTACTAACACAAAAAAAAGAATCCAGAAATGAATTTGAAGACGACCTGTTTACAATCGTCAAAAGTCAGAAATGTACAAGAAGAATAGAAGTGGAAACAGATAAAAGGCCAAAGGAATAAGAAAAGCCCGACTAAGAAAAGAAAACTTGAGGTACATGGAGGTGAAGGCAACACAAAAGACTTTTGGTGGACGACCTGGTGGTGACCGTCCAAATTTACTTGGCCAGACATGTACAAAAATAATATAAAATGAATGCACGATAAAATTTAAGAAGAAAAACAACCAGGCGTATGGTCTCGTGGTTTTCGATTGTATCGTACCACAATTGTTCTTTCTTGTCAAGGTCTCGTTCTTTCTTCCTCAGGCTGTTACTTTCGCTGCTTGGAAATAACTTGTAAAATAAGAATTCCAGAACCCAAAAGATGATGGAAAACGGCCGCAGAATAATTCCCATTACGAGATCAAACATGAATAGGAAAAGGAAAATAAAGAAGTCTATAAAAAATGTCATACAACAAGGATTGAAGACGTAGAAGATGAAAATCGGCAAAAATTTAAGAACTGGAAAACGAGAAATGAACGCAGAAGATAGAAGGTGCGCAAGGAGAAACTATTACGAATAAGCGAAATAGAAAGACAAAATATGATTAACTTTGTCTGAGCTTGTCAAAATTATGAGAATTGTGATGTGATGTGAAGTCAAAGGCAGGAAATAGGAAGGCCTAAGAGGAGTGCTAAGATTTATTTTAGGATTACACATCAAAATATTGCACAAAAAGATAAGAAAAATATTTAAAAAGGACGTTACTTCATAACTGAATTGGCTTCCGGTTGGAACCGCGTCACCATTGCTTCTACTGCTGACGTTTCGTTCTCCATTCCAGAACAATTTCTTCAAGGCTGCTGCTGCTGCTGGCGGTGTTGCTGCTGCTAGTCATTCTAATCGGAGTTGCAAGTTACAACTTGGTATGTTCTTACTGCCAAGTATTACCAGTTGCTAAGAAGGTATCACTATTGCAAGGTTGCAAATCTGATTAGAATGGCGAAACCGGTCGCTCTTGACTTAATAAATAATTGTAGTCTCACGCGCCCTTCTTTTATTCTATTCAGCTAAGGAACCCTTTCATAAAAACCTTCTTTTTATAAATTTTGTTGTAAATCGGTTTTGATTGCAGTGGATTCTGTACAGCTGTTTTGGTCCTATTTGGAACGTTTCAGCAGACTCCCTTTTTTTATAGAAGTTTAGAGAATCTTCATAATCACCTCCGGATATCTCGATTCCGGAGGCGTATTGGATTCACCTCGGCCATTCTGTCCGGGCGCCTACAACTAAACTCCTTTCCTCTTTCATTACTCTGTGCAGAGGGTACCGCCTTCCGTCATTTCATCCTCTGAGCATGTTGTTTTCTGCCCTCTTCTTGTCTCTGCAGTTCTCTTCTGTCTTCTTTCCTCTTCTCTTCTCTTCCTTCTTCTTCGTCTACTCCTCTCTCCTCTTCCTTCCTATCCCTACTCTTCGTCCCTCTTCATCTCTTCTCGCTCCTCCTCTCTCCTGTTTGTTCACCTTTTTTCCTGCATCTCCTAATTACCTCCTTTACTTGTCCTCTCTCACTCTTCGCGTTCTCGTCTCTCCTTTCTGTGCTAGTCTTTGTACTTACTCCTCATTATTTCCCTCAACATTCCAGCTATTGTATTCCACTGTCTTTCATTTCTAACCTCTTTCAGAGATGTCATTTTTCATTTCTTCGTCAAAAGCGAAACAAAAACAAAAGATTTTGCAAAACTTACTTACGCAATTCCCCCCTTCCCTCACCAAAGAGGAACAAGAAGAGGAAACGACCGCTGACGTTAACCCAATTATTTTTGCGTTATTTTTTTTAACGAAGGTTGATCTCGTCTTTCTCATTTTCGTCAAAAGTGAAGCGTAAATTGAAGACAATCAACTGTTTATAAAACAAAAGATTACGTACTTTCCCCCCACCAAAGAAGAAGAAGAAACGACCGCTGACGTTAAACCATTTTTTACGTTATTTTTTTTTTAACCAAGGTCGATCGTTTTTCTCCTTTTTGTCAAAAAAGAAGCAGAAATTAAAGACGATTTACAAAGAAACTTTCGCTTTTCATTTGTTCGTAAAAAAAGACGATTAACCATTCATAAACTAAAATTTTCGTTTTTCATTTTCTTCTTCGTCAAAAGTGAAACAAAAACAAAAGATTTCGCAATGTTTTCCAAAAAAAAAGAAGAAGAAAAAGGCCATCAACATTAATTAGGCCAATTTATTTTTTTCGACGAAAGTCGATCGTTTTTTGATTATTTTTTCCACGAAAAGTAAAATGCAATGGTTAACTTTCGTTCTTATTTGTTCACGAGCAAAAGAAAAACAAAAGACGATCGTCTATTTATAAAACGGAACTTTCGCCTTTCATTTCTACTTCGCCAAAAAAGAAACAAAAACAAAAAAAAAGTAAAACTGAAAACAGAAGACTATCAGCCGTTGTTTCTTATTTCTTCGCAAACAAAAGAAAAACAAAAGACGATCGACTGTTCACAAAATGGAACTTTCGTCTTTCGTTTCTTCTTCGTCAAAAGCGAAACAAAAACAAGAGATTTTGCAATGTTTTCAAAAAAAAAAGAAGAAGAAAAAGGCCATCAACATTAAGACAATTTTTTTTTCGGCCAGAGTCGATCATCTTTTTATTATTTTTTTCATCAAAAGAAAAATGTTAGAAATGGAACCTCTACAAAAGCAGAGTCGGGCGTAAGATTTAAAACAGTTCGAGAGCTAACTATCTAATTTTTGGATAACATTTTCCTGTGCCCAGAAAGCTCAAAGCTCATCTTAATTTTCTTTTGAATTCCATGAACTTAAAACGGTGTTTTACTTTCAGACTTTCATTGGCAATTCCAAAAGTAAACGAGGGCTTCGACAGATGTTCCATGTACTCGGTTAATTTCACCGAATTAATTAACCAAGGCATCAAGGAAGGAAACTCCTCTTGGTCGAAGATTCCTTGCCGAAGTGGATGGGAATATAACTACACCGACGTGCCCTACGTAACCATTGCATCCGAGGTAAGAAGACGCCTGCCAAATAACAACGAAACGTAGAAATTTGCGCTATTTTAAAGTGTCCGTGTCTTTTGCTGTTGAATATTAAGTTTGAAAAGTAGTTATCAGTCATCACTTCTATTCGTAACTAATTCGTTTGCATTAGACAAAATGTTTTTAATAAATTTATGTCGACGCGTGTTGTACTTAACAATAATTTATATTTATAGACTATTGTTGTTTGGATGGAAATCCAGAATTTGTATTACTTCTTAATGGAAATTACGCGCTTTATTAAAACAACATAAATCACTTGACCCCCGAAGAGAATTAACCATAAAATTATTTACGACCGCAAACCATGATGGTTTCGCGAAAAATTACGCGCATTAATCGTTGAAACCAGCAAACAAGCGTGCAAGGTAACCGAATCAAGATGGTACACACGAGAAAACAATTTGCATTTTCGAAAATAACGACCACTACAATTTGTTTGTAAAAGATTAATTGAGGCGCTAATTAATTTCGCGCAAACACACATGCACGTGATGGCAAATTGATATACTTGTCAAATATTTGCTTCTTGGTCCTGAGCTTCTGTGTTGCTAAGGACGTTTCAAAATATTCCACTAATTATCACATTTTCAAAGCGAGAAGAGCCTAATTATATCTAAAAGCAATTGTAATTTCCTGGCTTAGAAAACACGAGATTCTATTATTCTGCTGAATAAAAAAAAAAGTGGAAAGCAAAATAACTACATAGAAGTACAGGGTGATTTACAAACTAAAAAGCTCTATTTTTTCAACACCCATTACGGGGAAGACGTGTTTGGTCGGTTATTTAATATTGCGACCGACTTACTAGATGTATTTCTTCTTATATATTCGTTTGGTAGCTGGAGAAGTCTAGCTGGTACGAATCTGATCCTAATTTTGTTTTTGTTGCAGCTTGATTGGGTTTGCGATCAATCTACTTTGCCTACAATCGCCCAGGCCATATTTTTCTGCGGCGCAATCCTAGGAGGACTAATTTTCGGTTGGATCGCAGACAGATATGGTAGAATCCCAGCCCTCGTAGGCACAAATATGACGGGCTTTGTAGGTGGCATAGCGACCGCATTCTGCAACAGCTTCTGGTCCTTCTGTCTCTGCAGATTTCTAGTCGGCATGGCTTTCGATAACAGCTTCACCATGATGTATATTCTAGGTAAGAACTCGACTTTCCTTGCGCGAAGAAATTTTTACGCGCGCCATTTAAAGGCATTAATAAAGGCGTGCCTGACGTGAGTCGTTTTTTGGACATCAATGTAAGGATATAAATCTAATTCGCCTTAAATGGGAGTCTGGATTTTAATTGCCGCGCTAAATGAAAATCGACGTTTTATGGTAATGCGCATCCTTGATCTACCACAACCTCGCGGTAATTATCTGTTTATTAATTTGAAGTGACTGAAGGAAGCAATTAAAATAACTTTTATCCGCGTGTGTGACATACGTCTGGTTATTAAATCATTGCTAATGTACTGCAAATATTTTTGCACTCACCAGGTGTTCTCGACGATGGAAAAAAATTATACGACGACGTTATTAAAAATGCCATTTATATTTAATTCATCCACAGCTTTATTAATAGTATCACACATGCCTTGCTAAACAAAGAATAACTGAGGAAATTGCTGCAGGTCAACTATATTTAAGTAATTCGAGAGATTCAAATATTTAAATCCTTGTCATAAAGACTTAATTAAAATATTTCTAACGTCATTAATAACAGAGGTCTCGAGTAGGAAGCTTGCGGTACTCCAAATTCAAATTGCGTAGACTCGTTTGGATCATGATTTCTGGTTGCGTTCATACAAACGTGCACGAAGAATGATGTAGCATAGAAAATACGATTGCGAAATTATTAGTGATATGAAACAGGAACAGTTATCCAACTATCGCAATAATTGCAACTTGAGTAAGACAAGCAGGAGTTGGAGGTCTCTATTATTTCAAACCATTAATTAAATTAAAATACCACCTGTCAATGAATATTGTTTCCAAGTAAAACGATCTAATAATATCTGCAATAAATTTCAAAGTCAACCCAGGAAGCAAACGAACTCGATAGCCGTTAATTCCATTAGAGTTTAATTACGCCGGAATTTATGCGATGTGCAAATTGGCGTTATGAGCCCTGCAGTTTTCAAATCGGCTCGTTTCAAATGACAGTTTTATCTCTTCGCGTTGAACTCATTAGCGGGTCTGCAGCACACGTGAAGAGTGCTGCTGCGTTTATTAATTTCACCGCTGACGTACGTGCCTCGCATTTGCATATTCAAATGAATTCGCGGTGTCTAATCTCAAAGGACAAGTCGTGCTCTATTTGTCATTTGTGTGGAACGATTTGCATGAAATAAATTCAACCCTTACGACACTTAAATCAAACGATTAAACTATCAGATTTACAAACAGCTTGAATCTTTCGATCCTGTCCTAGCAAATTTTGGAAAAGTAAATTTCCGTACGTGTGCAGGGAGATGTAAAGCTTCAATAATTTCCTGTACTTCGAAAACTCTTCGCTTCAGGTATCTACCATGGTAATCGAATTCTTTGGGGTTGCTACTGCTTCCCGGAGTTTCCACGAATACAAAGTAAATCAACGCGTCATCAGAAGTAAGAAAAAGTTTTCCGTTACTTCCAAACATAAACGGAAAGTTCCGGTCATATTTCTCCTCCCATTTCTAATATTTATGTACGTATTTAACCATAGCGGTAATTCCATGTACTATTTCGTTTCCGATTTCTACTATATCTTGTGGATGGTGTAAAACCAGATTTACCACCTCGCTGCAACTCGATGGTGTATGAGAATTTGATGTTGTGGCAACCACTGGCGTAATCCACAGTGCAGCCGGAGCTTAAATCTGAAAGAAAGGGGCGGTTTTCATTTTGGTTGTCCAGGGAAGCTGAAGTCACTACCACCTACACATGGCGCTTGCAATGCTGCCGACTTTAAAGTATCTGTTCCTTCCTGCTTTCGACATGGCTTTCTTGCAGGCACATCCACAACGCATCTAAAATTGATTGTTTGAAGTAATAAGAACCCTGGGTTGAACTGTTTACCAAATCTGATTTATCTTCAATCTCGTTTTCGGTGTACCCCCAGGGAAACATTATTAAATTTCCGTACGTGTGCAGGGAGATGTAAAGCTTCAATAATTTCCTATACTTCGAAAAAGTGTTCGCCAAACTCTTCGCTTCAGGCTCACTCAAGGCGTATCTACCGTGGTAGTCGAATTCTTTGGGGTTGCTGCTGCTTCCCGGAGTTTCTACGAATACAAAGTAAATCAACGCGTCATCAGGAGGAAGAAAAAGTTTTCCGTTACTTCCAAACATAAACGGAAAGTTCCTGTTGAGGTCAACTCCGAGTTTTTCTTTGTTGGTATGGCCGTTGGTGTTCATGTTTTTCCTCCACAGTCGATTCTGCAAAGCCAGAAAGAGGTTGGCGTTGGAAATAGTAGAGTTGAGGTGGGACTTACCACGGTGTGAGTGTATTCATACCCATCGGGATTTAAACAGGGTATGACATAGAAATCCATGTACTTATTTATTCTTGGGTTTCGTATGATGTGCTCGACGAAATACAATGCAGAGGAATTCGCCAACCATTCCCTTGCGTGTATGCCGGCGTCTATCAGGCAAGCTTGTCGCTGTTTCGTTATGTCTTTCGCTATCACGATCATCTCGATGTCTCTACCTTGTAGAGACTGGCCTGTACACCCCAGACGAACGCGATCGGGAAACTCCTTCACCAACATTCTTAAATAACATTGGATCTGAAAGTGCAAATGTTTATGCGATTTTGAATTTGTAATCGAGCGTACCTCCCTGTAACGTGGAAATCTATTGTGTGAAGAAATCATGTTTTTTGTTTAAGCCTTTTCTTCCTGGTCGCCTCATACTTCGATTGTGAAAGAAGAGGAACGAGAACTTTGAAATTTAGACATTTTGCCATGATAGTTCTAAACGGTCACTTCAACCTGTCACATCGAAATTATGAGGCTGATTACAAAAGTAAATAAACAATTGATTGAATTATTTTTTTTAAATAGGCATAGCCTCAGCCTCGTTAGCCATAATCGGAAGATTCGCTGTTAATATATCGTATAACATCGGATTGGAATACGCTGCTGAGCTGTTGCCTACTGTGGTGCGTGCTCAAGGTGTTGCCCTTATCCACTTCATGGGGTATGTTGTCTAATCTCAAAGGACAAGTCGTGTTCTATTTGTCATTTGTGTGGAATGGCTTTAACGTTTTGCATGAAATAAATTCAACCCTTACTACATTTAAATCAAACGATTAGGGTCATGGCACCAGTAAAGGAACAAATAAGGCAAGGACCCGGTGAGTGAACAGGCCAATCATTGGATTGGATTCACTTAGCTTTCCTTGTTTATCACACGAAAATACGTATATCTTTCTCTGTGTTCAATCACTGGGTTATGTTCACTTACCCTATTTCGATTAAACTATAACAGCTGGTTGGCATATATTTAGGGACATCCTGTATTTGCTAATTCATCACTTATTTTGACAATCATGAAGAAAATTAGTTGACTCATGAAGACATCGTTTCAAATAAAAACAGAACACTTAAGGAAGCTTTAAAGAATTTACACGTGAATTCAAAAAAATTGATTCGATTGGTAATTTGAAAAATACGGAGAAGAAAGAAATATGAAAAATTCGTTTTGACGTTCTCCTCGTTTTCTCCTTGTTCTGATTAACATCTTCTCGGCCGATTTCGACTTTTGGTAGCCATTTTCCAAGAGACTCTTGAAACCAAGAGAATATCCAAATGAGAATCGCGAAGACGAGACGGAGACTAACGAATTCACAAGAGAAATAAAGATCAGAAATATTTGGAAACTCTTTTCTTCGACTTTTGGTAGCCATTTTCCAAGAGACTCTTGAAACCAAGAGAATATCCAAATGAGAATCGCGAAGACGAGACGGAGACTAACGAATTCACAAGAGAAATAAAGATCAGAAATATTTGGAAACTCTTTTCTTCGACTTTTGGTAGCCATTTTCCAAGAGACTCTTGAAACGAAGAGAATATCCAAATGAGAATCGCGAAGACGAGACGGAGACTAACGAATTCACAAGAGAAATAAAGATCAGAAATATTTGGAAACTCTTTTCTTCGACTTTTGGTAGCCATTTTTCAAGAGACTCTTGAAACGAAGCGAATACCCAAATAAAAATCGTGAAGACGAGACTGAGACCAACGAATATAAAGATCGGAAATATCTGGAAACTTAAAAGTGGGTTGCAAATCAAGAAAAATAAATAAAACCACAACGACTTGGTTTTTGCAATTTTAAACAAAAACAACATAGAAAAGAAATTTGAAAGCAGACAACCATAAATGCTCTGAAAAAAGGACACAAAACAAAATTAATCATTGAGAAAATAGAGAAGGCAATAAAGAAAATTAAGAAAATAAAAAGCGAGAGCTATTAATTGCAATACAACGTCATGTACAGTCGCAAAAAACGATAATGTCGTCGTGAGAAAAAATATTGTAGTATTTTAAAAGCGAGCGATCGATTCTGCACAAGAAAAGGATAGCTCAGCCGCAACCCCTATTTACATTTCCCTTCCCTCCCTTCGACTCCTATATCTTCTCTATGAGAGATATAACCCACCAGTTGCTTACTCGAAACTTTGTGCTTCAGTTTCTTCTGCCATTTATTATTGCAGCTCTCGTAATAATTCATTGACATTCTATTGATTCATCAAAAGTGGATCCACCTGGGGAGAAATAAAAGTACTGATAAAATCCCATTCCACCCTTGTTACTCTTAAATGCCAAGTCGCATTTTTGGCGCCACACATTCCTTATGTGTTTCCTTCACTTGACATCCGCATAACTCAGTAATTAATTATTTATTTATTGAACTAGTAAAGTAATTCATTATTTTAATGTTCTGTTTATTCAGAAATTGAATCCAACCATCAACTGGATCAAGTCGCATCAAATTTCGAGTACTAATTTAATATTCAGTTAACTGTAAACGATTGCATACTATAAACTTTTTATTTTAAAGCGTATTATAATGTTTACATTACGTTACAATGCCCTCACTTGGATTGATTGATGAAAATCGCATTGAATCTCTTGAAGAAAGAAATAGTTTATACGACTAGGAGTAGAACGCCCAATTTCGGTCTCGGCTGTAAAATTTTGGGCACAACGCCCAACAATATACTATAATTTTTATTATAAATGATAATTTGAAATGAAAAATAAATCTCTAATTAAAAAGTTCCGCAATCTTGAACAAATGAAATAAAAAAAACTGACAATCATTTTGTAACTAATAACGAAATAGCTGCAATTACTGCATTAAACGTTTCGACAATAATTTAATTAACGAGTGTTTTTCTCTCTCTCTCTCACTCAACTGCTACCTAATCAGGAAGTTGAACTTTGTACAATATTTAGATCCTGTTACACATACATGTAATTAAGTCGTCGCATGAGCCCGCACGTTATTGTTTTATAATGAGCGCGGTCCTTGGTTATTAATTAGCAAGGAGCATACGTGTGTGTGTGTGTGTGTGTAAATTATGTGTTATTTATGATTTATTGCGGTAAGCAGCGTATAATTTCCCACTACTTACTGCAACGGGTAACGTAATTCACCGCATGAATGGGCACGAAAAAACGGAGCTCTTTTCAAAGGAGTCCTTCGGCGGATTTTCTGTTGACTTTGCGCAGTTTTCGACGAAATGTTTCGTCACTTTGTATAAGTAATTAATTATCAACGCAAAAATACGTTCCTCTGAAGAAGTTAGTTAGTCACAGTACGTCGGAGATTACTCAGAACTAAACGATTCAATTCATTGATGAGACGAATAAATAATTTTGAAACATTTTAGTTTCGAAGAAAATTTAACTTATACCTTAACTGGCATATACAATGCGTAAACCGCTAAATAGTCCACGCAACAGTCAAGACAAAGAAAGAAATATATTGGAGCGTAAGGGGTAAAGACAAGGATTGCCGCCAAACCCCAGTTTATTACTTCAAATAATAATTTTCTCCCTTGCCTTAACGGCCTTACAAATTGGTTTGGCAGTTGGTTTAATTCCAATTTGTTTCAGTTCTTGAATACGTTGGCCCAAAATGGCGTACGTTCGTAGCAAACATGTCCATAGCCATCTTCTTCACCTTCGCTGCATCCATTTTACCGTGGATTGCACTTTCGGTAGCCAATTGGAGAACTTTGTGTATAGCCACGTCAGCACCACTGATATTAGCCATACTTACCCCTTGGCTGGTACCAGAATCAGCACGGTAGGTTCCTTTGATCCTTACATAAAAAATCAAGGAATAAACTGATTTGATTATTTTTAGTTGGTTGGCGTCGCAAGGGAAAGTTTCCAGGGCCGTTGGAATACTAAAAAAATTCGAGAAAATCAACAAAACCACCGTCGGCGAAGACATGTACAAACAGTTCCAAGTGAGTACGAAATAACTATAATAATCCAACAGCGGTTACACTAACTCGTATTTTACAGGAAAGTTGCGCCTTGGCTTTGAAAGAAGAAGAAAACAACAAATCCTACTCTGTCTTGGACCTCTTCAAAACACCACGCTTGAGGAAAATCACGCTCCTCCTGATCGTAATTTGGATGGCCATATCTTTAACCTTCGATGGTCACGTGCGTAACGTGGGGTCGTTAGGCCTGGATATTTTCTTGACTTTTACGATAGCTTCGGTGACGGAATTTCCGGCGGACACGTTCTTGACCATGGTTTTGGATATTTGGGGCAGAAGGTGGCTCGCGTTTGGTTCTATGGTCATCAGCGGGGTCTTCAGTCTTTTAGCCGCAACGGTTCCATTAGGTAAGTTCACACTCACGATCGTAGACGTTCACACGACGCGCGAAACTAACACGCTTTTTTCGACGTGTATTATCATACTTCTCCTCCTCTTTGTAATATTTATGCACGTATTTGACCATGGCGATAATTCCATGTACTATTTCGTTTCCGATTTCTACTATACATCTTGTGGATGGTGTAAAACCAGATTTACCACCTCGCTGCAACTCGATGGTGTATGAGAATTTGATGTTGTGGCAACCCCTGGCGTAATCCACAGTGCAGCCGGAGCTTAAATCTGAAAGAAAGGGGCGGTTTTCATTTTGGTTGTCCCGGGAAGCTGAAGTCACCACCACCTACACATGGCGTTTGCAATGCTGCCGACTTTAAAGTGTCTGTCCCTTCCGGCTTTCGACATGGCTTTCTTGCAGGCACATCCACAACGCATCTACAATTGATCGTTTGAAATAATAAGAGCCCTGGGCTGAACTGTTTACCAAATCTGATTTATCTTCAATATCGTTTTTGGTGTACCCCCAGGGAAACATTATTAAATTTCCGTACGTGTGCAGAGAGATGTAAAGTTTCAATAATTTCCTGTACTTCGAAAACGTGTTCGCCAAACTTTTCGCTTCAGGCTCACTCAAGGCGTATCTACCATGGTAGTCGAATTCTTTGGGGTTGCTGCTGCTTCCCGGAGTTTCTACGAATACAAAGCAAATCAACGCGTCATCAGGAGGAAGAAAAAGTTTCCGTTACTTCCAAACATAAACGGAAAGTTCCTGTTGAGGTCAACTCCGAGTTTTTCTTTGTTGGTATGGCCGTTGGTGTTCATGTTTTTCCTCCACAGTCGATTCTACAAAGCCAGAAAGAGTTTGGCGCGGGAAATAGTAGGGTTGAGGTGGGGCTTACCACGGTATGAGTGTATTCATACCCATCGGGATTTAAACAGGGTATGACATAGAAATCCATGTACTTATTTATTCTTGGGTTTCGTATGATGTGCTCGACGAAATACAATGCAGAGGAATTCGCCAACCATTCCCTTGCGTGTATGCCGGCGTCTATCAGGCAAGCTTGTCGCTGTTTCGTTATGTCTTTCGCTATCACGATCATCTCGATGTCTCTACCTTGTAGAGATTGGCCTATACACTCCAGGCGAACGCGATCGGGAAACTCCTTCACCAACATTCTTAAATAACATTGGATCTGAAAGCGCAGATGTTTATGCGATTTTGAATTTGTAATCGAGCGTACCTCCCTGTAACGTGGAAATCTATTGTAGAAGAAAACATGTTTTTTGTTTGAGCCTTTTCTTCCGCGTCGCCTCATTCTTCGAAGGTGAAAGGAGAGGAACGAGAATTTTGAAATTTGGACATTTTGCCATGAAAGTTCTAAAAGTCACTTCAACCTGTCATATGATGCTGATTACACAACTAAATAAACAGTTGATTGAATTTTTTTTTTTTCAAATAGGCATAGCCTCAGCCTCGTTAGCCATAATCGGAAGATTCGCTGTTAATATATCTTACAACATCGGATTGCAATACGCCGCTGAGCTGTTGCCTACTGTAGTACGTGCTCAAGGCGTTGCCCTAATCCACATCATGGGGTATGTTGCGAGTATATTAGCCCCATTCGTCGTTTATTTGGTAATGCCTAAAGTTTTTATTAAAGCGTACTTGTTATGATGTTTTATTTTTTTTCGTGCAGGCAAATATATCGACGTCACTGCCGCTTTTAATCTTAGGAATAATAGGGATAGTTGGGGGTGTGTTGTCACTGTTCCTTCCGGAAACTTTAGATCACGAGCTGCCGCAGACCTTGCAGGATGGAGAAAACTTCGGGCTCGATCAGAAATTCTTTGAATTCCCCTGCACGAAGAGGCAAGTAAAATTTATTTAAAGTTTTTCATTGATGTGATTTATAAACTCTACCTAAATTTAACTCTCTGTTAATTACCGGTTGTGACGTTTAACTGAAGCGTAAATTTAACTTACGTTTATGAAATCGGGTTTGAGTACTGTCATGATAAAAAAAATAGATTGCAGAGGCAAGAGAGAAAATCTTATTTAACACAACTCCTGTTTTGAAATATTTTATTAAAATAAACAACGAAAAAGAGCTAAAAACACGCGCTTTAAGCACAAGTACGATTCTGCAGTTTTCTAAATTGCGGCAAGTATTTATTGTTAGTTGTAGATTTGTTGCAGAAATTTTGTGTTTTTATTGTAAAACCAAAATATGCGCAGTTAATGTTTCGAATCCAGAAATCACTCAACCGATTTTTGTGAAATTTAGGACACAAATACCTAGGCATTCGGTTGATTAGCTACAGGTGCTCTTGCAGCAAAGCTTATTACAAAATAATCCTTTAGTCACTATTTTGAATTGCGCACAGCTCAAAAAAAAATAATAACAGCGCAACACACTACTGAAACTTAATAATTTATTATAATTTATTAACGAAATGATAACGTATATTAAGATTATTTTAACCTTATGTGGTATTAGAAAATGGAGATACTTCGAGAGTGCTCTAAAGCAGTGCTACAACAAAAAAGCTATGAATTACGGTTTGACGACATTCCTTGATCTTTTATTTTCTTTTTCAAACTATTTTGCATTATGAATACCATCAGGAATCACCAACTATTTTGTATTATAGAAAAGAAAAGGAAGCAACAGTAGAACAATTCAGGCGATCAACGTCGATCCGAGCTTCAACCAGAGCGTCGTTCAGAGGAGAAATCAGATCGAGCATGATCCACAGGGCATCGGTGAGATCAAGAAAATCTGCGACAGTTCCCGAAAACGAAGTAGTCTAGAACCGTGATATCATAATCATCATCAAGCATCTCGAATAATTTACGCAAACACCGGAAGTAGGTAAATCATCCGAGATGTTTCATTGGCTGTTTTGAAAGGAAGGCGAGGGAAGCCCCCCCGTCTTTGTGTCTGTGGTATAAGTAGGTTTAATTGTATATTATATTTTTTTATTTATGTATTTAAATATTATATTATTACTGTGTTGTACATACGAATGAGTGAAAGTGTAGAAATATTGTATGAAAAAAAGTGTTGTATGTGTATTGAAATTTATTTTTTTTAATTACATGAAACATTCACTTGATTGCTTTTAATGTCCTTTGATATTGATGTATGTAGAAAGTGAGTAAGTGAGTTTGTTTGAAAATAAATGCGTTAATGTGTTAAAGAATTTTTTTTCTTCGACCTATTGTAGTCGTGATCATCAGTGTTTAAGTAGAGAACCTTGGTTTGACCCCCATGATTGTTGACTCAATCACCCATGGTAATTTTTCGCCCCCAGTTCGATTAGGAATGCTTAAAATTTACAACTTTACGCAAGCCAATTACTTAAACCAGAAGAGCCCGCTTCAGATACAGCCCTTTCTTCAGAAAGGGTGAACGGATATTGAAGACCAGAACGGCCTTCATCCTAGGCAACGAAAGGCACCGTTGACTGCGTTAATTAAATGACTTGTGCGAATTACAGTAAGTGAAATCACCATTGAATTGGACTTTTCGCTTGGAATCATCTATGAGTATCTACAATTCCCAAAGGGTTGTTCAATAGGTGTCTCGTTATTGCTAGAAAACCACCAAGAGCAACGTCTTCAAGCAGCTCTCGAATTTTTGGATCGCCATGGCAAAGAATTTCTGACCCAATACAGTGGAAGATGAGACGCGGAATAGAAACAGAAACCTTTCCCACTTTCCGTCTGTCGAAAGTATGACGTTGACTTTTGTCTTTAACGATCAAACTGTTGTGCATTTTTAATTCATGTCCGAAAGGACTATGATTAATATGTCCGTATGTTATAAAACCCTGAACAGAACTACAAACGCGATTAAAGATCTCTGCCCTGTCTAAAGGCATTGTTCTTTTGCCAAACTTCATTTAGCATCCTAAAAAGATTCAAATTAATAGTGTGGGAATAAAAGATCAACATCAACCCATTATTAAACAAGAAAAAAAAACAGGAAGACTGAAAAACTTGGAGAAAAAGAATTTTACTTTGACTTCATTGTCTTCTTGCCTTTGATGTTCATTTTCTGAACAGATCCATTGGGTTAAATTCAATCTTGTCTTCTTCATTGTCCTCGTTTATTGCCAGGTAACCACCAAGAACAACGTCGTCAAGCAGCTCTTGAATTTTTGGATCGCCGTGGCAAAGAAGGACAGGAATTTGTGAACCCAATATAGTGGAAGACGAGACGTAGATTCATGACCTCTGCAACAGAAATAGAAACTTTCCCTTTTTCCATCTGTCGAAAGTATGACGTCGACTTTTTTCTTTGACGATCAAAGTTTTATGCATTTTGAATCATATCCGAAAGGACTATGGTTAATGTGGCCGCATATTATGAAACCCTGAAGAGACCTACAAACGCGATTAAAGATCGTTGTCTAAAGGCATTGTGCTTTTGCTCAACAAATTCAAATTAAGCAAGAAGCTACTTTATTAAACAAGTCTTTGATGATCATTTTCTGAACAGGTCCATTGGATTAAATTCAATTTTGTCTTCTTAATTATTCTCGTGTGGTTTCATGGCTAGTATTCTTCAACTTGGAATTTCAAAACTGGTTCCAAGAAGACTAGCTGCATGGAATCATCGCAGAAAAGCAAGAAAACAGGATGGCCCGAAAATTTGGGTGACGAAATAAGAAGAAAGATGAATTTCAGATTTTAAGTTAACCAGAGAAAAGAAAACAGTTTATATAAGGCACATGTAACAAAAGCAGGAGACTAAGGAAAAGATGTACATTTGCATTCTTACTCTAGTAAGTCAAAAGTAAATAATTAGAAATGTAGCTTAACGTAGGCGCTTTCCAATTACATGTTTGTGCTACTCGGAACTAGTCCGGAGATGATCCGAAGCGTTCCAATTCTAAGGGCGTGAAGCATCTGAACTAATCAGTTTTGATTTCCCTCTTCCCCTCAAGCACCTGTCATATCGTTTGCGGTTCGAGCACCAAAATGATGGGGAAAGGAAATACATATGGCGCGCACATGGTAAGTTTGACATATACGTCACAACTGACGCTTGCTAGCGTTCCCATTACGATTTCTAAAGTGTAGCTCGGATCAGATCAGTTCAGGTGCTTAGAGTTCGTAATTGGAAAGCGCCTCATATCTAACTAAAGTGGGTCAGTGGAACAGTTGGTTATCACTGACTGAACGAAAGATTGAATTAATGAAGTGAGAGGTAAATAAATAAACCAGCCAAATTCATTTCGCACTGGCTTTTTCTTTCGCAATCTCATAACTTAATCTTTTGGTTTGCGTCTAAGGATTCATTCTGAACTTTACCAGCTTCTAGGAATTGAGTTTCTTTGATTTTTCAATTTGAAAGGAAACACTAACAGAAAAAGGAGTGTCTAGTAACACCACCTTTCTGATTTAGGTTTAAAATTAAAAAGGCAAAAAAATTCAAAACTTCTACCAATGTAGGTATCTCATTTTCAAGATTATTAACGATTCATAGTCATTATCCTCATGAGAACTTAGGCTTCACTCCGACTAATGCTACGAGAGAGTGGTTATCGTAGGTAGGACAGGTATTCGTCCAAAAAAGAAAAAATAAAAGCTTGTACCATGCTTCGCTAAATTTTTTAATCACATGACGAAATGTAGAGCTTGGATTGTACATTCAAATGAACTCGGATGTTAAGTTTTGATTCTCCCTCGTATTAATCTTTCTTAATTAAAATGCTTTTGGGCATCTTGGTCGAAAGTGCGATCAACTGTTGCATGTTGTATATATTTTTTAAAAACAATTTGAAATCTAAAAAGATAACAAAGAATTTTTGATTACACTTTTGAGGTCATGTTTGAAAATTCCTTTTCATTTCCGCAAACTCCTATGAATAAGTTAAAACGACTTTACATGTCCTCTTATGATAAATTCCATTTATTTCTTGTAACAAATTAGATACATCTATATTTATTACATAAATTTAAATAAGGCCAGCTCATTCCTACCCTACTACTCTTCTACTGATTAGAACAATCGTATACGTATACCACTTTCTATTTCATGCGAACGTAACATTTATTAAAATATCCAAGATCTTTATACATTGCGACATCGACATAACATATTTACATACACGAATTGTTTATTGCAGCTACCGACGTGAATTTACTTAAAACAGGAAATTCTTTGCGAAATTAAAAGTTTAATTTATGTAAATCCGAGAATCTGATTGGGGAATTTTACTTTTGTGTGGGCGGATTTCGGTGAATAAATACAATTTTGATCGGTCCGGAGGCATTAAAACGCGATTACATGAAATACAGCGCAAGAAACGAAAGCACGATGAATATGCATGTTTTCAAATTGAAACTGTGAGGGGGGGGGAGGACGGTATTTTTCTGAAAATTTAATTTAACGTCCTGCATGTTGATCTTACTCGTTTTGGTAGAACAGTTTCCAATTAAAAGTTTCTTTATTTTTAGGTTTTTTTTATACACGAAAGCTTCTGCTAGAAAATTCAGCAACTTTAAATCATAAGCAGCCGAAAATGTATATTAAATTTAAATTGAAACTTCCTTAGGTGGATCTACAAAAGAATTTCGAGCTTTGATTGTAACGTAAACATTCTGATATGATAAGGGGGCTCGAACGAAACCCTGCCAGTCAAAATATCGATTCTCTTTCAGATAAGTGACCATCAAGACACGTGAAAGAGGTTAGAGGTGTTCATTGTGTCCTCGTGAACAGTGAGTTTTATTTTGGTGACATTTCCTAAGGGAAACGAGTACCCTGAATAAAAAGTTATCCATCAGGGATCCTCTGTGGCTGGTCCTAACTAAAAGTAGAAGCTAATTTACCTAAAATACTGTTTTAATATACCCAACTCTGAGTTAATATGGGCCATATACACCAAACACTTAAGCCAAGTTTAAATTTGAGCGACGTTTTCACAAACATAAGTGTAAGTCACATTCTAAGTGACGTTTAAAGTGAAACTGGTCATTAGTGACTTTTATTCATATTATAGTAATCCAAGTCGCTTGCTTAGTTCCAGAAAGCCTGGAAGAACCTCCTTACACATTTCCTAATAAAGTAGTCATGAAATGATCACAATATTTTAAAAAGGACGAAGACCCTCTTATAATTTAGATGGTGGCAGCGACGAGTAATAAAATGTCTCTGTTTCATTCCATCTTCATCCATTAGTCAACATGTTTATTTTCGTGGCCACAGTAAGAAGATTAGTAATGGAGAAATTTCTTGCCTTTCATCCCCCAACAACCATCTCTTCAGTAATAACGTAAAGCACCCAAAGTATTGTGGGAATACAATTTAACCATGAGGTTGGAGGTGCCATTTCGATGCACCTTTTGTTGCCTATCAAAGATAATCTGGGATACCCTGTATATACCTATTTTGTTGAACATTTTTTTAGTCAAGGACAAGTTGAAATGATTCTTCTTTATTTCCACGTCTTTCTTGTATTATATAATTTATAATTTATATAAAACAACGAACGAATACGTTAACAAAACAAATTTCAAACTGAATTAATTACTAGGACGCCAGCATCCTGAAAAGATTCAGTAGGCAAAGGACAGAGGGATTAACGTTGCTCCTGTTATTATTTTTTTTTTAATTTTAAAGTGTACAACATCAAAGAATAATCTGGAATGACCTGTGCATATCTATTTTGTAAAACTTCTCCGTAACGAATTTACTTAAAAAAAAAGTCAGGTTGAAATGATTCTGCCTTAATTTCTACGCCTTTCTCGTATTACACAATTTACAATTCATATAAAGTAATGATATTAATAACGAATGTAAATTTCTACTTCTAATGAAACAAATCTCAAATTGAATTACTAAGGACCCTTCAGGATCAACAAACGAGACAGGATTATTCATCCTGAAAAGATTCAATTGGCAAAAGACGGAGGGATTATATAACAACGTTGCTCCTCCTGAAATTTTATTTATTTTCGCAAACACAATCGTCGTGATTATGATTCATGAAGTTTATTTCGGAAGTGCTTCCGTTTCTCGATTTAATGGGGGCCACGTTTTAAATTAAAAAAAAAAAAGTGGCTCGCCGAATTTTAATTTCATAAAGCCGCCCCCAATTAATCACTTAGTTTTCCCGATATTTGATTCTTTGTTTTCATAACAATAAATAATATTAATTAACTCTTTTAACGAAAAGGTGTACAAGCTTTTGATTAGATTGCTCGTTAAAGTAATTTTTTTTCGACTTAAAAAATCTTGTGCGACCTGAAACAGTAGCTGCAATAAATTCCATTTACAACGGAAATGTAAAATGCATTACGTTTAAGATTCGGTAACAGGACGCTTCGCAACCCACTCCTGAATGCTCGGCAGCTCGTATATTTTCGTTTTGAGTGCCTTCAGTGCAGGGTAGTAATCTAGTGAGGCTTTGCCGAATATAATCTCGAAGTTCTCGAGCGACACCGCGAATGCGAAATCACACCACGTGATCTGAAACACAAACAGGGAAAGCAAATATTGCATTATAGAAATAGACAGAAAATTGCTTCTTTACAAAACTTCTTTTAAGCGCGTTCGTGATTCACAGGAGATTATTTTTTTGAGGAGGGTCTGAAGGATAAGTTCTTTTTGACATCAAAAATCATTTATACGTGCATTATTGTTTCATATATATAGAGCCAGAGACTTGGTCATACACCGTGAAATATTTAACTGGCCGATCGTATCTTAAACGCGTGAGCGTGGGGAGAAGAGTCGAGTACGAGTAATGTTGCAGTTGGGCGACTCTCGTATAGCACAGTTCTATATTGAATGCGGTATGTTCAAGCCTCATACAGAATTATCAGTAATTTTTGAACCAAAAAGAGCAACCTGTTTCAACAAGTGTTCCAAGCCAAATTCAGAAAGAATAAGAAATCAAAACCTGTTGCTTTAATTCCATCAAACCTTCCGCTTCATTAAAATGATTCTTATTCTTCCAACGTAATCTCGCAATCAGGAGAGAGGAGTCGAACATTTTCCGCGCGAATTCCCCCCGAATTAATTGATTTTGCATCGACGTGCCTGGATGAAATTTTAAGTTCGTTTGCTTCTCGCATAAAATCAAACGGCTCGACGATCCGTAAGGAAATAATCCATTCATAGTGGAATCGATAATCCGGCGAGGAAGTTGAAATGCCGCAAATATTCTCGGGGCTTATTCGTTCGGCGCTGCTAATCAAAGTTTGTCGGAAATTGGCAAAAGACGGGCGCGTCGTTTCCAGACCGCTCTTTAATATCGAAGGCTTATTTGAGAAAGTGACGACGCTTTCATCCCTTTCACTTAGAGGAAACAAGTTTACGTTTTACTTAAACTTGTATATTTCATTCCAGAATTATAAAGAGTTATGATTACGAAATGGCCAAGAAAAAAATCCCCTCTTTGATACTCAATAAAGGATTAACAAACTTACTCTATAAATGAGGATTAAGAACGAGACAGGAAGGAGGCATAAGTGCAAAGAGCGGTGAAGATAAAAAGGTCGTGGCTTTTCCTTTTATTTGTATCTAAGATGTAGGTAAATCGACTCGTCGAAATAAATCTTGTATCCTATGTAGAAACCACAGAGAACACATAGCTTGAAGAAGAAGAGTGTACAAATATTGGGCTTAAACCAATGAAAGAAAACCGGAAGGAGAAAAAAGAAACGACGAGATTTTGATGTCCAATAAAATCAAGCCATGGCAGATGAGGGATGTCAGAATGTTTTGGGGAAAATAAAAAAAGATGTCTGAAGAAAATGTAGAACAACTGAAGGCCAGACATTTTTAAGAAAAAAAGAAGAAATTCGCTGAGGAAAAGAAAAAGGCAAAAATAGCCTTGTCATTCTGAAGCAGAAAGTAAGGTATACATATATGGATAGCCAGAGAAGAACAAGAAAAGGAGGAACAGGGGAAAAATCATTCAGCAAACTGGAAGATACTTTTCAACGAAGTAAATTAAAAATGGGATTGAGACAAAGGATTGGACAGAAAGTGAAGAACTGACAGGAAGGAGTGACATACAAAGGGTAATTCAGTGAAAAGGAACGTCTTAGCTTTTGAAACGAAGACCAAGCTAAAGCTTCTTAAATCATCCATCGCTGAAAAAGGGTCAACTCGAAAGAGAACCTCACCGTCTTTCTGAAAAAATTCATTAAACACGCTCTACCAGGGACCCCAGGCATCTTCTTGAGGCGACGTCATTCGGGCAAATGATCAATTGGATCGATTTTCGCATCGTGAACTTAGCAAAGTATTCCACGAAGTCTTTATAGATGTTTCTTTAAACGTAACCTTCGTGACAGTGCGAGACCAGAACGTAACCTTTGTGGGAGTAGGAGGCCAGAACGTTAGGGAAAACCAGAAGAGGAAAAGGGGGCAGCACCATAGAGGATGTTTTTAAGAATGCCAAGATAATTCACTGAAGGAAGATGAAAAGAAAATAGTAGAAGTAACTCTAGGACAGATATTAAAAACTTCTGGGATACCAGAAATACCAAAAATAATGAACAGAAAATGAAGACCGACGAAAACGCTCTGCCAGGCACCCCAGGCAACTTCTTGAGGCGACGTCATTCGGGCAAATGATCAATTGGTTTGTATTCCACGAAGTCTTTATAGATGTTTCTTTAAACGTAACCTTCGTGACAGTGCGAGACCACAACGTAACCTTTGTGGGAGTAGGAGGCCAGAACGTTAGGGAAAACCAGAAGAGGAAAAAGGGGCAGCATCATAGAGGATGTTTTTAAGAATGCCAAGATAATTCACTGGAGGAAGATGAAAAGAAAATAGTAGAAGTGACACTAGGACAGATATTAAAAACTTCTGGGATACCAGAAGTAGCAAAAATAATCAACAGAAAATGAAGACCGACGAAAACGCTCTGCCAGGCACCCCTGGCAACTTCTTGAGGCGACGTCATTCGGGCAAATGATCAATTGGTTTGTATTCCACGAAGTCTTTATAGATGTTTCTTTAAACGTAACCTTCGTGACAGTGCGAGACCACAACGTAACCTTTGTGGGAGTAGGAGGCCAGAACGTTAGGGAAAACCAGAAGAGGAAAAAGGGGCAGCATCATAGAGGATCGATAATGTTTTTACAAATAAAGACACTCTTTTATCAAAATCTTATGATAATAACTTGTCCGATCATAGATTTCTTCTAGTTTTTCATGAAACAAATAACTTAAATGTCCCTGTCAAAAACACTAATTCACTGCGTCGGCCCATAACACAGAGTGGATTGACAAAAATGTATCATTGTTTATCAAATGTTGACTGGAAATTTTTACAAAATGTTAATGATGTGAATATCGCCTTTAATCAATTTTACTCTGTAATTTCAAATGCATATAGGCAGTCTTTTCCTGAAAAGAAAGTAAAAATATATACCTCTGCTCAACCTCATATAAATTGGTTTACGAATAATTTACGGAAAATGAGAGATCGCTTAAATTTCTTATTTGAAGTAAAAAATAAATATCCCACTCCAAATAATTTAGAAGATTATAAAAAATATAAGTTATTGTATAACAGGCATTTAGAACTTTCGAAGAAAAATGCAAACGAGAAATTTATAAAAAATTCAAATAACAGTGCCAAAGCCATGTGGGACTTGATAAATATGCAGAGAAAAAATCCTTCAAATAATACCGAAACAAATAAAATATCTGTAGATCAGTTCAATACTTTCTTTGCAAATATAGCTAATGAAACAATTTCTAAATTAAGGCTGCCTTCAAAACCATTTGATGATATTGTCACTACTATTAGTAGACCCAACCGTACTTTTCATTTTAACGAAGTGACTTACATTGAAATTCGCGATATAATAATGAAGTTGAAACCTAGTAAGAGCGTAGATGCGTACGGAATAAACGTTGCTATCATAAAAACCATCGCAAATTTAATATATATCCCATTAGCGAAGCTTATTAATATGATATTTAAATATGGAATATATCCGAATGTTCTAAAATTATCTTGTGTTGTACCGATTTACAAGAAAGGCAATCCTGATGAATGTGGTAATTATCGGCCCATTTCACTGGTTCCGGTAATATCAAAAATTATTGAGACTGCAATGAAAAACCGAATATGCTACTTTTTTGAATCACAAAAATTATTTAGCGAAAATCAGTACGGTTTCCGCAAAAATTGCTCCACTACTACTGCGATAAACTCTCTTGTTGATTATATTACAGATGTGTTTGAAAGTAAGGAATGTGCATTCTCTGTATTTTTTGACCTTACGAAGGCATTTGATTGTGTCTCACATGACCTTCTGATTTCTAAATTAAAACATTATAGTTTCAATACTAATAGCATACAATTATTACAATCATATTTAACTGATAGAAGTCAGTTTGTACGATACAGAGGTCAATATTCTAGCCCAGTGGACATTAAACTCGGTATACCCCAAGGATCCGTACTAGGTCCTATTTTATTCTTAATATTTATTAACGACATTGAGAGTTACACTTCAGATACGAAAATAATATTATTTGCAGATGATACAACACTGTTATATAGGTATAAAGACTTAAATTACGGGATACAAACATTTGTAGATGCCACAACGCAAATAAATAAATGGTTTTCAAACAACAGACTTTGTTTAAATGACAATAAAACGCAATTCATGCAATATTCTTTAAGAAATACCGACAATGACATAAAAAATTGTAATAAGGAACAATACATTAAATATTTGGGCATATACTTAGACCCAACTTTACAATGGAATAAACATATAGATTATTTAGCTGGTAAACTTACTAAAACTGTTTACCTTATACGACATTTAGCAAATTCTGTTTCTTTAAGTACTGTGCTGGCAGCTTATTATGGTATATTTCAGTCTACCATGTCTTATGCAGTGTTAGTATGGGATCATTGTGCTGATGCTAACAGAATCTTTCTGTTACAGAAAAGAGTAATTCGTATTATAAGCGGAATTGGTTATAGAGATAGCTGCAAAGAAATTTTCAAAAAATTAAAAATATTAACATTTCCGTCAATCTATATCCTTGAATGTCTAATTTATATAAAGTTAAACATCAACAATTACAAAAATCATAGCGCTCTACACGAATATGAAACTAGACACAATGCAGATATAGTAGTGCCCCAACACAGATTAACTAGATTTAGATATGGCAGTAACTATTATGCTATAAAGTTTTTCAATATTTTACCTCACGAGATAAGAGAAAAACCATTCCCGCAGTACAAAAAAATTGTTAAAGAATACTTAATCAATAAGGCCTTTTATTCAATCGAAGATTTTCTTCGGCATAAATATTGATTAACTTTTACTTTACTCAATGTTTTAAGGGCAAATAGACGCGGAAGATTTTATTGTTTGTTTGTTTGTTTGTTTGATTGTTATTTTTAATTTTAAACTCTATTTTTAATATATTTAATTTATGTAACATGACGATCCTATACATGTAAAATGTTTCTTGGAGAAATAAATTATTATTATTATTATTATTATTATTATTATTATTATTAGGATGTTTTTAAGAATGCCAAGATAATTCACTGGAGGAAGATGAAAAGAAAATAGTAGAAGTAACTCTAGGACAGATATTAAAAACTTCTGGGATACCACAAATACCAAAAATAAAGAACAGAAAATGAAGACCGACGAAAACGCTCTACCAGGCACCCCAGGCACCTTCTTGAGGCGACGTCATTCGGGCAAATGATCAATTGGTTTGTATTCCACGAAGTCTTTATAGATGTTTCTTTAAACGTAACCTTCGTGACAGTGCGAGACCAGAACGTAACCTTTGTGGGAGTAGGAGGCCAGAACGTTAGGAAAAACCAGAAGAGGAAAAGGGAGCAGCACCATAGAGGATGTTTTTAAGAATGCCAAGATAATTCACTTGAGGAAGATGAAAAGAAAATAGTAGAAGTGACACTAGGACAGATATTAAAAACTTCTGGGATACCAGAAATAGCAAAAATAATCAACAGAAAATGAAGACCGACGAAAACGCTCTGCCAGGCACCCCTGGCAACTTCTTGAGGCGACGTCATTCGGGCAAATGATCAATTGGTTTGTATTCCACGAAGTCTTTATAGATGTTTCTTTAAACGTAACCTTCGTGACAGTGCGAGACCAGAACGTAACCTTTGTGGGAGTAGGAGGCCAGAACGTTAGGAAAAACCAGAAGAGGAAAAGGGAGCAGCACCATAGAGGATGTTTTTAAGAATGCCAAGATAATTCACTGGAGGAAGATGACAAGAAAATAGTAGAAGTAACTCTAGGACAGATACTAAAAACTTCTGGGATACCAGAAATACCAAAAATAATGAACAGAAAATGAAGACCGACGAAAACGCTCTACCAGGCACCCCAGGCACCTTCTTGAGGCGACGTCATTCGGGCAAATGATCAACTGGATCGATTTTCGTATCGTGAACTTAGCAAAGTATTCCACGAAGTCTTTATAGATGTTTCTTTAAACGTAACTTTCGTGACAGTGCGAGACCAGAACGTAACCTTTGTGCGAGTAGGAGACCAAAACGTTAGGGAAAACCAGAAGAGGAGAAGGGGGCAGCATCATAGAGGATGTTTTTAAGAATGCCAAGATAATTCACAGGAGGAAGATGAAAAGAAAATAGTAGAAGTAATTCTAGGACAGATATTAAAAACTTCTGGGATACCAGAAATACCAAAAATAATGAACAGGAAATGAAGGCCGACGAAAACGCTCTACCAGGCACTCCAGGCACCTTCTTGAAGCGACGTCATTCTGGCAAATGATCAATTGGATCGATTTTCGTATCCTGAACTTAGCAAAGTATTCCACGAAGTCTTTATAGATGTTCCTTTAAACGTAACCTTCGTGACAGTGTGAGACCAGAACGTAACCTTTGTGGGAGTAGGAGGCCAGAACGTTAGGGAAAATCAGAAGAGGAAAAGGAGCAGCACCATAGAGGATGTTTTTAAGAATGCCAAGATAATTCACTGGAGAAAGATGAAAAGAAAATAGTAGAAGTAACTCTCGGACAGATATTAAAAACTTCTGGGATACCAGAAATACCAAAAATAATGAACAGGAAATGAAGACCGACGAAAACGCTCTACCAGGCACTCCAGGCACCTCCTTGAGGCGACGTCATTCGGGCAAATGATCATTTGGATCGATTTTCGTATCGTGAACTTAGCAAAGTATTCCACGAAGTCTTTATAGATGTTTCTTTAAACGTAACCTTCGTGACAGTGCGAGACCAGAACGTAACCTTTATGGGAGTAGGAGGTGAGAACGTTAGGGAAAACCAGAAGAGGAAAAGGAGCAGCACCATAGAGGATTTTTTTAAGAATGCCAAGATAATTCACTGGAGGAAGATGAAAAGAAAATAGTAGAAGTAACTCTAGGACAGATGTTAAAAGCTTCTGGGATACCAGAAATACCAAAAATAATGAACAGAAAATGAAGGCCGACGAAAAAGTAAAAGACAGCAAGGCCAAGGCGGAAGGAAGTAAAAAGAAAATTGTAGAAATAACCTCTGAACTTTGTTGGAGAAAGTAAAGTACTCATGGGAGGTTAGAAAGGCCGGAACTTTAGGGAAGAACAGAAGAAGCGGAACATATTTTTAAGAAAATTAAAATTCAACGAAAGAATTCGTGTTTCAGTGAAACGTATTTAAAAGGACTAACCTCTGATCCAACTGAAAATCCATTATTTTCGGACACAATTTTCTCGAACTTGGTCAGATAAAAGGGAATTGTTTCCCTCATTAGTTTAGCCTTCCGTTCTTCTTTCTTGATGGCATCCTGTTCGGTTCTTAACTGCCAGAGAACTAGAGGGTAGAGAAAAGAAAATGTTATTCTTAAATATATTCAATGGACGGAAAATAATTCGTGAATTCTCCTCGCAATCTGCTTAGAGAAAATAATATAATTGTTTTGATTTTCTTTGTTGTTAAACTTCTAAATTTGAAAAACAAAAGACTATTTTAATAAAAAACAAAAGAAAGAAATGACTTTCATATTTTTTATTACTCATTCCAACATTCTAAATGGAAAGTACAAGTAGAAGCATTACAACTTCGTAATAACTTTACTCAAGTGATCAGTCCTAAACTTTTCATTAATGAAATCTGCATTAACTTTACTGAAAGTGCCCTTAATACCTTGTTTCAAATCTCCGAGCGTATCGACGAGCACGTCGCACTGCAAGGATTCCCATTCGTCCTTTCCGGTTAAGCCATATTGCCGCGCTAAATACCTCGCCACCGCGTTGCTCTGAGCTACCGGCTTTCCGTCAATTTCGAGCACTGGCAGCATTCCGAAGGGCATTCCTGAAATACAAGAGAAGATAATGTGGTACGTTTCAAGGAAGAGTGACGTTCTTAATGGCACATCATTTAAGGGCACTTCGAATAAGTATCCGTTAATTTTTTTTTTGGTGAGAGAATCGCAATGAGCAATTGTAAATTACCTATTTTTTTTTTTTAAAGGAAAACGATGAATACACATTCTTATCAAGATTCATGTGAGTAAAACATATTACGTTATTAAAGTTACCACGTTCACAGTATCTACGGATAAATCAGCAAACAGTATACGCGCATTTAATTAATATGCTAATTACGTATACCTGAGAAGTCTGTAATGGTAATCTATTATCCTGTCAGGATGCGCTGTTAATAATGTGAACACGTGTAGGTGTGAGTCTCCTGAGCTTTCCTCTAATTTCAAATTATAAAACCACAACAACTCAAACGTGCCGTAAACTAAAAGCAAAGGGAATAGGACCACAATGAATTCAAATTTTAAAACAAGGAAATTGTTAGTGTTAAGGAAATTATTGAAACTTCCTTTCCAACTTTTCAAATAATAGTCGAATTCATTTCGAAAAAGAAGAAAAAAAGGGAAAACTTGTTTTGTTATCGTTAGAGGCAACAACAAGATCTGTAGCATTGAAGAATTCTTCTGTAACGAAGATCGAAGGGAAAGAAATAAATTTAACTCCTTCATTCAACTACACGTTGTTAGTATTTCCCGAAGAAAGTGTTTACAACTTCCAAAGGATACGCTAAAAATTTGAATCGACCCGTATACAGGCTGTTTTCTAAATGGGTGTAGAAATTTTAACCACATTACCATGATAGCATATAGAACAGGGAAAAATCGTTCGAAACAAACAGAAAATCGCTTTATCTGCCCTTATGCGGTGGTTGCTTATGAATAAGACACAAAGGCACGTTCACAGAGTATTATCTGTGGGGGTGATCTGATGATATAATTATCATGCGCTCAAACAAACGTTCACACAGTGTTTTAAACAAGCGTTCGAAGTGACGTCCATCATTAGTGAGCCACAGGCGAGCACAGCGAAGAAGCGATTCTGGTACTTGCATTAGCGTTCTGAATACTCACTGTTGAGTCATTTAATGTGTTTTTGGGAACGACTTACACCACATACTTTATATGGCCGAGACCGAACAGGCCACCACATAGCTCTGTGGACTGCATGCTGGTGCCCCATTGTACATAAACCCCTAACTATATAAAATAATAACTGCACGCGTTGTTTAGCTCAAGCGAATATCTCAAGCACTCCACAAATATTAAACTGTTGTTAGCAAATAAAGCAGAGCAATAAATTACGAGTGCCACGACCATTGTAAATCGGACAAATTTTTTTGCTTCGTTTGAAAACATCTGTGATACAATTTATTGCGATATTAAAACAAATGCTTTTGTTGTCTTCTGACCCCTGAAGAAACCACACTCCATGCCGATTCAGCTGGAAAAACTTTATTGTAGTGCGTTTTTTTTTTCCAACAGATGTTATACGACTTCCTTCTTCTTCACCTTCCTGAAATTACTAACGCTTGTCCGATTTTTCGCAGCTGTAAATTCGATTTGCTTCCGGAAAATTTAACATTACATGATCACTTATGGTTTCAAATTTATGTACTTATATCTATGACTTCGACTTTTATTTAAAAAAAAGGACAAGCGAATATAAATGAACTTAAGAGTAGCTTAATTTACAGATCGAATTTTAATTTTAGAAAAGTGAATAGAGATTTGAACCGACCTATAAATGGCAAATTCATTTAGGCAGATTTTTTTATTATGAAATCATAAATGTTCGACGCTCCGTTTCATTAATTTTGTATTTTATTCTTCATGTAAAAACAATAAAAACAAAAGGCAACTGCGTAAGAATCACCAGTTACTGAATTTGTTTGCCCCAAATCTCCAAAATTGGCAGCATTTGTTCCAGATGCCTGAATATTAACTGCTTCTGATAATTGCAAAAAAAGTAGCCACTCGGAGTGCAACGCCCGTTTCGTCCTTTGTTCTACAAACAGCGGAGATTTAATTTAACGCGAAACTTAACGAGTAATGGGTCCAGGCACGCACTCAAACACAAATCCCTTCCCGGAGTTACGTCTCCATTAACGGACATGGTTAAAAGGAGTTTCAAAATAAAAGAAAAATATTTGTTTGGCTTCTGAGCAGAGCTGTGCCGAGTACCAAAAAAAAGTATTCGTAGCAATTCGAGTACGAATATTAATTTTTATTTTACTCGTAAGTACTTTACTAGTAAGTATATTTGTCAGAAAAAATACGAGTACGAGTATTATCCGTAAAAATATAAGTAAAAAGTACGAATACTATTGATATATCGGGTGTTTTTCTTAATGGAGTCGAGAGTGCTCTAAATGCTTATAGCCCACTGGACGCCAAATTGACGTCAAAAAACTTTGACATTTTTGTCTCATTTTCCATTGAATTTCCATTTACACGAAATCTGTAATTTTTTGTTTCTTACCTTCTTAGTTGCTCTTAATAATGTAGTCTACTATTAATTTCGTGCGTGGTGTGTTTTTTCGCCCGGAGTATAAAAATAACTAAATATGTAAACGTATTCCAATTCAAATTAAACGATAAAAACTTGTGAGAGCTTTTATTTATAACAAAGAAAACTTTCTATATTCATACATAAGAAAAAAAAACAGAAATAAAATTCTATAAAAAAATACAAGAAAATTTATTCTTAAACTTAACAAAAACAACAATCCGAAAAGTGCTATCTCTGACTTACGGTTCTGGTTTTAAATAATTTTTTAAGAGAACTAGTTTTTCAAATGTACTGTCTGAAAGAGCATGTCTTCGAGGACTGTTGATAATAGTTGCGAATGAAAATAATCTTTCCACAGGTCCAGAAGAAGGTAATGGGGTATTATACCTTACAAATAGTTTCTTTATAATTGGATAATCATGTAGCATACTCAGATTATTTCGCTGATCACTTAAATAACGCAGATACTCTAGTTCAACTTTATTTTTAATTAAATTAGCTGATTGATGTAAAGAGTTGGTTACACGACTTACACCGATATTTGAATTAGAAGTTCCGGAAAGTACAGGTTCGTCGGACTCATTAAAATCAAAAAAAGTATCCAAGTTACTTTGACTCTCATTGTTGACAGTTGTTTCTATTATTTCTTTGTCAACAAATTGACTTGCTTTGGTAATAATTAACTGCTAAATTGATGCAGTATTGACATTATCGTTGCATGTTTTACCAATAATGTTAAACCAGCGAAGCTTAAACTGTGGATGTACAACAGCAGCTATTATAGCATCGTTTATTTCTGAATCTAACAGAAAAAAAGTTTTGAACCGTGTCTGTAATCTTTGCAAACATGTTTGAAGTAAAGGGGTTGCAAACTTAAAGTTCTTCTGATTCAGTTTATCAAGCTTGTTCTTTAACGATGCTAAACAGGGGATTAACATACCATAAAATGCATGTGTTTCTCCTTGCAAAATATCTAGAGAAGTAGCTATAGGTTTCATAACTTCGCAGTATTCGCACAAATATATTAGTTCATTTTCCGTGAAAGTACTCTTTAGACTTAATTTCTGAAATACATCGTTTAATCTATCTTTGCATTGCAAAATCTTGCTTATTGAATCGTAATACGAGTTCCATCGTGTGACACCAGGATAAGAAAGGCGACAGCCTAACGTTTCTAAAATAATTTCTGAGGATTTGGGCAAAGCAGATTTTTTCCACAACAACGCACATTTTGACAGAGCTGCTTTATGTCTTGTTTCTAAAACCCCATTTTCTTGAATGGCTTTGTTACAGTCGGTCGTGCAAATTAGATTAATCGTATGACACAACGACGATGACTTGGTAGTCTATATTGGTTCTTAGGAATTTCATTGTCACCGATATCTGTAAATATTATTTCTCCACCTTCAGAGTCAGAGTCATTTGAGAAATCATCATTTACTTCACTTAAATTAGAATCGAGCGAAACTGAGCTTTCCAAGAGTCATCCCATACTCTTTAAATGATTTAACAAAATTAGACCCATTGTCAGTTATCGTGACAACTACTTTGTTACAGTCTAATCCGTAGGATGTATGCACGTCTTCCAAAATACTGGCAATTTTGTCAAACGAATATGTTCCCTTAAATCTGTGGCAAGCTAATGCCACAGAATGACGATTTAAATCGTCGTCAATCCAATGGCAGGTAACTCCAAAGAAGCTTTTTCTTTTCCCCGACCATATGTCAGCTGTAGTACACACATAAGGTATGTGAGACAAATTTAATTTAATTTTGGATTGTCTTTCCTCAAAAATATCAGAAATTCTTCTGATTAAGGATTTCCTACTAAGTAATTCTAGACCAAAACCATCAAACATTTTCTTAAAACAAGGATTTTCAATAATAGAAAGTGAACTCATTGTGTCTACTATAAAATTAACTTGTCTCTTTTCAAATTCTCTTTGATTACAAATTTCTCTTTCTTTTGCTAAAAATTTTTGTATACTTGTTAGCTGTTTATTGTTTTGTACAGATTTTATCGGAAGTTTACTTATATTTTCTTCAATGTTTCTACTCTTTCTACTGTGTCGCGTTCTATTATTTTTATATTCTAAGTATTTAGTGTACTCATTTGAATGACTTTTTTTCAAATGTTTAACAAAATTTGTTGTAGTTACAACTGATCCCTTAATAATTTTTGTTTTTGGCAAACAACTTTTGCATGTTGCTTCTATATGACTGCAATCTATTATTTTAGTCACCTAAAAACATAAATATAGAAGTTTACTTGTAGAAATCTACACAATTTTAATGCAATTTAACCTTCCACAAAATCTCTCAATATTGATGTTATAAGTTTTTAAACTTAAAAACGGACACTTTTAAAATAGGAAAGAGCACTCAACGTTTCACTATCGATTGATAGGTTATTAATCGACGAGCTACGGAGCCATTCAGTCACGTTACCGAGTATTTTTTCGGCTAGGCTCTAATGCAGACGAGCAAACGCATGCCATGCTGAATAGGGTAACTATAGAAATGCAGGAGGAGGGTTTTATTGAGAAAGGAAGACGCTACTCGGTGGTCTGGTTCTGCAGTAATAATTGGGGAGGAATCGGACGGCAATACTCGTGAAAAGTATTCGTACGGTACGAATAAACCGTACGAGTAAATATTTTAGCCACGAATACGAGTAAAACTGTGAAAAAGTAATCGTAAGTACTTTAAAATGAGTACTTTTTTTACTCGAGTAAAAAAATACGAGTAAAGTATTCGTTACTTGGCACAGCTCTGCTTCTGAGTCAGGTTTGAATAAAATTGATTCGTTTTTATTCGTTTGTATTTATATTTATAAGCACAGATGTAATTTGAGCTTTGTAATATAGCGTTCTTTTTATTTTATTCTTAGAGTCCTTTATAGAAAGAGCAAAGATAGGAAGATTGATGGTGGAATAGACAACTGGCCAGGCAGAGAAATTATATAGTTCCATTTATAATGTGAGAAATTTCTTTTTGATTGGTTAGCTGTTTATTTCGCCATTAATCTTCCAAACTGCCACTTCATCTTTATGAAGGACTGCACGTGCACAATATGACGCTCGCTATCCCTTACATGTATGTACTGGGCCCAGGTAAACTTTTGACATATTGTTGATTATGAAGAGAGATTTTAAAATCCGAAAAAATATCTGCACGTCAGAATATTCTATACACGAAAATGCAAACATTGTGGCATACGAAACACCAGAAAATGTTCAAATAATAAAAGATTTATACAAATTTTGCTTCAACTTGACAAAAGTAATTCATTTAAAGACAAAAACAAAATTAAAAATTCGATGAAAACTATTCTAGAAAAGAAAATGATGTGTTTGCATTAAATGTCCCTAAAATCTTCGCAGTGCTGCCAGAAGCACCCCTCTCCAAATAATTAAAAATTTGCAAGCTTTAAATTCACTCCTCCGCCACTATCCACCCCAAAATATTAATTTTATTAAGTGCGTTGTTGTAAAAATAAAAAAAAATTACAGGACAAATTTTTATTTACTACAAATTTTCCGAACAAATTATAAAGTGCAGAAAAAATCAGAGACATCAGGATAAATATCTTTTTAAACGCAATTTTAATTAAGTTTTACAATTCGTCAAGAAAATCCCCCGCTCCCATAAAAAAAGTACCTTTTATCTCGCCAGATGCTTAAAGTTCCTCCAAAGAGGGATTATCCCTCCTATCTGGCAGCACTGGATTTTCGATAATATGAAACAATGTGAAGCCATCAAGAAAAAGCCAACTCCATTGCATACTGTACACTGCGAATTCAAATCATTACTTATTATAGATCAGAATAAAAGAGGATTTATAAAGTCTAAGGCGCTCAACCAAATTCATTAAGCCAGAACATTCAACACGTTGGAAGAATATTTTTTCCCACGTCGACAATTATAATTTTTTGATGAGCAAAAGCAAACTGATGCCAGAAAATCCACCGCATGCATAGGTAAAAGCGCGCCTAGATTTATTGGGATGTTTGCTTTCATTTCCTCCCTGGATGTAGGTTAAGGGCGCGCTGCGAAAGCCTTTTAATCTCTCCGGGCGTGACAGTAATCTCACGCAGGGACTTACTCTTTTTCAATTCGGGCCATTTCTCCCTCGAGATCCTTTCGTCTTCGTATTCAATGCCGGCGTATGCGAATATAAAGCGTATGTGCTCGGCTCGTCCTCTGGCGTTGAAGTAAATCAACTTGTATTGTGTGGGCATCGCTGTTTACAATTCCTGAAACAAAAGAACCTTATTACTTTGCGAACGTGACGTTTCAACTGTTGCAATAATCATTTTTTTAAAGTGCAAACGACGACAGAAGATTTGAATTAATAACAATAATTTACACAGATGGCAGGGACTGTTGAAAGCCACATCTATAGTTGCATTAATCAATTCAAACATCTGGAGAGGCACAGCGAATGGTAGAAATAGTTTTGACATGTGAACGACAAAAGAGGAGGAAAACGAAAATATGAAGAAGCAACATTATAAAGAAATAAGAACCATGATATTTGCAAATCCAATACCATTTGACCAAAAAAAGATTAAAGTAGATCAGATGCCCGAATCTCCAAAGCTTCTGTCTATTTGGAAACCACCAGGAAGAAATGGAAGAGGCCATCACCTTTGATTATGGAACAAAGGAATACAATGAGCTTTCACAAATCAAAATATAGATGAGGAAGTGGGTCAAGGTCGAAAGATATGGAGAATGCTATCAGCTGTGTAGTAAAGGTGTAGTAAATGGAGTTGATAGAAAACGAATGCGAAAAGATGGGACATCTGCAACTAAAAAGAAGATGTAAATACCAATTGGTTTGCCAATAGCCGTGCGTTTTAAAGTCGCTTTAAAGTTAAGGATGATATTTGGAAGTTGAAAGAAAGAGAAAGAAGAAAATTAGCAGCAGCAGATATGGTCTATTTAAGCAGAAGTATAGCCAATACAATGAGGAGATCAGGACTCGGAAGTCTGTAATTGAAATAATAATCAAACCAATAAAAAAAAGGGATTAAAGTGGTTTGGACATCTTCTACGTATGGACGAATCTTGATGGCCTCTGCTCTCTGGAAGAAAATGGTAAAACTCATTATCGAAACTCGTGGAACATAACGAACTCTTAGAGATTGAGATATGGGCGAAGAAAAAGCTCAAATGCGAGAAATTTGGTGAGGGGGAGAGAGAAGCTTGGAAATTGGGAAGGCAATAGTTCATATTAATTCGTTTTTTTTTAGATGTTCGATATAAACAGGAGAGACTTCGCGAAGTTAACGAGTAACGATGAAACTATGAACCTCTCATCATTATAAACTATATGGGTAGAATTACGCAAGTAAAACTTGACCTTCTCGGTTACACAAATGCCATGTGTAAAGGTCGTCTAAAGTTTTCTCATTAGTGATCTTGAAGGTAAGTCAAAGTCTTTCACGTGTAACTATAACCCGAACACGTAGCTTTGTCGTCGGCTCTGCACGGAAAACCTGAAAGCTCCGACAGAAAAGAAATAATTAGCGAATCGATAATTAATTTGCGTTACGTAAAGGGAAAATAT
Source organism: Serrognathus titanus (assembly GCA_039766575.1). Lineage (NCBI taxonomy): Eukaryota > Metazoa > Arthropoda > Insecta > Coleoptera > Lucanidae > Serrognathus > Serrognathus titanus. The sequence continues at coordinate 15,577,010 of CM077911.1, read as the reverse complement.
CGGAAGCAATCAAGTTAGGTAACGACCGATGTTTGATGTTGCTCACATGGATTCTGAGAAGTCTTACACAAACTTTTAAAACTCGTTTAATTAATTATTATTTTTCACTGATAAATACATTAACTTTTGCTAATAAAAATCCATAAGGCAAATTAGGTTTTTTCTTTAGTAGATAACATTAAAATTTATAGTCCAAGCTGCCCCGATAATAAGAATATCTTGGATTCTGAAAGCTTTATGTCTCCAAGACGTGTTCATTTTTATTATGAAAAACATATAAACCAGACGTAGCTGTCGGACCGTATGAAACTGCTTCGCCAGTGAAGTGAACTAACGAATAATTTATAAGCAGAAGAGATATGCGTGTCGCTTCATTTATTTTTCCGTTCCGCTGATCACGTAAGGAATGATTTTGTATTTGATTTTCGATGTAGTTTCATCGCATAAGAGATTTCTTAATGCATTATTAATAGACTCAATCATCTTCTGTATATTTACTAGTAACTGCAAGAGATCTCCTAACAGTGCAAAACTTGGTACAACAAGCAGCTAGAGATCAACGAAGAGAAAACGAAATCAAGGTATGGAATGATGATCAGTATATAGAAAATATTTGCTCGTTGGTAGAAACAAGTAATAGAACTACCAATTTGTTGAAGTAAACAACTTTAACTATTTCAACAATAATAACAAAACTATCGGAGAGGATAGAGGAAATATAAGCGCAGTTAAGGTGCAGTGTTAACAAAAAAAGGCATTAAAATTGAAGAAATATTTACGATAATTAAGACATATATGGAGAATGGGATCAGAAGGCCAAAAACCAGATGGAAGTAAGAGGTATTCAAAGATCTAAAGGCATTAAAAATTACATAGTGGATTAAACAAGCAAAAGACAGATCAACTTGGAAAAGAACAACCATGGACCTGCACGGCGAGAACTACATTGTAGTAACACTCAATTAGAGCATATTCCATTATTTGTCTTTTGGATTTACATATCCAAACTGTCTTATACATACAGACATGCTCGTGGTGATAAATTCCAATCGTCTCTCTTCCCTTTTTTAAATTCTTGAGCAGAAGAGAGATATGTAGCTGTATGTCTCTCTTAAGTCTAACACATTTCTCTTGCTTTAGTTTCTTCGAACGTCGCCAGAGGCTTTAAAGTGCAATCTCTTCGATAATTGCTTCCACGACTAGTTTCTGAAATTTCGAAGTCTTATAAATGAGTTACATCAAGTTCTTTATCAACAAAAAAATGTATTGTGGTATGCATTCTTTAATTGAGAATAAAAAAGGGCACTTAGAACTGAATACTGTTTATTCAAAGTTCCTCTTTTTAGTCTTTTTGGAAAAAAATCTGTTTCAAAAGGAAGTTCATTAAAAATAATCTCCGTCAAGGAAGAAAAACCATCGAACAGTAAAATCAGAATCAACAAGAAATTCTTTTAAAATAAAACAGTGGGCAATCCAGTTCTGGTAAATCAAAAAAGGGCCAGCGAAGGAGATCTATCGGAAAATAAAGAAGGAAGGTTATTGGGTTATTGGTACTTTTTGACTTGCACGTTGGGAGGAGTGCTGGCGGCAGCGATTGACTTAGATGTTTTATTTCTCCTTCGGCATTCGCCTTACAAACAGAGGAAACGCAGAAAACCCAGTCCGGCATGAATTCGAACATGGTCCAAGTCATGAGAATTCTATCTCCCATATAAAACCCTCGAGCATCAGGAGATGATTCGAATCTAGGCCTATAATTGCCAAGCCAAGCCTCAAATCCGTTGCCAGCGGACTTAACCACTCGGCTACCAACTACCTGACATCTCTGTTTTACCAGAAGAGTGTTTCTAGTCTGAAAGCCCAAAAAGCACCAAATTTCTTATAAATGATAAATAAAGCAGAGTGAGGGATGACTTTTACGAATATTCTGAAATTAATGGGATCACAAACTTACTGCATGGATGAGGAAACTGGATACTCACGCAACCAGGAAGGAAGGTAATCTTAGAAGGACATTAACAAGAAAAAAGTTGTAGGTTAAATCAGTAAAAGAAAAAAAAATGTTCTTGTTTAAATTAAGTTAGTGAAAGGAATACCGAAAGAATACATCAGAACCTTCTGGGTTCTAGATTGGTGAGGGGGATGAATAAGAATCCGCATGCACTTAGGCCACAATTAGGCCCATTGTACTACCCCCTGTTCAGCAGTGTCTGACTGTCAGCGTTCTACGAGCCATCCCACTTTTTCGATGAAGCCAGAGGGACACTGCGAATTCCAACTATGTCAGGCCAAAACTCCCCTAACATGAGACCTCTGATCGAGGCGAGTGCAGGACAATCACAGAGGATATGCTCAATTGTTTCTTCCTCTAAGTTATAACCTCTACAAATTGGGCTGCCTGCTAAACCAATGCGATGCATAAGTCTGTTTAGTTTGCAATGTCCTGAGAGTATTCCTACGAGTAGTCGTAGTCTTCTTCTAGGTAGTTTTATACAGAATCGTGTCAGCTTGAGAGGGGGCCGTTATAACCTTTTTCGCTTGGTGACATTTTAGATTTACCCATCTGTCGATATGTCGGTCCCGGGATCTTTGTTTCAGTAAGGCATTAAACAAACTTGATGATGGTGCTCAATAGAAAACTCTTTAAGAAAGGCAAATAGAAAATTGAAATTCATCAGAAGAAATGTCAAGGAAAATTATGAGGAGAGGTACTCTAAGGTACAAAGTAAAAAATAAACAAATCAAAACCCAAAGAAATGTCAAGGAAACTCGTTGGAAAGGAAATTCATTCGAAACAATCACCACCAAGGAAGATCTAACGAAGAAAAAACATCAAAAGAAATGCAGGGATTAAGACCAAGAGGTACTCTCCCAAACATTCATTAAAAATAAAATCACAGGGCAATCTATGTCAGGCAAATTTAAGAAAAAAGCACGGATGAGATCTCTCCCGAAGAAAGGAAGGAAATTAACTGATTTTTCTTGGCTTGGAGATTGAGTGATACCATCTGGATCTTTCAGGATTAGAACTAAGTTGATCATCCTTCTTCTATCAGAAGATTTTTCCAACGTGGAAGTCAGAAAGTACCTATTTCGAAAAAATACGAAAACGTTAAGGAAGAAATAGAAAATGAATCGTAGAATAGCTTAATAGAAGACTCGAAAAATTTGAATTCATCAAAAGAAATGCCAAGAAAAATCCCCAAAAAGGTGGTAAAAAGAGGCAAACTCAAAACTCTAGCGAAGAATGTAAAGAATAGGACAAAACACTACAGAAGACCCAAAGAAGAAACACATCAGAAGAAATACAGGGATCACGACCAAATTAAAAAAAAGGCACAGCGAATGAGGTTTATCCGGAAGGAAAGAAGGAAGCTGATTTATGTTTCTTGGCTTGCAAATTGACTGGCACCAATTTCATCTGTCACAATAAAACCAAACTTCTATCTAAAGGTTTTTCTGACCTGGAAAGCAAGAAATGCCAATTTCCTTGTAAACGCAGTTAAAGCAAGGTTTGAAAAATAAAAAAAAATGACGTCTTTAAAACTTCCATGCAAGTAGCTAATAATTTAGGGTCGCGAAGGAAACTTTTAATTTTATTACGTGAACGTAACATGTAAATAAGCGTTGGCCCGGCAATAAATATTTGGATTCTTAAAATAGTCCCATCTGAAAGGAAATGTATTAAGACCAAGTAGTGTTGATTAGGGGACAGTAATTGCGCCAGTTGAGGCGATAAAGGATTTAACTAATTTTAACTCGGGATTATATTCTGTTATTTTGGCACGCAAGAGCGATAAGCGGATGATATCTGGCCTGTGTGTGTGTTAAACTAGTTGAAACTTGCTTCCAAAAAGGAATTAATTACTTATTCACGTGCAGCGATAACTCTATCTGACAGTATGTGAGGGGGTGAGTTTTGTTGAGCTAAGCAAGAATAGAAATACATTGCTCAAAACAATTATGTCAGCTTTTTCGTGTAGGTCAAGGCATGAAAGTATTAAGTGTTTCAGTACGAAGCCAAAATAATAACGTGCATTCCACTTGAGCGTTTGCAGTTTCAGCTTCTTCATTAAGTGTAATCTAACGTAATGGCGAAGGCGTGATAATTACCACTGCGTCAGGCAGAATGCCACCAAATAAATATCAACTGGAAAGTTTTCACGCCCCTATGATGTTGTGGAATTAATATTGATGATGGTCCGGTTGATTTACGTTGCGCTACCAGATGTGCGCTTATTTGATGATATTAGTAATTAATGTCTTGGCTGTGACTTTAGTTTGCCCCTAACTGTATTAACAATTTTAGCTAGAAAGTTTTCCTAATTTTTCTAAGCAAGACCCTCTAAATATTTTAGAATTTTGTCGATCTCTTGTGTACATATTCCATTACGTAAATTTTGAAACCATTCAGTTTTCAGCTGCTCGCACATATAAAATTTAGGTGGAAGTTATATACTTCCATTGTACAAAACATAGGCGTTAAGATAACGTCAACTGCGAACGATCCAAGACGATTGCATCTACCACCCGTCAAGGTTCATAAGTTAGGAACGAGCATGTCTTATCAGTTACGTAATGTGCATAGGTAACGTACATAAGTTAATGGCTAATAGGAGCATGTGGGCTTTTCTAACATGCAATGGTCCTTGTAAGTATCGATTGGTTTGCCAATAACCGTGCGTTTTAAATAGCCCACCCAAGTACGCTCACTCGGCGACCGACTATAGAGTCGCCAATATTTTTTAGGAGGTCGTTCTCTTCAAACTTGCTGTGATAACAAGTATGTTATTTCGTTCCTCGTGGTCTGCCTTATCTATGTTTGACGTTCTGTAATTCAAAGTGCAACCTTGTCCTTGCCATTCTTAATTAACTCATAAATCATAAACAGGTGTTCCAACGAAAGTGACATTTTTTAATTTGATTATTTCACATTTGAAGCAATAAACAAACAAGTTAACAAATAACGTTAAAATATTTCACAGTTCTTTTTTTATATCGGTCACGCTCAGAATTGACTAAGCCCCAGTTTAAGTTGTTGTTAAGAATTTAAGCTTTGGTTTAAATTTAAACTGGGCTTTCGTAATCGTGAGCTGTCCAGCTCGAACGATCTAATGCTGACTAGAAACAACTGCGAAATTTCTAGGATCGTCAGACATTTCTTGACAATTCACCTCATGTGTGATATGGGCAGCCCATGCATCAGAATGCAACATACCTTAACGAAATAACATAAACTCATGTTACTGTTTGAAATCTTTTGATATTTGGTCTGTTCACCATCTTTTTATTTATTTCTAGTGTTTTAATTCTAGTGAGTGTGAGTGGAAGGCGACTTTCGCGTTTGTTTCGGTGTTATCGATGTTTTGTTTCAGATCATATTTACATATTTCCGAATCTTCTCTTGTTCATTGGATTAGTTCTTCGGCAAATCAAGAAAAACGCGGATTTTTTGGAAAGAAATATGTTTTTCATTCGTTCACTGCAGTGGAAGCACCACCAAGTAGTCAAATTCTTCTCTCAAATTCTATTCGAGCACTACATTTGAAATTTGTGCCCAGTGGTGAACTTACATATTTAGGACCCTCTTCCTCCTTCTACAAGGACTTCCTCTTATTTCTGCTCAGAAAACAGCGAAAGTACACACCTGGAGCCCTAAAGCTTGAACTATCATGAAACTCCTTTTCCAATCACTGAAAATTGAGAGACGTGAATGATCTTGGTGGTCTTGCAAGGATTTTTCGGAACTCGAAAGGTAAAGAGATCTTGAAATCTTAAAAATAGAGTAACTTTTCAACAGATAACTACTGGTAGCTTCCTAATTGGACTTATTCCTGCTGACTCTTTAACAAATGTAACAAGGTTCTAAAAGGATCTTATTGTCTCTGCACGGAATTCCAGGTTCATATGGCAGAATTCGGATGGAATTACCAAGCCATTTAATCCCTTCACACCAAGCAAAAGGATTGCATAATTGTTGTTACCTTCCTCAACAAAATTCTTCCATAACGAATTTTTCGAAAATGTAGAGCAATATGCAGCAAGGTTTGGAGAAGACCTTGTTGTCATTGCAAAGGCTCCAATTAGAGAAATGGAGTGACTAGAGCCGTAATATGGAGCCGTGCAATTAAAACTAATGGGCAAGCAAAAGGGGTCTTGCCATCTTCAATGAGGAGATGCTTGTAAGACAAATTTTTAGAAAATGTAGAGCAGTAGGAAGCAACATTCGAAGAGGATCCTGCTGTTCCTGCAAGGACGCTAATGACAGAAGTGGAGGGAATCACTGGAATATGGAGCCCCGTGCAATTAATCCTGATGGGCCAAGCAGAAGGGGTTTTTCCAAATTTAATGAGTAGAAAATGTAGAGCAATATGAAGCAACGTTCGAAAAGGGCCCTGTTGTCCCTGCAAGGACGCTAATGACAGAAATGGGGTGAAAACATTGAAGATAGTGCCTTGCAGTTAATCCTATTGGACCAACCAATCTTCAACGAAATTATTCCATGGTGAATTTTTACAAAACGTAGAAGGTTCGAAGAGGATTTTGTTGTCCTAGAAATGAAAATCAATATAAATGGAACCATGCAGTTAATCACTTGTCGGTCGAAACTCAATCAATGCTGCTTTTTCAATGTGACTTTTGTCAAAAACCAGTGAATCACCCCCATAGAAACAAATGAAAAGAAGACTAGCGGCAAGTTTCAACAGATGGCGTTGTTGAATCACGCAATCGATAATTTTAAAACATACGCAAGGGTCATTTTAATAGAAACTTTGAGAAATTGTGGAGCGCATTCGTATTATACAGGATGCCCATTTTAAATCGTGACCTCTGAAGGTTTTAGAAAAGGCAACCCGTCAATCAAAACAGAAACAATTTCGTGCTTTCCATTAGCCGAAAGTAGAATTAATTTCCTATTTTCAATTTCGATAAATGTATTACTTGTTACCGAATTTTATTTAATGTTAAATATGTCAAATATTTAGAAACTAATAACACCTGTAAAGAAATTGTTAAAAACCGTTATTTGTGAATTTTTATTGTTTAAGTCAAGTAGTGACCATTTGGCGACTTTCTTAGGTTTTGGTAACGAAATCAGCGACTTTCGTTTCTGATTGTGGCGATATTTCACTCCTAGCGATTGGCAACAGTGGTTGGTACTAAGGGGTCGTCCTCGATTCGTCTGTGTCGGTTGCACTCAGAGTATTTGCATCCGACTTTAACCTCATATGATAATGTGGAATAAAGTGTACACTAGTGCAGTCAATCGAAAACAACGCTATAAGTTACAGTTCTAACATTTGACATTTCCCGCAATTTTTATCTTTCTTTTTGACACCCGAAAAACTGGACAAGTAATGAAGCTTCGTTACGTAATGATGAACTCGAAGAAATAAAAATTTTGTTGCAACGATTTAACAATGTTAACAATCTACAGACTGATCATTATACATTGTCCAGAAAAAACTACTTTTCTTGCGCACATCAAACCTTAGTTCTTCTCTGATGTTAGCCACATTATTTGACACTTGTGTTTGATGGTCCTACTATTATGGGCGAAAAGATGGATTGATTGTCCCGATCCTACACTACTTTCCGCGAGCTTGATATCAATATTTACATCAGTCACATGAAGGTTAGAACGAAAAGCAGTGGCGTACATAGAACGTTCATGCAAACCTAACCTAATTAATAAAGAATATAATTATTGTTTAATCAGATTGCTATTACAATGAAATAAATCATTCTTCATGAATAAATAGCAGTGAACTGTCAACAAAATCTTGAGATATCTAGTAACTTCCCCAGATCTCCCTGTGCTGCTAACTTCAATTTAATTACAATCCTGAAATAAAAATAAATGATTGCGATTGTCGATTGTTTATTGTTCCTTAAAACTTATTAAACTGCTTTTTCGTTTGTTTTCGATTAAAATTTAAGTTACCAAATTCAATTGTTTTCGTTCGCATTTAAAACGATTAAATTTTTAACTGTTTTTTTCTATATAAAAGAGTGACACTATACTTTTTAGTTGAGTCAAGTGGCTGCGTTTGTCGATTGTTTCTTGCTTCACTTAAAAAAAACATAGGCTACGATTTTCAATCGTTTAAACTTCAATTTTCTTTTTATTGATAGAAAACTTGACAATCCACTTTCTAGACAGTTGAACGCGATTATCGATTGGTTCTTGTTTTATTTAAGATTTTGGTTAAAGCTTAATTTGTGAATTTCATTTTTTTTAAGTTAAATTAATTCAATTTCAATTGTTTTTATTTAACTATTTTAAATGAACTTTTTCAATGCGCACCAAGCAAAAGGTCTGCCATCTTCATGAGATCGTTTCTTGACGAATCAAAAAAATATATAGAGCGAAGATGATCTTGTCCCTGGAAGGACTCCAATGACAGAAATTGAGTGATATCATTAAAAATAGAGTCATGCAGTTAATATTATCTTCAACGAAATTGTTCCATGATGAGTTTTTCTTTAGAAAATGTACAGGAGACGCCAAAGTTTGAAGAGGACCATGAGTCTGCCAGATCCATAAGGTCGTTTCTTGACGAATCAAAAAAAAATATAGAGCGGAATTTAGCAAGGTTCAAAGATAATCTTGTCGTCCCTGCAAGGACTCCAATGACAGAAATTGAGTGAAATCATTAAAGATGGAGTAATGCAGTTAATATTATGGGACAAATCAAAAAAGGTTGTTGCAATCTTCAACGAGATTGTTCCATGACGAGTTTTTTAGAAAATGTACAGCAGACTCCAAGGTTCGAAGAGGACCTGTTATTCCTGCAAATACTCAAATGACAGAAATGGAAATCAATATGAATTGAACCATGCAGTTAATCCTTTTGCATCAAGCAAAAGATCTGCGCTCTTCATGAGATCGTTTCCTGACGAATAAAAAAAATATAGAGCGCAATTTAGCAAGGTTCGAAAATGATCTTGTCGTCCCTGCAAGGACTCTAAAGACTGAAATTGGGAGAAATCATTAAAGATGGAGTCATGCAGTTAATATTATTGGACAAATCAAAACAGGTTGTTGCCATCTTCAACGAGATTGTCCCATGACGAGTTTTTTAAAAAATGTACAGCAGACCCCAAGGCTCGAAGAGCACCATGCTATTCCTGCAAGGACTCAAATGACAGAAATGGAAATCAATATAAATTGAACCATGCAGTTTGCACCAAGCAAAAGATCGGCCACTTTCACGAGGTCGTTTTTCACCGATGTATGTAGAGGGGAATTTAACGAGGTTCGAAGAGGACCTTGTTGTCCCTGCAATGACTTAACTGACAGAAATGTGTTTAAATCACTAGAACTTAAGCAGGTAATCCCTTTACATCTGACAAATCTTTATGAGGTCGTGTCCTAACGAATTTCAAGAAAATGTAGAGCAACAAGCAACAAGGTTCGCCCTTCTAAGGATTTCGTGATTCAAATAATTTACAATGTGTCAAAATTTCCTTTAGTAAGTTTAGAAAAGATTGGTCGTGTTATTGTTAACGACATGATAACAAATCCTCATAAGATGTACATCCTTGAGCAAATGAATTTAATGTTTCGAAACTTTAGGCAGATTAACTTAACATCAATAATAATAAGAGATCCAAATGTTATAATTAATTGCTATTTACCAGAGATAAAAATAATGAAGGCATCTTGACAATAATATTACTCCAAGCGATATCGTTATCTACATATTTATGCAACATTTAAATTCTAGTTCAGTAAAAAACGCGCCGTTTTGAAGCAGAGATGTACAGAATGAAGACTTACGTTGTTGTTTTAATCTTGGGTAAGTCGAATAAGTTTTATATATTTTATAAATTCTCAAAAATTTAGAGTGCAACAATAAAAAAATTGTTGAAATGAACTCACTAATTTGTAACAATTGTTTTATTTTCCAGGATTGCTTTGTTTGGGTAACGTGGCGACCCAAGAATGTCCTTCGTTTTGCACGCTTGAATTCGCCCCTGTATGTGGTCAGAGCACTTCGGGAAATCTACGAACGTTTTCTAACGAGTGCTCACTAAACTACCAAAACTGTATAAATCCAGGAAGTGAGTTGCATACACCACTTGAATTAATTTATTCATTAAGTTACAATTAAAATATATTTTCGATAAAAACAAATTAATTTGTTTCAGGTTATCAACTGCTTCGTAATTCCGCTTGTTAATAAAAAGAAACCTGTTACTTTGGACATGCTATTATGAAAAAATAAACGAACATTTTTATTTGCAAAGAGTTTTTGTGAATGAACCTCGTTACGTTAAAGCCAGGGTAAAACGCACTAAACATAAAAGGGTACGCGTAAAACACTTCCTTTTAAATTTATTGATTACTTTACTATTATTAGCTGTGCTAGTTTCTCCAAAACTTTATTATTCCACGCCAATAACTTTCAGCTTTAGTAATTGAAGAATAAAAAAAAAAAAGAAATCGAAAAGGGTTCTCTTAGTTCCATTCCATTAAAAATTCCAAAACTACAGATTTTTGTTGAATAAATAATTTTAAAAGCCATATTTAATCCGGTGGTGATTAAAAAAAGACAAATTTTAATAATGGAAATAACAGACGAGAATTTATTATTGTTAGCTTCCACCCGTTTCGCTTGGATTAATTCACCTGGATTTTCTTAATCTCATTTTCAGTGAAAAGCGTGCTGGTATAAATACAGACTTCCAGCTCACGAGATTTTCTTTAACTTGCTGCATCGTTTTCCTGAAAACATTTTCACAAAGCCAGTTTACCATCTTTTTATTTGGCTAGGTATTAATTAACATTTTTAATTAGAAAGTCATAGACAAAAAGATCTTATTAAAATAATGAAATTTAAATTTATAAAAGCAACTCCCTAAGTGAGATTGTATTACGTTCAGGTGTTTCGGAAAAGGCTTCAAGTACACAACCAGAAGAAGCAAGCATCCAGTGAAATACTACTGAGAAGAATACAAGAATAAATTAAATTAAACTAATAATAACATGATATTATTTAATCAACATTAATTTAGTCTTACTGTAAAAAAATTATTAGTGAATGTTAAATACTTTGACTTGATTTATTAAGTGCTCTTGCACCTTATTGGGTGATATCACCATTTTTTTGCCCTTAATTATCTTTTTAGGGAAAGAGCTTAAAGTTTGATTACTCAAACACGAATATATTTCTAATAAACGTAATGCCTACATACTTACTTATTAATTTCCAATTTATTATGAGTGTGTATTATTTCTGTTATCGAAAAAGTACTTTAGTTTGATCGGAGCAGAGATTACTAATCAAAAATAATACATCACCATAACGCTTTATATACAGGATGATTCTTGAATAGACCGATAAAGAAAAAAACGATGAAAGAATAGATAACAGACATCCAGATATAATTAATGAAAAATTATGCCCAAAACGACGGCACGTTTCTGGTTAAGAAAGAACAGCAGATGAACGAAATAGATAAAGTCACAATAGTGTTTCATGATTGTCACGGCGCGACCTTGACATTTGAACGGAATTGACATGATCAACTGAAATATGAAGTCTAAAATATTTACTTGTCAAATACATGCAAATCGCCTGAAGCAAATTATTCCGTCCAAATTATATAAAATAAGGATAAGAACGACCCCACTTCGACAAGTAAATAAATAAATCACTACAACACGCAAACAATTCAAAACTTCGTGTTAGGAATTCCTTGTATTTTTTTTAAATTTCACTTAAATTATATTGTAATTAAAGTTTCTTCCCACAAGCAACGTGTCCGTCATAATATTGCGGCATCTTTTTATGGCCTAATATTACGCGTTACCATTAATTACTGAATTTTAATTAGTCTGTTTTCTTTATGTCGTTTATTCGGTTTATTGCTGATGTTTGAATAATAGCCTTTACCACAATGAAAAATATTATAATTAGTAAACACATTAGTAACCTGTTTGATTTGTTAATTATTGAAATTTCGTTTTGTGTGCGCCATTTAATGAGAAACAAATTCTATTATTTTAAGAGATGAATTATTAACATAAATATGTAACGAGTGTTTAACAAGAAGATTTCCATTTAACCGTGGAAAAAATCATATGTCATAGCTTGTACGTCAAAGTGGATAAACATTGGATTAACTTCAAAACGTTGGTACTCATTAATTTCAGTTGTTGGATGACAAATATTCGTTGGTGGAAGTAGCCAATACAAAAACTAATACGTTGGTCCATAAAACAATATATTTAAACAAATTGTCTGAATTCAGTCCCTTCGCAAAACCTAAATTTTATATTTTGACATTTCTTGCGACACTCACACAACTTTACAACAGGTACTTTTGTTTCCAAGGCTAAATGCAGGTACGTTTTTTTGAACACTCGTTACAATATGCATACAAATCAGCGCTATAGGTCTTAAAGGCCCTTGGCTGGTATCTTCTTTACTATTTTTCCCACTTTTTCTAGTTCTTTCCAATCAGGCGTTCCTGTCTCCTCTACATCTCTTTTAACCTCTTGAAACCATTTTCTGGACGTCCTTTTCTCCCTTTTCCACCCTCTTCCCCATGGTGTTGCATGGGGAAGAGGGTGCGCGTCTTCTCCACGTACCTTCCGCTGTCTTGAAACCTCCAAATATTATTCTCAAGAAGAGTTTTCTCACCCACATTTCTAGTTCGTTTTCATCTCTTTTTGCCATTATCCAACTTTCATCTCCAGACAGGATCATTGCCTTTATGACTGTTTCGTAGGGCCTAATTCTGACAACTCTTGACAGATTTCTTGCCCTTCATATTATTGACAGCGACCCCGCGGTTCTGTTTCCTCTCAGGATTCTCTTATCTATCTCATATTCCATACAGAACTACTGTCTTTATGACTGATTCGTAAGCTCCACGGTTCTGTTTCCTTTCAGGATTCTCTTATCTATCTCATATTCTTGATTTTTTGTTGTTGCAGTTACTCCTAGGTGTTCAAACTGGCTAGTTTTTTCAAAATTGTATTCTCTTTCTTCTGCTCTGAATGTGATATTTTTGTTCTTGTCTGTTCTTTTTCCATCCTCATCCTCAAGCAACACCTTTTATACGTTTTTTCCGGCATGCGAATAATGTGACCCAATCATCTGGCTCTTTGCGCTTGAACTTTTTGCTTCATTTTTGATATTCTATATAACCTATGTTCATTGTCTCTTTATTTGTGAATCTTCTCCAGGTATCTTCTGCTATTTTGACACCTTCAAATACAAGGAGATCGAAATTAATTGTCCTGATCCTACACTACTTTCCGTGAGCTTAATATCAATAATTATATCTATCACATGAAGGTTAGAACGAGAAGCAGTGCTGACTTGTGACGTACATAGAACATTCATGAAAGTCACATCTAAACCTAACCTAATTAATGAAGAACATAATTATTGTTTAATCAGATTGCTATGACAATAAAATAAACCATTTTTCGTGAATGAACGGCAATGAATTGTCAACAAAATCTTAGGATATCCCTAGATTTCGTTATGTTGCTAACTTCATTTTAATAATTGGATATAAATATCGATGTTAAGCTCGTGAAAAGCAGTGTAGGATCAGGACAATCCATTTCGATCTCCCTGTATTTTTCTGAGGAGATTTCTAGTTGGCTTTTGTCATTATCCAGGTTTTACTTCCTTACAGGACTGATTGTTTCGTAGGCCCTAATTTTGAATATTCTTGACAGATATTTTGCCCTTCATACTTTTAATAACGACCCCTCGATTCTGTTTCCTTTCAGGATTCTCTTATCTTTCTCATTTTCTTCTTGTTTTTTGTTGTTATAGTTATAGTTGTTATAGTTATTCTTAGGTATTCAAACTGGCTAACTCTCTCGAAATTGTATTTCCTTTCTTCTGCTCTGAATACCATATTTTTGTCCTTGCCTTGTCCCTGTCCCCTCCACTCAGATTTCCATGTATTTTGTTTCCCCCTTCATTTATTTGCAGACCAAATTTATTAACTTCCTCCACAAATATTTTAAAAACCTTCTCGAGTTCTTCTCCTTGATTAACAGAACGATGTCATCCGTATTTGCGATACTTTCCTCTACTACTGCCACCTCCAGTACCAGATTAAATAAATTTTCTGAAAGAGAGTCGCCTCGTCTTAATCCTTTTTTCTCTGTGAACTGTTCCGAGAAGCTGCCTTCAACTAAAACCTTATTACTTGCCATTTTCAGCAGTTTTTTTTTAGTATTCCTTATTTTATGAGCGCCCCATATAGTTTTTCTTTGGAGAATGAATCGTATGCCTGTTTAAAATCAATAAATAATATATGATGTCCCAATAGATTTCGCTCAGAACTGTTGCTTTGTATCCTCCCTGGTACTCATCTACTTTGTCTTCATATCTTTTTTAATTTATTACGTATTTTTTTGCGATGATTTTATATATTACGTCCAGTAAGGCGATCCCTCTATAATTTTCACATAACGTTTTATCTCCTCTTTTTTAATAATTGGGCATAAGAGTGCTTTACTCCATCTGTCTGGCATTTTTTGATCGCTCCACACTCTTCGAATTAAGTTATACACTTTCTTTTGCAGTTTCTCTCCTCCACACTTTAAGATTTCGGCCGTAATTTCATTTTTTACTTGCACTTTTCTATTTTTAAGTTCTTTTATAACTTCACAGACTTCCTGCTCTATTGGTCCTGTTATATTTTCTTGTTGGTCGTAATCTTATTGTTCTATAGTGCTGGCAGTTTTCTATTTCCTTTTTCTTCGTTTAACAGTTGCTTAAAGTGAATTGCCCATCTATGTAATTTTTCTTTTGTCTCTCCCAGAAGTAGACCTTCTTCATTTCTACAGTAATTTGTTTTAGTTGTCGTTTTATGTCTTGAGTTCTTAACTTCTTGATAAAAATTTTTAATTTCCTTATTTACAGAGTGTTCTTCTATTAGCTTTCTAACTGTTCCCTCTTTTTATGTCTACAAATTCGTTTGGTTATCCTTTTATCTGCGTAATTTTTCATTGTTTCCACCTTCGCTTTATTTTTCTCATTTAAGGCACTCTTGCATTCTACGAGTACATCAAATTTCAGTTACCTTTTCTTTTATATTCCGGCTTTCCTAAGCAAAGATTCGTTGCTTCCACTACCCCTTCCTCGATTTTTGCCCATTCTTCTACTATTGTTAGACTTATCTCTTTTTCATCCGCTGGTCTTCATTCTATTTCTTTTTCGAGTTTATTTTTTCCTCTCTCTTTTCTTGCAGGTTTTCAACATCACATCGCTGCCTGTCTTTCTTTGACTTTTCTCTTCTGTATTAGTAGCTCTTGTTTGTACAACATTGTACAAAAATCTAACAAAATTTAAATTTAAAGTGGCGAGATTACTTGTAAATTATGTATTTCACTTTTGTGGACCTTTGAATTAGTAATTGACTTTAATTAATCTCACAACAGTTATTACACTTGTACGTCACATTCATCATCAGCTGTGCAACTGTGTCTTATTATTTCACGATCAAGTATTACGACTGAATGACTCTGATTCTCTGCCCAACATCATACATTTTTATTGCACGTTTTTAGTGATGTAAACTTTTTTGTCGATCTACTGAGGAACCACCTGTATCGAGATTAAAATCATGTTGTGTCCAATATATATAAAAACAAATAAATACGAGTAAACAAAGATAAACCTGAGCCAATCGTAATTAGACACAACCCCCTTGACAAACCGTGACAACAACTTATTATTATCGAAATTACGCAGGTGTGAAGCGTCATCATCCGATAACAAACTGATTAATTTGAACGAGGCGTTCATCAGTTAAGCGACTGCACTATAAAATTTTTTTTTAAACGAGCTGTACGTTAACGTTGCTTAAAAATGAAGATATTCATTGCAGTTCTTGTGTGTTTGGGTGAGTACATTTTTTTTAATAAAATCAAATTATAGAATGACAAGTACATAACCATTGTGTTTCATTCTTAAACTTAATATTGCAGTTTTATCCACGTTAACGTTCAATTGATACCCACTTCCTAAGTCTTTCATTCCAAGTTTTTTTTTTAATTTGTTATTATCATTTCCGTCGCTAAGCACTTGTAAGTATAAGCCCACTCGCACTTTTTTTAAATAATTTCCTCAGCATTATAATAATAATCAACAAAAGAGGACTCAAGACATTCCCCTGTGTCTTCAAATGCAACTTTTAAAGGCTTGAAATAGATTATTTTTCTAAAACATCCCATTCCACAATGTCGTGCATTTTATTCCCCATGCTTTAGTATTTGTATTGTCGACGATAAACTTAATAATAATAATAATAATAATCTTTATTTCAGAGCAGTTTTGCAACAATTAATTACAAGCGGCCTGAAAACGTCAGACAAACAAAATAATAAAAATAAATTAATGAATTACAAACAAAATTAAATTTCAAATTTAAACTAAAACAAAATGAAGATAGAAAGTGCAAAATAAGAAATAGTGGAAAATTGAATGAAAAGTACAATTTCGAGGTTAGCCCAACCAAAATTAAAAGTTAATAAAATAAATCAAGGACAACCCAGACCAACTGAAACCCAACCAAGCGAAATCAATCAATTTTAGCTTTTCCAGGTTTAGAATTAATGCGAGATATAAATTAATACAGAAAAATTTATATAATAACTGAATAAACTTAACACAGAAAACTAACAACTAATTTAAAAAATCATTCACAGAATAGTAAGCTGCAGATATTAAGGTTTGCTTTAATTTATATTTAAATGAATTATAATTATCAGGTATGTTACCATTCCACAGTGATTTGATACGGTTTAACAGTAAAAAACCCATGAATATTGGCCCGCTCTGCCCTACAGCTAGTCTATTAAAAGGCAAACGTATGTTTTCACGATACCTAGTGTCGTAATCGTGAAAATCGTAATGACGGTCTGCATTATGTTCAACAGAAAGGGCGTATAAAATTGTAACAAATATATATAAAGACGGAACAGTCAGAATATTAAATCGGGTAAAAAGATCTCTACAATTAGTCCTAGGGTGAACATCAGCCATTAGACGAATAGTTTTCTTCTGGATCCTAAAAATATTTATCTAAAAATATTTATTTTATTGAAATCTGTTCGAGTTTTTGAATAAAATAATCTCAAGTTAATTAAAAAAGAAAAAAAACTTTCTCAGTGAGCGCAGAATTTACGAAAATACAAAAGCGACTTGTTAAGATCTTTTCGTCAAATTAATCGACCTGTCGACCGTTGAGATTTCCTTAATCTCATTTTCAGCGCTGGTATTAATGTAGACTTCCGTCCTTGGCGAGGATTTCTTCAACTTCAGTAATTCCTGTATAATAAGAAAGTTCGCAAGGAAAATTTTTTCTCTCGTAAAAATCACTTCGCAAAACAAATTTGCGTCGAACTTTTTCTTTCGTTATTTTGTCGAGTTTAATTAACTCAAAGTTTTTAATTACCTACGAAGTGAATGTATATATAATTTATATTTATTGTTAGTTTTACATTAATGATGAAGTTTCTTTTCTTTTTTTTTAGGGATTATTATTTTAGATTCTGCTACTGCCCATGAATGTAAACCATTCTGTACAATGGAATATGCTCCTGTATGCGCTCAAGACAGATCGGGTCAAAGACGTACATTCGCTAATCATTGCCAATTTGAATACGAAAACTGCAGAGATAATAACAGTAAGCATTTCTTAAATCGCCTGTACCTACAGCAGCAACGGAGAGAATTCTTTAAAAATGCTTACTTTTTTCTGTTTTAGGATATCGTTTGTTAAGTCGTTCGATTTGCTGAGGAAAGCTCCATCAAATGACTTTTCATCACAAACAAATATGAAATAAACAATTCTACACCACTTTCATTAAATCTTCCTGTATTTTGATTTGTACGTGTTTCAAACTGCATCTATTAAAAGGAACGATGAAGGTATCTAAAACATAAATAAAAATGTTCGTTAATTTTATTACTCCCCATAAGGAACCAAATTGTACAAATTATTCCTCTTAGAGAAAGTACAATTTGAAAAATTCGCTGAGAAAAGTAAGGAAAATTTTCTGCCTTTCCACAACGTTTATCTCTTTATAGAAAAGGCATTGATTCGCTATTCAAAAACTCTAGCACATGTTTTCATTTAATTCCTCAAAATGAATCGTTTTACGTTTTCAATAAAACGTTACAGTAATTGAAATAATATTTATCTAAAATACCAGCTCGAAAGCAATCAACTTTACAACTACAAAGCCTAGGCTGTATGAATTCGTGACAATGTAGCCTGCGATGCAAATTCCCGGGAGCTAACAAAGACTTCGCAGCATTTTATAAAAAAAAAATAAAAAAGTAAAAATTTCTGCTTTTATAACTGCAAGTTTCTTTTCCGATGTACCGCGATTTTCAGCAGTTACTTTCAGGGATTCGCTTTAACAATGCAGGGCGCATTAAGATAATTGCAGAAACGAAAATCGATTTATTTCAGTTTGAAATTCATGAAAGCAACGAAATGATTATTTCACTTCTAATTAAGGTTGCAAATTGAAAACGTTCCTCTTTTTTTTTAATTAATTACGTAATAAACTTACAGCAACTGCAAGCGAGGGTGGGTGGAAGTGAACGGGCGCAAACAAAGACTAAAATCAATTCTATTAGCTTTGTTGTGACACGTGTTAAAGTTGAATTGACGACAAAAACACGATGTTATGTTTGTGCTCGCTTCACGTTTCGAAATTCAAAAAGCCGTCAGTCATGTATCGTCGGAAAATTAAAACTCGGCAAATATTTTTCCAATAAATAAGCCATGCTAAAATAATTCGGTGCTTTTGCGTACGATATAAATTTTGTAATTTTATTTAAATCGAAAATCAAATTCAACCAATATACAGCGTGTCCATAAGAATTCGAGGCTACAGTAGGAATGTAGTATCACTATGACGTTTCGTTCTTCAGCATTGCATCCCAAACTTCTGGGATGGTGCTATTTAAGAAAGAGGAGTCATCATAAGTTTCATTTTTAGTTCTTTTAAAATTTTAAGATGTGACAACACTGTGCCCTGCCAAATACGTCAACAAATTAATTCAAACGATGCATGAAATCATAGTCCAATGTTTCGAGCATTGTTTTAATAGCGAGGAAGACACTCAAGAAGGGCTGCGCCAAATTTTATTTCTTCTCATGATTATTAGCAATTATGAAGTCTTCCTTTGTTGCCAAATCGATTGTTCTATTAAACTAGTATTATTTGAAAAAAGGTAATTATGTTTAACGATTTCTTGTAATTCAATTGAAAATGTTGCAAGTTACTATCGTATTAAGAAGTTATCGTGAAACCAACGTTAACATTTACGCTAACGCTAAAATCGTGTGACTCGATACGCTATTTCATATAACGTTAAAATTGTTTACGCTTTAGCTGTTATTACTTCAAAGCTATTTGAGACCATGGAAGATTTGTTAGAATTAATAACGTTTGAACTAGTCCTGTTCCATTTTCCTTTCCTTTTGCATTAAAATGCATTTAATGTTTGCCCCTCAGCACCTAATTTTTCTTTTCGTAAAACCGATCCTGGTTTTAGGCACGTAATTTTGATTCCTCACTATAACTAACTGCATTGAACTTTATTTTACATTTTTCGATCATGTTCAAGCGCACTGGGGGCCGTAAATAATGCTATTTCCGACGCGATAGTTTTAAAATTGTTAAAACTGCAATTACTGGCGGTTTGTGTGGCTTAACCGTTTTCATAATGAAGCAATTCTGTATCGCATTGCTCGTTAAACCTTGATATCGCTCTTTGCAGTCTAATTAAACCACCACGAATATTCTCTGGATGCTGCAAAATGTATCCAACAACGCAGCTCATATCTCGTTACGAATTCTGGCTTAAATTAAACTAAAATATTTTTTAATTACATCACAATCAACGACGAGCTACAACATTTTATACTTGAAAAAAAAAATCACAGCTTTTTATTTGTTATACTCTTCATCTGGAATTGTTGGAATTCGAATACAGGGGGGTTCTTCTTTCCTGGTTTGTGGGTAGCCTAAGCATCAAGGTCTAACAATAAAATTATGTCTAAATTGCAATTGCACTTAGTTGTGTTTGAAATTTGTTAGGCGATCAAATCTTTAAGAGCTGATCCTTAATTGGCCCTTCGAAATCCTCAGCCGAGAGTCAGCTCCTCGTCTATGAGAACTCCAAGTTGATTAAATACCGCATTAGTAAGAGAAACCCTTCCATTTCACGCAGAGATTTATCTAGGTGATCTAAAAGAAACCAAGTAAGCTATATTTCGCCGGAAAGAAATCCTTTCGTGAAGGTGAGAAGTCTGTTTCCGGATTATCCTTTTACGTACCTATCCACCTACTGACCCCAAAAAGGAAATCAATCTTTTTTAAAAAAAAAGGCTCGGATTTCTTTATTTTATGTTCTTTGCATTCAAGGTTTCATGTAACGAAAAAAAATCAGACTAAAAGATACGATAACATAAAATCAAAAGTAACGATAAATGATAATAAAACGTTAACCGAAATGCATAGAGTGTCTATAAAAGTTTGTATGTAAAATTTAAGGTGATGGAACTTGGATAACACGAAGACATTAAGGAGTTATCGGACATCTCACGGTAACGCTAACGCAAACGTTAAACTAAATAGAATGAAATGATTCGCTAATGCACTATGTCAGATAATTATTAATAAGAATGTGGAAATTAAAACTGTACGCCACTGGTGAAAGGAGCTTGGCAGAAATACCAACGTTTTAAGATGAAAATTACTAACATGACCGCGCTCTCAATTCAAACCCGTTTCAATCATTTATGAACGCTTCGTACATTTTACTCCATGAAGATGTAATCGCGTTACGTAAAACACATAATTTTTGTATGACGCTGAATCTGTCCGATCTAGTGAGTAATATTTCCCCAAATCCGAAAACGTGCGAGGAGTTATTGCACATCTTACGGTAACCCTAACACAAACGTTAAACTGAATGAAATGATTCGCTAATAGTGCATGCACTACATCAGTAAGTCATTATTAATAAGAATCTGGAAATTAAAACTGTACGCCACTGGTGAAAGGAGCTTGGCAGAAATACCAACGTTTTAAGATGAAAGTTACTAACATGACCGCGCGCTCAATTCAAACCCGTTTCAATCATTTATGAACGCTTTGTACATTTTACTCCATGAAGATTTAATCTCGTTACGTAAAACACATATTTTTTGTAAGACGCTGAATCTGTCCGATCTAGTGAGTAATATTTCCCAACATCCGGAAACGTGCGAGGAGTTATCGCACATCTCACGGTAACGCTAACGCAAACGTTAAACTAAATAGAATGAAATGATTCGCTAATAGCGCATGCACTGTGTCAGTAATTAATTATTAACAAGAATATGGAAATTAAAACTGTACGCCATTGGTGGAAGGAGCTTGGCAGAAATACCAACGTTTTAAGATGAAAGTTACTAACATGACCGCGCGCTCAATCCAAACCCGTTTCAATCATTTATGAACGCTTTGTACATTTTACTCCATGAAGATTTAATCGCACATTTTTTGTATGACACTGAATCTGTCCGATCTAGTGAGTAATATTTCCCAAAATCCGGAAACGTGCGCCACAATAATTTCACAAAGTTGTCATAAACGTAGCGCCGAGATAAAAGTTGAACTGACACTTCCGGCCGTTATTATTTACTAGTATTGGCGTTTTGATAACTTTTTGCAAAATGAATATCTGAATAGAATTTGAATTATAATTACTACTGACTGACTGACTGTGTAATTTAAATCGTTTGTCATTCCGTTAAGGGATTGAATACTGTGTTTGTCAGAAAATCGATGGCAAAAATTGTTACATCTCACACAGTTCGGTCCTGCAGAACTGACTGAATAAACCTATCAAATCAGAAGTTTTTTTGTTAAATAAATAACAAATAACAATAAATTATTAATTTCTATTTCTTATTGTTAAATATAATTTGCAAAATTAAAGGAAAAAATATTATACAACTTAGGTACATTACCTTACTACAGCCAAGTGATTTCTTCACATTGAAAATGAATAAATTTTTTGAATAATTAATAAATCACCGGCTCGCATAGTTCAGGATGAGATTAATCTTTCGCGAAAAGATATTAGATGTAGCTCGGGATCACATCAGCATAAAGCAAATTCTGGCTGCTGTAGGCTGCCTTGCATGCTAGAATTTATGGGAACAATTACTTTTCATTGAAGGCAAACTTTCTCTGCTTTTATTACACTCATAAATTTCCACTGCAAATATTTACTTGCTTATCGTTCTCGCTGACTTCAAATATTTAACGATGAAAATTGAACAAATGAAAGTCTGTCGGATATAATTTAATAAATTTTTTCTACTGTGCGTTTTTTTTAAGAAAAAACAGTTTCATAGTTGAAGTTATTTGGAAAAACAAATTAGAAAGTAATTATGAAGTAATAAAGGCAGCACCCCAATTTATTTGAACGTTTTTATAACAGTGGTAAAAAATATATTTTGTTTTGGGAGAATTTACTTCCTTCTATATTAGATTAGGCAGGAGCTTATCAAAGCTTTCTCGTTTTCGTACGTCAAGAAAACAGAAGACATTATTATTATTCTTGTTAATAAATCACCTTGGAAATAAACGTGGGCGTTTTGTTTAATGCGTAAAATTTTCTGGTATTATTTCTTATTTCACGCAAAACCTAAATTCCCCCTATATGTATTAGAGTATGCTAACACAATTTGGCTTCCGTCCCTTCTGCAAGATATTAGATTGCTTGAAAGTTTACAACGCAAAACGGATTGTTGGGTTGAAGGGATGTTACATTTATCCTATGATAATAGACTTAAGCAATCAATATTTCTAAGCTATTAACTCAATATTAACTTAAAGAGTGTTCACTAATTAGTCGACTTTTACTATCATATTAATCATTTATAAATAAGTTATATACAGGGTGATCTTCACGAGGAAAGTTATACTGAAAGTACCAAAACTATGTTTATTATTAATAATTGTGAAAAACAATTGTCAGTCACCCTGTATTTAAAAAAATTACTTTTAATTATCTATCTTAATTGATATATAATTTCACTAAATTTTAACGTGTTGAGGTAAGTTGCATGGCTTGGCAACCTGAAACGACTATCCATTCACTTATTAATAAAAAGTGTGTGGCGACGGTGTTCTGTTATAGCCGGGAAATTGTTTTTATTCCATTAAATTCTTGTATTTCTTACAACAAACAGGATAAAATTAGAACTCAGAGGTTACTACCTTAACGACTGTCTCGAGGAGGACATTTCCCACCTACGTGCTTGTCTTCTGAAACTGCTTCGTGTTATCGACATGTTTTATCACAGTAATTAATTGCTTATTTTCTTTTCGTAAGGTTTCATCATTCGCCTTCCTCAATGTATTATGTTTACTTTGGAATTCTACGCGTGTATTCCCATCATTTGTTACTTTCTTGTTAAGGCTGAAGACTCTGAATACGTGCCCTTATCTTTCACGCGTACTAATTAATGACTTGTTATTTTTGTTGTCCTAGCAAAGGATGTGGTTAAAATAATACAGATGAAGGTAGTTTCTTTAAATTTCCATTCAGAATCAATGACATGAATTTTTAAGGCTTTGCTTTCAAACCGGTATAATTTCATGATAGGCAGCTTACTTGGAATTCCCTATGACGTCCTTGACAATGAATTAAATCGATAATGTTCATAATTTAAACTAAACTTGGCAAGTTTGGTCTTCGAAGAATATTTAAACACACGCTTGTTTCCATACGAGTTATTTCAAATAAATAATTCCAAAGATTAAAAATTATTTTTATTGAAGAAATCAAAAACCAAAACAGAAAGCAAATAGACAATGAGACAAGTGATAAACTAATGAGGAAATAAATCAAATGAAAGGCTAGATGGAAATAAAATAAAAAATTTAAATCAAAGGAAAAATTGGAAGAAAAAAAAAACAAAAACAAAAGGCAAATATCAAATGAAAAGAGATACAAGCGAAAAACAAGCAGAAAATTAAAGTGAAAGACTAAAGTCAAATGAAAAACCGAATGAAAAGGAAAAATAAAAAAAACAGAGAAAAACAAAAATTAAATAAAAAATAAATGACAAACAAAATTTTAAATACGTACATTTCTAAACATTACGATCGTCATTTGTTTTTTTGTTTATTTTTTTTCGTACAATTTGCGATCGTCATATGTTTTCCTTTTGAGGTTATCGGCTTCTTTTTCTTTCTATGGCATTTTTTCAAAAATCAAAAATGTTTTTCTTTTTTGTTTTTAATTGTTAAAAAAAAAACAAGGAGAAAATTGAAATGAAAAACCAAAGTCAAATGAAAAATCGAATGGAAAGGAAACATAAAAAAAACGATTGTCATTTATTTGCTTTCGTAAAATTTACGATCGTCATTTGTTTTCCTTTTGAAGTGATCGTTTTTATTCTTCCTGTGCCGATAACATCTTTCCAAATTTCAAAAATGTTTTCCTTTTTTACTTTTAATTGTTAAAGAGAAAACAAGGAGAAAATTAAAATGAAAGACCGAAATCAAATGAAAAATCGAATGGAAACATTAAAAAAAAAAACAAGAGAAAAGCAATTGACAAACAAAATTTAAAATACATGCATTTCTAAACGTTACGATAGTCATTTGTTTTTTTTTGCCTTTTTCCTTTCGTTAAATTTGCGATCGTCATTTGTTTTTCTATTGAAGTTATCGTTTTCTTCCTTTTCAATGTCGATAACATTTTTCCAAAAATCAAAAATGTTTTTCTTTTTTGTTTTTAATTATTGAAAAACAAGGAGAAACTGGAAATGAAAAACCAAAGTCAAATGAAAAATTGAATGGAAAGGAAACATTAAAAGAAAAACGATCGTCATTTGTTTTTCAATTTATTTTCTTTCGTAAAATTTACGATCGTCATATGTTTTCCTTTTGAAGTGATCGTTTTCTTTCTTCCCTGTGCCGATAACATTTTTCCAAAAATCAAAAACGTTTTCCTTTTTTACTTTTAATTGTTAAAGAGAAAACAAGGAGAAACGAAAAACTGAATGAAAAGGAAAAAATTTAAAGAAACAAGAGAAAAACAAAAATGAAATGAAAAACAAATGGCAAACAAAATTTTAAAAAAGCCATTCGTTTCTAAACATTACGATCGTCATTTGTCTTTCTGTTTATTTTCTTTCGTAAAATTTGCGATCGTGTTTTGTTTTTCTTTTGAAGTTATCGTTATCTTTTTCTTTTCTATGCCGATGACATTCTTCCAAAAATCAAAAATGTTTTTCCTTTTTGTTTTTAATTGTAAAAAAAAACAAGGAGAAAATTTAAATGAAAGACCAAAGTCAAATGAAAAATCGAATGGAAAGGAAACATAAAAAAAAACGATTGTCATTTATTTGCTTTCGTAAAATTTACGATCGCCATTTGTTTTCCTTTTGAAATGATCGTTTTCTTTCTTCCCTGTGCCGATAACATTTTTCCAAAAATCAGAAATGTTTTCCTTTTTTGCTTTTAATTGTTAAAGAGAAAACAAGGAGAAACGAAAAACTGAATGAA
This sequence comes from Serrognathus titanus, assembly GCA_039766575.1. Taxonomy (NCBI): domain Eukaryota; kingdom Metazoa; phylum Arthropoda; class Insecta; order Coleoptera; family Lucanidae; genus Serrognathus; species Serrognathus titanus. The sequence continues at coordinate 15,551,431 of CM077911.1, read as the reverse complement.
AACGAAAAGAATTTAAAGAAACAAGAGAAAAACAAGAATGAAATGAAAACAAATGACAAACAAAATTAAAAAAAAGAACATTCATTTCTAAACATTACGATCGTCATTTGTTTTTCCGTTTATTTTCTTTCGTAAAATTTGTGATCGTATTTTGTTTTTCTTTTGAAGTTATCGTTTTCTTTTTTTTCTATGCCGATGACATTCTTCCAAAAATCAAAAATGTTTTTCTTTTTTGTTTTTAATTGTTAAAAAAAAACAAGGAGAAAATTACAATGAAAGACCAAAGTCAAATGAAAAATCCAATGGACCAAACACTAAAAAAAAACAAGAGAAAAACAATTGATAAACAAAATTTAAAATACATACATTTCTAAACGTTACGATCGTCATTTGTTTTTTTTTTCCTTTTTCCTTTCGTTAAATTTGCGATCGTCATTTGTTTTTCTATTGAAGTTATCGTTTTCTTCCTTTTAACATTTTTCCAAAAATCAAAAATGTTTTTCTTTTTTGTTTTTAATTATTAATAAACAAGGAGAAACTGGAAATGAAAAACCAAAGTCAAATGAAAAATTGAATGGAAAGGAAACATTAAAAAAAGACGATCGTCATTTGTTTTTCAATTTATTTTCTTTCGTAAAATTTACGATCGTCCTTTGTTTTTCTTTTGAAGTGATCGTTTTCTTTCATCTCTGTGCCGATAACATTTTTCCAAAAATCAAAAACGTTTTCCTTTTTTACTTTTAATTGTTAAAGAGAAAACAAGGAGAAATGAAAAACTGAATGAAAATGTAAAGAAACAAGAGAAAAACAAAAATGAAATGAAAAACAAATGACAAAAAAAATTAAAAAAAAAACATTCATTTCTAAACATTACGATCGTCATTTGTTTTTCTGTTTATTGTCTTTCGTAAAATTTGCGAATTTATTTTGTTTTTCTTTTGAAGTTATCGTTTTCTTTTTTTTTCTATGCCGATGACATTCTTCCAAAAATCAAAAATGTTTTTCTTTTTTGTTTTTAATTGTAACAAAAAAAACAAGGAAAAAATTAAAACGAAAGACCAAAGTCAAATGAAAAATCGAATGGAAACACTAAAAAAAAAAAACAAGAGAAAAACAAATGACAAACAAAATTTAAAATACATACATTTCTAAACGTTACGATCGTCATTTGTTTTTCTATTGAAGTTATCGTTTTCTTTTCTTTTTTCTGTGCCGATAACATTTCTCCAAAAATCAAAAATATTTTTCTTTTGTGTTTTCAATTGCGAATATTAAGATTGTTTTCCTTACGTTGTTCAGAAATTTTTGTTGTTTTTCATTTCGACTTTATTTCTCGATGGTCAAGGAAAGTTCTTAGTTCCTTTCTTCGTTTTTAATTGTTTATCGTCTTTCAGAAATGAAATAAAAAAATATTTTCAAATTTTTGCGTTCCTCTTTCTTTCGTAAATGTTGCGATTGTTTCTTTCCATACGAGTTATTTCAAATGAATAATTAGAAAGATTAAAAATTATTTTTACAGAACATACGTCAATGTCAATGTTAAATGAAACCAAATGCAGAATTGGCAGGATTATGTTTTATATAAAAAACTGCTTTCTGCAGTGTAGGCCCAAAGATTATTTAAAAAAAAAATCATATTTGCTACGTCATTTTCATGTCGTGCTGTCTTTTGCTGCTCTCGTTCGCAGCTTATTGATTCAGAAATCTATAATTAATACAGACTACGTGTACGCTTAATTTGAGCCCTTAACGTTTCCCTTATTTATAGTTCACCATGTTATTCTTGAATATTAAGGGCAAAACTCCATTTTAAAGGCAAAATAACATCCTTGATGCTTGACGAAAGCATTCGTAGTCATCCTCGTCCTTTTTTTTTTCTGTAATGTGATACGTTACATTCGCAAGCAAATAAAATGGCAATTAACGAAATGGGTTTCAGGCGCAGTAACATATTATGACACCTAACTTTATTAGTATGCTACTGTCGATTTTATTTAATTCGCTTTTCTTGTTGAGCACTAGTAAATTGGGTGCTTTATGGATTTCCGTACTTTAAGAGTCATAAAACTATAGGTTGAAAGCTAAAGCGGTAATACATTAACATTAAGATTGGAGTCGGATTTTATTACACACCAAATTTTATATTAAAAGTACGTGATTCCTAAAGAAAAAAATTTTAAATTATAAATTGAATTCGCAAGTAAACAAAAAAGAATCCTGTGTGTAATTATAATGATGAATTTGGAAACAATTTTAGTCCCTCAAAATGTGTTCGTAAATTTCATCTCGCACTCCATTTTTAAAGCCCCCCGACATTGCTTCCAGATTTTCTGAAAATATGAAAATACGAATCTCCGGAGACAATAAAGATTGTCCGAGGCGTAAACTTTTATGCGTTCATTTCAAAGGTCGCATGAATAAGAAATCGGTCTCCGTACAAAAGACATTAACGGTAAGTGTTCTCGTTACCCTCGTTTATTGACGGTGAGTTATGGGACAACGTTAAGACGAGACGTCGTTACTTCACTTTATTACTCTTTTGCTTCTGTTTTATCAACAAGTGCGAAAAAAAAAAAACAGAATCTCCAGTAGGCAGTTTGCAAATGTGTTTTATTTACAAAGAAAAAGCAGATTCATTAACTGAAAATCAAAAGTGAAAAGATTATGAAGAGGAAAGCTCTCACGAAATAATAAATATAAATAACATCTGCGAAAATTATTGTAAATTTTTATATAATACTCTTTCATGAAGAATCTCGTTCGAGGATTACGCGCGGAACAACAATGACGGCAGGTATATTTTTCTCTCAACTACAAAACAAGGCAGATGTTATGAAATAAGAGGAAATCTGAGAACTTTTAATCCACTTTTATTCCGCACAGGGTTTTCACAAAAAGAAACCATGAAATAAAGATACTTCCGTGCTACTTTTCCAGGGAACTTTCCACATCTCGTATTTTTGTGACACCTACGCATTATTCATTCTCCAATTTATAGTATTTTTCAAGGCGTAGTTTCATCGAAAACTAAATTAAGACTTGTAACGATCGTCAAAATTTATTTGTACACATGGGAGTGTGCATGTCTTCGTGGATTAATTCCATACAACATGAATACGAGATGACATCCTCGGTATTCCCTGCAGGTTCGAAGCAAACTTTCTCCTTAATTGAACTCCAAAAAGGAATCCCGAAGATTTAGAACGAGTGATCTATGGGATCATGGTATGGAAATTTCTTACGCGTAAATCATAATGTGATGGAGCTCCAGCATTATTTTTCTTCTTTGATTATTTTAAGAATTTCTCTTCGAACAAAATAAGCTTCCTTCAGTTAAGTCCAATCTTCTTAGATACTTTATTTGGGTCTCAAATATGAAGATAGAATTTTCGTGAAAATCTCTCCTTTACCAGCACATCGTCTGTTTCCATTCACCTTTCTTTCCAAAGAACTTAGGTGACGTTAAGCGATGAGCAGGAAAAGGCATTTCATCAAATTTTCCAAAATATTAAAGACAATCACGAAAGCTTTCAAATCTTGATCGTCCAATTAAGCCCCTTCTTCTTAGATGCCTTCTTTGAGTCTTACATAAGAAGACAATCATCGTATGTTTCATTTCGCTTTTATTTTCAAAGGACTTACGTTAAAGTTAAGTGATGAGCAAGAAGACATTTCATCGAACCTTTCAAAATATTGAGAGATGAGTAAAAGAAGCTTTCAACTCTTGATCACTCAATTAAGTCCCATCTTCTTAGATGACTCATATGGATCATACATAGAATTCTCGAATCTTGATCCTCTAAGGTTTCAAAGTCATCTCCTTACTTACCCTTTAACATCGTCTATTTCCTTTCGCTTCTTTTTCCAAAGAACTTAGGTAAAGTTAAGCGTTGAGCAAGGAAAGACTTTTCATCAAATCTTTCAAAATATTAAGAGATGAGCAAACTGTTGATCGCTCAATCAAATCCCATCTTCTTAGATACCTCATTTGGATCTCACATAAGATGATAGAATCCTCGATGGTCCGAAGATCGTGATATAATCTCTCCTTACTTGCTCTTTAACATCATCTATTCCTTTTCGCTTTTCCTTGGTAAAGTTAAGTGATGAGCAAGAAAAGACATTTCATCAAATCTTTCAAAATATTGACAGATGAGTAAAAGAAGCTTTCAACTCTTGATCACTCAATTAAGTCCCATTTTCTTAGATAACTCATATGGATCACACATGGAATTCTCGAATCTTGATCCTCTAAGGTTTCAAGGTCGTGATGTAACCTCTCCTTACTTACCCTTTAACATCGTCTATTTCCTTTCGCTTCTTTTTCCAAAGAACTTAGGTAAAGTTAAGCGATGAGCAAGGAAAGACTTTTCATCAAATCTTTCAAAATATTAAGAGATGAGCAAACTGTCGATCGCTCAATTAAATCCCATCTTCTTAGGTACCTCATTTAGATCTCACATAAGATGATAGAATCCTCGAACGTTTCAAGATAGTGACGTAATCTCTCTTTCCTTGCTTTTTAACATCGTCTATTTCTTTTCGCTTTTCCTAGGTAAAGTTAAGTGATGAGCAAGAAAAGACATTTCATCAAATCTTTCAAAATATCAAGTGATGAGCAAGAAAAGCTTTCAACTCATGATCACTCGATTAAGTCCCATTCTCTTTGGAACTCATGTAACATCACTTTCGAATCTTGATCTTCGAAGATCAAGAAGTAATCTCTCCTTGCTTGCCCTTTAACATCGTCTAGTTCCATTCGCTTCTCTTTGCGAAGAACTTAGGTGATGAACAAATCATCAAATCTTTCAAAATATTAAGAGCTGAGTAAAGAAAGCTTACTCAAATCTCAACTGCTTCTTCTTAGATACCTCAACCGTGTCTCATATAAAAGAGTTGATTTTTTGAACCTTAATCTTCCAAAGTTGGAAGATGTGTAATCTCTGCTTACTAGGTCACGTCGTCTAAGAATTTAGGAAAAACCCAGATGTGAAAAGAGAAAGTTACAATAAAAGCTGCTGTACGTTTCAACCATCTTCTAGTTGACTTTGGGTCCCAGTTTCTCACACAGATTCCAAATGATTTGAAGTTATTAGAGGTACCATAGCCACCTGCATTTTCCATATCTTCGTTAAAGAAGAGAAAAAAAGTGTAAGTAACATAAATAGGTTACTTAATTTTTTTTTAATTCTATACACTTCTTAAATCAAATTATTCGATGCATTACAGAATGATGATCTACTGGAACATTCTGCATATTTATTAAACAAAAAGAAACTTCCTAGCTTTATTGTCACCATGGTTGATAGTTCCAGTTTTTCATGTTTACTAATTCTTTATGTTCACATTTATAACTTTGGATTTGGCCACTTAAAATTCGCAAAATCGTTCACCGTTTCACTATCGGTTGATAGCTTCGTCAGAAGTTAATTTTAATGGTTTTTGTTATACAATTAATTCTGAATTGATTGTTCTTATTCTTGCCTTTTTTCTCTGCTTCATCCGTCCTGGGTTCCTTCTTGTTATATTCCATTACTTTCCCGTCTCCACTCTTTGAGTTTCTTTATTCTATTCCACCCCCATTTTACGACGGGAGTATAGATTTGACCTGCACTTTTTAAATTTCTGATTGATAACAATGAACAATATCCAAATTTACTTCATAATGATGAAGACACTTATAGAGTTGATAAAGACTTTGTTTTGTTTCCATAAATATTGACAATTGTATCAAACGAGTTTGTCGGCGATGTGTCTTAGTTCTGTTAAACAGCGAATTATCATTAAACTCTTATGTGCTAAGGTTGAGAAGCCTGGAACGAATTATTTACTGGGGTAATCCCAGAGAGGAAACGGGGTGGTATGAAATGGCACCACTCAAATCCTTCGCACCCAAAGAAATTCAAAGCTGTACCATCAACAAGCAACGTGATGGTTACAGTATTATGGAATATTAATAATTAATAATGTTAACAGATTTCTTAATTGGTCGATAGACTATAGATTCAGAGTTTAGGCCTCTGAGCAGGTACTTGAGATGAAAGAAATTTAAGGCAATAGGAGCGGTGTAAAACTGCCTCTGCAGACAACCAAAGGAATTTTTCTCTGTCGGTATTTGCAAGTTGCCTAATCGTTGAAATAAATTTATATTAAAGAAAGAACTTTTGTTGCTAATCGGTTTTGATTACAGTGAATCCCTCGAGCATCCTCTGTACAGCTGTTTCGGTCCTATTTGGGGCCTGGTCAGCAGAGGCATAGCTCGAGACTTCCACTGCAAACCAAACCGACCCGTCCAAGGTTTGACAGCCTTGTATGGGAGGACCTATTAAGTAGCAAAGTAGCTGCAATTTGTCATTTCCGTACAAAGTTGTGTCAGTGATCGCTGGATGTCGCGATTCAAACTGTTGATTAAAGAAAGAACATTATTTTCAAAAATAAAATTAACTTTGTATAATCCCTGTATAAGAAAGTGAAGGTCAAATCTATACTCCCTTCCACTATATAATAATATAATTTACACTATTTTTTTCATTATGCTTTCATTGACTGCCTTTTCTCTTGGTCTCTTCTGCATTTCTCGTTCCTTTGTAGTGAGATCACAATCTACGACTACAGTGTGAGATATTCTGTCGTTTATTTGATACACGTTTTTTATTTTTACTTCAACCCAAGACAACCCAATCTATTGGGCGCCTCTGTTTTGCTTGCGCCTGGTTACAGCCACTCCCAATGATCCCCAAAGGATCGGTATCCACCTCGTTGGGAATTCCTATATCCAGTCTCCAAGATCCTGGATTTCAAATATCCGACAGTTTTGAAATATTTATAACGGAAATACCAAATACGTCTGTTTAAAATGCGTTTACTTTTTTGGTACTCTTTCTAATTATCTTACAAAAATATTAGCATTGGAAACGTGGAATGATATTCTTGGAGACTTTAAAAGAATCATTTGGAAACGAATCCTACGTTTGGCAGCACAAATACGAGATTATTCTGAAAATTAATTCACACTCTATTTACAGAGCTCAGTGTTCGTTATAGTGCACTCCCCTAGATGACGTTAAAAGCAATTTCAACAAAATAAACAATAACTATTTTAATTTGGAATATGAGGGTAATAAATGTGTGCAATAATTTTAGAATTGATTGGATTCAATTTATTATATTTTGCCAAAGGGTTCAGGAGGCACAGCACAACTGAAAGGATTACTTCAAAAAGCACAACGCGCAGAAATTTTCATTTTTGTTTTCATAATGTTGCGACCTGTAAATATTTCAAGAAATTTGTACACATAATTATTAGCACACATTTTTTAATACATTCCTAAAAAGACGTAACGCAAACAGAAGTCTGTAAGGCACTTGCGGACCCCCTGTATAAATCTTACTATATCAAATCAATCATCTAAAACCAACAGGATCCGAGCTAGCGTGGTGAATATACGAAGCGGAGAAAGTTTCCGCCAAAAGTATCGTAAAAGTATCTCCGTTTCATATTTTCTTTTCATAAATTGCACGAAGAGGACTGAAACTTCTCAGCTCTTCCTTATTTCACGTGCGCTTCGCTTTCAGTATCAACATGGAAAGCTGATTTTATTTCATTTTATAAAATAATTACACGTTATTAGGTATACTAAGGAGGTTCTAGCTGAAGTGTTTAGGTGGACGTATCAAACTTGTATGTATGGTTGCCTAACGTGAGTTTTGCTAGGCGGTGTTGGTAAAGCAGAGTGCAATTTTCAAAAAAAAAACTAGGTATCTGTTATTTATATTTTTACCGCCAATACAAATTTTAAATATAAACAGAAATTGCTTCTTTATGTGGAATCTTTTTTTTTTAATACAGGATACCATTTAAAATATGATATAAAGTAAAGTGTATGAAAATTTTGAGAAATATTTATTTGCGAACAACGAACTCTACTAATAATATCAAGTCATTATTTCGTTGATGGCTTTTATTGATGATTTACTTCCAGGAGCTGTTCGCTTTTCAGTTTAAGTGAATAGTTCGATTTGAGCGAGCGATTGAAAAGAACGAGGCGATTTAGTTAACTTCAATTTAAGTTCCGATTTAGTTCGAAGTCTCACTAAAAGCCAACACAAAAAATATGTTACGTCTTTTTTGTTTCCTTGCAGATATGAGCACGCTAGTTTCTTTAAGAAACGATCAACAGAAGAACAGTTCCAGTCAAGAAATACAAACAAAAAAAAATAACAACTTACATCTTTTTGTTTTACAAAATTTTAATTTGGAACTTCTCTCGAATTTCTGAAGTTCAAGGTCGTTATTAATTTAAAAAGAAAAACGCCCCATTTAAAAAAAAGTAACAACGTAAATAGATCATCAAAATCAGTTGTTTTTTCTTTAATAATAATTCAAATACTGTACACTGCAATAATTATAATCAAAATATTATAATCTAAGACTAATTGGTACAATAAATGCTTTCTAATTTCAGATTTTCTTTGGAAATAACAAATTTCCTTCTTAAAAGCACGTACATCCCCCAAAATAATAGAAACAAAAATACAATTAACTAAAAGCATGCAAATATTCGCAGGAATTGAACAGGAAAACCTGAAATTTTTGGCACATCATACAATCGAAATTCTACGAGTTACATTTAGTTCTTACCTTTGTTATATTCAAAATAATCTCAACTTGCTATTTACCGAGGTAAACAGCTAATTGGTTTTGGCGCGATTTGTATTATCCTTTCGCAGGATAATTGCGTTCACCTACTGACGCTTGCGGGCTTCAGCCACTACTGATCGGAAAATATTTTCCTTGCAGACGCGATGGTAAAGCGCGCAGCTTTGTGAACGCTAGGGCACTTCGTTGCGTCACTTAGACGTTAGGTGACTGCCGACGAAAATTAAATATTTCTTCTTCGAAGACAATCCTCAGGGAATTTTAGATTTTAATAAATAATACACTCGTATTAACAAATTTGGATTATTCTAAAAATGATTTTCTTTTATGAATTTATTTGATGTAATAGAACTTTACAACGCAAGGCACATGTATTTGCCTCCCAGAAAATATAATTACCAACAAATAAGTACGGAAGTGGCCACATAGTCGCGAGTATGAATGGTGTGTCTGCAAATACGCGCTACCTTTGCATAAGTCATGTTGGTCGTCCGGATTGCGATAAAGTTCTTGAGCTTCTCTTCTGCTGGTGAGGCCCCAGGCAGGGCCGAAATAGCTTTATAGAGGATGCTTGTGGACCAACTGACTTGTAGCTAAAATTTTATAAGCACAAAAGCTAGTAAAACGAAAAGATGCTCGAAATAATTTTATTTATCACAAACGAAAAATACAAACGTCTTTATCATACAAATCTGATTAAATAAAACAATGATTGAAATATGTAAAAGCGATTAATTAATGTATAACACGCACAAAACAAATAAATATATAAATTGCACCCTAAACATAAAATTCGGTCACCAATCGTTGCTGTCAGCCAAATCAGAGAACATTTTATCTTTGATTTTTGGTTTTGGATCCTCCTTGATGTCCGTTTCTATAGCACCGGTTTTGCCCAGTAAGAATTCAAACTCTAAAATGCATTAAAAATAAATTAGACTGGCAATTGGTTAAATTAATTAAAATTAAAGTATTTCATTGACGATTTTTTTTAAACCTTTATCAACTCAACCTTCAAATGATGCATAACAATTACAATTACAGAATGTGTGTACATGGGTAATACGTACCCTCTTGAGTTAGATTAGGCCCCCTAAATTCCATAGCTCCTATTAACTGCTGCTTTAATTGCCCCTCGTAATATACAAAAATCGTAGGGAGGTTCTTGTCTGGAAAATTCGGTATGCAAGTGGTGGATATTGACTTGAGAAATTTTACTGTGGGGAACTTGGGGGCGAGACTCTGCATGTGTTGGTTTATTAAGGCACACAAGGGAATCCTAAAAAAATATTATTTAATATAAAAATAATTAGTGGTCTTTCCTAAATCGGAAAAATCAAGATGTGTTTGCAATTTTACTTGGCTTTATGCTAAAACATAAAATTGCAAAAATTTTTCTAACTCCTGAGGGAAAGTTACAAATATAGATAGACAGGGTTGTGAAACCTTTAAGTATGTTTCCTTTTTGGGAGGAATTATTTACTATTTGAATTGCTGCAATGATGAAATGAATTGCTTTTATGTATTTGCAACTAAAGCTTCAATTTTTATCTGAATATCATCTCTAATAGAAGACTTTTTTTTATCTAACTGCTAATAACGTGTTAATTCTGAGTTGTTTCTATTATTTTAATCAATTTTTTTTCAAAGCTCAATCTACTATAAAATACTGAAATGTGAATAAAGCTAAACGATCAGCAACGTAAACTTGATGGTCCGTATTCTCATCCTATGATTAATTTAATAAGTGTTTATTTCTCGTTTTAATTTATTAGTCAATTAAATTATGTTGTACGATAGTTGTCTTTCGTTTTCACTTTTTAATTTCTATTACTTTGTTTTCTTTGTTTTGCCACCATTCTTTCCAATATTGTCTTTTGTTTTTATTCTTATTTTTTAATTTTTGTAATTTCGTTTACTTTGTTTTGTCACCATTCTTTTTAAAGTGTTTTTTTTATTTAATAATCTGTTAAATGGTGTTATGAAATCGATTGTCTTGTTTTCATTATAATTTTTTCATTGGATTATTTTTCAATTTTTGTTATTTTATTTTCTTTGTTTTGCCATCATTCTTTTAATTTCTCTCTTAAGTTTATTAATCTATTGAATTGTTTTATAAAATCGATGGTCTTTTGTTTTTATTTTTCAATTTTTCTAACTTTGTTTTCTTTGTTTTGTCGCCATTTCTTTTAAATAGTTTTTTTTTAATTAATTAATCTGTTAAATTGTGTTATGAAATCGATCGTCTTTTGTTTTTATTATAATTTTTTGATTTCATTTTTTTTTTTCAATTTTTATTACTTTATTTTCTTTGTTTTGTCATTATTCTTTTAATTTTTTTCTTAAATCATTAATCTAATAAATTGTTTTATAAAATTGATTGTCTTTTATTTTTCCAATTTTTATTGCTTTGTTTTCTTTGTTTTGTCGTCATTCATTTTAAATTGTTTTTTTTTGTTATTTATTAATCTGTTAAAATGTGTTATGAAATCGATTATCTTTTGTTTTTATTATTTTTGAATTTTTATTATTTTGTTTTCTTTGTTTTACCACAATTCTTTCAAAGTTTTTTTTTTAAATCTGTTATAAAGTCGATTGTCTTTTGTTTTTGTTATAATTTTTTAATTTTTATTATTTTGTTTTCTTTGTTTGTCACAATTCTTTCAATTTTTTTTTAAATCTGTTATAAAGTCGATTGTCTTTTGTTTTTGTTATAATTTTTTAATTTTTATTATTTTGTTTTCTTTGTTTGTCACAATTCTTTCAATTTTTTTTTTAAATCTGTTATAAAATCGATTGTCTTTTGTTTTTATTCTTATTTTCTAAATTTTTATTATTTTGTTTTCTTTCTTTTGTCACCATTCATTCTTTCAATTTTTTTTTTCAATCTGTTATAAAATCGATTTTCTTTTGTTTTTATTCTTATTTTTTAATTTTCATTATTTTGTTTTTTTTGTTTTGTCGCCATTCTTCATTAATCTGTTAAGTTGTGTTATAAAATCGATTGTCTTTTGTTTTCGTTATAAGTTTTTGATCTGATCGTTTTTCAATTTTTATTATTTTGTTCTCTTTTGTTTTAACACAATTCTTTTTCAATTGTTTTATTCATTTATTATGAATTTACTGAATTGCGATGCAAAGTCGACTGCTTCTCATTTCTGTTTTTAATAATTTTTTTTACGTTTTGATTTTTAACTTATTCCTGAGTCTAGTAATAAGTTTTGGGGGTTTTCTTTTTTGAAAATGTATCTTTTGGTAACTCTCGAGGGATTTCTTTTTTTATACGTTGGTGAAACTGTCGACTGCCATATCTGTGGCCATCTTCTGTTTAGGGAGGATTCGCTGAGTCTGTATCAGTGTTGCCAAACGTTGTGTCTTTACACCAGATCTAGTGATTTTGATTGATTGATGAATTATTACCTGTTCATTAATTAATTAAAATGAATTTTAGAAATCAGGATTTTCTGGTGCTTTTTCGTAAAATCGACATAATACGAAACATTTTATAATAATCGTTCCTTTTTTTAAATTTATTAACCAATTAAATTGTGTTTTAAAATCGTTATCTTTTGTTTTTATTTATCTTTTTTTATTTGATGATTTTTAAAATAACTTTTTTATTAATCTAATAAATTGTGTTATGAAATCGATTGCCTTTTGTTTTTATTATTATTATTTTGTTTTCTTTGTTTTATCACCATTCTTTTCAAGTTGTTTTTTTTTCTATTTATTAATCTGTTAAATTGCGTTTTCGATTTGGTTATTTTTCAATTGTTACTCTTTTGTTTTCATTCTTTAGTCACCATTTTTTTGAAATTGTTTTTTTTTTATTTATTATTAATTTGCTGAATTGTGCTGTAAATTTAAATTTGTACCTAAATATTTAACATAATTTTTAAAGTTTCAATATTAATGAAAAATAAATAATAAATAGTAATAAAAAATTTAAATAAGCAGAAGGAGCACAAAAGTTTAAACTGGTGCTTTCCGGGTTGGCGACTGGTGACTTTTGTCACCTAATCTGGTGATTTAAATTTTGATCGTATGGCAACTGCTTCAGCATAAATGGGAAAGTGAATAAGAGAACATAACTGCTACTATTATTTATATGTTTACCTGATTTTCGGTCTTAATAAACATTATTGCTAAAGTTTGACTTTCATTTGTCCACTTACTAGTAATGTAACTATAATAATGTATAAAAACTTTTTTCTCCCAAAAATGGCGGTATTGCTAACTCTTGTTCGGAAAATCGTTATAGAAAAGATTTGATGCTTTTTGGCATGTTTTTAATAAAATTTTTTACCTGTTTCTAATGACTTTGTAGTGATTATTTAAGCTAAAGGTTTAGATTCTTTTGTAAAATCTTTAATCATAACACTAAAGTTATTAGTTCTTATTCCAACTCCATAATTGGTTGGAATGGCTCATCAGCCGAAAACCATATAGGAATAATGATGAGAATTCTTATCATAATTGCATACCATTTCAATACTCTTACCCTTGCTTGTATAAATGCAAAACAACCCATATACCATCTCCAGCTTTATTGACTTCTGGGACATAATCTTGCCCCGATATTTCACCAACATAGCCAAATTTTGACCTCGTGGCCAAAGCTTGCATCTCAGCAATCCTCTTCCTTCTATATTCAAGTAACACCCCCTCATCCTCAGAATCTTCAAGCTCGTCCAACTCATCTAAATCAAGTTCTGACAAATCCTTCCCTAAAATGTGACAACAGCTAATAAATAAACTGTAAAAAAAAAAAGATAACCTAAAAACGAACCATTTGTTTGTTTCTTCTCGATGGTCTCTTCTATCATAGACACCAGCTGCTCCTCTGTTATTTCTTTCTCTTTGGGCTTTGGAGGAATTATCCCCTTGGAACGCAAGACATCATTCCATTCGGTATCTTCGTTAGGATCCTACCAAAAAAAAAAAAAAATTAGATGAAGAAAATTATTTTGCAAATTATAAACTTACCTGCATGTTGCTGTTTTTTTAAATTAATTAAATTATTATTAAAAGAATTTACACTTAAAAAAAAAGTTTAATGCAGCATGTGCTCTGTTTAGCGAGGGCGTTAACCATATTTTACAGAAATCTGTTACTGTTGCATACAAATATGAATACTTTTATGTCGATCCTTTATTTTATTAATGAAATTGTGTCTAATTAATAGAAGGGGACCTTTGGTAATGAGAGAGTGCAATTAGATTTAACGGAAGTTACCATTTTTCTGTGTGTTGCTGTAAAAGTAAGGCATAAAAATGTTCATGTATTGGTGACACTGCCAAAGCGATTTTTAGAGACTTCCGAACTGAGTGTTGGCAACCTGATAGTTGCAACGCTGAAAGTGATTAACAACTTGCAGTTTTGCACCTGCAACTTAATAACTGGAAAAACCCAGCTATTGATTATTTGAAACCAATCAAAAGTCTCGGATTTTAAATACTGGTAGCTTATTGGATCAAAAAATTGACAAGAGTGCTATTCCTAAATTCCCTAAGCTATTATTCCTGTCATTGAAGAACAACAAAAACAGATTGCTGTTAATCTGGCAAACGTAAAGTGAATGTGATTACTAGGTCATGGATCTGAATTTACGACAAATTCCCGTGTTCGTGTTTCCAACAACTTTGAAATTCTATTTGAATTCCAGGCAGACTCACAAACAATTATTAACGATATACAACCCCTATGACTTCAAAGTTAGGTTTAAAGGTATGTCGAATTTACGTTGTGCTATAACTATTGTAACAGTTTTATTAGTATTAAGCACCGCACCAAATAAGTACACTGTGATAGATCCGGAAGGAAGCATAGGACCTCAGGCATGTATTGATTTAGTTGTTCGACACACTATGCCGGTCTCGGCAAATTGTAATGTTTTAGACAAATTTCGAGTTTCAATTCAGGACCACACGACAAAGCAAGTATGTTAGCGTTACGAATATAATTGGAAAAACTATAGCGGAGACTTTTCAGGTATTAGGTAAGAGGGACATCGAGGCTAGATTGTTGCAAGGTGAACCTGATAATATATCTAACGACGGAGATAATTTTCATGCACTTCCTTATAACGAAAGAAGTCCTGATGAACAAAGAAATATTCAAATACCAATAGCAAATCTTCAGCGGTATGTTTTTGTATACTATTATGTCTCGCTAGGAGGTTTTTACAAAGACAAAGAGAACTATTAATTAGGGTAATGTTTTATAATTAATAGATATGTAGATTGTGATAACAAGCTTGGATTACTTGCAACTATTTTTAAATTGGTGATAAGAAACTAAATAAGTGATTTTACTTTAATTGAATTATAAAGCTTCAGATCTTGGGGGGGGGAATAGAACTAATTTCACGCAGTGTTGCCAAATGGGGCACCCTGCATATTATAACACGTATAGCTAGCCCTTTCTATGCGCTTTCCAATGACACCAGATTTTCTGGGTTATTGATTGATAACTTGTGAGTTATTATCATCAATCGTAAGTCCATAAAGTGTAGCTGAATGAAAAGCTCATGAAAGGGCTATCCATACATGTTATAATATACAGAGTGTTCCATTAAACAGAAAAAAATGTTGGATATTTTAAAAGTACAGATATGTAGAAATATTTTTGTTCAAAATTGAGTGTCGTATCATAAAAAATGACAATTTGATCTGATTTTTGCATAAAACTAAAAATAATTCGATAAATACTCAAAATAAGCAAATAGAGTGAATCTCGTTTACAATGACATAACTCGGAAATTGCGAAATATTACTTATTATTTTTAATTTTTAAATAAGTCATAAGTTGTCTGCCTCAATAAATGTCGTCTATCCTAAATACTGCCCCAGATCTGACAATTATCGAATCATGTTATTATTACATGAATAATGAAGTACATGAAGTACAATGTGAATTGCAACGTTTGTTTAGTTAAAGTTTTTTTTTTGCAGTACACTGCCGCCAACAGATTCCACAAAGTACATTGCATTAATAACAGCACTGGTGTGCATTTTTACTCTGATGCTGCCCACGAAACAGGAAATCCCCGAACCTTCCAAAATTCCCGCGTATCTGCATCCGAGTGTGACTTTGAAACTCGCCATCGCTTATGTATTAGGTCTCGTGAGCACGGTTATTCTCAGACTATAGTCAATGCTATATCTATTTAATTATAATTACGTAATTACAAATGAGTGGTGTATTGTATTATATTTATTTTTATAAATATATTTTTGTTTGTTTTTTTTTCTTGAGGCTTTTCATTATTGCTGCACAGGCAATTTAATTGAAAATATTCCACAAGGCTTTGAAGATTTTACTATTAAGCAATTCCCTTGAGCCAGGGTTCTCAAAAGTGGTAGGCAGTACCCTATAGTATGAACGTAAACTATGTACTAGATTTCTTTCAATCTTAAGATGTAGTGTGTGCTCTGATTTTCTGCACACATATGATTTTGATATCTTCCATAAACGCAAAAAATTTATTAAAACAAATCGAATAATCTCTAGAATTAACGTTAAAGTTAAATAGGAAGTTTCACAACAAGCGATTGGCGACACTGGATTATTTAAATTTTAATTCAAAAGTCAGGTGAATTGATATCCTCGGTTGGGTGATTATCTAAGAAAATGATTTAGCTACAATGCAGTTCTATGTACCGATTGGTCAAAATATATCATTATTTAATGATGTCAATATGAATTACAAAATGGCGGGTTAAGAAGAGTAACAGTTGCTCCCTGTCATTGAAAAATTGACTCTTTCATCGAAAATTTGTTTATAATTTGAAAACTCATGGGAATTGTCTCACGAATTATGAAATTTTTACATTAAAATTTTCACACTACATGTACACGCACACATTAAAAATGTGAAACTCAATTCTATTAGGTATTTTAACTGGGCCAGACTATATATGAGGCAATCTAATATAGTGGTGCCATCTTAAATCATAATGTGAAACCATCCGAATCGAATTTCTGTTATGGTTCGCCTGGAATTTCATAAAATAATTGCGATTTTGGAACGACATGTGTATTAAATACTGAAATTTTTAATAATTAGTAACAGTTCATTCTTGTCATTGCATTTAATCTCAAGTTAATTTCAGGAAACAATGAGCGAGAGTTTGAGGTTGGCATCATTTTCACTCAGTGAATTTTCATATTCCCAGTTTACTCACAATAAAATAATTATTAAATTATCCTCGGTCCTAAATCTGTAAAAGTATAATAAACAATAATCAATTATAAAGGAGTCCGTTACTACTTTGGCGAGTTTCATACCGAGCCATTGGCAACACTGCGACAATTAAATTTGAATTCAAAAGTCAGGTGAATTGTTATTTGCACATTATTTCTGCATACTTGACTGAAGGTGAACATAAATAACGAAATGCTCGCACGTGTACCACAGAAGAGGCCTGTATCACGTTTTATTTAAACGAATAACTTCGGAATATGAGGATTTTCCTAACGTTTCTTAACATAACCTCAACTTGCCGGGTAAGAAAGAACCTTGGAAGTATAAACTTGAGCCGTTTGTGTTGTCATCATTATTAAGATGGTGCGCTATAACGAATTAAAAGGATTTTATGAAATCGAAAAAACTATCGGTTGTGGAGGGTTTGCAAAAGTGAAACTTGCCACGCACGTAGCAACCGGTGAGAAAGTTGCTATAAAAATCATGGAAAAGGCAGCCCTAAATGAAAACTTGCCGAGGGTTAAGCTCGAGCTGAGAGCATTAAAGACTCTAACGCACCAGCACATATGCAAATTGTATCAGGTATGAAAGTGCAAACAAGAGTATTTTGGTTGAGTGTCTTTAACGTGCTTTCAGATTATAGAGACGCCTACACATTATTTCATTGTGGTAGAATACTGTTCAGGTGGTGAGCTATTCGATCACATTGTTGAGAAAAATCGATTGAACGAAATGGAAAGTCGAATGTTCTTTAGGCAGATAGTCTCTGCCGTTGCTTACTTACACAGCCTTGGTTATGCGCATCGTGATCTCAAACCTGTAGGTATTTAAATTTTAGAGAAATCTGTTGTTTAAAAATCTTGGGCTTGCAGGAAAATATACTGTTGGATAAAGATCAGAATCTGAAGCTGATTGATTTTGGTCTATGTGCGAAACCTAAAGGCGGAATGCAGAGCCTTTTATACACTTCCTGTGGATCCCCGACTTATGCTGCGCCAGAATTAGTCATGGGGAAACAGTATTTGGGGACGGAAGTTGATGTGTGGGCGATGGGGGTTTTGCTGTTCGCATTGTTGGCTGGATTTCTACCTTTTGATGATAATAATATTGACTGTCTGTATAAGAAAATATTGGTTAGTTTTAATGTAATTTCTATTAACTTATTCTAGTTCTATCAGGATTCCTCAGCTATCACTAAATATGATAAATATTTTATTTGCACTTGTTACAGTTGTGTCGAAGTGACTGCAAAACCTGAGTTATTCACTTTACAATATAAAACAACCTTCAAATAATTTGTGATCTTTATTTTCAGAGCGGGAAATATGATGAGCCACCTTTCATGTCTTCCGAAAGCAAACAAATAATAAAGCAAATGCTGCAGGTCGATCCGAAACAACGAATTACAGTTGAAGAGCTTCTATCGCACAAATGGCTGACTTTAGGTGTGTTAGATCCCGTCCATTTCAACCCAGAGAACAGCAAATCTTACGACGAGGAGTGCATCTCGGTGATGGCCGACTACCACTGCGTTAGTCGCGATGAAATTTGGACACATTTAAAAAGGTGGAAGTATGATTATAATACTGCGACATACTTTCTTCTCATGGCCAGGAAAAAAAAGGGTTCGTCTTTGAAATTAAGTTCAGCAGCTACCAAGATACCTGTCAGAGCAAAGTCGGTTAGTAAATTACAATAAATTAACAATACATGAGTGCCACATGATTTTATTTTGCAGGCCGATGCGATAAAGACATCATCAAAATCAAATCCTTTACAAGATGAGAACTTATTGAAAAGTGCAAGTGTGCCTAAGCACTATTATGATGATTTGTCAGCTACTGTGAAGAGCGGCAGGCTTCTGCGGGAAAGGGGTCTTAATAAGAAAAATTTTAATGAAATCGAAGTGGCGCCGCTCAAGTGTGAAGAAAAGGGCGTTGGACGTTTAATCGAACCTCAGAAGCCCATGAGTATTCGTAAGGGTCAGAAACGAATACGAAGTCCTAATTTGGAAGGTGATTGCTCTCCAGGTTGGTGTTTCCAAAACTTTTTATTAAATACAATACTGTAATAATAAATAACATATTCGAGGGGGCATAAAGAGCAGAGAGGAAACAAACTTGACTTTAAGGCCCAGTTGTACAATTCTAGCTTAACTTTAAGCTAAAGCTTAAACCCTTAGCAACTATGATTTCATCAATGGTTTAGCTTAAAGTTAAGCTGGAATTGTACAAGTGGGCCTAAGGGCTGGAAATCGTCAAATATGAAACAAGAGAATTTATTAATTGATTAATTAATTTTGTTTACATTTGGAATTAAACTTGAAGATGTTTTTGAGAAGACTAATTGATGCATAGTAATATTTAAAAGCATTGTTAAGCAAGAAAATTTTTGGTGCGGGGGAGTTGTTGATGAAACTTGAATTTATTATGGCCTTAAGCATGACTAAAGTTTAAATTTAAGCTGTGTTTATGGTGTGACATTTGACAACATTGTGTAAGATATATTCTAAGGCTGTGTAGTTTAAAAGGTTTAAACCAGGATTAAATTTAAGCCTAAGTTAGAATGTGACATACAAAATGCTATACGTCACAGTGTTTATCACATTCTAACTTAGAATTAAATTAAATCCTGGCTTAAATCTTTTATACAACGCAGCCTAAGTGACGCTTAAAGTTAAATAAAGCTTAAGTAGTTGGTGCAACTGGCCACTATTGAAGCTTAATCTTAAGCAGAGCCGTTGGTATAACTGACCATTAGGTTTTCAAAAATTTGGACTTCGTGTTTTAGTTTTTAGGAAGTGTTTGTTGCATATAATATAGTTTTGGTGCTTAAAATTAAAAGCTCCCATTTTTGGTGAAAACAGTAAGCAACATTTAATGAGAAATAATATTTAATGTCCTAGAAGTTTAATAATGAAAATAAAACAATCATTGAAGCAATTTAAAAAGAAAATCCAAGGAAAAATGTATAAAACCATGAATAACACAATTAATGTAAACAGGAGAGTAAGTTAACGAAATACAAACTAAGTTTGAACAGAAAATGTCAAAGAAATTAAAAATCAAGAGCAAAATATAATTTTAATTAAAAATAGTTGAAAATGTTATTCATTTTTTAAAAGGTGCTTCCATTTAAACAATAATTTACAAGAATCTTCTGCTTTAAATTATTTTTAAATAGTATTCTTACAATATTAAATAGAATAAGGAAAACTTTTGACGAATAATATTGAAAGAAAAGATACTGGCCCACGAACTTTATTTTAAATTAAGAAAGGAGGCGTGAGGGAAGGTAAAATGTGGGAGATCAAAGGTCTGTGCGTTATCCTACACACATCCTGCATACTTTTTCGCAAAATACGCTTTAAAGCAACCTGAAATGTTTGTGTGATATGCCAATATGAATGAGTATGATTTGTTAATGACTTTAAGCTTCATTAAAGCATATTTGGTAGAAGAAATGCAGACTAGTTTGGGATAACGAACATAGTCCACAAATTATTCCAAAAAAAAACGTTATGGTCTTTAGGTTTCACCAGCATCATTAAAGCATATTTGGTAGAAGAAATGCAGACTAGTTTGGGATAACGAACATAGTCCACAAATTATTCCAAAAAAAAACGTTATGGTCTTTAGGTTTCACCAGCACTTTTTCCTCGAGTTGTTTGAATATTTTTATATTAAGAAATATAATAAAGGCAAGCAGTTTTAAGAACAGCAATATAAAACGAATGCCAAAGGTAGGTTTAATCTACCATAACAATTCATGCAGGCAATAAAATGGGCGAAAATAAATTTGAAATAAAGATTATGCCGAGATTATCAGAATAAACTGCAGTATAACATCATGAAAAGGGAATAACAAAGTTAAAACGACGATATTTCAGGTTAGGAGGCGTGAGGGATAGTCCCTTTGGGACACTTGGGCAAGTGCACGACGATATTTCCCAGCACTTTCTTATTAGTGTTTAGAACACTTGTGTAAAGTTGAACTAATTTAAGAGTTTAGAGTCATAAAGAAGGAGGTAACAGCCCTTGAAAAACTGGACACTGATATACAAGTAGCTGCAGCACTAAGATCACACTCCCTGGCCCTCGAAGACGGGGGGGCAAGTTTAAACTTTTAACTACTTGCTTGTTTCGTCGGAAAATACGGCTTTGTTTCGATGGTTTATTGCAGGTCAAACACGTAAGCAAATTGAGAACGGTTGGGTATTATAAAAATGTTTTAGAAATTATTACATTTGGTTAGTCAAGTTGTTTAATCAATTTAAAATCAATGTCTCGTTCCTGATGGAGTTTGGATTTTTCCAGTTATTGTTGATGGGTCTTTTTCTAAATTTCTTAGAAATTCAACTGGCCATCAGGGTTTTTAACGAAATTGTACGAATTTAACACCTTGATTAATTTTGGAATAGTTTTTTCTTATTGTAGCTTAAATAAGTCATGTAAATATCCGTAGGTTGTTGTGTCGTTTCAGTTCCAATTAAGAAGTCGGCATCGGGGCGACCAACTACGAAATCCTCTGATTGGTAAGTTTCTTTTTTTTTTGTCTTAATGTTTATGGAATAAACGCAAAGAACCAAACGAAGAATTGTTGTTGTTGATATCTAAACTCTTATCGCTGACCGAAAAAGAATTTTGTTGGGGTTTTTTTAGTGCAAAGTAATAAGTTTTAAATTTGAAAGTTGAATAAAATATTAGGTGTTGCAAATTACAATCAATGTTCATTATATTAACTTTAATTTCGAATAGATCTACCAGAATCGCGAGTATATGTGCGACAAGGGTTGTAAACAAGGGGAAGCTTGTGCTTGGTCAACCTTTACGTGGTGGCGAGCCCGATGGAGTGGGTTTGTTTACATTCGATGGTTATCATAAACATCGGTCAGCCGACTATTTCGTTTAGGCATTTTATTGTTATGGTTTGCTGTGCAAACGTGAATTACTAACTAGTATACATCTGGGGAAATATTTTGCAATTTGCATTTAACTCAATCCTCCATTTTTTATATACCAACGCAAAACAATAAAATTTTATAATTTGCATTTAATTCACTTCTGGATTTATTAGAAAAACGGGTACTTTTTACATTAAGAAAAATTTGTTGTTGATGGTTGAATGTAAATAAATTAACGTGGTAGGTAAGTTCTGTTTGTTATGTTCGGTTTTTCACCCAATTACGATTATTGTTGATTCAATAATACTTTGAGATTGTATTATTGCAGAAATAATTTATTTTTCGATATACGAAATTCGAGAACAAAACAAGTCATCAGTCCACAGACAAAAATTTTATCTGCATGGCCCAATTAATCTGTTTGCATTCGAACCCATTTATTTCTTGCTACAGCGTTGGTTTTAGTCAATAGAATTATGAGTCGTACCTACCTACAAGGCAATTAAACTCCGCAGTAGTAGTTAATTAATTCTGAATTTGTTCGT
Organism: Serrognathus titanus; assembly: GCA_039766575.1. Classification (NCBI taxonomy): domain Eukaryota; kingdom Metazoa; phylum Arthropoda; class Insecta; order Coleoptera; family Lucanidae; genus Serrognathus; species Serrognathus titanus. Next base: position 15,529,118 of record CM077911.1, on the reverse strand, counting down.
CTAATTTAACAACTGACACTTATGTACTTACATGAAAATAATTCGCCTTATCTCCCCGTACATTTTTATAACTGCTTTCAGTAAGCATATGCAGTTACGTGCAGATACGCCGGGTTCGGCTCGCAGAGTTCTCGACAGCATCGAACGTTCCTTTAATAGAGTTCGAAACGTCCTGACGCCGAAGAAATCCGCAATCGATGTTCCGCAGCATCCCGTTCTGCTCACCAGCAAGGTAAGTTATGACATGACTCGCACCTCTTTCGCTTTCATCTCTAATATAACTTCATTCGCCGTTCGAGAAATAAAATACGGTTCTGTATTCTGAATTGGAAACATGCAAGCAATCTGCATATTTAAAATTAACGCCTCGCATAAATTATAACGTTTAGGGATTTTCTATCTTCGCTTTAATTTGTTAACTCACTCGCAATTTTTAAGTTTAATTTTGGGGCGCAGTTAAGTTATAAATTTATTCATTAAGTGTTCTTCCGTTGCTTTTATAACAGGAGTACGTTCACGCCGTATGATTTCACGTCTCATAAACTTCTGGATTACATTTTTAACGTCTGTCTTATTCAATGCACACAACTAATATAATATACGTAACTTGATAAAGTAATAAATTCCTTAACTGTTTACTTACAAACTCCAATGTTCTTTCCAGGATCTAATTAACGTTTCCACAACCCAATGTAACGATCCAGAATTTGTTATTAATGAACTTATGAAGGCCTTGCAGAAGAAGCATATTCAGTGCGAACGTAAAGGGTAAGTTATTAGATAGTTTGCGCCACCCTATTCTTACATTATAAAAGCAATTAAAAAATGTAATTAATACTTGAGGACGAATAGAAGAAGCACAAGTGTTCAAAAATTTCTACTGCCTAACTGTGCGTTTATAACGTAATGTATGTATGTATGTGCAAATTTACTATTCTTATATATATAGTTATTGCAAACTGTACGAAATACACTCACCGGCACAAAAAGCGTCTCACTTTGAGGTTTGTGTAATTCATAGCGACAATATTTTTTTTTAAATAACTTTCGACTGATTTTATACGAATAGCATTGCCTCTGATGTGATAACGATGACGTCAAAATATGTATGTTATTCCGATCTCCAGTGATAACTAGAGTATACTTATGACATTTCTTTTGTATTTTTGTTAAAACCAATAGAGAAATTCTTTTGTGCAAGGTTTAAAATAGTTTCACATCAAATAGAGACACAAAAACTCGCAAAGTAAATATTGTACGAGAGTTCCAACATAAACAAAAAGAAACGAACATGGATTAAAACTTCTTTGTTCGAACTATTTTTAAAATTATTGGAAATACAACTAGTTTCCCTCCGAGCTGCCTTTCTTCACCTCGGGCCCGCGGTATTTTTTCCAGCTTCGTTGTTTTTACAAGAATCACGTAAATCTGCGGCTAAATAAATTTCCGGTCGATTTTCATTCGATCCCGCCTCGCCTTTTTTTCGACGTTTCGAAGGTGACGCGAGGAAGAAGAGGAGAAACGCGATCGAGTTTGTTGTTGTGGCGGCCGAATTAAGCGAAGCCACCGAGACGTTCTCATGAATGAAATTCCTCAAAATCAAAGCGACCGTTTCAACCGTTTCTTGTCGTGATGCAGTTTCTTTATGTTATTTCCTGTAATTGTGATTTTTTCGTTTAGTTTCTGGTTTGTTGGTGTGATTTCAATGTACTGTGTGCACTGCCTAATATAAAACAAATTAATATTTTTAAGCAAAACGTCATTTTAAGTATTACCCTATTTTAAAAGCAATTTATTCCCCCGTTTTTAAGTTTCGTAAAAATTAAATAAAAATTTCATAAACAAAGACAAAAAATGAATGAAATTCACTCGATTATTGAACAAATTTCTTTTTTGGATCCCTTTGGATAATAATTTCAACCGTAATTTAAAATCATTCTCATGAGTCTTGTTAAAAATAATCGTTGGATCGAATATTTGCTAATTTTTTGGGTTTTCTGCTCCAATTATGCTCAAATTATTAAGTTAGGTAAAGCGAATACTGCTGAGTTTAAATGGAAGGCAACGGGCCATCGCAGTCCACAATCGATACCGATCGACATTCTTCTGGAATCGCTTCTGCTTTCCGTCTATAATTTTCATAATTTTCTTGATAGAGGAGGCCATTAAGGAGATACGGTTTCGTGACAAAATTCTTTGTTACCGTTAGATATGAAAGTCCCGTTTACGAGAAGAATTTAAAAACCGAGTTAAAAGTTCGAATTTCAACCTCCATACTTGATTGCAGAGTTAAAAATTAACAGTTACACGAATCAACAAATTAACGAAATCTTTTTCCAGGGTTGTAGCACAATATTAATATTTTATTGCTCTTGATTAGGTTTGTTTGTAATCATTACGGTCTGGTTGTTACATAGTAAATTAAAAAGTATTTAAGTGATCAATATATTAACGTCGTCTCAGTAAACTATAGCAGTCGGTAATTTCGAATAGTAAATAACAATTAAAATGATAAAATAGGAACACACTCACGTTTTACTCCTTGCACCGGTAAATCACAAAGTATGCATTAATTTTATTTATGCATGTTGAAGCGCAAAAAAGCGAGCTGTGTATTATTGCATCTGCCATGGGCAACTTATGCGAGTGGAAACATCTTATTTAACAAATAACTAATTACGTGTTGGTTACCCTGATTAGCAAATGAGTTATGGCTTGCTTGAGACATTCGTTTTGCCGCTCACATGCTAATGGCCTGTTGAAATATCGGCTCTGAGAGCAGTAAATTATGGAGTCGTAGAAAAGATGAAACCACTGTCAGTGCTCTCTTATTCCTTTTGGCGAAGAAAATGCATATTATATGATATCAGCGTAGTTGTGACCGAAGATATAAACCATTGCTTTTTGCCTTTGGACATTTCCGACTCTCCTCCTATGTTACAGCTACGCTGAATTTACTGCGGCTGTTCATTACAAATGATAAATTATTTAATTATAATTTGTACATCTCTTTATTATTTTCTGCTTGCCCGCTGAAATTTAATTACATTTATCTACATCGAGAAAAAAAATACTTAAACGGTATATTGAAATTTGCAGGACTTTCAACGGATACATCATTTATTAAATCCATTTTCTTTATAGAAATAGTAAATATAAAGACAATCAAGTAAATAAACGAGTTTACTTTTAGTCTGTAAGGAAAGTCTTCAAGAAAAGGATAATCTAGTAAATTATTTTTGTTATAGTTTTCGACTGCGTGGAAAAATCGAACCGAATGCGATCAACCACTTCAAAACCTGCTCCTTCGAACTAGAAATCTGTTCGATACCGTCGTGGGGGTTGCAAGAAGAAGGCACGCCGAAATCCATACTTAAAAACGGCGCTTATTTTAATAGCACTCCTCCAGTTTCGGCGTACGATTTACGAAAGCGAAACCCAAGGAAGTTCGATCAAAACGATAACAACGGAGATGCGAGCCGAACTAGAGTCGGAATACGCAGGAAGAGACTCAAGGGCGATTCTTGGTGTTACAAGAAAGTTTGCGAGCAGGTCTTGGCCCTGACGGCCACGGAACTTAAACAGCCGGCGGAATCTAGTGTTTAATGCTATTAGAAACATAATTTTTTTTTAATTGGCAGCATGCTTTGGGGTTGCTTCGAGGAATGTTTTATTTATTTCCGAAAATTATACTGTGGTTATGTTCATTTTTTATATAAGGAATATTATTTTTTTTACTTACTGATGTAAATGTGAACTAAATATGTTTATTTTTGCACTTATTGATAATAAATCCTATCTTTACATGCATTGTGTGTAATTTTCCTAATTGGTTCTCTTCCTCATGCAAAGTCTTCATTTTTGTTTGTAATTTCCAAGTTTATTTGAGGAGTACAGATAAAATTAGTGACGATTAATGAGGATAATTCAATAAATAACAGGCAATGAATTTGTTGGATAAAATAAAAGAATTCGGATCTCAACCTTTGTGGGACTATTCTTTGATAATTGTAATAATTAACGCCTTTTGATACCATCAAATGGGTTGCGAAAGGTCAAGTTTTGTTAAATACAGAACTTTCATATAAAACTGAGAATCACGTGACTTACACAAAAAGGCAACCAAACATCCCTGTTCTTGTTCAGGCAAAACTCTCCCACCATAGGAATAATGCAGAAGTTAATTATGAAATTATATTTATCAAATTAACAATTCAATAGCGCTTTAGCTACTTTAACATTCAACATTCAAGCAAGATGATATACAACTTTCGATGGGCGAAATGCAGCTGCTTAACATAAGGATTATATTTGGGGTCTTTTATTTTCACGTCTTTCTTCTGAAGAACTTCGAGGATTTCACATATTTTCGCCATAATTCCTTCCAAATATTTTCTAGTAACTCGTAAGGCTTTACGTTCTAGCTTTGTAAAGCCAATTTTATCGTTGTTGAGCTTTAGAGCTTCGAACCCTCCTGCGAACGTTGAAGTTTCTCCGTCGACAGCTTAACCCTTTCGCTAATATGTTTTACTATTGACGAAATACTTTGGATTGTCTCTTCAATAACGAGGAGCTTCTTGGCTGTATCATCTGGTAATTCATTCAAAGCCGCTCGAAAGCTTTCTAATTGACTTGAAAATCCTAAGAGCAAAGCTTCGGGCATAAAATCAAGAGGTCTCGTTCCTGAATCATTGAGGTTTGTTCGCAAGTTTTGCGCGCAATCCTTGTTTCTATCTACCGCAGGGGCTTCGAAAGATATCAAGGTGTTTGCCGAAGATGCTTTAGAGCACTAAATTAGCTTCTTTTGCATCAAATGCAACATCATCGCCCTCTCATTTTCAAGAGTTTGATGACGCTTAGTAATACTTGCGGTTCTTTTGATTCAGGTGGTTTTGATGTGGTTTCAACCGCTATAGACAGGGTTTCCAAAAGTTCCTGTATTCCATTTAATTTCTCGATTGTTTCCTCTTTGATTTCTGTCATTTCCTTTTCAAGTTCCTCTAATGGCTCTGCCAATTCTAGAACTGACATTATTCCTCGATGCGTTGGCTCACCTGCTTGTATTTCGAGGAGCTCCATTTTGCCTTGCAATTTCCTTAAAGTGCTTCGAAGCTTTTCTGATTTTGGCGAAGCTTTAAGCTCGTGAATTTGATGACTTCAAGCAAAACCTCACCCAGTGATTGCAAAGAATGCACAACCAAAGGCGCTTTCGCACTTTCAGGTTTACTAAAGCTCGTTCTATCGATGGTGTCTTTAAATTCTTGCAGAACCTGCCTCTCTTTTGTCTTCAAAAGTTTTGTGGTTTTAAACTTTCTATGGTTTTTTGGACGAGATTGAGTTTTTCAACCGTTTCTTTAGGTACTACCCTTCCTACTACTAAACCATCGAGGACTGTGAGGTTTTCTTGAAGGCCTTCAAGTGGTGCAGACAATCTTATGATTTTAGCTTCCTGCTGGGCTTTTATTTGCAATTGTAATTCGCACAGATTTCGTCGGTGGTTCGAGGATCGTGGATATCTGGGCGCTGATTGCCTGCAAAGGAATAATTGCAGTGGCAATTTGTTTAAGTTCCGCTTTCGTAAAAGACAGTTTTTCTATACTTTGCCTCATCCCTCGGAGATTGTCGTAAACACCCTCGCTTTTCTCAATATTATTTCCAATAATTGAAGCTTAAATTTGTACTTGCACAGTTGGTTGTCTATATACGCATTGACATATTCTTTTTGAAAGTAGACATAGGCAGTACGTATCCAAAAAAAACATCCCTGCCTCGGCAAGAGCGTTTGATTGCACAGAACGATCTGCTTTCGATTAGGCAAATAATTTTTAATCAAGTTGACAAATTCATTACAGACGTTTGTATGATGCATTGTAGAACATAATGACATGATTTACAGCGTCGAATCCAAGAAAAAAGTATCATACATCAGAACAATTTCTTTGAAAACATCAGACCTTCTTTTCATTCGAGAATTCTCTGGAATAAAGCGTCTTAGTTTTATTTTCTTTATAATTTCCAAGCATTTCATTTATTCCGGTTCTATAATCATCATATTTTCAAGAGTGATATTTGCATCGTTTTATCTTATCATCATTTTGCTGAAATTGAACGAATTAAAATGTCACGAACATTTTTTTGGCAATCATGAATATCGTTGACTCTTTTTCTTATAAAATATCTTCTTGAGATTCGATTGCTACAAATGGAGCAAATAAAGTCGCTCTTTATTTTCGCCATTGTTACAGTAATAATTGTAACACCATACAATCAATTCTGTGGATATAGAAATTTCCGAAACGTTATAATTTATAATTCAGCAAACTCGTTATTACAACCGTATCGGTTAGTTAGAATAAGTAACGGTCGGACTTGAATAAAACGCAATTACGAAGGCATTCTATTAAAGAGTTAAATTTAAACTGGTAATAAGTTTAATGTAACAACCACGTACCTAATGAGTATACCGGGTAGGCAGCTCGTTTACTGCGAGGCACGTGTCATTTAAATTCCACCTGTCACGTGACACCTGATGCACCTTAAACTCAATCAGGTTGGACCGTTAACACATGCACTTCCTATCATGTGTTTGGCTACCATATGGGGTAACCAGTAAGCCAATGGGACAAACGGTTTTTGGACGTTTCGTAAAGCCAGACTGAGGTCTTTCTTTACTTGAGCTGGTCTATGCAAACGACCGTCCTTAACATTTGGTCAGTGATGAATTTTTTTGGATTTAAATATGGATATTTATATTTTAACGTGTTTTCCAGACCTACATACTAACAAAAATGTTCAAGTATTTTTAGGAGAGCCAGCCACGTGATAGAATTAAAAGTGTCACCCCAAGCATTTTTATTACATTTTATTACATATCGTTTTTGCTCCACACTTTTTCAATCACCTTTAATTCTACGCAATCCAGTTACTACGGATTTTTTTTTAATTAATAAATATGGGTGGTACGTGAGTGGTATACAATGCGAACGTATTTTGCGAAGCACGTATAAAATGTAGATAAGAAAGCGGTGGAAATAAATTCTTTCGGAAGCCTTTAAACGTTTCTGACGCAGGTTAAGCATGGGAATTCGCACGCACCGCGTAAATAAGTGGATGGTGGTCGTCGTCGATCTCGCCTGCTTTACGATTTTCACTTATCTGATTCCGTTAGTATCATTACATGGCCGTAGCATTCGATGTAAAACACGCTTTTCTATTACGTCCGCTGCTTCTGACTTTTCTCGACTTACGATAAGCTCTTAAAGATACTGAGCTTCTTTCAAAAAAGTTTTTGTTTCTGGCACTCGAAATAACTTTATTGCTTCACACTGTTGAGTAATGAACATTTTCTCCACAAATGTTACAGGATGATGCACACTGAAATGAAAACTTACTTGGTAATTAAACAATTTTAATTATTAATAAAACTTGTTTGAGCTATATTTTGGTAATTGCATTGGGTGAAAGGGGTCAATCAAATTCTCATCTGACAGCTTTCCCGTAGTTTCCTTACGAGTCCTTCTTCCTTACAGGGCGATCAATCTGCCTTAACTGTATTTTACACAATTTTATCTTTTACAAATCTGACAGGAAGAAAGGAAAAGGAGAACCAAAAAGATGATGTCCAATGAAACCTGGATGCGTTTATTATTATTCTTAAATCATTCTGCACAACCATCCTCAATTATGAAGCACATCCTACAACAAATACTACCGGAAAAAAGTAAACCTAGAGTAACATTAATTTAACTTGAAGGCTTCCGCGGCCGTCGTCCATTGTTGAATTCTTCGCTTCCGGTTGGAACCGTATGTCTCGGATTTCTTCACTGCCGACGTTTCGTTCTTCGTTGCAGAAGAACTTCTTCAGCCAAGAATTTAACACTAGAGTAACATCCTTCAATTGGTTATGGAACAACAATTCTCCTCAAAATTTCCTTACAATTATTAGTCACGATAAACACTCATCGACACAAAAAGCGACTCAATTTGAGGTTTGTGTAATTCATTGCGACAATAAATTTTTTTAAAATAATTTTCGACTGATAATTGTTATTTATAGTTTTCTTGGTTGATGTACATCAAATAAGGCCAAAAATAAATAAAACAAACAAGATTTTAATAAAAGTAATAAAAACTGCAAAATTGATGAAACTGTAACTTAAAGAAAAATGCAAAAGTTCAATCTTCCTAATTAATTAATGTAGAGTATTGCCTCTGCGAGCCTGTATTACAGCCTGCATACGTTGTGGTATCAACTCCAACAAGTGCCTAATCGCTAAATTATCAAGTTGATCCCATTCTTGCTGAAGCGCCATTGATAATTCTTCTAGGGTAGCTGGGGTGGGGACGCGAACTCTAATATTCCTTCCTAACATGTCCCAGACATGTTCGATGGGATTCATGTCGGTATTTCTCGGGGGCCACTGCATTCGGTTAACACCAACAGCGTCAAGAAATTCATTAACAACTCTGGCGACATGTGGCCGTGCATTATCGTGCATCAACATAAATAAAAGGGGCAAAGGGTATCACATGATCTTGAAGAACATTTTCAATGTACCTCTGAGCGTTAATAACTCCCCTATTTATTACAACAAGGTCTGTACGTGCGTTCGCAGAAATACCGCCCCACACCATAATCGAACCTTCGTTGAAAGATAGTCTGGAAACAATATTACATTGAGAATACCGTTCGCCGGTCCTTCTCCACACTCTTCCACGAACATCTGGCGCTCGTAGGCAGAAGCGGGACTCATCAGTGAAGAGTACTTGACTCCACTGCCCCATATTCCAATGAACATGTTCACGAGCAAATGCAAGTCTGCTTACTCTATGCTGTGTGTTAAGTTCTGGGCCATGTGCAGGTCTTCTTGCCATTAAATTAGCTTCATTAAAGCGTCTTCTGATCGTTCTGTCACTTAAATGCACATCTCGAACCTCTGCAAGGCGATTTCTGACTTGAACAGCAGTCAAATTCCTGTTGCGAAGAATCGTTAGGGTAAGAAAATGGTCATCTCTAGCGCTTGTACATCTTTGACGACCTGTTCCAGGGCGTCGATTGTAAGATTCAGTTTCCAAGAATCGCCTCCACGTTCTGGAGACACATGATTGAGAAGTTCCAAGAACTTGTGCAACGTAACGTTGAGACCGACCATCCTGAATCAAAGCAATTACTCTTGCTGGACCCACTGCATTAATAGCCATGAAAACTACTTATTAATGACAAAATGTAAACAAAATATTAAATTAAGTCTTTAGGAAACGTTTGGAAAACAAAAAATCAACTGCAAACAATATTGGCAATGGCGTAGATACCTTCAATAATTTATTTAAACAAGAGAATTTAGTTACCATGATGATCATGGCTCTCCCGATTATTCAAAATGTCCTATTCACCGATGGGCAGAGAAAAAATTGACAAAAAGTGTCCTAAGATAATTTATTTTAAAAAATAATAGTGAGTCGCCTTTTGTGCCGGTTATAATTTAGTATTTTAGGGTATCTAAACTATTTTCTAATTTAGTATTAAGTGGTACCTGAAAATGGTTCTGTGATAGCGAAATTCATCTATACAGGGTGACTGACACAAAAAAATGCAATGTTATAAAAATGTTATAAGTTATGGAGAAATGTTAAAAAAATTCTACGGAACAGTTTATAATTAATTAAAAATTTACTGCAGCGGCACCGCGTATGAAATGCAATGCCACATTTTTTAAACGCCGCAGTAAATTGGAATATTAAGTTTTATGATTATTATTTTATTGACTACACATATCTGAATTTCGTTGCATTACATATTTAACAGCTGCGAACGAATGTCTGAGTTACGTTTCTCTTGCACGATATAAATAAACGGTGTTTGAATTGATGGGAAAGCTGGACAGAAATACTAGAAATGCATGCAGGTAACATTATCGCAACATTGACAAGGAATCGCTTACACATATCGGTTTTCTGGGAAAATGTGAAACGCCTTATTCATCGCCGACATTTTTTTTAATTATAAACAGGTGAACCTAGTTCGTCATTCACGTAAACCTACAGTTGATCGTAAAAGCTTTCGCCAGTGTGTGAAGGTGACACCAAAGAGATAAAATTATAAAACATTACATACAGCTATAGAATGCAGGAACGCAAGTTTTAACCGTTGCTAGTGGAAGTCCTGCGAGGGTTTCCCCATATTCCTAAGAAGAAATTCCATGCCACAATTATAAATAAAATCATGGATCATGGTGTAGGCAATTTAATGTTTTCCTACCATACAACATTAATACGAAATTAAGAGAAATGAATGCTTCTTGTGGTTAAACGAATGCGTATATAACGGGTGATTTTTTTGCTTTTGGTTTTTCAGTGTAAATTTTTGTAGTGTATAAAAAAGATTCATGACATGTGGCAATGCCAAAAATGCTCAGTAAGGTTTGCCATTTCACCATGAATAGACTAGCAAACGAACAACGCTTGCAAATCATTGAATTTTATTATCAAAATTCGTGCAGTGTAAGAAATGTGTTTCGTAAATTACGTCCATTTTATGGTCGTCATAATCGACCCACCGAACAGGCTATTCAAGCTCTTGTGACCAAATTTCGCACCAGTTTCACTTTATTGGACATTAATCCACCAACCCCGTATGCGAAGAGTGCGTACCGAGGAAAATATTGCTGCTGTATCGGCCAGTGTCAATGAAGATCGCGATATGTCAATTCGTCGCCGTTGTCAACAGTTGGGCTTGTGTTATTCGACCACCTGGAAGATTTTACGTAAGGACCTTGGTATGAAACCATACAAAATACAGCTGCTGCAAGAACTGAAGCCAGGTGACGTACTACAACGTCGTTTGTTTGGTGAATGGGCCTTAGGAAAGTTGGATGAAGATCCATTTTTCTATCGAAAAATTATCTTCAGCGACGAAGCTCATTTTTGGCTCGATGGTTACGTCAACAAACAGAATTGCCGAATTTGGTGTGAAGAGCAGCCAGAGGCAGTTCAAGAGCTGCCAATGCACCCTGAAAGATGCACTGTTTGGTACGGTTTGTGGGCCGGCGGCATCATTGGAGCGTACTTCTTTAAGAACGATGAAAATCGCAACGTTACATGAATGGAGCAAGGTACCGTGCGATTTTTTTTCCCAAAATGGAAGAATTGGACTTGGTTGACATGTGGTTTCAACAAGACGTTGCCACATGCCACACGGCATGCGATACCATGAACCTATTGAGAGGCGAGTTTGGTGAGCAATTAATCTCACGTTTTGGAGCAGTCCATTGGCCGCCAAGATCATGCGATTTGACCTCACTAGACTATTTTTTGTGGGAATACGTGAAGTTTCTCGTGTACAGGGACAAGCCATCCCTGGAAGACAACATTACAGCTGCTATTGGTGAGATACCGGCCGAAATGCTGGAAAAAGTATGCCAAAATTGGAGCTCACGGATGGACCACCTGCGGCGTAGCCGCGGGCAACATTTACATGAAATAATCTTTAAAAAGTAAATGGCAGGCATTCATTTATCGGCCCAAATAAATACTTCATTTACTTTTGCAAATTTTATGTGTTTTTTTCAATTTTCAAAACCCAAACGGTTAAAAAATCACCCGTTACTTACGTTCGTTTTTTTTCTAAGTACTTTAAGTTAATGACAATTTTAATCCGTGGCGGCGACAGTTCGCAGTTGATTATAAAAATATTTTGGTAATTAGTATGATAATGACTTACGTGCAGCCGTGTAACAGACGGAAGGTCGGTTACACTTCTCTAACGTCTTGCGCAGCTGATCAGGGGGTTTTTCTACATTTTCTAACGCGAGTTCCCGCCAAGACATCAACCCTCCGTACACCACATGTTCTTACAGGGAGCGCCTTTTGCTACCCGATTATTTATTTGGGGCATGGACACATTTTTATCTTTTACACTATTTATTAAACGAGGCTTTTAATAATCGAGGTATCTATCATTAATGAAAATTGTCTTCACTGTACTCGTGTGAATAGTTATTTACGGGAATTATGAAAACTTTTTTCGAGATCCAAGATCTAAGATCAATTATAAGAGCAAATTATAGTCTCATAGGTCGTAACGGTTAGAACTTTTATTTCCAGTAATTACTTATATAACTTAGAGCGATATATGAAAGACAGGTAAAGCGAGCTGCATCATCATTTTTGTAAATGGGCTGGTCGATTTATCTTGGAAGCCATAAAACACGTAGAAAACCAATAGTTCTAAATCTGATCCCATCGGGTGGTAGAGAGGAAAGTCTCGCTGAAATATATCTAGTTAAAATAATCTCGCGATCCGGATGAGGCCGCCACTGAGCGCCATTTGCACAGAATGGCACTAACTAATGCCCTCTCGCCGCAGTAAACTACAAATAATTGTTGCAGATAAGATAGCGGCTGCTGAGGTGCCACTTCTGATTTACATATGGCTCATGATCTCGCCGCAACACAATATGGATAATATAGAGCGGTGTAGATGCTCAGTGAATCTTTGATTTTATCTACTTTGTCATTAGTTTGCGATTTACGGTCCGTTTTACAATTTTCTGCCGTAATTTTGGTTCCACCATAAATGTATAGTCTTGGACAGTTAAAAGAGAACACTCGAACACATTTTCTTTTAACTGTCCACGAGTGTACACTTAATATCTTATTAAATTACTTGAACCTTTTAACCACATGCTAATGCAAAGAGATCTTTCACAAAGAATCATTTTTTGTGAAATATTGTTACGAATTCGAATTTGCTTTTGCCGCTTTTAAGAGAGTGTAATTTATAACGTCGTTTGCGAGGGGAAGTTATGAGTTCCTTGCTCGTAATTGTTTCGTTGCACTTATAATTCGAGCGCGTCATACAAACGTCCACTCTTGTTGCATTTCCGCAAATTTATATGCATCGTTTAAAGCGCAAGGAAACGTGTGTCGTGAGAAAAATGCAATTAACGGTCACGTACTAAATTTCATTTTCGTTATATTTATGCGCAAGAGTAAGTTGTAACGTTCGTTGCCTTAAAAAAAACATGCTCGTACATGTACAGGTGGCCTAACAGTACTCCATCACCTCTCCAGTGAATAAGAGATTTTTTTTAAATGTAATTCCTAGTCTTAGAAGATTATTTCTTTTGTAATCGTGATTCCCATGATTTTTTTAATACCTTATGCGACTGTAGCTGAATTTCTTCCCCATTTATTTTGTTTCCATTTTCAGCTGATTTTTTTAGCACACCGCCAATTATGTTTGAGACCCAAACGAACCTTAACATTAACGACATTTCCCGTAGGAATATGATAGAGAATTTGGGGAACCATTTTAGTTATGCCTAAGATTACAAGTAATTCGTAACAGTTTAATAAATAATTTTTTCAGCGAAGAAAAGCAAGTATTAATTATTCGTGATTACGTACCCGTAACCAAGTGCAGCTGCAAATTCTACCAAAAGGAAGTCCAACTGTCTCAAGTCATCCTTGGTTGCGCACCCTCTCTTCGGCAGGCGTTTCCACCCCAATTTTATATTTGACAGTTTAAGAATATTACCGCAATTACGTTAAGTTCTACAAAGTTCCTAACTTTCGCTAATAAGTATAATAAATTCTTTTGAGGAAATTATTTCTATTTCCGTTTAGTTCGATTCTGCTTCTGGTGGAGGTTTTGGTAATTTTTTCATGTTTTCGTTTTTACACTGTTACACGATTTAAATAGGTAAATTTTGTTGAAAAAATTCTTTAATATTTCTTTGCCTATAATATATTATAGTTGGTTTCACGTATGTCTACGCAAAGACAATGTGTTTTCCCAGAATTCGGTTTTGCTCCGTGTTTTCCCTAGCAATAACTTATTTTGTACTACGAGCCCAGAATCATATCGGTACCATTTGGTCTAGTTAGGATTTTAGTTTTGAATAACTTTGTTTTACAAACCTAAAAGAAGTATCCCTTAATCATAATTTTCAAGCTTTTCAGCAATATTTAAAATCTGTAAAATGTTAAGTGGAGCAAATAATACAGTGAGAGTCTCTAAACTTGGAATAAATTCGGTAAAGCAAAGACAGGTTTTTTTTCGGAAATATGCTCGGACACGTCGATTAGTATTTTAAATTGCGCTCTTTTTCATGTAAGAACATTTTATACAGCGTGTCCTAAATTTGAGATATGACATCATCGACTATTTTTTAAATGGCAATCCTATTTTTCTATGACTATTCTTAAAGTGTAATATCAAGTTATACATGCTTAACAAATTTCAAATTTTTATTCCTTGTCATTTGAAAGATATTTGACATACATTAACTAATTTTTTGTCAAACTGGGTTGACGTCTTATCACTATGTCATAAAACCATTTGAATTATTAAGAGCAAGTAAAAAAAGCAGCATCGCATTCGACTCGTGTTGAGTGAGGAGACTATTAGTTTGTCGTCTTGTGATAAAAACCGTTTGTTGAAAAATCGGCCAAAATGCCTTACTTAACTGAAACCCACAAGATTGAAATTTTAATGATGATTGGCTACGGCGACAGGACAAGAACACAAAATGAAGTTATTCATTTATTCAGAGAGAAATATCCTGATTTACCAGTCATATCGCAAAGTACCGTAAGCAAGATTGAAAAACAGTTTCGGGAAAACGGGCATTTAAGAAAAACCAATAATCATCGTCAGAGTGCGCTCAATGAGGAGGTCAAACTTAATGTACTTCTCTCTGTTCAAGAAAATTGTCATGTCTCCACTAGGCAGATAGTTAGGGAAGTCGAAATTAGCCATCCTTATAAAATGGCAACCCTCCAGGAACTCACCGAAGATGATCCAGATAGAAGACTCCAGTTTTGCGAACAAATGATGGAACAGAAATTTTTTAAACATAGAAAACGTCCTGTTTTCTGATGAATCAACGTTTATGTTAAATGGTCAGGTAAATCGTCAAAATTGTCGTTATTGGGGAGACAACAACCCACACTGGATGAGGGAAGGCCACACTCAATTTCCAGAAAAAGTCAATATTTGGGCAGGGATTGTTGGTGATCGAGTAATAGGACTAATTTTCTTCCAGGAAAATCTCAATGGAGCGAGATATTTAGAATTTTTACAGGAAGAACTGGTTCCGAATTTGGCTACTCTGTTTCCTGATCCGGTTGAAGCTGATGCCCCAAATAGAAACATCTGGTTTCAACAAGACGGTGCTCCTCCTCATTTTGCAAGACCTGTCCGTGAGCATCTTGATGATGTATTTCCAGGCAGATGGATTGGTAGAAGAGGACCCTTTGAATGGCCACCCAGGTCTCCGGATTTAACACCGCTTGACTATTTCTTATGGGGGTACTTGAAAAGCAAAGTTTTTAAGACCAAACCAGAAAATATTGAGGTGTTGAAAGAACGAATAAGACAGGAGGGTACGCTAATTTCCGCCGAAGTAATTAGAAGTGTTCAAGAGGAGTTTAAGTTCCGTTTAGGGTATTGTCAATTAGTACATGGACAACATTTTGAGCATTTAGCGAAGTGAATTTATGACTACTGAGTTTCAGATTTCTTCATTTTTTGAATTAGTTAATGTATGTTAAATATCTTTCAATTGGCAAGGAATAAAAATTTGAAATTTGGTAAGCATGTATAACTTGATATTACACTTTAAGAATAGTCATAGAAAAATAGGATTGCCATTTAAAAAAATAGCCGATGACGTCATGTCTCAAATTTGGGACACGCTGTATAAAATGTTCTTACATGAAAAAGAGCGCAATTTAAAATACTAATCGACGTGTCCGAGCATATTTCCGAAAAAAAACTGTCTTTGCTTTACCGAATTTATTCCAAGTTAGAGACTCACTGTATAATTTTCGGCTCGTAGTTGTAAGCACAATTCTATATATTTTTCTCTATTTTTTCTTTTTTCTCAGCCCTCTTGTAAACATTGGTCAAATTGGTGGAGGTGCTTGGACCAGAGAGAGAAAGATGGAATACTAAGGTTTTGTTTTGATAATAATCAGAAATGAAGATAGGTAGGAATAGACTCTAAAGAAGACGGTAGATAATATTAAAAAAGTTGTATTTTCTTTTTCTATTTTCTTTTTTTCTTCTTTGGCGTAGTATCAAATATCAAAGTCTGTACCAGTTGTTAATGTAGTGCACACAAATATTCTTTATTGCCTGCGCATTCATTTTTGCTGTGGACCTGTGGTCATTTCTTTAATGCTATTCAAAATATGTATATAGGTATATTCTATAAATATAAATTTTTAATCATACTTATTCTTAATACTAATGAGTGACACTTCAAAAATGGTTGGTACCATCTTAGGGATTATTAAGGTTTAAGACCAAGAGATTTTTTATTTCCTAATCATATTTAATATTTTTCTACAAGAACAAGTTACTTGTCTCCGCGTAGTTTGACAATTACAAATCAATATTTTGAAAAGTAAATCGATGATATTGCGACAGGCTTGCTCTTCGAAGACTTGTAGTGATGCTTCGTAAAGTCACAAAAAAAAAGAATAATGTCGAGTTGCCCAAAAAAGACTATATAGACGAAATAAAAAGCCTTAAGCCTTTCGAAGTATATTCTTGGGTAAATGCCTTTTCTACCCATTTTGAGAACATAATGGTACTTCACTGGACTTGATTAACCCAAGATGAGAAACCAAATCAGGAAATGGCTATATCTTTTGATTTACGTCATCCTTGGTTTCTTTTAATAATTATTATGAACGTGTGTGTATGTGTGTATAATAATAAAAGCTGTCTAGTTAAAGTTAGATCAACAGTATTCACACCTGCTCAGCGGTGGGCAGAGCTGAACGGGTCGAGGGTGGTACTGTGACCGCAAGATGACCCCGATACCCCGCGAGGAATGTGGCTGCAGATCTGATGAATATACGGAATTACATGCTAATGTCCGCTAATGGCTAATTTCAACCTTGTTATCAAATCGGGAGAGTAACTGACCATTCTAATTCTAAGCCGACGACGCATTTTTTCGATGGTTTTATTAGCGGCGGTAGAAGTTCGCGTGATACGAACGAAACGCCGCGCCGGGATTAGTTTAAATTGCAGCGCATTACGTATAATATTACGTCCGAGGATTTTTGCGTTACGGAGTTAGTAGCACCTACGTATTTCCTATCGCGATTCTGTGTTTATAATACCGCGCCCGCTTCTATCTAGGTTGAAAATCTATCTGACGGCGATTTTTTCCGGGGCCCCGGAAAAGAATACCGCATTACAGTTATTATTACAAGTCGAGGTGTGTGAAATTTGTACTTACACTTATTTCTTTAGTTTTACCCGGGTATCTCTCATCTGAGTCGTACCGTTGTTGCTTCGACACGTTTGTGCATTTCCTCGAGCAAGTATAAAACGCATATTATAAAATAACACAAAAATTTGTTTATCGCCTGCTCTGCAATTTCTCAGTTAGAAAGAGGTATTTGAGCAGAACAGAAGCGAAACTTAAAATTCAACCTTTCAACTAATGAAAATCAATTTTTTAAACATATTAGAGATGGGTGAAACTGTTCTATGACATATTAGTTTGAAAAAATTTAGAGAAAAAAAACGCAGTAAACAATAATAATAATTCAGGAATAGCATCTTCCTCTAGCGGAGAATGTTAGAATTAAAAAACAAACTGGAAATATTAAAAAAATCGACAAAGATAGTAAAAAATCGAATGAAATAGGGTCAGTCGACCAGTAAGTAAAGACAACCCAGTGAATGAACAGTCCGAACAGAAACGTATATTTCTGGGAAAACAAGGAAAGCTCATTTAAAGAATGAATGAAACTGGGGCACTTTTCGAAAAAACTGTTAAAAGTAAGGAAAATTATATTGTTAAGATGATTTCTTCTGGCTCATACAATTTTTAATATCAAAACATTCTTATTTGATATTCTTTAACTGTCGCAGGGATAAAGTGCTATTTGACCCTAAACAAAAATAAAATATGAAGAACAAGGCAAACAGAAATAAACGACGAATTATTTAAAAGTCAAAGGACTAACGGAAGTAAAAGGAGAACTGTAAAAACCCAAATGTAATACGAGAGTTCGTTCCATACGACGAAACGAAAGTCAAATGAAACAATCCACAACGAACTATAGAATTAGATAAGCAGTGACCAAAAAAAGATTTCTGGCAGATTGTGATAAAAAGAAATCAAAATATAATCATATAATATAACCGCACACTAAACAAATACGAAAAATTAATTGTATAGAAAAGAAAGCAAGAAACATTGAAGTATATAACAACAAAGTACATAATTACATGTATAGAAACAAAAGATAGACGATTAGATACTGTACATACAAAAGAGAATCGATAAAAAAACTGATAAAAAATACGAAGATTAATATAAACAAGTTTATTGTTCATAAATAAAAAAATTATAACAGAAACAAAAAAAAAAACGTAAAAAGCACCAACGTAACACGAGAATTAATTCTAAAAGAAAAAACAAAAAACTTCTGAAATAATCCACAAGTAAATAAAAAATTAGATAAACAGAAACTAACAGTAGATCGATGATTCTTTTTTGACAGAGGGTGATCGAAAATGAAAGTACAAACAAAAATAAAACTCTAGGTACCTGAAAAAGTATGCAAAATTAATAACACAAAAAGAAGCAAAATACAACTGAAATAAACAATAAAATACGTAATTACATGATTGAATTGGCTTCCGGTTGGAACAGCGTCACGACGTTTCATTCTCCATTGCAGAAGAACTTCTTCAGGGCTGCTGTTGCTGCTGGCTGTGTTGCTGCTACTTCTCATCGACTAACGAAAAGTAAGTAACAGCAACACCACCAGCAACAGCAACACCGCCAGCAGCAGCAGCAAAAGCCCTGAGGAAGTTCTCCTGCGATGGAGAACGAAACGTCGGCAGTAGAAGCAGTTCCAATCGAAATCCAATTCAATTATGATCAACGGCCGCGAAAACCTCCAAGTTAAATTACGTAAACATGAAGAGGAAACAAAAGATTAACGATTTCTTCACGTAAATACAAGAAAAATCTATAAAAATGGGAAAAGGGTGAAAAACAAAATACGAAGAATAAGTTAAACTAAAAAAAGCGGCGAATTATTCGAAATTAAAAGAACAGAATAAACAAATAGAAAAAACATAAAATTCTTTAGGAAGAACCAAAAAACCATTGAAACAATACGCAACTAATTAAAAACAAATAGACGAGCAGAGATGAAAGAGAGATCGATGATTCTTTTCTGGCAGAGAGTGATTGAAAGTAAGAAAACTACGAGCGAATAAAAATAAAACTATACGTACATACATGAGACAAATGTGAAAAATTAATTCCATGAAGAAAAAAACAAAAGCCAACTAGAACAAACAACAATAAAATACAGAATTACATTTTTTTAAAATTATTCATTGTTCTATTTTAAAATTTTATTTTTGTTTTGAAGTAACACAGACGTTTCATGAATTTTCCGCTTTTACTTCCTGTTCGTTTCAATTTTTTTTTTTTTAATTATTTTACCCTTCATCTTTTCACGTCGTTTGTTTCGATTTTCTTTTATTTCTCGTATTTCATTCGCTCTTTTAATAGTTTGTTTTCCTTTCTTGTCAGCTTCGTGTCGTATTTTGTTTTTAGCTAACCATTTTTGTTGTTTTTTCTCTGAGTCTTCTTTAATTTTATCAATTTTATTTTTTACCGCTCCTCCGCCGGAGTATCAACGTTTGTATTTTGTTTTTCGTTCATCTTATTCTTCGTATTTCGTTGTACAGAACCACACGACAAGTTCCAGAACTTCGATTAAAAAAAAAAACTAATGAAAAGTTGAACCAATTGCTACGCCACTGATTTTAGACGTAAATATATTATGTAAATTTTATTATCCATAAACAAATCAAGCATCGTCGCCACTGCTGTTGTCATCCCTTTCCTTTGCAGTACTTGCTACAAAAATGTAACATTTCTTGACTCTTAACATAGAACCTCATTCGAACATCGGATATCGCCATAAATTGTTGAGGAATTTCCACAAAGTAAAATAAATAAATAAATTTGAAGAATGTTATGGAACAGTTAGCTAAAGCTTGGCAGAATTAAGTAACAATTTAATAACAAAATCTAGAAACAACTTTTACCATTCGACAATCGAAGTCCTTAGCAAACACTTTAAGAGGGAGGAGTCTTCCTTAAAAATTTGATGAAATATCCGATTTGACACAACAAATAAAACAATTCTTGACTTCGAGGCTGAAGAAACCGAGTATTAGGTAGTAGGACAGAAGGAGCCAATGAAAAAAAAAATACAATTTTATGGATTGTGCAAAATTTAGAAGAAGAGAAAGGATATGATGATGAAAAGTAAGTGTATGAAGTAGTATCATGTTTCGAGAATATACAAAATAATAATAAGAGAAGTTCCCACCACATTCTTTTTCTGGACAAAATGAAAAATAAAACTAAAAATGACAATGGAAACTACTAAACAAGTAAACTCTATTTAATTTTTGCAAAAGAATTTGGATCGTTCTCAATTAAAAAAATTAATAAAACTCGTGTTTTAAACTGACTTAAATTTTATTTGAAATTATATGTGTATCTGGTCCATTATGGTCCACAATCCTGTCTTATGCCGTTATCTTCCACCATATTTATTGTTGGCTCAATCTATGTAATACAATAGTAATAGTAGTAAAATAAAATAAAATGAAAATCCAACAGAATTTTCAACAACAAAATAGATGAAACGCAGCTTATTATAAACTGGTAAACAAAAAGAAAATAATTTATTAGAGATTAAAGCGGCGAACTCGTTACACGACGCCCCCATAATTTATGGGCACGAAGTAACGCTTGTTGGTTTTGGTTTTTCTAACGCATATATATTTTCCAGACGTAATTGGTCAAATTATAAATTTTAACAAGTGCACTCAAAACAACCCCTGTGAACGGACAATAAGAGTATTCCCGGACCTGAAGAATAAATTTGTCTCGCCTTTTGCACCCGCCAGGTGGCAACTTCGTTGTTATTCACAAGGATATCCTGCATCTACGTTCAAATTTCCACACACACAAACAAATAAATTTTGGAGCAACTTTGTTCTTAAAAAATATTTTATTTCCACTTCAATGAAAAGTCCTAGAAGGCAATAAAAACAAAATACTACGCAATTGTCTACATTGCATTTAAATAAACCATTTTACAACTGGAAGGATAAATTCTGAAGAATATTTCTGGGTTCCTCGGCATGATTCTTAAACGAATTTCATTCACAATTACGTTTAGAATTGTAGTCGACAATTAAGTGGAAACAATGAGTACAAGTACAGAAGATCTAGAACGTTATCAAGTAGGTGAGATCTTAGGTAAGATGGCGCGCACGTGCCCTACCGGAAGTGCCGAAGTCACCGTTGGCTGGCGGAGCGTGGAGTCTACAATACACCTCGCCCTCCATTTCCTCCGAGGAAATGAACTTATGATTGGGCTCGGAAATTAATATTACCGCTGCCGTTTACTTGCCCATTTTTGATTACGTCTGCACAGTTAAGTATTAAAAACTTAACGTACTTTTGCAGCTATTTTAGAAGGTGATGTCATGGTTACATAAGATTGTAATATGCTGGTACATAACAAAATATAATTTGTAAAAAATTTACTGACAAGAGTTTATTTTCTAATTTGGAAGATTTGATAAAAAGCTCCAGAGCTTTTTATCGTTCCAACCGAGATATCCCTGAGGTACCATTTATTTCATTAAACCAACAAAGCAACAAAATGGGATTTATTTTCAATATATGTATGTAAGTCCTGGAATTCAATTCAAACGTCTTTTATAGTATATAATATTATGTTTTTCAAAAAAGTAGCAGGCATTGCATCCAGGCAAAAGCAATTTCTTGATTAACGGCAAAATTACGTAATTAATCCCAGTAGTGACCTGTAAAATTATAAAGCAGCGTCTAGGAAATTAAATACTTAATTAAGTAAGTAGTAAATAATTGAATCGCAGGAGAAGAAAAAAAATGGCGGCCGGGAGAAGAGTAGGTAATCATATTGCTTTACTCCCGTGTTGAACAATTTGCCGGGCCGTCGCAAATTCTCACGGTCGACCTCCGACCCCGTATCTGTCTGTTGAGGTGTTTACACATTAACTTTACACCATCACTGATACACACGCCGGGAATTAATCAGAAAATCTACATAAATTCTAGAAGGTGAGAAACGCTAAATTGGTTTATACATAAATAACTATTTCTAGACAAACAACCGCACGAAATATTTTGTTCGAAATGCTCAACACGAGCAACACATTTAACGCTAAAACAAGACACTAACAGTTATAATTAACGTTTAATCAAACTTACCAACACGCTTCTTCCCATTAATATCGAGATTTGAACTACACTCACAGTATAACAATTGTTCATCTGAACAGAAAGAAATAAGAATGAAAAATCAGTCAAGACGAAATAAGAATCGTCGTTTCATAACAAAAGTAAATGAAAAATATCTTTTGTCTGGAGTTCCACAAGGAGATGTTTTAGCACCAATACTTTACCTCTTCCAATGATAAACAACTCAAGTAAATATCGGAATATTTGGAATGACCTGACACGACTTGCCCTTATCACTCCAAGAGTATCTTCGAGAATGAGAACCACAATTAGCGAAACCAGATCAGTGCGATGGAATTGAAATTTTCTGTGCGACATTTTGTTTCGCGATTATAATAAACAGAGTTAAATTACAGGCAGTACTTTGTTTTATGTTCGTCGAATTTTTTTTACAACAGTGTCTCGAGCAAAAATGAAATAAAGAGAGGCATACTCAATGTCAAGTCAAGTTTCATCGAGGTGTCAGCCAGTCACAGCAATGAGAAAAAAATGAGTAATTATAAATAAGAGATAAACAACAACTTAAAAAGTTCTTTGATTGATGAATTAAATAAGATTATTACTATGTTAGGCCCACCCCTGGTTCGCCTTAATGCTGTTACCCTAATGGAAAGACTCGTTATCAAATTATTGATAAAGTTCTGAGGTATGACTTCCCAAATTGGTTGCAACGCCCTAGACAATTGTTGTAAGGCTTCGTGAGACTGTTGAAGCTGTTTAAATTGCTTGGACATCTTGGCCCAAATTCCACTGAGCAATTAATATTTAGTGAGCCGCTCCATTCTTGTAACCCCAATCCGATAATTCACAATTCTTGCACGACAATCTTAGTTCTAGGTCAAGCCTCGGGGGTCGTAATAAAAATTTTATTGGTTTTCGACAGCGCTCGTTCACAATTCCTTTTGTTTGATGGTCTCAATACATAGGAGATAATATTTATCCAAAACTTCACTCCCCAATTCAAGAAATTCAACCACAAATTAATCGTCCAAAAGTCCGAGAAAGAGGATGAAATTGGATGTCCTAACTGATTTATCATCACAATAGTGAGGAAGTTACCAAGAGTTTCATTTCAACGAGGGATGTTGTGCAAATATCAACAAAACCTTTGGCAGTATGCAATTAAGTGTTATTGATGTATTATTATAGGAGATGACTACAAGGGCCAAACTTAATCTCCACAGTCCCTCGATTAGAGGCATTGAAGAAATTGGACGTCACAATTGATATGGAACTTCCTTTCGCCATCACAATAATGAGAGAAATATTATCCTCGTCGACAACGTATGAATTTGGGCCTACTACTCAATAAATGAAATGGAAATTTAAAATGATTTACTTTTTTATGCATAAATTTTACAAAAGAAATGAAGATCCAGCGATACAAATTGATGGATGCTACGATACAATTAAAAAAATCAATAGAAACAGATTTTCAATGGGAAAAAATGAGTAACTGATGAATTAAATAAGATTAATACAGTGTAGGCCCACCCCTGGTTCGCCTTAATGCTGTTACCCTAATGGAAAGCCTCATCATCAAGTTAATGATGAAGTTCCGAGGTATGACTTCCCAAATTGCTTGCAACATCCTAGACAATTGCTGTAAGGTTTGGGGAGGCTGTTGGAGCTCGATAAATTGCCTCGGCCCAAACATGCTCAATGCAATTCAGGTTTGGTGAGCAGGTTGGCCACTCCATTCTCGTAACCCCATGATGTTCTATCCGATCATTTACAATTCTTGCACGGCGAGGACATGCATTATCATCAACGATTATAATTTTGCAAAAAAGTGAATGATCACGTCACCAAGAAGGCTTGTGAACAAACGACTGAATTAGTTGGAAAAGCCTGTTTTTTTTTACTACCACAGAAAATTGACTAAAAAAGCTTTGAGCTAGTGTCGAACAAATTACCAAAAATAGTATAAAAATAGAAGAGTTGTAATTATAGCAATTTCTAGGATCGATAAAACGGGTTCATTTACGAGATTAAATATATGAAATTGTAAGCGAATTATCTTTATGATTTGAATCTTCAACACGAAGTTTCCTTTCAACTAATTTCAAAACACGTCTTCCCTTCGTATCTTTCTTTAAGTCAATGTTTCGTTCACGTTTTGTCGCTTTTTCTTTTTTAGGGCACTCATGAACTATTGTAGGGCTGCAGTTAATAGACACAATCGATCCATTTTTGGAGGAAGCAAATACAGAATACTGAGAATACTGAGAAGTGTACAAATGATGACAATATATACAGTAGATTAATTAGATAATTGAAAAATACGGATAATAAAAATATGTACGGAGGATTTACCGAGCATAGTTATCGTCTCGGCACGAATCATTTTTCGAGGTTCTACTGTAAAACATTCAACAAAAGAGCAAAGTTTTATCAAATACAGGGTGATTGTTCAATGGACCGCCAAATAAATTCCTACAAGAATAGAAATCACTGATTATAGATAAACTGGTAAAAAAATTGCGTTCTTTAGTTCTCGAAAAATAATTAATCAAAAATGTAACTTACGATTGCGACGAACTCCATACACATTGGCGTGACCTGTTTTGGGGGTCATTTTTAATTAGTTATGAATTTCCCCAAAAGAGTTTTTTTAACGTTTTTCTCATAATCTATGATTTAATTCCCTTCATAGTTTTTTTTGTCGGTTTGTTCAAGAATCATCCTGTATACTAAATTTAAGACATAAATTAATAAGCTAAGCTCCGCATGATAGGTTTTATCTTTTGAATGAAAGTTTTGTTTCCAAATCTAAATGAACCAAACCGTTTAGGTACTAAATGCATTTCATGGCGTGATTCATAAGTTGCTGCTGATTTATTTGCGCTTAGACGGGCGCAGATCTATGAAAATACATAGATTCTTATCAAAAGTTAGACAGGTGCCATGTTTATTAAATGTAATTGCCGCTTATAAGGAACAGCTCACGCGTAGGCATATTTTTTAACACAGTGCAAATTATTAACACATAAAATTTATGACGCATAATGCAAAACGCCTGCGTTATTATGGTAAATGTTTGAGTAACACTGCTATAATGTATATCATGGTAACGTATCGTAATATGTGGTAAATGAGCACTTACAGTATGTGTGCAGCTCGAAAAAAAAAATTGTATTGAAGGCTCCACATACCAATCGATATTAAATCGTCGGAATGCACGATAGAGGCAGAAATTAATATGAAGTCGGCGGTAAAGAGCGTATTAACTACCGGCATTTCAGCTATCTGCAAAAATCGTATTATTAACAGGTGTACGTGGACGAGAGAGTTTCGTATTCGCTGTATGGATTCTAAGGAATGATAATGATATCTAATAATTAATGCCGCATCTTTTGTTTTGTGTCTGTATAATCTCAGATTTTAATTAATACCGATTCCGATCATTTTGAGATGTGACCTCGCATATAATAATTAACACGGTGTTAAATTTTTAAGTAAAGGAGTTGCAGAGATTTTTTATTGTACCAATGGGTTTGCTTATCATTAAAAGTCCATGTAATTTCCGGTTGGATATTTTTTTTATTTATTTCGTTTTATACAAGTTTAAATATCAGCTAGATTAGATTAATAGACGCATGATTGCAAATTATTTTTTTAATTTCTACTTGGAGTCACAATTTCATTAACAAATTAATAGTTATCGGTTGATGAATGTCGGCCTTACATTAAAATTTTTGTAAAGCAGAAATGTAATTATTTAATGTAAAAACAAGAGCAACAGGTGGACGATTTTTCACATTTTGAATATTTGTTTACACATCAACGCAATTTAAAAGTAATTATGAATCCAACAGCCTCATTTTGTAATTTTTTTAATGAAATTGTAAGTAACAAAGGATTTAAGATAGAACCTTGAGGGACGCCTACCGATATTGTACGTTAAGCGGAAACTAACTGATTGTGAGTTCCATCACCCCATGTAGTTAGTCATCATTATCTCTGTAGAATTATTATTATTACTACTTCTGTCCACAAAATATTATTAATTTTTGCGGTTAGGTTGTGGATTAGTATTTCACTGAAAAAGTAATTAATTATGTTATGATAAGTACTATACCGAAACAGGTAATACAAGAATAAAAAAAAAACAAATCCGGTTTCATTACGTTGCGAATCCAAACGAATATAATGGGCTTCTATCTCGCATTGCATAAAAGTAGGAATTTTTATTAATTTGAATAATGAAATTAAATATGCGCATACGGTATGAGCATTTAGACCCTGGACGTTCCGGCCCATGATTTTGGAATTTCATTAAAACAATTCCGTTCAGAGTATAGACGACGATTTTTCATCGTCCGTCCGTGTCCTTTCTTTTCATTCATTTCTGTAGACTGTTGTTAAATGGGTCAACGTAGCCGTAAATATTATTTTATATTAATTTAGAAGAATTCGAAATTGTTTATAAATATAATGCAACACCACTTTCACATATTCATGAAGATTTCTACTAAATTATTTCTCTTTGTTTTAATCAGCGCGGCGAGCGGCGCAATTTATATAACAACGGTAATTAATTACAAAGATAAGATGTACTTAACAGAGCAAAAAATCAGAAAGTTTTAATTCCGCGTTTGCCAACGCACACACGCGCGCTTACTGTTTGTTATCTGAGCCATAATTTACATGCAATTTGTGTTGTGAGTTCGCAAAGTATTTCTGTAAAGAATATTAAAATGATAATTGATGAAAAAAAAAAAACTCTCAGGCAATGCGAATTCAAAGAGAAAAAAATTGCGGCTTTTTTGACTCTCATCAGTGAGATGGAACTTTGGAATCTGTCAAGTCGGGAAAAGGCGTTTCAATTTCATTATTGCTCATTTACTTGTACTAACTTAATCGATCGGATTTATAGTTGATAGATATGAGTCAATTAAAATTGAGTTTTCAACCATTTTAATTTCATATTGCCGGAATCCCCGGAGTTTCTGATGTAAGTACCTACTCGGTACGGGAAGTGCAGTGGTTAATGTTATGTCCAAACGGTTCTTAACCAGAACACGAGCTTTCTAAAATAGAAATCTTTTACAGTGAAAATTAAAAGAGATTGGAAATTCTGACTTCTCTAAATTTCCTTTCTAAACTTTCTAAACCACCTTTTTAACCAAAACTTTTCCAAACCAAATCGAGACGCGAAAAACGACTCCTTTGTTAGTAGCTTTTCCAGTTTTAGCCAATTTTTAGCCAGCAATAGTTCTTCCCGCTCTCTTCGGATTCCTTTTACCCTCAGACTTACTTATTTTGGGTTTGTTGGATCTTTCTTCTCTCCTTGTTCGACTTATCCAATCCAATCCAAGGCAATTGTTTAAATATTTGCATGACAAAAAGGGTACCACAAGAATACCCAGTAAGCTTCATGATAATGGAGCTGCTTTTAACACTCCGCAGTCTATTGTGGATGCTTTCGCGGAACTCTTCTCAAGATCATTTCTTACTAAATCTTCCTCTCCAATGCATGATATTTACTCAAATCGGCTTTGCTCAATTCTGAACCCTGTTTGTGAAGAAGAACTAATAAAAATAATGTCGAAATTTCCTCAAAACGTCACTGCTGGTCATGATATGGTTCCTAACTTTATAATTAGGGATTGTAGATACATTTTTTCAAAGCCCTTGGCTGGTATTATTAATTTGTCTATCAAAACGTCTGTTTTCCCTGACAAGTGGAAATATGCACGTATTACTCCAGTTTTTAAGAAGGGAGACACTTGTGAGCTTTGTAACTATAGACCTATATCTATATCATCTAATTTTGCTAAGGTCTATGAAAACGTTATTTACTTATATGTTTATTCCTGTGTTTGTCCGTATATTTCACCTAACCAACACGGTTTCTTGCCTGGAAGGTCAACAGTCACCAACTTGGCTACGATCACGCAATTTATCAGTGAAGAACTTGATAGGCAAAAACAAGTCGACGTTGTTTATACAGATTTTTCTAGTGCATTTGACCGAATTGATCACGGTATATTATTGGATAAATTAAGTTCTTTTGGGTTTAATTTAAACTTTTTGCTGCTTATTAGGTCTTACCTTACTAATAGAATTAATTGTGTTTGTTTCAATGGCTTTCAATCTTACGATTTTGTGTCAACCTCTGGTGTGCCTCAAGGGTCTAATTTGGGTCCTCTTCTTTTTCTAATATTCATTGATGATCTCTTGTCTTCCTTCTCCTGTCATGTTCTGGCGTATGCTGATGATTTAAAAATCTACTCATCTGTTTCCAGCTGTCTGGATGTGTTGAAACTTCAATCTAACATAGATATACTTATTCGGTGGTGTGTTGATAATAAACTGAAATTGAATATTAATAAATGCTACACACTTACTTTTAGCAGAAAAACGCACGGTATTGACTCAGTTTATGAAATAGATGGTCAGCCTTTAACTAAAACTAACACTTTCAAAGACCTCGGTGTTTTATTTGATTCCCGATTAAGTTTTTCATATCACATTGAAGCTATTGCACTATCTGCATCCAGAACTTTGGGCTTCTTGATTAGATCTGTTAGACCTTTTAATGATTCTTCTTTGCTAAAAACCCTATTCTTTGCGTTCGTTGCTAGTAAGCTTGAATATGCTTCAATGACCTGGGCTCCTTACTACGCTACTGGTCGACTACGGATTGAAAACATTCTACGAAGATTTCTAAAATACCTCTCGTTTAGATGTGACGGCATTTACCCAGCAAGGGATATTCCTAATGAGTTTTTGCTTCGTAGACATAATATGCAGTCATTTGAACGGCGCAGAGATGTTCATGCTGCGCGTTTTTTGTGGAAACTTCCACGTTCCACGTATTGCAAGTAGATCAGCTTTAACTTTTTCGAGTCCAACACCAAGGACGAACATGTTATGCAAGGCGCCAATCTCGTATATGTGTTCTGCAGCTGAGAAGATTTATCCTGACATATTTTATAATTCTCAAAAGTAAATTTAATTTCTTTAATTGTTTTCTTTTTTCTTTAATTTTGTACTTTGAATGTATTTTGGATGCTATTTATTTTTTTTACGTACGTATTGTACATTTTAAGTTTGCTCTGTAATTGGATTTTTATCTGTTGGGCAAATAAACTATTATTATTATTATTATTATTATTATTATTATTATTATTATTGTTAAAGATTCTCTAAAAACTACTTTGAGATTTTAAATAAAAATCGAAAGTTTTAACAAATAAAATATATATATTAAAATAAAATTTTACTAGAACAAAAAATTTACAACAAATTTTAAAATGAACCAATCGTAACGAAATTCTCCGTTAAGACACATGAAACTACAAATATCAAGACAATTACAGAATCAATATTGAGTTAATTATAGGTAATACAAAATATCTGAAAAGATTTATGACAACAAAAAGAAGACAAGAAGGAGACAGGTATAATTCATATACAAAAATGCTTTTAGTTAATTAACTTTCCTGACAACAATTACATGGAGCTTACCAGCGACGAATCAACAAGGATTTTTGATGTAAACGAAATTTTTGGGGTTACACTCTAAAGTTAGATTTGTGAGACTTGTTTCGATTACGACGAATTTAATTTAGGTAAAACACTATAACTGCGCGGGAAAAGCTTCTGCTTTTCCTGACCGAAACCGAAAACAAACTTCGAGAAAATTTGTAACAAAGAAATCAAAACCCGAACTTAAAAAAATAAAAAAAATTTCGACGAGAGATTTAACGCGAACCAAACATAAGGAAACCAGGAACTGCTTTATCTCCCTCGCTCAAGCTACTTAAAGGCTCGTCACCTCCTGGAAAAGTGAGGAGGGAAATTCTGCGAGATCAGCAAGAATTTGAATTCCCAAACAGTAACTTCCAAGCGAAATTTTTCTCGTTACGAGAGGGCGTAAACGTCTCGCTTTAACCGAGTTTTACCAACGTCGGTCATCCAAGGGCAGAGATGCACAGTTTCTTCATTAATTTTCTCAAAATTTTACGTCACATCATAACTCTTACTTGCAACACTCTGTATGTTCAGGTGGAATGCCAAAGAACGTGCAATTTAAATCAATAATTTACACTTTATACTGTTTATACTCTCACTGTATATTATCCCTATACAGGGTTATTCACCGAAACTGTTCAATAAAAGTTTTTCAAGGAAGAAGTTTAGATAGAAATTTGAAATTTAAGGAGGAGAGAGGTATTTCAAAAGGATCTTTTCAAATAAAATGAAATTAGCTAAGTGAGTTTTTTGATGTCAGGCATCCACTGTTGCTCTATACATATACCATAACTTTTGGAATAAGGATAATAATAATTTCTACACAACGCCGTGCAGACAATAAAAAAATTCAATCATCGTTGATTACAGTATAGAAGAACAAGATAAACTGAGATCGCTGGCTACATCCATCAATAATAACATTTTTTTCATTGATACATACAATGAATATCTTCAATTTTAAACTACCTTACTGTACGTTAAAGGCGGCCTTCCCCCTTCCAGAATACATTCTTTTATAGACTCATGTCCTTCGAATGGCTGGTGCAAAGTCAACAGGTCATATATAAACATCCCAAACGAGAAGCAATCAACCTTTTCCGTATATTCTTCTTCACCATTGTAACGCATTATTTCGGCCGCCATGAAACCTTCAGTTCCTCCAAAACCTTTCGTGCCAGACGGAAGAGTCAACCTACTAATACCTGCCATAGCAAAACAAGTAATTATACACTTTCGAATGGAATGTTTAAACTCACCATAATCAGCTACTTTAATATGTACAGGTTGGTTAGGGTGATCGACGAATGGCGGAGGCATTTCCCATACTAGCACATTTTCTGATTTTAAATCTCTGTAAATTATGTGCTGACGATGTAAATATTCAATTGCCTTTGCAACCTGCGCATAAATTATAAAGATTCACTGTTACACATGAAAATGTTGTTTAATTAACCTGTAATATAACAGCTTGTAATGTATACGGGCCAACTTTGGCACCTGATCTTCTGTAATGTCGTAAAACTAAATCTAACGCACCCTGTGGCGCCAGATCTAAAACTAATGCCAGAGGACTTGTGCAAACTCCAACAAATGGAACAATATTCGGATGCCTTAGGGATAATAATATGTTTAGCTCCTGTCGGGCTGTGCAGTAAGCTTTGCAAGCGTACTGCAATGGATCACGATCCCACTTTCCTTGCGCAACTTTAAAAGCAATAATGGCTGACTGTCTTGCATTTGGGCCGGGTTGGACAGGTTGTAACATTTTCATAGCCACATCAATGATGGAATTAGTACCACGATTACGACAACTTCCTTTAAAAACAAAACCGAAAGCCCCACGACCTAGAAGTCGTCCTTTCTTAATGTTATCAGGTCGGTTGAGGTATCTATCTCCAAGATCTAAAAATACCTAGGAACAAGAAAATTCTACATAAATAGGAAAATGTAGTTGAAATAGGGATGGTCGATAGCCAATGGCCAAGTCAGTATGATTTTTATTTTTAAACAAGGAAGGTATACTAAGGCCATAGTTCACGACTGGCAATGTTTGTGATGTCACAGCAGGATTTTTACACTTGTTATCCCAAAAGTGAATTTTTACATTATAGGGCGAATTAGCTTGCCCCTTTTCCGTAACTTTTTTCGAAATTTTCTTGCAGAAAATGATTGCACCCTCAGTACACCACCAAAATAAATTTTTGCACCCCTTCAGAAGAGAAGCTGCAGACAAATTTCAATGGGAGAGGCGAAGTTAACCGTAGCCCCCTCCCCTCTAGTAAAAATTTCTTTGTTGCACCTTATTGCAAGGCACACAAAAAAGAGCAAACAAATTTGATTTTGATATTGTTTGATATTATTACAGATAAAATTCAATGAGATATGTAAAAAGATAATAATAAGAGTAATACTTATTTACTTACAGCGTCTGGTGTGACTTGAGTCAAAGGTATTTCATCATGGATAGGACAGATTACATATTTCTTGCTGTATGCAGCTAAAATGCATTCTTCCACCATCCAACTATAAAATATTTGATTTGATGAACTCGTTGATTGCTCCTCTAAGTTAAGGGCTGCATATCCTTCTGCTGAAGGAATTCTACTAGATCCAGCAGAGTCAGGACCAACTCCACTGTCACATTCTGAAGTATAAGAGTCTTGTGATTTCCTTACTCTGCGGTTGTTTTGACACAACGTCTCGGCATAATCTTGATTGAAGTTGTCGAAAGTGTTTCTTCCTCCATCAGCAGGAAAACTGAGTAAGTGTTGTTCTATTTCCGCTGACATAGATAAGCATTTTGGACATGGAACCAATCGGGTCACCAAAAATTTTCCTTCGGATGTATGAACAAATCTCGTGCCCAATGTTGGATACCAGTCTTCTAATAAAATATCAATATGATCAACAGCTAAGGCAAGTAGCTGAGCAGTCGAGGCGTGATTTCCTATTGCTGAGTCAATGAGAAAATTTTATCTAAATAACCTGATAGTACTGATTTGAAAACGCATCCGAAGCTCATAAAAGCGATACGAACATCCGGGTTCTTTCTAAAAACAAGCAGAGCTGATAATCAAATGATTAAAATAAAATAATAATAAAATAATTGTCCAGGTCCTTACACTGAACCATTCTTTTGTAGCTGCGGATAAAGCCGGGAGGGCGCGCACAGTTTCAATGTCATTCATTTTCTTTAAATCATTCCGTTGATGATGTGTACGAGTCAAGCGACACAGCTATTAAAGAGGGGAATCCCCGGAGTTTTTGACGATTTTTTATTATTACTGGAATAGTGCCAATAGTGCTGCAGAGATAAAGTCACGAGAGGGCGTTATGTTTTATTGTTGTCATTCATTCTCTTGTAAATACGTAACAAATCAAGCACAAACAAATCAAGATAAGAGTCTAACAAGATCGAAACGGCATTTTAATTGCGTGTCGGGGAATTTCCAGATTTTTGATTGCCTCGAAATATACATATAGATTGGACGCCTTCATTTTTATTTAAAAAAAAAGACAGAAAGTAAATGAATGTGAACACATAGGATTCTAAAATAATTCTATATGAATCTATTATCTAGGAATCAAATAATCATTTGTCAGTAACATAAGAGCCTAATGTAATAACACCATGGCAATGTATAACAATAAAATAGATAAAGCCATAGCAAAGAGATTTCCTCAGAGATCGACTTGGATGACTCTGCAGGACCGTTCACAATGCGAGCAAAACTTCGCACAGTTTCCATACGATGGCCGTCGTTTGTCATTCGAGTCGTTAACGGACCTTCATTTTTTCGTCATGAAGAGTGATATCTGTAGATAATCTGGAGCACGTAAAGAAGTGACAAATAGACTTAGAATAGTATGAATAGTTCCAATTTATAAAGAGCGGAGACAGCGATGGATGCGGACGTCACTTGTTAGCTCCCAATCAGCCGTTCGATCAGCGACGCGTTGTAGTCGCGCACGAACCTCATTTGTCTAACTTTGCTATTCAAAAATCAGCATACCTGCGCTCGTGAGATATTCTTAATTGTACGACGGCTGCGTTCCGTTATACAAAAATAACTTTCTGCCTTTTGATTTCAATAAAAATATGATTCAATAATAAATTCAATTCTTTGGTGTACAATTTTTCCGCCTGTATTTTCTAAATTATATACATTTAGAATAAAGCAACAAAGAGAGGCGAGTTAAATTAATCACGTATGTAAATGAGTGGTTGTATGAAAGGGCACGATCAAATAATCTAAATTCTTTTATCTTGAAAATCACATATCCTGTGAGCAACAATTACATCCCTTCGCATAAAGTAAAAATATTCCTTCCTCCACGCTATGTCAGTCTGGGCTGGCCAGTTCCGGTGGAGATTGGACATCCATTGAGAAGAGTCGCGCACTGTAACGACACTTCCGGTGCCGGACAGGTGCTCTTCCTCTCTCCAGACTTTAGATACGTTAAGCTCTGTCACTAATTATGGAGAATAATAGAGGATGGACTTTTAAATCTCATGCAATTAACATCCTTAATTAAACAACGCACGCCATTAGTTTTCAGAAAATTTTCAAACATACCTACAATAAGTTAAACGAAAAACATTTTCTTTTGAAAAGGCAATCCATTGTGTCTGCGCCGTCATCTCGTCAAGAAGAAACTTCTCTTCGAAGCAGCGTATAATCATCAAGTGCAAGAGCATAAAGCGAACGGTTATGTTATACAACGCAGTTAATAATAAATATTATTAATTTATAGTATTACCCACGCCTGTTTAACGAATCAAATCAAAACCCGCGTTATATATTAAACACGCGGAATCAGTTAAGTCCTGAGAACATCCTGAATAATTAACACACTTTAATTCAGGCGAGGGAATTCGCGCCTTCGGGCGTTACGTGAACGCGTAAACAAAGTCTGGACGTTAAGCCTGCAACGTGTGTGCGCTTCGATTTAGATTTAAGGCCACAAACCTGAGCGTATAAGGTATATTAGTTGAGAATTTACTGTTCAGGATTGCACGCACGAGCATTAACTGGAGGCATTTTTACTCCATTGCGATTCTTTTTAACCTATGCTCGCGAGTTATTACGGGGAGATAACCGCCTGTTAAGTATAGGAAATAGAATGTGGCGTATATAATTCGAGTCCTGAATAACTTAGATTGCATAAGAAATCACATGTATGTACTTGCGTTGACAGGCAGCGACTCCCTAATTTTTGGGGCTCGTAACAATATCTATAGAGTGAATTAAAAATTCTATTAACTAGAATTTGAAATGTGTTATTTATAGTAAGTGGAAGGTAACGTTTGATTTTTTTGGAAAAGCTGCAAATAATTATCCTAGTAATTTCGATTACACTTGTGAGGACTTGTTGATGAAAAAGCAGCAAGAGAACGCCTGTGTTAAAACAACGTTTTATACTGATTTTGGTGCTCAGGATAATTGGTGACCCACAAATCGCCTGTTCTATTTTCGTGGAAGAACCCGCTCAGGGATCTAAAACTATTTTCCAAAAGGCAACGTACCCTATTACGTTTAAGTTCGAGTGGTTTTACTTCAAAAAAAGAAATTAGGAGACTCGTCTGAAGATTGAAGAAAAGGCGCAGGATACGTCGATGGGGATTTGAATTGGATTCAGTAAAATTTCTAGTATCTTTGTTGAATTCTGTACGTCTTTCTTTTGATGTAAGACTTAGATTCACAGCACAAGTTGACTGTTGTTTGCAAAACTGAAATTGTGTCGTTGGCGTACAAGGGTACAATTCTGAACTGGCTTGAATGTTGTCTAAGCAAGCTCCTGGAAACTTTGCTAAGACCGCTAAGACGAAAGGCCAATTGCACCAAACGCTTAAGCCGAGCTTAAATTTAAGAGGTGTTTATAATGTGACATTTGAAATTAGACGACATAGTCTAAATCATATTCTAAGTGATGCCTAAAGTAAAGCAGTGCTTAAGTGTTTGGTGCAACTGGCCATAAGATATTGAAGCTGAAAAGGTTATACTATTCGCTGAGGATACGTCTAATGGCCGTTGTAGTACAGACACCTGAGCAACCACAGCGAAAAGTTTACAAACTATCCATTAAGTTTAGCGAGTGGTGCGCCAGGTATAAACGTATTCAGAATTTGCAAAAAAGCGCTGTGACAAGCTTTTTCAATGGGAAAAAGCGTCACTGTTGAAAAACTGATTAATTTCTAGCATGCTATAGCATATTATTATCTATTAGGATAGATAATAAGTGTGAGGAGGTAAGAAACAATAAACAATAATCGTTTAATGTGAAGATGAAGAATGGTTGTGCAAATCACTTAAATAATATGGGATCAAGAATAGATTTTAATGAAATTCTTGTAGTTGTACGACCTTGTAGATAATCAATCAATCATAGTTTGCACAAAAGTAACCAAGATTAATTTGGATACTAGTAACCAAGATTAATTTGGATTGGTACCTAAGGCACATCTCCTAATCCAAACAAAAGTATTAATACGCAAATTGTTCTGTAATGCAACTTGAAAGCTTCCGCTGCCTTTGTTCATATTTGAATTGAATGGGCGGTTGGAACGACTGCTTCTACTGCCGACGTTTCGTTCTCCATTGCAGAAGAACTTCCTCAGGGCTGCTGCTGGTGGTGTTGCTGCTGCTTCTTCTCATTAGTCGAACTAACTAACTTCTCGTTGGTCGACCAACGAGAAGCAGCAGCAACACCACCAGCAGCAGCAACTTCACCAGCAGCAGCAACACCGCCAGCAACAGCCCTGAGGAGGTACTTTTGCAATGGAGAACGAAATGTCGGCAGTAGAAGCAGTCGTGACGCGGCTCCAACCGGAAGCCTTTTCAATTTGTTCTGTAATATTTAGTCTGAGTTTCTTTAGTGCTTTGCCTTAGTTTATTGTTTATATATGTAGTTGGACCATTGAACATTAAAAATAAAGGAGAAGATTACACGCGTTTCTAATGAATGTGGCTTCGGTGATTCAATAAAAGGATGATGGATGAATGAATAAGCGATAATTGATGTATTTTAAGGTATGCATTACCATTGTCAACTTTGCAACAATCAGCAAATAAAAAATGCGGAATATAAAATGGAGGACTTGTCAGAGATTTGAGTTTTGCCATTCTATTCAATTATTTTACCACTCCTACAACCTCTGGGGACCAAAGAACAGCCTTATTTTGAAGAGAAAGAAAGATTTGAGACTTTTTTTCAAGAAGATTGTACAGGTGACGGTTTGAATTGGATGACCCAATGATACCCTCTATTTGATAAGCACCGCCCAACACAACCCAGACCCTACTAAAGAGACCACGACTCTTGGGATATTCACCTCGAAGCTGAGTACGTTCAGACCCAGCTCAGGTGGCGGGGATTTGAGGAGGAAGAGTGGTTAAATTTAACTTAATAATTTTTTTTCTTGCAGATTTTGGTGATTCTTCTGGCGACGTCCTGCAGCAAGGCTACAAAGGAGGTGAGGAAGACGATTGAAATCAGTTACAAGTTGATGCACGATCTCCGCTCGTTCAAAACCACACCCCAATCCAAGAGGGTGCACCGGGAACTATTTCTTTTGGCGCAAAAGATTTCGGTGAGCTCGTCGCATGTTTCAGCCGCTGGATTTTTCCCCGTCGACTACACGATGCTCTTCACGCTCATCGCTTGCGTCGCTTCTTATTTGATTGTACTCATACAGTTTAACAAATGAGCCCCTTCTTCTTTGCTTTTCCTTCACGTCATTTTTGGTTGTCCTACCTTCATTTGTTGGCTTCAATTAGGTCCTCCACTCAGCACCATCTCGTTGATTAGTTAAATAATGGCTGCAGTTGTTATTTTAATTTAAAGCGCCGAGTGGAGGACGTACATTGAAATTGCTGTACAAACTCATTAGTGGATGTTGATGGAAAGTACCGTGGGAAATAAAAGGGCAGTTGTCTTGTCGGTTAAGAGAGGGCGCACATTCCAAGGTCCTCCTCTATCAATGCTTATCCTCCAACGAAAAAGTAAATTAAACCAGTTTCGTTTCTCGTCGTTAAAACTGAAGATAAGAGAGAACTTCCATCGCTGAATAACAGATGGCGCACCTCTCCGTGCGTTTCTTCTTTCAATCTTTGAGAAGATAAGAGAGAATTCTCTCGTTTGGATAACAGATGGCATTTTTTTGTGCGTTTCTTTTTTCAATCGCTTTGCTTATGATTAAAACTTCAAAATACAGAGATTGACTCTTCAAACAAAAAGAAGATAGACAGCTTCTACTTAGGAGAAGAAAAGAACTGAAATTTATCGATAAATGATGTGTATGTTGCAGCGATAGCTTGAGTTAAATCAGAGATTTAGACTCTACCAATTCAACTCGACTCTTCTATGCATAACTTATGGAAACCATGAAGAAAGCCTGCTTCAATTTTTAGGAGAAGGAAATAATTTAGGTCTTTTCTTTGTGCTTCGAATAAGTACAGTATCCTTGATGGTAAAATAATGATTGGAAAGAGGAAGCTCGTTGAATCGATGGACTTATACAAGGACTTAGAGTGACAGTCCAATTTGAACGAAATGAGAAGCATTGAGAGACGCTTCTTGCCTCGACTATGTATAAAATTCTTGTTGACAAAGTAATGATTGATAGGAGAAAGATTGTTCAGGCGATGGCTTCAATTATGTGTTTGGTTTAATGAGAGACTAACTCATCTATATTTCTCGGCAACAAAAAATGGGGCTGCTCCCTTTTCTAGAAGAAATAAAGGATTGAGAATTACATTTAGGTAATTTCTTCCTTCGAGTATGTCGTATGTGGTAAAATTATTAAGGACATAAACTTAAACTGGACAACTTGTCATTTTCTTCAATTATCTTAACCCTTCTGTACTAGCGGAGCTCAAAATGAATAAGGGTATTATGAAGAGAAGGAAAGAATTGAAAGTTATGTTTAGATAATTTCTTGCTTCGAGTTATCAAGAAAAATGTGATCTATAAGGGAGAGGTCATTGAATTGTATGACTTTGAACTCTCTTATTCTAGATATAATAATAATAATGAGACTTTATTGCCAATACGTTTATGATATGCAAATACAAGTATGGTAAGGCGAAGTCCAGCTCAGCGCCTCCAACCTTGGCTGCTCAACTTAATGTAGAGCTAGTTGCTCTATTTGAACCATGGCTCAGGTCTGAACTAGGTTCTATTACCGTGGTAACATTTGTAAAGGCATATGTTGCCGTAATAAATATATTAGTACGGCCAAAGCCCGGAAGCTAAGAAGGGCTAACAAACAACGCCCGTGGAAGTCTTTGAAAGAAGTCAATCTTAACTGCCGATGAGGAATCTAATAAGTCTGAAACAACTATGCAGAAGATTTCGCCAGATAGTTATGTTATTCCTTCTACGTATATAAATTAAATTAATGAAAAATAATATAATGCACTCTAATGATTTATAAGTTTCATGATCTTCTATAGGCTATCGTAATTCATGATTAATTAAAGGAGAAAATCGGTATACACGGAACCAAGCCGCAGATAATCGCGGCAGTGAATTATCCAGTTTCTATGTTCATACAGTAAACGCATTGCGACAGGAGGTTAAGCGATGTCCAGCAAGGCAAATATGCAACTGTATCGGTGCATTCGCTGGAATGCATTCGCATATGTGTCGGGTTAAAGGCCACCGCTAACGGTCTTACGCCATCTTGCGGTCGCTAATCACGCGCATTACTACATCTGCCACATCCATCATATTTTTGCCTCGTTCTCGAAGTCCTTCGCGAGTCCTTGCACGGTATTGTGCAAGGCAACGGAGACACACGTAGAAAGTATGCGCTTGTAACAAGCAGTCTGTTGCGAAAATTTAATTAACTATTAATTGATTGTTGGGTAGTTAATTGTACTTTTGCGGAATTAAATTAGTAAAGGATTAAAGTTTATTACCGTAGAGATTCGATTATATTGGGATTTAAACGTAAAAGTATTGACTTTTGCACTCGTTCAAAGTATACCAGTTGTAAACACAGTGTACTAATTTAAAGCACTCGTAAAAAATGCTTTGTTTTCTGTGTATTCAAGCATTTAGATTTACATGTCGCACTCTATATATAGTTTTCTAAAAATGCTTGTGTCTTGAGATTCTATATGATATACTTTGGTGTACCTCAGGGTTGAAACAGGTGGCCTCTAGCTTTTTTGGTTATAATATTTTATTTACTTATCGCGATGGGTTTGAAATATATACAAAACTATTTTGTCTGTTACAGAATTATGAAAACAAGGAGATCTAGCAATGTTGTTATCAAGTAGAGGCTTCCGGAAATTCCGGGAAATATTAAAAATCACTCGTTTCAAGTGGCGTGCAATAAAAGTGAATTAAAACTGACGAAATTGAGAGTTCGGTCGGTTGCGTAATCGGCTGAAATCAGAAACCAAAACCGAAACTCACTGGATCAGATAATGGCATTGACTCTGACTTCTCTTCACACATCAGCAGCATCGATAGCGACCACACACACCACCCTTGATCGCTCTACAGTGACCACACACAAAACTGTTAGTTTACACCAGTAGTTCACACTCCGCGGATGGCCGGTGATCCGAACTACCCTCGACCCTGACCTACCCGAGCTGGCTTTACGCTAAGAACCACCCGTGTGCTTCCATACGCGAAACGGAACTCCTCGTCTGCTTCCTAAACTTCTTCCTTAACATTGTTATTCAGGTTCTGCATCAGCTGATCGATGGATACCATCAACACAAGAAGAGGCTTCATCTTACACTGCGATGAACCAACAGAGATTTGAAACGTCTTTTATTTTCATTTTTTGGAATTAAAATAGAAGCTTTCTAAGTAAAAGATTGAAACGTCATCTTGTAATCTAAATTTGGGCTGTAGAGTCATTAAAAAAGAAACAACTGTGTGCCACGCCAATCGCAAATGTAGAAAAAGCATTTTCCAGGTTGTTAAAAATTTTGCGTTAAAAAGCGATTTTAAATCGTTTCTAAGAAATAATTTGTGGCTTGTTGTAGTGGCGTTATTTATTTTTTTTTTGTGAAGGAGCACAATGGATTTGGTCGTAAAATAACAAAATGAGTCTCCTATTGTGCGCCACATCCTTTCACCGTGGCAGCTCGTGCTGTTAAATAATTAAATACTAATTTATTTAAAACAAGCA
This sequence comes from Serrognathus titanus, assembly GCA_039766575.1. Lineage (NCBI taxonomy): Eukaryota > Metazoa > Arthropoda > Insecta > Coleoptera > Lucanidae > Serrognathus > Serrognathus titanus. Next base: position 15,488,114 of record CM077911.1, on the reverse strand, counting down.
TAATTCATAATACTCATGGTGTGGCACTTATGTAGTACATATTTGTGACTTCCTGTTATGCTACGTCTTGCCTTAATTACTTCTGCCATTTTTATTTTTATATTTTGGGGACGTTTTATTCTGAATTACAAAAAATAAAATTTCTTTTTCCTTTTTAAATAAGCATCAACCTCAAATATTAAAAAAAAAAGTTGGCCCTAAAGATCCGAAAGCCCTCTTATGAGTAACTGACTAAAGAGTTCTACATTATGAATGACTTGATGAAACAACTCCTAGTCTCGGAGCTAATTAATTCTGTATTCAATGGGACTACGTAATCACGACGTAAAAAAGAATGTGTATGAGCGCAACAGAGATACGTTGTGTGGTATATGAAGGTGGCACGTGCTACAGGATGTGCGTGGTGATTGGTTCCGGAGTCTGCTCGTGCCGGTGGTTACACACACCTCCGGGACTATGAAGAGTTTATGAACCTCTTACGGAATATATGACTACGGTTTAAACTTCCATGTATAATTTATTCTGCTCGTATAGAATGGATTGTAATTAAGCTGGAAGCATATGAGGTACCGCCGATTCTATTCCAAATGATATTTGGATTTCGTAAAGGTAAAAGCCATAAACGATTTGGAAAATCGTCTATCGATAAAGTAATGTGCCGGATGTATTTAATTTCTTTCGAATGTCTATGATAATCTCTTAATGCGCTAAAGTAAGCGTTTCTTGTTTACGACTTAGATACGTAATGGTAATGAAGAATTAAAGACACTGACTGGGATTTTGTGTTATCAAATACCAGGATCGTTATGTTTAGTGCTGCATGTTAAACATGGGTATATATAGAAGCGATTGAGATACGAAATGTTAAAGAATAAGTTTTTCAACATGAAGTTCTTCCTGGTGGTTTTGCTTTGTTTAGGTAAATTTAATTATTTATTTATTTTTGAATTTAGAAACGTGTAGCACAAGATTGGATTTATATTAACTTGTCTGTGTACTTCCTTTTATTTATTTATGTAAATAATTTAGTTTTGTTGGCTTTAATGATCCCAGTGCGATGTGGAAAAAAATTTAGGAAGGACATCGAAGTTTCCTTTTCAGTTTTCATATCACATGCTTTTTTTTCAGGCACAATTTTTTTAGGCTTTACAGCCGCTGAAGAATGCAAAAGAATATGTCCGGCGATCTATTCTCCGTTATGCGGCGAAGATAAACAGGGTGGTAAAAGGACCTTCGCTAGTAATTGTGAATTCGAGTTGGAAAATTGTTTGAAACCCGACAGTAAGCAAACATACAAAAATTAATTATTGCAATATTTCTTTCCAAACTGTTTTTGTTGCAGGTTATAAACTCCTTCATTCCGGTCCGTGCTAAAGATTAACTTTTGATGTGTTAATGTAATGGTATGTGTAACGCAACGCATTAGCAATAAAAGCAATTAACATAAGAGTCTCTTCTATTTTATTGATAAATTATTTTCTTATTACGTTTTCCCAATTATCCTGATACTGCTTAAAATAGTTAGGGGATATTATATTAGGACGAGACGCGGTCTTCATTAAGCGTATAATTTAATTTGTTATTCCTAATAAATATACCTAAATATATGCGACGAATGGTTGCTCTCCATGTGTTATAGAACGAGAAAATAAAAAGAAATTTATATCTGTTCGAAGGAACTGTGCAATAAACAATGAAAGAGGAAACAGCTTACAAATCAGTACATTTTTGATAATATTTTTTTGGATTTGGATTATAGAAGGACTCGGCGATTTTTACATTTAAATTCCTTATTATTTTTGCATACTTTTTCCCAAAGTCGCACCATCAATAGTTTACTTCAATTAATTAACTATTACTTATTTACTGATACGGAAAAGAATGAAATATTGCGAGAATGCAATTCAAAGTAATTTTAAATTCAATAAGTAGTGGTTTTAAGAAAGTAATCATAACAATATCAAACTAAAGACTGTAATAGAGAAATGGAAAAAGAAACAACGATTCGAAAGGCAAAATGGAAATGACATTTTTGTTATATTGCCAACACATTTAAAAAAGGCAATTGAACAAGACTATTGCCCTCTTCCTGATAGTTATAATAATAGTCTTTATTGGCTCATAAGACTGTTACAGAAAAAAAAAGAGATAAACCAAATAAATAAACGCCAAGGCGAAGTCCAGCACGGCGTCAGTAACGCCTGCTGCTCTACTTAACCTAATACTACTTAATAATAATTTAACTGAAAAATAACAATAACTATTGAGTAGCACATTCCTAAAAAACGAAGAGGGAGACAGAAAAGGACAGAGAAAAGAGAGAAGAGAAGAAATTAGGAGTAGATGTAGATAAAGAGTAAATAAAGATAAAGCTATAAATAAAGATAAAGATCCGCTCGACCAAGAGTTTATTCCGCAAAAAGCATGGTATACAGTTTTTCTTAAAAATCCTAAATGTTGAGCTATATAAAGAATGGTATCGATTAAAAAAATAATAGATATTGTAACGAAAAGATCGTTTAACAATTTCAGATGAGTGAGAAGGTGGCGTCATTAGACCTTTAAATCTAAGATTGAGAATATGCACATCTGTTCGGTATGATATTTTATGATAGAGATATGGAGGACATTTCAACTTCAGGATTCTGTAGTATAAACATGCAGCATGCAAAGTACGTAAACTTTTCAAGTTCAACAGATTAATTTTCATTTTTTGATTGAAGATATGTCTGACTCTATATAACATCTTAAAGCCAAGATAAGCCTTACTGGCAATGTTAGAGAGATACTCTCGAAACCTCAAAGAGGAGTCTATTATTAAGCCTAAATTTTTCACAACATTTACAGGAGCCAGTCTCAAACCCTGCATCACGATATGAGCACTGCCAGCAGCCTCTTCCCTACTCTTCCTATTCCCGAAGAAAATTAACTTTGATTTAGCTGGGTTCAGCTGGAGGCAGTGCTTTTTAGAAATTGCGGCTAACCTATCTAAATCTTGGTTTATGTCATCAACCGCCTGAGGTAACTGCGATACATGAAACGACTTATAAATTTGAACATCATCTGCATAAAAATGAAATTTGCAATTTATAAAAGCAGAGCTAAAATTAGAGACATAAAGACAATATAAAAGAGGGCTCAAGACTGACCCTTGGGGCACTCCTGACTTCAACTCCAAAGATTCAGAGGTAATTCCAGAATGAAAAACTGCCTGGCGCCTGTGAACTAAGTAGTTTGTTATAAGAGTCACGACATTCTCCGAGAAACCAACATGTTTCAAAATCGAAAGCAGCACACCATGATCCACAGTATCAAAAGCGCGCGAATAATCAAGCAGCACAAGAGCCGTTACTTCTCCGTGATTAGTTGCAAAAATAATGTCATCAATTATATGCGAGAGTGCTGTGCTGCAACTATGACCCCGTCGAAAACCCGACTGTACCACTGGCAGAATATGATTATTTATTATAAAGTCTCTCATTTGTTTCTCGATTAGTTTTTCAAACACTTTACATAAAGCCGGTAACACACTAATAGGTCGAAGGTCACTGCACGTTACAGGATTGCTAACTTTTGGTAACAGTGTAATATAGGCGAATTTCCAGCAGGTAGGAAATACACAGTGAGTTATACAAAAATTGAATAAATGGACCACTATATCGGACAAATAAGTCAAACATAAAGATAGATGATAGATACTGAGGCCATCGTGCCCAACCGCCTTCGATTTGATCGCCATTACTTCCCTTAGGACATCCGACTCTGTGACAGGACGAAAAGTGAAAGCCGAACTTTCACTACTCTTTCTGCTATTTCGGTAGAAATTACAAAGAGGCGATACATCCGTATCAATGACAGGTACGGAATCAATGAAAAATTTATTGATTTCATTATGATCTGCCAAATGCTCAGGTAAACAAATAGATTTTTTATTGTCAATATCTATCTGTTTCAGATCTTTCCAAAAAGCAGCGGAATTAGAAGTACTATAACGTGTGTTAAAATAGGTTCTCTTTTCACGTCTACACGCTGCAGTTGACATGTTACGTAATTCTTTATAATATAGCCAATCGTTATGACTTCTTGTCTGTTTAAATTTCTGTAATGCTCTGTCTCGCTTATTCATCATGATTTTTAAATTGTCTGTAATCCAGGGAGCTGGTGATTTAGAAATACGAGAAGTTATAAACGGCGCATGGATATCCAATAATAAAGTTAAATTTCCATTGAGAAAATTGACTTTTGCATCTATATCGTCTAGGTCGTAAATATTACGCCACGGAATAGCTCTTAAGTCATCGTGAAAAAGTTGATAATTAAAATACCTAAAATTTCTATAAGTTTTAATAATTGGTGGAGGTTTAGGAGAGTCTACAAAGATATCGCAAAAAATCAAATCATGGTCTGACATATCATATACAGGCAAAACTCCTGATGTTGAAACAACTTTTATCGTTGGAAGTAATGATTAAATCAATTAGAGTAGAAGAGTGCAAAGTTGTCCGTGTTGGTGCATTAAGAATTTGTTTAAGGCTGATTAAATCAAAGAGAGCCAATAAATTTTTAACATTTGGATGTCCATGGTTTAACAAATCTATGTTAAAATCACCGAGGCAAAACAAATCCGAACAAACAGGATAAATCTCAGACATTAACTGTTCAAATTCACTCAAAAAATCATTAGCATTTGTATTAGGTGGTCTGTATATGACTCCGAAAGCGAGTTCTTTTTTACCCAACTTTACCTTTATCCAAAGTAGTTCTGCAACACTAGCAGTAATATCAATATATGTAAATCTATAGGAAGATTTTAAATAAAAAGCGGCGCCCCCTCCTCTGGAAGCTCGATCTCTACAAATAAATGAATACCCATCAATTTGAACCACTTCTGAAGGAATATTGTCTGTAAGCCAGTTTCTGTAAGCGCAATCAAATCAAAATCGTGTTATATTAAAAATTCTTTAAAATTATCAAATTTGGCAACTAATGAGCGGATATTTAAGTGAGAGAGTTTCCAAAGATGCATAAAAAGATGAGAAAAAAAAAAAATAGAAAGTAATGGGAAAAAAAAAGAAAGTAGTAAACTTATTTACAAATTTAATGTGCCTTTATGATATAAATTACAATAGAAAAGAGATTTAAAAAAATCAGGATTATTTCCACATGCGGACAGCGATCCCTCATAGCTTCTTAAGAATTAGCAAACTTAAAAGATAAAAGTGAAAAGAAAATGCAACTTCACATCAGATATACTATACTTCACTGCTTCCAATTCTGTGGTTAACCTAGGCCCGTTAAAGCACAACTACTCCGTTAAATCAAATGAGGATTTAATAAATATTTTTTTATTATTGGAACGCGCAACAATATTACCGTCTAAAGTTCACACATTCAAGTGCCCGTATTTAGCTTGTGCTTCACGTAATAACTCGAGTCTAATCTTAGTCAGGTCCTCGGTTACTCGTAAACCACTGCCCTTCAGCCGCCTCTTGTTAATAAAAATTGATTGCTTAGTTTTGTAACTCAGGAACTTCACTAAGATATGTCGAGGCCTACTTCCATTCATTTGTCCAGCACGATGACAGCGTTCGATTTCCTCCATTTTTTCATTAAAGAATTTAATAATTACACTTTCGACATTTTCCTGTTTGGTCTCAGGTATACCTATAATTCGGATGTTGTTCCGTCGGGAATATTGTTCCAAGGAATCATTTTTTTCTGTTAATTTACGGTTAGTTTCCTCCAAAATTTTAAATTTATTTTCATAAGTGTCGCTTAATTTTTCAACTTTCTCATCAAATTTATTTATTATTTCCTCGATTACTTTTTTGTTTTGCTCCAAGACGTCCTTGATAGATTCCTTAAAAATGTTTTTAATTTCGGCGATATCTTCCCGTGTCAACATCTTTGTGTATTTAACTGTTTTTGCAGCGCCAATAAGGTTTTTCATTCGCATTAGAGTTCTTCGGGGCACACACAAACGTCTTTTCTCACTTATCACACTTTTCACCAATCAATCAAAATACCTTTGATAACTTCGATTATTTGGGGACCGATGTCCGACACGTGCTCGCTAAGCTACTCACACGTCATCATTATCTTGTTAAGACGAACACATTACTTATTAATTTGAAAGTGGCCTTTCTGCAATGGCAGTTGCTAGTAGAATAAGAAGCAGCAGTTAATCTGTTGAAAACTTCCGGAAAACAACACCTTCTCGATATCTTCCCTTTATATTTCTTTCCTAAGGTTTAAAACTCATTGAAAAGCAAGTACAGTAGAGTCTCGATACGGTGAACCAATTGAGGAACGGCTTTGTCACTCCACCGAGGTTGTTCACTATTTAGAGTGCAGGTAAAAATAAGCATCAGTGATGCTTATAGTGTGATTACTACATTAACAACTTAACATTTAAAGTTTTAAAGTATCTACATACATAATAAAATAAAATGATTAAAAAATAAATTAAAAAAAGTACATAGTATGTAATAGGTAACGGAAAATGAGGTGTAAAATAAATTCAGTCATTAGACTCTAAAAAAATTTGTTAATTTTGTTTTCTTCGTTGGCTTATTGTGCATTTTTTGAAGCAACTTAGCTCTTAAGTCTTGAAGAACAACTATACTAGAATATTCTACTGCTTTCGAGTTTTCTTCAACCCACTGAATAATATTATTTAAAGATTTAAATGCTTCTCCAGTGGAAGTTAACTTGTCTGTCAGAATTGGATCTTCAGCAACATCATTGTCTTCATTTCCAGTTCCAATTAGGCCTTCATCTTGCTCATTTTCTGCTTGGTGATCCTCATTCCAAAGCTCAACCATTCCGATCAAATACCTGCAAATTGTGGTTCTACGAACACACTTGTCAACATAGATTTTTCATTTTTTTACTTACATTAGGGTTCATAACTTCAGATTGTACATATTCTGGATTTTCATCGTTTATCGTAACTTTAAAACACTTAAAAGAATGTTTTCTTCTTCCTCATCAAAATCGTTTGTTTGCGGTAAAATGTTATGCCAACAGCGTCATCACGCTTTCGGGGAAGTCCCTGTGTACGGTTTGTGCAGTTTACTCTAGCGAGGCATAATTTGTTCACTGTTCAGAGGTTTATGTAAATATTTTTGTGTTCACTGTAGCGGATAGTTCACTATATGGTATGTTCACTGCATCGAGAATCTACTGTATATCACGGAAGTTGTTCTTCTATATCGATAGTTTTATTGAATCTTGAAAATGGGTAATATGTATATCATAAAATAAAGAAAATAGAATGCAAAACTTCTGTTCAATTATTACAAATTTTGATGTATTTCGAGGAACATTTTTTTTCCTCTTCTACTTCATTCAACAATGTCTATTTCCTCTGCTTAGATGATTGTCTTTTGTTTTTTTTTTTGTTGTTGTTGTATGCCACTCTCTCGTTTATTTAATTTTTTTTTTCGTTTAACCTCTTCAATTCCAATACCTATTTCCCTTGCTTCATTGATTATCTTTTGTTTTTTATTGTTGATGTTATATACCATTCTTTCGTTTAATATTTTTTTCGTTTAAGCTCTTTAACTCCAATATATATTTCCCTTGCTTAGTCGATTGTCTTTTGTTTTTGTCGTATACCATTCTTTCATTTATCGTTTTCTTTTTGTTGAAACTCCTTTCATGTTTCCTATTTCTTCTACTTCGTTCTTCTTTACTATTTTTTTTTTCGTTTAAACTTCCTTCATATTTCTTTTTCTTCTATTTCTTTTTTGTTGATTAGTTCATTGTCTTTTGTTTTTTTTTTGTTGTATATTTTTTTCTTCGTTTAAATTCCTTCATATTTATTTTTTCTTCAACTTCATTCTTCTTTATTTGTTTATTTATTGTCTTTTAAACTCCCTTCATATTACTCTCGTCTTCTGCTTCAGTCTCTAATGTCTATTTCCTTTGTCTTTTGTTTTTTTTTGTTGTGTGCCATACCTTCGTTTACATTTTTTTTTTCGTTGAAACTCCTTTCATGTTTCCTTCCTATTTCTTCTACTTCGTTCTTGTTTTTTTTTTTCGTTTAAACTGCCTTCATATTTCTTTTTCTTCTATTAATTTTTATATTAACTTTGTTTAGTTAATTGTCTTTTGTTTTTTTTGTGGTATGCCTTTGATTCACATATGTATTTTTTATTTCGTTTAAATTTCTTCATATTTCCTTTTTCTTCAACTTCATTCTTCTTTATTTGTTTATTGTCTTTTAAATTCCCTTCTTTTACTTCATTCTCCAATGTCTATTCCCTTGCTTAGTTGATTGTCTTTTTCTTTTTGTTGCTGTATATCATTCTTTCGCTTATTTATTTTTCATTTCGTTTAAATTCCATCATATTTCCTTTTTCTTTTATTTGGTTTTTCTTTATTTATTTTCTCGTCGTTCAAACTCTCTTCATATTGTCTTTTGTTTTTTTCTTTTGTTGTTATATGCCATTCTTTTGTTTAAATTCTTCAACTCCACTGTCTATTTCCCTTGCTTAGTTGATTGTCTTTTGTTTTTTTTTGTTGTTGCACGTCATTCTTTTATTTATTTATTTACTGTTTTCGTTTAAGCTCTTTCACTCCAGTATCTATTTTCGTTTGAGCTCTTTAACTCCAATATCTATTTTTCTTGCTTAGTTGATTGTCTTTTGTTGCATGTCATTCTTTCGTTTACTTTTGTTTTTCGTTGAAACTCCTTCCATGTTTCCTATTTCTTCTACTTCGTTCTTCATTTTTGTTTTATTTTTTTCGTTTAAACGCCCTTTATAATTTTTTTCTTCTACCTTTATTTATTTCGCTTAGTTGATTGTCTTTTATTTTCTTTCTTGTTGTATACCATTCTCTCGTTTATTTATTTTTTATTTCGCTTAAATTCCTTCATATTTCCTTTTTCTTCAACTTCACTCTATTCTTTTTTTTATCTTTTGTCGTTTAAACTCCCTTCATATCAATCTTTTCTTCTACTTCACTCTTGCTGGCTTAGTTGATTGTCTCTTGTTTTTTGTTGTTGTTGTATACGATTCTTTCGTTTATTTATTTCGTATTTTTTTTCTTCTACTTCACTTCATTCTTCTTTGTTCATTTATTTTTCGTCATTTAAACTTCCTTCACATTTCTTTCTTCTTGTATTTCATTCTTCAATACCTATTTACATTGTTTAGTTGATTGTCTTTTGTTTTTTCTTTTGTTGTTGTTTTGTTTTTTCTTTTGTTGTTGTCATTCTTTCGTTTATGTATTTTTCATTTTATTTAAGTTCTTTCATTTTTCTTATTTTTTTCGACTTCATTCTTCTTCATTTACTTTTTTTTTCGTTCAAACGCCCTTATATTTCTTTTTCTTCTATATTTATTTACTTTGCTTAGTCGATTGTCTTTTGTTTTTTTTTTATTGTTGCAAAACCTTCATCTTGTTTATTTATTTTTCATTTCGTATAAATTTATTCATATTTCTGTTTTCTTCATTTATTCATTTATTTTTCGCAGTTTAAACTCCCTTCATATTTCTTTTTGCTTCTAATTCATTCTTCAATGCCTATTTACATAGTTTTAATTGTCTTTTGTTGTTGTATTCCATTCTTTCATTTATATATTTTTCATTTCGTTTAAATTTCTTTTTCTTCTATTCTTCTATTACTTATTTTTCTTCATTTAAACTCCCTTCACATTTTTTCTTCTTCTACTTCATTCTTCAATGCCTATTTGCATTGTTTAGTTGATTGTCTTTTGTTTTTTCTTTTGTTGTTATATGCTATTCTTTCGTTTATGTATTTTTCATTTTGTTTATATTTCTTTTTCTTCTATTCCATTCTTCTTTATTTATTTTATTTTAAACACCCTTCATATTACTATTATCTATTTCTCTTGCTTAGTTGATAGGCTTTTGTTTTTGTTGTTGGTGTTGTGTACCATTATTTCGATTATTTATTTTTCATTTCATTTAAATTCCTTCATATTTCTGCTTTCTTCTGCTTCATTCTTCTTTATTTACTTATTTTTCGTCGTTTAAACTCCCTTCACATTTCTTTTTCCTTCTACTTCACTCTTCAGTGCCTATTTGCATTGTTTAGTTGATTGTCTTTTGTTTTCTTTTTGTTGTTATATATCATTCGCTTTAATTATAAACTTGAAAGAATTTGTAACTAAATTTCCAAAATATGTCGTTTTGGTGCGCCTTCAAAACTGGTCGTAGCGTCGGAGCCTAAGAAGATCTTCTAAAGTTCTTATTAACCATAAATTAATTACCCTCTGGCGTCCATAAAGTTGCTGCGTTCTGTAGCCGTAGCAGTTTTGCATCTCCCAATAGCAATCGAAGGCTAATGCAAATGAAGGTACACACAATTAATAGCCTTGACTTAAACCGAAGTGTTTTGAACCTTTTTAGCTTTTTCTGGTATTATCGGTCAATAATTTCAATATCAAAGTCGTCAATATCTTGCATGTTCTGCAGTAGAAACAAAAATTGTTCGTCGTTGCAAAAAATTCTTCGTTATTTCGCTTCTTCAAGAACAGAGCGGAATACTAACTTACTTAAATAAGGTCGCCTCACGTAAGTTAAGACTTCAAGCAAATGCTTAAGATTTTCTTAAAATCTCTAAGACATTCTTAAGTACAGGAAGCGGCTAGGAATATGGATCTTTATTTATTTAAATAGATTTAAAATCTGCTTTTGGTTCTTTCGACATTTGTATTATCTTCTTTGTTAGTTCGACTACTGGCTTATATCTTCAAAAGAAGACGACCAAAGTTGAACGATGAAAAATTGTTTCTTTAAGCGAAAGTCGTAGGAGCGTTGTGATTCTTTTCTTTTTTTAAGTTAAACGAAAAACAAGTAACGATGTGCTTTAGAATTTGTTAAAAATAAAGCGAAAGAGTTAGAGGCAAACCTCACAAGACGCTGCGACTTTTTATTTTTGAAAATTCAGAAAAAATCAACAATAATAATAACTAAGGTAGCTTCTTGCCCGGTGAAATTGTTTGATAAATTATCTCAAATGCACACTGGAAAATGGCACAAATGCTCCTGAAGAAGCTATCAAGCGATAGTGAAACGTCGAGCATTTGTGCCATTTTCCAGTGTCCGTTTGAGATAATTTATCAAATAATAATAACGTTTTCGAATTTATTAAAAAAAAGATAATGATGTAGAGGCAAAGCCCACAGGTTTTTTATTTTTGAAAAGTATTAAAAGAAAAAACAGGTAAGAGTGTGTTTTCGAATTCATTTAAAAAAGTGAAAGTTGTAAGGGCGACCCCTACAGGACGCTACGATTTTTTTTTTATTTATAAAGATTCAGAAAAATGTGAAAATTTTATCAAATGCTTAACGTGCTTTCTATTGTAATTAAAAAGATTTCGGTTCTTTTTTAAAATAAGAGCGATCCCCACAGCTCTATTAATTTTTTCTTTTCGTCTACCACGTTCGAAAGTATAATTTTTACAACATACTAATCATTACAGCATAGCAACATATTAACTAGTATGGTTTTTTATTTTCTATGAACATCAATTGTGACGGTTAATTTCATTTCTATTAAATATTAAAATAGGAAATAGAAAAGTGTTCTCTAAACTCGTATGGCATTTTAAATTACTCGCTCGCTCGTATTCAAACAAAAAGCCAAATTCGATTAGTAAAACTTCACTTTTCTAAACTCATTGCGTATTATACTATTTAAATTCGATAAGTAAAATGAGCTTTTCTGTTTTTAAGACAAAAAAAAAGTAAACAAGGACAATCCAAATATAGAACATGAGTAATAGATGCGGTTTTATTTTTATTTTGTATTAAATGGGATAATCATTAGAACGAGGGTAATGAGAAAATAAAGACGTTTTGATTGAGACACTTTCACATTCTTGTGTATGTTCTGCGACACATATATTTAGGTAATTACAGAATCGAGTCTATTTTAAAATAAACTGTTCACCATGAAGCTTCTATTAACAATTATTCTGTGCCTCGGTAAGCTAATTTTTTATAAAATTTATTTCTTTGCCCGTTTACTTCATATTAATATTAAAAATACATTTTTTTTGTCGCTTTAATGTTTACCAAAAGTAAACAAGAAACTGTGTTGTTTCAGGTGTTGCTGTTTTGGCTGTTAAGGCTGAAGAATGCGTTCCAATTTGCACAGAAATCTACGCGCCGTTATGTGGCGAAGACAAATCGGGCGTTAAAAAAATTTTCGCCAGCAAATGCACGTTTGATTTGGAAAACTGCTTGAATCCGGGAAGTAAGTTGAGCTTTTGAGGGGTGAAAACAACCCTAATATTCAATTTTTTATACTTTGTCTGTATTCTAGGTTACAAATTTCTTCACTTGGGAGAGTGCTGATTTTCAACCAACAATATTGGATGCACAACATAAAATAATAATCTTTCTTGGTTCCATATATTATACTTAAAAAACAACAAAGAATAAAAAGAATAAGTAAAAATGTTTCAATTAATTGTAGTAAATTAGAAATCAAAAGGTAAAGTTTAGTTGCGCCTATTGAAAAGAGCGCTTTTATTTTACAGGGTGGAGTTGCTATTTAAAATTCCAAAGAAACTGTCGAATGATAATATGAAATCAAAGTAAATACTTGAGTTTGATATTTGCATGATTCATCATAATTATAACATACATGTGTTTTTACATCAAAGCTCCTCTATGTTATCTATTTCTCATATCAGAGCCGCAACGTCTTAATAATTAAATGGTATTATGAGTACGAGCGAATATCAAAAATGTGCTCCGCACTTCCGCGTAAATGCAATATCTTATTTCATTGGATTGTTGATGTATTAAGAAGGCAATATATCATTTATATCTGCTTCGATTTGATCTGAAACGGAGACCGGTGTAATTATTGCTTTATACACTCGTGTACACTATCCCACCGATTATATCTGCGCTTGCGATCTACACTAATTGTGTTTAATAAAGAAAAGTTTCCGAGGAAACTATTGAAAATTTGCCGTGTGCGGCGGTGAAGTATCGCGTGGAATATTTCCTGTAAACATAGTTATAAAGTGTGGGGCTCGTGCTGAGTAAATCTAAGGTAGCTATGAAGGAGTCAGCCACCCGTGCGATATTTGGTTCGCTCGGTGGCACCCGTTACTTACCCGGGACGATGACTTCTTAACAATATATTACATCAAATATAATGATAACGATAGTGTAACTGCCGTGTGCGTCATAATTTACTGGTCGCCTGATATGGTATACGTTTTTTCAACGTCCACCTATGAAGGATAGAACTAAGATAATACTCTGTAATGTAACTGACAGAAGCATTGCTACCGTATGTAATTAATTATTTTATGAACAGTTACCGTTTCTACTTGTCACAGGTCCTGTTAACCTGCAGAAATCAAAATGAATATGTAAATGGAACTGATGGTAAGTAAGGAAAACGTTAACTTACTTGAGGTTCTTGGGGTCAATAGAAAACAAATACAAAGGACGAATGGAATGCAATTTTTAGATTTTGGCAGAAATTATTAAAAATGGTAGCTGAGATGTATTCAAGAACTAAAAACGACAAAGTTGGTCCTTGACAAACAAGAATATAATTGTGAATAAGAAACCTATAACTGAACAGGACGAATTTTGAGTGGCTGATGAAACGTATAAATAAAAAATTGAGGTAGAAATGAAAGGCAATTCCAAAAAAGGAATTTTGATCAAAGATTTGTTACCTTTGCTTGCGGTAGACACTTCAAAAAAACTAAATTAATTCAAGGATAAAATTAGCATCTATCAATTAAAAATAAGAACCCACAAATTGCCATCCTATGTTAAATGACTTAGAAACCTAAGCTAATTTATTCCCTCGCTCTTCCTAATTAGACCTCCGGACCACGTGACCCGGAGATTAATTTTTAATTCGACGCCTCGTAAGATGTTACTTCATCATCACCTGGAGTACAACAATTGCCGGGCACACGCCACGATGCGCAGGTTACTAATTAGCGGAGAAATCCGCGTTATTTTTAGTATTGTTGTTCACGGCTGTTGAGTCCGGATTGAGGTGTAGGAAAAAAACGGTCGGAGTCATAGAAGTTTTTAATTGAGATTAAATGTTCTTGGAAGACGTAAAAATTTAGCATGCGATACTAGAATAAGTGACGTAATAAAAAAATTATGAGTAACTTGCCCTCGTAACTCAGAACGTGGAAATACGATGGATTCACAAAGTATGCGAACGATTTCCTGCATATTTCGCTTAGAAATTTCGCATATTACAAGAACTAGAGGAAGATTTTACAAAGGAGATAAAGCAGCAGCTAGGACATGTACTGAGAGCAGATCAGTAGGAAAGAGCAGAAAGGGAAGACCAAAGTCAAGATATCGAAGAGCTAGAGGAATGGAGAAATATGTGGACATCCAGTCTCCTACCTCTGTTTATCTCTCAAGGGACTTTATTTAAGAGCCAAACTTTCTGTTTTCTTCTCCAAAGTACACAAAGATATAACGAGTGTCTAAATAAAAATCTGGTCAAGTAGGTTGTGGTCGAAAATTTGTTCGTTGCATGCATGTCGTTTCTAAGTTCAACGGCTAGGCTAACCTTTCAAGTGTAACGTCAAAGTGATTTTGAATTAAAAATAGTTTTTCTTTTCACAAACTACTAAAAAATGCCCTTTTCAATTGAAGAAAAGACATTTATGATTGAAAGTTACTTTCGAAACGCTCGCAAAATTAACGGTGTCTGGTCCTATTCAATTCAAGACTGTTTGGAGGAATTCCTTGTCCAGTTCCCAGAAATTGTTTTTGATTATAAACAATTTCTAGAGTGTCTAAATCGAAGTGTGGCATTATTTCGACAAACTGGATCTTTAACAAGAAAAAAAGGAAGCGGAAGGCAAAAGAAACGTACTCTGGAAGTTATCAATGAAGTCAATCAGATAATGGAAGATGCACCTCGAACCTCTCTTCGTCACCTATCTCAACAAGTGCAGCTCTCTGTGGAAACGTGCCGTACAGTATTAAAAAAGAATTTACATCTTTATTCTTACCGGATAACTGTGCTTCCTGAATTGTTACAAACTGACTTTCCACAAAGACTTCAGTTTTGTCACTGGTTTTTAGAAGTGTTACAAAATGATGACGCAACTTTAAATAGAACATTCTTCACCGATGATGCCTGGTTTTATAGAAATGGGTACGTCAATTCATAAAATATGCGAACATGGAGCTCCGAAAATCCACATGCATTTGCAGAAACATCTTTACATCCTGAAAAAGTTGGTGTGTGGGTAGCCTTTAGTGGTAGGAGATTAATAGGACCAATTTTCTTTGAAGGTGGCCTTAATTAATCGCTTTTAAGTTAGTTTTTTTTTTCAATTCTGCCGTTTAATTTCAGGTAACATAAATTCAATTCGTTACCGAACTGAAATTTTACTACCATTCTTCCAACAATTACATGATGACGAATTACAAGGAGGATATTTTCAACAAGATGGTGCAACACCTCACTATACTAGGGAGACTGTAGCACTAATACGAGAATTTTACAATAATCGTATTATTAGTCGGAATACGGAAATTCCCTGGCCCCCACGTTCCTGTGATTTACCTCCTTGTGGCTTTTTTCTATGGCCCTACATCAAAAATAACATTTACTCAGCACCTATAAATAATTTGAATGATCTTAGAGAACGTATATTTGATAAGTGTCAAGAAATCTCCGAATCTCCGAATTTACTGCAAAATGTTGTTAATGGAATTAAAACAGAATTATTAAATGTGACCAAGAAGGGAGTGGGCATATTCAGCATATTTTATAATAAACGTTTTTAAATTTCACGTTTTCACGTCTTTTACGGCAAAATCACTTTTAACAAGGAAATGATAATTCAGTATCAATTTTGACGTTACACTTGAAAGGTTGAACTTAGAAGCGGCATACATGCAGTGGATAAATTCTCGACCACAACCCTTGACCAGATTTTTATTTAGACACTCGTTATAAACCTCCTAGCCCATTTTGTAGTTCTAGATAATGCAAAATTTTCAACAAACGAACAAGAATATGTGATTTTGGATACCAATTGGAAGACGCCTTTTTCATTGATGAAAAACATGCTTACGATCACCAATTGGTAAAAGCAATCTTGTAAACGTCCATATCTTCTATCGTGGTAGGGACGGATTTTCTTCAAAGTCCTAACGATCTGTTTTGGTATCACTTGAGATGTTCAAACCATCAACATTCAGTTACCTTGCTTGATCTTGGGCCTAAATAACGCCAGATCGACAGAGGAATGGTACAATGGTCTAAAGTTGATTGGCATGCTATGAACCCAATGGTAAATAGCGTCTGGTCAGTTTTGGAGGGCCAAGGCTTTGCGAAAATCCATAGGAATTTTTACCGTAGATGGGTTGAGGGATCTTTGTCTGCTTCCAGAGAGGATCTTCCAAAAATTGCTGATGTAGTTGCAGGTTGTATGTTGTCTTCACAAAACTGTAGCAGGGAGAGTTACAGGAGCCTGTAGAAAACAAAAACGAAACATTGGTGAAGGAACAACTCAGTGAGCGGTTTCATCGCCAAGACATCGAGATGGGATAACTTTGCTTAGTTTGGAATGCAGTCGAGGAATACCTTAAAACTTTTACAAGACGTTTGGCGATGTCTCAGCAAGTTTCGTTGGTGTTAAAAAAGTTCATGTAAAGCCCTTTCTTCCAAATTAATTATAATTAAGGCGCGAGCTAAACGATTAGTGGAAAAGTTGCTTATTATCTGCAGAAACTGAAGGTATCTCTACTGGAAGCTACTGATTCTCAATTCATGATTGAAACTGGATTCAAATTTTGGGGTCAGAAATTAAAAAAAAAACTTCTCTGATTTGGAAGACCGGAATCTAAGCTGAATGATGACCAAAGGAATCGCTTTTCCAACAAAAAATCAATGACATTCGGATATATACACTCACCGGCACAAAAGCGACTCACTTTATATAATTTTCGACTGATAATTGTTGTTTATAGTTTTCTTGGTTGATGTAGTACATCAAATAAGGCCAAAAATAAATAAAACAAACAAGATTTTAATAAAAGTAATAAAAACTGCAAAATTGATGAAATTGTAACTTAAAGAAAAATGCGAGCCTGTATTACAGCCTGCATACGTTGTGGCTTCGACTCCACCAAGTGCCTAATCGCTAAATTGTCAAGTTGATCCCATTCTTGCTGAAGCGCCATTGATAATTCTTCTAGGGTAGCTGGGGCGGGGACGCGAGCTCTAACGTTCCTTCCTAACATGTCCCAGACATGTTCGATGGGATTCATGTCGGGACTTCTCGGGGGCCACTGCATTCGATTAACACCAACAGCGTCAAGAAATTCTTTAAAAACTCTGTCGACATGTGGCCGTGCATTATCGTGCAACAACATAAAATTGTCGCCAATAAAAGGAGCAAAGGTATCACATGATCTTGAAGAATATTTTCAAATTACCTCTGAGCGTTAATAACTCCCCTATTTATTACAACAAGGTCTGTACGTGCGTTAGCAGAAATACCGCCCCACATCATAATCGAACCTCCGTTGAAAGTCTGGAAACAATATTACATTGAGAATACCGTTCGCCGGTCCTTTTCCACACTCTTCCACGACCATCTGGCGCTCGTAGGCAGAAGCAGGACTCATCAGCGAAGAGTACTTGACTCCACTGCCCCATATTCCAATGAACATGCTCACGAGCAAATGCAAGTCTGCTTACTCTATGTTGTGTGTTAAGGTCAGGGCCATGTGCAGGTCTTCTTGCCATTAAATTAGCTTCATTAAAGCGTCTTCTGATCGTTGTGTCACTTACATGCACATCTCGAACCTCTGTAAGGCGATTTCTGACTTGAACAGCAGTCAAATTCCTGTTGCGAAGAATCGTTAGGGTAAGAAAATGGTCATCTCTAGCGCTTGTACATCTTTGACGACCTGTTCCAGGGCGTCGATTGTAAGATTCAGTTTCCAAGAATCGCCTCCACGTTCTAGAGACCCATGATTGAGAAGTTCCAAGAACTTGTGCAACGTAACGTTGAGACCGACCATCCTGAATCAAAGCAATTACTCTTGCTGCATCCACTGCATTAATAGCCATGAAAACAACTTATTAATGTCAAGATGTAAACAAATAATTAAATTAAGTCTTTAGAAAACGTTTGGAAAACAAGAAATCAACTGCAAACAATATTGACAATGGCGTAGATAACTTCAATAATTTATTGAAATAAGAGAGTTTAGTTACCATGATGATCATGGCTCTCTCGATTATTGAAAATGTCCTATTCGCCGATGAGCAGAAAAAAAAAATGGACCAAAAAGTGTCCTCAGATAGTTTATTTTAAAAAAATAATAGTGAGTCGCTTTTTGTGCCGGTGAGTGTACTTATTAGTTTTAAAGGACTTCTTAAAGGGAAAGTCCTCCACTGAAATTCCAACAATGTAAGAGAAATTACTTATTCACCAAAGTAAATCCTTAGTCATGTGGTTTCCCAGTTCATGATTCAAATTGGGGCTAAAATTTAGAAAACTTTTATGATTTGCGAAACCAAAATATAAGCTGGGAACCACTTAGCCACTAAAAAATCAATGACACTCGGACCAACTGAAGTTCTTTTTTAAAGACAATGTCTTCCAGTACTTCCTCTAGAATTGCAACAATGTCAAAGGAATCGCTCATCCATCAAAGAAAGTGAGACTTATTATTAATGGAATATACTACTTGAAGATGATGCCCTCAAATACTTTCATCGTCACTAAAGAGTGACCAAATGTGTAGGTTTGCGTATGTATTTGGTAATTCCTATACATTCAAAAAACTAGTTAATCATCATCATGCCCTAAAGACTTATGTGCATGTACTTCAACATTTACACATTACAATTTGAAAACATCAGACGTGCAACTGGTTCGTGTAAATTGAAACGTGCTTATCCTTGCTTCGATGGTGGAGCGGGTTTCCGCAGTGACACGAGATGAATGACGTCACGGAATG
Organism: Serrognathus titanus; assembly: GCA_039766575.1. NCBI lineage: Eukaryota > Metazoa > Arthropoda > Insecta > Coleoptera > Lucanidae > Serrognathus > Serrognathus titanus. The sequence continues at coordinate 15,469,137 of CM077911.1, read as the reverse complement.
GCTGCGTGGGCGGGACCGTGACTTCCGTTCTTGTCAATTCGAACGTTTAGTTAATTTAAGCGCGATTCTCTATTGCGCCAGCAACGTCGTAATTTATTAGTAGTAGCAATAAACCGTCCGCGTGCATTTCTTTAATAACGCAGCCGGTTAATTGCGTGCGCAATAATAATGGGGTAGAATTAATTACCTGCGCGCAAATTATTTTCTTTTACTTGCAGATTTTATGTGGTAAACTATAAGCATCTAGAATAATTGCTAACGTTTCTTATACATATTTATGTTCGTCATTCACATTGTGTAGACTTTCTTTTGTTTAATTTAGTAAATAAGTTGCTGGTTTTGAATGCTACGGTGACAAAATGTTGCTTCATAATGGGACAGGTTTGTCTGTAATTCATATCCAGTATTTTGTTGATTTACGATGTGCAATAAGTTATAAGTTAAATGCAACAAAGCAGTATTGTACCTTGCCGTATCATTATTGCAAAATTTTTTAATATTCTCTTACTGGAGAAGTTGAAATTACAACCACAGTCGCAGGTTTGTTCAGGAATAATGCTCCTACTCGTGCTCTTGCGACACAATTCCTGAGCGCGCCCCAGATGTCACTACTAAGGAGCGGGATAAGCCGCCCATGTATGGAGCATACGTTTGTCCTGTACCAGCACATTTATTCATAATTTGCTCCAAATTAATAAGAAAATATTTTAATTAATCAAAAAGGGGCAAAAACAAAAACGTAAAAGAAAGGAAATGTCTCTTAATAAGTAAATGTTAGGAGCTATCACGAACGAAAAAAACCCTGGATTATAATTTAGACTAAAATTAAAACCCAAATACGTGTAATTAAAACCTGAATAGTTAATTTGGAACTAATTACAACGTTTTCGTCAGGAAGCCACAGATTTGAACAATTCCACTAATTATTGTAATTCGCCCGAACAATATAATTCCTGTACAAGAATAAATGAGGGGGCAGAGAGTGACTGACTCATTTGAAAAACGTAGCTTCACAAAAATAACTCACATCCTGCGTCTCGTTCAAGGCCCTCCCCAATTGTCACTTCTAGACACATTTGACAGCGTCCGTGGCCGGTAATGATTTATTAATGCAAATGCATGTGGCACGGTGTTTGACCCACTTATTTGCATTAACATTGATTAAACAATGAAAATTTTTTTCTCTGCCGACTAGGTGATAGTAATCGCCGCTTCGTCATAAACGTATTTACTGGCGGTTATGCATAAATAATATGTTTAATGCTTTGTTTAACAGTTTCCGTTAGGGCGCCACAGATTCCACCGGAAACGCAGTAATTAAAAGGACTCTAAAATTGATTATGGTTTTGGATGATAAAACTCAATGACATCGATTATGAATACATACAATTCTGCGACCTTACTTTTTGAAAGAGAAACTTTTTCTATAAGCTCGGTCATTTTAAATTTGTAATTTTATATTGGGTGATTAGTTCGTTAAACAAAGTGTAAAACCTGTTAAAATTCAGAAAGGGTGTGTGGGCTTTGTATTTTCAAGCATCCCCTCGTCGATACGGTATTTTAACTTTAACAGGTACGGCGTAGAGGTGGTCATGCAAATCATTTATTATTTAAAATATTAAACGTGAGAAATTAGCTTAAGCTGCACCAATTTTCATTTCCAAATTAGATATTTTTTGAATGGCTTTTATATTTTAATGTCATCATTAGTTATATCTACTAAAAGTTGCTATTAAAGACGTTTTAACTATTTTCTTATCGGTTATCTGCACCATTAACACTTGGAACCACATGAGTCACACGTACAAGTATAAATATTGTAAGTTGAGAAGCAAATTAGTATATGTAATACGCTTACATCATGAAGGCAGTAGTGACAGTTCTTGTGCTCTTTTGTAAGTTACTATTTTAAAAAGCAGCAAATTTCTTCTACACGTTTGGATTTCGAATTAACAGTAAATGTGAGATATAGAGTCAAAACTTGCGATATTTTTTTAGGCGTCGTTGTTCTGGGGGTTAAAACAGCCGAAGACTGTAAAAGGGCTTGCCCTTTTAATTTCGCACCACTCTGTGCTGTAGATAAGGCCGGAAACACAAAGACGTTTGCCAACGATTGTGTGTTCAAGGTGGAAAATTGTTTAAATCCGGAGAGTGAGTATTTCAGTAGGAAGATGAAAAAATCCTAAATTTTTGTATTTGCAGGCTATAAGTTCCTTCGTCCAGGCTCATGCTGAAAATAAAATAAATATGCAAAATAAACTAAGTTGAAAATCAATAAATAAATAAGTAATTGAGAATTTGTTGTTTTATTTGCCAGGATCATTAATGCTATAAATATTTCATTAAAAAATGAAAGCTGGATGGGACTGGATGGGGCCTTGCATTATTATGGTGTAAAATAGCAAATAGGTGTTAGCTAGAAACGGATCAGAGTGGGAATTGGAAAAGAAAGTGACCTTGGCTAATTCTTAAAAGTCTTTCAAGAACTACCTTGGAGTTGAACCTCCAAGTTAGATGAAATCAGAGAAGATCAAAGATGATTTGAAAGAGATTTAGAGAAAGCGAATAAAACGTGGAGAAAATTAGTGAAGAAAATAATCAGAAAGAGATTTGAAGAAGAATTTCGTCGATTTTCAGGCCAAATTAACTCTCCAATGTGGGAAGGAACTCTGGGCAAGAATAGTCCTGCAGGAAATTGCTTTAATCTACCCTTAACCTTCTTCAGTCCAATTCATTTTGATTTTATCGAAATAAGACACAATTTTAGAATTAAATTTATTTTAATTTTTCCACATTTTGAGAAAACTACATTTTATTAATAAAGAAAGATTGCGCAGATATAATTTCAAAGGTAAGAACATACAGAGGGGCGGAGGCGGATTCGAATCATTTCTTTAAGCAAAAGTCAAGTTAAAAATTAAGCACAAAGAAAATAGATTTCCGCACAGAAAAAGGAAACGATGCGGATATACAGGAGGCTTCGCAAGTTAAGTCGAAAAGTAAAATAAAAAGAAAAGTAAAGCAAATCTGTAGGGATAGAAGAAGAAAATTTAAAAAAAGAAGAATTAAAAGAAATGGAAATAAAATATAGAAGAAAGGAGCTACAAAAGGCATTAGAAACATAAGGAAAGGTTGCCAAAAGAGAGCAGGACAAAGAGGGAAAGTTTCTAGGATATGAAGAAACTATAGCAGTCAGATGGAAAGAGTTTTTGAGAAACTTTGTGGTTCAGGGTAAATGGCCAGGAGAGAAAAAGATCTGAAAGAGATAGAAAGAGAGGAAGGAGAAGAAATAGAGGAGCCCAGAAAAGAAGAAGTTGAAGAGATCCTAAACCTTATAAAAAACAACAAAAGCCCAGGGGAAAACGGTATCACCGTTGAAAATCTGAAATATGAAGGGGAGACTGAAAATTAAGCTATATGAATTAGTCCGGGAGATTTTGCGTGCAGAAGTTACGCCGCAGAAATTTAAAAAAGCTATAATAACACCAATGTACAAAAAAGGAGATATTACGGAGTGTCAGAACTATAGAGGCATAGCTTTGCTAAACGTTACATACAAAATAATCGCTACCATTGTAGAAAAAAGATTAGGAATATATACGGAAGATTTACTGAGTGACTATCAGGGCGGGTTTCGTAAAAATAGATCTACGACCGATCAGATGTTCATGCTGAAGCTGTTACGAGCACAGCACACATATGCAGTTCGTCGACTTTAAAGCTGCTTATGACTCGGTAGAAGTTGCTATATTTACTGAAAGGCTTTCGATTACCTGGAAAGATAATAAGGTTAGTGAAACTAACATTAAGCAGCAATACTATAGATGCGGTGAAAGTAGGCGCAGAACTATTTCAAACATTCGAAGTAGAAAAAGGGTTGAGGCAAGAGGACCCCCTGTCAACAACCTGTTTAATCTACCACCAGAATATATAATCAAAGAAAGTAATATAAATAGGCGGGGAACGCTCTTCAATAAGTCACCAGTGTCTAGTGTATGCGGATGATGTCTTGTTAATGGCCCGTAATAAGAAAGAACTGGAGCAAGAAGCAAAAGACTTTATAAAGTCAGCAAGAAGCATTGGGCTACAAGTAAACAAAGAGAAAAGCTAATAAATGAAGTTAGGAAAGGAATGGGGATCAGAAGATAAATCTTTTAAAATAAGGGTAGGAAGGGTAGAGATATTACATTTTAAACAAGTGGAAAGCTACATGTAACTGGGAACGCTGATAGACAAGAAATGTAATGAAGAGACAGAAATAAATCTAAGACTAGCAAAGGCGAATAAATGTGCAGGAAGTCTGAGCAGGGTGTTCAAGGCAAAGAAATATCAAGAAAGGCGAAAATAAGATTCTGAGACCTACACAGTTATATGGCTGCGAATGAATAAGAAAGTGTCGGAGAAAGTTGAAATATGAAGAAGAAGAAGAATTTTTGAAGGCAAGAAAGTGGGCGAGCTGTGGGAAAGACGCACAAATGCATGAAAGCTATGGACAACCTGCAATATGTCAAGTGATAAAGGTCCGACGTTTGCAATGGTTAGAACACTTGGAGAGAATAGGAGATGATAGGGAAGTCAAGAAATGTGGATGGATAACACCAGAGGGAAGAAGAAAAAGGGATACACTGAGAAGAAAGTGGCGGGAGACAGTGACAGAAATTACTAATAACTACATACGTTTTGAACCCTTTTTCAAGTGGGATGCATTTATTTTAGTTAAAACTTTCATTATTTTAATATTTTATATTAAACAGATTTTTAACTGTTTATTCACTGTTTATACTAGAAGTGCTTTTTATTACTTTTAAGCGTAGACAATCTATTCCTCCTCTAATTCTCACTTTAACTGACTTAATAACAATTTGGTACTTCCATTGCCCAATTCGTCGTTATACTGAAATTCAATATTGTACATGGGTAGTAGTAGTAGTAGTAGCAGTCTTTATTCTGTAAATCATTTATAATGATGTGAATAACTTTGTTCAGTAAGAAATATTAAATAGTACATACATATATAAGACATTTACAAAAAATCACAAACTTAAAATTATCACAAGAAAAAGACTAGATTGACTCATAAAATTCAGAAATAGTATAGTGTGCATGTTGAAGTAGAAATTTTTTTAACTGTGATTTAAATTTTGTTGTGTTACTAATATTTTTTAATTCATTTGGGATGAGATTATAACATTTTAGTGACATTGTAACAAATGATTTTTGGTATAATGTATTTTTAGAAAACGGTATTCTTAAATTATTATATGATCGAATGTCATAGTTATGATTATCTGAAACAAGTTAGAAACACGTACGATTTTCATGTGTATATAATATACATTGATATATATATTGACAGATCACTGTCATTATTCCAAGTTCCACAAAAGCATTTCTACAAGATTGTCTGGGACTCAGTCCTGCCAAGATACGAATAGCCTTTTTTTGAATTAAAAGTATATCAGACACATGGGTGGAGCTACCCCAGAAAATAATTCCGTAACTCATTACTGCATTGAAGTAGCCAAAATAAATACTACGAAGTGTTTTCCTGCTGCACAATGTTTTACATCTTCGCAAACAAAACACAGCTTTGTTCAATCTATTTTTTAATTCATTAATATGATTGTTCCATTTAAGATTACTATCAATGTGCAAACCTAACGATTTAACAGATTCTCGATTTTTTATATATTTATCATCGTTAATATTTATGTCGAAACTATTAATGGTTTTAAAAATTATTACTTCAGTTTTGTTTGTATTTATGATTAGTCTATTGGAATGATACCAAGATGTAATTTCTGTTAATGCTTCTTTTATGTTTGTCAAAAGATTTTGCAGATTATTATTAGTTAAACAAATACTGGTATCATCGGCATAAGAAATTATTTTAAATTTTGAATTTTATTCAAATTTATGTTTTCATAGACAAAATCAAGTGTCTGCTGTAAAGCAGTTATTGTAGATAAATTGGATCTGTACCCATGCTGTGACATTCTGTAGTTAAAATTTTCAAAATAACTTACTAGTCTGGTTTTAAGCAATTTAAAAAATTTTTGAAAAAGTAGTCATAATTGAAATGGGACGATAATTTTGAATAAGTAATTTATTGTTTCCTTTGTATAAGGGAATTATTTTAGAAATTTTTAAGTTTTCAGGAAATTTACTATTGGCAAAAGCTTCATTAATAACGTACGTTAATGGCTTTACTAATATCTGGATTGAACTTTTCACTACTTAATTACTTTAATTTACATATAATATCCTTTATTTCTTGTTCCGAAACCGGGGTACGAAAAAATGTAGTATTCTTATTAATGTTAAAACTGTTATGAGTGACAGAAAAGTTACTTAGCAAATTTTGAGAAATATTTAAAAAGTAGTTATTAAAACTATCAGCTAAAATTTGCCCATCTGATACTAATTTATCTTCAAAAAGAAGTGTAGTATTTTCAAAAGTAGGGTAATTATTGATTTCTTTCTTTACTAGATTCCAAGTAGCTTTCGGGATATTTGTAGAATTTTTTATTATACGTACATTTTGTAAATATTTAGCAGCATTAATGACTTGTTTAAATAATTTTTTATATCTTAAGTAGTATTGGTAGATGACAGGGTGTGGAAAATGTTTTTGTAAATAGTACAATTCACGTTTTGTTTTACTCGACTTTTTTATACCGGTAGTAATCCAACTATCTTTCCGACTTTTATCAATGACGCGAGTAACAGGAAAACATTGATCAAAAATTGGGTGAAATATAGAATTAAAACACTCGTAACTATTTTCCGTGCATTTATATAATGAATCCCAACTTGCTGATCCCAGGCAATCTTGAAAATTTTTGACATTAAATTTATTAAATTTTCTAATAAATTTATATGTTCTGTCAACAGTATTTTTAGAATAATTTAATTCCGAGAAACATGCAAGCTGAACATCATGGTCACTAAAATCAATAGAAACATTGAAGGATTTCTTTATTTGAATATTTGAGAAAATATTATCTATGCAACTCTCTGATGTATAAGTAAATTTTTTTTATAATAAATATCCATTCCGCCTTAAAGAAAATTGTAGTTTGAAGGGATTTAAAAGGAAAGTTAAAGAGTTTTTAACAGACGAAGCTTTCTATTCCACTGAGGAGTTCCTGATATTTTAATGTGTGATGTGTCAGTTGTTTATACGCACTGATTTATGATACTGGTATGAATTACTTACAAAATTAATAAAAAATATAAACACTGCATATATGTTGGTAAAAAAATGTACAAATAAGGATAAATGGGTGGATGAACTGTTAGGGATCTTCTAAGAATCGATTAATTAAAACTTATATTGTATTAGCATATTTATTTATTTTTTAAATACATTTTCTTTAACTAAATTCATTTATTTTAAAATTTCGCTTTGCTCAGAGGTTTCGTAAAGAATTTATTTGCAGTTAATAAGTTACGCGATGTGATTAGGCCTTTTTACTTTTCGTATGAATATGGAAATTCTTTCTCTTATCAAGATTTGATAAAATAGCAATGATTAGCCCAATAGATGTATACTAAATTATAAATTATAACATTGGTACTTCCGCAACGACTTTGTTTTATTTAACCACCAGTTTCCATCTTATTCGAGCCTCTTCAGGCTTGCAGGAAAGGGAGTTCTATATTATATGTTATTAAGGCTATGCGTTTTATGCATGTTGGGTATTGGATCATCAACATCAATACTAAGTTGATTTATTCGATTAATTGCGAAGGTAACACAGAAGAAGTTGCAAAGTAATCGAATGCCCTTGAAGTTAATCAATAATTATCAAGAGATCATTACTGAATTGTTTCTTTGGTCAATTCAAAAGTTAACGAAAAAAGGATGTCCAAATTCTGACACATGTTTTGTATTGTTTATTATTTATAACCTGAGTATTTGCATTAAAATGAAAGTGGGATTTACAAAGCGCCAAAGTAATATTTGCCGAATAGGAGAAATGGCGTCACGCCGCTCGGAAACTATCGCCACAAAACGCAACTTTAACTGGACTATTCTTAAAGATATTTTAATAATTCTTTCACAGTCTTCAACTTTATTTTCTTTCTTAAACAAAAATTGTAATCTTCTCTATAAATATTTATTTATAATACTTCCGTGTTAAACTTAAAGGTCACAAGGAAAATTTTAGGCTGAAAATTAAACGTGTTCACATCCGCTTATGTCCTGAAGAAAAAATCCCAGCTTAGTAAAAATCGGAAATTTAAAACAACTTTGCGCGGTGATAACTTAATGACACAAACACCCGCGACGATTTTAAATAAATGATATAAATGATTAGATACGCTAATGTAAAAGTAAATACAGTGCGTCCGGAATATTCACCTGACATTAACGCTAAGAATATAAATAGAACAGTTTAAGAACGATACAAACATTAGTAAATAAAATCGTGCGTTATGAAGCTCATCGTGTCGGTTCTTCTAATTTTTTGTAAGTTGCACGAAATTTATTTATTTACACCAAGTTGGGGTCACGCGTTATTTTCAGGTGTAGTTGCTTTGGGGGTTGAAGCAGCTGAAGAATGTGCAACTGCGTGTCCGTACAGTTTTCGTCCCTTGTGTGGCATCGACAAATTGGGAGGCACAAGAACGTTTGCCAACGACTGCGAATTTACCAGGGAAAATTGTCTTAACCCAGACAGTAAGACTTAACACCATAGTTTACATTTTGCATCAGTGTTTGGTTTTTAGGTTACAAGTTACTTCGCCCCGGAGCGTGCTAAGTTCAGGATTTTATTCAAAGTTGCATTACCAAACTAATTAATACCTTTAATTTCAAGTTTATTATTTGATAAAACAAAAAAAATTGATTGCGAAACACGTTGCTTTGATTAATTAAAACGTCATTTTATTTATTTTTTGTTTTATTTACAAACATCATTGTTAGAGATCGCAATTATAGAGGTAGGAATTCCGCTTAAATCTCTCGTGGACTCATTTGCTATGAAAAGTAATAAGGGACAGACCGGAAGCCGTAGGGGAAGTGAGGTAATTTCATTGTTAGTTGGAAGAAGGTGGAGTCATTTCATTCAGATATAGAAAACACGTCATCTCATCTTCAGGCTTTTGTGTTGGTTATTGTTCATTTTGATTGATGAAAGAACGCAAAATTAAATTCGTCTTTGCAAAGTTTCTAATCCTAAACATAGTTAAGTAACAAGTAATAAGTAAACCCCACGCAATCTTGATGTAAAACTCTTTAAATTTGGCTCCCAATTCTAATCGGGCTCCAAATGACAAACATGGGGAAAACTTCTGGAAGCGTGAAGATTATTCTAGACAGTTATGGGGGTGGCCTACACGTTAGGATGTAATAGTAATAATAATCAAAGTAACTAATACTGATTCTTCTGTTAGAAATCATTGACTATTGTTGTTATACGAGCTTTTTCTTTCTTAACTTAAAGCCTACAGAATTGTATCCTTAATAATTTCTTAATAAAGTTATAAAGTGTTATTATGAACGTACTGAAATATGTATGAGAAGCTCAAACATGTTTGTAAGCTTTAATAAATCTATTCATTTCCTTTTAATGCGTCCTCTGATAGATTCTGTTTTATGACTTGCGTGTGACGGTAAAAGCAATTGCAATGATATTGATTGTGCGAAATGACTGATTACAACGACACCCGTGATTAAGTGCGGTTATTTCAACGGAACACACGTAGGTACACACACGCATTTAATAGCTGGTAATGTTGATGTAACGCATTATTAATTTGAAGTCCGCCAATGAATAACTGGCGACATGGAATGGCGAATTTTTCCGGTACAACGCCGCCGGTCCTGTAATCGTGCTAACTTTATGATGTAAGAGCTGAAAGAACGGCGATATAAACAAGGGAACTCGTTTCAATTATATTTATTTATGACTAGATACGATTTTATTTGTATCTTCTCTTTCGTGCGGACTGGAACGAGAACACCTGTGCGACTTAAAAGCGTGACTCTTGAAAATTCCTCCACGATATTCAGCCCCTTCCGATCACTCCACAGACAATGCGAAATACATATACATAATATCACGTGACTTTTTTTCTTTTTTGCGTCCGTTCAATACGTATAGAATATTATGAACCTAACGGCGTGGGGAGATGTACAAGAAAGAATTTGTATTACCTATAAAAAAATTGTTTGTTTGTCTTTAATTCAAATCAATTATATTTTTCCCTGCCTTTATAGGTCGTCAAGCACACTACAAAAGGAAGACTAAAAAATTATTACAAGGCTTCCATGCGGGACCAATGCGGCAGTCAACGTGTTAAAGTATATTTGGCAAACGATGATTATCCTGACAGGACATTTATCATATACGTCAGCACTAAGGAGCTTTTATTTAGGTTAATACAAGCCAATGAAAATTTATTATTACAAAAAGCGATGCACGAACCCGAGGAGATGAAAAATAACTGTTAAAAAGAAACGGTTAAAATTTGGAAGGCGTTTAAAGTGTAATGCGATACAATCTGAACCTGTGCAGGTCTCTGTAATTCGAGGACGACTTATCACACGTATTCTAACATTTATCTGAATTGGGAAGGTAATGTCGGCCATGTCAAAGAGCGCCGTGCATTTTGGTAATCGCCTCGCGTGAGAAATATTCCCAAATAAAAAATTTCACGCACGTTTTTACGATGTAACAGTAATAGCGAAAATATTTTTATTGGTAGACGGGTTTCCAAGCGGTCGCAGCCGCTTATTTCACTCGAGCCAACCAAATAAATATTATTGTGCGCGGACACTGACATGCGCTAATTAATATCATTAACATTTTTCCAACAATAATCAATAATATTATTGCTAATTAATTTCATTCAACGCGGCAATTAATAATGATAATTAGTACCGTGGTATTTCTTTAGGTTACGCACTTTTGCCTCTGATAATTATTTATAAATTACGCGCGTTTTCCGAACTTTTTGTTCGCAATAAATTACATTGCGGCCGATAAGAAAAATTTCGTCGGCAACTGCGGAAAGCCGTTAGCGATTCGTTACGAGAGCACATCTAATAAGTCCGTAATAATTACCGACTAAATTCAAAGCGAACAGATCACGAATCAAAATCTCCGGCTTTAAAAGCGCCGAAAACTTGATTTATGTGCTTTCCATGCACTTGCAGCGCCTCGTCGGTAAATTTCTAGAACATCGGCCGCGGATATCTTTCGTTATCTGTGCGTACTCGGATAGTACCCGCTGCGTTTTATTCAACTGAGATCTTGATTAATTACTCTATTAAACAATTAACGTGTGATTAGGGATAATTAAATATTTTCTCAGTGTAATGTGAGCTTAGGTTTGCTGATTAATGATCCGGAGGAAGATTAAAGTTAACGGAATTAAAGTTACAGTTTTAACAATAAAACTGTGCAGTAATTATATTCACATTAACAATAAAAAAAATATAAGTTTCCTTTAACTTCTTTTATTTACTGCAATATCCAAGCTTTTAAGAAAAACTGCTTCGTTATTCTCAACGTTTATTTGAAATGTGCTGGAAAAGAAATTGAGAATTGAATAAGTTTGCCAAAAAGACTCCAAAAGATGATTCCAAAAGAGGAAGGAGGAAGTTCGTTTCCATTTTGCACAGAGATCAGCTTGAAAATTCCAAAGACGTTGCCCGATTTTGATTTAGATCAATGAATTGCTTCAAAGTGTACAATCTCCACTATTGTATCAGTTTCTTACTTAAATAAATTAGCAATTAAAGAGTATTACAAAAAAAGAATGTTGCCTATAGTTGCTTGACGTAGAAATGTTTGATACAGTAATTAAGTGAATACTAATATCAAGCAAAAACTATTTGAATTCTATATACAGGTTGATTCTTTCATAGACATTTGAGGCAGGTCATTACAGCAGCGTTTCCTCTATTAAATAAGTTTCACGATTAACTTTTATGGTTTTATTGCTCTGGGTAATAAACACAATAAAACGTACGAAAACACGATATCATAAAACTTACGATTGCGACGAACTCCATACACATTGGCGTAACATATTTTTTGGGGTCATTTTTAATTAATTATAAATTTTTCTAAAGAATTTTTTCGACATTTCCCTCACAACCTATGATTTAATTCCTTTAACAAGATTTTTTTGGCGGTTTATTCAAGAATCAGCCTGTACGTGTTTAGGAATTAAAACCTCACGCGGTTTTGTCCTAAGATTCTTTGAATTTGGCGCCCATTACAATCGTATTTAAAAAAAATAACAAATCATTAACGAGAAACAATCTGAAGACTGAAGGTAAATTGACAGTTACTTTTACAAAACTGAAAAAGAAAACTTGAAAAATGAGGAGTATAATTCAGTTGTATCATAGCAACCAGTTAGTCATAGGGTGGATGGGCTCATAATGAAAAAGAACAACGTCGGGCAGTAATTTCAAGTAATCTATTTTTCAAAATGAACCTTAAACGTCGGAGAGAAAACATAAGTCGATGGGGGATCAGATCTCATAATAACAATGTAACCGCGGCCACCTACAATCTCACGCTTTGAAACTGGTTATTATGTCTTGTAGCGTCGTATAATCCAACTAACTTGTGTGTGTTAGTGAATATATCAAAGACGTCGACGGAGGAACATGTGAAATGGGGCTATTAAAGGGACGTTCATCATCGAAACGTGCGGCATTGATATCAACGTGTCATAATTTTCCCATAAATTTTCCCAAAGAAATTTATCAGTAACAAAAGAACCAATCTCTCTTCTGGCTATGGGCAGATTGCTTTTTGTTTCAATTTTTTGCAAGTTTGTTTGAATCAAAATTAGTGACTCACTCCTGTATGAAATTTTAAAGAAGTGAAATCAGGAAATCCAATAGTAGCTCTAAAAGAAGCAACAAAATATCAATTACTTGTTCTTTGTCGATCTATTTCAAGCCCTGGCTATTGATGTAACAATAAAGCATCGATAAAATTCTACAAACAAAACACCTCGAACCGGTCGTTCTTTTCTCTCAAGGAGCGAAGCGCATTCGAAAAAACCGGCACAGACGAGCGTCCCGTAACGTAAAATAATAACGAAATCACAGTAGTTTGCTGCTTGAATGATGTCCAATGAAGTGTTAGACAATGAGGCGGCGCCATCTTTGATCTTCACAAAAAACAATCGGCAATCGCGTACAAATTAACCGTGTCCGAGTAGTGGTCGCCGACAGGTGAGAATATATTGCTCAGTTGGCCGGGTAAATAGCGACCACTGGCGTAGAACTAATGCGGGGGAAATAATCAAAAATAAACTAGCTGTAAATAAATATTTAATGGCCGCGTTATTATATCTCACTTGGCTTTGGAAGCCTTTTTTTAGCGTTTGATGACATAATAATGTCAACCTGGAGACTTACGGTAATTCCAAACAAATAAAGTAAATCCTTTTCAAAAGTTATTATATCGGAATATTCGTTCATTTTGGGAACCAGTCCGATTTTTCTTCAAATTTTGCTGAATTCCTTTTGTTCCTATTCCATCCCTAATACTCGCCCTATCCACTCTAATTTTTCCCAAAGATTTCGTTAATGATGAAATCTTCACTTTGCCACAGTTGTTTTTGGACCATTACCCCCGTTTTTGGATTATTACAATTTGACGTTTCGATAACTAATAATGTTTATTATTGTTTTAGTCGATTGGCAAACGCGCAGATTCGATCGATCATCTTAAAAGTTATGGTTCTTTACGTTGTTTGTTTCTTCCTTTGACATTATCTTTGGTTATGATTGTACACCTTCAGATAGCCCTGGCTTTAGACTACTCCATTCTTTTTTATTCTCCAGATGACATCAAAATCAAAATGTTTAAATACTTGTTTTCCGACTTAGCAAACATGAAAGTGTTGTAGGAAACCGGAATTCTGTGCAGAAAATTAAAAAAAAAAATTAGATTTCACAGACATAGAATCTGTAAGTTAGCCTTAACGAAGGGATAAATCTTTCCGTTCCGGAAGAAAGGGAAATATTAAGTTCTGAGAGAAACTTGAACTGCGACTTAAGACTTGTTCTAGCATAAATAGTTCGTGGAAAGTTTTAATCTTCATTATGGCAGGCACTATTCTGAATTGCCTTCAATCGACAAATTAAAGAAATTCTGCTTTTTCAGCAAATGAAGGCCAGTTTTGATCGCACTGCGCGAGCGATGGTATTTGTCATTGAAGTAGAAGCTTTGTGTGGGATAAAAATATTTAAATTTGATTTGTTCAGCCACCCACTTACAAGACCTGATAAAAAGGTTTTTAATACTACAGCTTTTTATGATTAAAACTCTTTGGGGGAGAAATATCAGCTCTAGTCTGTGTCGGGGTTTCTAGGCTAAAGTAATTTCTAGGCTGCCTGTTCTCGTCCTGAATCTTCTTCAAGTTCTTTGTTATAAAAGCTCCTTAGAATTCCGAAATTAACAAAATTTAGAAATGTCGAACAGAATACCGTTTCTTCTCTCTTCGAATCGATTTTTGATTACATTGTTTGTGTTTTCCTCATAGATTTTGTGTTATTTTATATGTTGACTTTCTTTGAATTTTTGAATCTTATTTCTATTATTTCATCTTTAAATGTTATCTTGCTTTTCTTAAAGCAATTCTAGTATTTGATTGACTAAGCTAAATTTTTACAAACAAATAGAGAAATTAAAAATATCAGTGCTTGGGTAAACATAGGTGGGTAAGAACAGGAGAAAATTTCGTCAATGTAATGTCTGAACGACGTTATCATTCCCGTTGTAGACCCCTTTGCCGATTTACATGGACCTCAGTTCATTTTAATGCATGATAATGGTCATTGTCAAGAATGAGATTACTGCCGCCAATTTTCAATTTTAAACTGACCAGTCTTAAATCCGATTGAGAATTTTTGGAGTAACATAGGAGGAATAATTCGGAAACTTTGAAGTCCTCCTTAAATCCTAGAAGTGCTCTCAAGAAATTTTCAGGCAGTTAGGATGGAGATTACCCAAGAGAGCAGCACGAGGAGGTCCAACTCGATGTTAGACCTTTAATTTAAAAAATTAATGTTCCTAATTTTGTGCCTCTTGTTTTATTGCTGAAAACAGTTTTTAATCTTAAAATAAATTGCCTTTTCGATCTTTTCAACTCTATTTATGATAAAAGAAAGATAATCTGCAAATTATCGATATTTATTAATTATCCCCTAATTTGGCTGCGAAGTGAATGTAGTAGCGGTTATGGAAAGGATAAAGTATTCATTTCATAAATAAAGAGCGATTCTTGGCTGCCAAAGAAAAACTAAACCCAGATACGCTAAAACAAAGGAATTATAACTCTCTTTCTCTCTCTTATGGATTGTCAAAAATTTGATGAAAGTAGTAATTTAGAAAAAGGCAATTCTTGGACCCTTTTGGTTAATTCTTCTCAACATAGCTCTGCCATTGCAAAGTATACCAATAATAATGACGATCTTCCATGAATAACGACGTACCACACTATTCACTTCGACACTCCCTTCTTCATCTATGTATCTATCCTTTTCTATAGATTTTGCAAAATTTGAAGGCAGTCTTGAACTTTTGCTTAATTTTTTTTTATGTGGTATAAGTAGGTCCTTTTTTTTATATTTTCTAGCTACACCCGACTCGTCGATACTAATGCATCGTGGATATTTTTACCATTAAAGATCAAATACTGTCGATCAGTGTTGATACCTGAAGCTTTAAGATCTTACCAATCTCAAGGTCTTTACTGAGATCTACATTTTTAGAAATAACTATGGACTAGGACGTACATGGTTCAGCATGGCGTTCCACATTTAAAAGTGAAGTCCAAAACAAAAAAAAAATAATATTTTGGCGTGGCATGAAGTAATTTGGTTGTTGGTATTTGGGATAGGGAGTACTGTTGCATTTTTTGTTTTTCTCAGATGGAATGTGGACATTATAACCCAAAAGAGTTATCATTCATTCTCAAGTTGTTTGTCATCAAAAATTAAACCCTGTCGATCAGAGGGAATTCCCTCGTTCTAAATTTTTGTTTTTCCATTTTCGATGGTATCTGAAAGCTCAAGCCACATAGTGTTATTCATCAAGGTCTTTACAAAGATCTGCATTTTTTGAAATAATTGTTCCACATTCCACACTGGTGTTTCCATATTTCAAAGTGAAGTGCAAAACAATTTTTTTTTCGTCTTGTGTGGCATGAAGTTGTGTGATTGTTGATATATATTTGGAATACTTCTTCTTGGCTGGCCATATTTTTTTATTTACTGTTTTACTACCATTGCGTTAATATTTCTTTACTGTACTTTTACCTTTCATTTACTTTGCTTTAAATGCTTTCCACTTTGTCTTTGTTACTTATCGTTTGACCTTTGGCTATTTGTCCTTATTCGTCCTTGTTCTTCTGGAAACTTTTTCTCTAGGATGTTATCTTTTCGATTCTTAAAAGATTACAAACTTTTTTGCTTGGTCTTGATGGCATATTTTATATTCAAATTTGTTACTTTTTTTTGAAGACCCTTTTTGTCGTGCTTTTACTTTTCATTTTTTGCTCTTGTATACCTTTTCTATCTGGTGTTATTTGTCTGTTGATAGTTTTCATAGTTCTTTTTTCGTTTTTATCTCCGCCCCGAAGTTTCAAACCAGACAGAAAACGGGTATCGTAATTCCAAAGAGTGAGTTCGTCCTCAAAAATCAAGCACTGTCGATTTGAGAGGATTCTCTCCTTATCCTAATCATTGCTATTCATCATTTCACCGTGACGTACAATCGTTCTTCATGGCATTTTCATATTTAAAAGTACAGTGTGAAACAAACTTTCTTATTTTGGTCTGGCATGGTATGAATTTATTTGTTTATTGACATTATTAACATTTGGATTCTTGCTTCACCCGATAATTTCAAACCAGATGGTAAATTGGTTAAAGTGAGTTCATCCGAAGCTGCTTGACACCAAAGGTCAAATACTGAGTTGAATTGGCTGAATCTCATCGACTAACGAGAAGTAGTAGCAGCAGCCGCAGTAGCCCTGAGGAAATTCTTTTGCAGTGGAGAACGAAACGTCGGCAATAGAAGCAGTCGTGACGCAGTTCCAACCGGAAACCAATTCAATTATGAACAATGGCCGCGGAAGCCTCCAAGTTAGATCAAATACTGTTGATCAGGGGAGATTGCCTCCTTATCCTGAACTTCTTCTTATTACATATTCGACGGTGGTCTGAAGACTCAAGGCTCAATAGTACCCATTATTCTTTTAAGATCTCTACATAGAGCTGCATTTTCAGAAATAGCTGTCCCCCATTCCACCATGACGTACAATTCCCCATGGCGCCTTCATATTTAAAAGTTAAATAGAAATAAAAATATTTCCTTTTTAAAATTTTTTGGCCTTTGGTATTTGGGGTAGTCCTTCTTGTATTCTTTATTTACTCCAAATCAAACGCTGGTGATCAGGGGGGATTCTCTTCTCTTGTTCTCTTATTATTATTATATCTTCTCCTTAAATTTTTGTTTTCAGTTTATAATGGTAGCTGAAGGCTTAAAACAATAGTTTTATCCGTCAAGCTTTTTACAAAGATCTGTCTTATTAGAAATATCTACCCCCTATTTCACCATGACGTACTATTGATTTTTCCATATTTAGAAGTGGTGTAGAACATTTCTCTTGATTTGGCGTGGTATGAAGTAATTTGATTATTGAAATTTGGGGTAGTCCTTCATGCACTTTTTAGCTTCACCCCGGAGTGGTAAATTAGAAAATTCGGCAGGGCAGATTCACCCTTAAGTTGTTTTCCAAACGCTATTGATCAGAGGTAAGCCTTTCCTTACCTTAAACATTCGTTTTCATATTTTCGAGCTCAACTTCAAGGGTAATGTCTTCCACCTTCAAGGTCTTTAATAAAAACATTTGGATTTCTCCATTGATTGATGTCTTCCTTGTGTTTTCATAATTGCAAGTTGATGATTCGACGTTACATGAAGTCGTTGATTATTGATATTTGGATGAAACTAGAAAGAGAAATGAACTTATCTTTACATTTGAGTATAGCGAGAGAGGCAACTCGTTTTTTACGTGAAAGAAATCAATGCAAAGCCGTCTTGTTTCATCGGCTTCGATCACTAGAATTAAAGCAATTTCAAACTGCGGTCCGCATCATCCGACGCAGGTGCTCCCACACTTGCTCATTGATTCCAAACAAATTTAGGATAATAAGTGAATCTTCAGTGAACTATGGAACCATCACGTCTGCCGCAGGTGAGCGGTCAAGTCCTACTTGATTAAAGATGAATTGCCGAAGCCCTCAATATTAACCCCAAAATTGTTTATTTTGGTCAGTTGATCAGCGCCGGCGGCTTTTTCGTTTGTTTTTTTTTCCGCCCCGCGATCATTACGCTTCGATATAATACGGGGCAGCGCTTAGTAATTGGATTGATTTTTCTTTTGGGCTGCTCATGTGTCTTATATCGTTATGTACCGTAGTTTTGAGACGTATAATTTAGTTAATGTGAACACGATTTTGTGTCTTTATTATTTTATCGGGGTGTATAATTGAGAATCACTTTACATCCTTGAAGCTCAGTTACAATCAGTTAGGTTTGGTTCCCGAAGAAACGCAGATACTCATATTGTACTTGATTGTGCAACTTCTTCAATACAGTAGCAATTTAATGTAATTAAATAATTGTAATAAAATAAATGATTTTTTGAGACCTATGGGATTGATTGTATGTTGTACCTAATGCTGCCCCCAAGGACTATAAATACGAAAGACGTGCAGATGCGATCCATTCGAGGGGATGTTAATTTTAACTAGTTTTTTTAATTATTCTACTATTTTGAACTGGGTTGAATAAAATAAAGTAAAATTGTGCGAGTTTTTATATGTATATAGAAACATTTCTAGCGGTCAGTCACGACAAATACATATTATTTTCTGCCTCCGTTCGCGATTTTTAATTCACCGAACACATTGTTTATATCACCATTGTTCGCGCTCTTTTATTCTGACTGTGTGGCATCTAATATATTCATTGTTTTCTTGTATTAAATATGTCTGCTTCTCGCCGTGCGCCTTCCCGTAAAGAAAAAAAACCCGAGAGGAAAGAATCGCCACAATGTGACGACGTATATTTACCTGAAAGAAAATGATATACCATTTTACGAAGCTGCGCGCTTACATTTTATCCCCGAGTTATAAAATAAATATAATGGCGGAATAATAACAATATTTACGAGCAATAAGTTCACTGATCCAGATACTTTTTGTCGCCCGTTCGCAAACGAGCATGGATGGCTAAAGTATGAAATTAATTTCTGCAATGCTTTATCTCATTAATGGACTTTCTCATTTTGTTTCGTTACCGGTCGCCTTAATTTCTTCTGGTGACAAAAGCGAACGTGTTAAATGATGCAAATAATTATATCACTCGTTTTTACGGAAACTCAATCTAAACAGTTTTTTCTCCTCTAGTTTTCGTTCCGTTATTATTCATTTTTGTATTTCATTTGCAATTAGCTGTATAATTTCGTGATATTGTACTTTTTTTGCGGTTTCAGAGCTTTATTTACTATTGCATTGTCAATGTTTCCTCATTTTTACGCTTTGCAATTTCCTAAACGTGTTTATTAATTTGTCTCATAACTTTTAACGATCTCGAATGAAAGGTGAAGACGCAGTCTTAAATGTATTCGTCATCATAAGACAAGGGCATTTGTAGACGAATGAAAAATGGTGAAAGAATAGGGATCACAGAAATCAGAAAAATTTCATGTATTTTGGTTTTTAAGAAATCAAGAAATGTTATCCCCAATATTGTGATACGTCCCTGGTTAAGAAAGAGCAGCAGATGAATGAAATAAATACATTCATAAAAGTGTTTTATGGTTTTATGATTGTTTCACAGAGAAAGAAAAACTAAAAAGTGTAAGAAACTCAAGTCAGTACACACAGTCACACACATTCACAAGTTAAAAGAACTTCATGAATTTTTTGGTGGGTGAAGACCACAGAATGTTTTCCTCATCAAATTTCCAGTGGAAATGCGTTAGAAAAAACAGGAAATTTCCATTGGAAATTAAAAAAAAAATACGCTTTTCCACTGGTGAGAACAGTATTAGTCTACGTCAACCAAAGATTTCGTGAAGTGCTTCTAACGTGTGCGCGTACTGAAGATGGCTGCTTAGCTGTCGAAATATTTATCTACGGATATAAACTAATTGTGGTAAGAGATATTTTCTCTTTCTCTAGACCCGAGACGTTAATACTTAATTTGCTTTTTTCTGATTAGCTTTGAAAATCGTCTTCTTTAAAGACTTATATAATTTTTTAGCTTTGGCTGGTTCGAATGTCATATTTTTGTTTGCTGTTCATTTGAATAACCTTCCGTTGTACTGATATTGACTTCGTTACTTTTCGTTTGGAGTTGGATATTTGTTCTTAATCTTGTCCTTTCTATTATCCTTTTTTTTCACAGTGCTATCTTATATTGTCTTGTTGACTTTTTACTTTTCGTTTGACCTTGGACATTTGTTCTTAATCTTATTCTTTTGTTGTCCTTTGGAAACCTTTACTCCACAATGCTATCTTATTCATTCTTCTTCTTTGTTTGGTCCTAATTCTATATTTGCTTTTCATTTGTTATTTTCATTCTTCTTCTTTGTTTGGTCCTAATTCTATATTTGCTTTTCATTTGTTATTTTTGTGAACAGACTACCTTTGTATTCATTTTTTTTGACAGCACGCATGGTCGCCTTGCATGGGATGACTTATTAAGTAGCAAACTAGCTGCAGTTTGTCATTCCTAATGCAATATGAGGTCAAAAAGCAATCGTAGGATCTAAATTTTTCACTCCTAAAATATTTCCTCTTTTAATTTCTTTTTTTGGGTTTATAATTTTTCTTGGGTTCTTTGTTTTTACTAAGTCTGTCGTTTGGATTGAAATGTATACTTTTTTTTTTGCTTTTCAGTTCTTATTTTTTTACCAATCTTCCATTCTATAAGTCTTTCTTGGCTGTAATTTCCCGTCTCATTAATCGGTTCTCTAAACCTATTCTATTTTCTCTTCGCCTGGACCTGAGATTTTAATACTCAATTTGCTTTTTTCTGGTTACCTTTGAAAATCATCCTCTTTAAAGATTTATAGATAATTTTTTAGCTTTGGCTGGTTTGAATGTTATATTTTCATTTTGCTGTTCATTTGAATAAGCTTCCGTTGTACTGATATTGACTTCGTTACTTTTCGTTTGGCCTTGAATATTTGTTCTTAATCTTGTCCTTTCTATTATCCTTTTTTTCACAGTGCTATCTCATCCATTCCTGCGTTTGATTTTCAACTTATTCAACTTATTATTACAGCTATATCGAGCACGTGTGCGTGTTAAAATTTAGCAATTAATTAAACATTCATAGTTAATTATGTGATATCATGTTAATTAAAATAAAAGAGTGCGTGACAGTGTGATAGTGTGATAGTGTGTTGGGAATTAACACTTCAGAAGTACATCAAAGTTGCCAAAAATTTTTTTTTCGGACTCCCAAATCCCTCCTGCTGTAATGTAGAAACCAATGAAGACGTGCTTCACAAAATTAATGTTCAGAGTAGTGCTAAAATAAACAAAACCGACGACACAAAATATTTCGATAATAATGTATTTAGATTATTAAATTCTGATGACCACTATGATAAGGAGAATTCTACTTCTACAAATATCACTAACATTCCAATGAAGTTCACATGCGTACATCAGAACATACAATGCATAAAAAACAAAATAAATAATATTGAATTATTTCTGGACAGCACAAATAGTACGAAAATAAACCGAAGTAAATGTTTCAAGTAATGTGTATTTGAGGACTGCAAACGTCTTCACTTCATTCGAATGCCACATATATTATTTGCTTTCCATTTGTTGTTTTCTTGGAACAATCTTCCTTTTCAAAGATATTTTCTTGTTCGTCCAGGTATGAGAAGAAGGTGAAGTTGTTCTTCTTGCGTTTAATTTTCAACTTGTTCGATTATAATATCCAAAAGAAATTCACTCTCTATTTGGTATTTTTTTTTTGAACAAACTACCATTCCACTCATAATTTCTTGCCGTGCTTTTACATTTCGTTTTCTATTCTTGAAATGTCTTCTACTTTGTCTGCGTTCTTTATGTTATTATGTTCTTTTCAGCTTCCTTTAGAAACCCTATTTTCTTGAACTTTTATCGTTCATGACCCCAAAATAAAAATTGTTCTAGAATTTGTTTTAAGTAAAAATAAACCGAAGTAAATGTTTCAAGCATTGTGTATTTGAGGACTGCAAACGTCTTCATTTCATTCGAATGCCACATCTATTATTTGCTTTCTTTCCATTTGTTATTTTCTTTGAACAATCTTCCTTTCCAAAGATATTTTCTTGATGGTGCAAGTGCAAGAAGAAGGTGAAGTTGTTCATCTTGCGTTTGATTTTCAACTTGTTCGATTATAATATCCAAAAGAAATGCACTTTCTATTTGGTATTTTTTTTTCAACAAACTACCATTGCACTGACATTTTCTTGCCGTGCTTTTACATTTCGTTTTCTTTTCTTGAAATGTCTTCCACGTTGTCAGCGTTCTTTGTGTGATTATGTTCTTTTCAGCTTCCTTTAGGAACCCTATTTTCTAGAGCAGCATTTCTTGAACTTTTATCATTCATGACCCCAAAATAAAAGTTGTTTTAGGATTTGTTTCAAGTACAAAAATAAACCGAAGTAAATGTTTCAAGTAATGTGTATTTGAAGACTGCAAACGTCTTCACTTCATTCGAATGCCACATCTATTATTTGCCTTCCATTTGTTGTTTTCTTTGAACAATCTTCCTTTCCAAAGATATTTTCTTGCTGGAGCAAGTACAAGAAGAAAGTAAAGTTGTTCTTCATGCGTTTGATTTTCAAATTGTTCGATTATAATATCCAAAAGAAATGCACTCTCTATTTGGTATTTTAACTTGGAGGTTTCCGCGACTGTTGCTCATAATTGAATTGGTTTCCGGTTGGAACCGCGCCACGACTGCTTCTACTGCCGACATTTCGTTCTCCATTGCATGGGAACTTCCTCGGGGCTACTGTTACTGCTGTTAGTGGTATTGCTGCTACTTCTTGTTAGTCGATGAGTCTCATCGATGAGCAGTAGCACTGAGGAAGTTCTTCTGCAATGGAGAATGAAACGTCGGCAGTAGAAGCAGTCGTGACGCGATTCCAACCGGAAACTAATTCAGTTGTCTCTAGTTGGTACTTAAACTCCCAGGTGACTCAGGGAAACGTAAGAAAAACTTCTACTTCACTTCTAAGAAGAACAAGGTGAAGGGCAAGTTGGCTACCTTGAAAAGATATATCAATGGACGAAGGGAAAGTGTGTACAGGTGAATGGTATGATGGAAGAGTATTCATAAAAAAATTATCATTAGGTACAGGATGGTTGAAATTCGAGAGTTAGCATCAGTTAAATGGAAACAAAGTTGCCAAATTTCATGCTGATTAATTATCTGTTAAGAAATTTGAAATATTTCGAATGGTTTCTTCACAATCTCAGAAAACTTTTTTATTTATAATTTTTCTCAAAATCTGTGAAAACATTCCTCAAGCAACTTTTTTGTATTTTATTTCTGGACCGATTGGTTTCTATTTCTCTAGAGCTAACTGCATTTTTCCCTATTGTTGTTTAGACTGGTAGATAGCACATTTCTTTCTGAATTCATTAATGTATCACACTTGCCATTTTGTTTTAATTTTCATTTAGAAATTTTGGAAAAACTCGAATTAGATTCATGTGCTTCACATTAAGGCTGCGTTGTATGGAGGATTTATACTGGGTTTTACAAAAGTCAATTAAACTTAATCAGTGCTTAAGTATAATCATTCAGCACATGTAACCATAGCAACGTTTACTTTTAACCCATGATTAAATTTAAGTAACGTTTATGAAATCCACCACTAAGCCAGGATTGAATTTAATCCTAAGTTAGAATATGACAAACATCATGACGTACAGCATTTTGTATGTCACATTCTAACTTAGGCTTAAATTTAATCCTGGTTTAAATTTAAGCCTAAGTTAGAATGTGACATACAAAATGCTGTACATCATAACGTTTGTCACATTCTAACTTAGGATTAAATTCAATCCTGGCTTAAATCTTTTATACAACGCAGGTTCAATTGTATGCTGGGTACCTTTGGTTAATTGATTTGTCATTAAATACGGTATGGCGTATTCAAATGAAGAGAAACGTTGTTGCACGTTTTTTATTAGTCACAACGAAATTCCATTACAAGAAAATTATCCGGAGATAATTCAACCAAGTATTAGATTTCTAAAATTGAAATGTCTTCGAACGAATGCATTGATTTTCTAGATTTTATTTCCATATATTCTCTTCAACGTTTCAAATGTGCCATTTTGAATCAAACTATTATCCAACTTGGAAAGATATCAAACGGGTACTTGGTGAATTCTCCTCGGATTTGTTTCTAAACTCCGCTGAGTACTTGTAATGGAATTTCGCCACAAAGTTTCTCTTCATTTGAATACGTCATTCTGTATTTAATGACAAATCAATTAAACAAAGGTACGCAGTAAACAATTGAACCTAAGCTAATTTAATGTGGGACACATGAATCGAATTTGAGGTTTTCCAAAATGTCTAAATTAAAATTAAAACTGCGTAGCAATAAATTCAGAAAGTCTAAACAACAAAAATCGCGCCCGTAAAGAAAAAATGAAGTTGGCTCTAGAAAGCTAGAAGGAATCACTGGCTTTGTTCCTTTATTTCTTTGATCTTTGTTTTTCCTTTCTTCTCGTTCGATCGCAGCTGTTGCATTAAATATTTTTTCTACAAACTCCTGTTCTCTAAACATCTTCTAATTTGCTATTACTTTTCTCGTTCAATCTTATAATTATCGTCTTATAAATAAATTCCCTCGTTCGGTTCTCGTTCTTTCTTCTTCTGTCGTTCTTGTTTGAAGCTTTACTGATTACATTATAAAATAGAAATTAATTACCTACCGAGATTGATGGTGATATTTTCTTCAAACTAGTAATTTGAAAGTATTTAGAAATATGAGGTATGGGATGAAGCAACTGCAGTTTATACTCATGTGTCTACGTGTGGCACTCATATCTTAATACGTACTCAGTTTATAGTGTCTATAAAATTTTAATACACAATCAATTTAGCAGTGCAGGTAATTTTATATCATTCAATAATCTTGAAATAACTTAATAATGGTAGGTTTGCATATTGTAGTTGAGCTACCTCAAAAACGCAAATAAAAATACAAAAAAAAGGTGCAGCAGCGTGCGGCATGAATAAAATCAATTTAATTACAATGCCACGAGAAAAGTACGAATTAAGCACTTAAGGAAATTGAAACGTACATTTTTCGCCGCTTTTAATTGTATTATTAAATTTGCTAAAACGCCGATGTAAATTTATAACTATAATTTAACTTATTAAAATTATTCAATAATTATAGTTTTTCATCGACGTGCCGTTTATTTTTTAGAAAAAATTTGATTGATTTACGTGACGCAACGCCGCGACTTGACCGAGAGAACCAAACGTGTTCAAATCTTAGTCTGCTAATTGCGCCTTCAATAATATTTATTAAGTATTAAATGCGTTCGCTAATTAATATTTAGTTAAGTAAATAAATAAATTGTCAACTGTCTCGGAGTAAATTGACATTCCTGATTTATTTCGAGCGCAATTATGATAAGAGTGTTTAATTTATTATGATAGCTTCTTACAGCAGATTTCATAATTTTCAAGTTATTTTAATTGACGTTAAATTTTTCCCTGCATACCCACCTTTGTTCATGTTTCTTTTACGTACCTATAATAGATTTTTTTTCAGGTCCATGAAAACTAAATAACGCCAAAATAGCAATGAAACTTTACTGAACAATCATTTGCGAAACATTTCAGTTTCTTTTCGCGTTCTTGCAATACGTGAAGCTTAAATTTTATAAACGCTATCGAAGTGCAATCTCAGCGGTCGATAAAAAATGAAGATATATCAGAACATTGATTTCATTGTGGCCGTGCATTTTTTCATCGATTCAAAACTGGAAAATTGAATGCGATTTACAATTTAACGGGCTGCGAGTTTTTTCCCACCCGACAATTTTAATCATATAGTTTGAAGGCGACTTATTTATTGACGGCTCTAAGAGGACGACGTCGCGAATAGAAATTGCTCCATTTGAGAGTGTAGCGCGTGTGTTCTCGAAGGAGCCAAGGTGACCATCACTTATTTTTCAATTTTGCTCTTAAAAACCGCAATTAGCGCATTCTCCTGGCGATTGAGACGATAACGATTTAAGAGAGCAACTAAACGAAGTTAATTGAAATTCCGCATTAAAATTTTAATACGCCAGTGTCACTTTAGTAAATGAGAACGCGAAGATATTTATGTCAACGTCTATTAAAAACTAGCACAGAGATTATATTTTCTTTTTAATAAAGCATAAAATCTTGAAGAACTTTCCATGTTTTATTAAATATAAAATAAGTATTTTTTGTAAGTTAAACGTCAAGGAAGGATTCAGGAAAATATTGATGATATATTAAAGTGTGCAGATCAAATTTATAATTTTTCTTTTAGAACTTTTATTTCGAATTTATTATGGAACATTTTGAAATTATTAAATAGAACAAGTATTTTTTAAATATGAACAAATACTACATTAATACGATATATTGTTAACTTCTAATACCATGCGAACGAACAAAGTATGATTTAGAGCAGACGGCAACGAAAACTAGATGGCGCTATAGTGCAACTTATAACTCTCGGAATCACAATTCCCAAAAGTTGTTTTGTGTACTCATTAAACAGCTGATGGCAACGACTGATGGTAGGGAGATGGAAGTCTAAGATTAATAACTATCTTGCTCACTTTGAAGTTAAATCCATGCCCTACTACCTCTAAAAGAGATTCTCTTTGCTCGTACGGTATTACAACCTGTAAGAAACTTCGTAAAATTATACACGGTGATTCAAAATTGTCTCCCGATATTTTGAGGATTACTAGAACTTTTTCTAAAAGTCAATAATAAGGGAATTATAAACCCCTGAAACGATAATGTTTTTGCCAGCGTTTGTGAAACTGTATTAGAATGTTGTGATTCCGATAGCGTTTTAACTGATCATTGCTATCAAATATTGACCTTGGCAGATTTAGATATAAACTCTGACAATAGCATTAATTTAAAAGTTATTTACAAAAGAGATTATAATTTCAATAACTTTGCACGTATGAAGTCGCAATTAGAAGGCGAATCGTGGAACGAAGTCTTTAGTACTACTGATGCAAATCATGCTTTTAGATATTTTTATATATTTTTACAACATTTTAATTTTTGTTTTCCTTTAGTTAAACGTGAAATTCACGATAAGAAATGTAATGTACCATGGTATAACAATACTCTTAGTCTATTTCTAGGAATCGCAAAGATATGAATGCTATATTAAAGAGACAAAATGATGTTACTTTGCGTAACTTCTATAAGCATCTGAAGTAATATTATGATGACGCTTTGAGGAAAGCCAAAATAAATTATTTTGATAATAAGATTATAGTTTCATCTAATAGAACAAAAACTAGATGGAACATTGTGAAACAAATGTCAGCTTCGAAAAGAGAGTGCAACATTGAAATACTCTCAGACTCTGGTAATAGGATTACCATTCCCGACCATTTAGCTGAATTATTTTGTAATCACTTTAGCAGCATAATATCGAAAACCAGTCAACGATGTAGTGACTATTCTCTTAATTTCTCTCGTGCACACACCATGTATATTCATCCTACTGATGAACATGAAGTACGAAAGACACTTAATATCATGTCAAACAAACATTCTTCAGGTGTAGATGGAAAATCCTATTCCTTACTAAATCAAATCAAACTATAAATCCTCTCGTTGATGTAATCAATAAATGTTTTTTGCAAGGGGTTTTCCCTAATCAAATGAAACGTGCTAAAGTAATTCCGATCCACAAAAAAGGTAGTCGTTCCGACATTAACAACTATCGTCCTATCTCTTTATTACCGTTCTTTTTGAAAAAATTTTAAATGCAAAATTAGTTTCATATCTAGCTAAATACGAAATTTTAAATAAAGCACAGTTTGGTTTTTTAGCCAATTCTTCCACTAAAAACGCCATTTACAATACGCTAACTTACATTTACTATAACTTAGACAAATATTTCAACGTGTCCGGTATATTTTTTGACCTTTCTAAGGCGTTCGATCTTTTGGATCACTCCGTTCTATTATCTAAGATGGAAGCCTACGGAATACGCGGTATTTCGCTAAGTATCTTTCGCTCTTACCTCTCTAATCGTAGTCAGATTATTTCATTAACTTCTGAGCATCAAAACATAGTAAGTGATTATTTATCCTCTGAAACTACTATTTACCGCAGAGTCCCTCAAGGACCGGTGTTGGGGCCGACTCTTTTCTTGATTTATGTGAATGATTTGCTTTTGTCCTTGGAACCATGTTTACTTTCACAATACGCTGATGACACCAACGTTATTATTGCTAGCAAATCTATCAATACCACATCGACGACCTGTACCACTATTATACATCAGATGTCCGACTGGTGTGCCAAAAATGAACTTCGATTAAACACCTCAAAAACAAAAACATTTAGTAAAGCTAAGCTGGATTATAGCATCTATGTGAAACATAATAATAAGTCTATACCAACAGCGAACTCTGTTGATTTCCTTGGTCTTGTGGTAGACTCTGAACTTGATTGGGAGCAGCATTGCACTAAACTTAGTTCCAAATTATGTTCTGCACATTATGCTTTGATCAACTTGAGGTAGAATGTCGGATTATATTCCTTCAAATTATTTTATTTTGCATACGTGGAGTCGAGGTTGAGGTACGGATTAATATTCTGGGGGTCATCTCCAAGCTTCAAATCTATATTATTATTGCAAAAAAGATTAGTTAGAATAATGTGTGGAGTGCCCGTAAATACTCCTTGTAGACCCCTATTTAAAAAATTGAACATTTTACCTTTAGCTTGCTTGTATATATTAGAGTTGGCCGTTTTTATAAAGCAAAACGAACATCTGTATATTCGAAATAGTCATTTCTACTCCACCATGTGTACACGTTTTTGCAACGATTTTAGTATACCAAAACATAAGTCCACTTTTTTTACTCAAGGAGCGCATTTTCAAGCAATTAAAGTCTATCATGAGCTGCTTTTAGAAACTATGGAAGGTTACGGAATACGTGGAGTCATTGAAAAATGGTTCGCTTCTTTTCTCCAAGGTAGGGCCCAATATGTCGAACTGTTATGTAATTCAAATAATGTACGTCAAAAATATGTTTCGGATAAAGTGGATGTCGAGCTGGGTGTACCGCAGGGCTCAGTCTTGGGTCCTGTGTTGTTTCTCCTTTATGTTAACGATCTCCCAACTTTCTTGAATGACCATTTTTCCATTATGTACGCAGACGACACCTCCGTGCTTGTTAACGGTCAAGATAGCGCTGGTGCGTTGGTAAAATTGCAGGAATGGTTTGTTCAAAATAAATTATACCTGAATACCACAAAAACTGGCTATATGCACTTCCATCAAAAGATAAATAAGAAGGACATGAATCTAGATATTGCCATTAATAATACTAAGCTAGCTAGATTCGATACTGTTAAATTTTTAGGAGTAATTGTTGATCAGAACTTATCATGGGAGGAACACTGCGAGTACTTTTAAACTATTTGTGTTTGTGTCTTGTAAATGTTCGACTAAATGTTTATTTCTTAATAAACTGTTTTAATGTGTATAGTATGATATATTCAAACAGGCTGTATACTTATACATGTACTATGACTAATCTTATGGCTCCTGTAGCTTTAAAAGATAATAAAGATTATTATTATTATTATTATTAACGCCTTGCCTCTGAATATTAAAGAATCAAATTTTACGAAACATAAACATCTGGTAAAGACTTACTTATTGGGAAAATTTTTTTATCATATAAATGATTTTATATAATGAATACTCGATGAATACGTTTCTGGTTTCCCCTATGTGGTATGGTATATATTATGTGTGTCTTTTTCTGTGACAAATTATTTATTGTAATTTATGTCATTGCACTTTATGTATGAATTATACAAGTTTGACGTAGTCCATATCTACATTTATACTGGATCAGTGACAATAAATTATTATTATTGTTCTTTTGGAAACATACTTTAAGTTATCCAACTAATATTTGAAACTCAGATGTAAGAACATTTACAACGTAATTGTGAGATCCTTCTTCCTTTTTAAGGGGTAGTTTCGGGGGTCGCTTTCGGTGTTAGATGGAAACAAAATACAATAAAGGTGTGCTAACTTTTAAGCTTCAATTATTCGAATGCGTTTCGGTTTACCGTCATTCTCTTTGAATAGGAGGAAAGATAGAGGAGAGGAGGGTATTATGGAATATTTGGGAAATATGGAATACCCAGGTTTAGGCTCTCTTTGGTGTTGCTATCAAGTGGGAATACCATAAACTACTCAAAAAAACTCCCATGACGCAGTGCAGTGAGAGTTGACTCCTT